>OY759257.1:3042474-8399974 GCA_963662185.1 Eilema griseolum
GTTATGGTAGGACAACTGATCAGCAGTATACTTACCATGCTTTGCTACATACTGAAGGGAGGAAACGATGATCAGGTCGAGCAGAGAAGGAGCAAGGTGAGGAGCGTGATGAGCTGTATCGGTAGGAAGAATTGACAGATTGCAAGATTGGATAATAGATTGAAGAGTTGATGAACGAGAGTCGTTCTTGATAAGGCAAGTGTTAAAATCGCCCATGATTATACTTTGACCATACGTCGGTACAAATGTATCAAGGAGAAGTTCAAATGAAGAAAAGTAGTTTATATTGGAAGAAGGACAATAGAAAACGCCAAGTAGAAGTTTAGAGTGCAGAAGTTCAACTTCCAGAAAGATATGCTCACCAGCGTGCGGTGGCTGTGGCGACATGCTCAGAATTGTGTAAGCATGTGCGCGCGCAGATAGATTGCTACACTACCCGCCCGCCGCTCCACACGATCGTTTCTGATGTGGTTGAATCCTGGTAAGGTGTATTGTAAAGTAGGTAAACATGGCTTTAGCCATGATTCCGAAACAAGAATTGCATGTATATGCGTACAGTCAAAGCTTGCCAGCATATCAGGGAAATGAGCCGGAATGCTTTGTGCATTTATATGAACAACGTTAAAGTTATTGGGAACATCGGAGAATTGAGATGAGAGAGATTCAGCAAGTGAAGGCTTCCTCTGGTGGCTAGCATTACCACTAACAGAGTCACTGCTATAGTCTGCAAAAGGCATTCCCAAACCCCAAAAATATTACTTTTATGTAAACTTAAAAGTGTATAATATCTATGATGGTTTATATGAAATATAATATATAGATATAAGTATATATATATATATATATGTACAATAAAACAATATAGATTTAAATGAAACTTTTTAATTACCTATATTATAATTGGAAAAATGGCAATTATATGAAAGGAACAGTAGTCTAATGGTTTATTGATAAAGCGAAAACATAAATGAAAAAAAAACGAAGTAATGCAAAAGTAAAACCAAACAAAGAACCAGAATAAAGAGAAAAAAAATCTATGGGTCCAGGCATTTAAGCTGTCTTTGGAGGTAGACTTTAATAGCGATAAGTAAAAGGAAAGCACGATTTGGAGGTTAAAATAATATAAGTAAAGGAGGAAATGGAACGCAGCCAAAGACAATCGTCAACACTCAACATCAATGACAATGACATCCGTTACACCTGTCATTGACAAATGTCACAGACACCCAGGCATGGGACACTTCCCTACTTGGACTCAGAACTTGGCGTCCTGAAATTACAACCAATCAGCTTTTTTCTGTAACCGATCAGAGGAAAGTAGTAGTTTTCTCTGATTGGTTACAGAAAAAGTATACTTGCCTAAAGAAAAAAATTGATTTCTTTCAATAGGCAAACTTCCTTTCCTCTGATTGGTTAATTGACGTATTTGACATTTCTGCTGATTGGTTCATTTTTCTGGACGCCGAGTGGCGATTGGCGAGTTTGTAACGCTGTCATTTAGCTCCTAGACGCCATATTTGTATATTTGTTTTGTCAATTTATGAATATTTACCGGTTCTCTACTGTTTTCGTGTTGGTGAAAATATTGTTAAAATTTATGATTTCTGTTTTAAATATCTACTGCTTACGTTGAATTGAGTGACTACTTCTCTGTAGCGTTGAATACTGCTAGTTTATTCTGTTTTGTGAGAAATAGACTGTTTATGGCGATATATTGACTCTTATTTAGTTTTTGAGATATTGACTCTATTTTGTTCTCAAAGAACCGGTTATTACACATTATTAAATCATCAGCTGTTGTGAATAGAGCATATAATTGTATTTTTACAGCAAATAAGTTACATTTTTCACGTTAAAGAAACTAAAAGTGCCTTGTAACTATGATTATTCTTAGAATATGTAATAACGTGAATAGCATATATATTATATAGGTGTAGGCCTAATAAAGAAATTATGAATATTCGTTCACGCATTTTATTTCGCTTTCCTAAATATTTTCGTTCAGAAATTTTATTTCAGTTTCCTAAATATTTCCAGCGAACAATCGATTCCAATTGTATGAAACTAATTGTTGAAATCGGAATTAATCGATTATTAAGGAACTATGCAGCTCTTTAAGCCTATTTAGCTAGAGACGGCTAAAAAGGTGTATAGCGTCGCCGGCGTCTTGACATGGAAAAAAAAAATAGCTGAGCCGAGCTCGGTTTTTTTGTTTGAATTGCGCCCTCTTACTCTTATATACTCTTTGCAGACACCGATGTTGAATGTTGACGGTGCTGTTATTTTTTAATTTGTGTTTACATATAAAATAAAGTGTAAAACAAAAGTAAAATTTGGTAGGTAGTGAAGTAAACAAGAAAGAGAGAAAAAAATAAAATAAATAAACATACTAAAAAATTGTGGGTAATAACTTAAAAACAAAACAAATACATTCAACATCTACCTGGACCCAGCGTACTATGAATAAGTACCGACGAATTACTTCCTCGTAACCGCAACTCGTGGGGATTTTGGCACTGCAGGCCGTAGAAACTTGGTGGCACAAATTTGTCTCAAGTTTCGACCGGGTAGGTACCACCGTGCACTATTGCGAAAAACCCTCCATAGCAATTCAATCTCGGTTGGATTGTGTTCAGGGGTCAGCAAGTGCATAGCCGGGCAGAGGTGGTGGTTGTCGCAGCACTAGTGGGACCAGTGGGTCTTGGCGTAGTCTAGTGGGGATGGCGCGGGGCGATGCGCCGAACAGGGAGACCTGTAGAAACGGTGGTGCCGCTGGCCGCCCGCGGTATAGTATAGGGGCCCAACTGGGGTTAACCACCTTGGGAGGCTGCCTCACCAGGCCGCGCATAATCCCGATATGGTTCGTCGTGCCGGTTGGTGACCGGAATTGGGAGCCCGGCGACCATACTCGGGGGGGTACGGGGGCCCTTCCGTTCGGCGCGTCGGCTCTCGCCATACCTCACATTCATAGATAAAACCAATATCCCGCGCTTTGTCACACGGTGCTGCGGCGGCAATCACCTCTTTTTTCACGCCTTCTCCCACCCAAACTCATGGCAGCGCAATTAAAGGAAATAGGCAACACAGCGGCTCGACACACTCCCAAAAGCTTGCTATTTGAGGTGGAGTCCACTAACATCTGTGGGCTCCATGCAAACCTCAACGCCGTCCACCAACACCTAGAGACGGCGAAACCTGCCATGTTTTTTCTAACGGAGACGCAAATACACCGCCCTGACGACACGACCTACTTGCTCTACCCTGGCTATGTTCTTGAGGAAAGTTTTCGTGCAAAAGCCGGGGTGTGCGTGTTTGTTAGGGCGGATGTTTGCTGTCGCCGTTTGCGCTGCCTAGAGGACCCATCCTTCTCCGTCCTTTGGGTACACGTAGACCATGGCCCTACGAGTCAGATCTATGTGTGCCTCTACCGTTCCCATACAGGAGATGCTGAGACAACTCGACTCTTTGAATATCTGAGTCAGGCGGCAGATGATGCGCAGGAGCGATTTCCGAATGCCGAAATGGTATTTTTGGGGGATTTTAACGCCCACCACGAGATCTGGTTGGGCTCCTCCAAAACAGACCATGCGGGAAGAGCCGCCCACGCATTTGCTCTGGCGCACGGCCTGACCCAATTGGTGCACGAGGTCACTAGGATACCAAGAAGGTCGGGCTAAGCACCTTCTCTGCTAGACCTTCTGCTGACGAGTGATCCGGACCGGTACAGTGTATCGGTGCGAGCCGCGTTAGGCAACTCTGACCACTGCCTGGTCTGTTCCACGGTGCCTATTATGGCGCCCCCACGACCCGTGCAGGGGAAGCGGCGTCTCTGGCACTACTCGTCAGCGGACTGGGATGGACTTCGTGACTATTTTGCGTCCATCCCGTGGGTTGAGCGCTGCTTTGAAGGTAAGAACCCATCGGATTGTGCTACTGCTGTCACCGGTGAGATCGGTCTGGGTATGGAATACTATATCTCATACACCGATGTCACCGGTGACCGCGGGGTGCGCCCTTGGTTCGGGCGCGAGTGCGCGGAAGCTGTTGAACAAAAACAGTCTGCGTACCGCGCTTGGGTAAGGGCGCGCGCCACGCGCCATTCCAATCTGGGCCACTTCAAGGCAGCGTACAACAGAGCCACAAAGGTCTGTAGAAGGGCCTATGTCAGAGCGGATGCCCTGCGCATAGCGCGGCTTGGTCAAGAGCTAGTGATGCATCCCACGGGAAGCCGTGGCTACTGGCGACTGGCTAAAGCCGTGCAAGCCAACTTCTGTCAGCCTTCGCTGCCTCCGCTGCGTAACCCTGATGGATCCCTGGCCCATGAGTCGCAAGAGAAGGCAAATCTGCTGGCTAATCTCTTTGCGGCCAACTCCCGAATCGATGATTGTGGTACGCAGCCACCAACACTACCCGACAGTGACCACGCGATGCCTGATATCCATATCAGGCAACGCGATGTCCGTGCAGTGCTGCAATCACTCGATGTCCGGAAAGCCAGTGGTCCGGATGGTATTCCAGCGGTAGTTTTGAAAAAATGTGCAGCGGAGTTGTCTCCAATGCTTACGCGCCTGTACCGGCTATCCTACAGTTCGGGTACAGTGCCTTTGCCTTGGAAAGAGGCGAATGTTCAGCCGATTCCCAAGAAGGGGGATCGCTCGGAGCCAGCCAACTATCGACCCATAGCCGTCACCTCAGTGCTGTGCAAAGTGTTCGAGCACATAATTAACAAACAGCTTATGCGGCACCTAGAGGATCACTCCTTAATTAATGACCGGCAATATGGCTTCAGACCGAAACGGTCAACGGGTGATCTTCTAGCATACGTTACCCATCTTTGGGGTGAGGCTATGGACAAGCACGGCGAGTCACTGGCAATTAGTCTTGACATCGCCAAAGCTTTCGATAGAGTCTGGCACAAATCGCTTCTTTCCAAGCTACCTGCCTTTGGTCTGCCTTCTAGGCTGTGCAACTGGGTTGCTAGCTTCCTGCAGGGGCGCCGTATTCGCGTCCTTTGTGACGGACGAGCTTCGGAGTTTCTGCAGGTTAATGCTGGCGTGCCCCAGGGGTCCGTCTTATCACCCACTCTCTTTCTTCTGCATATCAACGACATGCTGTCTACCGGCAATGTTCATTGTTATGCAGACGATAGCACTTTGCATGGGAGTTATCATGGACATCCTGCGGCCAAGCAGTCGGATATCGCGGAGAAAAGGCAGCTTCTTGTCACTGAGCTTGACGGGATCCTGAACCACATTTCTCAATGGGGCTCTGAGAACCTGGTTGAGTTCAATGCCAAGAAGACGCAGGCATGTGCGTTTACAGCAAAAGTATCTTCTTTCCTTCCCCTCCCCACTCTACAGAGCACGCCACTGCCACTGCAGGACAATCTCAATGTCCTAGGTATGGATGTTCGCTGCAACCTGAATAACAAAAACTACATCGAGAGTATCATCAAAACAGCCTCAAGAAAACTCGGAGTCCTGAACAGAGTGAGACGGTTTTTTACGCCGGAGCAGCGGTGTCTTCTATACAAGACACAAATTCGCTCCTGTGTGGAGTACTGCTCGCATCTCTGGGATGGTTCAGCAAAGTACTTACTAGATGCTCTCGACAGGTTGCAGCGACGTGCGGTCCGCATCATTGGGAATCCCGAGATCACGAACACCCTAGAACCTTTGCAGCTGCGTAGAGATGTTGCGTCCATGGCTGTATTTTACCGTTTGTACCATGGGGAGTGTTCTGATGAGCTCTTCCAATTAGTCCCACCCTCCCCTTTCCTATACAGGACAACGCGTGCAGGTCTTAGATGTCATCCGCACACGGTGCAAAACATCCGATCAAGAACCAAGCGGTTCGGAGACTCTTTCCTCTGTCGCACCATTAAGGCCTGGAATTCATTACCAGCTCACGTGTTTCCTTCTTCCTACAGTCCCGGGTCCTTTAAGCGGGGCGTGAAAAAGCATATGATGAGGCCGTCAAGCTGAGTGTCACCATTGTCACACGGTATGTGTAAGTAATGGTGACCCTCTTTTCTGGGACTTTGCCTTCAGCTTACCATCAGGCAAGGCGAAGTCCAATTGACGTGTCCTATATAAAAAAAAAAAAAAAAAAAAAAAAAAAAAACTCGCAGCCTTAGCCACAACAGCAGGCCCCCCAGACTCCAAACAAATCCTCTCAAGGTGGCTCAGTGAAGCCACTCGTTGCGGCCCATTCGCAAGCAGCACGTAAATATTGCCTTCCCTGGTCCAACATTTGGTGACGCCTAGTTTATCGCGCGCTGTCATGAAGAGGTCATGCCGTGTCTTCGTAAGGAATTCAGACATTGTAACGCCAGAATCCTTCAAATTTGTCTTACTGAACCATACCTTGTCGCGGATATCCACAGCCTGCAGCTTAACAATGATGGGTCTTGGCTTCTTGTTAGAGTTAGTGCAGACGACCCATTCTGTGGCACCGATGTATAGCCTCCGTGCTGAAGTCCGAGATGCCCAACTGCTGCTTGACAGTGCTAACAACAACATGAGCGGTGTCTTCCTCAGCTTGCGCATTGATAACATGGAACAGCAGTATCTTGCGTCGCCTTTGTTTTTCCATGTTGTCCACGGTCTGGGTTAGGGCCTCAATTTGTTGCTGCATCAAACTTAAAGTTTTTGTGATGTCAGCTCAATAAGTTGCAAACTCAGTAGCCAGTGTTGACACCGTCGCTGGTGTACTTGTGCTGGCTGCCTTCTGCAATGCCTCCTCAAACGCTGCCATTCTCTTGTGGAAGTCAACTTTCATATCTGCCACAGTCTTGTCCATAGTGAAGGATTGAAAAGTGTGAAGTATAAGAAGTTAAGTGTATAGAATGAAGAGGAAAAAAGTATGACCGGCAGGTAGTCACTTTAGCCTTGTAATGTAGACATAAAACTTGTAAATAGTATTGAAATCAAATTAAAATAAATAATACTTAATAACTGGGAGCAAAAAAATATGTGTCTTCAGTACCCTTTTGACTTGTATGTTTGTTGTTTTGTGTGTTTGTTTTGTATGTGTATACTTTTTTATGTAGACCTAATTCTGTGAGTGATGTGTGTAATGATTTTGGAATGAGACCTGTGGATGAGAGAATGATAGGTATGATTTTAAATGTGTGTTGATGCCACATTTGCCGCATTTCATCAGCAAGTGGTATGTATTTTTGTATTTTTTCTGTGTATTTTTTCTTTATGTTTTCAGAGTTAGGAATTGAAATATCTATTAAATATGTGTTTTTTTCAGCTTTTAACGTTTGTGCTTTATCTGGTCTATTGTTTGTAATTGTTTTATCTGTTATGATCGCTCGGTCCCAGTAGAGTTTTGTGGTTTCATTATTCAAGACATCCTTTGGTTTATATTTGTAATACGGTTCTACTTTATCTACTAACTTATATTTTTGAGCTAACAGTGAATGTATTTGTTTGGCTATGTTATTATGTCGATCGGTGTACTGTTTATTTGCGAGAAATGGGCAACCTCCAGTTATGTGATCTATAGTCTCTTGGTTGGTACTACATAATCTACATCTGTCTGATATTACTGTTGGACCCTTAATTATATATCTCTCGTAATTTTTAGTTTTTATTATTTGATCTTGAATTGCGACCATAAATCCTTCTGTTTCTTTATATAAATTTCCTGTATATAACCATGCGTTTAAAGCCTCCTTGTCTATATGTTCTTGTTATATTGTAGTTATTATATGATTGGGCTATTTTCCATGAAGAGATTTTTGTTTTATTATATATTATTATAATCTGTTTTTTGTATAGAGACATTGTTTTAGGCACCACTAGCTGACATCTGCAACTTCAGTTTTTAATCATGTTCCCACTAATGGGAACCATTTCCTGGCAAAAAAAGTAGCTTATATTTTAAACAATAAATATAAGTTACTTAATAGTTATTAGTTAATATTTGTGCAGCAGTAGAAAACTTACTCATCCTGTGGTCACAGCCTCACTCTCACAAGCACATTCCTTGACAGCTTATCACTCTCTTAACAACTGTGTTGTGCAACTGTGGCACAAATGACCTGAGGAAGTGGTGTCAGCAACTATGCTAACTACCTCCAAGTGTCACTTGGATAAATGGCTTGCAGTGAACAACAAACAATAAAAGTGATATGTACTTGACTGAACTATACTCCAACACCTGGAAGTGCACATAGCAGCAAATTGCTGCTCCGTCTATAATTTAAATATTAATATGTTATTCCGACAGTAAACTATCACTGTGCCAAATAACAGTTAGATCTATCCAGCCGTTAGAGTGTGATTGAATAAAAACATCCAAACATTACCACAAAATTTCATACCTAACCTCAAGACTACTCACCACTTCGTGGTTCAGCAACTGCATGAGCAGCTCCTCGCTGCGGAGAGATGTCCTCCTCAGCTCGTAGCAAGTCTGAAGCCTTGAGCAACATAGGTTGCAGGCCACGGATGGTCTTCTGTCCTCTGTAACCAACTGTTAAACATACTTTTATTACTTTACTACCAGTTTCAACATTAGTGTGTCTATGCAGCAGTCTGCTAACTTTTCCTTTACATTTAGATCAGAAAAGACAACGCCCAAGACGAGACTGAACCAGATCCTTGCAGAGAGAAGCTCCAATGCACCAATTATCGATTATATATCAAGCCTCCCGTGGGCGCCACCGCCCCGTATCTCTCATGACTTGGAGTCAACATATGCCGGTCTCTTCGTATTAAAAAAGCATAAAATAGGTTAAGTTGTTTATTATAAGAGGCTCTTTTATTAAACGTGCCAGACGTAGTATTACTCACCAGCATCAGAGTCAGAGACTCGTACATCTCCTGTAAATGAGTGTCGGCAATCGACCGCAGTCGAGAGTCCTCCGCTAGACATATTCTACACATAGACAGCTTCTCCATCTCCAAATTAACATTCGCGTCAGTTCAGTAACACCGTTTATGTTGTTTGGAGCTTCAGTACTTAAATGTATAATATCCCGAACTTTAAACCATGCAAATCGGTACTGATTGAATGAATAGAGTTCGTAAAATATAGCTTGACATGATACCTGTGACTTTAGAGACTTCGTTTATAAAGACTGCAACAATAAATTTGTTGTTGGAAAAGTTTTAATTTTTTAAACATTAATAAAACATTTGTATAGAAATCTAGAACACTTTTTTCAAATAGAACTTGTTATCAAGGAGATACTAGTAAAAACAAAGGTAATTTAAAATATTTAATATATTTTATTATTTATATTTTTTTTGTTAGCTTACTTCGTAAACTCTTCGCAGCCTTCTAGGGATGTGTTATCGACTGGCCAGCGAACATCGATAAAATAAATGTATGACAATTTCAATAAGTAATATAAATTGTATAAATGATTATATCTAATAATTTTTTCACAACAAATTCGTATTTTTTTAGTCTTGCAATACCTACTGCTTTCGCATGCAGCGAACAAGCGGGCGCCATCGTTTTTGAGTGCCCACGCCTTGTATACGCTATCGCTACGTGATTAATATTGTTTTGTCGTTATTACTGTTGCTTTGTTAAGTTTTGTTGTTATTTCTAGTTATTTGTTTTTTTTTTGCACCACAATGCCGAAAAGATAAAAAAAAACTGTTTTGAGTAGCGAAAGTCGCGAGTTTGTGATTCGTTTGCGCGAGTATTTTGACCGCGAGAATCAAAATGGCGGACCGCTACTACCATTGGTGCAAGTGTGCAATAGAGTTGCTGACGCTCTTGGTATCGGACGAGCTACAGTGTCTCGAATTAGCAAAGAAAAGTATGGAGAATCGTCAAAGGCCGAGGTCGAGAATGGCCGAAGATGAGGGAGGTAAAATATTATCGACTCCTAATAAAAAAAGGAAGAGAGTATCGCCAGTCACCGAAATTGACGACTTTGATGCTGCCGCAATTCGAAATCATATATATGCGTATTACGCACGTGGTGAATTTCCCACGTAAAAAAAATATCCGTTTCGCTTACAGACGCGGATTTATTTAAAGGAAGTCCACCATCGTTGTCCAAAATATTGAAAAAAATCGGCTTTGCTTATAAAAAAAGCGATAAAAGAAAAATTTTAATGGAGCGAACAGACATTGCTTTGACCCGAATTGACTTTTTGCGCAAAGTCAAAAATATAACAGATTGGCATAAAGTGGTTTTTCTTGATGAAACATGGCTCAACGCAAACCACACTGTTTAGAGATCGTGGACAGACGATAAAGCGGAGTCTACCACCAAGGTGCCCGAAGGCAAAGGACAAAGATTAATAATTACTCATGCGGGGACATCGTCTGGTTTTGTGCCCAATTGTTTACTGGCGTTCAAATCAGTAAAAACAACAGGGTACCAATGGATTTTACAAAATTTAAGGAGTGGTTTCTAACTCTTCTAAATAATTTGAGTGAACCATACAATAAGTCCATACAAAAAGATAAGGCGCCTACGACAAGCAATCGTAAAATTGAAATTATTACTTGGCTGCAAAACAAAGGAGTAAAAGTCGACAACAGCATGCTCAAGAAAGAATTGCTAAGATTAGTAAGCATTCATAAGCCCCCCACTCCAAGATATATTATACACGAAATTGCAAAGGAAATGGGCCACACCGTCATCCGTTTACCACCATATCATTGCCATTACAATGCAATAGAACTAATCTGGGCTCAAGTCAAAGGTTCGTATAATCTAAAAAAACATACATAAAAAGCTTACAAAGAATTTAGTAGGTTTTTTGTTTGATCGGATACCTTTTTTTTCTAGGTTACGCTGCCAGACATAATGTAGCACCGCCTTTCACAGCAAACAAAATGTTGACATTACTACATGAAGCTTGTGTACATGTAAAAGCTGATGATTGGAAAAAGGTAGTTGAGAAGACAAAAAATGTGATTCAAAAAGATTGGGAGCGCGATATTCAATTTGACAACATATGCGATCAAGAATTAATTATTAATCTACAGGACTGCTCCAGTGATGAATCAGAATTTGACTTTGAAGTTGATCTCGGCTGTACACCATTTGACAATTAAACTTTTAAATACCTTCAAATTCATCTTTCATTTCCTTTTTTCTTTCTTTAAATATCGTTAAAATGTATTTTTTTAATAAACTCATTCTATATAAATATCGATGAAATACTAAAGACGTCCCATACCTATTACATGTCATTCTGACAAACGTCACAGGTATCAAGCTATATTTTACGATATTTTATAATGATTAAAGTTTAACCTCAATTCACAATTCATTTCTAAAATAAATTCGTTCAGCTATGTTCACTACACAGCTATAATGGGATAGTAAAGAATAATTGAGTACATAATAATTATAAATTTCAAATAAAATACCTAACCTCCATTAACAACAAAGAGTTTTACAAAGAGAATACAATACAATACTACGTAAGAGTTTTATTATTATTACATGATTACAAGAAACTCAAGAAATTTAAAAAAAAACGTTTTATAGTGGACAATTTTGGGTTGGTTACAAGACATTTAAGCAACCGAAGCAACGTCTTATTTCGTTGATTCTATTCTATTTTTCGGATATGGCAACCAATGTCGATTTTATTATGTCAACATCTTCTGGCAAAGTCAAATGTGCGTTGGAAATTCGTGTGTATAATATCGCTGAAGTGAAGCGAAAGTTGAATGCCGCCTCGAGGTCTAGTAAAAAAGCTACGGCCAGGGCTAAGTTTGAGTTCATCGGCAGAATTGGCGAGCGGCTTGCGCGCTACCCATCTGGCAGTCGTGCATTTTGGTCGCTCGCTAAAGCTGCCGAGGGAAACTTCTGCCAGTCTAGCCTTCCACCGCTGCAAAAATCCGATGGTAGTCTGGCTCATGGCGCTAAGGAGAAAGCCGATCTGTTGGGTAATCTTTTTGCGTCAAACTCGACTATGAACTACGGGAACGCCGAACCACCGATAATTCCCAGCTGTGGTGCTTCCATGACTGAAGTTAAAATCACGCAACGGGTGGTCCGGCGCGAGCTTAAGTCCCTAGATGTTCGGAAGTCGAGTGGGCCAGACGGTATACCGGCGATGGTGCTTAAACACTGTGCCCCCGAGCTGTGCCCTGTACTTTTACATGTCTTTTCGCACTCTCATACTGCGCAAGGCGGGTTCCAACCTTGTGGAACACCGCATTCGTGCACCCTGTACCTAAGAAAGGTGACAGGACCGATCCGACCAATTACAGGCCTATCGCTATCACCTGCCTACTCTCGAAGGTAATGGAGCGTGTTATTAATACACAGCTCCTGAGATACCTTGAGGGAAACGATCTACTGAGCGATCGACAGTACGGCTTTCGCCACCGTCGCTCTACCGGTGACCTTCATCTTGTGTATCTCACAAACCGGTGGGCGCAGGCCATCGAGAGTCGGGGTGGAAACTAGTGGTCAGCCTCGATATAGCGAAGGCCTTCGATCGGGTCTGGCAAGGGTCTTCTTGCGAAGTTGCCATATTATGGACTCCCCGAGGGAATGTGCGAATGGATCTCCAGTTTTTTGTCCAACAGAAGCATCCAAGCCGTCGTCGACGGCAGCTGCTCGGACCGCATGAACATAAACGCTGGTGTCCTACAAGGCTCCGTGTTGTCTCCGACGCTGTTTCTGCTGCATATCAATGACATGCTGTCTGATGACTCCATTCATTGTTATGCGGACGACAGTACACGTGTTACACGGGCCGTGCAAATATCCCTCAGTCCGAGGTGGAGAAGAGTCGCGAACAACTTGTGTCTAAAATTGAGACTACTCTCTCTGGAGTATCCGATTGGGGACGACTAAACCTAGTTCAATTCAACCCCACTAAGACACAAGTATGTGTATTCACCGCTAAGAAAACCCCATTCAACTTGGTAGAAACTTGGTGGCACAAATTTGTCTCAAGTTTCGACCGGGTAGGTACCACCGTGCACTATTGCGAAAAACCCTCCATAGCAATTCAATCTCGGTTGGATTGTGTTCAGGGGTCAGCAAGTGCATAGCCGGGCAGAGGTGGTGGTTGTCGCAGCACTAGTGGGACCAGTGGGTCTTGGCGTAGTCTAGTGGGGATTGCGCGGGGCGATGCGCCGAACAGGGAGACCTGTAGAAACGGTGGTGCCGCTGGCCGCCCGCGGTATAGTACAGGGGCCCAACTGGGGTTAACCACCTTGGGAGGCTGCCTCACCAGGCCGCGCATAATCCCGATATGGTTCGTCGTGCCGGTTGGTGACCGGATTTGGGAGCCCGGCGACCATACTCGGGGGGGTACGGGGGCCCTTCCGTTTGGCGCATCGGCTCTCGCCATGCCTCACATTCATAGATAAAACCAATATCCCACGCTTTGTCACACGGTGCTGCGGCGGCAACCACCTCTTTTTTCACGCCTTCTCCCACCCAAACTCATGGCAGCGCAATTTAGAGAAATAGGCAACACAGCGGCTCGTCACACTCCCAAAAGCTGCTATTTGAGGTGGAGTCCACTAACATCTGTGGGCTCCATGCAAACCTCAACGCCGTCCACCAACACCTAGAGACGGCGAAACCTGCCATGTTTTTTCTAACGGAGACGGAAATACACCGCCCTGACGACACGACCTACTTGCTCTACCCTGACTATGTTCTAGAGGAAAGTTTTCGTGCAAAAGCCGGGGTGTGCGTGTTTGTTAGGGCGGATGTTTGCTGTCGCCGTTTGCGCTGCCTAGAGGACCCATCCTTCTCCATCCTTTGGGTACACGTAGACCATGGCCCTACGAGTCAGATCTATGTGTGCCTCTACCATTCCCATACAGGAGATGCTGAGACAACTCGACTCTTTGAATATCTGAGTCAGGCGGCAGATGATGCGCAGGAGCGATTTCCGAATGCCGAAATGGTATTTTTGGGGGATTTTAACGCCCACCACGAGATCTGGTTGGGCTCCTCCAAAACAGACCATGCGGAAAGAGCCGCCCACGCATTTGCTCTGGCGCACGGCCTGACCCAATTGGTGCACGAGGTCACTAGGATACCAAGAAGGTCGGGCCTAGCACCTTCTCTGATAGACCTTCTGCTGACGAGTGATCCGGACTGGTACAGTGTATCGGTGCGAGCCGCTTTAGGCAACTCCGACCACTGCCTGTTCCACGGTGCCTATATACACGACCCGTGCAGGGGAAGCGGCGTCTCTGGCACTACTCGTCAGCAGACTGGGATGGACTTCGTGACTATTTTGCGTCCATCCCTTGGGTTGAGCGCTGCTTTGAAGGTAAGAACCCATCGGATTGTGCTACTGCTGTCGCCGGTGAGATCGGTCTGGGTATGGAATACTATATCTCATACACCGATATCACCGGAGACCGCGGGGTGCGCCCTTGGTTCGGGCGCGAGTGCGCGGAAGCTGTTGAACAAAAACAGTCTGCGTATCGCGCTTGGGTAAGGGCGCGCGCCACGCGCCATCCCAATCTGGGCCACTTCAAGGCGGCGTACAACAAAGCCAAAAAGGTCTGTAGAAGGGCCTACGTCAGAGCGGATGCCCTGCGCATAGCGCGGCTTGGTCAAGAGCTAGTGATGCATCCCACGGGAAGCCGTGGCTACTGGCGACTGGCTAAAGCCGTGCAAGCCAACTTCTGTCAGCCTTCGCTGCCTCCGCTGCGTAACCCTGATGGATCCCTGGCCCATGAGCCGCAAGAGAAGGCAAATCTGCTGGCTAATCTCTTTGCGGCCAACTCCCGAATCGATGATTGTAGTACGCAGCCACCAACACTACCCGACAGTGACCACGCGATGCCTGATATCCATATCAGGCAACGCGATGTCCGTGCAGTGCTGCAATCACTCGATGTCCGGAGAGCCAGTGGTCCGGATGGTATTCCAGCGGTAGTTTTGAAAAAATGTGCAGCGGAGTTGTCTCCAATGCTTACGCGCCTGTACCGGCTATCCTACAGTTCGGGTACAGTGCCTTTGCCTTGGAAAGAGGCGAATGTTCAGCCGATTCCCAAGAAGGGGGATCGCTCGGAGCCAGCCAACTATCGACCCATAGCCGTCACCTCAGTGCTGTGCAAAGTGTTCGAGCACATAATTAACAAACAGCTTATGCGGCACCTAGAGGATCACTCCTTAATTAATGACCGGCAATATGGCTTCAGACCGAAACGGTCAACGGGTGATCTTCTAGCATACGTTACCCATCTTTGGGGTGAGGCTATGGACAAGCACGGCGAGTCACTGGCAATTAGTCTTGACATCGCCAAAGCTTTCGATAGAGTCTGGCACAAATCGCTTCTTCCCAAGCTACCTGCCTTTGGTCTGCCTTCTAGGCTGTGGAACTGGGTTGCTAGCTTCCTGCAGGGGCGCCGTATTCGCGTCCTTTGTGACGGACGAGCTTCGGAGTTTCTGCAGGTTAATGCTGGCGTGCCCCAGGGGTCCGTCTTATCACCCACTCTCTTTCTTCTGCATATCAACGACATGCTGTCTACCGGCAATGTTCATTGTTATGCAGACGATAGCACTTTACATGGGAGTTATCATGGACATCCTGCGGCCAAGCAGGCAAATATCGCAGAGAGAAGGCAGCTTCTTGTCTTGTCTCAATGGGGCTCTGAGAACCTGGTTGAGTTCAATGCCAAGAAGACGCAGGCATGTGCGTTTACAGCAAAAGTATCTTCTTTCCTTCCCCTTCCCACTCTTCAGAGCACGCCACTGCCACTGCAGGACAATCTCAATATCCTAGGTATGGATGTTCGCTGCAACCTGAATAACAAAAATTACATCGAAAGTATCATCAAAACAGCCTCACGAATACTCGGAGTCCTGAACAGAGTGAGACGATTTTTCACGCCGGAGCAGCGGTGTCTTCTATACAAGACACAAATTCGCTCCTGTGTGGAATACTGCTCGCATCTCTGGGATGGTTCTGCAAAGTACTTACTAGATGCTCTCGACAGGTTGCAGCGACGTGCGGTCCGCATCATTGGGAATCCCGAGATCACGAAGACCCTAGAACCTTTACAGCTGTGTAGAGAGGTTGCGTCCATGGCTGTATTTTACCGTCTGTACCATGGGGAGTGTTCTGATGAGCTCTTCCAATTAGTCCCACCCTCCCCTTTCCTACACAGGACAACACGTGCAGGTCTTAGATGTCATCCGCACACGGTGCAAAACATCCGATCAAGAACCAAGCGGTTCGGAGACTCTTTCCTCTGTCGCACCATTAAGGCCTGGAATTCATTACCAGCTCACGTGTTTCCTTCTTCCTACAGTCCCGGGTCCTATAAGCGGGGCGTGAAAAAGCATATGATGAGGCCGTCAAGCTGAGTGTCACCATTGTCACACGGTATGTGTAAGTAATGGTGACCCTCTTTTCTGGGACTTTGCCTTCAGCTTACCATCAGGCAAGGCGAAGTCCAATTGACGTGTCCTATATATATAAAAAAAAAAAAAATCTATGAACTGAAAAATAATTTTACTTTGATTTTCGTTTTTTGTTGTTGTGATTATAAGTATATCAATGTATGTGAGTGCTAGTAACTAAGAAAATTGTTTAGTATTTAATTATAGGTATGAGCAAAATTTTGAAACCTGCCTTTTTTTCTTTACCTGCTGCTTTCTACTGTTTTTTTTACGGCGAGTTGTTGTTTTTTAAATTTTTGAGGTTGGCAACACTCTTACGTAGTATTGTATTATCTTTGTTGTGAATTGAGGTTAAACTTTAATCAGTAAGATTTGCATGGTATAAAGTAGGATACTATACATTTAAGGACTGAAGCTCAAAACAAGATAAACGGTGTCTCTGAACTGACGCGAAATTAAATTTGGAGATGGAGAAGCTGTCTATGTGTAGAATATGTCTAGCGGACGACTCTCGACTGCAGTCGATTGCCGACACTCATTTACAGGAGATTTACGAGTCTCTGACTCTGATGCTGGTGAGTAATACTACGTCTAGCACGTTTAATAAAAGAGCCTCTTATAAATAAACAACTTAACCTATTTTGTACTTACTGTTGTAATACGAAGTATTTTATGCTGTTGTACTCGTAATACGAAGAGACCGGGATATATGTAGACCCCAAGTCACGAGAGATACGGGGCAGTGAGAAGGTTTGATTTATAATCAATCTTCTCTCTACAATGATCTGTTCAAGATCAAGTTTTTTTATCTAAATGTATAGAAAAAGTTAGCATACTGCTGCATTGACACACTAATGTTCAAACTAGTAGTAAAATAATAAAATTATGTTTAACAGTTGGTTACAGAGGACAGCAGACCATCCCTGGCCTGTGACCTCTGTTGTTCAAGGCTCGAGACCTGCTACGAGCTGAGGAGGACATCTCTCTGCAGTGAGGAGCTATTCATGCAGTTGCTGAATCACAAAGTGGTGAGTAAGTAGTCTTGAAGTTTTGTATGAAAGTTAGTGGAGATGTTTGGATGCTTTTTATCCAGTCACACTCTAACGACAGGATGGATCTAACTGTTATTTAGCACAGTGATAGTTTATAGTCTGGAATAACATATTAATATTTAAATTATGGACGAGCAGCAATTTGCTGCTTTGTGCACTTCCTGGTATTGGAGTATAGTTCAGTCTAGTATATCACTTTTGTTGTTTGTTGTTCACTGCAAGCCATTTATGTAAGCTACACTAGAAGGTGGTTAGCGTAGCAGCTGACACCACTTCCTCAAGCCTTTTGTTCCACAGTTGCACAACATGGTTGTTAAGAGAGTGATAAGCTGTCAAGGAATGTGCGTGTGAGAGTGAGGCGCACAAATATTTACCAATAAATATTAGGTATCATATATTTATTGGTTAAAATAAAAGTTGCTTTTTTGCCAGGAAATGGTTCCCATAATGGGAATGTGATTAAAAAACCGAAGTTGCGGGCGTCAGCTAGTGGTGCCTAAAACAATGTCTCATACAATAAACAGTGTAGTAAATATTTTTCATGACAGGGACATGGGACAGATTTTTTTGGTGTATACTAGTATTATAAATCTTATGATTAGTCTTAATGTGACTATATATGAGGTGTGGGCACTGTTGGCGTTCGAGGCGTCGCTCCCGATGGAGCTTGCCCTATCCTTACATTTGCCAGGATTTCTAAAATCCTCTATACATCAAATATATCACACCAGTTTTTGATTGAACATATGGTTTCCTGGTTCTTATAAACCAGGGTGCATTCAATATCTGTTTATTATTATTATATTTATAGTTTTTATATAACATCTCCCTTTTGATTAATAGGGGTACAGTAAGAGACACACAGGTCTTAACCAAGTGTGAAACATAGAAAAAGAAGACAAAAGATTGTTAATGTTATGTGGATGAAGCAAGAAATTTCCGGGTCAGATGGCATGTGTTAAGTAGTAGGCTTTCTGTATAAGCATAAGGTTGGATTTTGGCAGTTGTAGTGTGCTGAGTTTAGTTTGAAGGGCCTTAGGGACTAACTCAGTAGTTGAATTCAGTAGCTAAATCTATGTATTTAGTCATTTTCTCTGAATGTGTAGTGTTTAGGTTGTGTGTGTTGCAAATTGCTATATCTAAGATCAGTACTGATTTATTAATTTTATCTAGCACTGTAATGTCGGGTCTCTTGTAGTGTATGGTTTTGTCTGTAATAATTGTTCGGTCCCAGTATATTTTATGTGAGGTGTTTTCTAAAATAGTGGTGGGTTTGTATTGTTGCGACCGCCGTCGATATCTCGAAAACTAATAATAGAATCTTAAAGAAATAAAAACGCATTGTTAGTGACGAGGTACTCTACCGAATGGCATAGAAAAATCTGGAATCGTCAACAAAAAGTCACAACCTACCTACGAGTACCTACAGACTTAATAATAAACAATAGGTAAATATCGAGAATGTACTCGAAGGTCAGCGACGGCGGCAAGATCAAAGAATAGGTATTTGTCGCTCGCGAGCTTTCTAGATAATTCGATCCTCCTAATTGAGAGGTATATAAACACGCTCGCATAGCGACACGATTCATTCAGTCTTTGAGATCGATAACGAACACAGCGAACTTAAGCGACCGAAGAAGATTCTACCTGCGACCTGAGCAACGACTGTGGACTACTGTGAACTACTGAGCGACTGGAACTGTTGAAGAGTACTGTGTGTACTAGTGATTAAATTGTCTAGTTTGTGGTGAGCTAATAAATCTCTTCGTTGAGTAAACGGCATTTAATTGTACCCCGTGCACGTAACAGTATTTATAATAAGCTATTTTTTGTGGAACGAATGAATGTTTGTGTGCTATGCTAAGTTTTGGTGAATTATTGCAGCAATTTGATCATGTCTATGTTTGTAATCAGTTTGGACTATAGATTTACATGCTCCAGTGATGTGTTGAATTTTTTTAACAGCTTCTACATAGATTAGTGGGTAAGTTAGGTATTCGGAAGATGTGTTTTTGGTAGTCACGGGTTTCTATAACTTGATCCTGGATAGCTATGACAAAAGCCTCTGTTACAGGAAACAGCTCTCCTCGCCGCAGCCACTCGTTCGATGCTACTTTATCGACGTGTGATTGACTGAGGTCGGCGAGGTGTCTCCCATGCACTTTGTGCCCATGTATCTATTTTGTGTTGTTTGCTTAGAATTTTTGGTTCACTGTTTTTGTTTTCTAGGTTAAGAGGGGTTAGTTTTTTATCAATATCTGTAACATATTTGTGAAGATCCAATTGTTCAGCTTTAGTGTAACAATATTTACGTAGTTTGTCTACGAGACTGTTGTGTAAGTTCTGTATATCAATGAGTCCTCTCCCTCCATTTTGGCGTGATAGTGTGAGACGTTGTGTGCATGATCTAGTGTGGTGTTTTCGGTTAGCTGTCATATGTGTGTTAATTGTGCGTTGTAATCGGATTAAATCTCTTTGAGACCAGTTTATGATTCCAAAGGAATAAGTAAGGACTGGTATTGCAAATGTGTTTATAGCTTTAATACTATTGCGTGCATTTAGGTGACTTCTTAGAATTTGGTTCATTGTATCTTTGAATGTTTTGGTTAATTCTAAATTTGCATGCTTTTGGTGAATTTGTTTGAACTGATGAAAACCTAAGTATTTTTATGTACTATATTCATCCATCGAGTCGATGTTTTCGCCTGTTTCAAGAGTATAAGAATTATTTTATGTCTTGCCACGGGTAATAGAGTGAATTTTGCATTTATCTACTCCAAATTGCATGTTTATGTCTGCTGAGAATGATTGTGTGATGTCTGCTAGCTTTGTCAGTTCTGTGTTGTTAGTTGCGTAAAGTGTAATGTCATCCATGTATAGTAAATGTGATATAATATGTTGTGAGTTATTACGTTTGAGTTTAAATCCTACATTAGTGCTATTAAGGAGTTCAGATAAAGGATTGAGAGCCACCAGCGCTTCGCATACCCTGGTGTGCGGGGCATTCATGCTGAGATGGTGGATTTATACGCCCTATGTCAGATACGCAAAATGTCAGATGTGCATTTTGTCAGATCGGCAGACTTCGTCGCAAAATGTCAAAGTCGCAAATTGTCAGAATCTCTTAATGACAAATACGCAAAATGCCATGAACGCTGAATGTCAGATACTCAATATGTCAAAAACGCATAATGCCATGATTGCATGACAACATGAACGACAAGTCAAGAGGTTATCAATAAAACACCATCTGTTATTTCCGTGAGTTTAATCATATAAAAAAATAGAAAGTAAAGTTGCAAACAATTGTTACTTTAACAAAACAGAATTAAATTTGCTGAACTTATAATTATCTTAGGTACTACCTGACACAATGTCATGTATTTGGTAAATCATATTTAGAAAAAGTAATATTAAATGACGTAATTATTGAACTCAACAAAAATCATTTCAAAAATTTGCTGTTAATATTAAAAGAGTAAATGGCGATATATCATTTTTTGTACAAATGCTGCGGGTGAAATTTCTTCAATTCCAAGTTTTTTAAGATATTTTTTATACATTCGATCATATCCAATATCGGAATTTCGGCGGTCCTTTCGTCTAGACAAAATCAACGATTTTTTTATTTTAAAATCAACACGTTTAGCCTCTTTCAAAATTGCATGTACAAAAAGACAAAAATTTGGGCGTTTAGGTAAGTATTTTAACGTTAAGCCGATGATGCCAACCCTCAACAACATTGGTGGTCCGGTGTCTTGTTTTTGAACAACTTAATACTGTCATAGGAAACTTTAAAAGCCATTGATTTTAAAAATATGATTTAAATTTAGTCAGTTCTTCGCTTTCTAAAAGATTCTGAGTATCGATACATTGTTCTTCACTCAATTTACCAATATTCAAATGTATAAAAAACCTCAACCAAGCTTTAAAAAAGTGACATAAGTTATTAATTCATACATTTCTGGCTTTATGTGGTTCTGACTTTGTGCGTATCTGACATTTTGCGTATTTGACATTTTGCATTTCTGACTTTTTACGTATCTGGCATTTTGCGTTTCTGACTTTTTACGTATCTGGCATTCTGCGTTTTCTGACGATATGCACATCTGACATTTTGCGTATCTGACATAGGGCGTATAAATCGATGGTGGCCCATTTGGGTGCGCACGATGTGTAGTGAGAGTATTCTTGTTGTGGTATCTTGTTGTTGTGTATATATATATTTGTGTGACTCTCTGTACGTTGTTTTGTTGTGTGTGTGTGTGTGTGTGTGTGTGTGTGTGTGTGTGTGTGTGTGTGTGCGTGCGTGCGTGCGTGCGTGCGTGCGTGCGTGCGTGCGTGCGTGCGTGCGTGCGTGCGTGCGTGCGTGCGTGCGTGCGTGCGTGCGTGCGTGCGTGCGTGCGTGCGTGCGTGCGTGCGTGCGTGGGTGGGTGTGTGTGTGTGTCTGTGTGTGTGTGTGTGTCTGTGTGTGTGTGTGTGTCTGTGTGTGTGTGTGTGTGTGTCTGTGTGTGTGTGTGTGTGTGTGTGTCTGTGTGTGTCTGTGTGTGTGTGTGTCTGTGTGTGTGTGTCTGTGTGTGTGTGTGTCTGTGTGTGTGTGTGTGTGTGTGTGTGTGTCTGTGTGTGTGTGTGTCTGTGTGTGTCTGTGTGTCTGTGTGTCTGTGTGTCTGTGTGTCTGTGTGTCTGTGTGTCTGTGTGTCTGTGTGTCTGTGTGTCTGTGTGTCTGTGTGTCTGTGTGTCTGTGCGTCTGTGCGTCTGTGCGTCTGTGCGTCTGTGCGTCTGTGCGTCTGTGCGTCTGTGCGTCTGTGCGTCTGTGCGTCTGTGCGTCTGTGCGTCTGTGCGTCTGTGCGTCTGTGCGTCTGTGCGTCTGTGCGTCTGTGCGTGTGTGCGTGTGTGTGTGCGTGTGTGCGTGTGTGTGTGTGTGTGTGCGTGAGCGTGAGCGTGAGCGTGAGTGTGAGTTTGCTCTTTGTGTAGCACTCATCATTCGCAACTGTACAGGTGTCCTGGTTTTCTGAAATTGTCGCCTAGTGATCGTTATAAATTTGTTCGCGCTAATAATTTTTGTTTTAATTGTCTCGGTACTAAACACCGCGTTGTTTTATGTAATAGTAGAAATAGTTGTCGCAAGTGTCAAGCGAGACACCACATTTTACTTCATTTTGAGAATAGTAATGCCGCATCCAATGTGAGCACAGTTGGCTCGTCGAGCGGTGACACACCGCAGCCCGCGCTCGCGCGCGCTCCGGCCCGCCCGGTGACCACGGATGACGTCACCTTGTGTTCGTTCTCCGCTAGTGCTGCACTCACTACTGTGTGTCTTGCGACCGCTCGCGTTGTTATTGTTGATGCATTAGGTAAGCCGCGCATTGTTCGAGCGCTGTTAGATGGCGCTTCGCAAAGTAATTTTATTACTCAAGATTGTTGTCGGCGTCTTGGTTTCAATGTTGATAAGCGTTCAACCCGCTCAGTGGTGAAGGGTTTTGGAAGCTTACAGTCAGCTGTTCGTGGCACCGTTAAAACAAGGTTTAGATCTCGTTTTAATAATAATATTTGGTATGACATGGATTCGCTCGTTATAGATAGAATAGCTGAACAGTTGCCTACCGTCCCGGTTGACACGTCTTTATTAACGAAATTTAAAGACTTGCCTTTAGCAGATGAGACTTACGCTGTTCCTGGAGTCGTCGATATATTGATCGGCGCTTCGATTCTCCCGCACCTCCAGTTATCACGTAAGGTTCAAGGGGGACCGACGTACCCCGCTCCGCACGCACTGGAAACAGTTCTTGGTTTTGTTATAATTGGTTCCGCACCCGCTTCTATAGATAGTTTTAGTCACTCGACTGCTTCGTTCTGTTGCACCGTCGAGCCGCCACTGGAGTCTACCATCCGCAAGTTTTCGCTCGGTGGCTCCCGTGTATCCGCTGAAAAACGCTTTCTTTGTTTGGAACGAAAGATGCAGGCGTCCCCAAAGTCGAAGCGGGCCTATGATGAGGTTGTTAACGAATATTTAGATGAAGGTTACATCTCACCTGCGCCTGCGGACACTGGCGGGACCCAGCCTTCGTACATTATCCCGCACCGCGGAGTTATTAGAGAAGATAAGCTTACTACTAAAACTCCGCGTAGTTTTGGATGGCAGTGCTAAGACTAGCACTTCCGTGTCGCTTAATGACATTTTGTATTGTGGTCGGAATCTTTAAGGTAATTTATTTGACATAATTGTAAATTTTCGCATTAATATTAGTAGAATTTTAGCTTTAGGACTCAACAGTCGCTTTGTGTTGGGCCCACTCTTCGCCCCATCGTTGGGACACATTCGTCGCTAATAGAGTGGCAAAAATTCAATCTGAATTAGCGCCACCTAATCTCTTTCACGTTGCTGGCACCGACAACCCAGCCGATTGTCTCTCTCGTGGATTGCTTCCTTCGCAAATTTTAGATCACCCGTTATGGTTTAGTGGACCGTCCTGGATTCATGCCGCGTTAGATAAGTGGCCAGTTAGTCAATTCAATCCCACTACGGTTTCCGAACCACCCGAGGAGAAGAAGCACTCGCTTGTTGTATCGGTCCCACGTGAAGAGACCCTTATTTTGTTGTTGGGCTAGTCGCGTCTCGTCTTGGTCGAGACTGTTGCGTTGTGTTGTTTGTTCGCCTCTGCCCTCTGCCTAGCCAGCAGTAGGCACGAGCTCCAATCTAGGTTTATATTTTAGTTGTTATTTCCCAAACCTAGATTTAGATTAGACTTTAGATTTGTTTCGCATTTGTCGTTTCGAAGGTAACCCTTCAAGCCGGGGGGAATGGTTGCGCCGATGTAGAAGCTGTATTTTTTGACGCGGAAACACACTCCTTCTATACCCGTCTCCCCTCCCGCACTAACCATAGTATAGTACTAGACATAGTTTCCGTCCGCCATTTGTGATATATAGACACTCACTCCCGCTTTGAACTAGCCAGCGTAAAGGCGGACCGCGCTCGCGTCTCTCAAAAATGAATAATATTTGTTACATTTTTACCGCTTCATAGACTTTTACCGATCGGATTGTGCCTCTCGTGTGTTCCTCAAGTGATCTAGTGATGCTGACGGCAGCTCCTGAACAAGGAAGAGAAGATCCGTGTACCGGCTGCGATGAAAACACGTGTGTCGTGAAGGTTAGTGCATCCTCTCCTAATTTCTCGGGTTGCATTCATTGCTTGGATCACGCCCGCGGCAACCCGATCACCTGTCTTTTTGTGTGTAAAGCGTCAATGGAACAGTTAGCTACTTCCCCGCAATACAGTCCACTAGCGCACGTGGCCAATCGCGCCACCATTTTCTGGTGTGAGTGTGAGTGTGAGTGTGAGTGTGAGTGTGAGTGTGAGTGTGAGTGTGAGCGTGAGCGTGAGCGTGAGCGTGAGCGTGAGCGTGAGCGTGAGCGTGAGCGTGAGCGTGAGCGTGAGCGTGAGCGTGAGCGTGAGCGTGAGCGTGAGAGTGAGCGTGAGCGTGAGCGTGAGCGTGAGCGTGAGCGTGAGCGTGAGCGTGAGCGTGAGCGTGAGCGTGAGCGTGAGCGTGAGCGTGAGCGTGAGCGTGAGCGTGAGCGTGAGCGTGAGCGTGAGCGTGAGCGTGAGCGTGAGCGTGAGCGTGAGCGTGAGAGTGAGAGTGAGTGTGAGTGTGAGTGTGAGTGTGAGTGTGAGTGTGAGTGTGTGTGAGTGTGTGTGTGTGTGTGATGTCTCAGTGCAATATGACATCTGACCATGAAGCAGATTCAAAATGCTGAATATCATTCAGACGTTTTAGAATATGTTCGTCTGATTTCAACATTGCAGGCTCTTAAAACGACACCAAACTGCAAAGAAAATTCTGTAGAATTTTCTCGTGAGGTACATTCATCACCAGTATACATATAACTCGGCACTTACATTTAAAGAAACATCACTGTCGCTATCGTTACAATGTTGGGTTTCGTAACTTTGTGTAGGGTAATTTTGAAATAAATAATTTTGCATGAAATTCACTTGTGAAGGCGTAGCTAACGTTTTCAATGTGTCGGAATGCTCTGGGCCCTCATGTCGGGCACGTTTGACTTCCTTTGTAGCTTTAGACGCTGACCTACGTTTCTTACTTGTGACGATGCTCGGATGAGACATCGTTTGCGTAGGCCCAGAGGAACGAGGCAGTGGCTCGATCACCGCCTCTGTGGAAGCAACAGCCACAGAGGACCGCAAGCGCGCCGGTGACGAAGATGATCGACTTCCAGAACTACTAGAAGATAAAGAATCACTATCCACTTTTAAGCACAAAAGTCTAAAATTGAAATGTATTCTATAAGTAGGTATACAAATTTTTCTGGTGGTAGAAACTTGGTGGCACAAATTTGTCTCAAGTTTCGACCGGGTAGGTACCACCGTGCACTATTGCGAAAAACCCTCCATAGCAATTCAATCTCGGTTGGATTGTGTTCAGGGGTCAGCATGTGCATAGCCGGGCAGAGGTGGTGGTTGTCGCAGCACTAGTGGGACCAGTGGGTCTTGGCGTAGTCTAGTGGGGATGGCGCGGGGCGATGCGCCGAACAGGGAGACCTGTAGAAACGGTGGTGCCGCTGGCCGCCCGCGGTATAGTACAGGGGCCCAACTGGGGTTAACCACCTTGGGAGGCTGCCTCACCAGGCCGCGCATAATCCCGATATGGTTCGTCGTGCCGGTTGGTGACCGGACTTGGGAGCCCGGCGACCATACTCGGGGGGGTACGGGGGCCCTTCCGTTCGGCGCGTCGGCTCTCGCCATGCCTCACATTCATAGATAAAACCAATATCCCGCGCTTTGTCACACGGTGCTGCGGCGGCAATCACTTCTTTTTTTCACGCCTTCTCCCACCCAAACTCATGGCAGCGCAATTTATAGAAAAAGGCAACACAGCGGCTCGTCACACTCCCAAAAGCTTGCTATTTGAGGTGGAGTCCACTAACATCTGTGGGCTCCATGCAAACCTCAACGCCGTCCACCAACACCTAGAGACGGCGAAACCTGCCATGTTTTTTCTAACGGAGACGCAAATACACCGCCCTGACGACACGACCTACTTGCTCTACCCTGGCTATGTTCTTGAGGAAAGTTTTCGTGCAAAAGCCGGGGTGTGCGTGTTTGTTAGGGCGGATGTTTGCTGTCGCCGTTTGCGCTGCCTAGAGGACCCATCCTTCTCCGTCCTTTGGGTACACGTAGACCATGGCCCTACGAGTCAGATCTATGTGTGCCTCTACCGTTCCCATACAGGAGATGCTGAGACAACTCGACTCTTTGAATATCTGAGTCAGGCGGCAGATGATGCGCAGGAGCGATTTCCGAATGCCGAAATGGTATTTTTGGGGGATTTTAACGCCCACCACGAGATCTGGTTGGGCTCCTCCAAAACAGACCATGCGGGAAGAGCCGCCCACGCATTTGCTCTGGCGCACGGCCTGACCCAATTGGTGCACGAGGTCACTAGGATACCAAGAAGGTCGGGCTAAGCACCTTCTCTGCTAGACCTTCTGCTGACGAGTGATCCGGACCGGTACAGTGTATCGGTGCGAGCCGCGTTAGGCAACTCTGACCACTGCCTGGTCTGTTCCACGGTGCCTATTATGGCGCCCCCACGACCCGTGCAGGGGAAGCGGCGTCTCTGGCACTACTCGTCAGCGGACTGGGATGGACTTCGTGACTATTTTGCGTCCATCCCGTGGGTTGAGCGCTGCTTTGAAGGTAAGAACCCATCGGATTGTGCTACTGCTGTCACCGGTGAGATCGGTCTGGGTATGGAATACTATATCTCATACACCGATGTCACCGGTGACCGCGGGGTGCGCCCTTGGTTCGGGCGCGAGTGCGCGGAAGCTGTTGAACAAAAACAGTCTGCGTACCGCGCTTGGGTAAGGGCGCGCGCCACGCGCCATTCCAATCTGGGCCACTTCAAGGCAGCGTACAACAGAGCCACAAAGGTCTGTAGAAGGGCCTATGTCAGAGCGGATGCCCTGCGCATAGCGCGGCTTGGTCAAGAGCTAGTGATGCATCCCACGGGAAGCCGTGGCTACTGGCGACTGGCTAAAGCCGTGCAAGCCAACTTCTGTCAGCCTTCGCTGCCTCCGCTGCGTAACCCTGATGGATCCCTGGCCCATGAGTCGCAAGAGAAGGCAAATCTGCTGGCTAATCTCTTTGCGGCCAACTCCCGAATCGATGATTGTGGTACGCAGCCACCAACACTACCCGACAGTGACCACGCGATGCCTGATATCCATATCAGGCAACGCGATGTCCGTGCAGTGCTGCAATCACTCGATGTCCGGAAAGCCAGTGGTCCGGATGGTATTCCAGCGGTAGTTTTGAAAAAATGTGCAGCGGAGTTGTCTCCAATGCTTACGCGCCTGTACCGGCTATCCTACAGTTCGGGTACAGTGCCTTTGCCTTGGAAAGAGGCGAATGTTCAGCCGATTCCCAAGAAGGGGGATCGCTCGGAGCCAGCCAACTATCGACCCATAGCCGTCACCTCAGTGCTGTGCAAAGTGTTCGAGCACATAATTAACAAACAGCTCATGCGGCACCTAGAGGATCACTCCTTAATTAATGACCGGCAATATGGCTTCAGACCGAAACGGTCAACGGGTGATCTTCTAGCATACGTTACCCATCTTTGGGGTGAGGCTATGGACAAGCACGGCGAGTCACTGGCAATTAGTCTTGACATCGCCAAAGCTTTCGATGGAGTCTGGCACAAATCGCTTCTTTCTAAGCTACCTGCCTTTGGTCTGCCTTCTAGGCTGTGCAACTGGGTTGCTAGCTTCCTGCAGGGGCGCCGTATTCGCGTCCTTTGTGACGGACGAGCTTCAGAGTTTCTGCAGGTTAATGCTGGCGTGCCCCAGGGGTCCGTCTTATCACCCACTCTCTTTCTTCTGCATATCAACGACATGCTGACTACCGGCAATGTTCATTGTTATGCAGACGATAGCACTTTACATGGGAGTTATCATGGACATCCAGCGGCCAAGCAGTCAGATATCGCAGAGAAAAGGCAGCTTCTTGTCACTGAGCTTGACGGGGTCCTGAATCACATTTCTCAATGGGGCTCTGAGAACCTGGTTGAGTTCAATGCCAAGAAGACGCAGGCATGTGCGTTTACAGCAAAAGTATCTTCTTTCCTTCCCCTCCCCACTCTTCAGAGCACGCCACTGCCGCTGCAGGACAATCTCAATATCCTAGGTATGGATGTTCGCTGCAACCTGAATAACAAAAACTACATCGAAAGCATCATCAAAACAGCCTCACGAAAACTCGGAGTCCTGAACAGAGTGAGACGATTTTTCACGCCGGAGCAGCGGTGTCTTCTATACAAGACACAAATTCGCTCCTGTGTGGAGTACTGCTCGCATCTCTGGGATGGTTCAGCAAAGTACTTACTAGATGCTCTCGACAGGTTGCAGCGACGTGCGATCCGCATCATTGGGAATCCCGAGATCACGAACACCCTAGAACCTTTACAGCTGCGTAGAGATGTTGCGTCCATGGCTGTATTTTACCGTCTGTACCATGGGGAGTGTTCTGATGAGCTCTTCCAATTAGTCCCACCCTCCCCTTTCCTACACAGGACAACGCGTGCAGGTCTTAGATGTCATCCGCACACGGTGCAAAACATCCGATCAAGAACCAAGCGGTTCGGAGACTCTTTCCTCTGTCGCACCATTAAGGCCTGGAATTCATTACCAGCTCACGTGTTTCCTTCTTCCTACAGTCCCGGGTCCTTTAAGCGGGGCGTGAAAAAGCATATGATAAGGCCGTCAAGCTGAGTGTCACCATTGTCACACGGTATGTGTAAGTAATGGTGACCCTCTTTTCTGGGATTTTGCCTTCAGCTTACCATCAGGCAAGGCGAAGTCCAATTGACGTGTCCTATATAAAAAAAAAAAAAAAAAAAAATATTTTAACAAAAGTATGCGTACGGAGAATCCGTTAGAAAAATTAAATATTATACTTTTAAGTACGACCACTCAGTACGAAAACAAAAACGCCAATGAGGAGTCCGGCAGAGAAATTCTCTGCCGTGACTTGCCTGGTGGAAAGAGGGGTGTGCCAGAAAAGGATAGCAATAGGCTAGAAAGAGACGACCATAAAGTAGAAACAAGTGTTGCCACTCTCAAATATTATTAGGCTTCGAATAACAGCACAGTTGTTTAATGATATAGTTTTGACGTGATAACGTCTTATAAATTGGTTTGCCGGGTGACACTTCAAGAAACTGCGTTACGCTCCGCTCACGTTATGCGCTCACAATGAGAGCGAGTGAGAGGCACGCGTCCCTTCCACTCGGGCATGGTTAGCCCGCCTAAGAGCGAGAGAGACAGACATAAAAAGTGAAAGGCACGCGTCCCTTCCACTCGAGCACAGTTAGCCCGCCTAAGAGCGAGAGAGACAGAGCGAGAGAGAGAGAGTGAGAGAGATAGGCATACACACCGGTTCATGTCTTGCGCTTCTATTTCGCTTAGGCGCCTGCATACAAGTTTACACGTTGCCAGTTAATTGTAAAACGATTGTGTAGTGATATTTCATCCTTCTTCCTACTATACGAATGAATATTCACATTAAAATTATTTTACCACTCAAAGTCGTTGTCACGTAAAACTTTCGCCCGTATACCGACTTTACAGGCAACCAATTTTTTTATGTCCAGTAGTATGTCCAGATGGGTTTAAGGGTCGACTTATATATGAGTGGTTTATAATCCATGGATAATATTGAATAGTGTCCTACCAGTCAATAGAGACCTTTGTATTTCAAGTAGATTTCTTCTTGCTTTGTCTGAACGTGTTTTCTTCATGTGAGTCTACGGTCCAGATGCATGCATGCCTAGGTATCTTACTGTCTGTTGGTGGGGTACCGGGGAAAGGCTGTAGGCCCTCTGTCGCAGTGGGTGGTGAGATGCAATGAGAGTTGGAGGCTACAGGGACAGGCCTTTGTGCAGTAGGGACAGATTGAATGAGAGGACAGCTGTGCAACACCTCCTATCTCAACAATTTTATGTACTATGTAGTACTCTTATTCAATCAACGTAAGGCTTGAAGTTGAATAGGGCACTTATTGGAGGCGAGTAGGGCTGTGTCGTCAGCACACGCGGCGACAGTTACTCCTGGGGTTTGTGGCAACTCATACATATACAGTCCAAGTTCCAATTTTGAACAGATTGTTCCTAAGAACATTGGTGTGCTAATGTGGTGATGTCTCCGCAGCAAGTCAAGCTAGAAGTTATACCCAATGAACGCCTGAGCATGGAGGAAGTGACGCAGACGACTGCAGGTGGATCAGGAAGTGTTGACGTGAAACAAGAAGATGCTGAAGGTAATATTGAGTTAGCACATCGAGTGCTTCTGTACGATGGATCCCATAATGGAGGGATGGCATGATGGAAATTATCTAAAAGTATAGCTTATTAAGTACCTTACCATTTTTGTTTTGTTTTAATCTGGATTTTTAGGTGTTATTATCTATACAGTTATTCAACTCTATCCTACCCTGTACCAGTAACACGTCCTTTTTTATTTATTTTTTCCAATTGTTTTCAGTTCACACCTAGTTTAAACCTCACCTAATCACTCGGAGAGCACAGACTGAACCCGACCCAAATCCATCCCATTCAGGTTCAAGTCACTCATCAGTAAGACCCTCTCAGCTCCATTCCGCACACACTCCATAAGCAAATGCTGCACATCTTCAATATTATCGCATTTCCTACAATTTGGAAAGTCAGCTTTCTTCATTAGGAAAGCAAATTTTGAGCATGGATAGTGCCCAGAACGAAGCCTCAGTAATGTTTTGATGGTACTTCTGCTCATCTTACAGCCTTCAAACCACGGGACGTACGAGGGCTCACCCTGTACAGACCTATACCAAGTTTGGGTTAGAGCCATGTTTAATGCCTCGTCTAGTCCAAATTCAAAATTGATTTATTATTATCAATCAATACCAGCCTGTTGCAGTCCTCTGCTAGACACAGACCTCTTCCAAAGTGCACCATTGCACCCGATACTCCATCGTATTTTTCCACAGCGAGCTTTTTCAAGTCGTTCTTCCATCAATATTTTTTTATTAACAAAAAGTATTTTTTTATAAGTATAGATTACTACATTCATGTGGTTTCTTATTCAGGTGTTCCTGTTTCTAAAAAACCTCGACCAACTACGCAGATGAACTATGAAGATACGCCAGCTAACAATCAAACAAGAAGTGACCAAGCAAAGGAGAACATTGAAGAACCACAAGACGAAACTAATAGCGTTGTAGAACAAAATACAGTTAAGAATGAAACACGCGACGAAACAGATACCAACAATAAACAAAATGTTAGCACATCCGATCATAGTGACGCTCACAAAGGAATGTCTGCAAACAAAATCAGTGCAGACCAAAGTGTTAATAGGAGCTCAAGCAAGACACTTAAACAGTTGATATGTGACAGTTGTCAGAAATGTTTTAGACGTAAATATACATTAATAATTCATATGCGTACACACACTCGCGAGAAGCCTTATCAGTGTAATATTTGTAAGAAATATTTCAGTATTAAGTGGAGTTTAGATCTGCACACTCGCACACACACTGGCGAGAAGCCTTATGAGTGTAAGGTGTGTAAGAAAAATTTCAGTAAAAAGGCTAATTTAAATAGACATATTATTATACACACTGGCGAGAAACCTTATGAGTGTAATTTTTGTAAAAAATGTTTCAGTAGAAAGAATTATTTAGATACACACACTCGCACACACACTGGCGAGAAGCCTTATGAGTGTAAGGTGTGTAAGAAATGTTTCAATGAAAAGGGTAGTTTAAATACACATACTCGTATACATACTGGCGAGAAACCTTACGAGTGTAATTTTTGTAAAAAATGTTTCAGTAAAAAGAATCATTTAGATACGCACACTCGCACACACACTGGCGAGAAGCCTTATGAGTGTAAGGTGTGTAAGAAATATTTCAGTGAAAGGGGTAATTTAAATAGACATACTCGTACACACACTAGCTAGAAGCCTTATGAATGCAATGTATGTAAGATATGTTTCAGTAAAAAAGATAATTTAGATAAGCATACTCGTACACACACTGGCGAACAGCTTTATGAGAGTAATGTATGTAAAAAATGTTTCAGTGATAAGAGCAACTTAGTAAGACATATTCGTTTAAACACTCACTGACTACTACTAACTACAGTCGCTTAGTTGTTACGGAACCCTGCGAGTACATTAGGTGTACTAGACTTAAGTGTGGCGTGAAACGTGTGTGAAATAACATTAATTCTAATATTTGTTCTGCGCCATTATAACATTACTGTATTGCATTGGTAGAGCGTGAATTACGTTTTCCCGCAGCCAGAGGGTACAAGAAGGAAACTAGAATCACTTAAAACGAGATTTATTATACTTATTTATTTTAATCTAACTAGCCTAAAGGTGAATGCACTCGATGTAGGAAAAACATTACACCATACTAGCCTAAGTGAATAAGTTCGGTGATGAGAACGACATTCTAACTACTACCGCTAATTAAGTCTAGTGACCACGTTCGATGCAAGAACACAAGTGAATCCTTATTTTAATGAAAATTATAAATCAGTTCGCACACTGATGCAATCGATTTCCGATCACGCCATTATACAGCTGACGGTGCGGCACGAGGCGGAGATACGGGGTCAATCGCTGCACGTGGCGCCGATTCGGCAACTTGTACCTGCTGTCTTCACAATTTGGTTCGCTCAGTATAGCGTAACATGCGGGTTTGTCTATGCAATTTGTTGAGACGGTTGGTTCAGGCCTCGTGTCGTGGTTGAGGTCCCGGCGAGATTGCATACGTCGGCACAGATACTGTATAACTGATATTAATTTCTATTATTTGAGTAATATCCTTTGTTATTAGTTTCCCTTGCGTCCATAGATGGCGCTGTTCAAAAACTGTACATCGCGTCAGCGATACGTTTTGGTTAGATAATTAAATAGACAGATACTTTGAATAAACAACTTTAACGGCTACAACTAGCTGTTTCATCTGACTCCTCTTGGGCATCTTAGGTACGAGTTTGTACAGATATACATAACACGTGCGACTGCCAAGTCAAAGGTCGCTGATTCGATTCCCTCTCAGTGCAAACATTTGAATGTTTGAATATTGTTGAGCCACCGGATGTTGCTATGCATGTGAATAAGTGCGTGTGCTTTTGTGGTTGTCTAATTATACTAGCATTCCACCCGCGGTGCCGCCCGCGCGGATGTGGGTATTTTTAATACCACTTAGGTGGCAGACAAGCACACGGCCTACCTGATGGGAAGCGGTTACCGTGGCCTATGAACGTATGCAACTCCAGGGGTGTTACACTCGCGCAGCCGACCCTGAAAATGCGGTATAGACGGTAGAACACACATTGCGAATGTGGAACCTCTGAGCCTCGTCCCTCCTAAAATAAAATAAATAAATAGAAATAATTTATTTCCAGAACAAGTTTTTCACAATCACATAGATTTTCCCGCTGGCCCCGCACTAGGCAAGCCTGTCCTGTGGGTACCGTGACGTTTTCCTTATTTAATTTCAGTGCTCGGTCATAAGTTTCATTTAATCACACTTACAAAGGCTAGAAGAAGAGACAGGTAATGGCTGTGTAATAAATGTATATAATAGTTGTATATAACTTTTTGCATGTATATAAATAAATAAATAAATACTGGACAAATCTTAATCATATACACTATAAACTTTGGTTATTTCTACAAGTATTCAACTTAGTGTAGTAGAAGAATTTCTGTAGCTTCGTATGTCAGTGAAATCAGCCATTTTGTAACCAACATTTTTGCCTCTTTTAGAGAGCAGTTTTTGATATCACAGGACTTAGCCACTCTATTGTATATATAATACTCTATGTGTGGACCAAACCGTTCTGCAAATGTTGTATTAACTTTAGGTACCGTCACTCTGTATGAGCGGCGCTTTAGCAGTTGTTCGTATTGTTCACTGCTTATAACTGTTTGATGGGCTTTAAGAAACGCTTTCAACACAAATAGTTGGCGTACGGTAGGTACCCCGCTGTCCTTGTAGAGCTGTGTTGTGGGATACCTAACGGGCTTCTGGTACATAGCTTTCAGAACGACGTGTTGGGCTCTTTCCAGTTGCATAAGGAAGGTCTTTTGAGCAGAACCCCAGCTCCCTATGCAATAGGTACGTCACAAGCGACTGACACAGAGCAAAATAAACGGATTTCAGGACGTCAGTCGGCGCTGTAGGACGCAGTATTTTCATTATGTTTGCGGTTTTCCGCACTCGGTTTGACAAAACGATGATGTGTTCCTTAAAGTTCAGGTTTTCGTCAATGATTACGCCAAGGTATTTAATGCTAGCTGTCCTTGGAATGGGTTCACAGTTGCAACCTTTCATTTCTTTACAATTGTGTAATTTGATGCTAAGAGATGTGCAAGGGGCCGAAGCCGCTGTTTTGTGGAAGCAAACATATTTAGTTTTATTGACGTTAAGTGTCAGTAAATTACAACGCAGCCATGCTGACACTTGCCCCATGCCCGACTGACCTTTTGAAACTGCCTCAGCCCAGCTTGCGCCATCAAATGTGACAACAGTGTCATCGGCACAGCATATTATGTTGGTGTTGATCGCATAGTGAATATCGTCCATATACATTATGAAAAGCGTTGGGCCTTAAGACTGGAAGGTTCCACATCACCTGCGAGAATGGGATTGTCGACCAGTCTCAATGGCTGTCTTTGCACCAAGTCGATGGGGTCAAGCTGGTATGCAGGCGCTCCAGCAACAAGGTGACAGCAGGACTCCATGTGGGGCCGGACCTGTGCCTTATAAAGAAGGAGTCACTGCCCCGCAATGAAGTATTACTTCGCCCTGTGGAGCACTACAAGTTTCTTTGATAGGTTTTTTTGTCTAGGACACCCCAATTTTACTTCACCTCGCCTGATGGTAAGCTAAAGGCAAAGTCTCAGGAAGAGGGTCACCATTACAGACACAAAGTAATGTTACAATGGTGGCACTCAGCTTGGCGGCCTCATCAAATGCTTTTTCTAGCCCCACTTAAAGGACTCCGGACTGTAGGAAGAAGGAAATGTGAGCTGGTAAGGAATTCCCCGTCTTGGTGGTGTGGCAAAGAAAAAGGTCTCCAAACCGCTTGGTTCTTGCTCGTATATTCTGCAGTGTGAGCGTGAAATCTAAGCTCAGAAGAGCTCATCAGAACATTCCCCATGATAGAGACGGTAAAATACAACCAAGGAAGCAATATCTCTACTTATCTGCAAAGACTCGAGGGTGTTCGTAACCACAGGGTTCCCAATAATTCGGACCGCGTGTCGCTGCAACTTGTCGAGAGCATCTAGTAGGTATTTCGCGGAGCCATCCCAGAGATGCGAGCAGTATTCCACCCAGGAGCGAATTTGTGTCTCATAGAGTAGACACCGCTGCTCCGGCGTGAAAAAACGTCTCACTTTGTTCAGGTGTCCGAGTTTCGGCGAGGCTGTTTTGATGATGGTCTCGATGTAATTTCTGTTATTCAATTTGCAGCGAATATCCATACATAGGATATTGAGATTGTCCTACAGTGGCAGTGGCGTGCTCTGATGAGTGGGAAGGGGAAGGAAAGAAGATATCTTTGCTGTGAACGCACAAGCCTGCGTCTTCTTGGTATTGAACTCGACCAGATTTTCAGAGCCCCATGAGAAATGTGGTTCAAGATCCGGTCCAGCTCAGTGACAAGAAGCTGTCTTTACTAAGTTACTAACAAACCTCCCTGAACAGTGCATAATCGTTATGGATAATGCACCTTACCATTCGGTTCAAATAGACCACCGACTCAATCGAACAAAAAGGCTGATTTGGTAGCATGGCTACAAAAACAATTTGTTAAAAGCTAAATTATTACAGCTAGTAAAAGAAAATAAACCTGCGAAACCAAAATATAAAATTGACAAATTGGCACTTCAGCATGGACACGAAGTGGAAAGAACGCCGCCTTATCACTGTCAATATAATGCTATTGAGCTGATTTGGGCTCAAGTCAAAGGACACAGCAGCACGACTCACAAAGCCGGCATTCTCCACTAAGAAAATGTTGACATTGTTGAATGAAGCTTGTGCCTAAATTACGAAGGAAAACTAGGTAAAAGTGGTAGAATGAACACGTAAAATAATAATTAATAAACGACGTGTTTGGCTCATCATCTGAAGAAAGTGATTCGGAAGACTGATTTAAATATTTCAGTAAATCGCCCTTTCATAATATTGTTTTATTTTAAAATACCAACAAAATCAAATTTCTAATTAGCTAAGCTAATTTTTCCAATTAAAACTTCAAAGTACATTTAAAACTTTAATTAAATGTACTTTACATTCATATTCAAATCAATGAAATCCCCGTGCAAACTGGATTCGATTCATCGTGAGTATCGAGTACCGAGTTGCATAGTTGCTTCATTAATTTCGCCGCGGAGACAAATGTCAAAACAGGGCTTTCATTTTGTGAATAGGTATATCACTTTGTGCTAACACGTGTATTCTGTGTGAAGTATTTGATGTGACTGATGAAAATTCTGATTGAACGTGTAATGTCTACAGTATAACCATCATTAAAACGTAATTCATGATTGATGGCACGAATGACGATTGCATGAGCGTCTAGCGTCTAATCGACGGCGACGTCTAAGGAGTCAAACATTTAACAATAAGCATATTCGAGTAAATATTCGATCTCTTATCCAAGCAACATAAAAATCAATCTGAAAAACCATAGAGATACAAATATCTGCAAAGATTGACTGCGAGTTTTTAGTCAAAATTACAAATCTCTCTAGGAAGTTCCTCCCCACAACTTTACTGAGGCAGCAATCAACCATCTCTACTATATATAATAATCTATGCAATCAACGAAAGAAGACAAGGCTCAAAGGTTTTGTAACCAATTCAAAAATGTTCCTAAAAAATGTTTTCATTTTTTAATGTAAATACTCTTTGTCTATGTCTTACGTAGTATTGATTTTGATTGTATTCTCTTTTGTCGTTAATGCAGGCTAGGTAGGTATTTAGTATTGTATTCGTAGGTAATTAATAATGATTACTCAATTACTCCTTCCTATCCAATTATAGTTGTGTAGTGAATATAGCTGAACGAATTTACTTCAGAAATGAATTAGGAATTAAGGTTAAACGTTAATCATTAAATTAGTAAAGATTTGCATGGTTTAAAGTTGAACAATACTATACATTTAAAGACTGGAGCTCCAAACATCGCAAACGGTGTTATTGAACTGACGCGAAAGTGAATTTGAAGATGGAGAAGCTGTCTATGTGTAGACTATGTCTAGCGGGCTCTCGACTGCAGTCGATTGCCGACACTCATTTACAGGAGATGTACGAGTCTCTGACTCTGATGCTGGTGAGTAATACTACGTCTGGCACGTTTAATAAAAGAGCCTCTTGTAAATAACAACTTAACTTCGGCATATATGTTGACACCTAGTCACGAGAAATACGGGGCGGTGGCGCACACGGAAAGGTTTGATATATAATCGATAATCGGTGCATTTGAGCTTCTCTCCGCAAGAATCTGGTTTCAAGTCTCATCTTTAGCTTTATGTTTTATGATCTAAATGTATAGGAAAAGTTAACATACTGCTGCATTGACACACTAATGTTCAAACAGTAGTAAAATAATAAAATTATGTTTAATAGTTGGTTACAGAGGATGGCAGACCATCCCTGGCCTGCAACCTTTGTTGCTCAAGGCTCGAGACCTGCTACGAGCTGAGGAGGACATCTCTCTGCAGCGAGGAGCTGTTCATGCAGTTGCTGAACAACAAAGTGGTGAGTAGTCTTGAAGTGTTGTATGAAAGTTAGTGGAGATGTTTAGATGTTTTTCATTCAATCACACTCTAATGGCTGGATGGATCCAACTGTTAGTTAGCACAGGGATAGCTTATTGCTTCATTGCTTCAAAACACCATAGGGCTAAGCTTGCAAGATGTCAGAGAAGTATGGAAAGAAGCATGTTAGGTATAAAATTAAAAGACAAAGTAAGAAGTACAGACATCAGGCATAAAACAAAATTAACTGATATCCTGGCTCGTATTGACCTACTTAAATGGAGGTGGACTGGGCATATGCTCAGGTGTAGAAAGGAGAAATGGAGCAAACAGGTGACAATTTGGTACCCAAGAGATGGCAATAGAAGCCGAGGTCGTAAAAAGAGAAGATGGGAGGATGACCTGAAAATGACTTTAGGTCTGCTCTGGACAAGAGTGGCGGCAGACAGAAAACAATGGAAAGAGTTGGAGGAGGCCTTTGCCGTAAGGCACACCGAACTGAGAGATCTTTTGTAATTTAGTGTAGATGTTACTTATAATTATGTTTTAAATGTGCAAAAATTTGTCAAAAGTTCGGAAATAAAGGTTTTATTATTATTATTAGCTTATTGCTTATTATATAGTGAGGAGGGCGCCACCTGTGCTTGAGACAACATCATACTTGTGATTAAATAAAGTTTATAAAATTAAATTGACTCAAATTAAAGAAAACTGAGTAAAAAAACAACAAATAGTGCTCAAACTATCACGACAAATAAAATGAATACAGTGGATTAACATTGTTTACCAGAGATGGAAAGCATGAAGAAGATGTTGAAAGGAGAGTGATGGCCGGAAATAGAGTGAATGGGGCACTACATAACTTTATGAGCAGCCGGAAAGTGTCTGAAAAGGCACGACTGGCTGTACATGGAGGAGTATTGGTGCCGACTCTTATGTATGGTAGTGAAAGTTGGGTGTGGCAGAAAAAGCATCAGAGTAGAGTGAATGCAGTAGAAATGCGTGCGTTGCGAAGTATGTGTGGCTTGACCTTGAAAGATAGAGTGAGAAATAGCGTGATAAGAGAACGATGAGGAGTGATAGAAGATGTAGTGATGAGAATTGAGAGAGGAATGTTGAGATGGTTTGGTCATGTTGAGAGAATGAATGAAAGAAGACTAACGAAACAGGTGTATGAGGCGAGTGTGGATGGTACCGTCGGAAGGGGAAGACCTAGGCGCACATACCTGGACCAAATCGGGGAAGTTTTAGAAAAGGGGCAGGCCAGGAGTACTCTAAACCGACGAGCATGCATGAAGAATGTAATGAGAGTAAATGAAGCGAGAGTAGTATGTCAGGATCGTAGCAAATGGAGATCCGTGATCTCTGCCTACCCCTATGGGAGACAGGCGTGATTTTATGTATGTTTATGTATGGATTAACAGTACAATAAAATTATAACAAAACAAATGAAAAGATGAAATGATTTAACGGGCTCAAAACATGAGAAATATTTATTATTTTAAACAATGCAAATATAAGCTAAATGGGTGTGCAAAGTTATACATATATTGCAGTTTCATTAGTGTGTGAATAACATAACAATCCAAAGTGGTTATCATAACTAGCATAAATCTAAAACCTATAAACAAATATTAACTGCTGATGTTGGGATATATTAAAGTGCTACGGAAAAGTATTTATAAATTGATTTCCTCGAGTTTTTCGCCATAACTTCACGTAAAACAAAATATTTTTAAGTATACATGTTTACGGAAGGTAAAGAACAAATTCCAATAAGATGACTCATAATTAACTCTTTCAATAAGTTCCAAGACTTCAGCCTGCTGATACTGTTCATTTTTTACCACTATTCACATGTACTGTTGTGGCATACTGTGTAAGGTCGTAAGTTTGAAGCCTGCGTTCGAGTCCTGTTGAAAAGCACTTTTTGGAATTTAATAAAATTGTGATATCAAAGAACTTTGCAGCAACATCGATTTCTTATTTATTACGATATATCCATCACACGTAAGTGATTCAAATAACAATGCGGAGAGGCAACAGAGTAAAGAGTGTGGAATCAATCCACTTATCATTTACATTCACAGTCCCGGGTCCTTTAAGTGGGGCGTGTAAAAGCATATGATGAGGCCGTCAAGCTGAGAGTCACCATTGTCACGTGGTATGTGCAAGTAACCATTGACATAGTAAATAACTTTTATAGACCGGAATATTTTGAGATATGTTGTACAAAGGATATGGAGACAGGCTTGTATTTATTATGCTGTTATTGAAGTCCCTTCTTTCCTTCCCCTTCCCACTCTTCACAGCACGCCACTGCCACTGCAGGACAATCTTAACATCCTAGGCATGGATATTCGCTGCAAACTGAATACCAGAAATTACATCCAGAGCATCATCAAAACAGCCTCGCGGAAACTCGGACTCCTGAACAAAGTGAGACGTTTTTTCACGCCGGAGCAATGGTGTCTCCTCTGTAAGACACAAATTCGCTCCTGCGTGGAATACTGCTCTCATCTCTGGGATGGCTCCGCGAAATACCTACTACCTACCGACGCGCGGTCCGAATTATTGGCAACCCTGAGGTCACGAACACCCTCGAGCCTTTGTAGATGCGTAGAGATATTGCTTCCTTGACTAATCCCACTATCTCCTTTCCTACATAGAACAACACGTGCAGGCCTTAGATGTCACCCTCACACTGTGCAGAATATACGAGCAAGAACCAAGCGGTTCGGAGACTCTTTACTTTGCCGCACCACCAAGACCTGGAATTCATTACCAGCAAACGTGTTTCCTTCTTCCTACAGTCCCGGGGCCTTTAAGCGGGGCGTGAAAAACCATGATGAGGCCGCCAAGCTGAGTGCCACCATTGTAGCACTTAGTGACTGTAATGGTGACCCTCTTTCCTGAGACTTTGCCTTTAGCTTACCATCAGGCGAAGTGAGGTCAAGTTAGCGTGTCCTATATAAAAAAAAAAACAGCCAATAGGGACCTTTGTATTTCAAGTAAATTTCTTCTTACTTTGTCTGAACGTGTTTTCTCTATGTGAGTGTACGGTCCAGATGCATGCCTAGGTAGCTTACTGTCTGTTGATGGGGTACCGGGGAAAGGCTGTAGGCCCTCTGTTGCAGTGGGTGGTGAGATACAATGAGAGTTGGAGGATACAGGGGCAGGCCTTTGTGCAGTAGGGGCAGATTGAATGAGAGGACAGCTATGCAACACCTCTTATCTCAACAATTTTATGTACTATGTAGTACTCTTATTCAATCAATGTAAGGCTTGAAGTTGAATAGGGCACTTATTGGAGGCGAGTAGGGCTGTGTCGTCAGCACACGTTGTGACAGTTACTCCTGGGGTTTGTAGCAACTCATACATATACAGTCCAAGTTCCAATTTTGAACAGATTGTTACTAAGAACATTGATGTGCTAATGTGGTGTTGTCTCCGCAGCAAGTCAAGGTAGAAGTTATGCCCAATGAACGCCTGAGCATGGAGGAAGTGACGCAGACGACTGCAGGTGGATCAGAAAGTGCTGACGTGATACAAGAAGATGCTGAAGGTAATATTGAGTTATCACATCGAGTGCTTCTGTACGATGGATCCCATAATGGAGGGATGGAATGATGGAAATTATCTACAAGTATAGCTTATTAAGTACCTTACCTTTTTTGTTTTGTTTTAATCGGGATGTTTTAGGGATGTTTATCTATACTGTTATTCAACCCCATCCTACCCTATACCAGTAACACGTCACGTTCTTTTTTCTTTTCTTTCCAATTGTTTTCAGTTCACACCTAGTTTAAACCTCACCTAATCACTCGGAGAGCACAGACTGAACCCGACCCAAATCCATCCCATTCAGGTTCAATTCACTCATCAGTAAGACCCTCTCAGCTCCATTCCGCACACACTCCATAAGCAAATGCTGCACATCTTCAATTTTATCGCATTCCCTACAATTTGGAAAGTCAGCTTTCTTCATTAGGAAAGCTAATTTGCCCAGAACGAGGCCTCAGTAATGTTTTGATGGTACTCCTGCTCAACTTACAGCCTTCAAACCACGGGACGTAGGAGGGCTCACCCTGTACAGACCTATACCAAGTTTGGGTTAGAGCCATGTTTAATGCCTCGTCTAGTCCAAATTCAAAATTGATTTATTATTATTAATCAATACCAGCCGGTTGCAGTCCTCTGCTAGACACAGACCTCTTCCAAAGTGCACCAATGCACCCGATACTCCATCGTATATTTCCACAGCGAGCTTTTTCAAGTCGTTCTTCCATCAATATTGTTTTTTTAACAAAAAGTATTTTTTTTTATAAGTATAGATTACTACACAAATATACAAATATAGATACATTCATGTGGTTTCTTATTCAGGTGCTCCTGTTTCTAAAAAACCTCGACCAACTACGCAGATGAACTATGAAGATATGCCAGCTAACAACCAAACGAGAAGTGACCAAGCAAAGGTGAACATTGAAGAACCACAAGACGAAACTAATAGCGTTGTAGAACAAAATACAGTTAAGAATAATATGATAGTGGAAACACGCGACGAAACAGATACCAACAATAAACATAATATTAGCACATCCGATCATAGTGACGCTCACAAAGGAATGTCTGGAAACAAAATCAGTGCAGACCACAGTGTTAATAGGAGCTCAAGCAAGAAACTTAAACAGTTAATATGTGACAGTTGTCAGAAATGTTTTAGACGTAAATATCATTTAATAATTCATATGCGTACACACACTGGCGAGAAGCCTTATCAGTGTAGAGTATGTAAGAAATGTTTCAGTGAAAAGGGCCATTTAGATAGACATACTCGCACACACACTGGCGAGAAGCCTTATCAGTGTAATATTTGTAAGAAATATTTCAGTATTAAGTGGAGTTTAGATCAGCACACTCGCACACACACTGGCGAGAAACCTTATGAGTGTAAGGTGTGTAAGAAATGCTTCAGTGAAAAGGGTAGTTTAGATAGACATACTCGTACGCACACTGGCGAGAAGCCTTATCAGTGTAATATTTGTAAGAAATATTTCAGATTTAATTTCAATTTACATAAGCACACTCGTACCCACACTGGCGAGAAGCCTTATCAGTGTAATATTTGCAAGAAATATTTCAGTATTAAAGCTTATTTAGTTACGCACACTCGCACACACACTGGCGAGAAGCCTTATGAGTGTAAGGTGTGTAAGAAATGTTTCAATGAAAAGGGTAGTTTAGATAGACATACTCGTACGCACACTGGCGAGAAGCCTTATCAGTGTAATATTTGTAAGAAATATTTCAGATTTAATTTCAATTTACATAAGCACACTCGTACCCACACTGGCGAGAAGCCTTATCAGTGTAATATTTGCAAGAAATATTTCAGTATTAAAGCTTATTTAGTTACGCACACTCGCACACACACTGGCGAGAAGCCTTATGAGTGTAAGGTGTGTAAGAAATGTTTCAATGAAAAGGGTAGTTTAGATAGACATACTCGTATACATACTGGCGAGAAACCTTATGAGTGTAATTTTTGTAAAAAATGTTTCAGTAAAAAGAATCATTTAGATACACACACTCGCACACACACTGGCGAGAAGCCTTATGAGTGTAAGGTGTGTAAGAAATCTTTCAGTGAATGGGGTACTTTAAATAGACATACTCGTACACACACTGGCGAGAAGCCTTATCAGTGTAATATTTGTAAGAAATATTTCAGATTTAAGGGTAATTTACATAAGCACACTCGTACACACACTGACGAGAAGCCTTATCAGTGTAACGTATGTAAGAAATGTTTCAGTAGTAAAGGTTATTTAGATACGCACACTCGCACACACTCCGGCGAGAAGCCTTATGAGTGTAATGTGTGTAAGAAATGTTTCAATGAAAAGGGTAGTTTAAATACACATACTCGTATACATACTGGCGAGAAACCTTACGAGTGTAATTTTTGTAAAAAATGTTTCAGTAAAAAGAATCATTTAGATACGCACACTCGCACACACACTGGCGAGAAGCCTTATGAGTGTAAAGTGTGTAAGAAATATTTCAATGAAAGGGGTAGTTTAAATAGACATACTCGTACACACACTGGCGAGAAGCCTTATCAGTGTAATATTTGTAAGAAATATTTCAGATTTAAGTGTAATTTACGTGAGCACACTCGTATACACACTGGCGAGAAGCCTTATCAGTGTAACGTATGTAAGAAATGTTTCATTAGCAAAGGTCATTTAGATACGCACACTCGAACACACATTGACGAGAAGTCTTATGAGTGTAATGTATGTAAGAAATGTTTCAGTGATAAGAGCAACTTAGTAAGGCATATTCGTTTAAACACTCACTGAAAACCACAGTCGCTTACTTGTTAGGGTACCCTGTGTGAACATTAGGTGTGCAAGACTTAAGTGCGGCGTGAAACGTGTGTGAAATAACAATAATTCTAATATTTGTTCTGCGCCATAATAACATTACTGTATTGCAGTGGTAGAGCGTGCGACTGCCAAGTCAAAGGTCGCGGATTCGATTCCCTCTCAGTGCAAACATTTGAATATTGTTGAGTCACCGGATGTTGCTATGCATGTAAATAAGTGCGTGTGCTTTTGTGGTTGTATAATTATACTAGCATTCCACCCGCGGTGCCGCCCGCGCGGATGTCGGTATTTTTAATACCACTTAGGTGGCAGACAAGCACACGGCCTACCTGATGGGAAGTGGTTACCGTGGCCTATGGACGTATGCAACTCCAGGGGTGTTACATTCGCGCAGTCGACCCTGACAATACGGTATAGACGGTAGAACACACATTGCGAATGTGGAACCTCTGAGCCTCGTCCCTCCTATGGCTGGAAGGTTCCACATCACCTGCGAGAATGGGATTATCGACCAGCCTCAATGCCTGTCTTTGCACCGAGTCGAAGGGGTCAGGCTGGTATGCAGGCGCTCCAGCAAAAAGGTGATAGCGGACTCCATGTGGGGCCGGACCTGTGCCTTATAAAGAAGGAGTCGCTGCCCCGCAATGAAGTATTACTTCGCCCTGTGGGTTTTTTTTTGTCTAGGACACTCCAATTTTACTTCATTTCGCCTGATGGTAAGCTAAAGGCAAAGTCTCAGGAAGAGGGTCACCATTACAGACACAAAGTAATGTTACAATGGTGGCACTCAGCTTGGCGGCCTCATCTGATGCTTTTTCTAGCCCCGCTTAAAGGACTCGGGACTGTAGGAAGAAGGAAACATGTGAGCTGGTAAGGAATTCCCGGTCTTGGTGGTGCGGCAAAGAAAAAGGTCTCCAAACCGCTTGGTTCTCGCTCGTATATTCTGCAGTGTGAGGGTGAAATCTAAGCCGTACGTGTTGTCCTGTATAGGAAAGGAGAGGGTGGGATTAGTTAGAAGAGTTCATCAGAACACTCACCATGGTAGAGACGATAAAATACAACCAAGGAAGCAAAATCTCTACGCATCTACAAAGGCTCGAGGGTGTTTTCTCAGGATTCCCAAACTTAACCTTGTCCTCCAAATGACTGCGGCACTGGACGTCGCTGGAGATATCGACCCCGAGGATCCAGATACTCGAGGAGATGGTAAGCGGTGTGCCCAGGATTGTGGCGCTACAGGTGTGTGGTCGGTTAACTTGCTCACATCTCCGGAGTCCGGACCTCCTGAACCGATAGCATTCAAACAAACGTAAGATTTGAAGTCTGAACAAGCAAATACAATCGCATCGAAATTCGTTCTGTAAGTAGCTTTTATTCTATCGCGGACAAACAGATAGGAATTAATTGTGTTCAATATCGTTAATGTAACATAAATCAAGCACTTTTTTCTTATGAACAGACAAGACCACTTTACAGTTATAAAATAGTATAGATTGTCCAACAAGTTGTAAATGTTGACACTGCTAGTGCGGGGACACAGGCAATGTCTACCGACCAACCCAGCAGTTCTTGAATTGGTCGGGATGTTTCTTTGTTCAGTACGTATGCATTCATTAACTATTTATCTGAGAATGCTAATCCGTATTCCAGATCCCATAACACCCATATTCTAGAATGCATCTAAACATAACATAATCACGCCTATATCCTGAAAGGGATAGGCAGAGGTGCTAGCACCCAAATTTCGCCAATATTTAGATCCCAATGTAATAGGTGGCGAGCCTATTGCTATTAAAGGGGCACTTGTAAACCTTCGATAAATACACACATAACTTCGAAAAGTCATCTCAGCAGTCCATTACCCATACCACTAGCTTATCGTGGCATCCAGACCTATAAAATTAGTTTTTTTCATTGGAAAATATCTCTCAGATATATACCCAGACCAATGAAAATAATTATACAATATTCATCCGTAGACACGTTTGCACTGAGCGGGAATTATACCCGCGATCTTCGAGTCAGCTGTTGACTACTAAACCGTCACGCCACAGAGGTTTATAACTAAAATGAAAGCTTCCTTTAAAATCACAGAATAATAACTTAATAATACTAATCGTATGATCACAGATTACACGTGGGTAAGGGTTACACGTGCTAATTAGTCCTATGCTCATCTCATTTAGACTTGCTTATTTCAAGAATGCTTAGAGAGAGATGGAGGAATGAGATTGATTCGATTCGTTCGATTTTGTGTCATGTTACCTGCGCCGCAAGGTACAAAATCAATGAGGAAGATTTCAAAGAAGCATGCGGCTAATAAGCACGTGTACCTAACCCTCACCCACGTGTAATCTGTGATCAAATAATCGTTTAATATAAGTTATTATTCAGAAGGATAAATAATGTTGATATTTGTTGCATATGTGGAGGAACGAGGTGATATGTTCCTCCAACACAAAGGGAGGATCCTCCGACCAGGCAAGGTGATCACGCCTGGCGGGCCGCGGCCCAACGATTGTCGTTGGGACGATGTACATATGTTCTCCCAGCGCGAGAACTTTACATGCGCGATGTAGGATTCGTAGTTACGTACGTACGCGGCGCTGGGTACATGTGGCACCGCCACATCACTCCCCTCCAGACCGGAGGTTGATTCGCGATGAGTCGGCTGTCTAAGCTCTCTTGATGAGCATGCCATTTCCAGTCTTGAGTAGTTCCGTTTCGTCAGAACTGGACGCCGCTTATTCCGTTAGTGGAACAGTCTTCCTCGCTAGTCCCAGTGAGTCGGGACTACCGCTGGTCCCGAAGACGCGGGACAAGTGCGGTGATGCGGTGCTGCGGTCCTGCAGTGAAACGCCTTGAGTTGGGGCTCGGTGCGTCGAGATGAATCCTCGGCGAGCCGCCAGTGGGGCGAGGTGAGTCCTCGGCAGTGACGGGGCGAATCCTCGATGAAGCGAGGTAAGTCCCCCGTGTATTGGGGCGAATGCTGCGTAATGGCTGAGTGCTACGTAGACGGGAGAGATGTCCTCTTCTTACGTGGACCGTATGTACGTGCACTGTATGCCTTAGATGCAGGTGAGGCCGAAGGGTAACCAGGCTGCAGCGGTCGCTGCATGCTATGGTGTCCTTGTAAGGGCCGAAAGTGCTGGATGGCGAAGACTTGATTACCGCTCATGCGGGAGAAGTGAATGTGATGTGACGATGAGAATGCTGATGATACGTTCAGCGAAGGTTACGTGATCAGATCACGTCGGGGTCACCACTGTGGAGGAACGAGGTGTGATGTTCCTCCAACACAAAGGGAGGATCCTCCGACCAGGCAAGGTGATCACGCCTGGCGGGCCGCGGCCCAACGATTGTCGTTGGGACGATGTACATATGTTCTCCCAGCGCGAGAACTTTACATGCGCGATGTAGGATTCGTAGTTACGTACGTACGCGGCGCTGGGTACATGTGGCACCGCCACACATACATACATACATAAAATCACGCCTGTCTCCCATAGGGGGAGGCAGAGATCACGGATCTCCATTTGCTACGATCCTGACATACTACTCTCGCTTCATTTACTCTCATTACATTCTTCATGCATGCTCGTCGGTTTAGAGTACTCCTGGCCTGCCCCTTTTCTAAAACTTCCCCGATTTGGTCCAGGTATGTGCGCCTAGGTCTTCCCCTTCCGACGAACACTCGCCTCATACACCTGTTTTGTTAGTCTTTTTTCATTCATTCTCTCAACATGTCCAAACCATCTCAACATTCCTCTCTCAATTCTCATCACTACATCTTCTATCACTCCACATCGTTCTCTTATCACGCTATTTCTCACTCTATCTTTCAAGGTCAAGCCACACATACTTCGCAACGCACGCATTTCTACTGCATTCACTCTACTCTGATGCTTTTTCTGCCACACCCAACTTTCACTACCATACATAAGAGTCGCACCAATACTCCTCCATGTACAGCCAGTCGTTCCTTTTCGGACACTTTCCGGCTGCGCATAAAGTTGTGTAGTGCCCCATTCACTCTATTTCCAGCCATCACTCTCCTTTCAACATCTTCTTCATGCTTTCCATCACTCGTAAACAATGTTCCCAAATATATGAACTCATTCACTTGTTCCACTTTTTCTCCATCTATACAAATCCTACACTCTGTCACGCATTCATCTCTTTCAAAAACCATAACTTTTGTCTTACTAACATTCACTTTCATTCCTTTCCTCTCAAAAGCTTCATGCATAGTTGTTACCATCTCCTGCAACTCATCTGCCGATGACGCCAGTAAAACCTGATCATCAGCATAAAGAAGACATTTGACGAGTAAATTCTTCATTCTTAAACCACATTCTTTATCTTTCAAATCTTGCAAACAACTGTCCATGAATAAGTTAAACAGCCATGGTGACGCTACACATCCCTGTCTATTTGATTATTATTATATATTTGTTATTTGATTCTATATAACTTTTCTGACATTTTTATTTTAATAGTTAATATTTTTCCCATGTTAATTTTTGTAATTGATTCTATGTAGCACAACAAATAAAAAGCTGAAATCTATGTAATTATATTTTTTTGGAAATGAATTTTAGTAATTGTGTGTCCCCAGCTGACACCTCAGGGGACAGGGCTAGAAAAGACTACTGGGAATATTTGCAGGCAGGATGGAAGGAGCTGCGATGCGTAGGCTCTCCAAGTTACACGTTGAACGTGGGACTTGATGAACCTATCAACAGAATCTAATTAATTGTTTTAAATGTTGCATGTCTTTACTTTTTTTGTGTGTGGACTATAGTTGCCAAAATAAATAAATGAATGAATGAATGACTAACGACTAGAGGCGATGTCGGTTCTGGAAGCAACCTCCAGCGACAACTGTGAAGCTAAATGTTTCATATGACACTTTACACAACAAACAAGATAGGTGATCGGGTTGCCGCGGAGGTGGTTTAGGCAGTGACTGCAACCCAAGAAATTAGGAGAGGATGCACTAACCTTTATGACGCCACGTGCTGTCGGAGCCGGTGCACCGGTCTACTCTTCCTGGCTCAGGAGCTGTTGCCCACATCACTAAATCACTTGAGGGACACGAGAGGCACAATCCGATCGGTAAAGGTCTATGAAAGCGGTTAAAATCCAACAAACATTATTAATTTCTGAGAGTCGCGCGCGCCGCCGCTATTGCTGCTAGTTCGATGCGGAAGTCAAGATGCGGCTATTTCAACCATTGGCGGGGCGAAAACTATTGCTATCTCACTTTAAAGGCAGTGCGGGAGGGAGATGGGTATAGGAAGCGTGTGTTCAGTGTCAATCAATTGAGAGACGATTTGAATTTACTACTATTGAGCGGAAAAATACAAATTCTACTATCGGCGCAACCATTCCCCCCGGCTTGAAGGGTTACCTTCAAAACGAAAAATGCAGAACAAATCTAAAGTCTAATCTAAATCTAGGTTTGGGAAATAACAACTAAAATATAAAACTAGGTTTGAGCTCGTGCCTACTGCTGGTTAGGCAGAGGGCAGAGGCGAACAACCGGGCGCAGATACGATCCGGTTGTGGTTTTAACCCGTACAACACGAGTTATCCCGCGGGAATCGGGAAAAACTTCTTCTACTACTCCTAGAGGCCAATGTAAAGGAGGCGCATTCTCAGTCATAAGGACTACCACCGTACCTACAGTAATTGGGTTGGATGGAGTATTCTATTTTTGACGCGACTGCAGCGTGTGCAAATAATCGGTTCTCCAACGATTCCAAAACGATTGGACTAATTTATCTAAAAGAGCGTGACGAGTTAGAAGGTGCATTCTATCGTCATCAACATCCATTGCGGGCAAATATTTTAGAGGAGTCGTATTTAAGAAGTGAGCTGGCGTTAACGCTAATGGCTCTGACGGATCGCTAGATAGAGTCCGACACAGCGGACGCGTGTTCATCACCGCCTCTACTTGAGCGAGTACGGTACTCAACTCCTCGAACGAGAGAATCTGTTCGCCTATGACGCGATACAGATGCGACTTAAGGCTCTTAATATTCGCTTCCCAATTACCACCAAAATGACTAGCTGCAGGCGTGTTAAAGTACCATTCAATGCGATTTTCGGCTAAGATGTGAGCGAATTCACTTTGGTAGTACTTAGACCGTAAGAATGCGTGCAATTCCGAAATACTACGTCGGGCCCCTACATAGTTTGTACCGTTGTCCGAATACATGCGCTTAACCGGACCACGACGCGACAAAAAACGTTTAAAAGCGGACATAAAATTTTGCGTACTTAAATCACCGGTCAACTCTATATGAACCGCGCGAGTTGTCATACAAATGAACAAACAAACATAAGCTTTCGTGGAGCGAATGCCACGACCACGAGCAATAGTGACTTTGAAAGGCCCAGCAAAGTCTGTGCCGGTGTGTACGAAAGGTTTTGCGGATTGAACAACACGACAAGAGCGATGATCGGCCATTTCAGGCGCGATAAAACGCGGGCGGAGTTTAAAACAAGGTACACATCTGTGTACTCTAGCGCGAATCAAATTACGAGCGGAAATTATCCAGTATTTCTGTCTCAAAATAGACATTAACAAATCGGGACCAGCGTGACAATTCACCTTATGATGAAAATCTACTAACAAATCTAATACGTGGTCCTTACGCGGGAGAACTACTGGATGCCTTTGTTCAAATCCTAAACTTGAATTTCTCAAACGACCACCTACTCGAATGAGTCCATCTTCCAAAAATGGTTTCAAGTGTCGGAAAGAACGACTACAAGGTTTGTTAATTTCTAAATTTTTAAATTCAGAAGCAAAATAAAATTTCTGCAACTCGCGAAGTATGACCAATTCAGCTTTATCTAAATCGGCGGCGGTTATATGACCGCGCGTAGATAAAATTCTCAAAAATCGGCCTACATAAACAACACAACGCAACAGTCTCGACCAAGACGAGACGCGATTAGCCAACAACAAAATAAGGGACTCTTCACGCGGGACCGATACAACAAGCGAGTGCTTCTTCTCCTCGGGTGGTTCGGAAACCGTAGTGGGATTGAATTGACTAACTGGCCACTTATCTAACGCGGCATGAATCCAGGACGGTCCACTAAACCATAACGGGTGATCTAAAATTTGCGAAGGAAGCAATCCACGAGAGAGACAATCGGCTGGGTTGTCGGTGCCAGCAACGTGAAAGAGATTTAGTGGCGCTAATTCAGATTGAATTTTTGCCACTCTATTAGCGACGAATGTGTCCCAACGATGGGGCGAAGAGTGGGCCCAACACAAAGCGACTGTTGAGTCCGAAAAAGCTAAAATTCTACTAATATTAATGCGACTACTACAAGCATTGACGATAGAGGGGATCAATCTAACTAACAATAGTAAAGCGCATAGCTCGAGGCGGGCCAGAGAGACGACCTTACGGGGAGAGACCTTTGATTTCGCGCTTATAAGGCTAATTGAAACCTTACCTGCATTTGAGACATGAAAATAAACTACTCCTCCATACGCCCTCTCACTAGCGTCCGCGAAGCCTACTACCGTAACAACACTATGTTGCGATATACCTACATGACGCGGAATTTGTATTTGGTCAAGCACAGAAAGTTCTTTTCTAAAGCGAGCCCACAACTTAACAATGTTGTCGGGCGCGGTGTCGTCCCAATCACAATTGGAAAGCCAAAGCTCTTTTATAAGTAGCTTGGCGTACAAAACGACAGGAGCTACGAATCCCATTACGTCCCATATCCGTGCCACACACGACAGGATAATGCGTTTAGCACAAGTTTGCGGGGTCGAACTAATTTTCAAACTAAACACATCAGATGCGGGCGACCAGCTTAAGCCAAGCACCTTGTGCGTATCACTTTCATCGAATTCCTTAACCGAAGACAATCGGTGCGACGGTGGAATCGACTCTAACGCAGTTTGCGAGTTGCTCGTCCATTTCACGAGATCAAATTGACCAGCCTTCATGAGACTTATAACTTGAGCGGCCGTCTCGACAGCCTCTGCCTCGCTATCTACACTATACACGAAGTCATCCATGTATAAGCCCGTCTCAATGGTGGCTCTCGCTTTCGGAAATGCATCGCCCTCGTCAGCGGCCAACTGCTTGACGGTGCGAAGTGCGTGAAAAGGGCTAGATTTAAGCCCGAAGCAAACACGATTAAATTCGTAAACCATTAAAGGTTCTTGCGGTGAAAATCTATACAAAAATCGTTGAAACCTACGATCGGATTTGCGCACTTCAAGGCACAAAAACATTTGTCGAATATCTGCAGAGAGTGCAACAGCGAATAAGCGAAAATTTACAATTATGTCAAATAAATTACCTTGAAGATTTTTACCACAATACAAAATGTCATTAAGCGACACGGAAGTGCTAGTCTTAGCACTGCCATCCAAAACTACGAGGAGTTTAGTAGTAAGCTTATCTTCTCTAATAACTCCGTTGGTTGCGCCGATGGTAGAATTTGTATTTTTTTTGCTCAATAGTAGTAATTCAAATCATTGACACTGAAACACACGCTTCCTGTACCCATCTCCCTCCCGCGCTACCTTTAAAGTGAGATAGCAATAGTTTTCGCCCCGCTCAATTGTCAAAATAGACGCATCTTCACTTCCGCTTTTGAACTAGCAAGCAATGGCAGCGGCGCGCGCGACTCTCAGAAATTAATAATGTTTGTTGGATTTTAACCGCTTTCATAGACCTTTACCGATCGGATTGTGCCTCTCGTGTGCCCTCAAGTGATTTAGTGATGTGGGCAGCAGCTCCTGAGCCAGGAAGAGAAGACCGGTGCACCGGCCCAGCCAGCACGTGGCGTAGTAAAGGTTAGTGCATCCTCTCCTAATTTCTCGGGTTGCATTCAATGCCTAAACCACCTCCGCGGCAACCCGATCACCTATCTTGTTTGTTGTGTAAAGTGTCATATGAAACATGTTAACTTCATCCCCCCGCAAAATACAGTCCACTAGCTCAGGTGGCATGAGAATCGCGCCACCATTCTTTTTGGTCCCGGTCGAGCCGGATCCTTAGTCGTAGTTCGCAATTTTGTTATTTATTCCATGGGGAATAAACGCACCGCACCTAAATACCTAGTTATTTTAGTAGAAAACCCCGCATCTAGGCATTTAGGTTTGGATCTTAGGTATTCTAGACACCCTAGTGCAAAGGCACAGTGTAATACCTAACGCATTTGGCTATTTCAATTTCTGGGTTGTCCGTTCGCCGCTGGCTCGCATCGTGTTTACCTGATACCTACATAGGTTAGGTACGTGGTTATACCTCGCTCGCATTTCTCTTATCGTATCAATCCTTAGTCGTAGTTTCGCATTTTGTTATTATTCTATTGGGAATAAACGCACCGCACCTAAATACCTAGTTATTTTAGTAGAAACCCCGCATCTAGGCATTTAGGTTTAGATCTTAGGTATACTAGACACCCTAGTGCATAGGCACAGTGTAATACCTAACGCATTTGGCTTTTGTTTTTATTTGCTTCAATTAAGTTGTCCGTTCGCCGCTAGCTCGCATCGTATTTACCTAATACCTACGTGAGTAGGTACGCGGTTACACCTCGCTCGCATTTCATTCAAATTCATACGAAAGTATTTTAATTTGAATAGATATTACGCAATACTTAATCCCTGAAATAATAGTTGAACCTAGACAGCGATCTAGCTCGCGTAGGTACGATCTGGCTGTTGCTATGCGCGTTTTGTTCAAGCTTGCACTCGCAGTTATAAGTACCTACCTACCTACGGATATCGTTCGCGCCGCGTCGCTGTACTGTAGGTACCGCTAAGATTAAGTCATTTCATTTGTTGTTTACCGCACTTTAGTTTGATATTAGTTGTAAAAATGCCCCCAAAGGTTGGTAGTACCGATAGTAAAGTTCAATTGAAACTTTTATACGCTAAAAGAGAAATGATTTACTCTCGCGTACAATCGATTTGTGATAATGCACTTAAAACCTCTGATTTGGCTATTAGAGATTCGTTCTTGTGATCTATAGAAAACTTGGATAGTTTACGCGCGGATCTCGAATCCTTAGTACATGACATCAACGTTTTAGAGTTAAATTTAAATCCCGATTACTCAGTGAGTTATCAGGCCTTGTCGTCGTTTGAAGATTTGTATTGTCGTATCAAACGCGTCGCTAGGAGTTTGGAGAAACCGTCTGACCGACCCAATCCCACTCGCGACCGACCTAAGTTGCCACCAATTCAAATACCCGAATTTGATGGTAACATTCGCAATTGGTGTTTATTTATAGATAGATTTGAGAATACAATAGATAAGAACGATTCGTTGACAGATCACGAAAAATTGCATTATCTCGTTGAAAAATTAACTGGTAAAGCTATAACCGTTTGCGCTGGAATTACGTTTAGTGCCGAAAATTATAATTTAATTTTAAATACTTTGAAAGCTAAGTATGAGGATAAAAGATCGGTAGCTAACGCATATTTGGATCAGATGTTTGATTTGAAATCCATTACGGCATGTAACGATCAAAACTTAGAGAAGTTTCTAGATACTTTCGCATCATCTGTTCGCGCCGTAAAGAACCTAAAGATCGAAGACCTCTGCGACTTCTTATTTTTGTATATGGGTTTAAAGAAATTAGATTCCGAAACCATTCGTTTATTTGAGTCGGATCATCGCGGCAATAAAATTCCTAAGTTCGAAGACTTAGAAAGTTTTGTTCGCGAGCATATAAAAGTATTGCAACGGTCTTCATCGAAACATGAAGGCGCGAAGAAAGTTGTTAGTTCCGAATGCAAAATAGATGCGTCATCGAAGTCACTGAAGTCAACTCATACTTATGTTAATACCGCACCAGCACATGTACAATCACCTGTTTGCTCTTTGTGTAATACTCATCATTCGCAATTGTACAAGTGTCCGGGTTTCCTAAAATTATCGCCTAGTGATCGTTATAAATTTGTTCGCGCTAATAATTTTTGTTTTAATTGTCTCGGTACTAAACACCGCGTTGTTTTATGTAATAGTAGAAATAGTTGTCGCAAATGTTCAGCGAGACACCACACTTTACTTCATTTTGAAAATAGTAATGCCGCATCCAATGTGAGCACAGTTGGTTCGTCGAGCGGTGGTACACGGCGGCCTGCGCCACAGCCGCAGCCCGCGCTCGCGCGCGCTCCGGCCCGCCCGGAGACCGCTGCGAATGACGTCACCTTGTGTTCGTTGTCCGCTAGTGCTGCGCTCACTACTGTGTGTCTCGCGACTGCTCGCGTTGTTATTGTTGATGCATTGGGTAAGCCGCGCATTGTTCGAGCGCTATTAGATAGCGCTTCGCAAAGTAATTTTATTACTCAAGATTGTTGTCAACGTCTTGGTTTCAATGTTAATAAGCGTTCAACCCGCTCAGTGGTGAAGGGTTTTGGAGGCTTACAGTCAGCTGTTCAGGGCACCGTTAGAACAAGGTTTGGATCTCGTTTTAATAATAATATTTGGTTTGACATGGATTCGCTCGTTATAGATAAAATAACTGAACAGTTGCCTACCGTCCCGGTTGACACGTCTTTATTAACGAAATTTAAAGACTTGCCTTTAGCAGATGAGACTTACGCTGTTCCTGGAGTCGTCGATATATTGTTGATATATTGATCGGCGCTTCGATCCTCCCGCACCTCCAGTTATCACGTAAGGTTCAAGGGGGACCGACGTGGCCGGCGCCTCCTTCTGCGAGCAAGTAATGATCGTGAAGGAGGAGGCGGGGCGGGAGCGGCAGCGGGAGCGACGAAGGATCGCTAGACAAGCTGCCCGCGCACGAAGGCAACTCGGGCGTCGGAGGTCGATGAACGACCTCCGCCCCCCATGAGCGCCGGCCTGGGGGTGACAGGTGAAGCCGCCTGTCACCCTGGCAGAAGCAGGCCGCGGCGGCGGCGCGCATGGCGCGCCTCCCCGTTTCCGGGGACGAGTTGGGGACTCTGTGGTCCCCACACCCGAGAAGAGGGCCAGATCGTGAGAGATGGCCCTGGGTCGGCCGGGGTGCGAGGGATATGCCTGTCAACCTCACCTTCGGCAACCGAAACGACCCACAGGCGGCGTGCGTTTTAGTCGGTTCGAGTCCGACATAACCTCCTCCACCGGCTCCGGTGGGGAGGTATCCGTGGGGATTTTGCGCACGTAAAAAAAAAAAAAAAAAAAAAAAAGGGGGACCGACGTACCCCGCTCCGCACGCACTGGAAACAGTTCTTGGTTTTGTTATAATTGGTTCCGCACCCGCTTCTATAGATAGTTTTAGTCACTCGACTGCTTCGTTCTGTTGCACCGTCGAGCCGCCACTGGAGTCTACCATCCGCAAGTTTTGGGAAATTGAAGAGGTCAATGTCCCACCTATCCTAAGCCCTGATGACAAGATGGCTGAGGAGATTTGTTGTCGCACGACTACTCGTGATGAGCAGGGTCGTTATGTTGTCGCGCTCCCTTTCAAGGGAGATATTTTTTCGCTCGGTGACTCCCGTGTATCCGCTGAAAAACGCTTTCTTTGTTTAGAACGAAAGATACAGGCGTCTCCAAAGTTAAAGCAAGCCTATCATGAGGTTGTTAACGAATATTTAGATAAAGGTTACCTCTCACCTGCGCCTGCGGACACTGACGAGACCCAGCCTTCGTACATTATCCCGCACCACGGAGTTATTAGAGAAGATAAGCCTACTACTAAACTCCGCGTGGTTTTGGATGGCAGTGCTAAGACTAGCACTTCCGTGTCGCATTAATATTAGTAGAATTTTAGCTTTTTCGGACTCAACAGTCGCTTTGTGTTGGGCCCACTCTTCGCCCCATCGTTGGGACACATTCGTCGCTAATGGAGTGGCAAAAATTCAATCTGAATTGGCGCCACAAGGTCTCTTTCGCGTTGCTGGCACCGACAACCCAGCCGTATGTCTCTCTCGTGGATTGCTTCCTTCGCAAATTTTAGATCACCCGTTATGGTTTAGTGGACCGTCCTGGATTCATGCCGCGTTAGATAAGTGGCCAGTTAGTCAATTCAATCCCACTACGGTTTCCGAACCACCCGAGGAGAAGAAGCACTCGCTTGTTGTATCGGTCCCACGTGAAGAGTCCCTTATTTTGTTGTTGGCTAATCGCGTCTCGTCTTGGTCGAGACTGTTGCGTTGTGTTGTTTATGTAGGCCGATTTTTGAGAATTTTATCTACGCGCGGATGACAACTCTATATGAATAGAGTTGACCGGTGATTTAAGTACGCAAAAATATTTGCCCGCAATAGATGTTGATGACGATAGAATGCACCTTCTAACTCGTCACGCTCTTTTAGATAAATTAGTCCAATCATTTTGGAATCGTTGGAGAACCGATTATTTGCACCTGCTGCAGTCGCGTCAAAAATGGAATACTTCATCCAACCCAATTACTGTAGGTACGGTGGTAGTCCTTATGACTGAGTATGCGCCTCCTTTACATTGGCCTCTAGGGGTAGTAGAGGAAGTTTTCCCGATTCCCGCGGGATAACTCGTGTTGTACGGGTTAAAACCGCAACCGGATCGTATCTGCGCCCGGTTGTTCGCCTCTGCCCTCTGCCTAACCAGCAGTAGGCACGAGTTCAAACCTAGGTTTATATTTTAGTTGTTATTTCCCAAACCTAGATTTAGATTAGACTTTAGATTTGTTCCGCATTTTTCGTTTGAAGGTAACCCTTTTCCCGGGGGGAATGGTTGCGCCGATGGTAGAATTTGTATTTTTTTTGCTCAATAGTAGTAATTCAAATCATTGACACTGAAACACACGCTTCCTGTACCCATCTCCCTCCCGCGCTACCTTTAAAGTGAGATAGCAATAGTTTTCGCCCCGCTCAATTGTCAAAATAGACGCATCTTCACTTCCGCTTTTGAAATAGCAAGCAATGGCAGCGGCGCGCGCGACTCTCAGAAATTAATAATGTTTGTTGGATTTTAACCGCTTTCATAGACCTTTACCGATCGGATTGTGCCTCTCGTGTGTCCCTCAAGTGATTTAGTGATGTGGGCAGCAGCTCCTGAGCCAGGAAGAGAAGACTGGTGCACCGGCCCAGCCAGCATATCATGCAGCAGCAGATCCGTGTACCGGCTGCGATGAAAACACGTGGTGTCGTGAAGGTTAGTGCATCCTCTCCTAATTTCTCGGGTTGCATTCAATGCCTAAACCACCTCCGCGGCAACCCGATCACCTAACTTGTTTGTTGTGTAAAGTGTCATATGAAACATATTAACTTCACCCCCGCAAAATACAGTCCCCTAGCTCAGGTGGCATGAGAATCGCGCCACCATCCGTGGTGCGGGATAATGTACGAAGGCTGGGTCTCGTCAGTGTACGCAGGCGCAGGTGAGATGTAACCTTTATCTAAATATTCGTTAACAACCTCATCATAGGCTTGCTTTAACTTTGGAGACGCCTGCATCTTTCGTTCTAAACAAAGAAAGCGTTTTTCAGCGGATACACGGGAGTCACCGAGCGAAAAAATATCTCCCTTGAAAGGGGGCGCGACAACATAACGACCCTGCTCATCACGAGTAGTCGTGCGACAATAAATCTCCTCAGCCATCTTGTCATCAGGGCTTAGGATAGGTGGGACATTGACCTCTTCAATTTCCCAAAACTTGCGGATGGTAGACTCCAGTGGCGGCTCGACGGTGCAACAGAACGAAGCAGTCGAGTGACTAAAACTATATATAGAAGCGGGTGCGGAACCAATTATAACAAAACCAAGAACTGTTTCCAGTGCGTGCGGAGCGGGGTACGTCGGTTGAACCTTACGTGATAACTGGAGGTGCGGGAGAATCGAAGCGCCGATCAATATATCGACGACTCCAGGAACAGCGTAAGTCTCATCTGCTTAAGGCAAGTCTTTAAATTTCGTTAATAAAGACGTGTCCACCGGGACGGTAGGCAACTGTTCAGTTATTTTATCTGTAACGAGCGAATCCATGTCAAACCAAATATTATTATTAAAACGAGATCCAAACCTTGTTTTAACGGTGCCATGAACAGCTGACTGTAAACCTCCAAAACCCTTCACCACTGAGCGGGTTGAACGCTTATTAACATTGAAACCAAGACGTTGACAACAATCTTGAGTAATAAAATTACTTTGCGAAGCGCCATCTAATAGCGCTCGAACAATGCGCGGTTTACTTAGGTAAACCGCACATTGTTCGATGCATTAGTGCATCAAAAATAATAACGCGAGCAGTCGCGAGAACAGCAGTAGTGAGCGCAGCACTAGCGGACAACGAACACAAGGTGACGTCATTCGCAGCGGTCTCCATGCGGGCAGGACCGCGCGCGAGCGCGGGCTGTGGCTGTGGTGCAGGCCACCGTGTGCCACCGCTCGACGAACCAACTGTGCTCACATTGGATGCGGCGTTACTATTTTCAAAATGAAGTAAAGTGTGGTGTCTCGCTGGACATTTGCGACAACTATTGCTACTATTACATAAAACAACGCGGTGTTTAGTACCGAGACAATTATAACAAAAATTATTAGCGCGAACAAATTTATAACGATCATTAGGCGATAATTTTAGGAAACCCGGACACTTGTACAATTGCGAATGATGAGCATTACACAAAGAGCAAACAGGTGATTGTACATGTGCTGGTGCGGTATTAACATAAGTATGAGTTGACTTCAGTGACTTCGATGACGCATCTATTTTACGTTCGGAACTAACAACTTTCTTCGCGCCTTCATGTTTCGATGAAGAGCGTTGCAATATTTTTATATGCTCGCGAACAAAACTTTCTAAGTCTTCGAACTTAGGAATTTTATTGCCGCGATGATCCGACTCAAATAAACGAATGGTTTCGGAATCTAATTTCTTTAAACCCATATACAAAAATAAAAAGTCGCAGAGGTCTTCGATCTTTAGGTTCTTTACGGCGCGAACAGATGATGCGAAAGTATCTAGAAACTTCTCTAAGTTTTGATCGTTACATGCCGTAATGGATTTCAAATCAAACATCTGATCCAAATATGCGTTAGCTACCGATCTTTTATCCTCATACTTAGCTTTCAAAGTATTTAAAATTAAATTATAATTTTCGGCACTAAACGTAATTCCAGCGCAAACGGTTATAGCTTTACCAGTTAATTTTTCAACGAGATAATGCAATTTTTCGTGATCTGTCAACGAATCGTTCTTATCTATTGTATTCTCAAAACTATCTATAAATAAACACCAATTGCGAATGTTACCATCAAATTCGGGTATTTGAATTGGTGGCAACTTAGGTCGGTCGCGAGTGGGATTGGGTCGGTCAGACGGTTTCTCCAAACTCCTAGCGATGCGTTTGATACGACAATACAAATCGTCAAACGACGACAAGGCCTGATAACTCACTGAGTAATCGGGATTTAAATCTAACTCTAAAACGTTGATGTCATGTACTAAGGATTCGAAATCCGCGCGTAAACTATCCAAGTTTTCTATAGATCACAAGAACGAATCTCTAATAGCCAAATCAGAGGTTTTAAGTGCATTATCACAAATCGATTGTACGCGAGAGTAAATCATTTCTCTTTTAGCGTATAAAAGTTTCAATTGAACTTTACTATCGGTACTACCAACCTTTGGGGGCATTTTTACAACTAATATCAAACTAAAGTGCGGTAAACAACAAATGAAATGACTTAATCTTAGCGGTACCTACAGTACAGCGACGCGGCGCGAACGATATCCGTAGGTAGGTAGGTACTTATAACTGCGAGTGCAAGTTTGAACAAAACGCGCATAACAACAACCAGATCGTACCTACGCGAGCTAGATCGCTGTCTAGGTTCAACTATTATTTCAGGGATTAAGTATTGCGTAATATCTATTCAAATTAAAATACTTTCGTATGAATTTGAATGAAATGCGAGCGAGGTATAACCGCGTACCTACCTATGTAGGTATTAGGTAAATACGATGCGAACTAGCGGCGAACGGACAACTTAGAAATTGAAACAAATAAAAACAAAAGCCAAATGCGTTAGGTATTACACTGTGCCTATGCACTAGGGTGTTTAGGATACCTAAGATCTAAACCTAAATGCCTAGATGCGGGGTTTTCTACTAAAATAACTAGGTATTTAGGTGCGGTGCGTTTATTCCCAATGGAATAAATAACAAAATGCGAACTAGCGACTAAGGATCCGGCTCGAAGGACCAAAAAGAATGGTGGCGCGATTCTACGCCACTTGAGCTAGTGGACTGTATTTGTGGGGGGTGAAGCTAAATGTTTCATATGACACTTTACACAACAAACAAGATAGGTGATCGGGTTGCCGCGGAGGTGGTTTAGGCAGTGACTGCAACCCAAGAAATTAGGAGAGGATGCACTAACCTTTATGACGCCACGTGCTGTCGGAGCCGGTGCACCGGTCTTCTCTTCCTGGCTCAGGAGCTGTTGCCCACATCACTAAATCACTTGAGGGACACGAGAGGCACAATCCGATCGGTAAAGGTCTATGAAAGCGGTTAAAATCCAACAAACATTATTAATTTCTGAGAGTCGCGCGCGCCGCCGCCATTGCTGCTAGTTCGATGCAGAAGTCAAGATGCGGCCATTTCAACCATTGGCGGGGCGAAAACTATTGCTATCTCACTTTAAAGGTAGTGCGGGAGGGAGATGGGTATAGGAAGCGTGTGTTCAGTGTCAATCAATTGAGAGACGATTTGAATTTACTACTATTGAGCGGAAAAATACAAATTCTACTACCGGCGCAACCACTCGAAGTGTTATTATTTGTCAGTTTAGTGCTTACTATTGTACACTTTCATATTAACTTTATTACTGTTACTGTCTAATTTTGATGATGAATACATAATATGAATAGATTTTTTTGAATTTGAGTTTTTTTTTATTTTTTATTTAGGACACGCCAACTTGACCTCACCTCGCCTGATGGTAAGCTAAAGGCAAAGTCTCAGGAAAGAGGGTCACCATTACAGACACTAAGTGCTACAATGGTGGCACTCAGCTTGGCGGCCTCATCAGATTCTTTTTCACGCCCCGCTTAAAGGCCCCGGGACTGTAGGAAGAAGGAAACACGTGTGCTGGTAATGAATTCCAGAAAGTCTTTTTTAGTAATAATACTGAGAATCGCAAGTACCACACAGATTAGAGGTGTGTGTACCGAAAATGGGAACAACTGGAGGGTGCCGAGAGTGACAGTAGATAGTCCTGCATCGGACGCTGAAGCTACGAGTTTTAGGTGATGCCTGTTAACCACGCCGAAGGTGATTGGATGACAGACGTGGAGCGACCATGCGTCAGTATGAAGGACACGGAGCTACTAACATTGTATAAAGAGCGGTGAGTGGCAGCCTGTAGTAGAGAAGAGTGGTGACGATGGTAGCACCACAATCACAGCGACCACCCCCCAAGTCTAGGTAACCCCATTTTATGCGGCAGCAGCCGACCTGAGTCCTCAACCTATTTAGGGGCTTCCAGGTGGACCATTTAAGATCATTCCCGGATGGTAGGCTCTCAGCAGGCTGAACGTTGTCTAAAGGACATCCGGTATTTGTCGCGGAGCATCTAACACCGGGCAACAAGTCTCTTCATGCTGCAGCGCGCAAGAAGACCAGGGAACACAGGTTCACTTGGGTGCATAACGGTTGGATTTTTGTACGCAAAGATGAACAAAGCCAGGCAATCCTGATTCGCAGTATGGAGAGCTTGCGCCTCGCTATTTAATTTTGTAGCTGCAATCTAGGTTAAATGTATTGTCACTGGTATCTTGTAACAATGCTTGACATCTTCTATAAGAACGTCGGTGGCACTCGTACTAAGGTCAACGATATCAGCAGAAACATTTCCATAAATAATTATCCAGTCATAGTTTTGGCTGAATCCTGGCTTCAGGATGGTGTTCATAGTCGCGAATTGTTTGATTCAAGATATGTAGTCCACCGGAGGGACCGATGTTTAGTGAGCGGAGGCAAAAAAGGATGGTGATGAAGATCTGGTCGTGGTATTGCGTAGCATTCCTTCTGCTCGTATAGTCTCGTTGGAAAGTGAGTGCGAAGATATATGGGTTACACTCCACATAAAACAATATCCCTGAAAAAGTAACCTTATGTGCCATCTACTTGCCGTCTCCACCGACGTCGGTTATGCTGGATAAATATATTCTAAATATCACTAATATTATGAACAATACCAATGATGTAATAATACTGGGTGACTTCAACATGCGATTCATTCAATGGACTCAACATCATAGTGAATGCTACCTAACCCCATCAAATCACAAATGTACCTTGGGTTATGCTCTTGTAGATTTTATGTCTCTGAACAGCCTGAATCAAGTTTAGTATTAACATGGGTAGTGAGGAGGTAGAAATTTTGTGCACGATAGGTTTGTATGCTGACTTTGAAAACAATAATTACTTATATCATGTTTAATCATAAGTGTTGATTCATGATAATTGATATTTCATGTGCATTGAAGATGCTTAACAAAATAAGTACTTGGGTAACGTAATGTGTATTAATGTTTATTGTGAAATTTTTTCTGTTTATCTGTTAGTTCGCGATGGGCGCAAAAACTGGTAAACGGATGTTAGTATGGTTTATAAAGAACGTACACGGCAATTTTGTAGTTTTTATTCCACAACACTGAAATCCAGATTCCAAAACACGGCAACTTAAAATTTCGAGATGGCAACCCGTACCCCGACAACTTTACGAGGCGGCCAAAGAGTATATAAGAGTAAGAGGGCGCAATTCAAACAAAAAATCCGAGCTCGGCTCGGCTATTTTTTTTATATGTCACGACGCCGGCGTAGCTATACGCCTTTTTAGCCGTCTCTAGCTAAATAGTCATAAAGAACTGCATAGTTCCTTAATAATTGATTAATTCCGATTTCAAAAAATCGGTTTCATACAATTGGAATCGATTATTCGCTGGAAATATTTAGGAAACTTGGTTGCGCCGATGTAGAAACTGTATTTTTTGACGCGGAAACACACTCCTTCTATACCCATCTCCCCTCCCGCACTAACCATAGTATAGTACTAGATATAGTTTCCGTCCGCCATTTGTGATATATAGACACTCACTCCCTCTTTGAACTAGCCAGCGTAAAGGCGGACCGCGCGCGCGTCTCTCAGAAATGAATAATATTTGTTGCATTTTTACCGCTTCATAGACCTTTACCGATCGGATTGTGCCTCTCGTGTGTCCCTCAAGTGATTTAGTGATGCTGGCGGCAGCTCCTGAGCAAGGAAGAGAAGATCCGTGTACCGGCTGCGATGAAAACACGTGGTGTCGTGAAGGTTAGTGCATCCTCTCCTAATTTCTCGGGTTGCATTCATTGCCTGGATCACGTCCGCGGCAACCCGATCACCTGTCTTTTTGTGTGTAAAGCGTCAATGGAACAGTTAGCTACTTCCCCGCAATACAGTCCACTAGCGCACGTGGCCAATCGCGCCACCATTCTATGGTCCTTCGAGCCGGATTCTTAGCCGTAGTTCGTATTTTGTTATTATTCTAATGGGAATAAGCGCACCGCACCTAAATGCCTGGTTATTTTAGTAGAAAACCCCGCATCTAGACATTTAGGATTAGATTTTGTTGTCCGTTCGCCGCTGGCTCGCATCGTACCTACCTAGTACATACATAGGTTAGGTATCGTATCAACACTTAGTCGTAGTTCGCAATTTTCGCACCGCGCCTAAATACCTAGTTATTTTAGTAGAAAACCCCGCATCTAGGCATTTAGGCTTAGATCTTAGGTATACTAGACACCCTAGTGCATAGGCACAGTGTAATACCTAACGCATTTGGCTTTGTTTTATTTTTTTCAATTAAGTTGTTCGCTCGCCGCTAGCTCGCATCGTATTTACCTAATACCTACGTGGGTAGATACGTGGTTGTACCTACCTCGCCCGCATCTCATTCCAATTCATACGAAAGTATTTTAATTTGAATAGATATTACGCAATACTTAATCTCTGAAATAATAGTTGAACCTAGACAGCGGTCTGGCTCGCGTAGGTACGATCTGGCTGTTGCTAGGCGCGTTTTGTTCAAGCGTGCATTCACAGTTGTAAATACCTACCTACCTGCAGAGTATCGCTCGCGTCGCGTCGCTGCTCTGTACCGCTAAGATTAAGTCATTTCATATTTGTTGTTTACCGCACTTTAGTTTGAGATTTAATTGTAAACATGTCCCCAAAGGTTGATAAGACCGGTAAAGTTCAATTGAAACTTTTATACGCTAAAAAAGAAATGATTTACTCTCGCGTACAATCGATTTATGATAATGCACTTAAAACCTCTGATTTGGCCATTAGAGATTCGTTCTTGTGTTCTATAGAAAACTTAGATAGTCTACGCGCGGATTTCGAAACCTTAGTACATGACATCAACGTTTTAGAGTTGAATTTGGATCCCGATTACTCAGTGAGTTATCAAGCCTTGTCGTCGTTTGACGATTTGTATTGTCGTATCAAGCGCGTCGCTAGGAGTTTGGAGAAACCGTCTGACCGACCCAACCCCACTCGCGACCGACCTAAGTTGCCACCAATTCAAATACCCGAATTTGATGGTAACATTCGCAATTGGTGTCTATTTATAGATAGTTTTGAGAATACAATAGATAAGAACGATTCGTTGACAGATCACGAAAAATTGCATTATCTCGTTGAAAAATTGACTGGTAAAGCTATAACCGTTTGCGCTGGAATTACGTTTAGTGCCGAGAATTATAATTTAATTTTAAATACTTTGAAAGCTAAGTATGAGGATAAAAGATCGGTAGCTAACGCCTATTTAGATCAGATGTTTGATTTGAAATCTATTACGGCATGTAACGATCAAAACTTAGAGAAATTTCTAGATACTTTCGCGTCAGCTGTTCGCGCCGTAAAGAACCTAAAGATCGATGACCTCTGCGACTTCTTATTTTTGTATATGGGTTTAAAGAAATTAGATTCCGAAACCATTCGTTTATTTGAGTCGGATCATCGCGGCAATAAAATTCCTAAGTTCGAAGACTTAGAAAGTTTTGTTCGCGAGCATATAAAAATATTGCAACGCTCTTCATCGAAACATGAAGGCGCGAAAAAGGTTGTTAGTTCTGAACGTAAAATAGATGCCTCATCGAGGTCACTGAGGTCAACCCATACTTATGTTAATACCGCACCAGCACGTGTACAATCACCTGTTTGCTCTTTGTGTAGTACACATCATTCGCAACTGTACAAGTGTCCTGGTTTCCTAAAATTGTCGCCTAGTGATCGTTATAAATTTGTTCGCGCTAATAATTTTTGTTTTAATTGTCTCGGTACTAAACACCGCGTTGTTTTATGTAATAGTGGAAATGGTTGTCGCAAATGTCAAGCGAGACACCACACTTTACTTCATTTTGAGAATAGTAATGCCGCATCCAATGTGAGCACAGTTGGCCCGTCGAGCGGTGACACACGGCAGCCTGCGCCACGGCCGCCGCCCGCGCTCGCGCGCGCTCCGGCCGGCCCGGAGACCACTGCGAATGACGTCACCTTGTGTTCGTTCTCCGCTAGCGCTGCGCTCACTACTGTGTGTCTTGCGACCGCTCGCGTTGTTATTGTTGATGCATTAGGTAAACCGCACATTGTTCGAGCGCTATTAGATGGCGCTTCGCAAAGTAATTTTATTTCTCAAGATTGTTGCCAACGTCTTGGTTTCAATGTTGATAAGCGTTCAACCCATTCAGTGGTGAAAGGGTTTGGGGGTTTGCAGTCAGCTGTTCATGGCACCATTAAAACAAGGTTTGGATCTCGTTTTAATAATAATATTTGGTTTGACATGGATTCGCTCGTTACAGATAAAATAGCTGAACAGTTGCCTACCGTCCCGGTTGACACGTCTTTATTAACGAAATTTAAAGACTTGCCTTTAGCTGATGAGACTTACGCTGTTCCTGGAGTCGTCGATATATTGATCGGCGCTTCGATTCTCCCGCACCTCCAGTTATCACGTAAGGTTCAAGGGGGACCGACGTACCCCGCTCCGCACGCCCTGGAAACAGTTCTGGGTTTTGTTATAATTGGTTCCGCACCCGCTTCTATAGATAGTTTTAGTCACTCGACTGCCTCGTTCTGTTGCACCGTCGAGCCGCCACTGGAGTCTACCATCCGCAAGTTTTGGGAGATTGAAGAGGTCAATGTCCCACCAATCCTAAGCCCTGATGACAAGATGGCTGAGGAGATTTATTGTCGCACGACTACTCGTGATGAGCAGGGTCGTTATGTTGTCGCGCTCCCTTTCAAGGGAGATATATTTTCGCTCGGTGACTCCCGTGCATCCGCTGAAAGACGCTTTCTTTGTTTAGAACGAAAGATGCAGGCGTCTCCAAAGTTAAAGCAAGCCTATGATGAGGTTGTTAACGAATATTTAGATAAAGGTTACATCTCACCTGCGCCTGCGGACACTGACGAGACCCATCCTTCGTACGTTATCCCGCTCCACGGAGTTATTAGAGAAGATAAGCTTACTACTAAACTCCGCGTAGTTTTAGATGGCAGTGCTAAGACTAGCACTTCCGTGTCGCTTAATGACATTTTGTATTGTGGTCAAAATCTTCAAGGTAATTTATTTGACATAATTGTAAATTTTCGCTTATTCGCTGTTGCACTCTCTGCAGATATTCGACAAATGTTTTTGTGCCTTGAAGTGCGCAAACCCGATCGTAGGTTTCAACGATTTTTGTATAGATTTTCACCGCAAGAACCTTTAATGGTTTACGAGTTTAATCGTGTTTGCTTCGGGCTTAAATCTAGCCCTTTTCACGCACTTCGCACCGTCAAGCAGTTGGCCGCTGACGAGGGCGATGCATTTCCGAAAGCGAGAGCCACCATTGAGACTGGCTTATACATGGATGACTTCGTGTATAGTGTAGATAGCGAGGCAGAGGCTGTCGAGACGGCCGCTCAAGTTATAAGTCTCATGAAGGCTGGTAAATTTGATCTCGTGAAATGGACGAGCAACTCGCAAACTGCGTTAGAGTCGATTCCACCGTCGCACCGATTGTCTTCGGTTAAGGAATTCGATGAAAGTGATACGCACAAGGTGCTTGGTTTAAGCTGGTCGCCCGCATCTGATGCGTTTAGTTTGAGAATTAGTTCGACCCCGCAAACTTGTACTAAACGCATTATCCTGTCGTGTGTGGCACGGATATGGGACGTAATGGGATTCGTAGCTCCTGTCGTTTTGTACGCCAAACTACTTATAAAAGAGCTTTGGCTTTCCAATTGTGATTGGGACGACACCGCGCCCGACAACATTGCTAAGTTGTGGGCTCGCTTTAGAAAGGAACTTTCTGTGCTTGACCAAATACAAATTCCGCGTCATGTAGGTATATCGCAACATAGTGTTGTTACGGTAGTAGGCTTCGCGGACGCTAGTGAGAGGGCGTATGGAGGAGTAGTCTACTTTCATGTCTCGAATGTAGGTAAGGTTTCAATTAGCCTTATAAGCGCGAAATCAAAGGTCTCTCCCCGTAAGGTCGTCTCTCTGGCACGCCTCGAGCTATGCGCTTTACTATTGTTAGTTAGATTGATCACCTCTATCGCCAATGCTTGTAGTAGTCGCATTAATATTAGTAGAATTTTAGCTTTTTCGGACTCAACAGTCGCTTTGTGTTGGGCCCACTCTTCGCCCCATCGTTGGGACACATTCTTCGCGAATAGAGTGGCAAAAATTCAATCGGAATTAGCGCCACAAAATCTTTTTCACGTTGCTGGCACCGACAACCCAGCCGATTGTCTCTCTCGTGGATTGCTTCCTTCGCAAATTTTGGATCACCCGTTGTGGTTTAGTGGACCGTCCTGGATTCATGCCGCGTTAGATAAGTGGCCAGTTAGTCAATTCAATCCCACTACGGTTTCCGAACCACCCGAGGAAAAGAAGCACTCGCTTGTTGTATCGGTCCCGCGTGAAGAGTCCCTTATTTTGTTGTTGGCTAATCGCGTCTCGTCTTGGTCGAGACTGTTGCGTTGTGTTGTTTATGTAGGCCGATTTTTGAGAATTTTATCTACGCGCGGTCATATAACCGCCGCTGATTTAGATAAAGCTGAATTGGTCATACTTCGCGAGTTGCAGAAATGTTATTTTGCTTCTGAATTTAAAAATTTAGAATTTAACAAACCTTGTAGTCGTTCTTTCCGACACTTGAAACCATTTTTGGAAGATGGACTCATTCGAGTAGGTGGTCGTTTGAGAAATTCAGGTTAAGGATTTGAACAAAGGCACCCAGTAGTTCTCCCGCGTAAGGACCACGTATTAGATTTGTTAGTAGATTATCAGCATAAGGTGAATTGTCACGCTGGTCCCGATTTGTTAATGTCTATTTTGAGACAGAAATACTGGATAATTTCCGCTCGTAATTTGATTCGCGCTAGAGTACACAGATGTGTACCTTGTTTTAAACTCCGCCCGCGTTTTATCGCGCCTGAAATGGCCGATCATCGCTCTTGTCGTGTTGTTCAATCCGCAAAACCTTTCGTACACACCGGCACAGACTTTGCTGGGCCTTTCAAAGTCACCATTGCTCGTGGTCGTGGCATTCGCTCCACGAAAGCTTATGTTTGTTTGTTCATTTGTATGACAACTCGCGCGGTTCATATAGAGTTGACCGGTGATTTAAGTACGCAAAATTTTATGTCCGCTTTTAAACGTTTTTTGTCGCGTCGGGGTCCGGTTAAGCGCATGTATTCGGACAACGGTACAAACTATGTAGGGGCCCGACGTAGTATTTCGGAATTGCACACATTCTTACGGTCTAAGTACTACCAAAGTGAATTCGCTCACATCTTAGCCGAAAATCGCATTGAATGGTATTTTAACACGCCTGCAGCTAGTCATTTTGGTGGTAATTGGGAAGCGAATATTAAAAGCCTTAAGTCGCATCTGTTTCGCGTCATAGGCGAGCAGATTCTCTCGTTCGAGGAGTTGAGTACCGTACTCGCTCAAGTAGAGGCGGTGATGAACACGCGTCCGCTGTGTCGGACTCTATCTAGCGATCCGTCAGAGCCATTAGCGCTGACGCCAGCTCACTTCTTAAATACCACTCCTCTAAAATATTTGCCCGCAATAGATGTTGAAGACGATAGAATGCACCTTCTAACTCGTCACGCTCTTTTGGATAAGTTGGTCCAATCGTTTTGGAATCGTTGGAGAACCGATTATTTGCACACGCTGCAGTCACGTCAAAAATGGAATACTCCATCCAACCCAATTACTGTAGGTACGGTGGTAGTCCTTATGACTGAGAATGCGCCTCCTTTACATTGGCCTCTAGGAGTAGTAGAGGAAATTTTTCCCGATGCCCGCGGGATAACTCGTGTTGTACGGGTTAAAACTGCAACCGGACCGTATCTGCGCCCGGTTGTTCGCCTCTGCCCTCTGCCTAGCCAGCAGTAGGCACGAGTTCCAATCTATGTTTATATTTTAGTTGTTATTTCCCAAACCTAGATTTAGATTAGACATTAGATTTGTTCCACATTTTTCGTTTCGAAGGTAACCCTTCAAGCCGGGGGGAATGGTTGCGCCGATGTAGAAACTGTATTTTTTGACGCGGAAACACACTCCTTCTATACCCATCTCCCCTCCCGCACTAACCATAGTATAGTACTAGATATAGTTTCCGTCCGCCATTTGTGATATATAGACACTCACTCCCTCTTTGAACTAGCCAGCGTAAAGGCGGACCGCGCGCGCGTCTCTCAGAAATGAATAATATTTGTTGCATTTTTACCGCTTCATAGACCTTTACCGATCGGATTGTGCCTCTCGTGTGTCCCTCAAGTGATTTAGTGATGCTGGCGGCAGCTCCTGAGCAAGGAAGAGAAGATCCGTGTACCGGCTGCGATGAAAACACGTGGTGTCGTGAAGGTTAGTGCATCCTCTCCTAATTTCTCGGGTTGCATTCATTGCCTGGATCACGTCCGCGGCAACCCGATCACCTGTCTTTTTGTGTGTAAAGCGTCAATGGAACAGTTAGCTACTTCCCCGCAATACAGTCCACTAGCGCACGTGGCCAGTCGCGCCACCAAAACTGAAATAAAAGTTCTGAACGAAAATATTTAGGAAAGCGAAATAAAATTCCTGAACGAATATTCATAATTTCTTTATTAGGCCTACTATAATATATATAAACTATTCACGTTATTACATATTCTAAGAATAATAATAGTTGGTGGGCATTTTTAGTTTCTTTAACGTGAAAAAAGTAATTTATTTGCTGTAAAAATACAATTATATACTCTATTCACAACAGCTGATGATTTAATAATGTGTAATAACCGGTTAGGGATACAAACCTATCGGACCTGATATAGCTAGGTCAAACACTCACATAAAGAATCAACATCTGAGAACAAAATAGAGTCAATATCTCAAAAAACTAAAAAAGAGTCAATGTATCGCCATACAGAGTATTTCTCACAAAATACAAAGATTCAATTTCTCACACAACACAAGGAGTCAATTTCTCACAAAACAGAATAAACTAGCAGTATTCAACACTACAGAGGAGTAGTCACTCAATTCAACGTAAGCAGTAGATATTTAAAACAGAAATGATCAATTTTAACAATATTTTCACCAACACGAAAACAGTAGACAACCGGTAAAAATTCATTAATTGACAAGTAATTCAAAACAAATATACAAATATGGCGTCTAGGAGCTAAATGACAGCGTTACAAACTCGCCAATCGTCACTCGGCGTCCAGAAAAATGAACCAATCAGCAGAAATATCAAATACGTCAATTAATCAATCAGAGGAAAGGAAGTTTGCCTGTTGAAAGAAATCGATTTTTTTTCTTTAGGCAAGTATACTTCTTCAGTAACCAATCAGAGAAAACTACTACTTTCCTCTGATTGGTTACAGAAAAAAGCTGATTGGTTGGAATTTCACGACGCCAAGTTCTGAGTCCAAGTAGGGAAGTGTCCCATGCAGGCATGGCATTTTCTGTAACCAATCAGAGGAAAGTAGTAGTTTTCTCTGATTGGTTACTGAAGAAGTATACAGCTTGGCAAAAAAGTCGTGAAACGGTACTAAAATATTTAATCACTGGCAACACTCTGTCGATCACGTCAACTTAGTACTTGTTGTGTCATTTCATACATTCCACGATAGTTGTTTTAAATTTACTTGAAGTTATTTATATTATTGTAGTGATATTGAGTTCAGAATGAATAGGCCTGTGATCCGCAGCTCCGCCAGAGAGATTATTTATAAAGTTTACTTGAGATGTTTGTCAGAACGCGAAGCCGGCCAGTGTTTGTCCGATCTCAACGATGTTTATAAACGGACAGCTGAAATGACTGGTAAAATATGGTTTTATTTAATTTATCAGATATAATTTGTGTTAATTAACTTGTGAAATGTAGATTTAACCTCTTAAACAATTATTGTTTGCTTAATAACAGATGTGAATGTATTTGAGGTTATGTTGTTTACAATGCAGTTTTGTAGAGTATTGCGTTCGATCAATATTGATACTTTTATTGATGATATCACCAAAAAAGTTTATTGTGCAGATTTTAGGAGTATAGGGTGTATACTCTTAAAATCTACATAATAATTTTTTTATGTTATTTCTATATTAAGTTCGTATCTTTTTAGGTAAATCCGTCAGTACCGTAAGACGAATCGCATTAGAAGGACATAGAAATAAAGGTATTTTCTCCACACCAGGAAAGCATAGAGCGGGACGACCTAGAAAAGACTTGGACGATTTTGACTTATGTGCAATCAGGCAAAAAATTCAATTCTTTTACACTGTAAAAAAGATTGTAAGTAGTCTTTATTCCAAGGAAATCTTTTTTTAGTTTATAGCAAGTTCACTGAGTTCACTTTTTATCATTTTAGGCGCCTACTTTACGAAACCTGTTACCGGTGGTAAGAGAAGATCTGGGATTTAGTGGTAGCCGTGAACATTTAAGAAAGATTTTATTAAAACTGGGCTTTAAATACAAAAAATGCCAGTCAGACAGACAAGCTTTGATGGAAAAGCCAAATATAGCAGCAAAGCGTGAGGTTTACCTAGAAAAAATCATGGAAAATAGGAATTTACCAGATGATTTGAGAAAAGACATAATTTACCTCGACGAGAGCTATGTCCACACATCGTACAAATTGAAGAAATGTTGGCAATCTATAGATGTTAGTGGAATAAAAGAAAATGTGTCCAAAGGAAAAAGGTGAATAGTTAAATCTTTACAACTAGTACTCTCTAAACCGTGTCTTTTACTTACATTCAATGTTTTTTTCAGGTATATAATTATACATGCCGGGAGTGAAAATGGATTTGTACCAAATGCCTTGTTAATATTTAGTGGGAATAATAAAAACGAAGACTACCATTCAGAAATGAATAAGAATAATTTCAGAAAATGGATCACTGAAAAATTAATTCCCAATTTATGTAACCCTGCCATTATAGTAATGGATAATGCTCCCTACCATTCAGTGGTTCTCAATAAGGCACCCACTTCCGCATCAAAAGTTAGTGAAATTAAGTTGTGGTTGTCAGAAAATAATATTCCGTTTTCTGAAACTACAAGAAAGCCAAACTTATTAATGCTTGTAAAGCGACACAAACCGGAGCCCATCTATGAAATAGATGAAATTTTAAATGCACATGGTCACACAGTGGTAAGGCTTCCACCTTACCATTGTGACTTAAACCCTATTGAACTGATCTGGGGTATTGCAAAACATAAAATTGCATCACATAATGTCGGATCAGTTGACATCAAGGTAATTTTATAGTTATAAAAAATATATTTATAATCTTATACATAAATAATTGAATGTGAATTGTTTTTATTTCAATAGGCAGTGGCTGAACAAGCATTTCAGAGCATCTCTGCTGATGACTGGAGAAATTCATGCCAACACGTCATTAAAATAGAGAAAGAATACTATGAAAGGGGTCAAACTCTGTATGACGATATTGAAAAAATCGTCATAAACCTCCAAGATGATAGCAGCAGTAGTGAAACTAGTGAGGATAGCCAGCACACTATTGAAGAAGACCCACCCCAAGGCACAGATGAAGACTTTTCTGGCGTGGAATATTTAGACGAAAGTCTTTTAGATTCCGATTAGAACAAATTCAATTGTCCTATTAAATTGTTCTACATTACACTCAGTATCATAGTTTTATTCTTTTTCTTTTATGAATTAACGCTAGAACTAGCTTCAATCCCAGTCGCATCCGAACCTCTCAACTTGGGAGTCTGGGGTCTTTTGAAACTTTGACATTTTTCGTGTAGCAACTGACCTTACTACGTCACGTCGTTACTCTTTCACGTAAAACTACTGAATGGAATTTAATGAAACTTTACAATAATATACCTTATACGTCAGATTAACACATAGACTACAATATCAGCAATGAACGGGTTCAGAATTCCATGCGGGCAGAGTCGCGGGCAACAGCTGGTAAGCTATATTATTGTAAAGTGTCATTAAAATCCATTCAGTTGGTTTTACCTGAAAGAGTAGCAAACATAGTCGCATACATTCTTACATACTCACAAACTTTCGTTTATGATATTAGTAGGATATACTGACGAAACAGAAGTAGTAGGTACACTTAATGAATAATGTACAAATATATTTAAATCGAAGTATCAAAACTGTTATTGTCGTTGTATATAGGGTGGCTACATGCACGATTGTGGCGCCGCTATTATTTTCACGACTTTTTTGCCAAGCTGTACTTGCCTAAAGAAAAAAAATCGATTTCTTTCAACAGGCAAACTTCCTTTCCTCTGATTGGTTAATTGACGTATTTGACATTTCTGCTGATTGGTTCATTTTTCTGGACGCCGAGTGGCGATTGGCGATTTTGTAACGTTTACATGTCGTTTTGCTCCTAGACGCCATATTTGTATATTTGTTTTGAATTACTTGTTTTCGTGTTGGTGAAAATATTGTTAAAATTGATGATTTCTGTTTTAAATATCTACTGCTTACGTTGAATTGAGTGACTACTCCTCTGTAGTGTTGAATACTGCTAGTTTATTCTGTTTTGTGAGAAATTGACTCCTTGTGTTGTGTGAGAAATTGACTCTTTGTGTTTTGTGAGAAATAGACTGTTTATGGCGATACATTGACTCTTATTTAGTTTTTTGCGATATGTACTCTATTTTGTTCTCAGATGTTGATTCTTTATGTGAGTGTTTGACCAAGCTATATCAGCTCCGATAGGTTTGTATTCCTAACCGGTTATTACACATTATTAAATCATCAGCTGTTGTGAATAGAGCATATAAATTACAGCAAATAAATTACATTTTTCACGTTAAAGAAACTAAAAATGCCTTCTACCTATGATTATTCTTAGAATATGTAATAACGTGATATATATATTATAGTAGGCCTAATAAAGAAATTATGAAAATTCGTTCAGGAATTTTATTTCGCTTTCCTAAATATTTTCGTTCAGAAATTTTATTTCAGTTTCCTAAATATTTCCAGCGAACAATCGATTCCAATTGTATGAAACCTATTTTTTGAAATCGGAATTAATCGATTATTAAGGAACTATGCAGTTCTTTAAGCCTATTTAGCTAGAGACGGCTAAAAAGGCGTATAGCTACGTCGGCGGCCGGCGTCGTGACATATAAAAAAAAAATAACCGAACCGAGCTCGGATTTTTTGTTTGAATTGCGTCCTCTTACTCTTATATACTCTTTGGTCCCATGCCTGGAGGCGGCAACAACGAAATGTGAAAACGAGTGAAAGGAAAAGCGAAATTTTTGGTTAGCACGTGTTCAAATACTCTTTGTTTATAATGGGGGTTAGGTATTTATGTATTTTATTTGTAATTTATAATTATTACTCAATTATTCTTTACTGTCCCATTTTAGCTGTGTAGTGAACATAGCTGAACGAAATTACTTCAGAAATGAATTAGGAATTGAGGTTAAACGTTAATCATTAAATCAGTAAAGATTTGCATGGTTTAAAGTTTAGGATACTATACATTTAAGGACTGAAGCTCCAAACAACATAAACGGTGTTACTGAACTGACGCGAACTTGAATTTCGACATGGAGAAGCTGTCTATGTGTAGAATATGTCTCGCGGACGACTCTGGATTTGGAAGACTGCGGTCGATTGCCGACACTCATTTACAGGAGATGTACGAGTCTCTGACTCTGATGCTGGTGAGTAATACTACGTCTAGCACGTTTAATAAAAGAGCCTCTTAAAATAAACAACTTGACCTATTTTATGCTTTTGTAATACGAAGAGTATGTTGACACCAAGTCACGAGAGATACGGGGCGGTGGCGCCCACGACGCGAAGGCTTGATATATAATCGATAATTGGTGCGTTGGAGCTTCTCTCTGCAAGGATCTGGTTCAGTCTCGTGTTGGGAGTTATCTTTTCTGATCTAAATGTATGGGAAAAGTAAGCAGACTGCTACATTGTCACGCTAATGTTGAAACTGGCAGTAAAATAATAAAATAATCTTTAATAGTTGATTACAGAAGACAGCAGACCATCCCTGGCCTGCGACCTTTGTTGCTCAAGGCTCGAGACTTGCTATGAGCTGAGGAGGACATCTCTTCGCAATGAGGAGCTGTTCATGCAGTTGCTGAACCACGAAGTGGTGAGTAGTCTTGAAGTTAAGTATGAAAGGAGAATGCCCATATCAGTATGGGTAATTGTTGCACACTTTTCTTTGGCATGTCACATATGTATAAACTGCGTTTTAAAGCCTATATTAAGTATTATCTGAAATATAAACGTATATTGTAACAGAACTTGGGGTTATTGAGAAATTACATGATAAAAACTAGAAAACCAGTAACATAGAGACGAAAATATTGTGACACTTGACATTTGAGTTTCATTTTTTTAATGTTGGCATCTTTGTAAAACTAAAGTATACGTTCACGAATAACTAACTATCATTAAATAAACTCGACAACATACATGAAATCTGATTTAGGTGGGAATGATCTGTCGCCTAAATAATAGGGTTCGTCCGCAAAATAGTAGGTAGTTCTGCCGCCAAAATGTAGGATCGAGCGACTAATGTCGACTTTGTTACGGACAAATACTACTATACTATAGATATATCCCATTTCAATGTAGCATTACAAAATATTACCACGTAATGTTGAGATGAGACCTCGTCTTCTACTGCCAGTGGGGACGCACGCCGTTGACCGGACGGGTGATCAGCTGCTCTGTGTTGCCCATTTCGCCTACTTCCTCTATAATATGTGATCACCGATTCACGGTGACACTCAGACCAATGTAAAATACAAATAAATAGGTAGACATATTCACGTATACAAATATCGAACCGTCTTGGCCGTCTCGAAAGATAAAGGTTAGAAAAAAAATATCAGTAAAAAAAATATATTTACAGTTTATTTATTCGTTTTCATATACATATTCTTCAAAAATATCATCTAAGAAAGTGGCAGGCGCGTTAACATCATTATGTCGCCCCCAACCTAGGTACCAAGTCACTGTCATTACATGGGCACAACAGCCAACTGTTCGTTTTCCCACAAGACAGTTACAGCAATAGCCCTTTATAGCGTCAAGTCCAGTTTCTACCCTGTTAACAACTAGATACGTAAAATACACACGTGAACGTACATGTCGGGATTGGCTGCGGCCCCGAAGTAAATAATTGTTAACTCCAAAGGAAAGAGGAAGATCCTCTTCCATGCTTTCGCTCACCTCCACTTGATATAAACCGTTTTGTCGGATATGCTCGCCATAGTATGACCTAGCTTGCTTCAATTGGTATGTGCCTAAGGCAAACCTTTTTAAATCGCTAAGAGTTAACTGTGGAAAGTGATTTAAAATAGAGTTATCCGCATTAATCATAACAAATGTTGTCCGTTGTCTATTCAAATTATTGTTTTGAACAAATTCACACAAATGATTCGGCAAGTGTAGCCTACTCTTAGCTATTTCCACATACTCAAGGGCTTCTGAAATATCAGTGATGACTGGGTGAAACTTGTTCAACAAGCTACAGCCTATTCGAAAATCAGTCATTAAATGTGCAGCGGCCCTATTAAAATAATCTTGCCGAAATAGTTTGAAGTCTCTCTTCAGGCGGCCATTCACAACTTCTACAACCCATCTACACATTGTGACACAACGAGTTCTGTTGGCTTGTAGAGTAGTTAACTGATGTTCACCCTCAAGGAGAGATTCAGGTACATGTGTTTTGTAGCCATAATCATTTAAGTCATCAATTACATCACGAAAACCTCTATCTAATATAAATATATCATTTTGCCGGAAATATAAACGCATGGGTCCATTTTCATTTGCAAATAATACATGCATTATTGTTGCATCATTTACAGTAGCCTTATAAGGCCCCAAACAGTCTAAAATATGACCATCACAGCAGACAATCATAAAAGGTTTAACTAAATTGTCATGTTTATGCAGACTGTAGGTATTTTTTTGAAATGCATAATTAGAGCTTGACTGCATGTATACATATGTGCCATCACATATTGTAATTGCTGGCTTAGCATCAGCATTCATTTCCAGATTTCCAAATAACCCTTCCGGTATTATGGTATTTCGTGAAGCTACTTGAACAATACTTGTATGGTTTAATCCTAAATGCATAGGAACAAACTCATTAGCTAGACATTGTCTTGCTTTGTTCATATATCTTTCTAATGTGCTTCTAGGCATATTAAAAAGAGTTGACAACCTTTCATTACTGTCACCGGTTCTTATTTTAATGATAAAGATGCTCAAAGCTTTGCTAGCATTTGGAACTTCGGCAACTAAACTTGGAATACAGCTCAATAAGTCAAAGAACTGAGCAGCTGTCATCCCCAACCAATAGTGACACATGTTTGCTGGTAACATATTTATGTCACTAAAGTCCATTGTGTTGGTGGACATTCTTTCCATTATAAATAAAATATCATCCACTTGAGCAGCAGTAAAATCTCTTAATTGGGTATGTAACTGCTCCCAACTGTCATTGTGTAAATGGAAAGTGCAGATACGTGCAGATCTAGGTATATATATTTTAAATCGAGCTAACACCATTTCTTTAACATTAGCAGGAATCAAATGCCTTTCTGTATTAAAACAATAATTGAAAATGCAATGTCTAGAAGTTGCAGGTAATCTCCTATAATTCTGTAGACTAACCCTGTGAGGCGAGTTTACTGTCTGTGATTGCATTGGCACTGCTGGTGGAAGAGGAGGTGGTGTTGGTATCCTAACTGATGGTGTTGCTAGTGGTTGTAATTGCACCCGAGATGATGATGGTGTTGGTGTCCTGGATGGTGGTGACAGTGGAGGCCGTGTTTCATCATGTAGTATTTGCCTTCTGGCATGTCTGGTTGCATATTCCCAACATGCTCTACAGACTCTTTGCAGTGACTACATATACATAGAGGCTAACTAACTTTCAATCAGAAGCATCCTATATGAGGAATAACAGATCGAAATATAAATAGATAGCATCCATATTAAACCTTTTCAGTCATGTGAAATCGTGATGCATCAAGTGTATTACTTTTTTTATTATAAAAAAGAATCAAAAGTACATAATGTTCCTTTTATATTTGTTTAAGCAGCCCCAACTCTAAGATGAGGGCCCCGGATGTGATTGGGGTCAACACAATGTCAATGATGATGAGCACATAATGTACCCAACCACATTAACTACAATTCCTGTTCTTATAAATAATATTAATAATGAGTGTCAATACACTGTGATCTGTTACTCGTACTGTGTATAATCATTCCCTTATTTAACTGGCAAGCTGGGAACTCGGGCCTGGTCGGCCAGTACTTAGGATGATATAACATAACATAGAACATAAACTCGCGCCTATGTCCCCGAAGAGGTGCTAGCACCCACATTTCGCCAGTATATGTTTAGGTCCCAATGTAACAGGTGGCGAGGCTATTGTCATTAACCGGGCACTTATAAGCCTGTGATAAATACATACATAACTGCGAAAAGCATCGAAAAGTCATTGGTCTGTGCCATGGTAAAACCTGGGATCGAACCCAAGACCTAGTCCCAGCACTCCATTACCATGGGTAAGTGGTATGGACCACTAGGCTACCCAGGATGATATATATTATATTTATATATATAGTAGGTACTGCATATGATAATATATTTTGTTGGTAACATGAAAGGTACTTACCAAATGAGGAGCAACAGTTTCTAAAAATATATTGCGTTGAGGACAATTCAATGTTACATTATAACTTCTAGTACGTAAAATAGATACTCCACAGCCAAAACAAACATTATTGTGTCCTCTTGAGGATGTAACATTCATTCCCGCGTTATTTGCAGCATTCTGTAGCAATGCATGACATTCCATGCATATTGCATTTGTATAGGATATCTGAAAATAGTTACGTACATGAGTAGAGATCAGCTAATAGGTACACATTTTCATTATAAGTACTCTAAAATACATCAATTGAATAAAATCAACAACACATATCGTCGATGAAGTACCAATACCTCCTAACTGACATTTTAGTCCAAAATTACTTTTTTATTACAACAGACATAAAACTCATATTCGCATGAATTGCATTTACTCCTATCCAACATTTCTTTACCAAAAAGCTTCTAGAGCTATGTGAAAATATCTACTAAGTTACGGAATTCATTCTTTCGTATGTATTTTATGGAAATATCTCCTAACTGCTCTGACAACCGGCTACACTCGGACGCGCTCCCCTTCGATTGTTCCAGCTGATATATTTTTTTCTGATATTCCTCACGAGAACAACAGTGAAGATGAAGTTGATATATATGCCGATTCATCCTCTAATTCTTATAAGCCGTCGTCTTCGAGTGATGATGATGAAGAAACCATAGTAGCTGCTCAAGAATTACCTACTACTTCGCAAAATGTATTCCATGGTGATTTAACTGAAGGTAGAAAACGACGAAAAAATAAAGATTGCAATGAATGGAAGAAGTTAAAGAATAAAAAACTCAGAATGGAAGGTAAAGAATACTTGGGTTACACAAAAGCGGCAAACAGCAAAATGGAACACAATAAAATTAGACCTCCAAGACAAATAAAAGAGAGATGTTGGTTGCGCCGAGGTAGAAGCTGTATTTCTTGACGTGGAAACACACTCTTTCTATACCCGTCTCCTCTCCCGCACTAACCATAGAATAGGACTAGATAGCTTCCGTCCGCCATTTGTGATATAGACACTCAGTCTCGCTTTGAACTAGCCAGCGTGATGACGGACCGCGCTCGCGTCTCTCAAAAATGATTAATATTTGTTACATTTTTACCGCTTCATAGACCTTTACCGATCGGATTGTGCCTCTCGTGTGTTCCTCAAGTGATCTAGTGATGCTGACGGCAGCTCCTGAGCAAGGAAGAGAAGATCCGTGTACCGGCTGCGATGAAAACACGTGTGTCGTGAAGGTTAGTGCATCCTCTCCTAATTTCTCGGGTTGCATTCATTGCTTGGATCACTCCCGCGGCAACCCGACCACCTGTCTTTTGTGTGTAAAGCGTCAATGGAACAGTTAGCTACTTCCCGCAATACAGTCCATTACCGCACGCTGCCAAGCGCCACCATTTTTGGTCCGGATCGAGCCGGATTCTTAGCCGTAGTTCGTATTTTGTTATTATTCTAATGGGAATGAGCGCACCGCACCTAAGTGCCTGGTTATTTTAGTAGAAAACCCCGCATCCAGACATTTAGGCTTAGAATTTGTTGTCCGTTCGCCGCTGGCTCGCATAGTACCTACCTGGTACATACATAGGTTAGGTATCATATCAACACTTAATCGTAGTTCGCAATTTTCGCACCGCGCCTAAATACCTGGTTATTTTAGTAGAAAACCCCGCATCCAGACATTTAGGCTTAGATCTTAGGTATACTAGACACCCTAGTGCATAGGCACAGTGTAATACCTAACGCATTTGGCTTTGTTTTGTTTTTTTTCAATTACGTTGTTCTCGGCTCGCGTCGTATTTGCCTAGTACCTGCGTGGGTAGACACGTGGCTGTACCTACCTCGCTCGCATCTCATCCCAATTCATACGAAAGTATTTTAATTTGAATAGATATTACGCAATACTTAATCTCTGAAATAATAGTTGAACCTAGACAGCGACCATCGCGTAGGTACGACCTTGTTGCTATGCGCGTTAGTTCAAGCTTGCACTGGCAGTCATAAGTACCTACCTACCTACGGTTATCGCTCGCGCCGCCTCGCTGCTCTGTACCGCTAAGATTAAGTCATTTCATATTTGTTATTTACCGCACTTTAGTTTGAGATTTAATTGTAAACATGTCCCCAAAGGTTGATAAGACCGGTAAGGTTCAATTGAAACTTTTATACGCTAAAAAAGAAATGATTTACTCTCGCGTACAATCGATCTATGATAATGCACTTAAAACCTCTGATTTGGTCATCAGAGATTCGTTCTTGTGTTCTATAGAAAACTTAGATAGTCTACGCGCGGATTTCGAAACCTTAGTACATGACATCAATGTTTTAGAGTTGAATTTGGATCCCGATTACTCAGTGAGTTATCAAGCCTTGTCGTCGTTTGACGATTTGTATTGTCGTATCAAACGCGTCGCTAGGAGTTTGGAGAAACCGGCTGACCTACCCAACCCCACTCGCGACCGACCTAAGTTGCCACCAATTCAAATACCCGAATTTGATGGTAACATTCGCAATTGGTGTCTATTTATAGATAGTTTTGAGAATACGATAGATAAGAACGATTCGTTGACAGATCACGAAAAATTGCATTATCTCGTTGAAAAATTGACTGGTAAAGCTATAACCGTTTGCGCTGGAATTACGTTTAGTGCCGAGAATTATAATTTAATTTTAAATACTTTGAAAGCTAGGTATGAGGATAAAAGATCGGTAGCTAACGCCTATTTAGATCAGATGTTTGATTTGAAATCTATTGCGGCATGTAACGATCAAAACTTAGAGAAATTTCTAGATACTTTCGCGTCAGCTGTTCGCGCCGTAAAGAACCTAAAGATTGATGACCTCTGCGACTTCGTATTTTTGTATATGGGTTTAAGGAAATTAGATTCCGAAACCATTCGTTTGTTTGAGTCGGATCATCGCGGCAATAAAATTCCTAAGTTCGAAGACTTAGAAAGTTTTGTTCGCGAGCATATAAAAGTATTGCAGCGCTCTTCATCGAAACATGAAGGCGCGAAGATAGTTGTTGATTCTGCACGCAAAGTAGATGCGTCATCGAAGTCACTGAGGTCAACTCATACTTATGTTAGTACCGCACCAGCACGTGTACAGTCACCTGTTTGCTCTTTGTGTAGTACTCATCATTCGCAACTGTACAGGTGTCCTGGTTTTCTAAAGTTGTCGCCTAGTGATCGTTATAAATTTGTTCGCGCTAATAATTTTTGTTTTAATTGTCTCGGTACTAAACACCGCGTTGTTTTATGTAATAGTAGAAATAGTTGTCGCAAATGTCAAGCGAGACACCACACTTTGCTTCATTTTGAGAATAGTAATGCCGCATCCAATGTGAGCACGGTTGGCTCGTCGAGCGGTGACACACGGCGGCCTGCGCCGCAGCCGCAGCCCGCGCTCGCGCGCGCTCCGGCCCGCCCGGTGACCGCCGCGGATGACGTCACCTTGTGTTCGTTCTCCGCTAGTGCTGCACTCACTACTGTGTGTCTTGCGACCGCTCGCGTTGTTATTGCTGATGCATTACGTAAGCCGCGCATTGTTCGAGCGCTGTTAGATGGCGCTTCGCAAAGTAATTTCATTACTCAAGATTGTTGTCGGCGTCTTGGTTTCAATGTTGATAAGCGTTCAACCCGCTCAGTGGTGAAGGGTTTTGGAAGCTTACAGTCAGCTGTTCGTGGCACCGTTAAAACAAGGTTTAGATCTCGTTTTAATAATAATATTTGGTTTGACATGGATTCGCTCGTTATAGATAGAATAGCTGAACAGTTGCCTACCGTCCCGGTTGACACGTCTTTATTAACGAAATTTAAAGACTTGCCTTTAGCAGATGAGACTTACGCTGTTCCTGGAGTCGTCGATATATTGATCGGCGCTTCGATTCTCCCGCACCTCCAGTTATCACGTAAGGTTCAAGGGGGACCGACGTACCCCGCTCCGCACGCACTGGAAACAGTTCTTGGTTTTGTTATAATTGGTTCCGCACCCGCTTCTATGGATAGTTTTAGTCACTCGACTGCTTCGTTCTGTTGCACCGTCGAGCCGCCACTGGAGTCTACCATCCGCAAGTTTTCGCTCGGTGGCTCCCGTGTATCCGCTGAAAAACGCTTTCTTTGTTTGGAACGAAAGATGCAGGCGTCCCCAAAGTCGAAGCGGGCCTATGATGAGGTTGTTAACGAATATTTAGATAAAGGTTACATCTCACCTGCGCCTGCGGACACTGGCGGGACCCAGCCTTCGTACATTATCCCGCACCGCGGAGTTATTAGAGAAGATAAGCTTACTACTAAAACTCCGTGTAGTTTTGGATGGCAGTGCTAAGACTAGCACTTCCGTGTCGCTTAATGACATAATTGTAAATTTTCGCATTAATATTAGTAATTTTTAGCTTTTAGGACTCAACAGTCGCTTTGTGTTGGGCCCACTCTTCGCCCCATCGTTGGGACACATTCGTCGCTAATAGAGTGGCAAAAATTCAATCTGAATTGGCGCCACATAATCTCTTTCACGTTGCTGGCACCGACAACCCAGCCGATTGTCTCTCTCGTGGATTGCTTCCTTCGCAAATTTTAGATCACCCGTTATGGTTTAGTGGACCGTCCTGGATTCATGCCGCGTTAGATAAGTGGCCAGTTAGTCAATTCAATCCCACTACGGTTTCCGAACCACCCGAGGAGAAGAAGCACTCGCTTGTTGTATCGGTCCCACGTGAAGAGACCCTTATTTTGTTGTTGGCTAATCGCGTCTCGTCTTGGTCGAGACTGTTGCGTTGTGTTGTTTGTTCGCCTCTGCCCTCTGCCTAGCCAGCAGTAGGCACGAGCTCCAATCTAGGTTTATATTTTAGTTGTTATTTCCCAAACCTAGATTTAGATTAGACTTTATATTTGTTTCGCATTTGTCGTTTCGAAGGTAACCCTTCAAGCCGGGGGGAATGGTTGCGCCGAGGTAGAAGCTGTATTTCTTGACGTGGAAACACACTCTTTCTATACCCGTCTCCTCTCCCGCACTAACCATAGAATAGGACTAGATAGCTTCCGTCCGCCATTTGTGATATAGACACTCAGTCTCGCTTTGAACTAGCCAGCGTGATGACGGACCGCGCTCGCGTCTCTCAAAAATGATTAATATTTGTTACATTTTTACCGCTTCATAGACCTTTACCGATCGGATTGTGCCTCTCGTGTGTTCCTCAAGTGATCTAGTGATGCTGACGGCAGCTCCTGAGCAAGGAAGAGAAGATCCGTGTACCGGCTGCGATGAAAACACGTGTGTCGTGAAGGTTAGTGCATCCTCTCCTAATTTCTCGGGTTGCATTCATTGCTTGGATCACTCCCGCGGCAACCCGACCACCTGTCTTTTGTGTGTAAAGCGTCAATGGAACAGTTAGCTACTTCCCGCAATACAGTCCATTACCGCACGCTGCCAAGCGCCACCAGATGTAAATCAAAATTCTGCGAAAAGAGCCAGAATAGGAAATGTAAGGATGTTAGTGATGAATCTCGTCAGCTTATTTTAAAAAAAATTTGGGATAGTCTCAAATGGGACCAAAGAAAAGTTTACATTGCAAGTTTAGTCAAACGCTCTACTGTATCTCGAAAAACTTCAACAAAAGTGCATCAACTTTCCGGTATTCAAGTATTCGGCCAGGTCGAAAAACGGGGGACTCGACTGTAACAAACACTCGGGCCATCCGATATACTGATAATGGAAAAATCACTATAAAATTGGTCATTCCACAGCTTGAGTGTGCGTGGGATGAAGTTTCTTTCATACCGCACAGTGCGCACCGTCTCAGGTCGCAATGTGTGGGGATGAATTCCCTGCCGTCGTCCCCAATCGGACACTCCAGAGAGAGTAGTCTCAATTTCAGACACAAGTTGTTCGCGACTCTTCTCCACCTCGGACTGAGGGATATTTGCACGGCCCGTGTAACACGTGTCCCCGGTACTGTCGTCCGCATAACAATGAATGGAGCCATCAGACAGCATGTCATTGATATGCAGCAGAAGCAGCGTCGGAGACAACACGGAGCCTTGTGGGACACCAGCGTTTATGTTCATGCGGTCCGAGCAGCTGCCGTCGACGACGGCTTGGATGCTTCTGTTGGACAAAAAGCTGGAGATCCATTCGCACAATCCCTCGGGGAGTCCATAATATGGCAACTTCGTAAGAAGACCTTTGTGCCAGACCCGATCGAAGGCCTTCGCTACATCGAGGCTGACCGCTAGTGCCTCACCTCGACTCTCGATGGCTTGCGCCCACCGGTTTGTGAGATACACAAGAAGGTCACCGATAGAGCGACGGTGGCGGAAGCTGTACTGTTGATCGCTCAGTAGATCGTTTCCCCTCAAGGTATCTCAGGAGCTGTGTATTAATAACACGCTCCATAACCTTCGAGAGAAGGGAGGTTATAGCGATAGGCCTGTAATTGGTCGGATCTGTCCTGTCACCTTTCTTAGGTACAGGGTGCACGAATGCAGTCTTCCACGAGGCCGGGACCTGCCTCGCGGAGTATGAGAGTGCGAAAAGGCGTGTAAGTACAGGGCACAGCTCGGGGGCACAGTGCTTAAGCCCCATTGCCGGTATGCCGTCCGGCCCACTCGACTTCCGAACATCTAGGGACTTAAGCTCGCGCCGGACCACCCGTTGTGTGATTTTAATTTCGGTCATCGAAGCACCACAGCTGGGGATGATGAGTGGTTCGGCGTTCCCGTCGTTCATAGTCGAGTTTGACGCAAAGAGATTACCCAAAAGATCGGCCTTCTCCTTAGCGCCATGGGCCAGACTACCGTCGGATTTTTGCAGCGGCGGAAGGCAAGACTGGCAGAAGTTTCCCTCAGCAGCTTTAGCGAGCGACCAAAATGCACGACTGCCAGATGGGTAGCGCGCAAGCCGCTCGCCAATTCTGCCGATGAACTCAAACTTTGCTCTAGACGTTGCCTTTTTACGGGACTTTGAAGCAGCATTCATTTAAATAAATTTAAATTATATTTAAATAAACATCCTTTAAGTATGAATAAAAAAATAAAACACATTATTTACAAGAAATAACTCCTAACATTAATGGGGATACTCAAGTTCTAGAATCAATATCTCCTAACTGACCTAATCCCTATAAAACATAATCATAATCATATCCCTTCGTAAGTAATAAAAAGGTAATGCATTAAAAAGTATTTTACAATCAATAGATGAAAAATTAAAACAACCTTTTTTTTTAAAACAGTTTTTTTCTTCTGGTGTAAAATTAGGTTCTCAACATATAGGAGGTATTGGTACTTCATCGACGATATGTTATTTGTACATATTAACGTTAAGGTTTCTTGGAAAGTTATAGGTACTCTGCCAATATAAAAGTATAATAATATTATGTCTATAGGTATGTAAATCTTATGATATTTTCTTACCGGTGTAGGCGATATCCATGCGCGTAGAACATCACACATAATTGGAGATACATCACTTAGACGTTGCCGGCGTAAGAGCACAAGAGAGATGGAGCAATTAATACAGCGTGAATCCATGATTATACAATATTGTTGTATTACAGAGGAACTAAACCAAGTAATAACCAATATGAACTGAGTTTTCAGTTATTTTCATTTGTGAGGGATACCATATAAAACTACCAGTGAAACAAAAAATATTTTCTTCAACTTAAATTGATTAGGTACTTATCATAATTAAACTACCGCTACATACACGAAATATATTAAGCTAACTACAGTGCGATATATGTATTTAATATTACATTGCGAATTATTATCACGTTTATTATTATTTAACCGTTTTATTTTAATTATTTCTATATTTACGTTCAACCATCAATATTTTATTTTATATTTAATACAATGGCAACATTGGTAAAAAATGGCAATCGTTTTGCAAAAATTGCATTGCATCTTTACGCATTCTTATGATTTAATTTCAAACCCCAAGTTCTACAGAAGCGATTCAGGGTCGAAAAGTCATATTTTAATCAATATTATTTTTTAACATTTGAAATATTGACGCGTACGACTAAAAGCGCAACCAATATTGGGCATATTCCTTTGTGGTAATGTTTAGATGTTTTTATTCAATCACACTCTAACAGCTGGATAGATCTAACTGTTATTTATCACAGTGATAGTTTATTGTCTGGAATAACATATTATTATGTAATTTATAGACGAACAGCAATTTGCTGCTATGTGCACTTCCTGGTGTCGGAGTATAGTTCAGTCAAGTACTTATCACTTTTATTGTTTGTTGTTCACTGCAAGCCATTTATCCAAGTGACACTTGGAGGTAGTTAGCATAGTTGCTGACACCACTTCCTCAGGTCTTATGTGCCACATTTGCACAACACGGTTGTTAAGAGAGTGATAAGCTGTCAGGGAATGTGCGTGTGAGAGTGAGGCTGTGACCACAGGATGAGTAAGTTTTCTACTGCTGCACAAATATTAACCAATAAATATTAAGTCAAAGTTCTTTATTTGTAGAATATAGTACAAAAAATGATGTTTAAATTATACACATTGTGTCGGATCACATATTCTGCCGGTTCTGGCGTACAAAATTTACATACACGTAAACATCACAAAATATCAAATGCAACAATCCACACAATATGTCAGTTATATCAATATTCTAATTAAAATACACAATTTATAGTAATAATAATAATAATTTATTTCTAAGAATATGGTACATTGAGGTCTTTATGTTATTTCAGTTGTTCAAACATATTCTACCATACCCTGGTGTAGAAATATTAAATTTTACAATAATAATATTTAATATTTACAATAGTAATGTCAAATATGTCACTCATGCAATCAATTAATTATTTATTTCTATTAAGTTATACAATAATAATATTTAAATTTTACGATAATAATGTCAAATATGTCACGCATGCAATCAATAATTATTTATTTAATTAGACTGTCACTTTGACTTTACAAAAATGTAGACAATATTATAATTGTATAATGTAATAATTAATAATAAGTATTAATAATATAAAATAAATAATATATTTTTAAAAAATTAGTCATTTAATTTTATGTGTTTTACATCAGTCAATATAATGTCCTTAAAATTAAATTTGCTATCCATGTATTCCCTCACTGAATAAAAACACTTATCTTTTAAGAAATTAAGTATGCTGAATTTAAATTTAGTCATAGGTAGCGCTCGCACACCAACTGGCAGTTTATTGTATATTTTTATAGCCATACAATATGCATTTGAGGAATATAGATGTATTCTTTGCTGGGGCACTAAAATTTTATAAGGATCTCTACTATTTGTCTTTTTCAATATGTCATCATGTAGCGGAAACATTTGTGGATATTTTAAATAGTTAAATAACTCAAATAAATGTCAATTAATAAGTAGTATTAAAAAAATGTCAATCAAATACATGTCAATAAAAGTAAGTCAAATCAAATAATAATGTTATCAATCAATAATAATAATGTTGTCAAATAAGTTTTTATGTCACAATTTATCATTTAAGAAATCTGAAACTTTATAGTATGCTCTCTGTAGTAAGAACTTTTTCAAAGCTATTTTAAATGCGTTGTCACTCATCTCCTTCCAATCCCAGGCAATTTATTAAATATTATAGGCGCCATACATATAATATATTGGGCATAAGGGCTGTCTTCGCCTTGTGCAAACGCAGCCTGCTATTGTCCCGCCTGTTTCGCGGAACCGCTGCTTCCAAGGTTAAGTAACTTATATTTATTGTTTAAAATATAAGATACTTTTTAGCCAGGAAATGTTTCCCATAGTGGGAACATGATTAAAAACCGAAGTTGCAGATGTCAGCTAGCAGTGCCTAAAACAACGTCTCTATTCAAAAAACGTAATATAATAATAGTAGTAAATTTTTCATATGCATATTCATTCATGATTGTGCTTGTAGAGTGTTCAACAAGTAAGTCAAAGCTTGCAAGTGGAATTGCCATGTTTGTTTTTGATGTTAAATTGAAACTCAATTTTGAACAGACATACAAACATATGGACAATGGAGCTTGCCCTATCCTTATATTTGCCGGAATTTCTAAAATCCTCTATTTGTCAAATATATCATACCACTTTTTGAGTGAACATATGGTTTCAGGAATAGTGAGTAGTAAACTCCATTGGCTTCTATTTCCTCCTTGATTGTTGGTATATCCAAGGATGTTCTTATAAACTACTTTTTTATTTTTTTTTATTTTTTACGTGCGCAAAATCCCCACGGATACCTCCCCACCGGAGCCGGTGGAGGAGGTTATGTCGGACTCGAACCGACTAAAACGCACGCCGCCTGTGGGTCGTTTTGGTTGCCGAAGGTGAGGTTGACAGGCATATCCCTCGCACCCCGGCCGACCCAGGGCCATCTCTCACGATCTGGCCCTCTCCTCGGGTGTGGGGACTACAGAGTCCCCAATTCGTCCCCGGAAACGGGGAGGCGCGCCACGCGCGCCACCGCCGCTGCCTGCTTCTGCCAGGGTGACAGCCACCTGTCACCCCCCCAGGCCGGCGCTCATGGGGGGCGGAGGTCGTTCACCGACCTCCGACGCCCGAGTTGCCTTCGTACGCGGGCAGCTTGTCTTGCGATCCTTCGTCGCTCCCGCTGCCGCTCCCGCCCCGCCTCCTCCTTCACGAGCATTACTTGCTCGCAGAAGGAGGCGCCGGCCGCCCACGCATCCGCGCAGCGAACCATCGCCGCGAGCAAGGTGGAGAGCGTGAGAACCCTCACTCCCAGGGCCACCACAAGCTCCCGCCTCGGCGTCTCCCACGCCGGACACTCGGTGAGCGTGTGCGGACCTGAGTCCTCGCTCGCGTCGCAGTGATGGCACTCGGACGTTGGCTCTTTCTGCATCCGACGCAGATACTTTCCGAAGCATCCGTGCTCGGTGATCATCTGCGTCAGACGGTACGAGAGGCTGCCGTGTGGCCTCTCTAGCCACTCCCCCATGATGGGTCTTACCGCCGTTACTACGGCGTGCCCTGCGCCTGGTTGCCCAAGTCGTGTCTCCCAATCCGCCACCATTTCCCTGTGGAGCCGGGATCTCACGGCCCGAATTTCTTCGGGCTCGGGATCGTGACCCCGCTCCCGCGCCGCCCTTCGGAACCGGTATAGCGCCGAAAGGCATCTCGCTTCCAGGATCCATGGTGGCGATCCGGCGAGGAGACTCACCGCGTTGAATGATATCGTGCGGTACCCCCTTATGATGCGGCACGCCAACTTCCGCTGCGGATGCTGCAGCAGGAGCATGTGCCGATCACTCAGGGTGTCCGCCCACACGGGACACCCGTACAGGGCCATGGACCGCACGACACCCGCGTAGAGTCTCCTGCAGGAGTCCTCCGGGCCCCTCAGGTTGGGCAGTAGCCGCGCCAGAGCGTTGGCTGTGCCCGCCAATTTGGGGCCCAGACTTCGGAAGTGCTTCCCGAAGTCCCACCGGCCGTCGAGCACGAGCCCCAGATATTTCATCTGGGGCTTGATGCCGATGAGAGTGCCTCCCACTGTGAGACTGGAACCAGGTGGTGGCGTGCGCCGAGGTCCATGAAAGAATATGGCCTCGGATTTATGCAAAGCCACCTCAAGGCCCAGCCGCCGGATCCGTTCCACGACTTGAGCAACCGCGGTCGTGGCCCTCAGGATCGCTTCGCGGTGTGTAGCCCCGCTCGCCGTCACTAGCGTGTCGTCCGCATAGCACGTGACGGCGGCGCCGTCCGCAAGCTCACCGCGAAGCACCCAGTCGTATCCAATGTTCCACAGTAGCGGCCCGAGAACCGATCCCTGTGGAACACCGCACGACATCTCACGCCGACTTACGCCGGTCGCACTTGGGTAGATGACGGCTCTCTCCGTCAGGTACGCCCCGACTATGCGGCGGAGGTAGAGAGGCACACCGTGGTACACGAGTGCCTCCCTGATGCAACTCCAGGGCAAGGTGTTGAACGCGTTGGAGATGTCCAAGGACACCGCCAACGTCACCTCACCCCGGGCAACTGCCTCCTCCGCCAAAGTCCTCACGCGCATGATGGCATCCACGGTGGACCGCCACCGGCGGAAGCCATATTGGGCGTCCGCCAGGTCCGGCCCCCTACCAGAGAGGTGCTCGACGAGGCGCTTCGCAATAACTCTTTCAAAGAGCTTGCCCACCTCGTCGAGCAACACAATGGGCCGGTAGCCGGACGGTTCGTCCGCCGGGCGACTCTCCTTTCGGATGAGGACCAGTTTCCCCGTCTTCCACATCTTCGGAAACTGGCCCCGCTCCAAGCATGCGCTGAGGAACCCTCTCAGCCGGGGTTCGAGACCGTCTTCTCCCAGAGCTAGGACCCACGCGCGGCCTGGAATGCCGTCGGGTCCCGGGGCGGTGCTCTTCTTGGCTCTAAGCATTCGCACCGCCAGCTCCAGTTCTACCCAAGTGACCTTGGGGACTTCGTCGTCAACTACCACACTGGGCGCCACAGGCGACCGAGGTGGCGGAGTCATCTGCGGCGGAACGTGTTCCGCTCGCGCCGGGAACAGGGACTCGACCACTCCACCGAGCAGAGCTGGCTGGAGAACCCGGGTCAACGGCGGGGCCCGGGGGCGCAGCTTTCCTCTTACCATAAGGTAAGGCCGCCCCCATGGGTCCCGCTCCAGCGTCTCCATGAGCTCCTTATAAGCCGCGGCTTTCGCCCGCTTAATCTCCGCTCGGAGGGCATCTCTGGCCTCCCTGTATCCCACATGAAGCTCCGCCACTCGGGGCTCCGTATCTGCGGTTCGGCTACGCCTCCTACGGAGTCTGGTCCACCGGCGGTGCGCGATCACGCAGGCTTGCCGTAGCCTCGCGATCTCCGCAAACCACCAGTAGACCCGACGCCTCGGACTATAGGGTGGTGCCCTAGGCATACCCGCATCGCAGACACGAGTAATGGCCTCCCGGAACCACACCGCCTCATCGTCGCTATCAACAGGCCTGTCCGGCGCAATGGCCCAGGCCTGTACGATGGCGGCCTCCAGGAGGACCTCCCGATTCAGTCTCCCAAGCACCCAGCGTGGCTCGCGTGGGGCCGGTATGACCGGCGCATCACCCGCGGGGGGGAGACATCAAACCGAACGTATCGGTGATCCGCCAGTGTCTCCACCCCCACAACAACACGCCAGTCCCGCACACGGTGCGACAGCGAAGCGCCTGCGAACGATAGGTCGATAATCGAACTGGCTGCGCTCCGCGGCCACAAACGTGGCTTCGGCCCCGCGATTCTGGAGAACTAGACCGTGATTAGCGGCCCAGCTCTCCAGAGCCCTACCTCGTGGGTTCGTGTGCCGGGACCCCCAGGTCACTGACCAGGCGTTGAAGTCCCCGAGCACAAGAACCGGATGAGGATGACAGGCGTTGACGACGTCAATAAACTACTGGCTACTGGGGGAGGCCTTCGTGTCGCAGGGGCAGATTAAGTGGGAGGACAGCTGTGCGACACCTCCTATCTCAACAGTTTTATATACTATGTAGTATTCTTATTCAACTAATAAAAGACTAAAATTTGAATTTGAGTAAGGCACTTATGGGAGGCGAGTAGGGCTGTGTCGTCAGCACACGTTGCGACAGTTAGTCCTGGGGTTTGTGGCAACTCATACATCAAGTCCAAGTTCCAATTTTGAACAGATTGTTACTAAAAACATTGGTCTGCTGTTAGTGAAAGTGTGTGCTAATGTGGTGTTGTCTTCACAGCAAGTCAAGCTAGAAGTTATGTCTAATGTACGCCTGAGCATGGAGGAAGTGATGCAGAAGGCTGCAGGTGGATCAGACAGTGTCGACGTGAAACAAGAAGATGCTGAAGGTAATAAGGCATAAGTATAATAAAATAAGTAATCTATAATTGTATATTTGATACACAAATATAGATTCGCCGTTCGCCTACGACTAACAGTGGACGCGTACAGCTATTTTATCAAATTCAAGTTAAAAATCCTTAACATAAATTCGTGATTGGTGGTTGTATAAATTTCTGGTTCCTTGTTACTCTTGTGGTGCTTAAATGGAATAATCCCTCCCAGTGGGTGTAACCAGAGTGAGACAAATTGATATATCTAAGCTCAACACTTGAAAAAGTGTTTTCGATTGGTGGTCGGTCGCACTGAGATTTGAACTGCCGCCCCCAGAATCGGAGGTCGGGTGTCACACACGCTGCGCCACCGCTAGGTCGTGCATCGACGACGAAATAACGAGGAGTGTACTACGAGCGGACGACGTCATCACATCGCTTCGGCTACGAGCTACGATCAGCTGCTACGCGCTTGGATCTGCTACGCGCTTTGGTCTGCTACGCATTTTTACAAGTTAACGCATACCATTGTCTTGTTGGATGGAGTGCAAGTACCTAAGTGATTGCTGACCTCTGTTTGTATAATATTCATTGCCACATCTTTAGGCGTTGTACTGTTATAACGCTAGAGAATGCCGAATACAAAAAGTAAAAGTTCGCCTCCACCCTCTCAGAAAGGCAAAAAGAAACTAATACCAGCTCAATCGAAGTCGGACAGTGAGGCGGCTATGGCAGTGGAAGAGGAAGGTGAGTTGGATCAATTTGTAAACTCCCGACACAAGCGTCCACGCATCTTTGGCTCTCCTTCAGATGAGCATGACCCCTCGAAGGCGTTTTTAACAAACTTTAAAAATGACATATTAATCATGTTGGAAGAGTGGAAATCGGAGCAGCAGCGGACACTGTCTCAGTTGGTTTCTGATGTCGCGCAACTTAAAGTACAATGTTCTAATATACAACAGACTAATACCGATTTTGAAAAGTCGATGGTGTCCCTGAACAAGGATTACGAGGATATCGTGATTAAAGTATCACAATTAGAACGAGAATACCGTGATAACAGGGAATGTATGGATAGACTTGAAGCAAGAGTCCGGGAGCTCCAGCAGGGGTGTCGGCCTTCGGCGATAGAGATACGAAATGTTCCAGCCCATTCAAAAGAAAATACTGATGACCTGCTGCAAATTGCTGCACGCCTAGGACAGCTAGTGAGAATGGAAATAACAGCCAGCAATGTCCGCGATATTTACAGATTACCCGGGAAACCCGGTCAATCACGGCCGATATTTATTGAGTTCCTGACTGTATCTAGCAAGAACAACTTTCTAGCGGGAATGCGCAGCTACAATAAGAAACGACGGCTTGAAGAAAAGTTGAATACAGAGAGCATCGGTATGGAGGGGGAGCGCAGACCTATTTATGTTGAGGAACACCTTTCTCCAACCTATAAACGCCTATTCCACCTTGCCCGCGGCTTCGCTAAGCGAAATAACTTTGACTTTTGCTGGGTATCGAATGGCAAAATCCTTCTGCGGAAAAGTCCTGATGCCAGGGACTTCTTTGTCATTAGGACGGAACAGTGTCTGCTAAATTTAGAACCAAAAAAGTGACTATCGCGTCACGATCTAAAATGTAACTATGGATCTTTGTTTACCTTGTTTAATCGAATTGCTGTGCTTATTGTGGTCTTTCGGATGTGTGCTGGTGGAGTGGAATCATGTTTGATTATGGCTCAACCTAACCTTAACCAACAGAAATATCAAGTTAATGCTTTTATGTTCCGTTATTTCAAGACCCATTCTGTAACTGCCTTACAAGTGTTCGGCTCATGTGTCCAACTGGTCAGTGAATTGTTTACAACCTGTGTGTCTATGGTGGCTGGTCTCTGTTACTGCGCTGTTATGTTTGCGTTACTATTTAGTGTTAACAACTTATTTAAAAATGACTAATATACACAAAATTGTTGATGAAATAGACAGCTTCACAGTGGCTGACTCCCATTTCTGTTCATCAGACCAATGTACTGAGCGGGTGCCGGGCCCAAATAGCAACCTCAAAATTGTACACCTGAACATTAGAAGCATAAATAAAAACTTAAACAAATTTATAGTATCGGTATTATCTAAAATAAAGTTCGAATTTGACATAATTATACTTTCTGAATGCAGGTTGAAAGGCCTAGGAGGGCCGCCTTTTCTTGACGGTTACTCGTCACACGCGACTATTAACAATCCTATACAAAATGATGGAGTTGTAATGTATACTAGGAACGGGCTATCGTGTACTGTATCTGAGCCAACTTTCCTAGACGCAAACTGTCTTGTGTGCAAAGTGGATAGTACTGCTATAATAGGAATTTATAGGTCGCCTTCCTACTATGACCTAGCCCCTTTCTATCGCAGCCTTGAAACGTTGACGAGTTCTTTACAGTCGTTTGAAAATATAGCCGTGATAGGAGATATTAATATAGATATCAAGGAGGTCGATAACATAGATAGGAATGAGTACGACTATTTACTGCTCACAGCTTCGCTGGGTTTGCTGCCAGCACATTCGTTTCCTACCAGATTAGGAAACTGTCTTGATCATATTATGCTAAAAGCAAACACTGCAGCAATAGCAATCGTAGTAGATACTCCAGTGACGGATCACCTACCAGTAATCCTATGTTTGAAGCAGCACAGAAGACTGTATCTTGACTCTAAAAAGTTAATAACACGTTTAGACTATACGTCTATCAAGCATGACATTGATGGGTTTGATTTTGGTCCAGTGTTGGATGAAACCGATGCTAACTCTGCTACTGATAAATTTATCTCGATGGTTAGGGATACAGTAAAGAAGCATACGACACAGAAGAGGGTTGGTAGGCGACGTCGCATCCTAAAACCGTGGATCACGGATGGGTTGCTTCGTTGCATACGTAACCGTGACAGGATGCATACTAACCTCCGGAAAAATGCTGATAACACGATACTTACTATAACCTATAAAAGGTATCGAAACTTCTGTGATGCCTTGCTCAAAAAGCTTAAAATTGAGTACGAACAAGAACAGTTTAGTAAGGCTCAGAACAGTCCGAAAGCAATGTGGGAAGTCATTAATAAAATATCAGGCAGAAAGAGTTGGACACAGCCGCCTACGGAGCTTTTAAACCTATCAGCCAGCGCCAATCTTTCAGCAAACTGTGTCAACAGGTATTTCATTAATATTGGCAAAGACCTTGCCTCAAAGCTTATCCCACCCGACAGCTCACCGCACAACGGCAGCGCCGCTATAACTCCATGTAATTCATTTGGGATACTACCGGTGGATAGGGGTCAGGTTTTGCAAATTATTGGCTCACTGCGAAGTACATGTGCTACTGGCTGGGACAATATTCCAGCCTTAGTAATTAAACTTTCTCGGGATGTCCTTGCAGCTCCGATTGCCCATGTTTGCAATGTCTCGATCGCAGCTGGTATCTTCCCGAAAAGCCTAAAAAGGGCCATAGTGACTCCTATATCTAAAGGCGGGGACAAAGGACGTCTTACTAACTATAGACCAATTTCGGTACTTAGCGCCTTGTCTAAGATATTGGAAAAAATTCTCAACAGCTGTTTGACTAAATATCTAGCGAAATATAACCTCATATCTGAAAACCAGTACGGATTCAGGTCGGGTGTATCGACGGAGGACGCCGTCACAAATTTAAGTGTGACGGTATCTAATAAATTGGATAACAGGTTCAAGTGTTATGGCGTCTTCTTGGACATATCCAAGGCTTTCGATACGGTCTCTGTTCCCATTTTGATATCAAAACTGGAGCAAATTGGGATTCGTGGGATAGCTTTGGATATGTTCAAGGATTATTTAACTGATCGTACCCAAGTAACAAAAATTGACGCTGTGGTAAGTGACGAGGGGAAGATAGAGTACGGCGTCCCGCAAGGGAGTATTCTCGGCCCCACACTGTTTCTGATATACGTGAACGACCTGTGCAGGATGAAGTTGCAGAACTGTCAAATTTTTACGTATGCAGATGACACGGCCCTGATAATACATGGGAAGAATTGGGAGGAAGCCAGGACTCAGACTGAGAGCAATTTAAGAGAAGTGATGTCTTGGCTGTCTTCTAATCTTCTCACCATAAATGTAGAAAAGACAAAATACATTCGCTTCTATCTCCCAAACTCGCCTGAGCCAACGGCGGAATCCCTGTCACTCACCGCCCACAGCTGCACCAGTTCGGCAACATCTTGCTCCTGTCCTCGTGTAACTAATGTTGCCAGTATAAAATACCTCGGTATTCAAATTGACGAACGACTAAACTGGCGTCCTCAGATAGAAACACTTGGAGTGCGCGTTAGAAGACTACTCTATGTCTTTAGAAATCTTCGTTCTTCTGCCGACAAATCAATAATGCACACGGTTTATGCTGCATTGTGTCAATCCATCATAAGCTATTGCATTCCGGTATGGGGTGGAACACATAAGACCATAGTTTTAAAACTGGAGAGAGCTCAACGAGCTCTTCTCAAAGTAATGAACTTTAAACCACGCTTCTATTCTACTACAGAATTGTATAGAGAATGCCAAGTCCTAACAGTGCGACAATTGTTTATACTCCGCACCATGCTCCGTCGCCACTCACAGGCTCCACTGAATCCAAATATACCATTAAGGAGACGTGGTGCACTTGTGTGTTCCCCCGTACCCTGCAGAACGGCATTTGCAGCGCGACAATATAACGCAACGAGTACTAGACTCTATAACAAAATAAATAGGAAGATCTCGGTGCATAAGCTGAACAAGCACGATTTTAAGCACAGTTTGATCAACTGGTTGAAGTTACAGAACTATAATGATACCGAAAGTCTTATTGAGATCCTTGAATGAGCAAAACTATTACTGTATCCTTGATATAAGGCCAGCATGAAACATAATTATATAGCATGAAATATACTATAGATATACATATAAATACATATATAACATAATGGTAAATTTAAAAATTTGAAATTTGAAAAATCTAATTCATTGCAATGCATTTTATATAAAATGGGTAAAATCAAATATTCTGTGATTGTAACTACACAAATGACTTTTGAATGGTGAGCCACCAACTCCCAAGATACGAGTATGTCTCAGTTTGGGGTTGGTGTGTCCTTAATATGAGCGAGTTTCACCGGTGGGGTGCAGCATTCGGGTCGCCCTGGCTGAATTGTAGTACATACCTATATATATACAAAGAATTCGATTGCGAGTAGCGGGAGGGTCCTGCTCGGATCGGCCTGGTTGCGGCTGGTGCCATTGGTGAAATTCGAACAAATTGTTTTTATGCCTCTGTACAACTCATAATATAATATTTTATGTCATATTGCTTTGCACCTGTACTTATATTGTGAATAAATAAATTATTATTATTATTATTATTATTATTACTACATTCATGTCGTTTCTTATTCAGGTGCTCCTTTTGCTAAAAACCCTCGAGCAACTACGCAGATGAACTATGAAGATGTCCCAGCTAACAACCTAACGACAAGTGACCAAGCAAAGGACAACATTGAAGAACCAAAAGACGAAACTAATAGCGTTGTAGAACAAAATACAGTTAAGAATAATACGATAGTGGAATCACGCGACGAAAGAGATATCAGATTAAGTAACGATAAACAAAATGTTAGCACATCCGATCATAGTGACGCTCACAAAGGAATGTCTAAAAACAAAATTAGTGCAGACCAAAGTGTTAATAGTAGCTCAAGCAACAAACTTAAACATTTGGTATGTGACTCTTGTCAGAAATGTTTTAGATGTAAATATGCATTAATAATGCATATGCGTACACACACTAGCGAGAAGCCCTATCAGTGTAATGTATGTAGGAAATGTTTCACTATTAAGAGTACTTTAGTTCAGCACACTCGTTCACACACGGGCGAGAAGCCTTATGAGTGTAAAGTATGTAAGAAAAGTTTCAATAGAAAAGGAAATTTAGGTATTCACATGCGTACACACACTGGCGAGAAGCCTTATGAATGTAAAATATGTAAGAAATGTTTCAGTGCTAAAGGTATTTTAGATATTCACACTCGCACACATACTGGCGAGAAGCCTTATCAGTGTAACGTATGTAAGAAATGTTTCAGTGAAAAGGGTGGTTTAGATAAACACACTCGTACACACACTGGCGAGAAGCCTTATCTGTGTAATGTATGTAAGAAATGTTTCAGTGAAAAGGGTAGTTTAGATAGACACACTCGTACACACACTGGCAAGAAGCCTTATAAGTGTAAGGTATGTAAGAAATGTTTCAGTATAAAATGTAATTTAGATAAGCACACTCGCACACACACTGGCGAGAAGCCTTATGAGTGTAAAGTATGTAAGAAATGTTTCAGTATTAAAGGTAATTTAGATAAGCACACTCGCACACACACTGGCGAGAAGCCTTATCAGTGTAATGTATGTAAGAAACGTTTCAGTGAAAAGGGTAGTTTAGATATTCACACTCGTACACACACTGGCGAGAAGCCTTATTTGTGTAATGTGTGTAAGAAATGTTTCAGTGAAAAGGGTGGTTTAGATAAACACACTCGTACTCACACTGGCGAGAAGCCTTATCTGTGTAATGTATGTAAGAAATGTTTCAGTGAAAAGGGTAGTTTAGATAAACACACTCGTACACACACTGGCGAGAAGCCTTATGAGTGTAATGTATGTAAGAAATGTTTCAGTGAAAAGGGTAGTTTAGATAGACACACTCGTACACACACTGGCAAGAAGCCTTATAAGTGTAAGGTATGTAAGAAATGTTTCAGTATAAAATGTAATTTAGATAAGCACACTCGCACACACACTGGCGAGAAGCCTTATGAGTGTAAAGTATGTAAGAAATGTTTCAGTATTAAAGGTAATTTAGATAAGCACACTCGCACACACACTGGCGAGAAGCCTTATCAGTGTAATGTATGTAAGAAATGTTTCAGTGAAAAGGGTAGTTTAGATATTCACACTCGTACACACACTGGCGAGAAGCCTTATCTGTGTAATGTATGTAAGAAATGTTTCAGTGAAAAGGGTAGTTTAGATAGACACACTCGTACACACACTGGCAAGAAGCCTTATAAGTGTAAGGTATGTAAGAAATGTTTCAGTATAAAATGTAATTTAGATAAGCACACTCGCACACACACTGGCGAGAAGCCTTATCAGTGTAATTTTGGCGCAGCCTTGGCGGTTGATGTACACATACATACATAACCCAAGCATTTTTTATTTTTTTCTTACGTACAGACAAGACCAGTTTACAGTTATATTATATAATAGTATAGATTGTACAATACAATAGTGTAGGTACAATTAAATGCCTTTTACTCAACGAAGAGATTTATTAGCTCACCACAAAGTAGACAATTAAATCACTAGTACACACAGTACTCTTCAACAGTTCCAGTCGCTCAGTAGTTCACAGTAGTCCACAGTCGTTGCTCAGGTCATAAGAGGAATCTTCTTCAGTCGCTTAAGTTCGCTGTGTTCGCTTTCGGTCTCAAAGACTGAATGAATCGTGTCGCTATGATGGAGGATGGAGGGTCGAATTATCTAGAAAATTCGCGAGCGATAAATACCTATTCTTTGAAGTTCGCCGCCATCGCTGACCTTTCGAGTTCATTCTCGATATTTACCTATTGTTTGTTTTTATTCAAAAGAGTGTAGGTACTCGTAGGTAGGTTGTGACTTAGTGTTGACGATTCTAGATTTTTCTATGCCATTCGGTAGAGTACCTCGTCACTAACAATGCGTTTTTATTTCTTGAAGATTCGATTACACCCGAACATTACCCCGTTTTAGTCAAGAGTGGCCTCGTTGGTGCACAGGCTGTGGGCGAGCTCTAGCGGCATGTTGAAGGTGTTCGCAGGCAGGAGGGAAGGAGCTGCGATGGGTAGGCTCTCCAAGTTACACGTTGAACGTGGGACTTGGTGAACCTATCAACAGAATCTAATTAACTGTTTTAAATGTTGCATGTCTTTACTTTTTTTGTGTGTGGACTATAGTTGCCAGAATAAATAAATAAATGAATGAATGACTTGCGACTAGAGGCGATGTCGGTTATGGAAGCAACCTCCAGCGGCAACACTCGTAGTGTTATTATTTGTCCTCTGCTTATACCTGACATAGTTTATAGTAAGAACTTTAATAAAGGCTTGTGATTCATTTAAAGTGTAGTGCTTACTATTGTACTCTTTCATATTAATTTTACAAATGTTGCTTTCTAATTTTGATGATGAATACAGAATATTTTCATAATTTGGGTTTTTTTTAGTAATAATACTGAGAATCAATAAACTGGCGAAATGTGGGTGCTAGCACCTCTGCCTACCCCTTCGGGGATATAGGCGTGAGTTTATGTTGTGTTAATACTGAGAATCGCAAGTGCCATACAGATTAGAGGTGGGTTTTCCTAAAATGGGGGCAACTGGAGGGTGCCGAGAGTGACAGTAGACAGTACTGCACCAGACGCTGACACTACGAGTACATTCTGGCGCAGCAGCAGCCTGTCAACCACGCCGAAGGTGATAGGATGAGAGACGTGGAGCGACCATGCGGCACAATGAAGGACACAGAGCTACTAACATTGTACAAAGAGCTGTGAGTGGCAGCCTGCAGTAGAGAAGAGTGGTGACGATAGTAGTTACTGGTATCCGCGCTAACCGCTCCAGCTGGGGCAACTCTATTGTGCTAAACCCCTAACACATCACCGAATTTGGTACGGTCCGAACCACCGAACTTTGTGCGCTCCGAACCAAATGAGATTGTCTAGAGAGCAGTCCGCCGTTGGTTTGATAAAATGTATTGCTAGCTTTTCAAATTTAAATTTAAGTAACATTATGTTGGAACGATGATTTAATTTTGCACGGAGTATCGTTTTTGAGGGAGATGAACAAAATCACCAATTGGGACAAAGTCATATTTATCGATGTGACTTGGCTGAACTGGACGCTTAATTATCTGCCACGCCGGATCAGCTGGGGGAGGCTTTGTAAATGATGCCTTACTTACATTTGAGTCTAAAAGTACGAAAGAATATCATGAAGAAATGGACGCAAATAAATTCACAGAGTGATTTTTATTTTATTTTTATATAAAACACGCCAAATTGACTTCACCGCCTGATGGTAAGTTAAAGGCAAAGTCTCAGGAAAGAGGATCACCATTACAGACACTAAATGTTGCAATGGTGGCACTCAGTTTGGCGGCCTCATCAGATGCTTTTTCACGACCCGCTTAAAGGCCCCTGGACTGTAGGAAGATGGAAACACGTGTACTGGTAACGAATTCCAGGTCTTGGTTGTGCGGAAAAAAAAAGCGTCTCCGAACCGCTTGGTTCTTACTCGTATATTCTGCACAGTGTGAGGGTGACATCTAAGGCCTGCACGTGTTGTCCTATGTAGGAAAGGAGATGGTGGGATTAGTTGGAAGAGCTCATCAGAACATTCACCATGATAGAGACGGTGAAATACAGCCAAGGAAGCAATATCTCTACGCATCTGCAAAGGCTCGAGGGTGTTCGTGACCATAGGGTTCCCAATAATTTGGACCGTGTGTCGCTGCAACCTGTCGAGAGCATCTAGTAGGTATTTCTGAGCCATCCCAGAGATGCGAGCAGTATTCCATGAAGGAGCGAATTTGTGTCTAATAGGGAAGACACCGCCGCTGCTCCGGCGTGAAAAAACGTCTCACTTTGTTCAGTAGTCCGAGTTTCCGCGAGGCTGTTTCGATGATGCTCTCGATGTAATTTCTGTTATTCAGTTTGCAGCGAATATCCATACATAGGATATTGAGATTGTCCTGCAGTGGCAGTGGCGTGCTCTGAAGAGTGGGAAGGGGAAGGAAAGAAGATACCTTTGCTGTGAATGCACAAGCCTGCGTCTTCTTGGCATTGAACTCGACCAGGTTCTCAGAGCCCCATTGAGAAATGTGAGTCAAGATCCGGTCCAGCTCAGTGACAAGAAGCTGTCTTTACTAAGTTACTAACAAACCTCCCTGAACAGTGCATAAGGATAATGCACATTACCGTTCTGTTTAAATAGAACACCGACTCACGAATGCACAACACAAAGCCGGCATTCTCCACTAAGAAAATGATGACATTGTTGAATGGAGCTTGTGCCAAAATTAGGAAAGAAGACGAGGTAAAAGTGGTAGAATGAACACGTAAAATAATAATCAATAATAATTAATAAACGACGACTTTGGCTCATCATCTGAAGAAAGTGATTTGAAAGACTGATTTAAATATTTGTTTTTTTTTACGTGCGCAAAATCTCCACTGGAGCCGTTGACAGGCATATCCCTCGCACCCCGGCCGACCCAGGGCCATCTCTCACGATCTGGCCTTCTTCTCGGGTGTGTGGGGACTACAGAGTCCCCAACTTGTTCCCGGAAAACGGGAAGGCGCGCCGCCGCCGCTGCCTGCTTCTGCCAGGGTGACAGGCGGCTCCACCTGTCACCCCCAGGCCGGCGCTCATGGGGGCGGAGGTCGTTCATGATTGCGAATGACGCTCGCATGAGTGTCTAATTGACGGCGACGCCTAAGGACTCAAACATTTAACAATAAGCATATTCGAGAAAATATTCGTTCTATTAAGTGCCAATCATCATAAAAATTGATTTGAAAAACCATAGAGATGCAAATACATATTTGCAAAGATTGACTGCGAGTTTTTAGTCAAATTTCCAAATCTCTAGGAAGTTTCTTGTAAAGTCCCCACAACTTTACTGAGGCAGCCATCAACCATCTCTACTATATATAATAATCTATGCAATCAATGAATGAAGACAAGGCTTAAAGGTCTTGTAACCATACCAAAAACGTTTGTATTTTTTTATGTAAATACTCTTGATACTCTTCTTTGTCGATGTCTTACGTAGTATTGATTGTATTCTGCAGTCTGTCGCAACTACGTACAAAAAAAACGTACTATGAAACGGGGGAGAATTTTAATGGCGACTATATTTGTCTCACTCAACTTCCTAATCTGTCTCACTCGTTCCTTAAAGAAATGTCATCTGTCTGACATGTATCTGTCACTTTGCATTTTGAATGTCTAATCGTTATATTCAATTAATTCTTTGAGGACGTTCTCTAGGTAAGACTGTTTTATACATTGTTTATTAGAATGAAGTATAGAAAGTGTGAAATATGTGGTTTAAAATCTGGAAGAAAGGACGGCAAAAAACGGTTTTTCATGGCCAGATTTCCTATGGATGAGCTTCTGTGAGTAGTATGTTATTCAAATTATCAATGGTTTGTAGATTTTATGGGATAAAAACAATGAAAATTATAATTGTAAACAATAACCTGTAGGAAAATAGTGTGGTAGAATTATTTTCATAATTGTATATCGACAAAAATTAATGACAAAACAAGTTTATTTACTATGTCATTATTTTTGTTTCAGCTAATTGCCATGTGTACAAGGTACAAAAGTGACTAAAGACGAAAGCAATAATGAAGCAAGCGTCCTGATATTAAAAAAGGTACTACTACGAGCACTACTACGAGCTGCAGAATTGATTGAAGAAGAAATGCGGCGCAGAAATTACAAATATTTTTAAAATAATGTTTTTCAATAAATAAATAATTTTATGAACTTATCATTTTAAAAGCCCAACTGAGCCTATATTCTGTTTTTGTAATTAAATGTACTGCCTCCGTGAATTTAAACGCTTATTTATTTTCAACATATAACTTGTTTGACGCAGTACTTTAGTTCAAAAATGGAGTATAGCGTCTGTGAAAATATAAAATTATATTATAAAAATCAGAGACCACTATTTATCGATATCGATTAATGTAGTCGATATCGATAAATCAAATAATATTAAGGGCACATCTCTATTTTCCCCTTATGTTGGCAACTCTGTACCCATGTGTTACAGTTGTTAGGTTGGCTACGTTCAGTTAGCCCTGGGCCGGCAGTCTGTACATGAGATAGCGACCGAATTCGGATGTTAAGTACGTAGCGACGCAAACTAACCGAAATTCCCAAGTCTGTACTTAAAGTTACGATTTTTGTCAGTTGCCGTACCGAAATTCGTCGTTAACTTAACAAATTCTCGGATAGTACCTTAATAGCATAGACAAACATAGAATTTGTCACTCTTACCCTTAGATTCTCTTTGGTTAACTGTGTAATTTGTTGACATTTTTATTATGTTTGTACAATTATGCTTTATGAATTCGTAATTGTATCTTTTTTGACTGTACAATTTCATCAAACAGAAAAATCTCTCCGCTGATTGATTTTTCACAACACCCTTACCATAGATTATTATACATATATATAGACCAAACATAGACTCTGACATGGCAAGTTGACACAAGTGACATAACACACAAGCAAGAAGCCAAGAAGCCTTGAAAAAGAATTGAATATTTTTGGAGGTTGTAGGGAAATACGAGAAATATTATGGCTGAAGCGTGTTTAGCATGTAATTAGTTTACTCTAGAATATAGGCGGGAAGCGGGAAATGGTAATGCGACGGCAAGGTGCATGGATTCTGCGCGCTAGGTAAAATTATTTGAATTTGGCTGATGGTGAATTCCTATCATTGTATCGCATTACAAAGGCAATGTTTAAAGAACTTGTTGATGAAATAGCGCTATCACTTGAAAGAAAACGCCCTTGCGGGCTTTCTGTGGAGTCCTATGTAAGTTTCATTGTATAAATTGTACATTGTTTATCATTTATCTAATTCAAAATTATTATTTATCTAGAAGTACTTCATCTCATTTAATATATTGTAATTGTATAATTTATGTGCTTTTTATCATTTTAGGTGTGTGACACTATTCTGCTCATTTTCAATATAAATGCTCGATGGCCAGGAGCTCGGCATGATAGCCACATATATCATATGAAAATTCCCCAGTTCATGCCACATGAAGACGTTTGTTAATAACGGAGACCACCATGCATGGTTACTTGGTAAGTTTTGAGTCAAATAACTGAACACCTCATGTGTCAATATACTATTACTGCCAGTGTGGATGCTGTTGACAGGACGAGTGATCACCCTTTCTGTGTGGACTATTTCTCCTATATAATGACTGTCATACATGTTAACTGCAACCAACGGCTTAACATTTTTTCTGACGCACAACCAAACCAATGCTAATACCCTTATTCATACATATATTTGCACAAAGCAGCAGCTGCATTTAATACCGTTACACCACAGAGGCTGTCAATGTGTCAATATAACAATTATAACATATATTATATTTTGATTTAATCCACAGGTGATGATGGATATCCACTAGAACCATGGCCGATGACCCCAATGATGAACCAGCCCCTTGGCCTAACGACAAGTATACACTGAAGACTGTGTATTACACTGAACTGACACTATGGTGGACATCTGTGGCATTCCACTGCCCCAGAGAATCATTCAGAAACATTATTTTCGATTGTTTTCGCCTTGTCAACTGCAAGTCAACCAAGTGGCCAAAATTATACATCAGCAACACTTCAGAGGTGCCATATTACAAGAATGTGCCGACCCAGTTCTTGAAAATGGTAATTATTGTACAAGTAACCTTGCTAGTACCATAGTAGTACATAATATATATATACCCCACTGACACACAAATATGTAACTTACATGCAAGACACTACAGTAATGTTCTACGTGAAGTAGGAAGTGGTTTCTTCTCTTTCATACTTAGATGTGTGCTATGCACTTGCAAATTAGTAACTACTATAATATAAACTAACAATCCCAAACCAACATTCTGCAGGCATTTTCTGCTTTTCATGGAACTAAGGTTTTTTTAACTTTTCATTGCAGATGCCAGCCGTTGTTTGTCACTCAACTCAAGCCTGAGGAGAGGATACCCATAGCCGAAGTCATAACAAAATGTTACAAAATGAAGACTGAGAAAATTTTATTGTCTGTAAAAACTTAATAGAAACTCTTTGTATTAAGTACTTTGAAGTAATAAATGCACAAGATATGAACCTATATATATATATATATATGTTTTATTTAATTTACCTATATAGAAATCTACTTACTACCTACCGATAATCTTTGTATGAACTCTGCAGTAACTTATATTGTGTTAGTTACTAGTCCTACAAACATGAACATGACAGTTACTAATAAGCATCCATCAGAATATAATTATCTATTTTATGGCCTTGGGAAGTTATTAAATATGAAATTGAGCAATATAACATACACATTTCACCAAAAGTCTACAAATAATAACTTGAAGCTCAACCAAGTTCACCAAATAAGCATCCACCATCTTATAATTGTATTTTATCATGAAATTGAGCAATATAGCATACATAAATCACCAAAAGTCAACAAATAATAATTTGAACCTCATCCAAATAAGCATCCATCATCTTATAATTCTATTTTGTCATCCATTTCATAACCTTTGAGATTATGAAACATAAAATTTAACAATATAACATAAACATATCACCAAAAGTTTACAAATAATAACTTGAAGCTCAACCAAATAAACATCCATCATCTTATAATTGTATTTTATCATCCATTTCATAACCTTAGAGATTATTAAAATGTAAAATTAAACAATAAAACATCATTATCATCTAAATAATAACTTAAAGCTCAACCAAATTCACTAAATAAACATCCATCATCTTATAATTGTATTTTATCATCCATTTCATAACCTTAGAGATTATTAAAATGTAAAATTGAACAACAAAATATCATTATCATTCAAATAATAACTTGAAACTCAACTAAATTCACCAAATTAGCCTCCATTTATAATATATAATACTTATTTCCTCAATGTTGCCCAATTTCATATTTAATATTCTATTAAAAACATCAACAAAATGTGGACAAATAATAACAAATAGTTAACGACGTTAACTACTTTGCGGGCCTTCAAGAATGCTCGCATACTTTACGACGAAATTTGTTAAGAAACCGACAATTTTTGTTAACTTGGAAGTCGAGACTTGCTAATATTGCCACCGTACCAAATACCGTCGTTAACTCGCACCGATACATGTAGAGACTTGCATCCCCCATACATTATTGCTCGCTTAGTCGCTACCTCAAAATGTACAGACTTGGGTTTGACGCAAAGAAACCGAATTTTGTTGTTAACTTTGCTTACGATTTCGTAAGATAAGTATTAACGACGAATGTACAGACTGCCGGCCCTGATTTGACATTTCGTAAGATTATTTTGCACTATGGAAGTCCCGTCTCTTCTTACGTAGTATTGTATTAGTAGTATATTATTGGGTACGCTGTACCACCCTCTCGCTCGGCGATCACGGCTCGCCTCGCTCCAATTGGTGGTACAGCATACCCAATAATATACAATCGGTTGGTATAGCTATTTACGGTTATAAATACATAATGTCATAATTACATCTGTTCATAACCAGTCCGTCAGCATTGCATCAAACATGAAATTCATTAAACAAGCACAATCGTTACAGATTAGTATAATCTGTAATGATTTACCAAAAATTAAGTTACGCCATGGAGAATTATTGCCGAATACAGTACGTTGCATCATTTGCGGACCATCAAATTGTGGAAAAACCAATTTATTAATTGGTCTCCTTTTGCACGAAAATGGATTGACATTTCAAAATGTTTATGTATATTCTAAAACTCTATTTCAACCAAAGTACATTTTTTTAGAAAAGGTTTTACGAGGAGTACCAGGAGTCAGTTTTCAGAAATTTCAGGCAAATGATGACGTTATGAAAGTTTGAGATGCAAAACCTAATTCAGTGATTATTTTTGACGATGTAGCATGTGAAAATCAAAGTAATATGCGTGATTATTTTGCCATGGGAAGACATAAATTGATTGACAGTTTTTATTTAAATCAAACTTATAGCAAAATACCAAAACAACTAATAAGGGATAACGCTAACTTAATTGTGCTTTTTAAGCAAGACGAAATTAATTTGAAACATGTTTATGAAGAACATGTTAACACTGACATGACGTGGTTGGAATTTCGTAACATGTGTTCTCAAATATGGAAAGAGCCTTATGACTATGTTGTGATTAATAAAGACTGTCCTAAAAACAACGGGTGCTATAGAAAAAAGTTTGACACTTTTGTAGAATTAGATAAAATTTGAATATTTAAATAGACTGCTTTCAGTTTCTTGTTATTCTTTAATCGACTCTTATTGGATTACCATCTATTTTACATCATGGAAAAATCATTGAAAAAGCAAATTGTAGATGCAACACAAGTTGTAAGAAAAAAATACGTAACATGAAGGATTTTGAAGATAATAACAGACAAGTGCTTGATACAGTTTTTAAGCCTGTTACAGAATCTCTTAATTTAATAGCCAACACCAATAACCAACTAGCTCTAACAAAAAATGAAGAAAAAAGAGAATTTCATGATCAAATTTCCAACCACGACTTACAGAAAGATCAACATATGGAAGAAACAAATGATACCAATGATGAATCAGAAGCCGATAGTGACTCTTCATTTGAGTCATTAGTCGATACTAATCCAGATCATGATGTATCCTCTTGGTCATTATCTTCAGAAATATTAGCGGATGTGCCATTTGGTGTAAGAAATGAACGTGGAAAGTTAATGTTAGGTTCCTCTAGTATAACGATTGGTGATGACGTTATTACTGTAGCCGGACACAAGCACAAATGCACACCTGGCTTGCGACAGTTGCTCTTAAAAAAAGACGTTGATCTGAGTTTTGTTACAGACTATGACATGCAAAATTATAAGTCGATGTTACTTGTAACAAATGCACATCGTCGAGATTTTGATTCAAGAAAACCAATTAAAAGTAATAAAGGACAAAAATATATGCAAGTTATTAAACCTCTTTTCGATCAACAAAGTAAAAGTCCAAGCTGTGAACCAAAAGTAGGAAAAGGATTACCTTTAACAAAAATGTGGAAAAAAAACACCGATTTTGTATATTGGGATGATCCCAATGGTTGATAGATTAAAGTTATTAATTGCTTCTCGAGATGCTGGCAATACAGGACTAGATAATGAAATAATATCTATTGTTGAAGAACTACGTGAAAGCAAAATCATTAAATAGATTTACTAATAAGAAAAGTGTATCATTTTATTGTACACCGTTCAGCACAATACATCTTAAACATGAATGTGGATAAATTTGGTCATTATATTCATAAGCGATTACGTATATCAGAATTGCTTGAATTTTATGATAATGCGTTGCTAAAATCTGAAAATGGTGATTACGATTTGAAGACATCGAAGCTAACAGGGGTCAAATCTCCTCAAGATGCAGATGATGCAGTAAACAAAGCATATGTAGATGAATTGAGAACTAAACTAATAACCGACTTACAAAAATTGCAAAATACTTTCGTAAACGATGTTCAGAAACAGCTGGAGCAAGCTTTAAAAACAATAGTATCTGAGGCAGTGGTTCACTTGGAAAGCAAATTTTATAGTAGAAAAGCAGTTGATGAGATAGTTGAAAACGCAGTTAAATTTGTATTAGATCAAAAGTATAAGCTTGAAAGTTCCTCAAAATGACAAAACAACAAGTTGTTAACGAAATACATAAAGCTGCACGAAAAAATTATCCTCGTCGATCTGTAATTTTAAAAGGTATTGATGATTTGTGGCAAGCTGATTTAATCGACATGCAAAACTTGAAAAGATTTAATAAAGGTTATAACTATATTTTAATAGTTATTGATTGCTTCTCAAAGTACGTTTGGACAGAACCATTAAAAACTAAAAATAAGCATGATGTTTCTAACGCATTCGAGAAATTGATATCGACTAACCATCGGATACCAGCTCATCTCCAAACTGATTTGGGTACTGAGTTCTATAATTCAGCATTTCAAAAGCTTATAAAGAACTATAACATTAATCACTACTCAACTTTTTCAACGAAAAAGGCTTCAATCGTAGAACGTGTTATCAGAACTATTAAAAATAAATTGTATAAGTACTTTAGCCTCAGCGGGCACTATAAATGGTTAGATTTTGGTTTGGAGTATGTTGTAAAGACATATAACAACACAAAACATAGCACTATTAAATTAGCACCCGTTGATGTCAATAAATTAAATGAAGCAGATGTTAAAAATAATATTAAGAACTCAATAAAAACGGTATCCTATAAACATAAGCCCAAATTTATGATTGGTGATAGAGTTAGAATTAGTAAATACAAACAACTATTTGAGAAAGGTTATACACCTAATTGGTCAACGGAACTATTTACTATAAAAAGTATCAATAACACTGTACCAGAAACATATTACATCGAAGATCAACACAAACAAGTTATATCAGGAACCTTTTACAAACACGAACTTCAAAAATCATCTTGTCCAGGTGTCTATTTGATAGAAAAAGTTTTACGAAGGAAAGGCAATAAACTGTTCGTAAAATGGTTGGGCTTAAGTAATAAAGAGAATAGTTGGATTGATAAGACAGCAATAGTGGAATAAATTATATACATAACAGTTATTAATTAGAATATTTTGTTCATTATACTATGAGCCATGCAAGTTGGTGGACTTCTCAATAGTGTTATTAATCATTTGCCATTAGAACTGCACTTACCCGGCTATAATTATTGCGGACCTGGAACAAAACTTTCAAAACGTTTACTGCGTGGTGATAAAGGTGTAAATAAGCTAGACGAAGCTTGTATGTATCACGACATTGCATACGAAAACTATACAGACTTGTCTAATCGTCACAAAGCCGATTTACAACTTTTAAATATGGCTAAACAAAGAATGGAAGCAAAAGATGCTAGTAAAGGAGAAAAGCTTAGTTCGTGGCTAGTGAGTAAAATTATGAAAACGAAACTCAAATCTGGTGCTGGTGTTAAGACATTTCATAATTTGGTTACAAAAATTAAAAGAAAAATCAAGAAACGCGTACCCAAAGATGATAAATCTTTAATACATGCAGCTTATATAGCTGCTAAAAAAATTGTTCCATGCGTTCCAAAACTTCGAGTACCACGAGTCATACCTTTACCAAAAACAGGAGGCATTCTGCCTTTAATCCCGATTTTTGCCGGTTTATCAGCTTTAGGAGCTTTGGCTGGTGGCGCAGCGGGTATTGCAAAACCAGTGAATGATTATAAAGAAGGTAAAAAAAAATTACAGGAATCTGAACGTCATAATAAGACTATGGAAGCTATAGCATTAGGTAACGGTTTATACATTAAACCACACAAAAAGGGCAAAGGATTGTTTATAAAATCGTCAAAAAACTAAAGTCTAACTTTTTATTAGCTGCAGTAAAATGACGTTTCTAAATGTCATTCCGTAAAATAATGTTGACAGCTTAATCTCAATAGTGATGTGATTCAGTTCACAAAAGTTTACGGAATATCTAATCGTTCCATAATTTGCCTCATAATGATCATGCTAAATTCTATTTAATATTAATGTAAATAAAAGGCTGTATAAACGTTGATCCTTTTACGCATTAAGCAAGATAACACTCAAGCAACCGCTCTCGCAAGTTGGTAGTACTGATTTTTGGTTATGGTGCTACGATGACGCTTGGCCGCCATTTTGTTTCGGTTGTCATTCGCTCATTCGGCTTCTAACTTCTGTTTTGAGTACACGAATAATTTTGATTTGCCCACGGCGCGTTGTTTTTGTTATCATTATTGTTAAGTTTATGTTACGTTGTGTTTGTTTTTCATTGCCTGTTTTCGTTAATAGTTTTAGTTTTTTTTGTTTGATACATCAAAGACATGGATGCTCTGCCGGGCACATCGCAAGATGGAGACACGTTTTTATCTCCTAAGAAAAAGAGGCCACGTGTAGCTCTAAGTGCAACAGAAAAACTTTGGGTCAGAAACGTTTACAAATATGTGTTTGAAGTGAAATGTTCAGAACCAAACATTGAATTACCAAAAACAAGTGAATGCGTTGACAAGGTAGCTGAAGTCTTGGGAATATCCATCCGCACTGTTTATTCTGTTTTAAAGGAGCACAAGGAGAACGACAGCGAATCACCAAAACCTCCCGAAAAAACTGGCCCAAAACTTACCTTTAAAGATAAACTTGATAATTTCACATTCACTGCAATTAGACGAATTGTACATCAGTTCTTTCATAGAAATGAAATACCCACCATCGCAAAGGTTAGTTTACATGTCGTCACTCATCTTTTTATTATACGTTATGTATGTTTTCTCCTATCCCATGTGTAATATTAACTAATTAGGTAATAACTATATTATTTTTTAGGTGCTGCAAGTTGTAAATGATGAACCAGGATTGCTCAACTTCTCGAAAGAGACACTGAGAAAAATTATGAAACATCTCAATTTCGAATTCGTTACTCGATCACGCAAGAGTGTGCTTATTGATAGACAAGATATCATATCATGGCGCCAGCGCTACCTGCGTTTAATTTAACAATATCGCAGGGAGGGAAAATATATATATTATCAAGACGAGACCTGGGTCAAAGCTGGTACGTTGTAGTACGATTTTTTATTTTTTTTATTTATTTATTTACAAATAATGGTTACATAATAATATTACAAATAATATCTCGCCAAACTAAAAAGTTTAAGTGTCAACTCTTAGTTTCTTATATTTGTACCATTTTTGTTTTGCTATCGAAACTTATATTTTTCTTGTTCTTTTCAGGTCATACTACAAAAAAAGCCTGGATTGATGGAAGCATTACCTCTTCTCGACAGGCATTTTTAGACGGCCTGACTACAGGATTAAAAAATCCCACAGGAAAGGGAAAACGACTAATAATTAGTCACATAGGCGGAGAAGAAGGCTTCCTGGACGACGGACTTCTTATGTTTGAAGCAAAGAAAGGTACAGAAGACTGCCATGACGAGATGAATGCAGAGTGTTACGAGGATTGGTTCCGCGGTATTCTACCCAAACTCAAACCAAATGCAGTAGTCGTAATGGACAATGCGCCCTATCACTCTAGGAAGATCCAAACAATCCCGAAGATGTCGTGGACAAAACCACGAATTCAAGAGTGGCTGACTAATAAAAATATTGTATTTGAACCAAATATGGTAAAGGCCACTCTAATAGATATTGTGATACAGCAAAATCTTACTGAGAAATATGCCGTAGACGAGATGGCTGCACATAAAGGCATTACAGTTTTAAGATTGCCCCCTTATCACTGTGAGCTGAACCCCATTGAGTTGGTATGGGCGCAGGTAAAGGGTCACGTTGCAAATAATAATAAGACGTATAAAATGCAAGAAGTTAAAAATTTATTTCAAGAAGGTATAAACAAAGTGACACCGGCTAAGTGGAGTGACTGTGTGTCTCACACTATAAAAGTGGAAGACAAAATGTGCCACCTCGATCATATTATAGATGAAGTGACAGATAGATTTATTATTAGTGTTACCGAAAGCGACAGTGACAGTGATTCCGAAAAAGATTGATTGAAGTACATTATTATGGCATTTTTGTTTCATTTTAAATGTACCTCCCTATACTTCCAATAAAAAAGATCAATCCTCTAGTATAGTAACAATAATAGAATAAAAAAATACATTACAACTTAATATTAAATCTCAAACACAAAACCAAACTGTTCATTCATTTATGATTCACTCATTTAGCTACATCCCTATTTATTTTTCTTCAAAAACCGGCAACCGACAAAACGTCATTTTACTGCAGCTAATAAAAAGTTAGACTTTAAGTAATAAGCTACCTAATCGTGCCTTAACTAATATCGATATTCAAAATTATGCATATGGTATTCCTTATTTTCGAGGAGTTTACATGAAGGATCAGTTACCAAAAATCCCTAAACGAATTGAATGTGGTATAGTTAACTTAGATAATTCAGAAAACGATGGAACGCATTGGGTAGCTTATGTTAAGGTAAATAATTATTGTGAATATTTTGATAGTTTTGGTGATTTAAGACCACCAATCGAATTGATACGATATTTTAAGCACTGCAATATTAATTATAACTACACAAGATATCAAAAATTTGACACAGTAATTTGTGGACATTTGTGTTTAGAATATCTACAATCTTTTTGGAATAAATACTATAAATTTTATACTGTTCTTTATTTTTAGTCATTTGCAAGATGACACTCACCTTGTCTATAACTGGAAACTCGTCGGTATTAACTACCTTCTATCCAAATACGTTACAATTAATCGGAGAGTATGAATGTGCATTATTACATTTATCTACATATAATTCTATTCCAAATATTGATGAAACAAATAATAAGTTATACTATGGTTCAAATAATGTTATTGAAATACCCGAAGGTACTTATGAGTTGCAAGATATTAGTGATTATTTAAAATCTGAAGTAAAGGATGCATCCATAAAGCTCCATTGCAATAACAACACCTTAAAAACTATGTTATTTTGCACATCAACTATAGATTTTACTAAAGATTGTACGTTCGGAGGTTTGTTGGGGTTTAAAAGACAAGTCTTGGAAGCCAATAAATATCATGTATCAGAGTTTCCAGTCAACATTTTGCCTACAACCGTGATAAGAGTTGAATGTGATATAATTAGCGGTTCCTATATAAACGGACAATCCAGTCACATTCTACATGAATTCGCACTTAATGTCCCACCTGGATACAGAATTATAGAAATACCAAAAAACGCAATTTACTTTCCAATCAACCAAACCAACATCAGCTGCATACAGATCAGACTTTTGGATATAAATAATAACTTAATAAATTTGCGAGGTGAAGAAGTACAATTGTATCTACACCTCAAAAGAAAAAATGATTGACTATAATAAATATAATATGTTTCTTCCAATTCAAAATAGCAGTCCTACTCGAACTCTCAATCAAGTAAGAACTCGACCTAAAAGGAGAATAAAGTTGAATAAAAACAATAAAGCATTTCTTAAGGCGATTGGTTTGTTAAAATGAATATCCTAGATGTTTTATCCGCTCCAGCCTACGACAACTCTGTGGAAGGAATTGAAATTCACTCTTACAAGCCTTATGTAACAAGTTTTAATAGAAGCGATGAAATCAGGATACCCATTAATCAGCAAGACTTGTATATATTACCATCAGAAAGCACTTTGTTTTTGGAAGGAACTGTTATTGTAAAGAAGGCTGAAAATTCGAAAGAGAGAGTCAGTAACGTTCATTTCACAAACAATAGTTTACTGTACTTGTTTCAAGATATAAGGTATGAGATAAATGGAGTGGAGATCGATAAAATAAAAAATGCTGGTATAACTAGCACGATGAAATCATTTATATCAATGAATGAGAGCGAAGCTAAAACATCTAATGCTTGGGGTTGGAATATCGCGGGAATAAGAAGTTCTAATGGAGGTAGCTTTTCTGCTTCTATACCACTTCGCAACATTCTTGGTTTCGCAGAAGATTTTAAGAAAGTAGTAATAAACAGTAAACATGAACTAATCTTATTACGAAGTAATACCAATCTGAACGCACTAAAACTTAGCCCTGGTGAAATTGTAGAAGATATTATCATAAACAAAATAATATGGCGTGTACCGCATGTTAAAGTATCTGATAGAGAAAAAATAAACATTCTAAAATTGTTAGAAAAAGATCGACCACTTCAGATGATATTCAGGAATTGGGATTTGTATGAATATCCAATGTTGCCTCGAACCACCAAACATACTTGGTCAATAAAAACATCTTCGCAAATAGAGAAACCAAGATTTGTTATTATTGGTTTACAGACAAATAGAAAAAATAATGCTACATTTGATATGTCTCGATTTGATCATTGTGAGATTCGTAATGTTAAGGTATACCTTAACTCCACCTACTTCCCATATGAAAATATAAATACAAGTTTCTCGAATAATCGAATTGCTTTAATATATGAACAATTTACTAAATTTCAACAGTCTTATTATGGACGTCGCGCTGAGCCTTTATTAAGTGAGGAACAATTTAAAAACGTTGCTCCGTTATTCGTCATAGACTGTTCTAGACAGCCAGATAATCTTAAATCAGGTCCTGTTGTGGACGTAAGAGTGGAAATTGAAAGTGATATCGATATCCCAGATCAAACTTCGGCATATTGTCTTATATTGAACGACTGTATAATTGAGTATAAACCATTAAGCAGCACTGTGAGAAAATTATCATGAACCCGAATACAATTATAGTAGATGTCCAGGGGTTTAAAGACGCTTATAATAACTTTATAATCAAGGAATTAGCTCTAGCCACTCGTGTTTATACCCAAACGTTCTTAATAAAGCCCCCATACTTATTTAAATACTTAACTACGAATGAAAAAAAACAAGTTACGTGGTTAGAGAGAAACAGAGGGATTTACTGGAACGAGGGCTACATCGATTATAGAGAGTTTGTAACGACGCGCTCTGCGAACGTCGTCACACCGGTTTTAATTCTATTTTTGAACGAAAAGTTTCGGAACGCGGAGTGAATGACATTTTGACGTATACCTGTCATAGCACCTTTCTTCCTAGCGTTGAGGCTGGATGGTCGATATTCATGGCTTCGTAACTTAATTTCAATAAATCTCATAAAAATGAGAGTATTTTTGCCTAAAGGATAATAGTTTGTGTCTTCACAACTATCCTCTTGTGGAATTATAGTTTATTTCTGGTGAGTTGTCATTTTTTAATAAGATTCACTTTGTGGGAAATTCTCCACGTTCCTAATTTGAAAAATAATTGTTAAAATTCTATTGTTTCAGCTCTTAATCTGAGAATATTATGATTTCTTTTGCTATTGGCATTGTTCCAGCAAATTAAGGCGGTAAGTCGCACAAATTTATAAAAAAATTAGGACCTCGTGTTCATATAGGAGTTGTTCTAATGACATGCAATTTTGTTACAGGTTTCCAATTGGAACCGCCTTTGTCTTTGCATTTTCTCTTTTCTTTGGACCTTTTTCGGCGTTTCTTTGTCTTCGGTCAACTGCATTTCCTTATGGAGGGTTTGGGCTTTTCACCTCAAACATGGATGTACCGCATGGGCTTAAACTGAAAACTTCGCCTGCTACGAGCTTTCCCGCTGCTGTGTTTACATATACTCGCCGAGGGATGCCGTGAGCTTACTTTAATTATATTTTAAATCTAAACTTCAAAATAACCTAGAAGTGCATTGGTGACATAGAATCATATTGACGTAGGATAATATTGACATAGCTTATAAAAATCTAATTTTAAATTTAAGGTTAGTTATACATTAGGAATGTATCCTTACATCTATTTCTGAATGCACACTGGAGTGGACAATAAAACCTTAAACCTCACAGTTTGGTTTCATTTAGCTCACCTCCGGAAGATTAAAAGTTTCCAATCTCCGCTGATTATCTTAGGCATGTGTATCTCCAAGGCGCCCGAACTTTTATGGTAATGTACTTAAAATTAATTTTATTTTTATTTCTTTTAATTAGGAGATTACACACTTACTTTTTTACATTGTCACATGACACCCATTTTTTTATTATTACATCTGACGCTTGCGAACCAATTTTTTTTACTTTGTAGTAACATCATATTATTAATTATTACAATTGGCGCCCGAACAGGGACATGACAGTGTGCATATATCTTTATTCCTTGTCACCTTTGCATTATTTTTTACTTTAACATGTTAAGAACAGTGTTTTCTTCATGTATTTTACTGTTACATAACTGTGTATTTCAGTAAATCTTTGTTATTGTTTACTTTGCAAAACTAATCATACTACAAGTTAGTACTATTGTTTGTATCTCTCAATTACAGGTGAATGTTTCAATTTGTATAACATGGTTATTGTTATAATTGTTTTATCTTATATAGCTTTTGTTTATTACAGGTAAGATTTTCCACTTAGTAATATTATATAATTACTAGTTCTTAACCTTTATTCACATGTGTGAAAACATAGTAATATTTGAATATTTGCTGTTTACCTTAAGTAGACATAAATAATTTATTTTGTGAATCACTAATGCATTTTTATCTTTATAGGCATTTGACCTAAATAATTTTTGCAACAATAACATTCCATTCTATGAGTTTGTTTGACTTTTGAGTTTAGCGTTTTGCTATCAATGCAATTAACTTCATTCATAATTTAATTAACTTTAATTAGAAACTTTAATTGATACTTTAATTAGAAACTTATAGTGTATTTAATACAACTTTTTATTAGATTTTCACATCCTTTTATAAATCAAACATGGATAAGGAAATACAGGTCCCGCCTTTGTTTGAGAATATTGTTGGTGATGTTCCAGTTGGTACTTCTACTCATGAGATGCCTCATGTCATGGCTGATTTATCTGAAGTTGTTGATCCATTTTCGAATAGTCGAGGAGCTGGTGATCATAGTCTGAGAGCCGCATCTTCATTTAATATGATGAATGTTTTATTGAATGATAATTTGAGGAAAAACTTGCCTTCTGTTACTAAGTTGCCTGATTTAAAACGAAGTAAGCTTTTGTATGATGGTAAATCGTGCGTTAGGGAATTTATTACTCAAGTGGAAGAATATTTCTTGTTTAAAAATTTTAATGAATATTTTTTGGTTAGTTCATTCTCTGATCTTTTGTCAGGCACTGCGCTTAAATGGTTTCGTAGTGTTCGTATTCGTATTGCTTCTTGGCAGGATTTGAAGGCTGCGTTGTTGAAACGTTTTGATAGAATTGAATTTGATTATCATTTGGAACATGAACTCCGTACTCGTAAACAAGGGATAACTGAGTCATTACCAGATTTTATTACAGACATAATGGATATGGCTAGCCGTTTGTCTATGCCTGTTTTTGATGCTACCCTCATAACTATTATTAAACATAACATGTTGAATATTTACACACCTTTTGTGTTTGGTAGAACTATTTCTTCTATCGACGAATTTATTAACCTCGGCAGAGAATTAGAGAGTTTTGTGTCAAGAAAGAACTTGAGTGAGAAAAGTATTAAAAAAGAAAAATATTCTGCTCAAATTAGTGCCGTTAAATCAGATGATTTAACTTGTTTAAAATGTAAGTCCTCTGGACATTCTTATAAAAATTGCCCTACATTTCCAGGTGTAATTTGTTTTAAATGTCACAAGCTTGGCGTCACTACGAAGAATTGCGAAGTTTGTAATTCAAATACTGTTCAGTCAAAAAAACGTATCAGGTCCCATCGAGCCCTAGTTTTTGATAAAACCTCTGGTGACTCGATGTTGAAAAAATTTAGCAATGCTCCGAATGAAGCCACTTGTAAGAAAGAATTTAATGAATGGTTGGATTATTTGAAAGTTTTCTTTAATAATATCAGGGCTGCTCCTGTTTTGTTTGTTAAACATAAAGACACTAGACCTTATTTAAAATTTAATATTAATAATAAATTTTATTCAGGTTTGTTAGATAGTGGAGCTTGTAGTTGTGTACTCGGTTCTAATATTCATCAAACATTTTTGCAATTAGGTTATAAATTTAAACCTTATAAAGGTAACGCTGTTACTGCTGATGGTTCTGCACACAATGTTATTGGAACTATGGTTTTACCTATCACTTGTGATAACTTAACTAAAAATGTAGATTTTTTGATAATACCTTCTTTTAAACCTTCAATTATTTTGGGATTTGACTTTTGGTTGAAATTTAATCTTGCTAAAGACTTATGGAATAATATTACTTTTGAATATGAATCCACTACTTGTGTAAATGCAGTTACTTCTGTTTCTGAACTTTCTCCTTCTGAGAAACATGAGTTAAATAAAATTATTTCACTTTTTGAAAATATTTCTTATGAAAAGAGAGGCTTAGGTCTTACTCATTTAGTTAAACATAAAATTAATGTTACTGGTGAACCTTTTAAACAACGTTATTGGCCCCTTAGTCCTGCTAAACAAAAAGAACACATCTTGGACACTGTTGAATCTAATCATGATGATGTTAATTCGGGACATTTAGGAATTCATAAAACTTACATAAATTAAAAATACATTATTTTTGGAAAGGTATGTTTATTGATGTTCAAAAATACATTTCTTCTTGTGATACTTGTAAAGCTTATAAATCTTCTACTAATCCACCTCATGGAATTATGGTTAATCCTAAGAAAGTTGATAAACCAATGTTAATGCTTTCTATTGATATTATTGGAACTCTTCCAAAAGCTTATTCTGGCCATAAGTATATACTTTCAATCATAGATGTTTTTACAAAATATTGTTGGATATTTCCTATGACTAGTGCTACCACTAAAGTAATTTGTAGGATACTTGAAAAAGAAATATTTCTTAAGTTTGGAACACCTAAAATTTTTGTTTGTGATAATGGAAGCCAATTTACAGCTAAGCAATTTGTAGATTTTCTAAAAAGTTATAATATTAGTAAAATATTTTATAATACTTTATATACACCTCAAAATAATCCTGTAGAGAGATATAACGGAGCAGTCGAAACATGTATTTCTTGTTTTGTTGGAGATGATCATGGAGCTTGGTCAAAATATTTGCCTCATGTTCAATTAGCTTTAAATAGTAGTGTGAATCTAGCCACAGATTTTACTCCTAATTTTCTCATGTTCGGTAGAGAACTTATTTTTGATGCTTCATTGCACCGTTTTAGTAATTCTTTTGATAACCTCAATCAACTTGATGTTGTTGATAGGTCTTCATTTGCTTTTTCACTTAAATCACTTAGTGATATTTTTATAAAAGTTCAAGCTTCATTGCTTAAAGCTTATAAGCGTAATGCGCGTTATTATAATATAGGAAGGAAGGTCATTTCTTTTGAAGTGGGAGATATAGTGTGGAGGAGAAGTTTTGTGCAGTCTAATGCTCCTGCATTCTTTTCGGCTAAGTTAGCACCTAAGTTTGTTAAGTGTGAAATAATAGATAAAATTTCCTCTAATGTTTATGTTTTAAAAGACCTTAATAAAAACTATACTGGTCGTTATCATATTAAAGACATAATTAAATATTAAAATTATTCTTGTTTTGACAATGTCTATCTTTGTCTTTGGTACTTTGTTTGAAGTATGACCCCACTATGAGGTGATGTTTGAAAGGTTGAGGGGTGTTGAAAGGAGATGTATGTTAGGAACTTCACAACAATTTATTAATTTCAATTTTAGTTTCCTTCAAAATAACTTAGGTCATTTTAGGACTTGTTATTGTGTAACTCTACTCCATATTAACAAATTGTTCCACATCAAAAGATCTTATATTTTTATTTATCTTTGTTGTATAGGATTATTTTCCTGTATATATTTTTATACACTTGTATATTTAATATTGTATATTTTGTACAAATTTAGGGATTTAGTTTCTACTCTAATATAGGAGTGAAATTTAATATTCATTTTCTACATTAAATTCACTTGACTTATTTCCACTCACTTAGGGAATGGAAAATTAAGTTTCTTGAACTTTATTTTTGTACAGTTCTGGGTTATTTTCTTAGTATTAAGATTCTCGGATTGGACGCATTTTATGCATTTTTTACACACCCTGTTATACCATTTTTTGGGAAACTTGTGTCTTACTGGACTTTACAATTTTTTGTGCTATTGTGTTTCATACACATAGTCACACCTTACGCATTGCGCACGGGAAGCTGGTGGTGTTGAGCCGGTCGTAATTGTCGTTTTTCTCTTTTTGTACGATTGTGTTTTTATACACATTGTTACATTTTTTATGCTTTGCGCACGGGATGTCGGTGGTGTTGTGCCGGTCGCAAATGTCATACTTTTCTTATGCGGTTGTGCTCAGAAAGTCAGTGGTGTTGTACTGGTCACAATTGTCATATTTTCTTTATATTTTGCTTGTGCTCGGAGGGTTGGTGGTGTTATGCCGATCACAATGCTTATAAATATATTATTACGACACTTTTGTTGTGATTTTGTTTTGACGTTTTAGATGTTGGAGTTGAATTTGAAGTCGGCGGCTTTTCAACCTAACCGACTGTGGGAAAACTTCATTGTTTTTACCGATTTTCTTTCAGATTCGGCAGCGTTGGTGCTTAACCGATATCTTGTTAGTTTCATATTTTTGTTTCAGTAATAGCTGGTATAGAGTCGGTGGCGTAGGAGCTCAACCGCACTTTTGTATTGATGCTAGAAGGCTGGTTAAGATCAAGGATTGGATTCGACGGCGTTGGTTGCCTAATCGATATCTGGAATGGAATTGAGTAGGGATTGTTTAATTTGTTTTATTGAAGGATTTATTTTCACTTTTGTGTTGAAATAAGTTTTTACTCTTTTCTGAGTTTGGTTTCGGTTATTCCATTAAGTTGGATAGTGTCCTTTGTTTCCATTTGAAACTGGAAATTCTTTTTCAACTTAATTCTTTACCTTTCGAGTGTTTTCACATTCTTTGATTTTTAGGAATGCTTTCCCATTCTTTAATTTATGATTGTTTCTGCAATACCCAATGCAAGATGCTTTCGCATTGCCTTTTTTTGTTTATTGAAAAATGTTGCATGACATTTTGTCTTTTGAGGTTTTTTGGAATTTTGTTCTGGACTCTCATAATTTTCATTAGAAAAGGAAGTTTCCTTCTTTCTTTTTTTCTTTTTGGGGAGGGATGTAATGTAACGACGCGCTCTGCGAACGTCGTCACACCGGTTTTAATTCTATTTTTGAACGAAAAGTTTCGGAACGCGGAGTGAATGACATTTTGACGTATACCTGTCATAGCACCTTTCTTCCTAGCGTTGAGGCTGGATGGTCGATATTCATGGCTTCGTAACTTAATTTCAATAAATCTCATAAAAATGAGAGTATTTTTGCCTAAAGGATAATAGTTTGTGTCTTCACAACTATCCTCTTGTGGAATTATAGTTTATTTCTGGTGAGTTGTCATTTTTTAATAAGATTCACTTTGTGGGAAATTCTCCACGTTCCTAATTTGAAAAATAATTGTTAAAATTCTATTGTTTCAGCTCTTAATCTGAGAATATTATGATTTCTTTTGCTATTGGCATTGTTCCAGCAAATTAAGGCGGTAAGTCGCACAAATTTATAAAAAAATTAGGACCTCGTGTTCATATAGGAGTTGTTCTAATGACATGCAATTTTGTTACAGGTTTCCAATTGGAACCGCCTTTGTCTTTGCATTTTCTCTTTTCTTTGGACCTTTTTCGGCGTTTCTTTGTCTTCGGTCAACTGCATTTCCTTATGGAGGGTTTGGGCTTTTCACCTCAAACATGGATGTACCGCATGGGCTTAAACTGAAAACTTCGCCTGCTACGAGCTTTCCCGCTGCTGTGTTTACATATACTCGCCGAGGGATGCCGTGAGCTTACTTTAATTATATTTTAAATCTAAACTTCAAAATAACCTAAAAGTGCATTGGTGACATAGAATCATATTGACGTAGGATAATATTGACATAGCTTATAAAAATCTAATTTTAAATTTAAGGTTAGTTATACATTAGGAATGTATCCTTACATCTATTTCTGAATGCACACTGGAGTGGACAATAAAACCTTAAACCTCACAGTTTGGTTTCATTTAGCTCACCTCCGGAAGATTAAAAGTTTCCAATCTCCGCTGATTATCTTAGGCATGTGTATCTCCAAGGCGCCCGAACTTTTATGGTAATGTACTTAAAATTAATTTTATTTTTATTTCTTTTAATTAGGAGATTACACACTTACTTTTTTACATTGTCACATGACACCCATTTTTTTATTATTACATCTGACGCTTGCGAACCAATTTTTTTTACTTTGTAATAACATCATATTATTAATTATTACAAGTTCCATCGTATAATTATTCCTTATCTAGAAAATAAAAAAAATATTGTAAAAGGTTTAGAGAAAGTTAAGTGGATTAAGGACCTTTGCAAGAATTGTGTAGTATCGGAGCTTGATCAAGACCAATGCCCAAATATTTCTGTGTTACATACAAAATATTCAGACAGTGAAATTAATTTTAATTGTTTTAAACATTCAAAACAATGTGCACTTAAAAATGTATTATGTATAAAAAGTTATTTAGAGGATGAAAATGTGATTTAGGTTTAAGGTTTCAAATAAATAAAAAATCTCAGTTTAAAAAATAGTTTTATTTTATTTTTTTATTTTTTACACCCTATCTCATACAATAATAAAAATTGAAATAAAAGAGACCATAATATCAACTACGTATAATAAATAAATACCGTAAATAGATATTTATTAATTATAATAAATATAATTGATTAGATTCAATATTTACAATATTTACAATGGTAATTAAAACTATCTTATAAGACTACTGGGACAGACTGCAAATTTAGACATCGAAAAATTAAAAATGTGATTTTTTTTAAGATTATAAAAAAAATTAATAGATACTTATTTAATGTAAAATAACAATAACCGAATTAAAATTAAACTAAATTTAAAATAAACTAAAATTAAAATTATAATTAAAATTATAATTAAAATTATATTTAATGTGATTAAACAAAAAAATACTAATAAAAATCACTTTCTACTAAATTCTTAGAAATTTTCTTTATTGGTCCTTCAGTCTCGTCCATAATATGGTCAACTGCATCTTTGACCACATACTGAACATCTAAAACTATGTTCACTATTATCACTATTATCACTCGTTTGGGTGCACATGTCTATTACAGTAATTTTGATCAAGCGTGTTCCTCGTTGTTTTCGCTGGGTCATGACATAGGATTGTCTCTGATGCTTGAGGTTTTTTTTCTCTCGTCGACGTTGTTTTCTAGGAGGTTCACTAGGATGCTCCTGTGCGCAGCGGAGCATCTCATGATAGTCTTCGAGCGGATCCTGGGAATACATGCCGAAATCAACTTCTGGTGCAGGAATCTGAGATTCTGAATCAGGAATCTGAAACAAGCAAAACAATAATTTGATCACTGTAATAAACAAAAATTCGGTAGGGTATGTAGTGTGTGTACTTAATAGATTATAAAATATTAATTAACTTACCGTAATAGATGTCATAGTTGTGAAATTGTTTACTTTTACTACTTTTTCTTAATACTTAACCTACACGACACGCAAGAGACTACGTACGAGTCAAGTACTCTTTCATAAATGAAGTTTTAAAAATAATACTATGCACCTTATAAATAGGTACCTATTTTAAATTGCAAGCAAAGTCAATGAACTCAACCTTATTATTATTTTATGAACTTGTACTGACTTGACTTATTATAACCAAAACATGTCGAAACTTGAAATTATGATGACGAATCGTGATCGTAAAGGAAAATAAAATTGATACCTATTTGTAAAAGCGGTCTCTAACGGTACTTGATGTAACTGCATTAACTATTATCTTACTTTCTAAGGAAGCATGTTGTTCATACATCAGCGTCATCTTATCTAGCGTATTTACAGACAGAACAAACATCATCAACAAATCTATTCAATAGATTAATATTAGCATGTGTTATGGAGTTTATACAACTCATAAACATACCTACTTATATATTTTAAATGTATCAATGCAATATTATAGATTAATAACGCTCTTTCTTAAATAAAAATAGTCAAGCTTACATACCTACATACATACATAAAGTCACACCTCTTTCCCAGTAGGGTAGGCAGAGACAACCTGTTTCCACCTGCTACGATCTTGGCATACCTCTTTCGCTTCCTCTACTTTCATAATTCAAGCTTATTCATAAGTCAAGCTTATCACACAAATATTTATCCAAAGTAGGAATCGAACCCACGACCTCTTATGCAGCAGTCGAGTTTACTACCACTGCGCCACAGAGGCTAAATTGATTTTGTAGTTCCTGAGATTAGTGCGTTCAACAAACCAAAACAAACAAACTCTTCAGCTGTCTAATATTACTATAGATTACTTACCACACGAGTGGTAAGTTAATTGTTTGTTCTTAATATTAGGGAATAATTAAAAACACTGAATATTTTCTTTTTCACATTTTAATTTTTATTATATTAATTTAATAATACAAATCGTCTTATAAATCTATGTAGATGTAAGTCATTTAATCATTATTAGCAGTTATATTATAATACATATATTATGTCATAAATAAAGGTAAAAAAAAAAAAAAAAGTTGAGTTAGAACACACAAGGCACACAAAAATGTGCTTCGTTAGCAAATAATATCGTCTCCATGGCGCAATACTTACTAATGTTTCAAATTACTTATTTATTACAATATCATAGAGGTATTAATTAGGTAGTAATATTACGTCATCGGTGAAATTCATTTAGTTAAACGATAAACATATTTATACGAGTTCTCTGGTAGAAAGCGGTTACCATTGCATAGCGCTTACAACATCTTAGAACCTAGAGTCATGTCTAGAACGAAATATTGAAATAACAGGAAGTACATTATATTTTTATTTTTTTTACTTTTACTACATAAGTACCTATAATATTTCGTTGTATTTATGAAATCTACAGACAAAAGAAAAGACAGCGAACAAACATTTTCGTTAAATATTCTTAAGAAATGACGAATGACCCCAGGCCTGTGTACCTACTTTGTCTACAGATATCGCTCGCTTGTCATCATTACTAGATAACACAATTTTATTAACACTTTGGGTAAATATTTCATGCTTTAGTGATTTAAACATAATGTTTTTCTTACGGATAACGTCATTAGTAAATAACGTATTTTCATAATCCGAGAAGCTTAAATCTTTCACTACGCACGATTTTGCACCCTTTGCTTTTTTAATGATTTTATCAGAGGTTTTTATAGTATATAGTTTAGACCTTAAACCTACAAAATGGGTAATATATTTACCTCCCATTTCGTCTTTGAATAGGCCGGGAACTTTTTTGGTAATTAAAGGAATATTAAACTTATTTTGCTCATCATAGTTACTAGTATCAAAATATTGTAAAAAAGTAAAATTTAAGTCATTATAAAAATCATGTGTATATATTTTATAGACCAAAGAATCGGTATCTGTATAGCATAGTTGCACTCGTTTATTATAAAAGGGTTTAACAATATTGTAATGAAAATCACACATGTGTGATTTGGAAAGTTCTAGTACCGTGAACCCAATGTAAATAGGTTTGTCTAAAATAATTTGGTCGGGTTTCATCTGAATCGCAACTAAATTGTTAGTTAGTATAGATGCGCTATGAAAGTATGGGCTGGCGATAAGTCTCTCAGCGGATATTGATTTTTTCGTTTGATTATTATTATCACACCATTGATTCACCAAATGTACACACACTCTATTTTCTGTGTTTTCTAAAGTTTTACCAAAAACACTATTATTTAATAACTTAAAAAAATCTTGTTCAAAAGAACTTGCAGCCTTTTGCCTCAATTGAGTATTTAATTCTATGTATTGTTTTAAATACGGGGCCTGTCTGAAAGTAATTACTCGATGAACTTTGCGCAATATTAAACCATGTTCAATACATTTTTTTAAGTGAATGTAATGTATGACATAATTATATTTATTATATAAATTTGCAATTAATTTTTTTGATTTCCCTCCCGGAGGTATACATTTCTCTGGACAAAAAGGCAAATCGTTGTGATGATTGTGCAAATAATCGGGATAAAAAAGATCTACTTCTAATATAAAGCCCCAGTCAGAGTTATCTTTAATGTTTTCAACACGTAAATTAGCTATTTCATTTTCATTGAGAAATCTAAAACTAGAAAACGGTAAATACTGACACATGCTAAAACCATATAGGTTATTACAATCTAGATATGTTATGAAACATGAAGGCTCTGTTGCTTTATACCCAGGCAAATATTTATGATTAGCCTCTGCATAACGATGGGAACACATACATAAACCACCGCGTATACCATTTTGAATCATCCTGATAATAGCCAGGACTGATACAAGCTCTAAACGCACACCTGTTTTCAACAACATTGCATCGAAAGATAAACTTGGGGCGGTTATATAGAAGGAGGGATCGAGTTTGTAATGCAATTTACATGTTTTTCTAAATTTTTGAAATATGTCGGTCAATAAAAGGACATCTGTTTTTAAATAGAGATCCGTATACTCTCCGAGGTTATTTATTTTGAACTCACTCCAAACAGCCTTAGCATGATTATAATCTTCATCGCTAATGTGTTCGTCGGTTAAAGAATTATAAAAATAGCGTTTAAACGGTAATGATTTTTGTTCATAACGTTCCCAATTTATCATATACTCATAGGGATAAACACCTTTTCGTGTCAGTAAATTATATTGTTTTTCATTACCAAAATGCGAACGGAGATTAATAAAATCCTCCATCTGCATTGTTTTAGCTAGTTTCTCTAAACTAGTACCTAAAAAATTAAAGGAATCTAAAAATCTAATTTGTATATACTCACTAACGCTAATAGGAATAAACTTACTAAATGTAATATATTTTTCCTTTGTTTTAGGAATTATTTTAATTGGGCCTTGTATTTCACTAAGCTGTCTTATAAATAAATGAGCATCATAACCAGATAAATTATGGAAAAATACTGGTACGAATTTAGGTATCTTATATTGTAAATTACAATATGAATGAGCTGCACCTCGATATCGACCTGAAATATGACAGTGATCTCTAACTCTGTCGCGCCATAGTAACTTTTCACATATATGACATTTAACAGCGTTTCTAAAATCATATGCATCTTTTTCAGTTAAAATCATAGGCTGATTTTTGGACAGAATTTTATATATTGATTTTACGGCCTCAGTCAAATAGTATACAAATTTTGATGTACAATCCTTACCACGATAGCTTCTAAAGCCATTGACCTCATTATCAAATGCTGACACTATATTAAAAGCGAACGCAGCAGGCACGTGTCGTTGAGTATATTATGTTGTATTAATTGTATCCGATTTCTCACCGGAGATAGGTACTGGGTGGCGCAAAAGTAAAGACCCTATTTGGTTCGGCTATAACATTTTTTCTAAATTAGAAAACTAGATTTAGGTTTTTTTAAATGTATATTTGTACCATTAAATTTCGTACCATTAGGATTTAAAGATGATGTCTTTTAAATGGTGACCTCCAGAGTTGATACACATTTGAGCCCTATTTATGACATTTTGCATAACTTGCCGTGACACTTCCTGCGATATGTTCGTTATTTCTTGACGAATGTTTTCTTTTAGAGCTGCGAGAGTCTGTGGCTTGTTCACATACACCCGAGATTTCAAAAAACCCCAAAGAAAGAAGTCTGGACTGGTCAGATCGGGTGATCTTGCAGGCCAAGGCAAATCGCCAAAACGAGAGATAACTCGGCCTATGAATTATTCCGTAAGAACATTGACACAATTATTCCACGTTCTTGGGGAGTAAAACGGTCCATGTTTATTTTCAGTGTATTTTACATTTGTTCACTACACAATTTTCAACAACAGAATAACAGAAAATGTCATATAAAAAAAATAAAGGTATTTTCTTTAGTGCCACTACTTTTGCGCCACCCAGTACAAGTAATGTTTCAAAGTCTGCATAAATTACGAAAGGAATATTTTGCTTTCTATTGTAATTTTTAAATTCTAAAAATGAACCTTGTTCTGGTAAAACTGTGACAACCTTCCCACAGAGATGTGTGTCAATTTGATTAAGAGTTGGAAAAAATAATAAGCATGATTCGCAGAAGTATAATCTACTATGATGTTTAGTTATCTGTTCTCGAACTAGACGAGGTAAATCTTTGATAAGACAATAATGCGCTCCCCTGTTATCTTCTAAATACAACATATGAATGCTCTTATTTTTTTTATTTGATGATGTATATAGAGGCCCGGTGATTGTTCTATTATTTTTTAAACCGTACACGAAAATATTTAGAAGAGGATTATTTTTTTCAAAGACAGCTATATCCGAAAAAGTGATTGGAAATGCTAAATCATCAACGTTTAAGATGTCTTGGAAGTGTGGATAAGATGAAACTCTATCAGGATGTCTATTTGTAGGGTATAAAGCTGCGATTATACACCACAAAAAACAATAATTGTCTGTATTTCGAATATTCAAACAAGCTTTTTTGTTCTGTATAAATCGAGGCAAATTTATAAATTGGGAACCGCCCAAAGGTTGATATTTATTGATATTCAATTCTAAATGCAAATTACTTAAAAATGTCCAACCGCTGTCCCTTTCCTGAAACTCTGCAATTTTTTTCAACAGTAACTCAACTGCTGAGTTATATATTACATTAAAATTATAATTAGAAAGTATGACATAGTTTTTCGTAGCAAATGATTTAACTTCTTGTTGATCATTTTTATACATAAGAAAATAACAAAAAAGTTCAAAGTTAACTTTCACAGCGGTATGTTTTTTTAAATTATAATTTATTAATTTTTTTACTTGATCACTTATGTTTTTAAGAAATAAGTAACTCAGGGAAATTATTTATTTGTTCGCTGTCTGCAATAATCCTATAACTTATGATTCGACCCTTAAATGATGACTTAATCATTTCTACAGAGTCTAAAATAGGGATCGCAATATTATTTTTATGAACATTGCTACGTAAATGACCCCACCACAGACGATTAGCGATATCAATTTTACAAACAGAACAGTGATGCATTATTAATATATTTTTGTGAGATATAATGAAGGATGATTCACAAAGGTGCTAAATTTAATATAAAATAGATTATTAATACTCACTATACAATACATGCACAATTTTTATAGATATAAGATTTCTAAAAAATTCTTCACTATAGAGTAATGATGAAGTCACGAGTTATTTTTATTCAATGAAGTTCGTCCCAATCCCGTTGTTAGTATTCTCTTAGCAACAGTATCTGAAAATAAAATACATTTGATTTCAATTTTTTCTTTTGAATCAACCAGATCGGTTTTTAGAATATGACCTTTTAAAAGGCCTTTGGGTCGTTAGTCAAAATTAGTCTTAAAATGTAATGGGTTGTAAGTACTACTTCAAATATGGGTTATGAAAAGGCCCTGGGGCGCCAAGAGGTTATACTAAATCATTTTTAAAATATAGTAGAATGCAAATTACCTACCCAAACGTTTGGTGATATCTTCAATAAGTGTCCTTTGTATCAGATCTCATGTATTTGGGTTTGATTTGACGCTGATCCTAAAAAAAAAAAAAAATTATAATATTAAATAAACATTCCCAACATTTTACTCAGCATTAAACATAATAATTTATTACATAATAAAAATAAAATATTAATTAACTCTAGAATTAAAATAATAATATAAAATTACCTTTAACTTTAGATGTCTGCAGATAATCCAAATCCAAAGGTCTATTAATTACTAGCGTTTGATATTTAAAAATATCCTTCGTAAAAACTTCCTTCGTAGCTTAGCTTACACCTAAAATATAGAAAAAGAAAAACATTTCACTCAGCACTAAACATAATAATTATTTATTATATAAAAAAATTAAATACGAATTAACTCTAGAATTAAAATAATAACATAAAATTACCTTTAACTTTAGATGTCTGCAGATAATCCAAATCCAAAGGTCTATTAATTACTAGCGTTTGATATTTAAAAATATCCTTCGTAAAAACTTCCTTCGTAGCTTAGCTTACACCTAAAATATAGAAAAAGAAAAACATTTCACTCAGCACTAAACATAATAATTATTTATTATATAAAAAAATTAAATACGAATTAACTCTAAAATTAAAATAATAACATAAAATTACCTTTAACTTTAGATGTCCGAAGATAATCCAAATCCAAAATCTATTAATTACTAGAGTTTGATTTTTTAAAAATCATTGGCACTTCCTTCGGAATAACACTCCTAAAATATAGAAAAAAATCATTATGATGTATGTATCCATAATAAAGAAATATAAAAAAATATTTTAGAGTAAAATATAAAATTACCTGTATATGTTTTAAGTTCAAATTAAATAGAGTATTTTAACTCAAATAATACGTTAATTCACTTCGGCAATTCTTATTTCTTTAAGAAAAAAATGAAATTACCACCGGATACGAATTTGATAAATCTAATATAATATCAAATTCGTATCCGGTGGAAACTTAGTGCTTATTCTGTGTAAATGAATAAGTACACCTAATTTTTCACAATCAACAATTCGTCAATTTTAGATAGGGTTGACATGCAATCGCATTATGGTATTTAAAGTAATTATTATCAATTCATGCTCTGAACCTTTTCCCAACTCGGTTGGGGTCGACTTTCTAGTCTAAGACGCGGTCGAACTTTGATATTTTCCGCGAAGGGTCTGCCCTCCTATCCTACCTCCACAACCAATTGACGATATAGAAGTTCTGTAGATAGACTGATTGGATTTTTTAAGACTCCAACTACTCGTAACGATTGCCAAAGATGCTAGTACGGCAACCACAACCAATGCAAATATCATTATAACAAATACAAATTTTTGCACTAAGCGGGGATCGAACCCGCGCCTCCTGCGTAGCGACCGCGTTCACTACCGCCACGCTTTTAGTGTACTTTAAGTAATTATCATTGTTTGCAAATTACGTGTTACTAGTGTGTCAGCCCTAAGTATTTTTGATGCATTAACAAAATTGCACGCGCTTGATTATGCTGATTTAGGACACGTGTAAATGAATTAGTATTAATATAATACTTACAAAAAGAAATGTCATTTTATCGTTATTTTGCTAATGCTGTATTGTCATTTTTAATATGTATTTTATTTTATTATATAACCACATAATATTCGTAATACGGTATATAATTTACTTGGTTTTTGGTAACGTTTTATACATCACCCAGAAGTAATCAGCGCTGTTATACTTGTAACAGTACTTACCTAGTGGGAAAACAGTCTTCGAGACTTTCGTCTAAAATGTAAGTTTATAAACAAATTTATTAATTACTTTTGTCTTCGATTTTGCATCCAACGAGCTCGGCCCGCACGACAGCGACTTGAATCGTCAGCAACTTCTCGGTGAAGTTAAAATCAGCGTATGTACGTAAACCAGCGATTTACGTATAGACGTTGATTTTGAACATCGCCTACGAATAACTATCGATTCAAATCGCTATCGTAGGGACCAAGCTTTATATTTTTCTTCGATTTGTTTCTTTGTTTTTGTTTATGTGTGTGCCTATTTTAGATAACCATCCCATTGAGCTCGGTCCGCACGTCAGCGACTTGAATCGGAAGCAACTTCTCAGTGTAGTTAAAATCAGCGTATGTACGTAAAGCAAACGATTTACGTATAGACGTTGATTTTTAACATCGATTCAAATCGCTGTCGTAGGGGACGGAGCTTTAGATAACTTCCTTTCTTACACAAGCGGCAATTCGTTGAGCGTATTGCAGAATAGTATACGGGATTGACATTTACAATCGTCAACCCATGTCAATCCCATACATTGATTATCGTATTCTACAAAACGCTACAATGTATTGCCACTTGTTTTAGAGGAGTTTATCTGACAGTCGTCTTGTGTTAATATTTTAATGAAATGTTTCAGGTCCGACTCAGAATTTGAACAGCATCACTGCTCTACAAGTGCTACAACTGAATCAGCATCAAAAAGCAAGAAACGCAAACAAACTGGAACAAAAAAACCTTCTGCTACTATGAGGTAATTGATTAGGTTTTTTACTAAATAATTAACTTTAATTGTTTATCATTTAGCATTGCATCGTTGGTAACTTTGCCGAAGCGACTGTCGGTTGACGTTGTACTCTCAACTTCGAGAAGGGACCCTGCATCACAACCTCGATTGTCAATCAACAGGTGTATCGACAAGCAGATGAGGTTGACTTGGTCAGGAGTACTTATATTTTTAGGTATAGGCTTAATATACAACGTGTTGATGACGGACGAAAGTCTACATATATGACGTCAATGTGATTTACCAGTCCAGAAGGTAATTCAATATTTATTGTTTCAGAAGCAAAGCCCCGAAGACTTCCGATGTGTTCGGAGTCAGTCGTCGGAACGCTGACTCCGATGCATCAACATCGACATCATCTGCCGTGCTGTCGTACTTTGTGAACCGGGTGGCCAACGGGATGGAGCGGCGCACAGCAAACACCGTTGGTCCCTATCATGTGGACCTTAAAGTTTACGCCACCAACGACGTTCGGAACACGGAGCCGACGGAGCTGTGGAAGAAAGCGCTGGTCCGCATCAAGTTGCAGACTGATGAGGACAGCACGCAGTGGCGTAAACTGCAACACTTCGTAGAGTCCCTTGACGAGGTGTTTGAAGGGACTCAACCTAGGTTTAGCTCATAGGATACATACACATCACAATAAATAAATTAATATCGTATGTTTCAGTAATCGTGGTGTTTTTATTTTTGTTTTTTTCTGTATCGTATCGTGTTATAATAACACTGTTTTGCTGATTATTATGGTTCGATCCTATAAGCGAAGAACAGTGATAGAGTCAGATAATTTACTTTGGGTACCTATGAGATGAGTCTGTTGCGCTAATTATTGTGGTTCGATTCCATAAAGTGTGATCCTAGACCTAGCCGTAGTATATTATTGGGAACGATACCTCACAGAGTGAGGCCTGGCGAGCAGGTGATAGCGAGACATCATAATCTCTGGTTCTGTCAGTTACCGAACGAAACAGTTCTGTAAGTATACGTAATGATACATTAAAATTTACGAACGTGATCGATAACATAACATTTTATAGACACGTTGAACGTATTCGATTGTATATTATTGGGTATGCTGTACCACCGATTGGAGCGAGGCGAGCCGTGATCGCCGAGCGAGAGGGTGGTACAGCGTGCCCAATAATATACTACTTGTATTCTCTTTGGTATTCTGTTATTCTCTTTGGTCGTTAATGCAGGCTAGGTATTTAAAGTAGGGACAAGATAATAGGTCACTTTTGACAGATGTCAGTTTTATATTCATAGTGAGGTGACCTGCTTAAAAACATCGATTAAATGAATGAATCGAATGAATCAATACAGACTTGAAACATATGTGAATTTTAAAAATGATCATGCGAATCCCTGTCCCATTATTATTTTTTCTTTCATAAATTAAAGGAGCAAAATAAGACAAGTACCTACGTAATTTAACAAAAAAAATTGCTTTTATTCACTTGAACTATCGGAACTGCTATCTTCATCACTGCTGTCAGCACTCAGAGATATTATTAATTCATTTTCAATAATATTGTCTATTCTCACATCTCGTTCAAAATCTTGTAAAATTATTTTCTTTGTCTTCTCCTCGACTTTTCGCCAGTCTTCTGTAGTGACTTCTGCACATGCAGTTTGTAGCAGAGTCATCATTTTAGCAGTACTGAAGGGTGGTTCAGTATTGTTCCGCGCTGCATGACCCTTTATTTGTGCCCAAATAAGCTCGATGGCGTTATACTGGCAATGGTAGGGAGGCAATCGAATAACTTCGTGTCCATACTCTAGGGCTAGTTCATCGATTACATAGCGGAGCTTGGACGGCTTAGTTGCTTTTACCAGATTTAACAACTCAACTTTTAATAAAGTTGGACTTGCCTCCACACCATTTCTTACCAGCCACGAGACAATTTCTTGCTTTTTATTTGCTTGAGTTGGTGGTTTATCAACTTGTACAGAATGATACGGAGCATTGTCCATTAAAATTTTCGATGGGTTTTCTAAGCTGACTAGCAGCTTCTCAAACCACTTTTTAAAACATCAAAGTTCATTTCCTCATGGTAATCCGTTGTAGTTTTAGAGGCGAATGCGAGGAGGCAGTCTGGAATAAAACCTTGAGAAGCTGATCCCGCGTGACATATTATGATAAGTCGGGCTCCTTTTCCCGATGGAACTTTTGAGGTGGAGGCCGCTGTATCATCGGTCCATGTCCGCGCAACCGTATGGTTCGCATTCAACCATGTTTCGTCAATAAACACGACATTGTCCCAATCCGTAATTTTATTTACCTGACGTAAGAATGTTATTCTCTTCAAAATAATATCGTAGCGTTCTAGCAGGATTTTCCGCTTGTCGGATTTTTTAAATCTAAACCCAATCGATTTCAAAACCTTTGATAGAGACGATTTGCCTCCAAAAAATAAGCCTGCGCCTTTTAACGAACTCAATAGCTTTTCCCGTGTAGGATATTCTTTTCTCGAGTAATATCCATAAATGTGGTTGCGAATTGCAGCAGCATCAAAATTATCAACGTCAACAATTTTCTTGTCCCTCTTTCGTTTTTTCGGTGTACGTAAAGTATTATCTTCTGAGCCTGATGGTCCGTATTTCTCTTTCAGAATTCGAGTTACTGTCTTCTTCCCTATTCCCAATGCTTCGGTAACGCGTTCTCTCGGTGGTTTCAATGGTAAAAGAGGCCCATCGTTAACTGATTCACGTCCAAAATAATTGTACAATTTCAGCTCTAGTTCACGAGATTGACTGTTTAGAGTTTTCCCCCGTTTCGACATAGTAAGACTGTAATGTTTTTCTTGTTTAATAATCGTTAAGCAATCGGAGTCCAATTTATAGCCAGGTAAACGTTGTCAGTAAGATCAGTTCAATGAAAAAGCCGGATCAGAAGAAAATAACAGAGAACACACCAAAAACGCACAGTTACTTCGCACAACAACAAAAGACTGCGTCATCATCATGTTATGGCGACATGACATGCGTCATCGACAGGCACTGGTGTTGCCAGCAACATCCACCTAAATTGCACCCTACATCAATGACCTTTCTATTTAGTTATTTTTTTGTATTTTTATAGTTAGTTAAAAGAATAATAAATGTGTATAATTAGGTTTTATTATAATCACAACGTGGTTATAAATTTATGGTGATTTTTCTTCACAAGTAATCATTGCATTCGATTCAACTTACAATCCTATCAGCTTTCGATTTTTAGAGTAACATCCCTAGCGTTTAAAAAGAAAAAAGGTTGACTGACGCAACATTGTAACGACGTTCAGTTCTTTAGATCAGAAATCGTTTATTATGTTTAGAATGGTTTATTAGTGAAAGCAAATCGTAAAATTACTCGTATCGGTCATTATTACAATAAATATGTAAACGTAATTGAAAAAAGTTAAGCAATTGTGCAGTTCTTATTTTATGCCCGCCGTTACAAGGTTACGTTGTTGAATTTTGATGAAATGTCAAAAGTGACCTATTATCTTGTCCCTACTTTAGTATTGTATTCGTAATTAATAATGATTACTCAATTACTCCTAACTATCCCATTATAGCTGTGTAGTGAACATAGCTGAACGAATTTACTTCAGAAATGAATTAGGAATTGAGGTTAAACGTTAATCATTAAATCAGTAAAGCTTTGCATGGTTTAAAGTTTAAGGATATTATACATTTAAGGACTGAAGCTCCAAACAACATAAACAGTGTTATTGAACTGACGCGAAAGTGAATTTGAAGATGGAGAAGCTGTCTATGTGTAGAATATGTCTAGCGGGCTCTCGACTGCAGTCGATTGCCGACACTCATTTACAGGAGATGTACGAGTCTCTGACTCTGATACTGGTGAGTAATACTACGTCTGGCACGTTTAATAAAGGAGCCTCTAACAATAAATAACTTAACCTATTTTATGCTTTTTTGTTATACGAAGAGACCGGCATATATGTTGACACCAAGTCACGAGAGATACGGGGCGGTGGCGCCCACGACGGGAAGGTTTGATATATAATCGATAATTGGTGCGTTGGAACTTCTCTCTGCAAGAATATGGTTCAGTCTCGTCTTGGGCATTATCTTTTCTGATCTAAATGTATGGGAAAAGTTAGCAGACTGCTGCATTGACACACTAATGTTGAAACTGGTGGTAGAAACTTGGTGGCACAAATTTGTCTCAAGTTTCGACCGGGTAGGTACCACCGTGCACTATTGCGAAAAACCCTCCATAGCAATTCAATCTCGGTTGGATTGTGTTCAGGGGACCAGTGGGTCTTGGCGTAGTCTAGTGGGGATGGCGCGGGGCGATGCGCCGAACAGGGAGACCTGTAGAAACGGTGGTGCCGCTGGCCGCCCGCGGTATAGTACAGGGGCCCAACTGGGGTTAACCACCTTGGGAGGCTGCCTCACCAGGCCGCGCATAATCCCGATATGGTTCGTCGTGCCGGTTGGTGACCGGATTTGGGAGCCCGGCGACCATACTCGGGGGGTACGGGGGCCCTTCCGTTCGGCGCGTCGGCTCTCGCCATGCCTCACATTCATAGATAAAACCAATATCCCGCGCTTTGTCACACGGTGCTGCGGCGGCAATCACTTCTTTTTTCACGCCTTCTCCCACCCAAACTCATGGCAGCGCAATTTACAGAAAAAGGCAACACAGCGGCTCGTCACACTCCCAAAAGCTTGCTATTTGAGGTGGAGTCCACTAACATCTGTGGGCTCCATGCAAACCTCAACGCCGTCCACCAACACCTAGAGACGGCGAAACCTGCCATGTTTTTTCTAACGGAGACGCAAATACACCGCCCTGACGACACGACCTACTTGCTCTACCCTGGCTATGTTCTTGAGGAAAGTTTTCGTGCAAAAGCCGGGGTGTGCGTGTTTGTTAGGGCGGATGTTTGCTGTCGCCGTTTGCGCTGCCTAGAGGACCCATCCTTCTCCGTCCTTTGGGTACACGTAGAATATGGCCCTACGAGTCAGATCTATGTGTGCCTCTACCGTTCCCATACAGGAGATGCTGAGACAACTCGACTCTTTGAATATCTGAGTCAGGCGGCAGATGATGCGCAGGAGCGATTTCCGAATGCCGAAATGGTATTTTTGGGGGATTTTAACGCCCACCACGAGATCTGGTTGGGCTCCTCCAAAACAGACCATGCGGGAAGAGCCGCCCACGCATTTGCTCTGGCGCACGGCCTGACCCAATTGGTGCACGAGGTCACTAGGATACCAAGAAGGTCGGGCTAAGCACCTTCTCTGCTAGACCTTCTGCTGACGAGTGATCCGGACCGGTACAGTGTATCGGTGCGAGCCGCGTTAGGCAACTCTGACCACTGCCTGGTCTGTTCCACGGTGCCTATTATAGCGCCCCCACGACCCATGCGGGGGAAGCGGCGTCTCTGGCACTACTCGTCAGCGGACTGGGATGGACTTCGTGACTATTTTGCGTCCATCCCGTGGGTTGAGCGCTGCTTTGAAGGTAAGAACCCATCGGATTGTGCTACTGCTGTCGCCGGTGAGATCGGTCTGGGTATGGAATACTATATCTCATACACCGATGTCACCGGTGACCGCGGGGTGCGCCCTTGGTTCGGGCGCGAGTGCGCGGAAGCTGTTGAACAAAAACAGTCTGCGTACCGCGCTTGGGTAAGGGCGCGCGCCACGCGCCATCCCAATCTGGGCCACTTCAAGGTGGCGTACAACAGAGCCACAAAGGTCTGTAGAAGGGCCTATGTCAGAGCGGATGCCCTGCGCATAGCGCGGCTTGGTCAAGAGCTAGTGATGCATCCCACGAGAAGCCGTGGCTACTGGCGACTGGCTAAAGCCGTGCAAGCCAACTTCTGTCAGCCTTCGCTGCCTCCGCTGCGTAACCCTGATGGATCCCTGGCCCATGAGCCGCAAGAGAAGGCAATGAAACCCTGCTGGCTAATCTCTTTGCGGCCAACTCCCGAATCGATGATTGTGGTACGCAGCCACCAACACTACCCGACAGTGACCACGCGATGCCTGATATCCATATCAGGCAACGCGATGTCCGTGCAGTGCTGCAATCACTCGATGTCCGGAAAGTCAGTGGTCCGGATGGTATTCCAGCGGTAGTTTTGAAAAAATGTGCAGCGGAGTTGTCTCCAATGCTTACGCGCCTGTACCGGCTATCCTACAGTTCGGGTACAGTGCCTTTGCCTTGGAAAGAGGCGAATGTTCAGCCGATTCCCAAGAAGGGGGATCGCTCGGAGCCAGCCAACTATCGACCCATAGCCGTCACCTCAGTGCTGTGCAAAGTGTTCGAGCACATAATTAACAAACAGCTCATGCGGCACCTAGAGGATCACTCCCTAATTAATGACCGGCAATATGGCTTCAGACCGAAACGGTCAACGGGTGATCTTCTAGCATACGTTACCCATCCTTGGGGTGAGGCTATGGACAAGAACGGCGAGTCACTGGCAATTAGTCTTGACATCGCCAAAGCTTTCGATAGAGTCTGGCACAAATCGCTTCTTTCCAAGCTACCTGCCTTTGGTCTGCCTTCTAGGCTGTGCAACTGGGTTGCTAGCTTCCTGCAGGGGCGCCGTATTCGCGTCCTTTGTGACGGACGAGCTTCGGAGCTTCTGCAGGTTAATGCTGGCGTGCCCCAGGGGTCCGTCTTATCACCCACTCTCTTTCTTCTGCATATCAACGACATGCTGTCTACCGGCAATGTTCATTGTTATGCAGACGATAGCACTTTACATGGGAGTTATCATGGACATCCAGCGGCCAAGCAGTCAGATATCGCAGAGAAAAGGCAGCTTCTTGTCACTGAGCTTGACGGGGTCCTGAATCACATTTCTCAATGGGGCTCTGAGAACCTGGTTGAGTTCAATGCCAAGAAGACGCAGGCATGTGCGTTTACAGCAAAAGTATCTTCTTTCCTTCCCCTCCCCACTCTTCAGAGCACGCCACTGCCGCTGCAGGACAATCTCAATATCCTAGGTATGGATGTTCGCTGCAACCTGAATAACAAAAACTACATCGAGAGCATCATCAAAACAGCCTCACGAAAACTCGGAGTCCTGAACAGAGTGAGACGATTTTTCACGCCGGAGCAGCGGTGTCTTCTATACAAGACACAAATTCGCTCCTGTGTGGAATACTGCTCGCATCTCTGGGATGGTTCTGCAAAGTACTTACTAGATGCTCTCGACAGGTTGCAGCGACGTGCGGTCCACATCATTGGGAATCCCGAGATCACGAACACCCTAGAACCTTTACAGCTGCGTAGAGATGTTGCGTCCATGGCTGTATTTTACCGTCTGTACCATGGGGAGTGTTCTGATGAGCTCTTCCAATTAGTCCCACCCTCCCCTTTCCTACACAGGACAACGCGTGCAGGTCTTAAATGTCATCCGCACACGGTGCAAAACATCCGATCAAGAACCAAGCGGTTCGGAGACTCTTTCCTCTGTCGCACCATTAAGGCCTGGAATTCATTACCAGCTCACGTGTTTCCTTCTTCCTACAGTCCCGGGTCTTTTAAGCGGGGCGTGAAAAAGCATATGATCAGGCCGTCAAGCTGAGTGTCACCATTGTCACACGGTATGTGTAAGTAATGGTGACCCTCTTTTCTGGGATTTTGCCTTCAGCTTACCATCAGGCAAGGCGAAGTCCAATTGACGTGTCCTATATAAAAAAATATAATAATAATAATAAAATTATGTTTTACAGTTGGTTACAGAAGACAGCAGACCATCCCTGGCCTGTGACCTCTGTTGTTCAAGACTCGAGACTTGCTACGAGCTGAGGAGGACATCTCTCCGCAGCGAGGAGCTGTTCATGCAGTTGCTGAACCACGAAGTGGTGAGTAGTCTTGAAGTTAAGTATGAAATGTAGTGGTAATGTTTGGATGATTTTTATTCAATCACACTAATGGCTGGATAGATCTAACTGTTATTTGGCACAGTGATAGTATATTGTCTGTAATAACATATTATTATTTAGATTATAGACGAGCAGCAATCTGCTGCTATGTGCACTTCCTGGTGTCGGAGTATAGTTCAGTCGAGTACATATCACTTTTATTGTTTGTTGTTCACTGCAAGCCATTTATCCAAGTGACACTTGGAGGTAGTTAGCATAGTTGCTGACACCACTTCCTCAGGTCTTTTGTGCCACAGTTGTTTAGAGAGTGATAAGCTGTCAAGGAATGTGCGTGTGAGAGTGAGGCTGTGACCACAGGATGAGTAAGTTTTCTGCTGCTTCACAAATAACCAATAAATATTAAGTAACTCATATTTATTGTTGAAAATCTAAGCTAAAAAAGTAGCCAGGAAATGGTTCCTATAGTGGGAACATGATTAAAAACCGAAGTTGCAGATGTCAGCTAGTGGTGCCTAAAACAATGTCTCTACACAAAAAATATAACATAATAATAGTAGTACTAAAGGTAGAAACACGACAGATGCAGGAGTTGCACTTGGCAAACATATATTTGATGCATGTGAGTAGAAGCAGGATGCCATTGGTATTTTTTGTGAACTATCAAAAGCTTTTGATTGTGTTTATCATGAAAGAGAATAACAGAAAACAATCAATACTACGTAAGTAAGACATCGACAAAGAGGAGTATTTACCTACATAAAAATATAATAACATTTTTGGTTTGGTTACAATACCTTTAAGCCTTGTATTCATTCGTTGATTGCATAGATTACTATATATAGTACAGATGGTTGATTGCTGCCTCAGTAAAGTTGTGGGGACTTTATAAGAAACTTTCTAGAGATTTGGAATTTTGGCTAAAGACTCGCAGTCAATCTTTGCAGATATTTGCATCTCTATGGTTTTTCAAATCGATTATCGATTGGCACTTAAGAGAACGAATATTTTCTCGAATATGCTTATTGTTAAATGTTTGAGTCCTTGGGCGTCGCCGTCAATTTAGACGCTCATGCGAGCGTCATTCGTGCCATCAATCATGAATTACGTGTTAATGATGGTTATAGTGTAGACATTACACGTTCAATCAGAATTTTCATCAGTCACATCAAATACTTCACACAGAATGCACGTGTTCGCGCAAAGTAATATACCTATTCACAAAATGAAAGGCCCGTTTTGACATTTGTCTCCGCGGCGATAGTAGTGAAGCAACTATGCAACTCGGTACTCGATACTCGACTCACGATGAATCGAATCTAGTTTGCATGGGGATTTCATCGCTTTGAATATGTATGAAAAGTACATTTAATTAAAGTTTTAAATGTACTTTAAAGTTTTAATTGGAAAAATTAGCTTGGCTAATTAGAAATTTGATATTGTAGGTATTTTTAAATAAAACAATATTATGAAAGGTCAATTTACTGTAATATTTAAATCAGTCTCGCGAGCGAGGACTCAGGGCCGCACACGCTCACCAAGTGACCGGCGTGGGAGACGCCGAGACGGGAGCTTGTGGCGGCCCTGGAAGTGAGGGTTCTCACGCTCTCCACCTTTCTCGCAGCGATGGTCCGCTGCGCGGATATGTGGGCGGCCGGCGCCTCCTTCTGCGAGCAAGTTATGCTCGTGAAGGAGGAGGCGGGGCGGGAGCGGCAGCGGGAGCGACGAAGGATCAAAGATCGAGTCTCCTCTATAAGACACAAATTCGCTCCTGGGTGGAATACTGCTCGCATCTCTGGGATGGCTCCGCGAAATACCTACTAGATGCTCTCGACAGGTTGCAGCGACGCGCGGTCCGAATTATTGGGAACCCTGTGGTCACGAACACCCTCGAGCCTTTGCAGATGCGTAGACATATTGCTTCCTTGGCTGTATTTCACCGAGACCATGGTGAATCTTCTGATGAGCTCTTCCAACTAATCCCACCATCTCCTTTCCTACATAGGACAACACGTGCAGGCCTTAGATGCCACCCTCACACTGTGCAGAATACATGATACATTACATTATTACATGATACAGAATACATTTGAATAACTGAAATTGATTCTTTGATTCTTGATTCTTTGAGTAAATTCTTTTCATATTAATTCATGATTGTGCTTGTAGAATGTTCAACAAGTAAGTCAAAGCTTACAAGTGGAATTGCCATGTTTGTTTTTGATGACAAATTGAAACTTAATTTTGAACAGACCTACATACATATCGACAATGGAGCTTGCCCTATCCTTATATTTGCCGGGATTTCTAAAATCCTCTATTCGTCAAATATATCACGCCAGTTTTTGAGTGAACATATGGTTTCAGGAATAGTGAGTGGTCAACTCCATGGGCTTCTATTTCCTCCATGATCGTTGGTATATTCAAAGGTGTTCTTATAAACTACTGGCTACTGGGGGAGGCTTACCATGTAGTATTATGTACTATGTAGTATTTTTATACAATCAATGAAAGACTAGAATTTGAATTCAAGTAAGGCACTAATTGGAGGCGAGTAGTGCTGTGTCGTCAGCACACGTTGCGACAGTTAGTCCTGGGGTTTGTGGCAACTCATACATCAAGTCCAAGTTCCAATTTTGAACAGATTTTTACTAAGAACATTGGTTAGTGAAAGTGTGTGCTAATGTGGTGTTGTCTTCACAGCAAGTCAAGCTAGAAGCTATGTCTAATGTACGCCTGAGCATGGAAGAAGTGATGCAGAAGGCTGCAGTTGGATCAGACAGTGTTGACGTGAAACAAGAAGATGCTGAAGGTAATAAGGCCGCCATTTGATACACAAATATACAAATATAGATTACTACATTCATGTGGTTTCTTATTCAGGTGCTCCTGTGTTTAAAAATCTTCGACCAACTACGCAGATGAACTATGAAGATACGCCAGCTAACAACCTAACGAGAAGTGACCAAGCAAAGGACAACATTGAAGAACCAAAAGACGAAACTAATAGAGTTGTAAAACAGAAACCAGTTAAGAATAATACGATAGTGGAAACACGCGACGAAAGAGATATCAGATTAAGTAAAAATAAACAAAAAGTTAGCACTTCCGATCATAGTGACGCTCACAAAGGAATGTCTAAAAACAAGATCAGTGCAAACCAAAGTGTTAATTGTAGCTCAAGCAACAAACTTAAACTGTTGATGTGTGACACTTGTCAGAAATGTTTAGACGTAAATATGATTTAATCATTCATATGCGTACACACACTGGCGAGAAGCCTTATCAGTGTAATATGTGTAAGAAATGTTTCACTATTAATAGTACTTTAGTTAAGCATACTCGTACACACACTGGCGAGAAGCCTTATGAGTGTAATGTATGTAAGAAATGTTTCACTAGTAAGAGTACTTTAATTACGCACACTCGTACACATACTGGCGAGAAGCCTTATGAGTGTAAAGTATGTAAGAAATGTTTCAATCGCAAAGAATGTTTAGATATTCACATGCGTACACACACTGGCGAGAATCCCTATCAGTGTAATGTATGTAAGAAGTGTTTCAGTATTAAAGGGAGTTTAGATATTCACACTCGTACACACACTGGCGAGCAGCCTTATCAGTGTAATATTTGTAAGAAATATTTTAGTTATAAAAGTCATTTAGTTCAGCACACTCGCACACACACTGGCGAGAAGCCTTATCAGTGTAATGTATGTAAGAAATGTTTCCGTATTAAAGGGAGTTTAGATATTCACACTCGTACACACACTGGCGAGCAGCCTTATCAGTGTAATATTTGTAAGAAATATTTTAGTTATAAAAGTCATTTAGTTGAGCACACTCGCACACACACTGGCGAGAAGCCTTATCTGTGTAAAGTATGTAAGAAATGTTTCAGTACTAAAAGTAATTTTGATGAGCACACTCGCACACACACTGGCGAGAAGCCTTATAAGTGTAAAGTATGTAAGAAATGTTTCCATCGCAAAGGGAATTTAGATATTCACACTCGCACACACACTGGTGAGAAGCCTTATGAGTGTGAGGTGTGTAATAAATGTTTCAGTGGAAGAAAGAGTAACTTAGTAAGACATATTCGTTTAAACACTCACTGAAAACTACAGTCGCTTACTTGTTATGGAACCCTGCGAGTACTTTAGGTGTGCAAGACTTAAGTGTGGCGTGAAATGTGTGACATAATATTAATTCTAATATCTGTTCTGCGCCAATATAACATTACTGTCGCTGTGGTAGAGCGTGCGACTGCTAAGTCAAAGGACGCGGATTCGATTCCCTCTCAGTGCATATGTTTGAATGATTGAATATTATTGAGTCACCGGGTGTTGCTGTGTATGTAAATAAGTGCGTGTTCTTTTGTGGCTATATAATTATACTAGCCTTTCGCCGTCGGTGCCTGCGGTGGACTTAGGTGGCAGACAAGCACACGGTCTACCTGATGAGGAGTGGTTACCGTGGCCTATGAACGTATTCAACACCAGGGGTGTTACACTCGCGCTGCCGACCCTGAAAAAACCTTCTAATGCCCCTCTTGAAGAACCCCATATTGTAGGTGCTTGGGGAAAACAGCAGCGTGGGATTAAGTTTCTTTCATACCGCACAGTGTGCACCGTCTCAGGTCTCAATGTGTGAGGATGAACTCCCTGCCTATGGCGAGTAGTGCGATGTTAGAATGTATCTGCGGCACGAGCACAGACCATTGTATAGGCGGAAAAACACACCGCGAGGCGAAGTCCCTCCTAAGACTGAGAGGTTCCACATCACCTGCGGCTATGGGATTGTCGATCAGTCTCAATGCCAGTCTTTGCACCGAGTCGAAGGGGTCAGGCTGGTATGCAGGCGCTCCAGGAAAAAAGGTAACAGCAGTACTGCATGTGGGGCCGGACCTGTGCTTTATAAAGAAAAACCGATTGAGTTCAAACAAACCTAAGATTTGAAGTCTGAACAAGCAAATACAATCGTATCGAAATTTATATTAGCAGCTTTTATTCCATCGCGGACAAGTCGACAAAAATTACAAAACACTAAATTGTGTTCAATATTGTTAAATAAAATAAATAAAAAAATATTTATTGCCAAATAGTATGTAACAATGTTAACAATATTATACTGTGAGCCCACACTAGGCGAAGCCTGTCCTGTGGGTGCCACATACATGTTGATGTACACATACATACATAACCCAAGCATTTTTTTATTGTTTTTTTCTGAACAACACAATGTAACATGTGTTGAAAACTATGTATCTAAACCCCAGTAACTTCACAAAATTCACTAAGCGCTGTTGGGTGCTTCTTGAGGAAAGCGCGGGGCAATAAATTTCATCAAACCAACGCGACGGTTCAGAGGTTAATAATAATATCCGGCGGACTGCTCTCCAGACAATCGTATTTGGTTCGGAGCGCACAAAGTTCGGGGATTCGGGCCGTACGAAATTCGCTGGTGTGTTAGGACTTTAGAACAAGAGAGTTATCCCAGCTGGAGCGGTTAGCGCGAATGCCAGTAACTACTAATCGTCACCACTCTTCTCTACTACAGGCTGCCACTCACAGCTCTTTGTACAATGTTAGTAGCTCCGTGTCCTTCATAGTGCCGCATGGTCGCTCCACGTCTCTCATCCAATCACCTTCGGCGTGGTTGACAGGCATCACCTGATACTCGTAGCTTTAGCGTCCGGTACAGTACTGTCTATTGTCACTCTCGGTACCCTCCAGTTGTTCCCATTTTCTGTAAACACACCTCTAATCTGTGTGGAACTTGTGATTCTCGGTATTATTAGTAAAAAAACTCCAATTTAATGAAATCTATCTATATTCTGTATTAATCATTAAAATTAGAAAGTAACATTAGTAAAATTAATATGAAAGTGTACAATAGTACCTAAGCACTATACTTTAAATCAATCACAAGCCTTTATTAAAGTCCTTACTATAAACTATGTCAGGGTATAAGCAGAGGACAAATAATAACGCTACGAGGTCGGGTACGATGGTCGGGGAATGTAGGCTTTCTATGCTTTGTCAGTATTTTAATAGTTTCTCTGTAATTACTGAATTTAATGAGATGAAGTTTTGCATGTGAGTAGTTGAATTACTACACTGATGATTGGAATATATTTTACTATGCAATTCCTTTAGAATGTCGTGATATTTTTTTGCTTTTAAACAGTGGTCTATTCATGGATAATTACTAACGGAACATCATTGATACTTGGCAACATGTTGCACATTATTACAAGGTTTGTATAAACGTGAAAATCGGGACGTCCTAGTGCATACTTTACGAACTAAGACCTTACAAGAGTATTTTACTTTTATATTTTTATCTTTTAAACCCTACGATTTTTTCTTAATCTGTTTTTTAAACTAATATACACAAATTAAAAACAACATGAAATTATATTATGAAAACCAGCCAATGGCCAAACGTTCGCGCAGCGGAAACTTGATTTTCTCTGAAGTTTATGCATACATTAACTTGATTCATACATACACTATCTGACATATGAAGATGACATTAACAATTCCCTAAATTTAATTGTACAATGGTTAAATGACAATAACTTGAAAATAAACTTAAATAAGACTAAAATTATTCACTTTAATCAACGTATAGCACCTATGAGCCTTAGCATTAAATATGGCAGTGATACAATAGAGGAAGTCGAATGCACGACATTTTTGGGTATAGAAATAGATAAAGGATTAAACTGGAAGACACATATTGATAAACTGAGTAAAAAGATTCATAGATCCGCGTATGCCCTAAGGACATTATCTCCCATTATAAGTTTAGATGCACTCCTTACTGCTTATTATGGTACTGTGGAATCCCACTTACGATATGGGCTTATATTTTGGGGTAACTCAACTGAAAAGGTAACATCTTTTAAGTCACAAAAGAGATGTATACGGGCAATGTTTCATCTAAGGTCTACAGATAGCTGCATGCCTTATTTCAAACAATATAAGATATTGACACTGGCGTGCCTGTACATTTTGGAGGTTGCTGTGTTTGTGAAGTCAAACGCGAATCGTTTCGAGCGTTTAGCCGATATTATTCCGCGAAATAGACGTGATAACACTAAACTGTGTCTTCATACAGCTAAAACAACACTTATGCGTAAAAGTGTTTTCTGCATGGCTCCATGTATCTATAATAAAATACCTAAAAGTTGGAAGGAACTGACGTTATCACTGTTTAAAAAGAAGCTGCGTGAATTTTTGATTGATAAAGTGTATTATAATGTTAATGACTTTTTAAATGAGAAAGATTTGACTGTTTGATTTTTAGAATTTGTATTTGACATTCATTGACATTTATCTATTTTATTTTGATTGATCTATAATTTTATTTGTTTGTGTTTAACTTATAATATTTGCATGCCTAAAGGTAAAATATGGCTGAACCTCTTGTTTTATGAACCAACATGTTGTATTGTACCCATATTTGCAAAATAAATATCTTATCTTATCTTATCTTATCTTATCTTACGTCCCGTGGTTTGAAGGCTGTAAGTTGAGCAGGAGTACCATCAAAACATTACTGAGGCCTCGTTCTGGGCAAATTAGCTTTCCTAATGAAGAAAGCTGACTTTCCTAATTGTAGGGAATGCGATAAAATTGAAGATGTGCAGCATTTGCTTATGGAGTGTGTGCGGAATGGAGCTGAGAGGGTCTTACTGATGAGTGACTTGAACCTGAATGGGATGGATTTGGGTCGGGTTCAGTCTGTGCTCTCCGAGTGATTAGGTGAGGTTTAAACTAGGTGTGAACTGAAAACAATTGGAAAGAAAAGAAAAAAGAACGTGTTACTGGTACAGGGTAGGATGGGGTTGAATAACAGTACAGATAAACATCCCTACAACATCCCGATTAAAAAAAAACAAAAAAGGTAAGGTACTTAATAAGCTATACTTGTAGATAATTTCCATCATTCCATCCCTCCATTATGGGATCCATCGTACAGAAGCACACGATGTGCTAACTCAATATTACCTTCAGCATCTTCTTGTATCACGTCAACACTTTCTGATCCACCTGCAGTCGTCTGCGTCACTTCCTCCATGCTCAGGCGTTCATTGGGCATAACTTCTACCTTGACTTGCTGCGGAGACAACACCACATTAGCACACCAATGTTCTTAGTAACAATCTGTTCAAAATTGGAACTTGGACTGTATATGTATGAGTTGCTACAAACCCCAGGAGTAACTGTCACAACGTGTGCTGACGACACAGCCCTACTCCCCTCCAATAAGTGCCCTATTCAACTTCAAGCCTTACATTGATTGAATAAGAGAACTACATAGTACATAAAATTAAAATTCAATCTGCCCCTACTGCACAAAAGCCTGCCCCTGTATCCTCCAACTCTCATTGTATCTCACCACCCACTGCGACAGAGGGCCTACAGCCTTTCCCCGGTACCCCATCAACAGACAGTAAGCTAAAGGCTAGGCATGCATCTGGACCGTACACTCACATAGAGAAAACACGTTCAGACAAAGTAAGAAGAAATTTACTTGAAATACAAAGGTCCCTATTGGCTGTTTTTTTTTATATAGGACACGCTAACTTGACCTCACTTCGCCTGATGGTAAGCTAAAGGCAAAGTCTCAGGAAAGAGGGTCACCATTACAGTCACTAAGTGCTACAATGGTGGCACTCAGCTTGGCAGCCTCATCATGGTTTTTCACGTTCCGCTTAAAGGCCCCGGGACTGTAGGAAGAAGGAAACACGTATGCTGGTAATTAATTCCAGGTCTTGGTGGTGCGGCAAAGTAAAGGGTCTCCGAACCGCTTGGTTCTTGCTCGTATATTCTGCACAGTGTGAGGGTGTTCTGCACGTGTTGTCCTATGTAGGAAAGGAGATGGTGGGATTAGTTGGAAGAGCTCGTCAGAACACTCACCATGGTTAAGACGGTAAAATACAGTCAAAGAAGCAATATCTCTACGCATCTACAAAGGCTCGAGGGTGTTCGTGACCATAGGGTTCCATAGGACTCATAGAGGAGACACCGCTGCTCCGGCGTGAAAAAACGTCTCACTTTGTTCAGGAGTTCGAGTTTCCGCGAGGCTGTTTTGATGATGCTCTGGATGTAATTTCTGTTATTCAGTTTTTTTTTTTATAAAGGACACGTCAATTGGACTTCGCCTTGCCTGATGGTAAGCCGAAGGCAAAGTCCCAGAAAAGAGGGTCACCATTACTTACACATACCGTGTGACAATGGTGACACTCAGCTTGACGGCCTCATCATATGCTTTTTCACGCCCCGCTTAAAGGACCCGGGACTGTAGGAAGAAGGAAACACGTGTGCTGGTAATGAGTTCCAGGCCTTAATGGTGCGACAAAGGAAAGAGTCTCCGAACCGCTTGGTTCTTGATCGGATGTTTTGCACCGTGTGCGGATGACATCTAAGACCTGCACGTGTTGTCCTGTGTAGGAAAGGGGAGGGTGGGACTAATTGGATGAGCTACTCAGAACACTCCCCATGGTACAGACGGTAAAATACAGCCATGGACGCAACATCTCTACGCAGCTGTAAAGGTTCTAGGGTGTTCGTGATCTCGGGATTCCCAATGATGCGGACCGCACGTTGCTGCAACCTGTCGAGAGCATCTAGTAAGTACTTTGCTGAACCATCCCAGAGATGCGAGCAGTATTCCACACAGGAGCGAATTTGTGTCTTGTATAGAAGACACCGCTGCTCCGGCGTGAAAAATCGTCTCACTCTGTTCAGGACTCCGAGTTTTCGTGAGGCTGTTTTGATGATACTTTCAATGTAATTTTTGTTATTCAGGTTGCAGCGAACATCCATACCTAGGATATTGAGATTGTCCTGCAGTGGCAGTGGTGGTGAAGAGTGGGGAGGGGAAGGAAAGAAGATACTTTTGCTGTAAACGCACATGCCTGCGACTTCTTGGCATTGAACTCAACCAGGTTCTCAGAGCCCCATTGAGAAATCTGATTCAGGATCCCGTCAAGCTCAGTGACAAGAAGCTGCCTTTTCTCTGCGATATCTGACTGCTTGGCCGCAGGATGTCCATGATAACTCCCATGTAAAGTGCTATCGTCTGCATAACAATGAACATTGCCGGTAGACAGCATGTCGTTGATATGCAGAAGAAAGAGAGTGGGTGATAAGACGGACCCCTGGGGCACGCCAGCATTTACCTGCAGAAACTCCGAAGCTCGTCCGTCACAAAGAACGCGAATACGGCGCCCCTGCAGGAAGCTAGCAACCCAGTTGCACAGCCTAGAAGGCAGACCAAAGACAGGTAGCTTGGAAAGAAGCGATTTGTGCCAGACTCTATCGAAAGCTATGGCGATGTCAAGACTAATTGCCAGTGACTCGCCGTGCTTGTCCGTAGCCTCACCCCAAAGATGGGTAACGTATGCTAGAAGATCACCCGTTGACCGTTTGCAGCGAATATCCATGCCTAGGAAGTTGAGATTGTCCTGCAGTGGCAGTGGCATGCTCTGAAGAGTGGGAAGGGGAAGGAAAGAAGATACCTTTGCTGTGAACGCACAAGCCTGCGTCTTCTTGGCATTGAACTCGACCATGTTCTCAGAGCCCTATTGAGAAATGTGATTCAAGATCCGGTCCAGTTCAGTGACAAGAAGCTGTCTTTTTTCCACGATATCAGACTGTTTGGCCGCAGGTTAACTGTAATAACTCCCGTGTTAGGTGCTATCGTCTGCACAGCAATGTATGCTGCCAGTGGACAGTATGTCATTGATATGCAGGAGAAAGAGAGCGGGAGATAATACAGACCCCTGCGGTACGCTAGCATTGATCTGCAAGAACTCCGAAGCCCGTCCATCACAGAGGACGCAAATACGGCGCTCCCGCAGGAAACTAGCAATCCAGTTGCACAGTCTAGGAGGCAGACCAAAGGCTGGTAGCTTGGAGAGAAGCGATTTGTGCCAGACTTTATCGAAAGCTTGGGCGATATCAAGACTAATTGCTGCCAGTAACTCGCCGTGCTTGTCCATAGCCTCACCCCAAAGATGGGTAACGTATGCTAGAAGATCACCCGTTGACCGTTTCGGTCTGAAGCCATATTGCTGGTCATTAATTAAGGAGTGATCCTCTATGTGACGCATGAGCTGTTTGTTAATGATGTGCTCGAAGACCTTGCACAGCACTGAGGTGACGGCTATGGGTCGATAGTTGGTTGGTTCTGAGCGATCCCCCTTCTTGGGATCAGCTGTACATTCGCCTCTTTCCAAGCCGAAGGTATTTCAGGCATTACGTGGTCACCATTGGGTAGTGTCGGCGGCTGTATACCGCAATCATCGACTCGGGAATTGGCCGCAAAGAGATTTACTAGCATATTGGCTTTTTCTTGCGGTCCATGGGCCAGGGATCCATCAGGGTAGCGCAGCGGTGGCAGCGAAGGCTGACAGAAGTTGGCCTGCATGGCTTTGGCCAGTCGCCAGTATACACGGCTGCCCGTGGGATGTGCCACTAGCTCTTGACCAAGCCGTGCAATGCGCAGGGCATCCGCTCTGACGTTAGCCCTCTTGCAGACATTTGTGGCTCTGTTGTACGCCGTCTTGAAGTGTCCCACATTGGGATCGTGCGTGGCACGCGCCCTTACCCAGGCGCGATACGCGGACTGCTTTTGATCAACAGCCCTCACACACTCCCGCCCGAACCAAGGGCGCACTCCTCGGGCACCGGTAGGACACTATTCTATACTGTTCACGCATCTAACGCGTGGACAACAGCGGCGGGATGCGCGGCGGGCGGGGGACGGACACAGCTGATCGGGCGCATCGCCGCCGCACCCCGCAGCGGCTCTCGACAGATTCGGTCAGCGAAGGACGTGTCGCTCGCACACACAAATATTATATTTTGTTGATCGATCTGTATTAAAGTAATTATTTATCTAAAGCGAGTCGTTCATCATATAAATCCTTAACATTCTGGCGACCGTTTACAATCGCGACTCAAAGCTGTAATCTTCGTATAACCATCGAAGAACAACGAAAAACCGTTATTGGGATTTGAATTTACGGAACAAAGAGATTGAATTGGATTGCTGCTTATGCTGCCTTCTGCCCTGGTGGAGTGAAAACTTTGCTGAGGACTGCCGGAGGACGTCTGGCGGAATACCAAGGGAAGTTGGCCTTTTATCCTATCCACTATTTCTCTTTTTTTTTTCCTTTTCGATTTGCGTACGGCTTGCCGCTCCGATAGCGTTACAGGATAGTATTTCCAGTGCACCACTTCTATTCTTCGTTGTAATTTACGCTTCGGCTATTGCGAAAGCTTGCCTATAGGGACATACCTATCACTTTATCATTTTCATTCCTATTTGTCTGTTCAAAATTTAAAAAGTTAGAAACCCCATTGGATGATGGTTTTAGCTTAAAATTATATTACCAGTTACGCTATTTACTTCCTAGTTAAATATTTAAAATCTAAACGTAGCTATTTATTCAATTTTGCCCAGTCATTTTTGGATCGCCTACCCTCCATAAAAAATTATAAACATACTTAAATATTAACGTTACACATTTATGTAAATTCCAGATTATCTCTTGCGTAGTGCTTGGCTTGTGGTTGGTGAATCCATCAAGCATCCGAGTGGTAACCACGGCAGGGCGGCTGGATCACTGCGTCGGAACCGTTATAACTGGTTTGATCATTTCATTATCTTGCCTAGTTCATTGTTCAATTTCTTTTATTGGTTAGTCATGGAAGGAAAAGAATCTTTAAAGGAGCTTATCAAAAAGCGTAGCATAATCAAAGGTAGACTAACAAAATTCAAAGATTATGTGAATGTTTTAACCCAGGTAGGTGCGAAAAAGATAACTAGCATTCAAGTTAAAGAAATATCTTTCAGTCTGATTTTAACGTCATACAGTCGGATATTGAATTACTCTCTTCAAATGACGATGAACAGTTAAATGAGCGGGATTCTATAGAATCACAATTCTTTTCTCTTCTTTCCATGGCTAAAGAATTGATTGAATGTGCGAATTTAGAGAAGGGATCGTTACATGACGAAAGTATGTCCAATCAATGTTCACATTCCATGAATTCTATAAAGTTACCTACTATAAATTTGCCAAAGTTTGACGGGAACTATTTGAAATGGCTTGAGTTCAGGGACACTTTTGATTAATAATTATCACTATCTTAGATCAAGCTTAGAAAATAGTGCCGCTGTCGTTATAAGATCAATTGAGTTTACCGCTGACAATTATGAAAAGGCATGGCAAATTTTGTGTAACCGTTATAATAGTAAAAATATCTTAATAAATAACCACATTAAGTCATAAAATTGAATGCCGCCTCGAGGTCTAGTAAAAAAGCTACGGCCAGGGCTAAGTTTGAGTTCATCGGCAGAATTGGCGAGCGGCTTGCGCGCTACCCATCTGGCAGTCGTGCATTTTGGTCGCTCGCCAAAGCTGCCGAGGGAAATTTCTGCCAGTCTTGCCTTCCACCGCTGCAAAAATCCGATGGTAGTCTGGCCCATGGCGCTAAGGAGAAAGCCGATCTGTTGGGTAATCTCTTTGCGTCAAACTCGACTATGAACGACGGGGACGCCGAACCACCCATAATTAAAGCTGTGGTGCTTCCATGTCTGAAGTTAAAATCACGCAACGGGTGGTCCGGCGTGAGCTTAAGTCCCTAGATGTTCGGAAGTCGAGTGGGCCGGATGGGATACCGGCGATGGTGCTTAAACACTGTGCCCCCGAGCTGTGCCCTGTACTTACACGCCTTTTTGCACTCTCCTACTCCGCGCGGCAGGTCCCAGCCTCGTGGAAGACCGCATTCGTGTACCCTGTACCTAAGAAAGGCGACAGGACAGATCCGACCAATTACAGGCCTATCGCTATAACCTCCCTACTCTCGAAGGTTATGGAGCGTGTCATTAACACACAGCTCCTGAGATACCTTGAAGGAAACGATCTACTGAGCGACCGACAGTACGGCTTTCGCCACCGTCGCTCAACCGGTGACCTTCTTGTGTATCTCACAAACCGGTGGTCGCAAGCCATCGAGAGTCGGGGTGAGGCACTAGCGGTCAGCCTCGATATAGCAAAGGCCTTCGATCGGGTCTGGCACAAAGGTCTTCTTGCGAAGTTGCCGCACTATGCACTGGACTGTCCCCGAGGGACTTTGCGAATGGATCGCCAGCTTTTTGTCCAACAGAAGCATCCAAGTTGTCGTCGACGGCAGCTGCTCGGACCGCATGAACATAAACGCTGGTGTCCCACAAGGCTCCGTGTTGTCTCTGACGCTGTTTCTGCTGCATATCAATGACATGCTGTCTGATGGCTCCATTCACTGTTATGCGGACGATAGTACCGGGGACACGTGTTACACGGGCCGTGCAAATATCCCTCAGTCCGAGGTGGAGAAGAGTCGCGAACAACTTGTGTCTAAAATCGAGACTACTCTCTCTGGAGTATCCGATTGGGGACGACTAAACCTAGTCCAATTCAACCCCACTAAGACACAAGTATGTGTATTCACCGCTAAGAAAACCCCATTCATTGTAGCGCCGCAATTCCTGGGCACACCGCTTACCATCTCCTCGAGTATCGGGATCCTTGGTGTCAATATCTCCAGCGACGTCCAATACCGAAGTCATTTGCAGGACAAGGTTAAGTTGGCATCAAAAAAACTCGGAGTGCTCAACAGGGCGAAGCAGTACTTCACTGCGGGGCAGCAACTCCTTCTTTATAAGGCACAGGTCCGGCCTCACATGGAGTACTGCTGTCACCTTTTTGCTGGAGCACCTGCATACCAGCTTGACCCCTTCGACTCGTTGCAAAGACGGGCATTGAAGCTGGTTGACAATCCCATACTCACAGGTAGAGTGGAACCTCTTTGCCTTAGGAGGGATTTTGCCTCACTGTGTGTGTTCTACCGCCTATACAATGGTTTGTGCTCAGATGAATTGTTTGATATGATGCCCGTAGCTTCATTCTATCATCGCACCTCTCGCCATAGGCAGGGAATTCATCCCCGCACATTGCGACCTGAGACGGTACGCACTGTGCTGTATGAAAGAAACTTCATCCCACGCACACTCAAGCTGTGGAATGACCTCCCTGCTGCGGTTTTCCCAAGCGCCTACAATATGGGGTTCTTCAAGAGGGGCATCAGAAGGTTTCTTCATGGTCAGCAGCACGAGTGTGACACCCCTGGTGTTGCATACGTTCATAGGCCACGGTAACCGCTTCCCATCAGGTGGGCCGTGTGCTTGTCTGCCAACTTAGTGGTATAAAAAAAAAAAAAAAGTCGTTACTAAGTATTGAACCAATTATGAAGGAATCATTCAAAGCGTTGCGATATTTAATTGATCACTTATCTAAAAACTTGAGTTCTTTGCACACTCTCGGGCTTCCTACTGATCAGTGGGATGTTTTGTTGATATTCATAGTTACAGCAAAGTTGGACTCCACCACTGGTATAAAATGGGAGGAATATAGAAATGGTCTATCGGATTTACCAACGTTAGATCAATTTTATTCATTCTTACGTAACCGAGCAGACATTTTGGAAATAACGCAGTATAATAGATCCGATAAACAGGAACATAATAATATTATGCACTCTCAAAATGAAAGACAGGTGAAATCTTTTTTGGCTGCTTCGGATTCAACGGGAAGATATCAATGTGTTGTTTGTAGCCAGAATCATTTTGTTTTTGAATGTCCGAAGTTCAAGCAAATGAACTATGACGATAGAATGTGCGAAGTAAAAAGATTAAAATTGTGCACTAAGTGCTTACGTAGTGGCCATAATAGTTATCAGTGTCGTTTAAAGGGTTCTTGCAAAATATGTAAAGGTAAACACAACACTTTGGTTCATAAAGATAATTTGAATACTTCTTCAGAACAAAATGCAAATAGTCAACAAAATGAACCGGTTACGTTATCAGCTACGACGATGACTCATACGTTATTGTGTACGGCGCAGGTAGAAATCGTTAATGAGTTGAACAATAAAAAGGTTAAGGCGCGAGCATTATTGGACACTGGTAGTCAATCGTCATTTTTAACCGAAGCTATGAGAGAGAAATTAGGGTTCAATAAGAGTTATAGTGAAACCTTAAAGGTTTGCGGTCTTAATAATATTAAAACTAAGATTTTAGGAAAGTGTGTCGTAACGATTAAATCTTGTTCATCTACGTTTAGCACTCCAGTCTCTTGTTTATTAGTGCCAACGATAACAGGTATTTTACCCAGCGTTGAAATAGACGTTTGCGAGTTAGATATTCCGTGTGGTATACAACTAGCAGATCCAAGGTTCTTCCAGCCTTCCACTATAGATATGCTTTTAGGAGCTGACGTTTTTTGGAACATTATCGGGACAAATCAAATTAAGTTAGGATCTAATAAACCTACTTTACAAGAATCACAATTAGGGTGGTTAATAGCCGGCCCACTCGGTAACAGTCAATCCAAGTCTGAGGTCTATTGTTATTTCAATCAGTTTTCGAATATTGATAATTCCCTGAAGAAGTTTTGGGAGATTGAAGAACTACCAGCAGAGACAAAAACATACTCATTAGAGGAACGGTTTTGTAAAATTGACTTTATAGATAACACAACTCGCTTATCCGACGGTCGGTTTTGTGTACGTATGCCCTTAAAGGAACCTGAAACTAGTCTTGGTGATTCATATTACATGGCTAAAAAACGTTTCTTAAATTTAGAATTAAAATTAAATAAAAATCCGAAACTTAAGGAGTCATACACTAGATTATAAATGAATACAAAGAATTAGGTCATTTAAGTGAGGTAGATCACCCATTTAAAAGAAAACTGTTTACACTGCTAATGGATGAATGTTTTTATAGTATTGACGAATTTTTTAATTGTGGTAATTTGTGACATTTTGCATGAAAATAGTAATTTATATAATAATTTTAACTATGTGTATTATCGAATAATGTAATTTTTAAATTCTATGACATATTTTGTACGCCGGATATTGGCAGAGTGTGGCTTGTACCTACCTGAAATGTAAACATCTATTTCACCCATATTCCTACAAATAAACTCATTTCATTTCATTTCATTTCAAGATTTGGCTATTACCTTCCACATCACTGTGTACTTCGCGAGAACAGTGAAACGACGAAATTGAGAGTAGTGTTTGACGCCTCAGCCAAAACATCAGCTGGGAAGTCATTAAATGACATACAGGCTGTAGGTCCAGTAGTGCAGTCCGATTTATTCTCAATTTTGTTACGATTTCGCGGGCACAGGTTTGTTCTCTTAGGAGATAATGAGAAAATGTACCGACAAACGGCCTTGCATGAATCTCAACGTCACCTTCAGTTAATTTTGTGGAGGGATTCATCCGTTAGTACGGAACCAAATAATAACGGCAATTTAAAGATTCTACAATTAAATGCATGGAAGTAATGTATGGAATGGCCAGCGCTCCGTTTTTGAGCACCAGATGTTTATTACAGTTAAATACGGGTGCGAATAGTGAAAGAGAATTACAGCATATTATTATATATGTGAATGTTAAAAAAAATTTGGATTCAGCATGTTTACCCTTAAGAAAAATTCGTACTAACTGTTTGCAGGCACTTGATTGTGATGACAGTGTATTCGACCCGGTAGATTTGACTAAAGAATCCAGCGTGCTAGGATTGAATTATTCTCCAAAACTCGACATCATTCAGTTTCCCTCGAAAGTGGAATTGCCACCGCAAATTGTTACAAAGAAAGTCGTAATAGCTACTATTTGTAAAATATTTGATCCGTTGGGATTAATTTGTGCATGTATTATTAAAACAAAAATATTTTTACAGCAATTATGGGTTAATAAATTAAATTGGGACGACCCCATACCACAAAATTTATTGGATAAGTGGTTAAAATTTATTTCTAATTTGCACTACATTTCTAATATTAAAATTAGCAGAAATGTTCTTTGCGATAACCATATGTCAATAGAATTACATTGTTTCGTTGATGCGTCACAGAAAGCATATGCCTCATGTGTATACTTACGGTCAATGAATGACAAAAATGAGGTCACTGTGTTAGGCTTTCATGCGCCAAGGCACGAGTTGCACCCTTAAAACCTATTACTATACCAAAATTGGAATTACTCGGTACTTTGCTGGGCGCTAGATTATGTGATAAAATTATACAGTAATTACGATTTAATATAACTTACAAAACTATTTGGACAGATTCAACAGTTGTCTTAGGATGGTTAAGAACTGATGTAAGAAATCTTAAAATGTTTGTCTGCAATAGGGTTAATGAAATCAACGAGCTAACAAGTCGTTTTGAACACAGACATGTACCTACGAATATGAACCCAGCTGACTTGGCCTCAAGGGGGGTTGAACCCCAGGACCTTTTATCTTCTTCTTTGTGGTGGGAAGGTCCTTCTTTCCTGCAGAAGGAACGTTCAGAGTGGCCACAGAATTCTTTCGTAGTTCAAAACTTACCTGAGTTAAAGGTACATTCGTTGATAACTGCAGTAGACAATTTTGATGACGGTAGTTTGTTTATAGATTTCAAAAGGTACTCCAGTTTCAATAAATTAAGTAGAACATTTGCGTATGTGTTACGTTTTGTTAACAATTGCAATAAAAACAAACATAAATATTCAGGCCCTATAAGTTCAGATGAAATAAATAATTCACTGATGTTACTAATAAAAAAATGCCAATTACAATCGTTTTCATGTCAAATTGGGTTACTCAAGCAAGGGAGACAATTACCACAAAAGAGTAAATTACTGCAGTTGACTCCATTTGTAGATTCAAACGATATAGTTCGTGTGGGTGGTCGTTTAGGAAACTCAAATTATAATTTCGATGAGAAGCACCCTATACTATTACATTCAAAACATCATTTTACCAAGTTATTAATGATTAATGAACATATACGTTTGTTCCACGCAGGTCAACAGCTGCTGTTAGCGGCAGTGCGTGATAAATTCTGGCCTATTGGTGGAAGATGTTTAGCGCGGCAAGTAGTTAGACAATGTATTATTTGCGTTCGCCTACGAGCGAATACGATGCAGCCAATAATGGGTCATTTACCTGAAGCGCGTACGAATGCTTTTTTTCCGTTCTACTCGTGTTGAGTTGACTTTGCTGGACCTTTCATGATAAGTAACCGGAAAGGACGTGGTAATCGTATCACTAAATGTTACTTATGTTTATTTGTTTGCCTCAGTACAAAAGCAATACATTTGGAACTGCAGGGCTAAAAAGGCCATCTCATGAAACGAATCGGATTCCAGTTCGTCTTCCAATTCGTCCGCCGAAACGCTTTTCAATTCGTCCGCTGTCGTAAAATGAAACACATAAGAGACGATTCGTCTACAATGCGGTTCGTCTGACGATTCGGATTAAGATGAAATGTTGCAATTTAAAAAATGTAAACACCGATAACTTACCGGTTATTTTTAATTCAAAATTTTAAAATAAAGAAGCGTTTTAAAAGCGTACTGACTAAAATTTATTTCTTTATTTATCAAAAAATACACTTTTCAAACCATTTAACATATGAAATGTTAAATATTCAATATATTTCAAAATTGTTAATTAACTGGCAACAAACTGTGCTCTGTCAACAATGTAAATATTTGGTCAATATTGAAGTTTTTGAGTGGGAAATTGAAATGTTTTTTCGTATTCCTTCACTCCATTCAAGTCCACTATAAAAAAAACCACTTATGAGACTGCTTAGAAGTTGTGCTATGTGTTCCACTTCAACTTTATTCTTCGTCGTGTCAGTACCTACCTATCATGCCAAATAGAGTCAGTGAGGCGCAGTGGGAGATTATTATAGAGTTCATGAAGAGGCATCCTCAGCTAGCGAAAACTGGCTACAATGATACCGCCCGAGGAAGAGCCGAAAGCCGGCGGCTTTGCGCAGAGGTTGCACTCGTCCTCAATGCACAGAGGATAGTAGTGGCACACTAAAGACGCCCAAGGATGGTCCAAAGTAAGCTAGACAACTGTTTACTTTATTTACTTATTTAGAATTATTCAATGTCTCTCCGTATTGACGTTATGAATTCTTGTTTGTAGTATTATCTTAAACACATCATTGGGGGAAATGTGGTAGACAGTACCAATAACCTTGCTACCTCAACTTTCGACCTCGCAGTCTCAGCCCTCCACCCCAGTCGCAACCTCAATCCTCGACCAGCGAACCACTCAGACCCAATGAGCCTGAGGAAGAATATCCAATATATGTGATTGTCCAGTAAGTATCAATAGAGGTAACAGTTATTGCTAACTATAATATTATAAAGTATGATAAGTAAGGGCCTCTTCCCAAAGTGTTAAGTTTAGTAATTGATATTTATTATATGGCCCAGTTCTAGCTGAACCCTCACCCTCGGCACACAGCCCAGCTGAAGTGGCACAGCCGCTACATAGACAAACACATCAGCGACAGCGAACATGTAATAAGTGGCATTTATATTCTTGACTAGAATCTTTTTTTTTAAATTTATATTAGTTTATAAAAGTTCAAAGAGTTCTTAGTTATTTTTAAATAAATATATGCATAGTAAACATACATCAGTGTTAAACATGTGTTATACTTATGTCAAAAAAATGGCTGGTCCCTTTTTTGTTAACTTTTGAAACAACCCTTGAGATGTAAAATAAATTGCATTTTGTTGAAGGGTTTTTTTGTATTCTTTTCTTATATTTGGGTTTTGTTAAGTGCAGCCTTAATGTGTTATGCTAATAAAGGGCCAATGAGTATGATGGTGGTAAATATGATTTAAATAAAAGAATATCATTGTTTCAGCACGGCCACTAGGTCCATTGGAAGAGGCTAAGTGGATCCTCTTGCAAATAGAGAGAAAGAGGCTACAATCGGACAATGCGACTGCAGCAGCCGCCTCACAGTTAGCACAAAATATTTTGGAGGTAGTGAGGCAGCATGGTCACATTGCAGATGAACCGCATAATATTCATCAAATTATGGAAAGACAAATTAACAATCAAGTTTTATAGACACTTAATTGTTGTCTTTCCATAATTTGTAAAATATGTATAATAAGTATTTAGAAAAGGAATGTCAGGGATATTGTAATATTTAGATTGTGAACGTTGTTTACTTTATTTGTAATTAAAATTACCATTAGTATTTTGTATTTAATAATAAGTTCCTTTTGGTTACTGTAATTGGATTTAATACAAAAATATGCCATAATGTATGTAGGTAAATAAACTTCAGTTTTTAAACTAAGATATTGTATTAATATGAACCCCAAATGCTTAAATAAATTACATAGAATAGTAAATTACAAAAGTTAGGTATAAGAATATGCTAAAAACAAAGAGATTATCCATCACAATAATTTAATTTAAATCTGAAAAATGAGATTGTTGTCACTTCATACACTTCTTGAACTTATTGTGAAGATATTTGCTATGTAGTTAGCTGACAACCCGGATCACAGAGGTTGCCTTATGCTAGTGGTTGTGTCCAATGATTTTATAGTAAAGGTAAGATTAGTATGCCAAACCTATACAAATCTTATGTACGAGCAGCCCATAGCCTTTCAATGAGGCTGTTTCGTACTTGTTCCCCTGCATCTAGGGATTGGGGTTCTACATGCCATCCACACAACCAATTACTCCCGGCATACTAAATTTATTGTGAATCTGAAATTAACAAACAAAATAAGTTGAAATTGTTACAGCTATTAAAAAGTATTTATGTGTCTGTAAATAAAATTTGTGATTGTATTGGCTTACCCTTGCTTAATAACATTTCGTTCTTCTCTAGTTTAAGGAAACTAAGTATTTTTGTCGAAAGTGTGGGCATTCAGGGCAAGGGAGACTGCTCCTATACAGTTTGATACACTGACTTGGTGCATCTTATTGTGTACACTGGACTCAATAACCCTCTGGGTATGACCCCGACGCATAAAATGCCAATGCAGTCAGCACCTGAATTAATTCAAACATATTGTTATTCATACATAATAACGTAATGTAAGTAATAACAAGGAACACTAGTTAAGTAGGTAGGTACTTACCTTCGATACCGCACTTATTCCACCTCGTGATCCTGGTAAATAGGGCTCAATCTCATGGATGAGGTCTAAAGAAACCGCTTTGGTGAACCTATATATGGCCACAAATTCGTCCTCGGGCATTTCGAAGGCAACTTCCTGGTTTCGTAAGGTCGCACTTCTTCGCCGCTACTGAAGCCTTTCTAGGGCTATTGCATGTTGCAATAAATTGTGATAAAGAAATAAATCAACCATATTTGAGCTAAATTTATTTAATTTCGATCAAATAGGTCAAAAGAAACAAATCACAACAAACGACGAATTGTAAGACGCAATGTCAGAGTTGCGTTTTTCAATGCTGCCTTTTGACATATAAGCGATTCGGATTTTGTGAGCCGTTTTACGATTTTCCATACAAACTTGTCAAAAGGACGAACCGTTAAAACCGAATCGTGCGGCGAATCGCGCTTTGTGGTACCATTTTACGAAATGAAATCCGCTTCGTATTTCAATGCGGATACGATTCGTCGAAAGTGGCCTTTTTAGCCCTGCTGGTGAGTGAACTAAGTACTCAAGCTTTTATTTTATGCCTAAGGCGTTTCATATCACGTAGAGGAAAATGTCATGAGATTTTTTGCGACAACGGCAGGAATTTTGTGGGTGCAAACAATGAACTAGGTAGGTTGCTTAGATCCAGCCGTCAGTCTGTTAGTGATTATGCTACTTCTGAAGGAATAAAATTTGTATTTAGCCCCGCATATTCTCCCCACTTCGGTGGTATATTTGAAGCTGGAATTAAATCTGCAAAAATTCACCTAAAACGTGTAGCTGGAAATGCTACTATGGCGTTTGAGGAGCTAGCAACGCTATTTGCGCAAATCGAAGCTATCCTTAATTCACGTCCGCTGACTCCTCTCTCGTCCAATGTTACTGATCCTTCTCCTCTGACCCCAGGCCACTTCTTAATTGGGAGACCACTTACGTCTATTCCGACGAAGCCCATCACTGCTACTAGACCAAACAGATACGAGCTTATTGAGAAAACACGGCAGCACTTCTGGGAGCGATGGCGCCTCGAGTACATCTCCGAGTTGCAGCAGCGCACCAAATGGCGCACCGAGCAACAAGGCCTCGCCTGCGGGGACGTGGTAGTACTGAAGGAGGACAACTTACCGCCATTACAATAGCGGATGGGGCGTGTGTGTCGCCTCTTCCCGGGGGCCGATGGCGTCAGTAGGGTGGCTGACGTCACTACTTCGAGGGGCATTATACGAAGGGCTATCAATAAACTATGTCTTCTGCCCACTTCAGAATCGAAAGATGACAACAAACCAGAGGGAGTCGTCTCCAGGCTCCGGACCTCGTCTACTTCTTGAAAGCTGAAGCTTTCAACGCGCCGGAGGATGTTCACGCATCTAACGCGTGGACAACAGCGGCGGGATGCGCGGTGGGCGGGGAACGGACACAGCTGATCGGGCGCATCGCCGCCGCATCCCGCAGCGGCTCTCGACAGATTCGATCCGATCAGCGAAGGACGTGTCGTGCGCTCACACAAATATTATATTTTGTAAATCGATCTGTATTAAAGTAATTATTTATCTAAAGCGAGTCGTTCATCATTTAAATCCTTAACAAATACTATCCATGGATTATAAACCGCTCATATATAAGTCGACCCTTAAACCCATCTGGACATACTACTGGACATAAAAAACTATATCATTAAACAGATATTGAATGCACCCTGGTTTATAAGAACCAGGAAACCATATGTTCAATCAAAAAGCGGCGTGATATATTTGATGTACAGAGGATTTTAGAAATCCTGGCAAATGTAAGGATAGGGCAAGCTCCATTGGGAGCGACGCCTCGAACGCCAACAGTGCCCACACCTCATCGGGCTATAGTCACAATAAGACTGATCATAAGATTTATAATACTAGTACATACCAAAACCATCAAAAGCAAAAGTGGCAATTCAACTTGCAGCTTTGACAGCTTGGGAGAGGTCATGATGTCGGACTCGAATCGACTAAAACGCACGCCGCCTGTGGGTCGTTTTGGTTGCCGAAGGTGAGGTCCAAAGATTTATTAGTGCAAATACAAAAGAAAGTATGTGATCCCAGAAGAGATTTTATATAGATAAGTTTAAATGGATTAGTCCGATATTAGCTAATTTTTCACTAAAATGTCCTACATTGATTTCGTTATCAACCAATTCGTTAAAAATGCTTCTTCAAGTAAATGCGTCGATTATAGCGTACACAAAACAATGGTAAATAAATAAGCAACAAATTAATATTTGATTTCAGTCAGCTGTCCTTTTTTCTTTCGCGTTTATTATGTAATTTTGAGTTCGAATACAAATTGATTACGCATATTATTTGTAATCATAATCCAAAATTATATTTAGGTAAATTGAATTTATTTACTTAGAATTATCTAAGTAAATAAATTCAATTTACCTAAATATAATTTTGGATTATGATTACAAATAATAATATGCGTAATTCGCTGAAAATCGATCGTTCGCTAATGCTAATTCAATGGTCCAATTGACTCCTGGTGGATATTCATAGGTAGAACTGGCCCACATATAAAATTATATTTGGGCGAATATGGTATTAACATTTTGCAAGAGGATATAACTCGCCTGCAGGTAAGATATCAAGAGGGCGACATGTCGTCTAACCCTAAAACGCTTTGTTTGAACTACTCTCTTTCTGTAGCATTTGAGAAAAAAAATACAAGAGTTGTTAAAAAAGAATTGCCGCCAAGATCATTCCATCTCGTATTTATTACAGCTGCTTCAAACAAGGTACTGTATTTTTTGTTAAAAATTCGTGTCTCACGCCTAATTGTAGGTTCAGTCTTTTTATTTTTACTTGACTCTTTCAAGTTTCAGGTCACAAAATAATCCACTGTGCCCATCTGAAAGACCATTATTATGTACAGTGCATGGGGATACGCAATCCTCGGGGATATTTGTTAAAAAGCTATCTAAACATGAACATTTGTCATTTCTATTAAATGTGCTTGTGTTAATCAGGTATCTATAATTATAACACTTTAACAAACTGATGAATTCAGATATTTATTTACTTTTTTTTTAGAACATCAATTAGGTGCATCATATGTGGAGATTATACTCCACATATGATGCACCTCTTGTTGAACAAATACTACAGTAATTTTTCTAATTGCTGCATAAACCCATTCAAATTTACATTATATGGACTTCTATAACAGCATAATAAATACAAGCCTGTCTCCATATCCTTTGTACAACATATCTCAAAATATTCCGGTCTATAAAAGTTATTTACTATGTCAATGGTTACTTGCACATACCACGTGACAATGGTGACTCTCAGCTTGACGGCCTCATCATATGCTTTTACACGCCCCACTTAAAGGACCCGGGACTGTGAATGTAAATGATAAGTGGATTGATTCCACACTCTTTACTCTGTTGCCTCTCCGCATTGTTATTTGAATCACTCATTACGTGTGATGGATATATCGTAATAAATAAGAAATAGATGTTGCTGCAAAGTTCTTTGATATCACAATTTTATTAAATTCCAAAAAGTGCTTTTCAACAGGACTCGAACGCAGGCTTCAAACTTACGACCTTACACAGTATGCCACAACAGTACATGTGAATAGTGGTAAAAAATGAACAGTATCAGCAGGCTGAAGTCTTGGAACTTATTGAAAGAGTTAATTATGAGTCATCTTATTGGAATTTGTTCTTTACCTTCCGTAAACATGTATACTTAAAAATATTTTGTTTTACGTGAAGTTATGGCGAAAAACTCGAGGAAATCAATTTATAAATACTTTTCCGTAGCACTTTAATATATCCCAACATCAGCAGTTAATATTTGTTTATAGGTTTTAGATTTATGCTAGTTATGATAACCACTTTGGATTGTTATGTTATTCACACACTAATGAAACTGCAATATATGTATAACTTTGCACACCCATTTAGCTTATATTTGCATTGTTTAAAATAATAAATATTTCTCATGTTTTGAGCCCGTTAAATCATTTCATCTTTTCATTTGTTTTGTTATAATTTTATTGTACTGTTAATCCATACATAAACATACATAAAATCACGCCTGTCTCCCATAGGGGTAGGCAGAGATCACGGATCTCCATTTGCTACGATCCTGACATACTACTCTCGCTTCATTTACTCTCATTACATTCTTCATGCATGCTCGTCGGTTTAGAGTACTCCACCTGGCCTGCCCCTTTTCTAAAACTTCCCCGATTTGGTCCAGGTATGTGCGCCTAGGTCTTCCCCTTCCGACGGTACCATCCACACTCGCCTCATACACCTGTTTCGTTAGTCTTCTTTCATTCATTCTCTCAACATGACCAAACCATCTCAACATTCCTCTCTCAATTCTCATCACTACATTTTCTATCACTCCACATCGTTCGCTTATCACGCTACTTCTCACTCTATCTTTCAAGGTCAAGCCACACATACTTCGCAACGCACGCATTTCTACTGCATTCACTCTACTCTGATGCTTTTTCTGCCACACCCAACTTTCACTACCATACATAAGAGTCGGCACCAATACTCCTCCATGTACAGCCAGTCGTGCCTTTTCAGACACTTTCCGGCTGCTCATAAAGTTATGTAGTGCTCATCCTCCCATCTTCTCTTTTTACGACCTCGGCTTCTATTGCCATCTCTTGGGTACCAAATTGTCACCTGTTTGCTCCATTTCTCCTTTCTACACCTGAGCATATGCCCAGTCCACCTCCATTTAAGTAGATCAATACGAGCCAGGATATCAGTTAATTTTGTTTTATGCCTGATGTCTGTACTTCTTACTTTGTCTTTTAATTTTATACCTAACATGCTTCTTTCCATACTTCTCTGACATCTTGCAAGCTTAGCCCTATGGTGTTTTGAAGCAATGAAGCAATAAGCTATCCCTGTGCTAACTAACAGTTGGATCCATCCAGCCATTAGAGTGTGATTGAATGAAAAACATCTAAACATCTCCACTAACTTTCATACAATACTTCAAGACTACACACCACTTTGTTGTTCAGCAACTGCATGAACAGCTCCTCGCTGCAGAGAGATGTCCTCCTCAGCTCGTAGCAGGTCTCGAGCCTTGAGCAACAAAGGTTGCAGGCCAGGGATGGTCTGCCATCCTCTGTAACCAACTATTAAACATAATTTTATTATTTTACTACTGTTTGAACATTAGTGTGTCAATGCAGCAGTATGTTAACTTTTCCTATACATTTAGATCATAAAACATAAAGCTAAAGATGCGACTTGAGAGAGAAGCTCAAATGCACCGATTATCGATTATATATCAAACCTTTCAGTGTGCGCCACCGCCCCGTATTTCTCGTGACTAGGTGTCAACATATATTATGCCGAAGTTAAGTTGTTATTTACAAGAGGCTCTTTTATTAAACGTGCCAGACGTAGTATTACTCACCAGCATCAGAGTCAGAGACTCGTACATCTCCTGTAAATGAGTGTCGGCAATCGACTGCAGTCGAGAGCCCGCTAGACATAGTCTACACATAGACAGCTTCTCCATCTTCAAATTCACTTTCGCGTCAGTTCAATAACACCGTTTACGATGTTTGGAGCTCCAGTCTTTAAATGTATAGTATTGTTCAACTTTAAACCATGGAAATCTTTACTAATTTAATGATTAACGTTTAACCTTAATTCCTAATTCATTTCTGAAGTAAATTCGTTCAGCTATGTTCACTACACAACTATAATTGGATAGGAAGGAGTAATTGAGTAATCATTATTAATTACGATTACAATACTATAAAAAATAAATACCTAGCCTGCATTAACGACCAAAGAGAATACAATCAAAATCAATACTACGTAAGACATCGACAAAGAAGTGTATTTACATTAAAAAATTAAAACATTTTTTAGGAACATATTTGATTTGGTTACAAAACCTTTGAGCCTTGTCTTCTTTCATTGATTGCATAGATTATTATATATAGTAGAGATGGTTGATTGCTGCCTCAGTAAAGTTGTGGGGAGGAACTTCCTAGAGAGATTTGTAATTTTGACTAAAAACTCGCAGTCAATCTTTGCAGATATTTGTATCTGTATGGTTTTTCAAATCGATTTTTATGTTGCTTGGATAAGAGATCGAATATTTACTTGAATATGCTTATTGTTAAATGTTTGACTCCTTAGGCGTCGCCGTCGATTAGACGCTAGACGATCATGCAATCATCATTCGTGCCATCAATCATGAATTACCTTTTAATGATGGTTATACTGTAGACATTACACGTTCAATCAGAATTTTCATCAGTCACATCAAATACTTCACACAGAATACACGTGTTAGCACAAAGTGATATACCTATTCACAAAATGAAAGCCCCGTTTTGACATTTGTCTCCGCGGCGAAATTAATGAAGCAACTATGCAACTCGGTACTCGATACTCACGATGAATCGAATCTAGTTTGCACGGGGATTTCATCGATTTGAATATGAATGTAAAGTACATTTAATTAAAGTTTTAAATGTACTTTGAAGTTTTAATTGGAAAAATTAGCTTAGCTAATAAGAAATTTGATTTTGTAGGTATTTTAAAATAAAACAATATTATGAAAGGTCAATTTACTGAAATATTTAAATCAGTCTTCCGAATCACTTTCTTCAGATGATCAGCCAAACACGTCGTTTATTAATTATTATTTTACGTGTTCATTCTACCACTTTTACCTAGTTTTCCTTCGTAATTTAGGCACAAGCTTCATTCAACAATGTCAACATTTTCTTAGTGGAGAATGCCGGCTTTGTGAGTCGTGCTGCTGTGTCCTTTGACTTGAGCCCAAATCAGCTCAATAGCATTATATTGACAGTGATAAGGCGGCGTTCTTTCCACTTCGTGTCCATGCTGAAGTGCCAATTCGTCAATTTTATATTTTGGTTTCGCAGGTTTATTTTCTTTTACTAGCTGTAATAATTCAGCTTTTAACAAATTGTTTTTGTAGCCATGCTACCAAATCAGCCTTTTTGTTCGATTGAGTCGGTGGTCTATTTGAACCGAATGGTAAGGTGCATTATCCATAACGATTATGCACTTTTCAGGGAGGTTTGTTAGTAACTTAGTAAAGACAGCTTCTTGTCACTGAGCTGGACCGGATCTTGAACCACATTTCTCAATGGGGCTCTGAAAATCTGGTCGAGTTCAATGCCAAGAAGACGCAGGCTTGTGCGTTCACAGCAAAGATATCTTCTTTCCTTCCCCTTCCCACTCATCAGAGCACGCCACTGCCACTGTAGGACAATCTCAATATCCTAGGTATGGATATTCGCTGCAAATTGAATAACAGAAATTACATCGAGAGCATCATCAAAACAGCCTCGCGGAAACTGGGACACCTGAACAAAGTGAGAGGTTTTTTCACGCCGGAGCAGCGGTGTCTACTCTATGAGACACAAATTCGCTCCTGGGTGGAATACTGCTCGCATCTTTGGGATGGCTCCGCGAAATACCTATTAGATGCTCTCGACAAGTTGCAGCGACACGCGGTCCGAATTATTGGGAACCCTGTGGTCACGAACACCCTCGAGTCTTTGCAGATGCGTAGAGATATTGCTTCCTTGGTTGTATTTTACCGTCTCTATCATGGGGAATGTTCTGATGAGCTCTTCTGAGCTTAGATTTCACGCTCACACTGCAGAATATACGAGCAAGAACCAAGCGGTTTGGAGACCTTTTTCTTTGCCGCACCACCAAGACCGGGAATTCCTTACCAGCTCACATTTCCTTCTTCCTACAGTCCGGAGTCCTTTAAGTGGGGCTAGAAAAAGCATTTGATGAGGCCGCCAAGCTGAGTGCCACCATTGTAACATTACTTTGTGTCTGTAATGGTGACCCTCTTCCTGAGACTTTGCCTTTAGCTTACCATCAGGCGAGGTGAAGTAAAACTGGGGTGTCCTAGACAAAAAAACCTATCAAAGAAACTTGTAGTGCTCCACAGGGCGAAGTAATACTTCATTGCGGGGCAGTGACTCCTTCTTTATAAGGCACAGGTCCGGCCCCACATGGAGTCCTGCTGTCACCTTGTTGCTGGAGCGCCTGCATACCAGCTTGACCCCATCGACTCGGTGCAAAGACAGGCATTGAGACTGGTCGACAATCCCATTCTCGCAGGTGATGTGGAACCTTCCAGCCTTAAGGCCCAACGCTTTTCATAATGTATATGGACGATATTCACTATGCGATCAACACCAACATAATATGCTGTGCCGATGACACTGTTGTCACATTTGATGGCGCAAGCTGGGCTGAGGCAGTTTCAAAAGGTCAGTCGGGCATGGGGCAAGTGTCAGCATGGCTGCGTTGTAATTTACTGACACTTAACGTCAATAAAACTAAATATGTTTGCTTCCACAAAACAGCGGCTTCGGCCCCTTGCACATCTCTTAGCATCAAATTACACAATTGTAAAGAAATGAAAGGTTGCAACTGTGAACCCATTCCAAGGACAGCTAGCATTAAATACCTTGGCGTAATCATTGACGAAAACCTGAACTTTAAGGAACACATCATCGTTTTGTCAAACCGAGTGCGGAAAACCGCAAACATAATGAAAATACTGCGTCCTACAGCGCCGACTGACGTCCTGAAATCCGTTTATTTTGCTCTGTGTCCGTCGCTTGTGACGTACCTATTGCATAGGGAGCTGGGGTTCTGCTCAAAAGACCTTCCTTATGCAACTGGAAAGAGCCCAACACGTCGTTCTGAAAGCTATGTACCAGAAGCCCGTTAGGTATCCCACAACACAGCTCTACAAGGACAGCGGGTTACTTACCGTACGCCAACTATTTGTGTTGAAAGCGTTTCTTAAAGCCCATCAAACAGTTATAAGCAGTGAACAATACGAACAACTGCTAAAGCGCCGCTCATACAGAGTGACGGTACCTAAAGTTAATACAACATTTGCAGAACGGTTTGGTCCACACATAGAGTATTATATATACAATAGAGTGGCTAAGTCCTGTGATATCAAAAACTGCTCTCCAAAAGAGGCAAAAATGTTGGTTACAAAATGGCTGATTTCACTGACATACGAAGCTACAGAAATTCTTCTATTACACTAAGTTGAATACTTGTAGAAATAACCAAAGTTTATAGTGTATATGATTAAGATTTGTCCAGTATTTGTTTATTTATATACATGCAAAAAGTTATATACAACTATTATACTCGTACACATATACTATATATGTGTACGAGTATGTCTATTTAAACTACCCCTTACACTGAAATATTTCTTACACACCTTACACTCATAAGGCTTCTCGCCAGTGTGTGTGCGAGTGTGCAGATCTAAACTCCACTTAATACTGAAATATTTCTTACAAATATTACACTGATAAGGCTTCTCGCCAGTGTGTGTACGAGTATGTTTATTTAAAGTACCCCATTCACTGAAAGATTTCTTACACACCTTACACTCATAAGGCTTCTCGCCAGTGTGTGTGCGAGTGTGCGTATCTAAATAATTCTTTTTACTGAAACATTTTTTACAAAAATTACACTCATAAGGTTTCTCGCCAGTATGTACACGAGTATGTTTATTTAAACTACTCCTTTCACTGAAATATTTCTTACACACCTTACACTCATAAGGCTTCTCGCCAGTATGTGTACGAGTATGTATATTTAAACTACGCCTTTCACTGAAATATTTCTTACACACCTTACACTCATAAGACTTCTCGCCAGTGTGTGTGCGAGTGTGCGTATCTAAATAATTCTTTCTACTGAAACATTTTTTACAAAAATTACACTCATAAGGCTTCTCGCCAGTGTGTGTGCGAGTGTGCAGATCTAAACTCCACTTAATACTGAAATATTTCTTACAAATATTACACTGATAAGGCTTCTCGCCAGTGTGTGTGCGAGTGTGCAGATCTAAACTCGACTTAATACTGAAATATTTCTTACAAATATTACACTGATAAGGCTTCTCGCCAGTGTGTGTACGCATATGAATTATTAATGTATATTTACGTCTAAAACATTTCTGACAACTGTCACATATCAACTGTTTAAGTGTCTTGCTTGAGCTCCTATTAACACTTTGGTCTGCACTGATTTTGTTTGCAGACATTCCTTTGTGAGCGTCACTATGATCGGATGTGCTAACATTTTGTTTATTGTTGGTATCTGTTTCGTCGCGTGTTTCATTCTTAACTGTATTTTGTTCTACAACGCTATTAGTTTCGTCTTGTGGTTCTTCAATGTTCTCCTTTGCTTGGTCACTTCTTGTTTGATTGTTAGCTGGCGTATCTTCATAGTTCATCTACGTAGTTGGTCGAGGTTTTTTAGAAACAGGAGCACCTGAATAAGAAACCACATGAATGTAGTAATCTATACTTATAAAAAAAATACTTTTTGTTAATAAAAAAATATTGAAGGAAGAACGACTTGAAAAAGCTCGCTGTGGAAAAATACGATGGAGTATCGGGTGCAATGGTGCACTTTGGAAGAGGTCTGTGTCTAGCAGAGGACTGCAACAGGCTGGTATTGATTGATAATAATAAATCAATTTTGAATTTGGACTAGACGAGGCATTAAACATGGCTCTAACCCAAACTTGGTATAGGTCTGTACAGGGTGAGCCCTCCTACGTCCCGTGGTTTGAAGGCTGTAAGTTGAGCAGGAGTACCATCAAAACATTACTGAGGCCTCGTTCTGGGCAAATTAGCTTTCCTAATGAAGAAAGCTGACTTTCCAAATTGTAGGGAATGCGATAAAATTGAAGATGTGCAGCATTTGCTTATGGAGTGTGTGCGGAATGGAGCTGAGAGGGTCTTACTGATGAGTGACTTGAACCTGAATGGGATGGATTTGGGTCGGGTTCAGTCTGTGCTCTCCGAGTGATTAGGTGAGGTTTAAACTAGGTGTGAACTGAAAACAATTGAAAATAAAAATAAAAAAGGACGTGTTACTGGTACAGGGTAGGATAGAGTTGAATAACTGTATAGATAATAACACCTAAAAATCCAGATTAAAACAAAACAAAAATGGTAAGGTACTTAATAAGCTATACTTTTAGATAATTTCCATCATGCCATCCCTCCATTATGGGATCCATCGTACAGAAGCACTCGATGTGCTAACTCAATATTACCTTCAGCATCTTCTTGTTTCACGTCAACACTTTCTGATCCACCTGCAGTCGTCTGCGTCACTTCCTCCATGCTCAGGCGTTCATTGGGCATAACTTCTAGCTTGACTTGCTGCGGAGACATCACCACATTAGCACACCAATGTTCTTAGTAACAATCTGTTTTTTGAATTGGAACTTGGACTGTATATGTATGAGTTGCCACAAACCCCAGGAGTAACTGTCGCCGCGTGTGCTGACGACACAGCCCTACTCGCCTCCAATAAGTGCCCTATTCAACTTCAAGCCTTACGTTGATTGAATAAGAGTACTACATAGTACATAAAATTGTTGAGATAGGAGGTGTTGCACAGCTGTCCTCTCATTCAATCTGTCCCTACTGCACAAAGGCCTGCCCCTGTAGCCTCCAACTCTCATTGCATCTCACCACCCACTGCGACAGAGGGCCTACAGCCTTTCCCCGGTACCCCACCAACAGACAGTAAGATACCTAGGCATGCATGCATCTGGACCGTAGACTCACATGAAGAAAACACGTTCAGACAATGCAAGAAGAAATCTACTTGAAATACAAAGGTCTCTATTGACTGGTAGGACACTATTCAATATTATCCATGGATTATAAACCACTCATATATAAGTCGACCCTTAAACCCATCTGGACATAAAAAAACTATATCATTAAACAACTGTGCTGTTATTCGAAGCCTAATAATATTTGAGAGTGGCAACACTTGTTTCTACTGTATGGTCGTCTCTTTCTAGCCTATTGCTATCCTTTTCTGGCAAACCCCTCTTTCCACCAGGCAGGTCACGGCAGAGAATTTCTCTGCCGGACTCCTCATTGGCGTTTTTGTTTTCGTACTGAGTGGTCGTACTTAAAAGTATATTATTTAAATTTAATTTTTCTAACGGATTCTCCGTACGCATACTTTTGTTAAAATATTTTGTATACCTACTTATAGAATACATTTCAATTTTAGACTTTTGTGCTTAAAAGTGGATAGTGATTCTTTATCTTCTAGTAGTTCTGGAAGTCGATCATCTTCGTCACCGGCGCGCTTGCGGTCCTCTGTGGCTGTTGCTTCCACAGAGGCGGTGATCGAGCCACTGCCTCGTTCCTCTGGGCCTACGCAAACGATGTCTCATCCGAGCATCGTCACAAGTAAGAAACGTAGGTCAGCGTCTAAAGCTACAAAGGAAGTCAAACGTGCCCGACATGAGGGCCCAGAGCATTCCGACATGTTGAAAACGTTAGCTTTACAAGTGAATTTCATGCAAAATTATTTATTTCAAAATTACCCTACACAAAGTTACGAAACCCAACATTGTAACGATAGCGACAGTGATGTTTCTTTAAATGTAAGTGGCGAGTTATATGTATACTGGTGATGAATGTACCTCACGACAAAATTCTACAGAATTTTCTTTGCAGTTTGGTGTCGTTTTAAGAGCCTGCAATGTTGAAATCAGACAAACATATTCTAAAACGTCTGAATGATATTCAGCATTTTGAATCTGCTTCATGGTCAGATGTCGTATTGCACTGAGACATTACACCCACACACACACACATATGTAAACGCCCGGCGCGCGGCAGCCGCACGCCACACCATTTTGAGCCTTGTTGTGCTAATGCACTTATGAGCTCTGACTGTACATTGATTACAAAAAGGCCTTTGACTCCGTTCCTCATAGTTGGTCAACACTACAAAATCTATCACAGTCTGATCTCGTTTTTAAGTGCAACCATACTTGAATAGAAAACTAAACTGAATTTGATTAATAACAGTCCCATAAGAAAGAAGAAAGAAAAAAATAATTCACGAACACAACGTACAGAGAGTCAGACAAACAACAAGATAACACAACAAGAATACTCTCACTGCACATCGTGCGCACCCAAATGGGCCACCATCTCAGCATGAATGCCCCGCACACCAGGGTATGCGAAGCGCTGGTTTTCAGATGGCGCCGCTAGTGGCTCCGCCGCCTCGAAACGAGTCAGTGACGCATGAACACACAACAACAGATGTCATTACAATACTTAAAACACTTAAAAATGGCGACATAACTACAGAGAGGAATATTTCAAGGAGATGCTCTCAGTCCACTCTGGTTCTGTTTAGCTCTCAATCCTTTATCTGAACTCCTTAATAGCACTAATGTAGGATTTAAACTCAAACGTAATAACTCACAACATATTATATCACATTTACTATACATGGATGACATTACACTTTACGCAACTAACAACACAGAACTGACAAAGCTAGCAGACATCACACAATCATTCTCAGCAGACATAAACATGCAATTTAGAGTAGATAAATGCAAAATTCACTCTATTACCCGTGGCAAGACATAAAATAATTCTTATACTCTTGAAACAGGCGAAAACATCGACTCGATGGATGAATATAGTACATGCAAATACTTAGGTTTTCATCAGTCCAAACAAATTCACCAAAAGCATGCAAATTTAGAATTAACCAAAACATTCAAAGCTACAATGAACCAAATTCTAAGAAGTCAACTAAATGCACGCAATAGTATTAAAGCTATAAACACATTTGCAATACCAGTCCTTACTTATTCCTTTGGAATCATAAACTGGTCTCAAAGAGATTTAATCCGATTACAACGCACAATTAACACACATATGACAGCTAACCGAAAACACCACCCTAGATCATGCACACAACGTCTCACACTATCACGCCAAGATGGAGGGAGAGGACTCATTGATATACAGAACTTACACAACAGTCTCGTAGACAAACTACGTAAATATTGTTACACTAAAGCTGAACAATTGGATCTTCACAAATATGTTACAGATATTGATAAAAAAACTAACCCCTCTTAACCTAGAAAACAAAAACAGTGAACCAAAAATTCTAAGCAAACAACACAACATAGATACATGGGCACAAAGTGCATGGGAGACACCTCGCCGACCTCAGTCAATCACACGTCGATAAAGTAGCATCGAACGAGTGGCTACGGCGAGGAGAGCTATTTCCTGAAACAGAGGCTTTTGTCATAGCTATCCAGGATCAAGTTATAGATACCCGTGACTACCAAAAACACATCTTCCGAATACCTAACTTACCCACTAATCTATGTAGAAGCTGTTAAAAAAATTCAACACATCACTGGAGCATGTAAATCTATAGTCCAAACTGATTACAAACATAGACATGATCAAATTGCTGCAATAATTCACCAAAACTTAGCATAGCACACAAACATTCATTCGTTCCACAAAAAATAGCTTATTATAAATACTGTTACGTGCACGGGGTACAATTAAATGCCGTTTACTCAACGAAGAGATTTATTAGCTCACCACAAACTAGACAATTTAATCACTAGTACACACAGTACTCTTCAACAGTTCCAGTCGCTCAGTAGTTCACAGTAGTCCACAGTCGTTGCTCAGGTCGCAGGTAGAATCTTCTTCGGTCGCTTAAGTTCGCTGTGTTCGTTATCGATCTCAAAGACTGAATGAATCGTGTCGCTATGCGAGCGTGTTTTTATATCTCTCAATTAGGAGGATCGAATTATCTAGAAAGCTCGCGAGCGACAAATACCTATTCTTTGATCTTGCCGCCGTCGCTGACCTTCGAGTACATTCTCGATATTTACCTATTGTTTATTTTTATTCAACAAAGTCTGTAGGTACTCGTAGGTAGGTTGTGACTTTTTGTTGACGATTCCAGATTTTTCTATGCCATTCGGTAGAGTACCTACCTCGTCACTAACAATGCGTTTTTATTTCTTGAAGATTCGATTATTAGTTTTCGAGATATCGACGGCGGTCGTAACATTACCCCCCTCTTAGTCATGCTCGTCCCGAGCATCATTTGTTCCATGATGACGCTTCAACCTATCCACATGGACTACCTTTGGTTTTCCCCTAACCCCCTTCCTAATGCGGTAGGTAATGTCATTGATTCTCGTGATAACCGTATAGGGCCCTTCCCAGCGAGCTTGGAGTTTTGGAGATTTCCCCTTCTTGCGTAGCGGATTATGAAACCATACCAGTGTTCCTTCTTCGAAACCGTGGGTGTTTGCATTTCTATCGTACCGGGTTTTCACCCTTTCACCTGCCTTCAAATTGTGTTCCCGTACTATTCTGTGCACCTCGTCCAGTCGGTTTCGAAGTTCACTCACGTAATCCGTCACGGGCTTAGGACTATCAGGTGGTGTACCGGTTATTGCATCCACTGGTAGCCTAATCTCTCGACCAAAGTTCAGTGCGGTACATGACAGTATGGGTGTGTCCCATACTGTCATGTACCGCAGATCGATAGGACATCAGGAATAGTGGGATGGGGAATACTGGTCCCAATCTCTTTGGTGTTCATCGACAACTTTAGCCAAGTGATTTTCCAACGTCTGGTTAAACCTCTCGACCATTCCGTCTGACTGCGGATGCGCTGGAGTCGTACGGGTCTTGTTCATTCCAAGGAGCTTGCACATTTCTTGAAATAGAGCAGACTCGAAGTTCCGTCCTTGGTCAGAGTGAATCTCCATAGGTGCGCCGTACCGGCAGACCACTTCCTGAACCAGTTTCCTTGCCACAGTGACTGCTTCCTGGTTGGGTGTCGCAAATACTTCCGGCCACTTAGTGAAGTAATCTTGCACTACTATGATGTATTTGTTACCTTCTTCCGTCGTTCGAAAAGGTCGAGCAACATCAATGGCGATATGTTCCCATGGTGCTCCGACGTTATACAGTTTCAATTTTCATTTGCTTCTTGTCGGCGGTCCTTTAACTGAAGCACATGCAGTGCATTTACGGCACCAATCCTCGACATCTTCCCGACAATGAAGCCAGTAAAACCGCTGTCGTACTTTAACTAGGGTTTTCTTGACTCCGAGATGCCCGCCAGAGACACCATCGTGACTCTGCCGTAAGAGTGTAGCCACCTTGCTTCGTGGTACTACTACTTGTAGTCACCTCTTTGCCGTCGTTGGATTCCCATTTCCTATACAGCACGTCATCTATCAGAGTTAAACTGTCCCACTGGGCCCAATAACTTTTGGTAGTGGAACTGTAAGCAGATATATCACTCCATTGGGGTTTGTTTCCAAGCTGCTTCCAGTGCAGTATAGGTTGTAGATCATGATCATCCTCTTGCGCCTGCTTCATACTGCTTCCGGTCCATTCGTCGTCAAGTCCATTCACCTTTATGACTTTAATATTTTCACAGGCTTCGTTCTTCTGACAATGCTTGCAACCTTCGGCACACGCCCTACGAGACAAAGCATCGGCCTTGCCGTGCCCTTTTCCACTTCGGTGTTCTATCACAAAGGGAAATTCCTGTAGTTGCTCGATCCACCTTGCTACTTGACCTTCCGGATTCTTGAATTGTAGCAACCATTGTAGTGCAGCATGATCTGTCCTTAGTGTAAACTCTCGTCCTATAAGGTACTTATTAAAATGCTGTAAGGACTTCACCACAGCGAGAAGTTCACGACGAGTGACACAGTAATTTCTTTCCGGCTTGGATAGCGATTTACTGAAGTATGCTATTACAACATGGCGATCTCCTTGCACTTGTGACAACACTCCACCTGTACCGGTATTGCTGGCATCCGTATCCACAATGAATCTTCCTTCCCTGGTAGGATAACCCAATATAGGAGCTTCGCACAAGCGTTCTTTAAGTGTACAAAAAGCTTGCTCGCAGTCTAAGTCCCAAACGAAGTCTCGTTTATCTTCCGTTAGTCTGTGTAGTGGTTTAGCAATATCCGAGAAATGCTTAATAAAGCGTCTGTAATATGCGCATAGTCCCAGAAACGCGCGAATCTCCGTTTTGTTCTTTGGAACAGGCCATTCCTGAACAGCTCTAATCTTCTCGGGGTCGGTTTTAACTCCTTCTGTGGAGATCACATGTCCAAGATAGCTGACCTCCCTTTTAAATAAAGCGCACTTCTTTGGACTCAGTTTAAGGTTAGCCTCACGGATTCGAGTAAAAACTTTTTCCAGGATCTTCAGGTTTTCTTTGAAGCTGCGTCCCATAACTATGACATCGTCCAGGTAAACCAGACAGACATCTCCGAGTAGACCCACCATTACTCTTTCCATGAGGCGCTCAAACGTGGCCGGGGCATTACATAACCCAAATGGCATAACATTAAAATGCCATAATCTGTTTCCAACTCCTGTACTAAAGGCTGTCTTCTCTTTATCTTCAGGACTGATCTCCACCTGCCAGTAGCCACTTTTTAAATCGATGGTTGAAAACCATTTCATACCACTAAGCATGTCCAGGGTATCATCGATTCTAGGCAAAGGATAACTGTCTTTCTTAGTGACATTATTTAACATTCGGTAATCCACACAAAACCTTGTGCTACCGTCCTTTTTTTTTACTAGTACCACAGGTGATGAGCATGGACTCGTAGAAGGTTCGATCACTTTGCTCTCAGCCATGTCTTTAATCATTTTTGCTACCTCCCCTTCTCTGGCCCACGGTAAACGTCGAGGTCTCTGTTTTATGGGCCTGGAGTCACCTGTGTCAATCCGGTGTTTCACGAGCCCAGTCCTTCCACAGTCATTCCCGGTTGCAAAGATGTCTCTGAATTGTAGCAGCAGGTCTCTGGCTTGGTGCAATTCTGATGCTGAAAAAAAAAAATTCCTTCAAATTCTCAAGAAGTTGTTCGATGTGATATACGGAGACTTGTGTACACAAGACAAAAAAGATAGCCTATCTATCTAATAAAATGTATTTATGATCTGGGTCAAGTGGAAGCACCCGTATGTTTTACATATATGTGTGTTCACACAACAATAACTCATTGCTTTGAAGTCACATGTGTGCGTCATCGTTAAAGGCGTATTACTGTAATACGTTTATGTGTGCCAGTGCGCATGATCGTGAATATTCGTGAATCGTGAACGTTTGAATATGTGTGACTGATTTGCCTGCCATCGAATGAGAAAGTAAATTTCACCATTTTAGCACAGGCTCACGTAGTTGAGTGGTATTACAGGCGTAAAGACATTTCGAAGGTAGCGAGTTCGAACCGCTACTATATTGATGTAGTCGTTTTACGTTAATAAATAGTTTTGTTTTTGTTCTTTATTTTGTTTGTGATATTAAAGAACGTTCAAGTTGTTAATTAACCGTGTGAAAAGCACAATGCATCCAATTGTTGACAGTTAAAAATAAAATTATCATGTTATTTATATATGAGAATGAGGGTAGCATAAATTCCAATACGAGAAACATTAATGCAATGTGTGTGCAACAATACTCGCTCAGTAATAATAAAAATACTACTGATTTAAGTTGCTATAAATAAATAACTAAAATATCAAGATACTTTTGTGATGTTACCTCAACATTCCCTTAATAGGTAAGTAATTAACATGAAGATATACAAATATTTAAAAGTTCAAAAAGTAAAATTTGACTGGGATTCGAACTCAAAACTTTGCACGATTTTAACACTTAAAAAGCGAAGCTGTAAACCCTGTGGTCACGGAGACTTACAAGAATTAAACAAAAATTACGTTCATATACCAGTAATAAGAATTTTATGAGTTATTGTTATTACTAAAGAAAGTGTAACTGATGATAAATAAATACGAATGGTTTTGAATCAATTGTAATTTGCGAGTGTATATGTGTGTGTGAGTGAGGAAACGAGTTTTGTTACACACACATTTATGTAGAACATAGTGGTGACTTTTTCTGCTTGCCAAAATCAATATAACGATCTGTATAATACTTATATTACTAGACAGGCTATCGTTTTTGTCTTGTGTACCACATTGTTGAGTCGAAGTGTTGTTCAACCGCCTCAGGCACTTTACTTCCTCACATCTTCCGACCACACTAATCTTCTTCAGGAGAACTATTTCATCACTGAGATTAAGAATTCTCACTCTAGCGATTCCGTTCGGTATCAGTAAGGTTCTTGCTGTTATTAAATTTTGATGACTGCCGGCATCTTCCACAATAAGACATCTTCTTTGTTCAGTCTTCGCGGGAAACTTCACTTTGACTAATGTTTCCGATTTAGGAGCTAACGTTGTATCCGTTAAACAGTAAAGAGAGCACGGGTGCGATCCTTGTAAACAAACTTCCTGATCAGGGAATCTCAGCACTCCTCTAGGTATATCCAAGACACATCTGTGGTTCCTCAAGAAATCCAGTTCCAAAATGCAGTCATCAGTAATATTAGCAATGAGCACTGACTGCTGGTATATTTCGTCGCCAATTCCTACCTCCATTTCTGTTTCACCGAGAACGGTCACTGGCTGGCCAGTAGCTGTCTGAAGCTGGCACCTTGGAAATCGCTTTTCCCACCTTATGGTACGTTTCAGTAATTCTGGTCTAACAACTGTACGTGAAGCTCCAGTATCCACTATTAAACTGCAAGGTTGATTGTTTAAGGTGGCCTCGATGATCAAACTATTTCCATTGCACACTTGAGTTATAGTGATGGTTGGGGCCTCATGTTCACCAGCCAGCGCCCGCCCCGCGGTTGATCAAGAGGTTCCGTTAAACTAAATGCCGCCAGGCAGTTTAACGGAACCTCTTGATCAACTTGGGTCCCGGAGTCCGTGACCCTCCTCCGTTTTCTCGAAGGACACTCTGATTGAATATGGCCCCTTCCTCTACAGGAATAATACGTTGGGACATACCGTGGCTTCCTTTCTTCTGCAACTACCTCTTTGACCTCCCTGACCTTACTTATTCCGGCATTCTGCCGTACAGTTTCCACCTCGAGAGCATAAGCCAGTGCTTCTTTCAAGGTCTGATGGTGACGCAACTGTACACTAGCTTTCACTTCTGCGTCCCGTATACCGTTTAGGAAGGCCTCCAACAGAGTGGTCTCGATCATAATGGGTGTCGATGAGTAGGCCCGACGAACGAGTCTTTCAACTTCTACAGCCCATTCCTGGAGGCTTTGACTAGATTTTTGTTTCTTCTCCCGGAGCTGCGCTCGGTAGACATTCTCCAGGTGCTTGTCACCGTAACGTGTGTCTAGAGCTTCCATCAAAGACCCCAGAGTCCTTCCTTCAGGCGGCAGGTTTTCCAATATTATTAAGGCATCTCCTCGTAATGCAAGTGTCAAGGCCATAAATGACTCCTCGTTGCTCCAGGCTTTAGTTTTTGCCAATATCTCGAACTGGTACTTGAAGGCTGTCCACGAGGAAGTTCCATCAAAGTGTGGTAGGTCGAACTTTGCTGATGATGGTGAGGTCACGGTAACAGGTCCGCAGGTTTCCAGCTTGACGATCTTCTTTTCGAGAACTTGCAAGCGGTCGTCCATGGTCCCAGACTTCAAAGCCACTTCATTACTCAGCATTTGCAAGCCATCTTCGAGGTTCCTCACTTTATCACCCAGTGCATGGATGCCTGCATCGATTTTACCCATGACGGCTTCCTGGTTGGCCTGCAGCATCTGCTGCATAGAAGCCTGCGTCTCTTGCCTGGAAGCCTGCATCATCTGCTGCATAGAAGTCTGCATCTCTTGCCTGGAGACCTGCATCTCTTGCCTGGAGGCCTGTATCTCTTGCCTGGAGGCCTGCATCATCTGCTGCATAGAAGCCTGCATCATCTGCTGCATAGAAGCCTGCATCTCTTGCCTGGATGCCTGCATCATCTGCTGCATAGAAGCCAGCAGCGTCATCATGTTGGTATCTGACGAGGTTCCATCTGGTGCTGCCGTAGTTCCCGCTGAGACAGCAGCATCGGCCTGACGCCCTTCCTCTTCGAGGCTCCGTTGACGTGCGGCATCCATTTCTACTTCACGTCTGGTCCGTGGAGTACGCCCTTCGTCTTCACGTAGTAATAACGGCATCCCACTTCTGACACCAATTGTTACGTGCACGGGGTACAATTAAATGCCGTTTACTCAACGAAGAGATTTATTAGCTCACCACAAACTAGACAATTTAATCACTAGTACACACAGTACTCTTCAACAGTTCCAGTCGCTCAGTAGTTCACAGTAGTCCACAGTCGTTGCTCAGGTCGCAGGTAGAATCTTCTTCGGTCGCTTAAGTTCGCTGTGTTCGTTATCGATCTCAAAGACTGAATGAATCGTGTCGCTATGCGAGCGTGTTTTTATACCTCTCAATTAGGAGGATCGAATTATCTAGAAAGCTCGCGAGCGACAAATACCTATTCTTTGATCTTGCCGCCGTCGCTGACCTTCGAGTACATTCTCGATATTTACCTATTGTTTATTTTTATTCAACAAAGTCTGTAGGTACTCGTAGGTAGGTTGTGACTTTTTGTTGACGATTCCAGATTTTTCTATGCCATTCGGTAGAGTACCTCGTCACTAACAATGCGTTTTTATTTCTTGAAGATTAGATTATTAGTTTTCGAGATATCGACGGCAGTCGTAACAATACAAACCCACCACTATTTTAGAAAACACCTCACATAAAATATACTGGGACCGAACAATTATTACAGACAAAACCATACACTACAAGAGACCCGACATTACAGTGCTAGATAAAATTAATAAATAAGTACTGATCTTAGATATAGCAATTTGCAACACACACAACCTAAACACTACACATTCAGAGAAAATGACTAAATACATAGATTTAGCTACTGAATTCAACTACTGAGTTAGTCCCTAAGGCCCTTCAAACTAAACTCAGCACACTACAAATGCCAAAATCCAACCTTATGCTTATACAGAAAGCCTACTACTTAACACATGCCATCTGACCCGGAAATTTCTTGCTTCATCCACATCACATTAACAATCTTTTGTTTTCTTTTTCTATGTTTCACACTTGGTTAAGACCTGTGTGTCTCTTACTGTACCCCTATTAATCAAAAGGGAGATGTATATAATAATAATAAACAGATATTGAATGCACCCTGGTTTATAAGAACCAGGAAACCATATGTTCAATCAAAAAGTGGTGTGATATATTTGATGTATAGAGGATTTTAGAAATCCTGGCAAATGTAAGGATAGGGCAAGCTCCATCGGGAGCGACGCCTCGAACGCCAACAGTGCCCACACCTCATATATAGTCACATTAAGACTAATCATAAGATTTATAATACTAGTATACACCAAAAAAATCTGTCCCATGTCCCTGTCATGAAAAATATTTACTACACTGTTTATTGTATGAGACATTGTTTTAGGCACCACTAGCTGACGCCCGCAACTTCGGTTTTTTAATCACATTCCCATTATGGGAACCATTTCCTGGCAAAAAAGCAGCTTTTATTTTAACCAATAAATATATGATACCTAATATTTATTGGTAAATATTTGTGCGCCTCACTCTCAAACGCACATTCCTTGACAGCTTATCACTCTTTTAACAACCATGTTGTGCAACTGTGGAACAAAAGGCCTGAGGAAGTGGTGTCAGCTGCTACGCTAACCACCTTCTAGTGTAGCTTACATAAATGGCTTGCAGTGAACAACAAACAACAAAAGTGATATACTAGACTGAACTATACTCCAATACCAGGTAGTGCACAAAGCAGCAAATTGCTGCTCGTCCATAATTTAAATATTAATATGTTATTCCAGACTATAAACTATCACTGTGCTAAATAACAGTTAGATCCATCCTGTCGTTAGAGTGTGACTGGATAAAAAGCATCCAAACATCTCCACTAACTTTCATACAAAACTTCAAGACTACTTACTCACCACTTTGTGATTCAGCAAGTGCATGAATAGCTCCTCACTGCAGAGAGATGTCCTCCTCAGCTCGTAGCAGGTCTCGAGCCTTGAACAACAGAGGTCACAGGCCAGGGATGGTCTGCTGTCCTCTGTAACCAACTGTTAAACATAATTTTATTATTTTACTACTAGTTTGAACATTAGTGTGTCAATGCAGCAGTATGCTAACTTTTTCTATACATTTAGATAAAAAAACTTGATCTTGAACAGATCATTGTAAAGAGAAGATTGATTATAAATCAAACCTTCTCACTGCCCCGTATCTCTCGTGACTTGGGGTCTACATATATCCCGGTCTCTTCGTATTACGAGTACAACAGCATAAATACTTCGTATTACAACAGTAAGTATAAAATAGGTTAAGTTGTTTATTTATAAGAGGCTCTTTTATTAAACGTGCTAGACGTAGTATTACTCACCAGCATCAGAGTCAGAGACTCGTAAATCTCCTGTAAATGAGTGTCGGCAATCGACTGCAGTCGAGAGTCCGAGTCGTCCGCTAGACATATTCTACACATAGACAGCTTCTCCATCTCCAAATTTAATTTCGCGTCAGTTCAGAGACACCGTTTATGTTGTTTTGAGCTTCAGTCCTTAAATGTATAGTATCCTTAAACTTTAAACCATGCAAATTTTACTGATTAAAGTTTAACCTCAATTCAGTCAATTCACAATACCAAAGAGAATACAATACTACGTAAGAGTGTTGCCAACCTCAAAAATTTAAAAAACAACAACTCGCCGTAAAAAAACAGTAGAAAGCAGCAGGTAAAGAAAAAAAAGGCAGGTCTCAAAATTTTGCTCATACCTATAATTAAATAATAAACAATTTTCTTAGTTACTAGCACTCACATACATTGATATACTTATAATCACAACAACAAAAAACGAAAATCAAAGTAAAATTATTTTTCAGTTTCATTTTCAATTGCCTCATCTTCAATATTTTCAAACTCATTTATATTTTTAAAATCATACATGATTTTGTTGAATTAATTCATGTGCCTTTCTGTGGCTTCAAATGAATAGTAATCGGTTATTTCGGATTTAGTGTGTAATACTCCTTTAATACTTGTAGTCGATATTCTGTTGCGTAATTTGGTTTTCATAATATTTATAGCAGAAAATAACCTTTCCACGGCGTCGCTGATATGTGGTAGGCACAAAAGCTTTTTTACCAATTCACACAATGTAGGGAATGTTTGAGATTCGTCTCCATTTCTTAATTCTTGTGCATGTTTCCAAAAGTCGATAATATCGGGAGTTTGGTTTTGGTTGAAAGAAAAATCGACATTTCTTAACATTCGCCATTCTCTAACCAGTTCCGTTATATTATTTGGACAAATCTATAATAATAATAATAAAAACTTTATTGACAATAAGAATATACATTGTTAACTAATCTAGGCTCAATATATTTTAATACTGTGTATAATGAGCGTCCAGAGTTTAGTTGGCGCTGTTACAGGTGGTACATCATATCACATTAGGTGCTAACATAATTATGTTAACAAAAATTAATGAACCCTGTCTCCTAAACTAGGATATCCTGTGTCTTAGGAGACAGTTTTCGGCTAAATTATTTATACAATATTCGTTTCCCAGTGAACAGTTAACAGTCACCCGACCCCATTATACAGAGTTATGTATTTAATTGTGGACGATGTATATTAGGTGAGTGTGTGTGTGTGTGTGTGTGTGTGTGTGTTTGTGTGTGTGTGTGTGTGTGTGTGTGTGTGTATGTGGGTGTGCATGTGTACGTACGTTTGACTTGTATGTGTTGTAGTGTGAGTGCTTGTACGCGAGTATTTGTTGGGTTGTTCGTGAGTTTGCATTGTCATATTAGGCGATGTATATCATTAGGGATTCGGTTTGTGCATAGTCCTGTTGAAGAAGCCATGTTTCCATTTTGGATTTTAATTCTATTTTATTTAGGTCAATGATATTTAGCTTTTTCTGGATCTGTTTATAAATGTGAGTGCTAATGATATAATATTGATGCTTAGCAAAGGTGGTCCTATGAAGCGTGCCCAAAGGATAGTTCGTTCGTCTCCTGGGATTAGAAGGAGGGACGCTATTGTGTTTCCTCAGGACACACCGGAGCACGTATAGTTGACGGACCGTCAGAACGTCGCAGTCATGATATACGTGATCTGTGGAGTAGCGTATAGGTTTTCGAGTCATGACTTTTAAAATTGCTCTCTGAGCTCTCTCTAGTTTTAGAACGTTGGTCTTCGTTGCTCCTCCCCAGACCGGGATACAATATCCTATAACTGATTGACACAGTGTTTTAAAGACCATTTTTAAAGTGTCGAAGTTTGCTGAGGCTCTGAGTGATTTGAAGACATGTATGAGCCTCATAGTTCTGGTGGTTAAAGTTTCTATATGCTCATCCCATCGTAGTCCTGTATTCATTTCTACTCCGAGATATCGCACAACCTCAGTTTTTTTGAGTTTCAGGCATGTACATGGCGCTGTTTGTTGTGCGCACGTGTGAGCTGTTATTGAGAACGTAGAGTCCGGGGACGTGGTTTGGCGGAGAAAAAAAGGGATGTATGCGGTTTTGTTATAATTTAAAGTTAAAAGGTTTGTATTGAGCCAATCTGTTACCTTAGCCAATGCCAATTCCGCGGTATTTTTGACACTGACTCAAGTTGGTCCAGAGACTATGATTGCTGTGTCGTCAGCATAAGAGAACATTTGTGCATTTGGGAGTGTCATATTGCACAGGTCATTTATGTAGATTAGAAACAGGATTGGCCCCAGGATACTTCCCTGGGAAGAAATAATGTAAATCTGCAATGGAAGGGAATTCCTTTTTTATTTCAGGATCCAGAATTGCTTTAGGATTTAGCATGTTCAGACATTTTAATGCTTGATGGTCTTTGTCGTCAAAAGGAAACCTGTTTAATATCTGTTTTGCAGCTTCGATATAAAACTCCTTACACTTTAAGTAGAAATTTTTCAGCTGTTCTTCATCTAGTTCTCCCATTTCTCTCTTTCTTCTGATCAGATTTGGCACCATTCCGCCAACGCATATATGTTGCAACGGTAAATGTTTCTGCTCACTCGAGAAGTCAAGGTTTAATAGTTGTTTGTTTTGCGTCTAAAATATTTTGTGCTTAAGTTTTTTCTTGTTCAGTGAGATTCAAATATTCAGTTTGTACAAAGCATTCCAAGATAGTTGTGTATGCGGTCAGTATTTTGTCGTATTGTAAATATAATTTCGGAGTCTCGGATTGCATTTCTTTATTGAGATCGATAAATATAGGTAATGCAAATTTCAAAAACTCCAGGTACAATTCGGTTGTCGGTTTGAGAGCCTTGGAGAGAATTGATTGCGCAGAAAGTAATCTATCTACATGAATCGCAGTTTGAAAATTCAATTTTATAGCTGGTAATTGTTCCAGAAGCCTATTTATGTACTACCTCAATAAGCGACAACCATCTGGTTTGACTAGGGTGGAGCAATTTGTGTGGTTTAATATTTGTGAATGCTTGAAATGTTTTGAAATCTCCAATACGTTTTGGAGAATTTTGTACATGATTATATACGTCTCTACAGAAATCTTCCACGCCTCTTCGCAATTTCTCACATGCGTATGATGCGCAAAGGTTAAAAGAATGACAAATACACTTCGTAGTAAAAAGGTGAGGTATATCATTTTTAAACGAAGTAACCAATGAATGTTTATTTCCAAACATAACGTTACAGCCATCAGAAGCAAAGCCTATCATATTTGATTTGTAAGGAATATTTTTTCAACAAAATATTCTACTATTTTGCCATACAGCGCTGTTGCTGCACCATCTACGATTGGTATTAAAGTCAGAAATCTATCTTCAACGCTGAAATCTAATTTTACTATTTTTACGACAAGCGCTAAATGTTTTATCGTAGATTTATCTGTGCTTTCGTCAACAAGCAATGCAAAGCAATTGTTCTGTAACATCTCTATTATATTTTCTTCTGCTGTTTGTCCAGTTACATTAACAATAATAGATCTACCTTTTGTGCGGCTCATTGATAATTGTTCCGCAATTTTCGAATCGGGACATACAGCTCAAATCAAATTATTCAAGTGAGACGTAGTAGTTAAAAGACAGATTATGCTCAGCAATAAATCAGGCCATTTTTACTTCACCCGCTTTAGTTTTTTTAGTTTTAGTTTAGCTATAATTTTTGTATCTTGTGAGTGTGAAGCTGAGGTAAACATTGATGTCAGTTTTTGTTGTTTTTGTAATTTCAAACTATTCTTCGCGTGTTTTATTGAATCTTTGTGTCGTAACAGTTCGTGTATACCACATTTCCTGTCGCAATTACACGCAGAACAAAAGAAATAAGTCTCACCTTTAGTGCTTTTCTTTAACCAGCCTTTGAACCTATCATCTTTTAACCATAAATTTACGAATTTATGTTCATATTTCACATTTTTCTTCTTAGGAGGACTTTTCCCAGTCGAATCACTACTCATTTTATCAAAAACGTTGTAATTGTTGTTTATTTTAAAATAAACGCCGCAATTCAAAGAAACTGTTCAAGGGGTTGTGACTATAAAACAATACGAAATACAATAGGTGTGTAGCTGTTATTCATAAATTGGTATTTCCCCGTGCATAAAAATATAATTGTCATATACATATAATGTGGTTGGGAATTCCTTCGAATCCCGACTAAAGAAGATACTGCCATCTAGTGTCATTGCGTTTTATTACGTAGTGGTTATCAAAAAATGTTTGCATAGTAGTGTAATAGGTGGCGCTGAACACTAGTTGAAAAACAGTAGAAAATAGGAATGAAACAGAAAACATGGACATCAATGTGAAAACAGCAAATCTACTGTTAAAACAGTAGGGTTGGTAACACTCGGTAAGAATAATAAACATAAATACATAAATACCTAACCTCCATCAACGACAATCAACGACATTAGAGTACCTATTTACATAAAAAAATGAAAACATTTTTGGTGTGGTTACAAGACCTTTAAGCCATTTCTTCATTCGTTGAGTTCTACCTCAGTATAGTTGTGGGGATTTTACAAGAAACTTCCTAGAGAGATTTGGAATTTTGGCTAAAAACTCACAGCCAATCTTTGCAGAGATTTACATCTCTATGGTTTTTAAATTCGATTTTTATGATGCTAATTATGTCACATGTCCTCCACATAGGAGCCAGTTGAAAACCAGTGTCAGGTACTTGTGCCTGGCACCATGCTGAACTGGCCCCTTTTTTGGTGCAACGTGACTAATTTGTTTATTTGTTTGTGTTTATTGTTTTGTAATGTATATAGTACATAAGTATTTGTTAGTCGATGCTGTACCAAAATAAAAAGGTTTTTCTTTCTTTCTTTCTTGGCACTTAAGAGAACGAATATTTTCTCGAATATGCTTATTGTTAAATGTTTGACCCCTTAGGCGTCGATTAGACGCTCATGCAAGCATCATTCGTGCCATCAATCATGAATTACGTTTTAACGATGGTTATACTGTAGACGACAGAGGTTCAGATGGCGCTGCCGTCACGTAAACATCAGCTCTGTTATAAAATATTATTTAAAATAAAATTAACGACTAAATATCGTTCAAACTATCGTGAAAGTGTATAATAAGAAGAAAACAATATGTGAAATTGTTATCCAAACATAAACCATAGTCAAAGTGAAAAAAAAAGTCTGTAAGAAAAATATGCGATTGCTGAAATTTATATGATCGACTGTGACTATTCTATAAACAACTATAAAATATAGTCATAATATACCGTCATAAATACAATCAGTGCGCAAAATAATTGGATTTTAACAACAAAAACTTGAGATACTCAAGAAGTAAAATAAGTGATTAGCAACTTTCAGTGTGGTGCGGTATCCCTAGAAAAAATTCTTAACATTTTTGCACAATGACTCACAGAAACGATAGTACCTAGTTTCAAAAATTGCATCCTTCAAAAGAGGCCTTACATTTGGATTCCGTGCTGTAATGTTAAGGTGGCAGAGTCGTGAGACACTTCGACTGCTGCGCATTGGCCCTGCGTTCGATCCTGAGACTCTCAAGCACATTTTGACATTGTACATAATTGTTATACTGTATGAAGGTGGTATAAGGTGACAAAATAAGACAGAAAGCAGTGCTCGATGTTGTGAAAAAATAATAAGTTAAGTATAACAGCATAATAAGTTATATCTGCACCATGAATCAAAACGGCATTAATAATAACGTTACTGTTCGACAACATACAATAACACGGGTGTTGTCGAGCAACTCGCTGTATGATGACGCTTCACAGGATGGTATTGAATTTGATAATGATCTTAGTTCCACAAGTATGCATGAAAGTTCTACACGATCAAGTATTTTATCAGAAGAGATTGAACAATTAAAAATAGAATTGAAAGAAAAGGAAAAAATGCTAGCTAGTGCCCATGCTTTAATTGATAAGCTCTCACTCGAAAATTATCAACTTCGAAATGAATTAGCGGATATATCAGCATCTAAGGAGACGACCACAAAGAGCAAAACTAAAAATAATAGAAATAAGACAAATATAACACGGAATAAAACACATAATTCCATCTCACCTGAGATAATAAATAACACTGGTTCAGCAAGAGCAAATACCCCACAAAAGGATATCATCTATAATGATCGGACCTTACGCAAGTCAAGGATTTGTCTTCTAAGTATAAAATAATGCAAACCTCTAATTATCTGAGGAATTATAGCATTCTTCATTTTCGGAAACCAAATGCTGCACTGGAATGTATACTGGACAGAATTGAGGATAAAATACGTGCTTTTACAAAATCTGATTACTGTATCATTAATATAGTTGAAGAAAATTTCAATATTACGCAAAACTATGTAGATCTTGTCAAGTCTATTAGAAAAAATCTTATCAATCTGAATCATACTAACTTTATTATATGCTTACCAACCTATAAATTTAACTGTAATAATATCATGTATAACAGTAGAGTAGATTCTTTCAATGGCCTACTTTGCATGGACAATGATACACACAAATACGCTTATCTTCTAGACTCAAATCTCAATCTCTCATGTGACTATAGTATGTTTGACTGGCGCACTGGTCGTCTAAATTATAATGGGATGAGGCGCATTATTCTTGATTTACAAGACCTTGTATTAGATCTGACCAAATTAAATGTAACCGATGTGACGCAGTCTGTACAGAGCAATTAGCAGTTTTTTCTCTGACACTCTGAGTATTCTCCACCAAAATGTAGCTGGACTTATAAATAAGTCAGACAGATTACATGTGAAATTAGACGAACTCCATAGTACTGGTACAATAATTGATGTCATTTGTGTGACAGAACATTTTATAGAAAGGGGACATGAAAACCTACTACATATACAACATTTTTGTCCAGCGGCTTTCTTTTCTAGAAATAATATAAAACGAGGAGGTGCATGTATTCTTGTGAGAGCAGGAGTTCAATACAAAGAACTACCTGACGTAGCTACGCTCTCAATCTCAGGAATTTTCGAATGCTGTTGTGTCGAAATAATTTCCCATCAAATTCTAATTGTCTGCATTTATAGAAATCCTTCAAGATACCTTACAATATTCTATGAACAATTAGAAAAAGTTCTGGAAAGGATTGGTTCCTATTCAAAGAAGAAGGTAGTTTTATGTGGTGAGTTCAATATTAACGTCTTAGATAGGAATAAAGAAACACTTGAATTTGAAAATTTTCTACTTGGTTATAATCTTACCTTAGCAATATACCAACCAACTAGGCTTCAAAGCATGAAATGCATCGATAACTTTGCACATAACTACAACAAAGACTGCCAGGCAACAGTTGTTGATCTTGTCCTATCCGATCACACATCGCAGATACTGACAGTTCCGATTAATAAAACGTGTAAGTTAAAGTTTTGGAAGACGATAGTAAGGGATATCTCTAACGAAAACTTAAATTTTTTTTTAAACTATTTATCTTTTACAGAAGTTTATGAGTCAAATGATGCAAATCAAGCCTATGACAGTTTTATGAACGATTTTACTCTGCTTTACAAATTATGCTTTCCTCAAAAAATTATCACAATAAAAACTAATAAAAAATGTAAATGGATATCCCGAGGAATAAAAAAATGCACTCAAAAACAACGTCAACTACTATGGGAATACAGGAAAAAGCCAAGTATAGAAAATAAGACTACTTTTAAAAAATACAGTGCTCTATATAGGAAAATAATTAGACTAACACAGAAAGCTCAAAATAACCACTTTATAAACACAGCACATAATAAATCCAAAGCTACTTGGCAAATAATTAATAAATCAAAGTTCTGCCTGCCTACAGAAACGATTACCTCAATAAAAAATAAAAATACATCAATAACTAAACCTCAAGACATTGCCAATCAATTTAATAACTACTTTATTGATGAAATAGAAAATAAATGTGGCAATAATCTGAATATTAATTTTGAAAATTTGACATTACACTCATTCTTTATGCTGCCTATTTTGGAAGATGACATAATAAAAGTAACAAATAAACTCAAAAACACAAACACTGTGGGTTTTGATGGCGTGCTGACGAAAGTAATTAAGTATGTAGTAGAGGTTTCACATTTTCAATTTAAGCGTTATAAATGAAGTCTTCCCGGAGAGACTGAAACGAGTGATTATAAAACCCATTCATAAAAAAGAAGACAAAACTGACTTAAAAAACTATAGACCTATAGCAAAAATTCCAATATTTTCTAAAATTCTCGAAAAATTTATCTATCACGCTATTACTAACTACTTTAATAAGTATGATCTGTTCTGTCACGAACAAAAGGGTTTCCGGAAAAACATGACCATTAATATGGCAATTTTTGATTTCTTATCGCAGATTATGGATCCTGTTGATAAACGAATACCAGTCTGTGCTATTTTCACAGATATGACCAAAGCTTTTGACTATGTGGACCATAAAATATTATTGAATAAAGTACAGGGGTATGGAATCAGAGGTAATATTCTGAGACTTTTGGAATCCTACTTGACCAATCGAATGCAATACACAGAAATATCTAGAATATGTCCAAAAAATAATCTAGAAACTATTCACCTTTCAAAACCAAGAGAGGTCAAATATGGTGTGCCACAAGGCAGTGTTTTGGGACCTTTATTGTTTCTAATATATATTAATGACCTTCCAAAAGCTACTAATAATAATAACATGGTGCTTTTTGCTGATGACAGCACAGCAGTAATAAAATGTAATGATCCAAATGAATACCAAAACGAAATAAATAATTCATTATCTAACATTATCACTTGGCTCAATAATAACAATCTCATAATAAATCTAAAAAAGACTACAATAATGCATTTCCACCAAAGGAGTAGTATTCCGGATATAGAGGTGAAATATAATGATTTTAAAATAGAGGAAACTGCGAAAGCTAAATTCTTGGGCATAATTATTGATAGCCAACTTACTTGGAAGCCACATGTAAATAAGTTATGCAACAGATTGAGTCAGGCTTCATATGCACTCTTACAACTCTCAAAAAAAGTGAATCAAGAATCACTCTTAATGGCATACCATAGGTTAGTGGCATCCATCATAAGATATGGCATCATATTCTGGGGACAATCAAGCGACCGGGAAACTGTCTTTAAGATGCAAAAAAGATGTATCAGGTCCATGTGGGGCTTGAGAATGACTGATAGTTGTGTGCCTTACTTCAAAGTGTATAAATTACTTACATTAACAGGTGTATAAATTACTTACAGAAACAGCTATGTTTGTAAAAACCAATACTAAACATTTTCAACGAGTATCAGATGTTAGGAAAGGTCCAATACGTCAACAATATGTTGAAAAGCTCTGTAATGTAAACTGTAAAACAGCCCTTATGGGAAAAAGTATATTTGGTACAGCACAAAAAATATATAATAAACTTCCAAGGGATATGATATCTATGCCTGTATGTAAATTTAAAAAATCCCTACAATCTTTGTTAATTGACAAATGTTATTTTACGCTTGACGAATTCTTGAACGATACTTCAATATAATGTGACATTTTAATTGTAATCCTAAACTATAACATTGTGACTATGATTGTATTATGACATTGTGGCTAAGTACCAATATAATCAATTTGTATGCCCAAGTGGCAAAACATAGTGAACCTATTATCTATAATATGTAAAATCTTTGTATACCTATGTTCTACAAATAAAGATATTCTATTCTATTCTACATTACACGTTCAATCAGAATTTTCCTCAGTCGCACCAAAAACTTCACAGAGAATGCACGTTTACGCAAATTAATCTACCTAATTATGGATATTCATAACAGAAAAGCTTGTGTAGGAATATTGGTTGCTATTTTGAATTAAAAACGAATAATAAAAGCGTAGGGTAAGAGAAAGACTATTAAAAACGGATTACTGTACCCATAGGAATTTATTGGCTGATACGGCAATCGAACGAGGATACATGTCATGAAAATTATTATGAAAAATGTGGATATGGATTTAGATTTTGGACCTAGTAACACCATACATAAAAAACAAGATACATTTTTTTTAAATCACTTAGGTGGCAGACACGCACACGGCCCACCTGATGGAATGTGGTTACCGTGGCCTATGGACGTGTGCTACACCAGGGAGCACACTCGCGCCACCGACCCTGTAAGAACCTCCTAATGCCCTTCTTGAAGAACCCCATATTGTCCTCGCTTGGGAAAACCACGGCAGGGAGTTCATTCCACCGCTAAAGCCTTCATGCGAAAAGTTATAACTCCTGAAGAAAAACTTCAAAATACTTTACGATATCTCACTACCGTCCGCGTCGCTGCCGCCTTGTTTACTTTTTCCATCTGTAATTTCACCGCTGTCCGCGCGCTGACCGATGCTGTTGATGAAATGCCACTGCACGTTCACTCAAAATTCATGATTGCTCGTTAAATGAAACAGAAATCGAAATATTCGAATAATAAAGTGGAAAGTAGTAGTTTATCTAATTGGTTACAGAAAAAGTATACTTGCCTAAAGAAAAAAAATTGATTTCTTTCAACAGGCAAACTTCCTTTCCTCTGATCATATTGAAGTAATTGACATTTCGGCTGATTGGCAGGGCCGTCTTTAAACTATTTGAGGCCCTGGGCACATTAGGATCATGGGGCCCCTAGGACCTTGAGAAAACACTATTTAGTTACAATAGATAAAGAAAGACAAACAAGGTTCTAAATTTATTTTTATTTAGTTACTAACTATAAAAAATAGGAAATATAAAAAATAATCTACAAAAGTAACTCGCTAACATAAAATCCTTAGATTAATTCTATGTTGATTGCAAAGGTACCCTTCTAGATTTAAGATGAGCAAAATCGTTAATCACATCTTCAAAATCTATGGTATTGAGAATATCACATTCTATGGACATCAGCGACAAACTAGTTAATCTCTCTTGAAGCATTGTACTTCTTAATTCAGTTTTTATTCGTTTCAATTTGGAGAAGGAGCGTTCTCCGCTGCAGTTAGTTACCATCATACTTAAAAATATTCTCAATGCAATTTCTACGTTAGGAAATGTGTCTTCAATTTTGTTTTGCTTTAATAGATTATATACTTCCTGTACACTGTTAGATGCTTCATTTTCACTCTGAACATTTTTTAAGTATTCTTTTAAATGTTGACATTCTATTTCTAACTCTTTTTCATTTACATCTTCGTGATAGATTTGAGAAAATTCTTTGCATCCTTGTCGTATCTCTTCGGAATTCAGAGTTTTTAAGTGAAAAAATAAACTAAAACGTTGACTGACGGTCTCATATGAACTTTGTCGCTGTTTTAGATGAACACTCAAGGTATCGATTATTGGGAGAAAGGTTTCTACGTTGAATCGCTCTTTTCCATTCAATTGGACTGATGGCGCAGAGCCATCAAAAAAAATCAGCCGTGAGCTTCTACGTCTTGTTCTTTGAGATAGATCTTTGTAGTCAGATTCTGGGTTATTTTCTTTGGCAGATGATTCGAAGTTATCAAATTTATCCCTGAGGTTAGTAATAAAATCATAAAGTGAAGTCAACAAATTGGTTGCAACGTCCAGTGTTATTGTTTCTTTCTGAAGATAATTACTTGTTTTGTCTACTCTTTCCAATATGGTGCTCCAGATTTCCGTCAGTATAATAAATTCTAGATTTCCCATTTTTCTAGACAGACTAAGGGCTTCGTCTCTTGTTTCTCGTGCCTTTTCAGTATCGTTTGGGATGGTGATTAAAGCTTCTAATATTCTTTTATAACCCCCATGCAAAGCACTTACTGCATCAGCTCGGGCTGACCATCTGGTTTGTGAAAGACTCTTAACAACTTTTTTTTGAACCTAAATGTTCTGTTAATATATTCCATCTGTGGGTAGAGCCCGAAAAAAAGTTGTACACTTTCTGAACTATTTCAAAAAACTGTGATGCCTCCGGTACACACCCAGCAGCATGGACACCTACCAAGTTTAGTGAATGTCCTGCACATGGTATAAAGGTGGCAAATTCACATTTTTCCTTGATTCTTGTTTGTAGACCACTATACTGTCCCGACATATTTGAAGCATTGTCGTAGCTTTGTCCTCTGCAATCTTTTATGGGAATATCATGTATCTCTAAAAAATTTAAGATGGTCTCCGCTAAATACTTAGATTTATGCTCTTTAATAGGTATAAATTTCAAAAACCTTTCAACAGGAACACAGCCTTTTACGTATCGAATGATGAAAGTTAGCTGGTCAATATGAGACAGATCGGGCGTACTGTCAACGCTTATGGAAAAATATTTTGCTGATTTAACTTCATTTATAATTTTTTTTAGAACCTGTTTTCCCATTACTTCAATAAACTCATTACAGATATTTGCTGATAAATAAGAAATGTTACCCTTTCCAGGATTCCCAAATTTTTTTAAGTGATCTGCAAGAAATGGATCAAATTCACTCAATAATTCCACACAACCCAAATAATTTCCATTGTTTGGAGATCCTAGGATTTCATTGTCGCCGCGAAATGGAAACCCTCTCGATGCCAAAAATTTTACAACAGCTACAATCCGTTTAAGTACGTTTCTCCAGTAATCCACTTCCTTTTGATGTTGAGATAATAACTCTATATCTACTCTACCAACCGCTTTACTTCGTGCCAGATAAGTCATCATAGATTGCTTATGCGCTGGGCTATTTTCATGTGTTAAAATTATGTGATTAATATGCTTCCAATCATTACATCCATTCCGAGAGCAAAGATTAACATCAGTTGGGTTAAATAAGCAGCATGAAAAACAAAATACAGAGCATTTGGAAGGCGAATACAGCAACCATTTTCTTTCGACGCTTTCATTGTTCTTTAATTTGCGAATAAATAATGCTTTGTTGAAATATCTCGTCACTAATTTATTACCATCTTTGTAGGTTCTGGATGCCTCCTAGACTGTGCAACTGGATTGCTAGTTTCCTGCAGGAGCGCCGTATCCGCGTCCTCTGTGATGGACGGGCTTCGGAGTTCTTGCAAATAAATGCTGGCTGTAGTATGTGACTTAGGACGTAAGTACTTTACGGAAATGTGATGCAATGCCTTATTATCAAAAGTGCAACTTAGCACTTTCCATGTGTAGTACATGTATAACTTGTGTGTGGCTCACTCAATAAATGGACACGCTGAAGTAAACATATACCTTTTATTTCACTCTTCCCGACATCCACACCACAATATTACATGGCGATCCTGCCAGGATTTCGGGAACGAGCTAGAGAAATTGTTTGTTAATTTAACATTAGCCCAGTCTGACGACAATCCTACTGCATACGACGTTTTGAAGCCACTAAATGAAAAAATAGCTATTAAACGTTTTTCTGACGGATTATGTGATCCCAGATTAAGCACAATCGTAGCTTCTCGACAGTTTATTACCTTACCGGAAGCTGTTAGGACTGCTATGGATGAACAGTCCCTTTCTTCATCGTTTGAAGTGATGAACATCAGGCGTCCCAATACTTCATTTCGCGGACACCCCCGTGGAAAAAACCACCGTGGTAATGGGAATAACAATAATAATTCGCGATCGCGTGGTTTTCAAGGGCACGAGCAAAATAATCGTAATACGCGATTTTATACGGTTGTCGACGTTATTACGGTTGTCGTGCACGGCCCACGGTATTTTAGGTGATAATTTTTTAAAACATTATGATGCTATAATTAATTATAAAGATAGTAGATTATTACTTTGTAAGAATAATATACACGTTTCCATTGAAATCCACGATAACGCTAGGTATAGACATTTGATTCCGCCGCGATGCGAAGTAATCAGATTCATTCCCACGTCTTCGAGCGGCGATTGCGTCATTTTATCAAAGGAAATGCAACCAGGTGTTTTTGTTGCTGGATTAATTGCGACACCAAATAATGAGCGCATTCCTTTAAGAATATTAAATACTAATGATTACGAAGTAGAGTGTGATTTTCAAGACTTTAATGTTTATGATGTCACTTGCTTCGATATATGTAACCTTTCAGTGGAACCGAATAGTGTCAATCGAGTAAAAACTTTATTTGAACTATTAAACTTATCTAATTTAAATCGTGAAGAAAAACGTAGTATCGAACACATATGTGCGAAGTACGCAGATGTTTTCCATCTTCCAGGCGACAAGTTGACAACTACAAATATAATGACCCATACAATATCCTTGAAAGATAATGTTTTGCCAAGTTATATTAAGCCATATCGAATACCTTATTCCTTAAAGAAAGAAGTACGAAAACAAATCGATGATATGTTAAAAAATGACATAATAGAGGAAACTATATCTGAGTGGTCCAGTCCAGTCTTATTAGTTCCGAAGAAGGCTGATTCATCTCACGAAAAAAAATGGAGATTAGTAATCGATTATAGACAGCTCAATAACAAAATTAAAGACGATAAATTCCCTCTACCAAATATTACCGAAATATTAGACTCGCTCTCAGGATGTATCTATTTTTCTAAATTAGATCTGTCTCAAAGTTTTTACCAGTTGAAATTAGACGAAAATTCTCGAAAATATACAGCTTTCAGTTTAGATAAAATGTACCAACTTCAGTTAGATCCGGAGTCACGCAAGTACACAGCTTTTACAACTGATAAAATGTACCAAATGAAGCGCTCTCCTATGGGTTTAAAGACATCTTCTTCCGTGTTTTCCCGATTAATGACCATAGCTATGTCAGGTATTAATTATAAACAAGCTTTTATTTATTTAGACGATTGCGTAGTAGTCGGAAATTCTATGGAAAATCATAATAAAAATCTTATAAGCGTCTTAGAAAGATTACGTCAAGTTAACTTAAAATTAAATCCGCTTAAATGTGATTTTTTACGTACTGAAATAATTTATTTAGGCCATAAAATAACTTCGAATGGCATACTCCCTGACGACAGTAAAATTGAAACGTTGCAAAAGTATCCCGTACCGTCCAATCCGGATGCCGTCAAACGATATTTAGCCTTTGCTAATTATTATAGGCGTTTTATACCTAATTTTTCTCATATAGCGTATCCATTAAATATGTTATGCAAAAAGAATGCAATATTTGAGTGGACATCAGAATGTGAACAATCGTTTCTGAGATTAAAATCTAGTTTAATGTCACCACCTTTATTGCAGTACCCAGATTTTTCAGAAAATAATACTTTTGAATTGCGAACAGATGCGAGTAAAACAGGTTTAGGAGCGGTTTTGTCGAACAAAAACGGTCATGTGATAGCTTACGCAAGTCGTAACTTATCGCCCGCGGAAAGTAGATATCCGATTATTGACCTAGAGTTATTAGCTATTGTATGGGCTGTAAGGCATTTTAGACCATATCTGTACGGCAGAACGTTTAAAATCTTTACAGATCATAAACCACTAGTTTATTTGTTTAGTCTTAAAGATCCATCAAGCAGACTAACTAAATTTAGGCTGTACCTTGAGGAATACGATTTTGAGATTGTGTACATCCCAGGTCGAAATAATGCAGCTGCAGACGCGTTAAGTCGACTTCCGATGAACATCACATCTAATGATTTAAAATCAATCGAAAATCAAGTAGTTCAAGTATTAACTAGAGCTCAAACAAAAAAGTTGCAGCAGTCTACGAGTTGTAACAGTGATTTAAACATTAGTGATTCTTCTATTTGTAGCAGGCCTGATCAACCTGAGATAGTAGAGATTCTAAAAAAACCCAATGATGTGATAGAATTAATTTTCACTAGCGATAAACCTATTCAGAATGTTATTTATCATTATTCTGATAAAGGATATTGTACGTATGTGCCTTCGCATTATACTATATACCTGAATTCTCGATCGTTATCTACCCCACAGGATTTAGCGAGAGATTTAGGATCATTGTGTGAAAAACAACACATTAATGAAGTATTAATTGTAAAAAATAGGCAAAATGCCACAAATATTAAATTACTTGCAAGTTATATGAAAAGTTTACGTCAAAAGGTACCTAAAATATTGATTACGAAAGACGTTATACGAATATGTGGAAAAGACGAAAAATAAATCATACTGAATGATTTTCATTTATTGCCCACTAGCGGACATGCAGGGGTAAATAGAATGATAAATAATTTAAAAAAATATTATTACTGGCCAGGCATGACGAATGATGTAGTAGAATATGTGAAAAAATATTCTCACTGTCAATTTAATAAATTTTTCTAATCGTTTTGTGAGAGAACCGATGGTAATAACCAGCACTGCAAGCTCAGCTTTTGAACGAATAGCGTTAGATACAATGGGTCCATTGCCAGCTGATTGCCACAATAATAGATACGTTTTAACCTTACAATGTGATTTATCAAAATTTGTAGAAGTATATCCATTACAAAATAAAGAGTCTGAAACGATAGCACGAACCTTCGTATCTAATTTTATTTTGAGATATGGCGTACCCAAAGAAATTATAACTGATAAAGGTACCGAGTTCATGTCTAGTATTATGGAAAACATATGCAACATATTAAAAATCGAAAAACTTAGCTCAACCGCGTACCACCATGAAACTATGGGTTCATTAGAAAATAGTCATAAAACATTAGGGTCATACCTGCGTATCCAATGTGATAGAAATACTATTGACTGGAGCGATTGGCTACCTTTCTGGGCATTTTCTTATAACACTACAGTACATACAGAAACGAAATATACACCATTCGAATTAGTTTTCGGCAAGTGTTGTAAACTGCCTTCCGAGTTTGGAAACTCAATTGAACCATTGTATAATTATAACGACTATCCTAAGGAAATGAAATATCGCCTTCAGCGAGCTCAGTACGATGCTAAGCAAAGTCTGTTAAATAGTAAGTTAAGAAGAAAATTATTATATGATAGCAAAACTAACTCCATAACTTATAAGACAGGTGACCTTATTTTAATTAAAAATCAAACTGGAGACAAACTTCAAAACATTTATATTGGTCCCTTTCTAGTTATTGAGGAAGTTTCACCTAATGTTAAGATTTTAAAGGAATATCTTATTCATAAAAATAACACGAAAATGTATTTCAATTAAATATAGCTTAACCTTGTAATAGTTTGTAAGTTTAGTGTATTTCAGTTATGTTTATTTTTACTCTTGTAATAATAATGTACCTATTTTTTTTTTCCTTTTTCTCTTTTCCTTTGGAAGGGAAGGGATAACCCAATCTTTTTAAGGGGAGTTGTAGTATGTGACTTAGGACGTAAGTACTTTACGGAAATGTGATGCAATGCCTTATTATCAAAAGTGCAACTTAGCACTTTCCATGTGTAGTACATGTATAACTTGTGTGTGGCTCACTCAATAAATGGACACGCTGAAGTAAACATATACCTTTTATTTCACTCTTCCCGACATCCACACCACAATATTACAGGACTACTAGTCCTCGTTCCCGAAATCCTGGATTGATCGATTACCTTGTTTGCATTGGTGTAATCTCCATTGTAGAGCGACTGCAGACTGTTTTTGAAGAAGAAATTTTCGCATATCAGCTAAAAGATTAGCGATTGAGTCGTAATTAGACTTCATACGAAGTTGTGCACTAGGCGAAAGTCTAGTTTTAAGCACAAATTCTATTAATAGAGTGTTAGATGTGCCTGTAATCATTTTGCTATAAAACTCAATACTATTAATTAGATTTTTAGTTAAGTACCGCAGGGGTCTGTATTATCTCCCACTCTCTTTCTTCTGCATATCAACGACATGCTGTCCACCGGCAGCATACATTGCTATGCAGACGATAGCACCTTACACGGGAGTTATCACGGACAACATGCGGCCAAACAGTCTGATATCGTGGAAAAAAGACAGCTTCTTGTCACTGAACTGGACCGGATCTTGAATCACATTTCTCAATGGGGCTCCGAGAACATGGTCGAGTTCAATGCCAAGAAGACGCAGGCTTGTGCGTTCACAGCAAAGGTATCTTCTTTCCTTCCCCTTCCCACTCTTCAGAGCACGCCACTGCCACTGCAGGACAATCTCTATATCCTAGGCATGGATATTCGCTGCAAACTGAATAACAGAAATTACATCGAGAACATCATCAAAACAGCCTCGCGGAAACTCGGACTCCTAAACAAAGTGAGACGTTTTTTCACGCCGGAGCAGCGGTGTCTTCTCTATAAGACACAAATTCGCTCCTGCGTGGAATACTGCTCGCATCTCTGGGATGGCTCCGCGAAATACCTACTAGATGCTCTCGACAGGTTGCAGCGACGCGCGGTCCGAATTATTGGGAACCCTGAGGTCACGAACACCCTCGAGCCTTTGCAGATGCGTAGAGATATTGCTTCCTTGGCTGTATTTTACCGTCTCTACCACGGTGAGTGTTCTGACGAGCTCTTCCAACTAATCCCACCATCTCCTTTCCTACATAGGACAACACGTGCAGGCCTTAGATGTCACCCTCACACTGTGCAGAATATACGAGCAAGAACCAAGCGGTTCGGAGACTCTTTTCTTTGCCGCACCACCAAGACCTGGAATTCATTACCAGCACACGTGTTTCCTTCTTCCTACAGTCCCGGGGCCTTTAAGCGGGGCGTGAAAAAGCATCTGATGAGGCCGCCAAGCTGAGTGCCACCATTGTAGCACTTAGTGTCTGTAATGGTGACCCTCTTTCCTGAGACTTTGCCTTTAGCTTACCATCAGGCGAGGTGAGGTCAAGTTGGCGTGTCCTATATATAAAAAAAAAAAAAAAAAAAAAAAAAATCGGCGGGATCGTGCGATATTAATTCTTCTGTGTTGGAAAACTGCTGTTCAATTGACACAGTTGGAGTTGTCGGTTTTAGTGAAGTTACTGAAGTCGTTGCACTTTCGTCGTAGGAATAGTCGCTTTCTGATTCAATCTCTTTTTCAAAATTGGAACATGAAGGTTTAGAAATTCCCGCAATTTGTAATTGAGCTGAGTCATCATGTGGAACATTTATTTTATTTTATTTTTATTTTATTTTATTCGGAAAACAAACAGTATCTTAAAACTAAATAACAACTGCTTATAAAACTATAAACCATTGAAAAGTTTTCGCATGTGTGTATTTAGTGCTTGTAGTAGTCGTTTTTTTTTTTATATTCTTAATACAGTCAGAGAACCGAGTCAAACCATCTCTTAGAAATAAAGCGACTATAGGAGGATGGGTTCGTGTTAAAAAGATCCAATTCTGAATGGATTCCCAATTGATTAGCCGAGTCAGCCGCCCTTACAAGAAATGAACCCTTTCGGTAATTAGTGGTACCTCGAGGGACGTGAAGCGGATATTGTGCTCTAACGGACCTAGTGGGCACTCTCAATTGTAGTCTCTCAAGTAGGTAAGGAGAATCTATCCTGCTCTGTGCAATCTTCACCAAGCAAGTGGTATCTGCGCTTGCCCGTCTTTCATGAAGTGGTAGTAAGTGTTGCCTTTTACATCTCTTTTCGTAGCTATCATCATAAATCTTGCACTTAAATTGTAGATACCGAACAAACTTTCTTTGCACTGATTCTAGTCTTTCTATGTAAACATCGTACTGTGGATTCCAGACTTGTGAGCAATAGTCAAGGATACTGCGGACGTATGAGCAATATAGTATTTTAGCCGGTTTTACACTTGTGAACTGAGAGCACGACCTTATCACGAAACCTAACATTCTATTTGCTCTAGTGGCAATGTTATCGATATGACTCTCATACGTTAGTTTTGAATCGTGTATTACACCTAGATCACGAATTTCGTTCACTCTTAAGAGTGCAACTCCTTTCAGGGAATAATTAAATCTATGTATGTATGGTTTACGAGAGAAAGTTATAGTGTAACATTTGGAAGCATTAATTGCCAAATTATTTTGTGCACAATACTCTTCAAATCTAAGTAGATCCTGCTGCAAATCAAAGCAGTCAATGTCATTTTTAATTTGTTTGAATATTTTCATGTCATCAGCATACATTAAGAACTGCGAGTGCAGAAAGCAGGTGCTGATGTCATTTATAAATATATTAAACAGCAGAGGCCCCAGTAATGAACCTTGTGGGACGCCAGATGGCACGGTATGCCATGTTGACACAGACCCATTCACTGCAACTGCCTGGGACCTATTCTCTATATATGAGCAAAACCACCGAAACAAATTCGCGTGGATGCCGGCACGTAGTAACTTTTGAAAAAGTATCGTGTGATCTATACGATCAAATGCTTTGCTGTAATCAGTAAATATAGAATCGACTTGCCCACCACCCATCATATGTGATGTGGTGAAGTCCACAAAAGACAATAGATTAGTTGTGGTTGATCTATTTTGGATGAAACCATGTTGTTCAGCAATGAAAACGCTCTTCAAAGTATTGTATACCTGTGTGTGTACAATTCGCTCCAGTAGTTTCGCAAAAATGCACAATTTTGATATTGGTCGGTAGTTTTTTGCATCTCCCTTATCACCACTCTTATGAATGGGGGTAACATATGCAGACTTCCATATATTGGGTACAGTACTTTCCTTAATTGAACGCTGGTACAGAATGGCAAGCGGCTCAGTCAACTGCTTTGCGCAATTAACGATAAAGATGGGTGAAATGTGGTCTGGACCAGCGCCCTTGGTGAGATTTACCGATTCCAACAGCTTATGTACGGCATCGGGGAGAATTTCAATGTCACCTATTGTTTGGGCATCGAGCTGTGCTTCGTAATTGTGACGTGTACTATGTGTCTGAGTGGATGACGAAAGGAATGTCGATTGGAAATATGAGGCAAAAATGTTACAAATTCCTTCGTTTGAATCAGCTGACATACCCTCATAACAAAGGGTGGAAGGGAGTACATTCGAACTGTCGCCTAGTTTCCGATATCCCGACTCGGTCACACCAGCACATTGATAATCGTAATGGCGTTTACACGTACTGCAGACCGGTCCGTCGGAGTGCTGTGTACCGCAGCTGGCGCAGTTGAACATCGCGTTGAAAGTTTTAGAAACACTGGATTTATACCGATAATTGACAAGCGTGTGCTCGTAAATGCTGCCGATTGGTGACTGAGAGATGATTATGAGTTGATTGCTACTTACAGAAGTTTCTCCAGTAGTAGTAGTAAAATATGATGTTAATTTTGGTAACTTTTCAATTACTTCTTTCTGATGTAGAGCTTTTTTCCTTTTTTCAGATCCACTAGGATATGACCGTTTCGACATTTTATATTATAATTCAGTATTTAATTAATTTTATAACGAAAATATTCGCTAACACAAAACAGACAAACGACGATTTAATCAAACAATACTATTTTTTTGTCAGAGCTCAAGCACAAGCACAGTCAGTAACAAACTAACAACTACAAACAAAACAAACGCCACAACATTGCAGACAAATACTTGAAGCGAATTCCCGTTCGTCTAAGAGTGAGAGAGTAAAAATAAGAGTGCAGCTGTATGGAAAATAATTAAAAAAGGTAAAAACAATAAACCGATGGATGGAATAAATAAAATTATAACAAACAAAAGGATTTTAACTGACCCAAATTGCATAGCTCAGACATTCAATGACTATTTTATTGATGAAATTGAATGCTTGAGTGGTACTAATGACGATAATGATTATTTAAAATTTGACATGCAATGTAATTCTTTATTCTTATCACCGACAATTTCTAATGACATTATAACAATAATAAATGCATTAAATAATACAAATAGCACAGGATGTGACGAAATTGCTACTCATATTATTAAATCGGTGGCTACTATTGTTGCACCTATCCTCAGTCACGTTATGAACATGTGCATCGAAAGGGGTATTTTTCCAGAGAGATTAAAGCTGTCTGTGATCAAGCCTTTGTACAAAAAAGGTAACAGAGAAAGTCTCAGTAATTACAGACCGATAGCTCTACTGTCAATATTCTCTAAAATTTTTGAAAAGGTATTATATAACAGTTTGTACTCTTTCTTAGAACACAATAAAATCCTAGTAGACGAACAGTACGGTTTTCGAAAAAATAAAAATATTAACATGGCCATGTATAAACTAAATGAAAGGATTATAACTAATATTGATACAAGAAATCCTGTAGCGGCTCTGTTCATGGATATGAGTAAGGCATTTGATTGTGTGGATCGATCTAGACTCCTAAAAAAACTAGAAAGGTATGGAATCAGAGGTAATGCTCATGCCCTCATAAAAAGTTATTTAACAGACAGGAAACAAATGACTACCCTAAGTAAAATCTGTATAGAATCAAAAACAGAAATAAAATACGTCTCAGATCTAAGAGTAACTAAATATGGTGTACCGCAAGGGAGTATTTTAGGGCCACTATTATTTCTTCTGTACATTAATGATATGCCCAAAGTTACACGTCATCCAATGGTCTTGTTTGCTGATGACAGCACCATACTTTTTAGTGCTAATAAAACTCAAACAATAGAAATTGATATAAATGAGTGTCTAAGGGTACTTATTAACTGGCTAGAGGCTAACAATTTAAAATTAAACTTTGATAAAACTAAAATTATGACATTTGAACAAAGGACTAATCACATAAAACCTGACATAAGATATGACATGAAGGTGATTGAAGAAACTGATTCCGCAAAGTTTTTGGGCATAGTATTAGACCGAGACATGTCTTGGAAAAGTCACAGTGAGAGTGTTTGCAAACGACTGAGTCAATGTTCATATGCGCTGTACAACCTCTCCAAAATAGTGAACCAGACAACTGTGCTTACCGCGTATCATGCTTTTGTAACATCTTCTCTAAGATATGGGGTCATATATTGGGGTAATTCCAATAATACAGAAATGGTATTTAAGTCACAAAAAAGATGTGTTAGAGCTATATGTGGTATAAAAAGTACCGATAGCTGCAAACCTCATTTCTTAAGTCTTGGCATTTTAACATTACCTTGTTTATATATATTTGAAGTGGTCACATTCATAAAAAATAACTTTCATTTATTTGAGACTCTCAATAGTTCACGGTATAGTTATAAAATTAGATGTGTACAACATAAAAAAACCGTGTTTAATCAAAATTTTCTTGGAATGGCGCCCAAAATATATAATAAATTACCAGAATTCATTCTTCAAATTAGAAATATTATATTTTTCAAAAGAGAAGTTAAGAAACTATTGACTAACAAGGTATACTACACAATAAAGGAGTATCTTGAAGATAAAACTTTGTAAGTGATAATACAAATATTTTTGTGACAAAATGTAATGACAAATTTAAATATGGACAATATGGACATTCCCTGTTGGGCATAAAATTGTAGAAATTGTAAGATTTTTGGTATGCTGACATAATTTAATTACTACAATACTTAATTATTATATTAGTAAATTTTATTGTATGCCTTGAGGCGGAGAATGGAGAAACCATATTATATTATTGCACCTACTGTATCACTATTGTACCTACCCATTTTCACAATAAACTGATTTGATTTGATTTGATTTGATTTGATTCAAGTCAAACGACGATCGGGAGTCGGGAATTCCCCTTTTTTGTCTTTGGTATTACGAATGACGTTCGAATAGGTTTCTTAAAGACATAAACCACACCGCATCAAATAATTCTTCTTTTTTTAATTTAATAATTTTTCTTTTAATTTTTTTTTTTTTCATTGTTATCAGACAAGTATTTATTCATAAACAATTATTTACATAATATACACGGAAATTATAGGAATAAAAATATATATATAAAAAAGAATATATATCTAAATAATCCTGCAGGTTCAGGCGTCAAAGAATTCCTCGCCATCGATGTCAACCGGGAAGGTGGCCAGAAGGCTAGCGGCATTGCCACGTTGAATGGCAATACCAATTCTTTGCGCAAAGAATAAACCAGCCCTCTGATCACGGGTAGCGTCAATTAAGCGTTTCGAAATGTCTCTAAACAAAAGACGGGCACTTGGGCCCCATGATCCCAGCGTCTCGACCCCGAACGGCTCAAATATGTAATTACCACTTATATTACTATACTTGCGCCGTTTGAGGGTCTCCGACGCAGCAGCAGCGCAGGCGCAGTTTGCAGTCCCTGGAAGGTGTGAAGGCGCAAGGGTGTCAGCACATGTTGCATCCCACACCAAATGCCTTCCCATCTTCCAAGGCACCAAAGACATTCCATCTGGCCTCTTGCCATCGTCGCGCGCCAAGCCAGTGGGTTCTAATATGGCTGGAACGCCAGCGGTGACAAGAGCCCGACGGATTATGTCATTGATATACCCGTGCCGCGACAGCCGTCCTGCGCTCCTGCTGCAAGAGAGACCATGATGTCCAAGGCTACCAACTTCTTCCCCACAGCGACATCGATGCGGAGAAACGCAAGGAGCACCTAAACGAATCTTTTAATTGTATTCTTATACTTACATATAGGTATTTAAATTAACCTAAATATACTAATATCGGAAAAACTCATTTTTGAGAGAGAGTGGAGTACTTATACCCTGTTTATTTATTAGTTTGATCTTTCTTTTTGACGGATGTCAAATCTGAAATCGATATAACTTTGCAACGACGAACAATATTTTCTTATTTTAATAATATTAAAAATTTATAATAATCATAAGAATAGACACACAACATAAGAGTACCTGTTAAGGCTCAAGCATTTTCCGAAAGTCTTAAGTGGTTTTTATTGCTTCGAAGTAAAATTTAAATAGAAAAACTGAAAACAATGGTACCTACCCAATGTTTTTATGTCTAGTGCAATAAAATTGATTGACGAATGAATTTATTTATTTTGAATAGTTTAAAACATACATACAGCCACATATTTAGCCAACACATTTTTTACACCAATAGATATTTTCTGTTTCCCATCACTGACCCATCTGTCAAAAAGTTCAAGCTATATTGTACAAGGTATAGTATCCGCATGCGGCAAACTAAAGCTAATATAATAAGCGTAGGTATTGTAGTAGGTAAGTCATTATCATCAGATTTTTCAAAATTAATGTTTTTCGGTAATACCTAAATATCGGTTATCATTTGGTAATCTGGCAGGAACTAGGGGGCCCCATTCGATCGCGGGGCCCTGGGCACGTGCCCATAGTGCCCAGTGGGGAAGAGGGGCCTGCTGATTGGTTCGTTTTTATGGACGCCGAGTGGCGATTGGCGAGTTTGTAACGTTGTCATTTACATGTCGTTTAGCTCCTAAACGCCATATATTTGTATATTTGTTTTAAATTACTTGTTGACTCTTATTTAGTTTATTGAGATAGTGACTCTACTTTGTTCTCAGATGTTGATTCTTTATTTCTTTATGTGAGTGTTTGACCTAGCTATATCAGCTCCGGTAGGTTTATATTGCTAATCGATTATTACACATTATTAAATCATCAGCTGTTGTGAACAGAGCATAAATTGTATTTTTACAGCAAATAAATGCCTTGTAACGATATTAGTCTTAGAATATGTAATAATGTGAATAGTAAAGGCCTAATAAAGAAATTATGAATATTCGTTCAGGAATTTTATTTCGCTTTCCTAAATATTTTCGTTCAGAAATTTTATTTCAGTTTCCTAAATATTTCCAACGAACAATCGATTCCAATCGTGTGAAACCGATTTATTGTAATCGGAATTATTCGATTATTAAGGAACTATGCAGTTTTTATGACTATTTAGCTAGAGATGGCTAAAAAGGTGTATAGCTACGCCACGGCGTCCTAACATTGAAAAAAAAAGCCGAGCCGAGCTCGGTCTTTTTGTTTGACTTGAGCCCTCGTACCAAAGAGAATACAATACTACGTAAGATGCCTCGTACTCTTATACTCTTTGGCGGTGACTGTGGTTAAACTGACAGCAAAACCTACCGTGAAGAAAGTTTCATTACTCTAAATTGCCTAACATCATAAACAATATAAGCTGTAGACGTAGCTTTCCTGTGGTGAAACGCGTCGTATTGTCTATGGAAGTATAGCGATGGCCTCTGTAGCGCGGTGGTCTACGCAGAGGTGGACGCGATCGATTCCCGCTCGGTGCAAATATTTGTACGCCCGAGTATGCATATTCCCATTGGTCTAGGTAAGTATGTAACATATCTAAGTACGTTTGTCCGCATTCTGGATTCCACAACACAAGCTAATTTAGTTATACCTACTTACCATGGGTCCAAATAGCATTGTGTGTAACTCGTGCGCATTACCATGGCGCCTGGCTTCTCAAACGTAACAATAACAAATCTGAACTAAAATTAGACAACAAATAACTACGAAACTCAAACTAAGCCAAACGTGTAACAGTCACAGTGTTGCAGTTGCTGCTGGTCTCGAAGGATGAGAGCGAGGCCTCGTGTGGGGATGCAAGAAGAGGGTTGTTTTCGAGGCAGGTACAATTCTTATTTGTTATTATAATGTATCTAAGCCCCATTGACTTAACACAATTCACTAAGCGCTGTTGGGTGCCTCTTGAGGGCAGCGCGGGTCAGTACATTTTATCAAACCAACGGTTCGGAGGTTAATAATAATGTCCGGCGGACTGATCTCTAGACAATGGCATTTGGTTCGAAACGCGCACAAAGTTCGGTGGTTCGGGCCGTACCAAATTCGGTGGTGTGTTAGGACTTTAAAAAGAGTTGGCCCAGCTGGAGCGGTTAGCCCGGATACCAGTAACTACTATCGTCACCACTCTTCTCTAGATACTACAGGCTGCCACTCACAGCTCTTTGTACAATGTTAGTAGCTCATAGTATCCTTCATAGTGCCGCATTCAGTCTTTTCAATTTGGCCAGAATATAGGCGCGCACTAAAGTCTCCCATACAATGACTACAGTAATCATGTTTGCTGACGACTTATGCTTTGTGGCAGGATCCCCTGATGGCCTGCAGCAGCTAATGTCCAGTTTGCACGAAGTTCGGCCTAAAAATCAGTGTCAAGAAGACGGAGGTGATGTCCCTGGACACCATTAGTGTCACGAGTCACTGTCTATACAGCTAGGTCAGGACATGCTGAAGCAGGTTGACAAGTTTCGCTATCTGGAGAGCACTATGACATCCAAGTGTGACCTTGATGATGAGATCAGCAGCAGGATCTGTGCCGCAGCTGCGGCATTTGGGAAGCTGCGTTCCAAGGTTTTCTGTTCACATGACCTTAAGCTGGCCACCAAAATATCTGTTTACATGATAATTGTGCTGTCAAACCTCTTATATTCCTTTGAGTCGTGGTGCGTGTATCGGCACCACATACGCACTCTGGATCTTTTCCACCTCAAGTGCCTACGTTACATCATGAAGACCCAATGGTCCGACCGAGTGCGTAACACCGAAGTTTTGCGATGAGCCAATGTCGGTGGCATTGAGGCCTACTTAATGCGTCGACAGCTTCGGTGGTGCGGTCACGTCTTACGGAGGAGAGAGTGGCGAAACGCATCTTCTACTCTGAACTAGAGGAGGGCAAGCGGAAACATGGCGGCCAACTCCTCAGGTCTGAAGATGTTCAGAAGCGTCATAAGAAAAGATGCAACATTGAACCGTTACAATGGGAAGGTTTGGCAGCACAACGTCCGGAATGGCGCAGGATGGTGCAAAGACTAGTAAGCGGAGTCGAGGAACAGCGAAAGGCAAACCTCGACGCTAAACGCGATGAGCTGAAAGTCCGCCCACCTGCTGTCATTCAGTACAATTATATAGGTAAATAATAATAATAAATAAATAATTATTCCACGACATTCTACAACAACGCTATCTAGACCCATGGTAAGCATAGCTTAACTAGCTTGTGTTATGGAATCTAGAATGCGGATAATATATAGATACTTTACACATACATAGATACTTTTTTTTTGTTAATACATACATATTATACATAGAAACATGCATACAAATATTTGCACTGAGCGGGAATCGAACCCGCGCCCCCTGCATAGCAGTCGAATGCTCTACCACTACGCCACAGAGGTCGTCAGGTGGTGTTCTCACGTGCCCTAAGTGTGTACGAGAGCTCACCGCGAAGGTCGGCTATATTAGCCATCTTCGATGTCGCCATGGCCGAAATCGGTCGGAAGCATCATCATCAGTGCCGCAATCCTACCTTCGTCGTGGTTGACAGTCATCACCTGATGCTGCGCCAGAATGTACTCGAAGCGTCAGCGTCCAGTACAGTACTGTCTACTGTCACTCTTGGCACCCTTTTTATACCACTTAGATGGCAGACAAGCACACGGCCCACCTGATGGGAAGTGGTTACCGTGGTCTATGAACTTGTGCAACACCAGGGGCGTTACACTCGCGCTGCCGACCCTGAAGAAACCTCCTAATGCCCCTTTTGAAGAACCCCATATTGTAGGCGCATGGGAAGACACATTCCACAGCTTGAGTGTGTGTGGGATGAAGTTTCTTTCTCCTCCAGTTGTTACCAATATCGGTAAACCCTTCTAATCTGTGTGGAACTTGCGATTCTCAGTATTATTACTAAAAGAAAACTCAAATTCAATAAAAATATTCTGTATTCATCATCAAAATTAGAAAGTAACATTAGTAAAATGAATATGAAAGAGTACAATAGTTAGCACTATACTTTAAATTAATCACAAGCCTTTGTTGAAGTTCCTACTATAAACTATACTTACTATACTATACTATATAACTATATTAAATATAAGCAACAAATAATAACGCTACGAGTGTTGCCGCTGGAGGATCCTTCCAGAACCGCTAGTGCCTCACCCCGACTCTCGATGGCTTGCGCCCTCCGGCTTGTGAGATACATTCTATCATCGCACCGCTCACCATAGGCAGGAAGTTCATCCTCACACATTGCGACCTGAGACGGTGCGCACTGTACGGTACGAAAGAAACTTCATCCCGCGCCCGCTTAAGCTGTGGAATGAACTCCTTGCTGAGGTTTTCCCAATCATCTACAATATGAGGTTCTGCAAGAGGGGCATTAGAAGGTTTCTTCAGGGTCGGCAGCGTGAGTGAAACATCCTTTTTTTTACGTGCGCAAAATCCCCACGGATACCTCCCCACCGGAGCCGGTGGGAGAGGTTATGTCGGACTCGAACCGACTAAAACGCACGCCCCCTGTGGGTCGTTTTAGTTGCCGAAGGTGAGGTTGACAGGCATATCCCTCGCACCCCGGCCGACCCAGGGCCATCTCTCACGATCTGGCCTTCTTCTCGGGTGTGGGGACTACAGAGTCCCCAACTCGTCCCCAGTGAAACACCCCTGGTGTTGCATACGTCCATACACCACGGTAACCACTTTCCATCAGGTAGGTCGTGTACTGTACTGCCACCTAATTGGTATTAAAAAAACCAACATCTGCGCGGGCGGCACCGCGGGCGGAAGGCTAGTATAATTATATAACCACAAAAGAACACGCTAAGTGCGTGTTCTTTTACAAAAACAGCAACATCCGGTGACTCAACAATATTCAATCATTCAAACATTTCCACTGAGAGGGAATCGAATCCGCGACCTTTGACTTAGCAGTCGCACGCTCTACCACTGCGACACAGTAATGTTATATTGGCACAGAACACATATTGGAATTCATGTTATTTCACACACATTTCACGCCACACTTAAGTCTAGCGCACCTAAAGTACTCGCAGGGTTCCCTAACAAATAAGCGACTGCAGTTTTCTGTGAGTGTTTAAACGAATATGTCTTACTAACTTGCTCTTATCACTGAAACATTTCTTACATACATTACACTCATAAGGCTTCTCGCCAGTGTGTGTACGCATATATATAATTAAACTCCCATTCTGAATATAACATCTCTTACATACATTACACTCATAAGGTTTCTCGCCAGTGTGTGTACGAGTGTGCCTAGCTAAACTACCCTTTTCACTGAAACATTTCTTACATGCATTACACTGATAAGGCTTCTCGCCAGTGTGTGTGCGAGTGTGCTTATCTAAATGACCTTTAATACTGAAACATTTCTTACATACATTACATTGGTAAGGCTTCTCGCCAGTGTGTGTACGCATGTGAACATCTAAACTCCCTTTGCGATAAAAACATTTCTTACATACATCACACTCATGAGGCTTCTCGCCAGTGTGGGTACGCATATGAATAATTAAACCCCCATTCTGAATATAAGATTTCTTACATATATTACACTGATAAGGCTGCTCGTCAGTGTGTGCACGAGTGTGCTGATTTAAATTACCCTGAGTACTGTAATATTTCTTACAAATATTACACTGATAGGGCTTCTTGCCAATGTGTGTACGCATGTGAATATCTAAACTCCCTTTGCGTTTGAAACATTTCTTACATACATTACACTTATAAGGCTTCTTGCCAGTGCGTGTACGCATATGAATAATTAAAGTCCCATTCTGATTATAACCTGTCCATTCTGGTTTGTGTTCTACAACGCTTTTAAATTCTTCTTTTGGTTCTTCAATGTTATCCTTTGCTTGGTCACTTCTCGTTAGGTTGTTAGCTGGGGTATCTTCATGGTTCATCTGCGTAGTTGGTCGAGGTTTTTTAGAAACAGGAGCACCTGAATAAGAAACCACATGAATGTAGTAATCTATACTTATAAAGAAAATATTTTTTGTAAATTTGTTTTATTTATTTAATATTATTATTATAATTTGTAAAAAAATAGATGGACGAACGACTTGAAAAAGGACGCTGTGGAAAAATACGGTGAAGTTATCGGGTGCAATGGTGCACTTTGGAAGAGGTCTGTGTCTAGCAGAGGACTGCAACCGGCTGGTATTGATTGATTTATGTAAAATTAATGTTGAATTTGGACTAGACGAGGCATTAAACATGGCTCTAACCCAAGGTAAGGTACTTAATAAACCATGCTTCTAGACACTTTCCATCATTCCATCCCTCCATGCATTGTGGGAACTATCGTACAGGAGCACTCGGTGTGCTAAATCAATATAATAATAATAATAATACATCTATTTATGTATACAAAAAATGGATACAGGAAGACACAATTTGATACAGTTTTGTGGCATAACAAATGGCGGCCTTATTGCACAAGGCCTTATTACCTTCAGCATCTTCTTGTTTCACGTCAACACTGTCTGATCCACCTGCAGTCGTCTGCGTCACTTCCTCCATGCTCGGGCGTTCATTGGGCATAACTTCTAGCTTGACTTGCTGCGGAGACAACACCACATTAGCACACACTTTCACCAACTGAAGACCAATGTTCTTAGTACCAATCTGTTCAAAATTGGAACTTGGACTTGATGTATGAGTTGCCACAAACCCCAGGACTAACTGTCGCAACGTGTGCTGACGACACAGCCCTACTCGCCTCCAATAAGTGCCCTATTCAAATTCAAATTCAAGCTTTTTATTGATTGAATAAGAATATTACATAGTATATAAAACTGTTGAGATAGGGGGTGTTGCACAGCTGTCCTCTCACTCAATCTGCCCCTGCGACACAAAGGCCTCCCCCAGTAGCCAGTAGTTTATAAGAACACCTTTGGATATACCAACAATCATGGAGGAAATAGAAGCCCATGGAGTTGACTACTCACTATTCCTGAAACTATATGTTCACTCAAAAAGTGGCATGATATATTTGACGAATAGAGGATTTTAGCAGTCCCGGCAAATATAAGGACAGGACAAGCTCCATTGGGGGTAACGCCCCGAACGCCAACAGTGCCCACACCCCATTGGCTTATAATCACAATAAGATTGATCGTGAGATATGTGTATATACAAAAAAGACGTCTGTTCAAAGTCAAAAATCATTTATTCTGCATAGATAATTAAATCGGAACTTAAAAAACGTGCAACATAAAATTAAAAATCTAAAAATCCCCCGTCACAAAAAACAACCCCTAAAAAGGCGAAAATAAGTTGTGGTAGTTAACTCTATAACTTTGATATACCTAATAATGCAAATTTTGATGCAATCCTTGTCATGTAGGGGGACTCGTAAGTCGTAGAGCAAGTACGTCATATTATCGGCACAATCCAAGGTCCCCCCGACAATGACACAAAACAAACACACACACACAAAGACACACAAACACACACACACGCACACACAACAACAACACAAAACACCTCAAACTTATAGTTTTTGCGTCGTGGGTTAAAAAAGAAATATGTAATTCTACTTTAGCAAATAGACAACCGGTTCGAAACGCGGCCATATATATATATATATATAACTTAGCAGGCATATTTTTTTGTCTATTAACAAACATTTGCTAAGTCTACTTAGTCTAAATACAATAATTTACTAGAGTGGCATAGTTGAGCGAACAGCTCATTTCCAAGCTTGTTTATCATCTGTATTCTTGGATTTTATAACAGCCTTTCTGGTACAATTTACTCTTTACTACTTTTTTAAATTTATTCACAGGTAAATCCCTAATTTCATTAAGGAGCTTGTTAACTGTTAACCTATGAACGTGTGTAACACGACACTGTAAGAACAGAGATTTTGTGCCGTCAGTGTAGAGGACAAAGCAGGACAAGCCTTTGGTCATCCCACTGACAGCACAAAAAATCTCCAGTGACCTCTGGCTACCCTACTCACCGCTGGGAACACAACACGAAGTTATTATAACCGCGGTATTCTGTAGGGCGGAGGTACTTCCCCAGTCGGACTGCTCAGTTCCTCCTAATAAAAAAATTTCCTCTGACACAAAGGAAGGATCCTCCAACCAGGGGGCCAATTCGCCTATTTTATGTTAACGTACAAGATTGTAGCGACACCATAGATATGAGATTTTGACTGACAAAGAAAATTTTGTGCGCCAAGTTGATTAATCTCATCGTAGTGTCTTTACTGTGGTCTCACCGGTGTGGTGTTCGAAACTATAAAGCCAAAAATTGCCACATCAGTGAAATTAAAATGACACATGAAATAAATTCAAAATGCACGTGCTTTCTTATTTTCTTTCTTATAGTAGCTCATTATAAACGTATTTGTTGATACAAATGTACAAACATGGCAATGACCACTTAATTTACCCATAATTCACTTTAAAAATGAAATTAAGTATATACTTGCCACTATAAAAAACAGTGACACTGACTAATGACATTACTGACGTACGTAATATGCGTTATTTCCTTAGATTCATCCTCTTATATACTCTTTGGATTCATCTAAGATTATTTCGAATGTTATTGAGATGTTACTACGCATTTTCATAAACAAAAGATGTTATATAGTTGAATATAAATACAAGTATCACCACCCCATCTCATCGGCAGTGTCGCAAGACTCGCAAAAGGCGACTAACGGGAAAAAACCCACACGCTATCACTGCAAGAGAAGGAAAACTCGAAATAAAACCCTGTTTCATCCTGTCTGGCCAGCGTGGAAATAGTTGGCCAAAGCCTCTCAACATTGGGAGAGGCCTATGTACAGCAGTGGACTGCGATAGACTAATATAGAAAAATGGATAGAGTTATATAGAAACACAAAAGATATTTGTGCATTATTGTATACATATGGTGGAAATAATAAGATTGGGACAGTCGGAGCCGTTAGTCCGTATCTTTAAGGACATTGCAGAAGAATTCATGATCCAAGGTACGAAAAAGCACCAGTCTCATCAGACTAAACCCCTCTGATTAAATTAAAAGTGAGTAACAAAAAAGACTTTTTATATTTATAATATTTGTCACTCTGTCCATTATTTATTAACAAGTGCCTGCTTAACAAACGCCTGGCTTTCCTGCAGGTGATGAATAACTCTCATCCTCTGTTTTCAAATGATCTTGAACCTAGAAACAATGAAAGAAATATTATGTTAACACAATAAATTATAAGTTTTCTTTGTACATTCTTAGTACCTATGTTTAAATAGAGACCTAAATATAAATTAACTGTAATACCTTCTTTTTTTTCTGGTATCCAAGACTAATATACAAGACTGATTTTTGATAATTTAACTAAGCTATATCTAATATAAAAATATACATCAGCCATTATGTTTTTTACTTTTAAATACTATTTACCTTGGTAACTGATATTATAAAAGTAAGATTAAAAATTCATTTGTAACTGTTCTACGATATACAAATGATTTCTGGACAATGTCACTAATAAAGTTATATGTATTGAAAAAATATGTAAATACCTACTTACTATATATAAATATATAATTATTCCCAACTCAATTGATGTCGGCTTTCTAGTGTAACTAAGATATGGCTAAACTTTAACAATTTCAATGAAGTGACTGCCATCAGACCTCCACAAATAATTGGTGATATTGAAGATCTGTAGTAAGAATAGTCCGACAGCGACTGTTCGTCGTAAGAATATATTATTATAATATTACTGCGGACAAACTAATAGTGATAATAGACCAGTGTTTAGGTACTTCATCATCAACATCATGGAAATATGCACATGAGAGTGCTTCTTCCATTATATTATGTAATTCTTATAATAATTAGAAGTTAATATATATATACACGAAAATTTTTTAATTACCAGAAAAATTTTGGCGAAGTGATAGGTATTCGATACTAAACACATACATGCAAAAAAAAATGAATAAAGTATGTATGTCAGTTTTTTTCTTAAAACCACCTAATATTATGTTCACGACGTACAAAATTTTTCTCAATGGAATAAGACTAATTCACGAAAACAAAATCACACAAAGAAGTCATTGATAAAATAATAAACACGCACTCTCTCTTTCTATCATTCTACTACTGTCCTTGAAGGCGGGCGGCGCGTGCGACCACCCCTCCCCGCACCGCCTTACACGTGTCGTCAAGCCGGCGGCATCTCTTTGATGTTAATAAAATTTAAATCATAAATGCAGTTCCGGTTGTGACGTCTCGATTCGCGCACGCATCCTAATCAATACTATCGGCACTATCGAGATGGCGTACCAATTTACCGACCGCGAATACGCATTAATGTTACGTAGTTATTTTTTATCCGGTGAAAATGTGAGTGCCGCTTTACGGATGTATCGTGATCTCTACCCGAATGCCCGACAGCCAAATTACTCCACGATGTTGAGCGTCTACCAACGTCTATTAGATCACGGCTCATTTCACGTACCGACGCACGCACAAGGCCGGGGCAGACCCGCCTATCCGCAGAACTTGTACGACGAAGTACTCGAGTTTTTTGAGGACGATCCGCGACGAAGTACAAACGATGCGGCACGTAGATTTGGCATCAGCCAGCACTGTGCTTGGAAAATTGTGAACTCGGCTGGTATGCACCCTTATCACTACAGAAAGGTTCAAGAACTGACAACAATCGACCGAGCACCCAGGATTACATTCTGCAACTGGGTGATCCTTCACCCGGAGACCAACGTCCTTTACAGTGACGAATGTTTGTTCACGAGAATCGGGCTTTTCAACCAACATAACGAACATTGGTGGTCAATAAGAAATCCCAAGTTGGCGCGACAACATTCGTTTCAACACAGATTTAGCGTGAACGTTTGGGCTGGAGTCCTAAATGACAACATCGTGGGCCCATACTTCATCGAGGGACGTCTAACGGGTGAAACCTATTTGGATCTGTTAAGAACCATGGTATCAACCATGTTGGATGATATTCCACTCGCAAGCTTGCGAGACCTCTGGTTCCAACAAGATGGTGCTCCACCCCACTACCACATCGCGGTAAGAGACTACCTCAATACGCAATTTGAAGGCAGGTGGATTGGACGGGGAGCTTCAGTCGCGTGGCCCGCTCGATCCCCGGATCTGACGCCAATGGACTTTTTCATGTGGAGTGAAGTGAAACGTAGAGTGTATGTCAGTGAACCCAACACCCGTGAGGACCTCCGACAAAGGATAATTGACGCCTTCGATGAAATTCGTCAACAAAGAGACATTCTCCTAAGTTTAAAATCAAACTTGTTAAAGCGGGCTCGTTTGTGTATTCAAAATGACGGAGGACATTTCGAGCAACAATTAAAGTACTTGTAGGGTAAGTCTTGCACGTGTTAAGTACAGAAATTAATCCTTAAGCTAATTTACTATTCCAAGTTCTTTAGTAGGTACCTAGTGTACCTACACCTACCTGCCAGTTGATAAGGTACTTAAAAAAACTACTGAATTACGTTAAAAGTTACTGTGGTTTTACCATTGTTTACTCAGTTCACCCAAACTTGTATTAAACACGGTATTAAAAAATTACTGCCACTAGAAAGTTCACGATGAAAGTTAAAAGTTCATTGATGACCTATTTACTATCCACACATCGTGCGTAAATAAAATGGTGTCTATTCTTTAAGCACGTATTGTGAGATTTTAAAAACGTTAATAACTTTGTTTTTTTGTATGATGGGGTATTTGTATTATTCCATATATATTGAAGTATATACGTTCCATATCAGCCCCTGCAGTTTCTCTGGTAATTAAAAATTAGTAGTGTATATAGTATAGAATATGAAAAATTACATACATAACATAACACAAACTCACGCCTAAATCCCTGAAGAGGTAGGCAGAGGTGCTAGCACCCACATTTCGTTGGTTTATGTTTAGGTCCCAATGTAATAGGTGGCGACCCTTGTAACGACGCGCTCTGCAAACGTCGTCACACCGGTTTTAATTCTATTTTTGAGCGAAGGGTTTCGGAACGCGGAGTGAATGACATTTTGACGTATAGCTGTCAAAGCACCTTTCTTCCTAGCAATGAGGCTGGATGGTCGATAATTATGGCTTCGTAACTTAATCTCAATAAATCTCAATAAAATGAGAGTATTTTTGCCTAAAGGATAATAGTTTATGTCTTCACAACTATCCTATTGTGGAATTATAGTTTATTTCTGGTGAGTTGACACTTTTTAATAAGATTCACTTTGTTGGAATTCGCCACGTTCCTAATTTGGAAAATAATTGTTAAAATTCTATTGTTTCAGCTCTTAATCTGAAAATATTATGATTTCTTTTGCTATTGGCATTGTTCCAGCAAATTAAGGCGGTAAGTCGCACAAATTTATAAAAAATTAGGACCTCGTGCCCATATTGGAGTTTGTTCTAATGACATGCAATTTTGTTACAGGTTTCCAATTGGAACCGCCTTTGTCTTTGCCTTTTCTCTTTTCTTTGGACCTTTTTCGGCGTTTCTTTGTCTTCGGTCAACTGCATTTCCTTATGGAGGGTTTGGGCTTTTCACCTCAAACATGGATGTACCGCATGGGCTTAAACTGAAAACTTCGCCTGCTACGAGCTTTCCCGCTGCTGTGTTTACATATACTCGCCGAGGGATGCCGTGAGCTTACTTTAATTATATTTTAAATCTAAACTTCAAAATAACCTAAAAATGCATTGGTGACATAGAATCATATTGACGTAGGATAATATTGACATAGCTTATAAAAATCTAATTTTAAATTTAAGGTTAGTTATACATTAGGAATGTATCCTTACATCTATTTCTGAATGCACACTGGAGTGGACAATAAAACCTTAAACCTCACCGTTTGGTTTCATTTAGCTCACCTCCGGAAGATTAAAAGTTTCCAATATCCGCTGATTATCTTAGGCATGTGTATCTCCAAGGCGCCCGAACTTTTATGGTAATGTATTTACAAACCAATTTTATTTCTATTTCTTTTAAATAGGAGATTACACACTTACTTTTCTTTCATTGTCATATGACACACATTTTTTTATTATTACAATTGTCGCTTGCGAACCAATTTTTTTTACTTTGTAATAACATATATTTTTTTAATTATTACAATTGGCACTCGCGAACAGGGACATGACAGTGTGCATATATCTTTATTCCTTGTCACCTTTGCATTATTTTTTACTTTAACATGTTAAGAACAGTGTTTTCTTCATGTATTTTACTGTTACATAACTGTGTATTTCAGTAAATCTTTGTTATTGTTTGCTTTGCAAAACTAATCATACTACAAGTTAGTACTATTGTTTGTATCTCTCAATTACAGGTGAATGTTTCAATTTGTATAACATGGTTATTGTTATAATTGTTTTATCTTATATAACCTTTGTTTATTACAGGTAAGATTTTCCACTTAGTAATATTATATAATTACTAGTTCTTAACCTTTATTTACATGTGTGAAAACATAGTAATATTTGACCATTTGCTGTTTACCTTAAGTAGACATAAATAATTTATTTTGTGAATCACTAATGCATTTTTATCTTTATAGGCATTTGACCTAAATAATTTTTGCAACAATAACATTCCATTCTATGAGTTTGTTTGACTTTTGAGTTTAGCTTTTTGCTATCAATACATGTAACGACGCGCTCTGCAAACGTCGTCACACCGGTTTTAATTCTATTTTTGAGCGAAGGGTTTCGGAACGTGGAGTGAATGACATTTTGACGTATAGCTGTCAAAGCACCTTTCTTCCTAGCGATGGGGCTGGATGGTCGATAATTATGGCTTCGTAACTTAATCTCAATAAATCTCAATAAAATGAGAGTATTTTTGCCTAAAGGATAATAGTTTGTGTCTTCACAACTATCCTATTGTGGAATTATAGTTTATTTCTGGTGAGTTGACACTTTTTAATAAGATTCACTTTGTTGGAATTCGCCACGTTCCTAATTTGGAAAATAATTGTTAAAATTCTATTGTTTCAGCTCTTAATCTGAAAATATTATGATTTCTTTTGCTATTGGCATTGTTCCAGCAAATTAAGGCGGTAAGTCGCACAAATTTATAAAAAAATTAGGACCTCGTGCCCATATTGGAGTTTATTCTAATGACATGCAATTTTGTTACAGGTTTCCAATTGGAACCGCCTTTGTCTTTGCCTTTTCTCTTTTCTTTGGACCTTTTTCGGCGTTTCTTTGTCTTCGGTCAACTGCATTTCCTTATGGAGGGTTTGGGCTTTTCACCTCAAACATGGATGTACCGCATGGGCTTAAACTGAAAACTTCGCCTGCTACGAGCTTTCCCGCTGCTGTGTTTACATATACTCGCCGAGGGATGCCGTGAGCTTACTTTAATTATATTTTAAATCTAAACTTCAAAATAACCTAAAAATGCATTGGTGACATAGAATCATATTGACGTAGGATAATATTGACATAGCTTATAAAAATCTAATTTTAAATTTAAGGTTAGTTATACATTAGGAATGTATCCTTACATCTATTTCTGAATGCACACTGGAGTGGACAATAAAACCTTAAACCTCACCGTTTGGTTTCATTTAGCTCACCTCCGGAAGATTAAAAGTTTCCAATATCCGCTGATTATCTTAGGCATGTGTATCTCCAAGGCGCCCGAACTTTTATGGTAATGTACTTACAAACCAATTTATATTTTTATTTCTTTTAAATAGGAGATTACACACTTACTTTTCTTTCATTGTCATATGACAATGCAATAATATTATTTTTTTAATTATTACAATTGTCGCTCGCGAACAGGGACATGACAGTGTGCATATATCTTTATTCCTTGTCACCTTTGCATTATTTTTTACTTTATCATGTTAAGAACAGTGTTTTCTTCATGTTTTTTTACTGTTACATAACTGTGTATTACAGTAAATCTTTGTTATTGTTTACTTTGTAAAACTAATCATACTACAAGTTAGTACTATTGTTTGTATCTCTCAATTACAGGTGAATGTTTCAATTTGTATAACATGGTTATTGTTATAATTGTTTTATCTTGTATAACCTTTGTTTATTACAGGTAAGATTTTCCACTTAGTAATATTATATAATTACTAGTTCTTAACCTTTATTCACATGTGTGAAAACATAGTAATATTTGAATATTTGCTGTTTACCTTAAGTAGACATAAATAATTTATTTTGTGAATCACTAATGCATTTTTATCTTTATAGGCATTTGACCTAAATAATGTTTGCAACAATAACATTCCATTCTATGAGTTTGTTTGACTTTTGAGTTTAGCGTTTTGCTATCAATGCAATTAACTTCATTTATAATTTAATTAACTTTAATTAGAAACTTTAATTGATACTTTAATTAGAAACTTATAGTGTATTTAATACAACTTTTTATTAGATTTTCACATCCTTTTATAAATCAAACATGGATGGGGAAATGCAGGTCCCGCCTTTGTTTGAGAATATTGTTAATAATGTTCCAGTTGGTACTTATACTCATGAGATGCCTCATGTCATGGCTGATTTATCTGAAGTTGTTGATCCATTTTCGAATAGTCGAGGAGCTGGTGATCATAGTCTGAGAGCCGCATCTTCATTTAATATGATGAATGTTTTATTGAATGATAATTTGAAGAAAAACTTGCCTTCTGTTACTAAGTTGCCTGATTTAAAACGAAGTAAGCTTTTGTATGATGGTAAAAAGAAAAATATTCTGCTCAAATTAGTGCTGTTAAATCAGATGATTTAACTTGTTTAAAATGCAAGTCCTCTGGACATTCTTATAAAAATTGCCCTACATTTCCAGGTGTAATTTGTTTTAAATGTCACAAGCTTGGCGTCACTACGAGGAATTGCGAAGTTTGTAATTCAAATACTGTTCAGTCAAAAAACGTATCAGGTCCCATCGAGCCCTAGTTTTTGATAAAACCTCTGGTGACTCGATGTTGAAAAAATTTAGCAATGCTCCGAATGAAGCCACTTGTAAGAAAGAATTTAATGAATGGTTGGATTATTTGAAAGATTTCTTTAATAATATCAGGGCTGCTCCTGTTTTGTTTGTTAAACATAAAGACACTAGACCTTATTTAAATTTTAATATTAATAATAAATTTTATTCAGGTTTGTTAGATAGTGGAGCTTGTAGTTGTGTACTCGGTTCTAATATTCATCAAACATTTTTGCAATTAGGTTATAAATTTAAACCTTATAAAGGTAACGCGGTTACTGCTGATGGTTCTGCACACAATGTTATTGGAACTATGGTTTTACCTATCACTTGTGATAACTTAACTAAAAATGTAGATTTTTTGATAATACCTTCTTTTAAACCTTCAATTATTTTGGGATTTGACTTTTGGTTGAAATTTAATCTTGCTAAAGACTTATGGAATAATATTACTTTTGAATATGAATCCACTACTTGTGTAAATGCAGTTACTTCTGTTTCTGAACTTTCTCCTTCTGAGAAACATGAGTTAAATAAAATTATTTCACTTTTTGAAAATATTTCTTAAGTTTGGAACACCTAAAATTTTTGTTTGTGATAATGGAAGCCAATTTACAGCTAAGCAATTTGTAGATTTTCTAAAAAGTTATAATATTAGTAAAATATTTTATAATACTTTATATACACCTCAAAATAATCCTGTAGAGAGATATAACAAAACAGTCGAAACATGTATTTCTTGTTTTGTTAAAGATGATCATAGAACTTGGTCAAAATATTTGCCTCATGTTCAATTAGCTTTAAATAGTAGTGTGAATCTAGCCACAGATTTCACTCCTAATTTTCTCATGTTCGGTAGAGAACTTATTTTTGATGCTTCATTGCACCGTTTTAGTAATTCTTTTGATAACCTCAATCAACTTGATGTTGTTGATAGGTCTTCATTTGCTTTTTCACTTAAATCACTTAGTGATATTTTTATAAAAGTTCAAGCTTCATTGCTTAAAGCTTATAAGCGTAATGCGCGTTATTATAATATAGGAAGGAAGGTCATTTCTTTTGAAGTGGGAGATATAGTGTGGAGGAGAAGTTTTGTGCAGTCTAATGCTCCTGCATTCTTTTCGGCTAAGTTAGCACCTAAGTTTGTTAAGTGTGAAATAATAGATAAAATTTCCTCTAATGTTTATGTTTTAAAAGACCTTAATAAAAACTATACTGGTCGTTATCATATTAAAGACATCATTAAATATTAAAATTATTCTTGTTTTGACAATGTCTATCTTTGTCTTTGGTACTTTGTTTGAAGTATGACCCCATTATGAGGTGATGTTTGAAAGGTTGAGGGGTGTTGAAAGGAGATGTATGTTAGGAACTTCACAACAATTTATTAATTTCTATTTTAGTTTCATTCAAAAATAACTTAGGTCATTTTAGGACTTATTTTTATGTAACTCTACTCCATATTAACAAATTGTTCCGCAAATTACGTTTTCCCGCAGCCAGAGGGTACAAGAAGGAAACTAGAATCACTTAAAACTTATTATACTTATTTAATTTAATCTAACTAGCCTAAGCGAATGAGTTCGATGTTGGAACTACATTCTAACTACTAACTCTAACTAAATCTAGTGACCACGTTCGATGCGAGAACAGAAGTGAATTACTTAAAATATTACTTAAAATATATTTGTCACGGAATCGCAGGTGTACAGTGAGTCATTTAGCTGACGGCGCGAGCGACACGAGGTAGGTATGGAGTGCTGACGATGCGACGATGCGGCGGGTCGCTTGATATTGCTTTTATGCTGCGGCTTTGCTCGTTGTAATATTATAATTATGGTAATATCGTAATTCGCATCAAAAGATCTTATATTTTTATTTATCTTTGTTGTATAGGATTATTTTCCTGTATATATTTTTATACACTTGTATATTTAATATTGTATATTTTGTACAAATTTAGGAATTTAGTTTCTACTCTAATATAGGAGTGAAATTTAATATTCATTTTCTACATTAAATTCACTTGACTTATTTCCACTCACTTAGGGAATGGTAAATTTAAGTTTCTTGAACTTTATTTTTTGTACAGTTCTGGGTTATTTTCTTAGTATTAAGATTCTCGGATTGGACGCATTTTATGCATTTTTTACACACTTTGTTATACCATTTTTTGGGAAACTTGTGTCTTACTGGACTTTACAATTTTTTGTGCTATTGTGTTTCATACACATAGTCACACCTTACGCTTTGCGCACGGGAAGCTGGTGGTGTTGAGCCGGTCGTAATTGTCGTTTTTCTCTTTTTGTACGATTGTGTTTTTATACACATTGTTACATTTTTTATGCTTTGCGCACGGGATGTCGGTGGTGTTGTGCCGGTCGCAAATGTCATACTTTTCTTATGCGGTTGTGCTCAGAAAGTCAGTGGTGTTGTACTGGTCACAATTGTCATATTTCTTAATATTTTGCTTGTGCTCGGAAAGTTGGTGGTGTTATGCCGATCACAATGCTTATAAATATATTATTACGACACTTTTGTTGTGATTTTGTTTTGACGTTTTAGATGTTGGAGTATGAATTTGAAGTCGGCGGCTTTTCAACCTAACCGACAGTGGGAAAACTTCATTGTTTTTACCAATTTTCTTTCAGATTCGGCAGCGTTGGTGCTTAACCGATATCTTGTTAGTTTCATATTTTGTTTCAGGAATAGCTGGTATAGAGTCGGTGGCGTAGGAGCTCAACCGCACTTTTGTATTGATGCTAGAAGGCTGGTTAAGATCAAGGATTAGATTCGACGGCGTTGGTTGCCTAATCGATATCTGGAATGGAATTGAGTAGGGATTGTTTAATTTGTTTTGTTGAGGGATTTATTTTCACTTTTGTGTTGAAATAAGTTTTTACTCTTTTTTGAGTTTGGTTTTGGTTATTCCATTAAGTTGGATAATATCCTTTGTTTCCATTTGAAACTGGAAGTTCTTTTTTCAACTTAATTCTTTACTTTACGAATGTTTTCACATTCTTTGATTTTTAGGAATGCTTTCACATTCTTTAATTTATAATTATTTCTGCAATACCCAATGCAAGATGCTTTCGCATTGCCTTTTTTGTTTATTGAAAAATGTTGCAAGACATTTTGTCTTTTGAGGTTTTTTGGAATTTTGTTCTGGACTCTCATAATTTTCATTAGAAAAGGAAGTTTCTTTCTTTCTTCTTTTTGGGGAGGGATGTAATGTAACGACGCGCTCTGCAAACGTCGTCACACCGGTTTTAATTCTATTTTTGAGCGAAGGGTTTCGGAACGTGGAGTGAATGACATTTTGACGTATAGCTGTCAAAGCACCTTTCTTCCTAGCGATGGGGCTGGATGGTCGATAATTATGGCTTCGTAACTTAATCTCAATAAATCTCAATAAAATGAGAGTATTTTTGCCTAAAGGATAATAGTTTGTGTCTTCACAACTATCCTATTGTGGAATTATAGTTTATTTCTGGTGAGTTGACACTTTTTAATAAGATTCACTTTGTTGGAATTCGCCACGTTCCTAATTTGGAAAATAATTGTTAAAATTCTATTGTTTCAGCTCTTAATCTGAAAATATTATGATTTCTTTTGCTATTGGCATTGTTCCAGCAAATTAAGGCGGTAAGTCGCACAAATTTATAAAAAAATTAGGACCTCGTGCCCATATTGGAGTTTGTTCTAATGACATGCAATTTTGTTACAGGTTTCCAATTGGAACCGCCTTTGTCTTTGCCTTTTCTCTTTTCTTTGGACCTTTTTCGGCGTTTCTTTGTCTTCGGTCAACTGCATTTCCTTATGGAGGGTTTGGGCTTTTCACCTCAAACATGGATGTACCGCATGGGCTTAAACTGAAAACTTCGCCTGCTACGAGCTTTCCCGCTGCTGTGTTTACATATACTCGCCGAGGGATGCCGTGAGCTTACTTTAATTATATTTTAAATCTAAACTTCAAAATAACCTAAAAATGCATTGGTGACATAGAATCATATTGACGTAGGATAATATTGACATAGCTTATAAAAATCTAATTTTAAATTTAAGGTTAGTTATACATTAGGAATGTATCCTTACATCTATTTCTGAATGCACACTGGAGTGGACAATAAAACCTTAAACCTCACCGTTTGGTTTCATTTAGCTCACCTCCGGAAGATTAAAAGTTTCCAATATCCGCTGATTATCTTAGGCATGTGTATCTCCAAGGCGCCCGAACTTTTATGGTAATGTACTTACAAACCAATTTATATTTTTATTTCTTTTATATAAGAGATTACACACTTACTTTTTTTTACGTTGTCACATGACACACATTTTATTATTACATCTGACGCTTGCGAACCAATACTTTTTTTCTTTGTGATAACATATTTTTAAATTATTACATACAATTAACTTCATTCATAATTTAATTAACTTTAATTAGAAACTTTAATTGATACTTTAATTAGAAACTTATAGTGTATTTAATACAACTTTTTATTAGATTTTCACATCCTTTTATAAATCAAACATGGATAAGGAAATACAGGTCCCGCCTTTGTTTGAGAATATTGTTAATGATGTTCCAGTTGGTACTTCTACTCATGAGATGCCTCATGTCATGGCTGATTTATCTGAAGTGGTTGATCCATTTTCGAATAGTCGAGGAGCTGGTGATCATAGTCTGAGAGCCGCATCTTCATTTAATATGATGAATGTTTTATTGAATGATAATTTGAAGAAAAACTTGCCTTCTGTTACTAAGTTACCTGATTTAAAACGAAGTAAGCTTTTGTATGATGGTAAATCGTGCGTTAGGGAATTTATTACTCAAGTGGAAGAATATTTCTTGTTTAAAAATTTTAATGAATATTTTTTGGTTAGTTCATTCTCTGATCTTTTGTCAGGCACTGCGCTTAAATGGTTTCGTAGTGTTCGTATTCGTATTGCTTCTTGGCAGGATTTGAAGGCTGCGTTGTTGAAACGTTTTGATAGAATTGAATTTGATTATCATTTGGAACATGAACTCCGTACTCGTAAACAAAAGATAACTGAGTCATTACCAGATTTTATTACAGACATAATGGATATGGCTAGCCGTTTGTCTATGCCTGTTTTTGATGCTACCCTCATAACTATTATTAAACATAACATGTTGAATATTTACACACCTTTTGTGTTTGGTAGAACTATTTCTTCTATCGACGAATTTATTAACCTCAGCAGAGAATTAGAGAATTTTGTGTCAAGAAAGAACTTGAGTGAGAATAAAAGTATTAAAAAAGAAAAATATTCTGCTCAAATTAGTGCTGTTAAATCAGATGATTTAACTTGTTTAAAATGTAAGTCCCCTGGACATTCTTATAAAAATTGCCCTACATTTCCAGGTGTAATTTGTTTTAAATGTCACAAGCTTGGCGTCACTACGAAGAATTGCGAAGTTTGTAATTCAAATACTGTTCAGTCAAAAAACGTATCAGGTCCCATCGAGCCCTAGTTTTTGATAAAACTTCTGGTGACTCGATGTTGAAAAAATTTAGCAATGCTCCGAATGAAGCCACTTGTAAGAAAGAATTTAATGAATGGTTGGATTATTTGAAAGTTTTCTTTAATAATATCAGGGCTGCTCCTGTTTTGTTTGTTAAACATAAAGACACTAGACCTTATTTAAAATTTAATATCAATAATAAATTTTATTCAGGTTTGTTAGATAGTGGAGCTTGTAGTTGTGTACTCGGTTCTAATATTCATCAAACATTTTTGCAATTAGGTTATAAACTTAAACCTTATAAAGGTAACGCTGTTACTGCTGATGGTTCTGCACACAATGTTATTGGAACTATGGTTTTACCTATCACTTGTGATAACTTAACTAAAAATGTAGATTTTTTGATAATACCTTCTTTTAAACCTTCAATTATTTTGGGATTTGACTTTTGGTTGAAATTTAATCTTGCTAAAGACTTATGGAATAATATTACTTTTGAATATGAATCCACTACTTGTGTAAATGCAGTTACTTCTGTTTCTGAACTTTCTCCTTCTGAGAAACATGAGTTAAATAAAATTATTTCACTTTTTGAAAATATTTCTTATGAAAAGAGAGGCCTAGGTCTTACTCATTTAGTTAAACATAAAATTAATGTTACTGGTGAACCTTTTAAACAACGTTATTGGCCCCTTAGTCCTGCTAAACAAAAAGAACTTTATGATGAAGTGGAAGTTTTATTAAAGGAAAATATTATTGAACCTTCTAAATCTCCTTGGTGTTCTCCAGTGTTAGCCGTTGAAAAACGCGATGGTGGAACAAGATTATGTTTGGACTCTAGACGTTTAAATTCAGTTACTGTTAAAGATTCTTATCCTTTACCTTACCCTTCTAGAATTTTAGATAACCTTCGGGGTGCTAATTATATAACTACTATTGATTTGTCTAAAGCATTTTTGCAAATCGCTTTAGAAGAATCTTCTCGAGAGAAGACTGCTTTTGTTGTTCCTGGGAAAGGTTTATTTCATTTTACCCGGATGGTGTACGGTTTGACTAATGCACCTGCAGAGTTACAGAGACTCGTAGACAAGTTGTTTGGACCAGAATTTGATAATGTAGCATTCTGTTACTTAGATGATCTCATATTGATAAATTCTACATTCTCTGATCATTTAGATTATTTAAATAAAATTTATAAAATCCTTAAAGATGCTGGGTTAACTATTAATTTAAAAAAGTGTAATTTTTGTAAAGATAAACTGCGTTATCTTGGTTATATTGTTGATAGTAATGGTTTACATACAGACCCTGCTAAATTAGAGTCCATTAAAAGTTTCCCACGCCCAGAAAGCGTTAGACAATTAAGAAGTTTTCTTGGGTTATGTTCTTATTACCGTAGATTCATTGATAAGTTTGCTGATATTGCTTCGCCCTTAACAAAATTAACGGCCGGAAGCAAGAATTCTAAAAAATCTCTTTTCTGGAATGAAGAAGCTGAAGTTGCTTTTCATAATTTAAAACTTGCATTAATTTCTGCACCAGTTTTACATTGTCCGAATTTTGAAAGACCATTCTCTTTACATTGCGATGCTAGTTCTGTTGGAATTGGTAGTGTCCTGAGCCAAGATGATGATAATGGAGATCAACATCCTGTAGCTTATTATTCTAGATCACTTAATAAATGTGAACGTAATTATAGTACAACTGAGAGAGAGTTGTTGTCAATATTGGATTCTATTGAACATTTCAGACCTTATATTGAAGGAATGAAATTTACAGTTATCACTGACCATGCTAGTTTAACTTGGCTTCTTAAACTTAATAATCCTAGTGGTCGTCTTGCACGTTGGGCTGCTAGAATTTCTCAATTTACTTTTGATGTTAAATATAAAAAAGGTTCTTTACATTTAGTTCCAGATTGTTTATCCAGAATAGAAATTTCTGCTATTAATATTCCTGTAAATAATATTATTGTTATGCCAAATGAGGATATCGTTGATCCTTGGTATAGAAAAATATTTGTAAATTGTCAAAAGTTTCCTAGAAAATATAAAAATTTCAAAGTTGAAAGTGATACTTTGTATAGATTTTGTAAAGATAAATATAATCCTAATAATCGTTTAAATTGGAAAATTGTCATACCTAAAGAACACATCTTAGACACTATTAAATGTAATCATGATGATGTTAATTCAGGACATTTAGGAATTCATAAAACTTTAAATAAATTAAAAATACATTATTTTTGGAAAGGTATGTTTATTGATGTTCAAAAATACATTTCTTCTTGTGACACTTGTAAAGCTTATAAATCTTCTACTAATCCACCTCATGGAATTATGGTTAATCCTAAGAAAGTTGATAAACCAATGTTAATGCTTTCTATTGATATTATTGGAACTCTTCCAAAAGCTTATTCTGGCCATAAGTATATACTTTCAATCATAGATGTTTTTACAAAATATTGTTGGATATTTCCTATGACTAGTGCTACCACTAAAGTAATTTGTAGGATACTTGAAAAATAAATATTTCTTAAGTTTGGAACACCTAAAATTTTTGTTTGTGATAATGGAAGCCAATTTACAGCTAAGCAATTTGTAGATTTTCTAAAAAGTTATAATATTAGTAAAATATTTTATAATACTTTATATACACCTCAAAATAATCCTGTAGAGAGATATAACAAAACAGTCGAAACATGTATTTCTTGTTTTGTTAAAGATGATCATAGAACTTGGTCAAAATATTTGCCTCATGTTCAATTAGCTTTAAATAGTAGTGTGAATCTAGCTACAGATTTCACTCCCAATTTTCTCATGTTCGGTAGAGAACTTATTTTTGATGCTTCATTGCACCGTTTTAGTAATTCTTTTGATAACCTCAATCAACTTGGTGTTGTTGATAGGTCTTCATTTGCTTTTTCACTTAAATCACTTAGTGATATTTTTATAAAAGTTCAAGCTTCATTGCTTAAAGCTTATAGGCGTAATGCGCGTTATTATAATATAGGAAGGAAGGTCATTTCTTTTGAAGTGGGAGATATAGTGTGGAGGAGAAGTTTTGTGCAGTCTAATGCTCCTGCATTCTTTTCGGCTAAGTTAGCACCTAAGTTTGTTATGTGTGAAATAATAGATAAAATTTCCTCTAATGTTTATGTTTTAAAAGACCTTAATAAAAACTATACCGGTCGTTATCATATTAAAGACATAATTAAATATTAAAATTATTCTTGTTTTGACAATGTCTATCTTTGTCTTTGGTACTTTGTTTGAAGTATGACCCCATTATGAGGTGATGTTTGAAAGGTTGAGGGGTGTTGAAAGGAGATGTATGTTAGGAACTTCACAACAATTTATTAATTTCAATTTTAGTTTCCTTCAAAAATAACTTAGGTCATTTTAGGATTTATTTTTATGTAACTCTACTCCATATTAACAAATTGTTCCACATCAAAAGATCTTATATTTTTATTTATCTTTGTTGTATAGGATTATTTTCCTGTATATATTTTTATACACTTGTATATTTAATATTGTATATTTTGTACAAATTTAGGAATTTAGTTTCTACTCTAATATAGGAGTGAAATTTAATATTCATTTTCTACATTAAATTCACTTGACTTATTTCCACTCACTTAGGGAATGGAAAATTAAGTTTCTTGAACTTTATTTTTGTACAGTTCTGGGTTATTTTCTTAGTATTAAGATTCTCGGATTGGACGCATTTTATGCATTTTTTTACACACCTTGTTATACCATTTTTTGGGAAACTTGTGTCTTACTGGACTTTACAATTTTTTGTGCTATTGTGTTTCATACACATAGTCACACCTTACGCTTTGCGCACGGGAAGCTGGTGGTGTTGAGCCGGTCGTAATTGTCGTTTTTCTCTTTTTGTACGATTGTGTTTTTATACACATTGTTACATTTTTTATGCTTTGCGCACGGGATGTCGGTGGTGTTGTGCCGGTCGCAAATGTCATACTTTTCTTATGCGGTTGTGCTCAGAAAGTCAGTGGTGTTGTACTGGTCACAATTGTCATATTTTCTTTATATTTTGCTTGTGCTCGGAAAGTTGGTGGTGTTATGCCGATCACAATGCTTATAAATATATTATTACGACACTTTTGTTGTGATTTTGTTTTGACGTTTTAGATGTTGGAGTATGAGTTTGAGGTCGGCGGCTTTTCAACCTAACCGACAGTGGGAAAACTTCATTGTTTTTACCAATTTTCTTTCAGATTCGGCAGCGTTGGTGCTTAACCGATATCTTGTTAGTTTCATATTTTTGTTTCAGGAATAGCTGGTATAGAGTCGGTGGCGTAGGAGCTCAACCGCACTTTTGTATTGATGCTAGAAGGCTGGTTAAGATTCGACGGCGTTGGTTGCCTAATCGATATCTGGAATGGAATATAGTAGGGATTGTTTAATTTGTTTTATTGAAAGATTTATTTTCACTTTTGTGTTGAAATAAGTTTTCACCTTTTTTGAGTTTGGTTTTGGTTATTCCATTGAGTTGGATAATATCCTTTGTTTCCATTTGAAACTGGAAGTTCTTTTTAACTTAATTCTTTACTTTTCGAATGTTTTCACATTCTTTGATTTTTTGGAATGCTTTCACATTCTTTACTTTATAATTGTTTCTGCAATACCCAATGCAAGATGCTTTCGCATTGCCTTTTTTGTTTATTGAAAAGTGTTGCAAGACATTTTGTCTTTTGAGGTTTTTTGGAATTTTGTTCTGGACTCTCATAATTTTCATTAGAAAAGGAAGTTTCTTTCTTTCTTTTTTCTTTTTGGGGAGGGATGTAATGTAACGACGCGCTCTGCAAACGTCGTCACACCGGTTTTAATTCTATTTTTGAGCGAAGGGTTTCGGAACGCGGAGTGAATGACATTTTGACGTATAGCTGTCAAAGCACCTTTCTTCCTAGCAATGAGGCTGGATGGTCGATAATTATGGCTTCGTAACTTAATCTCAATAAATCTCAATAAAATGAGAGTATTTTTGCCTAAAGGATAATAGTTTATGTCTTCACAACTATCCTATTGTGGAATTATAGTTTATTTCTGGTGAGTTGACACTTTTTAATAAGATTCACTTTGTTGGAATTCGCCACGTTCCTAATTTGGAAAATAATTGTTAAAATTCTATTGTTTCAGCTCTTAATCTGAAAATATTATGATTTCTTTTGCTATTGGCATTGTTCCAGCAAATTAAGGCGGTAAGTCGCACAAATTTATAAAAAATTAGGACCTCGTGCCCATATTGGAGTTTGTTCTAATGACATGCAATTTTGTTACAGGTTTCCAATTGGAACCGCCTTTGTCTTTGCCTTTTCTCTTTTCTTTGGACCTTTTTCGGCGTTTCTTTGTCTTCGGTCAACTGCATTTCCTTATGGAGGGTTTGGGCTTTTCACCTCAAACATGGATGTACCGCATGGGCTTAAACTGAAAACTTCGCCTGCTACGAGCTTTCCCGCTGCTGTGTTTACATATACTCGCCGAGGGATGCCGTGAGCTTACTTTAATTATATTTTAAATCTAAACTTCAAAATAACCTAAAAATGCATTGGTGACATAGAATCATATTGACGTAGGATAATATTGACATAGCTTATAAAAATCTAATTTTAAATTTAAGGTTAGTTATACATTAGGAATGTATCCTTACATCTATTTCTGAATGCACACTGGAGTGGACAATAAAACCTTAAACCTCACCGTTTGGTTTCATTTAGCTCACCTCCGGAAGATTAAAAGTTTCCAATATCCGCTGATTATCTTAGGCATGTGTATCTCCAAGGCGCCCGAACTTTTATGGTAATGTATTTACAAACCAATTTTATTTCTATTTCTTTTAAATAGGAGATTACACACTTACTTTTCTTTCATTGTCATATGACACACATTTTTTTATTATTACAATTGTCGCTTGCGAACCAATTTTTTTTACTTTGTAATAACAGATATTTTTTAATTATTACACCCTATTGCCATTAACCGGGCACTTATAAACCTGCGATAAATACACACAAAACTTCGAGAAGCTTCGAAAAGTCATTGGTGTGTGCCATGGTAAACCTGGGATTGAACCCAAGACCTCGTCTCAGCAGTCCATTACCCGTACCACTAGGCTACCGCGGTTTTTTGTAATGTGTAAATAACCAACTGACTTGGAATTCCTTGGTTGGTGCTCCGATGGGAAATTAACAAATTTATGGTAGGTATAGGGATAGATGGTTTAGTGCCTCTGTGACTTGTCTCACAGCTTTTGACACTGCAGTCTGTGTGGATTATGAAATGAACTGTGACCTAATAATGTTTGGTAGGACCCTGTCCCATAAATAACAGGAATATCAGAAGCTGAAATAAAAAGTAGGTATCAGAAAATGTCCAAGTGATGGTTAGATAATTTAAATTTAAAAGCATTTTATATGATGACATTTTAATTTAATTTCTTTCTTATCTCCATCATCACAGAACTTCCATCATTTCTCTGCTCTGATGGAATAATGTTACGGTTACTACTATCCTCACAATCCTGTGATGCAATTTGTCTCGCAGAGCTATGAGCTTTTAACCGTTTTAATACATTCCTCTTTATTCGATGCAAACTTCTTTAATATAATTAATCTATGATTCAATCAAACTATAATAAGCAAAGCCAAGATTGCTGTTTTATGTTAGGTATACTTCGAGACATATATTTTGGACCTAAAATGTGTTCTATACACTCATCACTTGTTTCATACTTAGGCGTCTTCTGAGAAAAGAACGGCGTGCTACGACGGTGGACTTGCTCAAATTCACCAAACAACTCGAGTATAGATTATTACAATACTATCAGCACGCGCCTAGGCTTTATTTGTCTCACGACTCAAGTCCAAGATATGTGTACGCAGGTATACCTGACGTACAAGTCGCAGCGGTACGATTGACATACTATAATAGCTGTCAAAAAAACGGTAGTCTGCTAACTTAAATTCACTGGAGTATTATTATCTCAGCGGCGTTGATTCGTATTGGTGCCAACCTAAACGGCCAAAATAGCCATATTGCCATATTAGCGAAATTAAATGTGTCAATTGACAATTATTCAAAATTTCAACATGCATATAAGGTAAAAGCACCAATAGCGGACACTAACCCAATGGATATGAATACTTTTGAAATAAATCCGTTATTTTAAGATAGGAACCACATGGTTTACCAGACTATTGACTTAAAAGACGCCTAATGGCATCTATAATACATGTTCAAAAATTCGTAACACTATTCCAACTGAATTTTGAGTTGCTGACGGTTGACATCAACTAATGTGAGCTAGTGAACACGGTCGTGTTGTTTCTTAAGATTTTTGTTAAGGGTGCTGATTTTAACAGGTGTGATCATTTAATTGTTAAATGTATGGATGTTTTCTTTAATACTTAGGCCCATTGCCTACCTACGTATTTTGGTTTGATTTTCTAGCAGATTTAAGCCATGTTCTCTATGGGTGCCAAAAAATGTAAAATTGTTCTTTCTTATATTCGTGATGAGCGTCATCTATTAACGCGAAAAGACACGTTTTAAATAAATAAATATTCCACGACATTCTACACAACGCTATCTAGACCCATGGTAAGCATAGCTTAAATAGCTTGTGTTATGGAATCTAGAATGCGGATAAACATACTTAGATACTTTTTTTTTGTAAATAAATACATATTATACAAATATTTGCACTGAGCGGGAATCGAACCCGCACCCCCTGCATAGCAGTCGAATGCTCTACCGCTACGCCACGGAGGTCGTCATTAGTTATTAGTTAAGCAAGTGTCATTAAGGTTAAAACCAATTAATTCCCTTTGTGAAACCGCAGTAGACTAGTGATGTGGGTAATGGACTGCTGAGACGAGGTCTCGGGTTCGATCCCAGGTTTTAGCATACACCGTGACTTTTCGATGGTTTCGAAGTTATGTGTACACGCATTTTATCGCAAGTTTATAAGTGCCCGGTATTAACCGGGTCCCAATGGCCACCTATTACATTGGGACCTAAACATAAACTGGCAAAATGTGGGTGCTAGCACCGCTGCCTAACCCTTCAGGGATATAGGCGTGAGTTTATATCTATACTAATATTGTAACGCTGCAGAGTTTGTTTGTTTGTTTGAACGCGATAATCTCTGGAACTACTGGTCCGATTTGAATGATTCTTTCAGTGTTGGGTAGTCCATTTATTGAGGAAGATTTTAGGCTATATATCATCACGCTACTATTTAAGGGAGCGGAGCATTGATAATAAATGTTAACAAATCCGGCAATTTTTCATACATATTTTGAAGACTAAAACATACGGGCTCAAAGGGATATGAAGCTTCAAAATATACCCCGGGCGAAGCTGGGGTGGGTCAGCTAGTTATGTTGTAAATGGATTTCACTCAAATATGAATTGTAAATAATTTATTTTAACAAAAAAAGTTGCCGATTTTTAGTTTGTATTTCGCACGAAGCAAAACGTGTCAAGCCCTTTTATTTGATAAGTGCCCATATTGAGAGAGTTGAGAAAAAAATGTACTCCGTCATTTTGTAGCGGCAGCCATTTGGGACCGGTTTTTTTTCAAACATAGTTAAGAACACTCCCGACTAATATACCTTTCAAACAAAAAAAATGTTCAGGAGCTACGATGCCACAGACAGACACACACATACAAAGAGATATGTCAAACTTATAACACCCCGTCGTTTTTGCGTCGGGGGTTAAAAAGATTTTAAATAGTTTTTACAGAATAGTTTCAGAAGTACAGAGTTGGCGAGTAACTTCTGGCAGTAGTGCATTTTGGTTGCTCGCCAAAGCTGCCAAGGAAAACTTCTGCCAGTCTTGCCTCCATCGCCGCTACAAAAACCCGGCTGTAGTCTGGCCCATGGCGCTAAGGAGAAAGCCGATCTCTTGGGTTATCTCTTCACGTCAAACTCGACTATGATGACGGGAATGGCGAGCCACCTATTATTTCCTGTGGTGCTTCCATGACCGAAGTAAAAATCACGCAACGGGTGGTCCGGCGAGAATTTAAGTCCCTAGATGTTCGAAAGTCGAGTGGGCCAGATAGCATACCGGCGATAGTGCTTAAGCACTGCGCCCCCGAGCTGTGCTCTGTACTTGCATGCCTTTTCGCACTCTCAATGATGGGCTCAAGTCATCGAGAGTCAGGGTGAGATTGAGGTCGGTGACAATCACGAACACTCTCTGGAGTATCCGATTGGAGACGACTAAACCTAGTCCAATTCAATCCCACTAAGACCTATGTATATTCACCGCTAAGAAAACCTCATTCATTGTAGGGCCGCAATTCCTGGGCACACCGGTTACCATTTCCTCGAGTATCGGGATCCTTGATGTCGATATCTCCAGCGAAGTCCAGTACCGCAGTCATTTGGAGTACAAGGTTAAGTTGGCATCAAAGAACATAGCTCAACACAGCGAAGAAGTACTTCACTGCAGGGCAGCAACTTCTTTATAAAGCACAGGTCTGGCCCCACATAGAGTACTGCTATCGTCTTTTTGCCGGAGTGCCTTCATACCAGCTTGCCTCCTTCGACTCAGTGCCTTTGCATTGAGGCTGGTCGACAATCCCATACTCGCAGGTGATGTGGAACCTATCCGCCTTAGGAGGGACTTTGCTTCGCTGTGTGTGTTCTACTACTTCTATCATGGTATGCTCGCAATAGATAGGAAATTCATCGCCACACATTGCAACCTGCGACGGTGCGCACTGTGCTGTATGAAAGAAACGTTATCCCACGCACACTCAAGCTGTGGAATAAACTCCCTGCTGTGGTTTTTCCATGTTAAGAACATTCCTGTTTCTTCAGGGTTCGGTTACACGTCCATAGGCCACGGTAACCACTTTCCATTAGGTGAACCGTGTGCTTGTTTGCCACCTAAGTGTTAATACTTATTCTTTTACATATCTACACCCTTTTTACATTTATAAAAAAAAACTACTTTTTACAATGGGTATGAAGTTTCTATGGGTCTATTAAGCTGTATGTATATTTTGTGTGTGCGTAATTATTTATATCATTAGGGAGCTGTAAGAGATATATTTATATCGATTACCTTGAATATCTAGGAATGTAAGTATTTATGCCTAGAAAGGTACCACAGCTAGTGATTACGAGAAGTGCTGTACTAATGTTAACCTTGTAAAAAGCTATAGTCAGTGTTGGTCAGTTATAATTATTATTCTGCATGGTTGCAGGTTGAATTGATTTCTTACTTATTTAGTTACATTAAAGTTATCCTAAAAATAAGAACAACAGATTCATTAACCATAAGCTTTAGATTTTGGTGTGCTAACTGTAAACACTGATTTTTACGTTTGAGATCATTGAGCAAGATCGTTTGAGTGTCCTCATAAAAAAAATAGTTTTAACCATTTATTACGTGTTCTGTAACAACGACACTAGTCCGTCGCCGTGAGTTGCAGTACTCGTCTTAGGTCAGATATTATTATATCTTTTGCACTTATGTATATCACATTTTTATAATGACATCACACCCGAATTTGACGTTTTTCAACAGTTTTCACGATCTTCTTAAGCTAACAAATTAAAAACAATTTTTTATTTATTTCTTATGTATTTACGCGAAAAAAAATTGGAATAGGAATAAAGTAAATATCTATAACTTTTAAGATAGGTTTCCAAAATTTGGTAATAATCATTATTGAAAATAAAATTTCGCCCTTATCAAAAATCTTAAGAAACAACTGTTCAAAATAAACTTACGACAGTGTTGTGAGTTTTGAAAATGTCTTATACATGCCATTAGGCGTCTTTTAAGTCAGAATTATGTGAAAAAAAGGTCAGTTTCTTAAAATAGAGATTTTTATTTAAAAGTGTCCACTATTGGGTAAGTGTCTAGTATTGGTGCTTTTACCTTAGCAAATACTAAAAAAAAAAAAATTTTTACTTGCTACGTTTAAAAAAATTACAGGTTTATTGACATTGACAATGGCATATTACTTTATTGCAAAGCCAAGTGTAAACAAACAATTTATTCGCAGAAAGAAATAATTATTCGCTCACTGTCTAACTCTATTCTCTATCTTTTTATTTACGATTTAATTTATTCTCCATCTTTAAATTTCTTCAACCATAAAAGTTTCCGAGGGCTATCATATTACAGACATCAGAAATCTACCTAATGTTATAATGTTGTGGAAATTGTTGGCAATGTTGGCATACGTAAGTTAACGTGAGGCTTACGTTGAACCACCACGTTAAATGTATACTAACACTCGAACACAAATATTTCGGAGAAGTTGTTCATTGTGACTGCCAGGCATGGGACACTTCCCTACTTGGACTCAGAACTTGGCGTCGTGAAATTCCAACCAATCAGCTTTTTCTGTAACCAATCAGAGGAAAGTAGTAGTTTTCTCTGATTGGTTACAGAAAAAGTATACTTGCCTAAAGAAAAAAATCGATTTCTTTCAACAGGCAAACTTCCTTTCCTCTGATTGGTTAATTGACGTATTTGACATTTCTACTGATTGGTTCATTTTTCTGGACGCCGAGTGGCGATTGGCGAGTTTGTAACGCTGTCATTTAGCTCCTAGACGCCATATTTGTACATTTGTTTTGTTTTCGTGTTGGTGAAAATATTGTTAAAATTGAAGATTTCTGTTTTAAATATCTACTGCTTACGTTGAATTGAGTGACTACTCCTCTATAGTGTTGAATACTGCTAGTTTATCCTGTTTTGTGAGAAATTGACTCCTTGTGTTGTGTGAGAAATTGACTCTTTGTGTTTTGTGAGAAATAGACTGTTTATGGCGATACATTGACTCTTATTAAGTTTTTTGAGATATTGACTTTTTTTTGCTCTCAGATGTTGATTCTTTATTTCTTTATGTGAGTGTTTGACCTAGCTATATCAGCTCCGATAGGTTTGTATTCCTAACCGGTTATTACACATTAAATCAGCTGTTGTGAATAGAGCATATAATTGTATTTTTACAGCAAATAAATTACATTTTTCTCGTTAAAGAAACTAAAAATGCCTTCTAACTATGATTATTCTTAGAATATGTAATAACGTGAATAGTATATATATATTTATTATAGTAGGCCTAATAAAGAAATTATGAATATTCGTTCAGGAATTTTATTTCGCTTTACTAAATATTTTCGTTCAGAAATTTTATTTCAGATTCCTAAATATTTCCAGCGAATAATCGATTCCAATTGTATGAAACCGATTTTTTTAAATCGGAATTAATCGATTATTAAGGAGCTATGCAGTTCTTTAAGCCTATTTGGCTAGAGACGGCTAAAAAGGCGTATAGCTACCCCGGTGTAGAGGGAGAACTCTTCTCCCTCCTCGTACCCCGGCGTCGTGAAATATTAAAAAAAAATTGCCGAGCCGAGCTCGGATTTTTTGTTTGAAGTGCGCCCTCTTACTCTTATATACTCTTTGGTGACTGCTACCAGTGATGAAACATTAACTAAGATCGCCAAAGTGTAGTGTTCATCTGCAACTAGATGCAAATATGCCATTTGTTTAGCAAAGTGTCTCTTTAAGCATTTCGATGAATCAATGGTTACTTCAACTGTGAGTTACTGGATTAAACCAAAATTAGCATAAAGAAGACTGGTTTAATTTTATAATCTTCCATCATAGGTGTGATCTCTGACAGAATTACGAATGACTTGTCATTAAGTTAGAATGCCCCATAAGCCAAAGAACCATGAAAAACTATACAAAAGACAGACAACTGCAAGACAATTTTAAAGCTCAAATTATGGTGCAAATGTATGGTGTACACAAATCTAAGACCTCTTTTGTATAGCTGAGCACTAAGAGGTATTACACAAGTACTGGATTGAAATGTGACGACCATGTTAAAAAAAATGATACCATCTGCTGAAGATTTTTGGGAAAAATATACCTAAATTTCAAACAATTTTAGATATATTGGAAAATAAAAATACATGCATGATTGTAATGTTTTTTTATTCATTATTAATAATGGAATTTGTAGTCATAGTACTTTCTTGTGTTGAAGGTAGCGCTTCTTCATCAGGTATACTTTCATTTATATGAGATGCATGCATACACATGCATGCACACTCATAGGTACATCTTCATCGGGCTTATCCTTATTGTAAGAAATCAAACCATTTGTACTTCTGACTACTATCTTGAGCTTCTCTCGCACGGTTTTGTTGTTCTTATGGGATTTTCATAACAACACTAGTGTCATCTCTCTTCACTTTCTACTCAGTGTCTACAATTTGTTAATATTAGCTTAGTTTAGGCCTAGCCTTCATTCTTGTCCAATATATCTATAGTCCATTCAACTGAAACAAATATTCAGACTTAAATTATTTTTATAATCAATAAAAAAAATAGGACAGTCCTACAAAGGATTATATTATGATATGTCTCATATAAACATAATAACTTTGGTTGTCCATATTTCATGTGCTGCTGTACTCTTCATTAGAATGTGATAAAACCTAGTCAAGTTAGTAAGTACACTTGCAAGAAAGTTTTTGGTATAGTGAGATTACTACAATGTCCATGATTATGTAAGTTGTTATCCTGTGCTTTAATTGGAGTATCGGATAGACTATCAAAACACAACTTATGTTAATACTATGAAGTTTGTACAGGTATGCAGGTAATACTCACATTAATCTACTCAAATTAATCACTGAAGGTTTAGTGAGGATAAAATAGTGGTCATAATAGGCCAGTGCTAAGGTATGTCATACCGCCATAAACACCTATACTAGGTATGCAATCCTTATAATAATAAATAGATAATGAATATCTAGAACCAATAGAATATGAATTATGTGTAAATAATCAACTCACTTGGTCTTTATGCAATCCTTTCTTGCTGCTCCAATGGAAATTTAACATATTAAAGTAGGTAAGTATATGAAGAGATAGTTTAATGCCTCCATGACTTGCCTCACAGCCCTTGACACTGTGGTCTGTGTGGGATTTGATAGACCCTGCTGCATAAATGACAGGAATATTAGAAGCTGAAATAAAAAGTAGGTATCAGAAAACTTCTAAGTGATTGTTAGAACATTTACACATTAATAATATTTTAATTTTTTTTAATTGGGAGAGGCCTATGTCCAGCAGTGGACTGCGGGGGGCTAATTGATTGATTGATATTTTAATTTAATTTCTTAAATCTTACCTTCATCACAGATACTCCATCATTTCTTTGCTGTGATGGAATAATGTTAAGGCTGTTTATGAGCTCAAACAAACCTTTTACTAAATTCTTCTTCAGGCGGTATATAGAAAATGTTACTGTGTCTAAGAATAGCACGAGTTCGGCAGCAATTCCTTGGAGATTTGTGTTGATGATATGATCTTCATCGTGAGCTGCTTCTAGCAATTGTCATCGTGCGTAATGTTTATTGTTTTGAAGGGAAACATTGTTTAAACTCAACGGGAATACTACTAAAAGTAAATCCGTACTAATATCGCTTGAAATGAGAAGTGGCGGCAATTAATCAAGAGATACATCACTAATCGAACTATATTAAACACGAAAACACACGAAAAAGGTGCATCTGCAGAGTGGCATCTCTATTAATTCAGAAATGTGAAATGGTCGATATGCAGCGGTTGAAACAGCTGTCAAATAATTAGTAGAATACCAATTATCAAATTATTACAAAGATATTGGGCCGCTATTAGTTAGTAGACTACCAATTTGTAACATTGACCAAAATGAGCTACAAAAAGAGCAAAATTATTGCGTCATCACACCACCGGAACACTATTTCATTAACAGACTTGCCCCTAATTTGTATCAGTGACCACTATGAAGCCACAACTACGATGACTACCGACAAGCCATCGCTTTAAATTTTTAGCAGAATACGAAAAGTGCAAAATTATTACGACGACACACTATGCAAACACTTATTAGGCGAATTGGCCCCCAGTAAGACAAATTTGAAGGATTCTGGCGTTACAATGTCTGAATTCCTTACGAAGACACGGCGCGCGATAAACTAGGCATCACCAAATGTTGGACCAGGGAAGGCAATATTTACGTGCTGCTTGTGAATGGGCCGCAACGAGTGGCTTCACTGAGCTACCTTGAGCGGATTTGTGTGGAGTCTGGGGGCTAAGGCTGTTGTGGCTAAGGCTGCGAGTACAGCGACGGCCTGCAGTGCCAAAATCCCCACGAGTTGCTGTTTCGAGGAAGTAATTCGTCGGTACCTAGTCATAGTACGCTGGGTCCAGGTAGATGTTGAATGTATTTGTCTTGTTTTTAAGTTATTACCCACAATTTTTTAGTATGTTCATTTATTTAATTTTTTTCTCTCTTTCTTGTTTACTTCACTACCTACCGAATTTTACTTTTGTTTTACACTTTATTTTATGTGTGAACACAAATTAAAAAATAACAGCACCGTCAACATTCAACATCGGTGTCTGCAAAGAGTATATAAGAGTAAGAGGGCGCAATTCAAACAAAAAAACCGAGCTCGGCTCGGCTTTTTTTTTTTTCCATGTCAGGACGCCGGAGAAGCTATACGCCTTTTTAGCCGTCTCTAGCTAAATAGGCTTAAAGAGCTGCATAGTTCCTTAATAATCGATTAATTCCGATTTCAAACAATCGGTTTCATACAACTGGAATCGATTGTTCGCTGGAAATATTTAGGAAACTGAAATAAAATTTCTGAACGAAAATATTTAGGAAAGCGAAATAAAATTCCTGAACGAATATTCATAATTTCTTTATTAAGCCTACTATATATATATGCTATTCACGTTATTACATATTCTAAGAATAATCATAGTTACAAGGCATTTTTAGTTGCTATAACGTGAAAAATGTAATTTATTTGCTGTAAAAATACAATTATATGCTCTATTCACAACAGCTGATGATTTAATAATGTGTAATAACCGGTTCGGAATACAAACCTATCGGAGCTGATATATCTAGAATATAATAAACACTCACATAAAGAAATAAAGATTCAACATCTGAGAACAAAATAGAGTCAATATCTCACACAACACAACGAGTCAATTTCTCACAAAACAGAATAAACTAGCAGTATTCAACGCTACAGAGAAGTAGTCACTCAATTCAACGTAAGCAGTAGATATTTAAAACAGAAATCATCAATTTTAACAATATTTTCACCAACACGAAAACAGTAGAGAACCGGTAAAAATTCATAAATTGACAAGTAATTCAAAACAAATATACAAATATGGCGTCAAGGAGCTAAATGGCAGCGTTACAAACTCGCCAATCGCCACTCGGCGGTGTCCAGAAAAATGAACCAATCAGCAGAAATCTCAAATACGTCAATTAACCAATCAGAGGAAAGGAAGTTTGCCTATTGAAAGAAATCGATTTTTTTCTTTAGGCAAGTATACTTTTTCTGTAACCAATCAGAGAAAACTACTACTTTCCTCTGATCGGTTACAGAAAAAAGCTGATTGGTTGTAATTTCAGGACGCCAAGCTCTGAGTTCAAGTAGGAAAGTGTCCCATGCCTGGGTGTCTGTGACATTTGTCAATGACATGTGTGACGGATATCATTGTCATTGATGTTGAGTGTTGACGATTGTCTTTGGCTGCGTTCCATTTCCTCCTTTACTTATATTATTTTAACTTCCAAATCGTGTTTTCCTTTTACTTATCGCTATTAAAATTTACCTCCAAAGACAGTTTAAATGCCTGGACCCATAGATTTTTTTTTCTCTTTATTCTGGTTCTTTGTTTTTGTTTTACTTTTGCATTACTTCGTTTTTTTTATTTATGTTTTCGCTTTATCAACAAACCGGCAGATGGAACTTAAACGTTTAATTTTTGCACTAACAAATTAGACTACTGTTCCTTTTATATAATTGCCATTTTTCCAAAATTATAATATAATTAAAAAGTTTCATTTAAATCTATTTATATTGTTTTATTGTACATATATATATACTTATATCTATATATTATATTTCATATAACCCATCATAGATATTATACACTTTTAAGTTTACATAAAAGTAATATTTTTGGGGTTTGGGAATGCCTTTTGCAGACTATAGCAGTGACTCTGTCAGTGGTAATGCTAGCCACCAGAGGAAGCCTTCACTTTCTGAATCTCTCTCATCTCAATTCGCCGATGTTCCCAATAACTTTAACGTTGTTCATATAAATGCACAAAGCATTCCGTCTCATTTCCCTGATATGCTGGCAAGCTTTGACTGTACGCATATACATGCAATTCTTGTTTCGGAATCATGGCTAAAGCCATGTTTACCCACTTTCAACCACATCAGAAACGATCGTGTGGAGCGGCGGGCGGGTAGTGTAGCAATCTATCTGCGCGCGCACATGCTTACACAATTCTGAGCATGTCGCCACAGCCACCGCACGCTGGTGAGCATATCTTTCTGGAAGTTGAACTTCTGCACTCTAAACTTCTACTTGGCGTTTTCTATTGTCCTTCTTCCAATATAAACTACTTTTCTTCATTTGAACTTCTCCTTGATACATTTGTACCGACGTATGGTCAAAGTATAATCATGGGCGACTTTAACACTTGCCTTATCAAGAACGACTCTCGTTCATCAACTCTTCAATCTATTATCCAATCTTGCAATCTGTCAATTCTTCCTACCGATACAGCTCATCACGCTCCTCACCTTGCTCCTTCTCTGCTCGACCTGATCATCGTTTCCTCTCTTCAGTATATAGCAAAGCATGGTAAGTATACTGCTGATCAGTTGTCCTACCATAACTTGCTATTTTAATCTTATCACCTTCATCCACCTAAACTTAAATCTAAATTTCTTCTACAACGCGACTTTGGTGGTATGAACCTGGAAAACTTGCGCAGGGATGCCGATGTCTTGGACTGGAGTCCACTTTATAACTCTAGATGTGTTGATGAGCAAGTTGGAATTTTTACTATAAATATTATTAAGTGAAACATCTTCCAGCGCTTTGGCTAACAAGTGAAATCAAAAACTTATAAATAAAAAAGCGACAGTCAAGTCGAAATATAAAAGGCGTCCTTCCGAAGTGAAGGTTGACGGAGGTAGGACACGGCGGTATTTCCGCCCGATTGAGCAGTCCGACTGGGGTAGTACCTCCGCCCTACAGAATACCGCGGCTATATTATCTTCGTGTTGTGTTTCCAGCGGTGAGTAGGGTAGTCGGAGCTCACTGGAGAATTTGTGCTGTCAGTGGGAAGACTAAAGTCTTGTCCTGCTTTGTCTTCTACTGACGGCACAGAAACTCTGTACTTACAGGGTAGGCAGCGCGACTGTGACACCTCCGGTGTTACAGACGTCCATAGGTCACGGTAACCACTTTCCATCAGGTGGGCTGTGTGCTTTGTCTGCTAACTAAGTGGTATAAAAAAAAAAGTGAACCGGGAAAACTATATTGCTATTAGAAATCACTGCAATCGGGTTTGTAGGAATACGCAACGCCGTTATATTCATAACTCAGTAGAAAACGAGGATCCAGCAAAAGTCTGGAAATTTCTAAGGACATTGGGAGTTGGCAAATCTCGCCAAGACTCGATCCCTAACAACGTAAACTTTGATTCACTTAATGAACGTTTCTCCTCTTCGTCAAAATTTGATAAAATGATAAAACAAAATACATTACAGCGTCTTTCATCTGTCTCAACTCCCAACTGCTCTCCTTACTTATTTAGTCAATTCTCGGCTTGTGATGTTAGGAGGAGCATAATGTCAATCACGTCTAATGCTGTGGGTACGGACTGTATCAGCCGTAATATGATCCACCCTATCATTGATGAAATCCTTCCTGTCATCTGTCATATCCTGAATTTCTCAATAACTAACAACGTGTTTTCAAAAACGTGGAAAGAGGCTCAGATAATTCCTATTCCTTAAAAGAAAAATCCTTCCTCTTTTTCCGATTATCGCCCTATTTCTATCTTACCCTTACTTTCTAAAGTCCTTGAACGTCTCATTAACACTCAACTTTCTAATTTCCTCTCAAAAAACGCACTACTGAATCCTCTACAGTCTGGATTTCGTCCTGGTCACAGTACTACTACTACTTTGGTTCATATTACGGAAGATATCAGATCAGGTATGGAAAGCGGTGAGCTGACAGTACTAACTTTGTTGGACTTCAGTAACGCATTTAATACCGTAGATTTCGACGTGTTACTTGGCATATTGAGCACTCTTAACATATCTCCAACGGTGATTGACTGGTTTCGTCACCTGTTTGGTCGCCGGCAGCGTGTATGTGTCAAAGAATCCATCTCCTCTTGGTGTACAACAACCGCTGGTGTACCACAGGGCGGCGTTTTATCTCCCCTACTTTTTGCAGTTTTTATAAACTCTATCACCGACGAACTACAGGCCCCTCTTCCCCACTGGGCACTATGGGCACATGCCCAGGGCCCCGCGATCGAATGGGGCCCCCTAGTTCCTGCCAGATTACCAAATGATAACCGATATTTAGGTATTACCGAAAAACATTAATTTTGAAAAATCTGATGATAATGACTACCTACGCTTATTATATTAGCTTTAGTTTGCCGCATGCGGATACTATACCTTGTACAATATAGCTTGAACTTTTTGACAGATGGGTCAGTGATGGGAAACAGAAAATATCTATTGGTGTAAAAAATGTGTTGGCTAAATATGTGGCTGTATGTATGTTTTAAACTATTCAAAATAAATAAATTCATTCGTCAATCAATTTTATTGCACTAGACATAAAAACATTGGGCAGGAACCATTGTTTTCAGTTTTTCTATTTAAATTTTACTTCGAAGCAATAAAAACCACTTAAGATTTTCGGAAAATGTTTGAGTCCTTAACAGGTACTCTTATGTTGTGTGTCTATTCTTATGATTATTATCAATTTTTAATATTATTAAAATAAGAAAATATTGTTCGTCGTTGCAAAGTTATATCGATTTCAGATTTGACATCCGTCAAAAAGAAAGATCAAACTAATAAATAAACAGGGTATAAGTACTCCACTCTCTCTCAAAAATGAGTTTTTCCGATATTAGTATATTTAGGTTAATTTAAATACCTATATGTAAGTATAAGAATACAATTAAAAGAAAAATTATTAAATTAAAAAAAGAAGAAATATTTGATGCGGTGTGGTTTAAGTCTTTAAGAAACCTATTCGAACGTCATTCGTAATACCAAAGACAAAAAAGGGGAATTCCCGACTCCCGATCGTCGTTTGACTTGACGAACGGGAATTCCCTTCAAGTATTTGTCTGCGATGTTGTGGCGTTTGTTTTGTTTGTAGTTGTTAGTTTGTTACTGACTGTGCTTGAGCTCTGACAAAAAAATAGTATTGTTTGATTAAATCGTCGTTTGTCTGTTTTGTGTTAGCGAATATTTTCGTTATAAAATTAATTTAATACTGAATTATAATATAAAATGTCGAAACGGTCATATCCTAGTGGATCTGAAAAAAGGAAAAAAGCTCTACATCAGAAAGAAGTAATTGAAAAGTTACCAAAATTAACATCATATTTTACTACTACTACTGGAGAAACTTCTGTAAGTAGCAATCAACTCATAAATGTTCCACATGATGACTCAGCTCAATAACAAATTGCGGGAATTTCTAAACCTTCATGTTCCAATTTTGAAAAAGAGATTGAATCAGAAAGCGACTATTCCTACGACGAAAGTGCAACGACTTCAGTAACTTCACTAAAACCGACAACTCTAACTGTGTCAATTGAACAGCAGTTTTCCAACACAGAAGAATTAATATCGCACGATCCCGCAGATTATTTTCACGAAAAGTTTGTTGAAATAAATCGCGAAATTTTAATTCGTAAGGGACCAGTATATTTTCAAAATAAAGATTCTGACTTTTCCGAGGCATCCAGAACCTACAAAGATGGTAATAAATTAGTGACGAGATATTTCAACAAAGCATTATTTATTCGCAAATTAAAGAACAATGAAAGCGTCGAAAGAAAATGGTTGCTGTATTCGCCTTCCAAATGCTCTGTATTTTGTTTTTCATGCTGCTTATTTAACCCAACTGATGTTAATCTTTGCTCTCGGAATGGATGTAATGATTGGAAGCATATTAATCACATAATTTTAACACATGAAAATAGCCCAGCGCATAAGCAATCTATGATGACTTATCTGGCACGAAGTAAAGCGGTTGGTAGAGTAGAGTTCGGTCGTGGTTACCGGTACGCGCGGTCGTGTGTCGCTGCACAGAGCAGTCTGATTTAAAATACAAGTTTAGTTTTTTGTGATTGGCCGGAATTCGCTAACTTCGTTTCCTTGTCACCCCTGTGCAACTTAAGTGTATTGTCCCCTCCCAGTGGGCCGTCCTAGACAAAGACAGTTATAATTTTTGAGAGCGTGCATTGCGAAATACAAGTCGACTGCGTCTTCTACGTGTGCTACGAACGTTTGCTACGAGTAACTGACGTCACTGCATACACTGCTACAACCCCACGACTGTGTCATCCGCTACGAAACCACATTCCTCTGTGTTCGTATGTATGTTAACGGGTTCTTAGCCGCATAGTCCGGTCAATATAGATATCCGAAACATCTAAATAAACAGTATGCCGACTTCGCCGCGAACGCCTACAAAAAATAAGCCGAAAACACCAATAAGTCATACACAATCAGAAACGGATCTCGACAATCTACAGTTATGTGAAGCGTCGTTTGTTACCAATCGAAATAAACGACCACGTACTGAGCAATCATCACCACTACATACTGACCAAGAACTCAGAAAAGATATAATGGGATTGCTCACAAATTGGAAATTGGAATTTGATGCTAAACTGAGTGATATTTGCGAGAAACAAAATACTTTGATTGCTAAGTTATCCAAGGAAATATCAGAATTAAAAACCCAAAACAACAAAATTCAAACATCGAATAATGACATAGCAAACTCAATGAGTTTCATTAATAATCAATATGAAGATATCAAAATAGGTCTAAATAATTTACAAAAAGAACGGAATGAGCAGCGTATGTGTATAGAAAAACTCGAAAGGAAGATGAACGATTTGCAGTTGCAATCGAGATCCTCTTGCATTGAGATAAGGAACATTCCCGCTAATGGAAAAGAGACCACTGAAGATCTGATACAAAATGTTTGCAAGATTGGACAAGTAGTAGGAACTACAATCACCGGAAACGATCTTCGCGACATCTACCGCATACCGGGAAAACCTGATCTGTCCCGCCCGATTGTTGCAGAATTCCACTCTGTGCAAATGAAACTCAAGACGCTCTCTTCCGTACGCGACTTCAACAATAGTAAGAAATCCATAGAAGATAAGCTTAACTCGAATTTAATTAGTATCCCCGGTAAAAGGCAGGCGGTTTATGTAGCCGATTACCTGCCACCAAGCTCCAAGAAGTTGTTTTATCTGTGTCGAGAATTTGCCAAAGAAAAATGTTTCAAATTCTGTTGGTCCTCTAACGGTAACATATTTCTACGTAAAGAGCAGGGAGATAAACAAATATTGATTTCATCTGAACAATGTCTTCTAGAATTGAAGAAAAGCATGTGACTAGCATACATAACAATAAATTTAAAATATTTTTTATACATTATATCAGCTCATAGTTTTATATTTGATATTTTTCAAAACTGTCTTAATTTAGAGAAGGTTTACATAATCGTTTTTATTATAATAATACACACACAAACGTACAAAACTGACAAATTACATTTTCAATCATTAATTTACGTACACCAACTTACAACACACACATCATCACATCTACTATTTCCACAAATATACCCGTCCCAACCTTTAGCATCCGCGCGTACTATCACAAGCAGCAATTTTATTATTACAAATGGCTACCATACATAAAATAAATAACGAATTGGATCTATTGGAAACAACAAACTCATTCAATTGTAGCCCAGAAAACTGTAAAAAATATCTTACGCCGGCAGATCAGTCAATTAACCTGTTCCATATTAACATCCGCAGCATTAATAAAAATGTTGAACAATTACGTATTCTACTATCAACAACTGAAGTTGACTTCGATGTCATAGTATTGACTGAGTGCTGGCTTCAAGGGTTACATAGTCTGCCCTTGGTGGATGGCTACGTGGCTCACTCCTCCAGCAACGCACTGAATCAAAACGACGGTGTAGTTATATACACTAAAAATTGCTTGACATACAAAATACGCGAACCAGCGTTCACAGATGGTACCTGTCTGCTTTTGCAGATAGGTAGCGACATCGCGATTGTGGCTGTTTATCGCTCTCCCTCCCTAAGATCTAGCGCCAATTCCACAAACTTCTTCAATAGCTTAAATGATATCTATAATAATCTGGAGACAAACGTAAAAATTTTAGTAGGAGACATTAATATAGATATTTGCGACCGTAGTTCAGACCCCCTTCGAGAAGAATATCTAACTTTAAATGCTGCTCATGGTTTATTCCCTTCTCACACCTTCCCCACCAGAGATGAGTCCATGAGATGTGTAGACCACTTTCTAATAAAAGGTAATGTTCACTCAACTACTCTGGTTTTAGAATCTTCTTTAACTGATCATAAAGTGGTGGCGCGTGGGCCAGCGTGCGCGAGTGGACTGTAATTGCGAAGAAGCAGATAACTGTTCTATTGACACTTTACACACAAAACAAGACAGGTGGCCGGGCTGCCGCGGATTCGATCCAGGCAGTGAATGCAGCCCGAGAAATTAGGAGAGGATGCACTAACCTTCACGACCCACGTGTTTTTCATCGCAGCCGGTACACGGATCCTCTCTTCCTTGCTCAGGAGCTGCCGTCAGCGTCACTAGATCCCTTGAGGAACACACGAGAGGCACAATCCGATCGGTAAAGGTCTATGAAGCGGTAAAATGTAACAAATATTAATCATTTTTGAGAGACGCGAGCGCGGTCCGTCATCACGCTGGCTAGTTCAAAGCGAGACTGAGTGTCTATATTTCACAAATGGCGGACGGAAGCTACATCTATGGTTAGTGCGGAAGGGGAAACGGGTATAGAAAGAGTGTGTTTCCACGTCAAGAAATACAGCTTCTACCTCGGCGCAACCATTCCCCCCGGCTTGAAGGGTTACCTTCGAAACGACAAATGCGAAACAAATATAAAGTCTAATCTAAATCTAGGTTTGGGAAATAACAACTAAAATATAAACCTAGATTGGAGCTCGTGCCTACTGCTGGCTAGGCAGAGGGCAGAGGCGAACAAACAACACAACGCAACAGTCTCGACCAAGACGAGACGCGATTAGCCAACAACAAAATAAGGGTCTCTTCACGTGGGACCGATACAACAAGCGAGTGCTTCTTCTCCTCGGGTGGTTCGGAAACCGTAGTGGGATTGAATTGACTAACTGGCCACTTATCTAACGCGGCATGAATCCAGGACGGTCCACTAAACCATAACGGGTGATCTAAAATTTGCGAAGGAAGCAATCCACGAGAGAGACACCCGGCTGGGTTGTCGGTGCCAGCAACGTGAAAGAGATTATGTGGCGCCAATTCAGATTGAATTTTTGCCACTCTATTAGCGACGAATGTGTCCCAACGATGGGGCGAAGAGTGGGCCCAACACAAAGCGACTGTTGAGTCCTAAAAGCTAAAAATTACTAATATTAATGCGAAAATTTACAATTATGTCATTAAGCGACACGGAAGTGCTAGTCTTAGCACTGCCATCCAAAACTACACGGAGTTTTAGTAGTAAGCTTATCTTCTCTAATAACTCCGCGGTGCGGGATAATGTACGAAGGCTGGGTCCCGCCAGTGTCCGCAGGCGCAGGTGAGATGTAACCTTTATCTAAATATTCGTTAACAACCTCATCATAGGCTTGCTTTAACTTTGGAGACGCCTGCATCTTTCGTTCTAAACAAAGAAAGCGTCTTTCAGCGGATGCACGGGAGTCCCCGAGCGAAAAAATATCTCCCTTGAAAGGGAGCGCGACCACATAACGACCCTGCTCATCACGAGTAGTCGTGCGACAATAAATCTCCTCAGCCATCTTGTCATCAGGGCTTAGGATTGGTGGGACATTGACCTCCTCAATCTCCCAAAACTTGCGGATGGTAGACTCCAGTGGCGGCTCGACGGTGCAACAGAACGAGGCAGTCGAGTGACTAAAACTATCCATAGAAGCGGGTGCAGAACCAATTATAACAAAACCCAGAACTGTTTCCAGGGCGTGCGGAGCGGGGTACGTCGGTCCCCCTTTGACCTTACGTGATAACTGGAGGTGCGGGAGAATCGAAGCGCCGATCAATATATCGACGACTCCAGGAACAGCGTAAGTCTCATCAGCTAAAGGTAAGTCTTTAAATTTCGTTAATAAAGACGTGTCAACTGGGACGGTAGGCAACTGTTCAGTTATTTTATCCGTAACGAACGAATCCATGTCAAACCAAATTTTATTATTAAAACGAGATCCAAACCTCGTTTTAACTGTGCCATGAACAGCTGACCGTAAACCTCCAAAACCCGTCACCACTGAGTAGGTTGAACGCCTATCAACATTGAAACCAAGACGTTGACAACAATCTTGAGTAATAAAATTACTTTGCGAAGCGCCATCTAATAGCGCTCGAACAATGTGCGGTTTACCTAATGCATCAACAATAACCACGCGAGCGGTCGCAAGACAAACCGTAGTGAGGGCAGCACTAGCGGAGAACGAACACAAGGTGACGTCATTCGTAGCGGTCCCCGGGCAGGCCGGAGCGCGTGCGAGCTCGGGCTGCGGCTGCGGCGCAGGCTGCCGCGCGTCACCGCTCGACGAACCAACTGTGCTCACCTTGGATGCGGCATTACTATTTTCAAAATGAAGCAAAGTGTGGTGTCTCGCTTGACATTTGCGACAACCATTTCCACTATTACATAAACCCACGCGGTGTCCAGTACCGAGACAATTAAAACAAAGATTATTAGCGCGAACAAATTTATAACGATCACTAGGCGACAATTTTAGGAAACCAGGACACTTGTACAGTTGCGAGTGATGAGTACTACACAAAGAGCAAACGGATGATTGTACACGTGCTGGTGCGGTATTAACATAAGTATGGGTTGACCTCGGTGACCTCGATGAGGCATCTATTTTGCGTTCAGAAGTAACAACCTTCTTCGCGCCTTCATGTTTCGATGAAGAGCGTTGCAATACCTTTATATGCTCGCGAACAAAACTTTCTAAGTCTTCGAACTTAGGAATTTTACTGCCGCGATGATCCGACTCAAACAAACGAATGGTTTCGGAATCTAATTTCTTTAAACCCATATACAAAAATACGAAGTCGCAGAGGTCATCGATCTTCAAGTTCTTTACGGCGCGAACAGCTGATGCGAAAGTATCTAGAAATTTCTCTAAGTTTTGATCGTTACATGCCGTAATAGATTTCAAATCAGACATCTGATCTAAATAGGCGTTAGCTACCGATCTTTTATCCTCATACTTAGCTTTCAAAGTATTTAAAATTAAATTATAATTCCCGGCACTAAACGTAATTCCAGCGCAAGCGGTTATAGCTTTACCAGTCAATTTTTCAACAAGATAATGCAATTTTTCGTGATCTGTCAACGAATCGTTCTTATCTATTGTATTCTCAAAACTATCTATAAATCGACACCAATTGCGAATGTTACCATCAAATTCGGGTATTTGAATTGGTGGCAACTTAGGTCGGTCGCGAGTGGGGTTGGGTCGGTCAGACGGCTTCTCCAAACTCCTCGCGACGCGCTTGATACGACAATACAAATCGTCAAACGACGACAAGGCTTGATAACTCACTGAGTAATCGGGATCCAAATTCAACTCTAAAACGTTGATGTCATGCACTAAGGTTTCGAAATCCGCGCGTAGACTATCTAAGTTTTCTATAGAACACAAGAACGAATCTCTGATGACCAAATCAGAGGTTTTAAGTGCACTATCATAAATCGATTGTACGCGAGAGTAAATCATTTCTTTTTTAGCGTATAAAAGTTTCAATTGAACCTTACCGGTCTTATCAACCTTTGGGGACATGTTTACAATTAAATCTCAAACTAAAGTGCGGTAAACAATAAATATGAAATGACTTAATCCTAGCGGTACAGAGCAGCGAGGCGGCGCGAGCGTTAACTATGTAGGTAGGTAGGTGCTTACAACTGTGAATGCACGCTTGAACAAACGCGCATAGCAACAAGGTCGTACCTACGCGATGGTCGCTGTCTAGATTCAACTATTATTTCCGAGATTAAGTATTGCGTAATATCTATTCAAATTAAAATACTTTCGTATGAATTGGGATGAGATGCGAGCGAGGTAGGCACAGCCACGTGTCTACCCACGCAGGTACTAGGCAAATACGACGCGAGCCGAGAACAACGCAATTGAAAAAACAAAACAAAGCCAAATGCGTTAGGTATTACACTGTGCCTATGCACTAGGGTGTCTGAGTATACCTAAGATCTAAGCCTAAATGTCTGGATGCGGGGTTTTCTACTAAAATAACCAGGCACTTAGGTGCGATGCGAAAATTGCGAACTACGATTAAGTGTTGATATGATACCTAACCTATTTATGTACTAGGTAGGTACAATGCGAGCCAGCGGCGAACGGACAACAAATTCTAAGCCTAAGTGTCTGGATGCGGGGTTTTCTACTAAAATAACCAGGCACTTAGGTGCGGTGCGCTCATTCCCATTAGAATAATAACAAAATACGAACTACGGCTAAGAATCCGGCTCGATCCGGACCAAAAAAATGGTGGCGCGTGGGCCAGCGTGCGCGAGTGGACTGTAATTGCGAAGAAGCAGATAACTGTTCTATTGACACTTTACACACAAAACAAGACAGGTGGCCGGGCTGCCGCGGATTCGATCCAGGCAGTGAATGCAGCCCGAGAAATTAGGAGAGGATGCACTAACCTTCACGACCCACGTGTTTTTCATCGCAGCCGGTACACGGATCCTCTCTTCCTTGCTCAGGAGCTGCCGTCAGCGTCACTAGATCCCTTGAGGAACACACGAGAGGCACAATCCGATCGGTAAAGGTCTATGAAGCGGTAAAATGTAACAAATATTAATCATTTTTGAGAGACGCGAGCGCGGTCCGTCATCACGCTGGCTAGTTCAAAGCGAGACTGAGTGTCTATATTTCACAAATGGCGGACGGAAGCTACATCTATGGTTAGTGCGGAAGGGGAAACGGGTATAGAAAGAGTGTGTTTCCACGTCAAGAAATACAGCTTCTACCTCGGCGCAACCATAAAGCTATCATTTTATCTCTAGGAAAAAGTAAAACCCCCAGGCTATCAACTTCCTTAAAGTCAAATATCAACTACGATAATATAAAAACAGATCTAGAAAACATGGATTTTACTAACATTATGTCCAGTCAAAATGCAAATACAGCTACAAGTAATCTCGTGTCCCTTCTAACCACAGTTATAGCAAATAACACCAATATTAAAATAGTAAAGAGAAAGTATAGAATTTTGAAACCATGGGTTACGCCCGGTCTGCTCCGTTGTATCAGAAACCGCGATAAACTACACGGTAAATCCAAAAAATCCCCTGACAACATGACCCTCAAAGTAACATATACCCGGTACAGAAACTTCTGTAATTGTCTTTTACGAAAATTAAAAGTGGCTTACGAAAAGAATTTATTAGACAGGGCTGGTAATGATCCAAAGGCACTTTGGAGTGCTATAAAAACATAACAAACACACGCAAAACCAAAATTATTCCCAAAGAGCTTCTAACTATAGGTAACGACCCAAAATCTTCAGTAAATCTCGTCTGTAATTTCTTCACAAATATAGGTAAATCACTGGCAGACAAAATACTCACTTCGAGCAGCCAACCTGCATCAAAATCACCTCACCTTGCCTCTTCGAAGAGCCCTTCCAATTCCCTTGCTGTTTTGATGGTAACTGAAGCCGATGTTGAAGCCATAATCGTTCGACTGCGAATGGATTGTGCGTCTGGCTTTGACGGCATTTCACCGCAAATAATTAAGCATTGTCGAAATACTCTGATCCCTCTTTTAACTCATGTGTGTAATCTCGCTATAAGCTCTGGAACCTTCCCGGATGTTCTCAAAAAAGCCATTATCCATCCAATCTTCAAGAACGGGGACAGAGACTGTGTCAATAACTACCGACCAATATCGGTATTACCCATCATCTCCAAGATTTTAGAAAATATATTAAATCAGGCACTCAAGGAATTCTTACATAAAAACGGAATATTGGCTGATAACCAATATGGCTTTCGCTCGGGCTACTGTACTGAAGACGCAGTAATGAACCTAACTAACGCCATTGTTGGGCAGTTGGATGCAGGTAATAAATGCCTATGTATATTCCTGGATCTTTCCAAGGCCTTTGACACGGTCTCTGTCCCAATTCTTCTCACAAAGTTAGACAGGGTGGGTGTTCGGGGCGTCATACATGAACTATTCAAAGATTATCTCACCAAAAGAAAACAGCGAGTCAAAATAGATGATGTTGTTAGTGATGAGGATGCTGTCTCCTACGGTGTTCAGCAGGGCAGTGTCTTGGGTCCTACATTGTTCCTGCTGTACATCAACGAACTTTGCCAGATGTCCCTTCCAAACACTAACATCTTCACATATGCAGATGATACAGCAATATTTGTATGGGGTCCTAGTTGGAATGCGGTCAGGTCCAATGCTGAATACTCCCTCTCAATCATCATGTGCTGGCTCAACAACAACCTATTATCACTTAACGTCCAAAAAACCCAATATGTCGCTTTCTCCATTAGAAAGATTACATCCCCGCCACAAGGTTTTTCTATAAAAGCCCATACGTGTTCCTCTCTGGGCGACCCCTGTACATGCCAAGAAATAACGCGCTCTGAACATGTAAAATATCTGGGAGTATACTTGGATAGTAGATTGAGATGGGATAAGCATGTCGAATCAGTTACTTCCAGAGTTAGGCGACTAATCGGAGTTTTTAAATCCCTTAGGCATTGTGCCCCGCCAGACAAAATCAGATTAGTATATATTTCTCTATGTCAATCAATTATTCAATACTGTATTACAGTCTGGGGAGGGGCCGGTAAGACACTCCTGATTGGTTTGGAGCGAGCACAAAGAGCAGTCCTAAAAGTTATGTCAAAGAAACCATATAGATACCCTACAACTAATCTTTACACGGAATGCAAGGTTCTGACAGTGCGCCAGCTTTTTGTGCTCAAAACCATCCTTAGGAGACACCGGTCCCTCACAGTGCCTGACCCTAAAAGACGCAGTAAGGCTTCAGTATGCGCTCGTATGCGATGCAGAACGACATTCGCCAGAGGGAAATACAATAGCATAAGTGTAAAACTATACAATCATATAAATAGGGTTATGAATATTGTTGGGCTGAATAAATATAAATTAAAAAGCAAAGTTGAAGCATGGCTCCAGCAACTGGACTACCACAAAACGGAAGATCTGTTAACATTTTTGAAATAGTCTCTTTCACTGACAATATTTATAACACACGCGCTCACTTACACATACAATCCCACTCACACACAGACACACACACACACACACACTGACACACGCACACGCACACGCACACGCACACGCACACGCACACGCACACGCACACGCACACGCACACGCACACGCACACGCACACGCACACGCACACGCACACGCACACGCACACGCACACGCACACGCACACGCACACGCACACGCACACGCACACACACACACACACACACGCACACACACGCACACACACGCACACACACACACACACACACACACACACACACACACACACAAAATAAAAAAATTATTACACACACATAAAAATTGTACCTTTCAAAATGTATATTGGTGACAATAAATAGTTTTTTTTAATTTTAATTTTAATTTTTTTAATATAGAGTTATTATCTCAACATCAAAAGGAAGTGGATTACTGGAGAAACGTACTTAAACGGATTGTAGCTGTTGTAAAATTTTTGGCATCGAGAGGGCTTCCATTTCGCGGCGACAATGAAATGGAAATTATTTGGGTTGTGTGGAATTATTGAGTGAATTTGATCCATTTCTTGCAGATCACTTAAAAAAATTTGGGAATCCTGGAAAGGGTAACATTTCTTATTTATCAGCAAATATCTGTAATGAGTTTATTGAAGTAATGGGAAAACAGGTTCTAAAAAAAATTATAAATGAAGTTAAATCAGCAAAATATTGTTCCATAAGCGTTGACAGTACGCCCGATCTGTCTCATATTGACCAGCTAACTTTCATCATTCGATACGTAAAAGACTGTGTTCCTGTTGAAAGGTTTTTGAAATTTATACCTATTAAAGAGCATAAATCTAAGTATTTAGCGGAGACCATCTTATTTTTTAGAGATACATGATATTCCCATAAAAGATTGCAGAGGACAAAGCTACGACAATGCTTCAAATATGTCGGGAAATAGTTCAGAAATTGTACAACTTTTTTTCAGGCTCTACCCACAGATGGAATATATTAACAGAACATTTAGGTTCAAAAAAAGTTGTTAAGAGTCTTTCACAAACCAGATGGTCAGCCCGAGCTGATGCAGTAAGTGCTTTGCATGGGGGTTATAAAAGAATATTAGAAGCTTTATTCACCATCGCAAACGATACTGAAAAGGCACGAGAAACAAGAGACGAAGCCTTTAGTCTGTCTAGAAAAATGGGAAATCTAGAATTTATTATAACTGACGGAAATGTTTACTGTGTGTTTACTGTAATGTTTACTGAAATGTGTACTGTTTTTATTAAAAATGTATATTGTATGGCAGTACATATTTATAATAAGCTACCAAATAGCCTCAAAGAAGTTAATACGATTAATGCATTTAAAAGAAAACTGTTTACACTGCTAATGGATAAATGTTTTTATAGTATTGACGAATTTTTTAATTGTGGTAATTTGTGACATTTTGCATGAAAATAGTAATTTATATAATAATTTTAACTATGTGTATTATCGAATAATGTAATTTTTAAATTCTATGACATATTTTGTACGCCGGATATTGGCAGAGTGTGGCTTGTACCTACCTGAAATGTAAACATCTATTTCACCCATATTCCTACAAATAAACTCATTTCAACTCATTTCAACTCAACTCAAAATAAGTAATTATCTTCAGAAAGAAACAATAACACTGGACGTTGCAACCAATTTGTTGACTTCACTTTATGATTCTATTACTAACCTCAGGGATAAATTTGATAACTTCGAATCATCTGCCAAAGAAAATAACCCAGAATCTGACTACAAAGATCTATCTCAAAGAACAAGACGTAGAAGCTGACGGCTGATTTTTTTTGATGGCTCTGCGCCATCAGTCCAATTGAATGGAAAAGAGCGATTCAACGTAGAAACCTTTCTCCCAATAATCGATACCTTGAGTGTTCATCTAAAACAGCGACAAAGTTCATATGAGCCGTCAGTCAACGTTTTAGTTTATTTTTTCACTTAAAAACTCTGAATTCCGAAGAGATACGACAAGGATGCAAAGAATTTTCTCAAATCTATCACGAAGATGTAAAAAGAGTTAGAAATAGAATGTCAACATTTAAAAGAATACTTAAAAAATGTTCAGAGTGAAAATGAAGCATCTAACAGTGTACAGGAAGTATATAATCTATTAAAGCAAAACAAAATTGAAGACACATTTCCTAACGTAGAAATTGCATTGAGAATATTTTTAAGTATGATGGTAACTAACTGCAGCGGAGAACGCTCCTTCTCCAAATTGAAACGAATAAAAAATGAATTAAGAAGTACAATGCTTCAAGAGAGATTAACTAGTTTGTCGCTGATGTCCATAGAATGTGATATTCTCAATACCATAGATTTTGAAGATGTGATTAACGATTTTGCTCATCTTAAATCTAGAAGGGTACCTTTGCAATCAACATAGAATTAATCTAAGGATTTTATGTTAAGCGAGTTACTTTTGTAGATTATTTTTTATATTTCCAATTTTTTTATAGTTAGTAACTAAATAAAAATATATTTAGAACCTTGTTTGGCAAATGTTTGGCTTTAGGGCAAATTTGACGAACTAAAGTGCATTCTAAATTCCATACCTGCGACCACACATATTATCCTAATAACAGAGACCTGGATAAAAAATGAAGAACAAGCCCTACAACTACAACTACCGAACTATTCACACTACTACAACTATCGTACGGATGCAAAGGGAGGAGGCGTATCTACATACGTACACAACAGTTTAGAGCACAGCCTTACGGAATCAGAATATATTGACGGAAACAACTACTTATGGATACGATTGGAGAAATACGCACTTGATATTGGATTAGTATACAATCCTGGCAACACTAATTTTAAAAACTTTCTAGAGGTCTACAATTCACAACTACAAAAAAGAAATAGAGCAATTGTCTTTGGAGACTTTAATATTGACCTGTTAACCAAAGATAAGAAATCCAAGCAATATCAACAACTTCTGAATGAGAATAAACATAAAATACTGAACAAAGTTTGTATAAAGCACTGCACACGCCATTCGACCACTCGGAAATCAATATTAGATCATGTCAGTACAAACCTAAGAAATAATAATTTTCACATGGCCATTATTGAATCTGCCATGTCTGATCATAAACAGATATATGTTGAAATGAAAAGAATTAAACCTCCCAAAAAACATATTCTCACTATGAAGCTATAAATTACTCTGAATTATACAACTCATTGGAACAAACTGGATTAGATGAATATAACGACGACTATACCTGTTGCGGACGCCGAGCCCAATAGAAGTTAAATTGTAACATAAAGTTGATAGCTAGCTTTGTTAATTCATTTATAATTAATTTAGATAGTAAATATTGAATACACATTCCTTGCGCGTGAGGGCGCTACTTGTATGATTATGTTCAAAAGCCTAAGTACGTAGAAACTTTACTGTAACGAGAGCCGTTGCACTATTATGTAATTTTAACCCATTAAATAGATGTTTTCTGGTGCAGTCTTTTGTTTTTAGGTGGAGCTAACTGAGATCTATCATTAGAAATAAGTAACATGATTGTAATGAATGTCACAACATAATAATCGGCAGAAAAGGGTTTCCTATACAAACTGGGTGATTAGTGCCGTGTGCAAACCACGAGCGCTGTGATTGGTCGAGCCGTAATTTTAGTGCCGTGTGCAAAATTAGGAGCCTTGTGATTGGTCAACGCCGTCTATAAAAGAAGGGCCGAGAATATGCTGGGACATTCAGTTCGACACATTCAGTTCGACACCAGCAGTGTGAAAACAAGTAAGAAGAAATAAATCAAGAGCTATCAAAGAAAGGAGTTTTATTCCTGAACACCATATACAGTCCATAATAATACCACTCTTGAAAATACTATAAAACAATATATACAAAACTATAAGATATCTAAGGTCAAAATACAAAACGCACCTCGGGATGACTGGATAAATAAGGATATAATCGATGGCATCAATAGAAGAAATCATCTATGGGCGGAGTTTAAAAATAGTCCAGATAACGAAGCTATAGAAAAAGACTACACATCAACTTAGAACTACGTTGCCAACCTGATTCAGGATACAAAAGATAGCTATTATCATAAGAAATTTACGCAATGCACCAGTAAACCGCGAAAAATGTGGAAGCTGATAAATAATTTAGCTAATAATAAAATTAAACAAAGTTGTGTGCCTTCGAAACTAATAATACAAGATAAAGAAATAACCAATAAAAAAGATATATGTGAAGAATTCAATCAATACTTTGCTACGATAGGCCCTCTTTTGGCATTTGAAATAACACATAATTGTGGAAATAGTACTCTCACAAACTTACCATCTAATTCACCGTCATCCAACTTATCAATACTTGATCCATGTAGCACGGATGAAATTATCAAATTAATAAGCAAACTTGATTCGAACTCTAGTGCAGGTTTAGATGGAATCAATACCAAAGTTATTAAGAGTATAAAAAACTTACTAGCTAGTATCTTATCAAAATGCTTCAACAAACTGCTGTCAACTGGTGAATTTCCACTGACTCTTAATATAGCGAAAGTTACCCCGATTTACAAATCAGGAATAAAATCTGACCCAGGAAACTATAGGCCAATTTCAGTGTTACCTGTACTTTCCAAAATATTAGAAAATATTCTACACAAACGATTAGATGACTACTTAAACTCAATTAATTTTATTTTCGAACGCCAGTACGGCTTTAGACGCAAAAGTAACACACTTTCGGCTACGATTGACTTAGTTACAAAAATAAAATCAAATATAGATCGAAAAAATATTGTTCTAGGCATATTCATTGATTTGAAAAAAGCTTTCGACACGGTTAGTCATGAACTACTATTAAACAAGCTGGAAAGTATAGGTATCACTGGTACGGCACTTGAGATGTTTCGCTCTTACTTAAAAAACAGATTCCAGATAGTCAGAGTTGGGGATGCTCAAAGTGAGTCCTTACCGGTAACATGTGGTGTCCCGCAAGGATCAGTGCTGGGCCCCCTGCTCTTCCTTATATACATAAATAGCATTCGCGATATAGGTCTACATGGTCACATAACTTTATATGCTGATGACACATGTTTGTTCTATTTTGGATCGTCAATACAACAAATTATCTCTAAGGCTCAAGAGGATTTATATACTTTATTCGCTTGGTTCCAAAGTAATCTTTTAACCATTAATATTTCAAAAACTTGTTACATAATTTTTGAAGCAAAAAACAAAACAATCACACCATATGAACCTCTAAAAATTAATAATGTACCGATACAAAACAAATCGTTTGAAAAATATCTCGGACTCAGAATAGATAGCGGTCTAACGTGGAATATCCAAAACGAGCACATAAGAAAAAAGTTATCTTCCCTAATAGGATCACTTCGGCACATTGCTCGATGTATCCCACGTCGGACACGTTATACCATATATAATTCACTGATTAAACCACATTTGCTTTATCTAATAGAAATTTGGGGCAGTGCAGGCAAAACAAAATTATCGGAGCTACAAATCGTACAAAATAAATTAATTAAAATATTATTCCACTATAACAACCTAACACCTACATCTAAGATTTATACCGAAACCAAAATAATGAACATTAGACATCTATATATTTACAATACGTGTATTCTCGTTAGAAAAATATTGCATAGCCAACTCCATACTAACCTAGCCTTTAAAAAATTGAAGGAACTAACTAGCCGAAGCAGTCGTCGAGCAAGTTTTATTACGCTTCCGAAGGTACGCACGAACTACGGCAAAAAAATGTTTACCTACGAAGGCGCACAACTTTATAATAAAATACCCTCATCTATAAAAAGTATAACCTCTCTTCATACATTTAAACAGAAGTTAGCACAACACGTCATCGAGACATATTAACTCGTTACCGAGATACGAACGAAATATTGCTGGTACATTGTGTACTATTATTGTTTCTCGTAAAGTGACATGTAAGTCTTTTGAGAAATAAATTCATTAAACCTAAACCTTGTTTGTCTTTCTTTATCTATTGTAACTAAATAGTGTTTTCTCAAGGTCCTAGGGGCCCCATGATCCTAATGTGCCCAGGGCCTCAAATAGTTTATAGACGGCCCTGACGAACTATCTTCTTCCTACCACCTGTATGCTGATGATCTGTAGATATACTCTCGGGCTTTAAAATTTTCTACCTACTGCCACTAAGACTGCGCTTGTACAATCTCTAATTTTTCCTATTCTCGACTATGCTGATGCCAGCTATCTAGATCTCACTGAAGACCAACTTTACAAGCTTGAGAGACTCCAAAAGCTTTGTATACGATTCGTATTTGGATTACGTAAATATGATCATGTTTCAGAATTTCGAAAAAAGCTCAAGTGGTTACATATATATTCTCTCCTTACTATACAATATTTTATTTAACCCACTAACTCCTTCGTACCTGAAACAGCGATTTCAGTTCTTACACGACACTCACTCAAAGGTTTTGAGATCATCGGAGAATCTAAGGTTGAAAATACCGAGCCATTCCACCAACATTGCTGACAAATCCTTTTCGGTTCAGGCGGCTCGGTTGTGGAATGCTTTGCCAGTGACTGTAAGGCGAGCTCAGTCCTTGCCTGTGTTCAAAAGACTCGTCAAGGAATACTACCTGTCTCTATGAAAGAGTGTAATAATAAGGTAGAATGAAGTATATTTATGTTTGTGTTAATGTATTATGACTTTTTCTAAGATATATATATATAGTGTGTATGCCTATATATGTATAATTATATTTGCCTATGGCTATTGTGTTTTCTTTTTCATTATTATTATTTTATTTTCTTTATATATTCCCTATGTTCACCTAACTGCCCTAAAATATTCCTCTCCTATTTTCTTATCTCCATCCTATGGTTGCCTGTAAGAAATCTGTACGTGCCACGGAACTTGTATCACATATTCTGGTGTAATGTGTAATTGGTGTACAATAAAGATGTCATTATTATTATTATTATATTTCATTACAGAGATCAGTTGTTATAGATACATGTTCCATAGTTAGGCGATTCCTCACATCCACCACACAAACACCCACCTCAATTCAAAATGAACCGACTCACTTGGCTTAAGCCTGTGATAGGTTCACACATACCAGCCGAAAAAGCTGAGAAGTTTAAAATAATAATTAAATTTGCTTGTAGAGTGTTCGACAAGTAAGTCAAAGCTTGCAAGTTGAATGGCCATGTTTGTTTTTGATGTTAAATTGAAACTCAATTTTAAACAGACATACATACATATGGACAATGGAGCTTGCCCTATCCTTATATTTGCCGGGATTTCTAAAATCCTCTATTCACAACATATGGTTTCAGGAATAGTGAGTAGTCAACTCCATTGGCTTCTATTTCCTGCTTGATTGTTGGTATATCCAAAGGTGTTCTTATAAACTACTGGCTACTGGGGGAGGCCTTTGTGTCGCAGGAGCAGATTGAGTGAGAGGACAGCTGTGCAACACCTCCTATCTCAACAATTTTATTTACTAGTATGTAGTACTCTTATTCAATCAATAAAAGACTTGAATTTGAATTTGAGTAAGGCACTCAAATTCAGGCACTCTTGTAGGAGAGTAGGGCTGTGTCGTCAGCACACGTTGCGACAGTTAGTCCTGGGGTTTGTGGCAACTCATACATCAAGTCCAAGTTCCAATTTTGAACAGATTGTTACTAAAAACATTGGTCTGCTGTTAGTGAAAGTGTGTGCTAATGTGGTATTGTCTTCACAGCAAGTCAAGCTAGAAGTTATGTCTAATGTACGCCTGAGCATGGAGGAAGTGATGCAGAAGGCTGCAGTTGGATCAGACAGTGTCGACGTGAAACAAGAAGATGCTGAAGGTAATAAGGCCGCCATTTGATACACAAATATACAAATATACAGGGTGTTACAGAAAGGTGTGGTCATATTTAAGGGTCGTTACACATGCCTGATAACCAGTCGATATGCACCGGCCAATGTACAAATAGTAATAAAGTGATGACATCGTTAATCGTCTTACAAAATTGTTAAATTCGTTAAATTTTTCGATATTTAGCAAAAGCGGTAGGTCACAACACTATTGTATTTTATTTTTTCGCGATAAGTTCAAATGAGTTCAATAACCTCTGCAAAATCTCTAATTTCAGCTGTGCGCCTGGTAGCCGGCCTACCAAGCGTAGGTACAGTTAGAGATATTTTACATCAGAGATATTTTGACTATCACTTACCGGGGCGTGTTCTCCTTACAGCGAAACGGTGATGTACCTGATCTGGTACAGTCATAAGAACGCACTAATTTATCACTTCACGATCGCGACACAAGGAGTTTACAACTATCACTTATGTCACAAAAACATAAGAGTACATGTACACATGAATGAAGAGTTTAGGACGCCACAGTATGCGTGAAACTCCAAGGCATACCTACGTTTAAAAAATTATAGCAACGCGCAACGGCTCAAAATGACCACCTCATTGCTCAATGCCGTAACATGCTACCACGCACGCTTCGAAACATATCTGGGGTTACGCTACTGAAAATCTCTGATATTCCGGCTTCCATATTCTCTCTGCTGTCACATGCTGTATTGTACACTTTTTATTCACGTAACCTCAGAGAAAATAGTCGAGCGGAGTGAGATCCGGGGACCTCGCCGGGCAAGCGACTCTCACTTCACCGCCACGCCCAATCCTCTGATCAAAACGCATCTTGAAATACGCGCGAACTTCCCACTTGAAATGAACGGGTTTCACTCCGAGAACCGTTCCAGCTCGCCGGGTACCTACTTGTTCTCGGGTCTACTTCAAAATGCTCGAGAATACGATCGTCTAAAGCAGTGGGCGACGTAGAAGGTCGCCACGAAAACTTCCAGTGTGTTGAAGGCGGTTCACCATCTTCCTAAAACACTCCAAAGAGGGAAACCGCCGACGGTCACCCTCTAGTCTTCCGTCCCCAAATCTCTCACTGTACAGCCGACGAGCTTTTCGCAAGCTACCATCAGCTGCGCCAACACAAAGCATCATCTAATATTCGCTATTACTAAAAACCGACATTTTCACTGCACAACAGAACAACAACTAGTCTACAAATAACATGTAAACAACCTACAGAAAAGAAGTCGGCACAAGTAGGTACATATGAATGTTGCCAACCATTAATCTATCGAGTTCTAATTATCTAATTTAATACGTAGAATTTTGAAAAATCCACAGCCCTTCCTTTCATTTTTAAGGTAAATATGACTGAAAAACCTGCAGTTAAGTAATTAATGGTTAAATCAATCCCTTTGTTCAGAACATATTCTATTTCTACTAAAAAGTACATTGCCTAGGTACATTTTGCTATCTGTTCGCGCTAAAAATCTGAACTTAAAAGTACTTAAATGATAGCATCGTGCTCAGTGGTTAAGGTCGGCCTTGCTACTACAAAATCACAAGTTTTAATCATACCGAGAGGAGATAGAGCCAGAGGAGAAGGAGGAAAGGAGGAAGAGGAGAAAAAAGTTGAGGAATCAGGCAATAATTAATACATAAAATTGTCACGATATTTTCTTTGCATATGACAAGACTTACCTACTCTGCGGATGACAAGACGCAAAACAAACGAACCGCTTTTCGTCTTCTATCTTTTAAAAAGCATAAACTCGTAAAAATACATTTTAATCTACTAATAAATTTACAACTTTTTCATTTGAAATCTACGCTGCTTCTACTATTTTTAACATGCCATCTACAGATTTTATAAAATCAGTTATGGCTACATTGATGCCTACTGTTTTACGCACTTTGGCGCCAAATATTATGTCCTTGGCGGCACGGCGGCACCGATTGTCCGCATCAAAAGCGCCGCCACGCATAGCGGCCTCATCAAAGGACTCCGCGGCCGAACGTATTACCTATGAAATTAAGGTAGAGGTACTGGTTTACGTCCATTTAAAATTTTTATTTTAACATTTAAATCTGGATTTTTCAACTATGACTTTGTGTTTCTTTAAGTACGGAAACCCCCTCGCATTGAGTTTGGGTTGGACAATGAATGGGCTATCGCGCTCAAATTTAATCAAAATCAGAGTTGTGTACTTACTCTGAAAAAAAATCGCTACTACTATTCAATCTACTCGTTGTCTGTTGTTATGTAAAAGACAACTTTTTCGACGCCGTGTTTTTCGTATCATTCAATAACGGGTGGGCAAACAAGCATACGACCCACTGACTGAACAATATTGTTATTAAAAATAAGTATGTAATTCAGTAGATAATACATCCGATACTAAGAATGCAGAAAATAATAAAATTGTGACCATGGTCGAATACTAGTCAGTTCACCCTATTTAGGTATAGGAAAAAAATAACAAATGATTTTTTCTTATCAATTATTTTAGGGTACCGTAAAAAATCTTGATTCAAAAATTTTGAAGAAATCACTATTACATTTTATGTTATCCTGGTATTTGAACATATTTTTGTTCACTTTACCATGCCTTTTTATGATTTAAGAAAGGTTTTGTATTAAATAAAAATTGGTACGGAACCAATCATAACAAAGGGCGTGGCGATTTGGAGTGAAAGAGAAGATATTTTAATATTATGAAATATTTTAGGGTACCGCAATGAATGTTACTTTAACGAACACTTATAAAGGACCTCTTAGAGTCTATGTTTTCCGGGTACGACATGATATAAGTTCTTAGTAAGTTCTTCTTCTCCTTTCCTTCCTTCTCCTTAGTAAGTTCTGTGTGCATTTTTGTACACCGCCGTTATTTATGTTGTGCGCCATTGTGCGCATTATCATGACACCTGGTTTCCCAAACGTAACGAACAAACAAATTTCAAATAAAATCCGATAATAAATAACTACGAAACTCAAACTAAGGCAAACGTGCAACGATCACAGTGTTGCGGATGCTGCTTTTTTATACCACTTAGGTGGTAGACAAGCTCATGGCCCACCTGATGAAAAGTAGTTACCGTGGCCTATGGACGTATGTAACACCAGAGGGAACGCACTCGCGCTGCCGACCCTGTAATCACAGAGTTTCTGTGCCGTCAGTGTAGAAGACAAAGCAGGACATGCCTTCAGTTTTCTTACTGGCAGCACGAATTCTCCAGTGAGCTCTAGCTACCCTAACACAACACGAAGTTATTATGGGCGCGGTATTCTGTAGGGCGGAGGTACTTCCCTAGTCGGACTGCTCAATTGAGCGGGAATACCGCCTTGTCCAACCTCCTGCTGGTCTCGAAGGACGAGAGCGTGCGGGGATGCGAGAGAAAAACAATCCTGTTTTCGAACCTGTTGCCATGTTAATTCCGTATGGAAAAGTACGGTATCCTCATTTTACCCTTGAAAGGGGCGGCCCCTCAACCAGCCCTTTGAGGCTTTGTCTGCTCTCCACTGTGTCCTATGCTACTCAGGCACACATGAAGAGTCACCCAGCAACCCTTTACAAGGGCATTCCTGCCTCGGTCGGTATTTTGGGAGAGTAGAGGTGCTGCCGTCTTCACGCGCAGTTGCGCTGCGGAGGTTCGCAACCAAGCATCTCTATGTATCGTGTACCTACCCAACAACTTGGAATTTTGTTCTATTTAACTTATCATCAGGTGGGCCGTGTGCTTGTCTGCCACCTAAGTTGTATAAAAACCGAAAATATTTTTTTTGCATCACACACATTTCAATAAAATTGGGTACGGAACCAATTTTAATTAGTATAATACTAAGGGGCGTGGCTGGAAATTCGATAGTCCACTACTCCTGGTATTGAATGTAGGTTAACCTTTACCTAAGGTATCTTTGAGACAAGTCTTACATTTAGCATGGATGATTTCAGGAACATAAAAATGTTTTATTATTGCTTAAAGTAAATTTTATTTTATTTCAATACTATTTTAACAAGATATAAGCTGTTTCAGAATTTCTTTGCCAGTTATAAAAAAAAATTGTTCAGGTAGAAAGTAAGTAGGATGATATTGAGACAGGGCCTATCAAATCCTATCGTTTGGTAAACCTACTCGGGTTCAAACCGTAGAGTTCATTTGTAACAGCGCGCTGCAGCTGCTGCAGCCCTGGTTAGTTTTTTAGTGTTGTGCGTTTGTCGACAATTTCCACTAGCTTACACATGGTCGATAAAAAAGGAAATTATTTCTCTACTTGATACAAAGTAAATTGGTGTTTATACTCTCGCGGAAAATTTATTTATATCACACGTAATGCGTCCCTTGAATATGACCACACCTTTCTGTAACACCCTGTAGATTACTACATTCATGTGGTTTCTTATTCAGGTGCTCCAGTATCTAAAAAACCTCGACCAACTACGCAAATGAACTATGAAGATACGCCAGCTAACAACCAAAAGAGAAGTGACCAAGCAAAGGACAACATTGAAGAACCAAAAGACGAAAATAATAGCGTTGTAGAACAGAAACCAGTTAAGAATAATACGATAGTGGAAACACGCGACGAAAGAGATATCAAATTAAGTAACAATAAACAAAATGTTAGCACATCCGATCATAGTGACGCTCACAAAGGAATGTTTAAAAACAAAATCAGTGCAGACCAAAGTGTTAATAGGAGCTCAAGCAACAAACTTAAACATTTGATATGTGACAGTTGTCAGAAATATTTTAAATGTAAATATGCATTAATAATACATATGCGTACACACACTGGAGAGAAGCCTTATCAGTGCAATGTATGTAAGAAATGTTTCAATGTAAAGAGTAATTTAGATACGCACACTCGCACACACACTGGCGTGAAGCCTTATGAGTGCAAGGTGTGTAAGAAATGTTTCAATGTAAAGAGTAATTTAGATATGCACACTCGCACACACACTGAAGAGAAGCCTTATCAGTGCAATGTATGTAAGAAATGTTTCAATGTAAAGAGTAATTTAGATACGCACACTTGCACACACACTGGCGTGAAGCCTTATCAGTGTAAGGTCTGTAAGAAATATTTCAGCGAAAGAGGTAGTTTAAATAGACATACTCATACACACACTGGCGAGAAGCCTTATCAGTGTAATATTTGTAAAAAATATTTCAAATTTAAGTGTAATTTAGATCAGCACACTCGCACACACACTGGCGAGAAGCCTTATCAGTGTAATGTATGTAAGAAATGTTTTAGTACTAAAGGTTATTTATATATGCACACTCACACACACACTGGCGAGAAGCCTTATGAGTGTAAGGTGTGTAAGAAATGTTTCAATCGGAATGACATTTTAAATATTCATATGCGCACACACACTGGCGAGAAGCCTTATCAGTTGTAACGACGCGCTCTGCAAACGTCGTCACACCGGTTTTAATTCTATTTTTGAACGAAAAGTTTCGGAACGCGGAGTGAATGATATTTTGACGTATAGCTGTCAAAGCACCTTTCTTCCTAGCGATGAGGCTGGATGGTCGATAATTATGGCTTCGTAACTTAATTTCAATAAATCTCATAAAAATGAGAGTATTTTTGCCTAAAGGATAATAGTTTGTGTCTTCACAACTATCCTCTTGTGGAATTATAGTTTATTTCTGGTGAGTTGTCATTTTTTAATAAGATTCACTTTGTTGGAATTCGCCACGTTCCTAATTTGAAAAATAATTGTTAAAATTCTATTGTTTCAGCTCTTAATCTGAAAATATTATGATTTCTTTTGCTATTGGCATTGTTCCAGCGAATTAAGGCGGTAAGTCGCACAAATTTATAAAAAATTAGGACCTCGTGTTCATATTGGAGTTTGTTCTAATGACATGCAATTTTGTTACAGGTTTCCAAATTGGAACCGTCTTTTTGCCTTCGCCTTTGGACTTTTTCTCTTTTCTTTTTGCCTTTGGATCTTTTCTTTGTCTTCGGTCATCTGCATTTCCTTATGGAGGGTTTGGGCTTTTCACCTCAAACATGGATGTACCGCATGGGCTTAAACTGAAAACTTCGCCTGCTACGAGCTTTCTCGCTGCTGTGTTTACCTATACTCGCCGAGGGATGCCGTGAGCTTACTTTAATTATATTTTAAATCTAAATTTCAAAATAACCTAAAAATGCATTGGTGACATAAGATTATATTGACATAGGATCATATTGACCTAGCTTATAAAACTCTAATTTTAAATTTAAGGTTAGTTATACCTTAGGAATGTATCCTTACAACTATTTCTGAATGCACACTGGAGTGGACAATAAAACCTTAAACCTCACCGTTTGGTTTCATTTAGCTCACCTCCGGAAGATTAAAAGTTTCCAATCTCCGCTGATTATCTTAGGCATGTGTATCTCCAAGGCGCCCGAACTTTTATGGTAATGTACTTACAAACCAATTATATTTATTTATATTTCTTTTAAATAGGAGATTACACACTTACTTTTTTTACGTTGTCACATGACACACATTTTATTATTACATCTGACGCTTGCGAACCAATACTTTTTTTTCTTTGTAATAACACATATTTTTTGAATTATTACAATTGTCGCTCGCGAACAGGGACATGACAGTGTGCATATATCTTTATTCCTTGTCACCTTTGCATTATTTTTTACTTTATCATGTTAAGAACAGTGTTTTCTTCATGTTTTTTTTACTGTTACATAACTGTGTATTACAGTAAATCTTTGTTATTGTTTACTTTGCAAAACTAATCATACTACAAGTTAGTACTATTGTTTGTATCTCTCAATTACAGGTGAATGTTTCAATTTGTATAACATGGTTATTGTTATAATTGTTTTGTCTTGTATAACCTTTGTTTATTACAGGTAAGATTTTCCACTTAGTAATATTATATAATTACTAGTTCTTAACCTTTATTCACATGTGTGAAAACATAGTAATATTTGAATATTTGCTGTTTACCTTAAGTAGACATAAATAATTTATTTTGTGAATCACTAATGCATTTTTATCTTTATAGGCATTTGACCTAAATAACTTTTGCAACAATAACATTCCATTCTATGAGTTTGTTTGACTTTTGAGTTTAGCGTTTTGCTATCAATACAATTAACTTCATTCATAATTTAATTAACTTTAATTAGAAACTTTAATTGATACTTTAATTAGAAACTTATAGTGTATTTAATACAACTTTTTATTAGATTTTCACATCCTTTTATAAATCAAACATGGATAAGGAAATACAGGTCCCGCCTTTGTTTGAGAATATTGTTAATGATGTTCCAGTTGGTACTTCTACTCATGGGTTGCCTCATGTCATGGCTGATTTATCTGAAGTTGTTGATCCATTTTAGAATAGTCGAGGAGCTGGTGATCATAGTCTGAGAGCCGCATCTTTATTTAATATGATGAGTGTTTTATTTAAAATTTAATATTAATAATAAATTTTATTCAGGTTTGTTAGATAGTGGAGCTTGTAGTTGTGTACTCGGTTCTAATATTCATCAAACATTTTTGCAATTAGGTTATAAATTTAAACCTTATAAAGGTAACGCGGTTGCTGCTGATGGTTCTGCACACAATGTTATTGGAACTATGGTTTTACCTATCACTTGTGATAACTTAACTAAAAATGTGGATTTTTTGATAATACCTCCTTTTGAGCCTTCAATTGTTTTGGGATTTGACTTTTGGTTGAAATTTAATCTTGCACGTTGGGCTGCTAGAATTTCTCAATTTACTTTTGATGTTAAATATAAAAAAGGTTCTTTACATTTAGTTCCAGATTGTTTATCCAGAATAGAAATTTCTGCTATTAATATTCCTGTAAATAATATTATTGTTATGCCAAATGAGGATATCGTTGATCCTTGGTATAGAAAAATATTTGTAAATTGTCAAAAGTTTCCTAGAAAATATAAAAATTTCAAAGTTGAAAGTGATACTTTGTATAGATTTTGTAAAGATAAATATAATCCTAATAATCGTTTAAATTGGAAAATTGTCATACCTAAAGAACACATCTTAGACACTATTAAATCTAATCATGATGATGTTAATTCAGGACATTTAGGAATTCATAAAACTTTAAATAAATTAAAAATACATTATTTTTGGAAAGGTATGTTTATTGATGTTCAAAAATACATTTCTTCTTGTGATACTTGTAAAGCTTATAAATCTTCTACTAATCCACCTCATGGAATTATGGTTAATCCTAAGAAAGTTGATAAACCAATGTTAATGCTTTCTATTGATATTATTGGAACTCTTCCAAAAGCTTATTCTGGCCATAAGTATATACTTTCAATCATAGATGTTTTTACAAAATATTGTTGGATATTTCCTATGACTAGTGCTACCACTAAAGTAATTTGTAGGATACTTGAAAAAGAAATATTTCTTAAGTTTGGAACACCTAAAATTTTTGTTTGTGATAATGGAAGCCAATTTACAGCTAAGCAATTTGTAGATTTTCTAAAAAGTTATAATATTAGTAAAATATTTTATAATACTTTATATACACCTCAAAATAATCCTGTAGAGAGATATAACAAAACAGTCGAAACATGTATTTCTTGTTTTGTTAAAGATGATCATAGAACTTGGTCAAAATATTTGCCTCATGTTCAATTAGCTTTAAATAGTAGTGTGAATCTAGTTACAGATTTCACTCCTAATTTTCTCATGTTCGGTAGAGAACTTATTTTTGATGCTTCATTGCACCGTTTTAGTAATTCTTTTGATAACCTCAATCAACTTGATGTTGTTGATAGGTCTTCATTTGCTTTTTCACTTAAATCACTTAGTGATATTTTTATAAAAGTTCAAGCTTCATTGCTTAAAGCTTATAAGCGTAATGCGCGTTATTATAATATAGGAAGGAAGGTCATTTCTTTTGAAGTGGGAGATATAGTGTGGAGGAGAAGTTTTGTGCAGTCTAATGCTCCTGCATTCTTTTCGGCTAAGTTAGCACCTAAGTTTGTTAAGTGTGAAATAATAGATAAAATTTCCTCTAATGGTTATGTTTTAAAAGACCTTAATAAAAACTATAGTGGTCGTTATCATATTAAAGATATAATTAAATATTAAAATTATTCTTGTTTGGACAGTGTCTATCTTTGTCTTTGGTACTTTGTCTGAAGTAATGAACCATTAAAAGGTGATGTTTGATAGGTTTATGGTTCTTGAAAGGAGATGTATGTTAGGAACTTCACAACAATTTATTAATTTCAATTTTAGTTTCCTTCAAAAATAACTTAGGTCATTTTAGGATTTATTTTTATGTAACTCTACTCCATATTAACAAATTGTTCCACATCAAAAGATCTTATATTTTTATTTATCTTTGTTGTATAGGATTATTTTCCTGTATATATTTTTATACACTTGTATATTTAATATTGTATATTTTGTACAAATTTAGGAATTTAGTTTCTACTCTAATATAGGAGTGAAATTTAATATTCATTTTCTACATTAAATTCACTTGACTTATTTCCACTCACTTAGGGAATGGTAAATTTAAGTTTCTTGAACTTTATTTTTGTACAGTTCTGGGTTATTTTCTTAGTATTAAGATTCTCGGATTGGACGCATTTTATGCATTTTTTTACACACCTTGTTATACCATTTTTTGGGAAACTTGTGTCTTACTGGACTTTACAATTTTTTGTGCTATTGTGTTTCATACACATAGTCACACCTTACGCTTTGCGCACGGGAAGCTGGTGGTGTTGAGCCGGTCGTAATTGTCGTTTTTCTCTTTTTGTACGATTGTGTTTTTATACACATTGTTACATTTTTTATGCTTTGCGCACGGGATGTCGGTGGTGTTGTGCCGGTCGCAAATGTCATACTTTTCTTATGCGGTTGTGCTCAGAAAGTCAGTGGTGTTGTACTGGTCACAATTGTCATATTTTCTTTATATTTTGCTTGTGCTCGGAAAGTTGGTGGTGTTATGCCGATCACAATGCTTATAAATATATTATTACGACACTTTTGTTGTGATTTTGTTTTGACGTTTTAGATGTTGGAGTATGAATTTGAAGTCGGCGGCTTTTCAACCTAACCGACAGTGGGAAAACTTCGTTGTTTTTACCAATTTTCTTTCAGATTCGGCAGCGTTGGTGCTTAACCGATATCTTGTTAGTTTCATATTTTTGTTTCAGGAATAGCTGGTATAGAGTCGGTGGCGTAGGAGCTCAACCGCACTTTTGTATTGATGCTAGAAGGCTGGTTAAGATCAAGGATTAGATTCGACGGCGTTGGTTGCCTAATCGATATCTGGAATGGAATTGAGTAGGGATTGTTTAATTTGTTTTGTTGAGGGATTTATTTTCACTTTTGTGTTGAAATAAGTTTTTACTCTTTTCTGAGTTCGGTTTCGGTTATTCCATTAAGTTGGATAATATCCTTTGTTTCCATTTAAAACTGGAAGTTCTCTTTTTAACTTAATTCTTTACTTTTCGAATGTTTTCACATTCTTTGATTTTTAGGAATGCTTTCACATTCTTTACTTTATAATTATTTCTGCAATACCCAATGCAAGATGCTTTCGCATTGCCTTTTTTGTTTATTGAAAAATGTTGCAAGACATTTTATCTTTTGAGGTTTTTTGGAATTTTGTTCTGGACTCTCATAATTTTCATTAGAAAAGGAAGTTTCTTTCTTTCTTTCTTCTTTTTGGGGAGGGATGTAATGTAACGACGCGCTCCGCAAACGTCGTCACACCGGTTTTAATTCTATTTTTGAACGAAAAGTTTCGGAACGCGGAGTGAATGACATTTTGACGTATAGCTGTCAAAGCACCTTTCTTCCTAGCGATGAGGCTGGATGGTCGATAATTATGGCTTCGTAACTTAATTTCAATAAATCTCATAAAAATGAGAGTATTTTTGCCTAAAGGATAATAGTTTGTGTCTTCACAACTATCCTCTTGTGGAATTATAGTTTATTTCTGGTGAGTTGTCATTTTTTAATAAGATTCACTTTGTTGGAATTCGCCACGTTCCTAATTTGAAAAATAATTGTTAAAATTCTATTGTTTCAGCTCTTAATCTGAAAATATTATGATTTCTTTTGCTATTGGCATTGTTCCAGCGAATTAAGGCGGTAAGTCGCACAAATTTATAAAAAATTAGGACCTCGTGTTCATATTGGAGTTTGTTCTAATGACATGCAATTTTGTTACAGGTTTCCAAATTGGAACCGTCTTTTTGCCTTCGCCTTTGGACTTTTTCTCTTTTCTTTTTGCCTTTGGATCTTTTCTTTGTCTTCGGTCATCTGCATTTCCTTATGGAGGGTTTGGGCTTTTCACCTCAAACATGGATGTACCGCATGGGCTTAAACTGAAAACTTCGCCTGCTACGAGCTTTCTCGCTGCTGTGTTTACCTATACTCGCCGAGGGATGCCGTGAGCTTACTTTAATTATATTTTAAATCTAAATTTCAAAATAACCTAAAAATGCATTGGTGACATAAGATTATATTGACATAGGATCATATTGACCTAGCTTATAAAACTCTAATTTTAAATTTAAGGTTAGTTATACCTTAGGAATGTATCCTTACAACTATTTCTGAATGCACACTGGAGTGGACAATAAAACCTTAAACCTCACCGTTTGGTTTCATTTAGCTCACCTCCGGAAGATTAAAAGTTTCCAATCTCCGCTGATTATCTTAGGCATGTGTATCTCCAAGGCGCCCGAACTTTTATGGTAATGTACTTACAAACCAATTACATTTATTTATATTTCTTTTAAATAGGAGATTACACACTTACTTTTTTTACGTTGTCACATGACACACATTTTATTATTACATCTGACGCTTGCGAACCAATACTTTTTTTTCTTTGTAATAACACATATTTTTTGAATTATTACACAGTGTAATATTTGTAAGAAAAGGGGGATGTCCAATTATGGCCATACTAAATTACCGAGTGCCCAAAAATATGCTATATAGCAAAAAAACCGCCGTTATTTTTAATTACGTATCAAGATATTCGTATATCAGTATAACTTAGGAGCAATGTTCTAAAATAGTAAAGTACCGTCATGATTTCCTGTTTACTTTTTGCAAAGTATAATGGCATGGACGTAATGTTACCCGATTCTAAAATCGGTAATAAACTACAAATCGATTATTATTATAATATATTTTTATTTAGCATTATTGATTATAAATCGATAAACAAAATAGGAAAATGAAAATGATTTTAGTATTGAGTACCATTTTTAATCATTTGATTAACTGGGAAAAGTAGATGACATCGATTATTTTATTTTATCAGTTGCAATATCCCGTGAGGCAGTAAAAAGTTAGAAAAGTACATTGTGTGTGAACAATTCATTTTTTGCATAATGATTTGGATTTTGCACTATCAATTAAAAAATCAATAAATAAAATAAGAAATAAAAATAAAAAAAATATAACTGCAAAAAGTTGTACACAATAAAAATGCAAAATATTATTCATGAATCGATTAATTATGTGTGTGATATCGATTTGCCAAATGTTTTATTTCATTTATGTTGCAACATCGACATGTAAGTTAGAAAATAAACTGTCAGAAGATTTTCAAACTTCGTATTTATAATATTATCCTCTTTCCTTTGAATACGCTAAGCGTTTCGCTTTTGAAAATCTTTTATTAACGAATAAGCATCATAAATGGACCACGACGATACGGCTTTAATTAACGGCTAATTTGGAGTATTTCGGCACGACATAATCTGCTTTGAACGTGAACTCGCATCTGCATACTCTAATAATAACCCAGGCTCCAGTTCTTCACAATCTTCTGGAGCTACAGTGCCAAGAGGGCATTTACGGTGCATTAATTGTGGTTTAAACATTAACCGGCTTCGTAGACATGTTTTGGAAATAGCAGAAGTTCGACATCTCTTACAGCGACAGCGGCAACAGGTAGGCGTTTATGTTCATGTTTTATTGTATTTGAGCCTCAGTCTAAAAGAAATGTGATCTCAATTGGTAAGTAACTAATGACATATTTCTTTTTTATTTCAGATACAGGTATCAAGCGACAGCCAGTTGACCGCCGCATGGAATCATATACGTCATCCAATCAGTCATGATATACCTATAATTGGTCATGGGCATGTATGCATCAGCTGTGACAGATCAGCACTCTGTCTAGTCTGAGACTCCACACGTTAACCGGATAAGAGATGCTGTAACCCATCAAATCCGTCCACTTGAGGTACCTAACACTATATTACAATTTCTATGGTGGTTTTTCACCTCCTTTTGGTTTAAATTAAATGGTTTTTATGTCTGCAAATGCCCTCCGATATCCCAACCTTAAGATGAAAGCCCACAGAGTCTCAACCATCAATCCTACTGGCTTATACTGGCTGGCCTCATACACCCACACACTTCATACTGATGTTACAACTATATTCTAATTTGCCAATAGCATATTAAACCACAACTTAACCTTTGCTTATTGTTATAGCTCCCACCAACGGCTCACCTTAGTCTCGATTGCTGGCGAAGGACTGACCAAGCAACATCAGATTATACTGAGAGATCTCAGTAAGTGTGCCGGTGCAATCAGAATATGCCCATATTCCTCTACAAGAAAGACCTGCAGATGGTGTTACCACTAATGGTATTTTGCAACCTAATTATTCAAGAGCAGCAATAATACAAAATCAATGTTTTGTACCCAGTTGTCATGAACCTAATCGGCTCTCTGTTCCAACTGCGTTGTGAGTAGATTTGTTTTGCAACTGTAATTATTACATACCACCAAATTGTAGGATTTGCCAGTCATATACGTACCAACAACTGGGACTTAATCTTGGAGCAAGGTACTCCAATAAGAATATTCAGCGCTGAACAAATTGAAGATGCATTATGGAAGGTTTACGCTTTGGTCCTAACTGCTTATTAATTAGAGCAAGAATTGCATGTAAGCAGTAAAATATATTTTGTTTACATATTAGTAAGTGGTAATGAGACTGGTCATACTGCTATCCAACAGTATCATTGCAACTGCATTGTTGGTCGTCGAACAGTGGGAAGCTGTGCATGACTGTTAAATGGTATTTAGGGTGGGCACAGCATGAAGTTAATATATCTCCCCTGCAGGATGTTTAGATGATATTTTAATTATCTATGAATAATTAATATATTAATTTTTATTTTCTTTTATTTCTCTTTTTTTTTTCTTTTTTTTTCTTTATATTTCTCTTTTTATTCTCATTTTCTATGCTATAGCATAGAAATAGTCATAAAGAGAACTTAAATATCATATTTGGTACCATCAATACAACAATATGTAGTTGAGTATGTAGTTTGAGTTTTAAAATCATGTTCAGCAGCTGTTAAAATCGATTGTATATGTGTTTTTCTGTGAAATAAAAACTTGATTTATTTTCTAAACTCGAAGTTTTATTTAAAATATTATAATTGTATTGTAATGGTGGTATGGTATACTACCATTTGCATACACTTTTTGCTGTGGGCACCACATGGCCAAAGTGTCTATGGAAAGTGGTCATCCCCCTTTCAGATTTAAGTGTAATTTAGATCAGCACACTCGCACACACACTGGCGAGAAGCCTTATCAGTGTAATGTATGTAAGAAATGTTTTAGTACTAAAGGTTATTTATATATGCACACTCGCACACACACTGGCGAGAAGCCTTATGAGTGTAAGGTGTGTAAGAAATGTTTCAATCGGAATGACATTTTTTTTTTTATAGGACACGTCAATTGGACTTCGCCTTGCCTGATGGTAAGCTGAAGGCAAAGTCCCAGAAAAGAGGGTCACCATTACTTACACATACCGTGTGACAATGGTGACACTCAGCTTGACGGCCTCATCATATGCTTTTTGACGCCCCGCTTAAAGGACCCGGGACTGTAGGAAGAAGGAAACACGTGAGCTGGTAATGAATTCCAGGCCTTAATGGTGCGACAGAGGAAAGAGTCTCCGAACCGCTTGGTTCTTGATCGGATGTTTTGCACCGTGTGCGGATGACATCTAAGACCTGCACGCGTTGTCCTGTGAAGGAAAGGGGAGGGTGGGACTAATTGGAAGAGCTCATCAGAACACTCCCCATGGTACAAACGGTAAAATACAGCCATGGACGCAACATCTCTACGCAGCTGTAAAGGTTCTAGGGTGTTCGTGATCTCGGGATTCCCAATGATGCGGACCGCACGTCGCTGCAACCTGTCGAGAGCATCTAGTAAGTACTTTGCTGAACCATCCCAGAGATGCGAGCAGTACTCCACACAGGAGCGAATTTGTGTCTTGTATAGAAGACACCGCTGCTCCGGCGTGAAAAACCGTCTCACTCTGTTCAGGACTCCGAGTTTTCGTGAGGCTGTTTTGATGATACTTTCGATGTAGTTTTTGTTATTCAGGTTGCAGCGAACATCCATACCTAGGATATTGAGATTGTCCTGCAGTGGCAGTGGCGTGCTCTGAAGAGTGGGGAGGGGAAGGAAAGAAGATACTTTTGCTGTAAACGCACATGCCTGCGTCTTCTTGGCATTGAACTCAACCAGGTTCTCAGAGCCCCATTGAGAAATGTGATTCAGGATCCCGTCAAGCTCAGTGACAAGAAGCTGCCTTTTCTCCGCGATATCCGACTGCTTGGTCGCAGGATGTCCATGATAACTCCCATGCAAAGTGCTATCGTCTGCATAACAATGAACATTGCCGGTAGACAGCATGTCGTTGATATGCAGAAGAAAGAGAGTGGGTGATAAGACGGACCCCTGGGGCACGCCAGCATTAACCTGCAGAAACTCCGAAGCTCGTCCGTCACAAAGGACGCGAATATGGCACCCCTGCAGGAAGCTAGCAACCCAGTTGCACAGCCTAGAAGGCAGACCAAAGGCAGGTAGCTTGGAAAGAAGCGATTTGTGCCAGACTCTATCGAAAGCTTTGGCGATGTCAAGACTAATTGCCAGTGACTCGCCGTGCTTGTCCATAGCCTCACCCCAAAGATGGGTAACATATGCTAGAAGATCACCCGTTGACCGTTTTGGTCTGAAGCCATATTGCCGGTCATTAATTAAGGAGTGATCCTCTAGGTGCCGCATGAGCTGTTTGTTGATTATGTGCTCGAAAACTTTGCACAGCACTGAGGTGACGGCTATGGGTCGATAGTTGGCTGGCTCCGAGCGATCCCCCTTCTTGGGAATCGGCTGAACATTCGCCTCTTTCCAAGGCAAAGGCACTGTACCCGAACTGTAGGATAGCCGGTACAGGCGCGTAAGCATTGGAGACAACTCCGCTGCACATTTTTTCAAGACTACCGCTGGAATACCATCCGGACCACTGGCTTTCCGGACATCGAGTGATTGCAGCACTGCACGGACATCGCGTTGCCTGATATGGATATCAGGCATCGCGTGGTCACTGTCGGGTAGTGTTGGTGGCTGCGTACCACAATCATCGATTCGGGAGTTGGCCGCAAAGAGATTAGCCAGCAGATTTGCCTTCTCTTGCGGCTCATGGGCCAGGGATCCATAAGGGTTACGCAGCGGAGGCAGCGCAGGCTGACAGAAGTTGGCTTGCACGGCTTTAGCCAGTCGCCAGTAGCCACGGCTTCCCATGGGATGCATCACTAGCTCTTGACCAAGCCGCGCTATGCGCAGGGCATCCGCTCTGACGTAGGCCCTTCTGCAGACCTTTGTGGCTCTGTTGTACGCCGCCTTGAAGTGGCCCAGATTGGGATGGCGCGTGGCGCGCGCCCTTACCCAAGCGCGGTACGCAGACTGTTTTTGTTCAACAGCTTCCGCACACTCGCACCCGAACCAAGGGCGCACCCCGCGGTCACCTGTGACATCGGTGTATGAGATATAGTATTCCATACCCAGACCGATCTCACCGGCGACAGCAGTAGCACAATCCGATGGGTTCTTACCTTCAAAGCAGCGCTCAACACACGGGATGGACGCAAAATAGTCACGAAGTCCATCCCAGTCCGCTGACGAGTAGTGCCAGAGACGCCGCTTCCCCTGCACGGGTCGTGGGGGCGCTATAATGGGCACCGTGGAACAGACCAGACAGTGGTCGGAGTTGCCTAAAGCGGCTCGCACCGATACACTGTACCGGTCCGGATCACTCGTCAGCAGAAGGTCTAGCAGAGAAGGTGCTAGGCCCGAACTTCTTGGTATCCTAGTGACCTCGTGCACCAATTGGGTCAGGCCGTGCGCCAGAGCAAACGCGTGGGCGGCTCTTCCCGCATGGTCTGTTTTGGAGGAGCCCAACCAGATCTCGTGGTGGGCGTTAAAATCCCCCAAAAACACCAATTCGGCATTCGGAAATCGCTCCTGCGCATCATCTGCCGCCTGACTCAGATATTCAAAGAGTCGAGTTGTCTCAGCATCTCCTGTATGGGAACGGTAGAGGCACACATAGATCTGACTCGTAGGGCCATGGTCTACGTGTACCCAAAGGATGGAGAAGGATGGGTCCTCTAGGCAGCGCAAACGGCGACAGCAAACATCCGCCCTAACAAACACGCACACCCCGGCTTTTGCACGAAAACTTTCCTCAAGAACATAGCCATGGTAGAGCAAGTAGGTCGTGTCGTCAGGGCGGTGTATTTGCGTCTCCGTTAGAAAAAACATGGCAGGTTTCGCCGTCTCTAGGTGTTGGTGGACGGCGTTGAGTTTGCATGGAGCCCACAGATGTTAGTGAACTCCACCTCAAATAGCAAGCTTTTGGGAGTGTGTCGAGCCGCTGTGTTTATTTATTTATTTATTTATTTATTTCATAGTAGGAAAACTTACAGCTATCAATTAGTGTTACAAAGATATATAAAATAATAGACGGCCAATTAAAAGTTTTCACTGCTAAATATTGGTTGAAAATATTTAGTAAGCGGTAGACAATCCACATAAACACGAAAACAATAGCCGAATAAAAAAATAAAAAAAATTACAAAAATAATAAAGAAAACAGGAGCATTATCAAAATACAATGTTTACCTATTGTCAAAGAAACAAGAACTAAGATCCTTTTTCATTTTAGGAATACTCGTTGCAAACAAGTCAAGATCTACTTTACGACACCCTAAATTAAATGAGCGACAAGCTCTAATGAGACACGAGTTCTGTCTATATGTAGTTTTAACAGCAGGTACATTTACAATGTTTGTCCTTCGTAGGAATGCCAAAGGCACACGTAAATCAATTTTGCTTACTAACTCAGGGACGTCAATACGACCATTCATCACATCAAATAATAGTGACATATCTGCAATTTTCCTTCTCTCATACAGCGGGAGTATATGAAATTTTCTACATCTTGCTATATAGTTAGGTAAGTATATTTGAGAACGATATTGAATATACTTTAGAAATCTTCTCTGTATACCTTCAAGGCGATTGATGTATATATCATAATTTGGATTCCAAACTGGGGAAGAGTATTCGAGGTGGCTACGGACGAACGCGCAGTAAAGAATTTTCATTGTCTTAATATTATTAAAATCAGAGGATAACCTAATGATAAAACCCAAAGCTTTGGATGCTTTCTTGACAACCGATTCAATGTGAGAATCAAATATCAGTTTTGAGTCGAATGTCACTCCAAGATCTTTAATGGCAGTGACTCTCGCTATTGACGCATTTAATAGTGTATAATCATAAGCTATTGGGTTTAGTTTACGTGTAAATGTGCAAACGTAGCATTTGGAGACATTTAAATCCAACCTGTTCCGAACGCAATAATTTTGAAATTTGTTCAAATCATCCTGCAAGCAGCAAGCATCCCCTACGGTTGTTATTTGCCTTAAAACCTTCATATCGTCGGCATATAGCAGAATTTTAGAGTTTTGAAAGCATACACCGACGTCATTTATGAAGATATTGAATAACATGGGACCTAGCAGGGATCCTTGAGGAACTCCAGATGGTATAGATACGGCTCTGGAGGTATATCCATTAAGAGCCACTATTTGACATCTGTTTTGCACGTAAGATGTAAACCATCTGTATAAGTTACCTGAAATGCCCATTAGACAAAGTTTGCGCAATAGTAAATTATGATCAATACGATCGAAACATTTACTGAAATCAGTGTAAATAACATCGACCTGGGACCTCATTTCCATGTGTTCTGATATATAATCGCTACAGACCACCAGATTGGATGTAGTTGAACGACCTTTTATGAATCCATGTTGATCATTACTAAAGCCTAGTTTTAATGCAAAAGAAAGATGCTTATGAATTACTTTCTCCATGATTTTTGCAAATACGCACAACTTAGATATCGGTCTATAGTTTTCTATACAGTCTCTGGGTCCCTTTTTATAGATCGGTGTTATATACGCTGATTTCCAAATTACAGGCACTTCTCCCTGAGAATATGATTTATTGAGTAGAATTGTTAACGGAACTGATAAAGATTTGGCACAATTCAGTATGAAAATTGGTGAAATATTGTCAGGACCTGCAGACTTTGATAGGTCAACTTGTTTCAAAAACCCAAGAACTTCGTCTTCTTGTACCTTCACGGAACGGATGTCAGTTACACCAGTAGTTTGGTTACCTATATCATCAATACCACCCGAAAATAACGAGTTGTCACTGTCAGTACGTTCTCTAAAATTGGAATAAAAGTATTCCCCGAACATGTTGCAGATGTCTTCACCATTACTATAACTTAAATCCCCAAATTTGAGTACAGGCGGGTAAGAATTAGAATAATGTTTAGATTTCACGTACTGCCATAAAGCTCTAGGGTTTCTTGAGATAGCTAATTCTGTATTTGCAATATAGTTGTTAAACATGTTCTGTTCTATATCTTTAATTCGCTGACGCAACACAATGAATGATTGATGATCAGAGATGTTACCGTATTTTTTAAACTTTGAGTGATATTTGGCCTTTTCTTTTATGATTTTAATCAATGAGCTTTTATACCATGGAGGGTACCTGCATCGCGCAAAAACAGTCTTCGTGGGTATAAACTGCTTTTGGAGTTCATTGATAGTGCCATAGAAAAACCCAACCGCATCCACAAGGGGTCTACTTCCCAGTTCTAATGCCCAATCAACTTGGTTCATATCCTTGTTGATGGCGTTGTAATTTGCTTGATTATATAAATATTTTAGCCGTGGTCGAGAATGTAACTGCTGGGTCTGAATAAAGTCAACGACGAAACAAACTGCTTTATGCTGTAAGTCTTCTTTTACTAGGGGATTCTGACAGTGCATAACATGAACTTCGTCAGTGGACAGTACAAGGTCTAGTATCCTATCATTAATATTTACATGAGAGTTATATTGCAATAAATTACACACAACAAGATTATCACAAAATTTAGCCTGGATAGGTCCTTCTAAATGACTAGGATATAGGTGATATCCATCAGTCACAGTTTGCCATACGATATTACTTTGATTAAAGTCACCTACAACAATAAACTTGTCGGATGAGTTCTTCATAACAATGTCAGTAAGATTGTCTGAAAAATTATTCAGTTGTCCCATCAAAGACTGACCACCTTTCTGGATGCACACATAAACTACACATATATTGATTTTATGGGAGATTCTGGGTTTCGATTGATTTAAGGTCAAGGTTATCCATAAGTCTTCGGCAGAGGAGCACCAGTCTCTGCGAACGTCAGCGACGAGTTCACGACGTACCGCTATTAACACTCCTCCACCTAACATCTGATCCGTTAGTGCATAGTCCCGGTCACGCCGCCAAATAATATATCTACTATCAAATAATTCACTATCCTCAATACTGTCAATAAGCCACGTTTCCGTCAGGCAGATGACATCAAAACAACTAAGACATACATTTCTATAAAATAAAGAAGTTTTCGTCCGTAGTCCCCGAACATTTTGATAAAAAATACTAAGTGGTGTGAATTTGTACAAAAGACATAAATATAATAACAACATAAAGCACACTCAATATCGTCACCAAGTACAATTTGCACTCAAAAATTCGTTCTATACCTAATAAAGTGTTATAAATTCTGTGAAGTGGGTACAATTCAAATGCATTGGCTAAAGCTGTATCTAAAGAATAAACAATATATATTTTGTACTCTAACTTAAACTTAATTATATTCAAGTAGATGTCAACTCCATCGTTAAACAAATAACGTTTAAAATTGCATAGATTTAACATGAATGAATAGTGACTTCCGACCACAGCGAGAACAAAAGGCGGGTCAGAATGGAATGCATGCAAAAAATAAGTACCTGTGTTTCTCAAAGTTGTCGTAAATAGTATGAACAACGCATCGGAAAGTCGTCCCGACCTGCTATTTAAAAATACTTTTTAAGGTCCTGTTCTGCTCTAATTTGATACTTTGGTGAAGAGTTATTTCTTCGCACATATATTTTGCACGCCCGCACCCAAACATAATCATAACCACGTTCCTTAGCTAGAATTTTGGTCTTATTAAGTAATGCCTTATTGTCCATAGTTAGATGATCGTTAATGAAAATCTTCTTATCTCCTTCGAATCCCAGATCACCAGTATTTAATTTTTTGTAAATTCTAGCAGCGGCAATAAAATCGTTCTTAAGATAACTGTTGTGTACCGAACATATTATTGTTTTATTGCTGTTATCATTTCGCATTGGAATTCTAGCGATATAATTTATTTGTTCTTTGGGAATCCGGCAGTTGATCCTCTCTCCTATGCTGGATAGAATATTGAAGAGGTTTTCAGAGCCAGATACAGGGATGCCTTTGATCTCGATATTATTACTTCTAGATCTCTGCTCGTTTTCACGATATTGAATTTCTAGGATTCCGATGCGGTCTTGTAAAGTCAACACATCCTGTTTGGTCTTCTTCAAACCCTCGACCTCTTGCTCAATGCCTCTTAGCTTTTCAGTCAGATCCATAATCGAGCTATGCACATACTCTATAGATGACTTCATATCCGATATAGATGTTTTGACGTCCGAAAATTCCGCTCTCATGGATCTGAGTTCCGCCAACTCAATGTTAATTGATTTCAAGTTCTCCATTATAGATGGCAGTGAATCCATATGAGTGGATAACCTCTTGAGTTCCACAAGTACACTGTCAATATCCGCTGGGGTAGTCTTCGAAGATCCAGCACGGGGACTTATCGTTAGGTTTTTACAGTCAATGCACTTCCAAGTAAGCTTCCTGTCGCCAAGTTTTCTCCAGCCAGCCTCTTTTATACCAGCACAAGGAAAGTCAAAACGCCCATTGCACGCTGAACACATGACACCGTCGATAGACTCAACCTCACACCTCTTGCACGTAAATGTAGACATTATATTAATTTACGAAAGTTTGAGAAACGCTGTTACTGTCGTCAGGTACACGAGCGAAATTATCGGAGTGTATGCGTGCGTACCGATCAGTGTCTACCTTGGGTGGGAGAAGGCGTGAAAAAAGAGGTGATTGCCGCCGCAGCACCGTGTGATAAAGCGCGGGATATTGGTTTTATCTATGAATGTGAGGCATGGCGAGAGCCGACGCGCCGAACGGAAGGGCCCCCGTACCCCCCCCGAGTATGGTCGCCGGGCTCCCAATTCCGGTCACCAACCGGCACGACGAACCATATCGGGATTATGCGCGGCCTGGTGAGGCAGCCTCCCAAGGTGGTTAACCCCAGTTGGGCCCCTGTACTATACCGCGGCCGGCCAGCGGCACCACCGTTTCTACAGGTCTCCCTGTTCGGCGCATCGCCCCGCGCCATCCCCACTAGACTACGCCAAGACCCACTGGTCCCACTAGTGCTGCGACAACCACCACCTCTGCCCGGCTATGCACTTGCTGACCCCTGAACACAATCCAACCGAGATGAATTGCTATGGAGGGTTTTTCGCAATAGTGCACGGTGGTACCTACCCGGTCGAAACTTGAGACAAATTTGTGCCACCAAGTTTCTACCACCAGTAAAACAGACATTTTAAATATTCATATGCGCACACACACTGGTGAGAAGTTATCAGTGTAATATTTGTAAGAAATATTACAATACTAATAGTTATTTAAATCAGCATACTCGTACACACACTGGCGAGAAACCTTATGAGTGTAATGTCAAGTCAGTCAGTTAGTGTGTAAGAAATGTTTTAGTGATAAGAGCAAGTTAGTAAGACATATTCGTTTAAACACTCACTGAAAACACAGTCGCTTACTTGTTAGGGCACCCTGCGCGCACTTTAGGTGTACTAGACTTAAGTGTGGCGTGAAATGTGTCCGAAATAACATTAATTCTAATATTTGTTCTGCGCCAATATAACATTACTGTTGTTGTGGTAGAGCGTGCGACTGCTAAGTCAAAGGTCCTGGATTCGATTCCCTCTCAGTGCCAACATTTGAATATTGTTGAGTCACCGGATGTTGCTATGCATGTAAATAAGTGCGTGTGCTTTTGTGGTTGTATAATTATACTAGCATTCCACCCGCGGTGCCGCCCGCGCGGATGTGGGTATTTTTAATACCACTTAGGTGGCAGACAAGCACACGGCCTACCTGATGGGGAGAGGTTACCGTGGCCTATGGACGTATTCAACACCAGGAGTGTTACACTCGCGCTGCCGACCCTGAAAAAACCTTCTAATGCCCCTCTTGAAGAACCCCATATTGTAGGTGCTTGGGAAAACCCACAGCATAGGATTAAGTTTCTTTCATACCGCACAGTGGTCTCATTGTGTGAGGATGAACTCTGTTACCCTGCCTAAGGCGAGCAGTGCGATGATAGAATGTATCTGTGGGCATCATGTCAAACAATTCTACTGAGCGCAGACCATCGTATAGGCAGTAGAACACACAGCGAGGCGAAATCCCTCCTAAGTATTCCATGTGGGGCCGGACCTGTGCTTTATAGAGAAGAACCGATTGAGTTCAAACAAACGTAAGATTTGAAGTCTGAACAAGCAAATACAATAGCATCGAAATTCATTCAGAAGCTCTTATTCCATCGCGGATAAATAGACAAGAATTACAAAACACTAAATTGTGTTCAGTATCGTTAAATAAAAAAATAAAAAAAAAATTATTGCCAAATAGTATGTAACAATGTTAACAATATTATACTGTGACCCCACACTAGGCGAAGCCTGTCCTGTGGGTTCTCTTACGTACAGACAAGACCACTTTACAGTAATATTACCTATATAATAGTATAGGTAGTCCAATAAGTTGTAGGGCAGTGTCTATCGACCAACCCAGCAGTTCGTGAATTGGTCGGGACGTTTCTTTGTTCAGTACCTACATGCAGTACCTACTGTACGCATGCATTCATTAGAATGTATCTAAGTACGCTAATCCGTACTCCAGATCCCATATCACCCATATTCTAGAATGCATCTAAACAGACCTATAAATTAACAATGGAAATAATTATACAGTATTGATACATACAAATGTTTGCACTGAGCGGGAATTATGCCAGGCGATCTTTAAATCAGCTGTTGACCTCTCTACCGCCACGCCACAGAGTTTTATAACTAAAATACAAGCTAATATAAACGCTTTACGGTGGCTTCAGCAATAGGTTAAAGCAAATTAGAACAAAGTGCTTATAGGTATATAGTACAGTTAAGTGTACACGTGTCCAAACTTATCTTACATTAGAACTACGTAGGTTGTGTGGAGTTCGTATGTGCTCTGTGTCAATAGCGTGCAATATAATAACGCATTTGGGGTGCTGCTGGGGCTCCCCCGATACTGCAGTGCATCTGAAATGTTTGCAGCGAGAAGCACAGATGAATTTTATGCGCTCATGCGCAAAAAAAGGGTCTCGTTGGTGCACAGGCTGTGGGCGAGCTCTAGTGGCATGTTGAAAGTGTTCGCAGGCAGGAGGGAAGGAGCTGCGATGGGTAGGCTCTCCAAGTTACACGTTGAACGTGGGACTTGGTGAACCTATCAACAGAATCTAATTAATTGTTTTAAATGTTGCATGTCTTTACTTTTTTTGTATGTGGACTATAGTTGCCAGAATAAATAAATTAATGACTAGCGACTAGAGGCGGTGTCAGTTCTGGAAGCAATCTCCAGCGGCAACACTCGTAGTGTTATTATTTGTTCTCTGCTTATACCTGACATAGTTTATAGTAAGAACTTTAATAAAGGCTAGTGATTCATTTAAAGTATAGTGCTTACTATTGTACACTTTCATATTAATTTTACTAATGTTACTTTCTAATTTTGATGATGAATACAGAATATTTTTTTTTAATTTGAGTTTTCTTTTAGTAATAGTACTGAGGATCACAAGTTCCACACAGATTAGAGGTGGGTTTACCTAAAATGGGAATAACTGGAGGGTGCCGAGAGTGACAGTAGACAGTACTGCACCGGACGCTGACGCTACGAGTACGTTCTGGCGCAGCAGCAGGTGATGACTGTCAACCACACCGATTGGATGAGAGACGTGGAGCGACCATGCGGCACTATGAAGGACACAGAGCCACTAACATTGTACAAAGAGCTGTGAGTGGCAGCCTGTAGTAGAGAAGAGTGGTGACGATAGTAGTTACTGGTATTCGCGCTAACCGCTCCAGCTGGGCTAACTCTCTAGTGTTAAAGTCCTAACACACCACCGAATTTGGTACGGCCCGAACCCCCGAACTTTGTGCGTTCCGAACCAAATGCGATTGTCTGGAGAGCAGTCCGCCGGACATTATTATTAACCTCCGAACCGTTGGTTTGATAAAATGTATTGCCCCGCGCTGTCCTTAAGAGGCACCCAACAGCGCTTAGTGAATTTTGTGTCACTGGGGTTTAGATATATAATAATAACGAATAACAATTGTACAACTCGTGCAAAAATATCTCATCTGGCTCATAAACAACCCTCTCGCATCCCCGCTCTCGTCCTTCGAGACCAGCAGCATCCGCAACACTGTGACTGTTTCACGTTTGCCTTAGTTTGAGTTTCGTAGTTTTTAGTTATCAAATTTTAGTTCAGATTTGTTTTTGTTACGTTTAAGAAACCAGGTGCCACGAGTTACACACAGTGCTATTTGGACCCATGGTAAGTATAACTAAACTAGCTTGTTCATAATTATACTAGGTATCGGGACTTCTCGCGAATTATATCTTGGAACTTACTATTTCTGCCGATGTTTCGGATGCGTTGCAGCACCCGTGGTCACGACTTGACTAGTCTTCGAGCGTCGAGATGTATGCGGGGAACATTTTTTTTTTATACCACTTAGTTGGCAGACAAGCACACGGCCCACCTGATGGAAAGTAGTTACAGTGGCCTATGGACGTCTGTAACACCAGAGGAGTCACAGTCACGCTGCCACCCACCCTACCCACCATTACACTTATTATGAACGGTTAGGCTGGCGACACACCACACTCACTATGTCAGTTTTTAACGGCACTGTGTTTTTTGGTTTAAGTATCTGAATCACTGGATTCCACGTTCCGGATAACTTGAATCCATCTTCCCTATTGAAATTTTTATATTTTTTGATTTCAATGGCTTCACGCACAATCCGTGAATAGTAGTGGCGATCAGTGGAGAGGACTTTGGGTTGATGCAGCTCAATCCAGTGATTGGTACCCGACTCAAGATGTTCTGGTACTGCCGATTTGTTGAACTGACGGTTTTTCACAGCTGCGAAATGTTCTCTGACTCTCTCTGCAATGGTTCGCTTGGTCTGGCTAGTCAAGTCGTGACCACGGGTGCTGCAACGCGTCCGAAACGTCGGCAGAAATAGTAAATTCCAAGATATAATTCGCGAGAAGTCCCGATACCTAGTATAATTATGAATTCACACCGCGAAAGTTTAAAAATAACATAAACTAGCTTGTGTTGTGGAATCTAGAATGCGGAGAAACGTCAAATGCGGACAAAGATGGCGCTGTCTAGTAAGCACATTTGAAAAAAGTGCCCCGCGATGTTAATTACTTTAACCAAATTAAGGCAACAAAAGTAATTGAAATTATCGTTAATCAGTGACTAATAACGCTATACAACGGCAAGAATGTTATGTATGAATACTGAATTGTGATATTGAAGTAAAGTGTGAACTTTAAACTCCCAAACAGAACTCTTAAGGCAAAAATATTGAACTATAACAGTGAAACGTGCACACAATTAAATTAACGAGTCTAAGTAACGCACAAAAAACGCTAGAAATGTAATAAATAAACAAAAGTGATTTCTTCCAGCTTAACAAGTCACGTATATTTATAACCTTGGATATATCACTATTACAATAATAATAAAATAAAGCAAACGTTTAAAATGCGTCGTAGAATTTCTAAAACGGGACATAGGTTTTAGTAAGGTTTCCTGAATAGCAAGTTGGTGTTGATTTATTTAATCAATAAGATTTGGCTTTCTGCGACGAATACTCTTACAGTTCCATTGAAGGAGATTGAGAACCATTGTTAAAATTATTTTTTGAGATAATCTCCAGTAATTGTTCTACAAGAAGGGCAACGTCGTGCGGCAGAGCATCTGACAATTTCGTTACATAGTATATTTATGAACGAACAGAGCAAAAGTTGGACAAGATTGTCATTGCGAGTGGCCAGAGGGGTAGTCTCTGTGGGAGGTTTAATGCAGCACCCATTGGGTTGAGTGAAAGGAGGCGAATTAGTCATTTCATTGTGTTCATGAACATCAAACGATTTCCCTGGAACAAACCTTGGGCGTATAGGGAGGGAAATAGTTTTTTATAAGATACAGAAGGAGGAGACAAGAGGGAAGGGACAGGAGGAGAAATGAGAGAAGAATATTTAGGAGTGTGGGGCCTAGCAGCAGCCTCGGAATAGAGGGGTCTACGAGACTGAGGGAGTCTAGAAGAGGCTTCGGCATAACTTATATTTTCCTCATACATAATACTTTTTGTATATTTTTGCCTGTTATGCTCAGGACATCTTCTGTCGGTAGCGGGGTGGTTACCGCCGGAACATAAAAAGCAAGAAATACCTGTATCAGCAACAGTACAGGAATCACCGGCATGGGATTATGCACACTTATAACATCGGGGTTTTGATCGGCATTGCTTGGCTATGTGGCCGAATCGACAGCAATTCATGCACTGTATTGTTGGAAGCTGGTAAAGAGAAACAGGAAGCGATGCATTAAAACAAAAATCTTTATCGGGAAGGACCTGACCCAAAAAAATTAGAACCACAGTGTTTGATGGAGCCCACACAGGAACATTGTCTCTTGTAATTTTTGTATTGAGACGTCTAGCTCTCACCACTTCTCCAGCAGTAAAGGATATACCCCCAACTAATTCCTCCAACGTCCAATCGGTGGGAATATCTCTCACCACACTTCCATACGAAATATGCTGTAGCTCGGGATGTAGGTTACATAATTAAATGTACACATACATAACTAAACTGACCGGCACGTTGCGCATAAGCTGCCAACATCGCACATGTTGCTCAATGCTGCCGAACTTTTTAAGCGTGACATGTTGTGTTGCGTGTTAAATATGAAAGACTCCAGTCTGATTTTACTCCGACACAACTGATTTCACTCCATACCGACTTTACTCTTAATCTAAAATGACTTCACTTCAACTCCAAACCGACTTCAATCTGACTCCCTCCGATATCACGGTGACTCCCCTCAACTACATTCCAACTCCAGCTCTAAAACAACTACTCCGATTCCAAACCGACTTCACTCCAACCCTAAACCAACTACACTCCGACTTCAAACCGACTTCACTCCAATGGTAAATTAACTTCACTCCGACTCCAAAACGAATCCATTTCAACGCATTCCGACTTTAAACGGACTCCATACCCCTACGATTCCACTCTTACCCAGCTGCCGTACACTCGAGTGTCGGAGTCCAAGTGAATTCGGTTTGGAATTGCAGTGAAATCGGTGGATGTGCGAACTGGGAACCAAGGTGTACCCATCTTGCACTCGGAAAGAACGCATCGTGCCGCTGCCCCGGTCATCTTTCGCAAGGGTGGCCCGGAGTCCTTGTTCGCATCATAGTGATGACACTCCTTAATGATCCAAAACAGATCATCAAAAAAGCACTAAACTGATGCCTTAGTCGAGCGCACAGGCGACGCTAAGTCACGTATTGCATGGGCCAAGTGGCGTGAGGTAACTAGGTTCATTTGTTTCCCCAAAATGCCGGTTAGGTAAAAGAGGCAGATCTATAAAACCCATAATTAGACCGGTCCGCTAACACGGCTGCGAAGTATGATCATTGCTAGAGCAACACAACCAGATGAATATGCGGTGGAAATGTGGAGTACCGCTTAAGGATCGCGTGAGTAACTCTCGCATCCGGGGCAGCCTTCATGTCCGTGCCATCGCGGTTAATACCGGAGAGTTCCTCCGCTGGTGTGGTCGTGTTCTGCGGTGATCGCCAGGCTGCATTTGACCATGTCGCCTTTACTGAGCCCGGTGAGAGGGGTAGACAGAGCGAGTGCTGAATTGGCATCGTGGAGGATGACATGCGTACCAATCGTCTTATACCATGGGTACTTAAGACCGTGAGATGTGAAAAAGTAAAAACCGGAAAAATGAATGCGACCGGGACTAACGCAAAGTCTTGACTGTCAGTCATCCCACTGACAGCACAAATTCTACAGAGAGCTCTGGGTACCCTACTCACCGCTGGGAACACAACACGAATTCCTGGACACACCGCTTACCATTTCCTCGAGTATCGGGATCCTTGGTGTCGATATCTCCAGTGACATCCAATACCGAAGTCATTTGCAGGACAAGGTTAAGTTGGCATCAAGAAAACTCGGAGTGCTTAACAGGGCGAAGCAGTACTTCACTGCGGGGCAGCAACTCCTTCTTTATAAAGCACAGGTCCGGCCTCACATGGAGTACTGCTGTCACCTTTTTGCTGGAGCACCTGCATACCAGCTTGACCCCTTCGACTCAGTGCAAAGACGGGCATTGAGGCTGGTTGACAATCCCATACTCACAGGTAGTGTGGAACCTCTTAGCCTTAGGAGGGATTTTGCCTTACTGTGTGTGTTCTACCGCCTATACAATGGTTTGTGCTCAGATGAATTGTTTGACATGATGCCCGTAGCTACATTCTATCATCGCACCTCTCGCCATAGACAGGGAATTCATCCTCACACATTGCGACCTGAGACGGTGCGCACTGTGCGGTATGAAAGAAACTTCATCCCACGCACACTCAAGCTGTGGAATGACCTCCCTGCTGCGGTTTTCTCAAGCACCTACAATATGGGGTTCTTCAAGAGGGGCATCAGAAGGTTTCTTCATGGTCGGCAGCGCGAGTGTAACACCCCTGGTGTTGCATACGTCCATAGGCCACGGTAACCGCTTCCCATCAGGTGGGCCGTGTGCTTGTCTGCCAACTAAGTGGTATAAAAAAATAAATTACGCGGCATTCTGTAGGGCGGAGGTACTTCCCCAGTCGGAATGCTCAATCGGGCGGAAATACCACCGTGTCCTACCTCCTAATTAACAACGCTGAGATGATGATGATCCCTATTTACTAGTTTATTTCCGCAAACACGTAAGTTAATATTAAAAATTGATTTTGAGGAATTCTCTGGCGTATCGCCGGAGTGCAAGGTCAAGTACCAATAAAATTTATATGGAACTACCTGTGAGCTATACCGAATCCAAAGCCAAAAGAATTAAAAAAATCGGTTCATATAAAACTGAAATATTGAAGAACATAGAGAAGAAGTCGGTTAAAATATACATGTCGAAATATACATAAATTTTTATAAAATTTAAACTATAGGCCCAAACTATATAAATTTTTTATGAACCAAATGGCAACTATTTCGCATCGAACTAAAAAAGAATCACGAAAATCGGATCATAATCGATGTATATACATTAAAAAACCGATTGAATTGAGAACCTCCTCTTTTTTAGAAGTCGGTTAAAAATAGATAACATCCCTGAAACCAGAGTATCATTATTGTTAATATAACATTGTCGCTCAAGGTTAAGTTGACAAAATGTTGCAAAATCTACATTTTTTATATATTTAATGTTACATACAGGGGGTATGTAACGTTAAATATGTATTCCATGCTTAAAATTCGTAATATCATATTACATTGTCGGTGGATGAAGAATGTATGTACACATTTTTAAACTTTCGCGGTGTGAATTCATAATTATACTAAGTATCGGGACTTCTCAAGAGTCAAGTCGTGACCACGGGTGCTGCAACGCATCCGAAACGTCGGCAGAAATAGTAAGTTCCAAAATATAATTCGCGAGAAGTCCCGATACTTAGTATAATTATGTACACATTTTTTCAAATAAATAAATTTCCATCCACTTATTTTAAATTTTATGCTTCCCTCCTAATAAATATGAACAATTACAACAATTTCACACTATTATATGTTGACATAAATAATCAGAAAACATAATATTTCCAAATGAAATGTTCAAACTTTGAAGCTGATTATCTCAACATTCAGAAATTGTTAGTTACCTCCTGCATCCACTCACGTCTTCAATTGTGATCTTTAAGGAAAACAAGATTTAAAAAACAATTTGCTGCATCTGCCGAATCGAACTACACGGACACCCTATTACGGCCAATGTTTTTAATCTCTCCCGCTTTAATGTTTTCGACCTTGTTTTTAAAAAGGAACTGAGCAAACCTCAAAGATTTGAATGGTAAGCCGCTTGTTGGGTCCTGCTCCAATCTCGAGACATATACGTTATAAGGACCTTTGTCAGTACTTGAGTACGCGAGTTTAGAGTCAGAATCGTAACCCGGCTTTGAGTAGATGGACTGAATAGATTCCGCTGGCGAACGGGTCTTTTTATGATCAGCATCCGTCGAATCCGGTGCGGCAGAACGTTTTACCGTTTTTTTGGTAAATCCGGAGGTTTAACCCCGCCCCCGTCAGGGGGTACATCCGCGCTCATTTCTATTGAAATGAGCGCGTACGCCGATATAAACGAAAAGTACTAACCTTATAAATACTATTCCACCACCAAAACAACACAAGCAGTTATTTTCCGAGTGTAAATAAGGACATTAGTAAAGAAAAGCCAAATATCGATGTCGGACCGAATCCGATTATTATAATTTTTTTTTTATACCACTTAGTTGGCAGACAGGCACACGGCCCACCTGATGGGAAGCGGTTACGGTGGCCTATGGACGTATGCAACACCAGGAGTGTCACACTCGCGCTGCCGACCATGAAGAAACCTTCTGATGCCCCTCTTGAAGAACCCCATATTGTAGGCGCTTGGGAAAACCGCAGCAGGGAGGTCATTCCACAGCTTGAGTGTGCGTGGGATGAAGTTTCTTTCATACCGCACAGTGCGCACCGTCACAGGTCGCAATGTGTGAGGATGAATTCCCTGCCTATGGCGAGAGGTGCGATGATAGAATGTAGCTACGGGCATCATGTCAAACAATTCATCTGAGCACAAACAATTGTTTAGGCGGTAGAACACACACAGTGAGGCAAAATCCCTCCTAAGGCTAAGAGGTTCCACACTACCTGTGAGAATGGGATTGTCAACCAGCCTCAATGCCCGTCTTTGCACTGAGTCGAAGGGGTCAAGCTGGTATGCAGGTGCTCCAGCAAAAAGGTGACAGCAGTACTCCATGTGAGGCCGGACCTGTGCTTTATAAAGAAGGAGTTGCTGCCCCGCAGTGAAGTACTGCTTCGCCCTGTTGAGCACTCCGAGCTTTCTTGATGCCAACTTAACCTTGTCCCGCAAATGACTTCGGTATTGGACGTCGCTGGAGATATCGACACCAAGGATTCCTGTACTCGAGGAGATGGTAAGCGGTGTGCCCAGGAATTGCGGCGCCACAATGAATGGGGTTTTCTTAGCGGTGAATACACATACTTGTGTCTTAGTGGGGTTGAATTGGACTAGGTTTAGTCGTCCCCAATCGGATACTCCAGAGAGAGTAGTCTCAATTTCAGACACAAGTTGTTCGTGACTCTTCTCCACCTCGGACTGAGGGATATTTGCCGGAGGAGACAACACGGAGTCTTGTGGGACACCAGCGTTTATGTTCATGCGGTCCGAGCAGCTGCCGTCGAAGACAGCTTGGATGCTTCTGTTGGATAAAAAGCTGGAGATCTATTCGCACAGTCCCTCGGGGAGTCCATAATATGGCAACTTCGCAAGAAGACCTTTGTGCCAGACCCGATCGAAGGCCTTCGCTATATCGAGGCTGACCGCTAGTGCCTCACCCCGACTATCGATGGCCTGCGCCCACCGGTTTGTGAGATACACAAGAAGGTCACCGGTAGAGCGACGGTGGCGAAAGCCGTACTGTCGATCGCTCAGTAGATCGTTTCCCTCAATGTATCTCAGGAGCTGTGTATTAATAACACGCTCCATTACCTTCGAGAGTAGGGAGGTGATAGCGATAGGCCTGTAATTGGTCGGATCGGTCCTGTCACCTTTCTTAGGTACAGGGTGCACGAATGCGGTCTTCCACGAGGTTGGGACCCGCCTTGCGGAGTATGAGAGTGCGAAAAGACGTGTAAGTACAGGGCACAGCTGGGGGGCACAGTGTTTAAGCACCATATACCGTCTGGCCCACTCGACTTCCGAACATCTAGGGACTTAAGCTCGCGCCGGACCACCCGTTGCGTGATTTTAACTTCAGTCATGGAAGCACCACAGCTGGAAATTATCGGTGGTTCGGCGTTCCCGTTGTTCATAGTCGAGTTTGACGCAAAGAGATTACCCAACAGATCGGCTTTCTCCTTAGCGCCATGAGCCAGACTACCATCGGATTTTTGCAGCGGTGGAAGGCTAGACTGGCAGAAGTTTCCCTCGGCAGCTTTAGCGAGCGACCAAAATGCACGACTGCCAGATGGGTAGCGCGCAAGCCGCTCGCCAATTCTGCCGATGAACTCAAACTTAGCCCTGGCCGTAGCTTTTTTACTAGACCTCGAGGCGGCATTCAACTTTCGCTTCACCTCAGCGATATTATACACACGAATTTCCAACGCACATTTGACATTGCCAGAAGTTGTCGACATAATAAAAGCGACATTGGTTGCCATATCCGAAAAATAGAATAGAATCAACGAAATAAGACGTTGCTTAAATGTCTTATAACCAACCCAAAATTGTGCATAATAAAACGTTTTTTTTTAATTTCTTGCGTTTCTTGTTTGGTTTCGTGTAATCATGTAATAATTAAACTCTTTGTTGTTAATGGAGCTTAGGTATTTTTATGTGAAATTTATAATTATTACATACTCAATTATTCTTTACTATCCCATTATAGCTGTGTAGTGAACATAGCTGAACGAATTTATTTTAGAAATGAATTGTGAATTGAGGTTAAACGTTAATCATTAGTCATTAAATCAGTACAGATTTGCATGGTTTAAAGTTCGGGATATTATACATTTAAGTACCTACTGAAGCTCCAAACAACATAAACGGTGTTACTGAACTGACGCGAATGTTAATTTGGAGATGGAGAAGCTGTCTATGTGTAGAATATGTCTAGCGGACGACTCTCGACTGCGGTCGATTGCCAACACTCATTTACAGGAGATGTACGAGTCTCTGACTCTGATGCTGGTGAGTAATACTACGTCTGGCACGTTTAATAAAAGAGCCTCTTATAATAAACAACTTAACCTATTTTATGCTTTTTTAATACGAAGAGACCGGCATATATGTTGACTCCCAAGTCACGAGAGATACGGGGCGGTGGCGCCCACGGGAGGCTTGATATATAATCGATAATTGGTGCATTGGAGCTTCTCTCTGCAAGGATCTGGTTCAGTCTCGTCTTGGGCGTTGTCTTTTCTGATCTAAATGTAAAGGAAAAGTTAGCAGACTGCTGCATAGATACACTAGTGTTGAAACTGGTAGTAAAGTAATAAAAGTATGTTTAACAGTTGGTTACAGAGGACAGAAGACCATCCGTGGCCTGCAACCTATGTTGCTCAAGGCTTGAGACTTGCTACGAGCTGAGGAGGACATCTCTCCGCAGCGAGGAGCTGCTCATGCAGTTGGTGAACCACGAAGTGGTGAGTAGTCTTGAAGTTAAGTATGAAATTTTGTGGTAATGTTTGGATGTTTTTATTCAATCACACTCTAACGGCTGGATAGATCTAACTGTTATTTGGCACAGTGATAGTTTACTGTCTGGAATAACATATTATTATTTAAATTATAGACGAGCAGCAATTTGCTGCTATGTGCACTTCCAGGTGTTGGAGTATAGTTCAGTCAAGTACATATCACTTTTATTGTTTGTTGTTCACTGCAAGCCATTGATCCAAGTGACACTTGGAGGTAGTTAGCATAGTTGCTGACACCACTTCCTCAGGTCATTTGTGCCACAGTTGCACCACACAGTTGTTAAGAGACTGATAAGCTGTCAAGGAATGTGCGTGTGAGAGTGAGGCTGTGACCACAGGATGAGTAAGTTAACTAGTAAATATTAAGTAACTTATATTTATTGTTTAAAATATAAGCTACTTTTTTTGCCAGGAAATGGTTCCCATAGTGGGAACATGATTAAAAACTGAAGTTGCAGATGTCAGCTAGTGGTGCCTAAAACAATGTCTCTATACAAAAAACATATCTGCCCCCATTATTGTAATTACAGTAAGTCATGTTACTGGGGTTTTGACTTTTATAACATATTCTAAATCGGGAATTCAAAACCTACATGGCATATTTTTCCTTTCTTTATTATCCAAATTATTGACGAAGATATGTTAAGCCCAATTACAGTAAATCACATTGAGATTCAACCGTTTGTTAAAATTACGCCGGTAAGTAGACTTACTGTAAAAAAAAGTAAGAAATACATCATAATTGTAACAATTATGATGTATGTCTTACTTTTTTTTTAAATATTTGCAGTAATTAAACTTACTGAAGATTGTCATTATTCAAAAGCGGTATTTCCCCTACACATATTTCCAGTAAGTATAGTTACACTATTTATAATTGACATCATCCATAAGAAATAAAACCACTCTGTAAGCATAATTCACGTAAGTGAGTGATAATGTATACATACTGTAACTATGCTTAAAGATAGATTATCACCATAGATAAATATAATTTTTATGATTAAAACTGTAAGATTATTTACTTTAAGTATGCTTAATATATGATATAAGTGAAAATAACGTAATAATTATCAAATAACAGTAAAGTCGCGTACTACTGTAAATATGACTAAATTTTTGGACAGGTGAGAAACATGCACCGAGAAGACTTTACCTACCTAGCGACATTAACATGACAGAAATGTATAAAGACTTTTGCCAAAGTGAACCTGACTCTAAAGTGTCTTTAGAAACATACTGATATGTTATAAAAAAAGAGATGAATATATCCTTTACACACTTGGGAAATGAAGAATTGTACGCATTATTTAAACAGCACGATCAGAACTGTGATACTTGTAAGCAATACCTAACTCATAAATACAATTATGATGCAAGCCGAATCATCTACAAATTGGATACCGAAAAGAGTGCAAACGAAACAGATACCAAATATTATTCCGTGGATCTTCAAAAGGTTGTTATGCTCCCGAGAATGGAACAATATAAAGCAGCAATTTTCTGCAGTAGAATTATTGCTTTTAATGAAAGTTTTGTTCCACTTGATAAGTCTAACAACCTTCCTATTATAGTTTTGTGGAACGAACCAGTATCAGGTAGAAGCTCGCAAGATATTCTTTCGGCATATAAAGTATTTTTTCAGTAAAATTGAGATGCTGAAAAAATTGTGCAGTGGGCAGATAATTGCTCGGCACAAAATAAGAACTGGGCTTTATTGTAATTTCTGGTGAATATTATAAAAAGCGACCTGAATGCGACCAAAACAATCGAGATAAAATATTTCGAGCCTGGACACACTTTTATGTCCGTGGACCAATTTCACCACCAAATCGAAAAAAATTACGTAACACTAAAATCTATGATTTTGATGATTATATTGCACGTGTAAAAAAGGTGAAATCCGTTAAAACAATAGTCAAAGAAATGGACCATACTGATTTTTATCAATATGATGAATGTGTCACACGATTCGAAACTTTAAATTTATTTAAAAGACATAATACACGTTAAAGCTGAAAGAGAGAATACTTCAATCTAAAATTCAGAAAAGATCAAAATGCAGAAACCTTTTAAACTTTAGTCAAGCCGAAAACTACTCCTAGAGGTATAACAGAGGAAAAGAAGAAAGAAATAATAGAAAAGTTGGTCCCATTGATGCCTGAAAATAGACAACAATTCTGGTGTAATATGCCAACTTCTGAAGCTTCTAATCTTCTTGAAGAAGACTAAGAAATATTGTTTGATTATTAATTTTATTGTATGGTGTTATATGATTGTTACTTACTTTTTATTTTACCTGTTAGTTGTTGCTTTTTTATACATAACCCCTTTAAATTGTTAGTCCATTACAAAATGTGCATTTTGCATCCCCTTTTATTTTTTAGTCTACAATATTATTTTAGAAAATTACACCGTAGCTCAAAATACCGGAAGATTACGGGAAATGCAAAGATTTCAGTTAAAATAGTTACAGTAACTTACGTAGACTGCATACGTCTTTTAACATGTTTACAGTATGTCACTGACTTACTGTAAATATGTTCAAAAAAGTGTCAGTTAGGCTGATATGAGTGGCAATTAGAAGTACATTTAGATTCATTAAATATTAATTATTTATTTTACACTAATATATTACATTTTGAATTATTCTGCCACAACTTTATCTTTCGAAAACCGTTTGAATATTGGAGTTATCTAGTAAACTCAAAAAAATACATCAGTTTAATTTTTCTTACACAAAAGCTCAATTTCCCACAATTAATTTTTTTTACTTACTGTAATTACAATAACGGGGGCAGAATATTATAATAATATATAATAAAACAAAAATCTCTTCATGGAAAATAGCCCACTTCAAATATAACAAGAACATATACAGGGTGTTACAGAAAGGTGTGGTCATATTCGAGGGACGCATTACGTGTGATGTAAATAAATTTTGCACGGGAGTATAAACACCAATTTACTTTGTATCACGTAGATAAATAATTTTCTTTTTTATCGACCATATGTAAGCTAGTGGAAATTGTCGACAAACGCACAACACTAAAAAACTAACCAGGGCTGCAGCAGCTGGGATTAGGCGCACAATGCCACATTCTCAAAATGACACATAATAATTTCGCAAAATGCCACATTCTCAAAATGTCATGAAAACGCCACATGGCAAAATGCCATTTTCGTAAAATGCCATTTTCGCAATATGCCATGCGCATTTTCATGAATAACGCCACCTAGATAAATATAATAATATATATCAACAATCTTTATTTCATAAGTTCCGGTAGAATCGAAAAAGTAAAGACATTCATTTCGATGAACAATAAAAAATTGTTACAAAATAAATAACTCACCAAATACACCAGAAATGAAAAAATTCCAAACCTATTACGAAAATCAATGGTATCCAAAACTACTTCCATCTGTTTTGAGCTGTGCATACCAAAGACACAGAACCACAAATGCCCTCGAAGGCTGGCATCACCGCATTAACAGACGTATCCCAAAAAAACCTTCACTATATCTGTTCGTATACAAATTGCAGCAAGAAAGTAAATACTGAGACAATATATATCAACAATCTTTATTTCATAAGTTCCGGCAGAATCGAAAAGTAAAGACATTCATTTCGATGAACAAAAAAAAATTGTTACAAAAGTTTAATGAAAACTGCCGGAATTTCTGCGTAAAGTTATTATTCTGCAATTATACCAATAGTGTTTTTCTTTTTATTATACCGCTTACAATCAATAAGCTGATCTTAGTGTAACTTACAGGTGCAGCATAGACTAAATTACAAAAAAATACATTTAAAAATTTGAAATATACCTAATTTGAAATATATACAAAATAATATTTACTTTTTGAAAACGTTATAATTTTTGTAATTTATTGTAGTATGATTCTTATTCTTAACAACATCTGATATTTAAGATTACATTTTCAATTTATTTTATGTTAAAATAAAATGAAAATAAATAATGATCCATATAAATACTGATAAAAATAACTATTTGTTTTATTTATAAATCATGGGCCTACTTGCAATAAGTGGATATCCCCATAAGTCACTCTTTTATTGTCACTAAAGTAAATAGCACATTTTTACATTAAACTTATAATTATCATTTGAGAATGTATCATTTTGATAATGTGGCATTTTGATAGTGTGGCATTCTGCTAGTGTGGTGTTTTGCTAATATGGCCTTTTGCTAGTGTGGCATATTGAGAAAGGGCATTTTGCGAATGTGTCATTTTGCTACAGCATTTCATTTTGAAAATGTGGCATTGTGCGCCTAATCCAGCAGCTGCAACGCGCTGTTACAAATGAACTCTACGGTTTGAACCCGAGTAGGTTTACCAAACGATCGGATTTGATAGGCCCTGTCTCAATATCATCTTACTTACTTTGTACCTAAACAAATTTTTTTTATATCGGGCAAAGAAATTCTGAAACAGCTTATAACTTGTTAAAATAGTATTAAAATAAAACAAAATTTACTTTAAGCAATAATAAAACATTTTTATGTTCCTGAAATCATCCATGCTAAATGTAAGACTTGTCTCAAAGATACCTTAGGTAAAGGTTAACCTACATTCAATACCAGGAGTCGTGGACTACCGAATTTTCAGCCACGCCCCTTAATATTAAACTAATTATAATTGGTTCCGTACTCAATTTAATTGAAATGTTGTGCAAAGAAAAAGACTTTCGGTTTTTATACAACTTAGGTGGCAGACAAGCACACGGCCTAACTGATGGGAAGTTACAATTATTAGTCAAATAGTACAAAATTCCAAGCTGTTGGGTAGGTACACGATACATAAGGTGCTTGGTTGCGAACCTCCGCACCGCAACTGCGAGTGAATGCGGCAGGACCTCTCTCCTCTCTCAAAATCCCGGCCAGACAGGAATGATCCTGTAAAGGGTTTCTGGGTGACTCTTCATGTGTTCCTGACTAGCATTGGACATAGTGGAAAGCACGCAAAGCCTCAAAGTGCTGGTTGATTTTTCGAGAACAGGAGTAGGGGTGACAAGTCCGGACACCTGTTAACACAGCACCTGGTAATCCCGTGGCGGCGGTTGAAAGCCACTTCTTTCCAGGGTAAGATGAGGATACCGTACTTTTCCAAACGTAATTAACATGGCAACAGGTTCGAAAACAGGGTTGTTTTCCTCTCGCATCCCCGCACACTTTCGAGACCAGCAGGAGATAGGACACGGCGGTATTCCCGCCCAATTGAGTTGTCCGACTGGGGAAGTTCCATAGCCCTACAGAATACCGCGGCCATAATAACTTCGTGTTGTGTACCCGGCGGTGAGTAGGGTAGCCAGAGCTCACTGGAGAATTCGTGCTGTCAGTAAGAAGACTAAAGGCTTGTTCTGCTTTGTCTTCTTCACTGACGGCACAGAAACTCTGTGATTACAGAGTCGGCAGCGCGAATCCACGGTAACCACTGTCCATCAGGTGGGCCGTGCTACCTAAATGGTATAAAAAAAGCAGCATTCGCAATACTGTGATCGTTGCACGTTTGCCTTAGTTTGAGTTTCGCAGTTATTTATTATCGGATTTTGTTTGAGGATTGTTATTGTTTGGAAGCCAGGAAGCCAGGTGCCATGTTAATGAGCACAACAACATAAACAACGACGTTGTACAAAAATGCACACAGAACTTACTAAGGAATATCATGTCGTACCCGGATAACATAGCCTGTAAGAGGTCCTTCATAAGAGTTCGTTAAAGTAACATTCATTGCGGTACCCTAAAATATTTCATAATATTAAAATATCTTCTCTTTCACTCCAAATCGCCACGCCCTTTATTATGATTGGTTCCGTACCAATTCTTATTTCATACAAAACTTTCACAAAACCTTTCCTTAAAGCATAAAAAAGCATAGTAAAGTGAACAAAAATATGTTCAAATACCAGGATAACATAAAATGTAAGAGTCGTTTCTTCAAAATTTTTGAAACAAGATTTTACGGTACCCTAAAATAATTGATACGAAAAAATCATTTGTTATTTTTTTCCTATACCTAAATAGGGTGAACTGACTAGTATTCGACCATGGTCACAATTTTATTATTTTCTGCATTCTGAGTATCAGATGTATTACCTACTGAATTACATACTCTTTTTTAATAGATAACAATGTTGTTCAGTCAGTGGGTCGTATGCTTGTTGCTAAGTAGTATAAAAAAATATTTAGTTTATTTAGCGGTGCGAAAATCACGTCGTCGAAAAAGTTGTCTTAAATAACAACAGACAACGAGCTAGTAGATTGAATAGTACCTGCGATTTTTTTTCAAAGTAAGTACACAACTCTGATTTTGATTAAATTTGAGCGCGATAGCCCATTCAATTGTCCAATCCAAACTCAATGCGAGGGGGTTTCCGCACTTAAAGAAACACAAAGTCATAGTTGAAAAATCCAGATTTAAATATTAAAATATTTTTTAATGGACGTAAACCAGTACCTCTACCCTAATTTCATAGGTAATACGTTCGGCCGCGGAGTCCTTTGATGAGGCCGCGATGCGTGGCGGCGCTTTTGATGCGGACAATCGGTGCCGCCAAGTGCCAAGGACATAATATTTGGCGCCAAAGTGCGTAAAATAGTGGGCATCAGTGTTGCCATAACTGATTTTATAAAATCGGTAGATGGCATGTTAAAAATAGTAGAAGCAGCGTAGATTTCAAATGAAAAAGTGGTAAATTTATTAGTAGATTTAACATGTATGTTTACGAGTTTATGCTTTTTAAAAGATAGAAGACGTTCGTTCGAAAAGCGTTTCGTTTGTTTGGCGTCTTGTCATCCGCAAAGAAAAATATCGTGTTAATTTTATGTATTAATTGTTGCCTGATTTCTCAACTTTTTTCTCCTCTTCCTCCTTTCCTCCTTTTCCTCTAGCTTTATCTCCTCTCGGTATGATTAAAACTTGTGATTTTCAGTAGCATTTTACTATTAAGTTCAGATTTTTAGCGCGAACAGACAGCAAAATGTAAGAAAATAAAATCATTGTTTTTATTAAGTAGATACCTAGGTAATGTACTTTTTAGTAGAAATAGAATATTTGTTCTGAACAAAGGGATTGATTTAACCATTGATTAATTAACTGCAGGTTTCTTAGTCATATTTACCTAGAAAATAAAAGGAAGGTCTGTGGAGTTTTCAAAATTCTACGTATTAAATTAGATTGTTCGAACTAGATAGATTAATGGTTGGCAACATTTGTATGTAGGTACTTGTGCCGACTTCTGTTCTGTAGGTTGTTTACATGTTTATTTGTGGACTAGTTATTAGTGTGTTTTTTGTAATAGCGAATATTAGATGATGCTTTGTGTTGGCGCAGCTGATGGTAGCTTGCGAAAAGCTCGTCGGCTGTACAGTGAGAGATTTGTGGACGGAAGACTAGAGGGTGACCGTCGGCGGCTTCCCTCTTTGAAGTGTTTTAGGAAGATGGTGAACCGCCTTCAACACACTGGAAGTTTTCGTGAAGCCCTCCTACGGCGCCCACAGCATCAGAAGATCGTATTCTCGAGCATTTTCAAGCAGACCCGAGAGCGAGTACCCGGCGAGCTGGAACGGTTCTCGGAGTGAACCCCGTTCATTTCAAGGGGGAAGTTCGCGCGTATTCAAAGATGCGTTTTGATCAGTGGATTGGGAGTGGCGGTGAAGAGAGTCGCTTGCCCGGCGAGGCCCCCGGATCTCACTCCGCTCAACTATTTTCTCTGAGGTTACGTGAAGAAAAAAGTGTAAAGTACAGAATGTGACAGCAAAGAGAATATGGCAGCCCGGATATCAGAAATTTTCAGTAGCGTAACCCCAGATATGTTTCGAAGCGTACGTGGTAGCATGTTACGGCATTGAGCAACGAGGTGGTAATATTGAGCCGTTGCGCGTTGCTATATTTTTTTAAACGTAGGTATGCCTTGGAGTTTCACGCATACTGTGGCGTCATAAACTCTTCAGTCATGTGTACATGTACCTACTCTCATGTTTTTGTGACCTACATAAGTGATAGTTTAAACACCTTGTGTTGCGATCGTGAAGTGATAAATTAGTGCGTTCCTATGGGTGTACCAGATCAGGTACATCACCATTTCGTTGTAAGGAGAACACGCCCCGGTAAGTAATAGGTAGTCAAAATATCTCTGATGTTACCTATCTCTAGTACGCTTGGTAGGCCGGCTACCAGGCGCACAGCTGAGATTAGAGATTTTGCAAAGGTTATTGGATTCAATTGAACTTATCGTGAAAGAACAAAATACAATAGTGTTGTGACCGACCGACTTTTGCTAAATATCGAAAAATTTAAAGAATTTAACAATTTTGTAAGACGATTAACGATGTCATCACTTTATTACTATTTGTACATTGGCCGGTGCATATCGACTGGTTATCAGGCATGTGTAACGACCCTTAAATATGACTACACCTTTCTGTAACACCCTGTATATTATCTATGTTCACCTAACTGCCCTAAAATATTCTTCTCCTATTTTCTTATCTCCATCCTATGGTTGCCTGTAAGAAATTGCCGCAGAGCGATAAGGCCGCCATCTGTACGTGCCACGGAACTTGTATCACATATTCTGGTGTAATGTGTAATTGGTGTACAATAAAGACGTCATTATTATTATTATTATTATATTTCATTACAGAGATCAGTTGTTATAGATACATGTTCCATAGTTAGGCGATTCCTCACATCCACTACACAAACACCCACCACAATTCAAAATGAACTGACTCACTTGGCTTAAGCCTGTGATAGGTTCACACATACCAGCCGAAAAAGCTGAGAAGTTTAAAATAATAATAGTAGTAAATACTTTTCATATTCATTCATGATTGTGCTTGTAGAGTGTTCGACAAGTAAGTCAAAGCTTGCAAGTTCAATTTTGAACAGACATACATACATATGGACAATGGAGCTTGCCCTATCCTTATATTTGCCGGGATTTCTAAAATCCTCTATTCACAACATATGGTTTCAGGAATAGTGAGTAGTCAACTCCATTGGCTTCTATTTCCTGCTTGATTGTTGGTATATCCAAAGGTGTTCTTATAAACTACTGGCTACTGGGGGAGGCCTTTGTGTGGCAGGGGCAGATTGAGTGAGAGGACAGCTGTGCAACACCTCCTATCTCAACAATTCTATTTACTAGTATGTAGTACTCTTATTCAATCAATAAAAGACTAGAATTTGAATTTGAGTAAGGCACTCAAATTCAGGCACTCTTGTAGGAGAGTAGGGCTGTGTCGTCAGCACACGTTGCGACAGTTAGTCCTGGGGTTTGTGGCAACTCATACATCAAGTCCAAGTTCCACTTTTGAACAGATTGTTACTAAAAACATTGGTCTGCTGTTAGTGAAAGTGTGTGCTAATGTGGTGTTGTCTTCACAGCAAGTCAAGCTAGAAGTTATGTCTAATGTACGCCTGAGCATGGAGGAAGTGATGCAGAAGGCTGCAGTTGGATCAGACAGTGTTGACGTGAAACAAGAAGATGCTGAAGGTAATAAGTCCGCCATTTGATACACAAATATACAAATATAGATTACTACATTCATGTGGTTTCTTATTCAGGTGCTCCTGTATCTAAAAAACCTCGACCAACTACGCAAATGAACTATGAAGATACGCCAGCTAACAACCTAACGAGAAGTGACCAAGCAAAGGACAACATTGAAGAACCAAAAGACGAAAATAATAGCGTTGTAGAACAGAAACCAGTTAAGAATAATACGATAGTGGAAACACGCGACGAAAGAGATATCAAATTAAGTAACAATAAACAAAATGTTACCACATCCGATCATAGTGACGCTCACAAAGGAATGTCTAAAAACAAAATCAGTGCAGACCAAAGTGTTAATAGGAGCTCAAGCAACAAACTTAAACATTTGATATGTGACAGTTGTCAGAAATGTTTTAGACGTAAATATGCATTAATAAAACATATGCGTACACACACTGGAGAGAAGCCTTATCAGTGCAATGTATGTAAGAAATATTTCAGTGAAAAGGGTAATTTAGATACGCACACTCGCACACACACCGGCGAGAAGCCTTATGAGTGTAAGGTGTGTAAGAAATGTTTCAATCAGAGTGGGAGTTTAAATAGTCATATGCGCACACACACTGGCGAGAAGCCTTATGAGTGTAAAGTATGTAAGAAATGTTTCTATAGAAAAGGAAATTTAGGTATTCACATGCGTACACACACCGGCGAGAAGCCTTATGAATGTAAAATATGTAAGAAATGTTTCAGTGCTAAAGGTATTTTAGATATTCACACTCGCACACACACTGGCGAGAAGCCTTATCAGTGTAATGTATGTAAGAAATGTTTCAGTGAAAAGGGTGGTTTAGATAAACACACTCGTACACACACTGGCGAGAAGCCTTATCTGTGTAATGTATGTAAGAAATGTTTCAGTGTAAAGGGTAGTTTAGATAGACACACTCGTACACACACTGGCAAGAAGCCTTATAAGTGTAAGGTGAGTAAAAAATGTTTCAATGTAAAGAGTAATTTAGATAAGCACACTCGCACACACACTGGCGAGAAGCCTTATGAGTGTAAGGTGTGTAAGAAATGTTTCAGAGTAAAGGATAGTTTAGATAAGCACACTCGCACACACACTGGCGAGAAGCCTTATGAGTGTAAGGTGTGTAAGAAATGTTTCAATCAGAAAGGGAATTTAAATATTCATATGCGCACACACACTGGCGAGAAGCCTTATGAGTGTATGGTGTGTAAGAAATGTTTCAGTGAAAAGGGTGGTTTAGATATGCACACTCGCACACACACTGGCGAGAAGCCTTATGAGTGTAAGGTGTGCAAGAAATGTTTCAATCAGAAAGGGTCTTTAAATATTCATATGCGCACACACACTGGCGAGAAGCCTTATGAGTGTATGGTGTGTAAGAAATGTTTCAGTATTAAAGGTCATTTAGATATGCACACTCGCACACACACTGGCGAGAAGCCTTATGAGTGTAATTTTTGTAAAAAGTGTTTCAGTAAAAAGGATCATTTAGATTCGCACACTCGCACACACACTGGCGAGAAGCCTTATGAGTGTAAGGTATGTAAAAAATGTTTCAATTTGAATGGGAATTTAAATATTCATATGCGTACACACACTGGCGAGAAGCCTTATGAGTGTAAGGTGTGTAAGAAATGTTTCAGTGAAAAGGGTAGTTTAGATAAGCACACTCGCACACACACTGGCCAGAAGCCTTATAAGTGAAATATCAAGTCAGTCAAGTGTGTAAGATATGTTTTAGTGATAAGAGCAAGTTAGTAAGACATATTCGTTTAAACACTCACTGAAAACTACAGTCGCTTACTTGTTAGGGAACCCTGCGAGTACTTTAGGTGTGCTAGACTTAAGTGTGGCGTGAAATATGTGTGAAATAACATTAATTCTAATATCCGTTCTGCGCCAATATAACATTACTGTCGTTGTGGTAGAGCGTGCGACTGCTAAGTCAAAGGTCGCGGATTCGATTCCCTCTCAGTGCAAACATTTGAATATTGTTGAGTCACCGGATGTTGCTATGCATGTAAATAAGTGCGTGTGCTTTTATGGTTGTATAATTATACTAGCATTCCACCCGCGGTGCCGCCCGCGCAGACAAGCACACGGCCTACCTGATGGAGAGTGGTTACCGTGGCCTATGGACGTATTCAACACCAGGAGTGTTACACTCGCGCTGCCGACCCTGAAAAAACCTTCTAATGCCCCTCTTGAAGAACCCCATATTGTAGGTGCTTGGGGAAAACCGCAGCGTGGGATTAAGTTTCTTTCATACCGCACAGTGGTCTCATTGTGTGAGGATGAACTCCCTCTGCCTACGGCGAGCAGTGCGATGATAGAATGTATCTGTGAGCATCATGTCAAACAATTCTACTGAGCGCAGACCATTGTATAGGCAGTAGAACACACAGCGAGGCGAAATCCCTCCTAAGACTGAGAGGTTCCACATCACCTGTGAGTATAGGATTGTCAAGCAGCCTCAACGCCCGTCTTTGCACCGAATCGAAGGGGTCAAGCTGGTATGCAGGCGCTCCAACAAAAAGGTAACAGCAGTATTCCATGTGGGGCCGGACCTGTGCTTTATAGAGAAGAACCGATTGAGTTCAAACAAAGGTAAGATTTGAAGTCTGAACAAGCAAATACAATAGCATCGAAATTCATTCAGTAGCTCTTAATCCATCGCGGACAAACAGACAAGAATTACAAAACACTAAATTGTGTTCAGTATCGTTAAATAAAAAAAATAAAAAAATATTTATTGCCAAATAGTATGTAACAATGTTAACAATATTATACTGTGACCCCACACTAGGCGAAGCCTGTCCTGTGGGTTCTCTTACGTACAGACAATACCACTTTACGGTAATATTACCTATATAATAGTATAGGTAGTCCAACAAGTTGTAGGGCAGTGTCTATCGACCAACCCAGCAGTTCGTGAATTGGTCGGGACGTTTCTTTGTTCAGTACCTACATGCAGTACCTACTGTACGCATGCATTCATTAGAATGTATCTAAGTACGCTAATCCGTATTCCAGATCCCATATCACCCATATTCTAGAATGCATCTAAACAGACCTATAAATTAACAATGGAAATAATTATACAGTATTGATACATACAAATGTTTGCACTGAGCGGGAATTATGCCCGCGATCTTTAAATCAGCTGTTGACCTCTCTATCGCCATGCCACAGAGGTTTATAACTGAAATAAAAGCGCATAAACGCTTTACGGTGGCTTCAGCAATAGCTTAAAGCAAATTAGAACAAAGTGCTTATAGGTGTATAGTACAGCTAAGTGTACACGTGTCCAAACTTATCTTACATTAGAACTACGTAGGTTTTGTGAAGTTCGTATGTGCTCTGTGCCAATAGCGTGCAATATAATAATGCCTTTGGGGTGCTGCTGGGGCTCCCCCGATACTGCAGTGCATCTGAAATGTTTGCAGCGAGAAGCACAGATGATTTATTTGCGCTCATGCTCAAAAGAAGGGCCTCGTTAGTGCACAGGCTGTGGGCGAGCTCTAGCGGCATGTTGAAGGTGTTCGCAGGCAGGAAGGAAGGAGCTGCGATGGGTAGGCTCTCCAAATTACACGTTGAACGTGGGACTTTGTGAACCTATCAACAGAATCTAATTAACTGTTTTATATGATGCAACATTTAAAATAGTTAATTAGTTCTTTACTTTTTTTGTGTATGGACTATAGTTGCCAGAATAAATAAATGAATGAATGACTAGCGACTAGAGGCGATGTCAGTTCCGGAAGCAACCTCCAGTGGTAACACTCGTAGTGTTATTATTTGTCCTCTGCTTATACCTGACATAGTTTATAGTAAGAACTCTAATAAAGGCTTGTGATTCATTTAAAGTATAGTGTAACTTTGTACACTTTCATATTAATTTTACTAATGTTACTTTCTAATTTTGATGATGAATACAGAATATTTTTATTGAATTTGAGTTTTCTTTTAGTAATAATACTGAGAATCGCAAGTTCCACACATATGAGAGGTGTGTTTACCGAAATTGGTAACAACTGGAGGGTGCCGAGAGTGACAGTAGACAGTATTGCACGGGACGCTGACGCTACGAGTACGTTCTGGCGCAGCATCAGGTGATGACTGTCAACCACACCGATTGGATGAGAGACGGGGAGCGACCATGCGGCACTATGAAGGACATAGAGCTACTAATATTGTACAAAGAGCTGGGAGTGGCAGCCTGTAGTAGAGGAGAGTGGTGATAGTAGTTACTGGTATTCGCGCTAACTGCTCCAGCTGGGCTAACTCTCTAGTGTTAAAGTCCTAACACACCACCGAATTTGGTACGGCCCGAACCCCCGAACTTTGTGCGTTCCGAACCAAATGCGATTGTCTGGAGAGCAGTCCGCCGGACATTATTATTAACCTCCGAACCGTTAGTTTGATAAAATGTATTGCCCCGCGCTGTCCTTAAGAGGCACCCAACAGCGCTTAGTGAATTTTGTGTCATTGGGGTTTAGATATATAATAATAACGAATAACAATTGTTCAACTCGTGCAAAAATATCTCATCTGGCTCATAAACAACCCTCTCGCATCCCCGCTCTCGTCCTTCGAGACCAGCAGCATCCGCAACACTGTGACTGTTTCACGTTTGCCTTAGTTTGAGTTTCGTAGTTTTTAGTTATCAAATTTTAGTTCAGATTTGTTTTTGTTACATTTAAGAAACCAGGTGCCACGAGTTACACACAGTGCTATTTGGACCCATGGTAAGTATAACTAAACTAGCTTGTTCATAATTATACTAGGTATCGGGACTTCTCGCGAATTATATCTTGGAACTTACTATTTCTGCCGACGTTTCGGATGCGTTGCAGCACCCGTGGTCATGACTTGACTAGTCTTCGAGCGTCGAGATGTATGCGGGGAACATTTTTTGAGCGCCTACCCACCATTACACTTATTATGAACGGTTAGGCTGGCGACACACCACACTCACTATGTCAGTTTTTAACGGCCCTGTGTTTTTTGGTTTTAGTATCTTAATCACTGGATTCCACGTTCCGGATAACTTGAATCCATCTTCCCTATTGAAATTTTTATATTTTTTGATTTCAATGGCTTCACGCACAATCCGTGACTAGTAGTGGCGATCAGTGGAGAGGACTTTGGGTTGATGCAGCTCAATCCAGTGATTGGTACCCGACCACGGGTGCTGCAACGCATCCGAAACGTCGGCAGAAATAGTAAATTCCAAGATATAATTCGCGAGAAGTCCCGATACCTAGTATAATTATGAATTCACACCGCGAAAGTTTAAAAATAACATAAACTAGCTTGTGTTGTGGAATCTAGAATGCGGAGAAACGTCAAATGCGGACAAAGATGGCGCTGTCTAGTAAGCACATTTGAAAAAAGTGCCCCGCGATGATAATTACTTTAACCAAATTAAGGCAACAAAAGTAATTGAAATTATCGTTAATCAGTTGTGATGAACTCTCAGAACTCAGGTATTATAGAACGCATAATAAAACGGCTTGCTTCGTAGTAACGAGTTATATTATTTCAAACTTGTACTTATGTAACTATACAGTACATTAATTATGAACACAAGCTAAATTTTAACATCTGTCTCGGTCGACAACTGATCAGAGAATGCCCCCGCATTTGAAAAATGACCGACTTTATAGATTTCCTTGCAGACTGAATGAAATGTATCGATCAATCTGTTCACTCTTCATAGACAACCAAGCAATGGCATTTCGAATCAATTGACTAACTGATATCGATTAAAATATAAAAATCAAATACAAAAATCGAATTGGGCATTATAAATTGTACATAAATATTTAAAAATAAACTTGGTTTTACTGGCACATTTGTAAAACAATATTAAATAATCATAAATTCATTACATTCGGCCGTCCGACTACGTGCGATCTCCTGACGCACGGTAAATAATCACATTTGTTTTTTTTTTTTTTTTATATATCATCTTAAGAAACATAATTATTAAATATCATGATAATCAACTGAATTAATCTTATAGTTATATTATATATTTTATTTATTTATCCATTTAACTAATAATTCATTACATTCGGCTGTTATTTGGACTCAGATTGACTTCGTGGCAGTTCTTCGTCACTTTTACTAATTTCGCTATCGGACGTACTACTGCAGCTATTGGCTACATCTACATCATTTCGTTCAGACACATTTATATTGATCCACGGTCGGATTCTGTCTACTGCTACCACGCTATCGAATTTATTTTTGCGTTTACTAAAACCAGGTATTTCGACAATTTTATACCTATTGTTCGCGCCGTGTCTATGACATAGGGGCACTGTAGCAAAACCGGTTCCCCGAGCGAGCTACGTCCGCGCGCCCCACCTTCGTCGGACCGCCGCGCCATCTTCAATCCACCGATTCAACTTGTGTTCGCACTACGTACTATACGTCAACTATATTTGTAACAATTTAAAATACATTAAATTCATTCTAAATATTGGACGTGTCTCCCATTTTTTTATTTCTATAATCAAGACCCCAGTATGCGCCAATGGTGACCCCGACGTGATTGGACACTAAACTTATTTGCCATTTGCCACGCCGCAAGCTGAGTTGTGAAGGGCGAAAGGTCACGGATACCGTTCGCTGCTTTGGACTTAGGAGCCAGGTGTGGGAGAAGATTATTCTAGACGCCTGGTACTATCCTACACTTTTGAGAAGACGGAGAACGCCGAGATTAGATTTAATTGGATCCTGAAAGCACATGAAAACTTTTGGACCCATGCCACAGCTTCAAGCCAACCCTTGCTTCAAGCCAGCCGGTCAGCGTACGACGCCCGCAGCCAAGGTTTAGCCAGGGAAGTGTACCAATCCCATTTTTTCCTACTTATAATTCTAATCCTTCTTTTCCATTTTATTTGATTGCATGTTGTCAATTCTAATAAGCTCATACTTTCTTCTAATTTATTTATCAAGGCTTGCCTACACAAAAAAGCTCTGCCTATTTCGTTGCAAGCGAAATAAAACCAATAGGTACGCCTACGCTCGATTTACTCACAGTTCTTTTTGCGAGTAGGTACCTACTAGCGTGCCTACCTGCGCCTATTTATCCGTGCGTTGCTTTGTTTAAATTATATTTTTGTACTCGCTTTGCTTAATTTAGTTTTTCGTTTGTAAAAAGATGGCTGACCTACCTACCCTCATTATTACTAGGAGCTCGATAAAGGGCCGAATTACCAAGTTTAGAAATTATCTAGCCAAAGTAACCGGTTATGATAATGTTTCTTCAGACGAAATAGGCGAGCTTGCAATAAAATTAGATCGCTTTCGTGACTTATTCCGACAATTCGACGCTGTTCAATTACAAATCGAAACCTCATCTCCGACCACGTTGGAGGCGGAGCTTGATGCGCGCGAGGACATAGAACAGGACTTTATTTCCCTACTAACAGCCGCTCAGAAACTTGTTGATACATCAAACGACAAGCCTGAGTTCACTAGCCTCAAATCTGTGGACTCGCAGTCGCAATCGCATTACGGTCATCGTGATGACCTAAATTTTAGATTACCGATTATTAAAATTTCTAATTTCGATGGTACTTATTTCAAATGGTTAGAATTTCGAGACACTTTCAATTCGTTGATTCACGAAAACGAACGCATTAAGCCTATACATAAGTTTCACTATCTAAATTCATATTTACAAGGAGAAGCTTCTCAAGTAATTGAAAATTTAGAGGTCACAACCGCTAATTACGCGGAGGCCTGGAGCTTACTTTGCGAGAGGTACGATAATAAAAAATTATTAATAAGCAACCACCTCGATTCTTTGCTTAATATCCCGCCGGTAGGTCGCGACTCGAGTAAGGGCTTAAGAAGTTTAGTTGACCATATCTCCAAAAATCTACGGGCCTTGACGACACTGGGTCAGCCCACTAATAATTGGGATTCAATAATAGTCCACATGGTCTCTAAAAAGCTCGACAGCAGCACTCATTTAAAATGGGAGGAGTATACCAACTCCTCGAAGGACATGGCCTCACTTGCCGAATTCACTAAATTTCTAAAGGCTCGCGCTGATATTTTAGAGTCTGTCCAACGTAATAAGCCTGAGCGTGTCGCATCCCATACGCATTCACATAAGTTACCGGTGAAATCATTACAAATTTCAGCCACTTCCGGCGCTCCAGATGCCGCTTCTGCCACATCAGCAACGTGCGTCTTCTGTGGCGGCGAGCACCGCATCTACGACTGCTCTTCGTTTCTCTCCAAGCCCATTGAGGAGAGGATTTCCGAGGCGGTAAAGATAAGGCTTTGCCTTAATTGTCTGCGCAAGGGTCACACATCTCATCGTTGTCGTTTGGGCCCCTGTTCGAAATGCAAAAGGCGCCACAACACTTTACTGCATAAAGAGGTATCTCAGGCTTGCAATTCTCCGGTAGACACGCCACCGCCGTCTGACCACCGTGTAACGACCGGCATGGCGACGTCTTATAATAATGTGTTACTGTCTATAGCGCTCATTGATGTTATTAACCCTAAAACCAACGCATGTCACACCGTTAGATGCCTTTTAGATAGCGGGAGTCAAACTTCTTTAATCACTTCTAACCTTAAACAACACTTACAGTTGACTCCTCAACTCAATAATACAAGCGTGGTAGGTGTAGGTAACATTCCACTGTCCGCTATGCCCGAGCGTTGCGTCATACGCATTAAGTCTAAACATGACAAAAAACTAATATTGAATACGTCATGTCTAGTTTTACCTACTATCTCCGGTAGAATGCCACATAAATATTTTGATTTTGATATTACACAATTTAAACTTCCTCCTAAAATCAAACTCGCAGATCCCAACTTCAATCAACCAGCACCAATAGATGTTTTAATAGGTGCCGATCTCTTTTGGTACCTTATTGGATCCGAGCAGATTGGTTTAGGAAAGGGCTTTCCTATTATGCGTAAGTCTAGGCTAGGTTGGTTATTAGCAGGCCCTATGTTTAACAAAACTCCCTCAAAACAGTCTTCATTTCATTCACTCCTGCATTGCAATCATATTACTACAAATGATACTTTAAACGAGGAGTTGACGAAATTTTGGCAGCTGGAGCAGATTCCCCAGTCTACCGCACTTCACACGGACGTAGAAGCCGAATGTGAACAGCATTTTGTCACTCACACGTACCGCACCAAAGATGGTAGGTTTTGTGTGCGACTTCCTTTAATTACTGAGCCCAATTGTTTAGGTGATTCGTACAGGTTAGCTAGAAAACGTTTCATCGGCTTGGAAAGGCGTTTCAAAAGAAATCCTGAACTTAAAACTTCCTATCAACAATTCATCTCCGAGTATGCTGATTTAGGCCATCTTTCTGAGTCAAAGACAAAGCGCCCTGATAATTCATTTTTTGTGCCACATCATCCTGTTCTCAAACCATCTAGTGAGTCCACTAAAATTCGCGTTGTTTTTAATGGTAGTGCTGCTACCACATCTGGTTATTCAGTAAATGATCTCCAGATGGTCGGGCCATATATACAGGATTCGTTATTTAATATTTTACTTAGGTTTAGAATTTATAAATATGTTTTAACCGGTGATGTGGAGAAAATGTATCGCCAGATCTTGATACAAGACTGTGATTGTAATTTGCAATTAATTTTGTGGCGAAACAACGAAAATGAACCGTTAAAAACATTAAAACTTAAAACGGTTACCTACGGCTTTTCTAGTGCCAGTTTTTTAAGCACGCGTTGCCTATGGCAACTGGGAGAAGAAGCCGCAGGCGAGAACATTAAAACCATAATTCAAAACGACTTTCTAGTTGACGATCTGTTAACAGGGGCTGACTCGGAGCATGAATTATTAGACATTAAGGTTTCAATTGAAAGGGCCCTATCGGCCGGATGTTTTACTTTACGCAAGTTTCGGTCAAACTCATCCTTTATTTTAAATTCTTGTCAAGATCTCAGCCCCCCAGGCAGTCTGATACTGAGCTCACACTCACACACTCTTGGAGTAGGCTGGGATTCTGCTACTGATATAATACATTTCCTCACTCAATACAATACAAAAAATGATTGCCCGACCAAAAGGTCTATTTTATCTGATACTTGTAAAATATTTGACCCATTAGGTTTGCTATGTCTACTAACTATAGTGCCTAAACTATTAATACAAAAATTGTGGCTCGCTAAAATTGATTGGGATGAACCCGTGCCTGATTTCATTGAGACATCGTGGCGAAAATTTGTGAATGGGTTGACTCAATTGAGGTCGCTGCGAATACCTCGGCACGTGTTATGCGATGTCCCTAGCTATATAGAAATGCATTGTTTTTGTGATAGTAGTAACAACGCGTACGCAGCTTGTGTTTACTTGAAGTCTATGAATGACCAAGGCGATATCACTGTCCGTCTCCTTTGCGCTAAGGCTCGCGTGAGTCCTGTCGCGCCCACTACTATTCCTCGACTGGAACTCTGTGCGTCAGTGCTCGGCGCTCAGCTGGCTAGTGCAGTCGTGCACACGCTTCGTTGCAAAATAACGCGAATTTGCTACTGGACTGACTCATCCATCGTGTTAGCGTGGCTACGAACTAGTCATAACAAATTAAAACCTTTTGTTTCGAATAGAGTGGCTACTATTTTAGAGCTAACTGAAGGTTCTGTTTGGCGTCATGTGCCCACTGCATTCAACCCTGCTGATTATGCCTCGCGCGGTGTTGATGCCCATCAACTAAATCAGCTAGATATGTGGTGGAAGGGACCCCCTTTTCTGTATGAACCCTAATGCAATTGGCCACAGTTAGCCACTGATAAGCTTATCGATAGCGATATACCCGAATTGGGGGGGCTACGGTTGAAAATCAGCGCTGCAGATTGTACCCAATCTGTAGCACATAGCTGAACTGTAGCCATTTAGACACACACTCCACACCGGCCGACATGAAAATGACACACCTGTTATGTAAAGTGTAGGTTGTTATATGTAAAGTTATGCATAACGTCGCAGAGGCCGCTTGGGTTCTGACGTCTCGTACTGGCATTTTTTCCTTCCTTGTCATGCTGCTTGTGTGGAGCCGTGTCGCTGGGCACTCGGCGGTTTCGTGGCCTAAAATGAAATTTGCAATTAAGTAAAAAATAGGTACTGACCGTATAAACGGAAAAAAACATAATGGAAACGAGACTCACCTCCATGGAATGGCCATTAGACTTGCTGATGTGACCGGCGCCGAGGTTTCACTGTATGGCTGGCGACAGGTGTGGGGGATGTAGGTGCAAGTATTGTTGTGGCTGGGCCAGCGATTCCGTGAACTTGGGAGTGCTTACACCGATCGTCACTTCGTATTTGTTAAATCTTGCCCAATTCACGGGTCGTTGGTTCATCTGGGTGTGCCTATACCTGTCGGACGCCGTCTGCCTGCGCCCGCGGTGGCTCGATTTGTAATTTGTGGCGCGTGCGTCCCGTGGGTTGAATCGGGCGACACTGATCGACCCGCGCGGGCTGCTCGCTCGCGTTACACAATTCCTACATAAATTATGAGTCATGGCGGTGCGCATCGAACTGCATGCGAGCGTTTGATTGTTGTTTTTGTTATTTTTTGTTTGTTTTACTTAATAATTATGTATTTTATTATGCTTGTTTAGTATTTAATGTTATTGATTTTATGTCGTATTTTGTGAGTGTGTGTATCTAATAAACGCGTTTTCTTTCTTTCTTCTTTCAATTAAAGGTTAACGTAACATTAACGAGTCAGTATGAGATGAATGAATCATTAATTAACTTCAACAAATATTCCAAACTAAAAACCATTCAACGTTCTTTTGCATATTTACTTAGATTTTTGCATAACTGTCGCCATAGTGACAGTAAACTCACCGGAGTTTTGCAGCCTGAGGAACTCGAATCCTCATTTAAACAATTAGTGAAGATGTCGCAGTTTGATAGTTTCCCTTTGGAATTAAACATTCTTCAAAATAAACAAACTCTTAATTCGAAAATTTCTCTAGTATCTTTGAATCCCTTCTTAGATAGTGAACACATTTTACGTGTAGGTGGACGCTTGAATTCACCCTTTTATCCTTATGAGAAGCGCCACCCTATGCTTTTGCACGCTAAACATAGGCTTACTAAACTACTTTTTCAGCAGGAGCATCTGCGCCTTCTACACGCTGGGCCGCAGCTTCTTCTTGGCTCCATAAGGGAGTACGTCTGGGCGATTGGCGGCCGCGACCTAGCTCGTACTGTTGCTCGGCAGTGTGTCACGTGTCGGCGCTTTGCTGCCAGATCTATCACCCCCCTTATGGGGGCTCTGCCCCCTGCGCGCATAACTCCTGATTTCCCATTTATTAGTGTTGGTGTCGACTTCCGTTTTTGATCACTGATAGGAAGGGAAGAGGTTGCAAAATAACCAAATGTTATTTAGCCATCTTTGTTTGTACTAGGTTTAAGTGCGTTCATTTAGAGGCTGTGAGTCAACTATCGAAAGAATCATTTATTTTATCACTACGCCGTTTTATTTCGAGACGTGGGAAGCCACGAGAAGTTTCCTGCGATAACGGTAGAAATTTTGTCGCTGCCGCTAAAGAAATAGGCGATTTTCTAAAATCAAATTCCTCTTCTATATCCTCTTTCGCGTCAGATGAAGGAATAAAATTTAATTTTCAGCCGGCTTATGCACCACATTTTGGTGGTTTGTTTGAGTCGGGCATTAAGTCAGCGAAACACCACCTTAACAGAATTTTAGGCAACTGTCACCTAACTTACGAAGAGTTGGCAACATTGTTCAATCAAGTAGAAGCCATCCTTAACAGTCGTCCTTTATGTCCTATCTCTTCGTCCCCTAACGATTTCCAACCTTTAACTCCAGGTCACTTCATCATCGGCCGCGCCTTAACGTCTCTGCCATCGCCCATTTTGGATGGTATCAGCCAATCCCGCTTAGACCGCTTTCAGAGACTCGAGGCATTGAGGCAGCACTTCTGGAAGCATTGGCAGTTGGAATACGTCACCGAGCTTCAGCAGAGAACCAAGTGGCGTGTTCCTGGCCGTCCCATTCAGCTGGGCGACTTGGTGATCGTCAAGGAAGAGAACGCGCCTCCTCTACACTGGCGTCTAGGACGCATCTCTAAGCTGTTTCCCGGGTCAGACGGGATCTCAAGTGTGACTGATGTTGCTACAATTGCTGGCACCTATAGACGAGGGTTGAAATATTTATGCCCTTTGTTTGATTCAACAGAAGCATTGAAGACGAAGGTCTTCAAGGGCCCCCAGGATGTTCGCGCCGTGTCTATGACATAGGGGCACTGTAGCAAAACCGGTTCCCCGAGCGAGCTACGTCCGCGCGCCCCACCTTCGCCGGACCGCCGCGCCATCTTCAATCCACCGATTCAACTTGTGTTCGCACTACGTACTATACGTCAACTATATTTGTAACAATTTAAAATACATTAAATTCATTCTGAATATTGGACGTGTCTCCCATTTTTTTATTTCTATAATCAAGACCCCAGTATGCGCCACCTATCATTGCCCAAAACTTCAGCTATTTTGAAGGGACCTATGAATTTAGACATCAATTTAGTACTGTTACCTTTATTGTTAAAATTAGTTCTAGTTATTTTTATTAAATCACCTTCCTTATAAATCGGGGCAGGAATTCTATTTCGATCGTAGTTTTGCTTTTGCTTAGTCTGGCTAGATTTGGTATTTGTACTAACTTCTTGCCTTACTTCTGTAATATTGGAATTAGGCTCATTATTGACATCTAACATATTACTTAGGCTATCTTTCAATCTGGTTCCAAATAATGCTTCAGTAGCCGTTTTCTGCGTGGTGGAATTTGTAGCATTGTTAATACCCAACTGAATTTTGCCTAGACACATGTCCCAGTTCCGTTTGTCCTCGCCGTCAGAACATTTTGCAAGTGCATTTAAGATCGTTTGGTTGTATCTTTCGGCCTGGCCATTAGCTCTGGGACATGCGACAGCATTCAAAACATGTTTAATACCATGACTATCACAAAAGGACTTAAAAGCTGCAGAAGTGAAAGAGGTACCTCGATCTGATATTATTCGGGATGGTAAACCGAAGTCGTAAAAAATATTTAATAATACTTTAAGCGTTGTTTTAGTTTTTGTATCCTTAACGGCTCTAACAAACAAATATTTGGTGAATCCATCTACTAGGGTGAGAATGTAAGCATTGCCGTTCCTGCTTTTAACAAATGGACCCAAGTGGTCAATGTGTATGGTGTGAAACGGAATGCTTACTTTCTCTATCGGGTACAACTGACCGTTCTTATGTCGTGTCGTATTGTCCTTATTATAGGCGCACTTTATACAAGAATTTACATACTTTTTAACAAATTTACGTAACTTAGGAAACCAGAAAACAGATTGAATTCTCTCAGTTGTCTTAGATACACCTAAATGACCAGCGTCATCGTGGTTAGATTTACATATTTGCCAACGAGCGTTGCGAGGAATTACCAAACATAGCTTATTATCATCAATTCTCCTATAAACTCTACTATTCTTAATTACATAATTTTTCCTAATTTCTTTAGCTTCTTCATCTGACTCTGGTTTAAGAATTTTAAATATTCGGGATATATCAGGATCTGTCATTTGTAAAGTCAAGAGCCAGTTGTCTGTTTCAATACCATAGACTGTGACTGCAGAATTATCGATACCGTCGGGTGTTAATTTTGTGTTACGGCTCAATGCGTCCACATGAGCCATCCGAGTGCCCGGACGGTACTCAATGCTAAAATTAAATTCGCTTATTAAAAGCCACCACCTAGCTATTCGGGGTATTAAGTCGCGTTTGGTCAATGTAGTCCGAAGGGCGTTACAGTCTGTCACAATTTTGAACTGTATCCCCAATAAATACACTCTAAATTTCTTTAATGAGCATACAATTGCAAGGGTCTCGAATTCATACGAATGCAGGTGCGTCACCTGCATTCCATTCTTCGGGAGTGGTTTGCCGGCTAAAATAAGCTATTGGTTTGAGAACGCGCGGCTCCGGCTGCCATTGCATCAATATCCCACCCACGCCTAAAGAACTTGCATCCGTATGCAATTCAGTTTCAAAATTAGGGTTCTATAGTGCTAGAATTGGTCGGTCAATTAACTTGTCTTTTAGTATGGTAAATGAATGGGACTCTTCATTTGTCCACTTGAAAAAACTACCCTTTTTGAGTAAGTTTGTTAGAGGTCTAGCTATTTCATCGAAATTTTTGATGAATTTTCTAAAATATCCCGCTAGTCCCAAGAACTGACGGATTTCATGTACGTTCTTTGGAACAGGAAACTCTTTAACGGCTAAAATCTTATTTTCATTAGGGCGTATACCCTCAGCAGAAATCTCATAACCTAGATAGTCAAGGGAATTATCGAAGAAACGGCATTTAGATAATTTTAAAGTAAGTCCATTCTGTCGCAATAACTTCAAAACATCCTCCAACCTCTTAAATCCCTCCTCCAAGGTAACCGATGGCACAAGAATGTCATCCAGATAAGCCAAAGCTGATTCATGACGCTTACTACCCAGCATAGCATTCATTAATCTCTGAAATACTGCCGGGGCATTTGCGAGACCAAAAGGCATTCTTCTGAACTCGTAATGCCCGTCCGGCGTTACGAATGCAGTTAACGGACGACTCTCTTCCGCCATTGGGACCTGGTAGTAACCACAAGCCAGGTCCAGGGATGTAAAGAATTCATTACCACTAAGGTTTATCAACTGATCGTCGATTATCGGCAAAGGAAAACAATCCTTCCTAGTCTTATTATTGAGAGCCCTATAATCAACACATAAACGCTGTTCGCCTGTCTTTTTTCTCACCAATAGAATAGGACTAGCATAATTTGAATTAGACTCTTGTATAATGTCATTATGCAACAAATCATTTATTATCTCCCTAACCTGACCCCTTTCCGAGAAAGATAATCGATACGGTCGGTAAACTACGGGTTTGTCATCTAATAAGTCTATTTTCATTTCAGTTGAGTATATACAACCAATTTCTCCTAGATTGAGTGCAAAACAGTCACGATAATTGAGTAGAAGTGAATGGAGTCTTCCTAATATCTCTTTGTTAATTTGGGGGCCAACTTTTATGTCAGATATTAGTAAGGGTTCATATTCCACATTATCTTTCGTTACTCTGTTTGTATGAGTGGTACTTTTCTCAACAAAACAAGTTCCTTTAGCTATAGGACACTTTTTGGATAATTTAAGATTTTGACCAGATAAATTAGTCACAGGCAAACAGCACTTCCCATCAACAACCCTATAGACTCCCTGGTGCAGATAATATTCTTTTCTAGGCTCACAATTGCAGTAACCTTCGACATAAATATCTCCACAGTAGCCAATGTCAGATGCGGTGACTTCCACTAATTGTGATAATGTAATGTTTGTATCGTTATCAATATTTAACTTTAAACACTTCACCGGTTGTATTATGGTATCGGTATCGGGGCTCTGATGAAACATTAACTGACAGCTATTCTTAAATACTGTTACGAAAGGAAGTTCAGTAACGTTTTGTCCTATAAGTAGAGCTGACTGAAGAAACTGATCACCAACTACAAATACCTCTATATTCGCCTCAACTTCATCTAATTGCCGATCAATACAGCTCCTATATTCTGGAAAAACTTTCGAGTTTCCGAATCCTTTGATCACTGGCAAATCTGTTAGATTTTTAGTTAAATTTAGACTTCGGGCATCAGATTCTCTTATTAAACTACATTCGCTGCCGAAATCAATAAAAGCAATTAAAGGTTTATTATTAACCTTGTCAGTTTTGTAAAATTTGTCACTATTGTTATTGAGGGTAGATATAGTCAGGGTTTTCCTATCTCCGTTACCTGCCTGCTTGGATTCATTTCGCAAAAGTAACGGTTCTAGTTTACAATTATCATTATTATGGCCTACCCTTTGGCATTTTGAACATTTAGTAAGGGGTCTAGGGCATCGAAAGTAAGGGTGTCCTTTTGCGCGGCAATTGAAACAAGTAATCAAATTCTCGCTTGAGTGTGCAGCTAGCATTAACTGGTCGGACTATCACATCGCTACGCTTCCTATTAAATAGATTATTTTCTAATATTGGACGTTGGGAGCTTAGAAAATTCAATAAATCTTCTGGTTCGCAACAAGTCAGTGCCTGGGCACTGCTTCTGATTGATTTATCTAGTATTCCGTGAATAATACAATCGACGACCTTTTTGCCTCTTATTTCATATCTGTTTAGCAACGTTAACTTGTCATAGAAGTACTCACGCAAACTTTCGCTACTACGAGTAGTGCGAGCTAACATTTCCTCGAGAAGCCGGCCATAATTTTGCTCATTAGGGAAAGCTTTAATAAGTTTATCTTGCCACTCTGACCAACTGAAAACAGCGCTAGGAAGGGCTTCAAACCACTTCTTTGCCAGACCAGAAAGTTTTTGTAGAGCAAAATGTATGGTCTGCTTCTCGTTCCATTCATAGATAACAGCGCATTCGTTTACTTTCCTAACCCAACAGTCAACATTCTGAGATTTACTCGACGGATCAAATTCCGGTATCACATTGTTGAGAAGATTGTTATTCAAATTATTTGTCTTGCTCTTACGTTCTTGGTGGGGTATTAAACATATCAAGTACCTCTTTAGTAGACCAACTGCCTCTCTCCTTGGATTTCTTCTTATTCGAACTCCGTGAAGTACTAGGTGACTCACTGCTGGATGAGGAGGAACTGGAAGACTGCTTATGTTTCCTCTTTGATCGCTTCTTGGCTCTTTTAGACTTAGTAGCTGCTCTGGAGGATCGTTTACGTTTCCTTTGGCGATCATCTTTGCGAGTAGGTGAACATTCAGGAGTCATCACTTCGTCAGAATTCATACCTCAAAACAATAAAATATCATTGTAATTATGTCCGTAGGTATATTAATTTTATTGTTTAAACGTGTTAATAATAAAACTTCCTTTTCAATTGGTCTTTGGTATATGCATTAAATAATTTAAATGTCAATAAATCTTTATCTTTTCATAATAGGTACCTATAACTATTTAAAATTTGAGGATTAAAGAAAGAATTTCATTTATTTCCTCTATAAAATACCCTTAGTATAAAATATAATAACCTAGCTTTAAAGTAAATAAACTCTATTGGTCACAAACCATTGCATAGTTATACTTACTTCTCACATTCTAAGCACACATGGCATAGTAGGCATACATAGCCTTAAGTAACTAAGCACACTTGGCTTCCTATCCTAGGTACACAATTGACCTCTAACATGTTAAGCACACATGGCATAGTAGGCATACATAGCCTTAAGTAACTAAAGCACACTTAGCTTCCTATTCTAGGTACACATGACCTCTAACATTTTAAGAACACATGGCATAGTAGGCATACATAACCTTAGAGGTACACATGACCTCTAACATTTTAAGCACACATAACTCAGTAGGCACACTTGGCCTTTAGCAACTAAAGCACACTTGGCTTCCTATTATAGGCACACATAGCCTCTAAAAACTAAGCACACATGGCTCAGTAGGCACACTTGGCCTTTAGCAACTAAAGCACACTTGGCTTCCTATTATAGGCACACATAGCCTCTAAAAACTAAGCACACATGGCTCAGTAGGCACACTTGGCCTTTAGCAACTAAAGCACACTTGGCTTCCTATTATAGGCACACATAACCTCTAAAAACTAAGCACACATGGCTCAGTAGGCATACATAGCCTCTAAAGTAGGGACAAGATAATAGGTCACTTTTGACATTTCATCAAAATTCAACAACGTAACCTTGTAACGGCGGGCATAAAATAAGAACTGCACAATTGCTTAACTTTTTTCAATTACGTTTACATATTTATTGTAATAATGTCCGATACGAGTAATTTTACGATTTGCTTTCACTAATAAACCATTCTAAACATAATAAACGATTTCTGATCTAAAGAACTGAACGTCGTTACAATGTTGCGTCAGTCAACCCTTTTTCTTCTTAAACGCTAGGGATGTTACTCTAAAAATCGAAAGCTGATAGGATTGTAAGTTGAATCGAATGCAATGATTACTTGTGAAGAAAAATCACCATAAATTTATAACCACGTTGTGATTATAATAAAACCTAATTATACACATTTATTATTCTTTTAACTAACTATAAAAATACAAAAAAATAACTAAATAGAAAGGTCATTGATGTTGGGTGCAATTTAGGTGGATGTTGCTGGCAACACCAGTGCCTGTCGATGACGCATGTCATGTCGCCATAACATGATGATGACGCAGTCTTTTGTTGTTGTGCGAAGTGACTGTGCGTTTTTGGTGTGCTCTCTGTTATTTTCTTCTGATCCGGCTTTTTCATTGAACTGATCTTACTGACAACGTTTACCTGGCTATAAATTGGACTCCGATTGCTTAACGATTATTAAACAAGAAAAACATTACAGTCTTACTATGTCGAAACGGGGGAAAACTCTAAACAGTCAATCTCGTGAACTAGAGCTGAAATTGTACAATTATTTTGGACGTGAATCAGTTAACGATGGGCCTCTTTTACCATTGAAACCACCGAGAGAACGCGTTACCGAAGCATTGGGAATAGGGAAGAAGACAGTAACTCAAATTCTGAAAGAGAAATACGGACCATCAGGCTCAGAAGATAATACTTTACGTACACCGAAAAAACGAAAGAGGGACAAGAAAATTGTTGACGTTGATAATTTTGATGCTGCTGCAATTCGCAACCACATTTATGGATATTACTCGAGAAAAGAATATCCTACACGGGAAAAGCTATTGAGTTCGTTAAAAGGCGCAGGCTTATTTTTTGGAGGCAAATCGTCTCTATCAAAGGTTTTGAAATCGATTGGCTTTAGATTTAAAAAATCCGACAAGCGGAAAATCCTGCTAGAACGCTACGATATTATTTTGAAGAGAATAACATTCTTACGTCAGGTAAATAAAATTACGGATTGGGACAATGTCGTGTTTATTGACGAAACATGGTTGAATGCGAACCATACGGTTGCGCGGACATGGACCGATGATACAGCGGCCTCCACCTCAAAAGTTCCATCGGGAAAAGGAGCCCGACTTATTATAATATGTCACGCGGGATCAGCTTCTCAAGGTTTTATTCCAGACTGCCTCCTCGCATTCGCCTCTAAAACTACAACAGATTACCATGAGGAAATGAACTTTGATGTTTTAAAAAGTGGTTTGAGAAGCTGCTAGTCAGCTTAGAAAACCCATCGAAAATTTTAATGGACAATGCTCCGTATCATTCTGTACAAGTTGATAAACCACCAACTCAAGCAAATAAAAAGCAAGAAATTGTCTCGTGGCTGGTAAGAAATGGTGTGGAGGCAAGTCCAACTTTATTAAAAGTTGAGTTGTTAAATCTGGTAAAAGCAACTAAGCCGTCCAAGCTCCGCTATGTAATCGATGAACTAGCCCTAGAGTATGGACACGAAGTTATTCGATTGCCTCCCTACCATTGCCAGTATAACGCCATCGAGCTTATTTGGGCACAAATAAAGGGTCATGCAGCGCGGAACAATACTGAACCACCCTTCAGTACTGCTAAAATGATGACTCTGCTACAAACTGCATGTGCAGAAGTCACTACAGAAGACTGGCGAAAAGTCGAGGAGAAGACAAAGAAAATAATTTTACAAGATTTTGAACGAGATGTGAGAATAGACAATATTATTGAAAATGAATTAATAATATCTCTGAGTGCTGACAGCAGTGATGAAGATAGCAGTTCCGATAGTTCAAGTGAATAAAAGCAATTTTTTTTGTTAAATTACGTAGGTACTTGTCTTATTTTGCTCCTTTAATTTATGAAAGAAAAAATAATAATGGGACAGGGATTCGCATGATCATTTTTAAAATTCACATATGTTTCAAGTCTGTATTGATTCATTCGATTCATTCATTTAATCGATGTTTTTAAGCAGGTCACCTCACTATGAATATAAAACTGACATCTGTCAAAAGTGACCTATTATCTTGTCCCTACTTTAGTAAAGTACACTTGATTTACTATTCTAGGTATACATAGCCTACACTAATAACAATACACACATGGCATGCTCAACTTCTAAATTGTAATAAGATTCATTTGTAATCATTAACAACACTTGTACGTACCTTAGATTGGGTCCTGATCCCACTTCTGAACTGTGATGAACTCTCAGAACTCAGGTATTATAGAACGCATAATAAAACGGCTTGCTTCGTAGTAACGAGTTATATTATTTCAAACTTGTACTTATGTAACTATACAGTACATTAATTATTAACACAAGCTAAATTTTAAGATCTGTCTCGGTCGACAACTGATCAGAGAATGCCCCCGCATTTGAAAAATGACCGACTTTATAGATTTCCTTGCAGACTGAATGAAATGTATCGATCAATCTGTTCACTCTTCATAGACAACCTAGCAATGGCATTTCGAATCAATTGACTAACTGATATCGATTTAAATATAAAAATCAAATACAAAAATCGAATTGGGCATTATAAATTGTACATAAATATTTAAAAATAAACTTGGTTTTACTGGCACATTTGTAAAACAATATTAAATAATCATAAATTCATTACACAGTGACTAATAACGCTATACAACGGCAAGAATGTTATGTATGAATACTATATTGTGATATTGAAGTAAGGTGTGAACTTTAAACTCCCAAACAGAACTCTTAAGACAAAAATGTTGAACTATTACAGTGAAACGTGCACACAATTAAATTAACGAGCCTAAGTAACGCACAAAAAACGCTAGAAATGTAATAAATAAACAAAAGTGATTTCTTCCAGCTTAACAAGTCACGTATATTTATAACCTTGGATATATCACTATTACAATAATAATAAAATAAAGCAAACGTTAAAATGCGTCGTAGAATTTCTAAAACGGGACATAGGTTTTAGTAAGGTTGCCTGAATAGCAAGTTGATTTATTTAATCAATAAGATTTGGCTTTCTGCGACGAATACTCTTACAGTTCCATTGAAGGAGATTGAGAACCATTGTGAAAATTATTTTTTGAGATAATCTCCAGTAATTTTTCTACAAGAAGGGCAACGTCGTGCGGCAGAGCATCTGACAATTTCGTTAGTATATTTATTAACGAACAGAGCAAAAGTTGGACAACATTGTCATTGGGAGTGGCCAGAGGGGTAGTCTCTGTAGGAGGTGTGATGCAGCACCCATTGGGTTGAGTGGAAGGAGGCGAATTAGTCATTTCATTGTATTCATGAACATCAAAAGATTTCCCAGGAACAAACCTTGGGCGTATAGGGAGGGAAATAGTTTTTTTATAGCATACAGAAGGAGGAGACAAGAGAGAAGGGGCAGGAGGAGAAAAGAGAGAAGAACATTTAGGAGTTTGGGGCCTAGCCGCAGCCTCGGAATAGAGGGGTCTACGAGACTGAGGGAGTCTAGAAGAGGCTGCGGCATAACTTATATTTTCCTGGGACATAATAATTTTTATACTTTTTTGCCTGTTATGCTCAGGACATCTTCTGTCGGTAGCGGGGTGGTTACCGCCAGAACATAAAAACAAGAAATATCTGTATCAGCGACAGTACAAGAATCACCGGCATGGGATTGTGCACACTTATAACATCGGGGTTTTGACCGGCATTGCTTGGCAATGTGGCCGAATCGACAGCAATTCCTGCACTGTATTGTTGAATGCTGGTAAAGAGAAACAGGAAGCGATGCAATATTCTTAATTCTTAATTCTTTATTGCACACAAACAGTACAGAGGTCAAACACAAAATAAATATATCAGAAATATGTACAAAGGCGAGCTTAACTCAGTATGAGTTCTCTACCAGCAAACCTTTGAGTAGCAGAGAAGCAGTTAAACTAATAAAGGGACGTGAAGTGTACATTAATTTTCAGATAAAAGAAGGGTACCTAAACAGGTACATATATATACACATAAACATACATACACAGCATACATATTACACCTACATACATACAAATAATATATTACATACATACAAATAAACACACATACATAAACACAATACATACATATAGACACATAAATATATTCAAACTACATTACTGTGATAGGAAATGTTCCCTTGTTCTTCTCCTAAAGACGTCCAGGGTATTACTACCGCGAATGGTATGAGGTAGTGCGTTCCAAAGACGCACAGCCTGCACCGTGAACGATCCATCGTAGCAGCAAGAAGTGTGTGCAGGTGTGCGAAGCAGAAGAGAGGAAGAAAGACGACAGGGTTTGCCCCTGGGTACAAGATACTCAAAGCGTTCCCGCAAATAAGTTGGAGCATTAGGATTATGAAGTATGGTATAGAGAAGAGTTAGGATGTGAAGGTTACGGCGCTGTCGAATAGGGAGCCAGTTCAGTTTTTTGCGATATTGCGTGATATGGTCGTATTTGCGAAGGCCAAACACAAAGCGAATTCCTAAATTTTGCAGGCGCTCAAGTTTGTTCAGCAGTTCCTCCGATGCATCTAGAGAGCAGACATCAGCATAGTCTAAAACCGAGAGTAGAAGAGATTGTGCAAGAGTAATTTTAGTCTGAAGAGGTAGGAGTTTCTGGAGACGCTTGAGGGATTGAAATGAACAGTATACCCTCTTGCTTACCTCCGCGATGTGAACATCCCAGGCAAGCATGGAGTCGATGTGCACGCCTAAATTTTTTGCACTTTTTGAGTAATCAATGGCCACTGAATCAAACATTACTGGAGGAAGAGAATCATGATCCAAGAGGCGGAGCATGTATCTACCACCAACAATAAGTGCTTGAGATTTTTTTGGGTTGACCAGCAGTCCAAAGGATTGGGCCCAAGTATGGATGTTGTCAAGATCATTGTTGATGGCAGCCACAGCCCCAGTCAGTTCATCAGCTTTAAAATGTCGATATATTTGCAAGTCATCTGCATAGAGGTGGTAATGCGAGGTTAGAACCCGAGTTACGGCGTTTATGAAAATAGAGAAAAGGAGAGGAGAAAGAACGCCACCCTGTGGAACGCCTGCTACCAAGTCGCAACAATCAGAGGAAGCGTCATTCACTCTAACAGACTGTGAGCGTCCCTGGAGATAGGATTTAAACCATGTAGTTGCAGAGGTAGAAACATTGATGGAGGATAGAATACCCAGGAGGATGTCAAAAGCAATAAAACAAAACAGCACACGGCCCACCTGATGGAAAGTGGTTACCGTGGCCTGCCGTTGCAGTCGCGCTGCCAACCCTGTAAGCAGAGTCTGTCTCTGTGCCATCAGTTTAGAAGACAAAGCAGGACAAGCCTTTAGTCTTCCCAATGACAGCACAAATTCTCCAGTGAGCTCTGGCTACCCTACTCACCGCTGGGAACACAACACGAAGTATATACCGTATATACCGCCGTGTCCTACCTCCTAGAATTGTGATCTTTAAGCAAAACAAGATTTAAAAAACAATTTGCTGCATCTGCCGAATCGAACTCCACGGACACCCTATTACGGCCAATGTTTTTAAGCTCTCCCGCTTTAATGTTTTCGACCTTGTTTTTAAAAAGGAACTGAGCAAACCTCAAAGATTTGAATGGTAAGCCGCTTGTTGGGTCCTGCTCCAATCTCGAGACATATACCTTATAAGGACCTTTGTCAGTACTTGAGTACTCGAGTTTAGAGTCAGAATCGTAACCCGGCTTTGAGTAGATGGATTGAATAGATTCCGCTGGCGAACGGGTCTTTTTATGATCAGTATCCGTCGAATCCGGTGCGGCAGAACGTTTTACCGTTTTTTTGGTAAATCCGGAGGTTTAACCCCGCCCCGGTCAGGGGGTACATCCGCGCTCATTTCCATTGAAATGAGCGCGTACGCCGATATATACGAAAAGTACTAACCTTATAAATACTATTCCACCACCAAAACAACACAAGCAGTTATTTTCCGAGTGTAAATAAGGTTAATAGTGTAGAAAAGCCAAATATCGATGTCGGACCGAATCCGATTATTATATTATACACACGAATTTCCAACGCACATTTGACATTGCCAGAAGTTGTCGACATAATAAAATCGACCTTGGTTGCCATATCCGAAAAATAGAATAGAATCAACAAAATAAGACGTTGCTTAAATGTCTTGTAACCAACCCAAAATTGTCATTATAAAACGTTTTTTTTTTATTTCTTGAGTTTCTTGTAATCATCCAATAATAAAACTCTTTTTTGTTGGAGGTTACGTATTTAATTTGAAATTTATAATTATTACCCAATTATTCTTTACTATCCCATTATAGCTGTGTAGTGAACATAGCTGAACGAATTTATTTTAGAAATGAATTGTGAATTGAGGTTAAACGTTAATCATTAGTCATTAAATCAGTACAGATTTGCATGGTTTAAAGTTAAGTTAAGTACTGAAGCTCCAAACAACATAAACGGTGTTATTGAACTGACGCGAATGTTAATTTGGAGATGGAGAAGCTGTCTATGTGTAGAATATGTCTAGCGGACGACTCTCGACTGCGGTCGATTGCCGACACTCATTTACAGGAGATGTACGAGTCTCTAACTCTGATGCTGGTGAGTAATACTACGTCTGGCACGTTTAATAAAAGAGCCTCTTATAATAAACAACTTAACCTATTTTATGCTTTTTTAATACGAAGAGACCAGCATATATGTTGACTCCAAGTCACGAGAGATACGGGGCGCTGGCGCCCACGGGAGGCTTGATATATAATCGATAATTGGTGCATTGGAGCTTCTCTCTGCAAGGATCTGGTTCAGTCTCGTCTTGGGCGTTGTCTTTTCTGATCTAAATGTAAAGGAAAAGTTAGCAGACTGCTGCATTGACACACTAGTGTTGAAACTGTTAGTAAAGTAATAAAATTATGTTTAACAGTTGGTTACAGAGGACAGAAGACCATTCGTGGCCTGCAACCTCTGTTGCTCAAGGCTTGAGACTTGCTACGAGCTGAGGAGGACATCTCTCCGCAGCGAGGAGCTGTTCATGCAGTTGCTGAACCACAAAGTGGTGAGTAGTCTTGAAGTTAAGTATGAAATTTTGTGGTAATGTTTGGATGTTTTTATTCAATCACACTCTAACGGCTGGATAGATCTAACTGTTATTTGGCACAGTGATAGTTTACTATCTGGAATAACATATTATTATTTAAATTATAGACGAGCAGCAATTTGCTGCTATGTGCACTTCCAGGAGTTGGAGTATAGTTCGGTCAAGTACATATCACTTTTATTGTTTGTTGTTCACTGCAAGCCATTTATCCAAGTGACATTCGGAGGTAGTTAGCATAGTTGCTGACGCCACTTCCTCAGGTCTTTTGTGCCACAGTTGCACAACACAGTTGTTAAGAGAGTGATAAGCTGTCAAGGAATGTGCATGTGAGAGTGAGGCTGTGACCACAGGATGAGTAAGTTTTCTACTGCTGCACAAATATTATCTAATAAATATTAAGTAACTTATATTTATTGTTTAAAATATAAGCTACTTTTTTTGCCAGGAAATGGTTCCCATTAGTGGGAACATGATTAAAAACCGAAGTTGCAGATGTCAGCTAGTGGTGCCTAAAACAATGTCTCTATACAAAAAACATATTATAATAATATATAATAAAACAAAAATCTCTTTATGGAAAATAGCCCAATCAAATAGGTATAACAAGAACATATAGACAGGGAGGCTTCAAACGCATGGTTATATACAGGAAATTTATATAAAGAAACAGAAGGATTTATGGTCGCAATTCAAGATCAAATAATAAAAACTAAAAATTACGAGAGATATATAATTAAGGGTCCAACAGTAATATCAGACAGATGTAGATTATGTAATACCAACCAAGAGACTATAGATCACATAACTGGAGGTTGCCTATTTCTCGCAAATAAACAGTACACCGATCAACATAATAACGTAGCCAAACAAATACATTCACTGTTAGCTCAAAAATATAAGTTAGTAGATAAGTAACCGTATTACAAATATAAACCAAAGGATGTCTTGAATAATGAAACCACAAAACTCTACTGGGACCGAGCGATCATAACAGATAAAACAATTACAAACAATAGACCAGATAAAGCACAAACGCTAAAAGCTGAAAAAACCACATATTTAATAGATATTTCAATTCCTAACTCTGAAAACATAAAGAAAAAATACAAAAATACATACCACTTGCTGATGAAATACGGCAAATGTGGCATCAACACACATTTAAAATCATACCTATCATTCTCTCATTCCAAAATCATTACACACATCACTCACAGAATTAGGCCTACAGAAAAAAGTATACACATACAAAACAAACACAAAACAACAAACATACAAGACAAAAGGGTACTGAAGACACATATTTTTTTGTTCCCAGTTATTAAGTATTATTTATTTTAATTTGATTTCAATACTATTTACAAGTTTTATGTCTACATTACAAGGCTAAAGTGACTACCTGCCGGTTATACTTTTTTCCTCTTCATTCTATACACTTAACTTCTTATACTTCACACTTTTCAATCCTTCACTATGGACAAGACTGTGGCGGATATGAAAGTTGACTTCCACAAGAGAATGGCAGCGTTTGAGGAGGCATTGCAGAAGGCAGCCAGCACAAGTACACCAGAGACGGTGTCAACACTGGCTACTGAGTTTGCAACTTATTGAGCTGACATCACAAAAACTTTAAGTTTGATGCAGCAACAAATTGAGGCCCTAACCCAGACCGTGGACAACATGGAAAAACAAAGGTGACGCAAGATACTGCTGTTCCATGTTATCAATGCGCAAGCTGAGGAAGACACCGCTCATGTTGTTGTTAGCACTGTCAAGCAGCAGTTGGGCATCTCGGATTTCAGCACGGAGGCTATACATCGGTGCCACAGAATGGGTCGTCTGCACTAACTCTAACAAGAAGCCAAGACCCATCATTGTTAAGCTGCAGGCTGTGGATATCCGCGACAAGGTATGGTTCAGTAAGACAAATTTGAAGGATTCTGGCGTTACAATGTCTGAATTCCTTACGAAGACACGGCATGACCTCTTCATGACAGCGCGCGATAAACTAGGCGTCACCAAATGTTGGACCAGGGAAGGCAATATTTACGTGCTGCTTGCGAATGGGCCGCAACGAGTGGCTTCACTGAGCCACCTTGAGCGGATTTGTGTGGAGTCTGGGGGCCTGCTGTTGTGGCTAAGGCTGCGAGTACAGCGACAGGGCCTGCAGTGCCAAAATCCCCACGAGTTGCGGTTACGAGGAAGTAATTCGTCGGTACCTATTCATAGTATGCTGGGTCCAGGTAGATGTTGAATGTATTTGTTTTGTTTTTAAGTTATTACCCACAATTTTTTAGTATGTTTATTAATTTAATTTTTTTCTCTCTTTCTTGTTTACTTCACTACCTACCAAATTTTACTTTTGTTTTACACTTTATTTTATATGTGAACACAAATTAAAAAATAACAGCACCGTCAACATTCAACATCGGTGTCTGCAAAGAGTATATAAGAGTAAGAGGGCGCAATTCAAACAAAAAAACCGAGCTCGGCTCAGCTATTTTTTTTATCCATGTCAAGACGCCGGCGAAGCTATACACCTTTTTAGCCGTCTCTAGCTAAATAGGCTTAAAGAGCTGCATAGTTCCTTAATAATCGATTAATTCCGATTTCAACAATTAGTTTCATACAATTGGAATCGATTGTTCGCTGGAAATATTTAGGAAACTGAAATAAAATTTCTGAACGAAAATATTTAGGAAAGCGAAATAAAATGAACGAATATTCATAATTTCTTTATTAGGCCTACACCTATATAATATAATAATATATGCTATTCACGTTATTGCATATTCTAAGAATAATCATAGTTACAAGGCATTTTTAGTTTCTTTAACGTGAAAAATGTAATTTATTTGCTGTAAAAATACAATTATATGCTTTATTCACAACAACTGATGATTTAATAATGTGTAATAACCGGTTCGGAATACAAACCTATCGGAGCTGATATAGCTAGGTCAGACACTCACATAAAGAAATAAAGAATCAACATCTTAGAACAAAATAGAGTCAATATCTCACACAACACAAGGAGTCAATTTCTCACAAAACAGAATAAACTAGCAGTATTCAACGCTACAGAGAAGTAGTCACTCAATTCAACATAAGCAGTAGATATTTAAAACAGAAATCATCAATTTTAACAATATTTTCACCAACACGAAAACAGTAGAGAACCCAATGATATTACATACTAAAAAAGAGGCAGATATGTTACTATAGTCTAACTTTTTATTAGCTGCAGTAAAATGACGTTTTGTGGGTTGCCGGTTTTTGAAGAAAAATAAATAGGGATGTAGCTAAATGAGTGAATCATAAATGAATGAACAGTTTAGTTTTGTGTTTGAGATTAAATATTAAGTTGTAATGTATTTTTTTATTCTATTATTGTTACTATACTAGAGGATTGATCTTTTTTATTGGAAGTATAGGGAGGTACATTTAAAATGAAACAAAAATGCCATAATAATGTACTTTAATCAATCTTTTTCGGAATTACTGTCACTGTCGCTTTCGGTAACACTAATAATAAATCTATCTGTCAATTCATCTATAATATGATCGAGGTGGCACATTTTGTCTTCCACTTTTATAGTGTGAGACACACAGTCACTCCACTTAGCCGGTGTCACTTTGTTTATACCTTCTTGAAATAAATTTTTAACTTCTTGCATTTTATACGTCTTATTATTATTTGCAACGTGACCCTTTACCTGCGCCCATACCAACTCAATGGAGTTCAGCTCACAGTGATAAGGGGGCAATCTTAAAACTGTGATGCCTTTATGTGCAGCCATCTCGTCTATGGCATATTTCTCAGTAAGATTTTGCTGTATCACAATATCTATTAGAGTGGCCTTTACCATATTTGGTTCAAATACAATATTTTTATTAGTCAGCCACTCTTGAATTCGTGGTTTTGTCCACGACATCTTCGGGATTGTTTGGATCTTCCTAGAGTGATAGGGCGCATTGTCCATTACGACTACTGCATTTGGTTTGAGTTTGGGTAGAATACCGCGGAACCAATCCTCGAAACACTCTGCATTCATCTCGTCATGGTAGTCTTCTGTACCTTTCTTTGCTTCAAACATAAGAAGTCCGTCGTCCAGGAAGCCTTCTTCTCCGCCTATGTGACTAATTATTAGTCGTTTTTCCTTTCCTGTGGGATTTTTCAATCCCGTAGTCAGGCCGTCTAAAAATGCCTGTCGAGAAGAGGTAATGCTTCCATCAATCCAGGCTTTTTTTGTAGTATGACCTGAAAAGAACAAGAAAAATCATAAGTTTCGATAGCAAAACAAAAATGGTACAAATATAAGAAACTAAGAGTTGACACTTAAACTTTTTAGGTTGGGGAGATATTATTTGTAATATTATTATGTAACCATTATTTGTAAATAAATAAGTAAAAAAAATAAAAAATCACGTACCAGCATTGACCCAGGTCTCGTCTTGATAATATATATATTTTCCCTCCCTGCGATATTGTTTAATTAAACGCAGGTAGCGCTGGCGCCATGATATGATATCTTGTCTATCAATAAGCACACTCTTGCGTGATCGAGTAACGAATTCGAAATTGAGATGTTTCATAATTTTTCTCAGTGTCTCTTTCGAGAAGTTGGGCAATCCAGGTTCATCATTTACAACTTGCAGCACCTAAAAAATAATATAGTTATTACCTAATTAGTTAATATTACACATGGGATAGGAGAAAACATACATAACGTATAATAAAACGGTGAGTGACGACATGTAAACTAACCTTTGCGATGGTGGGTATTTCATTTCTATGAAAGAACTGATGTACAATTCGTCTAATTGCAGTGAATGTGAAATTATCAAGTTTATCTTTAAAGGTAAGTTTTGGGCCAGTTTTTTCGGGAGGTTTTGGTGATTCGCTGTCGTTCTCCTTGTGCTCCTTTAAAACAGAATAAACAGTGCGGACGGATATTCCCAAGACTTCAGCCACCTTGTCAACGCATTCACTTGTTTTTGGTAATTCAATGTTTGGTTCTGAACATTTCACTTCAAACACATATTTGTAAACGTTTCTGACCCAAAGTTTTTCTGTTGCACTTAGAGCTACACGTGGCCTCTTTTTCCTAGGAGATAAAAACGTGTCTCCATCTTGCGATGTGCCCGGCAGAGCATCCATGTCTTTGATGTATCAAACAAAAAAAACTAAAACTATTAACGAAAACAGGCAATGAAAAACAAACACAACGTAACATAAACTTAACAATAATGATAAATAATGGCAAATCAAAATTATTCGTGTACTCAAAACAGAAGTTAGAAGCCGAATGAGCGAATGACAACCGAAACAAAATGGCGGCCAAGCGTCATCGTAGCACCATAACCAAAAATCAGTACTACCAACTTGAGAGAGCGGTTGCTTGAGTGTTATCTTGCTTAATGCGTAAAAGGATCAACGTTTATACAGCCTTTTATTTACATTAATATTAAATAGAATTTAGCATGATCATTATGGGGCAAATTATGGAACGATTAGATATTCCGTAAACTTTTGTGAACTGAATCACATCACTATTGAGATTAAGCTGTCAACATTATTTTACGGAATGACATTTAGAAACGTCATTTTACTGCAGCTAATAAAAAGTTAGACTTTAGAGCGCGCCTGGTGAAGACGTGAAAACGTCCCAATTAGGACGTATCGCATTCAGTGCATGTCTTGCAAACGCCGAGTTGTCACGTATGTAAGCGCTTAATAAAATTGCAACAAAATGCCATCGCGTGCTTTTAAAAATGTACAAATTACGACACTAAGATTAATAAAACACAAGGGATCTCCTATAACATGTAAATACATAAAATAGTACCGATTTTTTAGTGTTTTCTAATAAAATTAGTTTAATAATATTCTTAAAGTAATGGCGGCAGAAAAACGAGACAAAAATATTTTTGACATGAGTACGACAAGGACACAATAACACTGCATGCATAGATTATCAGTACAGATGGGACATTTTCACTTTACTGCCTACTAAAGTAATAATTGACCTGCTGTTCAGTTTCATTTGTTATTTAAAAGTTTGTAATCACCAGTATTAATCACCATCACCAGTATTAAGCTATATCGCGACATATCGATTAAGTCAGGACCATATTGAAATTATTTTTGGTAACATTCGACGCCAAGGTGGTTACAACAACAATCCGAACACCATTCAATTAAATGGATTGTACAAAAAAATTTCAATCATTTAGAGTTACGTAGTGCTTTTAGTGGCAATTGTATTCCTTTGGAAAATATTCCTGTATTTACGTGCTCATCATCAGGAATCATAAATATTAATTCGTTGTCACGACTTCCTGTTTTACACGAAACTGATAATATTGTAGATATCCTTACATCCAGTGATAAAAATTCGGAAAACAATACTAATATTCTTGCTGGAATGCTTAGTAACGAAAGTTCTTCAGAATCGGCTAAACAAATATTTCTGGTTGGATTGCAAGAAAATTAGCAAATACTTTAAAATGTGAAACCTGTGTTGATACCTTGTACCTTAATGAAAAATTGTGGTTCCACAAATTAATTTCAATAAGAGATATGGGAGGTTTATTATGCTATTCATCAGAAGATTTGTTTTCCGTTTGCTAACAGTCAGAAAGTGTTATTAAATCTCATTTGAATGAAAAAGGAGTTCATTTTGTAAATAATGAAGATGTTGATAAGTTAAAGTATCGAATTTTAAAAAAGTTTTTAAGCTCCAACATATTTCACTCACTTTTAGACCATTCAAAACAACAAGCACCGTCTTTTAATCATCGCATAAATTTAATTATAACATTAATTGACAAAAATATACTGCTGTTCGGCTTCATTCAGCTCATAAAAATAATCCCGAAATAAAAAAAACTTTCTAAGAGGCAGAAAAGAAATAAATTAAATTTATTCGAAAGCGTTTAATTTTTTCTTAATTATCGTTTTGTTTCTTAATTATCATTTTGAATTTTATATTATCATTTTCCGAAATAAATAAATACGTATATTTTTTTCATCGAATTTTATTTCTTACCTACCAACGAAATACCCCTTCTGTTCAACAAAACTAATCTATGCTTCGAAGCTATACTAGAAGCGCAATCGTCCGAGTTATAGCTATCTTTTTTACTCACGTGCTTATCCCATCTTTCGCACTACTTTAACGCTAATTGTCAACTGTTGTGCACTGTATAGGCATGTTTAGCCTGCCGGATCAGATTTGACGAGTCAGTTACTATGAACGTAACATATCTTGTATATAATATCATTGAGAGAACCGGTAAAAATTCATAAATTGACAAGTAATTCAAAACAAATATACAAATATGGCGTCTAGGAGCTAAATGACAGCGTTACAAACTCGCCAATCGCCACTCGGCGTCCAGAAAAATGAACCAATCAGCAGAAATGTCATCAAATACGTCAATTAACCAATCAGAGGAAAGGAAGTTTGCCTATTGAAAGAAATCGATTTTTTTCTTTAGGCAAGTATACTTTTTTTGTAACCAATCAGAGAAAACTACTACTTTCCTCTGATCGGTTACAGAAAAAAGCTGATTGGTTGGAATTTCAGGACGCCAAGTTCTGAGTCCAAGTAGGGAAGTGTCCCATGCCTGGGTGTCTGTGACATTTGTCCATGACAGGTGTGACGGATGTCATTGTCATTGATGTTGAGTGTTGACGATTGTCTTTGGCTGCGTTCCATTTCCTCCTTTACTTATATTATTTTAACTTCCAAATCGTGCTTTCCTTTTACTTATCGCTATTAAAATCTACCTCCAAAGACAGTTTAAATGCCTGGACCCATAGATTTTTTCTGGTTCTTTGTTTTTGTTTTACTTTTGCATTACTTCGTTTTTTTTTCATTTATGTTTTCGCTTTATCAACAAACCGGCAGATGGAACTTAAACGTTTAATTTTTGCACTAACAAATTAGACTACTGTTCCTTTCATATAATTGCCATTTTTCCAATTATAATATAATTAAAAAGTTTCATTTAAATCTATTTATATTGTTTTATTGTACGTATATATATACTTACATCTATATATTATATTTCATATAAACCATCATAGATATTATACACTTTTAAGTTTACATAAAAGTAATATTTTTGGGGTTTAGGAATGCCTTTTGCAGACTATAGCAGTGACTCTGTTAGTGGTAATGCTAGCCACCAGAGGAAGCCTTCACTTGCTGAATCTCTCTCATCTCAATTCTCCGATGTTCCCAATAACTTTAACGTTGTTCATATAAATGCACAAAGCATTCCGGCTCATTTCCCTGATATGCTGGCAAGCTTTGACTGTACGCATATACATGCAATTCTTGTTTCGGAATCATGGCTAAAGCCATGTTTACCCATTTTACAAAACACCTTACCAGGATTCAACCACATCAGAAACGATCGTGTGGAGCGGCGGGCGGGTAGTGTAGCAATCTATCTGCGCGCGCACATGCTTACACAATTCTGAGCATGTCGCCACAGCCACCGCACGCTGGTGAGCATATCTTTGTGGAGGTTGAACTTCTGCACTCTAAACTTCTACCTACTTGGCGTTTTCTATTGTCCTTCTTCCAATATAAACTACTTTTCTTCATTTGAACTTCTCCTTGATACATTTGTACCGACGTATGGTCAAAGTATAATCATGGGCGACTTTAACACTTGCCTTATCAAGAACGACTCTCGTTCAACTCTTCAATCTATTATCCAATCTTGCAATCTGTCAATTCTTCCTACCGATACAGCTCATCATGCTCCTCACCTTGCTCCTTCTCTGCTCGACCTGATCATCGTTTCCTCTCTTCAGTATGTAGCAAAGCATGGTAAGTATACTGCTGATCAGTTGTCCTACCATAACTTGCTATTTTAATCTTATCACCTTCGTCCACCTAAACTTAAATCTAAATTTCTTCTACAACGCGACTTTGGTGGTATGAACCTGGAAAACTTGCGCAGGGATGCCGATGTCTTGGACTGGAGTCCACTTTATACCTCTAGGTGTGTTGATGAGCAAGTTGGAATTTTTACTACAAATATTATTAAGTGAAACATCTTCCAGCGCCTTGGCTAACAAGTGAAAGCAAAATACTTATAAATAAAAAAGCGACAGCCAAATCGAAATATAAAAGGCGTCCTTCCGAAGTGAAGGTTGACGGTGGTAGGACACGGCGGTATTTTTATTTATTTATTTATTTATTCTTTATGCACGATGTACATTGGCGGACTTAATGCCGTAGGCATTCTCTACCAGTCTACCATTGGGTGGTGCAGAGCTAGTACGTGGTAGGCGCATATTAATGAGGGATTTGAGTTAGATAGGTGATACTATAGATTAATTACATACACTTACATAAACAGTACATATATTTACATACCATAAATCATACATATCTGATTAATATACAAATATAACATAAATACAATATAAATATATAATAAATAAACAAGAGTGGTAAAAACATCATCATAGCAATCATGACTTAACATTGGAAATGTTTTCGTACACAACAGGCAAAATAAGGAAACAAGGCTTACGGAAAATATATGAGCGAATCATCAACGAGATTTTAGTAGACATAAACTTATTTGCCCAGATAGACATAGACACAAACAATAGAAGCACAGAACAGATAAGCACAGCTAAATGTTTTCGTAACTAAACAAACACTATGTACTACTCTAAATATTTATCATCAAAATGTGTGTGGAATTATCAGTAAAAAAGATGAACTTGAGATATATATAAGTGGTTTGCCATATAAACTCAATTATATATGTATTTCTGAGCACTTTCTCAATGAAACTTTTGGTAAAGCAGTTCAGTTTAAGTAACTATATTATAGGGGCTTATAATACGAGACTTAAAAAAAGTAGGGATGGTTCTTTGATATTGACAACTCATGATAGGAAAATTGAGGAACTTCCAATATGTAAAAAATTGTATAGAACCGATAGCTTTGAAATCTGTGGCGTCAAGGATATTGAAACTGATCTGTGTGTAATTTGCTGTTACAGAACACCTGTAGATAGTAATTTTGAAAATTTTATGGACAGCCTCGAAAAATTATTGCAGCATTTCCTCAATGAAAAATGTATAATCTGTGGTGACTTTAATGTTAATGTATTGAACAATGACAAGCGGTGTAACTTATTCGTATCGCTACTCACGTGTTACAACTTTAGATATCTGATAGACTCACCAACTTTTAAACGAAACAAATCTGAATCATGCATAGATAATATATTGACTAACTTGCCCAACACTAATATTGAAAGTATAATTGTGGAACATAATGGGCATTCTGATGGACACGCAGGGCTAATATGTGAAACTTCCTTAGAAAGTGTAGAGCTTCGAAATCTACCTAGTTATGTGCGTCTATGTAGAAGAAGCTACAACATCAAAAATAGAAAGGTTTTTAGGGAAGCAATGTTAGAGTCACAATGAACCACTGGAATAAATACGTTTCTTAGCAAATTCAGGGACTTACACTCAAATACTTTCAAGAAACGTATCATAAAGCTTAATGTTAGGAGAAATGGGAGACCCAAATGGATTTCAAAAGGAATACAGATAGCCAGCAAAGTTAAACGTTTTCTTAACTCTATTAACAAGACTCAATGTGAAAAGTCTGTATTGGAATATCGAAGCAGGTATATCAAACTGTACAAAAGGGTCATTAGCGCAGCAAAACGTAATTGTGTTAGGAAACTAATAGAAAAAGCATCAGATTCAAGTAAGGAAATCTGGAAGATTGTCAATCGGCGGTGCAACAGTGCTAAAGCATTTAGTGATGATCAAATCACCCTTAAAGTAAATAACACAGTTACTAATAATGCTCTGGAAGTGGCTAATATTTTTTCTAAACAGTTTAGTGAGACAGTGTGCTTAAATTCCTGTGATGGAAAATTAGCTATGACGTTTTTAAATGATAGCATTGACAGAGTGGATACAAATATGAGTCTTGATCTAGTGACTGCCTCTGAAATATACTCAATAGTAAATAGGATGGCCTGTAAGTCATCGGTTGGCTTTGACGAAATACCATTGACTATTATTAAAGATAATATAGATCTATAAGCAGAGCCGTTAGCATCACTTTTTAATGAGTGCATTGCGGTAGGTCTATTTCCAGATCAATTTAAAATTGCAAGAATCCTCCCAATCTTTAAGAAAGGCAAAAAGACAGAATCTTCTAATTATAGACCAATCTCCTTGTTACCGGTTTTGTCGAAGCTATTAGAAAAAATTATGAAGGATGGACTCATGAGGCACTTACGATCCCATAGCATATTAAATAAAGAGCAATACGGATACCAAAAATCAATTGGAACTATTGACGCTATAGAAGCAGTAATTGATGAAGTCATCTGTAACTTAAACGTCAAGCGTAAAGTAGCAGGTATTTTCTTGGATCTGAGCTCTGCGTTCGATACCGTTGACCACCGCATACTTTTGGACAAACTTGAACATTATGGTGTTAGAGACGTAGCCTTGAAATTGTTTAAATCTATATATATATAATAATTGTAAAAACTAAACATAAACAAAACAAAATGTTTATTATTTAAATCTACGGTGAGAAAACATAGTAGTCTTGAGGTGGTGTCCTCTGGTGATGTGGTTCAGGTGGTAGATAGTGTCAAGTTTCTGGGCGTTAACGTGGATGCAATGTTAAACTGGAAGCAAGAAACACTTGCAATAACTAAGTCCATTAGCTCTGCGTGCTATGCAATAAGAAATTTGAGGGAAGAACTCACTGTGGAACAGCTTAGGATGGTATACTTTGCTTTAGTAGAGAGTAAGCTCAGTTATAGCATTGTCTTTTGGGGAAATAGCTATAAATATAATATAAGTACGACATTTATTATACAAAAAAGGGCTGTCAGAACAATGCTTCGCCTCAAGCAAACTGACTCATGTAGAGAACATTTTATAAAACTCAAAATTTTGACGGTCCCATGTCTATATATATTGGTACTACTATCTAACTTTGTAAAAAGTCTCTATAAAATTGAAACTGACGAAGAAAGAAAGGTTAGAGAAACCACCCGTAGGAAAGATATTCCGTCAACAATACAACCAAAACTCAATGTTGTGCGACAAAGTACAAGAGTGCAATCAGTGACATTATACAATAAGCTATCCACAGAGTTTAAAATTATCTATAGTGTGACTAAATTTAAAAATAAACTTAAAGCATATTTATTGGGGAAAGGCTATTATAGCATTGACGAGTTTATTAATGACAAACACTAGAATTAGGTAATTACTGTATTTGTTAACGATTTGGAAATGTAACTGGTATTTGTTATTGGAGTGAATTGTAGTAGTAGTGTAGTTGTTATTAAATTTATGTAGTTTGACAAATTTTCAACACAATGTAAAATTGTTATGAAATAAAATACTTATGACTTATGACTTATGAGCCGATAACTCTGCCAATTCCGCGATGATCAACTGCCGTACCCTGGACTTGAACACATCGCGGCTTGTGCTCTTCCTGATCTCCTGAGGAAGTGCATTCCACAGACGAACGGCCTCAACAAAGAACGAAGAGCCTAAAAAGTTAGTTCTATGAGTTGGGAATGCAAGGAGCCGATTGTCTGTAGAACGAAGATTTCTGTAATTCCTGGAAGATAATAGTTGAAAATAAGACGTTAAGTAAGTAGGGATAGAGGGAGAGTTGAGAATATTGTAGAGAGTAGTAAGTGTGCGTAACTTACGGCGAGGACGAATAGTTAACCAATTAAGCTGCGAGCGGAAAGAAGACACGTGGTCATATTTACGAAGATTGAAGATGAATCGAATGCAGTTATTGAGAAGAGGGTCAAGTTTGTTGAGAAGGTCTGCATTCAGGTCAAGATAGCACACATCACCATAGTCAATCAGAGGGTGGATTAAACTTTGAGTCAGCATAGCTTTTGTCCTTGCTGGGAGGAAGTTCTTCAGGCGGTACAGAACTTAAGCCTACCTGTAATTTTCTGGCTCAAGTTCATTACCTGCACGCGCCAGTCGAGGTTGGAATCGAGGTAGAGTCTCAGGTCCTTTACTGATGAGCTGAATGGAATTATTGTTCCGTTGTAGATAATTGGTGGAGATGTAGTGGTATTTCCGCCCGATTGAGCAGTCCGACTGGGGTAGTACCTCCGCCCTACAGAATACCGCGGCTATAATAACTTCGTGTTGTGTTCCCAGCGGTGAGTAGGGTAGCCGGAGCTCACTGGAGAATTTGTGCTGTCAGTGGGAAGACTAAAGGCTTGTCCTGCTTTGTCTTCTACTGACGGCACAGAAACTCTGTAATAATAATAATAATAATAATAATAATAATTTATTTCTAAGAATATGGTACATTGAGGTCTTTATGTTATTTCACTTGTTCAAACATATTCTACCATACCCTGGTGTAGAAATATTAAATTTTATAATAATAATATTTAAGATTTACAATAGTAATGTCAAATATGTCACTCATGCAATCAATTAATTATTTATTTCTATGACGTTTTACAATAATAATTTAAATTTTACGATAATAATATCAAATATATAACGCATGCAATCAATAATTATTTATTTTATTAGTCATTTATTTGTTTTACATCAGTCAAATGTCCTTAAAATTAAATTTGCTATCCATATATTCCCTCACTGAATAAAAACACTTATCTACTAAGAAATTAAATATGCTGAATTTAAATTTAGTCATAGGTAGCGCTCGCACACCAACTGGCAGTTTATTATATATTTTTATAGCCATACAATATGCATTTGAGGAATATAGATGTATTCTTTGCTGGGGCACTAAAATTTTATAAGGATCTCTACTATTTGTCTTTTTCAATATGTCATCATGTAGCGGAAACATTTGTGGATATTTCTTCACAAATAGGCACATTTCATAAATATAAAGGCAAGGAAATGGCAGAATTCTTAGTTTTTTGAAGATTGGTTTGCAGTGTTCTCGGTATCCGGCTCCATACAGAGCTCTAACACACTTCTTCTGTGCCAGAAGTACACTCTCTACTTCTACCGAGTTACCCCATACAACGATACCATATCGTAGCACTGATGAGATGTATCCATGATACGCTGACAGAGCTGTCTCTCTGGAAGCTATCTGTCTCAATTTCCTTAGAGCGAATACAAACTTGTCCACTTTTGCACATACATTTCCAACATGTTCTTTCCAATTTAAATACTTATCTATTGTTATTCCAAGAAACAGAGTTGAGTTGACAGGTTTAATAAATGTATTGTTAATATTGATATTTGGTGAAGCGCATTTAGAATTATATGTTTCAAACTTAATTATTTTAGTTTTATCGACATTAATCTGTAAGTTGTTGTTTTGTAACCATTGTATTGCCCTATTTAACTCCTCATTAGTTTCAGTTTCTATGTCAGATTTATTTTTACACTTAATCATAAGTGTCGTGTCATCAGCAAAGAGTATACAGTCATGCATAATATTCTTGCTGAAGTCATTTATGTAAATGAGGAACAGTAAGGGCCCCAATACACTCCCTTGAGGAACACCGCAACTATTTATTTTTAACGTTGATGTAAAAGTTACCTCTGTGTTTTTTACTATTTTTGTTATCATAGTGCACTGTTGACGATTTGAGAGATAACTTTCCAACCAATTATAAGCGTTACCTCTTATTCCGTATCTCTCCAGTTTGTTTAGTAGGCGGTTGTGTGGGACGAAGTCAAATGCTTTGCTCATATCTAAAAAGGTAGATAGCACTGACATCTTCTTGTCTAGAGCTTCAGTGACTTGTTTTACAAGCGAAAAACAGGCTAATGCTGTAGAGCTGTTTTTTCTGAATCCAAATTGATTTTCTACCAGTATTTTATTCGTCGTCAAGAAATTATTAAGTTTTTGAAACATGGCTTTTTCAAAAATCTTTGAGAAAATGGGTATTAGGGTTATTGGCCTATAATTACTAATGATTGTGGGGTCTCCCTTTTTAAATAGTGGTTTTATGATTGATAATTTCAATTTAGTTGGAAAAATTCCATCTTCAAACGATTTATTAATTAGGTGGCTCATGGGCATGGCTATACTTTTTGCATTATGTTTGATTAATTTCGTAGTTATTTCGTCATATCCCGTAGCATTTGTGTCGTTTAGTGACCGTATTATTTTTATGACGTCGTCCTGACTTACCGGAGTTATGAACATACTTTGCAATTCATTACTTAAATTTATGTCATTTATTTTACTATAATTTGATTTATTAGTTAATTCTATATAATAATTATTAAAATATTCACAAATGTCACTAGGTTTATTAATTATTTTGTCATTTATTTTCAATTCTTTAATATCCTGATTACTATTATTTGTATTCATATTATTCTTGATAACAGTCCATGTCGCCTGGCATTTATTCTTAGCAGTACTTATAAATCTATTATTATTTATACTTTGAGATTTTTGAATGCATTTTTTCAATATTTTAGTGTAGGTTGTATATTTACTTTTTTGAAATGTCTTGTTTGTCGCTTCATTTTGATATTTGTAGTATAATAATCTCTTTTTTCTGCAAGATGTTTTGAGTCCTTTACTTATCCACGAGTTCTTAACTTTTTTATGACCTTTTTTATAACGAACCAAAGGAAAACATAGTTTGAACATAAGCGTGAACAAATCGTGAAAGATATTAAAAGATTGGTCACAGTCCCTTTCTTCATAAATTTCTGTGAATGATAATGCCGAAATACACTGTCTGAATTTATTCATATTATACCAACAGAAGTTTCGTCTTGTTTGATACCAACACGTGTGTTTAGAGTTCTTAATACTTGCATCTGTATAAAACATTAGAGATTGACCTGTATCGTGGTCTGATAGGTTTAGGGTATGCGTACCGGCCACTACATCTGCAACTAGAATATTCGAAGCTATTTGATCTATACTCGTAGCTTTTCTTGTGGGAGTATTGATATGTGTCAGTATGTTATAATTTCGTAAAATAGACAACAATTTTTTTGTGTCTGCATTTATGTTTAAAACATCGATATTCCAATCTCCACACAGTATAATATATTTCTTAATGTTATGCGTTATAATACTTAATAATTTTTCAAGCCTCGTAAAGAACACATCAATGTCTGAACCTGGGATTCTGTAGATACAAACGATTATAAGATTATAGTCAGTTACCTCAATGCCACAGCATTCGAATTCATTGGTAAGAGCTATTTGTCCAATTGATGGTAATGTTTTAAATTCTAGATCGCGTTTAATCAATATACATGAACCGCCTCTTTTTTTATCCCGTCTAGAATAATAAGCAACTAATTTATAATTTGATAATATAAGACTGTTTTCATGACCTGACTGTACAAATGTTTCAGTGAGACATATAAAGTCTATAGGGCCAATTTTATCGATTAGATTAGTGATCGTAACTTCAAATACCCCTAATTTATTGAGTATCCCTGCAATATTTTGATGAAATAGTGTTAACCTTTTCCTATTTTCTAATCTAATTTCGTCGCATGCCTCCTTATTCACGAAAAAAACCAATAGTAGATTCCGCTTGGTTATCAAGCATAGAGGATCGATTTAGTGTTGTTGTAATACTTTGCTCATTCTGATTTGCACTAATTTTATCCCTGTGCATTATAGGGAAATAGAATGGTATAGTACCTTTCTTTGCTACTCCCTTGATTCTCTTATTTGATTCAAGAGGTAACATGTTTTTTTTTGCTACCCTTACACTTTTAAGCACTTTTTCATTACAATAATTTATGTAGTTGATCCGATACTCAGTTCTCAGAATTTCTTTGAGTAATAATCTAGAATTAAGTAATGGATTAATCTTGTAGCCACTATCAACAAATTCTACATGTTTTAAATTACTGGAAATTAATTTTAGGATCTGGTTAATATTTCTTACATTCATATATCTATTAATGTGTACATTACCAAGTAAAACGTTCGTATGTGACATATTATATAAGGTATAGTACATAAAAGACTGCATCAAAAGTGGATTCTCGTCACAAGAGCCGGTTATTATAATTACAAAGTCATTTTCATTAAAATTTTTAGTCAATGATAAACAAGATTTTAATATTTCATTCGTAGGAGCATTAGGCTTAATAATTGTCAAAATTGAATACTTATTCCCTAAACTATTCTGTAGTATATTGCCTAGACCTCTTCCTTCTTCACCAGCAAGAATTAGTACGTTTTTCTTCACCATATTTTGTTGCAGTTGTTCGTTATATTTCAGGGTAGATTTCTTAATAGGACTGATAGAGGCAGATGACACAATGTTACTGTCTTTCACCTCGCACTTAGGTGTGCGGTTGTTATTAAAATGAGTAGATTGTTTTGGTGTACAATCCGTTTTTGTAGGGGCCTTATTTGTCTCAGTCACTTTAGTCAAATCATCAATAGTTTTTTTAAGACCTGTATTTTCTATACTCAAATTGTCAATTTTTAATTGTGCCGATTCCAATTGTAAATTTAGGTGTTTCATCTGTAATTTTAGTCGGTTTATTACTTCTTGACTATCCTCTTCGTCTGATATGTCGTGACAGCTATTGTCGTTAGTGTTGGGAGCTATCTCGTTATTATTCGATAAGTTTGAGTCATCGTCGTCACTTTTCGTTTCGGAATATTGTTTATGTCGTCGTTGTGTTATATTTCCGAAGAAATTCATCTTTTTATTTTATAGTAATTATGTCTCACAAAGTTATTCGCACAAAAAGAGCAAACAAAGCGGGGATCGAACTGCCGTCCTCTTGTGCAAGAGGCAACGCACTCAGCCTCGAGACCAAACGACCATTAAGATAAGTTCTTAAATTTGGTATTCGCTTAGTAAGGAGATATTTTTACTACCAATAGTTTCGTATTATCTCCGTTTTTAATAGGTACCTCCTTTGTACATAAAATAATCCAACAAAATGACTCACTGGTTGGTTCGGTTGCTTGAATGTTTACTTATAATTGAATTTCTTAATATATTTGGACATTTTTACACTATTGTCTGGTGTTTTGTATAACCTACGTCGTTTAATGTTTGTTATTGTTTATTTTATTTAACACAAGTAATTATATATTAACACAAGTTAGACATTTTCACGATTTCACTGGCACAATATTATAACAAGTTCTTTTTCACAATTGGATGGTTTATTTGTTCTGCAAATGATATCCCTTATAATTTGTATGTTTATGAATGTATATATTACTTCTTTTCGAACTTTTTGTTGTTATAACTATTTTTTTAAAACAAAATTACGCGGAGTCAATCTTATCGTGCGGACGGTGGCGCGTGTAACTTACAGGGTTGGCAGCGCGACTGTGACACCTCCGGTGTTACAGACGTCCATAGGTCACGGTAACCACTCTCCATCAGGTGGGCCGTGTGCTTGTCTGCTAATTAAGTGGTATATAAAAAAAAAAAGTGAACCGGGAAAACTATGTTGCTATTAGAAATCACTGCAATCGGATTTGTAGGAATACGCAACGCCGTTATATACATAACTCAGTAGAAAACGAGGATCCAGCAAAAGTCTGGAAATTTCTAAGGACATTGGGAGTTGGCAAATCTCGTCAAGACTCGATCCCTAACAACGTAAACTTTGATTCACAATGAACGTTTCTCCTCTTCGTCAAAATTTGATAAAATGACAAAACAAAATACATTACAGCGTCTTTCATCTGTCTCAACTCCCAACTGCTCTCCTTACTTATTTAGTCAATTCTCGGCTTGTGATGTTAGGAGGAGCATAATGTCAATCACGTCTAATGCTGTGGGTACGGACTGTATCAGCCGTAATATGATCCACCCTATCATTGATGAAATCCTTCCTGTCATCTGTCATATCCTGAATTTCTCAATAACTGACAACGTGTTTCCAAAAACGTGGAAAGAGGCTTTTTTTTTTATACCACTTAGTTGGCAGACAAGCACACGACCCACCTGATGGGAAGCGGTTACCGTGGCCTATGGATGTATGCAACACCAGGGGTGTCACACTCGCGCTGCGAACCATGAAGAAACCTTCTGATGTCCCTCTTGAAGAACCCCATATTGTAGGCGCTTGGGAAAACCGCAGCAGGGAGGTCATTCCACAGCTTGAGTGTGCGTGGGATGAAGTTTCTTACATACCGCACAGTATGTACCGTCTCAGGTCGCAATGTGTGGGGATGAATTCCCTGCCTATGGCGAGAGGTGCGATGATAGAATGTAGCTACGGGCATCATGTCAAACAATTCATCTGAGCACAAACCATTGTATAGGCGGTAGAACACACAGTGAGGCAAAATCCCTCCTAAGGCTAAGAGGTTCCACTCTACCTGTGAGTATGGGATTGTCAACCAGCCTCAATGCCCGTCTTTGCAACGAGTCGAAGGGGTCAAGCTGGTATGCAGGTGCTCCAGCAAAAAGGTGACAGCAGTACTCCATGTGAGGCCGGACCTGTGCTTTATAAAGGAGTTGCTGCCCCGCAGTGAAATACTGCTTCGCCCTGTTGAGCACTCCGAGCTTTCTTGATGCCAACTTAACCTGGTCCTGCAAATGACTTCGGTATTGGACGTCACTGGAGATATCGACACCAAGGATCCGGCGGCGCTACAATGAATGGGGTTTTCTTAGCGATGAATACACATACTTGTGTCTTAGTGGGGCTCAGATAATTCCTATTCCTAAAAAGAAAAATCCTTCCTCTTTTTCCGATTATCGCCCTATTTCTATCTTACCCTTACTTTCTAAAGTCCTTGAACGTCTCATTAACACTCAACTTTCTAATTTCCTCTCAAAAAACGCACTACTGAATCCTCTACAGTCTGGATTTCGTCCTGGTCACAGTACTACTACTACTTTGGTTCATATTACGGAAGATATCAGATCAGGTATGGAAAGCGGTGAGCTGACAGTACTAACTAAGTTGGACATCAGTAACGCATTTAATACCGCAGATTTCGACGTGTTACTTGGCATATTGAGCACTCTTAACATATCTCCAACGGTGATTGACTGGTTTCGTCACCTGTTTGGTCGCCGGCAGCGTGTATGTGTCAAAGAATCCATCTCCTCTTGGTGTACAACAACCGCTGGTGTACCACAGGGCGGCGTTTTATCTCCCCTACTTTTTGCAGTTTTTATAAACTCTATCACCGACGAACTATCTTCTTCCTACCACCTGTATGCTGATGATCTGCAGATATACTCTCGGGCCTCACTGGACAAACTGGCGGTAGCTGTCAATACAGTAAATACTGACCTAACATCGATATATATGCTGCTGGAGTGCCTCGTACGGTCTAAAAGTAAATCCATGCAAGACAAGTCATTATTGTCGGGAGCTCCCGGTTGATTTATAAAATAGATTGGTTCCCTGCCTATGACGAGAGGTGCGATGATAGAATGTAGCTACGGGCATCATGTCAAACAATTCATCTGAGCACAAACCATTGTATAGGCGGTAGAACACACAGTGAGGCAAAATCCCTCCTAAGGCTAAGAGGTTCCACTCTACCTGTGAGTATGGGATTGTCAACCAGCCTCAATGCCCGTCTTTGCAACTAGTCGAAGGGGTCAAGCTGGTATGCAGGTGCTCCAGCAAAACACTACCTCAAGTGACTTGCAATGGAACAATAGTCCCATATAGCAACAAAGTAAAAAATCTGGGGATCGTTATTGATAGTCGCTTATCCTGGGGGCCGCATCTCCTGGAACTAAGGCGTACAGTATTTGCAGCAGCAGGGGCCCTGCGTAGACTTCAAAATTTTCTACCTACTGCCACTAAGACTGCGCTTGTACAATCTCTTTTTTTTTCCTATTCTCGACTATGCTGATGCCAGCTATCTAGATCTCACTGAAGGCCAACTTAACAACCTTGAGAGACTCCAAAATCTTTGTATACGAGTCGTATTTGGATAACGTAAATATGATCATGTTTCAGAATTTCGAAAAAAGCTCAAGTGGTTACATATATATTCTCTCCTTACTATACAACATTTTATTTAACCCACTAACTCCTTCGTACCTGAAACAGCGATTTCAGTTCTTACACGACACTCACTCAAAGGTTTTGAGATCATCGGAGAATCTAAGGTTGAAAATATCGAGCCATTCCACCAACATTGCTGACAAATCCTTTTCGGTTCAGGCGGCTCGGTTGTGGAATGCTTTGCCAGTGACTGTAAGGCGAGCTCAGTCCTTGCCTGTGTTCAAAAGACTCGTCAAGGAATACTACCTGTCTCTATGAAAGAGTGGAATAATAAGGTAGAATGAAGTATATTTATGTTTGTGTTAATGTATTGTGACTTTTTCTAAGATATATATAGTGTGTATGCTTATATATGTATAATTATATTTACCTATGGCTATTGTGTTTTCTTTTTCATTATTATTATTTTATTTTCTTTATATATTCTCTATGTTCACCTAACTGCTCTAAAATATTCTTCTCCTATTTTCTTATCTCCATCCTATGGTTGCCTGTAAGAAATCTGTACGTGCCACGGAACTTGTATCACATATTCTGGTGTAATGTGTAATTGGTGTACAATAAAGACGTCATTATTATTATTATTATTATTATTATTATATTTCATTACAGAAATCAGTTGTTATAGATACATGTTCCATAGTTAGGCGATTCCTCACATCCACTACACAAACACCCACCCAAAATGAACCGACTCACTTGGCTTAAGGCTGTGATAGGTTCACACATACCAGCCGAAAGAGCTGAGAAGTTTAAAATAATAATAGAAGTAAATACTTTTCATATTCATTCATGATTGTGCTTGTAGAGTGTTCGACAAGTCAGTCAAAGCTTGCAAGTTGAATTGCCATGTTTGTTTTTGATGTTAAATTGAAACTCAATTTTGAACAGACATACATACATATGGACAATGGAGCTTGCCCTATCCTTATATTTGCCAGGATTTCTAAAATCCTCTATTCACAACATATGGTTTCAGGAATAGTGAGTAGTCAACTCCATTGGCTTCTATTTCCTCCTTGATTGTTGGTATATCCAAAGGTGTTCTTATAAACTACTGGCTACTGGGGGAGGCCTTTGTGTCGCAGGGGCAGATTGAGTGAGAGGACAGCTGTGCAACACCTCCTATCTCAACAATTTTATTTACTAGTATGTAGTACTCTTATTCAATCAATAAAAGACTTGAATTTGAATTTGAGTAAGGCACTCAAATTTAGGCACTCTTGTAGGAGAGTAGGGCTGTGTCGTCAGCACACGTTGCGACAGTTAGTCCTGGGGTTTGTGGCAACTCATACATCAAGGCCAAGTTCCAATTTTGAACAGATTGTTACTAAAAACATTGGTCTGCTGTTAGTGAAAGTGTGTGCTAATGTGGTGTTGTCTTCACAGCAAGTCAAGCTAGAAGTTATGTCTAATGTACGCCTGAGCATGGAGGAAGTGATGCAGAAGGCTGCAGTTGGATCAGACAGTGTTGACGTGAAACAAGAAGATGCTGAAGGTAATAAGGCCGCCATTTGATACACAAATATACAAATATAGATTACTACATTCATGTGGTTTCTTATTCAGGTGCTCCTGTATCTAAAAAACCTCGACCAACTACGCAAATGAACTATGAAGATACGCCAGCTAACAACCTAACGAGAAGTGACCAAGCAAAGGACGACATTGAAGAACCAAAAGACGAAAATAATAGCGTTGTAGAACAGAAACCAGTTATGAATAATACGATAGTGGAAACACGCGACGAAACAGATATCAGATTAAGTAACAATAAACAAAATGTTAGCACATCCGATCATAGTGACGCTCACAAAGGAATGTCTAAAAACAAAATCAGTGCAGACCAAAGTGTTAATAGTAGCTCAAGCAACAAACTTAAACAGTTGATATGTGACACTTGTCAGAAATGTTTTAGATGTAAATATGATTTAATAAGGCATATGCGTACACACACTGGCGAGAAGTCTTATGAGTGTAATGTATGTAAGAAATGTTTCACTATTAAGAGTACTTTAGTTAAGCACATTCGTACACACACTGGCGACAAGCTTTATGAGTGTAAGGTATGTAAGAAATGTTTCAATCTTAAGTGGTGTTTTGATATTCACACGCGTACACACACTGACAAGAATCCTTATCAGTGTAATATTTGTGAGAAATATTTCAGTTATAAAAGTCATTTAGTTCAGCACATTCGCAGACACACTGGCGAGAAGCCTTATCAGTGCAAAGTATGTAAGAAATGTTTCAGTAATAAAGGTCATTTAGTTCAGCACACTCGCACACACACTGGCGAGAAGCCTTATCAGTGCAAAGTATGTAAGAAATGTTTCAGTAATATAGGTCATTTATTGCAGCATACTCGCACACATACTGGTGAGAAGCCTTACAAGTGTAAGGTGTGTGAGAAATGTTTCAGTGTAAAGAGTAGTTTAGATAAGCACACTCGCACACACACTGGCGAGAAACCTTATGAGTGTAAGGTGTGTAAGAAATGTTTCAATCAGAATGGGAGTTTAAATATTCATATGCGCACACACACTGGCGAGAAGCCTTATGAGTGTAAAGTATGTAAGAAATGTTTCAGTCGCAAAGGGAGTTTAGTTCAGCACACACGTACACACACTGGCGAGAAGCCTTATCAGTGTAATATTTGTAAGAAATATTACTATACTAAGAGTTATTTAAATCAGCATACTCGTACACACACTGGCGAGAAACCTTATGAGTGTAATGTCAAGTCAGTCAGTTAGTGTGTAAGAAATGTTTTAGTGATAAGAGCAAGTTAGTAAGACATATTCGTTTAAACACTCACTGAAAACATAGTCGCTTTCTTGTTAGGGAACCCTGCGCTCACTTTAGGTGTACTAGACTTAAGTGTGGCGTGAAATGTGTCCGAAATAACATTAATTCTAATATTTGTTCTGCGCCAATATAACATTACTGTCGTTGTGGTAGAGCGTGGGACTGCTAAGTCAAAGGTCGCGGATTCGATTCCCTCTCAGTGCAAACATTTGAATATTGTTGAGTCACCGAATGTTGCTATGCATGTAAATAAGTGCGTGTGCTTTTGTGATTGTATAATTATACTAGCATTCCACCCGCGGTGCCGCCCGCGCAGACGAGCACACGGCCTACCTGATGGGGAGTGTTTACCGTGGCCTATGGACGTATTCAACACCAGGAGTGTTACACTCGCTCTGCCGACCCTGAAAAAACCTTCTAATGCCCCTCTTGAAGAACCCCATATTGTAGGTGCTTGGGGAAACCACAGCGTAGGATTAAGTTTCTTTCATACCGCACAGTGGTCTCATTGTGTGAGGATGAACTCCCTGCCTACGGCGAGCAGTGCGAAGATAGAATGTATCTGTGGGCATCATGTCAAACAATTCTTGAGCGCAGACCATCGTATAGGCAGTAGAACACACAGCGAGGCGAAATCCCTCCTAAGACTGAGAGGTTCCACATCACCTGTGAGTATAGGATTGTCAAGCAGCCTCAACACCCGTCTTTGCACCGAGTCGAAGGGGTCAAGCTGGTATGCAGGCGCTCCAACAAAAAGGTAACAGCAGTATTCCATGTGGGGCCGGACCTGTGCTTTATAGAGAAGAACCGATTGAGTTCAAACAAACGTAAGATTTGAAGTCTGAACAAGCAAATACAATAGCATCGAAATTCATTCAGAAGCTCTTATTCCATCGCGGACAAATAGACAAGAATTACAAAACACTAAATTGTGTTCAGTATCGTTAAATAAAAAAAAAAAAAAAAAAAATTATTGCCAAACAGTATGTAACAATGTTAACAATATTATACTGTGACCCCACACTAGGCGAAGCCTGTCCTGTGGGTTCTCTTACGTACAGACAAGACCACTTTACAGTAATATTATATAATAGTATAGGTAGTCCAACAAGTTGTAAATGTTGACACTGCTAGTGCGGGGACACATGCAGTGCCTACCGACCAACCCAGCAGTTCGTGAATTGGTCGGGACGTTTCTTTGTTCAGTACCTACATGCAGTACCTACTGTACGCATGCATTCATTAGAATGTATCTAAGTACGCTAATCCGTATTCCAGATCCCATATCACCCATATTCTAGAATGCATCTAAACAGACCTATAAATTAACAATGGAAATAATTATACAGTATTGATACATACAAATGTTTGCACTGAGCGGGAATCATGCCCGCGATCTTTAAGTCAGCTGTTGACCTCTCTACCCCACGCCACAGAGGTTTATAACTAAAATAAAAGCGCATAAACGCTTTACGGTGGCGTCAGCAATAGCTTAAAGCAAATTATAACAAAGTGCTTATAGGTGTATAGTACAGCTAAGTGTACACGTGTCCAAACTTATCTTACATTAGAACTACGTAGGTTGTGTGGAGTTCGTGTGTGCTCTGTGTCAATAGCGTGCAATATAATAACGCTTTTGGGGTGCGGCGGGGGCTCCCCCGATGCTGCAGTGCATCTGAAATGTTTGCAGCGAGAAGCGCATAAAAATCACAGATGATTTTTATGCGCTCATGCGCAAAAAAAGGGCCTCGTTGGTGCACAGGCTGTGGGCAAGCTGTAGTGGCATGTTGAAGGTGTTCGCAGGCAGGAGGGAAGGAGCTGCGATGGGTAGGCTCTCCAAGTTACACGTTGAACGTGGGACTTTGTGAACCTATCAACAGAATCTAATTAATTGTTTTAAATGTTGCATGTCTTTACTTTTTTGTATGTGGACTATAGTTGCCAGAATAAATAAATTAATGACTAGCGACTAGAGGCGATGTCAGTTCTGGAAGCAATCTCCAGCGGCAACACTCGTAGTGTTATTATTTGTTCTCTGCTTATACCTGACATAGTTTATAGTAAGAACTTAAATAAAGGCTTGTGATTCATTTAAAGTATAGTGCTTACTATTGTACACTTTCATATAAATTTTACTAATGTTACTTTCTAATTTTGATGATGAATACAGAATATTTTTATTGAATTTGAGTTTTCTTTTAGTAATAGTACTGAGAATCACAAGTTCCACACAGATTAGAGGTGGGTTTACCTAAAATGGGAATAACTGGAGGGTGCCTAGAGTGACAGTAGACAGTACTACACCGGACGCTGACGCTACGAGTACATTCTGGCGGAGCAGCAGCCTGTCAACCACGCCGAAGGTGATTGGATGAGAGACGTGGAACGACCATGCGGCACTATGAAGGACACAGAGCTACTAACATTGTACAAAGAGCTGTGAGTGGCAGCCTGTAGTAGAGAAGAGTGGTGACGATAGTAGTTACTGGTATTCGCGCTAACCGCTCCAGCTGGGCTAACTCTCTAGTGTTAAAGTCCTAACACACCACTGAATTTGGTACGGCCCGAACCACCGAACTTTGTGCGCTCCGAACCCAACAGCGCTTAGTGAATTTTGTGAAGTCACTGGGGTTTAGATAGGTACATAATAATAACGAATAAGAATTGTACCTGGCTCGGAAACAACCCTCCTCTCGCATCCCGCTCTTGTCCTTCGATACCCGCAGCATCCGCAACACTGTGGCCGTTGCACGTTTGGCTTAGTTTGAGTTTCGTAGTTATTTGTTATAGAATTTTAGTTAGGCTTCTCAAACGTAACAATAATGATTTGTTATTGTTACGTTTGAGCAGCCAGGTGCCATGATAATGCGCACGAGTTACACACAATGCTACATAGACCCATGGTAAGTATAACTTAACCTAGCTTGTGTTGTGGAATCTAGTATACGCACAAACGTACTTAGATATGTAACATACTTACCCAGACCAATGCGCATATACATAGTCATAGATCCCGCGCCCCCTACGTAGCAGTCGAACGTACCTACAACCTCCGCGCTACAGAGGCCGTCGCTATACTTCCATAGACAATACGATGCGTCACCACAGAGTAAAGCTACGTCTACAGCTCATATTCTGTATGATGTTCGGCAATTTAGAAAAATGAAACTTTCTCTATGGCGTCCATTACCTACACGGTAGGTTTTGCTGTCAGCTGTCTATGGTCACCGCTGTGATAATAACCCACCGCCTAATGCTGTGACTGCACCATCAGTCACCGCATTAGACGGTTATTTAAATAATTTTGATGATTATTTGAATATTTAGATTTTGCTTCATTCAACGAGCAATCATGACTTTTGAGTGAATGTGCAGTGGCATCACGCGTCTGTCAGTGCGCGGACAGCGGTGAAATTACAGATGGAAAAAGTAAACAAGGCGGCAGCGACGTCGACGGTTACTTAATGACTGAAAACTTAATGTCTTCAATATTCCTACCGGTAGTGAGACATCGTAAAGTACCTAATTTCAAGTTTTTCTTGAGGAGTTATAACTTTTCGCATGAAGGCTTTAGCGCTTGAATGAACTCCCTGCTGTGCTGGAGGTTCTTACAGGGTCCATAGGCCACGGTAACCACTTTCCATCAGGTGGGCCGTGTGCGTGTCTGCCACCTAAGTGATATAAAAAAAGTATCTTGTTTTTTTTTGTATGTAGTTACTAGGTACAAAATCTAAATCCATATCCATATCTTTCATAATATGTATCAAAGAGAATATGTATCCTCATTCGATTGCCGTATATCAGCCAACAAGTTCCTATGGGTACAGTAATCCGTTTTTAATAGTCATTTTTGTATCCTACGCTTTTATTTATTCGTTTTTTATTCAAAATAGCAACCAATATTCGTACACAAGCTTTTCTTTTATGAATATCCATAATTAGGTATATTAGTTAGCGTAAACACGTGTATTCTCTGTGAAGTTTTGGTGTGTAAAGGTTCGATTGGGAGAGAAATACAACACGACTTGCAAGCAAGAGATATTATTTATTACTCTCAATAATTGATACAAACACATCTAATATACTCTTAGAATCTAGGTACATCATGGCATCATTAAATAGGTACTCTTACACCACACGCCCTACAAAACAAGAAAAAAAAAAATGTAATTTTTTTTTTTTTTTTACATGTACGAAAATTATTTTTTATCATGTAAAATACAGTGTTGTCCTATTTTTGTGTATAATTTCTACTTTATTGTTCCGTAAAATCTTAACATTTGGATCTAGATCTTCTATACCTGTAAAAGAGCCAAGGTATACATTATCAAATTTATTTCCTGTTTCATTCTTAACTAATAATAAGTCATCTTTGTTATACATAACTGGTTTTAAATACTCATCAAATTTACATTTTCTTATCAACTTACTTTTAATTAAATTTTGTCGCGCTTCACACTGCCCTTTTTGTAGTCTAAACTTTAATTCTAAGGGGTAATTACTTGTAGAAACCGCGATAGCCTAGTGGTATGGGTAATGGACTGCTGAGACGAGGTCTCGGGTTCGATCCCAGGTTTTACTATGGCACACACCAATGACTATTCGATGCTTTTCGAAGTTATGTGTGTATTTATCGTAGGTTTATAAGTGCCCGGTTAATGGCAATAGGCTCGCCACCTATTACATTGGGACCTAAACATAAACTGGCGAAATGTGGGTGCTTAGCACCTCTGCCCACCCCTTCGGGGATATAGGCGTGAATTTATGAATGAATGAAAATAATTACTTGTGTTATATAAAGGTTCAACAGTACAATTTTGAATATTCCTAGGTATATTACATGTTCTTCCGAACACCAGTTCGTAGGGAGTATATTTTGTTTCTGAGTGCACAGATGTATTGTACGAGAAACACTAATAAGGGAGCCATTCACTTCAATACCTACTGTTGTTGTCAGTTTGAATTCTTAAAAATGCATTAAGTGACTTATGCGAGTTCTCAAGTGAACCTATCGATTGATGATGATAAGCACTGGCAAACGTTTGTCTAATATTTAGCAGTTTACATACCTCAGTCATAGTACTAGAGATGAACTCCGTTCCCCTGTCAGTCGCGATCTCACGAGGGATACCATACCTGAGGATGAAGTTGTCGACGAATGCTCGTGCTACGCTGACGCTATCTTTTCTTACTAAAGGATATGCTTCAACATACTTACTTAATTCACATTGTAATGTGAGAATATATGAATAACTATGATAATCCTTATCTAAGGGCCCAACTATATCTAAATATATTTTATCAAATGCTGACTGCGCAGTTGTGGTTATTATCATGGGTTGTTTTGTATGCAACGAGTGCTTTTGTTTCTGGCACTTGTCGCAATTCTTCACAAATCTTATAATATCTTCCACCAAGTTTGGCCAAAAGTAATAACGTTTTATGTTATTTGTCATACGTTTAATACCTGCATGTCCGCTAGTGGGAAGCAGATGAAAGTCATTTAATATTACGCGCTTATCGTCGTCATTCGTTATTCTTATTAAATGTTTCAATATTAAAATACGCGGACCGGTCCAAGCGCAATTTTTACAACACTGGTTTATCCATGTTATATGTTTTTCACTTAACTAATTTTTAATTATATAAATTTCATCAATTGATATTCTTTTACAGATATATTCCAAATCTCTCACGAAAGCGGCTCGCGCTGAGCATGATCGAGAAAGTGGGTCTAAATAAATCGACAATTTAGATGGTACATAAATAAAGTCATTCACTATACCTAATATATTTAGTGTTATGTTTAAGTTTAATCCGAGAAAATATTAATTGAGTACAATTATTCGGCTTTTTAAGAATTTCAACGATTTTCGGTTGATCAGACCGATCATCTGTTTTGTTCTTATCGACCGCAGAATTGTCATTTAATAATTTATTTCTAGCCATATTCCGTGTCATACCTAACATTTATGACATTCTGATTTATATTTTTCAATTCATCAGATGTAAAAACGATGCGAGATAACGCGTCTGCAGCCACATTATTCACACCTTTGACATACTCAACTTCGTAGTCGTATTCATCTAAAGCTAATCGAAACTTTATTAGCCTACTAGACGGGTTATTGAAACCGAATAAATAAAGTAAGGGTTTATGGTCTGTTTTTATCTTAAATTTTTTTCCAAATAAATACGGTTTAAAATATTTAACTGACCAAACAATAGCGAGGAGTTCCTTTTCTATTGTCGGATAGTTTAATTCGGATTTATTGAGTGGCCGGCTTGCATAAGCAATCGGCATATCATTTTTATTACATAAGACAGACCCTATAGCTATACCAGAAGCATCTGTGTGCAATATGAATTCATTATCCTCATCAAAATTTGGGTATTGTAAAACGGGGGGATTGATCAAAGATTGCCTTAAAAGATTAAATGAACGTTCACATTCTGTACTCCAAACAAAATGTGCGCTTTTTCTACATAGTCTATTTAAAGGTATTGTAATGTCAGCAAAATGTGGAACGAATTTACGATAATAATTAGCAAAAGCAACGAAGCGTCTTACTTCGTCACTACTTTTTGGAGCGGGGTAACTTTGTATAATACGTGTTTTTTCAGGGTCAGGCGAGACTCCTTTAGCAGACACGACATGGCCTAAATACAATAATTGTTTCTTTAGAAACTGACATTTTTCAGGGTTAATTTTTAGATTTACAGTTCTAAGACGTTCAAAAATATCAATCAAATTTTTATTATGCGATTCTAAGCTGCGTCCTATACAGATAAGATCATCTAGATATACCAGACATTTTTCATGATTTAAACCAGACATGGCTACTGTCATTAACCGACTAAAAGCACTAGGACTGATTTTCAAACCCATTGGGAGCCGTTTCATCTGATATTGTTTGCTTGTAGTGAATGCAGTATATTTTCTACTATCTGGGCTTAACTCTAACTGATAATAACTCTGGCTAAGGTCTAAGTGGCTGAAATAAATTGCTCCTGATAAGGAATCCAATATATCTGTGATATTTGGTAAAGGGAATTTATCGTCTTTAAGATAATTATTTAATTTCCGATAATCAATAACAATACGCCATTTTTTATTACCACTATTATCACATTTTTTTGGGACTAAAAGAACAGGGCTAGACCATTCACTCATGCTCTCCTCTATAATATCATTACGTAACATATCGTTGATTTGTTTATCAACCTCATATTTTTGACTTCTGGGGAGCCTATAAGGCTTAGTATACACTGGGCTAGTATTTTCCTTCAAATGAATTGCTGAGACGAGGTCTCGGGTTCGATCCCAGGTTTCACCATGGCACACACCAATGACTTTTCGATGCTTTTCGAAGTTATATGTGTATTTATCGCAGGTTTATAAGTGCCCGGTTAATGGCAATAGGCTCGCCACCTATTACATTGGGACCTAAACATAAACTGGCGTACTGATAGAAACTTTATATTAATTTTTTGAACCAAAATTACCTATTAAATACTATAGTGCTATATATTTTTGAATTCGCACCGCTGCCGGCTACACGGCGCGACCGGAAAATTGGAAAATTTCCACGAAAATTCATTGACTTTACCGCTTTGTGCAAATTTTGGACAATTTAGCACAGCATATTGCTTGACAATCGAAATTTTTTGCACTGATCCCTGATACGTTAGCTATACCAAGTTGTGTGCGACGACGTTCCGCGTCGTCTGATACCATACACGAGTACATCAGGTGGATCCTGTGCATCCCAGGACCGTATTTCGTCTGCGGAATAGGGATTTTCGTCGGTTTCCATCAGTTTATCGTATTTTATTAAATTTTTTACTACTGACTCATAGTACGAATCGCATACCATCAGGAGCGCGAGGACAATACCTGTCCTCCGACTACCCACACGGGCACATCGTCATCTGTATCGTGCATGTCCAGGCCGATTCCTGAAATTTTTTATTATATTTTACAAAAACATTTATTTCTATAATTTCACGTAGGTACAGGGGGGTTCTTGCACCTTGGGAGGTTCAAGGGAGACGGCATCTTCACCGCCGCACCATTTAAACACCTATACTCCGAGAGGATCCCGAGGGAGTGACTGACCCGTTCAGTGCCTACCCATTCAGACTTACCTCCTCGTTTTTGGTCATCCATCTTTACAAACCTGTGCATCTAGTGTTTGGAACGTGCCCACTGGGACGTCATCTGTCCGTAGGTACCGTTCCCGATTCTCTGGGTGGTACAGTTCGCCTGAAAATTAACTTTTTATCTAAATTTTTATTGTAAACAAACCGTTTTTCGGCGATATTTCCAAATTTTCACAGGAACGCCTACCTAACCGATTGCACCACCGTGTGGCTGCTGACGAGACCTTTCAGTAGGTACCTCTCGCGACTCGCTGGAGTCAGTACTTTTTTGGCAAATTGCATTTTTAAGAATCGCGCGCTCCGCCCGCCCACCCGAATTTACTGCCTTAGGCACGTCGGCTCGGTTGGGAGGAGTCCTACGCGGGGCCGCCTGAAACCGGCCGAAACCGGTTCGGAGAGAGGCCATTGTACTTTTTAGTGACATACGAACTTGTTCGTATTATTTATTTAATGACTATAATTTTATAATTTGACCAATTATTGTTTTGACTAAGAACTTGACTGAACCGTGGTTTTATAATTCGTGTTTTGTCTTTACTTTACAAAGTTCATTTGGTTTTTGACCTTTTCCGTGTTCACTCGGCTTACCGTTTGTCCACTAGTAGTTGTATGACGTGATATTTGTGTTTGTGTTTTGTCCCTTATATTTTATACAATTTTAACTATAGATTAGTATTCTAATCTCAATTATATCATTGACAAATCTGAGCTGTATTGACATTGTATTATATTATTAATTTTTATCTTAACTCTAATTTTGAGTTAACGCGCACCAGGAGTAATGAGCACCTTCCGTTCGCCTTTTGAAAAGAAGGGAGCTCCTCCTGCAGATAGGCACAGAACCTTTACAGTTGAGGACGGCCCTGAGGTCGAAATAGTGACAAGCATGTACGGAAACGTCTGGAGGAGCATTGAAAAGATCCAGGCCACTACCGGTCCTCCCTCGCCCGACGAACAGTCTCCAAAATGTCCTCTTCGGAATGCGATGGTATGCTGCGTTACCATTAGGCAACAAATAGCCCTATCCAGGAACTTGAAATCGAATATTAAACGGGCAATAGGTGACGCAGTCACAGGAATACAAGAGAACATTAGGGCATACACGTTGGAAAGGGAAAGGATGAGAAACAAAAATAAGATTCAGGCGGGGCAGAGCGCTGGGCCGGCGGGGTTACCGGCCCCTGTCGTCCCGGTCTCCGCCCCGTGTGCCTACGACACGAAAATATTGGAAAAGATAGAGGAAAATGAGAGGCTAATCAGGGAGAATGGAAAAGTGATGTGCGAGCTAAGGGATCGAATGGAGAGACATGATGAAAGGGAAAGGGAGAGAGAGAGAGAGACGGTAACTTACGCGAGTGCAGTGGCCGCCAACCATCCCAGGGAAGCAGCGCTCCCGCCGCAGACGCTCCACTCCGTAAGCGTCTCCTCTACTAACGAGACCGATTCAGCGGAAGAAGTCCTGAGAAATATCAGGGAGGCCATGGACGCCAAGGAGGGCTGGGTAAAGGTGGAGAGAGTGAGAAAGGCAAAGGAAAGAAAAGTAATTATGGGATGCCGAAGTGAGGAGGACAGAAGAAAGGTAAAGGAAAGGCTCGAGGGAGTCGCAGGTCGATTCGTTGTCGAGGAGATAAAGAACAGGGACCCTCTTCTGATTTTGAGGGACGTATTAAAGATTCATGATGATCATGAGATCCTTCGCGCCCTTCGGAATCAGAATGGGGCCCTGTTCGAGGGTCTCGTCGAGGGCGACGACCGCGTGACAATCAAATTCAAAAAGCGATCGCGCCACTCACAATTCCACCACGTGGTGATCAGTACGTCGCCTGCTGTATGGAGGAGAGCGACGGAGGTGAAGCGCTTATATATCGACCTCCAGAGAGTTGCAGTGGCAGACCAGACGCCACTCATCCAATGCACCAGGTGCCTGGCTTTCGGACACACCAAACGTTTTTGTTTGATGCCCGAATCGCGGGACCTGTGTGCAAAATGTGGCAAACCACATAGCCAGGATGAGCCCGACCTATGCAGCAGGAAAGACCAAGAGCCCCATTGCATAAACTGCACGCGCGAAAATGGGGAAACGAAGCACCACCACGCATTCGACAAGTCGTGCCCAGTCCTCCAAAAGTGGGACACGATGGCCAGAGCGACCATAGCTTATTCCTAGGGACGCTCTAGTCACCGCGAAAACAAACAAACTAATGCGGTTTACTTTATAACGTTATAATGTAAGGCATTAATATAAAAATGTAAAAGGCTTGAATCATAAAAATGTAAAAGGCTTGAATCATAAAAATATAAAACACAAATAACAAATAAATAAACTATCCACTAAAGTTAAAAAATTGAACACATTTTAAACCCGCAAATTGAGAATCTCGACCTCCCAGCTTAAATAGAGATTATTTACATGTTTTTATATATATATTTAAGTGTATGCATATTTAAATATTCATGGTTTTATTCTTTAAAGGATATAAATGTAATATATGTATCGTACTATGATCCTTACTATGTCTACTTCTTTTTCTGATAAGCTTAAATCTATACTTAGTATACAATTTTAAAAAACCGTACTTGTAACAATTTTCTGATGAAAATTGAACCAAGTCGACAATCTTCCTCTTCGAAGTTATTTCTATCTGTTTTATATATTACTATAAATCATTTATTAGTCAGATCACGTAGTATATTCAGTTATATTAACCTATATATATATAAACTATCAAGCTTAGAAATATAAAATATATTAATATATTGTTATTGTCCGATGCGCAATTCTTATTGTTATTATTGTATGCTATATATATATATGTATCTATATACCTATGTATGTAAAATTGCGCACAAAAGTTTTTAATAGTGAGTGATGACAACTGGGCAACCGACGGGCTAAGGTCCGTCGGTTGCCGGGCTACCATCACTCAAACGGCCAAATGCTTACCACACAACGATTTGATTTAATTTTGCAGTATTAATTTTAAACCGGGCATTCTGTGCCTTATTATCTAATAAGCCACCCAATAAACCGAGATATTCGCTATCAATCTCTAAATAGAATAACCACCCTTCTTGGCACTTAGACTCTAAACTGAAATTTATAAACTCACTTATTCTTTTTCCTTTCTAAAACTAGTAAACAATTAAAACCGCAAACAAGGACCCCACAAGATTAATCCAGTGGGGGAAACGAGCGAAATTTAAAAAAAAAAAAACATAAACTGGCGAAATGTGGGTGCTAGCACACCTTTGCCTACCCCTTCGGGGATATAGGCGTGAGTTTCTGTTATGTTATGTTTTGAATTGACTGTTTGTATAAATTCGAAACGCCTAATTTGTCACCATCTAAAAAAAATACATCTGAGTACTTCGCACAAATGTTTTCAATCGAAGTTTGTTCTTCTTTATTAAGATGCTTTAGGTTTAAAACAGAAAATAATTGTTTTACACGATTTGCACTTAAGTTATTACTCTCAAAAGAGCATACAAGGTATTCATTTATAGGTATAATATCGGGCGTAAAATAACTTAAGCATATGTCTGTGTCTCGGGTATTTAAAAATTTTAATGGTATTTTACCATTTGTAGGTTGTACTAAAACAGATGCTAAAAATACACCTTCGCTCAACTGCTTAGGCATAACAACGCATTCGTTTTTAAAGTTTGTCTCTACTAAGTAAGTAACCTCACATCTAGCCGGTATAGTCATGTAAGTATTTTTCCCGAGCTTCCCCATTTGTAGTGGGATATCAATGGGCACGTCATGGTTAATAGTTAATACATTTCGCTCAAAATCTAATATGCAATTGTATTTGCTCAAGAAATCTTGTCCTAATATACCATCCGTTCTACAAGTAAAATCCTTAAATACATAAAATTGGTGCTCGAACTCATAACCATTATAATTTAAGTTAAGATAAACAAAGCCATCACAATACACATGACCACCTATTCCGTTTATTTTAATGCGCTCTATATGGAAAGGAATGCATAAACTCTCTAATGCCTCCTGTCTAACTATGGACACTGACGCGCCGGTATCAAGTAACCAACTACGCGACACTTCGAATACATTTAAGTTAATAGAGTTAATATTTTGACAGTACAAATGTTCATGCACGAAAAAACAAGTTATTATTTTGATTTTCAGTCTGTACTTCAGGATTTTCATGTCTACGCTCACTACTATCCTTCGGACGCTCATTCAACTCAGCTAGCCTAATTTGGTGTTGCCGTGCCGGGCGACGATACGTTGTGTGGCCACGAAAATCACCACGACCGCGATAATTGGATGAATTATTATAGTTTCGTCCACGACCGGAATTGTAATAATAACCACGACCGGACTTATTAAAATTTTGGCCATGAGAAAATCCTCTAGACGCACCTCTGTTAAAATTATTTTTATAATTGCGACGACCGCGGTTTGACCTACCTCGGTTATGGTGAAAACTCATCACCCGCTCCTCACTTCCATTCGAGGGTTTCTCGTCCAGCGCACCCTGGATCGCGTCCTTCAATGTGCTATAATTTCTTGCTGCAATTATTGTGCTAAGGCGGCTATTACGCAGACCATCAGAAAATCGCTTTATAGCAATCCGCTCGTTTATTGGCTTCAATGTTTGGTAAATATCAGTGTTTCCGTTGGCCTGAGTAATAGTCAGATCGACGAATAACTGTTCTAATTCCTTACCGTAACTCTCGATACTCTTGTCGTTCTGCTTCATATGCTGCAGCTTACTGTGGATCGCAGTATCGGACTTTTTTGGCAGTAATGTACTACGCATGTCTAGAATCAAATCTGCAACAGACGAATAAGTATTACGCATGCGCAGCTTAGCGCTTTCAGATAAACGTGACTTTAAAACAAACTGGATGAGTTGTTGTTTACCAGCACTTTCTATCATGGAATCATACATCTCAATGTTTGAAATTAATTGTTTGGTGATATCTTCATCACCCGTCATTATTGGTAACAAAGCAATCGTAGTTTTCAACTCAAACTTTTCCATGGTGCTACTCGTATCCTCTGTACTCTCAGAACAAAGTTGAATTATTTTCGAATACAAGTTATTAATATTATTAAATAACTCAGTAGCAATCAGAATTTCACTATCTTCAATTTCTGCATTTTTAATTTTAATTTGAATAGCTAACTGTAAGGAACAAAATTGTTGATATAAAATAATAGTTTCAGAAAGTGTTGCTTGTTTTATAGTACTTGACCTTCTACTTGGACCTAACTTTATAAGGTAATCCTTAATATATTTCAATTTGTCAAATATCTCTTTAGCCTCTGCAGTCATAGTACAGTTACATAATGTTTTACATAATCATTAATACGTTACGAGACATTCAATATCATAATAATAAACATAAAAATTAAGAATAATATGAGTAAAGCATATAACATGACTCACTAGTATTACAATTATTACCACATCAATTACCCAGTTAAATACGAGTAAATACAGATATAAGTAAGTTGGTGGCGCTATTCTCATGCCACCTGAGCTAGTGGACTGTATTTCGCGGGGGGTGAAGTTAACATGTTTCATATGACACTTTACACAACAAACAAGACAGGTGATCGGGTTGCCGCGGAGGTGGTTTAGGCATTGAATGCAACCCGAGAAATTAGGAGAGGATGCACTAACCTTTACGAAGCCACGTGCTTTCGTCGCCGGTGCACCGGTCTTCTCTTCCTGGCTCAGGAGCTGCCGCCCACATCACTAAATCACTTGAGGGACACACGAGAGGCACAATCCGATCGGTAAAGGTCTATGAAAGCGGTTAAAATCCAACAAAACATTATTAATTTCTGAGAGTCGCGCGCGCCGCCGCCATTGTTTACTAGTTCAATTGCGAAGTGACGATGCGGCTACTTTTTCCATTGGCGCGGCGAAAACTATTGTTATCTCACTTTAAAGGTAGCGCGGGAGGGAGATGGGTACAGGAAGCGTGTGTTTCAGTGTCAATGATTTCACTTACTACTATTGAGCAAAAAAAAATACAAATTCTACTATCGGCGCAACCATTCCCCCCGGCTTGAAGGGTTACCTTCAAAACGAAAAATGCGGAACAAATCTAAAGTCTAATCTAAATCTAGGTTTGGGAAATAACAACTAAAATATAAACCTAGATTTGAACTCGTGCCTACTGCTGGCTAGGCAGAGGGCAGAGGCGAACAACCGGGCGCAGATACGATCCGGTTGCGGTTTTAACCCGTACAACACGAGCTATCCCGCGGGAATCGGGAAAACTTCCTCTACTACTCCTAGAGGCCAATGCAAAGGAGGCGCATTCCCAGTCATAAGGACTACCACCGTACCTACAGTAATTGGGTTAGATGGAGTATTCCATTTTTGACGCGACTGCAGCGTGTGCAAACAATCGGTTCTCCAACGATTCCAAAACGATTGGACTAATCTACCCAAAAGAGCGTGACGAGTTAGAAGGTGCATTCCATCGTCATCAACATCTATTGCGGGCAAATATTTTAGCGTACTTAAATCACCGGTCAACTCTATATGACCGCGCGTAGATAAAATTCTCAAAAATCGGCCTACATAAACAACACAGCGCAACAGTCTCGACCAAGACGAGACGCGATTAGCCAACAACAAATAAGGGACCCTTCACGCGGGACCGATACAACAAGCGAGTGCTTCTTCTCCTCGGGTGGTTCGGAAACCGTAGTGGGATTGAATTGACTAACCGGCCACTTATCTAACGCGGCATGAATCCAGGACGGTCCACTAAACCATAACGGGTGATCTAAAATTTGCGAAGGAAGCAATCCACGAGAGAGACAATCGGCTGGGTTGTCAGTGCCAGCAACGTGAAAGAGATTTTGTGGCGCTAATTCCGATTGAATTTTTGCCACTCTATTAGCGACGAATGTGTCCCAACGATGGGGCGAAGAGTGGGCCCAACACAAAGCGACTGTTGAGTCCGAAAAAGCTAAAATTCTACTAATATTAATGCGACTACTACAAGCATTGGCGATAGAGGTGATCAATCTAACTAACAATAGTAAAGCGCATAGCTCGAGGCGTGCCAGAGAGACGACCTTACGGGGAGAGACCTTTGATTTCGCGCTCATAAGGCTAATTGAAACCTTACCTACATTCGAGACATGAAAATAAACTACTCCTCCATACGCCCTCTCACTAGCGTCCGCGAAGCCTACTACCGTAACAACACTATGTTGCGATATACCTACATGACGCGGAATTTGTATTTGGTCAAGCACAGAAAGTTCTTTTCTAAAGCGAGCCCACAACTTAGCAATGTTGTCGGGCGCGGTGTCGTCCCAATCACAATTGGAAAGCCAAAGCTCTTTTATAAGTAGCTTGGCGTACAAAACGACAGGAGCTACGAATCCCATTACGTCCCATATCCGTGCCACACACGACAGGATAATGCGTTTAGTACAAGTTTGCGGGGTCGAACTAATTTTCAAACTAAACTTATCAGATGAGGGCGACCAGCTTAAACCAAGCACCTTGTGCGTATCACTTTCATCGAATTCCTTAACCGAAGACAATCGGTGCGACAGTGGAATCGACTCTAACGCAGTTTGCGAGTTGCTCGTCCATTTCACGAGATCAAATTGACCAGCCTTCATGAGACTTATAACTTGAGCGGCCGTCTCGACAGCCTCTGCCTCGCTATCTACACTATACACGAAGTCATCCATGTATAAGCCCGTCTCAATGGTGGCTCTCGCTTTCGGAAATGCATCGCCCTCGTCAGCGGCCAACTGCTTGACGGTGCGAAGTGCGTGAAAAGGGCTAGATTTAAGCCCGAAGCAAACACGATTAAATTCGTAAACCATTAAAGGTTCTTGCGGTGAAAATCTATACAAAAATCGTTGAAACCTACGATCGGATTTGCGCACTTCAAGGCACAAAAACATTTGTCGAATATCTGCAGAGAGTGCAACAGCGAATAAGCGAAAATTTACAATTATGTTAAATAAATTACCTTGAAGATTTTGACCACAATACAAAATGTCATTAAGCGACACGGAAGTGCTAGTCTTAGCACTGCCATCCAAAACTACGCGGAGCTTAGTAGTAAGCTTATCTTCTCTAATAACTCCGTGGTGCGGGATAATGTACGAAGGCTGGGTCTCGTCAGTGTCCGCAGGCGCAGGTGAGATGTAACCTTTATCTAAATATTCGTTAACAACCTCATCATAGGCTTGCTTTAACTTTGGAGACGCCTGCATCTTTCGTTCTAAACAAAGAAAGCGTCTTTCAGCGGATACACGGGAGTCACCGAGCGAAAAAATATCTCCCTTGAAAGGGAGCGCGACAACATAACGACCCTGCTCATGACGAGTAGTCATGCGACAATAAATCTCCTCAGCCATCTTGTCATCAGGGCTTAGGATAGGTGGGACATTGACCTCATGGTAGACTCCAGTGGCGGCTCGACGGTGCAACAGAACGAGGCAGTCGAGTGACTAAAACTATCTATAGAAGCGGGTGCGGAACCAATTATAACAAAACCTAGAACTGTTTCCAGGGCGTGCGGAGCGGGGTAAGTCGGTCCCCCTTGAACCTTACGTGATAACTGGAGGTGCGGGAGAATCGAAGCGCCGATCAATATATCGACGACTCCAGGAACAGCGTAAGTCTCATCTGCTAAAGGCAAGTCTTTAAATTTCGTTAATAAAGACGTGTCAACCGGGACGGTAGGCAACTGTTCAGTTATTTTATCTGTAACGAGCGAATCCATGTCAAACCAAATATTATTATTAAAACGAGATCCAAACCTTGTTTTAACGGTGCCATGAACAGCTGACTGTAAACCTCCGAAACCCTTCACCACTGAGCGGGTTGAACGCTTATCAACATTGAAACCAAGACGTTGACAACAATCTTGAGTAATAAAATTACTTTGCGAAGCGCCATCTAATAGCGCTCGAACAATGTGCGGTTTACCTAATGCATCGACAACAATAACGCGAGCAGTCGCGAGGACCACAGTAGTGAGCGCATCACTAGCGGACAACGAACACAAAGTGACGTCATTCGCAGCGGTCCCCGGGCGGGCCGGAGCGCGCGCGAGCGCGGGCTGCGGCTGTGGCGCAGGCCGCCGTGTGTCACCGCTCGACGAACCAACCGTGCTCACATTGGATGTGGCATTACTATTTTCAAAATGAAGTAAAGTGTGGTGTCTCGCTGGACATTTGCGACAACTATTTCTACTATTACATAAAACAACGCGGTGTTTAGTACCGAGACAATTAAAACAAAAATTATTAGCGCGAACAAATTTATAACGATCACTAGGCGATAATTTTAGGAAACCCGGACACTTGTACAATTGCGAATGATGAGCATTACACAAAGAGCAAACAGGTGATTGTACACGTGCTGGTGCGGTATTAACATAAGTATGAGTTGACCTCAGTGACCTCGATGACGCATCTATTTTGCGTTCCGAACTAACAACTTTCTTCGCGCCTTCATGTTTCGATAAAGAGCGTTGCAATATTTTTATATGCTCGCGAACAAAACCTTCTAAGTCTTCGAACTTAGGAATTTTATTGCCGCGGTGATCCGACTCAAATAAACGAATGGTTTCGGAATCTAATTTCTTTAAACCCATATACAAAAATAAGAAGTCGCAGAGGTCATCGATCTTTACGTTTTTTCCGGCGCGAACAGATGATGCGAAAGTATCTAGAAACTTCTCTAAGTTTTGATCGTTACATGCCGTAATAGATTTCAAATCAAACATCTGATCCAAATATGCGTTAGCTACCGATCTTTTATCCTCATACTTAGCTTTCAAAGTATTTAAAATTAAATTATAATTTTCGGCACTAAACGTAACTCCAGCGCAAACGGTTATAGCTTTACCAGTTAATTTTTCAACGAGATAATGCAATTTTTCGTGATCTGTCAACGAAACGTTCTTATCTATTGTATTCTCAAAACTATCTATAAATAAACCCCAATTGCGAATGTTACCATCAAATTCGGGTATTTGAATTGGTGGCAACTTAGGTCGGTCGCGAGTGGGATTGGGTCGGTCAGACGGTTTCTCCAAACTCCTAGCGACGCGTTTGATACGACAATACAAATCGTCAAACGACGACAAGGCCTGATAACTCACTGAGTAATCGGGATTTAAATTTAACTCTAAAACGTTGATGTCATGTACTAAGGTTTCGAAATCCGCGCGCAAACTATCTAAGTTTTCTATAGAACACAAGAACGAATCTCTAATGGCCAAATCAGAGGTGTTAAGTGCATTATCACAAATCGATTGTACGCGAGAGTAAATCATTTCTCTTTTAGCGTATAAAAGTTTCAATTGAACTCCACTACCGGTCCTACCAACCTTTGGGGGCATTTTTACAACTAAATATTAAACTAAAGTGCGGTAAACAACAAAATATGAAATGACTTAATCTTAGCGGTACCTATAGAACAGCGACGCGGCGCGAACGATATCCGTAGGTAGGTAGGTACTTATAACTGCGAGTGCCGGCTTGAACAAAACGCGCATAGCAACAAGATCGTACCTACGCGAGCTAGATCGCTGTCTAGGTTCAACTATTATTTCAGGGATTAAGTATTGCGTAATATCTATTCAAATTAAAATACTTTCGTATGAATTTGAATGAAATGCGAGCGAGGTATTGGTCACGTATCTGCCCACGTAGGTATTAGGTAAATACGATGCGAGCTAGCGGCGAACGGACAACTTAATTGAAACAAATAAAAACAAAGCCAAATGCGTTAGGTATTACACTGTGCCTATGCACTAGGGTGTCAGTATACCTAAGATCTAAACCTAAATGCCTAGATGCGGGGTTTTCTACTAAAATAACTAGGTACTTAGGTGCGGTGCGTTTATTCCCTGTGGAATAAATAACAAAAGCGAGCTACGACTAAGGATCGATACGATAAGAGAAATGCGAGCGAGGTATAGCCACGTACATAACCTATGTAGGTATCAGGTAAACACGATGCGAGCCAGCGGCGAACGGACAACCCAGAAATTGAAATAGCCAAATGCGTTAGGTATTACACTGTGCCTATGCACTAGGGTGTCTAGGATACCTAAGATCTAAACCTAAATGCCTAGATGCGGGGTTTTCTACTAAAATAACTAGGTATTTAGGTGCGGTGCGTTTATTCCCAATAGAATAATAACAAAATGCGAGCTACGACTAAGTATCCGGTTCGATCAGGACCAAAAAGAATGGTGGCGCGTTTCTCATGCCACCTGAGCCAGTGGACTGTATTTCACGGGGGGTAAAGTTAACATGTTTCATATGACACTTTACACAACAAACAAGACAGGTGATCGGGTTGCCGCGGAGGTGGTTTAGGCATTGAATGCAACCCGAGAAATTAGGAGAGGATGCACTAACCTTTACGAAGCCACGTGCTTTCGTCGCCGGTGCACCGGTCTTCTCTTCCTGGCTCAGGAGCTGCCGCCCACATCACTAAATCACTTGAGGGACACACGAGAGGCACAATCCGATCGGTAAAGGTCTATGAAAGCGGTTAAAATCCAACAAAACATTATTAATTTCTGAGAGTCGCGCGCGCCGCCGCCATTGTTTACTAGTTCAATTGCGAAGTGACGATGCGGCTACTTTTTCCATTGGCGCGGCGAAAACTATTGTTATCTCACTTTAAAGGTAGCGCGGGAGGGAGATGGGTACAGGAAGCGTGTGTTTCAGTGTCAATGATTTCACTTACTACTATTGAGCAAAAAAAATACAAATTCTACTATCGGCGCAACCATAAGTCCTTTATAATTATACCATTACCGTGTCATTGTCCAAGGCCTTTTTTTTACACTCTTCTCACTTTAATCGCACTTTATTAATTACTACGCACTCACACGGGTGAAGTTCCTGTAGAGGTTGCAAAATTAGCCTCCCGCTGCTGACGACGGAACAAGCTCATCGACCTTCGCAGATCAAAATCATGGACACCTCTTTCAATCCACTTTCCATGGCATTTTCTATAGTAACGCAATAGCCATATAGCGCCTCCAACTATCAGCATGATCGCGATAGTGATCAACATATAAGCTATCGTGACCTTGTAAAAACCTGGTCGGTGCTAGCCGAATTTCCTGAACCATTCTGTGCAATAATGACTACCTGGGGCTTAGATTGTTGTTTGCCCATTTTGACTTAATTGACGAACACAGAAAAAATCACAATTTAAGTTCACAGTACACCAGTCACTTCGTAACACAAGGAATAATATTAGTGCCATCGTAATCAGTCATTAAAACTGTCCAACACTCAATGTTTACATTAATGTTGCCTTTTATGGGACATTCCTCACTACTGGCAGGGTCGCCATGTAAAGGTTCGATTGGGAGAGAAATACAACACGACTTGCAAGCAAGAGATATTATTTATTACTCTCAATAATTGATACAAACACATCTAATATACTCTTAGAATCTAGGTACATCATGACATCATTAAATAGGTACTCTTACACCACAGGTGTGACTGATGAAAATTCTGATTGAACGAGTAATGTCTACAGTATAACCATCATTAAAACGTAATTCATGATTGATGGCATGCCATGAATGACGCTTGCATGAGCGTCTAATAGTCTAATCGACGGCGACGCCTAAGGGGTCAAACATTAACAATAAGCATATTTGAAAAAATATTCGTTCTCTTAAGTGCCAAGCATCATAAAAATCGAATTGAAAAACCATTGAGATGTAAATCTCTGCAAAGATTAGCTGCGAGTTTTTAGCAAAAATTCCAAATCTCTCTAGGAAGTTTCTTGTAAAGTCCCCACAACTTTTCTGAGTCAGCACTCAATGAATGAAGACATGACTTAAAGATCTTGTAACCACTCCAAAAATTTTCATAAAAATTTGTTTTAATTTTTTTTACATAGATAGGTACTCTTCACAGTAATACCAGTGTATTACTTTACTCTATGCAGTATACTCTTTGCTTCACAAACTAATAAGCAATAAGAGATACTAGGTACGTATGTACTCTTTCCCTCATAAATACTCTTTGGTTGGTACTCTTTGTCGTTGATGGCAAAGAGAATACAGGTATTTATGTATTGTATTTGTAATTAATAATTATTACTAAATTAGGTACTCCTAACTATCCCTTTATATCTGTGTAGTGAAGATAGCTGAACGAATTTACTTCAGAAATGAATTGTGAATTGAGGTTAAACGAAAAAATTAAATCAGTAAAGATTTTATTTTATTTATTTATTTATTCAACTTTATGCACAGTAATTTTGTACAAAGGCGGACTTAATGCCAAAGGCATTATCTAACAGTCAACCTTAGGGTGATGCAGAGATACATTGAGGTAGGTGCAGTGCACTATGACCACAATAATAATACATACATTGTACATACACACTATAATACATAAGAAATAGACTAGATTTTTCATTAACAAACAGCTCATGCGTCACCTAGAGGATCACTCCTTAATTAATGACCGGCAATATGGCTTCAGGCCGAAACGGTCAACGGGTGATCTTCTAGCATACGTTACCCATCTTTGGGGTGAGGCTATGGACAAGCACGGCGAGTCACTGGCAATTAGTCTTGATATCGCCAAAGCTTTCGATAGAGTCTGGCACAAATCGCTTCTCTCCAAGCTACCAGCCTTTGGTCTGCCTCCTAGACTGTGCAACTGGATTGCTAGTTTCCTGCAGGAGCGCCGTATCCGCGTCCTCTGTGATGGACGGGCTTCGGAGTTCTTGCAAATAAATGCTGGCGTACCGCAGGGGTCTGTATTATCTCCCACTCTCTTTCTTCTGCATATCAACGACATGCTGTCCACCGGCAGCATACATTGCTATGCAGACGATAGCACCTTACACGGGAGTTATCACGGACAACATGCGGCCAAACAGTCTGATATCGTGGATAAAAGACAGCTTCTTGTCACTGAACTGGACCGGATCTTGAATCACATTTCTCAATGGGGCTCCGAGAACATGGTCGAGTTCAATGCCAAGAAGACGCAGGCTTGTGCGTTCACAGCAAAGGTATCTTCTTTCCTTCCCCTTCCCACTCTTCAGAGCACGCCACTTCCACTGCAGGACACTCTCTATATCCTAGGCATGGATATTCGCTGCAAACTGAATAACAGAAATTACATCGAGAACATCATCAAAACAGCCTCGCGGAAACTCGGACTCCTAAACAAAGTGAGACGTTTTTTCACGCCGGAGCAGCGGTGTCTTCTCTATAAGACACAAATTCGCTCCTGCGTGGAATACTGCTCGCATCTCTGGGATGGCTCCGCGAAATACCTACTAGATGCTCTCGACAGGTTGCAGCGACGCGCGGTCCGAATTATTGGGAACCCTGAGGTCACGAACACCCTCGAGCCTTTGCAGATGCGTAGAGATATTGCTTCCTTGGCTGTATTTTACCGTCTCTACCACGGTGAGTGTTCTGACGAGCTCTTCCAACTAATCCCACCATCTCCTTTCCTACATAGGACAACACGTGCAGGCCTTAGATGTCACCCTCACACTGTGCAGAATATACGAGCAAGAACCAAGCGGTTCGGAGACTCTTTTCTTTGCCGCACCACCAAGACCTGGAATTCATTACCAGCACACGTGTTTCCTTCTTCCTACAGTCCCGGGGCCTTTAAGCGGGGCGTGAAAAAGCATCTGATGAGGCCGCCAAGCTGAGTGCCACCATTGTAGCACTTAGTGTCTGTAATGGTGACCCTCTTTCCTGAGACTTTGCCTTTAGCTTACCATCAGGCGAGGTGAGGTCAAGTTGGCGTGTCCTATATAAAAAAAAAAAAAAAAAAAAAAAGAAATTCATACACATACTTTTAAATATATTTACTTACATATTACTTACTTATACTTACTACTTATATATATACTTATATATATTCGTATAATATTTACTTATATAATATAAACTTACCTATACTTACATAGTTATACATAATGACTAAGTATTTCTAACATTAAGGTTTTACACATTACTATGACTAGGGGCTACTGTAGTAGGGCTGACGTACTTTGTACTTGAATGTTGCACGGTTAGTAGTCATCCGGATTTCGAGAGGAAGCGCATTCCAGAGGAGAATTGCTTGCACGAGGAAAGAAGAATGAATTAGGCTGGAACTATGAGTAGGACAGTGGAGAAGACGGTTGTCAGCTGACCGCAGATTTCTGTTGTGATGAGAACCAAGTAGCTGAATATGAGATGATAAATAAGAGGGGACATTAGGAGTGGCTAAAATTTTATGTATCATCATCACCGCCCTCAAGCTGCGTCGCTGACGTATCGGCAACCATCCTAACTCCGAACGATGAGCTGAGACGTGATCATATTTCCTAAGGTTAAAGGTGAATCGAATGCAATTGTTGAGAAGGCGGTCGAGTTTATTGAGCAGATCTGCATTCATGTCGAGATAGCATACATCACCATAGTCCACGATTGGAAAGATTAGCGTTTGCATTAGCATTGCCTTGGTTTTGGTTGGTAGAAAATTTTTGAGGCGATAAAGACTACGCAGCATTCCTGTAACCCTGTAAGCATGGCTTAAAGTTTAAGGATACTATACATTTAAGGACTGAAGCTCCAAACAACATAAACGGTGTTACTGAACTGACACGAAAGTGAATTTGGAGTTTGGAGATGGAGAAGCTGTCTATGTGTAGAATGTGTCTAGTGTCTAGCGGACGACTCTCGACTGCGGTCGATTGCCGACACTCATTTACAGGAGATGTACGAGTCTCTGACTCTGATGCTGGTGAGTAATACTACGTCTGGCACGTTTAATAAAAGAGCCTCTTATAATAAACAACTTAACCTATTACTACTTACTGTTGTAATACGAATTAGTTTATGCTGTACAACAGCATAAAATGATACTCGCACTCGTAATACGAAGAGACCGTGATATATGTAGACCCCAAGTCACGAGAGGTACGGGACGGTGGGAAGGTTTCAAATTCAAATTCAAATTCAAATTTTATTTGCATAAAACATGGTGTACATAGATGTTAAAAAAGGTTTACAAAACTGAGCATGCATGTTTTGCCAGTGGTGTACTAGCGCACAAATATTTATTCCCTATTAACTTTGATTAAAAATTCGTCAATGCTATAGAAGCTATGTTCATTTAGCCATTTATATAATTCTTTTTTAAATTTTTTAGTGCTTAGTCCTTTAAGATACATTGGTATTTTATTGTAAATTCGTACACACATAGCAAGGCAACTCTTATTGTATTTGGTGGACTTCGGGATATCACTCAGCACAAGCCTATAGGGATCTCTCTGGCTACGTGAGTTTACACTTTTTGCTACTTTGAATAGATCAGTATGTTGCCACACAAACAGACATATCTCATAAATATATAACGATGGCAACGGTAACAGATTGAGTTTTTTAAACAACGGTCGACATGACTCGTCTGGTTTAATTCCACATATAGCCCTAATGCACTTCTTTTGAGCAATAAATGCTTTATTGCAATCTGTACTATTACCCCACACTATAAGGCCATATCGTAATACAGATTCTACGTAAGCACGGTACGATATTATGGAAGTTTTACGGTTAGTGATCAGTTTTCAGTGTCAGATTTATAATCAATCTCCTCTCTTCAATGATCTGTACAAGATCAATTTTTTTTATCTAAATATATAGAAAAAGTTAGCATACTGCTGCATTGACACACTACTATTCAAATTAGTAGTAAAATAAAGTTAAACAGTTGGTTACAGAGGACAGCAGACCATCCCTGGCCTGTGACCTCTGTTGCTCAAGGCTCGAGACTTGCTACGAGCTGAGGAGGACATCTCTCCGCAGTGAGGAGCTGTTCATGCAGTTGCTGAACCACAAAGTGGTGAGTAGTCTTGAAGTTTTGTATGAAAGTTAGGGGAGATGTTTGGATGTTTTTTATTCAATCACACTCTAACGACAGGATGGAGCTAACTGTTATTTAGCACAGGGATAGCTGATTGTCTGGAATAACGGAATAACATTATTATTTAAATTATGAACGAGCAGTAATTTGCTGCTATGTGCACTTCCTAGTATTGTATAGTTCAGTCTAGTATATCACTTTTATTGTTTGTTGTTCACTGCAAGCCATTTATCCAAGCTACATTAGAAGGTGGTTAGCGTAATAGCTGACACCACTTCTTCAGGCCTTTTGTTCCACAGTTGCACAACATGGTTGTTAAGAGAGTGGTAAGTGAGCTGTCAAGGAATGTGCGTGTGAGAGTGAGGCTGTGACCACAGGATGAGTAAGTTTGCTGCTGCACTAAATAAACCAATAAATATTAGGTAACTTACATTTATTGTTTAAGATAAAAGCTACTTTTTTGCCAGGAAATGGTTCCCATAGCGGGAATGTGATTAAAAACCAAAGTTGCGGGTGTCAGCTAGTCGTGCCTAAAACAATGTTGATGACAGTTTTTTTGGTATATACTAATATTATATATCTTACGATCAGTCTTATTGTTACTATAGGCCGATGAGGTGTGGGCACTGTTAATGTTCGAGGCGTCTCTCCCAATGGATGATTTCTAAAATCCTCTATACATCAAATATATCACACCACTTTTTGATTGAATATATGGTTTTCTGGTTCATATAAACCAGGGTGCATTCAATATCTGTTTAATGATATAGTTTTTTATGTCCAGTAGGATGTCCAGATGGGTTTAAGGGTCGACTTATATATGAGCGGTTTATAATCCATGGATAATATTGAATAGTGTCCTACCAGCCAATAGAGACCTTTGTATTTCAAGTAAATTTCTTCTTGCTTTGTCTGAATGTGTTGTCTCCATGTGAGTCTATGGTCCAGATGCATGCCTAGGTATTTTACTGTCTGTTGGTGGGGTACCTGGAAAAGGCTGCAGGCCCTCTGTGGCAGTGGGTGGTGAGATGCAATGAGAGTTGGAGGCTACAGGGGCAGGCCTTTGTGCAGTAGGGGCAGATTGAATGAGAGAACAGCTGTGCAACACCTCTTATCTCAATAATTTTATGTACTATGTAGTACTCTTATTCAATCAATGTAAGGCTTGAAGTTGAATAGGGCACTTATTGGAGGCGAGTAGGGCTGTGTCGTCAGCACACGTTGCAACAGTTACTCCTGGGGTTTGTGGCAACTCATAAAAAGGGAAACTCACAGTTAATGGATAGTTATAGACCTATTGCTTTGCTACCAATATTCTCAAAGATATTTGAAATTTTTTTAGATAATACAATATATACTTTTTTTGAAAGGGAAAACTTATTATGTAATGAACAGAAGGGGTTTCGTCAGAATAAAACTATAAACATGGCAATCTATGACCTTTATAAAAATGTTATTACCTATGTTGATAAAAAAGCACCTGTTTGTGCTATATACTGCGATATGTCCAGTGCTTTTGATTATGTGAACCACAAAATACTTTTAAAGAAACTGGATACTTACGGAATAAGAGGAAATGTTCAGAATTTGATTCAGTCTTATCTAGAGAACCGTCAACAAATGACTGCTATTACAAGAGTGAATAATAATACTCATTTAGAAGAAATGCATACTTCCAAGGCCAAGTATGTATCATATGGTGTCCCTCAGGGTAGCGTCCTTGGGCCACTTTTGTTTATTATATATATCAATGACTTACCAAAATGCACTATACACAATATGACATTATTCGCTGACGATAGTACCATAACCATACCTTGTAAAGACATTGATGATTATAACTCTGACATTAACGAATCACAGACATCGATAGTTTCATGGTTGAATAATAACAATTTAAAAATCAATTTATTAAAGACAAATATAATGCATTTTGGACAAAGGCACCAGAACCGATTAAATGTGAACCTGATGCATGACCAGGTGCAAATAGAAGAGTCTATGACTGCGCGGTTTCTGGGGTTGACATTAGATAGTAAGTTGAAATTTAAGAAACACATTGACATACTTTGTAAAAAAATTAGTAGCTCATCTTACGCTCTCTATAAACTTGCACCTATTATTAACAAAGTAGCTTTACTGTCAGCATACCATGGTTAAGTGGAGTCAGTACTTCGATATGGTGTAATTTTTTGGGGTAATGCAACTAAATATGACATGGTCTTTAAAATGCAAAAGCGTTGCATCCGTGCAATGTTTGGTATTGAGAGCACTGACAGTTGTGGGCCATTTTTTAAAGAGCACAATATTCTGACACTCCCCGGCATATACATACTAGAGGTAGCACTGTTTACCAGGTATAACCCACACCTGTTTCCAAGATTAATGGACAAAGTCGTGCGTAATCGTCGCGATAATAACAGGCTATGTGTCCATCCTGCTAAGACTGCCCTATTACATAAAAGTGTAATATCCATTAATCTACAACAAAATTCCCAAAAATATAAAAAAATTGAACAACAATCGTTTTAAGTGGGCGCTCAAAAGATTGTTGATTGACAAGTGCTACTATAGTATTAAGGATTTTCTCGGGGACATGACTCTGTAGGATTGACTTTTGTTTGTAACTGGATGACTGATGTATAATGTAGATGTGATGACTTAAACTTAAATAATAATTTGTACATCACTCAATGGTAAAACATGTTGTGCCCAATCGAAGTTTAAGACCTATATAATAAGCACTTGACTATGTATATTATATGTACACATGTTTTTTGCAAATAAATATTATCTTATCTTATCTTATCTTACAGTCCAAGTTCCAATTTTGAACAGATTGATACTAAGAACATTGGTGTGCTAATGTGGTGTTGTCTCCGCAGCAAGTCAAGCTAGAAGTTATGCCCAATGAACGCCCGAGCATGGAGGAAGTGACGCAGACGACTGTGGGTGGATCAAAAAGTGTTGACGTGATACAAGTAGATGCTGAAGGTAATACTGAGTTAGCACATCGAGTGCTTCTGTACGATGGATCCCATAATGGAGGGATGGAATGATGGAAATTATCTAAAAGTATAGCTTATTAAGTACCTTACCTTTTTTGTTTTGTTTTAATCTGGATTTTTTAGGGGTTTTTATCTATACAATTATTCAACCCCATCCTACCCTGTACCAGTAACACATTCTTTTTCTTTTCTTTCCAATTGTTTTCAGTTCACGCCTAGTTTAATCCTAACCTAATCACTTGGAGAGCACAGACTGAACCCGACCCTAATCCAGCCCATTCAGGTCAAGTCACTCATTAGTAACACCCTCTCAGCTCCATTCTGCACACACTCCATAAGCAAATGCTGCACATGCAATTTGGAAAGTCAGCTTTCTTCATTGGGAAGGCTAATTTTGAGCATGGATAGTGCCCAGAACAAAGCCTCAGTGATGTTTTGATTGTACTCCTGCTCAACTTACAGTCTTCAAACCACGGGACGTAGGAAGGCTCACCCTGTACAGACCTATACCAAGTACCTTGGGTTAGAGCCTTGTTTAATGCCTCGTCTAGTCCAAATTGAACATTAATTTTACATAAATCAATCAATACCAGCCGTTTGCAGTCCTCTGCTAGACACAGACCTCTTCCAAAGTGCACCATTGCACCCGATAACTTCACCGTATTTTTCCACAGCGACCTTTTTTATATTTAATGACAAAAAGTATTTTCTTTATAAGTATACATTACTACATTCATGTGGTTTCTTATTCAGGTGCTCCTGTTTCTATAAAACCTCGACCAACTACGCAGATGAACTATGAAGATACGCCAGCTAACAACCGAACGAGAAGTGACCAAGCAAAGGAGAACATTGAAGAACCACAAGTCGAAACTAATAGCGTTTTAGAACAAAATACTGTTAAGAACAATACGATAGTGGAAACACGCGGCGAAACAGATACCAACAATAAACAAAATGTTGGCACATCCGATCATAGTGACGCTCACAAAGGAATGTCTGCAAACAAAATCAGTGCAGACCAAAGTGTTAATAGGGCTCAAGCAAGACACTTAAACAGTTGATATGCGACATATGTCAGAAATGTTTTAGAGGTAAATATGATTTAATAATTCATATGCGTACACACACTGGCGAGAAGCCTTATCAGTGTAATATTTGTAAGAAATATTTCAGTATTAAGTGGAGTTTAGATCTGCACACTCGCACACACACTGGCGAGAAGCCTTATCAGTGTAGGGTATGTCAGAAATGTTTCAGTGGAAAGAGCGATTTAGATAGACATACTCGTATACACACTGGCGAGAAGCCTTATCAGTGTAATATTTGTAAGAAATATTTCAGTTTTAAGGGTAATTTAGATCAACACACTCGTATACACACTGGCGAGAAGCCTTATGAGTGTAATGTATGTAAGAAATGTTTCACTATTAAGAGTACTTTAAATCAGCACACTCGTACACACAATGGCGAGAAGCCTTATGAGTGTAATGTATGTAAGAGATGTTTCAGTGAAAAGGGCCATTTAGATAGACATACTCGTACACACACTGGCGAGAAGCCTTTTCAGTGTAATATTTGTAAGAAATATTTCAGTTTTAAGGGTAATTTAGATCAACACACTCGTATACACACTGGCGAGAAGCCTTATGAGTGTAATGTATGTAAGAAATGTTTCAATATTAAAAGTCATTAAAATACGCACACTCGTATACACACTGGCGAGAAACCTTATCAGTGTAATGTATGTAAGAGATGTTTCAGTGAAAAGAACCATTTAGATAGACATACTCGTACACACACTGGCGAGAAGCCTTTTCAGTGTAATATTTGTGAGAAATATTTCAGTTTTAAGGGTAATTTAGATCAACACACTCGTATACACACTGGCGAGAAGCCTTATGAGTGTAATGTATGTAAGAAATGTTTCAATAATAAAAGTCATTTAAATACGCACACTCGTATACACACTGGCGAGAAACCTTATCAGTGTAATGTATGTAAGAAATGTTTTAATCAGAATTGGAATTTAATTATTCATATGCGTACACACACTGGCGAGAAGCCTTATGAATGTAATGTATGTAAGAAATGTTTCAGTAAAAAGGATCATTTAGATGAACATACTCGTACACACACTGGCGAGAAGCCATATGAGTGTAATTTTTGTAAAAAATGTTTCAGTAAAAAGGGTAATTTAGGTAAGCATACTCGTACACACACTGGCAAAAAGCCTTATGAGTGTAATGTATGTAAGAAATGTTACCGTTATAAGAGCAACTTAGTAAGACATATTCGTTTAAACACTCACTGAAAGCTAGTCGCTTACTTGTTAGGGAACTCTGCGAGTACTTTAGGTGTTCTAGATTTAAGTGCGGCGTGAAATGTGTCTGAAATAATATTAATTCTAATATGTGTTCTGCGCCATTATAACATTACTATATCGCAGTTGTAGAGCGTGCGACTGCTAAGTAAATGGTCGCGGATTCGATTCCCTCTCAAACATTAGAAATTATTGTATCTTCGCTGTGAACAGACGTGTATGCAGATATTAATATAGTATAATAAACATTACTTAATTAGCTGAATCGTCACCTAGTTTACGACAACTATAGGTAATCGTGAAAACTGTGTCAAATGCGAAGTGGTAAACATCTTTAAAGTGGACGTAGAATGTGCTATGATTGAAGGCACTTATTAAAATGGCTGACAGTCCCTTTGATAAGGGTAGCAGGACCCGCCGCCCCCAACGTCTGTCCCCACGCAAACATCAAATGTGACGAATCAAGGCGTACTCCTGGCGGAATGGGTAACGACGCGGAATGGGTAATCCAGAACTGGATGAGCTCTATTGAGCAGTGCCTCAATGAGTCATGCCATATTGCAACAGAAGGGAAACTGAACTCGGACCAGATGCTGCGAATCAGTAGTTTGTGCAGAAAGGTTGCAAGTGGAACTGCCCAAATGGCGGTACAATACCTGTCACTTAAAGTGAAAGCCGTCCAAGCTAGCACAGCTGGCCAAGCCCTTCAGGACCAACTCCGTATCAGAATCCAGTACGTGTGAAGCAGAAGAGTGCAAACAGTATATGACGTCGTGCACTAACCCATAATCCATAATAACCCAAAACATCCGTAGTATCCTTAAGAATTTGATGCATTTCCTACATTACAACATTTTTTTATTTTTTGTTATATAGAACACGTCAATTAGACTTCGCCTTGCTTGATGGTAAGCTGAAGGCAAAGTCTCAGAGAAGTTGCAGGTTACATAGACTATATACTAACCTAGACGTCATTGTTTTGACAGAATGTAGGCTATCTTTACCATATAGCATACGACTAATGCCGGAATATAACATGTGCAGAACTAATACAATATACAATCACTTTCTGGAAGAACTCAAGTTACAAGTATATCAAAAATAGATATTAAAAGTAAAAATGAGGTTACATATAGATCCGAATCACGTGCTATTACCTATGGCGTCCCGCAGGGTAGTGTATTGGGCCCTCTTTTATTTATTTTATATATAAATGACCTACCTAAATATACTAAACATCCAATGTCCCTATTTGCAGACGATAGCACAGTATCTATACAATGCCAAAACCCAAATCAGTACCTGGATGATATTAATAACTGTTTGGGATCGATTGTTGGGTGGATGAACAATAATAATTTGAAAATAAACATAACAAAAACTCAAATTATGCATTTCAATCAAAGACCGAAACCACATAACCTAATTGTAGCGTATAACAATCAAACTGTACGCGAGGTTAGCACAGCTAAATTTTTGGGTGTTACTATTGACAAGCAACTCAATTGGAAGGCACATGTTGAGGAAACGGTTAAAAGAGTTACCAGTTCTGCATATGCCCTATATAAGCTGGCATCCATTGTTAATATTGATGCTCTACTTACTGCGTACCATGGTCTATCTGAGTCCTTGCTTCGTTATGGTATTATTTTTTGGGGGAATTCGACTAACAATGACGTAGTTTTTAAAGCTCAAAAACGCTGCATCCGGGCCATGTTTACTTTGCAGTCTTCAGACAGCTGTAGACCATACTTCCTAAAGTATAACATCCTAACACTTCCGTCGCTTTACATCCTAGAAGTGGCTTTGTTTGTTCATGGTAATCCTCACTTGTTCCCACTTAAATCTGAATTTATAAAGCGCAACAGGCGTATGTTTCATAATAATGATAAGAAGTTGTGTTTACATACTTCAAGAACTACTATGATGTCAGACAGCCTGTTAGGTATTGCGCCAAAGGTTTATAATAAAATACCAGATGCATTAAAAGAATGTAATATAAACATATTTAAAATAAAGTTAAAAAAGTTATTAAGCAGAAAATGTTACTATGATTTAAGTGAATTTCTAGAGGATACAACTCTGAATCAATTGACATTTTGATTATAATAATATCTAGAATTTGACATTCGAATAATTTTAACTATTTTTTGACATGATAATATGGACATATGTTATGAGAATAATTAAATTTGACAATTATTAATTTTAAGATTTGACATTTATAATCACATTGATAATTGATTTTTTTTTTCATTTTTTATGTTTGCATGCTTGATTCTTTTAACTATAATATTTATATCTATTGTGTCACAAATTAATTATTGACTGTTTGAATATTCACATACCACACAAAAGTGGTAGAATGTGCTAGGAAACATTATTTTAATTATAAGACCACATTTGTTGTACCTGCATTCTGTGAATGAATAAATGAATATGAATATGAATGAACGATGGGGTAGTAATTTACATAAAACAGCGACATTAATGCAACAGTGGACGGACCAAATATGCAGGAGTTGAATAGATTAATAATAAAAATAGGAACAGACGTGGCAATGGCCTCCAGTCTATAGCGATAAGTTTAGGTTCATCCACGCATTAAATGACGCCTTTTTCTTTTTTACGTGCGCAAAATCCCCACGGATACCTCCCCACCGGAGCCGGTGGGAGAGGTTATGTCGGACTCGAACCGATTAAAACGCACGCCGCCTGTGGGTCGCTTTGGTTGCCGAAGGAGAGGTTGACAGGCATATCCCTCGCACCCCGGCCGACCCAGGGCCATCTCTCACGATCTGGCCCTCTTCTCGGGTGTGTGGGGACTACAGAGTCCCCAACTCGTTCCCGGTAAACGGGGAGGAACGCCGCCGGCGCGGCCTGCTTCTTTTAGGGTGACAGGCGGCTCCACCTGTCGCCCCCAGGCCGGAGCCATTAAATGACACCTTGCAAAGCCTATCTTCAATTAAAAGTTTAATTTTAATTGGAGATATTAATATTAATATATTGAAAGGACCTACATTATCTTAACCTATGCTCACACCATGGATTGTTCACCACGCACTCTTTGATCACGCGCCCAGAAAGTGGCTCTTGCCTGGACCACGTCATGCTAAAATCGCACTATCGCTCACAAACGCTTGTCATCAATAATCCTAAAACCGATCATAATGCTGCCCTACTAACCCTAAGTTGCAAGTTACCTAGATCAGAAAATGCACGCATAGTCAATAAAATAGATACTAATGGACTTTAAGGCGATTTACGCGACATCGACTTTGGCCCCGTTTACTATTCTGATGATCCACATTTTTGTATGCAGTACATGACCGACAAAATAAGAAATGCTGTACAGAATAATTGCAACATGATTGCATAATATAAACTTTAGCTTGAAACCTTGGATAACACCCGGCCTCATTCGCTGCATGAAACACAGGGATAAACTGCACTTAAAATGTAAACACGATCGATACAGAGACTTTTGCAATAATCTGTTGAGAAAAGTTAAAATTAATTATGATAAATTAAAACTGGATAAAGCTGGTTCGAATAATAAAATTTTCTGGCAACATATTAGGAATATGACCTACAACGCGAAACAAAATGAGTCGCCTACAAGTTTATTGAGCGCACACTCCTCATAGGTTGCGTCAGCTAACATAGTCAATAATTTCTTTCTGAACGTTGGTAAGCGGCTTGCACAACAAGTGCAGGGACGCACACAGTACTCATCATCAAGAATAATAATGAAGACTGTTGCAGTTGGTTGGCACAACATTTGAAATAAGATCCTTAAAAAATTCAGGCGTATATTAGTGCCTCTGTTAACCAACATCTTCCAAAATGCTTATTAACTGGTGTATTCCCCAAATATTTCAAAAAAGCAGTAATTGTCCCGGTATACAAGTCGGGAGGAAAGGAGCAAGTAACGAATTACAGGCCCATTTCTTTACTCCCAGCAATGTCAAAAATACTTAAGAAAATTGTAAATACATAATAGGTTGATGAAATATTTGGAAGATAATTCACTTTTGTCAAATACGCAGTTTGGTTTTAGAGCTAAAAAATTAAAATTAAAAAAACATATCAGGTAAATTTCAGCCATATAAGTAGCGATGTAGGTACATAGTATGTCACATGAAAACTGAGATAAATTTGGTGTTATAAAATTTTAGATCCAGTAAAATAATTAATTTAGTAAAATTATAGAATTAAATTGATACTAATAAATAACTTATACAGTAATGATAATCAATATGTCATCTATACTATATATTAATATTATAAAGCTGCAGAGTTTGTTTGTTTGTTTGAACGCGCTAATCTCTGGAACTACTGGTTCGATTTGAATGATTCTTTCAGTGTTGGGTAGTCCATTTATTGAGGAAGGTTTAAGGTTATATATCATCACGCTACTACTTAAGGGAGCGGAGCATTGATAATAAATAAATTGATAATAACAAATTCGGCAATTTTTCCTACATATTTTGAAGACTAAAACATCGGGCTCAAAGGGATATGAAGCTTCAAAATATACCCCAGGCGAAGCTGGGGTGGGTCAGCTAGTAATGTATAAATCAATTAATACAATAAGACATGATCAAAAATATATATAACATAGACAGTCAGTCAGTCAATCAAATCATCTCAAATTATTACATGGCCTTTACATCGACTGCCGATGCTGTACATAATTTGACTGAGTTCATAGCACAAGAACTTGATAAGGGAAATCGCACAGTGGGAATCTTCCTGGACCTAGCCAAAGCTTATGACACGGTGTCTATTCCTAAGTTGTTGAACAAGATGGAAAATATAGGGGTAAGGGGCGTACAACTAGCACTCTTCGAAAGCTATTTGAAAGAGCGTACGCAATGTGTGAGGATCGGCAATGTTCTCAGTGACGACCAAGAAAACACCAACTTTGGTATCCCACAAGGAAGTATCCTGGGGAGTACACTGTTCTTAATCAACATAAATGAACTTTGTAATCTAATACTAGAGCATGGCACGATCATATCATATACGGACGACACTGCCCTCTTTTTTTCTGCCGAGTCAGAAAATGAAGCGTACGGGCATGCCCAGCGCGGATTCAATATTATTAATAAATGGCTTTAATATAACTTACTAACATTAAATGCAGAAAAAACTAAATGTGTTGCATTCTCGACGCGCAAAAGACAGACTACTCCCCGGACAGACCTGTTACTTATGCTCACCATTGTAAAGACCCTAATGACTCAGGCAACAAGTGGACCTGCCCAGATATAGCTAGAACAGGCAAAATGAAATACCTGGGTATTATAATAGACGAAACCCTGTCTTTTGCTCAACATAGCGAAGCACTAATTCAAAAGCCTACACAAACTAATATTTGCATTTAAGAAAATTAGGCACATTGCTGATTTAAAACTAATTAAACAGGTATACTATGCCCTTTGTCAATCAATATTAAGATACTGCATAACGTCTTGGGGAGGAGGGGGTAAATCCTTGTTACTGCCCATCGAGAGAGCACAGAGAGCGATCCTAAAGGTAGCAACTTCCCGTCCTTTCCTATATACCACTGACCTCCTATACAAATCTTGTGAAGTACTAACAGTCCGCTAGCTATTTATAGTGAGCACAGTACTCAAACAGCACGCGGCACTCCCATTCAGCACTGAAATTGTAAATAAAAGACGGAAAGATATTGTATGCACCCAGCGAATTGCGATAAATCACGCATATACAGCCAAATTCTATATGTTTCTGGGACCACTGCTGTATAATAGAGTGAATGCTATAGCAGACATATATCCTCTGAACTTCAACCAGTGTAAGAATGTCCTAAAGAATTTCCTACAAAAATTGACACACGATGAGACAGAGAAGTTGATAACGGTGGTGAAATGAATATTGTTAAGTAGTTCAGTAACTAAGATATAAGATTAGATTTAATTACCAATTCACTTTGTAAGTAATTTTTATACATATGAATTATTTGTTTATTTAAAATGTAAAAAATGCACTACAAGCCTGAAAAACAGGATTACCTAGTTCAGGCACAATCTATGTAGCACAGCTTAATAACTATAGCGTGAGATTGATTTGACAATTATTGTAGAGTTTATGTATAAAGTATGCAATAACTATAAAAGATTGCAATAGATTATGAAACTATGTAACATATACTATTGAATTAATCAAATAAATTATTATTATTATTTATATATATATATATATTAACCATAGGTATCCATCTAAGTACTAAGTAGCTGTTTATATTCAAGTAATATCTGTTTAGATGTATGTACCTAATGTTATTGTATAGGCGCGGGCTTTGGTCCTGACCGCACCCCAGACGTATCGATGCACCGACGTTGTATGCATGTCCGCCGCGCCTTAACTTATATCGCTTCGTAGCTTGTCGTGAATGCCTAAATTTAAGTATAATAATTTCATATCCTAGTGCTATCTATCATCTGTCACTCAATTCGTCTTCTTTTCTGTCTACTCTTAACTTTTACGAACTGTACCTATCTTTCTACTGTGTCTGTGTTCGAATAAACTTTCTTTTCTTCTAAACGTGAGTTGCTTATTTCGCTAGCCCAAGTCCACACACCTTACCGTTTGGTTCAAATAGACCACCGACTCAATCGAACAAAAAGGCTAATTTGGTAGCATGGCTACAAAGAGAAGGCGTGGAAGCTGACATGAATTTGTTAAAAACTGAATTATTACAGCTAGTAAAAGAGAATAACCCTGCGAAACCAAAATATAAAATTGACGAATTGGCACTTCAGCATGGACACAAAGTGGTAAGAACGCCGCCTTATTACTGTCAATATAATACTATTGAGTTGATTTGGGCTCAAGTCAAAGGACACAGCAGCACGCCACATCACAAAGGTGGCATTCTCCACTAAGAAAATGTTGACATTGTTGAATGAAGCTTGTGCCAAAATTACGAAAGAAGACGGGGTAAAAGTGGTAGAATGAACACGTAAAATAATAAAGGGGACCATGATAGAGACGTCAATATTGATAGTATAATAGAAAAAGAAATAACTATTAACACGAGTGACGATAGTTCTACTGACGACTTTGGCTCATCATCTGAAGACAGATTTAAATATTACAGATTGTTTCATTTTAAAATACCTACAATATCAAATTTCTAATTAGCTAAGCTAATTTTTCTAACAAGAATTTGTTTCTAATTAGAATTAACTAATTTTTCCACTTAAAACTTTAATTAAATGTACTTTACACACATATTCAAATCGGTTAAATCCCCATGGAAACTGGATTCGATTCATCGCGAGTATCGAGTACCGAGTACATAGTTGCTTCACTAATTTCGCCGCGAAGACAAATGTCAAAACGGGTCTTTCATTTTGTGAATAGGTATATTACTTTGCGCGAACACGTGCATTCTGTGTGAAGTATTTGATGTGACTGATGAAAATTCTGATTGAACGTGTAATATGTACAGCATAGCCATCATTAAAACGTAATTCCTGATTGATGGCACGAATGATGCTTGCATGTGCGTCTAATCAACGCCCAATGGGTCAAACATTAACAATAAGCATATTCGAGAAAATATTCGTTCTCTTAAGTGCCAAGCATTATAAAAATCGAATTGAAAAACCATTGAGATGTAAATCTCTGCAAAGATTGACTGCGAGTTTTTAGTCAAAATCTCGCAGTCAGGCAGTCGCAGTGAAGACACCCGTTGGAAAGGAATATTACTGTCCGCCCTTTCTGGTACAGCTATCACCTGGTACCGACATCTCCAAGTTCTGACAAATTACTCTGCTATGCAACATCGTTGTTCGAATTTTTAAATACAAAAGTAACAACACATGGTACGCAATGCTACAGATGCCAAGGTTTCGGTCACTCCTCCCGCAACTGTAACCTCACACCACGAAGTGTAAAATGCACCGAACCACATCTAACGCAAGACTGTCCTAAAAAATCGAGAGATCAGCTTGCAACATGCTGCAACTGTGGTGATTGTCACCAAACCCTGCAAACTTTCGTCAATGTAAGCATCGTGAAACTTACCTGCAGCTGCTGCGTGATAGGCAGATTAAAATAAAAACTGCTCGTCCCTTGAAGCCAGAAATAAAAAACAACAAGTGCGATGTAAGACCCTGGAATCAAGTTGCTGCCCTCAAACCTATAAATCCTGCTACAAAAACTACTCTCCAAGAAATAAACCAAGATCAAGCTACAACTGATATGATAGCGATCCTAATGACAATTAAAACAATTAATAATCAATTCATCGGGTGTAATACTATGATGGATAAAGTTATATTTATCTTAACTCATTTGGGGCAATATGTTTAATTCACAGAGCCTACGCATTATCTACTGGAATACTGACGGCATTCGCACAAAACTTTCTGAGCTACTGAAACTGGTAAGTGAGCATTCGATAGACGTAATTGCTTTATCTGAGACAAGAATATCTCCACATCTCAAACTCGTCACACCTGGTTTCACTTGTTATCGTAGAGATAAGAAATCCAATGGTATTGGACAGGGCGTTGCTATTTTGATTAGAAACGATATAACTCACACTTTACTTAATCTCTCCATGACTCAAAATCTTGAATGCGTTGGTATTCAAATTTCTACCTGTAAGCGCAATATTTCATTTATATCTGCTTATCAATCACCTAACCTACCCTATTACGTCATGACTTAGATGCAATTCTGAATGTGAGTCCTAAGGCTTTAATCATGGGTGACCTAAATACAAAGCACCCCTATTGACACTGTCCGATGTCTAATCCACACGGTGATGCACTTTTTGACCACATGGTAAATGGAGAATTCGATGTCATTGCACCACATGATTTTACTCTGTTTCATTACCGTAGCTCACACACCCCATCAACACCTGATATTGTTTTGGTGAAAGATGTTCTTCACGTCTCCGTACCGCAAAGCAATGCAACGTTCATCCTCAAACCATTGGCCTGTATATTTCACAGTAAGTGGTTCATTCGACAGACACAGCAAAACAATATTTGACTACTCCATTGCCGATTGACAGGGTTTCCGGGTCAGTCTTGATAGTAATATTAATCTTTCAGCTGGGACCATCCGTACAGCCCATGAAATAGACTCCGCTATAGAAATATTGACTGATGCAATATTGACCGCGCGAAATATTAATATTCCCAAAATCCGTTCAATGAATTCTTATAAACTACCTAGACGTATAAAGAGCTTAATTAAAATTAAAAATAATCTTAAACGAATAGCCGTAAAGGAATCTGATCATGGCCTCTGTCGACAACTTTACGCTCAAGTAAATCGAAATAAAAGATAGTATAAAGACATTTAACGACAACAGATGGGACAATAAACTAGCTAAAATTGATAACCCCTCATCGGACCTGTGGCGTGTTGTAAAATCAATAAATTATATACCTAATACCATTCCTCCTTTAAAAACACAGGATGCACAGTTTACAAAATGTGTTCTCGAACAGTGCGAAACTCTTTCAGACTCTTTCGCCGAAAACATGCATCTTACTTATAGTTGGGACACTGATTCGGAAACTACCCTTTCGGTCTCCATGTCAATGACCCTTTTGCAAACCTACCAATCCGAAAACATTCCTTCTCTTATCAGATCTAATGAAGTACGTAAAAAATTGACTCAATTAAAACATGGCAAAGCTCTTGGGATTGACGAAATACAAAATAAACTTTTAAAAAACCTGTCCCATAAAGCATTAGTCTATCTGACCAAAATTCTCAATGGTTGTCTACAAATAAATTATTTTCCTTCGAAATGGAAACACGCTAAAGTCATTGCTGTTAAAAAAATCAGGCAAAGATGGAACTAATCCTTCCAGTTATTGACCAACAAGTCTTTTGACTAGCCTTGGCAAGTTATTTGAACCATTAATATTGCACCGTTTAGCTAAAGTCACCGAAAAAATATTAATGCCCGAATAGTTTGGTTTTCGTCATGCACATTCTACAACTCAACAACTAGCTAGATTGGCCGAACATATTTCAGATAACTTAATTCTCGGTAAATCTGGTCTAGTAATGCTAGATGTCGAAAAAGCTTTTGATGCTGTGTGGCATCAAGGCCTCCTTCACAAGCTTGTGATCAATAAAGTACCCTTAAATCTTGTAATGTTGATCCAAAACTACCTATCAGAAAGGTCTTACTCAGTATTCATAGACAGTACATCTTCTAAACCCAAAACTGTTGTAGCTGGAGTACCACAAGGATCTAACTTAGGCCCATATCTTTTTAGTCTTTACTTTTGGCAATCTACGCCGATGATACCGCTGCATTTGCGACAGATAAAGATCCAGACATAGTAATTGCTCGTTTACAGCTGGCCATAGAATTTTTGAGTCAGTATTTTATAAAATGGAAGTTAAAACTGAATTCCAGCAAAACTGAGGGAATATTTTTCACAAGAAAGCGCTCGATGCCAATTAAACTCATAAAACAAGGTGATTATAATGTTTCCTGGAAAACATCAGTTAAATATTTGGGTGTACATCTTGACACCATACTGAACTGGAATATAAATACTAGTGTCCTGTGTGATAAAGGAATAAAATCTTTAAATTCTTTGAAACCCGTTCTAAACCGCAAGTCGAAACTCAGTCCCAAGATAAAACGATTAATTTATTCTACACTTGTAAGACCCTGCCTCTCCTATGGGCCTCCGGCTCGGTGTAGTATCACAGATACTAATTACAACAAATTGCAAATTGTTCTAAATAAAGCTATGAAATTAGCGTATAATACTCCTTTTAGGACTAATCTTAAAAAACTGCACTCGAGCATTAAATTCACTTTTGTTAAAAAAAATATTCTAAAGATTTCACGTAAATTTTACATGTACAAGAACCCTTTACATAGTAACATTCTTGTCTCCGGCGTTGGGAAAAGTCACTCGGCATTACTACCTTATTCTTATACATATAATCGATACCCTTACCACATCACTATTTCCTTAATGAACCATATATCTAGCGAATGCTCATTTATCGGCAGACCGGTTCATGACGACTGATAACTATTATATTTGTTTTGTAACCTACCCACAAAATCAAAATTATGAATTGTATACTTAATTAGTTGTATTACAAATGTTTTCTCTCTAAATAAATGCAATAACCTAGTCATTTAGTAGTCAGTAGCTTATTGTAATTAATGTTTGTCAGTTCGCTAAGTTGACTTACTGAGTGTTATAGAAATTGGTAAGTAAATTGTGTGTTGATTAATTAATATAGTAAAATGTTTAAAGTTTCATGTCAGAAGTTCATAAAGGCGTACTTAGCCTAGGTAACAGCTGTGATTAACCTAAGTAACAATTAGAATAAGATCAATTGTTTACTACCTTTGTAATATTTTAGTATAAATAAAGACATTTCAAAATCAAAAAAATAAAAATCAATCAACGAATGAAGACATGGCTTAAAGGTCTTGTAACCAAACCAAAAATTTTCATAACAACGTTTTAATTTTTTTATGTAAATACTCTTCTTGTCGATGTCTCACGTAGTATTGATCGTATTCTTCAATATTCTTCATTCTTTTGGTCGGTAATGGAGGCAAGGCTAGGTATTTATGTATTGTATTCGTAATTAATAATGATTACTCAATTCCTCCTTACTATCCCATTATAGCTATGTAGTGAACATAGGTGAACGAATTTACTTCAGAAATGAATTAGGAATTAAGGTTAAACGTTAATCATTAAATTAGTAAAGATTTGCATGGTTTAAAGTTTAAGAACACTATACATTTAAGGACTGAAGCTCCAAACAACATAAACGGTGTTATTGAACAGACGCGAAAGTGAATTTGAAGATGGAGAAGCTGTCTATGTGTAGACTATGTCTAGCGGGCTCTCGACTGCAGTCGATTGCCGACACTCATTTACAGGAGATGTACGAGTATCTGACTCTGATGCTGGTGAGTAATACTACGTCTGGCACGTTTAATAAAAGAGCCTCTTGTAAAAAACAACTTAACTTCGGCATATATATTGTCCCCAAGTCACGAGAAATACGGGGCGGTGGCGGCCTCGGAAAGGCTTGATATATAATCGATAATCGGTGCATTTGAGCTTCTCTCTGCAAGAATCTGGTTTCAAGTCTCATCTTGAGCTTTATTTTATGATCTAAATGTTTGGGAAAAGTTAACAGACTGCTGCATTGACACACTAATTTTCAAACAGTAGTAAAATATTAAAATAATGTTTAACAGTTGGTTACAGAGGACCGCAGACCAACCCTGGCCTGCGACCTCTGTTGCTCAAGGCTTGAGACCTGCTATGAGCTGAGGAGGACATCACTCTGCAGCGAGGAGCTGTTCATGCAGTTGCTGAACAACAAAGTGGTGAGTAGTCTTGAAGTGTTGTATGAAAGTTAGTGGAGATGTTTAGATGTTTTTCATTCAATCACACTCTAATGGCTGGATGGATCCAACTGTTATTTAGCACAGGGATTATATTGCTTATTATATAGCGAGGAGGGCTCCACCTGTGCCTGAGTCAACATCATACTCGTGATTAAATAAAGTTTATAAGTATTAAATTGACTCAAATTAAAGTGAATTGTGTAAATAACAATAAACAGTGCTCAAACTATCACAACAAATAAAATACTGTACTGTACTGTATAATACAATAAAATTATAACAAAACAAATGAAAAGATGAAAATGATTTAACAGACTCAAAACATGATATTTTTTTTTTATTTAAAACAATGCAAATATAATGGGTGCGCAAAGTTCAAAGTCGTAGTATGTGAAAGTGTTATCTATGTTGCAGTTTCATTAGTGTGTGAATAACATAACAATTAAAAGTGGTCATCATAACTAGCATAAATATAAAACCTATAAGAATCAAAGAATCAATTTCATTTATTCAGTTTAGGCACATAAAGAGCACATATTGTAACGACGCGCTCTGCGAACGCCGTCACACCGGTTTTAATTCTATTTTTGAACGAAAAGTTTCGGAACGCGGAGTGAATGACATTTTGACGTATACCTGTCAAGGCACCTTTTTTCCTAGCGTTGAGGCTGGATGGTCGATATTCATGGCTTCGTAACTTAATTTCAATAAATCTCATAAAAATGAGAGTATTTTGGCCTAAAGGATAATAGTTTGTGTCCTCACAACTATCCTCTTGTGGAATTATAGTTTATTTCTGGTGAGTTGTCATTTTTTAATAAGATTCACTTTGCTAGAAATCGCCACGTTCCTAATTTGAAAAATAATTGTTAAAATTCTATTGTTTCAGCTCTTAATCTGAGAATATTATGATTTCTTTTGCTATTGGCATTGTTCCAGCAAATTAAGGCGGTAAGTCGCACCAATTTATAAAAAAATTAGGACCTCGTGTTCATATAGGAGTTGTTCTAATGACATGCAATTTTGTTACAGGTTTCCAATTGGAACCGCCTTTGTCTTTGCCTTTTCTCTTTTCTTTGGACCTTTTTCGGCGTTTCTTTGTCTTCGGTCAACTGCATTTCCTTATGGAGGGTTTGGGCTTTTCACCTCAAACATGGATGTACCGCATGGGCTTAAACTGAAAACTTCGCCTGCTACGAGCTTTCCCGCTGCTGTGTTTACATATACTCGCCGAGGGATGCCGTGAGCTTACTTTAATTATATTTTAAATCTAAACTTCAAAATAACCTAAAAGTGCATTGGTGACATAGAATCATATTGACGTAGGATAATATTGACATAGCTTATAAAAATCTAATTTTAAATTTAAGGTTAGTTATACATTAGGAGTGTATCCTTACATCTATTTCTGAATGCACACTGGAGTGGACAATAAAACCTTAAACCTCACAGTTTGGTTTCATTTAGCTCACCTCCGGAAGATTAAAAGTTTCCAATCTCCGCTGATTATCTTAGGCATGTGTATCTCCAAGGCGCCCGAACTTTTATGGTAATGTACTTACAAACCAATTTTATTTATATTTCTTTTAAATAGGAGATTACACACTTACTTCTTTCATTGTCATATGACACATATTTTTTATTATTACATCTGACGCTTGCGAACCAATTTTTTTTTTTTACTTTGTAATAACATCATATTATTAAATTATTACAATTGGCGCCCGAACAGGGACATGACAGTGTGCATATATCTTTATTCCTTGTCACCTTTGCATTATTTTTTACCTTATCATGTTAAGAACAGTGTTTTCTTCATGTATTTTACTGTTACATAACTGTGTATTACAGTAAATCTTTGTTATTGTTTACTTTGCAAAACTAATCATACTACAAGTTAGTACTATTGTTTGTATCTCTCAATTACAGGTGAATGTTTCAATTTGTATAACATGGTTACTGTTATAATTGTTTTATCTTATATAGCTTTTGTTTATTACAGGTAAGATTTTCCACTTGGTAATATTATATAATTACTAGTTCTTAACCTTTATTTACATGTGTGAAAACATAGTAATATTTGACCATTTGCTGTTTACCTTAAGTAAACATAAATAATTTATTTTGTGAATCACTAATGCATTTTTATCTTTATAGGCATTTGACCTAAATAACTTTTGCAACAATAACATTCCATTCTATGAGTTTGTTTGACTTTTGAGTTTAGCGTTTTGCTATCAATGCAATTAACTTCATTCATAATTTAATTAACTTTAATTAGAAACTTTAATTGATACTTTAATTAGAAACTTATAGTGTATTTAATACAACTTTTTATTAGATTTTCACATCCTTTTATAAATCAAACATGGATAAGGAAATACAGGTCCCGCCTTTGTTTGAGAATATTGTTAATGATGTTCCAGTTGGTACTTCTACTCATGAGATGCCTCATGTCATGGCTGATTTGTCTGAAGTTGTTGATCCATTTTCGAATAGTCGAGGAGCTGGTGATCATAGTCTGAGAGCCGCATCTTCATTTAATATGATGAATGTTTTATTGAATGATAATTTGAAGAAAAACTTGCCTTCTGTTACTAAGTTGCCTGATTTAAAACGAAGTAAGCTTTTGTATGATGGTAAATCGTGCGTTAGGGAATTTATTACTCAAGTGGAAGAATATTTCTTGTTTAAAAATTTTAATGAATATTTTTTGGTTAGTTCATTCTCTGATCTTTTGTCAGGCACTGCGCTTAAATGGTTTCGTAGTGTTCGTATTCGTATTGCTTCTTGGCAGGATTTGAAGGCTGCGTTGTTGAAACGTTTTGATAGAATTGAATTTGATTATCATTTGGAACATGAACTCCGTACTCGTAAACAAAAGATAACTGAGTCATTACCAGATTTTATTACAGACATAATGGATATGGCTAGCCGTTTGTCTATGCCTGTTTTTGATGCTACCCTCATAACTATTATTAAACATAACATGAAATCAAAATATTTTATCATAAATAGTTTTTCTTTAAATATTATAATTTGAGAAGAGACCGCTAAATAAAAAGGATGAGCGTGCTTATAATCCAGATATAAAGCACCATTAAGGAGTGCAATGTGTACCAGGCTACGTTTGTCAATGAAATTATTTGTCCAGTCTTATCCAGTGGTCGGTAACCCAACTCAAACTAGTGGAAAATATTAATAGAATAGTAACTTTGCATCGAAATTAATACAATAATTTGAGGCGTCTGGAGATATACAGAGTTCTGTACATTTGAAGCTAGAGAGTGAACATGTGGGGCTCTGCGCAGTTTCAAAGGTGCGTCGCCGCCGTTGCCATGGTGCGAAGTGTCGTGCAGTGCTTTTGACATTTATATTTATTTTTATTACATTTTCAATTTGTAAATATAATTTTGTGTCTTACATATATAAGTGATTTAGTGTAAGTTTAAATATTTATGCAAGACTGCAGTGGTACTTGTAGTGATACGGATGTAACTTCAAGTCAACCTACCACACTTGTTCGGTGCCCCCACTGCACCCAAGCTCGCTTTTTTAAAGGTAAGCAGGGTTTGAAAATACATTTGGGAAAAGTACACAAATCTCCAAATGTACTTTCAAGCTCAATACCAGTATCACAATCGCACACTACCTCCGAAATTCCATTTTGGCGAACTCTAAGCAAATTTAAAAATTCGGTTCCGATTTTAAAGAGAGTTCCCCGCGGTGCCCGACCATCTGTGGCACAAAATCTGGCTTCTTGCATTTCAAAAGTAGTCCGGGAGAACTCTCAAAGAGCTTGGGAACAGCTTCTCACTTTTCCTTATAGGATTTTACACATATCACATGTCTCAACTTCTAAGAAATCTTTATCACAGCAAATTAAAGAAAATTGCCTCTCGACCTATACTTTTGACCCTAAATTCACGAGCTTTCGAAAAAATTCTGTTTCTCACTATGTAGAATCCAAATTAAGGGAAGGTGACATAAGGGGTGCATCGAGACTTTTGTTTAGCAGCGATGTGGTGGCTGCTTGCTCGCCAGATACTCTTGCAGAACTGAAGAGCAAGCATCCAGCACCAGCCGCTGACCTTTCCTTCCCTGATCCTCCAAATAAAGACGATGATTTTCTCACTGTTTCAGCTAAGGACGTTCTAGCTGCCGTTGGTTCCTTCAAGAGCGGATCTGCTGGCGGCCTAGATGGTTTAACCCCGCAACACCTCAAAGACTTGCTGAGCCCTGGGGAAGCCGGCGATGCACTTTTGAAGGAGCTAACGGCCTTAATCAACCTAATGCTCTCCGGCAATGTGTGCGATGCCATCGTTGATTTGCTTTACGGCGCAAATCTATGCGCCTTACGTAAGAAAGACGGTGGTATTCGTCCCATTGCCGTAGGGTGCACGTACAGGCGTATGGCGGCCAAATTATGCTGTAAAGCATATAATAACACATTAACCAACCAGTTCCAGCCCCTGCAACTTGGCTTTGGCTCTAAAGGGGGCTGCGAGGCTGCCGTACATGCCCTGTCAACGTACCTTGGCTGCAATAGAGGAGAAGTCATTCTTAAAGTTGACTTGAAGAATGCCTTCAACTCAGTGAATAGGGACACATTGTTGACGCAAGTGAAATTGGAAACCCCTAAAATTTATAAATTTCTTTGGCAATGTTATAGGTACCCCTCAAAATTACTATACAAGGACAACGTTTTAGAATCAACAGTTGGGTGTCAACAAGGTGACCCTCTTGGGCCACTCATTTTTAGCCTTGCTATACATCCCGTGATCCGGCAGCTAAATTCTAAATTTAACGTGTGGTATCTAGACGACGGGACCCTAGGAGGAGACGTTAAAACAGTTTTAGAAGATTTGGCTTTTTTAAAAGATGAATTTAGATCCATTGGTTTACATTTAAATGCAACTAAATGTGAAATTTTTCTTGATGATAACATAGACATCCTTTCAACATTATCAAAATTCAACGATTTGGCTCCAGATTTAAAAATTGTTCAAAAAGATTCTCTCCGCCTCCTTGGGTCCCCAATCCTAGAGGAAGCATATGACTCCTTCGTAGAAGAAAAGATTCGAAATTTCTGTGAAGTTTCGGACCGATTACAACAAATTAACATCCATTCTGCTTTCACTATAATTCGGTATTGTCTTTTTGTTCCTAAATTTACACATGTTCTCCGCTCAACTCAACTGTTCAAATATTCGACTCTTTTAGGTAAAATGGATAGTGTGATTCGAAACACACTATGCAAAATTCTAAATGTGGATATGAACGACCGAGTCTGGCTTCAGGCATCCATGCCTGTGCGTCTAGGCGGGCTCGGCGTTCGCAAAATTACTGACGTAAGTCTGCCAGCATTTTTATCTTCGGTGCATGGCACGGATGAATTAGTTAAAAAAATCTTAACCCCTAGCCTAACTAATTCAGAAGTGCCAGGCATGGCCGAAGCTTTTAATGCTTGGAAAATGTTTTGCCCAAACGCTGATTTGCCAGCCAACCCAGCTTCCCAGAGACAATGGGACGTGCCGCTCTGCAACATGGTAAGAAAACATCTAATTTCTAGTTCTACCAATGTTGCGGAACGTGCTCGCCTTTTGGCTGTGGGGGAATGGGAATCCGGTGTTTGGCTTCAGGCCCTACCGTCGCCTAACATTGGTACCATGTTGGACGATAACACCTTCCGTATCGCTGCTTGCCTTCGTTTAGGTGCTCCTTGCGTTTCTCCGCATCGATGTCGCTGTGGGGAAGAAGTTGGTAGCCTTGGACATCATGGTCTCTCTTGCAGCAGGAGCGCAGGACGGCTGTCGCGGCACGGGTATATCAATGACATAATCCGTCGGGCTCTTGTCACCGCTGGCGTTCCAGCCATATTAGAACCCACTGGCTTGGCGCGCGACGATGGCAAGAGGCCAGATGGAATGTCTTTGGTGCCTTGGAAGATGGGAAGGCATTTGGTGTGGGATGCAACATGTGCTGACACCCTTGCGCCTTCACACCTTCCAGGGACTGCAAACTGCGCCTGCGCTGCTGCTGCGTCGGCAGAGACCCTCAAACGGCGCAAGTATAGTAATATAAGTGGTAATTACATATTTGAGCCGTTCGGGGTCGAGACGCTGGGATCATGGGGCCCAAGTGCCCGTCTTTTGTTTAGAGACATTTCGAAACGCTTAATTGACGCTACCCGTGATCAGAGGGCTGGTTTATTCTTTGCGCAAAGAATTGGTATTGCCATTCAACGTGGCAATGCCGCTAGCCTTCTGGCCACCTTCCCGGTTGACATCGATGGCGAGGAATTCTTTGACGCCTGAACCTGCAGGATTATTTAGATATATATTCTTTTTATATATATATTTTTATTCCTATAATTTCCGTGTATATTATGTAAATAATTGTTTATGAATAAATAATAACAATACATGTTAAATATTTACACACCTTTTGTGTTTGGTAGAACTATTTCTTCTATCGACGAATTTATTAACCTCAGCAGAGAATTAGAGAATTTTGTGTCAAGAAAGAACTTGAGTGAGAAAAGTATTAAAAAAGAAAAATATTCTGCTCAAATTAGTGCCGTTAAATCAGATGATTTAACTTGTTTAAAATGTAAGTCCTCTGGACATTCTTATAAAAATTGCCCTACATTTCCAGGTGTAATTTGTTTTAAATGTCACAAGCTTGGCGTCACTACGAAGAATTGCGAAGTTTGTAATTCAAATACTGTTCAGTCAAAAAACGTATCAGGTCCCATCGAGCCCTAGTTTTTGATAAAACTTCTGGTGACTCGATGTTGAAAAAATTTAGCAATGCTCCGAATGAAGCCACTTGTAAGAAAGAATTTAATGAATGGTTAGATTATTTGAAAGTTTTCTTTAATAATATCAGGGCTGCTCCTGTTTTGTTTGTTAAACATAAAGACACTAGACCTTATTTAAACTTTAATATCAATAATAAATTTTATTCAGGTTTGTTAGATAGTGGAGCTTGTAGTTGTGTACTCGGTTCTAATATTCATCAAACATTTTTGCAATTAGGTTATAAATTTAAACCTTATAAAGGTAACGCTGTTACTGCTGATGGTTCTGCACACAATGTTATTGGAACTATGGTTTTACCTATCACTTGTGATAACTTAACTAAAAATGTAGATTTTTTGATAATACCTTCTTTTAAACCTTCAATTATTTTGGGATTTGACTTTTGGTTGAAATTTAATCTTGCTAAAGACTTATGGAATAATATTACTTTTTAATATGAATCCACTACTTGTGTAAATGCAGTTACTTCTGTTTCTGAACCTTCTCCTTCTGAGAAACACGAGTTAAATAAATTATTTCACTTTTTAAAATATTTCTTAAGTTTGAAACATCTAAAATTTTTGTTTGTGATAATGGAAGCCAATTTACAGCTAAGCAATTTGTAGATTTTCTAAAAAGTTATAATATTAGTAAAATATTTTATAATACTTTATATACACCTCAAAATAATCCTGTAGAGAGATATAACAAAACAGTCGAAACATGTATTTCTTGTTTTGTTAAAGATGATCATAGAACTTGGTCAAAATATTTGCCTCATGTTCAATTAGCTTTAAATAGTAGTGTGAATCTAGCCACAGATTTCACTCCTAATTTTCTCATGTTCGGTAGAGAACTTATTTTTGATGCTTCATTGCACCGTTTTAGTAATTCTTTTGATAACCTCAATCAACTTGATGTTGTTGATAGGTCTTCATTTGCTTTTTCACTTAAATCACTTAGTGATATTTTTATAAAAGTTCAAGCTTCATTGCTTAATTAAAGCTTATAAGCGTAATGCGCGTTATTATAATATAGGAAGGAAGGTCATTTCTTTTGAGGTGGGAGATATAGTGTGGAGGAGAAGTTTTGTGCAGTCTAATGCTCCTGCATTCTTTTCGGCTAAGTTAGCACCTAAGTTTGTTAAGTGTGAAATAATAGATAAAATTTCCTCTAATGTTTATGTTTTAAAAGACCTTAATAAAAACTATACTGGTCGTTATCATATTAAAGACATAATTAAATATTAAAATTATTCTTGTTTTGACAATGTCTATCTTTGTCTTTGGTACTTTGTTTGAAGTATGACCCCACTATGAGGTGATGTTTGAAAGGTTGAGGGGTGTTGAAAGGAGATGTATGTTAGGAACTTCACAACAATTTATTAATTTCAATTTTAGTTTCCTTCAAAAATAACTTAGGTCATTTTAGGACTTGTTATTGTGTAACTCTACTCCATATTAACAAATTGTTCCACATCAAAAGATCTTATATTTTTATTTATCTTTGTTGTATAGGATTATTTTCCTGTATATATTTTTATACAAATTTAGGAATTTAGTTTCTACTCTAATATAGGAGTGAAATTTAATATTCATTTTCTACATTAAATTCACTTGACTTATTTCCACTCACTTAGGGAATGGAAAATTAAGTTTCTTGAACTTTATTTTTGTACAGTTCTGGGTTATTTTCTTAGTATTAAGATTCTCGGATTGGACGCATTTTATGCATTTTTTACACACCTTGTTATACCATTTTTTGGGAAACTTGTGTCTTACTGGACTTTACAATTTTTTGTGCTATTGTGTTTCATACACATAGTCACACCTTACGCTTTGCGCACGGGAAGCTGGTGGTGTTGAGCCGGTCGTAATTGTCGTTTTTCTCTTTTTGTACGATTGTGTTTTTATACACATTGTTACATTTTTTATGCTTTGCGCACGGGATGTCGGTGGTGTTGTGCCGGTCGCAAGTGTCATACTTTTCTTATGCGGTTGTGCTCAGAAAGTCAGTGGTGTTGTACTGGTCACAATTGTCATATTTTCTTTATATTTTGCTTGTGCTCGGAAAGTTGGTGGTGTTATGCCGATCACAATGCTTATAAATATATTATTACGACACTTTTGTCGTGATTTTGTTTTGACGTTTTAGATGTTGGAATAGGAATTTGAAGTCGGCGGCTTTTCAACCTAACCGACAGTGGGAAAACTTCATTGTTTTTACCGATTTTCTTTCAGATTCGGCAGCGTTGGTGCTTAACCGATATCTTGTTAGTTTCATATTTGTGTTTCAGGAATAGCTGGTATAGAGTCGGTGGCGTAGGAGCTCAACCGCACTTTTGTATTGATGCTAGAAGGCTGGTTGAGATCAAGGATTAGATTCGACGGCGTTGGTTGCCTAATCGATATCTGGAGTGGAGTTGAGTAGGGATTGTTTAATTTGTTTTATTGAAGGATTTATTTTCACTTTTGTGTTGAAATAAGTTTTTACTCTTTTCTGAGTTTGGTTTCGGTTATTCCATTAAGTTGGATAGTGTCCTTTGTTTCCATTTGAAACTGGAAATTCTTTTTCAACTTAATTCTTTACTTTTCGAGTGTTTTCACATTCTTTGATTTTTAGGAATGCTTTCCCATTCTTTAATTTATGATTGTTTCTGCAATACCCAATGCAAGATGCTTTCGCATTGCCTTTTTTTGTTTATTGAAAAATGTTGCATGACATTTTGTCTTTTGAGGTTTTTTGGAATTTTGTTCTGGACTCTCATAATTTTCATTAGAAAAGGAAGTTTCCTTCTTTCTTTTTTTTCTTTTTGGGGAGGGATGTAATGTAACGACGCGCTCTGCGAACGCCGTCACACCGGTTTTAATTCTATTTTTGAACGAAAAGTTTCGGAACGCGGAGTGAATGACATTTTGACGTATACCTGTCAAGGCACCTTTTTTCCTAGCGTTGAGGCTGGATGGTCGATATTCATGGCTTCGTAACTTAATTTCAATAAATCTCATAAAAATGAGAGTATTTTGGCCTAAAGGATAATAGTTTGTGTCCTCACAACTATCCTCTTGTGGAATTATAGTTTATTTCTGGTGAGTTGTCATTTTTTAATAAGATTCACTTTGCTAGAAATCGCCACGTTCCTAATTTGAAAAATAATTGTTAAAATTCTATTGTTTCAGCTCTTAATCTGAGAATATTATGATTTCTTTTGCTATTGGCATTGTTCCAGCAAATTAAGGCGGTAAGTCGCACAAATTTATAAAAAAATTAGGACCTCGTGTTCATATAGGAGTTGTTCTAATGACATGCAATTTTGTTACAGGTTTCCAATTGGAACCGCCTTTGTCTTTGCCTTTTCTCTTTTCTTTGGACCTTTTTCGGCGTTTCTTTGTCTTCGGTCAACTGCATTTCCTTATGGAGGGTTTGGGCTTTTCACCTCAAACATGGATGTACCGCATGGGCTTAAACTGAAAACTTCGCCTGCTACGAGCTTTCCCGCTGCTGTGTTTACATATACTCGCCGAGGGATGCCGTGAGCTTACTTTAATTATATTTTAAATCTAAACTTCAAAATAACCTAAAAGTGCATTGGTGACATAGAATCATATTGACGTAGGATAATATTGACATAGCTTATAAAAATCTAATTTTAAATTTAAGGTTAGTTATACATTAGGAGTGTATCCTTACATCTATTTCTGAATGCACACTGGAGTGGACAATAAAACCTTAAACCTCACAGTTTGGTTTCATTTAGCTCACCTCCGGAAGATTAAAAGTTTCCAATCTCCGCTGATTATCTTAGGCATGTGTATCTCCAAGGCGCTCGAACTTTTATGGTAATGTACTTACAAACCAATTTTATTTATATTTCTTTTTTTTTACTTTGTAATAACATCATATTATTAAATTATTACAATATGAACGTCAAAATTTTACAATTATGTATGTCAAGAAATAATATAAAAATATTAAATAATGTAAAAATAAACCACTGGAAAATGATTCTTTCGCTGGTTCGGTAGATTAGTTCTACTGAGAAGATACTAGCAAGAAATTCAGCGAACTACATTAGAATGCAAACAATTTATTTTGTGCGAGCAAGCAAGAGACTTATGTTGACCACGCATTAACATCATTAAGGTACTCATCCACTTTATAGATAATTAATAACAAATATTAACTGCTGATGTGGGGATATATTTAAGTGCTACGGAAAAGTATTTATAAACTGATTACCTCACACAAAATATTTTTAAATATATATGTTTACAGCAGGTAAAGAAAAAATTCCAGAAGGATGACTCATAATTAACCATTCCATAAGTTCCAAGACGACAGTCTGCTGATACTGTTCACTAATTTTACTACTGTTCACAAGTACTGTGGTGGCATACTGCGTAAGGCCCCTGCCTACGAATTTGGAGGCCTGCGTTCGAGTCCTGTTGAAAAGCACTTTTTGGAATTTAATGAAATAGTGAATCAAGGAACTTAGCAGCAACATCAATTTCTTATTTATTACGCTATATCCATCACACGTAATGAGTGATTAAAATAATATAACAATGCGGAGAGGCGACAGAGTAAAGAGTGTGGAATCAATCTACTTATTATTTACATTCACAGTCCCGGGTCCTTAAAGCGGGGTGTGAAAAAGCATATGATGAGGCCATCAAGCTGAGTGTCACCATTGTCACATGGTATGTGTAAGTAATGGTGACCCTCTTTTCTGTGACTTTGTCTTCAGCTTACCATCAGGTAAGGCGAAGTCTAATTGACGGGTTCTATATAAAAAAGAATTGTAGTTAACTTCCTCGAGGCGCAGGGGCTCTTCTCAATGAATAGTTTCTTTAAGAAAAAACCCCACAGGAAGTGGACTTGGCAACGTCGGGACTCTGTGATAAGAAACGAGATAGACTTTTTGATAACGGACAGTAAGCACATATTTAGAGACGTCTCTGTGATCAACAAGTTTAAAACCGGAAGCGATCACAGACTTGTCCGAGGCTCTCTAAATATCAACATCAAGGCTGAAAGATTCCGAATGATACGGTCTACTCTCCGACCTACGCCACTCCAAGTCATTCTAGGGTCCGAAAAGTTCCAATTGGAACTTCAAAATCGTTTCGCAACACTGGAAACCACAAACGGCATTGACGAGAAAACCGACACAGTGGTCAAAACATTACAGGAAGTGTCTCGAAAGTTCTTTCCCGGGAAACGCAAACAGCGAGAGTCCAAACTCTCTCCTGAGACTCTCGAACTTATGAGAAAGAGACGTGAGAAGTCATCCACACCGTCGTCTTCGTCAGATGCTCTCTAGCTTTAAACCGACAAATTAAAAAGCTGATTAGACGCGACCTCCGAACGCTACAACATCCATATCGTCCAGGAGGCGATTGAGCGAAATAGGGGGTCGAAAGTGTTCGCTCAGCAGTTGGGGAGGCCCCATCTGACGAAACTTAAAACTCCGGATGGTAAAATGACTTCCTCAAGGTTCGAGATTCTCGATGAGATCGAAAAGTTCTATGGACAGCTATATGCATCACGGACGAGTAAACCTACGGGACACAGCGATGAAGACCACAGAGCTCCACCCACGCGCCATTACACCGAGGAGATACCCGATATCGAGCAGTGCGAGTTGGAGGCGGCTCTCAAACAACTGAAAAACAACAGGTGCCCAGGTGATGACGGAATTACTACTGAGCTCCTGAAAGCAGGCGGAACTCCAATCCTGAAAGAGCTAGCAAGCCCCTTTAATTCCGTCATCCTACAAGGTCTAACACCTAGGGCATGGAGCGGGAGTGCGGTGATACTGTTCTTCAAAAAAGGAGATAAGACCTTGCTGAAGAACTACAGGCCCATCTCACTCCTGAGTCATGTCTACAAGCTGTTCTCGAGAGTCGTCACAAATCGTCTTGCGGGTAAGCTCGACGAGTTCCAACCACCGGAGCAAGCCGGGTTTCGAAAAGGTTATAGCACCGTGGACCTCATCCATACTGTTCGGCAGATTGTAGAAAAGGCCCAAGAATACAATCAGCCGCTGTGTATGGCGTTTATGGACTACGAAAAAGCCTTCGACTCCATCGAAACCTAGGCAGTTCTGGATGCCCTGCAGCGGTGTTGGTGTTGATTGGCGATACATCGAGGTGCTGAGATGCTTGTATGACACTGCCACAATGTCCGTCCAGCTCCAAGACCAGAAGACGAAACCTATTAGCCTCCAACGTGGAGTGAGACAGGGAGATGTTATATCCCCCAAACTATTCACCAACGCGTTGGAGGACGTCTTCAAAACTCTGGATTGGACTGGGCGGGGTATAAACATTAACGGTGAGTACATCTCACATCTTCGGTTCGCCGACGACATCGTCATAGTAGCGGAATCGTTGGAACAACTGGGCGAAATGCTGCATAGCCTAGATGGAGCTTCTCGACGCGTCGGCCTCGGTGTAAACTTGGATAAAACCAAAATTATGTTCAACGAACATGTTACACCGAGACCGATTGCCATCGAAGGGGCGACACTCGAAGTTGTTCAAAAATATATCTACCTGGGGCAGGTTATCCAGCTCGGTAAAAACAACTTCGAGAAAGAACTAGCCAGAAGGATCCAACTGGGTTGGGCAGCATTTCCCAAACTACGTCGAGTTTTCTCTTCACCCCTACCGCAATGCCTCAAAACAAAGGTCTTTCTTTGAAAAGTGCGTCCTACCTGTTATGACTTACGGTGCCGAAACGTAGACACTTACAGTGGAGCTGGTCCATAGCTTAAAAGTCGCGCAGTGGGCTATGGAGCGAGCTATGCTTGGAGTTTCTCTGAAGGTTTATCCTCTTAATCCGCTGGATTATGATTTATGGTCAGTTTTAGAGAGTATGGCTTGCTCTAACCGCCATGATAATTTGGAGTCCCTAAAACAATCCATACGATTGGCAGTGAAGAATTTTCCCATGGAAAGAGTGCGTGCTTCTATTGATAACTGGCCTCTACGTTTAAAGGTCTGTGTTGCAACTAATGTAGACCACTTCGAATAAGCTTTTGATATTTTAAATTGTTTTATATTTATGTATTAAACTAACACACTGTAAAAGTAATAAATATTAATTGCAAAAAAAAAAAATGATTTTTCTTCGTAACAATATTTATGGCTAGATTAGGTATATCTGTCTGATGTTAAACAGCCCTATCCCTTAGTCGCCTTGTACGACACCGCATGGGAAGAGATGGGGTGGCCCTAATTCTACTCTGCCGGAAACCACGCGGCAAATGAAAAATGTACTGTAAAGTAAATGTTTTTTATCAAAATGTATGCGGAATTAGTAATAAGAAACTGGAATTAGAATATATTTTCAGTCACTTGACTATATATTTATGTATAACGGAACATTTCTTGAACCATAACTCAAAGCTTTTTGCCTCAGTGACTACATTGCTTCATATAATACAAGAACTAAGAAAAATCAGTCTCATTTTGTGTCACAAACACAGGGAGTTTGAAACCATTGACATGATAAATAACTTTTATAGGCCAGAATATTTTGAGATATGTTGTACAAAGGATATGGAGACAGGCTTGCATTTATGATGCTGTTATTGAACTCCATATAATGCAAATTTGAATGGGTTTATGCAGCAATTAGAACAAATACTGGAGTATTTCTTCAACAAGAGGTGCATCATGAGATTATAACATTAATGTTTTAAAAAAAAGTAAAAAATTATCTGAATTCGTCAGTTTGTTAAAGTGTTATAATTTTAGATACCTGATTAACACAAGCACATTTAATGGAAATGACTAATGTTCATGTTTAGATAGCTTTTTAACAAATATACACGAGGATTGCGTATCGCCATGCATTGTATTATTTTGTGACCTGAAACTTGAAACAGTCACATGTAAAAATACAAAGACTGCAATTAGGCGTGAGACACGAATTTTTAACAAAAAACACAGTACCTTGTTTGAAGCAGCTATAGTAAATACGAGATGGAATGATCTTGGCGTAAATCCTTTTTTAACAACTCTTGGTAATTTTTTCGAAAAAGCTACAGAAAGAGAGTCGTTCAAACAAAGCGTTTTAGTTTAAGCGTTAGTGGAGACTTGGAAATTAGTAAATCAATACACTAATAAGGAGAGCAAACTTGGCAAGAACTTAATTCTAAGCATTGATAATAAAAGTATAAACAATCCACAAGTGGTCGCAAATAACTTAGCGGAAAGCTTTGTGTTAAAAACACAAGTAGCATATCAATACAAAAACAAAGCAATAAGATATTTAGAGGATACAACAGCCAAAGTAGAGAGTAACTTGCACTGTAGTCTTACTAGTCCAAATGAAATATCAAAGGTTGTACAGCAAATGGGTAACACAATATCATGAGGCTACGATGGTATACCAATCACAACTATTAAAGAGAACATCAGTACACTTGCATACCCGCTTTCACAGTTCTTTAACAAATGCATAAGCGAATCGGTCTTCACAGATCAACTGAAATTGGCAAAAGTTGTTCCTATACACAAAAAGGGAGGAGGCAGGACACGGCGGTATTACCGCCCAATTGAGCAGTCCGACTGGAGAAGTACCTCCGCCCTACAGAATACCGCGGTTATAATAACTTCATGTTGTGTTCCCAGTGGTGAGTAGGGTAGGCAGAGCTCACTGGAGAATTTGTGCTGTCAGTGGGATGACTAAAGGCTTGTCTTGCTTTGTCCTCTACACTGACAGCACAGAAAATCTGTGCTTGCAGGGTCGGCAGCATGAGTGTGGCTTCTCTGGTGTTACACACGTCCATAGGCCACGGTAACCACTTTCCATCAGATGGACCGTGCGCTTGTCTGCCATCTAAGTGGTAGTATTATATATCTTATGATCAGTCTTACTGTGACTATAGGCCAATGAGGTGTGGGCACTGTTGGCGTTCGAGGCGTCGCTCCCGATGGAGCTTGCCCTATCCTTACATTTGCCAGGATTTCTAAAATCCTCTGTACATCAAATATATCACGCCGCTTTTTTATTGAACATATGGTTGCCTGGTTCTTATAAACCAGGGTGCATTCAATATCTGTTTAATGATATAGTTTTTTTATGTCCAGTAGTATGTCCAGATGGGTTTAAGGGTCGACTTATATATGAGCGGTTTATAATTCATGGATAGTATTGAATAGTGTCCTACCAGCCAATAGAGACCTTTGTATTTCAAGTAAATTTCTTCTTGGTTTGTCTGAACGTGTTATCTCCATGTGAGTCTACAGTCCAGATGCATGCCTAGGTAACTGTCTGTTGGTGCGGTACCGGGGAAAGGCTGTAGACCCTCTGTCGCAGTAGGTGGTGGGATGCAATGAGAGTTGGAGGCTACAGGGCAGGCCTTTGTGCAGTAGGGGCAGATTGAATGAGAGGACAGCTGTGCAACACCTCCTATCTCAATAATTTTATGTAGTATGTAGTATTCTTATTCAATCAATGTAAGGCTTGAAGTTGAATAGGGCACTTATTGGAGGCGAGTAGGGCTGTTGTGTCAGCCCACGTTGTTACTCCTGGGGTTTGTGGCAACTCATACTAATACAGTCCAAGTTCCAATTTTGTACAGATTGTTGCTAAGAACAATGGTGTGCTAATATGGTGTTGTCTCCGCAGCAAGTCAAGCTAGAAGTTATGCCCAATGAACGCCTGAGCATGGAGGAAGTGTCGCAGACGACTGCCGGTGGATCTGAAAGTGTTGACGTGATACAAGAAAATGCTGAAGGTAATATTGAGTTAGCACATCGAGTGCTTCTGTACGATGGATCCCATGATGGAGGAATGGAATGATGGAAATCATCTAAAAGTATAGCTTATTAAGTACCTTACCTTTTTTGTTTTGTTTTAACACGTTCCCTTTTCTTTTCTCTCCAATTGTTTTCAATTCACGCCTAGTTTAATCCTAACCTAATCACTCGGAGAGCACAGACTGAACCCGACCCAAATCCATCCCATTCAGGTTCAAGTCACTCATCAGTAACACCCTCTCAGCTCCATTCCACATACACTCCATAAGCAAATGCTGCACATGCAATTTGGCAAGTCAGCTTTCTTCATTAGGAAGGCTAATTTTGGGCATGAATAGTGCCCAGAACGAAGCCTCAGTAATGTTTTGATGGTACTCCTGCTCAACTTACAGCCTCCAACCCACGGGACGTAGGAAGGCTCACCCTGCACAGACCCTATACCAAGTTTGGGTTAGACCCATGTTTAATGCCTCGTCTAGTCCAAATTCAAAATTGATTTATTATTATCAATCAATACCAGCCGGTTGCAGTCCTCTGCTAGACACAGACCTCTTCCAAAGTGCACCATTGCACCCGATACTCCATTCTATTTTTCCACAGCGACCTTTTTCAAGTTGTTCGTCCATCTATATTTTTTTACTAACAAAAAGATTTTGTTTTTCAAGTGTAGATTACTACATTCATGTGGTTTCTTATTCAGGTGCTCCTGTTTCTAAAAAATCTCGACCATCTACGCAGATGAACTATGAAGATACCGAGCCAGCTAACAACCTAACGAGAAGTGACCGAGCAAAGGAGAACATTGAAGAACCACAAGACGAAACTAATAGCGTTGTAGAACAAAATACAGTTAAGAATAATACGATAGTGGAAACACGCGACGAAACAGATACCAACAATAAACAAAATGTTGGCACATCCGATCATAGTGACGCTCACAAAGGAATGTCTGAAAACAAAATCAGTGCAGACCACAGTGTAAATAGGAGCTCAAGCAAGAAACTTAAACAGTTGATATGTGACAGTTGTCAGAATTGTTTTAGACGTAAATATGATTTAATAATTCATATGCGTACACACACTGGCGAGAAGCCTTATCAGTGTAGGGTATGTAAGAAATGTTTCAGTGAAAAGGGCCATTTAGATAGACATACTCGCACACACACTGGCGAGAAGCCTTATCTGTGTAATATTTGTAAGAAATATTTCAGTATTAAGTGGAGTTTAGATCAGCACACTCGCACACACACTGGCGAGAAGCCTTATGAGTGTAAGGTGTGTAAGAAATGCTTCAGTGAAAAGGGTAGTTTAGATAGACATACTCGTACGCACACTGGCGAGAAGCCTTATCAGTGTAATATTTGTAAGAAATATTTCAGATTTAATTTCAATTTACATAAGCACACTCGTACCCACACTGGCGAGAAGCCTTATCAGTGTAATATTTGCAAGAAATATTTCAGTATTAAAGCTTATTTAGTTACGCACACTCGCACACACACTGGCGAGAAGCCTTATGAGTGTAAGGTGTGTAAGAAATGTTTCAATGAAAAGGGTAGTTTAGATAGACATACTCGTATACATACTGGCGAGAAACCTTATGAGTGTAATTTTTGTAAAAAATGTTTCAGTAAAAAGAATCATTTAGATACACACACTCGCACACACACTGGCGAGAAGCCTTATGAGTGTAAGGTGTGTAAGAAATCTTTCAGTGAATGGGGTACTTTAAATAGACATACTCGTACACACACTGGCGAGAAGCCTTATCAGTGTAATATTTGTAAGAAAGATTTCAGATTTAAGGGTAATTTACATAAGCACTCTCGTACACACACTGGCGAGAAGCCTTATCAGTGTAACGTATGTAAGAAATGTTTCAGTAGTAAAGGTTATTTAGATACGCACACTCGCACACACTCCGGCGAGAAGCCTTATGAGTGTAAGGTGTGTAAGAAATGTTTCAATGAAAAGGGTAGTTTAAATACACATACTCGTATACATACTGGCGAGAAACCTTACGAGTGTAATTTTTGTAAAAAATGTTTCAGTAAAAAGAATCATTTAGATACGCACACTCGCACACACACTGGCGAGAAGCCTTATGAGTGTAAAGTGTGTAAGAAATATTTCAGTGAAAGGGGTAGTTTAAATAGACATACTCGTACACACACTGGCGAGAAGCCTTATCAGTGTAATATTTGTAAGAAATATTTCAGATTTAAGTGTAATTTACGTGAGCACACTCGTATACACACTGGCGAGAAGCCTTATCAGTGTAACGTATGTAAGAAATGTTTCATTAGCAAAGGTCATTTAGATACGCACACTCGAACACACATTGACGAGAAGTCTTATGAGTGTAATGTATGTAAGAAATGTTTCAGTGATAAGAGCAACTTAGTAAGACATATTCGTTTAAACACTCACTGAAAACCACAGTCGCTTACTTGTTAGGGTACCCTGTGTGAACATTAGGTGTGCAAGACTTAAGTGTGGCGTGAAACGTGTGTGAAATAACAATAATTCTAATATTCGTTCTGCGCCATAATAACATTACTGTATTGCAGTGGTAGAGCGTGCGACTACCAAGTCAAAGGTCGCGGATTCGATTCCCTCTCAGTGCAAACATTTGAATATTGTTGAGTCACCGGATGTTGCTATGCATGTAAATAAGTGCGTGTGCTTTTGTGGTTGTATAATTATACTAGCATTCCACCCGCGGTGCCGCCCGCGCGGATGCCGGTATTTTTAATACCACTTAGGTGGCAGACAAGCACACGGCCTACCTGATGGGAAGTGGTTACCGTGGCCTATGGACGTATGCAACTCCAGGGGTGTTACATTCGCGCAGCCGACCCTGACAATACGGTATAGACGGTAGAACACACATTGCGAATGTGGAACCTCTGAGCCTCGTCCCTCCTATGGCTGGAAGGTTCCACATCACCTGCGAGAATGGGATTGTCGACCAGCCTCAATGCCGGTCTTTGCACCGAGTCGAAGGGGTCAGGCTGGTATGCAGGCGCTCCAGCAAAAAGGTGACACCAGGACTCCATGTGGGGCCGGACCTGTGCCTTATAAAGAAGGAGTCGCTGCCCCGCAATGAAGTATTACTTCGCCCTGTAGGTTTTTTTTGTCTAGGACACTCCAATTTTACTTCATTTCGCCTGATGGTAAGCTAAAGGCAAAGTCTCAGGAAGAGGGTCACCATTACAGACACAAAGTAATGTTACAATGGTGGCACTCAGCTTGGCGGCCTCATCTGATGCTTTTTCTAGCCCCGCGTAAAGGACTCGGGACTGTAGGAAGAAGGAAACATGTGAGCTGGTAAGGAATTCCCGGTCTTGGTGGTGCAGCAAAGAAAAAGGTCTCCAAACCGCTTGGTTCTCGCTCGTATATTCTGCAGTGTGAGGGTGAAATCTAAGCCGTACGTGTTGTCCTGTATAGGAAAGGAGAGGGTAGGATTAGTTAGAAGAGTTCATCAGAACACTCGCCATGGTAGAGACGATAAAATACAACCAAGGAAGCAAAATCTCTACGCATCTACAAAGGCTCGAGGGTGTTTTCTCAGGATTCCCAAACTTAACCTTGTCCTCCAAATGACTGCGGCACTGGACGTCGCTGGAGATATCGACCCCGAGGATCCAGATACTCGAGGAGATGGTAAGCGGTGTGCCCAGGATTGTGGCGCTACAGGTGTGTGGTCGGTTAACTTGCTCACATCTCCGGAGTTCGGACCTCCTGAACCGATAGCATTCAAACAAACGTAAGATTTGAAGCCTGAACAAGCAAATACAATCGCATCGAAATTCGTTCGGTAGGTAGCTTTTATTCTATCGCGGACAAACAGATAGGAATTAATTGTGTTCAGTATCGTTAATGTAACATAAATCAAGCATTTTTTCTTATGAACAGACAAGACCACTTTACAGTTATAAAATAGTATAGATTGTCCAACAAGTTGTAAATGTTGACACTGCTAGTGCGGGGACACAGGCAGTGTCTACCGACTAACCCAGCAGTTCGTGAGTTGGTCGGGATATTTCTTTGTTCAGTACATGCATTACAGTACATGCAGTACCTACTGTACGCATGCATTCACTAACAATGTATCTAAGTACGCTAATCCGTAGTCCAGATCCCATAACACCCATATTCTAGATAACATAAACTTACGCCTATATCCCGGAAGGGGTAGGCGGAGTTGCTAGCACCCACATTTCGCCAGTATTTAGGTCCCAATGTACCTTATAGGTGGCGAGCCTATTGCCATTAAACGGGCACTTGTAAACCTGCAATAAATACACACATAACTTCGAAAAGTCATTGGTGTGTGCCATGGTAAAACTACTATCCTACCGCGGCATCCAAACAGACCTATAAAATTAGGTTTTTTTTATTGGCAAATATGTACACTTAGATTGCTATTATTTGGAATCCCTATGAAGCTAAGTATAACTCCATGGTGGAAAAGATGCAAAATAAATTTACTAGGTATCTTTACCTCAAACAATATGGGGTATACCCGTTCGACCCACTTATGTATCCAACTACTTTCGTGTTGGAGATGGTTGGGTACCATAAGCTGGAGGTAAGACGTAGCATGGCTTTGGCCAAGTACGTATGTCTGGTGTTTCGTGGCAAAATGACTAACCCGCAGGTGTTGGAAGCATTGAGGCTGCGTGTTTGTTGTTCATTGGCGGAATTTGAGCGGGTGACACTCCAATGTTTAGAGTCACGAAGTTATTAATGTTGCCTACTATAAGTTAATAAATATTACAAGTATTATAGATAAGTAATAATTATGTACTACATTGTTGTCTTGGATACAATCTGTAAAAACAATGTATGGTTATATTATATTAAATAAATAAAGTATTATAGATAAGTAATAATTATGTACTACATTGTTGTCTTGGATACAATCTGTAAAAACAATGTATGGTTATATTATATTAAATAAATAAATATATATACTCAGACTAATGAAAATAATTATACATACAAATGTTTGCACTGAGCGGGAATTTGGTGTGCGTTCGCCCAGCGGAATGTTATTACAGTCCATCAAATCTAAGAGGTACCGTTTGACGTTTCATATTTTTCAAACCGAAACAACTTTGTTCATACGTACATTATTCAGTTTCGATAACCTTTTTCATAAAACCATGAATTTAGAAAGATTTCATTATTGTATCTAAAAATGTACAATTCTTAATATCTAAATGTAATTGAAAACTTTCAAACAAAGCAAAATAACACATATTTACACAGTAAATAATTTCTAATAGTTATATTCTTGACCGCATTACAAAGTTACGTAGTTAGGTCACTGCACGTAGTGTTGCGACTCTTCGGATACACTTGTATGCAAAAAAATCGTTTACATATACGAAAAATCGAATGTATTATTTACAAATTACACTTGACAACCAAACAAATATTTTTTCATGTGAATGGGATTTATCTCACATATTACGATTACATAACTAAATAGTTATGTAATCGTAAAATATGAGATAAAACCCATTCACCAAAAATACGTATTTATAAATCAAATATATTTGCTTCTTTAAAAAGTTGTCGAAAGCGATTTGTCGATTTTTGATTTTCGCGCCCAAATAAGTCGGGGTTTCTCGCGCTAACGCTGTCGAAATAGTAAATGGAGTCAGGGATAGTGTTTTTTACATTTATTTTTGTGTATGATAGTATGGGTTTGCATATTACAGAGAAATAAACAAATTTTTAACAAGCACATCCATTGATTTTACAATTACAATTTTTTCTTCTAAGTCTTATTTCTACGTCTAAAACTAATAAAAATAAGGTATGTAGAACCCATTCACAAAAATGTTGTTGCCTGATGTTATAAATTAACGACGTTGCTGCGCGACCGCATAATGCACTGAATACACAGATACCCTAAAATAAATTAATTTAATTATTTTTAGGTCAATAGGCAAAATCGCAGGTGTCCAAGTCTCTACAATTTTTTTTTTCTGGCAACACTGCCAACTACAAGCGCACGCGGTCCGCTCGGTCGGTTCGGCGTCAGCAGTCTCTCGCCATCTTGGAAGCTGACTGTGCGCGTACTTGCTTTCTCGTTTGTGTTTTACAATTTGTGACTTGGCTATTACTTTTCTGGACTGATCATTCTTTATCCGTTTACCTTGGCAATATTTATACTGGACTCCGAACTAAGCAAGTGTTTATTAATAATGTCGAAAAGAGGACGTACTTTGAACAGCCAGGCTCGTGAATTGGTGGTGAAATTACACGAGTATTTTGAGCGTGAATCTCAAAATGGTGGACTTCTACTGCCAGTTACACAAGTTCGGGATCGCGTCGGTGAAGCTCTCGGTATTGGTAGCCGCACCGTTGGCAAAATATTAAGTGAAAAATATGGGCCTTCGGGGAGTGACAGTAACGTACTTCACACACCGAAAAAACGAAAAAGAAATAAACCTGTGACAGGCATCGATGAATTCGATAGTCATGCTATTAGAAACCATATATACGGGTATTTTACAAGAGGCGAATTTCCAACATTGGCAAAGTTATGTGCAACTTTAAAAGATGCCGGGCTGTATAAGGGAAGCATAGAGTCGTTGAGAACGGTAATAACAGGAATTGGCTTCAGATACAAAAAAGTTGACAAACGAAAAATTGTTATGGAGCGACATGACATAATTATGCAGCGACTAACATTCCTGCGCGAAGTTAAACAAATTATAAACTGGGATAATGTAATATTTTTGGACGAAACTTGGCTAAATTCCAACCATTCTGTGCCGAAAACATGGACTGATGATTCTGAAGCTTCGTGCTCGAAGGTGCCGATAGGAAAAGGTGGACGCCTCATAATATGCCATGCTGGGTCAGCGTCTACAGGCTTCGTGGAAAACTCTTTATTAGCTTTCCAATCCAAAAGCACTAAAGAGTATCATGAAGAAATGGACGCAGTAAGGTTCCGAGAGTGGTTCTTAAATTTATTACAGAATATCCCTCCTAACAGCACAATTATAAGGGATAATGCCCCATACCACTCTGTGCAAATTGATAAAGCACCTACGTCAGCCAATAAGAAAGCAGATTTGGTGGCATGGCTGCAAAGAAAAGGAGTGGATGCCGACATGTCACTATTAAAAGCTGAATTATTACAGTTAGTGAAATTGCATAAACCACCAAAACCGACATATGTAATTGACCAATTGGCCGAAGAGCACGGGCACAAAGTCATACGACTTCCTCCGTACCATTGCCAATATAATGCCATTGAACTGATTTGGGCCCAAGTTAAAGGTAATATTTTATAATATTATAATAATAACACGAGTACTTCTAACATTTATAATTTAAACAATGGTTTTCGTCTGCTATCAAATAGTTACATTATTGTTTTACAGGTTATGCAGCAAGACACAACACAAAACCACCCTTCAGTGTCAAGAAAATGGAAGGTTTATTAAAGGAAGCATGTGCCCAAGTTACACAGGAAGATTGGAGTAAAGTAGTACAAAAAACAAAGAAAATAATAATGGACGACTTCGAAAGAGACGTACACTTTGATAATGTAATGGACAATCAACTGGTCATTAATTTAAATGACGATGATGACGAAGACGACGATACTAGTACTAGTAGTGAATAAAAAAATATCCTAAACATTTCTTTTATTTAATTATAACAATTGATTTCTTAAAATTCGGATATTATAGTAATCGATCTCTTAAAGTTCGGATATTATAGTAATCGATTTTTTCATCCCATCCCTATCATTCAATTGTCAGAACTGTCAAACGGTACTTCTTAGATTTGACGGACTGTAAATAGATATTTAGTAAATGACGTCGTGTAATTGTGTATGGTAAAATAAAATTATAATAGTGCATGAAGCCATTGTGCAGAAATTTGCCAAAAACTGATTCCGCTGGGCGAGTGTTGTCCTGCCGGAACGTTTTTTAATCCATGGACTTAGACAAAAAAAAATGTGTCTACTAATCAGTAAATATTTGTGTATGTATAATCAAGTTAATGTTTGCATAAACATCAGAGAAAATCAAGTTTCCGCTGCGCGAATGTTTGGCCATTAGCTGGTTTTCATATAAAGCGCTTATATAGAGAGCTGTAGATTTTTACATACGTTGTTTTTAATTTGCGTATATTAGTTTAATAAACAGATTTAGAAAAAATCGTAGGGTTTAAAGGATAAAAATATAAAAGTAAATTACTCTTGTAAGGTCTTAGTTCGTAAAGTATGCACTTGGACGTCCTGATTTTCACGTTTATACAAACCTTGTAGTAATGTGCAACATGTTGCCAAGTATCAATGATGTTCCGTTAGTAATTAAAGAGTTATAGGACAATTTACCATGAATAGACCACTGTTTACAAAGCAAAAATTCTAAAGGAATTGCAGAGTAAAATATATTCCAATCTTCAGTGTATTAATTCAACTACTCACATGCAAAACCTCATCTCATTAAATTCAGTAATTACAGAGAAACTATTAAAATACTGACAAAGCATCGAAAGCCTACATTACCCGCCCATCGTACCCGACCTCGTAGCGTTGTTATTTGTCCTCTGCTTATACCTGACATAGTTTATAGTAAGAACTTTAATAAAGGCTTGTGATTCATTTAACCGATTCCGTGCGGAGGTCTTTTTAGCAATCTTTAGTACCTGGCGTCAAACAAACATTTCGTGATGCCTCTGAGGCACCAAGCGCCAGAGACTTTGATGATTCCCCTGGGGAATCATCCGCCATGAATTGTAACTTTTAGCTTTTTCTCGTGTTTAGACTTGTTAAAGAGTCATTTGCCACTGTGTATCGAACGTAAGCGGTCAGTAAATTCGTTCAGTGCGTTTAAAAGTGACGATCTGTGTGTTTTTATGGAAATGGAAGGTAAGTGACTAATTTCTACCAGGTGTTGTAAACATTTTAGCATTATTTTATAGATGTATTTAAAATTACATAGCCTAACTACTTAGTATTAGTTCACTTTGAAGAATCAATTTCGTTTATTCAGTTTAGGCACATAAAGAGCACTTATGAATGTCAAAACTTTACACCAATATTGTCAAAAATATTTTATAATCCACAAAAAAAAAAAATCATTTGAAAATGATTCTTTCGCTGGTTCGGTAGTTAAATCTACTGAGAAGAGACCAGCAAGAAACTCAGGTAGATTATCGTTATACTTTTTTTTTTAATATTAATTTTGTTTATTTGTAAATAAGTGCAAGAGCAAGAGATTACGATAACCATACATTTTTATCATCAAGATACTCCTCTACTTTATAATAACCCTTTTCCATTAAACTTTTTTTGACTTCTATTTTAAACTTATTAAGTCAGTGCTGTTTTTCTGCGAAAAATAATTATTATGGATAATAAATAATAATATCTATGAACAACTATTTTAAATGTCAAGCGTTTAATTGACAATCTTTTTATTTTGTTGTAGAGTTACCCAGAAAAATATGGTTTACTACCACTGAAATCTGGTAATTTACGGAATTACTTGAAACGAACACTGTAGGCATGATGTGGGTGACAAATAAAGACACTTATGTAAGAAAACCTTTCAACAAAAATGTCGTTTTACTCGAGATTTCTATGTTTTAATTTTGTATCCCCTCGGGCACCATACGCCATACGCAATAGATTTACATGGTGCCTGAGCGGCACCATCCGCACGGAATCGGTTAAAGTACAGTGCTTACTATTGTACTCTTTCATATTAATTTTACTAATGTTACTTTCTAATTTTGATGATGAATACAGAATATTTTCATAATTTGGGTTCTTTTTAGTAATAATACTGAGAATCAATAAACTGGCGAAATGTGGGTGCTGGCACCTCTGCCTACCCCTTTGGGGATATAGGCGTGAGTTTATGTTGTGTTAATACTGAGAATCGCAAGTTCCACACAGATTAGAGGTGTGTTTACCGAAAATGGGAACAACTGGAGGGTACCGAGAGTGACAATAGACAGTACTGTACCGGACGCTGAAGCTACGAGTATCAGGTGATGCCTGTCAACCACGCCGAAGGTGATTGGATGAGAGACGTGGAGCGACCATGCGGCACTATGAAGGACACGGAGCTACTAACATTGTACAATGAGTGAGTGGCAGCCTGTAGTAGAGAAGAGTGGTGACGATAGTAGTTACTGGTATTCGCGCTAACCGCTCCAGCTGGGCTAACTCTCTTGTTCTAAAGTCCTAACACACCAGCGAATTTCGTACGGTCCGAATCCCCGAACTTTGTGCGCTCCGAACCAAATACGATTGTCTGGAGAGCAGTCCGCCGGATATTATTATTAACCTCCGAACCGTCGCGTTGGTTTGATGAAATTTATTGCCCCGCGCTGTCCTCAAGAAGCACCCAACAGCGCTTAGTGAATTTTGTGAAGTTACTGGGGTTTAGATACATAATAACTCGAAAACAACCCTTCTCTCGCATCCCCGCACGAGGCCCCGGTCTCGTCCTTTATCCAGCAGCATCCGCAACACTGACCGTTGCACGTTTGGCTTTGTTTGAGTTTCGTAGTTATTTGTTATCGAATTTTAGTTCTGATTTGTTATTGTTACGTTTGAGAAGGTAGGTGCCATGGTAATGCGCACGAGTTATACAAAATGCTATTTAGACCCATGGTAAGTATAACTTAACCTAGCTTGTGTTGTGGAATCTAGTATACGGACAAACGTACTTAGATATGTAACATACTTACCCAGACCAATGCGCATATACATAGTAAGGCATACAAACATTTTCATCGAGCGGGAACTGATCCCGCGCCCCCTACGTACCTGTCGAACGTTCAACCTCCGCGCTACAGAGACCGTCGCTATACTTCCATAGATAATACGATGCCTTTCACCACAGAGTAAAGCTACGTCTACAGCTCATATTGTGTATGATGTTCGGCAATTTAGAGAAATACTACTTTCTCTAAGGAGTCAAACGTTTACATAGTCAGAATAATAAATTTGTCACAGATGTAGTCATCAAATTAAATAATACAATACAAAAAATCTAATGTCAGTTTAATAAATTATGTCGAGTCACAGTGTTAGTTAGTCATTATTCGTTCAAATCATCATCTAGAAATTGTATGTAACATGATAATAAGTTTTTTGCACAAACATATTTTTTAGAACCGCTTCGAATTTGTTGCAGTTTTTTTTTAATACAACTTAGGTGGCAGACAAGCACACGGCCTACCTGATGGAAAGTGGTAACCGTGGCCTATGGACGTTTGTAACACCAGAGGAGTCACAGTCGCGCTGCCAGTAAGTACAGAGTATCTGCGCCGTCAGTGTAGAAGACAAAGCAGGACAAGTCTTCCCACTGACAGCACAAATTCTCCAGTGAGCTCTGGCTACCCTACTCACCGCTGGGAACACAACAAGAAGTTATTATAGCTGCGGTATTCTGTAGGGTGGTATTTCCCCAGTCGGACTGCTCAATTGGGCGGAAATACCGCCGTGTAAGAAATTCTTTTACAGAGCTGTTCTATATGTGATTTCCAGTTTATTCGTTCATCAATTGTTTACCCAAGAAACTTTATAGTTATAACATTTTCAATTACATTATTGGCCGCCGCATCCACGACCAAGGCGGTGACTTCCGATCCGGCTAGTTCCTGGGGCAAAGGTTGGCTATTGCGATTCAGCGGAGCAACGCGGCCAGCATCATGGGCACCTTTGCGCCGGGAACGAGGCGGAGTGGGTTGTTAGACGCGACGTGATCGCGAGTTTGTTTCGTGTATTTATGTTTTAATTATTTTGTATGTGATAAATAAATAAATACAGAGTTAGAGCACAATATCCGCTTCACGTCCCTCGAGGTACCACTAATTACCGAAAGGGTTCATTTCTTGTAAGAGCGGCTGACTCGGCTAATCAATTGGGAATCCATTTAGAATTGGATCTTTTTAACACGAACCCATCCTCCTATAGTCGCTTTATTTCTAAGAGATGGTTTGACTCGGTTCTCTGACTGTATTAAGAATATAAAAAAAAAAAAAAACGACTACTACAAGCACTAAATACACACATGCGAAAACTTTTCAATGGTTTATAGTTTTATAAGCAGTTGTTATTTAGTTGTAAGAAATTGTTTGTTTTCCAAATAAAATAAAATAAAATAATCAAAAAGAAAACATTCTGACATTTTGTATCAATTCTATTTGGTGTTTGTTAAAATGCATGTGAGTTTATGGACGATGTAAACAATGTGACTTGACATATTTATATTTTATAGTATTATATCTTTTAATATATTAAATAATTTAATTCTATAATTACATCTGTCACGTATTTATCATTCTCATATTGACTAGACGATGAAACAATTTGACATTAATCTAACTAATGTAATAAATGCATGTGTTAATTGTATTCTGTAGCCAGTATAATGATATTATAACTCAAATTTTATAATGATTTATCCAAATAGTTGTATTTTCGATTTAATTTTAAGTCTGTGATTGTTATAATCTTATTGTACGTCATACCTGACATGTTACAGAGATACCTAACCTATGTAAATGATAGGATCTACGAAGTTACGAAGTACCTAATACCTGTGACTAACAAGAAATGAATTTGAATTGAATTGAATGAATTTATTTTTTTCTTATAAATTAATTTTTAGAAATGAAATAAATTTATTTGCCGAAATATGGTAGGTACCTACAGGGTTTTAAACATGAGTGTCCAACCATTAAATTATAGATTTCAAAGCATTGTGTACAAAGAGTACCTTTAAAAGAGATTGTGTATGTCAATTTTATATTCAATTAAGTCATTATTGTCATTACAAATTGTCAATGTACTGCCATCTGCAAATAACGTCATATTATGTCAGGTAGATGCAGGTGGTGGCGATGGCCCTGTGTCGGCCGGGGTGCGAGATATATGCCTATCAACCTCACCTTCGGCAACCAAAACAACCCACCGGCGGCGTGCGTTTTGGTCGGTTCGAGTCCGACATAACCTCTTCCACCGGCTCCGTGAGGATTTTGCGCACGTAAAAAAATGATCTCATAGAAAAATAAAGAAAATATATTATAATCAGTCAGTTTTAATTTTTTTTTCTTTAAATCATACCTATAGGTAGCTTTAATACTTATTATATTATGTTGTTACCTAATATCACAATAGTTATAGCTGGATAGGTATTTAATATATAAGTAACATGCACCGCGCCGCGGTTTCACCCGCGTAAATCCTGATCCCATGGGAATATCGGGATAAAAAGTAGCCTATGTTACTCACGAAGAATGTAGCTTTCTAATGAAAAAGAATTATTAAAATCGGTCCAGTACTTTTTGAGTTTATTCGTTACATACAAAAATACAAATCTTTCCTTTTTATAATATTAGTATAGAATTATAAATTAGTACAGATGAACAAAACAATATAAATCACTTTTATCTTAAAAACAAATTAACTTCTATACTTAATCGTCATATTGACACTTCAATAAAAAACAAAAGCTAAATTATTATTTATATTTTTTTATACCACTTAGGTGGCAGACAAGCACTCGGCCCTCCTGATGGGAAGCGGTTACCGTGGCCTATGGACGCGTGCCACACCAAGGGAGTCACACTCGCGCTGCCAACCAGCAAAGTGCAACCTCTGAATGCAACTAGGATATTGCTATGAATAGGGTCTCAACCATGACAAATTTGAATAATATTTGCAGTACTAAATGTTTTATAAGTTTATTTATTTATTTCTGAACAATGTTTACATTGTGTTGAAATGTTTAAGTGTAGTCATCACTAATTCGAATTCTAAACATTCATGCTCTAATAAAATTTCATGCAAAGCGTAATTCAATACAAGTACAAAAACAAAAAACCCATAATAGAATAACATGTCAAAATTAAATGTCAATAAGCACAATTAAATGTCAGTAAGCCGAATAAAAGTGAAAAATAATAAACTCATGAATCAAAATCTATACTAATATTATAAAGCTGCAGAGTTTGTTTGTTTGTTTGAACGCGCTAATCTCTGGAACTACTGGTCCGATTTGAATGATTCTTTCAGTGTTGTCAGGAAGGTTTTAGGCTATATATCATCACGCTACTACTTAAGGGAGCGGAGCATTGATAATAAATGTTAACAAATCCGGCAATTTTTTATACATATTTTGAAGACTGAAACATACGGGCTCAAAGGGATATGAAGCTTCAAAATATACCCCGGGCGAAGCTGGGGTGGGTCAGCTAGTCATCAATAAAATACTAATAGCATACTTGTCACATTCTTAATTGGACATGTCACTCTGTGATATCGTCAATTGAATAAAAAGTTGATGGGATATTTCTAGAGGATTTTAGGTATTCATTTATTTATTAAATCAATCACAGTTTATAAGCAGACCCTGGCCCATTGTACTAACACACTACTAATCTTCTAATATATTAAATTCTTGTCACAGTTTTAGTGTTTATACTCTTCCAAAATGGCTTGACCGATTTTGATGAAATTTTATATGTAAATTCAGTAAGTAAGAGAATAGGTTTATAACTAATTTTTACACCACTAAGTGTTAAGGGTGGTTCACCAAAAAAAAACTTTTTTTTCCTTTTTTGACTCTTTTTTTATGGTGTGGAATGGACAAATACATTTGGTCCTAAATTTTCACCCTCATACCACCGACCCCTATGTTTTGATAGTGGTGGCGCGATTGGCCACGTGAGCTAGTGGACTGTATTGCGGGGAAGTAGCTAACTGTTCCATTGACGCTTTACACACAAAAAGACAGGTGATCGGGTTGCCGCGGACGTGATCCAGGCAATGAATGCAACCCGAGAAATTAGGAGAGGATGCACTAACCTTCACGACACCACGTGTTTTCATCGCAGCCGGTACACGGATCTTCTCTTCCTTGCTCAGGAGCTGCCGCCAGCATCACTAAATCACTTGAGGGACACACGAGAGGCACAATCCGATCGGTAAAGGTCTATGAAGCGGTAAAAATGCAACAAATATTATTCATTTCTGAGAGACGCGCGCGCGGTCCGCCCTTACGCTGGCTAGTTCAAAGAGGCCCAACCGATCCGTAGTCACACCTTACTACCACACTGGTGTGACTATGGTTCATTTTATTTATCCGTGGCCATACTAGTGTGACAATGGTTCATTTTAATTTATCTATAGCCACACTAATGTGACTATGGATAATTTTAATTTGTCTATAGTCACACCACAACAACCCTACACACACTTGACCAAAAAAAAATGATGAAATTAGTATGTACAATGGCTGTTAACATTTGATAAAGTGAACTTCATTTATTTAGTTTTATTAGAATCAAGTAAAAGATTATTTATAGTAAACCGATCTAGGACCTGCAGGAGGAGTGCACCATTTTAGTTTTAACGCACCGTTTCTAAGAACTGACCAATTGTGATTTCACTATGAATTAATTCTAACTGCTTTATTATAATAAAATTATCTTTTTCCATTTCTATTCTTCGTCTTTTATTCGGATTGGTATTTTGCTCAATACACATACGTTTAATGGAGTTAGTACTGACTTCTTCCTCCAGTACACTAAGTAATTTAACGATAGTTACGTAATTTTTATTAACTCTTTTGTTCAATTGAGAATGCCAATTTTCTAAAACGTTATTAGTACGGTGACGGTCGTTGTATACGCACCATTCTTTAATGAAGTCATCATTTTTTAACCAAGTGTTTTTCATATACTTCATAAACACTTTTAGATTTGCATCATTAAATTCCTCAGACTGCAATTGAATATAATTCCATCCGTCCTTAACTTTGTCTGCTGGTAAAAGAGGAAGAGAAGCACACAACGCTACTATGCGGCGATAAAGTTTAGAATGTAGGCCGATGGATTTGCTTTTTCTCCAGATACTGTTGCTAAAGTGGTAATAACATTTTCTGATTGCGGTACGCGGAAAAAAAAAACTTTATGGCGTTGGTTGCAGCCAACTCAAAATCAGCGTGAACTTTCGTTGGAACCCACTCTGGACAAATTGTTGTTAATAAGTCAAATAGCGCGAGATATGTTGTCTCCTTTTTATCGCTCATTAAGGCATATATAAGTGGAACAACGTTACTTGACGAAGATGTGCTATTTAAATCCCCATGTATGGTGAAAAGCTGCATAAATGGTTTAGGTGTACTCTTGAAAGTACCATCTATAAAATATTCCTTAATTATTGACATTTGTTCTTTACTTTCTGGGGAGCAAAACAATAGTATTCTTGAAGATTTATATTGGTAATCCGCAACAAGGAATTTGCTAAATTGTGCTGGTATTTCTATTTCATCCAATTAAGTGAAGACCGTTTTCTTAACCTGAAATTTCTTATTACGTGCCGCGTATAAGCTACGCTTCACGTTATCAAATGATGGCACTTTGTTTATCAAGTGTAAACCTTTGTTATACATGGGTTTGATATTATTTTTAAAAATTGTAGGCATCGATTCAGCTGATGCCCCAGCTTCGTTCTTCATATTGTCTACACAACATAATATTTCATTACCAGCATAATCAGGCTGACATTGTATAGAATGATCCACCCGCTTTAATATTTTTCCATCCTGACAAAATAAAATATATATCAATATTTAGTAGGTGTCGACTCATACTGCATACATATTGTACTCAACACATAAGACACAACCGGCCCGCCAAATCTTCGATTTGATAGAAATTTTATTTATGTCACGCTATCCCCAGTAGTTCTTGAGTTGAAGGTACCGGACGAACGGACAGACGGACAGAGCTTTGTATATTATATATAAGATATTTTAGCATGTTCAGTTAGGATACTTACATGAGTTGTAAGGGATCCGACGCATTTCTGTTTTCGCTTTTGACTACAAAACCAAATTATGCTTTTATTAGCATATATTTTTTGTTTATAGTATCGATGACCATCGAATAAAAGCACTACACCGCGTTTTCTATCTAAAATTTTATATTCTGCCTCAATATCCATTTTTATGAGACAAGTTTGGACCTATTATAATGACAAGAAGAAAAACAAATGCATCGTTCATATTTATTTCAATGGTAGGTGATGTCAGAGAGAGCTTTTAATCTCGAGTAGCCAGCCAGTAGGTACACAAGATTAACCTCTTTTATGAATATTATACTTCACTGAAAGAAATACTGTAAGTGATGTGTGTGTGTAATGTAAATCAACCTACTAAGGACACAAGTCAATGGTGTGTTGGTGTGACTATGGATCGGGTAAAATTATCACTAGCTATACTAATATGACTACAGGTAAATAAAATTATCCATAGTCACACTAGTGTGGTCACAGATAAATAAAATGAACCATAGTCACACTAGTGTGGCCACGGATAAATAAAATGAACCATAGTCACACCAGTGTGGTAGTAAGGTGTGACTACGGATCGGTTGGGCAAAGAGGGAGTGAGTGTCTATATATCACAAATGGCGGACGGAAACTATATCTAGTACTATACTATGGTTAGTGCGGGAGGGGAGATGGGTATAGAAGGAGTGTGTTTCCGCGTCAAAAAATACAGTTTCTACATCGGCGCAACCATTCCCCCCGGCTTGAAGGGTTACCTTCGAAACGAAAAATGTGGAACAAATCTAATGTCTAATCTAAATCTAGGTTTGGGAAATAACAACTAAAATATAAACATAGATTGGAACTCGTGCCTACTGCTGGCTAGGCAGAGGGCAGAGGCGAACAACCGGGCGCAGATACGATCCGGTTGCAGTTTTAACCCGTACAACACGAGTTATCCCGCGGGCATCGGGAAAAATTTCCTCTACTACTCCTAGAGGCCAATGTAAAGGAGGCGCATTCTCAGTCATAAGGACTACCACCGTACCTACAGTAATTGGGTTGGATGGAGTATTCCATTTTTGACGTGACTGCAGCGTGTGCAAATAATCGGTTCTCCAACGATTCCAAAACGATTGGACCAACTTATCCAAAAGAGCGTGACGAGTTAGAAGGTGCATTCTATCGTCTTCAACATCTATTGCGGGCAAATATTTTAGAGGAGTCGTATTTAAGAAGTGAGCTGGCGTCAGCGCTAATGGCTCTGACGGATCGCTAGATAGAGTCCGACACAGCGGACGCGTGTTCATCACCGCCTCTACTTGAGCAAGTACGGTACTCAACTCCTCGAACGAGAGAATCTGTTCGCCTATGACGCGAAACAGATGCGACTTAAGGCTTTTAATATTCGCTTCCCAATTACCACCAAAATGACTAGCTGCAGGCGTGTTAAAATACCATTCAATGCGATTTTCGGCTAAGATGTGAGCGAATTCACTTTGGTAGTACTTAGACCGTAAGAATGTGTGCAATTCCGAAATACTACGTCGGGCCCCTACATAGTTTGTACCGTTGTCCGAATACATGCGCTTAACCGGACCCCGACGCGACAAAAAACGTTTAAAAGCGGACATAAAATTTTGCGTACTTAAATCACCGGTCAACTCTATATGAACCGCGCGAGTTGTCATACAAATGAACAAACAAACATAAGCTTTCGTGGAGCGAATGCCACGACCACGAGCAATGGTGACTTTGAAAGGCCCAGCAAAGTCTGTGCCGGTGTGTACGAAAGGTTTTGCGGATTGAACAACACGACAAGAGCGATGATCGGCCATTTCAGGCGCGATAAAACGCGGGCGGAGTTTAAAACAAGGTACACATCTGTGTACTCTAGCGCGAATCAAATTACGAGCGGAAATTATCCAGTATTTCTGTCTCAAAATAGACATTAACAAATCGGGACCAGCGTGACAATTCACCTTATGCTGATAATCTACTAACAAATCTAATACGTGGTCCTTACGCGGGAGAACTACTGGGTGCCTTTGTTCAAATCCTAAACCTGAATTTCTCAAACGACCACCTACTCGAATGAGTCCATCTTCCAAAAATGGTTTCAAGTGTCGGAAAGAACGACTACAAGGTTTGTTAAATTCTAAATTTTTAAATTCAGAAGCAAAATAACATTTCTGCAACTCGCGAAGTATGACCAATTCAGCTTTATCTAAATCAGCGGCGGTTATATGACCGCGCGTAGATAAAATTCTCAAAAATCGGCCTACATAAACAACACAACGCAACAGTCTCGACCAAGACGAGACGCGATTAGCCAACAACAAAATAAGGGACTCTTCACGCGGGACCGATACAACAAGCGAGTGCTTCTTTTCCTCGGGTGGTTCGGAAACCGTAGTGGGATTGAATTGACTAACTGGCCACTTATCTAACGCGGCATGAATCCAGGACGGTCCACTAAACCACAACGGGTGATCCAAAATTTGCGAAGGAAGCAATCCACGAGAGAGACAATCGGCTGGGTTGTCGGTGCCAGCAACGTGAAAGAGATTTTGTGGCGCTAATTCCGATTGAATTTTTGCCACTCTATTAGCGACGAATGTGTCCCAACGATGGGGCGAAGAGTGGGCCCAACACAAAGCGACTGTTGAGTCCGAAAAAGCTAAAATTCTACTAATATTAATGCGACTACTACAAGCATTGGCGATAGAGGTGATCAATCTAACTAACAATAGTAAAGCGCATAGCTCGAGGCGTGCCAGAGAGACGACCTTACGGGGAGAGACCTTTGATTTCGCGCTTATAAGGCTAATTGAAACCTTACCTACATTCGAGACATGAAAGTAGACTACTCCTCCATACGCCCTCTCACTAGCGTCCGCGAAGCCTACTACCGTAACAACACTATGTTGCGATATACCTACATGACGCGGAATTTGTATTTGGTCAAGCACAGAAAGTTCTTTTTTAAAGCGAGCCCACAACTTAGCAATGTTGTCGGGCGCGGTGTCGTCCCAATCACAATTGGAAAGCCAAAGCTCTTTTATAAGTAGTTTGGCGTACAAAACGACAGGAGCTACGAATCCCATTACGTCCCATATCCGTGCCACACACGACAGGATAATGCGTTTAGTACAAGTTTGCGGGGTCGAACTAATTCTCAAACTAAACGTATCAGATGCGGGCGACCAGCTTAAACCAAGCACCTTGTGCCTATCACTTTCATCGAATTCCTTAACCGAAGACAATCGGTGCGACGGTGGAATCGACTCTAACGCAGTTTGCGAGTTGCTCGTCCATTTCACGAGATCAAATTGACCAGCCTTCATGAGACTTATAACTTGAGCGGCCGTCTCGACGGCCTCTGCCTCGCTATCTACACTATACACGAAGTCATCCATGTATAAGCCAGTCTCAATGGTGGCTCTCGCTTTCGGAAATGCATCGCCCTCGTCAGCGGCCAACTGCTTGACGGTGCGAAGTGCGTGAAAAGGGCTAGATTTAAGCCCGAAGCAAACACGATTAAACTCGTAAACCATTAAAGGTTCTTGCGGTGAAAATCTATACAAAAATCGTTGAAACCTACGATCGGGTTTGCGCACTTCAAGGCACAAAAACATTTGTCGAATATCTGCAGAGAGTGCAACAGCGAATAAGCGAAAATTTACAATTATGTCAAATAAATTACCTTGAAGATTTTGACCACAATACAAAATGTCATTAAGCGACACGGAAGTGCTAGTCTTAGCACTGCCATCTAAAACTACGCGGAGTTTAGTAGTAAGCTTATCTTCTCTAATAACTCCGTGGTGCGGGATAACGTACGAAGGCTGGGTCTCGTCAGTGTCCGCAGGCGCAGGTGAGATGTAACCTTTATCTAAATATTCGTTAACAACCTCATCATAGGCTTGCTTTAACTTTGGAGACGCCTGCATCTTTCGTTCTAAACAAAGAAAGCGTCTTTCAGCGGATGCACGGGAGTCACCGAGCGAAAAAATATCTCCCTTGAAAGGGAGCGCGACAACATAACGACCCTGCTCATCACGAGTAGTCGTGCGACAATAAATCTCCTCAGCCATCTTGTCATCAGGGCTTAGGATTGGTGGGACATTGACCTCTTCAATCTCCCAAAACTTGCGGATGGTAGACTCCAGTGGCGGCTCGACGGTGCAACAGAACGAGGCAGTCGAGTGACTAAAACTATCTATAGAAGCGGGTGCGGAACCAATTATAACAAAACCCAGAACTGTTTCCAGGGCGTGCGGAGCGGGGTACGTCGGTCCCCCTTGAACCTTACGTGATAACTGGAGGTGCGGGAGAATCGAAGCGCCGATCAATATATCGACGACTCCAGGAACAGCGTAAGTCTCATCAGCTAAAGGCAAGTCTTTAAATTTCGTTAATAAAGACGTGTCAACTGGGACGGTAGGCAACTGTTCAGTTATTTTATCTGTTACGAGCGAATCCATGTCAAACCAAATATTATTATTAAAACGAGATCCAAACCTTGTTTTAACGGTGCCATGAACAGCTGACTGCAAACCCCCAAAACCTTTCACCACTGAATGGGTTGAACGCTTATCAACATTGAAACCAAGACGTTGACAACAATCTTGAGTAATAAAATTACTTTGCGAAGCGCCATCTAATAGCGCTCGAACAATGCGCGGCTTACCTAATGCATCAACAATAACAACGCGAGCGGTCGCGAGACACACAGTAGTGAGTGCAGCACTAGCGGAGAACGAACACAAGGTGACGTCATCCGCAGCGGTCACCGGGCGGGCCGGAGCGCGCGCGAGCGCGGGCTGCGGCTGCGGCGCAGGCTGCCGTGTGTCACCGCTCGACGAGCCAACTGTGCTCACATTGGATGCGGCATTACTATTCTCAAAATGAAGTAAAGTGTGGTGTCTCGCTTGACATTTGCGACAACCATTTCCACTATTACATAAAACAACGCGGTGTTTAGTACCGAGACAATTAAAACAAAAATTATTAGCGCGAACAAATTTATAACGATCACTAGGCGACAATTTTAGGAAACCAGGACACTTGTACAGTTGCGAATGATGAGTACTACACAAAGAGCAAACAGGTGATTGTACACGTGCTGGTGCGGTATTAACATAAGTATGGGTTGACCTCAGTGACCTCGATGAGGCATCTATTTTGCGTTCAGAAGTAACAACCTTCTTCGCGCCTTCATGTTTCGATGAAGAGCGTTGCAATACCTTTATATGCTCGCGAACAAAACTTTCTAAGTCTTCGAACTTAGGAATTTTACTGCCGCGATGATCCGACTCAAACAAACGAATGGTTTCGGAATCTAATTTCTTTAAACCCATATACAAAAATACGAAGTCGCAGAGGTCATCGATCTTTAGGTTCTTTACGGCGCGAACAGCTGACGCGAAAGTATCTAGAAATTTCTCTAAGTTTTGATCGTTACATGCCGTAATAGATTTCAAATCAAACATCTGATCTAAATAGGCGTTAGCTACCGATCTTTTATCCTCATACTTAGCTTTCAAAGTATTTAAAATTAAATTATAATTCCCGGCACTAAACGTAATTCCAGCGCAAACGGTTATAGCTTTACCAGTCAATTTTTCAACGAGATAATGCAATTTTTCGTGATCTGTCAACGAATCGTTCTTATCTATTGTATTCTCAAAACTATCTATAAATAGACACCAATTGCGAATGTTACCATCAAATTCGGGTATTTGAATTGGTGGCAACTTAGGTCGGTCGCGAGTGGGGTTGGGTCGGTCAGACGGTTTCTCCAAACTCCTAGCGACGCGCTTGATACGACAATACAAATCGTCAAACGACGACAAGGCTTGATAACTCACTGAGTAATCGGGATCCAAATTCAACTCTAAAACGTTGATGTCATGTACTAAGGTTTCGAAATCCGCGCGTAGACTATCTAAGTTTTCTATAGAACACAAGAACGAATCTCTAATGGCCAAATCAGAGGTTTTAAGTGCATTATCATAAATCGATTGTACGCGAGAGTAAATCATTTCTTTTTTAGCGTATAAAAGTTTCAATTGAACTTTACCGGACTTATCAACCTTTGGGGACATGTTTACAATTAAATCTCAAACTAAAGTGCGGTAAACAACAAATATGAAATGACTTAATCTTAGCGGTACAGAGCAGCGACGCGACGCGAGCGATACTCTGCAGGTAGGTAGGTATTTACAACTGTGAATGCACGCTTGAACAAAACGCGCCTAGCAACAGCCAGATCGTACCTACGCGAGCCAGACCGCTGTCCAGGTTCAACTATTATTTCAGAGATTAAGTATTGCGTAATATCTATTCAAATTAAAATACTTTCGTATGAATTGGAATGAGATGCGCGCGAGGTAGGTACAACCACGTATCTACCCACGTAGGTATTAGGTAAATACGATGCGAGCAAGCGGCGAGCGAACAACTTAATTGAAAAAAATAAAACAAAGCCAAATGCGTTAGGTATTACACTGTGCCTATGCACTAGGGTGTCTAGTATACCTAAGATCTAAGCCTAAATGCCTAGATGCGGGGTTTTCTACTAAAATAACTAGGTATTTAGGCGCGGTGCGAAAATCGCGAACTACGACTAAGTGTTGATACGATACCTAACCTATGTATGTACTAGGTAGGTACGATGCGAGCCAGCGGCGAACGGACAACAAAATCTAATCCTAAATGTCTAGATGCGGGGTTTTCTACTAAAATAACCAGGCATTTAGGTGCGGTGCGCTTATTCCCATTAGAATAATAACAAAATACGAACTACGGCTAAGAATCCGGCTCGATCAGGACCAGAAAATGGTGGCGCGATTGGCCACGTGAGCTAGTGGACTGTATTGCGGGGAAGTAGCTAACTGTTCCATTGACGCTTTACACACAAAAAGACAGGTGATCGGGTTGCCGCGGACGTGATCCAGGCAATGAATGCAACCCGAGAAATTAGGAGAGGATGCACTAACCTTCACGACACCACGTGTTTTCATCGCAGCCAGTACACGGATCTTCTCTTCCTTGCTCAGGAGCTGCCGCCAGCATCACTAAATCACTTGAGGGACACACGAGAGGCACAATCCGATCGGTAAAGGTCTATGAAGCAGTAAAAATGCAACAAATATTATTCATTTCTGAGAGACGCGCGCGCGGTCCGCCCTTACGCTGGCTAGTTCAAAGAGGGAGTGAGTGTCTATATATCACAAATGGCGGACGGAAACTATATCTAGTACTATACTATGGTTAGTGCGGGAGGGGAGATGGGTATAGAAGGAGTGTGTTTCCGCGTCAAAAAATACAGTTTCTACATCGGCGCAACCAGATAGCATTTTATATTTTCCAATCCCAGTCGATAACTTATCAAAAAATAATTCATATGGCAAAACGTTTGCCGGGTCAGCTATAATTATTATTAATATTTTAACTTAACAATTTGGTCTGAATATCTAGGAATGTTAAGAGCACTTATCTATGTCACATTACAATGTAGCTATATTGTAATCGAGATAGCAGGAGTTGTATAAATCAAACAATTCACAAGCTATTAACAAAGTATAATCACATTTTAATCGAGTTACAATTATAAATATTCAAAGTACTGACTGATACTGACCTTAGTGTTTACACAACCTCCGTCAATGGTCAAACCAAAGATTTAAACCTTGGCTTAAATAAAACCACAGATTACTCAAACTATTGTTCGTTCATTTTGATACCATTCAATCGCAACGTTCCGTTTCCTCCAAAAACAAAAATTATCTGACATCATTCATAAATAATATTTACTAAAAATGGTGAAAAAAGGATTTAGATAATACATTTTCATTAAATTCAATTTTATGAATAATAGTTATAAATTATTTTATAATAAAATATCATTATGATGCCTTTATTTAGCGATCATTGTTATGTATGATATTGGAAGATCTATGGACGTGAAATAGAACGAACTTTTCCGTTCGCGCTGACTAGGTATCAAATTTTTCCCAATTTTTATACCTACTTTAAAATATATTTATTGCAAGTTATTTAAAACGTTTAGTAAACCTATACTTTTGCCTAAAAGCTTCTTCAGATAGTTCCATAAAGGGGTTTACTGGAATACGATGACTATTAGGTAAGCGTGGTATGTCCAATGACTCCACGATATTAATATCTGCGATATCCATTAGATCAACTGCGTCAATATCCATTACGAGTATTATAAGAAAGTAAACGAATTTATCTGACGCTAACCGGCTAAGTTCAAAATGGCAAGATTGACATATTATTATTGTGATTTACACTTTAGACCAACGTTAAACTAGGGGTCACGCAGGTTTATCTTTAGACCAGAGATAGTCCATGGTTTAGTAATAAAACCCTTTTTGTAATAAAAATTTCTTTAGACCATGGTCTAAAGACGATTTAAACCTGGTTTTAGAGTTAGTCCGTGTTTTGTAATAAGACCGATTATGTCGACAACTTCTGGCAATATCAAATGTGCGTTGGAAATTCGTGTGTATAATATCGCTGAGGTGAAGCGAAAGTTGAATGCCGCCTCGAGGTCTAGTAAAAAAGCTACGGCCAGGGCTAAGTTTGAGTTCATCGGCAGAATTGGCGAGCGGCTTGCGCGCTACCCATCTGGCAGTCGTGCATTTTGGTCGCTCGCTAAAGCTGCCGAGGGAAACTTCTGCCAGTCTAGCCTTCCACCGCTGCAAAAATCCGATGGTAGTCTGGCTCATGGCGCTAAGGAGAAAGCCGATCTGTTGGGTAATCTCTTTGCGTCAAACTCGACTATGAACAACGGGAACGCCGAACCACCGATAATTCCCAGCTGTGGTGCTTCCATGACTGAAGTTAAAATCACGCAACGGGTGGTCCGGCGCGAGCTTAAGTCCCTAGATGTTCGGAAGCCGAGTGGGCCAGACGGTATATGGTGCTTAAACACTGTGCCCCCGAGCTGTGCCCTGTACTTACACGTCTTTTCGCACTCTCATACTCCGCAAGGCGGGTCCCAACCTCGTGGAAGACCGCATTCGTGCACCCTGTACCTAAGAAAGGTGACAGGACCGATCCGACCAATTACAGGACTATCGCTATCACCTCCCTACTCTCGAAGGTAATGGAGCGTGTTATTAATACACAGCTCTACCGGTGACCTTCTTGTGTATCTCACAAACCGGTGGGCGCAGGCCATCGAGAGTCGGGGTGAGGCACTAGCGGTCAGCCTCGATATATCGAAGGCCTTCGATCGGGTCTGGCACAAAGATCTTCTTGCGAAGTTGCCATATTATGGACTCCCCGAGGGACTGTGCGAATGGATCTCCAGCTTTTTGTCCAACAGAAGCATCCAAGCTGTCGTCGACGGCAGCTGCTCGGACCGCATGAACATAAACGCTGGTGTCCCACAAGGCTCCGTGTTGTCTCCGACGCTGTTTCTGCTGCATATCAATGACATGCTGTCTGATGACTCCATTCATTGTTATGCGGACGACAGTACCGGAGACACGACGTGTTACACGGACCGTGCAAATATCCCTCAGTCCGAGGTGGAGAAGAGTCGCGAACAACTTGTGTCTGAAATTGAGACTACTCTCTCTGGAGTATCCGATTGGGGACGACTAAACCTAGTCCAATTCAACCCCACTAAGACACAAGTATGTGTATTCACCGCTAAGAAAACCCCATTCATTGTGGCGCCGCAATTCCTGGGCACACCGCTTACCATCTCCTCGAGTATAGGAATCCTTGGTGTCGTTATCTCCAGCGACGTCCAATACCGAAGTCATTTGCGGGACAAGGTTAAGTTGGCATCAAGAAAGCTCGGAGTGCTCAACAGGGCGAAGCAGTACTTCACTGCGGGGCAGCAACTCCTTCTTTATAAAGCACAGGTCCGGCCTCACATGGAGTACTGCTGTCACCTTTTTGCTGGAGCACCTGCATACCAGCTTGACCCCTTCGACTCAGTGCAAAGACGGGCATTGAGGCTGGTTGACAATCCTATACTCACAGGTAGTGTGGAACCTCTTAGCCTTAGGAGGGATTTTGCCTCACTGTGTGTGTTCTACCGCCTATACAATGGTTTGTGCTCAGATGAATTGTTTGACATGATGCCCGTAGCTACATTCTATCATCGCACCTCTCGCCATAGGCAGGGAATTCATCCTCACACATTGCGACCTGAGACGGTGCGCACTGTGCGGTATGAAAGAAACTTCATCCCACGCGCACTCAAGCTGTGGAATGACCTCCCTGCTGCGGTTTTCCCAAGCGCCTACAATATGGGGTTCTTCAAGAGGGGCATCAGAAGGTTTCTTCATGGTCGGCAGCGCGAGTGTGACACCCCTGGTGTTGCATACGTCCATAGGCCACGGTAACCGCTTCCCATCAGGTGGGCCGTGTGCTTGTCTGCCAACTAAGTGGTATAAAATAATAATAATAATAATAATCGGATTCGGTCCGACATCGATATTTGGCTTTTCTTCACTAATGTCCTTATTTATACTCGGAAAATAACTGCTTGTGTTGTTTTGGTGGTGGAATAGTATTTACAAGGTTAGTACTTTTCGTTTATATCGGCGTACGCGCTCATTTCAATGGAAATGAGCGCGGATGTACCCCCTGATGGGGGCGGGGTTAAACCTCCGGATTTACCAAAAAAAAAACGGTAAAACGTTCTGCCGCACCGGATTCGACGGATGCTGATCATAAAAAGACCCGTTCGCCAGCGGAATCTATTCAGTCCATCTACTCAAAGCCGATCTCTCTAAACTCTAGACTCGAGTTCTCTAAACTCGAGTACTCAAGTACTGACAAAGGTCCTTATAACGTATATATCTCGAGATTGGAGCAGGACCCAACAAGCGGCTTACCATTCAAATCTTTGAGGTTTGCTCAGTTCCTGTTTAAAAACAAGGTCGAAAACATTAAAGCGGGAGAGATTAAAAACATTGGCCGTAATAGGGTGTCCGTGGAGTTCGATTCGGCAGATGCAGCAAATTGTTTTTTAAATCTTGTTTTGCTTAAAGATCACAATTCTAGGAGGTAGGACACGGCGGTATATCCGCCCAATTGAGCAGTCCGACTGGGGAAGTACCTCCGCCCTACAGAATACCGCGGCTATAATAACTTCGTGTTGTGTTCCCAGTGGTGAGTAGGGTAGCCAGAGCTCACTGGAGAATTTGTGCTGTCATTGGGAAGACTAAAGGCTTGTCCTCTGCATCTGCATCTTATAACAAGGTCGTAATTCTAACAGACTCGAGAAGTTCATTGCAGCATCTGGCTCGGTGCACCTCGATATTTCGAGGTATGCCGATAGCCTACGATATATTAAGAACAATTTTAAGATTAAAGTCGCAAAATAAAATAGTTAAACTGCAATGGATTCCGTCTCATGTAGGTATCGTCGGCAATGAGCTTGTGGACAAACTTGCGAGTGAAGCCTCTACTGATGGTATTTTAGTCTCATTTTTGCCTTACTTCACCAACTATCTACCAGCTACCAGACAACTTTGTTATAAAAGCTGGAAAGAATATTTTGATGAGAGGTCGAAAGAAAAGGGAATCTGGTATAGAACGATCCAGCCCTATCCTCTACGCTCTCCTTGGATTGATAGTTGTGGTCTCAATCGACTAGATACAGTAATTGCACTTCGGCTTCGTTCCGGACACATTCCATCAAATAAATTTGCATTCCCAATGCGGCAATCAACATCCCCAAACTGTACCACCTGCAATACACTCGATGACCTGTACCATATTTTGATGGAATGTGTACGGAATGAAACGCACAGGGTTCCTCTGTTGAAGAGTAGCCTAATGGTGGGGAGTTGTAACAGTGCCCTGTCTGAGCCATTATCGGATACAGCCCGGGCACTGTAAAGTTGTACAGTGCCCGGGCTGTTTCCGGGAGTTAAGTTTAGAGGTTAAGCATATGATAACTGTGCAGATATGTTTTTGTTTTTGTTTGATTTGTATGTGTTGATTTGTATTTGTATGTGTTTGTTTGCAATATGGGCAACATAATCGCTCCAGCGACAAAGCCCTTCAATAAAGAAAAAAAAAAAAAAAAAAAAAGGCTTGTCCTGCTTTGTCTTCTAAACTGACGGCACAGAGACTCTACTTACAGGGTTGGCAGCGCGACTGTAACGGCAGGCCACAGTAACCATCGGTTTCCATCAGGTGGGCCGTGTGCTGTTTTGTTTTAATGCATCGCTTCCTGTTTATCTTTACCAGTATCCAACAATACAGTGCAGGAATTGCTGTCGATTCGGCCACATTGCCAAGCAATGCCGGTCAAAACCCCGATGTTATAAGTGTGCACAAACCCATGCCGGTGATTCTTGTACTGTCGCTGATACAGATATTTCTTGCTTTTATGTTCTGGCGGTAGCCACCCCGCTACCGACAGAAGATGTCCTGAGCATAACAGGCAAAACAGTATAAAAATTATTATGTCCGAGGAAAATATAAGTTATGCTGCAGCCTCTTCTAGACTCCATCAGTCTCGTAGACCCGTCTATTCCGAGGCTACGGCTAGGCCCCAAACTCCTAAATGTTCTTCTCTCCTTTCTCCTCCTGCCCCTTCTCTTGTCTCCTCCTTCTGTATACTATAAAAAAAACTATTTCCCTCCCTATACGCCCAAGGTTTGTTCCTGGGAAATCGTTTGATGTTCATGAACACAATGAAATGACCAATTCGCCTCCTTCCACTCAACCCAATGGGTGCTGCATTAAACCTCCCACAGAGACTACCCCTCTGGCCACTCGCAATGACAATCTTGTCCAACTTTTGCTCTGTTCGTTAATAAATATACTAACGAAATTGTCAGATGCTCTGCCGCACGACGTTGCCCTTCTTGTAGAACAATTACTGGAGATTATCTCAAAAAATAATTTTAACAATGGTTCTCAATCTCCTTCAATGGAACTGTAAGAGTATTCGTTGCAGAAAGCCAAATCTTATTGATTAAATATGCTATGCTTGCTATTCAGGAAACCTTACTAAAACCTATGTCCCGTTTTAGAAATTCTACGACGCATTTTAAACGTTTGCTTTATTTTATTATTATTGTAATAGTGATATATCCAAGGTAATAAATATACGTGACTTGTTAAGTTGGAAGAAATCACTTTGTTTATTTATTACATTTCTAGCGTTTTTTGTGCGTTACTTAGGCTCGTTAATTTAATTGTGTGCACGTTTCACTGTTATAGTTCAATATTTTTGTCTTAAGAGTTCTGTTTGGGAGTTTAAAGTTCACACTTTACTTCAATATAACAATTCAGTATTCATACATAACATTCTTGCCGTTGTATAGCGTTATTAGTCACTGATTAACGATAATTTCAATTACTTTTGTTGCCTTAATTTGGTTAAAATAATTAACATCGCGGGGCACTTTTTTCAAATGTGCTTACTAGACAGCGCCATCTTTGTCCGCATTTGACGTTTCTCCGCATTCTAGATTCCACAACACAAGCTAGTTTATGTTATTTTTAAACTTTCGTGTGTGTGAATTCATAATTATACTAGGTATCGGGACTTCTCGCGAATTATATCTTGGAATTTACTATTTCTGCCGACGTTTCGGATGCGTTGCAGCACCCGTGGTCACGACTTGACTAGCCAGAACAAGCGAACCATTGCAGAGAGAGTCAGAGAACATATCGCAGCTGTGAAAAACCGTCAGTTCAACAAATCGGCAGTAGCAGAACATCTTGAGTCGGGTACCAATCACGGGATAAAGCTTCATCAACCCAAAGTCCTCTCCACTGATCGCCACTACTAGTCACGGATTGTGCGTGAAGCCATTGAAATCAAAAAAATATAAAAATTTCAATAGGGATGATGGATTCAAGTTATCCGGAACGTGGAATCCAGTGATTAAGATACTAAAACCAAAAAACACAGTGCCGTTAAAAACTGACATAGTGAGTGTGGTGTGTCCCCAGCCTAACCGTTCATAATAAGTGTAATGGTGGGTAGGCGCTCAAAAAATGTTCCCCGCATACATCTCGACGCTCGAAGACTAGTCAAGTCGTGACCACGGGTGCTGCAACGCATCCGAAACGTCGGCAGAAATAGTAAGTTACAAGATATAATTCGCGAGAAGTCCCGATACCTAGTATAATTATGAACAAGCTAATTTAGTTATACTTACCATGGGTCCAAATAGCACTGTGTGTAACTCGTGGCACCTGGTTTCTCAAACGTAACAAAAACAAATCTGAACTAAAATTTGATAACTAAAAACTACGAAACTCAAACTAAGGCAAACGTGAATCAGTCACAGTGTTGCGGATCAGGCCCCTCTTCCCCACTGGGCACTATGGGCACGTGCCCAGGGCCCCGCGATCGAATGGGGCCCCCTAGTTCCTGCCAGATTACCAAATGATAACCGATATTTAGGTATTACCGAAAAACATTAATTTAGAAAAATCTGATGATAATGACTTACTACAATACCTACGCTTATTATATTAGCTTTAGTTTGCCGCATGCGGATAGCTATACCTTGTACAACATAGCTTGAACTTTTTGACAGATGGGTCAGTGATGGGAAACAGAAAATATCTATTGGTGTAAAAAATGTGTTGGCTAAATATGTGGCTGTATGTATGTTTTAAACTATTCAAAATAAATAAATTCATTCGTCAATCAATTTTATTGCACTAGACATAAAAACATTGGGTAGGTACCATTGTTTTCAGTTTTTCTATTTAAATTTTACTTCGAAGCAATAAAAACCACTTAAGACTTTCGGAAAATGCTTGAGTCCTTAACAGGTACTCTTATGTTGTGTGTCTCTTCTTATGATTATTATCAATTTTTAATATTATTAAAATAAGAAAATATTGTTCGTCGTTGCAAAGTTATATCGATTTCAGTTGTGACATCCGTCAAAAAGAAAGATCAAACTAATAAATAAACAGGGTATAAGTACTCCACTCTCTCTCAAAAATGAGTTTTTCCGATATTAGTATATTTAGGTTAATTTAAATACCTATATGCAATGATATTATATACAAGATATGTTACGTTCATAGTAACTGACTCGTCAAATCTGATCCAGCAGACTAAAAATACCTAAACAGTGCACAACAGTTGACAATTAGCGTTAAAGTAGTGCGAAAGATGGGATAAGCACGTGAGTAAAAAAGATAGCTATAACTCGGACGATTGCGCTTCTAGTATAGCTTCGAAGCATAGATTAGTTTTGTTGAACAGAAGGGGTATTTCGTTGGTAGGTAAGAAATAAAATTCGATGAAAAAAATATACGTATTTATTTATTTCGGAAAATGATAATATAAAATTCAAAATGATAATTAAGAAACAAAACGATAATTAAGAAAAAATTAAACGCCTTCGAATAAATTTAATTTATTTCTTTTCTGCCTCTTAGAAAGTTTTTTTATTTCGGGATTATTTTTATGAGCAGAATGAAGCCGAACAGCAGTATATTTGGCAATTAATGTTTTAATTAAATTTACCAATGTATCGAATGATACCAAAAATAATTTCAATATGGTCCTGACTTAATCGATATGTCGCGATATACCTTAATACTGGTGATGGTGATTAATACTTGTGATTACAAACTTTTAAATAACAAATGAAACTGAACAGCAGGTCAATTATTACTTTAGTAGGCAGTAAAGTGAAAATGTCCCATCTGTACTGATAATCTATGCGTGCAGTGTTATTGTGTCCTTGTCGTACTCATGTCAAAAAGATTTTTGTCTCGTTTTTCTGCCGCCATTATTTTAAGAATATTATTAAACTAATTTTATTAGAAAACACTAATAAATCGGTAATATTTTATGTATTTACATGTGATAGGAGATCCCTTGTGTTTTATTAATCTTAGTGTCGTAATTTATACATTTTTTAAAAGCACACGATGGCATTTTATAGCAATTTTATTAAGCGCTTACATACGTGACAACTCGGCGTTGGCAAGACATGCACTGAATGCGATACGTCCCAATTGGGACGTTTTCACGTCTTCACCAGGCGCGCACTAGTAACATATCTGCCTCTTTTTTATGTAATATCATTGCCTATATGTACCTAAGTATAAGAATACAATTAAAAGAAAAATTATTAAATTAAAAAAAGAAGAATTATTTGATGCGGTGTGGTTTATGTCTTTAAGAAACCTATTCGAACGTCATTCGTAATACCAAAGACAAAAAAGGGGAATTCCCGAATCCCGATCGTCGTTTGACTTGACGAACGGGAATTCCCTTCAAGTATTTGTCTGCGATGTTGTGGCGTTTGTTTTGTTTGTAGTTGTTAGTTTGTTACTGACTGTGCTTGAGCTCTGACAAAAAAATAGTATTGTTTGATTAAATCGTCGTTTGTCTGTTTTGTGTTAGCGAATATTTTCGTTATAAAATTAATTAAATACTGAATTATTATATAAAATGTCGTATAAAATCCTAGTGGATCTGAAAAAAGGAAAAAAGCTCTACATCAGAAAGAAGTAATTGAAAAGTTACCAAAATTAACATCATATTTTACTACTACTACTGGAGAAACTTCTGTAAGTAGCAATCAACTCATAAATGTTCCACATGATGACTCAGCTTAATTACAAATTGCGGGAATTTCTAAACCTTCATGTTCCAATTTTGAAAAAGAGATTGAATCAGAAAGCGACTATTCCTACGACGAAAGTGCAACGACTTCAGTAACTTCACTAAAACCGACAACTCCAACTGTGTCAATTGAACAGCAGTTTCCCAACACAGAAGAATTAATATCGCACGATCCCGCCGATTATTTTCACGAAAAGTTTGTTGAAGTAAATCGCGAAATTTTAATTCGTAAGGGACCAGTATATTTTCAAAATAAAGATTCTGACTTTTCCGAGGCATCCAGAACCTACAAAGATGGTAATAAATTAGTGACGAGATATTTCAACAAAGCATTATTTATTCGCAAATTAAAGAACAATGAAAGCGTCGAAAGAAAATGGTTGCTGTATTCGCCTTCCAAATGCTCTGTATTTTGTTTTTCATGCTGCTTATTTAACCCAACTGATGTTAATCTTTGCTCTCGGAATGGATGTAATGATTGGAAGCATATTAATCACATAATTTTAACACATGAAAATAGCCCAGCGCATAAGCAATCTATGATGACTTATCTGGCACGAAGTAAAGCGGTTGGTAGAGTAGATATAGAGTTATTATCTCAACATCAAAAGGAAGTGGATTACTGGAGAAACGTACTTAAACGGATTGTAGCTGTTGTAAAATTTTTGGCATCGAGAGGGCTTCCATTTCGCGGCGACAATGAAATCCTAGGATCTCCAAACAATGGAAATTATTTGGGTTGTGTGGAATTATTGAGTGAATTTGATCCATTTCTTGCAGATCACTTAAAAAAATTTGGGAATCCTGGAAAGGGTAACATTTCTTATTTATCAGCAAATATCTGTAATGAGTTTATTGAAGTAATGGGAAAACAGGTTCTAAAAAAAATTATAAATGAAGTTAAATCAGCAAAATATTTTTCCATAAGCGTTGACAGTACGCCCGATCTGTCTCATATTGACCAGCTAACTTTCATCATTCGATACGTAAAAGACTGTGTTCCTGTTGAAAGGTTTTTGAAATTTATACCTATTAAAGAGCATAAATCTAAGTATTTAGCGGAGACCATCTTAAATTTTTTAGAGATACATGATATTCCCATAAAAGATTGCAGAGGACAAAGCTACGACAATGCTTCAAATATGTCGGGAAAGTATAGTGGTCTACAAACAAGAATCAAGGAATGTGAATTTGCCACCTTTATACCATGTGCAGGACATTCACTAAACTTGGTAGGTGTCCATGCTGCTGGGTGTGTACCGGAGGCATCACAGTTTTTTGAAATAGTTCAGAAAGTGTACAACTTTTTTTCGGGCTCTACCCACAGATGGAATATATTAACAGAACATTTAGGTTCAAAAAAAGTTGTTAAGAGTCTTTCACAAACCAGATGGTCAGCCCGAGCTGATGCAGTAAGTGCTTTGCATGGGGGTTATAAAAGAATATTAGAAGCTTTAATCACCATCGCAAACGATACTGAAAAGGCACGAGAAACAAGAGACGAAGCCCTTAGTCTGTCTATAAAAATGGGAAATCTAGAATTTATTATACTGACGGAAATCTGGAGCACCATATTGGAAAGAATAGACAAAACAAGTAATTATCTTCAGAAAGAAACAATAACACTGGACGTTGCAACCAATTTGTTGACTTCACTTTATGATTTTATTACTAACCTCAGGGATAAATTTGATAACTTCGAATCATCTGCCAAAGAAAATAACCCAGAATCTGACTACAAAGATCTATCTCAAAGAACAAGACGTAGAAGCTCACGGCTGATTTTTTTTGATGGCTCTGCGCCATCAGTCCAATTGAATGGAAATGAAATGAAATGAAAATTTATTCGCAAGGAGAAGGAAAAGAGCGATTCAACGTAGAAACCTTTTTCCCAATAATCGATACCTTGAGTGTTCACCTAAAACAGCGACAAAGTTCATATGAGACCGTCAGTCAACGTTTTAGTTTATTTTTTCACTTAAAAACTCTGAATTCCGAAGAGATACGACAAGGATGCAAAGAATTTTCTCAAATCTATCACGAAGATGTAAATGAAAAAGAGTTAGAAATAGAATGTCAACATTTAAAAGAATACTTAAAAAATGTTCAGAGTGAAAATGAAGCATCTAACAGTGTACAGGAAGTAGGTATATAATCTATTAAAGCAAAACAAAATTGAAGACACATTTCCTAACGTAGAAATTGCAATGAGAATATTTTTAAGTATGATGGTAACTAACTGCAGCGGAGAACGCTCCTTCTCCAAATTGAAACGAATAAAAAATGAATTAAGAAGTACAATGCTTCAAGAGAGATTAACTAGTTTGTCGCTGATGTCCATAGAATGTGATATTCTCAATACCATAGATTTTGAAGATGTGATTAACGATTTTGCTCATCTTAAATCTAGAAGGGTACCTTTGCAATCAACATAGAATTAATCTAAGGATTTTATGTTAAGCGAGTTACTTTTGTAGATTATTTTTATATTTCCTATTTTTTTATAGTTAGTAACTAAATAAATATAAATTTAGAACCTTGTTTGTCTTTCTTTATCTATTGTAACTAAATAGTGTTTTCTCAAGGTCCTAGGGGCCCCATGATCCTAATGTGCCCAGGGCCGGCAGTCTGTACATGAGATAGCGACCGAATTCGGATGTTAAGTACGTAGCGACGCAAACTAACCGAAATTCCCAAGTCTGTACTTAAAGTTACGATTTTTGTCGGTTGCCGTACCGAAATTCGTCGTTAACTTAACAAATTCTCGGATAGTACCTTAATAGCATAGACAAGCATAGAATTTGTCACTCTTACCCTTAGATTCTCTTTGGTTAACTGTGTAATTTGTTGACATTTTTATTATGTTTGTACAATTATGCTTTATGAATTTGTAATTGTATCTTTTTTGACTGTACAATTTCATCAAACAGAAAAATCTCTCCGCTGATTGATTTTTCACAACACCCTTACCATAGATTATTGTACATATATATATAGACCAAACATATACTCTGACATGGCAAGTTGACACAATTGACATAACACACAAGCAAGAAGCCAAGAAGCCTTGAAAAAGAATTGAATATTTTTGGAGGTTGTAGGGAAATACGAGAAATATTATGGCTGAAGCGTGTTTAGCATGTAATTAGTTTACTCTAGAATATAGGCGGGAAGCGGGAAATGGTAATGCGACGGCAAGGTGCATGGATTCTGCGCGCTAGTGAAAATTATTTGAATTTGGCTGATGGTGAATTCCTATCATTGTATCGCATTACAAAGGCAATGTTTAAAGAACTTGGTGATGAAATAGCGCTATCACTTGAAAGAAAACGCCCTTGCGGGCTTTCTGTGGAGTCCTATGTAAGTTTCATTGTATAACTTGTACATTGTTTATCATTTATCTAATTCAAAATTATTATTTATCTAGAAGTACTTCATCTCATTTAATATATTGTAATTGTATAATTTATGTGCTTTTTATCATTTTAGGTGTGTGACACTATTCTGCTCATTTTCAATATAAATGCTCGATGGCCAGGAGCTCTGCATGATAGCCACATATATCATATGAAAATTCCCCAGTTCATGCCACATGAAGACGTTTGTTAATAACGGAGACCACCATGCATGGTTACTTGGTAAGTTTTGAGTCGAATAACTGAACACCTCATGTGTCAATATACTATTACTGCCAGTGGGGGTGCTGTTGACAGGACGAGTGATCACCCTTTCTGTGTGGACTATTTCTCCTATATAATGACTGTCATACATGTTAACTGCAACCAACGGCTTAACATTTTTTCTGAAGCACAACCAAACCAATGCTAATACCCTTATTCATACAAATATTTGCACAAAGCAGCAGCTGCATTTAATACCGTTACACCACAGAGGCTGTCAATGTGTCAATATAACAATTATAACATATATTATATTTTGATTTAATCCACAGGTGATGATGGATATCCACTAGAACCATGGCCGATGACCCCAATGATGAACCAGCCCCTTGGCCTAACGACAAGTATACACTGAAGACTGTGTATTACACTGAACTGACACTATGGTGGACATCTGTGGCATTCCACTGCCCCAGAGAATCATTCAGAAACATTATTTTCGATTGTTTTCGCCTTGTCAACTGCAAGTCAACCAAGTGGCCAAAATTATACATCAGCAACACTTCAGAGGTGCCATATTACAAGAATGTGCCGACCCAGTTCTTGAAAATGGTAATTATTGTACAAGTAACCTTGCGAGTACCATAGTAGTACATAATAATATATATACCCCACTGACACACAAATATGTAACTTACATGCAAGACACTACAGTAATGTTCTACGTGAAGTAGGAAGTGGTTTCTTCTCTTTCATACTTAGATGTGTGCTATGCACTTGCAAATTAGTAACTACTATAATATAAACTAACAATCCCAAACCAACATTCTGCAGGCATTTTCTGCTTTTCATGGAACTAAAGGTTGTATCCATGAGGCTACAGTTTATATCAGAGGAAAATTGTATAATCCTTTTGCTATCTATTATTATTCATTACAAATGCCAGCAGCTGTCACTCAAGCTCAAGTGGTGGATCCTTCCAGCAGAGAAGCTGTTAACCGGACAGATGGTTAGCCCTTCTGTACGGGCTTTTGCCATATATAACGACTCCCATAGATGTTAGTATGGCAACCGGGGCAGACAATAGGCAGATACACAACCATTGCAAATAGATATATTTGATTTATATACATATTTTCACTGAACGGAAATTGAACATTGTCATCATCATCTTTGTGTAGACATACTATACTGATTGCATTGTTACCTCGCAGTACAGGGTCCGCCTTCGGCTTTTTCTCCTCCACGACGTCAAGCCTACTTTCTTTACCTGGACCTGGTGGGAGCCCCATTGCCAGGCATTTGTTGCCTCAAAACCTCCTGCTGGTGACCTAGTTGAATATCCCCATCCCACAGAAGCTGTCATTGCAATAAACTGAACATAGCTTTCCCAAAAGTAATATTCTTTAGGGATTTACTGTCTTTAATAGAACCAAATGAAATAGCGAACGAAATGAAAATATTGTAATCCTATAACTATCTATTTCTTTTCATTGCAGATGCCAGCCGTTGTTTGTCACTCAACTCAAGCCTGAGGAGAGGATACCCATAGCTGAAATCATAACAAAATGTTACAAAATGAAGACTGAGAAAATTTTTTTGTCTGTAAAAACTTAATAGAAACTCTTTGTATTAAGTACTTTGAAGTAATAAATGCACAAGATATGAACCTATATATATATATATGTTTTATTTAATTTACCTATATAGAAATCTACTTACTACCTACCGATAATCTTTGTATGAACTCTGCAGTAACTTATATTGTGTTAGTTACTAGTCCTACAAACATGAACATGACAGTTACTAATAAGCATCCATCAGAATATATTATCTATTTTATGGCGCTGGGAAGTTATTAACCCGTGAAACGTCCATGGTTCAACATATGAACCACGCTTACGCAAGCCCCCGCGCGTCCATGGTTCACATGTTGAACCATTGTTCCTTCGCGTTGATTGGACACGAATTTTTTCACGTTCTATGTGTCTTTGGTGAATAATCGATTATAATCTATTAGTTGAATAAATAATCTATGGATTTCAATGATTTTGAACGCCACTATACCACTGTTGGCAACAGAAAAAAAATAAAATTTTCAGAAGTGCAAGTATTCATTCATTGCCGCCGTTTTTAAAAAATAGACGCAGTTATAGTGATTTTGAAACATGTATAGCAGAAGAACTAGGTTAATGTTTTATGAAATTATTTACAATAATTACTGACAAATAACTGTAGTATATGTTTTAAGTGTATTTTATGCATAATACAAGAAATAAGTTAGTGAAAAACTGTTCAAACTTTTGAAGTGATAATTTCATACCTAGGGCGTCTGACATGTTTGTTGTTATTATGTCTCAAATTATGATTTATTAGTTATGTTATGCTCATAAGTTGTTACAGTATTTATTGCCAAACTTATATCTATAATTGGTTTCTTATACTTTATAACATATTTACGTTAAATATGTAATTCAAAATATACAAAGTGCATTTATGCAACCGCCATGAATTTATCAATCAAATTCATACGTCATATCCTATGCAAGTCTAGATGCACTAGGCACTGACGCTTGACCATCGAATGTCGATATTATTGTCGATAGAATTTTATGCCTGCAAAAAGAAGTTCATGATACATATTTTGATCAAAAAATATATATTTTTTATTATATTGTGTTTTGATTGCGCCATACATGAGAAATTTTATGTTCACTAATAAGGTGGCAAAACAGTTCGCGGTACATTTGATAAAATGTAGATATTTCAAAATTGTGTTTTGATTGTATAAAAGAAAAGTTTTGTGTTTACTAATAAGGTGGCAAAACAGTTTTTGTATACTACTTAGGTGGCAGACAAGCACACGGCCCACCTGATGGAAAGTGGTTACCGTGGCCTATGCATTTGATTGTAATATGGAAAAAAGTTTTATGTTTACTAATAAGGTGGCAAAACAGTTTTTATTTATACTACTTTGGTGGCTAACAAGCACACGGCCCACCTGATGGAAAGTAATTACCGTGGCCTATGGATTTGATTGTAATATGGGAAAAAGTTTTATGTTTACTAATAAGGTGGCAAAGCAGTTTTTATTTATACCACTTAGGTAGCTAACAAGCACACGGTCCACCTGATGGAAAGTAGTTACCGTGGCCTATGGATTTGATTGTAATATAGGAAAAAGTTTTATGTTTACTAATAAGGTGGCAAAACCGTTTTTATTTATACCACTTAGGTAGCTAACAAGCACACGGTCCACCTGATGGAAAGTAGTTACCGTGGCCTATGGATTTGATTGTAATATAGGAAAAAGTTTTATGTTTACTAATAAGGTGGCAAAACAGTTTTTATTTATACTACTTTGGTGGCTAACAAGCACACGGCCCACCTGATGGAAAGCAGTTACCGTGGCCTATGGATTTGATTGTAATATGGGAAAAAGTTTTATGTTTACTAATAAGGTGGCAAAACAGTTTTTATTTATACCACTTAGGTAGCTAACAAGCACACGGTCCACCTGATGGAAAGTAGTTACCGTGGCCTATGGATTTGATTGTAATATAGGAAAAAGTTTTATGTTTACTAATAAGGTGGCAAAACAGTTTTTATTTATACCACTTAGGTAGCTAACAAGCACACGGTCCACCTGATGGAAAGTAGTTACCGTGGCCTATGGATTTGATTGTAATATGGGAAAAAGTTTTATGTTTACTAATAAGGTGGCAAAACAGTTTTTATTTATACCACTTAGGTAGCTAACAAGCACACGGCCCACCTGATGGAAAGCAGTTACCGTGGCCTATGGATTTGATTGTAATATGGGAAAAAGTTTTATGTTTACTAATAAGGTGGCAAAACAGTTTTTATTTATACCACTTAGGTAGCTAACAAGCACACGGCCCACCTGATGGATAGTAGTTACCGTGGCCTATGGATTTGATTGCAATATGCGAAAAAGTTTTATGTTTACTAATAAGGTGGCAAAACAGTTTTTATTTATACCACTTAGGTGCAAATATTTGCACTGAGCGGGAACCGAACTCGCACCTCCTGCGGAACAGTCAAATGTTCTTCGACTGTCACGCAGGAGGTAACGCTTCACCACTGAGGCCGCCAATATTTATTTAGGTACATTAATTTTGAATTCAATTTCGATAAATAAATATTTAACAACATTCTACCCAATACTATATATATACTTGTATAATAAATACTTGTATTTTATTTTCGATGTAAAATATATATAGACATAATTATTATCAACTACAATATAGTACAATAACGAAGTACCTACTTCTTTTCAAACAATAATGTAAATCGTTTATCGATATTTTTTGTATTTTGTCAAACACTATCGATAGCCAACGGCTCGCGGCTGTGACGTCAGCGGGTCGCGACTCGCGGTCGCTTCGCGCCCGTCGGCAAATATCAGTTTCGGCGCGAATCAACAACGAGTTTGTATAGGTACAAGAGTTTTGGTGTAAATATTTAGTTTTATGATGTGAAGTGCTACTGAAATGTTATCTAATGGTGAACTACGTTATCGTATTATATTGTTGTGATGTAGAAAGTGATAAATGCACGGCAGTGAAAGTTTAGTGATAATAAAATGTGTAGACGACATGTTGGTTTTGCAGAAAAAAAATGTAAACTGTGCAATTATACGAGCATTGCAGAAAAACGTACGTATTTTTTCACATTTGACAATGATAACTTGATAGGATTTTCTATGCTCGTTTCAATGATGTACATATGATAATATATAATTATAATCTTCATATCTAAATAACGATTTATTGAGGTGCATGACCTCTAGGTCTAGAAGTAATCTAGGTCCAGGGACGTAGTTGAAACTAAGTGCAAATTCGGTCCGGGCCGGCCGACGGGTATGAAATTGAGCAATATAACACACATTTCACCAAAAGTCTACAAATAATAACTTGAAGCTCAACCAAGTTCACCAAATAAGCATCCACCATCTTATAATTGTATTTTATCATGAAATTGAGCAATATAGCATACATAGATCACCAAAAGTCAACAAATAATAATTTGAACCTCAACCAAATAACCATCCATCATCTTATAATTCTATTTTGTCATCCATTTCATATCCTTAGAGATTATTAAAATGTAAAATTGAACAATAAAACATCATTATCATCTAAATAATAACTTAAAGCTCAACCAAATTCACTAAATAAACATCCATTATCTTATAATTGTATTTTATCATCCATTTCATAACCTTAGAGATTATTAAAATGTAAAATTGAACAATAAAACATCATTATCATCCAAATAATAACTTGAAACTCAACTAAATTCACCAAATTAGCCTCCATTTATAATATATAATACTTATTTCCTCAATGTTGCCCAATTTCATATTTAATATTCTATTAAAAACATCAACAAAATGTGGACAAATAATAACAAATAGTTAACGACGTTAACTACTTTGCGGGCCTTCAAGAATGCTCGCATTCTTTACGACGAAATTTGTTAAGAAACCGACAATTTTTGTTAACTTGGAAGTCGAGACTTGCTAATATTGCCACCGTACCAAATACCGTCGTTAACTCGCACCGATACATGTAGAGACTTGCATCCCCCATACATTATTGCTCGCTTAGTCGCTACCTCAAAATGTACAGACTTGGGTTTGACGCAAAGAAACCGAATTTTGTTGTTAACTTTGCTTACGATTTCGTAAGATAAGTATTAACGACGAATGTACAGACTGCCGGCCCAGGGCCTCAAATAGTTTAAAGACGGCCCTGTTGCGGATGCTGCTGGTCTCGAAGGACGAGAGCGGGGATGCGAGAGGGTTGTTTATGAGCCAGATGAGATATTTTTGCACGAGTTGGACAATTGTTATTCGTTATTATTATATATCTAAACCCCAATGACACAAAATTCACTAAGCGCTGTTGGGTGCCTCTTAAGGACAGCGCGGGGCAATACATTTTATCAAACTAACGGTTCGGAGGTTAATAATAATGTCCGGCGGACTGCTCTCCAGACAATCGCATTTGGTTCGGAACGCACAAAGTTCGGGGGTTCGGGCCGTACCAAATTCGGTGGTGTGTTAGGACTTTAACACTAGAGAGTTAGCCCAGCTGGAGCAGTTAGCGCGAATACCAGTAACTACTATCGTCACCACTCTTCTCTACTACAGGCTGCCACTCCCAGCTCTTTGTACAATGTTAGTAGCTCTATGTCCTTCATAGTGCCGCATGGTCGCTCCACGTCTCTCATCCAATCGGTGTGGTTGACAGTCATCACCTGATGCTGCGCCAGAACGTACTCGTAGCGTCAGCGTCCCGTTCAGTAGTCTACTGTCACTCTCGGCACCCTCCAGTTGTTACCAATTTCGGTAAACACACCTCTCATATGTGTGGAACTTGCGATTCTCAGTATTATTACTAAAAGAAAACTCAAATTCAATAAAAATATTCTGTATTCATCATCAAAATTAGAAAGTAACATTAGTAAAATTAATATGAAAGTGTACAAAGTTACACTATACTTTAAATGAATCACAAGCCTTTATTAGAGTTCTTACTATAAACTATGTCAGGTATAAGCAGAGGACAAATAATAACACTACGAGTGTTGCTGCTGGAGGTTGCTTCCAGAACTGACATCGCCTCTAGTCGCTAGTCATTCATTCATTTATTTATTCTGGCAACTATAGTCCATACACAAAAAAAGTAAAGAACTAATTAACTACCATTTTAAATGTTGCATCATATAATACAGTTAATTAGATTCTGTTGATAGGTTCACAAAGTACCACGTTCAACGTGTAACTTGGAGAGCCTACCAATCGCAGCTCCTTCCCTCCTGCCTGCGAAAACCTTCAACATGCCGCTAGAGCTCGCCCACAGCCTGTGCACCAACGAGGCCCTTCTTTTGAGCATGAGCGCAAAAAAATCATCTGTGCTTCTCGCTGCAAACATTTCAGATGCACTGCAGTATCGGGGGAGCCCCAGCAGCACCCCAAAGCCACGCATATATATATTATATTGCACGCTATTGGCACAGAGCACATACGAACTTCACAAAACCTACGTAGTTCTAATGTAAGATAAGTTTGGACACGTGTACACTTAGCTGTACTATATACCTAAAAGCACTTTGTTCTAATTTGCTTTAAGCTATTGCTGAAGCCACCGTAAAGCGTTTATGCGCTTTTATTTTAGTTATAAACCTCTGTGGCATGGCGGTAGAGAGGTCAACAGCTGATTAAAGATCGCGGGCATAATTCCCGCTCAGTGCAAACATTTGTATGTATCAATATTGTATAATTATTTCCATTGTTAATTTATAGGTCTGTTTAGATGCATTCTAGAATATGGGTGATATGGGATCTGGAATACGGATTAGCGTACTTAGATACATTCTAATGAATGCATGCATACAGTAGGTACTGCATGTAGGTACTGAACAAAGAAACGTCCCGACCAATTCACGAACTGCTGGGTTGGTCGATAGACACTGCCCTACAACTTGTTGGACTACCTATACTATTATATAGGTAATATTACTGTAAAGTGGTATTGTCTGTACGTAAGAGAACCCACAGGACAGGCTTCGCCTAGTGTGGGGTCACAGTATAATATTGTTAACATTGTTACATACTATTTGGCAATAAATATTTTTTTATTTTTTTTATTTAACGATACTGAACACAATTTAGTGTTTTGTAATTCTTGTCTGTTTGTCCGCGATGGAATAAGAGCTACTGAATGAATTTCGATGCGATTGTATTTGCTTGTTCAGACTTCAAATCTTACCTTTGTTTGAACTCAATCGGTTCTTCTCTATAAAGCACAGGTCCGGCCCCACATGGAATACTGCTGTTACCTTTTTGTTGGAGCGCCTGCATACCAGCTTGACCCCTTCGACTCGGTGCAAAGACGGGCGTTGAGGCTGCTTGACAATCCTATACTCACAGGTGATGTGGAACCTCTCAGTCTTAGGAGGGATTTCACCTCGCTGTGTGTTCTACTGCCTATACGATGGTCTGCGCTCAAGAATTGTTTGACATGATGCCCACAGATACATTCTATCATCGCACTGCTCGCCGTAGGCAGGGAGTTCATCCTCACACAATGAGACCACTGTGCGGTATGAAAGAAACTTAATCCTACGCTGTGGTTTTCACAAGCACCTACAATATGGGGTTCTTCAAGAGGGGCATTAGAAGGTTTTTTCAGGGTCGGCAGCGCGAATGTAACACTCCTGGTGTTGAATACGTCCATAGGCCACGGTAACCTCTCCCCATCAGGTAGGCCGTGTGCTTGTCTGCCACCTAAGTGGTATTAAAAATACCGACGTCCGCGCGGGCGGCACCGCGGGTGGAATGCTAGTATAATTATACAACCACAAAAGCACACGCACTTATTTACATGCATAGCAACATCCGGTGACTCAACAATATTCAAATGTTTGCACAGAGAGGGAATCGAATCCACGACCTTTGACTTAGCAGTCGCACGCTCTACCACAACAACAGTAATGTTATATTGGCGCAGAACGGATATTAGAATTAATGTTATTTCGGACACATTTCACGCCACACTTAAGTCTAGTACACCTAAAGTGCGCGCAGGGTGCCCTAACAAGTAAGCGACTGTGTTTTCAGTGAGTGTTTAAACGAATATGTCTTACTAACTTGCTCTTATCACTAAAACATTTCTTACACACTAACTGACTGACTTGACATTACACTCATAAGGTTTCTCGCCAGTGTGTGTACGAGTATGCTGATTTAAATAACTCTTAGTATTGTAATATTTCTTACAAATATTACACTGATAAGGCTTCTCGCCAGTGTGTGTACTTGTGTGCTCAACTAAACTCCCTTTGCGATTAAAACATTTCTTACCTAGGTACTTTACACTCATAAGGCTTCTCGCCAGTGTGTGTGCGCATATGAATATTTAAATGGCCATTCCGATTGAAACATTTCTTACACACCTTACACTCATAAGGCTTCTCGCCAGTGTGTGTGCGCATATGAATATTTAAAATGTCATTTCGATTGAAACATTTCTTACACACCTTACACTCATAAGGCTTCTCGCCAGTGTGTGTACGAGTATGTCTATTTAAATTACCCCATTCACTGAAAGATTTCTTACACACCTTACACTCATAAGGCTTCTCGTCAGTGTGTGTGCGAGTGTGCTTATCTAACTTACTCTTTACATTGAAACATTTCTTACACACCTTACACTCATAAGGCTTCTCGCCAGTGTGTGTGCGCATATGAATATTTAAACTCCCCCTGTAATTGAAACATTTCTTACACACCTTACACTCATAAGGCTTCTCGCCAGTGTGTGTGCGAGTGTGCGTATCTAAATGACCTTTTTGTTTGAAATATTTCTTACACACCTTACACTCATAAGGCTTCTCGTCAGTGTGTGTGCGAGTGTGCTTATCTAACTTACTCTTTACATTGAAACATTTCTTACACACCTTACACTCATAAGGCTCCACGCCAGTGTGTGTGCGAGTGTGCTTATCTAAATTACTCTTTACATTGAAACATTTCTTACACACCTTACACTCATAAGGCTTCTGGCTAGTGTGTGTGCGAGTGTGCTTATCTAAATTACTTTTTTGAATGAAATATTTCTTACACACCTTACACTCATAAGGCTTCTCGCCAGTGTGTATACGAGTGTGCTTAACTAAATTACTTTTTTGATTGAAATATTTCTTACACACCTTACACTCATAAGGCTTCTCGCCAGTGTGTGTGCGAGTATGCGTATCAAAGCTACCCTTTACCCTGAAACATTTCTTACACACATTACACTCATAAGGCTTCTCGCCGGTGTGTGTGCGAGTGTGCGTATCTAAACTACCCTTTTCACTGAAATATTTCTTACATACATTGCACTGATAAGGCTTCTCTCCAGTGTGTGTACGCATATGTATTATTAATGCATATTTACGTCTAAAACATTTCTGACAACTGTCACATATCAAATGTTTAAGTTTGTTGCTTGAGCTCCTATTAACACTTTGGTCTGCACTGATTTTGTTTTTAGACATTCCTTTGTGAGCGTCACTATGATCGGATGTGCTAACATTTTGTTTATCGTTACTTAATCTGATATCTATTTCGTCGCGTGTTTCCACTATCGTATTATTCTTAACTGGTTTCTGTTCTACAACGCTATTATTTTCATCTTTTGGTTCTTCAATGTTGTCCTTTGCTTGGTCACTTCTCGTTAGGTTGTTAGCTGGCGTATCTTCATAGTTCATTTGCGTAGTTGGTCGAGGTTTTTTAGATACAGGAGCACCTGAATAAGAAACCACATGAATGTAGTAATCTATATTTGTATATTTGTGTATCAAATGGCGGCCTTATTACCTTCAGCATATTCTTGTTTCACGTCAACACTGTCTGATCCAACTGCAGCCTTCTGCATCACTTCCTCCATGCTCAGGCGTACATTAGACATAACTTCTAGCTTGACTTGCTGTGAAGACAACACCACATTAGCACACACTTTCACTAACAGAAGACCAATGTTTTTAGTAACAATCTGTTCAAAATTGGAACTTGGACTTGATGTATGAGTTGCCACAAACCCCAGGACTAACTGTCGCAACGTGTGCTGACGACACAGCCCTACTCTCCTACAAGAGTGCCTGAATTTGAGTGCCTTACTCAAATTCAAATTCAAGTCTTTTATTGATTGAATAAGAGTACTACATACTAGTAAATAAAATTGTTGAGATAGGAGGTGTTGCACAGCTGTCCTCTCACTCAATCTGCCCCTGCGACACAAAGGCCTCCCCCAGTAGCCAGTAGTTTATAAGAACACCTTTGGATATACCAACAATCAAGCAGGAAATAGAAGCCAATGGAGTTGACTACTCACTATTCCTGAAACCATATGTTGTGAATAGAGGATTTTAGAAATCCCGGCAAATATAAGGATAGGGCAAGCTCCACTGTCCATATGTATGTATGTCTGTTCAAAATTGAGTTTCAATTTAACATCAAAAACAAACATGGCAATTCAACTTGCAAGCTTTGACTTACTTGTCGAACACTCTACAAGCACAATCATGAATGAATATGAAAAGTATTTACAACTATTATTATTTTAAACTTCTCAGCTTTTTTGGGTTGGTATGTGTGAACCTATCACAGGCTTAAGCCAAGTGAGTCAGTTCATTTTGAATTGTGGTGGGTGTTTGTGTAGTGGATGTGAGGAATCGCCTAACTATGGAACACGTATCTATAACAACTGATCTCTGTAATGAAATATAATAATAATAATAATAATAATGACGTCTTTATTGTACACCAATTACACATTACACCAGAATATGTGATACAAGTTCCGTGTCACGTACAGATGGCGGCCTTATCGCTCTGCGGCAATTTCTTACAGGCAACCATAGGATGGAGATAAGAAAATAGGAGAAGAATATTTTAGGGCAGTTAGGTGAACATAGATAATATATAAAGAAAATAAAATAATAATAATGAAAAAGAAAACACAATAGCCATAGGTAAATATAATTATACAATTATATAAGCATATACACTATATATATATATCTTAGAAAAAGTCACAATACATTAACACAAACATAATTATACTTCATACTACCTTATTATTCCACTCTTTCATAGAGACAGGTAGTATTCCTTGACGAGTCTTTTGAACACAGGCAAGGACTGAGCTCGCCTTACAGTCACTGGCAAAGCATTCCACAACCGAGCCGCCTGAACCGAAAAGGATTTGTCAGCAATGTTGGTGGAATGGCTCGGTATTTTCAACCTTAGGTTCTCCGATGATCTCAAAACCTTTGAGTGAGTGTCGTGCAAGAACTGAAATCGCTGTTTCAGGTACGAAGGAGTTAGTTGGTTAAATAAAATGTTGTATAGTAAGGAGAGAATATGCGCATTCCGGCGAAGGCGTATAGGTAACCACTTGAGCTTTTTTTTGAAATTCTGAAACATGATCATATTTACGTAATCCAAATACGAATCGTATACAAAGCTTTTGGAGTCTCTCAAGCTTGTTAAGTTGGTCTTCGTGAGATCTAGATAGTTGGCATCAGCATAGTCGAGAATAGGAAAAATGAGAGATTGTACAAGCGCAGTCTTAGTGGCAGTAGGTAGAAAATTTTAAAGCCCGAGAGTATATCAGCAGATCATCAGCATACAGGTGGTAGGAAGAAGATAGTTCGTCGGTGATAGAGTTTATAAAAACTGCAAAAAGTAGGGGAGATAAAACGCCGCCCTGTGGTACACCAGCGGTTGTTGTACACCAAGAGGAGATGGATTCTTTGACACATACACGCTGCCGGCGACCAAACAGGTGACGAAACCAGTCAATCACCGTTGGAGATATGTTAAGAGTGCTCAATATGCCAAGTAACACGTCGAAATCTACGGTATTAAATGCGTTACTGAAGTCCAACAAAGTTAGTACTGTCAGCTCACCGCTTTCCATACCTGATCTGATATCTTCCGTAATATGAACCAAAGTAGTAGTAGTAGTACTGTGACCAGGACGAAATCCAGACTGTAGAGGATTCAGTACTGCGTTTTTTGAGAGGAAATTAGAAAGTTGAGTGTTAATGAGACGTTCAAGGACTTTAGAAAGTAAGGGTAAGATAGAAATAGGGCGATAATCGGAAAAAGAGGAAGGATTTTGACGTGACAACGTCTTATAAATTGGTTTGCCGGGTGACACTTCAAGAAACTGCGTTACGCTCCGCTCACGTTATGCGCTCACAATGAGAGCGAGTGAGAGGCACGCGTCCCTTCCACTCGGGCATGGTTAGCCCGCCTAAGAGCGAGAGAGACAGACATAAAAAGTGAAAGGCACGCGTCCCTTCCACTCGAGCACAGTTAGCCCGCCTAAGAGCGAGAGAGACAGAGCGAGAGAGAGAGAGTGAGAGAGATAGGCATACACACCGGTTCATGTCTTGCGCTTCTATTTCGCTTAGGCGCCTGCATACAAGTTTACACGTGCGTTTTACAGTGCCAGTTAATCCTTCTTCCTACTATACGAATGAATATTCACATTAAAATTATTTTACCACTCAAAGTCGTTGTGACGTAAAACTTTCGCCCGTATACCGACTTTACAGGCAACCAATTTTTTCTTTTTAGGAATAGGAATTATCTGAGCCTCTTTCCACGTTTTTGGAAACACGTTGTTAGTTATTGAGAAATTCAGGATATGACAGATGACAGGAAGGATTTCATCAATGATAGGGTGGATCATATTACGGCTGATACAGTCCGTACCCACAGCATTAGACGTGATTGACATTATGCTCCTCCTAACATCACAAGCCGAGAATTTACTAAATAAGTAAGGAGAGCAGTTGGGAGTTGAGACAGATGAAAGACGCTGTAATGTATTTTGTTTTGCCATTTTATCAAAATTTTGACGAAGAGGAGAAACGTTCATCAAGTGAATCAAAGTTTACGTTGTTAGGGACAGGGACCGGACGGGTACTCGTTAAAAGGGTTTTTGAAGGGGTTTTTTTAAGCGCTTCATCAAGAAACCCTATGAAATGGGTGTCAAAAACCCATTCCGAAAGGGTTACCATTTCAAAACCCAGTAACACTGTAACTTGGGTAAGCCGTTCCAACCTGAGACATTGAAATATAGATTTTATCGAAATAGAGTTAAGTTTGGATATTGCATAACTACGATTGCACAAGACGCTCGGCCGGCTCGGCGCAACATTGGTAACGTCTTCTCGCTTCAGTAGCGAAGTTGCCGCTAAATTGTAAACATGGAATAATATTTCTTGTATGCAAATACAGTTCAATTTCACATAATGCACATTATTTTTCGTGTCTATACTTGTTACTAACATTCTCATTGCTTCGTTCGGCGGATTTTATTTGGTTTGAATTTTCAATACGGGACGAATGCAATTATATGACATTAATTGACTTAAGAGATAGATAAGATTACCTAGTGTTTTAGTTTATTCTGAGAAAATGCCACAGCCTAGGCGAGATGCTATGCATCGCTATTATACATATGAAGCATCAAATAATACTACATACATTGGTACATGTAATTTGTGTGGAAATGTCTTAAAAGTAAGTTTATATAAATTATAAAAACTTACCTTTATGGCTTACTATATTGTTTTTGGAAAGTACTATATTTTTCCTTATAGGCAGGGCTGGGAAAAATACTTACTTTACTGTAATTGAAATACAAATTACAAAATACTGTAACCGCAAGTAATTGAAATACAAAATACAAATTAGTTTGAAGTAAGGTATTTGAAATATAAAATACAAAATACAGTATTTTACCTATTTGCAATAGAAATACAAAATACAAATTACAAAATACTTCTTCTGTATACTTTGTCTGTGGGTCTTCTTGTCTTTTTCTATTTAAAGAAAATTACTAGTATTACCTCTAACCCCTCAACTAAACTAAATTGTTTGTGCTTGGAGTGTGAGTGTAGGGTTGACGTCGATAGTGTAATGGCCAGGATTGAAACCCTTGATCGTACACCCGACTCTTTAATCACTTAGCTGCAGACACTTTTAAAGTCTTAAGGAGGTGAGATTGGGCAATACATATCTCTCGAAACCCCAGACGACTCAGGGCTATCTCTTCCGAGCTGGCCCTCTTCGGGTGTAGGTACCACGGTGTCCCCACGTAGCCCCCAGGTATCCATAAATCTCCTAGGCACGCTCGCAGTCTAAAAATTGAGTAAGGGGGGGGTCACGATTTTTAAAATCCTTTTAGAAAATCGGTTACCAGCGAACTTCTATGGCTGTCCCCATCTTGCCCCGGATAAAGGGACGGACATACCGTGCAACTGTCTTAACCTGATTCTGCAGATGGTTCCACTTGTACCCAGGCTCGGGTTCATGGAGAAAGAAGGTCATAGAGCGATGTGCGACCTCCGATGCCCGATTCACCTCCGCGCATTGCAAACTTCGTGGGACGTAAGATACCTGAGCCTTCTCAGTACCCGCTCCCCCGCCTCATTCTTGAGTTTTACTTGGTCGCAAAAGAAGGCGGCGGCAGCCCACATGCTTGCGCTGCGCACCATCATTGCACCAGAGCATTGCGCTGAGCGAGAGGACTCCCTCCCCGACAGTCGCGACGAGGACCCGCCTCGGCGTTTTTCACACCGGGCACTCGATCAGCGAGTGCAGTCCTGAGTCCTCGTTTGCATCACAATGATGGCACTCAGGCGTTCGCTCCTTCTAGAGATCGTCGGAAGTAGAAGGAGCAGGTAATTCCCGTAACACTCTTTTCCATTTCAGATCACCTGCGTGCGAGAGGCCCCCGTGTGGTCTCTTTAGCCGGTCCTCTATGATGGGTCTCATCGCCGCTGGGCGGTACCCCCTGAAAACCCAGTTAGTCATCATCCGCTACGGTTTTCGCAACAGTTGCGCAATACTAGCCTTCAGGGTCTCCGCTAATCCAGATTGAACACCCATATTGGGCCATGGACCGCACAATACCCCGTAGAGTCTCCTGTAGGAGTCATCCGACTCCCTCAAGTTCAGGAGCAGCCCCGCCAAAGCACCAGCTGCGCCCTTCAGCTTGTGGGCCAGACTTCAGAAATACTCTCCGAAGTCCCATCGGCCATGAGAATTTCATAAGGGGCTGATGGCATTGCCTTCCACTATGAGGCTGGTTCCTGCTGGTGGCGTGCGCTGAGGCTCATGAAAGAACATAGCCTCGGTTTTCTGCATCGTCGTTTATATCCAATGTTCAACAGAAGAGGCCTCAGGACCGATCCCTGCAGAATACTGAACGATATCTCTCGCCGACCACGGTTCTCAGTCACGGTTGGGTAAATAACTCTCCCCCTCAGGTACGCCCTGACTATGCGGTGAAGGTAGAGAGGTACTTCGTGATACACGATGGCCTCCCTAAATCAACACAAGGGCAAGGTGTTGAACGCGTTGACAATGTCCCAATCCCAAGGAGGCCGCTAACATCACCACGCTCCCGGCGACCGCAGTCCTCATGCACACTTTGGCATTGACTATGGAGTGACCCCTAGAGAAGCACTCGACGAGGGACTAAGCAATATTTCTTTCAAAGAGCTTGCACACCTCGTCGAGCTACATTACACACCATTAGGCAGCCGGCGATTGGCCGGGATTTCAGGTGAGGACTCGCTTCCCCCATCTTCCATAATTTCTGAAACTATCCCCTTTCCAGACATTCGCTGAAAAACTCTTCTAGTCAGGGCTCGAGAGCGTTTTCATTGCCTAAAGCTAGGACCCACGCTTGGACTGGAATGATGTCGGGTCCCGGAGCGGTTTTCTTGGCCTTTAGTCTACTAAACCGACCGCTCTAATTTCACTCAAATTTCCTCGGGCATGTCGATTTCATTTACGCTGGGCGCTATAAGGCCTCGAATGTGCCTCGACAAGTTAATTCTCGTTTTTGTAGCAAAACGTCCCTCGTGTCGTATCTTTAAGAGTATTTGAAGCTATGTTAAAAGACGCGACTAGATGCAACGGTACAAGAGGCAGTCGTGCGTCATCTTCTTCACTAGTGCTACTTTCTAAATGAACATTAAATGTATTAAATGTTGGTATACAAAATACCTCGACCTCAGGTATTTAAAATACTAATCACAAATTACATTTTAAGGAAGTGTTTAAAATACAAATACGTATTTGTATTTTAAAGACGTATTTTAAATACAAGTACCTAATTGAAATACTGCCCAACCCTGCTTATAGGTGGTAAGGAATACCTCTACTTAGAAGATTTATACTCCTACTATTAGTACTATCACAATCAAAATTGGCATATTTATTATAGGCAGATTTCTATAAAAATAATAATCGACTGAAAGACGAAATAGTAGGTAGGTCGCTGGAAGTAAGGAACGTCGCTGCAATATTGTTACCTTTTTTTTTTTTTTTTTTACGTGCGCAAAATCCCCACGGATACCTCCCCACCGGAGCCGGTGGAGGAGGTTATGTCGGACTCGAACCGACTAAAACGCACGCCGCCCGTGGGTCGTTTTGGTTGCCGAAGGTGAGGTTGACAGGCATATCCCTCGCACCCCGGCCGACCCAGGGCCATCTCTCACGATCTGGCCCTCTTCTCGGGTGTGGGGACTACAGAGTCCCCAACTCGTCCCCGGAAACGGGGAGGCGCGCCATGCGCGCCACCGCCGCGGCCTGCTTCTGCCAGGGTGACAGGCGGCTTCACTTGTCACCCCCAGGCCGGCGCTCATGGGGGGCGGAGGTCGTTCATCGACCTCCGACGCCCGAGTTGCCTTCGTACGCGGGCAGCTTGTCTTGCGATCCTTCGTCGCTCCCGCTGCCGCTCCCGCCCCGCCTCCTCCTTCACGAGCATTACTTGCTCGCAGAAGGAGGCGCCGGCCGCCCACGCATCCGCGCAGCGAACCATCGCCGCGAGCAAGGTGGAGAGCGTGAGAACCCTCACTCCCAGGGCCACCACAAGCTCCCGCCTCGGCGTCTCCCACGCCGGACATTCGGTGAGCGTGTGCGGACCTGAGTCCTCGCTCGCGTCGCAGTGATGGCACTCGGACGTTGGCTCTTTGTGCATCCGACGCAGATACTTTCCGAAGCATCCGTGCTCGGTGATCATCTGCGTCAGACGGTACGAGAGGCTGCCGTGTGGCCTCTCTAGCCACTCCCCCATGATGGGTCTTACCGCCGTTACTACGGCGTGCCCTGCGCCTGGTTGCCCAAGTCGTATCTCCCATTCCGCCACCATTTCACCTCTCATCACCATTTCGGAACCGGTATAGCGCCGAAAGGCATCTCGCTTCCAGGATCCATGGTGGCGATCCGGCGAGGAGACTCGCCGCGTTGAATGATATCGTGCGGTACCCCCTTATGATGCGGCACGCCAGCTTCCGCTGCGGACGCTGCAGCAGGAGCATGTGTCGATCACTCAGGGTGTCCGCCCACACGGGACACCCGTACAGGGCCATGGACCGCACGACACCCGCGTAGAGTCTCCTGCAGGAGTCCTCCGGGCCCCTCAGGTTGGGCAGTAGCCGCGCCAGAGCGTTGGCTGTGCCCGCCAATTTGGGGCCCAGACTTCGGAAGTGCTTCCCGAAGTCCCACCGGCCGTCGAGCACGAGCCCCAGATATTTCATCTGGGGCTTGATGCCGATGAGAGTGCCTCCCACTGTGAGACTGGAACCAGGTGGTGGCGTGCGCCGAGGTCCATGAAAGAACATGGCCTCGGATTTATGCAAAGCCACCTCAAGGCCCAGCCGCCGGATAGGTTCCACGACTTGAGCAACCGCGGTCGTGGCCCTCAGGATCGCTTCGCGGTGTGTAGCCCCGCTCGCCGTCACTAGCGTGTCGTCCGCATAGCACGTGACGGCGGCGCCGTCCGCAAGCTCACCGCGAAGCACCCAGTCGTATCCAATGTTCCACAGTAGCGGCCCGAGAACCGATCCCTGTGGAACACCGCACGACATCTCACGCCGACCGACGCCGGTCGCACTTGGGTAGATGACGGCTCTCTCCGTCAGGTACGCCCCGACTATGCGGCGGAGGTAGAGAGGCACACCGTGGTACACGAGTGCCTCCCTGATGCAACTCCAGGGCAAGGTGTTGAACGCGTTGGAGATGTCCAAGGACACCGCCAACGTCACCTCACCCCGGGCAACTGCCTCCTCCGCCAAAGTCCTCACGCGCATGATGGCATCCACGGTGGACCGCCACCGGCGGAAGCCATATTGGGCATCCGCCAGGTCCGGCCCCCTACCAGAGAGGTGCTCGAGGAGGCGCTTCGCAATAACTCTTCCAAAGAGCTTGCCCACCTCGTCGAGCAACACAATGGGCCGGTAGCCGGACGGTTCGTCCGCCGGGCGACCCTCCTTTCGGATGAGGACCAGTTTCCCCGTCTTCCACATCTTCGGAAACTGGCCCCGCTCCAAGCATGCGCTGAGGAACCCTCTCAGTCGGAATATTGTTACCTTTAGTTACGTAGGTACCTATCCAAATGGAGTAGGTACTATAGTACCTATAGGTCAAATCGATTTTAATATTTGTGGGTTGGACCAATATCACAGAGATCTAGAACTACTAATCATGGCCTAAATCATAATATAAGGGAATCCCGCAGTAGGTAGGTACAGTCAGCATCAAAAGATGTTTATGAACGAAATACTCAAAATGATCTTAATTTCGTTTCCCCCCTTCCTGTTGACACCCCCCTTAGTTCGCACAATAATGCCCCGCTTGGGTACAAGTATGAATGTCCCCACCTTCATGCAATTATTGGGTAAGCCTAGGTTACCCGAAAAAACCCTTTCGTAAAGGTAACCCCTTCAAAGCCTTAACTCAATTGAAGGGGTTACCCCTTCACGTAGATACCGTAATAAACGGGTTAGCCATTTCGCGGGGTTTAGAAGGAATACTCGATGAAGAGGTAACACTGCGATATGAGTTACCCTATCGTTCAGATTACCCTTTGAAAGGCTTAACTCGTAAGCGGGGTTGTCCGGTCCCTGGTTAGGGATCGAGTCTTGACGAGATTTGCCAACTCCCAATGTCCTTAGAAATTTCTAGACTTTTGCTGGACTCCGTTTTCTACTGAGTTATGAATATAACGGCGTTGCGTATTCCTACAAACCCGATTGCAGTGATTTCTAATAGCAACATAGTTTTCCCGGTTCACTTTTTTTTTTTAATACCACTTAGCAGACAAGCACACGGCCCACCTGATGGAAAGTGGTTACCGTGACCTATGGACGTCTGTAACACCGGAGGTGTCACAGTCGCGCTGCCAACCCTGTAAGTACAGAGTTTCTGTGCCGTCAGTAGAAGACAAAGCAGGACAAGCCTTAAGTCTTCCCACTGACAGCACAAATTCTCCAGTGAGCTCCGGCTACCCTACTCACCGCTGGGAACACAACACGAAGTTATTATAGCCGCGGTATTCTGTAGGGCGGAGGTACTACCCCAGTCGGACTGCTCAATCGGGCGGAAATACCGCCGTGTCCTACCTCCGTCAACCTTCACTTCGGAAGGACGCCTTTTATATTTCGACTTGGCTGTCGCTTTTTTATTTATAAGTATTTTGATTTCACTTGTTAGCCAAGGCGCTGGAAGATGTTTCACTTAATAATATTTGTAGTAAAAATTCCAACTTGCTCATCAACACATCTAGAGTTATAAAGTGGACTCCAGTCCAAGACATCGGCATCCCTGCGCAAGTTTTCCAGGTTCATACCACCAAAGTCGCGTTGTAGAAGAAATTTAGATTTAAGTTTAGGTGGAGGAAGGTGATAAGATTAAAATAGCAAGTTATGGTAGGACAACTGATCAGCAGTATACTTACCATGCTTTGCTACATACTGAAGAGAGGAAACGATGATCAGGTCGAGCAGAGAAGGAGCAAGGTGAGGAGCATGATGAGCTGTATCGGTAGGAAGAATTGACAGATTGCAAGATTGGATAATAGATTGAAGAATTGATGAACGAGAGTCGTTCTTGATAAGGCAAGTGTTAAAGTCGCCCATGATTATACTTTGACCATACGTCGGTACAAATGTATCAAGGAGAAGTTCAAATGAAGAAAAATAGTTTATATTGGAAGAAAGACAATAGAAAACGCCAAGTAGGTAGAAGTTTAGAGTGCAGAAGTTCAACCTCCAGAAAGATATGCTCACCAGCGTGCGGTGGCTGTGGCGACATGCTCAGAATTATGTAAGCATGTGCGCGCGCAGATAGATTGCTACACTACCCGCCCGCCGCTCCACACGATCGTTTCTGATGTGGTTGAATCCTGGTAAGGTGTATTGTAAAGTGGGTAAACATGGCTTTAGCCATGATTCCGAAACAAGAATTGCATGTATATGCGTACAGTCAAAGCTTGCCAGCATATCAGGGAAATGAGCCGGAATAAAAAAAAAAAAAATAACGTTTATTTCAGTAATCTTTTGCATACACTTTGCTGAGACTTCCCAGTGAGTAATCAAAGATACTCGTATTGGGAATGCATCGCTACTTCCCTTAAAAATACAGTTAGATTACAGAGTTATGGAAAAATAGAAACATAAACATTGAAGTGTGTAGGTATGCGTGTGTATGTGTGTGTGTATGTGTGTGTGTTCGTGTGTGTGTGTGTGAGTGTGTGTGTGTGTTTGTGTGTGTGTGTGACTATTTAGTTTGTGTGTTTAGGGACTGACTTGAGTAAATAAATATCACTATGTAGGTGTATAAGATGAGGTATAATGTCAGCAAATTCTTATGAAAAGATTTTCAACGTCATCATATGTAAGGGTATCCAAAAATTGTGTTATAGATTTTTTGCACGTGTATAGTTGCTTAGGATAGATATTTAGCATTTTGTTTAGCCTATTGTATATAAAACCAGATTGGCATGGATACTGTCTTCTAGCAAAGTTAGTACGCACTGGGGTTATAGAAGCAACAGTATAATTTCTTCTCTTTTTTTGTGACGATTGAATGAAGGTTAAGGATTTGTGACATCTTAGAGTTAGGTTAAGTAGATAAAGCTTTCGGACTGATAGAAGGTTACTGATTTGATATAAGCTGTTCGTAGGAAATCTGTAAGGCTTGGAGTACATTACTTTTATAAGGGACCTTTGAGCTCTTTCAAGCTCTAGAAAGTTGGTCTTATTGGCTCCACCCCAGATGGGGATACAGTAAGAGATGACCGATTGAGCAAGGGCCAAGTAAATTTTGTTCAGTAGAGTGCTAGACATGATATACCTTAGAGTCTTGAATACCCACATTAATTTTCTGATTCGACTTATAACAGCTTCTAGCTGTGACTGCCAATTTAGCCTTTGGTCAACGATGATTCCAAGATACTTTGTTTGGTTGACTTTGTTGATCAAGGGACAATCACACAAGGTGTCTTCTGGGTTTGCACAGCGATGTATCTTGATGCAGAAGTTATTTGATGGTTGCGAAGATGTATAGGGAGAAAAACAGATGTAGTTCGTTTTTAGAATGTTTAAAGTCAGGACATTGTCTCTAAGCCATTTCGATACACACGCTAAACCCCTTGCTGCCATCTCGTGTACGGAACTCCAAGTCTTAGCCGTAAAAACGATAGCAGTATCATCCGCATAGGAGAATATCCTTCCCCCGACGCTTTGTAATTTACACAATTCATTGATATAGATTAAAAATAGCGTTGGGCCAAGGACACTCCCCTGTGGGACACCAAATTTGATACTGTATTCGTCACTAATATAATTTTCTATTTTTACAGCTTGGGTTCTATCGCTGAGGTAGCTCGTAAAGAGCGACAGTGCGAGTCCTCTGATCCCAATGCTCTCAAGCCTATTTACAAGAACCGAGACCGATACCGTATCAAAGGCCTTTTTAAGGTCTAGAAATACCGTAATACATTTGTTTCCCCTATCGACTCCCTCAGTTATAGTAGAGACCACGTTAACGATTGCATCTTGAGTTGATATTCCTCTTCGAAACCCGTATTGAAAATTAGATAAGATTTTGTAATTATTAAGGTAGTTTGTTAACCTATTGTTAATAAGCTTTTCTATTATTTTTGAGATTGAAGTTAGTACAGAGATTGGCCTATAATGCTTTGTGCATTTATATGAACAACGTTAAAGTTATAGGGAACATCGGAGAATTGAGATGAGAGAGATTCAGCAAGTGAAGGCTTCCTCTGGTGGCTAGCATTACCACTAACAGAGTCACTGCTATAGTCTGCAAAATGCATTCCCAAACCCCAAAAATATAACTTTTATGTAAACTTAAAAGTGTATAATATCTATGATGGTTTATATGAAATATAATATATAGATGTAAGTATATATATACGTACAATTAAACAATATAAATAGATTTAAATGAAACTTTTTAATTATATTATAATTTTGGAAAAATGGCAATTATATAAAAGGAACAGTAGTCTAATTTGTTAGTGCAAAAATTAAACGTTTAAGTTCCATCTGCCGGTTTGTGGATAAAGCGAAAACATAAATAAAAAAAAACGAAGTAATGCAAAAGTAAAACAAAAACAAAGAACCAGAATAAAGAGAAAAAAAAATCTATGGGTCCAGGCATTTAAACTGTCTTTGGAGGTAGATTTTAATAGCGATAAGTAAAAGGAAAGCACGATTTGGAAGTTAAAATAATATAAATAAAGGAGGAAATGGAACGCAGCCAAAGACAATCGTCCACACTCAACATCAAAGAGTATATAAGACTCAACATCAATGACAATGACATCCGTCACACCTGTCATTGACAAATGTCACAGACACCCAGGCATGGGACACTTCCCTACTTGGACTCAGAACTTGGCGTCCTGAAATTACAACCAATTCCTTTCCTCTGATTGGTTAATTGACGTATTTGACATTTCTGCTGATTGGTTCATTTTTCTGGACGCCGAGTGGCGATTGGCGAGTTTGTAACGCTGTCATTTAGCTCCTAGACGCCATATTTGTATAATTGTTTTGAATTACTTGTCAATTTATGAATTTTTACCGGTTCTCTACTGTTTTCGTGTTGGTGAAAATGTTGTTAAAATTGATGATTTCTGTTTTAAATATCTACTGCTTACGTTGAATTGAGTGACTACTTCTCTGTAGCGTTGAATACTTCTAGTTTATTCTGTTTTGTGAGAAATTGACTCCTTGTGTTGTGTGAGATATTGACTCTATTTTGTTCTAAGATGTTGATTCTTTATTTCTTTATGTGAGTGTTTGACCTAGCTATATCAGCTCCGATAGGTTTGTATTCCGAACCGGTTATTACACGTTATTAAATCATCAGCTGTTGTGAATAGAGCATATAATTGTATTTTTACAGCAAATAAATTATATTTTTCACGTTAAAGAAACTAAAAGTGCCTTGTAACTATGATTATTCTTAGAATATGTAATAACGTGAATAGCATATATTATTATATTATATAGGTGTAGGCCTAATAAAGAAATTATGAATATTCGTTCAGGAATTTTATTTCGCTTTCCTAAATATTTTCGTTCAGAAATTTTATTTCAGTTTCCTAAATATTTCCAGTGAACAATCGATTCCAATTGTATGAAACTAATTGTTGAAATCGGAATTAATCGATTATTAAGGAACTATGCAGCTCTTTAAGCCTATTTAGCTAGAGATGGCTAAAAAGGTGTATAGCTTCGACGGAGTCTTGACATGAAAAAAAAAATAGCCAAGCCGAGCTCGGTATTTTTGTTTGAATTGCGCCCTCTTACTCTTATATACTCTTTGCAGACACCGATGTTGAATGTTGACGGTGCTGTTATTTTTTAATTTGTGTTTACATATAAAATAAAGTGTAAAACAAAAGTTAAATTTGGTAGGTAGTGAAGTAAACAAGAAAGAGAGAAAAAAATAAAATAAATGAACATACTAAAAAATTGTGGGTAATAACTTAAAAACAAAACAAATACATTCAACATCTACCTGGACCCAGCGTACTATGAATAGGTACCGACGAATTACTTACTCGTAACCGCAACTCGTGGGGATTTGGGGATTTGTTTATCGATAGCTACAACAGCAGGCCCCCCAGAGTCCACACAAATCCGCTTAAGGTGGCTCAGTGAAGCCACTCGTTGCGGCCCATTCGCAAGCAGCACGTGAATATTGCCTTCCCTGGTCCAACATTTGGTGACGCCTAGTTTATCGCGCGCTGTCATGAAGAGATCATGCCGTGTCTTCGTAAGGAATTCAGACATTGTAACGCCAGAATCCTTCAACTTTGTCTTACTGAACCATACCTTGTCGCGGATATCCACAGCTTGCAGCTTAACAATGATGGGTCTTGGCTTCTTGTTAGAGGACAGACGACCCATTCTGTGGCACCGATGTATAGCCTCCGTGCTGAAGTCCGAGATGCCCAACTGCTGCTTGACAGTGCTAACAACAACATGAGCGGTGTCTTCCTCAGCTTGCTCATTGATAACATGGAATGTTGTCCACAGTCTGGGTTAGGGCCTCAATTTGTTGCTGCATCAAACTTAAAGTTTTAGTGATGTCAGCTCAATAAGTTGCAAACTCAGTAGCCAGTGTTGACACCGTCGCTGGTGTACTTATGCTGGCTGTCTTCTGCAATGCCTCCTCAAACGCTGCCATTCTCTTGTGGAAGTCAACTTTCATATCCGCCACAGTCTTGTCCATAGTGAAGAATTGAAAAGTGTGAAGTATAAGAAGTTAAGTGTATAGAATGAAGAAAAAAAAATAACCAGGAAAAAAGTATAACCGGCAGGTAGTCACTTTAGCCTTGTAATGTAGACATAAAACTTGTAAATAGTATTGAAATCAAATTAAAATCAATAATACTTAATAACTGGGAGCAAAAAAATATGTGTCTTCAGTACCCTTTTGTCTTGTATGTTTGTTGTTTTGTGTGTTTGTTTTGTATGTGTATACTTTTTTATGTAGACCTAATTCTGTGAGTGATGTGTGTAATGATTTTGGAATGAGATCTGTGGATGAGAGAATGATAGGTATGATTTTAAATGTGTGTTGATGCCACATTTGCAGCATTTCATCAGCAAGTGGTATGTATTTTTGTATTTTTTCTTTATGTTTTCAGAGTTAAGAATTGAAATATCTATTAAATATGTGGTTTTTTCAGCTTTTAGCGTTTGTGCTTTATCTGGTCTATTGTTTGTAATTGTTTTATCTGTTATGATCGCTCGGTCCCAGTAGAGTTTTGTGGTTTCATTATTCAAGACATCCTTTGGTTTATATTTGTAATACGGTTCTACTTTATCTACTAACTTATATTTTTGAGCTAACAGTGAATGTATTTGTTTGGCTATGTTATTATGTCGATCGGTGTACTGTTTATTTGCGAGAAATGGGCAACCTCCAGTTATGTGATCTATAGTCTCTTGGTTGGTACTACATAATCTACATCTGTCTGATATTACTGTTGGACCCTTAATTATATATCTCTCGTAATTTTTAGTTTTTATTATTTGATCTTGAATTGCGACCATAAATCCTTCTGTTTCTTTATATAAATTTCCTGTATATAACCATGCGTTTAAAGCCTCCTTGTCTATATGTTCTTGTTATATTGTAGTTATTATATGATTGGGCTATTTTCCATAAAGAGATTTTTGTTTTATTATATATTATTATAATATGTTTTTTGTATAGAGACATTGTTTTAGGCACCACTAGCTGACATCTGCAACTTTAGTTTTTAATCATGTTCCCACTAATGGAAACCATTTCCTGGCAAAAAAAGTAGCTTATATTTTAAACAATAAATATAAGTTACTTAATAGTTATTAGTTAATATTTGTGCAGCAGTCGAAAACTTACTCATCCTGTGGTCACAGCCTCACTCTCACACGCACATTCCTTGACAGCTTATCACTCTCTTAACAACTGTGTTGTGCAACTGTGGCACAAATGACCTGAGGAAGTGGTGTCAGCAACTATGCTAACTACCTCCAAGTGTCACTTGGATAAATGGCTTGCAGTGAACAACAAACAATAAAAGTGATATGTACTTGACTGAACTATACTCCAACACCTGGAAGTGCACATAGCAGCAAATTGCTGCTCGTCTATAATTTAAATAATAATATGTTATTCCAGACAGTAAACTATCACTGTGCCAAATAACAGTTAGATCTATCCAGCCGTTAGAGTGTGATTGAATAAAAACATCCAAACATTACCACAAAATTTCATACTTAACTTCAAGACTACTCACCACTTCGTGGTTCAGCAACTGCATGAGCAGCTCCTCGCTGCGGAGAGATGTCCTCCTCAGCTCGTAGCAAGTCTCAAGCCTTAAGCAACATAGGTCGCAGGCCACGGATGGTCTTCTGTCCTCTGTAACCAACTGTTAAACATACCTTTATTACTTTACTACCAGTTTCAACACTAGTGTGTCTATGCAGCAGTCTGCTAACTTTTCCTTTACATTTAGATCAGAAAAGACAACGCCCAAGACGAGACTGAACCAGATCCTTACAGAGAGAAGCTCCAATGCACCAATTATCGATTATATATCAAGCCTCCCGTGGGCGCCACCGCCCCGTATCTCTCATGACTTGGAGTCAACATATGCCCGTCTCTTCGTATTAAAAAAGCATAAAATAGGTTAAGTTGTTTATTATAAGAGGCTCTTTTATTAAACGTGCCAGACGTAGTATTACTCACCAGCATCAGAGTCAGAGACTCGTACATCTCCTGTAAATGAGTGTCGGCAATCGACCGCAGTCGAGAGTCGTCCGCTAGACATATTCTACACATAGACAGCTTCTCCATCTCCAAATTAACATTCGCGTCAGTTCAGTAACACCGTTTATGTTGTTTGGAGCTTCAGTACTTAAATGTATAATATCCAGAACTTTAAACCATGCAAATCTGTACTGATTGAATGACTATAAGTTCGTAAAATATAGCTTGATAACTGTGACTTTAGAGACTTCGTTTATAAAGACTGCAACAATAAATTTGTTGTTGGAAAAGTTTTAATTCTTTAAATATTAATAAAACATTTGTATAGAAATCTAGAACACTTTTTTCAAATAGAACTTGTTATCAAGGAGATACTAGTAAAAACAAAGGTAATTTAAAATATTTATTATATTTTATTATTTATATTTTTTTGTTAGCTTACTTCGTAAACTCTTTTCGCAGCCTTGTAGGGATGTGTAATCGACTGGCCAGCGAACATCGATAAAATAAATGTATGACAATTTCATTAATATAAATTGTATAAATGATTATATCTAATAATTTTTTCACAACAAATTCGTATTTTTTTAGTCTTGCAATACCTACTGCTTTCGCCTGCAGCGAACAAGCGGGCGCCATCGTTTTTGAGTGCCCCCGCCTTGTATACGCTATCGCTACGTGATTAATATTGTTTTGTTATTACTGTTGCTTTGTTAAGTTTTAGTCACAATGCCGAAAAGAACAAAAAAAACTGTTTTGAATAGCGATAGTCGCGAGTTTGTGATTCGTTTGCGCGAGTATTTTGACCGCGAGAATCAAAATGGCGGACCGCTACTACCATTGGAGCAAGTGTGCAATAGAGTTGCTGACGCTCTTGGTATCGGACGAGCTACAGTGTCTCGAATTAGCAAAGAAAAGTATGGAGAATCGTCAAAGGAGATGGTGGCCGAAGATGAGGGAGGTAAAATATTATCGACTCCTAATAAAAAAAGGAAGAGAGTTTCGCCAGTCACCGAAATTGACGACTTTGATGCTGCCGCAATTCGAAATCATATATATGCGTATTACGCACGTGGTGAATTTCCCACGTTAAAAAAAATATCCGTTTCGCTTAAAGACGCGGATTTATTTAAAGGAAGTCCACCATCGTTGTCCAAAATATTGAAAAAAATCGGCTTTGCTTATAAAAAAAGCGATAAAAGAAAAAATCTTAATGGAGCGAACAGACATTGCTTTGACCCGAATTGACTTTTTGCGCAAAGTCAAAAATATAACAGATTTTTTTTTTTTTTATACCACTAAGTTGGCAGACAAGCACACGGCCCACCTGATGGGAAGCGGTTACCGTGGCCTATGGACGTATGCAACACCAGGGGTGTCACACTCGTGCTGCCGACCATAAAGAAACCTTCTGATGCCCCTCTTGAAGAACCCCATATTGTAGGCGCTTGGGAAAACCGCAGCAGGGAGGTCATTCCACAGCTTGAGTGTGCGTGGGATGAAGTTTCTTTCATACCGCACAGTGCGCACCGTCTCAGGTCGCAATGTGTGGGGATGAATTCCCTGCCTATGGCGAGAGGTGCGATGATAGAATGAAGCTACGGGCATCATGTCAAACAATTCATCTGAGCACAAACCATTGTATAGGCGGTAGAACACACACAGTGAGGCAAAATCCCTCCTAAGGCTAAGAGGTTCCACTCTACCTGTGAGTATGGGATTGTCAACCAGCCTCAATGCCCGTCTTTGCAACGAGTCGAAGGGGTCAAGCTGGTATGCAGGTGCTCCAGCAAAAAGGTGACAGCAGTACTCCATGTGAGGCCGGACCTGTGCCTTATAAAGAAGGAGTTGCTGCCCCGCAGTGAAGTACTGCTTCGCCCTGTTGAGCACTCCGAGTTTTTTTGATGCCAACTTAACCTTGTCCTGCAAATGACTTCGGTATTGGCATAAAGTGGTTTTTCTTGATGAAACATGGCTCAACGCAAACCACACTGTTTCGAGATCGTGGACAGACGATAAACCGGAGTCTACCACCAAGGTGCCCGAAGGCAAAGGACAAAGATTAATAATAACTCATGCGGGGACATCGTCTGGTTTTGTGCCCAATTGTTTACTGGCGTTTAAATCAGTAAAATCAACAGAGTACCATGAAGAAATGGATTTTACAAAATTTAAGGAGTGGTTTCTAACTCTTCTAAATAATTTGAATGAACAACATTTTATTCTGATGGACAACGCTCCGTATCATTCAGTACAAAAAGATAAGGCGCCTACGACAAGCAATCGTAAAATTGAAATTATTACTTGGCTGCAAAACAAAGGAGTAAAAGCCGACAACAGCATGCTCAAGAAAGAATTGCTAAGATTAGTAAGCATTCATAAGCCCCCCACTCCAAGATATATTATAGACGAAATTGCAAAGGAAATGGGCCACACCGTCATCCGTTTACCACCATATCATTGCCATTACAATGCAATAGAACTAATCTGGGCTCAAGTCAAAGGTTCGTATAATCTAAAAAAACATACATAAAGAGCTTACAAAGAATTTAGTAGGTTTTTTGTTTGATCGGATACCTTTTTTTTCTAGGTTACGCTGCCAGACATAATGTAGCACCGCCTTTCACAGCAAACAAAATGTTGACATTACTACATGAAGCTTGTGTACATGTAAATGCTGATGATTGGAAAAAGGTAGTTGAGAAGACAAAAAATGTGATTCAAAAAGATTGGGAGCGCGATATTCAATTTGACAACATATGCGATCAAGAATTAATTATTAATCTACAGGACTGCTCCAGTGATGAATCAGAATTTGACTTTGAAGTAGATCTCGGCTGTACACCATTTGACAATTAAACTTTTAAATACCTTCAAATTCATCTTTCATTTCCTTTTTTCTTTCTTTCAATATCGTTAAAATGTATTTTTTTAATAAACTCATTCTATATAAATATCGATGAAATACTAAAGACGTCCCATACCTATTACATGTCATTCTGACAAACGTCACAGGTATCAAGCTAAATTTTACGATATTTTATAATGATTTACGTTTAACCTCAATTCACAATTCATTTCTAAAATAAATTCGTTCAGCTATGTTCACTACACAGCTATAATGGGATAGTAAAGAATAATTGAGTACATAATAATTATAAATTTCAAATAAAATACCTAACCTCCATTAAAAACAAAGAGTTTTACAAAGAGAATACAATACAAAACTACGTAAGAGTTTTATTATTATTAGGGGAGAGTGGTCACCATTCGTACGCGGGGCACATTCATACAGTTAGTATAACAGACAAACTAAACGGCACACAAGCGCGCGTTTGCTTGTGTACATAGACATACCGGCCGCCATGTTGCTAAGCAGAGTGTCGCGCCAGTCGCACCACGGTGCATCGGCTGACAAGACGTAACGTGTTTTCGCGCGCGGTGAGTAATTTTTTTACGTAAACTCAATTCACAATTGTAAGTAGAATTATTATGTTATTGACAAAATAGTGTTGATGAATATTAATGTTAACATTGATTATTTTGAGCTTTAATTGTTATATTTCTCAAATTAAAATAGAATTTGTATAAAGTAGTATTTTAATTTTGTGCAAGGCATGGGGTGCATTCGGACAGCAAAACAGGGGGCACATTCGTACGCGTACGAATGCTCCCCTTTAGATTTTATTAACCACCAGAACATCACAATAACATTTTTCTTTTTATGAAGTATTCTAATTCTAACAAATCGATATATTTTATAAAGTAAGCCTTATAACTAATATTTTATTGTAGAATCATGGTACGAAAATATAAAAAAAAGGGTACGCGTACCCAAGAGGTGGATGAAGAGTCCATGAAATTAGCAATTGATGACGTAATTCAAGGACGGCTGTCATATAGAAAAGCCGCGTTGCAATATAACATCAAGACATCGACGTTGGAAAGCAGAGTCAAGAAATTCAAAGATGGCTCTAACACCGATGAACCCTCACGAACATTTCATTCCAAGTTCACTAGTCTACAGGTCTTCTCCTTGGAAGAAGAGACACGCTTGAATGACTACATTATTAATTGCTGCAAAATGCATTATGGCCTAACAACAATACAGATTCGCAAACTTGCCTACGAATACGCGAAAGCGTCAAATTTAAAATATCCAACGAAATGGGATGAAAACCAAATGGCCGGGTTAGAGTGGATGCGTAAGTATAGAGAAAGAAACACCAACCTCAGTCTACGAAAACCGGAAAATACAAGCGCAGCTAGATCGTTCGCTTTCAATAAGACTGCAGTTCAAGAGTTCTATAATAATTTGACTGCTGTGTTACAACGACATAATTTAAAACTCCTAAAATTTTGGCTCCTAAAGCACAGAAACAAGTAGGACAAATCGTGTCAGCGGAAAGAGGCGAATTGGTGACATTTGGTGCCATTATTTCTGCAAGTGGAAATACTATTCCTCCGTTATTTGTATTTCCACGTGTACACTACAAGGAACATTTTCTTGAAGGTGCGCCTGAAGGAAGCCTCGGAGCTGCTAATAGAAGTGGGTGGATAAATGCTGACATATTTGTTTCAGTGTTAAAGCACATTCAGAAATACACACTGAGCTCTAAAGAGCATCCGATTTTACTATTATGTGATAATCACGAAAGCCATATCAGCTTACAGGCTATAACATATGCTAGAGATAATGGCATAATTTTTGTGTCTTTCCCCCCACACACCAGTCATCGATTGCAACCATTAGACGTTGCGGTGTTCGGCCCATTCAAGGCAAAGTTGAAAATAGCATTCAATAATTGGCATATGTCGAATCCTGGCAAAACAATAAATATTTATAATATACCTAAACTGGTAAAGCTTGCATATTACGAATCTTTTACGGCAAAAAATATTACAAGTGGATTTGAAAAGCCAGGTATATGGCCGTTTAATGAAATGGCATTCAGTGATGAAGATTTCGCTGCCATTGACGTGTATGCTTCAAATAATCCGGAAAATGCGACACCTGATCCGGAAAGAAGCACTGCCGTAATAGGATCGTACCCCTCCACCAGCGTGCCCTCGACCGATATGAATGAGGCAGATATTCGTGAGCAGTCGCCTTCTTTGCTTCAAAATGACGAACGTCGAACTGACGAACCTTCCACGGCTTCCACCTCTGCAGCTGAGATACAATCTGAACCGAGTGTTTATCTTCCCATAACACCAGAAGTCATAAGACCTTATCCTAAAGCTGTTAGAAACAAAAAAAACAATAAAGGAAGAAAACCGGGTAAATCCCGTATATATACAGATACACCTGAAAAAACTGAATTAGAAGAGAGACATAGACAGAAAGAATTGAAAAAAATAGAACAGGAAAGGAAAGCCAGAGCCAAAGCAGTGAAACGTAGTTTGAAAGAACTTAGTTCAAGACAAAAGAAAGCTAAGCAAATAAAAAGTGATGAAGATTCAGAGGCATCTGAAGGATCGGAATTTAGCTTGCGGGAGAGTTCAACATCTCCAATCGGTTTCGAAACGGACGAAGAGACTAATGATTGCAGTAGCGATAATAATTTAAATGTGACACCAAATAAAATCAAAGATAATTGTTTTGTTTTGGTAAAGTTTGAAAAAAAGACTTCTGTTGTTTACTACGTCGGAAAAGTTCTTAGTCATTATTCGGGTACGGAGCTGAAAGTATCTTATCTTCGGAAGAAACCGGGATCATCATTTTCATTCTTTTTTCCTGATATAGAAGACATACACACTCTGTATATCAGCGATGTCGTCATGATCCTACCTGATCCACAACCACGAGCGGGCTGTACAGCTAGAATGGCTAGACTTTTTACTTTTGCAGTTAATTTAAATAATTATAATGTGCAATAACTTATAAAGTAACAACCAAATATGTATGATTATTGACTATAAGTTTAGATTGTCAAAGACTATGCAACATATACTCATAAAAAATGATTGCAAAGAAATCATTAAGACTGATTGTTAAGCTAAGAATTATCAATAAGTAAACTGTGGATAAACGATTTAATTTTTTGTTATGTTTCTAAAGAAACATTTATCGACTATGAGTCAAGTAAAATATTTTAAGTTAGTTCTTTAATAAATAAATATTTTTGTAATAATTAATAAAAATTTAACGACTTTATTAGGCTTTTTAATTACCCTGTATGAATCTACCCCATGGCGTATGAAAGTACCCCACCTACTGTACGAACGTACCCCGTACGTGGGGTACGTTCGTACAAATATCTTATCGTAGAAAAATTACTATAACTCTTTAACCTTTTGACATAATAGTTTCGAATTTTTTTGTAACAAACTACAATATATTTGTTACGCTTAGGTATATAAACTAGATAAATTCAACAATCCATCAAAAATTAAAAAAATAAAATATAAAAAGCGTACGAATGGTGACCACTTTCCCCTACATGATTAAAAGAAACTCAAGAAATTTAAAAAAAAAACGTTTTAAAATGGACAATTTTGGGTTGGTTACAAGACATTTAAGCAACGTCTTATTTCGTTGATTCTATTCTATTTTTCGGATATGGCAACCAATGTCGATTTTATTATGTCGACAACTTCTGGCAAAGTCAAATGGGCGTTGGAAATTCGTGTGTATAATATCGCTGAAGTGAAGCGAAAGTTGAAACTTGAATGCCGCCTCGAGGTCTAGTAAAAAAGCTACGGCCAGGGCTAAGTTTGAGTTCATCGGCAGAATTGGCGAGCGGCTTGCGCGCTACCCATCTGGCAGTCGTGCATTTTGGTCGCTCGCTAAAGCTGCCGAGGGAAACTTCTGCCAGTCTAGCCTTCCACCGCTGCAAAAATCCGATGGTAGTCTGGCTCATGGCGCTAAGGAGAAAGCCGATCTGTTGGGTAATCTTTTTGCGTCAAACTCGACTATGAACTACGGGAACGCCGAACCACCGATAATTCCCAGCTGTGGTGCTTCCATGACTGAAGTTAAAATCACGCAACGGGTGGTCCGGCGCGAGCTTAAGTCCCTAGATGTTCGGAAGTCGAGTGGGCCAGACGGTATACCGGCGATGGTGCTTAAACACTGTGCCCCCGAGCTGTGCCCTGTACTTACATGTCTTTTCGCACTCTCATACTCCGCAAGGCGGGTCCCAACCTTGTGGAACACCGCTTTCGTGCACCCTGTACCTAAGAAAGGTGACAGGACCGATCCGACCAATTACAGGCCTATCGCTATCACCTGCCTACTCTCGAAGATAATGGAGCGTGTTATTAATACACAGCTCCTGAGATACCTTGAGGGAAACGATCTACTGAGCGATCGACAGTACGGCTTTCGCCACCATCGCTCTACCGGTGACCTTCTTGTGTATCTCACAAACCGGTGGGCGCAGGCCATCGAGAGTCGGGGTGGAAACTAGCGGTCAGCCTCGATATAGCGAAGGCCTTCGATCGGGTCTGGCACAAGGGTCTTCTTGCGAAGTTGCCATATTATGGACTCCCCGAGGGACTGTGCGAATGGATCTCCAGTTTTTTGTCCAACAGAAGCATCCAAGCCGTCGTCGACGGCAGCTGCTCGGACCGCATGAACATAAACGCTGGTGTCCCACAAGGCTCCGTGTTGTCTCCGACGCTGTTTCTGCTGCATATCAATGACATGCTGTCTGATGACTCCATTCATTGTTATGCGGACGACAGTACCGGAGACACGTGTTACACGGGCCGTGCAAATATCCCTCAGTCCGAGGTGGAGAAGAGTCGCGAACAACTTGTGTCTAAAATTGAGACTACTCTCTCTGGAGTATCCGATTGGGGACGACTAAACCTAGTCCAATTCAACCCCACTAAGATACAAGTATGTGTATTCACCGCTAAGAAAACCCCATTCAACTTGGTAGAAACTTGGTGGCACAAATTTGTCTCAAGTTTCGACCGGGTAGGTACCACCGTGCACTATTGCGAAAAACCCTCCATAGCAATTCAATCTCGGTTGGATTGTGTTCAGGGGTCAGCAAGTGCATAGCCGGGCAGAGGTGGTGGTTGTCGCAGCACTAGTGGGACCAGTGGGTCTTGGCGTAGTCTAGTGGGGATGGCGCGGGGCGATGCGCCGAACAGGGAGACCTGTAGAAACGGTGGTGCCGCTGGCCGCCCGCGGTATAGTACAGGGGCCCAACTAGGGTTAACCACCTTGGGAGGCTGCCTCACCAGGCCGCGCATAATCCCGATATGGTTCGTCGTGCCGGTTGGTGACCGGATTTGGGAGCCCGGCGACCATACTCGGGGGGGTACGGGGGCCCTTCCGTTCGGCGCATCGGCTCTCGCCATGCCTCACATTCATAGATAAAACCAATATCCCACGCTTTGTCACACGGTGCTGCGGCGGCAATCACCTCTTTTTTCACGCCTTCTCCCACCCAAACTCATGGCAGCGCAATTTAGAGAAATAGGCAACACAGCGGCTCGTCACACTCCCAAAAGCTTGCTATTTGAGGTGGAGTCCACTAACATCTGTGGGCTCCATGCAAACCTCAACGCCGTCCACCAACACCTAGAGACGGCGAAACCTGCCATGTTTTTTCTAACGGAGACGGAAATACACCGCCCTGACGACACGACCTACTTGCTCTACCCTGGCTATGTTCTAGAGGAAAGTTTTCGTGCAAAAGCCGGGGTGTGCGTGTTTGTTAGGGCGGATGTTTGCTGTCGCCGTTTGCGCTGCCTAGAGGACCCATCCTTCTCCATCCTTTGGGTACACGTAGACCATGGCCCTACGAGTCAGATCTATGTGTGCCTCTACCGTTCCCATACAGGAGATGCTGAGACAACTCGACTCTTTGAATATCTGAGTCAGGCGGCAGATGATGCGCAGGAGCGATTTCCGAATGCCGAAATGGTATTTTTGGGGATTTTAACGCCCACCACGAGATCTGGTTGGGCTCCTCCAAAACAGACCATGCGGAAAGAGCCGCCCACGCATTTGCTCTGGCGCACGGCCTGACCCAATTGGTGCACGAGGTCACTAGGATACCAAGAAGGTCGGGCCTAGCACCTTCTCTGCTAGACCTTCTGCTGACGAGTGATCCGGACCGGTACAGTGTATCGGTGCGAGCCGCTTTAGGCAACTCCGACCACTGCCTGGTCTGTTCCACGGTGCCTATTATAGCGCCCCCACGACCCGTGCAGGGGAAGCGGCGTCTCTGGCACTAGGTACTCGTCAGCGGACTGGGATGGACTTCGTGACTATTTTGCGTCCATCCCGTGGGTTGAGCGCTGCTTTGAAGGTAAGAACCCATCGGATTGTGCTACTGCTGTCGCCGGTGAGATCGGTCTGGGTATGGAATACTATATCTCATACACCGATATCACCGGAGACCGCGGGGTGCGCCCTTGGTTCGGGCGCGAGTGCGCGGAAGCTGTTGAACAAAAACAGTCTGCGTACCGCGCTTGGGTAAGGGCGCGCGCCACGCGCCATCCCAATCTGGGCCACCTCAAGGCGGCGTACAACAAAGCCACAAAGGTCTGTAGAAGGGCCTACGTCAGAGCGGATGCCCTGCGCATAGCGCGGCTTGGTCAAGAGCTAGTGATGCATCCCACGGGAAGCCGTGGCTACTGGCGACTGGCTAAAGCCGTGCAAGCCAACTTCTGTCAGCCTTCGCTGCCTCCGCTGCGTAACCCTGATGGATCCCTGGCCCATGAGCCGCAAGAGAAGGCAAATCTGCTGGCTAATCTCTTTGCGTCAACTCTCGAATCGATGATTGTAGTACGCAGCCACCAACACTACCCGACAGTGACCACGCGATGCCTGATATCCATATCAGGCAACGCGATGTCCGTGCAGTGCTGCAATCACTCGATGTCCGGAAAGCCAGTGGTCGGGATGGTATTCCAGCGGTAGTTTTGAAAAAATGTGCAGCGGAGTTGTCTCCAATGCTTACGCGCCTGTACCGGCTATCCTACAGTTCGGGTACAGTGCCTTTGCCTTGGAAAGAGGCGAATGTTCAGCCGATTCCCAAGAAGGGGGATCGCTCGGAGCCAGCCAACTATCGACCCATAGCCGTCACCTCAGTGCTGTGCAAAGTGTTCGAGCACATAATTAACAAACAGCTTATGCGGCACCTAGAGGATCACTCCTTAATTATTGACCGGCAATATGGCTTCAGACCGAAACGGTCAACGGGTGATCTTCTAGCATACGTTACCCATCTTTGGGGTGAGGCTATGGACAAGCACGGCGAGTCACTGGCAATTAGTCTTGACATCGCCAAAGCTTTCGATAAAGTCTGGCACAAATCTCTTCTTCCCAAGCTACCTGCCTTTGGTCTGCCTTCTAGGCTGTGTAACTGGGTTGCTAGCTTCCTGCAGGGGCGCCGTATTCGCGTCCTTTGTGACGGACGAGCTTCGGAGTTTCTGCAGGTAAATGCTGGCGTGCCCCAGGGGTCTGTCTTATCACCCACTCTCTTTCTTCTGCATATCAACGACATGCTGTCTACCGGCAATGTTCATTTCAGCACTTTACATGGGAGTTATCATGGACATCCTGCGGCCAAGCAGGCAAATATCGCAGAGAGAAGGCAGCTTCTTGTCTTGTCTCAATGGGGCTCTGAGAACCTGGTTGAATTCAATGCCAAGAAGACGCAGGCATGTGCGTTTACAGCAAAAGTATCTTCTTTCCTTCCCCTTCCCACTCTTCAGAGCACGCCACTGCCACTGCAGGACAATCTCAATATCCTAGGTATGGATGTTAGCTGCAACCTGAATAACAAAAATTACATCGAAAGTATCATCAAAACAGCCTCACGAATACTCGGAGTCCTGAACAGAGTGAGACGATTTTTCACGCCGGAGCAGCGGTGTCTTCTATACAAGACACAAATTCGCTCCTGTGTGGAATACTGCTCGCATCTCTGGGATGGTTCTGCAAAGTACTTACTAGATGCTCTCGACAGGTTGCAGCGACGTGCGGTCCGCATCATTGGGAATCCCGAGATCACGAAGACCCTAGAACCTTTACAGCTGCGTAGAGATGTTGCGTCCATGGCTGTAATTTACCGTCTGTACCATGGGGAGTGTTCTGATGAGCTCTTCCAATTAGTCCCACCCTCCCCTTTCCTACACAGGACAACACGTGCAGGTCTTAGATGTCATCCGCACACGGTGCAAAACATCAACATCAAGAACCAAGCGGTTCGGAGACTCTTTCCTCTGTCGCACCATTAAGGCCTGGAATTCATTACCAGCTCACGTGTTTCCTTCTTCCTACAGTCCCGGGTCCTTTAAGCGGGGCGTGAAAAAGCATATGATGAGGCCGTCAAGCTGAGTGTCACCATTGTCACACGGTATGTGTAAGTAATGGTGACCCTCTTTTCTGGGACTTTGCCTTCAGCTTACCATCAGGCAAGGCGAAGTCCAATTGACGTGTCCTATATAAAAAAAAAAAAAATCTATGTTGAAAAATAATTTTACTTTGATTTTCGTTTTTTGTTGTTGTGATTATAAGTATATCAATGTATGTGAGTGCTAGTAACTAAGAAATTTGTTTATTATTTAATTATAGGTATGAGCAAAATTTTGAAACCTGCCTTTTTTTTCTTTACCTGCTGCTTTCTACTGATTTTTTTACGGCGCGTTGTTGTTTTTTAAATTTTTGAGGTTGGCAACACTGTTCTTACGTAGTATTGTATTCTCTTTGGTATTGTGAATTGAGGTTAAACTTTAATCAGTAAGATTTGCATGGTTTAAAGTTTAAGGATACTATACATTTAAGGACTGAAGCTCAAAACTAGATAAACGGTGTCTCTAAACTGACGCGAAATTAAATTTGGAGATGGAGAAGCTGTCTATGTGTAGAATATGTCTAGCGGACGACTCTCGACTGCAGTCGATTGCCGACACTCATTTACAGGAGATTTACGAGTCTCTGACTCTGATGCTGGTGAGTAATACTACGTCTAGCACGTTTAATAAAAGAGCCTCTTATAAATAAACAACTTAACCTATTTTATACTTACTGTTGTAATACGAAGTATTTTATGCTGTTGTACTCGTAATACGAAGAGACCGGGATATATGTAGACCCCAAGTCAGGAGAGATACGGGGCAGTGAGAAGGTTTGATTTATAATCAATCTTCTCTCTACAATGATCTGTTCAAGATCAAGTTTTTTTATCTAAATGTATAGAAAAAGTTAGCATACTGCTGCATTGACACACTAATGTTCAAACTAGAAGTAAAATAATAAAATTATGTTTAACAGTTGGTTACAGAGGACAGCAGACCATCCCTGGCCTGTGACCTCTGTTGTTCAAGGCTCGAGACCTGCTACGAGCTGAGGAGGACATCTCTCTGCAGTGAGGAGCTATTCATGCAGTTGCTGAATCACAAAGTGGTGAGTAAGTAGTCTTGAAGTTTTGTATGAAAGTTAGTGGAGATGTTTGGATGCTTTTTATCCAGTCACGCTCTAACGACAGGATGGATCTAACTGTTATTTAGCACAGTGATAGTTTATAGTCTGGAATAACATATTAATATTTAAATTATGGACGAGCAGCAATTTGCTGCTTTGTGCACTTCCTGGTATTGGAGTATAGTTCAGTCTAGTATATCACTTTTGTTGTTTGTTGTTCACTGCAAGCCATTTATGTAAGCTACACTAGAAGGTGGTTAGTGTAGCAGCTGACACCACTTCCTCAAGCCTTTTGTTCCACAGTTGCACAACATGGTTGTTAAGAGAGTGATAAGCTGTCAAGGAATGTGCGTGTGAGAGTGAGGCGCACAAATATTTACCAATAAATATTAGGTATCATATATTTATTGGTTAAAATAAAAGTTGCTTTTTTGCCAGGAAATGGTTCCCATAATGGGAATGTGATTAAAAAACCGAAGTTGCGGGCGTCAGCTAGTGGTGCCTAAAACAATGTCTCATACAATAAACAGTGTAGTAAATATTTTTCATGACAGGGACATGGGACAGATTTTTTTGGTGTATACTAGTATTATAAATCTTATGATTAGTCTTAATGTGACTATATATGAGGTGTGGGCACTGTTGGCGTTCGAGGCGTCGCTCCCGATGGAGCCTGCCCTGTCCTTACATTTGCCAGGATTTCTAAAATCCTCTATACATCAAATATATCACACCACTTTTTGATTGAACATATGGTTTCCTGGTTCTTATAAACCAGGGTGCATTCAATATCTGTTTATTATTATTATATTTATAGTTTTTATAAAACATCTCCCTTTTGATTAATAGGGGTACAGTAAGAGACACACAGGTCTTAACCAAGTGTGAAACATAGAAAAAGAAAACAAAAGATTGTTAATGTGATGTGGATGAAGCAAGAAATTTCCGGGTCATATGGCATGTGTTAAGTAGTAGGCTTTCTGTATAAGCATAAGGTTGGATTTTGGCATTTGTAGTGTGCTGAGTTTAGTTTGAAGGGCCTTAGGGACTAACCCAGTAGTTGAATTCAGTAGCTAAATCTATGTATTTAGTCATTTTCTCTGAATGTGTAGTGTTTAGGTTGTGTGTGTTGCAAATTGCTATATCTAAGATCAGTACTGATTTATTAATTTTATCTAGCACTGTAATGTCGGGTCTGTTGTAGTGTATGGTTTTGTCTGTAATAATTGTTCGGTCCCAGTATATTTTATGTGAGGTGTTTTCTAAAATAGTGGTGGGTTTGTATTTATAATAAGCTATTTTTTGTGGAACGAATGAATGTTTGTGTGCTATGCTAAGTTTTGGTGAATTATTGCAGCAATTTGATCATGTCTATGTTTGTAATCAGTTTGGACTATAGATTTACATGCTCCAGTGATGTGTTGAATTTTTTTAATTTATTTATTTATTTGTTCCTGATATGAATGATATATGATGAATTTAATTTTTTAACTTATTTATTGGTTTGTCCTATTTATTTAATTGTTTCTGAACTACTTTAACAGCTTCTACATAGATCAGTGGGTAAGTTAGGGATTCGGAAGATGTGTTTTTGGTAGTCACGGGTATCTATAACTTGATCCTGGATAGCTATGACAAAAGCCTCTGTTACAGGAAATAGCTCTCCTCGCCGCAGCCACTCGTTCGTGGCTACTTTATCGACGTGTGATTGACTGAGGTCGGCGAGGTGTCTCCCATGCACTTTGTGCCCATGTATCTATTTTGTGTTGTTTGCTTAGAATTTTTGGTTCACTGTTTTTGTTTTCTAGGTTAAGAGGGGTTAGTTTTTTATCAATATCTGTAACATATTTGTGAAGATCCAATTGTTCAGCTTTAGTGTAACAATATTTACGTAGTTTGTCTACGAGACTGTTGTGTAAGTTCTGTATATCAATGAGTCCTCTCCCTCCATCTTGGCGTGATAGTGTGAGACGTTGTGTGCATGATCTAGGGTGGTGTTTTCGGTTAGCTGTCATATGTGTGTTAATTGTGCGTTGTAATCGGATTAAATCTCTTTGAGACCAGTTTATGATTCCAAAGGAATAAGTAAGGACTGGTATTGCAAATGTGTTTATAGCTTTAATACTATTGTGTGCATTTAGTAGACTTCTTAGAATTTGGTTCATTGTAGCTTTGAATGTTTTGGTTAATTCTAAATTTGCATGCTTTTGGTGAATTTGTTTGGACTGATGAAAACCTAAGTATTTGTATGTACTATATTCATCCATCGAGTCGATGTTTTCGCCTGTTTCAAGAGTATAAGAATTATTTTATGTCTTGCCACGGGTAATAGAGTGAATTTTGCATTTATCTACTCCAAATTGCATGTTTATGTCTGCTGAGAATGATTGTGTGATGTCTGCTAGCTTTGTCAGTTCTGTGTTGTTAGTTGCGTAAAGTGTAATGTCATCCATGTATAGTAAATGTGATATAATATGTTGTGAGTTATTACGTTTGAGTTTAAATCCTACATTAGTGCTATTAAGGAGTTCAGATAAAGGATTGAGAGCTAAACAGAACCAGAGTGGTCTGAGAGCATCTCCTTGAAATATTCCTCTCTGTAGTTATGTCGCCATTTTTAAGTGTTTTAAGTATTGTACTGAGATCTGTTGTTGTGTGTTCATGCGTCACTGACTCGTTTCGAGGCGGCGGAGCCACTAGCGGCGCCATCTGAAAACCAGCGCTTCGCATACCCTGGTGTGCGGGGCATTCATGCTGAGATGGTGGCCCATTTGGGTGCGCACGATGTGCAGTGAGAGTATTCTTGTTGTGTTATCTTGTTGTTGTGTATATATAAATTTGTCTGACTCTCTGTACGTTGTGTGTTCGTGAATTTTTTTTTCTTTCTTCTTTCTTATGGGACTGTTATTAATCAAATTCAGTTTAGTTTTCTATTCAAGTATGGTTGCACTTAAAAACGAGATCAGACTGTGATAGATTTTGTAGTGTTGACCAACTATGAGGAACGGAGTCGAAGGCCTTTTTGTAATCAATGTACAGTCAGAGCTCATAAGTGCATTAGCACAACAAGGCTCAAAATGGTGTGGCGTGCGGCTGCCGCGCGCCGGGCGTTTACATATGTGTGTGTGTGTGTGTAATGTCTCAGTGCAATACGACATCTGACCATGAAGCAGATTCAAAATGCTGAATATCATTCAGACGTTTTAGAATATGTTCGTCTGATTTCAACATTGCAGGCTCTTAAAACGACACCAAACTGCAAAGAAAATTCTGTAGAATTTTGTCGTGAGGTACATTCATCACCAGTATACATATAACTCGGCACTTACATTTAAAGAAACATCACTGTCGCTATCGTTACAATGTTGGGTTTCGTAACTTTGTGTAGGGTAATTTTGAAATAAATAATTTTGCATGAAATTCACTTGTGAAGGCGTAGCTAACGTTTTCAACATGTCGGAATGCTCTGGGCCCTCATGTCGGGCACGTTTGAATTCCTTTGTAGCTTTAGACGCTGACCTACGTTTCTTACTTTTGACGATGCTCGGATGAGACATCGTTTGCGTAGGCCCAGAGGAACGAGGCAGAGGCTCGATCACCACCTCTGTGGAAGCAACAGCCACAGAGGACCGCAAGCGCGCCGTGACGAAGATGATCGACTTCCAGAACTACTAGAAGATAAAGAATCACTATCCACTTTTAAGCACAACAGTCTAAAATTGAAATGTATTCTATAAGTAGGTATACAAAATATTTTAACAAAAGTATGCGTACGGAGAATCCGTTAGAAAAAATAATTTTAAATATTATACTTTTAAGTACGACCACTCAGTACGAAAACAAAAACGCCAATGAGGAGTCCGGCAGAGAAATTCTCTGCCGTGACCTGCCTGGTGGAAAGAGGGGTGTGCCAGAAAAGGATAGCAATAGGCTAGAAAGAGACGACCATACAGTAGAAACAAGTGTTGCCACTCTCAAATATTATTAGGCTTCGAATAACAGCACAGTTGTTTAATGATATAGTTTTTTATGTCCAGTAGTATGTCCAGATGGGTTTAAGGGTCGACTTATATATGAGTGGTTTATAATCCATGGATAATATTGAATAGTGTCCTACCAGTCAATAGAGACCTTTGTATTTCAAGTAGATTTCTTCTTGCTTTGTCTGAACGTGTTTTCTTCATGTGAGTCTACGGTCCAGATGCATGCATGCCTAGGTATCTTACTGTCTGTTGGTGGGATACCGGGGAAAGGCTGTAGGCCCTCTGTCGCAGTGGGTGGTGAGATGCAATGAGAGTTGGAGGCTACAGGGGCAGGCCTTTGTGCAGTAGGGACAGATTGAATGAGAGGACAGCTGTGCTACACCTCCTATCTCAACAATTTTATGTACTATGTAGTACTCTTATTCAATCAACGTAAGGCTTGAAGTTGAATAGGGCATTTATTGGAGGCGAGTAGGGCTGTGTCGTCAGCACACGCGGCGACAGTTACTCCTGGGGTTTGTGGCAACTCATACATATACAGTCCAAGTTCCAATTTTGAACAGATTGTTACTAAGAACATTGGTGTGCTAATGTGGCGATGTCTCCGCAGCAAGTCAAGCTAGAAGTTATGCCCAATGAACGCCTGAGCATGGAGAAAGTGACGCAGACGACTGCAGGTGGATCAGAAAGTGTTGACGTGAAACAAGAAGATGCTGAAGGTAATGAGTTAGCACATCGAGTGCTTCTGTACGATGGATCCCATAATGGAGGGATGGGATGATGGAAATTATCTAAAAGTATAGCTTATTAAGTACCTTACCATTTTTGTTTTGTTTTAATCTGGATTTTTAGGTGTTATTATCTATACAGTTATTCAACTCTATCCTACCCTGTACCAGTAACACGTCCTTTTTTATTTTTTTTTCCAATTGTTTTCAGTTCACACCTAGTTTAAACCTCACCTAATCACTCGGAGACCACAGACTGAACCCGACCCAAATCCATCCCATTCAGGTTCAAGTCACTCATCAGTAAGACCCTCTCAGCTCCATTCCGCACACACTCCATAAGCAAATGCTGCACATCTTCAATATTATCGCATTTCCTACAATTTGGAAAGTCAGCTTTCTTCATTAGGAAAGCTAATTTTGAGCATGGATAGTGCCCAGAACGAAGCCTCAGTAATGTTTTGATGGTACTTCTGCTCATCTTACAGCCTTCAAACCACGGGACGTACGAGGGCTCACCCTGTACAGACCTATACCAAGTTTGGGTTAGAGCCATGTTTAATGCCTCGTCTAGTCCAAATTCAAAATTGATTTATTATTATCAATCAATACCAGCCTGGTGTCGCGTGGGCCAACTTGCGCGAGTGGACTGTATTGCGGAGAAGCAGATAACTGTTCTATTGACACTTTACACACAAAACAAGACAGGTGGCCGGGCTGCCGCGGATTCGATCCAGGCAGTGAATGCAGCCCGAGAAATTAGGAGAGGATGCACTAACCTTCACGACCCACGTGTTTTTCATCGCAGCCGGTACACGGATCTTCTCTTCCTTGCTCAGGAGCTGCCGTCAGCGTCACTAGATCCCTTGAGGAACACACGAGAGGCACCATCCGATCGGTAAAGGTCTATGAGGCGGTTAAAATACAACAAATATTATTCATTTCTGAGAGACGCGCTCGCGATCCGTCCCTACGCTGGCTAGTTCAAAGCGGGAGTGACCGTCCACATCTCACACAATGGCGGACGGAAGCTACAGCTAGCCCTACTCTATGGTTAGTGCGGAGGGGGAGACGGATCTAAAAGGAGTGTGTTTCCATGTCAAAAAATACAGTTTCCACATCGGCGCAACCATTCCCCCCGGCTTGAAGGGTTACCTTCGAAACGAAAAATGTGGAACAAAACTAATGTCTAATCTAAATCTAGGTTTGCGAAATAACAACTAAAATATAAACATAGATTGGAACTCGTGCCTACTGCTGGCTAGGCAGAGGGCAGAGGCGAACAACCGGGCGCAGATACGATCCGGTTGCAGTTTTAACCCGTACAACACGAGTTATCCCGCGGGCATCGGGAAAAATTTCCTCTACTACTCCTAGAGGCCAATGTAAAGGAGGCGCATTCTCAGTCATAAGGACTACCACCGTACCTACAGTAATTGGGTTGGATGGAGTATTCCATTTTTGACGTGACTGCAGCGTGTGCAAATAATCGGTTCTCCAACGATTCCAAAACGATTGGACCATCTTATCTAAAAGAGCGTGACGAGTTAGGAGGTGTATTCTATCGTCATCAACATCTATTGCGGGCAAATATTTTAAAGGAGTCATATTTAAGAAGTGAGCTGGCGTCAGCGCTAACGGCTCTGACGGATCGCTAGATAGAGTCCGACACAGCGGACGCGTGTTCATCACCGCCTCTACTTGCGCGAGTACGGTACTCAACTCCTCGAACGAGAGAATCTGTTCGCCTATGACGCGAAACAGATGCGACTTAAGGCTTTTAATATTCGCTTCCCAATTACCACCAAAATGACTAGCTGCAGGCGTGTTAAAGTACCATTCAATGCGATTTTCGGCTAAGATGTGAGCGAATTCACTTTGGTAGTACTTAGACCGTAAGAATGTGTGCAATTCCGAAATACTACGTCGGGCCCCTACATAGTTTGTACCGTTGTCCGAATACATGCGCTTAACCGGACCCCGACGCGACAAAAAACGTTTAAAAGCGGACATAAAATTTGGCGTACTTAAATCACCGGTCAACTCTATATGAACCGCGCGAGTTGTCATACAAATGAACAAACAAACATAAGCTTTCGTGGAGCGAATGCCACGACCACGAGCAATGGTGACCTTGAAAGGCCCAGCAAAGTCTGTGCCGGTGTGTACGAAAGGTTTTGCGGATTGAACAACACGACAAGAGCGATGATCGGCCATTTCAGGCGCGATAAAACGCGGGCGGAGTTTAAAACAAGGTACACATCTGTGTACTCTAGCGCGAATCAAATTACGAGCGGAAATTATCCAGTATTTCTGTCTCAAAATAGACATTAACAAATCGGGACCAGCGTGACAATTCACCTTGTGATGATAATCTACTAACAAATCTAATACGTGGTCCTTACGCGGGAGAATTACTGGGTGCCTTTGTTCAAATCCTAAACCTGAATTTCTCAAACGACCACCTACTCGAATGAGTCCATCTTCCAAAAATGGTTTCAAGTGTCGGAAAGAACGACTACAAGGTTTGTTAAATTCTAAATTTTTAAATTCAGAAGCAAAATAACACTTCTGCAATTCGCGAAGTATGATCAATTCAGCCTTATCTAAATCAGCGGCGGTTATATGACCGCGTGTAGATAAAATTCTCAAAAATCGGCCTACATAAACAACACAACGCAACAGTCTCGACCAAGACGAGACGCGATTAGCCAACAACAAAACCAGGGACTCTTCACGCGGGACCGACACCACAAGCGAGTGCTTCTTTTCCTCGGGTGGTTCGGAAACCGTAGTGGGATTGAATTGACTAACTGGCCACTTATCTAACGCGGCATGAATCCAGGACGGTCCACTAAACCATAACGGGTGATCTAATATTTGCGAAGGAAGCAGTCCACGAGAGAGACAATCGGCTGGGTTGTCGGTGCCAGCAACGTGAAAGAGATTTTTTGGCGCTAATTCCGATTGAATTTTTGCAGCTCTATTAGCGACGAAGGTGTCCCAACGATGGGGCGAAGAGTGGGCCCAACACAAAGCGACTGTTGAGTCCGAAAAAGCTAAAATTCTATTAATATTAATGCGACTACTACAAGCATTGGCGATAGAGGTGATCAATCTAACCAACAATAGTAAAGCGCATAGCTCGAGGCGTGCCAGAGAGACGACCTTACGGGGAGAGACCTTCGATTTCGCGCTTATAAGGCTAATTGAAACCTTACCTACATTCGAGACATGAAAATAGACTACTCCTCCATACGCCCTCTCACTAGCGTCCGCGAAGCCTACTACCGTAACAACACTATGTTGCGATATACCTACATGACGCGGAATTTGTACTTGGTCAAGCACAGAGAGTTCTTTTCTAAAGCGAGCCCACAACTTAGCAATGTTGTCGGGCGCGGTGTCGTCCCAATCACAATTCGAAAGCCAAAGCTCTTTTATAAGTAGTTTGGCGTACAGAACGACAGGAGCTACGAATCCCATTACGTCCCATATCCGTGCCACACACGACAGGATAATGCGTTTAGTACAAGTTTGCGGGGTCGAACTACTTTTCAAACTAAACGTATCAGATGCGGGCGACCAGCTTAAACCAAGCACCTTGTGCGTATCACTTTCATCGAACTCCTTAACCGAAGACAATCGGTGCGACGGTGGAATCGACTCTAACGCTGTTTGCGAGTTGCTCGTCCATTTCACGAGATCAAATTGACCCGCCTTCATGAGACTTATAACTTGAGCGGCCGTCTCGACAGCCTCGGCCTCGCTATCTACACTATACACGAAGTCGTCCATGTATAAGCCAGTCTCAATGGTGGCTCTCGCTTTAGGAAATGCATCGCCCTCGTCAGCGGCCAACTGCTTGACGGTGCGAAGTGCGTGAAAAGGGCTAGATTTAAGCCCGAAGCAAACACGATTAAACTCGTAAACCATTAAAGGTTCTTGCGGTGAAAATCTGTACAAAAATCGTTGAAACCTACGATCGGGTTCGCGCACTTCAAGGCACAAAAACATTTGTCGAATATCTGCAGAGAGTGCCACAGCGAATAAACGAAAATTTACAATTATGTCAAATAAATTACCTTGAAGATTTTGACCACAATACAAAATGTCATTAAGCGACACGGAAGTGCTAGTCTTAGCACTGCCATCTAGAACTACGCGGAGTTTAGTAGTAAGCTTATCTTCTCTAATAACTCCGTGGTGCGGGATAACGTACGAAGGCTGGGTCTCGTCAGTGTCCGCAGGCGCAGGTGAGATGTAACCTTTATCTAAATATTCGTTGACAACCTCATCATAGGCTTGCTTTAACTTTGGAGACGCCTGCATCTTTCGTTCTAAACAAAGAAAGCGTCTTTCAGCGGATGCACGGGAGTCGCCGAGCGAAAAAATATCTCCCTTGAAAGGGAGCGCGACAACATAACGACCCTGCTCATCGCGAGTAGTCGTGCGACAATAAATCTCCTCAGCCATCTTGTCATCAGGGCTTAGGATTGGTGGGACATTGACCTCCTCAATCTCCCAAAACTTGCGGATGGTAGACTCCAGTGGCGGCTCGACGGTGCAACAGAACGAGGCAGTCGAGTGACTAAAACTATCCATAGAAGCGGGTGCAGAACCAATTATAACAAAACCCAGAACTGTTTCCAGGGCGTGCGGAGCGGGGTACGTCGGACCCCCTTGAACCTTACGTGATAACTGGAGGTGCGGGAGAATTGAAGCGCCGATCAATATATCGACGACTCCAGGAACAGCGTAAGTCTCATCAGCTAAAGGTAAGTCTTTAAATTTCGTTAATAAAGACGTGTCAACTGGGACGGTAGGCAACTGTTCAGTTATTTTATCCGTAACGAACGAATCCATGTCAAACCAAATTTTATTATTAAAACGAGATCCAAACCTCGTTTTAACTGTGCCATGAACAGCTGACCGTAAACCTCCAAAACCCGTCACCACTGAGTAGGTTGAACGCCTATCAACATTGAAACCAAGACGTTGACAACAATCTTGAGTAATAAAATTACTTTGCGAAGCGCCATCTAATAGCGCTCGAACAATGTGCGGTTTACCTAATGCATCAACAATAACCACGCGAGCGGTCGCAAGACAAACCGTAGTGAGGGCAGCACTAGCGGAGAACGAACACAAGGTGACGTCATTCGTAGCGGTCCCCGGGCAGGCCGGAGCGCGTGCGAGCTCGGGCTGCGGCTGCGGCGCAGGCTGCCGCGCGTCACCGCTCGACGAACCAACTGTGCTCACCTTGGATGCGGCATTACTATTTTCAAAATGAAGCAAAGTGTGGTGTCTCGCTTGACATTTGCGACAACCATTTCCACTATTACATAAACCCACGCGGTGTTTAGTACCGAGACAATTAAAACAAAGATTATTAGCGCGAACAAATTTATAACGATCACTAGGCGACAATTTTAGGAAACCAGGACACTTGTACAGTTGCGAGTGATGAGTACTACACAAAGAGCAAACAGGTGATTGTACACGTGCTGGTGCGGTATTAACATAAGTATGGGTTGACCTCAGTGACCTCGATGACGCATCTATTTTGCGCGCGGGACTAACAACTGTCTTCGCGCCTTCATGTTTCGATGAAGAGCGTTGTAATATTTTTATATGCTCGCGAACAAAACCTTCTAAGTCTTCGAACTTAGGAATTTTATTGCCGCGATGATCCGACTCAAACAAACGAATGGTTTCGGAATCTAATTTCCTTAAACCCATATACAAAAATACGAAGTCGCAGAGGTCATCAATCTTTAGGTTCTTTACAGCGCGAACAGCTGACGCGAAAGTGTCTAGAAATTTCTCTAAGTTTTGATCGTTACATGCCGTAATAGATTTCAAATCAAACATCTGATCCAAATAGGCGTTAGCTACCGATCTTTTATCCTCATACTTAGCTTTCAAAGTATTTAAAATTAAATTATAATTCCCGGCACTAAACGTAATTCCAGCGCAAACGGTTATAGCTTTACCAGTCAATTTTTCAACAAGATAATGCAATTTTTCGTGATCTGTCAACGAATCGTTCTTATCTATTGTATTCTCAAAACTATCTATAAATCGACACCAATTGCGAATGTTACCATCAAATTCGGGTATTTGAATTGGTGGCAACTTAGGTCGGTCGCGAGTGGGGTTGGGTCGGTCAGACGGCTTCTCCAAACTCCTCGCGACGCGCTTGATACGACAATACAAATCGTCAAACGACGACAAGGCTTGATAACTCACTGAGTAATCGGGATCCAAATTCAACTCTAAAACGTTGATGTCATGCACTAAGGTTTCGAAATCCGCGCGTAGACTATCTAAGTTTTCTATAGAACACAAGAACGAATCTCTGATGACCAAATCAGAGGTTTTAAGTGCACTATCATAAATCGATTGTACGCGAGAGTAAATCATTTCTTTTTTAGCGTATAAAAGTTTCAATTGAACCTTACCGGTCTTATCAACCTTTGGGGACATGTTTACAATTAAATCTCAAACTAAAGTGCGGTAAACAATAAATATGAAATGACTTAATCCTAGCGGTACAGAGCAGCGAGGCGGCGCGAGCGTTAACTATGTAGGTAGGTAGGTGCTTACAACTGTGAATGCACGCTTGAACAAACGCGCATAGCAACAAGGTCGTACCTACGCGATGGTCGCTGTCTAGATTCAACTATTATTTCCGAGATTAAGTATTGCGTAATATCTATTCAAATTAAAATACTTTCGTATGAATTGGGATGAGATGCGAGCGAGGTAGGCACAGCCACGTGTCTACCCACGCAGGTACTAGGCAAATACGACGTGAGCCGAGAACAACGTAATTGAAAAAAACAAAACAAAGCCAAATGCGTTAGGTATTACACTGTGCCTATGCACTAGGGTGTCTGAGTATACCTAAGATCTAAGCCTAAATGTCTGGATGCGGGGTTTTCTACTAAAATAACCAGGCACTTAGGTGCGATGCGAAAATTGCGAACTACGATTAAGTGTTGATATGATACCTAACCTATTTATGTATTAGGTAGGTACAATGCGAGCCAGCGGCGAACGGACAACAAATTCTAAGCCTAAGTGTCTGGATGCGGGGTTTTCTACTAAAATAACCAGGCACTTAGGTGCGGTGCGCTCATTCCCATTAGAATAATAACAAAATACGAACTACGGCTAAGAATCCGGCTCGATCCGGACCAAAAAAAATGGTGTCGCGTGGGCCAACTTGCGCGAGTGGACTGTATTGCGGAGAAGCAGATAACTGTTCTATTGACACTTTACACACAAAACAAGACAGGTGGCCGGGCTGCCGCGGATTCGATCCAGGCAGTGAATGCAGCCCGAGAAATTAGGAGAGGATGCACTAACCTTCACGACCCACGTGTTTTTCATCGCAGCCGGTACACGGATCTTCTCTTCCTTGCTCAGGAGCTGCCGTCAGCGTCACTAGATCCCTTGAGGAACACACGAGAGGCACCATCCGATCGGTAAAGGTCTATGAGGCGGTTAAAATACAACAAATATTATTCATTTCTGAGAGACGCGCTCGCGATCCGTCCCTACGCTGGCTAGTTCAAAGCGGGAGTGACCGTCCACATCTCACACAATGGCGGACGGAAGCTACAGCTAGCCCTACTCTATGGTTAGTGCGGAGGGGGAGACGGATCTAAAAGGAGTGTGTTTCCATGTCAAAAAATACAGTTTCCACATCGGCGCAACCACAGCCTGTTGCAGTCCTCTGCTAGACACAGACAGGCGCCATTCTACAAAAGTTTTGGAATTGTCCACTTTCTTCTTGTTTTCGCATATCCGTCATTGTTTCACCTACATTATCCAGTGTCCTTCGATGCATTAAATTTGTAGCCCACCAACGTCTCTTCCTTCTTTTATTTTTGAGCTTTCGCGACAAAATAATAAATGCAGCACTTGCAATAATGATATCGCTGTCAGAGTCAGACATAACGAAGCACTACCAATACTAACCACAGAATTGACACGAATGAGCAAAGAACATTCGATCTAGCTTTTGTTTACACTAAAAGATTACGGGCTTCGAATAACAGCACAGTTGTTTAATGATATAGTTTTTTATGTCCAGTAGTATGTCCAGATGGGTTTAAGGGTCGACTTATATATGAGTGGTTTATAATCCATGGATAATATTGAATAGTGTCCTACCAGTCAATAGAGACCTTTGTATTTCAAGTAGATTTCTTCTTGCTTTGTCTGAACGTGTTTTCTTCATGTGAGTCTACGGTCCAGATGCATGCATGCCTAGGTATCTTACTGTCTGTTGGTGGGATACCGGGGAAAGGCTGTAGGCCCTCTGTCGCAGTGGGTGGTGAGATGCAATGAGAGTTGGAGGCTACAGGGGCAGGCCTTTGTGCAGTAGGGACAGATTGAATGAGAGGACAGCTGTGCTACACCTCCTATCTCAACAATTTTATGTACTATGTAGTACTCTTATTCAATCAACGTAAGGCTTGAAGTTGAATAGGGCATTTATTGGAGGCGAGTAGGGCTGTGTCGTCAGCACACGCGGCGACAGTTACTCCTGGGGTTTGTGGCAACTCATACATATACAGTCCAAGTTCCAATTTTGAACAGATTGTTACTAAGAACATTGGTGTGCTAATGTGGCGATGTCTCCGCAGCAAGTCAAGCTAGAAGTTATGCCCAATGAACGCCTGAGCATGGAGAAAGTGACGCAGACGACTGCAGGTGGATCAGAAAGTGTTGACGTGAAACAAGAAGATGCTGAAGGTAATGAGTTAGCACATCGAGTGCTTCTGTACGATGGATCCCATAATGGAGGGATGGGATGATGGAAATTATCTAAAAGTATAGCTTATTAAGTACCTTACCATTTTTGTTTTGTTTTAATCTGGATTTTTAGGTGTTATTATCTATACAGTTATTCAACTCTATCCTACCCTGTACCAGTAACACGTCCTTTTTTATTTTTTTTTCCAATTGTTTTCAGTTCACACCTAGTTTAAACCTCACCTAATCACTCGGAGACCACAGACTGAACCCGACCCAAATCCATCCCATTCAGGTTCAAGTCACTCATCAGTAAGACCCTCTCAGCTCCATTCCGCACACACTCCATAAGCAAATGCTGCACATCTTCAATATTATCGCATTTCCTACAATTTGGAAAGTCAGCTTTCTTCATTAGGAAAGCTAATTTTGAGCATGGATAGTGCCCAGAACGAAGCCTCAGTAATGTTTTGATGGTACTTCTGCTCATCTTACAGCCTTCAAACCACGGGACGTACGAGGGCTCACCCTGTACAGACCTATACCAAGTTTGGGTTAGAGCCATGTTTAATGCCTCGTCTAGTCCAAATTCAAAATTGATTTATTATTATCAATCAATACCAGCCTGTTGCAGTCCTTTGCTAGACACAGACCTCTTCCAAAGTGCACCATTGCACCCGATACTCCATCGTATTTTTCCACAGCGAGCTTTTTCAAGTCGTTCTTCCATCAATATTTTTTTATTAACAAAAAGTATTTTTTTTATAAGTAAAGATTACTACATTCATGTGGTTTCTTATTCAGGTGCTCCTGTTTGTAAAAAACCTCGACCAACTACGCAGATAAACTATGAAGATACGCCAGCTAACAATCAAACAAGAAGTGACCAAGCAAAGGAGAACATTGAAGAACCACAAGACGAAACTAATAGCGTTGTAGAACAAAATACAGTTAAGAATGAAACACGCGACGAAACAGATACCAACAAAAAAAAATGTTAGCACATCCGATCATAGTGACGCTCACAAAGGAATGTCTGCAAACAAAATCAGTGCAGACCAAAGTGTTAGTAGGAGCTCAAGCAAGACACTTAAACAGTTGATATGTGACAGTTGTCAGAAATGTTTTAGACGTAAATATACATTAATAATTCATATGCGTACACACACTCGCGAGAAGCCTTATCAGTGTAATATTTGTAAGAAATATTTCAGTATTAAGTGGAGTTTAGATCTGCACACTCGCACACACACTGGCGAGAAGCCTTATGAGTGTAAGAAATATTTCAGTGAAAGGGGTAGTTTAAATAGACATACTCTTGTACATACTGGCGAGAAATCTTACGAGTGTAATTTTTGTAAAAAATGTTTCAGTAAAAAGAATTATTTAGATACGCACACTCGCACACACACTGGCGAGAAGCCTTATGAGTGTAAGGTGTGTAAGAAATCTTTCAGTGAATGGGGTACTTTAAATAGACATACTCGTACACACACTGGCGAGAAGCCTTATGAGTGTAAGGTGTGTAAGAAATATTTCAGTGAAAGGGGTAATTTAAATAAACATACTCGTACACACACTAGCTAGAAGCCTTATGAATTCAATGTATGTAAGATATGTTTCAGTAAAAAAGATAATTTAGATAAGCATACTCGTACACACACTGGCGAACAGCTTTATGAGAGTAATGTATGTAAAAAATGTTTCAGTGATAAGAGCAACTTAGTAAGACATATTCGTTTAAACACTCACTGACTACTACTAACTACAGTCGCTTAGTTGTTACGGAACCCTGCGAGTACATTAGGTGTACTAGACTTAAGTGTGGCGTGAAATGTGTGTGAAATAACATTAATTCTAATATTTGTTCTGCGCCATTATAACATTACTGTATTGCAGTGGTAGAGCGTGAATTACGTTTTCCCGCAGCCAGAGGGTACAAGAAGGAAACTAGAATCACTTAAAACGAGATTTGTTATACTTATTTATTTTAATCTAACTAGCCTAAAGGTGAATGCACTCGATGTAGGAAAAACATTACACCATACTAGCCTAAGTGAATAAGTTCGGTGATGAGAACGACATTCTAACTACTACCGCTAATTAAGTCTAGTGACAACGTTCGATGCAAGAACACAAGTGAATCCTTATTTTAATGAAAATTATAAATCAGTTCGCACACTGATGCAATCGATTTCCGATCACGCCATTATTCAGCTGACGGTGCGGCACGAGGCGGAGATACGGGGTCAATCGCTGCACGTGGCGCCGATTCAGCAACTTGTACCTGCTGTCTTCACAATTTGGTTCACTCAGTATAGCGTAACATGCGGGTTTGTCTATGCAATTTGTTGAGACGGTTGGTTCAGGCCTCGTGTCGTGGTTGAGGTCCCGGCGAGATTGCATACGTCGGCACAGATACTGTATAACTGATACTAATTTCTATTATTTGAGTAATATCCTTTGTTATTAGTTTCCCTTGCGTCCATAGATGGCGCTGTTCAAATAATGTACATCGCGTTAAGCTCGATTTACATCAAACGAACATAGAGCTAGAGCTAGAACAAGAGCATTCTTTCGTAATCTTTTAGTGTAAACAAAAGCTAGATCGAATGTTCTTTGCTCATTCGTGTCAATTCTGTGGTTAGTATTGGTAGTGCTTCGTTATGTCTGACTCTGACAGCGATATCATTATTGCAAGTGCTGCATTTATTATTTTGTCGCGAAAGCTCAAAAATAAAAGAAGGAAGAGACGTTGGTGGGCTACAAATTTAATGCATCGAAGGACACTGGATAATGTAGGTGAAACAATGACGGATATGCGAAAACAAGAAGAAAGTGGACAATTCCAAAACTTTTGTAGAATGGCGCCAGAGGATTTTGATCATTTACTATCTCTGACCATCGAAAAAATTCGAAAATCAAGTACGAATTTTAGAGACTCGATTCCTGCATATGACAAACTAGCAGTGACTTTGCGATTTTTGGCAACTGGAGATTCCTATGGAAGCCTAATGTATTTTACTAACACCCAGTTGCACAAAACTTCCTTTAAATGCAGCTTTAGTTAATGAATCATTACCGCTAATTGTTCATTAAATTTAAAGGCGTTGCACAAAACAGTTAATGGGACATTTAAAGTCCCCTTAACTAATGACCCTTTAGTGGCGACATTAAACAAAGTGCTAAAAAAAATGAATGAAGTGTGCAAGAATTCACCTGTGATAAGGGAAACTCCAAAACATAGAAAAATATTGAAAACAGGTTCGGTTAAAGACATTCATTGCAATACTAGCTACACTAATTAGCATTTACCTGTAATATGTTACATATATTCATTACTGGTATATATTTGTTGTTTCAGCATCAAAGCCAAGAAACTTAATAAAACCGAAAACCACATCAGCTGAAGCTTTCAAGAGGCTATATTTTAAGAAAAAATGCCAAAATGCTGATTTAGAAAGAAAGAAGCTGATGTTGGAAATAATCCATAATAAAGAGGAACACAAGCTGAAGATGGAGATTTTAAAAAATTAATTAAATAAGTAGACCAAAATAAAACCAATTTAGAAAATTATTGCTGTATTATTATTTTTCTACATATGCACACTTTTTTTAAATATGTAGTTTGTCTGTCACTGTGACCTTCAAGGACAAAATTAGGCTCTTGGTTCAGAAGTACAATAACCTACTAACGCCTTAAGTGATGTCACATTGACACTCATCAAATCCACTCATAAACAACTGATTGCTGGACTGATGAGACTGGGATTAATGAAGGATGAGGAGTTTGTATGGACCTGATTTTATACACAATATATATTTACACAAAAATATAATGACAATAATTGACCATAGTTACATCTATATACACAAATTTGAGATGGTTTTAATGGTTATTAAGTTAATCATATAATATTTAAGAGGTAGAGAATACACTATTTGCAATTACAGTTCGTACCGATGTTTGAAAACCCTGTTGTGTTCTAGTGAGGAGATCATGTTCATTATCTATATCACCATCAATAGATATATCATTGGGAGGTTCCACTTCATCCAATTCTATACACATATTGTGTAACACTACACATGCCACAATTACTTGTAGAAGTGTTGAGGTTTTGTTGAGAGTAATTCCCTTTTCGAGACATGGGCATCTCCGTTTCAGCACCCCAAAACACCTTTCTACTGTTTCGTGTTGCTATGTGGCTTTTGTTATAAGCCTCTTCTGAACTATTCTGTGGACGCAAAAAGGGAGTCAGCAAGTAATTTTTGTTGAAGTATCCACTGTCTCCTAATAAATAGTATGCACCATATTTTCCTCTTTCAAAATCTGCACATAGATGTGAATTATTGAAAATTGTGCAGTCATGGACCGATCCAGGCCAACGAGCAATGAGATCTCTAATTTTAAGAGAAGAATCACAAACTGCCTGCACATTTATAGAAAAAAATCCCTTTCTGCATCTATATAATTCAGGTACTGCTCCTCCTCTACTAATAATTTTGATATGAGTACAGTCCAGGGCTCCTGCAACCCGTGGGAAACCATCTATTTCAAAAAATCCTTCTGCAACTCTTCGTAGCTCATTTCCTTCTGGCATTTTAATATATGTTGAACTCAAACTTGCGAGCTTACGTGTAACTTTTTGCACTATTCTACACACTGTTGACTTATGCACATTGGTTAAATCGCCTAACACTTGCTGGAATGATCCCGTGGCGAAAAACCTAAGGCAAATTAATAATTGTGTCATGCCATCAATTGCTTTATTTCTTCTTGTTTCTGGTTGTAAATTAAGAATCTCGCAGATTTGTACAGCTACTTCCTTGGAAATTCTGTATCTTACTCGGAAATCTTCCCCATGGTGTTTTTCAAACAAATTTACTCTATCTGGGATTCTGCGGCGTCGGGGAACGTATTCCTCCAGATCAGATAAAGATGAAAGACTTGAAAGTGACATAATAAAAACGAAATATTGTACGTATATACTATTTACACAAACTTTAACGGTTAAAGACGATTTTAATGGACGTTTAACCGGCCATTAAAAATTATAACCTCAAACTGTCAAGTTAATGACTCATTAGACGATAATGACGTTTTGTGCAACGTGAATTTCTGTTAAAGTCCTGATTTGACGCTTCATTAGTTAAATTTAAAGGAGCATTAAAATTGCCCTTTAATGTTGTTTTGAGCAACGCTTTAATGACGTATTAGGACATAATGTGCCTTTAAAAATTTAAAGATCGTTTCTGCAACTGGGTGTGAAATGTCTAAATCGACAATATGTAATACTATATCTGAAGTATGTGCTGCAATAAATGAAGCATTGCAAAACTATGCTAAGGTAAGTAAAGTTATTACTTTTATACATACCTACACACCTATTATCACGACCGTAGTTATTAGTGAAAGTAAGTAAATAAACTAAGACAATTTATTTTTAAGATATTTATTTTAAATAAAACACACTGAGAACTTAAATAAACAAAAAGTAACTAGAAAAGATATACCTACATGTTACTTAAAATTTTTCAAAAAATGTAGCAAAGACTCTCTGGTTTCTTCAGTTGCGGTATCATCCGGAATCTGTAATTGTTGGCTTAAATTCACATTATTACTTTCTGAACTAGCTTCCATTTGGTTGGGTGGAGGGGATTGATCTGAGGCTACAGAATACACAATGCAAGTATTTTGTGAACTGTCTGAATATGAAGACATCGGAGTTGATGCTAAATTTGACTCATAATCAAATTTCCCCAAATCAGCGTCGAACAGTATATTATGTATGTAATGTTCAACATACGCTTTCGTCCTTTTTGAGTATTCGCGATGTTTTGAAGCAACATGATTTCCAAAAGCTTGACTCTTGTCTCTTATTTTTGAATTATGTGTATCTTTTAAAATACGGTAGGCTTCGGCTACTCGAGGGTCTTCATGTTTTGATTTTTTTGGTGGTATTGTGTGGCCAGATTGCAGTGATGTTGATGGTTGCCATTGTGGTGTGGTGTTTCTTGACCCTACTGAAGCTGCAGGTTGTGAATGTGTTGTTGAATCTAACTGTGTATCTGCATTAGGGTCCACTACCGCAGTTTCTTGTTCAATTCGCTCATTCTCCTGCTCATCAGCCTATAAAAAAACAGTTTGATTAATATACACCCTAAAATAATTTTTTATTCATTTCAGACACCGTCAATAGAAGAAGAATGGCTATCAATCGCTCAGGAATTCAATGAGAAGTGGAATTTTCCAAACTGTATTGGCGCTGTAGACGGAAAACACTGCGTCATACAAGCACCTATTAACAGTGGAAGCGACTTTTTTAATTATAAATCCACATTCAGTGTGGTGTTAATGGCCATAGTAGACGCTAACTACAATTTTATATTCGCCGATATTGGTTGTCAGGGCAAAATATCAGATGGCGGAGTTTTCAGTTCAGTTTTTATTACATATTTGTCATTAATAACATCTTATAAAGTGTAACTTACGTTTGTGGAACTATATGTGACATATAAACCGAAACTTAAACACCACCTGCCAGCTTCACACAATTTGCAAGATTATTATAGCTGTATTTCGAGAGCACTGAAAATGTCACAGCTTGAGGAAATCCAATCAGTGCAGAAAAGTCTTGAAGAGAGCTTTTTCAAGAAGATGGATGAACTGCAAGCACAACTTCAAGTCGGAGGGGCAGCTAAGGACACAGTGGCAAAGGTTGCTGATGAGTTCCGTACATTCAGGGAACTCATATTCAACATTCTTGGGCTGCTCCGTAAACAAATTTCCGAATGCATCATGGTGACAGACTCCATTGATACTTGGCAGCGCCGCAAAGCTATCATATTCTCGGGGATTCCAGATGCTGACAAAGAAAGCTGCACCACTGCCATATTGGGGATCTTGCACAGCAAGATGGGCCTGAAGGAGATCACAACATCCTCCATAAAAACCTGTCATCGTCTTGGAGCCCTTCGAACAGGCCACAACCGTCCCATCCTTGTGAGGTTTAGCACTCTGGGCATAAAATCCGCAGTGTGGAATGCGAAGACACGGCTGAAAGGGTCCTCAATATCGGTAAGAGAATTTTTGACCAAGATCCGACAGGCAGTGTTCGTCAAAGCCCGCTTGCACTTCGGGATGCGTTGCTGCTGGACACAGGATGGCGTTATAGTAGTCAAAACGCAGGATGGACAGCGCTGCAAGCTCACCACTACTGAGGAGCTTCAACGTCTCATCGTGAAGCATCCTTTACCAGCATCAACCACGGACTAGTATTGTTGTGAGTGTTGATCATAATCTAGTTTTACATATCCTGCACTGTTTGTGATCACACACTTAATACTACAAATAACTTCTTGTGCCATTAGCTTGTAATTATATTATAGTGTATAATCCATTATCTTGCGTTTTGGTGAGTCTTGGCGTTGGTTTTGCATGTAATTAATAATTATTCCATTGTACAATTTTTATAAATAACAAAACAATGTCATTTTGACGTCTCTGATTCGCTATTCACTCATCATAACTGCTGTGTCTGGCACAAGGGGCTTTTGCTCTCAAGTAGTTTTTCATAAAAATATCTATTATTCTCATGCTGTCTAATCACTTTTTTTTTTTCTCGTTTTATATACAGTGTTTAAATACAATTTTATTTTTACAGCAATTGTGACTGTTTGCTGGCGGGTGGTGCAGAGACTGAACTAAAACAACTTAACGTATTTATTGTATGGGTACATTTTTTTTTTCTTTTTAATACAAATATTACTAATATTATATATTTAAGTACTTAATATATTATTTATTTTTATTATTATAATTATTATGAGTGATAATGACTTGTCTGATAGTGATTCCTACTATTCTGCCGATGATATGGATTTCTGTTCAACCCCAAATAATGCCGTTTTACTTGGTGATAAACTTTGTAAGCGTTTTGAACAAAATATGGGACAGTCATTTAATGTCTGTCACATGAATGCACAAAGCGTGCCCGGACATTACAGTGACCTTGTAGCGACCTTTGCTGACTCTCACATCCATGCAATTCTGATTTCCGAGAGCTTTTTGAAGCCTAATCTTCTCTCTTCTTATTACCCACTCCCTGGATTTGTTTTGATTAGAAACGACAGGTTGGGTAAGGAGGGAGGTGGTGTAGCCATATATCTTCGTAGTGATCTACCTTTCAAAATGGTTGCCTCATCTCCTTCACAATACTCAGCTAGCGCCGAGTTCCTTTTCCTTGAGGTCTGGGTCAGGGGTGTCAAGGTGATCCTTGGCGCTGTGTACTGTCCCCCCACAGTCGATTATTTCACTGACTTTGAATTGGTATTAGAATCGTTGGGGTCTGACTACGAGCATCACATCATCATGGGTGACTTTAACACTAATCTTCTCGCAGGTGACTCTCCAAGGGCTCACAAACTCCTTCACATCGTCGAGGCAGCCAGTCTTCACGTTTTGCCACTTAAGGCCACACACCACAATAAGGACGTGGAGGATACCTGGCTCGACTTGATTCTTACTTCTTCTCCTAGTCTTGTCAACTTTCACGGTCAGTTTTTAGCGCCGGCCTTCTCTCATCATGATTTACTTTATGTCTCCTATATTCTTAAACCACCTAAACTCAAACCTAAAGTGCTGCAGAGGCGTTGTTTTGGTCGCATGGACACTAATAAATTGTGTGCTGATGCTGCGGAGATCGATTGGGCGCCTTTAGCAGAGGCTACCACAGTTGATGACAAAGTTCTGTTCTTCAACAAAACAGTAAATACCCTCTTCGATATACATGCCCCTGTTAGGAGGGTGAAGATGAAACATCCTCCGGCACCATGGCTTACAAATGAGGTTCGAATTGCGATGAAACGCAGAGACCGGGCATTTGTTAAATTTAAGAAAAGTCGTTCGGACATCAATTGGGACTCTTACAAGGCAGTCAGGAATCGGTGTAACCAGGTGATACGGAACGCTAAACGCCGACACATCTTCGATAACATAACTTGCTCATCACCAGCTGAGGTCTGGAAGTTTCTCGGGACTTTGGGAATTGGTAAATCAAGGCAGCTGGAGCTACCTAAGACAATTGAGTTAGATGCCATTAATCGTTTTTTCTCCACCTCTCTTGCAATTGATGACACAACCAAACGTCAAACGGTAGACTTCATAGCCGGGCTGACCAGTCCCAGTTATACACCTTTTCAGTTTTCTCCAGTTACATTGGATGAGATCAAAAAAATCATCTTGTCCATCAAATCTAGGGCAGTGGGCTGTGACAATATTAGTCGTCGAATGATTACCTCTATCCTGGACCATCTTCTCCCAGCCATTTCCCACATTATCAACTTTTCACTAGATTCTGGTCAATTCCCTACATTGTGGCGCAAAGCCTTTGTCCGTCCTCTTCCCAAAATTTCTAATCCTTCGCTTCCTAACCACTTTCGTCCGATCTCGATCCTACCCTTTCTATCCAAAGTGCTGGAGGCATGTGTGCATAGACAGTTGTCTAATTTTATACATCGTAATGACATTTTAAGTCCACTGCAATCAGGATTCAGGCCAGGACACAGCACTACCTCTGCTCTCCTAAAGGTAACGGGTGACATTAGGGATGGTATGGAGAAGTCTATGGTTACTGTGATGGTCTTAGTAGATTTTTCCAACGCATTCAACTGTGTGAACCATGACATTCTTTTGTCGATCCTTGCCCATATTAAAATCTCATCTGATGACCTGGATTGGTTCTCTTCATATCTTCAGGGCCGCCAGCAGTCAGTTTGTGCCGATGAGGAGTCATCGAGTTGGTGCAATCTTGACTCTGGGGTCCCTCAAGGCGGTATACTTTCTCCTCTTCTTTTCTCCTTATTTATTAACTTCATAACCTCCGATCTTCAGTGTGCGTATCACTTGTATGCTGATGACCTGCAGTTGTATAGCCAAGCCCCGGTGGATAACATTTCGGAGGCTATCGACAAAGTAAACGCAGACCTATCCTTTATACGTCGTTGGTGTGACGGGTTTGGACTGGCCGTTAACCCTGACAAATGCCAGAGTATGATAGTGGGCAGCATGTACATGATGCGAGGGTTGAAGGACGTGATCATGCCAGGTATTATATTCGATGGCAAAATAATTCCTGTCACACTTAGTGTTAAGAATTTGGGCCTAAATCTTGACTCAACCTTCAGCTGGCGGGTTCAAGTCACTAACGTCTGCCAGAGAGTGACGGGGACACTAAGGGCTCTTTATCGCCTTAAAAACTTTCTTCCCGTTAAAACCAAGACAATGCTTATGCAGACTTTAATCTTTCCTATCTTTGACTATGGTGATGTATGCTATTTCGACCTGAATGCAGATCTGCTCAATAAACTTGACCGACTTCTCAACAATTGCATTCGATTCGTCTACAATCTTAGGAAGTATGACCACGTTTCGGCTTGTCGTACTGAGCTGGGTTGGTTGCCTATACGAAGGCGACGTAGTCTGAGAGCTGTCACTTTGATATATACCCTACTAAACTCTCCCAATGCCCCAGCTTATTTAAAGTGTCAGCTCCACTTACTCGGCTCTAACCATAATAAAAATTTACGCTCGTCGAATAACTTACTCCTACACTGTCCCACTCACACGACAAGCCTTGTCCACTCTTCTTTCTTGGTCCAGTCTATTCTTTTATGGAACGCGCTTCCTCTGGAAATCAGAATGTCTACAAGCCGTTTCATATTTAGGACCAGAGTACACCAGCTTTACAGCAACCCATAGTCGGCAAACAATTAATTATTTTATATATATAATTTATATATATATATATATATATATATATATATATGTTCTTTTTAATTTTTATATTTATTTTTATGCATATATCTATGTATATATTGGTCTATATGTGTATGTAGTTTATGATGTTTGTATATATTTATATTTGGATATATTATTATTTATTTATTTTCCATTAATTTTTATTATATATAATTATTATTTGTGTACCAAACGTAGTGAACTATCACCACAACACTTCGTGCACCTACCTTTGATATAAATATCTCTGCATCACCCTAAGGTTGACTGGTAGAAAATGCCTGTGGCATTAAGTCCGCCTTTGTACAATACTTGTTTGTTTTGTGCAAAAAGTTCAAATAAATAAAAAAAAAAAAAAAATGCATTCCCATTACAAAGACACATCATGAAGCCGTATCCTGGTACTCATGCCAGGGGATCCGAAAAACGTATTTACAACTACCGTTTGTCTAGAGCAAGGCGAATAGTAGAAAATGCATTTGGCATTCTTTCAGCAGTTTTCCGTGTATTGCGAAAACCTATGTTGCTACAACCTGATAAAGCATCTCTCATCGTAATAACCTGCGTGTACCTACATAATTATTTGATGAAAAGGAAAGCTTCTAGGAAGCTGTATAATTCACCGGGCATGTTGGACAGAATTGAAGATGACGTCGTCATTCCAGGCCAGTGGAGAAATATAGACCGTTTATCATCATTTCTCCCGTTATCCAACACTGGACGAAGACACACTTTGCAATGTGAAAATATCCGGAAAGAATTTTCAGACTATTTTAATTTGACTAATATTTTGCCATGGCAAAACAATATTGCATAATGAACGCGATATGTTACTTTATAAAAAGCGTAAATAACCCAACCTAAAATATGGTAGAATACCCAATAAATAAACATAACTACCTACTTACCATGTTTTTATTTTGGTTAGTGTCGAAATCAATTGTTTTCCTCGGTTTATATTTGTCCATCAAAAAGTGCATGCTTTTAAATGCAAACCATTTAGAATTATAAATACAATCGGCACCGCTGCCTGACTTCGTACTCATTGTTTTTTGCCTTTCCCGGCGGTAAGATGCAAGAAGCGAGTCCATCTTTTTTTTTAACTCTTCAACATTACATTCCAGTTGTTTTGCGATTTCCCGCCAAGCATCTTGTTTGTAAGTTGTATTTTTATAGTTTTCATACGTCGGATCCCACAGACATCTGAAATTGCGGTAGGCTTCTATCATTAATAAACATTTTTCTTGAGACCAATCCATAATTTAATCGAGATACGTAAACAATCGCTAGAATACAAGAACACTTTGATGAGACCGCTCAGTGGCGCGAGCACGTCCGAACACGCTAGAACGCTCTAAGCAACTGTTCGCGCGCTCTTGCGCCGTTTACATCAAGCGAGCGAGCATTCTTAGAATATTCTATAGAATCTTTGCGAACGCACTAAGAACAACGAAAGAATGCTCTACGCCTGTTTACATTAGAAGAATTTGATGTAGTGGGGATAGAATGAGCATTCGCTCGTTTCATGTAAATCGACCTTTAGCGATACGTTTTGGTTAGATAATTAAATAGACAGATACTTTGAATAAACAACTTTAACGGCTACAACTAGCTATTTCATTTGACTCCTCCTTGGGCATCTTAGGTACGAGTTTGTACAGATACATAACACGTGCGACTGCCAAGTGAAAGGTCGCTGATTTCATTCCCTTTCAGTGCAAACATTTGAATGTTTGAATATTGTTGAGCCACCGGATGTTGCTATGCATGTAAATAAGTGCGTGTGCTTTTGTGGTTGTATAATTATACTAGCATTCCACCCGCGGTGCCGCCCGCGCGGATGTCGGTATTTTTAATACCACTTAGGTGGCAGACAAGCACACGGCCTACCTGATGGGAAGTGGTTACCGTGGCCTATGAACGTATGCAACTCCAGGGGTGTTACACTCGCGTAGCCGACCCTGAAAATGCGGTATAGACGGTAGAACACACATTGCGAATGTGGAACCTCTGAGCCTCGTCCCTCCTAAAATAAAATAAATAAATAGAAATAATGTATTTCCAGAACAAGTTTTTCACAATCACATAGATTTTCCCGCTGGCCCCGCACTAGGCAAGCCTGTCCTGTGGGTACCGTGACGTTTTCCTTATTTAATTCCAGTGCTCGGTCATAAGTTTCATTTAATCACACTTACAAAGGCTAGAAGAAGAGACAGGTAATAGCTGTGTAATAAATGTATATAATAGTTGTATATAACTTTTTGCATGTATATAAATAAATAAATACTGGACAAATCTTAATCATATACACTATAAACTTTGGTTATTTCTACAAGTATTCAACTTAGTGTAGTAGAAGAATTTCTGTAGCTTCGTATGTCAGTGAAATCAGCCATTTTGTAACCAACATTTTTGCCTCTTTTAGAGAGCAGTTTTTGATATCACAGGACTTAGCCACTCTATTGTATATATAATACTCTATGTGTGGACCAAACCGTTCTGCAAATGTTGTATTAACTTTAGGTACCGTCACTCTTTATGAGCGGCGCTTTAGCAGTTGTTCGTATTGTTCACTGCTTATAACTGTTTGATGGGCTTTAAGAAACGCTTTCAACACAAATAGTTGGCGTACGGTAGGTACCCCGCTGTCCTTGTAGAGCTGTGTTGTGGGATACCTAACGGGCTTCTGGTACATAGTTTTCAGAACGACGTGTTGGGCTCTTTCCAGTTGCATAAGGAAGGCCTTTGAGCAGAACCCCAGCTCCCTATGCAATAGGTACGTCACAAGCGACTGACACAGAGCAAAATAAACGGATTTCAGGACGTCAGTCGGCGCTGTAGGACGCAGTATTTTCATTATGTTTGCGGTTTTCCGCACTCGGTTTGACAAAACGATGATGTGTTCCTTAAAGTTCAGGTTTTCGTCAATGATTACGCCAAGGTATTTAATGCTAGCTGTCCTTGGAATGGGTTCACAGTTGCAACCTTTCATTTCTTTACAATTGTGTAATTTGATGCTAAGTGATGTGCAAGGGGCCGAAGCCGCTATTTTGTGGAAGCAAACATATTTAGTTTTATTGACGTTAAGTGTCAGTAAATTACAACGCAGCCATGCTGACACTTGCCCCATGCCCGACTGACCTTTTGAAACTGCCTCAGCCCAGCTTGCGCCATCAAATGTGACAACAGTGTCATCGGCACAGCATATTATGTTGGTGTTGATCGCATAGTGAATATCGTCCATATACATTATGAAAAGCGTTGGGCCTTAAGGCTGGAAGGTTCCACATCACTTGCGAGAATGGGATTGTCGACCAGACTCAATGCCTGTCTTTGCACCAAGTCGATGGGGTCAAGCTGGTATGCAGGCGCTCCAGCAACAAGGTGACAGCAGGACTCCATGTGGGGCCGGACCTGTGCCTTATAAAGAAGGAGTCACTGCCCCGCAATGAAGTATTATTTCGCCCTGTGGAGCACTACAAGTTTCTTTGATAGGTTTTTTGTCTAGGACACCCCAATTTTACTTCACCTCGCCTGATGGTAAGCTAAAGGCAAAGTCTCAGGAAGAGGGTCACCATTACAGACACAAAGTAATGTTACAATGGTGGCACTCAGCTTGGCGGCCTCATCAAATGCTTTTTCTAGCCCCACTTAAAGGACTCCGGACTGTAGGAAGAAGGAAATGTGAGCTGGTAAGGAATTCCCGGTCTTGGTGGTGCGGCAAAGAAAAAGGTCTCCAAACCGCTTGGTTCTTGCTCGTATATTCTGCAGTGTGAGCGTGAAATCTAAGCTCAGAAGAGCTCATCAGAACATTCCCCATGATAGAGACGGTAAAATACAACCAAGGAAGCAATATCTCTACGCATCTGCAAAGACTCGAGGGTGTTCGTGACCACAGGGTTCCCAATAATTCGGACCGCGTGTCGCTGCAACTTGTCGAGAGCATCTAATAGGTATTTCGCGGAGCCATCCCAGAGATGCGAGCAGTATTCCACCCAGGAGCGAATTTGTGTCTCATAGAGTAGACACCGCTGCTCCGGCGTGAAAAAACGTCTCACTTTGTTCAGGTGTCCGAGTTTCCGCGAGGCTGTTTTGATGATGCTCTCGATGTAATTTCTGTTATTCAATTTGCAGCGAATATCCATACCTAGGATATTGAGATTGTCCTACAGTGGCAGTGGCGTGCTCTGATGAGTGGGAAGGGGAAGGAAAGAAGATATCTTTGCTGTGAACGCACAAGCCTGCGTCTTCTTGGCATTGAACTCGACCAGATTTTCAGAGCCCCATTGAGAAATGTGATTCAAGATCCGGTCCAGCTCAGTGACAAGAAGCTGTCTTTACTAAGTTACTAACAAACCTCCCTGAACAGTGCATAATCGTTATGGATAATGCACCTTACCATTCGGTTCAAATAGACCACCAACTCAATCGAACAAAAAGGCTGATTTGGTAGCATGGCTACAAAAACAATTTATTAAAAGCTGAATTATTACAGCTAGTAAAAGAAAATAAACCTGCGAAACCAAAATATAAAATTGACGAATTGGCACTTCAGCGTGGACACGAAGTGGAAAGAACGCCGCCTTATCACTGTCAATATAATGCTATTGAGCTGATTTGGGCTCAAGTCAAAGGACACAGCAGCACGACTCACAAAGCCGGCATTCTCCACTAAGAAAATGTTGACATTGTTGAATGAAGCTTGTGCCGAAATTACGAAGGAAAACTAGGTAAAAGTGGTAGAATGAACACGTAAAATAATAATTAATAAACGACGTGTTTGGCTCATCATCTGAAGAAAGTGATTCGGAAGACTAATATTTCAGTAAATTGACCTTTCATAATATTGTTTTATTTTAAAATACCTACAAAATCAAATTTCTTATTAGCTAAGCTAATTTTTCCAATTAAAACTTCAAAGTACATTTAAAACTTTAATTAAATGTACTTTACATTCATATTCAAATCGATGAAATCCCCGTGCAAACTAGATTCGATTCATCGTGAGTATCGAGTACCGAGTTGCATAGTTGCTTCATTAATTTCGCCGCGGAGACAAATGTCAAAACGGGGCTTTCATTTTGTGAATAGGTATATCACTTTGTGCTAACACGTGTATTCTGTGTTAAGTATTTGATGTGACTGATGAAAATTCTGATTGAACGTGTAATGTCTACAGTATAACCATCATTAAAACGGAATTCATGATTGATGGCACGAATGACGATTGCATGAGCGTCTAGCGTCTAATCGACGGCGACGCCTTAAGGAGTCAAACATTTAACAATAAGCATATTCGAGAAAATATTCAATCTCTTATCCAAGCTTCATAAAAATCGATTTGAAAAACCATAGAGATACAAATATCTGCAAAGATTGACTGCGAGTTTTTAGTCAAAATTACAAATCTCTCTAGGAAGTTCCTCCCCACAACTTTACTGAGGCAGCAATCAACCATCTCTACTATATATAATAACCTATGCAATCAACGAAAGAAGACAAGGCTCAAAGGTTTTGTAACCAAATCAAAAATGTTCCTAAAAAATGTTTTCATTTTTTAATGTAAATACCTACTCTTCTTTGTCGATGTCTTACTTAGTATTGATTTTGATTGTATTATCTTTGGTCGTTAATGCAGGCTAGGTATTTATTTTTTGTAGTATTGTATTCGTAATTATTATTATTAATAATGATTACTCAATTACTCCTTCCTATCCAATTATAGTTGTGTAGTGAACATAGCTGAACGAATTTACTTCAGAAATGAATTAGGAATTAAGGTTAAACGTTAATCATTAAATTAGTAAAGATTTGCATGGTTTAAAGTTGAACAATACTATACATTTAAAGACTGGAGTTCCAGACATCGTAAACGGTGTTATTGAACTGACGCGAAAGTGAATTTGAAGATGGAGAAGCTGTCTATGTGTAGACTATGTCTAGCGGGCTCTCGACTGTAGTCGATTGCCGACACTCATTTACAGGAGATGTACGAGTCTCTGACTCTAATGCTGGTGAGTAATACTACGTCTGGCACGTTTAATAAAAGAGCCTCTTGTAAATAACAACTTAACTTCGGCATATATGTTGACACCTAGTCACGAGAAATACGGGGCGGTGGCGCACACGGAAAGGTTTGATATATAATCGATAATCGGTGCATTTGAGCTTCTCTCCGCAAGAATCTGGTTTCAAGTCTCATCTTTAGCTTTATGTTTTATGATCTAAATGTATAGGAAAAGTTAACATACTGCTGCATTGACACACTAATGTTCAAACAGTAGTAAAATAATAAAATTATGTTTAATAGTTGGTTACAGAGGATGGCAGACCATCCCTGGCCTGCAACCTTTGTTGCTCAAGGCTCGAGACCTGCTACGAGCTGAGGAGGACATCTCTCTGCAGCGAGGAGCTGTTCATGCAGTTGCTGAACAACAAAGTGGTGAGTAGTCTTGAAGTGTTGTATGAAAGTCAGTGGAGATGTTTAGATGTTTTTCATTCAATAGTCTCACACTCTAATGGCTGGATGGATCCAACTGTTATTTAGCACAGGGATAGCTTATTGCTTATTACATAGTGAGGAGGGCGCCACCTGTGCTTGAGTCAACATCATACTTGTGATTAAATAAAGTTTATAATATTAAATCGACTCAAATTAAAGTAAACTGAGTAAAAAAACAATAAATAGTGCTCAAACTATCACGACAAATAAAATGAATACAGTGGATTAACAGTACCATAAAATTATAACAAAACAAATGAAAAGATGAAATGATTTAATGGACTCAAAACATGAGAAATATTTATTATTTTAAACAATGCAAATATAAGCTAAATGGCTGTGCAAAGTTCAAAGTCATATGTGAAAGTGTTATCTATGTTGCAGTTTCATTAGTGTGTGAATAACATAACAATCCAAAGTGGTTATCATAACTAGCATAAATCTAAAACCTATAAACAAATATTAACTGCTGATGTGAGGATATATTAAAGTGCTACGTAAAAGTAATTATAAATTGATTTCCTCGAGTTTTTCGCCATAACTTCACGTAAAACAAAATATTTTTAAGTATACATGTTTACGGAAGGTAAAGAACAAATTCCAATAAGATGACTCATAATTAACTCTTTCAATAAGTTCCAAGACTTCAGCCTGCTGATACTGTTCATTTTTTACCACTATTCACATGTACTGTTGTGGCATACTGTGTAAGGTCGTAAGTTTGAAGCCTGCGTTCGAGTCCTGTTGAAAAGCACTTTTTGGAATTTAATAAAATTGTGATATCAAAGAACTTTGCAGCAACATCGATTTCTTATTTATTACGATATATCCATCACACGTAAGTGATTCAAATAACAATGCGGAGAGGCAACAGAGTAAAGAGTGTGGAATCAATCCACTTATCATTTACATTCACAGTCCCGGGTCCTTTAAGTGGGGCGTGTAAAAGCATATGATGAGGCCGTCAAGCTGAGAGTCACCATTGTCACGTGGTATGTGCAAGTAACCATTGACATAGTAAATAACTTTTATAGACCGGAATAATTTGAGATATGTTGTACAAAGGATATGGAGACAGGCTTGTATTTATTATGCTGTTATTGAAGTCCCTTCTTTCCTTCCCCTTCCCACTCTTCACAGCACGCCACTGCCACTGCAGGACAATCTTAACATCCTAGGCATGGATATTCGCTGCAAACTGAATACCAGAAATTACATCCAGAGCATCATCAAAACAGCCTCGCGGAAACTCGGACTCCTGAACAAAGTGAGACGTTTTTTCACGCCGGAGCAATGGTGTCTCTTCTGTAAGACACAAATTCGCTCCTGCGTGGAATACTGCTCTCATCTCTGGGATGGCTCCGCGAAATACCTACTACCTACCGACGCGCGGTCCGAATTATTGGCAACCCTGAGGTCACGAACACCCTCGAGCCTTTGTAGATGCGTAGAGATATTGCTTCCTTGACTAATCCCACTATCTCATTTCCTACATAGGACAACACGTGCAGGCCTTAGATGTCACCCTCACACTGTGCAGAATATACGAGCAAGAACCAAGCGGTTCGGAGACTCTTTACTTTGCCGCACCACCAAGACCTGGAATTCATTACCAGCAAACGTGTTTCCTTCTTCCTACAGTCCCGGGGCCTTTAAGCGGGGCGTGAAAAACCATGATGAGGCCGCCAAGCTGAGTGCCACCATTGTAGCACTTAGTGACTGTAATGGTGACCCTCTTTCCTGAGACTTTGCCTTTAGCTTACCATCAGGCGAAGTGAGGTCAAGTTAGCGTGTCCTATATAAAAAAAAAAACAGCCAATAGGGACCTTTGTATTTCAAGTAAATTTCTTCTTACTTTGTCTGAACGTGTTTTCTCTATGTGAGTGTACGGTCCAGATGCATGCCTAGGTAGCTTACTGTCTGTTGATGGGGTACCGGGGAAAGGCTGTAGGCCCTCTGTCGCAGTGGGTGGTGAGATACAATGAGAGTTGGAGGATACAGGGGCAGGCCTTTGTGCAGTAGGGGCAGATTGAATGAGAGGACAGCTATGCAACACCTCTTATCTCAACAATTTTATGTACTATGTAGTACTCTTATTCAATCAATGTAAGGCTTGAAGTTGAATAGGGCACTTATTGGAGGCGAGTAGGGCTGTGTCGTCAGCACACGTTGTGACAGTTACTCCTGGGGTTTGTAGCAACTCATACATATACAGTCCAAGTTCCAATTTTGAACAGATTGTTACTAAGAACATTGATGTGCTAATGTGGTGTTGTCTCCGCAGCAAGTCAAGGTAGAAGTTATGCCCAATGAACGCCTGAGCATGGAGGAAGTGACGCAGACGACTGCAGGTGGATCAGAAAGTGTTGACGTGATACAAGAAGATGCTGAAGGTAATATTGAGTTAGCACATCGAGTGCTTCTGTACGATGGATCCCATAATGGAGGGATGGAATGATGGAAATTATCTACAAGTATAGCTTATTAAGTACCTTACCTTTTTTGTTTTGTTTTAATCGGGATGTTTTAGGGATGTTTATCTATACTGTTATTCAACCCCATCCTACCCTATACCAGTAACACGTCACGTTCTTTTTTCTTTTCCTTCCAATTGTTTTCAGTTCACACCTAGTTTAAACCTCACCTAATCACTCGGAGAGCACAGACTGAACCCGACCCAAACCATCCCATTCAGGTTCAAGTCACTCATCAGTTTATGGAGGTAGGACACGACGGTATCTCCCGTCCCAAATTGAGCAGTCCGTCTGGGGAAGTACCTCCGCCCTACAGAATACCGCGGTTATAATAACCTTGTGTTGTGTTCCCGGTGGTGAGTAGGGTAGCCAGAGCTCACTGGAGAGGTTTTGTGCTGTCAGTGGATAGACCGTAGGCTTAAATTGACACCACTGACTTGTAGGGGCGTGAAATGTTGGCGCGGCGGTCAGGGAGACCCGGTGAAACGGTTATCCGCTGGCCGCCCGCAGGTTGTACGGTTCCCGAACCTGGGGATCACTTAATCTCCGCCCCAGGAGGCTGAACCAGCAGCCTGTGTAAAGTGCCCAATGCTGTAGTCGTGCCGGAGGAGGAAACCGGAGTGGACTCGGCTACAGTATTTGGGAGGGGACCGGGGGCCCTTCCGCCCGCCGCGCCAGCCACTCACACAACCCCAGCTTGTCAGTGGTGGTACGAAGCCTAGTTTTGTCTTCTGCACTGGGAGCACAGAAACTCTCTATACCTTCCTCCCCCCACCCCCACATAGGTCATGAAAGAAAAAATTAAAAATAAGGTTACTACAGCGGTACCATCGTCCACAATACATGTGGATTTCTGTAACATCAGGGGCCTACACACCAACCTCAACGCGGTCCATCTACATTTAGAGACCGCGCAGCCCACCTTGTTTTTTCTGACGGAGACGCAAATATCATGCCCAGCCGATACAGCCTACTTAATGTACCCGGGGTACAAACTCGAGCATAACTTCCTGAGTCGCGCCGGGGTATGCTTGTACGTCCGGGATGATATTTGCTGCCGCCGTCTTCAAGGCCTTGAAGACAGGGACCTGTCAACTCTTTGGGTACGTACGGATCACGGTGGCCACACCCGTATCTTTGCGTGCCTCTACAGGTCTCATAGCGGTGACTTGGGTACAGCTCAATTGTTTGAGCATCTGCAGCGGTCTGCGGACAAGGTAATTGAGCAATACCCTACCGCAGATTTAGTATTCTTGGGGGACTTCAACGCTCACCACGTAGAGTGGCTGGGGTCTCCTAGAACTGATTTTGCGGGAAGGGCTGCTCATGACTTTGCAGAATCAGAATCAGAATCAGAATCAGAATAACATTTATTTGCCTACTTTATGTTACAAAAATGTCTCCGTGGGAGATGAGTCAGCTAACTTATGTCCTAATGGATCTGTGTTTGCTGTGTTTTACTTATTCGCAATATAGTTTGTTACAAAGCACAAATAGATTACGTGTTTCATTCATCTTGTATGTATGTGTGTGCGTGTGTGTGTGCGTGTGCGATGCGAGTGCGAGTGCAAGTGCGAGTGCGAGTGCGAGTGCGAGTGCGAGTGCGAGTGCGAGTGCGAGTGTGAGTGTGAGTGTGAGTGTGTGTGTGCGTGTGCGTGTTATTTGATTTTCAGGGGACGCGGAGCCTTCGTTTTGTCAATGGGCCACCGCTTGTATCCTTTTTTATTAGGGTCATACAGTATTTCGCCTATTCTATCATTAACCCTAAGCGGATTGAATTCGCCATGTGCTTGGTAGGCATCTCCAGGGGATTCGAGGTCTTCTATTTCTAATTTTGCTATCTTTTCTAACATTTTAGTGTTAAGGTCCTCTGCGCGTAGGTGCCAAGCTTCTATGTCAGCCATTTCCCATATTAGTTCCGTGGGTGTTCGTCTCGGTAGTTGTGCGGCATTTTTTAGTGCCAGTCTGTATTGTCGTTCGATTTTGCTTAGGTTCGTAGCGCTATACCTGGAAAGTAGCTGCACCACTCCATAGTCCATGAGCGGTAAGATGCAGGCCTGAATAATGGCCAGTTTTGTGTCTACTTCCGTTTTTGCATTGTATCCTATTATTGGACCGAGTGCTCCTCTGACTTGTTTCAGCTTTTTGACGACCTTCTCGGTGTGCTGATTCATCTTCATGTGTTTGTCGAAGACGACACCGAGGTACGTGATCTGTTTTTGGTAGTGCAAAGTTTGTTCTTTCAGTTTCACCGTTGGCCGGTATTTTTTCTTTTTCGAGAACATGATGCATTCTGTTTTCTCTATATTGCACTTTAACCCCCATCTTGTGTAGTAGTCAACGATGACTTCCGCTGCCCATTCAGCCCGGATAGTCGCATGTTCTGGATTCGTGGCTCTGTTGAGTATACAGAGATCATCCGCGTACTGTGAAAGTTTGAGACCCCTAATGTGGTCTTGTATGTCCCAAATATCATGAACGTATAAATTGAAGATAATCGGTCCTAGGATCGAGCCTTGGGGCACGCCGTGAAGTATTGGTTTGTTCTTGGTTGTAGTAGTTCTAAATCTACCTTTCAGGTTCCTGCCTTCGAGGTAGTTCTCGATTATTTTAATTATGTTGTTGGAAACGTCTTCATTCTGAAGTTTCTTGACCAGGCCCTGGTGATTGATCGAGTCAAAGGCCTTTGATAGATCTGTAGATATCATTGAGACGCTGTCTTCCGTGGCTAGAGCATCAGTGATTATTTTCCCGGTACGTAAAATCTGTGTTGCTGTGCCTCTTGCCCTTGTGAAGCCGTGCTGGAACTTTGGTTGTAGCCGGTTGATCGTAGCAGTAAGTCTCCTCAGGATCAGTCGCTCACACAGCTTGCCCATGATATTGAGCAGTGTGATCGGGCGGTAAGATGATGCTTGACGGTGATCTTTGCCGGCCTTGTGCAGGAATATGCACATGCCAGTTTTCCATCGCTTAGGGAAGTAACCTGTGGACAATACAAAATTAGCAAGAGGTACAAATGCCTCAATGAAAACTTCTCCCCCAAGTTTGAGGGCGTCTGCTTTTATTCCATCTGGGCCCGGGGCCTTTTTGTTTTTGAATCTTCTGAGTGCAAGTTGAACTTCTTTTGTTGACGTTAGGTCGAGCGGTTGGAATGGTGTCATCTTTTCAGTTCCCTTATCGTTTTCAGCTATTTTTGCCTCTTTAACTATCGCTGTATCGGTGAGCTTATCTATAGTTTCTATTTCAGTACTGCATCCTTTGATGTTTGGTAGCTTAACTATAGGCTTCTTCATATTACGTTGGATGCGCCATATTTGTGCTCTGTTGTCCCTCGGATCTTGGAGTTTGTCAAGCCAGCCCCTTTCAGTGTATTCTTTCAGTGCATTTTCGGCCTCTCTTTTAGCATGGTTGTAAAGAGTGCGTGTTTCGTATTGAAGTCTGTGGCTGCAATTTCTCACTTGCCATACAATTAGTCTCAATTTGTTTCTAAGGTCTATTTTATCATTTATTTCCTTAGGCAGTTGTTCTTGCCTTGTTAATTTCTTCAAGGGTGCGTGAGTGTCGAGGGCCGTAGTGATAGCTTTTTCCATGGTTTCAACATATTTCTCGCAATCAATTTCTGTTGAGATTTCTTTAGTAAGGTTGTTGAGGCCTTCCCACATTGTCTGTTGGTATGCCTCTCTCAGTTTCTCATCCTCATAGATTTTTTTTGTGTTACGAAACATGTGTTCCTCTAAAGTATGTTCAATCTTTACTGTTAACAACCAAGGGAGGTGATCCGAACCTACGTTCTCTAGCTGTTTGACCTGCGCTTCTAGTTGTTGGTGTGTTATTATAGCCAGATCTAAGATGGTGTCACCTTGACTGAAAGGTCTAGATGGTGCATTGGCGTGTTTCAGCGAGCAGATTCCATCTTTCATTGCTTTTCTAACGACGTTGCCGAGGCCGGAGTTTCTACTATGGCCTAAGCTTTGCATACGTAAGTTCATATCGCCTATGATAATGGATGGCTCATCAGCTAGGGTCTCTTCCAATTCTTCTCTAGCATGATGCTGGTTTGGAATTTGGATATATATTCCTTTGACCTTGATATATTGTCCTGTTGTGTAGTTGGTAAAAAGTTTTATGCCTATGCCTTCTATCTTCCTATTTTCATCATGCCAGCCTGGGGTAACTTCCGTTTCTATCCACCTTAGGCCTTTCTTTATAAACATAGCAGTAGCTAAGTGTTTTTCTAAGGTGTGGGTGAGTTTATCGTACCCTTTTATATTACATTGTTGTGTCTCAAAGTCGATCTTGCACTCGTTCAATATAATTATAGCCGGTCTATATTTCTGTATCAGTACTTTTATTTCTTTAATTTTTTTTCTCATTCCTTGGGTATTCAGGTGTAAAATTTTGAGGTTCTGTATTTTTTTACTGTCGTGGCTAGCCATTGAGATGCAAATGTATCTTATTAACTGTGTCCATTAGCATCGTCAGTGTCTGCTGCATTTCTATCTGCGTCTGAAAGAGGCCCTCTAGAGTGAGACCGCCTGTTATCGGTGGTACTTGTTCTACCTGCTGTTGTATGGGTTCTTTTTGTAGCAGAGTTGGAAATTGCTTTGTATTTGTGACATCTGCGTATTTAACACCCAGTCTTACCACTGAGCGTTTAATTCGCTCCTCTCTCTTTGTTTGTTTAGCCTCTGCTTGTTCCATTTGCTTAGCTATCACATTTTTGAACACAGGACATTTGGCGTTGTTGGCACCGTGATCTTCTCCTTTACAGTTTCTACAGACTTTTGTCGTGGTACCCTCTGGAGTGGTGATAACTATTTGTGGTTCTTCTTGTTTGCCATAGCACGATTGCTTCGAGTGATCAAATGCATAGCATTTCTTGCACTGTATGATGTGCTTTATGTTTTCTTTAAATGGTTCGACCTTGATGGACGGTGCGCAGAAGAACTTTCTTTCCGTGATTTTGAAATTCTTCAGAAGATCTCTCAATTTGTATTCGCCATCAAAAATGAGTAGGTATATTTTTCCTGCTCTTCCGAGAGGCTTTATTGCTCTTGGTTTAATGCCGATGCAGTCTGCTATCTCGTCAGCGATGACATCGGTGGATTCTCCATAAGTCTCATTTTTAAGGACGATCTTGGTTGCTGGCTGTCTATCGGCCTTGGGTTTTGGTGCAATCACTCTGCTTATCCCCCAATCTTCAAGCGCAGTGAGTAAGTTTGCACGTGCCGTCGCATTAACTGGGTGAATTTTTATTTGGCCTCTCGTAACATTGAGCGTCGAGCTGTTTTTCGCTACTGTTTGTCTGATTTTCTTTAGTGTGACCTGATCCTTAATAGCATTTTCATCCCTGATAATTATATTAGGGATATGGGTGTTTCTTTGTGTTTGTGTTGTATCGTTGGATGCACCTGTGCGCTGTCTTTTGGCTCCTCTAGTTACCTGTTGATACGCCGCTTGGTCAAGCTGCACAGTGCGGTTGTTATCACTTATTAGTTTTTGTAATTTAGGCCTTTCTACGATTAGTGACGGTTGAAGGGATTGTGAAATTTTCCATCCATCCAGGGTAGTCTGTACTTTGCTTGTCTTGGAACTTGTTTGTGTTGTTTGACCTCGGGTGTTGACCTGATTTTTATTTTTAGTGGGCTCGTACGTGCGCTCACTGGCCCCTGCTACCACTCGAGTAGACGGATTTTGTTGGATGTTAACGGGGTCCGGCCCACTCATTCCGTGCACCAGCTCCGGCGCTTGCGGGAGTTGCCGGCCCACATTCACACAGGTACCTGGGGTAAGCAGTGCACTGAAGGCTTCGGTGTTTATAGTCGTTTTGCTCCCGCGCTTTTTCTTTTTTCTTGAACTTTTGGCAGCCGGAAGCAATTGTACGCTTTGTGGAACGCATTCAATGAGTGCGCACTGGTTTTTGCCGCACTTACAAATGAACCACTCCTCGCTAGTGAAGGCCACGATGGGGATGGTGATCAGTTCCTTTTTTATTTTACAGCTAATGCATGGGTGAATGCTTTTTTCACCAGTCATTAATCCTGCCGTATAAATTGTAACTGAAGATTCAATTGTTAGTATTCCTTCATTATACTTTGGCTCTGCTTTGAGCGCAGCTTTGATAAGAAAGAATTTCATACATACTTTGCATTGAATTTTCTTGGTGTTCATTTGATTTCTACCCCACAGGGGAGTGTCCATCTGGAAGGTACTTTCACATTCCCAGCACTGTACTATGTTTTTATTAAAGTCAGATACATCTATTTTCACTAATTTCACTTTGTCTTTAACTGGTTCACTGTCTGATCCCGAGTTAAGCGGGTCTGTGTCCATATTATTGTTATTTACTGAAATTACACTATTTTTTTCTGAAAACATTATTCACTGTTTTGAGTCTATAATTTACAGGTACTTACACTAAATATACTATTCACAAACTATCCCGGGGGTTACGAGACCCCCGGAGTATTCACAGTCCACAATTGACTAGTAAGATTTTACTAAATAACTCGCGTCCGTACGGGATATTTCGTTCCATACATTTATAAATGACGGTGGCTTATCAGTCGTGCGCGTGAGTCACTGCTAATGAGCGCTCACTGCGTAGGTACGTCCGCTCGCTACCGCCGTACGCGCGTCACCCGGACTTTGCACTGAGCTACGGATTCTCTCAACTGGTGCATTCTATTACTAGAACACCAGAAATAGAGACCCATAGAAGCTCTATACTGGACCTTCTGCTGACCTCACGCCCGGACGAATACTCAGTAACTGTGGAAGCACCACTTGGTACTTCGGACCACAGCCTCGTTCGGGCGCAAGTGACTCTCACGCGGCCTGAACCACCGCGGCCACCTCAATGGCGGCATGTCTGGCACTACAAGTCGGCAGACTGGGATGGACTGCGAGAATTCTTCGCGTCGTACCCGTGGAGGCAGCTTTGCTTCACTTCAAATGATCCCAGCTCCTGTGCAACAGCAGTAGCTGATGCGATCCTAGCGGGTATGGAATGCTATATTCCGAACCGCTGGATCGCAACAGGAGAGAGCAAACGCCCTTGGTTTAATAGGCCCTGCAGAGAAGCAAGAGACCACAAGCAATCTGCATACAGGGCTTGGACCACGGCTTTAGCCAATAAAGATCCTAATATCACTGAAGTGAAGCGAAAGTTGAATGCCGCCTCGAGGTCTAGTAAAAAAGCTACGGCCAGGGCTAAGTTTGAGTTCATCGGCAGAATTGGCGAGCGGCTTGCGCGCTACCCATCTGGCAGTCGTGCATTTTGGTCGCTCGCCAAAGCTGCCGAGGGAAACTTCTGCCAGTCTTGCCTTCCACCGCTGCAAAAATCCGATGGTAGTCTGGCCCATGGCGCTAAGGAGAAAGCCGATCTGTTGGGTAATCTCTTTGCGTCAAACTCGACTATGAACGACGGGGACGCCGAACCACCCATAATTCCCAGCTGTGGTGCTTCCATGTCTGAAGTTAAAATCACTCAACGGGCGGTCCGGCGTGAGCTTAAGTCCCTAGATGTTCGGAAGTCGAGTGGGCCGGATGGGATACCGGCGATGGTGCTTAAACACTGCGCTCCCGAGCTGTGCCCTGTACTTACACGCCTTTTTGCACTCTCCTACTCCGCGCGGCAGGTCCCAGCCTCGTGGAAGACCGCATTCGTGCACCCTGTACCTAAGAAAGGCGACAGGACAGATCCGACCAATTACAGGCCTATCGCTATAACCTCCCTACTCTCGAAGGTTATGGAGCGTGTCATTAACACACAGCTCCTGAGATACCTTGAAGGAAACGATCTACTGAGCGACCGACAGTACGGCTTTCGCCACCGTCGCTCAACCGGTGACCTTCTTGTGTATCTCACAAACCGGTGGTCGCAAGCCATCGAGAGTCGGGGTGAGGCACTAGCGGTCAGCCTCGATATAGCAAAGGCCTTCGATCGGGTCTGGCACAAAGGTCTTCTTGCGAAGTTGCCGTACTATGGACTCCCCGAGGGACTTTGCGAATGGATCGCCAGCTTTTTGTCCAACAGAAGCATCCAAGCTGTCGTCGACGGCAGCTGCTCGGACCGCATGAACATAAACGCTGGTGTCCCACAAGGCTCCGTGTTGTCTCCGACGCTGTTTCTGCTGCATATCAATGACATGCTGTCTGATGGCTCCATTCATTGTTATGCGGACGACAGTACCGGGGACACGTGTTACACGGGCCGTGCAAATATCCCTCAGTCCGAGGTGGAGAAGAGTCGCGAACAACTTGTGTCTAAAATCGAGACTACTCTCTCTGGAGTATCCGATTGGGGACGACTAAACCTAGTCCAATTCAACCCCACTAAGACACAAGTATGTGTATTCACCGCTAAGAAAACCCCATTCATTGTAGCGCCGCAATTCCTGGGCACACCGCTTACCATCTCCTCGAGTATCGGGATCCTTGGTGTCGATATCTCCAGCGACGTCCAATACCGAAGTCATTTGCAGGACAAGGTTAAGTTGGCATCAAAAAAACTCGGAGTGCTCAACAGGGCGAAGCGGTACTTCACTGCGGGGCAGCAACTCCTTCTTTATAAGGCACAGGTCCGGCCTCACATGGAGTACTGCTGTCACCTTTTTGCTGGAGCACCTGCATACCAGCTTGACCCTTTCGACTCGTTGCAAAGACGGGCATTGAGGCTGGTTGACAATCCCATACTCACAGGTAGAGTGGAACCTCTTAGCCTTAGGAGGGATTTTGCCTCACTGTGTGTGTTCTACCGCCTATACAATGGTTTGTGCTCAGTTGAATTGTTTGACATGATGCCCGTAGCTTCATTCTATCATCGCACCTCTCGCCATAGGCAGGGAATTCATCCCCACACATTGCGACCTGAGACGGTACGCACTGTGCGGTATGAAAGAAACTTCATCCCACGCACACTCAAGCTGTGGAATGACCTTCCTGCTGCGGTTTTCCCAAGCGCCTACAATATGGGGTTCTTCAAGAGGGGCATCAGAAGGTTTCTTCATGGTCGGCAGCACGAGTGTGACACCCCTGGTGTTGCATACGTCCATAGGCCACGGTAACCGCTTCCCATCAGGTGGCCCGTGTGCTTGTCTGCCAACTTAGTGGTATAAAAAAAAAAAAAAAAAAAAAAAAGTAAGACCCTCTCAGCTCCATTCCGCACACACTCCATAAGCAAATGCTGCACATCTTCAATATTATCGCATTCCCTACAATTTGGAAAGTCAGCTTTCTTCATTAGGAAAGCTAATTTGCCCAGAACGAGGCCTCAGTAATGTTTTGATGGTACTCCTGCTCAACTTACAGCCTTCAAACCACGGGACGTAGGAGGGCTCACCCTGTATAGACCTATACCAAGTTTGGGTTAGAGCCATGTTTAATGCCTCGTCTAGTCCAAATTCAAAATTGATTTATTATTATCAATCAATACCAGCCGGTTGCAGTCCTCTGCTAGACACAGACCTCTTCCAAAGTGCACCAATGCACCCGATACTCCATCGTATATTTCCACAGCGAGCTTTTTCAAGTCGTTCTTCCATCAATATTGTTTTTTTAACAAAAAGTATTTTTTTTATAAGTATAGATTACTACACAAATATACAAATATAGATACATTCATGTGGTTTCTTATTCAGGTGCTCCTGTTTCTAAAAAACCTCGACCAACTACGCAGATGAACTATGAAGATACGCCAGCTAACAACCAAACGAGAAGTGACCAAGCAAAGGTGAACATTGAAGAACCACAAGACGAAACTAATAGCGTTGTAGAACAAAATACAGTTAAGAATAATATGATAGTGGAAACACGCGACGAAACAGATACCAACAATAAACATAATACATATTAGCACATCCGATCATAGTGACGCTCACAAAGGAATGTCTGGAAACAAAATCAGTGCAGACCACAGTGTTAATAGGAGCTCAAGCAAGAAACTTAAACAGTTAATATGTGACAGTTGTCAGAAATGTTTTAGACGTAAATATCATTTAATAATTCATATGCGTACACACACTGGCGAGAAGCCTTATCAGTGTAGGGTATGTAAGAAATGTTTCAGTGAAAAGGGCCATTTAGATAGACATACTCGCACACACACTGGCGAGAAGCCTTATCAGTGTAATATTTGTAAGAAATATTTCAGTATTAAGTGGAGTTTAGATCAGCACACTCGCACACACACTGGCGAGAAACCTTATGAGTGTAAGGTGTGTAAGAAATGTTTCAATGAAAAGGGTAGTTTAGATAATTTAGATTTAAGGGTAATTTACATAAGCACACTCGTACACACACTGGCGAGAAGCCTTATCAGTGTAACGTATGTAAGAAATGTTTCAGTAGTAAAGGTTATTTAGATACGCACACTCGCACACACTCCGGCGAGAAGCCTTATGAGTGTAATGTGTGTAAGAAATGTTTCAATGAAAAGGGTAGTTTAAATACACATACTCGTATACATACTGGCGAGAAACCTTACGAGTGTAATTTTTGTAAAAAATGTTTCAGTAAAAAGAATCATTTAGATACGCACACTCGCACACACACTGGCGAGAAGCCTTATGAGTGTAAAGTGTGTAAGAAATATTTCAGTGAAAGGGGTAGTTTAAATAGACATACTCGTACACACACTGGCGAGAAGCCTTATCAGTGTAATATTTGTAAGAAATATTTCAGATTTAAGTGTAATTTACGTGAGCACACTCGTATATACACTGGCGAGAAGCCTTATCAGTGTAACGTATGTAAGAAATGTTTCATTAGCAAAGGTCATTTAGATACGCACACTCGAACACACATTGACGAGAAGTCTTATGAGTGTAATGTATGTAAGAAATGTTTCAGTGATAAGAGCAACTTAGTAAGGCATATTCGTTTAAACACTCACTGAAAACCACAGTCGCTTACTTGTTAGGGTACCCTGTGTGAACATTAGGTGTGCAAGACTTAACCCGTGAAACGTCCATGGTTCAACATATGCACCACGCTTACGCGAGCCCTCGCGCGTCCATGGTTCATATGTTGAACCATTGTTCCTTCGCGTTGATTGGACACGAATATTTTCACGTTCTATGTGTCTTTGGTGAATAATCGATTATAATCTATTAGTTGAATAAATAATCTATGGATTTCAATGATTTTGAACTCCACTATACCACAGTTGGCAACAGAAAAAAAATAAAATTTGTCAGAAGTGCGAGTATTCATTCATTGCCGCCGTTTTTAAAAAATAGACGCAGTTACAGTGATTTTTAAACATGTATAGCAGAAGAACTAGATAAGTGTTTTATGAAATTATTTACAAGAATTACTGACAAATAACTGTAGTATATGTTTTAAGTGTATTTTATGCATAATACAAGAAATAAGTTAGTGAAAAACTTTTCAAACTTTTGAAGTGATAATTTCATACCTAGGGCGTCGGACATGTTTGTTGTTATTATGTCTCAAATTATTATTTATTAGTTATGTTATGCTCATAAGTTGTTACAGTATTTATTGCCAAACTTATATCTATAATTGGTTTCTTATACTTTATAACATATTTACGTTATATATGTAATTCAAAATATACAAAGTGCATTTATGCAACCGCCATGAATTTATCAATCAAATTCATACGTCATATCCTATGCAAGTCTAGATGCTCTAGGCACTGACGCTTGACCATCGAATGTCGATATTATTGTCGATAGAATTTTATGCTTGCAAAAAGAAGTTCATGATACATATTTTGATCAAAAAATATATATTTTTTACATTGATATACAAAATACCCAAAAAGTTTTTTGTATATCAATGATTTTTTATTATATTGTGTTTTGATTGCGCTATATATGAGAAATTTTATGTTCACTGATAAGGTGGCAAAACAGTTCGCGGTACATTTGATAAAATGTAGATATTTCAAAATTGTGTTTTGATTGTATAAAAGAAAAGTTTTATGTTTACTAATAAGGTGGCAAAACAGTTTTTGTATACTACTTAGGTGGCAGACAAGCACACGGCCCACCTGATGGAAAGTGATTACCGTGGCCTATGCATTTGATTGTAATATGGATAAAAGTTTTATTTTTACTAATAAGGTAGCAAAACAGTTTTTATTTATACTACTTTGGTGGCTAACAAGCACACGGCCTACCTTTTTTTTTTTTTTTTTTTTTTTTTATATATAGGACACGCCAACTTGACCTCACCTCGCCTGATGGTAAGCTAAAGGCAAAGTCTCAGGAAAGAGGGTCACCATTACAGACACTAAGTGCTACAATGGTGGCACTCAGCTTGGCGGCCTCATCAGATGCTTTTTCACGCCCCGCTTAAAGGCCCGGGACTGTAGGAAGAAGGAAACACGTGTGCTGGTAATGAATTCCAGGTCTTGGTGGTGCGGCAAAGAAAAGAGTCTCCGAACCGCTTGGTTCTTGCTCGTATATTCTGCACAGTGTGAGGGTGACATCTAAGGCCTGCACGTGTTGTCCTATGTAGGAAAGGAGATGGTGGGATTAGTTGGAAGAGCTCGTCAGAACACTCACCGTGGTAGAGACGGTAAAATACAGCCAAGGAAGCAATATCTCTACGCATCTGCAAAGGCTCGAGGGTGTTCGTGACCTCAGGGTTCCCAATAATTCGGACCGCGCGTCGCTGCAACCTGTCGAGAGCATCTAGTAGGTATTTCGCGGAGCCATCCCAAATATGCGAGCAGTATTCCACGCAGGAGCGAATTTGTGTCTTATAGAGAAGACACCGCTGCTCCGGCGTGAAAAAACGTCTCACTTTGTTTAGGACTCCGAGTTTCCGCGAGGCTGTTTTGATGATGCTCTCGATGTAATTTCTGTTATTCAGTTTGCAGCGAATATCCATGCCTAGGATATAGAGATTGTCCTGCAGTGGAAGTGGCGTACTCTGAAGAGTGGGAAGGGGAAGGAAAGAAGATACCTTTGCTGTGAACGCACAAGCCTGCGTCTTCTTGGCATTGAACTCGACCATGTTCTCGGAGCCCCATTGAGAAATGTGATTCAAGATCCGGTCCAGTTCAGTGACAAGAAGCTGTCTTTTTTCCACGATATCAGACTGTTTGGCCGCAGGTTGTCCGTGATAACTCCCGTGTACGGTATCGTCTGCGTAGCAATGTATGCTGCCGGTGGACAGCATGTCGTTGATATGCAGAAGAAAGAGAGTGGGAGATAATACAGACCCCTGCGGTACGCCAGCATTTATTTGCAAGAACTCCGAAGCCCGTCCATCACAGAGGACGCGGATACGGCGCTCCTGCAGGAAACTAGCAATCCAGTTGCACAGTCTAGGAGGCAGACCAAAGGCTGGTAGCTTGGAGAGAAGCGATTTGTGCCAGACTCTATCGAAAGCTTTGGCGATATCAAGACTAATTGCCAGTGACTCGCCGTGCTTGTCCATAGCCTCACCCCAAAGATGGGTAACGTATGCTAGAAGATCACCCGTTGACCGTTTCGGCCTGAAGCCATATTGCCGGTCATTAATTAAGGAGTGATCCTCTAGGTGACGCATGAGCTGTTTGTTAATGATGTGCTCGAAGACCTACACCATTTGACAATTAAACTTTTAAATACCTTCAAATTCATCTTTCATTTCCTTTTTTCTTTCTTTAAATATCGTTAAAATGTATTTTTTTAATAAACTCATTCTATATAAATATCGATAAAATACTAAAGACGTCCCATACCTATTACATGTCATTCTGACAAACGTCACAGGTATCAAGCTATATTTTACGATATTTTATAATGATTAACGTTTAACCTCAATTCACAATTCATTTTTAAAATAAATTCGTTTAGCTATGTTCACTACACAGCTATAATGGGATAGTAAAGAATAATTGAGTACATAATAATTATAAATTTCAAATAAAATACCTAACCTCCATTAACAACAAAGAGTTTTACAAAGAGAATACAATACAATACTACGTAAGAGTTTTATTATTATTACATGATTACAAGAAACTCAAGAAATTTAAAAAAAAAACGTTTTATTATGGACAATTTTGGGTTGGTTACAAGACATTTAAGCAACGTCTTATTTCGTTGATTCTATTCTATTTTTCGGATATGGCAACCAATGTCGATTTTATTATGTCGACAACTTCTGGCAAAGTCAAATGTGCGTTGGAAATTCGTGTGTATAATATCGCTGAAGTGAAGCGAAAGTTGAATGCCGCCTCGAGGTCTAGTAAAAAAGCTACGGCCAGGGCTAAGTTTGAGTTCATCGGCAGAATTGGCGAGCGGCTTGCGCGCTACCCATCTGGCAGTCGTGCATTTTGGTCGCTCGCTAAAGCTGCCGAGGGAAACTTCTGCCAGTCTAGCCTTCCACCGCTGCAAAAATCCGATGGTAGTCTGGCTCATGGCGCTAAAGAGAAAGCCGATCTGTTGGGTAATCTTTTTGCGTCAAACTCGACTATGAACTACGGGAACCAAACGGGACAAACCGGTGGGCGCAGGCCATCGAGAGTCGGGGTGGAAACTAGCGGTCAGCCTCGATATAGCGAAGGCCTTCGATCGGGTCTGGCAAGGGTCTTCTTGCGAAGTTGCCATATTATGGACTCCCCGAGGGACTGTGCGAATGGATCTCCAGTTTTTTGTCCAACAGAAGCATCCAAGCCGTCGTCGACGGCAGCTGCTCGGACCGCATGAACATAAACGCTGGTGTCCCACAAGGCTCCGTGTTGTCTCCGACGCTGTTTCTGCTGCATATCAATGACATGCTGTCTGATGACTCCATTATAAGAATAAGAATAAGAATAATTTATTTCAAAAAAGGTACAATATAAATTTCTCCTTATAGCAGTCCTGGAGTGTAGGTAAAAGCTAGATGCTATACAATTTAAATTAGGCTATAAGGAGTGCTTAGGCATTCGTACTAGGTGAACCCTGTATCACGAATGCCCACACCCTCCTATTGATCAGCTGTGCAATTATCCAAGCATACAGCGCCGAGCGCAGCGCCGCGACAGCCCCGACAGAGATTGCCATTGGTCTATCTGCTGTGACGTCGCCCAGTCCGACCAACGGCAACCCCCACCAGGCCGCCGCAACACGGCGCCCAACACCGCACACCTAGAGAATATGATTATAAGTTGCTTAGTAATAGTTTAGAGATTTTTTCTTTTTAATTACGTACAGTCAATTCATTGTAACAACAATAATGAATTACCAAAATAGTGTAAATGAGTGTGTGCGTGTGAGAAATTGTGTGTGGGTGTGTATGTGTGTGCGTGTGTGTGTGTGAGTGAGTGTGTGTGAATGCAATCTATTTCGGTATGAGTAGAAGTGTTTCTGTTTCCTCATATGTCAGAGTTTTTAGCCATCTATTTACTGCATGTTCACAGTCGTGCCGGGCAAGTGCAGCAATGTTCAAGTACTTGTTCGCTTCATTGTAAAGTTTGGGACCCAATATCCCAAAAGTGTCTTTCTGCAGTTGCGGTTCTGTGCCTTTCGGAGGTGAACACATTCATTGTTATGCGGACGACAGTACCGGAGACACGTGTTACACGGGCCGTGCAAATATCCCTCAGTCCGAGGTGGAGAAGACTCGCGAACAACTTGTGTCTAAAATTGAGACTACTCTCTCAGTAGTATATTATTGGGAACTCTACCCCACATCGTTCGGCCAGGCCTCACTCTGTGAGGTATCGTTCCCAATAATATACTACTTTTACAACAGATGAATCGGTAAATAATATACTATTTACAACATTAACACATTATTATTTACAACAGATGAAACGAACGCGATGGCATGCAACGCATCAGTCTGTTTAACGCTTTTATGGGTTTCCGTTCAACGATCTACGTTTTTCGATTAACGCTTCCCGTGCAAACGTGAAACAGACTCAGGCCTAACACTCAAATAATCTAATCATTGATTTTATGGGATCGAACCATAATAATTAACCAAACAGACTCATACACAACAAAGTAAACCTCATGAGGTTTTTATCAAATTGTACTTAATCAATGATCAACGCTTTATGGAATCGAACCACAATAATTAACGCAACAGACTCATCTCATATGCCTAGGCCTCACTCTGTGAGGTATCGTTCCCAATAATATACAGATGCACGAAATGATTGTCACTGCAGATGAACTCAATCAATTCAACGTTTCATACCCATCGGTTGATCTAGTTTAAATGGTAATGTCGTGAACGCGCTCTCTCATTCAACGTTCAACTCTAAACACATACTGATCATGAAATTTGTTAAACAGGCGCAATCCTTGCATCTAAACACAATCTGCGATGATTTGCCAAAGTTTCATGTTCGTCATAGCAAGTTATTACCCAACGTAATACGATGCATTATTTGCGGACCGTCAAATTGTGGTAAAACGAATTTACTTGTAGGTCTTCTAATACATGAAAATGGATTGAAGTTTCAAAACGTCTATGTTTATTCAAAAACTTTACATCAGCCTAAGTATATCTTTTTGGAAAAAGTTTTGCAACGGATTCCAAGTATTTCACTTCAGAAATATACGGGAAATGAGGATGTATTGAGTGTACAAGATGCAAAACCTAACTCTGTTATTATATTTGACGACGTTGCTTGTGAAAATCAAAACAACATGCGAGATTATTTTGCCATGGGTCGACATAAATATATTGACTGTTTTTATCTGAACCAAACATATAGTAAAATTCCTAAACAGTTGGTTAGAGATAATGCAAATTTAATAGTACTGTTTAAACAAGATGACATAAATTTAAAACATGTTTATGAAGAGCATGTAAATTCAGATATCACATGGCTTGAGTTTCGTGAAATGTGTTCAAAGATATGGAGTGAGCCTTTTAATTACGTAGTAATTAATAAGGAATGCTCTAAAAACAATGGATGTTATAGAAAGAAATTTGATACTTTCGTTGAATTTGATTAAGAACTTAAGACCGTATTTAAGACCGTACGTCGTTGCGATGTCATTATTCTTTACAGTCCTTAACCGATAACAGACCCTTGTATCATTATGGATAAATCATTAAAAAGACAAATTGTCATAGCTGCAGAAGCTGTAAAGAAAAAAGTTCGTAACGTGAGGAATATGGAGATTGACAATAAGCAAGCTCTGGAAACAGTTTTTAAGCCCGTGACGGAATCGTTTACCTTATTAACCAACACTAGCAAGCAATCACCTCTTTCTAGTAGTGCTGTAAATGATGAAACTGACGTACCGTTTTTGAATCAAACATTGCAGAAAAAAGAATCGCTGACAGCTGATGCTGTAGGCTATAGTGATGAATCTAATATTGATAGTGATACTTCATACCAATTATTGGTCGATAACAAACAAGACCATGATACGTCATCTTGGTCGCTATCTTCAGAGGTGTTGACTGAGGTACCCTTTGGTGTTCGAAGAGATCGAGGCAAATTAATGCTTGGTTCTGCTACCATAACCTTCGGCAATGAATACATAACTGTAGGTGAAAATAAATACAATAGTACGCCTGGTTTAAGACAATTGTTACTAAACAAGGACATCGATTTAAGTTTGGTTACAGACAGCGACATGCAGCAATACAAGTCGATGTTACTTATAACAAATGCACATCGTCGGGATTTTGATCCAAATAAACCAATCAAAAGTAATAAAGGACAAAAATATATGCAAGTTATTAAACCTCTTTTCACACTAGCGAGTTCGAGTTCCATTCAGTCCACGGGAAAAGGTTTACCTATGACTAAACTTTGGAAAAATGATGTAGATTTCATATATTGGAACGATCCAAACGAACTGGTGGATAGGTTAAAGTTATTATACGCATCTCGAGATGCTGGTAACACTGGTTTGGATAATGAAATTATATCTATAATTGAAGACCTACCTTTCAATATATTACACCTTAACCATGAATGTAGACAAATTCGGACATCATATTCATAAAAGAATGCGTTTATCGGAATTAATTGAATTCAATAATAATGCATTACTAAAATCAGAAAGCGGTGAATTTGATTTGAAGACAGTAAGGCTAAGAGGAATCAGATCTCCAGTAGAAGCTGATGATGCAGTAAATAAGGAATACATAGATCAAGTAACAAGGAAAATTATACAGGATTTGAAAGAAGATTTTCATAAAATTATGGATACACTGCATACCCAAATAGACATAGATGTTCAAAACACTGTTGAAATTATCTTAAAAGCGGTGATATCTGATGCTTTCACTCATTTAGAAAACAAGTTTTACACTAAGGAGGATATAAATAAATTACTAGTGCTTAAAAAGTCTTCATAATGTCGAAATTACAAATTGTTAATGAAATACACAGGCCTGCGCGAAAAAATTTTGCCAGGCGTTCTGTAATTTTAAAGGGAATAGATGACTTATGGCAGGCTGGCCTCATAGATATGCAGGCTTTGAAAAAAGTTAATGGCGGACATAATTATATTTTAACAGTGATTGATTGCTTTTCCAAGTTTGCTTGGGCAGAACCACTAAAAACAAAAAATAAACTTGACGTCACTCGCGCCTTTCAAAACATACTTACTCTAAGCAAACGCGTGCCAGTTAATTTGCAAACGGATTCTGGTAAGGAGTTTTATAACACAACTATTCAAACGTTTATAAAGAAGTATAATATTAATCATTACTCATCATTTTCAACAAAGAAAGCATCAATTGTTGAACGACTGATAAAAACTATCAAAAGTATGTTATATAAATGTTTCAGTCTAAATGGAAACTATAAGTGGTATGGTTCGGTATTGAAAGATATATTAAATACATATAATAACACAAAACATCGTACTATTCAATGCAAACCTATAGAAGTACATAAATACAATGAGTTAATAATAAGAGCCAATATACAAAATTCCCATAAACGACCATCTGTTCGGTGCAGACCTAAGTTCAAAGTAGGTGATAAAATTCGCGTCAGTAAATACAAACATATTTTCAAAAAAGGATACACCCCTATCTGGTCAACGGAATTATTTACCATAAAAAAGGTTAATGAAACTTTACCAATAACGTATCATATAGAAGATCAGCGAAAACAAAAGATATTAGGAAGCTTTTATGAACAAGAGCTTCAAAAATCGTACCATCCTGATGTTTATTTGATTGAAAAGGTTTTAAAAAGAAAAGGAAATAAACTTTTTGTAAAGTGGCTGGGTTTAAGCAATGAAGAAAACAGCTGGATCGACAAAGCTGCAATAGTTAATTGATATATTAATCAATCCTTATAAGCATTCACTTTGTTATATTTATTTCATTTAATTTTGAGGAATGCAAGGCGGCGGACTAGTTAACAGTGTAATTAATAATTTACCGTTTGAACTTCATTTGCCTGGTTACAACTATTGTGGACCTGGTACAAAACTTCAGAAACGATTACTTCGAGGTGATCGAGGTGTTAATAAGTTAGACGAAGCTTGTATGCATCACGACATTGCTTACCAAAATCACGCAGATTTATCCAATCGTCATAAAGCCGATTTGCAGCTTTTAAACATGGCCAAACAAAGGCTTACCTCAAAAGACGCTGGCAAGGGTGAAAAACTTAGCTCATGGTTAGTGAGCAAAGTGATGAAAGCGAAACTAAAGTCCGGTGCAGGGATTAAAACGTTTAATACTTTTGTATCGAAAATAAGATCAAAAATTAAAAAACTGAAATCTAAGGACAGCAAGACTCTCATCAATGCAGCTTACTTAGCGGCACGAAAATTATTTCCATGCGTAGCGAATATTCGAGTACCTCGAGTTATACCTATACCGAAGACTGGCGGTTTTCTACCTTTGATTCCAATATTTGCTGGTTTATCAGCGTTAGGCTCCTTAGCCGGTGGTGCCGCAGGCATTGCAAAAACAGTTAACGATTATAAAGCGGTACAAAAAAAATTACAAGAAAATGAACGTCACAATAAGACTATGGAGGCTTTAGCATTGGGCAGGGGCTTGTACATAAAGCCTCATAAAAATGGTAAAGGGTTATTTATAAAATCATCAAAAAACTGAATAAGCTACCTAATCGACCTTTAACTAATTTAGACATTCAAAAATATGCTCGTGACATACCTCACTTTAGAGGTGTATATATGAAGGATCAGTTACCAAGAACACCAAAACAGATGGAATGTGCTATAGTCAACTTGGACGACTCAAAAAATGAAGGTAGGTACGCATTGGGTAGCATATGTTAAAGTAAATAATTATTGTGAATACTTTGATAGTTTTGGTGACTTGAAACCGCTATTAGAATTAATAAAGTATGTATTTTAAAAACTGTAATATTTCCTATAACTATACAAGATATCAGAAATTCAATACTGTAAATTGTGGACACCTATGTTTAAAATATCTGTGGAACTTTTGGAATAATAAAATTATATATAATTAGTCTTTCTTTTATTTTATTCATTCTCAAGATGTCTCTCACTTTGTCGATAACTGGCAACTCCTCAGATTTATCCACCTACTATCCCAACTCACTACAGTTAGATGGACAGTATGAGTGTGCTTTATTGCATTTCTCAACGTTCAATTCTATTCCGAACATTGATAAAACGAATAATAAGATATATTATGACACAGATGAAGTTATAGAAATACCAGAAGGTTCCTATGAATTGCAAGATATCAGCGACTATTTAAAGTCCAAAATAAAAAATGCTTCAATCAAACTACTGTGTAACAATAATACTTTAAAAACGTCTATACACTGTACAAAATCTATAAACTTTACTAAAGAAGACACACTTCGAAGTTTATTGGGTTTTAATAAGCAGATTTTAGAAGGTAATAAATGGCATGTCTCCGAGTTTCCAGTGAACATTTTACCCACGACCGTTATCATGGTTGAATGTGATATTGTGAGTGGTTCATATATAAACGGTATACCTAGTCATATAATACATGAATTTGCACTCAACGTTCCTCCTGGATACAGAATTATAGAAATTCCTACAAACTCGATATACTTTCCTATTAATCAAAACAATATAAGCTGTATACATATACGGTTATTAGATATAAATAATCATTTGATAAATCTCCGTGGTGAAGAAGTGCAGCTGTATTTACACCTAAGAAGAAAAAAATGATTGATTATAATAAATATGCACCTCAACCAATAAAAAGTTACAGTTCAACGCATGCTCTCAAGCCTCTAAGAACTATCTCGAAAAAGAAAATAAAATTGACTAAAGAAAATAAAGCATTCCTTAAAGCGATCGGTTTACTAAAATGAATATCTTAGATATTGTATCCACACCAAGCTATGATAATACTGTTGAAGGAATCGAGTACCATTCTTATAAACCATACGTTACAAGTTTCAACAGGAATGACGAGATACGTATACCCATCAACCAACAAGATTTGTACGTACTACCGTCAGCCAGCACCTTATATTTGGAAGGAACTATCGTAGTAAGAAAAAATGATTTAAAAGAAAGAGCCAGTAGTGTTTATTTTACGAACAATGCTCTACTTTACCTGTTTCAAGATATTAGGTATGAGCTCAATGGAGTGGAAATTGATAAAATTAAAAATGCTGGTATAACAACTACGATGAAGTCATTAATTTCAATGAATGAGTGTGAATCGAAAATGTCTAATGCCTGGAGCTGGAATATCGATGGCATAAAAAATATTCATGATGGCCGATTTTCTGCATCTATACCGCATACTCGGTTTTGCAGAAGACTTTAAAAAAGTTGTAATTAATAGTAAACATGAGTTAATATTGCTAAGGAGTAACACTAACTTAAACGCAGTTAACACTGGTGAAATTGTTGAAGAAGTTCTCATCAATAAAATCATATGGCGTGTACCACATGTTAAGGTATCAGACAGGGAAAAATTAAGTATGTTAAAACTATTAGAAAAAGACAGGCCTCTCCAAATGATATTCAGGAACTGGGATTTATATGAATATCCTGCGTTACCTAAAACTACAAAACATACATGGTCAATAAAAACTTCGTCTCAAATAGAAAAACCGCGCTTTGTTATCATGGGTCTACAGACAAACAGAAAAAATAATGCAAGTGCTGATATGTCTCAGTTCGATCACTGTCATATTCGCGATGTTAAAGTGTATCTCAATTCCATGTACTTCCCATATGAAAATTTGAATGTAAACTTTAAAAATAATAGAATTGCTTTATTATATGAACAATACACTAGATTTCAGCAGTCGTATTATGGACGTCGCTCGGAGCCGTTGTTAAGCGAAAAACAATTTAAGGACTTAGCACCGCTCTTTGTCATTGACTGTTCTAGACAAGCTGATAATCTGAAAACAGGTCCCGTCGTTGATGTAAGGGTTGAAATCGAGAGTGATTTCGACATACCAGATCAAACTTCTGCATACTGTCTTATACTGAATGATTGCATAATTGAGTATAAACCTCTAAGCAGTACTGTCAGAAAAATATTATGAACCCGAATACTATGATAGTGGACGTTCAAGGATTTAAAGACCTTTACAATAACTTTATAGTTAAGGAGTTAGCTTTAGCCACTCGTGATTATACCCAAACGTTCTTAGTAAAACCTCCATACTTATTTAAATATTTAACTTGTGAAGAAAAGAAAGAAGTTACATGGTTGGAAAAAAACAGAGGGATTTACTGGAATGAGGGTTTTATAGATTATAGAGAATTCCATCGTGTGATTATTCCGTATCTAGAAAATAAGGACATTATTGTGAAAGGCTTAGAGAAAGTTAAATGGATTAAAAACCTTTGCAAGAATTGTATAGTGACAGAACTAGATCAAGAGAAGTGTCCAAAAATGATTGTGTTGCATGCAAAATATTCAAAAAGTGAAACTAATTTTAATTGTAATAACCATTTTAAGCAATGTGCACTTAAAAATGTTTTATGTATAAAAAGATATTTGGAGGAGAAAAATGCTTTATAGGTTAAAAGTTTCAATAAATAAACATTTTTTATATAAAAAGATTTATATTATTGTTTTTTTTACACAACCCTAAATTTATTTTAAAACTATTTTATATAGGTACATTAAATAAAGAACAAAACATGATGAATAATTAAAATATAACACAGCTCATATTACATTTATTATTATTCAGTATATTATAGATATTATTTTATTGTATTTATTATCAAGGAATAATAATAAATATATAAATATTGTAGATTCTACACAGGGCTTCTATACCTAAAATAAGCATACCTATTAACTAACATTTTTAAATTAAAGATCAAACACTATAAATTAAGCTTAACTATCTTAAAATCATAACCCTAACAACTATGTTATAAGTATACTTATCCCTAAATATTTACAAAATAATAATAATAACTAGCTTAATTATTTAAGTAGGTACCAACTAATAAAGTCATAGATCACTGTCTATTAATGTTTTTGAAATTTTTTTTACCAAACACTCTGTTTCGTCCATTACAGAATCCAACGCGTCTTTCACAATATATTGCGCACTTATTATAACATTCTCACTATCACTATCACTGTCACTGTTCTGAGTGTTATTGCATAGGTCAATGACCGATATTTTAATCAATTTAATCCCTCGCCTATGAGCCTTGCTCATGACGAAGGACTGATTGATTTGTTTTTTCTTGGCGTCCCTTCGACGCTTTGAGCGGTTCTTAGCACTGCTTTTAGCGGCTGCTGCTTGTTGCTCTGTTGCTGCTTGTCGTAGCATCTCGTTGTAGTCCTCGTTAGGATCTTGTGCGTATTGGCTGAAGATAATATGATCGGGCTCCGAAAACTGAAACAATTTTACAGATATTATCAAAACTGTTGTATTTTATCATATGTACATAATGTGTATGTGGTAAGTACAAAAAATATATCTTAAAATAGAATAATGATATTACTAAAAATGGTGTAGAGATATTTATTATTTACTTACCGCTGACATGATGTATGATGCACTAAGATTTTTGATTGAAGATTAAAATAAATTTAACGACTTGCTCTGATAAAACAAATACTAATTAAGTTATTACTTTTCAGTGTTGTATGTATTTATACGAAATTCATTTAGGTCATGCTTAGCTAGCACTTACACAGACACACATACCCACTGAATTGCATCACTTACCTTTACGTAAATGTTGTATTAAATTGCTATTTAGATGTGTTTCTCCGTAGTTCTTATAAAAATGACAATAATAGGAAATATGAGGAAATAAGGGTAAACTTAACCAACAACTGTGATGATTGTGCTCTCATATAATATAGTTTCAATTTTATTATGAAATAAAACAAAACAAATTGATAACATAAATATTTATATATTCATAAAATTTATTTGAACAAATAAGCATTAGCTCTGTTCAGATAGGTACATATACAATTAATACAAAATAAATGTTTATAACAGTACATTTTTAACTCTTTTTAGTATAAACTTGACATAAGTAAGTTTCAACTATCAAAATATCCTAATCGTTAGTAATGACGTCACGTTGACATTGTGTTTAGCGTATACACAGGATAAATCAAATACATTCATTTTTAAGTATCTGAGCTGATCTACGAACAGTAACTACTAGATACTACATAATAATAAAATCAATATAGATTTGAAGTTACATACTTTCGATTGCAAAGTGTAAATTATTTACCACTACACCATCGTTCGGTATTATTACTGCAGTGGCAGCATTCGGTTACATAGGTATCAATATCATGCAAATACATCATTTATATTACGTAATACTTCATATTAAGCTGTTGTTTTGTCATTGAAAGGTACGACAGAGGTGAATAACCTGAATTTCAATAATTATCTTTACATTTAACCATGCGTAATCTGAAGTAAACCAGTTGTATATTATATCCCTTAGCTTATCTACGGCCACACCCAACCTGCTATACTCTACCCGATTATTAACAAATAAAGTCGCTCCCGGAGAAGCCGAATTCTACAAACTCATAATAGGGTTATTATAACAAGCAAAAGAACTTTGAATACAACAAAAATAACGCTATGGAGATTATGTTGTCACGTGGTTAATGCATTTAGTGTATACATAGGATGAATCAAATACATTCATTTTTAAGTATCTGAGCTGATCTACGAACAGTAACTACTAGATACTACATAATAATAAAATCAATATAGATTTGACGTTACAGTGTATAAGTAATATAATACAGTGTATAAGTGTATAATTAATCTAAATTTACTACAGGACTATGCAATATTTTAGGACTCGTTCCTACTAACATGAGAGAGTCACACCCACGTTACTACGTTTATAGCAAAAGTTGTGTGTTTTGTGTGATGGAGGGCTGCTATTTTAATTAATTATTTTTAAAAATACATGAATGACCCCAGGCTCTAGTTGATATTTTATCTACAGAGAGTGAACGCTTGTCATCATTATTGGACAAGGCTATTTTGTCAACACTCTGAGTAAAAATTTCGTGCTTGATCGATTTAAATATAATGTTTTTTTTACGAATGACAATATCTTTAAATAAAACATCTTTATACTCGTTCATACTAATCCCTCTGACTAAACAAGATTTCACGCCTTTTGCCTTTTTGATAACTTTATCGGGAGTTCTTAAACAATAAAGTTTAGATCTCAAACCCACAAACTCACAAATGTATTGACCTCCCATTTCATCCTTAAACAGACCAGGAACTTTTTTGTTCTTTATTGGAATATTGTATTGATTTTGCGCATCATAATTACTGCTATCAAAGTAGTGTAAAAATTCATATTTTAAATCTTGATAAAAGTCATTAGTGTAGATTTTATAGATAAAAGAATCTGTATCTTTATAACACAACTTCACTTGATCTTTGTAAAAAGGTTTCACGGTGTTGTAATGAAAATCGTACATATGAGACTTAGAAAGTTCTAATACAGTGAAACCAATATAAATAGGTTTATTTAAAATAATTTGATCGGCTTTCATTTGTATTGCAACTAAATTTTCAGTCAGAATAGATGCGCTATGGTAATATGGGCTAGCTACAAGTCTCTCAGCGGATATATATTTTTTTGTACGATTAAAATTATCAGACCATCTATTAACTAAATGAACATCTACTCGATTCTCAGTATTTTCTAGTGTCTTACCAAAGACGCTGTTGTTTAATAGCTTAAAAAAGTCTTGTTCAAAAGAACTTTTTACCTTTTGTCTTAATTGTGTATTCAAATCTATATATTGTTTCAAATATGGACTTTGTCTGAAAGTTATAACTCTATGTATTTTGCGTAATACTAAACCATGATCTAAACATTTTTTTAAATGAATATAATGAATGACGTATCCATACTTGTTATATAAATTAGCTACTAGTTTTTTTGTTTTACCTCCCGGAGGTAGACATTTCTCGGGACAAAAAGGTAAATCGTTATTGTTATCGTGTTTATTTCTATATGAGAATTAGACAAAAATGCCCAGCCACTGTCTTTTTCTTGAAAACCTTCTATTTTGTTTTTGAGAAACTCCATAGCTGTCTTATAAATCAAATCAAAATCATCAGTTTTTTGTAGCAAATGATTTCTTATAACAAAAAAAGAAAACTGTTCAAAATTGATCTTGATCGATGTGTGTTTTTTTAACGTTTGATCTATTAAATTTTTAACTTGATCTCTAATGGCATAAAGAAAAATATCTGGGAAATTATGTATTTGTCCGTTAGTTGCAATGATCCGATAGATTACGATTCGCTCTTTAAAAGAAGACTTAATCATCTGAACGTTATCAGTCATCGTGATCGCGCTATTATTTTTATGAGCATTACCTCGTAAATGCCCAGCCCATTGACGATTAGCTACGAACAATTTACAACCCGTACAGTGAGGCATTTTGAAGTACCTAAGTATATTGTATAAGATCGAGAGTAAATTTAGATTAAAAGTATCTACTTACAAACAGCCTCCAGCTGCGTGGCTCAAGTCAACAATAATTCTTAGAATAAGTGTAATACACAAATCTTACAATTATAAAATAATATATAATGGTAAACAGATACACGCCGGTTTCTTTGAACGTTTGAAGTAGATACTTGCTCGGATTGTTGCGGATCATAAAAAGAAAAAAAATATTTATATCACATCCTATTTATTATTTAATTTCACATTATACTAAATCATTTTTAAAATATGGTAGAATAAAATATATAAGAAAAAAAAATAACTTACCCAGACGTTTGGTGATATCTTCAGTAAGTGCCCTTGTATCAGATCTCTTGTCGTTATGGAGAGAGTGCAAATGATTAGGATAAAAGAGATCAACTTCTAATATGAAACCCCATTCAGCGTCATCCTCAATGTCTCTAATATGTAAATTATCTTCTTTTTTGCTTAAAATTTCATTTTGGCTTAAAAATCGAAAACTAGAATAAGGTAAATACTGACACATGCTGTACCCATAAAGATTATTACAGTCTAGATATACTATAAAGCACTCAGGTTTCGAAGAATCATAATCTTGCATATATTTATGATTGGCTTTTGCATATCGATGGGAACACATACACAAACCGCCTCGTATACCATTTTGAATCATACGAATAATAGATAAATCTGATATGAGCTCTAACTGAACATTTGTTTTAAGCAACATTGCGTCGAATGACAAACTAGGAGCAGTAACGTAAAACGCGGGGTCCAGACTATAATGTGGTTTACAAGTTTTTCGAAAATTTTGAAATATATCCGTTAATAATAGTACATCAGTTTTCAGATACAGGTCTGTATATTCGCCTAAATTGTTAATATTGAATTCTTTCCAAACAGTTTGAGCGTGAAAATAATCTTCATCGCTGATGTCATCATTGGTCAATGAGTTATGAAAACAAGATTTAGGTGGTAACGATTTTTCCTCATAAAATTTCCAATCCGACATATAATCATACGGATATACTCCTTTTCTTGTAAGTAAACTGAATTGTCTTTCATCAGGATATTGATAGCGGAGATTTATAAAATCTTCTACTCTCATTGTTTTAGCGAGTTTGTCTAAACTTGTTCCTAAAAAGTTAAAGGAGTCCAAAAATCTTAATTGTATATACTCATTTTTTGAAATAGGAATAAATTTTGTAAAAGTAATATATTTTTCCTTAGTTTTAGCTATTATTTTAATTTGACCGGGAATTTCTCCTAATTTTTTAATAAATAAATGGCAATCGTATCCAGACAAATTATGAAAAAATATGGGAATAAACTTAGGTATTTTATATTGCAGATTACAAATTGAATGAGCTGCGCCGCGATATTTTCCTGAAATATGACAGTGGTCTCTAACCTTATTATTCCATAACATATTTCCACATATGTGACATATTGTCGCATGTTTAAAATCTAACGCATCTTTATCTGTAAATATCATAGTTTCAGATTTAGTAAGAATTTTATGAATTGCGGTCACATCCTTTATTAAGAAATCGATAAATTTAGAAACACAATTTTGACCCCGGTAACTTCTATAGCCTTCTACTGTAGTAGAAAATGCTGACACTATATTATATGCGAATGCTACTGGAACGTGTCGTTGTAAACATGATGTTTTAGCACTTTCTAATTTCTCGCCGGAAATCGGGTTGAGTAATGTTTCAAAATCTGCATATATCACAAAGGGAATATCTTGTTTTCTCTCGTAATTTTTAAATTTTAAGACAGAACCTTCATCCGGCAGAACTGTAACCACCCCTCCACACAGATGATTTTCGAATTCAATTAAAGTTCTAAAAAATAATAAGCATGTTTCACAGAAGTATAGTTTTCCATGGTGTTTAGTCAATTGTTTTCGAACTAAACGCGGTAAATCTTTGATAAGACAAAAATGAGAATGCGTGCTGTTTTCTAAAAATAAAAGATGAACGCTTTTTGATTTTCTATTCCTTGTAGTATACAAAGGACCAATTATTGTTTTGTTATTTCTTAACCCATAAACAAATATATTTAAGGATGGGTTATTTTTCTCAAATATAGCTATATCGGATAACGCAATTGGAAATGATAAATCTTTTATATTCAAAACATTTCGAAAATGAGGATATGATGTAACTCTTTCAGAATGTTTCCTGGCAGGATACAATGCCGCGACTATGCTCCATAAAAAACAATAATTATCTTTGTTCATAATATTTAGACATGCTTTTTTATTTGCTATATTTTTTGGTAACGAGATAAATTTAGAACCACCCAAAGGTTGGTATTTATTAATGTTTATTTCTATATGAGAATTAGACAAAAATGCCCAGCCACTGTCTTTTTCTTGAAAACCTTCTATTTTGTTTTTGAGAAACTCCATAGCTGTCTTATAAATCAAATCAAAATCATGGTGCAAATGTATGATATAGTTTTTTGTAGCAAATGATTTCAACTCCTGTTGATCACTTTTGTATATAACAAAAAAAGAAAACTGTTCAAAATTGATCTTGATCGATGTGTGTTTTTTTAACGTTTGATCTATTAAATTTTTAACTTGATCTCTAATGGCATAAAGAAAAATATCTGGGAAATTATGTATTTGTCCGTTAGTTGCAATGATCCGATAGCTTACGATTCGCTCTTTAAAAGAAGACTTAATCATCTGAACGTTATCAGTCATCGTGATCGCGCTATTATTTTTATGAGCATTACTTCGTAAATGCCCAGCCCATTGACGATTAGCTACGAACAATTTACAACCCGTACAGTGAGGCATTTTGAAGTACCTAAGTATATTGTATAAGATCGAGAGTAAATTTAGATTAAAAGTATCTACTTACAAACAGCCTCCAGCTGCGTGGCTCAAGTCAACAATAATTCTTAAAATAAGTGTAATACACAAATCTTACAATTATAAAATAATATATAATGGTAAACAGATACACGCCGGTTTCTTTGAACGTTTGAAGTAGATACTTGCTCGGATTGTTGCGGATCTAAAAAAGAAAAAAAAATATTTATATCACATCCTATTTATTATTTAATTTCACATTATTCTAAATCATTTTTAAAATATGGTAGAATAAAATATACAAGAAAAAAAAATAACCTACCCAGACGTTTGGTGATATCTTCAGTAAGTGCCCTTGTATCAGATCTCTTGTATTTGCTTTGGACCTTGATGCGGATCCTAAAAAAAAAAAAATATCATAAATAAATGTTCCCAAACAGTTTACTCAGCACTATACATAATATTTATTACATGAATAAAAATAAAATACTAATTAAACTGACAGCAAAACCTACCGTGAAGAAAGTTTCATTACTCTAAATTGCCTAACATCATAAACAATATAAGCTGTAGACGTAGCTTTCCTGTGGTGAAACGCGTCGTATTGTCTATGGAAGTATAGCGATGGCCTCTGTAGCGCGGTGGTCTACGCAGAGGTGGACGCGATCGATTCCCGCTCGGTGCAAATATTTGTACGCCCGAGTATGCATATTCCCATTGGTCTAGGTAAGTATGTAACATATCTAAGTACGTTTGTCCGCATTCTGGATTCCACAACACAAGCTAATTTAGTTATACTTACCATGGGTCCAAATAGCATTGTGTGTAACTCGTGCGCATTACCATGGCACCTGGCTTCTCAAACGTAACAATAACAAATCTGAACTAAAATTAGACAACAAATAACTACGAAACTCAAACTAAGCCAAACGTGTAACAGTCACAGTGTTACAGTTGCTGCTGGTCTCGAAGGATGAGAGCGAGGCCTCGTGTGGGGATGCAAGAAGAGGGTTGTTTTCGAGGCAGGTACAATTCTTATTTGTTATTATAATGTATCTAAGCCCCATTGACTTAACACAATTCACTAAGCGCTGTTGGGTGCCTCTTGAGGGCAGCGCGGGTCAGTACATTTTATCAAACCAACGGTTCGGAGGTTAATAATAATGTCCGGCGGACTGATCTCTAGACAATGGCATTTGGTTCGAAACGCGCACAAAGTTCGGTGGTTCGGGCCGTACCAAATTCGGTGGTGTGTTAGGACTTTAAAAAGAGTTGGCCCAGCTGGAGCGGTTAGCCCGGATACCAGTAACTACTATCGTCACCACTCTTCTCTAGATACTACAGGCTGCCACTCACAGCTCTTTGTACAATGTTAGTAGCTCATAGTATCCTTCATAGTGCCGCATTCAGTCTTTTCAATTTGGCCAGAATATAGGCGCGCACTAAAGTCTCCCATACAATGACTACAGTAATCATGTTTGCTGACGACTTATGCTTTGTGGCAGGATCCCCTGATGGCCTGCAGCAGCTAATGTCCAGTTTGCACGAAGTTCGGCCTAAAAATCAGTGTCAAGAAGACGGAGGTGATGTCCCTGGACACCATTAGTGTCACGAGTCACTGTCTATACAGCTAGGTCAGGACAAGCTGAAGCAGGTTGACAAGTTTCGCTATCTGGAGAGCACTATGACATCCAAGTGTGACCTTGATGATGAGATCAGCAGCAGGATCTGTGCCGCAGCTGCGGCATTTGGGAAGCTGCGTTCCAAGGTTTTCTGTTCACATGACCTTAAGCTGGCCACCAAAATATCTGTTTACATGATAATTGTGCTGTCAAACCTCTTATATTCCTCTGAGTCGTGGTGCGTGTATCGGCACCACATACGCACTCTGGATCTTTTCCACCTCAAATGCCTACGTTACATCATGAAGACCCAATGGTCCGACCGAGTGCGTAACACCGAAGTTTTGCGATGAGCCAATGTCGGTGGCATTGAGGCCTGCTTAATGCGTCGACAGCTTCGGTGGTGCGGTCACGTCTCACGGAGGAGAGAGTGGCGAAACGCATCTTCTACTCTGAACTAGAGGAGGGCAAGCGGAAACATGGCGGCCAACTCCTCAGGTCTGAAGATGTTCAGAAGCGTCATAAGAAAAGATGCAACATTGAACCGTTACAATGGGAAGGTTTGGCAGCACAACGTCCGGAATGGCGCAGGATGGTGCAAAGACTAGTAAGCGGAGTCGAGGAACAGCGAAAGGCAAACCTCGACGCTAAACGCGATGAGCTGAAAGTCCGCCCACCTGCTGTCATTCAGTACAATTATATAGGTAAATAATAATAATAAATAAATAATTATTCCACGACATTCTACAACAACGCTATCTAGACCCATGGTAAGCATAGCTTAACTAGCTTGTGTTATGGAATCTAGAATGCGGATAATATATAGATACTTTACACATACATAGATACTTTTTTTTTGTTAATACATACATATTATACATAGAAACACCCAGACCAATGCAAATATACATATTCATGCATACAAATATTTGCACTGAGCGGGAATCGAACCCGCGCCCCCTGCATAGCAGTCGAATGCTCTACCACTACGCCACAGAGGTCGTCAGGTGGTGTTCTCACGTGCCCTAAGTGTGTACGAGAGCTCACCGCGAAGGTCGGCTATATTAGCCATCTTCGATGTCGCCATGGCCGAAATCGGTCGGTAGCATCATCATCAGTGCCGCAATCCTACCTTCGTCGTGGTTGACAGTCATCACCTGATGCTGCGCCAGAATGTACTCGAAGCGTCAGCGTCCAGTACAGTACTGTCTACTGTCACTCTTGGCACCCTTTTTATACCACTTAGATGGCAGACAAGCACACGGCCCACCTGATGGGAAGTGGTTACCGTGGTCTATGAACTTGTGCAACACCAGGGGCGTTACACTCGCGCTGCCGACCCTGAAGAAACCTCCTAATGCCCCTTTTGAAGAACCCCATATTGTAGGCGCATGGGAAGACACATTCCACAGCTTGAGTGTGTGTGGGATGAAGTTTCTTTCTCCTCCAGTTGTTACCAATATCGGTAAACCCTTCTAATCTGTGTGGAACTTGCGATTCTCAGTATTATTACTAAAAGAAAACTCAAATTCAATAAAAATATTCTGTATTCATCATCAAAATTAGAAAGTAACATTAGTAAAATGAATATGAAAGAGTACAATAGTTAGCACTATACTTTAAATTAATCACAAGCCTTTGTTGAAGTTCCTACTATAAACTATACTTACTATATACTATATAACTATATTAAATATAAGCAACAAATAATAACGCTACGAGTGTTGCCGCTGGAGGATCCTTCCAGAACCGCTAGTGCCTCACCCCGACTCTCGATGGCTTGCGCCCTCCGGCTTGTGAAATACATTCTATCATCGCACCGCTCACCATAGGCAGGAAGTTCATCCTCACACATTGCGACCTGAGACGGTGCGCACTGTACGGTACGAAAGAAACTTCATCCCGCGCCCGCTTAAGCTGTGGAATGAACTCCTTGCTGAGGTTTTCCCAATCATCTACAATATGAGGTTCTGCAAGAGGGGCATTAGAAGGTTTCTTCAGGGTCGGCAGCGCGAGTGATTCACCCTTTTTTTTACGTGCGCAAAATCCCCACGGATACCTCCCCACCGGAGCCGGTGGGAGAGGTTATGTCGGACTCGAACCGACTAAAACGCACGCTCCCTGTGGGTCGTTTTAGTTGCCGAAGGTGAGGTTGACAGGCATATCCCTCGCACCCCGGCCGACCCAGGGCCATCTCTCACGATCTGGCCTTCTTCTCGGGTGTGGGGACTACAGAGTCCCCAACTCGTCCCCAGTGAAACACCCCTGGTGTTGCATACGTCCATACACCACGGTAACCACTTTCCATCAGGTAGGTCGTGTACTGTACTGCCACCTAATTGGTATTAAAAAAACCAACATCTGCGCGGGCGGCACCGCGGGCGGAAGGCTAGTATAATTATATAACCACAAAAGAACACGCACTTATTTACATACACAGCAACACCCGGTGACTCAACAATATTCAATCATTCAAACATTTCCACTGAGAGGGAATCGAATCCGCGACCTTTGACTTAGCAGTCGCACGCTCTACCACTGCGACACAGTAATGTTATATTGGCACAGAACACATATTGGAATTCATGTTATTTCACACACATTTCACGCCACACTTAAGTCTAGCGCACCTAAAGTACTCGCAGGGTTCCCTAACAAGTAAGCGACTGTAGTTTTCTGTGAGTGTTTAAACGAATATGTCTTACTAACTTGCTCTTATCACTGAAACATTTCTTACATACATTACACTCATAAGGCTTCTCGCCAGTGTGTGTACGCATATGTATAATTAAACTCCCATTCTGAATATAACATCTCTTACATACATTACACTCATAAGGTTTCTCGCCAGTGTGTGTACGAGTGTGCCTAGCTAAACTACCCTTTTCACTGAAACATTTCTTACATGCATTACACTGATAAGGCTTCTCGCCAGTGTGTGTGCGAGTGTGCTTATCTAAATGACCTTTAATACTGAAACATTTCTTACATACATTACATTGGTAAGGCTTCTCGCCAGTGTGTGTACGCATGTGAACATCTAAACTCCCTTTGCGATAAAAACATTTCTTACATACATCACACTCATGAGGCTTCTCGCCAGTGTGGGTACGCATATGAATAATTAAACCCCCATTCTGAATATAAGATTTCTTACATATATTACACTGATAAGGCTGCTCGTCAGTGTGTGCACGAGTGTGCTGATTTAAATTACCCTGAGTACTGTAATATTTCTTACATACATTACACTTATAAGGCTTCTTGCCAGTGCGTGTACGCATATGAATAATTAAAGTCCCATTCTGATTATAACCTGTCCATTCTGGTTTGTGTTCTACAACGCTTTTAAATTCTTCTTTTGGTTCTTCAATGTTATCCTTTGCTTGGTCACTTCTCGTTAGGTTGTTAGCTGGGGTATCTTCATGGTTCATCTGCGTAGTTGGTCGAGGTTTTTTAGAAACAGGAGCACCTGAATAAGAAACCACATGAATGTAGTAATCTATACTTATAAAGAAAATATTTTTTGTAAATTTGTTTTATTTATTTAATATTATTATTATAATTTGTAAAAAAATATATGGACGAACGACTTGAAAAAGGACGCTGTGGAAAAATACGGTGAAGTTATCGGGTGCAATGGTGCACTTTGGAAGAGGTCTGTGTCTAGCAGAGGATTGCAACCGGCTGGTATTGATTGATTTATGTAAAATTAATGTTGAATTTGGACTAGACGAGGCATTAAACATGGCTCTAACCCAAGGTAAGGTACTTAATAAACCATGCTTCTAGACACTTTCCATCATTGCATCCCTCCATGCATTGTGGGAACTATCGTACAGGAGCACTCGGTGTGCTAAATCAATATAATAATAACACATCTATTTATGTATACAAAAAATGGATACAGGAAGACACAATTTGATACAGTTTTGTGGCATAACAAATGGCGGCCTTATTACCTTCAGCATCTTCTTGTTTCACGCTAACACTGTCTGATCCACCTGCAGTCGTCTCCGTCACTTCCTCCATGCTCGGGCGTTCATTGGGCATAACTTCTAGCTTGACTTGCTGCGGAGACAACACCACATTAGCACACACTTTCACCAACTGAAGACCAATGTTCTTAGTACCAATCTGTTCAAAATTGGAACTTGGACTTGATGTATGAGTTGCCACAAACCCCAGGACTAACTGTCGCAACGTGTGCTGACGACACAGCCCTACTCGCCTCCAATAAGTGCCCTATTCAAATTCAAATTCAAGCTTTTTATTGATTGAATAAGAATATTACATAGTATATAAAATTGTTGAGATAGGGGGTGTTGCACAGCTGTCCTCTCACTCAATCTGCCCCTGCGACACAAAGGCCTCCCCCAGTAGCCAGTAGTTTATAAGAACACCTTTGGATATACCAACAATCATGGAGGAAATAGAAGCCCATGGAGTTGACTACTCACTATTCCTGAAACTATATGTTCACTCAAAAAGTGGCATGATATATTTGACGAATAGAGGATTTTAGCAGTCCCGGCAAATATAAGGACAGGACAAGCTCCATTGGGGGTAACGCCCCGAACGCCAACAGTGCCCACACCCCATTGGCTTATAATCACAATAAGATTGATCGTGAGATATGTGTATATACAAAAAAGACGTCTGTTCAAAGTCAAAAATCATTTATTCTGCATAGATAATTAAATCGGAACTTAAAAAACGTGCAACATAAAATTAAAAATCTAAAAATCCCCCGTCGCAAAAAACAACCCCTAAAAAGGCGAAAATAAGTTGTGGTAGTTAACTCTATAACTTTAATATACCTAATAATGCAAATTTTGATGCAATCCTTGTCATGTAGGGGGACTCGTAAGTCGTAGAGCAAGTACGTCATATTATCGGCACAATCCAAGGTCCCCCCGACAATGACACAAAACAAACACACACACACAAAGACACACAAACACACACACACGCACACACAACAACAACACAAAACACCTCAAACTTATAGTTTTTGCGTCGTGGGTTAAAAAAGAAATATGTAATTCTACTTTAGCAAATAGACAACCGGTTCGAAACGCGGCCATATATATATATATATATATAACTTAGCAGGCATATTTTTTTGTCTATTAACAAACATTTGCTAAGTCTACTTAGTCTAAATACAATAATTTACTTGAGTGGCATAGTTGAGCGAACAGCTCATTTCCAAGCTTGTTTATCATCTGTATTCTTGGATTTTATAACAGCCTTTCTGGTACAATTTACTCTTTACTACTTTTTTAAATTTATTCACAGGTAAATCCCTAATTTCATTAAGGAGCTTGTTAACTGTTAACCTATGAACGTGTGTAACACGACACTGTAAGAACAGAGATTTTGTGCCGTTAGTGTAGAGGACAAAGCAGGACAAGCCTTTGGTCATCCCACTGACAGCACAAAAAATCTCCAGTGACCTCTGGCTACCCTACTCACCGCTGGGACAAACACGAAGTTATTATAACCGCGGTATTCTGTAGGGCGGAGGTACTTCCCCAGTCGGACTGCTCAGTTCCTCCTAATAAAAAAATTTCCTCTGACACAAAGGAAGGATCCTCCAACCAGGCAAGGTGATCACGCCTGGCGGGCCGCGGCCCAAAATTGTTCCCATTAAGGCAAAGATTACTTGTACTTAACCAGACCACTCTTGTGATTTCACTTTGTCATAATTATTTTGTTGTCTTTTAATTTTACATATTAATGAAGTATCGTCAGCAAATAAAATAATACTATTTTAGGCCCTTACATAGTAGGGGAGGTCATTTATATAGATTAAAATTGAGTTTCCATTTAACATCAAAAGCAATCATGGCAATTCAACTTGCAAGCTTTGACTTACTTGTCGAACACTCTACAAGAACAATCAAGAGTGAATTTAATAATATTTACTATACTATATATTTGACAGCCTCTGTGGCGTAGCAGTAGTGAACGCGACTGCTACGCAGGAGGCGCGGGTTCGATCCCCGCTCAGTGCAAATATTTGTATGCATGAATATATGGGTATTTGCATTGGTCTGGGTGTTTCTATGTATAAGATGTATGTATTTACAAAAAAAAAAGTATTTAAGTATGTTTATATGTATTCTAGATTCCATAACACATGCTAGTTAAACTATGCTTACCATGGGTCTAGATAGCGTTGTGTGGAATGTTGTAGAATATTTATTTATTATTATTTATACTGATTTTTGTACAGAGACATTGTTTTAGGCACCACTAGCTGACGCCCGCAACTTCGGTTTTAATCACGTTCCCACTATGGGAACCATTTCCTGGCAAAAAAGCAGCTTATATCTTAACCAATAAATATATGATACCTAATATTTATTGGTTAATATTTGTGCAGCAGCAAATTTACTCATTTATTTATTTATTAAATAAGTACAACCACATTACGTGTATTACACAATTCACACAACATTCAATTATTGGTAAAGTCTCCTATACATAATAACAATTACGGTGTACATAACATTCACAAAAATAACAGAACAGTGAGGCAAATCAATGCATTAACTACGATCAGCAGTGCTAGTGCCAATAGCAAAAACAAATTGTAATGGCGACAGCAAATAAAAATGAAACAAAAATTTTCAAGCAACACAACTAGGCAGTAACTTTGATTTTAAAGAAAGAAAGAAAGAAAGAAAATACGTTTATTAAACACACACAATAATATAATAATGCCATTAATAACAGGTGTCAGTGTGGAGTGTGCATTTAAAAGGCCGCAGTTCAGCTGATGCTACAGATTAGGCACAATCTGCAGCACTGGTTTTCAACTGTAGCCTAACCAAACCAGGTAGCTTACTGTATGTTTGCCATTATTCCTATTAAAAGAAAAAAACAAAAAACAAAGTACATTATACATATACCCGTACTGTACATACACACAACATGTACTAGGTATACACAATACACACACATTAAGATTTAAGTCGATTAAGTGGATGTTAAAAATTTCGAGATTATACCTTTCGCTGACTTTGTCATTGCAGTTGCAGCAAATTCGAGACAAAGGCGATTGCATAACAAGGTTTGTTCTACTTGGTGTGTAAAAAGTTTAACTATCGGTTGCCTTGGATAGCTATGAGGGACGGAGAATAAGATCTTACCGAGCAGTTCATTACATTTAAACTGACCGTTTACCACCATATGCAGAAAGCAGACATCCAGCATCTGTCTTCGGTCAGGTAGTCTATTCATTTGAAACCTACTAAGACGACAGTCATAGGAGTTCCTGTGTGAGGAGCCCGTGGCCCCAAAAGCAAGGTATGCCCTCTGAATGCTTTCTATGCACAGTGATTGAGCGTCATAAAATCATATTATACTCATCCTGTGGTCACAGCCTCACTCTACCACACACATTCCTTGACAGCTTACCACTCTCTTAACAACCGTGTTGTGCAACTGTGGAGCAAAAGGCCTGAGGAAGTGGTGTCAAAGTGTCACTTGGATAAATGGCTTGCAGTGAACAACAAACAATAAAAGTGATATGTACTTGACTGAACTATACTCCAACACCAGGAAGTGCACATAGTCGCAAATTGCTGCTTGACTATAATTTACATAATAATATGTTATTCCAGATAATAAACTATCCCTGTGATAAATAACAGTTAGATCCATCCAGCCATTAGTGTGATTGAATCAAACATATCCACAAAATTTCATACTAAACTTCAAGACTACTCACCACTTTGTGGTTCAGCAACTGCATGAACAGCTCCTCACTGCGGAGAGATGTCCTCCTCAGCTCATAGCAGGTCTCAAGTCTTGAGCAACAGAGGTCGCAGGCCAGGGATGGTCTGCTGTCTTCTGTAACCAACTGTTAAAATAATTTTATTATTTTACTACCAGGTTGAACAAAAGTGTGTCAATGCAGCAGTCTACTAACGTTTATTAAACATTTAGATGAGAAAATATAAAGCCCAAGATGAGACTTGAACCAGATTCTTGCAGAGAGAAGCTCATATGCACCGATTATTGATTATATATCAAGGCTTCCCGTGGGCGTCACCGCCCCGTATCTCTCGTGACTTGGTGTCAACAAACATGCCGGTCTCTTCGCATTACAACAGCATAAAATAGGTTAAGTTGTTTATTATAAGAGGCTCTTTTATTAAACGTGCCAGAGGTAGTATTACTCACCAGTATCAGAGTCAGAGACTCGTACATCTCCTGTAAATGAGTGTCGGCAATCGACTGCAGTCGAGAGTCGTCCGCTAGACATATTCTACACATAGACAGCTTCTCCATCTCCAAATTCACGTTCGCGTTTGTTCCGTAACACCGTTTATGTTGTTTAGAGCTTCAGTTAAGTTCAATCTTTAATGTATAGTATCCTAACTTTAAACCATGCAAATCTTCACAGATTTAGTAATCAGTAATGATAATGACTAACCTAACTAACTAACCGCAATTCACAATTTCATTTCTGAAAGAAACTCGTTCTGCTATCAGCTATGTTCACTTTCACTACACAGCTATAAGGAGTAATTGAGTAATAATTATAAATTACAATTAAAATATATAAATACCTAACCTCCATTAACAACAATATTTTAACTACTCAATTCGCAAAACAACTGTCAAAAAAAATTGGAGCAAGGGCGGGTGATGACATCGTGACGTTGTCTTGACATCTTTTTGCAAAAAAGGAATTACTCTGCAACCAAACAATATTTTACGATTCTGTAAACAGAGGAACAGAGGAATTGCAATACGAGAGGCTAAGTCTAGTGCACAAGTGTAAAATTAATATAAGAAGGTATAAAATGTGTATACCCCCGACAATAGGCACAAATATACACATACACATACTCACGTACATACATACATACCTACATACAAACATAAATACATAAATAAACATACATACATACATACATACATACATACAAATACATATCATGTATGTCTGCTATTGTTGAGAGAGAAAGTAATCTCTTATACGTCTTTTAAAAATATTCAGAGAAGGACTATCGCGTATGGAGAAAGGAAGAGAATTCCACAGTCGTACTGCAGAAACTGTGAAGGAATTGTCGTAGCAAGTCGAACTATGCGAGGGAGTTCGAAGTAAAAGAGGACGAAGTGCGACAGGGCTTACCCCTGGGTACAAGGAACTCAAAACGCTCACGAAGATATGAAGGAGAATGAGGGTTGTGAAGAATAGAAAAGAGAAGGGAAAGAATGTGAACATCTCGACGCCGCCGAATTGGTAACCATTTCAATTGCCTTCTGAACTCCAAAACGTGGTCGTACTTACGTAGGCCGAAAATAAAACGAATACATAAATTTTGCAGTCGCTCCATCTTGTTCCAGAGTTCTTCAGTTGCATCCAGAAAGGTGACATCAGCATAGTCTAGGAGAGGAAGGAGAAGAGATTGAGCGAGACAGACTCTGGTTTTAAAAGGAAGGAAATTCTGAAGACGCCTAAGGGAGTGGAAAGTACCAAAAACTCTCCGGCTTACCTCGTTGATATGACTGGTCCATGACAAATTGCAATCGAAGAGAACCCCCAGGTTTTTGGCGACCGTGGAAAATGGTATCAGAGTATTGTTGTAAAAAACAGGAGTTAGAGAGGCATGGTCAAGATTACTGTAAATGTGTCTACCACCTATAATGACTGCCTGAGATTTAGCAGGATTGACAAGCAGTCCGAAAGATTTTGCCCAAGCACTAATGTTTTTAAGGTTGATGGCAGTAATGGCCCCACCCACATCATCAGACCTAAAATGACGATACAACTGCAAATCGTTTCTTCCTTGCGCATAGAGTCATGGCCATTGTATTTTTAATAAAAGTAGTAGAAACGACTACACTTGTTTTAATGACTGAACTTGTCAAGTGTTGAGCAAATTATGGGCTAGTTAGTAATCATTGGATTGCCGTGTTTTAGAACACGGTAATGACCATCCTGCCGTATATCGTGTTTTAGTGCTGAAAAAACTCAAATAGCCGTGTAACACGGCCTTTGCCGTGTAAATGGCAGCACTGATGTCGAATGAGCGTCGGGATTTCCCTGCGCATTTATATATTTAGTGCATGCCGGTACAGTAGGTATATTATATATTGACTTATTTCGTAGCATCGTATAAATTCACTCCACACGCACATGACGCATACACAAATTTAATATTTATTATGCAGTTTATAACCAACACAGGTCAAATTGGAAACCCTCAAATTTTTTTAATTTCTTTGGCAGTGCTATAGGCCGCATCGTTCTAAATTACTTTATAAGGAAAATATTTTAAATTCAGCAATAGGGGTCAACAAGGTGATCCTCTTGGGCCAGTCATTTTCAGCCTGGCTATTCACCCTATAATTCAGCGACTAAATTCCAAATTTAACGTTTGGTATCTAGATGATGGTACTCTCGGAGGCGATGTAGACAGTATTATATCCTCGCTGCGCACGCTCGTACACTTCTGTTTCTGTATCAGCAGAAAAAAGGAGAGCAGTATCGTCCGCGTATGATATAATCATGCCGTGTTCTAGATTTATATTACATAGTTCGTTTATATAAATTAGGAACAATGTACCTCCCAATACGCTTCCCTGAGGAATGCCAAAAGAGGTGTTGTCCATGTCTTCACTGATGACATTCCCGATCTTTACGCATTGGGTACGTTCTTTTAAATAGCTCTTGAGAAGTTCCAGCTGTAAGCCTCTTATTCCTATATTGTCAAGCTTGCTCAACAGTTTGGTAATAGAGACCGTATCATACGCTTTCGCAAGGTCCAGAAATATTCCCACTGTACGATTACCCTTATCAAGCTCTTGTGCTATGTAATCCGTCAGATGATGCACTGCATCGGCTGTAGACCTTTTGGCTCTAAATCCAAACTGTGTATTCGATAAAAGCGAATTATCCTCCAAATATTTCATCAATCTAATATTTATAATTTTCTCGAGTATTTTTGAGATTGCAGAGAGTATGGATATAGGCCTATAATTGGTTACTTGTTCTTTCCCTCCGGACTTATATACTGGGACAACCACAGCTTTTTTAAGGCACTTAGGGAAAACGCCTGTCGCTAAACATTTTTGAAAGATGTTAGTAAATGGTTTTACCAGTATATGCCTGAATTTTTTAAGAATTTTATTTGATATAAGATCCCAACCAATAGCACAGTCATCTTTTAAGTTCGAGATTATCCTCTCAACCTCTTTTTCGTCGGTGTCCAATAGCACAAAAGATGACAGAGTAGTCCTATTCGGGAAGGGTGGGCTTGTGGGAACCTGCGTATTCGCTTGCGTTTGCTGTGCGAGTCGCTTACCTATATTTATAAAGAACTTATTGACTATGTTAGCTGATTCTACTTGTGATGGATGAGTGTTTAATAAACTTGAAGGCGATTCCTTTTGCTTCTTAGTGTATGTTATATTTTTAATATGTTGCCAGATCTGTTTACTATTCGATCCCGCCTTTTCCAGCTCTAGTTTGTCGTGATTTATTTTGACTTTTCTTAATAGGTCATTGCAAAAATTCCGGTATCTTTTATAAGACACCTGTAATGTTAAATTTTCAGGGTTACGCTTACTCCTCAAATGAAGCTGATCCCTGTGTTTCATACAGCGAATGAGACCTGGTGTAATCCACGGTTTTAAGTTGTGGTTTTTGTTATGTAATCGTATTACCCTTGTATTTTTATGTATTGCGTTTGGTTGCGCCGATGGTAGAATTTATATTTTTCGCTATAGTAGTAAGTCAAGTCATTGACGCGGAAACACACGCTTCCTGTACCCATCTCCCTCCCGCGCTACCTTTTAAAGTGAGATAGCAATAGTTTCCGCACCGCTCAATTGTCAAAATAGACGCATAGTCACTTTCGCAATTGAACTAGAAACAATGGCCGCCGCGCGCGCGACTCTTAGAAATTAATAATGTTTGTTGGATTTTAACCGCTTTCATGGACCTTTGCCGATCGGATTGTGCCTCTCGTGTGTCCCTCAAGTGATTTAGTGATGTGGGCGGCAACTCCTGAGCCAGGAAGAGAAGATCGGTGCACCGGCTGCGACGGCACGTGGCCCCGTGAAGGTTAGTGCATCCTCTCCTAATTTCTCGGGTTGCATTCATTGCCTAAACCACATCCGCGGCAACCCGATCACCTGTCTTGTTTGTTGTGTTAAGCGTCAATGGAACAGTTAACTTCAACCCCCCGCGAAATACAGTCCACTAGCTCACGTGGCGAGAATTGCGCCACCATTCTTTTTGGTCCTGGTCGAGCCGGATCCTTAGTCGTAGATCGCATTTTGTCATTTATTCTATTGGGAATAAACGCACCGCACCTAAATACCTAGTTATTTTAGTAGAAAACCCCGCATCTAGGCATTTAGGTTTAGTTCTTTTTGGTCCTGATCGAACCGGATCCTTAGCCGTAGTTCGTAGTTTGTTATTATTCTATTGGGAATAAACGCACCGCACCTAAATACCTAGTTATTTTAGTAGAAAACCCCGCATCTAGGCATTTAGGTTTAGATTTTTTGTTGTCCGTTCGCCACTGGCTCGCATCGTATCGCACTTTGTTATTTATTCCATTGCATTGGGAATAAACGCACCGCACCTAAATACCTAGTTATTTTAGTAGAAAACCCCGCATCTAGGCATTTAGGTTTAGATCTTAGGTATCCTAGACACCCTAGTGCATAGGCACAGTGTAATACCTAACGCATTTGGCTTTTGTTTTTATTTGTTTCAATCTCTAAGTTGTCCGTTCACCGCTAGCTCGCATCGTATTTACCTAATACCTACGTGGGCAGATACGTAACCAATACCTCGCTCGCATTTCATTCAAATTCATACGAAAGTATTTTAATTTGAATAGATATTACGCAATACTTAATCCCTTAAATAATAGTTGAACCTAGACAGCGACCATCGCGTAGGTAAGATCTGGCTGTTGCTATGCGCGTTGGTTCAAGCCGGCACTCGCAGTCATAAGTACCTACCTACCTACGGAATATCGCTCGTGCCGCGTCGCTGTACTGTAGGTACCGCTAAGATTAAGTCATTTCATTTGTTGTTTACCGCACTTTAGTTTGATATTTAATTGTAAACATGCCCCCAAAGGTTGGTAGTACCGATAGTAAAGTTCAACTGAAACTTTTATACGCTAAAAGAGAAATGATTTACTCTCTGTACAATCGATTTGTGATAATGCACTTAAAACCTCTGATTTGGCTATTAGAGATTCGTTCTTGTGTTCTATAGAAAACTTGGATAGTTTGCGCGCGGATTTCGAGTCTTTAGTACATGACATCAACGTTTTAGAGTTAAATTTAAATCCCGATTACTCAGTGAGTTATCAGGCCTTGTCGTCGTTTGACGATTTGTATTGTCGTATCAAACGCGTCGCTAGGAGTTTGGAGAAACCGTCTGACCGACCCAATCCCACTCGCGACCGACCTAAGTTGCCACAAATTCAAATACCCGAATTTGATGGTAACATTCGCAATTGGGGTTTATTTATAGATAGTTTTGAGAATACAATAGATAAGAACGTTTCGTTGACAGATCACGAAAAATTGCATTATCTCGTTGAAAAATTAACTGGTAAAGCTATAACCGTTTGCGCTGGAATTACGTTTAGTGCCGAAAATTATAATTTAATTTTAAATACTTTGAAAGCTAAGTATGAGGATAAAAGATCGGTAGCTAACGCATATTTGGATCAGATGTTTGACTTGAAACCCATTACGGCATGTAACGATCAAAACTTAGAGAAGTTTCTAGATACTTTCGCATCATCTGTTCGCGCCGTAAAGAACCTAAAGATCGATGACCTCTGCGACTTCTTATTTTTGTATATGGGTTTAAAGAAATTAGATTCCGAAACCATTCGTTTATTTGAGTCGGATCATCGCGGCAATAAAATTCCTAAGTTCGAAGACTTAGAAAGTTTTGTTCGCGAGCATATAAAAATATTGCAACGCTCTTCATCGAAACATGAAGGCGCGAAGAAAGTTGTTAGTTCTGAACGCAAGATAGATGCCTCATCGAGGTCACTGAGGTCAACTCATACTTATGTTAATACCGCACCAGCACATGTACAATCACCTGTTTGCTCTTTGTGTAATACTCATCATTCGCAATTGTACAAGTGTCCTGGTTTCCTAAAATTGTCGCCTAATGATCGTTATAAATTTGTTCGCGCTAATAATTTTTGTTTTAATTGTCTCGGTACTAAACACCGCGTTGTTTTATGTAATAGTAGAAATAGTTGTCGCAAATGTTCAGCGAGACACCACACTTTGCTCCATTTTGAAAATAGTAATGCCACACCCAATGTGAGCACAGTTGGTTCGTCGAGCGGTGGCACACCGTCGCGTAGGTCGCCCGTGTCGGTGGCGCCTGCGCCACAGCCGCAGCCCGCGCTCGCGCGCGCTCCTGCCCGCGCGGGGACCGCTGCGAATGGCGTCGCCTTGTGTTCGTTGTCCGCTAGTGATGCGCTCACTACTGTGGTCCTCGCGACCGCTCGCGTTATTGTTGTCGATGCATTAGGTAAACCGCACATTGTTCGAGCGCTATTAGATGGCGCTTCGCAAAGTAATTTTATTACTCAAGATTGTTGTCAACGTCTTGGTTTCAATGTTGATAAGCGTTCAACCCGCTCAGTGGTGAAGGGTTTTGGAGGCTTACAGTCAGCTGTTCATGGCACCGTTAGAACAAGGTTTGGATCTCGTTTTAATAATAATATTTGGTTTGACATGGATTCGCTCGTTATAGATAAAATAACTGAACAGTTGCCTACCGTCCCGGTTGACACGTCTTTATTAACGAAATTTAAAGACTTGCCTTTAGCAGATGAGACTTACGCTGTTCCTGGAGTCGTCGATATATTGATCGGCGCTTCGATTCTCCCGCACCTCCAGTTATCACGTAAGGTTCAAGGGGGACCGACGTACCCCGCTCCGCACGCCCTGGAAACAGTTCTAGGTTTTGTTATAATTGGTTCCGCACCCGCTTCTATAGATAGTTTTAGTCACTCGACTGCCTCGTTCTGTTGCACCGTCGAGCCGCCACTGGAGTCTACCATCCGCAAGTTTTGGGAAATTGAAGCGGTCAATGTCCCACCTATCCTAAGCCCTGATGACAAGATGGCTGAGGAGATTTGTTGTCGCACGACTACTCGTGATGAGCAGGGTCGTTATGTTGTCGCGCTCCCTTTCAAGGGAGATATTTTTTCGCACGGTGACTCCCGTGTATCCGCTGAAAAACGCTTTCTTTGTTTAGAACGAAAGATGCAGGCGTCTCCAAAGTTAAAGCAGGCCTATGATGAGGTTGTTAACGAATATTTAGATAAAGGTTACATCTCACCTGCACCTGCGGACACTGACGAGACCCAGCCTTCGTACATTATCCCGCACCACGGAGTTATTAGAGAAGATAAGCTTACTACTAAACTCCGCGTAGTTTTGGATGGCAGTGCTAAGACTAGCACTTCCGTGTCGCATTAATATTAGTAGAATTTTAGCTTTTTCGGACTCAACAGTCGCTTTGTGTTGGGCCCACTCTTCGCCCCATCGTTGGGACACATTCTTCGCTAATAGAGTGGCAAAAATTCAATCTGAATTAGCGCCACAAAATCTCTTTCACGTTGCTGACACCGACAACTCAGCCGATTGTCTCTCTCGTGGATTGCTTCCTTCGCAAATTTTAGATCACCCGTTATGGTTTAGTGGACCGTCCTGGATTCATGCCGCGTTAGATAAGTGGCCAGTTAGTCAATTCAATCCCACTACGGTTTCCGAACCACCCGAGGAGAGGAAGCACTCGCTTGTTGTGTCGGTCCCGCGTGAAGAGTCCCTTATTTTGTTGTTGGCTAATCGCGTCTCGTCTTGGTCGAGACTGTTGCGTTGTGTTGTTTATGTAGGCCGATTTTTGAGAATTTTATCTACGTGCGGTCATATAGAGTTGACCGGTGATTTAAGTACGCAAAATATTTGCCCGCAATAGATGTTAATGACCACAGAACAGTTAAAGGAGGTTAGAAAGGAAATAGTTCCTAATTTGTATCAGGACGCGTGTCGCCGCTTGTCTCCCACTCTTTAACTCCACTATAAAAAAGAGACCAATACGACGCGGTTTACGCACACAAATAAATCAGCACACTCAAATCACGAGTTTGCTATTGGTTGTCACACTAATGCAAATACTGCATTTGACGTGTACTCACACACGCACAAAAGCAATAAAAATTTCTCATACATGTTACGGTGACCAAAGGTCGATTTTCGATATCGATAAAATTTCCGTAATTTTGATACTATCTGAAATTTACACAAGTCGTGAACTTTATTGAGTAAGCTCATTCTGCGTTATTAGTAACATCAACAATTCATCATAATTCTTGTATTTTGACAAAGTAGGTGAAAAGTAGCCGTAGTAGCCGTCTGGCTAAATGTAAATACACAATACCCCTCTAGTAACTAAATGTGGAGAAAAATCCTTTATTAACTACCAGTAGGGATAGAACAGTAGGGATATGTGGAACAGTGGAACACAACCAGGCTCTGTGGCCGCGGTCGTGGACGACCCGCGCCACCTGTGTACCGGTCGCGTTCACTACCAAGTGAACGCGACCGATACACAGGTGGCGCGGGTCGATTCCAGGTCAGTACAAATATTTGTATGCATGAATATGGGCAATTGGATTGATCTGGTCGTGCCTCGGAGAACACGCTATGCCGTCGGTCCTGATTGCCATACGAAAACCTATGGCAGTTGTTACGGGTAGTGGGGAGCCCTAAAATGTCCAACAACTGGTCTGACTGCCAAGCTTCGATATCGCCAATAAGTTGTGAAGGTCAGATGGCAGTCGCTTCACTGAAAATATCGATGAGACTAGAAAAAGCGGAGCGCGGACTCCGAGGTAAAATGGAAGTTGAACACAGCCACGAGTCAAATGTGCACCTGGGCTGTGGATTCCCGCGATTAACATCATTCATGCATAGAAATGTAGTAAATAAATAAATGACACAAATAGATATAGGTTCTTATTTTTTTGCGCAGAACGCTAAACTTTTCCAAAATTAAAGTAGCCTTGGTAACTCTTTATAACATCAACTATCTTCTGTCAAAATCATGTTAAATTCGGTTTCGCCACTTCGGAGAATATCCGAATCAATGGTTATACTCATATGCATTTCTTATACAAAACTGTTGTTTTAACATTACAAGCAAACACTTCGATTTAATTCATAATGTATAGTTCTATGAATAAATTACGCACTACTTACTGAAAAAGGTACAACGATATTTTTGTGCGGAGTAGCACCTGGTTTTAAGTATCTTTTTCCAGATTTTTTTGTTATATAATCATTGTCTCCAAAATGTTTCGAACAAATTGTGCTTGCTGCATTTAGTAGGTATCCATTCAGTTCTACCCGTAGCCTCAATCTACATTTTTTAATATCTGGATTTGTTGGAAACCTAAAATTAAATTATAAATGTATTTTCAATATAAACGGCTGACATAAAACAAAATTTTACAATTATTATTGACGGTAATAAACAAATGTATTTTGATTACAGTATTACTGATAATATTAATTTGTGTACGTACTTAATATCGACAGTGTTTATAACGGATCATTTTGTCCAACACTCGATACGCATGGATATCGCGGCATTGCAAGCGTTAGTTCGGCACACGCGATTCTCGCAAAGAACGCTATACACTGCGCGATCGCTCACGTAGTACAAGATGGCACTCATGTATTGCAAGCAATGTATAATTTTGTATCAGTTTGCGATTATGTCGTTTTTGTCTACAAATTACATAATACTTTTGTAATAATTACAAATATTACTTGTATTTTAAGGTTTTTTGACTTACCGATGAAAAGAAATCCCTTCTTGGGCTACACTACACACTTGGCTTCTTTTCCGACACGTTATTATAGCGCAAGACGGCATAATTCTTTTTTTTCGCGGAGCTTCTTACGTTGTCACAATAAGAGCGCGACTGTGTTGGCCGCTAAGTAAATTTCGGTGGGATATGAGCATTTGCTCATATGCGCGGCGCGCCTTCCCCGCCCACAAGGCCCTTCTAACCTCCTTTAACTGTTCTGTGTTAATGACGATAGAATGCACCTTCTAACTCGTCACGCTCTTTTAGATAAATTAGTCCAATCGTTTTGGAATCGTTGGAGAACCGATTGTTTGCAATTACTGTAGGTACGGTGGTAGTCCTTATGACTGGGAATGCGCCTCCTTTGCATTGGCCTCTAGGAGTAGTAGAGGAAGTTTTCCCGATTCCCGCGGGATAACTCGTGTTGTACGGGTTAAAACCGCAACCGGATCGTATCTGCGCCCGGTTGTTCGCCTCTGCCCTCTGCCTAACCAGCAGTAGGCACGAGTTCAAACCTAGGTTTATATTTTAGTTGTTATTTCCCAAACCTAGATTTAGATTAGACTTTAGATTTGTTCCGCATTTTTCGTTTTGAAGGTAACCCTTCAAGCCGGGGGGAATGGTTGCGCCGATGGTAGAATTTATATTTTTCGCTATAGTAGTACTGCCTCGCTAACTAAGAATACAATAACTCGATTTTGACGATTTCGAGAAAAACGCGCGCGAAGTTTTGAACTTTGTTTTTCTTGTATATCATGAACCAGTGAACATATCTACATGAAACTGGTACCAATTAAAAGAGAAACAAATAAAGAATAAGATAAAATATAATTCAACGTAAAACTATTAAGCTTATGGCATTGAACATGGAAATAATGTTCATAGCTAGGAATGTTTTAATAATCAACCTGTCATCACTAGTCTTAAATACAACAACTACGTTACTTATTGTACTCATCTTTAGCAAAGGCACTTATTGTAGTTTTAAGTAAAGAATCAGCCTATTCTTACTTGTTATAAATACGATAACTAATGTATATTTACTACTTACTTATACTTATCTAGATATATACAACATGTAATGTTACCTAATGTATTCTTTTTTAGTAAACCTACAAACTGAAGTACTATTATGTAAACACGACTAATCAAGAAACCCAATGAAAAAAGAATATGATTCTTTGTTTAAGTATTTATTAAAAAAGAAACATAAATTACATAAATGTTCATTACAAAATATCGCACTTTTCAAGAATTGGTATGAAACCATAAATAATAATAAAAATTACTTCTTATAATCTTTCAGACAATCAGAACCTGTTTTGTTAGGTAATCACAGCATAATATTAGATATTTTAAATTAAAAATCTAATCAGAGATCACTTGCAAATCAATAAGTTTTCTACCTAGTTATTATTTAAGGCTTACTACACTAATAAATGTTTACAAAAATTTTATAATTACACTAATAAATGCTTACTAATATTCAACAATATTATTCACAATCAGCGTAAAAGGCACATAATATCACTTTGACAAACACCTAAAAGCTAGCTTAAATAACTAAAATGGCACTGGTAAATTAGAGAACAGTAATTCTTAGTTCCTATTCAATGTGTAAATTGATTGATTGATTGAATGATTCTGGTAGCGTGGTCCAGAAAAGTCTTCAGTTCTTAGGCAACAGAGGAACTAACTTACAAATTATTTCCTGCTTTCTTTCTTTGGGTATCCTTTGAGGCACGGACCTCGAAACAGCGTTTGGAAAGATCTTGCTCTTTTTAACTTTAACTTGTAGAAAGTCAAGTTCTTTCCACTCTGATTCCAGATTTTCTTTGAATTTGATAGTGTAATTTCCTTTCTCGGCTTTTACAGAGATTATGTCCCTCAAATATACCCTTGGCTCGATATTTCTAAGTTTATGCTACGATGAAGAGTCTTCAAAAATAAAAAATCAGCAACTGACATAACGTGCACTTTGTTTCTTCGTGAATTTGCATTCTGGACGGCATCGACAAAGTCGTTTGAAATCGTAAACTTTTTTTTCTTCTTTAATGACATTTCCACCTGATGGTGGAAATGATCGGCTGACATGAAAGAGTGTCCGGGCTCGAAATATTTTACTGTGATGGTTTCAATGGCAGTGAGATTGCTGTTGACCATGTTAATTAAGAAACACATGAAAGCCCAATTCTTATTCTGAGCTGAGCAGTTATCAGCCCATATAACAACATGCTTAGCGTCTCTTGTGTGTAATAGAAAACATCTGAAAGCTGATAAGATATCTTCCTGGTTTCTGCCGGATATTGTTTCGTTTCATAGCACAGCAAAAGGTAATTTATCATCTTTGGTTTTGCCAAGAGGAATGAAACTTTCTTTGAAAGCTATGATACGAGGACAAAATATGGCAATCTTATACTGGTCCATTCTAGAAAGCATAATGACTTTCTGTAAATCAACGGAATAGTAAACGGTTTCTTTGTCAGTCGAAGCTGCACTTACATCGGTTTTGTAGGCTTCTCTATTGTCTTATATCTTAAGTTATGTTTATGGTAGAGAAGACATTTATCGCACGACTGATCTTAGCTGCACTCGTTGCTGTGTTCATGAGATTTAAAGAGAGCACATTGCTCACTCTCTTTATTTCCCAAATGGGCAAACAAAATGTTGAGTTCTCTCAGTACTCTGCGGTAGGTTAAGTCTCAGTAAAATTCTGTTGCATTAATTTTATCGTAACATCACTTGGCAAATATGATTTTAGAGGAGCATGTTCACGCCGATAATGAGAGACAACAGGATTGTAGCTTTTGAAATGTGTTTTAATAATATCTTTGTCAATAACATTTTTACGCTCATAGCTGCCTCTCATGTCCTTCTGTTCATCAACTGGTTTTTCGAGCACTCTATAAACGTGTGTACTATTCTGTGGGTGATACCCAAGTGTTGCCAAAAAATATGTTTTACGAACTTCAATTTTTACCTGGTTCATAAAAAACTTGTATTTATATGAAATACTTCTCTTAGGTGACAAATTATTATTGTCTTTTACAGTCCTCATTTTCACATTCATTGGTTCTACTAATCCTTTTACAGTCCTCTTGCCTCCCAGTTTAAATTAATGTAACAATCATGTATATTTTGCCTCTCTTCCGGTGAATCCATTTTATACGACATTTTTCTGTACATGGTGCTTTAAGGGTCAACTTTGCGTCATCTTTCTGTTTCTTCTCTTTCACCCGTTGTGATAATGGTGTTTTAAACTTACACCTCTTTCTAGGAGCACCCGATTTAATGTTAACCATTTCAGTTTCAGACAATGCGTCAGTATTAAAACCACTTTCTACAGCTTCTACTACTTCTTTAACTACTTCGATTTCATCACTAGGTTGTTCTTGTAGTGTTCTTTTATATATTAGTGTAGGTAAATCGTTATGGCATATGAGATGAAGCAACAGGAATTTTATGAACTTCAGCTACCACTACTTGAGATATTGGATCAAAGTCTTCAAGGGGTAAAACCATACCGGTATTATACTTCTTCTTCTTTTTCTGTGCTGGTGGTTTGTAATTTTTGTCTTTAACACTGTCATCTGAATCATCATAAAAATCACCTGATGGATTACTTTCCTCCTCATCTGATGGCATTGATTCATTACAAAAAAGAGAACCACTGGTGAAAACAGGTGTCGTTTGTATCTGAGGCTTATTGAACAATGTAGTATCGATGTCTTCCACTATATCAAAAGAGTTGCGATATTCGTTCTTGTAGTCAAAAATACACTCATAATCATTAAAATCGTAAGATTGAGACCAAGTTGCTGTAATGCCAGTAACAAGCGAAGGTGTCTGAAAGCTTGAACTAACGGCGTGTGACGATGCAGTATCTGGGAAAAAGGGCACGTTTGTAACCTCTCGCGAATAAATTTAGAGTTCAGTTCTTGGCGCAGAAGGTTTGTATGCAGTCTCAGGCGAAGAAGGTTTGTGTGCAGTCTCAGGCGAAGAAGGTTTATGTGTTTGTGTTTATGTAGATTTATGTACACCCCCGTTGCATAGTCTTGACTAATAATAAATACAATAACTCATAATGTTAATTCAATTATAAATGCATTATAACTTTATTTTGAATCAGTTTACTCATCATAAATACAATAACTCTATTAATTTGTGAAGCATAAGTATTATCTCTGTAAATGGTTGGGATACGCCAATCATAAGTACAATAAGTCTAAGATATTGTACATATGACGAGCAAACAAATATTGAAAATTCAAGTGCCACATATCATAAGTGGAACAACTAAAAATTATTGTACTCATGACAAGTAATGTAATCATAGTTAAAAGTGAATGTCACCACAAGTATGATTATTGTATTTTTAATTAGTAAATTTTGTAATATAAGATAGATATTGTATTCTTGCTTATTGAAATTTCAGGTTCCTGAAGGTTTCATGAAAAGTTTCTTAGATAGAATTGTAGATCTCGATTCGCTGATTCCGATTATATATGTAACTCAAAATCGACAAAAATCGAGTTATTGCACTCTTAGTTAGCGCGGCAGAGTAAGTCAAGTCATTGACGCGGAAACACACGCTTCCTGTACCCATCTCCCTCCCGCGCTACCTTTTAAAGTGAGATAGCAATAGTTTCCGCACCGCTCAATTGTCAAAATAGACGCATAGTCACTTTCGCAATTGAACTAGAACCAATGGCCGCCGCGCGCGCGACTCTTAGAAATTAGTAATGTTTGTTGGATTTTAACCGCTTTCATGGACCTTTGCCGATCGGATTGTGCCTCGTGTGTCCCTCAAGTGATTTAGTGATGTGGGCGGCAACTCCTGAGCCAGGAAGAGAAGATCGGTGCACCGGCTGCGATGAAAGCACGTGGCGTCGTGAAGGTTAGTGCATCCTCTCCTAATTTCTCGGGTTGCATTCATTGCCTAGACCACATCCGCGGCAACCCGATCACCTGTCTTGTTTGTTGTGTAAAGCGTCAATGGAACAGTTAACTTCACCCCCCGCGAAATACAGTCCACTAGCTCAAGTGGCGAGAATTGCGCTACCAGCGTTCTTAATATTTTCGATAATGTATTGCATACAAAGTTGCGGATCATCAGAATAGAAAACTGGATTATAGTCGATGTCGCGTAAATCGTGTTCAAGTTCATTCATATTTAATTTCGTGACTAAGCGAGTTTTTTGTCGTTTAGGTAACTTGCAACTTAGGGTTAGTAGGGCAGCACTATGATCGGTTACAGCGGAATTGATGACGAGTACGTGTGCGGGGTATTGTGTTTTTAGCATGATATGATCAAGGCAAGACCCACTTGCTTGACGCGTGATGAAAGTGTGCGTGGTGAATAAGCCATGAAATGAGCAGAGGTTGAGATAATGTAGGGCATCCTCTTTTACGTCTTGATGTCCTTGTAGGATGTTTATATTTATGTCTCCAGTTAATATTATGTTTTATAGGAAGACAGATCTTGCAAGGTGTCATTTAATGAGCTGATAAATACATGCTTATCGCTAAAAGCGGGAGGCCTGTATAATGCTAGTATTACCAAGTCTGTACCTATTTTTATTAATAATCTATTGCACTCTTGCATAATTGGTTCCTCTACAGTTGCATTAATTTCACTTTTTATGTAAACCACTATCCCATCGTTTTGATTATATATATTGTATTACTTCTTTACATATTATATCCTGGTATTAGTGGTATGTTATATGGTAAAGATAGCCTACATTCCGTTAAGACAATGACGTCAAGATTCATATCTATTCTATGCTGTAATGTTAGAAATCCATCTATGTTCTTAAAGATACTACGTATCTTTTGGGTTATTATTGTTAAAGGATTATTGCACGATGTTAGATATTGTTTGCACTCTTCTGCCTCACACGTCCTAGACTCTGACACAGAGAGCCTATCTAAATCATTTATTATATTATGAGTCATTGCACTGAAACTAAAATTAAATTAAATACTATATAAAACAAAAGGTCAGTAAAAAACTTGATTAGTGGCGCTCTTAGACGCCTTCATAATCAATGGAATTTATATACCTTCTTTCTGCCATTACTTTCGCTGGACAATCCGGCGCCCTCGTAGCATGTTACTAGGTTTCTTGAAGCGTAAGCAAGTCGCGCATTTTGCTTCCTCGGCCTTCTTCGCGCAGTCCTTTATCGAGTGTCCTTGCTCTCCGCACTGTCCGCAGGTATATATTGTCTCCTTGCACGTTTTTGCGTCAAGTCCATACTGCTGGCACTTGAAACATCGGGTGACCAGTGTAAAGTCTCTAACAGGGCAAGATGACCAATTCACAAATACCCTTTCCTTTGATATTAGGACTTTACGAATATTTGCAGGTACCTCAATCACATAATTACAGGTCTCTGCATCCCTCTTACCCGATTTATGGCTCAGCTTAATGGAGGCCAAGAACATTTCAAGACTGCAATCCTGTAGGTTTTCTTCCAGGTTCTGGTGATACAAGCAGGTAAAAACTTCCTTTTCTTGCATAATCGCTGGTACTCCGATAACTATAATCCTCGGTTTTCTTTTCATCTGGTCGTCTATTGTAAGGCCTGAATTAGTTAGTTGGGCTGATCGTTTTATTTGATGTTCATGAACACAATGAAATGACTAATTCGCCTCCTTCTACTCAACCCAATGGGTGCTGCATTACACCTCCTACAGAGACTACCCCTCTGGCCACTCCCAATGACAATGTTGTCCAACTTTTGCTCTGTTCGTTAAAGAATATACTAACGAAAATGTCAGATGCTCTACCGCACGACGTTGCCCTTCTTGTAGAACAATTACTGGAGATTATCTCAAAAAATAATTTTAACAATGGTTCTCAATCTCCTTCAATGGAACTGTAAGAGTATTCGTCGCAGAAAGCCAAATCTTATTGATTAAATAAATCAACACCAACTTGCTATTCAGGAAACCTTACTAAAACCTATGTCCCGTTTTAGAAATTCTACGACGCATTTTAACGTTTGCTTTATTTTATTATTATTGTAATAGTGATATATCCAAGGTAATAAATATACGTGACTTGTTAAGTTGGAAGAAATCACTTTTGTTTATTTATTACATTTCTAGCGTTTTTTGTGCGTTATTTAGGCTCGTTAATTTAATTGTGTGCACGTTTCACTGTTATAGTTCAATATTTTTGTCTTAAGAGTTCTGTTTGGGAGTTTTAAGTTCACACTTTACTTCAATATCACAATATAAGTAGTATTCATACATAACATTCTTGCCGTTGTATAGCGTTATTAGTTACTGATTAACGATAATTTCAATCACTTTTGTTGCCTTAATTTGGTTAAAATAATTAACAGCGCGAAGCACTTTATTGAAATGTGTTTACTAGACAGCGCAATCTTTGTCCGCATTTAACGTTTCTCCGCATTCTAGATTCCACAACACAAGCTAGTTTAGTTATACCTACTTACCATGGGTCCAAATAGCACTGTGTGTAACTCGTGCGGATTACCATGGCAACTGGTTTCTCAAACGTAACAATAACAAATCTGAACTAAAATTCGATAACTAAAAACTACGAAACTCAAACTAAGGCAAACGTGAAACGGTCACAGTGTTGCGGATGCTGCTGGTCTCGGGGCCTCGTGCGGGGATGCGAGAGGGTTGTTTTTGAGCCAGATGAGATGTTTTTGCATAAGTTTTACAATTGTTATTCGTTATTATTATACATAGGTTACACTAAAAGTTTCCGGAACTGGCCACTTACATAAACAATATTTAAAAATTTATTACAACATTTGAAAATAGAACTCTTTGGCTGTAGAATACAGTTTGTTTCATCTGACTGTCTTTTGTTTTTACCTTGTGGCGTCATTTAAAAAATTGTGTGTCTGCATCAACATGGATTTAACGCGGGAAAATTTTCGTAGTATGATTTTCTACGATTTTAAGTGTAATTTGACGGCTCAACAGAGCATAGCTCGGCTTGAAACAGCTTTTGGCGATGAAGCTCCATGCAAGACGACTGTTTATAGCTGGTTTGCAGAATTCAAGCGTGGTCGTATCAATCTCAGTGACGAATCTCGCGATGGTCGGCCGTCCACCGCTGTGACCAACAAAAACATCGATGCTGTGCGCTGTATGATTGAAACAGACAGGCATGTGACCTACCATGAAATTCGCGCATCCTTAGAAATAGGCATGAGTCAAATACAATCAATCCTACACAAACATTTGGGTGTGAGAAAGCTGTGCTCGCGGTGGATCCCACATAACTTGACCGAGGATCAAAAAACGGACCGCGTCACTTGGTGCAGTGCCATGCTTACCAGATTCAACGAAGGTGCGTCAAATTTGGTGTAGGACATAGTAACAGGTGACGAAACATGGATTTATTGCTACGATCCCAAAACAAAGCAGCAATCGAGCGTATGGGTCTTTCAAGATGAGTCGAAACCAACTAAAGTGGCGCGCGTGAAAAGTGCATTTAAGCGGATGATTGCTTCTTTTTTTAATAAAACTGGACACGTGGCTACTGTTGCTTTAGAAAATCGTCGTACTGTGAATAGTGACTGGTACACGACCATTTGTTTGCCGGAAGTTATTGACGAACTCCGTAAAAATAACCGTAAACGCCGTATCATCCTGCACCACGACAATGCTAGTTCTCACACGGCCAGACAGACAAACGACTTTTTGAAGGCGAAAAATGTAGAACTCATGAGTCATCCTGCATACAGTCCCGACCTGGCACCTTGTGACTTTTATCTGTTCCAGAAAATTAAGAACCAATTACACGGCCAACGATTTTCATCACCAGAAGCGGCTGTCGAGGAGTATGAAAAACACGTTTCAGAGGTCACCAAAGAGGAGTGGCACAAAAGTTTTCAAAACTGGTTTGATCGAATGAAAAAGTGCATAGACGCCAAGGGAGATTATTTTGAAAAACAATAAATTAATTTTGTACCTTTAATAGTATTTTTTCATATTCATTCCGGAAACTTATAGTGCGCCCCACGTATATCTCTAAACCCCAGTGACACAAAATTCACTAAGCGCTGTTGGGTGCCTCTTAAGGACAGCGCGGGGTAATACATTTTATCAAACCAACGGTTCTGAGGTTAATAATAATGTCCGGCGGACTGCTCTCCAAACAATCGCATTTGGTTCGGAGCGCACAAAGTTCGGGGGTTCGGGCCGTACCAAATACGGTGGTGTGTTAGGACTTTAACACCACTCTTCTCTACTACAGGCTGCCACTCACAGCTCTTTGTACAATGTTAGTAGCTCCGTGTCCTTCATAGTGCCGCATGGTCGCTCCACGTCTCTCATCCAATCGGTGTGGTTGACAGTCATCACCTGATGCTCCGCCAGAATGTACTCGTAGCGTCAGCGTCCGGTGCAGTACTGTCTACTGTCACTCTCGGCACCCTCCAGTTATTCCCATTTTAGGTAAACCCACCTCTAATCTGTGTGGAACTTGTGATTCTCAGTACTATTACTAAAAGAAAACTCAAATTCAATAAAAATATTCTGTATTCATCAGCAAAATTAGAAAGTAACATTAGTAAAATTAATATGAAAGTGTACAATAGTAAGCACTATACATTAAATTAATCACAAACCTTTATTAAAGTTCCTACTATAAACTATGTCAGGTATAAGCAGAGGACAAATAATAACACTACGAGTGTTGCTGCTGGAGATTGCTTCCAGAACTGACATCGCCTCTAGTCGCTAGTCATTCATTCATTTATTTATTCTGGCAACTATAGTCCATACACAAAAAAGTAAAGAACTAATTAACTGTTTTAAATGTTGCATCATATAAAACAGTTAATTAGATTCTGTTGATAGGTTCACAAAGTCCCACGTTCAACGTGTAACTTGGAGAGCCTACCCATCGCAGCTCCTTCCCTCCTGCCTGCGAACACCTTCAACATGCCGCTAGAGCTCGCCCACAGCCTGTGCACCAACGAGGCCCTTCTTTTGCGCATGAACGTAAAAAATTCATCTGTGCTTCTCGCTGCAAACATTTCAGATGCACTGCAGTATCGGGGGAGCCCCAGCAGCACCCCAAAGGCGTTATTATATTGCACGCTATTGATACAGAGCACATACGAACTTCACAAAACCTACGTAGTTCTAATGTAAGATAAGTTTGGACACGTGTACACTTAGCTGTACTATACACCTATAAGCACTTTGTTCTAATTTGTTTTAAGCTATTGCTGAAGCCACCGTAAAGCGTTTATATTAGCTTTCATTTTAGTTATAAACCTCTGTGGTGTGGCGGTAGAGAGGTCAACAGCTGATTTAAAGATCGCGGACATAATTCCCGCTCAGTGCAAACATTTATGTGAATAATGTATAATTATTTCCATTGGTCTGGGTATATACCTAAGTGTATTTTCCAATAAAAAACCTATATTAATGTACAGGCCTGTTTAGATGCATTCTAGAATATGGGTGTTATGGGATCTGGAATACGGATTAGCGTACTTAGATACATTGTTAGTGAATGCATGTTAGTTTCATAGGAGGTAGGACACGGCGGTATATCCGCCCGATTGAGCAGTCCGACTGGGGAAGTACCTCCGCCCTACAGAATACCGCGGTTATAATAACTTCGTGTTGTGTTCCCAGCGGTGAGTAGGGTAGCCAGAGCTCACTGGAGAATTTGTGCCGTCAGTGGGAAGACTAAAGGCTTGTCCTGATTTGTCTTCTACTGACGGCACAGAAACTCTGTACTTACAGGGTTGGTAGCGCGACTGTGACTCCTCTGGTGTTGCAGACGTCCATAGGCCACGGTAACTACTTTCCATCAGGTGGGCCGTGTGCTTGTCTGCCAACTAAGTGGTATAAAAAAAATAAATAAAAAAAAATGCATGCGTACTGAACAAGGAAACATCGCGACCAACTCACGAACTGCTGGGTTGGTCGGTAGACACTGCCTGTGTCCCCGCACTAGCAGTGTCAACATTTACAACTTGTTGGTCTACCTATACTATTGTTACGACAGACGCCGATATCTGACTAATTATTAATCGAATCTTCAAGAAATAAAAACGCATTGTTAGCGACGAGGTACTCAACCGATTGGCATAGAAAAATCTGCCTACGAGTACCTACACTCTTTTGAATAATAGCAAACAATAGGTAAATATCGAGAAAGTTATCGATCCCCTCGACCCTCCTAATTGAGAGGTATAAAAACACGCTCGCATAGCGACACGATTCATTTTGTCTTTGAGATCGATAACGAACACAGTGATGTGGAACCTCTCAGCCTTAGGAAGGACTTCGCCTCGCTGTGTGTTCTTCCGCCTATACAATGGTTTGTGCTCAGAAGTTTGACATGATGCCCACAGCTACATTCTATCATCGCACTACTCGCTATAGGCAGGGAGTTCATACTCACATATTGAGACTTGAGACGGTGCGCACTGTGCGGTATGAAAGAAACTTAATCCCAGGCTTAATCTTAATCCCCTGGTGTTGAATACGTCCATAGGCCTCGGTAAATACTTTCCATCAGGTAGGCTGTGTGCTCGTCTGCCACCGAAGTGAAATGAAATAAAAACTGACAACCGCGCGGGCGGCACCGCGGGCGGAAGGCTAGTATAATTATATAACCACAAAAGAACACGCACTTATTTACATACACAGCAACACCCGGTGACTCAACAATATTCAATCATTTATTTGCACTGAGAGGGAATCGAATCCGACCCTTTGACTCGCAGGGTGCCCTAACAAGTAAGCGAATGTAGTTTCCAGTGAGTGTTTAAACGAATATGTCTTACTAACTTGCACTTATCACTAAAACATTTCTTACACACTAACTGACTGACTTGACATTACACTCATAAGGCTTCTCGCCAGTGTGTGTACGAGTGTGCTTAACTAAATTACTTTTTCGATTGAAATATTTCTTACACACCTTACACTCATAAGGCTTCTCGTCAGTATGTGTACGAGTGTGCCGATCTAAAGTACTCTTAACAGTGAAACATTTCTTACATACCCTACACTGATAAGGCTTCTCGCCAGTGTGTGTGCGAGTGTGCGTATCTAAACTACCCTTTTCACTAAAACATTTCTTACACACCTTACACTCATAAGGCTTCTCGCCAGTGTGTGTGCGAGTGTGCTGAACTAAATTACTTTTGTGATTGAAATATTTCTTACACACCTTACACTCATAAGGTTTCTCGCCTGTGTGTGTGCGAGTGTGCGTATCTAAACTACCCTTTTCACTAAAACATTTCTTACACACCTTACACTCATAAGGCTTCTCGCCAGTGTGTGTGCGAGTGTGCGTAACTAAATTACTTTTTTGATTGAAATATTTCTTACACACCTTACACTCATAAGGCTTCTCGCCAGTGTGTGTGCGAGTGTGCTTAACCAAATTACTTTTTTGAATGAAATATTTCTTACACACCTTACACTCATAAGGTTTCTCGCCAGTGTGTGTGCGAGTGTGCGTATCTAAACTACCCTTTTCACTAAAACATTTCTTACAAACCTTACACTCATAAGGCTTCTCGCCAGTGTGTGTGCGAGTGTGCTTAACTAAATTACTTTTTTGATCGAAATATTTCTTACACACCTTACACTCATAAGGCTTCTCGCCAGTGTGTGTGCGAGTGTGCGTATCTAAACTATCCTTTTCACTAAAACATTTCTTACACACCTTACACTCATAAGGCTTTTTGCCAGTGTGTGTGCGAGTGTGCTTAACTAAATGACTTTTTTGATTGAAATATTTCTTACACACCTTACACTCATAAGGCTTCTCGCCAGTGTGTGTGCTACGAGTGTGCGTATCTAAAGTACTCTTAACATTGAAACATTTCTTACATACCCTACACTGATAAGGCTTCTCGCCAGTGTGTGTACGCATATGCCTTATTAAATCATATTTACGTCTAAAACATTTCCGACAAGTGTCACATATCAACTGTTTAAGTTTGTTGCTTGAGCTACTATTAACACTTTGGTCTGCACTGATTTTGTTTTTAGACATTCCTTTGTGAGCGTCACTATGATCGGATGTGCTAACATTTTGTTTATTGTTACTTAATTTGATATCTCTTTCGTCGCGTGTTTCCACTATCGTATTATTCTTAACTGGTTTCTGTTCTACAACGCTATTATTTTCGTCTTTTGGTTCTTCAATGTTGTCCTTTGCTTGGTCACTTCTCGTTAGGTTGTTAGCTGGCGTATCTTCATAGTTCATTTGCGTAGTTGGTCGAGGTTTTTTAGATACAGGAGCACCTGAATAAGAAACCACATGAATGTAGTAATCCCTGGAGAATTTGTGCCGTCAGTGGGAAGACTAAAGGCTTGTCCTGATTTGTCTTCTACTGACGGCACAAAAACTCTGTACTTACAGGGTTGGCAGCGCGACTGTGACGACTCTTCTGGTGTTACAGACGTCCATAGGCCACGGTAACTACTTTCCATCAGGTGGGCCGTGTGCTTGTCTGCCAACTAAGTGGTATAAAAAAAAAAAAAAAAATCTATATTAGTATATTTGTGTATCAAATGGCGGTCTTATTACCTTCAGCATCTTCTTGTTTCACGTCAGCACTGTCTGATCCAACTGCAGCCTTCTGCATCACTTCCTCCATGCTCATGCGTACATTAGACATAACTTCTAGCTTGACTTGCTGTGAAGACAACACCACATTAGCATACACTTTCAATAACAGCAGACCAATGTTTTTAGTAACAATCTGTTCAAAATTGGAACTTGGACTTGATGTATGAGTTGCCACAAACCCCAGGACAAACTGTCGCAACGTGTGCTGACGACACAGCCCTACTCTCCCACAAGAGTGTCTGAATTTGAGTGCCTTACTCAAATTCAAATTCTAGTCTTTTATTGATTGAATAAGAGTACTACATACTAGTAAATAAAATTGTTGAGATAGGAGGTGTTGCACAGCTGTCCTCTCACTCAATCTGCCCCTGCGACACAAAGGCCTCCCCCAGTAGCCAGTAGTTTATAAGAACACCTTTGGATATACCAACAATCAAGCAGGAAATAGAAGAAATTGGAGTTGACTACTCACTATTCCTGAAACCATATGTTGTGAATAGAGGATTTTAGAAATCCCGGCAAATATAAGGATAGGGCAAGCTCCATTGTCCATATATGTATGTATGTCTGTTCAAAATTGAGTTTCAATTTAACATCAAAAACAAACATGGCAATTCAACTTGCAAGCTTTGACTTACTTGTCGAACACTCTACAAGCACAATCATGAATGAATATGAAAAGTATTTACTACTATTATTATTTTAAATTTTTCAGCTTTTTCGGCTGGTATGTGTGAACCTATCACAGGCTTAAGCCAAGTGAGTCGGTTCATTTTGAATTGTGGTGGGTGTTTGTGTAGTGGATGTGAGGAATCGCCTAACTATGGAACATGTTTCTACAGGATGTTACAGAAAGGTGTGGTCATATTCGAGGGACGCATTACGTGTGATATAAATAAATTTTCCGCGGGAGTATAAACACCAATTTACTTTGTATCACGTAGAGAAATAATTTTGTGTAAATGTAAGCTAGTGGAAATTGTCGACAAACGCACAACACTAAAAAACTAACCAGGGCTGCAGCAGCTGCAGCGCGCTGTTACAAATTAACTCTACGGTTTGAACCCGAGTAGGTTTACCAAACGATCGGATTTGATAGGCCTCGTCTCAATATCGTCCTACTTACTTTGTACCTAAACAATTTTTCTTTTATATCGGGCAAAGATATTCTGAAACAGCTTATAACTTGTTAAAATAGTATTAAAATAAAACAAAATTTACTTTAAGCAATAATAAAACATTTTTATGTTCCTGAAATCATCCATGCTAAATGTAAGACTTGTCTCAAAGATACCTTAGGTAAAGGTTAACCTACATTCAATACCAGGAGTCGTGGACTACCGAATTTCCAGGCACGCCCCATAATATTATACTAATTAAAATTGGTTCCGTACCCAATTTTATTGAAATGTTATGCAAAAAATAAATTTTGGTTTTTATTCAACTTCGGTGGCAGACAAGCACACGGCCCACCTGATGAGAAGTTAAATAGAACAAAATTCCAAGTTGTTGGGTAGATACACGATACATAGAGATGCTTGGTTGCGAACCTCCGCAGCGCAACTGCGCGTGAAGACGGCAGCACCTCTCCTCTCCCAAAATCCCGACCGAGGCAGGAATGTGTAAAGGGTTGCTGGGTGACTCTTCATGTGTGCCTGAGTAGCACAGGACACAGTGGAGAGCAGACAAAGCCTCAAAGCGCTGGTTGAGGAGCCGCCCCTTTCCAGGGTAAGATGAGGATACCGTACTTTTCCATACGGAATTAACATGGCAACAGTAGTCTACAAGTACTAGAGCTCACTGGAGAATTCGTGCTGTCAGTAAGAAAACTAACTAACTAACTCTGCTTTGTCTTCTACACTGGGCACAGAAACTCTGTGATTACAGGGTCGGCAGCGCGAGTGCGTTCCCTCTGGTGTTACATACGTCCATAGGCCACGGTAACCACTTTTCATCAGGTGGGCCATGTGCTTGTCTGCCACCTAAGTGGTATAAAAAAGCAGCATCCGCAACACTGTGATCGTTGCAAGTTTGCCTTAGTTTGAGTTTCGTAGTTATTTATTATCGGATTTTATTTGAGATTTGTTTGTTCGTTACGTTTGGGAAACCAGGTGTCATGATAATGCGCACAATGGCGCACAAGATAAATAACGGCAGTGTACAAAAATGCACACAGAACTTACTAAGGTATATCATGTCGTACCCGGATAACATAACTCTAAGAGGTCCTTCATAAGAGTTCGTTAAAGTAACATTCATTGCGGTACCCTAAAATATTTCATAATATTAAAATATCTTCTCTTTCACTCCAAATCGCCACGCCCTTTATTATGATTGGTTCCGTACTAATTTTTATTTAATACAAAACCTTTCTTAAAGCATAAAAAGGTATGGTAAAGTGAACAAAAATATGTTCAAATACCAGGATAACATAAAAGGTAAGAGTCGTTTCTTCAAAATTTTTGAAACAAGATTTTTACGGTACCCTAAAATAATTGATACGAAAAAATAATTTGTTATTTTTTTCCTATACCTAAATAGGGTGAACTGACTAGTATTCGACCATGGTCACAATTTTATTATTTTCTGCATTCTTAGTATCGGATGTATTATCTACTGAATTACATACTCTTTTTTAATAACAATGTTGTTCAGTCAGTGGGTCGTATGTTTGTTTGCCCACCCGTTATTGAATGATACGAAAATCACGGCGTCGAAAAAGTTGTCTCTTACATAACAACAGACAACGAGTAGATTGAATAGTAGCTGCGATTTTTTTTTCAGAGTAAGTAAACAACTCTGATTTTTATTAAAGGGCAATGTCCAAAACTGGCCTCTCATGGACACGACGTACGCAAATGTAGCTATTGATCAATAATCATGTTTAATTTTTACCGAACTAATAATGATTTCTTGGAGTATCAACAAATATCTTTAAATAATTAGTATTTAATCAATTAGTTCATTAAAATATACATTCTCCTAACATGGCTATACATCTTTCTCTTTTGCTTAATAATAAAATGTTGCCAGTTATAATAAAGCTCGAAATCGATTTTTATTTAAGACTTATGAATATATCGATAAAGAGTAATGTATGGGACACCGGATAGGAGTTTGATAAGGAATTGATAGATTGACTACTTGATACTTTTAAAAAAGATACATAAACTAAATGATATTGAGTACGCGTTGCTGTGACGCTTGCGGTTAAGCCCGCGTGGAAATCGGTTCTACTCAACGATCAAACGTAAGATTATAAGAACGATGACGAAAACGTAAAAATATGTGCAAGTAATTATGTATTATATTCGGTTAATTATGAGCTCATTTATTTATTTATTAGACTTCATGCACAAGTAGGTACATAAGCGGACTTAATTCAACAAACATTCTCTATCAGTCAACCTAAACACTAAATAGTGTATGTAAATACAATAAAAATAAATAAATATAATACTTACCACTTTGCAATTTACATAATTGTAAAGTGGTATTATATTTATTTTTATTGTATAGATACGAGAAAGTAGTAAAGAATAATAATATATTAATATGGTTTAAAAAAGATTCACAACTGAAAACAAAATGGTGTCGTCACGTCTTTGATCAAACATTGTTTTTATAATAATGAAACGAAAACTTTTTAACTCTATTCAAAAACGAATTTATGTTTAATCGATTGAGCTTGTGTTTTTATATGGCAACTGGAAAGAAGTCTTATAAAATGTCATTCGCTTGTCATTTTGACTCGTGAATACCTACATTTTTCAATTTCGTGCGAAAGCCGATTCTGTTTTTAGAGTTAATATTATTGGCGTGTGGTACATACCAACTTAAATAGGTCCCTAGGGTAAACCCACCTGCCCAATTCCCAGGATGTTTTAATAACTTATGACTGAATAATAAGGAAATGATGACAACTAATCTTTTAACAAAAATTGACGAAATACTATGGTCAATAAATAATATAAATGATGAATTCTGATACAACCATATGATGTTATTTTATTTCTTACTAGTATGAACTACCAAACCTGTATCATATTTGGTCAATTATTATCTGTCCATACCAGGCCAAGTGCTCATACAAGTTGGACAATGTCCTTTGAGCGCGATAGTCCATTCATTATCCAACCCAAACTCAATGCGAGGGGGTTTCTGCACTTGAAAGAAACACAAAGTCATAGTTGAAAAATCCAGATTTAAATATTAAAATATTTTTTTTTAAATGGACGTAAACCTGTACCTCTACCCTAATTTCATAGGTAATACGTTCGACCGCGGAGTCCTTTGATGAGACCGCGATGCGTAGCGGCGCTTTTGATGCGGACAATCGGTGCCGCCAAGGACATAATATTTGGCGCCAAAGTGCGTAAAACAGTAGGCATCAATGTTGCCATAACTGATTTTATAAAATCTGTAGATGGCATGTTAAAAATGGTAGAAGGAGCGTAGATTTCAAAATATGAAAAAGTGGTAAATTTATTAGTAGATTAAAATGTATTTTTACGCGTTTATGCTTTTTAAAAGATAGAAGACGAAAAGCGGTTCGTTTGTTTTGCGTCTTGTCATCCGCAGAGTAGGTAATTCTTGTCATATGCGAAAAAAAATGTGACAATATTATGTATTACTTATTTCCTGATTCCTCAACTTTTTCTCCTCTTTCTCCTTTCCTCCTTCTCCTCTGGCTCTATCTCCTCTCGGTATGATTAAAACTTGTGATTTTCAGAAGAAAGGCCGACCTTAACCACTGATCACGAAGCTATCATTTACTTTTAAGTTCAGATTTTTAGCGCGAACAGATAGCAAAATGTACCTAGGCAATGTACTTTTTAGTAGAAATAGAATATTGTTCTGAACAAAGGGATTGATTTAACCATTAATTAGTTAACTGCAGGTTTTTTAGTCATATTTACCTTAAAAATGAAAGGAAGGTCTGTGGATTTTTCAAAATTCTACGTATTCAATTAGATAATTATAACTAGATAGATTAATGGTTGGCAACATTCGTATGTACTTGTGCCGACTTCTTTTCTGTAGGTTGTTTACATGTTTATTTGTAGACTAGTTGTTGTTCTGTTGTGCAGTGAAAATGTCGGTTTTTAGTAATAGCGAATATTAGATGATGCTTTGTGTTGGCGCAGCTGATGGTACCTTACGAAAAGCTCGTCGGCTGTACAGTGAGATATTTGTGGACGGAAGACTTGAGGGTGACCGTCAGCGGTTTCCCTCTTTGGAGTGTTTTAGGAAGATGGTGAACCGCCTTCAACACACTGGAAGTTTTCGTGGCGACCTTCTACGACGCCCACTGCTTTAGACGATCGTATTCTCGAGCATTTTGAAGTAGACCCGAGTACGAGTAGGTACCCGGCGAGCTGGAACGGTTATCGGAGTGAGACCCGTTCATTTCAAGGGGGAAGTTCGCGCGTATTTAAAGATGCGTTTTGATCAGAGGATTGGGCGTGGCGGTGAAGTGAGAGTCGCTTGCCCGGCGAAGTACCCGGATCTCACTTCGTTCGACTATTTTCTCTGAGGTTACGTGAAGAAAAAGTGTACAGTACAGCATATGACAGCAGAGAGAATATGGAAGCCCGAATATCAGAAATTTTCAGTAGCGTAACCCCAGATATGTTTCGAAGCGTGCGTGGTAGCATGTTACGGCATTGAGCAACGTGGTGGTCATTTTGAGCCGTTGCGCGTTGCTATAATTTTTTAAACGTAGGTATGCCTTGGAGGTTCACGCATACTGTGGCGTCATAAACTCTTCATTCATGTGTACACGTACTCTTATGTTTTTGTGACCTACATAAGTGATAGTTTAAACTCCTTGTGTCGCGATCGTGAAGTGATAAATTAGTGCGTTCTTATGACTGTACCAGATCAGGTACATCACAGTTTCGCTGTAAGGAGAACACGCCCCGGTAAGTGATTGTCAAAATATCTCTGATGTAACCTATCTCTAACTGTACCTACGCTTGGTAGGCCGGCTACCAGGCGCACAGCTGAGATTAGAGATTTTGCAGAGGTTATTGGACTCAATTGAACTTATCGCGAAAGAACAAAATACAATAGTGTTGTGACCTACCGCTTTTGCTAAATATCGAAAAATTTAACGAGTTTAACAATTTTGTAAGACGATTAACAATGTCATCACTTTATTACTATTTGTACATTGGCCGGTGCATATCGACTGGTTATCAGGCATGTGTAACGACCCTTAAATATGACCACACCTTTCTGTAACACCCTGTATAACAACTGATCTCTGTAATGAAATATAATAATAATAATAATAATGACGTCTTTATTGTACACCAATTACACATTACACCAGAATATGTGATACAAGTTCCGTGGCACGTACAGATGGCGGCCTTATCGCTCTGCGGCAATTTCTTACAGGCAACCATAGGATGGAGATAAGAAAATAGGAGAAGAATATTTTAGGGCAGTTAGGTGAACATAGAGAATATATAAAGAAAATAAAATAATAATAATGAAAAAGAAAACACAATAGCCATAGGTAAATATAATTATACATATTTAAGCATACACACTATATATATCTTAGAAAAAGTCACAATACATTAACACAAACATAAATATACTTCATTCTACCTTATTATTTTGACATTTGACATTATTATGTATTTGCTATGCTAGTTTTTAAAATTAATTATTATTATAAATTATTGTTATTAGTCCTTTAGTTCTATCTAATTAGTTTGTATTAGGTGACATAATTGCTGTATACCATATTATTTGACATGTACCTACCATTATAACTATTTATTTATAGAATTTGTTATGAACCTATGTAACTATCATGCAGGACATAATTGCTGATACAATTACTGATGATAATTGCTGGTTTAACACTGACATTATTATTTAACTATTAATTACAAACTCATATACCTAATTGATAAAATGTTTAATTTGCATGTACTATTTTATTATTAATTATAGGAAAATGTTTCAAACACAATGTAAGAATTGTTCATGAATAAATAAATATCAAAAAAATATAAAGAAAATAAAATAATAATAATGAAAAAAGAAAACACAATAGCCAAAGGTAAATATAGTTATAGACCTGGGGGTTGTGTTGGATTCCAAGATGCTAATGTCACACCACATAGACACCATTACTAGTAAGGCGTTCAGAAATCTTGGTTTCGTTATGCGCGCGTGCTCTCCATTTGAAAATGTCAACTGTCTCAAATCTGTTTACCGCGCATACGTGCAAAGCGTCTTGGACTATGGCAGTCCTGTTTGGTCCCCCCAGTATGTTACATATATCGATAGGATAGAAAGACTACGAAAGCGATTACTGCGGCACCTTAACTTCAAGACCAGGAGACGCCATGTCTCATATCTTCATGATTGTAAGCAGTATAGTTTACTACCTCTATATAGCAGGCGTGTGTTAATGGACATGAGCTTCTTATTTTCTATTGTAAGAGGTAAACTTGATAGTGTGGACCTGGTATCCAGTATTGGATTTAGTGCACCCAAAACTCGAACTAGACATACTCGCCTGTTCAGAGTTCCTCCGCATCGCACCAATTATAGAAAAAATTCTGTTCTCACTCGCTTACCTAGTTGTTACAACGATAATTTTGACGATATTGACATCTTCCACCTCTCCAAAAGTGATTTCAGGAAACATTATTATTAGGTTAGAATCATACTTGCCCAAATAAAGGTGTATTCAATAAGTTAATTAATTAATTAAATAACATAGCTGGAACACTACTGTTTGCATGAATTAAGTATTGTGTACCTAGTTGTTAAGTTATGCATGCAACTCTTTACTTGTCGTGAAACTTTATTATTGGCTTAGAATCCTACGTTATTCTTAAGTTTACCCACGATTATGTAAAATAGCTGTTAAGTTTCCAATAATTAAATAAATAAACGATGATCAGGTCGAGCAGAGAAGGAGCAAGGTGAGGAGCATGATGAGCTGTATCGGTAGGAAGAATTGACAGATTGCAAGATTGGATAAAAGATTGAAGAGTTGATGAACGAGAGTCGTTCTTGATAAGGCAAGTGTTAAAGTCGCCCATGATTATACTTTGACCATACGTCGGTACAAATGTATCAAGGAGAAGTTCAAATGAAGAAAAGTAGTTTATATTGGAAGAAGGACAATAGAAAACGCCAAGTAGAAGTTTAGAGTGCAGAAGTTCAACTTCCAGAAAGATATACTCACCAGCGTGCGGTGGCTGTGGCGACATGCTCAGAATTGTGTAAGCATGTGCGCGCGCAGATAGATTGCTACACTACCCGCCCGCCGCTCCACACGATCGTTTCTGATGTGGTTGAATCCTGGTAAGGTGTATTGTAAAGTGGGTAAACATGGCTTTAGCCATGATTCCGAAACAAGAATTGCATGTATATGCGTAAGTCAAAGCTTGCCAGCATATCAGGGAAATGAGCCGGAATGCTTTGTGCATTTATATGAACAACGTTAAAGTTATTGGGAACATCGGAGAATTGAGATGAGAGAGATTCAGCAAGTGAAGGCTTCCTCTGGTGGCTAGCATTACCACTAACAGAGTCACTGCTGTAGTCTGCAAAAGGCATTCCCAAACCCCAAAAATATTACTTTTATGTAAACTTAAAAGTGTATAATATCTATGATGGTTTATATGAAATATAATATATAGATATAAGTATATATATATGTACAATAAAACAATATAGATTTAAATGAAACTTTTTAATTACCTATATTATAATTGGAAAAATGGCAATTATATGAAAGGAACAGTAGTCTAATGGTTTATTGATAAAGCGAAAACATAAATGAAAAAAAAACGAAGTAATGCAAAAGTAAAACAAAACAAAGAACCAGAATAAAGAGAAAAAAAATCTATGGGTCCAGGCATTTAAACTGTCTTTGGAGGTAGACTTTAATAGCGATAAGTAAAAGGAAAGCACGATTTGGAGGTTAAAATAATATAAGTAAAGAAGGAAATGGAACGCAGCCAAAGACAATCGTCAACACTCAACATAAATGACAATGACATCCGTTACACCTGTCATTGACAAATGGCCCTCTAAAATCCAACCACACGTCCTGATCGACCAGCTGAATCTCGTGGAGGGTGGACACACGGCAACAAATTTACTGGCGTGGCTAACGTGGCTCTGGTGAAATTTCTTGAAAAACTTGACATTGGCGTCTCGCCATTAATAATTTTATAAACATTTACAATTTACTTGATATTGGCGAAATTACAGCGCTTTGCTGAAGAGACCATTAATAAATGAACATTGAACATTGACAAATGTCACAGACACCCAGGCATGGGACACTTCCCTACTTGGACTCAGAACTTGCCGTCCTGAACTTACAACCAATCAGCTTTTTTCTGTAACCGATCAGAGGAAAGTAGTAGTTTTCTCTGATTGGTTACAGAAAAAGTATACTTGCCTAAAGAAAAAAATCGATTTCTTTCAATAGGCAAACTTCCTTTCCTCTGATTGGTTAATTGACGTATTTGACATTTCTGCTGATTGGTTCATTTTTCTGGACGCCGAGTGGCGATTGGCGAGTATGTAACGCTGTCATTTAGCTCCTAGACGCCATATTTGTATATTTGTTTTGAATTACTCGTCAATTTATGAATTTTTACCGGTTCTCTACTGTTTTCGTGTTGGTGAAAATATTGTTAAAATTGATGATTTCTGTCAAAGAGTATATAAGAGTAAGAGGGCGCACTTCAAACAAAAAATCCGAGCTCGGCTCGGCAATTTTTTTTTAATATTTCACGACGCCGGGGTATGAGGAGGGAGAAGAGTTCTCCCTCTACACCGGGGTAGCTATACGCCTTTTTAGCCGTCTCTAGCCAAATAGGCTTAAAGAACTGCATAGTTCCTTAATAATCGATTAATTCCGATTTAAAAAAATCGGTTTCATACAATTGGAATCGATTATTCGCTGGAAATATTTAGGAAACTGAAATAAAATTTCTGAACGAATATTCATAATTTCTTTATTAGGCCTACTATAATAAATATATATATACTATTCACGTTATTACATATTCCAAGAATAATCATAGTTAGAAGGCATTTTTAGTTTCTTTAACGTGAAAAATGTAATTTATTTCCTGTAAAAATACAATTATATGCTCTATTCACAACAGCTGATGATTTAATGTGTAATAACCGGTTAGGAATACAAACCTATCGGAGCTGATATAGCTAGGTCAAACACTCACATAAAGAAATAAAGAATCAACATCTGAGAGCAAAAAAAAGTCAATATCTCAAAAAACTTAATAAGAGTCAATGTATCGCCATAAACAGTCTATTTCTCACAAAACACAAAGAGTCAATTTCTCACACAACACAAGGAGTCAATTTCTCACAAAACAGGATAAACTAGCAGTATTCAACACTATAGAGGAGTAGTCACTCAATTCAACGTAAGCAGTAGATATTTAAAACAGAAATCTTCAATTTCAACAATATTTTCACCAACACGAAAACAAAACAAATATACAAATATGGCGTCTAGGAGCTAAATGACAGCGTTACAAACTCGCCAATCGCCACTCGGCGTCCAGAAAAATGAACCAATCAGTAGAAATGTCAAATACGTCAATTAACCAATCAGAGGAAAGGAAGTGTGCCTGTTGAAAGATATCGATTTTTTTCTTTAGGCAAGTATACTTTTTCTGTAACCAATCAGAGAAAACTACTACTTTCCTCTGATTGGTTACAGAAAAAGCTGATTGGTTGGAATTTCACGACGCCAAGTTCTGAGTCCAAGTAGGGAAGTGTCCCATGCCTGATTTCTGTTTTAAATATCTCTACTGCTTACGTTGAATTGAGTGACTACTTCTCTGTAGCGTTGAATACTGCTAGTTTATTTTGTTTTGTGAGAAATAGACTGTTCATGGCGATACATTGACTCTTATTTAGTTTTTGAGATATTGACTCTATTTTGTTCTCAAAGAACCGGTTATTACACATTATTAAATCATCAGCTGTTGTGAATAGAGCATATAATTGTATTTTTACAGCAAATAAATTACATTTTTCACGTTAAAGAAACTAAAAGTGCCTTGTAACTATGATTATTCTTAGAATATGTAATAACGTGAATAGCATATATATTATATAGGTGTAGGCCTAATAAAGAAATTATGAATATTCGTTCACGTATTTTATTTCGCTTTCCTAAATATTTTCGTTCAGATATTTTATTTCAGTTTCCTAAATATTTCCAGCGAACAATCGATTCCAATTGTATGAAACTAATTGTTGAAATCGGAATTAATCGATTATTAAGGAACTATGCAGCTCTTTAAGCCTATTTAGCTAGAGACGGCTAAAAAGGTGTATAGCTTCGCCGGCGTCTTGACATGGAAAGAAATAATAGCTGAGCCGAGCTCGGTTTTTTTGTTTGAATTGCGCCCTCTTACTCTTATATACTCTTTGCAGACACCGATGTTGAAGTTGACGGTGTTGTTATTTTTTAATTTGTGTTTACATATAAAATAAAGTGTAAAACAAACGAAAAAGACAGCTTCTTGTCACTGAACTGGACCGGATCTTGAATCACATTTCTCAATGGGGCTCTGAGAACATGGTCGAGTTCAATGCCAAGAAGACGCAGGCTTGTGCGTTCACAGCAAAGGTATCTTCTTTCCTTCCCCTTCCCACTCTTCAGAGCACGCCACTGCCACTGCAGGACAATCTCAATATCCTAGGCATGGATATTCGCTGCAAACTGAATAACAGAAATTACATCGAGAGCATCATCAAAACAGCCTCGCGGAAACTCGGACTCCTAAACAAAGTGAGACGTTTTTTCACGCCGGAGCAGCGGTGTCTTCTCTATAAGACACAAATTCGCTCCTGCGTGGAATACTGCTCGCATCTCTGGGATGGCTCCGCGAAATACCTACTAGATGCTCTCGACAGGTTGCAGCGACGCGCGGTCCGAATTATTGGGAACCCTGAGGTCACGAACACCCTCGAGCCTTTGCAGATGCGTAGAGATATTGCTTCCTTGGCTGTATTTTACCGTCTCTACCACGGTGAGTGTTCTGACGAGCTCTTCCAACTAATCCCACCATCTCCTTTCCTACATAGGACAACACGTGCAGGCCTTAGATGCCACCCTCACACTGTGCAGAATATACGAGCAAGAACCAAGCGGTTCGGAGACTCTTTTCTTTGCCGCACCACCAAGACCTGGAATTCATTACCAGCACACGTGTTTCCTTCTTCCTACAGTCCCGGGGCCTTTAAGCGGGGCGTGAAAAAGCATCTGATGAGGCCGCCAAGCTGAGTGCCACCATTGTAGCACTTAGTGTCTGTAATGGTGACCCTCTTTCCTGAGACTTTGCCTTTAGCTTACCATCAGGCGAGGTGAGGTCAAGTTGGCGTGTCCTATATATAAAAAAAAAAAAAAAAAAAACAAAAGTAAAATTTGGTAGGTAGTGAAGTTAACAAGAAAGAGAGAAAAAAATAAAATAAATAAACATACTAAAAAATTGTGGGTAATAACTTAAAAACAATACAAATACATTCAACATCTACCTGGACCCAGCGTACTATGAATAGGTACCGACGAATTACTTCCTCGTAACCGCAACTCGTGGGGACTTTGGCACTGCAGGCCCTGTCGCTGTACTCGCAGCCTTAGCCACAACAGCAGGCCCCCCAGACTCCACACAAATCCGCTCAAGGTGGCTCAGTGAAGCCACTCGTTGCGGCCCATTCGCAAGCAGCACGTAAATATTGCCTTCCCTGGTCCAACATTTGGTGAAGCCTAGTTTATCGCGCGCCGTCATGAAGAGGTCATGCCGTGTCTTCGTAAGGAATTCAGACATTGTAACGCCAGAATCCTTCAAATTTGTCTTACTGAACCATACCTTGTCGCGGATATCCACAGCCTGCAGCTTAACAATGATGGGTCTTGGCTTCTTGTTAGAGTTAGCGCAGACGACCCATTCTGTGGCACCGATGTATAGCCTCCGTACTGAAGTCCGAGATGCCCAACTGCTGCTTGACAGTGCTAACAACAACATGAGCGGTGTCTTCCTCAGCTTGCGCATTGATAACATGGAACAGCAGTATCTTGCGTCGCCTTTGTTTTTCCATGTTGTCCACGGTCTGGGTTAGGGCCTCAATTTGTTGCTGCATCAAACTTAAAGTTTTTGTGATGTCAGCTCAATAAGTTGCAAACTCAGTAGCCAGTGTTGACACCGTCGCTGGTGTACTTGTGCTGGCTGCCTTCTGCAATGCCTCCTCAAACACTGCCATTCTCTTGTGGAAGTCAACTTTCATATCCACCACAGTCTTGTCCATAGTGAAGGATTGAAAAGTGTGAAGTATAAGAAGTTAAGTGTATAGAATGAAGAGCAAAAAAGTATAACCGGCAGGTAGTCACTTTAGCCTTGTAATGTAGACATAAAACTTGTAAATACATCAATAGTATTGAAATCAAATTAAAATATATAATACTTAATAACTGGGAGTGGTGGCGCTTGGCAGCGTGCGGTAATGGACTGTATTGCGGGAAGTAGCTAACTGTTCTATTGACGCTTTACACACAAAACAAGACAGGTGGCCGGGCTGCCGCGGATTCGATCCAGGCAGTGAATGCAGCCCGAGAAATTAGGAGAGGATGCACTAACCTTCACGACACACGTGTTTTCATCGCAGCCGGTACACGGATCTTCTCTTCCTTGCTCAGGAGCTGCCGTCAGCATCACTAGATCGCTTGAGGAACACACGAGAGGCACAATCCGATCGGTAAAGGTCTATGAAGCGGTAAAAATGTAACAAATATTATACATTTCTGAGAGACGCGAGCGCGGTCCGTCCGTCTTTACGCTGGCTAGTTCAAAGCGAGACTGAGTGTCTATATTTCACAAATGGCGGACGGAAGCTACATCTATGGTTAGTGCGGAAGAGGAGACGGGTATAAAAGGAGTGTGTTTCCGTGTCAAAAATACAGTTTCCACTTCGGCGCAACCATTCCCCCCGGCTTGAAGGGTTACCTTCGAAACGAAAATGTGGAACAAATCTAATGTCTAATCTAAATCTAGGTTTGTGAAATAACAACTAAAATATAAACCTAGATTGGAGCTCGTGCCTACCGCTGGCTAGGCAGAGGGCAGAGGCGAACAAACAACACAACGCAACAGTCTCGACCAAGACGAGACGCGATTAGCCAACAACAAATAAGGGTCTCTTCACGCGGGACCGATACAACAAGCGAGTGCTTCTTCTCCTCGGGTGGTTCGGAAACCGTAGTGGGATTGAATTGACTAACTGGCCACCCATCTAACGCGGCATGAATCCAGGACGGTCCACTAAACCATAACGGGTGATCTAAAATTTGCGAAGGAAGCAATCCACGAGAGAGACAATCGGCTGGGTTGTCGGTGCCAGCAACGTGAAAGAGATTATGTGGCGCCAATTCAGATTGAATTTTTGCCACTCTATTAGCGACGAATGTGTCCCAACGATGGGGCGAAGAGTGGGCCCAACACAAAGCGACTGTTGAGTCCTAAAAGCTAAAAATTACTAATATTAATGCGAAAATTTACAATTATGTCATTAAGCGACACGGAAGTGCTAGTCTTAGCACTGCCATCCAAAACTACACGGAGTTTTAGTAGTAAGCTTATCTTCTCTAATAACTCCGCGGTGCGGGATAATGTACGAAGGCTGGGTCCCGCCAGTGTCCGCAGGCGCAGGTGAGATGTAACCTTTATCTAAATATTCGTTAACAACCTCATCATAGGCCCGCTTCGACTTTGGGGACGCCTGCATCTTTCGTTCCAAACAAAGAAAGCGTTTTTCAGCGGATACACGGGAGCCACCGAGCGAAAACTTGCGGATGGTAGACTCCAGTGGCGGCTCGACGGTGCAACAGAACGAAGCAGTCGAGTGACTAAAACTATCCATAGAAGCGGGTGCGGAACCAATTATAACAAAACCAAGAACTGTTTCCAGTGCGTGCGGAGCGGGGTACGTCGGTCCCCCTTGAACCTTACGTGATAACTGGAGGTGCGGGAGAATCGAAGCGCCGATCAATATATCGACGACTCCAGGAACAGCGTAAGTCTCATCTGCTAAAGGCAAGTCTTTAAATTTCGTTAATAAAGACGTGTCAACCGGGACGGTAGGCAACTGTTCAGCTATTCTATCTATAACGAGCGAATCCATGTCAAACCAAATATTATTATTAAAACGAGATCTAAACCTTGTTTTAACGGTGCCACGAACAGCTGACTGTAAGCTTCCAAAACCCTTCACCACTGAGCGGGTTGAACGCTTATCAACATTGAAACCAAGACGCCGACAACAATCTTGAGTAATAAAATTACTTTGCGAAGCGCCATCTAACAGCGCTCGAACAATGCGCGGCTTACCTAATGCATCAACAATAACAACGCGAGCGGTCGCAAGACACACAGTAGTGAGTGCAGCACTAGCGGAGAACGAACACAAGGTGACGTCATCCGCGGCGGTCACCGGGCGGGCCGGAGCGCGCGCGAGCGCGGGCTGCGGCTGCGGCGCAGGCTGCCGTGTGTCACCGCTCGACGAGCCAACCGTGCTCACATTGGATGCGGCATTACTATTCTCAAAATGAAGCAAAGTGTGGTGTCTCGCTTGACATTTGCGACAACTATTTCTACTATTACATAAAACAACGCGGTGTTTAGTACCGAGACAATTAAAACAAAAATTATTAGCGCGAACAAATTTATAAGGATCACTAGGCGACAATTTTAGAAAACCAGGACACCTGTACAGTTGCGAATGATGAGTGCTACACAAAGAGCAAACAGGTGACTGTACACGTGCTGGTGCGGTACTAACATAAGTATGAGTTGACCTCAGTGACTTCGATGACGCATCTACTTTGCGTGCAGAATCAACAACTATCTTCGCGCCCTCATGTTTCGATGAAGAGCGCTGCAATACTTTTATATGCTCGCGAACAAAACTTTCCAAGTCTTCGAACTTAGGAATTTTATTGCCGCGATGATCCGACTCAAACAAACGAATGGTTTCGGAATCTAATTTCCTTAAACCCATATACAAAAATACGAAGTCGCAGAGGTCATCAATCTTTAGGTTCTTTACGGCGCGAACAGCTGACGCGAAAGTATCTAGAAATTTCTCTAAGTTTTGATCGTTACATGCCGCAATAGATTTCAAATCAAACATCTGATCTAAATAGGCGTTAGCTACCGATCTTTTATCCTCATACCTAGCTTTCAAAGTATTTAAAATTAAATTATAATTCTCGGCACTAAACGTAATTGAAAAAAACAAAACAAAGCCAAATGCGTTAGGTATTACACTGTGCCTATGCACTAGGGTGTCTAGTATACCTAAGATCTAAGCCTAAATGTCTGGATGCGGGGTTTTCTACTAAAATAACCAGGCACTTAGGTGCGATGCGAAAATTGTGAACTACGATTAAGTGTTGATATGATACCTAACCTATTTATGTATTAGGTAGGTACAATGCGAGCCAGCGGCGAACGGACAACAAATCTAATCCTAAGTGTCTGGATGCGGGGTTTTCTACTAAAATAACCAGGCACTTAGGTGCGGTGCGCTCATTCCCATTAGAATAATAACAAAATACGAACTACGGCTAAGAATCCGGCTCGATCCGGACCAAAAATGGTGGCGCTTGGCAGCGTGCGGTAATGGACTGTATTGCGGGAAGTAGCTAACTGTTCTATTGACGCTTTACACACAAAACAAGACAGGTGGCCGGGCTGCCGCGGATTCGATCCAGGCAGTGAATGCAGCCCGAGAAATTAGGAGAGGATGCACTAACCTTCACGACACACGTGTTTTCATCGCAGCCGGTACACGGATCTTCTCTTCCTTGCTCAGGAGCTGCCGTCAGCATCACTAGATCGCTTGAGGAACACACGAGAGGCACAATCCGATCGGTAAAGGTCTATGAAGCGGTAAAAATGTAACAAATATTATACATTTCTGAGAGACGCGAGCGCGGTCCGTCCGTCTTTACGCTGGCTAGTTCAAAGCGAGACTGAGTGTCTATATTTCACAAATGGCGGACGGAAGCTACATCTATGGTTAGTGCGGAAGAGGAGACGGGTATAAAAGGAGTGTGTTTCCGTGTCAAAAATACAGTTTCCACTTCGGCGCAACCAGGGAGCAAAAAAATATGTGTCTTCAGTACCCTTTTGTCTTGTATGTTTGTTGTTTTGTGTTTGTTTTGTATGTGTATACTTTTTTATGTAGACCTAATTCTGTGAGTGATGTGTGTAATGATTTTGGAATGAGACCTGTGGATGAGAGAATGATAGGTATGATTTTAAATGTGTGTTGATGCCACATTTGCCGTATTTCATCAGCAAGTGGTATGTATTTTTGTATTTTTTCTTTATGTTTTCAGAGTTAGGAATTGAAATATTTATTAAATATGTGGTTTTTTCAGCTTTTAGCGTTTGTGCTTTATCTGGTCTATTGTTTGTAACTGTTTTATCTGTTATGATCGCTCGGTCCCAGTAGAGTTTTGTGGTTACATTATTCAAGACATCCTTTGGTTTATATTTGTAATACGGTTCTACTTTATCTACTAACGTATATTTTTGAGCTAACAGTGAATGTATTTGTTTGGCTACGTTATTATGTCAATCGGAGTACTGTTGATTTGCGAGAAATGGGCAACCTCCAGTTATGTGATCTATAGTCTCTTGGTTGGTATTACATAATCTACATCTGTCTGATATTACTGTTGGACCCTTAATTATATATCTCTCGTAATTTTTAGTTTTTATTATTTGATCTTGAATTGCGACCGTAAATCCTTCTGTTTCTTTATATAAATTTCCTGTATATAACCATGTGTTTGAAGCCTCTTTGTCTATATGTTCTTGTTATATTTGAAGTGGGCTATTTTCCATGAAGAGATTTTTGTTTTATTATATCTTATTATAATATGTTTTTTGTATAGAGACATTGTTTTAGACACCACTAGCTGACATCTGCAACTTCAGTTTTTAATCATGTTCCCACTATGGGAACCATTTCCTGGCAAAAAAAGTAGCTTATATTTTAAACAATAAATATAAGTTACTTAATATTTATTAGTTAACTTACTCATCCTGTGGTCACAGCCTCACTCTCACACGCACATTCCTTGACAGCTTATCACTCTCTTAACAACTGTGGCACAAATGACCTGAGGAAGTGGTGTCAGCAACTATGCTAACTACCTCCAAGTGTCACTTGGATAAATGGCTTGCAGTGAACAACAAACAATAAAAGTGATATGTACTTGACTGAACTATACTCCAACACCTGGAAGTGCACATAGCAGAAAATTGCTGCTCGTCTATAATTTAAATAATAATATGTTATTCCAGACAGTAAACTATCACTGTGCCAAATAACAGTTAGATCTATCCAGCCGTTAGAGTGTGATTGAATAAAAACATCCAAACATTACCACAAAATTTCATACTTAACTTCAAGACTACTCACCACTTCGTGGTTCAGCAACTGCATGAGCAGCTCCTCGCTGCGGAGAGATGTCCGCCTCAGCTCGTAGCAAGTCTCAAGCCTTGAGCAACATAGGTCGCAGGCCACGGATGGTCTTCTGTCCTCTGTAACCAACTGTTAAACATACTTTTATTACTTTACTACCAGTTTCAACACTAGTGTGTCAATGCAGCAGTCTGCTAACTTTTCCTTTACATTTAGATCAGAAAAGACAACGCCCAAGACGAGACTGAACCAGATCCTTGCAGAGAGAAGCTCCAATGCACCAATTATCGATTATATATCAAGCCTCCCGTGGGCGTCACCGCCCCGTATCTCTCATGACTTGGAGTCAACATTTGCCGGTCTCTTCGTATTAAAAAAGCATAAAATAGGTTAAGTTGTTTATTATAAGAGGCTCTTTTATTAAACGTGCCAGACGTAGTATTACTCACCAGCATCAGAGTTAGAGACTCGTACATCTCCTGTAAATGAGTGTCGGCAATCGACCGCAGTCGAGAGTCGTCCGCTAGACATATTCTACACATAGACAGCTTCTCCATCTCCAAATTAACATTCGCGTCAGTTCAGTAACACCGTTTATGTTGTTTGGAGCTTCAGTACTTAAATGTATAATATCCCGAACTTTAAACCATACAAATCTGTACTGATTGAATGACTGTTCGTAAAATATAGCTTGATACATGTGACTTTAGAGACTTCGTTTATAAAGACTGCAACAATAAATTTGTGGTTGGAAAAGTTTTAATTTTTTAAATATTAATAAGACATTTGTATAGAAATCTAGAACACTTTTTTCAAATAGAATTTGTTATCAAGGAGATACTAGTAAAAACAAAGGTAATTTAAAATATTTATTATATTTTATTATTTATATTTTTTTTGTTAGCTTACTTCGTAAACTCTTTTCGCAGCCTTGTAGGGATGTGTAATCGACTGGCCAGCGAACATCGATAAAATAAATGTATGACAATTTCATTAATATAAATGGTATAAATGATTATATCTAATAATTTTTTCACAACAAATTCGTATTTTTTTAGTCTTGCAATACCTACTGCTTTCGCATGCAGCGAACAAGCGGGCGCCATCGTTTTTGAGTGCCCACGCCTTGTATACGCTATCGCTACGTGATTAATATTGTTTTGTCGTTATTACTGTTGCTTTGTTAAGTTTTATTGTTATTTCTAGTTATTTGTTTTTTTTGCACCACAATGCCGAAAAGAACAAAAAAAAAACTGTTTTGGATAGCGAAAGTCGCGAGTTTGTGATTCGTTTGCGCGAGTCTTTTGACCGCGAGAATCAAAATGGCGGACCGCTACTACCATTGGAGCAAGTGTGCAATAGAGTTGCTGACGCTCTTGGTATCGGACGAGCTACAGTGTCTCGAATTAGCAAAGAAAAGTATGGAGAATCGTCAAAGGAGATGGTGGCTGAAGATGAGGGAGGTAAAATATTATCGACTCCTAATAAAAAAAGGAAGAGAGTTTCGCCAGTCACCGAAATTGACGACTTTGATGCTGCCGCAATTCGAAATCATATATATGCGTATTACGCATCGGTGAATTTCCCACGTTAAAAAAAATATCCGTTTCGCTTAAAGACGCGGATTTATTTAAAGGAAGTCCACCATCGTTGTCCAAAATATTGAAAAAAATCGGCTTTGCTTATAAAAAAAGCGATAAAAGAAAAATTTTAATGGAGCGAACAGACATTGCTTTGACCCGAATTGACTTTTTGCGCAAAGTCAAAAATATAACAGATTGGCATAAAGTGGTTTTTCTTGATGAAACATGGCTCAACGCAAACCACACTGTTTCAAGATCGTGGACAGACGATAAAGCGGAGTCTACCACCAAGGTGCCCGAAGGCAAAGGACAAAGATTAATAATTACTCATGCGGGGACATCGTCTGGTTTTGTGCCCAATTGTTTACTGGCGTTTAAATCAGTAAAAACAACAGAGTACCATGAAGAAATGGATTTTACAAAATTTAAGGAGTGGTTTCTAACTCTTCTAAATAATTTGAGTGAACCACATTTTATTCTGATAGACAACGCTCCGTATCATTCAGTACAAAAAGATAAGGCGCCTACGACAAGCAATCGTAAAATTGAAATTATTACTTGGCTGCAAAACAAAGGAGTAAAAGCCGACAACAGCATGCTCAAGAAAGAATTGCTAAGATTAGTAAGCATTCATAAGCCCCCCACTCCAAGATATATTATAGACGAAATTGCAAAGGAAATGGGCCACACCGTCATCCGTTTACCACCATATCATTGCCATTACAATGCAATAGAACTAATCTGGGCTCAAGTCAAAGGTTCGTATAATCTAAAAAAAACATACATAAAAAGCTTACAAAGAATTTAGTAGGTTTTTTGTTTGATCGGATACCTTTTTTTTCTAGGTTATGCTGCCAGACATAATGTAGCACCGCCTTTCACAGCAAACAAAATGTTGACATTACTACATGAAGCTTGTGTACATGTAAATGCTGATAATTGGAAAAAGGTAGTTGAGAAGACAAAAAACGTGATTCAAAAAGATTGGGAGCGCGATATTCAATTTGACAACATATGCGATCAAGAATTAATTATTAATCTACAGGACTGCTCCAGTGTTGAATCAGAATTTGACTTTGAAGTAGATCTCGGCTGTACACCATTTGACAATTAAACTTTTAAATACCTTCAAATTCATCTTTCATTTCCTTTTTTCTTTCTTTCAATATCGTTAAAATGTATTTTTTTTATAAACTCATTCTATATAAATATCGATGAAATAATAAAGACGTCCCATACCTATTACATGTCATTCTGACAAACGTCACAGGTATCAAGCTATATTTTACGATATTTTAAAATGATTAACGTTTAACCTCAATTCACAATTCATTTCTAAAATAAATTCGTTTAGCTATGTTCACTACACAGCTATAATGGGATAGTAAAGAATAATTGAGTACATAATAATTATAAATTTCAAATAAAATACCTAACCTCCATTAACAACAAAGAGTTTTACAAAGAGAATACAATACAATACTTTGTTAGAGTTTTATTATTATTACATGATTACAAGAAACTCAAGAAATTTAAAAAAAAACGTTTTATTATGGACAATTTTGGGTTGGTTACAAGACATTTAAGCAACGTCTTATTTCGTTGATTCTATTCTATTTTTCGGATATGGCAACCAATGTCGATTTTATTATGTCGACAACTTCTGGCAAAGTCAAATGTGCGTTGGAAATTCGTGTGTATAATATCGCTGAAGTGAAGCGAAAGTTGAATGCCGCCTCGAGGTCTAGTAAAAAAGCTACGGCCACGGCTCAGTTTGAGTTCATCGGCAGAATTGGCGAGCGGCTTGCGCGCTACCCATCTGGCAGTCGTGCATTTTGGTCGCTCGCTAAAGCTGCCGAGGGAAACTTCTGCCAGTCTAGCCTTCCACCGCTGCAAAAATCCGATGGTAGTCTGGCTCATGGCGCTAAGGAGAAAGCCGATCTGTTGGGTAATCTTTTTGCGTCAAACTCGACTATGAACTACAGGAACGCCGAACCACCGATAATTCCCAGCTGTGGTGCTTCCATGACTGAAGTTAAAATCACGCAACGGGTGGTCCGGCGCGAGCTTAAGTCCCTAGATGTTCGGAAGTCGAGTGGGCCAGACGGTATACCGGCGATGGTGCTTAAACACTGTGCCCCCGAGCTGTGCCCTGTACTTACATGTCTTTTCGCACTCTCATACTCCGCAAGGCGGGTCCCAACCTTGTGGAACACCGCATTCGTGCACCCTGTACCTAAGAAAGGTGACAGGACCGATCCGACCAATTACAGGCCTATCGCTATCACCTGCCTACTCTCGAAGGTAATGGAGCGTGTTATTAATAAACAGCTCCTGAGATACCTTGAGGGAAACGATCTACTGAGCGATCGACAGTACGGCTTTCGCCACCGTCGCTCTACCGGTGACCTTCTTGTGTATCTCACAAACCGGTGGACGCAGGCCATCGAGAGTCGGGGTGGAAACTAGCGGTCAGCCTCGATATAGCGAAGGCCTTCGATCGGGTCTGGCAAGGGTCTTCTTGTGAAGTTGCCATATTATGGACTCCCCGAGGGACTGTGCGAATGGATCTCCAGCTTTTTGTCCAACAGAAGCATCCAAGCCGTCGTCGACGGCAGCTGCTCGGACCGCATGAACATAAATGCTGGTGTCCCACAAGGCTCCGTGTTGTCTCCGACGCTGTTTCTGCTGCATATCAATGACATGCTGTCTGATGAGTCCATTCATTGTTATGCGGACGACAGTACCGGAGACACGTGTTACACGGGCCGTGCAAATATCCCTCAGTCCGAGGTGGAGAAGAGTCGCGAACAACTTGTGTCTAAAATTGAGACTACTCTCTCTGGAGTATCCGATTGGGGACGACTAAACCTAGTCCAATTCAACCCCACTAAGACACAAGTATGTGTATTCACCGCTAAGAAAACCCCATTCAGCTTGGTAGAAACTTGGTGGCACAAATTTGTCTCAAGTTTCGACCGGGTAGGTACCACCGTGCACTATTGCGAAAAACCCTCCATAGCAATTCAATCTCGGTTGGATTGTGTTCAGGGTAGGCTCATGTGTACGGGGGCCCTTCCGTTCGGCGCATCGGCTCTCGCCATGCCTCACATTCATAGATAAAACCAATATCCCACGCTTTGTCACACGGTGCTGCGGCGGCAATCACCTCTTTTTTCACGCCTTCTCCCACCCAAACTCATGGCAGCGCAATTTAGAGAAATAGGCAACACAGCGGCTCGTCACACTCCCAAAAGCTTGCTATTTGAGGTGGAGTCCACTAACATCTGTGGGCTCCATGCAAACCTCAACGCCGTCCACCAACACCTAGAGACGGCGAAACCTGCCATGTTTTTTCTAACGGAGACGGAAATACACCGCCCTGACGACACGATCTACTTGCTCTACCCTGGCTATGTTCTAGAGGAAAGTTTTCGTGCAAAAGCCGGGGTGTGCGTGTTCGTTAGGGCGGATGTTTGCTGTCGCCGTTTGCGCTGCCTAGAGGACCCATCCTTCTCCATCCTTTGGGTACACGTAGACCATGGCCCTACGAGTCAGATCTATGTGTGCCTCTACCGTTCCCATACAGGAGATGCTGAGACAACTCGACTCTTTGAATATCTGAGTCAGGCGGCAGATGATGCGCAGGAGCGATTTCCGAATGCCGAAATGGTATTTTTGGGGGATTTTAACGCCCACCACGAGATCTGGTTGGGCTCCTCCAAAACAGACCATGCGGAAAGAGCCGCCCACGCATTTGCTCTGGCGCACGGCCTGACCCAATTGGTGCACGAGGTCACTAGGATACCAAGAAGGTCGGGCCTAGCACCTTCTCTGCTAGACCTTCTGCAGACGAGTGATCCGGACCGGTACAGTGTATCGGTGCGAGCCGCTTTAGGCAACTCCGACCACTGCCTGATCTGTTCCACGGTGCCTATTATAGCGCCCCCACGACCCGTGCAGGGGAAGCGGCGTCTCTGGCACTACTCGTCAGCGGACTGGGATGGACTTCGTGACTATTTTGCGTCCATCCCTTGGGTTGAGCGCTGCTTTGAAGGTAAGAACCCATCGGATTGTGCTACTGCTGTCGCCGGTGAGATCGGTCTGGGTATGGAATACTATATCTCATACACCGATATCACCGGAGACCGCGGGGTGCGCCCTTGGTTCGGGCGCGAGTGCGCGGAAGCTGTTGAACAAAAACAGTCTGCGTACCGCGCTTGGGTAAGGGCGCGCGCCACGCGCCATCCCAATCTGGGCCACTTCAAGGCGGCGTACAACAAAGCCACAAAGGTCTGTAGAAGGGCCTACATCAGAGCGAATGCCCTGCGCATAGCGCGGCTTGGTCAAGAGCTAGTGATGCATCCCACGGGAAGCCGTGGCTACTGGCGACTGGCTAAAGCCGTGCAAGCCAACTTCTGTCAGCCTTCGCTGCCTCCGCTGCGTAACCCTGATGGATCCCTGGCCCATGAGCCGCAAGAGAAGGCAAATCTGCTGGCTAATCTCTTTGCGGCCAACTCCCGAATCGATGATTGTAGTACGCAGCCACCAACACTACCCGACAGTGACCACGCGATGCCTGATATCCATATCAGGCAACGCGATGTCCGTCCAGTGCTGCAATCACTCGATGTCCGGAAAGCCAGTGGCCCGGATGGTATTCCAGCGGTAGTTTTGAAAAAATGTGCAGCGGAGTTGTCTCCAATGCTTACGCGCCTGTACCGGCTATCCTACAGTTCGGGTACAGTGCCTTTGCCTTGGAAAGAGGCGAATGTTCAGCCGATTCCCAAGAAGGGGGATCGCTCGGAGCCAGCCAACTATCGACCCATAGCCGTCACCTCAGTGCTGTGCAAAGTGTTCGAGCACATAATTAACAAACAGCTTATGCGGCACCTAGAGGATCACTCCTTAATTAATGACCGGCAATATGGCTTCAGACCGAAACGGTCAACGGGTGATCTTCTAGCATACGTTACCCATCTTTGGGGTGAGGCTATGGACAAGCACGGCGAGTCACTGGCAATTAGTCTTGACATCGCCAAAGCTTTCGATAGAGTCTGGCACAAATCGCTTCTTTCCAAGCTACCTGCCTTTGGTCTGCCTTCTAGGCTGTGTAACTGGGTTGCTAGCTTCCTGCAGGGGCGCCGTATTCGCGTCCTTTGTGACGGACGAGCTTCGGAGTTTCTGCAGGTAAATGCTGGCGTGCCCCAGGGGTCCGTCTTATCACCCACTCTCTTTCTTCTGCATATCAACGACATGCTGTCTACCGGCAATGTTCATTGTTATGCAGACGATAGCACTTTACATGGGAGTTATCATGGACATCCTGCGGCCAAGCAGGCAAATATCGCAGAGAGAAGGCAGCTTCTTGTCTTGTCTCAATGGGGCTCTGAGAACCTGGTTGAGTTCAATGCCAAGAAGACGCAGGCATGTGCGTTTACAGCAAAAGTATCTTCTTTCCTTCCCCTTCCCACTCTTCAGAGCACGCCACTGCCACTGCAGGACAATCTCAATATCCTAGGTATGGATGTTCGCTGCAACCTGAATAACAAAAATTACATCGAAAGTATCATCAAAACAGCCTCACGAATACTCGGAGTCCTGAACAGAGTGAGACGATTTTTCACGCCGGAGCAGCGGTGTCTTCTATGCAAGACACAAATTCGCTCCTGTGTGGAATACTGCTCGCATCTCTGGGATGGTTATGCAAAGTACTTACTAGATGCTCTCGACAGGTTGCAGCGACGTGCGGTCCGCATCATTGGGAATCCCGAGATCACGAAGACCCTAGAACCTTTACAGCTGCGTAGAGATGTTGCGTCCATGGCTGTATTTTACCGTCTGTACCATGGGGAGTGTTCTGATGAGCTCTTCCAATTAGTCCCACCCTCCCCTTTCCTACACAGGACAACACGTGCAGGTCTTAGATGTCATCCGCACACGGTGCAAAACATCCGATCAAGAACCAAGCGGTTCGGAGACTCTTTCCTCTGTCGCACCATTAAGGCCTGGAATTCATTACCAGCTCACGTGTTTCCTTCTTCCTACAGTCCCGGGTCCTTTAAGCGGGGCGTGAAAAAGCATATGATGAGGCCGTCAAGCTGAGTGTCACCATTGTCACACGGTATGTGTAAGTAATGGTGACCCTCTTTTCTGGGACTTTGCCTTCAGCTTACCATCAGGCAAGGCGAAGTCTAATTGACGTGTCCTATATAAAAAAATAAAAAAAACTATGTGGCGCCGCAATGGGGATTGCTCATTTTTTTTAAATTGTTATAAAACAAAAACCGTTTCGAGGAATAGGGTTACTGATCACCACCTATGATTTAGAATTAGAAAATAATCAAGGTTTATTTAGATTTTAGGTGAAATTTAGATGACTTTTATTTAACCTTCAAATGATGTCATCATAGATATTACGGTATCGATGCCTTCGTCTAGGCCACGAACGTTAAAAAGGCTGATATGACATTTAATTTGACATACGATAGTAAATAAACAACATAAGCTCTTTTTTTTTTTCGGATCTGGAACGCGTGCTTGCTACAAGTGTTCGTCCTTGCCAAAAATCTTTTTGTTGACAATATTGTGTTGCTGGAGTATTTAAGTGCTTCTGTGTTGTCTAAGTGTGCTTAGTATTCATATTCAGGGTAAGTAACGGTGTTTAACACTTAGATTGTCCTATGGATAACCATCCACCAGACCCCGGTGGGGGAAACGTCCCCGGCCAGCGGCCGGGCACGCCTCTCCCCAGTAGTTCTAGCGTTGTGTTAGATGATACACCTACATCCATCATAGCCAAGAAACGTATGAACCATACCTCACAGGAAGACGCTGTCCCTGCCAAAAAAACTATTACGACCCCCTCCCAAGCTACGCCGTCTGTACAAAATACTTACATCCATCCGGATTTTCAGGATAAGGTAGCGAAGTACTTAGACTCAGATTCAGGTCCTTTTTTGGTTCACGTGACAAGAGATGCCGAGGATGCCGCTGCTGGAACAGTGTTCCGATCCATAAAGTTCGGCCATTTCTTATTCGCCAATAAAATTAACAACATAGTTGATGGTAGTGTTAAGCGAGTGGGTCGCAACAGAGTGTCCGTTGAATTTAAGAATGCTAGTGATGCCAACAACTTTCTTTCTCATCCATCCTTAGCAAGGGCCAAATACATTTGTACTATTCCCTCTTTTGCAAGCTCTCGAATGGGCATAGTAAGGCAGGTTCCAGTAGATTGGACTCTAGAAGAAGTGGTCCTATCCATTGAGGTCCCATCAGGATATGGTTCAATCATGAAAGCAAGAAGGCTTAACAGAAGAGTACTGAATGAGAACAACACAGCCACATACATTCCCACTCAGACTATTGTAGTCACTTTCTCAGGATAAAAATTGCCCCCACACGTCTATTGTTTTTATAACTCTCTCCCCGTTGAGAACTACGTTCTCCCTCTGATTCAGTGCTGGAAATGCTGTCGCTATGGTCACACCACTACACAATGCAGGTCTGCTCCACAGTGTTTTATTTGCTCCCAAGCTCATGAGGGTACATCATGTGCCTCAGGATCCCCCACCTGCATGTTTTGCTTAGGGCCTCACTCAGCAAAAGACCCCTCTTGTCCAGAACACTCTAGGCAGAAGATCATAAAGATTACCATGTCTCAGGAGAATATCTCATATATGGAGGCATCTGCCAGATTCCCCCAAGTGAAAAAATCCTTTGCCGACACTACCAGAATGTCTCAACCATTGAGTCCTCAACTTGGTGCTCAGCAGTCTTTCCCGTCTTCTGTCCGGAGGTCTCAAGGGCCTCAGGTATCTCATCGAAAAACAATTATCATGCCCCAAAGGCAGAACAAACCCGCTTCTGGCCCTGGCTATGACAGGCAGGCCCACAATGCTATCACTCTCTGCCCCCCATCGTCTCTTCCTAATGGTGCTGCTATCTCTAATGCAGAAGCTAACGTTCCTGCGAATGATAACCTCCTTGATCTATTACTCTCCACACTTATTAACATGTTGACCCGCTTTGATGATACTGAGCTGCCTGATAAATATAGATCAAAACTTACTCAGCTGTTAACTTTCACTAGTAACATTCCCTCCTCTGCTCCAATGGAATTGTAGGAGCATTAGAAGTAAGAAAAGTCATTTAATTTATTTAATTAATAAGCACAAACCTCTCATCCTTGCCATCCAGGAGACTTGGCTTAAGCCCGGCTCCCATTTCAGGGTACCTGGGTATGTCTGTCTCCGGGATGACAGAGGTGATAGGTATGCTGGAGCTGCCCTTCTAGTCTCTAGAACAATTATTTTTAATTCTTTGACTTTACCTCCTCATAGTGATGGTATCAATATTGTTGCCATTACAGTGGCAAACATTGCTTTTCTCTCTGTTTACATCCCCTATCCAGATGTTTCTTCCTTAGCTGCGATGAATGACATTTTAACTGCTATAGCTTATCCGCTTGTTATTCTAGGTGATTTCAACATTCATCTTACTTCTTGGGGTTCACAAGATTGTGATGTTTTAGCATCCCCATTCATAGAGATGCTAGATTCGTTGAATCTCTGCATCTTAAATGATGGCTCTGCCACCCTGTAGATTTGACTGTTTGCTCAGCGTCCCTTGCCTCTTGCCTGACTTGGCAGATATCAAGTAACTCACAACAGAGTGATCACTACCCCATAATTGTCACATCACTAGCCAGCCACAGGGAATCATCACCATTTAACCCCCTTCTCAAATATAACCTTTCAAAGGCCAATTGGAAATTATACTCCAGTTATCTTGAACAAGAGGTTTCTCTCCTGCCTGCGCCTAACTCAGATAACATTGAGACTGTTTACACCCTGTTTAAACAAGCTCTTCTGAACTCTGCTGACAAGGCAATACCTGTTAAAAGGGCCCCCAGGAACAAGATCCCCTCTCCTCCTTGGTGGGATGAGGCCTGCTCGTCTGCCTGCCGAATGAGAAAGGAGGCTGAAAGAGCATATAAGCATAATATGTCAACTAACAACTATTTAAACTACCAAAAAGTAGCTGCACAAACAGTTAGGCTCCTGTCACAAAAGAAAAAGGATGGTTGGCGCAGATTCTGCGAAAGATTAGCCCCTCGTACCCCCGCATCTTTTGTATGGAGAGATATTAGAAGGTTCAGGTACTCTACAACCTACAGCAATATTACGTCGAATGACCCCTCCCGATGGTTACAGAAATTCGAGCAAAGATTGGCTCCCTCAACAGCTCCCACAGCTGATGAGTCTTCAAAATTCTTTCCCTCCAGTCCTCAGGCTTCACACCCTTTAGATGCTTGTTTTACGTACGACGAGCTTTCGATCGTCTTGGGGTCCCTTAAGGATTCTTCTCCTGGGGTAGATGGCATCCCTTACTCATTCATTTTCAAAAGCAGCACCACTACCAAAACCTTCTTTTTAAAGTTACTCAACCACATTTTTTGCTCTGGTTTCCCCCCGCAAGAGTGGAAATCTCAAATCATAATACCGATCTTGAAACCAGGTAAGCGCAGCGATGATCCCTCTAGCTACCGCCCCATTGCGCTCTCGTGTACTATGTCTAAAATATTAGAGCACTTAATAAAAAATCGTTTAGAGTGGCTGGTGGAAAGCCAGGGCTTACTGTCGAAAACTCAGTTCGGCTTCCGCAAGGGCCTGGGGACAATGGATAGCCTCAGCATTTTAACTACTGACGTTAGAATAGCTTTATCTAAAAATCAGTATTGCGTGGGCGTTTTCTTGGACATTGCAGCTGCATATGATAATGTACTTCTTCCTGTGCTCAGGCAAAAACTGCTCAATCTGAGTGTTCCAGAGAAGATCGTAAATTTCATTTCCAATTCCCTGTCTGCAAGAACCATTAGTCTTAGAGTTCAAAATTCAACCCTCTCTTCCAGAATTACTTGGAGAGGCCTTCCACAGGGCTCTGTCTTAAGTCCTCTCCTCTACAGTATCTACACAGCTGATTTGGATCTCTCAGTCACATCTTTCTGCAACATCTTACAATATGCAGATGATTTGGCTCTTTATGTAGCAGTGGATCATATGGCAGATGCTGTGTCCAGATTGAACTCAGCAATTTCCTATCTCTCTATTTGGCTTACTGACCATGGTCTATCACTCTCGGTCCCCAAAAGCTCTGTGGTAATTTTCAGCCGTCGTAGATCCATCCCTGATTGTTTAATCTCTCTTGATCATCAAAATTTCCCTGTAAATAACACAGTTAAGTTTTTAGGATTTGTTCTGGACTCAAAGTTATCTGGGGTGGAACACATTAACTACATTTCCCATAAATGTGAAAAAAATATTAATATTTTAAGAGCAGTGTCTGGCGCCTGGTGGGGAGCCCACCCCTATTGTCAAAAGCTGATGTACAACGCCCTTATCCGTAGCCACCTTGACTATGGAAGCTTCCTCTTGGAACCATGCAATAAGGCAGCATTAAGCTTGTTGGATAAGATCCAGGCCAAAAGCATGCGCCTCATTGTAGGTGCCATGAGATCATCACCGATAAATGCACTACAATTGGAGTGTGTAGACCCCCCTCTATTTCTAAGAAGACAGTACCTCTCAGACAGATACCTATATAAATCGTCCCAACTATCCTTACATCCCCTAATACCCAAGTTACATAGACTATCAGAATACATTTCTTCAGGTGGATATTGGACACATAAAAACCACCCCTGTTTATTTAATAGTTTTGTGAATTATGTTCGTCTCCCTTTCCCTTGTTTTCAGTGTAAAACTAACCCATTGTATGAAACCACATTTGATGCAATTATCTACACCCCTAATGTGGTCTTATATTCAGGTATCAGTAAGGATTCCGTGGACGCTGGTAGGGAGCTGGATTATTTGATCAGTCAACATTGGAAGGATTGGCTAGCCATTTACACTGACGCATCTAAAACTTCTGACTCTTCTTGCGTGGGGTCTGCAGTTTGGATCCCAAAATATAAAATTATACTGTCATATAAATCTCCAAATATCAATTCCATTTTTACTGGCGAATCGATAGCTATACTTGAAGCATTACTATATGTTGAATCTCATAATGTAAGCAAGGCGGTGGTTTTTACTGATTCCAGGAGCTGCTTAATGGCCATCCTAGCTAATCAATTCACCAGTAAAACAAAGTTCCCCTTAATACTGTTGATTAGGCAATCATTGTTCAGATGTCAGACTAAGGGTCTGTTGATTTCACTGGTATGGATCCCAAGCCATACGGGCATAGCAGGTAACACTTTTGTGGACTCCCTTGCCAAGGAAGCAATATCCAATGGTGCACTCGACCAATATAGAGTCTATGCTCACGATATCCTCTTACTAGCCAAACCCTGTTTGATCTCAAAATGGACTACCCTTTGGGAGAAGTCCAGTAAGGTGAAGGGTAGACACTATGCCTCCATCCAGCCTGATATTCCAGCTAGACCTTGGTTTTACCAATTCCGTGAAGCTAGTAAGAGAGCTACTTCGGTAATTTGTCGTCTGCGTTTAGGTCATGCCTGCACCAATGTATTTCTAGCTAAAATCAGGATCAGGGACAGCTCTCTCTGTGAGTGTGGCTTAGATGAACACACAGCGGATCATATTTTCTTTGAGTGCACAAGAAGGAATGGTTCTTTATATGATATCCTCCCCATTAACCGTATCCCTCGACCCATGAATTTTAACTCTCTTCTGACCTATACTAATTCTCCTCTCATATATTTGATCTCTAGCTACATTAACTCAAATAATATTAACCTGTAGAACTGTGTTTGTCTGCTATAACCTCCAACCAGTGTGTTTTGCTTTGACTCAGGTACTCCAGCGTGCTACATGACTTTCGGCCTATATTGGATGTTAAATACATCATCTCTTGTACATTCATAAAACCTTTGATCCGAGACTACAACAAGTCACATTCCGACAAGTCGAAACTATGAATTAAATCCCGAGCTAAGTCATTGGCGGAAACATCGGAATCGCCAGAAGGAAAAAAAAAAAAAAAAAAAACTATGCAACTCGGTACTCGATACTCTCGATGAATCGAATCCAGTTTGCACGGGGATTTCATTGATTTGAATATGAATGTAAAGTACATTTAATTAAAGTTTTAAATGTACTTTGAAGTTTTAATTGGAAAAATTAGCTTAGCTAATTAGAAATTTGATATTGTAGGTATTTTAAAATAAAACAATATTATGAAAGAGTCGATTTACTGAAATATTTAAATCAGTCTTCCGAATCACTTTCTTCAGATGATGAGCCAAACACGTCGTTTATTAATTATTATTTTACGTGTTCATTCTACCACTTTTACCTAGTTTTCCTTCGTAATTTTGGCACAAGCTTCATTCAACAATGTCAACATTTTCTTAGTGGAGAATGCCGGCTTTGTGAGTCGTGCTGCTGTGTCCTTTGACTTGAGCCCAAATCAGCTCAATAGCATTATATTGACAGTGATAAGGCGGCGTTCTTTCCACTTCGTGTCCATGCTGAAGTGCCAATTTGTCAATTTTATATTTTGGTTTCGCAGGTTTATTTTCTTTTACTAGCTGTAATAATTCAGCTTTTAACAAATTGTTTTTGTAGCCATGCTACCAAATCAGCCTTTTTGTTCGATTGAGTCGGTGGTCTATTTGAACCGAATGGTAAGGTGCATTATCCATAACGATTATGCACTGTTCAGGGAGGTTTGTTAGTAACTTAGTAAAGACAGCTTCTTGTCACTGAGCTGGACCGGATCTTGAACCATATTTCTCATGGGGCTCTGAAAATCTGGTCGAGTTCAATACCAAGAAGACGCAGGCTTGTGCGTGCACAGCAAAGATATCTTCTTTCCTTCCCCTTCCCACTCATCAGAGCACGCCACTGCCACTGTAGGACAATCTCAATATCCTATGTATGGATATTCGCTGCAAATTGAATAACAGAAATTACATCGAGAGCATCATCAAAACAGCCTCGCGGAAACTCGGACACCTGAACAAAGTGAGACGTTTTTTCACGCCGGAGCAGCGGTGTCTACTCTATGAGACACAAATTCGCTCCTGGGTGGAATACTGCTCGCATCTCTGGGATGGGTCCGCGAAATACCTACTAGGTGCTCTCGACAGGTTGCAGCGACACGCGGTCCGAATTATTGGGAACCCTGTGGTTACGAACACCCTCGAGTCTTTGCAGATGCGTAGAGATATTGCTTCCTTGGTTGTATTTTACCGTCTCTATCATGGGGAATGTTCTGATGAGCTCTTCTGAGCTTAGATTTCACGCTCACACTGCAGAATATACGAGCAAGAACCAAGCGGTTTGGAGACCTTTTTCTTTGCCGCACCACCAAGACCGGGAATTCCTTACCAGCTCACATTTCCTTCTTCCTACAGTCCTGAGTCCTTTAAGTGGGGCTAGAAAAAGCATTTGATGAGGCCGCCAAGCTGAGTGCCACCATTGTAACATTACTTTGTCTGTAATGGTGACCCTCTTCCTGAGACTTTGCCTTTAGCTTACCATCAGGCGAGGTGAAGTAAAATTGGGTGTTTTAGACAAAAAAACCTATCAAAGAAACTTGTAGTGCTCCACAGGGCGAAGTAATACTTCATTGCGGGGCAGTGACTCCTTCTTTATAAGGCACAGGTCCGGCCCCACATGGAGTCCTGCTGTCACCTTGTTGCTGGAGCGCCTGCATACCAGCTTGACCCCATCGACTCGGTGCAAAGACAGCCATTGAGACTGGTCGACAATCCCATTCTCGCAGGTGATGTGGAACCTTCCAGTCTTAAGGCCCAACGCTTTTCATAATGTATATGGACGATATTCACTATGCGATCAACACCAACATAATATGCTGTGCCGATGACACTGTTGTCACATTTGATGGCGCAAGCTGGGCTGAGGCAGTTTCAAAAGGTCAGTCGGGCATGGGGCAAGTGTCAGCATGGCTGCGTTGTAATTTACTGACACTTAACGTCAATAAAACTAAATATGTTTGCTTCCACAAAACAGCGGCTTCGGCCCCTTGCACATCTCTTAGCATCAAATTACACAATTGTAAAGAAATGAAAGGTTGCAACTGTGAACCCATTCCAAGGACAGCTAGCATTAAATACCTTGGCGTAATCATTGACGAAAACCTGAACTTTAAGGAACACATCATCGTTTTGTCAAACCGAGTGCGGAAAACCGCAAACATAATGAAAATACTGCGTCCTACAGCGCCGACTGACGTCCTGAAATCCGTTTATTTTGCTCTGTGTCAGTCGCTTGTGACGTACCTATTGCATAGGGAGCTGGGGTTCTGCTCAAAAGACCTTCCTTATGCAACTGGAAAGAGCCCAACACGTCGTTCTGAAAGCTATGTACCAGAAGCCCGTTAGGTATCCCACAACACAGCTCTACAAGGACAGCGGGGTACCTACCGTACGCCAACTATTTGTGTTGAAAGCGTTTCTTAAAGCCCATCAAACAGTTATAAGCAGTGAACAATACGAACAACTGCTAAAGCGCCGCTCATACAGAGTGACGGTACCTAAAGTTAATACAACATTTGCAGAACGGTTTGGTCCACACATAGAGTATTATATATACAATAGAGTGGCTAAGTCCTGTGATATCAAAAACTGCTCTCTAAAAGAGGCAAAAATGTTGGTTACAAAATGGCTGATTTCACTGACATACGAAGCTACAGAAATTCTTCTACTACACTAAGTTGAATACTTGTAGAAATAACCAAAGTTTATAGTGTATATGATTAAGATTTGTCCAGTATTTATTTATTTATTTATATACATGCAAAAAGTTATATACAACTATTATATACATTTATTACACAGCCATTACCTGTCTCTTCTTCTAGCCTTTGTAAGTGTGATTAAATGAAACTTATGACCGAGCACTGGAATTAAATAAGGAAAACGTCACGGTACCCACAGGACAGGCTTGCCTAGTGCGGGGCCAGCGGGAAAATCTATGTGATTGTGAAAAACTTGTTCTGGAAATACATTATTTCTATTTATTTATTTTATTTTAGGAGGACGAGGCTCAGAGGTTCCACATTCGCAATGTGTGTTGTACCGTCTATACCGCATTTTCAGGGTCGGCTGCGCGAGTGTAACACCCCTGGAGTTGCATACGTTCATAGGCCACGGTAACCGCTTCCCATCAGGTAGGCCGTGTGCTTGTCTGCCACCTAAGTGGTATTAAAAATACCCACATCCGCGCGGGCGGCACCGCGGGTGGAATGCTAGTATAATTATACAACCACAAAAGCACACGCACTTATTTACATGCATAGCAACATCCGGTGGCTCAACAATATTCAAACATTCAAATGTTTGCACTGAAAGGGAACCGAATCACCGACCTTTGACTTGGCAGTCGCACGTGTTATGTATATCTGTACAAACTCGTACCTAAGATGCCCAAGGAGGAGTCAGATGAAACAGCTAGTTGTAGCCGTTAAAGTTGTTTATTCAAAGTATCTGTCTATTTAATTATCTAACCAAGACGTATCGCTAACGCGATGTACATTTTTTGAACAGCGCCATCTATGGACGCAAGGGAAACTAATAACAAAGGATATTACTCAAATAATAAAAATTAGTATCAGTTATACAGTATCTGTGCCGACGTATGCAATCTCGCCGGGACCTCAACCACGACACGAGGCCTGAACCAACCGTCTCAACAAATTGCATAGACAAACCCGCATGTTACGCTATACTGAGCGAACCAAATTGTGAAGACAGCAGGTACAAGTTGCTGAATCGGCGCCACGTGCAGCGATTGACCCCGTATCTCCGCCTCGTGCCGCACCGTCAGCTGAATAATGGCGTGATCGGAAATCGATTGCATCAGTGTGCGAACTGATTTATAATTTTCATTAAAATAAGGATTCACTTGTGTTCTTGCATCGAACGTGGTCACTAGACTTAATTAGCGGTAGTAGTTAGAATGTCGTTCTCATCACCGAACTTATTCACTTAGGCTAGTATGGTGTAATGTTTTTCCTACATCGAGTGCATTCACCTTTAGGCTAGTTAGATTAAAATAAATAAGTATAATAAATCTCGTTTTAAGTGATTCTAGTTTCCTTCTTGTACCCTCTGGCTGCGGGAAAACGTAATTCACGCTCTACCAATGCAATACAGTAATGTTATAATGGCGCAGAACAAATATTAGAATTAATGTTATTTCACACACGTTTCACGCCACACTTAAGTCTAGTACACCTAATGTACTCGCAGGGTTCCGTAACAACTAAGCGACTGTAGTTAGTAGTAGTCAGTGAGTGTTTAAACGAATATGTCTTACTAAGTTGCTCTTATCACTGAAACATTTTTTACATACATTACTCTCATAAAGCTGTTCGCCAGTGTGTGTACGAGTATGCTTATCTAAATTATCTTTTTTACTGAAACATATCTTACATACATTGCATTCATAAGGCTTCTAGCTAGTGTGTGTACGAGTATGTCTATTTAAATTACCCCTTTCACTGAAATATTTCTTACACACCTTACACTCATAAGGCTTCTCGCCAGTGTGTGTGCGAGTGTGCGTATCTAAATAATTCTTTTTACTGAAACATTTTTTACAAAAATTACACTCATAAGATTTCTCGCCAGTATGTACACGAGTATGTGTATTTAAATTACCCCTTTCACTGAAACATTTCTTACACACCTTACACTCATAAGGCTTCTCGCCAGTATGTGTACGAGTATGTCTATTTAAACTACGCCTTTCACTGAAATATTTCTTACACACCTTACACTCATAAGGCTTCTCGCCAGTGTGTGTGCGAGTGTGTGTATCTAAATAATTCTTTCTACTGAAACATTTTTTACAAAAATTACACTCATAAGGTTTCTCGCCAGTGTGTGTGCGAGTGTGCAGATCTAAACTCCACTTAATACTGAAATATTTCTTACAAATATTACACTGATAAGGCTTCTCGCCAGTGTGTGTACGCATATGAATTATTAAATGATATTTACGTTTAAAACATTTCTGACAACTGTCACATATCAACTGTTTAAGTGTCTTGCTTGAGCTCCTATTAACACTTTGGTCTGCACTGATTTTGTTTTCAGACATTCCTTTGTGAGCGTCAATATGATCGGATGTGCTAACATTTTGTTTTTTGTTGGTATCTGTTTCGTCGCGTGTTTCATTCTTAACTGTATTTTGTTCTACAACGCTATTAGTTTCGTCTTGTGGTTCTTCAATGTTCTCCTTTGCTTGGTCACTTCTTGTTTGATTGTTAGCTGGCGTATCTTCATAGTTCATCTGCGTAGTTGGTCGAGGTTTTTTAGAAACAGGAGCACCTGAATAAGAAACCACATGAATGTAGTAATCTATACTTATAAAAAAATACTTTTTGTTAATAAAAAAATATTGATGGAAGAACGACTTGAAAAAGCTCGCTGTGGAAAAATACGATGGAGTATCGGGTGCAATGGTGCACTTTGGAAGAGGTCTGTGTCTAGCAGAGGACTGCAACAGGCTGGTATTGATTGATAATAATAAATCAATTTTGAATTTGGACTAGACGAGGCATTAAACATGGCTCTAACCCAAACTTGGTATAGGTCTGTACAGGGTGAGCCCTCGTACGTCCCGTGGTTTGAAGGCTGTAAGATGAGTAGAAGTACCATCAAAACATTACTGAGGCTTCGTTCTGGGCACTATCCATGCTCAAAATTAGCTTTCCTAATGAAGAAAGCTGACTTTCCAAATTGTAGGAAATGCGATAATATTGAAGATGTGCAGCATTTGCTTATGGAGTGTGTGCGGAATGGAGCTGAGAGGGTCTTACTGATGAGTGACTTGAACCTGAATGGGATGGATTTGGGTCGGGTTCAGTCTGTGGTCTCCGAGTGATTAGGTGAGGTTTAAACTAGGTGTGAACTGAAAACAATTGGAAAAAAAATAAAAAAGGACGTGTTACTGGTACAGGGTAGGATAGACTTGAATAACTGTATAGATAATAACACCTAAAATCCAGATTAAAACAAAACAAAAATGGTAAGGTACTTAATAAGCTATACTTTTAGATAATTTCCATCATGCCATCCCTCCATTATGGGATCCATCGTACAGAAGCACTCGATGTGCTAACTCAATATTACCTTCAGCATCTTCTTGTTTCACGTCAACACTTTCTGATCCACCTGCAGTCGTCTGCGTCACTTCCTCCATGCTCAGGCGTTCATTGGGCATAACTTCTAGCTTGACTGTAAGATGAGTAGAAGTACCATCAAAACATTACTGAGGCCTCGTTCTGGGCACTATCCATGCTCAAAATTAGCTTTCCTAATGAAGAAAGCTGACTTTTCAAATTGTAGGAAATGCGATAAAATTGAAGATGTGCAGCATTTGCTTATGGAGTGTGTGCGGAATGGAGCTGAGAGGGTCTTACTGATGAGTGACTTGAACCTGAATGGGATGGATTTGGGTCGAGTTCAGTCTGTGGTCTCCGAGTGATTAGGTGAGGTTTAAACTAGGTGTGAACTGAAAACAATTGGAAAAAAAATAAAAAAGGACGTGTTACTGGTACAGGGTAGGATAGACTTGAATAACTGTATAGATAATAACACCTAAAAATCCAGATTAAAACAAAACAAAAATGGTAAGGTACTTAATAAGCTATACTTTTAGATAATTTCCATCATGCCATCCCTCCATTATGGGATCCATCGTACAGAAGCACTCGATGTGCTAACTCAATATTACCTTCAGCATCTTCTTGTTTCACGTCAACACTTTCTGATCCACCTGCAGTCGTCTGCGTCACTTCCTCCATGCTCAGGCGTTCATTGGGCATAACTTCTAGCTTGACTTGCTGCGGAGACATCACCACATTAGCACACCAATGTTCTTAGTAACAATCTGTTCAAAATTGGAACTTGGACTGTATATGTATGAGTTGCCACAAACCCCAGGAGTAACTGTCGCCGCGTGTGCTGACGACACAGCCCTACTCGCCTCCAATAAGTGCCCTATTCAACTTCAAGCCTTACGTTGATTGAATAAGAGTACTACATAGTACATAAACTTGTTGAGATAGGAGGTGTTGCACAGCTGTCCTCTCATTCAATCTGTCCCTACTGCACAAAGGCCTGCCCCTGTAGCCTCCAACTCTCATTGCATCTCACCACCCACTGCGACAGAGGGCCTACAGCCTTTCCCCGGTACCCCACCAACAGACAGTAAGATACCTAGTCATGCATGCATCTGGACCGTAGACTCACATGAAGAAAACACGTTCAGACAAAGCAAGAAGAAATCTACTTGAAATACAAAGGTCTCTATTGACTGGTAGGACACTATTCAATATTATCCATGGATTATAAACCACTCATATATAAGTCGACCCTTAAACCCATCTGGACATACTACTGGACATAAAAAACTATATCATTAAACAACTGTGCTGTTATTCGAAGCCTAATAATATTTGAGAGTGGCAACACTTGTTTCTACTGTATGGTCGTCTCTTTCTAGCCTATTGCTATCCTTTTCTGGCACACCCCTCTTTCCACCAGGCAGGTCACGGCAGAGAATTTCTCTGCCGGACTCCTCATTGGCGTTTTTGTTTTCGTACTGAGTGGTCGTACTTAAAAGTATAATATTTAAATTTAATTTTTCTAACGGATTCTCCGTACGCATACTTTTGTTAAAATATTTTGTATACCTACTTATAGAATACATTTCAATTTTAGACTTTTGTGCTTAAAAGTGGATAGTGATTCTTTATCTTCTAGTAGTTTTGGAAGTCGATCATCTTCGTCACCGGCGCGCTTGCGGTCCTCTGTGGCTGTTGCTTCCACAGAGGCGGTGATCGAGCCACTGCCTCGTTACTCTGGGCCTACGCAAACGATGTCTCATCCGAGCATCGTCACAAGTAAGAAACGTAGGTCAGCATCTAAAGCTACAAAGGAAGTCAAACGTGCCCGACATGAGGGCCCAGAGCATTCCGACATGTTGAAAACGTTAGCTTCACAAGTGAATTTCATGCAAAATTATTTATTTCAAAATTACCCTACACAAAGTTACGAAACCCAACATTGTAACGATAGCGACAGTGATGTTTCTTTAAATGTAAGTGGCGAGTTATATGTATACTGGTGATGAATGTACCTCACGACAAAATTCTACAGAATTTTCTTTGCAGTTTGGTGTCGTTTTAAGAGCCTGCAATGTTGAAATCAGACGAACATATTCTAAAACGTCTGAATGATATTCAGCATTTTGAATCTGCTTCATGGTCAGATGTCGTATTGCATTGAGACATTACACACACACACATATGTAAACGCCCGGCGCGCGGCAGCCGTACGCCACACCATTTTGAGCCTTGTTGTGCTAATGCACTTATGAGCTCTGACTGTACATTGATTACAAAAAGGCCTTTGACTCCGTTCCTCATAGTTGGTCAACACTACAAAATCTATCACAGTCTGATCTCGTTTTTAAGTGGAACCATACTTGAATAGAAAACTAAACTGAATTTGATTAATAACAGTCCCATAAGAAAGAAGAAAGAAAAAAAAATTCACGAACACAACGTACAGAGAGTCAGACAAATATATCCCTTAAATGGACGATTTTTGTTTCGCGTTTTAAAAAAATATATTTGTGAAATAGACATGTATTACTGTCTAGGAAAAATGAGTAAAAAAATCTAGACATGAATTTACTATACTTTTTTTTGCAATAATGTGAGTGTTGTTTATAAACTACATTGCGCATTCATTGAGATTTTGCAAGTATGGGTAAAATAAGAGTGGATATTGTTTTTGAAATGTATTTATTTATTCTTCATTATGATATTTATAAAAACAATTGCTTATTTTCGTATCACATAAAGATACACGTCATTTTTGGCACATTTTGAATGTAAAGCCTGAACATTTTGGGAATTTGTACCTCTGCTGCTTATCCAGCCAAACTGCCCAATGACATGTCTGATCCAATCTGACGTCTTCCAAAGGAATTGCTTGAGCTGGTCCTCGGAACTTCTTCATTACAAGTTCTCTTTGTATTGTGCTCCCACTAGGTCGACCACGTTTAGCGCAATTTGCAGGTAGACCCAATTTGCAGAGGATTTCAGCAAGTTCCAGTCTGAATGTACCCAAATTGAGAAGTTGATCATTTCCTTTTATATTACTTATCTTCTTGAACATAACCCATGAATTTATAACTGCGAGGTCCAGGAAATGATAAAATAAGCGCATGGTCCACTTGCGGCTTTTCATTGTGATGTGATAACGATCTATAAATGAATCTAATAAGTCCACGCCTCCCATGTGGGCATTGTACTCCTTGATGACTTTGGGCCATGGAATAGCAACTCTCTCTTTCTTCGATTTATCAAAGCGTGTGACTGTGGTTGCTGGTTCTGCTCCTACGTAAGTGGAAAGAAGGTTAACGGGCTTGTTATCTTTCCACACAACAGCACTTACGTCAATATCATCCACAGTTGCCACGTTTTCCTCATAGAATCCTCTGGGTACGTTCTTTTTCATTATAGTGTGGCAATTTGCAGTTTCTCAATCGGTTTACTCTTACTGTTCCCAGTGAAAAAATTCCTTCCTACGGCGTGTTACAAGACATCAATGCTTCCGTTATCTGAGTTTCTCCCCTAAAAATAAGGCTGTCTTCAGCACTAACAAGATTCCGTTTTCGCCTAAGGTCGTTTAGAAATCCCTTGTGATCTACTCTGGGGTGCTGCTTCTTCGGCTTCCAAAATAGGAGGGTCTGGCATATTTTCATCGTTGTCGATTACGAGAGGAGGATCAGCATCCACTTCATCAGACTGGGCATTCTCACCTTCATCACTATTTTCAAGGTCTCGAAGAACATCTCGAGCTGTTTGATAATAGTGACCTTTATCCTCTACTTCGGAGTCTGACCCGTCTAAGCCATCTTCCGAATCTTCAAGAGTTTCTAAATACTTTATAATTTCGCTTTCTAGTAATCGCGGCATGCTGAAAAGCAAAATAAAAATCCTTCACCAAACATGCATTTATTTAGCAGGCAATGCGCATTGTAGTTTTCCTACAACATACCAAATTTCGCCTAATTCGACAGTAGCATCAAGTGATTTTCAATGTTTTACAACATGAACATGTAATTGAAGATATAATCAAGCAAATAAAAATATGTTATATACTTACATTATATTTTATCAAAGTCCGAACACAGCTACAAAACTTAGTTTCGCGCTACTAGAAAAGTTTCCTTCTAAGTGACATTTGAAATTAACTTATTTTCAATGCATAAAAATATTGGATAGTGCCAACATTAAAAAAAGTACAAAATTCGTTCAGAAATAAGAACTAGTTGTCAAAATTAACAAAAAATTAAAAGAAGGTCAATTTTATCTGTGATGTTTAGTATGTTGTTTAAAAACAACATTGTCCATTTAAGGGATATATATACACACAACAACAAGATAACACAACAAGAATACTCTCACTGCACATCGTGCGCACCCAAATGGGCCACCATCTCAGCATGAATGCCCCGCACACCAGGGTATGCGAAGCGCTGGTTTTCAGATGGCGCCGCTAGTGGCTCCGCCGCCTCGAAACGAGTCAGTGCCGCATGAACACACAACAACAGATCTCAGTACAATACTTAAAACACTTAAAAATGGCGACATAACTACAGAGAGGAATATTTCAAGGAGATGCTCTCAGACCACTCTGGTTCTGTTTAGCTCTCAATCCTTTATCTGAACTCCTTAATAGCACTAATGTAGGATTTAAACTCAAACGTAATAACTCACAACATATTATATCACATTTACTATACATGGATGACATTACACTTTACGCAACTAACAACACAGAACTGACAAAGCTAGCAGACATCACACAATCATTCTCAGCAGACATAAACATGCAATTTGGAGTAGATAAATGCAAAATTCACTCTATTACCCGTGGCAAGACATAAAATAATTCTTATACTCTTGAAACAGGCGAAAACATCGACTCGATGGATGAATATAGTACGTACAAATACTTAGGTTTTCATCAGTCCAAACAAATTCACCAAAAGCATGCAAAGGGGGATGACCACTTTCCATAGACACTTTGGCCATGTGGTGCCCACAGCAAAAAGTGTATGCAAATGGTAGTATACCATACCACCATTATAATACAATTGTAATATTTTAAATAAAACTTCGAGTTTAGAAAATAAATCTAGTTTTTATTTCACAGAAAAACATGTATACAATCGATTTTAACAGCTGCTGAACATGATTTTAAAACTCAAACTACATATTGTTGTATTGATGGTACCAAATAATATGATATTTAAGTTCTCTTTATGACTATTTTTATATTCTCATTTTCTATGCTATATTAATTATTCATAGATAATTAAAATATCATCTAAACATCCTGCAGGGGAGATATATTAACTTCATGCTGTGCCCACCCTAAATACCATATAACAGTCATGCACAGCATCCCACTGTTCGACGACCAACAATTGCAGTTGCAATGATACTGTTGGATAGCAGTATGACCAGTCTCATTACCACTTACTAATATGTAAACAAAATATATTTTACTGTTTAAATGCAATTCTTGCTCTAATTAATAAGCAGTTAGGACCAAAGCTTAAACCTTCCATAATGCATCTTCAATTTGTTCAGCGCTGAATATTCTTATTGGAGTACCTTGCTCCAAGATTAAGTCCCAGTTGTTGGTACGTATATGACTGGCAAATCCTACAATTTGGTGGTATGTAATAATTACAGTTGCAAAACAAATCTACTCACAACGCAGTTGGAACAGAGAGCCGATTAGGTTCATGACAACTGGGTACAAAACATTGATTTTGTATTATTGCTTCTCTTGAATAATTAGGTAGCAAAATACCATTAGTGGTAACACTATCTGCAGGTCTTTCTTGTAGAGGAATATGGGAATATTCTGATTGCACCGGCACGCTTACTGAGATCGCTCAGTATAATCTGATGTTGCTTGGTCAGTCCTTCGCCAGCAATCGAGACTAAGGTGAGCCGTTGGTGGGAGCTATAACAATAAGCAAAGGTTAAGTTGTGGTTTAATATGCTTTTGACAAATTAGAATATAGTTGTAACATCAGTATGAAGTGTGTGGGTGTATGAGGCCAGCCACTCTAAGCCAGTAGGATTGATAGTTGAGACTCTGGTGTGGGCTTTCATCTTAAGGTTGGGATATCGGAGGGCATTTGCAGACATAAAAACCATTTAATTTAAACCAAAAGGAGGTGAGAAACCACCATAGAAATTGTAATATAGTGTTACCTCAAGTGGACGGATTTGATGGGTTACAACATCTCTTATCCGGTTAATGTGTGGGGTCTTAGACTGGAGAGAGTGCTGATCTGTCACAGCTGATGCATACATGCCCATGACCAATTATAGGTATATCATGACTGATTGGATGACGTATATGATTCCATGCGGCGGTCAACTGGCTGTCGCTTGATACCTGTATCTGAAAGAAAAAAGAAATATGTCATTAGTTACTTACCAATTGAGATCACATTTCTTTTAGACTGAGGCTCAAATACATTAATACATGAACATAAACGCCTACCTGTTGCCGCTGTCGCTGTAAGAGATGTCGAACTTCTGCTATTTCCAAAACATGTCTACGAAGCCGGTTAATGTTTAAACCACAATTAATGCACCGTAAATGCTCTCTTGGCACTGTAGCTCCAGAAGATTGTGAAGAACTGGAGCCTGGGTTATTATTAGAGTATGCAGATGCGAGTTCACGTTCAAAGCAGATTATGTCGTGCCGAAATACTCCAAATGCGTGCCGGGATTATCGTTAGAAGAAGTAGCGGAGTCCATGTTAAAGCCGTATCGTCGTGGTCAATTTATGATGCTTATTCGTTAATAAAAGATTTCCAAAAGCGAAACGCTTAGCGTATTCAAAGGAAAGAGAATAATATTATAAATACGAAGTTTGAAAATCTTCTGACAGTTTATTTTCTAACTTACATGTCGATGTTGCAACATAAATGAAATAAAACATTTGGCAAATCGATATCACACACGTAATTAATCGATTCATTAAAAATATTTTGCATTTTTATTGTGTACAACTTTTTGCAGTTATATTTTTTTTTTCTTATTTTATTTATTGATTTTTTAATTGATAGTGCAAAATCCAAATCATTATGCAAAAAATGAATTGTTCATACCCAATGTTCTTTTCTAACTTTTTACTGCCTCACGGGATATTGCAACTGATAAAATAAAATAATCGATGTTATCTACTTTTCCCAGTTAATGAAATGATTAAAAATGGTACTCAATACTAAAATCATTTCATTTTCCTATTTTGTTTATCGATTTATAATTAATAATGATCAATACCAAATATATTATAATAATAATCGATATGTAGTTTATTACCGATTTTAGAATCGGGTAACATTACGTCCATGCCATTATGCTTTGCAAAAAGTAAACAGGAAATCATGACGGTACTTTTCTATTTTAGAACATTGCTCCTAAGTTATACTGATATATGAATATCTTGATACGTAATTAAAAATAACGGCGGTTTTTTTGCTATATAGCATATTTTTGGGCACTCGGTAATTTAGTATGGCCATAATTGGACATCCCCCTTTAGAATTAACCAAAACATTCAAAGCTACAATGAACCAAATTCTAAGAAGTCTACTAAATGCACGCAATAGTATTAAAGCTATAAACACATTTGCAATACCAGTCCTTACTTATTCCTTTGGAATCATAAACTGGTCTCAAAGAGATTTAATCCGATTACAACGCACAATTAACACACATATGACAGCTAACCGAAAACACCACCCTAGATCATGCACACAACGTCTCACACTATCACGCCAAGATGGAGGGAGAGGACTCATTGATATACAGAACTTACACAACAGTCTCGTAGACAAACTACGTAAATATTGTTACACTAAAGCTGAACAATTGGATCTTCACAAATATGTTACAGATATTGATAAAAAACCCCTCTTAACCTAGAAAACAAAAACAGTGAACCAAAAATTCTAAGCAAACAACACAAAATCCTCTTCCCCCCCGGACTCCGTTCGATACGGACGTGCTTAATTGTTCCGCGCAAATTGTTTAAAATACTTATTTTAAATTAAGTCAGTTAAAATATAAACTCAGTGTACCAGGCTACCAGCAAATGAGATCCACTGTGTAAGCAATGTTGGATGAAGCCCAAGTACAGCAACTAATGAATGAAAAATGACTATTTAACTATTTTAAAGTGCAAATAATTATTTTTTGTAAATGTGTACTTATGTTAATTTTATATGTTAGTTCACTTTTAGTATTAATTACACTTAAGTACAATCCACTCTTATATCCCTCACAGTATTACAACATTCCCATATTTTACAACATACCCATATTTATATGCAAATATCTTAAAGTGCAAATACTTATGATTAGTCTACAAGTACTTAAGTTAGTTTTATATCTTCTCTCAGTTTTTGTACCAATTAGATTTATTTACACTACACCCGTATATTCATCACAATATTACAACTTCACACACAATTTCACACATAATACACTCATTCATACACTACTACGCTTATCTAACCTCCCACTCATTGAAATCAACCTTATACCATTCATTAAAATCACTAGTGTACTAACGTGCGTTAAGCAAATACAAAGAAAACAACTACAGCCATTTATACAAATATTACAACCTTGTTATAACTTGAATTATCTTTACCCACATACTAATGGATAGTTTTAATAGCCTACTAGAAATTGACGAGATTAAACCAATAGAATCATTTAAATGTAATATTCAGGACCTAAAAATGAAATTATGCCACTTGATTTTTAATCTTTCTATTATAACACAAAATATCCGTAGTATTTATAAAAATATCGATGACCTTCAAATAACTCTGTCCCAATTATTTATCGAAGTAGACGTACTTATTTTAACTGAATGCAGGCTAAACCATTTGAAAAATATCCCACAAATTTCTAATTATACATCATATCAAACAAACAAACTTCTCAACCAAAACGACGGAGTTATAGTATACATAAAAAATAACCTAACCGCCAAAATTAAAGAACTTAACCTCACTGACGCCACGGGACTACAAATAGAAATCAATAACTATTTAATATTAGGTATTTACCGTTCTCCATCTCACCATAATGCATTTCATTCACTCGCTAGATTCTTACCTTGAAACTATTAAAACATACAAAAACTTACTAATCCTTGGCGACATAAACATCGACCTTATAATATCCCCTAAAGAAAACTCATACGAAAGAAGCAACAGACTAAGTTATTTAAGTGTTACTTCCCTACACGGAGTTATGTCTACCCATTCACTACCTACCAGAAGTGACAGTTGCCTGGATCACGTGCTGATAAGACAAGATAGAAATTCAATCTCCGCCTATGTTGCAGTGTTAGACACCACTGTGACGGACCATAACTTGGTCGCTATATTTGTTACTAATAAATACAAACATACTACATACTCTAGACATAAGAATGTGACAAACTATGCTAATGCACTTACTAGTCTGATCTCCACAGATGTCTCCCACTTTAATATTTACAAAGATCCAAATATTTATGCGACTGCACTTATAGAAATGATAAGAGCCGCTATAAGTAAAAACACCATAAACTGTCCAACTTTTAAATGTAAAAGAGCAATTAAGCCTTGGATTAGTTCGGGGATCTTAAAATGTATACTTTTACGCAATAATATGCAAAGGAAACTAAAATTAGACCCACAAAATCATATATTAGCTATCACTTATAAACGTTATAGAAACTTTTGTTGTAATTTAATAAAAAAAGTAAAAAGGACTTACCTGAAAAATAAAATTACTAAATATATTAAACATCCTAAAAAACTTTGGTCCACTGTCAATGAAGTTACCCAGTATAAGCCACCCAAGACCCCAAACACTGACCTACTTCATATACAACCAAGTCCCCAACTATCTGTAAACCATATTAATAAATACTTTGTTAAAATAGGTCAAACTCTTGCTGAAAATATAAAATCCCTAAGTCCCTCCTCCGGTATTGTACATCCCTACTCACAATTGACTTCATTTGTCCTACTTGAAACCTGTCCTCAAGAAGTTGAATCCATTCTGCTAAATTTAGACTCCAACAGCGCACCGGGTTGGGACGGTATTTCTACCTACTTTTTGAAGTCATCAAAAAACTTTTTGGTACCATTAATTTGTAATTTAGCTAATTTGTGTTTCCAGACTGGAATCATTCCTGACGTACTTAAGCGATCCATAATTACTCCTGTCCATAAGGGTGGAAACAGAGACGATATTAATAATTTCCGACCTATTTCTGTTTTACCCTCTATTTCCAAAATAATTGAGAAGTTACTGAATTCCAGATTTATTAACTTCTTAAACAATTACAAAATTCTTTCCGAACGGCAATATGGATTTAGAGTGGGCCGCTCCACTCAAGATACCATAATAGAACTCACCTCATTAATTACTGGGGAGACTGATAAGGGTTTTAAATGCTTGACAGTCTTTTTAGACCTTAAAAAGGCATTTGACACCGTCTCTGTACCTATCCTTGTGGACAGGCTGGAATCGCTTGGTATACGCGGCATACCCCTGTCCTTGTTCTCTAGCTACCTCTCAAATAGAAAACAGACAGTTAAAATTGATGGTTATTCCAGTGAAGAAGAGCAAGTAATTTTTGGTGTCCCACAGGGGAGTGTCCTTGGTCCAACGTTATTTCTGGTGTATATAAATGAGCTATGTAATCTTCGTGGCGTTGGAGGAAGGATAGTCTCCTATGCTGATGACACGGCAATTGTGTTCTCTGGTAAAACCTGGGATGAGGCAAGAAAATTAGCCGAAGATGGACTGGTGAAGGTTTCAGAATGGCTAAACAATAACCTCCTAACCCTTAACATCCTCAAAACAAATTACATCTGTTTCGGCCCTTACCTAAACTCCCAACCAAGTCCTGGTTTCAGTATTTCACTACACAATCACCAACTTACAAGCTCCACAAACTTTTATTTATTTATTTATTTATTTATTCTCTCATCTACATCTATTTTTACAGGTTACCCTAATACACCAGAGTAGGCAATTTAATTACAACTTTACTTATAGCATATAATTGTTAAAGCGGTATCTATGAATTCCCTCAGAGAGCAACTAAACAGGTCAATATTTATTGAAATGAAGTTGAGTGTCCGGAGGGTTCGGGTCAGCGGCGCCTCCCTCAGCAGGTTGGTGCGCGCGCTCGGTACTTGCAGCAGTTGCGGCCTCCGGCGCCTCCCCACGTATCCGTCTGGGACGCATAGATTGATACTCTCGAGTATGGCCGGATTTTGGATCTTTCCACGTATAACCTTCAGTAGGTATATAGCCAACGCAAGCTCTCTCCTAACCCTTAGCTCACTGTACCCGACCATACCCAGTACGAACAGCGTTGGATACATTAAGGGGTAAAAAGGGTAAACTCCATAATATTTGAAATACAAGTATCGAACAAATTTATTTTGAACGCGCTCCAACATGAGACTATATTTAATTTCATGTGGGCTCCAGATGACTGCATTACATTCCAGTTGACTTCTAACAAGCGCATTATATAAGGTGATTATTGCCCTGATACTAGTAAAATCCTTCACCGTTCGTAATATAAAACCCAGATTTCTAAATGCTTTTTTACATATTTCAATGATGTGATCACGAAATGTCAGTTGCACGTCAAAATGAACACCTAGATCACGCACTTCTGTAACCCGGACCAGCGGATCTCCCTCGATATTGTAATTGTGTAGAATTGGAGCATTCGCTCGAGAGAATGTGATAGTAAGACACTTGGAGGTGTTAAAGTGTAGATTATTTCTCTTACTCCAAGACACTACTCTATTGATATCCCTCTGCAATTTTTCACAGTCATCCACCCTTCCAACACTTCGGTACAGTTTTAAGTCGTCTGCAAACAACAAACACTTTGAATCCCTTATCACTTTGGGCAAATCATTGATCATAATGATGAACTCCAAAGGTCCTAGGTTACTGCCCTGACTAACGCCTGACCAGGTATTATATGGCTGTGACACGAATCCAGCGTACTCGACATACTGCCGCCTATCTGCCATGTAACTGCCAAAGAAGCTCAGCAGATGCGGAGTGAAGCCAACACCAGCTAACTTTCTCAATAATACGTCATTATCTACTACGTCAAATGCTTTTCGGAAGTCAAAATAAGCGGTGTCAACTTGCACTCCCCCGTCCACCGCCGGAACTAGATCATTCATGTAGCTCAGGAGGTTACTGGTGGTGCTTCGAAACGGTCGAAATCCGTGCTGAGCTTCTGTGAGTTGCGGGTTTACCTGCGCTAGAACACGTTTTTGAATAACCGACTCAAACACCTTAGCGGGAGTGGACAACACGGCCACTGGCCTATACTCTTCCACCCTCCTACCTGATCTCGTTTTTGGCACTGGCACAACACGGGTGATCTTCCATATGTCGGGGAATGCCGCTGTTTGCAGACATAAATTGTATATATTAAGTAATGGCTCCGCGAGTACATATCGACAATCTTTATAAATGTAGGGTGGTATGCCATCAGGCCCAATCGACTTTTTTGGTTTCAACTGCTGAAGCGCCCTTAGCACTTCCTTCAAATCTAACTTGTCTATATGTACCCGCGCCGCGTCGGTTCCGCTCACGGCACTCGCCTCCATGACCGCCCTGTCCACGCTCAGCTCGGGCCGCCTTTTACTGTACACGGAATAAAAATACTCCGCGAAAGCTCCCGCACACTCCTCTGAATTCAAAGCTATGCCGTCTTTCATTATGGTTTGCGAACTTCTACTACCCCTTTTAGAATTAATAAAACTCCAAAAAGTTTTTGGGTCGCTTTGCAGTTGACTCTGAACCCTGCTCTGATACTGTTCCCGTGCCAGTGCTATCATATTTTTCACCTTTGTTCGATATGCAGCAAACACTCCGTAATCAGCCCTAGTGCCTGTCGCCTTATATTTTTTATGAAGGTTTGCCTTCTTTTTTATGTCGCGAATTATTTCCATAGTGTACCACTCGGGGTAACAGTACCTCGAGTGTACACTACTTCGCTTTTTTCTTGGAACACAGTCATCTACTATTGAATTAATTTTGCTATAATAATAATCTAAACTCGTTTCTAAGTTAAAATTGTAAATACTAGTCCAATCAACAGACGCAAGTTGTGAATATAGTGATAAGAAATTGGCTTTATTAAAATTCCAACCTGATGATCTCTGCGCACTGGCCTCGGAGTCCATCTGTGAACCATCATTACTCGGTGACAAGCGGTGACCGCTTGACCTCACCGACACCTCCAGCGGTGGGTGATGCCCATCCACCCGCACCAACGGCGCCGCCGCCACTCGCACACTCACTTCCCGACTGTCCGTGAATGTACTCAACACTAAGTCTAACTGTCTATCATTTTTATTACCTATATTGTTACTCTGAGTAAATCCACAGTACGTTATAAAGTATTCATAATAATTTATAACATTTAACGAACACGAATGCAAGTTAAAGTCCCCTATTATTAAAATATCTTTGTACTTATTACACAAGTCTTCAAAAATTTTGAATAATAACAAATAATCGTTTTCACTGCTATTAGGAGGTATATAAACAACACATAACAGAAACTGCAACCGATTACTTTGATACACCATTGCACAAACTAGTTCGAATATATGCGCGTCAATATCAATATTTACGTCGTTTCGTCCTAGAGGACGAATTTCAACTGACGCGCACGGTGTGGCCACGAGACCCGCGCCGCCCATCTTACGGCCATCCGCTCGGTCACAACGTACGATTGTGTATCCCAGCGGTATCATTTCAGCATCATGTATGGATTCGTTACACCCAGTTTCTGTGACAGCAATCAAATCTGCTGATGAACCTGCTAGCCCTTCATAGAATTGATTTAATTTTGTACGCAGTCCATTCACATTCTGGTATAAGATCTCAATCTGTTTAATGGTTTTAGTTTGGTTTGCTGTTTGATCTACGAAACCACACCCATTCACAAAACTCAATATTTACAGCCCAACTTTCTGGCTGACATATTAAGTTATACTGAGTTTCTGGTACCCCTATGATGAATGAGGCATAATCTCTCTCCGTCTTATGCTTTATTTTGTCGACCTTTACAGGTACTTCCTTTCCACCTAGTAAAATATTCTTTACATAGTTTTCAATATTCTCTACTGTAGTTCCTTTCTGAAGACGCCAGATATGTAGGTATTTTTTCCTTTCTATTCCTTGTATATCATTTATATTGGTCCCGCCTCCTCGCTTCACTTCTCCATTGGCATATCGGTTCTTTTTTCTGTTAACAATGGTCCAGCTGTCTCCTTTTACTATCTCGTCCGAATTTTTTTCTACCAAACTCTCCCCACAGTTAGTTGCCTGTAGTTGTACTATTTCATTCGAACTAGTATTAGCTGACTTTGTGGCCACACTTTTTTGCAAAACATTATTACCCACTATATTTTGATTAATTTTAACTACTTTTGCGAATGATATTGGTGACTCTGATTTCTTTCCATTATTTATTTTATCGGAATTTGAAATTATAGTGAGACGAGACTCCAGATACTCATTTCTTTTCGTTAGTGTGTTAATTTTATCTTGTAGCTCATCAACCTGGTCTACTTTAGATTTCACTACCTCCATAATTCCTTTCAAGCCCTTCAGCTCAGTTTCAGTTTGAATAAATCTCCGCTGTAGTCGTTCATATTCTTTTTTTTGTACCTCATACATTTTAGCCGTTTCCCGCCGAAACTCCCGCAGCTCCGCTAACAACTCTCGCTCTGTGTCGCTCATACATGTATCCCTCTCTTTAGGATATCGACTACCGCGTTCAGTGTTTACGTAGCTCGCGCTCGGTGTAAACGTTTTATTTAGCATGTTGGTGCGTACCGGTGTGTCGGAGTTGCCCATCTTAGGAGTATTGCTGACGCATTCTGGACACGTCCAAGTACTCTTGTACTCCTCGGATAGCTCTTCGAACTTCTCTTTAGTGATAGCTAAGCACTTCAGGTGGTATAACTTTTTACATGCTGCTTGCGAACATTCCATATAAGAAATATCGTACAGCGCGGCACTACAACCATTACAATTCGTAACCATAACTTTGGTTTCTAAAGATGTAAGTAATTAAATTATTTTTATTTTAAATAAGATACAACACAAAACACGTCCAACACTCTCGTGGTACCCGCAATATCCTGTATATTGTAATAACTGTACATGTCCACTCATCCAAAAGGTTGATAGTGTAAAATATCTAGGGATTATAATAGACCAGAAATTGACCTGGCACGCACATCTAGAACTAACCATGAGCAGAGTTAGGAAACTTAATTGGATTTTTAAATCATTAAGACAATTGATGAGTATAGACGTACTAAAAAATATTTATGTAGCTATGGTACAATCAGTGATAATATACTGCATCTCAGTATGGGGTGGGGCAAATAAAACTAACTTTTTGGAGCTTGAAAGGGCTCAAAGATCTTTAATCAAAGTTATGCACTCCAAACCATACAGGTTTCCCACTACTGAATTGTACACTATTAGCAATCTACTATAAGTTCGTAAACTATATATTCAGTGCATAATTTTAAACTACCACAAACACCTACCTTACGACCATAATGTTTTAAGGAAGAGACGAAATTATCTGGTAGCCACCACTTGCCCCACGCGTACAGCGTTTGCACAACGACAGTATGTTGCCCAAGCCCCATACTTATATAATAAGATAAATAAAATTCTTCAGTTATACCCCATGTTACTTCATGATTGCAAGGTCTCCATTACAAAATGGCTGAACACGCTTACTTATGAAAAAGTTGAAGAACTTTTAACAAGAATTACTTAGGTAAGATGGCTAATCTCTCTATTTGTAAATACACATTTGCACGTATACACACATACACACACACACACACGCACACGCACACGCACACGCACACGCACACGCACACGCACACGCACACGCACACGCACACGCACACGCACACGCACACGCACACGCACACGCACACGATGCATATTATTGTTATTGATATTTATATACATATATAAATATCAATAACAATAGATAAGTAAATACACATATAAAGTAGTATTCACATACTAACTCCACATATCTGTCTAGATTAAGCTATCACTTTTAATAAATCCAAGAATATGTTACGCAGGAAGAGCGAGGCATTCCCAACACAAGTGTCAATGACTACTTACTGGGAAGCCCCAACAATGTATAAACTAGGATTTTATAAATAAAGAATTTTTAATTTTTTTTTTTTTTTTTAAATAGATACATGGGCGCAAAGTGCATGGGAGACACCTCGCCGACCTCAGTCAATCACACGTCGATAAAGTAGCATCGAACGAGTGGCTGCGGCGAGGAGAGCTGTTTCCTGTAACAGAGGCTTTTGTCATAGCTATCCAGGATCAAGTTATAGATACCCGTGACTACCAAAAACACATCTTCCGAATCCCTAACTTACCCACTAATCTATGTAGAAGATGTCAAAGTAGTTCAGAAACAATTCAACACATCACTGGTGCATGTAAATCTATAGTCCAAACTGATTACAAACATAGACATGATCAAATTGCTGCAATAATTCACCAAAACTTAGCATAGCACACAAACATTCATTCGTTCCACAAAAAATAGCTTATTATAAATACAAACCCACCAATATTTTAGAAAACACCTCACATAAAATATACTGGGACCGAACAATTATTACAGACAAAATCATACACTACAAGAGACCCGACATTACAGTGCTAGATAAAATTAATAGATCAGTACTGATCTTAGATATAGCAATTTGCAACACACACAACCTAAACACTACACATTCAGAGAAAATGACTAAATACATAGATTTAGCTACTGAATTCAACTACTGGGTTAGTCCCTAAGGCCCTTCAAACTAAACTCAGCACACTACAAATGCCAAAATCCAACCTTATGCTTATACAGAAAGCCTACTACTTAACACATGCCATCTGACCCGGAAATTTCTTGCTTCATCCACATCACATTAACAATCTTTTGTTTTCTTTTTCTATGTTTCACACTTGGTTAAGACCTGTGTGTCTCTTACTGTACCTCTATTAATGAAAAGGGAGATGTTTTATAAAAACTATAAATATAATAATAATAAACAGATATTGAATGCACCCTGGTTTATAAGAACCAGGAAACCATATGTTCAATCAAAAAGTGGTGTGATATATTTGATGTATAGAGGATTTTAGAAATCCTGGCAAATGTAAGGATAGGGCAGGCTCCATCGGGAGCGACGCCTCGAACGCCAACAGTGCCCACACCTCATATATAGTCACATTAAGACTAATCATAAGATTTATAATACTAGTATACACAAAAAAAATCTGTCCCATGTCCCTGTCATGAAAAATATTTACTACACTGTTTATTGTATGAGACATTGTTTTAGGCACCACTAGCTGACGCCCGCAACTTCGGTTTTTTAATCACATTCCCATCATGGGAACCATTTCCTGGCAAAAAAGCAGCTTTTATTTTAACCAATAAATATATGATACCTAATATTTATTGGTAAATATTTGTGCGCCTCACTCTCACACGCACATTCCTTGACAGCTTATCACTCTCTTAACAACCATGTTGTGCAACTGTGGAACAAAAGGCTTGAGGAAGTGGTGTCAGCTGCTACACTAACCACCTTCTAGTGTAGCTTACATAAATGGCTTGCAGTGAACAACAAACAACAAAAGTGATATACTAGACTGAACTATACTCCAATACCAGGAAGTGCACAAAGCAGCAAATTGCTGCTCGTCCATAATTTAAATATTAATATGTTATTCCAGACTATAAACTATCACTGTGCTAAATAACAGTTAGATCCATCCTGTCGTTAGAGTGTGACTGGATAAAAAGCATCCAAACATCTCCACTAACTTTCATACAAAACTTCAAGACTACTTACTCACCACTTTGTGATTCAGCAACTGCATGAATAGCTCCTCACTGCAGAGAGATGTCCTCCTCAGCTCGTAGCAGGTCTCGAGCCTTGAACAACAGAGGTCACAGGCCAGGGATGGTCTGCTGTCCTCTGTAACCAACTGTTAAACATAATTTTATTATTTTACTACTAGTTTGAACATTAGTGTGTCAATGCAGCAGTATGCTAACTTTTTCTATACATTTAGATAAAAAAAACTTGATCTTGAACAGATCATTGTAGAGAGAAGATTGATTATAAATCAAACCTTCTCACTGCTCCGTATCTCTCGTGACTTGGGGTCTACATATATCCCGGTCTCTTCGTATTACGAGTACAACAGCATAAAATACTTCGTATTACAACAGTAAGTATAAAATAGGTTAAGTTGTTTATTTATAAGAGGCTCTTTTATTAAACGTGCTAGACGTAGTATTACTCACCAGCATCAGAGTCAGAGACTCGTAAATCGCCTGTAAATGAGTGTCGGCAATCGACTGCAGTCGAGAGTCGGCCGCTAGACATATTCTACACATAGACAGCTTCTCCATCTCCAAATTTAATTTCGCGTCAGTTCAGAGACACCGTTTATCTTGTTTTGAGCTTCAGTCCTTAAATGTATAGTATCCTTAAACTTTAAACCATGCAAATCTTACTGATTAAAGTTTAACCTCAATTCACAATACCAAAGAGAATACAATACTACGCAAGAACAGTGTTGCCAACCTCAAAAATTTCAAAAACAACAACTCGCCGTAAAAAAAAAACAGAAGAAAGCAGCAGGTAAAGAAAAAAAAAGGCAGGTCTCAAAATTTTGCTCATACCTAAAATTAAATAATAAACAATTTTCTTAGTTACTAGCACTCACATACATTGATATACTTATAATCACAACAACAAAAAACGAAAATCAAAGTAAAATTATTTTTCAGTTACCTAGTTTTTTTTTTTTTTTTTTTTTTATTGTCCACTCCAGTGTGCATTTAGAAATAGTTGCAAGGATACATTCCTAATGTATAACTAACCTTAAATTTAAAATTAGAGTTTTATAAGCTAGGTCTATCTGATCTTATGTCACCAATGCATTTTTAGGTTATTTTGAAGTTTAGATTTAAAATATAATTAAAGTAAGCTCACGGCATCCCTCGGCGAGTATATGTAAACACAGCAGCGAGAAAGCTCGTAGCAGGCGAAGTTTTCAGTTTAAGCCCATGCGGTACATCCAGGTTTGAGGCGAAAAGTCCAAACCCTCCATAAAGAAATGCAGATGACCGAAGACAAAGGTCCAAAGAAAAGATCCAAAGGCAAAAAGAAAATGAGAAAAAGGGCAAAGACGGTTCCAATTTGGAAACCTGTAACAAAATTGCATGTCATTAGAACAAACTCCAATATGAACACGAGGTCCTAATTTTTTTTATAAATTTGAGCGACTTACCGCCTTAATTTGCTGGAACAATGCCAATAGCAAAAGAAATCATAATATTCTCAGATTAAGAGCTGAAACAATAGAATTTTAACAATTATTTTTCAAATTAGGAATGTGGCAATTCCATCAAAGTGAATCTTATTAAAAAATGACAACTCACCAGAAATAAACTATAATTCCACAAGAGGATAGTTGTGAAGACACAAACTATTATCCTTTAGGCCAAAATACTCTCATTTTTATGAGATTTATTGAAATTAAGTTACGAAGCCATGAATATCGACCATCCAGCCTCAACGCTAGGAAGAAAGGTGCTTTGACAGGTATACGTCAAAATGTCATTCACTCCGCGTTCCGAAACTTTTCGTTCAAAAATAGAATTAAAACCGGTGTGACGACGTTCGCAGAGCGCGTCGTTACATTACATCCCTCCCCAAAAAGAAAAAAGAAAGAAAGAAACTTCCTTTTCTATTGAAAATTATGAGAGTACAGAACAAAATTCCAAAAAACCTCAAAAGACAAAATGTCTTGCAACATTTTTCAATAAACAAAAAAGGCAATGCGAAAGCATCTTGCATTGGGTATTGCAGAAATAATTATAAATTAAAGAATGGGAAAGCATTCCTAAAAATCAAAGAATGTGAAAACACTCGAAAAGTAAAGTATTAAGTTGAAAAAGAATTTCCAGTTTCAAATGGAAACAAAGGACACTATCCAACTTAATGGAATAACCGAAACCAAACTCAGAAAAGAGTAAAAACTTATTTCAACACAAAAGTGAAAATAAATCCTTCAATAAAACAAATTAAACAATCCCTACTCAATTCCATTCCAGATATCGATTAGGCAACCAACGCCGTCGAATCTAATCCTTGATCTTAACCAGCCTTCTAGCATCAATACAAAAGTGCGGTTGAGCTCCTACGCCACCGACTCTATACCAGCTATTCCTGAAACAAAAATATGAAACTAACAAGATATCGGTTAAGCACCAACGCTGCCGAATCTGAAAGAAAATCGGTAAAAACAATGAAGTTTTCCCACTGTTGGAATAGGAATTTGAAGTCGGCGGCTTTTCAACCTAACCGACAGTGGGAAAACATCATTGTTTTTACCGATTTTCTTTCAGATTCGGCAGCGTTGGTGCTTAACCGATATCTTGTTAGTTTCATATTTTTGTTTCAGGAATAGCTGGTATAGAGTCGGTGGCGTAGGAGCTCAACCGCACTTTTGTATTGATGCTAGAAGGCTGGTTAAGATCAAGGATTAGATTCGACGGCGTTGGTTGCCTAATCGATATCTGGAATGGAATTGAGTAGGGATTGTTTACTTTGTTTTATTGAAGGATTTATTTTCACTTTTGTGTTGAAATAAGTTTTTACTCTTTTCTGAGTTTGGTTTCGGTTATTCCATTAAGTTGGATAGTGTCCTTTGTTTCCATTTGAAACTGGAAATTCTTTTTCAACTTAATACTTTACTTTTCGAGTGTTTTCACATTCTTTGATTTTTAGGAATGCTTTCCCATTCTTTAATTTATAATTATTTCTGCAATACCCAATGCAAGATGCTTTCGCATTGCCTTTTTTGTTTATTGAAAAATGTTGCAAGACATTTTGTCTTTTGAGGTTTTTTGGAATTTTGTTCTGTACTCTCATAATTTTCAATAGAAAAGGAAGTTTCTTTCTTTCTTTTTTCTTTTTGGGGAGGGATGTAATGTAACGACGCGCTCTGCGAACGTCGTCACACCGGTTTTAATTCTATTTTTGAACGAAAAGTTTCGGAACGCGGAGTGAATGACATTTTGACGTATACCTGTCAAAGCACCTTTCTTCCTAGCGTTGAGGCTGGATGGTCGATATTCATGGCTTCGTAACTTAATTTCAATAAATCTCATAAAAATGAGAGTATTTTGAAATTAAGTTACGAAGCCATGAATATCGACCATCCAGCCTCAACGCTAGGAAGAAAGGTGCTTTGACGTATACCTGTCAAAGCACCTTTCTTCCTAGCGTTGAGGCTGGATGGTCGATATTCATGGCTTCGTAACTTAATTTCAATAAATCTCATAAAAATGAGAGTATTTTGGCCTAAAGGATAATAGTTTGTGTCTTCACAACTATCCTCTTGTGGAATTATAGTTTATTTCTGGTGAGTTGTCATTTTTTAATAAGATTCACTTTGATGGAATTGCCACATTCCTAATTTGAAAAATAATTGTTAAAATTCTATTGTTTCAGCTCTTAATCTGAGAATATTATGATTTCTTTTGCTATTGGCATTGTTCCAGCAAATTAAGGCGGTAAGTCGCTCAAATTTATAAAAAAAATTAGGACCTCGTGTTCATATTGGAGTTTGTTCTAATGACATGCAATTTTGTTACAGGTTTCCAAATTGGAACCGTCTTTGCCCTTTTTCTCATTTTCTTTTTGCCTTTGGATCTTTTCTTTGGACCTTTGTCTTCGGTCATCTGCATTTCTTTATGGAGGGTTTGGACTTTTCGCCTCAAACCTGGATGTACCGCATGGGCTTAAACTGAAAACTTCGCCTGCTACGAGCTTTCTCGCTGCTGTGTTTACATATACTCGCCGAGGGATGCCGTGAGCTTACTTTAATTATATTTTAAATCTAAACTTCAAAATAACCTAAAAATGCATTGGTGACATAAGATCAGATAGACCTAGCTTATAAAACTCTAATTTTAAATTTAAGGTTAGTTATACATTAGGAATGTATCCTTGCAACTATTTCTAAATGCACACTGGAGTGGACAATAAAACCTTAAACCTCACCGTTTGGTTTCATTTAGCTCACCTCCGGCAGATTAAAAGTTTCCAATCTCCGCTGATTATCCTAGGCATGTGTATCTCCAAGGCGCCCGAACTTTTATGGTAATGTACTTACAAACCAATTTTATTTCTATTTCTTTTAAATAGGAGATTACACACTTACTTTGTCACATTTAACTTGCTCCATTCAAGAGTAAACCAATGATGGGAATACAGAAAATAAAATCAATTTTTTTTATTATTACATCTGGCGCCCGAACAGGGACATGACAGTGTGCATATATCTTTATTCCTTGTCACCTTTGCATTATTTTTTACCTTATCATGTTAAGAACAGTGTTTTCTTCATGTATTTTACTGTTACATAACTGTGTATTACAGTAAATCTTTGTTATTGTTTACTTTGCAAAACTAATCATACTACAAGTTAGTACTATTGTTTGTATCTCTCAATTACAGGTGAATGTTTCAATTTGTATAACATGGTTATTGTTATAATTGTTTTATCTTATATAGCTTTTGTTTATTACAGGTAAGATTTTCCACTTAGTAATATTATATAATTACTAGTTCTTAACCTTTATTCACATGTGTGAAAACATAGTAATATTTGAATATTTGCTGTTTACCTTAAGTAGACATAAATAATTTATTTTGTGAATCACTAATGCATTTTTATCTTTATAGGCATTTTTCCTCAAATTATCATTCAATAAAACATTCATCATATTAAATGAAGATGCGGCTCTCAGACTATGATCACCAGCTCCTCGACTATTCGAAAATGGATCAACAACTTCAGATAAATCAGCCATGACATGAGGCATCTCATAAGTAGAAGTACCAACTGGAACATCATTAACAATATTCTCAAACAAAGGCGGGACCTGTATTTCCTTATCCATGTTTGATTTATAAAAGGATGTGAAAATCTAATAAAAAGTTGTATTAAATACACTATAAGTTTCTAATTAAAGTATCAATTAAAGTTTCTAATTAAAGTTAATTAAATTATGAATGAAGTTAATTGCATTGATAGCAAAACGCTAAACTCAAAAGTCAAACAAACTCATAGAATGGAATGTTATTGTTGCAAAAATTATTTGGGTCAAATGCCTATAAAGATAAAAATGCATTAGTGATTCACAAAATAAATTATTTATGTCTACTTAAGGTAAACAGCAAATATTCAAATATTACTATGTTTTCACACATGTGAATAAAGGTTAAGAACTAGTAATTATATAATATTACTAAGTGGAAAATCTTACCTGTAATAAACAAAAGCTATATAAGATAAAACAATTATAACAATAACCATGTTATACAAATTGAAACATTCACCTGTAATTGAGAGATACAAACAATAGTACTAACTTGTAGTATGATTAGTTTTGCAAAGTAAACAATAACAAAGATTTACTGTAATACACAGTTATGTAACAGTAAAATACATGAAGAAAACACTGTTCTTAACATGATAAGGTAAAAAATAATGCAAAGGTGACAAGGAATAAAGATATATGCACACTGTCATGTCCCTGTTCGCGAGTGCCAGATGCAGTAAAAACACAATATTTTTTATTATTACATCTGGCACTCGCGAACAGGGACATGACAGTGTGCATATATCTTTATTCCTTGTCACCTTTGCATTATTTTTTACCTTATCATGTTAAGAACAGTGTTTTCTTCATGTATTTTACTGTTACATAACTGTGTATTACAGTAAATCTTTGTTATTGTTTACTTTGCAAAACTAATCATACTACAAGTTAGTACTATTGTTTGTATCTCTCAATTACAGGTGAATGTTTCAATTTGTATAACATGGTTATTGTTATAATTGTTTTATCTTATATAGCTTTTGTTTATTACAGGTAAGATTTTCCACTTAGTAATATTATATAATTACTAGTTCTTAACCTTTATTCACATGTGTGAAAACATAGTAATATTTGAATATTTGCTGTTTACCTTAAGTAGACATAAATAATTTATTTTGTGAATCACTAATGCATTTTTATCTTTATAGGCATTTGACCCAAATAATTTTTGCAACAATAACATTCCATTCTATGAGTTTGTTTGACTTTTGAGTTTAGCGTTTTGCTATCAATGCAATTAACTTCATTCATAATTTAATTAACTTTAATTAGAAACTTTAATTGATACTTTAATTAGAAACTTATAGTGTATTTAATACAACTTTTTATTAGATTTTCACATCCTTTTATAAATCAAACATGGATAAGGAAATACAGGTCCCGCCTTTGTTTGAGAATATTGTTAATGATGTTCCAGTTGGTACTTCTACTTATGAGATGCCTCATGTCATGGCTGATTTATCTGAAGTTGTTGATCCATTTTCGAATAGTCGAGGAGCTGGTGATCATAGTCTAAGAGCCGCATCTTCATTTAATATGATGAATGTTTTATTGAATGATAATTTGAGGAAAAACTTGCCTTCTGTTACTAAGTTGCCTGATTTAAAACGAAGTAAGCTTTTGTATGATGGTAAATCGTGCGTTAGGGAATTTATTACTCAAGTGGAAGAATATTTCTTGTTTAAAAATTTTAATGAATATTTTTTGGTTAGTTCATTCTCTGATCTTTTGTCAGGCACTGCGCTTAAATGGTTTCGTAGTGTTCGTATTCGTATTGCTTCTTGGCAGGATTTGAAGGCTGCGTTGTTGAAACGTTTTGATAGAATTGAATTTGATTATCATTTGGAACATGAACTCCGTACTCGTAAACAAAAGATAACTGAGTCATTACCAGATTTTATTACAGACATAATGGATATGGCTAGCCGTTTGTCTATGCCTGTTTTTGATGCTACCCTCATAACTATTATTAAACATAACATGTTGAATATTTACACACCTTTTGTGTTTGGTAGAACTATTTCTTCTATCGACGAATTTATTAACCTCAGCAGAGAATTAGAGAATTTTGTGTCAAGAAAGAACTTGAGTGAGAATAAAAGTATTAAAAAAGAAAAATATTCTGCTCAAATTAGTGCTGTTAAATCAGATGATTTAACTTGTTTAAAATGTAAGTCCTCTGGACATTCTTATAAAAATTGCCCTACATTTCCAGGTGTAATTTGTTTTAAATATCACAAGCTTGGCGTCACTACGAAGAATTGCGAAGTTTGTAATTCAAATACTGTTCAGTCAAAAAACGTATCAGGTCCCATCGAGCCCTAGTTTTTGATAAAACCTCTGGTGACTCGATGTTGAAAAAATTTAGCAATGCTCCGAATGAAGCCACTTGTAAGAAAGAATTTAATGAATGGTTGGATTATTTGAAAGTTTTCTTTAATAATATCAGGGCTGCTCCTGTTTTGTTTGTTAAACATAAAGACACTAGACCTTATTTAAATTTTAATATTAATAATAAATTTTATTCAGGTTTGTTAGATAGTGGAGCTTGTAGTTGTGTACTCGGTTCTAATATTCATCAAACATTTTTGCAATTAGGTTATAAATTTAAACCTTATAAAGGTAACGCTGTTACTGCTGATGGTTCTGCACACAATGTTATTGGAACTATGGTTTTACCTATCACTTGTGATAACTTAACTAAAAATGTAGATTTTTTGATAATACCTTCTTTTAAGCCTTCAATTATTTTGGGATTTGACTTTTGGTTGAAATTTAATCTTGCTAAAGACTTATGGAATAATATTACTTTTGAATATGAATCCACTACTTGTGTAAATAATATTATTGTTATGCCAAATGAGGATATCGTTGATCCTTGGTATAGAAAAATATTTGTAAATTGTCAAAAGTTTCCTAGAAAATATAAAAATTTCAAAGTTGAAGGTGATACTTTGTATAGATTTTGTAAAGATAAATATAATCCTAATAATCGTTTAAATTGGAAAATTGTCATACCTAAAGAACACATCTTAGACACTATTAAATCTAATCATGATGATGTTAATTCAGGACATTTAGGAATTCATAAAACTTTAAATAAATTAAAAATACATTATTTTTGGAAAGGTATGTTTATTGATGTTCAAAAATACATTTCTTCTTGTGATACTTGTAAAGCTTATAAATCTTCTACTAATCCACCTCATGGAATTATGGTTAATCCTAAGAAAGTTGATAAACCAATGTTAATGCTTTCTATTGATATTATTGGAACTCTTCCAAAAGCTTATTCTGGCCATAAGTATATACTTTCAATCATAGATGTTTTTACAAAATATTGTTGGATATTTCCTATGACTAGTGCTACCACTAAAGTAATTTGTAGGATACTTGAAAAAGAAATATTTCTTAAGTTTGGAACGCCTAAAATTTTTGTTTGTGATAATGGAAGTCAATTTACAGCTAAGCAATTTGTAGATTTTCTAAAAAGTTATAATATTAGTAAAATATTTTATAATACTTTATATACACCTCAAAATAATCCTGTAGAGAGATATAACAAAACAGTCGAAACATGTATTTCTTGTTTTGTTAAGGATGATCATAGAACTTGGTCAAAATATTTGCCTCATGTTCAATTAGCTTTAAATAGTAGTGTGAATCTAGCTACAGATTTCACTCCTAATTTTCTCATGTTCGGTAGAGAACTTATTTTTGATGCTTCATTGCACCGTTTTAGTAATTCTTTTGATAACCTCAATCAACTTGATGTTGTTGATAGGTCTTCATTTGCTTTTTCACTTAAATCACTTAGTGATATTTTTATAAAAGTTCAAGCTTCATTGCTTAAAGCTTATAAGCGTAATGCGCGTTATTATAATATAGGAAGGAAGGTCATTTCTTTTGAGGTGGGAGATATAGTGTGGAGGAGAAGTTTTGTGCAGTCTAATGCTCCTGCATTCTTTTCGGCTAAGTTAGCACCTAAGTTTGTTAAGTGTGAAATAATAGATAAAATTTCCTCTAATGTTTATGTTTTAAAAGACCTTAATAAAAACTATACTGGTCGTTATCATATTAAAGACATAATTAAATATTAAAATTATTCTTGTTTTGACAATGTCTATCTTTGTCTTTGGTACTTTGTTTGAAGTTTGATCCCATTGTAAGGTGATGTTTGTGAGGCTAAGGGATCTTGAAAGGTGAAGTATGTTAGGAACTTCACAACAATTTATTAATTTCAATTTTAGTTTCCTTCAAAAATAACTTAGGTCATTTTAGGACTTGTTATTGTGTAACTCTACTCCATATTAACAAATTGTTCCACATCAAAAGATCTTATAATTTTTATTTATCTTTGTTGTATAGGATTATTTTCCTGTATATATTTTTATACCCTTGTATATTTAATATTGTATATTTTGTACAAATTTAGGAATTTAGTTTCTACTCTAATATAGGAGTGAAATTTAATATTCATTTTCTACATTAAATTCACTTGACTTATTTCCACTCACTTAGGGAATGGAAAATTAAGTTTCTTGAACTTTATTTTTGTACAGTTCTGGGTTATTTTCTTAGTATTAAGATTCTCGGATTGGACGCATTTTATGCATTTTTTACACACCTTGTTATACCATTTTTTGGGAAACTTGTGTCTTACTGGACTTTACAATTTTTTGTGCTATTGTGTTTCATACACATAGTCACACCTTACGCTTTGCGCACGGGAAGCTGGTGGTGTTGTGCCGGTCGCAAATGTCATACTTTTCTTATGCGGTTGTGCTCAGAAAGTCAGTGGTGTTGTACTGGTCACAATTGTCATATTTTCTTTATATTTTGCTTGTGCTCGGAAAGTTGGTGGTGTTATGCCGATCACAATGCTTATAAATATATTATTACGACACTTTTGTTGTGATTTTGTTTTGACGTTTTGGATGTTGGAATAGGAATTTGAAGTCGGCGGCTTTTCAACCTAACCGACAGTGGGAAAACTTCATTGTTTTTACCGATTTTCTTTCAGATTCGGCAGCGTTGGTGCTTAACCGATATCTTGTTAGTTTCATATTTTTGTTTCAGGAATAGCTGGTATAGAGTCGGTGGCGTAGGAGCTCAACCGCACTTTTGTATTGATGCTAGAAGGCTGGTTAAGATCAAGGATTAGATTCGACGGCGTTGGTTGCCTAATCGATATCTGGAATGGAATTGAGTAGGGATTGTTTAATTTGTTTTATTGAAGGATTTATTTTCACTTTTGTGTTGAAATAAGTTTTTACTCTTTTCTGAGTTTGGTTTCGGTTATTCCATTAAGTTGGATAGTGTCCTTTGTTTCCATTTGAAACTGGAAATTCTTTTTCAACTTAATACTTTACTTTTCGAGTGTTTTCACATTCTTTGATTTTTAGGAATGCTTTCCCATTCTTTAATTTATAATTATTTCTGCAATACCCAATGCAAGATGCTTTCGCATTGCCTTTTTTGTTTATTGAAAAATGTTGCAAGACATTTTGTCTTTTGAGGTTTTTTGGAATTTTGTTCTGTACTCTCATAATTTTCAATAGAAAAGGAAGTTTCTTTCTTTCTTTTTTCTTTTTGGGGAGGGATGTAATGTAACGACGCGCTCTGCGAACGTCGTCACACCGGTTTTAATTCTATTTTTGAACGAAAAGTTTCGGAACGCGGAGTGAATGACATTTTGACGTATACCTGTCAAAGCACCTTTCTTCCTAGCGTTGAGGCTGGATGGTCGATATTCATGGCTTCGTAACTTAATTTCAATAAATCTCATAAAAATGAGAGTATTTTGAAATTAAGTTACGAAGCCATGAATATCGACCATCCAGCCTCAACGCTAGGAAGAAAGGTGCTTTGACAGGTATACGTCAAAATGTCATTCACTCCGCGTTCCGAAACTTTTCGTTCAAAAATAGAATTAAAACCGGTGTGACGACGTTCGCAGAGCGCGTCGTTACAGTAGTACCAACCAAGAGACTATAGATCACATAACTGGAGGTTGCCCATTTCTCGCAAATAAACAGTATACCGATCGACATAATAACATTGTAACCACGCGCTCTGCAAACGTCGTCACACCGGTTTTAATTCTATTTTTGAACGAAAAGTTTCGGAACGCGGAGTGAATGACAGTTTGACGTATAGCTGTCAAGGCACCTTTCTTCCTAGCGTTGAGGCTGGATGGTCGATATTCATGGCTTCGTAACTTAATTTCAATAAATCTCATAAAAATGAGAGTATTTTTGCCTAAAGGATAATAGTTTGTGTCTTCACAACTATCCTCTTGTGGAATTATAGTTTATTTCTGCTCTTAATCTGAGAATATTATGATTTCTTTTGCTATTGGCATTGTTCCAGCAAATTGGGGCGGTTTCCCCAAATTGGAACCGTCTTTGCCCTTTTTCTCATTTTCTTTTTGCCTTTGGATCTTTTCTTTGGACCTTTGTCTTCGGTCATCTGCATTTCTTTATGGAGGGTTTGGACTTTTCGCCTCAAACCTGGATGTACCGCATGGGCTTAAACTGAAAACTTCGCCTGCTACGAGCTTTCTCGCTGCTGTGTTTACATATACTCGCCGAGGGATGCCGTGAGCTTACTTTAATTATATTTTAAATCTAAACTTCAAAATAACCTAAAAATGCATTGGTGACATAAGATCATATTGACATAGGAACCGATTGACCTAGCTTATAAAACTCTAATTTTAAATTTAAGGTTAGTTATACATTAGGATTGTATCCTTGCAACTATTTCTAAATGCACACTGGAGTGGACAATAAAACCTTAAACCTCACCGTTTGGTTTCATTTAGCTCACCTCCGGCAGATTAAAAGTTTCCAATCTCCGCTGATTATCCTAGGCATGTGTATCTCCAAGGCGCCCGAACTTTTATGGTAATGTACTTACAAACCAATTTTATTTCTATTTCATTTAAATAGGAGATGCAGTAAAATTATTTTTTTTATTATTACATCTGGCACTCGCGAACAGGGACATGACAGTGTGCATATATCTTTATTCCTTGTCACCTTTGCATTATTTTTTACCTTATCATGTTAAGAACAGTGTTTTCTTCATGTATTTTACTGTTACATAACTGTGTATTACAGTAAATCTTTGTTATTGTTTACTTTGCAAAACTAATCATACTACAAGTTAGTACTATTGTTTGTATCTCTCAATTACAGGTGAATGTTTCAATTTGTATAACATGGTTATTGTTATAATTGTTTTATCTTATATAGCTTTTGTTTATTACAGGTAAGATTTTCCACTTAGTAATATTATATAATTACTAGTTCTTAACCTTTATTCACATGTGTGAAAACATAGTAATATTTGAATATTTGCTGTTTACCTTAAGTAGACATAAATAATTTATTTTGTGAATCACTAATGCATTTTTATCTTTATAGGCATTTGACCTAAATAATTTTTGCAACAATAACATTCCATTCTATGAGTTTGTTTGACTTTTGAGTTTAGCGTTTTGCTATCAATGCAATTAACTTCATTCATAATTTAATTAACTTTAATTAGAAACTTTAATTGATACTTTAATTAGAAACTTATAGTGTATTTAATACAACTTTTTATTAGATTTTCACATCCTTTTATAAATCAAACATGGATAAGGAAATACAGGTCCCGCCTTTGTTTGAGAATATTGTTAATGATGTTCCAGTTGGTACTTCTACTCATGAGATGCCTCATGTCATGGCTGATTTATCTGAAGTTGTTGATCCATTTTCGAATAGTCGAGGAGCTGGTGATCATAGTCTGAGAGCCGCATCTTCATTTAATATGATGAATGTTTTATTGAATGATAATTTGAGGAAAAACTTGCCTTCTGTTACTAAGTTGCCTGATTTAAAACGAAGTAAGCTTTTGTATGATGGTAAATCGTGCGTTAGGGAATTTATTACTCAAGTGGAAGAATATTTCTTGTTTAAAAATTTTAATGAATATTTTTTGGTTAGTTCATTCTCTGATCTTTTGTCAGGCACTGCGCTTAAATGGTGTACGGTTTGACTAATGCACCTGCAGAGTTACAGAGACTCGTAGACAAGTTGTTTGGACCAGAATTTGATAATGTAGCATTCTGTTACTTAGATGATCTCATATTGATAAATTCTACATTCTCTGATCATTTAGATTATTTAAATAAAATTTATAAAATCCTTAAAGATGCTGGGTTAACTATTAATTTAAAAAAGTGTAATTTTTGTAAAGATAAACTGCGTTATCTTGGTTATATTGTTGATAGTAATGGTTTACATACAGACCCTGCTAAATTAGAGTCTATTAAAAGTTTCCCACGCCCAGAAAGCGTTAGACAATTAAGAAGTTTTCTTGGGTTATGTTCTTATTACCGTAGATTCATTGATAAGTTTGCTGATATTGCTTCGCCCTTAACCAAATTAACGGCCGGAAGCAAGAATTCTAAAAAATCTCTTTTCTGGAATGAAGAAGCTGAAGTTGCTTTTCATAATTTAAAACTTGCATTAATTTCTGCACCAGTTTTACATTGTCCGAATTTTGAAAGACCATTCTCTTTACATTGCGATGCTAGTTCTGTTGGAATTGGTAGTGTCCTGAGCCAAGATGATGATAATGGAGATCAACATCGTGTAGCTTATTATTCTAGATCACTTAATAAATGTGAACGTAATTATAGTACAACTGAGAGAGAGTTGTTGTCAATATTGGATTCTATTGAACATTTCAGACCTTATATTGAAGGAATGAAATTTACAGTTATCACTGACCATGCTAGTTTAACTTGGCTTCTTAAACTTAATAATCCTAGTGGTCGTCTTGCACGTTGGGCTGCTAGAATTTCTCAATTTACTTTTGATGTTAAATATAAAAAAGGTTCTTTACATTTAGTTCCAGATTGTCTATCCAGAATAGAAATTTCTGCTATTAATATTCCTGTAAATAATATTATTGTTATGCCAAATGAGGATATCGTTGATCCTTGGTATAGAAAAATATTTGTAAATTGTCAAAAGTTTCCTAGAAAATATAAAAATTTCAAAGTTGAAAGTGATACTTTGTATAGATTTTGTAAAGATAAATATAATCCTAATAATCGTTTAAATTGGAAAATTGTCATACCTAAAGAACACATCTTAGACACTATTAAATCTAATCATGATGATGTTAATTCAGGACATTTAGGAATTCATAAAACTTTAAATAAATTAAAAATACATTATTTTTGGAAAGGTATGTTTATTGATGTTCAAAAATACATTTCTTCTTGTGATACTTGTAAAGCTTATAAATCTTCTACTAATCCACCTCATGGAATTATGGTTAATCCTAAGAAAGTTGATAAACCAATGTTAATGCTTTCTATTGATATTATTGGAACTCTTCCAAAAGCTTATTCTGGCCATAAGTATATACTTTCAATCATAGATGTTTTTACAAAATATTGTTGGATATTTCCTATGACTAGTGCTACCACTAAAGTAATTTGTAGGATACTTGAAAAAGAAATATTTCTTAAGTTTGGAACACCTAAAATTTTTGTTTGTGATAATGGAAGCCAATTTACAGCTAAGCAATTTGTAGATTTTCTAAAAAGTTATAATATTAGTAAAATATTTTATAATACTTTATATACACCTCAAAATAATCCTGTAGAGAGATATAACAAAACAGTCGAAACATGTATTTCTTGTTTTGTTAAAGATGATCATAGAACTTGGTCAAAATATTTGCCTCATGTTCAATTAGCTTTAAATAGTAGTGTGAATCTAGCTACAGATTTCACTCCTAATTTTCTCATGTTCGGTAGAGAACTTATTTTTGATGCTTCATTGCACCGTTTTAGTAATTCTTTTGATAACCTCAATCAACTTGATGTTGTTGATAGGTCTTCATTTGCTTTTTCACTTAAATCACTTAGTGATATTTTTATAAAAGTTCAAGCTTCATTGCTTAAAGCTTATAAGCGTAATGCGCGTTATTATAATATAGGAAGGAAGGTCATTTCTTTTGAAGTGGGAGATATAGTGTGGAGGAGAAGTTTTGTGCAGTCTAATGCTCCTGCATTCTTTTCGGCTAAGTTAGCACCTAAGTTTGTTAAGTGTGAAATAATAGATAAAATTTCCTCTAATGTTTATGTTTTAAAAGACCTTAATAAAAACTATACTGGTCGTTATCATATTAAAGATATAATAAAATATTAAAATTATTCTTGTTTTGACTGTCAAAAAGTCTATCTTTGTCTTTGGTACTTTGTTTGAAGTATGACCCCACTATGAGGTGATGTTTGAAAGGTTGAGGGGTGTTGAAAGGAGATGTATGTTAGGAACTTCACAACAATTTATTAATTTCAATTTTAGTTTCCTTCAAAAATAACTTAGGTCATTTTAGGACTTATTTTTATGTAACTCTACTCCATATTAACAAATGGTTCCACATCAAAAGATCTTATATTTTTATTTATCTTTGTTGTATAGGATTATTTTCCTGTATATATTTTTATACACTTGTATATTTAATATTGTATATTTTGTACAAATTTAGGAATTTAGTTTCTACTCTAATATAGGAGTGAAATTTAATATTCATTTTCTACATTAAATTCACTTGACTTATTTCCACTCACTTAGGGAATGGAAAATTAAGTTTCTTGAACTTTATTTTTGTACAGTTCTGGGTTATTTTCTTAGTATTAAGATTCTCGGATTGGACGCATTTTATGCATTTTTTACACACCCTGTTATACCATTTTTTGGGAAACTTGTGTCTTACTGGACTTTACAATTTTTTGTGCTATTGTGTTTCATACACATAGTCACACCTTACGCTTTGCGCACGGGAAGCTGGTGGTGTTGAGCCGGTCGTAATTGTCGTTTTTCTCTTTTTGTACGATTGTGTTTTTATACAAAATATTGCAGGAAAATAAAACCGCTTGCTACTAGCTATGAGATAGATGGCGTACAATTAACAGAGGTACATGAAATCCGTGATCTTGGTGTGGTACTCGACAGTCAGCTTAGATTTCACACGCATATTGACGCAATTATTAAAAGGGCAGCACAGTTGCTTGGGTTTATCAAAAGAAACACTAAGGAATTTACTCAGTACCAAACTAAGGTAACTCTTTACAACGCCCTGGTACGTAGCCGACTCGAGTTTGCCTCGGTTGTGTGGAGTCCTTTTTATGACACTCACTCACTGCGCATAGAAAGCATTCAGAGGGCATTCACAAAACACCTTGCTTTTCGGGCCACGGGCTTCTCACATAGGAACTCCTATGACCGTCGTCTTAGTAGGTTTCAAATGAATAGACTACATGACCGAAGACAGATGCTGGATATCTGCTTTCTGCATAGGGTGGTAAACGGTCAGTTTAAATGTAACGAACTTCTCGGTAAGATCATATTCTCCGTCCCTCATGGCTATCCCAGGCAACCGATAGTTAAACTTTTTTACGCACCATTATGTAGAACCAACCTTGGTATGCAATCGCCTTTGATTCGAATTTGCTGCAACTGTAATGACAGGGTCAGCGAAAGCGATGATCTCGACATTTTCAACATCCGCTTAACCGACTTGAAATCAAAGTTACTACCTAGTTGTGTTGCTTGAAAATTTTGGTTTCATGTTTGTACTTTATTTGTAGTCGCCATTACAATTTGTTTTTGCTACTGGCACTAGCACTGTTCTGATATTTTTGTGAATGTTATGTACACCGTAATTGTTATATGTATCGGAGACTTTACCAATGATTGAAATTTGTGTGAATTGTGTAATACATGTAATGTGGTTGTACTTATTTAATAAATAAATAAATAAATAAATACACATTGTTACATTTTTTATGCTTTGCGCACGGGATGTCGGTGGTGTTGTGCCGGTCGCAAATGTCATATTTCTGGTCTGGTCAAATGTCATATGTCGGTGGCGTAGGAGCTCAACCGCACTTTTGTATTGATGCTAGAAGGCTGGTTAAGATCAAGGATTAGATTCGACGGCGTTGGTTGCCTAATCGATATCTGGAATGGAATTGAGTAGGGATTGTTTAATTTGTTTTATTGAAGGATTTATTTTCACTTTTGTGTTGAAATAAGTTTTTACTCTTTTCTGAGTTTGGTTTCGGTTATTCCATTAAGTTGGATAGTGTCCTTTGTTTCCATTTGAAACTGGAAATTCTTTTTCAACTTAATTCTTTACTTTTCGAGTGTTTTCACATTCTTTGATTTTTAGGAATGCTTTCCCATTCTTTAATTTATAATTATTTCTGCAATACCCAATGCAAGATGCTTTCGCATTGCCTTTTTTGTTTATTGAAAAATGTTGCAAGACATTTTGTCTTTTGAGGTTTTTTGGAATTTTGTTCTGTACTCTCATAATTTTCAATAGAAAAGGAAGTTTCTTTCTTTCTTTTTTCTTTTTGGGGAGGGATGTAATGTAACGACGCGCTCTGCGAACGTCGTCACACCGGTTTTAATTCTATTTTTGAACGAAAAGTTTCGGAACGCGGAGTGAATGACATTTTGACGTATACCTGTCAAAGCACCTTTCTTCCTAGCGTTGAGGCTGGATGGTCGATATTCATGGCTTCGTAACTTAATTTCAATAAATCTCATAAAAATGAGAGTATTTTTGCCTAAAGGATAATAGTTTGTGTCTTCACAACTATCCTCTTGTGGAATTATAGTTTATTTCTGCTCTTAATCTGAGAATATTATGATTTCTTTTGCTATTGGCATTGTTCCAGCAAATTGGGGCGGTTTCCCCAAATTGGAACCGTCTTTGCCCTTTTTCTCATTTTCTTTTTGCCTTTGGATCTTTTCTTTGGACCTTTGTCTTCGGTCATCTGCATTTCTTTATGGAGGGTTTGGACTTTTCGCCTCAAACCTGGATGTACCGCATGGGCTTAAACTGAAAACTTCGCCTGCTACGAGCTTTCTCGCTGCTGTGTTTACATATACTCGCCGAGGGATGCCGTGAGCTTACTTTAATTATATTTTAAATCTAAACTTCAAAATAACCTAAAAATGCATTGGTGACATAAGATCATATTGACATAGGAACCGATTGACCTAGCTTATAAAACTCTAATTTTAAATTTAAGGTTAGTTATACATTAGGATTGTATCCTTGCAACTATTTCTAAATGCACACTGGAGTGGACAATAAAACCTTAAACCTCACCGTTTGGTTTCATTTAGCTCACCTCCGGCAGATTAAAAGTTTCCAATCTCCGCTGATTATCCTAGGCATGTGTATCTCCAAGGCGCCCGAACTTTTATGGTAATGTACTTACAAACCAATTTTATTTCTATTTCATTTAAATAGGAGATGCAGTAAAATTATTTTTTTTATTATTACAACATAGCCAAACAAATACATTCACTGTTAGCTCAAAAATATAAGTTAGTAGATAAAGTAGAACCGTATTACAAATATAAACCAAAGGATGTCTTGAATAATGAAACCACAAAACTCTACTGGGACCGAGCGATCATAACAGATAAAACAATTACAAACAATAGACCAGATAAAGCACAAACGCTAAAAGCTGAAAAAACCACATATTTAATAGATATTTCAATTCCTAACTCTGAAAACATAAAGAAAAAATGCACAGAAAAATACAAAAATACATACCACTTGCTGATGAAATGCGGCAAATGTGGCATCAACACACATTTAAAATCATACCTATCATTCTCTCATCCACAGGTCTCATTCCAAAATCATTACACACATCACTCACAGAAATAGGTCTACATAAAAAAGTATACACATACAAAACAAACACACAAAACAACAAACATACAAGTCAAAAGGGTACTGAAGACACATATTTTTTTGCTCCCAGTTATTAAGTATTATTTATTTTAATTTGATTTCAATACTATTTACAAGTTTTATGTCTACATTACAAGGCTAAAGTGACTACCTGCCGGTCATACTTTTTTCCTCTTCATTCTATACACTTAACTTCTTATACTTCACACTTTTCAATCCTTCACTATGGACAAGACTGTGGCAGATATGAAAGTTGACTTCCACAAGAGAATGGCAGCGTTTGAGGAGGCATTGCAGAAGGCAGCCAGCACAAGTACACCAGCGACGGTGTCAACACTGGCTACTGAGTTTGCAACTTATTGAGCTGACATCACTAAAACTTTAAGTTTGATGCAGCAACAAATTGAGGCCCTAACCCAGACTGTGGACCACATTCCATGTTATGAATGAGCAAGCTGAGGAAGACACCGCTCATGTTGTTGTTAGCACTGTCAAGCAGCAGTTGGGCATCTTGGACTTCAGCACGGAGGCTATACATCGGTGCCACAGAATGGGTCGTCTGTCCTCTAACAAGAAGCCAAGACCCATCATTGTTAAGCTGCAGGCTGTGGATATCCGCGACAAGGTATGGTTCAGTAAGACAAAGTTGAAGGATTCTGGCGTTACAATGTCTGAATTCCTTACGAAGACACGGCATGATCTCTTCATGACAGCGCGCGATAAACTAGGCGTCACCAAATGTTGGACCAGGGAAGGCAATATTTACGTGCTGCTTGCGAATGGGCCGCAACGAGTGGCTTCACTGAGCCACCTTGAGCGGATTTGTGTGGAGTCTGGGGGCCTGCTGTTGTAGCTAAGGCTGCGAGTACAGCGACAGGGCCTGCAGTGCCAAACTCCCCACGAGTTGCGGTTACGAGGAAGTAATTCGTCGGTACCTATTCATAGTACGCTGGGTCCAGGTAGATGTTGAATGTATTTGTTTTGTTTTTAAGTTATTACCCACAATTTTTTAGTATGTTCATTTATTTTATTTTTTTCTCTCTTTCTTGTTTACTTCACTACCTACCAAATTTTACTTTTGTTTTACACTTTATTTTATATGTAAACACAAATTAAAAAATAACAGCACCGTCAACATTCAACATCGGTGTCTGCAAAGAGCAGTGTCGCCAACTGTTTGAAAACTTTCCCCCTAAAGCAATTTCAAAACAGACTTAATTCAAACTAAAACTCCCCAACTATGACACAAGTATACCATTTTCAATATAATGAAACAAATTAGAATAGATATTTAGTAATATTATATTAGTAATAGTAATTTAAAGTTATTTAGTATTAGTAATATATATATACAATTGTATTTTTAAATCCTACAAACAATGAAATGTAAATTCAATTATTTTATATTTTATTTCATTGACTTACCAACGTAAGCTCTTTGTTTTTTTTCTTTAAGGAATAAATAATAACAATACAACATTTTTAAGATAAGTCAATAATAAACACATATTTATTGATATTTGATATCTGTTTATTTAAATTATATTTAAATATTAAAATTTTACTTAAGTAATTTACGTAATAAATTATATTAAAATACGAAAACAGTTGTCTTTGAAAAACTGATTAAATAGCTGAGTCATTCAGAAGGATCCGGCCCAATCCAGTCTGTATAAAAAAATATTTACTTTAGTTCACATATTTTTAGTATTTATGATTAAATGACAATAAACAAAAAACATAGCAACTTAAAAAAATTAACTTATAAAATCGAGATGATTTTCTGAGAATGTAATAACTGTAATGTGTCTTTATGTCGTACGAAAAGAAATAAATGCCCATCGACAAAATGGTGTATATTTGAAAGAAAAGAATGATAAATTGTAAGCTTATTAACAAACCAATGCCCTTTTTATTTCATGCTTGAAACTTTTAATGCATTGTACACATGACATATAAATTACCTAAATTGATCTTTACTGAATAATTTCGGTACAGCTTTCCTATGAGCCATGTCGAAAATCCTGGACAATTGAAGTGTTTTATTATAGAAATATATTTAATTTAAATTCTTAACCTCAAGATTGCCTTTTTTCTCCCTTTGGCATTGTAATTATACGTAGAAGTCACAATCACTTTACGAGTATAGTTTTATTGGTCTAACGTTTACATTATTTAAAACAAACAATTATTTTAAACTCCCAATAAGAATTATAAATTTAGCTGTCAGCTGTTACGACTAGTATATAGACATATGCATCAGCACCATCTAGTAACCATCAATGACAGTAGTATCATTTGATCAGTTCAAATTTTTTTATAAACTTTTATTGAACACAAGTATGGAGTATGGAGATGACTGCAATTAAAAAAATTAAAATTTTATCCCTAAAAATACCCCCAAAAAGTTATTTCCCCTAAAAAACCCCCTGTATAGATTTTTTCTCCCTAAATTTAGGGAGAAAACCCCCAAGTTGGCATCACTGTATAAGAGTAAGAGGGCGCAATTCAAACAAAAATACCGAGCTCGGCTTGGCTATTTTTTTTTTCATGTCAAGACTCCGGCGAAGCTATACACCTTTTTAGCCGTCTCTAGCTAAATAGGCTTAAAGAGCTGCATAGTTCCTTAATAATCGATTACAATATTTTTCACGTAGCATGGGTACGGTGACGTTTGGGATTTGAAGTTACTAGAGATGTAGTCAAGATAAAATCGCATGAAATAAAATCGATTATATATCTTATCGAGATCATTTATTAATGAAGAAGAAATCGACTCTATTAACTAATAATTTTGATGAAAAAAAGTAAAACAAAATTGATAACCTGTTTAATTATTTATTAAAAATCAAACATGTTCATCATCATCATCATCATCATCATCGTCATCTGACTCGTCGACGTGAATAATTATTTGGGAATCAATTATGCAGTCTATTCTAATGTCTCGCTCCCAGTCATGTAAGATTAGATTTTTGGTTTTCTCCACTACTTTCTTCCAGTCATCGCCAGTGACATTTTTGCATCCCTCTTTCAATAACCCCATCATTTTTGTGGCTGTAAAAGGCGGAGCTGTATTTTTTCGTGCAGCGTATCCTGAAACAAGATAAAAAACAAATTGAGTCATAGAATTCAAGTAATAAACATAATCATATTTTTGTCAGTATGTAAATAGACTATGGTTAAACAAGTTACCTTTGATTTGGGCCCAAATTAATTCAATGGCATTGTACTGACAGTGGTACGGTGGAAGCCTCAGGACTTCGTGACCATATTCGTTTGCCATCATATCTAATTTGTATGTCGTTTGGGGCTTGTGCATTTTTACGAGCTTCACTAGCTCCACCTTTAATTTCGTCTCATCGGCTTCCACATTATTGGCTTGGAGCCACTCGATCAACTCGCTCTTCTTATTGGAAGAAGTCGGCGGTTTGTTCAATTGCACGGAGTGATATGGGGCATTGTCCATAATAATTGTGCTGGGTTCTTCTAAATTGCTAAGCATATTTTGAAACCAGTCCGTGAATACTTCCACATTCATATCTTCGTGATATTCTCCCGTCTTTTTCGATTTAAAAGCAAGTAGCCCATTTTCTACAAATCCTTTCGATGTGCCTGCATGACAAATAATCAATCTCTCCCCTTTTCCTTCTGGCACTTTGGTCGAGGCATGAGGTGTATCGTCAGTCCACATTTTACCGACCGTATGATTGGCATTCAGCCAAGTTTCATCCAGGAAGACGACATTGCTCCAATCGGTAATCGCTTTAGCCTTTTTCAAAAAGGTAACCCGCGCAAGTGCTATATCGCCCCTCTCCATGACAATTTTTCTTTTGTTTACTTTTTTGAATTGGAAACCAATGTCCTTCACTACGCGCCACAAGGATGTAGGACTTCCAGTAAACAAATCAGCATCTTTTAAAGACTTGACCAGCTTTAGAAGCGTCGGTAATTCTTTATTCTGGTAATAGTTATAAATGTGGCTCCGTATAGCATCGGCCGCAAAACTGTCTACATCTGTTACAGATGCCTTTTTGGTTCGCTTTTTATTAGGGGTGGACAACTTATTTTCTTCTGTATCGTGAGCACCATATTTTTCTCGAGTGATTCGAGAAACCGTGTTCCGCCCAATGTCTAACGCATCTGCCACTCGATCCAAAACGTTGGACACAGGTAATAGCGTTCCGCCATTCTCACGTTCCCGCTCAAAGTAATCCCGCAATCGAACTACAAATTCACGGGCTTGACTACCAAGCACAGTCTTTTTCGTTCTTTTTGGCATTTTGCCAAAAAAAACAACAAAACAAAAGTCAATAACAAAAAACGGTAACGAAAACAACAAAGCACAACGATAGTCAATAACAAAAACACCACGCAAGCTCAAAACAAAGAAAACAGACCGCATACAAGGCAGACGCACTCGTACTGAGTTGATATAACAAGATGGCTGCCAGCTCATGCTTAAGCAGTGTTGCTATATTATAATAAAGCTCCACAAAGACAAAAATGCTTTGTTTAAAGTTTATTATTACATAATTATATTTTATAATCGTATTTTAGTTAAAAATACAACTAACGATTTATGATACTTTATTCGACAATTTATCGATTATAACGATTTTACTATGTCAATCTCTAACGCAACCTGTTCCGATTCACGCATCAAGAATTATGTATTTGGAATGTTTATATTTAAAGTTTAAATAATTACGGAGAAATAAAAATAGTTTTAAGTTAAAAATGCAAAATAAAACAGTTTTCTTTTTATCTTCGTATTAAGTGTTGTTTCCTGTATTCCGCGTTAGGTAAATTGTTTCGAAATGAATCATGCATGAAATGGAATTAGTCAAATGTCACCGTACCCATGCTACGTGAAAAATATTATAATTCCGATTTCAACAATTAGTTTCATACAATTGGAATCGATTGTTCGCTGGAAATATTTAGGAAACTGAAATAAAATTTCTGAACGAAAATATTTAGGAAAGCGAAATAAAATTCCTGAACGAATATTCATAATTTCTTTATTAGGCCTACACCTATATAATATAATAATATATGCTATTCACGTTATTGCATATTCTAAGAATAATCATAGTTACAAGGCAATTTTAGTTTCTTTAACGTGAAAAATGTAATTTATTTGCTGTAAAAATACAATTATATGCTTTATTCAAAACAGCTGATGATTTGTAAATCATCAGCTGTTTAACATAACATAAACTCACGCCTATATCCCCGAAGGGGTAGGCAGAGGTGCTAGCACCCACATTTCGCCAGTTCATGTTTAGGTCCCAATGTAATAGGTGGCGAGCCTATTGCCATTAACAGGGCACTTATAAACCTGCGATAAATACACACATAATTTCGAAAAGTGCCATGCCATGTGCCATGATAAGACCCGGTATCGAACCCGAGACCTCGTCTCAGCAGTCCATTACCCATACCACTAGGCTACCGCGGTATTCAGCAGTCCATTACCCATACCATGACCCATACATTACATACCCATACATTACCCATACTGATGATTTAATAATGTGTAATAACCGGTTCGGAATACAAACCTATCGGAGCTGATATAGCTAGGTCAAACACTCACATAAAGAAATAAAGAATCAACATCTGAGAACAAAATAGAGTCAATATCTCAAAAACTAAATAAGAGTCAATGTATCGCCATAAACAGTCTATTTCTCACAAAACAGAATAAACTAGCAGTATTCAACGCTACAGAGAAGTAGTCACTCAATTCAACGTAAGCAGTAGATATTTAAAACAGAAATCATCAATTTTAACAATATTTTCACCAACACGAAAACAGTAGAGAACCGGTAAAAATTCATAAATTGACAAGTAATTCAAAACAAATATACAAATATGGCGTCTAGGAGCTAAATGACAGCGTTACAAACTCGCCAATCGCCACTCGGCGAAATTGAACCAATCAGCAGAAATGTCAAATACGTCAATTAACCAATCAGAGGAAAGGAAGTTTGCCTATTGAAATATAATATAATTTATTTATTTACCAGATAATTAACATCCATTTTTTTTGTTAGTAAGAATTTAAATCTATGTTAGTATTTATATTTCACGAAAGATTGGTGCATTTTATAGACGTGCCTTAATATGTGGCACTCATAGCCCCTGTCCACAAGTACACTGAGCATACTGTTGCCACTGCCGCGCATTCCATACAGCATCGACGTCATTTTTTTTCGCCAGAACGCTGCGAAACCATCGGTACGTGCGTGAGCGAACATAGCCGATGCACTACAGAAGCGCGGCAGCCGCAACAGCGCTCTGAAAGCTTTATTGTATTGTATACGTAGGGCCATAAGGGAGCGCTGGGTATAGCTGACCCACATCGCACTCGAGTACAGGGATGTGCAGTACGCCTTAAAAGCATTACTTTTACACTGTCCGTGCACCGAGCGAACCTGCGGGCCAGCATATTCGCCCTTACTTCCAATGCCCTACGTTCCCGCTCAATATCTGCATCGTCCCTGAGGTCGTGAGCAACATAGTATCTTCTTTTTCGTGTCATTTCTGAAGGCAGATATGAATGTCCCACACAAAGATTAAAAAACAATGCCAGTACTCTTGGCATGTGATAGCCCACGTGCTGCAGGTGCTCAATGCTCAAACCATCGTGTCCCGGTGATTTGCCTCTTTTCATATTTCTAAGTATATTTTGGTACCTCCTTGGCGGTAATGAGTGTGGATACCCGGTCACGATGTGTCTCAGCATTGAGCATGGTCTTTGCTAGCCCCAGGGATGATTTCACTACAAAATGTTCCTTAAAGGATTCGGCTATCATTTGCGGATCGGTCAAGCCACCGACACCCACAGGAAGGCTATGAGCTATATTTAATTTATTTGTGGACTTCCAAAAATTTTTGAAGTCTTTGTTCGAATAGTGTGATGCCAGACAATCCATTTTTATTTGGTCTTGGTGTTTTTGACACCACTTTAATTTTCCTTTAAACACCTTCCGAGAACTGACCATGTCTTCATAAACATGACCTGAAGATGGTCGGCCATACCAATCCCAGATAACGAACTTTGCTCTGGCCTCCCTATGTGCATCAGCAACATACCTGCTCCACCCTGCCACCCGTTTGTGACCATGTGAGTTGCCATCACCACACCTTGTGTGTGTGGAGACAGCCGCAGACTGTAGGCCTGATACAATCTTTGTGTACATATTATCTATTATCAATTTATGATCAGTATCATTACACAATCTGCCACCACATTTTATACATTCACTTGGAAAATCTATATTTTTCATTAAATTACTACATAGTTGTGAATACTTATTTACCTGTTCAAGTGACCGCTCGCCCCATGTAATATTATTTTGTGGCGTACTTAGCGGTGTATTAACTTTCATCTTTATAATGTTCATATTACATTTTATTAGCAATGGGAAATGGTCAGACCAGTGTACATCATATTTTACATAAGCACTAGTTATTAAAGGCCATGCTGCCTGAGTAACTACACAATGGTCTAACCAGCTCCTCCCGCCATATGCCTCACTAATAAACGTGTAAGTATCAGACGGTAACTTATTTAAATCCGCGCACACCCATTTCTGTTCAACACAAAATATTTTTAATTCATTAAAAAATGGTCTGTTTGGGTGAGCATTGAAATCACCTAGAATAATCACTGATTCCACATTACTTTCTTCAGTAATTGCACTAACAGTACCTAGACAGTCAGAAAATTCCGTTAGGTTTATGGTATTATCAACGGGTAGGTAGACACTAATTATTAACACCGGCCGATCACTCAAAACAACTTTAATAGCTGCGATTCGTGGATTCTCGCACGGTACTACACTTACACAACTAAATGTGCACTTTTTCCAAAGCAGTGCCACTCCACCATAAGGTCGCCCCTCCAGTATTCCTACGGATGTATCCACCGCAGATGTTCCCGTACTTCCAAATCCGGCATCAATCATGGTCAATACACCTAAGTCGTGGGGTAGAAGCCACGTTTCCTGCAGGGCAATTATGTCAACTTCCTTGCACAGTGACCTAACTCCCTCCATAGACCTCCTAAGCGACTTACAATTAAAAGATGCAAGGATGGTGTTATGCGTAACTGATTCAGCGTAATCACCCATCACAGTAGCTTGTTAGTTGCCACACCACGAACTGATTTATCCACAATTTTGTGCTTTTGGTGGATAAAGCGCCGAAATATTATACCTGCAGGCCATAATTGCTCATTCATGAATAATTTTAATTTCATTTTTGACGCAAATATTTTAAAAGCATTATGTCTATCATTTTTAATATGTAATTTTATCACTGAAACATTTTCACCTGTTTTCCTAAATATGTACTCTGCTATGCCCTTTTCATTAGTATCTTTGTGTACGTTAGTAATAAATAACGGAATCATACCATCAGGTGCAGCCTTAAAATTTAAATCTATGTCATAACCCCTTCCCATTTAGCCACTCAACTGATTTTGTTTCCTCAATACCTTTTTATTGACAACTGTAGTCCATTTCTCCGATGTATTTTTATATACTTCGCCGCTTGTTTCATTATTGTTACAACCATTCCTAGTGTTGTTTACCACAAGTGATGTACCTACAAGCGAGTTATCGCTGCGCTCAGCTGTGCGCGTAAGTACCTGACACTCGGGCGAAACCGGTATTTGCACCGATTCAAAAGACATCGCCCGAGGGGTTTGTTCATGTATTGAGAAGTAATTATCAGATGTAGGTGTGTTGATAATACTTTTTTGGGAATTTTGTGTGTAATCGCTTTGTACAGTTAAATAGGATGTTGTAGGTTTGGTATTATGTTGACAATCTATCTGTACATCATCGTTTGTTTTGTTCAATAATATTTCTTGTGTGCCTTGTGTGCCTGCATTACAGTGTTTTACTACTGACCTTCGACTTGGAATATCAATCTGTGTGCTCAAACTACTTAAGTCGTGTTTTGTGATGTAATTTTCTTTAATATGTTTAATGTCTGCTTGCAATGTAAGTATGTTTCTTAATAGACTTGTTACATCAACATGATCAAAACTAATTGGCGGTAGTTTATGCAGATCTCTAGCCACGAATATAGGTGTTAGGTCAGGTAAAGTTTCTTTGAACAGCTGTATAATATCGTAAACATCTCGCTGAGACTTACCCTCACCCTTCCTCGTAATCTTGCGCTTTTGGGACGGCACAGATTCAAATAACAGCGCCTTAGCCGTTTCAATTTCTTCACTCGTGAACGCAGTCACACAAATACGCACTAAACTTTCTTCGTCCATCACTTCCAGCAGCGGTTGACATCGTGAAAAACATTAAGTTCATACGTCATGCGCTTACGACGATGCGATGACAACTCACTCACAAAATCGATTTTTTTCTTTAGGCAAGTATACTTTTTTGTAACCAATCAGAGAAAACTACTACTTTCCTCTGATCGGTTACAGAAAAAGCTGATTGGTTGGAATTTCAGGACGCCAAGTTCTGAGTCCAAGTAGGGAAGTGTCCCATGCCTGGGTGTCTGTGACATTTGTCCATGACAGGTGTGACGGATGTCATTGTCATTGATGTTGAGTGTTGACGATTGTCTTTGGCTGCGTTCCATTTCCTCCTTTACTTATATTATTTTAACTTCCAAATCGTGCTTTCCTTTTACTTATCGCTATTAAAATCTACCTCCAAAGACAGTTTAAATGCCTGGACCCATAGATTTTTTTTCTCTTTATTCTGGTTCTTTGTTTTTGTTTTACTTTTGCATTACTTCGTTTTTTTTCATTTATGTTTTCGCTTTATCAACAAACCGGCAGATGGAACTTAAACGTTTAATTTTTGCACTAACAAATTAGACTACTGTTCCTTTCATATAATTGCCATTTTTCCAATTATAATATAATTAGAAAGTTTCATTTAAATCTATTTATATTGTTTTATTGTACGTATATATATACTTACATCTATATATTATATTTCATATAAACCATCATAGATATTATACACTATTAAGTTTACATAAAAGTAATATTTTTGGGGTTTGGGAATGCCTTTTGCAGACTATAGCAGTGACTCTGTTAGTGGTAATGCTAGCCACCAGAGGAAGCCTTCACTTGCTGAATCTCTCTCATCTCAATTCTCCGATGTTCCCAGTAATTTTAACGTTGTTCATATAAATGCACAAAGCATTCCGGCTCATTCCCCTGATATGCTGGCAAGCTTTGACTGTACGCATATACATGCAATTCTTGTTTCGGAATCATGGCTAAAGCCATGTTTACCCACTTTACAATACACCTTACCAGGATTCAACCACATCAGAAACGATCGTGTGGAGCGGCGGGCGGGTAGTGTAGCAATCTATCTGCGTGCGCACATGCTTACACAATTCTGAGCATGTCGCCACAGCCACCGCACGCTGGTGAGCATATCTTTCTGGAGGTTGAACTTCTGCACTCTAAACTTCTACCTACTTGGCGTTTTCTATTGTCCTTCTTCCAATATAAACTACTTTTCTTCATTTGAACTTCTCCTTGATACATTTGTACCGACGTATGGTCAAAGTATAATCATGGGCGACTTTAACACTTGCCTTATCAAGAACGACTCTCGTTCATCAATTCTTCAATCTATTATCCAATCTTGCAATCTGTCAATTCTTCCTACCGATACAGCTCATCATGCTCCTCACCTTGCTCCTTCTCTGCTCGACCTGATCATCGTTTCCTCTCTTCAGTATGTAGCAAAGCATGGTAAGTATACTGCTGATCAGTTCTACCATAACTTGCTATTTTAATCTTATCACCTTCGTCCACCTAAACTTAAATCTAAATTTCTTCTACAACGCGACTTTGGTGGTATGAACCTGGAAAACTTGCGCAGGGATGCCGATGTCTTGGACTGGAGTCCACTTTATAACTCTAGATGTGTTGATGAGCAAGTTGGAATTTTTACTACAAATATTATTAAGTGAAACATCTTCCAGCGCCTTGGCTAACAAGTGAAATCAAAATACTTATAAATAAAAAAGCGACAGCCAAGTCGAAATATAAAAGGCGTCCTTCCGAAGTGAAGGTTGACGGAGGTAGGACACGGCGGTATTTCCGCCCGATTGAGCAGTCCGACTGGGGTAGTACCTCCGCCCTACAGAATACCGCGGCTATAATAACTTCGTGTTGTGTTCCCAGCGGTGAGTAGGGTAGCCGGAGCTCACTGGAGAATTTGTGCTGTCAGTGGGAAGACTTAAGGCTTGTCCTGCTTTGTCTTCTACTGACGGCACAGAAACTCTGTACTTACAGGGTTGGCAGCGCGACTGTGACACCTCCGGTGTTACAGACGTCCATAGGTCACGGTAACCACTTTCCATCAGGTGGGCCGTGTGCTTGTCTGCTAAGTGGTATTAAAAAAAAAAGTGAACCGGGAAAACTATGTTGCTATTAGAAATCACTGAAATCGGGTTTGTAGGAATACGCAACGCCGTTATATTCATAACTCAGTAGAAAACGAGGATCCAGCAAAAGTCTAGAAATTTCTAAGGACATTGGGAGTTGGCAAATCTCGTCAAGACTCGATCCCTAACAACGTAAACTTTGATTCACTTAATGAACGTTTCTCCTCTTCGTCAAAATTTTGATAAAATGGCAAAACAAAATACATTACAGCGTCTTTCATCTGTCTCAACTCCCAACTGCTCTCCTTACTTATTTAGTCAATTCTCGACTTGTGATGTTAGGAGGAGCATAATGTCAATCACGTCTAATGCTGTGGGTACGGACTGTATCAGCCGTAATATGATCCACCCTATCATTGATGAAATCCTTCCTGTCATCTGTCATATCCTGAATTTCTCAATAACTAACAACGTGTTTCCAAAAACGTGGAAAGAGGCTCAGATAATTCCTATTCCTAAACAGAAAAATCCTTCCTCTTTTTCCGATTATCGCCCTATTTCTATCTTACCCTTTCTTTCTAAAGTCCTTGAACGTCTCATTAACACTCAACTTTCTAATTTCCTCTCAAAAAACGCACTACTGAATCCTCTACAGTCTGGATTTCGTCCTGGTCACAGATCTACTACTACTTTGGTTCATATTACGGAAGATATCAGATCAGGTATGGAAAGCGGTGAGCTGACAGTACTAACTTTGTTGGACTTCAGTAACGCATTTAATACCGTAGATTTCGACGTGTTACTTGGCATATTGAGCACTCTTAACATATCTCCAACGGTGATTGACTGGTTTCGTCACCTGTTTGGTCGCCGGCAGCGTGTATGTGTCAAAGAATCCATCTCCTCTTGGTGTACAACAACCGCTGGTGTACCACAGGGCGGCGTTTTATCTCCCCTACTATTTGCAGTTTTTATAAACTCTATCACCGACGAACTATCTTCTTCCTACCACCTGTATGCTGATGATAAGATAAGATAAAGATAAAGATAAAGATAATTTTATTTGCGGAAACATGTGTAGGTACAGGTGGAAGTTTATAATATTACATTACAAGTTTCAACATGTTCTGTCAATGTAGACATACAAATTTTTTGATGCTCGTAAGCTGTTGTATCAGCTCGAAATACTGGTACATTGTTCCCCATTTATTTTAGAAAAACACAATTACAAATTAGTGCAAATTATCTGTTATCAGTCAAAGTAAATAGTTTTAATATATAATTAAATTATCACTAGTCAGAATTAATTAAATGTCAAGTGGTTAGTATAATTATAATGGTTGTCAGAATTTATGTTTTTTTTCCAAGTCTAAAATATATTGATGTCCAAACCCTAATTAAGCTGATTATCTGTATATTAAGTTAATGTCAAGTATGTATTTAAATTTATGTCAAGTCTTATATTATTCAAATTATATTCTGATCACTGACAAAATCTCTTACTGTATAGTAGCACTTCCGAACCAGTAGCGTTTTTATATTCTGCTTAAACATATCTATATTCATGTCCTTGTAAGTGTTAGGAATTTTATTATATAGCTTTGGTGCCATGCACAGTATACTATTCCCCATAAATGTTGTCTTTGCTCCACGCATGCACAATTTATGCTCATCACGGCGACTCCGCGTGGAGTTGTCGGACAGTCGGGGAAATAAATGTGGGTTACACTTAACAAATAGCACTGTTTCATAAATGTAAAGCGATGGTAACGTCAGAATGGCATGTTTAGTAAAATATGGTCTGCAGCTGTCAGTAACTTTTAGTCCAAACATAGCTCTGATGCAGCGCTTCTGCTGTTTGAATATTTGGTCTTTATTGGTTGAGTTACCCCAGAATATAATTCCGTACCTTAACAATGATGCAACAGATCCATGATACGCAGTTAGCAACGTTGCTGTATTTATAGTGGGAGACAGTTTAAAGAGTGCGTATGAACGACTACTGATTTTTTTACATAGTTGCTCCACATGAGCCTTCCAGTTAAGTCTACTGTCGATTGTTAAGCCCAGAAACTTAGTAGTGTCAACTTCGTGTAATACGTCACCTTCATATTGTATATGGAACAGATTTGTTTGTGGCGGTCTTTGACTGAAGTGCATTATATTAGTTTTATTTAAATTTATTTTTAAATTGTTATTCTTTAGCCACTGTATAACGTCGACTAATGAGTTATTTATATCAGCCTCGTAACAGCTGAAATCGTTTGAAGCTACCGTAATTGAACTATCATCTGCGAAAAGGGTCATGGGTTGATTTATTGCGTTAGGCATGTCATTAATATAGATATTGAACAGTAAGGGGCCAAGCACGCTACCCTGTGGCAGTCCATAGGTAACTGTACGTGCTCTGGATGCTGATGTTAGTTCGCGTTTTGAATTTATGTCAACTCTGGATATGGCCGTTATTTGCTTTCTATTTGTGAGATACGCTACTATCATTTCTAAGATATTACCTCTTATACCGTAGCATGCAAGCTTGTCCTCGAGTATGGAATGTTTGACGTGATCGAATGCCGCGGTCATATCACAATATATAGTGCATACGGGATTCCTTATATCCATATTTGGGATTGTTTTTTCTAAAAAATCGTATATAGCCATATTTATAGTTTTGTTCTTACGAAATCCTTTTTGTTCGTCACATATAATTTTGTTGGTCTCTAGGTAGCCATTCAGCTCCTTGTATATATATTTCTCAATTATTTTGGAGAATACGGAAATGAGTGCTATAGGTCGGTAGTTCTCCATAAGAGTTGGATTTCCTTTTTTGAGAATCGGCTTGACAATCGATATTTTTAGTTTTTCCGGGAAACTACCAGAACTAATGCACAGATTTATTATGTGGCTTATGTGATCACTGATTAGAGGTGCCACATGCTTTACTATCCCTGTGGATATGCCATCATAGCCCACACTGTTGGTGTTTTTTAAGCTTTTTATTATTGTTAGGATTTCGTGGGGTACACTGGGTGCCATGAACATTGAGTCTTTTCTGTTATTCATGCCTGAGGTGGCATTGTTAGTGGGCTTTGAGAGTGGAGTAACTTTATCCACGAAGTAATTATTAAAACTGTTGGCAATCAATGTAGGATCCACTATTGTCTCATTATTTTTTTGAATTTTTTTAATAGATTCTTTGGGCGTGTTCGGTTTTGCGCTATTTATAATCCCCCATATTGTTCGACTTTTATTTTCTGAGGTATTTATTTTGTGTATGTTTTGTGCTCGCTTGGTCAAGTTAATTATCTTTTTAAATAATTTTGTGTAATTTAAGTAAAGGATTTTATTGCTAATACTAGGTTTTTTTCTGTAATCCCATAAAAGTTGCCTCTTTTTTTTACTACACAATTTTATACCTCTTGATATCCAAGTCGGGCGATTATGGACTTTAATTCTAATTTGTTTCAGGGGAAAGCATAACTTATATATAAGACTAAACTGTTCTATAAATACATTATACGCAGCATTACAATCTTCGGTCTCATATATTTCTGAGAAGGATAGGCTTGCAATGTGTTTCCGAAAGCTCCGTATATTTAACATCGAATAGTCCCGCTTTTTCTTGTACCAGTATTTTAGTGTGCATCGTTTGTTTACTGGACAAGTAAGAAGTTGAGCAGTGTGGTCCGATAATTCAAACTTTATTATCTCTGCTCTACACGGTTTTCGAAAGTCATGTGCAAAATTATCTAAGCATGTTTGTCTTGTTAATCGTGTTGGTTGTTCTATAGCTAGTTTTAAGTTAAAGTTTAGCAGAGAGCATTTAAAGTCAAGGGTTAAGCTGTTATTTTTCATAATGTCAATATTAAAATCTCCTGTCACTATAATGTTTGAGTAATTTTTCTTTGTTAAAATCGTCAATACTTGGTCCAACTTACGGAAAAATGTATCTAGTAAGTGCTTGCGGTTTTTGTTTTGTGGTATTCTGTACATGCAAACAATAGCTATATTGTACTCAGTTAACACTATTCCACTACATTCAAAAATGCCACTAATGGACAGCTGTTCTATGCCATCTATTACACTCCACAGAATTCCTATTCTAACCAGTATGCATGTACCACCCCTTCTTCTGTCAGTTCTACAGAAAGAAGCAGCTAAGCAATAGTTTGGGATATGTAGATGGGGTCGGTCATCAGCAATTATAAAATGTTCTGTTATACATATGACATCCACAATCTTTTGCTTGTCCGCTAGTTCATCCAAACAGACCATCAAGGAGTCCGTTTTATTGATCAGGCCTGCAATATTTTGATGTAGTAGATGTAATGGCCTAGTAACGAAAAAATCTATCACTATTTGCAACTTGCAATTCACATTCATTGGTATTGCTGCTACACATAGGATTATTTACAATCGAGGGGTGTACATAATATCTAAGGTTCTCAAAAATGTTTTTCATGCCGGTATTATTAAGCGTGCCATTAAATTTTGAAAACATATCATAGTCGCAAGTCAGGTTTAGGTTAGAGTCAAATATAGTGGCATACCCATACATGCTTATGTCACGACATAAAAGGGTAGAAAAGCTATCAACCCGCCAGTTATACATGCCACTATAGTAGTCAAATTTGTATGTAGGTAGACAAAGTATAATATTTGTGTGTTTTATATCAGCGAGTTCATTTCTGATTCCAAGAACAATGTCAGCATAATTTTTACTCCTTCGGAAATCTTCTTGCCCAATCATAACCACGCAGTAGTCATTCATAGTGAAGTTAGTGAGGTTTGCGTGAATATTACTGAGCAAACTTACAATGTCCCGATTGGTAGAAAGGTAATGACATATATCTATATCAGGAAAGGTATTCTGTGCAATTTTTAATACCCTATTCTCTTTATTGCTACTTATAATACACATTTTTCGTTTCACTGGGTTCTGTTTAGCGACGCCTACACCGCCGTCAGTTTGCAGTGGGATAATTTCATCTACGTTTCGTATACAAGTACACGTCGTTTGCCTTGGTGCTGTCATTATTGATGTGTCTACAGATATGTTTTCAGCTGGTTCCTTTGATGCTTCTTTTAATATTTCATTGTTTCTTGTTAACTTGGTAACTGTCATTTTTAGTTCAGTGTTCTCGTTCGATAGTTGATTTATTTCTTCGTTTGCTTTAATTAACTCTGCATTGAGTTTTTTTATTTGTTGTTTTAGGTCTTGTATCGCATCATTGTCATCATCGGATATGTCAGGTAAATTAATTGTGGTGCCATCTCGTATTGTATTGTCGGTACTACCTGCTTCGTCTGATTCCGACATTGATCGTGTTCGGTTTCTGCGTAGGGTGATATTCTCAAAGAAATTCATATTATTATAATAAAATTTGTCTTGTTGAAATTAGAATCACAAATAATCTCAAAAAGTACTGTGTGGAGCCAGGTTCGGTACCCCTGCCTTTATGACCGAGTGTCGGCGTGTCTACCGTGCAGACCACGGTGACAGTTAGATCTATGTGCGAATTACTGGTTCAATATATTCAATCTTTTGTAGAATTGTCGTTAAGATGACTCATGCATTTGGAATTTTTTTGCTGGTTCGAATTTATTTTTTATTGACCCACGGAACTCATTTGAAAAAAAAAAAAAAAAAAAAAAAAAAAAACTTTTGCAATACTGATGTTTTCTAGCATTTTTTCACCACACTTTGGTCAGTTATTCATAGATGGGTTGAAGAGTTCACCGTTCACAAAAGAAATCACTGGTTTTTCTAGTTATTTATAATATAATGTTGAATATAAATTGTATCTAATCCCTAAATCTGTTTATATGGACTATAGTTAGTAATATTAACACTTTTTACGTCACTGGTTGCTATTTATGTTTTGGTAATTTGTATTAATGTTCAGCTATCGGTTTTTTATTATTGTTTATTATTTATGCACTGTGAGTTAGGATGATTCTGGTAACACTTTGCGTTGATTATCACTTTATTTGCCGCAGATTTCGCTATATTTTCCCACTTTTAGCGTATGTTACTATTTTTAAATTATTTTTTTGATCTGATCTGAGATGATCTGCAGATATACTCTCGGGCCTCACTGGACAAACTGGCGGTAGCTGTCAATACAGTAAATACTGACCTAACATCGATATATATGCTGCTGGAGTGCCTCGTACGGTCTAAAAGTAAATCCATGCAAAACAAGTCATTATTGTCGGGAGCTCCAGGTTGATTTATAAAATAGATTGGTTTGGTATTGGCTACCTCAAGTGACTTGCAATGGAACAATAGTCCCATATAGCAACAAAGTAAAAAATCTGGGGATCGTTATTGATAGTCGCTTATCCTGGGGGCCGCATCTCCTGGAACTAAGGCGTACAGTATTAGCAGCGGTAGGGGCCCTGCGTAGGCTTCAAAATTTTCTACCTACTGCCACTAAGACTGCGCTTGTACAATCTTTTATTTTTCCTATTCTCGACTATGCTGATGCCAGCTATCTAGATCTCACTGAAGACCAACTTAACAAGCTTGAGAGACTCCAAAAGCTTTGTATACGATTCGTATTTGGATTACGTAAATATGATCATGTTTCAGAATTTCAAAAAAAGCTCAAGCTTCGCCGGAATGCGCATATTCTCTCCTTACTATACAACATTTTATTTAACCAACTAACTCCTTCGTACCTGAAACAGCGATTTCAGTTCTTGCACGACACTCACTCAAAGGTTTTGAGATCATCGGAGAATCTAAGGTTGAAAATACCGAGCCATTCCACCAACATTGCTGACAAATCCTTTTCGGTTCAGGCGGCTCGGTTGTGGAATGCTTTGCCAGTGACTGTAAGGCGAGCTCAGTCCTTGCCTGTGTTCAAAAGCCTCGTCAAGGAATACTACCTGTCTCTATGAAAGAGTGGAATAATAAGGTAGTATGAAGTATAATTATGTTTGTGTTAATGTATTGTGACTTTTTCTAAGATATATATATAGTGTGTATGCTTATATTATGTATAATTATATTTACCTATGGCTATTGTGTTTTCTTTTTCATTATTATTATTTTATTTTCTTTATATATTATCTATGTTCACCTAACTGCCCTAAAATATTCTTCTCCTATTTTCTTATCTCCATCCTATGGTTGCCTGTAAGAAATTGCCGCAGAGCGATAAGGGCGCCATCTGTACGTGCCACGGAACTTGTATCACATATTCTGGTGTAATGTGTAATTGGTGTACAATAAAGACGTCATTATTATTATTATTATAATATTTCATTACAGAGATCAGTTGTTATAGATACATGTTCCATAGTTAGGCGATTCCTCACATCCACTATACAAACACCCACCACAATTCAAAATGAACTGACTCACTTGGCTTAAGCCTGTGATAGGTTCACACATACCAGCCGAAAAAGCTGAGAAGTTTAAAATAATAATAGTATTAAATACTTTTCATATTCATTCATGATTGTGCTTGTAGAGTGTTCGACAAGTAAGTCAAAGCTTGCAAGTTGAATTGCCATGTTTGTTTTTGATGTTAAATTGAAACTCAATTTTGAACAGACATACATACATATGGACAATGGAGCTTGCCCTATCCTTATATTTGCCGGGATTTCTAAAATCCTCTATTCACAACATATGGTTTCAGGAATAGTGAGTAGTCAACTCCATTGGCTTCTATTTCCTGCTTGATTGTTGGTATATCCAAAGGTGTTCTTATAAACTACTGGCTACTGGGGGAGGCCTTTGTGTCGCAGGGGCAGATTGAGTGAGAGGACAGCTGTGCAACACCTCCTATCTCAACAATTTTATTTACTAGTATGTAGTACTCTTATTCAATCAATAAAAGACTAGAATTTGAATTTGAGTAAGGCACTCAAATTCAGGCACTCTTGTAGGAGAGTAGGGCTGTGTCGTCAGCACAGTTAGTCCTGGGGTTTGTGGCAACTCATACATCAAGTCCAAGTTCCAATTTTGAACAGATTGTTACTAAAAACATTGGTCTGCTGTTAGTGAAAGTGTGTGCTAATGTGGTGTTGTCTTCACAGCAAGTCAAGCTAGAAGTTATGTCTAATGTACGCCTGAGCATGGAGGAAGTGATGCAGAAGGCTGCAGTTGGATCAGAGAGTGTTGACGTGAAACAAGAAGATGCTGAAGGTAATAAGGCCGCCATTTGATACACAAATATACAAATATAGAGTACTACATTCATGTGGTTTCTTTTTCAAGGTGCTCCTGTATCTAAAAAACCTCGACCAACTACGCAAATGAACTATGAAGATACGCCAGCTAACAACCTAACGAGAAGTGACCAAGCAAAGGACAACATTGAAGAACCAAAAGACGAAAATAATAGCGTTGTAGAACAGAAACCAGTTAAGAATAATACGATAGTGGAAACACGCGATGAAATAGATATCAGATTAAGTAACGATAAACAAAATGTTAGCACATCCGATCATAGTGACGCTCACAAAGGAATGTCTAAAAACAAAATCAGTGCAGACCAAAGTGTTAATAGGAGCTCAAGCAACAAACTTAAACATTTGATATGTGACAGTTGTCAGAAATGTTTTAGACGTAAATATGCATTAATAATACATATGCGTACACACACTGGAGAGAAGCCTTATCAGAGCAATGTATGTAAGAAATATTTCAGTGAAAAGGGTAGTTTAGATACGCACACTCGCACACACACCGGCGAGAAGCCTTATGAGTGTAATGTGTGTAAGAAATGTTTCAGGGTAAAGGGTAGCTTTGATACGCATACTCGCACACACACTGGCGAGAAGCCTTATGAGTGTAAGGTGTGTAAGAAAGTTTTCAATCAAAAAAGTAATTTAGTTAAGCACACTCGTACACACACTGGCGAGAAGCCTTATGAGTGTAAGGTGTGTAAGAAATGTTTCAGTGAAAAGGGTAATTTAGATAAGCACACTCGCGCACACACTGGCCAGAAGCCTTATGAGTGTAAGGTGTGTAAGAAATGTTTCAATGTAAAGAGTAATTTAGATAAGCACACTCGCACACACACTGGCGTGGAGCCTTATGAGTGTAAGGTGTGTAAGAAATGTTTTAGTGAAAAGGGTAATTTAGTTAAGCACACTCGTACACACACTGGCGAGAAGCCTTATGAGTGTAAGGTGTGTAAGAAATGTTTCAATCGGAATGACATTTTAAATATTCATATGCGCACACACACTGGCGAGAAGCCTTATCAGTGTAATATTTGTAAGAAATATTTCAGATTTAAGTGTAATTTAGATCAGCACACTCGCACACACACTGGCGAGAAGCCTTATCAGTGTAATGTATGTAAGAAATGTTTTAGTACTAAAGGTTATTTATATATGCACACTCGCACACACACTGGCGAGAAGTCTTATGAGTGTAAGGTGTGTAAGAAATGTTTCAATCGGAATGACATTTTAAATATTCATATGCGCACACACACTGGCGAGAAGCCTTATGAGTGTAAGGTGTGTAAGAAATGTTTCAATCGGAATGACATTTTAAATATTCATATGCGCACACACACTGGCGAGAAGCCTTATCAGTGTAATATTTGTAAGAAATATTGCAATACTAAGAGTTATTTAAATCAGCATACTCGTACACACACTGGCGAGAAACCTTATGAGTGTAATGTCAAGTCAGTCAGTTAGTGTGTAAGAAATGTTTTAGTGATAAGAGCAAGTTAGTAAGACATATTCGTTTAAACACTCACTGAAAACACAGTCGCTTACTTGTTAGGGCACCCTGCGCGCACTTTAGGTGTACTAGACTTAAGTGTGGCGTGAAATGTGTCCGAAATAACATTAATTCTAATATCCGTTCTGCGCCAATATAACATTACTGTTGTTGTGGTAGAGCGTGCGACTGCTAAGTCAAAGGTCGCGGATTCGATTCCCTCACAGTGCAAACATTTGAATATTGTTGAGTCACCGGATGTTGCTATGCATGTAAATAAGTGCGTGTGCTTTTGTGGTTGTATAATTATACTAGCATTCCACCCGCGGTGCCGCCCGCGCGGATGTCGGTATTTTTAATACCACTTAGGTGGCAGACAAGCACACGGCCTACCTGATGGGGAGAGGTTACCGTGGCCCATGGACGTATTCAACACCAGGAGTGTTACACTCGCGCTGCCGACCCTGAAAAAACCTTCTAATGTCCCTCTGAAGAAGAACCCCATATTGTAGGTGTTTGGGAAAACCACAGCGTAGGATTAAGTTTCTTTCATACCGCACAGTGGTCTCATTGTGTGAGGATGAACTCCCTGCCTACGGCGAGCAGTGCGATGATAGAATGTATCTGTGGGCATCATGTCAAACAATTCTTGAGCGCAGACCATCGTATAGGCAGTAGAACACACAGCGAGGCGAAATCCCTCCTAAGACTGAGAGGTTCCACATCACCTGTGAGTATAGGATTGTCAAGCAGCCTCAACGCCCGTCTTTGCACCGAGTCGAAGGGGTCAAGCTGGTATGCAGGCGCTCCAACAAAAAGGTAACAGCAGTATTCCATGTGGGGCCGGACCTGTGCTTTATAGAGAAGAACCGATTGAGTTCAAACAAACGTAAGAGAACTTGTTCAGACTTCAAGTCTGAACAAGCAAATACAATAGCATCGAAATTCATTCAGTAGCTCTTATTCCATCGCGGACAAACAGACAAGAATTACAAAACACTAAATTGTGTTCAGTATCGTTAAATAAAAAAAAATAAAAAATATTGATTGCCAAATAGTATGTAACAATGTTAACAATATTATACTGTGACCCCACACTAGGCGAAGCCTGTCCTGTGGGTTCTCTTACGTACAGACAAGACCACTTTACAGTAATATTACCTATATAATAGTATAGGTAGTCCAACAAGTTGTAAATGTTGACACTGCTAGTGCGGGGACACAGGCAGTGTCTACCGACCAACCCAGCAGTTCGTGAATTGGTCGGGATGTTTCTTTGTTCAGTACCTACATGCAGTACCTACTGTACGCATGCATTCATTAGAATGTATCTAAGTACGCTAATCCGTATTCCAGATCCCATATCACCCATATTCTAGAATGCATCTAAACAGACCTATAAATTAACAATGGAAATAATTATACAGTATTGATACATACAAATGTTTGCACTGAGCGGGAATCATGCCCGCGATCTTTAAGTCAGCTGTTGACCTCTCTACCCCACGCCACAACTACTACGCCACGCCACAACACTAACTAAAATAAAAGCGCATAAACGCTTTACGGTGGCTTCAGCAATAGCTTAAAGCAAATTAGAACAAAGTGCTTATAGGTGTATAGTACAGCTAAGTGTACACGTGTCCAAACTTATCTTACATTAGAACTACGTAGGTTGTGTGGAGTTCGTATGTGCTCTGTGTCAATAGCGTGCAATATAATAACGCTTTTGGGGTGCGGCTGCGGCTCCCCCGATACTGCAGTGCATCTGAAATGTTTGCAGCGAGAAGCGCATAAAAATCACAGATGATTTTTATGCGCTCATGCGCAAAAAAAGGGCCTCGTTGGTGCACAGGCTGTGGGCAAGCTCTAGTGGCATGTTGAAGGTGTTCGCAGGCAGGAGGGAAGGGCTGCGATGGGTAGGCTCTCCAAGTTACACGTTGAACGTGGGACTTTGTGAACCTATCAACAGAATCTAATTAATTGTTTTAAATGTTGCATGTCTTTACTTCTTTTGTATGTGGACTATAGTTGCCAGAATAAATAAATTAATGACTAGCGACTAGAGGCGATGTCAGTTCTGGAAGCAATCTCCAGCGGCAACACTCGTAGTGTTATTATTTGTTCTCTGCTTATACCTGACATAGTTTATAGTAAGAACTTAAATAAAGGCTTGTGATTCATTTAAAGTATAGTGCTTACTATTGTACACTTTCATATAAATTTTACTAATGTTACTTTCTAATTTTGATGATGAATACAGAATATTTTTATTGAATTTGAGTTTTCTTTTAGTAATAGTACTGAGAATCACAAGTTCCACACAGATTAGAGGTGGGTTTACCTAAAATGGGAATAACTGGAGGGTGCCGAGAGTGACAGTAGACAGTACTGCACCGGACGCTGACGCTACGAGTACATTCTGGCGGAGCAGCAGTCTGTCAACCACGACGAAGGTGATTGGATGAGAGACGTGGAGCGACCATGCGGCACTATGAAGGACACAGAGCTACTAACATTGTACAAAGAGCTGTGAGTGGCAGCCTGTAGTAGAGAAGAGTACCTACAACCTCCGCGCTACAGAGGCCGTCGCTATACTTCCATAGACAATACGATGCGTCACCACAGAGTAAAGCTACGTCTACAGCTCATATTCTGTATGATGTTCGGCAATTTAGAAAAATGAAACTTTCTCTATGGCGTCCATTACCAACACGGTAGGTTTTGCTGTCAGCTGTCTATGGTCACCGCTGTGATAGAGTCTGGCTAATGAAAGTAGGCCCTGGAATTATTTGCGAACTTTTTATATAGGAACTCTGTATGAACGTCAACGTTAATTTGAAAAGGTTGTCGTTTGGTATCTCTGTTTACAAATTGTATGCGTTTGTGTAAATTGTGATTCTAATTACGGCTTAAAATGAACAAATCTATCAAAAGTGGTGTACGAAAGATGTTGTTTTGCATGATTGGCAAGTTCAACGAAATACAACAACAGCGAGATGCCGCGTTTAAACAAAAACAAGATTGTGTACGTGTGGTGTTGAATTTCATAGGTTAGTAGACAATATTATTTTGATACTTTAAACACCTACCTATCCAGTCGTCCTTATAAAATTTTGATTTATAATTTACGTATCCTTCCAAATAAGTTACCTACGCTTCTCTATGTATTGAATAAAACTAATTATATTCATTCGTATATCGCATCAGTCAACCAATAATTCATTTTAATAACATCACCTATGTTTTACGTATACTCATAATGAATTTTAATTTTAAAACGATTACCTTTCTTTAACAGAGAATCTGCAAGATGTCGAAGGAGTTAATGAAATAGTAAGAACTATTGAAAATCTCACTGAATTAGAGCAGAAAGATAGGATAGTAACCCAGAATCAGTACTTAGAAGAAATAGCTTCAATGACTGGTAAGTTTTTACTATACACTGATGTTTTGAAATTATGCCGAAAAATACCTTTGCATTTTTACTTACTAATACCAAGAATTAATTACATAATATTTCGTATTTCTTCTTTGTAGAAGTGAGTGTCAGAACAGTAAAAAGAGTAAAAAGGGAAGGTGCAGTAAATGAAGGTGTCTGGAGTACCCCGGGGAAGAAACGTCCACGGAAACCTACTGTGTCATACCTAGATAACTTTGACATAGATGCTATGCGTAACAAGATAAACGAATTTAATATAGTTACAAAACAAGTTCCTACACTGAGGACACTGTTGGTGGAGTTAAAAGAAAGTATTGATTTTAACGGATGCAGAGAAACTCTGCGCCGCTTGTTATTAGCCAATGGCTATGAATTTAAAAAGAATAAAAATGAGCGTTCTGTATTAATAGAACGCTATGACATATCTGCTTGGAGACATAGATTTTTAAGAACTATAGCAGGAAAACGTGCAGAAGGCAAGCCGATCATTTATGTAGATGAGACTTATGTCCATAGAAACTACAAGCCTAAGAAGTCATGGCAAGGTCCTTCAACTAGTGGTGCAATTGAAAATGTTTCGACCGGGAAAAGGTACATTATGACGTGCTATGCGTCATAGGCAAAGTACACTATAACTAGGAAATAATATTATGTAAACAGCACGTATCAATAAACAATAATGTCAGCACTAAACTTATATGAGTAAAACCCCACTCTTAATCTCAGTAAAATCATGTAGAATAATTAGTATATAAGAGTGTGTAAATAGTAAATAAATGAATCTTGTTCCAACTGGTAAACCATCTTTTACTCACCTCCGCAATATTGGTGACCCCGACGTGATTTCCTAGTGCTGATATAATTGCAGGCCAACTGCAGCCCTGAAAAGGTTTTCAGCAGCAAACCTAGGAACTATCACAGAAACGGTGGAGCCATATAAGGAAAAATTTACCCAACAGCCCACCAGCTTACTGACCACCACCATCAGCGAAATAGCGAAATAGCACATTTCAGTTGACTTCCCACAAGCGGGTCCAAACCAGCTGAAATATCAAGAGGCTAGAAAAATGGCACCGATAATTCACATCGGCTGAATCAATCAGCGACAGCCAGGTGGTGGCTGCAATTAGCATTACGGAGAAAATACCAGCGTTTTGGACAGATTCACCGCGCTTATGGTTCGCGCAATTCGAGGCCATCGTAGCCTCCCAAAAACAAGGTGACGAATATAAATATAACAGCGTCATCGCAAAATTACCAAAAGAGGTCATACATCAAGTCAGCGACATCCTGACGTCACCGCCAAACGCAGACAAGTACCTTAAAATCAAGGAAAGATTAATTGCGTGCTATGAGGAAAGCGAGCAACGACGCTTCCACAAATTGCTTTCGGAGATGGACCTAGGTGACTCAACACCATCACAGCTGTTGAGAAAAATGAAAGAAGCCAGCTGCGACAAAATGACCGAAGATACCATCAGATTATTATGGTTCAGACAGCTTCCGGTATCAATCACCTCCATATTGGCAGTCTCCGAAGACCTCGACCTCACAAAATTATGCGAAATGGCGGACCGAATTTATGAAAATATGCGCTATAAAACCAAAACAAACAATTCGTCACAGGAATCCGCCGACGTTAACTTAATAACAATGCTGACGTCACAAATTGCAGCTATGCGAGTTGAAATAAACGAGCTCCGCGGTATGAGTAATCGCCGACCGATGCAACGCAGCAAATTCCGAGCAAGGTCGCAATCACGCTCACGGTCACGTACACGGCTATGTTATTATCACAGACGATTCAAAACAAAAGCATATAAATGCGATCAGCCGTGCTCGTGGATAAATAAAACCGATAAAAATTCGGGAAACGAGAACTAGCGCAGAATAAGACGGGACTCTGTGCCATACACCCCGCCAACCGTCTAACTATAACCGACTCAAACAGTGGTTATAGGTTTTTAGTAGACACGGGAGCAAATATTTCTGTATTACAAAACGCACAGGGTAAGAAAAACCCAAGCAACTACAAACTGTATGCCGCAAACGGGTCAACAATTGAAATTTATGGCGAAAGCACATTAACGCTAAATCTGGGGTTACATAAAAAGAACACGTTCGGGAAGAATATCACGACCCACGGTCCGTTTCAAACAATGATATAAAAAGGGCAAAATGAAAATAAAAGTCACTCCACAGCAAGCCACAAGAAACAACACACAAGATGGGAAGCAGTCAAACCCACGAAAAGGAGCAAATAAACATGGTGCAGAACAATAACCTGGCAGCAAAGGCAGAAAAGAACACACACATGGCAGCAGAAATTGAAAAAATAAAAATCTGGATCGGAGTACTCATCGCTATAATTATACTAGCAGCAATAATAATAACAATCACCAGACTCGTACGGAAAACTAACAAAGTCATGGACAAAAAGATAAACAAAATAATCAAGGAAATGCAACAAGTGTAAACAACTGCAGAAAAAGTACAACTCAGCAAACAGCGTGCACGGACAAGGTCGACGCACCACAGCAAATAATAACTAGAATTTTTATAAAGGGGGGAGTACTATGACGTGCTATGCGTCATAGGCAAAGTACACTATGACTAGGAAATAATATTATGTAAACAGCACGTATCAATAAACAATAATGTCAGCACTAAACTTATATGAGTAAAACCCCACTCTTAATCTCAGTAAAATCATGTAGAATAATTAGTATATAAGAGTGTGTAAATAGTAAATAAATGAATCTTGTTCCAACTGGTAAACCATCTTTTACTCACCTCCGCAATATAGTTCATGCAGGATCAGAGAAAGGCCCCGTACCAAACTCTTTCTTAGTGTTTAGTACTAAATCAAAAAATGCTGATTATCACCATGACATGAATGCTGAAAATTTTAATAAATGGCTTAAAGAAAAACTTATACCAAATTTGGAAGAACCAAGTGTAATTATAATGGATAATGCTAGTTACCATTCGGTAATTATAAATAAGGTTCCTAACACACAAACGCGTAAAATTAATATAAGAGAATGGCTTCGTGATAATGGAATTCAATATGAGGACTACCACACGAAAGCAGAGCTGTTGTGTATTGTAAAACGAAATACGTTTGATCCAAAATATGAAGCTGATGAAATTTTAAATCAATGTGGTCATGAGGTGTTGAGACTTCCACCCTACCATTGTGATCTAAATGCGATTGAGCTTGTGTGGAGTTTGGCAAAACGTAAAGTGGCTAGCAAAAATATTGCAGTTACTACAGCTGCATTAGAAGAGATAATTAAAGATTCATTTGAAAACGTAAGTTCTCAGGATTGGAAGAAAATGACTGATCATGTGATACATATTGAAAATAAATATAAAGAACGTGAAAAATAACAGAAGAAAATTTAGAAAGTTTTATTATAAATGTTAGAGACAGCGAAACTAGTGACAGTGAGAATCTTTTGGCATTGAAATGTTAGAATCTGATTTTGATTATGATGAATAAAACTAAGTTATTATGTGTGGAATATTATCGTATTTTATTTCCCTATTTATTTTCGGATTCTGCCCATATTTACCTCATATACTAACACCTATATATTCCCTAACATAATTTTCTTATACAGTCTATATATATGATATTTTTAATAATGAATTGCCAGCTATCAAAGTAGGTTATTCCAATTCTCATAGTATGATTTTAGTGTTGTCATGCATGTATTTTTTAAATTTGCCGCCAATATTCTGGGGCCAGCTTTCGTTAGCCAGACTCTAATAACCCACCGCCTAATGCTGTGACTGCACCATCAGTCACCGCATTAGACGGTTATTTAAATAATTTTGATGATTATTTGAATATTTAGATTTTGCTTCATTCAACGAGCAATCATGACTTTTGAGTGAATGTGCAGTGGCATCACGCGTCTGTCAGCGCGCGGACAGCGGTGAAATTACAGATGGAAAAAGTAAACAAGGCGGCAACGACGTCGACGGTTACTTAATGACTGAAAACTTAATGTCTTCAATATTCCTACCGGTAGTGAGACATCGTAAAGTACCTAATTTCAAGTTTTTCTTGAGGAGTTATAACTTTTCGCATGAAGGCTTTAGCGCTTGAATGAACTCCCTGCTGTGCTGGAGGTTCTTACAGGGTCCATAGGCCACGGTAACCACTTTCCATCAGGTGGGCCGTGTGCGTGTCTGCCACCTAAGTGATATAAAAAAAGTATCTTGTTTTTTTTTGTATGTAGTTACTAGGTACAAAATCTAAATCCATATCCATATCTTTCATAATATGTATCAAAGAGAATATGTATCCTCATTCGATTGCCGTATATCAGCCAACAAGTTCCTATGGGTACAGTAATCCGTTTTTAATAGTCATTTTTGTATCCTACGCTTTTATTTATTCGTTTTTTATTCAAAATGGCAACCAATATTCGTACACAAGCTTTTCTTTTATGAAATAGGTATATTACTTAGCGTAAACACGTGTATTCTCTGTGAAGTTTTGGTGTGTAAAGGTTCGATTGGGCGAGAAATACAACACGACTTGCAAGCAAGAGATATTATTTATTACTCTCAATAATTGATACAAACACATCTAATATACTCTTAGAATCTAGGTACATCATGACATCATTAAATAGGTACTCTTACACCACACGCCCTACAAAACAAGAAAAAAAAAATGTAAGATTTTTTTTTTTTACATGTACGAAAATTATTTTTTATCATGTAAAATACAGTTTTGTCCTATTTTTGTGTATAATTTCTACTTTATTGTTCCGTAAAATCTTAACATTTGGATCTAGATCTTCTATAACTGTAAAAGGGCCGAGGTATAAGTACATTATCAAATTTATTTCCTGTTTCATTCTTAACTAATAATAAGTCATCTTTGTTATACATAACTGGTTTTAAATACTCATCAAATTTACATTTTCTTATCAACTTACTTTTACTATTCTGATAGCCTAGTGGTATGGGTAATGGACTGCTGAGACGAGGTCTCGGGTTCGATCCCAGGTTTTACTATGGCACACACCAATGACTATTCGATGCTTTTCGAAGTTATGTGTGTATTTATCGTAGGTTTATAAGTGCCCGGTTAATGGCAATAGGCTCGCCACCTATTACATTGGGACCTAAACATAAACTGGCGAAATGTGGGTGCTTAGCACCTCTGCCCACCCCTTCGGGGATATAGGCGTGAATTTATGAATGAATGAAAATAATTACTTGTGTTATATAAAGGTTCAACAGTACAATTTTGAATATTCCTAGGTATATTACATGTTCTTCCGAACACCAGTTCGTAGGGAGTATATTTTGTTTCTGAGTGCACAGATGTATTGTACGAGAAACACCAATAAGGGAGCCATTCACTTCAATACCTACTGTTGTTGTCAGTTTGAATTCTTAAAAATGCATTAAGTGACTTATGCGAGTTCTCAAGTGAACCTATCGATTGATGATGATAAGCACTGGCAAACGTTTGTCTAATATTTAGCAGTTTACATACCTCAGTCATAGTACTAGAGATGAACTCCGTTCCCCTGTCAGTCGCGATCTCACGAGGGATACCATACCTGAGGATGAAGTTGTCGACGAATGCTCGTGCTACGCTGACGCTATCTTTTCTTACTAAAGGATATGCTTCAACAAACTTAATTCACATTGTAATGTGAGAATATATGAATAACTATGATAATCCTTATCTAAGGGCCCAACTATATCTAAATATATTTTATCAAATGCTGACTGCGCAGTTGTGGTTATTATCATGGGTTGTTTTGTATGCAACGAGTGCTTTTGTTTCTGGCACTTGTCGCAATTCTTCACAAATCTTATAATATCTTCCACCAAGTTTGGCCAAAAGTAATAACGTTTTATGTTATTTGTCATACGTTTAATACCTGCACGTCCGCTAGTGGGAAGCAGATGAAAGTCATTTAATATTACGCGCTTATCGTCGTCATTCGTTATTCTTATTAAATGTTTCAATATTAAAATACGCGGACCGGTCCAAGCGCAATTTTTACAACACTGGTTTATCCATGTTATATGTTTTTCACTTAACTCATTTTTAATTATATAAATTTCATCAATTGATATTCTTTTACAGATAGATTCCAAATCTCTCACGAAAGCGGCTCGCGCTGAGCATGATCGAGAAAGTGGGTCTAAATAAATCGACAATTTAGATGGTACATAAATAAAGTCATTCACTATACCTTATATATTTAGTGTGTGAGGTCGGGACGTCGGTGCAATCAAAGGAAACACTCTTATGGAAGTTGACTCTTTAATCCCTCATGTTAAACAATGGTGTTTACTTAAATAGTACACAACTTACATAATATAATCAATACAGATATACCTACACAGTACACGCCCACGGGCAAAAGAAAAAAAAAATACAATTATTTGTTTTTTTTTTTTTAACAATAGTATTTCAAACAGTACATTCGTTTTTATTTATTTCTTAAACAATAAAGAAAAAAAAAAGTTATTATGATATAACAGTTTGATATGACATACAAAGCTTAGTAAAAAAAATTACAAAGACACTAACAATACACAAGAAATAAAAATGCAAGGACACAATAATAAGATAAATACAAGGACAGCAAAAATATTAATTATACGGCCTTGTTCTATTTTTATGTACTAGTGTTTCTTTACCTTTGTAATCTATTTTTAGATTAGGTGTACAGTCCTCTAATACAATAAAAGGACCTAAGTACAATGGATCAAATTTGTTTACACAAGATTCGTTTCTTAGTAATATCTTATCACCTGTCTTGTAACTAATAGGGTTAATGTAAGAATCATATTTCAACTTTCTTAATTCTTTAGAGTCAATTAAATGTTTTCTAGCTTCTTGTTGTGACTTTTGAAGTCTATACTTTAGTTGTTTAGGGTAATCATAAGGGTTATACAAAGGTTCTATTTCGGAATTTAGATTATTTGGCAGGTTACAAAGTTTACCAAAAACAAGTTCGAATGGTGTATATTGAGTTTCGGTATGAACAGTTGTATTAAAAGCAAAACACCAGTATGGCAACCAGACACTCCAATTGTGGGGTTCATTATCTGTTTGGATTCGAAGAAATGATAACAAATTTTTGTGAGTATTTTCTAAACTTCCAATCGTCTGATGATGGTAAGCTGTTGACGTAATTTGGTTAATCTTAAGAATATTACATACTTCTTTCATTACGTTCGAAACAAACTCCGTGCCGCGGTCGGATATAATGTTTCGAGGAATACCGTAACGTAGTACAAAGTTATTTATAAAAGATGTTGCTACAGATATAGTGTTTTTATTTCTAAGTGGATAAGCTTCTACATATTTGCTAAGGTCACACTGTAGTGTGAGAATATATGCATAATTATCACTATCCTTACTTAAGGGCCCAACTAAATCTAAATAAACTCTATCGAAAGCAGAATAACCCGTATCGGTTACAACCATGGGTTCCTTAATATGTCTAAAATGTTTTTGACGTAAACATCTATCGCAACGATTTACGAATTTGGACACGTCTTTTTCAAGTCCTGGCCAATAGAAACGTTTTTTAATGTTATTTATCATACGGCGGATACCGGCGTGGCCGCTCGTAGGCAAAATGTGATAGTCATTTATAATTACACGTTTTGTATCGTCATCACATATTTGCTGAATATCGTTTAAGACACATAACCGTGGTCCGGACCAATTCGTCATTTCATTTATTATATGAGTTAACTCTTTGATTATTTCTTTATTATATTCATTTTTAATAATATATACTCGATCGAGATTTAAATGTTTACATACGTTGCCCAACTTCCTCACAAAGGCATCTCGTGCACAGTATGAGCGGACTGAAGGGTTAACATACAAAACTAATTTATTTGAATCATAAGCAAATAAATTTGAAATTTCTGAAAAGTTTCGTGTAGCTTCATTCCATTCATTTCTAGTTGTAAACAATAATTGGGGATAATCTTTTGGTTTTTTAAGGATTCCTACTACTCTTGGGTGATCAATCCAATCGTTTGTAGTAATCTTATCGCCTTGACCTTGAACATTTCTCTCTAACAAATTTCTTTTCTGAGCTCTCGTTAACACAGATACAATATGTTCATTCATTTCTTTCAACTCTTCACTCGAAATTTGGATACGTGACAAAGCATCTGCAGCTACGTTGTCCGTTCCCCGTACATACTCGACTATATAATCATACTCTTCTAATAGTAATCGGAATTTTGTCAAACGGCTCGAAGGATTTGTCATATTAAATAGATACACTAATGGTTTATGGTCTGTTCGAATAATGAATCTCCGTCCGTACAGGTATGGCCTAAAATAATTCACTGACCATATAATAGCGAGTAACTCCTTCTCAATTGTGGGGTATCTAATTTCGGCTTTATTTAGAGTACGGCTAGTGTAGGCTACGGGCATGTTATCGCTATTAGATAATACAGATCCAATTGCAAAACCGGAAGCATCCGTTTGTAAAATAAACGTATTATTTAATTCAAAATTAGGGTATTGCAATATCGGGGGTGAAATGAGTGCCTCTTTTAAAATGGAAAATGATTCTTGGCATTCTTTGGTCCAATTAAAAGGTACATTTTTTCGGCAAAGTTTATTAAGTTGTAGTGATTTTTCAGCAAAGTTTGGTATAAACTTCCTGTAATAATTCACAAATGCTACAAATCTTTTAACTTGGTCGGCATTTTTTGGTAATGGATAATTTTGAACGGATTCTATTTTCTGGGGATCAGGTTTTATCCCTTCGCTTGTTACTACATGACCTAATAATTGAATTTCTTTCCTTAAAAAATCACATTTGTTGGGATTCAATTTCAAATTCACTTTTCTAAGTCTAGTTAGTACATCGATTAGGTTTTTATTGTGTATATCTAAATTTCGACCTACGCAAATTAAATTATCCAAATCAATAAACAATTTATCTTGTGCAAGGCCAGACATTGCGACTGTCATCAGTCGAGAAAATGCACTCGGGCTTATTTTTAGTCCCATAGGAAGCCGAGTCATTTGGTACTGACCCGAGGGTGTAGTGAAGGCTGTATACTTTCTACACTCTGGGCTTAAAGATGCTTGATAATATGCTTGTGATAAGTCTAGTTGAGTAAAATACATTGCACCCGAAAGAGAATCTAAGATGTCTGTGATATTAGGAAGTGGGAATTTATCGTGCATAATTTGATTATTTAATTTTCGAAAATCGATAACCAATCGCCATTTCTTGGTATCATCATCAGATTTTTTCGGCACCAGTAATATTGGACTGGACCACTCACTATTTGTAGGTTCTATTATATTTTCTGAAAGCATATTTTGAACATTCTTTTCTACTTCCTTCCTCTGAGAAAATGGTAATCGATATTGTTTAATGTAAATTGGGCTAGAATGTGGCTTTAATTGAATGGTTTGGTCATAAAGGTTAGTTGTGGTTAATTTATCATTTGGTAAATGGAAAACATCAGAAAATTTGGCACATATGTTTTCTATTGAAGTACGTTCCTCTAAATTAAGATGACTTAATTTGAGATGTGAAAACATTGTACGTACTCTGGTTGCGTTGTGACTATCGCTATTTTCGAAACTACAAATATTATAGTCCGATAAGCTATGTAACTCCGGTCTAAAATAGCTAAGAAAAACTTTTGTTTCACGCGTATTCATAATTTGTATATTTATAACACCGTTTTTGGGTTTACAAATACTTCCCGCTATGTAAACACCTTGACATAATTCTCCTGGAATAACAACACACTCGTCTACTGCACTGCTTTTTATCGTAAATATTTTTTCGCATCTCGGAGGAATACTCAAGTAATTTCCTATGCCTAAAGAACCATTAGTCATTGACAGAGTTAAATTGACATCATAATTATTTAAAGTTAATGTATTTTTCTCAAAATTCAAAATTGCGTTGTATTTGTGTAAAAAATCTATCCCAATAATACCATGTTGGGTGCATGGCAACGATTTTACAATGTGAAATTTGTGATTAAATTCCACGCCATTACTACGTAATGTTACATAAGTATAGCCAATGCTATTTATTTTACCGCCAATTCCAGTTATTTTAACGTCACCTGCATTTACTGGAATCTTCAAGCGTGAGATTGTCTCGTACTTCAAAACTGAAAGTGACGCGCCCGTATCAACTAACAAGGAATGTTCGACGCCTTTTACTGAGAATTCCACTGAGTTGTTGCATTCGCACGCTAATATAAAGTTATTCTCGAAAAAAAATTACATTATTTTTATTATTTGTCAACACTCCCGAATTTTGGTTACTTTGTTGGTTGGTTACGTCATTTTGTATAAGTTGTACATTGCCGTTGCGCCTAATATGATAGTTCTGTCTACCACGGTAAGGTCCTACAGGTCTAGAACCACGATAATTTTGCGTTGGAAAACGACCACGACCTCGTGGTTCCGATACCGGAAATCGAACCTGAGGCTCTTGGTGGCGGGCGTGGCCTCCTCTACCACGAGCTCGGTGGGACCTGTAAATTCTCGACCTACCTGAGTATCCTCGGTGGCTTATGTACACAGAGGCTTCCGTATTCTGACGACTACAGAATGGCTCCTCATCTTTAGCGGCTCGAATGGTGTCCTTAAGAGTCTCATAGTTACGTGCAGATAAAATAGTACTTAGTTGGCGATTACGTGGACCGTCAGTGAAACTTTTAATTGCGGTTTTTTCATTAATAGGCCGCAAAACCTTGTAGGCAGTTTGGTCACCGTCAATTCGCAATTGGTGTCTATTTATAGATAGTTTTGAGAATACGATAGATAAGAACGATTCGTTGACAGATCACGAAAAATTGCATTATCTCGTTGAAAAATTGACTGGTAAAGCTATAACCGCTTGCGCTGGAATTACGTTTAGTGCCGGGAATTATAATTTAATTTTAAATACTTTGAAAGCTAAGTATGAGGATAAAAGATCGGTAGCTAACGCCTATTTAGATCAGATGTCTGATTTGAAATCTATTACGGCATGTAACGATCAAAACTTAGAGAAATTTCTAGATACTTTCGCGTCAGCTGTTCGCGCCGTAAAGAACTTGAAGATCGATGACCTCTGCGACTTCGTATTTTTGTATATGGGTTTAAAGAAATTAGATTCCGAAACCATTCGTTTGTTTGAGTCGGATCATCGCGGCAGTAAAATTCCTAAGTTCGAAGACTTAGAAAGTTTTGTTCGCGAGCATATAAAGGTATTGCAACGCTCTTCATCGAAACATGAAGGCGCGAAGAAGGTTGTTACTTCTGAACGCAAAATAGATGCCTCATCGAGGTCACCGAGGTCAACCCATACTTATGTTAATACCGCACCAGCACGTGTACAATCATCTGTTTGCTCTTTGTGTAGTACTCATCATTCGCAACTGTACAAGTGTCCTGGTTTCCTAAAATTGTCGCCTAGTGATCGTTATAAATTTGTTCGCGCTAATAATTTTTGTTTTAATTGTCTCGGTACTAAACACCGCGTTGTTTTATGTAATAGTGGAAATGGTTGTCGCAAATGTCAAGCGAGACACCACACTTTGCTTCATTTTGAGAATAGTAATGCCGCATCCAATGTGAGTACAGTTGGCCCGTCGAGCGGTGACACACGGCAGCCTGCGCCGCAGCCGCACCCCGCGCCCGCGCGCGCTCCGGCCCGCCCGGTGACCGCTGCGGATGACGTCACCTTGTGTTCGTTCTCCGCTAGTGCTGCACTCACCACTGTGTGTCTCGCGACCGCTCGCGTTGTTATTGTTGATACATTAGGTAAACCGCACCTTGTTCGAGCGCTATTAGATGGCGCTTCGCAAAGTAATTTTATTACTCAAGATTGTTGTCAACGTCTTGGTTTCAATGTTGATAAGCGTTCAACCCATTCAGTGGTGAAAGGGTTTGGGGGTTTGCAGTCAGCTGTTCATGGCACCATTAAAACAAGGTTTGGATCTCGTTTTAATAATAATATTTGGTTTGACATGGATTCGCTCGTTACAGATAAAATAACTGAACAGTTGCCTACCGTCCCAGTTGACACGTCTTTATTAACGAAATTTAAAGACTTGCCTTTAGCTGATGAGACTTACGCTGTTCCTGGAGTCGTCGATATATTGATCGGCGCTTCGATTCTCCCGCACCTCCAGTTATCACGTAAGGTCAAAGGGGGACCGACGTACCCCGCTCCGCACGCCCTGGAAACAGTTCTGGGTTTTGTTATAATTGGTTCCGCACCCGCTTCTATAGATAGTTTTAGTCACTCGACTGCCTCGTTCTGTTGCACCGTCGAGCCGCCACTGGAGTCTACCATCCGCAAGTTTTGGGAGATTGAAGAGGTCAATGTCCCACCAATCCTAAGCCCCGATGACAAGATGGCTGAGGAGATTTATTGTCGCACGACTACTCGTGATGAGCAGGGTCGTTATGTGGTCGCGCTCCCTTTCAAGGGAGATATTTTTTCGCTCGGGGACTCCCGTGCATCCGCTGAAAGACGCTTTCTTTGTTTAGAACGAAAGATGCAGGCGTCTCCAAAGTTAAAGCAAGCCTATGATGAGGTTGTTAACGAATATTTAGATAAAGGTTACATCTCACCTGCGCCTGCGGACACTGACGAGACCCAGCCTTCGTACGTTATCCCGCACCACGGAGTTATTAGAGAAGATAAGCTTACTACTAAACTCCGCGTAGTTTTAGATGGCAGTGCTAAGACTAGCACTTCCGTGTCGCTTAATGACATTTTGTATTGTGGTCAAAATCTTCAAGGTAATTTATTTGACATAATTGTAAATTTTCGCTTATTCGCTGTTGCACTCTCTGCAGATATTCGACAAATGTTTTTGTGCCTTGAAGTGCGCAAACCCGATCGTAGGTTTCAACGATTTTTGTATAGATTTTCACCGCAAGAACCTTTAATGGTTTACGAGTTTAATCGTGTTTGCTTCGGGCTTAAATCTAGCCCTTTTCACGCACTTCGCACCGTCAAGCAGCTGGCCGCTGACGAGGGCGATGCATTTCCGAAAGCGAGAGCCACCATTGAGACTGGCTTATACATGGATGACTTCGTGTATAGTGTAGATGGCGAGGCAGAGGCTGTCGAGACGGCCGCTCAAGTTATAAGTCTCATGAAGGCTGGTCAATTTGATCTCGTGAAATGGACGAGCAACTCGCAAACTGCGTTAGAGTCGATTCCACCGTCGCACCGATTGTCTTCGGTTAAGGAATTCGATGAAAGTGATACGCACAAGGTGCTTGGTTTAAGCTGGTCGCCCGCATCTGATACGTTTAGTTTGAAAATTAGTTCGACCCCGCAAACTTGTACTAAACGCATTATCCTGTCGTGTGTGGCACGGATATGGGACGTAATGGGATTCGTAGCTCCTGTCGTTTTGTACGCCAAACTACTTATAAAGGAGCTTTGGCTTTCCAATTGTGATTGGGACGACACCGCGCCCGACAACATTGCTAAGTTGTGGGCTCGCTTTAGAAAAGAACTTTCTGTGCTTGACCAAATACAAATTCCGCGTCATGTAGGTATATCGCAACATAGTGTTGTTACGGTAGTAGGCTTCGCGGACGCTAGTGAGAGGGCGTATGGAGGAGTAGTCTACTTTCATGTCTCGAATGTAGGTAAGGTTTCAATTAGCCTTATAAGCGCGAAATCAAAGGTCTCTCCCCGTAAGGTCGTCTCTCTGGCACGCCTCGAGCTATGCGCTTTACTATTGTTAGTTAGATTGATCACCTCTATCGCCAATGCTTGTAGTAGTCGCATTAATATTAGTAGAATTTTAGCTTTTTCGGACTCAACAGTCGCTTTGTGTTGGGCCCACTCTTCGCCCCATCGTTGGGACACATTCGTCGCTAATAGAGTGGCAAAAATTCAATCTGAATTGGCGCCACATAATCTCTTTCACGTTGCTGGCACCGACAACCCAGCCGATTGTCTCTCTCGTGGATTGCTTCCTTCGCAAATTTTGGATCACCCGTTGTGGTTTGGTGGACCGTCCTGGATTCATGCCGCGTTGGATGGGTGGCCAGTTATTCAATTCAATCCCACTACGGTTTCCGAACCACCCGAGGAAAAGAAGCACTCGCTTGTTGTATCGGTCCCGCGTGAAGAGTCCCTTATTTTGTTGTTGGCTAGTCGCGTCTCGTCTTGGTCGAGACTGTTGCGTTGTGTTGTTTATGTGGGCCGATTTTTGAGAATTCTATCTACACGCGGTCATATAACCGCCGCTGATTTAGATAAGGCTGAATTGGTCATACTTCGCGAGTTGCAGAAAGGTTATTTTGCTTCTGAATTTAAAAATTTAGAATTTAACAAACCTTGTAGTCGTTCTTTCCGACACTTGAAACCATTTTTGGAGGATGGACTCATTCGAGTAGGTGGTCGTTTGAGAAATTCAAGTTTAGGATTTGAACAAAGGCATCCAGTAGTTCTCCCGCGTAAGGACCACGTATTAGATTTGTTAGTAGATTATCATCATAAGGTGAATTGTCACGCTGGTCCCGATTTGTTGATGTCTATTTTGAGACAGAAATACTGGATAATTTCCGCTCGTAATTTGGTTCGCGCTAGAGTACACAGATGTGTACCTTGTTTTAAGCTCCGCCCGCGTTTTATCGCGCCTGAAATGGCCGATCATCGCTCTTGTCGTGTTGTTCAATCCGCAAAACCTTTCGTACACACCGGCACAGACTTTGCTGGGCCTTTCAAAGTCACCATTGCTCGTGGTCGTGGCATTCGCTCCACGAAAGCTTACGTTTGTTTGTTCATTTGTATGACAACTCGCGCGGTTCATATAGAGTTGACCGGTGATTTAAGTACGCAAAATTTTATGTCCGCTTTTAAACGTTTTTTGTCGCGTCGGGGTCCGGTTAAGCGCATGTATTCGGACAACGGTACAAACTATGTAGGGGCCCGACGTAGTATCTCGGAATTGCACACATTCTTACGGTCTAAGTACTACCAAAGTGAATTCGCTCACATCTTAGCCGAAAATCGCATTGAATGGTACTTTAACACGCCTGCCGCTAGTCATTTTGGTGGTAATTGGGAAGCGAATATTAAAAGCCTTAAGTCGCATCTGTTTCGCGTCATAGGCGAGCAGATTCTCTCGTTCGAGGAGTTGAGTACCGTACTCGCTCAAGTAGAGGCAGTGATGAACACGCGTCCGCTGTGTCGGACTCTATCTAGCGATCCGTCAGAGCCATTAGCTCTGACGCCAGCTCACTTCTTGAATACGACTCCTCTAAAATATTTGCCCGCAATAGATGTTGATGACGATAGAATGCACCTTCTAACTCGTCACGCTCTTTTAGATAAGTTGGTCCAATCGTTTTGGAATCGTTGGAGAACCGATTATTTGCACACGCTGCAGTCACGTCAAAAATGGAATACTCCATCCAACCCAATTACTGTAGGTACGGTGGTAGTCCTTATGACTGAGAATGCTCCTCCTTTACATTGGCCTCTGGGAGTAGTAGAGGAAATTTTTCCCGATGCCCGCGGGATAACTCGTGTTGTACGGGTTAAAACTGCAACCGGATCGTATCTGCGCCCGGTTGTTCGCCTCTGCCCTCTGCCTAGCCAGCAGTAGGCACGAGTTCCAATCTATGTTTATATTTTAGTTGTTATTTCACAAACCTAGATTTAGATTAGACATTAGATTTGTTCCACATTTTCGTTTCGAAGGTAACCCTTCAAGCCGGGGGGGAATGGTTGCGCCGAAGTAGAAACTGTATTTTTGACACGGAAACACACTCCTTTTATACCCGTCTCCTCTTCCGCACTAACCATAGATGTAGCTTCCGTCCGCCATTTGTGAAATATAGACACTCAGTCTCGCTTTGAACTAGCCAGCGTAAAGACGGACGGACCGCGCTCGCGTCTCTCAGAAATGTATAATATTTGTTACATTTTTACCGCTTCATAGACCTTTACCGATCGGATTGTGCCTCTCGTGTGTTCCTCAAGTGATCTAGTGATGCTGACGGCAGCTCCTGAGCAAGGAAGAGAAGATCCGTGTACCGGCTGCGATGAAAACACGTGTGTCGTGAAGGTTAGTGCATCCTCTCCTAATTTCTCGGGTTGCATTCATTGCTTGGATTACTCCCGCGGCAACCCGACCACCTGTCTTTTGTGTGTAAAGCGTCAATGGAACAGTTAGCTACTTCCCGCAATACAGTCCATTACCGCACTCGGCCATGCGCCACCACTTACACACATTACACTCATAAGGCTTCTCGCCGGAGTGTGTGCGAGTGTGCGTATCTAAATAACCTTTACTACTGAAACATTTCTTACATACGTTACACTGATAAGGCTTCTCGCCAGTGTGTGTACGAGTGTGCTTATGTAAATTACCCTTAAATCTGAAATATTTCTTACAAATATTACACTGATAAGGCTTCTCGCCAGTGTGTGTACGAGTATGTCTATTTAAAGTACCCCATTCACTGAAAGATTTCTTACACACCTTACGCTCATAAGGCTTCTCGCCAGTGTGTGTGCGAGTGTGTGTATCTAAATGATTCTTTTTACTGAAACATTTTTTACAAAAATTACACTCATAAGGTTTCTCGCCAGTATGTATACGAGTATGTCTATCTAAACTACCCTTTTCATTGAAACATTTCTTACACACCTTACACTCATAAGGCTTCTCGCCAGTGTGTGTGCGAGTGTGCGTAACTAAATAAGCTTTAATACTGAAATATTTCTTGCAAATATTACACTGATAAGGCTTCTCGCCAGTGTGGGTACGAGTGTGCTTATGTAAATTGAAATTAAATCTGAAATATTTCTTACAAATATTACACTGATAAGGCTTCTCGCCAGTGTGCGTACGAGTATGTCTATCTAAACTACCCTTTTCACTGAAGCATTTCTTACACACCTTACACTCATAAGGTTTCTCGCCAGTGTGTGTGCGAGTGTGCTGATCTAAACTCCACTTAATACTGAAATATTTCTTACAAATATTACACTGATAAGGCTTCTCGCCAGTGTGTGTGCGAGTATGTCTATCTAAATGGCCCTTTTCACTGAAACATTTCTTACATACCCGACACTGATAAGGCTTCTCGCCAGTGTGTGTACGCATATGAATTATTAAATGATATTTACGTCTAAAACATTTCTGACAACTGTCACATATTAACTGTTTAAGTTTCTTGCTTGAGCTCCTATTAACACTGTGGTCTGCACTGATTTTGTTTCCAGACATTCCTTTGTGAGCGTCACTATGATCGGATGTGCTAATATTATGTTTATTGTTGGTATCTGTTTCGTCGCGTGTTTCCACTATCATATTATTCTTAACTGTATTTTGTTCTACAACGCTATTAGTTTCGTCTTGTGGTTCTTCAATGTTCACCTTTGCTTGGTCACTTCTCGTTTGGTTGTTAGCTGGCGTATCTTCATAGTTCATCTGCGTAGTTGGTCGAGGTTTTTTAGAAACAGGAGCACCTGAATAAGAAACCACATGAATGTATCTATATTTGTATATTTGTGTAGTAATCTATACTTATAAAAAAAAATACTTTTTGTTAAAAAAACAATATTGATGGAAGAACGACTTGAAAAAGCTCGCTGTGGAAATATACGATGGAGTATCGGGTGCATTGGTGCACTTTGGAAGAGGTCTGTGTCTAGCAGAGGACTGCAACCGGCTGGTATTGATTGATAATAATAAATCAATTTTGAATTTGGACTAGACGAGGCATTAAACATGGCTCTAACCCAAACTTGGTATAGGTCTGTACAGGGTGAGCCCTCCTACGTCCCGTGGTTTGAAGGCTGTAAGTTGAGCAGGAGTACCATCAAAACATTACTGAGGCCTCGTTCTGGGCAAATTAGCTTTCCTAATGAAGAAAGCTGACTTTCCAAATTGTAGGGAATGCGATAAAATTGAAGATGTGCAGCATTTGCTTATGGAGTGTGTGCGGAATGGAGCTGAGAGGGTCTTACTGATGAGTGACTTGAACCTGAATGGGATGGTTTGGGTCGGGTTCAGTCTGTGCTCTCCGAGTGATTAGGTGAGGTTTAAAGTAGGTGTGAACTGAAAACAATTGGAAAGAAAAGAAAAAAGAACGTGACGTGTTACTGGTATAGGGTAGGATGGGGTTGAATAACAGTATAGATAAACATCCCTAAAACATCCCGATTAAAACAAAACAAAAAAGGTAAGGAACTTAATAAGCTATACTTGTAGATAATTTCCATCATTCCATCCCTCCATTATGGGATCCATCGTACAGAAGCACTCGATGTGCTAACTCAATATTACCTTCAGCATCTTCTTGTATCACGTCAACACTTTCTGATCCACCTGCAGTCGTCTGCGTCACTTCCTCCATGCTCAGGCGTTCATTGGGCATAACTTCTACCTTGACTTGCTGCGGAGACAACACCACATTAGCACATCAATGTTCTTAGTAACAATCTGTTCAAAATTGGAACTTGGACTGTATATGTATGAGTTGCTACAAACCCCAGGAGTAACTGTCACAACGTGTGCTGACGACACAGCCCTACTCGCCTCCAATAAGTGCCCTATTCAACTTCAAGCCTTACATTGATTGAATAAGAGTACTACATAGTACATAAAATTGTTGAGATAAGAGGTGTTGCATAGCTGTCCTCTCATTCAATCTGCCCCTACTGCACAAAGGCCTGCCCCTGTATCCTCCAACTCTCATTGTATCTCACCACCCACTGCGACAGAGGGCCTACAGCCTTTCCCCGGTACCCCATCAACAGACAGTAAGCTACCTAGGCATGCATCTGGACCGTACACTCACATAGAGAAAACACGTTCAGACAAAGTAAGAAGAAATTTACTTGAAATACAAAGGTCCCTATTGGCTGTTTTTTTTTTTATATAGGACACGCTAACTTGACCTCACTTCGCCTGATGGTAAGCTAAAGGCAAAGTCTCAGGAAAGAGGGTCACCATTACAGTCACTAAGTGCTACAATGGTGGCACTCAGCTTGGCGGCCTCATCATGGTTTTTCACGCCCCGCTTAAAGGCCCCGGGACTGTAGGAAGAAGGAAACACGTTTGCTGGTAATGAATTCCAGGTCTTGGTGGTGCGGCAAAGTAAAGAGTCTCCGAACCGCTTGGTTCTTGCTCGTATATTCTGCACAGTGTGAGGGTGACATCTAAGGCCTGCACGTGTTGTCGAAATGAGATAGTGGGATTAGTCAAAGAAGCAATATCTCTACGCATCTACAAAGGCTCGAGGGTGTTCGTGACCTCAGGGTTGCCAATAATTCGGACCGCGCGTCGGTAGGTAGTAGGTATTTCGCGGAGCCATCCCAGAGATGAGAGCAGTATTCCACGCAGGAGCGAATTTGTGTCTTACAGAAGAGACACCATTGCTCCGGCGTGAAAAAACGTCTCACTTTGTTCAGGAGTCCGAGTTTCCGCGAGGCTGTTTTGATGATGCTCTGGATGTAATTTCTGGTATTCAGTTTGCAGCGAATATCCATGCCTAGGATGTTAAGATTGTCCTGCAGTGGCAGTGGCGTGCTGTGAAGAGTGGGAAGGGGAAGGAAAGAAGGGACTTCAATAACAGCATAATAAATACAAGCCTGTCTCCATATCCTTTGTACAACATATCTCAAATTATTCCGGTCTATAAAAGTTATTTACTATGTCAATGGTTACTTGCACATACCACGTGACAATGGTGACTCTCAGCTTGACGGCCTCATCATATGCTTTTACACGCCCCACTTAAAGGACCCGGGACTGTGAATGTAAATGATAAGTGGATTGATTCCACACTCTTTACTCTGTTGCCTCTCCGCATTGTTATTTGAATCACTTACGTGTGATGGATATATCGTAATAAATAAGAAATCGATGTTGCTGCAAAGTTCTTTGATATCACAATTTTATTAAATTCCAAAAAGTGCTTTTCAACAGGACTCGAACGCAGGCTTCAAACTTACGACCTTACACAGTATGCCACAACAGTACATGTGAATAGTGGTAAAAAATGAACAGTATCAGCAGGCTGAAGTCTTGGAACTTATTGAAAGAGTTAATTATGAGTCATCTTATTGGAATTTGTTCTTTACCTTCCGTAAACATGTATACTTAAAAATATTTTGTTTTACGTGAAGTTATGGCGAAAAACTCGAGGAAATCAATTTATAATTACTTTTACGTAGCACTTTAATATATCCTCACATCAGCAGTTAATATTTGTTTATAGGTTTTAGATTTATGCTAGTTATGATAACCACTTTGGATTGTTATGTTATTCACACACTAATGAAACTGCAACATAGATAACACTTTCACATATGACTTTGAACTTTGCACAGCCATTTAGCTTATATTTGCATTGTTTAAAATAATAAATATTTCTCATGTTTTGAGTCCATTAAATCATTTCATCTTTTCATTTGTTTTGTTATAATTTTATGGTACTGTTAATCCACTGTATTCATTTTATTTGTCGTGATAGTTTGAGCACTATTTATTGTTTTTTTACTCAGTTTACTTTAATTTGAGTCGATTTAATATTATAAACTTTATTTAATCACAAGTATGATGTTGACTCAAGCACAGGTGGCGCCCTCCTCACTATTTAATAAGCAATAAGCTATCCCTGTGCTAAATAACAGTTGGATCCATCCAGCCATTAGAGTGTGAGACTATTGAATGAAAAACATCTAAACATCTCCACTGACTTTCATACAACACTTCAAGACTACTCACCACTTTGTTGTTCAGCAACTGCATGAACAGCTCCTCGCTGCAGAGAGATGTCCTCCTCAGCTCGTAGCAGGTCTCGAGCCTTGAGCAACAAAGGTTGCAGGCCAGGGATGGTCTGCCATCCTCTGTAACCAACTATTAAACAAAATTTTATTATTTTACTACTGTTTGAACATTAGTGTGTCAATGCAGCAGTATGTTAACTTTTCCTATACATTTAGATCATAAAACATAAAGCTAAAGATGAGACTTGAAACCAGATTCTTGCGGAGAGAAGCTCAAATGCACCGATTATCGATTATATATCAAACCTTTCCGTGTGCGCCACCGCCCAGTATTTCTCGTGACTAGGTGTCAACATATATGCCGAAGTTAAGTTGTTATTTACAAGAGGCTCTTTTATTAAACGTGCCAGACGTAGTATTACTCACCAGCATTAGAGTCAGAGACTCGTACATCTCCTGTAAATGAGTGTCGGCAATCGACTGCAGTCGAGAGCCCGCTAGACATAGTCTACACATAGACAGCTTCTCCATCTTCAAATTCACTTTCGCGTCAGTTCAATAACACCGTTTACGATGTTTGGAACTCCAGTCTTTAAATGTATAGTATTGTTCAACTTTAAACCATGCAAATCTTTACTAATTTAATGATTAACGTTTAACCTTAATTCCTAATTCATTTCTGAAGTAAATTCGTTCAGCTATGTTCACTACACAACTATAATTGGATAGGAAGGAGTAATTGAGTAATCATTATTAATAATAATAATTACGAATACAATACTAAATACCTAGCCTGCATTAACGACCAAAGAGAATACAATCAAAATCAATACTAAGTAAGACATCGACAAAGAAGAGTAGGTATTTACATTAAAAAATGAAAACATTTTTTAGGAACATTTTTGATTTGGTTACAAAACCTTTGAGCCTTGTCTTCTTTCGTTGATTGCATAGGTTATTATATATAGTAGAGATGGTTGATTGCTGCCTCAGTAAAGTTGTGGGGAGGAACTTCCTAGAGAGATTTGTAATTTTGACTAAAAACTCGCAGTCAATCTTTGCAGATATTTGTATCTCTATGGTTTTTCAAATCGATTTTTATGAAGCTTGGATAAGAGATTGAATATTTTCTCGAATATGCTTATTGTTAAATGTTTGACTCCTTAAGGCGTCGCCGTCGATTAGACGCTAGACGCTCATGCAATCGTCATTCGTGCCATCAATCATGAATTCCGTTTTAATGATGGTTATACTGTAGACATTACACGTTCAATCAGAATTTTCATCAGTCACATCAAATACTTAACACAGAATACACGTGTTAGCACAAAGTGATATACCTATTCACAAAATGAAAGCCCCGTTTTGACATTTGTCTCCGCGGCGAAATTAATGAAGCAACTATGCAACTCGGTACTCGATACTCACGATGAATCGAATCTAGTTTGCACGGGGATTTCATCGATTTGAATATGAATGTAAAGTACATTTAATTAAAGTTTTAAATGTACTTTGAAGTTTTAATTGGAAAAATTAGCTTAGCTAATAAGAAATTTGATTTTGTAGGTATTTTAAAATAAAACAATATTATGAAAGGTCAATTTACTGAAATATTTAAATCAGTCTTCCGAATCACTTTCTTCAGATGATGAGCCAAACACGTCGTTTATTAATTATTATTTTACGTGTTCATTCTACCACTTTTACCTAGTTTTCCTTCGTAATTTAGGCACAAGCTTCATTCAACAATGTCAACATTTTCTTAGTGGAGAATGCCGGCTTTGTGAGTCGTGCTGCTGTGTCCTTTGACTTGAGCCCAAATCAGCTCAATAGCATTATATTGACAGTTATAAGGCGGCGTTCTTTCCACTTCGTGTCCACGCTGAAGTGCCAATTCGTCAATTTTATATTTTGGTTTCGCAGGTTTATTTTCTTTTACTAGCTGTAATAATTCAGCTTTTAACAAATTGTTTTTGTAGCCATGCTACCAAATCAGCCTTTTTGTTCGATTGAGTCGGTGGTCTATTTGAACCGAATGGTAAGGTGCATTATCCATAACGATTATGCACTGTTCAGGGAGGTTTGTTAGTAACTTAGTAAAGACAGCTTCTTGTCACTGAGCTGGACCGGATCTTGAATCACATTTCTCAATGGGGCTCTGAAAATCTGGTCGAGTTCAATGCCAAGAAGACGCAGGCTTGTGCGTTCACAGCAAAGATATCTTCTTTCCTTCCCCTTCCCACTCATCAGAGCACGCCACTGCCACTGTAGGACAATCTCAATATCCTAGGTATGGATATTCGCTGCAAATTGAATAACAGAAATTACATCGAGAGCATCATCAAAACAGCCTCGCGGAAACTCGGACACCTGAACAAAGTGAGACGTTTTTTCACGCCGGAGCAGCGGTGTCTACTCTATGAGACACAAATTCGCTCCTGGGTGGAATACTGCTCGCATCTCTGGGATGGCTCCGCGAAATACCTATTAGATGCTCTCGACAAGTTGCAGCGACACGCGGTCCGAATTATTGGGAACCCTGTGGTCACGAACACCCTCGAGTCTTTGCAGATGCGTAGAGATATTGCTTCCTTGGTTGTATTTTACCGTCTCTATCATGGGGAATGTTCTGATGAGCTCTTCTGAGCTTAGATTTCACGCTCACACTGCAGAATATACGAGCAAGAACCAAGCGGTTTGGAGACCTTTTTCTTTGCCGCACCACCAAGACCGGGAATTCCTTACCAGCTCACATTTCCTTCTTCCTACAGTACGGAGTCCTTTAAGTGGGGCTAGAAAAAGCATTTGATGAGGCCGCCAAGCTGAGTGCCACCATTGTAACATTACTTTGTGTCTGTAATGGTGACCCTCTTCCTGAGACTTTGCCTTTAGCTTACCATCAGGCGAGGTGAAGTAAAATTGGGGTGTCCTAGACAAAAAACCTATCAAAGAAACTTGTAGTGCTCCACAGGGCGAAATAATACTTCATTGCGGGGCAGTGACTCCTTCTTTATAAGGCACAGGTCCGGCCCCACATGGAGTCCTGCTGTCACCTTGTTGCTGGAGCGCCTGCATACCAGCTTGACCCCATCGACTCGGTGCAAAGACAGGCATTGAGTCTGGTCGACAATCCCATTCTCGCAAGTGATGTGGAACCTTCCAGCCTTAAGGCCCAACGCTTTTCATAATGTATATGGACGATATTCACTATGCGATCAACACCAACATAATATGCTGTGCCGATGACACTGTTGTCACATTTGATGGCGCAAGCTGGGCTGAGGCAGTTTCAAAAGGTCAGTCGGGCATGGGGCAAGTGTCAGCATGGCTGCGTTGTAATTTACTGACACTTAACGTCAATAAAACTAAATATGTTTGCTTCCACAAAATAGCGGCTTCGGCCCCTTGCACATCACTTAGCATCAAATTACACAATTGTAAAGAAATGAAAGGTTGCAACTGTGAACCCATTCCAAGGACAGCTAGCATTAAATACCTTGGCGTAATCATTGACGAAAACCTGAACTTTAAGGAACACATCATCGTTTTGTCAAACCGAGTGCGGAAAACCGCAAACATAATGAAAATACTGCGTCCTACAGCGCCGACTGACGTCCTGAAATCCGTTTATTTTGCTCTGTGTCAGTCGCTTGTGACGTACCTATTGCATAGGGAGCTGGGGTTCTGCTCAAAAGACCTTCCTTATGCAACTGGAAAGAGCCCAACACGTCGTTCTGAAAGCTATGTACCAGAAGCCCGTTAGGTATCCCACAACACAGCTCTACAAGGACAGCGGGGTACCTACCGTACGCCAACTATTTGTGTTGAAAGCGTTTCTTAAAGCCCATCAAACAGTTATAAGCAGTGAACAATACGAACAACTGCTAAAGCGCCGCTCATACAGAGTGACGGTACCTAAAGTTAATACAACATTTTCAGAACGGTTTGGTCCACACATAGAGTATTATACATACAATAGAGTGGCTAAGTCCTGTGATATCAAAAACTGCTCTCTAAAAGAGGCAAAAATGTTGGTTACAAAATGGCTGATTTCACTGACATACGAAGCTACAGAAATTCTTCTACTACACTAAGTTGAATACTTGTAGAAATAACCAAAGTTTATAGTGTATATGATTAAGATTTGTCCAGTATTTATTTATTTATATACATGCAAAAAGTTATATACAACTATTATATACATTTATTACACAGCTATTACCTGTCTCTTCTTCTAGCCTTTGTAAGTGTGATTAAATGAAACTTATGACCGAGCACTGGAATTAAATAAGGAAAACGTCACGGTACCCACAGGACAGGCTTGCCTAGTGCGGGGCCAGCGGGAAAATCTATGTGATTGTGAAAAACTTGTTCTGGAAATACATTATTTCTATTTATTTATTTTATTTTAGGAGGACGAGGCTCAGAGGTTCCACATTCGCAATGTGTGTTGTACCGTCTATACCGCATTTTCAGGGTCGGCTGCGCGAGTGTAACACCCCTGGAGTTGCATACGTTCATAGGCCACGGTAACCGCTTCCCATCAGGTAGGCCGTGTGCTTGTCTGCCACCTAAGTGGTATTAAAAATACCCACATCCGCGCGGGCGGCACCGCGGGTGGAATGCTAGTATAATTATACAACCACAAAAGCACACGCACTTATTTACATGCATAGCAACATCCGGTGGCTCAACAATATTCAAACATTCAAATGTTTGCACTGAAAGGGAACCGAATCACCGACCTTTGACTTGGCAGTCGCACGTGTTATGTATATCTGTACAAACTCGTACCTAAGATGCCCAAGGAGGAGTCAGATGAAACAGCTAGTTGTAGCCGTTAAAGTTGTTTATTCAAAGTATCTGTCTATTTAATTATCTAACCAAGACGTATCGCTAACGCGATGTACATTTTTTGAACAGCGCCATCTATGGACGCAAGGGAAACTAATAACAAAGGATATTACTCAAATAATAAAAATTAGTATCAGTTATACAGTATCTGTGCCGACGTATGCAATCTCGCCGGGACCTCAACCACGACACGAGCCCTGAACCAACCGTCTCAACAAATTGCATAGACAAACCCGCATGTTACGCTATACTGAGTGAACCAAATTGTGAAGACAGCAGGTACAAGTTGCTGAATCGGCGCCACGTGCAGCGATTGACCCCGTATCTCCGCCTCGTGCCGCACCGTCAGCTGAATAATGGCGTGATCGGAAATCGATTGCATCAGTGTGCGAACTGATTTATAATTTTCATTAAAATAAGGATTCACTTGTGTTCTTGCATCGAACGTGGTCACTAGACTTAATTAGCGGTAGTAGTTAGAATGTCGTTCTCATCACCGAACTTATTCACTTAGGCTAGTATGGTGTAATGTTTTTCCTACATCGAGTGCATTCACCTTTAGGCTAGTTAGATTAAAATAAATAAGTATAATAAATCTCGTTTTAAGTGATTCTAGTTTCCTTCTTGTACCCTCTGGCTGCAGGAAAACGTAATTCACGCTCTACCAATGCAATACAGTAATGTTATAATGGCGCAGAACAAATATTAGAATTAATGTTATTTCACACACGTTTCACGCCACACTTAAGTCTAGTACACCTAATGTACTCGCAGGGTTCCGTAACAACTAAGCGACTGTAGTTAGTAGTAGTCAGTGAGTGTTTAAACGAATATGTCTTACTAAGTTGCTCTTATCACTGAAACATTTTTTACATACATTACTCTCATAAAGCTGTTCGCCAGTGTGTGTACGAGTATGCTTATCTAAATTATCTTTTTTACTGAAACATATCTTACATACATTGCATTCATAAGGCTTCTAGCTAGTGTGTGTACGAGTATGTCTATTTAAACTACCCCTTACACTGAAATATTTCTTACACACCTTACACTCATAAGGCTTCTCGCCAGTGTGTGTACGAGTATGTCTATTTAAACTACCCCTTTCACTGAAATATTTCTTACACACCTTACACTCATAAGGCTTCTCGCCAGTGTGTGTGCGAGTGTGCGTATCTAAATGATTCTTTTTACTGAAACATTTTTTACAAAAATTACACCCATAAGATTTCTCGCCAGTATGTATATGACGAGTATGTGTATTTAAACTACCCCTTTCACTGAAATATTTCTTACACACCTTACACTCATAAGGCTTCTCGCCAGTGTGTGTACGAGTATGTCTATTTAAACTACTCCTTTCACTGAAATATTTCTTACACACCTTACACTCATAAGGCTTCTCGCCAGTGTGTTTGCGAGTGTGCGTATCTAAATAATTCTTTCTACTGAAACATTTTTTACAAAAATTACACTCATAAGGTTTCTCGCCAGTGTGTATAAGAGTATGTCTATTTAAACTAGCCTTTTTACTGAAATTTTTCTTACACACCTTACACTCATAAGGCTTCTCGCCAGTGTGTGTGCGAGTGTGCAGATCTAAACTCCACTTAATTCTGAAATATTTCTTACAAATATTACACTGATAAGGCTTCTCGCCAGTGTGTGTGCGAGTGTGCAGATCTAAACTCCACTTAATTCTGAAATATTTCTTACAAATATTACACTGATAAGGCTTCTCGCCAGTGTGTGTGCGAGTGTGCAGATCTAAACTCGACTTAATACTGAAATATTTCTTACAAATATTACACTGATAAGGCTTCTCGCGAGTGTGTGCACGCATATGAATTATTAAATCATATTTACGTCTAAAACATTTCTGACAACTGTCACATATCAACTGTTTAAGTGTCTTGCTTGAGCTCCTATTAACACTTTGGTCTGCACTGATTTTGTTTTCAGACATTCCTTTGTGAGCGTCAATATGATCGGATGTGCTAACATTTTGTTCATTGTTGGTATCTGTTTCGTCGCGTGTTTCATTCTTAACTGTATTTTGTTCTACAACGCTATTAGTTTCGTCTTGTGGTTCTTCAATGTTCTCCTTTGCTTGGTCACTTCTTGTTTGATTGTTAGCTGGCGTATCTTCATAGTTCATCTGCGTAGTTGGTCGAGGTTTTTTAGAAACAGGAGCACCTGAATAAGAAACCACATGAATGTAGTAATCTATACTTATAAAAAAATACTTTTTGTTAATAAAAAAATATTGATGGAAGAACGACTTGAAAAAGCTCGCTGTGGAAAAATACGATGGAGTATCGGGTGCAATGGTGAACTTTGGAAGAGGTCTGTGTCTAGCAGAGGACTGCAACAGGCTGGTATTGATTGATAATAATAAATCAATTTTGAATTTGGACTAGACGAGGCATTAAACATGGCTCTAATCCAAACTTGGTATAGGTCTGTACAGGGTGAGCCCTCGTACGTCCCGTGGTTTGAAGGCTGTAAGATGAGTAGAAGTACCATCAAAACATTACTGAGGCTTCGTTCTGGGCACTATCCATGCTCAAAATTAGCTTTCATAATGAAGAAAGCTGACTTTCCAAATTGTAGGAAATGCGATAATATTGAAGATGTGCAGCATTTGCTTATGGAGTGTGTGCGGAATGGAGCTGAGAGGGTCTTACTGATGAGTGACTTGAACCTGAATGGGATGGATTTGGGTCGGGTTCAGTCTGTGGTCTCCGAGTGATTAGGTGAGGTTTAAACTAGGTGTGAACTGAAAACAATTGGAAAAAAAATAAAAAAGGACGTGTTACTGGTACAGGGTAGGATAGACTTGAATAGATAGACTTGAATAACTGTATAGATAATAACACCTAAAAATCCAGATTAAAACAAAACAAAAATGGTAAGGTACTTAATAAGCTATACTTTTAGATAATTTCCATCATGCCATCCCTCCATTATGGGATCCATCGTACAGAAGCACTCGATGTGCTAACTCAATATTACCTTCAGCATCTTCTTGTTTCACGTCAACACTTTCTGATCCACCTGCAGTCGTCTGCGTCACTTCCTCCATGCTCAGGCGTTCATTGGGCATAACTTCTAGCTTGACTGTAAGATGAGTAGAAGTACCATCAAAACATTACTGAGGCCTCGTTCTGGGCACTATCCATGCTCAAAATTAGCTTTCCTAATGAAGAAAGCTGACTTTCCAAATTGTAGGAAATGCGATAAAATTGAAGATGTGCAGCATTTGCTTATGGAGTGTGTGCGGAATGGAGCTGAGAGGGTCTTACTGATGAGTGACTTGAACCTGAATGGGATGGATTTGGGTCGGGTTCAGTCTGTGGTCTCCGAGTGATTAGGTGAGGTTTAAACTAGGTGTGAACTGAAAACAATTGGAAAAAAAATAAAAAAGGACGTGTTACTGGTACAGGGTAGGATAGACTTGAATAACTGTATAGATAATAACACCTAAAAATCCAGATTAAAACAAAACAAAAATGGTAAGGTACTTAATAAGCTATACTTTTAGATAATTTCCATCATGCCATCCCTCCATTATGGGATCCATCGTACAGAAGCACTCGATGTGCTAACTCTATATTACCTTCAGCATCTTCTTGTTTCACGTCAACACTTTCTGATCCACCTGCAGTCGTCTGCGTCACTTCCTCCATGCTCAGGCGTTCATTGGGCATAACTTCTAGCTTGACTTGCTGCGGAGACATCACCACATTAGCACACCAATGTTCTTAGTAACAATCTGTTCAAAATTGGAACTTGGACTGTATATGTATGAGTTGCCACAAACCCCAGGAGTAACTGTCGCCGCGTGTGCTGACGACACAGCCCTACTCGCCTCCAATAAGTGCCCTATTCAACTTCAAGCCTTACGTTGATTGAATAAGAGTACTACATAGTACATAAACTTGTTGAGATAGGAGGTGTTGCACAGCTGTCCTCTCATTCAATCTGTCCCTACTGCACAAAGGCCTGCCCCTGTAGCCTCCAACTCTCATTGCATCTCACCACCCACTGCGACAGAGGGCCTACAGCCTTTCCCCGGTACCCCACCAACAGACAGTAAGATACCTAGGCATGCATGCATCTGGACCGTAGACTCACATGAAGAAAACACGTTCAGACAAAGCAAGAAGAAATCTACTTGAAATACAAAGGTCTCTATTGACTGGTAGGACACTATTCAATATTATCCATGGATTATAAACCACTCATATATAAGTCGACCCTTAAACCCATCTGGACATACTACTGGACATAAAAAACTATATCATTAAACAACTGTGCTGTTATTCGAAGCCTAATAATATTTGAGAGTGGCAACACTTGTTTCTACTGTATGGTCGTCTCTTTCTAGCCTATTGCTATCCTTTTCTGGCACACCCCTCTTTCCACCAGGCAGGTCACGGCAGAGAATTTCTCTGCCGGACTCCTCATTGGCGTTTTTGTTTTCGTACTGAGTGGTCGTACTTAAAAGTATAATATTTAAATTTAATTTTTCTAACGGATTCTCCGTACGCATACTTTTGTTAAAATATTTTGTATACCTACTTATAGAATACATTTCAATTTTAGACTTTTGTGCTTAAAAGTGGATAGTGATTCTTTATCTTCTAGTAGTTCTGGAAGTCGATCATCTTCGTCACCGGCGCGCTTGCGGTCCTCTGTGGCTGTTGCTTCCACAGAGGCGGTGATCGAGCCACTGCCTCGTTCCTCTGGGCCTACGCAAACGATGTCTCATCCGAGCATCGTCACAAGTAAGAAACGTAGGTCAGCATCTAAAGCTACAAAGGAAGTCAAACGTGCCCGACATGAGGGCCCAGAGCATTCCGACATGTTGAAAACGTTAGCTTCACAAGTGAATTTCATGCAAAATTATTTATTTCAAAATTACCCTACACAAAGTTACGAAACCCAACATTGTAACGATAGCGACAGTGATGTTTCTTTAAATGTAAGTGGCGAGTTATATGTATACTGGTGATGAATGTACCTCACGACAAAATTCTACAGAATTTTCTTTGCAGTTTGGTGTCGTTTAAAGAGCCTGCAATGTTGAAATCAGACGAACATATTCTAAAACGTCTGAATGATATTCAGCATTTTGAATCTGCTTCATGGTCAGATGTCGTATTGCATTGAGACATTACACACACACACACACATATGTAAACGCCCGGCGCGCGGCAGCCGTACGCCACACCATTTTGAGCCTTGTTGTGCTAATGCACTTATGAGCTCTGACTGTACATTGATTACAAAAAGGCCTTTGACTCCGTTCCTCATAGTTGGTCAACACTACAAAATCTATCACAGTCTGATCTCGTTTTTAAGTGGAACCATACTTGAATAGAAAACTAAACTGAATTTGATTAATAACAGTCCCATAAGAAAGAAGAAAGAAAAAAAAATTCACGAACACAACGTACAGAGAGTCAGACAAATATATATATACACACAACAACAAGATAACACAACAAGAATACTCTCACTGCACATCGTGCGCACCCAAATGGGCCACCATCTCAGCATGAATGCCCCGCACACCAGGGTATGCGAAGCGCTGGTTTTCAGATGGCGCCGCTAGTGGCTCCGCCGCCTCGAAACGAGTCAGTGCCGCATGAACACACAACAACAGATCTCAGTACAATACTTAAAACACTTAAAAATGGCGACATAACTACAGAGAGGAATATTTCAAGGAGATGCTCTCAGACCACTCTGGTTCTGTTTAGCTCTCAATCCTTTATCTGAACTCCTTAATAGCACTAATGTAGGATTTAAACTCAAACGTAATAACTCACAACATATTATATCACATTTACTATACATGGATGACATTACACTTTACGCAACTAACAACACAGAACTGACAAAGCTAGCAGACATCACACAATCATTCTCAGCAGACATAAACATGCAATTTGGAGTAGATAAATGCAAAATTCACTCTATTACCCGTGGCAAGACATAAAATAATTCTTATACTCTTGAAACAGGCGAAAACATCGACTCGATGGATGAATATAGTACGTACAAATACTTAGGTTTTCATCAGTCCAAACAAATTCACCAAAAGCATGCAAATTTAGAATTAACCAAAACATTCAAAGCTACAATGAACCAAATTCTAAGAAGTCTACTAAATGCACGCAATAGTATTAAAGCTATAAACACATTTGCAATACCAGTCCTTACTTATTCCTTTGGAATCATAAACTGGTCTCAAAGAGATTTAATCCGATTACAACGCACAATTAACACACATATGACAGCTAACCGAAAACACCACCCTAGATCATGCACACAACGTCTCACACTATCACGCCAAGATGGAGGGAGAGGACTCATTGATATACAGAACTTACACAACAGTCTCGTAGACAAACTACGTAAATATTGTTACACTAAAGCTGAACAATTGGATCTTCACAAATATGTTACAGATATTGATAAAAAACCCCTCTTAACCTAGAAAACAAAAACAGTGAACCAAAAATTCTAAGCAAACAACACAAAATCCTCTTCCCCCCCGGACTCCGTTCGATACGGACGTGCTTAATTGTTCCGCGCAAATTGTTTAAAATACTTATTTTAAATTAAGTCAGTTAAAATATAAACTCAGTGTACCAGGCTACCAGCAAATGAGATCCACTGTGTAAGCAAACAACATTTGATGCCGCCCGGATAGTGTGAAGAACCGCCCGCGCCGGTCATTGCATCTACCCACAGAAGAAACCTCCCCACTCGGAAGCGAGACGCTCTGCGTAAGTGAGACTACCGGGGGAATCAAAACTCCACCCACTTTCAGAGTGAGACCGACATACTCAGCGTAAACGAGACGACTAATTACTTCTACGCACCCAATAATTTTTACTATAGTCAGAAATCTCCGCTTACTTGAGTACTCACTTTATACCGCCGACGGTAATCGACTCAAATAGGCCTAAGCTACTCACAATAAACTATAAACAAATGTCTCTTCAACGTACACCGCCTCCTCAATCACCTAATCCAACAAATACTACGACTATGAGAAATTTGCCTTTGCCGGGAGAGCTTCATAACTCTGACCCACAATTATACAAGCCGAATGAAACCGGAGAAAACATTCCTGTAACCCCTAATTATGTTTCGCATCGTTCCAAACGATCAAAACCCGAAGTATCGCCACCTTCTCAATTTACTATGCTCAAAGAGGAAATGAAAGATATGTTTTCGGCGCTGATTAGTTCTCAAAAACAAGATTTTCAGGAAATTAAGGAATCAAACTGCAAAATCGAAACCACTCTGTCTTTATTAACCGCGCAAAACGAAGAATTTCGCAATAAAATAACACTTCTTGAACAGCAAGTAAAGAAAGATCGTGAATATATTCACCTTCTCGAGGACAAATTAGAAATCTTGCAGAGAAACTCCCTAAAATCAAGTTTAGAAATAAAAAACGTACCAAAAAAGGTTCAGGAATCCAGAAATGATCTAATTAACTATATCACTTACCTGTCAAAAACTATAAAAGTTGATATGAACGATCGAGATATACGTGATATTTTCCGATTAAGAGCCAGAAACGAGGAGGAAAAAAAACCTACAATTATTGTTGAACTACATTCAACTATTCTCAGAACTGAATTTCTAGAAAAAGTGAAAAATTTCAACACTTTGTACAAATCTAGATTACAGGCAAAACACCTAGGCATAACTATTTTAGAAGATACGCCAATTTATATATCTGAACAGCTCACTATAAAGGGCTCACGCCTGTTCTTTCTGGCTCGGGACCTTAAACGATCAAATAAGGTTAAATACTGCTGGATTTCCCATGGCAAAGTGCTAGTTAGAAAAGACGACAACTCAAAAGTGATTCATATCCAACATGAAGCCCAAGTACAGCAACTAATGAATGAAAAATGACTATTTAACTATTTTAAAGTGCAAATAATTATTTTTTGTAAATGTGTACTTATGTTAATTTTATATGTTAGTTCACTTTTAGTATTAACACTTAAGTACAATCCACTCTTATATCCCTCACAGTATTACAACATTCCCATATTTTACAACATACCCATATTTATATGCAAATATCTTAAAGTGCAAATACTTATGATTAGTCTACAAGTACTTAAGTTAGTTTTATATCTTCTCTCAGTTTTTGTACCAATTAGATTTAATTACACTACACCCGTATATTCATCACAATATTACAACTTCACACACAATTTCACACATAATACACTCATTCATACACTACTACGCTTATCTAACCTCCCACTCATTGAAATCAACCTTATACCATTCATTAAAATCACTAGTGTACTAACGTGCGTTAAGCAAATACAAAGAAAACAACTACAGCCATTTATACAAATATTACAACCTTGTTATAACTTGAATTATCTTTACCCACATACTAATGGATAGTTTTAATAGCCTACTAGAAATTGACGAGATTAAACCAATAAAATCATTTAAATGTAATATTCAGGACCTAAAAATGAAATTATGCCACTTGATTTTTAATCTTTCTATTATAACACAAAATATCCGTAGTATTTATAAAAATATCGATGACCTTCAAATAACTCTGTCCCAATTATTTATCGAAGTAGACGTACTTATTTTAACTGAATGCAGGCTAAACCATTTGAAAAATATCCCACAAATTTCTAATTATACATCATATCAAACAAACAAACTTCTCAACCAAAACGACGGAGTTATAGTATACATAAAAAATAACCTAACCGCCAAAATTAAAGAACTTAACCTCACTGACGCCACGGGACTACAAATAGAAATCAATAACTATTTAATATTAGGTATTTACCGTTCTCCATCTCACCATAATGCATTTCATTCACTCGCTAGATTCTTACCTTGAAACTATTAAAACATACAAAAACTTACTAATCCTTGGCGACATAAACATCGACCTTATAATATCCTCTAAAGAAAACTCATACGAAAGAAGCAACAGACTAAGTTATTTAAGTGTTACTTCCCTACACGGAGTTATGTCTACCCATTCACTACCTACCAGAAGTGACAGTTGCCTGGATCACGTGCTGATAAGACAAGATAGAAATTCAATCTCCGCCTATGTTGCAGTGTTAGACACCACTGTGACGGACCATAACTTGGTCGCTATATTTGTTACTAATAAATACAAACATACTACATACTCTAGACATAAGAATGTGACAAACTATGGTAATGCACTTACTAGTCTGATCTCCACAGATGTCTCCCACTTTAATATTTACAAAGATCCAAATATTTATGCGACTGCACTTATAGAAATGATAAGAGCCGCTATAAGTAAAAACACCATAAACTGTCCAACTTTTAAATGTAAAAGAGCAATTAAGCCTTGGATTAGTTCGGGGATCTTAAAATGTATACTTTTACGCAATAATATGCAAAGGAAACTAAAATTAGACCCACAAAATCATATATTAGCTATCACTTATAAACGTTATAGAAACTTTTGTTGTAATTTAATAAAAAAAGTAAAAAGGACTTACCTGAAAAATAAAATTACTAAATATATTAAACATCCTAAAAAACTTTAGTCCACTGTCAATGAAGTTACCCAGTATAAGCCACCCAAGACCCCAAACACTGACCTACTTCATATACAACCAAGTCCCCAACTATCTGTAAACCATATTAATAAATACTTTGTTAAAATAGGTCAAACTCTTGCTGAAAATATAAAATCCCTAAGTCCCTCCTCCGGTATTGTACATCCCTACTCACAATTGACTTCATTTGTCCTACTTGAAACCTGTCCTCAAGAAGTTGAATCCATTCTGCTAAATTTAGACTCCAACAGCGCACCGGGTTGGGACGGTATTTCTACCTACTTTTTGAAGTCATCAAAAAACTTTTTGGTACCATTAATTTGTAATTTAGCTAATTTGTGTTTCCAGACTGGAATCATTCCTGACGTACTTAAGCGATCCATAATTACTCCTGTCCATAAGGGTGGAAACAGAGACGATATTAATAATTTCCGACCTATTTCTGTTTTACCCTCTATTTCCAAAATAATTGAGAAGTTACTGAATTCCAGATTAATTAACTTCTTAAACAATTACAAAATTCTTTCCGAACGGCAATATGGATTTAGAGTGGGCCGCTCCACTCAAGATGCCATAATAGAACTCACCTCATTAATTACTGGGGAGACTGATAAGGGTTTTAAATGCTTGACAGTCTTTTTAGACCTTAAAAAGGCATTTGACACCGTCTCTGTACCTATCCTTGTGGACAGGCTGGAATCGCTTGGTATACGCGGCATACCACTGTCCTTGTTCTCTAGCTACCTCTCAAATAGAAAACAGACAGTTAAAATTGATGGTTATTCCAGTGAAGAAGAGCAAGTAATTTTTGGTGTCCCACAGGGGAGTGTCCTTGGTCCAACGTTATTTCTGGTGTATATAAATGAGCTATGTAATCTTCGTGGCGTTGGAGGAAGGATAGTCTCCTATGCTGATGACACGGCAATTGTGTTCTCTGGTAAAACCTGGGATGAGGCAAGAAAATTAGCCGAAGATGGACTGGTGAAGGTTTCAGAATGGCTAAACAATAACCTCCTAACCCTTAACATCCTCAAAACAAATTACATCTGTTACGGCCCTTACCTAAACTCCCAACCAAGTCCTGGTTTCAGTATTTCACTACACAATCACCAACTTACAAGCTCCACAAACTGTACATGTCCACTCATCCAAAAGGTTGATAGTGTAAAATATCTAGGGATTATAATAGACCAGAAATTGACCTGGCACGCACATCTAGAACTAACCATGAGCAGAGTTAGGAAACTTAATTGGATTTTTAAATCATTAAGACAATTGATGAGTATAGACGTACTAAAAAATATTTATGTAGCTATGGTACAATCAGTGATAATATACTGCATCTCAGTATGGGGTGGGGCAAATAAAACTAACTTTTTGGAGCTTGAAAGGGCTCAAAGATCTTTAATCAAAGTTATGCACTCCAAACCATACAGGTTTCCCACTACTGAATTGTACACTATTAGCAATCTACTATAAGTTCGTAAACTATATATTCAGTGCATAATTTTAAACTACCACAAACACCTACCTTACGACCATAATGTTTTAAGGAAGAGACGAAATTATCTGGTAGCCACCACTTGCCCCACGCGTACAGCGTTTGCACAACGACAGTATGTTGCCCAAGCCCCATACTTATATAATAAGATAAATAAAATTCTTCAGTTATACCCCATGTTACGTCATGATTGCAAGGTCTCCATTACAAAATGGCTGAACACGCTTACTTATGAAAAAGTTGAAGAACTTTTAACAAGAATTACTTAGGTAAGATGGCTAATCTCTCTATTTGTAAATACACATTTGCACGTATACACACATACACACACACACACACACACACACACGCACACGCACACGCACACGCACACGGACACGCACACGCACACGCACACGCACACGCACACGCACACGCACACGCACACGCACACGCACACGCACACGATGCATACTATTGTTATTGATATTTATATACATATATAAATATCAATAACAATAGATAAGTAAATACACATATAAAGTAGTATTCACATACTAACTCCACATATCTGTCTAGATTAAGCTATCACTTTTAATAAATCCAAGAATATGTTACGCAGGAAGAGCGAGGCATTCCCAACACAAGTGTCCATGACTACTTACTGGGAAGCCCCAACAATGTATAACTAGGATTTTATAAATAAAGAATTTTTAATTTTTTTTTTTTTTTTTAAATAGATACATGTGCACAAAGTGCATGGGAGACACCTCGCCGACCTCAGTCAATCACACGTCGATAAAGTAGCATCGAACGAGTGGCTGCGGCGAGGAGAGCTGTTTCCTGTAACAGAGGCTTTTGTCATAGCTATCCAGGATCAAGTTATAGATACCCGTGACTACCAAAAACACATCTTCCGAATCCCTAACTTACCCACTAATCTATGTAGAAGATGTCAAAGTAGTTCAGAAACAATTCAACACATCACTGGTGCATGTAAATCTATAGTCCAAACTGATTACAAACATAGACATGATCAAATTGCTGCAATAATTCACCAAAACTTAGCATAGCACACAAACATTCATTCGTTCCACAAAAAATAGCTTATTATAAATACAAACCCACCACTATTTTAGAAAACACCTCACATAAAATATACTGGGACCGAACAATTATTACAGACAAAATCATACACTACAAGAGACCCGACATTACAGTGCTAGATAAAATTAATAAATCAGTACTGATCTTAGATATAGCAATTTGCAACACACACAACCTAAACACTACACATTCAGAGAAAATGACTAAATACATAGATTTAGCTACTGAATTCAACTACTGGGTTAGTCCCTAAGGCCCTTCAAACTAAACTCAGCACACTACAAATGCCAAAATCCAACCTTATGCTTATACAGAAAGCCTACTACTTAACACATGCCATCTGACCCGGAAATTTCTTGCTTCATCCACATCGCATTAACAATCTTATGTTTTCTTTTTCTATGTTTCACACTTAGTTAAGACCTGTGTGTCTCTTACTGTACCCCTATTAATGAAAAGGGAGATGTTTTATAAAAACTATAAATATAATAATAATAAACAGATATTGAATGCACCCTGGTTTATAAGAACCAGGAAACCATATGTTCAATCAAAAAGTGGTGTGATATATTTGATGTATAGAGGATTTTAGAAATCCTGGCAAATGTAAGGATAGGGCAGGCTCCATCGGGAGCGACGCCTCGAACGCCAACAGTGCCCACACCTCATATATAGTCACATTAAGACTAATCATAAGATTTATAATACTAGTATACACAAAAAAAATCTGTCCCATGTCCCTGTCATGAAAAATATTTACTACACTGTTTATTGTATGAGACATTGTTTTAGGCACCACTAGCTGACGCCCGCAACTTCGGTTTTTTAATCATATTCCCACTATGGGAACCATTTCCTGGCAAAAAAGCAGCTTTTATTTTAACCAATAAATATATGATACCTAATATTTATTGGTAAATATTTGTGCGCCTCACTCTCACACGCACATTCCTTGACAGCTTATCACTCTCTTAACAACCATGTTGTGCAACTGTGGAACAAAAGGCTTGAGGAAGTGGTGTCAGCTGCTACACTAACCACCTTCTAGTGTAGCTTACATAAATGGCTTGCAGTGAACAACAAACAACAAAAGTGATATACTAGACTGAACTATACTCCAATACCAGGAAGTGCACAAAGCAGCAAATTGCTGCTCGTCCATAATTTAAATATTAATATGTTATTCCAGACTATAAACTATCACTGTGCTAAATAACAGTTAGATCCATCCTGTCGTTAGAGTGTGACTGGATAAAAAGCATCCAAACATCTCCACTAACTTTCATACAAAACTTCAAGACTACTTACTCACCACTTTGTGATTCAGCAACTGCATGAATAGCTCCTCACTGCAGAGAGATGTCCTCCTCAGCTCATAGCAGGTCTCGAGCCTTGAACAACAGAGGTCACAGGCCAGGGATGGTCTGCTGTCCTCTGTAACCAACTGTTAAACATAATTTTATTATTTTACTACTAGTTTGAACATTAGTGTGTCAATGCAGCAGTATGCTAACTTTTTCTATACTTTTAGATAAAAAAAACTTGATCTTGAACAGATCATTGTAGAGAGAAGATTGATTATAAATCAAACCTTCTCACTGCTCCGTATCTCTCGTGACTTGGGGTCTACATATATCCCGGTCTCTTCGTATTACGAGTACAACAGCATAAAATACTTCGTATTACAACAGTAAGTATAAAATAGGTTAAGTTGTTTATTTATAAGAGGCTCTTTTATTAAACGTGCTAGACGTAGTATTACTCACCAGCATCAGAGTCAGAGACTCGTAAATCTCCTGTAAATGAGTGTCGGCAATCGACTGCAGTCGAGAGTCGGCCGCTAGACATATTCTACACATAGACAGCTTCTCCATCTCCAAATTTAATTTCGCGTCAGTTCAGAGACACCGTTTATCTTGTTTTGAGCTTCAGTCCTTAAATGTATAGTATCCTTAAACTTAAACCATGCAAATCTTACTGATTAAAGTTTAACCTCAATTCACAACACCAAAGAGAATACAATACTACGCAAGAACAGTGTTGCCAACCTCAAAAATTTCAAAAACAACAACTCGCCGTAAAAAAAAAAACAGAAGAAAGCAGCAGGTAAAGAAAAAAAAAGGCAGGTCTCAAAATTTTGCTCATACCTATAATTAAATAATAAACAATTTTCTTAGTTACTAGCACTCACATACATTGATATACTTATAATCACAACAACAAAAAACGAAAATCAAAGTAAAATTATTTTTCAGTTACCTAGATTTTTTTTTTTTTTATATAGGACACGTCAATTGGACTTCGCCTTGCCTGATGGTAAGCTGAAGGCAAAGTCCCAGAAAAGAGGGTCACCATTACTTACACATACCGTGTGACAATGGTGACACTCAGTTTGACGGCCTCATCATATGCTTTTTCACGCCCCGCTTAAAGGACCCGGGACTGTAGGAAGAAGGAAACACGTGAGCTGGTAATGAATTCCAGGCCTTAATGGTGCGACAGAGGAAAGAGTCTCCGAACCGCTTAGTTCTTGATCGGATGTTTTGCACCGTGTGCGGATGACATCTAAGACCTGCACGCGTTGTCCTGTGTAGGAAAGGGGAGGGTTGGACTAATTGGAAGAGCTCATCAGAACACTCCCCATGGTACAGACGGTAAAATACAGCCATGGACGCAACATCTCTACACAGCTGTAAAGGTTCTAGGGTCTTCGTGATCTCGGGATTCCCAATGATGCGGACCGCACGTCGCTGCAACCTGTCGAGAGCATCTAGTAAGTACTTTGCAGAACCATCCCAGAGATGTGAGCAGTATTCCACACAGGAGCGAATTTGTGTCTTGTATAGAAGACACCGCTGCTCCGGCGTGAAAAATCGTCTCACTCTGTTCAGGACTCCGAGTATTCGTGAAGAAGAGTGGGAAGGGGAAGGAAAGAAGATACTTTTGCTGTAAACGCACATGCCTGCGTCTTCTTGGCATTGAACTCAACCAGGTTCTCAGAGCCCCATTGAGACAAGACAAGAAGCTGCCTTCTCTCTGCGATATTTGCCTGCTTGGCCGCAGGATGTCCATGATAACTCCCATGTAAAGTGCTATCTTCTGCATAACAATGAACATTGCCGGTAGACAGCATGTCGTTGATATGCAGAAGAAAGAGAGTGGGTGATAAGACGGACCCCTGGGGCACGCCAGCATTTACCTGCAGAAACTCCGAAGCTCGTCCGTCACAAAGGACGCGAATACGGCGCCCCTGCAGGAAGCTAGCAACCCAGTTGCACAGCCTAGAAGGCAGACCAAAGGCAGGTAGCTTGGAAAGAAGCGATTTGTGCCAGACTCTATCGAAAGCTATGACGATGTCAAGACTAATTGCCAGTGACTCGCCGTGCTTGTCCGTAGCCTCACCCCAAAGATGGGTAACGTATGCTAGAAGATCACCCGTTGACCGTTTCGGTCTGAAGCCATATTGCCGGTCATTAATTAAGGAGTGATCCTCTAGGTGCCGCATAAGCTGTTTGTTAATTATGTGCTCGAACACTTTGCACAGCACTGAGGTGACGGCTAGGGGTCGATAGTTGGCTGGCTCCGAGCGATCCCCCTTCTTGGGAATCGGCTGAACATTCGCCTCTTTCCAAGGCAAAGGCACTGTACCCGAACTGTAGGATAGCCGGTACAGGCGCGTAAGCATTGGAGACAACTCTGCTGCACATTTTTTCAAAACTACCGCTGGAATACCATCCGGACCACTGGCTTTCCGGACATCGAGTGATTGCAGCACTGCACGGACATCGCGTTGCCTGATATGGATATCAGGCATCGCGTGGTCACTGTCGGGTAGTTTTGACACAGATTTGCCTTCTCTTGCGGCTCATGGGCCAGGGATCCATCAGGGTTACGCAGCGGAGGCAGCGAAGGCTGACAGAAGTTGGCTTGCACGGCTTTAGCCAGTCGCCAGGAGTCACGGCTTCCCGTGGGATGCATCACTAGCTCTTGACCAAGCCGCACTATGCGCAGGGCATCCGCTCTGACGTAGGCCCTTCTACAGACCTTTGTGGCTTTGTTGTACGCCGCCTTGAAGTGGCCCAGATTGGGATGGCGCGTGGCGCGCGCCCTTACCCAAGCGTGGTACGCAGACTGTTTTTGTTCAACAGCTTCCGCGCACTCGCGCCCGAACCATGGGCGCACCCCGCGGTCTCCGGTGATATCGGTGTATGAGATATAGTATTCCATACCCAGACCGATCTCACCGGCGACTGCAGTAGCACAATTCGATGGGTTCTTACCTTCAAAGCAGCGCTCAACCCAAGGGATGGACGCAAAATAGTCACGAAGTCCATCCCAGTCCGCTGACGAGTAGTGCCAGAGACGCCGCTTCCCCTGCACGGGTCGTGGGGGCGCTATAATAGGCACCGTGGAACAGACCAGGCAGTGGTCGGAGTTGCCTAAAGCGGCTCGCACCGATACACTGTACCGGTCCGGATCACTCGTCAGCAGAAGGTCTAGCAGAGAAGGTGCTAGGCCCGACCTTCTTGGTATCCTAGTGACCTCGTGCACCAATTGGGTCAGGCCGTGCGCCAGAGCAAATGCGTGGGCGGCTCTTTCCGCATGGTCTGTTTTGGAGGAGCCCAACCAGATCTCGTGGTGGGCGTTAAAATCCCCCAAAAATACCATTTCGGCATTCGGAAATCGCTCCTGCGCATCATCTGCCGCCTGACTCAGATATTCAAAGAGTCGAGTTGTCTCAGCATCTCCTGTATGGGAACGGTAGAGGCACACATAGATCTGACTCGTAGGGCCATGGTCTACGTGTACCCAAAGGATGGAGAAGGATGGGTCCTCTAGGCAGCGCAAACGGCGACAGCAAACATCCGCCCTAACAAACACGCACACCCCGGCTTTTGCACGAAAACTTTCCTCTAGAACATAGCCAGGGTAGAGCAAGTAGGTCGTGTCGTCAGGGCGGTGTATTTCCGCCTCCGTTAGAAAAAACATGGCAGGTTTCGCCGTCTCTGGTGTTGGTGGACGGCGTTGAGGTTTGCATGGAGCCCACAGATGTTAGTGGACTCCACCTCAAATAGCAAGCTTTTGGGAGTGTTACGAGCCGCTGTGTTGCCTATTTCTCTAAATTGCGCTGCCATGAGTTTGGGTGGGAGAAGGCGTGAAAAAAGAGGTGATTGCCGCCGCAGCACCGTATGACAAAGCGTGGGATATTGGTTTTATCTATGAATGTGAGGCATGGCGAGAGCCGATGCGCCGAACGGAAGGGCCCCCGTACCCCCCCGAGTATGGTCGCCGGGCTCCCAAATCCGGTCACCAACCGGCACGACAAACCATATCGGGATTATGCGTGGCCTGGTGAGGCAGCCTCCCACGGTGGTTAACCCCAGTTGGGCCCCTGTACTATACCGCGGGCGGCCAGCGGCACCACCGTTTCTACAGGTCTCCCTGTTCGGCGCATCGCCCCGCGCCATCCCCACTAGACTACGCCAAGACCCACTGGTCCCACTAGTGCTGCGACAACCCCCACCTCTGCCCGGCTATGCACTTGCTGATCCCTGAACACAATCCAACCGAGATTGAATTGGTATGGAGGGTTTTTCGCAATAGTGCACGGTGGTACCTACCCGGTCGAAACTTGAAACAAATTTGTGCCACCAAGTTTCTACCAAGTTGAATGGGGTTTTCTTAGCGGTGAATACACATACTTGTGTCTTAGTGGGGTTGAATTGAACTAGGTTTAGTCGTCCCCAATCGGATACTCCAGAGAGAGTAGTCTCAATTTTAGACACAAGTTGTTCGCGACTCTTCTCCACCTCGGACTGAGGGATATTTGCACGGCCCGTGTAACACGTGTCTCCGGTACTGTCGTCCGCATAACAATGAATGGAGTCATCAGACAGCATGTCATTGATATGCAGCAGAAACAGCGTCGGAGACAACACGGAGCCTTGTGGGACACCAGCGTTTATGTTCATGCGGTCCGAGCAGCTGCCGTCGACGATGGCTTGGATGCTTCTGTTGGACAAAAAACTGGAGATCCATTCGCACAGTCCCTCGGGGTGTCCATAATATGGCAACTTCGCAAGAAGACCCTTGCCAGACCCGATCGAAGGCCTTCGCTATATCGAGGCTGACCGCTAGTTTCCACCCCGACTCTCGATGGCCTGCGCCCACCGGTTTGTGAGATACACAAGAAGGTCACCGGTAGAGCGACGGTGGCGAAAGCCGTACTGTCGATCGCTCAGTAGATCGTTTCCCTCAAGGTATCTCAGGAGCTGTGTATTAATAACACGCTCCATTACCTTCGAGAGTAGGCAGGTGATAGCGATAGGCCTGTAATTGGTCGGATCGGTCCTGTCACCTTTCTTAGGTACAGGGTGCACGAATGCGGTGTTCCACAAGGTTCGGACCCGCCTTGCGGAGTATGAGAGTGCGAAAAGACATGTAAGTACAGGGCACAGCTCGGGGGCACAGTGTTTAAGCACCATATACCGTCTGGCCCACTCGACTTCCGAACACCTAGGGACTTAAGCTCGCGCCGGACCACCCGTTGCGTGATTTTAACTTCAGTCATGGAAGCACCACAGCTGGGAATTATCGGTGGTTCGGCGTTCCCGTAGTTCATAGTCGAGTTTGACGCAAAAAGATTACCCAACAGATCGGCTTTCTCCTTAGCGCCATGAGCCAGACTACCATCGGATTTTTGCAGCGGTGGAAGGCTAGACTGGCAGAAGTTTCCCTCGGCAGCTTTAGCGAGCGACCAAAATGCACGACTGCCAGATGGGTAGCGCGCAAGCCGCTCGCCAATTCTGCCGATGAACTCAAACTTAGCCCTGGCCGTAGCTTTTTTACTAGACCTCGAGGCGGCATTCAACTTTCGCTTCACTTCAGCGATATTATACACACGAATTTCCAACGCACATTTGACTTTGCCAGAAGATGTCGACATAATAAAATCGACATTGGTTGCCATATCCGAAAAATAGAATAGAATCAACGAAATAAGACGTTGCTTAAATGTCTTGTAACCAACCCAAAATTGTCCATTATAAAACGTTTTTTTTTTTAATTTCTTGAGTTTCTTGTAATCATGTAATAATAATAAAACTCTTACGTAGTATTGTATTGTATTCTCTTTGTAAAACTCTTTGTTTTTAATGGAGGTTAGGTATTTTATTTGAAATTTATAATTATTATGTACTCAATTATTCTTTACTATCCCATTATAGCTGTGTAGTGAACATAGCTGAACGAATTTATTTTATAAATGAATTGTGAATTGAGGTTAAACGTTAATCATTATAAAATATCGTAAAATATAGCTTGATACCTGTGACGTTTGTCAGAATGACATGTAATAGGTATGGGACGTCCTTTGATTATATAATGTCTAGATGGACTGTCAAATGCGCAAAAGCGTCTCAAAAAATATTAGCCAACTATAGGCTAATAAGTACTTACGCGCCGCTCAGTGACAATCGTGTCGGCTCGGTGTCACTACGAAATTCCCGCGAAAAAAAAAAAACAAAAACTGTCGAAATAATGCCTAATTGTACTATTAAAGTGTGCCGGAATTATAAAGGACGACTAAAAACTACTACACACATTACCTATCATCGGTAAGTAACCAAAATACAAGTAATATTATTTTTTCTTTTCATCATAAACAAATTTTATTCATCACACGCCATATTTGTGAGTGTTGCCAGTTTTTTTTTTAATTCATGTTTATCGGTTGGGGGAGCCAATCTCCCAAATTTTCATTGATTTAGATTAGAAAATTATTTACCAACCACGGCAAAGCTAAAAGAGGGTTATGATTTTGATAAGCAAATGTATGTTCATCTGTTCCTTCGTAACTCCTCAACTACTTATTAGAATGTTATTGGACAAATGAGGTAGGTACCATTAGACGCATCTTTATTGTCCGCTGGTTATAGGCTATAATATATGTGGTGTCCTTGAAGCTAATGTGGTGCCCTCTAGTGTTCATAAAGTACTGTGTTATAAAATAAATTTGAGATAAATATGCCGTGTTTGGAATAGTATTATATCGTAGAATGTAGTTACTTATCTCTTGAGTCTTTTGAAGCCTATTTTTCTGCCCCTTAACTAGGAGATCAGAATTCGGAGATAGGTACTTCCCGACTATAAATAAGTTGCCTAAACATATACTATCTTTATACCCGACTACGGCAAAGGCAAATTATGATTTTGACAGGCTATGTATGTATATGTATATATGTTGGTACCTACATATGTATGATGTATGTATAATCATCCTCATAGCGTCTTGATCGTTCATGGTTTGGTTTTTTGTTAAATATCGTGTCACTAAATCTAATGTAGTCTCTAGTTTTATATATATATAGGACACGTCAATCTGACTTCACTTCGCCTGATGGAAAGCTGAAGGCTAAGTCTCAGGAAAGAGGGTTTATTAGGTACATACACGTACCATGTTAAGAATAGTGGCACTCAGCTCAAAAGAGGATTGTCGTCCCAGCACCGCGTCCCACCCACTGGTCCCACTAGTGCTGCGACCACAATCTCTTCTCCCCTGCTCGGCTATGCACTTACTGACTCATAAACTCAATCTAACCGAGATTGGATTAATATGGAGGGTTTTTCGCAATCGTGCATGGTGGTACCCACCCAGCCGAAATTTGTGACATCGGTTATACAGCAGGTTTTATGGAAATCGGTTTCGAGGTTACATATAAAAAGCATGAAAAAAATAATTTAAAAACCCCCGACCCGCTGAGTACCTTGGTATGCCCTATTCCCCCTAACGGTCAAACGGCGGTCCCCCGACGAGACAAATGACAGAAAGGTCAATAATTAGAGTAGGTCATAATGTAATAGTTTTTACTTTACTTTTTATAGGTTCTTTTTGGGTCGGGGGTTTTTTAAATTTTTAATTTATAAGTTGTAGATTTTTAGTTGTTACACTTAATACTATGCCAACATATGAAATGAAATTGCAATATTTTAGAATACCCAGTAATCCTATCATAAGAAATCGATGGATAGATCTTATACGAGAAAGTCGTGGAGAAGCCACATGGAAACCAGCAAAAACGACTGTAGTTTGCTCTGATCATTTCGACAGAAAGGACATGTATTATATAAAGGAGAATGGGCGCCGCAGACTTTAAAAAGATGCAGTACCGAGCAAGGTGCATTTTCCTATAAATTTGTGAAACTATTTTATTTTAATTTATTTAATTCAATGTTTTCATCTTACCGTTATTCGTTACAGCACACATAATAATAAACCTAATTAAAAACTTTTTTCCTACAGGCATTATTTTTATCTTCGATAAATGACTGCGATAGTGAGGATTCAAATGATGTAGATATAATAGAGGTAATTAATTTTAAATTGAAATTTGATACATTAATGAGTAGGTTTATGCTAACCCTGCAATTTGCCCTTGGCATCAGAGACAGCAGTGCCTTTTATTCCCTTGGAGACGACAGTGTAACCTACGACAAATTACGGCCGCGGTGGAAAACCTTTATGGTATCATATAAATAAAATAATAGCTCTACGTTTCAATTTTCGCGTTAAAGCTAAAACCTCTAAATTTTCAGAAATCTGATTGTAATGAAGCTGGACCATCAGGTCTTTACCGCAGTGTAGAACCTGCTAATATGGATCATAAAACTGAAACCGAGGCGAATGAACCTTTTTCTGACCTGGATTCTATTTTTGATACTCCAAAGAAAGCAAAATTACGACAAGATTTGCGACGGAAGATCAAGCTTGAACAGAGACATCTTTTAAAAATTCGGTCACTCAGGCAAAAGAACCAACGCCTAAAAAAGAAGGTAGCATCGTTTAAGCAAATTCTTCTAACACTGAAAAAAGAGCGTTATATTGATAATGATGTACATAATATTTTAAGAAACAATGTGTTTGCTGCAGATTTATATGCGAATATGAGAAAAAAAATGAAAGGAGACGCTAAGAGACCTGTAACAAAATATGCTCCAGAATATAGAAAGTTTTGTTTAACATTACATTTCTATTCACCAAAGGCGTATAACTATGTAAGAAATAAGTTTGAAAGTTGCCTTCCTCATCCAAAAACCATATCGAAATGGTATGCCAGCATTGATGGTTCGCCAGGTCTGACAGAGGACGCCTTTAAGATTTTGAAGGCTAAAAGAGCCCAATCTGACAAAAATATAATTTGTGCTCTAGTTGCTGATGAGATGGCAATCAGACAGCAAAAATGTTTTAACAAAAAGACACTTCTTGATGAGGGTGTTATCGATATGGGAGGTGGTCCTATAGAAAACGTCAACACCAAAGCTTCAGAGGCTTATGTTTTTATGTTAGTATGTATGAATGAGCCGTGGAAATTGTCAATAGGGTATTTTTTAATACACGGCATAACTGGGGAGCAAAAAGCAAATATCATCAAAACTGTTTTATACAAATGTCATGAAGTAGGTGTTGACGTTATGTCATTAACCTTTGATGGTCACAGTTCCAATTTGTCAGCCATGCAGATTTTAGGTTGCAGATATGACAACCCAAAAGAATTAAAATCAACATTTCAACATCCGTGTGCCGATTATGAAGTGGCTGTGTTCCTTGATTTTTGCCATATGATTAAATTAATAATAAGATTAAATCAAAAGAAAGCTTTTTACATAATGATGAAAAAATTGATTGGTCATATGTGCAAAAATTAGAAAATTTGCAAGAAAAAACAGGGTTGCATCTTGCTAATCGGCTTTCTAAAAAGCACTTGCAATTCCGTAACTCAATTATGAACGTGAAATTGGCCACCCAGCTTCTAAGCAGCAGTGTATCGAAAGCAATTGAGTTTTGTCGCAAAGAATTGAATTTGCCCGAGTTTGCAGATAGCAAAGCCACCGAAGAGTTTGTGATGTTGATGAATAATGTTTTTGACATTTTCAATTCTAGAAATTTAAAGGCTCATGGCTGCAAACATCTTTGCCGGTAATAAAAATGATATTTTTGCAGTCTTAGAAGAAGTAAAAAGCTTCATATTGAATTTAAGCTTAAAAATGTCAAGAAAAAGGACGTACAAGGAACGCGATACCGCGAAAAAAATTGTCGTTAAAAGTTATGTCCCAGTTTTGAAATCACAAGCGTTCACGGGTTTTCTTGGCGTCCTTATTTGTATAAATAGTTTGAAGGCTCTATATGAAAATTTAGTAGAAAAAAATAAACTTAAATATTTATGCACATATCGCATTAGCCAAGATCACATAGAATTATTATTTGGATCGATACGGATGCATGGTGGCTACAATGATAATCCGAATGCACGACAATTAAAAGGTATCTATAAAAAGCTTCTTTGTCATATGGAGCTCAAATCGGCCCAATCAGGCAACTGTGTACCGCTTGAAAATATAAGTGTTCTAATGTGTTCATCTTCACTTAAGTGCATTAATGAAACTGTTCCTTTTTCACGTAGAGATGATGAGGATGAAAATGAAAATGACGCAGAAAATATATCCTTAGACCACGACTATGATCCGCGATTTCATGAATATAGGAGCCAAATAGTTGGCTATATAGCAGGTTATGTTGTGCGGAATTTATCCAAGCAAATAAAATGTATAAGTTGCAATAAGTCACTATTATCTGAGGAAAGGTTACATCATCACAAATTGGTATGTATAAAAGATAATGGTGGCCTGATTTATGCTTCAAATGATGTATATTCCATATGTAACCTTACTGAAACTGTTATTCGCCAGTATGTTAAACATGATTTCATAATGACAAGTGTAAATCATTCTAAAATAATTTCAACAGTAATGAAGCATTTTGTAGTTGGGGCTAATTATTTCGCAGATCATGTTTGCGGTGTTCTTCACCAAGTGAATTTGTTAAGGTTGGTAGTGGAAAAATATTTTACCATAAGATACTATCACATATTAAAGTTAGATAATGTGAACGCTAACGCAGCATCTAAAAGAAAATTATTTAAAAAACAAATACAAAGAGATGGCCACTGAGTTTGATTTATTTTATTTTACACTTATGATTGCCCATGATATTATTCACCTCATAAATTCTTGAGTTAGTGCCGGTCGCATTCGACCCCTCTACCCCGAGGTAGTAATAGTAGCCGCATCTTAGTAAGACTGGAAAAGCGGAACCGGGTCCGCTCTTCCAGTCTAATTACAACGCGGCTGTACTTCAATATTTTCCATGAGCCGACTGTCACTGACCTCTCCAAACCAATAGTGGTATCGAAGTTCTATACTTCGAACTGTTAACGAACTTTTTAAGACTCCAACAACTCGTAACGACTACCATAGATGTTCGTATGGCAACCGAAACCGAACACTTAACATACCCTACACTTAGCAATCTTTTGCATATTTTTATTTTTTTCCAAATGTCTAGTCTAGTTTTTAATTCAAATTATGTTAAGAACAATTTGAATTCGAGACTTAATGTCAATAAATAAAAACAAATAATAATAAATATTACGTACATATATTCAAAACTATTAATGTAATTATAGCTATGCGATTTTTGGGAAATTTGGTAGTAGCTGGTATCATTATTTACGCACACAGATAAATGAATGCATCGTGTAGAACACCGGCCGCACGCACACATGTTTACATCGGATAGCTTGTTTTATATCTGTTGGTAGTAGGGCGACGCGGTATCTAGACATTATATAATCAAAGGGGACGTCTTTAGTATTTTATTGATATTTATATAGAATGAGTTTATTAAAAAAATACATTTTAACGATATTTAAAGAAAGAAAAAAGGAAATGAAAGATGAATTTGAAGGTATTTAAAAGTTTAATTGTCAAATGGTGTACAGCCGAGATCAACTTCAAAGTCAAATTCTGATTCATCACTGGAGCAGTCCTGTAGATTAATAATTAATTCTTGATCGCATATGTTGTCAAATTGAATATCGCGCTCCCAATCTTTTTGAATCACATTTTTTGTCTTCTCAACTACCTTTTTCCAATCATCAGCATTTACATGTACACAAGCTTCATGTAGTAATGTCAACATTTTGTTTGCTGTGAAAGGCGGTGCTACATTATGTCTGGCAGCGTAACCTAGAAAAAAAAGGTATCCGATCAAACAAAAAACCTACTATATTCTTTGTAAGCTTTTTATGTATGTTTTTTTAGATTATACGAACCTTTGACTTGAGCCCAGATTAGTTCTATTGCATTGTAATGGCAATGATATGGTGGTAAACGGATGACGGTGTGGCCCATTTCCTTTGCAATTTCGTCTATAATATATCTTGGAGTGGGGGGCTTATGAATGCTTACTAATCTTAGCAATTCTTTCTTGAGCATGCTGTTGTCGGCTTTTACTCCTTTGTTTTGCAGCCAAGTAATAATTTCAATATTACGATTGCTTGTCGTAGGCGCCTTTTCTTTTTGAACTGAATGATACGGAGCGTTGTCCATCAGAATAAAATGTGGTTCACTCAAATGATTTAGAAGAGTTAGAAACCACTCCTTAAATTTTATAAAATCCATTTCTTCATGGTACCCTGTTGTTTTTACTGATTTAAACGCCAGTAAACAATTGGGCACAAAACCAGACGATGTCCCCGCATGAGTAATTATTAATCTTTGTCCTTTGCCTTCGAGCACCTTGGTGGTAGACTCCGCTTTATCGTCTGTCCACGATCTTGAAACAGTGTGGTTTGCGTTGAGCTATGTTCATCAAGAAAAACCACTTTATGCCAATCTGTTATATTTTTGACTTTGCGCAAAAAGTCAATTCGGGTCAAAGCAATGTCTGTTCGCTCCATTAAAATTTTTCTTTTATCGCTTTTTTTATAAGCAAAGCAGATTTTTTTCAATATTTTGGACAACGATGGTGGACTTCCTTTAAATAAATTCGCGTCTTTAAGCGAAACGGATATTTTTTTTAACGTGGGAAATTCACCACGTGCGTAATACGCATATATATGATTTCGAATTGCGGCAGCATCAAAGTCGTCAATTTCGGTGACTGGCGAAACTCTCTTCCTTTTTTTATTAGGAGTCGATAATATTTTACCTCCCTCATCTTCGGCCACCATCTCCTTTGACGATTCTCCATACTTTTCTTTGCTAATTCGAGACACTGTAGCTCGTCCGATACCAAGAGCGTCAGCAACTCTATTGCACACTTGCTCCAATGGTAGTAGCGGTCCGCCATTTTGATTCTCGCGGTCAAAATACTCGCGCAAACGAATCACAAACTCGCGACTTTCGCTATTCAAAACAGTTATTTTTGTTCTTTTCGGCATTGTGGTGCATAACTAGAAATAACAACAAAACTTAACAAAGCAACAGTAATAACGACAAAACAATATTAATCACGTAGTGATAGCGTATACAAGGCGTGGGCACTCAAAAACGATGGCGCCCGCTTGTTCGCTGCATGCGAAAGCAGTAGGTATTGCAAGACTACAAAAATACGAATTTGTTGTGAAAAATTTTTTAGATATAATCATTTATACAATTTATATTACATAATGAAATTGTCATACATTTATTTTATCGATGTTCGCTGGCCAGTCGATTATACATCCCTACAAGGCTGCGAAAAGAGTTTACGAAGTAAGCTAACAAAAAAAATATAAATAATAAAATATAATAAATATTTTAAATTACCTTTGTTTTTACTAGTATCTCCTTGATAACAAGTTCTATTTGAAAAAAGTGTTCTAGATTTCTATACAAATGTCTTATTAATATTTAAAAAATTAAAACTTTTCCAACCACAAATTTATTGTTGCAGTCTTTATAAACGAAGTCTCTAAAGTCACAGGTATCAAGCTATATTTTACGAACTTACAGTCATTCAATCAGTACAGATTTGCATGGTTTAAAGTTCGGGATATTATACATTTAAGTACTGAAGCTCCAAACAACATAAACGGTGTTACTGAACTGACGCGAATGTTAATTTGGAGATGGAGAAGCTGTCTATGTGTAGAATATGTCTAGCGGACGACTCTCGACTGCGGTCGATTGCCGACACTCATTTACAGGAGATGTACGAGTCTCTAACTCTGATGCTGGTGAGTAATACTACGTCTGGCACGTTTAATAAAAGAGCCTCTTATAATAAACAACTTAACCTATTTTATGTTTTTTAATACGAAGAGACCGGCATATGTTGACTCCAAGTCATGAGAGATACGGGGCGGTGGCGCCCACGGGAGGCTTGATATATAATCGATAATTGGTGCATTGGAGCTTCTCTCGGCAAGGATCTGGTTCAGTCTCGTCTTGGGCGTTGTCTTTTCTGATCTAAATGTAAAGGAAAAGTTAGCAGACTGCTGCATAGACACACTAGTGTTGAAACTGGTAGTAAAGTAATAAAAGTATGTTTAACAGTTGGTTACAGAGGACAGAAGACCATCCGTGGCCTGCGACCTATGTTGCTCAAGGCTTGAGACTTGCTACGAGCTGAGGAGGACATCTCTCTGCAGCGAGGAGCTGCTCATGCAGTTGCTGAACCACGAAGTGGTGAGTAGTCTTGAAGTTAAGTATGAAATTTTGTGGTAATGTTTGGATGTTTTTATTCAATCACACTCTAACGGCTGGATAGATCTAACTGTTATTTGGCACAGTGATAGTTTACTGTCTGGAATAACATATTATTATTTAAATTATAGACGAGCAGCAATTTGCTGCTATGTGCAGTTCCAGGTGTTGGAGTATAGTTCAGTCAAGTACATATCACTTTTATTGTTTGTTGTTCACGGCAAGCCATTTATCCAAGTGACACTTGGAGGTAGTTAGCATAGTTGCTGACACCACTTCCTCAGGTCATTTTTGTGCCACAGTTGCACAACACAGTTGTTAAGAGAGTGATAAGCTGTCAAGGAATGTTCGTGTGAGAGTGAGGCTGTGACCACAGGATGAGTAAGTTAACTAATAAATATTAAGTAACTTATATTTATTGTTTAAAATATAAGCTACTTTTTTTGCCAGGAAATGGTTCCCATAGTGGGAACATGATTAAAAACTGAAGTTGCAGATGTCAGCTAGTGGTGCCTAAAACAATGTCTCTATACAAAAAACATATTATAATAATATATAATAAAACAAAAATCTCTTCATGGAAAATAGCCCACTTCAAATATAACAAGAACATGTAGACAAAGAGGCTTCAAACACATGGTTATATACAGGAAATTTATATAAAGAAACAGAAGGATTTATGGTCGCAATTCAAGATCAAATAATAAAAACTAAAAATTACGAGAGATATATAATTAAGGGTCCAACAGTAATATCAGACAGATGTAGATTATGTAATACCAACCAAGAGACTATAGATCACATAACTGGAGGTTGCCCATTTCTCGCAAATCAACAGTACTCCGATCGACATAATAACGTAGCCAAACAAATACATTCACTGTTAGCTCAAAAATATAAGTTAGTAGATAAAGTAGAACCGTATTACAAATATAAACCAAAGGATGTCTTGAATAATGAAACCACAAAACTCTACTGGGACCGAGCGATCATAACAGATAAAACAATTACAAACAATAGACCAGATAAAGCACAAACGCTAAAAGCTGAAAAAAAACACATATTTAATAAATATATCAATTCCTAACTCTGAAAACATAAAGAAAAAATACAAAAATACATACCACTTGCTGATGAAATACGGCAAATGTGGCATCAACACACATTTAAAATCATACCTATCATTCTCTCATCCACAGGTCTCATTCCAAAATCATTACACACATCACTCACAGAATTAGGTCTACATAAAAAAGTATACACATACAAAACAAACACACAAAACAACAAACATACAAGACAAAAGGGTACTGAAGACACATATTTTTTTGCTCCCAGTTATTAAGTATTATTTATTTTAATTTGATTTCAATACTATTTACAAGTTTTATGTCTACATTACAAGGCTAAAGTGACTTCCTGCCGGTTATACTTTTTTGCTCTTCATTCTATACACTTAACTTCTTATACTTCACACTTTTCAATCCTTCACTATGGACAAGATTGTGGCAGATATGAAAGTTGACTTCCACAAGAGAATGGCAGCGTTTGAGGAGGCATTGCAGAAGGCAGCCAGCACAAGTACACCAGCGACGGTGTCAACACTGGCTACTGAGTTTGCAACTTATTGAGCTGATATCACAAAAACTTTAAGTTTGATGCAGCAACAAATTGAGGCCCTAACCCAGACCGTGGACAACATGGAAAAACAAAGGCGACGCAAGATACTGCTGTTCCATGTTATCAATGCGCAAGCTGAGGAAGACACCGCTCATGTTGTTGTTAGCACTGTCAAGCAGCAGTTGGGCATCTCGGACTTCAGCACGGAGGCTATACATCGGTGCCACAGAATGGGTCGTCTGCACTAACTCTAACAAGAAGCCAAGACCCATCATTGTTAAGCTGCAGGCTGTGGATATCCGCGACAAGGTATGGTTCAGTAAGACAAATTTGAAGGATTCTGGCGTTACAATGTCTGAATTCCTTACGAAGACACGGCATGACCTCTTCATGACAGCGCGCGATAAACTAGGCGTCACCAAATGTTGGACCAGGGAAGGCAATATTTACGTGCTGCTTGCGAATGGGCCGCAACGAGTGACTTCACTGAGCCACCTTGAGAGGATTTGTTTGGAGTCTGGGGGGCCTGCTGTTGTGGCTAAGGCTGCGAGTACAGCGACAGGGCCTGCAGTGCCAAAATCCCCACGAGTTGCGGTTACGAGGAAGTAATTCGTCGGTACTTATTCATAGTACGCTGGGTCCAGGTAGATGTTGAATGTATTTGTTTTGTTTTTAAGTTATTACCCACAATTTTTTAGTATGTTTATTTATTTTATTTTTTTCTCTCTTTCTTGTTTACTTCACTACCTACCAAATTTTACTTTTGTTTTACACTTTATTTTATATGTAAACACAAATTAAAAAATAACAGCACCGTCAACATTCAACATCGGTGTCTGCAAAGAGTATATAAGAGTAAGAGGGCGCAATTCAAACAAAAAAACCGAGCTCGGCTCAGCTATTTTTTTTTTCCATGTCAAGACGCCGGCGACGCTATACACCTTTTTAGCCGTCTCTAGCTAAATAGGCTTAAAGAGCTGCATAGTTCCTTAATAATCGATTAATTCCGATTTCAACAATTAGTTTCATACAATTGGAATCGATTGTTCGCTGGAAATATTTAGGAAACTGAAATAAAATTTCTGAACGAAAATATTTAGGAAAGCGAAATAAAATGCGTGAACGAATATTCATAATTTCTTTATTAGGCCTACACCTATATAATATATATGCTATTCACGTTATTACATATTCTAAGAATAATCATAGTTACAAGGCACTTTTAGTTTCTTTAACGTGAAAAATGTAACTTATTTGCTGTAAAAATACAATTACATATATGCTCTATTCACAACAGCTGATGATTTAATAATGTGTAATAACCGGTTCTTTGAGAACAAAATAGAGTCAATATCTCAAAAACTAAATAAGAGTCAATATATCGCCATAAACAGTCTATTTCTCACAAAACAGAATAAACTAGCAGTATTCAACGCTACAGAGAAGTAGTCACTCAATTCAACGTAAGCAGTAGATATTTAAAACAGAAATCATAAATTTTAACAATATTTTCACCAACACGAAAACAGTAGAGAACCGGTAAATATTCATAAATTGACAAAACAAATATACAAATATGGCGTCTAGGAGCTAAATGACAGCGTTACAAACTCGCCAATCGCCACTCGGCGTCCAGAAAAATGAACCAATCAGCAGAAATGTCAAATACGTCAATTAACCAATCAGAGGAAAGGAAGTTTGCCTATTGAAAGAAATCAATTTTTTTCTTTAGGCAAGTATACTTTTTCTGTAACCAATCAGAGAAAACTACTACTTTCCTCTGATCGGTTACAGAAAAAAAGCTGATTGGTTGTAATTTCAGGACGCCAAGTTCTGAGTCCAAGTAGGGAAGTGTCCCATGCCTGGGTGTCTGTGACATTTGTCAATGACAGGTGTAACGGATGTCATTGTCATTGATGTTGAGTGTTGACGATTGTCTTTGGCTGCGTTCCATTTCCTCCTTTACTTATATTATTTTAACCTCCAAATCGTGCTTTCCTTTTACTTATCGCTATTAAAGTCTACCTCCAAAGACAGTTTAAATGCCTGGACCCATAGATTTTTTTTCTCTTTATTCTGGTTCTTTGTTTGGTTTTACTTTTGCATTACTTCGTTTTTTTTTCATTTATGTTTTCGCTTTATCAATAAACCATTAGACTACTGTTCCTTTCATATAATTGCCATTTTTCCAATTATAATATAGGTAATTAAAAAGTTTCATTTAAATCTATATTGTTTTATTGTACATATATATATACTTATATCTATATATTATATTTCATATAAACCATCATAGATATTATACACTTTTAAGTTTACATAAAAGTAATATTTTTGGGGTTTGGGAATGCCTTTTGCAGACTATAGCAGTGACTCTGTTAGTGGTAATGCTAGCCACCAGAGGAAGCCTTCACTTGCTGAATCTCTCTCATCTCAATTCTCCGATGTTCCCAATAACTTTAACGTTGTTCATATAAATGCACAAAGCATTCCGGCTCATTTCCCTGATATGCTGGCAAGCTTTGACTGTACGCATATACATGCAATTCTTGTTTCGGAATCATGGCTAAAGCCATGTTTACCCACTTTACAATACACCTTACCAGGATTCAACCACATCAGAAACGATCGTGTGGAGCGGCGGGCGGGTAGTGTAGCAATCTATCTGCGCGCGCACATGCTTACACAATTCTGAGCATGTCGCCACAGCCACCGCACGCTGGTGAGCATATCTTTCTGGAAGTTGAACTTCTGCACTCTAAACTTCTACTTGGCGTTTTCTATTGTCCTTCTTCCAATATAAACTACTTTTCTTCATTTGAACTTCTCCTTGATACATTTGTACCGACGTATGGTCAAAGTATAATCATGGGCGATTTTAACACTTGCCTTATCAAGAACGACTCTCGTTCATCAACTCTTCAATCTATTATCCAATCTTGCAATCTGTCAATTCTTCCTACCGATACAGCTCATCACGCTCCTCACCTTGCTCCTTCTCTGCTCGACCTGATCATCGTTTCCTCCCTTCAGTATGTAGCAAAGCATGGTAAGTATACTGCTGATCAGTTGTCCTACCATAACTTGCTATTTTAATCTTATCACCTTCGTCCACCTAAACTTAAATCTAAATTTCTTCTACAACGCGACTTTGGTGGTATGAACCTGGAAAACTTGCGCAGGGATGCCGATGTCCCCTTCGGACTCGTGGCCCCACTCCTCATCTCCACCAGTGGGGCCACGAGGACTTTTAAGTACTGATGTCTCCACTGTAGTGGGCCAGTGGAGCTATACGGATTTACTAATACTTATGTCTCCACTCATGTCTTAAAAGCACTGGCTGCTTATAAATATGTCTATTTGCTGTCAATAATTATTATTATTATTATATTTATTATTTATTCTTAAAAGGTTTTATATATGAAAGATAGTGGGGACAATTTAACTATTAAAAACATACGAAATCCGTATAGCTCCACTGACCCACTACAGTGGAGACATCAGTACTTAAAAGTCCTCGTGGCCCCACCGGTGGAGATGGGGAGTGGGGCCACGAGTCCGAAGCGTCGATGTCTTGGACTGGAGTCCACTTTATAACTCTAGATGTGTTGATGAGCAAGTTGGAATTTTTACTACAAATATTATTAAGTGAAACATCTTCCAGCGCCTTGGCTAACAAGTGAAATCAAAATACTTATAAATAAAAAAGCGACAGCCAAGTCGAAATATAAAAGGCGTCCTTCCGAAGTGAAGGTTGACGGAGGTAGGACACGGCGGTATTTCCGCCCGATTGAGCAGTCCGACTGGGGTAGTACCTCCGCCCTACAGAATACCGCGGCTATAATAACTTCGTGTTGTGTTTCAAGCGGTGAGTAGGGTAGCCGGAGCTCACTGGAGAATTTGTGCTGTCAGTGGGAAGACTAAAGGCTTGTCCTGCTTTGTCTTCTACTGACGGCACAGAAACTCTGTACTTACAGGGTTGGCAGCGCGACTGTGACACCTCCGGTGTTACAGACGTCCGTAGGTCACGGTAACCACTTTCCATCAGGTGGGCTGTGTGCTTGTCTGCTAACTAAGTGGTATAAAAAAAAAAAAAGTGAACCGGGAAAACCATGTTGCTATTAGAAATCACTGCAATCGGGTTTGTAGGAATACGCAACGCCGTTATATTCATAACTCAGTAGAAAACGAGGATCCAGCAAAAGTCTGGAAATTTCTAAGGACATTGGGAGTTGGCAAATCTCGTCAAGACTCGATCCCTAACAACGTAAACTTTGATTCACTTAATGAACGTTTCTCCTCTTCGTCAAAATTTTGATAAAATGGCAAAACAAAATACATTACAGCGTCTTTCATCTGTCTCAACTCCCAACTGCTCTCCTTACTTATTTAGTCAATTCTCGGCTTGTGATGTTAGGAGGAGCATAATGTCAATCACGTCTAATGCTGTGGGTACGGACTGTATCAGCCGTAATATGATCCACCCTATCATTGATGAAATCCTTCCTGTCATCTGTCATATCCTGAATTTCTCAATAACTAACAACGTGTTTCCAAAAACGTGGAAAGAGGCTTTTTTTTTTTATACCACTTAGTTGGCAGACAAGCACACGACCCACCTGATGGGAAGCGGTTACCGTGGCCTATGGATGTATGCAACACCAGGGGTGTCACACTCGCGCTGCCGCCCATGAAGAAACCTTCTGATGTCCCTCTTGAAGAACCCCATATTGTAGGCGCTTGGGAAAACCGCAGCAGGGAGGTCATTCCACAGCTTGAGTGTGCGTGGGATGAAGTTTCTTACATACCGCACAGTGTGTACCGTCTCAGGTCGCAATGTGTGGGGATGAATTCCCTGCCTATGGCGAGAGGTGCGATGATAGAATGTAGCTACGGGCATCATGTCAAACAATTCATCTGAGCACAAACCATTGTATAGGCGGTAGATTGATGAAATCCTTCCTGTCATCTGTCATATCCTGAATTTCTCAATAACTAACAACGTGTTTCCAAAAACGTGGAAAGAGGCTCAGATAATTCCTATTCCTAAAAAGAAAAATCCTTCCTCTTTTTCCGATTATCGCCCTATTTCTATCTTACCCTTACTTTCTAAAGTCCTTGAACGTCTCATTAACACTCAACTTTCTAATTTCCTCTCAAAAAACGCACTACTGAATCCTCTACAGTCTGGATTTCGTCCTGGTCACAGTACTACTACTACTTTGGTTCATATTACGGAAGATATCAGATCAGGTATGGAAAGCGGTGAGCTGACAGTACTAACTTTGTTGGACTTCAGTAACGCATTTAATACCGTAGATTTCGACGTGTTACTTGGCATATTGAGCACTCTTAACATATCTCCAACGGTGATTGACTGGTTTCGTCACCTGTTTGGTCGCCGGCAGCGTGTATGTGTCAAAGAATCCATCTCCTCTTGGTGTACAACAACCGCTAGTGTACCACAGGGCGGCGTTTTATCTCCCCTACTTTTTGCAGTTTTTATAAACTCTATCACCGACGAACTATCTTCTTCCTACCACCTGTATGCTGATGATCTGCAGATATACTCTCGGGCTTTAAAATTTTCTACCTACTGCCACTAAGACTGCGCTTGTACAATCTCTCATTTTTCCTATTCTCGACTATGCTGATGCCAGCTATCTAGATCTCACTGAAGACCAACTTAACAAGCTTGAGAGACTCCAAAAGCTTTGTATACGATTCGTATTTGGATTACGTAAATATGATCATGTTTCAGAATTTCAAAAAGAGCTCAAGTGGTTACCTATACGCCTTCGCCGGAATGCGCATATTCTCTCCTTACTATACAACATTTTATTTAACCAACTAACTCCTTCGTACCTGAAACAGCGATTTCAGTTCTTGCACGACACTCACTCAAAGGTTTTGAGATCATCGGAGAATCTAAGGTTGAAAATACCGAGCCATTCCACCAACATTGCTGACAAATCCTTTTCGGTTCAGGCGGCTCGGTTGTGGAATGCTTTGCCAGTGACTGTAAGGCGAGCTCAGTCCTTGCCTGTGTTCAAAAGACTCGTCAAGGAATACTATCTGTCTCTATGAAAGAGTGGAATAATAAGGTAGTATGAAGTATAATTATGTTTGTGTTAATGTATTGTGACTTTTTATAAGATATATATATAGTGTGTATGCTTATATATGTATAATTATATTTACCTATGGCTATTGTGTTTTCTTTTTCATTATTATTATTTTATTTTCTTTATACAACGTGTTACAGAAAGGTGTAGTCATATTCGAGGGACGCATTACGTGTGATATAAATAAAATTTTCCGGGAGTATAAACACCGATTTACTTTGTATCACGTAGATAAATAATTTTCTTTTTTATCGACCATGTGTAAACTAGTGGAAATTGCCGACAAACGCACAATACTAAAAAACTAACCAGGGCTGCAGCAGCTGCAGCGCGCTGTTACAAATGAACTCTACGGTTTGAACCCGAGTAGGTTTACCAAACGATCTGATTTGATAGGCCCTGTCTCAATATCATCCTACTTACTTTCTAGCTAACCTATTTTTTTTTTTATATCGGGCAAAGAAACTCTGAAACAGCTTATAACTCGTTAAAATAGTATTAAATTAAAACAAAATTTCCTTTAAGCAATAATAAAACATTTTTATGTTCCTGAAATCACCCATGCGAAATGTGAGACTTGTCTCAAAGTTACTTTAGGTAAAGGTTAACCTACATTCAATACCAGGAGCCGTGGACTACCGAATTTCCAGCCACGCCCCTTAATATTATACTAATTAAAATTGGTTCCGTACTCAATTTAATTGAAATGTTGTGCAAAGAAAAAGACTTTCGGTTTTTATACAACTTAGGTGGCAGACAAGCACACGGCCTAACTGATGGGAAGTTACAATTATTAGTCAAATAGTACAAAATTCCAAGCTGTTGGGTAGGTACACGATACATAAGGTGCTTGGTTGCGAACCTCCGCACCGTAACTGCGCGTGAATACGGCAGAACCTCTCTCCTCTCTCAAAATCCCGGCCGAGACAGGAATGATCCTGTAAAGGGTTTCTGGGTGACTCTTCATGTGTTCCTGACTAGCATTGGACATAGTGGAAAGCACGCAAAGCCTCAAAGTGCTGGTTGATTTTTCGAGAACAGGAGTAGGGGTGACAAGTCCGGACACCTGTTAACACAGCACCTGGTAATCCCGTGGCGGCGGTTGAAAGCCACTTCTTTCCAGGGTAAGATGAGGATACCGTACTTTTCCAAACGTAATTAACATGGCAACAGGTTCGAAAACAGGGTTGTTTTCCTCTCGCATCCCCGCACACTTTCGAGACCAGCAGGAGATAGGACACGGCGGTATTCCCCCGCCCAATTGAGTTGTCCGACTGGGGAAGTCCCATAGCCCTACAGAATACCGCGGCCATAATAACTTCGTGTTGTGTACCCGCCGGTGAGTAGGGTAGCCAGAGCTCACTGGAGAATTCGTGCTGTCAGTAAGAAGACTAAAGGCATGTTCTGCTTTGTCTTCTTCACTGACGGCACAGAAACTCTGTGATTACAGAGTCGGCAGCGCGAATCCACGGTAACCACTGTCCATCAGGTGGGCCGTGCTACCTAAATGGTATAAAAAAAGCAGCATCCGCAATACTGTGATCGTTGCACGTTTGCCTTAGTTTGAGTTTCGCAGTTATTTATTATCGGATTTTGTTTGAGGATTGTTATTGTTTGGAAGCCAGGAAGCCAGGTGCCATGTTAATGAGCACAACAACATAAACAACGACGGTGTACAAAAATGCACACAGAACTTACTAAGGAATATCATGTCGTACCCGGATAACATAGCCTGTAAGAGGTCCTTCATAAGAGTTCGTTAAAGTAACATTCATTGCGGTACCCTAAAATATTTCATAATATTAAAATATCTTCTCTTTCACTCCAAATGGCCACGCCCTTTATTATGATTGGTTCCGTACCAATTCTTATTTCATACAAAACTTTCACAAAACCTTTCCTTAAAGCATAAAAAAGCATAGTAAAGTGAACAAAAATATGTTCAAATACCAGGATAACATAAAATGTAAGAGTCGTTTCTTCAAAATTTTTGAAACAAGATTTTACGGTACCCTAAAATAATTGATACGAAAAAATCATTTGTTATTTTTTTCCTATACCTAAATAGGGTGAACTGACTAGTATTCGACCATGGTCACAATTTTATTATTTTCTGCATTCTGAGTATCAGATGTATTACCTACTGAATTACATACTCTTTTTTAATAGATAACAATGTTGTTCAGTCAGTGGGTCGTATGCTTGTTGCTAAGTAGTATAAAAAAATATTTAGTTTATTTAGCGGTGCGAAAATCACGTCGTCGAAAAAGTTGTCTTAAATAACAACAGACAACGAGCTAGTAGATTGAATAGTACCTGCGATTTTTTTTCAAAGTAAGTACACAACTCTGATTTTGATTAAATTTGAGCGCGATAGCCCATTCAATTGTCCAATCCAAACTCAATGCGAGGGGGTTTCCGCACTTAAAGAAACACAAAGTCATAGTTGAAAAATCCAGATTTAAATATTAAAATATTTTTTAATGGACGTAAACCAGTACCTCTACCCTAATTTCATAGGTAATACGTTCGGCCGCAGAGTCCTTTGATGAGGCCGCGATGCGTGGCGGCGCTTTTGATGCGGACAATCGGTGCCGCCAAGTGCCAAGGACATAATATTTGGCGCCAAAGTGCGTAAAACAGTGGGCATCAGTGTTGCCATAACTGATTTTATAAAATCGGTAGATGGCATGTTAAAAATAGAAGCAGCGTAGATTTCAAATGAAAAAGTGGTAAATTTATTAGTAGATTTAACATGTATGTTTACGAGTTTATGCTTTTTAAAAGATAGAAGACGTTCGTTCGAAAAGCGTTTCGTTTGTTTGGCGTCTTGTCATCCGCAAAGAAAAATATCGTGTTAATTTTATGTATTAATTGTTGCCTGATTTCTCAACTTTTTTCTCCTCTTCCTCCTTTCCTCCTTTTCCTCTAGCTTTATCTCCTCTCGGTATGATTAAAACTTGTGATTTTCAGTAGCATTTTACTATTAAGTTCAGATTTTTAGCGCGAACAGACAGCAAAATGTAAGAAAATAAAATCATTGTTTTTATTAAGTAGATACCTAGGTAATGTACTTTTTAGTAGAAATAGAATATTTGTTCTGAACAAAGGGATTGATTTAACCATTAATTAGTTAACTGCAGGTTTTTTAGTCATATTTACCTAAAAAATAAAAGGAAGGTCTGTGGAGTTTTCAAAATTCTACGTATTAAATTAGATTGTTACAACTAGATAGATTAATGGTTGGCAACATTTGTATGTAGGTACTTGTGCCGACTTCTGTTCTGTAGGTTGTTTACATGTTTATTTGTGGACTAGTTATTAGTGTGTTTTTAGTAATAGCGAATATTAGATGATGCTTTGTGTTGGCGCAGCTGATGGTAGCTTGCGAAAAGCTCGTCGGCTGTACAGTGAGAGATTTGTGGACGGAAGACTAGAGGGTGACCGTCGGCGGCTTCCCTCTTTGAAGTGTTTTAGGAAGATGGTGAACAGCCTTCAACACACTGGAAGTTTTCGTGAAGCCCTCCTACGGCGCCCACAGCATCAGAAGATCGTATTCTCGAGCATTTTCAAGCAGACCCGAGAACGAGTACCCGGCGAGCTGGAACGGTTCTCGGAGTGAACCCCGTTCATTTCAAGGGGGAAGTTCGCGCGTATTTAAAGATGCGTTTTGATCAGTGGATTGGGAGTGGCGGTGAAGTGAGTCGCTTGCCCGGCGAGGCCCCCGGATCTCACTCCGCTCAACTATTTTCTCTGAGGTTACGTGAAGAAAAAAGTGTAAAGTACAGAATGTGACAGCAAAGAGAATATGGCAGCCCGGATATCAGAAATTTTCAGTAGCGTAACCCCAGATATGTTTCGAAGCGTACGTGGTAGCATGTTACGGCATTGAGCAACGAGGTGGTAATATTGAGCCGTTGCGCGTTGCTATATTTTTTTAAACGTAGGTATGCCTTGGAGTTTCACGCATACTGTGGCGTCATAAACTCTTCAGTCATGTGTACATGTACCTACTCTCATGTTTTTGTGACCTACATAAGTGATAGTTTAAACACCTTGTGTTGCGATCGTGAAGTGATAAATTAGTGCGTTCCTATGGGTGCACCAGATCAGGTACATCACCATTTCGTTGTAAGGAGAACACGCCCCGGTAAGTAATAGGTAGTCAAAATATCTCTGATGTTACCTATCTCTAGTACCTACGCTTGGTAGGCCGGCTACCAGGCGCACAGCTGAGATTAGAGATTATGCAAAGGTTATTGGACTCAATTGAACTTATCGTGAAAGAACAAAATACAATAGTGTTGTGACCGACCGACTTTTGCTAAATATCGAAAAATTTAAAGAATTTAACAATTTTGTAAGACGATTAACGATGTCATCACTTTATTACTATTTGTACATTGGCCGGTGCATATCGACTGGTTATCAGGCATGTGTAACGACCCTTAAATATGACTACACCTTTCTGTAACACCCTGTATATTATCTATGTTCACCTAACTGCCCTAAAATATTCTTCTCCTATTTTCTTATCTCCATCCTATGGTTGCCTGTAAGAAATTGCCGCAGAGCGATAAGGCCGCCATCTGTACGTGCCACGGAACTTGTATCACATATTCTGGTGTAATGTGTAATTGGTGTACAATAAAGACGTCATTATTATTATTATTATTATATTTCATTACAGAGATCAGTTGTTATAGATGTTCCATAGTTAGGCGATTCCTCACATCCACTACACAAACACCCACCACAATTCAAAATGAACTGACTCACTTGGCTTAAGCCTGTGATAGGTTCACACATACCAGCCGAAAAAGCTGAGAAGTTTAAAATAATAATAGTAGTAAATACTTTTCATATTCATTCATGATTGTGCTTGTAGAGTGTTCGACAAGTAAGTCAAAGCTTGCAAGTTGAATTGCCATGTTTGTTTTTGATGTTAAATTGAAACTCAATTTTGAACAGACATACATACATATGGACAATGGAGCTTGCCCTATCCTTATATTTGCCGGGATTTCTAAAATCCTCTATTCACAACATATGGTTTCAGGAATAGTGAGTAGTCAACTCCATTGGCTTCTATTTCCTGCTTGATTGTTGGTATATCCAAAGATGTTCTTATAAACTACTGGCTACTGGGGGAGGCCTTTGTGTGGCAGGGGCAGATTGAGTGAGAGGACAGCTGTGCAACACCTCCTATCTCAACAATTTTATTTACTAGTATGTAGTACTCTTATTCAATCAATAAAAGACTAGAATTTGAATTTGAGTAAGGCACTCAAATTCAGGCACTCTTGTAGGAGAGTAGGGCTGTGTCGTCAGCACACGTTGCGACAGTTAGTCCTGGGGTTTGTGGCAACTCATACATCAAGTCCAAGTTCCAATTTTGAACAGATTGTTACTAAAAACATTGGTCTGCTGTTAGTGAAAGTGTGTGCTAATGTGGTGTTGTCTTCACAGCAAGTCAAGCTAGAAGTTATGTCTAATGTACGCCTGAGCATGGAGGAAGTGATGCAGAAGGCTGCAGTTGGATCAGACAGTGTTGACGTGAAACAAGAAGATGCTGAAGGTAATAAGGCCGCCATTTGATACACAAATATACAAATATAGATTACTACATTCATGTGGTTTCTTATTCAGGTGCTCCTGTATCTAAAAAACCTCGACCAACTACGCAAATGAACTATGAAGATACGCCAGCTAACAACCTAACGAGAAGTGACCAAGCAAAGGACAACATTGAAGAACCAAAAGACGAAAATAATAGCGTTGTAGAACAGAAACCAGTTAAGAATAATACGATAGTGGAAACACGCGACGAAAGAGATATCAAATTAAGTAACAATAAACAAAATGTTAGCACATCCGATCATAGTGACGCTCACAAAGGAATGTCTAAAAACAAAATCAGTGCAGACCAAAGTGTTAATAGGAGCTCAAGCAACAAACTTAAACATTTGATATGTGACAGTTGTCAGAAATGTTTTAGACGTAAATATAATTTAATAATTCATATGCGTACACACACTGGCGAGAAGCCTTATGAGTGTAAGGTGTGTAAGAAATGTTTCAGAGTAAAGGATAGTTTAGATAAGCACACTCGCACACACACTGGCGAGAAGCCTTATGAGTGTAAGGTGTGTAAGAAATGTTTTAGTGAAAAGAGTAGTTTAGATGAGCACACTCGCACAAACACTTGCGAGAAACCTTATGAGTGTAAGGTGTGTAAGAAACGTTTCAATCAGAGGGGGAGTTTAAATATTCATATGCGCACACACACTGGCGAGAAGCCTTACAAGTGTAAGGTGTGTGAGAAATGTTTCAGTGTAAAGAGTAATTTAGATAAGCACACTCGCACACACACTGGCGAGAAACCTTATGAGTGTAAGGTGTGTAAGAAATGTTTCAATCAGAGTGGGAGTTTAAATAGTCATATGCGCACACACACTGGCGAGAAGCCTTATCAGTGTAGGGTATGTAAGAAATGTTTCACTGTTAAGAGTACTTTAGATCAGCACACTCGCACACACACTGGCGAGAAGCCTTATGAGTGTAAGGTGTGTAAGAAATGTTTCAGTGAAAAGGGTAGTTTAGATAAGCACACTAGCACACACACTGGCGTGGAGCCTTATGAGTGTAAGGTGTGTAAGAAATGTTTCAATGTAAAGAGTAATTTAGATGAGCACACTCGCACACACACTGGCGAGAAGCCTTATGAGTGTAAGGTGTGTAAGAAATATTTCAAACAAAAAAGTAGTTTAGTTATGCACACTCGCACACACACTGGCGAGAAGCCTTATGAGTGTAAGGTGTGTAAGAAATGTTTCAATCGGGATGACAATTTAAATATTCATATGCGCACACACACTGGCGAGAAGCCTTATGAGTGTAAGGTGTGTAAAAAAAATTTCAATCGAAAAAGCTATTTAGTTAAGCACACTCGCACACACACTGGCGAGAAGCCTTATGAGTGTAAGGTGTGTAAGAAATGTTTCAATCGGAATGACATTTTAAATATTCATATTCGCACACACACTGGCGAGAAGCCTTATCAGTGTAATATTTGTAAGAAATATTACAAAACTAAGAGTTTTTTAAATCAGCATACTCGTACACACACTGGCGAGAAACCTTATGAGTGTAATGTCAAGTCAGTCAGTTAGTGTGTAAGAAATGTTTTAGTGATAAGAGCAAGTTAGTAAGACATATTCGTTTAAACACTCACTGAAAACACAGTCGCTTACTTGTTAGGGCACCCTGCGCGCACTTTAGGTGTACTAGACTTAAGTGTGGCGTGAAATGTGTCCGAAATAACATTAATTCTAATATCCGTTCTGCGCCAATATAACATTACTGTTGTTGTGGTAGAGCGTGCGACTGCTAAGTCAAAGGTCGCGGATTCGATTCCCTCTCAGTGCAAACATTTGAATATTGTTGAGTCACCGGATGTTGCTATGCATGTAAATAAGTGCGTGTGCTTTTGTGGTTGTATAATTATACTAGCATTCCACCCGCGGTGCCGCCCGCGCGGATGTCGGTATTTTTAATACCACTTAGGTGGCAGACAAGCACATGGCCTACCTGATGGGGAGAGGTTACCGTGGCCTATGGACGTATTCAACACCAGGAGTATTACACTCGCGCTGCCGACCCTGAAAAAACCTTCTAATGCCCCTCTTGAAGAACCCCATATTGTAGGTGTTTGGGAAAACCACAGCGTAGGATTAAGTTTCTTTCATACCGCACAGTGGTCTCATTGTGTGAGGATGAACTCCCTGCCTACGGCGAGCAGTGCGATGATAGAATGTATCTGTGGGCATCATGTCAAACAATTCTTGAGCGCAGACCATCGTATAGGCAGTAGAACACACAGCGAGGCGAAATCCCTCCTAAGACTGACAGGTTCCACATCACCTGTGAGTATAGGATTGTCAAGCAGCCTCAACGCCCGTTTTTGCACCGAGTCGAAGGGGTCAAGCTGGTATGCAGGCGCTCCAACAAAAAGGAAACAGCAGTATTCCATGTGGGGCCGGACCTGTGCTTTATAGCGAAGAACCGATTGAGTTCAAACAAACGTAAGATTTGAAGTCTGAACAAGCAAATACAATCGCATCGAAATTCATTCAGTAGCTCTTATTCCATCGCGGACAAACAGACAAGAATTACAAAACACTAAATTGTGTTCAGTATCGTTAAATAAAAAATAAAAAAAAATATTTATTGCCAAATAGTATGTAACAATGTTAACAATATTATACTGTGACCCCACACTAGGCGAAGCCTGTCCTGTGTGTTCTCTTACGTACAGACAAGACCACTTTACAGTAATATTATATAATAGTATAGGTAGTCCAACAAGTTGTAAATGTTGACACAGCTAGTGCGGGGACACAGGCAGTGTCTACCGACCAACCCAGCAGTTCGTGAATTGGTCGGGACTTTTCTTTGTTCAGTACCTACATGCAGTACCTACTGTACGCATGCATTCATTAGAATGTATCTAAGTACGCTAATCCGTATTCCAGATCCCATATCACCCATATTCTAGAATGCATCTAAACAGACCTATAAATTAACAATGGAAATAATTATACAGTATTGATACATACAAATGTTTGCACTGAGCGGGAATCATGCCCGCGATCTTTAAGTCAGCTGTTGACCTCTCTACCCCACGCCACAGAGGTTTATAACTAAAATAAAAGCGCATAAACGCTTTACGGTGGCTTCAGCAATAGCTTAAAGCAAATTAGAACAAAGTGCTTATAGGTGTATAGTACAGCTAAGTGTACACGTGTCCAAACTTATCTTACACTAGCTTTTGCCCGCGGCTCCGCCCGCGTAGATGTCGGTTATCGCGACAAAACATAGCCTATGTCCTTTCCCAAGATCTAATCTACCCCTGTACCAAATTTCAGCAAAATCGGTTCAGTGGTTTAGGCGTGAAAGCGTAACAGACAGACAGACAGACAGAGTTACTTTCACATTTATAATATTAGTAAGGATTAGAACTACGTAGGTTGTGTGGAGTTCGTATGTGCTCTGTGTCAATAGCGTGCAATATAATAACGCTTTTGGGGTGCGGCTGGGGCTCCCCCGATACTGCAGTGCATCTGAAATGTTTGCAGCGAGAAGCGCATAAAAATCACAGATGATTTTTATGCGCTCATGCGCAAAAAAAGGGCCTCGTTGGTGCACAGGCTGTGGGCAAGCTCTAGTGGCATGTTGAAGGTGTTCGCAGGCAGGAGGGAAGGGATGCGATGGGTAGGCTCTCCAAGTTACACGTTGAACGTGGGACTTTGTGAACCTATCAACAGAATCTAATTAATTGTTTTAAATGTTGCATGTCTTTACTTCTTTTGTATGTGGACTATAGTTGCCAGAATAAATAAATTAATGACTAGCGACTAGAGGCGATGTCAGTTCTGGAAGCAATCTCCAGCGGCAACACTCGTAGTGTTATTATTTGTTCTCTGCTTATACCTGACATAGCTTATAGTAAGAACTTAAATAAAGGCTTGTGATTCATTTAAAGTATAGTGCTTACTATTGTACACTTTCATATAAATTTTACTAATGTTACTTTCTAATTTTGATGATGAATACAGAATATTTTTATTGAATTTGAGTTTTCTTTTAGTAATAGTACTGAGAATCACAAGTTCCACACAGATTAGAGGTGGGTTTACCTAAAATGGGAATAACTGGAGGGTGCCGAGAGTGACAGTAGACAGTACTGCACCGGACGCTGACGCTACGAGTACATTCTGGCGGAGCAGCAGCCTTTCAACCACGCCGAAGGTGATTGGATGAGAGACGTGGAACGACCATGCGGCACTATGAAGGACACAGAGCTACTAACATTGTACAAAGAGCTGTGAGTGGCAGCCTGTAGTAGAGAAGAGTGGTGACGATAGTAGTTACTGGTATTCGCGCTAACCGCTCCAGCTGGGCTAACTCTCTAGTGTTAAAGTCCTAACACACCACTGAATTTGGTACGGCCCGAACCACCGAACTTTGTGCGCTCCGAACCCAACAGCGCTTAGTGAATTTTGTGAAGTCACTGGGGTTTAGATAGGTACATAATAATAACGAATAAGAATTGTACCTGGCTCGGAAATAACCCTCCTCTCGCATCCCGCTCTTGTCCTTCGATACCCGCAGCATCCGCAACACTGTGGCCGTTGCACGTTTGGCTTAGTTTGAGTTTCGTAGTTATTTGTTATAGAATTTTAGTTAGGCTTCTCAAACGTAACAATAATGATTTGTTATTGTTACGTTTGAGCAGCCAGGTGCCATGATAATGCGCACGAGTTACACACAATGCTACATAGACCCATGGTAAGTATAACTTAACCTAGCTTGTGTTGTGGAATCTAGTATACGCACAAACGTACTTAGATATGTAACATACTTACCCAGACTAATACGCATATACATAGTCATAGATCCCGCGCCCCCTACGTAGTGCAGTCGAACGTACCTACAACCTCCGCGCTACAGAGGCCGTCGCTATACTTCCATAGACAATACGATGCGTCACCACAGAGTAAAGCTACGTCTACAGCTCATATTCTGATGTTCGGCAATTTAGAAAAATGAAACTTTCTCTATGGCGTCCATTACCTACACGGTAGGTTTTGCTGTCACTTATACTTTGTAAAATGTAGCTTGGGTCCTATGACAGATGTTGAAAAGACATCACTAGTGATGTGAAAGTGTAATAGTCTAAGTCGAGAATAAGTATAGGTACAATGAAAATGCATGTATGTATATTATCAAAAGCTATTTATTTAATCTGAATCAGACAATGGAGTACATCCTAAATCATCATCATCATCGTCGTCGTCTTCTATATCCGACTCGCTGGAACAGTCTTGGAGATTTATAATAATTTCATTTTCTCGAAGGTTGTCAAATCGAACGTCACGTTCCCAGTCTTCAATAATGAGACGTTTGGTCCTTTCCACAACACTTTTCCAGTTCTCCGGTGTTACTTTGGTGCAAGCTTCTTTTAATAACCCCATCATTTTATTTGCAGTAAACGGCGGAGTGGTATTGTTGCGTGCCGCGTAGCCTAAAAACAATTAAATATTCATTATTATATTAATAGTAAAATATGTATTACATGGGTCTTTGTTACTGAACTTTAAATAGGTAACATATTTTTTGTAATTAGCTTTACCCTAGGACTTAGTCTGAATTTTTTAGATAAAAAGTAGGCTATGGTCCTTTCAGCCTTTGTTGCTACAATGCAACGAAAAAAAAAATTTCAAAACTAACACTTTTCAAATTTATAAAATGTATCATATGACAGGATTTTATTAAAAAAAAAACTAAAAATAATTAAAAAATACGAACCTTTAATTTGAGCCCATATCATTTCTATACTGTTGTATTGGCAATGATATGGAGGGAGACGGAGAACAGTGTGACCAAAGGATTTTGCCAGTTCGTCGAATATATATTTTGGACCGCCGGGTGGCTTATTTAAGTTAACGAGCCTTAGTAGCTCCACCTTCAACATTGAGACATCAGCCTCAACACCTTGATTTTGGAGCCATTCCAAAATTTCGCTCTTTCGGTTAACTTTGGTTGGCGGTTTATCCATTTGCACGGAATGGTATGAGGCGTTGTCCATAACAATAACATGGGGCTCATTTAAATTGGCTAATAACGTCATGAACCACTCTTTGAATTTTTCATAATTCATTTCTTCGTGGTATTCAACCGTTTTAACTGACTTAAAAGCCAATAAACAATTGGGCACAAACCCTTTGGCTGTCCTAGCATGACAAATAATAAGTATTTGCCCTTTTCCTTCAGGCACCTTTGTTACGGACTTCGCAGTATTATCATTCCATGTTTTAGAAACGCTATGATTGGCATTTAACCATGTTTCGTCCAAAAAAACAACTTTGTCCCAATCTACAATTTGTTTTGCCTTTCGTAAAAAATCACAACGTGCGAGAGCTATATCTGTCCGTTCCATTAATATTTTTCTTTTGTCTGCTTTTTGGTAACGGAAACCTACTTCTTCTTTTAATAATTTAGACAATGAGGGCAAACTTCCTTTAAAAAGGTTGGCTTCTCTGAGAGTGGTACGCAATTTTCTTAATGTTGGCAACTCATTACGCGTGTAGTAACTGTAAATGTGATTACGTATAGCATCAACGTCGAAACTGTCTGGTTTAGTCACTGGACGCTTTCGCCTCCTCTTTTTATTTGGTGTCGTTAGGACGCTTTCTTCCATTGAAGACTCCCCAAACTTTTCCTTTGTGATTCAAGAAACAGTGGTTTTTCCAATCCCAAGAGCATCAGCTACGCGATCACGTACGTTATTTAAAGGCAAGAGTGGTCCGCCATTTTGTAATTCGCGTTCAAAGTAGTGTCGCAAATTAACCACATATTCACGCATTTCGCTCTTGATAACAGTTTTTCTCGTTCTTTTCGGCATTATGGCACAACAAAAAAGTAAACAAGGGAACAAACTTAACTATAACAAAATACACAACAAAACTTAACACTAACAAATAATAACAACCAACGATAATAACAAATTACTGGTGAAGAAAAAAGTTAACACTGGACGCATACAAGCACAAGGCTGAAGCCATAGAACAATTATACTGAGGTGACCGACGCCGGCGTTTCACCAGGGTTGCCATAACACAGCACAAATGGACACTAGTGATTTGTTAAATTATTTGATTTCGATGCATGGTATCTAAGAAAGTTGTACCCAATATATTTTAATCAATCACAAACTCAACACGAACTACATAATATTTACATTCATTAAAGATACCTAACGAAAATCTATTAACTTTACATAATTTTATAAATTCACAACAGTTATATAATGTGTATCGATTATGCCTCATACAGTCGATTGTGTCCCATCTCTAGTAATTTCTGCCGACGGACGGAACCTTGATAAAACGGCAAGATATTTTTTGTTGCGCATTTATTTTATTTATTGATGCTTGTTTTTCCAAATTATTATGTTGTTATTGTGTTATATTATTGTATGATAAATTTTATTTGTGAACTATGGTGGTAACTACGAAAAATAAAAATCTAGAAATGAATGATCGAAGAGAGACGCCGTTACAATGTAAAGTCGTCCTGAAAATGTTCAAATGTCATAGGACCCAAGCTACATTTTACAAAGTATAGTAAGTAGATTTCTATATAGGTAAATTAAATAAAACATATAAATATATAAAGGTTCATATCTTGTGCATTTATTACTTCAAAGTACTTAATACAAAGAGTTTCTATTAAGTTTTTACAGATAATAAAATTTTCTCAGTCTTCATTTTGTAACATTTTGTTATGACTTCGGCTATGGGTATCCTCTCCTCAGGCTTGAGTTGAGTGACAAACAACGGCTGGCATCTGCAATGAAAAGAAATAGATAGTAATAGGATTACAATATTTTCATTTCGCTCGCTATTTCATTTGGTTCTATTAAAGACAGTAAATCCCTAAAGAATATTACTTTTGGGAAGCTATGTTCAGTTTATTGCAATGACAGCTTCTGTGGGATGGGGATATTCAACTAGGTAACCAGCAGGAGGTTTTAAGGCAACAAATGCCTGGCAATGCGGCTCCCGCCAGGTCCAGGTAAAGAAAGTAGGCTTGACGTCGCGGAGGAGAAAGAGCCGAAGGCGGACTCTGAGCTGCGAGGTAACAATGCAATCAGTATAGTAGGTATGTCTACACAAAGATGATGACGACAATGTTCAATTTCCGTTCAGTGAAAATATGTATATGCATCAAATATACCTATTTGCAATGGTTGTGTATCTGCCTGTTGTCTGCCCAGGTTGCCATACTAACATCTATGAGAGTCGTTATATATGGCAAAAGCCCGTACAGAAGGGCTAACCATCTGTCCGGTTAACAGCTTCTCTGCTGGAAGGATCCACCACTTGAGCTTGAGTGACAGCTGCCGGCATTTGTAATGAAGGTAATAGAAGGAAGATAGCAAAAGGATTATACAATTTTCCTCTGATATAAACTGTACCTTCATGGATACAACCTTCAAACCACCAATTCCATCAAAAGCAGAAAATGTCTGCAGAATGTTGGTTTGGGATTGTTAGTTTATTTTATAGTACCTAGTTACTAATTTGTAAGTGCATAGCACACATCTAAGTATGAAAGAGAAGAAACCACTTCCTACTTCACCTGTAGAATGTTACTGTAGTGTCTTGCATGTAAGTTACAAATTTGTGTGTCAGTGGGGTATATATATATTATGTACTACTATGGTACTCGCAAGGTTACTTGTACAATATCTACCATTTTCAAGAACTGGGTCGCCACATTCTTGTAATATGGCACCTCTGAAGTGTTGCTGATGTATATATAATTTTGGCCACTTGGTGGACTTGCAGTTGACAAGGCGAAAACAATCGAAAATAATGTTTCTGAATGATTCTCTGGGGCGGTGGCATGCCACAGATGTCCACCATAGTGTCAGTTCAGTGTAATACACAGTCTTCAGTGTATACTTCCAATAGTTGCTTGTCATTATGCCAAGGGGCTGGTTCTTCATTGGGGTCATCGGCCATGGTTCTAGTGGATATCCATCATCACCTGTGAATTAAATCAAAATATAATATATGTTATAATTGTTATATTGACACATTGACAGCCTCTGTGCAAATATTTGTATGAATAAGGGTATTAGCATTGGTTCGGTTGTGCGTCAGAAAAAATGTTAAGCCGTTGGTTGCAGTTAACATGTATAACAGTCATTATATAGGAGAAATAGTCCACACAGAAGGGGTGATCATTCGTCCTGTCAACAGCATCCCCACTGGCAGTAATAGTATATTGACACACGGGGTGTTCAGTTATTTGACTCGAAACTTACCAAGTAACTATACATGGTGGTCTCCGTTATTAACAAACGTCTTCATGTGGCATGAACTGGGGAATTTTCATATGATATATGTGGCTACCATGCCGAGCTCCTGGCCATCGAGCATTTATATTTAAAATGAGCAGAATAGTGTCACACACCTAAAATGATAAAAAGCACATAAATTATACAATTACAATATATTAAATGAGATGAAGTATTTCTAGATAAATAATAATTTTTAATCAACCCAACTATAGGTTAAACAATGTACAAGTTATACAATGAAACTTACATAGGACTCCACAGAAAGCCCGTAAGGGCGTTTTCTTTCAAGTGATAGCGCTATTTCATCAACAAGTTCTTTAAACATTGCCTTTGTAATGCGATACAATGATAGGAATTCACCATCAGCCAAATTCAAATAATTTTCACTAGCGCGCAGAATCCATGCGACTCGCCATCGCATTACCATTTCGCGCTTCCCGCCTATGTTCTAGAGTAAACTAATACCATGCTAAACACGCTTCAGCCATAATATTTCTCGTATTTCCCTACAACCTCCAAAAATATTCAATTCTTTTTCAAGGCTTCTTGGCTTCTTGCTTGTGTGTTATGTCTGATGTTATGTATGAATACTATATTGTGATATTGAAGTAAAGTGTGAACTTTAAACTCCCAAACAGAACTCTTAAGACAAAAATATTGAACTATTACAGTGAAACGTGCACACAATTAAATTAACGAGCCTAAGTAACGCACAAAAAACGCTAGAAATGTAATAAGTAAACAAAAGTGATTTCTTCCAGCTTAACAAGTCACGTATATTTATAACCTTGGATATATCACTATTACAATAATAATAAAATAAAGCAAACGTTAAAATGCGTCGTAGAATTTCTAAAACGGGACATAGGTTTTAGTAAGGTTGCCTGAATAGCAAGTTGATTTATTTAATCAATAAGATTTGGCTTTCTGCGACGAATACTCTTACAGTTCCATTGAAGGAGATTGAGAACCATTGTTAAAATTATTTTTTGAGATAATCTCCAGTAATTGTTCTACAAGAAGGGCAACGTCGTGCGGCAGAGCATCTGACAATTTCGTTAGTATATTTATTAACGAACAGAGCAAAAGTTGGACAACATTGTCATTGGGAGTGGCCAGAGGGGTTGTCTCTGTAGGAGGTGTAATGCAGCACCCATTGGGTTGAGTAGAAGGAGGCGAATTAGTCATTTCATTGTGTTCATGAACATCAAAAGATTTCCCAGGAACAAACCTTGGGCGTATAGGGAGGGAAATAGTTTTTTTATAGCATACAGAAGGAGGAGACAAGAGAGAAGGGGCAGGAGGAGAAAAGAGAGAAGAACATTTAGGAGTTTGGGGCCTAGCCGCAGCCTCGGAATAGAGGGGTCTACGAGACTGAGGGAGTCTTGAAGAGGCTGCGGCATAACTTATATTTTCCTGGGACATAATAATTTTTATACTTTTTTGCCTGTTATGCTCAGGACATCTTCTGTCGGTAGCGGGGTGGTTACCGCCAGAACATAAAAGCAAGAAATATCTGTATCAGCGACAGTACAAGAATCACCGGCATGGGATTGTGCACACTTATAACATTGCTTGGCAATGTGGCCGAATCGACAGCAATTCCTGCACTGTATTGTTGAATGCTGGTAAAGAGAAACAGGAAGCGATGCAATAAAACAAAACAGCACACGGCCCACCTGATGGAAAGTGGTAACCGTGGCCTGCCGTTGCAGTCGCGCTGCCAACCCTGTAAGTAGAGTCTGTCTCTGTGCCATCAGTTTAGAAGACAAAGCAGGACAAGCCTTTAGTCTTCCCAATGACAGCCCAAATTCTCCAGTGAGCTCTGGCTACCCTACTCACCGCTGGGAACACAACACGAAGTTATTATAGCCGCGGTATTCTGTAGGGCGGAGGTACTTCCCCAGTCGGACTGCTCAATTGGGCGGATATACCGCCGTGTCCTACCTCCTAGAATTGTGATCTTTAAGCAAAACAAGATTTAAAAAACAATTTGCTGCATCTGCCGAATCGAACTCCACGGACACCCTATTACGGCCAATGTTTTTAAGCTCTCCCGCTTTAATGTTTCGATCGATCTTTAATGTTTTTTCAAATAAATAAATTTCCATCCACTTATTTTAAATTTTATGCTTCCCTCCTAATAAATATGAACAATTACAACAATTTCACACTATTATATGTTGACATAAATAATCAGAAAACATAATATTTCCAAATGAAATGTTCAAACTTTGAAGCTGATTATCTCAACATTCAGAAATTGTTAGTTACCTCCTGCATCCACTCACGTCTTCAATTGTGATCTTTAAGGAAAACAAGATTTAAAAAACAATTTGCTGCATCTGCCGAATCGAACTACACGGACACCCTATTACGGCCAATGTTTTTAATCTCTCCCGCTTTAATGTTTTCGACCTTGTTTTTAAAAAGGAACTGAGCAAACCTCAAAGATTTGAATGGTAAGCCGCTTGTTGGGTCCTGCTCCAATCTCGAGACATATACCTTATAAGGACCTTTGTCAGTACTTGAGTACTCGAGTTTAGAGTCAGAATCGTAACCCGGCTTTGAGTAGATGGATTGAATAGATTCCGCTGGCGAACGGGTCTTTTTATGATCAGTATCCGTCGAATCCGGTGCGGCAGAACGTTTTACCGTTTTTTTTGGTAAATCCGGAGGTTTAACCCCGCCCCGGTCAGGGGGTACATCCGCGCTCATTTCCATTGAAATGAGCGCGTACGCCGAATATACGAAAAGTACTAACCTTATAAATACTATTCCACCACCAAAACAACACAAGCAGTTATTTTCCGAGTGTAAATAAGGTTAATAGTGTAGAAAAGCCAAATATCGATGTCGGACCGAATCCGATTATTATATTATACACACGAATTTCCAACGCACATTTGACATTGCCAGAAGTTGTCGACATAATAAAATCGACCTTGGTTGCCATATCCGAAAAATAGAATAGAATCAACAAAATAAGACGTTGCTTAAATGTCTTGTAACCAACCCAAAATTGTCATTATAAAACGTTTTTTTTTTATTTCTTGAGTTTCTTGTAATCATCCAATAATAAAACTCTTTTTTGTTGGAGGTTACGTATTTAATTTGAAATTTATAATTATTACCCAATTATTCTTTACTATCCCATTATAGCTGTGTAGTGAACATAGCTGAACGAATTTATTTTAGAAATGAATTGTGAATTGAGGTTAAACGTTAATCATTAGTCATTAAATCAGTACAGATTTGCATGGTTTAAAGTTAAGTTAAGTACTGAAGCTCCAAACAACATAAACGGTGTTATTGAACTGACGCGAATGTTAATTTGGAGATGGAGAAGCTGTCTATGTGTAGAATATGTCTAGCGGACGACTCTCGACTGCGGTCGATTGCCGACACTCATTTACAGGAGATGTACGAGTCTCTAACTCTGATGCTGGTGAGTAATACTACGTCTGGCACGTTTAATAAAAGAGCCTCTTATAATAAACAACTTAACCTATTTTATGCTTTTTTAATACGAAGAGACCAGCATATATGTTGACTCCAAGTCACGAGAGATACGGGGCGCTGGCGCCCACGGGAGGCTTGATATATAATCGATAATTGGTGCATTGGAGCTTCTCTCTGCAAGGATCTGGTTCAGTCTCGTCTTGGGCGTTGTCTTTTCTGATCTAAATGTAAAGGAAAAGTTAGCAGACTGCTGCATTGACACACTAGTGTTGAAACTGTTAGTAAAGTAATAAAATTATGTTTAACAGTTGGTTACAGAGGACAGAAGACCATTCGTGGCCTGCAACCTCTGTTGCTCAAGGCTTGAGACTTGCTACGAGCTGAGGAGGACATCTCTCCGCAGCGAGGAGCTGTTCATGCAGTTGCTGAACCACAAAGTGGTGAGTAGTCTTGAAGTTAAGTATGAAATTTTGTGGTAATGTTTGGATGTTTTTATTCAATCACACTCTAACGGCTGGATAGATCTAACTGTTATTTGGCACAGTGATAGTTTACTATCTGGAATAACATATTATTATTTAAATTATAGACGAGCAGCAATTTGCTGCTATGTGCACTTCCAGGAGTTGGAGTATAGTTCGGTCAAGTACATATCACTTTTATTGTTTGTTGTTCACTGCAAGCCATTTATCCAAGTGACATTCGGAGGTAGTTAGCATAGTTGCTGACGCCACTTCCTCAGGTCTTTTGTGCCACAGTTGCACAACACAGTTGTTAAGAGAGTGATAAGCTGTCAAGGAATGTGCATGTGAGAGTGAGGCTGTGACCACAGGATGAGTAAGTTTTCTACTGCTGCACAAATATTATCTAATAAATATTAAGTAACTTATATTTATTGTTTAAAATATAAGCTACTTTTTTTGCCAGGAAATGGTTCCCATTAGTGGGAACATGATTAAAAACCGAAGTTGCAGATGTCAGCTAGTGGTGCCTAAAACAATGTCTCTATACAAAAAACATATTATAATAATATATAATAAAACAAAAATCTCTTTATGGAAAATAGCCCAATCAAATAGGTATAACAAGAACATATAGACAGGGAGGCTTCAAACGCATGGTTATATACAGGAAATTTATATAAAGAAACAGAAGGATTTATGGTCGCAATTCAAGATCAAATAATAAAAACTAAAAATTACGAGAGATATATAATTAAGGGTCCAACAGTAATATCAGACAGATGTAGATTATGTAATACCAACCAAGAGACTATAGATCACATAACTGGAGGTTGCCTATTTCTCGCAAATAAACAGTACACCGATCAACATAATAACGTAGCCAAACAAATACATTCACTGTTAGCTCAAAAATATAAGTTAGTAGATAAGTAACCGTATTACAAATATAAACCAAAGGATGTCTTGAATAATGAAACCACAAAACTCTACTGGGACCGAGCGATCATAACAGATAAAACAATTACAAACAATAGACCAGATAAAGCACAAACGCTAAAAGCTGAAAAAACCACATATTTAATAGATATTTCAATTCCTAACTCTGAAAACATAAAGAAAAAATACAAAAATACATACCACTTGCTGATGAAATACGGCAAATGTGGCATCAACACACATTTAAAATCATACCTATCATTCTCTCATTCCAAAATCATTACACACATCACTCACAGAATTAGGCCTACAGAAAAAAGTATACACATACAAAACAAACACAAAACAACAAACATACAAGACAAAAGGGTACTGAAGACACATATTTTTTTGTTCCCAGTTATTAAGTATTATTTATTTTAATTTGATTTCAATACTATTTACAAGTTTTATGTCTACATTACAAGGCTAAAGTGACTACCTGCCGGTTATACTTTTTTCCTCTTCATTCTATACACTTAACTTCTTATACTTCACACTTTTCAATCCTTCACTATGGACAAGACTGTGGCGGATATGAAAGTTGACTTCCACAAGAGAATGGCAGCGTTTGAGGAGGCATTGCAGAAGGCAGCCAGCACAAGTACACCAGAGACGGTGTCAACACTGGCTACTGAGTTTGCAACTTATTGAGCTGACATCACAAAAACTTTAAGTTTGATGCAGCAACAAATTGAGGCCCTAACCCAGACCGTGGACAACATGGAAAAACAAAGGTGACGCAAGATACTGCTGTTCCATGTTATCAATGCGCAAGCTGAGGAAGACACCGCTCATGTTGTTGTTAGCACTGTCAAGCAGCAGTTGGGCATCTCGGATTTCAGCACGGAGGCTATACATCGGTGCCACAGAATGGGTCGTCTGCACTAACTCTAACAAGAAGCCAAGACCCATCATTGTTAAGCTGCAGGCTGTGGATATCCGCGACAAGGTATGGTTCAGTAAGACAAATTTGAAGGATTCTGGCGTTACAATGTCTGAATTCCTTACGAAGACACGGCATGACCTCTTCATGACAGCGCGCGATAAACTAGGCGTCACCAAATGTTGGACCAGGGAAGGCAATATTTACGTGCTGCTTGCGAATGGGCCGCAACGAGTGGCTTCACTGAGCCACCTTGAGCGGATTTGTGTGGAGTCTGGGGGCCTGCTGTTGTGGCTAAGGCTGCGAGTACAGCGACAGGGCCTGCAGTGCCAAAATCCCCACGAGTTGCGGTTACGAGGAAGTAATTCGTCGGTACCTATTCATAGTATGCTGGGTCCAGGTAGATGTTGAATGTATTTGTTTTGTTTTTAAGTTATTACCCACAATTTTTTAGTATGTTTATTAATTTAATTTTTTTCTCTCTTTCTTGTTTACTTCACTACCTACCAAATTTTACTTTTGTTTTACACTTTATTTTATATGTAAACACAAATTAAAAAATAACAGCACCGTCAACATTCAACATCGGTGTCTGCAAAGAGTATATAAGAGTAAGAGGGCGCAATTCAAACAAAAAAACCGAGCTCGGCTCAGCTATTTTTTTTATCCATGTCAAGACGCCGGCGAAGCTATACACCTTTTTAGCCGTCTCTAGCTAAATAGGCTTAAAGAGCTGCATAGTTCCTTAATAATCGATTAATTCCGATTTCAACAATTAGTTTCATACAATTGGAATCGATTGTTCGCTGGAAATATTTAGGAAACTGAAATAAAATTTCTGAACGAAAATATTTAGGAAAGCGAAATAAAATGAACGAATATTCATAATTTCTTTATTAGGCCTACACCTATATAATATAATAATATATGCTATTCACGTTATTGCATATTCTAAGAATAATCATAGTTACAAGGCATTTTTAGTTTCTTTAACGTGAAAAATGTAATTTATTTGCTGTAAAAATACAATTATATGCTTTATTCACAACAACTGATGATTTAATAATGTGTAATAACCGGTTCGGAATACAAACCTATCGGAGCTGATATAGCTAGGTCAGACACTCACATAAAGAAATAAAGAATCAACATCTTAGAACAAAATAGAGTCAATATCTCACACAACACAAGGAGTCAATTTCTCACAAAACAGAATAAACTAGCAGTATTCAACGCTACAGAGAAGTAGTCACTCAATTCAACATAAGCAGTAGATATTTAAAACAGAAATCATCAATTTTAACAATATTTTCACCAACACGAAAACAGTAGAGAACCCAATGATATTACATACTAAAAAAGAGGCAGATATGTTACTATAGTCTAACTTTTTATTAGCTGCAGTAAAATGACGTTTTGTGGGATGCCGGTTTTTGAAGAAAAATAAATAGGGATGTAGCTAAATGAGTGAATCATAAATGAATGAACAGTTTAGTTTTGTGTTTGAGATTAAATATTAAGTTGTAATGTATTTTTTTATTCTATTATTGTTACTATACTAGAGGATTGATCTTTTTTATTGGAAGTATAGGGAGGTACATTTAAAATGAAACAAAAATGCCATAATAATGTACTTTAATCAATCTTTTTCGGAATTACTGTCACTGTCGCTTTCGGTAACACTAATAATAAATCTATCTGTCAATTCATCTATAATATGATCGAGGTGGCACATTTTGTCTTCCACTTTTATAGTGTGAGACACACAGTCACTCCACTTAGCCGGTGTCACTTTGTTTATACCTTCTTGAAATAAATTTTTAACTTCTTGCATTTTATACGTCTTATTATTATTTGCAACGTGACCCTTTACCTGCGCCCATACCAACTCAATGGAGTTCAGCTCACAGTGATAAGGGGGCAATCTTAAAACTGTGATGCCTTTATGTGCAGCCATCTCGTCTATGGCATATTTCTCAGTAAGATTTTGCTGTATCACAATATCTATTAGAGTGGCCTTTACCATATTTGGTTCAAATACAATATTTTTATTAGTCAGCCACTCTTGAATTCGTGGTTTTGTCCACGACATCTTCGGGATTGTTTGGATCTTCCTAGAGTGATAGGGCGCATTGTCCATTACGACTACTGCATTTGGTTTGAGTTTGGGTAGAATACCGCGGAACCAATCCTCGAAACACTCTGCATTCATCTCGTCATGGTAGTCTTCTGTACCTTTCTTTGCTTCAAACATAAGAAGTCCGTCGTCCAGGAAGCCTTCTTCTCCGCCTATGTGACTAATTATTAGTCGTTTTTCCTTTCCTGTGGGATTTTTCAATCCCGTAGTCAGGCCGTCTAAAAATGCCTGTCGAGAAGAGGTAATGCTTCCATCAATCCAGGCTTTTTTTGTAGTATGACCTGAAAAGAACAAGAAAAATCATAAGTTTCGATAGCAAAACAAAAATGGTACAAATATAAGAAACTAAGAGTTGACACTTAAACTTTTTAGGTTGGGGAGATATTATTTGTAATATTATTATGTAACCATTATTTGTAAATAAATAAGTAAAAAAAATAAAAAATCACGTACCAGCATTGACCCAGGTCTCGTCTTGATAATATATATATTTTCCCTCCCTGCGATATTGTTTAATTAAACGCAGGTAGCGCTGGCGCCATGATATGATATCTTGTCTATCAATAAGCACACTCTTGCGTGATCGAGTAACGAATTCGAAATTGAGATGTTTCATAATTTTTCTCAGTGTCTCTTTCGAGAAGTTGGGCAATCCAGGTTCATCATTTACAACTTGCAGCACCTAAAAAATAATATAGTTATTACCTAATTAGTTAATATTACACATGGGATAGGAGAAAACATACATAACGTATAATAAAACGGTGAGTGACGACATGTAAACTAACCTTTGCGATGGTGGGTATTTCATTTCTATGAAAGAACTGATGTACAATTCGTCTAATTGCAGTGAATGTGAAATTATCAAGTTTATCTTTAAAGGTAAGTTTTGGGCCAGTTTTTTCGGGAGGTTTTGGTGATTCGCTGTCGTTCTCCTTGTGCTCCTTTAAAACAGAATAAACAGTGCGGACGGATATTCCCAAGACTTCAGCCACCTTGTCAACGCATTCACTTGTTTTTGGTAATTCAATGTTTGGTTCTGAACATTTCACTTCAAACACATATTTGTAAACGTTTCTGACCCAAAGTTTTTCTGTTGCACTTAGAGCTACACGTGGCCTCTTTTTCCTAGGAGATAAAAACGTGTCTCCATCTTGCGATGTGCCCGGCAGAGCATCCATGTCTTTGATGTATCAAACAAAAAAAACTAAAACTATTAACGAAAACAGGCAATGAAAAACAAACACAACGTAACATAAACTTAACAATAATGATAAATAATGGCAAATCAAAATTATTCGTGTACTCAAAACAGAAGTTAGAAGCCGAATGAGCGAATGACAACCGAAACAAAATGGCGGCCAAGCGTCATCGTAGCACCATAACCAAAAATCAGTACTACCAACTTGAGAGAGCGGTTGCTTGAGTGTTATCTTGCTTAATGCGTAAAAGGATCAACGTTTATACAGCCTTTTATTTACATTAATATTAAATAGAATTTAGCATGATCATTATGGGGCAAATTATGGAACGATTAGATATTCCGTAAACTTTTGTGAACTGAATCACATCACTATTGAGATTAAGCTGTCAACATTATTTTACGGAATGACATTTAGAAACGTCATTTTACTGCAGCTAATAAAAAGTTAGACTTTAGAGCGCGCCTGGTGAAGACGTGAAAACGTCCCAATTAGGACGTATCGCATTCAGTGCATGTCTTGCAAACGCCGAGTTGTCACGTATGTAAGCGCTTAATAAAATTGCAACAAAATGCCATCGCGTGCTTTTAAAAATGTACAAATTACGACACTAAGATTAATAAAACACAAGGGATCTCCTATAACATGTAAATACATAAAATAGTACCGATTTTTTAGTGTTTTCTAATAAAATTAGTTTAATAATATTCTTAAAGTAATGGCGGCAGAAAAACGAGACAAAAATATTTTTGACATGAGTACGACAAGGACACAATAACACTGCATGCATAGATTATCAGTACAGATGGGACATTTTCACTTTACTGCCTACTAAAGTAATAATTGACCTGCTGTTCAGTTTCATTTGTTATTTAAAAGTTTGTAATCACCAGTATTAATCACCATCACCAGTATTAAGCTATATCGCGACATATCGATTAAGTCAGGACCATATTGAAATTATTTTTGGTAACATTCGACGCCAAGGTGGTTACAACAACAATCCGAACACCATTCAATTAAATGGATTGTACAAAAAAATTTCAATCATTTAGAGTTACGTAGTGCTTTTAGTGGCAATTGTATTCCTTTGGAAAATATTCCTGTATTTACGTGCTCATCATCAGGAATCATAAATATTAATTCGTCGTCACGACTTCCTGTTTTACACGAAACTGATAATATTGTAGATATCCTTACATCCAGTGATAAAAATTCGGAAAACAATACTAATATTCTTGCTGGAATGCTTAGTAACGAAAGTTCTTCAGAATCGGCTAAACAAATATTTCTGGTTGGATTGCAAGAAAATTAGCAAATACTTTAAAATGTGAAACCTGTGTTGATACCTTGTACCTTAATGAAAAATTGTGGTTCCACAAATTAATTTCAATAAGAGATATGGGAGGTTTATTATGCTATTCATCAGAAGATTTGTTTTCCGTTTGCTAACAGTCAGAAAGTGTTATTAAATCTCATTTGAATGAAAAAGGAGTTCATTTTGTAAATAATGAAGATGTTGATAAGTTAAAGTATCGAATTTTAAAAAAGTTTTTAAGCTCCAACATATTTCACTCACTTTTAGACCATTCAAAACAACAAGCACCGTCTTTTAATCATCGCATAAATTTAATTATAACATTAATTGACAAAAATATACTGCTGTTCGGCTTCATTCAGCTCATAAAAATAATCCCGAAATAAAAAAAACTTTCTAAGAGGCAGAAAAGAAATAAATTAAATTTATTCGAAGGCGTTTAATTTTTTCTTAATTATCGTTTTGTTTCTTAATTATCATTTTGAATTTTATATTATCATTTTCCGAAATAAATAAATACGTATATTTTTTTCATCGAATTTTATTTCTTACCTACCAACGAAATACCCCTTCTGTTCAACAAAACTAATCTATGCTTCGAAGCTATACTAGAAGCGCAATCGTCCGAGTTATAGCTATCTTTTTTACTCACGTGCTTATCCCATCTTTCGCACTACTTTAACGCTAATTGTCAACTGTTGTGCACTGTATAGGCATGTTTAGCCTGCCGGATCAGATTTGACGAGTCAGTTACTATGAACGTAACATATCTTGTATATAATATCATTGAGAGAACCGGTAAAAATTCATAAATTGACAAGTAATTCAACACAAATATACAAATATGGCGTCTAGGAGCTAAATGACAGCGTTACAAACTCGCCAATCGCCACTCGGCGTCCAGAAAAATGAACCAATCAGCAGAAATGTCATCAAATACGTCAATTAACCAATCAGAGGAAAGGAAGTTTGCCTATTGAAAGAAATCGATTTTTTTCTTTAGGCAAGTATACTTTTTTTGTAACCAATCAGAGAAAACTACTACTTTCCTCTGATCGGTTACAGAAAAAAGCTGATTGGTTGGAATTTCAGGACGCCAAGTTCTGAGTCCAAGTAGGGAAGTGTCCCATGCCTGGGTGTCTGTGACATTTGTCCATGACAGGTGTGACGGATGTCATTGTCATTGATGTTGAGTGTTGACGATTGTCTTTGGCTGCGTTCCATTTCCTCCTTTACTTATATTATTTTAACTTCCAAATCGTGCTTTCCTTTTACTTATCGCTATTAAAATCTACCTCCAAAGACAGTTTAAATGCCTGGACCCATAGATTTTTTCTGGTTCTTTGTTTTTGTTTTACTTTTGCATTACTTCGTTTCTTTTTATGTTTTCGCTTTATCAACAAACCGGCAGATGGAACTTAAACGTTTAATTTTTGCACTAACAAATTAGACTACTGTTCCTTTCATATAATTGCCATTTTTCCAATTATAATATAATTAAAAAGTTTCATTTAAATCTATTTATATTGTTTTATTGTACGTATATATATACTTACATCTATATATTATATTTCATATAAACCATCATAGATATTATACACTTTTAAGTTTACATAAAAGTAATATTTTTGGGGTTTAGGAATGCCTTTTGCAGACTATAGCAGTGACTCTGTTAGTGGTAATGCTAGCCACCAGAGGAAGCCTTCACTTGCTGAATCTCTCTCATCTCAATTCTCCGATGTTCCCAATAACTTTAACGTTGTTCATATAAATGCACAAAGCATTCCGGCTCATTTCCCTGATATGCTGGCAAGCTTTGACTGTACGCATATACATGCAATTCTTGTTTCGGAATCATGGCTAAAGCCATGTTTACCCATTTTACAAAACACCTTACCAGGATTCAACCACATCAGAAACGATCGTGTGGAGCGGCGGGCGGGTAGTGTAGCAATCTATCTGCGCGCGCACATGCTTACACAATTCTGAGCATGTCGCCACAGCCACCGCACGCTGGTGAGCATATCTTTCTGGAGGTTGAACTTCTGCACTCTAAACTTCTACCTACTTGGCGTTTTCTATTGTCCTTCTTCCAATATAAACTACTTTTCTTCATTTGAACTTCTCCTTGATACATTTGTACCGACGTATGGTCAAAGTATAATCATGGGCGACTTTAACACTTGCCTTATCAAGAACGACTCTCGTTCAACTCTTCAATCTATTATCCAATCTTGCAATCTGTCAATTCTTCCTACCGATACAGCTCATCATGCTCCTCACCTTGCTCCTTCTCTGCTCGACCTGATCATCGTTTCCTCTCTTCAGTATGTAGCAAAGCATGGTAAGTATACTGCTGATCAGTTGTCCTACCATAACTTGCTATTTTAATCTTATCACCTTCGTCCACCTAAACTTAAATCTAAATTTCTTCTACAACGCGACTTTGGTGGTATGAACCTGGAAAACTTGCGCAGGGATGCCGATGTCTTGGACTGGAGTCCACTTTATACCTCTAGGTGTGTTGATGAGCAAGTTGGAATTTTTACTACAAATATTATTAAGTGAAACATCTTCCAGCGCCTTGGCTAACAAGTGAAAGCAAAATACTTATAAATAAAAAAGCGACAGCCAAATCGAAATATAAAAGGCGTCCTTCCGAAGTGAAGGTTGACGGTGGTAGGACACGGCGGTATTTTTATTTATTTATTTATTTATTCTTTATGCACGATGTACATTGGCGGACTTAATGCCGTAGGCATTCTCTACCAGTCTACCATTGGGTGGTGCAGAGCTAGTACGTGGTAGGCGCATATTAATGAGGGATTTGAGTTAGATAGGTGATACTATAGATTAATTACATACACTTACATAAACAGTACATATATTTACATACCATAAATCATACATATCTGATTAATATACAAATATAACATAAATACAATATAAATATATAATAAATAAACAAGAGTGGTAAAAACATCATCATAGCAATCATGACTTAACATTGGAAATGTTTTCGTACACAACAGGCAAAATAAGGAAACAAGGCTTACGGAAAATATATGAGCGAATCATCAACGAGATTTTAGTAGACATAAACTTATTTGCCCAGATAGACATAGACACAAACAATAGAAGCACAGAACAGATAAGCACAGCTAAATGTTTTCGTAACTAAACAAACACTATGTACACACAGCGTCAGAGAAAACGGACCCCCTCAATACTTAAAGAATATCGCCGCTTGCGCCGGCCGCGTCACATGACTCACGAATGACGTCACGTGATGCGATCGTCGCTGAGCTGCAAACGAGCGAGCAGCTTTAACTGCCTGTTATTTGCACGTTCATATTTATTTTATTTTTTCTCATATTTTTCGTCTTTTGGCTCAATTGTCTACCAAGATACAATATACTCACAAAAAGATGCCACATTAATCTATGCGTAGTTTAAGGATACGAACCCGCATCTCCAGCGCCAGCCGAACACTTAGACCGTGCCTTATACCACTAGGCTATCGGTTCACTTGATCACAGCGGCGAAAATATGAATAACATTACTCCTATTATCGAGCTAAGTTGATTACGGTGTAATTTTCTAGACCTTAAGGTTTAAATTTCAACATCCACCATATGTGATAATAATAACTGCTCAATTGACTAAAGGATAAGGTTGAAATTAGATCTCGTTTAGTTCGATAGATTACGCTTGATACAGCTTGTTGCACTACCGTCACGTTATACTTCAAAAACTTATTTACTGTATGAGCTGCGGTTATAGTATTATAATATCTGTCACAGCGCGCTAAGGTTGCAATTAGAATACTTCTTTGCCTTATTTACTAAACTGTGATTGAAGGTAACTTAATAATTCGTGGTAATTTGCATTGGTGTTGTTTTGATCCTCCTCGTAATATTATTCAATTTATTAAGTTTTTGATCAGATTTTTGAGTAAATTGAAAGTATGGTTCGATTAACAACATTTTTGAAAGCTAAAATTGTTGTTTTTTGGGAGCAAAGAACAAAGTATAAAGGAAATTGAACGAGTTATGGCCATAACGGTAAGAGTTACGATAAAAATATATTATATATCTATTTATTGCTTAATCATGTTACATTTTCGTTTACAAGTTAGATTTTGGAGTTTCTTTTATTTATTATCATTTTCATTACAGTGAAATACAGTGCGTAGATGGATTCGAAAGTATCAAGGGACGAGTGATATGAAATGTGAACGCCAAGGACCTCGCCCAGTTGCTTACACTCATGATTCAGAGCGGCACCGTGATATTGTGGAAGTTCACTCAGTGGCAGCCTTAAAATCTACGCGCTCAAGTGCTGAAACTTTTGGAGTGTCGCTGAGCACTGTTCGACGACATCTACACGCTGCGAACATCCATAATTATAAGCCAGCCAGAAAGAAACAACTTACTGACGATCATCGCACCAACCGAGTAAATTTTGCTACTCGTTATTAAAATTTCTACTGGGAAAACGAAATTGTTATATTTTCCGACGAAAAATGCTTCAAGACAGATAGGGATGGCCGAAAATTTTATGGAGAAGAAGTGGCCAACGGTTCAACCCAAAAAATGTATTAGACTTAAGAACAAGAGGGCGGCTAACATTAGGTAAGCAAATTTTTATATTATTTAACATATTTTTTTATATTTTTTTTATATTTTACACTTTTTAATTTTTTTGTTACAATGCAATTAAATATAAAATTTGTTTATTCTAAATTATTATTCTCTACCCCGAAATTTATATATAATATTATATATTTCTAATTATTATTGCTACTGACATTGGTTTACATATTGCAACAGATTTGAAAAGGTTTATTATTTTAGGTTACTGGGGATGGATGTCTTCAATGGGCCCAGGCGAGCTAGTGGAAATAGGTGGCCGCATGAACAGTGAGCGATACCTTGAAGTGTTGAAAAACGTAATGCTGCCTTCAGTGCGGGTCGGATATCCAGAAGGACAAATTTACCTGGTTCAGGATAACTCTTCAGTGCATCGGTCCCGAATTGTGCAAGACTGGCTTAATGCACAAGAAGATATAACAGTGTTTGAGTGACCGGCTAAAGGCCCGGATCTTATTCCTATAGAAAACTTGTGAGGTCAGATGGTTTTAAATTGGGACTTAAGTGAAATAAAGTCAAAAAAATAATTGTATGAACAGGTAAACAGAACTTGGGAACTAATGCGAAATAGTCCAGTATATTTTAATATGGTTTCGGGGATGAAAAGTCGTCTTCAAGAAGTGATAGACAGTGAGGGCCATCCGCTCCGTTATTAATGCAGATTATTCATTCTTACCTAGAACAAATCTTTGTGTGATAAGTAACACAATTATTTGTTATGTGCTTGGGTGTAGTTTATCTAAAAAATATCTAAAATAAGTATTATATCAGTTGTCTATTATCCATGTCACATTTAGGTGCTTATTTTGGGATAGATGACGCTGTGTATAAAGTGTCCTAACATTCATAATCATGTTATTATATTATCAATACCCAATCAAATTACTCTTGTTTACAAGTTTAGTAATCTTCTAATGTGTTAATGATGCACCATCTGACCTCACATATTTTTCTAAAGTTGTGTTAAAAGGGTTACTTATCAGAAAATGTGATCAAATAGGAAGATGTATATTGCTATACTGATTTAGTTTAGCATGTTGGTTCTTTCTTTGTGATTCACATGCACAAATAACATTTCATTATATTCATCATTCTTTTATATTCGAAGGTTATACAGAATGGAAAAAATTAATGTTCGCAACTTTAAATAAATATGTAAATAAATATTGTAGTTATGTTTCTAGAGTTATCTAATATTAAACATTTTATACTTCACTTAGGGTATTGTGTTTTGTCAATCAATTTAGGTCAGGTAAAATCTGAAAATAAGTAACCCCAATTTAACTCAGATAGAAAAACTGTATACTAAACCGGAAATGGACTCAATGTAGTCCTAGAAATGTAATTCGAGAAATAAATTAATATTGTTTATGCAACAAGCCTATCTTTTCTTACAAACCTCATATCTACTATAAAATTTTATTCCTTTAGTAATAATTAACAAAAAGTGCTTAAGAGAATAAAATAATAATTGTAAGAAAAAAAAAAGAATTTAGTGTGTGTGGATTTGAACTCCCGCTTGCTGTATCCATCATATATTAAGCATCAGTCATAACCACTAGGCCAACATGCCATTTACACTGTAATTCGAAAAACTTCAATACTTTCATGTCATTATCAAGGGGGGTTCGTTTTCTCTGAAGCTTACTGTACTACTCTAAATATTTATCATCACAATGTGTGTGGAATTATCAGTAAAAAAGATGAACTTGAGATATATATAAGTGGTTTGCCATATAAACTCAATTATATATGTATTTCTGAGCACTTTCTCAATGAAACTTTTGGTAAAGCAGTTCAGTTTAAGTAACTATATTATAGGGGCTTATAATACGAGACTTAAAAAAAGTAGGGATGGTTCTTTGATATTGACAACTCATGATAGGAAAATTGAGGAACTTCCAATATGTAAAAAATTGTATAGAACCGATAGCTTTGAAATCTGTGGCGTCAAGGATATTGAAACTGATCTGTGTGTAATTTGCTGTTACAGAACACCTGTAGATAGTAATTTTGAAAATTTTATGGACAGCCTCGAAAAATTATTGCAGCATTTCCTCAATGAAAAATGTATAATCTGTGGTGACTTTAATGTTAATGTATTGAACAATGACAAGCGGTGTAACTTATTCGTATCGCTACTCACGTGTTACAACTTTAGATATCTGATAGACTCACCAACTTTTAAACGAAACAAATCTGAATCATGCATAGATAATATATTGACTAACTTGCCCAACACTAATATTGAAAGTATAATTGTGGAACATAATGGGCTTTCTGATGGACACGCAGGGCTAATATGTGAAACTTCCTTAGAAAGTGTAGAGCTTCGAAATCTACCTAGTTATGTGCGTCTATGTAGAAGAAGCTACAACATCAAAAATAGAAAGGTTTTTAGGGAAGCAATGTTAGAGTCACAATGGACCACTGGAATAAATACGTTTCTTAGCAAATTCAGGGACATACACTCAAATACTTTCAAGAAACGTATCATAAAGCTTAATGTTAGGAGAAATGGGAGACCCAAATGGATTTCAAAAGGAATACAGATAGCCAGCAAAGTTAAACGTTTTCTTAACTCTATTAACAAGACTCAATGTGAAAAGTCTGTATTGGAATATCGAAGCAGGTATATCAGACTGTACAAAAGGGTCATTAGCGCAGCAAAACGTAATTGTGTTAGGAAACTAATAGAAAAAGCATCAGATTCAAGTAAGGAAATCTGGAAGATTGTCAATCGGCGGTGCAACAGTGCTAAAGCATTTAGTGATGATCAAATCACCCTTAAAGTAAATAACACAGTTACTAATAATGCTCTGGAAGTGGCTAATATTTTTTCTAAACAGTTTAGTGAGACAGTGTGCTTAAATTCCTGTGATGGAAAATTAGCTATGACGTTTTTAAATGATAGCATTGACAGAGTGGATACAAATATGAGTCTTGATCTAGTGACTGCCTCTGAAATATACTCAATAGTAAATAGGATGGCCTGTAAGTCATCGGTTGGCTTTGACGTAATACCATTGACTATTATTAAAGATAATATAGATCTATTAGCAGAGCCGTTAGCATCACTTTTTAATGAGTGCATTGCGGTAGGTCTATTTCCAGATCAATTTAAAATTGCAAGAATCCTCCCAATCTTTAAGAAAGGCAAAAAGACAGAATCTTCTAATTATAGACCAATCTCCTTGTTACCGGTTTTGTCGAAGCTATTAGAAAAAATTATGAAGGATGGACTCATGAGGCACTTACGATCCCATAGCATATTAAATAAAGAGCAATACGGATACCAAAAATCAATTGGAACTATTGACGCTATAGAAGCAGTAATTGATGAAGTCATCTGTAACTTAAACGTCAAGCGTAAAGTAGCAGGTATTTTCTTGGATCTGAGCTCTGCGTTCGATACCGTTGACCACCGCATACTTTTGGACAAACTTGAACATTATGGTGTTAGAGACGTAGCCTTGAAATTGTTTAAATCTATATATATATAATAATTGTAAAAACTAAACATAAACAAAACAAAATGTTTATTATTTAAATCTACGGTGAGAAAACATAGTAGTCTTGAGGTGGTGTCCTCTGGTGATGTGGTTCAGGTGGTAGATAGTGTCAAGTTTCTGGGCGTTAACGTGGATGCAATGTTAAACTGGAAGCAAGAAACACTTGCAATAACTAAGTCCATTAGCTCTGCGTGCTATGCAATAAGAAATTTGAGGGAAGAACTCACTGTGGAACAGCTTAGGATGGTATACTTTGCTTTAGTAGAGAGTAAGCTCAGATATAGCATTGTCTTTTGGGGAAATAGCTATAAATATAATATAAGTACGACATTTATTATACAAAAAAGGGCTGTCAGAACAATGCTTCGCCTCAAGCAAACTGACTCATGTAGAGAACATTTTATAAAACTCAAAATTTTGACGGTCCCATGTCTATATATATTGGTACTACTATCTAACTTTGTAAAAAGTCTCTATAAAATTGAAACTGACGAAGAAAGAAAGGTTAGAGAAACCACCCGTAGGAAAGATATTCCGTCAACAATACAACCAAAACTCAATGTTGTGCGACAAAGTACAAGAGTGCAATCAGTGACATTATACAATAAGCTATCCACAGAGTTTAAAATTATCTATAGTGTGACTAAATTTAAAAATAAACTTAAAGCATATTTATTGGGGAAAGGCTATTATAGCATTGACGAGTTTATTAATGACAAACACTAGAATTAGGTAATTACTGTATTTGTTAACGATTTGGAAATGTAACTGGTATTTGTTATTGGAGTGAATTGTAGTAGTAGTGTAGTTGTTATTAAATTTATGTAGTTTGACAAATTTTCAACACAATGTAAAATTGTTATGAAATAAAATACTTATGACTTATGACTTATGAGCCGATAACTCTGCCAATTCCGCGATGATCAACTGCCGTACCCTGGACTTGAACACATCGCGGCTTGTGCTCTTCCTGATCTCCTGAGGAAGTGCATTCCACAGACGAACGGCCTCAACAAAGAACGAAGAGCCTAAAAAGTTAGTTCTATGAGTTGGGAATGCAAGGAGCCGATTGTCTGTAGAACGAAGATTTCTGTAATTCCTGGAAGATAATAGTTGAAAATAAGACGTTAAGTAAGTAGGGATAGAGGGAGAGTTGAGAATATTGTAGAGAGTAGTAAGTGTGCGTAACTTACGGCGAGGACGAATAGTTAACCAATTAAGCTGCGAGCGGAAAGAAGACACGTGGTCATATTTACGAAGATTGAAGATGAATCGAATGCAGTTATTGAGAAGAGGGTCAAGTTTGTTGAGAAGGTCTGCATTCAGGTCAAGATAGCACACATCACCATAGTCAATCAGAGGGTGGATTAAACTTTGAGTCAGCATAGCTTTTGTCCTTGCTGGGAGGAAGTTCTTCAGGCGGTACAGAACTTAAGCCTACCTGTAATTTTCTGGCTCAAGTTCATTACCTGCACGCGCCAGTCGAGGTTGGAATCGAGGTAGAGTCTCAGGTCCTTTACTGATGAGCTGAATGGAATTATTGTTCCGTTGTAGATAATTGGTGGAGATGTAGTGGTATTTCCGCCCGATTGAGCAGTCCGACTGGGGTAGTACCTCCGCCCTACAGAATACCGCGGCTATAATAACTTCGTGTTGTGTTCCCAGCGGTGAGTAGGGTAGCCGGAGCTCACTGGAGAATTTGTGCTGTCAGTGGGAAGACTAAAGGCTTGTCCTGCTTTGTCTTCTACTGACGGCACAGAAACTCTGTACTTACAGGGTTGGCAGCGCGACTGTGACACCTCCGGTGTTACAGACGTCCATAGGTCACGGTAACCACTCTCCATCAGGTGGGCCGTGTGCTTGTCTGCTAATTAAGTGGTATATAAAAAAAAAAAGTGAACCGGGAAAACTATGTTGCTATTAGAAATCACTGCAATCGGATTTGTAGGAATACGCAACGCCGTTATATACATAACTCAGTAGAAAACGAGGATCCAGCAAAAGTCTGGAAATTTCTAAGGACATTGGGAGTTGGCAAATCTCGTCAAGACTCGATCCCTAACAACGTAAACTTTGATTCACAATGAACGTTTCTCCTCTTCGTCAAAATTTGATAAAATGACAAAACAAAATACATTACAGCGTCTTTCATCTGTCTCAACTCCCAACTGCTCTCCTTACTTATTTAGTCAATTCTCGGCTTGTGATGTTAGGAGGAGCATAATGTCAATCACGTCTAATGCTGTGGGTACGGACTGTATCGGCCGTAATATGATCCACCCTATCATTGATGAAATCCTTCCTGTCATCTGTCATATCCTGAATTTCTCAATAACTGACAACGTGTTTCCAAAAACGTGGAAAGAGGCTTTTTTTTTTATACCACTTAGTTGGCAGACAAGCACACGACCCACCTGATGGGAAGCGGTTACCGTGGCCTATGGATGTATGCAACACCAGGGGTGTCACACTCGCGCTGCCGACCATGAAGAAACCTTCTGATGTCCCTCTTGAAGAACCCCATATTGTAGGCGCTTGGGAAAACCGCAGCAGGGAGGTCATTCCACAGCTTGAGTGTGCGTGGGATGAAGTTTCTTACATACCGCACAGTGTGTACCGTCTCAGGTCGCAATGTGTGGGGATGAATTCCCTGCCTATGGCGAGAGGTGCGATGATAGAATGTAGCTACGGGCATCATGTCAAACAATTCATCTGAGCACAAATCATTGTATAGGCGGTAGAACACACAGTGAGGCAAAATCCCTCCTAAGGCTAAGAGGTTCCACTCTACCTGTGAGTATGGGATTGTCAACCAGCCTCAATGCCCGTCTTTGCAACGAGTCGAAGGGGTCAAGCTGGTATGCAGGTGCTCCAGCAAAAAGGTGACAGCAGTACTCCATGTGAGGCCGGACCTGTGCTTTATAAAGAAGGAGTTGCTGCCCCGCAGTGAAATACTGCTTCGCCCTGTTGAGCACTCCGAGCTTTCTTGATGCCAACTTAACCTGGTCCTGCAAATGACTTCGGTATTGGACGTCACTGGAGATATCGACACCAAGGATCCGGCGGCGCTACAATGAATGGGGTTTTCTTAGCGATGAATACACATACTTGTGTCTTAGTGGGGCTCAGATAATTCCTATTCCTAAAAAGAAAAATCCTTCCTCTTTTTCCGATTATCGCCCTATTTCTATCTTACCCTTACTTTCTAAAGTCCTTGAACGTCTCATTAACACTCAACTTTCTAATTTCCTCTCAAAAAACGCACTACTGAATCCTCTACAGTCTGGATTTCGTCCTGGTCACAGTACTACTACTACTTTGGTTCATATTACGGAAGATATCAGATCAGGTATGGAAAGCGGTGAGCTGACAGTACTAACTAAGTTGGACATCAGTAACGCATTTAATACCGCAGATTTCGACGTGTTACTTGGCATATTGAGCACTCTTAACATATCTCCAACGGTGATTGACTGGTTTCGTCACCTGTTTGGTCGCCGGCAGCGTGTATGTGTCAAAGAATCCATCTCCTCTTGGTGTACAACAACCGCTGGTGTACCACAGGGCGGCGTTTTATCTCCCCTACTTTTTGCAGTTTTTATAAACTCTATCACCGACGAACTATCTTCTTCCTACCACCTGTATGCTGATGATCTGCAGATATACTCTCGGGCCTCACTGGACAAACTGGCGGTAGCTGTCAATACAGTAAATACTGACCTAACATCGATATATATGCTGCTGGAGTGCCTCGTACGGTCTAAAAGTAAATCCATGCAAGACAAGTCATTATTGTCGGGAGCTCCCGGTTGATTTATAAAATAGATTGGTTCCCTGCCTATGACGAGAGGTGCGATGATAGAATGTAGCTACGGGCATCATGTCAAACAATTCATCTGAGCACAAACCATTGTATAGGCGGTAGAACACACAGTGAGGCAAAATCCCTCCTAAGGCTAAGAGGTTCCACTCTACCTGTGAGTATGGGATTGTCAACCAGCCTCAATGCCCGTCTTTGCAACGAGTCGAAGGGGTCAAGCTGGTATGCAGGTGCTCCAGCAAAACACTACCTCAAGTGACTTGCAATGGAACAATAGTCCCATATAGCAACAAAGTAAAAAATCTGGGGATCGTTATTGATAGTCGCTTATCCTGGGGGCCGCATCTCCTGGAACTAAGGCGTACAGTATTTGCAGCAGCAGGGGCCCTGCGTAGACTTCAAAATTTTCTACCTACTGCCACTAAGACTGCGCTTGTACAATCTCTTTTTTTTTCCTATTCTCGACTATGCTGATGCCAGCTATCTAGATCTCACTGAAGGCCAACTTAACAACCTTGAGAGACTCCAAAATCTTTGTATACGAGTCGTATTTGGATAACGTAAATATGATCATGTTTCAGAATTTCGAAAAAAGCTCAAGTGGTTACATATATATTCTCTCCTTACTATACAACATTTTATTTAACCCACTAACTCCTTCGTACCTGAAACAGCGATTTCAGTTCTTACACGACACTCACTCAAAGGTTTTGAGATCATCGGAGAATCTAAGGTTGAAAATATCGAGCCATTCCACCAACATTGCTGACAAATCCTTTTCGGTTCAGGCGGCTCGGTTGTGGAATGCTTTGCCAGTGACTGTAAGGCGAGCTCAGTCCTTGCCTGTGTTCAAAAGACTCGTCAAGGAATACTACCTGTCTCTATGAAAGAGTGGAATAATAAGGTAGAATGAAGTATATTTATGTTTGTGTTAATGTATTGTGACTTTTTCTAAGATATATATAGTGTGTATGCTTATATATGTATAATTATATTTACCTATGGCTATTGTGTTTTCTTTTTCATTATTATTATTTTATTTTCTTTATATATTCTCTATGTTCACCTAACTGCTCTAAAATATTCTTCTCCTATTTTCTTATCTCCATCCTATGGTTGCCTGTAAGAAATCTGTACGTGCCACGGAACTTGTATCACATATTCTGGTGTAATGTGTAATTGGTGTACAATAAAGACGTCATTATTATTATTATTATTATTATTATTATTATATTTCATTACAGAAATCAGTTGTTATAGATACATGTTCCATAGTTAGGCGATTCCTCACATCCACTACACAAACACCCACCCAAAATGAACCGACTCACTTGGCTTAAGGCTGTGATAGGTTCACACATACCAGCCGAAAGAGCTGAGAAGTTTAAAATAATAATAGAAGTAAATACTTTTCATATTCATTCATGATTGTGCTTGTAGAGTGTTCGACAAGTCAGTCAAAGCTTGCAAGTTGAATTGCCATGTTTGTTTTTGATGTTAAATTGAAACTCAATTTTGAACAGACATACATACATATGGACAATGGAGCTTGCCCTATCCTTATATTTGCCAGGATTTCTAAAATCCTCTATTCACAACATATGGTTTCAGGAATAGTGAGTAGTCAACTCCATTGGCTTCTATTTCCTCCTTGATTGTTGGTATATCCAAAGGTGTTCTTATAAACTACTGGCTACTGGGGGAGGCCTTTGTGTCGCAGGGGCAGATTGAGTGAGAGGACAGCTGTGCAACACCTCCTATCTCAACAATTTTATTTACTAGTATGTAGTACTCTTATTCAATCAATAAAAGACTTGAATTTGAATTTGAGTAAGGCACTCAAATTTAGGCACTCTTGTAGGAGAGTAGGGCTGTGTCGTCAGCACACGTTGCGACAGTTAGTCCTGGGGTTTGTGGCAACTCATACATCAAGGCCAAGTTCCAATTTTGAACAGATTGTTACTAAAAACATTGGTCTGCTGTTAGTGAAAGTGTGTGCTAATGTGGTGTTGTCTTCACAGCAAGTCAAGCTAGAAGTTATGTCTAATGTACGCCTGAGCATGGAGGAAGTGATGCAGAAGGCTGCAGTTGGATCAGACAGTGTTGACGTGAAACAAGAAGATGCTGAAGGTAATAAGGCCGCCATTTGATACACAAATATACAAATATAGATTACTACATTCATGTGGTTTCTTATTCAGGTGCTCCTGTATCTAAAAAACCTCGACCAACTACGCAAATGAACTATGAAGATACGCCAGCTAACAACCTAACGAGAAGTGACCAAGCAAAGGACGACATTGAAGAACCAAAAGACGAAAATAATAGCGTTGTAGAACAGAAACCAGTTATGAATAATACGATAGTGGAAACACGCGACGAAACAGATATCAGATTAAGTAACAATAAACAAAATGTTAGCACATCCGATCATAGTGACGCTCACAAAGGAATGTCTAAAAACAAAATCAGTGCAGACCAAAGTGTTAATAGTAGCTCAAGCAACAAACTTAAACAGTTGATATGTGACACTTGTCAGAAATGTTTTAGATGTAAATATGATTTAATAAGGCATATGCGTACACACACTGGCGAGAAGTCTTATGAGTGTAATGTATGTAAGAAATGTTTCACTATTAAGAGTACTTTAGTTAAGCACATTCGTACACACACTGGCGACAAGCTTTATGAGTGTAAGGTATGTAAGAAATGTTTCAATCTTAAGTGGTGTTTTGATATTCACACGCGTACACACACTGACAAGAATCCTTATCAGTGTAATATTTGTGAGAAATATTTCAGTTATAAAAGTCATTTAGTTCAGCACATTCGCAGACACACTGGCGAGAAGCCTTATCAGTGCAAAGTATGTAAGAAATGTTTCAGTAATAAAGGTCATTTAGTTCAGCACACTCGCACACACACTGGCGAGAAGCCTTATCAGTGCAAAGTATGTAAGAAATGTTTCAGTAATATAGGTCATTTATTGCAGCATACTCGCACACATACTGGTGAGAAGCCTTACAAGTGTAAGGTGTGTGAGAAATGTTTCAGTGTAAAGAGTAGTTTAGATAAGCACACTCGCACACACACTGGCGAGAAACCTTATGAGTGTAAGGTGTGTAAGAAATGTTTCAATCAGAATGGGAGTTTAAATATTCATATGCGCACACACACTGGCGAGAAGCCTTATGAGTGTAAAGTATGTAAGAAATGTTTCAGTCGCAAAGGGAGTTTAGTTCAGCACACACGTACACACACTGGCGAGAAGCCTTATCAGTGTAATATTTGTAAGAAATATTACTATACTAAGAGTTATTTAAATCAGCATACTCGTACACACACTGGCGAGAAACCTTATGAGTGTAATGTCAAGTCAGTCAGTTAGTGTGTAAGAAATGTTTTAGTGATAAGAGCAAGTTAGTAAGACATATTCGTTTAAACACTCACTGAAAACATAGTCGCTTTCTTGTTAGGGAACCCTGCGCTCACTTTAGGTGTACTAGACTTAAGTGTGGCGTGAAATGTGTCCGAAATAACATTAATTCTAATATTTGTTCTGCGCCAATATAACATTACTGTCGTTGTGGTAGAGCGTGGGACTGCTAAGTCAAAGGTCGCGGATTCGATTCCCTCTCAGTGCAAACATTTGAATATTGTTGAGTCACCGAATGTTGCTATGCATGTAAATAAGTGCGTGTGCTTTTGTGATTGTATAATTATACTAGCATTCCACCCGCGGTGCCGCCCGCGCAGACAAGCACACGGCCTACCTGATGGGGAGTGTTTACCGTGGCCTATGGACGTATTCAACACCAGGAGTGTTACACTCGCTCTGCCGACCCTGAAAAAACCTTCTAATGCCCCTCTTGAAGAACCCCATATTGTAGGTGCTTGGGGAAACCACAGCGTAGGATTAAGTTTCTTTCATACCGCACAGTGGTCTCATTGTGTGAGGATGAACTCCCTGCCTACGGCGAGCAGTGCGAAGATAGAATGTATCTGTGGGCATCATGTCAAACAATTCTTGAGCGCAGACCATCGTATAGGCAGTAGAACACACAGCGAGGCGAAATCCCTCCTAAGACTGAGAGGTTCCACATCACCTGTGAGTATAGGATTGTCAAGCAGCCTCAACACCCGTCTTTGCACCGAGTCGAAGGGGTCAAGCTGGTATGCAGGCGCTCCAACAAAAAGGTAACAGCAGTATTCCATGTGGGGCCGGACCTGTGCTTTATAGAGAAGAACCGATTGAGTTCAAACAAACGTAAGATTTGAAGTCTGAACAAGCAAATACAATAGCATCGAAATTCATTCAGAAGCTCTTATTCCATCGCGGACAAATAGACAAGAATTACAAAACACTAAATTGTGTTCAGTATCGTTAAATAAAAAAAAAATAAAATAAATTATTGCCAAACAGTATGTAACAATGTTAACAATATTATACTGTGACCCCACACTAGGCGAAGCCTGTCCTGTGGGTTCTCTTACGTACAGACAAGACCACTTTACAGTAATATTATATAATAGTATAGGTAGTCCAACAAGTTGTAAATGTTGACACTGCTAGTGCGGGGACACATGCAGTGCCTACCGACCAACCCAGCAGTTCGTGAATTGGTCGGGACGTTTCTTTGTTCAGTACCTACATGCAGTACCTACTGTACGCATGCATTCATTAGAATGTATCTAAGTACGCTAATCCGTATTCCAGATCCCATATCACCCATATTCTAGAATGCATCTAAACAGACCTATAAATTAACAATAGAAATAATTATACAGTATTGATACATACAAATGTTTGCACTGAGCGGGAATCATGCCCGCGATCTTTAAGTCAGCTGTTGACCTCTCTACCCCACGCCACAGAGGTTTATAACTAAAATAAAAGCGCATAAACGCTTTACGGTGGCGTCAGCAATAGCTTAAAGCAAATTAGAACAAAGTGCTTATAGGTGTATAGTACAGCTAAGTGTACACGTGTCCAAACTTATCTTACATTAGAACTACGTAGGTTGTGTGGAGTTCGTGTGTGCTCTGTGTCAATAGCGTGCAATATAATAACGCTTTTGGGGTGCGGCGGGGGCTCCCCCGATACTGCAGTGCATCTGAAATGTTTGCAGCGAGAAGCGCATAAAAATCACAGATGATTTTTATGCGCTCATGCGCAAAAAAAGGGCCTCGTTGGTGCACAGGCTGTGGGCAAGCTGTAGTGGCATGTTGAAGGTGTTCGCAGGCAGGAGGGAAGGAGCTGCGATGGGTAGGCTCTCCAAGTTACACGTTGAACGTGGGACTTTGTGAACCTATCAACAGAATCTAATTAATTGTTTTAAATGTTGCATGTCTTTACTTTTTTGTATGTGGACTATAGTTGCCAGAATAAATAAATTAATGACTAGCGACTAGAGGCGATGTCAGTTCTGGAAGCAATCTCCAGCGGCAACACTCGTAGTGTTATTATTTGTTCTCTGCTTATACCTGACATAGTTTATAGTAAGAACTTAAATAAAGGCTTGTGATTCATTTAAAGTATAGTGCTTACTATTGTACACTTTCATATAAATTTTACTAATGTTACTTTCTAATTTTGATGATGAATACAGAATATTTTTATTGAATTTGAGTTTTCTTTTAGTAATAGTACTGAGAATCACAAGTTCCACACAGATTAGAGGTGGGTTTACCTAAAATGGGAATAACTGGAGGGTGCCTAGAGTGACAGTAGACAGTACTACACCGGACGCTGACGCTACGAGTACATTCTGGCGGAGCAGCAGCCTGTCAACCACGCCGAAGGTGATTGGATGAGAGACGTGGAACGACCATGCGGCACTATGAAGGACACAGAGCTACTAACATTGTACAAAGAGCTGTGAGTGGCAGCCTGTAGTAGAGAAGAGTGGTGACGATAGTAGTTACCTACTGGTATTCGCGCTAACCGCTCCAGCTGGGCTAACTCTCTAGTGTTAAAGTCCTAACACACCACTGAATTTGGTACGGCCCGAACCACCGAACTTTGTGCGCTCCGAACCCAACAGCGCTTAGTGAATTTTGTGAAGTCACTGGGGTTTAGATAGGTACATAATAATAACGAATAAGAATTGTACCTGGCTCGGAAACAACCCTCCTCTCGCATCCCGCTCTTGTCCTTCGATACCCGCAGCATCCGCAACACTGGCCGTTGCACGTTTGGCTTAGTTTGAGTTTCGTAGTTATTTGTTATAGAATTTTAGTTAGGCTTCTCAAACGTAACAATAATGATTTGTTATTGTTACGTTTGAGCAGCCAGGTGCCATGATAATGCGCACGAGTTACACACAATGCTACATAGACCCATGGTAAGTATAACTTAACCTAGCTTGTGTTGTGGAATCTAGTATACGCACAAACGTACTTAGATATGTAACATACTTACCCAGACCAATGCGCATATACATAGTCATAGATCCCGCGCCCCCTACGTAGCAGTCGAACGTACCTACAACCTCCGCGCTACAGAGGCCGTCGCTATACTTCCATAGACAATACGATGCGTCACCACAGAGTAAAGCTACGTCTACAGCTCATATTCTGTATGATGTTCGGCAATTTAGAAAAATGAAACTTTCTCTATGGCGTCCATTACCTACACGGTAGGTTTTGCTGTCAGCTGTCTATGGTCACCGCTGTGATAATAACCCACCGCCTAATGCCGTGACTGCACCATCAGTCACCGCATTAGACGGTTATTTAAATAATTTTGATGATTATTTGAATATTTAGATTTTGCTTCATTCAACGAGCAATCATGACTTTTGAGTGAATGTGCAGTGGCATCACGCGTCTGTCAGTGCGCGGACAGCGGTGAAATTACAGATGGAAAAAGTAAACAAGGCGGCAGCGACGTCGACGGTTACTTAATGACTGAAAACTTAATGTCTTCAATATTCCTACCGGTAGTGAGACATCGTAAAGTACCTAATTTCAAGTTTTTCTTGAGGAGTTATAACTTTTCGCATGAAGGCTTTAGCGCTTGAATGAACTCCCTGCTGTGCTGGAGGTTCTTACAGGGTCCATAGGCCACGGTAACCACTTTCCATCAGGTGGGCCGTGTGCGTGTCTGCCACCTAAGTGATATAAAAAAAGTATCTTGTTTTTTTTTGTATGTAGTTACTAGGTACAAAATCTAAATCCATATCCATATCTTTCATAATATGTATCAAAGAGAATATGTATCCTCATTCGATTGCCGTATATCAGCCAACAAGTTCCTATGGGTACAGTAATCCGTTTTTAATAGTCATTTTTGTATCCTACGCTTTTATTTATTCGTTTTTTATTCAAAATAGCAACCAATATTCGTACACAAGCTTTTCTTTTATGAATATCCATAATTAGGTATATTAGTTAGCGTAAACACGTGTATTCTCTGTGAAGTTTTGGTGTGTAAAGGTTCGATTGGGAGAGAAATACAACACGACTTGCAAGCAAGAGATATTATTTATTACTCTCAATAATTGATACAAACACATCTAATATACTCTTAGAATCTAGGTACATCATGGCATCATTAAATAGGTACTCTTACACCACACGCCCTACAAAACAAGAAAAAAAAAAATGTAAATTTTTTTTTTTTTTTACATGTACGAAAATTATTTTTTATCATGTAAAATACAGTTTTGTCCTATTTTTGTGTATAATTTCTACTTTATTGTTCCGTAAAATCTTAACATTTGGATCTAGATCTTCTATACCTGTAAAATAGCCAAGGTACACATTATCAAATTTATTTCCTGTTTCATTCTTAACTAATAATAAGTCATCTTTGTTATACATAACTGGTTTTAAATACTCATCAAATTTACATTTTCTTATCAACTTACTTTTAATTAAATTTTGTCGCGCTTCACACTGCCCTTTTTGTAGTCTAAACTTTAATTCTAAGGGGTAATTACTTGTAGAAACCGCGATAGCCTAGTGGTATGGGTAATGGACTGCTGAGACGAGGTCTCGGGTTCGATCCCAGGTTTTACTATGGCACACACCAATGACTATTCGATGCTTTTCGAAGTTATGTGTGTATTTATCGTAGGTTTATAAGTGCCCGGTTAATGGCAATAGGCTCGCCACCTATTACATTGGGACCTAAACATAAACTGGCGAAATGTGGGTGCTTAGCACCTCTGCCCACCCCTTCGGGGATATAGGCGTGAATTTATGAATGAATGAAAATAATTACTTGTGTTATATAAAGGTTCAACAGTACAATTTTGAATATTCCTAGGTATATTACATGTTCTTCCGAACACCAGTTCGTAGGGAGTATATTTTGTTTCTGAGTGCACAGATGTATTGTACGAGAAACACTAATAAGGGAGCCATTCACTTCAATACCTACTGTTGTTGTCAGTTTGAATTCTTAAAAATGCATTAAGTGACTTATGCGAGTTCTCAAGTGAACCTATCGATTGATGATGATAAGCACTGGCAAACGTTTGTCTAATATTTAGCAGTTTACATACCTCAGTCATAGTACTAGAGATGAACTCCGTTCCCCTGTCAGTCGCGATCTCACGAGGGATACCATACCTGAGGATGAAGTTGTCGACGAATGCTCGTGCTACGCTGACGCTATCTTTTCTTACTAAAGGATATGCTTCAACATACTTACTTAATTCACATTGTAATGTGAGAATATATGAATAACTATGATAATCCTTATCTAAGGGCCCAACTATATCTAAATATATTTTATCAAATGCTGACTGCGCAGTTGTGGTTATTATCATGGGTTGTTTTGTATGCAACGAGTGCTTTTGTTTCTGGCACTTGTCGCAATTCTTCACAAATCTTATAATATCTTCCACCAAGTTTGGCCAAAAGTAATAACGTTTTATGTTATTTGTCATACGTTTAATACCTGCATGTCCGCTAGTGGGAAGCAGATGAAAGTCATTTAATATTACGCGCTTATCGTCGTCATTCGTTATTCTTATTAAATGTTTCAATATTAAAATACGCGGACCGGTCCAAGCGCAATTTTTACAACACTGGTTTATCCATGTTATATGTTTTTCACTTAACTCATTTTTAATTATATAAATTTCATCAATTGATATTCTTTTACAGATATATTCCAAATCTCTCACGAAAGCGGCTCGCGCTGAGCATGATCGAGAAAGTGGGTCTAAATAAATCGACAATTTAGATGGTACATAAATAAAGTCATTCACTATACCTAATATATTTAGTGTTATGTTTAAGTTTAATCCGAGAAAATATTAATTGAGTACAATTATTCGGCTTTTTAAGAATTTCAACGATTTTCGGTTGATCAGACCGATCATCTGTTTTGTTCTTATCGACCGCAGAATTGTCATTTAATAATTTATTTCTAGCCATATTCCGTGTCATACCTAACATTTATGACATTCTGATTTATATTTTTCAATTCATCAGATGTAAAAACGATGCGAGATAACGCGTCTGCAGCCACATTATTCACACCTTTGACATACTCAACTTCGTAGTCGTATTCATCTAAAGCTAATCGAAACTTTATTAGCCTACTAGACGGGTTATTGAAACCGAATAAATAAAGTAAGGGTTTATGGTCTGTTTTTATCTTAAATTTTTTTCCAAATAAATACGGTTTAAAATATTTAACTGACCAAACAATAGCGAGGAGTTCCTTTTCTATTGTCGGATAGTTTAATTCGGATTTATTGAGTGGCCGGCTTGCATAAGCAATCGGCATATCATTTTTATTACATAAGACAGACCCTATAGCTATACCAGAAGCATCTGTGTGCAATATGAATTCATTATCCTCATCAAAATTTGGGTATTGTAAAACGGGGGGATTGATCAAAGATTGCCTTAAAAGATTAAATGAACGTTCACATTCTGTACTCCAAACAAAATGTGCGCTTTTTCTACATAGTCTATTTAAAGGTATTGTAATGTCAGCAAAATGTGGAACGAATTTACGATAATAATTAGCAAAAGCAACGAAGCGTCTTACTTCGTCACTACTTTTTGGAGCGGGGTAACTTTGTATAATACGTGTTTTTTCAGGGTCAGGCGAGACTCCTTTAGCAGACACGACATGGCCTAAATACAATAATTGTTTCTTTAGAAACTGACATTTTTCAGGGTTAATTTTTAGATTTACAGTTCTAAGACGTTCAAAAATATCAATCAAATTTTTATTATGCGATTCTAAGCTGCGTCCTATACAGATAAGATCATCTAGATATACCAGACATTTTTCATGATTTAAACCAGACATGGCTACTGTCATTAACCGACTAAAAGCACTAGGACTGATTTTCAAACCCATTGGGAGCCGTTTCATCTGATATTGTTTGCTTGTAGTGAATGCAGTATATTTTCTACTATCTGGGCTTAACTCTAACTGATAATAACTCTGGCTAAGGTCTAAGTGGCTGAAATAAATTGCTCCTGATAAGGAATCCAATATATCTGTGATATTTGGTAAAGGGAATTTATCGTCTTTAAGATAATTATTTAATTTCCGATAATCAATAACAATACGCCATTTTTTATTACCACTATTATCACATTTTTTTGGGACTAAAAGAACAGGGCTAGACCATTCACTCATGCTCTCCTCTATAATATCATTACGTAACATATCGTTGATTTGTTTATCAACCTCATATTTTTGACTTCTGGGGAGCCTATAAGGCTTAGTATACACTGGGCTAGTATTTTCCTTCAAATGAATTGCTGAGACGAGGTCTCGGGTTCGATCCCAGGTTTCACCATGGCACACACCAATGACTTTTCGATGCTTTTCGAAGTTATATGTGTATTTATCGCAGGTTTATAAGTGCCCGGTTAATGGCAATAGGCTCGCCACCTATTACATTGGGACCTAAACATAAACTGGCGTACTGATAGAAACTTTATATTAATTTTTTGAACCAAAATTACCTATTAAATACTATAGTGCTATATATTTTTGAATTCGCACCGCTGCCGGCTACACGGCGCGACCGGAAAATTGGAAAATTTCCACGAAAATTCATTGACTTTACCGCTTTGTGCAAATTTTGGACAATTTAGCACAGCATATTGCTTGACAATCGAAATTTTTTGCACTGATCCCTGATACGTTAGCTATACCAAGTTGTGTGCGACGACGTTCCGCGTCGTCTGATACCATACACGAGTACATCAGGTGGATCCTGTGCATCCCAGGACCGTATTTCGTCTGCGGAATAGGGATTTTCGTCGGTTTCCATCAGTTTATCGTATTTTATTAAATTTTTTACTACTGACTCATAGTACGAATCGCATACCATCAGGAGCGCGAGGACAATACCTGTCCTCCGACTACCCACACGGGCACATCGTCATCTGTATCGTGCATGTCCAGGCCGATTCCTGAAATTTTTTATTATATTTTACAAAAACATTTATTTCTATAATTTCACGTAGGTACAGGGGGGTTCTTGCACCTTGGGAGGTTCAAGGGAGACGGCATCTTCACCGCCGCACCATTTAAACACCTATACTCCGAGAGGATCCCGAGGGAGTGACTGACCCGTTCAGTGCCTACCCATTCAGACTTACCTCCTCGTTTTTGGTCATCCATCTTTACAAACCTGTGCATCTAGTGTTTGGAACGTGCCCACTGGGACGTCATCTGTCCGTAGGTACCGTTCCCGATTCTCTGGGTGGTACAGTTCGCCTGAAAATTAACTTTTTATCTAAATTTTTATTGTAAACAAACCGTTTTTCGGCGATATTTCCAAATTTTCACAGGAACGCCTACCTAACCGATTGCACCACCGTGTGGCTGCTGACGAGACCTTTCAGTAGGTACCTCTCGCGACTCGCTGGAGTCAGTACTTTTTTGGCAAATTGCATTTTTAAGAATCGCGCGCTCCGCCCGCCCACCCGAATTTACTGCCTTAGGCACGTCGGCTCGGTTGGGAGGAGTCCTACGCGGGGCCGCCTGAAACCGGCCGAAACCGGTTCGGAGAGAGGCCATTGTACTTTTTAGTGACATACGAACTTGTTCGTATTATTTATTTAATGACTATAATTTTATAATTTGACCAATTATTGTTTTGACTAAGAACTTGACTGAACCGTGGTTTTATAATTCGTGTTTTGTCTTTACTTTACAAAGTTCATTTGGTTTTTGACCTTTTCCGTGTTCACTCGGCTTACCGTTTGTCCACTAGTAGTTGTATGACGTGATATTTGTGTTTGTGTTTTGTCCCTTATATTTTATACAATTTTAACTATAGATTAGTATTCTAATCTCAATTATATCATTGACAAATCTGAGCTGTATTGACATTGTATTATATTATTAATTTTTATCTTAACTCTAATTTTGAGTTAACGCGCACCAGGAGTAATGAGCACCTTCCGTTCGCCTTTTGAAAAGAAGGGAGCTCCTCCTGCAGATAGGCACAGAACCTTTACAGTTGAGGACGGCCCTGAGGTCGAAATAGTGACAAGCATGTACGGAAACGTCTGGAGGAGCATTGAAAAGATCCAGGCCACTACCGGTCCTCCCTCGCCCGACGAACAGTCTCCAAAATGTCCTCTTCGGAATGCGATGGTATGCTGCGTTACCATTAGGCAACAAATAGCCCTATCCAGGAACTTGAAATCGAATATTAAACGGGCAATAGGTGACGCAGTCACAGGAATACAAGAGAACATTAGGGCATACACGTTGGAAAGGGAAAGGATGAGAAACAAAAATAAGATTCAGGCGGGGCAGAGCGCTGGGCCGGCGGGGTTACCGGCCCCTGTCGTCCCGGTCTCCGCCCCGTGTGCCTACGACACGAAAATATTGGAAAAGATAGAGGAAAATGAGAGGCTAATCAGGGAGAATGGAAAAGTGATGTGCGAGCTAAGGGATCGAATGGAGAGACATGATGAAAGGGAAAGGGAGAGAGAGAGAGAGACGGTAACTTACGCGAGTGCAGTGGCCGCCAACCATCCCAGGGAAGCAGCGCTCCCGCCGCAGACGCTCCACTCCGTAAGCGTCTCCTCTACTAACGAGACCGATTCAGCGGAAGAAGTCCTGAGAAATATCAGGGAGGCCATGGACGCCAAGGAGGGCTGGGTAAAGGTGGAGAGAGTGAGAAAGGCAAAGGAAAGAAAAGTAATTATGGGATGCCGAAGTGAGGAGGACAGAAGAAAGGTAAAGGAAAGGCTCGAGGGAGTCGCAGGTCGATTCGTTGTCGAGGAGATAAAGAACAGGGACCCTCTTCTGATTTTGAGGGACGTATTAAAGATTCATGATGATCATGAGATCCTTCGCGCCCTTCGGAATCAGAATGGGGCCCTGTTCGAGGGTCTCGTCGAGGGCGACGACCGCGTGACAATCAAATTCAAAAAGCGATCGCGCCACTCACAATTCCACCACGTGGTGATCAGTACGTCGCCTGCTGTATGGAGGAGAGCGACGGAGGTGAAGCGCTTATATATCGACCTCCAGAGAGTTGCAGTGGCAGACCAGACGCCACTCATCCAATGCACCAGGTGCCTGGCTTTCGGACACACCAAACGTTTTTGTTTGATGCCCGAATCGCGGGACCTGTGTGCAAAATGTGGCAAACCACATAGCCAGGATGAGCCCGACCTATGCAGCAGGAAAGACCAAGAGCCCCATTGCATAAACTGCACGCGCGAAAATGGGGAAACGAAGCACCACCACGCATTCGACAAGTCGTGCCCAGTCCTCCAAAAGTGGGACACGATGGCCAGAGCGACCATAGCTTATTCCTAGGGACGCTCTAGTCACCGCGAAAACAAACAAACTAATGCGGTTTACTTTATAACGTTATAATGTAAGGCATTAATATAAAAATGTAAAAGGCTTGAATCATAAAAATGTAAAAGGCTTGAATCATAAAAATATAAAACACAAATAACAAATAAATAAACTATCCACTAAAGTTAAAAAATTGAACACATTTTAAACCCGCAAATTGAGAATCTCGACCTCCCAGCTTAAATAGAGATTATTTACATGTTTTTATATATATATTTAAGTGTATGCATATTTAAATATTCATGGTTTTATTCTTTAAAGGATATAAATGTAATATATGTATCGTACTATGATCCTTACTATGTCTACTTCTTTTTCTGATAAGCTTAAATCTATACTTAGTATACAATTTTAAAAAACCGTACTTGTAACAATTTTCTGATGAAAATTGAACCAAGTCGACAATCTTCCTCTTCGAAGTTATTTCTATCTGTTTTATATATTACTATAAATCATTTATTAGTCAGATCACGTAGTATATTCAGTTATATTAACCTATATATATATAAACTATCAAGCTTAGAAATATAAAATATATTAATATATTGTTATTGTCCGATGCGCAATTCTTATTGTTATTATTGTATGCTATATATATATATGTATCTATATACCTATGTATGTAAAATTGCGCACAAAAGTTTTTAATAGTGAGTGATGACAACTGGGCAACCGACGGGCTAAGGTCCGTCGGTTGCCGGGCTACCATCACTCAAACGGCCAAATGCTTACCACACAACGATTTGATTTAATTTTGCAGTATTAATTTTAAACCGGGCATTCTGTGCCTTATTATCTAATAAGCCACCCAATAAACCGAGATATTCGCTATCAATCTCTAAATAGAATAACCACCCTTCTTGGCACTTAGACTCTAAACTGAAATTTATAAACTCACTTATTCTTTTTCCTTTCTAAAACTAGTAAACAATTAAAACCGCAAACAAGGACCCCACAAGATTAATCCAGTGGGGGAAACGAGCGAAATTTAAAAAAAAAAAAACATAAACTGGCGAAATGTGGGTGCTAGCACACCTTTGCCTACCCCTTCGGGGATATAGGCGTGAGTTTATGTTATGTTATGTTTTGAATTGACTGTTTGTATAAATTCGAAACGCCTAATTTGTCACCATCTAAAAAAAATACATCTGAGTACTTCGCACAAATGTTTTCAATCGAAGTTTGTTCTTCTTTATTAAGATGCTTTAGGTTTAAAACAGAAAATAATTGTTTTACACGATTTGCACTTAAGTTATTACTCTCAAAAGAGCATACAAGGTATTCATTTATAGGTATAATATCGGGCGTAAAATAACTTAAGCATATGTCTGTGTCTCGGGTATTTAAAAATTTTAATGGTATTTTACCATTTGTAGGTTGTACTAAAACAGATGCTAAAAATACACCTTCGCTCAACTGCTTAGGCATAACAACGCATTCGTTTTTAAAGTTTGTCTCTACTAAGTAAGTAACCTCACATCTAGCCGGTATAGTCATGTAAGTATTTTTCCCGAGCTTCCCCATTTGTAGTGGGATATCAATGGGCACGTCATGGTTAATAGTTAATACATTTCGCTCAAAATCTAATATGCAATTGTATTTGCTCAAGAAATCTTGTCCTAATATACCATCCGTTCTACAAGTAAAATCCTTAAATACATAAAATTGGTGCTCGAACTCATAACCATTATAATTTAAGTTAAGATAAACAAAGCCATCACAATACACATGACCACCTATTCCGTTTATTTTAATGCGCTCTATATGGAAAGGAATGCATAAACTCTCTAATGCCTCCTGTCTAACTATGGACACTGACGCGCCGGTATCAAGTAACCAACTACGCGACACTTCGAATACATTTAAGTTAATAGAGTTAATATTTTGACAGTACAAATGTTCATGCACGAAAAAACAAGTTATTATTTTGATTTTCAGTCTGTACTTCAGGATTTTCATGTCTACGCTCACTACTATCCTTCGGACGCTCATTCAACTCAGCTAGCCTAATTTGGTGTTGCCGTGCCGGGCGACGATACGTTGTGTGGCCACGAAAATCACCACGACCGCGATAATTGGATGAATTATTATAGTTTCGTCCACGACCGGAATTGTAATTGGTGGCGCTTGGCAGCGTGCGGTAATGGACTGTATTGCGGGAAGTAGCTAACTGTTCTATTGACGCTTTACACACAAAAGACAGGTGGCCGGGCTGCCGCGGATTCGATCCAGGCAGTGAATGCAGCCCGAGAAATTAGGAGAGGATGCACTAACCTTCACGACACACGTGTTTTCATCGCAGCCGGTACACGGATCTTCTCTTCCTTGCTCAGGAGCTGCCGTCAGCATCACTAGATCGCTTGAGGAACACACGAGAGGCACAATCCGATCGGTAAAGGTCTATGAAGCGGTAAAAATGTAACAAATATTATACATTTCTGAGAGACGCGAGCGCGGTCCGTCCGTCTTTACGCTGGCTAGTTCAAAGCGAGACTGAGTGTCCATATTTCACAAATGGCGGACGGAAGCCATATCCAGCACTATTCTATGGTTAGTGCGGGAGGGGAGACGGGTATAGAAAGAGTGTGTTTCCGCGTCAAGAAATACAGCTTCTACCTCGGCGCAACCATTCCCCCCGGCTTGAAGGGTTACCTTCGAAACGACAAATGCGAAACAAATATAAAGTCTAATCTAAATCTAGGTTTGGGAAATAACAACTAAATATAAACCTAGATTGGAGCTCGTGCCTACTGCTGGCTAGGCAGAGGGCAGAAGCGAACAAACAACACAACGCAACAGTCTCGACCAAGACGAGACGCGATTAGCCAACAACAAAATAAGGGTCTCTTCACGTGGGACCGATACAACAAGCGAGTGCTTCTTCTCCTCGGGTGGTTCGGAAACCGTAGTGGGATTGAATTGACTAACTGGCCACCCATCTAACGCGGCATGAATCCAGGACGGTCCACTAAACCATAACGGGTGATCTAAAATTTGCGAAGGAAGCAATCCACGAGAGAGACAATCGGCTGGGTTGTCGGTGCCAGCAACGTGAAAGAGATTATGTGGCGCCAATTCAGATTGAATTTTTGCCACTCTATTAGCGACGAATGTGTCCCAACGATGGGGCGAAGAGTGGGCCCAACACAAAGCGACTGTTGAGTCCTAAAAGCTAAAAATTACTAATATTAATGCGAAAATTTACAATTATGTCATTAAGCGACACGGAAGTGCTAGTCTTAGCACTGCCATCCAAAACTACACGGAGTTTTAGTAGTAAGCTTATCTTCTCTAATAACTCCGCGGTGCGGGATAATGTACGAAGGCTGGGTCCCGCCAGTGTCCGCAGGCGCAGGTGAGATGTAACCTTTATCTAAATATTCGTTAACAACCTCATCATAGGCCCGCTTCGACTTTGGGGACGCCTGCATCTTTCGTTCCAAACAAAGAAAGCGTTTTTCAGCGGATACACGGGAGCCACCGAGCGAAAACTTGCGGATGGTAGACTCCAGTGGCGGCTCGACGGTGCAACAGAACGAAGCAGTCGAGTGACTAAAACTATCCATAGAAGCGGGTGCGGAACCAATTATAACAAAACCAAGAACTGTTTCCAGTGCGTGCGGAGCGGGGTACGTCGGTCCCCCTTGAACCTTACGTGATAACTGGAGGTGCGGGAGAATCGAAGCGCCGATCAATATATCGACGACTCCAGGAACAGCGTAAGTCTCATCTGCTAAAGGCAAGTCTTTAAATTTCGTTAATAAAGACGTGTCAACCGGGACGGTAGGCAACTGTTCAGCTATTCTATCTATAACGAGCGAATCCATGTCAAACCAAATATTATTATTAAAACGAGATCTAAACCTTGTTTTAACGGTGCCACGAACAGCTGACCGTAAGCTTCCAAAACCCTTCACCACTGAGCGGGTTGAACGCTTATCAACATTGAAACCAAGACGCCGACAACAATCTTGAGTAATAAAATTACTTTGCGAAGCGCCATCTAACAGCGCTCGAACAATGCGCGGCTTACCTAATGCATTAACAATAACAACGCGAGCGGTCGCAAGACACACAGTAGTGAGTGCAGCACTAGCGGAGAACGAACACAAGGTGACGTCATCCGCGGCGGTCACCGGGCGGGCCGGAGCGCGCGCGAGCGCGGGCTGCGGCTGCGGCGCAGGCTGCCGTGTGTCACCGCTCGACGAGCCAACCGTGCTCACATTGGATGCGGCATTACTATTCTCAAAATGAAGCAAAGTGTGGTGTCTCGCTTGACATTTGCGACAACTATTTCTACTATTACATAAAACAACGCGGTGTTTAGTACCGAGACAATTAAAACAAAAATTATTAGCGCGAACAAATTTATAACGATCACTAGGCGACAACTTTAGAAAACCAGGACACCTGTACAGTTGCGAATGATGAGTACTACACAAAGAGCAAACAGGCGACTGTACATGTGCTGGTGCGGTACTAACATAAGTATGAGTTGACCTCGGTGACCTCGATGAGGCATCTATTTTGCGTTCAGAAGTAACAACCTTCTTCGCGCCTTCATGTTTCGATGAAGAGCGTTGCAATACCTTTATATGCTCGCGAACAAAACTTTCTAAGTCTTCGAACTTAGGAATTTTACTGCCGCGATGATCCGACTCAAACAAACGAATGGTTTCGGAATCTAATTTCTTTAAACCCATATACAAAAATACGAAGTCGCAGAGGTCATCGATCTTCAAGTTCTTTACGGCGCGAACAGCTGACGCGAAAGTATCTAGAAATTTCTCTAAGTTTTGATCGTTACATGCCGTAATAGATTTCAAATCAGACATCTGATCTAAATAGGCGTTAGCTACCGATCTTTTATCCTCATACTTAGCTTTCAAAGTATTTAAAATTAAATTATAATTCCCGGCACTAAACGTAATTCCAGCGCAAGCGGTTATAGCTTTACCAGTCAATTTTTCAACGAGATAATGCAATTTTTCGTGATCTGTCAACGAATCGTTCTTATCTATCGTATTCTCAAAACTATCTATAAATAGACACCAATTGCGAATGTTACCATCAAATTCGGGTATTTGAATTGGTGGCAACTTAGGTCGGTCGCGAGTGGGGTTGGGTAGGTCAGCCGGTTTCTCCAAACTCCTAGCGACGCGTTTGATACGACAATACAAATCGTCAAACGACGACAAGGCTTGATAACTCACTGAGTAATCGGGATCCAAATTCAACTCTAAAACATTGATGTCATGTACTAAGGTTTCGAAATCCGCGCGTAGACTATCTAAGTTTTCTATAGAACACAAGAACGAATCTCTGATGACCAAATCAGAGGTTTTAAGTGCATTATCATAGATCGATTGTACGCGAGAGTAAATCATTTCTTTTTTAGCGTATAAAAGTTTCAATTGAACCTTACCGGTCTTATCAACCTTTGGGGACATGTTTACAATTAAATCTCAAACTAAAGTGCGGTAAATAACAAATATGAAATGACTTAATCTTAGCGGTACAGAGCAGCGAGGCGGCGCGAGCGATAACCGTAGGTAGGTAGGTACTTATGACTGCCAGTGCAAGCTTGAACTAACGCGCATAGCAACAAGGTCGTACCTACGCGATGGTCGCTGTCTAGGTTCAACTATTATTTCAGAGATTAAGTATTGCGTAATATCTATTCAAATTAAAATACTTTCGTATGAATTGGGATGAGATGCGAGCGAGGTAGGTACAGCCACGTGTCCACCCACGCAGGTACTAGGCAAATACGACGCGAGCCGAGAACAACGTAATTGAAAAAAAACAAAACAAAGCCAAATGCGTTAGGTATTACACTGTGCCTATGCACTAGGGTGTCTGAGTATACCTAAGATCTAAGCCTAAATGTCTGGATGCGGGGTTTTCTACTAAAATAACCAGGCACTTAGGTGCGATGCGAAAATTGCGAACTACGATTAAGTGTTGATATGATACCTAACCTATTTATGTATTAGGTAGGTACAATGCGAGCCAGCGGCGAACGGACAACAAATCTAATCCTAAGTGTCTGGATGCGGGGTTTTCTACTAAAATAACCAGGCACTTAGGTGCGGTGCGCTCATTCCCATTAGAATAATAACAAAATACGAACTACGGCTAAGAATCCGGCTCGATCCGGACCAAAAATGGTGGCGCTTGGCAGCGTGCGGTAATGGACTGTATTGCGGGAAGTAGCTAACTGTTCTATTGACGCTTTACACACAAAAGACAGGTGGCCGGGCTGCCGCGGATTCGATCCAGGCAGTGAATGCAGCCCGAGAAATTAGGAGAGGATGCACTAACCTTCACGACACACGTGTTTTCATCGCAGCCGGTACACGGATCTTCTCTTCCTTGCTCAGGAGCTGCCGTCAGCATCACTAGATCGCTTGAGGAACACACGAGAGGCACAATCCGATCGGTAAAGGTCTATGAAGCGGTAAAAATGTAACAAATATTATACATTTCTGAGAGACGCGAGCGCGGTCCGTCCGTCTTTACGCTGGCTAGTTCAAAGCGAGACTGAGTGTCCATATTTCACAAATGGCGGACGGAAGCCATATCCAGCACTATTCTATGGTTAGTGCGGGAGGGGAGACGGGTATAGAAAGAGTGTGTTTCCGCGTCAAGAAATACAGCTTCTACCTCGGCGCAACCAGTAATAATAACCACGACCGGACTTATTAAAATTTTGGCCATGAGAAAATCCTCTAGACGCACCTCTGTTAAAATTATTTTTATAATTGCGACGACCGCGGTTTGACCTACCTCGGTTATGGTGAAAACTCATCACCCGCTCCTCACTTCCATTCGAGGGTTTCTCGTCCAGCGCACCCTGGATCGCGTCCTTCAATGTGCTATAATTTCTTGCTGCAATTATTGTGCTAAGGCGGCTATTACGCAGACCATCAGAAAATCGCTTTATAGCAATCCGCTCGTTTATTGGCTTCAATGTTTGGTAAATATCAGTGTTTCCGTTGGCCTGAGTAATAGTCAGATCGACGAATAACTGTTCTAATTCCTTACCGTAACTCTCGATACTCTTGTCGTTCTGCTTCATATGCTGCAGCTTACTGTGGATCGCAGTATCGGACTTTTTTGGCAGTAATGTACTACGCATGTCTAGAATCAAATCTGCAACAGACGAATAAGTATTACGCATGCGCAGCTTAGCGCTTTCAGATAAACGTGACTTTAAAACAAACTGGATGAGTTGTTGTTTACCAGCACTTTCTATCATGGAATCATACATCTCAATGTTTGAAATTAATTGTTTGGTGATATCTTCATCACCCGTCATTATTGGTAACAAAGCAATCGTAGTTTTCAACTCAAACTTTTCCATGGTGCTACTCGTATCCTCTGTACTCTCAGAACAAAGTTGAATTATTTTCGAATACAAGTTATTAATATTATTAAATAACTCAGTAGCAATCAGAATTTCACTATCTTCAATTTCTGCATTTTTAATTTTAATTTGAATAGCTAACTGTAAGGAACAAAATTGTTGATATAAAATAATAGTTTCAGAAAGTGTTGCTTGTTTTATAGTACTTGACCTTCTACTTGGACCTAACTTTATAAGGTAATCCTTAATATATTTCAATTTGTCAAATATCTCTTTAGCCTCTGCAGTCATAGTACAGTTACATAATGTTTTACATAATCATTAATACGTTACGAGACATTCAATATCATAATAATAAACATAAAAATTAAGAATAATATGAGTAAAGCATATAACATGACTCACTAGTATTACAATTATTACCACATCAATTACCCAGTTAAATACGAGTAAATACAGATATAAGTAAGTTGGTGGCGCTATTCTCATGCCACCTGAGCTAGTGGACTGTATTTCGCGGGGGGTGAAGTTAACATGTTTCATATGACACTTTACACAACAAACAAGACAGGTGATCGGGTTGCCGCGGAGGTGGTTTAGGCATTGAATGCAACCCGAGAAATTAGGAGAGGATGCACTAACCTTTACGAAGCCACGTGCTTTCGTCGCCGGTGCACCGGTCTTCTCTTCCTGGCTCAGGAGCTGCCGCCCACATCACTAAATCACTTGAGGGACACACGAGAGGCACAATCCGATCGGTAAAGGTCTATGAAAGCGGTTAAAATCCAACAAAACATTATTAATTTCTGAGAGTCGCGCGCGCCGCCGCCATTGTTTACTAGTTCAATTGCGAAGTGACGATGCGGCTACTTTTTCCATTGGCGCGGCGAAAACTATTGTTATCTCACTTTAAAGGTAGCGCGGGAGGGAGATGGGTACAGGAAGCGTGTGTTTCAGTGTCAATGATTTCACTTACTACTATTGAGCAAAAAAAAATACAAATTCTACTATCGGCGCAACCATTCCCCCCGGCTTGAAGGGTTACCTTCAAAACGAAAAATGCGGAACAAATCTAAAGTCTAATCTAAATCTAGGTTTGGGAAATAACAACTAAAATATAAACCTAGATTTGAACTCGTGCCTACTGCTGGCTAGGCAGAGGGCAGAGGCGAACAACCGGGCGCAGATACGATCCGGTTGCGGTTTTAACCCGTACAACACGAGCTATCCCGCGGGAATCGGGAAAACTTCCTCTACTACTCCTAGAGGCCAATGCAAAGGAGGCGCATTCCCAGTCATAAGGACTACCACCGTACCTACAGTAATTGGGTTAGATGGAGTATTCCATTTTTGACGCGACTGCAGCGTGTGCAAACAATCGGTTCTCCAACGATTCCAAAACGATTGGACTAATCTACCCAAAAGAGCGTGACGAGTTAGAAGGTGCATTCCATCGTCATCAACATCTATTGCGGGCAAATATTTTAGCGTACTTAAATCACCGGTCAACTCTATATGACCGCGCGTAGATAAAATTCTCAAAAATCGGCCTACATAAACAACACAGCGCAACAGTCTCGACCAAGACGAGACGCGATTAGCCAACAACAAATAAGGGACCCTTCACGCGGGACCGATACAACAAGCGAGTGCTTCTTCTCCTCGGGTGGTTCGGAAACCGTAGTGGGATTGAATTGACTAACCGGCCACTTATCTAACGCGGCATGAATCCAGGACGGTCCACTAAACCATAACGGGTGATCTAAAATTTGCGAAGGAAGCAATCCACGAGAGAGACAATCGGCTGGGTTGTCAGTGCCAGCAACGTGAAAGAGATTTTGTGGCGCTAATTCCGATTGAATTTTTGCCACTCTATTAGCGACGAATGTGTCCCAACGATGGGGCGAAGAGTGGGCCCAACACAAAGCGACTGTTGAGTCCGAAAAAGCTAAAATTCTACTAATATTAATGCGACTACTACAAGCATTGGCGATAGAGGTGATCAATCTAACTAACAATAGTAAAGCGCATAGCTCGAGGCGTGCCAGAGAGACGACTTTACGGGGAGAGACCTTTGATTTCGCGCTCATAAGGCTAATTGAAACCTTACCTACATTCGAGACATGAAAATAAACTACTCCTCCATACGCCCTCTCACTAGCGTCCGCGAAGCCTACTACCGTAACAACACTATGTTGCGATATACCTACATGACGCGGAATTTGTATTTGGTCAAGCACAGAAAGTTCTTTTCTAAAGCGAGCCCACAACTTAGCAATGTTGTCGGGCGCGGTGTCGTCCCAATCACAATTGGAAAGCCAAAGCTCTTTTATAAGTAGCTTGGCGTACAAAACGACAGGAGCTACGAATCCCATTACGTCCCATATCCGTGCCACACACGACAGGATAATGCGTTTAGTACAAGTTTGCGGGGTCGAACTAATTTTCAAACTAAACTTATCAGATGAGGGCGACCAGCTTAAACCGAGCACCTTGTGCGTATCACTTTCATCGAATTCCTTAACCGAAGACAATCGGTGCGACAGTGGAATCGACTCTAACGCAGTTTGCGAGTTGCTCGTCCATTTCACGAGATCAAATTGACCAGCCTTCATGAGACTTATAACTTGAGCGGCCGTCTCGACAGCCTCTGCCTCGCTATCTACACTATACACGAAGTCATCCATGTATAAGCCCGTCTCAATGGTGGCTCTCGCTTTCGGAAATGCATCGCCCTCGTCAGCGGCCAACTGCTTGACGGTGCGAAGTGCGTGAAAAGGGCTAGATTTAAGCCCGAAGCAAACACGATTAAATTCGTAAACCATTAAAGGTTCTTGCGGTGAAAATCTATACAAAAATCGTTGAAACCTACGATCGGATTTGCGCACTTCAAGGCACAAAAACATTTGTCGAATATCTGCAGAGAGTGCAACAGCGAATAAGCGAAAATTTACAATTATGTTAAATAAATTACCTTGAAGATTTTGACCACAATACAAAATGTCATTAAGCGACACGGAAGTGCTAGTCTTAGCACTGCCATCCAAAACTACGCGGAGCTTAGTAGTAAGCTTATCTTCTCTAATAACTCCGTGGTGCGGGATAATGTACGAAGGCTGGGTCTCGTCAGTGTCCGCAGGCGCAGGTGAGATGTAACCTTTATCTAAATATTCGTTAACAACCTCATCATAGGCTTGCTTTAACTTTGGAGACGCCTGCATCTTTCGTTCTAAACAAAGAAAGCGTCTTTCAGCGGATACACGGGAGTCACCGAGCGAAAAAATATCTCCCTTGAAAGGGAGCGCGACAACATAACGACCCTGCTCATGACGAGTAGTCATGCGACAATAAATCTCCTCAGCCATCTTGTCATCAGGGCTTAGGATAGGTGGGACATTGACCTCATGGTAGACTCCAGTGGCGGCTCGACGGTGCAACAGAACGAGGCAGTCGAGTGACTAAAACTATCTATAGAAGCGGGTGCGGAACCAATTATAACAAAACCTAGAACTGTTTCCAGGGCGTGCGGAGCGGGGTAAGTCGGTCCCCCTTGAACCTTACGTGATAACTGGAGGTGCGGGAGAATCGAAGCGCCGATCAATATATCGACGACTCCAGGAACAGCGTAAGTCTCATCTGCTAAAGGCAAGTCTTTAAATTTCGTTAATAAAGACGTGTCAACCGGGACGGTAGGCAACTGTTCAGTTATTTTATCTGTAACGAGCGAATCCATGTCAAACCAAATATTATTATTAAAACGAGATCCAAACCTTGTTTTAACGGTGCCATGAACAGCTGACTGTAAACCTCCGAAACCCTTCACCACTGAGCGGGTTGAACGCTTATCAACATTGAAACCAAGACGTTGACATAAAATTACTTTGCGAAGCGCCATCTAATAGCGCTCGAACAATGTGCGGTTTACCTAATGCATCGACAACAATAACGCGAGCAGTCGCGAGGACCACAGTAGTGAGCGCATCACTAGCGGACAACGAACACAAAGTGACGTCATTCGCAGCGGTCCCCGGGCGGGCCGGAGCGCGCGCGAGCGCGGGCTGCGGCTGTGGCGCAGGCCGCCGTGTGTCACCGCTCGACGAACCAACCGTGCTCACATTGGATGTGGCATTACTATTTTCAAAATGAAGTAAAGTGTGGTGTCTCGCTGGACATTTGCGACAACTATTTCTACTATTACATAAAACAACGCGGTGTTTAGTACCGAGACAATTAAAACAAAAATTATTAGCGCGAACAAATTTATAACGATCACTAGGCGATAATTTTAGGAAACCCGGACACTTGTACAATTGCGAATGATGAGCATTACACAAAGAGCAAACAGGTGATTGTACACGTGCTGGTGCGGTATTAACATAAGTATGAGTTGACCTCAGTGACCTCGATGACGCATCTATTTTGCGTTCCGAACTAACAACTTTCTTCGCGCCTTCATGTTTCGATAAAGAGCGTTGCAATATTTTTATATGCTCGCGAACAAAACCTTCTAAGTCTTCGAACTTAGGAATTTTATTGCCGCGGTGATCCGACTCAAATAAACGAATGGTTTCGGAATCTAATTTCTTTAAACCCATATACAAAAATAAGAAGTCGCAGAGGTCATCGATCTTTACGTTTTTTACGGCGCGAACAGATGATGCGAAAGTATCTAGAAACTTCTCTAAGTTTTGATCGTTACATGCCGTAATAGATTTCAAATCAAACATCTGATCCAAATATGCGTTAGCTACCGATCTTTTATCCTCATACTTAGCTTTCAAAGTATTTAAAATTAAATTATAATTTTCGGCACTAAACGTAACTCCAGCGCAAACGGTTATAGCTTTACCAGTTAATTTTTCAACGAGATAATGCAATTTTTCGTGATCTGTCAACGAAACGTTCTTATCTATTGTATTCTCAAAACTATCTATAAATAAACCCCAATTGCGAATGTTACCATCAAATTCGGGTATTTGAATTGGTGGCAACTTAGGTCGGTCGCGAGTGGGATTGGGTCGGTCAGACGGTTTCTCCAAACTCCTAGCGACGCGTTTGATACGACAATACAAATCGTCAAACGACGACAAGGCCTGATAACTCACTGAGTAATCGGGATTTAAATTTAACTCTAAAACGTTGATGTCATGTACTAAGGTTTCGAAATCCGCGCGCAAACTATCTAAGTTTTCTATAGAACACAAGAACGAATCTCTAATGGCCAAATCAGAGGTGTTAAGTGCATTATCACAAATCGATTGTACGCGAGAGTAAATCATTTCTCTTTTAGCGTATAAAAGTTTCAATTGAACTCCACTACCGGTCCTACCAACCTTTGGGGGCATTTTTACAACTAAATATTAAACTAAAGTGCGGTAAACAACAAAATATGAAATGACTTAATCTTAGCGGTACCTATAGAACAGCGACGCGGCGCGAACGATATCCGTAGGTAGGTAGGTACTTATAACTGCGAGTGCCGGCTTGAACAAAACGCGCATAGCAACAAGATCGTACCTACGCGAGCTAGATCGCTGTCTAGGTTCAACTATTATTTCAGGGATTAAGTATTGCGTAATATCTATTCAAATTAAAATACTTTCGTATGAATTTGAATGAAATGCGAGCGAGGTATTGGTCACGTATCTGCCCACGTAGGTATTAGGTAAATACGATGCGAGCTAGCGGCGAACGGACAACTTAATTGAAACAAATAAAAACAAAGCCAAATGCGTTAGGTATTACACTGTGCCTATGCACTAGGGTGTCAGTATACCTAAGATCTAAACCTAAATGCCTAGATGCGGGGTTTTCTACTAAAATAACTAGGTACTTAGGTGCGGTGCGTTTATTCCCTGTGGAATAAATAACAAAAGCGAGCTACGACTAAGGAACGATACGATAAGAGAAATGCGAGCGAGGTATAGCCACGTACATAACCTATGTAGGTATCAGGTAAACACGATGCGAGCCAGCGGCGAACGGACAACCCAGAAATTGAAATAGCCAAATGCGTTAGGTATTACACTGTGCCTATGCACTAGGGTGTCTAGGATACCTAAGATCTAAACCTAAATGCCTAGATGCGGGGTTTTCTACTAAAATAACTAGGTATTTAGGTGCGGTGCGTTTATTCCCAATAGAATAATAACAAAATGCGAGCTACGACTAAGTATCCGGTTCGATCAGGACCAAAAAGAATGGTGGCGCGTTTCTCATGCCACCTGAGCCAGTGGACTGTATTTCACGGGGGGTAAAGTTAACATGTTTCATATGACACTTTACACAACAAACAAGACAGGTGATCGGGTTGCCGCGGAGGTGGTTTAGGCATTGAATGCAACCCGAGAAATTAGGAGAGGATGCACTAACCTTTACGAAGCCACGTGCTTTCGTCGCCGGTGCACCGGTCTTCTCTTCCTGGCTCAGGAGCTGCCGCCCACATCACTAAATCACTTGAGGGACACACGAGAGGCACAATCCGATCGGTAAAGGTCTATGAAAGCGGTTAAAATCCAACAAAACATTATTAATTTCTGAGAGTCGCGCGCGCCGCCGCCATTGTTTACTAGTTCAATTGCGAAGTGACGATGCGGCTACTTTTTCCATTGGCGCGGCGAAAACTATTGTTATCTCACTTTAAAGGTAGCGCGGGAGGGAGATGGGTACAGGAAGCGTGTGTTTCAGTGTCAATGATTTCACTTACTACTATTGAGCAAAAAAAATACAAATTCTACTATCGGCGCAACCATAAGTCCTTTATAATTATACCATTACCGTGTCATTGTCCAAGGCCTTTTTTTTTACACTCTTCTCACTTTAATCGCACTTTATTAATTACTACGCACTCACACGGGTGAAGTTCCTGTAGAGGTTGCAAAATTAGCCTCCCGCTGCTGACGACGGAACAAGCTCATCGACCTTCGCAGATCAAAATCATGGACACCTCTTTCAATCCACTTTCCATGGCATTTTCTATAGTAACGCAATAGCCATATAGCGCCTCCAACTATCAGCATGATCGCGATAGTGATCAACATATAAGCTATCGTGACCTTGTAAAAACCTGGTCGGTGCTAGCCGAATTTCCTGAACCATTCTGTGCAATAATGACTACCTGGGGCTTAGATTGTTGTTTGCCCATTTTGACTTAATTGACGAACACAGAAAAAATCACAATTTAAGTTCACAGTACACCAGTCACTTCGTAACACAAGGAATAATATTAGTGCCATCGTAATCAGTCATTAAAACTGTCCAACACTCAATGTTTACATTAATGTTGCCTTTTATGGGACATTCCACACTACTGGCAGGGTCGCCATGTAAAGGTTCGATTGGGAGAGAAATACAACACGACTTGCAAGCAAGAGATATTATTTATTACTCTCAATAATTGATACAAACACATCTAATATACTCTTAGAATCTAGGTACATCATGACATCATTAAATAGGTACTCTTACACCACAGGTGTGACTGATGAAAATTCTGATTGAACGAGTAATGTCTACAGTATAACCATCATTAAAACGTAATTCATGATTGATGGCATGCCATGAATGACGCTTGCATGAGCGTCTAATAGTCTAATCGACGGCGACGCCTAAGGGGTCAAACATTAACAATAAGCATATTTGAAAAAATATTCGTTCTCTTAAGTGCCAAGCATCATAAAAATCGAATTGAAAAACCATTGAGATGTAAATCTCTGCAAAGATTAGCTGCGAGTTTTTAGCAAAAATTCCAAATCTCTCTAGGAAGTTTCTTGTAAAGTCCCCACAACTTTTCTGAGTCAGCACTCAATGAATGAAGACATGACTTAAAGATCTTGTAACCACTCCAAAAATTTTCATAAAAATTTGTTTTAATTTTTTTTACATAGATAGGTACTCTTCACAGTAATACCAGTGTATTACTTTACTCTATGCAGTATACTCTTTGCTTCACAAACTAATAAGCAATAAGAGATACTAGGTACGTATGTACTCTTTCCCTCATAAATACTCTTTGGTTGGTACTCTTTGTCGTTGATGGCAAAGAGAATACAGGTATTTATGTATTGTATTTGTAATTAATAATTATTACTAAATTAGGTACTCCTAACTATCCCTTTATATCTGTGTAGTGAAGATAGCTGAACGAATTTACTTCAGAAATGAATTGTGAATTGAGGTTAAACGAAAAAATTAAATCAGTAAAGATTTTATTTTATTTATTTATTTATTCAACTTTATGCACAGTAATTTTGTACAAAGGCGGACTTAATGCCAAAGGCATTATCTAACAGTCAACCTTAGGGTGATGCAGAGATACATTGAGGTAGGTGCAGTGCACTATGACCACAATAATAATACATACATTGTACATACACACTATAATACATAAGAAATAGACTAGATTTTTCATTAACAAACAGCTCATGCGTCACCTAGAGGATCACTCCTTAATTAATGACCGGCAATATGGCTTCAGGCCGAAACGGTCAACGGGTGATCTTCTAGCATACGTTACCCATCTTTGGGGTGAGGCTATGGACAAGCACGGCGAGTCACTGGCAATTAGTCTTGATATCGCCAAAGCTTTCGATAGAGTCTGGCACAAATCGCTTCTCTCCAAGCTACCAGCCTTTGGTCTGCCTCCTAGACTGTGCAACTGGATTGCTAGTTTCCTGCAGGAGCGCCGTATCCGCGTCCTCTGTGATGGACGGGCTTCGGAGTTCTTGCAAATAAATGCTGGCGTACCGCAGGGGTCTGTATTATCTCCCACTCTCTTTCTTCTGCATATCAACGACATGCTGTCCACCGGCAGCATACATTGCTATGCAGACGATAGCACCTTACACGGGAGTTATCACGGACAACATGCGGCCAAACAGTCTGATATCGTGGATAAAAGACAGCTTCTTGTCACTGAACTGGACCGGATCTTGAATCACATTTCTCAATGGGGCTCCGAGAACATGGTCGAGTTCAATGCCAAGAAGACGCAGGCTTGTGCGTTCACAGCAAAGGTATCTTCTTTCCTTCCCCTTCCCACTCTTCAGAGCACGCCACTTCCACTGCAGGACACTCTCTATATCCTAGGCATGGATATTCGCTGCAAACTGAATAACAGAAATTACATCGAGAACATCATCAAAACAGCCTCGCGGAAACTCGGACTCCTAAACAAAGTGAGACGTTTTTTCACGCCGGAGCAGCGGTGTCTTCTCTATAAGACACAAATTCGCTCCTGCGTGGAATACTGCTCGCATCTCTGGGATGGCTCCGCGAAATACCTACTAGATGCTCTCGACAGGTTGCAGCGACGCGCGGTCCGAATTATTGGGAACCCTGAGGTCACGAACACCCTCGAGCCTTTGCAGATGCGTAGAGATATTGCTTCCTTGGCTGTATTTTACCGTCTCTACCACGGTGAGTGTTCTGACGAGCTCTTCCAACTAATCCCACCATCTCCTTTCCTACATAGGACAACACGTGCAGGCCTTAGATGTCACCCTCACACTGTGCAGAATATACGAGCAAGAACCAAGCGGTTCGGAGACTCTTTTCTTTGCCGCACCACCAAGACCTGGAATTCATTACCAGCACACGTGTTTCCTTCTTCCTACAGTCCCGGGGCCTTTAAGCGGGGCGTGAAAAAGCATCTGATGAGGCCGCCAAGCTGAGTGCCACCATTGTAGCACTTAGTGTCTGTAATGGTGACCCTCTTTCCTGAGACTTTGCCTTTAGCTTACCATCAGGCGAGGTGAGGTCAAGTTGGCGTGTCCTATATAAAAAAAAAAAAAAAAAAGAAATTCATACACATACTTTTAAATATATTTACTTACATATTACTTACTTATACTTACTACTTATATATATACTTATATATATTCGTATAATATTTACTTATATAATATAAACTTACCTATACTTACATAGTTATACATAATGACTAAGTATTTCTAACATTAAGGTTTTACACATTACTATGACTAGGGGCTACTGTAGTAGGGCTGACGTACTTTGTACTTGAATGTTGCACGGTTAGTAGTCATCCGGATTTCGAGAGGAAGCGCATTCCAGAGGAGAATTGCTTGCACGAGGAAAGAAGAATGAATTAGGCTGGAACTATGAGTAGGACAGTGGAGAAGACGGTTGTCAGCTGACCGCAGATTTCTGTTGTGATGAGAACCAAGTAGCTGAATATGAGATGATAAATAAGAGGGGACATTAGGAGTGGCTAAAATTTTATGTATCATCATCACCGCCCTCAAGCTGCGTCGCTGACGTATCGGCAACCATCCTAACTCCGAACGATGAGCTGAGACGTGATCATATTTCCTAAGGTTAAAGGTGAATCGAATGCAATTGTTGAGAAGGCGGTCGAGTTTATTGAGCAGATCTGCATTCATGTCGAGATAGCATACATCACCATAGTCCACGATTGGAAAGATTAGCGTTTGCATTAGCATTGCCTTGGTTTTGGTTGGTAGAAAATTTTTGAGGCGATAAAGACTACGCAGCATTCCTGTAACCCTGTAAGCATGGCTTAAAGTTTAAGGATACTATACATTTAAGGACTGAAGCTCCAAACAACATAAACGGTGTTACTGAACTGACACGAAAGTGAATTTGGAGTTTGGAGATGGAGAAGCTGTCTATGTGTAGAATGTGTCTAGTGTCTAGCGGACGACTCTCGACTGCGGTCGATTGCCGACACTCATTTACAGGAGATGTACGAGTCTCTGACTCTGATGCTGGTGAGTAATACTACGTCTGGCACGTTTAATAAAAGAGCCTCTTATAATAAACAACTTAACCTATTACTACTTACTGTTGTAATACGAATTAGTTTATGCTGTACAACAGCATAAAATGATACTCGCACTCGTAATACGAAGAGACCGTGATATATGTAGACCCCAAGTCACGAGAGGTACGGGACGGTGGGAAGGTTTCAAATTCAAATTCAAATTCAAATTTTATTTGCATAAAACATGGTGTACATAGATGTTAAAAAAGGTTTACAAAACTGAGCATGCATGTTTTGCCAGTGGTGTACTAGCGCACAAATATTTATTCCCTATTAACTTTGATTAAAAATTCGTCAATGCTATAGAAGCTATGTTCATTTAGCCATTTATATAATTCTTTTTTAAATTTTTTAGTGCTTAGTCCTTTAAGATACATTGGTATTTTATTGTAAATTCGTACACACATAGCAAGGCAACTCTTATTGTATTTGGTGGACTTCGGGATATCACTCAGCACAAGCCTATAGGGATCTCTCTGGCTACGTGAGTTTACACTTTTTGCTACTTTGAATAGATCAGTATGTTGCCACACAAACAGACATATCTCATAAATATATAACGATGGCAACGGTAACAGATTGAGTTTTTTAAACAACGGTCGACATGACTCGTCTGGTTTAATTCCACATATAGCCCTAATGCACTTCTTTTGAGCAATAAATGCTTTATTGCAATCTGTACTATTACCCCACACTATAAGGCCATATCGTAATACAGATTCTACGTAAGCACGGTACGATATTATGGAAGTTTTACGGTTAGTGATCAGTTTTCAGTGTCAGATTTATAATCAATCTCCTCTCTTCAATGATCTGTACAAGATCAATTTTTTTTATCTAAATATATAGAAAAAGTTAGCATACTGCTGCATTGACACACTACTATTCAAATTAGTAGTAAAATAAAGTTAAACAGTTGGTTACAGAGGACAGCAGACCATCCCTGGCCTGTGACCTCTGTTGCTCAAGGCTCGAGACTTGCTACGAGCTGAGGAGGACATCTCTCCGCAGTGAGGAGCTGTTCATGCAGTTGCTGAACCACAAAGTGGTGAGTAGTCTTGAAGTTTTGTATGAAAGTTAGGGGAGATGTTTGGATGTTTTTTATTCAATCACACTCTAACGACAGGATGGAGCTAACTGTTATTTAGCACAGGGATAGCTGATTGTCTGGAATAACGGAATAACATTATTATTTAAATTATGAACGAGCAGTAATTTGCTGCTATGTGCACTTCCTAGTATTGTATAGTTCAGTCTAGTATATCACTTTTATTGTTTGTTGTTCACTGCAAGCCATTTATCCAAGCTACATTAGAAGGTGGTTAGCGTAATAGCTGACACCACTTCTTCAGGCCTTTTGTTCCACAGTTGCACAACATGGTTGTTAAGAGAGTGGTAAGTGAGCTGTCAAGGAATGTGCGTGTGAGAGTGAGGCTGTGACCACAGGATGAGTAAGTTTGCTGCTGCACTAAATAAACCAATAAATATTAGGTAACTTACATTTATTGTTTAAGATAAAAGCTACTTTTTTGCCAGGAAATGGTTCCCATAGCGGGAATGTGATTAAAAACCAAAGTTGCGGGTGTCAGCTAGTCGTGCCTAAAACAATGTTGATGACAGTTTTTTTGGTATATACTAATATTATATATCTTACGATCAGTCTTATTGTTACTATAGGCCGATGAGGTGTGGGCACTGTTAATGTTCGAGGCGTCTCTCCCAATGGATGATTTCTAAAATCCTCTATACATCAAATATATCACACCACTTTTTGATTGAATATATGGTTTTCTGGTTCATATAAACCAGGGTGCATTCAATATCTGTTTAATGATATAGTTTTTTATGTCCAGTAGGATGTCCAGATGGGTTTAAGGGTCGACTTATATATGAGCGGTTTATAATCCATGGATAATATTGAATAGTGTCCTACCAGCCAATAGAGACCTTTGTATTTCAAGTAAATTTCTTCTTGCTTTGTCTGAATGTGTTGTCTCCATGTGAGTCTATGGTCCAGATGCATGCCTAGGTATTTTACTGTCTGTTGGTGGGGTACCTGGAAAAGGCTGCAGGCCCTCTGTGGCAGTGGGTGGTGAGATGCAATGAGAGTTGGAGGCTACAGGGGCAGGCCTTTGTGCAGTAGGGGCAGATTGAATGAGAGAACAGCTGTGCAACACCTCTTATCTCAATAATTTTATGTACTATGTAGTACTCTTATTCAATCAATGTAAGGCTTGAAGTTGAATAGGGCACTTATTGGAGGCGAGTAGGGCTGTGTCGTCAGCACACGTTGCAACAGTTACTCCTGGGGTTTGTGGCAACTCATAAAAAGGGAAACTCACAGTTAATGGATAGTTATAGACCTATTGCTTTGCTACCAATATTCTCAAAGATATTTGAAATTTTTTTAGATAATACAATATATACTTTTTTTGAAAGGGAAAACTTATTATGTAATGAACAGAAGGGGTTTCGTCAGAATAAAACTATAAACATGGCAATCTATGACCTTTATAAAAATGTTATTACCTATGTTGATAAAAAAGCACCTGTTTGTGCTATATACTGCGATATGTCCAGTGCTTTTGATTATGTGAACCACAAAATACTTTTAAAGAAACTGGATACTTACGGAATAAGAGGAAATGTTCAGAATTTGATTCAGTCTTATCTAGAGAACCGTCAACAAATGACTGCTATTACAAGAGTGAATAATAATACTCATTTAGAAGAAATGCATACTTCCAAGGCCAAGTATGTATCATATGGTGTCCCTCAGGGTAGCGTCCTTGGGCCACTTTTGTTTATTATATATATCAATGACTTACCAAAATGCACTATACACAATATGACATTATTCGCTGACGATAGTACCATAACCATACCTTGTAAAGACATTGATGATTATAACTCTGACATTAACGAATCACAGACATCGATAGTTTCATGGTTGAATAATAACAATTTAAAAATCAATTTATTAAAGACAAATATAATGCATTTTGGACAAAGGCACCAGAACCGATTAAATGTGAACCTGATGCATGACCAGGTGCAAATAGAAGAGTCTATGACTGCGCGGTTTCTGGGGTTGACATTAGATAGTAAGTTGAAATTTAAGAAACACATTGACATACTTTGTAAAAAAATTAGTAGCTCATCTTACGCTCTCTATAAACTTGCACCTATTATTAACAAAGTAGCTTTACTGTCAGCATACCATGGTTAAGTGGAGTCAGTACTTCGATATGGTGTAATTTTTTGGGGTAATGCAACTAAATATGACATGGTCTTTAAAATGCAAAAGCGTTGCATCCGTGCAATGTTTGGTATTGAGAGCACTGACAGTTGTGGGCCATTTTTTAAAGAGCACAATATTCTGACACTCCCCGGCATATACATACTAGAGGTAGCACTGTTTACCAGGTATAACCCACACCTGTTTCCAAGATTAATGGACAAAGTCGTGCGTAATCGTCGCGATAATAACAGGCTATGTGTCCATCCTGCTAAGACTGCCCTATTACATAAAAGTGTAATATCCATTAATCTACAACAAAATTCCCAAAAATATAAAAAAATTGAACAACAATCGTTTTAAGTGGGCGCTCAAAAGATTGTTGATTGACAAGTGCTACTATAGTATTAAGGATTTTCTCGGGGACATGACTCTGTAGGATTGACTTTTGTTTGTAACTGGATGACTGATGTATAATGTAGATGTGATGACTTAAACTTAAATAATAATTTGTACATCACTCAATGGTAAAACATGTTGTGCCCAATCGAAGTTTAAGACCTATATAATAAGCACTTGACTATGTATATTATATGTACACATGTTTTTTGCAAATAAATATTATCTTATCTTATCTTATCTTACAGTCCAAGTTCCAATTTTGAACAGATTGATACTAAGAACATTGGTGTGCTAATGTGGTGTTGTCTCCGCAGCAAGTCAAGCTAGAAGTTATGCCCAATGAACGCCCGAGCATGGAGGAAGTGACGCAGACGACTGTGGGTGGATCAAAAAGTGTTGACGTGATACAAGTAGATGCTGAAGGTAATACTGAGTTAGCACATCGAGTGCTTCTGTACGATGGATCCCATAATGGAGGGATGGAATGATGGAAATTATCTAAAAGTATAGCTTATTAAGTACCTTACCTTTTTTGTTTTGTTTTAATCTGGATTTTTTAGGGGTTTTTATCTATACAATTATTCAACCCCATCCTACCCTGTACCAGTAACACATTCTTTTTCTTTTCTTTCCAATTGTTTTCAGTTCACGCCTAGTTTAATCCTAACCTAATCACTTGGAGAGCACAGACTGAACCCGACCCTAATCCAGCCCATTCAGGTCAAGTCACTCATTAGTAACACCCTCTCAGCTCCATTCTGCACACACTCCATAAGCAAATGCTGCACATGCAATTTGGAAAGTCAGCTTTCTTCATTGGGAAGGCTAATTTTGAGCATGGATAGTGCCCAGAACAAAGCCTCAGTGATGTTTTGATTGTACTCCTGCTCAACTTACAGTCTTCAAACCACGGGACGTAGGAAGGCTCACCCTGTACAGACCTATACCAAGTACCTTGGGTTAGAGCCTTGTTTAATGCCTCGTCTAGTCCAAATTGAACATTAATTTTACATAAATCAATCAATACCAGCCGTTTGCAGTCCTCTGCTAGACACAGACCTCTTCCAAAGTGCACCATTGCACCCGATAACTTCACCGTATTTTTCCACAGCGACCTTTTTTATATTTAATGACAAAAAGTATTTTCTTTATAAGTATACATTACTACATTCATGTGGTTTCTTATTCAGGTGCTCCTGTTTCTATAAAACCTCGACCAACTACGCAGATGAACTATGAAGATACGCCAGCTAACAACCGAACGAGAAGTGACCAAGCAAAGGAGAACATTGAAGAACCACAAGTCGAAACTAATAGCGTTTTAGAACAAAATACTGTTAAGAACAATACGATAGTGGAAACACGCGGCGAAACAGATACCAACAATAAACAAAATGTTGGCACATCCGATCATAGTGACGCTCACAAAGGAATGTCTGCAAACAAAATCAGTGCAGACCAAAGTGTTAATAGGGCTCAAGCAAGACACTTAAACAGTTGATATGCGACATATGTCAGAAATGTTTTAGAGGTAAATATGATTTAATAATTCATATGCGTACACACACTGGCGAGAAGCCTTATCAGTGTAATATTTGTAAGAAATATTTCAGTATTAAGTGGAGTTTAGATCTGCACACTCGCACACACACTGGCGAGAAGCCTTATCAGTGTAGGGTATGTCAGAAATGTTTCAGTGGAAAGAGCGATTTAGATAGACATACTCGTATACACACTGGCGAGAAGCCTTATCAGTGTAATATTTGTAAGAAATATTTCAGTTTTAAGGGTAATTTAGATCAACACACTCGTATACACACTGGCGAGAAGCCTTATGAGTGTAATGTATGTAAGAAATGTTTCACTATTAAGAGTACTTTAAATCAGCACACTCGTACACACAATGGCGAGAAGCCTTATGAGTGTAATGTATGTAAGAGATGTTTCAGTGAAAAGGGCCATTTAGATAGACATACTCGTACACACACTGGCGAGAAGCCTTTTCAGTGTAATATTTGTAAGAAATATTTCAGTTTTAAGGGTAATTTAGATCAACACACTCGTATACACACTGGCGAGAAGCCTTATGAGTGTAATGTATGTAAGAAATGTTTCAATATTAAAAGTCATTAAAATACGCACACTCGTATACACACTGGCGAGAAACCTTATCAGTGTAATGTATGTAAGAGATGTTTCAGTGAAAAGAACCATTTAGATAGACATACTCGTACACACACTGGCGAGAAGCCTTTTCAGTGTAATATTTGTGAGAAATATTTCAGTTTTAAGGGTAATTTAGATCAACACACTCGTATACACACTGGCGAGAAGCCTTATGAGTGTAATGTATGTAAGAAATGTTTCAATAATAAAAGTCATTTAAATACGCACACTCGTATACACACTGGCGAGAAACCTTATCAGTGTAATGTATGTAAGAAATGTTTTAATCAGAATTGGAATTTAATTATTCATATGCGTACACACACTGGCGAGAAGCCTTATGAATGTAATGTATGTAAGAAATGTTTCAGTAAAAAGGATCATTTAGATGAACATACTCGTACACACACTGGCGAGAAGCCATATGAGTGTAATTTTTGTAAAAAATGTTTCAGTAAAAAGGGTAATTTAGGTAAGCATACTCGTACACACACTGGCAAAAAGCCTTATGAGTGTAATGTATGTAAGAAATGTTACCGTTATAAGAGCAACTTAGTAAGACATATTCGTTTAAACACTCACTGAAAGCTAGTCGCTTACTTGTTAGGGAACTCTGCGAGTACTTTAGGTGTTCTAGATTTAAGTGCGGCGTGAAATGTGTCTGAAATAATATTAATTCTAATATGTGTTCTGCGCCATTATAACATTACTATATCGCAGTTGTAGAGCGTGCGACTGCTAAGTAAAAGGTCGCGGATTCGATTCCCTCTCAAACATTAGAAATTATTGTATCTTCGCTGTGAACAGACGTGTATGCAGATATTAATATAGTATAATAAACATTACTTAATTAGCTGAATCGTCACCTAGTTTACGACAGCTATAGGTAATCGTGAAAACTGTGTCAAATGCGAAGTGGTAAACATCTTTAAAGTGGACGTAGAATGTGCTATGATTGAAGGCACTTATTAAAATGGCTGACAGTCCCTTTGATAAGGGTAGCAGGACCCGCCGCCCCCAACGTCTGTCCCCACGCAAACATCAAATGTGACGAATCAAGGCGTACTCCTGGCGGAATGGGTAACGACGCGGAATGGGTAATCCAGAACTGGATGAGCTCTATTGAGCAGTGCCTCAATGAGTCATGCCATATTGCAACAGAAGGGAAACTGAACTCGGACCAGATGCTGCGAATCAGTAGTTTGTGCAGAAAGGTTGCAAGTGGAACTGCCCAAATGGCGGTACAATACCTGTCACTTAAAGTGAAAGCCGTCCAAGCTAGCACAGCTGGCCAAGCCCTTCAGGACCAACTCCGTATCAGAATCCAGTACGTGTGAAGCAGAAGAGTGCAAACAGTATATGACGTCGTGCACTAACCCATAATCCATAATAACCCAAAACATCCGTAGTATCCTTAAGAATTTGATGCATTTCCTACATTACAACATTTTTTTATTTTTTGTTATATAGAACACGTCAATTAGACTTCGCCTTGCTTGATGGTAAGCTGAAGGCAAAGTCTCAGAGAAGTTGCAGGTTACATAGACTATATACTAACCTAGACGTCATTGTTTTGACAGAATGTAGGCTATCTTTACCATATAGCATACGACTAATGCCGGAATATAACATGTGCAGAACTAATACAATATACAATCACTTTCTGGAAGAACTCAAGTTACAAGTATATCAAAAATAGATATTAAAAGTAAAAATGAGGTTACATATAGATCCGAATCACGTGCTATTACCTATGGCGTCCCGCAGGGTAGTGTATTGGGCCCTCTTTTATTTATTTTATATATAAATGACCTACCTAAATATACTAAACATCCAATGTCCCTATTTGCAGACGATAGCACAGTATCTATACAATGCCAAAACCCAAATCAGTACCTGGATGATATTAATAACTGTTTGGGATCGATTGTTGGGTGGATGAACAATAATAATTTGAAAATAAACATAACAAAAACTCAAATTATGCATTTCAATCAAAGACCGAAACCACATAACCTAATTGTAGCGTATAACAATCAAACTGTACGCGAGGTTAGCACAGCTAAATTTTTGGGTGTTACTATTGACAAGCAACTCAATTGGAAGGCACATGTTGAGGAAACGGTTAAAAGAGTTACCAGTTCTGCATATGCCCTATATAAGCTGGCATCCATTGTTAATATTGATGCTCTACTTACTGCGTACCATGGTCTATCTGGGTCCTTGCTTCGTTATGGTATTATTTTTTGGGGGAATTCGACTAACAATGACGTAGTTTTTAAAGCTCAAAAACGCTGCATCCGGGCCATGTTTACTTTGCAGTCTTCAGACAGCTGTAGACCATACTTCCTAAAGTATAACATCCTAACACTTCCGTCGCTTTACATCCTAGAAGTGGCTTTGTTTGTTCATGGTAATCCTCACTTGTTCCCACTTAAATCTGAATTTATAAAGCGCAACAGGCGTATGTTTCATAATAATGATAAGAAGTTGTGTTTACATACTTCAAGAACTACTATGATGTCAGACAGCCTGTTAGGTATTGCGCCAAAGGTTTATAATAAAATACCAGATGCATTAAAAGAATGTAATATAAACATATTTAAAATAAAGTTAAAAAAGTTATTAAGCAGAAAATGTTACTATGATTTAAGTGAATTTCTAGAGGATACAACTCTGAATCAATTGACATTTTGATTATAATAATATCTAGAATTTGACATTCGAATAATTTTAACTATTTTTTGACATGATAATATGGACATATGTTATGAGAATAATTAAATTTGACAATTATTAATTTTAAGATTTGACATTTATAATCACATTGATAATTGATTTTTTTTTTCATTTTTTATGTTTGCATGCTTGATTCTTTTAACTATAATATTTATATCTATTGTGTCACAAATTAATTATTGACTGTTTGAATATTCACATACCACACAAAAGTGGTAGAATGTACTAGGAAACATTATTTTAATTATAAGACCACATTTGTTGTACCTGCATTCTGTGAATGAATAAATGAATATGAATATGAATGAACGATGGGGTAGTAATTTACATAAAACAGCGACATTAATGCAACAGTGGACGGACCAAATATGCAGGAGTTGAATAGATTAATAATAAAAATAGGAACAGACGTGGCAATGGCCTCCAGTCTATAGCGATAAGTTTAGGTTCATCCACGCATTAAATGACGCCTTTTTCTTTTTTACGTGCGCAAAATCCCCACGGATACCTCCCCACCGGAGCCGGTGGGAGAGGTTATGTCGGACTCGAACCGATTAAAACGCACGCCGCCTGTGGGTCGCTTTGGTTGCCGAAGGAGAGGTTGACAGGCATATCCCTCGCACCCCGGCCGACCCAGGGCCATCTCTCACGATCTGGCCCTCTTCTCGGGTGTGTGGGGACTACAGAGTCCCCAACTCGTTCCCGGTAAACGGGGAGGAACGCCGCCGGCGCGGCCTGCTTCTTTTAGGGTGACAGGCGGCTCCACCTGTCGCCCCCAGGCCGGAGCCATTAAATGACACCTTGCAAAGCCTATCTTCAATTAAAAGTTTAATTTTAATTGGAGATATTAATATTAATATATTGAAAGGACCTACATTATCTTAACCTATGCTCACACCATGGATTGTTCACCACGCACTCTTTGATCACGCGCCCAGAAAGTGGCTCTTGCCTGGACCACATCATGCTAAAATCGCACTATCGCTCACAAACGCTTGTCATCAATAATCCTAAAACCGATCATAATGCTGCCCTACTAACCCTAAGTTGCAAGTTACCTAGATCAGAAAATGCACGCATAGTCAATAAAATAGATACTAATGGACTTTAAGGCGATTTACGCGACATCGACTTTGGCCCCGTTTACTATTCTGATGATCCACATTTTTGTATGCAGTACATGACCGACAAAATAAGAAATGCTGTACAGAATAATTGCAACATGATTGCATAATATAAACTTTAGCTTGAAACCTTGGATAACACCCGGCCTCATTCGCTGCATGAAACACAGGGATAAACTGCACTTAAAATGTAAACACGATCGATACAGAGACTTTTGCAATAATCTGTTGAGAAAAGTTAAAATTAATTATGATAAATTAAAACTGGATAAAGCTGGTTCGAATAATAAAATTTTCTGGCAACATATTAGGAATATGACCTACAACGCGAAACAAAATGAGTCGCCTACAAGTTTATTGAGCGCACACTCCTCATAGGTTGCGTCGTCAGCTAACATAGTCAATAATTTCTTTCTGAACGTTGGTAAGCGGCTTGCACAACCAGTGCAGGGACGCACACAGTACTCATCATCAAGAATAATAATGAAGACTGTTGCAGTTGGTTGGCACAACATTTGAAATAAGATCCTTAAAAAATTCAGGCGTATATTAGTGCCTCTGTTAACCAACATCTTCCAAAATGCTTATTAACTGGTGTATTCCCCAAATATTTCAAAAAAGCAGTAATTGTCCCGGTATACAAGTCGGGAGGAAAGGAGCAAGTAACGAATTACAGGCCCATTTCTTTACTCCCAGCAATGTCAAAAATACTTAAGAAAATTGTAAATACATAATAGGTTGATGAAATATTTGGAAGATAATTCACTTTTGTCAAATACGCAGTTTGGTTTTAGAGCTAAAAAATTAAAATTAAAAAAACATATCAGGTAAATTTCAGCCATATAAGTAGCGATGTAGGTACATAGTATGTCACATGAAAACTGAGATAAATTTGGTGTTATAAAATTTTAGATCCAGTAAAATAATTAATTTAGTAAAATTATAGAATTAAATTGATACTAATAAATAACTTATACAGTAATGATAATCAATATGTCATCTATACTATATATTAATATTATAAAGCTGCAGAGTTTGTTTGTTTGTTTGAACGCGCTAATCTCTGGAACTACTGGTTCGATTTGAATGATTCTTTCAGTGTTGGGTAGTCCATTTATTGAGGAAGGTTTAAGGTTATATATCATCACGCTACTACTTAAGGGAGCGGAGCATTGATAATAAATAAATTGATAATAACAAATTCGGCAATTTTTCCTACATATTTTGAAGACTAAAACATCGGGCTCAAAGGGATATGAAGCTTCAAAATATACCCCAGGCGAAGCTGGGGTGGGTCAGCTAGTAATGTATAAATCAATTAATACAATAAGACATGATCAAAAATATATATAACATAGACAGTCAGTCAGTCAATCAAATCATCTCAAATTATTACATGGCCTTTACATCGACTGCCGATGCTGTACATAATTTGACTGAGTTCATAGCACAAGAACTTGATAAGGGAAATCGCACAGTGGGAATCTTCCTGGACCTAGCCAAAGCTTATGACACGGTGTCTATTCCTAAGTTGTTGAACAAGATGGAAAATATAGGGGTAAGGGGCGTACAACTAGCACTCTTCGAAAGCTATTTGAAAGAGCGTACGCAATGTGTGAGGATCGGCAATGTTCTCAGTGACGACCAAGAAAACACCAACTTTGGTATCCCACAAGGAAGTATCCTGGGGAGTACACTGTTCTTAATCAACATAAATGAACTTTGTAATCTAATACTAGAGCATGGCACGATCATATCATATACGGACGACACTGCCCTCTTTTTTTCTGCCGAGTCAGAAAATGAAGCGTACGGGCATGCCCAGCGCGGATTCAATATTATTAATAAATGGCTTTATTATAACTTACTAACATTAAATGCAGAAAAAACTAAATGTGTTGCATTCTCGACGCGCAAAAGACAGACTACTCCCCGGACAGACCTGTTACTTATGCTCACCATTGTAAAGACCCTAATGACTCAGGCAACAAGTGGACCTGCCCAGATATAGCTAGAACAGGCAAAATGAAATACCTGGGTATTATAATAGACGAAACCCTGTCTTTTGCTCAACATAGCGAAGCACTAATTCAAAAGCCTACACAAACTAATATTTGCATTTAAGAAAATTAGGCACATTGCTGATTTAAAACTAATTAAACAGGTATACTATGCCCTTTGTCAATCAATATTAAGATACTGCATAACGTCTTGGGGAGGAGGGGGTAAATCCTTGTTACTGCCCATCGAGAGAGCACAGAGAGCGATCCTAAAGGTAGCAACTTCCCGTCCTTTCCTATATACCACTGACCTCCTATACAAATCTTGTGAAGTACTAACAGTCCGCTAGCTATTTATAGTGAGCACAGTACTCAAACAGCACGCGGCACTCCCATTCAGCACTGAAATTGTAAATAAAAGACGGAAAGATATTGTATGCACCCAGCGAATTGCGATAAATCACGCATATACAGCCAAATTCTATATGTTTCTGGGACCACTGCTGTATAATAGAGTGAATGCTATAGCAGACATATATCCTCTGAACTTCAACCAGTGTAAGAATGTCCTAAAGAATTTCCTACAAAAATTGACACACGATGAGACAGAGAAGTTGATAACGGTGGTGAAATGAATATTGTTAAGTAGTTCAGTAACTAAGATATAAGATTAGATTTAATTACCAATTCACTTTGTAAGTAATTTTTATACATATGAATTATTTGTTTATTTAAAATGTAAAAAATGCACTACAAGCCTGAGAAACAGGATTACCTAGTTCAGGCACAATCTATGTAGCACAGCTTAATAACTATAGCGTGAGATTGATTTGACAATTATTGTAGAGTTTATGTATAAAGTATGCAATAACTATAAAAGATTGCAATAGATTATGAAACTATGTAACATATACTATTGAATTAATCAAATAAATTATTATTATTATTTATATATATATATATATTAACCATAGGTATCCATCTAAGTACTAAGTAGCTGTTTATATTCAAGTAATATCTGTTTAGATGTATGTACCTAATGTTATTGTATAGGCGCGGGCTTTGGTCCTGACCGCACCCCAGACGTATCGATGCACCGACGTTGTATGCATGTCCGCCGCGCCTTAACTTATATCGCTTCGTAGCTTGTCGTGAATGCCTAAATTTAAGTATAATAATTTCATATCCTAGTGCTATCTATCATCTGTCACTCAATTCGTCTTCTTTTCTGTCTACTCTTAACTTTTACGAACTGTACCTATCTTTCTACTGTGTCTGTGTTCGAATAAACTTTCTTTTCTTCTAAACGTGAGTTGCTTATTTCGCTAGCCCAAGTCCACACACCTTACCGTTTGGTTCAAATAGACCACCGACTCAATCGAACAAAAAGGCTAATTTGGTAGCATGGCTACAAAGAGAAGGCGTGGAAGCTGACATGAATTTGTTAAAAACTGAATTATTACAGCTAGTAAAAGAGAATAACCCTGCGAAACCAAAATATAAAATTGACGAATTGGCACTTCAGCATGGACACAAAGTGGTAAGAACGCCGCCTTATTACTGTCAATATAATACTATTGAGTTGATTTGGGCTCAAGTCAAAGGACACAGCAGCACGCCACATCACAAAGGTGGCATTCTCCACTAAGAAAATGTTGACATTGTTGAATGAAGCTTGTGCCAAAATTACGAAAGAAGACGGGGTAAAAGTGGTAGAATGAACACGTAAAATAATAAAGGGGACCATGATAGAGACGTCAATATTGATAGTATAATAGAAAAAGAAATAACTATTAACACGAGTGACGATAGTTCTACTGACGACTTTGGCTCATCATCTGAAGACAGATTTAAATATTACAGATTGTTTCATTTTAAAATACCTACAATATCAAATTTCTAATTAGCTAAGCTAATTTTTCTAACAAGAATTTGTTTCTAATTAGAATTAACTAATTTTTCCACTTAAAACTTTAATTAAATGTACTTTACACACATATTCAAATCGGTTAAATCCCCATGGAAACTGGATTCGATTCATCGCGAGTATCGAGTACCGAGTACATAGTTGCTTCACTAATTTCGCCGCGAAGACAAATGTCAAAACGGGTCTTTCATTTTGTGAATAGGTATATTACTTTGCGCGAACACGTGCATTCTGTGTGAAGTATTTGATGTGACTGATGAAAATTCTGATTGAACGTGTAATATGTACAGCATAGCCATCATTAAAACGTAATTCCTGATTGATGGCACGAATGATGCTTGCATGTGCGTCTAATCAACGCCCAATGGGTCAAACATTAACAATAAGCATATTCGAGAAAATATTCGTTCTCTTAAGTGCCAAGCATTATAAAAATCGAATTGAAAAACCATTGAGATGTAAATCTCTGCAAAGATTGACTGCGAGTTTTTAGTCAAAATCTCGCAGTCAGGCAGTCGCAGTGAAGACACCCGTTGGAAAGGAATATTACTGTCCGCCCTTTCTGGTACAGCTATCACCTGGTACCGACATCTCCAAGTTCTGACAAATTACTCTGCTATGCAACATCGTTGTTCGAATTTTTAAATACAAAAGTAACAACACATGGTACGCAATGCTACAGATGCCAAGGTTTCGGTCACTCCTCCCGCAACTGTAACCTCACACCACGAAGTGTAAAATGCACCGAACCACATCTAACGCAAGACTGTCCTAAAAAATCGAGAGATCAGCTTGCAACATGCTGCAACTGTGGTGATTGTCACCAAACCCTGCAAACTTTCGTCAATGTAAGCATCGTGAAACTTACCTGCAGCTGCTGCGTGATAGGCAGATTAAAATAAAAACTGCTCGTCCCTTGAAGCCAGAAATAAAAAACAACAAGTGCGATGTAAGACCCTGGAATCAAGTTGCTGCCCTCAAACCTATAAATCCTGCTACAAAAACTACTCTCCAAGAAATAAACCAAGATCAAGCTACAACTGATATGATAGCGATCCTAATGACAATTAAAACAATTAATAATCAATTCATCGGGTGTAATACTATGATGGATAAAGTTATATTTATCTTAACTCATTTGGGGCAATATGTTTAATTCACAGAGCCTACGCATTATCTACTGGAATACTGACGGCATTCGCACAAAACTTTCTGAGCTACTGAAACTGGTAAGTGAGCATTCGATAGACGTAATTGCTTTATCTGAGACAAGAATATCTCCACATCTCAAACTCGTCACACCTGGTTTCACTTGTTATCGTAGAGATAAGAAATCCAATGGTATTGGACAGGGCGTTGCTATTTTGATTAGAAACGATATAACTCACACTTTACTTAATCTCTCCATGACTCAAAATCTTGAATGCGTTGGTATTCAAATTTCTACCTGTAAGCGCAATATTTCATTTATATCTGCTTATCAATCACCTAACCTACCCTATTACGTCATGACTTAGATGCAATTCTGAATGTGAGTCCTAAGGCTTTAATCATGGGTGACCTAAATACAAAGCACCCCTATTGACACTGTCCGATGTCTAATCCACACGGTGATGCACTTTTTGACCACATGGTAAATGGAGAATTCGATGTCATTGCACCACATGATTTTACTCTGTTTCATTACCGTAGCTCACACACCCCATCAACACCTGATATTGTTTTGGTGAAAGATGTTCTTCACGTCTCCGTACCGCAAAGCAATGCAACGTTCATCCTCAAACCATTGGCCTGTATATTTCACAGTAAGTGGTTCATTCGACAGACACAGCAAAACAATATTTGACTACTCCATTGCCGATTGACAGGGTTTCCGGGTCAGTCTTGATAGTAATATTAATCTTTCAGCTGGGACCATCCGTACAGCCCATGAAATAGACTCCGCTATAGAAATATTGACTGATGCAATATTGACCGCGCGAAATATTAATATTCCCAAAATCCGTTCAATGAATTCTTATAAACTACCTAGACGTATAAAGAGCTTAATTAAAATTAAAAATAATCTTAAACGAATAGCCGTAAAGGAATCTGATCATGGCCTCTGTCGACAACTTTACGCTCAAGTAAATCGAAATAAAAGATAGTATAAAGACATTTAACGACAACAGATGGGACAATAAACTAGCTAAAATTGATAACCCCTCATCGGACCTGTGGCGTGTTGTAAAATCAATAAATTATATACCTAATACCATTCCTCCTTTAAAAACACAGGATGCACAGTTTACAAAATGTGTTCTCGAACAGTGCGAAACTCTTTCAGACTCTTTCGCCGAAAACATGCATCTTACTTATAGTTGGGACACTGATTCGGAAACTACCCTTTCGGTCTCCATGTCAATGACCCTTTTGCAAACCTACCAATCCGAAAACATTCCTTCTCTTATCAGATCTAATGAAGTACGTAAAAAATTGACTCAATTAAAACATGGCAAAGCTCTTGGGATTGACGAAATACAAAATAAACTTTTAAAAAACCTGTCCCATAAAGCATTAGTCTATCTGACCAAAATTCTCAATGGTTGTCTACAAATAAATTATTTTCCTTCGAAATGGAAACACGCTAAAGTCATTGCTGTTAAAAAAACCAGGCAAAGATGGAACTAATCCTTCCAGTTATTGACCAACAAGTCTTTTGACTAGCCTTGGCAAGTTATTTGAACCATTAATATTGCACCGTTTAGCTAAAGTCACCGAAAAAATATTAATGCCCGAATAGTTTGGTTTTCGTCATGCACATTCTACAACTCAACAACTAGCTAGATTGGCCGAACATATTTCAGATAACTTAATTCTCGGTAAATCTGGTCTAGTAATGCTAGATGTCGAAAAAGCTTTTGATGCTGTGTGGCATCAAGGCCTCCTTCACAAGCTTGTGATCAATAAAGTACCCTTAAATCTTGTAATGTTGATCCAAAACTACCTATCAGAAAGGTCTTACTCAGTATTCATAGACAGTACATCTTCTAAACCCAAAACTGTTGTAGCTGGAGTACCACAAGGATCTAACTTAGGCCCATATCTTTTTAGTCTTTACTTTTGGCAATCTACGCCGATGATACCGCTGCATTTGCGACAGATAAAGATCCAGACATAGTAATTGCTCGTTTACAGCTGGCCATAGAATTTTTGAGTCAGTATTTTATAAAATGGAAGTTAAAACTGAATTCCAGCAAAACTGAGGGAATATTTTTCACAAGAAAGCGCTCGATGCCAATTAAACTCATAAAACAAGGTGATTATAATGTTTCCTGGAAAACATCAGTTAAATATTTGGGTGTACATCTTGACACCATACTGAACTGGAATATAAATACTAGTGTCCTGTGTGATAAAGGAATAAAATCTTTAAATTCTTTGAAACCCGTTCTAAACCGCAAGTCGAAACTCAGTCCCAAGATAAAACGATTAATTTATTCTACACTTGTAAGACCCTGCCTCTCCTATGGGCCTCCGGCTCGGTGTAGTATCACAGATACTAATTACAACAAATTGCAAATTGTTCTAAATAAAGCTATGAAATTAGCGTATAATACTCCTTTTAGGACTAATCTTAAAAAACTGCACTCGAGCATTAAATTCACTTTTGTTAAAAAAAATATTCTAAAGATTTCACGTAAATTTTACATGTACAAGAACCCTTTACATAGTAACATTCTTGTCTCCGGCGTTGGGAAAAGTCACTCGGCATTACTACCTTATTCTTATACATATAATCGATACCCTTACCACATCACTATTTCCTTAATGAACCATATATCTAGCGAATGCTCATTTATCGGCAGACCGGTTCATGACGACTGATAACTATTATATTTGTTTTGTAACCTACCCACAAAATCAAAATTATGAATTGTATACTTAATTAGTTGTATTACAAATGTTTTCTCTCTAAATAAATGCAATAACCTAGTCATTTAGTAGTCAGTAGCTTATTGTAATTAATGTTTGTCAGTTCGCTAAGTTGACTTACTGAGTGTTATAGAAATTGGTAAGTAAATTGTGTGTTGATTAATTAATATAGTAAAATGTTTAAAGTTTCATGTCAGAAGTTCATAAAGGCGTACTTAGCCTAGGTAACAGCTGTGATTAACCTAAGTAACAATTAGAATAAGATCAATTGTTTACTACCTTTGTAATATTTTAGTATAAATAAAGACATTTCAAAATCAAAAAAATAAAAATCAATCAACGAATGAAGACATGGCTTAAAGGTCTTGTAACCAAACCAAAAATTTTCATAACAACGTTTTAATTTTTTTATGTAAATACTCTTCTTGTCGATGTCTCACGTAGTATTGATCGTATTCTTCAATATTCTTCATTCTTTTGGTCGGTAATGGAGGCAAGGCTAGGTATTTATGTATTGTATTCGTAATTAATAATGATTACTCAATTCCTCCTTACTATCCCATTATAGCTATGTAGTGAACATAGGTGAACGAATTTACTTCAGAAATGAATTAGGAATTAAGGTTAAACGTTAATCATTAAATTAGTAAAGATTTGCATGGTTTAAAGTTTAAGAACACTATACATTTAAGGACTGAAGCTCCAAACAACATAAACGGTGTTATTGAACAGACGCGAAAGTGAATTTGAAGATGGAGAAGCTGTCTATGTGTAGACTATGTCTAGCGGGCTCTCGACTGCAGTCGATTGCCGACACTCATTTACAGGAGATGTACGAGTATCTGACTCTGATGCTGGTGAGTAATACTACGTCTGGCACGTTTAATAAAAGAGCCTCTTGTAAAAAACAACTTAACTTCGGCATATATATTGTCCCCAAGTCACGAGAAATACGGGGCGGTGGCGGCCTCGGAAAGGCTTGATATATAATCGATAATCGGTGCATTTGAGCTTCTCTCTGCAAGAATCTGGTTTCAAGTCTCATCTTGAGCTTTATTTTATGATCTAAATGTTTGGGAAAAGTTAACAGACTGCTGCATTGACACACTAATTTTCAAACAGTAGTAAAATATTAAAATAATGTTTAACAGTTGGTTACAGAGGACCGCAGACCAACCCTGGCCTGCGACCTCTGTTGCTCAAGGCTTGAGACCTGCTATGAGCTGAGGAGGACATCACTCTGCAGCGAGGAGCTGTTCATGCAGTTGCTGAACAACAAAGTGGTGAGTAGTCTTGAAGTGTTGTATGAAAGTTAGTGGAGATGTTTAGATGTTTTTCATTCAATCACACTCTAATGGCTGGATGGATCCAACTGTTATTTAGCACAGGGATTATATTGCTTATTATATAGCGAGGAGGGCTCCACCTGTGCCTGAGTCAACATCATACTCGTGATTAAATAAAGTTTATAAGTATTAAATTGACTCAAATTAAAGTGAATTGTGTAAATAACAATAAACAGTGCTCAAACTATCACAACAAATAAAATACTGTACTGTACTGTATAATACAATAAAATTATAACAAAACAAATGAAAAGATGAAAATGATTTAACAGACTCAAAACATGATATTTTTTTTTTATTTAAAACAATGCAAATATAATGGGTGCGCAAAGTTCAAAGTCGTAGTATGTGAAAGTGTTATCTATGTTGCAGTTTCATTAGTGTGTGAATAACATAACAATTAAAAGTGGTCATCATAACTAGCATAAATATAAAACCTATAAGAATCAAAGAATCAATTTCATTTATTCAGTTTAGGCACATAAAGAGCACATATTGTAACGACGCGCTCTGCGAACGCCGTCACACCGGTTTTAATTCTATTTTTGAACGAAAAGTTTCGGAACGCGGAGTGAATGACATTTTGACGTATACCTGTCAAGGCACCTTTTTTCCTAGCGTTGAGGCTGGATGGTCGATATTCATGGCTTCGTAACTTAATTTCAATAAATCTCATAAAAATGAGAGTATTTTGGCCTAAAGGATAATAGTTTGTGTCCTCACAACTATCCTCTTGTGGAATTATAGTTTATTTCTGGTGAGTTGTCATTTTTTAATAAGATTCACTTTGCTAGAAATCGCCACGTTCCTAATTTGAAAAATAATTGTTAAAATTCTATTGTTTCAGCTCTTAATCTGAGAATATTATGATTTCTTTTGCTATTGGCATTGTTCCAGCAAATTAAGGCGGTAAGTCGCACCAATTTATAAAAAAATTAGGACCTCGTGTTCATATAGGAGTTGTTCTAATGACATGCAATTTTGTTACAGGTTTCCAATTGGAACCGCCTTTGTCTTTGCCTTTTCTCTTTTCTTTGGACCTTTTTCGGCGTTTCTTTGTCTTCGGTCAACTGCATTTCCTTATGGAGGGTTTGGGCTTTTCACCTCAAACATGGATGTACCGCATGGGCTTAAACTGAAAACTTCGCCTGCTACGAGCTTTCCCGCTGCTGTGTTTACATATACTCGCCGAGGGATGCCGTGAGCTTACTTTAATTATATTTTAAATCTAAACTTCAAAATAACCTAAAAGTGCATTGGTGACATAGAATCATATTGACGTAGGATAATATTGACATAGCTTATAAAAATCTAATTTTAAATTTAAGGTTAGTTATACATTAGGAGTGTATCCTTACATCTATTTCTGAATGCACACTGGAGTGGACAATAAAACCTTAAACCTCACAGTTTGGTTTCATTTAGCTCACCTCCGGAAGATTAAAAGTTTCCAATCTCCGCTGATTATCTTAGGCATGTGTATCTCCAAGGCGCCCGAACTTTTATGGTAATGTACTTACAAACCAATTTTATTTATATTTCTTTTTTTTTACTTTGTAATAACATCATATTATTAAATTATTACAATATGAACGTCAAAATTTTACAATTATGTATGTCAAGAAATAATATAAAAATATTAAATAATGTAAAAATAAACCACTGGAAAATGATTCTTTCGCTGGTTCGGTAGATTAGTTCTACTGAGAAGATACTAGCAAGAAATTCAGCGAACTACATTAGAATGCAAACAATTTATTTTGTGCGAGCAAGCAAGAGACTTATGTTGACCACGCATTAACATCATTAAGGTACTCATCCACTTTATAGATAATTAATAACAAATATTAACTGCTGATGTGGGGATATATTTAAGTGCTACGGAAAAGTATTTATAAACTGATTACCTCACACAAAATATTTTTAAATATATATGTTTACAGCAGGTAAAGAAAAAATTCCAGAAGGATGACTCATAATTAACCATTCCATAAGTTCCAAGACGACAGTCTGCTGATACTGTTCACTAATTTTACTACTGTTCACAAGTACTGTGGTGGCATACTGCGTAAGGCCCCTGCCTACGAATTTGGAGGCCTGCGTTCGAGTCCTGTTGAAAAGCACTTTTTGGAATTTAATGAAATAGTGAATCAAGGAACTTAGCAGCAACATCAATTTCTTATTTATTACGCTATATCCATCACACGTAATGAGTGATTAAAATAATATAACAATGCGGAGAGGCGACAGAGTAAAGAGTGTGGAATCAATCTACTTATTATTTACATTCACAGTCCCGGGTCCTTAAAGCGGGGTGTGAAAAAGCATATGATGAGGCCATCAAGCTGAGTGTCACCATTGTCACATGGTATGTGTAAGTAATGGTGACCCTCTTTTCTGTGACTTTGTCTTCAGCTTACCATCAGGTAAGGCGAAGTCTAATTGACGGGTTCTATATAAAAAAGAATTGTAGTTAACTTCCTCGAGGCGCAGGGGCTCTTCTCAATGAATAGTTTCTTTAAGAAAAAACCCCACAGGAAGTGGACTTGGCAACGTCGGGACTCTGTGATAAGAAACGAGATAGACTTTTTGATAACGGACAGTAAGCACATATTTAGAGACGTCTCTGTGATCAACAAGTTTAAAACCGGAAGCGATCACAGACTTGTCCGAGGCTCTCTAAATATCAACATCAAGGCTGAAAGATTCCGAATGATACGGTCTACTCTCCGACCTACGCCACTCCAAGTCATTCTAGGGTCCGAAAAGTTCCAATTGGAACTTCAAAATCGTTTCGCAACACTGGAAACCACAAACGGCATTGACGAGAAAACCGACACAGTGGTCAAAACATTACAGGAAGTGTCTCGAAAGTTCTTTCCCGGGAAACGCAAACAGCGAGAGTCCAAACTCTCTCCTGAGACTCTCGAACTTATGAGAAAGAGACGTGAGAAGTCATCCACACCGTCGTCTTCGTCAGATGCTCTCTAGCTTTAAACCGACAAATTAAAAAGCTGATTAGACGCGACCTCCGAACGCTACAACATCCATATCGTCCAGGAGGCGATTGAGCGAAATAGGGGGTCGAAAGTGTTCGCTCAGCAGTTGGGGAGGCCCCATCTGACGAAACTTAAAACTCCGGATGGTAAAATGACTTCCTCAAGGTTCGAGATTCTCGATGAGATCGAAAAGTTCTATGGACAGCTATATGCATCACGGACGAGTAAACCTACGGGACACAGCGATGAAGACCACAGAGCTCCACCCACGCGCCATTACACCGAGGAGATACCCGATATCGAGCAGTGCGAGTTGGAGGCGGCTCTCAAACAACTGAAAAACAACAGGTGCCCAGGTGATGACGGAATTACTACTGAGCTCCTGAAAGCAGGCGGAACTCCAATCCTGAAAGAGCTAGCAAGCCCCTTTAATTCCGTCATCCTACAAGGTCTAACACCTAGGGCATGGAGCGGGAGTGCGGTGATACTGTTCTTCAAAAAAGGAGATAAGACCTTGCTGAAGAACTACAGGCCCATCTCACTCCTGAGTCATGTCTACAAGCTGTTCTCGAGAGTCGTCACAAATCGTCTTGCGGGTAAGCTCGACGAGTTCCAACCACCGGAGCAAGCCGGGTTTCGAAAAGGTTATAGCACCGTGGACCTCATCCATACTGTTCGGCAGATTGTAGAAAAGGCCCAAGAATACAATCAGCCGCTGTGTATGGCGTTTATGGACTACGAAAAAGCCTTCGACTCCATCGAAACCTAGGCAGTTCTGGATGCCCTGCAGCGGTGTTGGTGTTGATTGGCGATACATCGAGGTGCTGAGATGCTTGTATGACACTGCCACAATGTCCGTCCAGCTCCAAGACCAGAAGACGAAACCTATTAGCCTCCAACGTGGAGTGAGACAGGGAGATGTTATATCCCCCAAACTATTCACCAACGCGTTGGAGGACGTCTTCAAAACTCTGGATTGGACTGGGCGGGGTATAAACATTAACGGTGAGTACATCTCACATCTTCGGTTCGCCGACGACATCGTCATAGTAGCGGAATCGTTGGAACAACTGGGCGAAATGCTGCATAGCCTAGATGGAGCTTCTCGACGCGTCGGCCTCGGTGTAAACTTGGATAAAACCAAAATTATGTTCAACGAACATGTTACACCGAGACCGATTGCCATCGAAGGGGCGACACTCGAAGTTGTTCAAAAATATATCTACCTGGGGCAGGTTATCCAGCTCGGTAAAAACAACTTCGAGAAAGAACTAGCCAGAAGGATCCAACTGGGTTGGGCAGCATTTCCCAAACTACGTCGAGTTTTCTCTTCACCCCTACCGCAATGCCTCAAAACAAAGGTCTTTCTTTGAAAAGTGCGTCCTACCTGTTATGACTTACGGTGCCGAAACGTAGACACTTACAGTGGAGCTGGTCCATAGCTTAAAAGTCGCGCAGTGGGCTATGGAGCGAGCTATGCTTGGAGTTTCTCTGAAGGTTTATCCTCTTAATCCGCTGGATTATGATTTATGGTCAGTTTTAGAGAGTATGGCTTGCTCTAACCGCCATGATAATTTGGAGTCCCTAAAACAATCCATACGATTGGCAGTGAAGAATTTTCCCATGGAAAGAGTGCGTGCTTCTATTGATAACTGGCCTCTACGTTTAAAGGTCTGTGTTGCAACTAATGTAGACCACTTCGAATAAGCTTTTGATATTTTAAATTGTTTTATATTTATGTATTAAACTAACACACTGTAAAAGTAATAAATATTAATTGCAAAAAAAAAAAATGATTTTTCTTCGTAACAATATTTATGGCTAGATTAGGTATATCTGTCTGATGTTAAACAGCCCTATCCCTTAGTCGCCTTGTACGACACCGCATGGGAAGAGATGGGGTGGCCCTAATTCTACTCTGCCGGAAACCACGCGGCAAATGAAAAATGTACTGTAAAGTAAATGTTTTTTATCAAAATGTATGCGGAATTAGTAATAAGAAACTGGAATTAGAATATATTTTCAGTCACTTGACTATATATTTATGTATAACGGAACATTTCTTGAACCATAACTCAAAGCTTTTTGCCTCAGTGACTACATTGCTTCATATAATACAAGAACTAAGAAAAATCAGTCTCATTTTGTGTCACAAACACAGGGAGTTTGAAACCATTGACATGATAAATAACTTTTATAGGCCAGAATATTTTGAGATATGTTGTACAAAGGATATGGAGACAGGCTTGCATTTATGATGCTGTTATTGAACTCCATATAATGCAAATTTGAATGGGTTTATGCAGCAATTAGAACAAATACTGGAGTATTTCTTCAACAAGAGGTGCATCATGAGATTATAACATTAATGTTTTAAAAAAAAGTAAAAAATTATCTGAATTCGTCAGTTTGTTAAAGTGTTATAATTTTAGATACCTGATTAACACAAGCACATTTAATGGAAATGACTAATGTTCATGTTTAGATAGCTTTTTAACAAATATACACGAGGATTGCGTATCGCCATGCATTGTATTATTTTGTGACCTGAAACTTGAAACAGTCACATGTAAAAATACAAAGACTGCAATTAGGCGTGAGACACGAATTTTTAACAAAAAACACAGTACCTTGTTTGAAGCAGCTATAGTAAATACGAGATGGAATGATCTTGGCGTAAATCCTTTTTTAACAACTCTTGGTAATTTTTTCGAAAAAGCTACAGAAAGAGAGTCGTTCAAACAAAGCGTTTTAGTTTAAGCGTTAGTGGAGACTTGGAAATTAGTAAATCAATACACTAATAAGGAGAGCAAACTTGGCAAGAACTTAATTCTAAGCATTGATAATAAAAGTATAAACAATCCACAAGTGGTCGCAAATAACTTAGCGGAAAGCTTTGTGTTAAAAACACAAGTAGCATATCAATACAAAAACAAAGCAATAAGATATTTAGAGGATACAACAGCCAAAGTAGAGAGTAACTTGCACTGTAGTCTTACTAGTCCAAATGAAATATCAAAGGTTGTACAGCAAATGGGTAACACAATATCATGAGGCTACGATGGTATACCAATCACAACTATTAAAGAGAACATCAGTACACTTGCATACCCGCTTTCACAGTTCTTTAACAAATGCATAAGCGAATCGGTCTTCACAGATCAACTGAAATTGGCAAAAGTTGTTCCTATACACAAAAAGGGAGGAGGCAGGACACGGCGGTATTACCGCCCAATTGAGCAGTCCGACTGGAGAAGTACCTCCGCCCTACAGAATACCGCGGTTATAATAACTTCATGTTGTGTTCCCAGTGGTGAGTAGGGTAGGCAGAGCTCACTGGAGAATTTGTGCTGTCAGTGGGATGACTAAAGGCTTGTCTTGCTTTGTCCTCTACACTGACAGCACAGAAAATCTGTGCTTGCAGGGTCGGCAGCATGAGTGTGGCTTCTCTGGTGTTACACACGTCCATAGGCCACGGTAACCACTTTCCATCAGATGGACCGTGCGCTTGTCTGCCATCTAAGTGGTAGTATTATATATCTTATGATCAGTCTTACTGTGACTATAGGCCAATGAGGTGTGGGCACTGTTGGCGTTCGAGGCGTCGCTCCCGATGGAGCTTGCCCTATCCTTACATTTGCCAGGATTTCTAAAATCCTCTGTACATCAAATATATCACGCCGCTTTTTTATTGAACATATGGTTGCCTGGTTCTTATAAACCAGGGTGCATTCAATATCTGTTTAATGATATAGTTTTTTTATGTCCAGTAGTATGTCCAGATGGGTTTAAGGGTCGACTTATATATGAGCGGTTTATAATTCATGGATAGTATTGAATAGTGTCCTACCAGCCAATAGAGACCTTTGTATTTCAAGTAAATTTCTTCTTGGTTTGTCTGAACGTGTTATCTCCATGTGAGTCTACAGTCCAGATGCATGCCTAGGTAACTGTCTGTTGGTGCGGTACCGGGGAAAGGCTGTAGACCCTCTGTCGCAGTAGGTGGTGGGATGCAATGAGAGTTGGAGGCTACAGGGCAGGCCTTTGTGCAGTAGGGGCAGATTGAATGAGAGGACAGCTGTGCAACACCTCCTATCTCAATAATTTTATGTAGTATGTAGTATTCTTATTCAATCAATGTAAGGCTTGAAGTTGAATAGGGCACTTATTGGAGGCGAGTAGGGCTGTTGTGTCAGCCCACGTTGTTACTCCTGGGGTTTGTGGCAACTCATACTAATACAGTCCAAGTTCCAATTTTGTACAGATTGTTGCTAAGAACAATGGTGTGCTAATATGGTGTTGTCTCCGCAGCAAGTCAAGCTAGAAGTTATGCCCAATGAACGCCTGAGCATGGAGGAAGTGTCGCAGACGACTGCCGGTGGATCTGAAAGTGTTGACGTGATACAAGAAAATGCTGAAGGTAATATTGAGTTAGCACATCGAGTGCTTCTGTACGATGGATCCCATGATGGAGGAATGGAATGATGGAAATCATCTAAAAGTATAGCTTATTAAGTACCTTACCTTTTTTGTTTTGTTTTAACACGTTCCCTTTTCTTTTCTCTCCAATTGTTTTCAATTCACGCCTAGTTTAATCCTAACCTAATCACTCGGAGAGCACAGACTGAACCCGACCCAAATCCATCCCATTCAGGTTCAAGTCACTCATCAGTAACACCCTCTCAGCTCCATTCCACATACACTCCATAAGCAAATGCTGCACATGCAATTTGGCAAGTCAGCTTTCTTCATTAGGAAGGCTAATTTTGGGCATGAATAGTGCCCAGAACGAAGCCTCAGTAATGTTTTGATGGTACTCCTGCTCAACTTACAGCCTCCAACCCACGGGACGTAGGAAGGCTCACCCTGCACAGACCCTATACCAAGTTTGGGTTAGACCCATGTTTAATGCCTCGTCTAGTCCAAATTCAAAATTGATTTATTATTATCAATCAATACCAGCCGGTTGCAGTCCTCTGCTAGACACAGACCTCTTCCAAAGTGCACCATTGCACCCGATACTCCATTCTATTTTTCCACAGCGACCTTTTTCAAGTTGTTCGTCCATCTATATTTTTTTACTAACAAAAAGATTTTGTTTTTCAAGTGTAGATTACTACATTCATGTGGTTTCTTATTCAGGTGCTCCTGTTTCTAAAAAATCTCGACCATCTACGCAGATGAACTATGAAGATACCGAGCCAGCTAACAACCTAACGAGAAGTGACCGAGCAAAGGAGAACATTGAAGAACCACAAGACGAAACTAATAGCGTTGTAGAACAAAATACAGTTAAGAATAATACGATAGTGGAAACACGCGACGAAACAGATACCAACAATAAACAAAATGTTGGCACATCCGATCATAGTGACGCTCACAAAGGAATGTCTGAAAACAAAATCAGTGCAGACCACAGTGTAAATAGGAGCTCAAGCAAGAAACTTAAACAGTTGATATGTGACAGTTGTCAGAATTGTTTTAGACGTAAATATGATTTAATAATTCATATGCGTACACACACTGGCGAGAAGCCTTATCAGTGTAGGGTATGTAAGAAATGTTTCAGTGAAAAGGGCCATTTAGATAGACATACTCGCACACACACTGGCGAGAAGCCTTATCTGTGTAATATTTGTAAGAAATATTTCAGTATTAAGTGGAGTTTAGATCAGCACACTCGCACACACACTGGCGAGAAGCCTTATGAGTGTAAGGTGTGTAAGAAATGCTTCAGTGAAAAGGGTAGTTTAGATAGACATACTCGTACGCACACTGGCGAGAAGCCTTATCAGTGTAATATTTGTAAGAAATATTTCAGATTTAATTTCAATTTACATAAGCACACTCGTACCCACACTGGCGAGAAGCCTTATCAGTGTAATATTTGCAAGAAATATTTCAGTATTAAAGCTTATTTAGTTACGCACACTCGCACACACACTGGCGAGAAGCCTTATGAGTGTAAGGTGTGTAAGAAATGTTTCAATGAAAAGGGTAGTTTAGATAGACATACTCGTATACATACTGGCGAGACACCTTATGAGTGTAATTTTTGTAAAAAATGTTTCAGTAAAAAGAATCATTTAGATACACACACTCGCACACACACTGGCGAGAAGCCTTATGAGTGTAAGGTGTGTAAGAAATCTTTCAGTGAATGGGGTACTTTAAATAGACATACTCGTACACACACTGGCGAGAAGCCTTATCAGTGTAATATTTGTAAGAAAGATTTCAGATTTAAGGGTAATTTACATAAGCACTCTCGTACACACACTGGCGAGAAGCCTTATCAGTGTAACGTATGTAAGAAATGTTTCAGTAGTAAAGGTTATTTAGATACGCACACTCGCACACACTCCGGCGAGAAGCCTTATGAGTGTAAGGTGTGTAAGAAATGTTTCAATGAAAAGGGTAGTTTAAATACACATACTCGTATACATACTGGCGAGAAACCTTACGAGTGTAATTTTTGTAAAAAATGTTTCAGTAAAAAGAATCATTTAGATACGCACACTCGCACACACACTGGCGAGAAGCCTTATGAGTGTAAAGTGTGTAAGAAATATTTCAGTGAAAGGGGTAGTTTAAATAGACATACTCGTACACACACTGGCGAGAAGCCTTATCAGTGTAATATTTGTAAGAAATATTTCAGATTTAAGTGTAATTTACGTGAGCACACTCGTATACACACTGGCGAGAAGCCTTATCAGTGTAACGTATGTAAGAAATGTTTCATTAGCAAAGGTCATTTAGATACGCACACTCGAACACACATTGACGAGAAGTCTTATGAGTGTAATGTATGTAAGAAATGTTTCAGTGATAAGAGCAACTTAGTAAGACATATTCGTTTAAACACTCACTGAAAACCACAGTCGCTTACTTGTTAGGGTACCCTGTGTGAACATTAGGTGTGCAAGACTTAAGTGTGGCGTGAAACGTGTGTGAAATAACAATAATTCTAATATTCGTTCTGCGCCATAATAACATTACTGTATTGCAGTGGTAGAGCGTGCGACTACCAAGTCAAAGGTCGTGGATTCGATTCCCTCTCAGTGCAAACATTTGAATATTGTTGAGTCACCGGATGTTGCTATGCATGTAAATAAGTGCGTGTGCTTTTGTGGTTGTATAATTATACTAGCATTCCACCCGCGGTGCCGCCCGCGCGGATGCCGGTATTTTTAATACCACTTAGGTGGCAGACAAGCACACGGCCTACCTGATGGGAAGTGGTTACCGTGGCCTATGGACGTATGCAACTCCAGGGGTGTTACATTCGCGCAGCCGACCCTGACAATACGGTATAGACGGTAGAACACACATTGCGAATGTGGAACCTCTGAGCCTCGTCCCTCCTATGGCTGGAAGGTTCCACATCACCTGCGAGAATGGGATTGTCGACCAGCCTCAATGCCGGTCTTTGCACCGAGTCGAAGGGGTCAGGCTGGTATGCAGGCGCTCCAGCAAAAAGGTGACACCAGGACTCCATGTGGGGCCGGACCTGTGCCTTATAAAGAAGGAGTCGCTGCCCCGCAATGAAGTATTACTTCGCCCTGTAGGTTTTTTTTGTCTAGGACACTCCAATTTTACTTCATTTCGCCTGATGGTAAGCTAAAGGCAAAGTCTCAGGAAGAGGGTCACCATTACAGACACAAAGTAATGTTACAATGGTGGCACTCAGCTTGGCGGCCTCATCTGATGCTTTTTCTAGCCCCGCGTAAAGGACTCGGGACTGTAGGAAGAAGGAAACATGTGAGCTGGTAAGGAATTCCCGGTCTTGGTGGTGCAGCAAAGAAAAAGGTCTCCAAACCGCTTGGTTCTCGCTCGTATATTCTGCAGTGTGAGGGTGAAATCTAAGCCGTACGTGTTGTCCTGTATAGGAAAGGAGAGGGTAGGATTAGTTAGAAGAGTTCATCAGAACACTCGCCATGGTAGAGACGATAAAATACAACCAAGGAAGCAAAATCTCTACGCATCTACAAAGGCTCGAGGGTGTTTTCTCAGGATTCCCAAACTTAACCTTGTCCTCCAAATGACTGCGGCACTGGACGTCGCTGGAGATATCGACCCCGAGGATCCAGATACTCGAGGAGATGGTAAGCGGTGTGCCCAGGATTGTGGCGCTACAGGTGTGTGGTCGGTTAACTTGCTCACATCTCCGGAGTTCGGACCTCCTGAACCGATAGCATTCAAACAAACGTAAGATTTGAAGCCTGAACAAGCAAATACAATCGCATCGAAATTCGTTCGGTAGGTAGCTTTTATTCTATCGCGGACAAACAGATAGGAATTAATTGTGTTCAGTATCGTTAATGTAACATAAATCAAGCATTTTTTCTTATGAACAGACAAGACCACTTTACAGTTATAAAATAGTATAGATTGTCCAACAAGTTGTAAATGTTGACACTGCTAGTGCGGGGACACAGGCAGTGTCTACCGACTAACCCAGCAGTTCGTGAGTTGGTCGGGATATTTCTTTGTTCAGTACATGCATTACAGTACATGCAGTACCTACTGTACGCATGCATTCACTAACAATGTATCTAAGTACGCTAATCCGTAGTCCAGATCCCATAACACCCATATTCTAGATAACATAAACTTACGCCTATATCCCGGAAGGGGTAGGCGGAGTTGCTAGCACCCACATTTCGCCAGTATTTAGGTCCCAATGTACCTTATAGGTGGCGAGCCTATTGCCATTAAACGGGCACTTGTAAACCTGCAATAAATACACACATAACTTCGAAAAGTCATTGGTGTGTGCCATGGTAAAACTACTATCCTACCGCGGCATCCAAACAGACCTATAAAATTAGGTTTTTTTTATTGGCAAATATGTACACTTAGATTGCTATTATTTGGAATCCCTATGAAGCTAAGTATAACTCCATGGTGGAAAAGATGCAAAATAAATTTACTAGGTATCTTTACCTCAAACAATATGGGGTATACCCGTTCGACCCACTTATGTATCCAACTACTTTCGTGTTGGAGATGGTTGGGTACCATAAGCTGGAGGTAAGACGTAGCATGGCTTTGGCCAAGTACGTATGTCTGGTGTTTCGTGGCAAAATGACTAACCCGCAGGTGTTGGAAGCATTGAGGCTGCGTGTTTGTTGTTCATTGGCGGAATTTGAGCGGGTGACACTCCAATGTTTAGAGTCACGAAGTTATTAATGTTGCCTACTATAAGTTAATAAATATTACAAGTATTATAGATAAGTAATAATTATGTACTACATTGTTGTCTTGGATACAATCTGTAAAAACAATGTATGGTTATATTATATTAAATAAATAAAGTATTATAGATAAGTAATAATTATGTACTACATTGTTGTCTTGGATACAATCTGTAAAAACAATGTATGGTTATATTATATTAAATAAATAAATATATATACTCAGACTAATGAAAATAATTATACATACAAATGTTTGCACTGAGCGGGAATTTGGTGTGCGTTCGCCCAGCGGAATGTTATTACAGTCCATCAAATCTAAGAGGTACCGTTTGACGTTTCATATTTTTCAAACCGAAACAACTTTGTTCATACGTACATTATTCAGTTTCGATAACCTTTTTCATAAAACCATGAATTTAGAAAGATTTCATTATTGTATCTAAAAATGTACAATTCTTAATATCTAAATGTAATTGAAAACTTTCAAACAAAGCAAAATAACACATATTTACACAGTAAATAATTTCTAATAGTTATATTCTTGACCGCATTACAAAGTTACGTAGTTAGGTCACTGCACGTAGTGTTGCGACTCTTCGGATACACTTGTATGCAAAAAAATCGTTTACATATACGAAAAATCGAATGTATTATTTACAAATTACACTTGACAACCAAACAAATATTTTTTCATGTGAATGGGATTTATCTCACATATTACGATTACATAACTAAATAGTTATGTAATCGTAAAATATGAGATAAAACCCATTCACCAAAAATACGTATTTATAAATCAAATATATTTGCTTCTTTAAAAAGTTGTCGAAAGCGATTTGTCGATTTTTGATTTTCGCGCCCAAATAAGTCGGGGTTTCTCGCGCTAACGCTGTCGAAATAGTAAATGGAGTCAGGGATAGTGTTTTTTACATTTATTTTTGTGTATGATAGTATGGGTTTGCATATTACAGAGAAATAAACAAATTTTTAACAAGCACATCCATTGATTTTACAATTACAATTTTTTCTTCTAAGTCTTATTTCTACGTCTAAAACTAATAAAAATAAGGTATGTAGAACCCATTCACAAAAATGTTGTTGCCTGATGTTATAAATTAACGACGTTGCTGCGCGACCGCATAATGCACTGAATACACAGATACCCTAAAATAAATTAATTTAATTATTTTTAGGTCAATAGGCAAAATCGCAGGTGTCCAAGTCTCTACAATTTTTTTTTTCTGGCAACACTGCCAACTACAAGCGCACGCGGTCCGCTCGGTCGGTTCGGCGTCAGCAGTCTCTCGCCATCTTGGAAGCTGACTGTGCGCGTACTTGCTTTCTCGTTTGTGTTTTACAATTTGTGACTTGGCTATTACTTTTCTGGACTGATCATTCTTTATCCGTTTACCTTGGCAATATTTATACTGGACTCCGAACTAAGCAAGTGTTTATTAATAATGTCGAAAAGAGGACGTACTTTGAACAGCCAGGCTCGTGAATTGGTGGTGAAATTACACGAGTATTTTGAGCGTGAATCTCAAAATGGTGGACTTCTACTGCCAGTTACACAAGTTCGGGATCGCGTCGGTGAAGCTCTCGGTATTGGTAGCCGCACCGTTGGCAAAATATTAAGTGAAAAATATGGGCCTTCGGGGAGTGACAGTAACGTACTTCACACACCGAAAAAACGAAAAAGAAATAAACCTGTGACAGGCATCGATGAATTCGATAGTCATGCTATTAGAAACCATATATACGGGTATTTTACAAGAGGCGAATTTCCAACATTGGCAAAGTTATGTGCAACTTTAAAAGATGCCGGGCTGTATAAGGGAAGCATAGAGTCGTTGAGAACGGTAATAACAGGAATTGGCTTCAGATACAAAAAAGTTGACAAACGAAAAATTGTTATGGAGCGACATGACATAATTATGCAGCGACTAACATTCCTGCGCGAAGTTAAACAAATTATAAACTGGGATAATGTAATATTTTTGGACGAAACTTGGCTAAATTCCAACCATTCTGTGCCGAAAACATGGACTGATGATTCTGAAGCTTCGTGCTCGAAGGTGCCGATAGGAAAAGGTGGACGCCTCATAATATGCCATGCTGGGTCAGCGTCTACAGGCTTCGTGGAAAACTCTTTATTAGCTTTCCAATCCAAAAGCACTAAAGAGTATCATGAAGAAATGGACGCAGTAAGGTTCCGAGAGTGGTTCTTAAATTTATTACAGAATATCCCTCCTAACAGCACAATTATAATGGATAATGCCCCATACCACTCTGTGCAAATTGATAAAGCACCTACGTCAGCCAATAAGAAAGCAGATTTGGTGGCATGGCTGCAAAGAAAAGGAGTGGATGCCGACATGTCACTATTAAAAGCTGAATTATTACAGTTAGTGAAATTGCATAAACCACCAAAACCGACATATGTAATTGACCAATTGGCCGAAGAGCACGGGCACAAAGTCATACGACTTCCTCCGTACCATTGCCAATATAATGCCATTGAACTGATTTGGGCCCAAGTTAAAGGTAATATTTTATAATATTATAATAATAACACGAGTACTTCTAACATTTATAATTTAAACAATGGTTTTCGTCTGCTATCAAATAGTTACATTATTGTTTTACAGGTTATGCAGCAAGACACAACACAAAACCACCCTTCAGTGTCAAGAAAATGGAAGGTTTATTAAAGGAAGCATGTGCCCAAGTTACACAGGAAGATTGGAGTAAAGTAGTACAAAAAACAAAGAAAATAATAATGGACGACTTCGAAAGAGACGTACACTTTGATAATGTAATGGACAATCAACTGGTCATTAATTTAAATGACGATGATGACGAAGACGACGATACTAGTACTAGTAGTGAATAAAAAAATATCCTAAACATTTCTTTTATTTAATTATAACAATTGATTTCTTAAAATTCGGATATTATAGTAATCGATCTCTTAAAGTTCGGATATTATAGTAATCGATTTTTTCATCCCATCCCTATCATTCAATTGTCAGAACTGTCAAACGGTACTTCTTAGATTTGACGGACTGTAAATAGATATTTAGTAAATGACGTCGTGTAATTGTGTATGGTAAAATAAAATTATAATAGTGCATGAAGCCATTGTGCAGAAATTTGCCAAAAACTGATTCCGCTGGGCGAGTGTTGTCCTGCCGGAACGTTTTTTAATCCATGGACTTAGACAAAAAAAAATGTGTCTACTAATCAGTAAATATTTGTGTATGTATGAATCAAGTTAATGTTTGCATAAACATCAGAGAAAATCAAGTTTCCGCTGCGCGAATGTTTGGCCATTAGCTGGTTTTCATATAAAGCGCTTATATAGAGAGCTGTAGATTTTTACATACGTTGTTTTTAATTTGCGTATATTAGTTTAATAAACAGATTTAGAAAAAATCGTAGGGTTTAAAGGATAAAAATATAAAAGTAAATTACTCTTGTAAGGTCTTAGTTCGTAAAGTATGCACTTGGACGTCCTGATTTTCACGTTTATACAAACCTTGTAGTAATGTGCAACATGTTGCCAAGTATCAATGATGTTCCGTTAGTAATTAAAGAGTTATAGGACAATTTACCATGAATAGACCACTGTTTACAAAGCAAAAATTCTAAAGGAATTGCAGAGTAAAATATATTCCAATCTTCAGTGTATTAATTCAACTACTCACATGCAAAACCTCATCTCATTAAATTCAGTAATTACAGAGAAACTATTAAAATACTGACAAAGCATCGAAAGCCTACATTACCCGCCCATCGTACCCGACCTCGTAGCGTTGTTATTTGTCCTCTGCTTATACCTGACATAGTTTATAGTAAGAACTTTAATAAAGGCTTGTGATTCATTTAACCGATTCCGTGCGGAGGTCTTTTTAGCAATCTTTAGTACCTGGCGTCAAACAAACATTTCGTGATGCCTCTGAGGCACCAAGCGCCAGAGACTTTGATGATTCCCCTGGGGAATCATCCGCCATGAATTGTAACTTTTAGCTTTTTCTCGTGTTTAGACTTGTTAAAGAGTCATTTGCCACTGTGTATCGAACGTAAGCGGTCAGTAAATTCGTTCAGTGCGTTTAAAAGTGACGATCTGTGTGTTTTTATGGAAATGGAAGGTAAGTGACTAATTTCTACCAGGTGTTGTAAACATTTTAGCATTATTTTATAGATGTATTTAAAATTACATAGCCTAACTACTTAGTATTAGTTCACTTTGAAGAATCAATTTCGTTTATTCAGTTTAGGCACATAAAGAGCACTTATGAATGTCAAAACTTTACACCAATATTGTCAAAAATATTTTATAATCCACAAAAAAAAAAAATCATTTGAAAATGATTCTTTCGCTGGTTCGGTAGTTAAATCTACTGAGAAGAGACCAGCAAGAAACTCAGGTAGATTATCGTTATACTTTTTTTTTTAATATTAATTTTGTTTATTTGTAAATAAGTGCAAGAGCAAGAGATTACGATAACCATACATTTTTATCATCAAGATACTCCTCTACTTTATAATAACCCTTTTCCATTAAACTTTTTTTGACTTCTATTTTAAACTTATTAAGTCAGTGCTGTTTTTCTGCGAAAAATAATTATTATGGATAATAAATAATAATATCTATGAACAACTATTTTAAATGTCAAGCGTTTAATTGACAATCTTTTTATTTTGTTGTAGAGTTACCCAGAAAAATATGGTTTACTACCACTGAAATCTGGTAATTTACGGAATTACTTGAAACGAACACTGTAGGCATGATGTGGGTGACAAATAAAGACACTTATGTAAGAAAACCTTTCAACAAAAATGTCGTTTTACTCGAGATTTCTATGTTTTAATTTTGTATCCCCTCGGGCACCATATGCCATACGCAATAGATTTACATGGTGCCTGAGCGGCACCATCCGCACGGAATCGGTTAAAGTACAGTGCTTACTATTGTACTCTTTCATATTAATTTTACTAATGTTACTTTCTAATTTTGATGATGAATACAGAATATTTTCATAATTTGGGTTCTTTTTAGTAATAATACTGAGAATCAATAAACTGGCGAAATGTGGGTGCTGGCACCTCTGCCTACCCCTTTGGGGATATAGGCGTGAGTTTATGTTGTGTTAATACTGAGAATCGCAAGTTCCACACAGATTAGAGGTGTGTTTACCGAAAATGGGAACAACTGGAGGGTACCGAGAGTGACAATAGACAGTACTGTACCGGACGCTGAAGCTACGAGTATCAGGTGATGCCTGTCAACCACGCCGAAGGTGATTGGATGAGAGACGTGGAGCGACCATGCGGCACTATGAAGGACACGGAGCTACTAACATTGTACAATGAGTGAGTGGCAGCCTGTAGTAGAGAAGAGTGGTGACGATAGTAGTTACTGGTATTCGCGCTAACCGCTCCAGCTGGGCTAACTCTCTTGTTCTAAAGTCCTAACACACCAGCGAATTTCGTACGGTCCGAATCCCCGAACTTTGTGCGCTCCGAACCAAATACGATTGTCTGGAGAGCAGTCCGCCGGATATTATTATTAACCTCCGAACCGTCGCGTTGGTTTGATGAAATTTATTGCCCCGCGCTGTCCTCAAGAAGCACCCAACAGCGCTTAGTGAATTTTGTGAAGTTACTGGGGTTTAGATACATAATAACTCGAAAACAACCCTTCTCTCGCATCCCCGCACGAGGCCCCGGTCTCGTCCTTTATCCAGCAGCATCCGCAACACTGACCGTTGCACGTTTGGCTTTGTTTGAGTTTCGTAGTTATTTGTTATCGAATTTTAGTTCTGATTTGTTATTGTTACGTTTGAGAAGGTAGGTGCCATGGTAATGCGCACGAGTTATACAAAATGCTATTTAGACCCATGGTAAGTATAACTTAACCTAGCTTGTGTTGTGGAATCTAGTATACGGACAAACGTACTTAGATATGTAACATACTTACCCAGACCAATGCGCATATACATAGTAAGGCATACAAACATTTTCATCGAGCGGGAACTGATCCCGCGCCCCCTACGTACCTGTCGAACGTTCAACCTCCGCGCTACAGAGACCGTCGCTATACTTCCATAGATAATACGATGCCTTTCACCACAGAGTAAAGCTACGTCTACAGCTCATATTGTGTATGATGTTCGGCAATTTAGAGAAATACTACTTTCTCTAAGGAGTCAAACGTTTACATAGTCAGAATAATAAATTTGTCACAGATGTAGTCATCAAATTAAATAATACAATACAAAAAATCTAATGTCAGTTTAATAAATTATGTCGAGTCACAGTGTTAGTTAGTCATTATTCGTTCAAATCATCATCTAGAAATTGTATGTAACATGATAATAAGTTTTTTGCACAAACATATTTTTTAGAACCGCTTCGAATTTGTTGCATTTTTTTTTTAATACAACTTAGGTGGCAGACAAGCACACGGCCTACCTGATGGAAAGTGGTAACCGTGGCCTATGGACGTTTGTAACACCAGAGGAGTCACAGTCGCGCTGCCAGTAAGTACAGAGTATCTGCGCCGTCAGTGTAGAAGACAAAGCAGGACAAGTCTTCCCACTGACAGCACAAATTCTCCAGTGAGCTCTGGCTACCCTACTCACCGCTGGGAACACAACAAGAAGTTATTATAGCTGCGGTATTCTGTAGGGTGGTATTTCCCCAGTCGGACTGCTCAATTGGGCGGAAATACCGCCGTGTAAGAAATTCTTTTACAGAGCTGTTCTATATGTGATTTCCAGTTTATTCGTTCATCAATTGTTTACCCAAGAAACTTTATAGTTATAACATTTTCAATTACATTATTGGCCGCCGCATCCACGACCAAGGCGGTGACTTCCGATCCGGCTAGTTCCTGGGGCAAAGGTTGGCTATTGCGATTCAGCGGAGCAACGCGGCCAGCATCATGGGCACCTTTGCGCCGGGAACGAGGCGGAGTGGGTTGTTAGACGCGACGTGATCGCGAGTTTGTTTCGTGTATTTATGTTTTAATTATTTTGTATGTGATAAATAAATAAATACAGAGTTAGAGCACAATATCCGCTTCACGTCCCTCGAGGTACCACTAATTACCGAAAGGGTTCATTTCTTGTAAGAGCGGCTGACTCGGCTAATCAATTGGGAATCCATTTAGAATTGGATCTTTTTAACACGAACCCATCCTCCTATAGTCGCTTTATTTCTAAGAGATGGTTTGACTCGGTTCTCTGACTGTATTAAGAATATAAAAAAAAAAAAAAACGACTACTACAAGCACTAAATACACACATGCGAAAACTTTTCAATGGTTTATAGTTTTATAAGCAGTTGTTATTTAGTTGTAAGAAATTGTTTGTTTTCCAAATAAAATAAAATAAAATAATCAAAAAGAAAACATTCTGACATTTTGTATCAATTCTATTTGGTGTTTGTTAAAATGCATGTGAGTTTATGGACGATGTAAACAATGTGACTTGACATATTTATATTTTATAGTATTATATCTTTTAATATATTAAATAATTTAATTCTATAATTACATCTGTCACGTATTTATCATTCTCATATTGACTAGACGATGAAACAATTTGACATTAATCTAACTAATGTAATAAATGCATGTGTTAATTGTATTCTGTAGCCAGTATAATGATATTATAACTCAAATTTTATAATGATTTATCCAAATAGTTGTATTTTCGATTTAATTTTAAGTCTGTGATTGTTATAATCTTATTGTACGTCATACCTGACATGTTACAGAGATACCTAACCTATGTAAATGATAGGATCTACGAAGTTACGAAGTACCTAATACCTGTGACTAACAAGAAATGAATTTGAATTGAATTGAATGAATTTATTTTTTTCTTATAAATTAATTTTTAGAAATGAAATAAATTTATTTGCCGAAATATGGTAGGTACCTACAGGGTTTTAAACATGAGTGTCCAACCATTAAATTATAGATTTCAAAGCATTGTGTACAAAGAGTACCTTTAAAAGAGATTGTGTATGTCAATTTTATATTCAATTAAGTCATTATTGTCATTACAAATTGTCAATGTACTGCCATCTGCAAATAACGTCATATTATGTCAGGTAGATGCAGGTGGTGGCGATGGCCCTGTGTCGGCCGGGGTGCGAGATATATGCCTATCAACCTCACCTTCGGCAACCAAAACAACCCACCGGCGGCGTGCGTTTTGGTCGGTTCGAGTCCGACATAACCTCTTCCACCGGCTCCGTGAGGATTTTGCGCACGTAAAAAAATGATCTCATAGAAAAATAAAGAAAATATATTATAATCAGTCAGTTTTAATTTTTTTTTCTTTAAATCATACCTATAGGTAGCTTTAATACTTATTATATTATGTTGTTACCTAATATCACAATAGTTATAGCTGGATAGGTATTTAATATATAAGTAACATGCACCGCGCCGCGGTTTCACCCGCGTAAATCCTGATCCCATGGGAATATCGGGATAAAAAGTAGCCTATGTTACTCACGAAGAATGTAGCTTTCTAATGAAAAAGAATTATTAAAATCGGTCCAGTACTTTTTGAGTTTATTCGTTACATACAAAAATACAAATCTTTCCTTTTTATAATATTAGTATAGAATTATAAATTAGTACAGATGAACAAAACAATATAAATCACTTTTATCTTAAAAACAAATTAACTTCTATACTTAATCGTCATATTGACACTTCAATAAAAAACAAAAGCTAAATTATTATTTATATTTTTTTATACCACTTAGGTGGCAGACAAGCACTCGGCCCTCCTGATGGGAAGCGGTTACCGTGGCCTATGGACGCGTGCCACACCAAGGGAGTCACACTCGCGCTGCCAACCAGCAAAGTGCAACCTCTGAATGCAACTAGGATATTGCTATGAATAGGGTCTCAACCATGACAAATTTGAATAATATTTGCAGTACTAAATGTTTTATAAGTTTATTTATTTATTTCTGAACAATGTTTACATTGTGTTGAAATGTTTAAGTGTAGTCATCACTAATTCGAATTCTAAACATTCATGCTCTAATAAAATTTCATGCAAAGCGTAATTCAATACAAGTACAAAAACAAAAAACCCATAATAGAATAACATGTCAAAATTAAATGTCAATAAGCACAATTAAATGTCAGTAAGCCGAATAAAAGTGAAAAATAATAAACTCATGAATCAAAATCTATACTAATATTATAAAGCTGCAGAGTTTGTTTGTTTGTTTGAACGCGCTAATCTCTGGAACTACTGGTCCGATTTGAATGATTCTTTCAGTGTTGTCAGGAAGGTTTTAGGCTATATATCATCACGCTACTACTTAAGGGAGCGGAGCATTGATAATAAATGTTAACAAATCCGGCAATTTTTTATACATATTTTGAAGACTGAAACATACGGGCTCAAAGGGATATGAAGCTTCAAAATATACCCCGGGCGAAGCTGGGGTGGGTCAGCTAGTCATCAATAAAATACTAATAGCATACTTGTTACATTCTTAATTGGACATGTCACTCTGTGAAATCGACAATTGAATAAAAAGTTGATGGGATATTTCTAGAGGATTTTAGGTATTCATTTATTTATTAAATCAATCACAGTTTATAAGCAGACCCTGGCCCATTGTACTAACACACTACTAATCTTCTAATATAATAAATTCTTGTCACAGTTTTAGTGTTTATACTCTTCCAAAATGGCTTGACCGATTTTGATGAAATTTTATATGTAAATTCAGTAAGTAAGAGAATAGGTTTATAACTAATTTTTACACCACTAAGTGTTAAGGGTGGTTCACCAAAAAAAAACGTTTTTTTCCTTCTTTGACTCTTTTTTAAATTTTTTTATGGTGTGGAATGGACAAATACATTTGGTCCTAAATTTTCACCCTCATACCACCGACCCCTATGTTTTGATAGCATTTTATATTTTTCAATCCCAGTCGATAACTTATCAAAAAATAATTCATATGGCAAAACGTTTGCCGGGTCAGCTATAATTATTATTAATATTTTAACTTAACAATTTGGTCTGAATATCTAGGAATGTTAAGAGCACTTATCTATGTCACATTACAATGTAGCTATATTGTAATCGAGATAGCAGGAGTTGTATAAATCAAACAATTCACAAGCTATTAACAAAGTATAATCACATTTTAATCGAGTTACAATTATAAATATTCAAAGTACTGACTGATACTGACCTTAGTGTTTACACAACCTCCGTCAATGGTCAAACCAAAGATTTAAACCTTGGCTTAAATAAAACCACAGATTACTCAAACTATTGTTCGTTCATTTTGATACCATTCAATCGCAACGTTCCGTTTCCTCCAAAAACAAAAATTATCTGACATCATTCATAAATAATATTTACTAAAAATGGTGAAAAAAGGATTTAGATAATACATTTTCATTAAATTCAATTTTATGAATAATAGTTATAAATTATTTTATAATAAAATATCATTATGATGCCTTTATTTAGCGATCATTGTTATGTATGATATTGGAAGATCTATGGACGTGAAATAGAACGAACTTTTCCGTTCGCGCTGACTAGGTATCAAATTTTTCCCAATTTTTATACCTACTTTAAAATATATTTATTGCAAGTTATTTAAAACGTTTAGTAAACCTATACTTTTGCCTAAAAGCTTCTTCAGATAGTTCCATAAAGGGGTTTACTGGAATACGATGACTATTAGGTAAGCGTGGTATGTCCAATGACTCCACGATATTAATATCTGCGATATCCATTAGATCAACTGCGTCAATATCCATTACGAGTATTATAAGAAAGTAAAAGAATTTATCTGACGCTAACCGGCTAAGTTCAAAATGGCAAGTTTGACATATTATTATTGTGATTTACAGTTTAGACCAACGTTAAACTAGGGGTCACGCAGGTTTATCTTTAGACCAGAGATAGTCCCTGGTTTTAGAGTTAGTCCGTGTTTTGTAATAAGACCGATTATGTCGACAACTTCTGGCAATATCAAATGTGCGTTGGAAATTCGTGTGTATAATATCGCTGAGGTGAAGCGAAAGTTGAATGCCGCCTCGAGGTTAAAAAAGCTACGGCCAGGGCTAAGTTTGAGTTCATCGGCAGAATTGGCGAGCGGCTTGCGCGCTACCCATCTGGCAGTCGTGCATTTTGGTCGCTCGCTAAAGCTGCCGAGGGAAACTTCTGCCAGTCTAGCCTTCCACCGCTGCAAAAATCCGATGGTAGTCTGGCTCATGGCGCTAAGGAGAAAGCCGATCTGTTGGGTAATCTCTTTGCGTCAAACTCGACTATGAACAACGGGAACGCCGAACCACCGATAATTCCCAGCTGTGGTGCTTCCATGACTGAAGTTAAAATCACGCAACGGGTGGTCCGGCGCGAGCTTAAGTCCCTAGATGTTCGGAAGCCGAGTGGGCCAGACGGTATATGGTGCTTAAACACTGTGCCCCCGAGCTGTGCCCTGTACTTACACGTCTTTTCGCACTCTCATACTCCGCAAGGCGGGTCCCAACCTCGTGGAAGACCGCATTCGTGCACCCTGTACCTAAGAAAGGTGACAGGACCGATCCGACCAATTACAGGACTATCGCTATCACCTCCCTACTCTCGAAGGTAATGGAGCGTGTTATTAATACACAGCTCTACCGGTGACCTTCTTGTGTATCTCACAAACCGGTGGGCGCAGGCCATCGAGAGTCGGGGTGAGGCACTAGCGGTCAGCCTCGATATATCGAAGGCCTTCGATCGGGTCTGGCACAAAGATCTTCTTGCGAAGTTGCCATATTATGGACTCCCCGAGGGACTGTGCGAATGGATCTCCAGCTTTTTGTCCAACAGAAGCATCCAAGCTGTCGTCGACGGCAGCTGCTCGGACCGCATGAACATAAACGCTGGTGTCCCACAAGGCTCCGTGTTGTCTCCGACGCTGTTTCTGCTGCATATCAATGACATGCTGTCTGATGACTCCATTCATTGTTATGCGGACGACAGTACCGGAGACACGACGTGTTACACGGACCGTGCAAATATCCCTCAGTCCGAGGTGGAGAAGAGTCGCGAACAACTTGTGTCTGAAATTGAGACTACTCTCTCTGGAGTATCCGATTGGGGACGACTAAACCTAGTCCAATTCAACCCCACTAAGACACAAGTATGTGTATTCACCGCTAAGAAAACCCCATTCATTGTGGCGCCGCAATTCCTGGGCACACCGCTTACCATCTCCTCGAGTATAGGAATCCTTGGTGTCGTTATCTCCAGCGACGTCCAATACCGAAGTCATTTGCGGGACAAGGTTAAGTTGGCATCAAGAAAGCTCGGAGTGCTCAACAGGGCGAAGAAGTACTTCACTGCGGGGCAGCAACTCCTTCTTTATAAAGCACAGGTCCGGCCTCACATGGAGTACTGCTGTCACCTTTTTGCTGGAGCACCTGCATACCAGCTTGACCCCTTCGACTCAGTGCAAAGACGGGCATTGAGGCTGGTTGACAATCCTATACTCACAGGTAGTGTGGAACCTCTTAGCCTTAGGAGGGATTTTGCCTCACTGTGTGTGTTCTACCGCCTATACAATGGTTTGTGCTCAGATGAATTGTTTGACATGATGCCCGTAGCTACATTCTATCATCGCACCTCTCGCCATAGGCAGGGAATTCATCCTCACACATTGCGACCTGAGACGGTGCGCACTGTGCGGTATGAAAGAAACTTCATCCCACGCGCACTCAAGCTGTGGAATGACCTCCCTGCTGCGGTTTTCCCAAGCGCCTACAATATGGGGTTCTTCAAGAGGGGCATCAGAAGGTTTCTTCATGGTCGGCAGCGCGAGTGTGACACCCCTGGTGTTGCATACGTCCATAGGCCACGGTAACCGCTTCCCATCAGGTGGGCCGTGTGCTTGTCTGCCAACTAAGTGGTATAAAATAATAATAATAATAATAATCGGATTCGGTCCGACATCGATATTTGGCTTTTCTTCACTAATGTCCTTATTTATACTCGGAAAATAACTGCTTGTGTTGTTTTGGTGGTGGAATAGTATTTACAAGGTTAGTACTTTTCGTTTATATCGGCGTACGCGCTCATTTCAATGGAAATGAGCGCGGATGTACCCCCTGATGGGGGCGGGGTTAAACCTCCGGATTTACCAAAAAAAAAACGGTAAAACGTTCTGCCGCACCGGATTCGACGGATGCTGATCATAAAAAGACCCGTTCGCCAGCGGAATCTATTCAGTCCATCTACTCAAAGCCGATCTCTCTAAACTCTAGACTCGAGTTCTCTAAACTCGAGTACTCAAGTACTGACAAAGGTCCTTATAACGTATATATCTCGAGATTGGAGCAGGACCCAACAAGCGGCTTACCATTCAAATCTTTGAGGTTTGCTCAGTTCCTGTTTAAAAACAAGGTCGAAAACATTAAAGCGGGAGAGATTAAAAACATTGGCCGTAATAGGGTGTCCGTGGAGTTCGATTCGGCAGATGCAGCAAATTGTTTTTTAAATCTTGTTTTGCTTAAAGATCACAATTCTAGGAGGTAGGACACGGCGGTATATCCGCCCAATTGAGCAGTCCGACTGGGGAAGTACCTCCGCCCTACAGAATATCGCGGCTATAATAACTTCGTGTTGTGTTCCCAGTGGTGAGTAGGGTAGCCAGAGCTCACTGGAGAATTTGTGCTGTCATTGGGAAGACTAAAGGCTTGTCCTCTGCATCTGCATCTTATAACAAGGTCGTAATTCTAACAGACTCGAGAAGTTCATTGCAGCATCTGGCTCGGTGCACCTCGATATTTCGAGGTATGCCGATAGCCTACGATATATTAAGAACAATTTTAAGATTAAAGTCGCAAAATAAAATAGTTAAACTGCAATGGATTCCGTCTCATGTAGGTATCGTCGGCAATGAGCTTGTGGACAAACTTGCGAGTGAAGCCTCTACTGATGGTATTTTAGTCTCATTTTTGCCTTACTTCACCAACTATCTACCAGCTACCAGACAACTTTGTTATAAAAGCTGGAAAGAATATTTTGATGAGAGGTCGAAAGAAAAGGGAATCTGGTATAGAACGATCCAGCCCTATCCTCTACGCTCTCCTTGGATTGATAGTTGTGGTCTCAATCGACTAGATACAGTAATTGCACTTCGGCTTCGTTCCGGACACATTCCATCAAATAAATTTGCATTCCCAATGCGGCAATCAACATCCCCAAACTGTACCACCTGCAATACACTCGATGACCTGTACTATATTTTGATGGAATGTGTACGGAATGAAACGCACAGGGTTCCTCTGTTGAAGAGTAGCCTAATGGTGGGGAGTTGTAACAGTGCCCTGTCTGAGCCATTATCGGATACAGCCCGGGCACTGTACAACTTAGTTAAGTTTAGAGGTTAAGCATATGATAACTGTGCAGATATGTTTTTGTTTTTGTTTGATTTGTATGTGTTGATTTGTATTTGTATGTGTTTGTTTGCAATATGGGCAACATAATCGCTCCAGCGACAAAGCCCTTCAATAAAGAAAAAAAAAAAAAAAAAAAGGCTTGTCCTGCTTTGTCTTCTAAACTGACGGCACAGAGACTCTACTTACAGGGTTGGCAGCGCGACTGTAACGGCAGGCCACAGTAACCATCGGTTTCCATCAGGTGGGCCGTGTGCTGTTTTGTTTTAATGCATCGCTTCCTGTTTATCTTTACCAGTATCCAACAATACAGTGCAGGAATTGCTGTCGATTCGGCCACATTGCCAAGCAATGCCGGTCAAAACCCCGATGTTATAAGTGTGCACAAACCCATGCCGGTGATTCTTGTACTGTCGCTGATACAGATATTTCTTGCTTTTATGTTCTGGCGGTAGCCACCCCGCTACCGACAGAAGATGTCCTGAGCATAACAGGCAAAAAAGTATAAAAATTATTATGTCCGAGGAAAATATAAGTTATGCTGCAGCCTCTTCTAGACTCCATCAGTCTCGTAGACCCCTCTATTCCGAGGCTACGGCTAGGCCCCAAACTCCTAAATGTTCTTCTCTCCTTTCTCCTCCTGCCCCTTCTCTTGTCTCCTCCTTCTGTATACTATAAAAAAAACTATTTCCCTCCCTATACGCCCAAGGTTTGTTCCTGGGAAATCGTTTGATGTTCATGAACACAATGAAATGACTAATTCGCCTCCTTCCACTCAACCCAATGGGTGCTGCATTAAACCTCCCACAGAGACTACCCCTCTGGCCACTCGCAATGACAATCTTGTCCAACTTTTGCTCTGTTCGTTAATAAATATACTAACGAAATTGTCAGATGCTCTGCCGCACGACGTTGCCCTTCTTGTAGAACAATTACTGGAGATTATCTCAAAAAATAATTTTAACAATGGTTCTCAATCTCCTTCAATGGAACTGTAAGAGTATTCGTTGCAGAAAGCCAAATCTTATTGATTAAATATGCTATGCTTGCTATTCAGGAAACCTTACTAAAACCTATGTCCCGTTTTAGAAATTCTACGACGCATTTTAAACGTTTGCTTTATTTTATTATTATTGTAATAGTGATATATCCAAGGTAATAAATATACGTGACTTGTTAAGTTGGAAGAAATCACTTTGTTTATTTATTACATTTCTAGCGTTTTTTGTGCGTTACTTAGGCTCGTTAATTTAATTGTGTGCACGTTTCACTGTTATAGTTCAATATTTTTGTCTTAAGAGTTCTGTTTGGGAGTTTAAAGTTCACACTTTACTTCAATATAACAATTCAGTATTCATACATAACATTCTTGCCGTTGTATAGCGTTATTAGTCACTGATTAACGATAATTTCAATTACTTTTGTTGCCTTAATTTGGTTAAAATAATTAACATCGCGGGGCACTTTTTTCAAATGTGCTTACTAGACAGCACCATCTTTGTCCGCATTTGACGTTTCTCCGCATTCTAGATTCCACAACACAAGCTAGTTTATGTTATTTTTAAACTTTCGTGTGTGTGAATTCATAATTATACTAGGTATCGGGACTTCTCGCGAATTATATCTTGGAATTTACTATTTCTGCCGACGTTTCGGATGCGTTGCAGCACCCGTGGTCACGACTTGACTAGCCAGAACAAGCGAACCATTGCAGAGAGAGTCAGAGAACATATCGCAGCTGTGAAAAACCGTCAGTTCAACAAATCGGCAGTAGCAGAACATCTTGAGTCGGGTACCAATCACGGGATAAAGCTTCATCAACCCAAAGTCCTCTCCACTGATCGCCACTACTAGTCACGGATTGTGCGTGAAGCCATTGAAATCAAAAAAATATAAAAATTTCAATAGGGAAGATGGATTCAAGTTATCCGGAACGTGGAATCCAGTGATTAAGATACTAAAACCAAAAAACACAGTGCCGTTAAAAACTGACATAGTGAGTGTGGTGTGTCCCCAGCCTAACCGTTCATAATAAGTGTAATGGTGGGTAGGCGCTCAAAAAATGTTCCCCGCATACATCTCGACGCTCGAAGACTAGTCAAGTCGTGACCACGGGTGCTGCAACGCATCCGAAACGTCGGCAGAAATAGTAAGTTACAAGATATAATTCGCGAGAAGTCCCGATACCTAGTATAATTATGAACAAGCTAATTTAGTTATACTTACCATGGGTCCAAATAGCACTGTGTGTAACTCGTGGCACCTGGTTTCTCAAACGTAACAAAAACAAATCTGAACTAAAATTTGATAACTAAAAACTACGAAACTCAAACTAAGGCAAACGTGAATCAGTCACAGTGTTGCGGATCAGGCCCCTCTTCCCCACTGGGCACTATGGGCACGTGCCCAGGGCCCCGCGATCGAATGGGGCCCCCTAGTTCCTGCCAGATTACCAAATGATAACCGATATTTAGGTATTACCGAAAAACATTAATTTTGAAAAATCTGATGATAATGACTTACTACAATACCTACGCTTATTATATTAGCTTTAGTTTGCCGCATGCGGATAGCTATACCTTGTACAACATAGCTTGAACTTTTTGACAGATGGGTCAGTGATGGGAAACAGAAAATATCTATTGGTGTAAAAAATGTGTTGGCTAAATATGTGGCTGTATGTATGTTTTAAACTATTCAAAATAAATAAATTCATTCGTCAATCAATTTTATTGCACTAGACATAAAAACATTGGGTAGGTACCATTGTTTTCAGTTTTTCTATTTAAATTTTACTTCGAAGCAATAAAAACCACTTAAGACTTTCGGAAAATGCTTGAGTCCTTAACAGGTACTCTTATGTTGTGTGTCTCTTCTTATGATAATTATCAATTTTTAATATTATTAAAATAAGAAAATATTGTTCGTCGTTGCAAAGTTATATCGATTTCAGTTGTGACATCCGTCAAAAAGAAAGATCAAACTAATAAATAAACAGGGTATAAGTACTCCACTCTCTCTCAAAAATGAGTTTTTCCGATATTAGTATATTTAGGTTAATTTAAATACCTATATGTACCTAAGTATAAGAATACAATTAAAAGAAAAATTATTAAATTAAAAAAAGAAGAATTATTTGATGCGGTGTGGTTTATGTCTTTAAGAAACCTATTCGAACGTCATTCGTAATACCAAAGACAAAAAAGGGGAATTCCCGACTCCCGATCGTCGTTTGACTTGACGAACGGGAATTCCCTTCAAGTATTTGTCTGCGATGTTGTGGCGTTTGTTTTGTTTGTAGTTGTTAGTTTGTTACTGACTGTGCTTGAGCTCTGACAAAAAAATAGTATTGTTTGATTAAATCGTCGTTTGTCTGTTTTGTGTTAGCGAATATTTTCGTTATAAAATTAATTAAATACTGAATTATTATATAAAATGTCGTATAAAATCCTAGTGGATCTGAAAAAAGGAAAAAAGCTCTACATCAGAAAGAAGTAATTGAAAAGTTACCAAAATTAACATCATATTTTACTACTACTACTGGAGAAACTTCTGTAAGTAGCAATCAACTCATAAATGTTCCACATGATGACTCAGCTTAATTACAAATTGCGGGAATTTCTAAACCTTCATGTTCCAATTTTGAAAAAGAGATTGAATCAGAAAGCGACTATTCCTACGACGAAAGTGCAACGACTTCAGTAACTTCACTAAAACCGACAACTCCAACTGTGTCAATTGAACAGCAGTTTCCCAACACAGAAGAATTAATATCGCACGATCCCGCCGATTATTTTCACGAAAAGTTTGTTGAAATAAATCGCGAAATTTTAATTCGTAAGGGACCAGTATATTTTCAAAATAAAGATTCTGACTTTTCCGAGGCATCCAGAACCTACAAAGATGGTAATAAATTAGTGACGAGATATTTCAACAAAGCATTATTTATTCGCAAATTAAAGAACAATGAAAGCGTCGAAAGAAAATGGTTGCTGTATTCGCCTTCCAAATGCTCTGTATTTTGTTTTTCATGCTGCTTATTTAACCCAACTGATGCTTTGCTCTCGGAATGGATGTAATGATTGGAAGCATATTAATCACATAATTTTAACACATGAAAATAGCCCAGCGCATAAGCAATCTATGATGACTTATCTGGCACGAAGTAAAGCGGTTGGTAGAGTAGATATAGAGTTATTATCTCAACATCAAAAGGAAGTGGATTACTGGAGAAACGTACTTAAACGGATTGTAGCTGTTGTAAAATTTTTGGCATCGAGAGGGCTTCCATTTCGCGGCGACAATGAAATCCTAGGATCTCCAAACAATGGAAATTATTTGGGTTGTGTGGAATTATTGAGTGAATTTGATCCATTTCTTGCAGATCACTTAAAAAAATTTGGGAATCCTGGAAAGGGTAACATTTCTTATTTATCAGCAAATATCTGTAATGAGTTTATTGAAGTAATGGGAAAACAGGTTCTAAAAAAAATTATAAATGAAGTTAAATCAGCAAAATATTTTTCCATAAGCGTTGACAGTACGCCCGATCTGTCTCATATTGACCAGCTAACTTTCATCATTCGATACGTAAAAGACTGTGTTCCTGTTGAAAGGTTTTTGAAATTTATACCTATTAAAGAGCATAAATCTAAGTATTTAGCGGAGACCATCTTAAATTTTTTAGAGATACATGATATTCCCATAAAAGATTGCAGAGGACAAAGCTACGACAATGCTTCAAATATGTCGGGAAAGTATAGTGGTCTACAAACAAGAATCAAGGAATGTGAATTTGCCACCTTTATACCATGTGCAGGACATTCACTAAACTTGGTAGGTGTCCATGCTGCTGGGTGTGTACCGGAGGCATCACAGTTTTTTGAAATAGTTCAGAAAGTGTACAACTTTTTTTCGGGCTCTACCCACAGATGGAATATATTAACAGAACATTTAGGTTCAAAAAAAGTTGTTAAGAGTCTTTCACAAACCAGATGGTCAGCCCGAGCTGATGCAGTAAGTGCTTTGCATGGGGGTTATAAAAGAATATTAGAAGCTTTAATCACCATCGCAAACGATACTGAAAAGGCACGAGAAACAAGAGACGAAGCCCTTAGTCTGTCTATAAAAATGGGAAATCTAGAATTTATTATACTGACGGAAATCTGGAGCACCATATTGGAAAGAATAGACAAAACAAGTAATTATCTTCAGAAAGAAACAATAACACTGGACGTTGCAACCAATTTGTTGACTTCACTTTATGATTTTATTACTAACCTCAGGGATAAATTTGATAACTTCGAATCATCTGCCAAAGAAAATAACCCAGAATCTGACTACAAAGATCTATCTCAAAGAACAAGACGTAGAAGCTCACGGCTGATTTTTTTTGATGGCTCTGCGCCATCAGTCCAATTGAATGGAAATGAAATGAAATGAAATGAAATGAAAATTTATTCGCAAGGAGAAGGAAAAGAGCGATTCAACGTAGAAACCTTTCTCCCAATAATCGATACCTTGAGTGTTCACCTAAAACAGCGACAAAGTTCATATGAGACCGTCAGTCAACGTTTTAGTTTATTTTTTCACTTAAAAACTCTGAATTCCGAAGAGATACGACAAGGATGCAAAGAATTTTCTCATATCTATCACGAAGATGTAAATGAAAAAGAGTTAGAAATAGAATGTCAACATTTAAAAGAATACTTAAAAAATGTTCAGAGTGAAAATGAAGCATCTAACAGTGTACAGGAAGTAGGTATATAATCTATTAAAGCAAAACAAAATTGAAGACACATTTCCTAACGTAGAAATTGCAATGAGAATATTTTTAAGTATGATGGTAACTGACTGCAGCGGAGAACGCTCCTTCTCCAAATTGAAACGAATAAAAAATGAATTAAGAAGTACAATGCTTCAAGAGAGATTAACTAGTTTGTCGCTGATGTCCATAGAATGTGATATTCTCAATACCATAGATTTTGAAGATGTGATTAACGATTTTGCTCATCTTAAATCTAGAAGGGTACCTTTGCAATCAACATAGAATTAATCTAAGGATTTTATGTTAAGCGAGTTACTTTTGTAGATTATTTTTATATTTCCTATTTTTTTATAGTTAGTAACTAAATAAAAATAAATTTAGAACCTTGTTTGTCTTTCTTTATCTATTGTAACTAAATAGTGTTTTCTCAAGGTCCTAGGGGCCCCATGATCCTAATGTGCCCAGGGCCTCAAATAGTTTAAAGACGGCCCTGTTGCGGATGCTGTTGGTCTCGAAGGACGAGAGCGGGGATGCGAGAGGGTTGTTTATGAGCCAGATGAGATATTTTTGCACGAGTTGGACAATTGTTATTCGTTATTATTATATATCTAAACCCCAATGACACAAAATTCACTAAGCGCTGTTGGGTGCCTCTTAAGGACAGCGCGGGGCAATACATTTTATCAAACTAACGGTTCGGAGGTTAATAATAATGTCCGGCGGACTGCTCTCCAGACAATCGCATTTGGTTCGGAACGCACAAAGTTCGGGGGTTCGGGCCGTACCAAATTCGGTGGTGTGTTAGGACTTTAACACTAGAGAGTTAGCCCAGCTGGAGCAGTTAGCGCGAATACCAGTAACTACTATCGTCACCACTCTTCTCTACTACAGGCTGCCACTCCCAGCTCTTTGTACAATGTTAGTAGCTCTATGTCCTTCATAGTGCCGCATGGTCGCTCCACGTCTCTCATCCAATCGGTGTGGTTGACAGTCATCACCTGATGCTGCGCCAGAACGTACTCGTAGCGTCAGCGTCCCGTGCAGTAGTCTACTGTCACTCTCGGCACCCTCCAGTTGTTACCAATTTCGGTAAACACACCTCTCATATGTGTGGAACTTGCGATTCTCAGTATTATTACTAAAAGAAAACTCAAATTCAATAAAAATATTCTGTATTCATCATCAAAATTAGAAAGTAACATTAGTAAAATTAATATGAAAGTGTACAAAGTTACACTATACTTTAAATGAATCACAAGCCTTTATTAGAGTTCTTACTATAAACTATGTCAGGTATAAGCAGAGGACAAATAATAACACTACGAGTGTTGCCGCTGGAGGTTGCTTCCAGAACTGACATCGCCTCTAGTCGCTAGTCATTCATTCATTTATTTATTCTGGCAACTATAGTCCATACACAAAAAAAGTAAAGAACTAATTAACTACCATTTTAAATGTTGCATCATATAATACAGTTAATTAGATTCTGTTGATAGGTTCACAAAGTCCCACGTTCAACGTGTAACTTGGAGAGCCTACCAATCGCAGCTCCTTCCCTCCTGCCTGCGAAAACCTTCAACATGCCGCTAGAGCTCGCCCACAGCCTGTGCACCAACGAGGCCCTTCTTTTGAGCATGAGCGCAAAAAAATCATCTGTGCTTCTCGCTGCAAACATTTCAGATGCACTGCAGTATCGGGGGAGCCCCAGCAGCACCCCAAAGCCACGCATATATATATTATATTGCACGCTATTGGCACAGAGCACATACGAACTTCACAAAACCTACGTAGTTCTAATGTAAGATAAGTTTGGACACGTGTACACTTAGCTGTACTATATACCTAAAAGCACTTTGTTCTAATTTGCTTTAAGCTATTGCTGAAGCCACCGTAAAGCGTTTATGCGCTTTTATTTTAGTTATAAACCTCTGTGGCATGGCGGTAGAGAGGTCAACAGCTGAATAAAGATCGCGGGCATAATTCCCGCTCAGTGCAAACATTTGTATGTATCAATATTGTATAATTATTTCCATTGTTAATTTATAGGTCTGTTTAGATGCATTCTAGAATATGGGTGATATGGGATCTGGAATACGGATTAGCGTACTTAGATACATTCTAATGAATGCATGCGTACAGTAGGTACTGCATGTAGGTACTGAACAAAGAAACGTCCCCACCAATTCACGAACTGCTGGGTTGGTCGATAGACACTGCCCTACAACTTGTTGGACTACCTATACTATTATATAGGTAATATTACTGTAAAGTGGTATTGTCTGTACGTAAGAGAACCCACAGGACAGGCTTCGCCTAGTGTGGGGTCACAGTATAATATTGTTAACATTGTTACATACTATTTGGCAATAAATATTTTTTTATTTTTTTTATTTAACGATACTGAACACAATTTAGTGTTTTGTAATTCTTGTCTGTTTGTCCGCGATGGAATAAGAGCTACTGAATGAATTTCGATGCGATTGTATTTGCTTGTTCAGACTTCAAATCTTACGTTTGTTTGAACTCAATCGGTTCTTCTCTATAAAGCAGAGGCCCGGCCCCACATGGAATACTGCTGTTACCTTTTTGTTGGAGCGCCTGCATACCAGCTTGACCCCTTCGACTCGGTGCAAAGACGGGCGTTGAGGCTGCTTGACAATCCTATACTCACAGGTGATGTGGAACCTCTCAGTCTTAGGAGGGATTTCACCTCGCTGTGTGTTCTACTGCCTATACGATGGTCTGCGCTCAAGAATTGTTTGACATGATGCCCACAGATACATTCTATCATCGCACTGCTCGCCGTAGGCAGGGAGTTCATCCTCACACAATGAGACCACTGTGCGGTATGAAAGAAACTTAATCCTACGCTGTGGTTTTCACAAGCACCTACAATATGGGGTTCTTCAAGAGGGGCATTAGAAGGTTTTTTCAGGGTCGGCAGCGCGAATGTAACACTCCTGGTGTTGAATACGTCCATAGGCCACGGTAACCTCTCCCCATCAGGTAGGCCGTGTGCTTGTCTGCCACCTAAGTGGTATTAAAAATACCGACGTCCGCGCGGGCGGCACCGCGGGTGGAATGCTAGTATAATTATACAACCACAAAAGCACACGCACTTATTTACATGCATAGCAACATCCGGTGACTCAACAATATTCAAATGTTTGCACAGAGAGGGAATCGAATCCACGACCTTTGACTTAGCAGTCGCACGCTCTACCACAACAACAGTAATGTTATATTGGCGCAGAACGGATATTAGAATTAATGTTATTTCGGACACATTTCACGCCACACTTAAGTCTAGTACACCTAAAGTGCGCGCAGGGTGCCCTAACAAGTAAGCGACTGTGTTTTCAGTGAGTGTTTAAACGAATATGTCTTACTAACTTGCTCTTATCACTAAAACATTTCTTACACACTAACTGACTGACTTGACATTACACTCATAAGGTTTCTCGCCAGTGTGTGTACGAGTATGCTGATTTAAATAACTCTTAGTATTGTAATATTTCTTACAAATATTACACTGATAAGGCTTCTCGCCAGTGTGTGTACTTGTGTGCTCAACTAAACTCCCTTTGCGATTAAAACATTTCTTACCTAGGTACTTTACACTCATAAGGCTTCTCGCCAGTGTGTGTGCGCATATGAATATTTAAATTGTCATTCCGATTGAAACATTTCTTACACACCTTACACTCATAAGGCTTCTCGCCAGTGTGTGTGCGCATATGAATATTTAAAATGTCATTTCGATTGAAACATTTCTTACCACCTTACACTCATAAGGCTTCTCGCCAGTGTGTGTACGAGTGTGCTTAACTAAATTACTTTTTACATTGAAACATTTCTTACACACCTTACACTCATAAGGCTTCTCGTCAGTGTGTGTGCGAGTGTGCTTATCTAACTTACTCTTTACATTGAAACATTTCTTACACACCTTACACTCATAAGACTTCTCGCCAGTGTGTGTGCGCATATGAATATTTAAAATGTCATTCCGATTGAAACATTTCTTACACACCTTACACTCATAAGGCTTCTCGCCAGTGTGTGTGCGAGTGTGCGTATCTAAATGACCTTTTTGTTTGAAATATTTCTTACACACCTTACACTCATAAGGCTTCTCGTCAGTGTGTGTGCGAGTGTGCTTATCTAACTTACTCTTTACATTGAAACATTTCTTACACACCTTACACTCATAAGGCTCCACGCCAGTGTGTGTGCGAGTGTGCTTATCTAAATTACTCTTTACATTGAAACATTTCTTACACACCTTACACTCATAAGGCTTCTGGCTAGTGTGTGTGCGAGTGTGCTTATCTAAATTACTTTTTTGATTGAAATATTTCTTACACACCTTACACTCATAAGGCTTCTCGCCAGTGTGTATACGAGTGTGCTTAACTAAATTACTTTTTTGATTGAAATATTTCTTACACACCTTACACTCATAAGGCTTCTCGCCAGTGTGTGTGCGAGTATGCGTATCAAAGCTACCCTTTACCCTGAAACATTTCTTACACACATTACACTCATAAGGCTTCTCGCCGGTGTGTGTGCGAGTGTGCGTATCTAAACTACCCTTTTCACTGAAATATTTCTTACATACATTGCACTGATAAGGCTTCTCTCCAGTGTGTGTACGCATATGTATTATTAATGCATATTTACGTCTAAAACATTTCTGACAACTGTCACATATCAAATGTTTAAGTTTGTTGCTTGAGCTCCTATTAACACTTTGGTCTGCACTGATTTTGTTTTTAGACATTCCTTTGTGAGCGTCACTATGATCGGATGTGCTAACATTTTGTTTATCGTTACTTAATCTGATATCTATTTCGTCGCGTGTTTCCACTATCGTATTATTCTTAACTGGTTTCTGTTCTACAACGCTATTATTTTCATCTTTTGGTTCTTCAATGTTGTCCTTTGCTTGGTCACTTCTCGTTAGGTTGTTAGCTGGCGTATCTTCATAGTTCATTTGCGTAGTTGGTCGAGGTTTTTTAGATACAGGAGCACCTGAATAAGAAACCACATGAATGTAGTAATCTATATTTGTATATTTGTGTATCAAATGGCGGCCTTATTACCTTCAGCATATTCTTGTTTCACGTCAACACTGTCTGATCCAACTGCAGCCTTCTGCATCACTTCCTCCATGCTCAGGCGTACATTAGACATAACTTCTAGCTTGACTTGCTGTGAAGACAACACCACATTAGCACACACTTTCACTAACAGAAGACCAATGTTTTTAGTAACAATCTGTTCAAAATTGGAACTTGGACTTTGGTTGCGCCGAAGTGGAAACTGTATTTTTGACACGGAAACCCACTCCTTTTATACCCGTCTCCTCTCCCGCACTAATCATAGATATGGCTTCCGTCCGCCATTTGTGAAATATAGACTCTCAGTCTCGCTTTGAACTAGCCAGCGTAAAGGCGATCGCGCGCGCGCGTCTCTCAGAAATGAATAATATTTGTTGTATTTTAACCGCCTCATAGACCTTTACCGATCGGATGGTGCCTCTCGTGTGTTCCTCAAGGGATCTAGTGACGCTGACGGCAGCTCCTGAGCAAGGAAGAGAAGATCCGTGTACCGGCTGCGATGAAAAACACGTGGGTCGTGAAGGTTAGTGCATCCTCTCCTAATTTCTCGGGCTGCATTCACTGCCTGGATCGAATCCGCGGCAGCCCGGCCACCTGTCTTGTTTTGTGTGTAAAGTGTCAATAGAACAGTTATCTGCTTCCCCGCAATACAGTCCACTCGTACACGTTGGCCCACGCGCCACCATTTTTGGTCCGGATCGAGCCGGATTCTTAGCCGTAGTTCGTATTTTGTTATTATTCTAATGGGAATGAGCGCACCGCACCTAAGTGCCTGGTTATTTTAGTAGAAAACCCCGCATCCAGACACTTAGGCTTAGAATTTGTTGTCCGTTCGCCGCTGGCTCGCATTGTACCTACCTAATACATAAATAGGTTAGGTATCATATCAACACTTAATTGTAGTTCACAATTTTCGCATCGCACCTAAGTGCCTGGTTATTTTAGTAGAAAACCCCGCATCCAGACATTTAGGCTTAGATCTTAGGTATACTCAGACACCCTAGTGCATAGGCACAGTGTAATACCTAACGCATTTGGCTTTGTTTTGTTTTTTTCAATTACGTTGTTCTCGGCTCACGTCGTATTTGCCTAGTACCTGCGTGGGTAGACACGTGGCTGTGCCTACCTCGCTCGCATCTCATCCCAATTCATACGAAAGTATTTTAATTTGAATAGATATTACGCAATACTTAATCTCGGAAATAATAGTTGAATCTAGACAGCGACCATCGCGCAGGTGCGACCTTGTTGCTATGCGCGTTTGTTCAAGCGTGCATTCACAGTTGTAAGCACCTACCTACCTACATAGTTAACGCTCGCGCCGCCTCGCTGCTCTGTACCGCTAGGATTAAGTCATTTCATATTTAATTGTAAACATGTCCCCAAAGGTTGATAAGACCGGTAAGGTTCAATTGAAACTTTTATACGCTAAAAAAGAAATGATTTACTCTCGCGTACAATCGATTTATGATAGTGCACTTAAAACCTCTGATTTGGTCATCAGAGATTCGTTCTTGTGTTCTATAGAAAACTTAGATAGTCTACGCGCGGATTTCGAAACCTTAGTGCATGACATCAACGTTTTAGAGTTGAATTTGGATCCCGATTACTCAGTGAGTTATCAAGCCTTGTCGTCGTTTGACGATTTGTATTGTCGTATCAAGCGCGTCGCGAGGAGTTTGGAGAAGCCGTCTGACCGACCCAACCCCACTCGCGACCGACCTAAGTTGCCACCAATTCAAATACCCGAATTTGATGGTAACATTCGCAATTGGTGTCGATTTATAGATAGTTTTGAGAATACAATAGATAAGAACGATTCGTTGACAGATCACGAAAAATTGCATTATCTTGTTGAAAAATTGACTGGTAAAGCTATAACCGCTTGCGCTGGAATTACGTTTAGTGCCGGGAATTATAATTTAATTTTAAATACTTTGAAAGCTAAGTATGAGGATAAAAGATCGGTAGCTAACGCCTATTTAGATCAGATGTCTGATTTGAAATCTATTACGGCATGTAACGATCAAAACTTAGAGAAATTTCTAGATACTTTCGCGTCAGCTGTTCGCGCCGTAAAGAACTTGAAGATCGATGACCTCTGCGACTTCGTATTTTTGTATATGGGTTTAAAGAAATTAGATTCCGAAACCATTCGTTTGTTTGAGTCGGATCATCGCGGCAGTAAAATTCCTAAGTTCGAAGACTTAGAAAGTTTTGTTCGCGAGCATATAAAGGTATTGCAACGCTCTTCATCGAAACATGAAGGCGCGAAGACAGTTGTTGATTCTGCACGCAAAGTAGATGCGTCATCGAAGTCACTGAGGTCAACTCATACTTATGTTAGTACCGCACCAGCACATGTACAATCACCTGTTTGCTCTTTGTGTAGTACTCATCATTCGCAACTGTACAGGTGTCCTGGTTTTCTAAAGTTGTCGCCTAGTGATCGTTATAAATTTATTCGCGCTAATAATTTTGTTTTAATTGTCTCGGTACTAAACACCGCGTTGTTTTATGTAATAGTAGAAATAGTTGTCGCAAATGCCAAGCGAGACACCACACTTTGCTTCATTTTGAGAATAGTAATGCCGCATCCAATGTGAGCACGGTTGGCTCGTCGAGCGGTGACACACGGCAGCCTGCGCCGCAGCCGCAGCCCGCTCTCGCGCGCGCTCCGGCCCGCCGGGTGACCGCCGCGGATGATGTCACCTTGTGTTCGTTCTCCGCTAGTGCTGCACTCACTACCGTGTGTCTTGCGACCGCTCGCGTTGTTATTGTTGATGCATTAGGTAAGCCGCGCATTGTTCGAGCGCTGTTAGATGGCGCTTCGCAAAGTAATTTTATTACTCAAGATTGTTGTCGGCGTCTTGGTTTCAATGTTGATAAGCGTTCAACCCGCTCAGTGGTGAAGGGTTTTGGAAGCTTACAGTCAGCTGTTCGTGGCACCGTTAAAACAAGGTTTAGATCTCGTTTTAATAATAATATTTGGTTTGACATGGATTCGCTCGTTATAGATAGAATAGCTGAACAGTTGCCTACCGTCCCGGTTGACACGTCTTTATTAACGAAATTTAAAGATTTGCCTTTAGCAGATGAGACTTACGCTGTTCCTGGAGTCGTCGATATATTGATCGGCGCTTCGATTCTCCCGCACCTCCAGCTATCACGTAAGGTTCAAGGGGGACCGACGTACCCCGCTCCGCACGCCCTGGAAACAGTTCTGGGTTTTGTTATAATTGGTTCCGCACCCGCTTCTATAGATAGTTTTAGTCACTCGACTGCTTCGTTCTGTTGCACCGTCGAGCCGCCACTGGAGTCTACCATCCGCAAGTTTTCACTCGGTGGCTCCCGTGTATCCGCTGAAAAACGCTTTCTTTGTTTGGAACGAAAGATGCAGGCGTCCCCAAAGTCGAAGCGGGCCTATGATGAGGTTGTTAACGAATATTTAGATAAAGGTTACATCTCACCTGCGCCTGCGGACACTGGCGGGACCCAGCCTTCGTACATTATCCCGCACCGCGGAGTTATTAGAGAAGATAAGCTTACTACTAAAACTCCGCGTAGTTTTGGATGGCAGTGCTAAGACTAGCACTTCCGTGTCGCTTAATGACATTTTGTATTGTGGTCGGAATCTTTAAGGTAATTTATTTGACATAATTGTAAATTTTCGCATTAATATTAGTAGAATTTTAGCTTCTAGGACTCAACAGTCGCTTTGTGTTGGGCCCACTCTTCGCCCCATCGTTGGGACACATTCGTCGCTAATAGAGTGGCAAAATTCAATCTGAATTGGCGCCACATAATCTCTTTCACGTTGCTGGCACCGACAACCCAGCCGATTGTCTCTCTCGTGGATTGCTTCCTTCGCAAATTTTGGATCACCCGTTGTGGTTTGGTGGACCGTCCTGGATTCATGCCGCGTTAGAGGGGTGGCCAGTTAGTCAATTCAATCCCACTACGGTTTCCGAACCACCCGAGGAGAAGAAGCACTCGCTTGTTGTATCGGTCCCACGTGAAGAGACCCTTATTTTGTTGTTGGCTAATCGCGTCTCGTCTTGGTCGAGACTGTTGCGTTGTGTTGTTTGTTCGCCTCTGCCCGCTGCCTAGCCAGCAGTAGGCACGAGCTCCAATCTAGGTTTATATTTTAGTTGTTATTTCCCAAACCTAGATTTAGATTAGACTTTAGATTTGTTTCGCATTTGTCGTTTCGAAGGTAACCCTTCAAGCCGGGGGGAATGGTTGCGCCGAAGTGGAAACTGTATTTTTGACACGGAAACCCACTCCTTTTATACCCGTCTCCTCTCCCGCACTAATCATAGATATGGCTTCCGTCCGCCATTTGTGAAATATAGACTCTCAGTCTCGCTTTGAACTAGCCAGCGTAAAGGCGATCGCGCGCGCGCGTCTCTCAGAAATGAATAATATTTGTTGTATTTTAACCGCCTCATAGACCTTTACCGATCGGATGGTGCCTCTCGTGTGTTCCTCAAGGGATCTAGTGACGCTGACGGCAGCTCCTGAGCAAGGAAGAGAAGATCCGTGTACCGGCTGCGATGAAAAACACGTGGGTCGTGAAGGTTAGTGCATCCTCTCCTAATTTCTCGGGCTGCATTCACTGCCTGGATCGAATCCGCGGCAGCCCGGCCACCTGTCTTGTTTTGTGTGTAAAGTGTCAATAGAACAGTTATCTGCTTCCCCGCAATACAGTCCACTCGTACACGTTGGCCCACGCGCCACCAGACTTGATGTATGAGTTGCCACAAACCCCAGGACTAACTGTCGCAACGTGTGCTGACGACACAGCCCTACTCTCCTACAAGAGTGCCTGAATTTGAGTGCCTTACTCAAATTCAAATTCAAGTCTTTTATTGATTGAATAAGAGTACTACATACTAGTAAATAAAATTGTTGAGATAGGAGGTGTTGCACAGCTGTCCTCTCACTCAATCTGCCCCTGCGACACAAAGGCCTCCCCCAGTAGCCAGTAGTTTATAAGAACACCTTTGGATATACCAACAATCAAGCAGGAAATAGAAGCCAATGGAGTTGACTACTCACTATTCCTGAAACCATATGTTGTGAATAGAGGATTTTAGAAATCCCGGCAAATATAAGGATAGGGCAAGCTCCACTGTCCATATGTATGTATGTCTGTTCAAAATTGAGTTTCAATTTAACATCAAAAACAAACATGGCAATTCAACTTGCAAGCTTTGACTTACTTGTCGAACACTCTACAAGCACAATCATGAATGAATATGAAAAGTATTTACTACTATTATTATTTTAAACTTCTCAGCTTTTTTGGGTTGGTATGTGTGAACCTATCACAGGCTTAAGCCAAGTGAGTCAGTTCATTTTGAATTGTGGTGGGTGTTTGTGTAGTGGATGTGAGGAATCGCCTAACTATGGAACACGTATCTATAACAACTGATCTCTGTAATGAAATATAATAATAATAATAATAATAATGACGTCTTTATTGTACACCAATTACACATTACACCAGAATATGTGATACAAGTTCCGTGTCACGTACAGATGGCGGCCTTATCGCTCTGCGGCAATTTCTTACAGGCAACCATAGGATGGAGATAAGAAAATAGGAGAAGAATATTTTAGGGCAGTTAGGTGAACATAGATAATATATAAAGAAAATAAAATAATAATAATGAAAAAGAAAACACAATAGCCATAGGTAAATATAATTATACATATATAAGCATATACACTATATATATATATCTTAGAACATAATTATACTTCATACTACCTTATTATTCCACTCTTTCATAGAGACAGGTAGTATTCCTTGACGAGTCTTTTGAACACAGGCAAGGACTGAGCTCGCCTTACAGTCACTGGCAAAGCATTCCACAACCGAGCCGCCTGAACCGAAAAGGATTTGTCAGCAATGTTGGTGGAATGGCTCGGTATTTTCAACCTTAGGTTCTCCGATGATCTCAAAACCTTTGAGTGAGTGTCGTGCAAGAACTGAAATCGCTGTTTCAGGTACGAAGGAGTTAGTTGGTTAAATAAAATGTTGTATAGTAAGGAGAGAATATGCGCATTCCGGCGAAGGCGTATAGGTAACCACTTGAGCTTTTTTTTGAAATTCTGAAACATGATCATATTTACGTAATCCAAATACGAATCGTATACAAAGCTTTTGGAGTCTCTCAAGCTTGTTAAGTTGGTCTTCGTGAGATCTAGATAGTTGGCATCAGCATAGTCGAGAATAGGAAAAATGAGAGATTGTACAAGCGCAGTCTTAGTGGCAGTAGGTAGAAAATTTTAAAACCCGAGAGTATATCAGCAGATCATCAGCATACAGGTGGTAGGAAGAAGATAGTTCGTCGGTGATAGAGTTTATAAAAACTGCAAAAAGTAGGGGAGATAAAACGCCGCCCTGTGGTACACCAGCGGTTGTTGTACACCAAGAGGAGATGGATTCTTTGACACATACACGCTGCCGGCGACCAAACAGGTGACGAAACCAGTCAATCACCGTTGGAGATATGTTAAGAGTGCTCAATATGCCAAGTAACACGTCGAAATCTACGGTATTAAATGCGTTACTGAAGTCCAACAAAGTTAGTACTGTCAGCTCACCGCTTTCCATACCTGATCTGATATCTTCCGTAATATGAACCAAAGTAGTAGTAGTAGTACTGTGACCAGGACGAAATCCAGACTGTAGAGGATTCAGTACTGCGTTTTTTGAGAGGAAATTAGAAAGTTGAGTGTTAATGAGACGTTCAAGGACTTTAGAAAGTAAGTGTAAGATAGAAATAGGGCGATAATCGGAAAAAGAGGAAGGATTTTGACGTGACAACGTCTTATAAATTGGTTTGCCGGGTGACACTTCAAGAAACTGCGTTACGCTCCGCTCACGTTATGCGCTCACAATGAGAGCGAGTGAGAGGCACGCGTCCCTTCCACTCGGGCATGGTTAGCCCGCCTAAGAGCGAGAGAGACAGACATAAAAAGTGAAAGGCACGCGTCCCTTCCACTCGAGCACAGTTAGCCCGCCTAAGAGCGAGAGAGACAGAGCGAGAGAGAGAGAGTGAGAGAGATAGGCATACACACCGGTTCATGTCTTGCGCTTCTATTTCGCTTAGGCGCCTGCATACAAGTTTACACGTGCGTTTTACAGTGCCAGTTAATCCTTCTTCCTACTATACGAATGAATATTCACATTAAAATTATTTTACCACTCAAAGTCGTTGTCACGTAAAACTTTCGCCCGTATACCGACTTTACAGGCAACCAATTTTTTCTTTTTAGGAATAGGAATTATCTGAGCCTCTTTCCACGTTTTTGGAAACACGTTGTTAGTTATTGAGAAATTCAGGATATGACAGATGACAGGAAGGATTTCATCAATGATAGGGTGGATCATATTACGGCTGATACAGTCCGTACCCACGGCATTAGACGTGATTGACATTATGCTCCTCCTAACATCACAAGCCGAGAATTGACTAAATAAGTAAGGAGAGCAGTTGGGAGTTGAGACAGATGAAAGACGCTGTAATGTATTTTGTTTTGCCATTTTATCAAAATTTTGACGAAGAGGAGAAACGTTCATCAAGTGAATCAAAGTTTACGTTGTTAGGGACAGGGACCGGACGGGTACTCGTTAAAAGGGTTTTTGAAGGGGTTTTTTTAAGCGCTTCATCAAGAAACCCTATGAAATGGGTGTCAAAAACCCATTCCGAAAGGGTTACCATTTCAAAACCCAGTAACACTGTAACTTGGGTAAGCCGTTCCAACCTGAGACATTGAAATATAGATTTTATCGAAATAGAGTTAAGTTTGGATATTGCATAACTACGATTGCACAAGACGCTCGGCTCGGCCGGCTCGGCGCAACATTGGTAACGTCTTCTCGCTTCAGTAGCGAAGTTGCCGCTAAATTGTAAACATGGAATAATATTTCTTGTATGCAAATACAGTTCAATTTCACATAATGCACATTATTTTTCGTGTCTATACTTGTTACTAACATTCTCATTGCTTCGTTCGGCGGATTTTATTTGGTTTGAATTTTCAATACGGGACGAATGCAATTATCTGACATTAATTGACTTAAGAGATAGATAAGATTACCTAGTGTTTTAGTTTATTCTGAGAAAATGCCACAGCCTAGGCGAGATGCTATGCATCGCTATTATACATATGAAGCATCAAATAATACTACATACATTGGTACATGTAATTTGTGTGGAAATGTCTTAAAAGTAAGTTTATATAAATTATAAAAACTTACCTTTATGGCTTACTATATTGTTTTTGGAAAGTACTATATTTTTCCTTATAGGCAGGGCTGGGAAAAATACTTACTTTACTGTAATTGAAATACAAATTACAAAATACTGTAACCGCAAGTAATTGAAATACAAAATACAAATTAGTTTGAAGTAAGGTATTTGAAATATAAAATACAAAATACAGTATTTTACCTATTTGCAATAGAAATACAAAATACAAATTACAAAATACTTCTTCTGTATACTTTGTCTGTGGGTCTTCTTGTCTTTTTCTATTTAAAGAAAATTACTAGTATTACCTCTAACCCCTCAACTAAACTAAATTGTTTGTGCTTGGAGTGTGAGTGTAGGGTTGACGTCGATAGTGTAATGGCCAGGATTGAAACCCTTGATCGTACACCCGACTCTTTAATCACTTAGCTGCAGACACTTTTAAAGTCTTAAGGAGGTGAGATTGGGCAATACATATCTCTCGAAACCCCAGACGACTCAGGGCTATCTCTTCCGAGCTGGCCCTCTTCGGGTGTAGGTACCACGGTGTCCCCACGTAGCCCCCAGGTATCCATAAATCTCCTAGGCACGCTCGCAGTCTAAAAATTGAGTAAGGGGGGGGTCACGATTTTTAAAATCCTTTTAGAAAATCGGTTACCAGCGAACTTCTATGGCTGTCCCCATCTTGCCCCGGATAAAGGGACGGACATACCGTGCAACTGTCTTAACCTGATTCTGCAGATGGTTCCACTTGTACCCAGGCTCGGGTTCATGGAGAAAGAAGGTCATAGAGCGATGTGCGACCTCCGATGCCCGATTCACCTCCGCGCATTGCAAACTTCGTGGGACGTAAGATACCTGAGCCTTCTCAGTACCCGCTCCCCCGCCTCATTCTTGAGTTTTACTTGGTCGCAAAAGAAGGCGGCGGCAGCCCACATGCTTGCGCTGCGCACCATCATTGCACCAGAGCATTGCGCTGAGCGAGAGGACTCCCTCCCCGACAGTCGCGACGAGGACCCGCCTCGGCGTTTTTCACACCGGGCACTCGATCAGCGAGTGCAGTCCTGAGTCCTCGTTTGCATCACAATGATGGCACTCAGGCGTTCGCTCCTTCTAGAGATCGTCGGAAGTAGAAGGAGCAGGTAATTCCCGTAACACTCTTTTCCATTTCAGATCACCTGCGTGCGAGAGGCCCCCGTGTGGTCTCTTTAGCCGGTCCTCTATGATGGGTCTCATCGCCGCTGGGCGGTACCCCCTGAAAACCCAGTTAGTCATCATCCGCTACGGTTTTCGCAACAGTTGCGCAATACTAGCCTTCAGGGTCTCCGCTAATCCAGATTGAACACCCATATTGGGCCATGGACCGCACAATACCCCGTAGAGTCTCCTGTAGGAGTCATCCGACTCCCTCAAGTTCAGGAGCAGCCCCGCCAAAGCACCAGCTGCGCCCTTCAGCTTGTGGGCCAAACTTCAGAAATACTCTCCGAAGTCCCATCGGCCATGAGAATTTCATAAGGGGCTGATGGCATTGCCTTCCACTATGAGGCTGGTTCCTGCTGGTGGCGTGCGCTGAGGCTCATGAAAGAACATAGCCTCGGTTTTCTGCATCGTCGTTTATATCCAATGTTCAACAGAAGAGGCCTCAGGACCGATCCCTGCAGAATACTGAACGATATCTCTCGCCGACCACGGTTCTCAGTCACGGTTGGGTAAATAACTCTCCCCCTCAGGTACGCCCTGACTATGCGGTGAAGGTAGAGAGGTACTTCGTGATACACGATGGCCTCCCTAAATCAACACAAGGGCAAGGTGTTGAACGCGTTGACAATGTCCCAATCCCAAGGAGGCCGCTAACATCACCACGCTCCCGGCGACCGCAGTCCTCATGCACACTTTGGCATTGACTATGGAGTGACCCCTAGAGAAGCACTCGACGAGGGACTAAGCAATATTTCTTTCAAAGAGCTTGCACACCTCGTCGAGCTACATTACACACCATTAGGCAGCCGGCGATTGGCCGGGATTTCAGATGAGGACTCGCTTCCCCCATCTTCCATAATTTCTGAAACTATCCCCTTTCCAGACATTCGCTGAAAAACTCTTCTAGTCAGGGCTCGAGAGCGTTTTCATTGCCTAAAGCTAGGACCCACGCTTGGACTGGAATGATGTCGGGTCCCGGAGCGGTTTTCTTGGCCTTTAGTCTACTAAACCGACCGCTCTAATTTCACTCAAATTTCCTCGGGCATGTCGATTTCATTTACGCTGGGTGCTATAAGGCCTCGAATGTGCCTCGACAAGTTAATTCTCGTTTTTGTAGCAAAACGTCCCTCGTGTCGTATCTTTAAGAGTATTTGAAGCTATGTTAAAAGACGCGACTAGATGCAACGGTACAAGAGGCAGTCGTGCGTCATCTTCTTCACTAGTGCTACTTTCTAAATGAACATTAAATGTATTAAATGTTGGTATACAAAATACCTCGACCTCAGGTATTTAAAATACTAATCACAAATTACATTTTAAGGAAGTGTTTAAAATACAAATACGTATTTGTATTTTAAAGACGTATTTTAAATACAAGTACCTAATTGAAATACTGCCCAACCCTGCTTATAGGTGGTAAGGAATACCTCTATTTAGAAGATTTATACTCCTACTATTAGTACTATCACAATCAAAATTGGCATATTTATTATAGGCAGATTTCTATAAAAATAATAATCGACTGAAAGACGAAATAGTAGGTAGGTCGCTGGAAGTAAGGAACGTCGCTGCAATATTGTTACCTTTTTTTTTTTTTTTTACGTGCGCAAAATCCCCACGGATACCTCCCCACCGGAGCCGGTGGAGGAGGTTATGTCGGACTCGAACCGACTAAAACGCACGCCGCCCGTGGGTCGTTTTGGTTGCCGAAGGTGAGGTTGACAGGCATATCCCTCGCACCCCGGCCGACCCAGGGCCATCTCTCACGATCTGGCCCTCTTCTCGGGTGTGGGGACTACAGAGTCCCCAACTCGTCCCCGGAAACGGGGAGGCGCGCCATGCGCGCCACCGCCGCGGCCTGCTTCTGCCAGGGTGACAGGCGGCTTCACTTGTCACCCCCAGGCCGGCGCTCATGGGGGGCGGAGGTCGTTCATCGACCTCCGACGCCCGAGTTGCCTTCGTACGCGGGCAGCTTGTCTTGCGATCCTTCGTCGCTCCCGCTGCCGCTCCCGCCCCGCCTCCTCCTTCACGAGCATTACTTGCTCGCAGAAGGAGGCGCCGGCCGCCCACGCATCCGCGCAGCGAACCATCGCCGCGAGCAAGGTGGAGAGCGTGAGAACCCTCACTCCCAGGGCCACCACAAGCTCCCGCCTCGGCGTCTCCCACGCCGGACATTCGGTGAGCGTGTGCGGACCTGAGTCCTCGCTCGCGTCGCAGTGATGGCACTCGGACGTTGGCTCTTTGTGCATCCGACGCAGATACTTTCCGAAGCATCCGTGCTCGGTGATCATCTGCGTCAGACGGTACGAGAGGCTGCCGTGTGGCCTCTCTAGCCACTCCCCCATGATGGGTCTTACCGCCGTTACTACGGCGTGCCCTGCGCCTGGTTGCCCAAGTCGTATCTCCCATTCCGCCACCATTTCACCTCTCATCACCATTTCGGAACCGGTATAGCGCCGAAAGGCATCTCGCTTCCAGGATCCATGGTGGCGATCCGGCGAGGAGACTCGCCGCGTTGAATGATATCGTGCGGTACCCCCTTATGATGCGGCACGCCAGCTTCCGCTGCGGACGCTGCAGCAGGAGCATGTGCCGATCACTCAGGGTGTCCGCCCACACGGGACACCCGTACAGGGCCATGGACCGCACGACACCCGCGTAGAGTCTCCTGCAGGAGTCCTCCGGGCCCCTCAGGTTGGGCAGTAGCCGCGCCAGAGCGTTGGCTGTGCCCGCCAATTTGGGGCCCAGACTTCGGAAGTGCTTCCCGAAGTCCCACCGGCCGTCGAGCACGAGCCCCAGATATTTCATCTGGGGCTTGATGCCGATGAGAGTGCCTCCCACTGTGAGACTGGAACCAGGTGGTGGCGTGCGCCGAGGTCCATGAAAGAACATGGCCTCGGATTTATGCAAAGCCACCTCAAGGCCCAGCCGCCGGATCCGTTCCACGACTTGAGCAACCGCGGTCGTGGCCCTCAGGATCGCTTCGCGGTGTGTAGCCCTGCTCGCCGTCACTAGCGTGTCGTCCGCATAGCACGTGACGGCGGCGCCGTCCGCAAGCTCACCGCGAAGCACCCAGTCGTATCCAATGTTCCACAGTAGCGGCCCGAGAACCGATCCCTGTGGAACACCGCACGACATCTCACGCCGACCGACGCCGGTCGCACTTGGGTAGATGACGGCTCTCTCCGTCAGGTACGCCCCGACTATGCGGCGGAGGTAGAGAGGCACACCGTGGTACACGAGTGCCTCCCTGATGCAACTCCAGGGCAAGGTGTTGAACGCGTTGGAGATGTCCAAGGACACCGCCAACGTCACCTCACCCCGGGCAACTGCCTCCTCCGCCAAAGTCCTCACGCGCATGATGGCATCCACGGTGGACCGCCACCGGCGGAAGCCATATTGGGCATCCGCCAGGTCCGGCCCCCTACCAGAGAGGTGCTCGAGGAGGCGCTTCGCAATAACTCTTCCAAAGAGCTTGCCCACCTCGTCGAGCAACACAATGGGCCGGTAGCCGGACGGTTCGTCCGCCGGGCGACCCTCCTTTCGGATGAGGACCAGTTTCCCCGTCTTCCACATCTTCGGAAACTGGCCCCGCTCCAAGCATGCGCTGAGGAACCCTCTCAGTCGGAATATTGTTACCTTTAGTTACGTAGGTACCTATCCAAATGGAGTAGGTACTATAGTACCTATAGGTCAAATCGATTTTAATATTTGTGGGTTGGACCAATATCACAGAGATCTAGAACTACTAATCATGGCCTAAATCATAATATAAGGGAATCCCGCAGTAGGTAGGTACAGTCAGCATCAAAAGATGTTTATGAACGAAATACTCAAAATGATCTTAATTTCGTTTCCCCCCTTCCTGTTGACACCCCCCTTAGTTCGCACAATAATGCCCCGCTTGGGTACAAGTATGAGTGTCCCCACCTTCATGCAATTATTGGGTAAGCCTAGGTTACCCGAAAAAACCCTTTCGTAAAGGTAACCCCTTCAAAGGCTTAACTCAATTGAAGGGGTTACCCCTTCACGTAGATACCGTAATAAACGGGTTAGCCATTTCGCGGGGTTTAGAAGGAATACTCGATGAAGAGGTAACACTGCGATATGAGTTACCCTATCGTTCAGATTACCCTTTGAAAGGCTTAACTCGTAAGCGGGGTTGTCCGGTCCCTGGTTAGGGATCGAGTCTTGACGAGATTTGCCAACTCCCAATGTCCTTAGAAATTTCTAGACTTTTGCTGGATCCTCGTTTTCTACTGAGTTATGAATATAACGGCGTTGCGTATTCCTACAAACCCGATTGCAGTGATTTCTAATAGCAACATAGTTTTCCCGGTTCACTTTTTTTTTTTAATACCACTTAGCAGACAAGCACACGGCCCACCTGATGGAAAGTGGTTACCGTGACCTATGGACGTCTGTAACACCGGAGGTGTCACAGTCGCGCTGCCAACCCTGTAAGTACAGAGTTTCTGTGCCGTCAGTAGTAGACAAAGCAGGACAAGCCTTAAGTCTTCCCACTGACAGCACAAATTCTCCAGTGAGCTCCGGCTACCCTACTCACCGCTGGGAACACAACACGAAGTTATTATAGCCGCGGTATTCTGTAGGGCGGAGGTACTACCCCAGTCGGACTGCTCAATCGGGCGGAAATACCGCCGTGTCCTACCTCCGTCAACCTTCACTTCGGAAGGACGCCTTTTATATTTCGACTTGGCTGTCGCTTTTTTATTTATAAGTATTTTGATTTCACTTGTTAGCCAAGGCGCTGGAAGATGTTTCACTTAATAATATTTGTAGTAAAAATTCCAACTTGCTCATCAACACATCTAGAGTTATAAAGTGGACTCCAGTCCAAGACATCGGCATCCCTGCGCAAGTTTTCCAGGTTCATACCACCAAAGTCGCGTTGTAGAAGAAATTTAGATTTAAGTTTAGGTGGACGAAGGTGATAAGATTAAAATAGCAAGTTATGGTAGGACAACTGATCAGCAGTATACTTACCATGCTTTGCTACATACTGAAGAGAGGAAACGATGATCAGGTCGAGCAGAGAAGGAGCAAGGTGAGGAGCATGATGAGCTGTATCGGTAGGAAGAATTGACAGATTGCAAGATTGGATAATAGATTGAAGAATTGATGAACGAGAGTCGTTCTTGATAAGGCAAGTGTTAAAGTCGCCCATGATTATACTTTGACCATACGTCGGTACAAATGTATCAAGGAGAAGTTCAAATGAAGAAAAATAGTTTATATTGGAAGAAGGACAATAGAAAACGCCAAGTAGGTAGAAGTTTAGAGTGCAGAAGTTCAACCTCCAGAAAGATATGCTCACCAGCGTGCGGTGGCTGTGGCGACATGCTCAGAATTATGTAAGCATGTGCGCGCGCAGATAGATTGCTACACTACCCGCCCGCCGCTCCACACGATCGTTTCTGATGTGGTTGAATCCTGGTAAGGTGTATTGTAAAGTGGGTAAACATGGCTTTAGCCATGATTCCGAAACAAGAATTGCATGTATATGCGTACAGTCAAAGCTTGCCAGCATATCAGGGAAATGAGCCGGAATGCTTTGTGCATTTATATGAACAACGTTAAAGTTATAGGGAACATCGGAGAATTGAGATGAGAGAGATTCAGCAAGTGAAGGCTTCCTCTGGTGGCTAGCATTACCACTAACAGAGTCACTGCTATAGTCTGCAAAATGCATTCCCAAACCCCAAAAATATAACTTTTATGTAAACTTAAAAGTGTATAATATCTATGATGGTTTATATGAAATATAATATATAGATGTAAGTATATATACACTACTAATTTTTAATTACCAGAGAAACTGCAGGGGCTGATATGGAACGTATATACTTCAATATATATGGAATAATACATTTGTACATGTATTTACCCCACCATACAAAAAAACAAAGTTATTAAAGTTTTTAAAATCTCACAATACGTGCTTATAGAATATACACCATTTTATTTACGCACGATGTGTGGATAGTAAATAGGTCATCAATGAACTTTTAACTTTCATCGTGAACTTTCTAGTGGCAGTAATTTTTTAATACCGTGTTTAATACAAGTTTGGGTGAACTGAGTAAACAATGGTAAAACCACAGTACCTAACTTTTAACGTAATTCAGTAGTTTTTTTAAGTACCTTATCAACTGGCAGGTAGGTGTAGGTACATAGGTACAGGGAACTTGGAATAGTAAATTAGCTTAAGGATTAATTTCTGTACTTAACACGTGCAAGACTTACCCTACAAGTACTTTAATTGTTGCTCGAAATGTCCTCCGTCATTTTGAATACACAAACGAGCCCGCTTTAACAAGTTTGATTTTAAACTTAGGAGAATGTCTCTTTGTTGACGAATTTCATCGAAGGCGTCAATTATCCTTTGTCGGAGGTCCTCACGGGTGTTGGGTTCACTGACATACACTCTACGTTTCACTTCACTCCACATGAAAAAGTCCATTGGCGTCAGATCCGGGGATCGAGCGGGCCACGCGACTGAAGCTCCCCGTCCAATCCACCTGCCTTCAAATTGCGTATTGAGGTAGTCTCTTACCGCGATGTGGTAGTGGGGTGGAGCACCATCTTGTTGGAACCAGAGGTCTCGCAAGCTTGCGAGTGGAATATCATTCAACATGGTTGATACCATGGTTCTCAACAGATCCAAATAGGTTTCACCCGTTAGACGTCCCTCGATGAAGTATGGGCCCACGATGTTGTCATTTAGGACTCCAGCCCAAACGTTCACGCTAAATCTGTGTTGAAACGAATGTTGTCGCGCCAACTTGGGATTTCTTATTGACCACCAATGTTCGTTATGTTGGTTGAAAAGCCCGATTCTTGTGAACAAACATTCGTCACTGTAAAGGACGTTGGTCTCCGGGTGAAGGATCACCCAGTTGCAGAATGTAATCCTGGGTGCTCGGTCGATTGTTGTCAGTTCTTGAACCTTTCTGTAGTGATAAGGGTGCATACCAGCCGAGTTCACAATTTTCCAAGCACAGTGCTGGCTGATGCCAAATCTACGTGCCGCATCGTTTGTACTTCGTCGCGGATCGTCCTCAAAAAACTCGAGTACTTCGTCGTACAAGTTCTGCGGATAGGCGGGTCTGCCCCGGCCTTGTGCGTGCGTCGGTACGTGAAATGAGCCGTGATCTAATAGACGTTGGTAGACGCTCAACATCGTGGAGTAATTTGGCTGTCGGGCATTCGGGTAGAGATCACGATACATCCGTAAAGCGGCACTCACATTTTCATCGGATAAAAAATAACTACGTAACATTAATGCGTATTCGCGGTCGGTAAATTGGTACGCCATCTCGATAGTGCCGATAGTATTGATTAGGATGCGTGCGCGAATCGAGACGTCACAACCGGAACTGCATTTATGATTTAAATTTTATTAACATCAAAGAGATGCCGCCGGCTTGACGACACGTGTAAGGCGGTGCGGGGAGGGGTGGTCGCACGCGCCGCCCGCCTTCAAGGACAGTAGTAGAATGATAGAAAGAGAGAGTGCGTGTTTATTATTTTATCAATGACTTCTTTGTGTGATTTTGTTTTCGTGAATTAGTCATATTCCATTGAGAAAAATTTTGTACGTCGTGAACATAATATTAGGTGGTTTTAAGAAAAAAACTGACATACATACTTTATTTTTTTTTTTTTGCATGTATGTGTTTAGTATCGAATACCTATCACTTCGCCAAAATTTTTCTGGTAATTAAAAAATTCTCGTGTATACGTACAATTAAACAATATAAATAGATTTAATGAAACTTTTTAATTATATTATAATTTTGGAAAAATGGCAATTATATAAAAGGAACAGTAGTCTAATTTGTTAGTGCAAAAATTAAACGTTTAAGTTCCATCTGCCGGTTTGTGGGATAAAGCGAAAACATAAATAAAAAAAAACGAAGTAATGCAAAAGTAAAACAAAAACAAAGAACCAGAATAAAGAGAAAAAAAAATCTATGGGTCCAGGCATTTAAACTGTAAGTAAAAGGAAAGCACGATTTGGAAGTTAAAATAATATAAGTAAAGGAGGAAATGGAACGCAGCCAAAGACAATCGTCCACACTCAACATCAAAGAGTATATAAGAGTAAGAGGGCGCACTTCAAACAAAAAATCCGAGCTCGGCTCGGCAATTTTTTTTTAATATTTCACGACGCCGGGGTACGAGGAGGGAGAAGAGTTCTCCCTCTACACCGGGGTAGCTATACGCCTTTTTAGCCGTCTCTAGCCAAATAGGCTTATAGAACTGCATAGTTCCTTAATAATCGATTAATTCCGATTTAAAAAAATCGGTTTCATACAATTGGAATCGATTATTCGCTGGAAATATTTAGGAAACTGAAATGAAATTTCTGAACGAAAATATTTAGGAAAGCGAAATAAAATTCCTGAACGAATATTCATAATTTCTTTATTAGGCCTACTATAATAAATATATATATACTATTCACGTTATTACATATTCTAAGAATAATCATAGTTAGAAGGCATTTTTAGTTTCTTTAACGTGAAAAATGTAATTTATTTGCTGTAAAAATACAATTATATGCTCTATTCACAACAGCTGATGATTTAATGTGTAATAACCGGTTAGGAATACAAACCTATCGGAGCTGATATAGCTAGGTCAAACACTCACATAAAGAAATAAAGAATCAACATCTGAGAGCAAAAAAAAGTCAATATCTCAAAAAACTTAATAAGAGTCAATGTATCGCCATAAACAGTCTATTTCTCACAAAACACAAAGAGTCAATTTCTCACGCAACACAAGGAGTCAATTTCTCACAAAACAGGATAAACTAGCAGTATTCAACACTATAGAGGAGTAGTCACTCAATTCAACGTAAGCAGTAGATATTTAAAACAGAAATCTTCAATTTTAACAATATTTTCACCAACACGAAAACAAAACAAATATACAAATATGGCGTCTAGGAGCTAAATGACAGCGTTACAAACTCGCCAATCGCCACTCGGCGTCTAGAAAAATTAACCAATCAGTAGAAATGTCAAATACGTCAATTAACCAATCAGAGGAAAGGAAGTTTGCCTGATGAAAGAAATCGATTTTTTTCTTTAGGCAAGTATACTTTTTCAGTAACCAATCAGAGAAAACTACAACTTTCCTCTGATTGGTTACAGAAAAAGCTGATTGGTTGGAAGTTCACGACGCCAAGTTCTGAGTCCAAGTAGGGAAGTGTCCCATGCCTGCTCAACATCAATGACAATGACATCCGTCACACCTGTCATTGACAAATGTCACAGACACCCAGGCATGGGACACTTCCCTACTTGGACTCAGAACTTGGCGTCCTGAAATTACAACCAATTCCTTTCCTCTGATTGGTTAATTGACGTATTTGACATTTCTGCTGATTGGTTCATTTTTCTGGACGCCGAGTGGCGATTGGCGAGTTTGTAACGCTGTCATTTAGCTCCTAGACGCCATATTTGTATAATTGTTTTGAATTACTTGTCAATTTATGAATTTTTACCGGTTCTCTACTGTTTTCGTGTTGGTGAAAATGTTGTTAAAATTGATGATTTCTGTTTTAAATATCTACTGCTTACGTTGAATTGAGTGACTACTTCTCTGTAGCGTTGAATACTTCTAGTTTATTCTGTTTTGTGAGAAATAGACTGTTTATGGCGATACATTGACTCTTATTTAGTTTTTGAGATATTGACTCTATTTTGTTCTCAGATGTTGATTCTTTATTTCTTTATGTGAGTGTTTGACCTAGCTATATCAGCTCCGATAGGTTTGTATTCCGAACCGGTTATTACACATTATTAAATCATCAGCTGTTGTGAATAGAGCATATAATTGTATTTTTACAGCAAATAAATTATATTTTTCACGTTAAAGAAACTAAAAGTGCCTTGTAACTATGATTATTCTTAGAATATGTAATAACGTGAATAGCATATATTATTATATTATATAGGTGTAGGCCTAATAAAGAAATTATGAATATTCGTTCAGGAAAAATATTTTCATTCAGAAATTTTATTTCAGTTTCCTAAATATTTCCAGCGAACAATCGATTCCAATTTTATGAAACCGATTGTTTGAAATCGGAATTAATCGATTATTAAGGAACTATGCAGCTCTTTAAGCCTATTTAGCTAGAGACGGCTAAAAAGGCGTATAGCTTCGCCGGCGTCCTGACATAGAAAAAAAAAATAGCCCAGCCGAGCTCGGTTTTTTTGTTTGAATTGCGCCCTCTTACTCTTATATACTCTTTGCAGACACCGATGTTGAATGTTGACGGTGCTGTTATTTTTTAGTTTGTGTTTACATATAAAATAAAGTGTAAAACAAAAGTAAAATTTGGTAGGTAGTGAAGTAAACAAGAAAGAGAGAAAAAAATAAAATAAATGAACATACTAAAAAATTGTGGGTAATAACTTAAAAACAAAACAAATACATTCAACATCTACCTGGAACCAGCGTACTATGAATAGGTACCGACGAATTACTTCCTCGTAACCGCAACTCGTGGGGATTTTGGCACTGCAGGCCCTGTCGCTGTACTCGCAGCCTTAGCCACAACAGCAGGCCCCCAGACTCCACACAAATCCGCTCAAGGTGGCTCAGTGAAGCCACTCGTTGCGGCCCATTCGCAAGCAGCACGTCAATATTGCCTTCCCTGGTCCAACATTTGGTGACGCCTAGTTTATCGCGCGCTGTCATGAAGAGGTCATGCCGTGTCTTCGTAAGGAATTCAGACATTGTAACGCCAGAATCCTTCAAATTTGTCTTACTGAACCATACCTTGTCGCGGATATCCACAGCCTGCAGCTTAACAATGATGGGTCTTGGCTTCTTGTTAGAGGACAGACGACCCATTCTGTGGCACCGATGTATAGCCTCCGTGCTGAAGTCCGAGATGCCCAACTGCTGCTTGACAGTGCTAACAACAATATGAGTGGTGTCTTCCTCAGCTTGCTCATTGATAACATGGAACAGCAGTATCTTGCGTCGCCTTTGTTTTTCCATGTTGTCCACAGTCTGGGTTAGGGCCTCAATTTGTTGCTGCATCAAACTTAAAGTTTTTGTGATGTCAGCTCAATAAGTTGCAAACTCAGTAGCCAGTGTTGACACCGTCGCTGGTGTACTTGTGCTGGCTGCCTTCTGCAATGCCTCCTCAAACGCTGCCATTCTCTTGTGGAAGTCAACTTTCATATCCGCCACAGTCTTGTCCATAGTGAAGGATTGAAAAGTGTGAAGTATAAGAAGTTAAGTGTATAGAATGAAGAGGAAAAAAGTATAACCGGCAGGTAGTCACTTTAGCCTTGTAATGTAGACATAAAAGTTGTAAATAGTATTGAAATCAAATTAAAATAAATAATACTTAATAACTGGGAGCAAAAAAATATGTGTCTTCAGTACCCTTTTGTCTTGTATGTTTGTTGTTTTGTGTTTGTCTTGTATGTGTATACTTTTTTCTGTAGGCCTCATTCTGTGAGTGATGTGTGTAATGATTTTGGAATGAGAGCTGTGGATGAGAGAATGATAGGTATGATTTTAAATGTGTGTTGATGCCACATTTGCCGTATTTCATCAGCAAGTGGTATGTATTTTTGTATTTTTTCTTTATGTTTTCAGAGTTAGGAATTGAAATATCTATTAAATATGTGATTTTTTCAGCTTTTAACGTTTGTGCTTTATCTGGTCTATTGTTCGTAATTGTTTTATCTGTTATGATCGCTTGGTCCCAGTAGAGTTTTGTGGTTTCATTATTCAAGACATCCTTTGGTTTATATTTGTAATACGGTTCTACTTTATCTACTAACTTATATTTTTGAGATAACAGTGAATGTATTTGTTTGGCTACGTTATTATGTCTATCGGTGTACTGTTTATTTGCGAGAAATGGGCAACCTCCAGTTATGTGATCTATAGTCTCTTGGTTGGTATTACATAATCTACATCTGTCTGATATTACTGTTGGACCCTTAATTATATATCTCTCGTAATTTTTAGTTTTTATTATTTGATCTTGAATTGCGACCATAAATCCTTCTGTTTCTTTATATAAATTTCCTGTATATAACCATGCGTTTGAAGCCTCCTTGTCTATATGTTCTTGTTATATTTGATTTGGCTATTTTCCATGATGAGATTTTTGTTATATTATATATTATTATAATATGTTTTTTGTATAGAGACATTGTTTTAGGCACCACTAGCTGACATTTGCAACTTCAGTTTTTAATCATGTTCGCACTATGGGAACCATTTCCTGGCAAAAAAAGTAGCTTATATTTTAAGTTACTTAATATTTATTAGTTTATTTATTAGTATATCATTCAAGAGGGGCATCAGAAGGTTTCTTCATGGTCGGCAGCACGAGTGTGACACCCCTGGTGTTGCATACGTCCATAGGCCACGGTAACCGCTTCCCATCAGGTGGGCCGTGTGCTTGTCTGCCAACTTAGTGGTATAAAAAAAAAAAAAAAAAATAGTTAATATTTGTGCAGCAGTAGAAAACTTACTCATCCTGTGGTCACAGCCTCACTCTCACACGCACATTCCTTGACAGCTTATCACTCTCTTAACAACTGTGTTGTGCAACTGTGGCACAAATGACCTGAGGAAGTGGTGTCAGCAACTATGCTAACTACCTCCAAGTGTCACTTGGATAAATGGCTTGCAGTGAACAACAAACAATAAAAGTGATATGTACTTGACTGAACTATACTCCAACACCTGGAAGTGCACATAGCAGCAAATTGCTGCTCGTCTATAATTTAAATAATAATATGTTATTCCAGACAGTAAACTATCACTGTGCCAAATAACAGTTAGATCTATCCAGCCGTTAGAGTGTGATTGAATAAAAACATCCAAACATTACCACAAAATTTCATACTTAACTTCAAGACTACTCACCACTTCGTGGTTCAGCAACTGCATGAGCAGCTCCTCGCTGCGGAGAGATGTCCTCCTCAGCTCGTAGCAAGTCTCAAGCCTTGAGCAACAGAGGTCGCAGGCCACGGATGGTCTTCTGTCCTCTGTAACCAACTGTTAAACATAATTTTATTACTTTACTACCAGTTTCAACACTAGTGTGTCTATGCAGCAGTCTGCTAACTTTTCCTTTACATTTAGATCAGAAAAGACAACGCCCAAGACGAGACTGAACCAGATCCTTGCAGAGAGAAGCTCCAATGCACCAATTATCGATTATATATCAAGCCTCCCGTGGGCGCCACCGCCCCGTATCTCTCGTGTCTTGGGAGTCAACATATATGCCGGTCTCTTCGTATTAAAAAAGCATAAAATAGGTTAAGTTGTTTATTATAAGAGGCTCTTTTATTAAACGTGCCAGACGTAGTATTACTCACCAGCATCAGAGTCAGAGACTCGTACATCTCCTGTAAATGAGTGTCGGCAATCGACCGCAGTCGAGAGTTGTCCGCTAGACATATTCTACACATAGACAGCTTCTCCATCTCCAAATTAACATTCGCGTCAGTTCAGTAACACCGTTTCTGTTGTTTGGAGCTTCAGTACTTAAATGTATAATATCCCGAACCTTAAACCATGCAAATCTGTACTGATTTAATGACTAATGATTAACGTTTAACCTCAATTCACAATTCATTTCTAAAATAAATTCGTTCAGCTATGTTCACTACACAGCTATAATGGGATAGTAAAGAATAATTGAGTATGTAATAATTATAAATTTCACATAAAAATACCTAACCTCCATTATCAACAAAGAGTTTTATTATTACATGATTACAAGAAAAGAAACCAAACAAGAAACTCAAGAAATTAAAAAACAACGTTTTATTACGCACAATTTTGGGCTGGTTACAAGACATTTAAGCAACGTCTTATTTCGTTGATTCTATTCTATTTTTCGGATATGGCAACCAATGTCGATTTTATTATGTCGACAACTTCTGGCAATGTCAAATGTGCGTTGGAAATTCGTGTGTATAATATCGCTGAGGTGAAGCGAAAGTTGAATGCCACCTCGAGGTCTAGTAAAAAAGCTACGGCCAGGGCTAAGTTTGAGTTCATCGGCAGAATTGGCGAGCGGCTTGCGCGCTACCCATCTGGCAGTCGTGCATTTTGGTCGCTCGCTAAAGCTGCCGAGGGAAACTTCTGCCAGTCTAGCCTTCCACCGCTGCAAAAATCCGATGGTAGTCTGGCTCATGGCGCTAAGGAGAAAGCCGATCTGTTGGGTAATCTCTTTGCGTCAAACTCGACTATGAACAACGGGAACGCCGAACCACCGATAATTCCCAGCTGTGGTGCTTCCATGACTGAAGTTAAAATCACGCAACGGGTGGTCCGGCGCGAGCTTAAGTCCCTAGATGTTCGGAAGTCGAGTGGGCCAGACGGTATATGGTGCTTAAACACTGTGCCCCCGAGCTGTGCCCTGTACTTACACGTCTTTTCGCACTCTCATACTCCGCAAGGCGGGTCCCAACCTCGTGGAAGACTGCATTCGTGCACCCTGTACCTAAGAAAGGTGACAGGACCGATCCGACCAATTACAGGCCTATCGCTATCACCTCCCTACTCTCGAAGGTAATGGAGCGTGTTATTAATACACAGCTCCTGAGATACATTGAGGGAAACGATCTACTGAGCGATCGACAGTACGGCTTTTGCCACCGTCGCTCTACCGGTGACCTTCTTGTGTATCTCACAAACCGGTGGGCGCAGGCCACCGAGAGTCGGGGTGAGGCACTAGCGGTCAGCCTCGATATAGCGAAGGCCTTCGATCGGGTCTGGCACAAAGGTCTTCTTGCGAAGTTGCCATATTATGGACTCCCCGAGGGACTGTGCGAATGGATCTCCAGCTTTTTGTCCAACAGAAGCATCCAAGCTGTCGTCGACGGCAGCTGCTCGGACCGCATGAACATAAACGCTGGTGTCCCACAAGGCTCCGTGTTGTCTCCGACGCTGTTTCTGCTGCATATCAATGACATGCTGTCTGATGACTCCATTCATTGTTATGCCGACGACAGTACCGGAGACACGTGTTACACGGACCTTGCAAATATCCCTCAGTCCGAGGTGGAGAAGAGTCGCGAACAACTTGTGTCTGAAATTGAGACTACTCTCTCTAGAGTATCCGATTGGGGACGACTAAACCTAGTCCAATTCAACCCCACTAAGACACAAGTATGTGTATTCACCGCTAAGAAAACCCCATTCATTGTGGCGCCGCAATTCCTGGGCACACCGCTTACCATCTCCTCGAGTATAGGAATCCTTGGTGTCGATATCTCCAGCGACGTCCAATACCGAAGTCATTTGCGGGACAAGGTTAAGTTGGCATCAAGAAAGCTCGGAGTGCTCAACAGGACGAAGCAGTACTTCACTGCGGGGCAGCAACTCCTTCTTTATAAAGCACAGGTCCGGCCTCACATGGAGTACTGCTGTCACCTTTTTGCTGGAGCACCTGCATAAACTAGTAAGTAGGGATCATCATCATCTCAGCGTTGTTAATTAGGAGGTAGGACACGGTGGTATTTCCGCCCGATTGAGCATTCCGACTGGGGAAGTACCTCCGCCCTACAGAATGCCGCGGTAATATTTTTTTTTTATACCACTTAGTTGGCAGACAAGCACACGGCCCACCTGATGGGAAGCGGTTACCGTGGCCTATGGACGTATGCAACACCAGGGGTGTTACACTCGCGCTGCCGACCATGAAGAAACCTTCTGATGCCCCACTCGAAGAACCCCATATTGTAGGTGCTTGAGAAAACCGCAGCAGGGAGGTCATTCCACAGCTTGAGTGTGCGTGGGATGAAGTTTCTTTCATACCGCACAGTGCGCACCGTCTCAGGTCGCAATGTGTGAGGATGAATTCCCTGTCTATGGCGAGAGGTGCGATGATAGAATGTAGCTACGGGCATCATGTCAAACAATTCATCTGAGCACAAACCATTGTATAGGCGGTAGAACACACACAGTAAGGCAAAATCCCTCCTAAGGCTAAGAGGTTCCACACTACCTGTGAGTATGGGATTGTCAACCAGCCTCAATGCCCGTCTTTGCACTGAGTCGAAGGGGTCAAGCTGGTATGCAGGTGCTCCAGCAAAAAGGTGACAGCAGTACTCCATGTGAGGCCGGACCTGTGCTTTATAAAGAAGGAGTTGCTGCCCCGCAGTTAAGTACTGCTTCGCCCTGTTAAGCACTCCGAGTTTTCTTGATGCCAACTTAACCTTGTCCTGCAAATGACTTCGGTATTGGATGTCACTGGAGAATCGACACCAAGGATCCCGATACTCGAGGAAATGGTAAGCGGTGTGTCCAGGAATTCGTGTTGTGTTCCCAGCGGTGAGTAGGGTACCCAGAGCTCTCTGTAGAATTTGTGCTGTCAGTGGGATGACTGACAGTCAAGACTTTGCGTTAGTCCCAGTCGCATTCATTTTTCCGGTTTTTACTTTTTCACATCTCACGGTCTTAAGTACCCATGGTATGAGACGATTGGTACGCATGTCATCCTCCACGATACCAATTCAGCACTCGCTCTGTCTACCCCTCTCACCGGGCTCAGTAAAGGCGACATGGTCAGATGCAGCCTGGCGATCACCGCAGAACACGACCACACCAGCGGAGGAACTCTTCGGTATTAACCGCGATGGCACGGACATGAAGGCTGCCCCGGATGCGAGAGTTACTCACGCGATCCTTAAGCGGTACTCCACATATCCACCGCATATTCATCTGGTTGTGTTGCTCTAGCAATGATCATACTTCGCAGCCGTGTTAGCGGACCGGTCTAATTATGGGTTTTATAGATCTGCCTCTTTTACCTAACCGGCATTTTGGGGAAACAAATGAACCTAGTTACCTCACGCCACTTGGCCCATGCAATACGTGACTTAGCGTCGCCTGTGCGCTCGACTAAGGCATCAGTTTAGCGCTTTTTTGATGATCTGTTTTGGATCATTAAGGAGTGTCATCACTATGATGCGAACAAGGACTCCGGGCCACCCTTGCGAAAGATGACCGGGGCAGCGGCACGATGCGTTCTTTCCGAGTGCAAGATGGGTACACCTTGGTTCCCAGTTCGCACATCCACCGATTTCACTGCAATTCCAAACCGACTTCACTTGGACTCCGACACTCGAGTGTACGGCAGCTGGGTAAGAGTGGAATCGTAGGGGTATGGAGTCCGTTTAAAGTCGGAATGCGTTGAAATGGATTCGTTTTGGAGTCGGAGTGAAGTTAATTTACCATTGGAGTGAAGTCGGTGTGGCGTAACCACTAATTTATTTATACACCGTTGTAACATACGGACAATGCGACGAGTTCCTTATTAGACGGCTCATGCGCCGCGGTCGCAGCCGTGGTGCCGGCGCAGGGATAAGCCACGCCCACTCGCATTCCTGAGTGCAGCGCAGTGCTAGTCGCATCGCCGCTAATCTAGCGAATGTCCGCGTCACTCGTCGCATGGTTCGGATGCCCCTAAACAATATTATATCTTGTAATGTAAACGATACGTTAGCAATAAATATCTTTGTTATTATATACGCGCGCAGTTTCTGTATTAACTCCCCGCTACGCTACAGTGGTAACCCCGACGATGGCCACAGAAGAAAAAACAGCGGAGAAAGGAGCAGATGCTAGCGTAGCACGTGGATCCCGTGAGAGGATACCGGAAGCACGCGGAGAAAAGAACGAAACCTTTCGCGTTGGCGTGCGCATACCCCCTTTTTACGCAGAAAAGCCAGGGTTATGGTTCGCGCAGATGGAAGCCCAGTTCGTGATCTCCGGTATAAAAACCGACGAGACGCGATATTACTACGTCATAGGCAATTTGGACCCGCAGTACGCAGCCGAAGTAGAAGATGTTATCACTAACCCTCCACTTACAGATAAATACGAAAAGCTCAAAACAGAGCTCATAAAGCGACTGTCTGCCTCGCGGGAGAAAAAAGTCAAGCAACTGCTGGTGCACGAGGAATTAGGGGACCGGAAACCCTCGCAGTTTTACCGTCACCTACTAAACCTGGCAGGGCCAGGTGTACCTGAAGACTTTCTGCGGACGATTTGGACAACTCGTCTGCCCGGAAGTACGCAAGCCATTATCGCTTCCCAAACCAAGACGAACCTGGACGAACTGGCAGAATTAGCGGACCGCATTCACGACGTCGTGGGACTACAAGTAGCTGCAGCATCCGTCGCAGCACCCAGTACATCCCGGACGCCGGCAGGCGCAACTTCCGAGATCGCTGCACTTACCAGACAAGTGGAGCTACTAACCCAGAAGGTCAGTCGACTGTCACGGCCTCGTGGGAGACCAGGTAACCAAAACCATGCTCGCCATCGTTCGAAGTCCACCCGGTCGCAATCGAGCTACAGACGATTCCCAATTTGCTTGTACCACCATAAATTCGGAGAGCAGGCCAAGAAGTGTGCGAAACCCTGCGATTATCACACAGCGGGAAACGCAAGGGGCAGTCAGTGATGGCGACCGATGATTGCCCGAGTACCGGTCGCTTATTCGTCACCGATGCCACGTCGAAGACTCAATTCTTGGTGGACACCGGCAGTGACCTTTGTGTCTTCCCTCGCTCTGCTGCATCAGGACAACGACGGGAGAAGACCAGCTACAAGCTACACGCGGCGAACGGTACTCCGATTTGTACATACGGGTACATTCATTTAAAAATAAACTTGGGGTTGCGCCGCGACTTCACTTGGCGATTTATTGTAGCTGACGTCACACGGGCAATAATAGGTGTAGATTTTTTAATTTTTTATAATTTAGCTGTTGATTGCAGGAACAGACGCCTTATCGATAATAATACTAGACTCGCATCCCCGGCTTTGGCTGCGCGACCATCGGACGCCATTTCCTCGGTCAAGGTAGTTCTTGGTGAGTCTCCCTATCATCACATACTCAGGGAATACCCTGACATCACTCGCCCACATGGTTTTCACCGTACACCTACACACAACACAGTACACCATATCCATACTACACCCGGACCCCCGGTTTCATGTACACCACGACGGCTGGCCCCTGACAAACTGAAGATAGCCAAGGAGGAGTTTGAAGCCATGCTGAAAGACGGCACAGCCAGACCCTCAAAGTCACCATGGGCATCGCCATTGCATTTGGCACGGAAGAAGAACGGGTGGCGCCCTTGTGGCGACTATCGCATGTTAAACGCCAGAACCGTGCCGGATAAGTACCCAATTCGACACATTCACGATTTTGCTCATAACCTTTCAGGGTGTTCAGTATTTACTACGCTAGATTTAGTTAAAGCTTACAATCAGGTTCCAGTAAATGAAGAGGACATTCAAAAGACCGCTATCACCACGCCGATAGGTCTTTTCGAGTTTCCCTATATGGGATTTGGGCTCCGCAACGCTGGGCAAACGTTCCAGCGCTTCATCGACGAGGTGGTACGCGGCTTGGACTTCTGCTATGCTTTTCTTGACGATTTCTTGGTCTACTCGAAAGACCGGAAAGAGCACGAAGACCACCTACGCCAGCTGTTCAGTCGACTACAGAAATATGGCATCGTCATTAACACAGGTAAGTGTGTTTTCGGGGCGAGTGAGGTAACTTTCCTCGGCTACCACATTTCAGCCGAAGGCTCCAAACCCCTACCTGAAAAGGTGGAGGCCATCACGAAGTACACTGTGCCTAAAACTGTTCGAGAGCTTCGAAGGTTTTTAGGCATGATCAACTTTTATCGGCCGCGGCCCGCCAGGCGTGATCACCTTGCCTGGTCGGAGGATCCTCCCTTTGTGTTGGAGGAACATCACACCTCGTTCCTCCACAGTGGTGACCCCGACGTGATCTGATCACGTAACCTTCGCTGAACATATCATCAGCATTCTCATCGTCACATCCCATTCACTTCTCCCGCATGAGCGGTAATCAAGTCTTCGCCATCCAGCACTTTCGGCCCTTACAAGGACACCATAGCATACAGCGACCGCTGCAGCCTGGTTACCCTTCGGCCTCACCTGCATCTAAGGCATACAGTGCACGTACATACGGTCCACGTAAGAAGAGGACATCTCTCCCGTCTACGTGGCACTCAGCCATTACGCAGCATTCGCCCCAATACACGGGGGACATACCTCGCTTCATCGAGGATTCGCCCCGTCACTGCCGAGGACTCACCCCGCCCCACTGGCGGCTCGCCGAGGATTCATCTCGACGCTTCGAGCCCCAGCTCAAGGCGTTTCACAGCAGGACCGCAGCACCGCAGCACCGCACTTGTCCCGCGTCTTCGTGACCAGCGGTAGTCCCGACTCACTGGGACTAGCGAGGAAGACTGTTCCACTAACGGAATAAGCGGCGTCCAGTTCTGACGAAACGGAACTACTCAAAACTGGAAATGGCATGCTCATCAAGAGAGCTTAGACAGCCGACTCATCGCAAAATCAACCTCCGGTCTTGGAGGGGAGTGATGTGGCGATGCCACATGTACCCAGCGCCATCTAGCGACAGCAAGTAGAACTACTACGAATCCTACATCGCGCAAGTAAAGTTCTCGCGCTGGGAGAACATATATACTTCAACCCAACGACAATCGTTGGGCCGCGGCCCGCCAGGCGTGATCACCTTGCCTGGTCGGAGGATCCTCCCTTTGTGTTGGAGGAACATCACACCTCGTTCCTCCACAGTCGGTTTGAAGTCGGAGTGAAGTTGGTTTAGGGTTGGAGTGAAGTCGGTTTGGAATCGGAGTAGTTGTTTTAGAGCTGGAGTTGGAATGTAGTTGAGGGGAGTCACCGTGATATCGGAGGGAGTCAGATTGAAGTCGGTTTGGAGTTGAAGTGAAGTCATTTTAGATTAAGAGTAAAGTCGGTATGGAGTGAAATCAGTTGTGTCGGAGTAAAATCAGACTGGAGTCTTTCATATTTAACACGCAACACAACATGTCACGCTTAAAAAGTTCGGCAGCATTGAGCAACATGTGCGATGTTGGCAGCTTATGCGCAACGTGCCGGTCAGTTTAGTTATGTATGTGTACATTTAATTATGTAACCTACATCCCGAGCTACAGCATATTTCGTATGGAAGTGGTGAGAGATATTCCCACCGATTGGACGTTGGAGGAATTAGTTGGGGGTAAATCCTTTACTGCTGGAGAAGTGGTGAGAGCTAGACGTCTCAATACAAATATTACAAGAGACAATGTTCCTGTGTGGGCTCCATCAAACACTGTTGTTCTAACTTTTTTGGGTCAGGTCCTTCCCGATAAAGATTTTTGTTTTAATGCATCGCTTCCTGTTTCTCTTTACCAGCTTCCAACAATACAGTGCATGAATTGCTGTCGATTCGGCCACATTGCCAAGCAATGCCGATCAAAACCCCGATGTTATAAGTGTGCATAATCCCATGCCGGTGATTCCTGTACTGTTGCTGATACAGGTATTTCTTGCTTTTTATGTTCCGGCGGTAACCACCCCGCTACCGACAGAAGATGTCCTGAGCATAACAGGCAAAAATCTACAAAAAGTATTATGTCTGAGGAAAATATAAGTTATGCCGAAGCCTCTTCTAGACTCCCTCAGTCTCGTAGACCCCTCTATTCCGAGGCTGCTGCTAGGCCCCAAACTCCTAAATATTCTTCTCTCATTTCTCCTCCTGCCCCTTCCCTCTTGTCTCCTCCTTCTGTATCTTATAAAAAAACTATTTCCCTCTGGTGGCGCGATTGCGGGGATGAAGATAACTGTTCCATTGACGCTTTACACACAAACAAGACAGGTGACCGGGTTGCCGCGGATGTGATCTAGGCAATGAATGCAACCCGAGAAATTAGGAGAGGATGCACTAACCTTCACGACACCACGTGTTTTCATCGCAGCCGGTGCACGGATCTTCTCTTCCTTGCTCAGGAGCTGCCGCCCACATCACTAAATCACTTGAGGGACACACGAGAGGCACAATCCGATCGGTAAAGGTCTATGAAGCGGTTACAATGCAACAAATATTATTCATTTCTGAGAGACGCGCGCGCGGTCCGCCTTTACGCTGGCTAGTTCATAGCGGGACTGAGTGTCTATATCACAAAATGGCGGGCGAAAACTATTGCTACCTTTCACTTAGAGGAAGTGCGGGAGGGGAGATGGGTATAGAAGGAGTGTGTTTCCGCGTCAAAAAATACAGATTCTACATCGGCGCAACCATTCCCCCCGGCTTGAAGGGCTACCTTCGAAACGAAAAATGCGGAACAAATCTAAAGTCCAATCTAAATCTAGGTTTGGGAAATAACAACTAAAATATAAACCTAGATTGGAACTCGTGCCTACCGCTGGCTAGGCAGAGGGCAGAGGCGAACAACCGGGCGCAGATACGATCCGGTTGCAGTTTTAACCCGTACAACACGAGTTATCCCGCGGGAATCGGAAAAAACTTCCTCTACTACTCCTAGAGGCCAATGCCAAGGAGGCGCATTCCCAGTCATAAGGACTACCACCGTACCTACAGTAATCGCAAACAATCGGTTCTCCAAAGATTCCAAAACGATTGGACTAATTTATCTAAAAGAGCGTGACGAGTTAGAAGGTGCATTCTATCGTCATTAACATCTATTGCGGGCAAATATTTTGCGTACTCAAATCACCGGTCAACTCTATATGACCGCGCGTAGATAAAATTCTCAAAAATCGGCCTACATAAACAACACAACGCAGCAGTCTCGACCAAGACGAGACGCGATTAGCTAACAACAAATAAGGGACTCTTCACGCGGGACCGACACAACAAGCGAGTGCTTCTTCTCCTCGGGTGGTTCGGAAACCGTGGTGGGATTGTATTGACTAACTGGCCACTTATCTAACGCGGCATGAATCCAGGACGGTCCACCAAACCATAACGGGTGATCCAAAATTTGCGAAGGAAGCAATCCACGAGAGAGACAATCGGCTGTGCTGTCGGCGCCAGCAACGTGAAAGAGATTTTGTGGCGCTAATTCAGATTGAATTTTGCCACTCTATTAGCGAAGAATGTGTCCTAACGATGGGGCGAAGAGTGGGCCCAACACAAAGCGACTGTTGAGTCCTAAAAAGCTAAAATTCTACTAATATTAATGCGAAAATTTACAATTATGTCAAATAAATTACCTTAAAGATTTTGACCACAATACAAAATGTCATTAAGCGACACGGAAGTGCTAGTCTTAGCACTGCCATCCAAAACTACGCGGAGTTTAGTAGTAAGCTTATCTTCTCTAATAACTCCGTGGCGCGGGACAATGTACGAAGGCTGGGTCTCGTCAGTGTCCGCAGGCGCAGGTGAGATGTAACCTTTATCTAAATATTCGTTAACAACCTCATCATAGGCTTGCTTTAACTTTGGAGACGCCTGCATCTTTCGTTCCAAACAAAGAAAGGGTTTTTCAGCGGATACACGGGAGTCACCGAGCGAAAAAATATCTCCCTTGAAAGGGAGCGCGACAACATAACGACCCTGCTCATCACGAGTAGTCGTGCGACAACAAATCTCCTCAGCCATCTTGTCATCAGGGCTTAGGATAGGTGGGACATTGACCTCTTCAATTTCCCGAAGCTTGCGGATGGTAGACTCCAGGGGCGGCTCGACGGTGCAACAGAACGAAGCAGTCGAGTGACTAAAACTATCTATAGAAGCGGGTGCGGAACCAATTATAACAAAACCAAGAACTGTTTCCAGTGCGTGCGGAGCGGGGTACGTCGGTCCCCCTTGAATCTTACGTGATAACTGGAGGTGCGGGAGAATCGAAGCGCCGATCAATATATCGACGACTCCAGGAACAGCGTAAGTCTCATCTGCTAAAGGCAAGTCTTTAAATTTCGTTAATAAAGACGTGTCAACCGGGACGGTAGGCAACTGTTCAGTTATTTTATCTATAACGAGCGAATCCATGTCAAACCAAATATTATTATTAAAACGAGATCCAAACCTTGTTTTAACGGTGCCATGAACAGCTGACTGTAAACCCCCAAAACCTTTCACCACTGAATGGGTTGAACGCTTATTAACATTGAAACCAAGACGTTGACAACAATCTTGAGTAATAAAATTACTTTGCGAAGCGCCATCTAATAGCGCTCGAACAATGTGCGGTTTACCTAATGCATCAACAATAACAACGCGAGCGGTCGCGAGACACACAGTAGTGAGTGCAGCACTAGCGGAGAACGAACACAAGGTGACGTCATTCGCAGCGGTCTCCGGGCCGGCCGGAGCGCGCGCGAGCGCGGGCGGCGGCCGTGGCGCAGGCCGCCGTGTGCCACCGCTCGACGAACCAACTGTGCTCACATTGGATGCGGCATTACTATTTTCAAAATGAAGTAAAGTGTGGTGTCTCGCTTGACATTTGCGACAACTATTTCTACTATTACATAAAACAACGCGGTGTTTAGTACCGAGACAATTAAAACAAAAATTATTAGCGCGAACAAATTTATAACGATCACTAGGCGACAATTTTAGGAAACCAGGACACTTGTACAGTTGCGAATGATGAGTATTACACAAAGAGCAAACAGGTGATTGTACATGTGCTGGTGCGGTATTAACATAAGTATGAGTTGACCTCAGTGACCTCGATGAGGCATCTATCCCGCGTTCAGAACTAACAACTTTCTTCGCGCCTTCATGTTTTGATGAAGAGCGTTGCAATATTTTTATATGCTCGCGAACAAAACTTTCTAAGTCTTCGAACTTAGGAATTTTATTGCCGCGATGATCCGACTCAAATAAACGAATGGTTTCGGAATCTAATTTCTTTAAACCCATATACAAAAATAAGAAGTCGCAGAGGTCATCGATCTTTAGGTTCTTTACGGCGCGAACAGATGATGCGAAAGTATCAAGAAATTTCTCTAAGTTTTGATCGTTACATGCCGTAATGGATTTCAAATCAAACATCTGATCTAAATATGCGTTAGCTACCGATCTTTTATCCTCATACTTAGCTTTCAAAGTATTTAAAATTAGATTATAATTTTCGGCACTAAACGTAATTCCAGCGCAAACGGTTATAGCTTTACCAGTCAATTTTTCAACGAGATAATGCAATTTTTCGTGATCTGTCAACGAAACGTTCTTATCTATTGTATTCTCAAAACTATCTATAAACAAACACCAATTGCGAATGTTACCATCAAATTCGGGTATTTGAATTGGTGGCAACTTAGGTCGGTCGCGAGTGGGGTTGGGTCGGTCAGACGGTTTCTCCAAACTCCTAGCGACGCGTTTGATACGACAATACAAATCGTCAAACGACGACAAGGCCTGATAACTCACTGAGTAATCGGGATTTAAATTTAACTCTAAAACGTTGATGTCATGTAATGCAGACTCGAAATCCGCGCGCAAACTATCCAAGTTTTCTATAGAACACAAGAACGAATCTCTAATAGCCAAATCAGAGGTTTTAAGTGCATTATCACAAATCGATTGTACGCGAGAGTAAATCATTTCTTTTTTAGCGTATAAAAGTTTCAATTGAACTTTACCGGTCTTATCAACCATTGGGGACATGTTTACAATTAAATCTCAAACTAAAGTGCGGTAAACAACAAATATGAAATGACTTAATCTTAGCGGTACAGAGCAGCGACGCGGCGCGAGCGATACTCCGCAGGTAGGTAGGTATTTACAACTGTGAATGCACGCTTGAACAAAACGCGCCTAGCAACAGCCAGATCGTACCTACGCGAGCCAGACCGCTGTCTAGGTTCAACTATTATTTCAGAGACTAAGTACTGCGTAATATCTATTCAAATTAAAATACTTTCGTATGAATTTGAATGAAATGCGAGCGAGGTAGGTACAACCACGTATCTACCCACGTAGGTATTAGGTAAATACGATGCGAGCTAGCGGCGAACGAACAACTTAATTGAAAAAATAAAACAAAGCCAAATGCGTTAGGTATTACACTGTGCCTATGCACTAGGGTGTCTAGTATACCTAAGATCTAAGCCTAAATGCCTAGATGCGGGGTTTTCTACTAAAATAACTAGGTATTTAGGCGCGGTGCGTTTATTCCAGTAGAATAATAACAAAATTGCGAACTACGACTAAGTGTTGATACGATACCTAACCTATGTATGTACTAGGTAGGTACGATGCGAGCCAGCGGCGAACGGACAACAAAATCTAATCCTAAATGTCTAGATGCGGGGTTTTCTACTAAAATAACCAGGCATTTAGGTGCGGTGCGCTTATTCCCAATAGAATAATAGCAAACTACGAACTACGGCTAAGAATCCGGTTCGATCAGGACCACAGAATGGTGGCGCGATTGGCCACGTGAGCTAGTGGACTGTATTGCGGGGATGAAGATAACTGTTCCATTGACGCTTTACACACAAACAAGACAGGTGACCGGGTTGCCGCGGATGTGATCTAGGCAATGAATGCAACCCGAGAAATTAGGAGAGGATGCACTAACCTTCACGACACCACGTGTTTTCATCGCCGCCGGTGCACGGATCTTCTCTTCCTTGCTCAGGAGCTGCCGCCCACATCACTAAATCACTTGAGGGACACACGAGAGGCACAATCCGATCGGTAAAGGTCTATGAAGCGGTTACAATGCAACAAATATTATTCATTTCTGAGAGACGCGCGCGCGGTCCGCCTTTACGCTGGCTAGTTCATAGCGGGACTGAGTGTCTATATCACAAAATGGCGGGCGAGAACTATTGCTACCTTTCACTTAGAGGAAGTGCGGGAGGGGAGATGGGTATAGAAGGAGTGTGTTTCCGCGTCAAAAAATACAGATTCTACATCGGCGCAACCACCCTCCCTATACGCCTAAGGTTTGTTCCAGGGAAATTTTTTGATGTTCATGAACACAATAAATTGACTAATTCGCCTCCTTCTACTCAACCCAATGGGTGCTGCATTAAACCTCCTACAGAGACTACCCCACTGGCCACTCCCAATGACAATGTTGTCCAACTTTTGCTCTGTTCGTTAATAAATATACTAACGAAATTGTCAGATGCTCTGCCGCACGACGTTGCCCTTCTTGTAGAACAATTACTGGAGATTATCTCAAAAAATAATTTTAACAATGGTTCTCAATCTCCTTCAATGGAACTGTAAGAGTATTCGTCGCAGAAAGCCAAATCGTATTGATTAAATAAATCAACACCAACTTGCTATTCAGGAAACCTTACTAAAACCTATGTCCCGTTTTAGAAATTCTACGACGCATTTTAACGTTTGCTTTATTTTATTATTATTGTAATAGTGATATATCCAAGGTAATAAATATACGTGACTTGTTAAGTTGGAAGAAATCACTTTTGTTTATTTATTACATTTCTAGCGATTTTTGTGCGTTACTTAAGCTCGTTAATTTAATAGTGTGCACGTTTCACTGTAATAGTTCAATATTTTTGTCTTTAGTCAATAGTTCTGTTTGGGAGTTTAAAGTTCACACTTTACTTCAATATCACAATTTAGTATTCATACATAACATTCTTGCCGTTGTATAGCGTTATTAGTCACTAATTAACGATAATTTCAATCACTTTTGTTGCCTTAATTTGGTTAAAATAATTAACAGCGCGAAGCACTTTTTTGAAATGTGTTTACTAGACAGCGCCATCTTTGTCCGCATTTGACGTTTCTCCGCATTCTAGATTCCACAACACAAGCTAGTTTATGTTATACTTACCATGGGTCCAAATAGCACTGTGTGTAACTCGTGCGCATTACCATGGCAACTGGCTTCTCAAACGTAACAATAACAAATCTAAATTAAAATTCGATAATTGCTGCTGGTCTCGAAGGACGTGAGCGGGGCCTCGTGCGGGGATGGGAGAGGAAGATTGTTTTCGAGCCAAGCGAGATGTTTTTGCACGAGTTGTATAATTCTTATTCGTAATTATTATGTATCTAAACCCCAGTGACTTCACAAAATTCACTAAGCGCTGTTGGGTACCTCTTGAGGACAGCGCATTTCATCAAACTAACGGTTCGGAGTTTCCCAACAATAATGTCCGGCGGACTGCTCTCCAATCAATCAATCGCATTTGGTTCGGAGCGCACAAAGTTCGGTGGTTCGGGCCGTACCAAGTACGGTGGTGTGTTAGGACTTTAACACTAGAGAGTTACCAGTAAAGACTATCGTCACCACTCTTCTCTACTACAGGCTGCCACTCACAGCTCTTTGTACAATGTTAGTAGCTACGTGTCCTTCATAGTGCCGCATGGTCGCTCCACGTCTCTCATCCAATCACCTTCGGCGTGGTTGACAGACATCACCTGATACTCGTAGCTTCAGCGTCTGGTACAGTACTGTCTATTGTCACTCTCAGTACCCTAGAGTTATTCCCATTTTCGGTAAACACACCTCTAATCTGTGTGGTAGGTGCTTGCGAATCTCAGTATTATTACTAAAAAAAACTGAAATTTAATAAAATCTATCCATATTATGTATTCATCATCAAAATTAGAAAGTAAAATTAATAAAGTTACTATGAAAGTGTACAATAGTAAGCACTATACTTTAAATGAATCACAAGCCTTTATTAAAGTTCTTACTATAAACTATGTCAGGTATAAGCAGAGGACAAATAATAACGCTACGAGTGTTGCCGCTGGAGGTTGCTTCCATAACCGACATCGCCTCTAGTCGCTAGTCATTCATTCATTTATTTATTTATTCTGGCAACTGTAGTCCACACACAAAAAAAGTAAAGACATGCAACATTTAAAACAGTTAATTGGATTCTGTTGATAGGTTCACCAAGTCCCACGTTCAACGTGTGTCTTGGTGTGTATAAATGTATGTCTGTCACGTGGTATATTTCCAGACTCACTAAAAATTGCCAAAGTTACCCCCATCTATAAATCTGGCTGTAAAACTGACCCAGGTAACTATAGACCGGTATCCGTTCTCCCCGTCCGTCTTGTCAAAAATCTTTGAACGAATTATATACGACCGCTTAAATAAGTATCTATTAGAAAAGAAATTCTTAAATAATCACCAATACGGTTTCCGCGCTAAATCCAGTACCTTAACTGCGGCAGTTGATTTAATAACACAAATTAAAACTAATATTGATAAGAAAAACATTGCAGTAGGGATTTTTATTGATATAAAAAAAGCGTTCGATACGGTGAGTCATCAAAAAATACTAGAGAAGTTATATAACATCGGCGTTACAGATACAGCTTACAATATGTTCGCGTCATATTTACATAACAGGTGTCAAGTAGTTAAGATAAGCAACTACATAAGTACCGCACAAACACTACCTTTTGGAATAGCTCAAGGGTCAATAATCGGCCCGCTAATGTTCTTGATTTATGTTAATAATATTAACAAAATTGGATTAACAGGACACCTCACACTTTATGCTGACGACACATGCCTTTTTACTTCGGTGGTTGTATACAAAACATAATTACCGACGCTCAAAGGGACCTTGATATCTTAAATGAATGGCTCAAATATAATTTATTAACCATTAACGCATCTAAAACTTCTTATATGATTTTTGCAGCTAAAAACAAAAAAATACCTCAGCACCCACCTCCAACAATAAATAATATGCAACTACGCCTTTCGAACCAAGAGAAATATCTAGGGTTGTTGATAGACGATAAATTAAGCTGGAAACCACATATTAACTACGTAAAATCAAAATTAACATCCCTACTGGGAGCCGTACGCAAAATAAAAAATATTATTCCAAAAAAATAAGCACAATTATATATAACTCTTTAGTAAAGACACACCTCGAATATTTAATTGAAATATGGGGTACAGCTGCCGTTACAAATTTAATTTCTTTACAAAGAACTCAAAATAAAATAATAAAAGCACTATCTCACTATCACTATCGGACTCCAACAAATCTAATATATCACGAAACAAAATTACTAAACATAAAACAACTATACATATACACGACCTGCATTTTGGTTAAAAAAAATTACAACTAATTCGATCCAAACTAATATACATTTATCTAAGAGGGAATCAATTCACTTGCTAAGAAACAGAGACAATATTCAGTTAATTCGTCCACGTACTAACTATGGTAAAAAAACGATATTATTCGATGGAGCACGGCTTTATAATAAACTACCTAACAACATTAAAAATATTGATAATTTGAATGTGTATAAGAGTAAACTCAAAAACTATGTACAACAAATGTAATCATGTAAAGTAGGCAGAATAGAGGAAAACATTATTTCAAAATTATTGTAAATCTCATTTTAAGTGAACTTTATGTTTTTATGAGAAATAAATGTCTTTAAACCTAACGTGTAACTTGGAGAGCCTACCCATCGCAGCTCCTTCCATCCTGCCTGCGAATATTCCCAGTAGTCCCTTCTAGCCCTGTCCCCTGGGGTAACAGCTGGGGACACACAATTACTAAAATTCCTTCCCAAAAAAATATAATTACATAGATTTCAGCTTTTTATTTGTTATGCTACATAGAATCAATTACAAAAATTAACATCAGAAAAATATTAACTATTAAAATAAAAATGTCAGAAAAGTTATATAGAATCAAACAACAAATATCAACATTATTTTTCCTTCTGAATAATAACTTATATTAAACGATTATTTGATCACAGATTACACGTGGGTAAGGGTTAGGACTTAGGAACACGTGCTTATTAGTCGCATGCTTCTTTGAAATCTTGCTCATTGATTTTGTGGCTTGTTCCCAACGAGTCATACCCCCCCAACTGTAACACTGTAACTGGTTGGGATTTTTTTATTTAAAAAATCCCAACCAGTCACACTTACTGATACACTGTTACTCGTTGGGACAACTTTTATCTCATTTCCCAACGAGTCACACCGTTAACTGTAACACTGTGACTGGTTGGGAATATGTTATTTAAAAAATGCCAACCAGATGCACAAACTTTTAATCTTTGTTTCCAACGTTCTCAAATGTCATATTGTGATAAATAAAGTATTATTTATTATTTAGTATATAATGTATATAATATTGAAGCGATTATCTTACACGCAGATATACCTACATTCGTATTAATTACATCTTTCTCCCCGTGGGTGCGGCGCACGCGCCGTAGGCCGGGGCGGAGGAAGGGGAAAGGGGAAGAAAAAAGTATCAGTCAGTACAGTGCAATGAAGCAAAGTGCACGCCTCACCGTTGACCATGTCCAAACCCGCCGTATCTAGTTCGTCTGGTCAAGTGACGCTAAATTTTATAAAAAGGAATGGGGGGACTATTTTGCTACGTGGTGGATATCAATTTTATGCCAGACGAAAACATAGTAGCGGATTAATAGTGTGGGCGTGCACGAGGCGAAAAATTTGTAAAGGAATTCTGAGAATAAGGGTAAGTGCATATTTACAATTTTTTACGTATTTATATATATAAGTATATATATATTTATTTATTTATCAAAAATCTTCAAACTAATATCGAAATTACTTACTTTCAAAAAGTAATTACAATTGGTTAGGTAATTAATTTTACATCAATAACTTTTTTAAATAAAACGAGAACACCCAAAGCGTGCATCACTCTTAAACCTTTAATATCACTGTACCAGAACGGTTTTAGCTATCTTAACATTAGGAAGCTGTTAACCTATCAAACTTATAAATTTAAATGAATAAAAATTATTATTTCTCAGTCATATGCAGGTGCAATTTTTTTATTCAAAGTATAAATTCTCAAATAATATATTCCGGCGAGTAGTTGTTCCGTCTACATTGTGCAGATCAATGACGAGCCCTATTCAGTTTCTTAATTAACTTTACTTAATATTTGTACAGTAATTATAGCAATTAACTAACAAAGAATCACAAATATTACTAAAACGACTTTTTCGACTACTGTTATTATTGTTGTTAATTTTGTTATTTTTATTTATAGTGGTGGCGCGATTCTCATGCCACCTGAGCTAGTGGACTGTATTTCGCGGGGGTGAAGCTAAATGTTTCATATGACACTTTACACAACAAACAAGATAGGTGATCGGGTTGCCGCGGAGGTGGTTTAGGCATTGAATGCAACCCGAGAAATTAGGAGAGGATGCACTAACCTTTATGGCGCCACGTGCTGTCGGCGCCGGTGCACCGGTCTTCTCTTCCTGGCTCAGGCGCTGCTGCCCACATCACTAAATCACTTGAGGGACACACGAGAGGCACAATCCGATCGGTAAAGGTCTATGAAAGCGGTTAAAATCCAACAAACATTATTAATTTCTAAGAGTCGCGTGCGCTGCCGCCATTGCTTGCTAGTTAGAAGCGGAAGTCAAGATGCGGCCATTTCAACCATTGGTGGGACGAAAACTATTGCTATCTCACTTTAAAGGTAGTGTGGGAGGGAGATGGGTATAGGGAGCGTGTGTTCAGTGTTAAACAATTGAGAGGCGATTCGAATTTACTACCATTTGAGCGGAAAAATACAAATTCTACTATCGGCGCAACCATTCCCCCCGGCTTGAAGGGTTACCTTCAAAACGAAAAATGTGGAACAAATCTAAAGTCTAATCTAAATCTAGGTTTGGGAAATAACAACTAAAATATAAACCTAGATTTGAACTCGTGCCTACTGCTGGCTAGGCAGAGGGCAGAGGCGAACAACCGGGCGCAGATACGATCCGGTTGCGGTTTTAACCCGTACAACACGAGTTATCCCGCGGGAATCGGGAAAAACTTCCTCTACTACTCCTAGAGGCCAATGTAAAGGAGGCGCATTCTCAGTCAGTAAGGACTACCACCGTACCTACAGTAATTGGGTTGGATAGAGTATTCCATTTTTGACGCGCCTGCAGCGTGTGCAAATAATCGGTTCTCCAACGATTCCAAAACGATTGGACTAATCTATCTAAAAGAGCGTGACGAGTTAGAAGGTGCATTCTATCGTCATCAACATCTATTGCGGGCAAATATTTTAGCGTACTTAAATCACCGATACAACAAGCGAGTGCTTCTTCCCCTCGGGTGGTTCGGAAACCGTAGTGGGATTGAATTGACTAACTGGCCACTTATCTAACGCGCCATGAATCCAGGACGGTCCACTAAACCATAACGGGTGATCTAAAATTTGCGAAGGAAGCAATCCACGAGAGAGACAATCGGCTGAGTTGTCGGTGCCAGCAACGTGAAAGAGATTTTGTGGCGCTAATTCAGATTGAATTTTTGCCACTCTATTAGCGAAGAATGTGTCCCAACGATGGGGCGAAGAGTGGGCCCAACACAAAGCGACTGTTGAGTCCGAAAAAGCTAAAATTCTACTAATATTAATGCGACACGGAAGTGCTAGTCTTAGCACTGCCATCCAAAACTACGCGGAGTTTAGTAGTAAGCTTATCTTCCCTAATAACTCCGTGGTGCGGGATAATGTACGAAGGCTGAGTCTCGTCAGTGTCCGCAGGCGCAGGTGAGATGTAACCTTTATCTAAATATTCGTTAACAACCTCATCATAGGCCTGCTTTAACTTTGGAGACGCCTGCATCTTTCGTTCTAAACAAAGAAAGCGTTTTTCAGCGGATACACGGGAGTCACCGAGCGAAAAAATATCTCCCTTGAAAGGGAGCGCGACAACATAACGACCCTGCTCATCACGAGTAGTCGTGCGACAATAAATCTCCTCAGCCATCTTGTCATCAGGGCTTAGGATAGGTGGGACATTGACCTCTTCAATTTCCCAAAACTTGCGGTGCAACAGAACGAGGCAGTTGAGTGACTAAAACTATCTATAGAAGCGGGTGCGGAACCAATTATAACAAAACCAAGAACTGTTTCCAGTGCGTGCGGAGCGGGGTACGTCGGTCCCCCTTGAACCTTACGTGATAACTGGAGGTGCGGGAGAATCGAAGCGCCGATCAATATATCGACGACTCCAGGAACAGCCTAAGTCTCATCTGCTAAAGGCAAGTCTTTAAATTTCGTTAATAAAGACGTATCCACCGGGACGGTAGGCAACTGTTCAGTTATTTTATCTATAACGAGCGAATCCATGTCAAACCAAATATTATTATTAAAACGAGATCGCTACCTTGTTTTAACGGTGCCATGAACAGCTGACCGTAAACCTCTAAAACCCTTCACCACTGAGCGGGTTGAACGCTTATTAACATGGAAACCAAGACGTTGACAACAATCTTGAGTAATAAAATTACTTTGCGAAGCGCCATCTAATAGCGCTCGAACAATATGCGGTTTACCCAATGCATCAACAACAATAACGCGAGCAGTCGCGAGGACAACAGTAGTGAGCGCAGCATTAGCGGACAACGAACACAAGGTGACGTCATTCGCAGCAGTCTCCGGGCGGGCCGGAGCGCGCGCGAGCGCGGGCTGTGGCTGTGGCGCAGGCCGCCGTGTGCCACCGCTCGACGAACCAACTGTGCTCACATTGGATGCGGCATTACTATTTTCAAAATGAAGTAAAGTGTGGTGTCTCGCTGGACATTTGCGACAACTATTGCTACTATTACATAAAACAACGCGGTGTTTAGTACCGAGACAATTAAAACAAAAATTATTAGCGCGAACAAATTTATAACGATCACTAGGCGATAATTTTAGGAAACCCGGACACTTGTACAATTGCGAATGATGAGCATTACACAAAGAGCAAACAGGTGATTGTACATGTGCTGGTGCGGTATTAACATAAGTATGAGTTGACTTCAGTGACTTCGATGACGCATCTATTTTATGGTCGGAACTAACAACTTTCTTCGCGCCTTCATGTTTCGATGTAGAGCGTTGCAATATTTTTATATGCTCGCGAACAAAACTTTTTAAGTCTTCGAACTTAGGAATTTTATTGCCGTGATGATCCGACTCAAATAAACGAAGGGTTTCGGAATCTAATTTCTTTAAACCCATATACAAAAATAAGAAGTCGCAGAGGTCATCGATCTTTAGGTTCTTTACGGCGCGAACAGATGATGCGAAAGTATCTAGAAACTTCTCTAAGTTTTGATCGTTACATGCCGTAATGGATTTCAAATCAAACATCTGATCCAAATATGCGTTAGCTACCGATCTTTTATCCTCATACTTAGCTTTCAAAGTATTTAAAATTAAATTATAATTTTCGGCACTAAACGTAATTCCAGCGCAAATGGTTATAGCTTTACCAGTTAATTTTTCAACGAGATAATGCAATTTTTCGTGATCTGTTAACGAAACGTTCTTATCTATTGTATTTTCAAAACTATCTATAAATAAACACCAATTGCGGATGTTACCATCAAATTCGGGTATTTGAATTGGTGGCAACTTAGGTCGGTCACGAGTGGGATTGGGTCGGTCAGACGGTTTCTCCAAACTCCTAGCGACGCGTTTGATACGACAATACAAATCGTCAAACGACGACAAGGCCTGATAACTCACTGAGTAATCGGGATTTAAATCTAACTCTAAAACGTTGATGTCATGTACTAAGGATTCGAAATCCGCGCGTGAACTATCTAAGTTTTCTATAGAACATAAGAACGAATCTTTAATAGCCAAATCAGAGGTTTTAAGTGCATTATCACAAATCGATTGTACGCGAGAGTAAATCATTTCTCTTTTAGCGTATAAAAGTTTCAATTGAACCCCACTACCGGTCCTACCAAACTTTGGGGACATTTTTACAACTAAATATCAAACTAAAGTGCGGTAAACAACAAATGAAATGACTTAATCTTAGCGGTATAGAACAGTGACGCGGCGCGAACGATATTCCGTAGGTAGGTAGGTACTTATAACTGCGAGTGCAAGCTTGAACAAAACGCGCATAACAACCAGATCGTACCTACGCGAGCTAGATCGCTGTCTAGGTTCAACTATTATTTCAGGGATTAAGTATTGCGTAATATCTATTCAAATTAAAATACTCTCGTATGAATTTGAATGAAATGCGAGCGAGGTATAACCGCGTACCTACCTACGTAGGTATTAGGTAAATACGACGCGAACTAGCGGCGAACGGACAACTTAGAAATTGAAACAAATAAAACAAAAGCCAAATGTGTTAGGTGTTACACTGTGCCTATGCACTAGGGTGTCTAGGATACCTAATATCTAAACCTAAATGCCTAGATGCGGGGTTTTCTACTAAAATAACTAGGTATTTAGGTGCGGTGCGTTTATTCCCAATGGAATAAATAACAAAATGCGAGCTAGCGGCGAACGGACAACTTAGAAATTGAAATAGCCAAATGCGTTAGGTATTACACTGTGCCTATGCACTAGGGTGTCTAGGATACCTAAGATCTAAACCTAAATGCCTAGATGCGGGGTTTTCTACTAAAATAACTAGGTATTTAGGTGCGGAGCGTTTATTCCCAATAGAATAAATAACAAAATGCGAGCTACGACTAAGGATCCGGTACGATAAGGACCAAAAAGATAGGTGGCGCGATTCTCATGCCACCTGAGCTAGTGGACTGTATTTTGCGGGGGTGAAGCTAAATGTTTCATATGACACTTTACACAACAAAAAAGATAGGTGATCGGGTTGCCACGGAGGTGGTTTAGGCATTGAATGCAACCCAATAAATTAGGAGAGGATGCACTAACCTTTATGACGCCACGTGCTGTCGGAGCCGGTGCACCGGTCTTTTCTTTCTGGCTCAGGAGCTGCTGCCCACATCACTAAATCACTTGAGGGACACACGAGAAGCACAATCCGATCGATAAAGGTCTATGAAAGCGGTTAAAATCCAACAAACATTATTAATTTCTGAGAGTCGCGCGCGCTGCCGCCATTGCTGATTCTAGTTCAAACGGAAGACAAGATGCGGCTATTTTGACAATTGAGCGGGGTGAAAACTATTGCTATCTCACTTTAAAGGTAGTGCGGGAGGGAGATGGGTATAGGAAGCGTGTGTTCAGTGTCAATGATTTGAATTACTACTATTGAGCGAAAAAAAATACAAATTCTACTATCGGCGCAACCAGCCCCAAACTCCTAAATGTTCTTCTCTCCTTTCTCCTCCTGCCCCTTCTCTCTTGTCTCCTCCTTCTGTATACTATAAAAAAAACTATTTCCCTCCCTATACGCCCAAGGTTTGTTCCTGGGAAATCGTTTGATGTTCATGAACACAATGAAATGACTAATTCGTCTCCTTCCACTCAACCCAATGGGTGCTGCATTAAACCTCCCACAGAGGATAAGTTATGGATAGCACTAATTTAAACCCGAACGTGGAGGAGGAGATGGAGACGGGGGTCGCAAGGCCCCACGGCTCTCTCAATGAGGCGGTAGTAGTGCTGGAGCGGTTGGAGGCCAACGCTCCGAGCACAAGTGTGGGAACCCGCTCGTCTTCCCCTGGGAGGCTGTGGAGGAAGCGGCTTCCCGAGCAGGAGTCTACGGAGGCTTCCAAAAAGCCCCGTGGTCGCCCTGCTTTAGCGGGGGAGTGCGTCGATCTGGTGCAGAGCGGGGCCGAATTAAATGCGGCCACAGAGCAGGAGCGCAAGCTCCGCGCAGTGAAGGAGATGGCGGAGGCCATGCAGCGGCAGCGTCAGAGGACTCTACCTAAGGGAGCCCCCTAGTTCACAGCCCGGGAACAGCCAACAGCCCAACTCAGGAGTGGCAAATGTAACCTCCGAACCCCTTAGCGCGGAGTGGCTGACGGGTGCGATCGAGGCGGCGGTGGCGGTGGTACAAACCGTCGCCACGAAGTCCTCCAACTTAAAGGGGCAGTACGTGCGGGACCTAAAGCTAGCATGTTCCTCCATCTTGGAGAACGTGCGCGTGCTTCGGTCTCGCACGGAATCGGAGGAGGTGGCCCAGCTTCAGACCGAGCTGGCTGCTGTGCGAGCCGAGAGGCGGGCCTGGCAGCAGCAAGCGCAATCTGCGCCGACCCCAATGATCGGTTTTCTCATCGATGCGCGGCTCGCGGGGATCGCGGACCGGCTGTTGCCGGAGACCCGCATCCGTCCGCCTCTCGAGGCGGACAGGAGAAATGCGGCTCGGTCTGCCAGCAGGCCTGAGCCTCAGCCGCAGCTCACCTCTGAGCTACCGGGTCTAACGCTGTCGCCTCCCCTCCTCTCTGGACAAGGGAGTGAGGAGAAAAAAAAAAGAAAGGCCAAAAAGCAGTCAGCCGCTGCCAGGGAGGTGGAAGCTGCCCGCAGGAACCGAGAGCCGCCCTCTTCGGCGCCTCCGGCAGCGTCTTCTTCGGCTCCCCTTGGCGGGTGGAATAAGGTCGCGGCGCGGCCAAGGGCCTCGAGGCCAGTTCCAGCCCGGGCGGCTACTGCCCCGCCAACGGCTGCGACTCTGGCGACGCCAGCCCCCAGGAAACGGAAACGTGGTGCCCGCAAGCCTCGAAAACTGCGCGTCCCGCGAACTGCTGCGGTGTGCTTAACTCTGCAGCCGGGCGCGCAGGAGCAGGGCATCACGTATCGTGATGTGATGTCCAAGGCTGAAGGGGTCATTGACCTCAAGGCCTTGGGCATCAACGGCCTCCGGTTTCGCACCGCGATTACCGGGGGTCGGATCTTGGAGGTGGCTGGCGACGACAGAGTCCAGAAGGCCGACATCCTCGCTGCCAAGCTCAAGGAGGCAATGGAGGAGGTCCGGGTCGCTAGACCGGAGAGGTGCGTGGAGCTGCGCATCTCTGGCCTGAGCGACACGGCCTCAAAAGAGAGCGTGGCTGCAGCGCTGGCAGCGGAGGGGGGCTGCTCTGCCGACGCCATCAAGGTGGGCGACATTCATCGCCCATCTGGTCGCCAGGGCACTGCATGGCTGCGGTGCCCGATTGAGGTGGCCAAGCTCCTGACCGACGGCCGACAAATTACAGTTGGATGGTCGGCGGTCGGGCTGACCACCCTAGAGCCGAGGAAGGCGCGGTGCTTCCGCTGCCTGGAGCCGGGGCACGTCGGGGCCAAGTGCACTGCGGGTGTTGACCGCAGTGCGCTGTGCTTCCGATGTGGGCAGGCGGGCCATAAGTCGGCCACCTGCTCCGCGGAGCCCAATTGCCCCGTCTGTGCGGCGGAGGGGGTGGCGTCGAGTCACCGGCTGGGATCCGGTGACTGCAGGGCGACCTCCCGAAAAAGGGGGGCCTCCCGAAAGAGTATAGTTGCGGGTGGTGGGAATCCTGCCCCCCCCCCCCTCCACCCAGCAACGCGAGGAGGAGATGGACACCGCCCAAGGATAATGGATCATCCCATCTCCATACTGCAGGCCAACGTCAACCACTGCGTCATCGCCCAGGACCTTCTGGCCCAGTCCATGGCGCAGTGGCAGACAACAGTGGCAGTAGTCGCCGAGCCGTACTACGTTCGCGACGTCCCGAACTGGGCCGGCGACCAAAGCGGCTTGGTGGCTATCGTCGCCCAGCGAGCGACCCCACCCTTCGACAGAGTGCGAAGGGGCCGTGGGTGCGTACTCGTTGTGCTGGGCGGTGCTGCAGTGGTTGGGGTGTACTGTCCTCCTAGCAGGAGCCTCGCCGAGTTCGAGCAGTTGCTCACAGAGGTCGGGGCTCTGGTGGCGGAAGTGCACCCCACCCCGGCTGTCATGGCCGGGGATTTCAACGCTCATTAACGGGCGTGGGGATCTCCGGCTACCGATGCCCGGGGGGAGATGATGGTAGAGTGGGCGGTGTCTCAAGGCTTGGTGCTGCTAAACCAGGGGGCGGTCCACACACTTGTGCGGCCGCAGGGTAGCTCGATTGTTGACCTGTCGTTCGCCAGTTCTGCCCTGGCCCGACGCGTCAACAATTGGCGGGTCGTCGAGGGGGTGGAGACAGCGTCGGATCATCGGTACATCTGGTTCGACGTCGTCCCCGCCGCCTCGGGGACTCGAGTGGAATTTGACCGCCCCTTGGTGGGGCAAGGTCCACGGTGGCGCCTCGGCACTCTGGACCGAGAGCTGGCCAAAGAAGCGGCTATCGTCGAGCGATGGGCTGCTGTTGACGGCGGCCTGGACGTGGACGCGAGGTGCAAGTGGCTCGTCGGAGCGCTAACTCGCGTCTGCGACGCGGCGATGCAGAGGGCGAGGCCTGTCTCGCCTCGGAGGCGGGTGTACTGGTGGCGTCCCCACCTAGCCGGGCTGCGTACCGCAAGTTACGCGGCCCAGAGGCAGTACACTCGCAGTCGAAGGCGGGCTGTCCGAGATCTCGCCCGGGAGGAGCGACTGCACGCTGCGTACAGGGCCGCCCGTGAGGCCCTGAGCTCGGCGATCAAAGCCGCCAAGGAGGAGTCCTGGAGGGAGTGGCTCGAGAGTCTCGACCGAGACCCTTGGGGGCGCCCGTACAGGGTCGTGAGTCAAAAACTTCGGCCCTGGGCGCCTCCCCTCACCCAAACTTTCGAGCCGAACCTCCTGGACCGAGTGGTCAGCTCCCTCTTCCCAGTGAGGGAAGAGTGGGTCCCGCCGCGGATGGTAGCACCAAGCCAAGTGCCGGCAGACGAAGGGGCAATACCTCCCGTGTCCGAGGCCGAGTTAGGGGCCGCGATCCTGGCGCTCAAGTCCAGGAACCGCGCCCCGGGCCCGGACGGCATCCCGGGGAAGGTGATTGCCACAGTTATGCCGGCACTAGAAGAGGAGACGCTGTCCCTCATGTCGGAGTGTGTGGCGTCGGGGAGGTTCCCGCGACGATGGAAGACCGGCAAGCACGGGCGCCCAGCCGAGTCGCCGTCGGCCTACCGCCCCATCGTTTTGCTCGACGAGATGTGCAAGCTGTTTGAGCGGGTGCTCGCTGCGCGTCTCGTTGGTCACCTTGAGGGGGCGGGGCCCAACCTGAGTGACGGCCAGTTCGGATTCCGTCGCGGGAGGTCGACCCTCGACGCCATATCCCGGCTGCGGGACAGCATCGACGAAGCGGTCGCCGGGAGGGAGGTGTTGTTGGCTGTATCGCTTGATATAGCCAACGCCTTCAATACCCTCCCCTGGGCGACAATTGCGTACGCGCTGAGGTACCACAATGTCCCGTGGTACCTCAGGCGCATCCTGGCGGACTACTTCGTGGAGCGGGTTATCATCTACCCGACCCAATGCGGGGTGGTCCGCCGAACTATGGCGTGCGGCGTTCCGCAGGGGTCGGTCCTTGGGCCGCTTCTGTGGAACGTCGGGTACGATTGGGTCCTGCGCGGTGCTACTCTTCGGGGGGTCGGCGTGCTTTGTTACGCCGATGATACCCTAGTTACCGCGCGGGCCCCAACGTTTAGCGATGCCGCCGTTCTCGCCACGGCAGGTGTCGACCTTGTCGTGCGCCGTATCGGGGCGCTGGGACTGAAGGTGGCCCTCGAAAAGTCCGAGGCCCTTTTCTTCTATGGGCGTCGGCGGCCGCCGCCTCGGGATCAGGCGATCGTGGTGAGTGGCACCTCCATCGCTGTCGGGAGCAGCCTGAAATACCTCGGGCTCGTTCTCGACAGTCGGTGGCGTTTCGCGGAGCATTTCCGGCGGCTGGCACCTAAACTGCTAGCGTTTGCCGGAATGCTCTCGCGATTGCTGCCCAACACTGGGGTTCCGGGGTCTGCCTGCCGCCGTCTCTACGACGGTGTGGTGCGCTCCAAGGCGCTCTACGGAGCGCCCATTTGGGAGGAGGCCCTCTGCCGTACGAATGTCGTGCTGCTACGGCGACCACAGCGCGCCATCGCGCAGAGAGCCGCACGGGCGTATCACACCGTCTCTTATGAGGCGGCGTGTTTGATTGCGGGCAGTATCCCTTGGGATCTAGAGGCTGGCGTCCTTAAGAGGGTCTACGAGGAGGGCGCCCTGATGCGGCGTGTTGCAGGAGGTCGGCCGCTTCCGGAGGAGATCGATCGCTGGAGACAGGAGGCTCGCGATGTTCTCTTCCGGAAGTGGGCCGATAGGCTGGCTACGGCGAGGAGTAGCTTGCTGCTTGTGGGGGCCGTTCGGCCCGTCTTGCGTGAGTGGGTGGAACGGGGTCATGGGGCTCCCACGTATCACCTCACCCAACTTCTCACGGGTCATGGCTGCTTCGCCAAGTACCTGTGGGAGGTGGTGGGGGTGGAAGCGGAGCCCCGGTGCCGAAACTGCACCAGCGGCGACCCCGACACAGCACACCACACTTTGGCCGTGTGTGACGCGTGGGGCGGCCAAAGAGCGGCCCTCAAAGCATCATTGGTGTGGACCTCTCGCTGTCGGCCGTAGTTTCAGCTATGGCCGGCAGCGAACAGTGTTGGGCCGCCGTCGCCTCATTCGCTAGCGAGGTGATGGCGGCAAAGAGAGAGGCCTTGCGGGAACGGGAGCGAGCTGGGCTCACTCTTCCGCCCCGCAGGCCCTCGGCGAGGGGACGCCGGCGAACGCAATTCGCCCGCGTCCCCGAATGAGAGTAGCCACGGGCAGTGGGTCGGGGGACCCGCTGCCCCTATGCTGATGTGGTGGAATGCGCCCCTGTGTGTTCCTGGGGTGCATTCTTGAGGTGAAAAACCCCCACCATTCCGGCCTGATTGCCGGGATGATGGGGTCTTAAGTAGCGGGCCTACCAAGGGCGCCCCTAGCCGAGTCGCGGTGAGCAGACTATCCCGCGGCTCGGATTAGGCGAAGGAGGAACACCGTGGTGGTTTAGTGGGTAGTCTGGCCTTTGTCCAAGGCCAGGAGTCCCACACGAAGCGAGCCCCCTGCCCCCGCAGGGGGTGAGCGAAGTGCGTAAATGCATTCCACCACGTAAACAAAAAAAAAAAAAACCTCCCACAGAGACTACCCCTCTGGCCACTTGAGGGACACACGAGAGGCACAATCCGATCGGTAAAGGTCTATGAAAGCGGTTAAAATCCAACAAACATTATTAATTTCTGAGAGTCGCGCGCGCTGCCGCCATTGCTGATTCTAGTTCAAAACGGAAGTCAAGATGCGGCTATTTCAACCATTGGCGGGGCGAAAACTATTGTTATCTCACTTTAGAGGTAGTGCGGGAGGGAGATCGGTATAGGGAGCGTGTGTTCAGTGTCAACCAATTGAGAGACGATTTGAATTTACTACTACTGGCGCAACCATTAATAGTGATATGTCCAAGGTAATAAATATACGTGACTTGTTAAGTTGGAAGAAATCACTTTTGTTTATTTATTACATTTCTAGCGTTTTTTGTGCGTTACTTAGGCTCGTTAATTTAATTGTGTGCATGTTTCACTGTAATAGTTCAATATTTTTGTCTTAAGAGTTCTGTTTGGGAGTTTAAAGTTCACACTTTACTTCAATATCACAATATAAGTAGTATTCATACATAACATTCTTGCCGTTGTATAGCGTTATTAGTCACTGATTAACGATAATTTCAATCACTTTTGTTGCCTTAATTTGGTTAAAATAATCAACATCGCGGGGCAATTTATTGAAATGTGTTTACTAGACAGCGCCATCTTTGTCCGCATTTGACGTTTCTCCGCATTCTAGATTCCACAACACAAGCTAGTTTATGTTATTTTTAAACTTTCGCGGTGTGAATTCATAATTGTACTAGGTATCGGGACTTCTCGCGAAATATATCTTGGAATTTACTATTTCTGCCGACGTTTCGGATGCGTTGCAGCACCCGTGGTCACGACTTGACTAGCCAGAACAAGCGAACCATTGCAGAGAGAGTCAGAGAACATATCGCAGCTGTGAAAAACCGTCAGTTCAACAAATCGGCAGTAGCAGAACATCTTGAGTCGGGTACCAATCACGGGATAAAGCTTCATCAACCCAAAGTCCTCTCCACTGATCGCCACTACTAGTCACGGATTGTGCGTGAAGCCATTGAAATAAAAAAATATAAAAATTTCAATAGGGAAGATGGATTCAAGTTATCCGGAACGTGGAATCCAGTGATTAAGATACTAAAACCAAAAAACACAGTGCCGTTAAAAACTGACATAGTGAGTGTGGTGTGTCGCCAGCCTAACCGTTCATAATAAGTGTAATGGTGGGTAGGCGCTCAAAAAATCTTCCCCGCATACATCTCGACGCTCGAAGACTAGTCAAGTCGTGACCACGGGTGCTGCAAAGCATCCGAAACGTCGGCAGAAATAGTAAGTTCCAAGATATAATCCGCGAGAAGTCCCGATACTTAGTATAATTATGAACAAGCTAGTTTAGTTATACTTACCATGGGTCCAAATAGCACTGTGTGTAACTCGTGGCACCTGGTTTCTCAAACGTAACAAAAACAAATCTGAACTAAAATTTGATAACTAAAAACTACGAAACTCAAACTAAGGCAAACGTGAAACAGTCACAGTGTTGCGGATGCTGCTGGTCTCGAAGGACGAGAGCGGGGATGCGAGAGGGTTGTTTATGAGCCAGATGAGATATTTTTGCACGAGTTGGACAATTGTTATTCGTTATTATTATATATCTAAACCCCAATGACACAAAATTCACTAAGCGCTGTTGGGTGCCTCTTAAGGACAGATCAAACTAACGGTTCGGAGGTTAATAATAATGTCCGGCGGACTGCTCTCCAGACAATCGCATTTGGTTCGGAACGCACAAAGTTCGGGGGTTCGGGCCGTACCAAATTCGGTGGTGTGTTAGGACTTTAACACTAGAGAGTTAGCCCAGCTGGAGCAGTTAGCGCGAATACCAGCAACTACTATCGTCACCACTCTTCTCTACTATAGGCTGCCACTCCCAGCTCTTTGTACAATGTTAGTAGCTCTATGTCCTTCATAGTGCCGCATGGTCGCTCTACGTCTCTCATCCAATCGGTGTGGTTGACAGTCATCACCTGATGCTGCGCCAGAACGTACTCGTAGCGTCAGCGTCCCGTGCAGTACTGTCTACTGTCACTCTCGGCACCCTCCAGTTGTTACCAATTTCGGTAAACACACCTCTCATATGTGTGGAACTTGCGATTCTCAGTATTATTACTAAAAGAAAACTCAAATTCAATAAAAATTATTCTGTATTCATCATCAAAATTAGAAAGTAACATTAGTAAAATTAATATGAAAGTGTACAAAGTTACACTATACTTTAAATGAATCACAAGCCTTTATTGGAGTTCTTACTATAAACTATGTCAGGTATAAGCAGAGGACAAATAATAACACTACGAGTGTTGCCGCTGGAGGTTGCTTCCAGAACTGACATCGCCTCTAGTCGCTAGTCATTCATTCATTTATTTATTCTGGCAACTATAGTCCATACACAAAAAAAGTAAAGAACTAATTAACTATTTTAAATGTTGCATCATATAAAACAGTTAATTAGATTCTGTTGATAGGTTCACAAAGTCCCACGTTCAACGTGTAACTTGGAGAGCCTACCAATCGCAGCTCCTTCCCTCCTGCCTGCGAACACCTTCAACATGCCGCTAGAGCTCGCCCACAGCCTGTGCACCAACGAGGCCCTTCTTTTGAGCATGAGCGCAAAAAAATCATCTGTGCTTCTCGCTGCAAACATTTCAGATGCACTGCAGTATCGGGAGAGCCCCAGCACCCCAAAGGCATTATTATATTGCACGCTATTGATACAGAGCACATACGAACTTCACAAAACCTACGTAGTTCTAATGTAAGATAAGTTTAGACACGTGTACACTTAGCTGTACTATATATAAGCACTTTGTTCTAATTTGTTTTAAGCTATTGCTGAAGTCACCGTAAAGCGTTTATATTAGCTTTCATTTTAGTTATAAACCTCTGTGGCGTGGCGGTAGAGAGGTCAACAGCTGATTTAAAGATCGCGGACATAATTCCCGCTCAGTGCAAACATTTATGTGAATAATGTATAATTATTTCCGTTGGTCTGGGTATATACCTAAGTGTATTTTCCAATAAAAAAACCTATATCAAATTACAGGCCTGTTTAGATGCATTCTAGAATATGGGTGATATGGGATCTGGAATACGGATTAGCGTACTTAGATACATTGTTAGTGAATGCATACGTACTGAACAAGGAAACATCGCGACCAACTCACGAACTGCTGGGTTGGTCGGTAGACACTGCCTGTGTCCCCGCACTAGCAGTGTCAACATTTACAACTTGTTGGTCTACCTATACTATTGTTACGACAGACGCCGATATCTGACTAACTAATAATCGAATCTTCAAGAAATAAAAACGCATTGTTAGCGACGAGGTACTCAACCGATTGGCATAGAAAAATCTGCCTACGAGTACCTACACTCTTTTGAATAAAAGCAAACAATAGGTAAATATCGAGAATGTTATCGATCCCCTCAACCCTCCTAATTGAGAGGTATAAAAACACGCTCGCATAGCGACACGATTCATTTTGTCTTTGAGATCGATAACGAACACAGTGATGTGGAACCTCTCAGCCTTAGGAAGGACTTCGCCTCGCTGTGTGTTCTTCCGCCTATACAATGGTTTGTGCTCAGAAGTTTGACATGATGCCCACAGCTACATTCTATCATCGCACTACTCGCTATAGGCAGGGAGTTCATACTCACATATTGAGACTTGAGACGGTGCGCACTGTGCGGTATGAAAGAAACTTAATCCCAGGCTGCGGTTTTCCAAAGCACCTACAATATGGGGTTCTTCAAGAGGGGCATTAGAAGGTTTTTTCAGGGTCGGCAGCGCGAGTGTAACACCCCTGGTGTTGAATACGTCCATAGGCCTCGGTAAATACTTTCCATCAGGTAGGCTGTGTGCTCGTCTGCCACCGAAGTGAAATGAAATAAAAACCGACAACCGCGCGGGCGGCACCGCGGGCGGAAGGCTAGTATAATTATATAACCACAAAAGAACACGCACTTATTTACATACACAGCAACACCCGGTGACTCAACAATATTCAATCATTTATTTGCACTGAGAGGGAATCGAATCCGACCCTTTGACTCGCAGGGTGCCCTAACAAGTAAGCGAATATGTCTTACTAACTTGTACTTATCGCTAAAACATTTCTTACACACTAACTGACTGACTTGACATTACACTCATAAGGCTTCTCGCCAGTGTGTGTACGACTGTGCTTAGCTAAATTACTTTTTCGATTGAAATATTTTTTACACACCTTACACTCATAAGGTTTCTCGCCTGTGTGTGTGCGAGTGTGCGTATCTAAACTACCCTTTTCACTAAAACATTTCTTACACACCTTACACTCATAAGACTTCTCGCCAGTGTGTGTGCGAGTGTGCTTAACTAAATTACTTTTTTGATTGAAATATTTCTTACACACCTTACACTCATAAGGCTTCTCGCCAGTGTGTGTGCGAGTGTGCTTAACTAAATAACTTTTTTGATTGAAATATTTTTTACACACCTTACACTCATAAGGCTTCTCGCCAGTGTGTGTGCGAGTGTGCGTATCTAAACTATCCTTTTCACTAAAACATTTCTTACACACCTTACACTCATAAGGCTTCTCGCCAGTGTGTGTGCGAGTGTGCTTAACTAAATAACTTTTTTGATTGAAATATTTTTTACACACCTTACACTCATAAGGCTTCTCGCCAGTGTGTGTACGAGTGTGCTGATCTAAAGTACTCTTAACATTGAAACATTTCTTACATACCCTACACTGATAAGGCTTCTCGCCAGTGTGTGTACGCATATGCCTTATTAAATCATATTTACGTCTAAAACATTTCCGACAAGTGTCACATATCAACTGTTTAAGTTTGTTGCTTGAGCTACTATTAACACTTTGGTCTGCACTGATTTTGTTTTTAGACATTCCTTTGTGAGCGTCACTATGATCGGATGTGCTAACATTTTGTTTATTGTTACTTAATTTGATATCTCTTTCGTCGCGTGTTTCCACTATCGTATTATTCTTAACTGGTTTCTGTTCTACAACGCTATTATTTTCGTCTTTTGGTTCTTCAATGTTGTCCTTTGCTTGGTCACTTCTCGTTAGGTTGTTAGCTGGCGTATCTTCATAGTTCATTTGCGTAGTTGGTCGAGGTTTTTTAGATACAGGAGCACCTGAATAAGAAACCACATGAATGTAGTAATCTATATTTGTATATTTGTGTATCAAATGGCGGCCTTATTACCTTCAGCATCTTCTTGTTTCACGTCAACACTGTCTGATCCAACTGCAGCCTTCTGCATCACTTCCTCCATGCTCAGGCGTACATTAGACATAACTTCTAGCTTGACTTGCTGTGAAGACAACACCACATTAGCACACACTTTCACTAACAGCAGACCAATGTTTTTAGTAACAATCTGTTCAAAATTGGAACTTGGACTTGATGTATGAGTTGCCACAAACCCCAGGACTAACTGTCGCAACGTGTGCTGACGACACAGCCCTACTCTCCTACAAGAGTGCCTGAATTTGAGTGCCTTACTCAAATTCAAATTCTAGTCTTTTATTGATTGAATAAGAGTACTACATACTAGTAAATAAAATTGTTGAGATAGGAGGTGCTGCACAGCTGTCCTCTCACTCAATCTGCCCCTGCCACACAAAGGCCTCCCCCAGTAGCCAGTAGTTTATAAGAACACCTTTGGATATACCAACAATCAAGCAGGAAATAGAAGCCAATGGAGTTGACTACTCACTATTCCTGAAACCATATGTTGTGAATAGAGGATTTTAGAAATCCCGGCAAATATAAGGATAGGGCAAGCTCCATTGTCCATATGTATGTATGTCTGTTCAAAATTGAGTTTCAATTTAACATCAAAAACAAACATGGCAATTCAACTTGCAAGCTTTGACTTACTTGTCGAACACTCTACAAGCACAATCATGAATGAATATGAAAAGTTTTTACTACTATTATTATTTTAAACTTCTCAGCTTTTTCGGCTGGTATGTGTGAACCTATCACAGGCTTAAGCCAAGTGAGTCGGTTCATTTTGAATTGTGGTGGGTGTTTGTGTAGTGGATGTGAGGAATCGCCTATGGAACATGTATCTAAAGGATGTTACAGAAAGGTGTGGTCATATTCGAGGGACGCATTACGTGTGATATAAATAAATTTTCCGCGGGAGTATAAACACCAATTTACTTTGTATCACGTAGAGAAATAATTTTCTTTTTTATCGACTATGTGTAAGCTAGTGGAAATTGTCGACAAACGCACAACACTAAAAAACTAACCAGGGCTGCAGCAGCTGCAACGCGCTGTTACAAATGAACTCTACGGTTTGAACCCGAGTAGGTTTACCAAACGATCGGATTTGATAGGCCCCGTCTCAATATCGTCCTACTTACTTTGTACCTAAACAATTTTTCTTTTATATCGGGCAAAGATATTCTGAAACAGCTTATAACTTGTTAAAATAGTATTAAAATAAAACAAAATTTACTTTAAGCAATAATAAAACATTTTTGTTCCTGAAATCATCCATGCTAAATGTAAGACTTGTCTCAAAGATACCTTAGGTAAAGGTTAACCTACATTCAATACCAGGAGTCGTGGACTACCGAATTTCCAGGCACGCCCCATAATATTATACTAATTAAAATTGGTTCCGTACCCAATTTTATTGAAATGTTATGCAAAAAATAAATTTTGGTTTTTATTCAACTTCGGTGGCAGACAAGCACACGGCCCACCTGATGAGAAGTTAAATAGAACAAAATTCCAAGTTGTTTGGTAGATACACGATACATAGAGATGCTTGGTTGCGAACCTCCGCAGCGCAACTGCGCGTGAAGACGGCAGCACCTCTCCTCTCCCAAAATCCCGACCGAGGCAGGAATGCCCCTGTAAAGGGTTGCTGGGTGACTCTTCATGTGTGCCTGAGTAGCACAGGACACAGTGGAGAGCGGACAAAGCCTCAAAGCGCTGGTTGAGGAGCCGCCCCTTTCCAGGGTAAGATGAGGATACCGTACTTTTCCAAACGGAATTAACATGGCAACAGTAGTCTACAAGTACTAGAGCTCACTGGAGATTTCGTGCTGTCAGTAAGAAAACTAAAGGCATGTTCTGCTTTGTCTTCTACACTGGGCACAGAAACTCTGTGATTACAGGGTCGGCAGCGCGAGTGCGTTCCCTCTGGTGTTACATACGTCCATAGGCCACGGTAACCAATTTTCATCAGGTGGGCCATGTGCTTGTCTGCCACCTAAGTGGTATAAAAAAGCAGCATCCGCAACACTGTGATCGTTGCAAGTTTGCCTTAGTTTGAGTTTCGTAGTTATTTATTATCGGATTTTATTTGAGATTTGTTTGTTCGTTACGTTTGGGAAACCAGGTGTCATGATAATGCGCACAATGGCGCACAACATAAATAACGGCAGTGTACAAAAATGCACACAGAACTTACTAAGGTATATCATGTCGTACCCGGATAACATAACTCTAAGAGGTCCTTCATAAGAGTTCGTTAAAGTAACATTCATTGCGGTACCCTAAAATATTTCATAATATTAAAATATCTTCTCTTTCACTCCAAATCGCCACGCCCTTTATTATGATTGGTTCCGTACTAATTTTTATTTAATACAAAACCTTTCTTAAAGCATAAAAAGGTATGGTAAAGTGAACAAAAACATGTTCAAATACCAGGATAACATAAAAGGTAAGAGTCGTTTCTTCAAAATTTTTGAAACAAGATTTTTACGGTATCCTAAAATAATTGATACGAAAAAATAATTTGTTATTTTTTTCCTATACCTAAATAGGGTGAACTGACTAGTATTCGACCATGGTCACAATTTTATTATTTTCTGCATTCTTAGTATCGGATGTATTATCTACTGAATTACCTACATACTCTTTATTAATAACAATGTTGTTCAGTCAGTGGGTCGTATGTTTGTTTGCCCACCCGTTATTGAATGATACGAAAATCACGGCGTCGAAAAAGTTGTCTCTTACATAACAACAGACAACGAGTAGATTGAATAGTAGCTGCGATTTTTTTTTCAGAGTAAGTAAACAACTCTGATTTTTATTAAATTTGAGCGCGATAGTCCATTCATTGTCCAACCCTAACTCAATGCGAGGGGGTTTCTGCACTTGAAAGAAACACAAAGTCATAGTTGAAAAATCCAAATTTAAATATTAAATTATTTTTTTTAAATGGACGTAAACCTGTACCTCTACCCTAATTTCATAGGTAATACGTTCGGCCGCGGAGTCCTTTGATGAGACCGCGATGCGTAGCGGCGCTTTTGATGCGGACAATCAGTGCCGCCAAGGACATAATATTTGGCGCCAAAGTGCGTAAAACAGTAGGCATCAATGTTGCCATAACTGATTTTATAAAATCTGTAGATGGCATGATAAAAATGGTAGAAGGAGCGTAGATTTCAAAAATGAAAAAGTGGTAAATTTATTAGTAGATTAAAATGTGATCACCGAGCACGGATGCTTCGGAAAGTATCTGCGTCGGATGCACAAAGAGCCAACGTCCGAGTGCCATCACTGCGACGCGAGCGAGGACTCAGGTCCGCACACGCTCACCGAGTGTCCGGCGTGGGAGACGCCGAGGCGGGAGCTTGTGGCGGCCCTGGGAGTGAGGGTTCTCACGCTTTCCACCTTGCTCGCGGCGATGGTTCGCTGCGCGGATGCGTGGGCGGCCGGCGCCTCCTTCTGCGAGCAAGTAATGCTCGTGAAGGAGGAGGCGGGGCGGGAGCGGCAGCGAGAGTGACGAAGGATCGCAAGACAAGCTGCCCGCGTACGAAGGCAACTCGGGCGTCGGAGGTCGATGAACGACCTCCGCCCCCCATGAGCGCCGGCCTGGGGGTGCCAGGTGAAGCCGCCTGTCACCCTGGCAGAAGCAGGCCGCGGCGGTGGCGCGCGTGGCGCGCCTCCCCGTTTCCGGGGACGAGTTGGGGACTCTGTAGTCCCCACACCCAAGAAGAGGGCCAGATCGTGAGAGATGGCCCTGGGTCGGCCGGGGTGCGAGGGATATGCCTGTCAACCTCACCTTCGGCAACCAAAACGACCCACAGGCGGCGTGCGTTTTAGTCGGTTCGTGTCCGACATAACCTCCTCCACCGGCTCCGGTGGGGAGGTATCCGGGGGGATTTTGCGCACGTAAAAAAAAAAAAAAAAGTAGATTAAAATGTATTTTTACGCGTTTATGCTTTTTAAAAGATAGAAGACGAAAAGCGGTTCGTTTGTTTTGCGTCTTGTCATCCGCAGTGTAGGTAATTCTTGTCATATGCGAAGAAAAATGTGACAATTTTATGTATTACTTATGATAGCCTGATTCCTCAACTTTTTCTCCTCTTTCTCCTTTCCTCTTTCTCCTCTGGCTCTATTCCCTCTCGGTATGATTAAAACTTGTGATTTTCAGTAGAAAGGCCGACCTTAACCACTGAGCACGAAGCTATCATTTACTTTTCAGTTCAGATTTTTAGCGCGAACAGATAGCAAAATGTACCCAGGCAATGTACTTTTTAGTAGAAATAGAATATTGTTCTGAACAAAGGGATTGATTTAACCATTAATTAGTTAACTGCAGGTTTTTTAGTCATATTGACCTTAAAAATGAAAGGAAGGTCTGTGAATTTTTCAAAATTCTACGTATTAAATTAGATAATTAGAACTAGATAGATTAATGGTTGGCAACATTCGTATGTACTTGTGCCGACTTCTTTTCTGTAGGTTGTTTACATGTTTATTTGTAGACTAGTTGTTGTTCTGTTGTGCAGTGAAAATGTCGGTTTTTAGTAATAGCGAATATTAGATGATGCTTTGTGTTGGCGCAGCTGATGGTAGCTTGCGAAAAGCTCGTCGGCTGTACAGTGAGATATTTGTGGACGGAAGACTAGAGGGTGACCGTCAGCGGTTTCCCTCTTTGGAGTGTTTTAGGAAGATGGTGAACCGTCTTCAACACACTGGAAGTTTTCGTGGCGACCTTCTACGACGCTCACTGCTTTAGACGATCGTATTCTCGAGCATTTTGAAGTAGACCCGAGTACGAGTAGGTACCCGGCGAGCTGGAACGGTTATCGGAGTGAGACCCGTTCATTTCAAGGGGGAAGTTCGCGCGTATTTAAAGATGCGCTTTGATCAGAGGATTGGGCGTGGCGGTGAAGTGAGAGTCGCTTGCCCGGCGAAGTACCCGGATCTCACTCCGCTCGACTATTTTCTCTGAGGTTACGTGAAGAAAAAGTGTACAGTACAGCATGTGACAGCAGAGAGAATATGGAAGCCCGAATATCAGAAATTTTCAGTAGCGTAACCCCAGATATGTTTCGAAGCGTGCGTGGTAGCATGTTACGGCATTGAGCAACGTGGTGGTCATTTTGAGCCGTTGCGCGTTGCTATAATTTTTTAAACGTAGGTATGCCTTGGAGCTTCACGCATACTGTGGCGTCATAAACTCTTCATTCATGTGTACATGTACTCTTATGTTTTTGTGACCTACATAAGTGATAGTTTAAACTCCTTGTGTCGCGATCGTGAAGTGATAAATTAGTGCGTTAACTGTACCGGAACTGTACCTTCTTATGACTGTACCGGATCAGGTACATCACCGTTTCGCTGTAAGGAGAACACGCCCCGGTAAGTGATTGTCAAAATATCTCTGATGTAACCTATCTCTAACTGTACCTACGCTTGGTAGGCCGGCTACCAGGCGCACAGCTGAGATTAGAGATTTTGCAGAGGTTATTGGACTCAATTGAACTTATCGCGAAAGAACAAAATACAATAGTGTTATGACCTACCGCTTTTGCTAAATATCGAAAAATTTAACGAGTTTAACAATTTTGTAAGACGATTAACGATGTCATCACTTTATTACTATTTGTACATTGGCCGGTGCATATCGACTGGTTATCAGGCATGTGTAACGACCCTTAAATATGACCACACCTTTCTGTAACACCCTGTATAACAACCGATCTCTGTAATGAAATATAATAATAATAATAATAATAATAATGACGTCTTTATTGTACACCAATTACACATTACACCAGAATATGTGATACAAGTTCCGTGGCACGTACAGATGGCGGCCTTATCGCTCTGCGGCAATTTCTTACAGGCAACCATAGGATGGAGATAAGAAAATAGGAGAAGAATATTTTAGGGCAGTTAGGTGAACATAGAGAATATATAAAGAAAATAAAATAATAATAATGAAAAAGAAAACACAATAGCCATAGGTAAATATAATTATACATATATAAGCATACACACTATATATATCTTAGAAAAAGTCACAATACATTAACACAAACATAAATATACTTCATTCTACCTTATTATTTTGACATTTGACATTATTATGTATTTGCTATGCTGGTTTTTAAAATTAATTATTATTATAAATTATTGTTATTAGTCCTTTAGTTCTATCTAATTAGTTTGTATTAGGTGACATAATTGCTGTATACCATATTATTTGACATGTACCTACCATTATAACTATTTATTTATAGAATTTGTTATGAACCTATGTAACTATCATGCAGGACATAATTGCTGATACAATTACTGATGATAATTGCTGGTTTAACACTGACATTATTATTTAACTATTAATTACAAACTCATATACCTAATTGATAAAATGTTTAATTTGCATGTACTATTTTATTATTAATTATAGGAAAATGTTTCAAACACAATGTAAGAATTGTTCATGAATAAATAAATATCAAAAAAATATAAAGAAAATAAAATAATAATAATGAAAAAAGAAAACACAATAGCCAAAGGTAAATATAGTTATAGACCTGGGGGTTGTGTTGGATTCCAAGATGCTAATGTCACACCACATAGACACCATTACTAGTAAGGCGTTCAGAAATCTTGGTTTCGTTATGCGCGCGTGCTCTCCATTTGAAAATGTCAACTGTCTCAAATCTGTTTACCGCGCATACGTGCAAAGCGTCTTGGACTATGGCAGTCCTGTTTGGTCCCCCCAGTATGTTACATATATCGATAGGATAGAAAGACTACGAAAGCGATTACTGCGGCACCTTAACTTCAAGACCAGGAGACGCCATGTCTCATATCTTCATGATTGTAAGCAGTATAGTTTACTACCTCTATATAGCAGGCGTGTGTTAATGGACATGAGCTTCTTATTTTCTATTGTAAGAGGTAAACTTGATAGTGTGGACCTGGTATCCAGTATTGGTTTTAGTGCACCCAAAACTCGAACTAGACATACTCGCCTGTTCAGAGTTCCTCCGCATCGCACCAATTATAGAAAAAATTCTGTTCTCACTCGCTTACCTAGTTGTTACAACGATAATTTTGACGATATTGACATCTTCCACCTCTCCAAAAGTGATTTCAGGAAACATTATTATTAGGTTAGAATCATACTTGCCCAAATAAAGGTGTATTCAATAAGTTAATTAATTAATTAAATAACATAGCTGGAACACTACTGTTTGCATGAATTAAGTATTGTGTACCTAGTTGTTAAGTTATGCATGCAACTCTTTACTTGTCGTGAAACTTTATTATTGGCTTAGAATCCTACGTTATTCTTAAGTTTACCCACGATTATGTAAAATAGCTGTTAAGTTTCCAATAATTAAATAAATAAACGATGATCAGGTCGAGCAGAGAAGGAGCAAGGTGAGGAGCATGATGAGCTGTATCGGTAGGAAGAATTGACAGATTGCAAGATTGGATAAAAGATTGAAGAGTTGATGAACGAGAGTCGTTCTTGATAAGGCAAGTGTTAAAGTCGCCCATGATTATACTTTGACCATACGTCGGTACAAATGTATCAAGGAGAAGTTCAAATGAAGAAAAGTAGTTTATATTGGAAGAAGGACAATAGAAAACGCCAAGTAGAAGTTTAGAGTGCAGAAGTTCAACTTCCAGAAAGATATGCTCACCAGCGTGCGGTGGCTGTGGCGACATGCTCAGAATTGTGTAAGCATGTGCGCGCGCAGATAGATTGCTACACTACCCGCCCGCCGCTCCACACGATCGTTTCTGATGTGGTTGAATCCTGGTAAGGTGTATTGTAAAGTAGGTAAACATGGCTTTAGCCATGATTCCGAAACAAGAATTGCATGTATATGCGTACAGTCAAAGCTTGCCAGCATATCAGGGAAATGAGCCGGAATGCTTTATGCATTTATATGAACAACGTTAAAGTTATTGGGAACATCGGAGAATTGGAAGAGAGAGATTCAGCAAGTGAAGGCTTCCTCTGGTGGCTAGCATTACCACTAACAGAGTCACTGCTATAGTCTGCAAAAGGCATTCCCAAACCCCAAAAATATTACTTTTATGTAAACTTAAAAGTGTATAATATCTATGATGGTTTATATGAAATATAATATATAGATATAAGTATATATATATATGTACAATAAAACAATATAGATTTAAATGAAACTTTTTAATTACCTATATTATAATTGGAAAAATGGCAATTATATGAAAGGAACAGTAGTCTAATGGTTTATTGATAAAGCGAAAACATAAATGAAAAAAAAACGAAGTAATGCAAAAGTAAAACAAAACAAAGAACCAGAATAAAGAGAAAAAAAATCTATGGGTCCAGGCATTTAAACTGTCTTTGGAGGTAGACTTTAATAGCGATAAGTAAAAGGAAAGCACGATTTGGAGGTTAAAATAATATAAGTAAAGGAGGAAATGGAACGCAGCCAAAGACAATCGTCAACACTCAACATAAATGACAATGACATCCGTTACACCTGTCATTGACAAATGTCACAGACACCCAGGCATGGGACACTTCCCTACTTGGACTCAGAACTTGGCGTCCTGAAATTACAACCAATCAGCTTTTTTCTGTAACCGATCAGAGGAAAGTAGTAGTTTTCTCTGATTGGTTACAGAAAAAGTATACTTGCCTAAAGAAAAAAATCGATTTCTTTCAATAGGCAAACTTCCTTTCCTCTGATTGGTTAATTGACGTATTTGACATTTCTGCTGATTGGTTCATTTTTCTGGACGCCGAGTGGCGATTGGCGAGTTTGTAACGCTGTCATTTAGCTCCTAGACGCCATATTTGTATATTTGTTTTGAATTACTTGTCAATTTATGAATTTTTACCGGTTCTCTACTGTTTTCGTGTTGGTGAAAATATTGTTAAAATTGATGATTTCTGTTTTAAATATCTCTACTGCTTACGTTAAATTGAGTGACTACTTCTCTGTAGCGTTGAATACTGCTAGTTTATTCTGTTTTGTGAGAAATAGACCGTTCATGGCGATACATTGACTCTTATTTAGTTTTTGAGATATTGACTCTATTTTGTTCTCAAAGAACCGGTTATTACACATTATTAAATCATCAGCTGTTGTGAATAGAGCATATAATTGTATTTTTACAGCAAATAAATTACATTTTTCACGTTAAAGAAACTAAAAGTGCCTTGTAACTATGATTATTCTTAGAATATGTAATAACGTGAATAGCATATATATTATATAGGTGTAGGCCTAATAAAGAAATTATGAATATTCGTTCACGCATTTTATTTCGCTTTCCTAAATATTTTCGTTCAGAAATTTTATTTCAGTTTCCTAAATATTTCCAGCGAACAATCGATTCCAATTGTATGAAACTAATTGTTGAAATCGGAATTAATCGATTATTAAGGAACTATGCAGCTCTTTAAGCCTATTTAGCTAGAGACGGCTAAAAAGGTGTATAGCTTCGCCGGCGTCTTGACATGGAAAAAAATAATAGCTGAGCCGAGCTCGGTTTTTTTGTTTGAATTGCGCCCTCTTACTCTTATATACTCTTTGCAGAAACCGATGTTGAATGTTGACGGTGCTGTTATTTTTTAATTTGTGTTTACATATAAAATAAAGTGTAAAACAAAAGTAAAATTTGGTAGGTAGTGAAGTAAACAAGAAAGAGAGAAAAAAATAAAATAAATAAACATACTAAAAAATTGTGGGTAATAACTTAAAAACAATACAAATACATTCAACATCTACCTGGACCCAGCGTACTATGAATAGGTACCGACGAATTACTTCCTCGTAACCGCAACTCGTGGGGATTTTGGCACTGCAGGCCCTGTCGCTGTACTCGCAGCCTTAGCCACAACAGCAGGCCCCCCAGACTCCACACAAATCCGCTCAAGATGGCTCAGTGAAGCCACTCGTTGCGGCCCATTCGCAAGCAGCACGTAAATATTGCCTTCCCTGGTCCAACATTTGGTGACGCCTAGTTTATCGCGCGCTGTCATGAAGAAGTCATGCCGTGTCTTCGTAAGGAATTCAGACATTGTAACGCCAGAATCCTTCAAATTTGTCTTACTGAACCATACCTTGTCGCGGATATCCACAGCCTGCAGCTTAACAATGATGGGTCTTGGCTTCTTGTTAGAGTTAGCGCAGACGACCCATTCTGTGGCACCGATGTATAGCCTCCGTGCTGAAGTCCGAGATGCCCAACTGCTGCTTGACAGTGCTAACAACAACATGAGCGGTGTCTTCCTCAGCTTGCGCATTGATAGCATGGAACAGCAGTATCTTGCGTCGCCTTTGTTTTTCCATGTTGTCCACGGTCTGGGTTAGGGCCTCAATTTGTTGCTGCATCAAACTTAAAGTTTTTGTGATGTCAGCTCAATAAGTTGCAAACTCAGTAGCCAGTGTTGACACCGTCGCTGGTGTACTTGTGCTGGCTGCCTTCTGCAATGCCTCCTCAAACGCTGTCATTCTCTTGTGGAAGTCAACTTTCATATCTGCCACAGTCTTGTCCATAGTGAAGGATTGAAAAGTGTGAAGTATAAGAAGTTAAGTGTATAGAATGAAGAGCAAAAAAGTATAACCGGCAGGAAGTCACTTTAGCCTTGTAATGTAGACATAAAACTTGTAAATAGTATTGAAATCAAATTAAAATAAATAATACTTAATAACTGGGAGCAAAAAAATATGTGTCTTCAGTACCCTTTTGTCTTGTATGTTTGTTGTTTTGTGTGTTTGTTTTGTATGTGTATACTTTTTTATGTAGACCTAATTCTGTGAGTGATGTGTGTAATGATTTTAGAATGAGACCTGTGGATGAGAGAATGATAGGTATGATTTTAAATGTGTGTTGATGCCACATTTGCCATATTTCATCAGCAAGTGGTATGTATTTTTGTATTTTTTCTTTATGTTTTCAGAGTTAGGAATTGAAATATTTATTAAATATGTGGTTTTTTCAGCTTTTAGCGTTTGTGCTTTATCTGGTCTATTGTTTGCAATTGTTTTATCTGTTATGATCGCTCGGTCCCAGTAGAGTTTTGTGGTTTCATTATTCAAGACATCCTTTGGTTTATATTTGTAATACGGTTCTACTTTATCTACTAACTTATATTTTTGAGCTAACAGTGAATGTATTTGTTTGGCTACGTTATTATGTCGATCAGAGTACTGTTGATTTGCGAGAAATGGGCAACCTCCAGTTATGTGATCTATAGTCTCTTGGTTGGTATTACATAATCTACATCTGTCTGATATTACTGTTGGACCCTTAATTATATATCTCTCGTAAGTTTTAGTTTTTATTATTTGATCTTGAATTGCGACCATAAATCCTTCTGTTTCTTTATATAAATTTCCTGTATATAACCATGTGTTTGAAGCCTCTTTGTCTATATGTTCTTGTTATATTTGAAGTGGGCTATTTTCCATAAAGAGATTTTTCTTTTATTATATATTATTATAATATGTTTTTTGTATAGAGACATTGTTTTAGGCAGCACTAGCTGACATCTGCAAATTCAGTTTTTAATCATGTTCCCACTATGGGAACCATTTCCTGGCAAAAAAAGTAGCTTATATTTTAAACAATAAATATAAGTTACTTAATATTTATTAGTTAACTTACTCATCCTGTGGTCACAGCCTCACTCTCACACGCACATTCCTTGACAGCTTATCACTCTCTTAACAACTGTGTGGGTGCAACTGTTGCACAAATGACCTGAGGAAGTGATGTCAGCAACTATGCTAACTACCTCCAAGTGTCACTTGGATAAATGGCTTGCAGTGAACAACAAACAATAAAAGTGATATGTACTTGACTGAACTATACTCCAACTCCTGGAAGTGCACATAGCAGCAAATTGCTGCTCGTCTATAATTTAAATAATTGTTACGTGCACGGGGTACAATTAAATGCCGTTTACTCAACGAAGAGATTTATTAGCTCACCACAAACTAGACAATTAGATCACTAGTACACACAGTACTTCTTCAACAGTTCCAGTCGCTCAGTAGTTCGCAGTAGTCCACAGTCGTTGCTCAGGTCGCAGGTAGAATCTTCTTCGGTCGCTTAAGTTCGCTGTGTTCGTTATCGATCTCAAAGACTGAATGAATCGTGTCGCTATGCGAGCGTGTTTTTATACCTCTCAATTAAGAGGATCGAATTATCTAGAAAGCTCGCGAGCGACAAATACCTATTCCTTTGATCTTGCCGCCGTCGCTGACCTTCGAGTACATTCTCGATATTTACCTATTGTTTGTTTATATTTGAGAGCGTAGGTACCTGTAGGTACGTTGTGACTTTTTGTTGACGATTCCAGAGTTTTCTATGCCATTCGGTAGAGTACCTCGTCACTAACAATGCGTTTTTATTTCTTGAAGATTTGATTATTAGTTTTCGAGATATCGACGGCTGTCGTAACATTACCCCCCTCTTAGTCATGCTCGTCCCGAGCATCATTTGTTCCATGATGACGCGTCAACCTATCCACATGGACTACCTTTGGTTTTCCCCTAACCCCCTTCCTAATGCGGTAGGTAATGTCATTGATTCTCGTGATAACCGTATAGGGCCCTTCCCAGCGAGCTTGGAGTTTCGGAGATTTCCCCTTCTTGCGTAGCGGATTATGAAACCATACCAGTGTTCCTTCTTCGAAACCGTGGGTGTTTGCATTTCTATCGTACCGGGTTTTCATCCTTTCACCTGCCTTCAAGTTGTTCTCCCGTACTATTCTGTGCACCTCGTCCAGTCGTTTTCGAAGTTCACTCACGTAATCCGTCACGGGCTTAGGACTATCAGGTGGCGTACCGGTTATTGCATCCACTGGTAGCCTAATCTCTCGACCAAAGTTCACTTTCGCTGGGGTGTGTCCCATACTGTCATGTACCGCAGATCGATAGGACATCAGGAATAGTGGGATGTACTGGTCCCAATCTCTTTGGTGTTCATCGACAACTTTAGCCAAGTGATTTTCCAACGTCTGGTTAAACCTCTCGACCATTCCGTCTGACTGTGGATGCGCTGGAGTCGTACGGGTCTTGTTCATTCCAAGGAGCTTGCACATCTCTTGAAATAGAGCAGACTCGAAGTTCCGTCCTTGGTCAGAGTGGATCTCCATAGGTGCGCCGTACCGGCAGACCACTTCCTGAACCAGTTTCCTTGCCACAGTGACTGCTTCCTGGTTGGGTGTCGCAAATACTTCCGGCCACTTAGTGAAGTAATCTTGCACTACTATGATGTATTTGTTACCTTCTTCCGTCGTTGGAAAAGGTCCAGCAACATCAATGGCGATACGTTCCCATGGTGCTCCGACGTTATACAGTTTCAATTTTCCTTTGCTTCTTGTCGGCGGTCCTTTAACTGAAGCACATGCAGTGCATTTACGGCACCAATCCTCGACATCTTCCCGACAATGAAGCCAGTAAAACCGCTGTCGTACTTTAACTAGGGTTTTCTTGACTCCGAGATGCCCGCCAGAGACACCATCGTGACTGTGCCGCAAGAGTGTAGCCACCTTGCTTCGTGGTACCACTACTTGTAGAGTCACCTCTTTGCCGTCGTTGGATTCCCATTTCCTATACAGCACGTCATCTATCAGAGTTAAACTATCCCACTGGGCACAATAACTTTTGGTAGTGGAACTGTAAGCAGATATATCACTCCATTGGGGTTTGTTTCCAAGCTGCTTCCAGTGCAGTATAGGTTGTAGATCATCGTCATCCTCTTGCGCCTGCTTCATACTGCTTCCGGTCCATTCATCGTCAAGTCCATTCACCTTTATGACTTTAATATTTTCACGGGCTTCGTTCTTCTGACAATGCTTGCAATCTTCGGCACACGGCCTACGAGACAAAGCATCGGCATTGCCGTGCCCTTTTCCACTTCGGTGTTCTATCACAAAGGGAAATTCCTGTAGTTGCTCGATCCATCTTGCTACTTGACCTTCCGGATTCTTGAATTGTAGCAACCATTGTAGTGCAGCATGATCTGTCCTTAGTGTAAACTCTCGTCCTATAAGATACTTATTAAAATGCTGTAAGGACTTCACCACAGCGAGAAGTTCACGACGAGTGACACAGTAATTTCTTTCCGGCTTCGATAGCGATTTGCTGAAGAATGCTATTACAACATGGCGATCTCCTTGCACTTGTGACAACACTCCACCTATGCCGGTGTTGCTGGCATCCGTATCCACAATGAATCTTCCTTCCCTGGTAGGATAACCCAATATAGGAGCTTCGCACAAGCGTTCTTTAAGTGTACTAAAAGCTTGCTCGCAATCTAAGTCCCAAACGAAGTCTCGTTTATCTTCTGTTAGTTTGTGTAGTGGTTTGGCAATATCCGAGAAATGCTTAATAAAGCGTCTGTAATACGCGCATAGTCCCAGAAACGCGCGAATCTCCATTTTGTTCTTTGGAACAGGCCATTCCTGAACAGCTCTTATCTTCTCGGGGTCGGTTTTAACTCCTTCTGTGGAGATCACATGTCCAAGATAGCTGACCTCCCTTTTAAATAAAGCGCACTTCTTTGGACTCAGTTTAAGGTTAGCCTCACGGATTCGAGTAAAAACTTTTTCCAGGTTCTTCAGGTTTTCTTTGAAGCTGCGTCCCATAACTATGACATCGTCCAGGTAAACTAGACAGACATCTCCGAGTAGACCCACCATTACTCTTTCCATGAGGCGCTCAAATGTGGCCGGGGCATTACATAACCCAAATGGCATAACATTAAAATGCCACAATCTGTTTCCAACTCCTGTACTGAAGGCTGTCTTCTCTTTATCTTCAGGACTGATCTCCACCTGCCAGTAGCCACTTTTTAAATCGATGGTTGAAAACCATTTCATACCACTAAGCATGTCCAGGGTATCGTCGATTCTAGGTAAAGGATAACTGTCTTTCTTAGTGACATTATTCAACATTCGGTAATCCACACAAAACCTTGTGCTACCATCCTTCTTTTTTACTAGTACCACAGATGATGACCATGGACTCGTAGAGGGTTTGATCACTTTGCTCTCAGCCATGTCTTTAATCATATCTGCTATCTCCCCTTCTCTTGCCCATGGTAAATGTCGAGGTCTCTGTTTTCTAGGCCTGGAGTCACCTGTGTCAATCCGGTGTTTCACGAGCCCAGTCCTCCCACAGTCATTCCCGGTTGCAAAGATGTCTCTGAATTGTAGCAACAGGTCTCTGGCTTGGTGCAATTCTGATGTTGTTAAGTTTTCCTTTGAATTCTCAAGGAGTTGTTCGATGTGATCTTCGGAGATTTGTGTACCGTCTTGTTTAGGTGAAGTGTTGTTCAACCGCCTCAGGCACTTTACTTCCTCACATCTTCCGACCACACTATTCTTCTTCAGGAGAACTATTTCATCACTGAGGTTAAGAATTCTCACTCTAGCGATTCCGTTCGGTATCAGTAAGGTTCTTGCTGTTATTAAATTTTGATGACTGCCGGCATCTTCCACAATAAGACATCTTCTTTGTTTAGTCTTCGCGGGAAACTTCACTTTGACCAATGTTTCCGATTTAGGAGCTAACGTCGTATCCGTTAAACAGTAAAGAGAGCACGGGTGCGATCCTTGTAAACAAACTTCCTGATCAGGGAATCTCAGCACTCCTCTAGGTATATCCAAGACACATCTGTGGTTCCTCAAGAAATCCAGTCCCAAAATGCAGTCATCAGTAATATTAGCAATGAGCACTGACTGCTGGTATATTTGGTCGCCAATTCTTACCTCCATTTCTGTTTCACCGAGAACGGTCACTGGCTGGCCAGTAGCTGTCTGAAGCTGTCACCTCGGAAATCGTTTTTCCCACCTTATGGTGCGTTTCAGTAATTCTGGTCTAACAACTGTACGTGAAGCTCCAGTATCCACTGTTAAACTGCAAGGTTGATTGTTTAAGGTGGCCTCGATGATCAAACTATTGCCATTGCAAACTTGAGTTATAGTGATGGTTGGGGCCTCATGTCGACCAGCCAGCGCCCGCCCCGCGGCCCTGGCGGCATTTAGTTTAACGGAACCTCTTGATCCACTTGGGTCCCGGAGTCCGTGACCCTCCTCCGTTTTCTCGAAGGACACTCTGATTGAATATGACCCCTTCCTCTACAGGAATAACACGTTGGGACATACCGTGGCTTCCTCTCTTCTGCAATCACCTCTTTGACCTCCCTAACCTTACTTATTCCGGCATTCTGCCGCACAGTTTCCACCTCGAGAGCATAAGCCAGTGCTTCCTTCAAGGTCTGATGGTGACGCAACTGTACACTAGCTTTCACTTCTGCGTCTCGTATACCGTTTAGGAAGGCCTCTAGCAAAATGGTCTCGATCATCATGGGAGTCGATGAGTAGGCCCGACGAACGAGTCTTTCAACCTCCACAGCCCATTCCTGGAGGCTTTGACTAGATTTTTGTTTCTTCTCCCGAAGCTGCGCTCGGTAGGCATTCTCCAGGTGCTTGTCACCGTAACGTGTGTCTAAAGCTTCCATCAAAGACCCCAGAGTCCTTCCTTCAGGCGGCAGGTTTTCCAATATTATTAAGGCATCTCCTCGTAATGCAAGTGTCAAAGCCATGAATGACTCCTCGGCGCTCCAGGCTTTAGTTTTTGCCAATATCTCGAATTGGTACTTGAAGGCTGTCCAAGAGGAAGTTCCATCAAAGTGCGGTAGGTCGAACTTTGCTGATGATGGTGAGGTCACGGTAACAGGTCCGCAGGTTTCCAGCCTGACGATCTTCTTTTCAAGAGCTTGCAAGCGGTCGTCCACGGTCCCAGACTTCAAAGCCACTTCATTACTCAGCATTTGCAAGCCATCTTCGAGGTTCCTCACTTTATCTCCCAGTGCATGGATGCCTGCATCGATTTTACCCATGACGGCTTCCTGATTGGCCTGCAGCATCTGTTGCATAGAAGCCTGCGTCTCTTCCTTGGAGGCCTGCATCATCTGTTGCATAGTAGCCTGCATTTCTTCCTTGGAGGCCTGCATCTCTTGCCTGGAGGCCTGGATCTCTTGCCTGGAGGCCTGCATCTCTTGCCTGGAGGCCTGCATCATCTGCTGCATAGAAGCCTGCATCTCTTGCCTGGAGGCCTGGATCTCTTGTCTGGAGGCCTGCATCATCTGCTGCATAGAAGCCAGCAGCGTCATCATGTTGGTATCTGACGAGGTTCCCTCTGGTGCTGCCGTAGTTCCCGCTGAGACAGCACCATCGGCCTGACTCCCTTCCTCTTCGAGGCTCCGTTGACGTGCGCTATCCATTTCCACTTGACGTCTGGTCCGTGGAGTACGCCCTTCGTCTTCACGTGGTAATATCGGCATTCCGCTTCTGACACCAATTTTTACGTGCACGGGGTACAATTAAATGCCGTTTACTCAACGAAGAGATTTATTAGCTCACCACAAACTAGACAATTAGATCACTAGTACACACAGTACTTCTTCAACAGTTCCAGTCGCTCAGTAGTTCGCAGTAGTCCACAGTCGTTGCTCAGGTCGCAGGTAAAATCTTCTTCGGTCGCTTAAGTTCGCTGTGTTCGTTATCGATCTCAAAGACTGAATGAATCGTGTCGCTATGCGAGCGTGTTTTTATACCTCTCAATTAAGAGGATCGAATTATCTAGAAAGCTCGCGAGCGACAAATACCTATTCCTTTGATCTTGCCGCCGTCGCTGACCTTCGAGTACATTCTCGATATTTACCTATTGTTTGTTTATATTTGAGAGCGTAGGTACCTGTAGGTACGTTGTGACTTTTTGTTGACGATTCCAGATTTTTCTATGCCATTCGGTAGAGTACCTCGTCACTAACAATGCGTTTTTATTTCTTGAAGATTTGATTATTAGTTTTCGAGATATCGACGGCTGTCGTAACATAATAATATGTTATTCCAGATAGTAAACTATCACTGTGCCAAATAACAGTTAGATCTATCCAGCCGTTAGAGTGTGATTGAATAAAAACATCCAAACATTACCACAAAATTTCATACTTAACTTCAAGACTACTCACCACTTTGTGGTTCAGCAACTGCATGAACAGCTCCTCGCTGCGGAGAGATGTCCTCCTCAGCTCGTAGCAAGTCTCAAGCCTTGAGCAACAGAGGTCGCAGGCCACGAATGGTCTTCTGTCCTCTGTAACCAACTGTTAAACATAATTTTATTACTTTACTACCAGTTTCAACACTAGTGTGTCAATGCAGCAGTCTGCTAACTTTTCCTTTACATTTAGATCAGAAAAGACAATGCCCAAGACGAGACTGAACCAGATCCTTGTAGAGAGAAGCTCCAATGCACCAATTATCGATTATATACCAAGCCTCCCGTGGGCGCCAGCGCCCCGTATCTCTCGTGACTTGAAGTCAACATATATGCTGGTCTCTTCGATTAAAAAAGCATAAAATAGGTTAAGTTGTTTATTATAAGAGGCTCTTTTATTAAACGTGCCAGACGTAGTATTACTCACCAGCATCAGAGTTAGAGACTCGTACATCTCCTGTAAATGAGTGTCGGCAATCGACCGCAGTCGTGAATCGTCCGCTAGACATATTCTACACATAAACAGCTTCTCCATCTCCAAATTAACATTCGCGTCAGTTCAGTAACACCGTTTATGTTGTTTGGAACTTCAGTACTTAAATGTATAATATCCCGAACTTTAAACCATGCAAATCTGTACTGATTTAATGACTAATGATTAACGTTTAACCTCAATTCACAATTCATTTCTAAAATAAATTCGTTCAGCTATGTTCACTACACAGCTATAATGGGATAGTAAAGAATAATTGAGTATGTAATAATTATAAATTTCACATAAAAATACCTAACCTCCCTTAACAACAAAGAGTTTTATTATTACATTATTACACGAAACCAAACAAGAAACTCAAGAAATTAAAAAAAAAACGTTTTATTATGCACAATTTTGGGTTGGTTACAAGACATTTAAGCAACGTCTTATTTCGTTGATTCTATACTATTTTTCGGATATGGCAACCAATGTCGATTTTATTATGTCGACAACTTCTGGCAAAGTCAAATGTGCGTTGGAAATTCGTGTGTATAATATCGCTGAGGTGAAGCGAAAGTTGAATGCCACCTCGAGGTCTAGTAAAAAAGCTACGGCCAGGGCTAAGTTTGAGTTCATCGGCAGAATTGGCGAGCGGCTTGCGCGCTACCCATCTGGCAGTCGTGCATTTTGGTCGCTCGCTAAAGCTGCCGAGGGAAACTTCTGCCAGTCTAGCCTTCCACCGCTGCAAAAATCCGATGGTAGTCTGGCTCATGGCGCTAAGGAGAAAGCCGATCTGTTGGGTAATCTTTTTGCGTCAAACTCGACTATGAACTACAGGAACGCCGAACCACCGATAATTCCCAGCTGTGGTGCTTCCATGACTGAAGTTAAAATCACGCAACGGGTGGTCCGGCGCGAGCTTAAGTCCCTAGATGTTCGGAAGTCGAGTGGGCCAGACGGTATACCGGCGATGGTGCTTAAACACTGTGCCCCCGAGCTGTGCCCTGTACTTACATGTCTTTTCGCACTCTCATACTCCGCAAGGCGGGTCCCAACCTTGTGGAACACCGCATTCGTGCACCCTGTACCTAAGAAAGGTGACAGGACCGATCCGACCAATTACAGGCCTATCGCTATCACCTGCCTACTCTCGAAGGTAATGGAGCGTGTTATTAATAAACAGCTCCTGAGATACCTTGAGGGAAACGATCTACTGAGCGATCGACAGTACGGCTTTCGCCACCGTCGCTCTACCGGTGACCTTCTTGTGTATCTCACAAACCGGTGGGCGCAGGCCATCGAGAGTCGGGGTGGAAACTAGCGGTCAGCCTCGATATAGCGAAGGCCTTCGATCGGGTCTGGCAAGGGTCTTCTTGCGAAGTTGCCATATTATGGACTCCCCGAGGGACTGTGCGAATGGATCTCCAGCTTTTTGTCCAACAGAAGCATCCAAGCCGTCGTCGACGGCAGCTGCTCGGACCGCATGAACATAAACGCTGGTGTCCCAAGTAGTATATTATTGGGAACTCTACCCCACATCGTTCGGCCAGGCCTCACTCTGTGAGGTATCGTTCCCAATAATATACTACTTTTCCAACAGATGAATCGGTAAATAATATACTATTTACAACATTAACACATTATTATTTACAACAGATGAAACGAACGCGATGGCATGCAACGCATCAGTCTGTTTAACGCTTTTATGGGTTTCCGTTCAACGATCTACGTTTTTCGATTAACGCTTCCCGTGCAAACGTGAAACAGACTCAGACCTAACACTCAAATAGTGTTCATTGATTTTATGGGATCGAACCATAATAATTAACCAAACAGACTCATACACAACAAAGTAAACCTCATGAGGATTTTATCAAATTGTACTTAATCAACAATCAACGCTTTATGGAATCGAACCACAATAATTAACGCAACAGACTCATCTCATATCCAAAGTAAATTATCATCAAATAAAATCACTGTTCACCGCTAATGGGATCGAACCATAATATTCAGCGATACAGTGTCACAACACGACACGATACAGAAAAAAATAAAAATAAAAACAACACGATTACTGAAATATACGATATTTATTTATTTTTGTACTTATGAGCTAAACCTAGGTGGAGACCCTTCAAACACCTCGTCAAGGGACTCCACCAAGTTTTGAAGCTTACGCCACTGCGTGCTGTCGTCGTCGGTCTGGAACTTGATGCGCACCAGCGCTTTCTTCCAAAGTTCCGTCGGCTCCGTTGTGCCGACGTCGCTGGTGGCGTAAACTTTTAAGTCCACATGATAGTGACCAACGGTGTTTGCTGTTCGCCGCTCCGTCCCGTTGGCCACTCTGTTCACGAAGTAAGACAGCACCGCTGATGTTGATGATGCTGAATCAGAGTCTGCCGTCCGACGACTGACTCCGAACACATCGGAAGTCTTTGGGGTATTACTTCTGAAACAATAAATATTTAATTACCTTGAGGATTGTTAAATCACATTGTTGACGACGTCATATAGACGGTCGTCCGTCATCAACATGTTATAATATTAAGATATACCTGTGCCTATACCTAATATAAGTACTCCTGACCAAGTCAACCTCATCTGCTAGTCGATACACCTGTTGATTGACAATCGAGGCTGTGATGCAGGACCCCTTCTCGAAGTTGAGAGTACATCGTCAACCGACAGTCGCTCTCACAAAAGTTAACAACGGTGCAATGCTAAGATAATACACAAAATTATTTAGTTAAAAACCAAGTCAATTACCTCTTAGTAGCCGAAGGTTTTTTTGTAGCTTGTTTGCGTTTCTTGCTACTCTTTAATGTATTAGTAGTTGAGCTGTGAAGCGGATGGTCAAATTCTGAGTCAGACCTGAAACATTTAAATAAAACAAGACTGTTAGATAAGCTCCTCTAGACAAGCGACAATAAATTTTGTAGCATATTGTAGAATACGTTGATCAATGTATGGAATTGACAAGTGTTGACGACTGTCATAAATGTCAATAATACGCGTCAAGTCAATTCCGTACATTTATCAATCTATTCTACAATACGCCAGTCCAGTACTAGGAGGGTGTAGTAAGCCTTCTCGTAGAGCGATACTTATGCTTGAGCCCCTCCGTAAGTAGCGGCATCGCCATGAAACTAATTACTACACTACGATGGCAAAACAAAGTAATGTGCTGCATGCCCATACCGGAGGAAATCATGATCGCTTCCGAGAGCAATAACGATAGCAGGAGCATGTGTATGGAAGGAAGCTATCTAAAGCTCGGTCCACTGCGACAGCGATTTGATTCGATAGTAATTCGTGGGCAATGTTTAAAGTCAACGTTTATACGTAAATCGCTGCTTTACGTACATACGCTGATTTTAACTTCACCGAGAAGTTGCTATCGATTCAAGTCGCTGTCGTACGGACCGAGCTCGATGGATAGCTATCTAAAATAGGTACACCCACACACAAACCAAAACAAAGAAACAAATCATAGAAAATAGTAATAAATAAATTTGTTTAATACTCACATTTTAGACGAAAGTCTCGGAGACTGTTTCTCACTAGGTAAGTAGGTAGGTACTGTTACTGTTATACCGACGCTGATTACTTCTGAGTGATGTATAAAATGTTCACAAAACCAAGTAAATTATAAACCGTATTACGAGTATTATGCGGATATATATATATAATTTTGTAAGGTTATTTATAACCTTACAAAATTAGCAAATAACGATAACCTGACATTTCTTTTTGTAAGTATTATATTAATTGAAACGCGCTCATTGATTTGCACGTGCCCTAAGTCAGCATAATCGGAAGCGTGCAATTTTGTTAATGCTTCATAAATACTTAGGGCTGACACACTAGTAACACGTAATTTGCATACATTGATAATTACATTAAGTACCATAATGCGAATGCATATCAACCCTATCGAAAATTGATGATATCGAAAATTGATGAATTGATTATTGTGAAAAATTTAAAGCAAAATAATTATTCAAATTACATGTATTCATTTACACAGAATAAGCACTAGGTTTCACACGAGAAACAAATTTAATATTAAATTACATATTTTTTCTTAAAAAAAAAATTGACTATTAAATTAACGTATTGTGTGAGTTTAAAAAATACTCCATTTGATTGGAAATTAAAACATATACAGGTAATTTTTCACATTTTTTAATCTAAAATATTTTTTTATATTTCTATATTATGGATACATACAACATAATTTTTTTTCGATTTTTAGGAGTGTTATTACACTAAGCTGCGAAGGAAGTGTCGATGCTTTTATTAAATAGAAAACGCTTTGAAGATTATCTGCGCACATCTAAAGTATACATTTCCAGGTATTTTATGTTTTAAGTCATTATTTGATTTCTAAAGTTAATTAGTATTTTATTTTTATTCAAGTAATAAATATTATGTATAGTGCTGAGTAAACTGTTTGGGAACATTTATTAATGATATTTTTTTTTTTTTTTTTTTTAGGATCCGCATCAAGGTCCAAAGCAAATACAAGAGATCTGATACAAGGGCACTTACTGAAGATATCACCAAACGTCTGGGTAGGTTATTTTTTTTTCTTATATATTTTATTCTACCATATTTTAAAAATGATTTAGTATAATGTGAAATTAAATAATAAATAGGATGTGATATAAATATTTTTTTTCTTTTTTAGATCCGCAACAATCCGAGCAAGTATCTACTTCAAACGTTCAAAGAAACCGGCGTGTATCTGTTTACCATTATATATTATTTTATAATTGTAAGATTTGTGTATTACACTTATTCTAAGAATTATTGTTGACTTGAGCCACGCAGCTGGAGGCTGTTTGTAAGTAGATACTTTTAATCTAAATTTACTCTCGATCTTATACAATATACTTAGGTACTTCAAAATGCCTCACTGTACGGGTTGTAAATTGTTCGTAGCTAATCGTCAATGGGCTGGGCATTTACGAGGTAATGCTCATAAAAATAATAGCGCGATCACGATGACTGATAACGTTCAGATGATTAAGTCTTCTTTTAAAGAGCGAATCGTAATCTATCGGATCATTGCAACTAACGGACAAATACATAATTTCCCAGATATTTTTCTTTATGCCATTAGAGATCAAGTTAAAAATTTAATAGATCAAACGTTAAAAAAACACACATCGATCAAGATCAATTTTGAACAGTTTTCTTTTTTTGTTATAAGAAATCATTTGCTACAAAAAACTATATCATACATTTGCACCATGATTTTGATTTGATTTATAAGACAGCTATGGAGTTTCTCAAAAACAAAATAGAAGGTTTTCAAGAAAAAGACAGTGGCTGGGCATTTTTGTCTAATTCTCATATAGAAATAAACATTAATAAATACCAACCTTTGGGTGGTTCTAAATTTATCTCGTTACCAAAAAATATAGCAAATAAAAAAGCATGTCTAAATATTATGAACAAAGATAATTATTGTTTTTTATGGAGCATAGTCGCGGCATTGTATCCTGCCAGGAAACATTCTGAAAGAGTTACATCATATCCTCATTTTCGTAATGTTTTGAATATAAAAGATTTATCATTTCCAATTGCGTTATCCGATATAGCTATATTTGAGAAAAATAACCCATCCTTAAATATATTTGTTTATGGGTTAAGAAATAAGAAAACAATAATTGGTCCTTTGTATACTACAAGGAATAGAAAATCAAAAAGCGTTCATCTTTTATTTTTAGTAAACAGCACGCATTCTCATTTTTGTCTTATCAAAGATTTACCGCGTTTAGTTCGAAAACAATTGACTAAACACCATGGAAAACTATACTTCTGTGAAACATGCTTATTATTTTTTAGAACTTTAATTGAATTCGAAAATCATCTGTGTGGAGGGGTGGTTACAGTTCTGCCGGATGAAGGTTCTGTCTTAAAATTTAAAAATTACGAGAGAAAACAAGATATTCCCTTTGTGATATATGCAGATTTTGAAACATTACTCAACCCGATTTCCGGCGAGAAATTAGAAAGTGCTAAAACATCATGTTTACAACGACACGTTCCAGTAGCATTCGCATATAATATAGTGTCAGCATTTTCTACTACAGTAGAAGGCTATAGAAGTTACCGGGGTCAAAATTGTGTTTCTAAATTTATCGATTTCTTAATAAAGGATGTGACCGCAATTCATAAAATTCTTACTAAATCTGAAACTATGATATTTACAGATAAAGATGCGTTAGATTTTAAACATGCGACAATATGTCACATATGTGGAAATATGTTATGGAATAATAAGGTTAGAGACCACTGTCATATTTCAGGAAAATATCGCGGCGCAGCTCATTCAATTTGTAATCTGCAATATAAAATACCTAAGTTTATTCCCATATTTTTTCATAATTTGTCTGGATACGATTGCCATTTATTTATTAAAAAATTAGGAGAAATTCCCGGTCAAATTAAAATAATAGCTAAAACTAAGGAAAAATATATTACTTTTACAAAATTTATTCCTATTTCAAAAAATGAGTATATACAATTAAGATTTTTGGACTCCTTTAACTTTTTAGGAACAAGTTTAGACAAACTCGCTAAAACAATGAGAGTAGAAGATTTTATAAATCTCCGCTATCAATATCCTGATGAAAGACAATTCAGTTTACTTACAAGAAAAGGAGTATATCCGTATGATTATATGTCGGATTGGAAATTTTATGAGGAAAAATCGTTACCACCTAAATCTTGTTTTCATAACTCATTGACCAATGATGACATCAGCGATGAAGATTATTTTCACGCTCAAACTGTTTGGAAAGAATTCAATATTAACAATTTAGGCGAATATACAGACCTGTATCTGAAAACTGATGTACTATTATTAACGGATATATTTCAAAATTTTCGAAAAACTTGTAAACCACATTATAGTCTGGACCCCGCGTTTTACGTTACTGCTCCTAGTTTGTCATTCGACGCAATGTTGCTTAAAACAAATGTTCAGTTAGAGCTCATATCAGATTTATCTATTATTCGTATGATTCAAAATGGTATACGAGGCGGTTTGTGTATGTGTTCCCATCGATATGCAAAAGCCAATCATAAATATATGCAAGATTATGATTCTTCGAAACCTGAGTGCTTTATAGTATATCTAGACTGTAATAATCTTTATGGGTACAGCATGTGTCAGTATTTACCTTATTCTAGTTTTCGATTTTTAAGCCAAAATGAAATTTTAAGCAAAAAAGAAGATAATTTACATATTAGAGACATTGAGGATGACGCTGAATGGGGTTTCATATTAGAAGTTGATCTCTTTTATCCTAATCATTTGCACTCTCTCCATAACGACAAGAGATCTGATACAAGGGCACTTACTGAAGATATCACCAAACGTCTGGGTAAGTTATTTTTTTTTCTTATATATTTTATTCTACCATATTTTAAAAATGATTTAGTATAATGTGAAATTAAATAATAAATAGGATGTGATATAAATATTTTTTTTCTTTTTTAGATCCGCAACAATCCGAGCAAGTATCTACTTCAAACGTTCAAAGAAACCGGCGTGTATCTGTTTACCATTATATATTATTTTATAATTGTAAGATTTGTGTATTACACTTATTCTAAGAATTATTGTTGACTTGAGCCACGCAGCTGGAGGCTGTTTGTAAGTAGATACTTTTAATCTAAATTTACTCTCGATCTTATACAATATACTTAGGTACTTCAAAATGCCTCACTGTACGGGTTGTAAATTGTTCGTAGCTAATCGTCAATGGGCTGGGCATTTACGAGGTAATGCTCATAAAAATAATAGCGCGATCACGATGACTGATAACGTTCAGATGATTAAGTCTTCTTTTAAAGAGCGAATCGTAATCTATCGGATCATTGCAACTAACGGACAAATACATAATTTCCCAGATATTTTTCTTTATGCCATTAGAGATCAAGTTAAAAATTTAATAGATCAAACGTTAAAAAAACACACATCGATCAAGATCAATTTTGAACAGTTTTCTTTTTTTGTTATAAGAAATCATTTGCTACAAAAAACTGATGATTTTGATTTGATTTATAAGACAGCTATGGAGTTTCTCAAAAACAAAATAGAAGGTTTTCAAGAAAAAGACAGTGGCTGGGCATTTTTGTCTAATTCTCATATAGAAATAAACACGATAACAATAACGATTTACCTTTTTGTCCCGAGAAATGTCTACCTCCGGGAGGTAAAACAAAAAAACTAGTAGCTAATTTATATAACAAGTATGGATACGTCATTCATTATATTCATTTAAAAAAATGTTTAGATCATGGTTTAGTATTACGCAAAATACATAGAGTTATAACTTTCAGACAAAGTCCATATTTGAAACAATATATAGATTTGAATACACAATTAAGACAAAAGGTAAAAAGTTCTTTTGAACAAGACTTTTTTAAGCTATTAAACAACAGCGTCTTTGGTAAGACACTAGAAAATACTGAGAATCGAGTAGATGTTCATTTAGTTAATAGATGGTCTGATAATTTTAATCGTACAAAAAAATATATATCCGCTGAGAGACTTGTAGCTAGCCCATATTACCATAGCGCATCTATTCTGACTGAAAATTTAGTTGCAATACAAATGAAAGCCGATCAAATTATTTTAAATAAACCTATTTATATTGGTTTCACTGTATTAGAACTTTCTAAGTCTCATATGTACGATTTTCATTACAACACCGTGAAACCTTTTTACAAAGATCAAGTGAAGTTGTGTTATAAAGATACAGATTCTTTTATCTATAAAATCTACACTAATGACTTTTATCAAGATTTAAAATATGAATTTTTACACTACTTTGATAGCAGTAATTATGATGCGCAAAATCAATACAATATTCCAATAAAGAACAAAAAAGTTCCTGGTCTGTTTAAGGATGAAATGGGAGGTCAATACATTTGTGAGTTTGTGGGTTTGAGATCTAAACTTTATTGTTTAAGAACTCCCGATAAAGTTATCAAAAAGGCAAAAGGCGTGAAATCTTGTTTAGTCAGAGGGATTAGTATGAACGAGTATAAAGATGTTTTATTTAAAGATATTGTCATTCGTAAAAAAAACATTATATTTAAATCGATCAAGCACGAAATTTTTACTCAGAGTGTTGACAAAATAGCCTTGTCCAATAATGATGACAAGCGTTCACTCTCTGTAGATAAAATATCAACTAGAGCCTGGGGTCATTCATGTATTTTTAAAAATAATTAATTAAAATAGCAGCCCTCCATCACACAAAACACACAACTTTTGCTATAAACGTAGTAACGTGGGTGTGACTCTCTCATGTTAGTAGGAACGAGTCCTAAAATATTGCATAGTCCTGTAGTAAATTTAGATTAATTATACACTTATACACTGTATTATATTACTTATACACTGTAACGTCAAATCTATATTGATTTTATTATTATGTAGTATCTAGTAGTTACTGTTCGTAGATCAGCTCAGATACTTAAAAATGAATGTATTTGATTCATCCTATGTATACACTAAATGCATTAACCACGTGACAACATAATCTCCATAGCGTTATTTTTGTTGTATTCAAAGTTCTTTTGCTTGTTATAATAACCCTATTATGAGTTTGTAGAATTCGGCTTCTCCGGGAGCGATTTTATTTGTTAATAATCGGGTAGAGTATAGCAGGTTGGGTGTGGCCGTAGATAAGCTAAGGGATATAATATACAACTGGTTTACTTCAGATTACGCATGGTTAAATGTAAAGATAATTATTGAAATTCAGGTTATTCACCTCTGTCGTACCTTTCAATGACAAAACAACAGCTTAATATGAAGTATTACGTAATATAAATGATGTATTTGCATGATATTGATACCTATGTAACCGAATGCTGCCACTGCAGTAATAATACCGAACGATGGTGTAGTGGTAAATAATTTACACTTTGCAATCGAAAGTATGTAACTTCAAATCTATATTGATTTTATTATTATGTAGTATCTAGTAGTTACTGTTCGTAGATCAGCTCAGATACTTAAAAATGAATGTATTTGATTTATCCTGTGTATACGCTAAACACAATGTCAACGTGACGTCATTACTAACGATTAGGATATTTTGATAGTTGAAACTTACTTATGTCAAGTTTATACTAAAAAGAGTTAAAAATGTACTGTTATAAACATTTATTTTGTATTAATTGTATATGTACCTATCTGAACAGAGCTAATGCTTATTTGTTCAAATAAATTTTATGAATATATAAATATTTATGTTATCAATTTGTTTTGTTTTATTTCATAATAAAATTGAAACTATATTATATGAGAGCACAATCATCACAGTTGTTGGTTAAGTTTACCCTTATTTCCTCATATTTCCTATTATTGTCATTTTTATAAGAACTACGGAGAAACACATCTAAATAGCAATTTAATACAACATTTACGTAAAGGTAAGTGATGCAATTCAGTGGGTATGTGTGTCTGTGTAAGTGCTAGCTAAGCATGACCTAAATGAATTTCGTATAAATACATACAACACTGAAAAGTAATAACTTAATTAGTATTTGTTTTATCAGAGCAAGTCGTTAAATTTATTTTAATCTTCAATCAAAAATCTTAGTGCATCATACATCATGTCAGCGGTAAGTAAATAATAAATATCTCTACTCCATTTTTAGTAATATCATTATTCTATTTTAAGATATATTTTTTGTACTTACCACATACACATTATGTACATATGATAAAATACAACAGTTTTGATAATATCTGTAAAATTGTTTCAGTTTTCGGAGCCCGATCATATTATCTTCAGCCAATACGCACAAGATCCTAACGAGGACTACAACGAGATGCTACGACAAGCAGCAACAGAGCAACAAGCAGCAGCCGCTAAAAGCAGTGCTAAGAACCGCTCAAAGCGTCGAAGGGACGCCAAGAAAAAACAAATCAATCAGTCCTTCGTCATGAGCAAGGCTCATAGGCGAGGGATTAAATTGATTAAAATATCGGTCATTGACCTATGCAATAACACTCAGAACAGTGACAGTGATAGTGATAGTGAGAATGTTATAATAAGTGCGCAATATATTGTGAAAGACGCGTTGGATTCTGTAATGGACGAAACAGAGTGTTTGGTAAAAAAAATTTCAAAAACATTAATAGACAGTGATCTATGACTTTATTAGTTGGTACCTACTTAAATAATTAAGCTAGTTATTATTATTATTTTGTAAATATTTAGGGATATACTTATAACATAGTTGTTAGGGTTATGATTTTAAGATAGTTAAGCTTAATTTATAGTGTTTGATCTTTAATTTAAAAATGTTAGTTAATAGGTATGCTTATTTTAGGTATAGAAGCCCTGTGTAGAATCTACAATATTTATATATTTATTATTATTCCTTGATAATAAATACAATAAAATAATATCTATAATATACTGAATAATAATAAATGTAATATGAGCTGTGTTATATTTTAATTATTCATCATGTTTTGTTCTTTATTTAATGTACCTATATAAAATAGTTTTAAAATAAATTTAGGGTTGTGTAAAAAAAAACAATAATATAAATCTTTTTATATAAAAAAATGTTTATTTATTGAAACTTTTAACCTATAAAGCATTTTTCTCCTCCAAATATCTTTTTATACATAAAACATTTTTAAGTGCACATTGCTTAAAATGGTTATTACAATTAAAATTAGTTTCACTTTTTGAATATTTTGCATGCAACACAATCATTTTTGGACACTTCTCTTGATCTAGTTCTGTCACTATACAATTCTTGCAAAGGTTTTTAATCCATTTAACTTTCTCTAAGCCTTTCACAATAATGTCCTTATTTTCTAGATACGGAATAATCACACGATGGAATTCTCTATAATCTATAAAACCCTCATTCCAGTAAATCCCTCTGTTTTTTTCCAACCATGTAACTTCTTTCTTTTCTTCACAAGTTAAATATTTAAATAAGTATGGAGGTTTTACTAAGAACGTTTGGGTATAATCACGAGTGGCTAAAGCTAACTCCTTAACTATAAAGTTATTGTAAAGGTCTTTAAATCCTTGAACGTCCACTTGAACTACAGAATACCGCGGCTATAATAACTTCGTGTTGTGTTCCCAGCGGTGAGTAGGGTAGCCAGAGCTCACTGGAGAATTTGTGCTGTCAGTAGGAAGACTAAAGGCTTGTCCTGCTTTGTCTTCTACTGACGGCACAGAAACTCTGTACTTACAGGGTTGGCAGCGCGACTGTGATTCCTCTGGTGTTACAGACGTCCATAGGTCACGGTAACCACTTTCCATCAGGTGGGCCGTGTGCTTGTCTGCCAACTAAGTGGTATAAAAAAAAATAAAAATAAAAATATCATAGTATTCGGGTTCATAATATTTTTCTGACAGTACTGCTTAGAGGTTTATACTCAATTATGCAATCATTCAGTATAAGACAGTATGCAGAAGTTTGATCTGGTATGTCGAAATCACTCTCGATTTCAACCCTTACATCAATGACGGGACCTGTTTTCAGATTATCAGCTTGTCTAGAACAGTCAATGACAAAGAGCGGTGCTAAGTCCTTAAATTGTTTTTCGCTTAACAACGGCTCCGAGCGACGTCCATAATACGACTGCTGAAATCTAGTGTATTGTTCATATAATAAAGCAATTCTATTATTTTTAAAGTTTACATTCAAATTTTCATATGGGAAGTACATGGAATTGAGATACACTTTAACATCGCGAATATGACAGTGATCGAACTGAGACATATCAGCACTTGCATTATTTTTTCTGTTTGTCTGTAGACCCATGATAACAAAGCGCGGTTTTTCTATTTGAGACGAAGTTTTTATTGACCATGTATGTTTTGTAGTTTTAGGTAACGCAGGATATTCATATAAATCCCAGTTCCTGAATATCATTTGGAGAGGCCTGTCTTTTTCTAATAGTTTTAACATACTTAATTTTTCCCTGTCTGATACCTTAACATGTGGTACACGCCATATGATTTTATTGATGAGAACTTCTTCAACAATTTCACCAGTGTTAAGTCGCACTGCGTTTAAGTTAGTGTTACTCCTTAGCAATATTAACTCATGTTTACTATAAATTACAACTTTTTTAAAGTCTTCTGCAAAACCGAGGATGTTACAAAGCGGTATAGATGCAGAAAATCGGCCATCATGAATATTTTTTATGCCATCGATATTCCAGCTCCAGGCATTAGACATTTTCGATTCACACTCATTCATTGAAATTAATGACTTCATCGTAGTTGTTATACCAGCATTTTTAATTTTATCAATTTCCACTCCATTGAGCTCATACCTAATATCTTGAAACAGGTAAAGTAGAGCATTGTTCGTAAAATAAACACTACTGGCTCTTTCTTTTAAATCATTTTTTCTTACTACGATAGTTCCTTCCAAATATAAGGTGCTGGCTGACGGTAGTACGTACAAATCTTGTTGGTTGATGGGTATACGTATCTCGTCATTCCTGTTGAAACTTGTAACGTATGGTTTATAAGAATGGTACTCGATTCCTTCAACAGTATTATCATAGCTTGGTGTGGATACAATATCTAAGATATTCATTTTAGTAAACCGATCGCTTTAAGGAATGCTTTATTTTCTTTAGTCAATTTTATTTTCTTTTTCGAGATAGTTCTTAGAGGCTTGAGAGCATGCGTTGAACTGTAACTTTTTATTGGTTGAGGTGCATATTTATTATAATCAATCATTTTTTTCTTCTTAGGTGTAAATACAGCTGCACTTCTTCACCACGGAGATTTATCAAATGATTATTTATATCTAATAACCGTATATGTATACAGCTTATATTGTTTTGATTAATAGGAAAGTATATCGAGTTTGTAGGAATTTCTATAATTCTGTATCCAGGAGGAACGTTGAGTGCAAATTCATGTATTATATGACTAGGTATTCCGTTTATATATGAACCACTCACAATATCACATTCAACCCTGATAACGGTCGTGGGTAAAATGTTCACTGGAAACTCGGAGACATGCCATTTATTACCTTCTAAAATCTGCTTATTAAAACCCAATAAACTTCGAAGTGTGTCTTCTTTAGTAAAGTTTATAGATTTTGTACAGTGTATAGACGTTTTTAAAGTATTATTGTTACACAGTAGTTTGATTGAAGCATTTTTTATTTTGGACTTTAAATAGTCGCTGATATCTTGCAATTCATAGGAACCTTCTGGTATTTCTATAACTTCATCTGTGTCATAATATATCTTATTATTCGTTTTATCAATGTTCGGAATAGAATTGAACGTTGAGAAATGCAATAAAGCACACTCATACTGTCCATCTAACTGTAGTGAGTTGGGATAGTAGGTGGATAAATCTGAGGAGTTGCCAGTTATCGACAAAGTGAGAGACATCTTGAGAATGAATAAAATAAAAGAAAGACTAATTATATATAATTTTATTATTCCAAAAGTTCCACAGATATTTTAAACATAGGTGTCCACAATTTACAGTATTGAATTTCTGATATCTTGTATAGTTATAGGAAATATTACAGTTTTTAAAATACTTTATTAATTCTAATGGCGGTTTCAAGTCACCAAAACTATCAAAGTATTCACAATAATTATTTACTTTAACATATGCTACCCAATGCGTACCTTCATTTTTTGAGTCGTCCAAGTTGACTATAGCACATTCCATCTGTTTTGGTGTTCTTGGTAACTGATCCTTCATATATACACCTCTAAAGTGAGGTATGTCACGAGCATATTTTTGAATGTCTAAATTAGTTAAAGGTCGATTAGGTAGCTTATTCAGTTTTTTGATGATTTTATAAATAACCCTTTACCATTTTTATGAGGCTTTATGTACAAGCCCCTGCCCAATGCTAAAGCCTCCATAGTCTTATTGTGACGTTCATTTTCTTGTAATTTTTTTTGTACCGCTTTATAATCGTTAACTGTTTTTGCAATGCCTGCGGCACCACCGGCTAAGGAGCCTAACGCTGATAAACCAGCAAATATTGGAATCAAAGGTAGAAAACCGCCAGTTTTCGGTATAGGTATAACTCGAGGTACTCGAATATTCGCTACGCATGGAAATAATTTTCGTGCCGCTAAGTAAGCTGCATTGATGAGAGTCTTGCTGTCCTTAGATTTCATTTTTTTAATTTTTGATCTTATTTTCGATACAAAAGTATTAAACGTTTTAATCCCTGCACCGGACTTTAGTTTCGCTTTCATCACTTTGCTCACTAACCATGAGCTAAGTTTTTCACCCTTGCCAGCGTCTTTTGAGGTAAGCCTTTGTTTGGCCATGTTTAAAAGCTGCAAATCGGCTTTATGACGATTGGATAAATCTGCGTGATTTTGGTAAGCAATGTCGTGATGCATACAAGCTTCGTCTAACTTATTAACACCTCGATCACCTCGAAGTAATCGTTTCTGAAGTTTTGTACCAGGTCCACAATAGTTGTAACCAGGCAAATGAAGTTCAAACGGTAAATTATTAATTACACTGTTAACTAGTCCGCCGCCTTGCATTCCTCAAAATTAAATGAAATAAATATAACAAAGTGAATGCTTATAAGGATTGATTAATATATCAATTAACTATTGCAGCTTTGTCGATCCAGCTGTTTTCTTCATTGCTTAAACCCAGCCACTTTACAAAAAGTTTATTTCCTTTTCTTTTTAAAACCTTTTCAATCAAATAAACATCAGGATGGTACGATTTTTGAAGCTCTTGTTCATAAAAGCTTCCTAATATCTTTTGTTTTCGCTGATCTTCTATATGATACGTTATTGGTAAAGTTTCATTAACCTTTTTTATGGTAAATAATTCCGTTGACCAGTTAGGGGTGTATCCTTTTTTGAAAATATGTTTGTATTTACTGACGCGAATTTTATCACCTACTTTGAACTTAGGTCTGCACCGAACAGATGGTCGTTTATGGGAATTTTGTATATTGGCTCTTATTATTAACTCATTGTATTTATGTACTTCTATAGGTTTGCATTGAATAGTACGATGTTTTGTGTTATTATATGTATTTAATATATCTTTCAATACCGAACCATACCACTTATAGTTTCCATTTAGACTGAAACATTTATATAACATACTTTTGATAGTTTTTATCAGTCGTTCAACAATTGATGCTTTCTTTGTTGAAAATGATGAGTAATGATTAATATTATACTTCTTTATAAACGTTTGAAAAGTTGTGTTATAAAACTCCTTACCAGAATCCGTTTGCAAATTAACTGGCACGCGTTTGCTTAGAGTAAGTATGTTTTGAAAGGCGCGAGTGACGTCAAGTTTATTTTTTGTTTTTAGTGGTTCTGCCCAAGCAAACTTGGAAAAGCAATCAATCACTGTTAAAATATAATTATGTCCGCCATTAACTTTTTTCAAAGCCTGCATATCTATGAGGTCAGCCTGCCATAAGTCATCTATTCCCTTTAAAATTACAGAACGCCTGGCAAATTTTTTTCGCGCAGGCCTGTGTATTTCATTAACAATTTGTAATTTCGACATTATGAAGACTTTTTAAGCACTAGTAATTTATTTATATCCTCCTTAGTGTAAAACTTGTTTTCTAAATGAGTGAAAGCATCAGATATCACCGCTTTTAAGATAATTTCAACAGTGTTTTGAACATCTATGTCTATTTGGGTATGCAGTGTATCCATAATTTTATGAAAATCTTCTTTCAAATCCTGTATAATTTTCCTTGTTACTTGATCTATGTATTCCTTATTTACTGCATCATCAGCTTCTACTGGAGATCTGATTCCTCTTAGCCTTACTGTCTTCAAATCAAATTCACCGCTTTCTGATTTTAGTAATGCATTATTATTGAATTCAATTAATTCCGATAAACGCATTCTTTTATGAATATGATGTCCGAATTTGTCTACATTCATGGTTAAGGTGTAATATATTGAAAGGTATAAAGTAAAATGAAAAGCAGAGTACTAATAACATATTATTTATTAATAACCCTACTTTCACGTAACTCTTCAATTATAGATATAATTTCATTATCCAAACCAGTGTTACCAGCATCTCGAGATGCGTATAATAACTTTAACCTATCCACCAGTTCGTTTGGATCGTTCCAATATATGAAATCTACATCATTTTTCCAAAGTTTAGTCATAGGTAAACCTTTTCCCGTGGACTGAATGGAACTCGAACTCGCTAGTGTGAAAAGAGGTTTAATAACTTGCATATATTTTTGTCCTTTATTACTTTTGATTGGTTTATTTGGATCAAAATCCCGACGATGTGCATTTGTTATAAGTAACATCGACTTGTATTGCTGCATGTCGCTGTCTGTAACCAAACTTAAATCGATGTCCTTGTTTAGTAACAATTGTCTTAAACCAGGCGTACTATTGTATTTATTTTCACCTACAGTTATGTATTCATTGCCGAAGGTTATGGTAGCAGAACCAAGCATTAATTTGCCTCGATCTCTTCGAACACCAAAGGGTACCTCAGTCAACACCTCTGAAGATAGCGACCAAGATGACGTATCATGGTCTTGTTTGTTATCGACCAATGATTGGTATGAAGTATCACTATCAATATTAGATTCATCACTATAGCCTACAGCATCAGCTGTCAGCGATTCTTTTTTCTGCAATGTTTGATTCAAAAACGGTACGTCAGTTTCATCATTTACAGCACTACTAGAAAGAGGTGATTGCTTGCTAGTGTTGGTTAATAAGGTAAACGATTCCGTCACGGGCTTAAAAACTGTTTCCAGAGCTTGCTTATTGTCAATCTCCATATTCCTCACGTTACGAACTTTTTTCTTTACAGCTTCTGCAGCTATGACAATTTGTCTTTTTAATGATTTATCCATAATGATACAAGGGTCTGTTATCGGTTAAGGACTGTAAAGAATAATGACATCGCAACGACGTACGGTCTTAAATACGGTCTTAAGTTCTTAATCAAATTCAACGAAAGTATCAAATTTCTTTCTATAACATCCATTGTTTTTAGAGCATTCCTTATTAATTACTACGTAATTAAAAGGCTCACTCCATATCTTTGAACACATTTCACGAAACTCAAGCCATGTGATATCTGAATTTACATGCTCTTCATAAACATGTTTTAAATTTATGTCATCTTGTTTAAACAGTACTATTAAATTTGCATTATCTCTAACCAACTGTTTAGGAATTTTACTATATGTTTGGTTCAGATAAAAACAGTCAATATATTTATGTCGACCCATGGCAAAATAATCTCGCATGTTGTTTTGATTTTCACAAGCAACGTCGTCAAATATAATAACAGAGTTAGGTTTTGCATCTTGTACACTCAATACATCCTCATTTCCCGTATATTTCTGAAGTGAAATACTTGGAATCCGTTGCAAAACTTTTTCCAAAAAGATATACTTAGGCTGATGTAAAGTTTTTGAATAAACATAGACGTTTTGAAACTTCAATCCATTTTCATGTATTAGAAGACCTACAAGTAAATTCGTTTTACCACAATTTGACGGTCCGCAAATAATGCATCGTATTACGTTGGGTAATAACTTGCTATGACGAACATGAAACTTTGGCAAATCATCGCAGATTGTGTTTAGATGCAAGGATTGCGCCTGTTTAACAAATTTCATGACCAGTATGTGTTTAGAGTTGAACGTTGAATGAGAGAGCGCGTTCACGACATTACCATTTAAACTAGATCAACCGATGGGTATGAAACGTTGAATTGATTGAGTTCATCTGCAGTGACAATCATTTCGTGCATCTGTATATTATTGGGAACGATACCTCACAGAGTGAGGCCTAGGCATATGAGATGAGTCTGTTGCGTTAATTATTGTGGTTCGATTCCATAAAGCGTTGATCATTGATTAAGTACAATTTGATAAAAACCTCATGAGGTTTACTTTGTTGTGTATGAGTCTGTTTGGTTAATTATTATGGTTCGATCCCATAAAATCAATGATTAGATTATTTGAGTGTTAGGCCTGAGTCTGTTTCACGTTTGCACGGGAAGCGTTAATCGAAAAACGTAGATCGTTGAACGGAAACCCATAAAAGCGTTAAACAGACTGATGCGTTGCATGCCATCGCGTTCGTTTCATCTGTTGTAAATAATAATGTGTTAATGTTGTAAATAGTATATTATTTACCGATTCATCTGTTGGAAAAGTAGTATATTATTGGGAACGATACCTCACAGAGTGAGGCCTGGCCGAACGATGTGGGGTAGAGTTCCCAATAATATACTACTGAGAGAGTAGTCTCAATTTTAGACACAAGTTGTTCGCGAGTCTTCTCCACCTCGGACTGAGGGATATTTGCACGGCCCGTGTAACACGTGTCTCCGGTACTGTCGTCCGCATAACAATGAATGTGTTCACCTCCGAAAGGCACAGAACCGCAACTGCAGAAAGACACTTTTGGGATATTGGGTCCCAAACTTTACAATGAAGCGAACAAGTACTTGAACATTGCTGCACTTGCCCGGCACGACTGTGAACATGCAGTAAATAGATGGCTAAAAACTCTGACATATGAGGAAACAGAAACACTTCTACTCATACCGAAATAGATTGCATTCACACACACTCACTCACACACACACACGCACACACATACACACCCACACACAATTTCTCACACGCACACACTCATTTACACTATTTTGGTAATTCATTATTGTTGTTACAATGAATTGACTGTACGTAATTAAAAAGAAAAAATCTCTAAACTATTACTAAGCAACTTATAATCATATTCTCTAGGTGTGCGGCGTTGGGCGCCGTGTTGCGGCGGCCTGGTGGGGGTTGCCGTTGGTCGGACTGGGCGACGTCACAGCAGATAGACCAATGGCAATCTCTGTCGGGGCTGTCGCGGCGCTGCGCTCGGCGCTGTATGCTTGGATAATTGCACAGCTGATCAATAGGAGGGTGTGGGCATTCGTGATACAGGGTTCACCTAGTACGAATGCCTAAGCACTCCTTATAGCCTAATTTAAATTGTATAGCATCTAGCTTTTACCTACACTCCAGGACTGCTATAAGGAGAAATTTATATTGTACCTTTTTTGAAATAAATTATTCTTATTCTTATTCTTATAATGGAGTCATCAGACAGCATGTCATTGATATGCAGCAGAAACAGCGTCGGAGACAACACGGAGCCTTGTGGGACACCAGCGTTTATGTTCATGCGGTCCGAGCAGCTGCCGTCGACGACGGCTTGGATGCTTCTGTTGGACAAAAAACTGGAGATCCATTCGCACAGTCCCTCGGGGAGTCCATAATATGGCAACTTCGCAAGAAGACCCTTGTGCTAGACCAGATCGAAGGCCTTCGCTATATCGAGGCTGACCGCTAGTTTCCACCCCGACTCTCGATGGCCTGCGCCCACCGGTTTGTCCCGTTTGGTTCCCGTAGTTCATAGTCGAGTTTGACGCAAAAAGATTACCCAACAGATCGGCTTTCTCTTTAGCGCCATGAGCCAGACTACCATCGGATTTTTGCAGCGGTGGAAGGCTAGACTGGCAGAAGTTTCCCTCGGCAGCTTTAGCGAGCGACCAAAATGCACGACTGCCAGATGGGTAGCGCGCAAGCCGCTCGCCAATTCTGCCGATGAACTCAAACTTAGCCCTGGCCGTAGCTTTTTTACTAGACCTCGAGGCGGCATTCAACTTTCGCTTCACTTCAGCGATATTATACACACGAATTTCCAACGCACATTTGACTTTGCCAGAAGATGTCGACATAATAAAATCGACATTGGTTGCCATATCCGAAAAATAGAATAGAATCAACGAAATAAGACGTTGCTTAAATGTCTTGTAACCAACCCAAAATTGTCCATAATAAAACGTTTTTTTTTTAAATTTCTTGAGTTTCTTGTAATCATGTAATAATAATAAAACTCTTACGTAGTATTGTATTGTATTCTCTTTGTAAAACTCTTTGTTGTTAATGGAGGTTAGGTATTTTATTTGAAATTTATAATTATTATGTACTCAATTATTCTTTACTATCCCATTATAGCTGTGTAGTGAACATAGCTAAACGAATTTATTTTAGAAATGAATTGTGAATTGAGGTTAAACGTTAATCATTATAAAATATCGTAAAATATAGCTTGATACCTGTGACGTTTGTCAGAATGACATGTAATAGGTATGGGACGTCTTTAGTATTTTATCGATATTTATATAGAATGAGTTTATTAAAAAAATACATTTTAACGATATTTAAAGAAAGAAAAAAGGAAATGAAAGATGAATTTGAAGGTATTTAAAAGTTTAATTGTCAAATGGTGTAGGTCTTCGAGCACATCATTAACAAACAGCTCATGCGTCACCTAGAGGATCACTCCTTAATTAATGACCGGCAATATGGCTTCAGGCCGAAACGGTCAACGGGTGATCTTCTAGCATACGTTACCCATCTTTGGGGTGAGGCTATGGACAAGCACGGCGAGTCACTGGCAATTAGTCTTGATATCGCCAAAGCTTTCGATAGAGTCTGGCACAAATCGCTTCTCTCCAAGCTACCAGCCTTTGGTCTGCCTCCTAGACTGTGCAACTGGATTGCTAGTTTCCTGCAGGAGCGCCGTATCCGCGTCCTCTGTGATGGACGGGCTTCGGAGTTCTTGCAAATAAATGCTGGCGTACCGCAGGGGTCTGTATTATCTCCCACTCTCTTTCTTCTGCATATCAACGACATGCTGTCCACCGGCAGCATACATTGCTACGCAGACGATACCGTACACGGGAGTTATCACGGACAACCTGCGGCCAAACAGTCTGATATCGTGGAAAAAAGACAGCTTCTTGTCACTGAACTGGACCGGATCTTGAATCACATTTCTCAATGGGGCTCCGAGAACATGGTCGAGTTCAATGCCAAGAAGACGCAGGCTTGTGCGTTCACAGCAAAGGTATCTTCTTTCCTTCCCCTTCCCACTCTTCAGAGCACGCCACTTCCACTGCAGGACAATCTCTATATCCTAGGCATGGATATTCGCTGCAAACTGAATAACAGAAATTACATCGAGAGCATCATCAAAACAGCCTCGTGGAAACTCGGACTCCTAAACAAAGTGAGACGTTTTTTCACGCCGGAGCAGCGGTGTCTTCTCTATAAGACACAAATTCGCTCCTGCGTGGAATACTGCTCGCATATTTGAGATGGCTCCGCGAAATACCTACTAGATGCTCTCGACAGGTTGCAGCGACGCGCGGTCCGAATTATTGGGAACCCTGAGGTCACGAACACCCTCGAGCCTTTGCAGATGCGTAGAGATATTGCTTCCTTGGCTGTATTTTACCGTCTCTACCACGGTGAGTGTTCTGACGAGCTCTTCCAACTAATCCCACCATCTCCTTTCCTACATAGGACAACACGTGCAGGCCTTAGATGTCACCCTCACACTGTGCAGAATATACGAGCAAGAACCAAGCGGTTCGGAGACTCTTTTCTTTGCCGCACCACCAAGACCTGGAATTCATTACCAGCACACGTGTTTCCTTCTTCCTACAGTCCCGGGGCCTTTAAGCGGGGCGTGAAAAAGCATCTGATGAGGCCGCCAAGCTGAGTGCCACCATTGTAGCACTTAGTGTCTGTAATGGTGACCCTCTTTCCTGAGACTTTGCCTTTAGCTTACCATCAGGCGAGGTGAGGTCAAGTTGGCGTGTCCTATATATAAAAAAAAAAAAAAAAAAGGTAGGCCGTGTGCTTGTTAGCCACCAAAGTAGTATAAATAAAAACTGTTTTGCTACCTTATTAGTAAAAATAAAACTTTTATCCATATTACAATCAAATGCATAGGCCACGGTAATCACTTTCCATCAGGTGGGCCGTGTGCTTGTCTGCCACCTAAGTAGTATACAAAAACTGTTTTGCCACCTTATTAGTAAACATAAAACTTTTCTTTTATACAATCAAAACACAATTTTGAAATATCTACATTTTATCAAATGTACCGCGAACTGTTTTGCCACCTTATCAGTGAACATAAAATTTCTCATATATAGCGCAATCAAAACACAATATAATAAAAAATCATTGATATACAAAAAACTTTTTGGGTATTTTGTATATCAATGTAAAAAATATATATTTTTTGATCAAAATATGTATCATGAACTTCTTTTTGCAGGCATAAAATTCTATCGACAATAATATCGACATTCGATGGTCAAGCGTCAGTGCCTAGAGCATCTAGACTTGCATAGGATATGACGTATGAATTTGATTGATAAATTCATGGCGGTTGCATAAATGCACTTTGTATATTTTGAATTACATATATAACGTAAATCGTCTGCTTACTGGTAAAACCAGATAAATGCATTTGTTTACTAAATTGAGTTAAAAATGCAGTTAAATGGATTTTTTTACGCGCTATCTACTAGTAAAATCGAATAAATGCTATGTCCAATAGCAGCAGAGATAATGAATTTGAAAAAGTGATATTTTCTCATGTTTAAAAAAATATATACCAGTATAACATAATAAATAATGTTATGCTTCAAATCCATTTTAGTTTTACAGTTAAACAATAATAAATACGGTTAAAGCTTTTTACATTTTATAATGTAAATGGTAAAATGGTAAGAATTATTCCGAGAAAAGGTCATAAACGCATTTATTATTATGAACGTAATAGTTTAAACAACAAAACTATATTAAAGTGATTTATTCCATTTTACTAGTAAAAACTTCTACATGGTTTGCTAATTTCCCTGCAGCTAAAATGAAATAAATGTCATGTATTCTCTTTTACCCGTAAGAACGAGAACGGTCGATCGCAGTTGTCTTATTGCGTTCGCACGTGCTCCACGTGTTCCACGTGTTTCGCGTAGAAATAAACATATAAATACTTGAATAATTTAGTAAGAAGCTGTGATTTGTGATTATTATGGAATCCAGAGGGAAACGAATACTGTCCATGATAAATAAGTCTAAAATACTGGAAGGTAAGTGATTTTAACTACAAAATTGTAAATTTTGAGGTTATATTAGAAGTTTTTCTTTTATTTAATGATTTGGCTATGGAATGTTTGCTTGCACGGTGATTTTATTATGTACTTGGCTTTATAATAATGTATGTAGGTACTTTTAAAGGTTACTTAATTTCATTTTCAAGGCCTCGATGTTGGTAGATTATTGTTTGTTCTAAAAGTTTACGTAAGGAATCTTTTTTAAAATGATAACTTGGTGAATTGTACATACATACATACATACATATAATCACGCCTTTATTCTCGGAGGGTTAGGCAGAGGTGAATTAACACCCACATTTCACCAATCATTGTATTCGGTCCCATGTTATGTAATAGGGGGTGAGCCTATTGCCATCTTTTCGGGCACTAGTGTTGACTCGAGCCTATAACTGAGGCTGAGTCTGGGCTGTATATATCTGTCTGATGTTAAACAGCCCTATCCTTTAGTCGCCTTGTACGACACCGCATGGAAAGAGATAGGGTGGCCCAAATTCTACTCTGCCGGGAACCATGCGGCACTGCATGATGAGTTACTGGACGTGATTCATTGTTTGTTTGCATTATAATCTAATATCTTTTTATTTTTCAACAGATGATTTTGATGAAGAGCCAGGCCCTTCGCATGAAAGGTTTTTTAGTCCAGCTTCGAACTGCACTTCGGTTTTGAGTGACTCTAGAGATAAAATAGTGACTGAAATGGAGCGCATGTTTGACAGCGATGATTCTGATAAAGACCCCACTTACAGCCCAAATCCAGGATCTTTAATACAATCAGTGGATTTATTTGGAGGACAATGGGTGAAAGACAAGGATGAGATCATAGAAAATGCTATGCAGTTCTGTGGCGACGCACATTATATTGACGAACCAGTTCAACCTAATGACGGCGATGCTATAATTGAACAGGTCTTGCCAACATCTGATGCACCTCAAGTCGTACTATATCTGTGGGTGCTCCTATTGAAAGGAGTATTCGATGCTACACGAAAAAGAAAACGTTGGATGAAACCAGAACCTCAAAATTGGAAAGTAAATATTGCGAAGAAAAAACGATCTGAAGGTTTACCTTATACCACGAAAAAAAAAGAAAGGAGTGCTAAAATACCAAAAGAGATTGACTGTGAGAAATGTTTCTATAAATGCAGTATAATTTCTCTAGAAGAGAGAAATAGCTTATGTCGTCACTACTGGAGTTTGAACTATACTGAAAAAAAAGAATTTCATTCTCAGTAATGTGGAAGTAGACTCTCCGAAAAGAGTTCTAACTGTTCGTGGTCCAAAGAAACAGCGTCAATTCACAAAAAGATGTTTCTTTTTTCACAAAGGTGAGAAGAAGCAGGTATGTCAGAAGTTTTTTTGCTATACGCTAGCCATTTCTCCGACTGTTGTAAATGATGCTATTCGAAAGCGTAATGATTTGGGGCTGTATAAGGGTATTGACAAGAGAGGCAAACATGAACCGCCCAATAAGACTAATGAAGCTGATGTGAACTTTGTGAAAAAACACATAGAATCCTTCCCCGTCATGGAGCCACACTACATAAGACAAACTTCGAAACGCCTATATTTGGATGCCTCGTTATCTATCACGAAAATGCATAAACTTTACATAGAAAAGTGCACAGAAAATAATAAGGTTCCAGTATCTGAAATAACGTACAGGAGAATATTTTGTAACCATTACAATTTTAGTTTTTTTGTTCCAAAAAAGGATCAATGTTTGGCATGTTCTAATTTCAACAAGGCTAGTAATGACGAAAAATTATTATTAAAAAGGGAATACGAAGATCATTTAGCAAGGAAAGAGTCCTGTAACTCGGCAAAAGCAAAGGATAAAGAAAGAGCAGAGAAAGATAAAGAGTTTTGCTGTGTAACATTCGACTTACAAGCTGTGTTACAGATACCATCTGGACTGGTTGGACAGCTATATTATAGTCGAAAACTATGCGTTTACAACCTCTGTATTTACGAAACAGCGCTGCCAAATGACGCATATTGCTTTCCTTGGTCAGAAATTAATGGTAAAAGAGGCAGTTCCGAAATAGGTAGTATCCTGTTTTACTATTTTTCTAAGTGCGTTCCCTCTCATATAACCGAGGTTTGTCTGTATTCTGATACATGCGGAGGACAAAACCGTAATCAATATGTTGCTGCATTGTTATTATTTGCTGTAAAAAACATTTCCCACTTTCAAAAAATTTAACACAAGTTTCTTGAATCAGGGCACAGCTACATGGAGGTAGATAGTATGCATAGCAGTATTGAGTCGGCAAAGAAAAATTCCGAGGTTTATTGCATGCCGGATTATCTGTCTATTTTCAAACGAGCAAGATCGAAGAAAATGCCTTACAAAGCTAAAGAATTTAAATTCAACGAATTTTATGATTTAAAAAAATTAGCTGATGAAACTGTTTTCAATCGTTCAAAAGATTGTAATGGAAATCAAGTAAAGTGGCTGAAAATAAAGAGAATGCAATATCTTAAAAAAGAAGGTTCGAAATTTTTTTTCAACTATGACATGTCAGAAACGTTCTTACACATCGATGTCTCAAAAAATTCGGAACCATCTCATAGTCTCAGTACTAGATCTAAAAAACGCATAGGAAACGCTACGCTTCAGAATAATTCTATTATCTTAAAACAGCTTTACATGAATCCTTTACCCATCAGTGAAGCTAAAAAGAGAGATCTTCTTAGTTTATGCACTAAAAAAATAATTCCTGAGGAATTTCATGGTTGGTACGCTGCTTTACCAACCGCAATAAATGAAGCAGATCGCTTACCTGAACCTTCAGTAGATGAAGATTCATCGGAAGATTAATTATTTAATGATTAAAGTTTGATTGTAATTTAATTATAAGTAATAAAACAGTTTGATTACTGAATATTATTTCATTTATTATCGTTTCATAGATTACCTATGTAAAAAAAATATTTATTTTTATCGATTTATTAATACATTGATCACTTAGTACTTGATTTCATGTAATAAGTGGTATGCTTATACTAAAACTCTACAGGTAAAATAGGTTAAACGTAGCAAAAATATCAATAACTTAGTAAAATTTGTAAAAAAAATCGTTCCTATTCAATAAATTGGTGTAAAATACATTAAGGTATTATAAAAAACTGAAATGAGCATTTAATATCCATGAGTTCGGGTGATATAACATGTTTGTAATGTACAAGTAAAATGTATTAAATGTGACCCCCTTTCGATCTAAATTAAATTTTATACAGTTTGTACGTATATAACATTTTATTTAAGGGTATATTTGAAAAATAGGATATTTATTGCACAGTTTTACTTTAACAGTTTTTTAATTAAAGTGTTTCAATTAGAACAAATTAAAACGTAAACTTTTAAAAGACATTTACTCGAATTGACAGTAACTACACTTATTACATTTTACCCGTAAGCAGACGAAATATGTTATAAAGTATAAGAAACCAATTATAGATATAAGTTTGGCAATAAATACTGTAACAACTTATGAGCATAACATAACTAATAAATAATAATTTGAGACATAATAACAACAAACATGTCAGACGCCCTAGGTATGAAATTATCACTTCAAAAGTTTGAAAAGTTTTTCACTAACTTATTTCTTGTATTATGCATAAAATACACTTAAAACATATACTACAGTTATTTGTCAGTAATTCTTGTAAATAATTTCATAAAACACTTATCTAGTTCTTCTGCTATACATGTTTAAAAATCACTGTAACTGCGTCTATTTTTTAAAAACGGCGGCAATGAATGAATACTCGCACTTCTGACAAATTTTATTTTTTTTCTGTTGCCAACTGTGGTATAGTGGAGTTCAAAATCATTGAAATCCATAGATTATTTATTCAACTAATAGATTATAATCGATTATTCACCAAAGACACATAGAACGTGAAAATATTCGTGTCCAATCAACGCGAAGGAACAATGGTTCAACATATGAACCATGGACGCGCGAGGGCTCGCGTAAGCGTGGTGCATATGTTGAACCATGGACGTTTCACGGGTTAAGTCTTGCACACCTAATGTTCACACAGGGTACCCTAACAAGTAAGCGACTGTGGTTTTCAGTGAGTGTTTAAACGAATATGCCTTACTAAGTTGCTCTTATCACTGAAACATTTCTTACATACATTACACTCATAAGACTTCTCGTCAATGTGTGTTCGAGTGTGCGTATCTAAATGACCTTTGCTAATGAAACATTTCTTACATACGTTACACTGATAAGGCTTCTCGCCAGTGTGTATACGAGCGTGCTCACGTAAATTACACTTAAATCTGAAATATTTCTTACAAATATTACACTGATAAGGCTTCTCGCCAGTGTGTGTACGTGAATGTCTATTTAAACTACCCCTTTCACTGAAATATTTCTTACACACTTTACACTCATAAGGCTTCTCGCCAGTGTGTGTGCGAGTGTGCGTATCTAAATGATTCTTTTTACTGAAACATTTTTTACAAACATTACACTCGTAAGGTTTCTCGCCAGTATGTATACGAGTATGTGTATTTAAACTACCCTTTTCATTGAAACATTTCTTACACACATTACACTCATAAGGCTTCTCGCCGGAGTGTGTGCGAGTGTGCGTATCTAAATAACCTTTACTACTGAAACATTTCTTACATACGTTACACTGATAAGGCTTCTCGCCAGTGTGTGTACGAGTGTGCTTATGTAAATTACCCTTAAATCTGAAATATTTCTTACAAATATTACACTGATAAGGCTTCTCGCCAGTGTGTGTACGAGTATGTCTATTTAAAGTACCCCATTCACTGAAAGATTTCTTACACACCTTACGCTCATAAGGCTTCTCGCCAGTGTGTGTGCGAGTGTGTGTATCTAAATGATTCTTTTTACTGAAACATTTTTTACAAAAATTACACTCATAAGGTTTCTCGCCAGTATGTATACGAGTATGTCTATCTAAACTACCCTTTTCATTGAAACATTTCTTACACACCTTACACTCATAAGGCTTCTCGCCAGTGTGTGTGCGAGTGTGCGTAACTAAATAAGCTTTAATACTGAAATATTTCTTGCAAATATTACACTGATAAGGCTTCTCGCCAGTGTGGGTACGAGTGTGCTTATGTAAATTGAAATTAAATCTGAAATATTTCTTACAAATATTACACTGATAAGGCTTCTCGCCAGTGTGCGTACGAGTATGTCTATCTAAACTACCCTTTTCACTGAAGCATTTCTTACACACCTTACACTCATAAGGTTTCTCGCCAGTGTGTGTGCGAGTGTGCTGATCTAAACTCCACTTAATACTGAAATATTTCTTACAAATATTACACTGATAAGGCTTCTCGCCAGTGTGTGTGCGAGTATGTCTATCTAAATGGCCCTTTTCACTGAAACATTTCTTACATACCCTACACTGATAAGGCTTCTCGCCAGTGTGTGTACGCATATGAATTATTAAATGATATTTACGTCTAAAACATTTCTGACAACTGTCACATATTAACTGTTTAAGTTTCTTGCTTGAGCTCCTATTAACACTGTGGTCTGCACTGATTTTGTTTCCAGACATTCCTTTGTGAGCGTCACTATGATCGGATGTGCTAATATTATGTTTATTGTTGGTATCTGTTTCGTCGCGTGTTTCCACTATCATATTATTCTTAACTGTATTTTGTTCTACAACGCTATTAGTTTCGTCTTGTGGTTCTTCAATGTTCACCTTTGCTTGGTCACTTCTCGTTTGGTTGTTAGCTGGCGTATCTTCATAGTTCATCTGCGTAGTTGGTCGAGATTTTTTAGAAACAGGAGCACCTGAATAAGAAACCACATGAATGTATCTATATTTGTATATTTGTGTAGTAATCTATACTTATAAAAAAAAATACTTTTTGTTAAAAAAACAATATTGATGGAAGAACGACTTGAAAAAGCTCGCTGTGGAAATATACGATGGAGTATCGGGTGCATTGGTGCACTTTGGAAGAGGTCTGTGTCTAGCAGAGGACTGCAACCGGCTGGTATTGATTGATAATAATAAATCAATTTTGAATTTGGACTAGACGAGGCATTAAACATGGCTCTAACCCAAACTTGGTATAGGTCTGTACAGGGTGAGCCCTCCTACGTCCCGTGGTTTGAAGGCTGTAAGTTGAGCAGGAGTACCATCAAAACATTACTGAGGCCTCGTTCTGGGCAAATTAGCTTTCCTAATGAAGAAAGCTGACTTTCCAAATTGTAGGGAATGCGATAAAATTGAAGATGTGCAGCATTTGCTTATGGAGTGTGTGCGGAATGGAGCTGAGAGGGTCTTACTGATGAGTGACTTGAACCTGAATGGGATGGTTTGGGTCGGGTTCAGTCTGTGCTCTCCGAGTGATTAGGTGAGGTTTAAACTAGGTGTGAACTGAAAACAATTGGAAAGAAAAGAAAAAAGAACGTGACGTGTTACTGGTATAGGGTAGGATGGGGTTGAATAACAGTATAGATAAACATCCCTAAAACATCCCGATTAAAACAAAACAAAAAAGGTAAGGAACTTAATAAGCTATACTTGTAGATAATTTCCATCATTCCATCCCTCCATTATGGGATCCATCGTACAGAAGTACTCGATGTGCTAACTCAATATTACCTTCAGCATCTTCTTGTATCACGTCAACACTTTCTGATCCACCTGCAGTCGTCTGCGTCACTTCCTCCATGCTCAGGCGTTCATTGGGCATAACTTCTACCTTGACTTGCTGCGGAGACAACACCACATTAGCACATCAATGTTCTTAGTAACAATCTGTTCAAAATTGGAACTTGGACTGTATATGTATGAGTTGCTACAAACCCCAGGAGTAACTGTCACAACGTGTGCTGACGACACAGCCCTACTCGCCTCCAATAAGTGCCCTATTCAACTTCAAGCCTTACATTGATTGAATAAGAGTACTACATAGTACATAAAATTGTTGAGATAAGAGGTGTTGCATAGCTGTCCTCTCATTCAATCTGCCCCTACTGCACAAAGGCCTGCCCCTGTATCCTCCAACTCTCATTGTATCTCACCACCCACTGCGACAGAGGGCCTACAGCCTTTCCCCGGTACCCCATCAACAGACAGTAAGCTACCTAGGCATGCATCTGGACCGTACACTCACATAGAGAAAACACGTTCAGACAAAGTAAGAAGAAATTTACTTGAAATACAAAGGTCCCTATTGGCTGTTTTTTTTTTTATATAGGACACGCTAACTTGACCTCACTTCGCCTGATGGTAAGCTAAAGGCAAAGTCTCAGGAAAGAGGGTCACCATTACAGTCACTAAGTGCTACAATGGTGGCACTCAGCTTGGCGGCCTCATCATGGTTTTTCACGCCCCGCTTAAAGGCCCCGGGACTGTAGGAAGAAGGAAACACGTTTGCTGGTAATGAATTCCAGGTCTTGGTGGTGCGGCAAAGTAAAGAGTCTCCGAACCGCTTGGTTCTTGCTCGTATATTCTGCACAGTGTGAGGGTGACATCTAAGGCCTGCACGTGTTGTCCTATGTAGGAAATGAGATAGTGGGATTAGTCAAGGAAGCAATATCTCTACGCATCTACAAAGGCTCGAGGGTGTTCGTGACCTCAGGGTTGCCAATAATTCGGACCGCGCGTCGGTAGGTAGTAGGTATTTCGCGGAGCCATCCCAGAGATGAGAGCAGTATTCCACGCAGGAGCGAATTTGTGTCTTACAGAAGAGACACCATTGCTCCGGCGTGAAAAAACGTCTCACTTTGTTCAGGAGTCCGAGTTTCCGCGAGGCTGTTTTGATGATGCTCTGGATGTAATTTCTGGTATTCAGTTTGCAGCGAATATCCATGCCTAGGATGTTAAGATTGTCCTGCAGTGGCAGTGGCGTGCTGTGAAGAGTGGGAAGGGGAAGGAAAGAAGGGACTTCAATAACAGCATAATAAATACAAGCCTGTCTCCATATCCTTTGTACAACATATCTCAAATTATTCCGGTCTATAAAAGTTATTTACTATGTCAATGGTTACTTGCACATACCACGTGACAATGGTGACTCTCAGCTTGACGGCCTCATCATATGCTTTTACACGCCCCACTTAAAGGACCCGGGACTGTGAATGTAAATGATAAGTGGATTGATTCCACACTCTTTACTCTGTTGCCTCTCCGCATTGTTATTTGAATCACTTACGTGTGATGGATATATCGTAATAAATAAGAAATCGATGTTGCTGCAAAGTTCTTTGATATCACAATTTTATTAAATTCCAAAAAGTGCTTTTCAACAGGACTCGAACGCAGGCTTCAAACTTACGACCTTACACAGTATGCCACAACAGTACATGTGAATAGTGGTAAAAAATGAACAGTATCAGCAGGCTGAAGTCTTGGAACTTATTGAAAGAGTTAATTATGAGTCATCTTATTGGAATTTGTTCTTTACCTTCCGTAAACATGTATACTTAAAAATATTTTGTTTTACGTGAAGTTATGGCGAAAAACTCGAGGAAATCAATTTATAATTACTTTTACGTAGCACTTTAATATATCCTCACATCAGCAGTTAATATTTGTTTATAGGTTTTAGATTTATGCTAGTTATGATAACCACTTTGGATTGTTATGTTATTCACACACTAATGAAACTGCAACATAGATAACACTTTCACATATGACTTTGAACTTTGCACAGCCATTTAGCTTATATTTGCATTGTTTAAAATAATAAATATTTCTCATGTTTTGAGTCCATTAAATCATTTCATCTTTTCATTTGTTTTGTTATAATTTTATGGTACTGTTAATCCACTGTATTCATTTTATTTGTCGTGATAGTTTGAGCACTATTTATTGTTTTTTTACTCAGTTTACTTTAATTTGAGTCGATTTAATATTATAAACTTTATTTAATCACAAGTATGATGTTGACTCAAGCACAGGTGGCGCCCTCCTCACTATGTAATAAGCAATAAGCTATCCCTGTGCTAAATAACAGTTGGATCCATCCAGCCATTAGAGTGTGAGACTATTGAATGAAAAACATCTAAACATCTCCACTGACTTTCATACAACACTTCAAGACTACTCACCACTTTGTTGTTCAGCAACTGCATGAACAGCTCCTCGCTGCAGAGAGATGTCCTCCTCAGCTCGTAGCAGGTCTCGAGCCTTGAGCAACAAAGGTTGCAGGCCAGGGATGGTCTGCCATCCTCTGTAACCAACTATTAAACAAAATTTTATTATTTTACTACTGTTTGAACATTAGTGTGTCAATGCAGCAGTATGTTAACTTTTCCTATACATTTAGATCATAAAACATAAAGCTAAAGATGAGACTTGAAACCAGATTCTTGCGGAGAGAAGCTCAAATGCACCGATTATCGATTATATATCAAACCTTTCCGTGTGCGCCACCGCCCAGTATTTCTCGTGACTAGGTGTCAACATATATGCCGAAGTTAAGTTGTTATTTACAAGAGGCTCTTTTATTAAACGTGCCAGACGTAGTATTACTCACCAGCATTAGAGTCAGAGACTCGTACATCTCCTGTAAATGAGTGTCGGCAATCGACTGCAGTCGAGAGCCCGCTAGACATAGTCTACACATAGACAGCTTCTCCATCTTCAAATTCACTTTCGCGTCAGTTCAATAACACCGTTTACGATGTTTGGAACTCCAGTCTTTAAATGTATAGTATTGTTCAACTTTAAACCATGCAAATCTTTACTAATTTAATGATTAACGTTTAACCTTAATTCCTAATTCATTTCTGAAGTAAATTCGTTCAGCTATGTTCACTACACAACTATAATTGGATAGGAAGGAGTAATTGAGTAATCATTATTAATAATAATAATTACGAATACAATACTAAATACCTAGCCTGCATTAACGACCAAAGAGAATACAATCAAAATCAATACTAAGTAAAACATCGACAAAGAAGAGTAGGTATTTACATTAAAAAATGAAAACATTTTTTAGGAACATTTTTGATTTGGTTACAAAACCTTTGAGCCTTGTCTTCTTTCGTTGATTGCATAGGTTATTATATATAGTAGAGATGGTTGATTGCTGCCTCAGTAAAGTTGTGGGGAGGAACTTCCTAGAGAGATTTGTAATTTTGACTAAAAACTCGCAGTCAATCTTTGCAGATATTTGTATCTCTATGGTTTTTCAAATCGATTTTTATGAAGCTTGGATAAGAGATTGAATATTTTCTCGAATATGCTTATTGTTAAATGTTTGACTCCTTAAGGCGTCGCCGTCGATTAGACGCTAGACGCTCATGCAATCGTCATTCGTGCCATCAATCATGAATTCCGTTTTAATGATGGTTATACTGTAGACATTACACGTTCAATCAGAATTTTCATCAGTCACATCAAATACTTAACACAGAATACACGTGTTAGCACAAAGTGATATACCTATTCACAAAATGAAAGCCCCGTTTTGACATTTGTCTCCGCGGCGAAATTAATGAAGCAACTATGCAACTCGGTACTCGATACTCACGATGAATCGAATCTAGTTTGCACGGGGATTTCATCGATTTGAATATGAATGTAAAGTACATTTAATTAAAGTTTTAAATGTACTTTGAAGTTTTAATTGGAAAAATTAGCTTAGCTAATAAGAAATTTGATTTTGTAGGTATTTTAAAATAAAACAATATTATGAAAGGTCAATTTACTGAAATATTTAAATCAGTCTTCCGAATCACTTTCTTCAGATGATGAGCCAAACACGTCGTTTATTAATTATTATTTTACGTGTTCATTCTACCACTTTTACCTAGTTTTCCTTCGTAATTTAGGCACAAGCTTCATTCAACAATGTCAACATTTTCTTAGTGGAGAATGCCGGCTTTGTGAGTCGTGCTGCTGTGTCCTTTGACTTGAGCCCAAATCAGCTCAATAGCATTATATTGACAGTAATAAGGCGGCGTTCTTTCCACTTCGTGTCCACGCTGAAGTGCCAATTCGTCAATTTTATATTTTGGTTTCGCAGGTTTATTTTCTTTTACTAGCTGTAATAATTCAGCTTTTAACAAATTGTTTTTGTAGCCATGCTACAAAATCAGCCTTTTTGTTCGATTGAGTCGGTGGTCTATTTGAACCGAATGGTAAGGTGCATTATCCATAACGATTATGCACTGTTCAGGGAGGTTTGTTAGTAACTTAGTAAAGACAGCTTCTTGTCACTGAGCTGGACCGGATCTTGAATCACATTTCTCAATGGGGCTCTGAAAATCTGGTCGAGTTCAATGCCAAGAAGACGCAGGCTTGTGCGTTCACAGCAAAGATATCTTCTTTCCTTCCCCTTCCCACTCATCAGAGCACGCCACTGCCACTGTAGGACAATCTCAATATCCTAGGTATGGATATTCGCTGCAAATTGAATAACAGAAATTACATCGAGAGCATCATCAAAACAGCCTCGCGGAAACTCGGACACCTGAACAAAGTGAGACGTTTTTTCACGCCGGAGCAGCGGTGTCTACTCTATGAGACACAAATTCGCTCCTGGGTGGAATACTGCTCGCATCTCTGGGATGGCTCCGCGAAATACCTATTAGATGCTCTCGACAAGTTGCAGCGACACGCGGTATGAATTATTGGGAACCCTGTGGTCACGAACACCCTCGAGTCTTTGCAGATGCGTAGAGATATTGCTTCCTTGGTTGTATTTTACCGTCTCTATCATGGGGAATGTTCTGATGAGCTCTTCTGAGCTTAGATTTCACGCTCACACTGCAGAATATACGAGCAAGAACCAAGCGGTTTGGAGACCTTTTTCTTTGCCGCACCACCAAGACCGGGAATTCCTTACCAGCTCACATTTCCTTCTTCCTACAGTACGGAGTCCTTTAAGTGGGGCTAGAAAAAGCATTTGATGAGGCCGCCAAGCTGAGTGCCACCATTGTAACATTACTTTGTGTCTGTAATGGTGACCCTCTTCCTGAGACTTTGCCTTTAGCTTACCATCAGGCGAGGTGAAGTAAAATTGGGGTGTCCTAGACAAAAAACCTATCAAAGAAACTTGTAGTGCTCCACAGGGCGAAATAATACTTCATTGCGGGGCAGTGACTCCTTCTTTATAAGGCACAGGTCCGGCCCCACATGGAGTCCTGCTGTCACCTTGTTGCTGGAGCGCCTGCATACCAGCTTGACCCCATCGACTCGGTGCAAAGACAGGCATTGAGTCTGGTCGACAATCCCATTCTCGCAAGTGATGTGGAACCTTCCAGCCTTAAGGCCCAACGCTTTTCATAATGTATATGGACGATATTCACTATGCGATCAACACCAACATAATATGCTGTGCCGATGACACTGTTGTCACATTTGATGGCGCAAGCTGGGCTGAGGCAGTTTCAAAAGGTCAGTCGGGCATGGGGCAAGTGTCAGCATGGCTGCGTTGTAATTTACTGACACTTAACGTCAATAAAACTAAATATGTTTGCTTCCACAAAATAGCGGCTTCGGCCCCTTGCACATCACTTAGCATCAAATTACACAATTGTAAAGAAATGAAAGGTTGCAACTGTGAACCCATTCCAAGGACAGCTAGCATTAAATACCTTGGCGTAATCATTGACGAAAACCTGAACTTTAAGGAACACATCATCGTTTTGTCAAACCGAGTGCGGAAAACCGCAAACATAATGAAAATACTGCGTCCTACAGCGCCGACTGACGTCCTGAAATCCGTTTATTTTGCTCTGTGTCAGTCGCTTGTGACGTACCTATTGCATAGGGAGCTGGGGTTCTGCTCAAAAGACCTTCCTTATGCAACTGGAAAGAGCCCAACACGTCGTTCTGAAAGCTATGTACCAGAAGCCCGTTAGGTATCCCACAACACAGCTCTACAAGGACAGCGGGGTACCTACCGTACGCCAACTATTTGTGTTGAAAGCGTTTCTTAAAGCCCATCAAACAGTTATAAGCAGTGAACAATACGAACAACTGCTAAAGCGCCGCTCATACAGAGTGACGGTACCTAAAGTTAATACAACATTTGCAGAACGGTTTGGTCCACACATAGAGTATTATATATACAATAGAGTGGCTAAGTCCTGTGATATCAAAAACTGCTCTCTAAAAGAGGCAAAAATGTTGGTTACAAAATGGCTGATTTCACTGACATACGAAGCTACAGAAATTCTTCTACTACACTAAGTTGAATACTTGTAGAAATAACCAAAGTTTATAGTGTATATGATTAAGATTTGTCCAGTATTTATTTATTTATTTATATACATGCAAAAAGTTATATACAACTATTATATACATTTATTACACAGCCATTACCTGTCTCTTCTTCTAGCCTTTGTGTGATTAAATGAAACTTATGACCGAGCACTGGAATTAAATAAGGAAAACGTCACGGTACCCACAGGACAGGCTTGCCTAGTGCGGGGCCAGCGGGAAAATCTATGTGATTGTGAAAAACTTGTTCTGGAAATACATTATTTCTATTTATTTATTTTATTTTAGGAGGGACGAGGCTCAGAGGTTCCACATTCGCAATGTGTGTTCTACCGTCTATACCGCATTTTCAGGGTCGGCTGCGCGAGTGTAACACCCCTGGAGTTGCATACGTCCATAGGCCACGGTAACCACTTCCCATCAGGTAGGCCGTGTGCTTGTCTGCCACCTAAGTGGTATTAAAAATACCGACATCCGCGCGGGCGGCACCGCGGGTGGAATGCTAGTATAATTAGACAACCACAAAAGCACACGCACTTATTCACATGCATAGCAACATCCGGTGGCTCAACAATATTCAAACATTCAAATGTTTGCACTGAGAGGGAATCGAATCAGCGACCTTTGACTTGGCAGTCGCACGTGTTATGTATATCTGTACAAACTCGTACCTAAGATGCCCAAGAGGAGTCAGATGAAACAGCTAGTTGTAGCCGTTAAAGTTGTTTATTCAAAGTATCTGTCTATTAATTAACTAACCAAAACGTATCGCTAACGCGATGTACATTTTTTTGAACAGCGCCATCTATGGACGCAAGGGAAACTAATAACAAAGGATATTACTCAAATAATAAAAATTAGTATCAGTTATAAAGTATCTGTGCCGACGTATGCAATCTCGCCGGGACCTCAACCACGACACGAGCCCTGAACCAACCGTCTCAACAAATTGCATAGACAAACCCGCATGTTACGCTATACTGAGTGAACCAAATTGTGAAGACAGCAGGTATAAGTTGCCGAATCGGCGCCACGTGCAGCGATTGACCCCGTATCTCCGCCTCGTGCCGCACCGTCAGCTGTATAATGGCGTGATCGGAAATCGATTGCATCAGTGTGCGAACTGATTTATAATTTTCATTAAAATAAGGATTCACTTGTGTTCTTGCATCGAACGTGGTCACTAGACTTAATTAGCGGTAGTAGTTAGAATGTCGTTCTCATCACCGAACTTATTCACTTAGGCTAGTATGGTGTAATGTTTTTCCTACATCGAGTGCATTCACCTTTAGGCTAGTTAGATTAAAATAAATAAGTATAATAAATCTCGTTTTAAGTGATTCTAGTTTCCTTCTTGTACCCTCTGGCTGCGGGAAAACGTAATTCACGCTCTACCAATGCAATACAGTAATGTTATAATGGCGCAGAACAAATATTAGAATTAATGTTATTTCACACACGTTTCACGCCACACTTAAGTCTAGTACACCTAATGTACTCGCAGGGTTCCGTAACAACTAAGCGACTGTAGTTAGTAGTAGTCAGTGAGTGTTTAAACGAATATGTCTTACTAAGTTGCTCTTATCACTGAAACATTTTTTACATACATTACTCTCATAAAGCTGTTCGCCAGTGTGTGTACGAGTATGCTTATCTAAATTATCTTTTTTACTGAAACATATCTTACATACATTGCATTCATAAGGCTTCTAGCTAGTGTGTGTACGAGTATGTCTATTTAAATTACCCCTTTCACTGAAATATTTCTTACACACCTTACACTCATAAGGCTTCTCGCCAGTGTGTGTGCGAGTGTGCGTATCTAAATGATTCTTTTTACTGAAACATTTTTTACAAAAATTACACTCGTAAGGTTTCTCGCCAGTATGTATACGAGTATGTGTATTTAAACTACCCTTTTCATTGAAACATTTCTTACACACCTTACACTCATAAGGCTTCTCGCCAGTGTGTGTGCGAGTGTGCTTAACTAAATAACTTTTTTGATTGAAATATTTTTTACACACCTTACACTCATAAGGCTTCTCGCCAGTGTGTATAATAATATGTCTATTTAAATTAGCCTTTTTACTGAAATTTTTCTTACACACCTTACACTCATAAGGCTTCTCGCCAGTGTGTGTGCGAGTGTGCAGATCTAAACTCCACTTAATACTGAAATATTTCTTACAAATATTACACTGATAAGGCTTCTCGCGAGTGTGTGTACGCATATGAATTATTAATGTATATTTACGTCTAAAACATTTCTGACAACTGTCACATATCAACTGTTTAAGTGTCTTGCTTGAGCTCCTATTAACACTTTGGTCTGCACTGATTTTGTTTGCAGACATTCCTTTGTGAGCGTCACTATGATCGGATGTGCTAACATTTTGTTTATTGTTGGTATCTGTTTCGTCGCGTGTTTCATTCTTAACTGTATTTTGTTCTACAACGCTATTAGTTTCGTCTTGTGGTTCTTCAATGTTCTCCTTTGCTTGGTCACTTCTTGTTTGATTGTTAGCTGGCGTATCTTCATAGTTCATCTGCGTAGTTGGTCGAGGTTTTTTAGAAACAGGAACACCTGAATAAGAAACCACATGAATGTAGTAATCTATACTTATAAAAAAATACTTTTTGTTAATAAAAAAATATTGATGGAAGAACGACTTGAAAAAGCTCGCTGTGGAAAAATACGATGGAGTATCGGGTGCAATGGTGCACTTTGGAAGAGGTCTGTGTCTAGCAGAGGACTGCAACAGGCTGGTATTGATTGATAATAATAAATCAATTTTGAATTTGGACTAGACGAGGCATTAAACATGGCTCTAACCCAAACTTGGTATAGGTCTGTACAGGGTGAGCCCTCCTACGTCCCGTGGTTTGAAGGCTGTAAGATGAGCAGAAGTACCATCAAAACATTACTGAGGCTTCGTTCTGGGCACTATCCATGCTCAAAATTTGCTTTCCTAATGAAGAAAGCTGACTTTCCAAATTGTAGGAAATGCGATAATATTGAAGATGTGCAGCATTTGCTTATGGAGTGTGTGCGGAATGGAGCTGAGAGGGTCTTACTGATGAGTGACTTGAACCTGAATGGGATGGATTTGGGTCGGGATCAGTCTGTGCTCTCCGAGTGATTAGGTGAGGTTTAAACTAGGTGTGAACTGAAAACAATTGGAAAAAATAAATAAAAAAGGACGTGTTACTGGTACAGGGTAGGATAGAGTTGAATAACTGTATAGATAATAACACCTAAAAATCCAGATTAAAACAAAACAAAAATGGTAAGGTACTTAATAAGCTATACTTTTAGATAATTTCCATCATGCCATCCCTCCATTATGGGATCCATCGTACAGAAGCACTCGATGTGCTAACTCAATATTACCTTCAGCATCTTCTTGTTTCACGTCAACACTTCCTGATCCACCTGCAGTCGTCTGCGTCACTTCCTCCATGCTCAGGCGTTCATTGGGCATAACTTCTAGCTTGACTTGCTGCGGAGACATCACCACATTAGCACACCAATGTTCTTAGGAACAATCTGTTCAAAATTGGAACTTGGACTGTATATGTATGAGTTGCCACAAACCCCAGGAGTAACTGTCGCCGCGTGTGCTGACGACACAGCCCTACTCGCCTCCAATAAGTGCCCTATTCAACTTCAAGCCTTACGTTGATTGAATAAGAGTACTACATAGTACATAAAATTGTTGAGATAGGAGGTGTTGCACAGCTGTCCTCTCATTCAATCTGTCCCTACTGCACAAAGGCCTGCCCCTGTAGCCTCCAACTCTCATTGCATCTCACCACCCACTGCGACAGAGGGCCTACAGCCTTTCCCCGGTACCCCACCAACAGACAGTAAGATACCTAGGCATGCATGCATCTGGACCGTAGACTCACATGAAGAAAACACGTTCAGACAAAGCAAGAAGAAATCTACTTGAAATACAAAGGTCTCTATTGACTGGTAGGACACTATTCAATATTATCCATGGATTATAAACCACTCATATATAAGTCGACCCTTAAACCCATCTGGACATACTACTGGACATAAAAAAATTGGTTGCCTGTAAAGTCGGTATACGGGCGAAAGTTTTACGTGACAACGACTTTGAGTGGTAAAATAATTTTAATGTGAATATTCATTCGTATAGTAGGAAGAAGGATGAAATATCACTACACAATCGTTTTACAATTAACTGGCAACGTGTAAACTTGTATGCAGGCGCCTAAGCGAAATAGAAGCGCAAGACATGAACCGGTGTGTATGCCTATCTCTCTCACTCTCTCTCTCTCGCTCTGTCTCTCTCGCTCTTAGGCGGGCTAACTGTGCTCGAGTGGAAGGGACGCGTGCCTTTCACTTTTTATGTCTGTCTCTCTCGCTCTTAGGCGGGCTAACCATGCCAGAGTGGAAGGGACGCGTGCCTCTCACTCGCTCTCATTGTGAGCGCATAACGTGAGCGGAGCGTAACGCAGTTTCTTGAAGTGTCACCCGGCAAACCAATTTATAAGACGTTGTCACGTCAAAACTAAATCATTAAACAACTGTGCTGTTATTCGAAGCCTAATAATATTTGAGAGTGGCAACACTTGTTTCTACTGTATGGTCGTCTCTTTCTAGCCTATTGCTATCCTTTTCTGGCACACCCCTCTTTCCACCAGGCAAGTCACGGCAGAGAATTTCTCTGCCGGACTCCTCATTGGCGTTTTTGTTTTCGTACTGAGTGGTCGTACTTAAAAGTATAATATTTAATTTTTCTAACGGATTCTCCGTACGCATACTTTTGTTAAAATATTTTGTATACCTACTTATAGAATACATTTCAATTTTAGACTTTTGTGCTTAAAAGTGGATAGTGATTCTTTATCTTCTAGTAGTTCTGGAAGTCGATCATCTTCGTCACCGGCGCGCTTGCGGTCCTCTGTGGCTGTTGCTTCCACAGAGGCGGTGATCGAGCCACTGCCTCGTTCCTCTGGGCCTACGCAAACGATGTCTCATCCGAGCATCGTCACAAGTAAGAAACGTAGGTCAGCGTCTAAAGCTACAAAGGAAGTCAAACGTGCCCGACATGAGGGCCCAGAGCATTCCGACATATTGAAAACGTTAGCTACGCCTTCACAAGTGAATTTCATGCAAAATTATTTATTTCAAAATTACCCTACACAAAGTTACGAAACCCAACATTGTAACGATAGCGACAGTGATGTTTCTTTAAATGTAAGTGCCGAGTTATATGTATACTGGTGATGAATGTACCGCACCGTACCGTACCCGCGCCCGCACACACACACACATACACACACACACACACACACGCACGCACGCACACACGCACGCACGCACGCACGCACGCACGCACGCACGCACGCACGCACGCACGCACGCACGCACGCACGCACGCACGCACGCACGCGCACGCGCACGCGCACGCACACACACACACACACGCAGCAGACATCACACAATCATTCTCAGCAGACATAAACATGCAATTTGGAGAAGATAAATGCAAAATTCACTCTATTACCCGTGGCAAGACATAAAATAATTCTTATACTCTTGAAACAGGCGAAAACATCGACTCGATGGATGAATATAGTACATAAAAATACTTAGGTTTTCATCAGTTCAAACAAATTCACCAAAAGCATGCAAATTTAGAATTAACCAAAACATTCAAAGATACAATGAACCAAATTCTAAGAAGTCAACTAAATGCACGCAATAGTATTAAAGCTATAAACACATTTGCAATACCAGTCCTTACTTATTCCTTTGGAATCATAAACTGGTCTCAAAGAGATTTAATCCGATTACAACGCACAATTAACACACATATGACAGCTAACCGAAAACACCACCCTAGATCATGCACACAACGTCTCACACTATCACGCCAAAATGGAGGGAGAGGACTCATTGATATACAGAACTTACACAACAGTCTCGTAGACAAACTACGTAAATATTGTTACACTAAAGCTGAACAATTGGATCTTCACAAATATGTTACAGATATTGATAAAAAACTAACCCCTCTTAACATAGAAAACAAAAACAGTGAACCAAAAATTCTAAGCAAACAACACAAAATAGATACATGGGCACAAAGTGCATGGGAGACACCTCGCCGACCTCAGTCAATCACACTTCGATAAAGTAGCATCGAACGAGTGGCTGCGGCGAGGAGAGCTGTTTCCTGTAACTGAGGCTTTTGTCATAGCTATCCAGGATCAAGTTATAGAAACCCGTGACTACCAAAAACACATCTTCCGAATACCTAACTTACCCACTAATCTATGTAGAAGCTGTTAAAAAAATTCAACACATCACTGGAGCATGTAAATCTATAGTCCAAACTGATTACAAACATAGACATGATCAAATTGCTGCAATAATTCACCAAAACTTAGCATAGCACACAAACATTCATTCGTTCCACAAAAAATAGCTTATTATAAATACTGTTACGTGCACGGGGTACAATTAAATGCCGTTTACTCAACGAAGAGATTTATTAGCTCACCACAAACTAGACAATTTAATCACTAGTACACACAGTACTCTTCAACAGTTCCAGTCGCTCAGTAGTTCACAGTAGTCCACAGTCGTTGCTCAGGTCGCAGGTAGAATCTTCTTCGGTCGCTTAAGTTCGCTGTGTTCGTTATCGATCTCAAAGACTGAATGAATCGTGTCGCTATGCGAGCGTGTTTATATACCTCTCAATTAGGAGGATCGAATTATCTAGAAAGCTCGCGAGCGACAAATACCTATTCTTTGATCTTGCCGCCGTCGCTGACCTTCGAGTACATTCTCGATATTTACCTATTGTTTATTATTAAGTCTGTAGGTACTCGTAGGTAGGTTGTGACTTTTTGTTGACGATTCCAGATTTTTCTATGCCATTCGGTAGAATACCTCGTCACTAACAATGCGTTTTTATTTCCTTAAGATTCGATTATTAGTTTTCGAGATATCGACGGCGGTCGCAACAATACAAACCCACCACTATTTTAGAAAACACCTCACATAAAATATACTGGGACAGAACAATTATTACAGACAAAACCATACACTACAAGAGACCCGACATTACAGTGCTAGATAAAATTAATAAATCAGTACTGATCTTAGATATAGCAATTTGCAACACACACAACCTAAACACTACACATTCAGAGAAAATGACTAAATACATAGATTTAGCTACTGAATTCAACTACTGGGTTAGTCCCTAAGGCCCTTCAAACTAAACTCAGCACACTACAAATGCCAAAATCCAACCTTATGCTTATACAGAAAGCCTACTACTTAACACATGCCATCTGACCCGGAAATTTCTTGCTTCATCCACATCACATTAACAATCTTTTGTCTTCTTTTTCTATGTTTCACACTTGGTTAAGACCTGTGTGTCTCTTACTGTACCCCTATTAATCAAAAGGGAGATGTTATATAAAAACTATAAATATAATAATAATAAACATGTATTGAATGCACCCTGGTTTATAAGAACCAGGAAACCATATGTTCAATCAAAAAGTGGTGTGATATATTTGATGTATAGAGGATTTTAGAAATCCTGGCAAATGTAAGGATAGGGCAAGCTCCATCGGGAGCGACGCCTCGAACGCCAACAGTGCCCACACCTCATATATAGTCACATTAAGACTAATCATAAGATTTATAATACTAGTATACACCAAAAAAATCTGTCCCATGTCCCTGTCATGAAAAATATTTACTACACTGTTTATTGTATGAGACATTGTTTTAGGCACCACTAGCTGACGCCCGCAACTTCGGTTTTTTAATCACATTCCCATTATGGGAACCATTTCCTGGCAAAAAAGCAACTTTTATTTTAACCAATAAATATATGATACCTAATATTTATTGGTAAATATTTGTGCGCCTCACTCTCACATGCACATTCCTTGACAGCTTATCACTCTCTTAACAACCATGTTGTGCAACTGTGGAACAAAAGGCATGAGGAAGTGGTGTCAGCTGCTACGCTAACCACCTTCTAGTGTAGCTTACATAAATGGCTTGCAGTGAACAACAAACAACAAAAGTGATATACTAGACTGAACTATACTCCAATACCAGGAAGTGCACAAAGCAGCAAATTGCTGCTCGTCCATAATTTAAATATTAATATGTTATTCCAGACTATAAACTATCACTGTGCTAAATAACAGTTAGATCCATCCTGTCGTTAGAGTGTGACTGGATAAAAAGCATCCAAACATCTCCACTAACTTTCATACAAAACTTCAAGACTACTTACTCACCACTTTGTGATTCAGCAACTGCATGAATAGCTCCTCACTGCAGAGAGATGTCCTCCTCAGCTCGTAGCAGGTCTCGAGCCTTGAACAACAGAGGTCACAGGCCAGGGATGGTCTGCTGTCCTCTGTAACCAACTGTTAAACATAATTTTATTATTTTACTACTAGTTTGAACATTAGTGTGTCAATGCAGCAGTATGCTAACTTTTTCTATACATTTAGATAAAAAAACTTGATCTTGAACAGATCATTGTAGAGAGAAGATTGATTATAAATCAAACCTTCTCACTGCCCCGTATCTCTCGTGACTTGGGGTCTACATATATCCCGGTCTCTTCGTATTACGAGTACAACAGCATAAAATATTTCGTATTACAACAGTAAGTATAAAATAGGTTAAGTTGTTTATTTATAAGAGGCTCTTTTATTAAACGTGCTAGACGTAGTATTACTCACCAGCATCAGAGTCAGAGACTCGTAAATCTCCTGTAAATGAGTGTCGGCAATCGACTGCAGTCGAGAGTCGTCCGCTAGACATATTCTACACATAGACAGCTTCTCCATCTCCAAATTTAATTTCGCGTCAGTTCAGAGACACCGTTTATCTTGTTTTGAGCTTCAGTCCTTAAATGTATAGTATCCTACTTTATACCATGCAAATCTTACTGATTAAAGTTTAACCTCAATTCACAACAAAGATAATACAATACTACGTAAGAGTGTTGCCAACCTCAAAAATTTAAAAAACAACAACTCGCCGTAAAAAAAACAGTAGAAAGCAGCAGGTAAAGAAAAAAAGGCAGGTTTCAAAATTTTGCTCATACCTATAATTAAATACTAAACAATTTTCTTAGTTACTAGCACTCACATACATTGATATACTTATAATCACAACAACAAAAAACGAAAATCAAAGTAAAATTATTTTTCAGTTCATAGATTTTTTTTTTTTATATATATAGGACACGTCAATTGGACTTCGCCTTGCCTGATGGTAAGCTGAAGGCAAAGTCCCAGAAAAGAGGGTCACCATTACTTACACATACCGTGTGACAATGGTGACACTCAGCTTGACGGCCTCATCATATGCTTTTTCACGCCCCGCTTAAAGGACCCGGGACTGTAGGAAGAAGGAAACACGTGAGCTGGTAATGAATTCCAGGCCTTAATGGTGCGACAGAGGAAAGAGTCTCCGAACCGCTTGGTTCTTGATCGGATGTTTTGCACCGTGTGCGGATGACATCTAAGACCTGCACGTGTTGTCCTGTGTAGGAAAGGGGAGGGTGGGACTAATTGGAAGAGCTCATCAGAACACTCCCCATGGTACAGACGGTAAAATACAGCCATGGACGCAACCTCTCTACACAGCTGTAAAGGTTCTAGGGTCTTCGTGATCTCGGGATTCCCAATGATGCGGACCGCACGTCGCTGCAACCTGTCGAGAGCATCTAGTAAGTACTTTGCAGAACCATCCCAGAGATGCGAGCAGTATTCCACACAGGAGCGAATTTGTGTCTTGTATAGAAGACACCGCTGCTCCGGCGTGAAAAATCGTCTCACTCTGTTCAGGACTCCGAGTATTCGTGAGGCTGTTTTGATGATACTTTCGATGTAATTTTTGTTATTCAGGTTGCAGCGAACATCCATACCTAGGATATTGAGATTGTCCTGCAGTGGCAGTGGCGTGCTCTGAAGAGTGGGAAGGGGAAGGAAAGAAGATACTTTTGCTGTAAACGCACATGCCTGCGTCTTCTTGGCATTGAACTCAACCAGGTTCTCAGAGCCCCATTGAGACAAGACAAGAAGCTGCCTTCTCTCTGCGATATTTGCCTGCTTGGCCGCAGGATGTCCATGATAACTCCCATGTAAAGTGCTATCGTCTGCATAACAATGAACATTGCCGGTAGACAGCATGTCGTTGATATGCAGAAGAAAGAGAGTGGGTGATAAGACGGACCCCTGGGGCACGCCAGCATTAACCTGCAGAAACTCCGAAGCTCGTCCGTCACAAAGGACGCGAATACGGCGCCCCTGCAGGAAGCTAGCAACCCAGTTATACAGCCTAGAAGGCAGACCAAAGGCAGGTAGCTTGGGAAGAAGCGATTTGTACCAGACTCTATCGAAAGCTTTGGCGATGTCAAGACTAATTGCCAGTGACTCGCCGTGCTTGTCCATAGCCTCACCCCAAAGATGGGTAACGTATGCTAGAAGATCACCCGTTGACCGTTTCGGTCTGAAGCCATATTGCCGGTCATTAATTAAGGAGTGATCCTCTAGGTGCCGCATAAGCTGTTTGTTAATTATGTGCTCGAACACTTTGCACAGCACTGAGGTGACGGCTATGGGTCGATAGTTGGCTGGCTCCGAGCGATCCCCCTTCTTGGGAATCGGCTGAACATTCGCCTCTTTCCAAGGCAAAGGCACTGTACCCGAACTGTAGGATAGCCGGTACAGGCGCGTAAGCATTGGAGACAACTCCGCTGCACATTTTTTCAAAACTACCGCTGGAATAGCATCCAGACCACTGGCTCTCCGGACATCGAGTGATTGCAGCACTGCACGGACATCGCGTTGCCTGATATGGATATCAGGCATCGCGTGGTCACTGTCGGGTAGTGTTGGTGGCTGCGTACTACAATCATCGATTCGGGAGTTGGCCGCAAAGAGATTAGCCAGCAGATTTGCCTTCTCTTGCGGCTCATGGGCCAGGGATCCATCAGGGTTACGCAGCGGAGGCAGCGAAGGCTGACAGAAGTTGGCTTGCACGGCTTTAGCCAGTCGCCAGTAGCCACGGCTTCCCGTGGGATGCATCACTAGCTCTTGACCAAGCCGCGCTATGCGCAGGGCATCCGCTCTGACGTAGGCCCTTCTACAGACCTTTGTGGCTTTGTTGTACGCCGCCTTGAAGTGGCCCAGATTGGGATGGCGCGTGGCGCGCGCCCTTACCCAAGCGCGATACGCAGACTGTTTTTGTTCAACAGCTTCCGCGCACTCGCGCCCGAACCAAGGGCGCACCCCGCGGTCTCCGGTGATATCGGTGTATGAGATATAGTATTCCATACCCAGACCGATCTCACCGGCGACAGCAGTAGCACAATCCGATGGGTTCTTACCTTCAAAGCAGCGCTCAACCCAAGGGATGGACGCAAAATAGTCACGAAGTCCATCCCAGTCTGCTGACGAGTAGTGCCAGAGACGCCGCTTCCCCTGCACGGGTCGTGTATATAGGCACCGTGGAACAGGCAGTGGTCGGAGTTGCCTAAAGCGGCTCGCACCGATACACTGTACCAGTCCGGATCACTCGTCAGCAGAAGGTCTATCAGAGAAGGTGCTAGGCCCGACCTTCTTGGTATCCTAGTGACCTCGTGCACCAATTGGGTCAGGCCGTGCGCCAGAGCAAATGCGTGGGCGGCTCTTTCCGCATGGTCTGTTTTGGAGGAGCCCAACCAGATCTCGTGGTGGGCGTTAAAATCCCCCAAAAATACCATTTCGGCATTCGGAAATCGCTCCTGCGCATCATCTGCCGCCTGACTCAGATATTCAAAGAGTCGAGTTGTCTCAGCATCTCCTGTATGGGAATGGTAGAGGCACACATAGATCTGACTCGTAGGGCCATGGTCTACGTGTACCCAAAGGATGGAGAAGGATGGGTCCTCTAGGCAGCGCAAACGGCGACAGCAAACATCCGCCCTAACAAACACGCACACCCCGGCTTTTGCACGAAAACTTTCCTCTAGAACATAGTCAGGGTAGAGCAAGTAGGTCGTGTCGTCAGGGCGGTGTATTTCCGTCTCCGTTAGAAATAACATGGCAGGTTTCGCCGTCTCTAGGTGTTGGTGGACGGCGTTGAGGTTTGCATGGAGCCCACAGATGTTAGTGGACTCCACCTCAAATAGCAGCTTTTGGGAGTGTGACGAGCCGCTGTGTTGCCTATTTCTCTAAATTGCGCTGCCATGAGTTTGGGTGGGAGAAGGCGTGAAAAAAGAGGTGGTTGCCGCCGCAGCACCGTGTGACAAAGCGTGGGATATTGGTTTTATCTATGAATGTGAGGCATGGCGAGAGCCGATGCGCCAAACGGAAGGGCCCCCGTACCCCCCCGAGTATGGTCGCCGGGCTCCCAAATCCGGTCACCAACCGGCACGACGAACCATATCGGGATTATGCGCGGCCTGGTGAGGCAGCCTCCCAAGGTGGTTAACCCCAGTTGGGCCCCTGTACTATACCGCGGGCGGCCAGCGGCACCACCGTTTCTACAGGTCTCCCTGTTCGGCGCATCGCCCCGCGCAATCCCCACTAGACTACGCCAAGACCCACTGGTCCCACTAGTGCTGCGACAACCACCACCTCTGCCCGGCTATGCACTTGCTGACCCCTGAACACAATCCAACCGAGATTGAATTGCTATGGAGGGTTTTTCGCAATAGTGCACGGTGGTACCTACCCGGTCGAAACTTGAGACAAATTTGTGCCACCAAGTTTCTACCAAGTTGAATGGGGTTTTCTTAGCGGTGAATACACATACTTGTGTCTTAGTGGGGTTGAATTGAACTAGGTTTAGTCGTCCCCAATCGGATACTCCAGAGAGAGTAGTCTCAATTTTAGACACAAGTTGTTCGCGACTCTTCTCCACCTCGGACTGAGGGATATTTGCACGGCCCGTGTAACACGTGTACTGTCGTCCGCATAACAATGAATGGAGTCATCAGACAGCATGTCATTGATATGCAGCAGAAACAGCGTCGGAGACAACACGGAGCCTTGTAGGACACCAGCGTTTATGTTCATGCGGTCCGAGCAGCTGCCGTCGACGACGGCTTGGATGCTTCTGTTGGACAAAAAACTGGAGATCCATTCGCACATTCCCTCGGGGAGTCCATAATATGGCAACTTCGCAAGAAGACCCTTGCCAGACCCGATCGAAGGCCTTCGCTATATCGAGGCTGACCACTAGTTTCCACCCCGACTCTCGATGGCCTGCGCCCACCGGTTTGTGAGATACACAAGATGAAGGTCACCGGTAGAGCGACGGTGGCGAAAGCCGTACTGTCGATCGCTCAGTAGATCGTTTCCCTCAAGGTATCTCAGGAGCTGTGTATTAATAACACGCTCCATTACCTTCGAGAGTAGGCAGGTGATAGCGATAGGCCTGTAATTGGTCGGATCGGTCCTGTCACCTTTCTTAGGTACAGGGTGCACGAATGCGGTGTTCCACAAGGTTGGGACCCGCCTTGCGCAGTATGAGAGTGCGAAAAGACATGTAAAAGTACAGGGCACAGCTCGGGGGCACAGTGTTTAAGCACCATCGCCGGTATACCGTCTGGCCCACTCGACTTCCGAACATCTAGGGACTTAAGCTCGCGCCGGACCACCCGTTGCGTGATTTTAACTTCAGTCATGGAAGCACCACAGCTGGGAATTATCGGTGGTTCGGCGTTCCCGTAGTTCATAGTCGAGTTTGACGCAAAAAGATTACCCAACAGATCGGCTTTCTCCTTAGCGCCATGAGCCAGACTACCATCGGATTTTTGCAGCGGTGGAAGGCTAGACTGGCAGAAGTTTCCCTCGGCAGCTTTAGCGAGCGACCAAAATGCACGACTGCCAGATGGGTAGCGCGCAAGCCGCTCGCCAATTCTGCCGATGAACTCAAACTTAGCCCTGGCCGTAGCTTTTTTACTAGACCTCGAGGCGGCATTCAACTTTCGCTTCACTTCAGCGATATTATACACACGAATTTCCAACGCACATTTGACTTTGCCAGAAGATGTCGACATAATAAAATCGACATTGGTTGCCATATCCGAAAAATAAAATAGAATCAACGAAATAAGACGTTGCTTAAATGTCTTGTAACCAACCCAAAATTGTCCATTATAAAACTTTTTTTTTTTAATTTCTTGAGTTTCTTGTAATCATGTAATAATAATAAAACTCTTACGTAGTATTGTATTGTATTCTCTTTGTAAAACTCTTTGTTGTTAATGGAGGTTAGGTATTTTATTTGAAATATTATGTACTCAATTATTCTTTACTATCCCATTATAGCTGTGTAGTGAACATAGCTGAACGAATTTATTTTAGAAATGAATTGTGAATTGAGGTTAAACGTTAATCATTATAAAATATCGTAAAATATAGCTTGATACCTGTGACGTTTGTCAGAATGACATGTAATAGGTATGGGACGTCTTTAGTATTTCATCGATATTTATATAGAATGAGTTTATTAAAAAAATACATTTTAACGATATTTAAAGAAAGAAAAAAGGAAATGAAAGATGAATTTGAAGGTATTTAAAAGTTTAATTGTCAAATGGTGTACAGCCGAGATCAACTTCAAAGTCAAATTCTGATTCATCACTGGAGCAGTCCTGTAGATTAATAATTAATTCTTGATCGCATATGTTGTCAAATTGAATATCGCGCTCCCAATCTTTTTGAATCACATTTTTTGTCTTCTCAACTACCTACCTTTTTCCAATCATCAGCTTTTACATGTACACAAGCTTCATGTAGTAATGTCAACATTTTGTTTGCTGTGAAAGGCGGTGCTACATTATGTCTGGCAGCGTAACCTAGAAAAAAAAGGTATCCGATCAAACAAAAAACCTACTAAATTCTTTGTAAGCTTTTTATGTATGTTTTTTTAGATTATACGAACCTTTGACTTGAGCCCAGATTAGTTCTATTGCATTGTAATGGCAATGATATGGTGGTAAACGGATGACGGTGTGGCCCATTTCCTTTGCAATTTCGTGTATAATATATCTTGGAGTGGGGGGCTTATGAATGCTTACTAATCTTAGCAATTCTTTCTTGAGCATGCTGTTGTCGGCTTTTACTCCTTTGTTTTGCAGCCAAGTAATAATTTCAATTTTACGATTGCTTGTCGTAGGCGCCTTATCTTTTTGTATGGACTTATTGTATGGTTCACTCAAATTATTTAGAAGAGTTAGAAACCACTCCTTAAATTTTGTAAAATCCATTTCTTCATGGTACCCTGTTGTTTTTACTGATTTGAACGCCAGTAAACAATTGGGCACAAAACCAGACGATGTCCCCGCATGAGTAATTATTAATCTTTGTCCTTTGCCTTCGGGCACCTTGGTGGTAGACTCCGCTTTATCGTCTGTCCACGATCTCTAAACAGTGTGGTTTGCGTTGAGCCATGTTTCATCAAGAAAAACCACTTTATGCCAATCTGTTATATTTTTGACTTTGCGTAAAAAGTCAATTCGGGTCAAAGCAATGTCTGTTCGCTCCAATAAAATTTTTCTTTTATCGCTTTTTTTATAAGCAAAGCCGATTTTTTTCAATATTTTGGACAACGATGGTGGACTTCCTTTAAATAAATCCGCGTCTGTAAGCGAAACGGATATTTTTTTTACGTGGGAAATTCACCACGTGCGTAATACGCATATATATGATTTCGAATTGCGGCAGCATCAAAGTCGTCAATTTCGGTGACTGGCGAAACTCTCTTCCTTTTTTTATTAGGAGTCGATAATATTTTACCTCCCTCATCTTCGGCCATTCTCGACCTCGGCCTTTGACGATTCTCCATACTTTTCTTTGCTAATTCGAGACACTGTAGCTCGTCCGATACCAAGAGCGTCAGCAACTCTATTGCACACTTGCTCCAATGGTAGTAGCGGTCCGCCATTTTGATTCTCGCGGTCAAAATACTCGCGCAAACGAATCACAAACTCGCGACTTTCGCTACTCAAAACAGTTTTTTTTTATCTTTTCGGCATTGTGGTGCAAAAAAAAAACAAATAACTAGAAATAACAACATAACTTAACAAAGCAACAGTAATAACGACAAAACAATATTAATCACGTAGCGATAGCGTATACAAGGCGTGGGCACTCAAAAACGATGGCGCCCGCTTGTTCGCTGCATGCGAAAGCAGTAGGTATTGCAAGACTAAAAAAATACGAATTTGTTGTGAAAAAATTATTAGATATAATCATTTATACAATTTATATTACTTATTGAAATTGTCATACATTTATTTTATCGATGTTCGCTGGGCCGGCAGTCTGTACATTCGTCGTTAATACTTATCTTACGAAATCGTAAGCAAAGTTAACAACAAAATTCGGTTTCTTTGCGTCAAACCCAAGTCTGTACATTTTGAGGTAGCGACTAAGCGAGCAATAATGTATGGGGGATGCAAGTCTCTACATGTATCGGTGCGAGTTAACGACGGTATTTGGTACGGTGGCAATATTAGCAAGTCTCGACTTCCAAGTTAACAAAAATTGTCGGTTTCTTAACAAATTTCGTCGTAAAGAATGCGAGCATTCTTGAAGGCCCGCAAAGTAGTTAACGTCGTTAACTATTTGTTATTATTTGTCCACATTTTGTTGATGTTTTTAATAGAATATTAAATATGAAATTGGGCAACATTGAGGAAATAAGTATTATATATTATAAATGGAGGCTAATTTGGTGAATTTAGTTGAGTTTCAAGTTATTATTTGGATGATAATGATGTTTTATTGTTCAATTTTACATTTTAATAATCTCTAAGGTTTATGAAATGGATGATAAAATACAATTATAAGATGATGGATGTTTATTTAGTGAATTTGGTTGAGCTTTAAGTTATTATTTAGATGATAATGATGTTTTAGTGTTCAATTTTACATTTTAATGATCTCTAAGGTTATGAAATGGATGATAAAATACAATTATAAGATGATGGATGTTTATTTGGTTGAGCTTCAAGTTATTATTTGTTAACTTTTGGTGATATGTTTATGTTATATTGTTAAATTTTATGTTTCATAATCTCTAAGGTTATGAAATGGATGACAAAATAGAATTATAAGATGATGGATGCTTATTTGGTTGAGGTTCAAATTATTACTTGTTGACTTTTGGTGATATGTGTATGTTATTTTGCTCAATTTCATATTTAATAATCTCTAAGGTTATGAAATGGATGATTGAATACAATTATATGATGATGGTTACTTATTTGCTGAATTTGGTTGAAGTTCAAATTATTATTTGTTGACTTTTGGTGATTTATGTATGCTATATTGCTCAATTTCATGATAAAATACAATTATAAGATGGTGGATGCTTATTTGGTGAACTTGGTTGAGCTTCAAGTTATTATTTGTAGACTTTTGGTGAAATGTGTATGTTATATTGCTCAATTTCATATTTAATAACTTCCCAAGGCTATGAAATAGATAATTATATACTGATGGATGCTTATTTGTAACTGTCATGTTCATGTAGGTATGTAGGACTAGTAACTAACACAATATAAGTTATTGCAGAGTTCATACAAAGACTATCGGTAGGTAGTAAGTAGATTTCTATACAGGTAAATTAAATAAAACAAATATATATAGGTTCATATCTTGTGCATTTATTACTTCAAAGTACTTAATACAAAGAGTTTCTATTAAGTCTTTACAGACAATAAAATTTTCTCAGTCTTCATTTTGTAACATTTTGTTATGACTTCGGCTATGGGTATCCTCTCCTCAGGCTTGAGTTGAGTGACAAACAACGGCTGGCATCTGCAATGAAAAGAAATAGATAGCAATAGGATTACAATATTTTCATTTGATGTATTGGTTTAGCTGTACCCACATGGATTCAACCTTTGGTTCTATTAAAGACAATAAATCCCTAAATAATATTACTTTTGGGAAAGCTATGTTCAGTTTATTGCAATGACAGCTTCGCTGGGGTGGAGATATTCAACTGGGTAACCAGCAGGAGGTTTTGAGGCAACAAATGCCTGTGGGTAATAAATGCTTGGCAATGGGACTTCCGCCAGGTCCATGTTAAGAAAGTAGACTTGGCGTCGTGAAGGAGAAAGAGCCGAAGGCGGACCCTGAACTGCGAGGTAACAATGCAATCAGTATAGTATGTCTACACAAAGATGATGATGACAATGTCCAATTTCCGTTCAGTGAAAATATGTATATGCATCAAATATATCTATTTGCAATGGTTGTGTATCTGCCTATTGTCTGCCCCGGTTGCCATACTAACATCTATGGGAGTCGTTATATATGGCAAAAGCCCGTACAGAAGGGCTAACCATCTGTCCGGTTAACAGCTTCTCTGCTGGAAGGATCCACCACTTGAGCTTGAGTGACAGCTGCTGGCATTTGTAATGAATAATAATAGATAGCAAAAGGATTATACAATTTTCCTCTGATATAAACTGTAGCCTCATGGATACAACCTTTAGTTCCATGAAAAGCAGAAAATGCCTGCAGAATGTTGGTTTGGGATTGTTAGTTTATATTATAGTAGTTACTAATTTGCAAGTGCATAGCACACATCTAAGTATGAAAGAGAAGAAACCACTTCCTACTTCACGTAGAACATTAATGTAGTATCTTGCATGTAAGTTACATATTTGTGTGTCAGTGGGGTATATTTATATTATGTACTACTATGGTACTCGCAAGGTTACTTGTACAATAATTACCATTTTCAAGAACTGGGTTGGCACATTCTTGTAATATGGCACCTCTGAAGTGTTGCTGATGTATAATTTTGGCCACTTGGTTGACTTGCAGTTGACAAGGCGAAAACAATCGAAAATAATGTTTCTGAATGATTCTCTGGGGCAGTGGAATGCCACAGATGTCCACCATAGTGTCAGTTCAGTGTAATACACAGTCTTCAGTGTATACTTGTCGTTAGGCCAAGGGGCTGGTTCATCATTGGGGTCATCGGCCATGGTTCTAGTGGATATCCATCATCACCTGTGGATTTAATCAAAATATAATATATGTTATAATTGTTATATTGACACATTGACAGCCTCTGTGGTGTAACGGTATTAAATGCAGCTGCTGCTTTGTGCAAATATTTGTATGAATAAGGGTATTAGCATTGGTTTGGTTGTGCGTCAGAAAAAATGTTAAGCCGTTTGGTTGCAGTTAACATGTATGACAGTCATTATATAGGAGAAATAGTCCACACAGAAAGGGTGATCACTCGTCCTGTCAACAGCATCCCCACTGGCAGTAATAGTATATTGACACATGAGGTGTTCAGTTATTTGACTCAAAACTTACCAAGTAACCATGCATGGTGGTCTCCGTTATTAACAAACGTCTTCATGTGGCATGAACTGGGGAATTTTCATATGATATATGTGGCTATCATGCAGAGCTCCTGGCCATCGAGCATTTATATTGAAAATGAGCAGAATAGTGTCACACACCTAAAATGATAAAAAGCACATAAATTATACAATTACAATATATTAAATGAGATGAAGTACTTCTAGATAAATAATAATTTTGAATTAGATAAATGATAAACAATGTACAAGTTATACAATGAAACTTACATAGGACTCCACAGAAAGCCCGCAAGGGCGTTTTCTTTCAAGTGATAGCGCTATTTCATCACCAAGTTCTTTAAACATTGCCTTTGTAATGCGATACAATGATAGGAATTCACCATCAGCCAAATTCAAATAATTTTCACTAGCGCGCAGAATCCATGCACCTTGCCGTCGCATTACCATTACCCGCTTCCCGCCTATATTCTAGAGTAAACTAATTACATGCTAAACACGCTTCAGCCATAATATTTCTAATTTCCCTACAACCTCCAAAAATATTCAATTCTTTTTCAAGGCTTCTTGGCTTCTTGCTTGTGTGTTATGTCACTTGTGTCAACTTGCCATGTCAGAGTCTATGTTTGGTCTATATATATGTACAATAATCTATGGTAAGGATGTTGTGAAAAATCAATCAGCGGAGAGATTTTTCTGTTTGATGAAATTGTACAGTCAAAAAAGATACAATTACAAATTCATAAAGCATAATTGTACAAATAGAATAAAAATATCAACAAATTACACAGTTAACCAAAGAGAATCTAAGGGCAAGAGTAACAAATTCTATGCTTGTCTATGCTATTAAGGTACTATCCGAGAATTTGTTAAGTTAACGACGAATTTCGGTACGGCAACCGACAAAAATCGTAACTTTAAGTACAGACTTGGGAATTTCGGTTAGTTTGCGTCGCTACGTACTTAACATCCGAATTCGGTCGCTATCTCATGTACAGACTGCCGGCCCTGGCCAGTCGATAACACATCCCTAGAAGGCTGCGAAGAGTTTACGAAGTAAGCTAACAAAAAAAATAGAAATAATAAAATATATTAAATATTTTAAATTACCTTTGTTTTTACTAGTATCTCCTTGATAACAAGTTCTATTTGAAAAAAGTGTTCTAGATTTCTATACAAATGTTTTATTAATGTTTAAAAAATTAAAACTTTTCCAACAACAAATTTATTGTTGCAGTCTTTATAAACGAAGTCTCTAAAGTCACAGGTATCATGTCAAGCTATATTTTACGAACTCTATTCATTCAATCAGTACCGATTTGCATGGTTTAAAGTTCGGGATATTATACATTTAAGTACTGAAGCTCCAAACAACATAAACGGTGTTACTGAACTGACGCGAATGTTAATTTGGAGATGGAGAAGCTGTCTATGTGTAGAATATGTCTAGCGGAGGACTCTCGACTGCGGTCGATTGCCGACACTCATTTACAGGAGATGTACGAGTCTCTGACTCTGATGCTGGTGAGTAATACTACGTCTGGCACGTTTAATAAAAGAGCCTCTTATAATAAACAACTTAACCTATTTTATGCTTTTTTAATACGAAGAGACCGGCATATGTTGACTCCAAGTCATGAGAGATACGGGGCGGTGGCGCCCACGGGAGGCTTGATATATAATCGATAATTGGTGCATTGGAGCTTCTCTCTGCAAGGATCTGGTTCAGTCTCGTCTTGGGCGTTGTCTTTTCTGATCTAAATGTAAAGGAAAAGTTAGCAGACTGCTGCATAGACACACTAGTGTTGAAACTGGTAGTAAAGTAATAAAAGTATGTTTATCAGTTGGTTACAGAGGACAGAAGACCATCCGTGGCCTGCAACCTATGTTGCTCAAGGCTTGAGACTTGCTACCAGCTGAGGAGGACATCTCTCCGCAGCGAGGAGCTGCTCATGCAGTTGCTGAACCACGAAGTGGTGAGTAGTCTTGAGGTTAGGTATGAAATTTTGTGGTAATGTTTGGATGTTTTTATTCAATCACACTCTAACGGCTGGATAGATCTAACTGTTATTTGGCACAGTGATAGTTTACTGTCTGGAATAACATATTAATATTTAAATTATAGACGGAGCAGCAATTTGCTGCTATGTGCACTTCCAGGTGTTGGAGTATAGTTCAGTCAAGTACATATCACTTTTATTGTTTGTTGTTCACTGCAAGCCATTTATCCAAGTGACACTTGGAGGTAGTTAGCATAGTTGCTGACACCACTTCCTCAGGTCATTTGTGCCACAGTTGTTAAGAGAGTGATAAGCTGTCAAGGAATGTGCTTGTGAGAGTGAGGCTGTGACCACAGGATGAGTAAGTTTTCTACTGCTGCACAAATATTAACTAATAACTATTAAGTAACTTATATTTATTGTTTAAAATATAAGCTACTTTTTTGCCAGGAAATGGTTCCCATTAGTGGGAACATGATTAAAAACTGAAGTTGCAGATGTCAGCTAGTGGTGCCTAAAACAATGTCTCTATACAAAAAACAGATTATAATAATATATAATAAAACAAAAATCTCTTCATGGAAAATAGCCCAATCATATAATAACTACAATATAACAAGAACATATAGACAAGGAGGCTTTAAACACATGGTTATATACAGGAAATTTATATAAAGAAACAGAAGGATTTATGGTCGCAATTCAAGATCAAATAATAAAAACTAAAAATTACGAGAGATATATAATTAAGGGTCCAACAGTAATATCAGACAGATGTAGATTATGTAGTACCAACCAAGAGGCTATAGATCACATAACTGGAGGTTGCCCATTTCTCGCAAATAAACAGTACACCGATCGACATAATAACATAGCCAAACAAATACATTCACTGTTAGCTCAAAAATATAAGTTAGTAGATAAAGTAGAACCGTATTACAAATATAAACCAAAGGATGTCTTGAATAATGAAACCACAAAACTCTACTGGGACCGAGCGATCATAACAGATAAAACAATTACAAACAATAGACCAGATAAAGCACAAACGTTAAAAGCTGAAAAAAACACATATTTAATAGATATTTCAATTCCTAACTCTGAAAACATAAAGAAAAAATACACAGAAAAAATACAAAAATACATACCACTTGCTGATGAAATGCGGCAAATGTGGCATCAACACACATTTAAAATCATACCTATCATTCTCTCATCCACAGGTCTCATTCCAAAATCATTACACACATCACTCACAGAATTAGGTCTACATAAAAAAGTATACACATACAAAACAAACACACAAAACAACAAACATACAAGTCAAAAGGGTACTGAAGACACATATTTTTTTGCTCCCAGTTATTAAGTATTATTTATTTTAATTTGATTTCAATACTATTTACAAGTTTTATGTCTACATTACAAGGCTAAAGTGACTACCTGCCGGTCATACTTTTTTCCTCTTCATTCTATACACTTAACTTCTTATACTTCACACTTTTCAATCCTTCACTATGGACAAGACTGTGGCAGATATGAAAGTTGACTTCCACAAGAGAATGGCAGCGTTTGAGGAGGCATTGCAGAAGGCAGCCAGCACAAGTACACCAGCGACGGTGTCAACACTGGCTACTGAGTTTGCAACTTATTGAGCTGACATCACAAAAACTTTAAGTTTGATGCAGCAACAAATTGAGGCCCTAACCCAGACCGAGGACAACATGGAAAAACAAAGGCGACGCAAGATACTGCTGTTCCATGTTATCAATGCGCAAGCTGAGGAAGACACCGCTCATGTTGTTGTTAGCACTGTCAAGCAGCAGTTGGGCATCTCGGACTTCAGCACGGAGGCTATACATCGGTGCCACAGAATGGGTCGTCTGTCCTCTAACAAGAAGCCAAGACCCATCATTGTTAAGCTGCAGGCTGTGGATATCCGCGACAAGGTATGGTTCAGTAAGACAAAGTTGAAGGATTCTGGCGTTACAATGTCTGAATTCCTTACGAAGACACGGCATGATCTCTTCATGACAGCGCGCGATAAACTAGGCGTCACCAAATGTTGGACCAGGGAAGGCAATATTTACGTGCTGCTTGCGAATGGGCCGCAACGAGTGGCTTCACTGAGCCACCTTGAGCGGATTTGTGTGGAGTCTGGGGGGCCTGCTGTTGTAGCTAAGGCTGCGAGTACAGCGACAGGGCCTGCTGCCAAGTAATTCGTCGGTACCTATTCATAGTACGCTGGGTCCAGGTAGATGTTGAATGTATTTGTTTTGTTTTTAAGTTATTACCCACAATTTTTTAGTATGTTCATTTATTTTATTTTTTTCTCTCTTTCTTGTTTACTTCACTACCTACCAAATTTTACTTTTGTTTTACACTCTATTTTATATGTAAACACAAATTAAAAAATAACAGCACCGTCAACATTCAACATCGGTGTCTGCAAAGAGTATATAAGAGTAAGAGGGCGCAATTCAAACAAAAATACCGAGCTCGGCTTGGCTATTTTTTTTTTTCATGTCAAGACTCCGGCGAAGCTGTACACCTTTTTAGCCGTCTCTAGCTAAATAGGCTTAAAGAGCTGCATATTTTTTTTTTTTTTTTTTTTTTTTCTCTTCTATGGCGATCCCAACGATTCCGCCAACAACTCAGTTTTTATGTAGGTACTGATTACTGATCGAAATAACGTGTGAAAGTACAAGTGTCAATAAACCAAATTTCTTTTCCATATATACAGTTGATTTGGAAAGAGGCCAAAAGGTTTATGGAGTGTTGAAATACCTGAAAAGAGGAGACATCATTAAAGCAGACACAATGTTAAGTGTTAGAGCAAACGAGCACAGTTTTACAGGTTAATATTGTTAAGATCTATGAAGTAACATAATGTATAAATGAGTGGGGAATTGACATAAGTCAGGAGGGTGTTAAAGTTGGCAGGAAGAGGGAAATCGTTTGAGGGAAGGAGATCATATAGGGATCCATTCAACCTAGAACATGAGAAGAAAATGTGGTCAGGAGTTCCTTCGTCCAAGCCACATTCACACAGAGAGCTATCCCTTATCCGTATCTTGGATAAAAAAACATTTGTGCAGGCATGACCCAATCGCAGACGGCAAATAACAGAGGTTGCTCGCTTAGAAGCTTTGCGGAATTTAAAGAACCAGGGTTTACACGGTATGTCATTTTGGATTGAAGCATAATGCCTACCCTTAGATGAGCTGGACTGGGACCAATGCACATTCCACTGAGATGCTAAACATGTTTTGGCGAGAGAGAGTAAGTCCTGAGAGAAAAATTTGAATTGGTCACGAGATCCACTAGTTGAAGCCGTCCTGGCAAGAGAGTCCACCACAGTATTACCCAAGATTCCACTATGTCCTGGTATCCAGGCTAATGAGACCACGAGGCCTTTATTGTGGCACCTAAAAAGTGAGTGTTTAATTTGGAGAATTAAGGGAGATCTAGATTTACTAGAGAATTGGTTAGCTATGATGGCCAGTAAGCAACTCTTGGAATCTGTGAAAATAACTGATTTGCTGATACTGTGAGATTCTACGTATAGTAAGGCCTCCAAAATGGCAATAGCTTCTCCAGTAAAAATAGTGTTAATGTTGGGGGATTTAAAAGACAATATAATATTATAATGAGGAATCCATACAGCAGATCCAACACAGGAGCCATCAGACAACTTGGAGGAATCTGTGTATATGGCTATTGAGTCCTGCCATTTTTGGCTGATTAGTCGTTGTAGAATCCTTTCGGCATCTACCAAATGTTTACTAATGCCAGTGTCCATATTGATATCAGGCAAGTGGATTATGGATTCAAATGGAATTTCAAAGAGGGGGTTAAGTTTTGATTGGAAACAGGGGAAAGGAAGGCGAACATAATTCACAAATGAATTGAATAGACGAGGATGATCTTTATGAGTCCAATACCCACCAGATGAAATATACTCAGACAGGGAATGTAGCTTAGGTATCAGAGGATGGAAAGCGAGTTGAGAAGTCTTATAGAGGTATCTATCGGAGAGGTATTGTCTCCTAAAGAATAAAGGAGGATCAACACACTCTAATTGTAGAGCATTTATTGGCGATGACTTCATGGCACCCAGGATTATTCGAAGGCATTTCGACTGGATCCTATCTAGCGAAGTAAGAGCCGTTTTGTTGCAGGGTTCAAGAAGAAAGGATCCATAATCCAGATGGCTGCGAATCAGAGCATTATACAGCAGTTTCTGGTAATAGGGATGAGCTCCCCACCAGACACCGCCCACAGACCGTATGATATTTAATTTTTTTTCACACTTCTGAATGGTATAATTAATATGCTCTGTCCCTGATAACTTGGAGTCCAATATCATACCTAAAAATTTGACATTATTTTTTACAGGAAAGATTTGGTTTTCGCAAGAGATCACACAATCGGGAATGGTACGGCGACGGCTGAAGACTACAACCGTGCTTTTCGGGATTGAGAGAGATAGTCCATGATCTGCAAGCCAAATGTGAAGGTAGTAAATAGCAGAGTTCAGTTTTGTCACTGCATCCGATATTTGCTCTGAGGATACATACAGAGCCAGATCATCTGCATATTGTAGAATGTTGACGAAGGAAGTTACAGAGAGATCTAAATCCGATGTATATATACTGTAGAGAAGGGGGCTTAGTACAGAACCCTGAGGAAGACCCTTCCAAATGATTCTAGAGGGGAGGATAGAATTTTGATACTTAATTTGAATATTCCTACCAGAGAGGAAATTCGATACAAAGTTAACAATCTTCTCTGGAACACTCAGCTTTTGCAACTTTTGCCTGAGCACAGGAAGAAGAACATTGTCATATGCAGATGCTATGTCCAAAAACAACCCCACACAGAAATTATTTTTGGACATTGCAATCCGAACATCTGTAGTAAAGATGGATAAACTATCGGTAGTGCCCAAACCCCTACGAAATCCGAACTGGGTTTTAGAAAGTAGACCCTGACTCTCTACGAACCATTCCAATCGGTTTTTTATAAGGTGTTCTAAAATTTTAGCCATTGTGCAAGAAAGAGCAATGGGGCGATAACTTAAGGGATCATCGCTAGGTTTGCCAGGTTTTAAAATTGGAAGTACAATTTGAGATTTCCATTCTTCAGGGGGAATACCAGAGCCGAAAATTAAATTTAGAATGCTTAAGAAAAATTTTTTGGTGGATAGACTACTCTTAACAATGAAGGAGTATGGGATGCCATCTACTCCAGGAGATGAATCCTTTAGTGGTTCCAACACCGCCAGAAGTTCGTTAAGAGTGAAAGGAGTATCAAAGTGATGATTAGGATGGGAAGAGGAGAGGTGAACAGAACACTCAGAAGAAGTAGGGACTGATGGAGGAGCCAATTTCTGCGCGAACTCTTGGATCCAGACAGAAGAATCATTTGAAGCTATGTGGTTAGATGATATGGAGTATTTAAACTTTCTAATATTTTTCCATACCAAGGATGAGCGTGTACGTGGAGATAGATTCTCGCAAAACCTGTGCCAGCCATCACGTTTCTTTTGGGAGAGGAGTCTGACTGTTTCAGCAGCCACCCTTTGATAGTCCAGGTAATTTGACCGGGACATATCTCTTATATATGCTTTTTCAGCCTCTTTCCTCTTTTTACATGCAACTGTACACGATTGATCCCACCAAGGTAAGGAAGGGAGATTCTTCCTAGGAGGTTTCTTGACTGGAAATGACTTGTCTGCAGCAATCAGGAGAGCTTTCTTGAAGCAGGAATATACAGAATGATAATTATCGGAGTTCGGAGTTGGCAATAGTTCTATCTCTCGATCCAGCCAACTAGAATATACCTCCCAGTCAACTCTTGAGAGGTTGTATTTAAGAAGGGGATTGAATTTAGGGTTATGCACTTGGCTGGTAAGTGATGATATGAAAATGGGAAAATGATCACTTCCGTGGGAGTTACTTAATACCTGCCATAGAAGACATGAAGAGAGAGAAGGAGAACATAGCGACAGGTCAACAGCAGAAGGGCCAGGATGCGACAGAGTCGGTCTGCGAGTTGCGCTGCCGTTATTCAGAATGCAGAGGTTCAGAGAAACCAACCAATCAAGAAATGAAGAAGACAAGCTATCACATTGATATGATCCCCAAGAGGTATGGTGAGTGTTGAAATCCCCGAGGATGATGATAGGAGGAGAGATAGAAGATATGATGTGAGAAAGGTCAGCAAGTATGGAAGAATCAGGGTATGGAATGTACACAGAAAGAAAAGAAATGTTCATTGATCTAATGCCAACAATATGAAATAGGTCACTGTGAGGGGGGATAGAAATTTGGGAGAATATAATACTTCTGGAAACCAACATAGTGGCTCCAGCACGGCCGTCATTCCTGTCATCCCGAAAGCAGGCGTACCCAGACATCCTAAAACGGGAATTGGGCCTAAGCCACGCTTCCTGAATAGCAACAATGAGCGGCTTGTATTTATTAATTAAATATATTAATTCATTTTTTTATTATGAATACTCCTACAGTTCCATTGCAGAAGGGGAGGGAATTTGACTGGAAAGAATTAACAGCTGAGAAAGTTTTACTTTAAATTTGTCAGGAAGCTCAGTGTCACTGAATCTGGTTAACATGTTGATGAGGGTGGAGAGAAGTAAGTCAAGAAGGTTATCATTTGATGAAGATTTTGCTTGTTCAACTAAGAGAGCCGAGCCATTAGGCATGGAAGAAGGGGGAGATTGGGTAATATGGTTATGAGCCTGTCTGTCATAGCCAGGACTCGAGGCAGGGTTATGTTGTCTATGGGGGGAGTATATTGTTTTCCTATAAGAGATTGGAGATGGGCCCTGAGAGAGGGGAGAAGACAATTGTTGGGAGCTGAGGGAGGAAAATTGTTGAGAACTAGGCTGGATATTGTTTGGATGTGTAGGACGAGTGGTGTCTGCAAAAGATTTTCTCACATGGGGGAATCGAGCAGAAGCCTCCATGTAAGAAATATTCTCCTGCGACATGGTTATTTTAATTGACTTCTGACGTGAGTGTTCAGGGCAAGAAGTGTCTTTGGCAGAATGGGGACCAGAGCAAAACAGGCATGTGGGGGATTGAGTGGAGCAAGTTGCACCCTCATGGGCTTGGCTACAAAGAAAACATCTAGGAGAGGATCTGCATTGAGAAGTGACGTGTCCGAATCTACAGCACTTGAAACACTGTATTGAGGGGAGGACATATGTTTCAACGGGTAAAGAATTATAGAAACAATAAACATGGGGTGGTAATTTTTGACCAGAGAAAGTGACAACTATGGTCTGGGTAGGCACATATGTGGGGATGTTATTTTCACTTGTGACTCTCCTATTTAACCTCCTGGCCTTCATAACAGATCCAAAGCCCAGTGGAACCTCTATGGATTGAACCACCTCCTCCAAGGTCCATTCCACGGGCACCTGCCTAATAATTCCCATACGGGAACACGCGAACGAGGGAATTGAAGTTTCGTATTTAGCCCTAGCTAGAGCGGGATGGGATAAAAAATTGTTAGCATCGTTAGCGGACTTAAATTCGACGGAAACTCTGTTTCGACCAACGCGTTTTACGCCTCCAGGTACAATATTTTTAATATTGTTGGTAGATAGGAAATGTCCAAATTTAATCGATCGGAATACTGTTCCTGATGACGCATCTCCTACATCTCTGGTGACATGGACTAAAAAGGGGCCTGAGTCCGATTCAGAATAAGTGGCAGGCTTATCTGCGTAATCCGGGTGAATATAAGTGGATTGGACGGAAGGAGCAGATTCAGTCGGATCTATTATTATTTTTTTATTAGCACCAGGGTCTAGCTGTGCTTCATTTGGGCGTTTTTTGGAGGAAGAACTAGTAGATCGATTGAGAAGTAACCTCAGAGGATCTTCATCACCTCCCGGGTCGGGTGGATGATGGTTATCCATATTACAATCCTAGGTTAAATGCTACAGTTAGGACTTACCCAGACAATATAAGTAGACTAAGCACACACAGACACCACAAAAGCAATAAAATACTTCAACAACACAGTATTAACAATGGTATTTCTTTTGAAATTGACGACCACTTGTAACAAGCACGATGTCACCGATCCAAAAAAAACGCTGCTGTAAGAGCTGCATAATTCCTTAATAATCGATTAATTCCGATTTCAACAATTAGTTTCATACAATTGGAATCGATTGTTCGCTGGAAATATTTAGGAAACTGAAATAAAATTTCTGAACGAAAATATTTAGGAAAGCGAAATAAAATTCCTGAACGAATATTCATAATTTCTTTATTAGGTCTACACCTATATAATATAATAATATATGCTATTCACGTTATTGCATATTCTAAGAATAATAATAAATAAAATAGTTACAAGGCAATTTTAGTTTCTTTAACGTGAGAAATGTAATTTATTTGCTGTAAAAATACAATTATATGCTTTATTCAAAACAGCTGACGATTTACATAACATAACATAAACTCACGCCTATATCCCCGAAGGGGTAGGCAGAGGTGCTAGCACCCACATTTCGCCAGTTTATGTTTAGGTCCCAATGTAATAGGTGGCGAGCCTATTGCCATTAACAGGGCACTTATAAACCTGCGATAAATACACACATAATTTCGAAAAGTCATTGGTGTGTGCCATGATAAGACCTGGGATCGAACCCGAGACCTCGTCTCAGCAGTCCATTACCCATACCACTAGGCTACCGCGGTATTCAGCAGTCCATTACCCATACCATGACCCATACATTACATACCCATACATTACCCATACTGATGATTTAATAATGTGTAATAACCGGTTCGGAATACAAACCTATCGGAGCTGATATAGCTAGGTCAAACACTCACATAAAGAAATAAAGAATCAACATCTGAGAACAAAATAGAGTCAATATCTCAAAAACTAAATAAGAGTAAATGTATCGCCATAAACAGTCTATTTCTCACAAAACAGAATAAACTAGCAGTATTCAACGCTACAGAGAAGTAGTCACTCAATTCAACGTAAGCAGTAGATATTTAAAACAGAAATCATCAATTTTAACAATATTTTCACCAACACGAAAACAGTAGAGAACCGGTAAAAATTCATAAATTGACAAGTAATTCAAAACAAATATACAAATATGGCGTCTATTTTTGTAGGAGCTAAATGACAGCGTTACAAACTCGCCAATCGCCACTCGGCGAAATTGAACCAATCAGCAGAAATGTCAAATACGTCAATTAACCAATCAGAGGAAAGGAAGTTTGCCTATTGAAATATAATATAATTTATTTATTTACCAGATAATTAACATCCATTTTTTTTGTTAGTAAGAATTTAAATCTATGTTAGTATTTATATTTCACGAAAGATTGGTGCATTTTATAGACGTGCCTTAATATGTGGCACTCATAGCCCCTGTCCACAAGTACACTGAGCATACTGTTGCCACTGCCGCGCATTCCATACAGCATCGACGTCATTTTTTTTCGCCACAACGCTGCGAAACCATCGGTACGTGCGTGAGCGAACATAGCCGATGCACTACAGAAGCGCGGCAGCCGCAACAGCGCTCTGAAAGCTTTATTGTATTGTATACGTAGGGCCATAAGGGAGCGCTGGGTATAGCTGACCCACATCGCACTCGAGTACAGGGATGTGCAGTACGCCTTAAAAAGCATTACTTTTACACTGTCCGTGCACCGAGCGAACCTGCGGGCCAGCATATTCGCCCTTACTTCCAATGCCCTACGTTCCCGCTCAATATCTGCATCGTCCCTGAGGTCGTGAGCAACATAGTATCCAAGATATTTGAAGGTATCAACCTGACGAAGTGGTACTCCACACATAGTCACCTCCGGTATGATATCCGGACGCTTGGTGCCCACGGCCCCAGAGACCATGAATTCGGACTTTTTGGTGTTGTATACCAGCCCATGTTTGTCCGCATACTTCTCACATATGACAAGTAGCTTTCGTAATGCACTGATAGAGGGGGCCAGCAGCACCATATCGTCTGCATAACTTATATTATTAAAAGAAATTCCATCAATAAAACAGCCTGCACGCGTGCTGCTGAGCTCCTCTATCAGTGCATTTATATAACAATTAAAAAGTTTTGGTGAGGTTAGCCCACCTTGTCGTACCCCACATTCCATGACATATGGTGATGATATATTTACCCCCCATCTGACCACATTACTTTGATGTTGGTACCAGTAGCGAAAAACACTCAACAGTTCCCCAGGGATTCCCGTTTCTTGCAGTTTATCCCATAGGATATCGTAGGATACCATGTCGAATGCTTTAGAAAGGTCTAGGAAAGCCGCATATACTGGCGTCTTCCTATCAGCATAGTACCTGACGGTCCGCATCATAAGGGGGTACCGCACGATATCATTCAACGCGGCGAGTCTCCTCGCCGGATCGCCACCATGGATCCTGGAAGCGAGATGCCTTTCGGCGCTATACAGGTTCCGAAGGGCGGCGCGGGAGCGGGGTCACGATCCCGAGCCCGAAGAAATTCGGGCCGTGAGATCCCGGCTCCACAGGGAAATGGTGGCAGAATGGAAGAGACGACTTGGGCAACCAAGCGCAGGGCACGCCGTAGTAACGGCGGTAAGACCCATCATGGGGGAGTGGCTAGAGAGGCCACACGGCAGCCTCTCGTACCGTCTGACGCAGATGATCACCGAGCACGGATGCTTCGGAAAGTATCTGCGTCGGATGCAGAAAGAGCCAACGTCCGAGTGCCATCACTGCGACGCGAGCGAGGACTCAGGTCCGCACACGCTCACCGAGTGTCCGGCGTGGGAGACGCCGAGGCGGGAGCTTGTGGCGGCCCTGGGAGTGAGGGTTCTCACGCTCTCCACCTTGCTCGCGGCGATGGTTCGCTGCGCGGATGCGTGGGCGGCCGGCGCCTCCTTCTGCGAGCAAGTAATGCTCGTGAAGGAGGAGGCGGGGCGGGAGCGGCAGCGGGAGCGACGAAGGATCGCTAGACAAGCTGCCCGAACACGAAGGCAACTCGGGCGTCGGAGGTCGATGAATGACCTCCGCCCCCCATGAGCGCCGGCCTGGGGGTGACAGGTGAAGCCGCCTGTCACCCTTGTAGAAGCAGGCCGCGGTGGCGGCGCGCGTGGCGCGCCTCCCCGTTTCCGGGGACGAGTTGGGGACTCTGTGGTCCCCACACCCGAGAAGAGGGCCAGATCGTGAGAGATGGCCCTGGGTCGGCCGGGGTGCGAGGGATATGCCTGTCAACCTCACCTTCGGCAACCGAAACGACCCACAGGCGGCGTGCGTTTTAGTCGGTTCGAGTCCGACATAACCTCCTCCACCGGCTCCGGTGGGGAGGTATCCGTGGGGATTTTGCGCACGTAAAAAAAAAAAAAAAAGTACCTGACGGTCTGCTTAAGACAGGCGATTGCGCTCTCAGTCGATAAGCCAGGTCTAAACCCGAACTGGGCATCATGAGGCTTGATGTACTTGTCCAGATGTGAACTAAGCACACCGTCAAGCACCTTTGCAATTATGGTTGCCAGCGAAATAGGCCTATAATTCGACCCGGTCTGATACGTCTCCCGTCTTATTTTTGACCACTGGCACCACCAGCGTTCGTGTCATTTCTGAAGGCAGATATGAATGTCCCACACAAAGATTAAAAAACAATGCCAGTACTCTTGGCATGTGATAGCCCACGTGCTGCAGGTGCTCAATGCTCAAACCATCGTGTCCCGGTGATTTGCCTCTTTTCATATTTCTAAGTATATTTTGGTACCTCCTTGGCGGTAATGAGTGTGGATACCCGGTCACGATGTGTCTCAGCATTGAGCATGGTCTTTGCTAGCCCCAGGGATGATTTCACTACAAAATGTTCCTTAAAGGATTCGGCTATCATTTGCGGATCGGTCAAGCCACCGACACCCACAGGAAGGCTATGAGCTATATTTAATTTATTTGTGGACTTCCAAAAATTTTTGAAGTCTTTGTTCGAATAGTGTGATGCCAGACAATCCATTTTTATTTGGTCTTGGTGTTTTTGACACCACTTTAATTTTCCTTTAAACACCTTCCGAGAACTGACCATGTCTTCATAAACATGACCTGAAGATGGTCGGCCATACCAATCCCAGATAACGAACTTTGCTCTGGCCTCCCTATGTGCATCAGCAACATACCTGCTCCACCCTGCCACCCGTTTGTGACCATGTGAGTTGCCATCACCACACCTTGTGTGTGTGGAGACAGCCGCAGACTGTAGGCCTGATACAATCTTTGTGTACATATTATCTATTATCAATTTATGATCAGTATCATTACACAATCTGCCACCACATTTTATACATTCACTTGGAAAATCTATATTTTTCATTAAATTACTACATAGTTGTGAATACTTATTTACCTGTTCAAGTGACCGCTCGCCCCATGTAATATTATTTTGTGGCGTACTTAGCGGTGTATTAACTTTCATCTTTATAATGTTCATATTACATTTTATTAGCAATGGGAAATGGTCAGACCAGTGTACATCATATTTTACATAAGCACTAGTTATTAAAGGCCATGCTGCCTGAGTAACTACACAATGGTCTAACCAGCTCCTCCCGCCATATGCCTCACTAATAAACGTGTAAGTATCAGACGGTAACTTATTTAAATCCGCGCACACCCATTTCTGTTCAACACAAAATATTTTTAATTCATTAAAAAATGGTCTGTTTGGGTGAGCATTGAAATCACCTAGAATAATCACTGATTCTACATTACTTTCTTCAGTAATTGCACTAACAGTACCTAGACAGTCAGAAAATTCCGTTAGGTTTATGGTATTATCAACGGGTAGGTAGACACTAATTATTAACACCGGCCGATCACTCAAAACAACTTTAATAGCTGCGATTCGTGGATTCTCGCACGGTACTACACTTACACAACTAAATGTGCACTTTTTCCAAAGCAGTGCCACTCCACCATAAGGTCGCCCCTCCAGTATTCCTACGGATGTATCCACCGCAGATGTTCCCGTACTTCCAAATCCGGCATCAATCATGGTCAATACACCTAAGTCGTGGGGTAGAAGCCACGTTTCCTGCAGGGCAATTATGTCAACTTCCTTGCACAGTGACCTAACTCCCTCCATAGACCTCCTAAGCGACTTACAATTAAAAGATGCAAGGATGGTGTTATGCGTAACTGATTCAGCGTAATCACCCATCACAGTAGCTTGTTAGTTGCCACACCACGAACTGATTTATCCACAATTTTGTGCTTTTGGTGGATAAAGCGCCGAAATATTATACCTGCAGGCCATAATTGCTCATTCATGAATAATTTTAATTTCATTTTTGACGCAAATATTTTAAAAGCATTATGTCTATCATTTTTAATATGTAATTTTATCACTGAAACATTTTCACCTGTTTTCCTAAATATGTACTCTGCTATGCCCTTTTCATTAGTATCTTTGTGTACGTTAGTAATAAATAACGGAATCATACCATCAGGTGCAGCCTTAAAATTTAAATCTATGTCATAACCCCTTCCCATTTAGCCACTCAACTGATTTTGTTTCCTCAATACCTTTTTATTGACAACTGTAGTCCATTTCTCCGATGTATTATTATTTACTTCGCCGCTTGTTTCATTATTGTTACAACCATTCCTAGTGTTGTTTACCACAAGTGATGTACCTACAAGCGAGTTATCGCTGCGCTCAGCTGTGCGCGTAAGTACCTGACACTCGGGCGAAACCGGTATTTGCACCGATTCAAAAGACATCGCCCGAGGGGTTTGTTCATGTATTGAGAAGTAATTATCAGATGTAGGTGTGTTGATAATACTTTTTTGGGAATTTTGTGTGTAATCGCTTTGTACAGTTAAATAGGATGTTGTAGGTTTGGTATTATGTTGACAATCTATCTGTACATCATCATTTGTTTTGTTCAATAATATTTCTTGTGTGCCTTGTGTGCCTGCATTACAGTGTTTTACTACTGACCTTCGACTTGGAATATCAATCTGTGTGCTCAAACTACTTAAGTCGTGTTTTGTGATGTAATTTTCTTTAATATGTTTAATGTCTGCTTGCAATGTAAGTATGTTTCTTAATAGACTTGTTACATCAACATGATCAAAACTAATTGGCGGTAGTTTATGCAGATCTCTAGCCACGAATATAGGTGTTAGGTCAGGTTCAGTTTCTTTGAACAGCTGTATAATATCGTAAACATCTCGCTGAGACTTACCCTCACCCTTCCTCGTAATCTTGCGCTTTTGGGACGGCACAGATTCAAATAACAGCGCCTTAGCCGTTTCAATTTCTTCACTCGTGAACGCAGTCACACAAATACGCACTAAACTTTCTGCGTCCATCACGTCCAGCTTATTTTGTACAAAAGCTAAAGTCTCACATATAATAATGTTGCAACTATTACATTTCACAGCGGTTGACATCGTGAAAAACATTAAGTTCATACGTCATGCGCTTACGACGATGCGATGACAACTCACTCACAAAATCGATTTTTTTCTTTAGGCAAGTATACTTTTTTGTAACCAATCAGAGAAAACTACTACTTTCCTCTGATCGGTTACAGAAAAAGCTGATTGGTTGGAATTTCAGGACGCCAAGTTCTGAGTCCAAGTAGGGAAGTGTCCCATGCCTGGGTGTCTGTGACATTTGTCCATGACAGGTGTGACGGATGTCATTGTCATTGATGTTGAGTGTTGACGATTGTCTTTGGCTGCGTTCCATTTCCTCCTTTACTTATATTATTTTAACTTCCAAATCGTGCTTTCCTTTTACTTATCGCTATTAAAATCTACCTCCAAAGACAGTTTAAATGCCTGGACCCATAGATTTTTTTTCTCTTTATTCTGGTTCTTTGTTTTTGTTTTACTTTTGCATTACTTCGTTTTTTTTCATTTATGTTTTCGCTTTATCAACAAACCGGCAGATGGAACTTAAACGTTTAATTTTTGCACTAACAAATTAGACTACTGTTCCTTTCATATAATTGCCATTTTTCCAAAATTATAATATAATTAAAAAGTTTCATTTAAATCTATTTATATTGTTTTATTGTACATATATATATACTTATATCTATATATTATATTTCATATAAACCATCATAGATATTATACACTTTTAAGTTTACATAAAAGTAATATTTTTGGGGTTTGGGAATGCCTTTTGCAGACCATAGCAGTGACTCTGTTAGTGGTAATGCTAGCCACCAGAGGAAGCCTTCACTTGCTGAATCTCTCTCATCTCAATTCTCCGATGTTCCCAATAACTTTAACGTTGTTCATATAAATGCACAAAGCATTCCGGCTCATTTCCCTGATATGCTGGCAAGCTTTGACTGTACGCATATACATGCAATTCTTGTTTCGGAATCATGGCTAAAGCCATGTTTACCCAATTTACAATACACCTTACCAGGATTCAACCACATCAGAAACGATCGTGTGGAGCGACGGGCGGGTAGTGTAGCAATCTATCTGCGCGCGCACATGCTTACACAATTCTGAGCATGTCGCCACAGCCACCGCACGCTGGTGAGCATATCTTTCTGGAAGTTGAACTTCTGCACTCTAAACTTCTACTTGGCGTTTTCTACTGTCCTTCTTCCAATATAAACTACTTTTCTTCATTTGAACTTCTCCTTGATACATTTGTACCGACGTATGGTCAAAGTATAATCATGGGCGACTTTAACACTTGCCTTATCAAGAACGACTCTCGTTCATCAACTCTTCAATCTATTATCCAATCTTGCAATCTGTCAATTCTTCCTACCGATACAGCTCATCACGCTCCTCACCTTGCTCCTTCTCTGCTCGACCTGATCATCGTTTCCTCTCTTCAGTATGTAGCAAAGCATGGTAAGTATACTGCTGATCAGTTCTCCCACCATAACTTGCTATTTTAATCTTATCACCTTCGTCCACCTAAACTTAAATCTAAATTTCTTCTACAACGCGACTTTGGTGGTATGAACCTGGAAAACTTGCGCAAGGATGCCGATGTCTTGGACTGGAGTCCACTTTATAACTCTAGATGTGTTGATGAGCAAGTTGGAATTTTTACTATAAATATTATTAAGTGAAACATCTTCCAGCGCCTTGGCTAACAAGTGAAATCAAAAACTTATAAATAAAAAAGCGACAGCCAAGTCGAAATATAAAAGGCGTCCTTCCGAAGTGAAGGTTGACGGAGGTAGGCGGTATTTCCGCCCGATTGAGCAGTCCGACTGGGGTAGTACCTCCGCCCTACAGAATACCGCGGCTATAATAACTTCGTGTTGTGTTTCCAGCGGTGAGTAGGGTAGTCGGAGCTCACTGGAGAATTTGTGCTGTCAGTGGGAAGACTAAAGGCTTGTCCTGCTTTGTCTTCTACTGACGGCACAGAAACTCTGTACTTACAGGGTAGGCAGCGCGACTGTGACACCTCCGGTGTTACAGACGTCCATAGGTCACGGTAACCACTTTCCATCAGGTGGGCTGTGTGCTTGTCTGCTAACTAAGTGGTATAAAAAAAAAGTGAACCGGGAAAACTATGTTGCTATTAGAAATCACTGCAATCGGGTTTGTAGGAATACGCAACGCCGTTATATTCATAACTCAGTAGAAAACGAGGATCCAGCAAAAGTCTGGAAATTTCTAAGGACATTGGGAGTTGGCAAATCTCGTCAAGACTCGATCCCTAACAACGTAAACTTTGATTCACTTAGTGAACGTTTCTCCTCTTCGTCAAAATTTGATAAAATGACAAAACAAAATACATTACAGCGTCTTTCATCTGTCTCAACTCCCAACTGCTCTCCTTACTTATTTAGTCAATTCTCGGCTTGTGATCTTAGGAGGAGCATAATGTCAATCACGTCTAATGCTGTGGGTACGGATTGTATCAGCCGTAATATGATCCACCCTATCATTGATGAAATCCTTCCTGTCATCTGTCATATCCTGAATTTCTCAATAACTAACAACGTGTTTCCAAAAACGTGGAAAGAGGCTCAGATAATTCCTATTCCTAAAAAGAAAAATCCTTCCTCTTTTTCCGATTATCGCCCTATTTCTATCTTACCCTTACTTTCTAAAGTCCTTGAACGTCTCATTAACACTCAACTTTCTAATTTCCTCTCAAAAAACGCACTACTGAATCCTCTACAGTCTGGATTTCGTCCTGGTCACAGTACTACTACTACTACTACTTTGGTTCATATTACGGAAGATATCAGATCAGGTATGGAAAGCGGTGAGCTGACAGTACTAACTTTGTTGGACTTCAGTAACGCATTTAATACCGTAGATTTGGACGTGTTACTTGGCATATTGAGCACTCTTAACATATCTCCAACGGTGATTGTCTGGTTTCGTCACCTGTTTGGTCGCCGGCAGCGTGTATGTGTCAAAGAATCCATCTCCTCTTGGTGTACAACAACCGCTGGTGTACCACAGGGCGGCGTTTTATCTCCCCTACTTTTTGCAGTTTTTATAAACTCTATCACCGACGAACTATCTTCTTCCTACCACCTGTATGCTGATGATCTGCAGATATACTCTCGGGCCTCACTGGACAAACTGGCGGTAGCTGTCAATACAGTAAATACTGACCTAACATCGATATATATGCTGCTGGAGTGCCTCGTACGGTCTAAAAGTAAATCCATGCAAAACAAGTCATTATTGTCGGGAGCTCCAGGTTGATTTATAAAATAGATTGGTTAACCCTACCTCAAGTGACTTGCAATGGAACAATAGTCCCATATAGCAACAAAGTAAAAAATCTGGGGATCGTTATTGATAGTCGCTATCCTGGGGGCCGCATCTCCTATATTTAAGGCGTACAGTATTTGCAGCGGTAGGGGCCCTGCGTAGGCTTCAAAATTTTCTACCTACTGCCACTAAGACTGCGCTTGTACAATCTTTTATTTTTCCTATTCTCGACTATGCTGATGCCAGCTATCTAGATCTCACTGAAGACCAACTTAACAAGCTTGAGAGACTCCAAAATCTTTGTATACGATTCGTATTTGGATTACGTAAATATGATCATGTTTCAGAATTTCGAAAAAAGCTCAAGTGGTTACATATATATTCTCTCCTTACTATACAACATTTTATTTAACCCACTAACTCCTCCGTACCTGAAACAGCGATTTCAGTTCTTACACGACACTCACTCAAAGGTTTTGAGATCATCGGAGAATCTAAGGTTGAAAATACCGAGCCATTCCACCAACATTGCTGACAAATCCTTTTCGGTTCAGGCGGCTCGGTTGTGGAATGCTTTGCCAGTGACTGTAAGGCGAGCTCAGTCCTTGCCTGTGTTCAAAAGACTCGTCAAGGAATACTACCTGTCTCTATGAAAGAGTGTAATAATAAGGTAGAATGAAGTATATTTATGTTTGTGTTAATGTATTATGACTTTTTCTAAGATATATATAGTGTGTATGCTTATATATGTATAATTATATTTGCCTATGGCTATTGTGTTTTCTTTTTCATTATTATTATTTTATTTTCTTTACATATTCTCTATGTTCATCTAACTGCCCTAAAATATTCTTCTCCTATTTTCTTATTTCCATCCTATGGTTGCCTGTAAGAAATCTGTACGTGCCACGGAACTTGTATCACATATTCTGGTGTAATGTGTAATTGGTGTACAATAAAGACGTCATTATTGTTATTATTATTATTATATTTCATTACAGAGATCAGTTGTTATAGATACATGTTCCATAGTTAGGCGATTCCTCACATCCACTACACAAACACCCACCTCAATTCAAAATGAACCGACTCACTTGGCTTAAGCCTGTGATAGGTTCACACATACCAGCCGAAAAAGCTGAGAAGTTTAAAATAATAATAGTAGTAAAAACTTTTCACATTCATTCATGATTGTGCTTGTAGAGTGTTCGACAAGTAAGTCAAAGCTTGCAAGTTGAATGGCCATGTTTGTTTTTGATGTTAAATTGAAACTCAATTTTGAACAGACATACATACATATATATGGACAATGGAGCTTGCCCTATCCTTATATTTGCCGGGATTTCTAAAATCCTCTATTCACAACATATGGTTTCAGGAATAGTGAGTAGTCAACTCCATTGGCTTCTATTTCCTGCTTGATTGTTGGTATATCCAAAGGTGTTCTTATAAACTACTGGCTACTGGGGGAGGCCTTTGTGTCGCAGGGGCAGATTGAGTGAGAGGACAGCTGTGCAACGCCTCCTATCTCAACAATTTTATTTACTAGTATGTAGTACTCTTATTCAATCAATAAAAGACTAGAATTTGAATTTGAGTAAGGCACTCAAACTCAGGCACTCTTGTAGGAGAGTAGGGCTGTTGTCGTCAGCACACGTTGCTACAGTTAGTCCTGGGGTTTGTGGCAACTCATACATCAAGTCCAAGTTCCAATTTTGAACAGATTGTTACTAAAAACATTGGTCTGCTGTTAGTGAAAGTGTGTGCTAATGTGGTGTTGTCTTCACAGCAAGCCAAGCTAGAAGTTATGTCTAATGTACGCCTGAGCATGGAGGAAGTGATGCAGAAGGCTGCAGTTGGATCAGACAGTGTTGACGTGAAACAAGAAAATGCTGAAGGTAATAAGGCCGCCATTTGATACACAAATATACAAATATAGATTACTACATTCATGTGGTTTCTTATTCAGGTGCTCCTGTATCTAAAAAACCTCGACCAACTACGCAAATGAACTATGAAGATACGCCAGCTAACAACCTAACGAGAAGTGACCAAGCAAAGGACAACATTGAAGAACCAAAAGACGAAAATAATAGCGTTGTAGAACAGAAACCAGTTAAGAATAATACGATAGTGGAAACACGCGACGAAAGAGATATCAAATTAAGTAACAATAAACAAAATGTTAGCACATCCGATCATAGTGACGCTCACAAAGGAATGTCTAAAAACAAAATCAGTGCAGACCAAAGTGTGAATAGTGGCTCAAGCAACAAACTTAAACAGTTGATATGTGACACTTGTCGGAAATGTTTTAGACGTAAATATGATTTAATAAGGCATATGCGTACACACACTGGCGAGAAGCCTTATCAGTGTAGGGTATGTAAGAAATGTTTCACTGTTAAGAGTACTTTAGATCAGCACACTCGTACACACACTGGCGAGAAGCCTTATGAGTGTAAGGTGTGTAAGAAATGTTTTAGTGAAAAGAGTAGTTTAGATGAGCACACTCGCACACACACTGGCGAAAAACCTTATGAGTGTAAGGTGTGTAAGAAATGTTTCAATCAGAGGGGGAGTTTAAATATTCATATGCGCACACACACTGGCGAGAAGCCTTATGAGTGTAAAGTATGTAAGAAATGTTTCAATCGCAAAGGGAGTTTAGTTGAGCACACACGTACACACACTGGCGAGAAGCCTTATCAGAGCAAAGTATGTAAGAAATGTTTCAGTAATATAGGTCATTTATTGCAGCATACTCGCACACACACTGGTGAGAAGCCTTACAAGTGTAAGGTGTGTGAGAAATGTTTCAGTGTAAAGAGTAGTTTAGATAAGCACACTCGCACACACACTGGCGAGAAACCTTATGAGTGTAAGGTGTGTAAGAAATGTTTCAATCAGAGTGGGAGTTTAGATACGCACACTCGCACACACACTGGCGAGAAGCCTTATGAGTGTAAGGTGTGTAAGAAATGTTTCAATCAGAGTGGGAGTTTAGATACGCACACTCGCACACACACTGGCGAGAAGCCTTATGAGTGTAAGGTGTGTAAGAAATGTTTCAATCAGAGTGGGAGTTTAGATACGCACACTCGCACACACACTGGCGAGAAGCCTTATGAGTGTAAGGTGTGTAAGAAATATTACAATCGAAAAAGCAATTTAGTTAAGCACACTCGTACACACACTGGCGAGAAGCCTTATCAGTGTAGGGTATGTAAGAAATGTTTCACTGTTAAGAGTACTTTAGATCAGCACACTCGTACACACACTGGCGAGAAGCCTTATGAGTGTAAGGTGTGTAAGAAATGTTTTAGTGAAAAGAGTAGTTTAGATGAGCACACTCGCACACACACTGGCGAAAAACCTTATGAGTGTAAGGTGTGTAAGAAATGTTTCAATCAGAGGGGGAGTTTAAATATTCATATGCGCACACACACTGGCGAGAAGCCTTATGAGTGTAAAGTATGTAAGAAATGTTTCAATCGCAAAGGGAGTTTAGTTGAGCACACACGTACACACACTGGCGAGAAGCCTTATCAGAGCAAAGTATGTAAGAAATGTTTCAGTAATATAGGTCATTTATTGCAGCATACTCGCACACACACTGGTGAGAAGCCTTACAAGTGTAAGGTGTGTGAGAAATGTTTCAGTGTAAAGAGTAGTTTAGATAAGCACACTCGCACACACACTGGCGAGAAACCTTATGAGTGTAAGGTGTGTAAGAAATGTTTCAATCAGAGTGGGAGTTTAGATACGCACACTCGCACACACACTGGCGAGAAGCCTTATGAGTGTAAGGTGTGTAAGAAATGTTTCAATCAGAGTGGGAGTTTAGATACGCACACTCGCACACACACTGGCGAGAAGCCTTATGAGTGTAAGGTGTGTAAGAAATGTTTCAATCAGAGTGGGAGTTTAGATACGCACACTCGCACACACACTGGCGAGAAGCCTTATGAGTGTAAGGTGTGTAAGAAATATTACAATCGAAAAAGCAATTTAGTTAAGCACACTCGTACACACACTGGCGAGAAGCCTTATGAGTGTAAGGTGTGTAAGAAATGTTTCAATCGGAATGACATTTTAAATATTCATATGCGCACACACACTGGCGAGAAGCCTTATGAGTGTAAGGTGTGTAAGAAATGTTTCAATCGGAATGACATTTTAAATATTCATATGCGCACACACACTGGCGAGAAGCCTTATGAATGTAAAGTATGTAAGAAATGTTTCAGTGGCAAAGGGAGTTTAGTTCAGCACACACGTACACACACTGGCGAGAAGCCTTATCAGTGTAATATTTGTAAGAAATATTACAATACTAAGAGTTATTTAAATCAGCATACTCGTACACACACTGGCGAGAAACCTTATGAGTGTACTGTCAAGTCAGTCAGTTAGTGTGTAAGAAATGTTTTAGTGATAAGAGCAAGTTAGTAAGACATATTCGTTTAAACACTCACTGAAAACATAGTCGCTTACTTGTTAGGGAACCCTGCGAGTACTTTAGAAAGAAAAGAAAAGAAAGAAAAACCTTTTTATTTCGATACAACATGACTAATAACTACTTAGGTGCTAAAACACATTAAAAACAATAAACACAACAAATAAAACAAAATTAGTCCCGTTGCGCCCAAAAAAGGAGGCAGTTCAGCATGGTGCCGGGCACAAGTACCTGGCGCTGGTTTTCAACTGGCTCCTATGTGGGAGGACATGTGACATATTTAACTTAAATTTACAAAAACAAAAAAAAAAATAAAAAAAGAAGAAGGAACACAATACCAAAAAATAAAAAATAGAATAAAATAACAACACAATAACAGAGAAAAAAAAAACAATCAAACAACGGCCTTGTTGGGGCAGTCTGTGGCCCGGACCGGCCGTGCCGGCATCGGCTGCTTAACGCAGTGCATCAGTGCAGGCCCTAGCCCACGCCTATCCATAACTATATTATTTGTAATCTCTGGTTCGGCATTCCTCATAGACAAGAGGAGTGTCGAACCACAGATTAGATAAGCACAACATTACGCCTGCACTAACACTACCTACGCTATGTATATGTTGACCTACATAATAATACTAATCTGTGCATATGACGCTGGGAAAATGTTACGCAACCGCCATTATGCGAGCCAAAACAACAACACAAGAAACATAAAGTATTTCATCATATTATTTTCCTGCCTCAATATGCGTTTCAATACCCAGCCAACGCACGCAGCCACGAAGCCCACGAATCAGAACAAAAACACAGTGAGTAGACACAAAGTTACCATTTACTTTTTCAGGGTGAGTGGTGAAATTGAGACTTAATGTAATAAAGCATACCAATACAGAAATAAAATTACAGTGTGTGAGAGGAGTATAATTGTTCTGTGGTGAGAGGATACTTAGTTATAATATAATAATAGGTACAGCCAGAAATTTGCTGAGTTGTCAAAGCATGCAAAATATAATATAACCTATATTATGCAGTTTTTTGAATTGTTAAGAGATGTGTGCGTACTTTTAATTTAAAATTACTTTTAGTTTTCAGAGACCTCAGGGGTGGCGGGATGTTGTTCCAACAATGGGTTGCAGCATATTTAAAACAACCTCTGAACGAACAGAAAGTGGGTTCGTTGAGAAACGCACGGCGTATCTATTACCCTGATGTCTCCAACTTAGTTTATTTAAAAGGTGAGTCGGTTTATTTGTATTTATAATCCCAAACAGCATGCTGGCCAGATGCAGAGTTCGCCTTGCTTCCATCTTTAGAACGTTTTGTTCGTTCAAATATGGTTTCACGTGGCTACGCCGTGGTATGCTGAAACAGTATCGAGCACAGGCGTTCTGGACGCGCTGAATAAGACCCGCGGTCCGTGACAGCAAACAGGGGCCATACACTGTATCAGCATAGTTAAAGCGTGACAAGACCAAACTATCAACCAGTAACTTCCGCATAGGCACACCAATATAATCCCTTATTCTGTATAGGATTTTTAATCTGTAGAAACAGTTCTTTACTAAATTTCCTATGTGATTCTCGAAACGCAACTGAGGGTCCGTAACAGGGCCCAGGTTGCATGCCGTGTCCACTCGCTCAATCTTTTTCCCCATTAGGCTGATATTGGGATTAGCAGATATGATGTTTTCGACCTGGCTCCCGCTACCCATGACCATAAATTTGGACTTTTGTGGGTTCAGCACTAAGCAGTTCCTCTCAGACCATTGAGCTACCCTTTGGAGATCGGCTTCAATGCTTAGTGTGGCCAAATAGGTGTCCTCTGCTCTAAACGAGTAGTATGCTTGGGTGTCATCAGCATAAATGTGATATTTACAGTGCTGAAAACAGCTAGTGATGTCCGCGCTGTACAGGATGAAGAGGAGTGGCCCAATCAGCGAGCCCTGTGGGACCCCCCTGGAGACCAGCTGCGGAGGGGAAACCAGTGAAGTTCCATCCTTCTTCCGGATCTCTACCTGCTGTGACCTGCTTGAGAGGTAACTATTAAACCATCTTACGGTGTTAGGCTCAAAACCATAATATGATAGCTTTGACAGCATTAGCGACGTATTGATAGAGTCGAAGGCACGCGAGAAGTCGAGCAATGTCAAGATGGATCCCTTCCCACGGTCACGGGCCTCGATGATGTTGCCCACCACATCAGCCAAAGCTGTAGCAGTCCCACGACCCCTACGGAAGCCCGACTGCAGATCTGGTAGTATATTATTGACTTCAAGAAATTCCGACATCTGTGTGTGAACCACTCTCTCCAGTACTTTAGACAGGCAGGGCAAGATGCTTATCGGCCTGAGATCTTTAAAGCTTTGAGGGCTGCTATTTTTTGATAGAGGGTGCACAATTGCTTTACGTCACATATCAGGGAATGTACTACTAGTGATGGACTTGTTTACAATGGCTGTTATGGCTTTTAAAGAGTGTGGTAATGTTAGTAGTATCATGTCCTTTGATATCCCATCGACCCCTTGCGCGTTTGTTGTGATAGTCCGCAATATCTGGCCTATAGTCTCCTCACCCACTGGCCTTAAAGAGAACTCAGCATGGCCAAAACGATGAAACTCGAAAGATGTTAGCTGGGAGATGCTCACACTTGGATTCCCCGGGACATCCAAAAAAGCTGAGTTTATTGCATCGGGGTTGTCAAAATGCCCTGGAAGCTCGGAATTTTGGCCTGTAGTAAGCACATGCTGCTTAAGGTTTTTCCACAGGAGCTTGGAGTTATTTATGTTGTCATTGATGTGCTTTTGAAAAGAAGGCAGACTTCTCATGCTTTAGAGCCTTGGCTGTTTGGCGCTTCAGAACCAGATAGTACTGCTTGTGCACGTCTAGGCCAGACTTTCGGTAACGGATGCGAGCCTCATTTCTCAGCTTAAACATGGTTTTTATTGTGTCTGTAATGTATGGTGTTGGTTTGGCCTTAAGAGAAATGGTCCTAACTGGGGCGTGGGCGTCAAGCAACTGCAAGGTGAAGATATTAAATAAGGAAACCATTTCGTCCACACTCTGAAGGTTACATATCGTGTCCCAGGGAATGGCCTCTAGGTCATGTTCAAAATAATCACTCAGTATATCTCTTATCGGTCGATAAGTAACCTGCTTACGGACTGGCCTGTCCTTCTTGATTAGCAGCTGACATGTAATAAATGCATGGTGTCCGAGTTCCAATATATGGTCCACGGTCACGTTACGCCAGCGGGCGTCAGTGCAAATCACATCGATAAGAGTACTCTTATCTGCCACAAAATGAGTAGGCACAGAAACTATCTGGTCCAGACTGAAATAATTTAAAAACTCCTGTAGCTTTTTCGCCTCATACTCATCGTAGCGTAGCATGTTGGCGTCAAAATCACCCAATAGGATGATATAATCGAAAGGCGCAAGTGCACATATACTGTCTGTGACTGCTTCCAGAAAAACCCTCAAATTTGCATCTGGTGGACGGTAAGCAGTTCCAATCAATAACTTCTTTGCCCTGATGGTGAGGCTAAGCCACATCTGTTCTACAGAAGGGTGTATGGGATGGGGTCGTATGCGGGTGCAAACACCGGATTTTATATAGAAAGCAACGCCTCCCCCCCCTCCCCTCTTTTATAGATGCCGGGCGCGGAATGTGTCGTATTCTATAGCCAGGAACAACTGGGGCACGACCCTCCTGCCCCTCCCGCAACCAGGTTTCATTTATGGCCATGATGTCGACTGCATGCTGGCTCATCATCACTAAAAATTCATCCTAACCTGTAGAGAGTGATCCCGCATTGAAGAGACCAATAAGTATTTACTGCGAGTCATTTCATTAGCGGGTTATACGAACTATATTTAGAAGGCAGTAGGTACATGAATTTCAGACTAACTATCGCGCTCCCGGTATATATATACATCTGATATGTTAACAGAATAAACTCAGGACTAGCTATGTGTCTAAGACACAAAATATTAAAGCCTGTATTACACTTCTCTTTCAGGTCCAGAAACATGCGAGATGCGGATATCCTCCCGTTGGAACCCGATCCCAGCCCACCAGTGATATAAGATGAAATGCAAGCATAACATGACAATAAATTGTATATAAGATTATGTAAATAAAATAAAGTTCGATATATTTGTGTTGTATATAAATTAGATGTAAGATTATGTAAATAAATTAAGATTAGGTATAGGTGTATTGTATATAGATTAGATATAAGATTGTGTAAATAAATTAAAATTAGATATAGTTGTATTATATATAAATTGGATATATATAGTAGTACTGTATATAAACGCCCACTTTGTTTTGTGGTCCTGCTTTGTGTAAACATGTGTCTCAAACCAGCCGTGCCCCCTCCCTCCCTCTCGCCCCGTCTCCCCTCACTGTGTCTTTGCTATGGACCGTGACGACTGTCAAACCACACACCATAGCGATTATTGTATAATGGTACAGAAAGCCTATGCTCAATATACACGCACAAACGCACATACCTGTACTGTTACAAAATTACAACATTTATAGCGATCACATTGAGAACATAATTGATTACAAAGCACTATTGGTCTGTTTAAATATTTTGGGCAGATCTGTTTCAGCTCGGATGCGGTGGGTTGGATCACCTGGCTTCCTGCAGGCGAGAACCTGACCTCGTCTCGTCCAAACGAACTTCCATCCTGTTTCGCCGGCAGCCTCCCTGGTCCTCCGAAACAACTGCCGGTTTGCCTTAGTCAAGCGCTCGTTGACGTAGAAACGCCTAGGGGTGCCGCCCACGCCGAGGTCCTGCGCCAGGCGCAGCACCGGCGGCCGCGGGCGGCGCTCGCTCGCTCCTTGGGGGTCAGTGGCGACTGTTTGGCGTCTCCCCACACGCTCCGCACTAACGATGTCGCGCTCCTCCACCGCGACGCCCAGCTTCACCCCTATCATTTTCGCTAGGTGAACAGTGTTCTCGCCGTTAGCCTCCGGAATGTTAGAGACTTCTATGTCATTTAGTAGTAACTCTTGGTCTCTGTCGTTGAGCTCGCGCCGCAGACCCTCGATGACGCCCTCGATAGACTCCGCGGCTTCGGGTCCCGGCACTGATCTCATCTCTTCCAGCGCGAGCAATCTGTTCTCAAAGCTGTCGACCCGGGAGTTACATGTCTCCACGGATACCCGTATCGCCGCCATCTCTATCTCCATATGTCGCCTGAACGTTTTATATTCAGATCGCATCGCCCTGACTTCCTCCATCAGCAGGCGGAATTCCCTGCTACCAGGGGCCCCATCCAGCACATCAAACACATACCCAGGCTCCGGCGCCGCAGTAATCGCGGGATCATTTGGCGTGACCTGCACATCAACTCTGTCTCTTTTGACTTCCGACTGAGTTGGTCGTACAGGTGTATCGTCATTTTTCTTTTTCGTCACACCTTTGCGTTTGCACTCCGGGCAACACCAATCTGGTGACACATTTTCTTTGGCCGGAATGCCTACACAGGGCTTATGATAAACTCCATGACACTTCCCGCATTTAACGCCATCTGACGGTGATATATAACGGCCGCAACCTCCGCACTTGCTCATGTTTATAGTACGTCAGGAAGTACGTGCGAGAGCGTATAGATGGCGCCGCCTGCACGGCACGGAGATTCTAGATGAGATAATTATGCTGCTCCCAACAGATGTCACCACTGCCTTTATACCTCGCACGGTCAGCTGATTTTTATTTACAGACAGGTAATATGGGAAAGATCTATGTAGGTACCCACACTTGCCCACTTTGCTATTTAAAACTATTTTCCCTTTAAAAATTTAGTTCATGAAATCTCCCCAATCACTATATTTGACACCGGAACACTCGTCTGCATCAGTATACACAGTAAAACTATTTACATTTATTTTTTGCGATCTTATCCGCTCACAATGCATAAATAGTGAGTGCACAATATTTACCCTTGCCACTGTTATTTACGTCACCGAGAGCTTTGCATTATATTTATTTGGGCACCAGTTGCCTAACACTCAATATTATTGTTTCTTTTGACCACAAAAACTAACACTTTATATTTTTAAATTGAATTTTTTACACACCGATGCAATGTTAAAGACGTTTACTGTAGATGGTGGCGCCACCTGTCGCTCTTTAGGTGTACTAGACTTAAGTGTGGCGTGAAATGTGTCCGAAATAACATTAATTCTAATATTTGTTCTCCGCCAATATAACATTACTGTTGTTGTGGTAGAGCGTGCGACTGCCAAGTCAAAGGTCGCGGATTCGATTCCCTCTCAGTGCAAACATTTGAATATTGTTGAGTCACCGGATGTTGCTATGCATGTAAATAAGTGCGTGTGCTTTTGTGGTTGTATAATTATACTAGCATTCCACCCGCGGTGCCGCCCGCGCGGACGTCGGTATTTTTAATACCACTTAGGTGGCAGACAAGCACACGGCCTACCTGATGGGGAGAGGTTACCGTGGCCTATGGACGTATTCAACACCAGGAGTGTTACACTCGCGCTGCCGACCCTGAAAAAACCTTCTAATGCCCCTCTTGAAGAACCCCATATTGTAGGTGCTTGGGAAAACCCACAGCATAGGATTAAGTTTCTTTCATACCGCACAGTGGTCTCATTGTGTGAGGATGAACTCTGTTACCCTGCCTAAGGCGAGCAGTGCGATGATAGAATGTATCTGTGGGCATCATGTCAAACAATTCTACTGAGCGCAGACCATCGTATAGGCAGTAGAACACACAGCGAGGCGAAATCCCTCCTAAGTATTCCATGTGGGGCCGGACCTGTGCTTTATAGAGAAGAACCGATTGAGTTCAAACAAACGTAAGATTTGAAGTCTGAACAAGCAAATACAATAGCATCGAAATTCATTCAGAAGCTCTTATTCCATCGCGGATAAATAGACAAGAATTACAAAACACTAAATTGTGTTCAGTATCGTTAAATAAAAAAATAAAAAAAAAATTATTGCCAAATAGTATGTAACAATGTTAACAATATTATACTGTGACCCCACACTAGGCGAAGCCTGTCCTGTGGGTTCTCTTACGTACAGACAAGACCACTTTACAGTAATATTACCTATATAATAGTATAGGTAGTCCAATAAGTTGTAGGGCAGTGTCTATCGACCAACCCAGCAGTTCGTGAATTGGTCGGGACGTTTCTTTGTTCAGTACCTACATGCAGTACCTACTGTACGCATGCATTCATTAGAATGTATCTAAGTACGCTAATCCGTACTCCAGATCCCATATCACCCATATTCTAGAATGCATCTAAACAGACCTATAAATTAACAATGGAAATAATTATACAGTATTGATACATACAAATGTTTGCACTGAGCGGGAATTATGCCAGGCGATCTTTAAATCAGCTGTTGACCTCTCTACCGCCACGCCACAGAGTTTTATAACTAAAATACAAGCTAATATAAACGCTTTACGGTGGCTTCAGCAATAGGTTAAAGCAAATTAGAACAAAGTGCTTATAGGTATATAGTACAGTTAAGTGTACACGTGTCCAAACTTATCTTACATTAGAACTACGTAGGTTGTGTGGAGTTCGTATGTGCTCTGTGTCAATAGCGTGCAATATAATAACGCATTTGGGGTGCTGCTGGGGCTCCCCCGATACTGCAGTGCATCTGAAATGTTTGCAGCGAGAAGCACAGATGAATTTTATGCGCTCATGCGCAAAAAAAGGGTCTCGTTGGTGCACAGGCTGTGGGCGAGCTCTAGTGGCATGTTGAAAGTGTTCGCAGGCAGGAGGGAAGGAGCTGCGATGGGTAGGCTCTCCAAGTTACACGTTGAACGTGGGACTTGGTGAACCTATCAACAGAATCTAATTAATTGTTTTAAATGTTGCATGTCTTTACTTTTTTTGTATGTGGACTATAGTTGCCAGAATAAATAAATTAATGACTAGCGACTAGAGGCGGTGTCAGTTCTGGAAGCAATCTCCAGCGGCAACACTCGTAGTGTTATTATTTGTTCTCTGCTTATACCTGACATAGTTTATAGTAAGAACTTTAATAAAGGCTAGTGATTCATTTAAAGTATAGTGCTTACTATTGTACACTTTCATATTAATTTTACTAATGTTACTTTCTAATTTTGATGATGAATACAGAATATTTTTTTTTAATTTGAGTTTTCTTTTAGTAATAGTACTGAGGATCACAAGTTCCACACAGATTAGAGGTGGGTTTACCTAAAATGGGAATAACTGGAGGGTGCCGAGAGTGACAGTAGACAGTACTGCACCGGACGCTGACGCTACGAGTACGTTCTGGCGGAGCAGCAGGTGATGACTGTCAACCACACCGATTGGATGAGAGACGTGGAGCGACCATGCGGCACTATGAAGGACACAGAGCCACTAACATTGTACAAAGAGCTGTGAGTGGCAGCCTGTAGTAGAGAAGAGTGGTGACGATAGTAGTTACTGGTATTCGCGCTAACCGCTCCAGCTGGGCTAACTCTCTAGTGTTAAAGTCCTAACACACCACCGAATTTGGTACGGCCCGAACCCCCGAACTTTGTGCGTTCCGAACCAAATGCGATTGTCTGGAGAGCAGTCCGCCGGACATTATTATTAACCTCCGAACCGTTGGTTTGATAAAATGTATTGCCCCGCGCTGTCCTTAAGAGGCACCCAACAGCGCTTAGTGAATTTTGTGTCACTGGGGTTTAGATATATAATAATAACGAATAACAATTGTACAACTCGTGCAAAAATATCTCATCTGGCTCATAAACAACCCTCTCGCATCCCCGCTCTCGTCCTTCGAGACCAGCAGCATCCGCAACACTGTGACTGTTTCACGTTTGCCTTAGTTTGAGTTTCGTAGTTTTTAGTTATCAAATTTTAGTTCAGATTTGTTTTTGTTACGTTTAAGAAACCAGGTGCCACGAGTTACACACAGTGCTATTTGGACCCATGGTAAGTATAACTAAACTAGCTTGTTCATAATTATACTAGGTATCGGGACTTCTCGCGAATTATATCTTGGAACTTACTATTTCTGCCGATGTTTCGGATGCGTTGCAGCACCCGTGGTCACGACTTGACTAGTCTTCGAGCGTCGAGATGTATGCGGGGAACATTTTTTTTTTATACCACTTAGTTGGCAGACAAGCACACGGCCCACCTGATGGAAAGTAGTTACAGTGGCCTATGGACGTCTGTAACACCAGAGGAGTCACAGTCACGCTGCCACCCACCCTACCCACCATTACACTTATTATGAACGGTTAGGCTGGCGACACACCACACTCACTATGTCAGTTTTTAACGGCACTGTGTTTTTTGGTTTAAGTATCTGAATCACTGGATTCCACGTTCCGGATAACTTGAATCCATCTTCCCTATTGAAATTTTTATATTTTTTGATTTCAATGGCTTCACGCACAATCCGTGAATAGTAGTGGCGATCAGTGGAGAGGACTTTGGGTTGATGCAGCTCAATCCAGTGATTGGTACCCGACTCAAGATGTTCTGGTACTGCCGATTTGTTGAACTGACGGTTTTTCACAGCTGCGAAATGTTCTCTGACTCTCTCTGCAATGGTTCGCTTGGTCTGGCTAGTCAAGTCGTGACCACGGGTGCTGCAACGCATCCGAAACGTCGGCAGAAATAGTAAATTCCAAGATATAATTCGCGAGAAGTCCCGATACCTAGTATAATTATGAATTCACACCGCGAAAGTTTAAAAATAACATAAACTAGCTTGTGTTGTGGAATCTAGAATGCGGAGAAACGTCAAATGCGGACAAAGATGGCGCTGTCTAGTAAGCACATTTGAAAAAAGTGCCCCGCGATGTTAATTACTTTAACCAAATTAAGGCAACAAAAGTAATTGAAATTATCGTTAATCAGTGACTAATAACGCTATACAACGGCAAGAATGTTATGTATGAATACTGAATTGTGATATTGAAGTAAAGTGTGAACTTTAAACTCCCAAACAGAACTCTTAAGGCAAAAATATTGAACTATAACAGTGAAACGTGCACACAATTAAATTAACGAGTCTAAGTAACGCACAAAAAACGCTAGAAATGTAATAAATAAACAAAAGTGATTTCTTCCAGCTTAACAAGTCACGTATATTTATAACCTTGGATATATCACTATTACAATAATAATAAAATAAAGCAAACGTTTAAAATGCGTCGTAGAATTTCTAAAACGGGACATAGGTTTTAGTAAGGTTTCCTGAATAGCAAGTTGGTGTTGATTTATTTAATCAATAAGATTTGGCTTTCTGCGACGAATACTCTTACAGTTCCATTGAAGGAGATTGAGAACCATTGTTAAAATTATTTTTTGAGATAATCTCCAGTAATTGTTCTACAAGAAGGGCAACGTCGTGCGGCAGAGCATCTGACAATTTCGTTACATAGTATATTTATGAACGAACAGAGCAAAAGTTGGACAAGATTGTCATTGCGAGTGGCCAGAGGGGTAGTCTCTGTGGGAGGTTTAATGCAGCACCCATTGGGTTGAGTGAAAGGAGGCGAATTAGTCATTTCATTGTGTTCATGAACATCAAACGATTTCCCTGGAACAAACCTTGGGCGTATAGGGAGGGAAATAGTTTTTTATAAGATACAGAAGGAGGAGACAAGAGGGAAGGGACAGGAGGAGAAATGAGAGAAGAATATTTAGGAGTGTGGGGCCTAGCAGCAGCCTCGGAATAGAGGGGTCTACGAGACTGAGGGAGTCTAGAAGAGGCTTCGGCATAACTTATATTTTCCTCATACATAATACTTTTTGTATATTTTTGCCTGTTATGCTCAGGACATCTTCTGTCGGTAGCGGGGTGGTTACCGCCGGAACATAAAAAGCAAGAAATACCTGTATCAGCAACAGTACAGGAATCACCGGCATGGGATTATGCACACTTATAACATCGGGGTTTTGATCGGCATTGCTTGGCTATGTGGCCGAATCGACAGCAATTCATGCACTGTATTGTTGGAAGCTGGTAAAGAGAAACAGGAAGCGATGCATTAAAACAAAAATCTTTATCGGGAAGGACCTGACCCAAAAAAATTAGAACCACAGTGTTTGATGGAGCCCACACAGGAACATTGTCTCTTGTAATTTTTGTATTGAGACGTCTAGCTCTCACCACTTCTCCAGCAGTAAAGGATATACCCCCAACTAATTCCTCCAACGTCCAATCGGTGGGAATATCTCTCACCACACTTCCATACGAAATATGCTGTAGCTCGGGATGTAGGTTACATAATTAAATGTACACATACATAACTAAACTGACCGGCACGTTGCGCATAAGCTGCCAACATCGCACATGTTGCTCAATGCTGCCGAACTTTTTAAGCGTGACATGTTGTGTTGCGTGTTAAATATGAAAGACTCCAGTCTGATTTTACTCCGACACAACTGATTTCACTCCATACCGACTTTACTCTTAATCTAAAATGACTTCACTTCAACTCCAAACCGACTTCAATCTGACTCCCTCCGATATCACGGTGACTCCCCTCAACTACATTCCAACTCCAGCTCTAAAACAACTACTCCGATTCCAAACCGACTTCACTCCAACCCTAAACCAACTACACTCCGACTTCAAACCGACTTCACTCCAATGGTAAATTAACTTCACTCCGACTCCAAAACGAATCCATTTCAACGCATTCCGACTTTAAACGGACTCCATACCCCTACGATTCCACTCTTACCCAGCTGCCGTACACTCGAGTGTCGGAGTCCAAGTGAATTCGGTTTGGAATTGCAGTGAAATCGGTGGATGTGCGAACTGGGAACCAAGGTGTACCCATCTTGCACTCGGAAAGAACGCATCGTGCCGCTGCCCCGGTCATCTTTCGCAAGGGTGGCCCGGAGTCCTTGTTCGCATCATAGTGATGACACTCCTTAATGATCCAAAACAGATCATCAAAAAAGCACTAAACTGATGCCTTAGTCGAGCGCACAGGCGACGCTAAGTCACGTATTGCATGGGCCAAGTGGCGTGAGGTAACTAGGTTCATTTGTTTCCCCAAAATGCCGGTTAGGTAAAAGAGGCAGATCTATAAAACCCATAATTAGACCGGTCCGCTAACACGGCTGCGAAGTATGATCATTGCTAGAGCAACACAACCAGATGAATATGCGGTGGAAATGTGGAGTACCGCTTAAGGATCGCGTGAGTAACTCTCGCATCCGGGGCAGCCTTCATGTCCGTGCCATCGCGGTTAATACCGGAGAGTTCCTCCGCTGGTGTGGTCGTGTTCTGCGGTGATCGCCAGGCTGCATTTGACCATGTCGCCTTTACTGAGCCCGGTGAGAGGGGTAGACAGAGCGAGTGCTGAATTGGCATCGTGGAGGATGACATGCGTACCAATCGTCTTATACCATGGGTACTTAAGACCGTGAGATGTGAAAAAGTAAAAACCGGAAAAATGAATGCGACCGGGACTAACGCAAAGTCTTGACTGTCAGTCATCCCACTGACAGCACAAATTCTACAGAGAGCTCTGGGTACCCTACTCACCGCTGGGAACACAACACGAATTCCTGGACACACCGCTTACCATTTCCTCGAGTATCGGGATCCTTGGTGTCGATATCTCCAGTGACATCCAATACCGAAGTCATTTGCAGGACAAGGTTAAGTTGGCATCAAGAAAACTCGGAGTGCTTAACAGGGCGAAGCAGTACTTCACTGCGGGGCAGCAACTCCTTCTTTATAAAGCACAGGTCCGGCCTCACATGGAGTACTGCTGTCACCTTTTTGCTGGAGCACCTGCATACCAGCTTGACCCCTTCGACTCAGTGCAAAGACGGGCATTGAGGCTGGTTGACAATCCCATACTCACAGGTAGTGTGGAACCTCTTAGCCTTAGGAGGGATTTTGCCTTACTGTGTGTGTTCTACCGCCTATACAATGGTTTGTGCTCAGATGAATTGTTTGACATGATGCCCGTAGCTACATTCTATCATCGCACCTCTCGCCATAGACAGGGAATTCATCCTCACACATTGCGACCTGAGACGGTGCGCACTGTGCGGTATGAAAGAAACTTCATCCCACGCACACTCAAGCTGTGGAATGACCTCCCTGCTGCGGTTTTCTCAAGCACCTACAATATGGGGTTCTTCAAGAGGGGCATCAGAAGGTTTCTTCATGGTCGGCAGCGCGAGTGTAACACCCCTGGTGTTGCATACGTCCATAGGCCACGGTAACCGCTTCCCATCAGGTGGGCCGTGTGCTTGTCTGCCAACTAAGTGGTATAAAAAAATAAATTACGCGGCATTCTGTAGGGCGGAGGTACTTCCCCAGTCGGAATGCTCAATCGGGCGGAAATACCACCGTGTCCTACCTCCTAATTAACAACGCTGAGATGATGATGATCCCTATTTACTAGTTTATTTCCGCAAACACGTAAGTTAATATTAAAAATTGATTTTGAGGAATTCTCTGGCGTATCGCCGGAGTGCAAGGTCAAGTACCAATAAAATTTATATGGAACTACCTGTGAGCTATACCGAATCCAAAGCCAAAAGAATTAAAAAAATCGGTTCATATAAAACTGAAATATTGAAGAACATAGAGAAGAAGTCGGTTAAAATATACATGTCGAAATATACATAAATTTTTATAAAATTTAAACTATAGGCCCAAACTATATAAATTTTTTATGAACCAAATGGCAACTATTTCGCATCGAACTAAAAAAGAATCACGAAAATCGGATCATAATCGATGTATATACATTAAAAAACCGATTGAATTGAGAACCTCCTCTTTTTTAGAAGTCGGTTAAAAATAGATAACATCCCTGAAACCAGAGTATCATTATTGTTAATATAACATTGTCGCTCAAGGTTAAGTTGACAAAATGTTGCAAAATCTACATTTTTTATATATTTAATGTTACATACAGGGGGTATGTAACGTTAAATATGTATTCCATGCTTAAAATTCGTAATATCATATTACATTGTCGGTGGATGAAGAATGTATGTACACATTTTTAAACTTTCGCGGTGTGAATTCATAATTATACTAAGTATCGGGACTTCTCAAGAGTCAAGTCGTGACCACGGGTGCTGCAACGCATCCGAAACGTCGGCAGAAATAGTAAGTTCCAAAATATAATTCGCGAGAAGTCCCGATACTTAGTATAATTATGTACACATTTTTTCAAATAAATAAATTTCCATCCACTTATTTTAAATTTTATGCTTCCCTCCTAATAAATATGAACAATTACAACAATTTCACACTATTATATGTTGACATAAATAATCAGAAAACATAATATTTCCAAATGAAATGTTCAAACTTTGAAGCTGATTATCTCAACATTCAGAAATTGTTAGTTACCTCCTGCATCCACTCACGTCTTCAATTGTGATCTTTAAGGAAAACAAGATTTAAAAAACAATTTGCTGCATCTGCCGAATCGAACTACACGGACACCCTATTACGGCCAATGTTTTTAATCTCTCCCGCTTTAATGTTTTCGACCTTGTTTTTAAAAAGGAACTGAGCAAACCTCAAAGATTTGAATGGTAAGCCGCTTGTTGGGTCCTGCTCCAATCTCGAGACATATACGTTATAAGGACCTTTGTCAGTACTTGAGTACGCGAGTTTAGAGTCAGAATCGTAACCCGGCTTTGAGTAGATGGACTGAATAGATTCCGCTGGCGAACGGGTCTTTTTATGATCAGCATCCGTCGAATCCGGTGCGGCAGAACGTTTTACCGTTTTTTTGGTAAATCCGGAGGTTTAACCCCGCCCCCGTCAGGGGGTACATCCGCGCTCATTTCTATTGAAATGAGCGCGTACGCCGATATAAACGAAAAGTACTAACCTTATAAATACTATTCCACCACCAAAACAACACAAGCAGTTATTTTCCGAGTGTAAATAAGGACATTAGTAAAGAAAAGCCAAATATCGATGTCGGACCGAATCCGATTATTATAATTTTTTTTTTATACCACTTAGTTGGCAGACAGGCACACGGCCCACCTGATGGGAAGCGGTTACGGTGGCCTATGGACGTATGCAACACCAGGAGTGTCACACTCGCGCTGCCGACCATGAAGAAACCTTCTGATGCCCCTCTTGAAGAACCCCATATTGTAGGCGCTTGGGAAAACCGCAGCAGGGAGGTCATTCCACAGCTTGAGTGTGCGTGGGATGAAGTTTCTTTCATACCGCACAGTGCGCACCGTCACAGGTCGCAATGTGTGAGGATGAATTCCCTGCCTATGGCGAGAGGTGCGATGATAGAATGTAGCTACGGGCATCATGTCAAACAATTCATCTGAGCACAAACAATTGTTTAGGCGGTAGAACACACACAGTGAGGCAAAATCCCTCCTAAGGCTAAGAGGTTCCACACTACCTGTGAGAATGGGATTGTCAACCAGCCTCAATGCCCGTCTTTGCACTGAGTCGAAAGGGTCAAGCTGGTATGCAGGTGCTCCAGCAAAAAGGTGACAGCAGTACTCCATGTGAGGCCGGACCTGTGCTTTATAAAGAAGGAGTTGCTGCCCCGCAGTGAAGTACTGCTTCGCCCTGTTGAGCACTCCGAGCTTTCTTGATGCCAACTTAACCTTGTCCCGCAAATGACTTCGGTATTGGACGTCGCTGGAGATATCGACACCAAGGATTCCTGTACTCGAGGAGATGGTAAGCGGTGTGCCCAGGAATTGCGGCGCCACAATGAATGGGGTTTTCTTAGCGGTGAATACACATACTTGTGTCTTAGTGGGGTTGAATTGGACTAGGTTTAGTCGTCCCCAATCGGATACTCCAGAGAGAGTAGTCTCAATTTCAGACACAAGTTGTTCGTGACTCTTCTCCACCTCGGACTGAGGGATATTTGCCGGAGGAGACAACACGGAGTCTTGTGGGACACCAGCGTTTATGTTCATGCGGTCCGAGCAGCTGCCGTCGAAGACAGCTTGGATGCTTCTGTTGGATAAAAAGCTGGAGATCTATTCGCACAGTCCCTCGGGGAGTCCATAATATGGCAACTTCGCAAGAAGACCTTTGTGCCAGACCCGATCGAAGGCCTTCGCTATATCGAGGCTGACCGCTAGTGCCTCACCCCGACTATCGATGGCCTGCGCCCACCGGTTTGTGAGATACACAAGAAGGTCACCGGTAGAGCGACGGTGGCGAAAGCCGTACTGTCGATCGCTCAGTAGATCGTTTCCCTCAATGTATCTCAGGAGCTGTGTATTAATAACACGCTCCATTACCTTCGAGAGTAGGGAGGTGATAGCGATAGGCCTGTAATTGGTCGGATCGGTCCTGTCACCTTTCTTAGGTACAGGGTGCACGAATGCGGTCTTCCACGAGGTTGGGACCCGCCTTGCGGAGTATGAGAGTGCGAAAAGACGTGTAAGTACAGGGCACAGCTGGGGGGCACAGTGTTTAAGCACCATATACCGTCTGGCCCACTCGACTTCCGAACATCTAGGGACTTAAGCTCGCGCCGGACCACCCGTTGCGTGATTTTAACTTCAGTCATGGAAGCACCACAGCTGGAAATTATCGGTGGTTCGGCGTTCCCTTTGTTCATAGTCGAGTTTGACGCAAAGAGATTACCCAACAGATCGGCTTTCTCCTTAGCGCCATGAGCCAGACTACCATCGGATTTTTGCAGCGGTGGAAGGCTAGACTGGCAGAAGTTTCCCTCGGCAGCTTTAGCGAGCGACCAAAATGCACGACTGCCAGATGGGTAGCGCGCAAGCCGCTCGCCAATTCTGCCGATGAACTCAAACTTAGCCCTGGCCGTAGCTTTTTTACTAGACCTCGAGGCGGCATTCAACTTTCGCTTCACCTCAGCGATATTATACACACGAATTTCCAACGCACATTTGACATTGCCAGAAGTTGTCGACATAATAAAAGCGACATTGGTTGCCATATCCGAAAAATAGAATAGAATCAACGAAATAAGACGTTGCTTAAATGTCTTATAACCAACCCAAAATTGTGCATAATAAAACGTTTTTTTTTAATTTCTTGCGTTTCTTGTTTGGTTTCGTGTAATCATGTAATAATTAAACTCTTTGTTGTTAATGGAGCTTAGGTATTTTTATGTGAAATTTATAATTATTACATACTCAATTATTCTTTACTATCCCATTATAGCTGTGTAGTGAACATAGCTGAACGAATTTATTTTAGAAATGAATTGTGAATTGAGGTTAAACGTTAATCATTAGTCATTAAATCAGTACAGATTTGCATGGTTTAAAGTTCGGGATATTATACATTTAAGTACCTACTGAAGCTCCAAACAACATAAACGGTGTTACTGAACTGACGCGAATGTTAATTTGGAGATGGAGAAGCTGTCTATGTGTAGAATATGTCTAGCGGACGACTCTCGACTGCGGTCGATTGCCAACACTCATTTACAGGAGATGTACGAGTCTCTGACTCTGATGCTGGTGAGTAATACTACGTCTGGCACGTTTAATAAAAGAGCCTCTTATAATAAACAACTTAACCTATTTTATGCTTTTTTAATACGAAGAGACCGGCATATATGTTGACTCCCAAGTCACGAGAGATACGGGGCGGTGGCGCCCACGGGAGGCTTGATATATAATCGATAATTGGTGCATTGGAGCTTCTCTCTGCAAGGATCTGGTTCAGTCTCGTCTTGGGCGTTGTCTTTTCTGATCTAAATGTAAAGGAAAAGTTAGCAGACTGCTGCATAGATACACTAGTGTTGAAACTGGTAGTAAAGTAATAAAAGTATGTTTAACAGTTGGTTACAGAGGACAGAAGACCATCCGTGGCCTGCAACCTATGTTGCTCAAGGCTTGAGACTTGCTACGAGCTGAGGAGGACATCTCTCCGCAGCGAGGAGCTGCTCATGCAGTTGGTGAACCACGAAGTGGTGAGTAGTCTTGAAGTTAAGTATGAAATTTTGTGGTAATGTTTGGATGTTTTTATTCAATCACACTCTAACGGCTGGATAGATCTAACTGTTATTTGGCACAGTGATAGTTTACTGTCTGGAATAACATATTATTATTTAAATTATAGACGAGCAGCAATTTGCTGCTATGTGCACTTCCAGGTGTTGGAGTATAGTTCAGTCAAGTACATATCACTTTTATTGTTTGTTGTTCACTGCAAGCCATTGATCCAAGTGACACTTGGAGGTAGTTAGCATAGTTGCTGACACCACTTCCTCAGGTCATTTGTGCCACAGTTGCACCACACAGTTGTTAAGAGACTGATAAGCTGTCAAGGAATGTGCGTGTGAGAGTGAGGCTGTGACCACAGGATGAGTAAGTTAACTAGTAAATATTAAGTAACTTATATTTATTGTTTAAAATATAAGCTACTTTTTTTGCCAGGAAATGGTTCCCATAGTGGGAACATGATTAAAAACTGAAGTTGCAGATGTCAGCTAGTGGTGCCTAAAACAATGTCTCTATACAAAAAACATATCTGCCCCCATTATTGTAATTACAGTAAGTCATGTTACTGGGGTTTTGACTTTTATAACATATTCTAAATCGGGAATTCAAAACCTACATGGCATATTTTTCCTTTCTTTATTATCCAAATTATTGACGAAGATATGTTAAGCCCAATTACAGTAAATCACATTGAGATTCAACCGTTTGTTAAAATTACGCCGGTAAGTAGACTTACTGTAAAAAAAAGTAAGAAATACATCATAATTGTAACAATTATGATGTATGTCTTACTTTTTTTTTAAATATTTGCAGTAATTAAACTTACTGAAGATTGTCATTATTCAAAAGCGGTATTTCCCCTACACATATTTCCAGTAAGTATAGTTACACTATTTATAATTGACATCATCCATAAGAAATAAAACCACTCTGTAAGCATAATTCACGTAAGTGAGTGATAATGTATACATACTGTAACTATGCTTAAAGATAGATTATCACCATAGATAAATATAATTTTTATGATTAAAACTGTAAGATTATTTACTTTAAGTATGCTTAATATATGATATAAGTGAAAATAACGTAATAATTATCAAATAACAGTAAAGTCGCGTACTACTGTAAATATGACTAAATTTTTGGACAGGTGAGAAACATGCACCGAGAAGACTTTACCTACCTAGCGACATTAACATGACAGAAATGTATAAAGACTTTTGCCAAAGTGAACCTGACTCTAAAGTGTCTTTAGAAACATACTGATATGTTATAAAAAAAGAGATGAATATATCCTTTACACACTTGGGAAATGAAGAATTGTACGCATTATTTAAACAGCACGATCAGAACTGTGATACTTGTAAGCAATACCTAACTCATAAATACAATTATGATGCAAGCCGAATCATCTACAAATTGGATACCGAAAAGAGTGCAAACGAAACAGATACCAAATATTATTCCGTGGATCTTCAAAAGGTTGTTATGCTCCCGAGAATGGAACAATATAAAGCAGCAATTTTCTGCAGTAGAATTATTGCTTTTAATGAAAGTTTTGTTCCACTTGATAAGTCTAACAACCTTCCTATTATAGTTTTGTGGAACGAACCAGTATCAGGTAGAAGCTCGCAAGATATTCTTTCGGCATATAAAGTATTTTTTCAGTAAAATTGAGATGCTGAAAAAATTGTGCAGTGGGCAGATAATTGCTCGGCACAAAATAAGAACTGGGCTTTATTGTAATTTCTGGTGAATATTATAAAAAGCGACCTGAATGCGACCAAAACAATCGAGATAAAATATTTCGAGCCTGGACACACTTTTATGTCCGTGGACCAATTTCACCACCAAATCGAAAAAAATTACGTAACACTAAAATCTATGATTTTGATGATTATATTGCACGTGTAAAAAAGGTGAAATCCGTTAAAACAATAGTCAAAGAAATGGACCATACTGATTTTTATCAATATGATGAATGTGTCACACGATTCGAAACTTTAAATTTATTTAAAAGACATAATACACGTTAAAGCTGAAAGAGAGAATACTTCAATCTAAAATTCAGAAAAGATCAAAATGCAGAAACCTTTTAAACTTTAGTCAAGCCGAAAACTACTCCTAGAGGTATAACAGAGGAAAAGAAGAAAGAAATAATAGAAAAGTTGGTCCCATTGATGCCTGAAAATAGACAACAATTCTGGTGTAATATGCCAACTTCTGAAGCTTCTAATCTTCTTGAAGAAGACTAAGAAATATTGTTTGATTATTAATTTTATTGTATGGTGTTATATGATTGTTACTTACTTTTTATTTTACCTGTTAGTTGTTGCTTTTTTATACATAACCCCTTTAAATTGTTAGTCCATTACAAAATGTGCATTTTGCATCCCCTTTTATTTTTTAGTCTACAATATTATTTTAGAAAATTACACCGTAGCTCAAAATACCGGAAGATTACGGGAAATGCAAAGATTTCAGTTAAAATAGTTACAGTAACTTACGTAGACTGCATACGTCTTTTAACATGTTTACAGTATGTCACTGACTTACTGTAAATATGTTCAAAAAAGTGTCAGTTAGGCTGATATGAGTGGCAATTAGAAGTACATTTAGATTCATTAAATATTAATTATTTATTTTACACTAATATATTACATTTTGAATTATTCTGCCACAACTTTATCTTTCGAAAACCGTTTGAATATTGGAGTTATCTAGTAAACTCAAAAAAATACATCAGTTTAATTTTTCTTACACAAAAGCTCAATTTCCCACAATTATTTTTTTTTACTTACTGTAATTACAATAACGGGGGCAGAATATTATAATAATATATAATAAAACAAAAATCTCTTCATGGAAAATAGCCCACTTCAAATATAACAAGAACATATACAGGGTGTTACAGAAAGGTGTGGTCATATTCGAGGGACGCATTACGTGTGATGTAAATAAATTTTGCACGGGAGTATAAACACCAATTTACTTTGTATCACGTAGATAAATAATTTTCTTTTTTATCGACCATATGTAAGCTAGTGGAAATTGTCGACAAACGCACAACACTAAAAAACTAACCAGGGCTGCAGCAGCTGGGATTAGGCGCACAATGCCACATTCTCAAAATGACACATAATAATTTCGCAAAATGCCACATTCTCAAAATGTCATGAAAACGCCACATGGCAAAATGCCATTTTCGTAAAATGCCATTTTCGCAATATGCCATGCGCATTTTCATGAATAACGCCACCTAGATAAATATAATAATATATATCTACAATCTTTATTTCATAAGTTCCGGTAGAATCGAAAAAGTAAAGACATTCATTTCGATGAACAATAAAAAATTGTTACAAAATAAATAACTCACCAAATACACCAGAAATGAAAAAATTCCAAACCTATTACGAAAATCAATGGTATCCAAAACTACTTCCATCTGTTTTGAGCTGTGCATACCAAAGACACAGAACCACAAATGCCCTCGAAGGCTGGCATCACCGCATTAACAGACGTATCCCAAAAAAACCTTCACTATATCTGTTCGTATACAAATTGCAGCAAGAAAGTAAATACTGAGACAATATATATCAACAATCTTTATTTCATAAGTTCCGGCAGAATCGAAAAGTAAAGACATTCATTTCGATGAACAAAAAAAAATTGTTACAAAAGTTTAATGAAAACTGCCGGAATTTCTGCGTAAAGTTATTATTCTGCAATTATACCAATAGTGTTTTTCTTTTTATTATACCGCTTACAATCAATAAGCTGATCTTAGTGTAACTTACAGGTGCAGCATAGACTAAATTACAAAAAAATACATTTAAAAATTTGAAATATACCTAATTTGAAATATATACAAAATAATATTTACTTTTTGAAAACGTTATAATTTTTGTAATTTATTGTAGTATGATTCTTATTCTTAACAACATCTGATATTTAAGATTACATTTTCAATTTATTTTATGTTAAAATAAAATGAAAATAAATAATGATCCATATAAATACTGATAAAAATAACTATTTGTTTTATTTATAAATCATGGGCCTACTTGCAATAAGTGGATATCCCCATAAGTCACTCTTTTATTGTCACTAAAGTAAATAGCACATTTTTACATTAAACTTATAATTATCATTTGAGAATGTATCATTTTGATAATGTGGCATTTTGATAGTGTGGCATTCTGCTAGTGTGGTGTTTTGCTAATATGGCCTTTTGCTAGTGTGGCATATTGAGAAAGGGCATTTTGCGAATGTGTCATTTTGCTACAGCATTTCATTTTGAAAATGTGGCATTGTGCGCCTAATCCAGCAGCTGCAACGCGCTGTTACAAATGAACTCTACGGTTTGAACCCGAGTAGGTTTACCAAACGATCGGATTTGATAGGCCCTGTCTCAATATCATCTTACTTACTTTGTACCTAAACAAATTTTTTTTATATCGGGCAAAGAAATTCTGAAACAGCTTATAACTTGTTAAAATAGTATTAAAATAAAACAAAATTTACTTTAAGCAATAATAAAACATTTTTATGTTCCTGAAATCATCCATGCTAAATGTAAGACTTGTCTCAAAGATACCTTAGGTAAAGGTTAACCTACATTCAATACCAGGAGTCGTGGACTACCGAATTTTCAGCCACGCCCCTTAATATTAAACTAATTATAATTGGTTCCGTACTCAATTTAATTGAAATGTTGTGCAAAGAAAAAGACTTTCGGTTTTTATACAACTTAGGTGGCAGACAAGCACACGGCCTAACTGATGGGAAGTTACAATTATTAGTCAAATAGTACAAAATTCCAAGCTGTTGGGTAGGTACACGATACATAAGGTGCTTGGTTGCGAACCTCCGCACCGCAACTGCGAGTGAATGCGGCAGGACCTCTCTCCTCTCTCAAAATCCCGGCCAGACAGGAATGATCCTGTAAAGGGTTTCTGGGTGACTCTTCATGTGTTCCTGACTAGCATTGGACATAGTGGAAAGCACGCAAAGCCTCAAAGTGCTGGTTGATTTTTCGAGAACAGGAGTAGGGGTGACAAGTCCGGACACCTGTTAACACAGCACCTGGTAATGGTCAGTAAGAAGACTAAAGGCATGTTCTGCTTTGTCTTCTTCACTGACGGCACAGAAACTCTGTGATTACAGAGTCGGCAGCGCGAATCCACGGTAACCACTTTCCATCAGGTGGGCCGTGCTGCCACCTAAGTGGTATAAAAAAAGCAGCATCCGCAATACTGTGATCGTTGCACGTTTGCCTTAGTTTGAGTTTCGCAGTTATTTATTATCGGATTTTGTTTGAGGATTGTTATTGTTTGGAAGCCAGGAAGCCAGGTGCCATGTTAATGAGCACAACAACATAAACAACCACGGTGTACAAAAATGCACACAGAACTCACTAAGGAATATCATGTCGTACCCGGATAACATAGACTGTAAGAGGTCCTTCATAAGAGTTCGTTAAAGTAACATTCATTGCGGTACCCTAAAATATTTCATAATATTAAAATATCTTCTCTTTCACTCCAAATCGCCACGCCCTTTATTATGATTGGTTCCGTACCAATTCTTATTTCATACAAAACTTTCACAAAACCTTTCCTTAAAGCATAAAAAAGCATAGTAAAGTGAACAAAAATATGTTCAAATACCAGGATAACATAAAATGTAAGAGCGGTTTCTTCAAAGTTTTTGAAACAAGAAGTTCTACGGTACCCTAAAATAATTGATAAGAAAAAATCATTTGTTATTTTTTTTCCTATACCTAAATAGGGTGAACTGATTAATACTCGACCATGGTCACAATTTTATTGTTTTCTGCATTCTTAGTATCAGATGTATTACCTACTGAATTACATACTCTTTTTTAATAGATAACAATGTTGTTCAGTCAGTGGGTCGTATGCTTGTTGCCAAGTAGTATAAAAAAATATTTAGTTTATTTAGCGGTGCGAAAATCACGTCGTCGAAAAAGTTGTCTCTTAAATAACAACAGACAACGAGCTAGTAGATTGAATAGTAACTGCGATTTTTTTCAGAGTAAGTACACAACTCTGATTTTGATTAAATTTGAGCGTGATAGCCCATTCAATTGTCCAATCCAAACGCAATGCGAGGGGGTTTCCGCACTTAAAGAAACACAAAGTCATAGTTGAAAAATCCAGATTTAAATATTAAAATATTTTTTAATGGACGTAAACCAGTACCTCTACCCTAATTTCATAGGTAATGCGTTCGGCCGCGGAGTCCTTTGATGAGGCCGCGATGCGTGGCGGCGCTTTTGATGCGGACAATCGGTGCCGCCAAGGACATAATATTTGGCGCCAAAGTGCGTAAAACAGTAGGCATCAATGTTGCCATAACTGATTTTATAAAATCTGTAGATGGCATGTTAAAAATAGTAGAAGCAGCGTAGATTTCAAATGAAAAAGTGGTAAATTTATTAGTAGATTAAAATGTATTTTTACGAGTTTATGCTTTTTGAAAAATAGAAGATGAAAAGTTCGTTTGTTTTGCGTCTTGTCATCCGCAGAGTAGGTAAGTCTTGTCATATGCAAAGAAAAATATCGTGACAATTTTATGCATTAATTATTTCCTGATTCCTCAACTTCTCTCCCCTTCCTCCTTTCCTCCTCCTCTGGCTCTATCTCCTCTCGGTATGATTAAAACTTGTGATTTTCAGTAGCAAGGCCGACCTTAACCACTGAGCACGAAGCTATCATTTACTTTTAAGTTCAGATTTTTAGCGCGAACAGATAGCAAAATGTACCTAGGCAATGTACTTTTTAGTAAAAATAGAATATTGTTCTGAACAAAGGGATTGATTTAACCATCAATTAGTTAACTGCAGGTTTTTCAGTCATATTTACCTTTAAAATGAAAGTAAAGTCTGTGGATTTTTCAAAATTCTACGTATTAAATTAGATAATTAGAACTAGATAGATTAATGGTTGGCAACATTCGTATGTAGGTACTTGTGCCGATTTCTTTTCTGTAGGTTGTTTACATGTTTATTTGTAGACTAGTTGTTGTTCTGTTGTGCAGTGAAAATGTCGGTTTTTAGTAATAGCGAATATTAGATGATGTTTTGTGTTGGTAGCTTGCAAAAAGCTCGTCGGCTGTACAGTGAGAGATTTGTGGACAGAAGACTAGAGCGTGACCGTCGGCGGTTTCCCTCTTTGGAGTGTTTTAGGAAGATGGTGAACAGTCTTCAACACACTGGAAGTTTTCGACCTTCTACGACGCCCACTGCTTTAGACGATCGTATTCTCGAGCATTTTGAAGTAGACCCGAGAACGAGTAGGTACCCGGCGAGCTGGAACGGTTATCGGAGTGAAACCCGTTCATTTCAAGGGGGAAGCTCGCGCGTATTTAAAGTTGCGTTTTGATCAGAGGATTGGGCGTGGCGGTCAAGTGAGAGTCGCTTGCCCGGCGAGGTCCCCGGATCTCACTCCGCTCGACTATTTTCTCTGAGGCTACGTGAAGAAAAAGTGTACAGTACAGCATGTGACAGCAGAGAGAATATGGAAGCCCGAATATCAGAGATTTTCAGTAGCGTAACCCCAGATATGTTTCGAAGCGTGCGTGGTAGCATGTTACGGCATTGAGCAACGAGGTGGTCATTTTGAGCCGTTGCGCGTTGCTATAATTTTTAAAACGTAGGTATGTCTTGGATTTTCACGCATACTGTGGCGTCATAAACTCTTCATTCATGTGTACATGTACTCTTATGTTTTTGTGACCTACATAAGTGATAGTTTAAACTCCTTGTGTCGCGATCGTAAAGTGATAAATTAGTGCGTTCTTATGACTGTACCAGATCAGGTACATCACCGTTTCGCTGTAAGGAGAACCTGCCCCGGTAAGTGATAGTCAAAATATCTCTGATGTAACCTATCTCTAACTGTACCTACGCTTGGTAGGCCGGCTACCAGGCGCACAGCTGAGATTATTTTGCAGAGGTTATTGGACTCTATTGAACTTATCGCGAAAGAATAAAATACAATAGTGTTGTGACCTACCGCTTTTGCTAAATATCGAAAAATTTAACGAATTTAACAATTTTGTAAGACGATTAACGATGTCATCACTTTATTACTATTTGTACATTGGCCGGTGCATATCGACTGGTTATCAGGCATGTGTAACGACCCTTAAATATGACCACACCTTTCTGTAACACCCTGTATAGAAATCTACTTACTACCTACCGATAATCTTTGTATGAACTCTGCAGTAACTTATATTGTGTTAGTTACTAGTCCTACAAACATGAACATGACAGTTACTAATAAGCATCCATCAGAATATATTATCTATTTTATGGCGCTGGGAAGTTATTAAATATGAAATTGAGCAATATAACACACATTTCACCAAAAGTCTACAAATAATAACTTGAAGCTCAACCAAGTTCACCAAATAAGCATCCACCATCTTATAATTGTATTTTATCATGAAATTGAGCAATATAGCATACATAGATCACCAAAAGTCAACAAATAATAATTTGAACCTCAACCAAATAACCATCCATCATCTTATAATTCTATTTTGTCATCCATTTCATATCCTTAGAGATTATTAAAATGTAAAATTGAACAATAAAACATCATTATCATCTAAATAATAACTTAAAGCTCAACCAAATTCACTAAATAAACATCCATTATCTTATAATTGTATTTTATCATCCATTTCATAACCTTAGAGATTATTAAAATGTAAAATTGAACAATAAAACATCATTATCATCCAAATAATAACTTGAAACTCAACTAAATTCACCAAATTAGCCTCCATTTATAATATATAATACTTATTTCCTCAATGTTGCCCAATTTCATATTTAATATTCTATTAAAAACATCAACAAAATGTGGACAAATAATAACAAATAGTTAACGACGTTAACTACTTTGCGGGCCTTCAAGAATGCTCGCATTCTTTACGACGAAATTTGTTAAGAAACCGACAATTTTTGTTAACTTGGAAGTCGAGACTTGCTAATATTGCCACCGTACCAAATACCGTCGTTAACTCGCACCGATACATGTAGAGACTTGCATCCCCCATACATTATTGCTCGCTTAGTCGCTACCTCAAAATGTACAGACTTGGGTTTGACGCAAAGAAACCGAATTTTGTTGTTAACTTTGCTTACGATTTCGTAAGATAAGTATTAACGACGAATGTACAGACTGCCGGCCCAGGGCCTCAAATAGTTTAAAGACGGCCCTGTTGCGGATGCTGCTGGTCTCGAAGGACGAGAGCGGGGATGCGAGAGGGTTGTTTATGAGCCAGATGAGATATTTTTGCACGAGTTGGACAATTGTTATTCGTTATTATTATATATCTAAACCCCAATGACACAAAATTCACTAAGCGCTGTTGGGTGCCTCTTAAGGACAGCGCGGGGCAATACATTTTATCAAACTAACGGTTCGGAGGTTAATAATAATGTCCGGCGGACTGCTCTCCAGACAATCGCATTTGGTTCGGAACGCACAAAGTTCGGGGGTTCGGGCCGTACCAAATTCGGTGGTGTGTTAGGACTTTAACACTAGAGAGTTAGCCCAGCTGGAGCAGTTAGCGCGAATACCAGTAACTACTATCGTCACCACTCTTCTCTACTACAGGCTGCCACTCCCAGCTCTTTGTACAATGTTAGTAGCTCTATGTCCTTCATAGTGCCGCATGGTCGCTCCACGTCTCTCATCCAATCGGTGTGGTTGACAGTCATCACCTGATGCTGCGCCAGAACGTACTCGTAGCGTCAGCGTCCCGTGCAGTACTGTCTACTGTCACTCTCGGCACCCTCCAGTTGTTACCAATTTCGGTAAACACACCTCTCATATGTGTGGAACTTGCGATTCTCAGTATTATTACTAAAAGAAAACTCAAATTCAATAAAAATATTCTGTATTCATCATCAAAATTAGAAAGTAACATTAGTAAAATTAATATGAAAGTGTACAAAGTTACACTATACTTTAAATGAATCACAAGCCTTTATTAGAGTTCTTACTATAAACTATGTCAGGTATAAGAAGAGGACAAATAATAACACTACGAGTGTTGCTGCTGGAGGTTGCTTCCAGAACTGACATCGCCTCTAGTCGCTAGTCATTCATTCATTTATTTATTCTGGCAACTATAGTCCATACACAAAAAAAGTAAAGAACTAATTAACTACCATTTTAAATGTTGCATCATATAATACAGTTAATTAGATTCTGTTGATAGGTTCACAAAGTACCACGTTCAACGTGTAACTTGGAGAGCCTACCAATCGCAGCTCCTTCCCTCCTGCCTGCGAAAACCTTCAACATGCCGCTAGAGCTCGCCCACAGCCTGTGCACCAACGAGGCCCTTCTTTTGAGCATGAGCGCAAAAAAATCATCTGTGCTTCTCGCTGCAAACATTTCAGATGCACTGCAGTATCGGGGGAGCCCCAGCAGCACCCCAAAGCCACGCATATATATATTATATTGCACGCTATTGGCACAGAGCACATACGAACTTCACAAAACCTACGTAGTTCTAATGTAAGATAAGTTTGGACACGTGTACACTTAGCTGTACTATATACCTAAAAGCACTTTGTTCTAATTTGCTTTAAGCTATTGCTGAAGCCACCGTAAAGCGTTTATGCGCTTTTATTTTAGTTATAAACCTCTGTGGCATGGCGGTAGAGAGGTCAACAGCTGATTAAAGATCGCGGGCATAATTCCCGCTCAGTGCAAACATTTGTATGTATCAATATTGTATAATTATTTCCATTGTTAATTTATAGGTCTGTTTAGATGCATTCTAGAATATGGGTGATATGGGATCTGGAATACGGATTAGCGTACTTAGATACATTCTAATGAATGCATGCATACAGTAGGTACTGCATGTAGGTACTGAACAAAGAAACGTCCCGACCAATTCACGAACTGCTGGGTTGGTCGATAGACACTGCCCTACAACTTGTTGGACTACTTATACTATTATATAGGTAATATTACTGTAAAGTGGTATTGTCTGTACGTAAGAGAACCCACAGGACAGGCTTCGCCTAGTGTGGGGTCACAGTATAATATTGTTAACATTGTTACATACTATTTGGCAATAAATATTTTTTTATTTTTTTTATTTAACGATACTGAACACAATTTAGTGTTTTGTAATTCTTGTCTGTTTGTCCGCGATGGAATAAGAGCTACTGAATGAATTTCGATGCGATTGTATTTGCTTGTTCAGACTTCAAATCTTACCTTTGTTTGAACTCAATCGGTTCTTCTCTATAAAGCACAGGTCCGGCCCCACATGGAATACTGCTGTTACCTTTTTGTTGGAGCGCCTGCATACCAGCTTGACCCCTTCGACTCGGTGCAAAGACGGGCGTTGAGGCTGCTTGACAATCCTATACTCACAGGTGATGTGGAACCTCTCAGTCTTAGGAGGGATTTCACCTCGCTGTGTGTTCTACTGCCTATACGATGGTCTGCGCTCAAGAATTGTTTGACATGATGCCCACAGATACATTCTATCATCGCACTGCTCGCCGTAGGCAGGGAGTTCATCCTCACACAATGAGACCACTGTGCGGTATGAAAGAAACTTAATCCTACGCTGTGGTTTTCACAAGCACCTACAATATGGGGTTCTTCAAGAGGGGCATTAGAAGGTTTTTTCAGGGTCGGCAGCGCGAATGTAACACTCCTGGTGTTGAATACGTCCATAGGCCACGGTAACCTCTCCCCATCAGGTAGGCCGTGTGCTTGTCTGCCACCTAAGTGGTATTAAAAATACCGACGTCCGCGCGGGCGGCACCGCGGGTGGAATGCTAGTATAATTATACAACCACAAAAGCACACGCACTTATTTACATGCATAGCAACATCCGGTGACTCAACAATATTCAAATGTTTGCACAGAGAGGGAATCGAATCCACGACCTTTGACTTAGCAGTCGCACGCTCTACCACAACAACAGTAATGTTATATTGGCGCAGAACGGATATTAGAATTAATGTTATTTCGGACACATTTCACGCCACACTTAAGTCTAGTACACCTAAAGTGCGCGCAGGGTGCCCTAACAAGTAAGCGACTGTGTTTTCAGTGAGTGTTTAAACGAATATGTCTTACTAACTTGCTCTTATCACTAAAACATTTCTTACACACTAACTGACTGACTTGACATTACACTCATAAGGTTTCTCGCCAGTGTGTGTACGAGTATGCTGATTTAAATAACTCTTAGTATTGTAATATTTCTTACAAATATTACACTGATAAGGCTTCTCGCCAGTGTGTGTACTTGTGTGCTCAACTAAACTCCCTTTGCGATTAAAACATTTCTTACCTAGGTACTTTACACTCATAAGGCTTCTCGCCAGTGTGTGTGCGCATATGAATATTTAAATGGCCATTCCGATTGAAACATTTCTTACACACCTTACACTCATAAGGCTTCTCGCCAGTGTGTGTGCGCATATGAATATTTAAAATGTCATTTCGATTGAAACATTTCTTACACACCTTACACTCATAAGGCTTCTCGCCAGTGTGTGTACGAGTATGTCTATTTAAATTACCCCATTCACTGAAAGATTTCTTACACACCTTACACTCATAAGGCTTCTCGCCAGTGTGTATACGAGTGTGCTTAACTAAATTACTTTTTTGATTGAAATATTTCTTACACACCTTACACTCATAAGGCTTCTCGCCAGTGTGTGTGCGAGTATGCGTATCAAAGCTACCCTTTACCCTGAAACATTTCTTACACACATTACACTCATAAGGCTTCTCGCCGGTGTGTGTGCGAGTGTGCGTATCTAAACTACCCTTTTCACTGAAATATTTCTTACATACATTGCACTGATAAGGCTTCTCTCCAGTGTGTGTACGCATATGTATTATTAATGCATATTTACGTCTAAAACATTTCTGACAACTGTCACATATCAAATGTTTAAGTTTGTTGCTTGAGCTCCTATTAACACTTTGGTCTGCACTGATTTTGTTTTTAGACATTCCTTTGTGAGCGTCACTATGATCGGATGTGCTAACATTTTGTTTATCGTTACTTAATCTGATATCTATTTCGTCGCGTGTTTCCACTATCGTATTATTCTTAACTGGTTTCTGTTCTACAACGCTATTATTTTCATCTTTTGGTTCTTCAATGTTGTCCTTTGCTTGGTCACTTCTCGTTAGGTTGTTAGCTGGCGTATCTTCATAGTTCATTTGCGTAGTTGGTCGAGGTTTTTTAGATACAGGAGCACCTGAATAAGAAACCACATGAATGTAGTAATCTATATTTGTATATTTGTGTATCAAATGGCGGCCTTATTACCTTCAGCATATTCTTGTTTCACGTCAACACTGTCTGATCCAACTGCAGCCTTCTGCATCACTTCCTCCATGCTCAGGCGTACATTAGACATAACTTCTAGCTTGACTTGCTGTGAAGACAACACCACATTAGCACACACTTTCACTAACAGAAGACCAATGTTTTTAGTAACAATCTGTTCAAAATTGGAACTTGGACTTGATGTATGAGTTGCCACAAACCCCAGGACTAACTGTCGCAACGTGTGCTGACGACACAGCCCTACTCTCCTACAAGAGTGCCTGAATTTGAGTGCCTTACTCAAATTCAAATTCAAGTCTTTTATTGATTGAATAAGAGTACTACATACTAGTAAATAAAATTGTTGAGATAGGAGGTGTTGCACAGCTGTCCTCTCACTCAATCTGCCCCTGCGACACAAAGGCCTCCCCCAGTAGCCAGTAGTTTATAAGAACACCTTTGGATATACCAACAATCAAGCAGGAAATAGAAGCCAATGGAGTTGACTACTCACTATTCCTGAAACCATATGTTGTGAATAGAGGATTTTAGAAATCCCGGCAAATATAAGGATAGGGCAAGCTCCACTGTCCATATGTATGTATGTCTGTTCAAAATTGAGTTTCAATTTAACATCAAAAACAAACATGGCAATTCAACTTGCAAGCTTTGACTTACTTGTCGAACACTCTACAAGCACAATCATGAATGAATATGAAAAGTATTTACTACTATTATTATTTTAAACTTCTCAGCTTTTTTGGGTTGGTATGTGTGAACCTATCACAGGCTTAAGCCAAGTGAGTCAGTTCATTTTGAATTGTGGTGGGTGTTTGTGTAGTGGATGTGAGGAATCGCCTAACTATGGAACACGTATCTATAACAACTGATCTCTGTAATGAAATATAATAATAATAATAATAATAATGACGTCTTTATTGTACACCAATTACACATTACACCAGAATATGTGATACAAGTTCCGTGTCACGTACAGATGGCGGCCTTATCGCTCTGCGGCAATTTCTTACAGGCAACCATAGGATGGAGATAAGAAAATAGGAGAAGAATATTTTAGGGCAGTTAGGTGAACATAGATAATATATAAAGAAAATAAAATAATAATAATGAAAAAGAAAACACAATAGCCATAGGTAAATATAATTATACATATATAAGCATATACACTATATATATATATCTTAGAACATAATTATACTTCATACTACCTTATTATTCCACTCTTTCATAGAGACAGGTAGTATTCCTTGACGAGTCTTTTGAACACAGGCAAGGACTGAGCTCGCCTTACAGTCACTGGCAAAGCATTCCACAACCGAGCCGCCTGAACCGAAAAGGATTTGTCAGCAATGTTGGTGGAATGGCTCGGTATTTTCAACCTTAGGTTCTCCGATGATCTCAAAACCTTTGAGTGAGTGTCGTGCAAGAACTGAAATCGCTGTTTCAGGTACGAAGGAGTTAGTTGGTTAAATAAAATGTTGTATAGTAAGGAGAGAATATGCGCATTCCGGCGAAGGCGTATAGGTAACCACTTGAGCTTTTTTTTGAAATTCTGAAACATGATCATATTTACGTAATCCAAATACGAATCGTATACAAAGCTTTTGGAGTCTCTCAAGCTTGTTAAGTTGGTCTTCGTGAGATCTAGATAGTTGGCATCAGCATAGTCGAGAATAGGAAAAATGAGAGATTGTACAAGCGCAGTCTTAGTGGCAGTAGGTAGAAAATTTTAAAGCCCGAGAGTATATCAGCAGATCATCAGCATACAGGTGGTAGGAAGAAGATAGTTCGTCGGTGATAGAGTTTATAAAAACTGCAAAAAGTAGGGGAGATAAAACGCCGCCCTGTGGTACACCAGCGGTTGTTGTACACCAAGAGGAGATGGATTCTTTGACACATACACGCTGCCGGCGACCAAACAGGTGACGAAACCAGTCAATCACCGTTGGAGATATGTTAAGAGTGCTCAATATGCCAAGTAACACGTCGAAATCTACGGTATTAAATGCGTTACTGAAGTCCAACAAAGTTAGTACTGTCAGCTCACCGCTTTCCATACCTGATCTGATATCTTCCGTAATATGAACCAAAGTAGTAGTAGTAGTACTGTGACCAGGACGAAATCCAGACTGTAGAGGATTCAGTACTGCGTTTTTTGAGAGGAAATTAGAAAGTTGAGTGTTAATGAGACGTTCAAGGACTTTAGAAAGTAAGGGTAAGATAGAAATAGGGCGATAATCGGAAAAAGAGGAAGGATTTTGACGTGACAACGTCTTATAAATTGGTTTGCCGGGTGACACTTCAAGAAACTGCGTTACGCTCCGCTCACGTTATGCGCTCACAATGAGAGCGAGTGAGAGGCACGCGTCCCTTCCACTCGGGCATGGTTAGCCCGCCTAAGAGCGAGAGAGACAGACATAAAAAGTGAAAGGCACGCGTCCCTTCCACTCGAGCACAGTTAGCCCGCCTAAGAGCGAGAGAGACAGAGCGAGAGAGAGAGAGTGAGAGAGATAGGCATACACACCGGTTCATGTCTTGCGCTTCTATTTCGCTTAGGCGCCTGCATACAAGTTTACACGTGCGTTTTACAGTGCCAGTTAATCCTTCTTCCTACTATACGAATGAATATTCACATTAAAATTATTTTACCACTCAAAGTCGTTGTGACGTAAAACTTTCGCCCGTATACCGACTTTACAGGCAACCAATTTTTTCTTTTTAGGAATAGGAATTATCTGAGCCTCTTTCCACGTTTTTGGAAACACGTTGTTAGTTATTGAGAAATTCAGGATATGACAGATGACAGGAAGGATTTCATCAATGATAGGGTGGATCATATTACGGCTGATACAGTCCGTACCCACAGCATTAGACGTGATTGACATTATGCTCCTCCTAACATCACAAGCCGAGAATTTACTAAATAAGTAAGGAGAGCAGTTGGGAGTTGAGACAGATGAAAGACGCTGTAATGTATTTTGTTTTGCCATTTTATCAAAATTTTGACGAAGAGGAGAAACGTTCATCAAGTGAATCAAAGTTTACGTTGTTAGGGACAGGGACCGGACGGGTACTCGTTAAAAGGGTTTTTGAAGGGGTTTTTTTAAGCGCTTCATCAAGAAACCCTATGAAATGGGTGTCAAAAACCCATTCCGAAAGGGTTACCATTTCAAAACCCAGTAACACTGTAACTTGGGTAAGCCGTTCCAACCTGAGACATTGAAATATAGATTTTATCGAAATAGAGTTAAGTTTGGATATTGCATAACTACGATTGCACAAGACGCTCGGCCGGCTCGGCGCAACATTGGTAACGTCTTCTCGCTTCAGTAGCGAAGTTGCCGCTAAATTGTAAACATGGAATAATATTTCTTGTATGCAAATACAGTTCAATTTCACATAATGCACATTATTTTTCGTGTCTATACTTGTTACTAACATTCTCATTGCTTCGTTCGGCGGATTTTATTTGGTTTGAATTTTCAATACGGGACGAATGCAATTATATGACATTAATTGACTTAAGAGATAGATAAGATTACCTAGTGTTTTAGTTTATTCTGAGAAAATGCCACAGCCTAGGCGAGATGCTATGCATCGCTATTATACATATGAAGCATCAAATAATACTACATACATTGGTACATGTAATTTGTGTGGAAATGTCTTAAAAGTAAGTTTATATAAATTATAAAAACTTACCTTTATGGCTTACTATATTGTTTTTGGAAAGTACTATATTTTTCCTTATAGGCAGGGCTGGGAAAAATACTTACTTTACTGTAATTGAAATACAAATTACAAAATACTGTAACCGCAAGTAATTGAAATACAAAATACAAATTAGTTTGAAGTAAGGTATTTGAAATATAAAATACAAAATACAGTATTTTACCTATTTGCAATAGAAATACAAAATACAAATTACAAAATACTTCTTCTGTATACTTTGTCTGTGGGTCTTCTTGTCTTTTTCTATTTAAAGAAAATTACTAGTATTACCTCTAACCCCTCAACTAAACTAAATTGTTTGTGCTTGGAGTGTGAGTGTAGGGTTGACGTCGATAGTGTAATGGCCAGGATTGAAACCCTTGATCGTACACCCGACTCTTTAATCACTTAGCTGCAGACACTTTTAAAGTCTTAAGGAGGTGAGATTGGGCAATACATATCTCTCGAAACCCCAGACGACTCAGGGCTATCTCTTCCGAGCTGGCCCTCTTCGGGTGTAGGTACCACGGTGTCCCCACGTAGCCCCCAGGTATCCATAAATCTCCTAGGCACGCTCGCAGTCTAAAAATTGAGTAAGGGGGGGGTCACGATTTTTAAAATCCTTTTAGAAAATCGGTTACCAGCGAACTTCTATGGCTGTCCCCATCTTGCCCCGGATAAAGGGACGGACATACCGTGCAACTGTCTTAACCTGATTCTGCAGATGGTTCCACTTGTACCCAGGCTCGGGTTCATGGAGAAAGAAGGTCATAGAGCGATGTGCGACCTCCGATGCCCGATTCACCTCCGCGCATTGCAAACTTCGTGGGACGTAAGATACCTGAGCCTTCTCAGTACCCGCTCCCCCGCCTCATTCTTGAGTTTTACTTGGTCGCAAAAGAAGGCGGCGGCAGCCCACATGCTTGCGCTGCGCACCATCATTGCACCAGAGCATTGCGCTGAGCGAGAGGACTCCCTCCCCGACAGTCGCGACGAGGACCCGCCTCGGCGTTTTTCACACCGGGCACTCGATCAGCGAGTGCAGTCCTGAGTCCTCGTTTGCATCACAATGATGGCACTCAGGCGTTCGCTCCTTCTAGAGATCGTCGGAAGTAGAAGGAGCAGGTAATTCCCGTAACACTCTTTTCCATTTCAGATCACCTGCGTGCGAGAGGCCCCCGTGTGGTCTCTTTAGCCGGTCCTCTATGATGGGTCTCATCGCCGCTGGGCGGTACCCCCTGAAAACCCAGTTAGTCATCATCCGCTACGGTTTTCGCAACAGTTGCGCAATACTAGCCTTCAGGGTCTCCGCTAATCCAGATTGAACACCCATATTGGGCCATGGACCGCACAATACCCCGTAGAGTCTCCTGTAGGAGTCATCCGACTCCCTCAAGTTCAGGAGCAGCCCCGCCAAAGCACCAGCTGCGCCCTTCAGCTTGTGGGCCAGACTTCAGAAATACTCTCCGAAGTCCCATCGGCCATGAGAATTTCATAAGGGGCTGATGGCATTGCCTTCCACTATGAGGCTGGTTCCTGCTGGTGGCGTGCGCTGAGGCTCATGAAAGAACATAGCCTCGGTTTTCTGCATCGTCGTTTATATCCAATGTTCAACAGAAGAGGCCTCAGGACCGATCCCTGCAGAATACTGAACGATATCTCTCGCCGACCACGGTTCTCAGTCACGGTTGGGTAAATAACTCTCCCCCTCAGGTACGCCCTGACTATGCGGTGAAGGTAGAGAGGTACTTCGTGATACACGATGGCCTCCCTAAATCAACACAAGGGCAAGGTGTTGAACGCGTTGACAATGTCCCAATCCCAAGGAGGCCGCTAACATCACCACGCTCCCGGCGACCGCAGTCCTCATGCACACTTTGGCATTGACTATGGAGTGACCCCTAGAGAAGCACTCGACGAGGGACTAAGCAATATTTCTTTCAAAGAGCTTGCACACCTCGTCGAGCTACATTACACACCATTAGGCAGCCGGCGATTGGCCGGGATTTCAGGTGAGGACTCGCTTCCCCCATCTTCCATAATTTCTGAAACTATCCCCTTTCCAGACATTCGCTGAAAAACTCTTCTAGTCAGGGCTCGAGAGCGTTTTCATTGCCTAAAGCTAGGACCCACGCTTGGACTGGAATGATGTCGGGTCCCGGAGCGGTTTTCTTGGCCTTTAGTCTACTAAACCGACCGCTCTAATTTCACTCAAATTTCCTCGGGCATGTCGATTTCATTTACGCTGGGCGCTATAAGGCCTCGAATGTGCCTCGACAAGTTAATTCTCGTTTTTGTAGCAAAACGTCCCTCGTGTCGTATCTTTAAGAGTATTTGAAGCTATGTTAAAAGACGCGACTAGATGCAACGGTACAAGAGGCAGTCGTGCGTCATCTTCTTCACTAGTGCTACTTTCTAAATGAACATTAAATGTATTAAATGTTGGTATACAAAATACCTCGACCTCAGGTATTTAAAATACTAATCACAAATTACATTTTAAGGAAGTGTTTAAAATACAAATACGTATTTGTATTTTAAAGACGTATTTTAAATACAAGTACCTAATTGAAATACTGCCCAACCCTGCTTATAGGTGGTAAGGAATACCTCTACTTAGAAGATTTATACTCCTACTATTAGTACTATCACAATCAAAATTGGCATATTTATTATAGGCAGATTTCTATAAAAATAATAATCGACTGAAAGACGAAATAGTAGGTAGGTCGCTGGAAGTAAGGAACGTCGCTGCAATATTGTTACCTTTTTTTTTTTTTTTTTTACGTGCGCAAAATCCCCACGGATACCTCCCCACCGGAGCCGGTGGAGGAGGTTATGTCGGACTCGAACCGACTAAAACGCACGCCGCCCGTGGGTCGTTTTGGTTGCCGAAGGTGAGGTTGACAGGCATATCCCTCGCACCCCGGCCGACCCAGGGCCATCTCTCACGATCTGGCCCTCTTCTCGGGTGTGGGGACTACAGAGTCCCCAACTCGTCCCCGGAAACGGGGAGGCGCGCCATGCGCGCCACCGCCGCGGCCTGCTTCTGCCAGGGTGACAGGCGGCTTCACTTGTCACCCCCAGGCCGGCGCTCATGGGGGGCGGAGGTCGTTCATCGACCTCCGACGCCCGAGTTGCCTTCGTACGCGGGCAGCTTGTCTTGCGATCCTTCGTCGCTCCCGCTGCCGCTCCCGCCCCGCCTCCTCCTTCACGAGCATTACTTGCTCGCAGAAGGAGGCGCCGGCCGCCCACGCATCCGCGCAGCGAACCATCGCCGCGAGCAAGGTGGAGAGCGTGAGAACCCTCACTCCCAGGGCCACCACAAGCTCCCGCCTCGGCGTCTCCCACGCCGGACATTCGGTGAGCGTGTGCGGACCTGAGTCCTCGCTCGCGTCGCAGTGATGGCACTCGGACGTTGGCTCTTTGTGCATCCGACGCAGATACTTTCCGAAGCATCCGTGCTCGGTGATCATCTGCGTCAGACGGTACGAGAGGCTGCCGTGTGGCCTCTCTAGCCACTCCCCCATGATGGGTCTTACCGCCGTTACTACGGCGTGCCCTGCGCCTGGTTGCCCAAGTCGTATCTCCCATTCCGCCACCATTTCACCTCTCATCACCATTTCGGAACCGGTATAGCGCCGAAAGGCATCTCGCTTCCAGGATCCATGGTGGCGATCCGGCGAGGAGACTCGCCGCGTTGAATGATATCGTGCGGTACCCCCTTATGATGCGGCACGCCAGCTTCCGCTGCGGACGCTGCAGCAGGAGCATGTGTCGATCACTCAGGGTGTCCGCCCACACGGGACACCCGTACAGGGCCATGGACCGCACGACACCCGCGTAGAGTCTCCTGCAGGAGTCCTCCGGGCCCCTCAGGTTGGGCAGTAGCCGCGCCAGAGCGTTGGCTGTGCCCGCCAATTTGGGGCCCAGACTTCGGAAGTGCTTCCCGAAGTCCCACCGGCCGTCGAGCACGAGCCCCAGATATTTCATCTGGGGCTTGATGCCGATGAGAGTGCCTCCCACTGTGAGACTGGAACCAGGTGGTGGCGTGCGCCGAGGTCCATGAAAGAACATGGCCTCGGATTTATGCAAAGCCACCTCAAGGCCCAGCCGCCGGATCCGTTCCACGACTTGAGCAACCGCGGTCGTGGCCCTCAGGATCGCTTCGCGGTGTGTAGCCCCGCTCGCCGTCACTAGCGTGTCGTCCGCATAGCACGTGACGGCGGCGCCGTCCGCAAGCTCACCGCGAAGCACCCAGTCGTATCCAATGTTCCACAGTAGCGGCCCGAGAACCGATCCCTGTGGAACACCGCACGACATCTCACGCCGACCGACGCCGGTCGCACTTGGGTAGATGACGGCTCTCTCCGTCAGGTACGCCCCGACTATGCGGCGGAGGTAGAGAGGCACACCGTGGTACACGAGTGCCTCCCTGATGCAACTCCAGGGCAAGGTGTTGAACGCGTTGGAGATGTCCAAGGACACCGCCAACGTCACCTCACCCCGGGCAACTGCCTCCTCCGCCAAAGTCCTCACGCGCATGATGGCATCCACGGTGGACCGCCACCGGCGGAAGCCATATTGGGCATCCGCCAGGTCCGGCCCCCTACCAGAGAGGTGCTCGAGGAGGCGCTTCGCAATAACTCTTCCAAAGAGCTTGCCCACCTCGTCGAGCAACACAATGGGCCGGTAGCCGGACGGTTCGTCCGCCGGGCGACCCTCCTTTCGGATGAGGACCAGTTTCCCCGTCTTCCACATCTTCGGAAACTGGCCCCGCTCCAAGCATGCGCTGAGGAACCCTCTCAGTCGGAATATTGTTACCTTTAGTTACGTAGGTACCTATCCAAATGGAGTAGGTACTATAGTACCTATAGGTCAAATCGATTTTAATATTTGTGGGTTGGACCAATATCACAGAGATCTAGAACTACTAATCATGGCCTAAATCATAATATAAGGGAATCCCGCAGTAGGTAGGTACAGTCAGCATCAAAAGATGTTTATGAACGAAATACTCAAAATGATCTTAATTTCGTTTCCCCCCTTCCTGTTGACACCCCCCTTAGTTCGCACAATAATGCCCCGCTTGGGTACAAGTATGAATGTCCCCACCTTCATGCAATTATTGGGTAAGCCTAGGTTACCCGAAAAAACCCTTTCGTAAAGGTAACCCCTTCAAAGCCTTAACTCAATTGAAGGGGTTACCCCTTCACGTAGATACCGTAATAAACGGGTTAGCCATTTCGCGGGGTTTAGAAGGAATACTCGATGAAGAGGTAACACTGCGATATGAGTTACCCTATCGTTCAGATTACCCTTTGAAAGGCTTAACTCGTAAGCGGGGTTGTCCGGTCCCTGGTTAGGGATCGAGTCTTGACGAGATTTGCCAACTCCCAATGTCCTTAGAAATTTCTAGACTTTTGCTGGACTCCGTTTTCTACTGAGTTATGAATATAACGGCGTTGCGTATTCCTACAAACCCGATTGCAGTGATTTCTAATAACAACATAGTTTTCCCGGTTCACTTTTTTTTTTTAATACCACTTAGCAGACAAGCACACGGCCCACCTGATGGAAAGTGGTTACCGTGACCTATGGACGTCTGTAACACCGGAGGTGTCACAGTCGCGCTGCCAACCCTGTAAGTACAGAGTTTCTGTGCCGTCAGTAGAAGACAAAGCAGGACAAGCCTTAAGTCTTCCCACTGACAGCACAAATTCTCCAGTGAGCTCCGGCTACCCTACTCACCGCTGGGAACACAACACGAAGTTATTATAGCCGCGGTATTCTGTAGGGCGGAGGTACTACCCCAGTCGGACTGCTCAATCGGGCGGAAATACCGCCGTGTCCTACCTCCGTCAACCTTCACTTCGGAAGGACGCCTTTTATATTTCGACTTGGCTGTCGCTTTTTTATTTATAAGTATTTTGATTTCACTTGTTAGCCAAGGCGCTGGAAGATGTTTCACTTAATAATATTTGTAGTAAAAATTCCAACTTGCTCATCAACACATCTAGAGTTATAAAGTGGACTCCAGTCCAAGACATCGGCATCCCTGCGCAAGTTTTCCAGGTTCATACCACCAAAGTCGCGTTGTAGAAGAAATTTAGATTTAAGTTTAGGTGGAGGAAGGTGATAAGATTAAAATAGCAAGTTATGGTAGGACAACTGATCAGCAGTATACTTACCATGCTTTGCTACATACTGAAGAGAGGAAACGATGATCAGGTCGAGCAGAGAAGGAGCAAGGTGAGGAGCATGATGAGCTGTATCGGTAGGAAGAATTGACAGATTGCAAGATTGGATAATAGATTGAAGAATTGATGAACGAGAGTCGTTCTTGATAAGGCAAGTGTTAAAGTCGCCCATGATTATACTTTGACCATACGTCGGTACAAATGTATCAAGGAGAAGTTCAAATGAAGAAAAATAGTTTATATTGGAAGAAGGACAATAGAAAACGCCAAGTAGGTAGAAGTTTAGAGTGCAGAAGTTCAACCTCCAGAAAGATATGCTCACCAGCGTGCGGTGGCTGTGGCGACATGCTCAGAATTATGTAAGCATGTGCGCGCGCAGATAGATTGCTACACTACCCGCCCGCCGCTCCACACGATCGTTTCTGATGTGGTTGAATCCTGGTAAGGTGTATTGTAAAGTGGGTAAACATGGCTTTAGCCATGATTCCGAAACAAGAATTGCATGTATATGCGTACAGTCAAAGCTTGCCAGCATATCAGGGAAATGAGCCGGAATAAAAAAAAAAAAAATAACGTTTATTTCAGTAATCTTTTGCATACACTTTGCTGAGACTTCCCAGTGAGTAATCAAAGATACTCGTATTGGGAATGCATCGCTACTTCCCTTAAAAATACAGTTAGATTACAGAGTTATGGAAAAATAGAAACATAAACATTGAAGTGTGTAGGTATGCGTGTGTATGTGTGTGTGTATGTGTGTGTGTTCGTGTGTGTGTGTGTGAGTGTGTGTGTGTGTTTGTGTGTGTGTGTGACTATTTAGTTTGTGTGTTTAGGGACTGACTTGAGTAAATAAATATCACTATGTAGGTGTATAAGATGAGGTATAATGTCAGCAAATTCTTATGAAAAGATTTTCAACGTCATCATATGTAAGGGTATCCAAAAATTGTGTTATAGATTTTTTGCACGTGTATAGTTGCTTAGGATAGATATTTAGCATTTTGTTTAGCCTATTGTATATAAAACCAGATTGGCATGGATACTGTCTTCTAGCAAAGTTAGTACGCACTGGGGTTATAGAAGCAACAGTATAATTTCTTCTCTTTTTTTGTGACGATTGAATGAAGGTTAAGGATTTGTGACATCTTAGAGTTAGGTTAAGTAGATAAAGCTTTCGGACTGATAGAAGGTTACTGATTTGATATAAGCTGTTCGTAGGAAATCTGTAAGGCTTGGAGTACATTACTTTTATAAGGGACCTTTGAGCTCTTTCAAGCTCTAGAAAGTTGGTCTTATTGGCTCCACCCCAGATGGGGATACAGTAAGAGATGACCGATTGAGCAAGGGCCAAGTAAATTTTGTTCAGTAGAGTGCTAGACATGATATACCTTAGAGTCTTGAATACCCACATTAATTTTCTGATTCGACTTATAACAGCTTCTAGCTGTGACTGCCAATTTAGCCTTTGGTCAACGATGATTCCAAGATACTTTGTTTGGTTGACTTTGTTGATCAAGGGACAATCACACAAGGTGTCTTCTGGGTTTGCACAGCGATGTATCTTGATGCAGAAGTTATTTGATGGTTGCGAAGATGTATAGGGAGAAAAACAGATGTAGTTCGTTTTTAGAATGTTTAAAGTCAGGACATTGTCTCTAAGCCATTTCGATACACACGCTAAACCCCTTGCTGCCATCTCGTGTACGGAACTCCAAGTCTTAGCCGTAAAAACGATAGCAGTATCATCCGCATAGGAGAATATCCTTCCCCCGACGCTTTGTAATTTACACAATTCATTGATATAGATTAAAAATAGCGTTGGGCCAAGGACACTCCCCTGTGGGACACCAAATTTGATACTGTATTCGTCACTAATATAATTTTCTATTTTTACAGCTTGGGTTCTATCGCTGAGGTAGCTCGTAAAGAGCGACAGTGCGAGTCCTCTGATCCCAATGCTCTCAAGCCTATTTACAAGAACCGAGACCGATACCGTATCAAAGGCCTTTTTAAGGTCTAGAAATACCGTAATACATTTGTTTCCCCTATCGACTCCCTCAGTTATAGTAGAGACCACGTTAACGATTGCATCTTGAGTTGATATTCCTCTTCGAAACCCGTATTGAAAATTAGATAAGATTTTGTAATTATTAAGGTAGTTTGTTAACCTATTGTTAATAAGCTTTTCTATTATTTTTGAGATTGAAGTTAGTACAGAGATTGGCCTATAATGCTTTGTGCATTTATATGAACAACGTTAAAGTTATAGGGAACATCGGAGAATTGAGATGAGAGAGATTCAGCAAGTGAAGGCTTCCTCTGGTGGCTAGCATTACCACTAACAGAGTCACTGCTATAGTCTGCAAAATGCATTCCCAAACCCCAAAAATATAACTTTTATGTAAACTTAAAAGTGTATAATATCTATGATGGTTTATATGAAATATAATATATAGATGTAAGTATATATATACGTACAATTAAACAATATAAATAGATTTAAATGAAACTTTTTAATTATATTATAATTTTGGAAAAATGGCAATTATATAAAAGGAACAGTAGTCTAATTTGTTAGTGCAAAAATTAAACGTTTAAGTTCCATCTGCCGGTTTGTGGATAAAGCGAAAACATAAATAAAAAAAAACGAAGTAATGCAAAAGTAAAACAAAAACAAAGAACCAGAATAAAGAGAAAAAAAAATCTATGGGTCCAGGCATTTAAACTGTCTTTGGAGGTAGATTTTAATAGCGATAAGTAAAAGGAAAGCACGATTTGGAAGTTAAAATAATATAAATAAAGGAGGAAATGGAACGCAGCCAAAGACAATCGTCCACACTCAACATCAAAGAGTATATAAGACTCAACATCAATGACAATGACATCCGTCACACCTGTCATTGACAAATGTCACAGACACCCAGGCATGGGACACTTCCCTACTTGGACTCAGAACTTGGCGTCCTGAAATTACAACCAATTCCTTTCCTCTGATTGGTTAATTGACGTATTTGACATTTCTGCTGATTGGTTCATTTTTCTGGACGCCGAGTGGCGATTGGCGAGTTTGTAACGCTGTCATTTAGCTCCTAGACGCCATATTTGTATAATTGTTTTGAATTACTTGTCAATTTATGAATTTTTACCGGTTCTCTACTGTTTTCGTGTTGGTGAAAATGTTGTTAAAATTGATGATTTCTGTTTTAAATATCTACTGCTTACGTTGAATTGAGTGACTACTTCTCTGTAGCGTTGAATACTTCTAGTTTATTCTGTTTTGTGAGAAATAGACTGTTTATGGCGATACATTGACTCTTATTTAGTTTTTGAGATATTGACTCTATTTTGTTCTCAGATGTTGATTCTTTATTTCTTTATGTGAGTGTTTGACCTAGCTATATCAGCTCCGATAGGTTTGTATTCCGAACCGGTTATTACACGTTATTAAATCATCAGCTGTTGTGAATAGAGCATATAATTGTATTTTTACAGCAAATAAATTATATTTTTCACGTTAAAGAAACTAAAAGTGCCTTGTAACTATGATTATTCTTAGAATATGTAATAACGTGAATAGCATATATTATTATATTATATAGGTGTAGGCCTAATAAAGAAATTATGAATATTCGTTCAGGAATTTTATTTCGCTTTCCTAAATATTTTCGTTCAGAAATTTTATTTCAGTTTCCTAAATATTTCCAGTGAACAATCGATTCCAATTGTATGAAACTAATTGTTGAAATCGGAATTAATCGATTATTAAGGAACTATGCAGCTCTTTAAGCCTATTTAGCTAGAGATGGCTAAAAAGGTGTATAGCTTCGACGGAGTCTTGACATGAAAAAAAAAATAGCCAAGCCGAGCTCGGTATTTTTGTTTGAATTGCGCCCTCTTACTCTTATATACTCTTTGCAGACACCGATGTTGAATGTTGACGGTGCTGTTATTTTTTAATTTGTGTTTACATATAAAATAAAGTGTAAAACAAAAGTTAAATTTGGTAGGTAGTGAAGTAAACAAGAAAGAGAGAAAAAAATAAAATAAATGAACATACTAAAAAATTGTGGGTAATAACTTAAAAACAAAACAAATACATTCAACATCTACCTGGACCCAGCGTACTATGAATAGGTACCGACGAATTACTTACTCGTAACCGCAACTCGTGGGGATTTGGGGATTTGTTTATCGATAGCTACAACAGCAGGCCCCCCAGAGTCCACACAAATCCGCTTAAGGTGGCTCAGTGAAGCCACTCGTTGCGGCCCATTCGCAAGCAGCACGTGAATATTGCCTTCCCTGGTCCAACATTTGGTGACGCCTAGTTTATCGCGCGCTGTCATGAAGAGATCATGCCGTGTCTTCGTAAGGAATTCAGACATTGTAACGCCAGAATCCTTCAACTTTGTCTTACTGAACCATACCTTGTCGCGGATATCCACAGCTTGCAGCTTAACAATGATGGGTCTTGGCTTCTTGTTAGAGGACAGACGACCCATTCTGTGGCACCGATGTATAGCCTCCGTGCTGAAATCCAAGATGCCCAACTGCTGCTTGACAGTGCTAACAACAACATGAGCGGTGTCTTCCTCAGCTTGCTCATTGATAACATGGAATGTTGTCCACAGTCTGGGTTAGGGCCTCAATTTGTTGCTGCATCAAACTTAAAGTTTTAGTGATGTCAGCTCAATAAGTTGCAAACTCAGTAGCCAGTGTTGACACCGTCGCTGGTGTACTTATGCTGGCTGTCTTCTGCAATGCCTCCTCAAACGCTGCCATTCTCTTGTGGAAGTCAACTTTCATATCCGCCACAGTCTTGTCCATAGTGAAGAATTGAAAAGTGTGAAGTATAAGAAGTTAAGTGTATAGAATGAAGAAAAAAAAATAACCAGGAAAAAAGTATAACCGGCAGGTAGTCACTTTAGCCTTGTAATGTAGACATAAAACTTGTAAATAGTATTGAAATCAAATTAAAATCAATAATACTTAATAACTGGGAGCAAAAAAATATGTGTCTTCAGTACCCTTTTGTCTTGTATGTTTGTTGTTTTGTGTGTTTGTTTTGTATGTGTATACTTTTTTATGTAGACCTAATTCTGTGAGTGATGTGTGTAATGATTTTGGAATGAGATCTGTGGATGAGAGAATGATAGGTATGATTTTAAATGTGTGTTGATGCCACATTTGCAGCATTTCATCAGCAAGTGGTATGTATTTTTGTATTTTTTCTTTATGTTTTCAGAGTTAAGAATTGAAATATCTATTAAATATGTGGTTTTTTCAGCTTTTAGCGTTTGTGCTTTATCTGGTCTATTGTTTGTAATTGTTTTATCTGTTATGATCGCTCGGTCCCAGTAGAGTTTTGTGGTTTCATTATTCAAGACATCCTTTGGTTTATATTTGTAATACGGTTCTACTTTATCTACTAACTTATATTTTTGAGCTAACAGTGAATGTATTTGTTTGGCTATGTTATTATGTCGATCGGTGTACTGTTTATTTGCGAGAAATGGGCAACCTCCAGTTATGTGATCTATAGTCTCTTGGTTGGTACTACATAATCTACATCTGTCTGATATTACTGTTGGACCCTTAATTATATATCTCTCGTAATTTTTAGTTTTTATTATTTGATCTTGAATTGCGACCATAAATCCTTCTGTTTCTTTATATAAATTTCCTGTATATAACCATGCGTTTAAAGCCTCCTTGTCTATATGTTCTTGTTATATTGTAGTTATTATATGATTGGGCTATTTTCCATAAAGAGATTTTTGTTTTATTATATATTATTATAATATGTTTTTTGTATAGAGACATTGTTTTAGGCACCACTAGCTGACATCTGCAACTTTAGTTTTTAATCATGTTCCCACTAATGGGAACCATTTCCTGGCAAAAAAAGTAGCTTATATTTTAAACAATAAATATAAGTTACTTAATAGTTATTAGTTAATATTTGTGCAGCAGTCGAAAACTTACTCATCCTGTGGTCACAGCCTCACTCTCACACGCACATTCCTTGACAGCTTATCACTCTCTTAACAACTGTGTTGTGCAACTGTGGCACAAATGACCTGAGGAAGTGGTGTCAGCAACTATGCTAACTACCTCCAAGTGTCACTTGGATAAATGGCTTGCAGTGAACAACAAACAATAAAAGTGATATGTACTTGACTGAACTATACTCCAACACCTGGAAGTGCACATAGCAGCAAATTGCTGCTCGTCTATAATTTAAATAATAATATGTTATTCCAGACAGTAAACTATCACTGTGCCAAATAACAGTTAGATCTATCCAGCCGTTAGAGTGTGATTGAATAAAAACATCCAAACATTACCACAAAATTTCATACTTAACTTCAAGACTACTCACCACTTCGTGGTTCAGCAACTGCATGAGCAGCTCCTCGCTGCGGAGAGATGTCCTCCTCAGCTCGTAGCAAGTCTCAAGCCTTAAGCAACATAGGTCGCAGGCCACGGATGGTCTTCTGTCCTCTGTAACCAACTGTTAAACATACCTTTATTACTTTACTACCAGTTTCAACACTAGTGTGTCTATGCAGCAGTCTGCTAACTTTTCCTTTACATTTAGATCAGAAAAGACAACGCCCAAGACGAGACTGAACCAGATCCTTACAGAGAGAAGCTCCAATGCACCAATTATCGATTATATATCAAGCCTCCCGTGGGCGCCACCGCCCCGTATCTCTCATGACTTGGAGTCAACATATGCCCGTCTCTTCGTATTAAAAAAGCATAAAATAGGTTAAGTTGTTTATTATAAGAGGCTCTTTTATTAAACGTGCCAGACGTAGTATTACTCACCAGCATCAGAGTCAGAGACTCGTACATCTCCTGTAAATGAGTGTCGGCAATCGACCGCAGTCGAGAGTCGTCCGCTAGACATATTCTACACATAGACAGCTTCTCCATCTCCAAATTAACATTCGCGTCAGTTCAGTAACACCGTTTATGTTGTTTGGAGCTTCAGTACTTAAATGTATAATATCCAGAACTTTAAACCATGCAAATCTGTACTGATTGAATGACTATAAGTTCGTAAAATATAGCTTGATAACTGTGACTTTAGAGACTTCGTTTATAAAGACTGCAACAATAAATTTGTTGTTGGAAAAGTTTTAATTCTTTAAATATTAATAAAACATTTGTATAGAAATCTAGAACACTTTTTTCAAATAGAACTTGTTATCAAGGAGATACTAGTAAAAACAAAGGTAATTTAAAATATTTATTATATTTTATTATTTATATTTTTTTGTTAGCTTACTTCGTAAACTCTTTTCGCAGCCTTGTAGGGATGTGTAATCGACTGGCCAGCGAACATCGATAAAATAAATGTATGACAATTTCATTAATATAAATTGTATAAATGATTATATCTAATAATTTTTTCACAACAAATTCGTATTTTTTTAGTCTTGCAATACCTACTGCTTTCGCCTGCAGCGAACAAGCGGGCGCCATCGTTTTTGAGTGCCCCCGCCTTGTATACGCTATCGCTACGTGATTAATATTGTTTTGTTATTACTGTTGCTTTGTTAAGTTTTAGTCACAATGCCGAAAAGAACAAAAAAAACTGTTTTGAATAGCGATAGTCGCGAGTTTGTGATTCGTTTGCGCGAGTATTTTGACCGCGAGAATCAAAATGGCGGACCGCTACTACCATTGGAGCAAGTGTGCAATAGAGTTGCTGACGCTCTTGGTATCGGACGAGCTACAGTGTCTCGAATTAGCAAAGAAAAGTATGGAGAATCGTCAAAGGAGATGGTGGCCGAAGATGAGGGAGGTAAAATATTATCGACTCCTAATAAAAAAAGGAAGAGAGTTTCGCCAGTCACCGAAATTGACGACTTTGATGCTGCCGCAATTCGAAATCATATATATGCGTATTACGCACGTGGTGAATTTCCCACGTTAAAAAAAATATCCGTTTCGCTTAAAGACGCGGATTTATTTAAAGGAAGTCCACCATCGTTGTCCAAAATATTGAAAAAAATCGGCTTTGCTTATAAAAAAAGCGATAAAAGAAAAAATCTTAATGGAGCGAACAGACATTGCTTTGACCCGAATTGACTTTTTGCGCAAAGTCAAAAATATAACAGATTTTTTTTTTTTTTATACCACTAAGTTGGCAGACAAGCACACGGCCCACCTGATGGGAAGCGGTTACCGTGGCCTATGGACGTATGCAACACCAGGGGTGTCACACTCGTGCTGCCGACCATAAAGAAACCTTCTGATGCCCCTCTTGAAGAACCCCATATTGTAGGCGCTTGGGAAAACCGCAGCAGGGAGGTCATTCCACAGCTTGAGTGTGCGTGGGATGAAGTTTCTTTCATACCGCACAGTGCGCACCGTCTCAGGTCGCAATGTGTGGGGATGAATTCCCTGCCTATGGCGAGAGGTGCGATGATAGAATGAAGCTACGGGCATCATGTCAAACAATTCATCTGAGCACAAACCATTGTATAGGCGGTAGAACACACACAGTGAGGCAAAATCCCTCCTAAGGCTAAGAGGTTCCACTCTACCTGTGAGTATGGGATTGTCAACCAGCCTCAATGCCCGTCTTTGCTACGAGTCGAAGGGGTCAAGCTGGTATGCAGGTGCTCCAGCAAAAAGGTGACAGCAGTACTCCATGTGAGGCCGGACCTGTGCCTTATAAAGAAGGAGTTGCTGCCCCGCAGTGAAGTACTGCTTCGCCCTGTTGAGCACTCCGAGTTTTTTTGATGCCAACTTAACCTTGTCCTGCAAATGACTTCGGTATTGGCATAAAGTGGTTTTTCTTGATGAAACATGGCTCAACGCAAACCACACTGTTTCGAGATCGTGGACAGACGATAAACCGGAGTCTACCACCAAGGTGCCCGAAGGCAAAGGACAAAGATTAATAATAACTCATGCGGGGACATCGTCTGGTTTTGTGCCCAATTGTTTACTGGCGTTTAAATCAGTAAAATCAACAGAGTACCATGAAGAAATGGATTTTACAAAATTTAAGGAGTGGTTTCTAACTCTTCTAAATAATTTGAATGAACAACATTTTATTCTGATGGACAACGCTCCGTATCATTCAGTACAAAAAGATAAGGCGCCTACGACAAGCAATCGTAAAATTGAAATTATTACTTGGCTGCAAAACAAAGGAGTAAAAGCCGACAACAGCATGCTCAAGAAAGAATTGCTAAGATTAGTAAGCATTCATAAGCCCCCCACTCCAAGATATATTATAGACGAAATTGCAAAGGAAATGGGCCACACCGTCATCCGTTTACCACCATATCATTGCCATTACAATGCAATAGAACTAATCTGGGCTCAAGTCAAAGGTTCGTATAATCTAAAAAAACATACATAAAGAGCTTACAAAGAATTTAGTAGGTTTTTTGTTTGATCGGATACCTTTTTTTTCTAGGTTACGCTGCCAGACATAATGTAGCACCGCCTTTCACAGCAAACAAAATGTTGACATTACTACATGAAGCTTGTGTACATGTAAATGCTGATGATTGGAAAAAGGTAGTTGAGAAGACAAAAAATGTGATTCAAAAAGATTGGGAGCGCGATATTCAATTTGACAACATATGCGATCAAGAATTAATTATTAATCTACAGGACTGCTCCAGTGATGAATCAGAATTTGACTTTGAAGTAGATCTCGGCTGTACACCATTTGACAATTAAACTTTTAAATACCTTCAAATTCATCTTTCATTTCCTTTTTTCTTTCTTTCAATATCGTTAAAATGTATTTTTTTAATAAACTCATTCTATATAAATATCGATGAAATACTAAAGACGTCCCATACCTATTACATGTCATTCTGACAAACGTCACAGGTATCAAGCTAAATTTTACGATATTTTATAATGATTTACGTTTAACCTCAATTCACAATTCATTTCTAAAATAAATTCGTTCAGCTATGTTCACTACACAGCTATAATGGGATAGTAAAGAATAATTGAGTACATAATAATTATAAATTTCAAATAAAATACCTAACCTCCATTAAAAACAAAGAGTTTTACAAAGAGAATACAATACAAAACTACGTAAGAGTTTTATTATTATTAGGGGAGAGTGGTCACCATTCGTACGCGGGGCACATTCATACAGTTAGTATAACAGACAAACTAAACGGCACACAAGCGCGCGTTTGCTTGTGTACATAGACATACCGGCCGCCATGTTGCTAAGCAGAGTGTCGCGCCAGTCGCACCACGGTGCATCGGCTGACAAGACGTAACGTGTTTTCGCGCGCGGTGAGTAATTTTTTTACGTAAACTCAATTCACAATTGTAAGTAGAATTATTATGTTATTGACAAAATAGTGTTGATGAATATTAATGTTAACATTGATTATTTTGAGCTTTAATTGTTATATTTCTCAAATTAAAATAGAATTTGTATAAAGTAGTATTTTAATTTTGTGCAAGGCATGGGGTGCATTCGGACAGCAAAACAGGGGGCACATTCGTACGCGTACGAATGCTCCCCTTTAGATTTTATTAACCACCAGAACATCACAATAACATTTTTCTTTTTATGAAGTATTCTAATTCTAACAAATCGATATATTTTATAAAGTAAGCCTTATAACTAATATTTTATTGTAGAATCATGGTACGAAAATATAAAAAAAAGGGTACGCGTACCCAAGAGGTGGATGAAGAGTCCATGAAATTAGCAATTGATGACGTAATTCAAGGACGGCTGTCATATAGAAAAGCCGCGTTGCAATATAACATCAAGACATCGACGTTGGAAAGCAGAGTCAAGAAATTCAAAGATGGCTCTAACACCGATGAACCCTCACGAACATTTCATTCCAAGTTCACTAGTCTACAGGTCTTCTCCTTGGAAGAAGAGACACGCTTGAATGACTACATTATTAATTGCTGCAAAATGCATTATGGCCTAACAACAATACAGATTCGCAAACTTGCCTACGAATACGCGAAAGCGTCAAATTTAAAATATCCAACGAAATGGGATGAAAACCAAATGGCCGGGTTAGAGTGGATGCGTAAGTATAGAGAAAGAAACACCAACCTCAGTCTACGAAAACCGGAAAATACAAGCGCAGCTAGATCGTTCGCTTTCAATAAGACTGCAGTTCAAGAGTTCTATAATAATTTGACTGCTGTGTTACAACGACATAATTTAAAACTCCTAAAATTTTGGCTCCTAAAGCACAGAAACAAGTAGGACAAATCGTGTCAGCGGAAAGAGGCGAATTGGTGACATTTGGTGCCATTATTTCTGCAAGTGGAAATACTATTCCTCCGTTATTTGTATTTCCACGTGTACACTACAAGGAACATTTTCTTGAAGGTGCGCCTGAAGGAAGCCTCGGAGCTGCTAATAGAAGTGGGTGGATAAATGCTGACATATTTGTTTCAGTGTTAAAGCACATTCAGAAATACACACTGAGCTCTAAAGAGCATCCGATTTTACTATTATGTGATAATCACGAAAGCCATATCAGCTTACAGGCTATAACATATGCTAGAGATAATGGCATAATTTTTGTGTCTTTCCCCCCACACACCAGTCATCGATTGCAACCATTAGACGTTGCGGTGTTCGGCCCATTCAAGGCAAAGTTGAAAATAGCATTCAATAATTGGCATATGTCGAATCCTGGCAAAACAATAAATATTTATAATATACCTAAACTGGTAAAGCTTGCATATTACGAATCTTTTACGGCAAAAAATATTACAAGTGGATTTGAAAAGCCAGGTATATGGCCGTTTAATGAAATGGCATTCAGTGATGAAGATTTCGCTGCCATTGACGTGTATGCTTCAAATAATCCGGAAAATGCGACACCTGATCCGGAAAGAAGCACTGCCGTAATAGGATCGTACCCCTCCACCAGCGTGCCCTCGACCGATATGAATGAGGCAGATATTCGTGAGCAGTCGCCTTCTTTGCTTCAAAATGACGAACGTCGAACTGACGAACCTTCCACGGCTTCCACCTCTGCAGCTGAGATACAATCTGAACCGAGTGTTTATCTTCCCATAACACCAGAAGTCATAAGACCTTATCCTAAAGCTGTTAGAAACAAAAAAAACAATAAAGGAAGAAAACCGGGTAAATCCCGTATATATACAGATACACCTGAAAAAACTGAATTAGAAGAGAGACATAGACAGAAAGAATTGAAAAAAATAGAACAGGAAAGGAAAGCCAGAGCCAAAGCAGTGAAACGTAGTTTGAAAGAACTTAGTTCAAGACAAAAGAAAGCTAAGCAAATAAAAAGTGATGAAGATTCAGAGGCATCTGAAGGATCGGAATTTAGCTTGCGGGAGAGTTCAACATCTCCAATCGGTTTCGAAACGGACGAAGAGACTAATGATTGCAGTAGCGATAATAATTTAAATGTGACACCAAATAAAATCAAAGATAATTGTTTTGTTTTGGTAAAGTTTGAAAAAAAGACTTCTGTTGTTTACTACGTCGGAAAAGTTCTTAGTCATTATTCGGGTACGGAGCTGAAAGTATCTTATCTTCGGAAGAAACCGGGATCATCATTTTCATTCTTTTTTCCTGATATAGAAGACATACACACTCTGTATATCAGCGATGTCGTCATGATCCTACCTGATCCACAACCACGAGCGGGCTGTACAGCTAGAATGGCTAGACTTTTTACTTTTGCAGTTAATTTAAATAATTATAATGTGCAATAACTTATAAAGTAACAACCAAATATGTATGATTATTGACTATAAGTTTAGATTGTCAAAGACTATGCAACATATACTCATAAAAAATGATTGCAAAGAAATCATTAAGACTGATTGTTAAGCTAAGAATTATCAATAAGTAAACTGTGGATAAACGATTTAATTTTTTGTTATGTTTCTAAAGAAACATTTATCGACTATGAGTCAAGTAAAATATTTTAAGTTAGTTCTTTAATAAATAAATATTTTTGTAATAATTAATAAAAATTTAACGACTTTATTAGGCTTTTTAATTACCCTGTATGAATCTACCCCATGGCGTATGAAAGTACCCCACCTACTGTACGAACGTACCCCGTACGTGGGGTACGTTCGTACAAATATCTTATCGTAGAAAAATTACTATAACTCTTTAACCTTTTGACATAATAGTTTCGAATTTTTTTGTAACAAACTACAATATATTTGTTACGCTTAGGTATATAAACTAGATAAATTCAACAATCCATCAAAAATTAAAAAAATAAAATATAAAAAGCGTACGAATGGTGACCACTTTCCCCTACATGATTAAAAGAAACTCAAGAAATTAAAAAAAAAAACGTTTTAAAATGGACAATTTTGGGTTGGTTACAAGACATTTAAGCAACGTCTTATTTCGTTGATTCTATTCTATTTTTCGGATATGGCAACCAATGTCGATTTTATTATGTCGACAACTTCTGGCAAAGTCAAATGGGCGTTGGAAATTCGTGTGTATAATATCGCTGAAGTGAAGCGAAAGTTGAAACTTGAATGCCGCCTCGAGGTCTAGTAAAAAAGCTACGGCCAGGGCTAAGTTTGAGTTCATCGGCAGAATTGGCGAGCGGCTTGCGCGCTACCCATCTGGCAGTCGTGCATTTTGGTCGCTCGCTAAAGCTGCCGAGGGAAACTTCTGCCAGTCTAGCCTTCCACCGCTGCAAAAATCCGATGGTAGTCTGGCTCATGGCGCTAAGGAGAAAGCCGATCTGTTGGGTAATCTTTTTGCGTCAAACTCGACTATGAACTACGGGAACGCCGAACCACCGATAATTCCCAGCTGTGGTGCTTCCATGACTGAAGTTAAAATCACGCAACGGGTGGTCCGGCGCGAGCTTAAGTCCCTAGATGTTCGGAAGTCGAGTGGGCCAGACGGTATACCGGCGATGGTGCTTAAACACTGTGCCCCCGAGCTGTGCCCTGTACTTACATGTCTTTTCGCACTCTCATACTCCGCAAGGCGGGTCCCAACCTTGTGGAACACCGCTTTCGTGCACCCTGTACCTAAGAAAGGTGACAGGACCGATCCGACCAATTACAGGCCTATCGCTATCACCTGCCTACTCTCGAAGATAATGGAGCGTGTTATTAATACACAGCTCCTGAGATACCTTGAGGGAAACGATCTACTGAGCGATCGACAGTACGGCTTTCGCCACCATCGCTCTACCGGTGACCTTCTTGTGTATCTCACAAACCGGTGGGCGCAGGCCATCGAGAGTCGGGGTGGAAACTAGCGGTCAGCCTCGATATAGCGAAGGCCTTCGATCGGGTCTGGCACAAGGGTCTTCTTGCGAAGTTGCCATATTATGGACTCCCCGAGGGACTGTGCGAATGGATCTCCAGTTTTTTGTCCAACAGAAGCATCCAAGCCGTCGTCGACGGCAGCTGCTCGGACCGCATGAACATAAACGCTGGTGTCCCACAAGGCTCCGTGTTGTCTCCGACGCTGTTTCTGCTGCATATCAATGACATGCTGTCTGATGACTCCATTCATTGTTATGCGGACGACAGTACCGGAGACACGTGTTACACGGGCCGTGCAAATATCCCTCAGTCCGAGGTGGAGAAGAGTCGCGAACAACTTGTGTCTAAAATTGAGACTACTCTCTCTGGAGTATCCGATTGGGGACGACTAAACCTAGTCCAATTCAACCCCACTAAGATACAAGTATGTGTATTCACCGCTAAGAAAACCCCATTCAACTTGGTAGAAACTTGGTGGCACAAATTTGTCTCAAGTTTCGACCGGGTAGGTACCACCGTGCACTATTGCGAAAAACCCTCCATAGCAATTCAATCTCGGTTGGATTGTGTTCAGGGGTCAGCAAGTGCATAGCCGGGCAGAGGTGGTGGTTGTCGCAGCACTAGTGGGACCAGTGGGTCTTGGCGTAGTCTAGTGGGGATGGCGCGGGGCGATGCGCCGAACAGGGAGACCTGTAGAAACGGTGGTGCCGCTGGCCGCCCGCGGTATAGTACAGGGGCCCAACTAGGGTTAACCACCTTGGGAGGCTGCCTCACCAGGCCGCGCATAATCCCGATATGGTTCGTCGTGCCGGTTGGTGACCGGATTTGGGAGCCCGGCGACCATACTCGGGGGGGTACGGGGGCCCTTCCGTTCGGCGCATCGGCTCTCGCCATGCCTCACATTCATAGATAAAACCAATATCCCACGCTTTGTCACACGGTGCTGCGGCGGCAATCACCTCTTTTTTCACGCCTTCTCCCACCCAAACTCATGGCAGCGCAATTTAGAGAAATAGGCAACACAGCGGCTCGTCACACTCCCAAAAGCTTGCTATTTGAGGTGGAGTCCACTAACATCTGTGGGCTCCATGCAAACCTCAACGCCGTCCACCAACACCTAGAGACGGCGAAACCTGCCATGTTTTTTCTAACGGAGACGGAAATACACCGCCCTGACGACACGACCTACTTGCTCTACCCTGGCTATGTTCTAGAGGAAAGTTTTCGTGCAAAAGCCGGGGTGTGCGTGTTTGTTAGGGCGGATGTTTGCTGTCGCCGTTTGCGCTGCCTAGAGGACCCATCCTTCTCCATCCTTTGGGTACACGTAGACCATGGCCCTACGAGTCAGATCTATGTGTGCCTCTACCGTTCCCATACAGGAGATGCTGAGACAACTCGACTCTTTGAATATCTGAGTCAGGCGGCAGATGATGCGCAGGAGCGATTTCCGAATGCCGAAATGGTATTTTTGGGGATTTTAACGCCCACCACGAGATCTGGTTGGGCTCCTCCAAAACAGACCATGCGGAAAGAGCCGCCCACGCATTTGCTCTGGCGCACGGCCTGACCCAATTGGTGCACGAGGTCACTAGGATACCAAGAAGGTCGGGCCTAGCACCTTCTCTGCTAGACCTTCTGCTGACGAGTGATCCGGACCGGTACAGTGTATCGGTGCGAGCCGCTTTAGGCAACTCCGACCACTGCCTGGTCTGTTCCACGGTGCCTATTATAGCGCCCCCACGACCCGTGCAGGGGAAGCGGCGTCTCTGGCACTAGGTACTCGTCAGCGGACTGGGATGGACTTCGTGACTATTTTGCGTCCATCCCGTGGGTTGAGCGCTGCTTTGAAGGTAAGAACCCATCGGATTGTGCTACTGCTGTCGCCGGTGAGATCGGTCTGGGTATGGAATACTATATCTCATACACCGATATCACCGGAGACCGCGGGGTGCGCCCTTGGTTCGGGCGCGAGTGCGCGGAAGCTGTTGAACAAAAACAGTCTGCGTACCGCGCTTGGGTAAGGGCGCGCGCCACGCGCCATCCCAATCTGGGCCACCTCAAGGCGGCGTACAACAAAGCCACAAAGGTCTGTAGAAGGGCCTACGTCAGAGCGGATGCCCTGCGCATAGCGCGGCTTGGTCAAGAGCTAGTGATGCATCCCACGGGAAGCCGTGGCTACTGGCGACTGGCTAAAGCCGTGCAAGCCAACTTCTGTCAGCCTTCGCTGCCTCCGCTGCGTAACCCTGATGGATCCCTGGCCCATGAGCCGCAAGAGAAGGCAAATCTGCTGGCTAATCTCTTTGCGTCAACTCTCGAATCGATGATTGTAGTACGCAGCCACCAACACTACCCGACAGTGACCACGCGATGCCTGATATCCATATCAGGCAACGCGATGTCCGTGCAGTGCTGCAATCACTCGATGTCCGGAAAGCCAGTGGTCGGGATGGTATTCCAGCGGTAGTTTTGAAAAAATGTGCAGCGGAGTTGTCTCCAATGCTTACGCGCCTGTACCGGCTATCCTACAGTTCGGGTACAGTGCCTTTGCCTTGGAAAGAGGCGAATGTTCAGCCGATTCCCAAGAAGGGGGATCGCTCGGAGCCAGCCAACTATCGACCCATAGCCGTCACCTCAGTGCTGTGCAAAGTGTTCGAGCACATAATTAACAAACAGCTTATGCGGCACCTAGAGGATCACTCCTTAATTATTGACCGGCAATATGGCTTCAGACCGAAACGGTCAACGGGTGATCTTCTAGCATACGTTACCCATCTTTGGGGTGAGGCTATGGACAAGCACGGCGAGTCACTGGCAATTAGTCTTGACATCGCCAAAGCTTTCGATAAAGTCTGGCACAAATCTCTTCTTCCCAAGCTACCTGCCTTTGGTCTGCCTTCTAGGCTGTGTAACTGGGTTGCTAGCTTCCTGCAGGGGCGCCGTATTCGCGTCCTTTGTGACGGACGAGCTTCGGAGTTTCTGCAGGTAAATGCTGGCGTGCCCCAGGGGTCTGTCTTATCACCCACTCTCTTTCTTCTGCATATCAACGACATGCTGTCTACCGGCAATGTTCATTTCAGCACTTTACATGGGAGTTATCATGGACATCCTGCGGCCAAGCAGGCAAATATCGCAGAGAGAAGGCAGCTTCTTGTCTTGTCTCAATGGGGCTCTGAGAACCTGGTTGAATTCAATGCCAAGAAGACGCAGGCATGTGCGTTTACAGCAAAAGTATCTTCTTTCCTTCCCCTTCCCACTCTTCAGAGCACGCCACTGCCACTGCAGGACAATCTCAATATCCTAGGTATGGATGTTAGCTGCAACCTGAATAACAAAAATTACATCGAAAGTATCATCAAAACAGCCTCACGAATACTCGGAGTCCTGAACAGAGTGAGACGATTTTTCACGCCGGAGCAGCGGTGTCTTCTATACAAGACACAAATTCGCTCCTGTGTGGAATACTGCTCGCATCTCTGGGATGGTTCTGCAAAGTACTTACTAGATGCTCTCGACAGGTTGCAGCGACGTGCGGTCCGCATCATTGGGAATCCCGAGATCACGAAGACCCTAGAACCTTTACAGCTGCGTAGAGATGTTGCGTCCATGGCTGTAATTTACCGTCTGTACCATGGGGAGTGTTCTGATGAGCTCTTCCAATTAGTCCCACCCTCCCCTTTCCTACACAGGACAACACGTGCAGGTCTTAGATGTCATCCGCACACGGTGCAAAACATCAACATCAAGAACCAAGCGGTTCGGAGACTCTTTCCTCTGTCGCACCATTAAGGCCTGGAATTCATTACCAGCTCACGTGTTTCCTTCTTCCTACAGTCCCGGGTCCTTTAAGCGGGGCGTGAAAAAGCATATGATGAGGCCGTCAAGCTGAGTGTCACCATTGTCACACGGTATGTGTAAGTAATGGTGACCCTCTTTTCTGGGACTTTGCCTTCAGCTTACCATCAGGCAAGGCGAAGTCCAATTGACGTGTCCTATATAAAAAAAAAAAAAATCTATGTTGAAAAATAATTTTACTTTGATTTTCGTTTTTTGTTGTTGTGATTATAAGTATATCAATGTATGTGAGTGCTAGTAACTAAGAAATTTGTTTATTATTTAATTATAGGTATGAGCAAAATTTTGAAACCTGCCTTTTTTTTCTTTACCTGCTGCTTTCTACTGATTTTTTTACGGCGCGTTGTTGTTTTTTAAATTTTTGAGGTTGGCAACACTGTTCTTACGTAGTATTGTATTCTCTTTGGTATTGTGAATTGAGGTTAAACTTTAATCAGTAAGATTTGCATGGTTTAAAGTTTAAGGATACTATACATTTAAGGACTGAAGCTCAAAACTAGATAAACGGTGTCTCTAAACTGACGCGAAATTAAATTTGGAGATGGAGAAGCTGTCTATGTGTAGAATATGTCTAGCGGACGACTCTCGACTGCAGTCGATTGCCGACACTCATTTACAGGAGATTTACGAGTCTCTGACTCTGATGCTGGTGAGTAATACTACGTCTAGCACGTTTAATAAAAGAGCCTCTTATAAATAAACAACTTAACCTATTTTATACTTACTGTTGTAATACGAAGTATTTTATGCTGTTGTACTCGTAATACGAAGAGACCGGGATATATGTAGACCCCAAGTCAGGAGAGATACGGGGCAGTGAGAAGGTTTGATTTATAATCAATCTTCTCTCTACAATGATCTGTTCAAGATCAAGTTTTTTTATCTAAATGTATAGAAAAAGTTAGCATACTGCTGCATTGACACACTAATGTTCAAACTAGAAGTAAAATAATAAAATTATGTTTAACAGTTGGTTACAGAGGACAGCAGACCATCCCTGGCCTGTGACCTCTGTTGTTCAAGGCTCGAGACCTGCTACGAGCTGAGGAGGACATCTCTCTGCAGTGAGGAGCTATTCATGCAGTTGCTGAATCACAAAGTGGTGAGTAAGTAGTCTTGAAGTTTTGTATGAAAGTTAGTGGAGATGTTTGGATGCTTTTTATCCAGTCACGCTCTAACGACAGGATGGATCTAACTGTTATTTAGCACAGTGATAGTTTATAGTCTGGAATAACATATTAATATTTAAATTATGGACGAGCAGCAATTTGCTGCTTTGTGCACTTCCTGGTATTGGAGTATAGTTCAGTCTAGTATATCACTTTTGTTGTTTGTTGTTCACTGCAAGCCATTTATGTAAGCTACACTAGAAGGTGGTTAGTGTAGCAGCTGACACCACTTCCTCAAGCCTTTTGTTCCACAGTTGCACAACATGGTTGTTAAGAGAGTGATAAGCTGTCAAGGAATGTGCGTGTGAGAGTGAGGCGCACAAATATTTACCAATAAATATTAGGTATCATATATTTATTGGTTAAAATAAAAGTTGCTTTTTTGCCAGGAAATGGTTCCCATAATGGGAATGTGATTAAAAAACCGAAGTTGCGGGCGTCAGCTAGTGGTGCCTAAAACAATGTCTCATACAATAAACAGTGTAGTAAATATTTTTCATGACAGGGACATGGGACAGATTTTTTTGGTGTATACTAGTATTATAAATCTTATGATTAGTCTTAATGTGACTATATATGAGGTGTGGGCACTGTTGGCGTTCGAGGCGTCGCTCCCGATGGAGCCTGCCCTGTCCTTACATTTGCCAGGATTTCTAAAATCCTCTATACATCAAATATATCACACCACTTTTTGATTGAACATATGGTTTCCTGGTTCTTATAAACCAGGGTGCATTCAATATCTGTTTATTATTATTATATTTATAGTTTTTATAAAACATCTCCCTTTTGATTAATAGGGGTACAGTAAGAGACACACAGGTCTTAACCAAGTGTGAAACATAGAAAAAGAAAACAAAAGATTGTTAATGTGATGTGGATGAAGCAAGAAATTTCCGGGTCATATGGCATGTGTTAAGTAGTAGGCTTTCTGTATAAGCATAAGGTTGGATTTTGGCATTTGTAGTGTGCTGAGTTTAGTTTGAAGGGCCTTAGGGACTAACCCAGTAGTTGAATTCAGTAGCTAAATCTATGTATTTAGTCATTTTCTCTGAATGTGTAGTGTTTAGGTTGTGTGTGTTGCAAATTGCTATATCTAAGATCAGTACTGATTTATTAATTTTATCTAGCACTGTAATGTCGGGTCTGTTGTAGTGTATGGTTTTGTCTGTAATAATTGTTCGGTCCCAGTATATTTTATGTGAGGTGTTTTCTAAAATAGTGGTGGGTTTGTATTTATAATAAGCTATTTTTTGTGGAACGAATGAATGTTTGTGTGCTATGCTAAGTTTTGGTGAATTATTGCAGCAATTTGATCATGTCTATGTTTGTAATCAGTTTGGACTATAGATTTACATGCTCCAGTGATGTGTTGAATTTTTTTAATTTATTTATTTATTTGTTCCTGATATGAATGATATATGATGAATTTAATTTTTTAACTTATTTATTGGTTTGTCCTATTTATTTAATTGTTTCTGAACTACTTTAACAGCTTCTACATAGATCAGTGGGTAAGTTAGGGATTCGGAAGATGTGTTTTTGGTAGTCACGGGTATCTATAACTTGATCCTGGATAGCTATGACAAAAGCCTCTGTTACAGGAAATAGCTCTCCTCGCCGCAGCCACTCGTTCGTGGCTACTTTATCGACGTGTGATTGACTGAGGTCGGCGAGGTGTCTCCCATGCACTTTGTGCCCATGTATCTATTTTGTGTTGTTTGCTTAGAATTTTTGGTTCACTGTTTTTGTTTTCTAGGTTAAGAGGGGTTAGTTTTTTATCAATATCTGTAACATATTTGTGAAGATCCAATTGTTCAGCTTTAGTGTAACAATATTTACGTAGTTTGTCTACGAGACTGTTGTGTAAGTTCTGTATATCAATGAGTCCTCTCCCTCCATCTTGGCGTGATAGTGTGAGACGTTGTGTGCATGATCTAGGGTGGTGTTTTCGGTTAGCTGTCATATGTGTGTTAATTGTGCGTTGTAATCGGATTAAATCTCTTTGAGACCAGTTTATGATTCCAAAGGAATAAGTAAGGACTGGTATTGCAAATGTGTTTATAGCTTTAATACTATTGTGTGCATTTAGTAGACTTCTTAGAATTTGGTTCATTGTAGCTTTGAATGTTTTGGTTAATTCTAAATTTGCATGCTTTTGGTGAATTTGTTTGGACTGATGAAAACCTAAGTATTTGTATGTACTATATTCATCCATCGAGTCGATGTTTTCGCCTGTTTCAAGAGTATAAGAATTATTTTATGTCTTGCCACGGGTAATAGAGTGAATTTTGCATTTATCTACTCCAAATTGCATGTTTATGTCTGCTGAGAATGATTGTGTGATGTCTGCTAGCTTTGTCAGTTCTGTGTTGTTAGTTGCGTAAAGTGTAATGTCATCCATGTATAGTAAATGTGATATAATATGTTGTGAGTTATTACGTTTGAGTTTAAATCCTACATTAGTGCTATTAAGGAGTTCAGATAAAGGATTGAGAGCTAAACAGAACCAGAGTGGTCTGAGAGCATCTCCTTGAAATATTCCTCTCTGTAGTTATGTCGCCATTTTTAAGTGTTTTAAGTATTGTACTGAGATCTGTTGTTGTGTGTTCATGCGTCACTGACTCGTTTCGAGGCGGCGGAGCCACTAGCGGCGCCATCTGAAAACCAGCGCTTCGCATACCCTGGTGTGCGGGGCATTCATGCTGAGATGGTGGCCCATTTGGGTGCGCACGATGTGCAGTGAGAGTATTCTTGTTGTGTTATCTTGTTGTTGTGTATATATAAATTTGTCTGACTCTCTGTACGTTGTGTGTTCGTGAATTTTTTTTTCTTTCTTCTTTCTTATGGGACTGTTATTAATCAAATTCAGTTTAGTTTTCTATTCAAGTATGGTTGCACTTAAAAACGAGATCAGACTGTGATAGATTTTGTAGTGTTGACCAACTATGAGGAACGGAGTCGAAGGCCTTTTTGTAATCAATGTACAGTCAGAGCTCATAAGTGCATTAGCACAACAAGGCTCAAAATGGTGTGGCGTGCGGCTGCCGCGCGCCGGGCGTTTACATATGTGTGTGTGTGTGTGTAATGTCTCAGTGCAATACGACATCTGACCATGAAGCAGATTCAAAATGCTGAATATCATTCAGACGTTTTAGAATATGTTCGTCTGATTTCAACATTGCAGGCTCTTAAAACGACACCAAACTGCAAAGAAAATTCTGTAGAATTTTGTCGTGAGGTACATTCATCACCAGTATACATATAACTCGGCACTTACATTTAAAGAAACATCACTGTCGCTATCGTTACAATGTTGGGTTTCGTAACTTTGTGTAGGGTAATTTTGAAATAAATAATTTTGCATGAAATTCACTTGTGAAGGCGTAGCTAACGTTTTCAACATGTCGGAATGCTCTGGGCCCTCATGTCGGGCACGTTTGAATTCCTTTGTAGCTTTAGACGCTGACCTACGTTTCTTACTTGTGACGATGCTCGGATGAGACATCGTTTGCGTAGGCCCAGAGGAACGAGGCAGAGGCTCGATCACCACCTCTGTGGAAGCAACAGCCACAGAGGACCGCAAGCGCGCCGTGACGAAGATGATCGACTTCCAGAACTACTAGAAGATAAAGAATCACTATCCACTTTTAAGCACAACAGTCTAAAATTGAAATGTATTCTATAAGTAGGTATACAAAATATTTTAACAAAAGTATGCGTACGGAGAATCCGTTAGAAAAAATAATTTTAAATATTATACTTTTAAGTACGACCACTCAGTACGAAAACAAAAACGCCAATGAGGAGTCCGGCAGAGAAATTCTCTGCCGTGACCTGCCTGGTGGAAAGAGGGGTGTGCCAGAAAAGGATAGCAATAGGCTAGAAAGAGACGACCATACAGTAGAAACAAGTGTTGCCACTCTCAAATATTATTAGGCTTCGAATAACAGCACAGTTGTTTAATGATATAGTTTTTTATGTCCAGTAGTATGTCCAGATGGGTTTAAGGGTCGACTTATATATGAGTGGTTTATAATCCATGGATAATATTGAATAGTGTCCTACCAGTCAATAGAGACCTTTGTATTTCAAGTAGATTTCTTCTTGCTTTGTCTGAACGTGTTTTCTTCATGTGAGTCTACGGTCCAGATGCATGCATGCCTAGGTATCTTACTGTCTGTTGGTGGGATACCGGGGAAAGGCTGTAGGCCCTCTGTCGCAGTGGGTGGTGAGATGCAATGAGAGTTGGAGGCTACAGGGGCAGGCCTTTGTGCAGTAGGGACAGATTGAATGAGAGGACAGCTGTGCTACACCTCCTATCTCAACAATTTTATGTACTATGTAGTACTCTTATTCAATCAACGTAAGGCTTGAAGTTGAATAGGGCATTTATTGGAGGCGAGTAGGGCTGTGTCGTCAGCACACGCGGCGACAGTTACTCCTGGGGTTTGTGGCAACTCATACATATACAGTCCAAGTTCCAATTTTGAACAGATTGTTACTAAGAACATTGGTGTGCTAATGTGGTGATGTCTCCGCAGCAAGTCAAGCTAGAAGTTATGCCCAATGAACGCCTGAGCATGGAGAAAGTGACGCAGACGACTGCAGGTGGATCAGAAAGTGTTGACGTGAAACAAGAAGATGCTGAAGGTAATGAGTTAGCACATCGAGTGCTTCTGTACGATGGATCCCATAATGGAGGGATGGGATGATGGAAATTATCTAAAAGTATAGCTTATTAAGTACCTTACCATTTTTGTTTTGTTTTAATCTGGATTTTTAGGTGTTATTATCTATACAGTTATTCAACTCTATCCTACCCTGTACCAGTAACACGTCCTTTTTTATTTTTTTTTCCAATTGTTTTCAGTTCACACCTAGTTTAAACCTCACCTAATCACTCGGAGAGCACAGACTGAACCCGACCCAAATCCATCCCATTCAGGTTCAAGTCACTCATCAGTAAGACCCTCTCAGCTCCATTCCGCACACACTCCATAAGCAAATGCTGCACATCTTCAATATTATCGCATTTCCTACAATTTGGAAAGTCAGCTTTCTTCATTAGGAAAGCTAATTTTGAGCATGGATAGTGCCCAGAACGAAGCCTCAGTAATGTTTTGATGGTACTTCTGCTCATCTTACAGCCTTCAAACCACGGGACGTACGAGGGCTCACCCTGTACAGACCTATACCAAGTTTGGGTTAGAGCCATGTTTAATGCCTCGTCTAGTCCAAATTCAAAATTGATTTATTATTATCAATCAATACCAGCCTGTTGCAGTCCTTTGCTAGACACAGACCTCTTCCAAAGTGCACCATTGCACCCGATACTCCATCGTATTTTTCCACAGCGAGCTTTTTCAAGTCGTTCTTCCATCAATATTTTTTTATTAACAAAAAGTATTTTTTTTATAAGTAAAGATTACTACATTCATGTGGTTTCTTATTCAGGTGCTCCTGTTTGTAAAAAACCTCGACCAACTACGCAGATAAACTATGAAGATACGCCAGCTAACAATCAAACAAGAAGTGACCAAGCAAAGGAGAACATTGAAGAACCACAAGACGAAACTAATAGCGTTGTAGAACAAAATACAGTTAAGAATGAAACACGCGACGAAACAGATACCAACAAAAAAAAATGTTAGCACATCCGATCATAGTGACGCTCACAAAGGAATGTCTGCAAACAAAATCAGTGCAGACCAAAGTGTTAGTAGGAGCTCAAGCAAGACACTTAAACAGTTGATATGTGACAGTTGTCAGAAATGTTTTAGACGTAAATATACATTAATAATTCATATGCGTACACACACTCGCGAGAAGCCTTATCAGTGTATTATTTGTAAGAAATATTTCAGTATTAAGTGGAGTTTAGATCTGCACACTCGCACACACACTGGCGAGAAGCCTTATGAGTGTAAGAAATATTTCAGTGAAAGGGGTAGTTTAAATAGACATACTCTTGTACATACTGGCGAGAAATCTTACGAGTGTAATTTTTGTAAAAAATGTTTCAGTAAAAAGAATTATTTAGATACGCACACTCGCACACACACTGGCGAGAAGCCTTATGAGTGTAAGGTGTGTAAGAAATCTTTCAGTGAATGGGGTACTTTAAATAGACATACTCGTACACACACTGGCGAGAAGCCTTATGAGTGTAAGGTGTGTAAGAAATATTTCAGTGAAAGGGGTAATTTAAATAAACATACTCGTACACACACTAGCTAGAAGCCTTATGAATTCAATGTATGTAAGATATGTTTCAGTAAAAAAGATAATTTAGATAAGCATACTCGTACACACACTGGCGAACAGCTTTATGAGAGTAATGTATGTAAAAAATGTTTCAGTGATAAGAGCAACTTAGTAAGACATATTCGTTTAAACACTCACTGACTACTACTAACTACAGTCGCTTAGTTGTTACGGAACCCTGCGAGTACATTAGGTGTACTAGACTTAAGTGTGGCGTGAAATGTGTGTGAAATAACATTAATTCTAATATTTGTTCTGCGCCATTATAACATTACTGTATTGCAGTGGTAGAGCGTGAATTACGTTTTCCCGCAGCCAGAGGGTACAAGAAGGAAACTAGAATCACTTAAAACGAGATTTGTTATACTTATTTATTTTAATCTAACTAGCCTAAAGGTGAATGCACTCGATGTAGGAAAAACATTACACCATACTAGCCTAAGTGAATAAGTTCGGTGATGAGAACGACATTCTAACTACTACCGCTAATTAAGTCTAGTGACAACGTTCGATGCAAGAACACAAGTGAATCCTTATTTTAATGAAAATTATAAATCAGTTCGCACACTGATGCAATCGATTTCCGATCACGCCATTATTCAGCTGACGGTGCGGCACGAGGCGGAGATACGGGGTCAATCGCTGCACGTGGCGCCGATTCAGCAACTTGTACCTGCTGTCTTCACAATTTGGTTCACTCAGTATAGCGTAACATGCGGGTTTGTCTATGCAATTTGTTGAGACGGTTGGTTCAGGCCTCGTGTCGTGGTTGAGGTCCCGGCGAGATTGCATACGTCGGCACAGATACTGTATAACTGATACTAATTTCTATTATTTGAGTAATATCCTTTGTTATTAGTTTCCCTTGCGTCCATAGATGGCGCTGTTCAAATAATGTACATCGCGTTAAGCTCGATTTACATCAAACGAACATAGAGCTAGAGCTAGAACAAGAGCATTCTTTCGTAATCTTTTAGTGTAAACAAAAGCTAGATCGAATGTTCTTTGCTCATTCGTGTCAATTCTGTGGTTAGTATTGGTAGTGCTTCGTTATGTCTGACTCTGACAGCGATATCATTATTGCAAGTGCTGCATTTATTATTTTGTCGCGAAAGCTCAAAAATAAAAGAAGGAAGAGACGTTGGTGGGCTACAAATTTAATGCATCGAAGGACACTGGATAATGTAGGTGAAACAATGACGGATATGCGAAAACAAGAAGAAAGTGGACAATTCCAAAACTTTTGTAGAATGGCGCCAGAGGATTTTGATCATTTACTATCTCTGACCATCGAAAAAATTCGAAAATCAAGTACGAATTTTAGAGACTCGATTCCTGCATATGACAAACTAGCAGTGACTTTGCGATTTTTGGCAACTGGAGATTCCTATGGAAGCCTAATGTATTTTACTAACACCCAGTTGCACAAAACTTCCTTTAAATGCAGCTTTAGTTAATGAATCATTACCGCTAATTGTTCATTAAATTTAAAGGCGTTGCACAAAACAGTTAATGGGACATTTAAAGTCCCCTTAACTAATGACCCTTTAGTGGCGACATTAAACAAAGTGCTAAAAAAAATGAATGAAGTGTGCAAGAATTCACCTGTGATAAGGGAAACTCCAAAACATAGAAAAATATTGAAAACAGGTTCGGTTAAAGACATTCATTGCAATACTAGCTACACTAATTAGCATTTACCTGTAATATGTTACATATATTCATTACTGGTATATATTTGTTGTTTCAGCATCAAAGCCAAGAAACTTAATAAAACCGAAAACCACATCAGCTGAAGCTTTCAAGAGGCTATATTTTAAGAAAAAATGCCAAAATGCTGATTTAGAAAGAAAGAAGCTGATGTTGGAAATAATCCATAATAAAGAGGAACACAAGCTGAAGATGGAGATTTTAAAAAATTAATTAAATAAGTAGACCAAAATAAAACCAATTTAGAAAATTATTGCTGTATTATTATTTTTCTACATATGCACACTTTTTTTAAATATGTAGTTTGTCTGTCACTGTGACCTTCAAGGACAAAATTAGGCTCTTGGTTCAGAAGTACAATAACCTACTAACGCCTTAAGTGATGTCACATTGACACTCATCAAATCCACTCATAAACAACTGATTGCTGGACTGATGAGACTGGGATTAATGAAGGATGAGGAGTTTGTATGGACCTGATTTTATACACAATATATATTTACACAAAAATATAATGACAATAATTGACCATAGTTACATCTATATACACAAATTTGAGATGGTTTTAATGGTTATTAAGTTAATCATATAATATTTAAGAGGTAGAGAATACACTATTTGCAATTACAGTTCGTACCGATGTTTGAAAACCCTGTTGTGTTCTAGTGAGGAGATCATGTTCATTATCTATATCACCATCAATAGATATATCATTGGGAGGTTCCACTTCATCCAATTCTATACACATATTGTGTAACACTACACATGCCACAATTACTTGTAGAAGTGTTGAGGTTTTGTTGAGAGTAATTCCCTTTTCGAGACATGGGCATCTCCGTTTCAGCACCCCAAAACACCTTTCTACTGTTTCGTGTTGCTATGTGGCTTTTGTTATAAGCCTCTTCTGAACTATTCTGTGGACGCAAAAAGGGAGTCAGCAAGTAATTTTTGTTGAAGTATCCACTGTCTCCTAATAAATAGTATGCACCATATTTTCCTCTTTCAAAATCTGCACATAGATGTGAATTATTGAAAATTGTGCAGTCATGGACCGATCCAGGCCAACGAGCAATGAGATCTCTAATTTTAAGAGAAGAATCACAAACTGCCTGCACATTTATAGAAAAAAATCCCTTTCTGCATCTATATAATTCAGGTACTGCTCCTCCTCTACTAATAATTTTGATATGAGTACAGTCCAGGGCTCCTGCAACCCGTGGGAAACCATCTATTTCAAAAAATCCTTCTGCAACTCTTCGTAGCTCATTTCCTTCTGGCATTTTAATATATGTTGAACTCAAACTTGCGAGCTTACGTGTAACTTTTTGCACTATTCTACACACTGTTGACTTATGCACATTGGTTAAATCGCCTAACACTTGCTGGAATGATCCCGTGGCGAAAAACCTAAGGCAAATTAATAATTGTGTCATGCCATCAATTGCTTTATTTCTTCTTGTTTCTGGTTGTAAATTAAGAATCTCGCAGATTTGTACAGCTACTTCCTTGGAAATTCTGTATCTTACTCGGAAATCTTCCCCATGGTGTTTTTCAAACAAATTTACTCTATCTGGGATTCTGCGGCGTCGGGGAACGTCAGGGTTGATATGATTTAAATCACTTGATTTAAATCAGTGATTTAAATCGTGATTTTAATCAAGGGATTTTTTCAAAAAAATCATTGATTTAAATCATTAAATTTTTACTACAACCAAATCGGCCCAAAATTGTTTAGGGAATTCCCCGGACCACTACGGCACGCACACATGTGCAAGCGAGTCATAGCGTAACAGTTTCGGGGAAACCCCGAAACTATAGTACGTGACGCATGGTACCAAAACACGGTTCCAGGATTCCCCGAAACTAAAACACGAGACGCATTTCGCTTTTCGCCCGGTCATTCGTAATTAATTAGTGAAAGAGTGAATACAACAAAAAGATGTCTGGAAGAAAAAAAGATGCTGTGTGGGTTTATTTCGATGAAAAAAAGTCCGCTTCCGGCAAGTTTAACAAAGCGGTGTGTAAACGCTGTAATAAGGAGTTAATGGGCTTAGTAGCAAGAATGAAGCAGCATTTGGAAACATGTGTGACGGAGCACAATCGTAACACAAGCGCAGAAGACGACAGCAGCGTCAGCGATGCCGCGACTGCCGCGAGCGCGGGTAACTTACCTTCGTTTTTTTTCTTAAGAGATGTCTACTTCGGCGCGTTCAGATTTGTTTACATACATATACGAGTAAGTACGTTACTTTAATTAGTTGCTTTTTTATTTGTTTTAGAAGTTAATGAAAATACCCGTGCCTCCGTGTCTTCTCAGCATTCTGCTAGCACCTCATCTAAAGCTAAGCAGAGCGCTTGCACAAGCCGAGAAAAACTAGATGAATACGTGATGAAAACAAATGCTACGCAAAAACATCTTTTGGATTTGCAAGTTGCGAGATATTTTTATGCAACTAACACTCCTTTTCTGCATTCGGAACACGAAGAGTTCAAGAAACTGATAAGTGTGTTGCGTCCTGGTTACGTTCCTCCAAATCGATTAAATATTGGTGGGAAGTTGCTTGATGAGATTTTCGAGGAAGAACAGAACAAGTGTAAATCAGATTTAGATAACAAACCTGTATGCTTGTCCATTGATGGATGGTCTAACATAAGAAACGATCCTATCGTTTGCTCGTGTGTCACAGCCAATGACGGCAAAACCGTCCTGGTTGATACTATTGATACGACCGATCATCATCACACTGCCGACTACTTAGAGACTGTGGCAAATGCAAGTATACAGAAAGCAGAAAAGCTATATAACTGCAAAGTTAGAAGCGTTGTGTCGGATAACGCCGCCAATATGGCAAAAATGCGTAGACAGCTTGAATCAAACAGTGGTGATGATGATGGCGCGGGAGGTAATATACCTATAGTTACATACGGATGTTCAGCGCATATTCTTAATTTACTGGCTAAAGATTTAGAAATTCCACTTGCTACAAAACATGTTCTAACAGTTATCAAATACTTCAAAAATAATCATTTCGCACATGCTAAATATTCACTCACCAAGGCGAATAGTTTAGTAATGCCTCAAGAAGTAAGATGGAATACGATGTGTGATTCACTAAAGAGCTATATTAGAAACTGGCCGATTTTGATGCAAATTGCCGATGAAAATAAAGAAGATATTAGCTCTGACATCAGAAAGCTCATACAAAATATGAGTATTAAAAGAAATGCAGAGGACCTTGTGGCACGACTGGAACCAATATCCAAAGCGTTAGACAAGATTCAAAGCGATAACTGTACTATTTCAGATAGTGTGCTTATCTGGAAAGAATTAGTAGATCAACTAGAAGATTTACTAAACATTACTCAAATGAAGATTGTCATGAATCGTTACCGACAAGCCATGACACCGGCTCATTATTTAGCTTACATGATAAATCCAAAACTGCCCCAAGAAAAGCTGTCGACCGATGAAATTGATGCAGCATTACAATTTCTACAAGAAAACTATGGAGAGACTGGTAGTAGTTTAATGAGTAGTATTATCCGTTTGAATACTAAAGTTGAGCCTTTCACGGGAGTATTAGTCGGTAAACAAGTCATACAGAACACTGCCCCCACTGATTGGTGGCTTGCAATACATAATATGAAAAAATGTATAACCGAAGAAGAATTGGCTATAATTATGCAACTGCTGATTACAGTTGCCTCCTCGGCTGGGGTCGAAAGAATTTTTTCGGCATTCAATTTAGTGCACTCCAAAATAAGAAATAGATTAGGCACGGAGAAGGCAGCCAAATTGGTATTCATTTTAAAATGTTTGAATTCTAAAAAATAAATAGGTAGTTACAAAGAATAATAAATTTGATAATGTTAAAAGTTATAATAGTTATATTGAATTCAATAGGAATAGATTTAGGTATATGTTCGTTTTTTAGTCTATAAGTTTGACTTTAAGAACTTGTTATTTTATTTTTCAAAACTTTCAAACTACTGTTTTAATACTTTTAAAATTGTTGATTTTCATAAATTTAATTAAAATACGTTGTTTTCGTTTTATTATATAACTGAACTGTCTATTTAATTAATAAAAAAAGACAAGAAAATGAAAAAATAAAAAAAATCTGATTTTAATCAAATAAATCCGATTTAAATCAAATTAATCGGATTATTATGATTTTTTTATAATAATCATGATTTTTATCAACCCTGGGGAACGTATTCCTCCAGATCAGATAAAGATGAAAGACTTGAAAGTGACATAATAAAAACGAAATATTGTACGTATATACTATTTACACAAACTTTAACGGTTAAAGACGATTTTAATGGACGTTTAACCGGCCATTAAAAATTATAACCTCAAACTGTCAAGTTAATGACTCATTAGACGATAATGACGTTTTGTGCAACGTGAATTTCTGTTAAAGTCCTGATTTGACGCTTCATTAGTTAAATTTAAAGGAGCATTAAAATTGCCCTTTAATGTTGTTTTGAGCAACGCTTTAATGACGTATTAGGACATAATGTGCCTTTAAAAATTTAAAGATCGTTTCTGCAACTGGGTGTGAAATGTCTAAATCGACAATATGTAATACTATATCTGAAGTATGTGCTGCAATAAATGAAGCATTGCAAAACTATGCTAAGGTAAGTAAAGTTATTACTTTTATACATACCTACACACCTATTATCACGACCGTAGTTATTAGTGAAAGTAAGTAAATAAACTAAGACAATTTATTTTTAAGATATTTATTTTAAATAAAACACACTGAGAACTTAAATAAACAAAAAGTAACTAGAAAAGATATACCTACATGTTACTTAAAATTTTTCAAAAAATGTAGCAAAGACTCTCTGGTTTCTTCAGTTGCGGTATCATCCGGAATCTGTAATTGTTGGCTTAAATTCACATTATTACTTTCTGAACTAGCTTCCATTTGGTTGGGTGGAGGGGATTGATCTGAGGCTACAGAATACACAATGCAAGTATTTTGTGAACTGTCTGAATATGAAGACATCGGAGTTGATGCTAAATTTGACTCATAATCAAATTTCCCCAAATCAGCGTCGAACAGTATATTATGTATGTAATGTTCAACATACGCTTTCGTCCTTTTTGAGTATTCGCGATGTTTTGAAGCAACATGATTTCCAAAAGCTTGACTCTTGTCTCTTATTTTTGAATTATGTGTATCTTTTAAAATACGGTAGGCTTCGGCTACTCGAGGGTCTTCATGTTTTGATTTTTTTGGTGGTATTGTGTGGCCAGATTGCAGTGATGTTGATGGTTGCCATTGTGGTGTGGTGTTTCTTGACCCTACTGAAGCTGCAGGTTGTGAATGTGTTGTTGAATCTAACTGTGTATCTGCATTAGGGTCCACTACCGCAGTTTCTTGTTCAATTCGCTCATTCTCCTGCTCATCAGCCTATAAAAAAACAGTTTGATTAATATACACCCTAAAATAATTTTTTATTCATTTCAGACACCGTCAATAGAAGAAGAATGGCTATCAATCGCTCAGGAATTCAATGAGAAGTGGAATTTTCCAAACTGTATTGGCGCTGTAGACGGAAAACACTGCGTCATACAAGCACCTATTAACAGTGGAAGCGACTTTTTTAATTATAAATCCACATTCAGTGTGGTGTTAATGGCCATAGTAGACGCTAACTACAATTTTATATTCGCCGATATTGGTTGTCAGGGCAAAATATCAGATGGCGGAGTTTTCAGTTCAGTTTTTATTACATATTTGTCATTAATAACATCTTATAAAGTGTAACTTACGTTTGTGGAACTATATGTGACATATAAACCGAAACTTAAACACCACCTGCCAGCTTCACACAATTTGCAAGATTATTATAGCTGTATTTCGAGAGCACTGAAAATGTCACAGCTTGAGGAAATCCAATCAGTGCAGAAAAGTCTTGAAGAGAGCTTTTTCAAGAAGATGGATGAACTGCAAGCACAACTTCAAGTCGGAGGGGCAGCTAAGGACACAGTGGCAAAGGTTGCTGATGAGTTCCGTACATTCAGGGAACTCATATTCAACATTCTTGGGCTGCTCCGTAAACAAATTTCCGAATGCATCATGGTGACAGACTCCATTGATACTTGGCAGCGCCGCAAAGCTATCATATTCTCGGGGATTCCAGATGCTGACAAAGAAAGCTGCACCACTGCCATATTGGGGATCTTGCACAGCAAGATGGGCCTGAAGGAGATCACAACATCCTCCATAAAAACCTGTCATCGTCTTGGAGCCCTTCGAACAGGCCACAACCGTCCCATCCTTGTGAGGTTTAGCACTCTGGGCATAAAATCCGCAGTGTGGAATGCGAAGACACGGCTGAAAGGGTCCTCAATATCGGTAAGAGAATTTTTGACCAAGATCCGACAGGCAGTGTTCGTCAAAGCCCGCTTGCACTTCGGGATGCGTTGCTGCTGGACACAGGATGGCGTTATAGTAGTCAAAACGCAGGATGGACAGCGCTGCAAGCTCACCACTACTGAGGAGCTTCAACGTCTCATCGTGAAGCATCCTTTACCAGCATCAACCACGGACTAGTATTGTTGTGAGTGTTGATCATAATCTAGTTTTACATATCCTGCACTGTTTGTGATCACACACTTAATACTACAAATAACTTCTTGTGCCATTAGCTTGTAATTATATTATAGTGTATAATCCATTATCTTGCGTTTTGGTGAGTCTTGGCGTTGGTTTTGCATGTAATTAATAATTATTCCATTGTACAATTTTTATAAATAACAAAACAATGTCATTTTGACGTCTCTGATTCGCTATTCACTCATCATAACTGCTGTGTCTGGCACAAGGGGCTTTTGCTCTCAAGTAGTTTTTCATAAAAATATCTATTATTCTCATGCTGTCTAATCACTTTTTTTTTTTCTCGTTTTATATACAGTGTTTAAATACAATTTTATTTTTACAGCAATTGTGACTGTTTGCTGGCGGGTGGTGCAGAGACTGAACTAAAACAACTTAACGTATTTATTGTATGGGTACATTTTTTTTTTCTTTTTAATACAAATATTACTAATATTATATATTTAAGTACTTAATATATTATTTATTTTTATTATTATAATTATTATGAGTGATAATGACTTGTCTGATAGTGATTCCTACTATTCTGCCGATGATATGGATTTCTGTTCAACCCCAAATAATGCCGTTTTACTTGGTGATAAACTTTGTAAGCGTTTTGAACAAAATATGGGACAGTCATTTAATGTCTGTCACATGAATGCACAAAGCGTGCCCGGACATTACAGTGACCTTGTAGCGACCTTTGCTGACTCTCACATCCATGCAATTCTGATTTCCGAGAGCTTTTTGAAGCCTAATCTTCTCTCTTCTTATTACCCACTCCCTGGATTTGTTTTGATTAGAAACGACAGGTTGGGTAAGGAGGGAGGTGGTGTAGCCATATATCTTCGTAGTGATCTACCTTTCAAAATGGTTGCCTCATCTCCTTCACAATACTCAGCTAGCGCCGAGTTCCTTTTCCTTGAGGTCTGGGTCAGGGGTGTCAAGGTGATCCTTGGCGCTGTGTACTGTCCCCCCACAGTCGATTATTTCACTGACTTTGAATTGGTATTAGAATCGTTGGGGTCTGACTACGAGCATCACATCATCATGGGTGACTTTAACACTAATCTTCTCGCAGGTGACTCTCCAAGGGCTCACAAACTCCTTCACATCGTCGAGGCAGCCAGTCTTCACGTTTTGCCACTTAAGGCCACACACCACAATAAGGACGTGGAGGATACCTGGCTCGACTTGATTCTTACTTCTTCTCCTAGTCTTGTCAACTTTCACGGTCAGTTTTTAGCGCCGGCCTTCTCTCATCATGATTTACTTTATGTCTCCTATATTCTTAAACCACCTAAACTCAAACCTAAAGTGCTGCAGAGGCGTTGTTTTGGTCGCATGGACACTAATAAATTGTGTGCTGATGCTGCGGAGATCGATTGGGCGCCTTTAGCAGAGGCTACCACAGTTGATGACAAAGTTCTGTTCTTCAACAAAACAGTAAATACCCTCTTCGATATACATGCCCCTGTTAGGAGGGTGAAGATGAAACATCCTCCGGCACCATGGCTTACAAATGAGGTTCGAATTGCGATGAAACGCAGAGACCGGGCATTTGTTAAATTTAAGAAAAGTCGTTCGGACATCAATTGGGACTCTTACAAGGCAGTCAGGAATCGGTGTAACCAGGTGATACGGAACGCTAAACGCCGACACATCTTCGATAACATAACTTGCTCATCACCAGCTGAGGTCTGGAAGTTTCTCGGGACTTTGGGAATTGGTAAATCAAGGCAGCTGGAGCTACCTAAGACAATTGAGTTAGATGCCATTAATCGTTTTTTCTCCACCTCTCTTGCAATTGATGACACAACCAAACGTCAAACGGTAGACTTCATAGCCGGGCTGACCAGTCCCAGTTATACACCTTTTCAGTTTTCTCCAGTTACATTGGATGAGATCAAAAAAATCATCTTGTCCATCAAATCTAGGGCAGTGGGCTGTGACAATATTAGTCGTCGAATGATTACCTCTATCCTGGACCATCTTCTCCCAGCCATTTCCCACATTATCAACTTTTCACTAGATTCTGGTCAATTCCCTACATTGTGGCGCAAAGCCTTTGTCCGTCCTCTTCCCAAAATTTCTAATCCTTCGCTTCCTAACCACTTTCGTCCGATCTCGATCCTACCCTTTCTATCCAAAGTGCTGGAGGCATGTGTGCATAGACAGTTGTCTAATTTTATACATCGTAATGACATTTTAAGTCCACTGCAATCAGGATTCAGGCCAGGACACAGCACTACCTCTGCTCTCCTAAAGGTAACGGGTGACATTAGGGATGGTATGGAGAAGTCTATGGTTACTGTGATGGTCTTAGTAGATTTTTCCAACGCATTCAACTGTGTGAACCATGACATTCTTTTGTCGATCCTTGCCCATATTAAAATCTCATCTGATGACCTGGATTGGTTCTCTTCATATCTTCAGGGCCGCCAGCAGTCAGTTTGTGCCGATGAGGAGTCATCGAGTTGGTGCAATCTTGACTCTGGGGTCCCTCAAGGCGGTATACTTTCTCCTCTTCTTTTCTCCTTATTTATTAACTTCATAACCTCCGATCTTCAGTGTGCGTATCACTTGTATGCTGATGACCTGCAGTTGTATAGCCAAGCCCCGGTGGATAACATTTCGGAGGCTATCGACAAAGTAAACGCAGACCTATCCTTTATACGTCGTTGGTGTGACGGGTTTGGACTGGCCGTTAACCCTGACAAATGCCAGAGTATGATAGTGGGCAGCATGTACATGATGCGAGGGTTGAAGGACGTGATCATGCCAGGTATTATATTCGATGGCAAAATAATTCCTGTCACACTTAGTGTTAAGAATTTGGGCCTAAATCTTGACTCAACCTTCAGCTGGCGGGTTCAAGTCACTAACGTCTGCCAGAGAGTGACGGGGACACTAAGGGCTCTTTATCGCCTTAAAAACTTTCTTCCCGTTAAAACCAAGACAATGCTTATGCAGACTTTAATCTTTCCTATCTTTGACTATGGTGATGTATGCTATTTCGACCTGAATGCAGATCTGCTCAATAAACTTGACCGACTTCTCAACAATTGCATTCGATTCGTCTACAATCTTAGGAAGTATGACCACGTTTCGGCTTGTCGTACTGAGCTGGGTTGGTTGCCTATACGAAGGCGACGTAGTCTGAGAGCTGTCACTTTGATATATACCCTACTAAACTCTCCCAATGCCCCAGCTTATTTAAAGTGTCAGCTCCACTTACTCGGCTCTAACCATAATAAAAATTTACGCTCGTCGAATAACTTACTCCTACACTGTCCCACTCACACGACAAGCCTTGTCCACTCTTCTTTCTTGGTCCAGTCTATTCTTTTATGGAACGCGCTTCCTCTGGAAATCAGAATGTCTACAAGCCGTTTCATATTTAGGACCAGAGTACACCAGCTTTACAGCAACCCATAGTCGGCAAACAATTAATTATTTTATATATATAATTTATATATATATATATATATATATATATATATATATGTTCTTTTTAATTTTTATATTTATTTTTATGCATATATCTATGTATATATTGGTCTATATGTGTATGTAGTTTATGATGTTTGTATATATTTATATTTGGATATATTATTATTTATTTATTTTCCATTAATTTTTATTATATATAATTATTATTTGTGTACCAAACGTAGTGAACTATCACCACAACACTTCGTGCACCTACCTTTGATATAAATATCTCTGCATCACCCTAAGGTTGACTGGTAGAAAATGCCTGTGGCATTAAGTCCGCCTTTGTACAATACTTGTTTGTTTTGTGCAAAAAGTTCAAATAAATAAAAAAAAAAAAAAAATGCATTCCCATTACAAAGACACATCATGAAGCCGTATCCTGGTACTCATGCCAGGGGATCCGAAAAACGTATTTACAACTACCGTTTGTCTAGAGCAAGGCGAATAGTAGAAAATGCATTTGGCATTCTTTCAGCAGTTTTCCGTGTATTGCGAAAACCTATGTTGCTACAACCTGATAAAGCATCTCTCATCGTAATAACCTGCGTGTACCTACATAATTATTTGATGAAAAGGAAAGCTTCTAGGAAGCTGTATAATTCACCGGGCATGTTGGACAGAATTGAAGATGACGTCGTCATTCCAGGCCAGTGGAGAAATATAGACCGTTTATCATCATTTCTCCCGTTATCCAACACTGGACGAAGACACACTTTGCAATGTGAAAATATCCGGAAAGAATTTTCAGACTATTTTAATTTGACTAATATTTTGCCATGGCAAAACAATATTGCATAATGAACGCGATATGTTACTTTATAAAAAGCGTAAATAACCCAACCTAAAATATGGTAGAATACCCTGTTGTCGCGTGGGCCAACGTGCGCGAGTGGACTGTATTGCGGAGAAGCAGATAACTGTTCTATTGACACTTTACACACAAAACAAGACAGGTGGCCGGGCTGCCGCGGATTCGATCCAGGCAGTGAATGCAGCCCGAGAAATTAGGAGAGGATGCACTAACCTTCACGACCCACGTGTTTTTCATCGCAGCCGGTACACGGATCTTCTCTTCCTTGCTCAGGAGCTGCCGTCAGCGTCACTAGATCCCTTGAGGAACACACGAGAGGCACCATCCGATCGGTAAAGGTCTATGAGGCGGTTAAAATACAACAAATATTATTCATTTCTGAGAGACGCGCTCGCGATCCGTCCCTACGCTGGCTAGTTCAAAGCGGGAGTGACCGTCCACATCTCACACAATGGCGGACGGAAGCTACAGCTAGCCCTACTCTATGGTTAGTGCGGAGGGGGAGACGGATCTAAAAGGAGTGTGTTTCCATGTCAAAAAATACAGTTTCCACATCGGCGCAACCATTCCCCCCGGCTTGAAGGGTTACCTTCGAAACGAAAAATGTGGAACAAAACTAATGTCTAATCTAAATCTAGGTTTGCGAAATAACAACTAAAATATAAACATAGATTGGAACTCGTGCCTACTGCTGGCTAGGCAGAGGGCAGAGGCGAACAACCGGGCGCAGATACGATCCGGTTGCAGTTTTAACCCGTACAACACGAGTTATCCCGCGGGCATCGGGAAAAATTTCCTCTACTACTCCTAGAGGCCAATGTAAAGGAGGCGCATTCTCAGTCATAAGGACTACCACCGTACCTACAGTAATTGGGTTGGATGGAGTATTCCATTTTTGACGTGACTGCAGCGTGTGCAAATAATCGGTTCTCCAACGATTCCAAAACGATTGGACCATCTTATCTAAAAGAGCGTGACGAGTTAGGAGGTGTATTCTATCGTCATCAACATCTATTGCGGGCAAATATTTTAAAGGAGTCATATTTAAGAAGTGAGCTGGCGTCAGCGCTAACGGCTCTGACGGATCGCTAGATAGAGTCCGACACAGCGGACGCGTGTTCATCACCGCCTCTACTTGCGCGAGTACGGTACTCAACTCCTCGAACGAGAGAATCTGTTCGCCTATGACGCGAAACAGATGCGACTTAAGGCTTTTAATATTCGCTTCCCAATTACCACCAAAATGACTAGCTGCAGGCGTGTTAAAGTACCATTCAATGCGATTTTCGGCTAAGATGTGAGCGAATTCACTTTGGTAGTACTTAGACCGTAAGAATGTGTGCAATTCCGAAATACTACGTCGGGCCCCTACATAGTTTGTACCGTTGTCCGAATACATGCGCTTAACCGGACCCCGACGCGACAAAAAACGTTTAAAAGCGGACATAAAATTTGGCGTACTTAAATCACCGGTCAACTCTATATGAACCGCGCGAGTTGTCATACAAATGAACAAACAAACATAAGCTTTCGTGGAGCGAATGCCACGACCACGAGCAATGGTGACCTTGAAAGGCCCAGCAAAGTCTGTGCCGGTGTGTACGAAAGGTTTTGCGGATTGAACAACACGACAAGAGCGATGATCGGCCATTTCAGGCGCGATAAAACGCGGGCGGAGTTTAAAACAAGGTACACATCTGTGTACTCTAGCGCGAATCAAATTACGAGCGGAAATTATCCAGTATTTCTGTCTCAAAATAGACATTAACAAATCGGGACCAGCGTGACAATTCACCTTGTGATGATAATCTACTAACAAATCTAATACGTGGTCCTTACGCGGGAGAATTACTGGGTGCCTTTGTTCAAATCCTAAACCTGAATTTCTCAAACGACCACCTACTCGAATGAGTCCATCTTCCAAAAATGGTTTCAAGTGTCGGAAAGAACGACTACAAGGTTTGTTAAATTCTAAATTTTTAAATTCAGAAGCAAAATAACACTTCTGCAATTCGCGAAGTATGATCAATTCAGCCTTATCTAAATCAGCGGCGGTTATATGACCGCGTGTAGATAAAATTCTCAAAAATCGGCCTACATAAACAACACAACGCAACAGTCTCGACCAAGACGAGACGCGATTAGCCAACAACAAAACCAGGGACTCTTCACGCGGGACCGACACCACAAGCGAGTGCTTCTTTTCCTCGGGTGGTTCGGAAACCGTAGTGGGATTGAATTGACTAACTGGCCACTTATCTAACGCGGCATGAATCCAGGACGGTCCACTAAACCATAACGGGTGATCTAATATTTGCGAAGGAAGCAGTCCACGAGAGAGACAATCGGCTGGGTTGTCGGTGCCAGCAACGTGAAAGAGATTTTTTGGCGCTAATTCCGATTGAATTTTTGCCACTCTATTAGCGACGAAGGTGTCCCAACGATGGGGCGAAGAGTGGGCCCAACACAAAGCGACTGTTGAGTCCGAAAAAGCTAAAATTCTATTAATATTAATGCGACTACTACAAGCATTGGCGATAGAGGTGATCAATCTAACCAACAATAGTAAAGCGCATAGCTCGAGGCGTGCCAGAGAGACGACCTTACGGGGAGAGACCTTCGATTTCGCGCTTATAAGGCTAATTGAAACCTTACCTACATTCGAGACATGAAAATAGACTACTCCTCCATACGCCCTCTCACTAGCGTCCGCGAAGCCTACTACCGTAACAACACTATGTTGCGATATACCTACATGACGCGGAATTTGTACTTGGTCAAGCACAGAGAGTTCTTTTCTAAAGCGAACCCACAACTTAGCAATGTTGTCGGGCGCGGTGTCGTCCCAATCACAATTCGAAAGCCAAAGCTCTTTTATAAGTAGTTTGGCGTACAGAACGACAGGAGCTACGAATCCCATTACGTCCCATATCCGTGCCACACACGACAGGATAATGCGTTTAGTACAAGTTTGCGGGGTCGAACTACTTTTCAAACTAAACGTATCAGATGCGGGCGACCAGCTTAAACCAAGCACCTTGTGCGTATCACTTTCATCGAACTCCTTAACCGAAGACAATCGGTGCGACGGTGGAATCGACTCTAACGCTGTTTGCGAGTTGCTCGTCCATTTCACGAGATCAAATTGACCCGCCTTCATGAGACTTATAACTTGAGCGGCCGTCTCGACAGCCTCGGCCTCGCTATCTACACTATACACGAAGTCGTCCATGTATAAGCCAGTCTCAATGGTGGCTCTCGCTTTAGGAAATGCATCGCCCTCGTCAGCGGCCAACTGCTTGACGGTGCGAAGTGCGTGAAAAGGGCTAGATTTAAGCCCGAAGCAAACACGATTAAACTCGTAAACCATTAAAGGTTCTTGCGGTGAAAATCTATACAAAAATCGTTGAAACCTACGATCGGGTTCGCGCACTTCAAGGCACAAAAACATTTGTCGAATATCTGCAGAGAGTGCCACAGCGAATAAACGAAAATTTACAATTATGTCAAATAAATTACCTTGAAGATTTTGACCACAATACAAAATGTCATTAAGCGACACGGAAGTGCTAGTCTTAGCACTGCCATCTAGAACTACGCGGAGTTTAGTAGTAAGCTTATCTTCTCTAATAACTCCGTGGTGCGGGATAACGTACGAAGGCTGGGTCTCGTCAGTGTCCGCAGGCGCAGGTGAGATGTAACCTTTATCTAAATATTCGTTGACAACCTCATCATAGGCTTGCTTTAACTTTGGAGACGCCTGCATCTTTCGTTCTAAACAAAGAAAGCGTCTTTCAGCGGATGCACGGGAGTCGCCGAGCGAAAAAATATCTCCCTTGAAAGGGAGCGCGACAACATAACGACCCTGCTCATCGCGAGTAGTCGTGCGACAATAAATCTCCTCAGCCATCTTGTCATCAGGGCTTAGGATTGGTGGGACATTGACCTCCTCAATCTCCCAAAACTTGCGGATGGTAGACTCCAGTGGCGGCTCGACGGTGCAACAGAACGAGGCAGTCGAGTGACTAAAACTATCCATAGAAGCGGGTGCAGAACCAATTATAACAAAACCCAGAACTGTTTCCAGGGCGTGCGGAGCGGGGTACGTCGGACCCCCTTGAACCTTACGTGATAACTGGAGGTGCGGGAGAATTGAAGCGCCGATCAATATATCGACGACTCCAGGAACAGCGTAAGTCTCATCAGCTAAAGGTAAGTCTTTAAATTTCGTTAATAAAGACGTGTCAACTGGGACGGTAGGCAACTGTTCAGTTATTTTATCCGTAACGAACGAATCCATGTCAAACCAAATTTTATTATTAAAACGAGATCCAAACCTCGTTTTAACTGTGCCATGAACAGCTGACCGTAAACCTCCAAAACCCGTCACCACTGAGTAGGTTGAACGCCTATCAACATTGAAACCAAGACGTTGACAACAATCTTGAGTAATAAAATTACTTTGCGAAGCGCCATCTAATAGCGCTCGAACAATGTGCGGTTTACCTAATGCATCAACAATAACCACGCGAGCGGTCGCAAGACAAACCGTAGTGAGGGCAGCACTAGCGGAGAACGAACACAAGGTGACGTCATTCGTAGCGGTCCCCGGGCAGGCCGGAGCGCGTGCGAGCTCGGGCTGCGGCTGCGGCGCAGGCTGCCGCGCGTCACCGCTCGACGAACCAACTGTGCTCACCTTGGATGCGGCATTACTATTTTCAAAATGAAGCAAAGTGTGGTGTCTCGCTTGACATTTGCGACAACCATTTCCACTATTACATAAACCCACGCGGTGTTTAGTACCGAGACAATTAAAACAAAGATTATTAGCGCGAACAAATTTATAACGATCACTAGGCGACAATTTTAGGAAACCAGGACACTTGTACAGTTGCGAGTGATGAGTACTACACAAAGAGCAAACAGGTGATTGTACACGTGCTGGTGCGGTATTAACATAAGTATGGGTTGACCTCAGTGACCTCGATGACGCATCTATTTTGCGCGCGGGACTAACAACTGTCTTCGCGCCTTCATGTTTCGATGAAGAGCGTTGTAATATTTTTATATGCTCGCGAACAAAACCTTCTAAGTCTTCGAACTTAGGAATTTTATTGCCGCGATGATCCGACTCAAACAAACGAATGGTTTCGGAATCTAATTTCCTTAAACCCATATACAAAAATACGAAGTCGCAGAGGTCATCAATCTTTAGGTTCTTTACAGCGCGAACAGCTGACGCGAAAGTGTCTAGAAATTTCTCTAAGTTTTGATCGTTACATGCCGTAATAGATTTCAAATCAAACATCTGATCCAAATAGGCGTTAGCTACCGATCTTTTATCCTCATACTTAGCTTTCAAAGTATTTAAAATTAAATTATAATTCCCGGCACTAAACGTAATTCCAGCGCAAACGGTTATAGCTTTACCAGTCAATTTTTCAACAAGATAATGCAATTTTTCGTGATCTGTCAACGAATCGTTCTTATCTATTGTATTCTCAAAACTATCTATAAATCGACACCAATTGCGAATGTTACCATCAAATTCGGGTATTTGAATTGGTGGCAACTTAGGTCGGTCGCGAGTGGGGTTGGGTCGGTCAGACGGCTTCTCCAAACTCCTCGCGACGCGCTTGATACGACAATACAAATCGTCAAACGACGACAAGGCTTGATAACTCACTGAGTAATCGGGATCCAAATTCAACTCTAAAACGTTGATGTCATGCACTAAGGTTTCGAAATCCGCGCGTAGACTATCTAAGTTTTCTATAGAACACAAGAACGAATCTCTGATGACCAAATCAGAGGTTTTAAGTGCACTATCATAAATCGATTGTACGCGAGAGTAAATCATTTCTTTTTTAGCGTATAAAAGTTTCAATTGAACCTTACCGGACTTATCAACCTTTGGGGACATGTTTACAATTGAATCTCAAACTAAAGTGCGGTAAACAATAAATATGAAATGACTTAATCCTAGCGGTACAGAGCAGCGAGGCGGCGCGAGCGTTAACTATGTAGGTAGGTAGGTGCTTACAACTGTGAATGCACGCTTGAACAAACGCGCATAGCAACAAGGTCGTACCTACGCGATGGTCGCTGTCTAGATTCAACTATTATTTCCGAGATTAAGTATTGCGTAATATCTATTCAAATTAAAATACTTTCGTATGAATTGGGATGAGATGCGAGCGAGGTAGGCACAGCCACGTGTCTACCCACGCAGGTACTAGGCAAATACGACGTGAGCCGAGAACAACGTAATTGAAAAAAACAAAACAAAGCCAAATGCGTTAGGTATTACACTGTGCCTATGCACTAGGGTGTCTGAGTATACCTAAGATCTAAGCCTAAATGTCTGGATGCGGGGTTTTCTACTAAAATAACCAGGCACTTAGGTGCGATGCGAAAATTGCGAACTACGATTAAGTGTTGAACAAAATGGTGGCGCTTGGCAGCGTGCGGTAATGGACTGTATTGCGGGAAGTAGCTAACTGTTCTATTGACGCTTTACACACAAAAGACAGGTGGCCGGGCTGCCGCGGATTCGATCCAGGCAGTGAATGCAGCCCGAGAAATTAGGAGAGGATGCACTAACCTTCACGACACACGTGTTTTCATCGCAGCCGGTACACGGATCTTCTCTTCCTTGCTCAGGAGCTGCCGTCAGCATCACTAGATCGCTTGAGGAACACACGAGAGGCACAATCCGATCGGTAAAGGTCTATGAAGCGGTAAAAATGTAACAAATATTATACATTTCTGAGAGACGCGAGCGCGGTCCGTCCGTCTTTACGCTGGCTAGTTCAAAGCGAGACTGCGTGTCTATATCACAAATGGCGGACGGAAGCTATATCTACTACTATTCTATGGTTAGTGCGGAAGGGGAGCTGGGTATAGAAGGAGTGTGTTTTCCGCGTCAAGAAATACAGCTTCTACATCGGCGCAACCATTCCCCCCGGCTTGAAGGGTTACCTTCGAAACGACAAATGCGAAACAAATCTAAAGTCTAATCTAAATCTAGGTTTGGGAAATAACAACTAAAATATAAACCTAGATTGGAGCTCGTGCCTACTGCTGGCTAGGCAGCGGGCAGAGGCGAACAAACAACACAACGCAACAGTCTCGACCAAGACGAGACGCGATTAGCCAACAACAAAATAAGGGTCTCTTCACGTGGGACCGATACAACAAGCGAGTGCTTCTTCTCCTCGGGTGGTTCGGAAACCGTAGTGGGATTGAATTGACTAACTGGCCACCCATCTAACGCGGCATGAATCCAGGACGGTCCACCAAACCACAACGGGTGATCCAAAATTTGCGAAGGAAGCAATCCACGAGAGAGACAATCGGCTGGGTTGTCGGTGCCAGCAACGTGAAAGAGATTATGTGGCGCCAATTCAGATTGAATTTTGCCACTCTATTAGCGACGAATGTGTCCCAACGATGGGGCGAAGAGTGGGCCCAACACAAAGCGACTGTTGAGTCCTAAAAGCTAAAATTCTACTAATATTAATGCGAAAATTTACAATTATGTCAAATAAATTACCTTAAAGATTCCGACCACAATACAAAATGTCATTAAGCGACACGGAAGTGCTAGTCTTAGCACTGCCATCCAAAACTACGCGGAGTTTTAGTAGTAAGCTTATCTTCTCTAATAACTCCGCGGTGCGGGATAATGTACGAAGGCTGGGTCCCGCCAGTGTCCGCAGGCGCAGGTGAGATGTAACCTTTATCTAAATATTCATTAACAACCTCATCATAGGCCCGCTTCGACTTTGGGGACGCCTGCATCTTTCGTTCCAAACAAAGAAAGCGTTTTTCAGCGGATACACGGGAGCCACCGAGTGAAAACTTGCGGATGGTAGACTCCAGTGGCGGCTCGACGGTGCAACAGAACGAAGCAGTCGAGTGACTAAAACTATCTATAGAAGCGGGTGCGGAACCAATTATAACAAAACCAAGAACTGTTTCCAGTGCGTGCGGAGCGGGGTACGTCGGTCCCCCTTGAACCTTACGTGATAACTGGAGGTGCGGGAGAATCGAAGCGCCGATCAATATATCGACGACTCCAGGAACAGCGTAAGTCTCATCTGCTAAAGGCAAGTCTTTAAATTTCGTTAATAAAGACGTGTCAACCGGGACGGTAGGCAACTGTTCAGCTATTCTATCTATAACGAGCGAATCCATGTCAAACCAAATATTATTATTAAAACGAGATCTAAACCTTGTTTTAACGGTGCCACGAACAGCTGACTGTAAGCTTCCAAAACCCTTCACCACTGAGCGGGTTGAACGCTTATCAACATTGAAACCAAGACGCCGACAACAATCTTGAGTAATAAAATTACTTTGCGAAGCGCCATCTAACAGCGCTCGAACAATGCGCGGCTTACCTAATGCATCAACAATAACTACGCGAGCGGTCGCAAGACACACAGTAGTGAGTGCAGCACTAGCGGAGAACGAACACAAGGTGACGTCATCCGCGGCGGTCACCGGGCGGGCCGGAGCGCGCGCGAGCGCGGGCTGCGGCTGCGGCGCAGGCTGCCGTGTGTCACCGCTCGACGAGCCAATCGTGCTCACATTGGATGCGGCATTACTATTCTCAAAATGAAGCAAAGTGTGGTGTCTCGCTTGACATTTGCGACAACTATTTCTACTATTACATAAAACAACGCGGTGTTTAGTACCGAGACAATTAAAACAAAAATTATTAGCGCGAACAAATTTATAACGATCACTAGGCGACAATTTTAGAAAACCAGGACACCTGTACAGTTGCGAATGATGAGTGCTACACAAAGAGCAAACAGGTGACTGTACACGTGCTGGTGCGGTACTAACATAAGTATGAGTTGACCTCAGTGACTTCGATGACGCATCTACTTTGCGTGCAGAATCAACAACTATCTTCGCGCCTTCATGTTTCGATGAAGAGCGCTGCAATACCTTTATATGCTCGCGAACAAAACTTTCTAAGTCTTCGAACTTAGGAATTCTATTGCCGCGATGATCCGACTCAAACAAACGAATGGTTTCGGAATCTAATTTCCTTAAACCCATATACAAAAATACGAAGTCGCAGAGGTCATCAATCTTTAGGTTCTTTACGGCGCGAACAGCTGACGCGAAAGTATCTAGAAATTTCTCTAAGTTTTGATCGTTACATGCCGTAATAGATTTCAAATCAGACATCTGATCTAAATAGGCGTTAGCTACCGATCTTTTATCCTCATACTTAGCTTTCAAAGTATTTAAAACTAAATTATAATTCTCGGCACTAAACGTAATTCCAGCGCAAACGGTTATAGCTTTACCAGTCAATTTTTCAACGAGATAATGCAATTTTTCGTGATCTGTCAACGAATCGTTCTTATCTATTGTATTCTCAAAACTATCTATAAATAGACACCAATTGCGAATGTTACCATCAAATTCGGGTATTTGAATTGGTGGCAACTTAGGTCGGTCGCGAGTGGGGTTGGGTAGGTCAGCCGGTTTCTCCAAACTCCTAGCGACGCGTTTGATACGACAATACAAATCGTCAAACGACGACAAGGCCTGATAACTCACTGAGTAATCGGGATTCAAATTCAACTCTAAAACGTTGATGTCATGTACTAAGGTTTCGAAATCCGCGCGTAGACTATCTAAGTTTTCTATAGAACACAAGAACGAATCTCTGATGACCAAATCAGAGGTTTTAAGTGCATTATCATAGATCGATTGTACGCGAGAGTAAATCATTTCTTTTTTAGCGTATAAAAGTTTCAATTGAACCTTACCGGTCTTATCAACCTTTGGGGACATGTTTACAATTAAATCTCAAACTAAAGTGCGGTAAATAACAAATATGAAATGACTTAATCTTAGCGGTACAGAGCAGCGAGGCGGCGCGAGCGATAACCGTAGGTAGGTAGGTACTTATGACTGCCAGTGCAAGCTTGAACTAACGCGCATAGCAACAAGGTCGTACCTACGCGATGGTCGCTGTCTAGGTTCAACTATTATTTCAGAGATTAAGTATTGCGTAATATCTATTCAAATTAAAATACTTTCGTATGAATTGGGATGAGATGCGAGCGAGGTAGGTACAGCCACGTGTCCACCCACGCAGGTACTAGGCAAATACGACGCGAGCCGAGAACAACGTAATTGAAAAAAACAAAACAAAGCCAAATGCGTTAGGTATTACACTGTGCCTATGCACTAGGGTGTCTGAGTATACCTAAGATCTAAGCCTAAATGTCTGGATGCGGGGTTTTCTACTAAAATAACCAGGCACTTAGGTGCGATGCGAAAATTGCGAACTACGATTAAGTGTTGATATGATACCTAACCTATTTATGTATTAGGTAGGTACAATGCGAGCCAGCGGCGAACGGACAACAAATCTAATCCTAAGTGTCTGGATGCGGGGTTTTCTACTAAAATAACCAGGCACTTAGGTGCGGTGCGCTCATTCCCATTAGAATAATAACAAAATACGAACTACGGCTAAGAATCCGGCTCGATCCGGACCAAAAAAATGGTGTCGCGTGGGCCAACGTGCGCGAGTGGACTGTATTATTTAGATCCGTCTCCCCCTCCGCACTAACCATAGAGTAGGGCTAGCTGTAGCTTCCGTCCGCCATTGTGTGAGATGTGGACGGTCACTCCCGCTTTGAACTAGCCAGCGTAGGGACGGATCGCGAGCGCGTCTCTCAGAAATGAATAATATTTGTTGTATTTTAACCGCCTCATAGACCTTTACCGATCGGATGGTGCCTCTCGTGTGTTCCTCAAGGGATCTAGTGACGCTGACGGCAGCTCCTGAGCAAGGAAGAGAAGATCCGTGTACCGGCTGCGATGAAAAACACGTGGGTCGTGAAGGTTAGTGCATCCTCTCCTAATTTCTCGGGCTGCATTCACTGCCTGGATCGAATCCGCGGCAGCCCGGCCACCTGTCTTGTTTTGTGTGTAAAGTGTCAATAGAACAGTTATCTGCTTCTCCGCAATACAGTCCACTCGCGCACGTTGGCCCACGCGACACCATTTTTTTGGTGAACAAAATGGTTTTTGAGAATTTTATCTACACGCGGTCATATAACCGCCGCTGATTTAGATAAGGCTGAATTGATCATACTTCGCGAATTGCAGAAGTGTTATTTTGCTTCTGAATTTAAAAATTTAGAATTTAACAAACCTTGTAGTCGTTCTTTCCGACACTTGAAACCATTTTTGGAAGATGGACTCATTCGAGTAGGTGGTCGTTTGAGAAATTCAGGTTTAGTATTTGAACAAAGGCACCCAGTAATTCTCCCGCGTAAGGACCACGTATTAGATTTGTTAGTAGATTATCATCACAAGGTGAATTGTCACGCTGGTCCCGATTTGTTAATGTCTATTTTGAGACAGAAATACTGGATAATTTCCGCTCGTAATTTGATTCGCGCTAGAGTACACAGATGTGTACCTTGTTTTAAACTCCGCCCGCGTTTTATCGCGCCTGAAATGGCCGATCATCGCTCTTGTCGTGTTGTTCAATCCGCAAAACCTTTCGTACACACCGGCACAGACAGACAGAGGTGGTCGTTTGAGAAATTCAGGTTTAGGATTTGAACAAAGGCACCCAGTAATTCTCCCGCGTAAGGACCACGTATTAGATTTGTTAGTAGATTATCATCACAAGGTGAATTGTCACGCTGGTCCCGATTTGTTAATGTCTATTTTGAGACAGAAATACTGGATAATTTCCGCTCGTAATTTGATTCGCGCTAGAGTACACAGATGTGTACCTTGTTTTAAACTCCGCCCGCGTTTTATCGCGCCTGAAATGGCCGATCATCGCTCTTGTCGTGTTGTTCAATCCGGCTCGAAGGACCAAAAAAAAATGGTGTCGCATGGGCCAACGTGCGCGAGTGGACTGTATTGCGGAGAAGCAGATAACTGTTCTATTGACACTTTACACACAAAACAAGACAGGTGGCCGGGCTGCCGCGGATTCGATCCAGGCAGTGAATGCAGCCCGAGAAATTAGGAGAGGATGCACTAACCTTCACGACCCACGTGTTTTTCATCGCAGCCGGTACACGGATCTTCTCTTCCTTGCTCAGGAGCTGCCGTCAGCGTCACTAGATCCCTTGAGGAACACACGAGAGGCACCATCCGATCGGTAAAGGTCTATGAGGCGGTTAAAATACAACAAATATTATTCATTTCTGAGAGACGCGCTCGCGATCCGTCCCTACGCTGGCTAGTTCAAAGCGGGAGTGCCCGTCCACATCTCACACAATGGCGGACGGAAGCTACAGCTAGCCCTACTCTATGGTTAGTGCGGAGGGGGAGACGGATCTAAAAGGAGTGTGTTTCCATGTCAAAAAATACAGTTTCCACATCGGCGCAACCATTCCCCCCGGCTTGAAGGGTTACCTTCGAAACGAAAAATGTGGAACAAAACTAATGTCTAATCTAAATCTAGGTTTGCGAAATAACAACTAAAATATAAACATAGATTGGAACTCGTGCCTACTGCTGGCTAGGCAGAGGGCAGAGGCGAACAACCGGGCGCAGATACGATCCGGTTGCAGTTTTAACCCGTACAACACGAGTTATCCCGCGGGCATCGGGAAAAATTTCCTCTACTACTCCTAGAGGCCAATGTAAAGGAGGCGCATTCTCAGTCATAAGGACTACCACCGTACCTACAGTAATTGGGTTGGATGGAGTATTCCATTTTTGACGTGACTGCAGCGTGTGCAAATAATCGGTTCTCCAACGATTCCAAAACGATTGGACCATCTTATCTAAAAGAGCGTGACGAGTTAGGAGGTGTATTCTATCGTCATCAACATCTATTGCGGGCAAATATTTTAAAGGAGTCATATTTAAGAAGTGAGCTGGCGTCAGCGCTAACGGCTCTGACGGATCGCTAGATAGAGTCCGACACAGCGGACGCGTGTTCATCACCGCCTCTACTTGCGCGAGTACGGTACTCAACTCCTCGAACGAGAGAATCTGTTCGCCTATGACGCGAAACAGATGCGACTTAAGGCTTTTAATATTCGCTTCCCAATTACCACCAAAATGACTAGCTGCAGGCGTGTTAAAGTACCATTCAATGCGATTTTCGGCTAAGATGTGAGCGAATTCACTTTGGTAGTACTTAGACCGTAAGAATGTGTGCAATTCCGAAATACTACGTCGGGCCCCTACATAGTTTGTACCGTTGTCCGAATACATGCGCTTAACCGGACCCCGACGCGACAAAAAACGTTTAAAAGCGGACATAAAATTTGGCGTACTTAAATCACCGGTCAACTCTATATGAACCGCGCGAGTTGTCATACAAATGAACAAACAAACATAAGCTTTCGTGGAGCGAATGCCACGACCACGAGCAATGGTGACCTTGAAAGGCCCAGCAAAGTCTGTGCCGGTGTGTACGAAAGGTTTTGCGGATTGAACAACACGACAAGAGCGATGATCGGCCATTTCAGGCGCGATAAAACGCGGGCGGAGTTTAAAACAAGGTACACATCTGTGTACTCTAGCGCGAATCAAATTACGAGCGGAAATTATCCAGTATAAAAAATGGTGGCGCATGGGCCAGCGTGCGCGAGTGGACTGTATTGCGGAGAAGCAGATAACTGTTCTATTGACACTTTACACACAAAACAAGACAGGTGGCCGGGCTGCCGCGGATTCGATCCAGGCAGTGAATGCAGCCCGAGAAATTAGGAGAGGATGCACTAACCTTCACGACCCACGTGTTTTTCATCGCAGCCGGTACACGGATCTTCTCTTCCTTGCTCAGGAGCTGCCGTCAGCGTCACTAGATCCCTTGAGGAACACACGAGAGGCACCATCCGATCGGTAAAGGTCTATGAGGCGGTTAAAATACAACAAATATTATTCATTTCTGAGAGACGCGCTCGCGATCCGTCCCTACGCTGGCTAGTTCAAAGCGGGAGTGAGTGTCTATATCACAAATGGCGGACGGAAGCTATCTAGTCCTATTCTATGGTTTTTAGTGCGGGAGAGGAGACGGGTATAGAAAGAGTGTGTTTCCACGTCAAGAAATACAGCTTCTACCTCGGCGCAACCATTCCCCCCGGCTTGAAGGGTTACCTTCGAAACGACAAATGCGAAACAAATATAAAGTCTAATCTAAATCTAGGTTTGGGAAATAACAACTAAAATATAAACCTAGATTGGAGCTCGTGCCTACTGCTGGCTAGGCAGAGGGCAGAGGCGAACAAACAACACAACGCAACAGTCTCGACCAAGACGAGACGCGATTAGCCAACAACAAAATAAGGGTCTCTTCACGTGGGACCGATACAACAAGCGAGTGCTTCTTCTCCTCGGGTGGTTCGGAAACCGTAGTGGGATTGAATTGACTAACTGGCCACTTATCTAACGCGGCATGAATCCAGGACGGTCCACTAAACCATAACGGGTGATCTAAAATTTGCGAAGGAAGCAATCCACGAGAGAGACAATCGGCTGGGTTGTCGGTGCCAGCAACGTGAAAGAGATTATGTGGCGCCAATTCAGATTGAATTTTTGCCACTCTATTAGCGACGAATGTGTCCCAACGATGGGGCGAAGAGTGGGCCCAACACAAAGCGACTGTTGAGTCCTAAAAGCTAAAAATTACTAATATTAATGCGAAAATTTACAATTATGTCATTAAGCGACACGGAAGTGCTAGTCTTAGCACTGCCATCCAAAACTACACGGAGTTTTAGTAGTAAGCTTATCTTCTCTAATAACTCCGCGGTGCGGGATAATGTACGAAGGCTGGGTCCCGCCAGTGTCCGCAGGCGCAGGTGAGATGTAACCTTTATCTAAATATTCGTTAACAACCTCATCATAGGCCCGCTTCGACTTTGGGGACGCCTGCATCTTTCGTTCCAAACAAAGAAAGCGTTTTTCAGCGGATACACGGGAGCCACCGAGCGAAAACTTGCGGATGGTAGACTCCAGTGGCGGCTCGACGGTGCAACAGAACGAAGCAGTCGAGTGACTAAAACTATCCATAGAAGCGGGTGCGGAACCAATTATAACAAAACCAAGAACTGTTTCCAGTGCGTGCGGAGCGGGGTACGTCGGTCCCCCTTGAACCTTACGTGATAACTGGAGGTGCGGGAGAATCGAAGCGCCGATCAATATATCGACGACTCCAGGAACAGCGTAAGTCTCATCTGCTAAAGGCAAGTCTTTAAATTTCGTTAATAAAGACGTGTCAACCGGGACGGTAGGCAACTGTTCAGCTATTCTATCTATAACGAGCGAATCCATGTCAAACCAAATATTATTATTAAAACGAGATCTAAACCTTGTTTTAACGGTGCCACGAACAGCTGACTGTAAGCTTCCAAAACCCTTCACCACTGAGCGGGTTGAACGCTTATCAACATTGAAACCAAGACGCCGACAACAATCTTGAGTAATGAAATTACTTTGCGAAGCGCCATCTAACAGCGCTCGAACAATGCGCGGCTTACCTAATGCATCAACAATAACAACGCGAGCGGTCGCAAGACACACAGTAGTGAGTGCAGCACTAGCGGAGAACGAACACAAGGTGACGTCATCCGCGGCGGTCACCGGGCGGGCCGGAGCGCGCGCGAGCGCGGGCTGCGGCTGCGGCGCAGGCCGCCGTGTGTCACCGCTCGACGAGCCAACCGTGCTCACATTGGATGCGGCATTACTATTCTCAAAATGAAGCAAAGTGTGGTGTCTCGCTTGACATTTGCGACAACTATTTCTACTATTACATAAAACAACGCGGTGTTTAGTACCGAGACAATTAAAACAAAAATTATTAGCGCGAACAAATTTATAACGATCACTAGGCGACAATTTTAGAAAACCAGGACACCTGTACAGTTGCGAATGATGAGTGCTACACAAAGAGCAAACAGGTGACTGTACACGTGCTGGTGCGGTACTAACATAAGTATGAGTTGACCTCAGTGACTTCGATGACGCATCTACTTTGCGTGCAGAATCAACAACCATCTTCGCGCCTTCATGTTTCGATGAAGAGCGCTGCAATACTTTTATATGCTCGCGAACAAAACTTTCTAAGTCTTCGAACTTAGGAATTTTATTGCCGCGATGATCCGACTCATACAAACGAATGGTTTCGGAATCTAATTTCCTTAAACCCATATACAAAAATACGAAGTCGCAGAGGTCATCAATCTTTAGGTTCTTTACGGCGCGAACAGCTGACGCGAAAGTATCTAGAAATTTCTCTAAGTTTTGATCGTTACATGCCGCAATAGATTTCAAATCAAACATCTGATCTAAATAGGCGTTAGCTACCGATCTTTTATCCTCATACTTAGCTTTCAAAGTATTTAAAATTAAATTATAATTCCCGGCACTAAACGTAATTCCAGCGCAAGCGGTTATAGCTTTACCAGTCAATTTTTCAACGAGATAATGCAATTTTTCGTGATCTGTCAACGAATCGTTCTTATCTATCGTATTCTCAAAACTATCTATAAATAGACACCAATTGCGAATGTTACCATCAAATTCGGGTATTTGAATTGGTGGCAACTTAGGTCGGTCGCGAGTGGGGTTGGGTAGGTCAGCCGGTTTCTCCAAACTCCTAGCGACGCGTTTGATACGACAATACAAATCGTCAAACGACGACAAGGCTTGATAACTCACTGAGTAATCGGGATCCAAATTCAACTCTAAAACATTGATGTCATGTACTAAGGTTTCGAAATCCGCGCGTAGACTATCTAAGTTTTCTATAGAACACAAGAACGAATCTCTGATGACCAAATCAGAGGTTTTAAGTGCACTATCATAAATCGATTGTACGCGAGAGTAAATCATTTCTTTTTTAGCGTATAAAAGTTTCAATTGAACCTTACCGGTCTTATCAACCTTTGGGGACATGTTTACAATTAAATCTCAAACTAAAGTGCGGTAAACAATAAATATGAAATGACTTAATCCTAGCGGTACAGAGCAGCGAGGCGGCGCGAGCGATAACCGTAGGTAGGTAGGTACTTATGACTGCCAGTGCAAGCTTGAACAAACGCGCATAGCAACAAGGTCGTACCTACGCGATGGTCGCTGTCTAGGTTCAACTATTATTTCAGAGATTAAGTATTGCGTAATATCTATTCAAATTAAAATACTTTCGTATGAATTGGGATGAGATGCGAGCGAGGTAGGTACAGCCACGTGTCCACCCACGCAGGTACTAGGCAAATACGACGCGAGCCGAGAACAACGTAATTGAAAAAAAACAAAACAAAGCCAAATGCGTTAGGTATTACACTGTGCCTATGCACTAGGGTGTCTGAGTATACCTAAGATCTAAGCCTAAATGTCTGGATGCGGGGTTTTCTACTAAAATAACCAGGCACTTAGGTGCGATGCGAAAATTGCGAACTACGATTAAGTGTTGATATGATACCTAACCTATTTATGTATTAGGTAGGTACAATGCGAGCCAGCGGCGAACGGACAACAAATTCTAAGCCTAAGTGTCTGGATGCGGGGTTTTCTACTAAAATAACCAGGCACTTAGGTGCGGTGCGCTCATTCCCATTAGAATAATAACAAAATACGAACTACGGCTAAGAATCCGGCTCGAAGGACCAAAAAATGTTGTCGCGTGGGCCAACGTGCGCGAGTGGACTGTATTGCGGAGAAGCAGATAACTGTTCTATTGACACTTTACACACAAAACAAGACAGGTGGCCGGGCTGCCGCGGATTCGATCCAGGCAGTGAATGCAGCCCGAGAAATTAGGAGAGGATGCACTAACCTTCACGACCCACGTGTTTTTCATCGCAGCCGGTACACGGATCTTCTCTTCCTTGCTCAGGAGCTGCCGTCAGCGTCACTAGATCCCTTGAGGAACACACGAGAGGCACCATCCGATCGGTAAAGGTCTATGAGGCGGTTAAAATACAACAAATATTATTCATTTCTGAGAGACGCGCTCGCGATCCGTCCCTACGCTGGCTAGTTCAAAGCGGGAGTGACCGTCCACATCTCACACAATGGCGGACGGAAGCTACAGCTAGCCCTACTCTATGGTTAGTGCGGAGGGGGAGACGGATCTAAAAGGAGTGTGTTTCCATGTCAAAAAATACAGTTTCCACATCGGCGCAACCATACCCAATAAATAAACATAACTACCTACTTACCATGTTTTTATTTTGGTTAGTGTCGAAATCAATTGTTTTCCTCGGTTTATATTTGTCCATCAAAAAGTGCATGCTTTTAAATGCAAACCATTTAGAATTATAAATACAATCGGCACCGCTGCCTGACTTCGTACTCATTGTTTTTTGCCTTTCCCGGCGGTAAGATGCAAGAAGCGAGTCCATCTTTTTTTTTAACTCTTCAACATTACATTCCAGTTGTTTTGCGATTTCCCGCCAAGCATCTTGTTTGTAAGTTGTATTTTTATAGTTTTCATACGTCGGATCCCACAGACATCTGAAATTGCGGTAGGCTTCTATCATTAATAAACATTTTTCTTGAGACCAATCCATAATTTAATCGAGATACGTAAACAATCGCTAGAATACAAGAACACTTTGATGAGACCGCTCAGTGGCGCGAGCACGTCCGAACACGCTAGAACGCTCTAAGCAACTGTTCGCGCGCTCTTGCGCCGTTTACATCAAGCGAGCGAGCATTCTTAGAATATTCTATAGAATCTTTGCGAACGCACTAAGAACAACGAAAGAATGCTCTACGCCTGTTTACATTAGAAGAATTTGATGTAGTGGGGATAGAATGAGCATTCGCTCGTTTCATGTAAATCGACCTTTAGCGATACGTTTTGGTTAGATAATTAAATAGACAGATACTTTGAATAAACAACTTTAACGGCTACAACTAGCTATTTCATTTGACTCCTCCTTGGGCATCTTAGGTACGAGTTTGTACAGATACATAACACGTGCGACTGCCAAGTGAAAGGTCGCTGATTTCATTCCCTTTCAGTGCAAACATTTGAATGTTTGAATATTGTTGAGCCACCGGATGTTGCTATGCATGTAAATAAGTGCGTGTGCTTTTGTGGTTGTCTAATTATACTAGCATTCCACCCGCGGTGCCGCCCGCGCGGATGTCGGTATTTTTAATACCACTTAGGTGGCAGACAAGCACACGGCCTACCTGATGGGAAGTGGTTACCGTGGCCTATGAACGTATGCAACTCCAGGGGTGTTACACTCGCGTAGCCGACCCTGAAAATGCGGTATAGACGGTAGAACACACATTGCGAATGTGGAACCTCTGAGCCTCGTCCCTCCTAAAATAAAATAAATAAATAGAAATAATTTATTTCCAGAACAAGTTTTTCACAATCACATAGATTTTTCCGCTGGCCCCACACTAGGCAAGCCTGTCCTGTGGGTACCGTGACGTTTTCCTTATTTAATTTCAATGCTCGGTCATAAGTTTCATTTAATCACACTTACAAAGGCTAGAAGAAGAGACAGGTAATGGCTGTGTAATAAATGTATACAGGGTGTTACAGAAAGGCGTGGTCATATTCGAGGGACGCATTACGTGTGATATAAATAAATTTTCCGCGGGAGTATAAACACCAATTTACTTTGTATCAAGTAGAGAAATAATTTTCTTTTTTATCGACCATGTGTAAGCTAGTGGAAATTGTCGACAAACGCACAACACTAAAAAACTAACCAGGGCTGCAGCAGCTGCAGCGCGCTGTTACAAATGAACTCTACGGTTTGAACCCGAGTAGGTTTACCAAACGATCGGATTTGATAGGCCCTGTCTCAATTTCATCCTACTTTCTTTCTACCTAAACATTTTTTTTTATATAGGGCAAAGAAATTCTGAAACAGCTTATATCTTGTTAAAATAGTATTAAAATAAAACAAAATTTACTTTAAGCAATAATAAAACATTTTTATGTTCCTGAAATCATCCATGCTAAATGTAAGACTTGTCTCAAAGATACCTTATGTAAAGGTTAACCTACATTCAATACCAGGAGTCGTGGACTACCGAATTTCCAGCCACGCCCCTTAATATTATACTAATTAAAATTGGTTCCGTACCCAATTTTATTGAAATGGGATGCAAAAAATAAATTTTCGGTTTTTATACAACTTAGGTGGCAGACAAGCACACGGCCCACCTGATGATAACTTAAATAGAACACAATTCCAAGTTGTTGGGTAGGTACACGTACATAGAGATGCTTGGTTGCGAACCTCCGCAGCGCAACTGCGCGTGAAGACGGCAGCACCTCTACTCTCCCAAAATCCCGACCGAGGCAGGAATGCCCCTGTAAAGGGTTGCTGGGTGACTCTTCATGTGTGCCTGAGTAGCATAGGACACAGTGGAAAGCAGACAAAGGCTCAAAGGGCTGGTTGAGGAGCCGCCCCTTTCCAGGGTAAAATGAGGATACCGTACTTTTCCATACGGAATTAACATGGCAACAGGTTCGAAAACAGGGTTGTTTTTCTCTCGCATCCCCGCACGTTCTCGTCCTTCGAGACCAGCAGGAGGTTGGACAAGGCGGTATTTCCGCCCAATTGAGCAGTCCGACTAGGGAAGTACCTCCGCCCTACAGAATACCGCGCCCATAATAACTTCGTGTTGTGTTAGGGTAGCTAGAGCTCACTGGAGAATTCGTGCTGTCAGTAAGAAAACTAAAAGCATGTCCTGCTTTGTCTTCTACACTGACGGCACAGAAACTCTGTAATTACAGGGTCGGCAGCGCGAGTGCGTTCCCTCTGGTGTTAAATACGTCCATAGGCCACGGTAACCACTTTTCATCAGGTGGGCCATGTGCTTGTCTGCCACCTAAGTGGTATAAAAAAAGCAGCATCCGCAACACTGTGATCGTTGCAAGTTTGCCTTAGTTTGAGTTTCGTAGTTATTTATTATCGGATTTTATTTGAGATTTGTTTGTTCGTTACGTTTGGGAAACCAGGTGTCATGATAATGCGCACAATGGCGCACAACATAAATAACGGCAGTGTACAAAATTGCACACAGAACTTACTAAGGTATATCATGTCGTACCCGGATAACATAACTCTAAGAGGTCCTTCATAAGAGTTCGTTAAAGTAACATTCATTGCGGTACCCTAAAATATTTCATAATATTAAAATATCTTCTCTTTCACTCCAAATCGCCACGCCCTTTATTATGATTGGTTCCGTACTAATTTTTATTTAATACAAAACCTTTCTTAAAGCATAAAAAGGTATGGTAAAGTGAACAAAAATATGTTCAAATACCAGGATAACATAAAAGGTAAGAGTCGTTTCTTCAAAATTTTTGAAACAAGATTTTTACGGTACCCTAAAATAATTGATACGAAAAAATAATTTGTTATTTTTTTCCTATACCTAAATAGGGTGAACTGACTAGTATTCGACCATGGTCACAATTTTATTATTTTCTGCATTCTTAGTATCGGATGTATTATCTACGGAATTACATACTCTTTTTTAATAACAATGTTGTTCAGTCAGTGGGTCGTATGTTTGTTTGCCCACCCGTTATTGAATGATACGAAAATCACGGCGTCGAAAAAGTTGTCTCTTACATAACAACAGACAAAGAGTAGATTGAATAGTAGCTGCGATTTTTTTTTCAGAGTAAGTAAACAACTCTGATTTTTATTAAATTTGAGCGCGATAGTCCATTCATTGTCCAACCCAAACTCAATGCGAGGGGGTTTCTGCACTTGAAAGAAACACAAAGTCATAGTTGAAAAAACCAGATTTAAATATTAAAATATTTTTTTTAAATGGACGTAAACCTGTACCTCTACCCTAATTTCATAGGTAATACGTTCGGCCGCGGAGTCCTTTGATGAGACCGCGATGCGTAGCGGCGCTTTTGATGCGGACAATCGGTGCCGCCAAGGACATAATATTTGGCGCCAAAGTGCGTAAAACAGTAGGCATCAATGTTGCCATAACTGATTTTATAAAATCTGTAGATGGCATGTTAAAAATGGTAGAAGCAGCGTAGATTTCAAAATATGAAAAAGTGGTAAATTTATTAGTAGATTAAAATGTATTTTTACGCGTTTATGCTTTTTAAAAGATAGAAGACGAAAAGCGGTTCGTTTGTTTTGCGTCTTGTCATCCGCAGAGTAGGTAATTCTTGTCATATGCGAAAAAAAATGTGACAATTTTATGTATTACTTATTTCCTGATTCCTCAACTTTTTCTCCTCTTTCTCCTTTCCTCCTTCTCCTCTGGCTCTATCTCCTCTCGGTATGATTAAAACTTGTGATTTTCAGAAGAAAGGCCGACCTTAACCACTGAGCACGAAGCTATCATTTACTTTTAAGTTCAGATTTTTAGCGCGAACAGATAGCAAAATGTACCTAGGCAATGTACTTTTTAGTAGAAATAGAATATTGTTCTGAACAAAGGGATTGATTTAACCATTAATTAGTTAACTGCAGGTTTTTTAGTCATATTTACCTTAAAAATGAAAGGAAGGTCTGTGGATTTTTCAAAATTCTACGTATTAAATTAGATAATTATAACTAGATAGATTAATGGTTGGCAACATTCGTATGTACTTGTGCCGACTTCTTTTCTGTAGGTTGTTTACATGTTTATTTGTAGACTAGTTGTTGTTCTGTTGTGCAGTGAAAATGTCGGTTTTTAGTAATAGCGAATATTAGATGATGCTTTGTGTTGGCGCAGCTGATGGTAGCTTGCGAAAAGCTCGTCGGCTGTACAGTGAGATATTTGTGGACGGAAGACTAGAGGGTGACCGTCAGCGGTTTCCCTCTTTGGAGTGTTTTAGGAAGATGGTGAACCGCCTTCAACACACTGGAAGTTTTCGTGGCGACCTTCTACGACGCCCACTGCTTTAGACGATCGTATTCTCGAGCATTTTGAAGTAGACCCGAGTACGAGTAGGTACCCGGCGAGCTGGAACGGTTATCGGAGTGAGACCCGTTCATTTCAAGGGGGAAGTTCGCGCGTATTTAAAGATGCGTTTTGATCAGAGGATTGGGCGTGGCGGTGAAGTGAGAGTCGCTTGCCCGGCGAAGTACCCGGATCTCACTCCGCTCGACTATTTTCTCTGAGGTAACGTGAAGAAAAAGTGTACAGTACAGCATGTGACAGCAGAGAGAATATGGAAGCCCGAATATCAGAAATTTTCAGTAGCGTAACCCCAGATATGTTTCGAAGCGTGCGTGGTAGCATGTTACGGCATTGAGCAACGTGGTGGTCATTTTGAGCCGTTGCGCGTTGCTATAATTTTTTAAACGTAGATATGCCTTGGAGTTTCACGCATACTGTGGCGTCATAAACTCTTCATTCATGTGTACATGTACTCTTATGTTTTTGTGACCTACATAAGTGATAGTTTAAACTCCTTGTGTCGCGATCGTGAAGTGATAAATTAGTGCGTTCTTATGACTGTACCAGATCAGGTACATCACCGTTTCGCTGTAAGGAGAACACGCCCCGGTAAGTGATTGTCAAAATATCTCTGATGTAACCTATCTCTAACTGTACCTACGCTTGGTAGGCCGGCTACCAGGCGCACAGCTGAGATTAGAGATTTTGCAGAGGTTATTGGACTCAATTGAACTTATCGCGAAAGAACAAAATACAATAGTGTTGTGACCTACCGCTTTTGCTAAATATCGAAAAATTTAACGAGTTTAACAATTTTGTAAGACGATTAACGATGTCATCACTTTATTACTATTTGTACATTGGCCGGTGCATATCGACTGGTTATCAGGCATGTGTAACGACCCTTAAATATGACCACACCTTTCTGTAACACCCTGTATAACAACTGATCTCTGTAATGAAATATAATAATAATAATAATAATGACGTCTTTATTGTACACCAATTACACATTACACCAGAATATGTGATACAAGTTCCGTGGCACGTACAGATGGTGGCCTTATCGCTCTGCGGCAATTTCTTACAGGCAACCATAGGATGGAGATAAGAAAATAGGAGAAGAATATTTTAGGGCAGTTAGGTGAACATAGAGAATATATAAAGAAAATAAAATAATAATAATGAAAAAGAAAACACAATAGCCATAGGTAAATATAATTATACATATATAAGCATACACACTATATATATCTTAGAAAAAGTCACAATACATTAACACAAACATAAATATACTTCATTCTACCTTATTATTTTGACATGCTATTGATATTGATACTATGCAGGGGGTGCGGGTTCGATTCCCGCTCAGTGCAAATATTTGTATGCATGAATATGTATATTTGCATTGGTCTGGGTGTTTCTATGTATAATATGTATGTATTTACAAAAAAAACGTATCTAAGTATGTTTATCCGCATTCTAGATTCCATAACACAAGCTAGTTAAGCTATGCTTACCATGGGTCTAGATAGCGTTGTGTAGATTGTCGTGGAATATTTATTATTATTATTTATTTATTATTTATTATTATTTGACATTATTATGTATTTGCTATGCTGGTTTTTTAAATTAATTATTATTATAAATTATTGTTATTAGTCCTTTAGTTCTTATCTAATTAGTTTGTATTAAGGGACATAATTGCTGTATACCATATTATTTGACATGTACCTACCATTATAACTATTTATTTATAAAATTTGTTATGAACCTATGTAACTATCATGCAGGACATAATTGCTGATACAATTACTGATGATAATTGCTGGTTTAACACTGACATTATTATTTAACTATTAATTACAAACTCATATACCTAATTGATAAAATGTTTAATTTGCATGTACTATTTTATTATTAATTATAGGAAAATGTTTCAAACACAATGTAAGAATTGTTCATGAATAAATAAATATCAAAAAAATATAAAGAAAATAAAATAATAAAAATGAAAAAAGAAAACACAATAGCCATAGGTAAATATAGTTATAGACCTGGGGGTTGTGTTGGATTCCAAGATGCTAATGTCACACCACATAGACACCATTACTAGTAAGGCGTTCAGAAATCTTGGTTTCGTTATGCGCGCGTGCTCTCCATTTGAAAATGTCAACTGTCTCAAATCTGTTTACCGCGCATACGTGCAAAGCGTCTTGGACTATGGCAGTCCTGTTTGGTCCCCCCAGTATGTTACATATATCGATAGGATAGAAAGACTACAAAAGCGATTTCTGCGGCACCTTAACTTCAAGACCAGGAGACGCCATGTCTTATATCTTCAGGATTGTAAGCAGTATAGTTTACTACCTCTATATAGCAGGCGTGTGTTAATGGACATGAGCTTCTTATTTTCTATTGTAAGAGGTAAACTTGATAGTGTGGACCTGGTATCCAGTATTGGTTTTAGTGCACCCAAAACTCGAACTAGACATACTCGCCTGTTCAGAGTTCCTCCGCATCGCACCAATTATAGAAAAAATTCTGTTCTCACTCGCTTACCTAGTTGTTACAACGATAATTTTGACGATATTGACTTCTTCCACCTCTCCAAAAGTGATTTCAGGAAACATTATTATTAGGTTAGAATCATACTTGCCCAAATAAAGGTGTATTCAATAAGTTAATTAATTAATTAAATAACATAGCTGGAACACTACTGTTTGCATGAATTAAGTATTGTGTACCTAGTTGTTAAGTTATGCATGCAACTCTTTACTTGTCGTGAAACTTTATTATTGGCTTAGAATCCTACGTTATTCTTAAGTTTACCCACGATTATGTAAAATAGCTGTTAAGTTTCCAATAATTAAATAAATAAACGATGATCAGGTCGAGCAGAGAAGGAGCAAGGTGAGGAGCATGATGAGCTGTATCGGTAGGAAGAATTGACAGATTGCAAGATTGGATAATAGATTGAAGAGTTGATGAACGAGAGTCGTTCTTGATAAGGCAAGTGTTAAAGTCGCCCATGATTATACTTTGACCATACGTCGGTACAAATGTATCAAGGAGAAGTTCAAATGAAGAAAAGTAGTTTATATTGGAAGAAGGACAATAGAAAACGCAAAGTAGAAGTTTAGAGTGCAGAAGTTCAACTTCCAGAAAGATATGCTCACCAGCGTGCGGTGGCTGTGGCGACATGCTCAGAATTGTGTAAGCATGTGCGCGCGCAGATAGATTGCTACACTACCCGCCCGCCGCTCCACACGATCGTTTCTGATGTGGTTGAATCCTGGTAAGGTGTATTGTAAAGTAGGTAAACATGGCTTTAGCCATGATTCCGAAACAAGAATTGCATGTATATGCGTACAGTCAAAGCTTGCCAGCATATCAGGGAAATGAGCCGGAATGCTTTGTGCATTTATATGAACAACGTTAAAGTTATTGGGAACATCGGAGAATTGAGATGAGAGAGATTCAGCAAGTGAAGGCTTCCTCTGGTGGCTAGCATTACCACTAACAGAGTCACTGCTATAGTCTGCAAAAGGCATTCCCAAACCCCAAAAATATTACTTTTATGTAAACTTAAAAGTGTATAATATCTATGATGGTTTATATGAAATATAATATATAGATATAAGTATATATATATGTACAATAAAACAATATAGATTTAAATGAAACTTTTTAATTACCTATATTATAATTGGAAAAATGGCAATTATATGAAAGGAACAGTAGTCTAATGGTTTATTGATAAAGCGAAAACATAAATGAAAAAAAAAACGAAGTAATGCAAAAGTAAAACAAAACAACGAACCAGAATAAAGAGAAAAAATATCTATGGGTCCAGGCATTTAAACTGTCTTTGGAGGTAGACTTTAATAGCGATAAGTAAAAGGAAAGCACGATTTGGAGGTTAAAATAATATAAGTAAAGGAGGAAATGGAACGCAGCCAAAGACAATCGTCAACACTCAACATCAATGACAATGACATCCGTTACACCTGTCATTGACAAATGTCACAGACACCCAGGCATGGGACACTTCCCTACTTGGACTCAGAACTTGGCGTCCTGAAATTACAATCAGCTTTTTTCTGTAACCGATCAGAGTTAGAGAGTGAGAGTAGTAGTTTTCTCTGATTGGTTACAGAAAAAGTATACTTGCCTAAAGAAAAAAATCGATTTCTTTCAATAGGCAAATTTCCTCTGATTGGTTAATTGACGTATTTGATATTTCTGCTGATTGGTTCATTTTTCTGGACGCCGAGTGGCGATTGGCGAGTTTGTAACGCTGTCATTTAGCTCCTAGACGCCATATTTGTATATTTGTTTTGAATTACTTGTCAATTTATGAATTTTTACCGGTTCTCTACTGTTTTCGTGTTGGTGAAAATATTGTTAAAATTTATGATTTCTGTTTTAAATATCTACTGCTTACGTTGAATTGAGTGACTACTTCTCTGTAGCGTTGAATACTGCTAGTTTATTCTGTTTTGTGAGAAATAGACTGTTTATGGCGATACATTGACTCTTATTTAGTTTTTGAGATATTAACTCTATTTTGTTCTCAAAGAACCGGTTATTACACATTATTAAATCATCAGCTGTTGTCAATAGAGCATATAATTGTATTTTTACAGCAAATAAATTACATTTTTCACGTTAAAGAAACTAAAAGTGCCTTGTAACTATGATTATTCTTAGAATATGTAATAACGTGAATAGCATATATATTATATAGGTGTAGGCCTAATAAAGAAATTATGAATATTCGTTCACGCATTTTATTTCGCTTTCCTAAATATTTTCGTTCAGAAATTTTATTTCAGTTTCCTAAATATTTCCAGCGAACAATCGATTCCAATTGTATGAAACTAATTGTTGAAATCGGAATTAATCGATTATTAAGGAACTATGCAGCTCTTTAAGCCTATTTAGCTAGAGACGGCTAAAAAGGTGTATAGCTTCGCCGGCGTCTTGACATGGAAAAAAATAATAGCTGAGCCGAGCTCGGTTTTTTTGTTTGAATTGCGCCCTCTTACTCTTATATACTCTTTGCAGACACCGATGTTGAATGTTGACGGTGCTGTTATTTTTTAATTTGTGTTTACATATAAAATAAAGTGTAAAACAAAAGTAAAATTTGGTAGGTAGTGAAGTAAACAAGAAAGAGAGAAAAAAATAAAATAAATAAACATACTAAAAAATTGTGGGTAATAACTTAAAAACAAAACAAATACATTCAACATCTACCTGGACCCAGCGTACTATGAATAGGTACCGACGAATTACTTCCTCGTAACCGCAACTCGTGGGGATTTTGGCACTGCAGGCCCTGTCGCTGTACTCGCAGCCTTAGCCACAACAGCAGGCCCCCCATCTCTCGTGACTTGGAGTCAACATATATGCTGGTCTCTTCGATTAAAAAAGCATAAAATAGGTTAAGTTGTTTATTATAAGAGGCTCTTTTATTAAACGTGCCAGACGTAGTATTACTCACCAGCATCAGAGTTAGAGACTCGTACATCTCCTGTAAATGAGTGTCGGCAATCGACCGCAGTCGAGAGTCGTCCGCTAGACATATTCTACACATAGACAGCTTCTCCATCTCCAAATTAACATTCGCGTCAGTTCAGTAACACCGTTTATGTTGTTTGGAGCTTCAGTACTTGAATGTATAATATCCCGAACTTTAAACCATGCAAATCTGTACTGATTTAATGACTAATGATTAACGTTTAACCTCAATTCACAATTCATTTCTAAAATAAATTTGTTCAGCTATGTTCACTACACAGCTATAATGGGATAGTAAAGAATAATTGAGTATGTAATAATTATAAATTTCACATAAAAATACCTAACCTCCCTTAACAACAAAGAGTTTTATTATTACATGATTACACGAAACCAAACAAGAAACTCAAGAAATTAAAAAAAAAAACGTTTTATTATGCACAATTTTGGGTTGGTTACAAGACATTTAAGCAACGTCTTATTTTGTTGATTCTATACTATTTTTCGGATATGGCAACCAATGTCGATTTTATTATGTCGACAACTTCTGGCAAAGTCAAACGTGCGTTGGAAATTCGTGTGTATAATATCGCTGAGGTGAAGCGAAAGTTGAATGCCGCCTCGAGGTCTAGTAAAAAAGCTACGGCCAGGGCTAAGTTTGAGTTCATCGGCAGAATTGGCGAGCGGCTTGCGCGCTACCCATCTGGCAGTCGTGCATTTTGGTCGCTCGCTAAAGCTGCTGAGGGAAACTTCTGCCAGTCTAGCCTTCCACCGCTGCAAAAATCCGATGGTAGTCTGGCTCATGGCGCTAAGGAGAAAGCCGATCTGTTGGGTAATCTCTTTGCGTCAAACTCGACTATGAACAACGGGAACGCCGAACCACCGATAATTCCCAGCTGTGGTGCTTCCATGACTGAAGTTAAAATCACGCAACGGGTGGTCCGGCGCGAGCTTAAGTCCCTAGATGTTCGGAAGTCGAGTGGGCCAGACGGTATATGGTGCTTAAACACTGTGCCCCGAGCTGTGCCCTGTACTTACACGTCTTTTCGCACTCTCATACTCCGCAAGGCGGGTCCCAACCTCGTGGAAGACCGCATTCGTGCACCCTGTACCTAAGAAAGGTGACAGGACCGATCCGACCAATTACAGGCCTATCGCTATCACCTCCCTACTCTCGAAGGTAATGGAGCGTGTTATTAATACACAGCTCCTGAGATACATTGAGGGAAACGATCTACTGAGCGATCGACAGTACGGCTTTCGCCACCGTCGCTCTACCGGTGACCTTCTTGTGTATCTCACAAACCGGTGGGCGCAGGCCATCGAGAGTCGGGGTGAGGCACTAGCGGTCAGCCTCGATATAGCGAAGGCCTTCGATCGGGTCTGGCACAAAGGTCTTCTTGCGAAGTTGCCATATTATGGACTCCCCGAGGGACTGTGCGAATGGATCTCCAGCTTTTTGTCCAACAGAAGCATCCAAGCTGTCGTCGACGGCAGCTGCTCGGACCGCATGAACATAAACGCTGGTGTCCTACAAGGCTCCGTGTTGTCTCCGACGCTGTTTCTGCTGCATATCAATGACATGCTGTCTGATGACTCCATTCATTGTTATGCGGACGACAGTACCGGAGACACGTGTTACACGGACCGTGCAAATATCCCTCAGTCCGAGGTGGAGAAGAGTCGCGAACAACTTGTGTCTGAAATTGAGACTACTCTCTCTGGAGTATCCGATTGGGGACGACTAAACCTAGTCCAATTCAACCCCACTAAGACACAAGTATGTGTATTCACCGCTAAGAAAACCCCATTCATTGTGGCGCCGCAATTCCTGGGCACACCGCTTACCATCTCCTCGAGTATAGGAATCCTTGGTGTCGATATCTCCAGCGACGTCCAATGCCGAAGTCATTTGCGGGACAAGGTGTTGGCATCAAGAAAGCTCGGAGTGCTCAACAGGGCGAAGCAGTACTTCACTGCGGGGCAGCAACTCCTTCTTTATAAAGCACAGGTCCGGCCTCACATGGAGTACTGCTGTCACCTTTTTGCTGGAGCACCTGCATACCAGCTTGACCCCTTCGACTCAGTGCAAAGACGGGCATTGAGGCTGGTTGACAATCCCATACTCACAGGTAGTGTGGAACCTCTTAGCCTTAGGAGGGATTTTGCCTCACTGTGTGTGTTCTACCGCCTATACAATGGTTTGTGCTCAGATGAATTGTTTGACATGATGCCCGTAGCTACATTCATCCTCATCATGAATTCATCCTCACACATTGCGACCTGTGACGGTGCGCACTGTGCGGTATGAAAGAAACTTCATCCCACGCACACTCAAGCTGTGGAATGACCTCCCTGCTGCGGTTTTCCCAAGCGCCTACAATATGGGGTTCTTCAAGAGGGGCATCAGAAGGTTTCTTCATGGTCGGCAGCGCGAGTGTGACACTCCTGGTGTTGCATACGTCCATAGGCCACGGTAACCGCTTCCCATCAGGTGGGCCGTGTGCCTGTCTGCCAACTAAGTGGTATAAAAAAAAAATATATAATAATCGGATTCGGTCCGACATCGATATTTGGCTTTTCTTTACTAAGTAATGTCCTTATTTACACTCGGAAAATAACTGCTTGTGTTGTTTTGGTGGTGGAATAGTATTTATAAGGTTAGTACACTTAGTACTTTTCGTTTATATCGGCGTACGCGCTCATTTCAATGGAAATGAGCGCGGATGTACCCCCTGACGGGGGCGGGGTTAAACCTCCGGATTTACCAAAAAAAAAACGGTAAAACGTTCTGCCGCACCGGATTCGACGGATGCTGATCATAAAAAGACCCGTTCGCCAGCGGAATCTATTCAGTCCATCTACTCAAAGCCGGGTTACGATTCTGACTCTAAACTCGAGTACTCAAGTACTGACAAAGGTCCTTATAACGTATATGTCTCGAGATTGGAGCAGGACCCAACAAGCGGCTTACCATTCAAATCTTTGAGGTTTGCTCAGTTCCTTTTAAAAAACAAGGTCGAAAACATTAAAGCGGGAGAGATTAAAAACATTGGCCGTAATAGGGTGTCCGTGTAGTTCGATTCGGCAGATGCAGCAAATTGTTTTTTAAATCTTGTTTTCCTTAAAGATCACAATTGAAGACGTGAGTGGATGCAGGAGGTACTTACCTAACAATTTCTGAATGTTGAGATAATCGGCTTCAAAGTTTGAACATTTCATTTGGAAATATTATGTTTTCTGATTATTTATGTCAACATATAATAGTGTGAAATTGTTGTAATTGTTCATATTTATTAGGAGGGAAGCATAAAATTTAAAATAAGTGGATGGAAATTTATTTATTTGAAAAAATGTGTACATACATTCTTCATCCACCGACAATGTAATATGATATTACGAATTTTAAGCATGGAAGAAGGGGGTAAGTAACATTAAATATATAAAAAATGTAGATTTTGCAACATTTTGTCAACTTAACCTTGAGCGACAATGTTATATTAACAATAATGATACTCTGGTTTCAGGGATGTAATCTATTTTTAACCGACTTCTAAAAAAGAGGAGGTTCTCAATTCAATCGGTTTTTTAATGTATGTACATCGATTATGATCCGATTTTCGTGATTCTTTTTTAGTTCGATGCGAAATAGTTAATAGTTAGTTATTAGTTAATATTTTTATATAGTTTGGACCTGTAGTTTAAATTTTATAAGAATTTATGTATATTTCGAAATGTATATTTTAACCGACTTCTTCTCTATGTTCTTCAATATTTCAGTTTTATATGAACCGATTTTATTAATTCTTTTGGCTTTGGATTCGGTTTAGCTCACAGGTAGTTCCATATAAATTTTATTGGTACTTGACCTTGGACTCCGGCGATACGCCAGAGAATTCCTCAAAATCAATTTTTAATATTAACTTACGTGTTTGCGGAAATAAACTAGTAAGTAGGGATCATCATCATCTCAGCGTTGTTAATTAGGAGGTAGGACACGGTGGTATTTCCGCCCGATTGAGCATTCCGACTGGGGAAGTACCTCCGCCCTACAGAATGCCGCGGTAATATTATTTTTTTATACCACTTAGTTGGCAGACAAGCACACGGCCCACCTGATGGGAAGCGGTTACCGTGGCCTATGGACGTATGCAACACCAGGGGTGTTACACTCGCGCTGCCGACCATGAAGAAACCTTCTGATGCCCCTCTCGAAGAACCCCATATTGTAGGTGCTTGAGAAAACCGCAGCAGGGAGGTCATTCCACAGCTTGAGTGTGCGTGGGATGAAGTTTCTTTCATACCGCACAGTGCGCACCGTCTCAGGTCGCAATGTGTGAGGATGAATTCCCTGTCTATGGCGAGAGGTGCGATGATAGAATGTAGCTACGGGCATCATGTCAAACAATTCATCTGAGCACAAACCATTGTATAGGCGGTAGAACACACACAGTAAGGCAAAATCCCTCCTAAGGCTAAGAGGTTCCACACTACCTGTGAGTATGGGATTGTCAACCAGCCTCAATGCCCGTCTTTGCACTGAGTCGAAGGGGTCAAGCTGGTATGCAGGTGCTCCAGCAAAAAGGTGACAGCAGTACTCCATGTGAGGCCGGACCTGTGCTTTATAAAGAAGGAGTTGCTGCCCCGCAGTTAAGTACTGCTTCGCCCTGTTAAGCACTCCGAGTTTTCTTGATGCCAACTTAACCTTGTCCTGCAAATGACTTCGGTATTGGATGTCACTGGAGATATCGACACCAAGGATCCCGATACTCGAGGAAATGGTAAGCGGTGTGTCCAGGAATTCGTGTTGTGTTCCCAGCGGTGAGTAGGGTACCCAGAGCTCTCTGTAGAATTTGTTCTGTCAGTGGGATGACTGACAGTCAAGACTTTGCGTTAGTCCCGGTCGCATTCATTTTTCCGGTTTTTACTTTTTCACATCTCACGGTCTTAAGTACCCATGGTATGAGACGATTGGTACGCATGTCATCCTCCACGATACCAATTCAGCACTCGCTTTGTCTACCCCTCTCACCGGGCTCAGTAAAGGCGACATGGTCAGATGCAGCCTGGCGATCACCGCAGAACACGACCACACCAGCGGAGGAACTCTTCGGTATTAACCGCGATGGCACGGACATGAAGGCTGCCCCGGATGCGAGAGTTACTCACGCGATCCTTAAGCGGTACTCCACATATCCACCGCATATTCACCTGGTTGTGTTGCTCTAGCAATGATCATACTTCGCAGCCGTGTTAGCGGACTGGTCTAATTATGGGTTTTATAGATCTGCCTCTTTTACCTAACCGGCATTTTGGGGAAACAAATGAACCTAGTTACCTCACGCCACTTGGCCCATGCAATACGTGACTTAGCGTCGCCTGTGCGCTCGACTAAGGCATCAGTTTAGCGCTTTTTTGATGATCTGTTTTGGATCATTAAGGAGTGTCATCACTATGATGCGAACAAGGACTCCGGGCCACCCTTGCGAAAGATGACCGGGGCAGCGGCACGAAGCGTTCTTTCCGAGTGCAAGATGGGTACACCTTGGTTCCCAGTTCGCACATCCACCGATTTCACTGCAATTCCAAACCGACTTCACTTGGACTCCGACACTCGAGTGTACGGCAGCTGGGTAAGAGTGGAATCGTAGGGGTATGGAGTCCGTTTAAAGTCGGAATGCGTTGAAATGGATTCGTTTTGGAGTCGGAGTGAAGTTAATTTACCATTGGAGTGAAGTCGGTTTGAAGTCGGAGTGAAGTTGGTTTAGGGTTGGAGTGAAGTCGGTTTGGAATCGGAGTAGTTGTTTTAGAGCTGGAGTTGGAATGTAGTTGAGGGGAGTCACCGTGATATCGGAGGGAGTCAGATTGAAGTCGGTTTGGAGTTGAAGTGAAGTCATTTTAGATTAAGAGTAAAGTCGGTATGGAGTGAAATCAGTTGTGTCGGAGTAAAATCAGACTGGAGTCTTTCATATTTAACACGCAACACAACATGTCACGCTTAAAAAGTTCGGCAGCATTGAGCAACATGTGCGATGTTGGCAGCTTATGCGCAACGTGCCGGTCAGTTTAGTTATGTATGTGTACATTTAATTATGTAACCTACATCCCGAGCTACAGCATATTTCGTATGGAAGTGGTGAGAGATATTCCCACCGATTGGACGTTGGAGGAATTAGTTGGGGGTATATCCTTTACTGCTGGAGAAGTGGTGAGAGCTAGACGTCTCAATACAAAAATTACAAGAGACAATGTTCCTGTGTGGGCTCCATCAAACACTGTGGTTCTAACTTTTTTGGGTTAGGTCCTTCCCGATAAAGATTTTTGTTTTAATGCATCGCTTCCTGTTTCTCTTTACCAGCTTCCAACAATACAGTGCATGAATTGCTGTCGATTCGGCCACATTGCCAAGCAATGCCGATCAAAACCCCGATGTTATAAGTGTGCATAATCCCATGCCGGTGATTCCTGTACTGTTGCTGATACAGGTATTTCTTGCTTTTTATGTTCCGGTGGTAACCACCCCGCTACCGACAGAAGATGTCCTGAGCATAACAGGCAAAAATCTACAAAAAGTATTATGTCTGAGGAAAATATAAGTTATGCCGAAGTCTCTTCTAGACTCCCTCAGTCTCGTAGACCCCTCTATTCCGAGGCTGCTGCTAGGCCCCAAACTCCTAAATATTCTTCTCTCATTTCTCCTCCTGCCCCTTCCCTCTTGTCTCCTCCTTCTGTATCTTATAAAAAAAACTATTTCCCTCCCTATACGCCCAAGGTTTGTTCCAGGGAAATCTTTTGATGTTCATGAACACAATGAATTGACTAATTCGCCTCCTTCTACTCAACCCAATGGGTGCTGCATTAAACCTCCTACAGAGACTACCCCTCTGGCCACTCCCAATGACAATGTTGTCCAACTTTTGCTCTGTTCGTTAATAAATATACTAACGAAATTGTCAGATGCTCTGCCGCACGACGTTGCCCTTCTTGTAGAACAATTACTGGAGATTATCTCAAAAAATAATTTTAACAATAGTTCTCAATCCCCTTCAATGGAACTGTAAGAGTATTCATCGCAGAAAGCCAAATCTTATTGATTAAATAAATCAACACCAACTTGCTATTCAGGAAACCTTACTAAAACCTATGTCCCGTTTTAGAAATTCTACGACGCATTTTAACGTTTGCTTTATTTTATTATTATTGTAATAGTGATATATCCAAGGTTATAAATATACGTGACTTGTTAAGTTGGAAGAAATCACTTTTGTTTATTTATTACATTTCTAGCGTTTTTTGAGCGTTACTTAGGCTCGTTAATTTAATTATGTGCACGTTTCACTGTAATAGTTCAATATTTTTGTCTTAAGAATTCTGTTTGGGAGTTTAAAGTTCACACTTTACTTCAATATCACAATTTAGTATTCATACATAACATTCTTGCCGTTGTATAGCGTTATTAGTTACTGATTAACGATAATTTCAATCACTTTTGTTGCCTTAATTTGGTTAAAATAATTAACAGCGCGAAGCACTTTTTTGAAATGTGTTTACTAGACAGCGCCATCTTTGTCCGCATTTGACGTTTCTCCGCATTCTAGATTCCACAACACAAGCTAGTTTAGTTATACTTACCATGGGTCCAAATAGCACTGTGTGTAACTCGTGCGGATTACCATGGCAACTGGCTTCTCAAACGTTACTATAACAAATCTGAACTAAAATTCGATAACTAAAAACTACGAAACTCAAACTAAGGCAAACGTGAAACGGTCACAGTGTTGCGGATGCTGCTGGTCTCGGGGCCTCGTGCGGGGATGCGAGAGGGTTGTTTTTGAGCCAGATGAGATGTTTTTGCATAAGTTTTACAATTGTTATTCGTTATTATTATATATCTCTAAACCCCAGTGACACAAAATTCACTAAGCGCTGTTGGGTGCCTCTTAAGGACAGCACGGGGCAATACATTTTATCAAACCAACGGTTCTGAGGTTAATAATAATGTCCGGCGGACTGCTCTCCAGACAATCGCATTTGGTTCGGAGCGTACAAAGTTCGGGGGTTCGGGCCGTACCAAATACGGTGGTGTGTTAGGACTTTAACACTAGAGACTGGTATTCACGCTAACCGCTCCAGCTGGAGCGGTTAGCGTGAATACCAGTAACTACTATCGTCACCACTCTTCTCTACTACAGGCTGCCACTCACAGCTCTTTATACAATGTTAGTGGCTCTGTGTCTTTCATAGTGCCGCATGGTCGCTCCACGTCTCTCATCCAATCGGTGTGGTTGACAGTCATCACCTGATGCTGCGCCAGAACGTACTCGTAGCGTCAGCGTCCCGTGCAGTACTGTCTACTGTCACTCTCGGCACCCTCCAGTAGTTACCAATTTCGGTAAACACACCTCTCATATGTGTGGAACTTGCGATTCTCAGTATTATTACTAAAAGAAAACTCAAATTAAAAAAAAATATTCTGTATTCATCATCAAAATTAGAAAGTAACATTATTAAAATTAATATGAAAGTGTACAATAGTAAGCACTATACATTAAATGAATCACAAGCCTTTATTAAAGTTCTTACTATAAACTATGTCAGGATAAGCAGAGGACAAATAATAACACTACGAGTGTTGCCGCTGGAGATTGCTTCCAGAATTGACACCGCCTCTAGTCGCTAGTCATTCATTCATTTATTCTGGCAACTATAGTCCACATACAAAAAAAGTAAAGACATGCAACATTTAAAACAATTAATTAGATTCTGTTGATAGGTTCACAAAGTCCCACGTTCAACGTGTAACTTGGAGAGCCTACCCATCGCTGCTCCTTCCCTCCTGCCTGCGAACACCTTCAACATGCCGCTAGAGCTCGCCCACAGCCTGTGCACCAACGAGGCCCTTCTTTTGCGCATGAGCGTAAAAAATTCATCTGTGCTTCTAGCTGCAAACATTTCAGATGTACTGCAGTATCGGGGGAGCCCCAGCAGCACCCCAAAGGCGTTATTATATTGCACGCTATTGACACAGAGCACATACGAACTCCACACAACCTACGCGGTAGTTCTAATGTAAGATAAGTTTGGACACGTGTACACTTAGCTATACTATACACCTATAAGCACTTTATTCTAATTTGCTTTAAGCTATTGCTGAAGCCACCGTAAAGCGTTTATGCGCTTTTATTTTAGTTATAAACCTCTGTGGCGTGGCGGTAGAGAGGTCAACAGCTGACTTAAAGATCGCGGGCATAATTTCCGCTCAGTGCAAACATTTGTATGTATCAATATTGTATAATTATTTCCATTGTTAATTTATAGATCTGTTTAGATGCATTCTAGAATATGGGTGATATGGGATCTGGAATACGGATTAGCGTACTTAGATACATTCTAATGAATGCATGCGTACAGTAGGTACTGCATGTACTGTAATGCATGTACTGAACAAGGAAACATCCCGACCAATCCACGAACTGCTGGGTTGGTCGGTAGACACTGCCTGTGTCCCCGCACTAGCAGTGTCAACATTTACAACTAGTTGGTCTACCTATACTATTGTTACGACAGACGCCGATATCTCGAAAACTAATAATCGAATTTTTCAACAAATAAAAACGCATTGACGAGGTACTCTACCAAATGGCATAGAAAAATCTAGAATCGTCAACACAGTCACAACCTACCTACGAGTACCTACACTCTTTTGAATAAAAGCCAACAATAGGTAAATATCGAGAATGTTATCGAAAGGACAGCGACGGCGGCGAACATCAAAGAATAGGTATTTATCGCTCGCGAATTTTCTAGATAATACGACCATCCTAATTGAGAGGTATAAAAACACGCTCGCAAAGCGACACGATTCATTCTGTCTTTGAGATCGATAACGAACACAGTGATGTGGAACCTCTCAGCCTAAGGAAGGACTTCGCCTCGCTGTGTGTTCTTCCGCCTATACAATGGTCTGTGCTTAGAAGAATTGTTTGACATGATGCCCACAGCTACATTCTATCATCGCACTGCTCGCCATAGGCAGGGAGTTCATCCTCATATTGAGACTTGAGACGGTGCGCACTGTGCGGTATGAAAGAAACTTAATCCCACGCTGCGGTTTTCCCAAGCACCTATTCTTCAAGAGGGGCATTAGAAGGTTTTTTCAGGGTCGGCAGCGCGGGTCGGCCGGGGTGCGAGGGATATGCCTGTCAACCTCACCTTCGGCAACCAAAACGACCCACAGGCGGCGTGCGTTTTAGTCGGTTCGAGTCCGACATAACCTCCTCCACCGGCTCCGGTGAGGAGGTATCCGTGGGGATTTTGCGCACGTAAAAAAAAAAAAAAAGAAGGGTCGGCAGCGCGAGTGTAACACTCCTGGTGTTGAATACGTCCACAGCCTACGGTAACCACTTTCCATCAGGTAGGCTGTGTGCTCGTCTGCCACCGAAGTGAAATGAAATAAAAACCGACAACCGCGCGGGCGGCACCGCGGGCGGAAGGCTAGTATAATTATATAACCACAAAAGAACACGCACTTATTTACATACACAGCAACACCCGGTGACTCAACAATATTCAATCATTCAAACATTTGCACTGAGAGGGAATCGAATCCGACCCTTTGACTTAGCAGTTGCACGCTCTACCACTGCGACACAGTAATGTTATATTGGCGCAGAACAGATATTAGAATTAATGTTATTTCACACACATTTCACGCCGCACTTTAGTCTAGCACACCTAAAGTACTCGCAGGGTTCCCTAACAAGTAAGCGACTGTAGTAATGCTCCAACTTATTTGCGGGAACGCTTCAATTATCTTGTGCCTAGGGGCCAGCCCTGTCGTCTTTCTTCCTCTCTTCTGCTTCGCACACCTGCACACAGTTCCAGCTGTTATGATGGATCCTTCACGGTACAAGCTGTACGTCTTTGGAACGCACTACCTCACACCATTCGCAGTAGTAATACTCTGGACATTTTCAGAAGAAGAACAAGGGAACATTTTCTCTCACAATAATGAAGTCTGTATATTTATCTATTTATGCTTTGTATATTTATATATATTTATATTATATATGTATATATATTTACGAGTATGTATATGTATGTAGGTATATTATGTATTATGTGTAGGTGTAAGTATGTATTAATATAATACGTAGTATGCTATGTTTGTGTAAATACATGTACCTACCTGTTCAGGTAGGTACGCTTATTATCTTTTTTATTTTTATTTTGTTTTCTTTCTTTGTTTATCTTTTCTTTTTGTTTCTTTTTTTTTTTTTGTAATGTACACTTCAAATCCCCTTTCATTATTTTATGCTCCTCTGCTACTTAAAGGTTTGCTGGGAGAGAACTCATTTTGAGTTAAGCTCGCCTTTGTACATCTTCTTTGATGTGTTTTGTGTATGATTTATGTACTGTGTGTGCAATAAAGAATTAAATAAATAAAATAAATAGTTTCCTGTGAGTGTTTAAAAGAATATGTCTTACTAACTTGCTCTTATCACTAAAACATTTCTTACACACTAACTGACTGACTTGACATTACACTCATAAGGTTTCTCGCCAGTGTGTGTACGAGTATGGTGATTTAAATAACTATTAGTATTGTAATATTTCTTACAAATATTACACTGATAAGGCTTCTCGCCAGTGTGTGTACGTGTGTGCTGAACTAAACTCCCTTTGCGATTGAAACATTTCTTACATACTTTACACTCATAAGGCTTCTCGCCAGTGTGTGTACGAGTGTGCTTAACTAAATTACTTTTTTGATTGAAATATTTCTTACACACCTTACACTCATAAGGCTTCTCGCCAGTGTGTGTACGAGTGTGCTTAACTAAATTACTTTTTTGATTGGAATATTTCTTACACACCTTACACTCATAAGGCTTCTCGCCAGTGTGTGTGCGCATATGAATATTTAAACTCCCCCTCTGATTGAAACATTTCTTACACACCTTACACTCATAAGGTTTCTCGCCAGTGTGTGTGCGAGTGTGCTTATCTAAATTACTCTTTACATTGAAACATTTCTTACACACCTTACACTCATAAGGCTTCTCGCCAGTGTGTGTGCGAGTGTGCTTATCTAAACTATCCTTTACTCTGAAACATTTCTTACACACCTTACACTCATAAGGCTTCTCGCCAGTGTGTGTGAGAGTGTGCATATCTAAACTACCCTTTTCACTAAAACATTTCTTACACACCTTACACTCATAAGGCTTCTCGCCAGTGTGTGTGCGAGTGTGCTTATCTAAACTATCCTTTACTCTGAAACATTTCTTACACACCTTACACTCATAAGGCTTCTCGCCAGTGTGTGTGCGAGTGTGCTTATAGTTGCGCCAATAGGAGTAAATTCAAATCGTCTCTCAGTTGGTTGACACTGAACACACGCTCCCTATACCCATCTCCCTCCCGCACTACCTTTAAAGTGAGATAGCAATAGTTTTCGCCCCGACCAATGGTTGAAATGGCCGCATCTTGACTTCCGTATTGAACTAGAATCAGCAATGGCGGCGGCGCGCGCGACTCTCAGAAATTAATAATGTTTGTTGGATTTTAACCGCTTTCATAGACCTTTACTGATCGGATTGTGCCTCTCGTGTCCCTCAAGTGATTTAGTGATGTGGGCAGCAACTCCTGAGCCAGGAAGAGAAGACCGGTGCACCGGCTCCGACAGCACGTGGCGTCATAAAGGTTAGTGCATCCTCTCCTAATTTCTTGGGTTGCATTCAATGCCTAAACCACCTCCGCGGCAACCCGATCACCTATCTTGTTTGTTGTGTAAAGTGTCATATGAAACATTTAGCTTCACCCCCGCAAAATACAGTCCACTAGCTCAGGTGGCATGAGAATCGCGCCACCAGCTTATCTAAATTACTCTTTACATTGAAACATTTCTTACACACCTTACACTCATAAGGCTTCTCGCCAGTGTGTGTGCGAGTATGCGTATCAAAGCTACCCTTTACCCTGAAACATTTCTTACACACATTACACTCATAAGGCTTCTCGCCGGTGTGTGTGCGAGTGTGCGTATCTAAACTACCCTTTTCACTGAAATATTTCTTACATACATTGCACTGATAAGGCTTCTCTCCAGTGTGTGTACGCATATGTATTATTAATGCATATTCACGTCTAAAACATTTCTGACAACTGTCACATATCAAATGTTTAAGTTTGTTGCTTGAGCTCCTATTAACACTTTGGTCTGCACTGATTTTGTTTTTAGACATTCCTTTGTGAGCGTCACTATGATCGGATGTGCTAACATTTTGTTTATTGTTACTTAATTTGATATCTCTTTCGTCGCGTGTTTCCACTATCGTATTATTCTTAACTGGTTTCTGTTCTACAACGCTATTATTTTCGTCTTTTGGTTCTTCAATGTTGTCCTTTGCTTGGTCACTTCTCGTTAGGTTGTTAGCTGGCGTATCTTCATAGTTCATTTGCGTAGTTGGTCGAGGTTTTTAGATACAGGAGCACCTGAATAAGAAACCACATGAATGTAGTAATCTATATTTGTATATTTGTGTATCAAATGGCGGCCTTATTACCTTCAGCATCTTCTTGTTTCACGTCAACACTGTCTGATCCAACTGCAGCCTTCTGCATCACTTCCTCCATGCTCAGGCGTACATTAGACATAACTTCTAGCTTGGCTTGCTGTGAAGACAACACCACATCAGCACACACTTTCACTAACAGAAGACCAATGTTTTTAGTAACAATCTGTTCAAAATTGGAACTTGGACTTGATGTATGAGTTGCCACAAACCCCAGGACTAACTGTCGCAACGTGTGCTGACGACACAGCCCTACTCTCCTATAAGAGTGCCTGAATTTGAGTGCCTTACTCAAATTCAAATTCACGTCTTTTATTGATTGAATAAGAGTACTACATACTAGTAAATAAAATTGTTGAGATAGGAGGTGTTGCACAGCTGTCCTCTCACTCAATCTGCCCCTGCGACACAAAGGCCTCCCCCAGTAGCCAGTAGTTTATAAGAACACCTTTGGATATACCAACAATCAAGCAGGAAATAGAAGCCAATGGAGTTGACTACTCACTATTCCTGAAACCATATGTTGTGAATAGAGGATTTTAGAAATCCCGGCAAATATAAGGATAGGGCAAGCTCCATTGTCCATATGTATGTATGTCTGTTCAAAATTGAGTTTCAATTTAACATCAAAAACAAACATGGCAATTCAACTTGCAAGCTTTGACTTACTTGTCGAACACTCTACAAGCACAATCATGAATGAATATGAAAAGTATTTACTACTATTATTATTTTAAACTTCTCAGCTTTTTCGGCTGGTATGTGTGAACCTATGACAGGCTTAAGCCAAGTGAGTCAGTTCATTTTGAATTGTGGTGGGTGTTTGTGTAGTGGATGTGAGGAATCGCCTAACTATGGAACATGTATCTATAACAACTGATCTCTGTAATGAAATATAATAATAATAATAATAATGACGTCTTTATTGTACACCAATTACACATTACACCAGAATATGTGATACAAGTTCCGTGGCACGTACAGATGGCGGCCTTATCGCTCTGCGGCAATTTCTTACAGGCAACCATAGGATGGAGATAAGAAAATAGGAGAAGAATATTTTAGGGCAGTTAGGTGAACATAGATAATATATAAAGAAAATAAAATAATAATAATGAAAAAGAAAACACAACAGCCATTGGTAAATATAATTATACATATATAAGCATACACACTATATATATATATATATATCTTAGAAAAAGTCACAATACATTAACACAAACATAATTATACTTCATACTACCTTATTATTCCACTCTTTCATAGAGACAGGTAGTATTCCTTGACGAGTCTTTTGAACACAGGCAAGGACTGAGCTCGCCTTACAGTCACTGGCAAAGCATTCCACAACCGAGTCGCCTGAACCGAAAAGGATTTGTCAGCAATGTTGGTGGAATGGCTCGGTATTTTCAACCTTAGATTCTCCGATGATCTCAAAACCTTTGAGTGAGTGTCGTGCAAGAACTGAAATCGCTGTTTCAGGTACGAAGGAGTTAGTTGGTTAAATAAAATGTTGTATAGTAAGGAGAGAATATGCGCATTCCGTCGAAGGCGTATAGGTAACCACTTGAGCTTTTTTTGAAATTCTGAAACATGATCATATTTACGTAATCCAAATACGAATCGTATACAAAGCTTTTGGAGTCTCTCAAGCTTGTTAAGTTGGTCTTCAGTGAGATCTAGATAGCTGGCATCAGCATAGTCGAGAATAGGAAAAATGAGAGATTGTACAAGCGCAGTCTTAGTGGCAGTAGGTAGAAAATTTTAAAGCCCGAGAGTATATCTGCAGATCATCAGCATACAGGTGGTAGGAAGAAGATAGTTCGTCGGTGATAGAGTTTATAAAAACTGCAAAAAGTAGGGGAGATAAAACGCCGCCCTGTGGTACACCAGCGGTTGTTGTACACCAAGAGGAGATGGATTCTTTGACACATACACGCTGCCGGCGACCAAACAGGTGACGAAACCAGTCAATCACCGTTGGAGATATGTTAAGAGTGCTCAATATGCCAAGTAACACGTCGAAATCTACGGTATTGAATGCGTTACTGAAGTCCAACAAAGTTAGTACTGTCAGCTCACCGCTTTCCATACCTGATCTGATATCTTCCGTAATATGAACCAAAGTAGTAGTAGTACTGTGACCAGGACGAAATCCAGACTGTAGAGGATTCAGTAGTGCGTTTTTTGAGAGGAAATTAGAAAGTTGAGTGTTAATGAGACGTTCAAGGACTTTAGAAAGTAAGGGTAAGATAGAAATAGGGCGATAATCGGAAAAAGAGGAAGGATTTTTCTTTTTAGGAATAGGAATTATCTGAGCCTCTTTCCACGTTTTTGGAAACACGTTGTTAGTTATTGAGAAATTCAGGATATGACAGATGACAGGAAGGATTTCATCAATGATAGGGTGGATCATATTACGGCTGATACAGTCCGTACCCACAGCATTAGACGTGATTGACATTATGCTCCTCCTAACATCACAAGCCGAGAATTGACTAAATAAGTAAGGAGAGCAGTTGATAAACCGCGGGTACCACGAGAGTGTTCGGACGTGTTTTGTGTTGTATCTTATTTAAAATTAAAATAATTTAATTACTTACATCTTTAGAAACCAAAGTTATGGTTACGAATTGTAATGGTTGTAGTGCCGCGCTGTACGATATTTCTTATATGGAATGTTCGCAAGCAGCATGTAAAAAGTTATACCACCTGAAGTGCTTAGCTATCACTAAAGAGAAGTTCGAAGAGCTATCCGAGGAGTAAAAGAGTACTTGGACGTGTCCAGAATGCGTCAGCAATACTCCTAAGATGGGCAACTCCGACACACCGGTACGCACCAACATGCTAAATAAAACGTTTACACCGAGCGCGAGCTACGTAAACACTGAACGCGGTAGTCGATATCCTAAAGAGAGGGATACATGTATGAGCGACACAGAGCGAGAGTTGTTAGCGGAGCTGCGGGAGTTTCGGCGGGAAACGGCTAAAATGTATGAGGTACAAAAAAAAGAATATGAACGACTACAGCGGAGATTTATTCAAACTGAAACTGAGCTGAAGGGCTTGAAAGGAATTATGGAGGTAGTGAAATCTAAAGTAGACCAGGTTGATGAGCTACAAGATAAAATTAACACACTAACGAAAAGAAATGAGTATCTGGAGTCTCGTCTCACCATAATTTCAAATGCCGATAAAATAAATAATGGAAAGAAATCAGAGTCACCAATATCATTCGCAAAAGTAGTTAAAATTAATAAAAATATAGTGGGTAATAATGTTTTGCAAAAAAGTGTGGCCACAAAGTCAGCTAATACTAGTTCGAATGAAATAGTACAACTACAGGCAACTAACTGTGGGGAGAGTTTGGTAGAAAGAAATTCGGACGAGATAGTAAAAGGAGACAGCTGGACCATTGTTAACAGAAAAAAGAACCGATATGCCAATGGAGAAGTGAAGCGAGGAGGCGGGACCAATATAAATGATATACAAGGAATAGAAAGGAAAAAATACCTACATATCTGGCGTCTTCAGAAAGGAACTACAGTAGAGAATATTGAAAACTATGTAAAGAATGTTTTAAAAATAAAGCTTATGACGGAGAGAGATTATGCTTCATTCATCATAGGGGTACCAGAAACTCAGTATAACTTAATATGTCAGCCAGAAAGTTGGGCTGTAAATATTGAGTTTTGTGAATGGGTGTGGTTTCGCAGATCAAACAGCAAACCAAACTAAAACTATTAAACAGATTGAGATCTTATACCAGAATGTGAATGGACTGCGTACAAAATTAAATCAATTCTATGAAGGGCTAGCAGGTTCATCAGCAGATTTGATTGCTGTCACAGAAACGGGGTGTAACGAGTCCATACATGATGCTGAAATGATACCGCCGGGATACACCATCGTACGTTGTGACCGAGCGGATGGCCGTAAGATGGGCGGCGCGGGTCTCGTGGCCACACCGTGCGCGTCAGTTGAAATTCGTCCTCTAGGACGAAACGACGTAAATATTGATATTGACGCGCATATATTCGAACTAGTTTGTGCAATGGTGTATCAAAGTAATCGGTTGCAGTTTCTGTTATGTGTTGTTTATATTTTATTTATTTATTTATTTATTTTCTTCTTTTAAAAAAACTTACAGCTAATACAATGAAATTTAAACAAAAACAAAAATAGGTACAAGAAGGCCAATTACAAGTTTTTGCGAATAAATACAGATTTTACATTAGAAGACAATATGTAAATTAAAGACAACAGACACAAATAACAGGCAGTACACTACTCATTCACCCTTCAAAGAAGGCATCGCTCATAATTTTTTTGAGTTTTGGTATGCTGGTGTTGAATAAGTCAACTTCGTTGTGTGACCGCGAGATTTCATTGAAATCTCTGCTGGCTCTAATGAGAAACGAATTTTGACGATAGTTGGAATTTGCTATGGGAACACGGAGAAGTCGTGGTTTTCTTAAGAAGGAGTGATGTACGCATAGCCCAATTCTACCCAATAGCTCAGGACAGTCAACTGAACCGTTTGCAAGGCCAAAAAGCAACGATTGATCAGCCACGCGTCTACGTATGTACAGTGGTAGCAAGTGAAATTTTCTGCAACGAGTCACGTAATCATCAAGGTACGATTTGGAACGGTATTGAATATACCTTACAAATTTCCTCTGAATACCTTCAATCAAGTCTACGTAGATGTTATAATGAGGATTCCACACCTGTGAGGAAAATTCGAGGTGACTGCGGACGAACGTGCAATACAAAATTTTAATTGTTTTTATGTTTTTGAAGTCTGCCGATAGCCTCATGATAAAACCCAATGCCTTGGAGGCTCGTTCGACAATAGTATCTATATGCTGGTCAAATATGAGCTTAGAGTCAAAAGTTAAGCCTAAGTCTTTGATTGAATTTACTCGCTTAACACTAGATCCGTTCAATTTGTATTCGTGAATAATAGGTACAGGTTTACGAGTAAAGGTGCATGCATAGCATTTGGATATATTTAATTGTAATTTATTTAATTTACAGTAGCTAGTTAATCTATCCAAATCTGCTTGGAGTGCGAGAGCATCAACTGTAGTAGTAATAGGACACATGATCTTCATGTCATCGGCATAAAGGAGAATTTTGGAGTTGGTGAAACAACTTGTGATGTCGTTGATAAAGACAATAAACAACAGCGGAGCCAATAACGAGCCCTGAGGAGCCCCAGATGGAATATAGGATGTTCTAGATTTGAACCCATTGAGAACAACGGTTTGACATCTGTTCTTAACATAAGAGGAGAACCATCTGAAGAGGTCGCCTCTGATACCAATGGCAGAAAGTTTGCGTAAAAGCAGTTCATGGTCAATTCGGTCAAAAGCCTTACTATAATCAGTGTATATCACGTCAACTTGATGTTTATGGGACATACACTCGGAAATATAGTCACTGCAGACGATAAGGTTAGTAGTGGTGGAACGACCACTCAGGAACCCGTGCTGATGTTCACTAAAGTTGTGTTTGAGTGAGTTGTATAGTTGTTTATAAACGATTCTTTCAAGCACCTTAGCGAATATACACAGTTTTGAGATAGGTCTATAGTTTTCCACCATGTTTTTGGGGCCCTTTTTGTGGATTGGCGTGATAAACGCTGATTTCCACAAATTAGGCACCACCCCTTCATGTAATGAACGTTTGAACAATAAATAAAGTGGTATTGTGAGGCCAGCCGCACATTTGACCATGAGGATCGGGGGTATATTATCTGGGCCTGCAGTTTTATTAGGATCGAGGGCCTTTAGTAATTTGAAGACTTCATCCTCCTGTATCTCAATGGAGCCGATGTCAGTTATGGTATCTACCCCAGAGTCCGAGACTAGACTGTTAGATGTGCTGCTAGTATTTTGCAAGAAATTCGAGTTGAAATAATCACAAAAGTAGTTACAAATTTCCTCACCGTCACTCGAAGAGTGTTGTCCGTATCTTAAAACTGCTGGATAGCAATTCGATTGTTTTTTACTTTTTACGTAGGACCAGAAAGCTTTCGGATTTTTGAGAATAATATTTTCAATTTTCGAGATATATATATATATATAGTCTGCGAACATATCACTCTCTAGTGTTTTAGCTCTGTCTCTTAGTAAAATGAATGATTCGTAGTCAGAGAGATTATTATATTTTTTGAATTTAGAGTGAAATTTGGACTTTTCTTTGAGTATTTTTATAAGCGGTGACTTGTACCATAGTGGATATTTAGTTTGCGGGACAACAGCTTTGGATGGGATATATTTCGAACGTAGTTTATTGACAATATCATAAAAGAAACTTACAGCGTCCTCTAGTGACCTGCTGTTGAGTTCGTTAGGCCAGTCAAAGTTATTTAATTCAGCTGAGATTGCATTAAAATCACCACAGCTGTATAAAAACTTTATGTATGGTGAAGAAGCCAGTGAATGAAGCTGAACGAAATCCGCCGATATACAGAGGGCCCTATGTTGAGCGTCCTCCGGTACCAGAGGGTCGCCACTTGCCGATACGAGCACTTCATTGTTTGAAAAAATTAAATCTAATATCACATTATTGCAGTTTAAATGTGAGTTGTATTGTGATAGATTGCAACACTCCACATCATTAAAAAATGACGTTTGTGCTGTCCCGTTAATGCCATTAGGATAAAAAGAGTGATCGTCATCTGAAAGAGACCATGTAACATTAGGCATATTGAAATCGCCTAGAACTAAAAATTTGTCAGCGGGATTTCTCATTACGATATCGACAAGATTGTTAGAGAAATTTGTTAATTGCATTGTAATTGAGTTTCCCAAGTTTTGAGTGCAGATGTAAACCACGCCTATGTGCATTTTGTACGAAACTCTGGGTTTTTTATTGTGAAGTGTGAGGGTAATCCAAATATCTTCGGCAGAGGAGCACCAATTGTCTTGTATTTCGGTAGCCAGTTCTCTTCGAACTGCCACTAGCACACCACCACCCAGGATCTGGTCTAAGCTAGCATAGTCCCTATCTTTTCTACAAACCAAGTATCGATCATCAAGTAGCTCGCTGCTGCTGATACCGTCATTTAACCATGTTTCAGTCAAACAAATAATATCAAAGTTATTCAACAGCATATTTCTATAAAAACACGCTGTCTTGGTCCGCAGTCCCCGACAATTTTGGTAATAAATACTAATTGGCATCATCGTAGACTATTGTAAATATTAGCATTCGAATAAGCAGATCGTAAGGTACATTGCAAAAAGTTAGAGTAAACAAATAAAACTGGTTACTTTTGCTAATGGATAATAGTATAAAGAGATCTAGTAACAGCGACTGCAATGTTAAGAAAATAAAGCGCATTTTAGAGTAAACATAGATGAACGTCATAGCAAATTCCAAGCGATAGGAGAACAAAAGAATTCGTTGCGTTAGGTGAATAGTCAAAAATATGAATATGTATCTCAAACTTTGCGTATTATAGTAATTACTATAAGAAGCTAAATAAACAGATGTTGTGGTTTTTATGTCTATGAAGAAAGCTTCTGTAGATCCTTTTCTGATTTTATAGTAAGTGCAGGTGAGGTCGGCTTCTTTCTTATAAGAATTTTGCAATTCTTGACCCAGACGTAAGCAAACCCCCGCTCTTTGGCAAATACTTTGGTTTTGTTCAGCAATATCTTGTTATACATTGTGAGATGGTCGTTGACAAAGACTTGGCTGTCTCCCTGCAACCCCAGATCAGTTAGTTTGATGGCATGCTTTTTTGCAGCTGCTATAAAGTTCTCCTTCAGATATAGATTGTGAATCGAGCAGATAATTGTCTTACTGCGTGGGTCACTCCTCATTGGGACTCGCACGATATAATTGATTTGGTCTTTGGGGATGTCAACCTTAATAACTCCGCCTATCTTTGTCATGACAGTAAATAGGTTTTCAGAATTGGAAATAGGGATACCTTTGATTTCTACATTACTTTTGCGAGACCTTTGTTCATTCTCACGGTGTAGATCATCGAGTTTGTCAAGCTGCTCACGCAGAGACGCAACTTCTTCCTTTGTCTTCTTCAGAGACTCAATATCCTTGGTGAGGGATGAAACTTTGGCTTCCATGTTTTTGATAGATTGATGTGCAAATTCAACAGAGGTTTTAACACTAATCAGCTCCTCCTTTATGGACTTTATTTCCGCCAGTTCCGCTTGAATATTAGCCATCATATTCATTAAATCTGGTATAGCAGCAGTTTGAGCTGTTAGCCGCTTTAACTCGGCGAAAATACCTTCCAGTTCTGTAGCAGCCTTAGGACGTGGACTGCTAGATTTGCATTTCGGACATTTCCATGTCGATTGTTTTGCACCCAGTCTTCGCCAACCCACTTCAGTAATTCCCGCACATGCGAAATCAAGGTGAGTCTGGCAGACGGAACACTGAACACCATCCAGGAACTCAACACCACAGTGAGCGCACGTTGACATTTTAATGAATATATATTCCAACAGTACTATCGCGAAACTTTGAGAAACGCAGGCGAACGGGTCGCTCAATGCAATATAGATGTGCGTGTGCTACGCGTAGCCTGTCTGACTACTGACTGTATATACCTCCTAATAGCAGTGAAAACGAGTATTTGTTATTATTCAAAATTTTTGAAGACTTGTGTAATAAGTACAAAAATATTTTAATAATAGGGGACTTTAACTTGCATTCGTGTTCGTTAAATGTTATTAATTATTATGAATACTTTATAACGTACTGTGGATTTACTCAGAGTAACAATATAGGTAATAAAAATGATAGACAGTTAGACTTAGTGTTGAGTACATTCGCGGACAGTCGGGAAGTGAGTGTGCGAGTGGCGGCGGCGCCGTTGGTGCGGGTGGATGGGCATCACCCACCGCTGGAGGTGTCGGTGAGGTCAAGCGGTCACCGCTTGTCACCGAGTAATGATGGTTCACAGATGGACTCCGAGGCCAGTGCGCAGAGATCATCAGGTTGGAATTTTATTAAAGCCAATTTCTTATCACTATATTCACAACTTGCGTCTGTTGATTGGACTAGTATTTACAATTTTAACTTAGAAACGAGTTTAGATTATTATTATAGCAAAATTAATTCAATAGTAGATGACTGTGTTCCAAGAAAAAAGCGAAGTAGTGTACACTCGAGGTACTGTTACCCCGAGTGGTACACTATGGAAATAATTCGCGACATAAAAAAGAAGGCAAACCTTCATAAAAAATATAAGGCGACAGGCACTAGGGCTGATTACGGGGTGTTTGCTGCATATCGAACAAAGGTGAAAAATATGATAGCACTGGCACGGGAACAGTATCAGAGCAGGGTTCAGAGTCAACTGCAAAGCGACCCAAAAACTTTTTGGAGTTTTATTAATTCTAAAAGGGGTAGTAGAAGTTCGCAAACCATAATGAAAGACGGCATAGCTTTGAATTCAGAGGAGTGTGCGGGAGCTTTCGCGGAGTATTTTTATTCCGTGTACAGTAAAAGGCGGCCCGAGCTGTGCGTGGACAGGGCGGTCATGGAGGCGAGTGCCGTGAGCGGAACCGACGCGGCGCGGGTACATATAGACAAGTTAGATTTGAAGGAAGTGCTAAGGGCGCTTCAGCAGTTGAAACCAAAAAAGTCGATGGGGCCTGATGGTATACCACCCTACATTTATAGAGATTGTCGATATGTACTCGCGGAGCCATTACTTCATATCTATAATTTATGTCTGCAAACAGCGGCATTCCCCGACATATGGAAGATCACCCGTGTTGTGCCAGTGCCAAAAACGAGATCAGGTAGGAGGGTGGAAGAGTATAGGCCAGTGGCCGTGTTGTCCACTCCCGCTAAGGTGTTTGAGTTGGTTATTCAAAAACGTATTCTAGCGCAGGTAAACCCGCAACTGACAGAAGCTCAGCACGGATTTCGACCGTTTCGAAGCACCACCAGTAACCTCCTGAGCTACATGAATGATCTAGTTCCGGCGGTGGACGGGGGAGTGCAAGTTGACACCGCTTATTTTGACTTCCGAAAAGCATTTGACGTAGTAGATAATGACGTGTTATTGAGAAAGTTAGCTGGTGTTGGCTTCACTCCGCATCTGCTGAGCTTCTTTGGCAGTTACATGGCAGATAGGCGGCAGTATGTCGAGTACGCTGGATTCGTGTCACAGCCATATAATACCTGGTCAGGCGTTAGTCAGGGCAGTAACTTAGGACCTTTGGAGTTCATCATTATGATCAATGATTTGCCCAAAGTGATAAGGGATTCAAAGTGTTTGTTGTTTGCAGACGACTTAAAACTGTACCGAAGTATCGGTAGGGTGGATGACTGTGAAAAATTGCAGAGGGATATCAATAGGGTAGTGTTGTAATAATTAAAAAATAATATGTTATTACAAAGTAAAAAAAATTGGTTCGCAAGCGTCAGATGTAATAATAAAAAAATATGTGTCATATGACAATGAAAGAAAGTAAGTGTGTAATCTCCTATTTAAAAGAAATATAAATAAAATTGGTTTGTAAGTACATTACCATAAAAGTTCGGGCGCCTTGGAGATACACATGCCTAAGATAATCAGCGGATATTGGAAACTTTTAATCTTCCGGAGGTGAGCTAAATGAAACCAAACTGTGAGGTTTAAGGTTTTATTGTCCACTCCAGTGTGCATTTAGAAATAGTTGCAAGGATACATTCCTAATGTATATCTAACCTTAAATTTAAAATTAGAGTTTTATAAGCTAGGTCAAAATGATCTTATGTCAATATGATTCTATGTCACCAATGCACTTTTAGGTTATTTTGAAGTTTAGATTTAAAATATAATTAAAGTAAGCTCACGGCATCCCTCGGCGAGTATATGTAAACACAGCAGCGAGAAAGCTCGTAGCAGGCGAAGTTTTCAGTTTAAGCCCATGCGGTACATCCATGTTTGAGGTGAAAAGTCCAAACCCTCCATAAGGAAATGCAGATGACCGAAGACAAAGGAACGCCGAAAAAGGTCCAAAGAAAAGAGAAAAGGCCAAGACAAAGGGCAAAGGCGGCTCCAACCTGGAAACCTGTAATAAAATTGCATGTCATTAGAACAAACTCCAATATGAATGAACACGAGGTCCTAATTTTTTATAAATTTGTGCGTCTTACCGCCTTAATTTGCTGGAACAATGCCAATAGCAAAAGAAATCATAATATTCTCAGATTAAGAGCTGAAACAATAGAATTCCAACAATTATTTTTCAAATTAGGAGCGTGGCGAATTTCCATCAAAGGGAATCTTATTAAAAAATGACAACTCACCAGAAATAAACTATAATTCCACAAGAGGATAGTTGTGAGGACACAAACTATTATCCTTTAGGCCAAAATACTCTCATTTTTATGAGATTTATTGAAATTAAGTTACGAAGCCATGAATATCGACCATCCAGTCTCAAAGCTAGGAAGAAAGGTGCCTTGACAGCGATACGTCAAAATGTCATTCACTCCGCGCTCCGAAACCCTTCGTTCAAAAATAGAATTAAAACCGGTGTGACGACGTTCGCAGAGCGCGTCGTTACATTACATCCCTCCCCAAAAAGAAAAAAGAAAGAAAGAAACTTCCTTTTCTAATGAAAATTATGAGAGTCCAGAACAAAATTCCAAAAAACCTCAAAAGACAAAATGTCCCGCAACATTTTTCAATAAACAAAAAGGCATTGCGAAAGCATCTTGCAATGGGTATTGCAGAAACAATTATAAATTAAAGAATGGGAAAGCATTCCTAAAAATCAAAGAATGTGAAAACACTCGAAAAGTAAAGAACCAAACTCAGAAAAGAGTAAAAACTTATTTCAACACAAAAGTGAAAATAAATCCTTCAATAAAACAAATTAAACAATCCCTACTCAATTCCATTCCAGATATCGATTAGGCAACCAACGCCGTCGAATCTAATCCTTGATCTTAACCAGCCTTCTAGCATCAATACAAAAGTGCGGTTGAGCTCCTACGCCACCGACTCTATACCAGCTATTCCTGAAACAAAAATATGAAACTAACAAGATATCGGTTAAGCACCAACGCTGCCGAATCTGAAAGAAAATCTGTAAAAACAATGAAGTTTTCCCACTGTCGGTTAGGTTGAAAAGCCGCCGACTTCAAATTCCTATTCCAACATCCAAAACGTCAAAACAAAATCACAACAAAAGTGTCGTAATAATATATTTATAAGCATTGTGATCGGCATAACACCACCAACTTTCCGAGCACAAGCAAAATATAAAGAAAATATGACAATTGTGACCAGTACAACACCACTGACTTTCTGAGCACAACCGCATAAGAAAAGTATGACATTTGCGACCGGCACAACACCACCGACATCCCGTGCGCAAAGCATAAAAAATGTAACAATGTGTATAAAAACACAATCGTACAAAAAGAGAAAAACGACAATTACGACCGGCTCAACACCACCAGCTTCCCGTGCGCAAAGCGTAAGGTGTGACTATGTGTATGAAACACAATAGCACAAAAAATTGTAAAGTCCAGTAAGACACAAGTTTCCCAAAAAATGGTATAACAAGGTGTGTAAAAAAATGCATAAAATGCGTCCAATCCGAGAATCTTAATACTAAGAAAATAACCCAGAACTGTACAAAAATAAAGTTCAAGAAACTTAATTTTCCATTCCCTAAGTGAGTGGAAATAAGTCAAGTGAATTTAATGTAGAAAATGAATATTAAATTTCACTCCTATATTAGAGTAGAAACTAAATTCCTAAATTTGTACAAAATATACAATATTAAATATACAAGTGTATAAAAATATATACAGGAAAATAATCCTATACAACAAAGATAAATAAAAATTATAAGATCTTTTGATGTGGAACTATTTGTTAATATGGAGTAGAGTTACATAAAAATAAGTCCTAAAATGACCTAAGTTATTTTTGAAGGAAACTAAAATTGAAATTAATAAATTGTTGTGAAGTTCCTAACATACATCTCCTTTCAAGAACCATAAACCTACCAAACATCACCTTTTAATGGTTCATTACTTCAAACAAAGTACCAAAGACAAAGATAGACATTGTCAAAACAAGAATAATTTTAATATTTAATTATGTCTTTAATATGATAACGACCAGTATAGTTTTTATTAAGGTCTTTTAAAACATAAACATTAGAGGAAATTTTATCTATTATTTCACACTTAACAAACTTAGGTGCTAACTTAGCCGAAAAGAATGCAGGAGCATTAGACTGCACAAAACTTCTCCTCCACACTATATCTCCCACTTCAAAAGAAATGACCTTCCTTCCTATATTATAATAACGCGCATTACGCTTATAAGCTTTAAGCAATGAAGCTTGAACTTTTATAAAAATATCACTAAGTGATTTAAGTGAAAAAGCAAATGAAGACCTATCAACAACATCAAGTTGATTGAGGTTATCAAAAGAATTACTAAAACGGTGCAATGAAGCATCAAAAATAAGTTCTCTACCGAACATGAGAAAATTAGGAGTGAAATCTGTAGCTAGATTCACACTACTATTTAAAGCTAATTGAACATGAGGCAAATATTTTGACCAAGTTCTATGATCATCTTTAACAAAACAAGAAATACATGTTTCGACTGTTTTGTTATATCTCTCTACAGGATTATTTTGAGGTGTATATAAAGTATTATAAAATATTTTACTAATATTATAACTTTTTAGAAAATCTACAAATTGCTTAGCTGTAAATTGGCTTCCATTATCACAAACAAAAACTTTAGGTGTTCCAAACTTATCAATGAATCTACGGTAATAAGAACATAACCCAAGAAAACTTCTTAATTGTCTAACGCTTTCTGGGCGTGGGTCTGTATGTAAACCATTACTATCAACAATATAACCAAGATAACGCAGTTTATCTTTACAAAAATTACACTTTTTTAAATTAATAGTTAACCCAGCATCTTTAAGGATTTTATAAATTTTATTTAAGTAATCTAAATGATCAGAGAATGTAGAATTTATCAATATGAGATCATCTAAGTAACAGAATGCTACATTATCAAATTCTGGTCCAAACATAATCTTGTTCCACCATCGCGTTTTTCAACGGCTAACACTGGAGAACACCAAGGAGATTTAGAAGGTTCAATAATATTTTCCTTTAATAAAACTTCCACTTCATCATAAAGTTCTTTTTGTTTAGCAGGACTAAGGGGCCAATAACGTTGTTTAAAAGGTTCACCAGTAACATTAATTTTATGTTTAACTAAATGAGTAAGACCTAAGCCTCTCTTTTCATAAGAAATATTTTCAAAAAGTGAAATAATTTTATTTAACTCGTGTTTCTCAGAAGGAGAAAGTTCAGAAACAGAAGTAACTGCATTTACACAAGTAGTGGATTCATATTCAAAAGTAATATTATTCCATAAGTCTTTAGCAAGATTAAATTTCAACCAAAAGTCAAATCCCAAAATAATTGAAGGTTTAAAAGAAGGTATTATCAAAAAATCTACATTTTGAGTCAAGTTATCACAAGTGATAGGTAAAACCATAGTTCCAATAACATTGTGTGCAGAACCATCAGCAGTAACAGCGTTACCTTTATAAGGTTTAAATTTATAACCTAATTGCAAAAATGTTTGATGAATATTAGAACCGAGTACACAACTACAAGCTCCACTATCTAACAACTTCAGATAAATCAGCCATGACATGAGGCATCTCATGAGTAGAAGTACCAACTGGAACATCATTAACAATATTCTCAAACAAAGGCGGGACCTGTATTTCCTTATCCATGTTTGATTTATAAAAGGATGTGAAAATCTAATAAAAAGTTGTATTAAATACACTATAAGTTTCTAATTAAAGTATCAATTAAAGTTTCTAATTAAAGTTAATTAAATTATGAATGAAGTTAATTGCATTAATTTCAAAACGCTAAACTCAAAAGTCAAACAAACTCATAGAATGGAATGTTATTGTTGCAAAAGTTATTTAGGTCAAATGCCTATAAAGATAAAAATGCATTAGTGATTCACAAAATAAATTATTTATGTCTACTTAAGGTAAACAGCAAATATTCAAATATTACTATGTTTTCACACATGTGAATAAAGGTTAAGAACTAGTAATTATATAATATTACTAAGTGGAAAATCTTACCTGTAATTGAGAGATACAAACAATAGTACTAACTTGTAGTATGATTAGTTTTGCAAAGTAAACAATAACAAAGATTTACTGTAATACACAGTTATGTAACAGTAAAATACATGAAGAAAACACTGTTCTTAACATGATAAAGTAAAAAATAATGCAAAGGTGACAAGGAATAAAGATATATGCACACTGTCATGTCCCTGTTCGCGAGTGCCAATTGTAATAATTAAAAAATATGTGTTATTACAAAGTAAAAAAAATTGGTTCGCAAGCGTCAGATGTAATAATAAAAAAATATGTGTCATATGACAATGAAAGAAAGTAAGTGTGTAATCTCCTATTTAAAAGAAATATAAATAAAATTGGTTTGTAAGTACATTACCATAAAAGTTCGGGCGCCTTGGAGATACACATGCCTAAGATAATCAGCGGATATTGGAAACTTTTAATCTTCCGGAGGTGAGCTAAATGAAACCAAACTGTGAGGTTTAAGGTTTTATTGTCCACTCCAGTGTGCATTTAGAAATAGTTGCAAGGATACATTCCTAATGTATATCTAACCTTAAATTTAAAATTAGAGTTTTATAAGCTAGGTCAAAATGATCTTATGTCAATATGATTCTATGTCACCAATGCACTTTTAGGTTATTTTGAAGTTTAGATTTAAAATATAATTAAAGTAAGCTCACGGCATCCCTCGGCGAGTATATGTAAACACAGCAGCGAGAAAGCTCGTAGCAGGCGAAGTTTTCAGTTTAAGCTCATGCGGTACATCCATGTTTGAGGTGAAAAGTCCAAACCCTCCATAAGGAAATGCAGATGACCGAAGACAAAGGAACGCCGAAAAAGGTCCAAAGAAAAGAGAAAAGGCCAAGACAAAGGGCAAAGGCGGCTCCAACCTGGAAACCTGTAATAAAATTGCATGTCATTAGAACAAACTCCAATATGAATGAACACGAGGTCCTAATTTTTTATAAATTTGTGCGTCTTACCGCCTTAATTTGCTGGAACAATGCCAATAGCAAAAGAAATCATAATATTCTCAGATTAAGAGCTGAAACAATAGAATTCCAACAATTATTTTTCAAATTAGGAGCGTGGCGAATTTCCATCAAAGGGAATCTTATTAAAAAATGACAACTCACCAGAAATAAACTATAATTCCACAAGAGGATAGTTGTGAGGACACAAACTATTATCCTTTAGGCCAAAATACTCTCATTTTTATGAGATTTATTGAAATTAAGTTACGAAGCCATGAATATCGACCATCCAGTCTCAAAGCTAGGAAGAAAGGTGCCTTGACAGCGATACGTCAAAATGTCATTCACTCCGCGCTCCGAAACCCTTCGTTCAAAAATAGAATTAAAACCGGTGTGACGACGTTCGCAGAGCGCGTCGTTACAGTGTCTTGGAGTAAGAGAAATAATCTACTCTTTAAAAGATTTGGCGTTTCTAAAAGAAGAATTTAGTTCAATCGGCCTAGAACTAAATCCCACCAAATGTGAAATTTTTCTCGGTGATCAAATTAACAATCTTTCGGTACTCTTAAAATTCAATGCTTTGACTCCAAAAAAAGTTTTACAAAAAAAGTTCTCTCCGCCTCTTTGGGTCGCCAATTCTAGAAGATGCTTACGAGTCTTTTGTGGAAGAGAAAAAATTTTTTTTTGTGATGTTTCGGAGCGATTATTCCAAATTAATATACATTCAGCTTTCACCATTATTCGGCATTGATTATTTTTATAGAACCTGGATAAAAGAAACTTCTTATTTTTCTAATAAATTATGCTTTTTCAATGTTCATCATAGAACAAACAATGCAAATGAGTCTTGGATTGGTCGATTTAATAAAAAATTCAGTCCATGCCGAATTTAGCACTTTTATTAGACAGATTATACAAAGATACTAATTACTATTATGGAGTTTACAAGAAACAAGGACTTATAAGCCAAAAAAATTGACAGTTTAAGAAAATTTGAAATAACAGTACAGAGTATACGTGAGTTGATTGTTCAAGATCATGAAGCTATAGATAAACATGTTAATCTATAGCTTCATGCTCAAGATATTACTCTTGGGCATTGTATTGAAAAACCGTTAAACCGCGTTTATCGGTCTGAAAAATCGTTTTTCAGACCGATAAACGCCACATTGTTGCTTCTCTATCTCTACTATATATAATATTATAAAGAGCAAAGATTTGTATTTTTGTAGGTAACGAATAAATTCAAAAAGTACTGTACCGATTTTAATAATTCTTTTTCATTAGAAAGCTACATTCTTCGTGAGTAACATAGGCTACTTTTTATTCCGATATTCCCATGGGATCAGGATTGAGTGAAACCGCGGCGCGGTGCTAGTATGTAATAATCATGATCATTTTCCTTAAAAATACAATTAACTAAGAAACTACGTAATATAGGTACAATATTTTCGACAAAACTTTCCACTGCTATGCAGGGGGCGCGGGTTCGATTCCCGCTCAGTGCAAATATTTGTATGCATGAATATGTATATTTGCATTGGTCTGGGTGTTTCTATGTATAATATGTATTTACGAAAAAATAAGTATCTAAGTATGTTTATCCGCATTCTAGATCCCATAACACAAGCTAGTTAAGCTATGCTTACCATGGGTCTAGATAGCGTTGTGTAGAATGTCGTAAGATATAAAAAAATAAAAAAATAAGATAAACAATAGTACAAGTCCATAAATATGTATCTATTGATGCTTGTTTTATTTATCACTTCTTTTTTAATTTTACAGAAATAAAATCACAATGGGTCGATTTTACTACAATACTTTTTCCCATAGTATTCTGGCCCAAACATTCGGCCAACTTTTCCACTACTGTTCCTACCCCGTGTAATGAGTCCCAGAGGCGAGTTTCCCCCTTTTTTCTAAATTGCCGAACATCATAATTACACAATATACAAAGGTACAAAGGGCGGCCTTATCGCTTTACATAATTTCTTCCTGGCAACCTTTGGATGGAAATGTACGTTGGTTGGAGTATTAGGGAGTTGTTGGCGTTTAAATAGTGCTCCTTGACCATTCTTTTAAATTTCAATAACGTCTGAGCTCGTCTTATTTCCATTGGTAATTCATTCCACAGGCATACAGCTGTAACGGTAAAAGAATTATCGAAAAACCCTGTGGAATACTTTGGCATCTTTAGGACTAGTCTCCACGATGATCTTAAACATTTTTCATGCGTATCGGAAAGGAACTGAAAGCTATCTTTTAAGTAGAAAGTTGTTGAAGGATTAAACAAGATGTTGTATAGCAGGGAAAGGATATGTGAGTTCCGGCGCAATCTAATGAGTAACCACTGTAGCTGCGAACGGAACTGTGATACATGATCGACCTTGCACAGACCATATATTAATCGTATACAGACGTTCTGTAGACGTTCTAGTCTGTCAAGCTGGTTTTCGGTCAGATCCTCAGATCGGTCAGAGCTGACATCAGCATAATCCAAAATAGGGAGGAGCTAGGAGTTTGCCAGCGCAATTTTTGTGGCAATCGGCAGCAGATGTTTCAGCCTCCGAATTGATCCTGCAGAAACAAACACCCTTCTGCTTACCTCCTGCAGCTGTGGGCCCCAGGACAGGTGGGAATCGATAATTATACCTAAATTTTTGACCTCTTTGCTTAACGGAATCATAGTGCCATCAAAAATAACTGGAGGAACATGTATCAGGTCTATGTCTGTTCTAGAACTGCCAACTACTACCACTTGTGTCTTCGTTGGGTTAACATTAAGCCCATGAGATCTGCTCCAGGAACTAATGTGAGATAGGTCATTATTAATTAGATCTATCGCATCTCTCAAAAAAGCTCTGGGTGCCTGTGTGTATATTTGCAGATCATCTTCATAAAGGTGGTAAGAAGAACGAAGTTCATTAGATATAGAATTTATAAAAATCGAGAAGAGTAAAGGAGAAAGAACGCCGAAGCTAGGCAAGATATTTGCCACAAGATTGCAGCCATTGGAGGACCACGTCGTACGTGAAGGACTCGAGACACTTCGTTCAGATTTTGTGTCAAACTTCGGTCAATAATCAAGAAGTGATGGTGAGCTTCGACGTGGAGTCTTTATTCACAACTGTTCCCATCACAGACTGCTTGGAGATCATAAGACGTAAAATCGCAGAGAACGAGGTCGCTAAAGAACATGCCGACCTTGTGCAACATTGTGTGACCACAAACTACTTCGTATACAGAAATGAGTACTACCTACAGATAGATGGAGTAGCGATGGGCAGTCCGGTGGCTCAACTTGTGGCAAACTTGTGGATGGAACATTTCGAAGCCATAGCCATACCTACCGCCCCAAGCATCAAAATCTGGAAACGGTATGTTGATGACATTTTCTGTATACTGGAGGGGGGTGAGAATGTTGTACAACAATACGTGGCACAGTTCAACAACATCCATGGAAAAATGAGCTTCACGTACGAAATGGAAAAAGAAAGAACCCTTACCTTCCTTGACGTGAGGATCGATGTTCGTGGGGACGGGTCGTGTAGCTATTCCGTGTACAGGAAACCCACTCACACTGACAGCTACCTGCATACCGACTCACATCATCATCCGCGCCATCTTAATTCGGTAGTGACATCACTTCAAATCAAATCAAATCAATTTATTGCGATATATGGGTACACAGGTTACAAGTAAATACATTTAGGTTCCACCATATTTCAGCCAGATTGGCATGCAATAACGTCACACATATTATGACGATATTTGTTTATGAGAAAATAATTAGAAGCTAAGAATTTGCAATTTATTATAGAAAATTTCATAACATTAGATGTCAGTATTTCCGTGCTAAACATAATAAACACCTCCATGAAAAATAATCATTAAATAAGTCAAATACAATTTATATACCTAATAAGAAAAAGAAAAGTTATGATTGAATTTAATTATTTACCTAGCATCTAGTGTTTTGTTATTTAAATATTCATTTAATAGTGTACACTTAGGTACTGACCGCGTATATACTTAGTTTATGTGACGAGGAACATTTACAAGAAGAATTGATTCACATAAGCGGCGTTCTACAAAAGAATGGATACAATGGACGGATAAGACCACCCAAACACACCACAAGTAAACCCCGGAACTGTAAGGTGGAAAGACAGCCAGCCTTTTTACCCTACATCAAAGGAGTGACAGCTAAGATCGCTAACATCCTGAAGAAGTTATCTGTCAAAACTATTTTCACTCCTTTTTAAAAAGCTGTCACAATGCCTGCGCTCACCGAAAGATGGCTCCCTACTGGATAGGCCGGGTGTGTGCAAGATAGACTGTAGCTGTGGCAGTTCTTATATAGGACAAACAAAACGAACGGTTACATGCCGAATCAAGGAACACATCAGGGTAGTCAAAAACAATGAACCGCATAAATCTGCAATCGCTCAACATTTATTGTAGTCCGGTACATAACGCTCAGATGGCCCTCGACAGAACGCCACTATATACCAAGATTTGTTGGGGAAGCGATTGAAATCAAAAAGGTTTTAATTGCCGAACGTCTGGCATCCAGTGGTCCGTCTTTGCAAAAACAACCGGGAACAAGCTAAAAGAAAATCGCGAGTGGATACAGTGAGCATCGTGTGTCGTGAACGTGGTCGAGATCGGGTTCGAAATTGTAGTGAGACTTGTAATAATAAAAAAAGTGATTTTATTTTCTCTGTATCTCCTATTGAAAAGAAATAGAAATAAAATTGGTTTGTAAGTACATTACCATAAAAGTTCGGGCGCCTTGGAGATACACATGCCTAGGATAATCAGCGGAGATTGGAAACTTTTAATCTGCCGGAGGTGAGCTAAATGAAACCAAACGGTGAGGTTTAAGGTTTTATTGTCCACTCCAGTGTGCATTTAGAAATAGTTGCAAGGATACATTCCTAATGTATATCTAACCTTAAATTTAAAATTAGAGTTTTATAAGCTAGGTCAATCTGAACCTATGTCAATATGATCTTATGTCACCAATGCATTTTTTAGGTTATTTTGAAGTTTAGATTTAAAATATAATTAAAGTAAGCTCACGGCATCCCTCGGCGAGTATATGTAAACACAGCAGCGAGAAAGCTCGTAGCAGGCGAAGTTTTCAGTTTAAGCCCATGCGGTACATCCAGGTTTGAGGCGAAAAGTCCAAACCCTCCATAAAGAAATGCAGATGTCCGAAGACAAAGGTCCAAAGAAAAAGATCCAAAGGCAAAAAGAAAATGAGAAAAAGGGCAAAGGCAAAGGCAAAGGCGGTTCCAATTTGGAAACCTGTAACAAAATTGCATGTCATTAGAACAAACTCCAATATGAACACGAGGTCCTAATTTTTTTTATAAATTTGTGCGACTTACCGCCTTAATTTGCTGGAACAATGCCAATAGCAAAAGAAATCATAATATTCTCAGATTAAGAGCTGAAACAATAGAATTTTAACAATTATTTTTCAAATTAGGAACGTGGCGATTTCCATCAAAGTGAATCTTATTAAAAAAATGACAACTCACCAGAAATAAACTATAATTCCACAAGAGGATAGTTGTGAAGACACAAACTATTATCCTTTAGGCAAAAATACTCTCATTTTTATGAGATTTATTGAAATTAAGTTACGAAGCCATGAATATCGACCATCCAGCCTCAACGCTAGGAAGAAAGGTCCTTTGACAGCTATACGTCAAAATGTCATTCACTCCGCGTTCCGAAACTTTTCGTTCAAAAATAGAATTAAAACCGGTGTGACGACGTTTGCAGAGCGCGTCGTTACATTACATCCCTCCCCAAAAAGAAAGAAGAAAGAAAGAAACTTCCTTTTCTGATGAAAATTATGAGAGTCCAGAACAAAATTCCAAAAAACCTCAAAAGACAAAATGTCTTGCAACATTTTTCAATAAACAAAAAAGGCAATGCGAAAGCATCTTGCATTGGGTATTGCAGAAATAATTATAAATTAAAGAATGGGAAAGCATTCCTAAAAATCAAAGAATGTGAAAACACTCGAAAAGTAAAGAATTAAGTTGAAAAAGAATTTCCAGTTTCAAATGGAAACAAAGGACACTATCCAACTTAATGGAATAACCGAAACCAAACTCAGAAAAGAGTAAAAACTTATTTCAACACAAAAGTGAAAATAAATCCTTCAATAAAACAAATTAAACAATCCCTACTCAATTCCATTCCAGATATCGATTAGGCAACCAACGCCGTCGAATCTAATCCTTGATCTTAACCAGCCTTCTAGCATCAATACAAAAGTGCGGTTGAGCTCCTACGCCACCGACTCTATACCAGCTATTCCTGAAACAAAAATATGAAACTAACAAGATATCGGTTAAGCACCAACGCTGCCGAATCTGAAAGAAAATCGGTAAAAACAATGAAGTTTTCCCACTGTCGGTTAGGTTGAAAAGCCGCCGACTTCAAATTCCTATTCCAACATCTAAAACGTCAAAACAAAATCACAACAAAAGTGTCGTAATAATATATTTAAGTATAAGCATTGTGATCGGCATAACACCACCAACTTTCCGAGCACAAGCAAAATATAAAGAAAATATGACAATTGTGACCAGTACAACACCACTGACTTTCTGAGCACAACCGCATAAGAAAAGTATGACATTTGCGACCGGCACAACACCACCGACATCCCGTGCGCAAAGCATAAAAAATGTAACAATGTGTATAAAAACACAATCGTACAAAAAGAGAAAAACGACAATTACGACCGGCTCAACACCACCAGCTTCCCGTGCGCAAAGCGTAAGGTGTGACTATGTGTATGAAACACAATAGCACAAAAAATTGTAAAGTCCAGTAAGACACAAGTTTCCCAAAAAATGGTATAACAAGGTGTGTAAAAAAATGCATAAAATGCGTCCAATCCGAGAATCTTAATACTAAGAAAATAACCCAGAACTGTACAAAAATAAAGTTAAAGAAACTTAATTTTCCATTCCCTAAGTGAGTGGAAATAAGTCAAGTGAATTTAATGTAGAAAATGAATATTAAATTTCACTCCTATATTAGAGTAGAAACTAAATTCCTAAATTTGTACAAAATTTACAATATTAAATATACAAGTGTATAAAAATATATACAGGAAAATAATCCTATACAACAAAGATAAATAAAAATATAAGATCTTTTGATGTGGAACAATTTGTTAATATGGAGTAGAGTTACACAATAACAAGTCCTAAAATGACCTAAGTTATTTTTGAAGGAAACTAAAATTGAAATTAATAAATTGTTGTGAAGTTCCTAACATACATCACCTTTCAAGATCCCTTAGCCTCACAAACATCACCTTACAATGGGATCAAACTTCAAACAAAGTACCAAAGACAAAGATAGACATTGTCAAAACAAGAATAATTTTAATATTTAATTATGTCTTTAATATGATAACGACCAGTATAGTTTTTATTAAGGTCTTTTAAAACAAACATTAGAGGAAATTTTATCTATTATTTCACACTTAACAAACTTAGGTGCTAACTTAGCCGAAAAGAATGCAGGAGCATTAGACTGCACAAAACTTCTCCTCCACACTATATCTCCCACCTCAAAAGAAATGACCTTCCTTCCTATATTATAATAACGCGCATTACGCTTATAAGCTTTAAGCAATGAAGCTTGAACTTTTATAAAAATATCACTAAGTGATTTAAGTGAAAAAGCAAATGAAGACCTATCAACAACATCAAGTTGATTGGGGTTATCAAAAGAATTACTAAAACGGTGCAATGAAGCATCAAAAATAAGTTCTCTACCGAACATGAGAAAATTAGGAGTGAAATCTGTAGCTAGATTCACACTACTATTTAAAGCTAATTGAACATGAGGCAAATATTTTGACCAAGTTCTATGATCATCTTTAACAAAACAAGAAATACATGTTTCGACTGTTTTGTTATATCTCTCTACAGGATTATTTTGAGGTGTATATAAAGTATTACAAAATATTTTACTAATATTATAACTTTTTAGAAAATCTACAAATTGCTTAGCTGTAAATTGGCTTCCATTATCACAAACAAAAATTTTAGGTGTTCCAAACTTAAGAAATATTTCTTTTTCAAGTATCCTACAAATTACTTTAGTGGTAGCACTAGTCATAGGAAATATCCAACAATATTTTGTAAAAACATCTATGATTGAAAGTATATACTTATGGCCAGAATAAGCTTTTGGAAGAGTTCCAATAATATCAATAGAAAGCATTAGCATTGGTTTATCAACTTTCTTAGGATTAACCATAATTCCATGAGGTGGATTAGTAGAAGATTTATAAGCTTTACAAGTATCACAAGAAGAAATGTATTTTTGAACATCAATAAACATACCTTTCCAAAAATAATGTATTTTTAATTTATTTAAAGTTTTATGAATTCCTAAATGTCCTGAATTAACATCATCATGATTAGATTTAATAGTGTCTAAGATGTGTTCTTTAGGTATGACAATTTTCCAATTTAAACGATTATTAGGATTATATTTATCTTTACAAAATCTATACAAAGTATCACTTTCAACTTTGAAATTTTTATATTTTCTAGGAAACTTTTGACAATTTACAAATATTTTTCTATACCAAGGATCAACGATATCCTCATTTGGCATAACAATAATATTATTTACAGGAATATTAATAGCAGAAATTTCTGTTCTGGATAAACAATCTGGAACTAAATGTAAAGAACCTTTTTTATATTTAACATCAAAAGTAAATTGAGAAATTCTAGCAGCCCAACGTGCAAGACGACCACTAGGATTATTAAGTTTAAGAAGCCAAGTTACTAGCATGGTCAGTGATAACTGTAAATTTCATTCCTTCAATATAAGGTCTGAAATGTTCAATAGAATCCAATATTGACAACAACTCTCTCTCAGTTGTACTATAATTACGTTCACATTTATTAAGCGATCTAGAATAATAAGCTACAGGATGTTGATCTCCATTATCATCATAAAGTTCTTTTTGTTTAGCAGGACTAAGGGGCCAATAACGTTGTTTAAAAGGTTCACCAGTAACATTAATTTTATGTTTAACTAAATGAGTAAGACCTAAGCCTCTCTTTTCATAAGAAATATTTTCAAAAAGTGAAATAATTTTATTTAACTCGTGTTTCTCAGAAGGAGAAAGTTCAGAAACAGCAGTAACTGCATTTACACAAGTAGTGGATTCATATTCAAAAGTAATATTATTCCATAAGTCTTTAGCAAGATTAAATTTCAACCAAAAGTCAAATCCCAAAATAATTGAAGGTTTAAAAGAAGGTATTATCAAAAAATCTACATTTTGAGTTAAGTTATCACAAGTGATAGGTAAAACCATAGTTCCAATAACATTGTGTGCAGAACCATCAGCAGCAACAGCGTTACCTTTATAAGGTTTAAATTTATAACCTAATTGCAAAAATGTTTGATGAATATTAGAACCGAGTACACAACTACAAGCTCCACTATCTAACCAAAAAATATTCATTAAAACTTTTAAACAAGAAATATTCTTCCACTTGAGTAATAAATTCCCTAACGCACGATTTACCATCATACAAAAGCTTACTTCGTTTTAAATCAGGCAACTTAGTAACAGAAGGCAAGTTTTTCCTCAAATTATCATTCAATAAAACATTCATCATATTAAATGAAGATGCGGCTCTCAGACTATGATCACCAGCTCCTCGACTATTCGAAAATGGATCAACAACTTCAGATAAATCAGCCATGACATGAGGCATCTCATGAGTAGAAGTACCAACTGGAACATCATTAACAATATTCTCAAACAAAGGCGGGACCTGTATTTCCTTATCCATGTTTGATTTATAAAAGGATGTGAAAATCTAATAAAAAGTTGTATTAAATACACTATAAGTTTCTAATTAAAGTATCAATTAAAGTTTCTAATTAAAGTTAATTAAATTATGAATGAAGTTAATTGCATTGATAGCAAAACGCTAAACTCAAAAGTCAAACAAACTCATAGAATGGAATGTTATTGTTGCAAAAATTATTTAGGTCAAATGCCTATAAAGATAAAAATGCATTAGTGATTCACAAAATAAATTATTTATGTCTACTTAAGGTAAACAGCAAATATTCAAATATTACTATGTTTTCACACATGTGAATAAAGGTTAAGAACTAGTAATTATATAATATTACTAAGTGGAAAATCTTACCTGTAATAAACAAAAGCTATATAAGATAAAACAATTATAACAATAACCATGTTATACAAATTGAAACATTCACCTGTAATTGAGAGATACAAACAATAGTACTAACTTGTAGTATGATTAGTTTTGCAAAGTAAACAATAACAAAGATTTACTGTAATACACAGTTATGTAACAGTAAAATACATGAAGAAAACACTGTTCTTAACATGATAAGGTAAAAAATAATGCAAAGGTGACAAGGAATAAAGATATATGCACACTGTCATGTCCCTGTTCGCGAGTGCCAGATGTAATAATAAAAAACATTCGCCAGATGTAATAATAAAAAAATGTGATTTTATATTTTCATCATTGGTTTACTCTTGAATGGAGCAAGTTAAATGTGACAAAGTAAGTGTGTAATCTCCTATTTAAAAGAAATAGAAATAAAATTGGTTTGTAAGTACATTACCATAAAAGTTCGGGCGCCTTGGAGATACACATGCCTAGGATAATCAGCGGAGATTGGAAACTTTTAATCTGCCGGAGGTGAGCTAAATGAAACCAAACGGTGAGGTTTAAGGTTTTATTGTCCACTCCAGTGTGCATTTAGAAATAGTTGCAAGGATACATTCCTAATGTATATCTAACCTTAAATTTAAAATTAGAGTTTTATAAGCTAGGTCAATCTGAACCTATGTCAATATGATCTTATGTCACCAATGCATTTTTTAGGTTATTTTGAAGTTTAGATTTAAAATATAATTAAAGTAAGCTCACGGCATCCCTCGGCGAGTATATGTAAACACAGCAGCGAGAAAGCTCGTAGCAGGCGAAGTTTTCAGTTTAAGCCCATGCGGTACATCCAGGTTTGAGGCGAAAAGTCCAAACCCTCCATAAAGAAATGCAGATGTCCGAAGACAAAGGTCCAAAGAAAAAGATCCAAAGGCAAAAAGAAAATGAGAAAAAGGGCAAAGGCAAAGGCAAAGGCGGTTCCAATTTGGAAACCTGTAACAAAATTGCATGTCATTAAAACAAACTCCAATATGAACACGAGGTCCTAATTTTTTTTATAAATTTGTGCGACTTACCGCCTTAATTTGCTGGAACAATGCCAATAGCAAAAGAAATCATAATATTCTCAGATTAAGAGCTGAAACAATAGAATTTTAACAATTATTTTTCAAATTAGGAACGTGGCGATTTCCATCAAAGTGAATCTTATTAAAAAAATGACAACTCACCAGAAATAAACTATAATTCCACAAGAGGATAGTTGTGAAGACACAAACTATTATCCTTTAGGCAAAAATACTCTCATTTTTATGAGATTTATTGAAATTAAGTTACGAAACCATGAATATCGACCATCCAGCCTCAACGCTAGGAAGAAAGGTCCTTTGACAGCTATACGTCAAAATGTCATTCACTCCGCGTTCCGAAACTTTTCGTTCAAAAATAGAATTAAAACCGGTGTGACGACGTTTGCAGAGCGCGTCGTTACAGACTGAAACCAGTGGTAGTGCAGATACGCGTAGTAAAATAACTCGAAAGAGGGTAGATCGATATAATTACTCCTAGAAAAAAACTTTTTCTCTGTTCACCGCCACTACTCCAGTTCCTCCATAATCATGGTGCTTGTAACAGCGCCGAAATTGGAAAGTCAAAACAATGAAACACGGTAAATATCCCGTTTATTTTGATACTGAAATAAAAAACATGTTGGTGCTAAAGGACTTAGGTTTAGATTTAGTGACAGCAGTGACTCTAAGCCCCAGTGACTTCACAAAATTCACTAAGCGCTGTTGGGTGCCTCTTGAGGACAGCGCGGGGCAATACATTTTATCAAACTAACGGTTAGGAGGTTAATAATAATGTCCGGCGGACTGATGTCCAGACAATCGGATTTGATTCGTAGCGCACAAAGTTCGGGGGTTCGGGCCATACCTAATCCGGTGGTGTGTTAGGGCTATAACACTAGAGAGTTAGCCCAGCTGGAGCGGTTAGCGCGGATACCAGTAACTACTATCGTCACCACTCTTCTCTACTCCAGACTGCCACTCACAGCTATTTGTACAATGTTAGTAGCTCCGTGTCCGTGTCTCTCATCCAATCACCTTCGGCGTGGTTGACAGGCTGATGCTGCGCCAGAATGTACTCGTAGCGTCAGCGTTCGCTGCAGTACTGTCTACTGTCACTCTAGGCACCCTCCAGTTGTTACCATATTCGGTAAAACCACCTCTCATCTGTGTGGAACTTGCGATTCTCAGTATTATTACTAAAAGAAAACTCTAATTAAAAAAAACCTGTATTCAACTTTAAAATTGAAAAGTAACATTATTAAAATTAATATAAAAAAGTACAACAGTAAGCACTATACTTTAAATGAATCACAAGCCTTTATTAAAGTTCTTACTATAAACTATATCAGGTACGAGTATAAGCAGAGGATATTTATTCCAATTCCTTTCGACTAAATGTTATTGGTTGCGCCGATAGTAGAATTTGCATTTTTTTGCTCAATAGTAGTAAGTCAAATCATTGACGCTGGACACACGCTTCCTGTACCCATCTCCCTCCCGCACTACCTCTAAGTGAAAGATAGCAATAGTTTTCGCCCGCCAATGGTCAGAGTAACCGCATCGTCACTTCGCAATTGAACTTGAAACAATGGCGGCGGCGCGCGCGACTCTTAGAAATTAATAATGTTTGTTGGATTTTAACCGCTTTCATGGACCTTTACCGATCGGATTGTGCCTCTCGTGTGTCCCTCAAGTGATTTAGTGATGTGGGCGGCAGCTCCTGAGCCAGGAAGAGAAGATCGGTGCACCGGCTGCGATGAAAGCACGTGGCGTCGTGAAGGTTAGTGCATCCTCTCCTAATTTCTCGGGTTGCATTCATTGCCTAGACCACATCCGCGGCAACCCGATCACCTGTCTTGTTTGTTGTGTAAAGCGTCAATGGAACAGTTAACTTCACCCCCCGCGAAATACAGTCCACTAGCTCACGTGGCGAGAATTGCGCTACCATTCTTTTAGGTCCTGATCGAACCGGATCCTTAGCCGTAGTTCGTAGTTTGTTATTATTCTATTGGGAATAAACGCACCGCACCTAAATACCTAGTTATTTTAGTAGAAAACCCCGCATCTAGGCATTTAGGTTTAGATTTTTTGTTGTCCGTTCGCCGCTGGCTCGCATCGTATCGCACTTTGTTACTTATTCCATTGCATTGGGAATAAACGCACCGCACCTAAATACCTAGTTATTTTAGTAGAAAACCCCGCATCTAGGCATTTAGGTTTAGATCTTAGGTATCCTAGACACCCTAGTGCATAGGCACAGTGTAATACCTAACGCATTTGGCTTTTGTTTTTATTTGTTTCAATCTCTAAGTTGTCCGTTCACCGCTAGCTCGCATCGTATTTACCTAATACCTACGTGGGCAGATACGTGACCAATACCTCGCTCGCATTTCATTCAAATTCATACGAAAGTATTTTAATTTGAAAAGATATTACGCAATACTTAATCCCTGAAATAATAGTTGAACCTAGACAGCGACCATCGCGTAGGTAAGATCTGGCTGTTGCTATGCGCGTTCGTTCAAGCCGGCACTCGCAGTCATAAGTACCTACCTACCTACGGAATATCGCTCGCGCCGCGTCGCTGTACTGTAGGTACCACTAAGATTAAGTCATTTCATTTGTTGTTTACCGCACTTTAGTTTGATATTTAATTGTAAACATGCCCCCAAAGGTTGGTAGTACCGATAGTAAAGTTCAACTGAAACTTTTATACGCTAAAAGAGAATTGATTTACTCTCGTGTACAATCGATTTGTGATAATGCACTTAAAACCTCTGATTTGGCTATTAGAGATTCGTTCTTGTGTTCTATAGAAAACTTGGATAGTTTGCGCGCGGATTTCGAGTCTTTAGTACATGACATCAACGTTTTAGAGTTAAATTTAAATCCCGATTACTCAGTGAGTTATCAGGCCTTGTCGTCGTTTGACGATTTGTATTGTCGTATCAAACGCGTCGCTAGGAGTTTGGAGAAACCGTCTGACCGACCCAATCCCACTCGCGACCGACCTAAGTTGCCACCAATTCAAATACCCGAATTTGATGGTAACATTCGCAATTGGGGTTTATTTATAGATAGTTTTGAGAATACAATAGATAAGAACGTTTCGTTGACAGATCACGAAAAATTGCATTATCTCGTTGAAAAATTGACTGGTAAAGCTATAACCGTTTGCGCTAGAATTACGTTTAGTGCCGAAAATTATAATTTAATTTTAAATACTTTGAAAGCTAAGTATGAGGATAAAAGATCGGTAGCTAACGCATATTTGGATCAGATGTTTGACTTGAAATCTATTACGGCATGTAACGATCAAAACTTAGAGAAGTTTCTAGATACTTTCGCATCATCTGTTCGCGCCGTAAAGAACCTAAAGATCGATGACCTCTGCGACTTCTTATTTTTGTATATGGGTTTAAAGAAATTAGATTCCGAAACCATTCGTTTATTTGAGTCGGATCATCGCGGCAATAAAATTCCTAAGTTCGAAGACTTAGAAGGTTTTGTTCGCGAGCATATAAAAATATTGCAACGCTCTTCATCGAAACATGAAGGCGCGAAGAAAGTTGTTAGTTCTGAACGCAAGATAGATGCCTCATCGAGGTCACTGAGGTCAACTCATACTTATGTTAATACCGCACCAGCACATGTACAATCACCTGTTTGCTCTTTGTGTAATACTCATCATTCGCAATTGTACAAGTGTCCTGGTTTCCTAAAATTGTCGCCTAATGATCGTTATAAATTTGTTCGCGCTAATAATTTTTGTTTTAATTGTCTCGGTACTAAACACCGCGTTGTTTTATGTAATAGTAGAAATAGTTGTCGCAAATGTTCAGCGAGACACCACACTTTGCTCCATTTTGAAAATAGTAATGCCACATCCAATGTGAGCACAGTTGGTTCGTCGAGCGGTGGCACACCGTCGCATAGGTCGCCCGTGTCGGTGGCGCCTGCGCCACAGCCGCAGCCCGCGCTCGCGCGCGCTCCGGCCCGCCCGGAGACCGCTGCGAATGGCGTCGCCTTGTGTTCGTTGTCCGCTAGTGATGCGCTCACTACTGTGGTCCTCGCGACCGCTCGCGTTATTATTGTTGATGCATTAGGTAGACCGCACATTGTTCGAGCGCTATTAGATGGCGCTTCGCAAAGTAATTTTATTACTCAAGATTGTTGTCAACGTCTTGGTTTCAATGTTAATAAGCGTTCAACCCACTCAGTGGTGAAGGGTTTTGGAGGTTTACAGTCAGCTGTTCATGGCACCGTTAAAACAAGGTTTGGATCTCGTTTTAATAATAATATTTGGTTTGACATGGATTCGCTCGTTACAGATAAAATAACTGAACAGTTGCCTACCGTCCCGGTTGACACGTCTTTATTAACGAAATTTAAAGACTTGCCTTTAGCAGATGAGACTTACGCTGTTCCTGGAGTCGTCGATATATTGATCGGCGCTTCGATTCTCCCGCACCTCCAGTTATCACGTACCTAAGGTTCAAGGGGGACCGACGTACCCCGCTCCGCACGCCCTGGAAACAGTTCTAGGTTTTGTTATAATTGGTTCCGCACCCGCTTCTATAGATAGTTTTAGTCACTCGACTGCCTCGTTCTGTTGCACCGTCGAGCCGCCACTGGAGTCTACCATCCGCAAGTTTTGGGAAATTGAAGAGGTCAATGTCCCACCTATCCTAAGCCCTGATGACAAGATGGCTGAGGAGATTTGTTGTCGCACGATTACTCGTGATGAGCAGGGTCGTTATGTTGTCGCGCTCCCTTTCAAGGGAGATGTTTTTTCGCTTGGTGACTCCCGTGTATCCGCTGAAAAACGCTTTCTTTGTTTAGAACGAAAGATGCAGGCGTCTCCAAAGTTAAAGCAAGCCTATGATGAGGTTGTTAACGAATATTTAGATAAAGGTTACGTCTCACCTGCGCCTGCGGACACTGACGAGACCCAGCCTTCGTACATTATCCCGCACCACGGAGTTATTAGAGAAGATAAGCTTACTACTAAACTCCGCGTAGTTTTGGATGGCAGTGCTAAGACTAGCACTTCCGTGTCGCATTAATATTAGTAGAATTTTAGCTTTTTCGGACTCAACAGTCGCTTTGTGTTGGGCCCACTCTTCGCCCCATCGTTGGGATACATTCTTCGCTAATAGAGTGGCAAAAATTCAATCTGAATTAGCGCCACAAAATCTCTTCCACGTTGCTGGCACCGACAACCCAGCCGATTGTCTCTCTCGTGGATTGCTTCCTTCGCAAATTTTAGATCACCCGTTATGGTTTAGTGGACCGTCCTGGATTCATGCCGCGTTAGATAAGTGGCCAGTTAGTCAATACAATCCCACTACGGTTTCCGAACCACCCGAGGAGAAGAAGCACTCGCTTGTTGTGTCGGTCCCGCGTGAAGAGTCCCTTATTTTGTTGTTGGCTAATCGCGTCTCGTCTTGGTCGAGACTGTGGCGTTGTGTTGTTTATGTAGGCCGATTTTTGAGAATTTTATCTACGCGCGGTCATATAGAGTTGACCGGTGATTTAAGTACGCAAAATATTTGCCCGCAATAGATGTTAATGACGATAGAATGCACCTTCTAACTCGTCACGCTCTTTTAGATAAATTAGTCCAATCGTTTTGGAATCGTTGGAGAACCGATTATTTGCACACGCTGCAATCGCGTCAAAAATGGAATACTCCATCTAACCCAATTACTGTAGGTACGGTGGTAGTCCTTATGACTGGGAATGCGCCTCCTTTGCATTGGCCTCTAGGAGTAGTAGAGGAAGTTCTTCCCGATTCCCGCGGGATAACTCGTGTTGTACGGGTTAAAACCGCAACCGGATCGTATCTGCGCCCGGTTGTTCGCCTCTGCCCTCTGCCTAGCCAGCAGTAGGCACGAGTTCAAATCTAGGTTTATATTTTAGTTGTTATTTCCCAAACCTAGATTTAGATTAGACTTTAGATTTGTTCCGCATTTTTCGTTTTGAAGGTAACCCTTCAAGCCGGGGGGAATGGTTGCGCCGATAGTAGAATTTGCATTTTTTTGCTCAATAGTAGTAAGTCAAATCATTGACGCTGGACACACGCTTCCTGTACCCCTTATCTCCCTCCCGCACTACCTCTAAGTGAAAGATAGCAATAGTTTTCGCCCGCCAATGGTCAGAGTAACCGCATCGTCACTTCGCAATTGAACTTGAAACAATGGCGGCGGCGCGCGCGACTCTTAGAAATTAATAATGTTTGTTGGATTTTAACCGCTTTCATGGACCTTTACCGATCGGATTGTGCCTCTCGTGTGTCCCTCAAGTGATTTAGTGATGTGGGCGGCAGCTCCTGAGCCAGGAAGAGAAGATCGGTGCACCGGCTGCGATGAAAGCACGTGGCGTCGTGAAGGTTAGTGCATCCTCTCCTAATTTCTCGGGTTGCATTCATTGCCTAGACCACATCCGCGGCAACCCGATCACCTGTCTTGTTTGTTGTGTAAAGCGTCAATGGAACAGTTAACTTCACCCCCCGCGAAATACAGTCCACTAGCTCACGTGGCGAGAATTGCGCTACCAGTTATTATTCCACGAAAGACTTCCTAAGCGAATGTTTTGAGTCTAAAATTGACTTATTCTGTAAACCTTGACTTGTATAACCTATGATTTTGATATTTTGTAATTATATAACTTCCATTATGACTATATGATATAAACGAGGAATTATTATTAATTGTATGCCTTTCAATATTTGTACGCTGGAGACAGCAGAATATTATGTACCACCAACTTTTATACAATATTCTTACAAATAAATGAATCTTATCTTATATCTAAGTGTATTTTCAAAAAAAAAGAAAAACTATATTTATAGGTCTGTTTAGATGCATTCTAGAATATGGGTGATATGGGATCTGGAATACGGATTAGCGTTCTCAGATACATTGTTAGTGAATGCATACGTACTGAACAAAGAAACATCGCGACCAACTCACGAACTGCTGGGTTGGTCGGTAGGCACTGTCTCTGTGTCCCCGCACTAGCAGTGTCAACATTTACAACTTGTTGGACAATTTATACTATAATATAACTGTAAAGTGGTCTTGTCTGTTCATAAGAAAAAAATGCTTGGTTTATGTCACATTAACGATACTGAACACAATTAATTCTTGTCTGTTTGTCTACGATAGAATAAAAGCTACCTACCGAACGAATTTCGATGCGATTGTATTTGCTTGTTCAGACTTCAAATCTTACGTTTGTTTGAACGCAATCGGTTCTGGAGGTCCGGACTCCGGAGATGTGAGCAAGTTAGCCGACCACACACCGGTAGCGCCACCATCCTGGGCACACCGCTTACCATCTCCTCGAGTGTCGGGATCCTCGGTGTCGATATCTCCAGCGACGTCCAGTGCCGCAGTCATTTGGAGGACAAGGTTAAGTTTGGGAATCCTGAGATCACAAACACCCTCGTGCCTTTGCAGATGCGTAGAGATGTTGCTTCCTTGACTGTATTTTATAGTCTCTACCATGGTGAGTGTTCTGATGAACTCTTCCAACTAATCCCACCCTCTACTTTCCTACACAGGACAGCAGGGCTTAGATGTCACCTTCACACTGCAGAAAATACGAGCGAGAACCAAGCGGTTTCGGAGACATTACTTTGCCGCACCACCAAGACCTAGAATTCATTACCAGCTCACGTGTTTCCCTCTTCCTACTGCCCCGGGTCCTTTAAGCGGGGCGTGAAAAAGCGTCTCATGACGCCACCAAGCTGAGTGTCACCATTGTAACATTACTTATTGTCTGTAACGGTGACCCTCTTTCCTGAGACTTTGCCTTTAGCTTACCATTAGGCAAGGTGAAATCAAAGTGGCGTGTCCTCGACAAAAAAATATCAAGGAAACTTGGAGTGCTCAACAGGGCGAAGCAGTACTTCAATGCGGGGCAGCGACTTCTTCTTTATAAGGCACAGGTCCAGCCCCAAATAGAGTACTGCTCTCACCTTTTTGCTGGAACGCCTGCATACCAGCTTGACCCTTTCGACTCGGTGCAAAGACGAGCATTGAGGCTGGTGGACAAACCCATATGTGACACACACACACAGATGATGTAGAACCTCTGAGCCTTAGGAGGGACTTCGCCTCGCTGTGTGTCGCCGGTACAATGGTTTGTGCTCAGATGAATTGTTTGACATGATGCCAAGAGCTACATTCTAACATCGCACAGGCAGGCAGTGAGTTCATCCTCACACATTGTGACCTGAGACGGTGCGCACTGTGCGGTACGAAAGAAACTTGATCCCATGCTGCGGTTTTCCCAAGCACCTACAATATGGGGTTCTTCAAGAGGGGCATTAGAAAATTTTTTCTGGGTTGGCAGCGCGAGTGTAACCCATGGTGTTGCATACGTCCATAGGTCACGGTAACCACTTCCCATCAGGTAGGCCGTGTGCTTGTCTGCCACCTAAGTGCACCGCAGTCACCGAGGGCGGAAGGCTAGTATAATTATATAACCACAAAAGAACACTCACTTATTTGCATACATAGCAACATCCGGTGACTCAACAATATTCAATCATTTAAATGTTTGCACTGAGAGGGAATGGAATACGCGCCATTTGAATTAGCAGTCGCTCGCTCTACCACAACGACACAGTAATGTTATAATGGTGCAGTACAAATATTAGAATTAATGTTTTTTCCCACACATTTCACGGCACACTTAAGTCTAGCACACCTAAGGTACTCGCAGGGTTCCTTAACAACTAAGCGACTGTAGTTTTCAGTGAGTGTTTAAACGAATATGTCTTACTAAATTGCTCTTATCATTAAAACATTTCTTACACACATTACACTCATAAGTCTTCTTGCCAGTGTGTGTATGAGTGTGCCTATCTAAATGACTTTTAAAACTGAAATATTTTTTACAAATTTTACACTGATAAGGATGTTTCTCGCCAGTGTGTGTACGCATGTGACTATTTAAACTATTCTTGTGGTTAAAACATTTCGTACATACATTACACTCATAAGGCTTCTCGCCAGTGTGTGTACGCATGTGACTATTTAAACTATTCTTGTGGTTAAAACATTTCTTACATACATTACACTCATAAGGCTTCTCGCCAGTGTGTGTACGCATGTGACTATTTAAACTATTCTTGTGGTTAAAACATTTCTTACATACATTACACTCATAAGGCTTCTCGCCAGCGTGTGTACGCATGTGACTATTTAAACTATTCTTGTGGTAAAAACTTTTCTTACATACATTACACTCATAAGGCTTATCGGCAGTGTGTGTACGCATGTGACTATTTAAACTATTCTTGTGGTTAAAACATTTCTTACATACATTACACTCATAAGGCTTCTCGCCGGAGTGTGTGAGCATGTGCCTAATTAAATTATTCTTGTGGTTAAAACATTTCTTACATACATTACACTCATAAGGCTTCTCGCCAGTGTGTGTACGCATGTGACTATTTAATCTATTCTTGTGGTTAAAACATTTCTTACATACATTACACTCATAAGGCTTCTCACCAGTGTGTATTCGAGTATGTCTATCTAAACTACCCTTTTCACTGAAACATTTCTTACACACCTTACACTCATAAGGCTTCTCGCCAGTGTGTGTGCGAGTGTGCGTATTTAAATAACCTTTAACCCTGAAACATTTTTTACATACTTTACACTGATAAGGCTTCTCGCCCGTGTGTGTACGAGTGTGCTTATCTAAACTACACTTAACACGGAAATATTTCTCACAAATATTACACTGATAAGGCTTCTCGCCAGTGTGTATAAGAGTATGTTTATCTAAACTGCCCTTTTCACTGAAACATTTCTTACATTCCTTACATAGATAAGGTTTCTCGCCAGTGTGTGTACGAGCGTGCGCATTTAAATAACCTTTACTACTGAAACGTTTCTTACATACATTACACTGATAAGGCTTCTCGCCAGTGTGTGTATATATATGTATTTTTAAATCATGTTTATGTCTAAAACATCGCTGACAAGTGTCACATATAAAATGTTTAAGTTTGTTGCTTGAGCTCCTATTAACACTTTGGTCTGCACGGATTTTATTTTTAGACATTCCTTTGTGAGCGTCACTATGATCGGATGTGCTAACATTTTGTTTATCGTTACGTAATCTGATATCTATTTCGTCGCGTGTTTCCACTATCGTATTATTCGTATCTGGTTTCTGTGCGACAACGCTTTTAATTTTGTCTTGTGGTTCTTCAATGTTGTCCTTTGCTTGGTCACTTCTCGTTAGGTTGTTAGATGGCGTATCTTCATGGTTCATCTGCGAAGTTGGTCGAGGGACTTTTTTAGACACAGGAGCACCTGAATAAGAAACCACATGAAATTATTAATTTATTATTATTATATTAGGACTAGATGAGGCATTAAACATGGCTCTAACCCAAGGTAAGGTACTTAATAAGCCATACTTCTCGATGCTTTCCATCATTCCATCTCTCCATTGCGGTATCTATCATACAGGAGCACTCGGTGTGTAAAGAAAATGTGTTTTGTAAATAAAAAATATTGATGGACGACTTGAAAAGGTCGCTGTGGAAAAACACGGTAGAGTATCTGGTGCAATGATGCACTTTGGAAGAGGTTTGTGTCAAGAAGAGGACTGCAACCGGCTGGTATTAATAATAAATATTCCACGACATTCTACACAACGCTATCTAGACCCATGGTAAGCATAGCTTAACTAGCTTGTGTAGTGGGATCTAGAGTGCGGATAAACATACTCAGTTTTTTTTTTTTTTGTAAATACATACATATTATACATAGAAACACCCAGACCTATGCAAATATACATATTCATACATACTAATATTTGCACTGAGCGAAAATCGAATCCGCGCCCCTGGAATAGCAGTCAAATGGTCTACCGCTACGATTATTGATTGATTAATAATAAATTAATATTGAATTCGGACTAGATGAGGCATTAAACATGGCTCTAACCCAAGGTAAGGTACTTAATAAGCCATACTTCTCGATGCTTTCCATCATTCCATCTCTCCATTGCGGTATCTATCATACAGGAGCACTCGGTGTGCTAACTCAATATTACCTTCAGCATCTTCTTGTTTCACGCTAACACTGTCTGATCCACCTGCAGTCGTCTGCGTCACTTCCTCCATGCTCGGGCGTTCATTGGGCATAACTTCTAGCTTGACTTGCTGCGGAGACAACACCACATTAGCACACACTTTCACCAACTGAAGACCAATGTTCTTAGTAACAATCTGTTCAAAATTGGAACTTGGACTTGATGTATGAGTTGCCACAAACCCCAGGACTAACTGTCCCAACGTGTGCTGACGACACAGCCCCACTCGCCTCCAATGAGTGCCCTATTCAAATACAACCCTTTTATTGATTGAATAAGAGTTCTACATAGTACATAAAATTGTTGAGATAAGAGGTGTTGCGCAGCTGTCCTCTCACTCAATCTAACAAAGGCCTTCCCCAATTGCCTCCACCTCACCACCCTCTGCCACAGAGGGCCTACAGCCTTTCTCAGGTACCCCACCAACAGGCAGTTAGATACCTAGGCATGCATCTGAATTCTGGTAAAGAAAGTCTACATAGGGCATAAAATTGTTGAGATAGGTGTACAGCTGTCCTCTCACTCAATCTGCCCCATCGTCACAAAGTGAAGTGAGTGAAGTGACAGTGAAGTGGGCGTCAGAAAGTGAAAGTTACAGGCTACTGGTGCAGGCGCACTTAAACCCACCTGGACATACTACTGGACATAAAAAACTATATCATTAAACAGATATTGAATGCACGCTGTTTATAAGAAAACCAGTGGTTTAAGAAGCTTTGCATATAATAACAATCAAGGAGGAAATAGAAGCCCATGGAGTTGACTACTCACAATATCTAAGGCCACACCTAACATCGACATATACCATGATTCTCGGAATAGATTTAAAATTAAAATATTTAGTGCCCTTCGAGCCTCCAATAATAACAATATAGTCACCACTTAATTAAAGTAGATAGTATACCTATTCAGTATAAAAAATAAGTTATGGTAGGTATGTAATTCATTTACTATCTCTGCTAAACTCACGCATAACTGTCATTTGTCTAATCAATTGTCTGTGCTAATATAAGTTTCTTTTTTCTTTTCTCTTCAATATTGTAATATTCCGCATGTTGGTTTATCCGTAATTGGAAAATGTATCAGCCACATTACTCGCTAAACATATCTTGTACGATTTGTAATACATTTGCTGTGAAAAAACCTATTAAATAAATAAATAAATACCTGAAACCATATGTTCACTCAAAAAGTGGTGTAATTTTTTTGAATTCAAATTCAAATTCATATTCAAATATATTTATTTGCGAAAATGGGTATTACAATAGATGTTCACAAAATATAAAATTTGACTCTATTGTCGAACAGAGTATTTTAGCAGTTCCGGCAAATATAAGGACAGGGCAAGCTCCATTGGGGGCATCACGCCGAATGCCAACAGTGCCCACACCTCAACGGCTTATAGTCACAATAAGACTGATCACAAGATATATATACAAAAAAGTCTGTTCACAATTTAATTTAAATCTAACTTCAAAAACAAAAGTGGCAATTTAACTTGCAAGCTTTGACTTACTTGTCGAACACTCTACAAGCACAATCATGAATGAATATGAAAAATATTTACTACACTGTTGTGAGACATTGTTTTAGGCACCACTAGCTGACGCCCCCAACTTCGGTTTTTAATCATGTTCCCACTATGGGAACCATTTCCTGGCAAAAAAGTAGCTTATATCTTAAACAATAAATATATGATACCTAATATTTATTGGTTTATTTAGTGCAGCAGTAGAAAACTCACTCATGATGTGGTCACAGCCTCACTCTCTCACACTTATTGTTTGTTGTTCACTGCGAACCATTTATCCAAGTGACAGTTGAAGGTGGTTAGCATAGTAGCTGACACCACTTCCTCGAGCCTTTTGTTCCACAGTTGCATAACACCGTTGTTAAGAGAGTGGTAAGCTGTCAAAGAATCTAGATTACGAGGAAGTGGTGTCAGCTAGTAGTAGCTTCAAGCCACCTTCAAGTGTCAATTGGAGAAATGGCTTGCAGTGAACAACAAACAATAAAAATGATATGTACTTGACTGAACTATACTCCAACACCAGGAAGTGCACATAGCGAATTGCTGCTCGTCCACTACTTAAATAACAATATCTTATTCTAGACAATAAACTATCCCTGTGTTGAATAACAGTTAGATCCATCCAGCCATTAGAGTGTGTTTGAATAGAAAACATCTAAACATCTCCACAAAATTTCAACCCTTCAAGACTACACACCACGTTGTGGTTCAGCAACTGCATGAACAACTCCTCACTGCGGAGAGATGTCCTCCTCAGCTCGTAGCAGGTCTCGAGCCTTGAGCAACAGAGGTCGCAGGCCACGGATGGTCTGCTGTCCTCTGTAACCAACTGTTAAACATAATTTTATTATTTTACTACAAGTTTCAACATTAGGGTGTCAATACAGCAGTCTGCTAACTTTTCCCATACATTTAGATCATAAAAGATAAAGCTCAAGATGAGACTTGAACCAGATTCTTGCGGAGAGAAGCTCAAATGCACCGATTATCGATTATATATCAAGCCTTCCCGTGGGCGCCACCGCCCCGTATCTCTCGTGACTTGGTGTCAACATTTATGCCGGTCACTTCGTATTACAACAGCATAAATTAGGTTAACTTGTTTATAATAAGAGGCTCTTTTATTAAACGTGCCAGACGTAGTATTACTCACCAGTATCAGAGTCAGAGACTCGTACATCTCCTGTACGGCAATCGACCGCAGTCGAGAGTCGTCCGCTAGACACATTCTACACATAGACAGCTTCTCCATGTCCATATTCACGTTCGCGTCAGTTTAGTTACACCGTTTATGTTATTTGGAGCTTCAGTCTTTAAATGTATTGTATCCTTAAAATTTCAATCAACACAACAAAACTAAAACATTGTACATTTTAGATTGTATCTCTTATTAGTCTGTGCCAGTCTGTCGTAACTACGTACAAAAAAAACGTACTATGAAACGGGGGAGAATTTTAATGTCGACTATATTTATTTATTTTTTTCTTCTATGGTGATCCCAACGATTCCGCCAACAACTCAGTTTTTATGTAGGTACTGATTACTGATCGAAATAACGTGTGAAAGTACAAGTGTCAATAAACCAAATTTCGTTTCCATACAAACAGTTGATTTGGAAAGAGGCCAAAAAGTTTTATGGAGTGTTGAAATACCTGAAAAGAGGAGACATCATTAAAGCAGACACAATGTTAAGTGTTAGAGCAAACGAGCACAGTTTTACAGGTTAATATTGTTAAGATCTATGAAGTAACATAATGTATAAATGAGTGGGGAATTGACATAAGTCAGGAGGGTGTTAAAGTTGGCAGGAAGAGGGAAATCGTTTGAGGGAAGGAGATCATATATAGGGATCCATTCAACCTAGAACATGAGAAGAAAATGTGGTCAGGAGTTCCTTCGTCCAAGCCACATTCACACAGAGAGCTATCCCTTATCCGTATCTTGGATAGAAAAACATTTGTGCAGGCATGACCCAATCGCAGACGGCAAATAACAGAGGTTGCTCGCTTAGAAGCTTTGCGGAATTTAAAGAACCAGGGTTTACACGGTATGTCCTTTTGGATTGAAGCATAATGCCTACCCTTAGATGAGCTGGACTGGGACCAATGCACATTCCACTGAGATGCTAAACATGTTTTGGCGAGAGAGAGTAAGTCCTGAGAGAAGGATCTGAATTGGTCACGAGATCCACTAGTTGAAGCCGTCCTGGCAAGAGAGTCAACCACAGTATTACCCAAGATTCCACTATGTCCTGGTATCCAGGCTAATGAGACCACGAGGCCTTTATTGTGGCACCTAAAAAGTGAGTGTTTAATTTGGAGAATTAAGGGAGATCTAGATTTACTAGAGAATTGGTTAGCTATGATGGCCAGTAAGCAACTCTTGGAATCTGTGAAAATAACTGATTTGCTGATACTGTGAGATTCTACGTATAGTAAGGCCTCCAAAATGGCAATAGCTTCTCCAGTAAAAATAGTGTTAATGTTAGGGGATTTAAAACATAATATAATATTATAATGAGGAATCCATACGGCAGATCCAACACAGGAGCTATCAGACAACTTGGAGGAGTCTGTGTATATGGCTATAGAGTCCTGCCATTTTTGGCTGATTAGTCGTTGTAGAATCCTTTCGGCATCTACCAAATGTTTACTAATGCCAGTGTCCATATTGATATCAGGCAAGTGGATTATGGATTCAAATGGAATTTCAAAGAGGGGGTTAAGTTTTGATTGGAAACAGGGGAAAGGAAGGCGAACATAATTCACAAATGAATTGAATAGACGAGGATGATCTTTATGAGTCCAATACCCACCAGATGAAATATACTCAGACAGGGAATGTAGCTTAGGTATCAGAGGATGGAAAGCGAGTTGAGAAGTCTTATAGAGGTACCTATCGGAGAGGTATTGTCTCCTCAAGAATAAAGGAGGATCAACACACTCTAATTGTAGAGCATTTATTGGCGATGACTTCATGGCACCCAGGATTATTTGAAGGCATTTCGACTGGATCCTATCTAGCGAAGTAAGAGCCGTTTTGTTGCAGGGTTCAAGAAGAAAAGATCCATAATCCAGATGGCTGCGAATCAGAGCATTATACAGCAGTTTCTGGCAATAGGGATGAGCTCCCCACCAGACACCGCCCACAGACCGTATGATATTTAATTTTTTTTCACACTTCTGAATGGTATAATTAATATGCTCTGTCCCTGATAACTTGGAGTCTAATATCATACCCAAATATTTGACATTATCTTTTACAGGAAAGATTTGGTTTTCGCAAGAGATCACACAATCGGGAATGGTACGGCGACGGCTGAAGACTACAACCGTGCTTTTCGGGATTGAGAGAGATAGTCCATGATCTGCAAGCCAAATGTGAAGGTAGTAAATAGCAGAGTTTAGTTTTGTCACTGCATCCGATATTTGCTCCGTGGATACATACAGAGCCAGATCATCTGCATATTGTAGAATGTTGACGAAGGAAGTTACAGAGAGATCTAAATCCGATGTATATATACTGTAGAGAAGGGGGCTTAGTACAGAACCCTGAGGAAGACCCTTCCAAATGATTCTAGAGGGGAGGATAGAATTTTGATACTTAATTTGAATATTCCTACCAGAGAGGAAATTCGATACAAAGTTAACAATCTTCTCTGGAACACTCAGCTTTTGCAACTTTTGCCTGAGCACAGGAAGAAGAACATTGTCATATGCAGATGCTATGTCCAAAAACAACCCCACACAGAAATTATTTTTGGACATTGCAATCCGAACATCAGTAGTAAAGATAGATAAACTATCGGTAGTGCCCAAACCCCTACGAAATCCGAACTGGGTTTTAGAAAGTAGACCCTGACTCTCTACGAACCATTCCAATCGGTTTTTAATAAGGTGTTCTAAAATTTTAGCCATTGTGCAAGAAAGAGCAATGGGGCGATAACTTAAGGGATCATCGCTAGGTTTGCCAGGTTTTAAAATTGGAAGAACAATTTGAGATTTCCACTCTTCAGGGGGAATACCAGAGCCGAAAATTAAATTTAGAATGCTTAAGAAAAATTTTTTGGTGGATAGACTACTCTTAACAATGAAGGAGTATGGGATGCCATCTATTCCAGGAGATGAATCCTTTAGTGATTCCAACACCGCCAGACGTTCGTTAAGAGTGAAAGGAGTATCAAAGTGATGATTAGGATGGGAAGAGGAGAGGTGCACAGAACACTCAGAAGAAGTAGGGACTGATGGAGGAGCCAATTTCTGCGCGAACTCATGGATCCAGACAGAAGAATCATTTGAAGCTATGTGGTTAGATGATATAGAGTATTTAAACTTTCTAATATTTTTCCATACCAAGGATGAGCGTGTACGTGGAGATAGATTCTCGCAAAACCTGTGCCAGCCATCACGTTTCTTTTGGGAGAGGAGTCTGACTGTTTCAGCAGCCACCCTTTGATAGTCCAGGTAATTTGACCGGGACATATCTCTTATATATGCTTTTTCAGCCTCTTTCCTCTTTTTACATGCAACTGTACACGATTGATCCCACCAAGGTAAGGAAGGGAGATTATTCCTGGGAGGTTTCTTGACTGGAAATGACTTGTCTGCAGCAATCAGGAGAGCTTTCTTGAAGCAGGAATATACAGAAAGATAATTATCGGAGTTCGGAGTTGGCAATAGTTCTACCTCTCGATCCAGCCAACTAGAATATAGCTCCCAGTCAACTCTTGAGAGGTTGTATTTAAGAAGGGGATTGAATTTAGGGTTATGCACTTGGCTGGTAAGTGATGATATGAAAATGGGAAAATGATCACTTCCGTGGGAGTTACTTAATACCTGCCATAGAAGACATGAAGAGAGAGAAGGAGAACATAGCGACAGGTCAACAGCAGAAGGGCCGGGATGCGACAAAGTCGGTCTGCGAGTTGCGCTGCCGTTATTCAGAATGCAGAGGTTCAGAGAAACCAACCAATCAAGAAATGAAGAAGACAAGCTATCACATTGATATGATCCCCAAGAGGTATGGTGAGTGTTGAAATCACCGAGGATGATGATAGGAGGAGAGATAGAAGATATGATGTGAGAAAGGTCAGCAAGTATGGAAGAATCAGGGTATGGAATGTACACAGAAAGAAAAGAAATGTTCATTGATCTAATGCCAACAATATGAAATAGGTCACTGTGAGGGGGGATAGAAATTTGGGAGAATATAATACTTCTGGAAACCAACATAGTGGCTCCAGCACGGCCGACATTCCTGTCATCCCGAAAGCAGGCGAACCCAGACATCCTAAAACGGGAATTGGGCCTAAGCCACGCTTCCTGAATAGCAACAATGAGCGGCTTGTATTTATTAATTAAATATATTAATTCGTTCTTTTTATTGTGAATACTCCTACAGTTCCATTGCAGAAGGGGAGGGAATTTGACTGGAAAGTATTAACAGCTGAGAAAGTTTTACTTTAAATTTGTCGGGAAGCTCAGTATCACTGAATCTGGTTAGCATATTGATGAGGGTGGAGAGAAGTAAGTCAAGAAGGTTATCATTTGATGAAGATTTTGCTTGTTCAACTAGGAGAGCCGAGCCATTAGGCATGGAAGAAGGGGGAGATTGGGTAATATGGTTATGAGCCTGTCTGTCATAGCCAGGACTCGAGGCAGGGTTATTTTGTCTATGGGGGGAGTATATCGTTTTTCTATAAGAGATTGGAGATGGGCCCTGAGAGAGGGGAGAAGACAATTGTTGGGAGCTGAGGGAGGGAAATTGTTGAGAACTAGGCTGGATATTGTTTGGATGTGTAGGACGAGCGGTGTCTGCAAAAGATTTTCTCACATGGGGGAATCGAGCAGAAGCCTCCATGTAAGAAATGTTCTCCTGCGACATGGTGATTTTAATGGACTTCTGACGTGAGTGTTCAGGGCAGGAAGTGTCTTTGGCAGAATGGGGACCAGAGCAAAACAGGCATGTGGGGGATTGAGTGGAGCAAGTTGCACCCTCATGGGCTTGGCTACAAAGAAAACATCTAGGAGAGGATCTGCATTGAGAACTGACGTGTCCGAATCTACAGCACTTGAAACACTGTATTGTGGGGAGGACATATGTTTCAACGGGTAAAGAATTATAGAAACAGTAAACATGGGATGGTAATTTTTGACCAGAGAAAGTGACAACTATGGTCTGGGTAGGCACATATGTGGGGATGTTGTTTTCACTTGTGACTCTCCTATTTAACCTCCTGGCCTTCATAACAGATCCAAAGCCCAGTGGAACCTCTATGGACTGAACCACCTCCTCCAAGGTCCATTCCACGGGCACCTGCCTAATAATTCCCATACGGGAACACGCGAACGAGGGAATTGAAGTTTCGTACTTAGCCCTAGCTAGAGCGCGATGGGATAAAAAATTGTTAGCATCGTTAGCGGACTTAAATTCGACGGAAACTCTGTTTCGACCAACGCGTTTTACGCCTCCAGGAACTATATTTTTAATATTGTTTATAGATAGGAAATATCCGAATTTAATCGACCGGAAAACTGTTCCTGATGCCGCATCTCCTACATCTCTGGTGACATGGACTAAAAAGGGGCCTGAGTCCGATTCAGAATAAGTGGCAGGCTTATCTGCGTAATCCGGGTGAATATAAGTGGATTGGACGGAAGGAGCAGATTCAGTCGGATCTATTATTATTTTTTTATTAGCACCAGGGTCTAGCTGTGCTTCATTTGGACGTTTTTTGGAGGAAGAACTAGTAGATCGATTGAGAAGTAACCTCAGAGGATCTTCATCACCTCCCGGGTCGGGTGGATGATGGTTATCCATATTACAATCCTAGGTTAAATGCTACTGTTAGTACTTACCCAGACAATATAAGTAGACTAAGCACACACAGACAACACAAAAGCAATAAAATACTTCAACAACACAGTAATAACAATAATATTTCTTTCGGAATTGACGACCACTTGTAGCAAGCACGATGTCACAGATCCAAAAAAAACTCGACTATATTTGTCTCACTCAACTTCCTAATCTGTCTCGCTCGTTCCTTAATTAAATGTCATCTGTCTGACATGTATCTGTCACTTTGTATTTTGAATATCTAATCGTAAGGAATGGGTGAAGAGAACAGGCAACGAGGATCTTGCTTATATACCCATATAGAAACTCCGTGAGCTAAAATTTGTTTGCGGAAAACATTTTAGTAAAAAATTAAATATTTTCAAAATAATGTTTTTCAATAAATAAATAATTTTATGAACTTATCATTTTTAAAGCCCAAATGAGCCTATATTCTGTTTTTGTAATTAAATGTACTGCCTCCGCGAATTTAATTGCTTATTCATTTTCAACATATAACTTGTATGACGCAGTACTTTAGTTCAAAAATGGAGTATAGCGTTTGTGAAAATATAAAATTATATTATAAAAATCAGAGACCACTATTTATCGATATCGGCTAATTTAGTCGATATCGATAAATCAAATAATATTAAGGGCACATCTCTATTTTTCCCTTATGTTGGCAACTCTGTACCTATGTGTTACAGTTGTTAGGTTGGCTACGTTCAGGTAGCCCTGATTTGACATTTCGTAAGATTATTTTGCACTATGGAAGTCCCGTCTCTTCTTACGTAGTATTGTATTCTCTTTGGTCTGTGCAACTACGCAATACTATACAAGTACTAAAATCACAGACTATTACAAAAGTTTTTTTTATGAACATTTTTAGGTTGGTTACAAGACCTTTAAGCCTGCCTCAGTAAAGTTGTGGGGACGCTGGGGACTTTAGTACGGTATAGAGTGCGTGAGCGGGTACCTAAGTAACCTTACAGAAAGGAGCTAGCTTGGAAGGTGTAGTGGTTTGACAGATTGACATACCTAAGGAAGATATCTACCCACAAACATTCGATACAATATGATTCTTGGCAAAATACCTAGATATCTCCCTTCCGGAATGGAAAGGTTAATGGCGACTATAATAACAGGAGATTTCAGTGAAAAGACTAAAGTAATACCTATTAGTATCTACCTCTAGTATTTTACCGTCTGTACAATGGTGAGTGTTCTGATGAGCTCTTCCAATTAGTTCCACTCTCCCCTTTCCTACACAGGACAATTCGTGTAGGTCTTAGATGTCACCCGCACACGGTGCTGAACATCCGATCAAGAACCAAGCGGTCCGGTGACTCTTTCCTCTGTCGCACCATTAAGGCCTGGAATTCATTACCAGCTCACGTGTTTCCCTCTTCCTACAGTCCCGGGTCCTTTAAACGAGGCGTGAAAAAGCATATGATGAGACCGTCACGCTGAGTGTCACCATTGTCACACGGTATGTGTAGGTAATGGTGACCCTCTTTTCTGAGACTTTGCCTTCAGCTTACAATCAGGCAAGGCGAAGTCTAATTGACGTGTTCTATATATAAAAAAAACTCTCCCCATCATTGATTCCCCCCCTCCCCTCAAATTATGACACCACCTATATGGCTTTACATTATGCCAGCGAATTGATCCGTTCAATTAACAAAGACGATAGTCATAATCACTTTTGACCAGCCACTGTACTGGAAAGCACGGGAAATAGTCACCGCTGCACCATTTGACTTTCAGATATCGTACTGTGTAATTCGTCTCGGTGGGTTCCACTTACTTATGTCAGCATGCTTGGGCAGCATAGACTACTTAATGGCTGGAAGTGGTCTCAAAGAACTTGTGTACTGTCTACGCTTCTCTATCCATTGACAAAATGCTCCAAGGTCAAGCATTTGCGCGAGCAGTAAGAGGACATTTCCTTGTAACGACGGCATTGACAAACAAAATACTCTGTCAAATCTACCTAGCAGAAGAGGAAAAGAACACTGTGAAAAGAATTTTATCAGGTTTTCTCGATGAACCTATTGCAGTGAATACTATACATGCAAACCCAATAATCAAACAAATGACCGAAATAATTGGGGAGAAACTGGAACAACTCAAAGACAAATGACCAACAGTTCAGCTGTGGATCCAGTATTTCAAAATGGCTTATCTTATAAAAGAATATATGCACGCAGAAAGATCTGGTGACAGGGTTGCGTAGCTTAACTGTGTTAAGCAAATGATACCTTTCTACAATGCTACTGGGCACTTTCCTTATGCAAAGTCGAGAATAAAGGCAAAGCCTGGCAATGTCGGTTTTGTCTTTATTCTGACGAGCCTCTGTCAATGGTTTGATGCACATCCCCCTTTGCACAAACTAATATATTTAATATAAATTCTAAAATCCCCCCGGATACCTCCCCACCGGAGCCGGTCGAGGAGGTTATGTCGGACTCGAACCGACTAAAACGCACGGCACCTGTGGGTCGTTTTGGTTGCCGAAGGTGAGGTTGACAGGCATATCCCTCGCACCCCGGCCGACCCAGGGCCATCTCTCACGATCTGGCCCTCTTCTCGGGTGTGGGGACTTCTTCTCGAGTGCGAAAAGACGTGTAAGTACAGGGCACAGCTCGGGGCACAGTGTTTAAGCACCATCGTATACCGTCCGGCCCAGTCGACTTCCGAACATCTAGGGACTTAAGCTCGAGCCGGACCACCCGTTGCGTGATTTTAACTTCAGTCATGGAAGCACCACAACTGGGGATTTTGGGTGGTTCGGCGTTCCCGTCGTTCATAGTCGAGTTTGACGCAAAGAGATTACCCAATAGATCGGCTTTCTCCTTAGCGCCATGGGCAAGACTACCGTCGGATTTTTGCAGCGGTGGAAGGCAAGACTGGCAGAAGTTTCCCTCGGCAGCTTTGGCAAGCGACCAAAATGCACGACTGCCAGATGGGTACGTTATATATATACGTACGTACGATGGTACGTTTGTGCACGGGGTACCTACAATTAAATGCCGTTTACTCAACGAAGAGATTTATTAGCTCACCACAAACTAAACAATTTAATCAGTAGTACACACAGTACTCTTCAACAGTTCCAGTCGCTCAGTAGTTCACAGTAGTCCACAGTCGTTGCTCAGGTCGCAGGTAGAATCTTCTTCGGTCGCTTAAATTAGCTGTGTTCGTTATCGATCTCAAAGACACAGACAGAATCAATGGTGTCGCTATGCGAGTGTGTTTTTATACCTCTCAATTAGGAGTGTCGAATCATCTAGAAAGTTCGCGAGCGATAAATACCTACTACTCTCTACTTGCTCTTTTGATGTTCGCCGCCGTCGCTGACCTTTAGAGCACATGAGTAGAAAGTTCGAGTTCATTCTCGATATTTACCTATTGTTTCTTTATATATATTCAAGAGAGTAGGTACTCGTAGGTAGGTTGTCTTTGTGTTGACGATTCTAGATTTTTCTATGCCATTCGGTAGAGTACCTCGTCACTAACAATGCGTTTTTATTTCTTGAAGATTCGATTATTAGTTTTCGAGATATCGACGTCTGTCGTAACAATATACATAGTATCTTGTACGTTCGACTGCTACGTAGGGGGCGCGGGATCAATTCCCGCACGTTGTATACTAAATGTTTGTATACCTGTCTATGTATGTTCCCATTGGTCTGGGTAAGTATGTAACATATCTAAGTACGTTTGTCCGCATTCTAGATTCCACAACACAAGCTAGGTTAAGAGTTATACTTACACATATTGATAACTTGTACTTGTACTTTTCCACATTACTTTATTACTTATTACACCTGACCGGTTTCGCCTTACGGCATCCAGATGTCATTGTAAACCTTTGAGGATGCCGTAAGGCGAAACCGGTTAGGTGTAATAAGTAATAAAGTAATGTGGAAAAGTACAAGTGAGTTATCAATATGTGTAACAACAAATTCCACCAAGTGCCATCAATCTACAGTATAAATAGTTATACTTACCATGGGTCTAAATAACATTGTGTATAACTCGTGCGCATTAGGTACCATTGCACCTGGCTTTTCAAACATAACAATAACAAATCTATACTAGTATTATTATAAAGCTGCAGAGTTTGTTTGTTTGTTTGTTTGAACGCGCTAATCTCTGGAGCTACTGGTCCGATTTGAATGATTCTTTCAGTGTTGGGTAGTCCATTTATCGAGGAAGGTTTTAGGCTATATATCATCACGCTACTACTTAAGGGAGCGGAGCATTGATAATAAATGTTAACATATCCGGCAACTTTTCATACATATTTTGAAGACTAAAACATACGGGCTAAAAGGGATATGAAGCTTCAAAATATACCCCGGGCGAAGCTGGGGTGGGTCAGCTAATCAGAACTAAAACTCGATAACATATAACTACGAAACACAAACTAAGCCAAACGTGCAGCGGTCAGTGTTGAGGATGCTGCTGGTATCGAAGGACGAGAGCGGGGCCTCGTGCGGAGACGCGAGAGGAGGGTTGTTTTCGAACCAGGTGAGATGTTTTTGCACGAGTTGTACTAATCTTATTCGTTATTATTATATATCTAAACCCCAGTGACTTCCACAAAAGTCCCTAAGCGCTGTTGGGTGCCTCTTAAGGACAGCGCGGGGCAATAAATTTTATCAAACTAACGGTTCGGAGGATAATAATAATATCCTGCGGCTTGATCTCCAGACAATCGCATTTAGTTCGTAGCGCACAAAGTTTGGGGGTTCGAACCGTACCAAACCCGGTGGTGTGTTAGGGCTTTAACACTAGAGAGTTAGCCCAGCTGGAGCAGTTAGCGCGAATACCAGTAGCTACGTTTGTCACCACTCTTCTCTGAGACTGCCACTCACAGCTATTTGTACAATGTTAGTAGCTCCGTGTCCTTCATAGTGCCGCATGGTCGCTCCACGTCTCTCATCCGATTGGATGACCTTCGTCGTGGTTGACAGGCCACCCGAACACAGGCAGGTACATCCGAATTAATCAGTAAAGGAGATAGACTTTTCCTGACTAATTCTTCAGTGGCATAAACCTAATACAAGAACGCCGGCATACTTACACCTGCATTTTTGCGAACGCCGAGGCCCCGAGACGAACTGGAAGTAAAAACGTCCTAACGTTTTACCTCAATTCACAATGTAAATTTGTTTAGCTATGTTCACTACACAGCTATAATAGCTATCAGAGAGTATATTATTTACTCTGTGATAAGAGTATGGCTATAATGGGATAGTGTCTCTACTATATATTATAATCTATGCCATAGATCAAAAAACAACACTTCTCTTATAAATAAATAAAAATGAATAACGAATGATGATTGACATTATGTCAAAGCAATTGACATTGACAATCATTGACAATGCTGACAGTTTTTTTTTTCAAATGTTTATTTTCAGTACTGACTGAGGTGCTATGACCATGCCGCTTCATCTTCAGTATAATAATTTCTTAGTTAGAATGATTCATGATGAAAATGAGTTGATGATGGTGATGATGACAATAAATAATGATTGTCAAGTTTTCTAGGGAGATTTGAAACCAACACGAAAAGTCCCAATTCACTGTAATATGCCACTTTCCTACACGATTGCGTTGTCAAAGACGTTATGTCTAAAAATCCACCATTTTTATACATAAAACCTCGAATTTACATCAAATTCGGAAAACAAAATAATACCGCAATGCTTCTTTTTTCGCGTAAGCGCCAAAACTCTCAATTCGACTGCGGAAGTGAGGACTGTAGTAGTAATTTTGATTTCTGGGTGTAATACCATGACAACTCTTATGGTTTTCCGATATTTTTTATGTACTTTGGCACTTTAGAAAAAGAATAGTCTCTCTAATGTGCTTGTAATTCTAATGTGCCCAGAGAAAGGTATTCTTTTATAAAGTGCCAAACATCATTACAAACATTTAATGTTAAAGTGTCATAATGACAAAACCGAAACAGAAAAATGAACATATTCGGTTAATTCATTGAGCAATGGGTTAAATTCCTTTTTCATTCAACTTCCACTTCCCGACAACAGTCTCGGCGCAAGAGTGAAAATTTCACTCTCACTTTCACGAGTCAACGGGTCCAAGCACAACGTCGCCAGACGCATCAAATATTTAAAGTAACAAGTGTAGTTAATTTTGTGATCACAATCCATCAATCAGTACACGGGACGTCCCAGACAATCACAAAAGAGCAGTTGGTGGACAAGAAATTAAATACCTGCGCCAAGCAAGTACCTACCTTATCTATCCTGTCGTTCCGACATTGTACATTTTATTATCCGGTAGTAATTTTCCTGTGAATCAGTTCACATCGAAGCAAATACCATACCCTGGTTAACACAGTTATTGGTACCACCATTGGTACATCTAACAATTAACAAAAAGCCATAGAGATATAGAACTAGGTTTACAATGTTTTAATGTGCAAAATAAGAGCTGTAACAGATATAACAATTCAATTAATTTAACAATGATTAATAAATAATAATAGATTTAACTTATTTTTTTTTGATAATTTTTCAATAATAATTAACACAAAATAATTAAAACATAATACACGAAACAAATTCGCGACTATCTTGCGTCAAACAACCCACTCCGCATCGTTCCCGGCGCAAAGTTGCCCATGATACTGGCCGCGTGGCCCCGCTGAATCGCAACAGCCAACCTTTACCCCAGGATCGAGCCGGATCGGAAGTCACCGCCTTAGATGCGGCGACCAACCTCTTCGTGTCCGACCCCGAACTGCCCATAGTCTCCACCGCAATGGGCACAAAATGATATTGTGGCTCCATTGCAGCGTATTTCACCCTTTAACTTATTTATATTTTTATTGATTGATGCGACAAAAAAAAATTACAAATATTCTTAATTTTTTTTTAATGAAATATGCTACCTATATATTAAGCAACAACTCAAAACCTTCGACTAGGATGTGCAATAACAAACTATCACAACTTTATAATATCGACCGACCGCTTTACATGTGAGAGTACGAAAGCTTGGATCTCAATATAACAGGAGATAGGAAACGACGTTGTTCCCATACCAATTGAGCATTCCGACTAGGTAAGTACCTCCACCCTACAGAATACCGCGGGTATAATAACCTCGTGTTGAGTTCCCGGCGGTGAATAGGGTAGCTAGAGCTCACTGGAGAATTGTTGTGCTGTCATTAGGAAGACTAAAGGCTTGTCCTGATTATGTCTTTTGCACTGACGGCACAGAAACTCTTCGTTGTTATAGGGTCGTTAGCACGGGTATGACTCCTCTGGTGTTGCATACGTTCATGGGTCCCGGTAACCACTTTCCGTCAGGTGGGCCGTGTACTTGTCTGCCACCTAAGTTGTATAAATTCAAACTACAACATTATATAAAGAAACTGCATTTATTATATAACTTTTTCTATTCACATATATCATTCTACGTGCATCTTATATTAGTTAACATCTATATAAACTTTTTTATGGTTTCTCACTAGTGTGAGTATAAATATGTCGATCCAAATGATCCTTTCGGCTGAAACGTCTTTTACAGACATAGCATTGATGTGGTTTCTCACCAGTGTGAGTACGGATATGAACATTCAATTCATGCTTCCGCAGGAAACACTGTTCACACATATTGCACACATATGGTTTCTCACCAGTGTGAGTACGAAGATGGTCATCTAAATGATCCTTTCGGTTGTAGCATTTATTACATACATTGCACTCATACGGTTTCTCACCAGTGTGAGTACGAACATGGACATCTAAATTATCCTTTCGGTTGAAACTCTTTTCACACATGTTGCACTGATATGGTTTCTCACCGGTGTGAGAACGGATATGAACATTGAATTCACGCTTTCGAATGAAACACTGTTTACATATGTTGCATTCATATGGTTTCTCTCCAGTATGAGTACGAATGTGTACATCTAAATTACCCTGGCGGTTAAAACATTTGTTACACACCTTACAATGATATGGTTTCTCGCCAGTATGTGTAAGAACATGTAGATGTAGGCAAGACTTTCGAAGGAAACGTTTCTTACACAAATTGCACTGATAAGGTTTCTCACCAGTGTGAATGAGAATATGCCTTCCTAATTGAGACTTTTGATTGAAACATTTATCACACATAGTGCACTTAAACGGTTTATCACCAGTGTGTGTATGCATATGTCGTGTTAATTGTTTCTTAACACTGAAACATTTCTTACAAATGACACATGAATACGGTAGAGGTATGTTATATGACCCATTAGTACTTTGGTTTGCACTCGTTTTGAGTTCATATTTTGGTTCATTTGTCTTAAGGCTTGCATATGTAGCTTCACGGCTCAGGTGCGTGTCTGGCTTATGTTGTCCAGCGACAGGGGCGCCTGGATAACAAATATAATATACATGTTAATACAATCTCGCAAAAAGGGTCAGTGACATACTTACATGAGGGTAGGCAGAAATTATTTAGCATTAAACAAGAAATAAAGATAATTGAGCTTTATAATAGAATAGAATTTATTTGATCATAAGTACGGTAACACAACATTATTATAAGTTATGTAAAAGTACAAAAGGTGGCAGAGACTGTGGCATGCACATTTTCAATACAATTATTAATTTACCAACAACACATTAATATTAAAACCCCACTGATTGATTGGATTTTGGACGAAAATCTCAATCAATCAATGTAATTAAAAATAGGTAAATAAAACAGAAATCAAAATAAGCATCAGTGGTTAATTTTAAGCGGTCAAGCAATTAGTGAATATTATTTGTATTATATGCATAGATATTTGCAAAATGACATATGCCTACTTAGGAGTAACATTATCAAAGTACATAATAAAATTATAGCTTTAGTGTCGAAGGAATACATTGTATGGTATAAACATAACAAGAAAGCTTCTGGACCTCAATAACACACACAAACTACAAGATTATTTTAACTAAATTACATTTAGTAACATTTTTTTTTCATTTAAATTTATATCTCAAATATTATCTTACATTCATAAAGAAATTATGGAACACACAATGTCAACCTTTAACTTTTCACAGGTTTGACAGACGAGCTCTGGAGAACCTCGATTAATTGAATTACAGTAGTTTATTAATGTGCGAACAATTACTGAATAACTGGAGCATCATCCTAAATTATCTAGTCATTACCAACGTAAACCTACTCTTAATAAAAGAAGTTTACCTTAGCTAAAGGGGATAGGGGAAGATCAGTATTGGTTGAAATAAAAAACACATTTATTTGGATGGCAATTTTCATCACGAGATTTAAAAAAAAACACTTTCTTAAATTAGTTTCACCAGCGGGTACAAGTATCAGTATTCTTGGATTATTCTTTCGATTTAAACGTATTTGCACACGTTACATACGATTCGAATTTTTAAATATACATCTAAATTATCGCCTCGTGTGAAACAGTTTCCACACACAAATCATGGGTATCGTCAGACACCTTAATAATAATCTTTAAGGTATATTAGACGGTAAACAAAACAGTAAATCAGTTCTTTATTGGTCCTTCAAATGTAATAATTAACAACTTAAATAAGTATTCCAATGTTATCTTTATTTTTGTTCTTATAATATTAACAAATTGCAATAAACGGCTACTGGAAATAAACCCAGGCTTGGCGACCTTCGCACACCCTACGGCTAGCGAAGAGACCAATACTCGGCAGTTTTGTCATATTATATCATATTTGTGATCCAATGGGCTAAGTCGTAGCCTCTATCGCCACAATTTAGCTGGTATTCCTTTTGTTCTAGCTTCGAGAAGACTGAAAACCTCCTCCCCAACTTTTTCCGATCTCAGAAGCATAGGCTATATTTCTAGGGGTCACGATAGACGCCCCAAGAAATGGTGATAGTAACCTGGAAAAGCTCTCACGAGCCCCTTGGGGGTACAATACCTTCATACGTGAACCGTTAAACTGTGGCCCCAAGCGCGATCACTTTGCCTGGTCGGAGGATAATCCCTTTGCGTTGGAGGAACATTTCATCCCGTTCCTATACTCATCCAAACTTTAGAATATGGCAATCAACATTACCACTACGCTCCTACGGCGAGTAGCAAGGGTGTATACTGGATTTATTTACCACGAAAGCTTTGTGGATCTCTATATCAAACACAAAATTACTTCAGTAATTACATTTATTATATTTCAATTCTTCATTTCACAAATATTATCTTACATTCTTGTTAGAACACACAATGTCAACATTTGAAATTCCGCTGGTCTGATTGACGAGCTCTGGAGAACCTCCATGAATTGATCTACAGCAGTTTAATAGTAGGCATGCATGAAGTTAAATTGGTGCGTCGTCCCAACTCTGTTTCCTGGTCATTACACAGCCGACGTGAACCCACTCCTGACAGAAGCTGTTTAGTTCCGCTGGTCTGATTGACGAGCTCTGGAGAACCTCCATGAATTGATCTACAGCAGTTTAATAGTAGGCATGCATGAAGTTAAATTGGTGCGTCGTCCCAACTCTGTTTCCTGGTCATTACACAGCCGACGTGAACCCACTCCTGACAGAAGCTGTTTAGCTTAGCTAGAGGGGTTGGCGGAAGGTTCAGCTATAGTCATATAAAAAAACCATGGTCATTTGGATGAATCTCTCCTATACAAAACTATAAATACTAATTACCATCTAAATTAGTTTCTCGTCAGAGCGTGTAAGAACATTCATTCATAGTCATTTGGTTTCAATAATTTCTGCACATTTATACTGATATGACTATTTGCGTCTGAATATGAACGATTAAATTACCCTTTCGTTTGAAAAATCTTCCACAAATATCACTTATACTGTTTCTGTTTCATCAGTGTGAGTACGAATATGTTCAGTTAACTGATTCTTATGAAAGAAACACAGTTTACACATTTGGCACTTATATGATTTAACACCAGTATGAACACGAATGTGGTTATTTAAAGTACTCTTTCGCCTGAACCACTTTTCACAAACATTGCACTGATATGGTTTCTCACCAGTATGAGTAAGATAATGGCCATCTAAATAATCCTTTCGGATGAAACATCTTTCACACACTTTGCACTGATACGGTTTCTCACCAGTGTGAGTACGAATATGGACATCAAGACGATGCTTTTTAGTGAAACATTTTTCACAAACATTGCACTTATATGATTTGTCACCAGCACGGACACGAACATTAAATTTACGCTTTGTAATTAGACGTTGTTTAGACATATTGAACTTATTTAGTTTCTTACTAGTGTGAGTATGAACATGCACACTTAAAGAACACTTTCGACGGAAACATTTCTCACATACATCACATTGATATGGTTTCTCACCAGTACCAGTGTGTGTAAGAATATGTTTACCTAATTGAGAATTTTTATTGAAACATTTCTCAGACAAGTTACACGTAAAAGGTTTCTCACCAGTTTGTGTAATAATATGTCTACCTAATTGAGAATTTTGATTCAAACATTTATCACACACATTACACTTCAAAGGTTTTTCACCAGTGTGTGTAAGAATTTTATGACAAGTATCACATGAATTTGATTGCGGTTTGTTTTGTGAATCGTCAGTACAAAGAATGCCAGTGAATATTTGTTCAGTTATTGCTTTACTAGTCTTACAGCTTGTGTCTTCACTCGTCTGCGTGGCTGGTCCATCTCGTGCAGGAACAGGAGCGCCTGGATAACAAAAGCTATTTGTGACTATTTTTTTTTTGAGCATAGGGTCAGTTGTACCTAAATGAAGGTAGGTATTTATTTATGAAATTGCCGAAAATTTCTTACAGATTCATGTGTTCGTTATTCCTGAAATTTAGTAGCTATTTCCATTATATATATTTTGTTTGAAAGTTGATTTCAAGATTTTACAACTCTGTATTAAAATTTTATTAATAAACGGCCAATCGTTTGATAAATTAAATTCGATCTTCAAAAACAGTACTTCCTAAATGCTATCCATTTTGGATGATAAATTTCGTATTACTTTTTTTACAGATGTCACTTTTCAAAAATTTCATAAAAGCGTTTGTTAGCTTAATGTTGACTCATGAATATACCAACAAAATCCCAAAATTTGGATTTGTCATTCCTAAAAAAAATGTGAAAAGTTAGTACTGAAAATTGGGTTTCTTCAAAAAAAAAAAGGCATTTTCATATGTTACGACCTATTATATGCATACACTCACGTCTCTTTCGACCGGTAAAGGTCAACCTAGACAGTTTCTAAACTGAAAAATATTAATAAACAGAATTTTTAATATACATACATATAATCACGCCTTTATCCCCAAAAAGTTACTCAGAGGTGAATTAACGCCCATATTTTACCTATCCATTGTGTGCGGTCTCACGTAATGGCCTATTGCCGTTTTCCGGGCACTATTTTTGACTCGGGCCATGCATTTGAGGCAGAGTCTGGGCTGTATATAACTGTTTAATGTTAAACTGCCATATTCCTTAGTCGCCTTGTACGATGATGGGGTGGTCCAAATTGTTTTATTTATTATTGGGCCGGGAACCACGCGGGTAAATAAAACATACTAAACACACACGTCAATATTGCTCATGTTTAATTAAGTATCTAACCAAATAAAGTATAGACTTGCGTGTTTGCCAGGATTATCACATAAATCTCACTGGAGAATTTGAGCTGTCAGTGGGATGACTAATGGCCTGTCCTGCTTTGTCCTCTACACTGACGGCACAGAAACTCTGTGCTTACAGGGTCGGCAGCGCGAGTGTGGCTCCTCTGGTGTTATATACGTCCATAGGCCACGGTAACCACTTTCCATCAGGTGAGCCGTGCGCTTGTCTGCCACCTAAGTGGTATAAAAAAAGTCTTTATTTTTAATTTAATTTATGCGATATTATTTTAGCACCTAATTCAATACTCAATACATTCTTTGCGTTTCATAATGTAGTACAGTTACTCAGGTTAAAATTATTGTTATAATTGACGACCTCCGTGGCGTAGCGGTAGAGCATTCGCCTGCAATGCAGAAGCCGCGGGTTCCAATCCCGCTAAGTGCAAATATTTGTATGCATGAATATGTATATTTGCATTGGTCTGGATGTTTCTATGTATAATATGTATGTATTTACAAAAAAGGAGTATCTAAGTAATGTTTATCCGCATTCTAGATCCCATAACACAAGCTAGTTAAGCCATGCTTACCATGGGTCTAGATAGCGTTGTGTGGAATGTTGTGGAATATTTATTTATTTAATTATGGACCCTGTAGGGCGTCTTTGTGAATTCGTCATATTGAACTCCTCTTCACTCAAGGCACATCAACTAACGCTACACACAGTATTTTAAATAAAACATATTAAAAAGACACATTAAAGATTATCGATTATTTCATACCGCGGCTATAATAACTTCGTGTTGTGTTCCCAGCGGTGAGTAGGGTAGCCAGAGCTCACTGGAGAATTTGTGCTGTCAGTGGGCAGACTAAAGGCTTGTCCTGCTTTGTCTTCTACTGACGGCACAGAAACTCTGTACTTACAGGGTTGGCAGCGCGACTGTGACTCCTCTGGTGTTACAGACGTCCATAGGTCACGGTAACCACTTTTCATCAGGTGGGCCGTGTGCTTGTCTGCTAACTAAGTGGTATAAAAAAAACATTTACTGAGAACTCACTTGTACTTTTCCACATTATTTTAATTTTGGAAAAAAAATACTAGTTTACATAATTTTAAGAAAAAAGATAGAAAAGAAAAGAAAAAGCATTTGTTCAAGAACACACAAAGTTTTTTTTTATATAGAACACGTCAATTAGACTTCGCCTTGCCTAATGGTGAGCTGAAGGCCATACCGTGTGACAATGGTGATACTTAGCTTGACGACCTCATCATATATGCTTTTTCACGCCCCGCTTAAAGGACCCGGGACTGTAGGAAGAAGGAAACACGTGAGCTGGTAATGAATTCCAGGCATTAATGGTGCGACAGAGGAAAGAGTCACCGAACCGCTTGGTCGTGTCGTACAGAGAATCAGACAAATATATAAACGTAATAAGGTAACATAATAAGGATACACTCACTGCACATCGTGCGCACCCAAATGGGCCACCATCTCAGCATGAATGCGCCGCACACCAGGGTATGTGAAGCGCCGGTTTTCGGATGGTGCCGCTATATATAGTGACGCATCAGAACAATTATTATATAACAACATATTTTACAACTACCCACATGTGAAATATGTTTGAGTGTTGCAATTTGAGGATGCCGTAATGCGAAACCGGTCAGGTCTAACAACAATTAAAACTAATGTAGTTTTTCCGACTGGGGAAGTGTTGTGTTCCCAGCGGTGAGTAGGGTAGCCAGACCTCACTGGAGAATTTGTGCTGTCAGTGGGAAGACTTATCCTGCTTTGTCCTCTACACTGACGGCACAGAGACTGTGCTTACAGGGTCGGCAGCGCGAGTGCGGCTTTTCTGGTGTTATACACGTCCATAGGCCACGGTAACCACTTTCCATCAGGTGGGCCGTGCGCTTGTCTGTCACCAAAGTGGTATAAAAATTTTTTTGAAAATGTACTTTTCCAAAAATTGAGTGAGTTCTCAATATGTGTACCAACAAATTCCACCAAGTGCCATCAATCAACAATATAAATACATTGATTGTTGATCCATTCTTGTTTACGTTTAGCTTACTCATATAATAATAATAATACGCTATCTGGACCCATGGTAAGCATAGCTTAACTAGCTTGTGTTATGGGATCTAGAATGCGGATAAACATACTTAGATACTTTTTCTTTGTAAATACATACTTATTATACATAGAAACACCCAGACCAATGCAAACATACATATTCATGCTTACAAATATTTGCAATGAGCGGGAATCGAACCCGCCCCCCCCCCCCCCCCATAGCATTCGAATGCTCTACCGCTACGCCACGGAGGTCGTCAATAATATAACGCATATTTCGATCCACTTTTGTGGATATGCATTTTGTTCTAACAGACTGCATGTGTGTCTATACAGTAGGTATATATATTATAATCAAAAATAAATATAGGTGTACCAGAATTTAACGGCAAATTGGTAAATTAAATTTTGCTGTATTACCTTATATTTGATTTTGAATTTGAATTTGACCTACTAATGAATGTGACATTTGCATGCCGTCTGGTTGAGTATGGTGATACTATCACAACAACTATGAACATCAATGTATTATATACCCATATTTCGTAAATTATGAATAAATGAAATGAAATGAAATTCTGGGGAAATTGGATGAAACTATCTTGATACTTTGAATTTTAATTACATACATACATAAACTCACGCCTATATCCCCGAAGGGTTAGGCAGAGGTGCTAGTGCCCACATATCGCCAGTTTATATTTAGCTCATAAATGTAATAGGTGGCGACCCTTTTGCCATTAACCGGACAATACACACACAACTTTGAAAAGCATCGAAAAGTCATAGGCGTGTGCCATGGTAAAACCTGGGTACGAACCCTAGACCTCGTCTCAGCAGTCCTTACCCATACCACTGAGCATAAAAAAGAGTTGTTACATATGTGGTCCAGCTTTTTCTTCTGCACTGACGGTAAAGAAACTCTCTGTGCACGATAACCACTTTCATCAAGTAAGTCGCGCGCTCGCCGGCCTGGGGGTGACAGGTGAAGCCGCCTGTCACCCTTGCAGAAGCAGGCCGCGGCGGCGGCGCGCGTGGCGCGCCTCCCCGTTTCCGGGGACGAGTTGGGGACTCTGTGGTCCCCACACCCGAGAAGAGGGCCAGATCGTGAGAGATGGCCCTGGGTCGGCCGGGGTGCGAGGGATATGCCTGTCAACCTCACCTTCGGCAACCGAAACGACCCACAGGCGGCGTGCGTTTTAGTCGGTTCGAGTCCGACATAACCTCCTCCACCGGCTCCGGTGGGGAGGTATCCGTGGGGATTTTGCGCACGTAAAAAAAAAAAAAAAAAAAAAAGTAAGTCGCGCGCTTGTCTGTCACCTAGGTGATATAAAAAAAACCAGTCAAGTGCGAGTCGGACTCGCGCACCGAGGGTTCCGTAACTTAAGCTACATAAACCGTAATATATTTTAAATGCATTGACTTAGTAGTTTGATTTTTATACAGGTTCTTCTTTTTATAGAACTGAGTGTATGGTATGAATTTCAACTGGATACCTCCATGCATTCCTGACAAAAAAGTCTTGTCAGACAGACAGACAGACGGAGAACGAAGTGATCACTCACTGAACTGCAAAATTCGTCAGACTGAATAAGCACATCTTTACAACAGCAAAGGAGATGTACCCCAGAAACACACGCGACCCAGATAGAATAGTTTTATCTAAGGTACCAAAAACTGTTGTATATAAAAAGAATTGCCTGTCTATGTGTGGATATATTTATAATTGTGTACCTAGTGAAATCAAACCTTTACCGTACAAGAAATTTATAAAAGCGTTAAAAGACTGGTTGCTAAACAAATGTTTTTATTCTGTTACAGAGTTTTTATCCATAACCAGTAAAGAGTATAGATAAAAATGTGATTAGGTGGTATAAAATGCATAAGCTTCCTTTTGACTTCGTATCATTTTGTAAAGTGTATAGATAATAAGGAAAATTTGCATGCCCAATTTAGGCAGAACATAATGTACCTAGTTATAAGATACAATTTGTAACATCCTTATCACAATGTTCTTGCAAATAAAGATCTATTCTATTCTATTCTATTCTGAATTCATCATAGACAAGGCAATAATTTACCATTTTGCATTGTTTTGAGTTTCCGAATGATGGATGCAAAAGCAATCGGGAACAAGCCAAAATAACATCGCTAGTGGATACAGTGAGCATCGTATGTCGTGAACGTGATCGAGATCGGGTTCGAGTTTGTGGTGAGAGTGAAACCAGTGGTAATGCTGATACGCGTAGTAAAACAACTCGAAAGAGGGTAGATCGATATAATTATTCCTAGAAAAAAACTTTTTCTCTGTTCACCGCCACTACTCCAATTCCTCCGTGATCATGGTGCTTGCAACAGCGCCGAAATATCGGAAAGTCAAAACAATTCAACATGGTAAATATCCTGATTACTTTGATGCGACACTGACACACTGACGGCACAGAAACTCTGTGCTTACAGGGTCGGCAGCGCGAGTGTGGTTTCTCTGGTGTTACACACGTCCATGGTTACCACTTTCCATCAGGTGGCCCGTACGCTTGTCTGCCACCTAAGTGGTATAAATAAAAACCGAATTAAAAATATACACTACTTACCGGCGTCAACGTGTGATTCTTCCTTCACGACGTCCTGAGGTTCGTCACAGTCCGCGCGATCGTCAAGCGCGTTATAATATGCAATCAGGTCTGCGTCATCTTGGTCCATCGCTGTCTCGTCTGTGATTGTGTATGAAGGTAATAGATAAGATAAGATGAGATAAGATGAGATGCCTACATAATAATAATCAAGACAATCTAACCATTTCCTGTGACTTTTTTTTTTTACGTGCGCAAAATCCCCACGGATACCTCCCCACCGGAGCCGGTGGAAGAGGTTATGTCGGACTCGAACCGACCAAAACACATGCCGCCTGTAGGGTCGTTTTTGGTTGCCGAGGGTGAGGTTTACAGGCATATCCCTCGCACCCCGGCCGACCCAGGACCATCTCTTTCGATCTGGCCCTCTCCTCGGGTGTGGGGACCACAGAGTCCCTAACTCGTCCACGGAATCGGGGAGGCACGCAAGGCGCGCCGCCGCCGCGGCCTGCTTCTGCCAGGGTGACAGGCGGCTCCACCCGTCGCCCCCAGGCCTCATGGGGGCAGAGGTCATTCATCGACCTCCGCTTACGTAATACTTGAACGACACCCTATATATACACACTTACCGGAAATTTCATGTTCCACATCAATTTCCACTTTTATGTATCTGCATACCGTAGCAACATCTTCCGGGGTCTCAGAATCTGGAGCACTGTTTTCATCTCGTGCACCTGTCAATATTTAGCGACTGTTATTATAAATGGTGGCATATACCTATCAACTGCAAGAGTTCATTAAGCCGTTGGTCCCGGCAGCCACACGAACATCTACGGTACACGAAGACAACGGTATTTTCGTCCAATTGAGCAGTCCGAAATTCGCGTTGTGTTCCCGGTAGAGCTCATTGGAGTATTTGTACTGTCAGTGGGAAGACTAAAGGCTTGTCCTGCTTTGTCTTCTACACTGAAGGCACAGAAACTCTGTGCTTACAGGGTCGGCAGCGCGAGTGTGACTCCTCTGGTGTTACACACGATGCTAGCACACGGTAACCGCTTTCCATCAGGTAAGGCGTTTGTCTGCGACTTAAGTGGTTTAAAAAAACACCGCTATACACATAAGTGTTTTATGTCCGGTAAAATCCAGGAACACTTGGATGATAAACAAGCTTGGAACTGAGCTGTTCGCACAACTATGCTACTCAAGTAAATTTTTGTATTTAGATTGAGTAGACTAAGTGTATGTTTGTAAATAGACCAAAAAAAAAAAGAAATGCCCGCTGAGTTTCTTGCCGGAGTCTTCTCAGGTCGGGGCCGCGTTTCGAACCGGTGGTCCATTTACTAAATTGATATTCATGTTCCTTTTTTGTTGACGTTTTGTAAGTGCCTATACAGAATAAATGATTTTTGACTTTGTGCTAACACAATATTACCTTCAGTTGGTTCCTCTTCAACGTTATCATGTTTGATCTTCTTGAGATCATCTCCCAAGGAACTTCCATTATCGATATCAGGCAATATAGATTCATTCACTTCCTGTAAAAATAACACCACATTTAAAACGTTAAACGTACGTTTAAAAAAGTTAACTCTCCCTCTTTCATTTCTCATTTTTAACATTGGCAACACAGTTTCTAAATAGATAAGACACGATGGTATTCCCGTCTTTATTGACCAGTCCGAGAAATACCTCCGCCCTACAGAATACCGCGGTTATAATAACTTCGTGTTGTGTTCCCAGCGGTGAGTAGGGTAACCAGAGCTCACTGGAGAATTTGTGCTGTCAGTGGGATGACTAAAGGCTTTTCCTGTTTTGTACTCTACACGGTTGGCACAGAAACTCTGTGCTTACAGGGTCGGCAGCGCGAGTGTAGCTTCTCTGGTCACACACGTCCATAGGCCGCGGTAACCACTTTCCATCAGGTGGGCCGTGCGCTTGTCTGCCACCTAAGTGGTATAAAAATAAAAAAGATAGGACAGGATGGTATTCCCGTCCTATTTGACTAGTCCGACTGGAGACGTGCTCCGCCCTATAGAACACTACAACAATAATCACGCCTTTGTCCCCGAAGAGTTAACCTAACTCTTAAGGTTAGTGCGTTTTAGTCGGTTTGGGTCTGATATAACCTCTCCCACCGACTCAGACGGGGAGATTATTCACACGTAAAAAAAAGACAACTAGCTCACTAACTTGTGGTTTCAGTTTTTAGTTTTTAAAAGGAGTAAACAGAAAAATATTGATAAACTGAGGTTTTTTTAATTTATTTTATTTAATATTTTTATATTATTTCTTGCCATAATTTTATTTATTCACAAATAAGTTATTTAATTAATTACACTGCAAATGTCCAATCATTATCTATAATCATAGATTTTGTCAATTGTTATGTCTAATCAAATACCCGCCCCGTATCGTTCCCGGCGCAAAGGTGCCCATGACACTGGCGGCGTTGCCTCGCTGAATCGCGATGGCCATCCTCTGCCCCAGGAACGAGCCGGAGCGGGAGTCACCGCCTTATTCGTGGATATGGATTCAGCCAATCTCAGCGATTAAGCTCTTCGCCTCCGAACCCCTACTGCCCATAGTCTCCACCGCAATTACTTTTAAATAAAACATTAAAAAAAAACACATCAAAATTGTTTATTTTTTTTTATACCACTTAGTTGGCAGACAAGCACACGGCCCACCTAATGGGAAGCGGTTACCGTGGCCTATACGTATGCAACACCAGGGGTGTCACAGTTTACTACCTAACCAATTGTCATTTAATTACTAAAATTAAATGTGAAACATTAACTATGCTATTCCTTGTAAACAACTCCATGCTGCTGGAATTTATCTATACTAATATTATAAAGGGGAAAGATTAGTATTTTTGTATGTAACGAATAAACTCAAAAGTACTGGACCGATTTTAATAATTCTTTTTTCATTAGAAAGCTACATTATCACTGAGTAACATAGGCTACTTTTTATCCCGATATTCCCATGGGATCAGGACTTATGCGGGTGAAACCGCGGCGCTGTGCTAGTCGTTAATAGGATTACTCACATTACTTTTGAGTAACTGGATGAACCGCTCCTCACTACTGAGACACCTCCTCCTCAGCTCGTAGCAGTCCTCGAGACTTGCACAGCAGGGGTCACAGGCCACAACTGGGCGGTTGCCTTCTGTAACAAACTGATCAAAATAATTTCATTAGTAGCTAAAAAAAAAAAAAAAAAGTAGCTGTTCTCAACAGAGGCTTTTTTTTAATGTGAGCAAAAAAAAATTGTTTTTCAATTGTTAAAATATATTTATTTTTTTATTGATTCTAAATACTTGTTATTAATTTATTATTTCTAAATAGTACATTTTATTGTGTATTAATATAATAATAATAATAAATCTTTATTTCAGACCTTGATCCATAAACAATGTTAGTAGTACACACTTAAAAGCTATGTTAGTAACAAAATAACACAAAATCACAAAAAATCAGTTCATATACCGGCCCCGCCCTCCTGACGCACAGGGAACATGCATATGTATACGCACCCAATGCGCCGTGATAGCGCAACACGGCTTCTCACTGATGACCTTCAGAATGCCGTTGACGCTCCCACGCACCCTGAGCATCATAGATGCCATCCTCTTTCGCAGGATGGTGCCAAAACAGTCAGTGCGCGCTTCGGGAAACATTCCTGATGCACTGCAGTAACGTGGGAGCACCAGCAACATTCTGAAGGCATTGTTGTACTGTATTCTGATAGCGTTGTATGCCTTCTGCGTATAGCGCACCCACAGGGAACACGTGTACATGGACTGTCAGAAGGCTTTAAAAAGAGTTATTTTAACTGCCAGTGTATTGTAAATTTGTAATCTTGAATTGTTTAAATGTATTTTCTTTTTATTGTTAATAATTTAATCAATGTTCAATCTTGTTCAATGTTCAAGTTGTGTACGTCAGTAATAGGGATGCATATTAGAAAAATTACCCCAATCCAAATTATGAATCAGAAGTGTACAATATGTATTCTGTACAATATGTACCATTTTAAATAAAAAAATCCCAACGGATACCCCCACCACTGAGGCCAGTGGGGGAGGTTATATGAGATATAGAGGTTATATAGGTACTAAAACGCACGCCGACTGTGTGGGCCGGAGGTTGCGATTTTCTGAGACATATCCCTCGCACCCTGCCCGGGCTCCCAACAGTGGCTTGCTGCAAGCTACCAAAGGATTTTTATTTTTTATTTTATCTACAACTGGCTATTAGCCATAATCAGATATTTTCTGTGTTTAACTGGGATTACCAAAGCACCTTGGTACAGTCGCAACTCTGAAATCCATGAATAGCATGCAAATGCCGGCGCGACGCGCGTATGCCCAGGATCTTCCACACAGCGAAGTGTAGAACCAACGCCGAGATACGCGCGCCTCTGCGTAGCCATTTAGATAATTATAACACGCACTTAATTCATTTAGATATCTTCGCACTTTCGGACAATGAATTTAGAATGCAAGCCATATCTTCACTTCTTTGATTCAATGTCAGATTTAAGGATTAGCACAATTATAACTCTTTTAACTACTACATTATTTTGCGGACATAAGTGTGGGCTATACATTTAATCAAATTGTACAATGTCAACTTTAATTTTGTATGATATAATGTACAACTTTCCTTTCCTACACAGGACAACACGTGCAGGTCTTAGATGTCATCCGCACGCGGTTCGGAGACTCTTTCCTCTGTCGCACCATTAAAGCCTGGAATTCATTACCAGCTCACGTGTTTCCTTCTTCCTACAGTCCCGGGTCCTTTAAGCGGAGCGTGGAAAAGCATATGATGAGGCCGTCAAGCTGAGTGTCACCATAGTCACACGGTATGTGTAAGTAATGGTGACCCTCTTTTCTGGGACTTTGCCTTCAGCTTACTATCAGGCAAGGCGAAGTCCAATTGACGTGTCCTATATATAAAAAAAAAAAAACAACTGTTTTGTGTTCCAATAAAAGAAAAAAACTACCAACGATAAAAGATGAAGCTAAAAGCTGCTGCTCTAAATACATAAAATGCTACATAAGCATCACAATTCACTAACAAGAGCCTTCATAAATGATAACCATCAAAGACCACACCTTAAGAGAAGCAATATCCTGGACACTAATCAAACTATAACAGTCTTTATTTATGTTGACTATGCTCAATGGAGCTGTGGTTACATCAACAAGACACAATAAGACAAATAGGTATAATATATGTAGGTAGAAAATAGTTTTAAATAAGGTTATGTCCTGATCTAGTATTTCCCATCTTTTTAGACGAGTAATATCAACTTGTGTGGTCAGGAGATACTCAGCGAGTTCATTTGTGTGTTTATTCAACCTTTCCTTGTATCTCATGCTGTTCTTGCAGACTGCTTCCTTCATGTTTGGAATCTCCAGACACTCATGTAATTGCATTTTTAAATTTTTTTTATACCACTTAGGTGGCAGACAAGCACATGGCCTGTCTGGTTACCTATGGTGGCCTATGGACGTGTGCAAGACCAGGGGTATCACACTCATGCTGCCAACCCTGAAGTAACCTCCTAATGCCTCTTTTGAAGAACCCCATATTGTAAGCGCATGGGAAAACCGCAGCAGGGAGTTCATTACACAGCTTGAGTGTGTGTGGGATGAAGTTTATTTCATACTGCAAAGTGTGTACTGTCTCAGGTTGCAATGTATGCGGATGAATTACCTGCCTACTGCGAGCGGTGCGATGATAGAATGTTGCAGTGGGCATCATGTCAAATTATTCATCAGAACACAAACCGTTGTATAGGCAGTAGAACACACACAGCCAAGTCAAATTCACATATGTTATGTAAAAAAAAATATAAATGTTAACCAATCAAGTGTGAGAAAGGCTGACTGCTCAGAGGGTTCCATACAACATTGGAATGAAGGATGCACCCGGTTTAACAATTAAAAATCACGACTTGCTCTCTTTAAGGATTATACAAGTACCCAAAGGTTGTACATATAACAAACTGAATTGGGCTGAGGACGTGGATATATTCAATGGTAGATTCTCCCAGTACAAGAAGGTCATATCAAATTTAAAGGGTGTACAATGCCTATGACATTCGAGCAGCATTTTTATTTAAGTTTTTTTTTTTCAATTAAGTATTCAGTATATATTATTGTAACCTATTCAAAGAGGTTTTTAGTTGTATATTTTGTATGAGCATGACGAGTATGTAGATGTAATTTCATGTTGTGTATGCTATATTTGGAATACTGTCTAGATCTTATAATATATTTGATTGTATCCAAATGTTTAGTCACGCAATGACAGAAATCTGTAAGCGTACCTTTAAGAAATAAATACCTTATTGTCAATCAAATTACGTTTTCCCGCAGCCAGAGGGTACAAGAAGGAAACTAGAATCACTTAAAACGAGATTTATTATACTTATTTAGTTTAATCTAACTAGCCTAATGATGAATGCACTCGATGTTGGAACTACATTCTAACTGCTAACTCTAATTAAGTCTAGTGACCACGTTCGATGCAAGAACAGAAGTGAATTACTTAAAATATATTTGTCACGGAATCGCAGGTGTACAGTGAGTCATTTAGCTGACGGCGCACGGCGACACGAGGTATGGAGTGCTGACGATGCGACGATGCAGCCGGTCGCTTGATATTGCATTATGCTGCGGCTTTGCTCGTTGTAATATTATAATTATGGTAATATCGTAATTATCATGAGCCAAATGAAAATTTATATTTTTCTTTCGTCTTATTATTATTACAATTTGATACACTCGCAGCTCTACGAGCTGATACGTGTGTATCACTGCACTTGTGTTCTTGATTATTTAAATGTTTGTCAAGTCTATTTTTGAAACAGTTCACTGTTGGAGCACTTATTACTGTTTCCGGGAGAGAGTTCCACAAGTTCATCACTCGATATAGCAAACATATGATTGGCTGTCAATCTTCTTTCGATCTTTTAGATAGCAGTTGGGTTAATACCAATTAAAATGTGCCCCAAACTGTTAAACATCATTCCTATTAATCCAGGTTTTTTTTTATATAGAACATGTCAATTAGACTTCGGGTCACCAATACTTACACATACCGTATGACAATGGTGACACTCAGCTTGACGGCCTCATCATATACTTTTTCACACCCCGCTTAAAGGACCCGGGACTGTAGGAAGAAGGAAACACGTGAGCTGGTAATGAATTCCAGGCCTTGATGGGCTCGGTTCTTGATCGGATGTTCTGCACCGTGTGCGGATGACATCTAAGACCTGCACGTGTTGTCCTGTGTAGGAAAGGGGAGGATGGGACTAATTGGAAGAGCTCATCAGAACACTCAAGATGCAAGGATTCACAGACGCGGAAGCAAACCCTAAGGTATTTACTACCACAAACGTGTCTGCAGTATTGCAGACGAGCCTCTTTCTAAGTTGTCTAGTTGGCGAAATCACGAAAGCGTCTGTAAAATAGCGGATAGTGGAAAAATCGACCCGTATTGTGAGAATTGAAGACGATACTTGTTACAATATTGCGACTGTGTAATGGAAGAATTACTTACTGGTATCTTGGTCAAAGATTCGTAGATCTCGCGGAGGTGTGTGTTCACAATCAACCGCAAAGGCACATCGTCCGATACACAAATTCTACACATAGACAGCTTCTCCATGATCGCGTTTATGCTAGTTACGTTAAAATAGACTAAACATTGATTGGTTTAACTTTACTAAGTACTTAATTATTTAAACTATATTGTATCTATAAACTTCTATAAATTGCTCGATAACATCGTTCATATAACTTGGATTAACTGTAACTTATGACCTGTATAAGGTGTCCTTAAATTTTCACAAATCACATTTGGGTTTAGCAATGTATTTGCGATATACTGAATTACTACAATTCTCAACTTCCTTCTATATAATGGGAAAGTGACATATTATCAATCAAGGTGGTTTCTGCACCAAAAATAAAACAATATTCTGTCTTTATGACCAACCAACGCGACGTAAAATCGCCATATCGCCATGTTCAACACACTTTACACAATCAATATGTCATATCTTGACAGTAGTTGAAAATTTATGGGTATTAGCCTTTTTGCATCATGCATCCATGGCACTACAATCAAGCGACTTTCAAAAGTGAAGAATTTTCTGAATTTTGTTATTAACTGAATTTACAGCTTTACTGATCATTCGTGACTGAGCTACTGTGATGCAATCAATTAATTTTTATGATTACCTAGTAATGATTAGTGAATCGAAAATCTAAAAAAAATTTTGCTTTTCCGTATCTTTTATTATTATTATATTCTTTATTGTACGCCAATTACAATATTCATATTACAGAAATTGAGAAGACAAGAGCAGTACAAAGGGGGGCCTTATCGCTTTACACAATTTCTTCCAGGCAACCTTTTATGTTTTTCTTGAAGTAGGTTTACCTTATTTGAAATAAAAAGCTTAAAAAGGATAATATTTTATTTTCAGAAGTTATACAACTTTTCATGTTTTTGATTATTCTATAACTTGAGTCAATGCTTTTTTGTGTATGGGCATGTATATGGCCCCTCCATAGTCTATGAAGTAACACCTGTACACCGGAGGAACTAATAAACGAACTAACTAACGCCTTCGAGAACGCCATCCAGATCCACATCCGCCAACAGCACAAGCTGTCTAAAAGATTAGACAGCTTGTGCTGTTGGCGCACTCAGGTATACGTAAGAACGTATACCTGAGTGCTGCCTGGGTGTAAGGACGAGGACATTATCAGTGAGTCGGGGTCGGAGGATCCTCCCTTTGCATCGGAGGCACTTCTCCCCGTTCCAATCTAATGAAACTAATTAGAACTCCATCAAATTATTTAACGAAATGCCTGTAGAGTTATAAATAATTACTTACCAAAGAGAGCACCAAGAAAAATTTCAAGCTTTTCTATTAAAAGAGTGTTTTTATTCCATAGATGATGTGAAAAATAAATATATATTATAGGTATATATAAATTCATTGTTATTTTTACTTCATATTTAAAATTATGTAGGTAGTCTTAATGTTTTGAATACTTTAGTGAATTACTTTATGTCATATTAATATTTACATAATGTACACGGAAGTTATCTAAATTGAAATATTTAAAAAAAACAGAATATACCTAAACAATCCTGCAGGTTCAGGCGTCAAAGAACTCCTCGCATCGATTATTTTTACATTATGTTAGAACAATATATTGTTCAAACATAATGTAAAAAATATTCAGAAAAATACTAAATGGATATAGAAATAACCTCACGATGTGCTTCTGTGACGAGTGACGAAGGAGCCCGAGGAAAGTCCGGGGAAAGTACCTCCAACCGATTCTGAATACAGCGCGCAGCGGCCAAATAACCTCGTGTTGTGTTCCAGGCGGTGAGTGGGGTAGCCAGAACTCACTGGAGAATTTATGCTGTCAGTGGGAAGACTAAAGGCTTGTCCTGCTTTGTCCTCTACACTGACGGCACAGAAACTCTGTGCTTACATGGTCGGCAGCACGAGTGTGGCTTCTCTGGTGTTACACACGTCCATAGGCCGCGGTAACCACTTTCCATCAGGTGGGCCGTGTGCTTATCTGCCACCTATGTGGTATAAAAAAAAACCAGAGACTGACACAAGTATTTTATCTCAGCGGGAGTGTATATGGGCAATATTAGTAATACATATTTAATAATAATAAAATAAATTCTCATAAAAGGGCCTCTACGTCTTGGCTTCGGCCCGACGACGCACGCCTCCCAAAGGCCCGGGACTCCATAGTCCCGAGAGTCATGGTACTGAGAAACAATAATAAAAAGCTTTATTTAATTCCATGCAAACATATTACAATAACATAATTTATGCATTAAATTAGCAATATTAAAAAGAAACAAATGTTTTAAACAATAAATTGAAAAAGAGTGATGTAAATAGAATAATGATAATTGAAATAATGACATTGTAATAATAAATAATAATAATAACAATAATATTGCATCTATTCTGTTTGTATGGACCCCGTTCGGGTAAAAGCCTCCTCCAAGGAATTGAATTCTTTCCTATCTTGTGCTGTTTCAATCCATTCTCGACGCTGCAAGGTGTGTTTATGAGATGTGTAGAAAAGTTTGGTAAATGTAAACAATATAATTTGTTACAATAGGACTGACATGTCTTACGACAAAAGTCCTGTATATAAATAAAGATTTAAAAAAAAATCCTCGACCTTCCACTTTCACTATTTCGTCTGCCCATCTGGCATAGGGTCGGCCACTCGCTCTAGTGCCTTGCGGTCCTGAGGTTGCCTGGAAGAGATCGCTTGTAGCCGATAAGGCCGCCATTTGTACATTTTTCATAATATTGTCTGTACATGTACTGTAATGTGTTGGTGTACAAGAAAGATTTCATATCTTATCTTATCCTGACCATTTTACGACCTCTTTTGACCATCTGTGGCCAGTGTACCTAGCCACGTGACCTGCCCATTTCCATTTTCTTCGGATGGAGAAAGTAAGTACATCCGAAATTTTTATTTTTATTCGGATATCTGCGTTTCTCACTTTCTTCCTTATTTTCATATACACACATCAACAAAGTCTAGGGAACAAGGACATTTCTAGTTTTTATTTAAAAACCCTTTCTTGTAATAGTGAGTGTTTCATATCAATAGAAGGGTATTTTTATACCGTTTTTAATTTTAATTTTAATAAAAGCATTTTCATACCAAATTTTTTTTTTTTTTAAGAAAGAATTGAATAGTGCTAATATTGAGTATTACAACCTTCTATGATTAGGCACAAAAATAACGAGGTAGTAAGAAATACAGTAATTAACCGTACTTTAAACGTTTTTAATAATCTGTAGGACCTCCTAAAGCATTAGCAACAGCTCGACAACGGCGTGGCATACTTAGTATGAGATTGTCAATCATCGTCTGTGGAATATGGCTCCATACACTGCGAAGGTGTAAAAAAAGTTGTTCTTCAGTGTTCAGATTTTCCAAAGAATCACTGAAAGCTCTTCTCCCAAGCAAATCCCAGGCATACTCTATGGGATTGAGGTCGGCAGACTGAGCAGGCCATTCCAACGTCGTCATATTGTGCTCGCTTAACGCATTGACCACTACCCTCGCGGTGTGTGACCGTGCATTATCTTGCATGAACATAAAATCTTGACCGAACTGCTGTCGATGAGGGATTACTATGGTGTGTATAACCTCCTGAATGTATTGGTTTGCATTCAAATTGCCCCGTATCCAAACGAGGTCGGTCCTTCCACCAAGGCGAATTCCAGCCCATACCATGATTGTTCCACCTTGGTAAGAATGAACTTCTTGCGGATTCTGGAGACGACTCCGACGTCCAGGAACTCGCCATATACGCACTCTTCTCGAATCAGGATGAAAACCGAAGCAAGATTCGTCGGAAAACAGAACCCGTGCCCATTGATGGTCGGTCCACTGTAAATGTGCGTTAGCCCACAATAAGCGACGACCTCGATTTCCACGTCGAAGAGCTGGAACCCTAAGCGGTCTGCGAGCATAAAGATTGGCTTCGTGTAGTCTTCTTCTGACAGTTTGATCGCTAATAACCACTTGATGCTGAGACTGGAGGCCTGCGACCAACTGACGAGCAGTAATCGTGGGTTGCCGCCTTGCGGAATTTTGCAAGAAACGATCTTGTCGCGGGGTAGTAACCCTATTTCGTCCCCTGTGACGTTCGGCAACATCCCCTGTAGACCTGTAGCGTGCCCATAATTTGCAAATTACGCTTGGTTGGGTGTTGACAGCATCCGCTACGTCGCGTTGAGTTCGTCCAGCTTGCAGCATACCAACAGCCCTTAACATCTCTTCGCGACTTAAATGACGACGTGACATGATGACTACAGTCACAAAAATGCACAAACCATACGTAAAAGATGTATTATTGATAATAAACGTCATTTACAATCAAAAAAAATAATTTTTATTTTGCCTCGGAGAAACTGCACAATCAAACACTTTTAAAAGTTTTCCCTCCATATTCGAAAATCATTACTTATTCATTTATTTTTAAATTTCGAACAACTCTGTAATTTACTTTATTCTATTTTTATTTATTTGCTGCCAGTTATTTGCAAAACAAGATTTACACGAAAAAAAATAATTGGGGTCATCTTGTTCCCTAGACTTTGTTGAGGTGTAAACGCGCCTTTATCCCCGGAGTGTTAGGTTGAGGTGACTTAACACCCACATTTCACCAATCGCACAGGGCGGAGGTAGGACACGGCGGTATTTCCGTCCAATTGAGCAGTCCGACTGGGGAAGTACCTCCGCCCTACAGAATACCGCGGCTATAATAACTTCGTGTTATATTCCCAGCGGTGAGTAGGGTAGCCAGAGCTCAAGACTAAAGGCTTGACCTGCTTTCGTCTTCTACACTGATGGCACAGAAACTCTGTACTTACAAGGTTGGCAGCGCAACTGTGACTCCTCTGGTGTTACAAACGTCCATAGGCCACGGTAACCACTTTTCATCAGGTGGGCCGTGTGCTTGTCTGCCACAGCAGTGGTATAAAAAAAAAACATTGTATTCGATTCAAACACTTTGGGGTACATCAGTATCAGATTAAACGGGATATTTACCATGTTTCATTATTTTGAGTTTCCGAGTAAATATCCCGTTTATTCTGATACTGATGTCAGTGACCATGATAGTTTAAATACCTATACTTTGGGGTACAAACTGATACGAAGTCAAAAAGAAGCTATACCACCTAATTACACCTTTATCTATACCCTTTCCATGTTATGGAATAAAAACTCTGTAACGAAATAAAAACATTTGTTTAACAAGTAGTCTTTCAACGATTTTATAAATTTCTTGTACGATAAAGCTTTAATTTCACTAGGTACACAATTATAAAGATAAATTTATTTGTAGAAACGTGTACATTTTTTTTATTTATAAATAGGTATATCCACATGCAGGCAATTCCTTTTAATACAACAGTATTTCGTTTTTATTTATATAGGTATTCGTATTAGTTATTACTATTCTGTCTGGGTCGCGTGTGTTTCGGAGTTCCGGAGTTCCGGAGCCGGTGGAGGAGGTTATGTCGGACTCGAACCGACTAAAACGCACGCCGCCTGTGGGTCGTTTTGGTTGCCGAAGGTGAGGTTGACAGGCATATCCCTCGCACCCCGGCCGACCCAGGGCCATCTCTCACGATCTGGCCCTCTTCTCGGGTGTGGGGAGAGAGTCCCCAACTCGTCCCCGGGGAGGCGCGCCACCGCCGTGGCCTGCTTCTGTCAGGATGACAGGCGGTTCCACCTGTCACCCCCTAGGGGGGTACATCTCCTTTGCTTTTGTAAAGAGGGGCTTAATTAGTACTAAAATAAGACCACTATAATTTGTATTAATTTATTTTCCTTCATATTGCTTAAAGCTACTGAACCTATATTTACAGTCGATATAAAGATTTCAATTGGACAGTCCAAAGTCCAGCACAGAATACCGCGGCCATAATAACCTCGTGTTGTGTTCCCAGCGGTGAGTAGGGTAGCCAGAGCTCACTGGAGAGTTTTTGTGCTGTCAGTGGGAAGACCAAAGACCTGTCCATCTGTCTTCTGCATTGACGTTATAGAAACTCTGTGCTTACAGGGTCGGTAATACGCGTGTGGTTCTCCTCGTGTTGTACACGTCCATTGGCTACAACAACACTTTCAGGCAGGCAGTCCTAGTGCTTGTTTACCACCTTATCTTCTTGATCTTAACACTGCTTGACCTGACGGCACAGTTTCTACTGACGGCACAGAATGGATGGTTTCAGGTGAAGGTTCGGTAGCTCAATGGTCAGAGCGTTCCCCCTGTAAAGTAAAGATCGCGGGTTCGAATCCCGCCTGGACAGTTTCAATTTTTTCTATCTTAATCGAAAAAAGTTTTTTTTTATTTTTTTATACCACTAAGTTGGCAGACAAGCACACGGCCCACCTGATGGGAAGCGGTTACCGTGGCCTATGGACGTATGCAACACCAGGGGTGTCACACTCGTGCTGCCGACCATGAAGAAACCTTCTGATGCCCCTCTTGAAAAAGTTTCAGTTTTTAAAGATTTTATCTACAAGTTAATATGTAAATGTTGCAGATACAGTTAAAAAAAGATGTAACGACCTTTCTTTAATAAATATATACAATTTTGTAGAGTGAAGTTTAATTTGTCCACAAAGTGTACGGCCATTGGTGCTTGTGCGACCTTAACTATACCAGCCGGTCCTATCAAAGGCATCCGTCGCGATTTAGCGTACAATAAAAATTAAAAAAATTTTCATTTTTGAATGAAACATTTTTTTATGATTTACTAGTGTGTATGCGCAGCATGTGCATATGTAATTGACCCTTTCGATTGAAACATTTATCACATCTAATGCACTGATGTGGTTTCTCACCAGTGTGAATACGATTATGGTCATCTAAATGACTCTTTACGTTGAAACATTTTTTACAAACATTACACTGATATGGTTTCTCGCCAGTATGAGTGCGAATATGTACATCTAAATGACTCTTTGCATTGAAACATCTATTGCACACATTACATTGATGTGGTTTCGCACCAGTGTGTGTGCGAATATGAACATCTAAATCACCCTTTCGACTAAAACATTTTTCACACTGGTTGCACTGATATGGTTTCTCTCCGGTGTGAGTACGAAGATGTACAACTAAATGACTCTTTACATTAAAACATCGTTTACACAATGTACACTGATATGGTTTCTCACCAGTGTGAGTACGAAAGTGAACATCTAAATGACTCTGGCGTTTGAAACATTTCTTACATACACTACACTGATATGGTTTCTCATCACTGTGTATGAGAACATGCCTTCTTAAATGATAATGCCGAGCAAAACTTTTGTTACACACATTACACTGATATGGTTTCTCATCAGCACTATCTTGGTCTGCACTCATGCTGTGTTCAGATATTTCTGCAGGAACACTGTTACGGTGAGACTTGCTAGTACTTCCTGCATACTTGCTTGATTTAGCCTTTGTTAAATTACGGGATTCCCCGATTTTTCCTCTGGTAATGTTTTTCTGCGTGTCTGGTACATGTCGTCCAAGAACAGGGGCGCCTGGGTAATAAACAAGGTATGTGTTAATACAATCTTGCGCAGAGAGTCACACAACTATGTGAGGGTAGGCAGGAATGTCAAGTAAGAAAATATAGGACTGCCGACAATATTACCTAAGGGTCTGATGCGAAACTAGTTTTGTGTCACCTTATTATGTTTGGAGATTGTAGAGTTGCTGACAATTGATAAAAAAAATAACTATAAAACTAAATCCCGACTACTGAAAAATCACACTCTAAAAAGTATTAAACAAGAAAATATCAAGGACAGCCGTGGTCGTATGCCACTTTTCCCTACAATGTATTGTTTTGTTAGACTAAGTGGCATACGACCAAGGCTATCCTTGATATTTTCTTGTTTAACACTTTTTAGAGAGTGATTTTTAAGTAGTCAGGTTTAAGTTTTATATTATTATTATTATTATTATATTACATTTAATTTCTTATATATTATTATTATATTATATTTAATTTCTTATATATATTATTTTGGGGCAAGCAATAGGTATATATGTGTATTTGAAATGTGCTAATTAAGCACTTTCAGTTGATACTAAACATGACATATTTATTTGGATTTTTTTTAACACAGTACTTTAAGACCGCTAGAGGGCGCCACAATAGATTCAGTAACACACTATATAGCCCATAACCCTTCTAATAATACCTCAATTGTCCAGTACTAACAAGTGGCTGAGGAGCCTCATAGCTCTATAGATACATACACAACATATCAAAATCATAACCCTTCTTTTTGTTTTTTTTTATATAGTACACGTCAATTGGACTTCGCCTTGCCTGATGGTAAGCTGAAGGCAAAGTCCCAGAAAAGAGGGTCACCATTACTTACACATACCGTGTGACAATGGTGACACTCAGATTGAGGGCCTCATCATATGCTTTTTCACGCCCCGCTTAAAGGACCCGGGACTGTAGGAAGAAGGAAACACGTGAGCTGGTAATGAATTCCAGGCCTTAATGGTGCGACAGAGGAAAGAGTCTCCGAACCGCTTGGTTCTTGATCGGATGTTCTGCACCGTGTGCGGATGACATCTAAGACCTGCACGTGTTGTCCTGTGTAGGAAAGGGGAGGGTGGGACTAATTGGAAGAGCTCATCAGAACACTCACCATGGTACAGACGGTGAAATACAGCCATGGACGCAACATCTCTACGCAGCTGTAAAGGTTCTAGGGTGTTCGTGATCTCGGGATTCCCAATGATGCGGACCTCTTTTGCTCAGCCGTAATCGGTTAATAAGAGTCATCAAATATGTTTAACTTTAGTTACCTAAAAGAATGGGGTATATGTAGAATACACCGGCCAACAAATAGCAAGTAGTTCAAAAGGGCTCTCTTGTCAAACACATACATACATATAATTACGCCTTTATCCCCAGAAGGTCTGGCAGAGGTCAATAAACACCTACATTTCACCAATGATTAAATTCGGTCCCACGTAATTAGGAGTGAGCCTATAGCCGTATTCCGGGCACTATTGTTGGCTCGAACCATGCATCTGAGGCTGAGTCTGGACTGTATATATCTGTCTGATGTTAAACAACCCCATCCCTTAGTCGCCTTGTACGACATCCCATGGGAAGAGTTGGGGTGGTCCAAATTCTACTCTGCCGGGAAAAAAAAATCTCAAACACTTAACAAATACACTTACTCGGTAGTACAATGTCTGCTTCTGTCTGTATGTTGTCAGTCTGTGTGTCGTCTTCTGAACTTGAGTCGTCTCGTGCGTCTGTAAACGTCCTTAGCTGTGAGTACCACATCAGTGTGAGTTGTGCATCGTCAGACCCGTGTCCAGTATTGTGCACATTTTAATTGCAATTAACCCAACAGCTTGTCTGTGGCTTCTCTGTTGTTACACACGTCTTAACTACTTTCCATCAGGTGGACCGTGCGCTTCTCTGCACCATTAAGGCCTGGAATTCATTACCAGCTCACGTGTTTCCTTCTTCCTACAGTCCCGGGTCCTTTAAGCGGGGCGTGAAAAAGCATATGATAAGGCCGTCAAGCTGAGTGTCACCATTGTCACACGGTATGTGTAAGTAATGGTGACCCTCTTTTCTGGGATTTTGCCTTCAGCTTACCATCAGGCAAGGCGAAGTCCAATTGACGTGTCCTATATAAAAAAAAAAAAAAAAAAAAAGTGGTATAAAAAAAAAATCCAACACTGTCCGTGGCCAAGAGCCGAGGAAACTCCCTATGGGCTCCACTGAGGAGTCAGTCAGTCAAGTAATCATTAGCGGTCAGATATACAACACTTACTGGCGTCAACCTGTGATTCCTTCTTCACGATGTCCGGAGATATGTCACACTCCGTGTGTAAACCTAACAGGTTTGAATATTGCTCTGCGCCATCTTGTTCCACTGCTGCATCATCTGTGAATGACGGATTAAATTACTTTTTTCTTTTATTCCACTTAAGTGGCAGACCAGAATGCCACCTGATGGAAAGTGGTTACCGTGGTTGGTGGCTTTGGGTCGGCCGGGGTGCGAGGGATCCAACCTCACCTTCGGCAACCAAATACGACCCACAGGCGGCGTGCGTTTTAGTCGGTTCGAGTCCGACATAACCTATTCCACCGGCTCCGGTGGGGGAGGGGGAGGGGTATCCGTGGGGATTTTGCGCACGTTAAAAAAGAGGGGATTTACACTCGTGCTGGCACCCTGTAAGCACAAAGAGTTTCTGTGCAGTGTAGAAGACAAAGCAAATTTTTTACTTTGACAGTGGTCCACCAGTCAGAGAGAATTAGGGCCACCCCATCTCTTCCCATGCGGTGTCGTAAAAGGCGCCTTAGTCTAGGGCTGTTTACCAGAAGACATATATATACAGCCCATACTCAGCCTCAGATGCATGGCTCGAGTCAACAATAGGGCCCGCAATACGGCAATAGGTGGGACTGAATACAATATTACGTGTACTATTCGGTCCCATGTAATAGGGGGTCAGCCTATTGGTGAAATGTGGGTGTTACTTCACCTCTGCTTAACACTCCAGGTATGAAGGCGTGATTATATGTATGTATGTAGATACACATGTATGTGCATTTACAGCTGCCACATTAAACAGTCTTACTGAGGAAGTACCTCCGACCTACAGAGTACCGTGGCCATAATAACCTCGTGTTGTGTTCCCAGCGGTGAGTAGGGTAGCCAGAGTTCACTGGAGGGTTTTTGTGCTGTCAGTGGTTTGTCCTGCTTCGTCTTCTGCACTGACGACACAGACACTCTCTATTCGTAGAGGGTCTACAGCAAGAGTGTGATTCCCATGGTGTTGCACATGTCCATAGGCTATGGTAACCTATCCATCATGTGTGTTCCCAGCGGTCTGTAGGGTAGCCAGAGCTCACTGGAGAATTTGTGCTGTCAGTGGGATGACTAAAGGCTTGTCCTGCTTTCTCTTCTACACTGTCGGCACAGAGACTCTGTACTTACAGGGTTGGCAGCCAACTGTGAGTCCTCTGGTGTTACAAACGTCCATAGTCCACGGTGACCTACTTCCCATAACTTGGGCTGTGTGCTTGTCTGCCACCTGGGTAGAAGTTGCAAATTATTTCAATAAAACACTCACACTCACCAGGCATTTCATTATCTGTTTCTATTTCGACCTTTAAGAAGCTGCATGTCGCAGTGACATCTACCGAATCTGAAGACGGACTGTTGTTACCTCGTTCATCTGTAACATTTAATAAATTATTGTTACGACAGACGTCGATACCTCGAAAACTAATAATCGAATCTTCAAGAAATAAAAACGCATTGTTAGTGACGAGGTACTCTACCGATTGGCATAGAAAAATCTAGAATCGTCAACACTTAGTCACAACCTACCTACGAGTACCTACACACTCTTTTGAATAAAAACAAACAATAGGTAAATATAACTCGAAGTTCAGCGACGGCGGTAAACTTCAAAAGAGAGTAGGTTATTTATAGCTCGCGTATTATCTAGATCGACCCTCCTAATTGAGAGGTAGGTATTAAAACACGCTCGCATAGCACACACACAAACACGATTCATTCTGTCTTTGAGATCGATAACGAACACAGTGAACTTAAGCGACCGAAGAAAATTCTACCTGCGACCTGAGCAACGACTGTGGACTATTGTGAACTACTGAGCGACTGGAACTGTTGAAGAGTACTGTGTGTACTAGTGATTGAATTGTCTAGTTTGTGGTGAGCTAATAAATCTCTTCGTTGAGTAAACGGTATTTAATTGTACCCCGTGCACGAAAGAATAAAAATACCAGCGTGGTTTCCGGCAGACTAGAATTAGGGCTACCCCATCTCTTCCCATGCGGTGTCGTCCAAGGCGACAAAGGGATAGAGCTGTTTAACATCAGACAGATATATACAGCCCAGATTCAGCCTCAGATGCATGGCTCGAGTCAACAATAGTGCCCGGAATACGGTAATAAACTCACCCCCTATTATGTGGGACCAAATACAATTATTGGTGAAATGTGGGTGTTAATTGACCTCTGCCTAACCCTCCAGAGATAAAGGCGTTATTATATGTATGTGTGTATGTATGTAAAAATATCCAACTGCTGTCTAACCCATAGTTTTCACCAAGAAACATGTTATAAACTTGTTTAAGACTTGTAGTAGACTAGTCAAAACACAATACCTGTTTTATACATGTAGGTATTAAGACTGTCTCAGATACTTTTTCGTTCACACAGTATGTATTGCCAACAAGTTGTAAACAAGTATAAAACACATTTGCGTTCACACTGTAGCCTGTGACATATTGCAACTTGTCAAATATAATTTTTCTTTTCTCTTCAATATTGTAATATTACGCATGTTGGTTTATCCGTAATTGGCAAATGTATCAGCCACATTACTCGCTAAACATATCTTGTAAAACGATTTGTAATACATTTGCTGTGGAAAAACCTATTAAATAAATAAAATAATAAAATAATAATAGGTGGCACACGAGCACACGGCCCACCTGATGGGAAGTGGTTACCGTGACTTATGGACGTTTGCAACACCAGGCATAGTAATAGCCTATTTCTATAATCAAAACTACTACATACACGAGGAGGTAGGACACGACGGTATTTCCGCCCAATTGAGCAGTCCGACTGGGGAAGTACCTCCGTCCTATAGAATACCGCGGTCATAATAACCTCGTGCTGTGTTCCCAGCGGTGAGTAGGGTAGCCAAAGCTCACTAGAGAGTTTTTGTGCTGTCAGTAAGAAAACTAAAAGCTTATCCTACTTCGTCTTTTACACTGACGGCACAGAAACTCTCTGTGTTTACAGAGTTGACGGGGCGATTGTGACTCCCATGATTTTGCACACGTCCGTAGGCCACGGCAATCACCTTCCATCAGGTGGGCCGTGTACTTGCCTGCCATCTAAGTTGTATAAAAAAAAAGTGTTTTGTTACCTTCAGCAATTTCTTGCTTCACTTCAACTTTGTCATACTCAATTGGAACCATCTGGAGCACTTCTGCCGAGTTCAGGAGTCTTTCAGGCAATATTCGTTGGTTCATTTGCTGTAAGAAAACCACCACATTAAAAACCTTTCTAATTACATGCGAAAAATGCTTGTGTTCAACACCAATGCACCAAGCAAGTTGAAGTGGCAGTGGGCTAGCCACGTTTGTCGAAGGACCGATGGCCGTTGGAGCAAACGAGTCCTAGAGTGGAGACCACGAGAAGATAAACGAAAGGTAGGAACGCCCCCTAGCCAGATGGACGGACGACCTGAAAAAGGTGGCTGGGACAGACTGGATGAGGAAGGCGGAGGATCGGAGGAAATGGCGCGCATTGGGAGAGGCCTATGTCCAGCCGTGGAGTGCGGGGGGCTAATTGATTGATTGATAATTAACATAACTTCTGATGGTGTACACTTAGATTATATATGAGTTGAATTTACCTTTTAAATAAATATTCTACAACATATATATATATGTAGGTATATGATAATTTTAACTATCAAATAATTTTATTTTAATTGTAAGATATATTTTTGTACGCCACACAATGGTAGAGTATGGCTTGCACCTAAATGCAAACATCCAAAATTTATGTACCCACTCACCCATATTCTGACAAATAAACTTTCATTTCATTTCTACACAACGCTATCTAGACCCATGGTAAGCATAGTTCAACTAGCTTGTGTTATGGAATCTAGAATACGGATAAACAGACTTAAATACTTTTTTTTTGTAAATACTTAATACATACATATTATACAAAGAAACACCCAGACCAAAGCAAATACCCAAATTCATGCAAACAAATATTTGCACTGAGCGGGGATCGAACCCGCGCCTCCTGCGTAGCAGTCGTGTTCACTACTGCTACGCCACAGAGGCTGTGAGATGTTAGATTACAATGTCTAAATGTGCTTGATTCGCAATAAACAAATTTTCTTCATGCATTATGTCTTCAAGAGTCATCAGAAGGTTTCTTCATGGTCGGCAGCGTGAGTGTGACAACCCTGGTGTTGCATACGTCCATAGGCCACGGTAACCGCTTCCCATCAGGTGGGCCGTGTGCTTGTCTGCCAACTAAGTGGTATAAAAAAAAAACTATGCGACCACAATTTATTTTTTTAGGCAACCAACAGGAAAAAAGTAAGACCCTTCACCACAGAGAGACAATATCAGAGCACTCACCATATTATTTCTCAACAGCTGAATGAACATCTCCTCACTCTGGAGACATCTTCTCTGCAACTCGTAGCTGTTCTCGAGACTTAGACAGCAGCCGTCACAAGCCAGTATTGGGCGGCCACATGCTGTAAGAAACTGTTACCAATAATAATATGTAATATACTAATAATAATTTGTATGAGGAGGTAGGATACGGCGGTATTTCCGCCCAATTGAGCAGTCCGACTGTACCTCCGCCCTACAGAATACCGCGGTTATAATAACTTCGTGTTGTGTTCCCAGAGGTGAGTAGGGTAGCCGGAACTCACTGGAGAATTTGTGCTGTCAGTGGGATAACTAAAGGTTTGTCCTGCTGTGTCCTCTACACTGACGGCACAGAAACTCTGTGCTTACAGGGTCGGCAGCGCGAGTGTGGCTTCTCTGGTGTTACACACGTCCTTAGGCCACGGTAACCACTTCCCATCAGGTGGGCCGTGTGCTTGTCTGCCACCTAAGTGGTATAAATTTTTTTTATTACAAAATATACAATTTTAAAGGTGCGTACAGATCGTATTTATTTGTACTTTATGCACAATGTACATTGGTGGACTTAATGCCATAGGCATTCTCTGCCAGTCTACCATAGGGTATTTTTTTTTTTTACCATAGGATGGTGCAAAGCTAGTATGAGGTAGGCGCATATTAATAACTTGTTTTATATTTTGATTTAACCTCTTTTTTACCTCCACATTCATAATGAGTGAAATGAAAAGATATTTCTCCAATATTGAAATAATATGGATAGATGCGTTTGGTTCTATAAGGACTATAGATTAATTAGGTACATAGGTACATTTTTACATTTCTCTACTTTTCAATAAATATGAGCTGTAGCTGCATCTTAATACACCATGAACAACACATTAGTAACGAGATTGCACATTTAAGAGGACACCATCTGAATTTGTGCACTAACTTCTCCAACAACAATCCTCACAGACATTTCATCAGTAAACGAGTGGTCAGAATGTGGAACAAGCTCCCAGAACATGTAGTCTCGGCTGACAGTATCAACCAGTTCAAAAACAGACTTGATACATTTTACCTCAAACTAGAGAAATAGAAGGGAAGAAAATGGAAACTGGATACAGGCATTATCAGTTGTCTACAACTGCCTGCCTGCTTACTAACAATAATAATAATTCATCACCTGCAATTTTTGATAATGACTTTTACTACTTTACTTTAACCGCGGTAGCCTAGTGGTAAGGGTAATGGACTGCTGAGACAAGGTCTCGGGTTCGATCCCAGGTTTTACCATGGCACACACCAATGACTTTTCGATGCTTTTCGAAGTTATTTGTGTATTTATCACAGGTTTATAAGTGCCCGGTTAATGGCAATAGGCTCGCCACCTATTACATTGGGACCTAAACATAAACTGGCGAAATGTGGGTGCTAGCACCTCTGCCTACCCCTTCGGGGATAAAGGCGTGAGTTTATGTTTTTATGTATGACTTTTGTGTAAGTTCAAAACAATAAATTTAAACTTTCAATTTTTAATCAACTATGACTATGTTGGCATTTTGTAGGTAGGTTGTAAGCACTTTTCAGACATTATCTAAATCAATTTTATTTATTATATTATTTTTGTATGACAATCAGCCAAAGCTGTGCATATCTATAATTGGTGTAGCACATACCTAATAACTACTCGTAAGACAATTTTTATGTATACACTGTTGATATGCCTATTGTAAATAAATAAATAAACATTTATTTTATTTTATTGCATTTTGACATTAGTGTATTTTCATCGATTGTATGTATTTATTAATTAAAATTGAAATTTCAATACAAACTGAGTTTGTTTAGAAATAAATAAATTGAATTGAACAATTTTGTCAATAATAGTTTGCAATAGTGCACCATAATGGCTGGTATACCTTCCACCATCTTGGACCCATAAGCTGCTCAAAACATGCTCTTTACATGCAATACACTCTATTCAGGAGGTACGGTTTCAGTCTCCACTCAGTGCAATGAATATGATTATTTGCATTGGTCTGGCTGTGCCTCGGAGAGCTTGTAAAGCCCAGACGTCTTTCACGAATGCCATACAAACATCTACGGCAGTCATTACAGGTACTTGCAAGTCCTAAAACAGGTCTAACCGCAATGCTTCGATATTGCCATTGGATTGTAGAGGTCATATGGCAGTCATTTCAAGGAGAATATCGAAGTTCAGTTTAATCTGCAGTTAGACTGGTAAAGCGGACCCCAGACTCCGAGATAGAAGCTTTGGATGCGACTGGGATTAATGCAAAGATGAAGAAAATACGCAGTACGGGTTTACTGGACGTCTTTTCGGTTTAAAGAACTTTACTTTTCATTAACGGCAGTAGTCTAGTGGTATGGGTAATGGACTGCTGAGACTAGGTCTCGGGTTAAATCACAGGTTTTACCATAGCACACACCAATGACTTTTCGAAGTTATGTGTGTATTTATCGCAGGTTTATAAGTGCCCGTTTAATGGTAATAGGCTCGCCACCATTACATACATTACATTGGAACCTAAACATGAATTGGCGAAATGTAGGTGCTAGCACCTCTGCCTACCCCTTCGGGGATATAGGCGTGGCCTTATGTTACTTCTCATAAGAACAACAATAACATCAACAGTTCCCAACAGTGAGGTTAGACTAGACGTGAACTGGAAACAATTAAGGAAAGGAAACAACAAAGAATGTGTTACTGGTACGGGGTACGATGGGGTTGACATATCTATGTGAGTAAAAACCCCCAAAAACCAGATTTAAAAAAAAAAAAAAACAACAACAATAGTTCATTTTAAAGCGTGAGTTTATGTTATGTTACTTCTCATAAGTACAACAATACTTCATTTCAAGATTTTGAATATAGAATGTGGTGCCACGATTAGGAGCTCAAATTCACCCAATAACAGATTATATAAAAAATACGAGCGCGGCAAGACAGAGTTTCTCTTGTGACTTATGTCAATAGGTGTATATTATATCGGAGACAAGTATACGAAGTGAGGTGTTCTATTTCTAAATTGGATTGCAACTTTGCGACTGCCCTATGGCAGGATTACTTACTGGCATCTTGGTCAGACACTCGTACATCTCATGTAAACGCGTGTTCACAATAGAACGTAAAGGAATATTGTCCGCTACACATATTCTGCACATCGACAGCTTCTCCATATTTGCGCCTAAGTTTGTAGTATTGGCTGTAATGCTTGTAATGTTTTCCTTAACTGTAGCTGTAACTGACGACTCTCTTGTGCTATTAACCGTAAAGTATCTAAGAAGTAATGTTTCACATAATTAAATAACACTTTGAATCAGCAACCATAACATCTTTATATAAAAACTTGTTTTATATTTTGATTTAACCTCTTTTTTACCTCCACATTCATAACATGTGAAATGAAAAACTTTTTCTCTAATATTGAAATAATATGGATAGATTTTAAATCACGTATGTAACGTATTGATTATATTTGCTTTGTAATTTGTTCGCTTCGTTGAAAAATAATAAATCGATCGAGCAAAGCAAAGCATAGACCAAAGAGTATATATGGCATAGACAAAAGTAAAGAGCAAAGCAAGTTGGGAGTGAGTGAGTGAATCAAAGTGAATGATGGAGCCGGAAAAATGAAAATAAAGCCACAGAGTATTAAGAAAGAGAAAGAATGATTTTTATGATCATTTTTGTGGGTTGGTTACAAGAGGGGCTTCATCTTCATTCGTATAATTATTAACATATTGTTGATAATTAATAAGGCATAATTATACGAATGAAGATATGGATATTGTTGATGACGATGATGACGATCAATGAGATAATTACTGTTTCAGTAAAGTTGTCGGGAATTTACAAACTCTCACAAAAATTTTGCAACCAATTATTGTAAAGATTTACATCTCTATGGCTTTTCAATTCGTTGTTTACAATGCTTGACACTTAAGAGAACGAATAGCTTCTAGAATATGCTTGTAAAATGTGTGACGCCTTAGAGAAAGTTCGACTGGTACGCAGGGAGCATGAATATGTATATTCGCATGGGTATGTAACTTACCAAAGTAGGTATATTTCTCCGCATTCTAGATTCCACAACACACGCTAGTTTATACTTACCATGGGTCCAAATAGTACTCATGTGCATTAACATGGCACCTGGCTTCCCAAACGTAACAATACCAAATCTTAAAGTTCTATAACAACCACGAAATTCAAACTAAGGCAAACGTGCAACGGTCAGTGTTGCGGATGCTGCTGGTATTGAAGGATGAGAGCGGGGCCTCGTGCAAGGATTCGAGATGAGGGTTGTTTTATATACCTAATATTTATTATTATATATCTAAGTCCCAGTGACTACACAAAATTCACTAAGCGCTGTTGGGTGCCTTTGGAGGACAGCGCGAGGTGCTACGGCGGCAAAGGAGTTCAAATTCACCACTGATACATTTTATCAAACCAACCAATGGTTCGAAGGTTAATAACAATGTCCGGCGAACTGCTCTTCAGACAATCGCATTTGGTTCGGAGCGCACAAAGTTCGGAGGTTCGGGCCGTATCAAATCCGGTGGTGTGTTAGGACTTAGGCTCCGCGCAAACGGACTACCGACCACAGCCACCGGTGGCGGTCGCGCGCCACCGCCACATCTGTAACAGTGTCCGAAGCGCGCGACAGCCACCGGTGTTCGGAAGCCACCACTTTTGATAACCCGCTCCCGCTGCGCAGTCTACGATGGACTCCGACACGGAAAGTTTGCTTGCGCTATTGTTAATACGCAGACGACGTAGACTACGCCGACGCCGCCTATATTGGGTTCATCCAATTTTAAGTGCTCCTACAGTAAAACATAACTTGCATTTCGATAATCTTCAAAGATATCCAAAAAAGTTTTTTAGACATTTTCGAATGAGGTTGACTACATTTCAAGAACTACTGTTGGTGTTACAAGATGGATTAATACGGCAAAATACCTGTATGCGGCAAAGCATCGCCCCTGCATAAAGACTCGCAATCACATTAAGGTAAGTAAAACAGATTTAATATTTTAATATTTATTATGACGAATAATACTATATACATATTACATTACATACTAGGTAGGTACATGTTGTAATTATTAACTGTAGGTAACAACGAATTGTTAGGAAATTATATTTTCTATGATTCGGTATCAAACATATCTTCTATTATTGAAGTATCATTTGAAAAATTTGACAATGGCGATGGAGAAGACATCGAAATTGATGTAGTAGCCTGGTTTGTTGTATAAGCATTTGTGTTTTGGGAAGAATATCCATAAGAGTGTGATGAGTAACATCTGTTATTATTAACAGGATCATACATTTTGTACTTCTTAATCAATTGTAACATTTCACTCTTGAAATCAATTTTAAAATCGTCATTAATTTTTCGAATATCCGGCAAGACTGACATCAAGAAATCTTTGTCAGGATCCACATGTTCAGGGCCGGCAGTCTGTACATTCGTCGTTAATACTTATCTTACGAAATCGTAAGCAAAGATAACAACAAAATTCGGTTTGTTTGCGTCAAACCCAAGTCTGTACATTTTGAGGTAGCGACTAAGCGAGCAATAATGTATGGGGAATGCAAGTCTCTACATGTATCGGTGCGAGTTAACGACGGTATTTGATACGGTGGCAATATTAGCAAGTCTCGACTTCCAAGTTAACGAAAATTGTCGGTTTCTTAACAAATTTCGTCGTAAACAATGCGAGCATTCTTGAAGGCCCGCAAAGTAGTTAACGTCGTTAACTATTTGTTATTATTTGTCCACATTTTGTTGATGTTTTTAATAGAATATTAAATATGAAATTGGGCAACATTGAGGAAATAAGTATTATATATTATAAATGGAGGCTAATTTGGTGAATTTAGTTGAGTTTCAAGTTATTATTTGGATGGTAATGATGTTTTATTGTTCAATTTTACATTTTAATAATCTCTAAGGTTATGAAATGGATGATAAAATACAATTATAAGATGTTGGATGTTTATTTGGTGAATTTGGTTGAGCTTTAAGTTATTATTTAGATGATAATGATGTTTTATTGTTCAATTTTACATTTTAATAATCTCTAAGGTTATGAAATGGATGATAAAATACAATTATAAGATGATGGATGTTTATTTGGTGAATTTGGTTGCGCTTCACCCTCTGGTACTGAAGTACAACTATGTAGTTCAACTAGTTGTACAAATGATACACTGCTGTAGCGTTTGTACAACCAGTTGTACTAGTCATCAGGCAACCTTGTTGAAGGGTTATTTGTACAACCATGCTAATTTATACTGGCCACTTGAAAATAATGAAGTAAGTACATACTTACCTCCTTAGAGTCCTTAGTGATTATAAATGTTAATAAATGACACTGTCACCAGCAGTTTGATTGTTGATAAAGCTATTTGGTGGTTTATTTAATAAATAATATTTTTTTATTATTATTAATATATATTATATATTATTATAATAATAATATATTTAATATTTATTGCCGCATGGTTCCCGGTTGCCGCATGGTTCCCGGCAGAGTAGAATTTGGGCCACCCTATCTCTTTCCATGCGGTGTCGTACAAGGCGACTAAAGGATAAGGCTGTTTAACATCAGACAGATATATACAGCCCAGACTCAGCCTCAGTTATAGGCTCGAGTCAACACTAGTGCCCGAAAAGATGGCAATAGGCTCACCCCCTATTACATAACATGGGACCGAATACAATGATTAGTGAAATGTGGGTGTTAATTCACCTCTGCCTAACCCTCCGGGGATAAAGGCTATATGTATGTATGTATGTATGTAATATTTAAAAATGGTAGATTCATCTTCGGCTAATTGTTTCGGTGAAATAGAAATTGTAAAACGCGGTCGTGGGAAAGTGTTACTTAATAATGGTTATCAGTATTATTTAATAAAAACATATAAAAATCTTGCTACTATTTGGAGGTGCAAAGATTACAGATTAAAAAAATGTAGTGGGAGTATAACTGTTGCAGAGGTGAGGATCATTTAATTGAATTAAACGCATATTTTCTGTTTCTCATTTGTTTTCCCGATGGTCATTTGTTTTTTTATCTGCTTACATCCTTTTTTTCAGAATCAGTCAAAAGTACTTAAAAGGACTTCACATTCTTCAGTGTGTTTTCCTAATGAAAATAAAAACATTGTTTCTTCGATAATATGCTCAAGTATAGAAACGGCAGCATCAAATATAGAAGAAACTGTATTTTCAATTTATAAAAAACAGTCGCATCCATGATGGATAAGGGTCTGGATCTAGTTGAAAAATTGCCGGCATACGATAATTACCGTAGTATTGCTAACAATAGACGGAAAAAAATTACGAAGTTATCTTCTTTAGTGTATACAGATTTGAAAAAGGTTGAAATACCCCCAGCATTCAACGATTTTCTCCTCGGAGATTACAATGATAATAAAAAAAACAATCGCATACTTATTTTTGCGTCTCATGAAGCATGAGAACTTCTAAAAGTCGGTAAAACATTTATAGCTGATGGAACTTTTAAGAGATGCCCTAGACCATTTAAGCAACTGTATGTACCTAATATTTTGTGATTTAGGTAGTAGTTCAGTCAAAAATAATGTGGTTCCGGTAATTTACGCACTTATGCCAAATAAATTAAAAAAATCATATTCAATATTATTCGATATCATTAAGAGCCAAATTCCAGAATGGGAACTCCAAAAATTTATTACTGACTTTGAATATGCTGCCATTACAGCCATGAAAATAACTTTTCCTCAGATTTCACACCACGGGTGCTTTTTTCATTATCAAGATAAACTAAAGAGGAAAGCAAAACGTCTAGCCATTATTAAAAAAAAGGACACAAATAATTTCAACAAAATTGTAAGTCTGTGCATGGTCTTACCCCTTCTTCCTGAGAATAAAATAGAAGAAGGCTTTATTTACATAATAAACGAGAGTAAACTTTTAGGTGAAAACAAAAACCTGAAAACATTTCTATCATATGTCCAAAATTATTGGATGCCCAAAAAATATATGTGGTGTATTTTTGGCCAGCGGCACCGCACAACAAACGTGTGTGAGGGCTGGAACGGACAGTTTAATAAAAGTTTTAAAAAGAGACCTACCGTTCTACATCTATTGAAATATCTGAAGGAGGATGCAGCGTTTAATGCTGTTAACGCAATCACATATGAACCGGCAAAAAAACGATCCAAGAATATTATCGAAAGAAACAGCTACATTCAAAATATTCAAATGCAGCTAATTAATGCAGATATAGGTATTCCTTTATTTCTGGAAAAGCTGCGTAAGTAGGATAAAAATACTGGGTAGTTTTTTTATTTAAATAATGGTTAACATTTTCAGAGTTGTTTCTTTCAGTTATTTATGTTCAAAGTGTATTTAAGTTTTATTGTTTCAATAATAGAAGCCTGAGTATATAGTAAATTATAGTAATGTAATGGAAATGCAACTAAATGAAATTGATTAATAACTTAATTACCATACCTCTCTTTTGGAAAACTTTGCATCCCAGTCATTGATATAGTGGGTTTTTTTTTCAATTTATTGCATTGTTATTATTTTAAAGGTTGTTATTTTAAGTTATGTAGGTATATTCAAAGAGTATTTAAGTTCCAATACTTTAATATAAAACAATTTAATATATTTATCAGTATATTATTTTTCTTTCGGCTGACAAAATCTCCTTTTCAATTAGCCCACTTCCCATAATGTACTTACTCTTTCCCAAAAAATGTATTCCCAAAATCACTACTTGTCCATACGTTCGATGCCCAGTTCCACCACTTCCCAAAAATCATTTTTTCCCGACAAGACCACTTACCCAAAATGACTATTCATTTCCGTAGGCCGGCTGCCCTTCGACTGTTTGTTAATGAAATTTTTCTTTACCGTAATTTTTGATAGCTGAACGTGGAAACTATCCACTTATCTTATAAGCTTCATACAGCATAAAAGTGTAAATCCGCCCTCAGCGATGCACATGATGATGACCACAGATACGGTTTGATTATACGCACCTGATGTTTACCTACATTCAGGGGGAGTGGACATTTTGGGAACCAGACATTTCGGAGACTATACGAAATTTGGAGTGTACTTTTCGTGAACAAGACATTGTGAAATGCAGTCAGCTTAGACAAAGTGTACATTATGGGAAGTGTGTATATTGAAAAGGTGACATTATCAGCTGAAAGGCTTGATACCTAATCAAGAAAACGCGTTTTTAAATTGTACAAACGCTTTTGTGGTGAATTTTTTGTACAACCATACTTAAACTAATATAATAAGTGACACCGAGTGTATACGCATGTATATTTTGAGGTTGTACAAACGCTACAGCAGTGTATCGTTTGTACAACTAGTTGAACTAGATAGTTGTACTTCAGTACCAGAGGGGCGCTTCAAGTTATTATTTGTTAACTTTTGGTGATATGTGTATGTTAAATTTTATGTTTCATAATGTCTAAGGTTATGAAATGGATGACAAAATACAATTCTAAGATGATGGATGCTTATTTGGCTGAGGTTTAAATTATTACTTGTTGACTTTTGGTGATAGACTCTAAGGTTATGAAATGGATGATTGAATACAATTATATGATGATGGTTACTTATTTGCTGAATTTGGTTGAGGTTCAAATTATTATTTGTTGACTTTTGGTGAAATGTGTATGTTATGTTGCTCAATTTCATATTTAATAACTTCCCAAGGCTATGAAATAGATAATTATATTCTGATGGGTGCTTATTTGTAACTGTCATGTTCATGTATGTAGGACTAGTAACTAACACAATATAAGTTACTGCAGAGTTCATACAAAGACTATCGGTAGGTAGTAAGTAGATTTCTATATAGGTAAATTAAATAAAACATATATATCTTGTGCATTTATTACTTCAAAGTACTTAATACTTAATACAAAGAGTTTCTATTAAGTCTTTACAGACAATAAAATTTTCTCATTCTTCATTTTGTAACATTTTGTTGTGACTTCGGCTATGGGTATCCTCTCCTCAGGCTTGAGTTGAGTGACAAACAACGGCTGGCATCTGCAATGAAAAGAAATAGATAGCAATAGGATTACAATATAGGTTGCACGAGTAGGCTTGACGTCGTGGAGGAGAAAGAGCCGAAGGCGGACCCTGAGCTGCGAGGTAACAATGCAATCAGTATAGTATGTCGACACAAGGATGTTGATGACAATGTTCAATTTCCGTTCAGTGAAAATATGTATATGCATCAAATATATCTATTTGCAATGGTTGTGTATCTGCCTATTGTCTGCCCCGGTTGCCATACTAACATCTATGGGAGTCGTTATATATGGCAAAAGCCCGTACAGAAGGGCTAACCATCTGTCCGGTTAACAGCTTCTCTGCTGGAAGGATCCACCACTTGAGCTTGAGTGACAGCTGCTGGCATTTGTAATGAATAATAATAGATAGCAAAAGGATTATACAATTTTCCTCTGATATAAACTGTACCCTCATGGATACAACCTTTAGTTCAGTATCAGAATAAACGGGATATTTACCATGTTTCACTATTTTGAGCTTCCGATATTTCGGCGCTGTTGCAAGCACCATGATCACGGAGGAACTGGAGTAGTGGCGGTGACTAAGAAAAAGTTTTTTCTTCTAGGAGTAATTATATCGATCTACCCTCTTTCGAGTTCTTTTACTACGCGTATCTGCACTACTATTGGTTTCACTCTCACCACTAACTCGAACCCGATCTCGATCACGTTCACGACATACGATGCTCACTGTATCCACTCGCGATTTTGTTTTAGCTTGTTCCCGGTTGTTTTTACAAAGACGGACCACTGGATGCCAGACGTTCGGCAGTTGAAACCCATCCTCACGATTGAAATTTTTATACTTTTTTATTTCAATTGCTTCCCTAACCAGTCTTGGTATATAGTGGCGTTCTGTCGAAAGCATCTGAGGGTTATGTAGTTCGATCCAGTTGTTCGTACCGGACTCCAATAAATGTTGAGCGATTGCAGATTTATGCGGTTCATTGTTTTTGACTGCCCTGATGTGTTCCTTGATTCGGCATGTAACCGTTCTTTTTGTTTGTCCTATATAAGAACTGCCACAGCTACAGTCAATCTTGTACACTCCCGGTCTGTCCAATGGGGAGCCATCTTTGGGTGAGCGCAGGCATTGCGACAGCTTTTTAAAAGGAGTGAAAATAGTTTTGACAGATACCTTCTTCAGGATGTTAGCGATCTTATCTGTCACTCCTTTGATGTAGGGTAAAAAGGCTGGCTGTCTTTTCACCTTATAGTTCCGGGGTTTATTTGTGGTGAGTCTTGGTGGTCTTATCCGTCCATTGTATCCATTCTTTTGTAGAACGCCGCTTATGTGCTTCAATTCTTCCTGTAAATGTTCCTCGTCACATAAACTATATGCGCGGTCAGTAAGCGACGTCACTACCGAATTCAGATGGCGCGGATGATGATGTGAGTCGGCATGCAGGTAGCGGTCAGTGTGAGTGGGTTTCCTGTACACGGAGTGGCTACACGACCCATCCTCACGAACACCGATCCTCACGTCAAGGAAGGCAAGGGTTCTTTCCTTTTCCATTTCGTACGTAAAGCTCATTTTTCCATGAATGTTGTTGAACTGGGCCACGTATTGTTGTACAACATTCTCACTCCCCTCCAGTATACAAAAAATGTCATCAACGTACCGTTTCCAGATTTTGATGCTTGGGGCGGTGGGTATGGCTATGGCTTCGAAATGTTCCATCCACAAGTTTGCCACAACTGGAGCCACCGGACTGCCCATCGCTACTCCATCTATCTGTAGGTAGTACTCATTTCTGTATACGAAGTAGTTTGTGGTCACACAATGTTGCACAAGGTCAGCATATTCTTTAGCGACTCCGTTCTCTGCGATTTTTCGTCTTATGATCTCCAAGCAGTCTGTGATGGGAACATTTGTGAATAGGGACTCCACGTCAAAGCTCACCATCATTTCTTGATCATTGACCGAAGTTTGACGCAAAATCTGAACGAAGTGTCTCGAGTCCTTCACGTACGACATGGTCCTACCCACCAATGGCTGCAAGATATTCGCTACATGTTTGGCCAGTTCATAGGTCGGCGAGTCAATCTGACTCACTATGGGCCGCAAGGGAGTGTTTGGCTTGTGTATCTTAGGCAGACCATATAGTTTGGGGGGCTGGAGGTTCCTGGGTCGCAGCAGGTGTGCCACTACCTCTTCACCGATTACCTGTTGATGTTCCTTGATCATTCGAACCGTGCTTCGGTTGGTCCTTGCAGTTGGGTTGTAGTTGACCTTCTTATACGTTTTTTCGTCACTCAACAAGTGCCGCATTTTGTCGTCGTATTCCGTGACGTTCATAACTACCGTGGCGTTTCCCTTGTCGGCCCTCAAGACTAGTATCCTGTCATCGTCTCGTAGGTCGCGAAGTGCACAACGTTCCTCGGCAGTCATGTTGGATTGTGGGATCTTTGCTCGACGCAGAGTGAGAGAAACCTCTTGTCTAAGTACCTCAGCGTCATCAGCTGGTATTCTATTCCGTCGAACAACCTCGTCAATCGTACCTATAACTTTTTCGTACGGAATACGCTTAGGTGTAGGGGCAAAGTTCAACCCTTTCTCCAACGAGCTGAGTGCTGCTTCGGTCAGTACTTTCTCAGAGAGATTGACAACCGTCCGTGACCTATCGTGGTAGGGGACACTAGGTTTCTGTTTGCGTAAAAGTGATTCAAACTTACGTGACTGTTTCAAAACACTAATTTCCCTCGTACGTTGTGCCTGTAGATAGGTAATCCGGTCACACTTATCAAAATCCTCCCACCTTGTGCAACATTGTGGGACCACAAACTACTTCGTATACAGAAATGAGTACTACCTACAGATAGATGGAGTAGCGATGGGCAGTCCGGTGGCTCCAGTTGTGGCAAACTTGTGGATGGAACATTTCGAAGCCATAGCCATACCCACCGCCCCAAGCATCAAAATCTGGAAACGGTACGTTGATGACATTTTTTGTATACTGGAGGGGAGTGAGAATGTTGTACAACAATACGTGGCCCAGTTCAACAACATTCATGGAAAAATGAGCTTTACGTACGAAATGGAAAAGGAAAGAACCCTTGCCTTCCTTGACGTGAGGATCGGTGTTCGTGAGGATGGGTCGTGTAGCCACTCCGTGTACAGGAAACCCACTCACACTGACCGCTACCTGCATGCCGACTCACATCATCATCCGCGCCATCTGAATTCGGTAGTGACGTCGCTTACTGACCGCGCATATAGTTTATGTGACGAGGAACATTTACAGGAAGAATTGAAGCACATAAGCGGCGTTCTACAAAAGAATGGATACAATGGACGGATAAGACCACCAAGACTCACCACAAATAAACCCCGGAACTATAAGGTGGAAAGACAGCCAGCCTTTTTACCCTACATCAAAGGAGTGACAGATAAGATCGCTAACATCCTGAAGAAGGTATCTGTCAAAACTATTTTCACTCCTTTTAAAAAGCTGTCGCAATGCCTGCGCTCACCCAAAGATGGCTCCCCATTGGACAGACCGGGAGTGTACAAGATTGACTGTAGCTGTGGCAGTTCTTATATAGGACAAACAAAAAGAACGGTTACATGCCGAATCAAGGAACACATCAGGGCAGTCAAAAACAATGAACCGCATAAATCTGCAATCGCTCAACATTTATTGGAGTCCGGTACGAACCACTGGATCGAACTACATAACCCTCAGATGCTTTCGACAGAACGCCACTATATACCAAGACTGGTTAGGGAAGCAATTGAAATAAAAAAGTATAAAAATTTCAATCGTGAGGATGGGTTTCAACTGCCGAACGTCTGGCATCCAGTGGTCCGTCTTTGTAAAAACAACCGGGAACAAGCTAAAACAAAATCGCGAGTGGATACAGTGAGCATCGTATGTCGTGAACGTGATCGAGATCGGGTTCGAGTTTGTGGTGAGAGTGAAACCAATAGTAGTGCAGATACGCGTAGTAAAAGAACTCGAAAGAGGGTAGATCGATATAATTACTCCTAGAAGAAAAAACTTTTTCTTAGTCACCGCCACTACTCCAGTTCCTCCGTGATCATGGTGCTTGCAACAGCGCCGAAATATCGGAAGCTCAAAATAGTGAAACATGGTAAATATCCCGTTTATTCTGATACTGATGTCAGTGACCATGATAGTTTAAAAACCTTTAGTTCCATCAAAAGCAGAAAATGCCTGCAGAATGTTGGTTTGTGATTGTTAGTTTATATTATAGTAGTTACTAATTTGCAAGTGCATAGCACACATCTAGGTATGAAAGAGAAGAAACCACTTCCTACTTCACCTGTAGAACGTTACTGTAGTGTCTTGCATGTAAGTTACATATTTGTGTGTCAGTGTGGTATATATATTATGTACTACTATGGTACTCGCAAGGTTACTTGTACAATATCTACCATTTTCAAGAACTGGGTCGGCACATGTTTGTAATATGGCACCTCTGAAGTGTTGCTGATGTATAATTTTAGCCACTTGGTTGACTTGCAGTTGACAAGGCGAAAACAATCGAAAATAATGTTTCTGAATGATTCTCTGGGGCGGTGGCATGCCACAGATGTTCACCATAGTGTCAGTTCAGTGTAATACACAGTCTTCTGTGTATACTTCCAATAGTTGCTTGTCGTTAGGCCAAGGGGCTGGTTCTTCATTGGGGTCATCGGCCATGGTTCTAGTGGATGTCCATCATCACCTGCGGATTAAATCAAAATGTAATATATGTTACATTGACACATTGACAGCCTCTGTGGTGAAGCGGTATTAAATGCTGCTGCTGCTCTGTGCAAATATTTGTATGAATAAGGGTATTAGCATTGGTTCGGTTGTGTGTCAGAAAAAATGTTAAGCCGTTGGTTGCAGTTAACCCCTATGACAGTCATTATATACTGTCAACAGCAGCCCCACTGGCAGTAATAGTATATTGACACATGGGGTGTTCAGTTATTTGACTCGAAACTTACCAAGTAACCATGCATGGTGGTCTCTGTTATTAACAGACGTCTTCATGGGGCATGAACTGGGGAATTTTCATATAATATATGTGGCTATCATTATATTTAAAATGAGCAGAATAGAGTCGCACACCTAAAATGATAAAAAACACATAAATTATACAATTACAATATATTAAATGAGATGAAGTACTCCTAGATAAATAATAATTTTTAATCAACCCAACTATAGGTTAAACAATGTAAAAGTTATACAATGAAACTTACATAGGACTCCACAGAAAGCCCGTAAGGGCGTTTTCTTTCAAGTGATAGCGCTATTTCATCAATAAGTTCTTAAAACATTGCCTTTGTAATGCGATACAATGATAGGTGTTCACCATCAGCCAAATTCAAATAATTTTGCGCGCAGAATCCATGCGACTCGCCGTCGCATTACCGCCTATGTTCTAGAGTAAACTAATCCCATGCTAAACACGCTTCAGCCATAATATTTCTCGTATTTCCCTACAACCTCCAAAAATATTCAATTCTTTTTCCTTGGCTTCTTACTTCTGTGCTTCTGTGTGTTATGTCACTTATGTCACTTGTGTCAACTTGCCATGCCAAAGTCTATGTATGGTCTATATATATAATAATCTATGGTAAGGGTGTTGTGAAAAATCATTCAGCGGAGAGATTTTTCTGTTTGATGAAATTGTACAGTCAAAAAAAATACAATTACAAATTCATAAAGCATAATTGTACAAATAGAATAAAAATATCAACAAATTACACAGTTAACCAAAGAGAATCTAAGGGCAAGAGTAACTAAATCTATGCTTGTCTATGCTATTAAGGTACTATCCGAGAATTTGTTAAGTTTGCGACGAATTTCGTTACGATAACCGACAAAAATCGTAACTTTAAGTACAGACTTGGGAATTTCGGTTTGGGCATTTGGGCAGTCTGTACATTCGTCGTTAATACTTATCTTACGAAATCGTAAGCAAAGATAACAACAAAATTCGGTTTGTTTGCGTCAAACCCAAGTCTGTACATTTTGAGGTAGCGACTAAGCGAGCAATAATGTATGGGGGATGCAAGTCTCTACATGTATCGGTGCGAGTTAACGACGGTATTTGGTACGGTGGCAATATTAGCAAGTCTCGACTTCCAAGTTAACAAAAATTGTCGGTTTCTTAACAAATTTCGTCGTAAAGAATGCGAGCATTCTTGAAGGCCCGCAAAGTAGTTAACGTCGTTAACTATTTGTTATTATTTGTCCACATTTTGTTGATGTTTTTAATAGAATATTAAATATGAAATTGGGCAACATTGAGGAAATAAGTATTATATATTATAAATGGAGGCTAATTTGGTGAATTTAGTTGTGTTTCAAGTTATTATTTGGACGATAATGATGTTTTGTGTACAGACTGCCGGCCCTGGGCCGGCAGTCTCTACATGAGATAGCGACCGAATTCGGATGTTAAGTACGTAGCGACGCAAACTAACCGAAATTCCCAAGTCTGTACTTAAAGTTACGATTTTTGTCGGTTGCCGTACCGAAATTCGTCGTTAACTTAACAAATTCTCGGATAGTACCTTAATAGCATAGACAAGCATAGAATTTGTCACTCTTACCCTTAGATTCTCTTTGGTTCACTGTGTAATTTGTTGACATTTTTATTATGTTTGTACAATTATGCTTTATGAATTTGTAATTGTATCTGTTTTGACTGTACAATTTCATCAAACAGAAAAATCTCTCCGCTGATTGATTTTTCACAACACCCTTACCATAGATTATTATACATATATATAGACCAAACATAGACTCTGACATGGCAAGTTGACACAAGTGACATAACACACAAGCAAGAAGCCAAGAAGCCTTGAAAAAGAATTGAATATTTTTGGAGGTTGTAGGGAATGAAAGTGAATTCCTATCATTGTATCGCATTACAAAGGCAATGTTTAAAGAACTTGTTGATGAAATAGCGCTATCACTTGAAAGAAAACGCCCTTACGGGCTTTCTGTGGAGTCCTATGTAAGTTTCATTGTATAACTTGTACATTGTTTAACCTATAGTTGGCATGATTAAAAATTATTATTTATCTAGAAGTACTTCATCTCATTTAATATATTGTAATTGTATAATTTATGTGCTTTTTATCATTTTAGGTGTGCGACACTATTCTGCTCATTTTCAATATAAATGCTCGATGGCCAGGAGCTCTTCATGATAGCCACATATATCATATGAAAATTCCCCAGTTCATGCCACATGAAGACGTTTGTTAATAACGGAGACCACCATGCATGGTCACTTGGTAAGTTTTGAGTCAAATAACTGAACACCCCATGTGTCAATATACTATTACTGGCAGTGGGGATGCTGTTGACAGGACGAGTGATCACCCTTTCTGTGTGGACTATTTCTCCTATATAATGACTGTCATACATGTTAACTGCAACCAACGGCTTAACATTTTTTCTGACGCACAACCAAACCAATGCTAATACCCTTATTCATACAAATATTTGCACAAAGCAGCAGCTGCATTTAAAACCGTTACACCACAGAGGCTGTCAATGTGTCAATATAACAATTATAACATATATTATATTTTGATTTAATCCACAGGTGATGATGGATATCCACTAGAACCATGGCCGATGACCCCAATGATGAACCAGCCCCTTGGCCTGACGACAAGTATACACTGAAGACTGTGTATTACACTGAACTGACACTATGGTGGACATCTGTGGCATTTCACTGCCCCAGAGAATCATTCAGAAACATTATTTTCGATTGTTTTCGCCTTGTCAACTGCAAGTCAACCAAGTGGCCAAAATTATACATCAGCAACACTTCAGAGGTGCCATATTACAAGAATGTGCCGACCCAGTTCTTGAAAATGGTAATTATTGTACAAGTAACCTTGCGAGTACCATAGTAGTACATAATATAAATATACCCCACTGACACACAAATATGTAACTTACATGCAAGACACTACAGTAATGTTCTACGTGAAGTAGGAAGTGGTTTCTTCTCTTTCATACTTAGATGTGTGCTATGCACTTGCAAATTAGTAACTACTATAATATAAACTAACAATCCCAAACCAACATTCTGCAGGCATTTTCTGCTTTTCATGGAACTAAAGGTTGTATCCATGAGGCTACAGTTTATATCAGAGGAAAATTGTATAATCCTTTTGCTATCTATTATTATTCATTACAAATGCCAGCAGCTGTCACTCAAGCTCAAGTGGTGGATCCTTCCAGCAGAGAAGCTGTTAACCGGACAGATGGTTAGCCCTTCTGTACGGGCTTTTGCCATATATAACGACTCCCATAGATGTTAGTATGGCAACCTGGGCAGACAACAGGCAGATACACAACCATTGCAAATAGATATATTTGATGCATATACATATTTTCACTGAACGGAAATTGAACATTGTCATCATCATCTTTGTGTAGACATACTATACTGATTGCATTGTTACCTCGCAGTTCAGGGTCCGCCTTCGGCTCTTTCTCCTTCACGACGCCAAGTCTACTTTCTTTACATGGACCTGGCGGAAGCCCCATTGCCAAGCATTTATTACCCACAGGCATTTGTTGCCTCAAAACCTCCTGCTGGTTACCCAGTTGAATATCTCCACCCCAGCGAAGCTGTCATTGCAATAAACTGAACATAGCTTTCCCAAAAGTAATATTATTTAGGGATTTATTGTCTTTAATAGAACCAAAGGTTGAATCCATGTGGGTACAGCTAAACCAATACATCAAATGAAAATATTGTAATCCTATAGCTATCTATTTCTTTTCATTGCAGATGCCAGCCGTTGTTTGTCACTCAACTCAAGCCTGAGGAGAGGATACCCATAGCCGAAGTCATAACAAAATGTTACAAAATGAAGACTGAGAAAATTTTATTGTCTGTAAAGACTTAATAGAAACTCTTTGTATTAAGTACTTTGAAGTAATAAATGCACAAGATATGAACCTATATATATTTGTTTTATTTAATTTACCTGTATAGAAATCTACTTACTACCTACCGATAGTCTTTGTATGAACTCTGCAATAACTTATATTGTGTTAGTTACTAGTCCTACATACCTACATGAACATGATAGTTACAATAAGCATCCATCAGTATATAATTATCTATTTCATAGCCTTGGGAAGTTATTAAATATGAAATTGAGCAATATAACATACACATTTCACCAAAAGTCGATGTCGATCGACGATCGATCAGTCGATGATTCTGACCATCGAGACTACGAAATGTTTGTGTATTACTTTACAATTATGAACAAGTAAAATAATACACGAAGTAGTGTCATGGGGAATAGTTTGTACCCTTCTTGACACTACCGGTAGTGTCATTGGGTAGTGCCAAGAGGAAGTCACAATTGATTCATTTAAAGTATACTGCCTCTTTCATATTATCAATCTTATTGTGCACAGTAATATTCTCTTGCACTCCATACATTTACACCACGCGCCAGCGCGCTGTGACGTCATCACATGCCACGATTTTATATGGAGCGTTTTCGGGCGGCTCGAGAAATAGAATTTTTAAATCAAATACCTTTAAAACTATTTGTCATAAGAAAGTTTTACTTTTACAGTTCATTACATTATTGTAAAATGTACAGTTTACGCCGGTTCCGAAAGGCGGCGTGGGAGCGGGGTCACGATCCCGAGACCGAAGAAATTCGGGCCGTGAGATCCCGGTTCCACAGGGAAATGTTGGCGGAATGGGCGCTACGACTTGGGCGACCAGGCGCAGGGCGCGCCGTAGTAGCGGCGGTAAGACCCTTCATGGGGGAGTGGCTAGAGAGGCCACACGGCAGCCTCTCGTACCGTCTGACGCGGATGATCACCGAGCACCGGTGCTTCGGAAAGTATCTGCGTCGGATGGAGAAAGAACCAACGTCCGAGTGCCATCACTGCGACGCGAGCGAGGAGTCGGGGCCGCACACGCTCACAGAGTGACCGGCGTGGGACATAAGGTATGTTTGGTCGCGATAACCGACTCCACGCGGGGTAAGTCGCTGGCTATAGTTAGGTATTATTAAAAGAAAACTTTAATAACATAAATTCTGTACTCAACATCAAAATTACAATTATATTAGCTAAATTAATATCAACAAGTGCTTACTATAAGACTTGTGATTCATTTAAAGTATAGTGCTAATACTTCAATGAATCACAAACCTTTATTAATATTCTTACTATATAATAAACTATCTTAGGTATAAGCAGAGAACTATCAATAACAATACGATAATCGGGTAATTCCTTGCAAAAACACTCGGGAACAAGCCAAAACAAAATCGCGAGTGGATACAGTAAGCATCGTGTGTCGTGAACGTTATCGAGATCGGGTTCGAGTTTGTAGTGAGAGCGAAGCCAGTGGTAGAGTGGTAGTGGTAGTGCAGATACGAGTAGTAAAATAACTCGAAAGAGGGTAGATCGATATTATTATTTTTTACTATTCACCGCCAATACTCCAGTTTCTCCGTGATCACGGTGCTTACAACAGCGCCGAAATATTGGAAACAGTACAATACAACATGGTAAATATCCCCATTACTTTAACGATAACACGAGTGTTACCTAGGGCCATAGTAATCTCTGCGGGGGGCCCTGGGCGCACATGACTTTGAGGCCCTTTTGGGAAGTTTATAAAGCGAATTATACATTCAAATATATTTTATTACACCACTTAGGTGGGAGACAAGCACACGGCCTACCTGATGGAAAGTGGTTAACGTGGCCGATGTACGTGTGCAATACCAAGGGAGTTACACACGCGCTGCCAACCCTGAAGCATAGAGTTTCTGTGCCGTCGGCGTAAAAGGCAAAGCAGGGCAAGCTTTTGGTCTTTCCACTGATAGCACAAAAACTCTACAGTGAGTTGTTACGAGTCATATTTATGAGAAGTATTTGCCCAATAAAAATTCAACATTTCGACTTGCTGCTACGAACAGTATCGAAACTACAGTTGAGAAGTAAAGTGGCACTTTCGACATTAGCCCTGGACATAATCATTGAGATTTTCATCGAAACTGGTAGATTCGACATGTCCTATGATTTTATGAACGGCTAATACTATCGAATTTGTCACTTTAAATGAAATTGCAGTTAATATTGTCACTGTGCATCAGCGAATCTGCCACTTTCAATTGGGTATTTGACTGTCCAGTCAAATTACTTACTTTTCACTAAACGTCAATACGGTTCGTTACAAGGAAACTTGTATGAAATAATTTATTATGACGTCATAATGTTTAATAGTCAAGTCATTACCTATTATAGGTTGGGTGGATGATTAAAACTAAATAAAATATATAAAATAATAACCAACGTAACTTTTACAGCTATTTTGCCATTCTTAATTTAATTAAATTATTTATTTTAACTACAGGAAAATACCCAATTGAATTTGCAGATTCGATTCGAACAATATATCATCGAAAGTGATATATTTATGAAATATAAATTAAATACTTTATTGGCAAGACAATGGCTCACTTGTTGGCGTGTGCTACATGCCATACACATGTACCCCGGAGGAACTCATGTGCGCCTCCAAGAACGCCATCCAGGTGGCAGCACACTGGGAGAACACAGTCTGAGAGTTGAGGCGCCATCGCCACGATAGAAGAATAATAAATTTTTTTATACCACTTAGGTGGCAGACAAGCGCACGGCCCACCTGATGGAAAGTGGTTACCGTGGCCTATGGACGTGTGTAACACCAGAGAAGCCACACTCACGCTGCTGACCCTGTAAGCACAGAGTTTCTGTGCCGTCAGTGTAGAGGATCAAGCAGGACAAGCCTTTAGTCATCCCACTGACAGCACAAATTCTCCAGTGAGTAATAATTTTTTGTGCAGTCCATAAAAAGCCCATACAATTAGTTACTAAACAAGGGTATAACTTATATAGTATTATGAGAATTTATCGTTACAGATCAAAATAAAACTTTAAACTGCTTTCCTGAAAAGTGGGTATTTTGCAATTTCGATACTGTTCGTAACAACAGACGATTTATTAACTGTTGGAACATATAATTATACGACCATAAAAGAACACAATTATTCACTTAAATGGACCGTTACAGTGACTCAACAATATTCAATCATTCAAATATTTGCACTGAGAGTCGAATCGTTGTCGAGTCGAACGCTCCCCGACTGCGCCACAGAAATTTCATTACTTTTCTGTGGTGCACCACATATATTAGTGTCAATGTTATTTCACACACATTTGATGCCACACTTCAATCTAGCACACCTAAGGTACTCGCAGGGTTCCCTAACAAGTAAGCGACTGTAGTTTTTATTGTGTTTAAACAAATATGTTTTCCTAAGTTCCTCTTATCACTGAAACATTTGTTACATAAATTACACTTAAAAGGTTTTTCGCCAGTGTGTATACGCATATGACAATCTAAAACCTCTTTGCGATTAAAACATTTCTTACATACACTACACTCGTAAGGTTTCTCACCCGTGTGCGTCCGAGTATGTTTATGTAAGTGACCCTTTTGATTGAAACATTTCTTACATATATTACACTCATAAGGTTTCTCGCCAGTGTGTGTACGTGCATGCTTATCTAAACTTCCCTTTCGATTAAAACATTTTTTACATACACTACACTCATAAGGCTTTTCTCCAGTGTGTATGCGAGTATGTCTATGTAAAACATTCTTTTGACTGAAACTTTTCTTACATACATTACACTCATAAGGTTTCTCGCCAGTGTGTGTAAGAGTATGACTATCTAAATGACCCTTCATACTGAAACATTTCATACAGACATTACACTGGTAAGGTTTCTCGCCCGTGTGTGTACGAGTATGATTATCTAAACTACATTTGTGATTAAAACATTTCTTACATACATTACACTCATAAGGCTTTTCGCCAGTGTGTATGCGCATATGTATTATTAAATCACCTTCACGTCTAAAACATTTCTGACAAGTGTCACATTTCAACTGTTTAAGTTTGTTGCTTGAGCTCCTATTAACACTTTGGTCTGCACTGATTTTGTTTTGAGACATTCCTTTGTGAGCGTCAATATGATCGGATGTGCTAACATTTTGTTTATCGTTACGTAATCTGATAACTATTTCGTCGCGAGTTTCCACTATCGTATCCTTCTTAACTGGTTTGCCTTCTACAACTCTTTTAGTTTCACTTTTTGGTTCTTCAGTGCTGTTTGCAAGCGTATCTTCATAGTTCATCTGCGTTGGTCGAGGTTTTTCAGAAACAGGGGCACCTGAACAAGAAACCGCATAGATTTATTATTATCTATATTGGTATTGGTATAGAAAATCAGTGATGTGATGTAAAAATACAAAGGCTGTGCCCCGCGGCTTCGCCCGTCGCACTCGGGCTATTCCAGTGTCACCCGCGTCTTTTTTTCTTATTGCTCTACTCCTAAAGACCCTACTAATAAAAATGTAAATGTTTGTTAAGATGGATGTATGTATGTATGTATGTATCTATGGAGGTATGGGTGTTTGGACGTATGGGTGTTTGGACGTATGGGTATATGGACGTATGGGTGTATGGGTATATGGACGTATGGGTATATGGACGTATGGGTATATGGACGTATGGGTGTATGGACGTATGGGTGTATGGGTGTATGGGTGTATGGGTGTTTGGACGTATCAACGTATCAACGTATCGACGTATCGACGTTTCCACGTTTCGACGTATGGACGTATGCACGTATGGGTGTATGAATGTATGTTTTTGTTACTCTTACACTCATAAACAAAAGAACGTATCTAAATAAAATTGGACACAGAGATATTATATTATAGTCTGGAATAACAAATAGGCAATATGTTTCGGTCACGGGATCAGTATGTCTGTGTGCCTGGTACATTTTGCATGAAGAACCCAACGCGCGTGTGACCCCAGCCACCAACTCACCAGTGCCATCATCCAGTTCCTCCTTCACAATAGTTATGTCATACTCCGCGTGTAACCCCAATGCTCTATAATTTAGATTTGCGCCATCTTGTTCCACCGCTGCATCATCTGTGAAAGAGTGCAATAGATGTTTCCTTAAGGTACGATTTTAGTTACCTACCGCAGACCGCAGCAGCAGATATAGCGTTTCAAATCGATTAAGATAGAAAAAATGTATACGGTCCAATCGGGATTCGAACCCACGATCTTTACCTTACAGAAATTCCCCTAACCATTGAGCCACCGAAAATTCGCCTGAAACCATTCAAATTCTTCTATACATTTTTTTTCTTTCTTTCTTTCTTAATAGTGGTAGTTATATAGTTGGGATTTTTTATTTATACAACTTAGGTGACAGACAAGCACACGGGCTACCTGATGGAAAGTGGTTACCGTGATCTATGAACGTGTGCAACACCAGAGGAGTCACACCCGTGCTGCCGACCCTGTAAGAACGGAGAATTTCTGTGCAGTTAGTCCAGAAGACAATCAGGATAAGCCTTTAATCTTCCCACTGACAGCACAAAAGCTCTCCGGTGAGCTCTGGCTACCCTACTCACCGCCGGTAACAAGACACGAGGTTATTATAGCCTATAATTTGACAACTATTACAAAAAATATGAAATAATAGCTTATACATAAATATATATTTATTTATTTATACTTTATGCACGATGTACATTGGCGGACTTAATGCCATAGGCATTCTCTGCCAGTCTACCATAGGGTGGTGCAGAGCTAGTACAAGTAAATAATAACTATACAATACATGTTTCACAAAAATATGATTTAGAAAGATTTTATTTTTACAAAATAAAATGGTCATTTTTTTATCTGTATTTCACATGTGCTGTCAGTGGGATGACTAAAGGCTTGTCCTGCTTTGTCCTCTACACTGACGGCACAGAAACTCTGTGCTTACAGGGTCGGCAGCGCGAGTGTGATTCCTCTGGTGTTACACACGTCCATAGGTTACGGTAACTACTTTCCATCAAGTGGGCCGTGCGCTTGTCTGCCACCTTAGTGGTATAAAAAAAATGAGGCTTAACGCACAAAATCTATTGACGGTTCGCGTGACGTAACTATAAAATTATACTTAGCGTAACGGAAAAATTGGTTGGTTGGCATCTTTGTAGATATTATCTAATGACGTCACGCGCAGATTGTCACATGACCGACCGTCCTTCTTCCTACAGTCCCGGTGCCTTTAAGCGGGGCGTGAAAAAGCATCTGATGAGGCCGCCAAGCTGAGTGCCACCATTGTAACACTTAGTGTCTGTAATGGTGACCCTCTTTCCTGAGACTTTGCCTTTAGCTTACCATCAGGCAAGGTGAGGTCAAGTTGGCGTGTCCTATATATAAAAAAAAAGTGAAAATGTGTCTTTTTCTAAATCTAATCTTTTAAGATATGTTTCCGAACTTTGTCAAATACCAATAGAGCTGATTGCGGGACTGATTTTCTTTTATACCTGTGGACCATTTTATGTGCGGTGCGATGCGTCTGCGGCATACGTTTGCTGCTGCGGTCTGCAGTCGGGTACGAATTCGTAGCTTTACACATTTTTAAACCCCCCCTGGGGCCGTTCAAGTATTACGGAATAAGATTTATTACAATTGCATAACCCCCCCCCCCCCCCCCCCTCACCCTTGTCACCAAAAGTAAGCAAAACTATTACGCCTCATACATCAGACACATACTTACCAGGCATTTCATTGTCTGTCTCCAATTCCACTTTAATGAAGCTGCATGTTGCAGTAACATCTATTGAAGCTGGGGATGAAGATACGCTGTTTTCACCTCGTTCTTCTGTAATATTTAAAACAAGTTTGAAGAGTAGAATTATGTGTTTTTATATACCACTTAAGGTGACAGACAAGCACACGGCCCACCTGACGGAAATTGGTCACCGTGGACTATGGGCGCGTGCAAAACCAAGAGAGTCACACATACATATTTTGAAGACTAAAACATACGGGCTCAAAGGGATATGAAGCTTCATAATATACCCCGGGCGAAGCTGGGGTGGGTCAGCTAGTACAATATAAATATAATATATATATATATATATATATATTACCTTCAACAACTTCTTGTTTCACTTCAATATTTATATATTCAATAGGAATTTCGTGGGTTGTATCTTCCGAACGCAGGTGTGTATCGGTTAATTTTTGTATTTCAACTTGCTGTCGATTGCTCACCACTTGTCTTCTGAGCAACTGAGTGAACCGCTTCTCACTACTGAGACACTTCATCCGCAGCTCATAGCTGTCTTCGAGACTTGCACAACATGGGACACAGGCAACGATTGGATGTTTGCTTTCTGTAACAAGCTGATCAAAGTAATCATATTACTAGATGTTTCCTGGCTTGCTGCATATTAACATAGATAAAGTTTGACATACACTAAGCGGAGAACACTATTTGCAGTCATGATCAGGTGACGTTATTTCTATAAGGAAATAAATTCAGTTCTTATGTGACACAAATAAGAAATCCACCACTCTATAGCTATAAAATAGTTTAGTATATAAGGTCTAGTAATGTAAATAATAACAAGTAGGAATAAACAAATTAACAAACTGTGGTGTCTTACATCCTCCTCCACAATAAACACCATAATATAAATTGACAATTGACAATTGAGCAGTCCGACTGGGGAAGTACCTCCGCCCTACAGAATACCGCGGCTATAATATCTTCGTTTTGTGTTCCCAGCGGTGAGTAGAGTAGCCAGAGCTCACTGGAGAATTTGTGCTGTCAGTGGGAGGACTAAAGGCTTGTCCTGCTTTGTCTTCTACTGGCGGCACAGAAACTCTGTACTTACAGGGTAGGCAGCGCGACTGTGACTCCTCTGGTGTTACAGACGTCCATAGACCACGTTAACCACTTTCCATCAGCTGGGCCGTGTGTTTGTCTGCCCACCTAAGTGGTATAAAAAAAAACATGAAATTTAGTACAACAATTCATCGGACATCCCACGCACACTCAAGCTGTGGAATGACCTCCATGCTGCGGTTTTCCCAAGCGCCTACAATATGGAGCTTTTCAAGAGGGGCATAAGAAGGTTTCTTCGTGGTCAGCAGTGCGAATGCAACGTCCCTGGTGTTGCCTACGTCTATTGACCACGGTAACCTCTTTCCACCAGGGTCACCAGGGTCGTATGCTTGTCTGCCACCTAAGTGGTATAAAAAAAGGCTAATACAAAAAGTTAAACATGAAGGGAATGTCTTTTTTTTTTTTTTTTTATACCACTAAGTTGGCAGACAAGCACACGGCCCACCTGATGGGAAGCGGTTACCGTGGCCTATGGACGTCTGTAACACCAGAGGAGTCACAGTCGCGCTGTCTTCATGTTTAATAAATTATTATATGATAACACGGAAAATGCTATAAAAACATATTAATAATTAATAAGTGACGGACAGTTAAGATGTGAACACATCAGCTTGTAGCTCAAGCAGCTACATAACATAAACTCATTCGCTCGCGCGCGTTCGTAGTGTGCGCTCGTGTGCAATCCCTTTGCAGTGTTATTACATTACGGAAGTGTTTCTGATAGTAAGACAGCATATTTATATATAACTTGCTATAATGGAGAGTGGAGAAGGCGACGATGGAAGTGATGAGGAACTATTGCATAATGGTGAACGCGCGATAGAAAACGCGATAATGACAAATACATTGCGAGATGAAACTACAGATGAAAATATGAGAACATTAGCTGAAAAACGTAAAGAAAGAGAAGAGGAAATTAATAATGATGATGACTTTATTACTGTGAGTAGGAGATCAAAGCGGATAATGAGAAGTAAATCCATAGAAGTATCAAACGAAATGTGGGTAGATTGGGAAAAAAGTTTTGATTCTAATTATAAACATGAAGTATGTGTAACTTCTTTAGAAGCTTTGCCGAAACAAATGGCGCTGGCTAAATTACTGAAATCAGAAGATATTAAAAATGTTATTAGAATTAAATATAAAAGTTTCAATAAGGTTCTTATTCAGTTCGAAAAGAAAGAAGAGTGTGACAAACTGTTGGAGTGTACAAAAATTAAAGAAATGGGCTTTAGATGTCAACTAATAAATGATTTATCAGTAGCTTATGGTGTAGAAAAGGGGATTGACCTAGAATTAAGCGAAGACGAAATTCGGGAGATTTTAATATCTAATACTGAAATTCTGTCCATTAGACGGTTGAAACGAGTCAACTCGGAAGGTAAATGGATTGACAGTGAATCTGTAAGAATATCATTTAAGAGCAGCTATTTACCACCATATATATATGCATTTGAGTGCCGTTTGAAAGTTGAACCTTATGTATTTCCGGTGAGCCAATGTTCAGGATGCAGGCAATTTGGGCATATAACCATGAAAATTGTGCTACAGATAAGTTCATATGCTTAAACTGTAAAGGTAATCACATTGCTATAGATAGAAAGTGCCCTACCTTTTTGAAGGAAAAAGAAATTAGAAATATTATGAGTGAGCAACAAGTCACCTACAGAAGAGCATTAGTGATATACACCAGACAGAAACAAAAGGGAAATCGCACCAATCGCTTGCATAACCTCTCACAAGTTACTCAGACAAATGAGACGCAGGATTCGGAAACTTATAGCAGTATAGCTTCAAAGTCAAGTCAAAAACCATGTGAGAAGACATTACAAGAAAAAGATGCCCAACACATCATAGAACAAAGGCCGCAAGAGAATACATATGGGAACAAAAAACAAAAAACAAGAAGAATCACACTGTTGTGGAGCCCTTGTCAACCGAAGAGGAAATACCGGTTGAGCAGAATGAAGAACAAGCTAAAAAAAGAGATGAACAGTTACTGTATAGGTTTGATTTTAAGAAATTTTTATTTAAGGTAAATAGATTGTTTATGTCACAAAGGAACATGCGAAGACAAAGGTATGTCATTGTTTAAACTTATATATGAGGAAGTTAAGAAAGTGTTGCTCAGGTGTTTTTTTAAATGGTGGCTTCTTTGAAAATATTTTCGGTTTAAAGATGTTTATTTCTCATAAAAAACATACAGTTCACTTAAAATGAGATAAGTACAAATAAATGTTATATAAGATAACATAAGTAATACATTGTCGCCTCTAGGGTCGTTCATTAGGTAAGTATTTATAAACGTAATGCAGTTCTAAGTTCATTACACTTTTTGCACATATTCTTTTAGTTTTAGTTTGAAGATTTTTATGCTGTCCGTATCCTTGACGTCATTAGGCAATTTGTTGTACAGCTGTGCTCCCTCGAACAGTATCGTTTTCTTTCCATAGTTTGTGCGTGGATGAGTTAATTGAAGTTTGAAAATATTTTAAACATCTTAAATGGATAATAATGACCAATTGAATATAAAAATTAACTTATTGCAATGGAATTCACAGAGTATCCGCCCTAAAATTGTTTCTTTTACTGAACTTTTAATTCAGGAACATATACATATAGCAATTTAGAGTGAAACATGGCTAGATGGTGAGGCTTATTTTAATATTAGTGGTGGTAGCGCAATTCTCGCCACGTGAGCTAGTGGACTGTATTTCGCGGGGGGTGAAGTTAACTGTTCCATTGACGCTTTACACAACAAACAAGACAGGTGATCGGGTTGCCGCGGATGTGGTCTAGGCAATGAATGCAACCCGAGAAATTAGGAGAGGATGCACTAACCTTCACGACGCCACGTGCTTTCGTCGCAGCCGGTGCACCGATCTTCTCTTCCTGGCTCAGGAGCTGCCGCCCACATCACTAAATCACTTGAGGGACACACGAGAGGCACAATCCGATCGGTAAAGGTCCATGAAAGCGGTTAAAATCCAACAAACATTATTAATTTCTAAGAGTCGCGCGCGCCGCCGCCATTGTATACTAGTTCAAAGTGCGAAGTGACGATGCGGCTACTCTGACCATTGGCGGGCGAAAACTATTGCTATCTTTCACTTAGAGGTAGTGCGGGAGGGAGATGGGTATAGGGAGCGTGTGTTCAGCGCCAACCAATTAAGACGATTTGAGTTACTACTACTGGCGCCACCATTCCCCCCGGCTTGAAGGGTTACCTTCAAAACGAAAAATGCGGAACAAATCTAAAGTCTAATCTAAATCTAGGTTTGGGAAATAACAACTAAAATATAAACCTAGATTTGAACTCGTGCCTACTGCTGGCTAGGCAGAGGGCAGAGGCGAACAACCGGGCGCAGATACGATCCGGTTGCGGGTTTAACCCGTACAACACGCGCGTCAGGCGCGATAAAACGCGGGCGGAGTTTAAAACAAGGTACACATCTGCGTACTCTAGCGCGAATCAAATTACGAGCGGAAATTATCCAGTATTTCTGTCTCAAAATAGACACTAACAAATCGGGACCAGCGTGACAATTCACCTTATGATGATAATCTACTAACAAATCTAATACGTGGTCCCTACGCGGGAGAACTACTGGATGCTTTTGTTCAAATCCTAAACTTGAATTTCTCAAACGACCACCTACTCGAATGAGTCCATCTTCCAAAAATGGTTTCAAGTGTCGGAAAGAACGACTACAAGGTTTGTTAAATTCTAAATTTTTAAATTCAGAAGCAAAATAACATTTCTGCAACTCGCGAAGTATGACCAATTCAGCTTTATCTAAATCAGCGGCGGTTATATGACCTACGCGCAGATAAAATTCTCAAAAATCGGCCTACATAAACAACACAACGCAACAGTCTCGACCAAGACGAGACGCGATTAGCCAACAACAAATAAGGGACTCTTCACGTGGGACCGATACAACAAGCGAGTGCTTCTTCTCCTCGGGTGGTTCGGAAACCGTAGTGGGATTGAATTGACTAACTGGCCACTTATCTAACGCGGCATGAATCCAGGACGGTCCACTAAACCATAACGGGTGAACTAAAATTTGCGAAGGAAGCAATCCACGAGAGAGGCAATCGGCTGTGTTGTCGGTGCCAGCAACGTGAAAGAGATTTTGAGGCGCTAATTCAGATTGAATTTTTGCCACTCTATTAGCGAAGAATGTGTCCCAACGATGGGGCGAAGAGTGGGCCCAACACAAAGCGACTGTTGAGTCCGAAAAAGCTAAAATTCTACTAATATTAATGCGACACGGAAGTGCTAGTCTTAGCACTGCCATCCAAAACTACGCGGAGTTTAGTAGTAAGCTTATCTTCCCTAGTAACTCCGTGGTGCGGGATAATGTACGAAGGCTGGGTCTCGTCAGTGTCCGCAGGCGCAGGTGAGATGTAACCTCCATCCAAATATTCGTTAACAACCTCATCACAGGCTTGCTTCAACTTTGGAGACGCCTGCATCTTTCGTTCTAAACAAAGAAAGCGTCTTTCAGCGGGTACACGGGAGTCACCGAGCGAAAAAATATCTCCCTTGAAAGGGAGCGCGACAACATAACGACCCTGCTCATCACGAGTAGTCGTGCGACAATAAATCTCCTCAGCCATCTTGTCATCAGGGCTTAGGATAGGTGGGACATTGACCTCTTCAATTTCCCAAGACTTGCGGAAGGTAGACTCCAGTGGCGGCTCGACGGTGCAACAGAACGAAGCAGTCGAGTGACTAAAACTATCTATAGAAGCGGGTGCGGAACCAATTATAACAAAACCTAGAACTGTTTCCAGTGCGTGCGGAGCGGGGTACGTCCGTCCCCCTTGAACCTTACGTGATAACTGGAGGTGCGGGAGAATCGAAGCGCCGATCAATATATCGACGACTCCAGGAACAGCGTAAGTCTCATCAGCCAAAGGCAAGTCTTTAAATTTCGTTAATAAAGACGTGTCAACCGGGACGGTAGGCAACTGTTCAGTTATTTTTATCTATAACGAGCGAATCCATGTCAAACCAAATATTATTATTAAAACGAGATCCAAACCTTGTTCTAACGGTGCCATGAACAGCTGACTGTAAGCCTCCAAAACCCTTCACCACTGAGCGGGTTGAACGCTTATTAACATTGAAACCAAGACGCTGACAACAATCTTGAGTAATAAAATTGCTCTGCGAAGCGCCATCTAATAGCGCTCGAACAATGTGCGGTTTACCTAATGCATCGACAATAATAACGCGAGCAGTCGCGAGGACCACAGTAGTGAGCGCATCACTAGCGGACAACGAACACAAGGTGACGTCATTCGCAGCGGTCCCCGGGCGGGCCGGAGCGCGCGCGAGCGCGGGCTGCGGCTGTGGCGCAGGCGCCACCGACACGGGCGACCTATGCGACGGTGTGCCACCGCTCGACGAACCAACTGTGCTCACATTGGATGTGGCATTACTATTTTCAAAATGGAGCAAAGTGTGGTGTCTCGCTGAACATTTGCGACAACTATTTCTACTATTACATGAAACAACGCGGTGTTTAGTACCGAGACAATTAAAACAAAAATTATTAGCGCGAACAAATTTATAACGATCATTAGGCGATAATTTTAGGAAACCCGGACACTTGTACAATTGCGAATGATGAGTATTACACAAAGAGCAAACAGGTGATTGTACATGTGCTGGTGCGGTATTAACATAAGTATGAGTTGACCTCAGTGACCTCGATGAGGCATCTATTTTGCGTTCAGAACTAACAACTTTCTTCGCGCCTTCATGTTTCGATGAAGAGCGTTGCAATATTTTTATATGCTCGCGAACAAAACCTTCTAAGTCTTCGAACTTAGGAATTTTATTGCCGCGATGATCCGACTCAAATAAACGAATGGTTTCGGAATCTAATTTCTTTAAACCCATATACAAAAATAAGAAGTCGCAGAGGTCATCGATCTTTAGGTTCTTTACGGCGCGAACAGATGATGCGAAAGTATCTAGAAACTTCTCTAAGTTTTGATCGTTACATGCCGTAATAGATTTCAAGTCAAACATCTGATCCAAATATGCGTTAGCTACCGATCTTTTATCCTCATACTTAGCTTTCAAAGTATTTAAAATAAAATATAATTTTCGGCACTAAACGTAATTCCAGCGCAAACGGTTATAGCTTTACCAGTCAATTTTTCAACGAGATAATGCAATTTTTCGTGATCTGTCAACGAAACGTTCTTATCTATTGTATTCTCAAAACTATCTATAAATAAACCCCAATTGCGAATGTTACCATCAAATTCGGGTATTTGAATTGGTGGCAACTTAGGTCGGTCGCGAGTGGGATTGGGTCGGTCAGACGGTTTCTCCAAACTCCTAGCGACGCGTTTGATACGACAATACAAATCGTCAAACGACGACAAGGCCTGATAACTCACTGAGTAATCGGGATTTAAATTTAACTCTAAAACGTTGATGTCATGTACTAAAGACTCGAAATCCGCGCGCAAACTATCCAAGTTTTCTATAGAACACAAGAACGAATCTCTAATAGCCAAATCAGAGGTTTTAAGTGCATTATCACAAATCGATTGTACACGAGAGTAAATCATTTCTCTTTTAGCGTATAAAAGTTTCAGTTGAACTTTACTATCGGTACTACCAACCTTTGGGGGCATGTTTACAATTAAATATCAAACTAAAGTGCGGTAAACAACAAAATATGAAATGACTTAATCTTAGCGGTACCTATAGAACAGCGACGCGGCGCGAGCGATATTCCGTAGGTAGGTAGGTACTTATAACTGCGAGTGCCGGCTTGAACAAACGCGCATAGCAACAGCCAGATCTTACCTACGCGATGGTCGCTGTCTAGGTTCAACTATTATTTCAGGGATTAAGTATTGCGTAATATCTATTCAAATTAAAATACTTTCGTATGAATTTGAATGAAATGCGAGCGAGGTACAACTGTGTACCTACCGTATTAGGTAAATACGATGCGAGCTAGCGGTGAACGGACAACTTAGAGATTGAAACAAATAAAAACAAAAGCCAAATGCGTTAGGTATTACACTGTGCCTATGCACTAGGGTGTCAGGATACCTAAGATCTAAACCTAAATTCCTAGATGCGGGGTTTTCTACTAAAATAACTAGGTATTTAGGTGCGGTGCGTTTATTCCCTGTGGAATAAATAACAAAGCGAGCTACGACTAAGGATCGATACGATAAGAGAAATGCGAGCGAGGTATAGCCACGTACATAACCTATGTAGGTATCAGGTAAACACGATGCGAGCTAGCGGCGAACGGACAACTTAATTGAAACAAATAAAAACAAAGCCAAATGCGTTAGGTATTACACTGTGCCTATGCACTAGGGTGTCAGGATACCTAAGATCTAAACCTAAATGCCTAGATGCGGGGTTTTCTACTAAAATAACTAGGTATTTAGGTGCGGTGCGTTTATTCTCAATAGAATAATAACAAACTACGAACTACGGCTAAGGATCCGGTTCGATCAGGACCAAAAAGAATGGTAGCGCAATTCTCGCCACGTGAGCTAGTGGACTGTATTTCGCGGGGGGTGAAGTTAACTGTTCCATTGACGCTTTACACAACAAACAAGACAGGTGATCGGGTTGCCGCGGATGTGGTCTAGGCAATGAATGCAACCCGAGAAATTAGGAGAGGATGCACTAACCTTCACGACGCCACGTGCTTTCGTCGCAGCCGGTGCACCGATCTTCTCTTCCTGGCTCAGGAGCTGCCGCCCACATCACTAAATCACTTGAGGGACACACGAGAGGCACAATCCGATCGGTAAAGGTCCATGAAAGCGGTTAAAATCCAACAAACATTATTAATTTCTAAGAGTCGCGCGCGCCGCCGCCATTGTATACTAGTTCAAAGTGCGAAGTGACGATGCGGCTACTCTGACCATTGGCGGGCGAAAACTATTGCTATCTTTCACTTAGAGGTAGTGCGGGAGGGAGATGGGTATAGGGAGCGTGTGTTCAGCGCCAACCAATTAAGACGATTTGAGTTACTACTACTGGCGCCAAGTGGCTATAATATTTACCGATCAGACAGAAGTGAGCCTTACGGGGGAGTTGCAATTTTAGTTCACAGATCTATACAGCCTAACCTTTACTCATTCCAGATCCCTAATACAGGTATTGAGACTGTTAGTGTTAAACTCTTTAATTGTAAGGACTTGGAAAATGTGGTAGCTATTTATTGCCCTTCTTTGGTACAAACACAAGCATCAGATTGGGACTATCTATTTTCTCACTTCTCAAATAAAACTCTATCAGCTGGAGATTTCAATGGGCATCACACAAATTGGTCAGTAAAAATAAATCCAAGAGGTACTCAGATATTAGATTCGTCCCTGGAAAATTCCTTTGTGTCATTGAATAACGGCCAGAAGGCTATGTCAATTGGTCACATCTGCCAACAGTTCCCAACAGTGAGGTTAGACTAGGCGTGAACTGGAAACAATTGGAACGAAACAACAAAGAATGTGTTACTGGTACTGAGCTACGATGGGGTTGACATATCTATGTAGATAGAAACCCCCAAAAACTTAAAAAAAAAAGATTTAATTTTAAGAAGATTTAATTTAAGATTTAAAAAAAAAAAAAGAAAAAAATTATATAAACTCACACCTATATCCTTGAAGGGTGCTAGCACCCACATTTCGGCAGTTTATGTTTAGGTCCCAATGTAATAGCTACAAAGCATCATAAATAAATAAATCTTATATATAAAATTCTCGTGTCACGGTGTTCGAACTTGAACTCCTCCGAAACGGCTCGACCGATCGATTCTCATGAAATTTTGTGAGCATATTGGGTAGGTCTGAGAATCGGCCAACATCTATTTTTCATCCCCCTAAATGTTAAGGGTAGTCCACCCTTAACATTATATGGCAAAACAACGTTTGCCGGGACAGCTAGTAATAGATAAAAAGAATAATTATGATTATTTTGAAAAACTATACAGAATTCCAAACAACTTAAATATAAAATACAATTTTTACCTCTAGAAGACTGGGTTAAAGAGACAGTTATTAACTATATTAATGAAAGAATTTAATAAGTCTTTTTTTATGTGAACAATGTAGGTTCTATGAGAAAATAAAAATATATTTAAACCGATACTCATGTGACAAACACACATGTATCTGATGCGCTGATAGTCAGCAGGAATAGCCTATCAAAACCTATTTTTTGTATTTTTTTCTTTATTGAAGGGCTTTGTCGCTAGAGTGATTATGTTGCCCATATTGTACACAAGTATACTAATCAAAACAAAAAAGAACCTTAAACATATATTATTATGCACAGTTATCCTATGCTTAACTCTAAACTTAACTAAGTTGTAGTGCCCAGGCTGTATCCGATAATGGCACAGACAGGGCACAGTTACAACTCCCCACCATTAGGCTACTCTTCAACAGAGGACCCCTGTGCGTTTGATTCTGCACACATTCCATCAAAATATGGTACAGGTCATCGAGTGTATTGCAGGTGGTACAGTTTGGGGATGTTGATTGCCGCATTAGGAACGTAAATTTATTTGATGGAATGTGTCCGGAACGAAGCCGAAGTGCAACACTTGTAAATTGTACTACCATCTGTCACCAACATCACCAATGATAAACCATCGGCAGTTTCAACTTCAATAGTAGCTGTCTCCAACTCCCAACTATGATTTTTGAAAATACGATTGTCTAATAGCAAGGTTACTTACCGGCATCTTGGTCAAAACCTCATACATCTCCTGTAGATGGGTATCCACGATCGAACGCAATGGAATGCCGTTAGAAATACATATTCTACACATTGACAGCGTCTCCATTTTAGCGATAATATCATTCAAGTTCAAATAACACTGGATATTGTTTGGTTTAACTTAACTTGTACTATATAGTTTAGTGTATATCATCCTCAAACTTTTACAATAACATTTGGAGTCAGTCTACAATGGTCTACAAGCACAGAACACAGAAATCAGAATATTTTATAGTCCTACAGAATTCTGTTTGGCCATAGATTACAGCTTCTGCTCATATACTCTTTGTTCTGCTCTATCGTCGTGTTAACAATTGTTAACATTACTTCTTACAAATGTTTATTTATCCTCCACATACATTACCATACAAATAAATACTGACTCAGTATAATTGTGTTGGAAACTATGTTATTAAAAAAAAAAAATTGAGTCGATTAAATCAAGCATATTGACATTGATGATTGACTGCATAGATTATTATTATATAGGTACCTACCTAGTAGAGAATTGACAGAACAGACCACAGGATCAATAGATGGACAGCATTGCCAATGTGTGGGGAATTCCCCAAGCTGTGGGGAATTTCAACCCGATTGGGGAATTTAGCAGGATTGGGCTTATGTGGAGAAAATGCGGAGAATTTCATTTTCAGACCTGAACTCATGTATTAGTAAATTGGACCTAGTTATGCAGATACGTTCCAACCCACAGCATGTCGAATTTGAGAAAAACTAAATTTCGTGTTTTCGTTGTACAGTTTTTTATTAAAGGTGGTAACAACGAATACTGTGAGTTTTATTTTAGAAAATATAAATATTAGTTGATTAGTTACCTAATTTTTGGCTCCTTACTATTAAAACAAGAAAAAAAATGGATTATTGGGATAGGAACATTTTTGCTAAATTAAAAATTTGCGTTATAAAACGTTTCAAAACATATTAGGATTAAAATCCGTCTCTTATTTTAAATAAAAATACCAAAATAGCTAAAAGTTTATTAAAAAATCCCAAAATAAAAAGTACTTCACCATTCTAATACCCTAAAGGTAATTGCTTCTAGCTCTTTATTCATCCTCTTCTATCTCAAAATCGGGCTCTCCCCCAAATCCATCTACATCATCTAAAATATCGTCCGAACTCTTCAAACTTCTATAAAAGTTGAGACAGTACTCGGGAATGTATTGATACATTGACTGCAGGTCTATAAGTTTCGCTGGGGCAATTGGCTTTCCATCAGGCCACAGCAGGATTAAATCAGAATCTGTAATTTTTTGTACTTCTCCCTTGAATTTTTTTTGTATATTAAGTGCTTTAAAGTCTTCATCAAACGAGGTCCTCATGTAAATAGAATATATATCATCTTTTTGAATTTTTATTTCCTTGGTCATCAGCCAATTTACCTTGCTTTTATCAGTAAACTTCTTCCGATTAGTTATATTTTTTTCTACCTTTGCGCAGCTATAAAAATCTGTCTTCAGCATTCTTTGGACTTTCAAAGGTTTCTGTTTTTTACATTTTTCCATTATGTCAATGTATTCCTCGGCTGTATAAATACGTTGCTGATGTTTGAGTGCCGTTTCAATTTTTGAAAAATCTGTGTCGTTGGGTAGAAAGGTATGCCCCGACTCTAGAAAACGCATTGAAATGTCCTGCAAAGTTGGATGGGATGACAATATAGCTTTCAGCATCAAAACTAATTTAATATTTCTGTTTTGCCCACCGCAGCAGTCACTCCATAGGATCAGGTGTTCTACGGTGGGACGTAGTTTATTTTTAATAAAATTTATAAGGCACGATCCTACTTCCTGCGCACCTCTTCCCGCTTCTCCCTCTACCCACACGTAACAATGACCGATGTCATCGGAGGCACTATGGATTCCACTATTGTAGACCCATAGTTGCCTTTTATAGAAAACAATGTTTGTTGGAATTCGGGGCAGCGGCAGAGTCTTCTCCAAATCAAAGGTCAAGCATTCGACGGTAGTTGAGTTACGTGCTTCTTGAAAATCTGCGTTCATTCGGTTTCTCATGTTTTCAGCTTTTTCTATATGTTCTGTCTTCTCCTTCTGTGCTCTTTCTTTTTCTTCTAGGTTCCTGGCATTTTGTATATTTACAGTAAAGGCATCGCATTTGTTGCATGTATCTTTTTTTAGTGGTTTACACTTCAAATTAAATTTTGAGTAGAAAATGTGTTTCAAGGATGCGAAGGAAGCGCATTGACGCTCTGCGCCATATCTTTCTGTAAACTCATGCTGGTATATTTGATATATTTTTGCTAAAGTCATTCCGGACTGTAAATATAACGCGTCGCTGTTCCTGTCACGTCTATAGTGTGACTCGTATTTAGGTAGTTTTGAAATAGTCTCTACAATGAAGTTAAAATCCTCATCAGACAACTTGCGCCTGTTGCAGTTCAATCCTCTAGCATCCAATATCGGTCCACCACCCCTAATTTTTTTTAATGCAATGGTTACTTTTTGAGTGGTGATTTGCAAAGTATTTAAAAACATACCACGGCATACCTTTATACCGCTCAATGAATACACACGGGCAAATTGTCTTGGTTTTTTTCTTTCTATAGGAACATTAGTCATGGTGTAACTGCGTTTTTTATTTTCTTCCTTAACACACGATCCTATATATAAACACTGTGCATTGAAGGAGCCCAGTTGAACAAATTTTATAAACTCTTCTTTCCTTTTCTCTATTGGAACCAAACTAGCGCAATTCTTGATACATGTACATTGGTAATCCTTAAAAGCTTTCGGTGGTATCTTTTTGTTTTTATATGTGGTATACTCCAAGTTGTTGTATTTATTATATTTTCTTTCGGCTCTGAGCTGAGGATTAACTCGCTTACGGCCTCTTTTTGGTCTACCGGTATATTCTATTATGTCTTCACTAACAAGTGTTGGATTTTCGTTATTTATGAGGTTTTCATTAGTTGCTAAATTATTAATATTCTCAGTCATCTCATTATTATCATTACCATCAACAGACGAACACGAAGTATTTGACTCATCTATATGGGTTGGCAGGCTAGGTAAAATATAATTTGGATCCACAACACTATCATCGCTATCGCAATCAGCAGGTTCATCTACGATATTGTCATTCAATGTTCCACACTCTGTCAAAATATTAAAAATCTGTTGCGTCTCCGGGGTCATTACTCGAAGAGGTGATGATGGAGTACCATTGTTTATCGTTGTTGACAATAAAGATGGTGAAAAATTATTAGGTATTTCTGACAATAAAATGCCAGAATTCCGCTCATCTAAAACAACAAGAGAAGTACCGTCACCATCTATGATTTGGGAAGATGAAAATAAATAGTAAACCAGTAAAACCCTTGTTGGTATGTAGTTAAATCCCTGTGCAATAAGCTATTAATAAAAGTTTACCACTTTGAGGTATTTTTATGACGTGGCTGAGTTATTAAGAGTCGTTATGCTGAAGAAAGTAGGTACCTAGGTAGTTATACAATGATTAGTTGCCTCGTACGACACACACACAGGTGAGCAAGATGCATTTAGCGATGAATGTCTTAACATATACCTAATACCTAATCAGAATAATAATTTTACCTTGTAATTGAACATCATCGTTTTCTCTATTAGTTGCAATTAATGGAGTAAGCGGAGAAAAGGGGGGTGGAGATATTGAAGGTTGTGCGATTGAATATGGTGTAACTGGATTGGATTCACCTGAAAATAAAAACATGCATGAATTTTGCTGTGTCCTTCTCAGACTCTAAGCTATCTCTATACCAAATCTCAAACAAATTTATGAAGTGGTTTAGGCTTCATTGAGTGAGAACGTGCAGACAGGCAGAGTTACTAACTCATTTAAAATATTGAGAAGGTTAATGTACTTATTAAGGAAATGAATATTATAAATTGTGCACATATTTAAGTTAGTAATCTTCCGAGACTTGAAACAAACTTGTATCAAAGCAGTTCATAACAAAGCACCCTAACCAAGTACATGGACAACATAACAACACAATACATGCAGAAGAAATTATTCGCATTTTGTAACAACCATAACTAAAATTCGATACGTCACGCTTTTACCCTTCCGTAGTTATTCGCTCCTCTTGAACGTGTAACAGATTTGGGTTGACCTATAAAATTATTGTGATACAATGAAATTAATTAAAGTTAAAAATGTTTTCTACTCGTATGTTTTTAGAAAACGTAAATGTATTTATTATATATTATAAAACTTAGGTACCTCTGGAGTCCGCTGCTTGCATCATAAGCCCTTGAGAGGTCAATTTGTTTCTGAGATCTACTAATTTATGTCTTTTAGCCAATAACTCTTCTAATGTCTGCAATAAATAAAATGAATATTAAATTAGCGATTTTCAATAGTTTGAAGTAGTCTAATTTTAATGGCTAAGGTATAATAAGGTGAGTTGGGATCGTGAGCCAGAGTCGAGATAAAACACCCCATGCGATTTGCCGTGTATATGGTTGACCACTAATCCTATACAAACCCGTCTAGCCAGCGTGGTATGGTAGATCAAAAACCTCCTAAAACGGTGCCACAAATGTGGCGCATGTTAGGGGAGACCTAACATAGAATAGAATAGGAGTACATCAATACATTCATCGATACCCTAGTTATCTAACATAACAAAACTTACGCTATTTTTGTAAGAAATAATCAAATAAGTATAATTGCATACAAATTTTGTTGAAACAAAAGTTACTTACATTTTCATTGAATTCCATTGCTGCTGCTCGTAGTTCTTATTATCACTGTTCACAAACGTGTGTTTTAAACAAAATAACGTGGTTAACACAAACAAAACACGCTCAAACGTTATCAAAACTGTAGCACCTTTGACGAAGTACAGACCGTTTGACAGTAATAAAATAACGGACGTCTTCATTTGAAAAAGTAAATCTGTCTCGCTCGCACACGTACGTAAGTGTTGCCAGATCCGTTTAATTGAATTAGATCAATTTAATTAATTTCGTGCTCATTTACAATACGTTTTTCGTTTTTATGTTTGTCATAGTAATTAGTTTCGAAGGACTTTTGAATTAAGAATTTTTATGGAGACAAAAGATTTAAAAAAAATATTATTATTTCAGATTTAGTGTTTATAACTACTCTTTAGATCTGATTACAGTAAAATTTTAGCTATGTACCTTGCAATAAAACGTCTTGAAACATTATTAATACTATGTGAATTCTATTTTTGTCAGAAACTAAAGGTACCATAAGTTTTGAAACATTTATAATTCGAAAATTTATAAAAGTAGAAACGTTCCAACTATAATATGTGAAACATTTATTACAAATGACAGTGTTCAAATAGACTTGAATAAAACATTTCAAGATTTTTGTGACACTTTATATTAGGAAATGTTACCGAATCCTAAAAATTTAAAATGTTTCAGTTGGCCTATGATGTTTTGATAGATTTAAAAAAGCGCGAAGTGTAGATTCAACATTTTTTTTTCATAATTATTTCCGGATATTAAGGCATACACATTGAATTTTATTTGTTATAATACTCAGGGTATTAAAAAGGTAGACTGGCCACATTAACTTAATTTTAGTGATTCTGTGGATTGAAACGTTTCTTCTTCACTACGTTCATTTTAGCTAGTAACAAAAGGTTCCATACATTCTGAAACATTTTTAATTTGAAAATTTATAAAAGTAGAAACGTTCCAACTATGTGTGAAACATTTATACAAAAAATATCTCCCGAAAGATACTTAAGTTAAACATTCCAAGATTTTTGTAACATTTTGTATTGGTAAATATTTATAAATCTTTAAAATTTGAAATGTTTCAATTAGCATATAACGTTTTGTTAAATTTTAAAAGAGCTCGAGGTGTGGGTTGGAACGTTTGTGTCAAAATTATCTCCGGAAATATGCCATAAACAAGGATTTTTGTCTTTTAGGACGATGCAGGATGTCAAAAAACGTAGATTGATCGTAATATCTCCTTTTTTGGCCGACCTGTGGATTGGAACGTTTCTGCATAACTACGTCCAATTATTATTAATATTAATAGAACAAAGTCAAAAGCAACCCTAATAATAACATTGTCTAAAATTCATTCCAACCAAACGAGACCTGACGGTATGTCGGTATGTAATTAGCTGTTTTATCTCATTTTATTTTAATTTAATTTATTTTGCATTTTATTTAAAGTTTCACTGATCCATTCTTTTTTTTTTTTATTATTTTTGCTCTGACATTGTGAATTTTGTTTTAATATGACTGGCTGGAGTCCTAACGACAGCGAAATTAGTTGTGATTAACTTGTATCCATCAATAAATAGGTATTATTATTTCAACGCCACACGGCAGAATGTGCTGTACTTGTGAAAATTATAAAACCTGATGTTGTAACCATGTTCTTTGAAATAAAGATGATTTGATTTGATTTGATTTGATTTGATGTCCTTGGAAGATAGGTAGGCCTTTGGTGTGGGATGCAACTTGCGTCGACACCCTGGCGCCTTCCTATCTTCCAAGTACGATGGACTGCGCATGCGACTCTCAAACGGCACAAATATACCAATTTAACAGGTAATTATATTTTTGAGCCGTTTGGAGTCGAAATGTTGGGTCCGTGGGGTCCAAGCGCGCGCACGCTATTAAAAGAAATAGCGAAACGATTATTCGACGCTTCCCGTGACCATAAGACTGGCCTTTACCTCGCTCAAAGAATTGGCATCGCCATTCAGCGTGGTAATGCCGCCAGCCTCTCGGGCACGGTACCAGTAGAGATCGATGGGGAGGAATTTTTCGATGCCTAAAATTGCAGTCTCCCTCTTTTTCTCTACTCCATTTTTGTATATATTGTATAGTTAGCATAGTTTTATATAAATTTGTACCTAAGTAATTGTATATTATAGTAGCATATTTTATGTACCTAAACTGAATAAATAACTTATGGAATACTATCTAATATACCAAACGAGGAGTTTCTTATAGGTCTTAAATTCTTGATTTTCTTGCTACTGGCGAGTGCACAAACAGACCATCCTTATACCTATATATTTTTGGCAGCGAAAAGTTCACAGATGCAAGAAGATGCATAGTATTTGACATTAATTTCTACTTGAAATTAAAAAGTTAACGACTTATAATTTAATTTAATTTTCATATTTCTTAAAAACCTGTCGAAGTATATTTGAGTTCTTTAGACAAATTTAGATACATCATATCTCACTCATTGTACATTTTTACACAGCTGATAAGAACATATGAGTTTATAATAAAATTTACATAAACCAAAAATACGCGCTAAAACCTTATTTGCTAGAAAAGTTCTAATTGATGTGGTCAATTTTATATTTATTCTTTAATGTATGTCAAGTGTTGGGAATATTGATTTCATGAACCCCCAAATTGGGGATTTTTCTCCCTCTACGGGATTTTCATTCGGGTTTGTGGGGAAACCAGGAATATGGTCATTGGCAACACTGGATCCGTAGTGTACTCTCCTCTCCTCTTAGTACTGAGTACTCTGTGGTTTTGTAGTTTATGGGTTGATCAATTTCATTATTTATTTATTTTATTTATTTCATGAAATAAAATAAAATTCCAATCCTGAGCTAACTTAGTAATGTGTGTGGTAGTTATACAAATAATAATGCCTAATTTGTATAAAAGTTAAGTTGCGAACGCAGCGATTTTGGTACAGAAGATATGAAGTTGCGAGTTGTGTAAACTCATTGATTGCAACACAATATTACCCGGAATCCATAGATTGCTGACTCGAATTATTGTTTATAAAAGCTTAAGGATATTATACACTATTTATTAACTATTTTGTACAAGAAAAGTAAACCAAACAATATCAGGTGTTATTTCAACTTCACTTACAACACTAACTACTCGGTCACCGTCTGTGCCTGTGCTTTCACGGCGGCGGGCGACGGAATCAGGGCAGCTCCCGTCTACTGCCATACTGAAGAAGATCAACATGGACTCGCTGTCTATGTGTAGAATATGTATTTCGGACGATATTCCTTTGCGGTCGATCGTGAATACCCATCTGCACGAGATGTACGAGGTTTTGACCAAGATGCCGGTAAGTAAGCTTGCTATTAGACATTCGTAATGTTGGTACCTCCCTACTGAATACCGCGGCCATAATAATCTCGTGTTGTGTTCCCGGTGGTGAGTAGGGTAGCCAGAGCTCACTGGCGACTTTGTGTTGTCAGTGGGAAACTAAAGACTTGGTCTGCTTTGTCTTCTACACTGACGGCACAGAAACTCTGCGCTTGCAGGGTCGGCTGCACGAGTGTGACTCTTCAAGTGTTACACATGTCCATAGGCTACGGTAAACATTTTCAATCAGGTGGACTGTGTGCTTATCTGCCAACCAAGTATTATAAAAAAAACATAGTCTGAGTCAGAGAGAGCTAGTATTAATGGTGGAACTGCAGATGGTTCATCACTGGTGATAGATGGCATTACAAGTGTTGATAAGCTATTCCTTCTGACTGTCAGTCTATCAGATACATGTGTGTTTGTTTGTCACATAAGAGTGATGAATTAATGTACTGATTGTGTTTTAACAACTTAGGTGGCAAACAAGCTTACGGCTCACCTGATAAAAGGTGGTTACCGTAACCTGTGAATGTACAACACCAGGGCAGCAGTTACATCCGTGCTACCGACCCTGTAAGAACAGAGTTTTTGTGTCGACAGTGCAGAAGAAACAGTCATAGCACAAATTCTCCAGTGAGCTCTGGCTACCCTACTCACCACCAGGAACACAACACAAGGTTATTATAGCTGTGGTATTCTGTAGGGTGGAGGTACTTCCCTAGTCAGCCTGCCCAATTGGGACGGGAAGACAGTTGTGTTCTATATAACCTAGTGTTCTCTACTTCGTGTAAATCTATGTTCTTTTGGAAAGAAAAAAAGAAAGAAAGAAAAATATTTTATTTAAGTTCCACACAGTGGACATCCTACTAAGTACAAATAGGTAGGTAAGTATAACAGTTATAATTAGTAGGTATATTAAATTAAGCTACGAGTGTAACATTCCACACTATGCGAACACAAATAGGGCCCCATCTCAGCATTGAATGCTGCGCACACCCTTCGTTGAGTATGCCCAGCGCTGGATTTCGGATGGTGCCACTTGGTAGTGCTGACTCCACGCACCAATTTATTGGTACAGTACATTTTATAACTACGTATTATTCTATAAAGTCGAGTCAGAAGGAGTTTTGACTGCGCTTGCAAAAACAAAACTCCTACGGGCTGGATGTGGGTTGGGTTCAGTCTGTGCTCTCCGAGCCAACCTCTGACAAGGCCAGAAGGCTATGTCATTTGGTCACATCTGCCAACAGTTCCCAACAGTGAGGTTAGACTAGGCATGGACTTGAAACAATTGGAAGGAAACAACAAACAATGTGTTACTGGTACAGGGTACGATGGGGTTGACATATCTATGTAGATAAAAACCCCCAAAAACCAGATTAAAAAAAAAAAAAAAACTCCTACGAACAGAACGAGCGTAAAGGACTTACTACCCACGTTTAAGTCGATTTCAGTTTTGATTGGTTGTTGGAAGTAGGCAGCAAGCCACTGTTGGGAATAACTAGTAATGAAATTATTTTAATCAGTTTGTTACAGAAGGCAACCGCCCAGTAGTGGCCTGTGACCCCTGCTGTGCAAGTCTCGAGGACTGCTATGACCTGAGGAGGAGGTGTCTCAGAAGTGAGGAGCGGTTCAATAAGTTGCTCAGTAGTAATATGGTGAGTGATTCTGTTATTGTTGTGTTATTATAATATTGATATTCCTAGGGCCGTGGTTCCTGGCAGAGTTCACTGGAGAATATGTGCTGTCAGTGGGATGACTAAAGGCTTGTCCTGCTTTGTCCTCGGCACTGACGGCACAGAGGTGCTTACAGGGTCGGCTGCGCGAGTGTAGCTTCTCTGGTGTTACACACGTCCATGGGCCACGGTAACCACTTTCAATTAGGTGGCCCGTGCGCTTGTCTGCCAACTAAGTGGTATAAATAAAAAAAATAGTAGAATTTGGATTTCCCCAAATTGTTGCCCTGCGGTGTCGTACAAGGCGAGTAAGGGCTGTTTAACATCAGACAGATATATACAGCCCAGACTCAGCCTCAGATGCATGGCTCGAGTCAACAATCGTTCCCGGGAGACAGCAATAGGCTCACCCTCTATTATGTGGGACCAAATTCAATCACTGGTGAAATGTAGGTGTTTATTAACCTCTGCCTAACACTCCGGGGATAGAGGCGTGATTATATGTATGTATTTATACCCCGCTAGATGAGAGAGGCGGGTTTCAGGACCGGCTATTCAACTCTAGACCATATTCATGTCATCAAACAACTATTCGAAAAAGGCAAAGAATATAACATATCTTTCTACTGCTGCTTTGTGGACTATAGTAAAGCTTTCGATACAATAGAGCATGGAAAAATCTGGCAGGCATTAAAAAACCAAGGGGTCGAAAATAAATATATCAGAATCCTAAAAAATATTTACGAAAACAGTAAGGCAAAAATAAAACTGGAGAAGGAAGATGAAGATATTATAATAGAGAGAGGCGTACGTCAGGGTGATCCGCTATCGCCAAAACTGTTCACGGCCGTTCTAGAAGAAGTCTTCCGTCAGTTGGATTGGGAAACATGTAGACTATCTATCAATGGTGAAAACCTATCTCATTTGAGATTTGCCGATGATTTAATAATTTTCTCATGGCCAAGTAAAGGACTGCAGGGGATGCTGAGTGACTTGGTCAGAGAAAGTGGCAAGGTGGGATTGGTCATGAACACATCAAAGACCAAGGCTATGACCAACAGCAAAGAAGAACCTATTTTGGTCAGTGGTAACCCAATAGCATATGTTTGCGAATACATCTATCTAGGTCAGATAGTCTCTTCTATGGATCAAACCACAAAAGAGATTAACAGACGCGTTGGGAATGCCTGGAAACGGTACTGGAGTCTTAAGGAAGTGATGAAAAATAGGGACATTACCATAAACATCAAACGGAAGCTCTTCAACACCAGCATACTACCAGTTCTCACTTATGATTGCCAAACCTGGGCACTGACAAAAGCCAACATCAAAAAACTAGAAACTTGCCAAAATTCCATGGAAAGGAGTATGATGGGCAAAAAGCTATCCGATCGAATAAGAATAGAAAGTATAAAGAAACATACAAAAACAGTAGTAGGGATTCACGGGGACTGGACCAACTCTCCAAACCCCCACCTCCCCCTGTCATTCCCTCCCCCCGCCATGCCCTGTCTCTCGGCTTCAGGGTGGCCGTCAGGGCTAAAAAAAAAAAAAAAAAAAAAAAAAAAGTTTGGTGTCTATTTGGGGGTTTTCGGCCATGCTGAGTCGATTGCGCTAATCCGTTTTCGCGTACGACGCACCGTTACAAAGTTACAGAAACGTAATCTGAGGTAATTGACGAACAATTGATAACGGCCGACCCTTGATAACGACCAGCCGTCGTCGCTCAATGTTATCTCGGGTCTGTTGTCTTTTTGTCAATGTCTGCGTCATAGCCAAGGATGACTAAACCTATGATGTAAACGGGTATGTATTTGATTTAAAAAAAAGTCCTTTCGCAATACTAATGTTCTTTATTATTTTCAAAACAATATTTGAATAACTTACTTAATATGATATCGTTATACAGCGTATTGTTAGTGAACAGGTGCTGGAAATCGGCTAATGACATACCATAATGTTTATAGTATAAATACATTAAACAATATTCGCCACATACTGGAGTGTAATCGTTTTGGATTCGATTAGTGTTGTAATTCCATACTCTGCAATTTCGATCTAAAAACGTACGATGGAAACCTGTGGGTGCTCTACCATAGGAATCAAAGTACTGACCAACTCCATTCGCGTCTATGTGTATAGCAACCCAGTGAGAACCAGGCTTATTGTCGCTATCTAAGTTGCTTATGATATATGTAGGCATATCTACATGAATCGGCAAGCGATTTGCGGCATAAACATTACATTCACTTTTTGAATCCACTTGTCTCAAGTATCTCCGTATTTCTAATGTATTCATGATCGCGTTACGATGTTATCAGGCTCGTAGATTATAAGCAAATAATGAGATCAACAATAATTTAACAAATTATAGGGTCTACAAAAACTTTTGTTTAACTGTAACATGACGTACGAGCTCCCTTTGCTCGCTCCCGCGCATAATAATTTCACTCATAATGAACATTGACCAAATTGGTCTGGTCTATGACAGAGTATCTTAACATACACTGCATTTCGAACATTCACGGTAACATAATATATACAAACACATTGTTAATAAAACAAAGAAATACTTTGTATGAATATATTTTATTGAAAGGATCAATATACAATAATGCAGACTAATTTCTAAAACATATTTAATTCTAATACGCGCTTAATTTTAATACACACTTAATTTTAAAACATTTAAGTTTAGGTACTTAACTACTATAGTCAACAGAAATGTTACGGTTTTTATCGATTTCTATAACATTATCAAATTCTGCATAGACAATACAATTAATAGTTTGTGTTAAAGCCGTATCAAAGCGAACTTCTATTCTTACGCTACCATGTTTTATAAGGTTCCAGTGATTAGAAGCATTCGCTGATAAGTCAGGTGTTAAATCGAACGCTAGCAGACAAAACCCTTTGGAATATTGATCTCTAGATATCCCGTTGCCTTCATTAAGGAAATGTATACCTGTACCCGAGAACAACGTATGATAACTAGAAGTAAAAATATTATTCCCAAATGATGGTTGTAAAGCTTTTGAAGGTATTTGTTGTCCGTCTATGTATAAACAAAATGTACTAATGTCAAAATTTTCAAAGTTAAATGGGTTTTTAGAGAGATTTCCATTGAATGCTGCATTATTCACAAAACCAACTATACACCGTTTAGGTACTTGACCAAGGAATATGTTATCAAGAGTTTTACCCTGAACACCTGATGGTATCGTCAAAACTTTAACTTCAGCTCGTGTGATAGGATATTTAGCTGTCGTAGATGATAACACTTTTTGATGTGCAAGTAACACAGTTGGATTAATTCGTGCTCTACGAACAATCAGGGTTGCATCTGTAATAGTAACTTTAAACTTAAGGTCATGCGAAGAAGCCATTAGATTAAAATTTTCCCTGGAGCGAACTAATTTTACACACATATCAACACCATTAATCAAAAATTTTTCTTGATTAAATATATCACCATGAAGATGACCAATCATTTCTATTTCTCTACTTTCACTAGCCATTTGTTGTCTCTTTGTAAATCCCTCATTTTTATCATCCATCTCGTCCATTTTCCCAGCTACGTCTTCATACCAAAGACTGCATGATAGATGCGAGTTTTTAGCTGCAGGTGCATAGTTCAATAGTGTTTCTATGTAAGCTCGATAAGCATATGTATTATTTGGAGGTGATACAAGTTTTTGGTTTAAGTACACATCGAGTTGACTAAAAAGCGAATGTAACCAATTGTTAACTGGAGCAACTACTGCACTAGTAGCAAGTTTTGTATTATCCTGGGTTAATATTTTCGCTTTTAGTTGAAGTAAAGTATGAGATAAATCAACGTAGTCGTCGCCTGCTCCGGGTATTTGAAATTCAATAGGTCCATCGTCAGCAAGGGACGAAATGGGCTTATAGTGTATCCATATTCCACTTTCAATACTAGTTTGAGTTGTTGGTAATGCAAATAAATCTAGTTCAGACTTAACACATTCACAAGATTGACTATGTAAAAAAGACATAGTTAATTCGAAAATATATCTTTAATATGATCACTTTTCAATTTTTTTGCGGCTTTCACTCTCGCGGTTATCGAAGGAATGAATGTAGAAAGACGTTTCCGTTTCGTTATATATCCTGATCCAGACATGTTGATGCTATTTATTTTCTTATCAGCTCTGCGTTTCAAATTGGTACCGACCTCTTTGAGTCGGGATTTAATTGATTCCTCCATAGGACGTGCACTGACCATATCCGACAACAGACCAACGCCAGCATTTAAGGCTTCTTTACCAATTGCTTTAGCTCCACTAGATAGTAATGGAAAAACAGATCGAAATAATCCCCCAAGAAAACTTCCAATACCATGTCCTTTTTGATATGGTGCTCCCCTATAGATCACTCCTATACCTGATCCAGCTTGATGGGAATAATAGTGTTGGTAAGGACATGAGATATTATCATGTTGAGAATACATTATAATTTTTGAAAGTGAAGTTTAATGCACACTGTCCCGAATTGGAATGGTATCTTTTGACCAGTGGTTGATCTTATATCTATTTCAATGGTATCAAATTCTCTACGCATAACAGGCAAATAATGGGGTGGAGAAAAAACATGCATTTTATTAGCACCATAAATGTATTTCGAGGGATCTAATGGTATAATTCGTAGAAGTGGAGTCATCACATCGCCAACAATTTGTGGTTCAACTATATCACAATAAACAAATATTTGCGATGGTAAGCCTAAGTGTAAATTAGCCGGACATTTTCCTATATTTTTTTCTACTAAGTTTCTATTTGGTTCAAAACCTAATTGAAGGGCTAATCTGGATGATAATGTTATGGATTTTATATTTTCATCTGATACACTAACCACAACAAACTTTGATATCTCATCATAACGAAATGTTATTTTTTCTCGAATATTATTCATTGCCTTTAAAATGTGATTAATATTGTCATAATTCGTTGCTGGAATGTGTATTTTGTAATATATTAGAGATTCTTTTTTTTCATTAGGCATTTGTGCTAATTTTGCAATGTATATAACATTTTCATGTTCTTGAACCGTAAACATGGTGCATGGATACTGGAATTCCACAACGCCAACCTTCCATTCTCCTTCTAGTATTATTGGTTTTGGTAATTTTGTGGAAAAAATTGATGTTTTGTTATCTGGAAAGTATTCCATGGAACTATTACTTAGTAAAGTTAGATAAAAGCTTTGTTTGTTCATATTTCTTTCAAATTAGTAGCCAAGACCCAGCTATTAAATTTGTCTGGATAACCTCTCCACTTGACTAACACTTCTTTTCTAACACCAGAATATCGAGAACGTATTATTTTATCTACTTTAAAATTGGCAGTGGGGTCAAACATGATTTTCTGTAACTCTTTTTCATAGAAAGTTCCTATTATCTCTTCGCCCTCTAGGTCTTTAAGAGTGTATACTAACCACGGAGACCGGCGAATTACGGAAGATATTATGAATATTTCATCACTCCAGTTAGATTCATAACCTTTTTGAAAAATATGTTTATGTCTCGTTATTCTGACAAACTCACCAACGCGAAACTTCGATAAAGCGATGTTAGAAGGTTTGTCTTTTCCTTTCTTGTAATATAAATTTTCCCATACAGTAATGATATTATCACGATTAACTTCAGATGGACACATTTTGATACTAGAATGATAACTATGATTATACGAGTACAGCAAATCTTGTAAAACATCAATATATTTATGCGTGTTCTTATGTGTGAAATACCGCCACATTTTCATCTTTAGAGTTCTCTGGAATCTTTCTACAATGCTTGCTTTAATATCAGGATTATTAGTAGTATAATAATTAATATTTTTTGAAGTAAAGTATTTTCGTACATCTTTGGATACGAATTCTGTCCCTTTGTCAGATTGTATATGTGTAGGTGTAACTTTAGCTTCCATGAATATACTCTCGAAACATGCTTTGATTGTTTCAGAGTTTTTCTTTTTCATTGGTCTCGCAAAGGCATATTTACTAAACACGTCAATAACACAAAGAATATAGTTGAACCCATCATTATAATTTGAGTAAGTTCTCATATCACTCAAGTCAGCCTGCCACAGTTCGTTAATATTAGATAAAATATATTTATTTCTTGAAAAGTTTCTTTGTACAGGTTTATGTAATGTATATGTTTCTTGTGACTTTAACCAGTTCTTCACATCATCTCTTTTCAATTTACCTTTCATTGCTTTGGTTAATTTGCTAAGGCTACTGTACCCTGCAGGATGTGAAGAATCATAATAAATCTTATTTAATTCTAATATGGGGTCCATTTTTCCCAATCTATTTTTCTTTTTATCTTTTTACGAAATTTACTTTCAGTTATTGGTGTCGAAAATAATTCATCTGCTGGGATTGAATCTTGATGCTCTTGTGATTGTAGCTTTTTAATATATTCAGATCTTTTTGTGTTACCAATATATATAAGCGGTACTTTGATTTCCTTTAAAGCTGTAGCGAATTTTTGCCATCCAGTAGGTTCACTATTTTTAAGTGTCCTCAATGAATCATTTACCAAATCAACAATATTACTTTCAGGAACTTTTTGACCATCTATAACCACAGTGCCTGTCTCATCCCAATTAATCTTATATTTATTCAAAGAGAGTAAGTTCAACAGTGATTCCCCCTTTTTTATATAGGATTTTGGTATAAGTTTTAAAATGTAATTAGATGTGTATGGTCCTTCATTAGTTTCTTGCAAACTTACTTCCTTTACTGATGTGTTAGAATGGACTGTAGATATATTATCTTCATCATCAGTAATATACTTCACCGATCTTTTCGAGTCTTGATTTATTATTGGTATTTCATAGGGTTGTCGCTCCTCTTTAGTGAAGTTTAAATATCTTTGTAGAGTTTGTAAATATAAAATACACTTCTTTCGATCATCCATATCGCTATTTAAAATGTTTTGCATATCTGTGTCTAAACGAGATAATGGAGTATCAACCGCGTTAGGTTGTTTTAACTTTTCTAATAGAGATGGATCGATGAGTAACATTTTTTTAGCATTATCCATTTTTCTTAGACAAGTGTACTAACCAAGGCACTTAGAACAGAACCCAAGATTAGTGGTAGAAATGCACCACCTTTTTGTATTATTAAATGTTTTCTAATTTTGTGTGATCCCTTCCGTACTATTTTTCGTAGAATATTTTTGTATTTTTTCAATTTTGATCTTTCTTTTTCTTTCAATTCTATTTTTCCTTGTAAAACGTTATGAATACATTCACAAATACAATTTATTTCTTCTTCATCGCAGGCTTTTAAAAGAGCTTTTTGATATTTTGGTTTAAGTGTAATCAGAGCGCTTAATAGGCCTTTATGCGTCTTTGTGCTTCCATGCATTGTTAGTAACTAATGTATATCTGTTGATTTCTACTATATTTAAACCCTTTTGATGGTATGTAAACAGTGCAATATCCATCACATGGAAATATCTTTGTTTTAATACGACACATGTCATTTGTTTCTTGTTTTAAATCAATCATAAGGTATCCATGTGCATTGTTAGTTGCGTCTTTGTAAGAATCTTCCAAGTATTTTGGATTTTCTGGAAATACTTGTCGTGCCAAGTATCGTATTTGTGTTTTATCTCTTGGATTTTTAAAATAAATTATATAACTTGAATTCAGAGATATGTCTCGTTGACCTTTTCCCTGATGAAATAAATTTTGTGATATGTAAAACACACTTAAATTTCTATGATGACTTCCTTTTGTGAATATATCAACAATACGTCCATCAGACTCTCTCATTAAGTCATCAATTATTAGGAGTTGAGGATCCTTTCCACTAAACATAGTTAGATCTGGTATGCCTTGGATGTAATTAACATTTCGTATATTGTATAAAGGTTGCATTTCATCAAAACACCATGTTATTTGATCAAAATTTGTGTTACAAACATCTTTAACAAATTTTATAAAATTTGTTACAAAGACTGACTTTCCACATCCACTTGGACCAGCAGCTATCGCAGTAAATGGATGATTGAAGTGGATCATTTTGAAAAACGTCTAAGTAAGTTAGGATATAGACAAAGAATGAAACAATTTGTTAAGAAAATAAGCATTTATATATTTTATTTAAAAAAAATATTACTTAAACAGACTTATAATGATAAACATTTATAACACAACCATAAAAACAAATTTACTATGTATATTTTATACATTTATTATACAATCTTATAATAGACAGACTTATAATGATAAAAATTTATGGCACAATATTATAAACAAATTTGTTAAATTTTATTTTATATAATTATTACACAATCTTATAATAGAGAGACCTATAAGGACAAATATTTATAGCAATCTTAAAAACATATTTATATTACAATTAAAGCATGAAGCAAGCCGTGTTGCGGCAGTAGGTTGTAGAATATTTATTATTTATATTTACAACATACATATAAAATTAAATGTTCTTAATTTTATAGTGCCCCCAAGCTAGGGTATTGATAGCGTCTTCCAATATGTATCGTTTAGTGTCATTGTGCGAAAGAGATATTTTATTAACTTTTTGTGTGTATATGGTATGTTTTATTGACTTAAATCTTAACATTTCACTATAATGTATTTTTTCTTCTAACAAACAGCTTTTATAATCATTTAAAGTAAATTTTTTTGTAACACATTTATTAACACCCTTTGCTTTAGCTATAAATTTATTTTGTACGTCCATAGCATACATTTTTGCTCGAAGTCCTACAAACTCTTTAAGAATTTTACCATTGTTTTCGTCTTTAAAAAATCCTAATCGCTTTTTATTTATTAGAGGTAATCCATATATATTGTCAGGAGGATAATCGGATGTATCAAAGTAATTTTCTAAATTTTCTTTAATATCATGATAAAAATTATTGGTAAATATCTGGTATACTAAACTGTCAGTATCTGTATATAATAGTTTAATATTTTCCATATATTTTTCTTTCATAAAATCATAATGAAAGTCATACATTAAAGTTTTTGAAATATCTAAAATACAAAATCCAAGGTAAATCGGTTTGTTGTATAAAACTTGTGTTTTGTTTAATTGTACAGCGATTAAGTCTTCTGAAAATACAGATAAACTATGAAATTCAGGTCTTGCTATTAAAGTTTCAGCTCCCTGAGTTTTTCCACAATTTGACCAATGGTTCACTAATTTTACATTTACTCGTTTTAAAACATTTTCCATTGTTTTACCAAAAACAGAGTTATTCATTAATTTAAAGAAATCTTTTTCAAAATCTGAAGTTGCCAATGAACGCATGCGAGTGTTCAAATCTATATAAACTTTTAACCACGCTGATTGATTGAACTTAAGAATTTTGTGAATTTTAAGCAAACGAAGTCCTCTTTTCAAACATTGTTTAAGATTCCTATAATGAATGACATAGTTCTTTTTATCATTTAAATTTGGAATCAATTTTTTGTCTTTACTACCACCATAACATATATTTTCAGGACATAACGGCAGATCCGAATGTAAGTCGTGTAAATGTTTTGGATATTCTAAGTCCACTTCCAAAATGAAACCATAATCAGCATCGTCAGGAACATGAAAGTTAGTATTAACATCAACCCATTCAAATTTTCCAGTAGGGAGACATTGAGACATAGCCCAACCGTAAAGATTATTTGCATCCAGATACATTAGAAAAGAAGATGGTACAGAAGGATCATATTCTGACATATAAGAATTATTTGCTTTAGCATGTCTGTTACTACATTGAGATATACCACCGCGAATATTTTTTGCAATAAAAGTAATTTTGTTTATATCAGTTAACAACTCTAAATTTATTTTAGTATGTACTAACATGGCATCCCAACTCAAACCCGGTGCTGTATAATAATGGGCTGGGTCTAATTCATATGTTTTAAGACACACATCTCTAAAATTTTCAAATATATCGGCCAACAATAAAACATCTGTTTTTAAATATAAATCAGAGTATTCTTTCATATTTTTACAATGGAAATGATGCCATACATCTTGAGCATGCTGGTAATCATTTTCAGTAACATGCATATCAGTTAACGAACTATAAAATTTGTCAGGAGTAGGCAGACATGTTAAGTTTAAACATTCGAATGAAGTCATATATTCATAAGGATAAATACCTTTACGTATTAAGCGCCGAAAGTCTTCCTCACATGGAAAATTTAATTTGAGTTCTTTGAATTGTTCCAATAATAAATTTTGAGCCAATTTTTCTAGACTACTAGACATGAATTTAAAAGAATCAAGAAATCTTAATTTCATAACACGGTTATTAATATTTAATATTTTTGAAAAAGAAATGTACTTTTCTTTATTCTCAGGAATGATTTCTATATTACCATCTTCAAAATTGAGACCATGAACAATAAAATGCGAATCATAGTTACCCAAGTTATGTAGAAATATGGGTACGAAGTTTGGTACTCTATACTTTTTAGAACAATGTGTATGTCCAACTCCTTCATATAAACCAGTAAACCAATTATAACAAATCTCAATATTTTCATTTAAACTATGATTACAAATATAACAGACTTTAGTTTGATTAGACATATTAATATTTTCTTCCGTTAATGGTAACGGACTTTTAACAAATGTATTTTTTTTACAGATATTAACTAAATCATCTTTTATCATTTTCATAAACATAAGTGCACAATCTTTACCAGTATGTGACCTATACTTTGAAAGCCTATCATCATATGAACATTTAATGTAATAGCCAAAGCTATACGTTTCATGTTTTTGGATGTTTTCGGTTGATGAATTATTTGGGTTATTAGAACATCCGTTAATAGGATTCAAAAAAGCTTCAAAGTCAGCGTATATTACGAAGGGTACTCTTAATTTTCGTTCATAATTGTTAAATGATATTTGGTTCGAAGGTGTTAACTCATTAAACCAATTACTTTTTTTATTAGATTCCGATGGTAGTTTTGTTGAAATGTGGAAACAATCTTTTTCTTGATGTTGTTTTAAATTATTATGCGATGTAAAGTTTAACAAACAACCATCACAAATATGAACTGCACATTTACTTGATGAAATTTGTTGAGCTACTAACCTTGAAATATTTTTTTTATAAAACAATAATGACCTCTGTTAGCCTGAGTTATGTATAATAAGTTTAAATGGATGTTTTTTTTTTCTTTTGTAAAATATAACGGGCCAACCACAATATTTTTCTTTTTTCTAGAATCGTAATCTAAACCAAAAACATTTATACTAATATCATTAAGTTTTTCAAATTTATTAATGTCTTTCAATTTTACAGGAAATGAAATATTACCAAATTTTAATTTATTTTTATAAGGAATATAACATGAATAGTTTTTTTTTGGCGGTAGGTGTAAAACAGTTAACATATAAGAGCAAAGTTAAAATAAAATTTTAATTGGATATACTGTAGATACTTAATAAATTTTCAATAAAACAAGTTGTAAATTGCCTAAATAACATCTACTCACGTTAGCAAAGGTTAATGTAAAAGTTCTTCAATTACACCACCTGCCAGCATTCACTACACTATGTCTCAACTGAGCAACATTGAGGCAGCACAGAAATCCTTGGAGGAGTGCTTCACCAAGAGAATGGAAGAGTTGGAGGCACAGCTGCAATGTGGAAATACGGCGAAAGATACGGTGGCAAAGGTGGCTGAGGAGTTCAGGACCTTCAGGGAGCTGATGTTCAGTATGCTGGGATTACTTCGCAAGCAAATCTCCGAATGCTCTAGGGCCATTGATACCATGGAGACAAGGCACCGGCGTAAAGCCATCCTATTTCTGGGGATTGAGGAGTCTGCAAGCGAAGACTGCCGGGGAGTCATCCTAGATATCATCCAAGGAAGGCTGGGCCTCAAAGACTGCACACCTTCATCAATTACGACGTGTCACAGGCTTGGAGCAGTTAGTGGGGAACATCATCGGCCAGTCCTGGTGCGCTTTTCCAGTTTAATGACAAGGTCAGCCGTATGGAGAGCCAAAACCGCTTTCAAAGCCTCGCCCATCTCCATTAGAGAATTCCTAACTCGGGCCAGACAGGCAGTGTTCACTAGGGCAAAGCTGCACTTTGGTAATCGGGCTTGCTGGACGCAGGACGGCGTTATTGTGATCAAAACAACAGATAGCAAGAGGCATAAGATCACTACCGTTGAAGAGTTGCAGTCTCTGGCCAAGGTGTATCCTAGGCCTCCCGGTGTTGCTTCATCCAACGGAAACAAGAACGTCTCACGCAAAGTGTAACATTCATCAATTCTTGTTCATTTCGTAACGTAATCCGTCGAATTAACACTCAGGTATGCAACTTAGTTATTTTTAACTCATTTGTTAACTAATACCTCACTTTGTATTACTGTACTCTTCATACTACCTTCCGTGTTTTTATTTTAATATACCTCTCTTATTTTTAAATTATCAAAACAAATTCTGCACGTTGACAACCCGCTGTCAAAATGTGAGTATTGTGACAGATAGTGGTATTTCGACGGGTTGCGTTCCAGAGCACGTCTTAAATTTATTGCACATTTAGAATTTTTGTTATACGAGCGACATTCCTTGTTACTTGTTTTTTGTTATTGTTTGTTTGTATATGTGTTGTTAGCTGGCGGGTGGTGCAGAGATACAACGCTGCATAGTTTTTCGTAGAGATATAGCATACATAATTATTATATTTATTTATTAATATTTATTATTCTTCATACTTATTTTATATTGTATTCATGTTATCCACAGATGATGAGTCTTATAATTCTGCTAACGATTTGTCTGATTTAGACAGTGATACCAGCTACAGCTCCATACCTGAAACTCTGAGTGACCGCCTGCGTAGGACTTTTGAAAATAAATCTAAGAACCTTTTAAATGTGTGTCATATAAATGCACAGAGCGTACCTAGTCACTATAGTGAGCTGGTGGTAGCTTTTACCAACCCTAACGTCCATGCCATCCTGATCTCTGAGAGTATGCTCAAACCTGAATTACCATCCACTTCGTACTCTCTTCCTGGTTTCATTCTTATACGTAATGACCGTATTAATAAAGGAGGTGGCGGTGTTGCCATCTACCTCCGTAGTTATCTAGCCTATAAAATTCTAGCCTCCTCATGTCCAGACTACAGTGCTGATGCTGAATTTCTATTTCTCGAAGTTAATGTCAGTGGAACCAAACTGGTTCTTGGGGTTGTTTACTGCCCTCCTTCTATCAACTACTTCTCCAGTCTGGAAACAGTTCTGGACTCTTTAGGGTCACCTTATATGCATCACATCATCATGGGTGATATTAACACGAATCTATTAAACTCTCAGTCATTAGAGGCACGTAAACTTCGTCACATTGTCGATTCAGCTAGCCTCCATATTTTGCCTTTACAAGCTACTCATCACAACACCCTGGTCGAGGACACCTGGCTTGACCTTATATTAACCTCATCCACTGCTCATGTTTATAGGCATGGCCAAATGCCAGCACCAGGCTTTTCTCGCCATGACCTTATTTACATCTCCTATAACATAAAACCTCCCAAACCTCGGCCTAAGGTAGTTCTTATGCGTAGTTTTGGACGCATGGACATGGATAAGTTACACCGGGATGCTTCATTGTTAAACTGGGATGCATTAGAGGCTGCAACCACTGTCGACGAGAAAGTTACAGTGTTCAACGATGTTGTGCTTAATCTCTATGATGTTCATGCTCCTGTCCGTGGAGTAAAACTGAAACGTCCACCAGCACCTTGGATGACGCCGGAGGTTCGAGTGGCAATGGGGCGTAGGGATCGGGCCTTTCAGAAATTCCGGAAAAACCGCATTGATGAGAACTGGAACCGCTTTAAGGCAGCAAGGAATCGCTGCAACCAGATGATACGTAACGCTAAACGCCGACATATTCACGATAATATTAAGTCGTCATCACCTACTAATATATGGAGGTTTCTTGGTGCTTTGGGTATTGGCAAACAACATGCGGAATATCAGTTGGCAGGTGGTTTGGATGATCTGAATCAACATTTCTCCTCTACTACTCCTATTGATTACCAAACCAAATGTCAAACCTTAAATTACGTCGCTGGCCTTATTAGCCCTGATATAGACACTTTCAAGTTCTCTCCAGTTGCAGCCGATGATATCAAAAAGATAACGCTATCGATTAGATCTAATGCAGTTGGCTATGATAAAATTAGTCGTCGTATGATAGTAACAATAATCGACCACCTACTTCCTGCTATCTCTCATATAATTAACTTTTGTCTCCACTTTAGAATGTTCCCCTCCCTTTGGCGTAAAGCCTACGTGATCCCTTTACCTAAAGTATCCAATGCTACTCTTCCCAATCACTTCCGCCCCATTTCTATTCTCCCTTTTATGTCTAAGGTGCTCGAGGCCTGTGTACAAAAACAACTATCTTCGTTTATTTATCAGAACAGCCTGTTAAGCCCGCTACAGTCGGGTTTCAGACCTGGTCATAGCACTACTACTGCTCTTCTAAAAGTAACGGGAGATATTAGGACTGGCATGGATGCTACTAAGGTAACAGTGCTTGTCTTGGTGGACTTTTCCAATGCCTTTAATACAGTAAATCACGATATTTTGTTAGCTATACTTTCCCATCTTAAGATCTCATCGGATGCACTGGAATTTTTCTCAAATTATCTTCAGGGGCGCCAGCAGTGTGTACGCATTGATGAATCTACATCGAGCTGGTGCAATCTCGACACTGGTGTCCCTCAAGGCGGTATTCTCTCTCCCTTATTATTCTCTATTTTTATTAATGTTGCTACTCATAATCTTCGATGTGCGTATCATCTGTATGCAGACGACTTGCAGTTATATGCTCAAGCACCTGCTGATGACGTTTCACGAGCCATTCGCGACGTGAATGGGGATCTGGAAGCTTTGGGAAACTGGTCCACTAAATTTGGTTTAACCGTAAACCCATCTAAATGCCAGGCCATTATAGTCGGCAGCGGCAGGTTGATGAATGGAGTCAATATTACAAAATTGCCACCAATTACCTACAACGGAACAACAATTCCTTTCAGTTCTTCAGTTAAGGACCTAGGACTCTACCTTGATTCCAACATGGACTGGCGTGTGCAGGTAACGCACATGAGCCAGAAAATTACGGGTAGGCTCAGATTTTTATACCGCCTGAAGAACTTTCTACCAACAAGGACCAAAGTTATGTTGGCCCAAAGTTTAATTTTTCCTCTGATAGACTATGGTGATGTGTGCTATTTTGACCTGAATGCAGACCTTCTCGATAAATTAGACCGTCTTCTTAATAACTGCATTCGATTCATCTTCAACCTTCGTAAATACGACCACGTGTCTACATTCCGTTCGCAGCTTAATTGGTTAACCATCCGTCCTCGCCGTAAGTTGCGTGCACTTACTACTCTTTACAATATCCTCAACTCTCCCACTATCCCCACTTACTTAACTTCATACTTTCAGCTTTTATGTTCCAACAATGATAGAAATCTTCGATCTACTGACAACCGGATCCTCGCATTTCCTTCTCATAGAACAAACTTTTTAGGCTCCTCTTTCTTCGTGGAGACTGTTCGCCTATGGAACGCACTTCCTCTAGAGATCAGGAAGAGCACGAGCCGCAATGTGTTTAAGTCTAGGGTACGACAATTGATCACTACGGAATTGGCAGAATCATCGTCTCAACGATAATGATATTTCTACTCATATTGATATGGATATCTATATTTATGTATTATATTTATGTTATAATGTGTATATCTTTTATGTATATGTATAACTATTCTGATTTATTTTAAGTATGATAAGTAGGTATAAGTACTGTTTATGTTTAAGAACCTATATATAATTACTCTATAGTCCTTTTAGAACCAAACGCATCTCTTGTCAATATGCGCCTACCTCGTACTAGCTCTGCATCACCCTATGGTAGACTGGCAGAGAATGCCTACGGCATTAAGTCCGCCAATGTACATCGTGCATAAAGTATAAATAAATAAATAAATAAATAAATAACATGTTACCCTGTCAACATGGGTTTTAGCTGGATATAATGCTGATAAAACTGCCCATCGAAAACATTCGTTATCCCTATTTTGTACATTTATTACTGCTTTTTTAACTTTTATGTCTAATGGTAGGTCTATGTAGAAGGAGCCCCGCAATGGGTTAAATTTATTAACATTCATATCCATGTAATTTATTTTTAGTAAACTCCAACCACTATCTTTTTTTTCAAAATTTGAAATTTTAGTACTTATTTCAGAAGTTATTAAAGAAAAAATCATATCTTTATCATCACCACGACTGAAAACGTAATTAGTTATTTGGAAGTCGAACGTGTTACGTAAGTTTTTAGTTAGCTGTATAAAGTCTGCATTGAGGATAAAATTTACTTTTACAATAAAAAGATCTATGATACATCGTTCAAGTAAAGTAAATACGACATCTTTGATTTCTTTTAAAAATAATTCAGGTGTTTGAAAAGGTCGTGGATTGTTGTCGATAATGATATCAGATTTAATTCTATACGTAATAACTCTATTTCCGAAAGCACTTTCAACTATTTTAACATTTCTTAACTCTGAATCATTCTTTAAAGAATTATTTTTATGTGTATTACTTTTCAAATGGTTACTCAAAAAATTTTTTTTTATCGACACATTGCACTGTGAACATTTAATTGTATCATAACTTTCTGTACTCACAGTTTGAAAAAACACTGATGATGTGGATGGTGCTTCAAGATGTATTCTTTTTGCAGTTGAGTCTTCTTCTGTTGTTGTCACAGATTCTGATTTTCTTTTTCCTTTTCCAGTTTGTGATATATGAAATTCCTGGTTGAATTCAGATGACATAAAATCTAACGACGCTTCCTCAGCAAGCACCACGAGTTCCGAATTATATAAGTCACAGTTTAATGTATCCATGGTGTATCACTATTAATCTTTATATTTAACACAAGGATTCTTGAATACGCACTGTTTTACTAGATAGATTGTACTACACAATAGTTCATACACTATCAAAACTAAATTAAGGTAGAAGTCTCTGTGTATCTTCACTACTTCAATTATTCATGAAGTATTTAGCACAATCTTCGGTAGCAGCGAGCTGTTTAGTTATATCGTATATGATATCACGTACATTGTTTAAATTCTTGTCCCCATCGTTTGCTGTATAATATTTTACACGCAGCTCGGCATGTTTCCATAGCTCCGTCGGTGCAATTTCTTTAGTCTTCTTCAGATCGTAAATTTCAATTTTTACGAGGTGGGATGCATTATCTCCATCGTCATTGTTTGTAGAGATATATGCTGTACCCCCGTTTGATAAGCGTCCAACAGTAGATGACTTTTTGGAGGCCTTCTTCTTCTTCTTCGATTTCTCAAAGAATTCCTCTATGTCTTTCTTCCTTTTTAGTAGAATGGCGTTCTTTACTTTGTACTCCAGAGTACCTTCTTCATCACTGCGCTCATCCTCTTCCCCTGGATAGTAAAACTGTTTATATGTATTATCTAGAAACTGAAACAATATAAAATATCTTTTTGAAAAATTTGACATGGACACACGAATAAAAAAGTATAAATGTAATTAAGAACACTATTTGAAATATGATAATACTTACAGCCATAGTAACCACAACGTATAAACAGCACACTGTAATGTATGAAGAATACTATGATATTCAGTTATCAAACTTGTACTTTGGTCTTTTTATTATAGTGTACTAACTTATCCACTGTTGACGACGTTTTAACTGAGTTTAGTGAGAGAGAGGGCTCTCTTTTATACACAGCCCGTCTCTCGTTGCTTTTAGAAACGTAGTAATGATATCCTCAGATAATTTACCTTCAGATAGCAAACCAATTTGTTTGAATTGTAAGCTAAATACCTCAGATAACTGAACTTTTTTGTTGTATTCGATAACCACAAATCCCTACCTACTTAGTCATATTCCCAGATAACAGAAATTTTGCTTATAACGAGTGGTCATTACTTTAGATGACACATACATTTTTTTGTTTTGGTAGCGACTGACTCGTTCTAATTGTTTGCTGACGACCTTAAATTTAAAGTTACTATTACAGATGCAACCCTGATTGTTCGTAGAGCACGAATTAATCCAACTGTGTTACTTGCACATCAAAAAGTGTTATCATCTACGACAGCTAAATATCCTATCACACGAGCTGAAGTTAAAGTTTTGACGATACCATCAGGTGTTCAGGGTAAAACTCTTGATAACATATTCCTTGGTCAAGTACCTAAACGGTGTATAGTTGGTTTTGTGAATAATGCAGCATTCAATGGAAATCTCTCTAAAAACCCATTTAACTTTGAAAATTTTGATATTAGTACATTTTGTTTATACATAGACGGACAACAAATACCTTCAAAAGCTTTACAACCATCATTTGGGAATAATATTTTTACTTCTAGTTATCATACGTTGTTCTCGGGTACAGGTATACATTTCCTTAATGAAGGCAACGGGATATCTAGAGATCAATATTCCAAAGGGTTTTGTCTGCTAGCGTTCGATTTAACACCTGACTTATCAGCGAATGCTTCTAATCACTGGAACCTTATAAAACATGGTAGCGTAAGAATAGAAGTTCGCTTTGATACGGCTTTAACACAAACTATTAATTGTATTGTCTATGCAGAATTTGATAATGTTATAGAAATCGATAAAAACCGTAACATTTCTGTTGACTATAGTAGTTAAGTACCTAAACTTAAATGTTTTAAAATTAAGTGTGTATTAGAATTAAGCGCGTATTAGAATTAAATATGTTTTAGAAATTAGTCTGCATTATTGTATATTGATCCTTTCAATAAAATATATTCATACAAAGTATTTCTTTGTTTTATTAACAATGTGTTTGTATATATTATGTTACCGTGAATGTTCGAAATGCAGTGTATGTTAAGATACTCTGTCATAGACCAGACCAATTTGGTCAATGTTCATTATGAGTGAAATTATTATGCGCGGGAGCGAGCAAAGGGAGCTCGTACGTCATGTTACAGTTAAACAAAAGTTTTTGTAGACCCTATAATTTGTTAAATTATTGTTGATCTCATTATTTGCTTATAATCTACGAGCCTGATAACATCGTAACGCGATCATGAATACATTAGAAATACGGAGATACTTGAGACAAGTGGATTCAAAAAGTGAATGTAATGTTTATGCCGCAAATCGCTTGCCGATTCATGTAGATATGCCTACATATATCATAAGCAACTTAGATAGCGACAATAAGCCTGGTTCTCACTGGGTTGCTATACACATAGACGCGAATGGAGTTGGTCAGTACTTTGATTCCTATGGTAGAGCACCCACAGGTTTCCATCGTACGTTTTTAGATCGAAATTGCAGAGTATGGAATTACAACACTAATCGAATCCAAAACGATTACACTCCAGTATGTGGCGAATATTGTTTAATGTATTTATACTATAAACATTATGGTATGTCATTAGCCGATTTCCAGCACCTGTTCACTAACAATACGCTGTATAACGATATCATATTAAGTAAGTTATTCAAATATTGTTTTGAAAATAATAAAGAACATTAGTATTGCGAAAGGACTTTTTTTTAAATCAAATACATACCCGTTTACATCATAGGTTTAGTCATCCTTGGCTATGACGCAGACATTGACAAAAAGACAACAGACCCGAGATAACATTGAGCGACGACGGCTGGTCGTTATCAAGGGTCGGCCGTTATCAATTGTTCGTCAATTACCTCAGATTACGTTTCTGTAACTTTGTAACGGTGCGTCGTACGCGAAAACGGATTAGCGCAATCGACTCAGCATGGCCGAAAACCCCCAAATAGACACCAAACTTTTTTTTTTTTTTTTTTTTTTTTTTTTAGCCCTGACGGCCACCCTGAAGCCGAGAGACAGGGCATGGCGGGGGGAGGGAATGACAGGGGGAGGTGGGGGTTTGGAGAGTTGGTCCAGTCCCCGTGAATCCCTACTACTAAAAACAAATAATGTAACAACAACAATTCAAAAGTTAAAGTGGAGATGGTCAGGCCATACAATTAGAGGTAGGGAGAAGTGGTCAAAGGCAATAATAAACTGGTTCACGAGTTATAACAAGAGGAAAAGGGGTAGACCACTCAGAAGATGGGTGGACGACATTTAAGCCGTAGCAGGTAATATATGGATGAGGACGGCGGGGGACAGGGCGGAATGGAAAAGGTTGGAGGAGGCCTTTGTCAATTGTGGCACACGGATAGCATCATAAGTAAATATTGTAAAGTAGAAATAATGTAAAATTTTACACTGTCCGAAAATAAAGGCTATTATTATTATTATAGATGAGAGAGACTTGACTGTTAATGTGGTGTTATTGTTACAGCAAGTTGAACTACAAATATTGCCCGATAAACACCTGAGCTCGGGAGATGTGATGGAGAAGATTCCAATCGAATTTGACAAAGTGATTGTGAAACAAGAAGCTGCTGAAGGTAATGTTGTGTTAGTTAGCACAGAGGGCACCATACAATATTGATTAAACACTTGTAATTTATTTATATAGTCGTATATGTCCGACCCCCAACTGCCCATAGTCTCCACCGCAATGGGCACAAAATGAAATTGCGGCTCCATTGCAGCGTATTTCGCCCTTTTTTTGCTCGCGGCGTCCTATGTAATAAATATAATATAAATAAATATTATATAAATAAATATGCAGACACACACACACACACACACACACACACTCTAAAGAGCAAATTATACTGTCCTCAAACATTATCCTAGTCATCATGTTACTGTTAAATTTTACAGATGAACGAGGTGACAACAGCTCATCTCCAGATATTACTGTGACATGCAGCTTCTTAAAAGTAGAAATAGAAGCAGACAATGATATGCCCGGTAAGTGTCTGATACTCACTATTATTATTATATTCTTTTATTGTACGCCAATAAGAATATTCATAATACAGAAATTGAGAAGACAAGAGCAGTACAAAGGGCGGCCTTATTTTTTTTTTTACGTGCGCAAAATCCCCACGGATACCTCCCCACCGGAACCGGTGGAGGAGGTTATGTCGGACTCGAACCGACTAAAACGCACGCCGCCTGTGGGTCGCTTTGGTTGCCGAAGGTGAGGTTGACAGGCATATCCCTCGCACCCCGGCCGACCCAGGGCCATCTCTCGCGATCTGGCCCTCTTCTCGGGTGCGGGGACTACAGAGGCCCAACTCGTCCCCGGAAACGGGGAGGCGCGCCACGCGCGCCACCGCCGCGGCCTGCTTCTGCCAGGGTGACAGGCGGCTCCACCTGTCACCCCCAGGCCGGCGCTCATGGGGGGCGGAGGTCGTTCATCGACCTCCGACGCCCGAGTTGCCTTCGTACGCGGGCAGCTTGTCTTGCGATCCTTCGTCGCTCCCGCTACCGCTCCCGCCCCGCCTCCTCCTTCACGAGCATTACTTGCTCGCAGAAGGAGGCGCCGGGCGCCGACGCATCCGCGCAGCGAACCATCGCCGCGAGCAAGGTGGAGAGCGTGAGAACCCTCACAAAGGGCGGCCTTATCGCTTTACACAATGTCTTCCAGGCAACCTTTGGATGGAAATGTATGTTGGTTGGAGTATTTGAGAGTTGTTGGCGTTTAATAACAAACAATTTAATAATTTATACATACTTATATAAATGTATATATTAAATATATACATACTTAAAATACTCACTAAAGGTGAACGCATACCTGGCCGCACGCACTTAATGTAGTCGCCGCAGTCATCGCTTTTGTTAATGTCCTCGTACATCTGTCCGTGCCGCAGACAACGCAACCGTTTCTGTCGCCGCACGCAACGCACAGAATTTTTATTCGTTCACTTTAATCCAATTGTGACAATGGCCCGGCAGTATAAGAATAATGTCAACATTGACATTTTTGAATCAAATTTTAACATATACTGAGGGTCATAAAGGGTATCCTCCAACCTGAACAGGTGTGTCCTGGTGAACAATCCCACTGTTTCTTGACCCACTATCAATTTAGGTTTCTTCATTGTCGAGTGTGACACCCCTGGTGTTGCATACGTCCATAGGCCACGGTAACCGCTTCCCGTCAGGTGGGCCGTGTGCTTGTCTGCCAACTAAGTGGTATTGAAAAAGAAAAAAAATTAGTACCATTGTAATTTTTAACTAGTTTCAGTAACCCCTTCCGTTTTTTTTGTATACACTGTTCTGAGTTACAATCCAGTTCAAAATGTTTGCAGGTTGTTAATGTATGTTATTGTATATTGATTGTAATTTGTTGTGTATCTAAAGAAATAAAATTAAATAAAAAAAATAATTTAAATCAAGAGTGGACATGTCACATCACAGTATGACTCTTGAAGAACAATTTTTTTTACGTGCGCAAAATCCCCACGGAAATCTCCCCACCGGAGCTGGTGGAAGAGGTTATGTCGGACTCGAACCGATTAAAACGCACGCCGCCTGTGAGTCGTTTTGGTTGCCGAAGGTGAGGTTGACAGGCATATCCCTCGCACCCCGGCCGACACAGGGCCATCTCTCACGATCTGGCCCTCTCCTCGAGTGCAGAACAATTTGTTATCAGTTGTTTATTACTAGGGGAAGAAGAACATGAAATATTAACAAGAGTTACAAAAGCGAATGACAACACCCTCCCGCCCGCGCCCCTCCGGCCGCAGCGTCCGATGCGCGTACCCGCAGACCGACGACGCTGGTGACGTCATCAACCGCGGCTTGGGGAATTCAGCAGCTTCAGGTACTGCGGCGACTGCGGCGCGGATAGGTGCGCGAGATTGCATAGAACTTCTTATAAAGAATACTGAATGCCTTAACACGATGGGAAAATATGGGAACGGACACCCTAGGAACACAAGACCTCGAGGATCTGAAGGCGGAACAGATCGTAAGATTCTGCAAAGTAACAGATTCGACGTAAAACCGTGATTGACGGGTGCCCCTCAGCCCTAGGGAGGTACTACACGACGGTATTGAGCAGTCCGACTAGGGAAGTGACTCCACCCTACAGAATACCACGGCTATAATAACCTCGTGTTGTGTTCCCGGCGGTGAGTAGGGTAGCCAGAGCTCACTGCAGAGTTTTTGTGCTGTCAGTGGGAAGGCTAAAGGCTTGTCCTGATTGTGTCTTCTGCACTGACGGCACAGAAACTCTCCGTTTTTACAGGGTCGGTAGCACGAGTGTGACTCCTCTGGTGTTGCACACGTTCACAGGTAACGGTAGCTGCTTTTCATCAGGTGAGCCGTTTGCTTGTTGGCAACCTAAGTTGTATATGTATAGAGGAATTTGGTGAAATAGCCCTCACGGAAGGGCAGACCACCCGCCTGTTCCACAGCGTCCCTTGCTGTAAGTAAGGGCCTAAAACATGAATTAGTTTGTGTGTGCTGGGAGCTGGTATCTAAGTATGTACATAACGATTCATTTGGTTGTTGAGACGTATATCTGTAAGAGACTATTACGAGCTGATTTTCAAAACGTCCTTTTTGAAGAATGTCCATTGTGCATATTGGCCCTTTATCGATTCGCAGATGATGCAGCGCTGGAGCAAGATGATTCAGATCTAGATCATAACCCACTAGACGTACACACGGAATTTTATGTGCCTCAGGACTACCTGAAGGAGGAATCACACGTTGACGACGGTAAGTGGTGCTAGCACCCACATTTCGCCAGTTTATGTTTAGGTTCCACTAATAGGTAGCGAACCTATTCCCATTAACCGGGCACTTATAAACCTGCGATAAATACACACATAACTTCGAAAAGTCATTGGTGTGTGCCATGGTAAAACCTGGGATCGAATCCGAGACCTCGTCTCAGCAGTCCATTACCCATACAACTAGTTACGAACACATGTAGTTACGAAACTGCCGGTCTGCGCAAGTTTGTTAGTATTAATTATGTACCATGTATTTATTTCCCAGGCGCCCCTGTTACTGGACGTCGTGGACGAGGCACAAAGACAAACCATGAAAATATATATTCAAGCTTTAAGACAAGTGGAGAAATAGTTACTTCAAGCCAAAAAACTGGCGGTTCACACAAAAAATCTCAACCATATTCATGTGCTACTTGTGAGAAGCGGTTTAGTACTAGAAGTCAGTTAACTCGCCATACGGTTACACACACTGGTGAGAAACCGTTTAAGTGTAATGTGTGTGAGAAATGTTTCAGCCGCAAGAGTCATTTAGAAGTTCATACCCGTACACACTCTGGTGAGAAACCATATCAGTGTGATGTGTGTCAAAAATGTTTCAATGTTAAGAGTAGTTTCGACAACCATATTCGCACTCATAGTGGTGAGAAACCACATAAGTGCAACATGTGTGACAAACGTTTCAGTCGAAAGGATCATTTAGATGTACACATTCGTACTCACTCTGTTGGTGAGAAACTATATCAGTGTAATCTTTGTAAAAAATCTTTTAATTTAAAGTATTCTTTCACAAGACATATGCGTACACACACTAATGAGAAACCATATCAGTGTAGTATCTGTCAGAAATGTTTCAACCGCAAAAGTAATTTGCACACTCATATCCGTACACACTCTGGTGAAAAACCATATCAGTGTGATGTATGTAAAAAATGTTTCACTCTAAAGAATAATTTAGATCTCCATGTTCGTACTCACACTGGTGAGAAACCATATCAGTGCAATATGTGTGATAAGTGTTTCAGTCGAAAGGATAATTTGGATGCCCATATTTGCTGTCACGCTGGCGAGAAACCATTTCAGTGTAACGTGTGTCAAAAATGTTTTACTCTAAAGAATTCTTTGAGAAGACATGCTCGCATACACACTGATGAGAAGCCATATCAGTGCAATGTTTGTAAGAAATGTTTTAATCGCATGAGTAATTTAGATACTCACATCCGTAAACACACTGGTTGGAAACCATATCAGTGTAATGTATGTGAAAAGTGTTTCAATGCGAAGAGTAACTTAAATATCCATATTCGAACTCACACTGGTGAGAAACCACATCAGTGTAATGTGTGTGACAGATGTTTCTCTCGAAGGAATCATTTAGATGATCATATGCGTACACACACAGGTGATAAACCATATCAGTGTAATTTATGTAATAAACGTTTTGTTCAATTGAGTCATCTAAGAAAGCATATTCGTACACAGGCTTGTAAAACAATAACTTAAGGAGTTAATTGGATATAAGTTTGAGCTCGGTAGCTCAGTAGTCAGATTCAGAGGGTTCGAGTCAGTCGAATTTGAATGGTTAGCATACTAATTGTTTTACATAAAATGGACATAAGATTTTTCAATCGGGAGAGTCATTCTAGTAAACCTTCAATTCAATTTCAATTCATTTATTTATTTGTTATTTTTAAACTTTCGCGGTGTGAATTCATAATTATACCAAGTATCGGGACTTCTCGCGAATTATATTTTGGAACTTACTATTTCTGCCGACGTTTCGGATGCGTTGCAGCACCCGTGGTCACGACGTCGTAATTATCATAATTCGCGAGAAGTCCCGATACTTGGTACATTTATTTATTTGCTTGTAATGTCCTTATTGTGTACACTAATAAAATGCTTAACTTTATTTACCTAGATCCTTCAGAGTATGTGTATTTTTTACACAATTTTGGTGCGACAGACGAGCACAGGGCCCACCTGATGGAAAGTGGTTACCGTGGCCTATGGCTGTGTGCAACACCAGGGAAGTCACACCTGCTGCCGACCCTGAGAGTTTCTGTGTTGTCAGTGCAGAAAAGAAATGATATGAAATGAAAATTTATTCGTAAGAGACACTGTGAAGATAAGGCATATTTTTCAGTGTAGATAGTACAGCATATCACGCCTCCATTAGGCATACGAATTTTTAAATGTGTTTTTATTATTAAAATTATAAACTAAAGAATCATTTTCCAATGGTTTATTTTTACATTATTTAATATTTTTATATTATTTCTATACCTAATTGTAAAATTTTGACGTTCATATGTGCTCTTTGCCTAAACTAAATTCATTACTTACACACGTGTTTCCTTCTTCCTACAGTCCCGGGTCCTTTAAGCGGGGCGTGAAAAAGCATCTGATGAGGCCTGTAATAATAAAAAGATGGGGGTCAGTTGTAATGATAAAAAAATATATTTGTATTACATATGTGTTTATATTTGTTGACTCTTGAATGGAGTAAGCTAAATATGAAAAAGTAAGTGTGTAATCTCCTATTTAAAAGAAATAAAAAACAAAATTAGTTTGTAAGTACATTACCATAAAAGTTCGGGCGCCTTGGAGATACACATGCCTAGGATAATCAGCGGATATTGGAAACTTTTAATCTTCCGGTGGTGAGCTAAATGAAACCAAACTGTGAGGTTTAAGGTTTAATTGTCTACTCCAGTGTGCATTCAGAAATAGATTTAAGGATATATTCCTAATGTGTAACTAGCCTTAAATTTAAAATTAGAGTTTTAGAAACTAGGTCAAAATGATCCTACGTCACCAATGCATTTTTAGGTTATTTTGAATTTTAGATTTAAAGTATAATTAAAGTAAGCTCACGGCATCCCTCGGCGAGTATAGGTAAACCCAGCAGCGAGAAAGCTCGTAGCAGGCGAAGCTCTCAATTTAAGCCCATGCGGTACATTAATGTTTGAGGTGAAACGCCCAAATTTTCCATAAGGAAATGCAGATGACACCGAAGACAAAGAAAAGGCTAAGACCAAAAGAAAAGACGGTTCCAATTGGAAACCTGTAATAAAATTGCATGTCATTAGAACAAACTCCAATATGAACACGAGGTCCTAATTTTTTATAAATTTGTGCCACTTACGGCCTTAATTCGCTGGAACAATACCAATAGCAAACGAAATCATTATATTTTCAGGTTACGAGCTGAAACAATAGAATTTTAACAATTATTTTTCAAATAAGGAACGTGGTGAATTCCAACAAAGTGAATCTTATTAGAAAATGTCAACTCACCAGAAATAAACTATAATTCCACATGAGTATCATTGTGAAGACACAAACTATTATCCTTTAGGCAAAAATATTCTCATCTTGATGAGATTTATTAAAATTGAGTTACGAAGCCATGAAAATCGACCGTCCAGCCGGATCGTTAGGAAGAAAGGTGCCTTGACAGCGTACGTCAAAATGTCATTCACTCCGCGTTTCGAAACTTTTCGTTCAAAAATCAGAACTAAAACCGGTGTGACGACGTTCGAAAAGTGCGTCGTTACAGGCCGCCAAGCTGAGTGCCACCATTGTAACACTTGGTGTCTGTAATGGTGACCCTCTTTCCTGAGAATTTGCCTTTAGCTTACTATCAGGTGCGGTGAAGTAAAGTTGGCGTGTCCTATATTAAAAAAAAAATGAATATGTTTCTTTGATTCTCCTTTGAAACATACAAATGTATCATTTATTATTATTCCATTATTTATTATACCTGCACAATTTACACAGTCGACATTATGTTCGAAACAAGAATAAATTATTGAAATAAATGCAATATATTTTTAAATAATGTTGTAGTTTTAATCTAAGAATAAGCCGAGTGGTTCCCGGTAGAGTAGAATTTGGACCACCCCATCTCTTCCCATGCGGTGTCGTACAAGGCGACTAAGGGATAGGGCTGTTTAACATAAGACTGATATATACAGCCCAGACTCAGCTTCAAATCCATGACTCGAGTCAACAATAGTGCCCGGAAGACGGCAATAGGCTCAGTATTACGTGGGACCGAATTAAATGATTTATGAAATGTGGGTGTTAATTCACCTCTGTCTAACCCTTTAGAGAATAAGGCGTAATTATATGTAAAATTATATGAATCTAAGATCTACAATCATTTTATGTACTCTCTCGCCACTCGCCGTAGGCAAGCAATGTGATTATGTTGATTGCCATCTTCTATAGCTAAGATGTGTGGAGAACCGAAGTGAGAGTTTCCTCCAACGCGAAGGGAGTAATATAGGTATTTAAACTATCATGGTCACTCACATCAGTATCAAAATAATCGGGCTATGCAAAAACAACCGGGAACAACATAACATAACATAAACTCACGCCTATATCCCCGAAGGGGTAGGCCGAGGTGACAGCATCCACATTTCGCCAGTTTATGTATAGGTCCCAATGTTTGGCGAGCCTATTGCCATTAACCGGGCACTTATAAACCTGCGATAAATACACACAACTTCGAAAAGTCATTCGTGTGTGCCATGGTAAAACCTTGGATCGAACCCGAGACCTCGTCTTAGCAGTCCATTACCCATACCACTAGGCTACCGCGAACAAGCCAAAACATAATCGCGAGTGGATACAGTAAGCATCGTGTGTCGTGAACGTGATCGAGATCGGGTTCGAGTTTGTAGTGAGAGAGAAACCAGTGGTAGTGCAGATACGCGTAGTAAAATAACTCGAAAGAGGGTAGATCGATATAATTACTCCTAGAAAAAACTTTTTCTCTGTTTACCGCCACTACTCAAGTTCCTCCGTGATCATGGTGCTTGCAACAGCGTCGATTGCGTCGAAATATCGGAAACTCAAAACAAGGCAACATAATAAATGATTATTTTGATACTTAGGCGAAGAGGCGTTTTGCCTCATGTGAAATACAGATAAATAATCTCAATTTTATTTTGCAAAAACAAAATATTTATCTTTCTGTGAAATACATTATACGTAAATTTATAAATTGAAAATCTGTGAAATATATTGACGACCTCAGTGGCGTAGGGGTAAAGCATTCGACTGCTATACAGGGGGCGTGGGTTCGATTCCCGCTTAGTGCAAATATTTATATGCATGAATATGTATATTTGCATTGGTCTGGGTGTTTCTATGTATAATATGTCTGATGGCTCCATTCATTGTTATCCGAGGTGGAGAAGAGTCGCGAACAACTTGTGTCTGAAATTGAGACTACTCTCTCTCGATCGATCGATATCGAGAATGAACTCGAAAGGTCAGCGACGGAGGCGAACTTCAAAAGAGAATAGGTAGTTATCGCTCGCGAATTTTCTAGATGATTCGACCCTCCTAAATGAGAGGTATAAAAATACACTCGCATAGCTACACCACTGATTCTGTCTTTAATAAGATCGATAACGAACACAGCTAGCTTAAGCGACCGAAGAAGATTATACCTGCGACCTGAGCAACGACTGTGGACTACTGTGAACTACTGAGCGACTGGAACTGTTGAAGAGTACTGTGTGTACTAGTGATTTAATTGTCTAGTTTGTGGCGAGCTAATAAATCTTTTCGTTGAGTAAACGGCATTTAATTGTACACCGTGCACGTACAATATAAACAATCGAAATTTCAAATAAAGCAAAATTTACAACTTTTTAGATTCCTTATTAAATTTCAAATCAATCTTATTGTGCACTGTATACGTGCAAACGCAACGTAGACTGAGATAAATGCTATATTCTCGTGCACTATATTCATTTTCACTACGCGCCAGTGCGCTGTGACGTCACCACGTGCCACGATTTTGTAAGGAGCGTTTTCGGGCGGCTCGTTAAATTGAATTTTCAAAATCAAATACCTTTAAAACATAAGAAAGTTACACTTTTACAGTTCATTATATTATTGTTAAATGTACAGTTTAGGATAATAATAACAAAATAAGACAAAACCCTATTGTTGTTGAAGAGGTTTAAGGTGTAGATAAATAAAACACATATGAACAACTTCATTATATATATTTTACAATAAAACATAAATTAAACAATCTTGGCGGTGAGTAGAGTAGCCAGAGCTGACTGGAGAGTTTATGTACTGTCAGTGGGAAGACCAAAAGCTTGTACTGTTTTGTCTTTTACACTGACGGCACAGAAACTCTTGTGCTTACAGGGTCGGCAGCGCGATTGTGACTTCTTTGGTTTTGCACACGTCCATAGGACACGGTAACCACTTTGGTAAGCTGGTGGGCCGTGTGCTTATCTGCCAATCAAGTGGTAATAAAAAAAATACACAAGTACCTCCGCCCTACAGAATACCGCGGCTATAATAACTTCGTGTTGTGTTCCCAGCGGTGAGTATATAGGGTAGCCAGAGCTCATTGGAGAATTTGTGCTGTCAGTGGGAAGACTAAAGACTCTGGTGTTACAGACGTCCATAGGTCACGGTAACCACTTCCCATCAGGTGGGCCGTGTGCTTGTCTGCCAACTAAGTGGTATAAAAAAAAAAAAACTTTCTTGTATTTGGTTCTATAGAACATTAGCTGGTGGAAAGCAATACAAACGTCAGGGGGCAGTCGTTTCGATTGATTTCCACCAGGCCTCCGATTCTAGTACAGCAAATCCAATGTTATACCGCAGACTGCAAAAAATGATAATAAATTTTAAACTTTAGTTCTGCACAGTTAAATTCCAAAATGAAATAAAAAGAGAATTGCAGTTACTTAAAATTCCATTTTATAAATTATAATATTAGTTAAATATAGCACTGAGTTATTTTGAAAAGGTAATTTGAAACCTCAATTATAACATGATTACATTAAATGAAATATGCTATTATAATATACAATTACTTGCAAATTTATATAAAACTATGCTAACTATACAATATATACAAAAATGGGATAGAGAATGTAACACTATCCAAAAATATTCGGTTCATCGCTACTGGACTTTTTCAAGAATAAGAAACCATTTCTGGACAAGGCCTTTAGGACTTTAACGACATTGCTTTAAAATCCAAAATTAAATGGATTTTTTAGCAGTGTCCTTAGTATGATAGTGGATTTACTTTAGCAAAATCGAGGACAAAACTATACAATTTGTACTATTATAAGTATATTATACCCATGTGGTGTCGTACAATCACAAAATCGTACAAACGCGACTAAGGGATAGAGCTGTTTAACATCAGACAGATATATACAGCCCAGACTCAGCCGCATGGCTTGAGTCAACAATAGTGCCCAGAATACGGTAATAGACTCACCCCTTATTACGTGGGACCGAATACAATTACTTGTGAAATGTGGGTGTTGATTCACCTCTGCCTTACCCTCCAGGGATAAAGGCGTGATTATATGTATGCATGTATAGTTATATTATATTATCATTGTTACTATTCGCATAACATTCGATAATCAACGATGCGTATAATTCAACCATCAGGGTAAAGACCACTGTTCACCAATCTAAGGAGAACATCACTTCTATAAATGCTCCCTTAATTATATTAAAATTAATTAGACATCAATGATATTGAAGTTATGAGTATAAAGATTTTCATAATATTGAATTTGATTCTTATACAATTACAATAAACGAACTTCAACCTAGGGTCAGATCAGGGCACGCCGTAGTAGCGGCGGTAAGACCCATCATGGGGGAGTGGCTAGAGAGGCCACACGGCAGCCTCTCGTACCGTCTGACGCAGATGATCACCGAGCACGGATGCTTCGGAAAGTATCTGCGTCGGATGGAGAAAGAGCCAACGTCCGAGTGCCATCACTGCGACGCGAGCGAGGACTCAGGTCCGCACACGCTCACCGAGTGTCCGGCGTGGGAGACGCCGAGGCGGGAGCTTGTGGCGGCCCTGGGAGTGAGGGTTCTCACGCTCTCCACCGCACCGAGCGGCGATGGTTCGCTGCGCGGATGCGTGGGCGGCCGGCGCCTCCTTCTGCGAGCAAGTAATGCTCGTGAAGGAGGAGGCGGGGCGGGAGCGACGAAGGCAACTCGGGCATCAGAGGTCGATGAACGGCCTCCGCCCCCTATGAGCGCCGGCCTGGGGGTGACAGGTGGAGCCGCCTGTCACCCTGGCAGAAGCAGGCCGCGGCGGTGGCGCGCCTCCCCTTTCCGGGGACGAGTTGGGGACTCTGTAGTCCCCACACCCGAGAAGAGGGCCAGATCGTGAGAGATGGCCCTGGGTCGGCCGGGGTGCGAGGGATATGCCTGTCAACCTCACTTTCGGCAACCAATGCGACCCACAGGCGGCGTGCGTTTTAGTCGGTTCGTGTCCGACATAACCTCCTCCACCGGCTCCGGTCGGGAGGTATCCGTGGGGATTTTGCGCACGTAAAAAAAAAAACCTAGGGTCAGATCTAGGGGGGACAAGCCGGTGCACGTGCCCCGGGCGGCAGCATCAGGGGGCGATTATAACTATTCAAATATATGTATAGAAGAATTTGGATGATTTTGAGCGAGGGTTCTGTGGCTTAGTGGTCAGAGCGTTCCCCAAGAGCGCGGATTCGAATTCCGCCTGAACCGATTCAATTTGTTTTTATAATAATATAATTAATAAACTGAACTCCTTGCGTATTACTCAGTGAAGCTCGGTAGGCGAGAAAAGCACCTTTAGTTCGTTCAACCTATTTTTTTTTTATTACTAAGAGGTAGGACACGGCGGTATTTCCACCCAATTGCGCAGTCCGACTGAGGAAGTACCTTCGCCCTGCAGAATACCGCGGCTAAAATAACCTCGTGTTGTGTTCTCGGCGGTGAGTAGGGTAGCCAGAGCTCATTGAAGAGTTTTTGTGCTGACAGTGCAAAAACTAAAGGCTTGTCCTGATTGTGTCTTCTGCACTGACGGCACAGAAACTCTCCGTTTTTACAGGGTCGGTAGCACGAGTGTGACTCCTCTGGTGTTGCACACGTTCATAGGTCGCGGTAACCACTTTCTATCAGGTGGGCCGTAAAACAAAAAAAAACCACTAAGCTGCCGACCGTATGTAAATATTTTATTTATTTATTTTAGTTCAATATACTTTAGTGTTGTCTACCATTTATTGTTGTTCATTAGCACACTGTAAGCACAGAGTTTCTGTGCCGTCAGTGTAGAGGACAAAGCAGGACAAGCCTTTAGTCATCCCACTGACAGCACAAATTCTCCAGTGAGCTCTGGCTACCCTACTCTAAAATACCCTACTCTAAAATACCCTATCTAAGTTATTATAACCGCGGTATTCTGTAGGGCGGAGGTACTTCCCCAGACGGAACTGCGCTATTGGATGGAAATACCACCGTGTCCTACTCTTAGTAATGAAAAATAAGTTGAACGATTTTAAATTCTTTTGTCATCCGAACTAAAGGTACTGTTCTCGCCTGCCAAGCTTCATTGAGCATTCCGCAAGGAGTTCAGTTTATTAATTATACTATTATAAGTACCCACAAGAGTGAAGATGAGATGCGCAGTTGATTCACTTTACACTGTTATACAGGAGCAAATAAACGTCTCATTACTTTTGACCTACTAATTTTTTTATTTGAAATTCACAAAGTTTGTCCTAAACGAAAGTAAGGGTGCCTACCAAAAATTTCACTAAAATATATATTTCTCATCAACATACGAACCATTATGTGCCTTAATTATCGTTATCTTTTACATATTTAACACCCATTATAACTGGACTGGACCTCTCTTGTTGCATCATGCAGGAATGTAAATGCGAATTTAAACTACTTTTACACCTATAACATTTCATACATACATGACACTGATATGGTTTCTCACCAGTGTGCAAACGAAAGTGCAAGTCCAATCCACACTTCCGAGCAAAACTTTTTTCACACACATTACATTTATATGGTTTCTCACCAGTGTGTGTTCGAAAATGTCGCTTTAAAGATACATACTGACAAAAGTTTCTATCACACACTTTACATTGATACGGTTTCTCGCCGGTGTGCGTGCGGACATGATTATCTAAACTCGACTTATGTTTAAAACCTTTTTTACACACATCGCATTGGAATGGTAACTCCGCACTGTGAACAGTATGTATGTGAGTGGCTAAAACACTTTTTTGTGTGAAGAATTTCATACATTCATTGCACTGATATGGTAACGTACCTATATGTCTAGCTATATGCAGACTCAAATCATACTTGCGGCTATATCTTTTGTTACACACATGGCATAGATGCGCTTTCGACCGATAGTGTACTATATCTATTTTGGATGAAGACTGGTGTATTTTCGGTCCATCCACGGTCTCCGTTCGATCGCTGCTCTCAAGATCTGCTGTTGAAGTACCTTGGCATTTCGCCTGTGTGGTGCGGACGGTCTCAGGAACAAGGACACCTAAACAGTATTAATATACATATTAATATTGTTTAACATCGCACAGATATATACAGCCCAGACTCAGCCTCAGGTGCATGGCTCGAGTCAACAATAGTGCCCGAAATACGGCGATAGGCTCACCCCCTATTACGTGGGACCGAATACAAGTATTGGTGAAATGTGAGTGATAATTCACCACTGCCTAACCCTCCGGGGATAAAAGCGTGACTATACGTATGTATATTGTAAATTAGTAGTGTCTATACATTTCAGATAGTGGTATTTATACTATCATGGTAGCTCACATTATTATTAGACCTATCGTAGTGAGAGCGAAACGACTAAAGTTTGTTTTACGTGCCAAAAATCCCCACGGGTACCCCGCAGTACCTCCGCCCTATAGAATACCGCGGCTATAATAACCTCGTGTTGTGTTCCCGGCGGTGAGTAGGGTAGTCAGAGCTCACTGGAGAGTTTTTATGCTGTCAGTGGGAAGACTAAAGGCTTGTTCTGATGGTGTCTTCTGCACTGACGGCAAATAAACTCTCAGTTATTAAAGGGTGTGACTCCTCTGGTGTTGCACACATTCATAGGTCACGGTAACCACTCTCCATCAAGTGGGTCTGTGCTTGTCTGTCACCTAAAATTTTTGATAGATACTCACTGTTGTCCGTAACATCGAGCTCCGGGTTCACAATTTTGCGAGGTAATTCGTATTTCGACTCGGCTGGGGCCGTGTTGTTCGTAGGTTCGATGCCGTCGGTTTTTAAAGGAACTGTTTCTGTGAATACAATTAATAATATGAATTCAACGTTGGAATAATTAGTATGTGCAAGCCGCGTGGTTCCCGGCAGAGCAGAATTTGGACCACCCCATCAATTCCCATGCGGTGTCGTACAAGGCGACTAAGGGATAGGGCAGTTTGACATAAGACAGACATATACAGCCCAGACTCAGTCAGATGCACGACTTAAGTCAACAATAGTGCCCGGAAGACGGCAATAGGCTCACCATACGTATATATAATCACCCCCTATGAAAAAGCATACGATGAGGCCGTCAAGCTGAGTGTCACTATTGTAACATGGTATATGTATGTAATGGTGTCCCTCTTTTCTGAGACTTTGCCTTTAGCTTTCCATCAGGCGACGTGAAGTCAAATTGGCGTCCTATATAGAAAAAAATATAATGTTCTTTTTTTTTAATAATTTCTAGCTGTTGCTTCGCCCGCGTATATGTCAGTTATCGCGACAAAACATACCCTATGTAATTTCTAAAGGTCAAATCTATCCCTATACCAAAATTCATCAAAATTGGTTCAGCTGTTTCAGGGGCCGTTTAAGTATTACGTAAACACGGGGGGGGGGGCTTTGCATGACTTATTTTTGATGACACGGACGTGGGGGGGGGTCTAGATAATGATTACGTAAGCATTAGTTGTTTACTTTTTTACACATACTGGCATGCATTACCCATTACCGTAAAAAAACAAACATGAAAAGTGATATACATACATATAGGTCCCAATGTTAACGTGAGCACGTTAACTGTTGTGACTTTGTGTTGACGATTCTAGATTTTTCTATGCCAATCGGTACAGTACCTCGTCACTAACAATGCGTTTTTATTTCTTGAAGATTCGATTACTAGTTTTCGAGATATCGACGTCAGTCGTAACAATAATATTAGTATTATGTAGATAGATATACCTTGGGCCGGTAAGATCTTCACTTCGTAGTAGACTCCTGTCTGGCAGTTCCGTTTGAACACGGAATAAGAGTTCCGTTTCACCACATCCCTGAGGCTCAGCTGCACCGGCGGCGTTACCGCGAGCTGCGAGCTGCTGTACCTCTCTCGAAGCTTCGCTGGATTTACCTGCAATCCACCCATACTATCATTATAATTACATAAGTCTGTGTGTCTGTTATACTTTTACGCATAAACCACTGAACCGATTTTAATGAAATTTTGTATAAAGGTAGATTAGTGGAATAAAAAACGGGTCAAGTGCGAGTCACACTCGCGCACTGGGGGGTTCCGTACAGAACTGAATAGGGTTGTGTCCTACTTTTTTGTATTATCTTAAACTGTACATTTTACAATAATATAGTGAACTAATTTACAAGAAAACATAATTATTTAATTAAAGCAGCTATACCCTTTTTACACTTTTTTTATACACCACTAAGTTGGCAGACAAGCACACGGCCCACCTGATGGGAAGCGGTTACCGTGGCCTATGGACGTATGCAACACCAGGGGTGTCACACTCGTGCTGCCGACCATGAAGAAACCTTCTGATGCCCCTCTTGAAGAACCCCATATTGTAGGCGCTTGGGAAAACCGCAGCAGGGAGGTCATTCCACAGCTTGAGTGTGTGTGGGATGAAGTTTCTTTCATACCGCACAGTGCGCACCGTCTCAGGTCGCAATGTGTGGGGATGAATTCCCTGCCTATGGCGAGAGGTGCGATGATAGAATGTAGCTACGGGCATCATGTCAAACAATTCATCTGAGCACAAACCATTGTATAGGCGGTAGAACACACACAGTTCGGAAAATAATGACCACTAATATTCATTCACAAACCACATTCCAACAAAAAGTCACAGGTATAATGCCCGTCGTAAAAACAACTTAATGGTACCCTTAGTCAGAACTTCTTATGGCAAGAACAATATCAGACATGATGGAGTTAGACTATATAATAAATTACCAGAACATGTCAAAGAATCTGCATCAATACCTATTTTAAAGAAATAGATTACGAACTCATATACTAGGGATAACATAAATTTAACTAACCTACTTATTGTGTCATTTGGAATCGAGTTTTTCTTTTTTAATTTGTTGAAATGGGTGATGATGGTTTCAGATATGTACCTACTCGCGAAAGTAGCTATAATACTTATCGACTAACATTAGTACTAACCTATAGTAATAGTTGAATGCCGCATTCGAGCATTTTCTTAAATGTAATTAAGGTAATAAGTTTCTCTTTTAAGTGAACAATGTAAGTTCTTTGAGAAAAATAAAAAATCTTTAAACCGAACTGTAAAAGTGAAACTTACTTATGACAAATAGTTTTAAAGATTTTTAATAGTAAAATTCAATTTATCGAGCCGCCCGAAAACGCTCAATACAAAATCGTGGCACGTGGTGACGTCACAGCGCACTGGCGCGTAGTGAAAATGCATGGAGTGCAAGAGAATATCGCATTTATCTCAGTCCACGTTGCGTTTACACGTATACAGTTCTTAATAAGATTGATTTGAAATTTAATTAAGAATCTAAAATTATAAATTTTGCTTTATTTCTATTGTATATATTTTGACCTATTTTGGGAATTTAAAATAATGAAAAGTCATAGTCTCAGGTTAGTTAGGCAATATCTTAGTTTACTTTGCATATTTAGTACCTATTGGCAAGAATTGTGAATGACTCAGGACACTATCCTATTAAGGGACGAACTTATGCTACATAAAAGGCAATATCTTTTTATTGCGTTGACCTAGAAGTTTGATATTTTCACAAAATCAAGACGTTATAGATCTGAGTTTATGGTATGAATTTCAACTTGATATCTTCATGCATTCCTGAGAAAAAGGTCTTGACAGAGAGACGGACAACGTTGTGATCTTATATGGGTTCCAATTTTTTTATTTTTTATTAAGAATAATGTGCAATAGTGTGCGTTATTTGTACTGAGCGGGAATCGAACCAACGCGTCCTGCGTAACAGTCTCGAACGTTATACTGCTACGTATATAGTGTAATGTGTTCTTTCTTTGTGTAGCATAACAATAAAGAGATATTTGAATCAAATCAAATCAAATCAATTTATTGCGATATATGGGTACACAGGTTACAAGTAAATACATTTAGGTTCCACCATATTTCAGCCAGATTGGCATGCAATAACGTCACACATATTATGACGATATTTGTTTATAAGATTAGAAGCTAAGAATTTGCAATTTAATATAGAAAATTTCATAACATTGGATATCAATATTTCCGTGCTAAACATAATAAACACCTCCATGCAAAATAATCATTAAATTAATTAAATTTATTCAAATAATCAAATACATTATATGCGGAGTGTCCATGGTCAACATTTTACATACGTCAAGAAAAAGTTACAAAAAATAAATAATATTAAATTAACCCGGTCCTCATCGTACCTGGGGCAAAAGTACCCATAACACTAGCAGCATTTCCCCACTGTATAGCGACTGCCAACCTTTGCCTCAGGTACGAGGCGGAGCGAGAGTCACCCGTCTTATCCCTCAATCTGCGCCCCAACTCACTGACCAAATTTTTGGCGTCCGCGCCCCAAACAACCCATCGTCTCAACCGCAAATGGTGCGAAGATGTATCGATTATTGATTGAAATTAAAATTGATATTGGTAAGAATCCATTGACTTAGGAATTCAATCAATCAATCAATTATCCCACTGCAATCCACTGCTGGACATAGGCCTCTCCCAATGTGCGCCATTTTCTCCAATCCTCCGCCTTCCGCATCCAGTCTGTCCCAGCCACCTTTTTCAGGTCGTCCGTCCATCTGGCTAGGGGGCGTTCCTACCTTTCGTTTACCTTCTCGCGGTCTCCACTCTAGGACCCGTTTGCTCCAACGGCCATCGGTCCTTCGACAAACGTGGCCAGCCCACTGCCACTTCAGCTTGCTTATTCTGTGGCCTATGTCGGTAACTTTAGTTCTCTGTCGGATAACCTCGTTCCGAATTCTATCCTTCAGTGAAACTCCGAACATAGCTCGCTCCATAGCCCGCTGCGCGACTTTTAAGCTATGGACCAGGTCCACTGTAAGTGTCCACGTTTCGGCACCGTAAGTCATAACAGGTAGGACGCACTGTTCAAAGACCTTTGTTTTAAGGCAGACTTAGGCAGACTTAATTACTCTAATCAAATTAATCGCTATATTATTATTTTTTATATAGGACACGTCAACTTGACCTCACCTCGCCTGGTGGTAAGCTAAAGGCAAAGTCTCAGGAAAGAGGGTCACCATTACAGACACTAAGTGTTACAATGATGGCACTCAGCTTGGCGGCCTCATCAGATGCTTTTTCACGCCCCTCTTAAAGGCCCCGGGACTGTAGGAAGAAGGTAACACGTGTGCTGGTAATGAATTCCAGGTCTTGGTGGTGCGGCAAAGAAAAGAGTCTCCGAACCGCTTGGTTCTTGCTCGTATATTCTGCACAGTGTGAGGGTGAACATCTAAGGCCTGCACGTGTTGTCCTATGTAGAAAAGGAGATGGTGGGGTTAGTTGGAACTACATCGCTAACTAGCTGACCCACCCCAGCTTTGCCCGTGGTATATTTTGAAGCTTCATATCCCATTGAGCCCGTATGTTTTAGACTTCAAAATATGAATGAAAAATTGCCGGATTTGTTAACATTTATTATCAATGCCCCGCTCCCTTAAGTAGTAGCGTGATGATATATAGCCTAAAACCTTCCTCGATAAACGGACTACCCAACACTGAAAGAATCATTCAAATCGGACCAGTAGTTCCAGAGATTAGCGCGTTCAAACAAACAAACAAACAAACAAACTCTGCAGCTTTATAATATTAGTATAGTTGATATAATTGTGCTAGTTAGTCTTAAGGCTTGTGAGGTCTCCCAACTAACCGTAACGAACTCACCGTTTTGCCGCTCAGTAACTCAGTGAGCAACTCCTCACTCCGCACACAGCTCTCTCTCAGAAGGTAGCAGTTTTTCAGCCTTGAGAAGCAAATGTAACAGGCCTGCGTCGGTCTGTTGTCTTGTGTCTTCAGCTGTTAAATAAAAATTATCTTTTATTACATTTGCTAGGGTATAATGTAAGTAAATGAAGGTTCTAACGAAAAGTGTAAGTATATAAAAAAATGCCGGTCAAGTGAGAGTCGGGATCGCGGTCCGACGGTTCCATAACTTAGCTACATAAGCCGTAATATATTTTGAAAGTGTAGACTTAAAAGTTTGAATTTTTGCACAGTTTTAACTTTTAAGACATTATTGTTATAGACCTGAGAATGTGGTAAAACACAGACAGACGGGCGGACATCGAGGTGATCCTATAAGGGTTGTTTTTTTTACCTTTTGAGGTATAGAACCCTTAAAAAGGAGTTGATAATTTTATTATAAATCAAAGATGTTGCCCGTATAGCCACTCCCTGATAGTGTGATGATATATATTATTTATTATTATTATTGTTTCTCAGAACCTTGACTCTCGGGACTATGGAGTCCCGGGCCTTTGGAAGGCGTGCGTCGGGCCGAAGCCAAGACGTAGAGGCCACGTGGCGGAAATCATCCCCGAGCGCACAATATGATACACCGGGAGATGGTCCCCGCCAGGTGCAGAGACTATTGCTGTGCGGTGCTGTGGCCGTGATGGAAACTAAATTATGGGCTATGGGATTGAGAATTGGATGGACTGGTGAATGGGCTATGGGGGGAGACTAACGGACGCCTGCCGTGACAATAAGTCTCAAAATTGTAAAAAGGCAGGTGGTGACTTGCCAAGTCATTGCATGGGCCCCATTAAAATAGCCACATATAGTGCGACCATGGAGCAACATCCGTTGAGCGGCTAAGGTTGTCGAGAGGTGAGTCTGCGGGGCGCAAGTTCCCGGTATACCAGTCAGCGTGCCCCCGGCGTTATGACATTTTACACTTCCAACCTGGAGCATAGGTTCTGCTCTTGCAACTCCACTCATGGCCGGCCAATGAAGGCAAGCACACAAGGTGAGGGGGAATAAATCCTAATCCTCGGGAGAATCGGGGTACGTGGTGTCGCCACTCACCAACTGGTCGCCACAAGCTGCCCCTTATTATTGTAGATTAGCAAGCAGGCAGTCGTAGGCAACTGATAATGTCTGTATCGAGTTTCCATTTTCTTTCCTTCTGTTTCTCTAGTTTGAGGTAAAATCACCAGTATCAAGTGTTTTTTTTTTTATGGAGCGACATAGTCATGTTGTGGCTAAGCTCCGTAAATAAAGATAAAAAAAAAGAGTCTGTTTTTGAATTGGTTGATACTGTCAGCTGAGACTATGTGTTCTGGGAGCTTATATATAGTCTATAGGAGTTTTGGCGCCAACATAAAGAATGGCGCATCGCGGTATTTTTTTATTTTCCAAAATTGGTGTGAATTCAGATTTTTTGTATAAAAATGGTGGATTTTTAGATATAATATCTTTGACAACGCACACAAGTGTGGAAAGTGGCAAATTACAGTGAATTGTGACTTTTTGCGTTGGTTCCAAACCTCCCTAGGGAGCCTCTAGTAAAGTCCCCACAACTTTACTGAGGACCGTAACTTGAAAAACGTGAAAGACTTTGGTGTCTCTCCATTAATAATTCTAAAAACATTTATATATATATATACTTATATTACGACTACTATATTACTTGACATTGGCATATATCAATTACTTGCCAAAAAGGAGGAAAGAAAAAAAAAAGCAGTCACAAATAACGAAGTTCAGCGGTTCAGTAGATAAAGAGATTACCTCGTACAATGTCACAAACTCAAAAGTTTCACCTCTTTATAATATTACAAACAATATAGGTTGTAATAATAAAAATGAAATGATTTTATTTTGTATTCCTATCATTGGTTTACTCTTGAATGGAGCAAGTTAAATGTGACAAAGTAAGTGTGTAATCTCCTATTTAAAAGAAATAGAAATAAAATTGGTTTGTAAGTACATTACCATAAAAGTTCGGGCGCCTTGGAGATACACATGCCTAGGATAATCAGCGGAGATTGGAAACTTTTAATCTGCCGGAGGTGAGCTAAATGAAACCAAACGGTGAGGTTTAAGGTTTTATTGTCCACTCCAGTGTGCATTTAGAAATAGTTGCAAGGATACATTCCTAATGTATAACTAACCTTAAATTTAAAATTAGAGTTTCATAAGCTAGGTCAATATGATCTTATGTCAATATGATCTTATGTCACCAATGCATTTTTAGGTTATTTTGAAGTTTAGATTTAAAATATAATTAAAGTAAGCTCACGGCATCCCTCGGCGAGTATATGTAAACACAGCAGCGAGAAAGCTCGTAGCAGGCGAAGTTTTCAGTTTAAGCCCATGCGGTACATCCAGGTTTGAGGCGAAAAGTCCAAACCCTCCATAAGGAAATGCAGATGACCGAAGACAAAGGTCCAAAGAAAAGATCCAAAGGCAAAAAGAGAAAAAGGAAAAAAAGAAAAGGCCAAAGGCGGTTCCAATTTGGAAACCTGTAACAAAATTGCATGTCATTAGAACAAACTCCAATATGAACACGAGGTCCTAATTTTTTTATAAATTTGTGCGACTTACCGCCTTAATTTGCTGGAACAATGCCAATAGCAAAAGAAATCATAATATTCTCAGAGTAAGAGCAGAAATAAACTATAATTCCACAAGAGGTTAGTTGTGAAGACACAAACTATTATCCTTTAGGCAAAAATACTCTCATTTTTATGAGATTTATTGAAATTAAGTTACGAAGCCATGAATATCGACCATCCAGTCTCAACGCTAGGAAGAAAGGTGCCTTGACAGCTATACGTCAAAATGTCATTCACTCCGCGTTCCGAAACTTTTCGTTCAAAAATAGAATTAAAACCGGTGTGACGACGTTTGCAGAGCGCGTCGTTACATTACATCCCTCCCCAAAAAGAAAAAAGAAAGAAAGAAACTTCCTTTTCTAATGAAAATTATGAGAGTCCAGAACAAAATTCCAAAAAACCTCAAAAGACAAAATGTCTTGCAACATTTTTCAATAAACAAAAAAGGCAATGCGAAAGCATCTTGCATTGGGTATTGCAGAAACAATTATAAATCAAAGAATGGGAAAGCATTCCCAAAAATCAAAGAATGCGAAAACACTCGAAAAGTAAAGAATTAAGTTGAAAAAGAATTTCCAGTTTCAAATGGAAACAAAGGACACTATCCAACTTAATGGAATAACCGAAACCAAACTCAGAAAAGAGTAAAAACTTATTTCAACACAAAAGTGAAAATAAATCCTTCAATAAAACAAATTAAACAATCCCTACTCAATTCCATTCCAGATATCGATTAGGCAACCAACGCCGTCGAATCTAATCCTTGATCTTAACCAGCCTTCTAGCATCAATACAAAAGTGCGGCTGAGCTCCCACGCCACCGACTCTATACCAGCTATTCCTGAAACAAAAATATGAAACTAACAAGATATCGGTTAAGCACCAACGCTGCCGAATCTGAAAGAAAATCGGTAAAAACAATGAAGTTTTCCCACTGTCGGTTAGGTTGAAAAGCCGCCGACTTCAAATTCCTATTCCAACATCCAAAACGTCAAAACAAAATCACAACAAAAGTGTCGTAATAATATATTTATAAGCATTGTGATCGGCATAACACCACCAACTTTCCGAGCACAAGCAAAATATAAAGAAAATATGACAATTGTGACCAGTACAACACCACTGACTTTCTGAGCACAACCGCATAAGAAAAGTATGACATTTGCGACCGGCACAACACCACCGACATCCCGTGCGCAAAGCATAAAAAATGTAACAATGTGTATAAAAACACAATCGTACAAAAAGAGAAAAACGACAATTACGACCGGCTCAACACCACCAGCTTCCCGTGCGCAAAGCGTAAGGTGTGACTATGTGTATGAAACACAATAGCACAAAAAATTGTAAAGTCCAGTAAGACACAAGTTTCCCAAAAAATGGTATAACAAGGTGTGTAAAAAATGCATAAAATGCGTCCAATCCGAGAATCTTAATACTAAGAAAATAACCCAGAACTGTACAAAAATAAAGTTCAAGAAACTTAATTTTCCATTCCCTAAGTGAGCGGAAATAAGTCAAGTGAATTTAATGTAGAAAATGAATATTAAATTTCACTCCTATATTAGAGTAGAAACTAAATTCCTAAATTTGTACAAAATATACAATATTAAATATACAAGTGTATAAAAATATATACAGGAAAATAATCCTATACAACAAAGATAAATAAAAATTATAAGATCTTTTGATGTGGAACTATTTGTTAATATGGAGTAGAGTTACATAAAAATAAGTCCTAAAATGACCTAAGTTATTTTTGAAGGAAACTAAAATTGAAATTAATAAATTGTTGTGAAGTTCCTAACATACATCTCCTTTCAAGAACCCTAAACCTATCAAACATCACCTTTTAATGGGTTCAATACTTCAAACAAAGTACCAAAGACAAAGATAGACTTTTTGACAGTCAAAACAAGAATAATTTTAATATTTTATTATATCTTTAATATGATAACGACCAGTATAGTTTTTATTAAGGTCTTTTAAAACATAAACATTAGAGGAAATTTTATCTATTATTTCACACTTAACAAACTTAGGTGCTAACTTAGCCGAAAAGAATGCAGGAGCATTAGACTGCACAAAACTTCTCCTCCACACTATATCTCCCACTTCAAAAGAAATGACCTTCCTTCCTATATTATAATAACGCGCATTACGCTTATAAGCTTTAAGCAATGAAGCTTGAACTTTTATAAAAATATCACTAAGTGATTTAAGTGAAAAAGCAAATGAAGACCTATCAACAACATCAAGTTGATTGAGGTTATCAAAAGAATTACTAAAACGGTGCAATGAAGCATCAAAAATAAGTTCTCTACCGAACATGAGAAAATTAGGAGTGAAATCTGTAGCTAGATTCACACTACTATTTAAAGCTAATTGAACATGAGGCAAATATTTTGACCAAGTTCTATGATCATCTTTAACAAAACAAGAAATACATGTTTCGACTGTTTTGTTATATCTCTCTACAGGATTATTTTGAGGTGTATATAAAGTATTATAAAATATTTTACTAATATTATAACTTTTTAGAAAATCTACAAATTGCTTAGCTGTAAATTGGCTTCCATTATCACAAACAAAAATTTTAGGTGTTCCAAACTTAAGAAATATTTCTTTTTCAAGTATCCTACAAATTACTTTAGTGGTAGCACTAGTCATAGGAAATATCCAACAATATTTTGTAAAAACATCTATGATTGAAAGTATATACTTATGGCCAGAATAAGCTTTTGGAAGAGTTCCAATAATATCAATAGAAAGCATTAACATTGGTTTATCAACTTTCTTAGGATTAACCATAATTCCATGAGGTGGATTAGTAGAAGATTTATAAGCTTTACAAGTATCACAAGAAGAAATGTATTTTTGAACATCAATAAACATACCTTTCCAAAAATAATGTATTTTTAATTTATTTAAAGTTTTATGAATTCCTAAATGTCCTGAATTAACATCATCATGATTAGATTTAATAGTGTCTAAGATGTGTTCTTTAGGTATGACAATTTTCCAATTTAAACGATTATTAGGATTATATTTATCTTTACAAAATCTATACAAAGTATCACTTTCAACTTTGAAATTTTTATATTTTCTAGGAAACTTTTGACAATTTACAAATATTTTTCTATACCAAGGATCAACGATATCCTCATTTGGCATAACAATAATATTATTTACAGGAATATTAATAGCAGAAATTTCTATTCTGGATAAACAATCTGGAACTAAATGTAAAGAACCTTTTTTATATTTAACATCAAAAGTAAACTGAGAAATTCTAGCAGCCCAACGTGCAAGACGACCACTAGGATTATTAAGTTTAAGAAGCCAAGTTAAACTAGCATGGTCAGTGATAACTGTAAATTTCATTCCTTCAATATAAGGTCTGAAATGTTCAATAGAATCCAATATTGACAACAACTCTCTCTCAGTTGTACTATAATTACGTTCACATTTATTAAGTGATCTAGAATAATAAGCTACAGGATGTTGATCTCCATTATCATCATCTTGGCTCAGGACACTACCAATTCCAACAGAACTAGCATCGCAATGTAAAGAGAATGGTCTTTCAAAATTCGGACAATGTAAAACTGGTGCAGAAATTAATGCAAGTTTTAAATTATGAAAAGCAACTTCAGCTTCTTCATTCCAGAAAAGAGATTTTTTAGAATTCTTGCTTCCGGCCGTTAATTTGGTTAAAGGCGAAGCAATATCAGCAAACTTATCAATGAATCTACGGTAATAAGAACATAACCCAAGAAAACTTCTTAATTGTCTAACGCTTTCTGGGCGTGGGAAACTTTTAATGGACTCTAATTTAGCAGGGTCTGTATGTAAACCATTACTATCAACAATATAACCAAGATAACGCAGTTTATCTTTACAAAAATTACACTTTTTTAAATTAATAGTTAACCCAGCATCTTTAAGGATTTTATAAATTTTATTTAAATAATCTAAATGATCAGAGAATGTAGAATTTATCAATATGAGATCATCTAAGTAACAGAATGCTACATTATCAAATTCTGGTCCAAACAACTTGTCTACGAGTCTCTGCAACTCTGCAGGTGCATTAGTCAAACCGTACACCATCCGGGTAAAATGAAATAAACCTTTCCCAGGAACAACAAAAGCAGTCTTCTCTCGAGAAGATTCTTCTAAAGCGATTTGCAAAAATGCTTTAGACAAATCAATAGTAGTTATATAATTAGCACCCCGAAGGTTATCTAAAATTCTAGAAGGGTAAGGTAAAGGATAAGAATCTTTAACAGTAACTGAATTTAAACGTCTAGAGTCCAAACATAATCTTGTTCCACCATCGCGTTTTTCAACGGCTAACACTGGAGAACACCAAGGAGATTTAGAAGGTTCAATAATATTTTCCTTTAATAAAACTTCCACTTCATCATAAAGTTCTTTTTGTTTAGCAGGACTAAGGGGCCAATAACGTTGTTTAAAAGGTTCACCAGTAACATTAATTTTATGTTTAACTAAATGAGTAAGACCTAAGCCTCTCTTTTCATAAGAAATATTTTCAAAAAGTGAAATAATTTTATTTAACTCGTGTTTCTCAGAAGGAGAAAGTTCAGAAACAGAAGTAACTGCATTTACACAAGTAGTGGATTCATATTCAAAAGTAATATTATTCCATAAGTCTTTAGCAAGATTAAATTTCAACCAAAAGTCAAATCCCAAAATAATTGAAGGTTTAAAAGAAGGTATTATCAAAAAATCTACATTTTGAGTTAAGTTATCACAAGTGATAGGTAAAACCATAGTTCCAATAACATTGTGTGCAGAACCATCAGCAGTAACAGCGTTACCTTTATAAGGTTTAAATTTATAACCTAATTGCAAAAATGTTTGATGAATATTAGAACCGAGTACACAACTACAAGCTCCACTATCTAACAAACCTGAATAAAATTTATTATTAATATTAAAATTTAAATAAGGTCTAGTGTCTTTATGTTTAACAAACAAAACAGGAGCAGCCCTGATATTATTAAAGAAAACTTTCAAATAATCCAACCATTCATTAAATTCTTTCTTACAAGTGGCTTCATTCGGAGCATTGCTAAATTTTTTCAACATCGAGTCACCAGAGGTTTTATCAAAAACTAGGGCTCGATGGGACCTGATACGTTTTTTGACTGAACAGTATTTGAATTACAAACTTCGCAATTCTTCGTAGTGACGCCAAGCTTGTGACATTTAAAACAAATTACACCTGGAAATGTAGGGCAATTTTTATAAGAATGTCCAGAGGACTTACATTTTAAACAAGTTAAATCATCTTATTTAACAGCACTAATTTGAGCAGAATATTTTTCTTTTTTAATACTTTTATTCTCACTCAAGTTCTTTCTTGACACAAAATTCTCTAATTCTCTGCTGAGGTTAATAAATTCGTCGATAGAAGAAATAGTTCTACCAAACACAAAAGGTGTGTAAATATTCAACATGTTATGTTTAATAATAGTTATGAGGGTAGCATCAAAAACAGGCATAGACAAACGGCTAGCCATATCCATTATGTCTGTAATAAAATCTGGTAATGACTCAGTTATCTTTTGTTTACGAGTACGGAGTTCATGTTCCAAATGATAATCAAATTCAATTCTATCAAAACGTTTCAACAACGCAGCCTTCAAATCCTGCCAAGAAGCAATACGAATACGAACACTACGAAACCATTTAAGCGCAGTGCCTGACAAAAGATCAGAGAATGAACTAACCAAAAAATATTCATTAAAATTTTTAAACAAGAAATATTCTTCCACTTGAGTAATAAATTCCCTAACGCACGATTTACCATCATACAAAAGCTTACTTCGTTTTAAATCAGGCAACTTAGTAACAGAAGGCAAGTTTTTCCTCAAATTATCATTCAATAAAACATTCATCATATTAAATGAAGATGCGGCTCTCAGACTATGATCACCAGCTCCTCGACTATTCGAAAATGGATCAACAACTTCAGATAAATCAGCCATGACATGAGGCATCTCATGAGTAGAAGTACCAACTGGAACATCACCAACAATATTCTCAAACAAAGGCGGGACCTGTATTTCCTTATCCATGTTTGATTTATAAAAGGATGTGAAAATCTAATAAAAAGTTGTATTAAATACACTATAAGTTTCTAATTAAAGTATCAATTAAAGTTTCTAATTAAAGTTAATTAAATTATGAATGAAGTTAATTGCATTGATAGCAAAACGCTAAACTCAAAAGTCAAACAAACTCATAGAATGGAATGTTATTGTTGCAAAAATTATTTAGGTCAAATGCCTATAAAGATAAAAATGCATTAGTGATTCACAAAATAAATTATTTATGTCTACTTAAGGTAAACAGCAAATATTCAAATATTACTATGTTTTCACACATGTGAATAAAGGTTAAGAACTAGTAATTATATAATATTACTAAGTGGAAAATCTTACCTGTAATAAACAAAAGCTATATAAGATAAAACAATTATAACAATAACCATGTTATACAAATTGAAACATTCACCTGTAATTGAGAGATACTAACTTGTAGTATGATTAGTTTTGCAAAGTAAACAATAACAAAGATTTACTGTAATACACAGTTATGTAACAGCAAAATACGTGAAGAAAACACTGTTCTTAACATGATAAGGTAAAAAATAATGCAAAGGTGACAAGGAATAAAGATATATGCACACTGTCATGTCCCTGTTCGCGAGTGCCAGATGTAATAATAAAAAAAATGATTTTATATCATCTTCTATCATTGGTTTACTCTTGAATGGAGCAAGTTAAATGTGACAAAGTAAGTGTGTAATCTCCTATTTAAAAGAAATAGAAATAAAATTGGTTTGTAAGTACATTACCATAAAAGTTCGGGCGCCTTGGAGATACACATGCCTAGGATAATCAGCGGAGATTGGAAACTTTTAATCTGCCGGAGGTGAGCTAAATGAAACCAAACGGTGAGGTTTAAGGTTTTATTGTCCACTCCAGTGTGCATTTAGAAATAGTTGCAAGGATACATTCCTAATGTATAACTAACCTTAAATTTAAAATTAGAGTTTCATAAGCTAGGTCAATATGATCTTATGTCAATATGATCTTATGTCACCAATGCATTTTTAGGTTATTTTGAAGTTTAGATTTAAAATATAATTAAAGTAAGCTCACGGCATCCCTCGGCGAGTATATGTAAACACAGCAGCGAGAAAGCTCGTAGCAGGCGAAGTTTTCAGTTTAAGCCCATGCGGTACATCCAGGTTTGAGGCGAAAAGTCCAAACCCTCCATAAGGAAATGCAGATGACCGAAGACAAAGGTCCAAAGAAAAGATCCAAAGGCAAAAAGAGAAAAAGGAAAAAAAGAAAAGGCCAAAGGCGGTTCCAATTTGGAAACCTGTAACAAAATTGCATGTCATTAGAACAAACTCCAATATGAACACGAGGTCCTAATTTTTTTATAAATTTGTGCGACTTACCGCCTTAATTTGCTGGAACAATGCCAATAGCAAAAGAAATCATAATATTCTCAGAGTAAGAGCAGAAATAAACTATAATTCCACAAGAGGATAGTTGTGAAGACACAAACTATTATCCTTTAGGCAAAAATACTCTCATTTTTATGAAATTTATTGAAATTAAGTTACGAAGCCATGAATATCGACCATCCAGCCTCAACGCTAGGAAGAAAGGTGCCTTGACAGCTATACGTCAAAATGTCATTCACTCCGCGTTCCGAAACTTTTCGTTCAAAAATAGAATTAAAACCGGTGTGACGACGTTTGCAGAGCGCGTCGTTACAAGGTATTTAAACTATCATGGTCACTCACATCAGTATCACAATATCGGAAACTCAAAACAATGAAACATGATAAATATCCCGTTTATTGTAATAATACGGGTAAACAATCTTGTAGCGACTTTTTATTAAAATACATATTAAACAAATAAACTACACCAACTGACTTACAAGTGATGCAACTTCCGTTGTTAGTTTTTAAAGAATCAAATAATCAATTTCATTTATTCAGTTTAGGCACATATGAAAAATCAATCAAAATCTTACAATTCAAAATCAAAATATTACAATTATATCAAGAAATATTATAAAAATATTAAACAATATATAAAAATAAACCATTGGAAAATGATTCTTTCGCTGGTTCGGTAGGTTAGTTCTACTAAGAAGATACCAGCAAGAAACTCAGCGAATTATATTAGGACTAGTTTATCTTTTTTAATTAATATGGTTTTGTTTACAATTTATACAGCGCAAGCAAGCAAGAGACTTAGGTTGACCATGCATTTTTATCATCAAGTTACTTATCTACAAGATGAGATACAGAAAAAAAAAGGTGGAAACAAACTTTTTTTTTATACCACTTAGGTGGTAGACAATCACACGGCCCACCTGATGTAAAGTGGTTACCGTGGCCTATGGATGTGTGTAACACCAGAGAAGCCACACTCGCGCTGCCGACCCTGTAAGCACAGAGTCTTTGTGCCGTCAGTGTTGAGGACAAAGCCGGACAAGCCTTTAGTCATCCCACTGACAGCATAAATTGTCCAGTGAACTGGGGTCGGATTGTGTAAAGCAATAAGGCCGCCCTTTGTACTGCTATTGCCTTCTCAATTTCTGTATCATAAATATTATAATTGGCGTACAATAATGTATATAATAAATAAATAAAAAGTAAAAAAATATGTATAAACGGAATTTTTAAAATAAAAGTATATTAAAAAGGCAAATTAAGATTGTTAACGTTAAATTAAGTACCTAGTTGAATGGAGTACAGTATAGATTACTTACTGGCATGTTACTAAGACTTTCAAACATGTCTTGTAGATGTCTCGCTCTTATCCAATGCATTTGAACATCTACAGCCAGGCATATTCGGCACATAGACGAAACTGCCATTATTATTTTTTAGCAACTTCTTTTCTCAGTAATCACTGTTTTTGTTGCTCCAACTCTATAACACCACTGGCTGAATAGAATTTAAACTGCTTACAGTAAAAAATAAAATCTAAACCATGGACCTATAGAAAGAAGTAATTTTTTTATTTATTTTCTTAAATATATTTTTCTATAGGTCCATGATCATAATGAGAGTTGTTATCGCGATTTATTATGTATTATTGCCATTTATCCCGACTTTCGTAACCTGTTAAATGTTTTACGTCAATGAGTTATATTCGCGATAACCTCCGACGGTATCGTAGATATATTAATTTAATAAAATCAAATTTATAAATTATCGACTTATCAACTTTCTCGTTTTATGAAATTACTGTAAACAGAAATTGGTCGATACATATTGAGCTAAAGGCTTTGCAAGTTATGTTTACAGATTATTGTTAATTTAATTTGTCTTATTACACATATTATATTTATCTGTTAAACATTAACATTGAAAATTGATAACGAAAGTTGACTGAACAATGCAATGTCAACAATGTAACTATTTTGACATTGATGACTCAAATAATGTCAATAATGTCAATCTATTTTCTCTCGGATCCGGCTAAGGTACCATTACCATGCTGTCATGTCATCGAGTGTCACACACGCGCTGCCGACCCTAAAGAAACCTTGTAATACCCCTCTTGAAGAACCCATATTGTAAGCGCTTGGGAAAATCGTAGTATTATTTTATGTTCTGAAATTGATGTGAATTCGAGTTTTTTGTATAAAAATATTGGAATTTTATACAATGTCTTTGACAACGCATACACTATTATGAAAGTTGCATATTACAGTGAATTATGACTTTTCATGTTGGTATGCATAAAACCAGTCCACATGAAACTAATGCAATATGTGTTTATCATACTTTTTGTATAAAATCCTTACAAAAATAAAAAAAAACAACATGATTTTATATGGTATAGTATACGCTTGTAGACTCTGGTTACTGAAAAAACCTGACGTGTTTGTTTGTACTCTACAATACAAACATTTATTTTTAATCATGAGTGATAAATTAGGACCTTCAAAGTTACCATTTGGTCAATTACCTACTATAAAATATTGGATAATTTTATAAAATTAATAATGTAATAATCATATAATTTACTAGTATTAAAAATAGTAATTTGATTAATTTCTATATTCTTTAGATCTATAGTCTTCGAGAACTTCTTGATACACATATGAGCAAAATATGAGTGTCAAAAACTTCTCGAAGACTATAAAAAATACTAACTGACTGGAAAAAAACCAAAAGGATTTGTTCATCGATCGTTAGCGTACGCGATACGTTGCTTAAAGGCCTTGTAACCAGACTACAAAAGTCTTCACAACAAATGGTTGATTCAGGGAGATTTGTCAAATTGTCTTCCATGCCATCCGAGTATTCCATATTACGAAAAATACATTCTATGTACTTATAAATGTGTGTAAATATATAAAGAGTTCATTTCATTAACTATTACTGAGTTAGCGTTCAGTGGTAGAAAGCATGCTTACACATTAGTGGTTAGTTAGCATTTTACTCATTTAAATGAAGTGATATCGTGGACCATTGAGTAGCTCTCAACTGCATTATCATGGAGGAAAAATCTTTGTCAATGTGTCGAATTTGTTTAGCGATAGACGTCAGTATGCATATGATAGCAGGCAGTCATCTTCAAAGCATGTATGAACAACTAAATTTGCGGCCGGTAAGTACTTTTTTGACGGTACCACTTCACATGGCTAATGTAACTATGTGGCGTTTGTTGTTTTTGGCAAAATATTTGACATACACGCAAACAGGTAAATATGACAATCCAGATATTTGTTGGCGGACCTATTCGTCGCCTTGTTGAAACCTATAACACATACTTTGGTGAGATTGACATCTTCACACTCTCTAACGAACAATTTAAAAGTCGGGCTATTGAGGTCTTTTGAACCATGTGAATACTCATTTACTTCCGTGACATCTTCATATGAATTATACTATTATTATTGTATTCTTATTATTGTATTATATGATTTTTTCAAACTATTTTTAATTACACGAGTAACAATTACAATCTGAACATTTCTCAAAATTTCATATTGTTAATCTGTGAACAATAGTGTGGGTTATATATGTACTAATTTATTAATTTATAACTAATTATTGTAATATTTTAATATGAAACTGTTTTTTGTTCCTAATTAAATAAATAATAAATATTCTACAACATTCTACACAACGCTATCTAGACCCATGGTAAGCATAGTTTTACTAGCTTGTGTTATGGAATCTAGAATACGGATAAACATACTTAAATACTTTTTTTTTTTGTAAATACATACATATTATACACAGAAACATCCAGACCAGTGGAAACACCCATATTCATGTATACAAATATTTGCACTGAGCGGATCGAACCCGCGCCTCCTGCGTAGCAGTCGTGTTCACTACCACCACGCCACAGAGGCTGTCCCATATATTGAAGAATTTTCCATCTATTTATCTATCGTAGCAGCATCAACTCATTTCCTTTCTGCTATCCTCGTGAAATATGAGTGAAGTTATGCACTAGCTTCTCCAACAACAATCCTCACAGACATTTCATCAGTAACCGTGTGATCAGAACGTGGAACAAGCTCCCAGAACATGTAGTCTCAGCTGACAGTCTCAACCAGTTCGAAAACAGACTTGATACATTTTACCTCACACTAGAGAAATAGAAGAAAAGAAAATGGAAACTGGATACAGGCATTATCAGTTGTCTACCATTGCCTGCTTGCTAACTAACAATAATAATAGACATAGAAGGCCAATACTTTGTCAAAAATATCCTGTCCACATGTGGTAATTAAGTGCCAAATTTGTCATAGCTATGTGAAGTGTCGCCATTTAGAACATGTGTGCACACCAACCCTAGGTGAAATCAAATTGATGTAGGTCAATTTTTGATGAACGGCTTGCCATGTCTGAGAGTATTCCGGAAGGAAGGAAAAGACAATCAGTATTACAGACATGTAATAATAATAATAAGCCTTTATTCTCAGATGTGTCTACATGTACTGTTTCAAACTAAGTCTAAATATATAATTTAGTTGTTGATATCTGTTTGCCTGTTGGCAAAGGCCTCCTCCAACGCCTTCCACCCCTATCTATCTTTTGCCAGCCTAGTCCAGACATGTATGATGTAACAATGGTGGCTCTCAGCTTGACAGACTCGTCAGATTCTTTTACTGACTTTGTCTGTAAGAAGATAGAAACACGTGTGCTAATGAAGATTACTAAGACGTTTTGTTCATTTACAGTTGGAGACAAAAGACAAGAGACCAACACAGGCCTGCTACATCTGCTTCGCAAGGCTGAAGAACTGCTACCAGTTGAGGCAGAGCTGCGTGCGAAGTGAGCAGCTACTCACGGAGATGCTGAGTGGCAAAATGGTTAGTATTTATTTATTAAAGCAAGCAGTTGCTTTATTTTTCTCATGTTTAATTTTAAGTTAAGAATTGCATATGTACCACGTGAATATACTAGTCATCTTGGAAATGTATTAAATTATCAACAATAAAAAAAAATACATTTTAACAATTCAAGATTACAAATTGAAATTAATACGAAATAAATACAAATTAAATCAAATTATTAAAAAAAAAAACAAATTCGAGACCAAGGTGTATCCGTAATGGTCTACCCTCCAGCTCTTCCTTCAGCACTTTGCACATTCTTGGGTATGTATAGTGGCGAAACATAAATAATCTAGTATTAATAAACATGGATACAAATAAAAAGATTTGTTTGGCTTCAGGTGAGTGGCTCAGTGGTCAGAGATTCCTTCTGTAAGGTAAAGATCGCAGGTTCCAATCCCGCCTGAACTGATTACATATTTCGATACTAATATTATAAATGCGAAAGTAACTCTGTCTGTCTGTATGTTACACTTCCACGCCCAAACTGCTGAACCGATTTTGATGAAAAAATATGATATAGGTGTAGATTAGACCTTAAGAAAGGTATTCGGGCATATAGGTGGGAGCTTATGTTATGTTAAACACTCGTTACTCAGATGAATGCAGCAAAGCTACAAGAGATGCGAAGTGCCAACAAGCCTGCGATCAATCACCCGGTGATGAGCCTTAGTGTGGAAAATGCCTCCGAGCAGAACACAGACTGCAATGTGATGAGCGAGACTTATGCTTACTTTGACATGAAGATCGAACCGGCTGATACTGAAGGTATACCATTCATATTAATATTATTATACTCTTTGTTTGCATAATATACATGGGATTTACATTGGGTTAGGCAGAGGTGAATTAACACACTCATTTCACCAATCATTAAATTCGGTCCAACGTAATAGGGGGTGAGCCTATTATAGCTAAATCTGGGCTATATATATCTGTCTGATGTTAAACAGCCCTATCCCTTAGTCGCCTTGTACGACACCACATGGGAAGAGATGGGGTGGTCCATATTCTATTATTTTCGCGACATCCTCGCGGTCGGCAATTGGAGGATTTGAAATATTTTTTTATACCAACTGTTTGGCAGACAAGCACACGGCCCACCTGATGGAAAGTGGTTACCGTTGCCTATGGACGTTTGCAACAACAGAGGTGTCACACTCGCGCTGCCAACCCTGTAACCAAGCAGGACAAGCTTTTGGTCTTCTCACTGACAGCGTAAAAACTCTCCAGAGAGCTCTGGCTACCCTATTCACCGCCGGGAACACAACACGAGGCTACTATGGCCGCGGTATTATGTAGGGCGGAGGTACTTCCCCAGTCGGACTGCTCAATTGGGACGGGAATACCGTCGTGTCCTACCTCCTTCGAAAATTCAGAATTGGATGGTTTCAGGCGTGGTTTTGTGATTCAGTGGTCAGAGCGTCCCCCTTATAAGATAAGAACTCTGGTTACAATCCCACCTGAACCGATTCAATTTTTCCTATCTTCATCGACATTAAAAAGCTGTTATTACAAACTGACACTGGAATTTAATTTATCTGTATAGACAGGGATCCTTTAAATGAGGCTTACGAGTACGACGTGCCATCAGAAGTGACGTACCCCGTGCCTCTTGATCGTGTGAAGAAGGACCCGGCTCTAGTCGAGGCCAGTAAGTGTACTTATTTATATTCATTTGTTTGTTTATTTACATGCGTTAATCTCAGAAACTATTTTTTTTATACCACTTGTTTGGCAGACAAGCACACGGCCCACCTGATGGAAAGTGGTTACTGTGGCCTATAGACGTGTGCAACACCAAGATTCTGTGCCGTCAGTGCAGAAGAGAAAGCAGGACAAGCCTTTGATCTTCTCACTGACAGCACAAAAATTCTCCAGTGAACTCTGGTTACCCTACTCACTGACGGGAACACAACATGAGGTTATTATAACCGCTGTAGATATATATTTACTTATGCAACTACTAGTTTGAATTGAAAAAAAAAACTGTTTTAAAAACCGACTTCATAAACTAAAAATTATAAAATAACTTAATAAAGATAAGAGAAATAAAAATAGTGAATTTATTAATTCTGAAGGTGATCTATTAGAAGTTGACTCAACAAGAATATCATCAAAATCGTTTCATTCGGTCAAGAGTTTTGTTGACAATAAACAGAGAACCTCCTTATTTTTAAGTCGGTAAAAATTATTTAAATCCGTTAAAAAATATTTTTGTAATGAACATAACATAAACTTACGTCTATATCCCCGATGGGGTAGGCAGAGGTGCTAGCACCCACATTTCGCCAGTTCATGTTTAGGTCCCAATGTAATAGGTTGCGAGCCTATTGCCACTAACCGGGCACTTATTAACCTGCTATAAATACACACATAACTTCGAAAAGCATCGAAAAGTCTTCGCATGGTAAAACCTGGGATCGAAACCGAGACCTCGTCTCAACAGTCCATTACCCATACCACTTGTTTGGCAGACAAGCACACGGCCCACCTGATGGAACGTGGTTACCATGAGCTATGAACGTGTGTAACACCAGTGGAGTCGCATCCGTGCTGCCGACCCTGTAAGAACAGAGAGTTTCTGTGCCGTCAGTGTAAAAGACAAAGCAGGACAAGCTTCTGGTCTTCCCACTGAGAGCGGCGGCAATTGGGAGGAAATACCGCCGTGTCCTACCTCCTCAAAAATATATGAATATGTAGTATTTATTATTTTAGTTACAGAAATTAAACTAGAGATCTCAGAGGAAACGGTTCTAGAAGATCACACGCAGTCCTCGGATCTAGAAGATAATATACCACTTGAAACTATGAAAAGAGAATCCGGAGGAGATAACACAGGTGAGATCTTATTAATAATATATGATTTCTAGAGCCTTGCCTCGGATGCGACCGGTGTACAATATTAGTTCCCCATGGATACCCCACCCTCCCTCCGAAGCCGGAGGGAGAGGTTATGTCGAAATCGAACCGTCTAAAGCGCACGACGTCTGGGGGTCGTTGGTTGTCAGAGGTGAAGTAGACAGGTATATCTGTGGCTGGCGGCCTGAACGCGACTGCTGCGCAGGAGGCGCGGGTTCGAACCCCGCTCAGTGCAAATATTTGTATGCATGAATATGGGATATTTGCATTGGTCTGGGTGTAAATCAGCCAGGGGACATAGCCTGATAATAATTCGTGCAACAACAAACACAAACACTGCTCACCATTTTCTTAGTAACCGGGTAGTCCACAACTGGAATAGACTGCCCGAAGATGTTGTGACTGCCACTTCAGTGAACAACTTTAAAAACAAACTGGATCACTGGTTGCTAACAAACAAACTTCACAACTCTGGGCTCAATCAAGTGTAGTGACTAAATTGAATTGTTCTTCAACATGTGTGAACTGTGACATGGGCATGTCAGCTCAAAGCTGCTCGTCTATCCTTACTAATATTATAAATGTGAAAGTAACTCTGTCTGTCTGTCTGTCTGTTACGCTTTCACGCCTAAACCACTGAACCGATTTTGCTGAAATTTGGTACAGGGGTAGATTAGATCTTGGGAAAGGACATGGGCTATGTTTTGTCGCAATAACCGACATCTACGCGGGCGGAGTCGCGGGCAAAAGCTAGTAATCAATAATAATAATAATAATATGGACTAATAGCAAAGAGCCTCGACCAACACCTAAAGAGGCTCGGGTTAGATGGTTGGGTCAAGGGCCAGACGCAGAAGGCTGTGCTTCTTGATACGGCGCGCCTCGTGCGGAAGTTTCTTTCTCTGGAGCCCTAACCACCGGTAGCTTGGTCCCTGTACCCGATACCGGTGGAGCACTATTTTTTATATTTTTAAATAGATGTTTTTTATATGTGTTTAAAAATATAATTTATGAGTTGAATATTAAAATAAAGTAAATAATAATAAAAGTATTTATATATTTTTATCCGTATTCTAGATTCCATAACACAAGGTAGTTAAACTATGCTTACCATGGGTCTAGATAGCGTTGTGTAGAATGTTGTAATATATTTATTATTATTATTATTTATCCCTCACACCCCGGCCGACCCAGGGTCATCCTTTTCGGTCTGGCCCTCCTTGGGATACAACATTGGTTTGTGTTCCGAAAATCTATTTCAATTTAAATGGATTTGATAGCATACTAATTTACCACTTTCCTGAGACTTTGCTTTTAGGTTACCATCAGACGAGGTGTAGTCAAGTTTAATACATTGAATATGATAAAAAATATTGAACCGTTTCAGGCGAGAATCGAACCCGAGATCTTTCAGGGGTTTCATTAAATCGATATATGTCGATTAAGATAAAAAATATTGAACTGGTTCAGGCGGGATTCGAACCGGCAATCTTTATAGGGGGGAATGCTGTGACCATTGAGCGGCCACCTGACTGCGTCCAAATTTTGTGATATATATACATATATATTTATAAATATATTTGTCCTCCAGGTCAACTGGGTCTCGAAGAAACGCGTCTGCCCACATCCAGAACAAAGTTAGAAAATACAGCATCCCACAAGATTAAATCAGTAACCAATGAAATGTTTGCTCCATCTACGAGTAATATATATTACAGTAACAATTCTTCTCTTAACATTGTTCATAAGAGATATAATGGGACTTCCCCTAATGATGAATATGAATGCAACACTAGACAAAAATATCTTAACATAAAAACTAAAAAAAAAGTAATTCGTTCATCTTCTGGGGAGAGGCCATTTCAATGTGATGTGTGTAAGAAGTGTTTTAAACGAAAAGATAATTTAGAAGGACATATGCGTACGCACGCAGACACGAAACCGTATCAGTGTAATGTCTGTGATAAATCGTTTGTAAGAAAATATGGCTTCGAAAATCATATTCGGTTGCACACTGGTGAGAAACCATATCAGTGTGATATATGTAAGAAATGCTATCGTGTAAAGAGTGGTTTGGATAGTCATATTAGCACACACACTGGGGTGAAACCGTTTCAATGTAATATATGTCAGAAAGGTTTCAACCATAAGTGCGCTTTAAATATCCACGTTCGTAAACATACTGGTGAAAGACCGTATGAGTGCAATCTTTGTGAAAGGAGGTTTTATCGTAAGTGTGATTTAAATAGTCATACCAATATTCATACCAATACTCAAACCCGTGCGCACACAAAGGAAAAACTATATAAGTGTAATGTATGTAAAAAAAGATATCAACTAAGAAGTACCTTAGATAATCATATTTGCTCACAGCCTCAAAAGATATCCTGTAGATCTTTTCAGTGTAAAGTATGTGAAAAATCTTTCGCAGTGGCGATTAATTTAGATAACCACATGCGAATACACACTGGAGAAAAACCGTACCAATGTGAAGTGTGTAATAAAAGTTTTACACAGAAGGGAATTTTAGATAATCATATGCGTACGCACTCTGATCTGAAACCATATCAGTGTGATGTATGCAATAGATGTTTTAGACGTAAGGGTCATTTGGAGTCACACACTCGTGTTCACAACGGACCGAAACCATACCAATGTGATGTATGTAACAAGTGTTTTGGTCAACAGAGTATCTTAGATTCTCATAGATTAACACACTCACATTGATTAAAGTAAATAAAATGTTTTGCAATAGACTATGTTATTGTTCGTTCAATCTAAACCCGACCAAAAAACCTAAATGCCTCCTTATTTTGTTCGCGTTTCTTGCGTGTCCGAAGTCTCGGATGTATGTATCACGGTAGCCCCCCTTTCGTTTAACTAAAGGGCCCTTAATTAACGTTGTAAAACCAACGATTCCTTGATATGACGAAGATAGGAACTACGATTATCAATATCAAATGTAAACTACTCTTCCCTTTCCTATGGAGCCTTTGCAGATGCGTAAAAATATTGCGTCCTTGGCGGTATTTTACTGTCTGTACCATGGTGAATGTTCTGATGAGCTCTTCCAATTAGTCCCACCCTCCCCTTTCCCACACAGGACAACACGTGCAGGGCTTTGATGTCACCCGCAGACTCTGCAAAAAATACGATCAAGAAATTTCCTCTGTCGCACCATTAAGGCCTGGAATTCATTACCAGCTCACGTGTTTCCTTCTTCCTACAGTCCCGGGTCCTTCAAGCGGGGCGTGAAAAAGCATCCGATGAGGCCGTCAAGTTGAGTGTCACCATTGTAACCCTCTTTTCTATGACTTGACATTTAGCTTACCATTAGGCGAGGCGAAGTCTAGTTGACGTGTTCTATATAAAAATTAAAGTTTTATTTTAAGTAGCATGTACCATTACAGTTATTAGGTCACGGTAACCACTTTACATCAGGTGGCCCGTGTGCTTATCTGCCACCTAAAAAAAATACCATTAAATCGGCACTTACAAAACGTCAATAGAAAAAGAAATGTGAAAGACTAGTTTAGCAAATGGACCACGGGTTGGTTACGCGGCCCCGATGTGAAAACACTCCGGCAAGAAATTACAGCGGGCAATTTGTTTTTTAATTTATTGTCGTTATTATTTGTGTTGTTAATTTAGAGAGTAAGAAAGTATTCATGTGTTCGGAACCGATGCATACTCCAAAATAGAGACATTAATTTTACATCAATCAATCAATTAGCCCACCGCAATTCACTGCTGGACATAGGCCTCTCCCAATGTGCGCCATTTTCTCCGATCCTCCTCCTTCCGCATCCAGTCTGTCTCAGCCACCTTTTTCAGGTCGTCCGTCCATCTGGCTAGGGGGCGTCCTACCTTTCGTTTACCTTCTCGCGGTCTCCACTCTAGGACTCGTTTGCTCCAACGGCCATCGGTCCTTCGACAAACGTGGCCAGCCCACTGCCACTTCAACTTGCTTATTCTGTGACCTATGTCGGTAACTTTAGTTCTCTGTCGGATAACCTCGTTCCGAATTCTATCCTTCAGAGAAACTCAAAGCATAGCTCGCTCCATAGCCCGCTGACCAGCACCACTGTAAGTGTCCACGTTTCGGCACCGTAAGTTATAACAGGCATAATTTTACATACCACAGCTTATTGTTTATCAACTTGTCTCACATCATACGAACACATTCAGCATCATTACCCAACTCTTCGCGGTGGGAGGTGGGAGCATGTACGAGGCAACAATAAATGCAAACATACAGTGGCATAGCGCGTAGTCTGCAGTTTACACCGATCCGCGCTATTTTTTATTTTTATACCACTTAGTTGGCAGACAAGCACACGGCCCACCTGATGGGAAGCGGTTACCGTGGCCTATGGACGTATGCAACACCAGGGGTGTCACACTCGCGCTGCCGACCATGAAGAAAACTTCTGATGCCCCTCTTGAAGAACCCCATATTGTAGGCGCTTGGGAAAACCGCAGCAGGGAGGGCATTCCACAGCTTGAGTGTGGGTGGGATGAAGTTTCTTTCATACCGCACAGTGCGCACCGTCTGATTACATTCATTTAGTATCATTACGACAATCAATCAGTTCGGGCGTACTCACTATTCTATCATTATCAATCATAGCATATCATTTTGGATTGAGTCAATATACAGTTGATCTTAACTTCTTCTTTGTATTTATCACCTCGGTTCGAGTAGCGGCTCGTGGACCATGTAAGATTTATTATTTTTTATATCAGAACTATCCAGCGTCTTAGAAACTTATACAGCGTCGAGAACAGTGCAGCGATAACCTTAACATAAAAGGTTGTACATTTTACAATAATAATACATACATATAATCACGCCTTTATCGTGGCACGTAGTGACGTCACAGCGCGCTGTCGCGTAGTGAAAATGTATGGAGTGCAAGAGAATAAAGCAAAATATATGAAAATTGAAATTAATTGGATATTATAACTTATACGTAAATAATAACTATACAAAATGTATTTCTATTTATCTATATTGTTTTTACAAAATGAAATCGAGATTTTTATCTGTAATTCACATGACGCAAAATGCAAAAAATCTGCTGACGGCTCAAGTGACGTAACTATAATAAATTTAGTTTTATAATATAAACGAAGAGACCAACGAACGAAAATTTCCGTTTAGCGTAACGGAGTTGGTCTCTTCGTTGATATTATTTAATGACGTCATGCGCACTATGTCACGTGACCGACCGTTTTTCGCTCACTTTTTGAGAAATGGAAAAATGGAGAATTGTAACAGGTATTGAATCAACTTTTATATGTTTTAAGAAATTTGTTAAAAACCCAACTTGTTAATAAATGTGAATAGAATTGTGTAGTTAAAATTTTACTTCTATGCCCTAAAACTCTGATGTCACCCGAGCAAACAATGTTTAATTTTTTTTTCTTATACCACTTAGGTGGCAGACAAGCACACGGTCCACCTGATGGAAAGTGGTTACCATGACCTATGAACGTGTGTAATACCAGTGGAGTCACATCCGTGCTGCCGACCCTGTAAGAACAGAGATTTTATGCCATCAGTGTAGAGGACCAAGCAGGGCAAGACTTTGGTCATCCCACACACAGCACAAAAACTCTCCAGTGAGCGCTGGCTACCCTACTCACCGCCGGGAACACAACACGAGGTTATTATAACCGCGGTATTCTGTAGGGAGGAGGTACTTCCCCAGTTGGATTGCTCAATTGGGCTGAAATACCGCCGTGTCCTACCTCGTACTATGTCTTTTTTTGACGTTTAATAAGTGTGGTGCACTTAGATAGAGAGAACAATGTAGTGTATTATGGGTCTATTAATAGTGATGAAGGAACTCGACTAAGAACTGTTAACTACTACATAACATAACAAACTCACGCGTATATCCCCGAAGGGATAGGCAGAGGTTCCCCTTATAGATAAATTTAACAGGAATGAACATAGATTTCAAAAATATATACTTAATAGGATTTCTAAATTAATCATTGACGTCTTTCTATACCGGAGTTAAGCACAAAATGTTTCTTATTCGAAGCTGTGTAACTAAACGTAACGTCAAAATCGTAAGTTAGTCAAAAGTTGACGTTTGGATCAGGGTTACCAACATATGGAGAATTCCACTAACTGTGAGGATTTACTGTCCGATTGGGAATTTTTTTGGGGAAAATTATGGGAATTTAGACATTCACTCTAGATCTGAACTCAAAAGTAATAAGTGGCAAATATTATACATCATATTGATTATATATCGCTCCACGAACAATATCGAAGCTCAGACATTTTCTGGCAAAAGTGGACTCCTTACTCTGAAGTGAAAGATTCGGTTGTGACTAGGAATAACGATAGGCTGATGAAAAAAGAAGTTCACAAACATATACATGTAGTATCTCGTACTATTCTGTGATACACATATAAAATAAATAAATTAATTAATTAATTAACTAAATATTCCACGACATTCTACACAACGCTATCTAGACCCATGGTAGGCGTAGCTTAACTAGCTTGTGTTATGGGATCTAGAATGCGGATAAACATACTTAGATACTTTTTTTTTTGTAAATACATAAATATTATACATAGAAACACCCAGACCAATGCAAATATACATATTCATGCATACAAATATTTGCACTGAGCGGGAATTGAACCCGCGCCCCCTGCAAAGCAGTCGAATGCTCTACCGCTACGCCACGGAGGTTGTCGAAGAACAAGAAACGGACTGTTTCTTGTTCTTGCATGTTTGCAAAGATTAGTGTAATAAATATGTTTAATTATAGAATAATTATTTTTTACCCATTTTGTGCCCATTGCGGTGGAGACTATGGGCAGTTGGGGGTCGGACACGAAGAGGTTGATTGCGGAAAATGGCTGCCGCATCCACGACCAAGGCGGTGAATTCCGATCCGGCTCGTTCCTGGGGCAAAGGTTAGCTATTGCGATTCAGCGGGGCAAGGCGGCTAGTGTCATGGGCACCTTTGCGCCGGGAACGATGCGGAGTGGGTTGTTTGACGCGACATAATCGCGAATTTGTTTTGTGTATTTATGTTTTATTTTACATTTATTATAAAAATAAATTGTAATGAAAATTTGTGGGACAAGTGTGGGGAATATTGATTTAATCACAGACTAATAAGAGATACTTACTACGTATGATTTTATGGACCCCCAAATTGGAGATTTTCAGTTCAGTCAGGCTAGTGGGGAATCCAGATAGTGGCTATTGGTAACACTGGTTTGTAGACCTGTCAAATTGTAAAATTCATTATTGTTGTCTTGTCGTAGATTATGAAATAATATTTATCTTTTACTTGTATTTCATACAATTTTTGTAAATGAGAACTTCGAAGTATTACTGAAAGTAGTAAATATCTATTTATACTAGCTAATAGTATTATTTCAGTATTAAAATATTGAAATAAGTGATTGAAACAGGACCTATAGTGATACCAGACATAAGTAATAAGCCTTTGCATCTTACATAGATGATTTAAATAGCATCTATGTGGCATAATCTAGCGACAGTAGCCTCCGTAAGATTAGGCCATAAATATATATAGTATTGTAAACTACAAACGGTAAGACACAAACATGGAGATATCTTCACTGTGTCGAGTTTGTTTAGCAGCGGATGTACGAATGCATTCGATAGTAGCTGGCGAGCTCCAAGAAATGTATGAGAGTCTGAGTATGGCGCCGGTAAGTTAATTTTTTTTCCCATTTCTACACAGGACAACATAACCTAACATGTAAAGAGTATAGATAAAAATGTGATTAGGTGGAATAAAATGTATAAGCTTCCTTTTGACTTCGTATCATTTTGTACGCCAAAGTGTTTAGATAATAAAGAAAATTCGCATGCCCAATTTAGGCAGAACATGATGTACCTAGTCATAAGACACAATTTGTAACATCCTTATCACAATGTTCTAGCAAATAAAGATCTATTCTATTCTATTCAACAAATGCGGGGCTATTTTTACATATACTGTATGTTTAACAGTTGGAGACAAAAGACAAGAGACCAACACAGGCCTGTTATATCTGCTTCTCAAGGCTGAAGAACTGCTACCAGCTGAGACAGAGCTGTGTGTGGAGTGAGCAGCTGCTCACGGAGATACTGAGCCTTGGAGTGGTATGTTTTAACAAATAATTGTTTGTTGTCAAGCTTTTTAATTTAAAATTGTCTAGCTGTTGCATGAATGAGCTAGTGGAAAAGGAAAAGGACTCTTTATTCCGCACTTTGCCTTCTTTTTTTGACTATTGTGCATGCAGAGTACAGGTTAGAGTAGCCAGCTTACATAACGCAGAAGCTTGCTGGGGACTTCAGGCTTGCGGAACAACCTCACTGGGTCGAGGTTTGAGATTGTTGAAGTTCTACTGCTTCACGCTCCTTTATTATGTGGGCGGCCGTTTACTCTGCACCGAAACACCCCTGCAAAGGAGGTTGTCCGTAACACCTGGTAACACTGATGGTCTGAATTACACACATTACACACACACACACACACACACACACACACACATACACAATTTATGTTAATAAAAAAAAAAGACTAGAAAAAAAAAAATATTGTTTTATCTTGCCTTTATTATGTATCTGACTCACGTTTCACAAAATAGCTTATTATGTGATAGATACCGATAGAGCACTGTCTTCCAACAGGCTTTAGCCTAGTTTGGAAGGCAGTAACAGTACCTCTTGTTTATTATTGATAAGCCTAGTTATAAGACTTTTATTGTAACAGCATTTTCTGAGACAATAAACAATTTATTATTATTATTCAGCAATAATCACATGAGTTCTAATGAGTTAGTGTTTAGGTAAAACAAAAAAAAAGAGAAGGCACAAAATAATTTAAAAAAAAATATATTAAAAGGCATCAGGGGCCGTTCAAGTATTACGTAAGCACTAAAAGAGGGAGGGGGGTCTTTGAATTGCTTATTTTTGATGACATAATTACGTAAGCAGTAGTTACTTACTTATTCATACATAATATAGCATACATTAACCTAAAAAAACAAACATGAAAAGATATATGCATATAGGTACCAATGTTTACGTAAACAGTTAAGAGATTTGCTTACTTTTGCTGACATGAGGGAGTGGGGGTTAAATAATTGTAATAAATCTGATTACGTGAAGAGGAGGTAGGACACGACGGTATTTCCGCCCAATTGAGCAGTCCGACTGGGGAAGTACCTCCGCCCTACAGAATACCGCGGTTATAATAACTTCATGTTGTGTTCCCAGCGGTGAGTAGGGTAGCCAGAGCCCACTGGAGAATTTGTGCTGTCAGTGGGATGACTAAAGCCTTATCCTGCTTTGTCCTTTACACTGACGGCACAGAAACTCTGTGCTTACAGGGTCGGCAGCGCGAGTGTAGGTTCCCTGGTGTTACACACGTCCATAGGCTACGGTAACCACTTTCCATTAGGTGGGCCGTGCGCTTGTCTGCCACCTAAGTGGTATAAAAAAATATTTAAAACTTGAACGGCCCCTCAGGTGCGACCGGGACTAACCAGTGTGATATTTTTATTTGCAAACTGATGTAGACTTAAATATTTTAACCTTCTTCTTTTTCTTTGCATCTTTCCATTATTCGGGGTCGGCTTTCTACGTTACTCGGCGCCAGTATACACAGAAAACAAATCAAAAACATTTGTATCCACAGTTGAATCAAGAGAAGCTACTAGAACATTCAAGAGGCAAGCGGCTGCAGACCAGGCCTGTGGAGCACACGAGCTTAGACCATGAGGATCCACATGAGGCTGATTCCTATCGAAGAATGGATTTCGCTTCTGAGGTGTATCCTGAAGTGAAGTTAGAGCCAGCTGACACAGACGGTATCTATATTTTTATTGGCTATTATAGCGAACTACCGCGCTGCTATATGGACTGCTGAGACGAGGTCTCGGGTTCGATCCCAGGTTTACCATGGCACACACCAATGACTTTTCGATGCTTCTCGAAGTTATGTGTGTATTTATCGCAGGTTTACAAGTATCCGGTTAATGGCAATAGGCTCGCCACCTATTACATTGGGACCTAAACATAAACTGGCGAAATGTGAGAGCTAACATCTCTGCCTACCCCTTCGGGGATATAGGCGTGAGTTTATGTTATGTTATGTAAAAATATTAGTAGGATATAGTTATTTTAAATTAATTTGCAGTTTTTGTAGAAGACCAGTTAGTAAACAATACTGTATACACAGAAGATGCTATTGAAGTAATTGTGAAGAAAGAACCAAGAGAGAGCTGTGCAGGTAGAGTGTCACTACATTTTATAATTTTTTTAAAGCCAACTATTCAAATTAATTAAGATTTTGAATGTTCAGACAGGACTGGAACCCGTGTCCTCTAAGTCTATTACAGGGGAAATGATCTAACCTTTGGACAGCCTCTGTGGCGTGGCGGTAGTGAACGCGACTGCTACGCAGGAGGCGCGAGTTCGATTCCTGCTCAGTGCAAATATTTGTATGCATGAATATTGGTATTTGCATTGGTCTGGGTGTTTCTATGTATAATATGTATGTATTTATTTTAAAAAAAAAGTATTTAAGTATGTTTATCCGTATTCTAGATTCCATAACACAAGCTAGTTAAAATATGCTTACCATGGGTCTAGATAGCGTTGTGTAGAATGTTGTAGAATATTTATTTTTATTTTATTTTTAAAGCTACCGAACCACTCCATCAGAACATTTCACTTTTTTTAAATCCTTATCCTTTTATTTAAGTTTAAGAGAAAAGACAAAAAATAGTGTATATAAGACCCTCAGCTGCGAGCAATGCTATGTTCTTAATATTAATTATTATCTCAATCTAAAATTATACATTACTAGCTGTTGCCCGCGGCTCCGCCCGCGTGGATGTCGGTTATCGCTTAGTGTTGACTCAACACTATTGAACATAAAAAAATTCTAAAATAAAAGTAGCCTACGTTACTATTTATTACATCAGTTACCTGCCAATGTCTGTCTGTCTGTTTGTTGCGGCTAATCTCTGAAATGGCTGTACCGATTTTGACGGGACTTTTATTGGCAGGTAGATTATGTAATAAGGCGTAACGTAGGCTACTTTTATTTTAGAAAAATTGTATGCTCAATAGCGTTGACTCAACATAAAGCGATAACCAACATCCACCTGGGCCGAGTCGCGGGCAACAGCTAGCCTTATATGACTTGCATCTCAAAATATAGCCTTCGTCATAGTAGCTTTATGTGTGTAAAGTCTCAACCCGATCGGTTTAAAATTGCCAGTTTCATACAAACTTTAAATCCCCTATTTATCCCCTTGGGGGCAAAATTAATCCAAATCCTTTCTTAGCGGATGCGTTGCTTGGACGTCATAACATCTACCTGCATGTCAAATTTCAGCCCGATCCGTCCAGTCGTTTGGGGTGTGCATTGATAGATCACTATGTCAGTCAGTCAGTCACCTTTGAGTTATATTTTATTTTATTTTATCTTATTTTATTTTATTCTTTCAGAAAAACTTACAGCTAAAATACAGAATAAAAACAATTGTAACATAAAATGGCCAATTACAAGTTTTTGCAATTAAATCAGATATTATAAAATGTACAAGACGGTAGATAGTATTGCAATAGTAATAATATCACATTATACTGTTACTTCGCATTACACTGTATCAAAAAATTTCCTGCTCAACTTGACTTTAAGTTGATTAGTGCTGGTGAAAAATAAATCTAAATCGTACTCATGGCATAATGAATTGTACGCTCGACACACCCTGATTAGGTAGGAATTTTGTCTGTAAGTGCAGGTTGTTAGTGGCACATATAGGAGCCTTGGTTTCCTCAGACGCACAGATGATACACATAATCCAATCTTACTTAGCAATTCAGAACAATCAATAGAGTGATTTACTAGTTTAAACAGAAGAGTCAAATCCGCTATATTTCTACGTTCGTATAATGGGAGAATGTGGAACCGCCTACATCTGCTCAAATAATTAGGTAAATAGGTACAGGATCTGAATTGTATGTAACGCAAGAATTTTCTTTGGATTGCTTCCAGTCTATTAATATAAATATCATAAACAGGATTCCATACCTGCGAGCAATATTCAAGGTGACTGCGAACAAAAGCACAATAAAGTATTTTAATTGTTTTGATATTCCTGAAGTCGACTGAGATTCTACGAATAAATCCCAAGGACTTGGCGGCCTTTTTGACAATAATGTCAATGTGGTCATCGAATGATAATTTTGAGTCAAAAACTACACCCAAATCCCGAATGGCATTTACTCTTGTTAGAGGGGTATTGGCCAAGGTATAGCTGAAATAAATAGGGCTCGGCTTTCGCGTGAAGGTACACAGGTAACATTTAGAAATATTCAGGTCCAATTTGTTGATTTGACAGTAATTGTAAAAATGGTTAAGGTCAGTTTGTAAATTATATGCATCTTCTAACTTTCGGATTTGGGACATAATCTTCATGTCGTCTGCAAATAAAATAATTTTAGAGTAGCTGAAACATGAAGATATGTCGTTAACAAAAATATTAAATAATAAAGGTCCCAGTAAGGAACCCTGAGGAATTCCCGAGGGAATACTCCTGGCACGAGAGGAATATCCATTAAGAACTACTGTTTGACACCTGTTCTCAACATAAGAGGAAAACCACCTGAATAGATTACCTCGGATCCCGATACCTTGAATTTTACGGAGTAGCAACGTATGATCCAGACGGTCAAAACACTTGCTAAAATCAGTATAAACAATATCTACCTGACTGGGTTCTGACATGGACTCGGTCAAGAAATCACTACATAGAAGAAGGTTGGTAGTACACGAACGCTCTTTCATAAACCCGTGTTGTTGTTCACTAATATGCGGTCTTAGAGAAGCATAAAGCTGTGTGTGTACAACTTTCTCCAACATTTTAGCAAACAAGCACAGTTTGGAAATGGGCCTGTAATTCTCGACTGAGTCTCGCAGGCCCTTCTTATAAGCTGGTGTTATAAATGCGGTCTTCCAGATTTTAGGCACCAAACCCTCGTTCAAGGATCGCTGGAATAGAATTGTGAGTGGGGTGGCAAGGCTTTTAGCACAATTTAATATAAGTACAGGTGGTATATCGTCAGGGCCCGCCGATTTATTTAAATTAATTCCCTTGAGTAAATTAAAGACATCATCCTCGCGTACCTCTATAGAACCTAAGTCGATCAACGTTTCAATAGTATTGTCGGTACTCTCCGAGCACGATAAAGGGGGGTGTTGGTCACTCGAACGTTCCAAAAAATTAGCGTGAAAGTAGTCACTAAACATAGTGCACACGTCGCCGCCATCTGTGGCTGAGCGTTGACCGTACCTTAGTTGCGATGGGTAGGTATTAGCTTGCCTTTTCGACTTCACATAGGACCAAAAAGCCTGTGCTGATTTAGTTATGCCATCCTCTATTTTAGCAATATACTGGTTGTACATCTCACCTTCAACCTCTTTGGCACGTTGACGAAGAAGAATAAAAGAGTTATAATCCGATATATTCCCGTACTTCTTATATTTTTTATGAAATTTAGCTTTTTCGCGCAATATCTTAATTAGGGGTTTTTTGTACCATAAAGGGTATTTAGTACATGGAGTAGAAGTTTTCGATGGAATATGTCTTGATCTAAGTTCCTTGACTACACTATAGAAAAAGATAGTAGCATCCTCGAGCGTTCCCTTTTTAAGTTCCTGATCCCAGGAAATACAACTAAGTTCACTATTATAAGCGTCGTAATTACCCGCATGGTATATATATTAAGTGTGCGGTTGAATAGGCAAGGTGGGGGGCTCATCAAGGTCCGCGGTAATACAGATAGCTACATGATGAGTATTTTCAGCTACTAGTTGGTCTGTGCAAGACGAGACCGAGATTTGATAGTTCGATAATATTAAATCTAATATTCTGTTGTTAGAATTTACATAACTATTGTACTGTAATAAATTACATACACTCAAAGTATCAAAAAAGTTCTCATGAATTTGGCTGACAATGTTAGTAGGCCTGAGTGAGCCACCCTCGCCGTCAGGCAGCCAAATTATATTGGGTAAATTAAAGTCACCAAGTATTAAATATTTATCCGCGGCGTGTGTTTGAACTATGTCTAAAAGGTTATTATGAAAATTCGTTAGTTGAACTGCTGCCGAATTACCCTGACCCTCAGTACAAATATAAACTACACATATATGCATTTTGTATAAAACACTCGGCCGTCTCTTACGGAACGTGAGTGTTACCCACAAATCCTCTGCGGAAGAACACCAATCACTACGTACCTCAGTCACTAGTTCTCGTCGTACCGCGATCAGAACACCGCCACCGTATATTTGGTCCGTGGCAGCGTAGTTTCTATCCCGCCTCCAAACAAGGTAGCGGTTATCAAAAAGTTCACCACTATCGATATTTACCGGGAGCCAAGTCTCAGTCAAACAAACAATATCATAAGAATTCAAGCACAAATTTCTATAAAATAATAGTGTCTTTGTTCGCAGGCCCTGAACATTCTGGTAATATATACTAATAGCCATTACAAAAGTAGGTAGTTAGCAAAAAAGTGGCAACAAGGTAAAAATAATACGAACATCTTATAGCAAAAAACAATAAATAGTCAATATTATAGGAGTTGAACGCTGGTGTATAAGCAGGACAAAATGAGAGTTTAGTGCAATGCATGCAAAGCTTAGATTGGAATACATAGTAAACAGCGTCTAGCCATACGCTCATTCGAGTACAAAGGATGCAGTATGCGCACAAAAAATAAGCACCTGCGTGTCTCAAACTTTTTACATTAAAAATACAATATTGGAAGATATAATAGTGAGTAAAGTTAATTAATGTAAGTATTTTCGTAAATCCTGCTCCGATCGTATGTGGTATGTCGGTGACGTAGCATTCTTTTTTAAAAGTATTTTGCATCCAACGACCCAGACGTAAGAAAAACCCAATTCCTTTGCAAGCGATTTAGTCTTATTGAGTAGCAACTTGTTCTCCAACGTCAGGTGGTCGTTGATATAGATGATGCCATCCCCTCCCAAGCCCAGTTTACCGGTATTAAGTGATTTATTAAATTTTCTCGCTGATGCGACGAAGTTATTCTTTAGGTAATTGTTGTGTATAGAACAGATGATGTGTTTAGTTTGTTCGTTGCTTCGCATTGGCACTCGGGCAATGTAGTTTATTTGGTCCCTTGATATGCTACACCCTATAGTGTTTCCGATCTTGGTTATTATCTCGTAAAGATCTTCCGAGTTATTAGCAGGAACACCCTTGATCTCTATATTGTTGAGCCTTGCTCGCTGCTCGCTTTCACGCCTAAATTCCTCCAACTTAGTACACCGATCCCGTAGCACAGCCACCTCATCCTGAGTTTTCTTTAACTTGGTGACTTCATGCTCCATATCGACAACTTTGCCCGAAAGAGATTCCATCGCATTGTCCATAAATTCGACCGCTGCCTTCAAACCCGAAAAATCCGACCTCATCGCTTTAAGTTCCACCAGTTCAAGTTGTATGGCTTTGACGTTCTCTATCAAAGTCGGCAGGTCATCCATACGTGCTGAAAGATTTCTCAGTTCTTCGAGTACGAGCTGCATGTCACCCACCCCAACATTCAGCCTAGTACGCGGGCTAGAGTTTGAAGATGTTTTACATTTGCTGCATTTCCATGTCAACTTTCGATCGCCCAGCTTCCTCCAACCAGCCTCTGAGATTCCAGCACAAGGGTAGTCAAACTCCCCCATGCAGATACAGCACTTAGCACCATCTCGAGATTCTATTCCACACCCCGTGCAAGTAAACATTTTAAGTAGAACGTATACAACTTTGCCGAATAAAAAAGAATAAAAAAATAAAACTTTGAGAACCACAAGCTACACTGATTTGAATAGTGAGGTAAGCGTAAGCGAGTAGGTATGTACGTGTGCGCAATACACTGTCTACCGACCGAATGATGAATATATACATATTTATATTAGTATAAGAGCTATAGGAATATTTAGCATGTTGCATTGTTTCGAGTTTTCGGCGCTGTTGCAAGCACCACGATCATGGATATTTGCAAGAACAACTCGGTACAAGCCAAAACAAAATCGCGAGTGGATACAGTGAGCATCGTGTGTCGCGAACGTGATCGAGATCGGGCTCGAGTTTGTAGTGAGATTGAAACCAGTGGTAGTGCAGATACGTGTAGCAAAAGAACTCGAAAGAGGGTAGATCGATATATTTACTCCTAAAGACTTTTTCACTGTTTACTGTCAAAACTTTTTTTTTTTATACAACTTATGTAGCAGAGATTACCGTGGCCTATGGACGTTTGCAACCCCAGGGGAGTGACACTCGTGTTTTCGGCCCTGTAAGAATATAATAAATAAATAATAATAAATAAATATTCCACAACATTCTACACAACGCTATCTAGACCCATTGTAAGCATAGCTTAACTAGCTTGTGTTATGGGATCTAGAATGCGGATAAACATACTTAGATACTTTTTTTTTTGTAAATACATACATATTATACATAGAAACACCCAGACCAATGCAAATATACATATTCATGCATACAAATATTTGCACTGAGCAGGAATCGAACCCGCGCCCCCTGCATAGCAGTCGAATGCTCTACCGCTACGTCACGGAGGTCGTCGAATATAGAGTTTCTGTGCTGTCAGTGTAGAAAATAAAGCAGGACAAGCCTTTTGTCTTCTCACCGACAGCATAGAAACTCTCTATTGAGCTCTGGCTACCCTACTCACCGCCGGGAATACAACACGAGGTTATTATGGGCGCGGTCATTCATGGTGCTTGCAACATCGCCAAAATATCGGAAACTTGAAACAATACAACATAATAAATATCCCGATAGCTGTAATAATAGTGTGAGTGACCATGAAAGTTTAAATATATGTATTTAAACTATCACATATTATATTATTGTTTATTCCGCAGGTGTCGATATATCTATTAAAACAGAGTCTTCTATGCAGAGTAGCTCGCAAGAGTCTTCAAATAAGACATATGACCTCAATATCGAGAGACTGGAAGAAAACATAGCCGATAGTTCTGAAGTAGAAGACGCTAATATTAAACATGTTGGTGAGAAACCACATCAGTGTGTTGTATGTAAGCAGTATTTTAGCAAAAATAGTGATTTAAACTCACATACTTGCATATATAGTGAGAAACCAATGCATCAGTGTCATATATGTAATAAAAGTTTTTATAGAAACTGTGAATTAACAAGACACATGCTCGTGCACACCGGTGAGAAACCATATCAGTGTCATGTATGTAAGAAAAGTTGCAGTCGAAAAGATGGTCTAGTTACTCATTTACGAACACATAATGCGGAAAAAGTTAAATGTAATATATGTAAGAAATGGTTTTGTGATAAGAACCAATTAAATATTCATATTTGTGGTGAGCCATTTGAGAAATCATATCAATGTGATGTATGTAAGAAATGTTTTGTTCGTAAAGACCATTTAAAAACTCATAGTCGGACGCATACGGGTGAGAAACCATTTCAATGTTACAAGTGTAAAAAACGTTTCAATCAAAAAGCACATTTAAATACGCATGTTCGTACACACCAGTGGCAAAGAACGGCAATGATCAAAAGTGAAACAGAAAGATCATTCTCGTAATAAAAGAAAGGTCAACATCCAAATCGATTTATATAAGAAACAGTGAATGTTTCAAGACGGGACGGAGCTTGACATACATATAATCACGCCTTTATCCCTGGAGGGTTAGGCAGAGGTGAATTAACACTCACATTTTACGTAATAGGGGTGAGCCTATTGCCGTATTCCGGGCACTATTGTTGAATAGAGCCATGCATATGTGACTGAGTCTAGGCTATATATCTATTTAATGTTAAACAGCCCTATCCCTAAGTCGCCTTGTATGATACCGCATGGGAAGAGATGAGGTGGCCCTAATTCTACTTTGCCGGAAACCACGCAGCAAATTGCGGGCTTGAATCCGCAACAATGCCCTGATAGCGGAAATGCTCTGACCAGGGTCTTGATTCTGCTAAAGCAAAACCACTGTAATACCACAGTCAGTGGTACAAAATACATTTGATTTTAGACTTTAAAGCAATGCGGCTAATGTCCAAAATGAAAAAGCTTTTTGTAGAGTTAATGGCATTTTTTTATACAACTTAGGTGGCAGACAAACCTGATAGAAATTGGTTACCGTGGCATATGAACGTTTGTAACACCAGTTGAGTCACATCCGTGCTGCCATCCCTGTAAGAACAGAGATTTTAGGTGCCTTCAGTGCAGAACACAAATTCAGGACAAGCTGTTGGTCGTCCCACTGACAGCACAAAAACTCTCCAGTGAGCTCTGGCTACCCTACTCACCGCCGGGAACACAATACGATTTTTGCAGTATCTGTAGTATGACAGTGGTTTTTCTTTAGTAGAATCGTGAGCCAGTTGAGCTACAAGAACACTTCTAGAGCATTAAAAATGCTCCTATACAATCATCTTAGGGCGATGGTGGAGCCATCTACCGATATTCATACAAACCATCTAAAACAATAAATTATTTATAATTTTTTTTTATTTATTCTACCAGGTCAATTTTATGTAATTTTGCAGTAACTCTAAATAGTAAATATAAATTGAAAAAAATAAGCTCATAATTCAATCGGTCGGTAAAATTCAGTGTCTATAAAATAGAGTTTCAATGTAAAATGCTTTTTTTTTTAAATAGATTTCCAAGAAATACAAACTTTGAATTCGCAATGTTTTTTACTTGCTCACCCGAACGCCAATGGGGTGCGGACCTACCCCTTCTTCGATAGGTTTATTTTCGATGTTACAAGAGTGACTGCTGTCTGATATCTCCAATTGTTTTATGTGCGCAACGACGTCTACCCTTCCTCAAGTCAGGTGGGGGAGGTTATGTTGGCAGTGCACGCCGCCGTCGCGGGATCTCATATGAAACTGGCTTAAATCTGAAAGTGTGTGTGCCCAATTAACTTCACACTGTGAAGTCAATTGGGCTGCACAATACAGCCCAGTGGCGAAAGGTAAATTTTCTAAAACTTCCTACTACGAATCCCAAAAATTACGCCCGTTTCGTTTGGCTTCAGCCTAACTGTCGTGCAAGTGGGCAGCCTCTCGGCACAGAACATGGTTGGAAGTGTGAAATGTCGCCTACTGTCATCTTTTACGACACGTACAACGTGCCAAAGAGGTGAAGAAAACTAACGCGGAAAGAAGGTCACCTTTACACTAGGTAAGTAATGTTACAATGGTGGCACTCAGCTTGACGGCCTCATCACATGCTTTTTCAGGCCCCGCTTAAAGGACCCGAGACTGTAGGAAGAAGGAAACACGTGTGCTGGTAGTGAATTCCAGGTCTCCGAACCGCTTGGTTCTTGCTCGTATATTCTGCACAGTGTGAGTACCGTAAAAGGCGCACTGGACGCTGCAGAACTATCACTGTTTGATCGGGGTGACGATTGGGGATTGCTATCAAACTATTAGAAGCAGACTCAGGGTGTACGTGACTTTATCGAGAGTTTTCTTTATTACAATCCTAACTAAACTTCAAAGTCGCGAATGTATATGGCTAAGACCAGTTGGAGTCTCAGAAATAGGATCAAAACTGTCAGGGATACCGCACTCAAAAAACAACTTTAAGACCGCCGAAGTCAAAATAAAGATTATAGCAACCCAAAATTTAATTCAATTCAGACGTTTATTTGCTTCAAATATGGTTACAAAGATCTTGTCTTAAAATTAGTAGGTACAACATATTCTGCTCCATAGAGCGTGCAAACATTAGGTCATTAATTCCTTATGTGTAGGTAATTAAGTAGGCCGGAGCAATAACACTAATTCAAGTTGTGTACGTCAGTAATAGGGATTGTGGAGGAACGAGGTGTGATGTTCCTCCAACACAAAGGGAGGATCCTCCGACCAGGCAAGGTGATCACGCCTGGCGGGCCGCGGCCCAACGATTGTCGTTGGGACGATGTACATGTGTTACACCAGCGCGAGAACTCCACTTGCGCGATGTAGGATTCTTAGTTACGTAATAGTTCTGCTCGCTGTCGCTAGATGGCGCTGGGTACATGTGGCATCGGCACAGGGATGCATATTAGAAAAATTACCGCAGACGATGTATTCGTCTCATCTCATAATGTCCTTTTCTCGAAATGTCCTTTCTCATATTGTCCTTTTCTCGAAATGTCCTTTCTCATAATGTCCTTTCTCAATATGTCCTTTTCTCAATTTGTCCTTTTCTCAAATTGTCCTTTTCTCAAATAGTCCTTCTCGCGAAATGTCCTTTTCTCAAAATGTCCCTTTTTCAAAATATGTGCACTACAGAATGTAACTATAATTTTAGAGACGTATGTCAATTCAGAATAATAAAACAAAATGTTATTAGTATTCTTCTTTATTTTCAGACAAAAATATTGATGAATGTAATTATTATTTCCTCAAAATAATCAACAATAATAGTAAGTACCTAGGTAGGTTTAAAAAAAAGAATTAAACATTTCTTCACAAACGAATCCTTATAATTATATTATATTGATGTATGATATATGTATGATGATCTCTGCTTGTTATTTATATAAAAATTTAATAAATTGAGAATGTTAATTCACCTTTGCTTAACCCTCCGGGAATACAAGCGTGTTTATATGTATGTATGTATGGCGTTACAAGTAATTAATTAGGTTCGTTATACTAATAAATTATTTATTTGTATTTTACTATACAAGGAAAATTAAAATAATAACTATTAATAAAATTATATTAACTCTTAATAATAAACCAAGCGCATAAATTACAAGTTTCTAGTTAATTGTTTAGCAAACACTAAACTTATAAACATAAAACTTAAATTAAATACGTCTAAACAAGGTAGAAATGTCACACGAATGTGTTCAATTATCCCGTTAATTCCAGCCCATCTTATACCTGCAGCATGGCAATTTATCTTAGAGTCATCGCCGAATAACCAAGAAATGAGACAGTTTAGAAGTTACTTTGAGAGACAGTGGTATCCACATATACCATCAACAATATTGAGTTGTGCAGGCGAGCGACATCGTACAACCAATGCCTTGGAAGGTTGGCATCAAAGGTTGAACAGTCGTATCCCAAAAAGGCCAAATTTGTATATCTTTTTACAAAAGCTAAAAAAAGAAGCCAGACATTGGGATACCCATATAAACAACTCTTTGTTTACCAACATGATGAGTAAGTGTCGAGTTAGAGACATAGTATTTGACAGAAATTACCACAAATATTTAAATGATTTAGAAAATAATGATTTAACACTGCCACAGTTTATAAGAAAAATAATATACTTACGTCTTTCTCTGTTTAAGTAACGTGTGTATACGTATATATCTATTTTTTCGTTTTTTATACAATAATATGTTACATTACGTATAATATGACATATATAATTTATTGTACCTACATATAATTTGTTGATTTTCATTTAACTGACTGATAATACGTATGGTATCACTTTTTCGTTTTTATTTTGTTTTTTTATACAATAATATATTACATTACGTACTTATATTATTATTTAATTATTTGTTATATATAATTATAATATGACATATATAATTTAATGTATTATTGTACCTACATATAATTTGTTGATTTTTATTTAACTGGCTAATAATACGTATGGTACCTATCACTTTTAGCAGTTAATTTTTTTTATATAACAATTAGGTAAATATTTCAATGTATCTTGATCTTCATTTTATAAACAAAATTAGATCAATATAATATAATTCTAAGGATTCGTTTGTGAAGAAATGTTTAATTCTTTTTTTTATACCTACCTAGGTACTTGTACTTACTATTATTGTTGATTATTTTGAGGAAATAATAATTACATTCATCAATATTTTTGTCTGAAAATAAAGAAGAATACTAATAACATTTTGTTTTATTATTCTGAATTGACATACGTCTCTAAAATTATAGTTACATTCTGTAGTGCACATATTTTGAAAAAGGGCCATTTTGAGAAAAGGACATTTCGCGAGAAGGACTATTTGAGAAAAGGACAATTTGAGAAAAGGACAAATTGAGAAAAGGACAAATTGAGAAAAGGACATATTGAGAAAGGACATTTCGAGAAAAGGACAATATGAGAAAGGACATTTCGAGAAAAGGACATTATGAGATGAGACGGTTACATTCTGTAGTGCACATATTTTGAAAAAGGGACATTTTGAGAAAAGGACATTTCGCGAGAAGGACTATTTGAGAAAAGGACAATTTGAGAAAAGGACAAATTGAGAAAAGGACATATTGAGAAAGGACATTATGAGAAAGGACATTTCGAGAAAAGGACAATATGAGAAAGGACATTTCGAGAAAAGGACATTATGAGATGAGACGATCAAAATCTGCAAAATTTCACCAATCATTAAATTCAGTCCCACGCAAACGTAAGTGAGCCTGTTGCCGTCTACCGGGCACTATTGTTGACTCAAGCCATGCGCCTGAGGCTAAGTCTGGACTGTTTTTATCTGTCTGATGTTAAACAGCGCTATCCCTTAGTCGCCTTGTGCGACACCGTATGTGAAAAGATGGGGTGGTCCAAATTCTACTCTGCCGGGATCCGCACGTTAAATAATTAGCTATATTTCTGTGCCCGCTTGACGGCAATAGGCTCGCCCCCTATTACCTACGTAGGACCGAAAATCATAGTTGTTGAAATGTGGGTGTTACCTAATACATTTCTGCTTATGTATGTGTAAAGCTATATTTATGTTTCTTATAAAGGAAACTAAACGCACTGAAGACTATTCCGAAATATTTTTTATGTAATATTATACTGTTTGATACAAATTAAATGAATATGGTACAATTTAACGTCTAGTCTGCTAAATAGTACCGGTGGCAGACCTCTGCAAAAAGGTCATTTTATATAACCTAAAATGGAGGCAAGACATTAATCACTTTATTATAAAATTTTACCATAAAATACCTAATCAAGACATTAAACTCTATTTTACATGTCTACTTATATTTATAAGTCCTTTTTAACCGACTACGGCGAAGCAAAAAGAGGGTTATGATTTGGACATGCTATGTTTGTATGTATTTATGTAGGTTCATCTGTTCCCTCATAGAAAATCAACCACTTATTAGAGCTGGACAAATGAGGTATCGTTAGAAGCACTTTAATCGTCCGCTGGTTATAGGATATATGGTGTGTCACTGAATCTAATGTGGCGCCCGCTAGCGGTCATATAGCACTGAGTTACAAAATAAATTTGAGATAAATATGTCGTGTATGATTTCAACTGAAAGGGCTTAATTTGCACATTTCAAATATGTATAAATTATACATATTGCTTGCCTCAAAATAATAATATTTAATTTTATAAATAAAAAAATAAGTTTAAAACTAAAACCTGACTACTGAAAAGTATTATACAAGAAAATAACTAGGATAGACGTGGTCGTATGCCACTTAGTCTAACAAAACAATACATTGTAGGGAAAAGTGGCATACGACCACGGCTATCCTTGATATTTTCTTGTTTAATTCTTTTTCAGTAGTCGGGTTTTAGTTTTATAAATTAAATATCAGAGTCCCAGTAAAAATTGGTCCAATATAATCGACTCTCCCATATCATTCGACTAGTGCTCAACAATATGACGTCACCAAACTAACAACATGCGAAATTGTAATCTCACCGCTGATTCAACTGTTGAGTTTGTTCAATCGCTCGAAATGTTCTAACTGCATGTCCCTACTGTCTCGTGTCTTTTAAGCGATCGCGAGGGTTATATCAGAGTCTCCTTCACCCCCGGCAACTCGAGTGTAGGTAAAGACAACAGCTCGCCACGCTATGTGACTCTATCATTACGTACTTCACGAGTAAATAATTATTAATATAAAATATTATTTATGTTTCACACATAATATAACATGCATCACCCTTACATTTAATTTTTTTTATGTTTACGTAAGCTTTTTAAGAGATTTGTTTACTTTTGCTGACAGGTGGGAGGGGGCTAAATAATTGTAATCAATCTGAATGCTTACGTAATACTTGAACGGCCCCTTGGTCACAGTAACCACTTTCCATCTGGTGGGCCGTGAGCTTGTCTGCCAGCTAAGTTATATAAAAAAAACCAAGCAGATTTTAATTTTGTGTAAATGTTGTTGCATTACATAAATAAAGATCCCGTTGTTAACAGATTTTTTCTGTACTTTTTATACATAGTAGGTTAATTTGTAGAATATGAGTTATTAAAACAATTAAACGCCATAGGATTATTGGAAATAAAATTATAAGAACGAAATCAAAGTTAAGTGTTGCCATTATTTCGGGAAGTATCTGCGTCGGATGGAGAAAGAGCCAACGTCCGAGTGCCATCACTGCGACGCGAGCGAGGACTCGGGGCCGCACACGCTCACCGAGTGTCCGGCGTGAGGGTCGCCGAGACGGGAGCTTGTGGCGGCCCTGGGAGTGAGGGTTCTCACGCTCTCCACCTTGCTCGCGGCAATGGTCCGCTGCGCGGATGCGTGTGCGGCCGGCGCCTCCTTCTGCGAGCAAGTAATGCTCGTGAAGGAGGAGGCGGGGCGGGAGTGCGAGCGACGAAGGATCGCAAGCCAAGCTGACCCCGTACGAAGGCAACTCGTAGCAGGCCGCGGCGGCGGCGCGTCTCGCGCGCCGCCCCGTTTCCGGGGATGAGTTGGGGACTCTGTGGTCCTCACACCCGAGAAGAGGGCCAGATCGTGGAGAGATGGCCATGCGTCGGCCGGGGTGCGAGGAATATGCCTGTCGACCTCACCATCGGCAACCAAAGCGACCCACAGGCGGCGTGCGTTTTAGTCGGTTCGAGTCCGACATAACCTCTTCCACCGGCTCCGGTGGGGGGGTATCCGCGGGGATTTTGTGCACGTAAAAAAAAAAAGTGTTGCCATTATTTGTTAGCGTTAGCAGCTTGGCTTTAGTATTATGTTATCTGTGATATACTCTTGTGCCCAACATTGAATTACTTTATTTTCGCTAGATGGTGCTAGCTCATATATATATAATGGTTTAAAAAGATTAATTTGTGGACGAAATATAATACAAAATGTATTTATTTACTCTCTTTATTTATATTATAGTGTATTCATTAAGAAATAAGCAAAATCAATTGAAGATGCTGCGATCGATTCTGCTAATTGACATCAAAACAATTCATAATTTGTGAAGCATTTTACGATGGATGGCGGGTGTATTTCTCAGATTGACCTAAATATATTGCAGTTATTTTGGTACCTTCTGTGTACTTTTACGTACCTCTCCTGAAGATCTGTGTACCTACATACAATGATATTTGGAATATTAGGTCCCGCCAACCTGATGTCAGAACCGCGGGTGTACTGTTATACGGTGTACCAAGTTACATATATTCGTTAAGTAAATTTGGTACCTCATGAAACAAGTACTAAACAAATAAAATACGGTATACTTTCTGAGAAATTAAAAAAAAAAACATTTTTAAGGTTTTTTTTATTTGTGAATTGTGGGTTCATACTGCTAGTGGTGGTTATGAATCTGGTGTGTATATTTGCGATTACTGCAAAGTTTAAATTTAATACATGGAAAGTATAAGTTTTAACCAAATATTAAATATGTGATTATTGTGACTGATTCCAAAGTATTGATTAAGTATATTAGTTATTCATATTATAAGAAAAATGCAGCCAGGAATTTATAATAAAATAGGTGAATATAATTTGGAATACTGTATTCCAAATTATATTCACCCCAAGTCTAATGGCATGTTTGGAGATTTTTTAATTTTTGTTAATTTTTAAAAAGTTCCTGTTTTTTGTTTTCTTTCATAGTTTCTATTATTGAAGGTCAATAGATTTCTAATAATTAATAAGTATTTTCATTTATGTAACTCGGGTTTCTTTTCAATTTATTGCCAAAAATTAAAGTGGTGTTCCAAATTCACTGCACTTCCTCTACCACTTAGGTGGCAGACGAGCACACGGCCCACCTGATGGGAATTGGTTACCGTGGCCTATGGACTCGTGCAACACCAGGAGCGTCACACTCGCGCTGCCGACCCTAACAAATGATGTATTTCTGTTGCAGCTATAACAACCAATACTAAAAAACAGAATAATATAAATATTTAACTACTATTTAAGGGGGCTTTCATACAATTAACGTTTTTATAGATAATGGTACGGAACCCTTCGTGTGCGAGTCTGACTCGCTCTTGGCCGATTTTTTTCTCTATTACGTCGTTCCTGTTTTATAAAACGTATTACAAAAACAAACCATATGCTAATGGTTTTAGAACCAAAATGAAACAATTATGAAATAAAACTCAAATTGTTTTTAATTATAAATATAAATTCTCAATCGGGTTTATACAGAAGATAGTAAGATAGTCAAAGAAACTCAATTATAAACCTTATTTCACATAGCATAGAGTCGTTCTTGTCACAGTCGTTTTTATCAAACGAGATTACTATCACAAAACATTTGAAATTTGATAAAATTTTCAGATACGGGGTGCAGGAGACTGTATTAAAATAACAGTGATATGTCAATAACATTAAAACAGGAGATGTTTTATTCTATAGAGAGAAGACAAACAGAGATGTGATGTAATGAAACAACTTTTCTCCTTCACACTTACACTCACACAAACTTCTCACCCGTGTGTGTACGAATATGCTTAACTAATTTACTCTTTTCAATAAAACTTTTCTTACATACGTTACACTGATACGGCTTTTCACCCGTGTGTGTACGAATATGAACGCTCAAACCACCCTTTTGTTTGAAACATTTCTTACATACTTTACACTGATATGGTTTTTCGCCTGTGTGCGTACGAGTGTGTATGTCTAGTTTACCCTTTTCAATGAAACTCCTTTTACATATTTTACACTGATAAGGTTTCTCGCCAGTATGAGTACGGACATGAACATCTAAATGACTTTTTTGATTGAAACACTTCTCACATGCATGACACTGATATGGTTTCTCAACCGTGTGTTCACGAATATGTCTATCTAAATTATCCTTGCGATTGAAACTTTTATTACATATATTACATTGATAAGGTTTCGCACTCGTGTGTGTGCCAATATGCTTATCTAAATTAGTCTTGCGATTAAAACATTTGTTACATACATTACACTCATATGGTTTCTCGCCAGTATGTGTACGATTATGTCTTATTAATTCCCATTTACGTTTAAAACATTTCTGACAAGTGTTACATACGAACTGTTTAAGTTTGTTGCTTGAGCTACTATTAACACTTTCGTCTGCAATGATTTTGTTTTCAGACATTTCTTTGCGAGCATCGCTTTGATCGGATGTGCTATTAGTCTGTTTATTGTTACATACTTCGATATCTATATTATCGCGAGCTTTCTCTGTCTTTTTCTTCTTTATTGATTTCATTTCAAGATCTTTCTCTATTTTCTGTTCTTCAACATTGTCCAATGTTTGGTCAATTCTCTTAAGGCTGTTTAAAGGTGTATCTTTACGGTATGTATGCGCGGCAAGTCGAGGAGTACCTGAATAACAAATACATCATGTTACTAAACTTTAACCCTATGGGGGTTGGCAGAGAAGCTGCTGACAAATTGCAATTAGAATTTTATACAGTAAAAGTTTTTTCTATTCTATTTTTTTCCTGCGCGGTACCCTAATATAAAAAAAAAAAGTAGACTTATCACAACAGCTATACTTAGTCTGGCCATAAATACTGTTACAATTAAAATAAGAAAGATATTACATTTGAATTTGGAATCTATCATTTTTATACGATTGTTCATTGTGTTTTCTAATTTTGGCGCCAATACATTGTACAATATTTTGCTATATTAAAATGGAGTGGGGTGATAAAGAAAACCGAATCGCTGTGATTGCATTACACAAAGTTGGTATGGAGCCGAATGTAATTTTTAAAACTCTCCATACGCTTGGTATTAGTCAAATGTTTGTGTACCGGGCTATTAATAGCTACAATGAGACCTCCTCTGTTTGTGACAGAAATGATCTGGCCATCCACGTAGTGTTCGTACGAAAAAGGTGGTCAAAGCAGTAAGGGAAAGAATTCGAAGAAATCCTGTCCGAAAGCAAAAGATTTTATCTCGGAAGATGAAGATAGCACCCAGAACCATGTCGCGCATTTTAAAAGATGACTTAGGACTTGCAGCCTATAAGGGACGTACTGGTCATTTTTTAACTGATAATTTAAAAAAAAATAGGGTGGTAAAATCGAAGCAACTACTGAAAGGGAGGTCACAGAAAATTTTGTTTACGGATGAGAAAATCTTTACAATTGAGCAACATTTTAACAAACAAAATGACCGTATTTATGCTCAAAGCTCTAAGGAAGCTTACCAATTAGTTGACAGAGTGCAACGTGGGCATTATCCGACTTCAGTGATGGTTTGGTGGGGTGTTAGCTATGAAGGAGTGGCTGAGCCATAATTTTGTGAAAAAGGTATCAAAACATCGGCACAAGTGTATCAAGATACCATTCTTGAGAAGGTAGTTAAACCTCTTAACAACACCATGTTGTTAGTTACACCAACAACACAACGTTTCGGACTTCATCAGAGCTGAAGACTGGCCGTCGTCTAGTCCCGATCTTAATCCACTGGATTATGATTTATGGTCAGTTTTAGAGAGTATGGCTTGCTCTAAACGCCATGATAATTTGGAGTCCCTAAAACAATCCATACGATTGGCAGTGAAGAATTTTCCCATGGAAAGAGTGAGTGCTTCTATTGATAACTGGCCTCAACGTTTAAAGGTCTGAGTTGCAGCCAATGGAGACCATTGCGAATAAGCTTTTTATATTTTAAATTGTTTTATATTTATGTATTAAACTAACACACTGTAAAAGTAATAAATATTAGTTGCAATAAAATAAAATGTTTTTTCTTCGTAACAATATTTATGGCTAGACTAGGTATACATATGTATATGTTTCGAAGATTGCCTATACAAATAAATAGACAGACAGACATGTAGATGTAACGAGATTAACCAAGACTCCAATTCTGCTTATGACCAAAGTCTATCATACCACAGTCACAGCAAAATACGTTTTAAGCGCTTTACTGTTTTAAAGTTTTAGTTTTAAAATCTAAATTTATTTTTTTATGTTTATTTATTTAACCAGAAAAACATACATTGGGTCTAATGCCTTAGTAGTGTAACAAAAACCAGAAAGGTGGCATCGTGTAGCGTGTAAGAAAAAACGTGATAAACTTTTTCATTTAATTTCACCAATCATTAAATTCCCACGTAATAAATAGTAGGGAACTATTGTTGACTCAAACCATGTATTTGAGGCTGAGGCTGCATATATTTGTCTGATATGAAACAACCATATAAGCCGTGATACTTTTAAATTAATTTTGAATCTAAAATCAGATGCGAGACAGCTCTAACACAAGTATGTACATAACTTAATGGGGCTGCCTCAGATTTATACATGTAACAAATAGGCTATTTGACAAGCTCTTCCGGTGCTTCCCAATACTGCTTAATATATTAGTTTGCTCTGAAAAAATATGCCTTGCAAAATAAGATATTGTTTAACTAAACTGAAATTATGACTTTCATTATTTTTAATTCCCAAAGAAGTAAGTCAAAATATAACCAATGAAATTCTGCCCCAATTTTTTTTTATACAACTTAGGTGGCAAGCAAGCACACGGCCCACCTGATGGAAAGTGGTTACCATGACGTATGAACGTGTGTAACACCAGTGGAGTCACATCCGTGCTGCCGACCCTGTAAGAACAAAGATTTTGTGCATCTCCCTCTTCACTGAGAGGACAAGCTTTTGGTTATCCCACTGACAGCACAAAAACTCTCCAGTGAGCTCTGGCTACCCTAGTCAATTGTTAACTTCTTAGATTCCTCATTAAATTTTAAATTACTTTTATTATGAACTATATATATGTAATTGTAACGTACACCAAGATAAATGCGATATTATATTGCACTCCATACATTTGCACAACACGGGTGACAATCGAGTGACGTCACTCATAAGTACGATTTTGTATGGAGCGTTTTCGAACGGCGCGAGAAATCGTATTTTCAGATCTTTAAAAACTGTTTGTCTTAAAAGAAATCCACTTGATCAGTTTATTATATTGTTACACAGTGGTCATTAATAAAGAATAAAAAATATATATATTATAGAGATACTTATACTTATGTGTACTTTTCACCTGTGTGTACGAATATGCTTAACTAATTTACTCTTTTCAATAAAACTTTTCTTACATACGTTACACTGATACGGCTTTTCACCAGTGTGAATGCGGACATGAACATCTAAATGACCTTTCTGATTGAAACATTTCTTACATACATGACACTGATATGGTTTCTCAACCGTGTGTTGACGTTTCACCTGTGTGTACGAATATGCTTAACTAATTTACTCTTTTCAATAAAACTTTTCTTACATACGTTACACTGATACGGCTTTTCACCAGTGTGAATGCGGACATGAACATCTAAATGACCTTTCTGATTGAAACATTTCTTACATACATGACACTGATATGGTTTCTCAACCGTGTGTTGACGTATATGTCTTTCTAAATTATCCTTGCGGGTGAAACTTTTGTTACATATATTGCACTGATAAGGTTTTGCACCCGTGTGTATACCAATATGCTTATCTAAATTACTCCGGCGATTAAAACATTTGTTACATACATTACACTCATATGGTTTCTCAACCGTGTGTTGACGTATATGTCTTTCTAAATTATCCTTGCGGGTGAAACTTTTGTTACATATATTGCACTGATAAGGTTTTGCACCCGTGTGTATACCAATATGCTTATCTAAATTACTCCGGCGATTAAAACATTTGTTACATACATTACACTCATATGGTTTCTCGCCAGTATGTGTGCTATTATGTCTTGTCAATTGCGAATTATACGTAAAACATTTTTGACAAGTCTGACATAAGAACTGTTTAAGTTTGTTGCTTGGGCTACTATTAACACTTTCGTCTGCACTGAATTGGTTTACAGACATTCCTTTGTGAGCGTCACTATGATCGGATGTGCTATTATTCTGTTTATTGTTATATACTTCTGTTCTGTTATCGCGGGATTCCACTATCTTTTTCTTATTTATAAAATTGATATTAACACCTTTCTCTGTTTTCGCTTCTTCAACGTTGTCCAATGTCTGGTCAGTTCTCTTAAGGCTGTTTAAAGGCGTATCTTTACGGTACGTGTGCGCGGCAAGTCGAGGAGTACCTGAATAACAAATACATCATGTTACTAAACTGTAACCTTATGGGGGTTGGCAGAAATATGAGACTGCGTAAAAATTGCAATTAGAATTTTATTTAGTAAAAAATATTTCTATTTAATTTTTTTCTTGCGCGGTCTGAATATTTTTTCCGAAATAAAAGTAGGCTTAACACATCAGCGATGTACAGTAAAAATCTTATCAAAATCGGTCCCACCGTTTCGAAGATTACCTATACAAATAGCCAGATAAAAAGTAAAAAAAAATATGTTTTTTGGAACAGGTATCATGTGCACGTAAATATGACGTCATAGTGGTCTGAGCGTTCCCCCTGTAAGGGGAAGATCGCAGGTTCTAACCCCGCCTGAACCGATCTAAATTTTTCTATTTCTTAATCGATATACAGTATATGTAAAAAAAATAAGTAACGTGCCCCTTCAAGAGGGGCATCAGAAGGTTTCTTCATGGTCGGCAGCACGAGTGTGACACCCCTGGTGTTGCATACGTCCATAGGCCACGGTAACCGCTTCACATCAGGTGGCCCGTGTGCTTGTCTGCCAACTTAGTGGTATAAAAAAAAAAACTTGAGCTACTTGTTAAATAATATGTCACTTCGGTTACACTCACCTTCAGTGACATCATCCGGTTCTTCTTTAATATCTTCGAGAGTTAATTCATCTGCAGACTCTGCAGCATCCGCATCTACTGCTGGTTCACTGCTCTCAGCTATGTCATCTTGAATAAAAAAAAGAAATAATAAATCTCTATACATAAACACCTCAACAAAGTCTAGGGAACAAGATGACCCCAATTATTTTTTTTCGTGTAACTCTTGTTTTGCAAATAACTGGCAGCAAATAAATAAAAATAGAATAAAGTAGATTACAGAGTTGTTCGAAATTTGAAAATAAATTTAAATAAGTGGGTAGTTCTTCGAAGACAAAATTTTCTGTTTCTATGGGTGTATTTCTGTAACCAACTAACATAATTGCCTGTGAATTTTTGTTTTGGATACTTTAGCTTTGTCCCTAACTTGGTCAAATGACATTTTAGAAATAGTTGCTGTCTAGGTACAAAATAAAAACATTTGAACTATGTTCTTCTGATTCATATAACGTGTCCGTTTGCCATTTTCCGGAAGAAAATGTTTGATCTGGCGTTTTTCATTTGACAAATTCACATAAATAATAATTTTTAAGGAAAAGAAATGAATTGTCCTTTTATAAAACAATTCGTAGTAGCTAAAACTACTTATACTTTTTTTATAAATAAGTAAAACATAAGTGTCCGGCGTATAATACTGACTAATATGGTGCAAGCTGCGCTTGACCATAGTTGACCGGGTAATACTGCTAGGAGAGTGATTTTGCGCGCGGGAGGAATCAATGGTGCAACGAACAAGCTAGGAGGTGGATATGCGGCTGCCAGCTAGAGAACCTGGTGTTACGAAGGTAAATATATGATTCATCTGTGCTTGGTTCAGGTGACATTCTGATTACAATGCCTACTTTATCAGATTTATTTCATTGTTTTAAAACCTCAATTTGCGTTTGCTGTGATGCTTTTAGGTAATATTTTAATGTGGATTTTTTTATTTCTGAAGCCTGTATGAATATGGAGTTATGCATAATTAAAGGCAAAATCCTGATTCCTCTGTGCCTGCTTCATATGGTCAAAACATCATATAGATTAGAAAGGAGCTGTTTTATGGCGTCAATTTGCTTTTATTAATACATAAGTATTAAAATATAGCTGCTACAAGTGTATAGCCGCTTGTAGAAACTCTACATTTTATGGTCCTTCGAGCCGGATTCTGTTCAACCTTATACTTTCATTTTTAAATATTTTAATTAGAATTTTTGTTACATTGTACTTTAACTATTACGCCATTGGTAAAATGGCAATTTTAAGATTAATTTTCCCTAATAAAAACATGAAAAGTTATTTACCTTTAAATATCTGTATTATTTTTTCTTTTAATATTGTAGTTTACAACAATGCCACGACCTGAAGGTAAAAAAAGGAGAAAAAGAGATTGGCAGAACGCATTACGGAAAACATGAGAAAAGATCCAGACAAGTGTACTCTGTGCAAATTTAAATTAAAGAAACATATTTGAAAAGAAAGAGAGAAGGTTCTTGCAGAATTTAACACCTAAACAACAAAAAATAGCTAGCTAATGAAGGGTTGATCATCAGAAAACCTTGGACCACTCAGATTCAGACGATCGGGGTTTTTTTATATTGAAACGGACTCCATATAATAAACGGACAAAAGTGTCTGACACCATTGGGGAAAATACGATCACTCCATCTTCATCGAAAAATTCAGGATCTCGTCACCAAGAATTTTTTTGAGGATGAAATTGAAAGCAGCTCGCTCCCTTGCGAAAAGTCAAGAAAATATTTCTTTTAGTAATGTTATTAATTTTCTTACTTGTGTATGTTTGTTTTGATAGTACGATACATTACTAAGACTGATGTCAAGTGCCATTACTAGAATTAGTTTATACTGTGATTTTTTAATTGTAAAATGTTTATCTAATTGATGATAGCTTTTTATTCATCTATTTACATTTAATGTATTTTAAATCTATGCTAATATTAACATTAATAAAAAATAATAATAAAAACAAAAGTTAAAATGTGTCGTGGAATCCCTCCGCATCGCATGCCTCTTGTGGTAGCGTTCCCAGAAGACTGGCAGCATTGCCACGTTGTATGGCAATGCTTATATCTCTGACCTAAGAAGAGGCCAGCCCTCTGGTCACGAGAAACGTTGACCATACGCTTCGCAATAGCCCTGAAGAGATTACGGGCGCTCGGACCCCACGGCCCAAACGTTTCTACTCCATGGCACAAACTCATAATCACCAATGAGATTAGAATACTTGCGCCGCTTAAGAGTCTCTGCAGAAGCTGCAGCAGCACCAGCATAGCCAGCCGTGCTAAGTATTCGGGTCTAATTGATTAAGTATTAAAGTTTTTTAATTTAATTTTTTGTTTCTGATTTATCTGTTACCAATTCTGATTCCTCTGGGCACAAAATATTTGAATGTCGATATCTTGAAAACTACTGTATCAAAATAAGTCCCTCATTCAAATATATGATCTTTGGAATCCATATTTTCATATGAATATGTATTACAAAGCTTATAATGTAATTTAATTTTGGCCAGATGAATCAGTTGAAGAATGAAATTTCGAAGAAATACCCAAGTAATGATTTTCGAATAAGGAGGGAAAACTTTTAAAAGTGTTTGATTGTGCAATTTCTCTGAGGCAAAATAAAAAATTTTTTTTTTTATTGTAAATAACGTTTATTATCAATAATACGTCTTTTACGTATGGTTTGTGCATTTTTGTGACTGTAGTCATCATGTCACGTCGTCATTTAAGTCGCGAAGAGATGTTAAGGGCTGTTGGCATGCTGCAAGCTGGACGAACTCAACGCGACGTAGCGGATGCTGTCAACACCCAACCAAGCGTAATTTGCAGATTATGGGCACGCTACAGGTCTACAGGGGATGTTGCCGAACGTCACAGGGGACGAAATAGGGTTACTACCCCGCGACAAGATCGTTTCTTGCAAAATTCCGCAAGGCGGCAACGCACGATTACTGCTCGTCAGTTGGTCGCAGGCCTCCAGTCTCAGCATCAAGTGGTTATTAGCGATCAAACTGTCAGAAGAAGACTACACGAAGCCAATCTTTATGCTCGCAGTCCGCTTAGGGTTCCAGCTCTTTGACGTGGAAATCGAGGTCGTCGCTTATTGTGGGCTAACGCACATTTACAGTGGACCGACCATCAATGGGCACGGGTTCTGTTTTCCGACGAATCTTGCTTCGGTTTTCATCCTGATTCGAGAAGAGTGCGTATATGGCGAGTTCCTGGACGTCGGAGTCGTCTCCAGAATCCGCAAGAAGTTCATCCTTACCAAGGTGGAACAATCATGGTATGGGCTGGAATTCGCCTTGGTGGAAGGACCGACCTCGTTTGGATACGGGGCAATTTGAATGCAAACCAATACATTCAGGAGGTTATACACCCCATGGTAATCCCTCATCGACAGCAGTTCGGTCAAGATTTTATGTTCATGCAAGATAATGCACGGTCACACACCGCGAGGGTAGTGGTCAATGCGTTAAGCGATCACAATTCTGCTCGGTGGAGTGGTCGAGTCCCTGTTCCCGGCGCGAGCGGAACACGTTCCGCCGCAGATGACTCCGCCACCTCGGTCGCCTGTGGCGCCCAGTGTGGTAGTTGACGACGAAGTCCCCGAGGTCACTTGGGTAGAACTGGAGCTGGCGGTGCGAAGGCTTAGAGCCAAGAAGAGCACCGCCCCGGGACCCGACGGCATTCCAGGCCGCGCGTGGGTCCTAGCTCTGGGAGAAGACGGTCTCGAACCCCGACTGAGAGGGTTCCTCAGCGCATGCTTGGAGCGGGGCCAGTTTCCCAAGATGTGGAAGACGGGGAAACTGGTCCTCATCCGAAAGGAGGGTCGCCCGGCGGACGAACCGTCCGGCTACCGGCTCATTGTGTTGCTCGACGAGGTGGGCAAGCTCTTTGAAAGAGTTATTGCAAAGCGCCTCGTCGAGCACCTCTCTGGTAGGGGGCCGGACCTGGCGGATGCCCAATATGGCTTCCGCCGGTGGCGGTCCACCGTGGATGCCATCATGCGCGTGAGGACTTTGGCGGAGGAGGCAGTTGCCCGGGGTGAGGTGACGTTGGCGGTGTCCTTGGACATCTCCAACGCGTTCAACACCTTGCCCTGGAGTTGCATCAGGGAGGCACTCGTGTACCACGGTGTGCCTCTCTACCTCCGCCGCATAGTCGGGGCGTACCTGACGGAGAGAGCCGTCATCTACCCAAGTGCGACCGGCGTCGGTCGGCGTGAGATGTCGTGCGGTGTTCCACAGGGATCGGTTCTCGGGCCGCTACTGTGGAACATTGGATACGACTGGGTGCTTCGCGGTGAGCTTGCGGACGGCGCCGCCGTCACGTGCTATGCGGACGACACGCTAGTGACGGCGAGCGGGGCTACACACCGCGAAGCGATCCTGAGGGCCACGACCGCGGTTGCTCAAGTCGTGGAACGGATCCGGCGGCTGGGCCTTAAGGTGGCTTTGCATAAATCCGAGGCCATGTTCTTTCATGGACCTCGGCGCACGCCACCACCTGGTGCCAGTCTCACAGTGGGAGGGACTCTCATCGGCATCAAGCCCCAGATGAAATATCTGGGGCTCGTGCTCGACGGCCGGTCGGACTTCGGGAAGCACTTCCGAAGTCTGGGCCCCAAATTGGCGGGCACAGCCAACGCTCTGGCGCGGCTACTGCCCAACCTGAGGGGCCCGGAGGACTCCTGCAGGAGACTCTACGCGGGTGTCGTGCGGTCCATGGCCCTGTACGGGTGTCCCGTGTGGGCGGACACCCTGAGTGATCGGCACATGCTCCTGCTGCAGCGTCCGCAGCGGAAGTTGGCGTGCCGCATCATAAGGGGGTACCGCACGATATCATTCAACGCGGCGAGTCTCCTCGCCGGATCGCCACCATGGATCCTGGAAGCGAGATGCCTTTCGGCGCTATACCGGTTCCGAAGGGCGGCGCGGGAGCGGGGTCACGATCCCGAGCCCGAAGAAATTCGGGCCGTGAGATCCCGGCTCCACAGGGAAATGGTGGCGGAATGGGAGAGACGACTTGAGCAACCAAGCGCAGGGCACGCCGTAGTAACGGCGGTAAGACCCATCATGGGGGAGTGGCTAGAGAGGCCACACGGCAGCCTCTCGTACCGTCTGACGCAGATGATCACCGAGCACGGATGCTTCGGAAAGTATCTGCGTCGGATGCACAAAGAGCCAACGTCCGAGTGCCATCACTGCGACGCGAGCGAGGACTCAGGTCCGCACACGCTCACCGAGTGTCCGGCGTGGGAGACGCCGAGGCGGGAGCTTGTGGCGGCCCTGGGAGTGAGGGTTCTCACGCTCTCCACCTTGCTCGCGGCGATGGTTCGCTGCGCGGATGCGTGGGCGGCCGGCGCCTCCTTCTGCGAGCAAGTAATGCTCGTGAAGGAGGAGGCGGGGCGGGAGCGGCAGCGGGAGCGACGAAGGATCGCAAGACAAGCTGCCCGCGCACGAAGGCAACTCGGGCGTCAGAGGTCGATGAACGACCTCCGCCCCCCATGAGCGCCGGCCTGGGGGTGACAGGTGAAGCCGCCTGTCACCCTGGCAGAAGCAGGCCGCGGCGGTGGCGCGCTTGGCGCGCCTCCCCGTTTCCGGGGACGAGTTGGGGACTCTGTAGTCCCCACACCCGAGAAGAGGGCCATATCGTGAGAGATGGCCCTGGGTCGGCCGGGGTGCGAGGGATATGCCTGTCAACCTCACCTTCGGCAACCAAAACGACCCACAGGCGGCGTGCGTTTTAGTCGGTTCGAGTCCGACATAATCTCCTCCACCGGCTCCGGTGGGGAGGTATCCGTGGGGATTTTGCGCACGTAAAAAAAAAAAAAAAGCGAGCACAATATGACGACGTTGGAATGGCCTGCTCAGTCTGCCGACCTCAATCCCATAGAGCATTCCTGGGATTTGCTTGGGAGAAGAGCTTTCAGTGATTCTTTGGAAAATCTGAACACTGAAGAACAACTTTTTTTACACCTTCGCAGTGTATGGAGCCATATTCCACAGACGATGATTGACAATCTCATACTAAGTATGCCACGCCGTTGTCGAGCTGTTGCTAATGCTTTAGGAGGTCCTACAGATTATTAAAAACGTTTAAAGTACGGTTGATTACTGTATTTCTTACTACCTCGTTATTTTTGTGCCTAATCATAGAAGGTTGTAATATATCATTATTGGCACTATTCAATTCATTCTTAAAAAAAAAAAATTGGTATGAAAATGTTTTTATTAAAATTAAAATTTAAAACGGTATAAAAATACCCTTCTATTGATATAAAAGACTCACTATTAAAAGAAAGGGTTTTTAAATAAAAACTAGAAATGTCCTTGTTCCCTAGACTTTTTTGATGTGTGTACATACATAATCATGCCTTTATCCCCGGAGGGTTAGGCAAAGGTTGAATTAACACCCACATTTCACCAATCATTGAATTCGGTTCCACATAACAGGACGTGAGCCTGTTACCGTCTTCCGGACACTATTGTTGACTCGAGCCATGCATCTGAGGCTGAGTCTGGGCTGTATATATCTGCCTGATGTTAAACAATCCTATCCCTTAGTCGCCTTGTACGACACCGCATGGGAAGAGATGGGGTGGTCCTAATTCTACTCTGGTGGGAACCACGCGGCTATGTACGACACCGCATGGGAAGAGAAGGCTATCTCTACACCATTATAACATTGTAGGTAGTGTCGTACAAACGTACGGGACCTTGGATCGTTACTAAAACCTGACGGAGTGCTTTACCAGTTGTGGTACTGCTCTTGTACCTACTAAAATTAGCGTGTCCCACTGAACAAACAAACTCTTTAGCTCTATAATATTAATATATACATAGTAAGTAGTCGCGTGGTTCCCAGCAGAGTAGAATTTGAACCACCCCATCTCTTCCCATGCGGTGTAGTACAAGGCGACTAAGGGATAGGGCTGTTTAACATCAGACAGATATATATAGCCCAGACTCCGTCTCAGATATATGGCTTGAATCAACAATAGTGCCCGGAAAATGGTAATAAGCTCACCCCCTATGACGTGGGCACAAACACAATGATGGTGAAATGTGGATGTCAATTTACCTCTCTCTTCATGTATGTATGTAGGTATAGATTTCAAAAATGGCAGAAATCAGTAAGACTGCCCCCTAGCAAACTCATGTGCACACACCCTTCTAAGTTTAATCTATACTAATGTTACGTGCACGGGGTACAATCAAATGCCGTTTACTCAACGAAGAGATTTATTAGCTCACCACAAACTAGACAATTAGATCACTAGTACACACAGTACTTCTTCAACAGTTCCAGTCGCTCAGTAGTTCACAGTAGTCCACAGTCGTTGCTCAGGTCGCAGGTAGAATCTTCTTCGGTCGCTTAAGTTCGCTGTGTTCGTTATCGATCTCAAAGACTGAATGAATCGTGTCGCTATGCGAGCGTGTTTTTATACCTCTCAATTAAGAGGATCGAATTATCTAGAAAGCTCGCGAGCGACAAATACCTATTCCTTTGATCTTGCCGCCGTCGCTGACCTTCGAGTACATTCTCGATATTTACCTATTGTTTGTTTATATTTGAGAGTGTAGGTACCCGTACCCGTAGGTACGTTGTGACTTTTTGTTGACGATTCCAGATTTTTCTATGCCATTCGGTAGAGTACCTCGTCACTAACAATGCGTTTTTATTTCTTGAAGATTTGATTATTAGTTTTCGAGATATCGACGGCTGTCGTAACACTAATATTATAAAGCTGAAGAGTTTGTTTGTTTGATTGTTTGTTTGAACGTGCTAATCTCTGGAACTACTGTTCCGATTTGAATGATTCTTTCAGTGTTGGGTAGTCCGTTTATCGAGGAAGGTTTTAGGCTATATATCATCACGCTACTACTTAAGGGAGCGGAGCATTGATAATAAATGTTAACAAATCCGGCAATTTTTCATACATATGTTGAAGACTAAAACATACGGGCTCAAAGGGATATGAAGCTTCAAAATATACCCCGGGCGAAGCTGGGGTGGGTCAGCTAGTATAGTTATAAATAATAAATCATCATCATCATCATCATCATCATCGTGTCAGCCACATATAGTCCACTGCTGAACATAGGCCTCTCCCACAGACTTCCAGAATAATAAATAAATAAACAAGTAATTAACACTGAAGAAACTGCAATTTCAAATGTTTTGTCTATCAGTCTGTGTCTTTCTCACGCTAGTGACGGCGAGCGGGGCTACATACCGCGAAGCGATCCTGAGGCCACGACCGCGGTTGCTCAAGTCGTGGAACGGATCCGGCGGCTGGGCCTTGAGGTGGCTTTGCATAAATCCGAGGCCATGTTCTTTCATGGACCTCGGCGCACGCCACCACCTGGTTCCAGTCTCACAGTGGGAGGCACTCTCATCGGCATCAAGCCCCAGATGAAATATCTGGGGCTCGTGCTCGACGGCCGGTGGGACTTCGGGAAGCACTTCCCAAGTCTGGGCCCCAAATTGGTGGGCACAGCCAACGCTCTGGCGCGGCTACTGCCCAACCTGAGGGGCCCGGAGGACTCCTGCAGGAGACTCTACGCGGGTGTCGTGCGGTCCATGGTCCTGTACGGGTGTCCCGTGTGGGCGGACTCCCTGAGTGATCGGCACATGCTCCTGCTGCAGCGTCCGCAGCGGAAGTTGGCGTGCCGCATCATAAGGGGGTACCGCACGATATCATTCAACGCGGCGAGTCTCCTCGCCGGATCGCCACCATGGATCCTGGAAGCGAGATGCCTTTCGGCGCTATACCAGTTCCGAAAGGCGGCGCGGGAGCGGGGTCACGATCCCGAGCCCGAAGAAATTCGGCTCCACAGGGAAATGGTGGCGGAATGGGAGATACGACTTGGGCGACCAGGCGCAGGGCACGCCGTAGAAACGGCGGTAAGACCCATCATGGGGGAGTGGCTAGAGAGGCCACACGGCAGCCTCTCGTACCGTCTGACGCAGATGATCACCGAGCACGGATGCTTCGGAAAGTATCTGCGTCGGATGCAGAAAGAGCCAACGTCCGAGTGCCATCACTGCGACGCGAGCGAGGACTCAGGTCCGCACACGCTCACCGAGTGTCCGGCGTGGGAGACGCCGAGGCGGGAGCTTGTGGCGGCCCTGGGAGTGAGGGTTCTCACGCTCTCCACCTTGCTCGCGGCGAGGGTTCGCTGCGCTGATGCGTGGGCGGCCGGCGCCTCCTTCTGCGAGCAAGTAATGCTCGTGAAGGAGGAGGCGGGGCGGGAGCGGCAGCGGGAGCGACGAAGGATCGCAAGACAAGCTGCCTGCGTACGAAGGCAACTCGGGCGTCGGAGGTCGATGAACGACCTCCGTCCCTCATGAGCGCCGGCCTGGGGGTGACAGGTGAGGCCGCCTGTCACCCTGGCAGAAGCAGGCCGAGGCGGCGGCGCGCGTGGCGCGCCTCCCCGTTTCCGGGGACGAGTTGGGGACTCTGTAGTCCCCACACCCGAGAAGAGGGCCAGATCGTGAGAGATGGCCCTGGGTCGGCCGGGGTGCGAGGGATATGCCTGTCAACCTCACCTTCGGCAACCAAAACGACCCACAGGCGGCGTGCGTTTTAGTCGGTTCGAGTCCGACATAACCTCCTCCACCGGCTCCGGTGAAAAAAAAAAAAAAAGTCTGTGTCTTTCTGTATTTGTTCAGGGTGCTCCAAAGTGGTTAGGCCGTTTTTGACGAGATTTTTACAGCCAAATAGATGATGGTGTTAGGACATAGTAAGAAAATCTAAAGTCGCAGGCACCTTTTTTTTTTTTTTACGTGCGCAAAATCCCCACGGATACCTCCCCATCGGAGCCGGTGGAGGAGGTTATGTCGGACTCGAACCGACTAAAACGCACGCCGCCTATGGGTCGCTTTGGTTGCCGAAGGTGAGGTTGACAGGCATATCCCTCGCACCCCGGCCGACCCAGTCGCAGGCACCTTACTATTAGGGCTACAACCTGTTTTATATATCTAGGACACGCCAACTAGACCTAACCTCGCCTGATGGTAAGCTAAAGGTAAAAGTCTCAGGAAAGGGGGTCACCATTACAGACACTAAGTAATGTTACAATGCTCAGCTTGACGGTCTCATCAGATGCTTTTTCACGCCCCGCTTGAAGAACCCGGGACTGTAGGAAGAAGGAAACACGTGTGCTGGTAATGAATTCCAGGTCTTGGTGGTGCGGCAAAGAAAAGAATCTCTGAACCGCTTGGTTCTTGCTCGTATTTGCTGCACAGTGTGAGGGTGACATCGAAGCATCTAATCATTTCATTGATTTCAGTGATAATGAACATTATTATTATAATATACAATTTTTTTATTTAAAAACTTAGTTTATAATTAATGTAATAAGATATAAACTAATATTTACAAGAATATGACGGTATATCTTTGGTGCCTTGGAAGATGGGTAGGTCTTTGGTGTGGGACGCAACATGCGTCGACACCCTTGCCCCTTCCCATCTTCCAAGTACGACAGATTGCGCTTGTGCTGCTGCGGCATCTGCTGAGACCCTTAATCGGCGAAAATATGATAACATTACAAACAATTACATATTTGAGCCGTTTGGGGTTGAAACGCTGGGTTCGTGGGGTCCGAGCGCAGGGTCGCTATACAAAGAAATAGCAAAACGACTGGTCGATGCTTCGCATGACCAAAGGGCTGGCCTCTTTTTCGCTCAACGGATTGGCATTGCCATCCAACGGGGCAATGCCGCCAGCCTTTTGGGCACATTACCAGTCGACATCGATGGGGAGGAATTCTTCGATGCTTAATTTGATCCTTTTATTATTATTATTATTAATTAATTATTACTAATTATATCAACGCAAGGGAAGCCGAGGGCTAGTGCCAGTTATTAATATTCTTTAAAAGACTAAATGACGCACCCTAGCCAGATGGACGGACGACCTGAAAAAGGTGACTGGGACAGACTGGATGCGGAAGGCGGAGAATCGGATAAAATAGCGCGCATTGGGAGAGGCCTATGTCCAGCAGTGAACTGTGGTGGGCTAATTGATTATTTGAAAAAACGGACTGAATATTACCTCCAACTTCTTGTTTCACTGCGACTTCTCCCCATACTCCTGGCGCCTCCGCACCAGGGTCTGCGTGACCGACGCTCAAGTGCATCATTGGGCGAGATATCACAAACCTGTCTTCGCGAGCGTTTCCCATTAGTTCTACAGGTGAATACTGTTGGACATAATACATTAAGCTTTTTTTTTATACCACTTAGGTGGCAGACAAGCATACGGCCCACCTGATGGAAAGTGGTTACCGTGGTCGATGGACGTGTGTAACACCAGAGAAGCCAGTGCTGTAAGCACAGAGTCTCTTTGCTGTCAGTGTAGAGGACAAAGCGCGTCAAGCCTTTAGTCATCGCACTGACAGCACAAATTCTCCAGTGAGCTTTGGCTACCCTACCTACTCACCGCTTCAACTATACTACTGCTAGTGCCAGTGGGGACGCCGTTAACCGGACGAGTGATCAACCCTTCAGTGTTCCCTTTTACAAATTGCTCCTATACGCGTATGAGACGACGGTATTTCCGTCCAATTGAGCAGTCCGACTGGGGAAGTACTTCCTTTTACTATCTTTTTTTTTTTATACAACTTATGTGGCGGACAAGACAGGCACACTCACAGACACACAATCCACAAGAACTGGAGTCCAGATACTGAGAAGAGTGCTGCCACTGGGGAGCACCTTCCTCGAGACACTACATACATACATACATATAATCAAGCCTTTATCCCTAAAGGGTTAGGCAGAGGTGAATTAACACCCACATTTCACCAATCATTGCTTTCGGCCCCTCGTAATAGGGGGTGAGCCTACTGCCGTCTTCCGGGCACTATTGTTGATTCGAGCCATACATCTGAGACTGAGTCTGTCTATATCCGTCTCATGTTAAGCAGAACTATCCCTTAGTCGCCTTGTACGACACCGCATGGGAAGAGATAAGGTGGTCCAAATTCTACTCTGCCGGGAACCACTAGACACTTGACGCTCAATAAATCCGCTCTTAGTTAAGGACTGATTGCAGATAAAAAAAGACTCTAAGGAGTAGTAGTAAAGAAATACACTACTTGTACTCACCATGTTGCATTCCATCATCATAGTGAATAGCTCCTCACTCTGGAGGCAGCTCTTCCTCAGTTCATAGCAGTTCCGGAGCCTGGCACGACAGATGTAGCATGCCAGTACCGGTCTGAGGTCTTCCGTGTCAAACTGTTAAGGACAATCCATATTTTTTGAAACAAGGATGGTGAATCAAAATCAAATAATTTTAGAGCTTGCCTGAGCCAAAATGACATCACTAGCTATATAGTACTTCCTACAGCTACTGCGAATGGGGACACTGTTGACCTGACAGGTGATCAGCCCTTCCGTGTGGGTCTATTCACCCATTTCTTCAAAACTAATCTCAGATAGCGTCACCTTCGCTGGAGCTCGTTCATATTACTACCTGGACTGACGTTTAAACATGCTCTGAGATCCGCATCCCTTACGCACAAATTAGTGAAGACATGTGCCACGTGCAAATCTAATCTCAAATCTTTGCTGGTGTTTGTACATATTACAACCGAAACCAACAGTTTAAAGTGCACTGAGAACACGTCCCTTACGCACAATTTAATGAAGACAATGTGTGGTCACCTTCTCTGGAGCTCGTTCATATTATAACCTGGGCCGATGGTTTAACATGCTCTGAGAACCTTGTCCCTTCCACACAAATTAAAGAAGACAGAGGGGTGGCACATGCAAGACTAATCTTAGACAGGATCACCTTTGTAGAGCTTGTCTTAGGGTGCTTACATAGAGTAGCAAGTTACCAGTATTGGCAAGCCGGTATCTATACCTACTATGTATCATATTAATATCATAGAACTGAAGTTTTTTTTTTTTTTTTTTTTTTTATATAGGACACGTCAATTGGAGTTCGCCTTGCCTGAAGGTAAGCTGAAGGCAAAATCCCAGAAAAGAGGGTCACCATTACTTACACATACCGTGTGACAATGGTGACACTCAGCTTGACGGCCTTATCATATGCTTTTTCACGCCCCGCTTAAAGGACCCGGGACTGTAGGAAGAAGGAAACACGCACCACGCACATTTGCTTGTTTGTTTGGTTTTACACACTTACCACAGTATAAGAACAGTATGTTTTATCTAACCCAACCTAAGCTAATGTAACCATATGGATTACAATGATTGAAGAGTTGAAATGTGACAGGAATGTGTGGGGAAGAATGATATGTTGCTCAGACGCCAAATAATTGACACCAAGGCAGGTAGATGATGAATAGATTAAAAATTCTTATTATTATCAATATTATTTTTAAACTTTCGCGGTGTGAATTCATAATTATACTAAGTATCGGGACTTCTCGCGATCGCGCTTCAGTCAAGTCGTGACCACGGGTGCTGCAACGCATCCGAAACGTCGGCAGAAATAGTAAGTTCCAAAATATTATCAATATATTTAAAAAAAGGCTTCGAGAGTTCTTGGTCATAAAAATATATTACTCAATTAGTGAGTTTATGGACTATGTAAACAATGTGACTTGACATATTAATTTATCTTATATTATCATATCTTTTAATATTTTAACTAATTTAATTCTATAATTACATCTGTCACGTATTTATCATTCTCATATTGACTTGACGATTAAAACAATTTGACATTAATCTAACTAATGTAATAAATGCATGTGTTAATTGTATTCTTTGGCTAGTATAATGATATTATAACTCAATTTTTATAATGATTTATCCAAATAGTTGTATTTTCAATTTAATTTTAAGTCTGTGATTGTTATAATCTTATTGTACGTCATACCTGACATGTTACAGAGATACCTACCTAACCTATGTAAATGATAACAACATCTAAGAAGTAATACCTGTGACAAACAATAAATGAATTTGAAGATTTCTATTTACAATGTGGGCAAAGATGAAATAACTAGTAAACTAAATGGTGTTAATCTTTTCTTACCAATGTCGAGGTTAACGCCTCGTACACGTCTTGTAGATCAGTGTCAGCGATGGAGCGCAGTCCACCGTCTTTCGACAAGCAAATTCTACACATCGACAGCTTCTCCATAATCGCAGTGTGAACTTCGTTGCCAGCCGTTAGCGGAGACCAAGCGAAGACTTATTCTATTGTACTTCTATTCTCATATATACTCTTTATTAGGTATAATTATACTTCATAGTCAAGGCTGAATATATTTTTACTCGTAGAAAAGTGTAGCTACAGTTCTTACTTCTTGAACGAAGTGGAATAGACAAAACCAATTATCACTTTTTATTCTTTTTTATGAAGTACCTGTCGTTTTTTTTTAATTGTTAGAACCTCAACACTAATTAATCAATCAATTCACTATTCTGTTCAATTATATAAAACTAAATAGCTAACATGAAAAAGGAAAAACGAAGAAAAGAAAATTAGGTAGCGCAAAAATTTACGGAAAATTACATTTGACAACCTATTGACATTGACCTTCCTCTGTGACATTGACAATAATGAAATGACAATTGACAATATTGACATTTGACAAAAAGGTTTTTTATATATTTTTTGCTAGGAATTTTTGATATAGTTACAAATGATTTGAGCCGTGGCCATTGAGAGCCGTGGTGTCGTGAAGGTAGTACATTCGACTGATATGCAGGGAACGCGTGTTCGATGCCCGGTCGGTGCATATATTTTTATATTTGCGTTGGTCTGGATTTGTAATTACCTTGGAGTGCACGTTAACGCTTCGATTCCGGTTGTCAAACATACACCTATATATGGTCGGCAGCGCGAGTGTGATACCCCTGGTGTTGGATACGTCCATAGGCCACGGTAACGGCTTCCCATCAGGTGGGCCGTGTGCTAGTCTGCCAACTAAGTGGTATAAAAAAAAACCACCTGTGGCGATCGCTGTATAGAAAAAATAGGAGAAATGTCTATCAATTTAAACTTTTCTCTGAGGGAGACTCTTGGGCCTAAATTATAAATAACTCGCACATCCCGCTTTTGTAACCCAAATATTGTGTTTAAATCTGTAGACCAACCCCAAAGAAGACCTCCGCCCTACAGAATACCGCGGTTATAATAACTTCATGTTGTGTTCCCAGCGGTGAGTAGGGTAGCCAGAGCTCACTGGAGAATTTGTGCTGTCAGTGGGATGACTAAAGGCTTGTACTGCTTTGTCCTCTACACTGACGGCACAAAAACTCGGTGCTTACAGGGTCGGCAGCGCGAGTGTGGCTTCTCTGGTGTTACACACGTTCATAGGCCACGGTAACCACTTTCCATCAGGTGGGCCATGAGCTTGTCTGCCACCTAAGTGGTATAAAAAAAAGAAGTAGAAATCCGTAGCTCAAAATACTGTGAAAATAGCAGAAGTAAACTATTCTAGCCGTATCCACTTCTGTCAAGGTCCTAATCTTTTTTACAGCGTAGGAGGCCGAACTTAATCTACTGGCTATTTTTTCAATATGTGATCTCCACTGTAGTTTAGTGTCAATACTCAAGCCTAGGAACAGTGTCGATCCCACAAGGTTCAACACCTGTGGTTGCGCCAGTAGTAGTAAATTCAAATCGTCTCTCAATTGGTTGACACTGAACACACGCTCCCTATACCCATCTCCCTCCCGCACTACCTCTAAAGTGAGATAACAATAGTTTTCGCCCCGCCAATGGTTGAAATAGCCGCATCTTGACTTCCGTTTGAACTAGTAGCAGCAATGGCGGCAGCGCGCGCGACTCTCAGAAATGAATAATGTTTGTTGGATTTTAACCGCTTTCATAGACCTTTACCGATCGGATTGTGCCTCTCATGTGTCCCTCAAGTGATTTAGTGATGTGGGCAGCAGCTCCTGAGCCAGGAAGAGAAGACCGGTGCACCGGCTCCGACAGCACGTGGCGTCATAAAGGTTAGTGCATCCTCTCCTAATTTCTTGGGTTGCATTCAATGCCTAAACCACCTCCGCGGCAACCCGATCACCTATCTTGTTTGTTGTGTAAAGTGTCATATGAAACATTTAGCTTCACCCCCGCAAAATACAGTCCACTAGCTCAGGTGGCATGAGAATCGCGCCACCAACCTGTTCATTGAGTTATACATTGGTTTCCACCTGTGTAACATTAGGTAGAGTAAATTTAATACATTTAGTTTTATTATTATTATTTAATACACTAGCAGCATAAGCTGATATATCACTGCACTTGTGTTTTGATTGTCCAATGTTTATCAAATTTTATTACACTTTCCGGAAGCTTTTCTTTCCATTAACAAAGATTGATATAGTGATTGGCACCGGGTGTTATCCCAGTATATAAATTCTGGCCCACCTCTACAATTTCCTACGATTTATAGCTCCCATAAAAAAGTTTGCTCACCACTGGATTAGACAGTGTCTGCAGATCGAAGGATAAACACGTATCAGCTGTTATGTATCTGTGCCGACGTATGCAATCTCGCCGGGACCTCAACCACGACACGAGGCCTGAACCAACCGTCTCAACAAATTGCATAGGCAAACCCGCATGTTACGCTATACTGAGTGAACCTTATTATAAAGACAGCAAGTACGAGTTGCCGAATCGGCGCCACATGCAGCGATTTTCCAAGTGTCCCGCCTCATGCCGCATCGTCAGCAGAATAGTGGCGTGATCGTAAATCGATTGCATCAATATGCGAACCGATTCATAATCTTTATTACAATAACGATTCACTTCTGTTCTTGCATCGTACGTGGTCACTAGACTTAATTAGCGGTAGTAGTTAGAATGTAGTTCTCATCATCGAACTCATTCACTTAGGCTAGTATGGTGTAATATAGTTCCAACATCGAGTGCATTCGCCTTTAGGCTAGTTAGATTAAATTAAATAAGTACAATAAATCTCGTTTAAAGTGATTCTAGTTTCCTTCTTGTACCCTCTGGCTGCGGGAAAACGTAATTCAGCTAGTCCTCGATTAAACCAATCTTATATATTTATTTTATATTTATGTTAATTAACGACACGATGGTGTTTCCGTCTAATTGAGCAGTCCGACTGGGGAAGTACCTCCGCCCTATAGAATACCCCGGCCACAATAACCTTGCGTTGTGTTCCCGGCGGTGATTAGGGTAGCCAGAGTTTACTGGAGAGTTTTTGTGCTGTCAGTGGGAGGACCAAAAGCTTGTCCTGCTTTATCTCTTACACTGACAGTGCAGAAACTCTCTGTGCTTACAGGGTTGGCAGCGCGAGTGTGACTCCATTGGTGTTGTACACGTCCATAGGCCGCGGTTACCACTTTACATCAGGTCGGCGCTGTGTGTGCCACCCAAGTGGTATAAAAAATATTACAATACAGTGGTTCAAGTAAATTATAATATCTTGTTGGAATATTTTGCTATAAATAAAAAGAAAACATTCAACATTCCATCAAGACATAATACAAAAGGAAATTTTACTTAAAGGTCTGGCAACCATGCCATAAATTAAAAAAAAAAACATTCATCCAATGTGTATACCTGCTATAATGTTTCTCGAGATTACATTTACAGTCATAACATTTATTACACGCATCAAATTGATATGGTTTGTCACCACTGGGTAATCGTACGTGAACATTTTAAAGCGTCTATTGCATACATTGCATTGGAACCGTTTCTCATCACTTTGTTTATGAATAACATGTAAATTTAAATTACTCTCCTTACTAATTACTAATAATAAAAGGTAGTACAATTATCGATTCTGTGGTAGAGGTATATATATTTTTCATTTACCTGACTTTTTGATTAAGATACACCCGTCTGTGGTCACAGGCTGACTTACTCAGTGGTGCCCACCCGCTGTCTTCGACTCTGAGATAGAAGATTCTGCATCTACCCGCACTTTTTCGATATTTTATACATTTTACTTTCGCCTTTTGTCGTCACATACCACACATATTGTACGGGATACATACCTAACCTAAATGACTACGGATCAGGATCTTTTTTTTTTACGTGCGCTAAACAAACAAACACGTAAATCAACAAAATCGTTGAGTAGTGAAAACAGTGTAGTGAACAATGAGATGCAGGCTGATATCAGTTGTTTCAACTGCTGGCCTGTTCCCCAATAATAATAATAAATCCCCACGGATACCCCCCACCGGAGCCGGAGGAAGAGGCTATGTCGGACTCGAACCGACTAAAACGCACGCCGCCTATGGGTCGCTTTTGGTTGCCGAAGGTGAGGTTGACAAGTATATTCCTCGCACCCCGGCCGACCCAGGGCCATCTCTCACGATCTGGCACTCTCCTCGGCTATAGGGACTACAGAGTTCCCAACTCGTACCCGGAAACGGGGAGTCGCGTGAGGCGCGCCGCCGCCGCGCCGCGGCCTGCTTCTGCCAGGGTGACAGGCGGTTCCACCTGTCACCCCCTGGCCAGGAGCTTTTTTATTTATTTATTAAGAAACAAACCGTTACAATTACATTAGAATATACAGCACTTTTCAAATATAGACCTACAGTTTGTTACGCACGTAAGCCGTGACCGTTCCAACGAAAAAACATATTTGCATTAAATTGGAATCGAAGCCGCGCCCTCTGCGTAGTTGTAGAGTTCACGACCGCCAAGCCACAAGGTGTCGGTACCTACATACATATATTTACGCCTGTGAACCCCCAAAGAGGGAAGTACATTTCGCCAACTGATTTTCAGACTCACATAATACGCGTGAGTCTATTACCGTCAAACGGGTACTTTGGCATTTGCTGTATGTTTACTGTCGGATAGAGAACAGCCCTATCCCTCAGTCGCTATCCACAATACCCATGGGAAGAGATGAGGTGGCCCTTTCCACTCCACCGGGAACCAGCAGACTCTAAAATAAAACAATAAGTGTTTGTATGTAAATCATTTATTTTTCGATTGTTTCCATCAATTGGAAGGAAATAATAATTAATAACCACTTTTTGAGATATTCACTTCACATGTATTTCTTTATACCACTTAGGTGGCAGACAAGCACACAGCTCACCTGATGGTAAGTGGTTACCGTGGCCTATGGACTTATGCAACACCAGGGGTGTTACACTCGCGCTGCCGACCATGAAGAAATATTCTGATGCCCCTCTTGAAGAACGCCATATTGTAGGTGCTTGGGATATCGGGGGCAGTTACATTCTTAGAACGTAGAACTTCCTTATGAATTCGAAGAGAGGAACAGAATCCCATTAATTTCGTATAGTTTCATGCGGTCATAAAAATAGTTGGAAGAAGGAAATAAATCCTTGCTTTATTTTTTTCTTCCAATTATCAACAATGAATATAGAAATAGGGTTTCTTTTTGGAGTTTTTGTCGATGTATGATTTTTTTTTTTATATATAGGACACGCCAACTTGATCTCACCTCGCCTAATGGTAAGCTAAAGGCAAAGTCTCCGGAAAGAGGGTCACCATTACAGACACTAAGTACTACAATGGTGGCATTATGTAACGCATCACAATTGGTGGGTGACACGGTACTAGCGATATACCAGCCGCCATTCTAATTATATTTGAAACTACCCTCATTTTTTTATTATTTTTTATTATCAAAACACATACCTACCTATAATCGCGCCTTTATCCCCGGAGGGCTAACCCTCCAGAGATGAAGGCGTGATTAGGTTATGTATGTACTGCCATTTAATTTCTGGACTTTTTAGGGTTCCAACTACCCGTAACGAGCGATATAGATGTTCGTATGGCAAGCGATACTCTTTTCTGGGACTTTGCCTTCAGCTTACCATCAGGCAAGGCGAAGTCCAATTGACGTGTCCTATATAAAAAAAAAAGAGACCCACGGCTTAACATGCTCTCCGAGGCACGACCAGACCAATTGAAATACCCATATTCATGCATACAAATTTTTACACTGAGGGGCGATCACACCCGCGTCCATTGCATAGCAGTTGCGGTCACTACCATCAGGTCAAAGTGGCTGACAACACTTTTGTTATTGACTGTACATAAATATTGAGCGTTTCAGAGATGGTTTTCTTTTTTTATTGATATCTCATTAGTGTGTAATTTTATGTGTCGCTGTAGATAACGTTTATCAGTTAAATATTTCTTACACACATCACATTGATACCGTTTCTCAGTCGTGTGTACAAAAGTATGTCGTTGAAGACTAATCTTGTAAGAAAAACATTTTTTACACACTTCACACTGGTACGGTTTCTCAATACTGTGTTGTTGAAGATGTCTATTTAGGCGATGCTTAAAACTAAAAGATTTCGGACATATGTCACATTGGTAAGGCCGTTCGTCAGTGTGTATATGAAGATGAGCATCTAAGTAAGTTTTATGTTTAAAATATTTGGAACATACAACACATTGATAAGGTTTTCCAATACTATGTATACGTTTATGTGCCTTAAGCTCAGACTTGCGGACAAAACTTTTCGTACATACATCACATTGATGTGGTTTCTCACCAGTATGATATCGGTTGTGTATGTCATAAATAGACTTACAATTAAAATATTTATCACAAAGGTCACAATGATATACCGTCTTACCAGTGTGACAGCGATAGTGTATATATAAACGAGTTTTATTTTTAAAACATTTCTTACATACATCACATTGTAGTGGATTTTCACTGTGCTCTCGCATATGAAATAATAAATAATTCTTACGATCATAACCTTTGCCACATGCATCACATTGATATGATTTCTCCCCAGTGTGCCGACGCATATGTGATTGCAGGTTACCTTTACGATTGAAACCTATATGACACACATTACACTTGAACGGTTTGCCAGCTGTGTGCGTCTTGACATGAGCATCTAAATAACCGCTTTTAGTGAAGCATTTATTACACACATCACATTGATATGATTTCTGGTTAGCGTGTGTTAGAACATGCCTTTCGAAGTATGACTTACGGGCATACGCTTTATGACAAGTGTCGCATGTATACGATTTCGCTATAGCGATGGTTCGTTCTGACGAAGTCTGTTCAATGTACTTAGATTTGCCGGTGGTTGGGTCCCGTTTCTTCGGTATGATTGGAGCCTCTTCGGAGGTATCTAAAAAAAACATCATCATTATAAATATCACGCATATCGCCCTCTTTTTTTCTTTACGTGCGAAAAAATCTCTACAGATCCCCGCCGTAGCTGGTGGGAGAGGTTATGTCGGACTCGAACCGACTAAAAGGCACGGCACCTGTGGGTCATTGTTGGTTGCCGAAGGTGAGGTTGACAGGCATTCAATCTCGATCTGGCCCTCCTCGAGTGCGGGGACCACGGATCCTCAACTTAACCCCGGAAACGGGGCGGCTCCACACGGGTGGAGCCACCCCGTGGATGACGGCATCCCCAGCCCTGCGCTTATGGGGGGCGGAGGTCATTCATCGACCTGTAAACTACCCTTCTAGACCAATTCATCTTTATTGCCTGAATCTTTTCTCAACTGAGTTGGAGGTCGACTTTCCATTCTAACGAAGATGCGGCTGAACTTCATTTTTTTTTATACCACATAGGTAGGCAGACAAGCACACGGCCCACCTGATAGAAAGTGGCTACCTTGACCTATGAACGTGTGCAACACCAGGGGAGTCACACTCATGCTGCCGACCCTGTAAGGACTGAGAGTTTCTGTGCCGACGACGGTGCAGAAGACATAATCAGGACCAGCCTTTAGTCTTCCCACTGACAGCACAAAAACTCTCTAGTGAGCTTTGGCTACCTTACTTACCCCACCGGGAACACAACACGGGGTTATTTTAGCCGTGGTATTCTGTAGGGCGGAGGTACTTCCCCAGTCGAAATGCTCAATTGGGACGGGAATACTGTCGTGTACTACCTCCTTCAAGTTCTATTAGCAACTAGACTTACTTGTTCTGCCATCGTTTAGTTCGTGCTTCACGATATCAACAGGTGTGTCTTCTCGGTATGGACTGTCCGGAGAGACCTCATCGTCTTCGCTAGCTTGATCTGCAGAGTCGTTCATATCATCTGCAATTATCGTGAGTACAATGTGGATATTCAATTCAATTCAATTCAATTCAATTCAATTCGATTTATTTATTTCTAAACAAACATAGTATATATTGAAATGTCAATTATAAGTAAGAAATACATACAATCAATGAAATACACTATAATGTCAAGATAAAATAAAATAAAAATCCAGGTACAATTAAACTACAACTTTACATTTAGTCAGAAATACGTCTCAGCCATTATCCACAAATTCATCCACTGTGTAGTAACATTTCTCCAACAACAAGGACTTTAACTTAGGTCGATGAACGACCTCCGCCCCCCATGAGCGCAGGCCTGGGGGTGACAGGTGGAACCGCCTGTCACCCGCAGCAGAAGCAGGCCGCGCGCGTTTCCCCGTATCCGGGGACGAGTTGGGGACTCTGTAGTCCGCACACCCGAGAAGAGGGCCAGATCGTGAGAGATGGCCCTGAGTCGGCCGGGGTGCGAGGGATATGCCTGTCAACCTCACCTTCGGCAACCAAAACGACCCACAGGCGGCGTGCGTTTTAGTCGGTTCGAGTCCGACATAACCTCTTCCACCGGCTCCGGTATGACTTTAACTTTTTCGTGAAGGAATTGGTTTTATAAACATCAAGCTTTTAGTCACTAAGCAGACTATTAAAAAGTTTTATTGCTTGCTATTTCGCACTATGTATCACGACGTTAATTCTCGGTTTCAAGATATCTTATTAGATGAAATTTTAAAGCATTTAGTGTGCTAACTATTCAAATTGATTAAGATCAACTATGCTACTCAAGTAAGTTATTATATTCAGATAATTCTATATACTACATAAGTCTAATTCGCATTTGACTGGTTTTTGCGAAACATTTTGTAGTACATGGTCGAAGATAGATACACACCTTCAGGCTCGCCGCACTCTGCCTTCCAGGTGCGACAGATACTGGGCACCTCTATCGCTATCTCTGTCTCGAACACATCATCAACACTCAGCTGCACGATGGGATGCACTATTTCGAGCTTATAACTGTGAGCATCCGCCACCAGCTTCACCGGCTTGAACTGGAAAAGGGCTGTACATTAATAACTTGAGGCTCAACAGGGGGGAGATAAAGCTGCAGAGTTTGTTTGTTTGTTTGAACGTTCTAATCTCTGGAGCTACTGGTCCGATTTGAATGATTCTTTCAGTGTTGGGTAGTCCATTTATCGAGGAAGGTTTTATGCTATATATCATCACGCTACTACTTAAGGTAGCGGAGCATTGATAATAAATGTTAACAAATCCGTCAATTTTTCATACATATTTCGAAGACTAAAACATACGGGCTCAAAGGGATATGAAGCTTCAAAATATACCCCGGGCGAAGCTGGGGTGGGTCAGCTAGTACATACATATAATCACGCCTTTATCCCCGGAGGGTTAAGCAGAGGTGGCTTAGTGATTAAGGAGTCAACCTTACGATCGCGAGGTCCCGGGATCGAATCCTGGCCATTACACTACCGATGTGAATCCACTCCTAGCACAAGCAATTAGCTTAGTTGGAGGGGTTAGAGGGAATATTAGTAATTAGAGAGGAGAGGTACTCTGAAACCTGACCACGTATCACCATGGGAGAAGAGGGGGAGGGTTATATGCGGGAGATAGATAGATAATACTTTATTATGCACCAATAACCAAGAACCGCGGTAGCCTAGCGGTATGGGTAATGGAATGCTGAGACGAGGTCTAGGGTTTCGATCCCAGGTTTTACCATGGCACACACCAGTGACTTTGAGATGCTTTTCGAAGTTATGTGTGTATTTATCGTAGGTTTATAAGTGCCCGGTTAGTGGCAATAGGCTCGCCACCTATTACATTGGGACTTAAACATAAACTGGCGAAATGTGGGTGCTAACACCTCTGCCTACCCCGTCCGGAAATATAGGCGTGAGTTTATGTTATGTACACCAATACATTTACAGCTGAGACAAGTAGGTAACATGCATATAAAGTTTAATGTACAATGGGCGGCCTTATCGCTGAAGCGATTTCTTCCAGGCAACCTTGGGATGGACAGTAATGTGACAAGATAAAAGATATCTGGTGCAGTTATCATATAAAACTAAATAAAAGGTGTACTAAAACAAAAAGAATGACAGAGAAAAGCATATTATAATATAATAATATACCTAATGTTTATTTCAGAAATTCTTCCATATTTTGTTAGTTACTAAGCAGTTAGGACTAAGCAGTTACGGTCGCACATATAGCATATACCTGCAAAGCATATTTAATCTTCAGCGGAGAATTCTCCGTAAAATTGTATCCACAAACATCAAACAGCAGTTCGATGATGATGATTATGGTTTGTTCAATTATTGCAAGATATTACCAGTGCATATTCAAGTCAATAATTTGGTTCTCAAGGAAAACTTTTTTAACCAAGATTTTCGATATAAAATAAACCATCCTGTATGCACTCGGGCGGTGGCTCGAGGAATGTTGTGTGAGCCGAGTGACGCAAAAAACACCTACGGCGAGCGAACGACTGCTTACCTGGTTCCTCGACTAATTAACGAATTACCCCCGGAATTGCGCAATATTGATAGCATTGAGCCCTGCAGTGTCAAAATGAGACTCAAATTGCATTTCCTAAAATCACTTGTTTAACATTTTTTTTTAACCGCTGAGGCATTGATTATAAACCGCATAGGTTTTGCTTTGTAAATGCTTATGAATCTTTTTACTGTATGTAATTGTTTAGATGATAAATAAATTTAAAAAAAAAAGTTAAACTTACAACTAATGTTAGTAGGTAAAAATACAATTAAATAGTTTGGGTGCGCCACTCCGATCCGGGGACTGTGTCAGACTTTATTGCATGTATTTTTATCCACCGATCGACCAACGCTCTAAGGATCGTATTGGGACTGCCGCGGGTACGGCGTAAGAGTGAGGCGCTTCATTTATGCATGATCGCCGAAAAACTATCTACGTTTGCCTCGGCAAACATGACAGATGCGCTACAAAAACGCGGCAGTCCCATCAGCATCTGGCATTATAAAATTGGTAAATAAACATGTCGTGATTAATAGACAGACCCAAACACAATGTTTCCTCGGCGACTGTTCACGCGCGAGGCACGTGTGCAACTAGCTACGCGGCATACGGCGCGGCGAGGGGCGCAGGGGGCACAGATCGGAACCGAGTTGACGTGTTTTTATTACTTTTATAAACAAATATTAATTATTTACAGTCCACTGCTCATTATTATCACCCGAAGTACATATTAACCCGAAGCCAAAACAAATGATCCGGCTCGAAGGACCCCCTGCAGAGGGGACTGTCCGTAACACCAATGATGTATACGGACATTCGATGTCAAGGCGACAATCAAGTCAAATTGACGTGTTCCATAGAAAAATAAAAACTCACCATGGTATGACTGAGCATCTGTGTGAAGACCTGCTCGCTCTGCATGCAGCTGGCTCGCAGCTGGCGACAGTTCTGGAGGCGAGCGCAACAGATGTAACAGGCCTGAAGCGGTCTTCTGTCATCCGTCTTCAACTGTACAGCGGAAATTTTAGATTGGCATTATTATTTTTATACTAGTATTACCATTATTCCACAATTGAGCAGTCCGACTGGGGAAGTACCTCCGCCCTACAGAATACCGCGGCTATAATAACTTCGTGTTGTGTTCCCAGCGGTAAGTAGGGTAGCCAGAGCTCACTGGAGAATTTGTGCTGTCAGCGGGATGGCTTGTCCTGCTTTGTCCTCTACACTGACGGCACAGAAACTCTGTGCTTACAGGGTCGGCAGTGCGAGTGTAGCTTCTCTGGTGTTACACACGTCCATAGGCCATGGTAACCACTTTCCATCAGGTAGGCCGTGTGCTTGTCTGCCACCTAAGTGGTACAAAAAAAAACTTATAAATTAATATAGGATAATTAATAAATATTAACAATAATGTAATATGCTGTTTTATTCAGGCATATGAATAAAAATAATAATAATAAATTAATAATAATAATACCTACATATGACAATGTGTCTAATTTTTTATATCTAATTTATATAATATTTCTAATTTTGGTAGTATATAAATAATGGAAAATTCAGTGTACAAATCAGGGAGCTCCATCAGCCAACAAGCTGTAATACAGTTTGGCAGAAGAAAAATACTGTAACAATGCTTGTTTTAGGTGAATAAATTGTATTTCATTAAAAAATAATACCGCGCTAGCCTAGTAGTATGGGTAATGGACTGCTGAGACGAGGTCTCGGGTTCGATCCCAGGTTTTACCATGGCACACACCAAAGACTTTTCGATGCTTTTCGAAGTTATGTGTGTATTTATCACAGGTTTATAAGTGCCCGGTTAGTGGCAATAGGCTCGCCACCTAAACATAAACTGGCGAAATGTGGGTGCTAGTACTTCTGCCTACCTCTTCGGGGATATAGGCATGAGTTTATGTTATGTATGTTATGTCTATATCCATTGGTCTGTATGATGACGACCTCCGTGGCGTTGCGGTAGAGCATTCGACTGCTATGCAGGGGGCGCGGGTTCGATCCCCGCTCAGTGCAAATATTAGTATGCATGAATATGTATATTTGCATTGGTCTGGGTGTTTCTATGTATAATACGTATGTATTCACAAAAAAAAAGTATTTAAGTATGTTTATCCGTATTCTAGATTCCATAACACAAGCTAGTTAAACTATGCTTACCATGGGTCTAGATAGCGTTGTGTAGAATGTTGCAAAAAAAAAAAAAAATTTGCTTAGTTGGAGGGGTTAGAGTTTATTTTAAGACCTCGATTTTATTAATGGTCTCTTCAGCAAAGCGCTGTAATTTTGCCAATATCAAGTAAATTGTAAATGTTCATAAAATTATTAATGGCGAGACGCCAATGTCAAGTTTTTCAAGAAATTTCACCAGAGCCACGTGAGCCACGCCAGTAAATTTGTTGCCGTGTGTCCACCCTCCACGAGATTCAGGTGGTCGATCAGGACGTGTGGTTGGATTTTAGAGGGCAAGGAGAAGTAAGGTGCTGGTTTCTGTGACGGGACGCCACGGACGCCGCTCCCAAGGCAACGGGCTCCTTGGCAACCAGCTGCCACAAAAAACATTCTCAGTCAATTTCTCAGTACTATTTTATTGTGACAGTTAATTTATAAAGTGTTTTTTTTGTATATATAGTGTTTAAGGAACTATGTGTTAGTTTTAAGAATTTTAAGTGCTCCATTTTCATAGCATTTTTATGTTGCACGATAGTGATGCGGAGGTAAGTCAACCTACTGCTTCGTTATTGAATGTGATACGATGCCCTCACTGCTCCCAAGCCCGTATTTTTAAGAGTGAGAGAGGTTTGAAGATACATATCGGAAAAGTACACAAACCCCGACATGTATCTCCGAACCCCCCTCTGGTTATTCAACCCTCTACAAGTACAGTTTCTGAAAACATTATTGAAATTCCCTTTTGGCAAAGACTATCTCACTTAAAAAACTCTGTTTCGATCCTAAAGAGAATTCCTCGCGGTGCAAGACCAATTGTTGCGAAAAGTTTGTCAAACTGCATAGGTCTTGTACTTCGAGAAAATAGTAAAACGGCTTGGGAGCAACTGCTCACCTTCCCATACAAAATTTTACATATTAGAACAGACAGGACAGACCGGACAGCCCACCGAACAACAACAAATTCATTGACGTCTCAAATTAAAAATAATTGTAGCGTCATAACGGAAAATATAAACCCAACATACTCTTCGTTTCGGAAAAGCAATATTTTTAACTTGGTTGAATCAAAATTGAGGGATGGTGACATAAGTGGGGCATCGAGATTGCTTTTTAGTAGCGATGTAGTGGCGCCCTGCTCTCCTGAGACCCTTACTGGTCTGCGGAGCAAGCATCCAGCGCCTGCGGGTGGCCTTTCCTTTCCTGAGGCACCTGTCCCCGACCCTGATTGCCTGTGCGTAACGGCCAAGGAAGTGTTGGCAGCCGTTGTCTCCTTTCGAAGTGGCTCTGCCGGAGGTCTTGACGCATTAACCCCACAACATTTAAAAGATCTTTTAGGGCCAAGCACCGGGGAGGCTGGTGAGGCACTTCTGAAGGAGCTAACGGCTCTCATGAATTTGATGCTCTCCGGTAGTGTGGATGATGCCATCACAGACATTTTGTATGGGGCTAATTTGTGTGCCCTACGCAAGACAGATGGTGGCATTCGTCCTATTGCCGTGGGATGTACGTACCGACGTATGGCAGCCAAACTCTGTTGTAAATATTACAAAACCGAGTTATCTTTGAAGTTCCAGCCCCTCCAAATTGGTTTTGGTTCAAAGGGGGGCTGTGAGGCTGCCATACATGCTTTATCAACCTACCTTGGCTCCAGTAAAGGTGAGGTCATTCTCAAGGTCGATGTGAAGAATGCTTTCAACTCGGTGAACAGAGACACCTTGTTGAACCAAGCTAAATTAGAAACACCCAAAATTTATAATTTTCTTTGGCAATGTTACAGATACCCCTCCAAATTATTATACAAGGACAACCTTTTGAAATCAGCTGTTGGATGTCAACAAGGAGACCCTCTTGGACCGGTAATTTTCAGTTTAGCTATTCAGCCCATTATTCGGCGGTTAAATTCTAAATTTAATGTATGGTACCTAGACGATGGGACTCTAGGGGGAGATGTGGAGAAAGTTTTACAAGATTTGGCATTTATTAAAAATGAATTTAGATTAATTGGTTTAGAACTAAATGACAGCAAATGCGAGATTTTTTTAAACGACGTTTCGGACAAAATTTCTACTATCTCTAAATTCAATTCCATAGCTCCCACCATCAAAATTTTAGAAAAAGACTCTTTACGTCTCCTCGGGTCCCCAATCCTAGAAGATGCCTATACCCCATTTATAGAGGAAAAAATTCAAAATTTTAGTGACATTTCGGATCGCCTACTCAAAATTAATATACGACCTCCGTGGCGTAGCGGTAGAGCATACGACTGCTATGCAGGGGGTGCGGGTTCGATTCCCGCTCAGTGCAAATATTGTATGCATGAATATGTATATTTGCATTGGTCTGGGTGTTTCTATGTATAATATGTATGTATTTACAAAAAAAAAAGTATCTAAGTATGTTTATCCGCATTCTAGATTCCATAACACAAGCTAGTTAAGCTATGCTTACCATGGGTCTAGATAGCGTTGTGTAGAATGTCGTGGAATATTTATTATTATTATTATTATTATTATTACTCGGCTTTCACTATTCTTCGGTATTGCCTATTCGTTCCAAAATTCACCCATGCCCTACGATCAACGCCATTTTTTAAACATTTAACGATTTTGAAAAAAATGGACGAAATTATAGAAAATACCCTCACCAAAATTTTAAATGTGGCCTTGGATGACCGAGCTTTACTACAAGCGAATCTACCGATTCGCTTGGGTGGGCTCGGTATTCGCAAAATTTCAGATGTCAGCTTACCAGCGTTCCTGTCTTCAGTCCACAGTACCGAAGAATTAACTAGGAAAATCCTTGCACCTACACTAGTTAATTCTGAAGTATTGTGTAAGACTGATGCAGTGAACGCTTGGAAAATTGCATGTCCAAACACCGATCTCCCAAGGAACCTGTTCTCACAGCGTCAGTGGGACGGGCCGCTCTGCAGCTTAGTTGGAAAAAAATTACTAAATACATGTTCCAATGCTGCTGAGCGTGCCCGTTTACTGGCGGTTGGAGTGTGGGAATCGGGTCTTTGGCTACAAGCTCTTCCGTCATCTAACGTAGGGACTATGTTAGATGACACTACCTTCCGCATCGCAACTTGTCTCCGTTTAGGCGCGCCGTGTGTTTCTCCGCATCAATGCCGCTGTGGAGAAGCCGTTGACAGACTCGGACACCATGGTCTGTCGTGCTGCAGGAGCGCAGGGCGAATTCCACGGCACGCCAGCCTCAATGACATAATCCGCCGTGCTCTTGTCACCGCCGGTGTACCAGCTGTACTAGAACCAAACGGTTTGGCGCGTGACGATGGCAAGAGACCGGATGGCATGTCGTTAATGCCATGGAAGATGGGTAGGACTCTGGTGTGGGACGCCACATGCGTTGATACCATGGCTCCTACCCATATAACTAGCACGGCTGGCTGTGCTGGAGCTGCTGCTGCTTCTGCAGAGGCTCTCAAGCGGCGCAAATACTCCAATCTCATCGTAGATTATGAATTTGTGCCGTTTGGAGTCGAGACTTTGGGGTCATGGGGTCCGAGCGCTCGCAACCTCTTCCGTGAGATTGCGAAGCGTATGGTCGACGCTTCTCGTGACCAGAAGGCTGGCCTCTTTTTAGGTCAGAGAATAAGCATTGCCATACAACGTGGCAATGCTGCCAGTCTTCTGGGAACGCTGCCACAAGAGGCATGCGATGCGGAGGAATTCTACGACGCATTTTAATTGTTCTTAGCTATAAGTTGTATAATAGTTATTTTATTTTTATTGTATTTAATATTTATAAATTATTTAATATTATTTCTGTATAGATTACTTAGAATTGAGATATTGTTTCTATTTTATATTCCATGTCAAATATGTATATAGCTTATAATAAAGTGGTATCAATTTGAAAAATAAAAACATTAAATATAATAATAAATACACACATCAACAAAGTCTAGGGAACACATCATGGGGGAGTGGCTAGAGAGGCCACACGGCAGCCTCTCGTACCGTCTGACGCAGATGATCACCGAGCACGGATGCTTCGGAAAGTATCTGCGTCGGATGCAGAAAGAGCCAACGTCCGAGTGCCATCACTGCGACGCGAGCGAGGACTCAGGTCCGCACACGCTCACCGAGTGTCCGGCGTGGGAGACGCCGAGGCGGGAGCTTGTGGCGGCCCTGGGAGTGAGGGTTCTCACGCTCTCCACCTTGCTCGCGGCGATGGTTCGCTGCGCGGATGCGTGGGCGGCCGGCGCCTCCTTCTGCGAGCAAGTAATGCTCGTGAAGGAGGAGGCGGGGCGGGAGCGGCAGCGGGAGCGACGAAGGATCGCTAGACAAGCTGCCCGCGCACGAAGGCAACTCGGGCGTCGGAGGTCGATGAACGACCTCTGCCCCCCATGAGCGCCGGCCTGGGGGTGACAGGTGAAGCCGCCTGTCACCCTTGCAGAAGCAGGCCGCGGCGGCGGCGCGCGTGGCGCGCCTCCCCGTTTCCGGGGACGAGTTGGGGACTCTGTGGTCCCCACACCCGAGAAGAGGGCCAGATCGTGAGAGATGGCCCTGGGCCGGCCGGGGAGCGAGGGATATGCCTGTCAACCTCACCTTCGGCAACCGAAACGACCCACAGGCGGCGTGCGTTTTAGTCGGTTCGAGTCCGACATAACCTCCTCCACCGGCTCCGGTGGGGGGGTATCCGTGGGGATTTTGCGCATGTAAAAAAAAAAAAAAAAGTCTAGGGAACAAGGACATTTCTAGTTTTTATTTAAAAACCCTTTCTTGTAATAGTGAGTGTTTTATATCAATAGAAGAGTATTTTTATAGTTTTTAATTTTAATTTTAATAAAAACATTTTCATACCAAATTTTTTTTTTTTAAGAAAGAATTGAATAGTGCCAATATTGAGTATTACAACCTTCTATGATTAGGCACAAAAATAACGAGGTAGTAAGAAATACAGTAATTAACCGTACTTTAAACGTTTTTAATAATCTGTAGGACCTCCTAAAGCATTAGCAACAGCTCGACAACGGCGTGGCATACTTAGTATGAGATTGTCAATCATCGTCTGTGGAATATGGCTCCATACACTGCGAAGGTGTAAAAAAAGTTGTTCTTCAGTGTTCAGATTTTCCAAAGAATCACTGAAAGCTCTTCTCCCAAGCAAATCCCAGGCTTGCTCTATGAGATTGAGGTCGGCAGACTGAGCAGGCCATTCCAACGTCGTCATATTGTGCTCGCTTAACGCATTGACCACTACCCTCGCGGTGTGTGACCGTGCATTATCTTGCATGAACATAAAATCTTGACCGAACTGCTGTCGATGAGGGATTACCATGGGGTGTATAACCTCCTGAATGTATTGGTTTGCATTCAAATTGCCCCGTATCCAAACGAGGTCGGTCCTTCCACCAAGGCAAATTCCAGCCCATACCATGATTGTTCCACCTTGGTAAGGATGAACTTCTTGCGGATTCTGGAGACGACTCCGACGTCCAGGAACTCGCCATATACGCACTCTTCTTGAATCAGGATGAAAACCGAAGCAAGATTCGTCGGAAAACAGAACCCGTGCCCATTGATGGTCGGTCCACTGTAAATGTGCGTTAGCCCACAATAAGCGACGACCTCGATTTCCACGTCGAAGAGCTGGAACCCTAAGCGGTCTGCGAGCATAAAGATTGGCTTCGTGTAGTCTTGTTCTGACAGTTTGATCGCTAATAACCACTTGATGCTGAGACTGGAGGCCTGCGACCAACTGACGAGCAGTAATCGTGGGTTGCCGCCTTGCGGAATTTTGCAAGAAACGATCTTGTCGCGGGGTAGTAACCCTATTTCGTCCCCTGTGACGTTCGGCAACATCCCCTGTAGACCTGTAGCGTGCCCATAATCTGCAAATTACGCTTGGTTGGGTGTTGACAGCATCCGCTACGTCGCGTTGAGTTCGTCCAGCTTGCAGCATACCAACAGCCCTTAACATCTCTTCGCGACTTAAATGACGACGTGACATGATGACTACAGTCACAAAAATGCACAAACCATACGTAAAAGACGTATTATTGAAAATAAACGTTATTTACAATCAAAAAAAAATATTTTTATTTTGCCTCAGAGAAACTGCACAATCAAACACTTTTAAAAGTTTTCCCTCCATATTCGAAAATCGTTACTTATTTAAATTTATTTTTAAATTTCGAACAACTCTGTAATCTTCTTTATTCTATTTTTATTTATTTGCTGCCAGTTATTTGCAAAACAAGATTTACACGAAAAAAAATAATTGGGGTCATCTTGTTCCCTAGACTTTGTTGAGGTGTTTATATTAAAAAAAAAAATTTACAAAAAAAAAAAAATAAGTATGTTTATTTGCATTCTAGATTCATTTTCATCATTCTAGATTCCATAACACAAGTTAGTTAAGCTATGCTTACCATGGGTCTAGATAGTCAAAAAGTCAAAGTCAAAAATTATTTATTCTGTATAGACCATTAATTCGGCACTTACAAAACGTCAATAAAAAAGGGACATGAAAATCAGTTTAGTAAATGGACCGCCGATGCCCGCTGAGTTTCTTGCCGGAGTCTTCTCAGGTCGAGGCCGCGTTTCGTACCGGCGCGCCAGCGGGCATTTTTTTTTTGGTCTATAAAAGTCTACTTAATCGCTGCGATAGCATTGTGTGGAATGTTATGGCATATTTATTTGTATTATTATATATATATTATATGCATGATATTTATATTTAGAGTTGAGTACCATTAAAGAATACAAACCTGAGCGTTAATTTTAAACATACTTTTTTTTTGAAGTGAAACCTTCTTTAGCGGCGCTGTGTACTTTTTTGGAACGGGTAAAAATTATTTTATTTTTTATTTTTATTTTTATTTATTCGGGAAAACAAACAGTTACACAATGTCCTTAATATAAAGTCTTAATATAACATAGTTGTAATTATGTAACCTACAGCGTTATCCACATATTATTAAAAATTTCTAAACTCGCGTCAGGACACGTGACCTGATCCAAAATTCGTAAGACGGATGGAGAGAGGACAGGCGGCGCAGGGCGCTTGCGCGAATGTTCTTGTGTGTTAATGTTACAGCGTGCCGTAATATCAAAAATGCACAACGTTAATATTCAAGTTTTCACTTCTGCCGGCACTCCCGGAGTGCAACCCGTCGTTTTTTTTTTACGTGCGCAAAATCCCCCTGTATACCTCTCCACCGGAGCCGGTGGGAGAGGTTATGTCGGACTCGAACCGACTAAAACGCACGCCGCCTGTGGGTCGTTTTGGTTGCCGAAGGTGAGCTTGACAGACATAACCCTCGCACCCCGGCCGACCCAGTGGGTGTGTCTCGGGTGTGGGGAGGACTACAGAGTCCCCAACTCGTCCCCGGAAACGGGGACGCGTGTCAGGCGCGCCACTGCCGCGGCCTGCTTCTGCCAGGGTGACAGGCGGCTCCACCTGTCACCCCCAGGCCGGCGCTCATGGGGCGCGGAGGTCGTTCATCGACCTCCGACACCCGAGTTGCCTTCGTACAATTTTAAACATACTTCTTCTTACCTTTGTCAAAGATAGCGTCTCATATGTTTCTTGTAGATGTGTGCCTTCAATGAAGTACATTTTAACATCCTCAGCAAGACAGAGCCGGCACATGGACAGCCTCTTCAGTTCCTTGTATCCCTCCATACTTTTATGGAGACACAGCTTAATATATACAATGAATTAACAGCCCTATCTAGATGTATTACTACTGCTATTAGGCCTACACCTACACCTACAAACATATTTAAAAAAATGGTAATGCCGCCAGCCTTTTGGGCACGGTACCAGTAGCGATCGATGGGGAGGAATTTTTCGATGCCTAAAGTTGCAGTCTCCCTCTTTTTTCCATTTCATTTATGTATATATTGTATAGTTGGCATAGTTTTGTATAAATTTTATACGTATTTTTACTATTTAAATTAAGTTATTTATTAGTTCAATTGTGTATATATATGTATTAAAGAATATTTAAAAAAAGACATCCAACTATTAGAAAGGGTGCAAAGAAGAGCCACTAAAATGGTCAATGATTTGAAAGAGATGTCATATGAAGAGCGCCTTCTGGACCTAAACCTAACCACACTGGAAGAGAGAAGGAAAAGGGGAGACCTCATTGAAACATACAAAATCCTGACAAAACATTATAATGTATCAAACATAGAAAACATCTACACAATGAACTCCAACAAACAACACGTAAGAGAGGTCACTCAATGAAATTATGCAAGCCTCGGTGTGCCAGCAACCCTAGGTATCACTTCTTGCCGAACCCTGTGATGCAAGTGTGGAACTACCTTCCGGAAAGTGTAATAAAAGCTCCTAATGTGAATATTTTTTAAAATAGACTTGATAAACATTGGACAATCAAAACACAAGTGCAGTGATATACACGCATCAGCTTATGCTGCTAGTGGATTAAATAATAATAATAATAAACTTGAAATTTGGCTGGTAGGTTCCTTATGTAGACATCCGCTAAGAAGAAATAAAACGGGTCCATGGGTACAAAGTCAAAGGTTATGGCCTTTATGTCAGACATACAGTCTCAGTCTAGTTGAATCAACATAAATTCTATTGATTAGCTGTTATAAATCCACTAAATTTTTTTACAAAAGGGTTTAGGTCAGGTAGAAGAGATATTTAATGTCAGACAGGACGAAGGAGGGATACAAGGGGTTAGTATATCATACAATAACGCTGCAATTTCGGACATGTAAAAAAAGATGATCTAGCGTTCCTTCCCCTAAACCAAACTCGAATTATGCCTAATACGAAGGTTGGCCAAGTGTAGTTGCAGGGTTTAACATAAGGCAGATAATCGTAGATGCAGTTGTTTTGTCAAGACCACAATATTTGAAGAATGTTTTGATAATCTAAATACCTACCGTATGTAATAACAAACCACAAAACAATAAAAATTTTTTTTAGTTTTTGGCACTGACACTGACAAATGACAGCGCAACTTTTTTTTGGGATTTTATGATATGGTACAACATAACTCACTGCCGACTTATTTTGACAACATTGTATGTGTTTGATGACATATAGAACATTCGAGGCTAAGTCTCCTTAAAAATAGTACCTGAAACTCAGTTTCATTCTGATTTTAACATGGAACTAATAAGTACTACGTACAACCGGAATGTGCACTGATCTAGGAAAACGGTCCGAAAGAGATAGCAACTAGGAGGTGCTTGTATCTCACTCTGCTAGGGTGACCAAATATTTTGCAAGAAATAGGAATTGACATCTCTCTTAATTTGCGTTTTTATTTCTTGAAGATTCGATTACTAGTTTTCGAGATATCGACATCGGTCGTAACATTACCCCCCTTTTAGTCATGCTCGTCCCATGCATCATTTGTTCCATGATGACGCGTCAACCTATCCACATGGACTACCTTTGGTTTTCCCCTAATCCCCTTCCTAATGCGGTAAGTAATGTCATTAATAAATAAATAAATATTCCACAACATTCTACACAACGCTATCTAGGCCATGGTAAGCATAGCTTAACTAGCTTGTGTTATGGGATCTAGAATGCGGATAAACATAGTTAGATACTTTTTTTTATAAATACATACATATTATATACATAGAAACACCGTGACCAATGCAAATATACATATTCATGCATACAAATATTTGCACTGAGCGGGAATCGAACCCGCGCCCTCTGCATAGCAGTCGAATGCTCTACCGCTACGCCACGGAGGTCGTCGTCATTGATTCTCGTAATAACCGTATAGGGCCCTTCCCAGCGAGCTTGGAGTTTTGGAGATTTCCCCTTCTTGCGTAGCGGATTATGAAACCATACCAGTGTTCCTTCTTAAAAACCGTTGGTGTTTGCATTTCTATCGTACCGGGTTTTCATCCTTTCACCTGTCTTCAGATTGATTTCCCGGACCATTCTGTGCACCTCGTCTAGTCGGTTTCGAAGTTCACTCACGTAATCCGTCACGGGCTTAGGACTATCAGGTGGCGTATCGGTTATTGCATCCACTGCTAGCCTAATCTCGCGACCAAAATTCACTTTCGCTGGGGTGTGTCCCATACTGTCATGTACCGCAGATCGATAGGACATCAGGAACAGTGGGATTTTACTGGTCCCAATCTCTTTGGTGTTCATCGATAACTTTAGCCAAGTGATTTTCCAACGTCTGGTTAAACCTCTCGACCATTCCGTCTGACTGCGGATGCGCTGGAGGCGTACCGGTCTTGTTCATTCCAAGGAGTTTGCACATTTCTTGAAATAGAGCAGACTCGAAGTTCTGTCCTTGGTCATAGTGGATCTCCATAGGTGCGCCGTACCGGCAGACCACTTCCTGAACCAGTTTCCTTGCCACAGTGACTTCTTCCTGGTTGGGTATCGCAAATACTTCAGGCCACTTAGTGAAGTAATCTTGCATTACTATGATGTATTTGTTACATTCTTCAGTCATTGGAAAAGGTCCAGCAACATCAATGGCGATACGTCCATCGTAACAATATGTTACATCCTGCCAATGTTTCACTGCTGCAACCTTCAATACAGCTTTTCACCATGATAGTAATACAAATTGGTAATAAAATTACTTTGAGACTACGAACAAGTCAGCGCATACACCCTAGGATAGCTGATTGCGACGTTAATGTTCAAAATTCTACCATTGTACTACCAAAAGAATTATATGTTTACAGTTTAGAACCTTGCGATGTTTTAATGATCATAAAAAGTTACGTTTTTATTTCTACTTCACGACTGAAACTAGTCAAGAGCACACATTTTTTTTACTATAATAATTATTTAATAATAGTTTCACAAATATAATAAACTACTAAAAAGTATTGTCATGTGTACTGGCAATAATAGAAAGGGACACATTGACCTCGTGCTTGCTGTCTCTATCGGCTCGCTTCCCCGTTCGTTTTAAATACAGTTTTCACCCATTTCATTAAAGTCTTATATTGTGTACACGCTTATAGTGAGTGCACATTCCAATCTAATCTGCGAAATGTCAAAGGATTAAAATGTACAACATCATAGTGATTATAAGGGAAGGTATGTCCATGAATGACGATATCAAGCAAAGCCTGGTCCATAGCATGTGCTTTTCGCAACATTTTCACGAGCTCAACACATCGAAAGCAGCTTCAGCGTTGATGATTATCTTTTATTTCATCATCATTATTTTACCTGATTGTGACTTTTCATATTAGTTCCTAACCTCTTTAGGAAACTTCTAGTAGACTTTACTAAGTTACGACGCACAAGTTTACTGTGGCAGCAATCATCTCACTGATTGTCATCATCATCATCAACAATAATTCTAACGAACATGTTAATTTAATACAAAGTAAGACTTGACATAAAGATTCTAGTTACCAGGTCATAAAATCCCACAAAAAAAAAAAATAACACTTCAACTGCTTACTATGCGCTATGTAAATTGTAATGTAACCTATTCGAGCTGTAATTAAATTAGTCCTATTTTATTTATATTTTACTCAATGAAATACAACAAGTAAAAGTCTTCATTCACTCAAATTTTATTTTACTCTACATTTTTTTCTATGCTCTTTTCCCCTAACTATAAGAACAACCCTATGTAAGAAAATCAAATACGTAAACGCAAATATGGAGAATTTGTTGATGTGTAGAATTTGTTTATCTGGCGACTTTCCTTTGCGTTCGATGGTTGACACGCAATTACAAAATATGTACGAAACTTTGACCATGATGCCGGTGAGTAATCCCTGCATTCATTTGCAATTGAGTGTTAACAAATTAAGTAAAAACTTTTCTTCACTACCTGTGCTATTGAAGCTGAAGGAATGGAGAGGAAACAGACAGCATAGCCCATTACTGGTGCTGGGTGGCTACTGTGTTTACAACTAATATACAAATAATCACGCTTTAATTCCCGGAGGCTTATGTAGAAGTGAATTACTGCCCACATTTAACTAATATTGCTGACTCGAGCCATTCAACTGAGGACGAGGCTTGGCTGTAATAAACACCTCAACAAAGTCTAGGGAACAAGATGACCCCAATTATTTTTCTTCGTGTAAATCTTGTTTTGCAAATAACTGGCAGCAAATAAATAAAAATAGAATAAAGTAGATTACAGAGTTGTTCGAAACTTAAAAATAAATTTAAATAAGTAATGATTTTCGAATATGGAGGGAAAACTTTTAAAAGTGTTTGATTGTGCAGTTTCTCTGAGGCAAAATAAAAAATATTTTTTTTGATTGTAAATAACGTTTATTATCAATAATACGTCTTTTACGTATGGTTTGTGCATTTTTGTGACTGTAGTCATCATGTCACGTCGTCATTTAAGTCGCGAAGAGATATTAAGGGCTGTTGGTATGCTGCAAGCTGGACGAACTCAACGCGACGTAGCGGATGCTGTCAACACCCAACCAAGCGTAATTTGCAGATTATGGGCACGCTACAGGTCTACAGGGGATGTTGCCGAACGTCACAGGGGACGAAATAGGGTTACTACCCCGTGACAAGATCGTTTCTTGCAAAATTCCGCAAGGCGGCAACCCACGATTACTGCTCGTCAGTTGGTCGCAGGCCTCCAGTCTCAGCATCAAGTGGTTATTAGCGATCAAACTGTCAGGAGAAGACTACACGAAGCCAATCTTCATGCTCGCAGACCGCTTACGGTTCCAGCTCTTCGACGTGGAAATCGAGGTCGTCGCTTATTGTGGGCTAACACACATTTACAGTGGACCGACCATCGATGGGCACGGATTCTGTTTTCCGACGAATCTCGCTTCGGTTTTCATCCTGATTCGAGAAGAGTGCGTATATGGCGAGTTCCTGGACGTCGGAGTCGTCTCCAGAATCCGCAAGAAGTTCATCCTTACCAAGGTGGAACAATCATGGTATGGGCTGGAATTCGCCTTGGTGGAAGGACCGACCTCGTTTGGATACGGGGCAATTTGAATGCAAACCAATACATTCAGGAGGTTAAACACCCCATGGTAATCCCTCATCGACAGCAGTTCGGTCAAGATTTTATGTTCATGCAAGATAATGCACGGTTACACACCGCGAGGGTAGTGGTCAATGCGTTAAGCGAGCACAATATGACGACGTTGGAATGGCCTGCTCAGTCTGCCGACCTCAATCCCATAGAGCATGCCTGGGATTTGCTTGGGAGAAGAGCTTTCAGTGATTCTTTGGAAAATCTGAACACTGAAGAACAACTTTTTTTACACCTTCGCAGTGTATGGAGCCATATTCCACAGACGATGATTGACAATCTCATACTAAGTATGCCACGCCGTTGTCGAGCTGTTGCTAATGCTTTAGGAGGTCCTACAGATTATTAAAAACGTTTAAAGTATGGTTAATTACTGTATTTCTTACTACCTCGTTATTTTTGTGCCTAATCATAGAAGGTTGTAATACTCAATATTGGCACTATTCAAAACTTTCTTAAAAAAAAAAAAAATTTGGTATGAAAATGTTTTTATTAAAATTAAAATTAAAAACGGTATAAAAATACCCTTCTATTGATATAAAACACTCACTATTACAAGAAAGGGTTTTTAAATAAAAACTAGAAATGTCCTTGTTCCCTAGACTTTGTTGATGTGTGTATATGTTAGATGTTAAACAGCCCTGTTCCTTAGTTACCTTGTATGTCAAATTCTACTCTGCCGGTAGCAAGCATTATAACAAGCTCCTGTACTGAACTGCGCAGATTTAAAAATCTATATATGTACATAAAAAAATGTTGTGTTATTTACACTATTTATAACTGGATTAGAGATAGGGAGAAGTGGTCAAAGGCAATAATGAACTGGTTCACGAGCTATAACAAGAGGAAAAAGGGTAGACCACTCAGATTATGGGTGGACGACATTAAAGCCGTAGCAGGTAGTACATGGATGAGGACGGCTGGGGACAGGGGAGAATGGAAAAGGTTGGAGGAGGCCTTTGTCAATTGTGGCACACGGATAGAATCATAAGTACATATTGTAAAGCAGAGAAAATGTTAAATGTTACACTGTCCGAAAATAAAGGCTATTATTATTATTATAACTTTATAATGGCTGTACCAATTTCACTGAAAATTGGTGGAGATATAGCTTAGAACCAGGAAATAGAAGACTTTTCATCCCGTCTGAAATGGGATGTAAAATCAGAAACTAGTGACTAATAAAGTAATAATGTTTGACAGTTGGTTCAAGAAGACAGCAGACCATCACTGGCCTGTGACCTCTGTTGTTCAAGGCTCGAGACCTACAATGAACTGAGAAGACAATCACTCCGCAGTGAGGAGCTGTTCACGCAGTTGCTGAGACACAAAGTGGTGAGTGGTTCAGACGTTTTTTTTTTTATACCACTTAGTTTTCAGACAAGCACATGGCCCACCAGAGGAGTCACAGTCGCGCTGCCAACCCTGTAAGTACAGAGTTTCTGTGCCGCCAGTAGAAGACAAAGCAGGACAAGCCTTTAGTCTTCCCACTGACAACACAAATTCTCCAGTGAGCTCTGGCTACCCTACTCACCGCTGGGAACACAACACGAAGTTATTATAGCCGCGGTTTTCTGTAGGCCGGAGGTACTTCCCCAGTCGGACTGCTCAATGGGGCGGAAATACCGCCGTGTCCTACCTCCTCGTCGTCGTTTCAATGTTATCATTAAACATAACATTAATGGCATAGCTTTGTTTATTACATAACATATACTCACGTCTATATCCCCGAAGGTGTAGGCAGAGGTGCTAGAACCCACACTTCGCCAGTTTATGTTTAGGTCCCAATGTAATAGCTGGCGAGCCTATTGCCATTAACCTTATAAACCTGCGATAAATACACACATAACTTCGCATCGAAAGCTCATTTGTGTGTGCTATGATAAAATATTAATAATAACCTGGGATCGAACCCGAGACCTCGTCTCAGCAGCCCATTACCCATACCACTAGGCTACCGCGGTATTTTATTAAACTTTGTTAATTAAATTTTTGTTTATTAAACAAATTACGAGTTCTGTAGACCAAGTGTCGATAAAAAACCAAAGTTACTTATAATTAATTTAATTAAAATGAAAATTGCAATATTATAAAGAAATGAAACCTATTCGTAGTTAATCAAGTGTTAGTCCTTTCGCGAATTAGTCCTTTTGAGACATGGTAGCCATTTTGCGAATTTTGCATTATGCGACTAAACCTTGCCTGCGGCTCCGCCCGCGCGGATGTCGTGGCGCTAGCATACAGAAATTCGTATATTTTAAACTCAAAAGTTACTAATCTTAGTCTCAAGCACACTGTTCAATATTATACGGACAGAAACACACCTGTGTATGCATGTTTTCTCGACCTCTCCAGGGCATTTGATCTAGTATCATATCATGTACTATGGGAGAGGCTCGGGAAAACAGCGGTGCCTACACAGGTGCAACGACTGTTCCAGTTCGGGTACCGTAACCAGAAGAACTGCGTTCGATGGGCGGACAGCCACTCTGACGCGTACAGTTTGGAGTGCGGGGTGAGACAAGGTGGGTTGAGTTCTCCCAAACTCTTCAACCTGTACGTGAATGACGTGGTTGGACTTAACAGCACTAGAGTCGGATTCTGGATTGACGATACAGCAATGAACAACTTCAGTTACGCGGATGACATGGTGCTGCTGACCCCAACTGTAAGCGCAATGAGACGGCTGCTTGCCATTTGTGAATCGCACAGCCAAAGACTGGGACTTTACTATAACTGTGTAAAGAGTGAATACATGGTCTTCAGGGCCTCCGGTAAATGTCCGTTAACTGTGTGTGTGTAAGCTGAATGGTACGGAGCTAAAACAGGGGTACAAATTTAAATACTTGGGGCACTACATTACCGAGGGCCTTGAAGACCAAGTTGATATTGAGAGGGAGCGTAAGGCGTTGGCGGTCAAAAGCAATGTGCTGGCTCGCAGGTTTGCACGATGTAGTGATGCAGTCAAAATTACCTTGTTCAAAGCAGCATACTGTCAGACCTTCTACACGTGCAGCCTGTGGTTCAGTTATACGCAGCGAACGCTCAATGCCCTACGCGTCCAATATAATAATGGGTTCAGGATGTTGTTAGGGCTATCCTGCTTCTGTAGTGCATCTGGCATGTTTGCCGATGCTGGAGTCGACGGCTTTCATGCTATCATGCGTAAAAGACTCGCTTCCAGCTTAAGTAGAATACGGGGTAGCACTAACGGTATCCTGAAGGTCATTGCAGATAAGTAGGACTCTGCTATAGTGAAAGCCTTGATTCGAGCACACGTATCTAGTTGATGTTTGTTCAGTGTGTGTATTTCTTTTTTAATTATGGACTATGGTCTGAAATAAATGTTTTATTATTATTATTATATAGCCCGCATCTCAAAATTCTTTCTGAGGGGATGCCTACGTCATAGTAGTTTTATGCATGCAAAGTCTCAGCCCGATCGGTTTAAAATTGACAAAGTTTCATACAAACTTTCATCCCCTATTTTAACCCCTTGGGGGTAGAATTAATTGAAATCCATTCTTAGCGGATGCCTACGTCATAACATCTACCTGCATGCCAAATTTCAGCTCGATCCGTCGAGTGGTTTGGGGTGTGCGTTGATAGATCAATTTGTCAGTCAGTCAGTCAGTCAGTCACCTTTGAGTTTTACATTATAGATGCGTAGAGATGTTGCGTCCATGGCTGTATTTTACCGTCTTTACCATGGGGAGTGTTCTGATGAGCTCTTCCAATTAGTCCCACCCTCCCCTTTCCTACACAGGACAACACGTGCAGGTCTTAGATGTCATCCGCACACGTTGCAAAACAATCATCAATGATCAAGAACCAAGCTGTTCGGATACTCTTTCCTCTGTCGCACCATTAAGGCTTGGAATTCATTACCAGCTCACGTGTTTCCTTCTTCCTACAGTCCCGGGGCCTTTAAGCGGGGCGTGAAAAAGCATATGATGAGGCCGTCAAGCTGAGTGTCACCATTGTCACACGGTATGTGTAAGTAATGGTGACCCTCTTTTCTGGGACTTTGCCTTCAGCTTATCATCAGGCAAGGCGAAGTCCAATTGACGTGTCCTATATAAAAAAAAAACAAAAAGACGTGTGGCACTCGGGGACTGCCGCGGTAAAGCTATTGCATAGCATTTTTTATGAACTTATGCAATTATAATAAATAATAATATAATTTGAATTTGAGTCTGAGTGCTCGGAGTGGGGGGTGTTAGGTTTTTTTCGTTACGGAATTTCTGGATTCGGTCTCAAGGCCCGCGATAAAAGCTATGCAATAGCTTAAAAAAATTTTAGAAAATCAAATAAATCTATTCGCTGCGTCGGCGATCGGATGTTGCTCGGACGTCATCGGTGCAGCTGCAGTATCGCTGAGTCGGGGATTCTGCCATCGTTGTACTTATCGTCGGGTTTGCTGCGTTGTCGATATCTGTTAGGGTTCCGTACTTAACAAACATGTAATTTTTTTTTATACCACATAGGTGGCAGACAAGCACACGGCCCACCTGATGGAAAGTGGTTACCGTGACCTATGAACGTGTGCATAACCAAAGGAGTCACACTGCCAACCCTGTAAGCACAGAGAGTTTCTGTGTCGTCAGTTTACTATTTATTTATTTATTTATTCATTTATTGTTAGCAATATAAGCTTACAGTATACACCAAAGCGCTTATATGCTGTAGATTACATTAGGCATTACATTAAATTGCATTATAAACACATAAAAATTAAAAATACTTAGTCACATTCTACAGTTCGTCAAATAATCAGGTAAACAATCATTCAATAAAAAAAATGTCCAATACAATTTAAATGTCAAGCGAATAATGTCAAATGGAAGGCAAGATACTGACGCAAATCATAAAAATTAGGTATATATTAAATGTCAATACAATAATGTCAGATAGGATTAAATTGGGAGATAAAAATACATTCGTACTCCAATGTCAACATTCTTTATGACCTACATAAATATCCCCTCACACTCACACTAATGGCACTAGTCTTTTCATAAAATATGTCTACATCTGGATTCGTTTCCAAAAAAATATTTAAGTGCTGAACACCTCTAAAAGTGGGACTCTTCCATGCCAGAAAGCGCCACGCCGGCAGGCAAGTGAAAAGTTGATGCCGTCGCCTTCCAGCAAGTACCCGTCCGGCACATAGAAAAGGATGCACTCGCGCACCGATGGGTTATCCACCTTATTGTTCAGCAATAGACAGTAATGCATTATTAGTACGAATTCCCGTCTAAAGTGCAATGTATCTAGACCAATCATCCCAGTCACGAAAATGGAAGGATAGAGGAATAGATAGTAGCCATAAGCGCGCTTGTATAAGTAACGGGCAAATTTGCGCTGAACCCGTTCAACCATCAATGCATATAGCTGTTCTGTGGGATTCCATACTATAGCGTTATACTCAAGTACACTTCGAACATACGCATTGTAAAGTAACTTAGGTGGCAGACATATTCACGGCTCACCTGATGGGAAGTGGTTACCGTGGCCTATGGACTTGTGCAACACCAGGGGCGTCACACTCGCGCTGCCGACCCTGAAGAAACCTCCTAATGCCCCTTTTGAAGAACCCCATATTGTAGGCGCATGGGAAAACCGCAGCAGGGAGTTCATTCCACAGTTTGAGTGTGCGTGGGAAGAAGTTTCTTTCATAGCGCACAGTACGTACCGTCTCAGGTTGCAATGTGTGGGGATGAATTCCCTGCTTACAGCGAGCGGTGCGATGATAAAATGTTGCTCTGGGCATAATGTCAAACGATTCATCTGAGCACAAACCGTTGTATAGGCGGTAGAACACATACAGCACAAATAACCCTCCTTTAGGTTCGCTGTAGTCGGGTAATGGACGAAAAGAGAAAACTTTTTTTTTTTTTTTTTTATATAGGACACGCCAACTTGACCTCACCTCGCCTGATGGTAAGCTAAAGGCAAAGTCTCAGGAAAGAGGGTCACCATTACAGACATTAAGTGCTACAATGGTGGCCCTCAGCTTGGCGGCCTCATCAGATGCTTTTTCACGCCCCGCTTAAAGGCCCCGGGACTGTAGGAAGAAGGAAACACGTGTGCTGGTAATGAATTCCAGATCTTGGTGGTGCGGCAAAGAAAAAAAAAAACTGTTGAATATGCGTTAATGTGGTGTTATTTTTACAGCGAGTCAACCTACAAGTAATGTGTGATATACACCTGAGCATGGAGGATGTGATGCAGACGACTGCAGATGCCTTTGATGGTGACGTCAAACAAGAACTTGTTGCAGGTAATAATATACAGTATTAGCGCACAGAACGCTGGAGGAGGTAGGACACCACGGTATTCCCGTCTGAATTGAGCAATCCGACTGGGGAAGTACCTCCGCCCTACTAAATACCGCGGCCATAATAGCTTCGTGTTGTGTTCCCAGCGGTGAGTAGGGTAGCCAGAGCTCACTGGAGAATTTGTGCTGTCAGTGGGATGACTAAAGGCTTGTCCAGCTTTGTCTTCTACTGAAAACTTGGCCACGTGCGGTAATGGACTGTATTGCGGGGATGTAGCTAACCGTTCCATTGACGCTTTACACACAAAAGACAGGTGGTCGGGTTGCCGCGGGCGTGATCCAAGCAATGAATGCAACCCGAGAAATTCGGAGAGGATGCACTAACCTTCACGACACACGTGTTTTCATCGCAGCCGGTACACGGATCCCCTCTTCCCCGCTCAGGAGCTGCCGTCAGCGTCACTAGATCACTTGAGGAACACACGAGAGGCACAATCCGATCGGTAAAGGTCTATGAAGCGGCAAAAATGCAACAAACACCAATCACTTCCGAGAGACGCGAGCGCGGCCGTCCCTACGCTGGCTAGTTACTGGTGGTAGAGATTTGACGGCACAAATTTGTCACAAATTTCGACCGGGTTGGTACCACCGTGCAATATTGCGAAAAACCCTTCATAGTAATTCAATTTCGGTTGGATTGCGTTCAGGGATCAGCAAATGCATAGCCGGGTAGGGGTGATGGTGGTCGCAGCACTAGTGGGACCAGTGGGTCTTGGCGTAGTCTAGTGAGGATGGTGCGGGGCGACGCGCCGGTCAGGGAGACCCGTAGAAACGGTGGTGCCGCTGGCCGCCCGCGGTATAGTACAGAGGCCCAACTGGGACTAACCACCCTGGAAGGCTGCCTCACCAGACCGCGCATAATCCCGGTATGGCTCGTCGTGCCGGTTGGTGACCGGAAGTGGGGGCCAGGCGACCATATTCGGGGGGGTACGGGGGCCCTTCCGTACGGCGTGTCGGCTCACGCCATGCCTCATAATCATAGACAAAACCAATATCCCGCACTTTGTCACGCGGTGCTGCGACGACAATCACCTCTTTTTTTTCACGCCCTTTTCTCCTTTTCATCATGGCAGCGCATTTAAGAGTATTGGGCAACACAGCGGCTCTACAGACTCCCACAAGCTCGCTATTTGAGGTGGAGTCCACTAACATCTGTGGACTCCATGCGAACCTCAACGCCGTCCACCAACACCTTGAGACGGCGAAACCAGATATGCTCTTTCTCACGGAGACACAAATAGGCCGCCCTGATGACACGACCTACTTGCTTTACCCCGGCTATGTTATCGAAGAAAATTTCCGTGCAAAAGCCGGGGTGTGCGTGTTTGTTAGGGCGGATGTTTGTTGTCGCCGTTTGCGCTGCCTTGAGGACCCATCCTTTTCAACCCTATGGGTACACGTAGACCATGGCTCTACGAGTCAGATCTATGTGTGCCTCTACCGTTCCCATACAGGAGATGCTGAGACAACTCGACTCTTTGAATATCTGAGTCAGGCGGCAGATGATGCGCAGGAACGGTTTCCGAACGCCGAAGTGGTATTTTTGGGGGACTTTAACGCCCACCACGAAACCTGGTTGGGCTCCTCCAAAACAGACCATGCGGGAAGAGCCGTCCATGCATTTGCTCTGGCGCATGGCCTGACCCAATTGGTACACGAGGTCACTAGAATACCAAGAAGGTCGGGCCTAGCACCCTCTCTGCTAGACCTTCTGCTGACGAGTCACCCAGACCTGTACAGTGTATCGGTACAAGCCGCTTTAGGCAATTCCGACCACTGTCTGGTCTGCTCCAAGGTGCCAATTATAGCGCCTTCACGACCCGTGCAGGGGAAGCGGCGTCTCTGGCACTACTCGTCAGCAGATTGGGATGGGCTGCGCAACTATTTTGCGTCCATCCCGTGGGTTGAACGCTGCTTTGAAGGTAAGAAACCCTCGGATTGTGCTACTGCTGTTGCCGGTGAGATCGGTCTGGGTATGGAATACTATATTCCGTACACTGATGTCACCGGTGCCCGAGGAGTGCGCCCTTGGTTCGGGCGCGAGTGTGCGAGGGCTGTTGATCAAAAACAGTCCGCGTATCGCGCTTGGGTAAGGGCGCGTGCCACGCACGATCCCAATGTGAGCCACTTCAAGGCGGCGTACAACAGAGCCACAAAGGTCTGCAAGAGGGCTTACGTCAAAGCGGATGCCCTGCGCATTGCGCGGCTTGGTCAAGAGCTAGTGGCACATCCCACGGGCAGCCGTGGATACTGGCGACTGGCCAAAGCCGTGCAGTCCAACTTCTGTCAGCCTTCGCTGCCACCGCTGCGCTACCCTGATGGATCCCTGGCCCATGGACCGCAAGAGAAAGCCAATATGCTAGTAAATCTCTTTGCGGCCAATTCCCGAGTCGATGATTGCGGTATACAGCCGCCGACACTACCCAATGGTGACCACGTAATGCCTGAAATACGTATCAGGCAATGCGATGTTCGTGCGGTGCTTCAATCACTCGATGTCCGGAAAGCCGGTGGCCCGGATGGTATTCCAGCGGTGGTCTTACAAAAATGTGCAGCGGAGTTGTCTCCGATGCTTACGCGGCTGTACCGACTGTCCTACAGCTCGGGTACAGTGCCTTCGGCTTGGAAAGAGGCGAATGTACAGCCGATCCCCAAGAAGGGGGATCGCTCAGAGCCAGCCAACTATCGACCCATAGCCGTCACCTCAGTGCTGTGCAAGGTCTTCGAGCACATCATTAACAAACAGCTCATGCGTCACCTAGAGGATCACTCCTTAATTAATGACCGGCAATATGGCTTCAGGCCGAAACGGTCAACGGGTGATCTTCTAGCATACGTTACCCATCTTTGGGGTGAGGCTATGGACAAGCACGGCGAGTCACTGGCAATTAGTCTTGATATCGCCAAAGCTTTCGATAGAGTCTGGCACAAATCGCTTCTCTCCAAGCTACCAGCCTTTGGTCTGCCTCCTAGACTGTGCAATTGGATTGCTAGTTTCCTGCAGGAGCGCCGTATCCGCGTCCTCTGTGATGGACGGGCTTCGGAGTTCTTGCAAATAAATGCTGGCGTACCGCAGGGGTCTGTATTATCTCCCACTCTCTTTCTTCTGCATATCAACGACATGCTGTCCACCGGCAGCATACATTGCTATGCAGACGATAGCACCTTACACGGGAGTTATCACGGACAACCTGCGGCCAAACAGTCTGATATCGTGGAAAAAAGACAGCTTCTTGTCACTGAACTGGACCGGATCTTGAATCACATTTCTCAATGGGGCTCCGAGAACATGGTCGAGTTCAATGCCAAGAAGACGCAGGCTTGTGCGTTCACAGCAAAGGTATCTTCTTTCCTTCCCCTTCCCACTCTTCAGAGCACGCCACTTCCACTGCAGGACAATCTCTATATCCTAGGCATGGATATTCGCTGCAAACTGAATAACAGAAATTACATCGAGAGCATCATCAAAACAGCCTCGCGGAAACTCGGACTCCTAAACAAAGTGAGACGTTTTTTCACGCCGGAGCAGCGGTGTCTTCTCTATAAGACACAAATTCGCTCCTGCGTGGAATACTGCTCGCATCTCTGGGATGGCTCCGCGAAATACCTACTAGATGCTCTCGACAGGTTGCAGCGACGCGCGGTCCGAATTATTGGGAACCCTGAGGTCACGAACACCCTCGAGCCTTTGCAGATGCGTAGAGATATTGCTTCCTTGGCTGTATTTTACCGTCTCTACCACGGTGAGTGTTCTGACGAGCTCTTCCAACTAATCCCACCATCTCCTTTCCTACATAGGACAACACGTGCAGGCCTTAGATGTCACCCTCACACTGTGCAGAATATACGAGCAAGAACCAAGCGGTTCGGAGACTCTTTTCTTTGCCGCACCACCAAGACCTGGAATTCATTACCAGCACACGTGTTTCCTTCTTCCTACAGTCCCGGGGCCTTTAAGCGGGGCGTGAAAAAGCATCTGATGAGGCCGCCAAGCTGAGTGCCACCATTGTAGCACTTAGTGTCTGTAATGGTGACCCTCTTTCCTGAGACTTTGCCTTTAGCTTACCATCAGGCGAGGTGAGGTCAAGTTGGCGTGTCCTATATAAAAAAAAAAAAAAAAAAAAAAAAAAACTCTGTACTTACAGGGTTGGCAGCGCGAGTGTGACTCCTCTGGTGTTACAAACGTCCATAGGCGACAGTAACCACTTTCCATCAGGTGGGCTGTGTGCTTGTCTGCCAACTAAGAGATAGGTGCTAGCACTCACATGTCGCCAGTTTATGTTTAGGTCCCAATGTAATAGGTGGCGAGCCTATTGCCATTAACCGGTCACTTATAATCCTGCGATAAATACACACATAACTTTGAAAAGCATCGAAAAGTCATTGGTGTGTGCCATGGTTGAACCTGGGATCGAACCCGAGACCTCGTCTCAGCAGTCCATTACCCATACTACTAGGCTTTGTTGGTTCTAGTTACCAACAAAGAATTCTTTTTCCGCGATGGCAACTGAGTTTCGCAACCGGTCGTGACTAAGACATTTTTGTTCTTTATTGGCAGCTGGTTTTGCGACAGAATAATGGGCAGTTTTATTCATTTGTTTGTTTTATTTTTTTTATTTAGGGACACGTTAATGTTAATGATTGCGAAGTTTAGTTGCCATGGCGGACGAAAGGTACATTTAGCTATTGAATTATTAATGCAAACTTAGATACAGTTTTGGAAATAAACAATCATCAGGTGATTTTGTCATTAAACTTCAATTATTTTGAACCTGAACAGGTTTTGAAGATTTGCCTTTTGAAGTAGAAGACTATTTGCAATCAACAGCTTCAAAAGACGCTATTAGAATCGCAGCCGTCATTGAAGATCAGGGTGACGACACAGCTAGTAAGTGAACCTACTTGTATAATTATCCATACTTTTTTTTATATACCACTTAGGTGACTTAGGTCGCAGATAAGCACACGGCCCGCCTAATGGAAAGTGGTTACCGTGGCCTATGGACGTGTGTAACACCAGAGAAGCTACACTCGCGCTGCCAACCCTGTAAGCACAGAGCTCCTGTGCCGTCAGTGTAAAGGACAAAGCAGGACAAGCCTTTAGTCATCCCACTGACAGCACAAATTCTCCAGTGAGCTCTGGCTACCCTACTCACCACTGGGAACACAACACGAAGTTATTATAGCCGCGGTATTCTGTAGGGCGGAGGTACTTCCCCAGTCGGACTGCTCAATTGGGCGGAAACACCGCCGTGTCCTACCTCCTCCTACTGCCGTGTCTGTCTATCGAACCTGTGGGGGCCTGGTAACTCTTACCGATGGCTCCCCACTGGGCTGCTGTGCAACTCTCTAAACATACAACGTTGCAGTGTCTGTGGTGTGATGCCACGATAATCACTTCTCTCGTGCATGTAGCACTTGCGCGGAAGATATGCCACCCAAGTGCTATATGACGAAGGATCGCAAGCCAAGCTGCCCTTGTACGAAGGCAACTCGGGCGTCAGAGGTCGTAGAACGACTTCCGCCCCCCATGAGCGCAGGCCTGGGGGTGACAGGTGGAGCCGCCTGTCACCCGCAGCAGTCTCGCGTGCCTCTCCATTTCCTGGGACGAGTTGGGACAGAGTCCCCACACCTTAGAAGAGGGCCAGATCGTAAGAGATGGCCCTAGGTCGGCCGGGGTGCGAGGGATATGCCTGTCAACATCACCTTCGGCAACCAAAAACGACCCACAGGTGGCGTGCGTTTTAGTCGGTTCGAGTCCGACATAACCTCTGCCACCGGCTCTGGTGGGGGGGTATCCGTGGGGATAATGCGCACGTAAAAAAACCCAAATGATATAAAAAAAATGTACTTATTTGCAGATGTCGCGGTAGAGCAAGATGTCGCAGACCTATATCACAGCGCACTAGGCTTACACACGGAGTGCGACGTACCTCTCGATGTAGTGAAGGAGGAAACGGATGAGGGTAATGAGGGTGAGTTGGCAGAATGTGGTTGGAACGTGCGTGTGGTATTTTATTGATTAAAGGTCATCGAGGCCGACTGCATACAGCAGCAGCAGACGCAGAGCGAACCATGAAACAGATCGTTTTTTTATATACCACTTAGGTGGCAGACAAACACACGGCCCATCTGATGGAAAGTGGTTACCGTGGCCTAAGTGTCACACTCGCGCTGCCAGCCCTGTAAGCACAGAGAGTTTCTGTTCCGTCAATGAAAAAGACAAAGCAGGACAAGCTTCTGGTCATCCCACTGACATCACCAAAACTCTCCAGTGAGCTCTGGCTACCCTACTCACCGCTGGGAACACAACACGAGGTTATTATGGCCGCGGTATTTTATAGGGCGCAGGTACTTCCCCAGTCGGACTGCTCATTTGGACGGAAATACCGTTGTGTCCTACCAACGCCTAGACCACGTGTGTGTCTTTTTTTTTTACCACTTAGGTGGCAGACAAGCACACGGCCCACCTGATATGAGTGGTTACCGTGGCCTATGGACGTGTGCAACACCAGGGGTATCACTACCACCTAAGTGGTATAAAATATACATATATATATATCTAAATAAATATATATAACTCAAAGGTGACTGACTGACTGACATAGTGATCTATCAACGCACAGCCTCAAACCACTTAACAGATCGGGCTGAAATTTGGCATGCAGGTAGATGTTATGACGTAGGCATCCGCTAAGAAAGGATTTTGATTATTTCTACCCCCAAGGGGATATAATACGGGATTAAAGTTTGTATGAAACTTAGTCAATTTAATATATATTTAATATATATAATATATATAATAGACTTTGCACACATAAAGCTACTATGACGTACTGAGATGCAAGTTATATAAGACTAGCTGTTGCCCACGACTCGGCCCGCGTGGATGTTGGTTATCGCTTTATGTTGAGTCAACGCTATTGAGCATAAAAATTTTCTAAAATAAATGTAGCCTACGTTACTCCTTATTACATCAGCTACCTGCCAATAAAAGTCCCGTTAAAATCGGTCCAGCCATTTCAGAGATTAGCCGGAACAAACAGACAGACAGACAGACAGTCTATATTGGCAGGTAGCTGATATACTAAATGAGTATCGTAGGCTACTTTTATTTTAGATTTTTTTTATGCTCAATAGTGTTGAGTCAACACTAAGCGATAACCGACATCCACGCGGGCGTAGCCGCGGACAACAGCTAGTATATATATTTATATATATATTGTAGTCGGGATGGAGCCAATAAGGAGCCAGGTGTGGTTGTCACATTCCTTTTAATGATTAATTTCACAATTTTAGGAACAAATAAACTTAATTATTAGGACAATGATTATAATTCGTGTAGTACGTTGGCGTTCGTTTCTCCGACTCCCCGAGCCGGTCGCGCGGGCCTGTGATTGGCTAGCGCTATGGGCGCGTTCGTAAATTAGTAGACGGAGAATAACGTCTCGGCGCCCTACCGCGTGTATTACGGAGAGGGAGTTTAGGATTATCCGCTACATACTCCCCCTCGGGTTCGATAAAGCGTCCTCGCTCAAGAACCCGTTCGTTTGAGATAGAAACAGGCTCTGGAACCCGTTCAGGTGAAATGGAAACAGGCTTAATCTGACGAGGGCGGCCTCGGTTACGTTTGGGCATGACCGGTAGAGAAACCTCGTTCCTTTTAACAAATGACGTAAGTTGTGACGCGTGAAATTTACCTATGATGTCGTTAGGATTATCAAGTTTAGAAAGAATGTAAGTAGTAGGACTCGCTACCTTAATTATTGTATAAGGACCATCTCTTTTTGGTACAAATTTAGCTGAAATCCCTTTTGCAGCGTTACTTAATACGTGCGATTTAACTAACACTTGGTCATTGACATGAAACTCTTCAATTTTACGATTTTTATCCGCGTATTCTTTACGTCTATCCTGTTCCTTCTCTACTCTATCTCGAATTGAAATTAAAGAATTCAAGAAACTCTTTAAATAAGGAGTAATCTGGGGTACAAAATTATCTTTCTCTAGGACTGTCCTGATGTCAAGATTGACTTCGATAGGTGAACGGAGATCCCTAGCAAAGGTGAGAAATGCGGGCGAGACACCAGTTGTATTACACATAGCTGAGTTCATAGCGAAACGAACCGACGGTAGGTGTTTGGGCCATGAGTTATGCTTGGTGTCAACTATCTGAGCCAGCTGTACCTTAAGGTCTCTATTTTTACGTTCAGCCGGATTTGCTTCCGGGTGGTATAAGGGTAACAGATCCTGTTGAATCCCCAGGATAAACATGCATTGTTGCATAACAGATGAGACGAACTGTACTCCATTATCGGAGACGACACGACGCGGTAGGCCATACCTGAGGAAATATTCCTCTATCAGTGTTCGGGCACAGACTTCTGCCGTGGCGTCAACAAGAGCAAAGAGCTCGACCCACCGAGTAGCTGTGTCCTCAACCAACAATATGTATTTCTCCCCCTTTTCTCCAGATGGGAGCGGGCCAAATAAGTCAACTGCTATAACCTCACCTCTTTGTTGCAAAACTGGTGTTTGCAAGAGGCCTGATGGCTTTACATTTGACGACTTATACCGCTGGCATGTAGGGCAAGACTTAATAAAATCAGCCACAAGACGTCTCATACCAGTGAAAAAAAACCGTTGTGAAAGTCTATGTAACGTTCTATCGATGCCTTGATGACCAGCAATAGGAGTGTCATGGCATTCCTGCAGGACATCGAGTCTTAAACTCACAGGAAGTACGAGCTGTGGTTCTTCAACATCGACGTCAGGATTATACCTATAAAGAACTCCTTGTTGCATGAAGTAACCTCGCTCAGACCAGCGTTTGTCTTCAAGAGCATCATTACTTTCAAGACTACTAATAATTTTCCTCAGTTCCGAGTCATCTAACTGAGCTTGGCGAAGATCAGCAGGACTTCTCGAAGGTAAGTCTACAATGACTGAGCAAATCCCGCACTGATCCTTACTATCTTCTTCGCAGGTAGGACGACTCAAAGTGTCAGCGACAACATTGGCTTTACCAGGAGTGTATTCAAAGCGAATATTAAACTCTTGCAACTTTAAAGCCCATCGCACGAGTCTACCTGAAGGCGATTTTAAACTTAATAACCACTTAAGAGGTTGATGGTCACTACTAACAACAATTTCATGACCCTCAATGTAACCTCTGAAGCGTTCAACAGACCAGACTACTGCTAGAGCTTCTCTTTCAGTAGTACTGTAGTTGCGTTCGGCGGGGTTAAGGAGACGGCTCGCATACTCAATTGGCCGTTCATTGTTTCCTTCGCCCTGCAGCAAGACGGCACCTAAGGCGTAATTGCTAGCATCCGTACGTAATACAAATGGTTTGCTGTAATCAGCTTGGATTAAAATGGGAGCAGACGTTAAACTCTTTTTGAGCTCTTGAAACGACTGTTTCTGCTCATTACCCCATTTCCAAGGTTGATTCTTTTTCAGAAGACGTGTTAGTGGTTCAGCGACTTTCGAAAAGTTCAAAATGAACTTTCGGAACCACGAGCACGTTTGAAGAAAAGTTTTGAGATGGCGTACCGAACTTGGTTCTTTCATATCCACGATAGCGCGTACTTTACCAGGATCAGGGAGGATCCCTTCCTGTGTGATGACGTGGCCAAGATATTTAACCTCTTTGCGTGCGAAAACACATTTTTCGCGGTTGGCGCGAAGATTGAATAGGCGTAGTCTATCAAAAACTATACGTAAATCTGCGATATGCTGGTCGAATCCATCTGATATAATTAGCAGGTCATCTTGGTATGCTAAAATGTTTATGTTTTTCAGTGATGTACCGGAGCGCAACCTGTCTATTAGCCTAGCAAACGTCATTGGCGAATTTTTAAGACCAAAAGGCATGCGTTTAAAACGAAACGTTCCTAAATGTGTCTGAAAGGCCGTTTTATCCCTATCACACTCGCGTACGCTTACATTCCAAAACCCACTTCTCATATCTAACGTAGTCATGATGCAATTGCGTTTTGTTGACTGTACAAGTTCGTCAATAAGCGGCATTGGATACGCGTCAGACTTAGTAATTGCGTTAAGCTTACGATAGTCGACACAAAAACGTACCTGACCATTTTTTTTTGGAACTAATAACGCCGGAGCGGCCCATGCCGACTCGCATTCCTCTATGATATCCTCGGCTAACATCTTTTCTATTTCAGTCTGCATAACAGCCTTTTTCGCGGGCGTTAACCTATACGGAGGTACCGCGATAGGAGCGTGGTCACCGGTATCTATTACATGTTCCGCGAAACTAGTTGGTTCACCTGTCAACTTAAAAATGTCCTCATTTTCCGTGAGAACTTGAGCAAGAACCTCGCGTTGTTGATCGGTAAGACCTGATGCTTCATCATCCCTAAATATGCTGTTAACATAGACATGTTCATAAAATAAATCTTTTTCGAAAAGAAGATCAAACTTTTTATCATTATCGTTAAAGTACCATTTAGCGTTACCAAAATCCACACTGATATCAAAATTTATCAAAAAATCTATACCTAACAAAGTATGATTACTATCCGCGTCTGGAAAAATTAAAAAACTTATGAGCCTGGTTCTACCTTCAAGACATACATACACTTCCGTAGTAAGTACATTCATTAATCTAGTAACACCATCAGCTAAGCTTACATTTTTCACACAAGACAACATACGATGATTTCTCATTTTAAAAAGATTGTACAATGTATAGCCAGCCACACAACATTTGGCTGCTGAATCAATCATTGCTGTACCATTCTCACCTAAAATATTAATTTTTATTACTGGACGTAGAGAAGATTTATTTTCACAATTAACTTTAAAAAAACTTTGAGATTCATTAGCAAAACATGTTTGAGAATCATTAGCAAAACATGTTTGAGCACCATTTACCAAATATGTTTGAGCACCACTGACTTTCCCATGAAACTGTTTAGAGCTACTTGACATTTCCAATAAAGATTGTGAGCCACCAACTTTGTCAGATAATGGTACAGCAATACTGGTGTGCGGCCTAAAATCATTATTAACATGAGATTTTGATCCGACAAAATTACCAGAAACACATTGAAAACCATTTGACAACATAAAGCGGGGATTACAATTGTTACAAATACAAGTTGAAGTCTCAGTCTTTGAACTAAGGGAATAAAATGCAGTGTGCTCACCATATGAGCTTAATTTAGGGTTACAATTAGGACATTTAGATTTTATAACATTTTCTGTACCGCAACCATAACATTTAATATCTTTGTACTTTGAAGTATCACTATCACTAGACTTATTATCATTAGATTTATTAATATTAAGCTTTTCACACTTGTCTTTAGTGTGACCACTACGCTTGCAATACACACAGAACAACCTGGGTTTCCCACGTCTTGCATCTTGACCATCAACAGCTGTGCCAGTGGAATACGCAGGTGCTGCAGAGGCACGTGCGGGGACTGCAGTGGCACGCATAGGGTTAGAAGCGGGGCGCGCAGATTCCGAAGTCGTCGCGACGGATGTGTTGCAGCTCTCGGACTTGTGGTTTTCCTTTAACGAGTCCTCAATAGCGCGAGCTTTAATTAATAATTCGTCGAATGTACTGATAGCTGATCTATCTAATCTTTTCTTAATGCGGCGATCTAATAACCCATATACCATGTCCAACTCCACTCGTTCACACAGATCACCATGCGGAAGCTTTGCTAATAAAGCTCGAATTTTCGCAATAAAAAGATCTGTATTCTGCTGACCTTGAGTGGTTGAAAATATTTCGGAGTAAATCCTGAATGGCGGACGACGCTCGCCGAAGGCACTGCGCAATCTGTTTAGGGCCTCTTCCCAAGTTTTCGTTGAGTTTTTGACGCCTTGCCACCATGTTCCCGCCGATGAACCCAGTAACATAGAAAGTCCTAACATGGCGTTCTCGTCGCTTATGTTTAGGCACGCCTTGTATACTGAGATGGCATCAATAAAATTGTCAACAGACTCACCAGTATTTCCGTTGAAACGCGATGCACATTTCGCAAAATTATTTTTCATAATGGCGGAGACATTAACCTCGTTTGGTGTGGACGAACGTACCTCTCTCATTATTTGAGAATATAACTCAGCTTGAGACTGCTGCATACTCGTAATAAGCGTTGTAAGTGCTTCTTGTGTAAACACAACGTTATTATTTGTTGAGTTATTGCTATTTCCCTCCTGTACAGAACTATTTTGATCTAGCGATTGTCGTTTGCGCGGCATCTTGTTGGACGAACTTTATGCTCCTTATATACACGTTGGGCGTCAGTTGTAGTCGGGATGGAGCCAATAAGGAGCCAGGTGTGGTTGTCACATTCCTTTTAATGATTAATTTCACAATTTTAGGAACAAATAAACTTAATTATTAGGACAATGATTATAATTCGTGTAGTACGTTGGCGTTCGTTTCTCCGACTCCCCGAGCCGGTCGCGCGGGCCTGTGATTGGCTAGCGCTATGGGCGCGTTCGTAAATTAGTAGACGGAGAATAACGTCTCGGCGCCCTACCGCGTGTATTACGGAGAGGGAGTTTAGGATTATCCGCTACAATATATATATATATATATATATATATATGTGTAAATTGATTCAACAGCCTAAATAAATATTGATTTGTGACTTTGTTTAAATTCGACTTGACATTATTATTATTTATTCAGTATTTTTTATTATTTGGTTTTGATTTATATTTGGTTGGGAACTGTTTGATTGTGAATGAATATATTTTTTTAATGTTTTTTTTTTTAACATAACATAAAACAAAAACTCACGCCTATATCCCCAAAGAGGTAGGCAGAGGTGCTAGCACCCACATTTCGCCAGTTTATGTTTAGGTCCCAATGTAATAGGTTTTATATTATTTTGGTATGACAATCAGCCAAAACTGTGCATATCTGTAATTGATGTGGACGATGTTACCAGGCATGTGGCTGGTAACATCTTGCATTGCTACTCATACGACAATGTTTGTGTGTACACCGTTGATATCCCTAAAAATAAATCTCGGCACAAAATCTCTGTTCTTACAGGGTCGGCAGCACGGATGTGACTCCACTGGTGTTACACACGTTCATTGGTCATGGTAACCACTTTCCATCAGGTGGGCCGTGTGCTTGTCTGCCACCTAAGTTGTATCAAAATTTTTTTTAAATAAATATGTATATATCATAGAAATGTAGATCTCTACAATGTCTGGTTGTGAAAAATTTGTGCTGTAGACGCATCTTTACAGTTAGTAGGTATCTTGTATTACTGCCTACCCTCATGAAGTTACACTAACGCAACAAGATGTATTTTTTCTTCAGGTACTCGTCGTCTTGCCACGCAGACGTACCGTAATGATACGCTTTTAAACAGCCTTAAGAAAACTGACAAAGGCATGGTTGAAGAACGAACAAGTGAGTCTAGGAGAACTATTGAAGACACACCAGTTAAGAAGAATCACGACAAAATAGATAAAAAAATACATTATGATGAAGAGAATGATAGAACATCCGATAATAATTATTTTCACAAAGAAATGTCTGATAACAATATCAGTGAAGACCAAAGTGTTAATAATAGTTCAAGTAACAAACTTAAACAGTTGATATGTAACACTTGGCAGAAATGTTTTAAAGCTGATGTAACCAGACATATTATGCATACACAAATAAGCGAGAAACCTTATGAGTGTAATGTATGTAAGAAATGTTTCAGTCATAAGAATCATTTGTACACTCATATGCGTACACACACGAGTGAGAAACCATATGAGTGTAATGTATGTAAGAAATATTTTACTCAAAAGGGTAATTTAGATACACATCTTCTTAGACACAGGGGTGAGAAACCTTATGAGTGTAATGAATGTAAGAAATGTTTTAGTCAAAAATATCATTTACGTTTGCATATGCGTAAACACACGGGCGACAAACCTTATAAGTGTAATGTATGCGGGCAATGTTTTACTTATAAGAATAATTTTGAAAAACATACTAGTATGCACATGCATGAGAAACCTTATGAGTGTAAAGAATGCAATAAATCTTTTATTCAGAAATGTCAATTAGATTTTCATATGCAAAAACACACAGGCGACAAACCTTATGAGTGTAGTGTATGTAGGAAATATTTTACTTACAAGAGTAGTTTTGTAAAACATATTAGTACACACATGCGTGAGAAATTTTATGAGTGTAATGAATGTAAGAAATGTTTTATTCGGAAATCTCAATTAGATTTTCATAAGCGTAAACACACGGGCGACAAACCTTATGAGTGTAATGTATGTAAGAAATCTTTTACTTATAAGAGAAATTTTATAAAACATACTAGTACACACAAGCATGAGAAACTTTATGAGTGTAATGAATGTAAGAAATGTTTTATTCATAAAAATCTATTAAATTATCATTTGCGTACACATAGTAATTTGACAGCCTCTGTGGCGTGGCGGTAGTGAACGCGACTGCTACGCACGAGGCGCGGGTTCGATCCCCGCTCAGTGCAAATATTTGTATGCATGAATATGGGTATTTGCATTGGTCTGGGTGTTTCTATGTATAATATGTATGTATTTACAAAAAAAAAAGTATTTAAGTATGTTTATCCGTATTCTAGATTCCATAACACAAGCTAGTTAAAGCTATGCTTACCATGGGTCTAGATAGCGTTGTGTAGAATGTCGTGGAATATTTATTTATTTATATGGCCGATAAACTTTATGAGTGTGATGTATGTAAGCTGCGTTTCATTCAGAAGAGAAATTTAGATTTTCATATGCGTACACATACAGTTGAGAAGCCTTATGTGTGTAAGGTATGTAAGAAATGTTTTACTGATAGGAATACTTTAGAAAATCATATTCGTACACACATGTGCACTGTATGTAAGAAATGTTTCAATCGAAAGAGTCATTTAGTTTTGCATATGCATACACACACGGGTGTGAAACCTTATGAGTGTAATTTATGTAAGAAATGTTTCAAGCAAAAGAGTCATTTGAATTTTCATAAGCGCACACACACGGGCGAGAAACCTTTTGAGTGTAATGTATGTAAGAAATATTACACTCAAAAGAGTTCTTTAGATAAACATACGCGTATACACAGGAATAAGAGACTTTTTGAGTATGATGGTTTTGAGAAATGTTTTAGGTACAAAACTACTAAATATTATAATACCCAAACCCGACCGGTTGACAAACCTTAGTGAACCATTAGTTATGAAATGAAATAAAATATATTTATTTGCAGATTAATTATATACAATACAGCACTACATACATACATATAATCACGCCTTTATCCCCGGAGGGCCAGTCAGAGGTGAATTAACACCCACATTTCACCAACAATTATATTTGGTCCCACGTAATAGGGGGTGAGCCCATTGCCGTCTTCCGGGCACTATTGTTGACTCGAGCCATCCATCTAAGGCTGAGTCTGGGCTGTATATATCTGTCTGATGTTAAACAGCCCTATCCCTTAGTCGCCTTGTACGACACCGCATGGGAAGAGAGATGGGGTGGCCCCAATTCTACTCTGCCGGAAACCACGCGGCAATACAATACAGTAATTTGTCACTAATAGTTTACTCAAAAGTGTCATTTAGTTTGACATGCGTACACATATTGGTAAGAAACCCAAAGAGTTATTGAAATAAAACTACAAAAGCTTATAATAAAATAGCACAATTTATAGGAGGTAGGACACGGCGGTATTTCCGCCCAATTGAGCAGTCCGACAGGGGAAGTACCTCCGCCCCGTCCCCGGAAATGGGAAGGTACGCCAGGCGCGTCGCCGCCGCGGCCTGCTCAGTGGGAAGATCAAAAGCTTGTCCTGCTTTGTCTTTTACACTGACGGCACAGAAGCTCATTGTGCTTACAGGGTTGGCAGCGCGAGTGTGACTCCATTGGTGTTGCACACGTACATAAGTCATGGTAACCACTTTCCATCAAGTGATTGCGCCTGTGGTTGCGCCGATGGTAGAATCTGTTTTTTCTGACGCGGAAACACACGCCTCCTGTACCCATCTCCCCTCCCGCACTACCTCTAAGTGAAAGATAGCAATAGTTTTCGCCCGCCAATTGTGAAAATAGACGCTCAGTCCCGCTTAGAACTAGCCAGCGCAATGGCGGACCGCGCGCGCGTCTCTCAGAAATGAATAATATTTGTTGTATTTTAACCGCTTTCATAGACCCTTACCGATCGGATTGTGCCTCTCGTGTGTCCCTCAAGTGATTTAGTGATGTGGACAGCAGCTCCTGAGCCAGGAAGAGAAGATCGGTGCAACGGCCCAGCCAGCAAATGACAAAACAGCACGTGGCGTAGTAAAGGTTAGTGCATCCTCTCCTAATTTCTCGGGTTGCATTCAATGCCTAATCACATCCGCGGCAACCCGATCACCTGTCTTGTTTGTGTGTAAAGCGTCAATGGAACAGTTAACTTCATCCCCGCATAATACAGTCCACTAGCTCACGTGGCCAATCGCGCCAACAGCCTGTGTCGTAGCGGTAGTAGGTAGAAGTAAGTGCTAATAATAATAAATCAACCATAACGACACAATCACACAACAAACATCGAATTAACGAAGAACAAAACTGATACACATATTAATAACTTACTTGTATTTTTCCACATTACTTATTACAATGACATGAGGAATGTTCTTAAATGTCATTGTAAACCTTTGAGGATGCCGTAAGGCGAAACCAGTCAGGTGTAATAAGTAATAATGTGGAAATTACAAGTGAGTTATCAATATGTGTAACAACAAATTCCACCAAGTGCCATCAATCAACAGAATAAATAGCAAAACTGATGCCAGAGTACCACACGCCGTGGGATGCTGCGGGATGCGGCAGGCCCTGGCATGCCATGGCTTGCCGTGCCGGCAATGGGCGCCGGCCCTTATTCCATTTTTAGATATTCATATCAATACATAACGACATAGTATAAAACAAAGTTGCTTTCTCTGTCTCTATATCCCTGTGTATGCTTAAATCTTTAAAACTATGCAACGGATTTTGATGTGGTTTTTTTACTAGATATTGTGATTGAATAAGAAGGTTTATATGTATAATAACATTCATTAAATAGTGGAGAAATACTATAGGTATTTAAACTATCATGGTCACTGACATCAGTATCAGAATAAACGGGATATTTACCATGTTTCATTATTTTGAGTTTCCGATATTTCGGCGCTGTTGCAAGCACCATGATCACTTTTAAAAAGCTGTCGCAATGCCTGCGCTCACCCAAAGATGGCTCCCCATTGGACAGACCAGGAGTGTACAAGATTGACTGTAGCTGTGGCAGTTCTTATATAGGACAAACAAAAAGAACGGTTACATGCCGAATCAAGGAACACATCAGGGCAGTCAAAAACAATGAACCGCAAAAATCTGCAATCGCTCAACATTTATTGGAGTCCGGTACGAACCACTGGATCGAGCTACATAACCCTCAGATGCTTTCGACAGAACGCCACTATATACCAAGACTGGTTAGGGAAGCAATTGAAATAAAAAAGTATAAAAATTTCAATCGTGAGGATGGGTTTCAACTGCCGAACATCTGGCATCCAGTGGTCCGTCTTTGCAAAAACAACCGGGAACAAGCTAAAACAAAATCGCGAGTGGATACAGTGAGCATCGTATGTCGTGAACGTGATCGAGATCGGGTTCGAGTTTGTAGTGAGAGTGAAACCAATAGTAGTGCAGATACGCGTAGCAAAAGAACTCGAAAGAGGGTAGATCGATATAATTACTCCTAGAAGAAAAAACTTTTTCTTTGTTCACCGCCACTACTCCTTCCTTCCTCCGTGATCATGGTGCTTGCAACAGCGCCGAAATATCGGAAACTCAAAATAATGAAACATGGTAAATATCCTGTTTATTCTGATACTGATGGAGAAATACTGTTATTTTTGAGGTTTCTAATGTGATGTCGTAAATAATTACATTTTAACCGCTTACATTGCAAACGCATGCTGAATCCTACGAGATTTATCAAAATAATTTACAAAGTATTTTACACATTGAAAAGGTCTACAGAAAATCCATCTCTTCTGGATATCCCACAATAACATTTTTTGTCATTTAATTTTTACGACAAATAATGGCTAATTTTCGAAGCGATTTTAACCAACACAGCATTAATACTTATTCAATTAAATACCTTAAATACATTGTTGATTTAATATACCTAGATCTATATGGCCCTTCACAGCATATGATTTAAATGAATATTTTCGAAGATATAACAGATTTAAAAATGTAGTGTATTAAGTATTAGCATTGCACCCGTGCGAAACCGGGGTGGGTCGCTAGTTTATTATAAATGCGAAAATATCTCTGTCTGATTGAACCGATGTTGAGTTGAATTGGTTAGGCCTTAAATAACAGGTTCACAAAAAAATTTCGAACCAAAATAATAATTCGTTTTATACATTTAAAATAAACATACATAAACTCACGCCTATATCCCCAAAGGGGTAGGCAGAGGTGCTAGCACCCACATTTCGCTTTTATGTTTAGGTCCCAATGTAATAGGTGGCGAGTCTATTGCCATTAACCGGGCACTTATAAACCTGCGATAAATACACACATAACTTCGAAAAGCATCGAAAAGTCATTGGTATGTGCCATGACCTCGTCTCTGCAGTCCATTACAGATACTACTAGGCTACCCTATGGTATTTAAAATATACTAATATTATAAAGCTGAAGAGTTTGTTTATTTGAACGCGCTTATTTCAGGTCCTACAGGTACGAGTTGTACGTCACAGTGTAATGGGGAGAAGTTTATTTATTCATTTATTTGCATAATACAGTCATAATAAGTTGATTGCTAAATATAAAATAAGTACAATGTATTATCACCAGTAATGGCATGCAAATATTACATTATTTTATTCGTCTTTTGTGATAATGTTTACACAATTCAAATCAGATATAATAATAAAGCATCTGAAATTCATCGTCAAATATACCAATCAAATTCAATCCAAAAGAAGTTACTAGTAATAATTTAATCAATTGTCAACATAAACATCATACATACATTGAAATTACACGAAAATACATAAATTGAAATTACAAAGAAATTTCACTACTGAGTAATAACCCATTTGTATGAGCATTTCTTGAAGGCTCTTTTTGTATATGTGAATATTTGTTTTTTTTTATATAGAATACGTCAGTTAGACTTCGCCTTGCCTGATGGTAAGCTGAAGGCAAAGTCTCAGAAAAGAGGGTCACCATTACTTACACATACCGTGTGGCAATGGTGACACTCAGCTTGACGGCCTCATATGCTTTTTCACGCCCGCTTAAAGGACCCGGGACTGTAGGAAGAAGGAAACACGTGAGCTGGTAATGAATTCCAGGCCTTAATGGTGCGACAGAGGAAAGAGTCACCGAACCGCTTGGTTCTTGATCGGATGTTCTGCACCGTGTGCGGATGACATCTAAGACCTGCACTGCACGTGTTGTCCTGTGTAGGAAAGGGGAGGGTGGGACTAATTGGAAGAGCTCATCAAAACACTCACCATGGTACAGACGGTAAAATACAGCCATGGACGCAACATCTCTACGCATCTGTAAAGGTTCTAGGGTGTTCGTGATCTCGGGATTCCCAATGATGCGGACCACACGTCGCTGCAACCTGTTGAGAGCATCTAGTAAGTACTTTGCTGAACCATCCCAGAGATGCGAGCAGTATTCCACACAGGAGCGAATTTGTGTCTTGTGTAGAAGACACCGCTGCTTCGGCGTGAAAAATCGTCTCACTCTGTTCAGGACTCCGAGTTTTCGGGAGGCTGTTTTGATGATACTTTCGATGTAGGTAATTTTTGTTTTTCAGGTTGCAGCGAACATCCGTACCTAGGATATTGAGATTGTCCTGCAGTGGCAGTGGCGTGCTCTGAAGAGCGGGGAGGGGAAGGAAAGAAGATACTTTTGCTGTAAACGCACATGCCTGCGTCTTCTTGGCATTGAACTCAACCAGATTCTCAGAGCCCCATTGAGAAATGTGATTCAGGATCCCATCAAGCTCAGTGACAAGAAGCTGCCTTTTTTCTGCGATATCTGACTGCTTGGCCGCAGGATGTCCATGATAACTCCCATGTAAGGTGCTATCGTCTGCATAACAATGAACATTGCCGGTGGACAGCATGTCGTTGATATGCAGAAGAAAGAGAGTGGGTGATAAGGCGGACCCCTGGGGCACGCCAGTATTTACCAAGTAGTCATATTTTTAATTTGTTTTGGCAACTTATTGTACACATGTGGCGCCATGCAAAATATACTTTTATTCTTTAACGCTGTTCTACTGGGAACCGGACATAATTTATCAGCGTTACGAGCTATTTGCCTTTTATCAAATAATTCCATTTTATGTTTGACAAACATAGCACATTCCAATATGGGAAGTTAAAATATGTTTAAATGAAGGGTGGCCTATGTAGTGTAATGGAATATGTTGGCCAGGGTGAGAGACAGAGATAAAGAATAATTGATTATGATTGATAACAATTTATATTCGATAAAACAGGAAGTCGTTACATAAAATAAATGAATTCGTAATTAAAATTCTGCCGTTGCGTTGTTCGGTCCGTTGTGGAAAGATTTATTAACTCTACTCAACAATAATTCCTGACCAGTAAAGCTATGTGTCCGACAGAGAACTAAAGTTACCGACATAGGTCACAGAATAAGCAAGCTGAAGTGGCAGTGGGCTGGCCACGTTTGTCGAAGGACCGATGGCCGTTGGAGCAAACGAGTCCTAGAGTGGAGACCACGAGAAGGTAAACGAAAGGTAGGACGCCCCCTAGCCAGGTGGACGGACGACCCAAAAAAGGTGAGCAGGGTAGCCAGAGCTCACAGGAGAATTTGTGCTGTCAGTGGGATGACTAAAGGCTTGTCCTGCTTTGTCCTCTACACTGACGGTACAGAAACTCTGTGCTTAAACGGTCGGCAGCGCGAGTGTGGCTTCTCTAGTGTTACACACGTCCATAGGCCACGGTAGCCACTTTCCATCAGGTGAGCCGTGCGCCTTGAGTTATTACGGGCACGTGCAGGTTACGTCTCCAATGGAAACCCTCATATCTTCCACACGTAACTGCACGGTTAGCATGATTAAATTAAAAGATTCTTCTGAAATTTTGACAGCACTATTCAATTACTGAACCTAGTCCAACACGGTTACAAGGTTAATATATCGTGAAGGGTTGAGGTGTGAACACAAGCGAACGGCCGAATTGCTGGACGGTAACTAGCGCAGTTGCCGCTAGTCGCCACGAAGTGCCGCCAGGAATTCGCTGCGTCAGCGACGCCGCGCCGTGCGTTGTACAATGCACTTACTGTGTCCCTACAGTCACAATTACTGGTGCGAATATTTTGTGTGAAAACAGAACACACATTGGAAAAAATTAGGATTCAATTGGGTAATTAATTGAGTAATACAGATCATTGAGCCTCCAGTTTCAGCAGCAATTTTTCATATCGAGCCTCTTGAACCTTCACAAATTAAGAAATGATGCTTAAGGTCTCTGGGATGCAAAGCCTCCTTTAGTAACCTCGGTAGCCTAGTGATAGGGGTAATGCACGTCTGAGACGAGATCTCGGGTTCTATCCCAGGTTTTAACATGGCACACACCAATGACCATATGTGTGTATTTATCGCAAATTTATAAGTGCCAGGTTAATGGCAATAGGATCCCTACCTATTGCATTGGGACCTAAACATAAACTGGCAAATGTGGGTGCTAGCACCTCTGCCTACCCCGTCGGCGATATAGGCGTGAGTTTATGTTATGTTTAAAGCCTCTTTACCCTCAATTTTCCTCTTTTTCCGCTCAGCAGCATTGAAAGCGATTTGCGAAAGATCAGGTGTTGAATCGCATTAGTGTGATAAAGGTGCACTATTCAGAAATCGTAAGCTTGATGCAGTCTCTATAGCCGACGGTACGAACAGCGGAGATGCAGGAGGTGATTTTCTAAGCGGCATTTTCCTTCAGTATTAAATCGCAGGAGTACGTCTTATTCCTTTAATTACTGTCGTATGCTACAACGGGGTCACCGCAAAGAGTAATTAGTACAGAGGAAATATTCAAAAAATATTACTGTCATGTGCCAGGGAAATAAAATTTCTACGATGAAAATACCATTCAAATTTTTCTCATGTAGCAACACTAATCAGTGGCAGGTGACAGCACCTTGACACATGACATCAAGTGAAACGTCTACCTGACAGGTGATGAGGTGACGTATCGTTTGACAGGTGTCGTTGCGCAGATGGTGTTTGACAGATGTGATGCGGATATGTGAAGTAACTCACCGAGCCATCTTCGTCTCCACTGTTGCCGTCTCACTCTGACACAGACTCAACGTTAAATTAAAAAATTAAAATTCATTTATTTACTTAACACACCCTTACCACAAATCCATATACAGTGGCCCCACACTAGGCAAGCCTGTCCTGTGGGTACCTAATACGATTTACATATACATAGTTTTTTTTTTTTCTTTTTTTACAACACTGTATCCAATGGCTGATCACAAAAATTACAAAACAAAATTAAGATGATATTTAGAAGAGTGCCTAACTAAACATGCAAAGAAACAAAAATAAAGAAAAATGAACAAATGTAAATACAATGATGCGAAGTGGTGCACCAACTAAGTTCATGCCCCGATCACAACAAGTGCAAGAGAAGGTCCTCAGTAAAATCATATGTCAGAGAGGCGAGCCACTCCGTGATCCTTGATTTTGCTTCCCTTAGTGAGGACTGCCTTATATCACACAATCGAACTGATTTGCTGTAGGTGTAATTGTCCTTATATGGGCTAAAGCGTCTAGCGAAGATCGTGTTGATCTTAGGTAAGGGTAGTCTAAAAATACGACGTTTAAGTAGATTAGGATACTCTGCCGAAGAGATCACTTTTCTATGAACCCTGAGAACTACTTTTAATATAAACAACTGTCTTACGTTTAACACTTGGCATTCACTATACAACTTGGTCGTTGGATACCTATAGGGCTTTTGAGACATTATCTTGAGAACTGCTCGTTGCGCCCGTTCAACCTGCAGCATGATAGTTTTCCCTGCAGATCCCCAACAAGTTATACAATATGTAATCAGCGACTGACTTAAAGGTCGTCTTTAGAGTACTGGGCGATGCTGCGGAGCGTAACAGCTTTAAAATGTTTGCAGATTTGCGTACACGGCCCGACAGGGAGCTTATGTGTGCTTTGAAGTTTAGGTTTTGGTCAATAACCACACCAAGATACCTGACCGTTTCTGCTTTCAGAAGAGTCTCGCAGGAACACAATGAGTTCTGACCTGAGCAATCATGTAGCTGGATACGCAAACTGCTCCCAGGAGCTGACCTAGCAGTCTTGTGAAAACACACATATCTAGTTTTTTTTGCATTTAAAGTTAACACGTTATGCTGCAACCATGTTGTCACCAGACGTATTCCAGTCTCTACTCGCGAGAACACTTCCTCCCAGGTATTACCGCTAAATATAATAGCCGTATCATCCGCGTAACACACTATTTCTGCATTTATGCATTCATGTATATTATTGATATACATAATGAACAGAGTCGGACCCAGTATACTGCCCTGCGGAACGCCAAAATGTATGTTCCTTAGTTCACTCTTAAAGCCACTAACACTTACACATTGTGTCCTCCCTGTCAGATAACTTTTGAACCACTCCAAAGTAATGCCTCTGATTCCGAAGTGGTTCTCCAGCTTTCTAAGTAGGATAGGAGTCGACACTGTGTCAAAGACTTTTGCTAAGTCTAGGAAAACCGCTAGACTATGTTCCCCTCGATCTAGTTGGGAGGACACTATAGATGACAGTAAGGTTACAGCATCTTCCGTAGATTTACCTTTCCTAAAGCCAAACTGCCTACAGGAAATAAGATTATTAGACTCAATGTACTTAACTAGTCTATTATTGACAATCTTTTCCAAAAGTTTTCCGAAAGCTGTTAGAAGTGAGATTGGGCGGTAATTTTCTATTAAATCTTTATCTCCATCTTTGTGTATCGGTGTTACAGACGCTATTTTCCATGACTCAGGAAACACCCCTGTCTGTAAGCTGATGTTCATTATTTCAGTTAGAGGCTTTATGATATTGTTTCCAATCGTTTTTAATAGAACATTGGTAAAACCATCGATACCCGGCGCCTTATCGTTCTTAAGGGACAGCATAAGAGATGCGACCTCGTATTCATCTGTAGGCTGCAGAAAAAAAGAGTTTAGTAGCCGCCTATTGTCAACTTTCGATGCCAAAGTTTCCTGGTCTGTTATAAACAGTGTTTATTGAGTTCGCTTGCTGTTTATTTATTTTTATTTTTTATTTATTTATTTATCACCTTAAAAACATCATATCGCACCTCCGGTGCAACAACGTCACTTATGCAATTTTTGTCAAAATTGAGCTGATAATGAGAAATTAAGGCAAATGTACCTCTTTACCTGGTGCGTAATTGTCAGTTGTGTAGTACTTAAACTTTTCGTGTGAGGGCAGTAGTGTCGTTATGGTTTAGGCGGGAATCTAACCGCTACTTGGAGAAACAACGTTTGATTGGTCAGTTGCGCGCGGCCCCCCGCACGAGTGACAGTCTTCTGGAGCTACATCGTCACTCAGGTAATTGTGACAAATTATTTTTATATTTCTGGAGCAATAACGGCACTTGTGTCTGTAATGACATTGTTTCCCCAATCCTTATATTTTATGGTATAAACTATAAGTTCGATTAAAAATTGTGACAATTTCCGTCCAAAATATTAATGATGAATTTAATGTTTATTAATAATGTAATGTGATTTGTATGAAAAACATTAAATATTTTTACAAATGTAAAGTTATTGCGTCATGATTTTTTTTCATTTTGCATACAATTCTATTATTTTAAGAGTCCGTTCAACTGCTATACTACGTGGTCATAGGTTTATTCAGTTTTTCGTTAAATAAGTCATGTTTGTTGAATTAATTGGCCTGAAAAATTACATAAATAATGTTAATTTGCCAATTATTATTAAAAAATACTTGTATTCGACATTTTTGTACATCGATTATCAAACCGTTATGTTGAAGAATCAAATGAAACCGTTATGTTCAAGTTGTTTTTCTATAATTTAGTATTATGCAAGTTCACTTTTAACTATTAAAGGGAAGGAAGGAGGTTAGAGCTGGAGTGTGAAGTAGGTTCGAAACCCATAATGTAACAGATCTTGAGAATACAATACTATAATTGAATAATAAACACAATAGTTGAAATTACGTAATTTTCGAGAAACTTAGGTATTTTCTTTATTTCCAGACCTCAAATGGAGCGAGGCAAAAAACTTGTGCAACTTGCACTTTCAAACGGCAATCAAAGCTCGGTTGAATTGCAAGATTTAGCTAGCACTACAGCAAGAATCGAGCAAGACATGCAACATCTAGAACAAAATAACTTAGTGTCTTATCAGACAAGCTCTGAGAATCAAGCAACAAGACCTAGCCTAGGTGAGTCTACAACAACTACTATAGAGCGAACTACTTTAGAAGATAATAACTCTCTGTCAATTTTGGCTAATATCGATGGATCGAATGAACGCGACGATGTTAATAACAGCACAACAGGCGATTTCTCTGGCACAGATTCTGGAGATGAATACAATCCTAATCCTGGCCGTCGTTCAAGGTCATATTCATCTAGTAGCAGTTCGAGCAGTAGTTCCAACAGCAGCTCTAGCAGCACTTCGGGCAGTAGCTCCAGTAGTACTTCTAACAGCAGTTCCAGTGATTCTGCAGCTGAAAATAATATTCCTCGTAATAATGTGAGCCTTCTTCATGAGGTCAATCAGTCTACACCACCTATAACAAAATCAAGAGGCAAAAAAAGAACTCGTAATCCATCAACCTGGAAAAAGAATACTACTAAGAGATTGAAAAATAATGGTCAAGCTTATATCTCACTAAAATCTAAAAAAGTAATGCAAGCTAAAAAAATGGGTCCTACATGTACATACAAATGTCGATTGTCTTGTTTTTCAAAATTTACTGAACAAAGGAGAGCTGAAATATTTGAGTCTTACTGGAAGTTAGGTGGTGTAGAAAGGCAACGCGATTTTTTAAATGCTTGTACAAGAACATTGGACTGTACTTACCGCCGCATAAAAGCGAATAGAACATTTGATAGAAAACAAAACACTGCATATTACTTATATAATGACAATAAAGAAATTCGTGTCTGTAAAACTTTTCTAATCAACACTTTGGGTATCACACAACGTATTATACGGACAGTTATTGATGGCAAGGCACAAAATGATGGATTTATTCCAGTTGATCGACGTGGTAAACATGGCAAACAATGTAAATTGAATCCAGAAGTCATACAAGCAGTTAAAGCTCATATCGAATCGATTCCAAAGATTGAAAGTCACTACCTCAGAGCTAGTACTTCGAGAGTATTCATTGATGGAGGTTTGACAGTTGCTGAATTACATAGAAATTACTCTGAAATCCAGAAGCAACAAAATAAACCTATTGTAAACTATGATGCCTACTCGCGGATTTTCAACCAAGATTTTAATATCGGATTTTTCAAACCAAAGAAAGATCGCTGCGATGAATGTGAAGCATACGAAAATGCATCTGAAGAAGAAAAGAATAAATATCGTGATAGTTTCAAGTTACACCAGGAAGAAAAAAGTTTAAGCAGACTCGAAAAAGACAAGGATATGAAAAAGTGTCGTGAAGCTGATACCAATACGATTGTTTTTACGTACGATTTACAAGCAGTTTTACCCTGTCCTGTTGGTAAATCAAGCTCTTTTTACTACAAATCAAGACTAAATTGTTATAATTTAACCATGTCTAATGCTAATAAGCAAGAAACAACCTGTTATTTTTGGCACGAAGGCTTGGGTAGTAGAGGAGCCATCGAAATAGGATCATGTGTATATAAATACTTGGAGCAGATTTCACTTGAAAAACCTGGTTGCGATGTAATTATTTACTCGGACAATTGCTGTGGGCAACAAAAGAACAGATTTGTTTTCGCCATGTACTATTATGCAGTTAGTAAGTTTAACATAAATTCGATTCAACATAACTTTTTAATTCGTGGTCATACCCAAAATGAAGGCGACACAGCACATTCGATAATTGAAAAATCTATAACAAGAGCTAAAAATGCTGGTTCAATTTATGTCCCTGCCCAATATATATCCCTAATTCGTGGAGCAAAAAAGACTGGTAAAGTATTTGTCGTAAAAGAAATGAATTTCGATGATTTCTTTGATTTAAAGTCACTTGAGGTAGAAATGAATTTCAATACAGGGAAAAATTTAAATGGAGATGTAATCAAAACTGGAGACATTAAAAATATTAAATTCACAAAGGGTTGTGAAAATTACCAATATCGAATCTCTTATAAAACTGAAACCTGGGAGGAAGCTAAAGCCATAATTCAACCAAGAGGACTAAACTTACGCAGAAATAGAGACAATGCTCGCTTGTATCCTTCGATAACCGATATTCCCTTGAAGCAAGCATACACTTCAAAACTAAAAATAACAGAACGCAAAAAGCATGATTTATTGCAATTAATACAAGCAAATATCGTCCCTAGATATTATGAAAGTTTTTACAATGATCTCATTTAATACTATGTTTTTTTTACTGTTTTACTATTTAACGTTTTTTATATTCTTTATAGTCACATTTCCACAAGCAGAGAAAAGAAGTTTCTTAAAATTATATCCTTAAGAACTCTGATTCTCCTGGTAACAATTTATTCTAAGTTTTTGATATTTAAGAGATTTCGTCAAACGATATTATTAAGATAAGTAAAAGATTTTGATTGTGATACTGTTGATTATTGCGGAATTATATTTAAATATTATATTTTAATACGGGTGCCATGATTGTAATTAGAAAGACTGATTAATTATTAAGACTCCATGTAGAATTACCAAATAAGTTCTTTGCTACTTTGTTAATAAAACTTAAAAATGAATATTTTTGTGTTTTAATTTTTATGACACAATATCCCCAATTAATAGTTTTCTAGTACCATAACGTCACTTCTGGGAGGGTTTTAAATTTTAATTATAAATATTTTTTTATAACAACGTCAGGTAATGTTTTCATTGATTTCATAATGAAGTTTATATATGTAGTTTAAATATTACATGTTCATTTCTTTAGAAAAGAAGAACTATATATAATTATAGGATGTCAAATATTCAAACGCTTCTCCTGAAAAATTACATCATTTGCATAAGTGACGCTGTTGCATCGTAGGTGCGATATATACATAATTATTTACAGTGCATTTAGAAACCACTGAGGTTTGTAGTAAATGCAACGAGTTATTTTTCAATAAGTAATACAGGTTACAAAAAATAATCACTAGAATCACAAAGTAGAATATAAGAAATAAATGTAGGTAGCTTAATATTATAATGTGGGTGTACCGGCGCAGAATGGCGACACGTACCTACTCACGGCTAAGGAAACATCCTTATTGAAATGGTATATGTTTACAAAAATCCAAAAAAGAATCGCTTCAATACATGTTTAATATTTTTGTCATTTAAATTTTCCTTTACAATATTTGAGGGTAGTTTATTAATTAAGCGCGGTACAATGTATTGCGTTGTTCTCTCACCGAATACGTTAGCAGCGCGTGCGGTTTGTAACCGGTTCTGTGAGACTGCTCTTGTGCATACATGATGTTCCACTTTATCACCCAAATAATATTTAAAGTAGTTTTCTTTTAACAAACTGTATTTTAGTTTTAAATGAATGGGTAATACTTTACAGTGTTTAAAAATACCCAGATCATCATTGCTATATTCTAACTTAATTTGCGGCGATATTATTGTCTTTAATATTTTCAGTTGCAGATTATATATTTTGTTTATGTGTGTTTTATAGGTCCGTCCATAGCTGGTGAGTCCATACAAAATATGAGACTCGGCTAGAGAGTTATAAAGTAGTATTTTCACATAATAGGGGATACGACGATTTAAGATTTTAATATTTGCCAGGAAGCTTCTCAGCTTATCACATACTTTATCGATATGGAGTTTCCAGTTCAATTTATCATCAATGATGAGGCCCAGATATGTATGAGAGGTAACACGTTCAATGGTTGGACAGCAACAGCCGTCACTATTAAAATTATGTAGGCATGAGTGATCGTGAGCTATTATCTGATTGTTGGCTGTTGAGGACTTTAAGTATGGTGATCTGATATGTAACAGTTTGGTTTTGTTTGCGTTAAGGACAAGCCCTGCATCATGACACCATTTACAGAGGGTATAAAAATCTGCCTGCAGGTACTCGTACGCTTTATCTAGGTTCCTATTACTAACTAGTAAACACGTATCATCAGCAAATTGGTAACAGGTGCTTTGTTCGATACAATCACTCATATCATTGACGTATGTCAAGAAATGAAGAGGTCCCACCACTGATCCTTGTGTCGTGCCCTTGGACACAGTCACCGTATCACTGAAAGCATCATTGACCTTAACAGTATATGTGCGGTCAGAGAGGTAACTTTTAAACCATTTTAGTAAAGGCCCGCGTATTCCACAAGTGTCAAGTTTATGAAGAAGCACCTCGTGATTAAGAGTATCAAAAGCACGGGAGAAGTCAATGAAGAGTGCTAGGGTATGCTTCCTTTGATTCATGGACTCGTTAACATGGTCAGTAAATTGTGATAGGACGTCACTAGAGCCCTTTCCCTGTTGAAACCCAAATTGATTTTTATAAATGATTTCCTTATCGTTATAAAAATTATTCACTTGACCACAGACATACTTTTCAACTATTTTGTCGATAGTGGAGAGTAGCGTGATAGGGCGATAGTTGCCATATTCATTGCGATGACCTTTCTTAAAGATCGGTCTAACGCAGCCAGTTTTTAATTGGTCAGGATAATCACCCTTTTTAACACTGCAGTTAATGAGATTAGCTATGGACTGAGAGATACCACTGCTTACTGTTTTTATGTCTGAAACTGAGATAGTGTCTATACCCGGAGCTTTCTTGAAATTTAGTTTTTTTATTATTTCACTTACGTTTTTTTTTGTAGCCTTTTGAAATCGAATACTGGAGTTTACCGGATTTGAAAACGTATGCTTACCTAGTAATTGAGTCTTACATTGTGGGATAATTATTTTAACCGCCTGATCAAATTCTTTGGCGAATCCATTTGCCAGATCTTTGGTGGACAGACCTTGCGATTGCGAAGGCTCTAATAATGGCTTCATCGACGGATAAGGATGTGCGACCTAGCATGTGATTTATTATTTGGTAGGTTTTTTTAATATTATTGAAATTATCGCTAATAGCATTTACATAATACGAGTTTCTACAATTTTCCAGTATTTTATGTGTTTTATTGCGTAATTTATTGTATTCAAGTCGCAATTCAAGATTATTGGGGTTTTTTCTCCAAGTACGAAATAGACGGTCACGTTTTTTACACAGTTTATTTATATTACCATTGATCCAGGGAGCCCTATATAAACCCTGGCTTACTTTATATTTCTTTGTCATACTAGCTTGGTTATGAGCACCGGTTAAGGAATCGCTAATGAAAGTATAAATTTGTTTTGGGCAGTTCATGTCACCAGTCCGCGCCCATACAACTTTGTTTAGTTGATCATTTAACATTTTATAATTCACATGTGTTTTGGAAACCTCCTGTGTGCGTCGGGTATGTAAGCATTGACTTACGCATGAAAACATAATGACCTTATGGTCGGCTAGTACTACATCGAGCGCTGCCGAGTACGGATCTAATGTAGGGAATCGCGCAAATAAGTGGTCAATGCAAGATTTTGTTATTATATTAAATTTTGTCTCAATTCTTGTGTATTCTGTGATTCCACACATAAGCCCGTGCTCACTCAGTGTTTCCAAGTATGATTCAGTATGTGATGACATAGTTTTCAGGTCTATATTCATATCGCCGATTATTAGTGCATCGTTTTGCAACTTGAAAGTAGACACGTACTTATCAAGTTCTTTAATGAACAGTTGTTTACGAGTGTATGAAGATGGCGGTCTATAAACGGCACTTATAATTACGGTTTTACTGTCTGTTTTCAAGATACCTGTTATATTTTCGAAAGTGAAGCTTTTATATGGGGGTTATCGTAAATTTTAAGTACTTTTTTGTGTAAATAATAATACCGCCACCCTTCCTATTTGTTCGTAGTTTCGATTGCATATTGTAGCCAGGTATATTAAATAACATGACAGTATTCTCAGATATGCCAACTTCGGTAAGTACAATCACGTCCAGCGGATAAATACATTCATTGATAATTTGTAACAATTTAGGAAAATTCTTTATTATAGATCTAATGTTAACATGTAGGCAGGATAGAAATAGATTATGGTTGGAAGGTAATTGTTTAAAAAAGTCGTTAACAGATTTACAGTTGCTAATTTCTTTAGGTTTTAGGGGTTCCATGAACTAAAAACACAAAAAACTTAGCTTACATCTCGATCAGGGATACATAATTTTATATTTTTACTTAGAACTAGAAGGCGCGCAGTTGTCAAGCAGTTCAATATCCTGGATTGAATATATGTAGTGGATCTTGCTAACGCCTGTTTGACGAGCGCATATCTTCCCTTCCTTGATCCATATAAATTTGTATGAACTACCAAGCCTTTGCTTTGTTGTATAGAAAAGCGTCTTCATATACTTAGTTAGGGCTTCACGAACAAAAATTTTATTATTTACCTTCTCCGCCGGTGTGTCGGGTAGAATAGTACCGAGTGTTAGGCGTTTGATTCTGCTGGCGGCAATCCATCGGTCCTGTGCAGACTTTGTCTTCATCTCGGCCAGTATATAACCGGGCTTACCCTTGCGTCCGTTTACATGACGAGTTGACTGGATGTCCTGCTTGTCCACCTGCAATTGAGTTGCTACCAAGAACAGCACTTTATTAGTATCCTGGGGAGTTTCCTCCGGTAACCCCACAACTTCGACGTATGTAGATAGTGAGTGCTGCTCATATTGTTGCTTTCCTCGTTCTAGAATCGCAACACGCAGTTCCAAATTTTTATTTTTGTTAATTAGGTCTGTAGTTTTGTTTTCCAGGTCTGTGATTTTTTTATCCTGCTTTTTAATGTACAATTCAAGCGTATTTATTTGGTCACTTAAAAAGTCGAGAGATGCTTCCAAGGCACCAACCTCTTCCTTGACCGTTTTTTTGAGCTCCCGACTAATGTCCTGTATGAGCTTCCTGTGGTCAAGAGTAGACTGGTGGCTGGGGGCAGTACCTGGTTCGGAGTCTTCATCAGCATCGTCGTCCTCTGGGATGATAAATGACGTCCTTCGTGAAGTATTCACCAAACATGTTTCACAACTCCATTCAATGCTGTCGGAATTACGTAGGGTGCTCAACTGTTTGTTGGTCAGTCTAGCACACTCCGAGCTCGCGTGTACCACTTTGGAACATCGGCTGCATTCCAAACCAGGCAACTTCTTGGTGATATTCTTATTGCAACTTTTACATTTTTTTGAAACCATACTGGGTGGGTAGAGTACTAATTAATATTTGCGCAACCGTACAGTAGGACCGTCTGACGTTGAGTGTGATGATGTTATGTGTGCCTGGTACATTACAATGATTTTGGTTGATATTTTCAGTCAAGGGGAAACCTAAGTGGTATTTTAACAATAATAATAATTTTGCATTATCTTAGGAGGCTCGCATTAGACAGTTGGGTGAAGGGCCTGATGCAGAAGGTGGAACTCCTAGACACGGCGCTCGTTGTGAGGAGATTCCTCTCTCTGGAGCCCTAACTACCGGTAGCTTGGTCCCTGTACCCGATGCCGATGGAGTATTATTATTTATATTTTTAAATAGATTTTTATTTAGGTGGCAGACAAGCACACGGCCCTCCTGATGGGAAGTGGATACCGTGGCCTATGGACGTATGCAACACCAGGGGTGTTACACTCGCGCTGCCGACCACGAAGAAACCTTCTGATGCCCCTCTTGAAGAATCCCATATTGTAGGTGCTCGGGAAAACCGCAGCAGGGAGGTTTTTATATGTATTTAAAAATATAATTTATATGATGTTTACTGTAATAAAGATGAGCAATAAATAACTTTGCGTTAAAATAAAAATGAATCGGATTTACTGTTGAAATATTACACCATGTAGGTACATTTTAGATTTTATCTAAATAATCGAATTCTTCACCGATAAGATTAGAAAAAGTAAATGCTCAGACAGGACTTGGGGGAACTGAGCTACTGAGCTGAGCCACGCCTTCTTCATCATCTCAGCGTTAATCCCAGTCGCATCTGAAGCTTTTACCTCAGAGTCTGGTGTCCGCTTTACCAGTCTAACTGCGAATTTGGCCGATAGTTTTGTGAAGCGACTGTTATCTAACCTCCACACCCGAAGGTAATATCGAAGCATTGTAGTTAAAACCAGCTTTTTCGACTTTTTAGGGCTCCAACCTCCAACTATTCGCAACGACTGCCAAGAGCAAGAGCGCGCAATTCAAACCAGCTCGATCTTTTTTTTTTTAATATTTCAGGAAGCCGAACTAACTATACGTCTTTTGAGTCATCTTTAGACAGGCAATGCTCGTAAAATAATTACATCGCATCGATCTTTAATAATTGACTAATTTTGATTACAACAAATCGATTAAATTGTTTGTGTACTATTCAATCAATCAATCAATCAATTGCCAACCGCAGCTCACTGCTGGGCATAGGCCTCTCCCAATGTGCGCCATTTTCTCCGATCCTCCGCGTGTGTACGTGTTTCAAGTAAAATCGATTATTCGTTGGAATTAAATATTTAGGAACGCGAAATAAAATTTCTTAACGAATATGCATAATTTCTTTATTCAACGTAAAATAGTAAACACTAATTATTACACATTATTATATTATTAGCGATTATGAACAGTGTTTATTGAGTTTTGCGTAACAACTTCTATGATCTGATAACCTAACCATCACCCAACATGTTTAAGAGCAAATAAATTATAATTTTAATGTAAATAATTACATTTCCAGGAATAATTATTATGGTTGCAAGGAGTTTAATGTGAAAAATATAATTTATTTGCTTTTATTTATTTTACATAAAAAACACGATAATACAACATTCCTTGAAACCACAAAGGTTTGTGATGGATGCCGTAGGTTCGTCCTTAAAAGTAGACTGACATAATTTAATTACTTATTTATACTTTATTTATACTTTATTGTACACACATATTACATTAATATAACAAGATGAGATGTAATGTACAAAGGCGAGCTTAACTCAAAGTTGAGTTCTCTTCCAGCAAACCCGGGAGTGTACAGAGGAATTGCAATACGAGAGGCTAAGTCTAGTGCACAGGTGTAAAATTAATATAAGAAGGTATAAAATGTGTATACCCCCGACAATAGGCACAAATATACACATACACATATACACACACACACATACTCACGTACATACATACATACATACATACATACCTACATACATACATAAATACATAAATAAACATACATACATACATACATACAAATACATATAATGTATGTCTGCTATTGTTGAGAGAGAAAGTAATCTCTTATACGTCTTTTAAAAATATTCAGAGAAGGACTATCGCGTATGGAGTGAGGAAGAGAATTCCACAGTCGTACTGCAGAAACTGTGAAGGAATTGTCGTAGCAAGTCGAACTATGCGAGGGAGTTCGAAGTAAAAGAGAAGACGAAGTGCGACAGGGCTTACCCCTGGGTACAAGGAACTCAAAACGCTCACGAAGATATGAAGGAGAATGAGGGTTGTGAAGAATAGAAAAGAGAAGGGAAAGAATGTGAACATCTCGACGCCGCCGAATTGGTAACCATTTCAGTTGCCTTCTGAACTCCGAAACGTGGTCGTACTTACGTAGGCCGAAAATAAAACGAATACATAAATTTTGCAGTCGCTCCATCTTGTTCCAGAGTTCTTCAGTTGCATCCAGAAAGGTGACATCAGCATAGTCTAGGAGAGGAAGGAGAAGAGATTGAGCGAGACAGACTCTGGTTTTAAAAGGAAGGAAATTCTGAAGACGCCTAAGGGAGTGGAAAGTACCAAAAACTCGCCGGCTTACCTCGTTGATATGACTGGTCCATGACAAATTGCAATCGAAGAGAACCCCCAGGTTTTTGGCGACCGTGGAAAATGGTATCAGAGCATTGCTGTAAAAAACAGGAGTTAGAGAGGCATGGTCAAGATTACTGTAAATGTGTCTGCCACCTATAATGACTGCCTGAGATTTAGCAGGATTGACAAGCAGTCCGAAAGATTTTGCCCAAGCACTAATGTTTTTAAGGTCATTATTGATGGCAGTAATGGCCCCACCCACATCATCAGACCTAAAATGACGATACAACTGCAAATCGTCTGCGTAGAGATGATAACTGGAAGAAATAACTTTGGTGATAGCATTAATAAAAATTGAGAAAAGTAGAGGAGAGAGGACAGCACCTTGCGGTACACCCGCAGTAAGGTTACGCCAGTCAGAGGACGCCTCATCAGAGCGAACCCGCTGCGAGCGACCCCGAAGATAAGAGTTAAACCAAGCGATTACGGAGGGCGATATATTTAATGAAGAAAGGATGCCCAAGAGAATGTCGAAGTCAACAGAATTGAAGGCACTACTGAAGTCCAGTAGAACCAATACCGTCAGGAGTTTATTCTCCATGGCCAGTCTTATATCATCGGATATTTTAACTAGTGCCGTGACTGTACTATGGCCAGAAAGAAAACCAGATTGTAATGGACTCAGTAGACCATTAGAGGAAAGGTAACAAGATAATTGAATACGCACCGTGTTCTCAAGCACTTTGGAAAGAATCGGAAGGATTGAAATAGGCCTAAACTGGGATAATAAGGATGGATTAGAGGTTTTGGGCAAAGGAATGACTAGTGCTTTCTTCCAGGCCAAAGGAAAAGAGCTATGCTCAAGCGAAAAATTTACTATGTGGGTAATGGCTGGAAGGAGTTCATTTAGAATAGGCAGTAACATTTGCAGCTGAATACCATCGTTACCCATTGCTTTGGTCGATATTCTTACAATTTGCTTCCGTACATCGCTCTCCGTAACCGGGTTGAATATAAAAGAGGCACATTCAGGCAGGGGAAGACTGGAGAGATAACTTAGAGTAGATACTTTATCCACATCATCTATCACAGTTGGTGGCGTGGAGAAATGTATATTTAACGTATTGAGGTCGCAATTCAGCGTGTTGTCCCTGGTAGTCTTACCGATACCAAGAGACCTTAGAAATTGCCATACCTGAGATGTGTTAGAATTATTAATGGAGTCGTGGATGTGGCGCTTTTTCGCATCTCTACACAGACGACCGCAGCGATTCCGAATAATTTTATAAGAAGACCAATTTTCATCAGATGGATTTCGATTGTAACGTCTTTTGGCTTTGTCCCGTTGAGACATAACACGCTTAATATCGTCTGAGAGCCAAGGGGCGGGTAAATGCTTCACCCTAATCTTTTTCAGTGGGGCATGTTTATTATAAAGACACATAAGAATATTGTTAAGGCTGTCTACTTTAGTGTCAATATCCCCAGAATTGTATACAAGAGAAAAGTCAGCTCCTCTTACATCGGCCCTCAAAATGTCCAGGTCGATATTTTTGAAACTTCGAAGAAGGAAGAATTTAGGTTTAGGTTTAGGCGTGCGAATTTTATAGGAGAGATAAATGAGATCATGATAAGAGAAAGGAGCAGGAAGTTGACCATGAGTAACAACTTTGTCACGGTCCGAAACAATAATGAGGTCTAAAAGAGAAGGAGTACAGTGGGGGGTGCGATGTGTCGCATTTAATGGAAGAATGTGCATGTTTACCGAAGAAACCAGAGACTGGAGTCTCCGACTGCGTGCATCATCCTTTAGTAGACACGTGTTGAAGTCACCTAAGATAATCGAGTGCTGGTATAAAGCGGATAGGTTTTCTAACTTAGACTCGAAAGAGGAGAAATAGTCAATTTTCAGGGAAGGACTGTAATAAACCCCCAGAAGACATTTAACGTGATAAAAGTCAACTTCGATAAAAACATGTTCAGTAAAACCAGAGTAGACATTAGGTGACTGATCTATCACTTTGAACGAAATATCCCTGCGTAGGTAGATCCCCACACCGCCGTACCCCCTGCCCACCCTATCATTTCGGATTAACGTATACCCTGGCAATGTATACTGTGTGGAAGGAAGTGTAGGTTTAAGAAAGGTTTCCGATATGAGTACAGCATGTATGATGTTGGAGTCGAAAGCCAAAAGTAGATCCGGGTAGTGAGCGTGAACGCTTTGAGCATTAATATGCACTACATTCAAGAACTTGTCTAAAGAACTATAAATAGTTAACAAGTCCTTGCGTAGGCGAACTGCGTCCTTTTCATTATCGCTACATGCACTGGCGTAGTCCTCGTCTGACACTTCAGATGAAGAGCAAGAAATGTAACTATCGTCATAATCAGACATAAATATTATAATACTATATTTAAATAATTAAAAAAATAAAATAAAAATATGTATATATATATAAAAATACTAAAATATAAATTCTCATTTTGTTATCCTCAGTGCACTAACGAGTCAAGCAGATACATTTGAATTATATTGTAAGTAACAACTAAACGCACTGACAACTGAAATTGTTTCTAAACGGAACATAAAACGACACAATACAACCTGACACCAATCCGTCACTAACGTCATAAGGACCTAAGGAATTTACTTGGAATGTATTTATTGTGAAATTGTGAAAGAAAGGTTGTAAGAAAATAAAACAAAATAAGTATACAACCAACCGACACCAACTGCATAAAATTTGGAAGATGTTAAATTACGAAGTTAGAGAGAGACAACATAACAAAATTACAACTGACCTCAAATTGCAGTTTCTAAAATAAAATAAAAAGAGGTTATAGAGTGAAATATACATTATCCGGTGGAATAAAAGTCAAGATAGGATAGATATTATAGCTACTTGATATGTTTTCGGGGTCTTCTGTCACTGACGGCGGCTCCACCAGATGCTGTATGGACGACAGGCTGCGAAGTCTTAGATGTTTCGGTCGGCGGCAACTGGGGGGACGGGAATTCCATACATAGTTTGCGCAGTTCCGAGGATGACTCAATTCTACGCCGTACATTGTTAGGAAGTTGTACCACTATTTTCCCGTCAGAAGTCCAACACTGCCTTACCCCAAAGTGCTTGCGGGCATCCATGAAGACGTCGTGGCGGGGTTTGGTTAGGAATTCAGACAGTGTCAATCCTGTACCCTTAAGTCTAGTCTTAGAATTCCAAACCTCACTGCGCAGCAAATATGTCTGGAACCTGATGAGAAGGGGACGGGGCTTCGAAACATTGTTACCCAGGCGATGACAGTTCTCAAGATCTCCGGCTGTGATGTCAGGCAACCGCAATTTTTCTTTTATGGTAGCAATAACCTGATTCACACCAGTGGCCCCCGACGATTCAGCCAACCCATGAAGCAACAATACCTTCCTTCGGGAAGCCATCTCATGCCGGTCAAGTCCAGATAATAGCAGCTCCATTTGTGTCCTCAACATACCCATGGTTTTCCATATGAGAGCCTTGAAGTCTGTGAAGTCCCGTGAGAGGCCAGCAATCGTTTTATGGGCTGTATCGGTAGCCGCTGCACTCCTTAGGTCTTCATCATATTGAAACATGCGTGAGGTAAACATTGAAGACAGCTCCTCCATACTATCTGACAGTCTGGTGTAAAGATCCATTGTGTTACTGTGTTATCTGTGCGACAGTAGACTTTATAGGAGACACAGTAAGTTGTTCAGTGCACTAAAGGATATTGAGTACTTTTAGCCACTATTTAGCATTGAAAATTAATTAAAAATATTTTTAAATGTTATTTATTTACAGAGCTGAAATTTTTTGCTGTGTACAGTCTGACTACCCTCATTTATATATATATATCACTTAGGTAGAATTACCTTTTTTTTATACCACTTAGGTGGCAGACAAGCGCACGGCCCACCTGATGGAAAGTGGTTACCGTGGCCTATGGACGTGTGTAACACTAGAAAAGCCACACTCGCACTGCCGACCCTGTAAGCACAGTTTCTGTGCCGTCAGTGTAGAGGACAAAGCAGGACTAGCCTTTAGTCATCCTACTGACAGCACAAATTCTCCAGTGAGCTCTGGCTACCCTACTCACCGCTGGGAACTTCCCCAGTCGGACTGCTCAATTAGACGGAAATACCGCCGTGTCCTACCTCCTATAAAATTCTTACACGAGATGTGAGTATAGAGTTTATGTATTGCACAGAATATTACACTGAACTTAATGATTACGTGGTTACACAATGCCTGAAAGTAGTTAACTACCTACGTCGAATGCAGTTATTCATTTATTTAAAATGGTACATCTTGTACGTCTCATCTCATAATGTCCTTTTCTCGAAATGTCCTTTCTCATATTGTCCTTTTCTCGAAATGTCCTTTCTCATAATGCCCTTTCTCAATATGTCCTTTTCTCAATTTGTCCTTTTCTCAAATTGTCCTTTTCTCAAATAGTCCTTCTCGCGAAATGTCCTTTTCTCAAAATGTCCCTTTTTCAAAATATGTGCACTACAGAATGTAACTATAATTTTAGAGACGTATGTCAATTCAGAATAATAAAACAAAATGTTATTAGTATTCTTCTTTATTTTCAGACAAAAATATTGATGAATGTAATTATTATTTCCTCAAAATAATCAACAATAATAGTAAGTACCTAGGTAGGTTTAAAAAAAAGAATTAAACATTTCTTCACAAACGAATCCTTATAATTATATTATATTGATGTATGATATATGTATGATGATCTCTGCTTGTTATTTATATAAAAATTTAATAAATTGAGAATGTTAATTCACCTTTGCTTAACCCTCCGGGAATACAAGCGTGTTTATATGTATGTATGTATGGCGTTACAAGTAATTAATTAGGTTCGTTATACTAATAAATTATTTATTTGTATTTTACTATACAAGGAAAATTAAAATAATAACTATTAATAAAATTATATTAACTCTTAATAATAAACCAAGCGCATAAATTACAAGTTTCTAGTTAATTCTTTAGCAAACACTAAACTTATAAACATAAAACTTAAATTAAATACGTCTAAACAAGGTAGAAATGTCACACGAATGTGTTCAATTATCCCGTTAATTCCAGCCCATCTTATACCTGCAGCATGGCAATTTATCTTAGAGTCATCGCCGAATAACCAAGAAATGAGACAGTTTAGAAGTTACTTTGAGAGACAGTGGTATCCACATATACCATCAACAATATTGAGTTGTGCAGGCGAGCGACATCGTACAACCAATGCCTTGGAAGGTTGGCATCAAAGGTTGAACAGTCGTATCCCAAAAAGGCCAAATTTGTATATCTTTTTACAAAAGCTAAAAAAAGAAGCCAGACATTGGGATACCCATATAAACAACTCTTTGTTTACCAACATGATGAGTAAGTGTCGAGTTAGAGACATAGTATTTGACAGAAATTACCACAAATATTTAAATGATTTAGAAAATAATGATTTAACACTGCCACAGTTTATAAGAAAAATAATATACTTACGTCTTTCTCTGTTTAAGTAACGTGTGTATACGTATATATCTATTTTTTCGTTTTTTATACAATAATATGTTACATTACGTATAATATGACATATATAATTTATTGTACCTACATATAATTTGTTGATTTTCATTTAACTGACTGATAATACGTATGGTATCACTTTTTCGTTTTTTTTTTGTTTTTTTATACAATAATATATTACATTACGTATATTATTATTTAATTATTTGTTATATATAATTATAATATGACATATATAATTTAATGTATTATTGTACCTACATATAATTTGTTGATTTTTATTTAACTGGCTAATAATACGTATGGTATCACTTTTAGCAGTTAATTTTTTTTATATAACAATTAGGTAAATATTTCAATGTATCTTGATCTTCATTTTATAAACAAAATTAGATCAATATAATATAATTCTAAGGATTCGTTTGTGAAGAAATGTTTAATTCTTTTTTTTATACCTACCTAGGTACTTGTACTTACTATTATTGTTGATTATTTTGAGGAAATAATAATTACATTCATCAATATTTTTGTCTGAAAATAAAGAAGAATACTAATAACATTTTGTTTTATTATTCTGAATTGACATACGTCTCTAAAATTATAGTTACATTCTGTAGTGCACATATTTTGAAAAAGGGCCATTTTGAGAAAAGGACATTTCGCGAGAAGGACTATTTGAGAAAAGGACAATTTGAGAAAAGGACAAATTGAGAAAAGGACATATTGAGAAAGGACATTATGAGAAAGGACATTTCGAGAAAAGGACAATATGAGAAAGGACATTTCGAGAAAAGGACATTATGAGATGAGACGATTTTGATGATGAGGACTTCGTCGTCGAGGACGGACGCGTGCGCGGAGCTCCTTCCTAATTTTTACACTACCCTCGTAACTAATAATTAATCTGTGAAATCCAATACTCGGACCCTCCTGCTCTCTCTTGGGCATCGGTCCATTGGAGGCAGTGGCCATATTGGAATCAGTACGGGATAGAGATAGTGACTCTTTGTGCTGTGTTGTGCGTGAGATCGGTCCCTCTTGCTTCCTCTTACGCGAGTGGCCATAGGAGGCAGCGGCCATCTTTGGTTTTGCTCCACAAGGAGGGAGATAGAATCAGTGCGACAGTGACGTTTGACATGTGACAGTGACACTTAGTGGCGGTGACGTCTGTCTGTGACGATTGACAAGTGATAGTGACACTTAGCGGTGGTGACGCCCCTAACTGACGTGCTGTCAGTCTGGCAGTGGTGAGGTGACACTGTTGAGAGTGACGTCTTGACTCACTTTAATCCGTTTAACCTTGGACGTTGGATGTTATAACACACTACTTGAGACTTTTAATACCGCGATCTAGAAAACGGCAAAACTGAACAACGCCATCTAGTGAACGACCTAGAACTAAATAATCGGACTTTTATCTCATGTGTTGTGCTGGTGCTCGCAATACATTATACGGGTTCTAATTGTTTATTTATTTATTTATTGTTTTCTCTTCTTTGTTTATACGTGCGTTTGGGGTATATTAATTGAATCTACCCCCTCTACTCCCCCTTCATCAAGATGGAGGAGGATGATGACACTCGACGCTTGCGATTGGAGGATGAACTTCGGCTGCTATCAGAACGTGGCTTAGCATCGGGATTTATGTCCGGTAGAGCGTCACTAAGCAGGACCCCACCCCAGGACTTCAGTACCCCCACGCACAGTCAGGCCGAAACCTTCAGCACCCCTTTGACTGCAGTTCCGGCCGCCCTACAACTACCGGCGCGGGAAAAACGACCACTTACATATCCTGAAGACTTGCGGGAACAAAACAGGCGCCGGATCAACTTTCACTCTAAGCGTCTTGGTGGAGGTCAGGCTCCCCCACTTAGTGGAATCCTCAGCACACCGTCCGGAGCTACTATCGTGGAGGGAACTGAGGCACCACTTACTACACCAGGAGGCAAGGCACAGTTAGAATCGGACCCACTGATGGCTGCAACACCGGATCAGCTGCAAAGCGCTGCAGCTGCGCAGACGCGCAGTATTATGGACGCGGTCCGTTCAAAAGGCAGCAAACTAAACAAGGAAGAGCTGACCATAATTGGTGCCAGCACTGAACGCGTGGCCTCAATAGTGGCCCAATTGGCTCTACGTTTGGCAGCTGCGGAAGGCAAGGTGGCTCTTCTTGAGCGAACTAACTTCGTCTCAAGAATAGCTGAACAGGTGCCCAACTCAGCTGGCTATGCGCCCATTCCCAAAAGGGACTTCGCATCGGTTTTAAGATGCGGTTGACAGGCACCGCCCATACTGATGCCTGCATACATGGGACCAACCCTCGCTTTCGCGCCAGCAGAAGAAGGAACGCTCAAAACCGCCGAGGAGACAAAAACAGAACTAAAGAGAGCTATAAACCCAGCTACTATAGGCGCCCAAGTGGCTAACTTAAGGAAGGTAGGAGGTGCGAGAGTGGTTATCCAGACCACCACTGTGCAGGCTGCCAAACGTCTCAAAGAGGCGGCTCCGCCATCACTGAGGGTCACCGAGCTCAGCCGTCGTCAACCTTTGGTCTGCCTTAGTCCCATTGACGGCGATCCGTCATATGAGGACATTAAGAGTGCGCTACATGACCAGAACTTTCGGGAACATGCTAAGTGGACAAGAGAGTCCCTGGGTAAAGAAATGAGAGGTGCTTTTAAAAAATCAAGACGGGGAGGCGCGGCCGTTGCTGCTGTGTTCGAGTGCACTCCAGAGTTGCGACAGGAGTTGGTAGAGCGCGGAAAATTATTCCTTGGCTGGCAGGTGATTGAGGCGACTGACTACGTCGCTGTGACATGCTGCAATAAATGTCAGCAATATGGGCACCCAGAAAGACACTGCAGAATGACGGAACCTACCTGCTCCAAGTGCGGGATAACTGGCCACCGGGAACCTGAGTGCACCAGCCAGACAACCAGATGCGCCACCTGCCACAAATTTGGACGCGGAGACGCCACCAATCATCGGACGGCCGCACCTGGCTGCCCTGCGCGGAAATATGCGGAAAACCGAACCATGTCCATGACCAACTATGGATAATCAGCTGGTCATCAAGTGTGGGCAGATTAACCTAGGCAAGTCCATACGGTCCTCAAGGGAGCTCCCAGCGATTGCAGAGGATCACCACCTCGACATCTTACTAATACAGGAGCAACACCCAGGTTCACTAGGTGTTATCGAACATGGCACAACCCCGATGGCAGGCGTATACCTACACAGCAATACCCGAGCCTGTACGGTGTCGACACACCTTAGCAATGATCACTGCCTCGCGGTCACACTCGGCCCACAAAATATAACAATGGTTTCTGCCTATTTTCAATACAGTCAGGATGTAGGACCTCACTTGCACCAGCTCGACAATATCATGAGTGCTGCACCCGGGAAACCAATTGTGATTGGAGCGGACTGTAACGCGCACTCGCCACAATGGCACAGCTTCCCTCGACATTACGTCGGCCGAGGAAGAGAAACGGCACAACGCCGCAACTTGGTTGAGGCCTTTATTGCCGCCCACGGCCTGCAGATTGCGAACGTGGAGGGCCAGGAGTCCACTTTCAATGGACCAGGGGGGGAGTCCAACATTGACATTACGCTGCACACCCGGAACGTCAAAATCATTAACTGGGCGGTGAGGGACTGTCAGAGCTCTAGCGATCACAGACTGATCACCTTTGACATAGTGACCGCCAATCATAGCCGGCCTCTCAACGATCGAACCACGCTGAGTCACGAACCGGTGCACTACAGGGACAGGGGGGTGCATTGGCCCGGCTTCCGATCTGCCATAGCCGCGCGCATGGTACGACTTCGTACCGACACACCAGCCGAGGCTCTGGCTGAGGGCTATACCAACATACTAATCCGAACTGCAGACGAGTACCTCGGCCGAAAAAAACCAGCCAAGAATAACCGGTATGAGTGGTGGAGCCCCCAGTTGGACAACCTAAGAAGAAAGCATAATCGTGCCCGCCGTAGGTGGCAGGATTCTAGACATGCAGGGGGTGGTAAGGAAGCAACATTAAGAACGGAATTTCATAGACTGAGAGCAGAGTATAGAAGAAGAATGGGAGAAGCAGAACTCGCCTTCTTTCGCACAACAGCGGAGACAGGCAACCAAGACCCCTGGGGGCTGGCATACCGAGCCGCGAGCGGCAGGGTCAGGCCACCCAGCAACATACTCAGCGGGATTCAATTAACGTCAGGACACACTGGGACGGTGGCCGAGGCTATGAACGGCTTGCTGCGGGCGCTGTGTCCTGATGACAACAGCTCTCAGGATTCTGCGCACCACCAGCGGATCCGTGTCCTGGCCTCGATCACCCCCACTGGAATCGATGCGTCTCCCCCAACACTTGGAGAGTTGGGGCAGATCATACGACGGCTCTCAAACACTGCTCCGGGATTGGATGGCATCAGCGCCTCCATAATAAAGCAGGCGTGGAGAGCGGCCCCCATGGAGGCCGCACACGTCTTTGCCAGGTGCATAATCGAGGGGATCTTTCCCACTACGTGGAAAACTGGCAGGCTATTGATCCTGCCCAAATGCAATGGTAAGCCCCCCACTGATCCAAAGGCATACCGCCCGATCACACTCTTGTCTGTGCCTGGCAAAATCCTAGAACGCGCACTTCTACAATGCGCCCCTACAATCAGCAGTCAAATCTCCCCGAGCCAGCACGGATTTTCATTAGGTAAGTCAACTGTCACGGCGCTGATGACAATCCTGCGCACTGTAAGAGATAGTCCAGCTAAGTATGTCCAGGCTATTTTCCTAGATATAGCAGGCGCCTTCGACAATGCCTGGTGGCCAATGATACTAATCAAACTAAAGGGACGGGGCTGTGCCCCAAATGTGTTTAACGTGGTGAGATCATATTTCATCAACCGTCGGGTGGGTCTATTCCTTGGTGACCGGGTGGTGTGGAAGGACCTGACGATGGGCTGCCCTCAGGGATCGGTGCTGGGCCCCACATTGTGGAATATTCTAATGGATGATAGTATGCGCTTGCCACTACCGCTGGGGGTCAGCATCGTTGCATATGCCGACGATATCACGGTCCTTGTCGAGGCGACATCGCGAGCCGAAATTGAGCGTAAAAGCGCCGTTTCAATGGGCTTGCTCAGTGATTGGGGTTCGCGAAATCGATTGTCCTTCTCGCCCAGCAAGTCATCAACGATGACACTGGGTGGCAGGCTCCAACGGCCTCCCATTATCAAGATGGATGGCACCACGATTGGGTCCGTGAAATCCACAAAGGTTCTGGGGGTGGTACTGGACTCTGGCCTGTCCTTTGCGCAACATGCCCTTAATATTGGCGAACGAGCAGCCAAATGCTTCGGCAAAATGAGTAGGGTATCGGCATCATCATGGGGTGTTAAATATAGGGGTCTGTTCACGGTGTATAGGGGCACCTATGTCCCCACGGTCACATATGCTGCGGCCGTTTGGTACGAACGAGCCCTTTTGCATGCTGTTCGCAGCCCCCTGTTGCGAACGCAGCGGTCCAGTTTAATGCTGCTCACAAAGGCCTATAGGACGACTAGCACGAACGCGCTAGCGGTACTTGCGGGAGTGCTGCCGGCTGACCTGGAGGTAATCCGTGCTGGTTCGCTGGAGAAAGCTAGGCTGAGTCTTCTGGCTGAACATGGGGAATCGAGTAGGCAGCTGCAGGAGGAGCTTAAACAGTGGAGGGAGACCACTAGGGCTGACGCATTACGAACCTGGCAGAGACGCTGGGATACAGAGGAGAAGGGAAGAACAACGTACCTTTTCTTCCCTTTGGTAGAACAGCGGCTTGCATGGCATTGGGTCGAGCCGGACTATGAGCTGTCCCAGCTCCTCACTGGACATGGATGTTTTCGAAAGAGACTGTATGACCTTGGCCTTGGTAGCGAAAGTGTATGTTTCTGTGGTTTGGAAGATGAAGACCTACACCATGTGCTGTGGGTCTGCCCCCTGTATGATGACATCCGCGACAACATGATGGGAGGTGTGGTAAGATCGGAGGCTGGGCCTATGTATTACTCGGACCTTGTAGGTACACCCCAAAACTTCGGACGGCTGCGGAGCTTTGCGCGCGTTTGGCACGAGAGGCGCAAAGCTCGTGAGGTCTCTAACGGCGACGAAGCCTGTTAGTATGGCGTGCTGCCCCAGAAAGGGGAGAGAGCGAAAATGGTGAGGCACATAAAATAATTTGTAGGGAGTCAAGAAATGCGCGCCTGAAAGAGAGCAGACGCCAGTAGGGTGCGCATCTCCCAAGATTCGGCCCGTTATAACCAAGATGGTTGGTAGGGCCATGGGAAGGAGGTGGGAATAGTTTTTGATGATCTGTTTTGGATCAAGAGTGTCATCATTGTTATACGAACGAGGACTCAGGGCCGCCTGTCCTCTTGCAAAAGATGACCGGGGCAGCGGCGCGATGCATCCTTTCTGTGTGCATGATAGGGGACACCTTGGTTCCCCATCCACCGAACCTCCGACTTCCACACTCGTATGTCACCATTGTAACATGGTATATGTAAGTAATGGTGACCCTATTTTCTGAGACTTTGCCTTCAGCTTACCATCAGGCACGGCGAAGTCCAATTGACGTGTCCTATATAAAAAAAAACATTTAAAAAAAGAAAGGCGTTAAGGTACATACCTCCTTCTTCTATGACACTTGCTTTTTTGTTGCAGTTATGACCTTCATATTGTGGTATGTTTGAAACTAAGCTTAATTTTCGGAATTTTTTTTTTTTTTTTTTTTTATAATAATAATAATAAATATTTTTATTTCGGACTTCGGGGTCCATAAAGGTGTTAGTAACAATTTCCTTACGATCTAATGTTAGTAAGACCAAAGGCTTGTACTGATTTTGTGTTCTGCACTGAGGGCACATAAAATCTCTGTTCTTACAGGGTCGGCAGAACCGATGTGACTCCACTGGTGTTACACACGTTCATAGGTCACGGTAACCACTTTCCATCAGGTGAGCCGTGTGCTTGTCTGCCACCTAAGTCGTATAAAAAAAAAGAGTAGTATGTCAGGATCGTAGCAAATGGAGATCCGTGATCTCTGCCTACCCCTATGGGAGACAGGCGTGTTTTTTTTTATATAAAACACGTCAATTAGACTTCGCCGTGCCTGATGGTAAGCTGAAGGCAAAGTCTCAGAAAAGAGGGTCACCATTACTTACACATACCGTGTGACAATGGTGACACTTAGCTTGACGGCCTCATCATATGCTTTTTCACGGCCCGCTTAAAGGACCCGGGACTGTAGGAAGAAGGAAACACGTGAGCTGGTAATGAATTCCAGGCCTGCATGTATGTAATGAATGCTATACTGCTTACGTAATCATTATCTAGACCGCCCACCCCCATATCATCAGAAATAAGTAATATATAGATCCCCCTCCCCCCTTTAGTGCTTACGTAACACTTAAACTGCCCCTTTGTGTATTTGATATATGCGACCTGAGACAGTGCGCACTGTGCGGTATGAAAGTAACTCCATCCCACGCACACTCAAGCTGTGGAATGACCTCCCTGCTACGATTTTCCCAAGCGCCTACAATATGGGGTTCTTCAAGAAGGGCATCTGGTTTCTTCATGGTCGGCAGCGCGAGTGTGACATCCCTCATGTTGCATACGTCCATAGGCCACGGTAACCGCTTCCCATCAGGTGGGCCGTGTGCTTGTCTGCCAACTAAGTGGTATAAGAAAAAGAAAACAATTACCATGTGTAGACAGTGAACATTAGGTTCCCAAAATGAAACGCGCGCTAATCCACAACACAGTATATTGAAGGATAGGTACAAGTTCACAGTGAATTCGTTAGAATGAATTAGAAGAATGTTCCCAGCCCTTTTATTAACTCTGTAAAAATCTTAATAGCGCGATGTAGCATACGTTACAACGCCATCTTGTGGTACATTTAGAAGCTTTACCTTTACATACAAACTCAAAGGTATTGATTTAGACTTGTTGCCATATAATCACATATTTTTAGAATACTTATGGCTAATTTAAAATTTACAAAAAGACAAAATATGTTTTAATAAATACACCACAGTGTCGCCACCTATTGATTGTTCATACACAACTCAAACTAAACATTGCGGGGACTCTGTAGTCCCCACACCCGAGAAGAGGGCCAGATTGTGAGAGATGGCCCTGTGTCGGCCGGGGTGCGAGGGATATGCCTGTCAACCTCACCTTCGGCAACCAAAACGACCCACAGGCGGCGTGCGTTTTAGTTGGTTCGAGTCCGACATAACCTCTTCCACCGGCTCCGGTGGGGAGGTATTCGTGGGGATTTCGCGCATGTAAAAAAATAAAAATAAACATTGCGGTGTTTAACAGACAGTGTTTTTGACAAAGCATTTGAATTATGTCTATTTGACAAACATGATCAATACCAAATACGAACAATTGGGTGTTTGACTGACAAGTCAAATTAGTTACTCTTTGCTAAATGTCAAAACGGTAATTCACAAACAAAATTGTAAAACTTGACTTTTATTTAATTGTAATTCCCAAAATAGGTCAAAATATAAACAATCGAAATAAAGCAATATTTACAACTTTTTAGACTCTTTATTAAATTTCAAATCAATCTTATTATTCACTGTTTACAGGTAAACGCCATGTAGACTGAGATAAATGCGATATTCTCTTGCACTCCATACATTTTCACTACGCGCCAGCGCGCTGTGACGTCACCACGTGCTACGATTTTGTATAGAGCGCTTTCGGGCGGGTCCAGAAATAGAATTTTTAAAATCAAATATATTTAAATCTATTTGTCATAATATAGTATCTTTTACAGTTCATTATATTATTGTAAAATGTATAGTTTACGATAATAATAAAAAAAGAACACAACCCTATTATGACATAATTGTTTAGTATAATTGCAATCACACATTCACTGGTTTAGTTTTGTGTATTTTGCGTATATGACTATTCAAATTACCGCGATGATTAAAAGCTTTCGGACACATAGCACATTGATAAGCCCTTTCACCAGAGTGTAAAGTAGTATGCAATCTAAGGTCGCCGCTCCGACCAAAACGTTTCTTACATACATCACACTGATATGGTTTCTCACCCGAGTGAATAAGTGCGTGAGCATCTAAATGACACTTCTGATTGAAACATTTCTTACATACATTGCACTGAAATGGTTTCTCACCGGTATGTATGCGCATATGTTTCTTTAAATCACTATTACATATGAATTTCTTTTTACACACATAACACCGTGTTCGTTTCTCTCCAGTGTGTGTTCTATATTTGTGTGTGTCACAATCAATCTTTTGTTCGAAACATTTTTTACAGAATTCACATTGATATGGTTTCTCGTTAGTGTGCGAAAGGATATGCTCATCTAATTCATTCACTCCACTAAAACATTGCTTGCAAGTCTCACACGAAAATGTTTTCGCACTAACATTATTCTTCTTCTCTCTTCTTAACTCCTCTTCACTCATTTTAAATTCTTTTTTCAAATTCTTTTTACTTCCGTCACTGTCATTATCTGTCAAAGTTCTTTTTTTGTCTATTCCATTATTATCTTTTTTAATTACATTTTCAAACATTTTATCTGTCCCATTTTTAGTAATCATTTCAGACTTTGTTTGTTCATTTTTCTTAATTTCACTCGAAATTTCGGATTGCAGTGGGGCTGGTCGGGGATACCCACCAAATTGGCTACCTGCACAACAATATAATGCACGTGAATAACCAACGATAGGGTGTAAAAACTTAATCAAATCATTTTATAATGGATTCTATTTCGTAATATTTGGTATTATTTAAAATTGGCCATTTGACAAATATTAACAAAAAATTAATGAAATTTTAAAGCATTTAGTATGGTAACTATTCAAATCGTTTAAGGTATAGAAAAAATTGAATCGGTTCAGGCACTTAGTTTGAGCGGAGTCATCAAAAATCAATGTTTAAAAATGATTGCAACACCATTCATTGGTTCTGATAGTTCGTACCTACTGTTATGGGGTCCCTTTCAATCATCGTTTTAAAAAAAGAAAGTTAAGTTTAAATAACCTATTTATTTAACTTTAAAAATACAGACGTGGAAAGGAGACCCTTAGGCAACCGAATCGTGTCAGAGTTCAGAATAGACTGAGTGCCACTGCACTGGCCCTGCAATGTGCTGGCCAGTAGTTTTACATGACATGGCGGAGGGCATGGCATGTCAATAGTTTCACATGCAGTACACTATCATAACAGCACGAATATCGGTAGATGGCTCTTAACCGTCGCCGTAAGACGGAAAGATGTTTAGAAGAATTTAGAATTTAGTTTCGGGCAAAGGTTCTGTGGCTTAGTGGTCAGAGAGGGTTCGAATGCCGCCTGAACAGATTAATTTTTTTCTCCCCACTGGCAATAGTAGTACATATACGTCTAGCAGCGTCCCTACTGGCAGTAGTAGCAGTTACACTTACAATAGGCGACATCACACGGCTCCTCCTTGATGTCCATGACCAGCTCTTGCTCCGAGTCTGAGGTATCCGGGTAGTCCATTGGCTCCTCTGTACTTGCTTCCACAGGTTCGCTCTTGACCACTGCGAATATATTAACGGTATTGTTATTTTAAGAAGGTCATGTATAATTCACCTGAACAATCTAAAAAATCACATTTTACGAAGGCCTTTTAGATTATAGACATTATTGATATAGGCTTCAAGACCAAAATTAAAAAAAAAGAGTTTAATATACTTTTTATATTCACTCTACAAACCGCGATTTAATTTTAGACTAACTTTTTTATTTTTTTATTTTATGAGAACGAAACATTAAATAGGTACATAGGTTTACACAATAATAACATCAAAAAACCACTCAGGTTTATACCTGTGCTATTGAGTTGTCGGCACAATTCTAAATATATATACATACAACAAATCATACAATCGAATTATACAAACCGAATACAATCAACCAAATTATCTAATTCTAAATTCTGGAGACTATGAGCAGTTGGGGGTCGGAGGCGAAGGGCTTAATCGCTGAGATTGGCCGCCGTATCCGCGAACAAGGCTGTGACTCCCGCTCCGGCTCGTTTCTGGGGCAGAGGATGGCCATCGCGATCCAGCGAGGCAACGCTGCCAGTGTCATGGGCACCTTTACGCCGGGAACGATACGGGGCGGGTTATTTCATTTGACATAACGATTGACAAAATCTATGATTGCAGATAATGATTGGACATTTGTATAGTATTTATATGAATTATATTATTTTCTTAATAAAAAAAAATCTACATAATATATCTATATTACGCCTAGGAAATGTTCTTTGAGTTTTTTATGTACATAAGATATTTTGTTATTTTCTCGGATACAAGAGGGTAGGTCATTAAGAAGTCGCGGGACAATATAGCCAGCAGTGCGTTCGCCATATACATTATTCGTACGTTGTGTTATAAACCGGTTCTCGGAGACTGCCCGAGTGCGTACAGGGTGTTCAATTATTTTTCTAAGAGATTCATTAAAAAACTGTTCTTTTAAAAATGATAATGTACTTGTATGTATTACACAAGTAATATTTAATAATGTAAAAATAAACCATTGGAAAATGATTATTTCGCTGGTTCGGTAGGTTAGTTGTACTGAGAAGATACCAGCAAGAAACTCAGCGAACTATATTAGAACTAGATTATTTTTATTTATTAAATTTGCTTCAGTTTTGTGCGAGCAAGCAAGAGACTTATGTTAACCACGCATTCAAATCATCAAGATACTCATCTACTTTATAGTAACCTTTAGTCATTAAAGTTATTTTCACTTATATTTTAAATTTATTTATTGGCATGTTAATCAAATTCTGAGGAATTTTATTTAAAAAAATTATACAGCTGCCTAAAGGTATGCAAGTATTCTTACTGTCAGCAACATCATATGGTTCCTCCTTCATATCATCCACGACAAGCCAGTGATCCAAGTCTGAGGTTACCGGGTCGTCTCTTGGCTCGTCTGCACTTGCCTCCACAGGTTCGCTCTTGATCACTGCGACTGTGGATTTCAAGAAGGTGGAAATAAGCTATACCAGTGATAGACAGAGTACGGCCCGCTGGCGACGCGACGGTCCCTTTTTTTTCTTTTTTACGTGCGCAAAATCCCCACGGATACCCCTCCACCGGAGCCGGTGGAAGAGGTTATGTCGGACTCGAACCGACTAAAACGCACACCGTCTGTGGGTCGTCTTGGTTGCCGATGGTGAGGTTGACAGGCATATCCCTTGCACCCCGGCCGACCCAGGGCCATCTCTCATGATCTGGCCCTCTCCTCGGATGTGTGGGGACTACAGAGTCCCCAACTCGTCCCCGGAAAACGGGGACCAGGCGCGCCGCCGCTGCGGCACGCATCTGTCCCTTGATCTTCGTAGTATATGCCCTCGATAATTATATTTTGGCGGTTCAGCAGTATAAAATATATTCAATATTATATTACTACTAACAGGAGGTAGGACACGACAGTATTTTCGTCCAATTGAGAAGACCGACTGGGGAAGTACCTCCGCCCTACAGAATACCGCGGCCATAATAAACTCGTGTTGTGTTCCCGGCAGTGAGTAGGGTAGCCAGAGCTCACTGGAGAGTTTTTGTGCTGTCAGTGCGAAGACCAAAAGCTTGTCCTCCTTTGTCTTTTACTCTGACGGCACAGAAACTCTGTGCTTACAGAGTTGGCAGCGCGAGTGTGACTCTCTTGGTTTTGTACACTTCCATAGGCCACAGTAACCACTTTCCATCAGGTGGGTCGCGTGTTTGTCTGCCACCTAAGTGGTGTAAAAAAAAACTTTTTAGGTATTCTTTACCTAAAAAGTTTTTTTTTACCAGATAGACTAGCCGCGAACTTCATAAATGTGTTGCAGGTTGCGGGGCGCAAAGAAGCTTATAGTGATTGAGGAACAAAGATGGAGCTACCGATTATGTATTTTTTACAATTTGTATTTAAATTGTATAAAATACAAATTCGGTAATAAAAAAATTGCAGGGAGAGAATAGACTTGGGCTTGTTTAAATTCATTTAAAGCTGACCTGAAAGTTACTTAGACGGAGTCCGAACCTGCATTCGAAAATAATATGGCAAATCAACAGCAATTTCATTTGTCTCACACGCCTATGATGGCAAGCACCCTCGCTGCCGGGGGAGGGGGAGGGATACCCAGCATATATTTCTGCCCCTCCTATAAAATTTCTTAAACTTTCTGGCGCATTAAGAAAGTTTGCCCACCACTGATCTATACCTACTCATATTATAAACTAGCCCTCAGCCCACATGGATCTCTTACCTCTCTCTCTCCGGTTCTACTAAACCGATTGCAAGCAAACAAACGTAAGATTTTAAGTCTGACCAAGACCTTTCTAACAAAAAAAAACAGCATCAAAACCCGTTCAGTAGTTTTTGCGTTAATCGCGAACAAACATTGTTCTTCTACACGGCACGGAAACTCTGTGCTTACAGAGTCGGCAGCGCGAGTGTGGCTTCTCTGGTGTTACACACGTCCATAAGCCACGGTAACCACTTTCCATCAGGTGGGTCGTGCTTTTTTCTGTCACCGAAGTGGTATAAAAAATAAAAAAATAATATTACAATCGAAAGATTACTAATATTCCCTATGACCCCTCCAGCTAAGCTAAATTGCTTGTGTTAAGAGTGGGTTCACATCGGTAGTGTAATGGGCAGGGTTCGAACCGGAGACCCGAGACCTACAATTATATAATAATAAAAGATGTGAAATGTGTCTGTTTGTCTGTCTGTTCTCTCACTCCTAAATCACTGAACCAATTTCGATCAAATATTGTAGAGAGATGGACTATACTTATGGAAGGACAAGGTCAATGGGAAGACCATAGGCTTCTCCTGCTTTGTATTCGGCACAGACGTCACATCGCACCTCTCGCCATAGGCAGGGAATTCATCCCCACACATTGCGACCTGAGACGGTGCGCACTGTGCGGTATGAAAGAAACTTCATCCCACGCACACTGAAGCTGTGGAATAACCTCCCTGCTGCGGTTTTCCCGAGCGCCTACAATATGGGGTTCTTCAAGAGGGGCATCAGAAGGTTTTTTCATGGTCGGCAGCGCGAGTGTGACCCCCCTGGTGTTGCATACGTCCATAGGCCACGGTAACCGCTTCCCATCAGGTGGGCCGTGTGCTTGTCTGCCAACTTAGTGGTATTAAAAAAAAAAAACAAACTATCTGTTGTTACAGGGTCGGCAGCACGAGTGTGACTCCCCTGGTGTTGCACACATCCATAAGCCACTGTAACTACTTACCATCACGCGGGCTTATCTTCCACCTAAATGGTATATGCACACATACTTGTATCATTGTCATCTGGCTCCTGTTTCACAGTCACCGTTGATCTTGCAGAATGCATGTTGGCTGCAATAGTATTATCACCGTGAGCGCTGTAATAATAATAATAATAATAATACTCTTTATTGCACACCAAACATAGGACACATACAATGGATACATACATTCTAGATAGTTGTACAATGGGCGGTCTTATCGCAATCTGCGATCTCTTCCAGACAACCAGTGTATGGACTATGCTGCCAGTAATGAGGGTAGTTTGCGGTGTACACTAAATTTTAACTAATTAAGATTTGTATCTAGTAAAGCATTTAAAGAACAGAAGTGAAGAAGAATAAGAGATTATATTATTCAATGAAATAAATACCTACCTATATATACAGATACATAAATACATACCTAAAATATATACCATATATAAACATACATATACCATAGTTACATATATACATACCAATGTTAAATATATACCATATAAGTGAATTACACACAAATAAACACCAATTACATAATATACAGCTACTAGAAGTAAAAAAGAAAAAAAAAAACATAAAGCAAAGAGTGAACATACATAACAACTCATAACGCTAGGTAGTGCTCCCTTACCAGTCTCTGAAATGTTGACAGTGACTGTGCTCGTCTAATGTTTACAGGCAACGCGTTCCACAATCTTGCAGCTTGAACTGTGAAAGATTTATCGCAGAAGCTTGTAGAATGCGTCACAATTGCCAGGGTTAAGTTTTCCGTGGATCTTAAGAGTCTGGAATTATTATCGCACAGAAATCTAAATCGTTTTTTTAAATAGAGAGGAGTAGTCGGGTTAAATAAAATATTAAAAAGAAGAGAGAGAATATGAGTATTCCGGCGAAGGCGGATTGGTAACCACTTGAGTTTTTTACGAAATTCAGAAACATGATCATATTTGCGCAAGCCAAAAATGAATCGTACACAGAAGTTTTGGAGTCGCTCAAGTTTATCAAGTTGGTCCTCGTTAAGATCAAGATAGCTGACATCGGCATAGTCCAGAATAGGTAGAAGTATCGATTGTGCTAGCTGAATTTTAGTTGCGGTTGGAAGGAAATTACGTAGTCTCCTCAGCGATCCACCGGCGGCGAAAATTTTACGACTAACGTTCTGAACCTGAGCCGTCCATGACATGGTTTTGTCAAGATATATGCCCAAGTTCTTCACTGTATCACTTATGGGAATGGTAGTACCTTCAAAGCAAATTTGGGGCAGTGCCGACCAGTCGACCTTAGCTAAAAGTCTTGAGCTACCAATTATAGTAACCTGAGTCTTTCCGGGATTAACCTTGAGTCCATGCATAGTAGTCCAAGCACTAAGGTTAGCCAGGTCAGTATTAATCGTGGCAATACCTTGGGACAGCCCGTCCACATTGGTCTGGCAGTAGATTTGTAAATCGTCTGCATAAAGGTGGTAGGAAGAGAGAAGTTGATTAGAGATAGAGTTAATGAATAGTGAAAAGAGCAAAGGAGATAAAACGCCACCCTGCGGCACACCCGCAGCAATGTCAGACCAAGATGAATAGGTGTCATCCAGTCGGACCCGCTGCCGGCGACCAGACAAGTAACTACGAAACAAGTCAATAGCCGATGGAGATTTATGTTGAGAGAGCTTAATATGGCAAGGAGAACGTCGAAATCCACCGTGTTAAATGCGTTGCTAAAGTCAAGTAAACAGAGTATTGTGAGATTTCCATTCTCCATACCGAACCGTATGTCGTCAGTAATGTTAATAAGGGAGGTTGTGGTGCTGTGTCCCGGACGAAACCCGGATTGAAACGGGTTAAGTAGGTTGTTTATACGGATAAATGCACTAAGTTGGTTTTGGATGAGGCGTTCAAGGACTTTAGATAGGAATGGTAAGATAGAGATAGGACGGTACTCGGTAAAAGATGTAGGTTTAGGATTTTTGGGTAACGGAAGGATTTGGGCATCTTTCCACGTTGTAGGAAATGTACCTTTGGCAATGGAGTGGTTCATTATGTGGGTGATAATGGGCAAAATGTCACCAAGGACGGGCAGCACCATCTTGCGGCTGATAGAATCAGAGCCAACTGCATTGGATGATATGGACAGAATACTCTTCTCAACATCACAAGCGGTCAATTGACTAAAGATAAATGGAGAGTAGTCTGGGGTTGGAAGCGATGAAAGATGATTCAGAGTGTTAATTTTAGCTGTCCCGCTGAAATTGGACGAAGCAGAGAAATACTGGTTAAGGGCGTTAATATCGGGACGTGTTGGAATTAGTTCTTGGCGTTGCTTTCCAACTCCCATCGATCTCAGGAATTTCCAGACTTTAGCTGGATCACTGTTTTGTACAGAATCATGGACATGTTGGCGTTGTGCGTTCCTACACACCTTGTTGCAGTGATTACGTATCGACAGATAGCTCTCTTTATTTCGATCAGTGGGTCGCATCTTGAACTTAAACTTAGCTGCACTTTTTTTGGTGATTAATTTTTTTATGTCTTCTGTGAGCCACGGTGCCGGGGGGTGTCTCAGTTTTATAGCTCGAATGGGCGCATGTATGTCGTAGAGCGCGATAAGGTTGGTATTAAAAATATTAACCTTCTCGTCTAGGGAGTCTGATGTTAATAGGGGCGTCCAATCGATCGCCCTTGCATCTTGTCTGAGCCGAACAATATTCACTGCACCAAAATTACGCTGCATTAGTATTTTCGGTTTTGCCTTGGGTGGGCGGACTTTATAAGACAGATAGAGAAGAGCTGTAAATGAGATCAATATTGTACACTTCTAATTTAAACGCTATAAAACCCGACTACAAAAAAATCACACTTTAAAAACTATTAAACAAGAAAATATCAAGGATAGCCGTGGTTCCTCCTTCTGCGAGCGAATAATGCTCGTGAAGGAGGAGGGCGGGCCAGAGGCGGGGCGGGAGCGGCAGCGGCAGCGGGAGCGACGAAGGATCGCAAGCCAAGCTGCCCGCGTACGAAGTCAACACGGGCGTCAGAGGTCAATGAACCACCCCCGCTCATGAGCGCCAGCCTGAGGGTGACAGGTGGAGCCGCCTGTCAACCTGGCAGAAGCAGGCCGCGGCGGCGGCGCGCCTGGCGCGCCTCCCCGTTTTCCGGGAACGAGTTGGGGACTCTGTAGTCCCCACACACCCGAGGAGAGGGCCAGATCGTGAGAGATGGCCCTGGGTCGGCCGGGGTGCGAGGGATATGCCTGTCAACCTCACCTACCGCGACCCACAGGCGGCGTGCGTTTTAGTCGGTTCGAGTCCGACATAACCTCCTCCACCGGCTCCGGTGGGGAGGTATCCGTGGGGATCATGCGCACGTAAAAAAAAAAAAAAAGGATAGCCGTGGTTGTATGCCACTTTTACCTACAATGTATTGTTTTGTTAGGCTAAGTGGCATAGCCTAAAACCAGCGGACAACTAATAAGCTTCTATATAAATACTCATTTGTCCAGATCTAATAAGTACCTAGTTGATGAGCTATGAGGGAACAGATGAACCTACCTCTTACAGGGACTGCCAATATTTTCAGTCTTGGGCATCTCCACTTTATACCTTGGAATGCCTATCAGCTCTCGTGTTCCCTTCTTCCAACAGTCCCGGGCCCTTTAAGCGGGGCGTGAAAAGCATGTGATGAGGCCATCAAGCAGAGTGTCACCATTATAGCACGGTATACATATGCAATGGTAACCCTCTTTTCTGGGGCTTACCATCAGGCGAGGAGAAGTCTAATTGTCATGTCCTATATATAAAAAATACTCTATAATATATCTCATTACAGAGTCTGGAAACATGGACAGCCAATTTAAACTAATAATCAAAAGCTAATGTCCTACCTTCTGTAGGCTCCATGAGTTGTTTTCATTCATCTAGTGCAGTAAATTGATACCCAAGATAATGTAGCATGGTTACTGCCTACCCCAAGGGGAAAGAGACGTGACTGTATGTTTATAACATAGTTCTCTTTAAAGACACACCTCATTTGATGCCATCTAATCTAGAATGCGTCCGACAAAATATTTTTAATAGAAGGATGCTCATCTCGTCCTGAAAAACAAAGACATTTTGTACTTTATAACACATTTTGTAAGCTCATAGGTATATTTACGATAAATTCTTTGTACTATTAACAGTTCTTAAGCTAATACTACCTATAATTGATTGCAGTAATGCAGTTAGATAGCGAGGCTTGTTTAAGAGTACTTCATTTAATTTTTCCAGATTCACTTATTTTTAAATATATATTACTATGCCACAATATTTTTTTTTATAATAAATGACTTATATAAAGTTATAAACTAAAATATAAACAAATATTTTGGTTTCTTTTAGTTCCTGTTATTGTAAGTTTGTCAGAGAGGACTCGAAAGAAGCATGTTAAATATAAAGAAATTAGACAAAATATGTCATACTAAATTAAGAAAAATAACTAAAGTAACAAACGCTTTAAGTTACGCAAAAAAATTGAAATGGAAGTGGGCCGGACATGTTGCCCGGCTAACAGATCAAAGATGGACCAAAAAAGTAACTTTCTGGAATGGACCACTAGGCAAAAGAACAAAAGGTAGACCTATTACAAGATGGGAGGATGATATCAAAGCGATAGCTGGTCCAAACTGGACAAAAGTAGCAAAAGACAGAGACAAATGGGAGTCAATAGACGAGGCCTTCACCCATTCTGGGGTTCCAGTAGATTAATTTTAAAACTATATATATATATTTCAAAAACTATAAATATATTATGATAAAACACATAGGATACAATTATATATATATATTAAGAAAGAGAAATTATACTAACATAGATTAAACTAATTAAACTAACACATAATTATTAGATACATGAGAAGTGTAAATTTTTACTGGAAATAAAAAGCTTTTTATTTAATTATTTATATTGTTATTTTATATTTTACCTTTTTATTTTACTAGGCAAAGGCAAAGAGAATACAATACTACGTACTAGGATTGTCAATCGATTTTTAATTGTAATGGACAATTAAATTTATACAAAAATTATGAGCTGTTTTGAGTAATAATATCTGATTCATTTTGTGTTATTGTATTGCTGTAATCAATAATTTGTATTCATATTATACTCAAAGTATACTACTACCTCAAGCCACGAATAATATAAATTGACGTCTGTTGTCGAAGAAAACAAATAAACTTGAGTGAGTTCCACTTCCACTTTCGTTTTCCTTACATTTCAATTTTCAATTTACCATATTATATTATTGATATTGATCGGGTTAGTTGCAATGTTGCCAACTCCTAGAAACGCGAGTCCCTAGATTGAAAGTCAAAAATCGCTAGAAAGTCAGTGTTTTCAGTGTATCAATCTCCCAATCCTCGCCGGACATGGTTTAGTTGAACATGCTAATCTCAAGAACTACCTAGGTACCTACTGATTCGAATCATAAAAATATATTTGAGCTTTAAAGCCCTAGCCCATTTATCCAAAAAGGTAATAGGCTAAATATCATCACGGTACTACTCAAGGGAGTCGAGTAGGAACTATAAATGTTAATAAGTCAGTTATTCATCATCACGTTCATACATTCGTGTTTGTTACTTTCCATAAATGTATGTGTTTGCACTGTATAAACATTATAATAAATAGGCTCTAGAATTGTTTCCAAAAGTCGCCGGTTATGTCGCTAAACATTTTTTGTCGTCAAAACTTTTTTGGTCGCTTAAGACTTGAGCAAAAGTCTTCAGGCTACAAAATTACTAAATTGGCAACACTGACGAGTTGCCCCGCTATCTGTCATGTCAGTGTCACTGATTTAAGAAGATAGGTTTTATCCGAAGAGTATAGTATATTAATATATATTCATATTCATATTCATATTCATATTCATTTATTTGCTTAAATGTGGTTATACAGGTGTTGGTACAATAGTTTTGTGCATCACATTTACCATTTTATGGCATGCAAACATTAAACTTATATAGTTTATTTATATTATGTTTATGTATATTATACGCCCTTATACTACAATTTATAATATAAAATTAGTTCAGCACATGCAAGTCCATTGAATTATTTAGTCACAAACATATAAGAAATTAATAGGAATGTCAGAATATGTTATAAAATTCATAAAACAAGTCATAAAAATTTGTGAGAAAATATTAGCATGTCAATTTGAAAAATTAAATTAATTCACAGTTTGCCTTTACACTTTTCCAATTCCTCTATAGTATAAAAGCATTTCTCCATGAGCCATGCTTTCAACTTTCTTAGAAATTTAGAGGTTGGCAGTTGCTTCAAGCTTTTTGGTAAAGCATTATAAATACGACCGCACATCGCAAAACAGTTTTTTAAGTAAAGGGCCGTATTCGGAACTCTGGGTAAAACAATTCTATCCTGATTTCTAGTGCTCCTCGGATAAACCCCATGTGCCTTCGAAAAGAAGCTAGGATATTGCCTAACAAACTTCGCAACTTCGTATATGTACATGCAGGGAAGGGTAAGGAGATTCAATTTTGTGAAAAGAAGCCTACAAGAGTGCCACGGTGCAGCTCCACATATAGCTCTGACACACTTTTTTTGGGCTATGAAGACTCTATTCACGTCTGTGGCGTTACCCCACATCAGTAGCCCATAATTTAAAACTGAGGCAACGTAGCCGTGGTAGGCCATAGCGACCGATTCGGGATTTGAGGTCTTTCTAAGTTTAGCCAGAACGTAAACAAATTTGTTTATTTTATTGCAAACTTTTTCAATGTGTGCCTTCCAGTTTAGGTTCTGGTCAATAATTATACCTAGAAAGGTCGTTTTATCTACTTTTGTTAAATTATCAGTCAAATATTTGATATTCAAATTTTGTAGTTTTGTACCATAATTACTAAATTGTATATATTGTGTTTTAGCCATGTTAACCTGTAAATTATTTTCATGGAGCCATTGAATTATAGATTCGATTGAATTATTTATGTCATTAGTATAGTCAATATTGGAATAATTAGATGTCATGAGGAGAGAAATGTCGTCAGCGTATAGAATACAAGGCTTGGGCGTTACACTTGGCAAATCGTTGATATAAATCAGGAACAGCAACGGTCCTAGGATACTTCCTTGCGGGACCCCAGAGCTATTTACCCTGTAGGAAGATCTATGTGCTTTTAGTTCCTTGTTATCGTCTATACACATAATTTCCACACATTGCTCTCTGTCCCTTAGGTATGAATCAAGCCATTCGTAGGCAGGGCCCCTAATTCCATACTTTTCTAATTTATTTAGGAGCCGTTTATGTGAAACTAGGTCAAACGCGCTTTTCATATCAAAGAAAATGACAGTGGTTTGCATATTACGGTCTAGGCTTTCACAGATCTTTGTTACGAGATTAAAGCATGCCAGTGTTGTAGACTTGCCTTTCTGAAAACCATATTGTTCGTTTCGTAATATTTCATGTTGAGTGACAAAATCATATAGTCGCTTATGCATAGCTATTTCGAAAACCTTAGAAAATATGGGTATAAGAGTTATTGGCCTGTAGTTATTAAGGTCAGTCTTGTCACCCTTTTTGTATAGGGGTTTGACTATTGATCTCTTAAGGAGACTTGGAAAATGGCCTTCAGTGAACGATAGGTTTATCAAATATGTTAGAATGGGTGAGAGTTCGATAGCACTGTCCTTGAGAAGTCTGGTGCTGAACTCATCATAACCCACTGAGTTTGTATTATTGAGCGATTGAATGATTCTCAGAATATCAGTACAGTCATAAGGCCTAAGATATATACTGTTGCATATACTACGTATGTCTTCATTTTTTTTTGAGCTTTGATTGCTTGATTTTTGTTTGGTGTTAATGTCTATTAAACGATCGTTGAATGCTTGTGCTATTGCTTTTGGGTCTATGAGAAGGTGGCCATCTACTTGTATTTTGTTTATAAAATTTGATATTTTTAAACCTTCCGACTCCTTTTTAATCAATTGCCACGATGTTCTACAAATATTTTTAGAGTTTCTTAGTTTATTTTGATTGTGGTTTTTCATAGAATTAAAAATACACTTACGTAGTAATTTAGAGTACGATTTGAATTTTTTTTTATTTGTTTCAGATTTATGTTTGTAATAGTTTAGTCGTAGTAGTCTTTTTGTTTTACAGCTAACTCTCAGCCCTCTACTGATCCAAGCATTATTTTTAGGTTTGTGTGAAATTTTCTGTTTGAATGTAGGAAAGCACAAGTTAAAAAACAGAGAAACTAGTTCGTGAAATTTAGAATATGCCAAATCAAGGTTTGACTCTGCGTATACTTCACTAAATGACAGACTTGCCATACATTCTTTAAATCGGAATATATTTTCACAGGAAAAGTCTCTTTTGTATATTGAGTAGCTTGTAATCGTAGCTTTCCTGTTACTTGTAGGGACAGTAAGTAATTGAGCTGTCTCGTGGTCCGACATTCCAAGGTGAAGGATTTCGCCATTGGCTATGCTGATATTACTAATAATATGATCAATACAAGACCTTTGCTGTCGAGTTGGCTGGGTTATGTGCAGAGTCAAATTAAAATTTTGGGCCATCTCCAGTAAAACATTTGATGCATGGCTTGCTTTCAATGTATTTATGTTTATGTCTCCAGCAATTATAATTTTTTTGTCAGAATTATAAATAGTCTTTCTTAATAGAATGTCAATGTTTTTGAAAAATATAGTAATGTCAGAGTCTGGTGTCCTATACACGCATATTATAATCAAATTCTGGTCAATTAATTCTATGGCACAGCATTCAAAGTGCTTTTCTATTGACATCTCTTTGATATGAGGTAGCTCCACAAGCGCTAAGTCATGTTTCACTAGTATACATACACCACCGCGCTGAGCATTTTTGGTTTTGATTCTACAAAATGAAGAAGCTAATCTGTACCCAGTCACGTTTATGAAACATTCTTGACTACTTTCCAAAAAGGTTTCTGATAGACAAATAATACAAGGTACAATTTTACTACATTGAAGGTTGGACAGGTGAATCTCTAACAATTCTATTTTACTTCTTAAACCCGCTATATTTTGATGTAAAACTCTTATAGAACGTTCCGTAGTCATATTATTCACGAAAAAGATTTATCTTGTTTGAAGGTACAGTTTGTAAATTATCTTTTGGTTTCGCAGTAAAGTAGTAAGGGATAGTACCTTTTTTTGTCTTCGTTGGAGCAGTTTCTAGTATTTTATGCAAGTTATCTTTGGGTTTGCTAGCAAAATAATAAGGGATAGTCCCTTTTTTTACCTTACTTGTAATTGGAGGGCAACAAGCTGTAGACACACGAGGCTCACGCGATGAGCAGTGCGGTCCATATCTATGATGCATATTTGGCTTTGTGATATACTTAGTCTTTTGAGGTAGATATTTACAATTATAATCAAGGCTGTCAATATTTAAATTAATAGTTTTACACATGTCAAATCGGTTATAAGTCACATTGATATAGTTACAATTAGGAAAGTAATTACATATTTTTTTCATCATGTTATTGAGTAGTATCTCATTTAAGAATTTGTTTTTAAGTACACTCAACACAAGAATGCTCACATTTGGTAGACAATTAATAACAGAACAGAGTTCTATCATAACACTAAAGGGGTTTTCATCATGTTCGCCTACAGAAACAATCAATCGGTCGTCCTCCTTTAAGTTGTACTGTTTGATTGTTTCTAATATTTGTCGCGTCCTGGCTCCTGGTTGAATGAAAGAGCTGATATTGTATTTCTCGTATCTAGTATTTGTCCTTGACGTGATCAACTGCGATGACAATCCTACACACTGTTCACCGCCCACAATAAGTAGGTTTTTTTGTTTACTTTGAGGATTGCGTTCAATGTTGGTTGGAAATTGTGGTGGCTTTACCTGGGTGACAGTGTTGACGCTTTCCCGTATTTCCGTTTGTAGTAAACAATTATTTACAGGCAACAAGTGAGATACTGCTTGTTCCAAACCAGATTTCGATATCGTTCCGCTAGCTTGTGAAGGGTTTGCACATAACGATGTTTCTGGTAATGTAAGAGGGCTATTATTAAATGTCTCCGTAAGCCGACGTCTAACGTTGTTTTTCTTAGAGGATGGAATATTTTTTCTCAATGACGATACCGGGCTCCTACATATTTGTTTCAGTACTGCTACTTCTTGTGTGAGATGAGCTAGTTGTTTCTTAAGGTCTATATTTTCAAGAATGATATTGTCTAATTCATTTTGTGTGTTTTCCAGACTACGTTTTAAACTGGTAATTTCGGTTCTCATCTCCTCTTTATGTGTTACTAAAAAGTTTGTAGAAAGGTCTAGACTTTTACCCAACAGTTCCGAAGAACTCGATGTGTTGAGCGAAATACTCATATCAATATTATCGAGGGAGGCCGCTTTACAAACAGGTTTTCTAAAAGTAATGTTTCCTTTTTCTGCCATTTCGAAATTTTAGGCAGTAGCGCCCCCTATGTATTTATTAATGTACCTAACCACTGCTGTGCTAGGTAGGACTGCGTCTGCGTGTGCGCAATGGAGAAGCTAGTTGTTGAAATAGTTCAGGTAGTTTCCGAGAGATGTCGCTTGTTTATGCTGTGAGTTCAAATATCTTATCTTGAAAGTTGTAATAATCAAAAATGGCAAAAAGACTTTTTTGGACAAGACTCGAAACTGCCTCCACGCGAGTTAGTTGGTGTAAAAAGCACTTCCTTCGCCAACAGGCTACGAAGTACTTGGAATGACTATGTGTAATTTAGTACTGCAATGTTCTTGTATGATTATTTTAAAATTAATTAGTCGTTATTGTGAGTCATTGCTAAGGAATTTTTTCTACATTCCAGGCACTCTGTTAACGTCTATTAAACTCACTTTTAAAGTATTTGCACTGTATTTAACCACTTTTTCTTTATTTATTGGTGCACTTATGTTTATATATTAGTATTTTAGCACTTTAGTTGTTTTTAAGAGGTTCTAATCAATTATTTGGGTATGTGTGTATGTTTTGACGTTCCGAACTTTATTTTAACACTTTGCTTATTTAATACTGATGACGAAGTTTGTATAGGTTATATTCACTGTAATCTACGAAATTAATGTTTGTTTTTCGAACTTAAACACTTCGAACTATTTTTAAAGTTGGAAATAATACGGAGCTTCTTTTAAGACGTCCTCGCTAGACAGCGCCATCTATATCGTATCATCATATATAGTTTTACCTCACAGCGTACTTTATTAAATATGATTTTACCTGATTTACCTATTATCTGGGTGAATATTATCTTATTCATAATCGAATGACCATAATTTATTTTACTACTTCTAAAGACGTACCAGTTAGTTCTCTTCACGGAAGAAATTATTTTATTTTATTTTAATTTTTGTTTAATCACCTTATTATTTTTTTCAGTTTAAATTGTTTTCATTTGAAATTAATTAATACCAATATATTATCATTTGATCGACTGTATTGTACTGTATCATATAGATTTCATAGTTTTCTCTGTCTACGGATTTAATTCTCAAGAAACGTTTCGTAATTTCGTTTCAGCCAGTATTTCATTCAGTCATTAGAGATTTGACACGCTGACTGTACTTACAAACCAATTTTGTTTTTATTTCTTTTAAATAGGAGATCACACACTTACTTTGTATCATTACAACTGCCCCTTATCTTATTATTATTACAAAGTGTATTACTTTACTCTATGACGCTGACTAACGCCATGAACGCCACGCTGACGCTGACGCTGATCTGACGGCTTGACACTCTTGACAGTTGACTTGACAGCTCACATGTTTGTGTTACACGCAAAAATCAAAACAATATAACCGATTGTCAAAGTGCGCGACTCGACTGATACCCTTTTATTTTATTTCTATAAACCATATGCGCGGTCAGACGATGCGTCGTCTGTCGTCTCCACATATACATCAGTCGACTACGAATTTGTACCATTTAATACATACATACATACAATCACGCCTTTATCCCTGGAGGGTTAGGCAGAGGTGAATCAACACACACATTTCACCAATAATTGTACCACGTAAATGGGGGTGAGCCTATTGCCGTATTTCGGGCACTATTGTTGACTCGAGCCATGCATCTGAGGCTGAGTCTGGGCTGTATATATCTGTCTGATGTTAAATAGCCCTATCCCTTAGTCGCCTTGTACAACACAGCATGGGAAGAGATGGGGTGGCCCTAATTTTACTCTGCCGGGTACCACGCGGCTTTCTTGTTTAAATTTACATTAGGTATACCTACAATACAATACAATATCTAGCAACTTATTGTAAAAAGCAGTCAGCTGGGCCGTTAGAGAATTTCATTGGTTCTGTTTACAAAGATACATTGTACAGATGTGTAGCTTACATTTACCTTTAGGTCTAGAACGATTCAGGGTAATCGTTACCCACATATCTTCTGCTGAGGAACACCAACTATCGAGAGTTTGTTTCGACGCGCTAGTCTCAGTACAGGAAGAGTAGCTTTTTTTGTGTTAATTAGTCCGTCTATTGTATATTTGACCTATAACCTTCCTCAATGAACAGACTTTCCAACACAATAAAACACATTTCTAAACGTTTAATTGACGCCTTGACCTGTGGCCAGAGGGATTTTATTTTACCTTTGTACAAGGAATAAACCATATTCCTTGTACAAAGGCAAAATAAAAGTATTGCCATTCAATGTGACAATGCCGCCAACCTTTTGGCCAAACCTTCCGATTGACATCGATGGGGAGCAATTCTTTGATGTCTGAACCTCCAGGATTGTATAAGTATATTCTATATTGTTTTTTATTTTTATTTAGATAAATCACATACAAAATAATTAAAACATAAATAAGTACACGAAACAAACTCGCGATCATGTCGCGTCAAACAACCCACTCCGCATCGTTCCCGGCGCAAAGGTGCCCATGATGCTGGCCGCGTTGCCTCGCTGAATCGCAATAGCCAACCTTTGCCCCAGGAACGAGCCGGATCGGAAGTCACCGCCTTGGTCGTGGATGCGGCGGCCAATTTCCGCGATCAACCTCTTCGTGTCCGACCCCCAACTGCCCATAGTCTCCACCCCAGTGGGCACAAAATAATATATAAGGTAAATCCCTTGTACATTATGTAACCAATAAACACAATGATATGTGTTCTATGAAAAAACTTTTTTTTTATATAGGACACGTCAATTAGACTTCGCCTTGCCTGATGGTAAGCTGAAGGCAAAGTCTCAGAAAAGAGGCTCACCATTACTTACACATACCGTGTGACAATGGTGACACTCAGCTTGACGGCCTCATCATATGCTTTTTCACGCCCCGCTTAAAGGACCCGGGACTGTAGGAAGAAGGAAACACGTGAGCTGGTAATGAATTCCAGGCCTTAATGGTGCATACATAATAGGTATATATTTGATATATTTCAAGAAGTAAAGAAATCAACAATATCTATAATTGTATGTAGTTTATGATGTTTTTATATATTTATATCTGGATATATTATTGTTTATTTATTTTTAATTATTTAATTAAACGTTTATACTATAAAATTATTATTTGTGTACCAAACTGAGAAAAACTCACCACAACACTTTGTGCACCTACCTTTGATATAAATATCTCTGCATCACCCTAAGGTTGACTGGTAGAAAACGTCTGTGGCATTAAGTCCGCCTTTGTACAATCTTAGTGTATTTTTAAGGAGGTAGGACACGGCGGTATTTCCGCCCGATTGAGCAGTCCGACTGGGGTAGTACCTCTGCCCTACAGAATACCGCGGCTATAATAACTTCGTGTTGTGTTCCCAGCGGTGAGTAGGGTAGCCAGAGCTCACTGGAGAATTTGTACTGTCAGTGGGAAGACTAAAGGCTTGTCCTGCTTTGTCTTCTACTGACGGCACAGAAACTCTGTACTTACAGGGTTGGCAGCGCGACTGTGACTCCTCTGGTGTTACAGACGTCCATTGGTCACGGTAACCACTTTCCATCAGGTGGGCCGTGTGCTTGTCTGCCAACTAAGTGGTATAAAAAAAATTAAAATAAAATTTTGCAAAAAGTTTAAATAAAAAAAAACAAGAGTGACCCCATGCAAACTCGTTTACACACACTCTTCTAAGTTTAAGCCGATATTGATAATGTGGAGTAACGAGGTGATATGTTCCTCCAACACAAAGGGAGGATCACGTCACCTCGTTCCTCCACACTCCACAGTGGTGACCCCGACGTGATTTCTTGCCGGGGTCTCACCGTTATAAGCGGTAGCGATTGTAGTCTCGGATAATGATCGCTACAATAAACTGCTTCTCTATGTAAGCACCCTATAAGACAAAAAGGATTAAAACGAAATAAAAATGTACTCCTTATGATTTTAATTATATAGATGACTTGTTTTTTGACATTTACTCATACTGAATTGTTTGACATGATGCCCACAGCTACATTCTATCATCGCACCTCTCGCCATAGACAGTGAATTCATCCTCACACATTGCGAACTGAGACGGTGCGCACTGTGCGGTATGAAAGAAACTTCATCCCACGCACGCTTAAGATGTGGAATGACCTCCCTGCTGCGGTTTTCCCAAGCGCCTGCAATATGGGGTTCTTCAAGAGGGGCATCAGAAGGTCTTCATGGTAGGCAGCGCGAGTGTAACACCCGTGGTGTTGCATACGTCCATAGGCTACGGTTACCACTTTCCATTAGGTGGGACGTGTTCTTGTCTGCCACCTCAGTGGTATAAAAAAGTAAAAAATAAAATACTGACATAATTTTTTTAACTCAATCATTTATTGATATGATAAAAAGTAGCGTACATAATTGTTTAATTATTATATTGCATATTTTATAACCAATTCTATTGTATGTCTTGAGGCTGAGAATGGGGAAACCACATTTTATCACAGCACCACTATGTACCTATTATCACAATAAAATGATTTGACTTGATTTGATTGAAAAATGATTCACAAATATAATTAAAAAATAGAATTTCATTAAAAATCTTAAAAAATACAAAGCGTTTTATTGATATGTTTGTGTATCACAGTACTTATATATTTACATACATACATACATATAATCACGCCTTTATCCCCAGAGGGTTAGGTAGAGGTGAATTGCCTAATTGCCGCGTGGTTCCCGGCAGAGCAGAATTTGGACCACCCCATTTCTTCCCATGCGGTGTCGTATAAGGCGACTAAGGGATAGGGCTGTTTAACTTCAGACAGATATATACAGCCCGGATTCAGTCTCGGATGAATGGCTTGAGTTAACAATAGTGCCCGTAAGACGGCAATAGACTCACCCCCTATTGCGTGGGACCGTATTTTTTTTTTTTCTTTTTATACCACTTAGTTGGCAGACAAGCACACGGCCCACCTGATGGAAAGTAGTTACCGTGGCCTATGGACGTCAGTAACACCAGAGGAGTCACAGTCGCGCTGCCAACCCTGTAAGTACAGAGTTTCTGTGCCGTCCGTAGAAGACAAATCAGGACAAGCCTGACCTTCCCACTGACGGCACAAATTCTCCAGTGAGCTCTGGCTACCCTACTCACTGCTGGGAACACAACACGAAGTTATTATAACCGCGGTATTCTGTAGGGCGGAGGTACTTCCCCAGTCGGACTGCTCAATCGGGCGGAAATACCGCCGTGTCCTACCTCCTACAAAATCTACACTTTCATGTACACTAGACTTTGCCTCTTGTACAGGAGTGCACGGAGGAATTGCTTCCTCGCACTCCCGGGTTTGCTGGAAGAGAACTCAACTTTGAGTTAAACTCGCCTTTGTACATTTCATCTCCTCTTTTTGTATAAATATCATTTATATGTACAATTTACAGTATAAATTAAGGAGACTTCAACAAGTTTTTTATAAACAAGTTTACATAACATAACCTCACGCCTATATCCCCGTAGGGGTAGGCAGAGGTGCTAGCACACACGTTTCGCCAGTTTACGTTTAGGTCCCAATGTAATAGGTGGCGAGCCTATTGCCATTAACCGGGCACTTATAAACCTGCGATAAATACACACATAATTTCGATAAGCATCGAAAAGTCATTGGTGTGTACCATGCTAAAGCCTGGGATCGAACCCAACCTCGTCTCAGCAGTCCATTACCCATACCACTAGGCTACCGCGGTTTACAACTTGTTTTAATAATAATTAAAGTTTATTTCGGACCAATTTTCCTCATTAGTTAGTTTACAAGACCTTACAGACTATGTTAGTAGTAGGTTTTTTAAAATTATAAATGTGGACTCAGGTATGTACATATTGCACCCAATATGAAACAGAAAACTAAATTAAAATAAAATACCCAATTTAGTATAATGATGTGCTGACAGTAACAATGTAATAAAAATTGATAAAATGTCAAAATTAAATTATATAAAAATAGAATATTACATAAAATTAAATTTGTGAGTGAATTGGACTGTGTTCGAATAAATTGCATTAAATTAATTGAATTGAATTGATTATATTATATTATTATTTTTTTGAATTGAATTATAAGGGTCTTCACTTTTCGGGTCTTTATGTTACCAAAAATACGAATTAAATTAGAAAAGTCTATTATAAGAATTGAATAAAATTGAATTTGAATTAAAATTATACAATTTCGTGGTGTTAACAAGGGATTAGATACACAATCATTTAGTACAAGCAAATACATTACCATTTAAAACCAGTGCAAATATTTGTATGCATGAATATGTATATTTGCATTGGTCTGGGTGTTTCTATATATAATAGATGTGTATTTACAAAAAAAAAAGTATTTAAGTATGTTTATCCGCATTCTAGATCCCATAACACAAACTAGATAAGCTAAGCTTACCATGGGTCTAGATAGAGTTGTGTAGAATGTCGTGGAATATTTATTTATTTACATTATTAAAGAAATCGGACAGAGGCTCGTCGAGGCGACCGGTGACACTCGTTCTGGGTCGTTCCTGGTCCAATGCCATCCAACGTGGCAACGCAGCAAGTGTTATGGGCACTTTTGCACCGGGAGCGATCAGGGGCGGGTTATTTGATTAGTACATGGACTAAGTATTGCTTGTTGTACCATTTTGACATATTGTATTAATTTGACGTATTTACATTATTAAAAATTAAACAATTTATAATACATTGATAATGTGGATACCCTCGTAGATAAACATTCCTCGTAGCCACACTTTTTGGAAACATTTTTTTTTTTTACCACTTAGTTGGCAGACAAGCACACGGCCCACCTGATGGAAATTGGTTACCGTGGCCTATGGACGTTTGCAACACCAGGAGCGTCACACTCGCGCTGCCGACCCTAACTTAAACTCATTGAACTGAAATATGGAATAGAGTGGAATAGGACTCCTTAGACCGCACTTAACGTCTATTTTTGGGCCTAAACAAAAAAGCAAACCAAGAACAAATGATGTTCTATATCTTAAACGATTTGAATAGTAAGCATACTAAATGCTTTAAAATTTCATTCAATACAATTTTTTTGTTTGTATGTGTACCAAAAAGTGTATCTAAAAGGAACGATTACTCGAGTTTCAAAAAAGTGTATCTAAAGAAAACAGAAGCGGGGATTTTCATTAAATGTAACTAAAGTGAAAAAACTACTAAGGACACACTCACGACAAATACGCTCACACGTAACCACTTACTTAAGATGAGGTCCTAAGAGTCATTGCACAGTTGCGTACGCGATCTTCTATTCGTATCAGTGTTTTATACGAATGTGCCCTACTAAGTTTCTTTTTGCCGCGAAATATTTCTTGCATACATCACACTGATATGGTTTCTCACCAGTGTGAGTACGAACATGAGCAGTTAATGCACTTTTCGTAGTGAAAGATTTCTGACAAATATTACACTGATGAGGTTTCTCGCCAGTGTGTAAAAGAAAATGACCTTTTAAATTACGTTTTGTACGGAAAGATTTCTTACAAACATCACACTGATAACGATTCTTGCCTGTGTGTACAGGATAATGAACATTTAAATTACTTTTTGATGTATAACATTTCTTACAAATATCACACTCATAAAGTTTCTCATGCGTGTGGGTGCGAAAATGAATACTTAAATTATACCTAGTACGATTTACGATTTCTTACAAGTTTTACACTGGTATGGTTTCTCACCTGTGTGTGTGCGACCATGCACAATTAAAGTAATCTTTTGACTGAAACTTCTCTTACAAATATTACACTGATAAGGTTTCTGTCCAGTGTGGGTACGAATATGTCTAACTACATGACTCCTCGTAATTAAAAATTTCTTACAAATATCACACTGATAAGGTTTCTCTCCAGTGTGAGAACGAATATGTACATTTAAACCACTCTTATTAATGAAACATTTCTGACAGACATTACACTGATAAGGTTTCTCTCCAGTGTGAGAACGGATATGTCTACCTAAATCACTAGTAGTACGGTAAAATTTCTGACAAACATTACACTGATGAGGTTTCTCCCCAGTATGAATACGACAATGTCTTTCAAAATCACTCTTTTTATTGATAATTTTCTGACAAACATTACACTGATGAGGTTCCTTCTGTATGTGAGTACGACAATGTCTATCTAAATCCCTCTTTTTATTAAAAATTTTCTGACAAACATTACACTGATGAGGTTTCTTCCTAGTGTGAGTACGACAATGTCTACCCAAATCCCACTTTTTACTAAAAAATTTCTGACAAACATTACACTGATGAGTTTTCTCCTGAGTGTGAGTACGACAATGTCTACCTAAATCACTCTTACTACTAAAACATTTCTGACAAACATTACACTGATAAGGTTTCTCTCCAGTGTGAGAACGAATATGTACATCTAAATCACTCTTTTTATTGAAAATATTCTGACAGACTTTACACTGATGAGGTTTCTCCCCAGTGTGAGTACGAATAATATGTCTACCTAAATTATCCTTACGATTAAAAGATTTCTGACAGACATCACACTCATAACGTTTCTCGATATTTTGTTTAACAAAATCAGTTTTTTGAGCGAGACCTATCTTACATACATTACGCAAATATGGTTTAGGTTTGTTAGTAATTCTAGTTTCAGATATTCCAGCTGGAACATTGCCGAAGGCGGACATGCTGTTGTTCGTTTCATATTCAAGTAATTTGGCGTCCGCTGTATTTTGAATTTCGTTTATTTTGGGTTGGGCAACGAGTTTGCTTCTCACAGTACATTTTGTACCAATTTGTGTTTCTTGATTGCTGTCCTCCATGTGACTCTTTGCGCCGCTCGAAATTTCATCTGCTCGTTTCTCTCGCGCGTCTACCGAAGATTCTACAGGAACAGAGGCACCTGAGTAACAAGTAAAACGTTTATAGTACTCCCTGTGGACGAGGAACGCTACCCAGACCTATTTCTTGCTCACTGGGAGCCTAGTAGTATGGGTAATGGACTGCTAAGACAAGGTCTCGGGTTCAATTCCAGGTTTTACCATGGCACACAACTATGACTTTTCGATGCTTTTTAAAAAGTTATGTATTTATTGTAGGTTTATAAGTGCCCGGTTAATGGCAATAGGCTTGCCACCTATTAACATAAACATAAACTCACGCCTATATCCCCGAAGAGGTAGGCAGACCTCTGCCTACCTCTTCGGGGAACTGGCGAAATGTGGGTGCTAGCACCTCTGCCTAACCCTTCGGGGCTATAGGCGTGAGTTTATGTTATGTTGGGAGACGCTAGACACAAATAAGTCAAGTAGCCAACTGCAAAGTTATGCCCAGAGAGTTTCAATGATCAACAGCGTTTTTTCGTCATGGAGCGGCTTGTTTTTTTTTTATAGTACTTAGGTGGCAGACAAGCAAGCCCACTTGATGGAAAGTGGTTACCGTGGCCTATAGACGTGTGTAACACCAGAGAAGCCACACTCGCGCTGCCGACCCTGTAAGCACAGAGTTTCTGTGCCGTCAGTGTAGAGGACAAAGCAGGACAAGCCTTTAGTCATCCCACTGACAGCACAAATTCTTCAGTGAGCTCTGGCTACCCTACTCACCGCTGGGAACACAACACGAAGTTATTTTAGCCGCGGTATTCTGTAGGGCGGAGGTACTTCCCCAGTTGGACTGCTTAATTGGACGGAAATACCGTCGTGTCCTACCTCCTTTTTAACACGATTTTATTAGCTTCACTAACTAACTAACTGACTATGTATGTAAATTAAATAAATATGATTACCTACTTATAACCATTTCATACATATAATCACGCCTTTTTCCCTGGAGGGTTAGGCAGAGGTGAATAAAATAAACACCCACATTTCATCAATAATTGTATTCGATCCCACGTAATAGGGGGTGAGCCTATTGCCGTATTCCGGGCACTATAGTTGACTCGAGCCATTTTTCTGAGGCTAAATCTGGGCTGTATATATCTGCCTGATGATAAACAGCCCCGTCCCTTAGTCGCCTTGTACGACACCGCATGGGAAGAGATGGGGTGGCCCTAATTCTACTCTGCCGGAAACCATTCGCATAGGTAATTATTTATCGTTCATTACGAACTGAAATTGTTTATGTTTACCTGCGATCTAATGCGGGCGGCCAGCGCCTCCTTCTGCGAGCAAGTAATGCTCGTGAAGGAGGAGGCGGGGCGGGAGCGGCAGCGGGAGCGACGAAGGATCGCAAGACAAGCTGCCCGCGCACGAAGGCAACTTGGGCGTCGGAGGTCGATGAACGACCTCCGCCCCCCATGAGCGCCGGCCTGGGGGTGACAGGTGAAGCCGCCTGTCACCCTGGCAGAAGCAGGCTGCGGCGGTGGCGCGCGTGGCGCGCCTCCCCGTTTCCGGGGACGAGTTGGGGACTCTGTAGTCCCCACACCCGAGAAGAGGGCCATATCGTGAGAGATGGCCCTGGGTCGGCCGGGGTGCGAGGGATATGCCTGTCAACCTCACCTTCGGCAACCAAAACGACCCAAAGGCGGCGTGCGTTTTAGTCGGTTCGAGTCCGACATAACCTCCTCCACCGGCTCCGGCGGGGAGGTATCCGTGGAGATTTTGCGCACGTAAAAAAAAAAAAAAAACCTGCGATCTAATGAAGTTTTGGCAAAGGGAAAACTCGAGTCATCAAACTAAATGTCCGAATTATTTTGTAATATTTAGTGCGTGCTAAAAGCGTGTTTTTTAGTTTTTTAAGCTGTTATTTTTATTCATTTTTTATTTTATTAAGCAGGCACTCCAGATTCTTACCAGTGTCACCGTCGCCGTCTACCTCCAGAGGAGTCCCACGCTTCGAGCGTCGCCTGCTGGAGTCTCGTTCTAACTCCATATCGTCTGCAATTCAGTACAATAGATTAAGATTTCCTTTTAAACTTTTATGTAAATATCTTGGAAAAGTGCACATAGCACTACCAGCATCATTGAGACCCAACCCAAACTCTCCTGTAAAACAACGGACGAGACTCTGGAGTGTGCCTTCCCTTCGAGGTTGAGAGCAGTCGGCAGTTCCTCCCAGAAAAGCCGTCATACCAATCAAAAATAATGACCGGACCGCGCGTTAGAGGTCGCAATAAGCCTGGAGATGACTGGTGTAGCCGCCTGTCACCCTAGCAGAAGCAGGCCGCTGCGGCGGTGCAAGATGCGACCCTCCCTATTCCCGGGGATGTGATGGGAACTCTGTGGTCCCCACAGCTGTAGACCGGCGTCTCATAAGAGACGGTCCTGGGCCGGCCGGGGTGCGAGGTATATGTCTCAGATCTCTCAGATAATCTCACCTCCGGCACCTGTGGCCCACACGGGTCGGTTTTAGTCGGTTCAAGTCCGACCTACCCTCCCCCACCGCGCCGGTGGTGGGGGTATATGTGGGGATTTTGTGCACATTAAAAAACAAGTTTTTTTTTTATACCACTTAATTGGCAGACAAGCACACGGCCAACCTGATAGAAAGTGGTTACCGTGGCCTATGGACGTTTGTAACACCAGAGGAGTCACAGTCGCGCTGCCAACCCTGTAAGTACAGAGTTTCTGTGCCGTCAGTAGAAGACAGAGCAGGACAAACCTTTAGTCTTCCCACAGACAGCACAAATTCTCCAGTGAGCTCTGGCTACCCTACTCACCGCTAGGAACACAACACGAAGTTATTATAGCCGCGGTATTCTGTAGGGCGGAGGTACTTCCCCAGTCGGACTGCTCAGTTGGGCGGAAATACCGCCGTGTCCTACCTCCTTGAATAAAGTTGAATAAAGTATTGTGTTTAGACTAGTCTTCTAAGGTCTGCAACAAGTTTTGTATCAAACCAGTTTACAACTTGTTTTTTGGTGAAAACGAGGGGTTATAAACGCGGTAGCCACGTGTCGCTGCAGTCGGTATCGCTATTTTGAACAACGTTTGTGAACCCTGAGAAATCATTCAACATAATTCAACTTAAGTCTCTTGCTTGCTCGCACAACATAAATTGTAAACTAAAGCAAATTTAAAAAAGAAAAATAATCTATTTCTAATGTAGTTCGCTGAGTTTCTTGCTGGTATCTTCTCAGTAGAACTAACCTACCGAACCAGCAAAAGAATCATTTTCCAATGGTTTTTTTTTGCATTGTTTCATTTTTTTATGTTATTTCTTGACATACATAATTGTAAAATTTTGACGTTCATGTGTGCTCTTTGTGTGCCTAAACCTAAACTGAATAAATAACATTGATTCATTGTTTGATTCTTTGAAATCAGTTCTAACCTATCGAAAGGTCAATGAACTTTATTCTCAATTCATTTGGTAGAAACTATAGCGGATATGAGGCTACATAAAAATGTAACAAAAGTATATACAAGTACACTTACCATCAGACACGTCACTCTTGAAGAACTCTAGTCTGAGAACGTCTTCTGAATCTGATGATTGAAATTGGTCTTCTGCTGTTGAAGGTTCTTCTTCAAAAGCTAAAAAAAATATTAAAAATTATGTTGGGTTTATAAGCTACTAGATGACCCACTCCGGCTTCGCTTTTGGCATATTTTAGAATCTCATTTCCTCATATCAACCCTATGAGCCAGTAAATTAAGAAGACTGAAATGTATGGTAATCTGTCGGAATTCTTTTTTTTTTATACCACTTAGGTGGCAGACAAGCACACGGACCACCTGATGTAAAGTGGTTATCGTGGCCTATGGACGTGTGTAACACCAGAGGAGTCACAGTCGCGCTGCCAACTCTGTAAGTACAGAGTTTCTGTGCCGTCAGTAGAAGACAAAGCAAGACAAGCATTTAGTCTTCCCACTAATAGTACAAATTCTCCAGTGAGCTTTGGGTACCCTACTCACCGCTGGGAACTCAACACGAAGTTATTGTAGCCGCGGTATTGGACTGCTCAATTGGGCGGAAATACCGCCGTGTCCTGCCTCCTACCTATTCTTGACATTTATGATCACTGCTTCGCTTCTTTAAGTAGTAGCGTGATGTTATATAACCTAAAACCTTCGTCGATAAACGAACTATTCATTACTAACAGAATTTTTTCTAATCGAACTAATAGTTCCTGAGATTAGCGCGTTCAAACAAACAAACTAAATCACCAGATTTATAATATTAGCATAGATTGATGTAGATTATCACGACTTTTGATCATATCTTCTGTTCTACTGAACCCATAACGATGAAACAAACGTAAGATTTTAAGTCTTACTAAGATATCGTTCCTCACGCAATCTTTGCGAGTACACACGAGTACTTTACAATTGTACAGTGGTCAAAGCATTCCCCCTGTACTGGAAAGATCGCGGATTCGAATCTCGCCTGAACCGATTCACATTTTTTCCTATATTAATCGACTTGTACATAGTAGGCAGTTTAGATTAAATATAGATCTTTTTTTTAAATTTAGGATACGCCAACTTGACTTCACCTCGCCTGATGGTAAGCTAAAGGCAAAGAAAAAGGGTCACTATTACAGACACCAAGTAATGTTACAATGGTGGCACTCAGTTTGGTGGCCTAATCAGATGATTTTTCACGCCCCGCTTAAAGGACCCCGGACTGTGGGAAGGAAACACGTGAGCTGGTAATGAATTCCAGGTCTTGATGGTGCGACAAAGAAAAGAGTTGGTTCTCAGGCAAGAGGGTCGCCATTACATACACACATCAACAAAGTCTAGGGAACAAGGACATTTCTAGTTTTTATTCAAAAACCCTTTCTTGTAATAGTGAGTGTTTTATATCAATAGAAGGGTATTTTTATACCGTTTTTAATTTTAATTTTAATAAAAACATTTTCACACCAATTTTTTTTTTAAGAAAGAATTGAATAGTGCCAATATTGAGTATTACAACCTTCTATGATTAGGCACAAAAATAACGAGGTAGTAAGAAATACAGTAATTAACCGTACTTTAAACGTTTTTAATAATCTGTAGGACCTCCTAAAGCATTAGCAACAGCTCGACAACGGCGTGGCATACTTAGTATGAGATTGTCAATCATCGTCTGTGGAATATGGCTCCATACACTGCGAAGGTGTAAAAAAAGTTGTTCTTCAGTGTTCAGATTTTCCAAAGAATCACTGAAAGCTCTTCTCCCAAGCAAATCCCAGGCATGCTCTATGGGATTGAGGTCGGCAGACTGAGCAGGCCATTCCAACGTCGTCATATTGTGCTCGCTTAACGCATTGACCACTACCCTCGCGGTGTGTGACCGTGCATTATCTTGCATGAACATAAAATCTTGACCGAACTGCTGTCGATGAGGGATTACCATGGGGTGTATAACCTCCTGAATGTATTGGTTTGCATTCAAATTGCCCCGTATCCAAACGAGGTCGGTCCTTCCACCAAGGCGAATTCCAGCCCATACCATGATTGTTCCACCTTGGTAAGGATGAACTTCTTGCGGATTCTGGAGACGACTCCTACGTCCAGGAACTCGCCATATACGCACTCTAATCAGGATGAAAACCGAAGCGAGATTCGTCATTCGTCGGAAAACAGAACCCGTGCCCATTGATGGTCGGTCCACTGTAAATGTGCGTTAGCCCACAATAAGCGACGACCTCGATTTCCACGTCGAAGAGCTGGAACCCTAAGCGGTCTGCGAGCATGAAGATTGGCTTCGTGTAGTCTTCTCCTGACAGTTTGATCGCTAATAACCACTTGATGCTGAGACTGGAGGCCTGCGACCAACTGACGAGCAGTAATCGTGGGTTGCCGCCTTGCGGAATTTTGCAAGAAACGATCTTGTCGCGGGGTAGTAACCCTATTTCGTCCCCTGTGACGTTCGGCAACATCCCCTGTAGACCTGTAGCGTGCCCATAATCTGCAAATTACGCTTGGTTGGGTGTTGACAGCATCCGCTACGTCGCGTTGAGTTCGTCCAGCTTGCAGCATACCAACAGCCCTTAACATCTCTTCGCGACTTAAATGACGACGTGATATGATGACTACAGTCACAAAAATGCACAAACCATACGTAAAAGACGTATTATTGATAATAAACGTTATTTACAATCAAAGAAAATAATTTTTATATTGCCTCAGAGAAACCGCACAATCAAACACTTTTAAAAGTTCTCCCTCCATATTCGAAAATCATTACTTATTTAAGTTTATTTTTAAATTTCGAACAACTCTGTAATCTACTTTATTCTATTTTTATTTATTTGCTGCCAGTTATTTGCAAAACAAGATTTACACGAAAAAAAAAATTGGGGTCATCTTGTTCCCTAGATTTTGTTGAGGTGTTTATATAGAACAATCAATCAATCAGCCCACCGCTGTCCACTGCTGGACATAGGCCTCTCCCAATGCGCGCCATTTTCTCCGATCCTCCGCCTTCCGCATCCAGTCTGTCCCTGTCACCATTTTCAGGTCGTCTGTCCATCTGGCTAGACGGCGTCCTACCTTTCGTTTACCTTTATAGATGACTATTATAAAATTGTAAAGTGGAACTTACTTGGCGTCGCATTATAATTATCTGCATCCGGATCTGTTTTTATGATGTCCATTGTTCTGGTGTTGATTTCCGAGTCTGGTGATGAGCCGCTGTCATCTTGCGCCTCTGTGAATTAAAGGAAGCTAAGTTGTAATTCGTAACATAACATAAACACACGCCTATTTAGGTAGGCAGAGGTGCTAGCACCCACACTTCGCCAGTTTATGTTTAGGTCCCAATGTAATAGGTGGCGAGCCTATTACCATTAACCGGGCACTTATAAACCTGCGATAAATACGCACATAACTTCGAAAAGCATCGAAAAGTCATTGGTGTGTGCCATGGTAAAACCTCGGATCGAACCATCGTTTTTTTAAATACTGTAGGTATGTTTATGAGCAAAGGTCCGGCTGGACTGGTTTAATTGCCTTTTCAGATGATACTACACAGGACAAATTTATCTCAAGTTTATTTTTTAACGCAGTACTTTAATGATCGCTAGAGGGCGCCATATTAAATTTAGTGATACATCATATAGCTTACTAGCAGCCCGTCCCGGCTTCGCACGGGGTAGACACCCCACTCCTGTATTTCAGTGCCCCCTCCACCCCGCCCGCAGCGATGCCCGGCGCGCTTTTCAGACTGCATCGCAAACAACGGCCACGGCGCTATGGCGGTTTTGTTTACTGTTTGATTTTTTTAATTCGTAATATCTTTTGAATGGAAAGTCCAATTTAAATAATTTAAAAACTATTTTATAGGTAGTTAAATGGTCTTGATCATAAAATAATTTCTTTGGATAAGGATTAATATAAACACATAAATAGCATGGTTTGAATTTGGTTAGCATTTTCATTAATGTTTAAAATGAAAAAGTTGTAGTGACATAACTACAATAGTTGGACATATGCTACCGCGGAGTTCTTTGTAGACATTATGATGTTCTTCAATATTGTTGTACATTATTTTGTTCTATCGGTAATAGTTTCGGCAGCACATTCGACGAAAGACATTTTAAGACTCATTTTTCTACACCTTCGGTTACATTGTTCAAATTTTACCAAGGATCCCTAATTTTTTTCAAAATGAAATGTAGCCTATGTCAAATTGGAAGAATGTAGCATTCTATTGGTGAAAGAATTTTTTAAATCGGCCCATTATTTTTTGAGCCTATTCATTACAAACATACAAACATACAAAAATAGGTACAAATCTTTCCTCTTTATAATATTAGTGTAGATAACGACCGAGACACTTCTAATGATACCTCATTTATCCAGTTCTAAAGTAGCTGAGGAGTTATGAGGGAACAGATTATAATAACTTCGTGTTGTGTTCCTAGGCAAAGTTACCTTTAGCATTTTCTTGTTTCACTTCAACATCATCAAAGACATTTGAAGTCATCTGGATCACTTCCTTCGTGCTCAGGTGTGCATCAGGCATTATTTGGAGGTTGACTCGCTGTAAAAACAACACCACATTAACACACATTTGATAATAGAATGGTTTGATACCAATGCAGACATGATAATACTTTTTTTTGGCTGACATTAGCTCTATTTCAGTTTGTATTTTTCTTGTCATCTTTTTTTTTGTTTTTTTTTTTATTTTATTGTTTTTTTTTTATACAACTTAGGTGGCAGACAAGCACACGGCCCACCTGATGGAAAGTGTTTACCATGACCTATGAACGTGTGTACCACCAGTGGAGTCACATCCGTGCTGCCGACCCTGTAAGAACAGAGATTTTGTGCCGTCAGTGTAGAGGATAAAGCAGGGCAAGCCTTTGGTCGTCCCACTGACAGCACAAAAACTCTCCAGTGAGCTGTATTGCTGCATGTTAATATCTAATCACAATTATATTTGCTTTCATTTTAAATGTATAGCAAACACAATGTTAATGATTAAATAAATAAAAATAAAAATTACCATATAAACATAACATAAACTCACGCCTATATCCCCGAAGGGGTAGGCAGAGGTGCTAGCACCCACATTCCGTCAGTTTATGTTTAGGTCCCAATGTAATAGGTGGCGAGCCTATTGCCATTAACCGGGCAGTTATAAACCTGCGATAAATACACACATAACTTCGAAATCGAAATTATAACCAACGAAATGATTATAAACTTATAGATACGTTGTACGCACTCTAAAATGGCGACAAAAATGAGAACATCCTCATTTTAAGCAGCAATAGCGTAGTAGCACTGGTGGCTTTTTTTTTTTTTACGTGCGCAAAATCCCCACGGTTACCCTCCCCACCGGAGCCGGTGGAAGACTTATGTCGGACTCGAACCGACTAAAACGCACGCCGCCTGTGGGTCGTTTTTGGTTGCCGAAGGTGAGGTTGACAGGCATATCCCTCGCACCCCGGCCGACCCTGGGCCATCACTCACAATCGCGTCGGTGGCTTAGTGATTAAGGATTGAAAGGTCTCCGGTTCGAATCCTGGCTATTACACTATCGATGTGAAACCACTCTTAACACAAGCAATTTAGCCAAGTTTGCCTGGAAGGAATCGCTTCAGCGATAAGGCCGCCCATTGTACATTGAACTGTATACATGCTACCTACTTGTCCTACTGTATATCTGTTGGTGTATGTACAATAAAGACTTATCTATCTATCTATCTTTAGCTTAACTGGGAGGGATATTAGTAATTTCGGTTCTAATATTGTTTTAATTAAAAAATCTGATACAGAACACGACGGTATTCCCATCCCAATTGAGCAGTCCGACTGGGGAAGTACCTCCACCCTACAGAATACCATGGCTATAATAACTTCATGTTGTGTTCCCGGCGGTGAGTAGGGTAGCCAGAGCTCAATGGTGAGTTTTTATGTTATCAGTGGGAAGACCAAACGCTTGTCGTGATTGTGTATTCTGCACTAACGGCACAGAAACTCTCTGTTCTTACAGGGTCGGCAGCACAAATGTGTCTCTCCTGGTGTTGCACACATTCATAGGTCACGGTAACCACTTTCCATCAGGTGGGCCGTGTACTTCTCTGCCACCTAAGTTGTATGAAAGAAAGTATAATGTATGCTTTCTTTTTGTAGGCATTATTAAATAATTAGATCACTTACCACATTACTTTTCAGCAACTGTTCGAACAGCTCCTCGCTCTGAAGACATCTCCTCCTGAGCTCGTAGCAGTTCTCGAGACTGGCACAACAGAGGTTGCAGACCAGTACTGGTCTGACGTCTTCTGCAACCAACTGATCAACATAACCTTATTACTTGTCATTCACAGTATAGTACATGAAATAAATGTAATGATATTGATAAAAACATAAAAACTTAAAAACACATCTGCATACAACTAATTTGGCAACCTTCAAGTATTAATTGTAATTGTAATTTGGGGGCCTTCAAGTATTACATAACCACTGGGGGTGGGGGGGGGGGTATTGCTTATTTTTGATGACATGGGGGTGTAGATAATGATTATGTGCTTTTTCACACAAAATATAGTATGCTTTACTCATACATTACACTAAAAAACAAACAAGAAAAGATACATGTACATAGATACCAATGTTTATGTAAGAATGTGGGGTTACGAGTTTTTCTTACTATCGCTTACATGGGGGAAGGGGGTTAATTAATTGTAACTAATCTGCTTACGTAATACTTGAACAACCACTATGTAGTCTCAACATAACTGTACCTGTTCAATTAAAAGACCAAGATTGATTATGTTTAATTATGTACCTAACCAACTGGAGTATAGATAGAATAATTTTGGAGGAGGTAGGACACGGCGGTATTTCTGCCCGATTGAGCAGTCCGACTGGGGTAGTACCTCCGCCCTACAGAATACCGCGGCTATAATAACTTCGTGTTGTGTTCCTAGCGGTGAGTAGGGTAGCCAGAGCTCACTGGAGAATTTGTGCTGCCAGTGGGAAGACTAAAGGCTTGTCCTGCTTTGTCTTCTATTGACGGGCCAGAAACTCTGTACTTACAGGGTTGGCAGCGCGACTGTGACTCCTCTGGTGTTACATACGTCCATAGGTCACGGTAACCACTTTCCATCAGGTGGGCCGTGTGCTTGTCTGCGAACTAAGTGGTATAAAAAAAAATAAAAAAATTATAATTTAGTGTACAGCGTATACTACCGTCATTTCTGGCAATATAGTCCATACATTGGTTGTCTGGAAGAGACAGACCGGATAAGCATCCCTGCATCCTGTGATACAGTTTTAACTAGTACAGGATGCAGGAGATCTTTTCCACTGCATAACATCACGTAACAAATTGTGCGTATACTTAAGTAAAATAGTCGAAAAACAAATTTGTAATACATTTTAATAAATAAATAAAAAATAAGGCTGACCATTGTAGAACTATCTAACATGTATGTATGTACTCATAACCTATGTTTGGTGTCCAATAAAAACTACTCATCTTATTTCTGGACTTATATCTAGGACCTAAGTTGCTACACAATCAAGGTCCTGGTGCAAGCAGATTGTTGTGTAATCATCTATGCTTGGTGATTTTTTTATATCACTCCGTGATAGAAAAAGAAAAAGCCTTTTTATTTCGATACAGCATGACTAATAAGTACTTAGGTACTAAAACACATTAAAAACGATAAACTCAACAAATAAAACAAAATTAGTCCCATTGCACCCAAAAAAGTGATATCCTCAAAACACATGCAAGAAACATGTACATGCACATACAGGATTATTTTTAAGTGGTACTATTCTTTACATGTTGTAGTGGCAATGAAAATATGTATAGAATTTATTTCTTTATTTAAGCTTTTTGCACAAACAGACAGAATGTACAAAGGCGGACTTAATGCCACAGGCATTTTCTACCAGTCAACCTTAGGGTGATGCAGAGATATTAAAAGTAGGTGCTTGAATTGGTATACACATATATACATATCCCTGGAGGGTTAGGCAGAGGTGAATTAAAACCCACATTTCACCAATAATTTTATTCGGTCCCACTTAATCAAGGTGAAGGTTTTACTTTAGCCCATATATACGTATTTAGGCTGAAGTAAAACTACAAAGGCCTAGTGGTATGGGTAATGGACTGCTGAGACCAGGTCTCGGGTTCGATCCCAGGTGTTACCATGGCACACACCAATGACTTCGATTATTTTCGAAGTTATGTGTGTATTTATCGCAGGTTTATAAATGCCCGGTTAATGGCAATAGGCTCGCCACCTAGTACATTGGGACCTAAACATAAACTGGCAAAATGTGGGTTCTAACATCTCTGCCTACCCCTTCGGGCGTGAGTTTATATTATGCTGTTTGACAGCGAGGCGAAAGGCAATACGGTTACGTTTAGTTTCCGTTTTGATACGTCTTACTAGCACCTCTGCCTACTGCTTCGGGGATATAGGCGTGAGTTTATGTAAAACCACAAAGGATTTGGAGAGAATGAGTTTCTTGATTTTCGTTGTGAAAATAAATATAGTCTGATGTTGGAGGTACTTACCGGCACAAGAGTCAAAGACTCGTACATTTCTTGCAGATGGCTATCGACGATCGAACTCAGACGAATGTCTTCAGCCAAACATATTCTACACATCGATAACTTCTTCATGATTACTTGCTGTTTTAAAGCTCTGAATTTAATCACGCGTAACAGTATATAATATTAATCTATGGCGGGTAATATAATTTGTTCTATTATATTATATTCAGGATAGTATGAAGAAACGAAAGAGTAGCTACCGATGTTGGATAATAAAATTTCATTATTAAAATAATAAGACCATAATAAGAACACAGTGTAGAAAAGAAACACAACACATCAAAACAAAATAAAATAATAACCTTAAAAACTTGAAACTTGTCATTTTTAAGGCAGTTGGAATACCATAGATTATTATTTATAGCAGAGACAACATAAAAACAAAACATATGATGCTTTATGTTTAAAAAAATAGCAAAATTATTATTATACCTTATTCCTTGAGAACATTTTATATTTCTTTCTCTCTGCATTTAAATAATACTTAAGAAATCTTATGGGGTACGGATCCTCATTCATCATAGTAAAAATAAACACGAGTACGCGGTTTACTATAATCTTGATTAATAAACACTGTAAATATTTTAATAAATGACAATTTTTTTTTAAATTGTATCAATTTTCAGAACTATTTGACCACACACTGTAATGATGATAGTAAAATTATTCTTTGCACATTTTTTACTCTTTAGAGTCAAATCTCAAATCCATGTAAATATTTAAATCTTATGGATGGATTTGTTCCGTTTATCCTAGTATTTTTTTGGAAATGAAATGAAATTTATTCGTAGGAGACATGGTGAAGATAAGATGTTACATCTTACGTAGTATTGTATTCTCTTTGCATTTTAAGTTTTAGAGACAGCATATCTCGCCTTCATTAGGCTTTCGAATTTTTTATGAAGTTTATCAATTTGTTACGTTTTGTTCGCGTCTTATCATACCTATCAATTTGTTCGCTGCAATGGCTGTTGTTAAATGTCAAAATCAATGCACAATGGATCAAAGAAATTGTACTGCTGTGAACTTTTAACAAATTGTCGCTACATAATCCACAAATTTAGACTGTAACGATAATACTACATATAAGTATTATTATGAATATTAGTGCAATATTATAACGCTAGTAGTATAAGCTCATTGATCGATCTTATATAGAAATTTAATAAGTTTTATACCTTTGTTATTTACTGATTTATTTTTGGATATCTGTGACGCAGTCCTACTTCACGCCCAGGTATTGTGCTTTGCTAGTTAGAAATCACACCTGTTTTCAATCACGCCCTAATTTGGCTGATTCAGCTAAGACATTTTCCGGCCTTGCATGGAAATACTATAATAACTCCGTTTTCTTAGGTACCTAACTAAATGAAAACAATCTTGATGTGTCTTTTTAATACATTTTATTTATCAAAGAGCTTATTAATATTTATCTGTTTAGAAACTTATTTTAAAAACTAAAAACCGAAATTGGACCACTAGTTAGTCAGTTAGCTGACCTAGTTTAATCTTAAATATGTGTTTTTGTAAAAAGTTGCTACAAGATTGTTTACCTTAATTAAGTACCTACCAAATAGAGTATCAATCTATCAGTTAAGCATATTATAGTCCACTACTGGACCTAGGCCTCTCCCAATATTGGGAGGCTTTGACCAACTGTTTATCTATATAACCGATACAAGGCGCCATTTAAATAATATAATAAGAAGAAGACCAACTGTTTCAACACTGGCGGAGGTACTTCCCTGATCAGACTGCTCAATTGGACCTCCATAGTCTTTAATCAGAATAGTTATAATATTATTGCATTTGGTTACCATAAAGTTAGTACATGTGCAGGTCTAAGCCCCGCAAACGTCATGCTTAGGAAAGGACGATGTGTAAACTCAGTATTGTAATTTCAGTCCATGAATGACAAAGAAGGCCTTACCAGCGGTGGGCTTCCAGTAGCCCCGGGTCATTCCACATACTAGACAGATTTGGAGACACAGTCATGGAGAAAATGGTAGATGTTAAGATAGAGCCGTTGGAACCCGACGGTATGTATTCACAACACGATAAAATAGATAAAGAAAATTTCTACAACATTCTACACAACTCTGTCTTTTTTTTAAACAACTTAGGTGGTCGAGAAGCACATGGCCTACCAGATGGAAAGTGGTTACTGTGACCTATGAACGTGTGCAACACCAGGGGTCTCACTTGCTAGTAGAATACCCAGAACTCACTCTCCAGTTAGCTCTGGGTACCCTACTTGCTTGTGTTATGGAATCTAGAATGCGGATTAACATACTAAACTACTTTTTTTTTTGTAAATACATACATATTATACATAGAAATCACCCACACTAATGCAAATGGACATCATCATCTACATTTTAGTTCCTTCTACCCATAAAGAGGGCCATAGATGTTCGTATGGCAACCGGGATCAACGGCTTAACGTGCTCTCCAAGGCACGACCAGACCAATGCAAATTCCCATAGTCATGCATACAAATCTTTGCAGTGAGCGGGGTTTGCTTCCTGCAAAGCAACCGCATATGTTGCACTGCACTGCAAAAAAATGCCATTAAATTGTAGACATTATCAATCTGGCCTAAAACTACAAAAATAAAATTAAAAACAGTTTATTCCATTTTTTTCATTTCCTCTACAAGATATCCTTTAATTTTCAAAACATTACGAAGGCTTCGTTCTGGGCACTATCCATGCGCAAAATTTGCCTTCCTAATGAAGAAAGCTGACTCTCCAAATTGTAGTGAATGCAATAACATTGAAGATGTGCAACATTTGCTTATGGAGTGTGTGCGGAGCGGAGCTGAGAGGGTGTTACTGATGAGTGACTTGAACCTGAATGGGCTGGATGTGGATTGGGTTCAGTCTGTGCTCTCCGAGCCAACCTCTGACAAGGCCAGAAGGCTATGTCATTTGGTCACATCTGCCAACAGTTCCCAAACAGTGAGGTTAGACTAGGCAGAATGTGTTACTGGTACAGGGTACGATGGGGTTGACATATCTGTATAGATAAAAACCCCCAAAAAACCAGATAAAAAAAAAAAATTGAATTTTTAGTTGTCAAGCCAGAACTTTTTTGGCCTGCCTTTCCTTCCGGAACCTGATGGGGGACCTTTGGTAATAAATAATGTTTGGTATTCACAGACCCGCAGCCTATGGAGCTCACAGACCCGAAGCCTTCAGACCCCACGGACCCGGAGAGTCCCAATTACCAGTATGATGTACCCCTCGTGTTGATCAAAGAGGAACCCCATGACCTCTCACCAGGTTAGTGCATACATATAATCACACCGTTTATCCCCGGAGGTTTAGGCATAAGTGAATTAACACCCACATTTCACCAATCATTGTACCGGAAAACGTGGAACCGAATTCCACGTTTTCCGGACACTATTGTTGCCTCAAGCCATGTATCAGAGACTGAGCCCAGCTGTATATATCTGTCTGATGTTAAACAACCCTATCTCTTAGTTGCCTTGTACGCGTGGGAAGAGATGGGGTAGTCCAAATTCTACTCTGCCGGAAGCACGCCGGTTAGTCTAATGCTTGATATATCTCGTAACATACACTGACGGACTCATAAACTGCATCAAAGTAATAGACGACTTTGAAATAAATATTTTAACCAAGTATGCATACTTTCTATGCAGATTTAAATTGAAACCTCTAGATTGGTTCGTGAACTTTAAAACAGCGTAGGGTCATATCTTTAAGTTTAAGTTTATGTACTGGAAAGGACCTTAAGACTTTTATTGAAGAAAAAACAGAAATTTAAGAAAAATTGGTTTAATTAAAAAATTGGTTTTAACAATAGACACAAACTTTATGCAAGGGTTTATTTGTGTTTTAATAAGGTGTATTACCCCCACGTGCCCTTATTACGGATTCTAATCGGTTCCGCATAGATTTTATAAGGGTTTTTAAAAGATCTTGCGGAATATTGTCCCATTCTTCTGAAAGTGCTGTTCTTAGTGCTGCCACTGTCGTGGGCGAAGGGTTTCTCGCATATACAGCTCTTTTTAAATTGTCCCAAACATGCTCGATGGGATTAAGATCCGGGCTGCGTGCTGGCCAATTCATTGTACGTATCCCAACCTCTTCGCAATAATGTTGAACTTGTGCAGCTGCATGCGGCCGGGCATTATCCTGCATTAAAGTAAAATTTTCGCCTATGAATCCCATGTAAGGCACCACGTGATCTTCTAATATCTCTGTTATGTAGCGATGTGCTGTCAAACCCCCTCTATTACCGTTTTGACGGACCATGTCTATGAACACAAGTTCGGTTCGCCCGTTCATCGATATGCCACCCCAGACCATACATGAACCGCCTCCAAAAGGAACACGCTCCTCAATGCAACTTTGAGCATATCGATCCCCACGTCGACGATAGACTCTTCTGCGACCATCTGCACCATATAAACATGTCCTACACTCGTCCGTGAACAATACAGAGGCCCACTGCTCTTCTGTCCAATTCAGGTGATGACGCGCAAATCTTAAGCGAGCTTGTCTGTGAGCTGTAGACAACTTTGGACCATTTGCTGGTCTAAAAGGGGTGATATCCGCTTCCTTTAACCTTCTTCTTATTGTTCGTGCACACACGTTTACTCCACGCACTTCATTAAGCTCGGTTTTGATGTTAACTGACGTGAGGAAACGATTTCGCAGGGAAGTTATAACAATAAATCGGTCATCACGACCTGTGGTTGCTCGAGTTCTGCCTGTACCACGTCTCCTCCTGTAAGAACCTGTCTCTACAAACCTTCTGTATATTCTAGAAACCGTAGACTGGTTTAAATTTAAATTTCTACCAATCGTTCGTTGATCCAAGCCCTCCCGCACCAATGCTACAATTTGTGCCGCTTGTTCGGACGAAGTATCCATATTATGGTTCAAAAACTCTCGATGTGTTAAAAAACTAACCCAACAATTATGCTGGTAACAATAATTCAATTGACAAAACAAAAAAAATCAATGAGAATCAATTTAAAACTTTGCTATAAATAACACGCAAATCTGATACTACAAGTAAATTTTCTTTCCCGGCTATATTCATTTGTTTTACTGCAGTTCTATTTTTAAATTTAATTTTTTTTTAAGATTAAGAGCCAGTCTTTCCATATTTATATAATTTAATCTAAAAAGTTTGCATACTTATTATAAAAAATCCTTTTAGAGTAAACCTGAACTTTGATGCAGTTTATGAGTCCGTCAGTGTATATCTTTGATAAATGTTTATTTATTTATTTATTTATTCATTTATTGAGATGCAGGCTGATATCAGTTGTTTCAACTGTTGGCCTGTTCCCCAATAATAATAATAATAATAATAACCCCGCAGGGGCAGCTGTTGGTGCGTGGCGACACCACGTACCCCGATTCTCCCGAGGATTAGGATTTATTCCCCCTCACCTTGTGTGCTTGCCTTCATTGGCCGGCCATGAGTGGAGTTGCAAGAGCAGAACCTATGCTCCAGGTTGGAAGTGTAAAATGTCATAACGCCGGGGGCACGCTGACTGGTATACCGGGAACTTGCGCCCCGCAGACTCACCTCTCGACAACCTTAGCCGCTCAACGGATGTTGCTCCATGGTCGTACTATATGTGGCTATTTTAATGGAGCCCATGCAATGAGTTGGCAAGTCACCGCCTGCCTTTTTACAATTTTGAGACTTATTGTCACGACAGGCGACCGTTAGTCTCCCCCCATAGCCCATTCACCAGTCCATCACTGCCACGCAGTAGTATCCTTGTTCACGCCTACCAAGCTTCACTGACCAATCCGCGAGGAGGTGTTCAGTTTATTAATTATATTATTCGCGGTAGCCTAGGTAGCATAGGTAATGGACTGCAACTATTGAGTTGACACAAACAAACCCACATTTCGCCAGTTTATGTTTAGGTCCCAATGTAATAGGTGGCGAGCCTATTGCCATTAACCGGGCACTTATAAACCTGCGATAAATACACACTTACATAGCTTCGAAAAGCATCGAAAAGTCATTGGTGTGTGCCGTGGTAAAACCTGGGATCGAACGCAAGACCTCGTCTCAGCAGTCCATTATTTATACCAATAGGCTACCGCAGTTTATTTCACACAGTTTGTCCTAAACAGGAAATAATACTTCCCACTATAAACAATCCTGAATATCTAATACTCGTATTTTTCCTCTGGCTAAACTAAATTGCTTGTTTTAATTATTTTCATCTATATTAATTTTATAAATTTAAAAGTAACTAAGGAGGTAGGACACGGCGGTATTTCCGCCCAATTGAGCAGTCCGACTGGGGAAGTACCTCCGCCCTACAGAATACCGCGGCTATAATAACTTCGTATTGTGTTCCCAGCGGTGAGTATGGTAGCCAGAGCTCACTGGAGAATTTGTGCTGTCAGTGGGAAGACTAAAGGCTTGTCCTGCTTTGTCTTCTACACTGACGGCACAGAAACTCTGTGCTTACAAGTTTGGCAGCGCGACTGTGACTCCACTGGTGTTACAAACGTCCATAGGCCACGGTAACCACTTTCCATCAGGTTGGCCGTGTGCTTGTCTGCCACCTAAGTGGTATAAAAAAAAACTATCTGTCTGTCTGTGTTACGCTTTCACCTCTAAACCTCTACTAAACTCTCGATCGACAGACTCGTTAATCACAGACCCACCGCTTTTATATTACAGCGAAACGGCGTAATCCCCCAAAGAGGACACATGCGGCCTGCACAGTACAACCCTCATATGTCTTCGTGAGGGAACAGGTGCCTGTAGAGGTGACAGTGGATGAGACCAGCGACGCTAACACAAGTAAGTAGACCAGCCCCTCTAGACAATTGGCAAAATATCTTTCCGATTTGATACGTCTGCTGTAACCCTAAGTCTTAAGTTAATTATATAATCGTAACATCACGCCTGTTTCTCTCGAGTGGGTTAGGTAGAGTTAAACATTTATATGACTATTTGAGTAGGAATGCTATAATGATAATGGTATATGTTCACGCCTATTACCCTCCGGGGTAGGCAGAGATAACACCCCGCCATTTGACTTTATCCATACATACTTTACGAGCTTCCTCTACTGTCAATAATTCTTTAATGCAAGCCAGCCGGTTTCGATGGCCCTTTATATAAAATCGTATTAATTTGGTCAGTATATGTACCTGTGCCTTGCATACCAACAAGAAGGTAGGACACGGCGGTATTTCTGCCCAACTGAGCAGTCCGACTAGGGAAGTACCTCCGCCCTACAGAATACCGCGGCTATAATAACTTCGTGTTGTGTTCCCAGCGGTGAGTAGGGTAGCCAGCGCTCACTGGAGAATTTGTGCTGTCAGTGGGCAGACTAAAGGCTTGTCCTGCTTTGTCTTCTACACTGACGGCACCAGAAACTCTGTACTTACAAGATTGGCGGCCGGACTGTGACTCCTCTAGTGTTACAAACGTCCATAGGCCACGGTAACCACATCCTATCAGGTGGGCCGTGTGCTTGTCTGCCACCTAAGTGGTATAAAAAAAAATCGGTTGATGATATCTGCTTTAAATTCGAGTTGCAAGTTTTGATCCGAACAAACATATATACATACATACATACATGAAATACATTGCAAGCAATGAGAAGGTTGTAAAATAAAGATTGCGATGAATTGAGAACTTTTTAGTCGGTTAAATAGATTTTTGTCGGCAACACACCCCTTCAGATTAGAGAGCGCAAACTCCTTGACTTTGCGCTCGTCGATCCCGCTGCTCGCTTCCCCTGTACCCCTCATAGTAAAAATAAAAACATTTCAACAGGGAAAATGTATTTAAACTATCCGGTACTTGAAATCCAGTGATACCAAAATAAAAATACACAGTGCAGTTAAAACTGACATAGTGAGTGTGATGTGTCGCAAGCCTAACCGTTCATGAGAAAAGTAATGGTGGGTAGGCGCACAAAAATGTTCTCCGCATGCCTCTCGACGCTTGCAAGCTAGTCAAGTCGGGACCACAGGTGCTGAAACGCATCCGAAACGTCGGCAGAAATAGTAAGTTCCATGATTTACTTCGTGAGAAATCCCTACAGAATACCGCGGCTATAATAACTTCGTGTTGTGTTCCCGGCGGTGAATAGGGCAGCCAGCGCTCACTGGAGAGTTTTTGTGCTGTCAGTGGGACGACCAAAGGCTTGTCTTGCTTTGTCCTCTACACTGACGGCACAATATCTCTGTTCTTACAGGGTCGGCAGCACGGATGTGACTCCACTGGTGTTACACACGTTCATAGGTCATGGTAACCACTTTCTATCAGGTGGGCCGTGCGCTTGTCTACCATCTAAGTGGTATAAAAAAACTTACAAAACGACGAAACCAAAAACAATATTAAAGACAAGTTAAGCGAATTGACCACCTACTGGTTCGAAACGCGTCCCCAGCCTGAGAAGACTCCGGCAAAAAACTCAGAGGATTTTTCTTTATCTATTTTTAAACATTTACTAGTTTTAATACTTCGGTAAATTACAATAATTTGTATGAGCAGCTAGTAGTTTAGAAAAGACAATTGGTCACCTGATAAGACATGATTTATTTTAAAAAAATATCATAGAATTTAGGCAGAAGGAAAGAGGAGAAGAGGTAGACCAAAAGGAACGTTTATGGCACAGATAAAAGAAAAAATACAAATCGCGTCTTATCAGGAGGTCAAAGGATTGGCGGAGGAGAGAGAAGAGTGGTGATTAGTCCACCGACAAGAGCACAGCTCTTAAGTTTAGGAGGGAGAGTTAGTAGTTTACTCCTCGAAGAAAAACTGATGTGATGTTAAGTGACAGAATTTTTATTCATAATAGTTATTTGTTTTATTATGTAGGTGCCCCCGTTAAGACGGCTAAGCGTGCCCCGCGGAAGAGCTTAAAAGGATTAGCTTCAAGCGACCCCAGGGATATTCATCGAAGAATAGCTGAACGTATTGAAACATTAAAGTTAAATCTAGTTAAGTCTAAATCTAGACCTGAACAAAAAACTGTTGACGATGGAAAAAAACATCAATGCCATGTATGTGAACGGCGCTTCCGTAAAAAAAGTAATTTAAATTGTCATATTCTTCTCCATACTGGTGAGAAACCATTTGTATGTAGTATATGTAAGAGAGGTTTCAATCAAAAGGGGAATTTAGATAAGCATTTTCTTCTGCATACAGAGGAGAAACCATATCAATGTAGTGTGTGTAAAAAACTTTTTAGAGACAAGAGTCATTACAATGTTCATGTTCGTATTCACACTGGCGAAAGGCCACATAAATGTACTCAATGTAATAAAAGTTATAGTAATAAGGGCGATTTAACATCTCATGCACGTATTCATACGAATAAAATGCATCAATGTAAAATATGTCAGAAGTATTTTGTTACAAATAGTAAATTGAATACCCATCTTCGCATTCACACTGGTGAGAAACCATATCAATGTGTAGTATGCAAGAAAAGTTTCATTCAAAAGGGAAATTTAGAAATTCACTATCGTACACATACGGGTGAGAAACCATTTCAATGTATTATTTGTGAAAGAAGTTTCAGTAATAAGAGTCACTTGAATGATCATCTTCGTATACACACTGGAGAGAAACCATATCAGTGCGATGTATGTAAGAAATGGTTCGCTGATAAGCGACATTTCGTTGACCATGTTCGTATACATAGTGGTGGGAAACCATATCAATGTAATATGTGTGACAAATTTTATATTTCTAATAGTAATTTAACTAGACATCTTCGCTCACATACTGCCGAACATAAAGTTGAAATTGAAGTTGAAGTCTCAAGCTGTTGAATAAAATGTTATTTTTGTAAAATAACTATGAGCCGTTTCGACCTGGCAATGGTGCCATTAGATTTAGAATTATTAAAATTCATTCTTACCTAACTAAGGTTAAGAAGTCGGCTTTATGATCGAGAGGTTCAGGGTTCGAATTCTGGCCATTACACTACCGATGTAAAGTCAAACCTTATACAAGCAATTTAGCTTAGCTGGGAGTTGGGGGGAATATTAGTGATAATAAAAATAATTTGCAATAAGTCTATAGATATCCTAAGTAATGTAGCCAGATATTAATAAATATTTTATTAGCGAAATAAATGAACAATTATTTATATTTAAAATCTGTTATAGTAGTAATAAGTATTTAATAATTTGCCCACGATACTGCCCGTTGTTGCTCGTGTGTCGCCGGTGTTGCCTCATTTAACTCAATTTTTTATGGGATAATTACGTGAACTTATTTAAACAAAAATGGTTTGCTTTAATAGTTCCTAAATGCCGATGCCTAAATGTGTATTCACTAGTATTCAGGCATCGAGTTCTCCTTTTTATTACATAGTATATTATATTTGTATATATAGAAATATAGAGATCATAGTGTCACTATTTCTGTGTATAAAATCGATGGGGATAATTCTCAATAGTTGTGTACAAAAAGCTGGCGCGGGAATAATTAATATTTTAAATCTGTTATGTAAATTTAACAATTAAATTGTATAATTCTACACCAACACAACTTGTGAAGTTTTAACACAATTTTAATGCCATTGGTAATGCTAACTTTTCCTGTAGATTTAATTGGAACAATCAATATCAAATACAGGATATGAACCGCGACTAGTTCCTCATAGGAGGAATGTTCTGCTCAATACAGTCTTGGGCTCGTATTCGAGAAGCCTATCGCAGTCCTCCGTTGGACATAGGCCTCTCTCAATGTTGGGAGGCTTTAGCCTACGGTTTCCGCTCTGGCCAGACAGGTTGGTATATCGTTTTATTTTGAGTTTCCCTTCTCTCGCAGTGATATCGTCTGCTTATTTTTCCGTTAGTTGCCTCATACGACACTCTTTGCGATACTTGTTTTTTTTTTCTGTTGCCAAACGATACTGACTAGTACTACAGACGATTATAACTAGTACTGAGGAGAGATAATAGTTGATAACCTGTCAAATCTGTCAATGAAAATCGAGATTCAAGACTGAGTTTCGTTCTGAAATACGGGCCCTAGGTTGTAGTTCAGTTGACCAGAGCATTCCCTCTGTAAAAGACTAGCTGCGGGTTCATACTTTTCTTTATCCAATTCTACTCTTTCTAATTGAAAAGACAAAGTGAACGACTCTAGTTACTAACGGCCGCTTCCAATATTCGATCGTCAATCTAAGATTATTTTCATTAAGATTGTTAGAAAAAAGGATCGGCATATCGATGTAAAGATTGTTTATTATCAATCAATCTTATAAAATCAATAGTAAAATCAAGAAGCGGTTTTTATCAATCTTGGATTACGAAAAACGGATTGAGATTGCATATAGAAAGCGGCCGTAATACAACAGTGATAGTGACTGAATTTTGACCTAAAGGTATCTATAACTTTTATGAATATTTTAAGACTGACTGAACAAAAAAAAATGGCATCAATCAATTGACCAATTGAACAACTGATCAACAAACTATTATGTCAATTTTGGTTGAAAAACTGAAGTATATTTTTATTTTTGCACACTTAGTTTACAGCCTGTTATTTTTATTTTTATATACAATAAAATTATTGCATTTTTATTATTAATCATATTAACTAATTGTAAGTTTTTAAGTACAGGACATTTTATTTATTGATCTTTAGCTATATCAGCTGGCTATTGATAAATGTAAAAATAAATAGGTGCGTATTTCCTATTGTTACTCTGCTTCACTTGTATGTCTGTTGTACACTACAAAGAGCAGATACAGAGAGGAGGTGACGTTAGATCGCTCTATAATTAGGGCCTACCCTGACGTCATCACAGCAGGTGTAGCCTTAAAATACTGTCGGAGTTCGTCCCATGCACATCTCTCTTAATCATATTCCTAGGCTAATCTAATTACAACGCCTCCTCTCTGTAATGCGCAGTAGTACACTACTTATAAGAGAGCCCCAGAGCATGTGTGTGTACGTGCCTGCACTACTGGTTAAATTATATTGTAATTCTCTGTAATAAACTATCTAGTAATGCAATGGTTATTTTACTTGAATAGTTAGCTTACCCCACGAAGATAAACTGGCGTGATGCTAAGTATAAAAAGCTATTACAAAAACTAAAATGAACTGCCGTGATTGTGGTTTTGATTCCCGCTCAGTGCAAATATTTCTATAGATAAATATGTATATATTTTCCTTGGTCTAAAATATTTACAAAAAAAAGTAATTTTACCCACTTTCTAGAACCTCTAATATAGGCTAGTTAAGCTTTACTTAATTGGGCTCTAGATAGCGATATATTGAAAATCCTGGAAATTAATTATTTGTTATTACATAGGTATCGCTGCTACTAAGCAACCTAGGCGTGCCGCAAAGAAGACATTAGGAGAGTTAACTTCAAGTGACATTCCAAAAACAGCAAATATCGAAGAGCCTAAAGCAGATACTACCATAACACCTGTTGTAGCCAAAATCAATAAAAAACCAAAAAGAGGTAAAAGTGTGAAAAAAGTAAAAATTAAAATTCGTAAAACAGGTAGAAGTAAAACGTTAGACCATAATGATGACGATGAGAAACAAAATAATGATGATACTTATACCAAAAATAAAGTAGTCCATAAGAAAAAATATGAATGCACTGAATTAATAGTTGACGGCAAGAAAAAATATCAATGTAATATATGTGGCAAAGATTACGGTAGACGGACCGTATTAAATATTCATATGAGAATACATACTGGTGAGAAACCATATGAATGTAATGTATGTAAGAAAAGTTTTATTCAAAAGGGAAATTTAGATAAGCATGTCCGTATACATACGGGAGAGAAACCATATCAATGTGATGTGTGTAAGAAATGTTTTGGTGGTAAAACCCATTTAATCGCCCATGCTCGTACACACACTGGTGTGAAACCATATCAATGTAGCGTATGTGAGAAAAGCTTCCTTACTAATAGTAATTTAGGTGTCCATTTTCGTATACATACTGGTGTGAAACCGTTTCAATGTAACTTATGTCATAAAAGTTTCCATACTAGTAGTAATTTAAATGTACATCTTCGTCAACATACTGGTGAGAGGCCGTATCAATGTGACTTATGTAATAAATGCTATAGTGACAAAGGTCATTTAAGTAATCATTACCGTATACACACTGGTGTGAAACCATATCAATGTGAGATATGCGAACATCGTTTCTTTACAGAGGGCACTTTAAAGGTCCATCTTCGTAAACATACTGGTGAGAAACCATATCAATGTAATATCTGTGAAAAGTTTTTCGTTACAAGTACTAATTTAACTAGACATCTGAAGATACATGCTGATGACAAACATACTTAGAATTGAGTATGCTATTTATAATAAACTATAACTACATGAAATTATATAAATATTTTTGAACTTTCACAAGAATTATATTTTTTTATTTAACATGTTTTTTAATGTACAATAGGCTAAAATGCAAAAATCTCATTAAATAAATGTGGTATAATAGTGAAAAAAATTACATTTTAGTAATAAAGTATTAACATGTGAGTACCATAAGTAATTAAATTGCCAATGGAAAGAAAATCGGACAGTTGCAACTCCAAGACCCTATAACCACACTAATGATAAGAAGCTTTACATTAAAAATCCCCAAAACACCTTCTGTGCAATTCTTTAAGCTTACAGCGTTGAGCACAGCGCTGCGTCAGCGTTAATACAGATTGTCATTGGTCGAAGTGGGTGACGTCACTGGAGATCAACCAATGACAAGCCAGCAATCCTAGATATCACTTTTTGCCAAACCGGGTGGTGCAATCGTGGAACTCCCTGCCAGAAACAGTAATAAATCCTCCTAGCATAAATATTAGTTAAAATAGATTGGACAAGCATTTAGAAGTTAAACACATACATACATATAATCACGCCTTTATTACCGGAGGGTTATGCAGAGGTGAATTAGCACCCACATTTCACCAATCATTGAATTGGGTCTCACGTAATGGGGGGTGAGCTTATTGCCGCTTTTCGGGCACTATTGTAGACTCAAGCCATGCATCTGAGACTGAGTCTGGGCTGTATATCTCTATCTGATGTTAAACAGCCCTATCCCTTAGTCGCCTTGTACGACACCACATGGGAAGAGATGGGGTGGTCCAAATTCTAATCTGCCGGGAACTACGCGGCAAGTTGGTACTTTTTTCTTTCTTTCTTTATATTCTAGCGTATTTATTAAGAATTAAGCAAAATCAATTGAAGATGTTGCTGCAGTCGAATCTACTAACTGACATCAAAACAATTCAATATTTGGTGGACCCTCTCACGGATATCCGCACTTTTTAGACCTGCTACTCTGCCGCAGGTTTGAGGTCCATTCTGTATGTAGCCATATCTTTTCTATTTTAATATTACATTTTAACTTTGTCTTAAAATCTGGATAAGATACATTTTCTTGGAGACGATACTCCATGCCGTTAGATACTTAACTAAACGTAATCAATCTTGGTGTATATGTAATATTTATTATTTAAAAACTCCGTTTATGATTATTTTTCTGTTCAGAATGTTATTTTACAGACTAAAAACCAAAATTGAACCACTAGTTAGTAGGCTTAGTTAATTTCTTTAATATGTGTTTTTATAAGAAGTCGCTTTATTGTTTGTCTTTAGTACAGTAACTAACCGAATGAAGTATAGTTGGAGTTTTTTCCACCGGAGCCGGTGGAAGAGGTTATGTCGGACTCGAACCGACCAAATCGCACGCCGCCTGTGGGTCGTTTTTGGTTGCCAGGCATATCCCTCGCACCCCGGCCGACCCAGGGCCATCTCTCTCGATCTGGCCCTTTCCTCGAGTGTGGGGACCACAGAGTCCCCAACTTGTCCCCGAAAGTGGGAAAGCCGAGCCTGCTTCTGCCTGTATAGTTGGACTTGACACTTGTCAATATGTGAAAGTATTTTCCATTATCCAATTATCATTATAATTAGGGTTACCTAATGGTGGGTATGCAATAAAAAACGTTAGTTATGTAAATTCAGATTTTATTCTATATACTTATACTTAACTCAATATACAATTTACTATATACAATTTGTAATACAAAATTTACAACATATACAAATAACAGGAAGACAATAATTGGTGGTTGAATGGAGATTCCATAAACACACAAAAACTATCGTCGAGCGAAATGTTCATTAATCTGACGTTTATCACGTTTTATGTAATGTCTCATGTATACACACACACACACAAAAACTATCGTCGAGCAAAATGTTCATTCATGTGGCGTTTATCGCGCTGTAAGTAATGCCTGGCGGAGTGCAGGCGGCTCTCGAGCGAGGCGGGCAGGGCGTGGCAAGAGGAGAGGGCGCGGCAGGAGGAGAGGGCGGCCGGCCTCCCCCTCCGCGCCGCCGCCTCGTCTGCGGCGCGCTGCTGCGCCACCCGCGACCCCCGCTGCGCCTCGCGCTCGCTGCCCGCCGCAGCCATCTCCGCTAATTTTGCAGCTCTCTCCTCGTCACTCAATACAGCGCGCCTTTTACCACCGCAGTGTTCGATACCTCGACGAACCCTTTCTGGCGACTTTCTTTTAGCATTGTATTCACGAGGTTCCTCTTTTAAATCATTGTATCGGTTACTTATGTAAGTTGAGGCGCTATTACTGTATTGCTTACTTCTATAATATGAATCACGATCGTTTTGTCTGCTACCTGTGTACTCATTTTTGTGATGCTTTTTCCTGATTGGACTTTCTGAACGGTTCCGATCTTCGGAACTTTTACGTTTTCTCGACACCTGATTATAATATGTATCATGCTCATATTCAGAAGTCTTTGAGTTCCTCTTACGGTCCTCACAGTGAGTGTCTTTGTTTTTATGTACAACCTTATCAGAGTCACTATCAGAAGACCGCGTCTGGACTTTCTGTTTCTTAGATTTATCCTTTTTCTGTTTCTTCTTCTTTTTAGCTTCTTCATCTTCTGATTCAGATGACGACGAGTCATCTGAGTCAAGTAGAGTTGCTATATCTATACCTTTTCCGGCGCCTAAGGCACTCAGTTTTGATGCTAAAAGTGCATCTAAATCTTTATTTTCTTTTTTAGACGTCTTCTTTACTTTTGTCGCCTTTCGTTGTTCCTATAAATAGAAAACTGGAATGAGTATTTACATTTATTTTAATACAACTATAGTAATTGTAGAACTATTGCTGTAAAAGGGGGGATTTTCGTTATGGAAACATGATCTAGGGTAAAACGGAAGCCATAAACATACTTTCTTGGATTTTTTCTCACCAGTGAGAATACTGGGCCTCGATTCTGCTAAAGCAAAACCATTGTCATGCCAGGGACACTGCTAAATATCCATCGTACTTTAGACTTTAAAGTTATGCACTTGAACGACCTCCGCCCCCCATGAGCGCCGGCCTGGGGGTGACAGGTGAAGCCGCCTGTCACCCTGGCAGAAGCAGGCCGCGGCGACGGCGCGCCTCCCCGTTTTCCGGGAACGAGCTGGGGACTCCGTAGTCCCCACACACCCGAGGCGAGGGCCAGATCGTGAGAGATGGCCCTGGGTCGGCCGGGGTGCGAGGGATATGCCTGTCAACCCCACCTAACCAAAACGACCCACAGGCGGCGTGCGTTTTAGGCGGTTCGAGTCCGACATAACCTCTCCCACCGGCTCCGGTGGGGAGGTATCCGTGAGGATTTAGCGCACGTAAAAAAAAAAAGTTATGCACTTAAAGTCCAAAATTAAACTGCTTTTTACAGAGTAAATGATAAAGTGTAATGAAACTTTTTTCATTCAATTTTGAACTTTAAGCCAATAGAGGTAAAGCCTAAAATTTAATATCATTTTTTACAGTGTCTGTGGTATCAATGTTTGCTTTAGTAGAATCGTGGACCTGCTCATTATATGACTGTCACAGATGGTGTTATGTCCATTATTAACTGGTCTGCAGTAGGTATCTATCTGTCTAAGGTAAGTCGTTAACTATGTAGGCCAACAACTGTTCGCCTTTAAAAGAACAGGAAACAAAAGAAATGCCCGGTTTTCACCAAAGCGGAGTGGAGAAGAGAAGAGCTGCGAAACTGACAGGTAATTTCCACTAAAGCTGAGAGGAAATGCATGCTGTGTGTAGCCGAGATATGAGTTGCGTGAGCTTGGAATTATTTTTATTGTGCGAAAAATCCCTGCGGATACCCCTCTCGCCGGTGCGGGAGGTTATGTCGGACTTGAACCAACTAAAACGCACGCCGTCTATGGGTCTAAGGTTGTCGGAGGTGAAATTGTCGTAGGCATATCCCTCACACCCCGACCGAACAGTCTCCTAAATAGCATAAAACGCATTTTACTGCTAGGTAAAGTCAACTCAAAAGGAGGCACTTCTCTAGGTTTTCCTAGCAATAATATGCTGACTCTGCCTATTTGTGCTTGGCAAAACATTACTTATACCTCGGGCACCTATCTCGGACCTAAATCGCGAGACAAGGGTGCGCGCGGATTGTTTTGTTATAATCTTTGTTTGGTGCATTTGAGCTTGTCCCGCCGTAGCACCCCGTGCTCTCGTCATAAGACACCCAAGAAACATGTACTGCGCGTATAGAATCCCCTTTTAGCATATTTTAGGTCCAAGATATACGCCCCGAGCAATAACCACCAACTAAAAGGTAAAAGTACAAAACCTACCTGTTCTTTCTTCAGTAACTCGGCAAGTTTGCGACGTTGTAGAGGATTATTCAAAAGCGCGGCACGAGCAGCCCGTTCACGCTCTTGCATCAAAAGTAGTGGATCTTCACGCATTTTACGAGACATATCAACTTGTGCATTGCCAGCTGCACTAAGCATGCTAGATCCAACTACTCTTCTAAATACAGCCGGAATAGGATCTTGTTCTACATTTTCATTTTGGTCAGAATTTTTGTCTAAAGTTTTACCAAGCAAATAAGCTTCTTCTTCCACTTTCTTGTCTGGTTTCTGCAACAAAGAAAACAAAAATAAGTAACAAATAGAATATATATCTTCAAAATTCTAATATTTAAAAATGTGTCACCATTTTTTATAAATCAATACAAAATATTGACACTTGCAACAATTTAATAACTAGGGTACCAAGTTAGGGCGAAGCCTCAGTTCTTAAGAAGTTTTCTACCAGGCGCAATAAATGTTACCAAAATAGAAATAACTTGATAATGGTTTTCAAAATATAATAGAACCAAGTAATATGGAAAAGAACTATAACTTGGTATATTCATATTCTGTATTGGACACAAAACACATTTTCATAACAAAAAATAAAAGGATATTTTAGTACAAAGGCGAGCTTAACTCAATGTTGAGTTTCTTCCAGACAGTGCTATCTAAGTTCAGTTCATTAACACTGAGCTTACATCAATCACACTTCGGTGAACACCTGTGCATGTGCAGCACAGTGGGAAGAATAATATAGAACAGAAATGTAGCGGAAGTTTTAACCCCTCACAATGCTTGGGCCACAGGATATTTCAATAATAAAAAAGCTGGTCTAGTGAGAGTTGGTTCTGTAACTTAATCTACATAAACCGTAATATATTACAAAACTGAATATGTGGTATGAATTTCATCTTAATATGTCCACGCATTCCTGAGATAAAGATCTTGACAGACAGACAAAAAGTGATCCTTTAAGGGGTTCCGATAGTTTCTTTTTGAGGTATGGAACCCTAAAATGATGATGTCTATGTGATTGGCACGTCACTTAAAGGTTCTATAGGTACATTATGTATAAACCAGAGGCATGGATCATGGAACCCAGAAATAACTTTTTCGCTTTTACCTCTCCATTTTGCATAGTCTCATCACCATATACATTATATTTATTTTATTTATTGTCATTATATAATTATATAATGATAATAATAGAATAAAAATACCATACTTCACAAAGATATTAAGTGAAGCCATAAGCCTCTCAATAGCTAGAGCCCAAAAAGGATTGACGACAAACAAAAGACAAATCAACTTTAACAAAAGAAGGCTCCACTTCAAACTCTAAGACCAAGCCTTACTTAACCTTGGGTACAGCACCTGACTGGACTATTTTAATGGACATATTTGTGAAGCACAATAAAATCCCAGAAGATGTGGGTGCTTCGTTATGCAGACCGGACATTTTAATTTTTTCACACAACTTAACTCCTCCTCATGGAACTTACTGTGCAGTGGTAGTAAACTATCATACCTGAAGACTATGTGATGATACAACATAAAGTTTTGACCCTCTAAACAAACTAACAAAAAACTGCTATAGAGAAAATCTATATGCTGTGGAAGAAGGCACAATTGGTTGCAGTTGTCCAGAAATGCAATCAGCTTTATACCACAACGAGTATCTAAAGCTGTACTAGTAGGTTCATATCAGATTTGGGGGGGCAGGGAGAGAAACACGAGTGATGAAGGTGAGTGTTGATGTACATCATAAAGGGGCCCCTTAAACCTACAGCCCGAGTCACAAGTCTCGGGGTCTGCTCGGGTTTCTATCTCTGCCACACGATTGACCCGGTACCGGCATAGTGAATCCATGGATGGCAAAGAATTATTTTGCAAAGAATGATTATTATGGTTTTTTTTTTGTTTTTTTTAATATAATACATATAATCACGCCTTTAACATAACATTGTATAACCATCTACCAGACTGGTTAAAAGAACTCAAAGGAGCTCTATTCCGCAGGAAATTGTATGGAATCCTAAGCGAAAAGGGCTACTACGCGGTAGACGAATATTTAAGAGATGAAATAGCAGCTGAAAGTGAATGATTAATTAATTAATTGAATTTTCAAATTTTTATTTCGACATTGGGTATTTTATTGTAATTTCATCTTATTTATTTACTTTTAATTTTTTATTGATTGATTAAATTTAATTTTTAATGGAATTCTTTCAAATTGATTATCCAACAATTAGCTGTTTTATCTCATTTTATTTTAATTTAATTTATGTTGCATCTTATTTAACGTTTCACTGATCCATTCATTTTTTATTATTATTATTGCTCTGACATTGTGAATTTTGTTTTAATATGACTGGCTAGAGTCCTAACGACAGTGAAATTAGTTGTGATTGACTTGTATCCCTCAATAGGTATTATTATTTCAACGCCACACGGCAGAATGTGCTGTACTTGTGAAAATTATAAAACCTGATGTTGTAACCATGTTCTTTGAAATAAAGATGATTTGATTTGATTTGATTTGCCCCCAGAGGGTTAGGCAGAGGTGAATTAGCATCCACAAATCACCAATCAAATTGAATTCAGTTCCATGTAATAAGGGGTAAGCCTATTGCTGTATTCCTGGCACTATTGTTGACTCGAGCCATGCATCTGAGGCTGAGTCTGGACCATATATATATCTGTTTGATGTTAAACAGCCATCCTTTAGTCTCCTTGTACAATATTGCATGGTAAGAAAGTTGAAAGCATGGCTCATAGAAAAAATCTTTTATACGATAGAGGAATTTAAAAAGTATAAGGGTAAACTATGAATAGAATATAATTTATCAAATTAACATGTTAATATTTTTCAGTAATTTTTATGACTTGTTTTTATGCGTTTTATAACAATACATGTTCTGAAATTCCTATAAATTTATTATGTTTGTGACTAAAAAATTCAATGGACCTAAATTATAATTGTAGTATAAAGTCATATACTGTGTAAATTTAATATTCGCATGCTAGAAAATGGTAAATATGCTGCACAAAACTATTGTACCTAACGCCTGTATAACCACATTTATGCAAATAATATAAGAGATTGGGTCGCCCAAATTCTACTTTGCCAGGATTCTACTACATTAAGTCTGATTAAGAGTCTGTAATGAAAGCGCACAGTGGTGTAAATAAAATAAATAAATGTAAAACTTACATCATACATCCATGCCAATCTGTTATCACTAGCTGAAGTACTGTTGCGTTTGCTCATCATATCGTTGAGCTCAGCGCGATCTCGTTCCTCAGCGTGTTCCCGTTGTAACTCTAACATGCGTCTCTTTTCCTCTGCAACCGCTTGTTCTGCTTGCCAAACACGTTCTTGATTTTTCATAGTATTTGGATGCCACGATTTCTTCGAATTCTAAAATACCACGAGTATATGTTAGTTGAAGTAGATCGTAATAAAGTTTCTGTATACAGCAATAGTGAAGTGTTATTTGTAGTTAGTTTTCACAACAACAAAATAAATTGCAACAAAAATAAATATTTACCAAATCACCTCCCCCCATTGTTATCAAAACACAAAACTTGTATACGAATAGAATAAATAGTCACTGATCACTGGCGCACACCAATTTTATAAGATTTTTTATCTCTATAACACAAATTACAAACAAAACACCATTTATGTTCCAGTTTTTGCTTTTTAGTTCCGCTTGTTTATAGAAAATACCACGGTAAACAACACAACACAACATACGTATCGGATTTCTAATCTGATAATGAGATTTGCACAGACTGATAACAGAATGTCATCGCTGAGAGCTCTTCACCAAAGAGAATACAATACTACGTAAGAGCTCTTCACAGACTAGAGCTATAGACTATAGACTAGAGTACGCGCCACGAAATAAGTCCCTTGGCCGCGGTGACGTGGTAGTCACAACATGTAATGTTGCCAGTATCGTCTTTTTAATCGACTTTCAAAAAAAATTTATGTGATCATATGGAAACTATTTTGCAACAATAAAAAATGTGGTAAGAAAGCAAATTAAAAACTATCACGTAAATAGAATTATAAATCTCAGACTAATCGGTGTACATACAAAAAAAAGTTACTAACCGAAATACTAAACTCCTCTTTGGTACTCGGTTCAAAAGACGATACTGGCAACATTACATGTTGTGACTACCACGTCACCGCGGCCAAGGGACTTATTTCGTGGCGCGTACTCTAGTCTATAGTCTATAGCTCTAGTCTGTGAAGAGCTCTCTGCGATGACATTTTGTTATCAGTCTGTGCAAATCTCATTATCAGATTAGAAATCCGATACGTATGTTGTGTTGTGTTGTTTACCGTGGTATTTTCTATAAGCAAGCGGAACTAAAAAGCAAGAACTGGAACTTTTATGTTGTTTTGTTTGTAATTTGTGTTATAGAGATTAAAAACCTAATAAAATTGGTGTGCGCCAGTGATCAGTGACTATTTATTCTATTCGTATACAAGTTTTGTGTTTTGATAACAATGGGGGGAGGTGATTTGGTAAATATTTATTTTTGTTATTGTGAAAACAATCAACAAATAATACTTTACATCGCTGTATACAGAAACTTTATTACGATCTACTTCAACTAACATATACTCGTGGTATTTTAGAATTCGAAGAAATCGTGGCATCCAAATACTATGAAAAATCAAGAACGTGTTTGGCAAGCAGAACAAGCGGTTGCAGAGGAAAAGAGACGCATGTTAGAGTTACAACGGGAACACGCTGAGGAACGAGATCGCGCTGAGCTCAACGATATGATGAGCAAACGCAACAGTACTTCAGCTAGTGATAACAGATTGGCATGGATGTATGATGTAAGTTTTACATTTATTTATTTTATTCACACCACTGTGCTCTTTTATTACAGACTCTTAATCAGACTTAATAATGTAGTAGCATCCTGGCAAATTAGAATTTGGGCCACCCAATCTCTTACATTCATATTCATTTATTTGCTTAAATGTGGTTATACAGGTGTTAGGTACGATAGTTTTGTGCAGCACATTTACCATTTTCTGGCATGCAAACATTCAATTACACAGTATACAACTCTATACGTACTACAATTATAATTTAAATTAGTTGCAAGTCCATTGAATTCTTTAGTCACAAACATATAATAAATTTATAGGAATTTCAGAACATATTATAAAACGCATAAAAAGAAGTCATAAAAATTTCTGAAAAATAATGTTAATTTGATAAATTATATTCTATTCATAGTTTACACTTATACTTTTTAAATTCCTCTATAGTATGAAAGATTATTTCTATGAGCCATGCTTTCAACTTTCTTACCATGCAATGTTGTACAAGGAGACTAAAGGATGGCTGTTTAACATCAAACAGATATATATATATATGGCCCAGACTCAGCCTCAGATGCATGGCTCGAGTCAACAATAGTGCCAGGAATACAGCAATAGGCTTACCCCTTATTACATGGGACTGAATTTAATTCGATTGGTGATTTGTGGATGCTAATTCACCTCTGCCTAATCCTCTGGGGACAAAGACGTGATTATATGTATTATATTTAATAAAGCAAAATTAAAGCCATAATAATCAATACTCGATGAAATTCTTTGCCATCCATGGATTCACTGTGCTGGTACCAGGTCCATAAGAGTGGCAGAGAAAGAAACCCGAACAGCCTCCGAGACTTGTGACTTGGGCTGTAGGTTTAAGGGGCCCCTTTATGATGTACATCAACACTCACCTTCATCACTCGTGTTTCTCTCCCTGCCCCTCCAAATCTGGTATGAACCTACTAGTACAGCTTTAGATATTCATTGTGGTATAGAGCTGATTGGACAACTGCTACCACTTCTGCCTTCTTCCACAGCATATATAGGTATATTAGTTTACCACCACGGCACAGTAAGTTCCATGAGGAGGAGTTAAGTTGTGTGAAAAAATGAAAATGTCCGGTTTGCATAACGAAGCACCCATATCTTCTAGGATTTTATAGTGCTTCTCAAATATGTCCATTAAAATGTCCAGTCAGGTGCTGTACCCAAGATTGAGTAAGGCTTGGTCTTAGAGTTTGTAGTTGAGTCTTCTTTTATAGAGTTGATTTGTCTTTTGTTTGTCGTCAATCCTTTTTGGGCTCTAGCTATTGAGAAGCTTATGGCTTCACTTAATATCTTTGTGAAGTATGGTATTTTTATTCTATTATTATTATTATATAATGTATATGGTGTCACTCTCAAGAATGAGACTATTTAAAAAGCGAAAAAGCTATTTCTGGATCCATGCCTCTGGTTTATATATAATGTATAGAATCTTTAAGTGACGTGCCAATCACATAGACATCATCATTTTAGGGTTCCATACCTAAAAAGAAAATATCGGAACCCCTTATAAAATCACTTTGTAATCTGTCTGTCAAGACCTGGTTAGGAGGTAGGACACGGCGGTATTTCCGCCCAATTGAGCAGTCCGACTGGGAAAATACCTCCGCCCTACAGAATACTGCGGCCATAATAACTTCGTGTTGTGTTCCCAGCGGTGAGTAGGGTAGCCAGAGCTCACTGGAGAATTTGTGCTGTCAGTGGTAAGACTAAAGGCTTGTCCTGCTTTGTCTTCTACTGACTGCACAGAAACTCTCTACTTACAGGGTCGGCAGCGCGACTGTGACTCCTCTGGTGTTACAGGCTTCCATAGGCCACGGTAACCACTTTCCATCAGGTGGGCCGTGTGCTTGTCTGCCACCTAAGTGGTATAAAAAAAAGACCTTTATCTCAGGAATGCGTGGACATATCAAGATGAAATTCATACCAAATTCTCAGTTTTGTAATATATTATGGTTTATGTAGATTAAGTTGCAGAACCAAGTCGCACTAGACCAGCCTTTTTATTATTGAAATATCCTGTGGCCCAAGCATTGTGAGGGTTAAAACTTCCGCTACATTTCTGTTCTATGTTATTCTTGCCACCGTGCTGCACATGCACAGGTGTTCACCGAAGTGTGATTGATGTAAGCTCAGTGTTTATGAACTGAACTTAGATAAACACTGGCTGGAAGAAACTCAACATTGAGTTAAACTCGCCTTGGAATATAAAAATGGTGACACATTTTTATATATTAGAATTTTGGTGAAATAATCTATTTTGACGGCCTCTGTGGCGTAGCGGTAGAACATTCAACTGCTAAGCAGGGGGCGCGGGTTCGATTCCCGCTCAGTGCAAATATTTGTATGCATGAATAAATATATTTGCATTGTTTCTATGTATGTATTTACAAAAAAAAGAGTATTTAAGTATGTTTACCAGCATTCTAGATTCCACAACACAAGCTAGTTAAGCTATGCTTACCGTGGGTCTAGATAGCATTGTGTAGAATGTTGTAGAATATTTATTTATTTATTTATTTGTTACTTATTTTTGTATTATTTGTTACAGAAACCAGACAAGAAAGTGGAAGAAGAAGCTTATTTGCTTGGTAAAACTTTGGACAAAAATTCTGAACAAACTGAAAATGCAGAACAAGATCCTATTCCGGCTGTATTTAGAAGAGTAGTTGGATCTAGCATGCTTAGTGCAGCTGGCAATGCACAAGTTGATATATCTCGTAAAATGCGTGAAGATCCACTACTTTTGATGCAAGAGCGTGAACGGGCTGCTCGTGCCGCGCTTTTGAATAATCCTCTACAACGGCGCAAACTTGCCGAATTACTGAAGAAAGAACAGGTAGGTTTTGTACTTTTACCTTTTAGTTGGTAGTTATTGCTCGGGGCGTATATCTTGGACCTAAAATATGCTAAAAGGGAGTTCTACACGCGTAGTACATGTTTCTTGGGTGTCTTATGACGAGAGCACTGGGTGGACGAGCTCAAATGCACCAAACAAAGATTATAACAAAACAATTCGCGCGCACCCTTGTCTCGTGATTTAGGCCCGAGGTATAAGTAATGTTTTAACGAGCACAAATAGGCAGAGCCAGCCTATTATTGCTCAGTAAATCTAGAGAAGTGCCTTCTCCATTTTGGGTTGACTGTACCTAGCAGTAAAATCCGTTTTATACTATTTAGGAGACTATCCGGCCGGGGTGTGAGGGATATGCCTACGACAATTTCACCTCCTACAGCCTTAGATCCTCAGACGGCGTGCGTTTTAGTTGGTTCAAGTCCGACATAACTTCCGATTCCGGCTGTGGCGAAGGGGGATCTCCATGGGGATTCACATTAAAATTAATTTCATTTGGGCTACTCTCAGCTTCAGTGGAAATTACTTGACAGTTTCACAAATCTTCTCTTCTCCACTCCGCTTTGTTGGCAACCGGTATTTTTTTTTGTTTCCTGTTCTTTTAAAGGCGAACAATTGTAGGCCCAGTTAACGACTTACCTTAGACAGATATATATCAGGTCGTCGATTCTACTAAAGCAAACATTGATACCACAGACACTGTAAAAAATGACATTAAATTTTAGGCTTTATCTCTATTGGCTTAAAGTTCAAAATTTAATGAAAAAAGTTTCATTACACTTTATCATTTACTCTGTAAAAAGCATTTTAATTTTGGACTTTAAGTGCATAACTTTTTTTTTTTTACGTGTGCAAAATCCCCCCGGATACCTCCCCACCGCAGCCGGTGGGAGAGATTATGTCGGACTCGAACCGACTAAAACGCACGCCGCCTGTGGGTCGTTTTGGTTAGGTGGGGTTGACAGGCATATCCCTCGCACTCCGGCCGACCCAGGGCCATCTCGCACGATCTGGCCCTCTCCTCGGGTGTATGGGGACTACAGAGTCCCCAGCTCGTTCCCGGAAAACGGAGAGGCGCGCCTTCGCCGCGGCCTGCTTCTGCCAGGGTGACAGGCGGCTCCACCTGTCACCCCAAGGCCGGCGCTCATGGGGGGCGGAGGTCGTTCAAGTGCATAACTTTAAAGTCTAAGGTACGATGGATATTTAGCAGTGTCCGTGGCATGACAATGGTTTTGCTTTAGCAGAATCGCGGCCCAGCATTCTCACTCGTGAGAAAAGATCCAAGAATATATGTTCATGGCTTCTGTTTAACCCTAGAACATGTTTCCATAACAAAAATCCCCCCCCCTCCTTTTACATCAATAGTTCTACTGTTATAGTTCTATTAAAATGAATTTATAAACTAATTTCATTTTTTTATTTATAGGAAGAACGAAAGGCGACAAAAGTAAAGAAGAATTCTAAAAAAGAAGATAAAGATTTAGATGTACTTTTAGCATCAAAACTTAATGCCTTAGGCGCTGGAAAAGGTATAAATATAGCAACTCTACTTGATGACTCGTCGTCATCAGAGTCAGAAGATGAAAATGCTAAAAAGAAGAGAAAACAGAAAAAGGAGAAATATAAGAAACAGAAAGTCCAGACGCGGTCTTCCGATAGTGACTCTGACAAGGTTGTACATAAAAACAAAGACACACACTGTGAGGACCGTAAGAGGAACTTAAAGACTTCTGAATATGAGCATGATACATATTATAATCAGGAGTCAAGGAAACGTAAAAGCTCCGAAGATAGGAACCGTTCAGAAAGTCCAATCAGGAAAAAGCATCACAAAAATGAGTACACAGGTAGCAGACAAAACGATCGTGATTCATATTATAGAAGTAAGCAATACAGTAATAGCGCCGCAACTTACATAAGTAACCGATACAATGATTTAAAAGAGGAACCTCGTGAAGACAATGCTCAAAGAAAGTCGCCAGAAAGGGTTCGTCGAGGTATCGAACACTGCGGTGGTAAAAGGCGCGCTGTATTGAGTGACGAGGAGAGAGCTGCAAAGTTAGCGGAGATGGCTGCAGCAGGCAGCGAGCGCGAGGCGCAGCGGGGGTCGCGGGTGGCGCAGCAGCGCGCCGCAGACGAGGCAGCGGCGCGGAGGGGGAGGCCGGCCGCCCTCTCCTCCTGCCGCGCCCTGCCCGCCTCGCTCGAGAGCCGCCTGCACTCCGCCAGGCATTACTTACAGCGCGATAAACGCCACATGAATGAACATTTCGCTCGACGATAGTTTTTGTGTGTGTGTGTGAGTGTGTGTGTATGAGAGACACATTACATAAAACGTGATAAACGTCAGATTAATGAACATTTCGTTCAACGATAATTCTTTTTGTGTTTATGGAATCTCCATTCAACCACCAATTATTCTCTTCCTGTTATTAAGTAAAATAAATTTTGTATTATAAATTGTAAATAGTAAATTGTATTATCTTAATTGTATATTGAGTTAAGTATAAGTATATTGAATAAAATCTTAATTTACGTACCCAACTTTTTTTATTGCATACCCACCATTAGGTAACCCTAATAATAATGATAATTGGATAATGGAAAATATTTTCACATATTGACAAGTGTCAAGTCGAACAATACTGGCAGAAGCAGGCCGCAGCGGCGGGGTGCCTGGCGCGCCTCCCCATTTCCGGGGATAAGTTGGGGACTTGTGGTCCCCACACTCGAGGAGAAGGCCAGATTGAGAGAGATGGCCCTTGGTCGGCCGGGGTGCAAGGGATATGCCTGGAAACCAAAACTACCCACAGGCGGCGTGCTTTTTGGTCGGTTCGAGTCCGACATAACCTCTTCCACCGGATCCGTGGGGATTTCGCACACGTTAAAAAAAACCAACTATACTTCATTCGGTTAGTTACTGAACTAAAGACAAACAATAAAGCGACTTCTTATAAAAACACATATTAAAGAAATTAACTAAGCCTACTAACTAGAGGTTCAATTTTGGTTTTTAGTCTGTAAAATAACATTCTAAACAGAAAAATATTAATGTAAAACTGAGTTATTAATTTAATGTAGGATTGACTTTTGTAAAAAAAAAAAAAAAAAAATATTAAAAAGATACATCAAAATTGTTTACGTTTAGTTAAGAGTCTAACGGCATGGAAAAAGCAAGAAAATGTATCTAATCCAGTTTTTAAGACAAAGTTAAAATGTAACGACAAAATAAAAACATTATGGCTAGATACAGTATGGACCTCCAACCTGCGGCAGACCAGCAGGTATAAAAAGTTTGCTCAATTCCGATTCCGTAATTCAAATGGTTGACAGTTTTGTGCGGAAATCCGTTAAACCAAAACTACCCACAGGCGACAAAAGTAAAAAATCACAAAAAAGATCCACAAATTTTGAATTGTTTTGACGTCAGCAGAATCGAACGCAGCATAAATACGCTATAATATAAAGAAAAAAAAAGTACCTACTTGCTGCGTGTTTCCCGCCAGATTAGAATTTGGACCACCCATGTCTTTCCATGCGGTGTCGTACAAGCCGACTAAGGGATAGGGCGGTTTAACATCAGACAGATATATACAGCCCAGACTCAGCCTCAGGTCAACAATAGTGCCCGAAATACGGCAATAGGCTCATCCCCTATTGCGTGGGACCGAATTTTATTATTGGTGAAATGTGGGTGATAATTCACCTATGCCTAACTCTCCGTGATTATATGTATGTATGTGTTTAACGTTCTAAATGCTTGTCCAGTCTATTTTTAAAAATATTTATGCTCGGAGCACTTAACAATGTTTCTGGCAGGGAGTTCCACGATTGCAACACCCGGTTTGGCAAAAAGTGATATCTAGGGTTGCTGGCTTATCATTGGTCGAGCTCCAGTGACGTCACCCAGTTCGACCAATGACAATCTGTATTAACGCTGACGCAGCGCTGTGCTCAACGCTGTAAGCTTGAAGAATTGCACAGAAGGAGTTTTGGGCATTTTTTATAGGGTCTTGGAGTAGCAACTGTCCGATTTTCTTTCCATTGGCAATTTAATTGCTTATGGTACTGACATGTTATTACTTTATTACTAAAATGTAATGTTTTTACTATTACCGATGGCCGACCCAGGGCCATCTCTTACGATCTGGCCCTCTTCTCAGGTGTGGGGACTACAGAGTCTCCAACTCGTCCCCGGAAAACGGGGAGGCGCGCCGCCGCTGCAACAATGGTAACACTTGACAGCCTCATCATATGCTTTTTCACAGCCCGCTTAAAGGACAAATTATTTTTTAGCAGTGCCTGTGGTTTTGCTTTAGCAGAAACGACGACCAGCTTTCCCGTTTTATCTAATTCTCTGCCGGTGAATGTATACCTATAGCCTCTGTGGCGTGGTGGTAGTGAACGCAACCGTTACACAGGAGGCGCGGGTTCGATCCCCGCACAGTGCAAATATTTGTATGCATGAATATGGGTATTTGCATTGGTCTGGGTGTTTCTATGTTCGTATTTACAAAAAAAAAGTATTTTATATTTTTCAACACTTTATTCCAAAACACCCTAAAGTACTCTTTCTTTACAAATTAACTGTATTTTTTAATGATTGTTAAAGCAAAGTGTTCTTAATGACCTCTTAACCATAAAACACTTCTTACATACATCACACTGATAAGGTTTCACGCCCGTGTGGCTACGAATATAAGCATCTAAGATAGGTTTGCGAATAAAACCTCTTTTACAAAAATTACACTCATAAGGTCTCTCACCAGTATGTAAACGAAAATGTGCTCGTAAAGTACTCTTATGTCTGAAACATTTCTTACATACATTACACACATATTGTTTCTCGCCCGTGTGAATACGAAAATGAGAATTTAAACTACCTTTTTGCTTGAAACATTTCTTACATACATCACACTCATAGGGCTTCTCATCCGAATGTTGTACCCGAATATCAATATCTAAATACATCTTTTGACTGAAATGTTTTTTACATAAATTACACTCGTACGGTTTCTCTCCTTTCTGCATACAAACATGAATGTCTAATCTAAATTTGTGACTAAAACATTTCTTACATTCATTACACTCATAAGTTCCCCGAATTGAATGTGTATAACGATGGACATTTAAGGAAGATTTGCTTTTAAAACATTTGTTACATACATTGCACTTATACATATATACTACAATATGGGGTTCTTCAAGAGGGGCATCAGAAGGTTTCTTCATGGTCGGCAGCGCGAATGTGACACCCCTGGTGTTGCATACGTCCATAGGCCACGGTAACCGCTTCCCATCAGGTGGGCCGTGTGCTTGTCTGCCAATAAGTGGTATAAAAAAAAAAAAAAATAATGGTTTCTCATCTCCGTGTATAAGTTTATGTGTATTTAAATGGTCTTTACGAATAAAACATTTTTTACATATGTTACACTCATATGGTTTCTCACCTGTATGTGTACGAATATGTTGTATTAAAGTATATCTATGTTTATAGCATTTCTGACAAGTGTGACACAAAAAATGTTTAGGTGTTATGCTTGAACTGCTATTAACACTTTGGTCAGTACTGATTTTATTTGCAGATTTTTCTTTTCGAGCGTCATTATGATGTGATGTGTTTAGGTCTATTTTGTTGCGAGTTTCCACTATCTTGTCTCAACTGGTTTGTCGACAACAGCTCTTATAATCTCTCCTTTCTGTTCTACAGCCTTGTCCAATGTTTGGTCGGTTCTCTTAAGGTTGTTTAACAGTGTACCTATGACTAGACCAACTCTCCAAACCACCACCTCCCCCCTGTCATTCCCTCCCCCCGCCATGCCCTGTCTCTCGGCTTCAGGGTGGCCGTCACGGCTAAAAAAAAAAAAAAAAAAAAAAAAAAGTTTGGTGTCTATTCGGGGGTTTTCGGCCATGCTGAGTCGATTGCGCTAATCCGTTTTCGCGTACGACGCACCGTTACAAAGTTACAGAAACGTAATCTGAGGTAATTGACGAACAATTGATAACGGCCGACCCTTGATAACGACCAGCCGTCGTCGCTCAATGTTATCTCGGGTCTGTTGTCTTTTTTGTCAATGTCTGCGTCATAGCCAATGATGACTAAACCTATGATGTAAACGGGTATGTATATGATTTAAAAAAAAGTCCTTTCGCAGTACTAATGTTCTTTATTATTTTCAAAACAATATTTGAATAACTTACTTAGTATGATATCGTTATACAGCGTATTGTTAGTGAACAGGTGCTGGAAATCGGCTAATGACATACCATAATGTTTATAGTATAAATACATTACACAATATTCGCCACATACTGGAGTGTAATCGTTTTGGATTCGATTAGTGTTGTAATTCCATACTCTGCAATTTCGATCTAAAAACGTACGATGGAAACCTGTGGGTGCTCTACCATAGGAATCAAAGTACTGACCAACTCCATTCGCGTCTATGTGTATAGCAACCCAGTGAGAACCAGGCTTATTGTCGCTATCTAAGTTGCTTATGATATATGTAGGCATATCTACATGAATCGGCAAGCGATTTGCGGCATAAACATTACATTCACTTTTTGAATCCACTTGTCTCAAGTATCTCCGTATTTCTAATGTATTCATGATCGCGTTACGATGTTATCAGGCTCGTAGATTGTAAGCAAATAATGAGATCAACAATAATTTAACATATTATAGGGTCTACAAAAACTTTTGTTTTAACTGTAACATGACGTACGAGCTCCCTTTGCTCGCTCCCGCGCATAATAATTTCACTCATAATGAACATTGACCAAATTGGTCTGGTCTATGACAGAGTATCTTAACATACACTGCATTTCGAACATTCACGGTAACATAATATATACAAACACATTGTTAATAAAACAAAGAAATACTTTGTATGAATATATTTTATTGAAAGGATCAATATACAATAATGCAGACTTATTTCTAAAACATATTTAATTCTAATACGCGCTTAATTCTAATACACATTTAATTTTAAAACATTTAAGTTTACTTAACTACTATAGTCAACAGAAATGTTACGGTTTTTATCGATTTCTATAACATTATCAAATTCTGCATAGACAATACAATTAATAGTTTGTGTTAAAGCCGTATCAAAGCGAACTTATATTCTTACGCTACCATGTTTTATAAGGTTCCAGTGATTAGAAGCATTCGCTGATAAGTCAGGTGTTAAATCGAACGCTAGCAGACAAAACCCTTTGGAATATTGATCTCTAGATATCCCGTTGCCTTCATTAAGGAAATGTATACCTGTACCCGAGAACAACGTATGATAACTAGAAGTAAAAATATTATTCCCAAATGATGGTTGTAAAGCTTTTGAAGGTATTTGTTGTCCGTCTATGTATAAACAAAATGTACTAATATCAAAATTTTCAAAGTTAAATGGGTTTTTAGAGAGATTTCCATTGAATGCTGCATTATTCACAAAACCAACTATACACCGTTTAGGTACTTGACCAAGGAATATGTTATCAAGAGTTTTACCCTGAACACCTGATGGTATCGTTAAAACTTTAACTTCAGCTCGTGTGATAGGATATTTAGCTGTCGTAGATGATAACACTTTTTGATGTGCAAGTAACACAGTTGGATTAATTCGTGCTCTACGAACAATCAGGGTTGCATCTGTAATAGTAACTTTAAATTTAAGGTCATGCGAAGAAGCCATTAGATTAAAATTTTCCCTAGAGCGAACTAATTTTACACACATATCAACACCATTAATCAAAAATTTTTCTTGATTAAATATATCACCATGAAGATGACCAATCATTTCTATTTCTCTACTTTCACTAGCCATTTGTTGTCTCTTTGTAAATCCCTCATTTTTATCATCCATCTCGTCCATTTTCCCAGCTACGTCTTCATACCAAAGACTGCATGATAGATGCGAGTTTTTAGCTGCAGGTGCATAGTTCAATAGTGTTTCTATGTAAGCTCGATAAGCATATGTATTATTTGGAGGTGATACAAGTTTTTGGTTTAAGTACACATCGAGTTGACTAAAAAGCGAATGTAACCAATTGTTAACTGGAGCAACTGCTGCACTAGTAGCAAGTTTTGTATTATCCTGGGTTAATATTTTCGCTTTTAGTTGAAGTAAAGTATGAGATAAATCAACGTAGTCGTCGCCTGCTCCGGGTATTTGAAATTCAATAGGTCCATCGTCAGCAAGGGACGAAATGGGCTTATAGTGTATCCATATTCCACTTTCAATACTAGTTTGAGTTGTTGGTAATGCAAATAAATCTAGTTCAGACTTAACACATTCACAAGATTGACTATGTAAAAAAGACATAGTTAATTCGAAAATATATCTTTAATATGATCACTTTTCAATTTTTTTGCGGCTTTCACTCTCGCTGTTATCGAAGGAATGAATGTAGAAAGACGTTTCCGTTTCGTTATATATCCTGATCCAGACATGTTGATGCTATTTATTTTCTTATCAGCTCTGCGTTTCAAATTGGTACCGACCTCTTTGAGTCGGGATTTAATTGATTCCTCCATAGGACGTGCACTGACCATATCCGACAACAGACCAACGCCAGCATTTAAGGCTTCTTTACCAATTGCTTTAGCTCCACTAGATAGTAATGGAAAAACAGATCGAAATAATCCCCCAAGAAAACTTCCAATACCATGTCCTTTTTGATATGGTGCTCCCCTATAGATCACTCCTATACCTGATCCAGCTTGATGGGAATAATAGTGTTGGTAAGGACATGAGATATTATCATGTTGAGAATACATTATAATTTTTGAAAGTGAAGTTTAATGCACACTGTCCCAAATTGGAATGGTATCTTTTGACCAGTGGTTGATCTTATATCTATTTCAATGGTATCAAATTCTCTACGCATAACAGGCAAATAATGGGGTGGAGAAAAAACATGCATTTTATTAGCACCATAAATGTATTTCGAGGGATCTAATGGTATAATTCGCAGAAGTGGAGTCATCACATCCCCAACAATTTGTGGTTCAACTATATCACAATAAACAAATATTTGCGATGGTAAGCCTAAGTGTAAATTAGCCGGACATTTTCCTATATTTTTTTCTACTAAGTTTCTATTTGGTTCAAAACCTAATTGAAGGGCTAATCTGGATGATAATGTTATGGATTTTATATTTTCATCTGATACACTAACCACAACAAACTTTGATATCTCATCATAACGAAATCTTATTTTTTCTCGAATATTATTCATTGCCTTTAAAATGTGATTAATATTGTCATAATTCGTTGCTGGAATGTGTATTTTGTAATATATTAGAGATTCTTTTTTTTCATTAGGCATTTGTGCTAATTTTGCAATGTATATAACATTTTCATGTTCTTGAACCGTAAACATGGTGCATGGATACTGGAATTCCACAACGCCAACCTTCCATTCTCCTTCTAGTATTATTGGTTTCGGTAATTTTGTGGAAAAAATTGATGTTTTGTTATCTGGAAAGTATTCCATGGAACTATTACTTAGTAAAGTTAGATAAAAGCTTTGTTTGTTCATATTTCTTTCAAATTAGTAGCCAAGACCCAGCTATTAAATTTGTCTGGATAACCTCTCCACTCGACTAACACTTCTTTTCTAACACCAGAATATCGAGAACGTATTATTTTATCTACTTTAAAATTGGCAGTGGGGTCAAAGATGATTTTCTGTAACTCTTTTTCATAGAAAGTTCCTATTATCTCTTCGCCCTCTAGGTCTTTAAGAGTGTATACTAACCATGGAGACCGGCGAATTACGGAAGATATTATGAATATTTCATCACTCCAGTTAGATTCATAACCTTTTTGAAAAATATGTTTATGTTTCGTTATTCTGACAAACTCACCAACGCGAAACTTCGATAAAGCGATGTTAGAAGGTTTGTCTTTTCCTTTCTTGTAATATAAATTTTCCCATACAGTAATGATATTATCACGATTAACTTCAGATGGACACATTTTGATACTAGAATGATAACTATGATTATACGAGTACAGCAAATCTTGTAAAACATCAATATATTTATGCGTGTTCTTATGTGTGAAATACCGCCACATTTTCATCTTTAGAGTTCTCTGGAATCTTTCTACAATGCTTGCTTTAATATCAGGATTATTAGTAGTATAATAATTAATATTTTTTGAAGTAAAGTATTTTCGTACGTCTTTGGATACGAATTCTGTCCCTTTGTCAGATTGTATATGTGTAGGTGTAACTTTAGCTTCCGTGAATATACTCTCGAAACATGCTTTGATTGTTTCAGAGTTTTTCTTTTTCATTGGTCTCGCAAAGGCATATTTACTAAACACGTCAATAACACAAAGAATATAGTTGAACCCATCATTATAATTTGAGTAAGTTCTCATATCACTCAAGTCAGCCTGCCACAGTTCGTTAATATTAGATAAAATATATTTATTTCTTGAAAAGTTTCTTTGTACAGGTTTATGTAATGTATATGTTTCTTGTGACTTTAACCAGTTCTTCACATCATCTCTTTTCAATTTACCTTTCATTGCTTTGGTTAATTTGCTGAGGCTACTGTACCCTGCAGGATGTGAAGAATCATAATAAATCTTATTTAATTCTAATATGGGGTCCATTTTTCCCAATCTATTTTTCTTTTTATCTTTTTACGAAATTTACTTTCAGTTATTGGTGTAGAAAATAATTCATCTGCTGGGATTGAATCTTGATGCTCTTGTGATTGTAGCTTTTTAATATATTCAGATCTTTTTGTGTTACCAATATATATAAGCGGTACTTTGATTTCCTTTAAAGCTGTAGCGAATTTTTGCCATCCAGTAGGTTCACTATTTTTAAGTGTCCTCAATGAATCATTTACCAAATCAACAATATTACTTTCAGGAACTTTTTGACCATCTATAACCACAGTGCCTGTCTCATCCCAATTAATCTTATATTTATTCAAAGAGAGTAAGTTCAACAGTGATTCCCCCCTTTTTATATAGGATTTTGGTATAAGTTTTAAAATGTAATTAGATGTGTATGGTCCTTCATTAGTTTCTTGCAAACTTACTTCCTTTACTGATGTGTTAGAATGGACTGTAGATATATTATCTTCATCATCAGTAATATACTTCACCGATCTTTTCGAGTCTTGATTTATTATTGGTATTTCATAGGGCTGTCGCTCCTCTTTAGTGAAGTTTAAATATCTTTGTAGAGTTTGTAAATATAAAATACACTTCTTTCGATCATCCATATCGCTATTTAAAATGTTTTGCATATCTGTGTCTAAACGAGATAATGGAGTATCAACCGCGTTAGGTTGTTTTAACTTTTCTAATAGAGATGGATCGATGAGTAACATTTTTTTAGCATTATCCATTTTTCTTAGACAAGTGTACTAACCAAGGCACTTAGAACAGAACCCAAGATTAGTGGTAGAAATGCACCACCTTTTTGTATTATTAAATGTTTTCTAATTTTGTGTGATCCCTTCCGTACTATTTTTCGTAGAATATTTTTGTATTTTTTCAATTTTGATCTTTCTTTTTCTTTCAATTCTATTTTTCCTTGTAAAACGTTATGAATACATTCACAAATACAATTTATTTCTTCTTCATCGCAGGCTTTTAAAAGAGCTTTTTGATATTTTGGTTTAAGTGTAATCAGAGCGCTTAATAGGCCTTTATGCGTCTTTGTGCTTCCATGCATTGTTAGTAACTAATGGATATCTGTTGATTTCTACTATATTTAAACCCTTTTGATGGTATGTAAACAGTGCAATATCCATCACATGGAAATATCTTTGTTTTAATACGACACATGTCATTTGTTTCTTGTTTTAAATCAATCATAAGATATCCATGTGCATTGTTAGTTGCGTCTTGGTAAGAATCTTCCAAGTATTTTGGATTTTCTGGAAATACTTGTCGTGCCAAGTATCGTATTTGTGTTTTATCTCTTGGATTTTTAAAATAAATTATATAACTTGAATTCAGAGATATGTCTCGTTGACCTTTTCCCTGATGAAATAAATTTTGTGATATGTAAAACACACTTAAATTTCTATGATGACTTCCTTTTGTGAATATATCAACAATACGTCCATCAGACTCTCTCATTAAGTCATCAATTATTAGGAGTTGAGGATCCTTTCCACTAAACATAGTTAGATCTGGTATGCCTTGGATGTAATTAACATTTCGTATATTGTATAAAGGTTGCATTTCATCAAAACACCATGTTATTTGATCAAAATTTGTGTTACAAACATCTTTAACAAATTTTATAAAATTTGTTACAAAGACTGACTTTCCACATCCACTTGGACCAGCAACTATCGCAGTAAATGGATGATTGAAGTGGATCATTTTGAAAAACGTCTAAGTAAGTTACGATTTAGACAAAGAATGAAACAATTTGTTAAGAAAATAAGCATTTATATCAGACTTATAATGATAAACATTTATAACACAATCATATAAACAAATTTACTATATTTTATACATTTATTATACAATCTTATAATAGACAGACTTATAATGATAAAAATTTATGGCACAATATTATAAACAAATTTGTTAAATTTTATTTTATATAATTATTACACAATCTTATAATAGAGAGACCTATAAGGACAAACATTTATAGCAATCTTAAAAACATATTTATATTACAATTAAAGCACGAAGCAAGCGTGTTGCGGCAGTAGATTGTAGAATATTTATTATTTATATTTACAACATACATAAAAAGTTAAATGTTCTTAATTTTATAGTGCCCCCAAGCTAGGGTATTGATAGCGTCTTCCAATATGTATCGTTTAGTGTCATTGTGCGAAAGAGATATTTTATTAACTTTTTGTGTGTATATAGTATGTTTTATTGACTTAAATCTTAACATTTCACTATAATGTATTTTTTCTTCTAACAAACAGCTTTTATAATCATTTAAAGTAAATTTTTTTGTAACACATTTATTAACACCCTTTGCTTTAGCTATAAATTTATTTTGTACGTCCATAGCATACATTTTTGCTCGAAGTCCTACAAACTCTTTAAGAATTTTGCCATTGTTTTCGTCTTTAAAAAATCCTAATCGCTTTTTATTTATTAGAGGTAAACCATATATATTGTCAGGAGGATAATCGGATGTATCAAAGTAATTTTCTAAATTTTCTTTAATATCATGATAAAAATTATTGGTAAATATCTGGTATACTAAACTATCAGTATCTGTATATAATAGTTTAATATTTTCCATATATTTTTCTTTCATAAAATCATAATGAAAGTCATACATTAAAGTTTTTGAAATATCTAAAATACAAAATCCAAGGTAAATCGGTTTGTTGTATAAAACTTGTGTTTTGTTTAATTGTACAGCGATTAAGTCTTCTGAAAATACAGATAAACTATGAAATTCAGGTCTTGCTATTAAAGTTTCAGCTCCCTGAGTTTTCCCACAATTTGTCCAACGGTTCACTAATTTTACATTTACTCGTTTTAAAACATTTTCCATTGTTTTACCAAAAACAGAGTTATTCATTAATTTAAAGAAATCTTTTTCAAAATCTGAAGTTGCCAATAAACGCATGCGAGTGTTCAAATCTATATAAACTTTTAACCACGCTGATTGATTGAACTTAAGAATTTTGTGAATTTTAAGCAAACGAAGTCCTCTTTTCAAACATTGTTTAAGATTCCTATAATGAATGACATAGTTCTTTTTATCATTTAAATTTGGAATCAATTTTTTGTCTTTACTACCACCATAACATATATTTTCAGGACATAACGGCAGATCCGAATGTAAGTCGTGTAAATGTTTTGGATATTCTAAGTCCACTTCCAAAATGAAACCATAATCAGCATCGTCAGGAACATGAAAGTTAGTATTAACATCAACCCATTCAAATTTTCCAGTAGGGAGACATTGAGACATAGCCCAACCGTAAAGGTTATTTGCATCCAGATACATTAGAAAAGAAGATGGTACAGAAGGATCATATTCTGACATATAAGAATTATTTGCTTTAGCATGTCTGTTACTACATTGAGATATACCACCGCGAATATTTTTTGCAATAAAAGTAATTTTGTTTATATCAGTTAACAACTCTAAATTTATTTTAGTATGTACTAACATGGCATCCCAACTCAAACCCGGTGCTGTATAATAATGGGCTGGGTCTAATTCATATGTTTTAAGACACACATCTCTAAAATTTTCAAATATATCGGCCAACAATAAAACATCTGTTTTTAAATATAAATCAGAGTATTCTTTCATATTTTTACAATGGAAATGATGCCATACATCTTGAGCATGCTGGTAATCATTTTCAGTAACATGCATATCAGTTAACGAACTATAAAATTTGTCAGGAGTAGGCAGACATGTTAAGTTTAAACATTCGAATGAAGTCATATATTCATAAGGATAAATACTTTTACGTATTAAGCGCCGAAAGTCTTCCTCACATGGAAAATTTAATTTGAGTTCTTTGAATTGTTCCAATAATAAATTTTGAGCCAATTTTTCTAGACTACTAGACATGAATTTAAAAGAATCAAGAAATCTTAATTTCATAACACGGTTATTAATATTTAATATTTTTGAAAAAGAAATGTACTTTTCTTTATTCTCAGGAATGATTTCTATATTACCATCTTCAAAATTGAGACCATGAACAATAAAATGCGAATCATAGTTACCCAAGTTATGTAGAAATATGGGTACGAAGTTTGGTACTCTATACTTTTTAGAACAATGTGTATGTCCAACTCCTTCATATAAACCAGTAAACCAATTATAACAAATCTCAAAATTTTCATTTAAACTATGATTACAAATATAACAGACTTTAGTTTGATTAGACATATTAATATTTTCTTCCGTTAATGGTAACGGACTTTTAACAAATGTATTTTTTTTACAGATATTAACTAAATCATCTTTTATCATTTTCATAAACATAAGTGCACAATCTTTACCAGTATGTGACCTATACTTTGAAAGCCTATCATCATATGAACATTTAATGTAATAGCCAAAGCTATACGTTTCATGTTTTTGGATGTTTTCGGTTGATGAATTATTTGGGTTATTAGAACATCCGTTAATAGGATTCAAAAAAGCTTCAAAGTCAGCGTATATTACGAAGGGTACTCTTAATTTTCGTTCATAATTGTTAAATGATATTTGGTTCGAAGGTGTTAACTCATTAAACCAATTACTTTTTTTATTAGATTCCGATGGTAGTTTTGTTGAAATGTGGAAACAATCTTTTTCTTGATGTTGTTTTAAATTATTATGCGATGTAAAGTTTAACAAACAACCATCACAAATATGAACTGCACATTTACTTGATGAAATTTGTTGAGCTACTAACCTTGAAATATTTTTTATATAACAATAATGACCTCTGTTAGCCTGAGTTATGTATAATAAGTTTAAATGGATGTTTTTTTTTTCTTTTGTAAAATATAACGGGCCAACCACAATATTTTTCTTTTTTCTAGAATCGTAATCTAAACCAAAAACATTTATACTAATATCATTAAGTTTTTCAAATTTATTAATGTCTTTCAATTTTACAGGAAATGACATATTACCAAATTTTAATTTATTTTTATAAGGAATATAACATGTTACCCTGTCAACATTGGTTTTAGCTGGATATAATGCTGATAAAACTGCCCATCGAAAACATTCGTTATCCCTATTTTGTACATTTATTACTGCTTTTTTAACTTTTATGTCTAATGGTAGGTCTATGTAGAAGGAGCCCCGCAATGGGTTAAATTTATTAACATTCATATCCATGTAATTTATTTTTAGTAAACTCCAACCACTATCTTTTTTTTCAAAATTTGAAATTTTAGTACTTATTTCAGAAGTTATTAAAGAAAAAATCATATCTTTATCATCACCACGACTGAAAACGTAATTAGTTATTTGGAAGTCGAATGTGTTACGTAAGTTTTTAGTTAGCTGTATAAAGTCTGCATTGAGGATAAAATTTACTTTTACAATAAAAAGATCTATGATACATCGTTCAAGTAAAGTAAATACGACATCTTTGATTTCTTTTAAAAATAATTCAGGTGTTTGAAAAGGTTGTGGATTGTTGTCAATAATGATATCAGATTTAATTCTATACGTAATAACTCTATTTCCGAAAGCACTTTCAACTATTTTAACATTTCTTAACTCTGAATCATTCTTTAAAGAATTATTTTTATGTGTATTACTTTTCAAATGGTTACTCAAAATTTTTTTTTTATCGACACATTGCACTGTGAACATTTAATTGTATCATAACTTTCTGTACTCACAGTTTGAAAAAACACTGATGATGTGGATGGTGCTTCAAGATGTATTCTTTTTGCAGTTGAGTCTTCTTCTGTTGTTGTCACAGATTCTGATTTTCTTTTTCCTTTTCCAGTTTGTGATATATGAAATTCCTGGTTGAATTCAGATGACATAAAATCTAACGACACTTCCTCAGCAAGCACCACGAGTTCCGAATTATATAAGTCACAGTTTAATGTATCCATGGTGTATCACTATTAATCTTTATATTTAACATAAGGATTCTTGAATACGCACTGTTTTACTAGATAGATTGTACTACACAATAGTTCATACACTATCAAAACTAAATTAAGGTAGAAGTCTCTGTGTATCTTCACTACTTCAATTATTCATGAAGTATTTAGCACAATCTTCGGTAGCAGCGAGCTGTTTAGTTATATCGTATATGATATCACGTACATTGTTTAGATTCTTGTCCCCATCGTTTGCTGTATAATATTTTACACGCAGCTCGGCATATTTCCATAGCTCCGTCGGTGCAATTTCTTTAGTCTTCTTCAGATCGTAAATTTCAATTTTTATGAGGTGGGATGCATTATCTCCATCGTCATTGTTTGTAGAGATATATGCTGTACCCCCGTTTGATAAGCGTCCAACAGTAGATGACTTTTTGGAGGCCTTCTTCTTCTTCTTCGATTTCTCAAAGAATTCCTCTATGTCTTTCTTCCTTTTTAGTAGAATGGCGTTCTTTACTTTGTACTCCAGAGTACCTTCTTCGTCACTGCGCTCATCCTCTTCCCCTGGATAGTAAAACTGTTTATATGTATTATCTAGAAACTGAAACAATATAAAATATCTTTTTGAAAAATTTGACATGGACACACGAATAAAAAAGTATAAATGTAATTAAGAACACTATTTGAAATATGATAATACTTACAGCCATAGTAACCACAACGTATGAACAGCACACTGTAATGTATGAAGAATACTATGATATTCAGCTATCAAACTTGTACTTTGGTCTTTTTATTATAGTGTACTAACTTATCCACTGTTGACTACAACGTTTTAACTGAGTTTAGTGAGAGAGAGGGCTCTCTTTTATACACAGCGCATATCTCGTTGCTTTTAGAAACGTAGTAATGATATCCTCAGATAATTTACCTTCAGATAGCGAACCAATTTGTTTGAATTGTAAGCTAAATACCTCAGATAACTGAACTTTTTTGTTGTATTCGATAACCACAAATCCCTACCTACTTAGTCATATTCCCAGATAACAGAAATTTTGCTTATAACGAGTGGTCATTACTTTAGATGACACATACATTTTTGTTTTAGATAGCGACTGACTCGTTCTAATTGTTTGCTGACGACCTTAAATTTAAAGTTACTATTACAGATGCAACCCTGATTGTTCGTAGAGCACGAATTAATCCAACTGTGTTACTTGCACATCAAAAAGTGTTATCATCTACGACAGCTAAATATCCTATCACACGAGCTGAAGTTAAAGTTTTAACGATACCATCAGGTGTTCAGGGTAAAACTCTTGATAACATATTCCTTGGTCAAGTACCTAAACGGTGTATAGTTGGTTTTGTGAATAATGCAGCATTCAATGGAAATCTCTCTAAAAACCCATTTAACTTTGAAAATTTTGATATTAGTACATTTTGTTTATACATAGACGGACAACAAATACCTTCAAAAGCTTTACAACCATCATTTGGGAATAATATTTTTACTTCTAGTTATCATACGTTGTTCTCGGGTACAGATATACATTTCCTTAATGAAGGCAACGGGATATCTAGAGATCAATATTCCAAAGGGTTTTGTCTGCTAGCGTTCGATTTAACACCTGACTTATCAGCGAATGCTTCTAATCACTGGAACCTTATAAAACATGGTAGCGTAAGAATATAAGTTCGCTTTGATACGGCTTTAACACAAACTATTAATTGTATTGTCTATGCAGAATTTGATAATGTTATAGAAATCGATAAAAACCGTAACATTTCTGTTGACTATAGTAGTTAAGTAAACTTAAATGTTTTAAAATTAAGTGTGTATTAGAATTAAGCGCGTATTAGAATTAAATATGTTTTAGAAATAAGTCTGCATTATTGTATATTGATCCTTTCAATAAAATATATTCATACAAAGTATTTCTTTGTTTTATTAACAATGTGTTTGTATATATTATGTTACCGTGAATGTTCGAAATGCAGTGTATGTTAAGATACTCTGTCATAGACCAGACCAATTTGGTCAATGTTCATTATGAGCAAAGAGTATATAAGAGTAAGAGGGCGCACTTCAAACAAAAAATCCGAGCTCGGCTCGGCAATTTTTTTTTAATATTTCACGACGCCGGGGTATGAGGAGGGAGAAGAGTTCTCCCTCTACACCGGGGTAGCTATACGCCTTTTTAGCCGTCTCTAGCCAAATAGGCTTAAAGAACTGCATAGTTCCTTAATAATCGATTAATTTCGATTTTAAAAAATCGGTTTTATACAATTGGAATCGATTATTCGCTGGAAATATTTAGGAAACTGAAATAAAATTTCTGAACGAATATTCATAATTTCTTTATTAGGCCTACTATAATAAATATATATATACTATTCACGTTATTACATATTCTAAGAATAATCATAGTTAGAAGGCATTTTTAGTTTCTTTAACGTGAAAAATGTAATTTATTTGCTGTAAAAATACAATTATATGCTCTATTCACAACAGCTGATGATTTAATGTGTAATAACCGGTTAGGAATACAAACCTATCGGAGCTGATATAGCTAGGTCAAACACTCACATAAAGAAATAAAGAATCAACATCTGAGAGCAAAAAAAGTCAATATCTCAAAAAACTTAATAAGAGTCAATGTATCGCCATAAACAGTCTATTTCTCACAAAACACAAAGAGTCAATTTCTCACACAACACAAGGAGTCAATTTCTCACAAAACAGGATAAACTAGCAGTATTCAACACTATAGAGGAGTAGTCACTCAATTCAACGTAAGCAGTAGATATTTAAAACAGAAATCTTCAATTTCAACAATATTTTCACCAACACGAAAACAAAACAAATATACAAATATGGCGTCTAGGAGCTAAATGACAGCGTTACAAACTCGCCAATCGCCACTCGGCGTCCAGAAAAATGAACCAATCAGTAGAAATGTCAAATACGTCAATTACCCAATCAGAGGAAAGGAAGTTTGCCTGTTGAAAGATATCGATTTTTTTCTTTAGGCAAGTATACTTTTTCTGTAACCAATCAGAGAAAACTACTACTTTCCTCTGATTGGTTACAGAAAAAGCTGATTGGTTGGAATTTCACGACGCCAAGTTCTGAGTCCAAGTAGGGAAGTGTCCCATGCCTGATTATGAGTGAAATTATTATGCGCGGGAGCGAGCAAAGGGAGCTCGTACGTCATGTTACAGTTAAAACAAAAGTTTTTGTAGACCCTATAATATGTTAAATTATTGTTGATCTCATTATTTGCTTATAATCTACGAGCCTGATAACATCGTAACGCGATCATGAATACATTAGAAATACGGAGATACTTGAGACAAGTGGATTCAAAAAGTGAATGTAATGTTTATGCCGCAAATCGCTTGCCGATTCATGTAGATATGCCTACATATATCATAAGCAACTTAGATAGCGACAATAAGCCTGGTTCTCACTGGGTTGCTATACACATAGACGCGAATGGAGTTGGTCAGTACTTTGATTCCTATGGTAGAGCACCCACAGGTTTCCATCGTACGTTTTTAGATCGAAATTGTAGAGTATGGAATTACAACACTAATCGAATCCAAAACGATTACACTCCAGTATGTGGCGAATATTGTGTAATGTATTTATACTATAAACATTATGGTATGTCATTAGCCGATTTCCAGCACCTGTTCACTAACAATACGCTGTATAACGATATCATACTAAGTAAGTTATTCAAATATTGTTTTGACAATAATAAAGAACATTAGTACTGCGAAAGGACTTTTTTTTAAATCATATACATACCCGTTTACATCATAGGTTTAGTCATCATTGGCTATGACGCAGACATTGACAAAAAAGACAACAGACCCGAGATAACATTGAGCGACGACGGCTGGTCGTTATCAAGGGTCGGCCGTTATCAATTGTTCGTCAATTACCTCAGATTACGTTTCTGTAACTTTGTAACGGTGCGTCGTACGCGAAAACGGATTAGCGCAATCGACTCAGCATGGCCGAAAACCCCCGAATAGACACCAAATTTTTTTTTTTTTTTTTTTTTTTTTTTTTTTTTTTTTTTTTTTTTTAGCCGTGACGGCCACCCTGAAGCCGAGAGACAGGGCATGGCGGGGGGAGGGAATGACAGGGGGGAGGTGGTGGTTTGGAGAGTTGGTCTAGTCTCCGGGAATACCTACTACTATTAACACACACATTTCACCAAGCATTGTATTCGGTCTCACGTAATAGGGCGTGAGCCATTGTTGACGCTAAGTCTGGGCCGTATACTGTCCGATGTTAAACAGCCCTATCCCTTAGTCGCCTTGTACGACACCGCATGAGAAGAGGAACCACACTGGTATTGAGAGTATCCACTGAAAAGTAGGTAGAACCAGTCTATCAACTCACCATTGACGACGTCAATAGGCTCCTCCTTCACGATACCCAGAGGTACGTCGCACTCCGTGTGTAAACCAAGTGCGCTGTGATATAGGACCACTGTGCCACCGACCCTCGCTTTTTATAATCGGCTATATTTTAAGCCGATGTCTATGATTAGATGTCTCGTCTATTGTGTAAATAGTAAAGCCTTGGATGCATGAATAGTAAACACACAAACATACACACACACAAACCACACGTACAATCTTTACCTACTTATAAATAATCTTATTTTTATCCGTGTTTCCTTCTTCCTACAGTCCCGGGGCCTTTAAGCGGGGCGTGAAAAAGCATCTGATGAGGCCGCCAAGCTGAGTGCCACCATTGTAGCACTTAGTGTCTGTAATGGTGACCCTCTTTCCTGAGACTTTGCCTTTAGCTTACCATCAGGCGAGGTGAGGTCAAGTTGGCGTGTCCTATATATTAAAAAAAAAAAAAAAAAAAAGCCTTGTGTAATTTTGGGTTTAAGTAAAACCATTGTCAACCATACCAAAGGAAAGGGCACTGCTTATCTTTAACACAGGATGCCTGTAGCCTATCTAGGAAAGCAGTTAATCATTCACTGTATCACTGTTTTGAATAAATGAAATTGATTGATTCAAATTGCCGCGTGGTTCCCGGCAGAGAAGAATTTGGACTACCCGATCTCTTACCATACGGTGTCGTACAAGGAGACTAAGGGATAGGGCTGTTTAACATCAGACAGATATATTCAGTCCAGACTCAGCCGCAGATGCTGGACTTGAGTCAACAATAGCACCCGGTAGACGGCAATAGGCTCACCACCAATGATTAGTGCACAGAACAGTTAAAGGAGGTTAGAAGGGCCTTGTGGGCGGGGAAGGCGCGCCGCGCATATGAGCAAATGCTCATATCCCACCGAAATTTACTTAGCGGCCAACACAGTCGCGCTCTTATTGTGACAACGTAAGAAGCTCCGCGAAAAAAAAGAATTATGCCGTGTTGCGCTATAATAACGTGTCGGAAAAGAAGCCAAGTGTGTAGTGTACCCCAAGAAGGGATTTCTTTTCATCGGTAAGTCAAAAAACCTTAAAATACAAGTAATATTTGTAATTATTACAAAAGTATTATGTAATTTGTAGACAAAAACGACATAATCGCAAACTGATACAAAATTATACATTGCTTGCAATACATGAGTACCGTCTTGTACTACGTGAGCGATCGCGCAGTGTATAGCGTTCTTTGCGAGAATCGCGTGTGCCGAGCTAAAGCTTGCAATGCCGCGATATCCATGCGTATCGATAGTGTTGGACAAAATGATCCGTTATAAACACTGTCGATATTAAGTACGTACACAAATTATTATTATCATTTTTTTTTTTTTTTTTTTTTTCTCTTCTATGGCGATCCCAACGATTCCGCCAACAACTCAGTTTTTATGTAGGTACTGATTACTGATCGAAATAACGTGTGAAAGTACAAGTGTCAATAAACCAAATTTCTTTTCCATACAAACAGTTGATTTGGAAAGAGGCCAAAAGGTTTATGGAGTGTTGAAATACCTGAAAAGAGGAGACGTCATTAAAGCAGACACAATGTTAAGTGTTAGAGCAAACGAGCACAGTTTTACAGGTTAATATTGTTAAGATCTATGAAGTCACATAATGTATAAATGAGTGGGGAATTGACATAAGTCAGGAGGGTGTTAAAGTTGGCAGGAAGAGGGAAATCGTTTGAGGGAAGGAGATCATATAGGGATACATTCAACCTAGAACATGAGAAGAAAATGTGGTCAGGAGTTCCTTCGTCCAAGCCACATTCACACAGAGAGCTATCCCTTATCCGTATCTTGGATAGAAAAACATTTGTGCAGGCATGACCCAATCGCAGACGGCAAATAACAGAGGTTGCTCGCTTAGAAGCTTTGCGGAATTTAAAGAACCAGGGTTTACACGGTATGTCCTTTTGGATTGAAGCATAATGCCTACCCTTAGATGAGCTGGACTGGGACCAATGCACATTCCACTGAGATGCTAAACATGTTTTGGCGAGAGAGAGTAAGTCCTGAGAGAAGGATCTGAATTGGTCACGAGATCCACTAGTTGAAGCTGTCCTGGCAAGAGAGTCAACCACAGTATTACCCAAGATTCCACTATGTCCTGGTATCCAGGCTAATGAGACCACGAGGCCTTTATTGTGGCACCTAAAAAGTGAGTGTTTAATTTGGAGAATTAAGGGAGATCTAGATTTACTAGAGAATTGGTTAGCTATGATGGCCAGTAAGCAACTCTTGGAATCTGTGAAAATAACTGATTTGCTGATACTGTGAGATTCAACGTATAGTAAGGCCTCCAAAATGGCAATAGCTTCTCCAGTAAAAATAGTGTTAATGTTGGGGGATTTAAAAGATAATATAATATTATAATGAGGAATCCATACGGCAGATCCAACACAGGAGCTATCAGACAACTTGGAGGAATCTGTGTATATGGCTATAGAGTCCTGCCATTTTTGGCTGATTAGTCGTTGTAGAATCCTTTCGGCATCTACCAAATGTTTACTAATGCCAGTGTCCATATTGATATCAGCCAAGTGGATTATGGATTCAAATGGAATTTCAAAGAGGGGGTTAAGTTTTGATTGGAAACAGGGGAAAGGAAGGCGAACATAATTCACAAATGAATTGAATAGACGAGGATGATCTTTATGAGTCCAATACCCACCAGATGAAATATACTCAGACAGGGAATGTAGCTTAGGTATCAGAGGATGGAAAGCGAGTTGAGAAGTCTTATAGAGGTACCTATCGGAGAGATATTGTCTCCTCAAGAATAAAGGAGGATCAACACACTCTAATTGTAGAGCATTTATTGGCGATGACTTCATGGCACCCAGGATTATTTGAAGGCATTTCGACTGGATCCTATCTAGCGAAGTAAGAGCCGTTTTGTTGCAGGGTTCAAGAAGAAAGGATCCATAATCCAGATGACTGCGAATCAGAGCATTATACAGCAGTTTCTGGCAATAGGGATGAGCTCCCCACCAGACACCGCCCACAGACCGTATGATATTTAATTTTTTTTCACACTTCTGAATGGTATAATTAATATGCTCTGTCCCTGATAACTTGGAGTCTAATATCATACCTAAAAATTTGACATTATCTTTTACAGGAAAGATTTGGTTTTCGCAAGAGATCACACAATCGGGAATGGTACGGCGACGGCTGAAGACTACAACCGTGCTTTTCGGGATTGAGAGAGATAGTCCATGATCTGCAAGCCAAATATGAAGGTAATAAATAGCAGAGTTTAGTTTTGTCACTGCATCCGATATTTGCTCCGTGGATACATACAGAGCCAGATCATCTGCATATTGTAGAATGTTGACGAAGGAAGTTACAGAGAGATCTAAATCCGATGTATATATACTGTAGAGAAGGGGGCTTAGTACAGAACCCTGAGGAAGACCCTTCCAAATGATTCTAGAGGGGGGGATAGAATTTTGATACTTTTTTTTTTTTATAAATCATTGATGTTTTATTTATTTTTTTAAATTTGTTTATACTCGTAGGGATTTTTATTCTAAGTAATCTATACAGAAATAATTTATAAATATTAAATACAATAAAAATAAAATAACTATTATACAACTTATAGCTAAGAACAATTAAAATGCGTCGTAGAATTCCTCCGCATCGCATGCCTCTTGTGGCAGCGTTCCCAGAAGACTGGCAGCATTGCCACGTTGTATGGCAATGCTTATTCTCTGACCTAAAAAGAGGCCAGCCTTCTGGTCACGAGAAGCGTCGACCATACGCTTCGCAATCTCACGGAAGAGGTTGCGAGCGCTCGGACCCCATGACCCCAAAGTCTCGACTCCAAACGGCACAAATTCATAATCTCCGATGAGATTGGAGTATTTGCGCCGCTTGAGAGCCTCTGCAGAAGCAGCAGCAGCTCCAGCACAGCCAGCCGTGCTAGTTATATGGGTAGGAGCCATGGTATCAACGCATGTGGCGTCCCACACCAGAGTCCTACCCATCTTCCATGGCATTAACGACATGCCATCCGGTCTCTTGCCATCGTCACGCGCCAAACCGTTTGGTTCTAGTACAGCTGGTACACCGGCGGTGACAAGAGCACGGCGGATTATGTCATTGAGGCTGGCGTGCCGTGGAATTCGCCCTGCGCTCCTGCAGCACGACAGACCATGGTGTCCGAGTCTGTCAACGGCTTCTCCACAACGGCATTGATGCGGAGAAACACACGGCGCACCTAAACGGAGACAAGTTGCGATGCGGAAGGTAGTGTCATCTAACATAGTCCCTACGTTAGATGACGGAAGAGCTTGTAGCCAAAGACCCGATTCCCACACTCCAACCGCCAGTAAACGGGCACGCTCAGCAGCATTGGAACATGTATTTAGTAATTTTTTTCCAACTAAGCTGCAGAGCGGCCCGTCCCACTGACGCTGTGAGAAGAGGTTCCTTGGGAGATCGGTGTTTGGACATGCAATTTTCCAAGCGTTCACTGCATCAGTCTTACACAATACTTCAGAATTAACTAGTGTAGGTGCAAGGATTTTCCTAGTTAATTCTTCGGTACTGTGGACTGAAGACAGGAACGCTGGTAAGCTGACATCTGAAATTTTGCGAATACCGAGCCCACCCAAGCGAATCGGTAGAGTCGCTTGTAGTAAAGCTCGGTCATCCAAGGCCACATTTAAAATTTTGGTGAGGGTATTTTCTATAATTTCGTCCATTTTTTTCAAAATCGTTAAATGTTTAAAAAATTTTGATATTTAATTTGAATATTCCTACCAGAGAGGAAATTCGATACAAAGTTAACAATCTTCTCTGCAGATGAAATGCAGGCGTGGCTTAGGCCCAATTCCCGTTTTAGGATGTCTGGGTTCGCCTGCTTTCGGGATGACAGGAATGTCGGCCGTGCTGGAGCCACTATGTTGGTTTCCAGAAGTATTATATTCTCCCAAATTTCTATCCCCCCTCACAGTGACCTATTTCATATTGTTGGCATTAGATCAATGAACATTTCTTTTCTTTCTGTGTACATTCCATACCCTGATTCTTCCATACTTGCTGACCTTTCTCACATCATATCTTCTATCTCTCCTCCTATCATCATCCTCGGTGATTTCAACACTCACCATACCTCTTGGGGATCATATCAATGTGATAGCTTGTCTTCTTCATTTCTTGATTGGTTGGTTTCTCTGAACCTCTGCATTCTGAATAACGGCAGCGCAACTCGCAGACCGACTTTGTCGCATCCCGGCCCTTCTGCTGTTGACCTGTCGCTATGTTCTCCTTCTCTCTCTTCATGTCTTCTATGGCAGGTATTAAGTAACTCCCACGGAAGTGATCATTTTCCCATTTTCATATCATCACTTACTTCTACTCTACTTCGCTGGAAATATTTAGGAAACTGAAATAAAATTTCTGAACGAATATTCATAATTTCTTTATTAGGCCTACTATAATAAATATATATATACTATTCACGTTATTACATATTCTAAGAATAATCATAGTTAGAAGGCATTTTTAGTTTCTTTAACGTGAAAAATGTAATTTATTTGCTGTAAAAATACAATTATATGCTCTATTCACAACAGCTGATGATTTAATGTGTAATAACCGGTTAGGAATACAAACCTATCGGAGCTGATATAGCTAGGTCAAACACTCACATAAAGAAATAAAGAATCAACATCTGAGAGCAAAAAAAGTCAATATCTCAAAAAACTTAATAAGAGTCAATGTATCGCCATAAACAGTCTATTTCTCACAAAACACAAAGAGTCAATTTCTCACACAACACAAGGAGTCAATTTCTCACAAAACAGGATAAACTAGCAGTATTCAACACTATAGAGGAGTAGTCACTCAATTCAACGTAAGCAGTAGATATTTAAAACAGAAATCTTCAATTTCAACAATATTTTCACCAACACGAAAACAAAACAAATATACAAATATGGCGTCTAGGAGCTAAATGACAGCGTTACAAACTCGCCAATCGCCACTCGGCGTCCAGAAAAATGAACCAATCAGTAGAAATGTCAAATACGTCAATTACCCAATCAGATGAAAGGAAGTTTGCCTGTTGAAAGATATCGATTTTTTTCTTTAGGCAAGTATACTTTTTCTGTAACCAATCAGAGAAAACTACTACTTTCCTCTGATTGGTTACAGAAAAAGCTGATTGGTTGGAATTTCACGACGCCAAGTTCTGAGTCCAAGTAGGGAAGTGTCCCATGCCTGATTATGAGTGAAATTATTATGCGCGGGAGCGAGCAAAGGGAGCTCGTACGTCATGTTACAGTTAAAACAAAAGTTTTTGTAGACCCTATAATATGTTAAATTATTGTTGATCTCATTATTTGCTTATAATCTACGAGCCTGATAACATCGTAACGCGATCATGAATACATTAGAAATACGGAGATACTTGAGACAAGTGGATTCAAAAAGTGAATGTAATGTTTATGCCGCAAATCGCTTGCCGATTCATGTAGATATGCCTACATATATCATAAGCAACTTAGATAGCGACAATAAGCCTGGTTCTCACTGGGTTGCTATACACATAGACGCGAATGGAGTTGGTCAGTACTTTGATTCCTATGGTAGAGCACCCACAGGTTTCCATCGTACGTTTTTAGATCGAAATTGTAGAGTATGGAATTACAACACTAATCGAATCCAAAACGATTACACTCCAGTATGTGGCGAATATTGTGTAATGTATTTATACTATAAACATTATGGTATGTCATTAGCCGATTTCCAGCACCTGTTCACTAACAATACGCTGTATAACGATATCATACTAAGTAAGTTATTCAAATATTGTTTTGACAATAATAAAGAACATTAGTACTGCGAAAGGACTTTTTTTTAAATCATATACATACCCGTTTACATCATAGGTTTAGTCATCATTGGCTATGACGCAGACATTGACAAAAAAGACAACAGACCCGAGATAACATTGAGCGACGACGGCTGGTCGTTATCAAGGGTCGGCCGTTATCAATTGTTCGTCAATTACCTCAGATTACGTTTCTGTAACTTTGTAACGGTGCGTCGTACGCGAAAACGGATTAGCGCAATCGACTCAGCATGGCCGAAAACCCCCGAATAGACACCAAATTTTTTTTTTTTTTTTTTTTTTTTTTTTTTTTTTTTTTTTTTTTTAGCCGTGACGGCCACCCTGAAGCCGAGAGACAGGGCATGGCGGGGGGAGGGAATGACAGGGGGGAGGTGGTGGTTTGGAGAGTTGGTCTAGTCTCCGGGAATACCTACTACTATTAACACACACATTTCACCAAGCATTGTATTCGGTCTCACGTAATAGGGCGTGAGCCATTGTTGACGCTAAGTCTGGGCCGTATACTGTCCGATGTTAAACAGCCCTATCCCTTAGTCGCCTTGTACGACACCGCATGAGAAGAGGAACCACACTGGTATTGAGAGTATCCACTGAAAAGTAGGTAGAACCAGTCTATCAACTCACCATTGACGACGTCAATAGGCTCCTCCTTCACGATACCCAGAGGTACGTCGCACTCCGTGTGTAAACCAAGTGCGCTGTGATATAGGACCACTGTGCCACCGACCCTCGCTTTTTATAATCGGCTATATTTTAAGCCGATGTCTATGATTAGATGTCTCGTCTATTGTGTAAATAGTAAAGCCTTGGATGCATGAATAGTAAACACACAAACATACACACACACAAACCACACGTACAATCTTTACCTACTTATAAATAATCTTATTTTTATCCGTGTTTCCTTCTTCCTACAGTCCCGGGGCCTTTAAGCGGGGCGTGAAAAAGCATCTGATGAGGCCGCCAAGCTGAGTGCCACCATTGTAGCACTTAGTGTCTGTAATGGTGACCCTCTTTCCTGAGACTTTGCCTTTAGCTTACCATCAGGCGAGGTGAGGTCAAGTTGGCGTGTCCTATATATTAAAAAAAAAAAAAAAAAAAAGCCTTGTGTAATTTTGGGTTTAAGTAAAACCATTGTCAACCATACCAAAGGAAAGGGCACTGCTTATCTTTAACACAGGATGCCTGTAGCCTATCTAGGAAAGCAGTTAATCATTCACTGTATCACTGTTTTGAATAAATGAAATTGATTGATTCAAATTGCCGCGTGGTTCCCGGCAGAGAAGAATTTGGACTACCCGATCTCTTACCATACGGTGTCGTACAAGGAGACTAAGGGATAGGGCTGTTTAACATCAGACAGATATATTCAGTCCAGACTCAGCCGCAGATGCTGGACTTGAGTCAACAATAGCACCCGGTAGACGGCAATAGGCTCACCACCAATGATTAGTGCACAGAACAGTTAAAGGAGGTTAGAAGGGCCTTGTGGGCGGGGAAGGCGCGCCGCGCATATGAGCAAATGCTCATATCCCACCGAAATTTACTTAGCGGCCAACACAGTCGCGCTCTTATTGTGACAACGTAAGAAGCTCCGCGAAAAAAAAGAATTATGCCGTGTTGCGCTATAATAACGTGTCGGAAAAGAAGCCAAGTGTGTAGTGTACCCCAAGAAGGGATTTCTTTTCATCGGTAAGTCAAAAAACCTTAAAATACAAGTAATATTTGTAATTATTACAAAAGTATTATGTAATTTGTAGACAAAAACGACATAATCGCAAACTGATACAAAATTATACATTGCTTGCAATACATGAGTACCGTCTTGTACTACGTGAGCGATCGCGCAGTGTATAGCGTTCTTTGCGAGAATCGCGTGTGCCGAGCTAAAGCTTGCAATGCCGCGATATCCATGCGTATCGATAGTGTTGGACAAAATGATCCGTTATAAACACTGTCGATATTAAGTACGTACACAAATTATTATTATCATTTTTTTTTTTTTTTTTTTTTCTCTTCTATGGCGATCCCAACGATTCCGCCAACAACTCAGTTTTTATGTAGGTACTGATTACTGATCGAAATAACGTGTGAAAGTACAAGTGTCAATAAACCAAATTTCTTTTCCATACAAACAGTTGATTTGGAAAGAGGCCAAAAGGTTTATGGAGTGTTGAAATACCTGAAAAGAGGAGACATCATTAAAGCAGACACAATGTTAAGTGTTAGAGCAAACGAGCACAGTTTTACAGGTTAATATTGTTAAGATCTATGAAGTCACATAATGTATAAATGAGTGGGGAATTGACATAAGTCAGGAGGGTGTTAAAGTTGGCAGGAAGAGGGAAATCGTTTGAGGGAAGGAGATCATATAGGGATACATTCAACCTAGAACATGAGAAGAAAATGTGGTCAGGAGTTCCTTCGTCCAAGCCACATTCACACAGAGAGCTATCCCTTATCCGTATCTTGGATAGAAAAACATTTGTGCAGGCATGACCCAATCGCAGACGGCAAATAACAGAGGTTGCTCGCTTAGAAGCTTTGCGGAATTTAAAGAACCAGGGTTTACACGGTATGTCCTTTTGGATTGAAGCATAATGCCTACCCTTAGATGAGCTGGACTGGGACCAATGCACATTCCACTGAGATGCTAAACATGTTTTGGCGAGAGAGAGTAAGTCCTGAGAGAAGGATCTGAATTGGTCACGAGATCCACTAGTTGAAGCTGTCCTGGCAAGAGAGTCAACCACAGTATTACCCAAGATTCCACTATGTCCTGGTATCCAGGCTAATGAGACCACGAGGCCTTTATTGTGGCACCTAAAAAGTGAGTGTTTAATTTGGAGAATTAAGGGAGATCTAGATTTACTAGAGAATTGGTTAGCTATGATGGCCAGTAAGCAACTCTTGGAATCTGTGAAAATAACTGATTTGCTGATACTGTGAGATTCAACGTATAGTAAGGCCTCCAAAATGGCAATAGCTTCTCCAGTAAAAATAGTGTTAATGTTGGGGGATTTAAAAGATAATATAATATTATAATGAGGAATCCATACGGCAGATCCAACACAGGAGCTATCAGACAACTTGGAGGAATCTGTGTATATGGCTATAGAGTCCTGCCATTTTTGGCTGATTAGTCGTTGTAGAATCCTTTCGGCATCTACCAAATGTTTACTAATGCCAGTGTCCATATTGATATCAGCCAAGTGGATTATGGATTCAAATGGAATTTCAAAGAGGGGGTTAAGTTTTGATTGGAAACAGGGGAAAGGAAGGCGAACATAATTCACAAATGAATTGAATAGACGAGGATGATCTTTATGAGTCCAATACCCACCAGATGAAATATACTCAGACAGGGAATGTAGCTTAGGTATCAGAGGATGGAAAGCGAGTTGAGAAGTCTTATAGAGGTACCTATCGGAGAGATATTGTCTCCTCAAGAATAAAGGAGGATCAACACACTCTAATTGTAGAGCATTTATTGGCGATGACTTCATGGCACCCAGGATTATTTGAAGGCATTTCGACTGGATCCTATCTAGCGAAGTAAGAGCCGTTTTGTTGCAGGGTTCAAGAAGAAAGGATCCATAATCCAGATGACTGCGAATCAGAGCATTATACAGCAGTTTCTGGCAATAGGGATGAGCTCCCCACCAGACACCGCCCACAGACCGTATGATATTTAATTTTTTTTCACACTTCTGAATGGTATAATTAATATGCTCTGTCCCTGATAACTTGGAGTCTAATATCATACCTAAAAATTTGACATTATCTTTTACAGGAAAGATTTGGTTTTCGCAAGAGATCACACAATCGGGAATGGTACGGCGACGGCTGAAGACTACAACCGTGCTTTTCGGGATTGAGAGAGATAGTCCATGATCTGCAAGCCAAATATGAAGGTAATAAATAGCAGAGTTTAGTTTTGTCACTGCATCCGATATTTGCTCCGTGGATACATACAGAGCCAGATCATCTGCATATTGTAGAATGTTGACGAAGGAAGTTACAGAGAGATCTAAATCCGATGTATATATACTGTAGAGAAGGGGGCTTAGTACAGAACCCTGAGGAAGACCCTTCCAAATGATTCTAGAGGGGGGGATAGAATTTTGATACTTTTTTTTTTTTATAAATCATTGATGTTTTATTTATTTTTTTAAATTTGTTTATACTCGTAGGGATTTTTATTCTAAGTAATCTATACAGAAATAATTTATAAATATTAAATACAATAAAAATAAAATAACTATTATACAACTTATAGCTAAGAACAATTAAAATGCGTCGTAGAATTCCTCCGCATCGCATGCCTCTTGTGGCAGCGTTCCCAGAAGACTGGCAGCATTGCCACGTTGTATGGCAATGCTTATTCTCTGACCTAAAAAGAGGCCAGCCTTCTGGTCACGAGAAGCGTCGACCATACGCTTCGCAATCTCACGGAAGAGGTTGCGAGCGCTCGGACCCCATGACCCCAAAGTCTCGACTCCAAACGGCACAAATTCATAATCTCCGATGAGATTGGAGTATTTGCGCCGCTTGAGAGCCTCTGCAGAAGCAGCAGCAGCTCCAGCACAGCCAGCCGTGCTAGTTATATGGGTAGGAGCCATGGTATCAACGCATGTGGCGTCCCACACCAGAGTCCTACCCATCTTCCATGGCATTAACGACATGCCATCCGGTCTCTTGCCATCGTCACGCGCCAAACCGTTTGGTTCTAGTACAGCTGGTACACCGGCGGTGACAAGAGCACGGCGGATTATGTCATTGAGGCTGGCGTGCCGTGGAATTCGCCCTGCGCTCCTGCAGCACGACAGACCATGGTGTCCGAGTCTGTCAACGGCTTCTCCACAACGGCATTGATGCGGAGAAACACACGGCGCACCTAAACGGAGACAAGTTGCGATGCGGAAGGTAGTGTCATCTAACATAGTCCCTACGTTAGATGACGGAAGAGCTTGTAGCCAAAGACCCGATTCCCACACTCCAACCGCCAGTAAACGGGCACGCTCAGCAGCATTGGAACATGTATTTAGTAATTTTTTTCCAACTAAGCTGCAGAGCGGCCCGTCCCACTGACGCTGTGAGAAGAGGTTCCTTGGGAGATCGGTGTTTGGACATGCAATTTTCCAAGCGTTCACTGCATCAGTCTTACACAATACTTCAGAATTAACTAGTGTAGGTGCAAGGATTTTCCTAGTTAATTCTTCGGTACTGTGGACTGAAGACAGGAACGCTGGTAAGCTGACATCTGAAATTTTGCGAATACCGAGCCCACCCAAGCGAATCGGTAGAGTCGCTTGTAGTAAAGCTCGGTCATCCAAGGCCACATTTAAAATTTTGGTGAGGGTATTTTCTATAATTTCGTCCATTTTTTTCAAAATCGTTAAATGTTTAAAAAATTTTGATATTTAATTTGAATATTCCTACCAGAGAGGAAATTCGATACAAAGTTAACAATCTTCTCTGCAGATGAAATGCAGGCGTGGCTTAGGCCCAATTCCCGTTTTAGGATGTCTGGGTTCGCCTGCTTTCGGGATGACAGGAATGTCGGCCGTGCTGGAGCCACTATGTTGGTTTCCAGAAGTATTATATTCTCCCAAATTTCTATCCCCCCTCACAGTGACCTATTTCATATTGTTGGCATTAGATCAATGAACATTTCTTTTCTTTCTGTGTACATTCCATACCCTGATTCTTCCATACTTGCTGACCTTTCTCACATCATATCTTCTATCTCTCCTCCTATCATCATCCTCGGTGATTTCAACACTCACCATACCTCTTGGGGATCATATCAATGTGATAGCTTGTCTTCTTCATTTCTTGATTGGTTGGTTTCTCTGAACCTCTGCATTCTGAATAACGGCAGCGCAACTCGCAGACCGACTTTGTCGCATCCCGGCCCTTCTGCTGTTGACCTGTCGCTATGTTCTCCTTCTCTCTCTTCATGTCTTCTATGGCAGGTATTAAGTAACTCCCACGGAAGTGATCATTTTCCCATTTTCATATCATCACTTACCAGCCAAGTACATAACCCTAAATTCAATCCCCTTCTTAAATACAACCTCTCAAGAGTTGACTGGGAGGTATATTCTAGTTGGCTGGATCGAGAGATAGAACTATTGCCAACTCCGAACTCCGATAATTATCATTCTGTATATTCCTGCTTCAAGAAAGCTCTCCTGATTGCTGCAGACAAGTCATTTCCAGTCAAGAAACCTCCCAGGAATAATCTCCCTTCCTTACTTTGGTGGGATCAATCGTGTACAGTTGCATGTAAAAAGAGGAAAGAGGCTGAAAAAGCAAATATAAGAGATATGTCCCGGTCAAATTACCTGGACTATCAAAGGGTGGCTGCTGAAACAGTCAGACTCCTCTCCCAAAAGAAACGTGATGGCTGGCACAGGTTTTGCGAGAATCTATCTCCACGTACACGCTCATCCTTGGTATGGAAAAATATTAGAAAGTTTAAATACTCTATATCATCTAACCACATAGCTTCAAATGATTCTTCTGTCTGGATCCAGGAGTTCGCGCAGAAATTGGCTCCTCCATCAGTCCCTACTTCTTCTGAGTGTTCTGTTCACCTCTCCTCTTCCCATCCTAATCATCACTTTGATACTCCTTTCACTCTTAACGAACTTCTGGCGGTGTTGGAACCACTAAAGGATTCATCTTCTGGAGTAGATGGCATCCCATACTCCTTCATTGTTAAGAGTAGTCTATCCACCAAAAAATTTTTCTTAAGCATTCTAAATTTAATTTTCGGCTCTGGTATTCCCCCTGAAGAGTGGAAATCTCAAATTGTTCTTCCAATTTTAAAACCTGGCAAACCTAGCGATGATCCCTTAAGTTATCGCCCCATTGCTCTTTCTTGCACAATGGCTAAAATTTTAGAACACCTTATTAAAAACCGATTGGAATGGTTCGTAGAGAGTCAGGGTCTACTTTCTAAAACCCAGTTCGGATTTCGTAGGGGTTTGGGCACTTCCGATAGTTTATCCATCTTTACTACTGATGTTCGGATTGCAATGTCCAAAAATAATTTCTGTGTGGGGTTGTTTTTGGACATAGCATCTGCATATGACAATGTTCTTCTTCCTGTGCTCAGGCAAAAGTTGCAAAAGCTGAGTGTTCCAGAGAAGATTGTTAACTTTGTATCGAATTTCCTCTCTGGTAGGAATATTCAAATTAAGTATCAAAATTTTTTAAACATTTAACGATTTTGAAAAAAATGGACGAAATTATAGAAAATACCCTCACCAAAATTTTAAATGTGGCCTTGGATGACCGAGCTTTACTACAAGCGACTCTACCGATTCGCTTGGGTGGGCTCGGTATTCGCAAAATTTCAGATGTCAGCTTACCAGCGTTCCTGTCTTCAGTCCACAGTACCGAAGAATTAACTAGGAAAATCCTGAATAGCAACAATGAGCGGCTTGTATTTATTAATTAAATATATTAATTCGTTCTTTTTATTGTGAATACTCCTACAGTTCCATTGCAGAAGGGGAGGGAATTTGACTGGAAAGTATTAACAGCTGAGAAAGTTTTACTTTAAATTTGTCGGGAAGCTCAGTATCACTGAATCTGGTTAACATATTGATGAGGGTGGAGAGAAGTAAGTCAAGAAGGTTATCATTTGATAAAGATTTTGCTTGTTCAACTAAGAGAGCCGAGCCATTAGGCATGGAAGAAGGGGGAGATTGGGTAATATGGTTATGAGCCTGTCTGTCATAGCCAGGACTCGAGGCAGGGTTATGTTGTCTATGGGGGGAGTATATTGTTTTTCTATAAGAGATTGGAGATGGGCCCTGAGAGAGGGGAGAAGACAATTGTTGGGAGCTGAGGGAGGAAAATTGTTGAGAACTAGGCTGGATATTGTTTGGATGTGTAGGACGAATAGTGTCTGCAAAAGATTTTCTCACATGGGGGAATCGAGCAGAAGCCTCCATGTAAGAAATGTTCTCCTGCGACATGGTGATTTTAATGGACTTCTGACGTGAGTGTTCAGGGCAGGAAGTGTCTTTGGCAGAATGGGGACCAGAGCAAAACAGGCATGTGGGGGATTGAGTGGAGCAAGTTGCACCCTCATGGGCTTGGCTACAAAGAAAACATCTAGGAGAGGATCTGCATTGAGAAGTGACGTGTCCGAATCTGCAGCACTTGAAACACTGTATTGTGGGGAGGACATATGTTTCAACGGGTAAAGAATTATAGAAACAATAAACATGGGATGGTAATTTTTGACCAGAGAAAGTGACAACTATGGTCTGGGTAGGCACATATGTGGGGATGTTATTTTCACTTGTGACTCTCCTATTTAACCTCCTGGCCTTCATAACAGATCCAAAGCCCAGTGGAACCTCTATGGACTGAACCACCTCCTCCAAGGTCCATTCCACGGGCACCTGCCCAATAATTCCCATACGGGAACACGCGAACGAGGGAATTGAAGTTTCGTACTTAGCCCTAGCTAGAGCGGGATGGGATAAAAAATTGTTAGCATCGTTAGCGGACTTAAATTCGACGGAAACTCTGTTTCGACCAACGCGTTTTACGCCTCCAGGTACAATATTTTTAATATTGTTGGTAGATAGGAAATGTCCAAATTTAATCGATCGGAATACTGTTCCTGATGACGCATCTCCTACATCTCTGGTGACATGGACTAAAAAGGGGCCTGAGTCCGATTCAGAATAAGTGGCAGGCTTATCTGCGTAATCCGGGTGAATATAAGTGGATTGGACGGAAGGAGCAGATTCAGTCGGATCTATTATTATTTTTTTATTAGCACCAGGGTCTAGCTGTGCTTCATTTGGACGTTTTTTGGAGGAAGAACTAGTAGATCGATTGAGAAGTAACCTCAGAGGATCTTCATCACCTCCCATGAACCTCCCCTTTTTTTTTTTTTTTTTTTTTTGACATTTGATAATACCTACTTATATTCTGACATTTGATAATATATTGAGATTTGATAATATAACGGACTGCAAACAAAGATGCCAATTTTACTAACATAATTTGTAAGAACAATGTCACTAACAAGATATGGACTTCTTTGTTCGAAATAAATGATTTGTTTATTCATATTATTACAAAAAAAACACATCAAGATTGGTTACGTTTAGTTATAGCACCTAACCGAATGGATTATAGTATTCTAGAAAATGTATCATATATATTATGTCGCCAAAGAGAGAACTTTATGAATTGCCAGTAGATCGCGATCGATTTCTTTAAAATTCGTAAAATGGTCACTTATCCTAAACAGAAATACAACAATTCGTTTACTAAGCAGATTCTAATTTCGTCGAAATGTTGCCGCATGAAAAAATTACTTAAAGATAGCATTGTTACGATTTTTTTTTCTGCACTGGTTTTACAAATTAATTGGGCTAATTTGTTGAATATGTGTTATCAAACAATAAAACGATGAAATGCCAATCACCTTCCATAAAATTTTCGGAAATATAATTATAAGAACTAAATCAAAGTATAAGTGTTGCCATCATCTGTTGGCGTCCACAGCTTGACTTTAGTACTTCAGTATTATGTTATCTGTACTGTGTATACTCTCGTGCTTAAAATTGAATTACTCCTTTTTCGCTAGATGGTGTTGTAGCCCAGTTCATATAAATAATAGTTTTACTTTAGCACTTTAAATTAAGTAATAATAATGAATTTGTGGACGAAACATAATACAAAACGTTACTTTTTTCTACATACATACATATAATCACACCTTTATCCCCAGAGGGTTAGGCAGAAGTGAATTAGCACCCACATTTCACCAATCAATGAATTCGGTCCCACGTAATAGGGGGTGAGTTTATTGCCGTCTTCCGAGCCCTATTGTAGACTCAAGCCATGCATCTGAGGCTGAGTCTGGGCTGTATATATCTGTCCGATGTAAAACAGTCCTATCCCTTAGTCGCCTTGTACGACACCGCATGGAAAGACATGAAGTGGTCCAAATTCTAATCTGCCTGGAACCACGCGGCAAGTAGGTACTTTTTTCTTCATATTATAGCGTATTTATTAAGAATTAAGCAAAATCAATTGAAGATGTTGCTGCAGTCGAATCTACTAACTGACATCAAAACAATTCAATATTTGGTGGACCCTTTTACGGATATCCGCACTTTTTAGACCTGCTACTCTGCCGCAGGTTTGAGGTCCATTCTGTATATAGCCTTATCCTTTCTATTTTAATATTACATTCTAACTTTGTCTTAAAATCTGGATAAGATACATTTTCTTGGAGACCCATGCTGTTAGATACTTAACTAAACGTAAACCAACTTGATGTAAATATAATATTTATTACACATTTTGATAACTCACTTGTACTTTTCCACATTACTTTATTGCTTATTACACCTGACCGGTTTCAACAAATTCCACCAAGTGCCATCAATCTACAGTATAAATAATATTTATTATTTAAAAACTCCATTTATTGTTATTTTTCTGTTAAGAATCTTATTTTACAGACTAAAAACCTATAATTGAACCACTAAGTTAGTTGGCTTAGTTAATTTCTTTAATATGTGTTTTTATAAGAAGTCGCTTTATTGTTTGTCTTTAGTTCAGTAACCAACTGAATGAAGTATAGTTGGAGTTTTTTCCACCGGAGCCGGTGGAAGAGGTTATGTCGGACTCGAACCGACCAAATCGCACGCCGCCTGTGAGTAGTTTTTGGTTGCCTGGCATATCCCTCGCACCCCGGCCGACCCAGGGCCATCTCTCTCGATCTGGCCCTTTCCTCGAGTGTGGGGACCACAGAGTCCCCAACTTGTCCCCGAAAGTGGGAAAGCCGAGCCTGCTTCTGCGACTTGACACTTGTCAATATGTGAAAGTATTTTCCATTATCCAATTATCATTATAATTAGGGTTACCTAATGGTGGGTATGCAATAAAAAACGTTAGTTATGTAAATTCAGATTTTATTCTATATACTTATACTTAACTCAATATACAATTTACTATATACAATTTGTAATACAAAATTTACAACATATACAAATAACAGGAAGACAATAATTGGTGGTTGAATGGAGATTCCATAAACACAAAAAAATATCGTTGAACGAAATGTTCATTAATCTGACGTTTATCACATTTTGTGTAATGTGTCTCTCATACACACACACACAAAAACTATCGTCGAGCAAAATGTTCATTCATGTGGCGTTTATCACGTTTTATGTAATGTCTCATGTATACACACACACACACAAAAACTATCGTCGAGCAAAATGTTCATTCATGTGGCGTTTATCGCGCTGTAAGTAATGCCTGGCGGAGTGCAGGCGGCTCTCGAGCGAGGCGGGCAGGGCGTGGCAAGAGGAGAGGGCGCGGCAGGAGGAGAGGGCGGCCGGCCTCCCCCTCCGCGCCGCCGCCTCGTCTGCGGCGCGCTGCTGCGCCACCCGCGACCCCCGCTGCGCCTCGCGCTCGCTGCCCGCCGCAGCCATCTCCGCTAATTTTGCAGCTCTCTCCTCGTCACTCAATACAGCGCGCCTTTTACCACCGCAGTGTTCGATACCTCGACGAACCCTTTCTGGCGACTTTCTTTTAGCATTGTATTCACGAGGTTCCTCTTTTAAATCATTGTATCGGTTACTTATGTAAGTTGAGGCGCTATTACTGTATTGCTTACTTCTATAATATGAATCACGATCGTTTTGTCTGCTACCTGTGTACTCATTTTTGTGATGATTTTTCCTGATTAGACTTTCTGAACGGTTCCGATCTTCGGAGCTTTTACGTTTTCTTGACTCCTTATTATAATATGTATCATGCTCATATTCAGAAGTCTTTGAGTTCCTCTTACGGTCCTCACAGTGAGTGTCTTTGTTTTTATGTACAACCTTATCAGAGTCACTATCGGAAGACCGCGTCTGTACTTTCTGTTTCTTAGATTTCTCCTTTTTCTGTTTCCTCTTCTTTTTAGCTTTTTCATCTTCTGACTCAGATGACGACGAGTCATCAAGTAGAGTTGCTATATCTATTACTTTTCTAGCGCCTAAGGCATTAAGTTTTGATGCTAAAAGTACATCTAAATCTTCTTTTTTAGAATTCTTCTTTACTTTTGTCGCCTTTTGTTCTTCCTATAAATAAAAAAATGAAATTAGTATATCAATTCATTTTAATAGAACTATAATAGTAGAACTATTGCTGTAAAAGGGGGGATTTTCGTTATGGAAACATGATCTAGGGTAAAACGGAAGCCATAAACATACTTTCTTGGATTTTTTCTCACCAGTGAGAATACTGGGCCTCGATTCTGCTAAAGCAAAACCATTGTCATGCCAGGGACACTGCTAAATATCCATCGTACTTTAGACTTTAAAGTTATGCACTTGAACGACCTCCGCCCCCCATGAGCGCTGGCCTGGGGGTGACAGGTGAAGCCGCCTGTCACCCTGGCAGAAGCAGGCCGCGGCGACGGCGCGCCTCCCCGTTTTCCGGGAACGAGCTGGGGACTCCGTAGTCCCCACACACCCGAGGAGAGGGCCAGATCGTGAGAGATGGCCCTGGGTCGGCCGAGGTGCGAGGTATATGCCTGTCAACCTCACCTAACTAAAACAACCCACAGGCGGCGTGCGTTTTAGTCGGTTCGAGTCCGACATAACCTCTCCCACCGGCTCCGGTGGGGAGGTATCCGTGGGGATTTTGCGCACGTAATAAAAAAAAAAGTTATGCACTTAAAGTCCCAAATTAAAAAACTTTTTACAGAGTAAATGAAAAAGTGTAATGAAACATTTTTCATTTAATTTTAAACTTTAAGCCAATAGAGGTAAAGCCTAAAATTTAATATCATTTTTTACAGTGTCTGTGGTATCAATGTTTGCTTTAGTAGAGTCGACGACCTGATCATTATATGACTGTCACAGATGGTGTATTGTCCATTATTAACTGGTCTGCAGTAGGTATCTATCTGTCTAAGGTAAGTAGTTAACTAGACCTACAATTGTTTGCATTTAGAAGAACAGGAAAAAGAAGAAATGTCCGGTTTCCACCAAAGCGGAGTGGAGAAGAGAAGGGCTGTGAAACTGTCAAGCAATTTCCACAAAAGCTGAGAGGAAATGCATGCTGTGTGTAGCCCAGATGTGAGTTGTATGAGCATGAAATTATTTTTATTGTTAATCCCCATGGAGACCCCCTCGTCGCAGCCGGAATGAGAGGTTATGTCGGACTAAGGCTGTCGGAGGTGAAATTTTCGTAGGCATATCCCTCGCACCCCGGCCGGACAGTCTCCTAAATAGTATGAAACGCATTTTACTGCTAGGCGGGAAAAAGGCACTTCTCTAGATTTTCCGAGCAGTAATATGCTGACTCTGCCTATTTGTCATACCTCGGGCACCTATTTCGGACCTAAATCACAAGACAAGGGTGCGCGCGGATAGTTATGTTATAATCTTTGTTTGGTGCATTTGAGCTTGTCCCGCCGTAGCACCCCGTGCTCTCGTCATAAGACACCCAAGAAACATGCACTACGCGTATAGAACTCCCTTTTAGCATATTTTAGGTCCAAGATATACGCCCCGAGCAATAACTACCAACTAAAAGGTAAAAGTACAAAACCTACCTGTTCTTTCTTCAGTAATTCGGCAAGTTTGCGCCGTTGTAGAGGATTATTCAAAAGCGCGGCACGAGCAGCCCGTTCACGCTCCTTGATCAAAAGTAGTGGATCTTCTTGCATTTTACGAGACATATCAACTTGTGCATTGCCAGCTGCACTAAGCATGCTAGATCCAACTACTCTTCTAAATACAGCCGGAATAGGATCTTGTTCTACATTTTCATTTTGGTCAGAATTTTTGTCTAAAGTTTTACCAAGCAAATAAGCTTCTTCTTCCACTTTCTTGTCTGGTTTCTGCAACAAAGAAAACAAAAATAAGTAACAAATAGAATATATCTTCAAAATTCTAATATTTAAAAATGTGTCACCATTTTTTATAAATCAATACAAAATATTGACACTTGCAACAATTTAATGACTAGGGTACCAAGTTAGGGCGAAGCCTCAATTCTTAAGAAGTTTTCTACCAGGCGCAATAAATGTTACCAAAATAGAAATAACTTGATAATGGTTTTCAAAATATAATAGAACTAAGTAATATGGAAAAGAACTATAACTTGGTATATTCATATTCTGTATTGGACACAAAACACATTTTTATAACAAAAAATAAAAGGATATTTTAGTACAAAGGCGAGCTTAACTCACTGTTGAGTTTCTTCCAGCCAGTGTTATCTAAGTTCAGTTCATAAACATTGAGCTTACATCAATCACACTTCGGTGAACACCTGTGCATGTGCAGCACTGGCCATATTAACTAGCGGCAAGATGAATGTAGCGGAAGTTTTAACCCCTCACAATGCTTGGGCCACAGGATATTTCAATGATAAAAAAGCTGGTCTAGTGAGAGTTGGTTCTGTAAACTTAATCTACATAAACCGTAATATATTACAAAACTGAATATGTGGTATGAATTTCATCTTAATATGTCCACGCATTCCTGAGATAAAGGTCAGACAAAAAGTGATCCTTTAAGGGGTTCCGATAGTTTCTTTCTGAGGTATGGAACACTAAAATGACGATGTCTATATGTGATTGGCACGTCACTTAAAGGTTATATTCTATACATTATATATAAACCAGAGGCATGGATCATGGAACCCAGAAATAACTTTTTCGCTTTTACCTCTCCATTTTGCATAGTCTCATCACCATATACATTATATTTATTCTATTATTGTCATTATATAATTATATAATGATACTAATAGAATAAAAATACCATACTTCACAAAGATATTAAGTGAAGCCATAAGCCTCTCAATAGCTAGAGCCCAAAAAGGATTGACGACAAACAAAAGACAAATCAACTTTAACAAAAGAAGGCTCCACTTCAAACTCTAAGACCAAGCCTTACTTAACCTTGGGTACAGCACCTGACTGGACTATTTTAATGGACATATTTGTGAAGCACAATAAAATCCCAGAAGATGTGGGTGCTTCGTTATGCAGACCGGACATTTTAATTTTTTCACACAACTTAACTCCTCCTCATGGAACTTACAGTGCCGTGGTGGTAAACTATCACACCTGAAGACTATGTGATGATACAACATAAAGTATGCACCCTCTAAACAAACTAACAAAAAACTGCTATATAGTAAATCTATATGCTGTGGAAGAAGGCACAAGTGGTTGCAGTTATCCAGAAGTGTAATCAGCTTTATACCATAATGAGTATCTAAAGCTGTACTAGTAGGTTCATACCACATTTGGAGGAGCAAGGAGAGAAACACGAGTGATGAAGGTGAGTGTTGATGTACATCATAAAGGGGCCCCTTAAACCCACAGCCCGAGTCACACGTCTCGGAGTCTGCTCAGGTTTCTATCTCTGACACACGATTGACCTGGTACCGGCATAGTGAATCCATGGATGGCAAAGAATTATTTTGCAAAGAATGATTATTATGGTTTTTTTTTGTTTTTTTAAATATAATACATATAATCACGCCTTTAACATAACATTGTATAACCATCTACCAGACTGGTTAAAAGAACTCAAAGGAGCTCTATTCCGCAGGAAATTGTATGGAATCCTAAGCGAAAAGGGCTACTACGCGGTAGACGAATATTTAAGAGATGAAATAGCAGCTGAAAGTGAATGATTAATTAATTAATTGAATTTTCAAATTTTTATTTCGACATTGGGTATTTTATTGTAATTTCATCTTATTTATTTATTTTTAATTTTTTATTGATTGATTAAATTTAATTTTTAATGGAATTCTTTCAAATTGATTATCCAACAATTAGCTGTTTTATCTCATTTTATTTTAATTTAATTTATTTTTCATTTTATTTAACGTTTCACTGATCCATTCTTTTTTTATTATTATTATTGCTCTGACATTGTGAATTTTGTTTTAATATGACTGACTGGAGTCCTAACGACAGTGAAATTAGTTGTGATTGACTTGTATCCCTCAATAGGTATTATTATTTCAACGCCACATGGCAGAATGTGCTGTACTTGTGAAAATTATAAAACCTGATGTTGTTACCATGTTCTTTGAAATAAAGATGATTTGATTTGATTTGATTTGCCCCCAGAGGGTTAGGCAGAGGTGAATCAGCATCCACAAATCACCAATCCCATGTCCCAAGTCCCATGTAATAAGGGGTAAGCCTATTGCTGTATTCCTGGCGCTATTGTTGACTCGAGCCATGCATCTGAGGCTGAGTCTGGACCATATATATATCTGTTTGATGTTAAACAGTCATCCTTTAGTCTCCTTGTACAACATTGCATGGTAAGAATGTTGAAAGCATGGCTCATAGAAAAAATCTTTTATCCGATAGAGGAATTTAAAAAGTATAAGGGTAAACTATGAATAGAATATAATTTATCAAATTAACATGTTAATATTTTTCAGTAATTTTTATGACTTGTTTTAATGCGTTTTATAACAATACATGTTCTGAAATTCCTATAAATTTATTATGTTTGTGACTAAAAAATTCAATGGACCTAAATTATAATTGTAGTATAAAGTCATATACTGTGTAAATTTAATATTCGCATGCCAGAAAATGGTAAATATGCTGCACAAAAATATTGTACCTAACACCTGTATAACCACATTTATGCAAATAATATAAGAGATTGGGTCGCCCAAATTCTACTTTGCCAGGATTCTACTACATTAAGTCTGATTAAGAGTCTGTAATGAAAGCGCACAGTGGTGTAAATAAAATAAATAAATGTAAAACTTACATCATACATCCATGCCAATCTGTTATCACTAGCTGAAGTACTGTTGCGTTTGCTCATCATATCGTTGAGCTCAGCGCGATCTCGTTCCTCAGCGTGTTCCCGTTGTAACTCTAACATGCGTCTCTTCTCCTCTGCAACCGCTTGTTCTGCTTGCCAAACACGTTCTTGATTTTTCATAGTATTTGGATGCCACGATTTCTTCGAATTCTAAAATACCACGAGTATATTTTAGTTGAAGTAGATCTAATAAAGTTTCTGTATACAGCGATGGTGAAGTATTATTTGTAGATTGCTTTCACAACAACAAAATAAATTGCAAGAAAAATAAATATTTACCAAATCACCTCCCCCCATTGTTATCAAAACACAAAACTTGTATACGAATAGAATAAATAGTCACTGATCACTGGCGCACACCAATTTTATAAGATTTTTAATCTCTATAACACAAATTACAAATAAAACACCATTTATGTTATTATGTTTCAGTTTTTGCTTTTTAGTTCCGCTTGTTTATAGAAAATACCACGGTAAACAACACAACACAACATACGGATCGGATTTCTAATCTGATAATGAGATTTGCACAGACTTATAACAGAATGTCATCGCTGAGACGGCTGAGAGCTCTTCACCAAAGAGAATACAATACTACGTAAGAGCTCTTCACAGACTAGAGCTATAGACTATAGACTAGAGTACGCGCCACGAAATAAGTCCCTTGGCCGCGGTGACGTGGTAGTCACAACATGTAATGTTGCCAGTATCGTCTTTTTAATCGACTTCCAAAAAATTTTTATGCGACCATATGGAAACTATTTTGCAACAATAAAAAATGTGGTAAGAAAGCAAATTAAAAACTATCACGTAAATAGAATTATAAATCTCAGACTAATCGGTGTACATATAAAAAAAAGTTACTAACCGAAATACTAAACTCCTCTTTGGTACTCGGTTCAAAAGACGATACTGGCAACATTACATGTTGTCACTACCACATCACCGCGGCCAAGGGACTTATTTCGTGGCGCGTACTCTAGTCTATAGTCTATAGCTCTAGTCTGTGAAGAGCTCTTTGCGATGACATTTTGTTATCAGTCTGTGCAAATCTCATTATCAGATTAGAAATCCGATACGTATGTTGTGTTGTGTTGTTTACCGTGGTATTTTCTATAAGCAAGCGGAACTAAAAAGCAAGAACTGGAACTTTTATGTTGTTTTTGTTTGTAATTTGTGTTATAGAGATTAAAAACCTAATAAAATTGGTGTGCGCCAGTGATCAGTGACTATTTATTCTATTCGTATACAAGTTTTGTGTTTTGATAACAATGGTTGAGGTGATTTGGTAAATATTTATTTTTGTTGTTGTGAAAACAATCTACAAATAATACTTCACATCGCTGTATACAAAAACTTTATTACGATCTACTTCAACTAACATATACACGTGGTATTTTAGAATTCGAAGAAATCGTGGCATCCAAATACTATGAAAAATCAAGAACGTATTTGGAAAGCAGAACAAGCGGTTGCAGAGGAAAAGAAACACATGTTAGAGTTACAACGGGAACACGCTGAGGAACGAGATCGCGCTGAGCTCAACGATATAATGAGCAAACGCAACAGTACTTCAGCTAGTGATAACAGATTGGCATGGATGTATGATGTAAGTTTTACATTTATTTATTTTATTCACACCACTGTGCTCTTTCATTACAGACTCTTAATCAGACTTAATAATGTAGTAGCATCCTGGCAAAGTAGAATTTGGGCTACCCAATCTCTTACATTCATATTCATTTATTTGCTTAAATGTGGGTTATACAGGTGTTAGGTACGATAGTTTTGTGCAGCACATTTACCATTTTCTGGCGTGCTAATATTAAATTACACAGTATACAACTTTATACTACAATAAAATTATAATTTATATAGCACATGTAAGTCCATTGAATTCTTTAGTCACAAACATATAATAAATTATAGGAATTTCAGAACAAATTATTAAATGCATAAAAACAAGTCATAAAAATTTCTGAAAAATATTAACATGTTAATTTGATAAATTATATTTTATTCATAGTTTACCCTTACACTTTTTAAATTCCTCTATAATATAAAAGAATTTTTCTATGAGCCATGCTCTCAACTTTCTCAGAAACTTATTTCAACTTTCTTCCCATGCAATGTTGTACAAGGGGACTAAAGGATGGCTGTTTAACATCAAAGAGACATATATATATATATATAGCAATAGGCTTACCCCTTATTACATGGGACTGAATTCAATTTGATTGCTGATTTGTGGATCCTAATTCACCTCTGCCTAACCCTCTGGGGAGAAAGGCGTGATTATATGTATTATATTTAATAAAGTAAAATTAAAGCCATAATAATCAATACTCAATGAAATTCTTTGCCATCCATGGATTCACTGTGCTGATACCAGGTCCATAAGAGTGGCAGAGAAAGAAACCCGAACAGACTCCGAGACTTGTGACTTGGGCTGTAGGTTTAAGGGGCCCCTTTATGATGTACATCAACACTCACCTTCATCACTCGTGTTTCTCTCCCTGCCCCTCCAAATCTGGTATGAACCTACTAGTACAGCTTTAGATATTCATTGTGGTATAGAGCTGATTGGACAACTGCTACCACTTCTGCCTTCTTCCACAGCATATATAGGTATATTAGTTTACCACCACGGCATAGTAAGTTCCATGAGGAGGAGTTAAGTTGTGTGAAAAAATGAAAATGTCCGGTTTGCATAACGAAGCACCCATATCTTCTAGGATTTTATAGTGCTTCTCAAATATGTCCATTAAAATGTCCAGTCAGGTGCTGTACCCAAGATTGAGTAAGGCTTGGTCTTAGAGTTTGTAGTTGAGTCTTCTTTTATAGAGTTGATTTGTCTTTTGTTTGTTGTCAATCCTTTTTGGGCTCTAGCTATTGAGAAGCTTATGGCTTCACTTAATATCTTTGTGAAGTATGGTATTTTTATTCTATTATTATTATTATATAATGTATATGGTGTCACTCTCAAGAATGAGACTATTTAAAAAGCGAAAAAGCTATTTCTGGATCCATGCCTCTGGTTTATATATAATGTATAGAATCTTTAAGTGACGTGCCAATCACATAGACATCATCATTTTAGGGTTCCATACCTCAAAAAGAAAATATCGGAACCCCTTATAAAATCACTTTGTAATCTGTCTGTCAAGACCTGGTTAGGAGGTAGGACACGGCGGTATTTCCGCCCAATTGAGCAGTCCGACTGGGGAAGTACCTCCGCCCTACAGAATACTGCGGCCATAATAACTTCGTGTTGTGTTCCCAGCGGTGAGTAGGGTAGCCAAAGCTCACTGGAGAATTTGTGCTGTCAGTGGTAAGACTAAAGGCTTGTCCTGCTTTGTCTTCTACTGACTGCACAGAAACTCTGTACTTACAGGGTCGGCAGCGCGACTGTGACTCCTCTGGTGTTACAGGCTTCCATAGGCCACGGTAACCACTTTCCATCAGGTGGGCCGTGTGCTTGTCTGCCACCTAAGTGGTATAAAAAAAAAGACCTTTATCTCAGGAATGCGTGGACATATCAAGATGAAATTCATACCAAATTCTCAGTTTTGTAATATATTATGGTTTATGTAGATTAAGTTGCAGAACCAAGTCGCACTAGACCAGCCTTTTTATTATTGAAATATCCTGTGGCCCAAGCATTGTGAGGGTTAAAACTTCCGCTACATTTCTGTTCTATGTTATTCTTGCCACCGTGCTGCACATGCACAGGTGTTCACCGAAGTGTGATTGATGTTAGCTCAGTGTTTATGAACTGAACTTAGATAAACACTGGCTGGAAGAAACTCAACATTGAGTTAAACTCGCCTTGGAATATAAAAATGGTGACACATTTTTATATATTAGAATTTTGATGAAATAATCTATTTTGACGGCCTCTGTGGCGTAGTGGTAGAACATTCAACTGCTAAGCAGGGGGCGCGGGTTCGATTCCCGCTCAGTGCAAATATTTGTATGCATGAATAAATATATTTGCATTGTTTCTATGTATGTATTTACAAAAAAAAGAATTTAAGTATGTTTACCAGCATTCTAGATTCCACAACACAAGCTAGTTAAGCTATGCTTACCGTGGGTCTAGATAGCTATGTGTAGAATGTTGTAGAATATTTATTTATTTATTTATTTGTTACTTATTTTTGTATTATTTGTTACAGAAACCAGACAAGAAAGTGGAAGAAGAAGCTTATTTGCTTGGTAAAACTTTGGACAAAAATTCTGAACAAACTGAAAATGCAGAACAAGATCCTATTCCGGCTGTATTTAGAAGAGTAGTTGGATCTAGCATGCTTAGTGCAGCTGGCAATGCACAAGTTGATATATCTCGTAAAATGCGTGAAGATCCACTACTTCTGATGCAAGAGCGTGAACGGGCTGCTCGTGCCGCGCTTTTGAATAATCCTCTACAACGGCGCAAACTTGCCGAATTACTGAAGAAAGAACAGGTAGGTTTTGTACTTTTACCTTTTAGTTGATAGTTATTGCTCGGGGCGTATATCTTGGACCTAAAATATGCTAAAAGGGAGTTCTACACGCGTAGTACATGTTTCTTGGGTGTCTTTTGACGAGAGCACTGGGTGCTACGGCGGTGGACGAGCTTAAATGCACCAAACAAAGATTATAACAAAACAATTCGCGCGCACCCTTGTCTCGTGATTTAGGCCCGAGGTATAAGTAATGTTTTAACGAGCACAAATAGGCAGAGCCAGCCTATTATTGCTCAGTAAATCTAGAGAAGTGCCTTCTCCATTTTGGGTTGACTGTACCTAGCAGTAAAATCCGTTTTATACTATTTAGGAGACTATCCGGCCGGGGTGTGAGGGATATGCCTACGACAATTTCACCTCCTACAGCCTTAGATCCTCAGATGGCGTGCGTTTTAGTTGGTTCAAGTCCGACATAACTTCCGATTCCGGCTGTGGCGAAGGGGGATCTCCATGGGGATTCACAATAAAATTAATTTCATTTGGGCTACTCTCAGCTTCAGTGGAAATTACTTGACAGTTTCACAACTCTTCTCTTCTCCACTCCGCTTTGTTGGCAACCGGTATTTTTTTTTGTTTCCTGTTCTTTTAAAGGCGAACAATTGTAGGCCCAGTTAACGACTTACCTTAGACAGATATATATCAGGTCGTCGATTCTACTAAAGCAAACATTGATACCACAGACACTGTAAAAAATGACATTAAATTTTAGGCTTTATCTCTATTGGCTTAAAGTTCAAAATTTAATGAAAAAAGTTTCATTACACTTTATCATTTACTCTGTAAAAAGCATTTTAATTTTGGACTTTAAGTGCATAACTTTTTTTTTTTACGTGCGCAAAATCCCCCCGGATACCTCCCCACCGCAGCCGGTGGGAGAGATTATGTCGGACTCGAACCGACTAAAACGCACGCCGCCTGTGGGTCGTTTTGGTTAGGTGGGGTTGACAGGCATATCCCTCGCACTCCGGCCGACCCAGGGCCATCTCTCACGATCTGGCCCTCTCCTCGGGTGTATGGGGACTACAGAGTCCCCAGCTCGTTCCCGGAAAACGGAGAGGCGCGCCGTCGCCGCGGCCTGCTTCTGCCAGGGTGACAGGCGGCTCCACCTGTCACCCCAAGGCCGGCGCTCATGGGGGGCGGAGGTCGTTCAAGTGCATAACTTTAAAGTCTAAGGTACGATGGATATTTAGCAGTGTCCGTGGCATGACAATGGTTTTGCTTTAGCAGAATCGCGGCCCAGCATTCTCACTCGTGAGAAAAGATCCAAGAATATATGTTCATGGCTTCTGTTTAACCCTAGAACATGTTTCCATAACAAAAATCCCCCCCCTCCTTTTACATCAATAGTTCTACTGTTATAGTTCTATTAAAATGAATTTATAAACTAATTTCATTTTTTTATTTATAGGAAGAACGAAAGGCGACAAAAGTAAAGAAGAATTCTAAAAAAGAAGATAAAGATTTAGATGTACTTTTAGCATCAAAACTTAATGCCTTAGGCGCTGGAAAAGGTATAAATATAGCAACTCTACTTGATGACTCGTCGTCATCAGAGTCAGAAGATGAAAATGCTAAAAAGAAGAGAAAACAGAAAAAGGAGAAATCTAAGAAACAGAAAGTCCAGACGCGGTCTTCCGATAGTGACTCTGACAAGGTTGTACATAAAAACAAAGACACTCACTGTGAGGACCGTAAGAGGAACTTAAAGACTTCAGAATATGAGCATGATACATATTATAATCAGGAAAACGTAAAAGCTCCGAAGAACGGAGCCGTTCAGAAAGTCCAATCAGGAAAAAGCATCACAAAAATGAGTACACAGGTAGCAGACAAAACGATCGTGATTCATATTATAGAAGTAAGCAATACAGTAATAGCGCCGCAACTTACATAAGTAACCGATACAATGATTTAAAAGATGAACCTCGTGAATACAATGCTCAAAGAAAGTCGCCAAAAAGGGTTCCTCGGGGTATCGAACACAGCGGTGGCAAAAGGCGCGCTGTATTGAGTGACGAGGAGAGAGCCGCAAAGTTAGCGGAGATGGCTGCGGCGGGCAGCGAGCGCGAGGCGCAGCGGGGGTCGCGGGTGGCGCAGCAGCGCGCCGCAGACGAGGCGGCGGCGCGGAGGGGGAGGCCGGCCGCCCTCTCCTCCTGTCGCGCCCTCTCCTCTTGTCACGCCCTGCCCGCCTCCCTCGAGAGCCGCCTGCACTCCGCCAGGCATTACATACAGCGCGATAAACGCCACATGAATGAACATTTCGCTCGACGATAGTTTTTGTGTGTGTGTGTGAGTGTGTGTGTATGAGAGACACATTACATAAAACGTGATAAACGTCAGATTAATTCAACTCCATTCAACCACCAATTATTCTCTTCCTGTTATTAAGTAAAATAAATTTTGTATTATAAATTGTAAATAGTAAATTGTATTATCTTAATTGTATATTGAGTTAAGTATAAGTATATTGAATAAAATCTTAATTTACGTACCCAACTTTTTTTATTGCATACCCACCATTAGGTAACCCTAATAATAATGATAATTGGATAATGGAAAATACTTTCACATATTGACAAGTGTCAAGTCGAACAATACTGGCAGAAGCAGGCCGCAGCGGCGGGGTGCCTGGCGCGCCTCCCCATTTCCGGGGATAAGTTGGGGACTTGTGGTCCCCACACTCGAGGAGAAGGCCAGATTGAGAGAGATGGCCCTTGGTCGGCCGGGGTGCAAGGGATATGCCTGGAAACCAAAACTACCCACAGGCGGCGTGCGTTTTGGTCGGTTCGAGTCCGACATAACCTCTTTTACCGGATCCGTGGGGTTTTAAAAAAACTTCAACTATACTTCATTCGGTTAGTTACTGAACTAAAGACACAATAAAGCGACTTCTTATAAAAACACATAGCCAACTAACTAGAGGTTCAATTTTGGTTTTTAGTCTGTGTAAAGATTTAGTAGTCGGTAGATGGTAAAGAATACGGCAGATATATGTTTTTTTTGCTGAATTTACTCGGACCAATTTAATTATTATACTATAACAAAGGAGCGAGGGAGCACACGCGATGGCCGTTGATCGGGTACTACTTTTGATGTAATTCATTTATAGCCAACTAAGGTAAAAATGCTTAGTCGGCAGACAGTGTACGGTTGTATCGTACATGCTCCCGGGCCGAGAGATACAAGAGATTACACCTCTTCTGGGATAAAGCGGCATTTTTTAATAATAGGTGATGTAGCTTTATCCCTTTTGCCATGGGTAATTTCACTTTGATTCACTTCAGGCTGTCGGTCAGCCGTGCTCTGCTTTCGCGAAAACACTACACTGGACACATCTGACGATATTTGCACTGTAGAAACTGCTCGCCTCCTTCTCCACAGGAACCAAGCTGCTAAAGTAACTACTATAGCTAGTAATCCGTAGCATATAATGTACTGATGGACGTCATGGGAAGACAGTGGGTCATCCATGTTAGTATTGGCGGATTTCAATTGTGTAATGCGTTCCTCTAAATCGGCTAATGTTGTATTCACTGGGTCTGGGTAGTCCGGGTAGTGGCTCACTGAGATGTTAACTATGTGGTTTAGTTCATCTATCTGTGGTGTTGTAATGTCAGATTTTACTCGAATGCTATTGGCTAAATTAGCATGGGAGTACAGGGTAAAATCTTTCCCTTTTATGACGCACTTAGATTCTAGTTCAATGATTCCAACTCCAGTCATACGTTTAAAGTCAACTTGATCTTGACATTTTGATTTTACATGACAAATTCTGCAGCTGGTAGAACGCTAATCATGTCACCTTGAAGTTGCCGGGGAACGGGAAGTATCCTAAAAATTTTGTAGCTATCTCTGCTGGTCAATGGAAAGGTAATCTCAAATATGAGGTAATCTTCCATCATTCTAGCTTTCACTTTCAACATATTATATATATATCGAAGATCAGTCTGTATATTGTCTACGGGCAAAGCCACGTCCTTAGGTAATTGACCCAAAATGAATTCTAATTCACGCTGTAGCTGATCAGGGGCTAGCAGGTGAGTGTCGAACTTTCCGTGGTAGATGTCGGTGATGGTATCCAACAGGGTACCTTGGATACTTCTAAGATTTTGGATTAAACTGATAGCTGAGATCGCGGACAACATGAAATCTTGAGTTCTCTCTAGATTTTCTACTTCTTTCTTTAGAATAATGGAAGCGTTATCTAATTGATTTAGATGTTTATTTATCATCTTGTGTTGCAGTTGGCTGGATTGCTCTGTTCTTTTCAATACGTTGTATTCTGCTTCGATGACAGAAGTCTGATTTCTTAATAGAAAAGCTAGGTGTCGCTCGTTTTGTATTACTAACTGTATATCCTTTTTGTATTGCTCTGCGAATCGTTCGTCTAATACCCCGAACAAACTGTTGGCCCAAGTAACCAACACCATTGATTAGGCCGCGCCGCTGTCTGTTGTGCGCACTAAAGTGCTGATTAAGCATGAGTTTATTGTAGTGCTGTATTTCTGTATAGTCGTGCTTTAATTGTAGTGTTATAGTACTACAGTGACCTTTGACGTTTAGATATGAGCAGAGTCTATCTAAATACTGTAGGAACTTTGTAGCAGCGTCGTTTCCTTCCCAATAGGGACTCATATCATAATATAAAATTAGATTCCAATTATCTCGTATTATCTGCATATTATCTATCGATTCAAAATATAAGGAATTGTTGCTGGGTAATTCTGATATATTGAACGCTGCTTGAGTGTTTGTGAATACTGACATAAAAAAAATTAAAGAAATAGCAATGTATGCGAATATAGACCCTTGTATACATGCTGCTTTTTGCGATTGTGATTTCTTGTCTTTCTTTTCATATTCTTGATGGTCATTTCTTAATTCAAATAAGGTTCGAAATTCAGGCAGGCTAAGACGCTTGTTTGCGTTCTTAGTAAATGATATCGTAGTGATAACTCGCAATAGCCAAGCTAAAATGTTAGTTACCTTACGGAACGAGCTGTATTTCAATAACTGCTTTTCGATAATGCTATCCGCGGCAGTTTGTTGAACAGAGTTTGCTGTGCCTGCACATAACTTAGTTTTTGTTTCTTGATCGGTGGTATAAGTAGTGGGCGCGGAATCCTTTTCACAAAAAGAGTGTAATGACTGTGGCCCATGCCACCATAGAGTTTGATTTTTCAGTTGAGAAGCTAAGATTCCTCTGCTAGCTGCGTCTGCTGGGTTGTCTTTGGATATAACATATCGCCAGCAGCCGGGTTTCATCACTTCCGTTATAAGTTTCGTTCTGTTTGCAACAAACGGTTTCCAGCGGCCTGGGTCGCCCTGTAGCCATCCCAAGACCACCATTGAATCCGTCCATCCATAAATGCGTATATTTTGACCGCTCAAACTATTAATGACTTTAGTCATTAACTTCGCTAATAATAATGCTCCACTTAACTCTAATCTCGGTAATGATATGCTTTTAGATACAGGTGCTAGTCGTGCTTTGGCAACAACTAGAGTCGTAGATTGCTCGTATTTCTTCCGCTGGCATGCGTAAATAACCGCTGCATAAGCTTTGGTGGATGCATCACAATATCCATGGAGTTCAATGACCTCATTGGGTTGACATCCGATCCAGCGCGGTATTTCACAGTGATTTATATACGCCATGTCTTCACTGATTGTCACCCATTCCTTTTTTATGCTTTCCGGCTGTAAATTAGGTCCTTTAAACATTAGGTCATTCAAGCTATATCCACTCGACGTCCTTGCTGACGCATTAAATACCACGCGTAACTTTGTCGTAGTAGATTCCGCTCGCAGGACTGAGTGATGCGGTAGGTAACATGATACCCGATTGTTATTATTGCTGTGACTCGGCACCATGTATCCTAAGGCTATGTACTCACTGATGAACGCTTTATATTGTTCCGCTAAACTTGGTTGCTTATTAAATTTGCGTTCCAAATTTTGGAACTGTGCGATTGCCATCTCTTTAGATGAACCTAATTTTTCACCTATTTCTGGTTTCAATGGCAATCTTACTTCGTATCGCCCGTCCTCTTGACGTTTTGTTGTAGCTGAATAGAAGTCAACACACTGCTGATCTTCAGCTGATAAGTTAGATTGCTCGCTAATATCCTCAATCTCCCAGAATCGCTGTATATCCTGGGTATCATTGACGACCACGTTGCATTGATAAGACGGAATTTCACCGCCGCCGTATATTATCCAACCGAGCTGCGTTTCTTGTAATACGGGTTGTGATAGGCTTTCTCCTTTTATCAGTCCTCCCAGCAATATCATACCATAAACTTGAGCGCTTAATAGTAAGTCCACTGGGCGGCTACGGTCAAAGTATGGATCGGCTAATATCAGATTACCCAAATATGACCACTTCGACGCGTCAAAGGATTTAATTGGAATATTCCTAAGTACGTTCTGCATAACGAGTACATCCGTAACAAATGAAAATTCGTTGTATGTAGAAAAGCAGTTCAGTGTGATCACACCATTGCAGTTGCTTTCGTTCTCTCCTATACCAACGATTAATCCGTTGAATTTTGTTCGCTGTAAGCCTAATTTCTTTGCTGCACTCTCTTTTATCACAGAAACTTGTGACCCTGGGTCTATTAGGGCTCTTAAGATGTGATGAGATCCATCTACCGCTGCTACTTTAACTAGAGCTGTGGCTAACAATACCTCGTTGGAACCAGGACCGTGTTGTGAGACATGCGCTGTTATCGGTACATTTTCCTCTGTTAAATTTGATTCGCTTATTGTCGCCGTTGCAGTATTCGATTGCGACTTACTTTTTGAGCATGCGTCATGTAAAACGGAGTGGTGATTTCCTGCGCATTTGCGACATCGCCTAGCGGAAATGCACTGCTGGCCATTGTGATCAAATAAACAATTTTTGCACAATTTCAATTTTGCTACAGTATTTAATTTAGCTTCGTTTTGCAATCGTAGAAAATTTTCGCAATTATACAGGGCATGTTGTTTATTGCAAAATTGACATTTGATCGATGACACGTGTAAGGCTTTGGAATACGATTCTGGTTTATTCGACCTGTGGTCTGAATTATTATTGAAACGGTTTGGCTTTGGATTTTGATGTGAATGGCTAGATGATTGCTGATTATTGGATTTTGCTGACACCTGGTCTAACTTTCGACGAGATGTTTCCCAACCAGTGAATTTGCTCTCCAGATATTGCAAAAAATCTTGCAACACAGGTTGTTGTTTTTTATTTTTCAGGGAATCGTTGTAATCGTCGTAAGTATCGCTGTCTAGCTTTTGAGATAGTAAATATACGAGAATCGGATCCCAGGTGCTGATGTCAATCCCCAAGTTCCGTATCGCGTATATGCTCTCTAGAGTTACGTCGTGCAATTTTTTAACATGGCTAAATGATCGCTGCTGAGTATTGGGAAGACTTAGTAAGTTATTCATTATAGATATGAAAATAAGCCTTTCGTTATTATACCGACGGTTGAGAATCTCCCAACAGGCGTCGTAATTTTCTCTGCTAATGACAAGATGCTGTAAAAGTTTTCCTGCTTCCCCTATAACCTTCCCTTTCAAAAATTGCATCTTTTGCGCTTTGGAAAAGATCGGGTTGTTGTGAATGACTTCTGTAAAGAGGTCCTTGAACGATTTCCAGTTCTGAAAACGTCCCGTAAACTCAGGTATTTCCATTTTAGGAGCGGAGTGTTCTCGGTGGGAAACGCTTGATAGCTTTCTGTTAATCTTTAACTTTAATTTAGTATATGATCGCTCGTGCTGATTAAATACGACTTCATACTCGTCGTCCTCTCCACTTATTTCGCCGTCCAACTCCCAGTGAGGAGAGTCAATTTTTGACCAGCGTGCTTCTAGTGTTTTAAGAGCGTCTACCATTTCCCATTTTTCGGACATAGACTCTACATCGAGAAGCGTGATAGTTCTCTTGAACGCCTTAAAATTCGCCGCTTGCTTGCGAATCATATCGTCCAATTGGCTTTTGCAGCCCCGTGATTCCATTGCACGAAGTATGCTAGTTTTTGATTTTTGCTCGTGACCCGATGGTTCACCTTCTTCAGGCACCTCAGGTTGCTTAAATGGGGGCTGGGGACTTCTAGTGGGTTTTGACAGAGTTGGATCACCTCCGAACTGCTGTCGCTGCTGCTGTTGCTCCTTAATCAATACTTTGGCTGCTGTATATGCCTTGCTAACTTCTTCATGCTCGGAATTTGAAAGATAGGGATGCTCCTTGACCCCATATTGACAAAACTCTAAATGGTTGTTTTGAAAGTCGGACCAATACCTCTCTAACAACTCTAATCGCCTTCTGAAGTAATCATCCGTTTTTCTATCGGCGCTGTCCTTTTTGATGTTGATAGGGATTTTCTTTATCAACTCGCTGAGCTCACACTGCTGTTCGTAAAGTTCTTCCATGCTACTGATTTGCTGCTTAAGTAAAAAAAGGAAAGACCTTACTTGTTGATGGCTGCTAAATTGGACGCTAACGTCCTTGCTACTAGATGCTAGTGCTACTGCTTAGTAGCGATGCTTTGGTGCTGCTGGATAGCGAAGCTGTGGCTAGACAATGAAGGTGTCGCTATATACCGACTTGCTGCTGCTGAAGTTGCTGGTTGTCTCTTGCCCGAGACGCTGATAAACCACAGATGCCGGTGAAAGTGTTTGCTGCTAGGATTTCGTTCTTGTACGCTTAGCTAGTTAGATACGAAACCACGTTGACACTTTCCTCGTGACACTGTAATCCAATGCTAGTTCACCTGACCGGTTCACTCACAAGTACCTAATGTCCACGTCACTCCCGAAAAATAACGAAAACTAGATCTCGCGAGATGTCGGCCGATGGCTTCGAAGGACCATGTTAACGATTTGGTAGTCGGTAGATGGTAAAGAATACGGCAGATATATTTTTTTTTTTTTTTTTTTTTTTTTTTTATACCACTTAGTTGGCAGACAAGCACACGGCCCACCTGATGGAAAGTAGTTACCGTGGCCTATGGACGTCTGTAACACCAGAGGAGTCACAGTCACATATATGTTTTTTTGCTGAATTTATTACTCGGACCAATTTAATTATTATACTATAACAAAGGAGCGAGGGAGCACACGCGATGGCCGTTGATCGGGTACTACTTTTGATGTAATTCATTTATAGCCAACTAAGGTAAAAATGCTTAGTCGGCAGACAGTGTACGGTTGCATCGTACAGTCTGTAAAATAACATTCTAAACAGAAAAATATAAATATAAAACTGAGTTTTTAATTTAAAAATATTAAAAAGATACACCAAAATTGTTTACGTTTAGTTAAGAGTCTAACGGCATGGAAAAAGCAAGAAAATGTATCTAATCCAGTTTTTAAGACAAAGTTAAAATGTAACGACAAAATAAAAACATTATGGCCAGATACAGTATGGATCTCCAACCTGCGGCAGACCAGCAGGTATAAAAAGTTTGCTCAATTCCGATTCCGTAATTCAACTGGTTGACAGTTTTGTGCGGAAATCCGTTAAACCAAAACTACCCACAGGCGACAAAAGTAAAAAATCACAAAAAAGATCCACAAATTTTGAATTGTTTTGACGTCAGCAGAATCGAACGCAGCAACATCTTCAATTGCTTTTGCTTATTTCTTAATAAATACGCTATAATATAAAGAAAAAAAAAGTACCTACTTGCCGCGTGGTTCCCGCCAGATTAGAATTTGGACCACTTCATGTCTTCCCATGCGGTGTCGTACAAGGCGACTAAGGGATAGGACTGTTTAACATCAGACAGATATATACAGCCCAGACTCATCCTCAGGTCAACAATAGTGCCCGAAATACGATAATGATGATAATGCACCTATGCCTAACCGGCAAAAAGTGATATCTAGGGTTGCTGGCTTATCATTGGTCGAGCTCCAGTGACGTCACCCAGTTCGACCAATGACAATCTGTATTAACGCTGACGCAGCGCTGTGCGTGTGCTGTGTGTGTAAGCTTGAAGAATTGCACAGAAGGAGTTTTGGGCATTTTTTATAGGGTCTTGGAGTAGCAACTGTCCGATTTTCTTTCTATTGGCAATTTAATTGCTTATGGTACTGACATGTTATTACTTTATTACTAAAATGTAATGTTTTTCACTATTACCGATGGCCGACCCAGGACCATCTCTTACGATCTGGCCCTCTTCTCAGGTGTGGGGACTACAGAGTCTCCAACTCGTCCCCGGAAAACGGGGAGGCGCGCCGCCGCTGCAACAATGGTAACACTTGACAGCCTCATCATATGCTTTTTCACGGCCCGCTTAAAGGACAAATTATTTTTTAGCAGTGCCTGTGGTTTTGCTTTAGCAGAAACGACGACCAGCTTTCCCGTTTTATCTAATTCTCTGCCGGTGAATGTATACCTATAGCCTCTGTGGCGTGGTGGTAGTGAACGCAACCGTTACACAGGAGGCGCGGGTTCGATCCCCGCACAGTGCAAATATTTGTATGCATGAATATGGGTATATGCATTGGTCTGGGTGTTTCTATGTTCGTATTTACAAAAAAAAAGTATTTTATATTTTTCAACACTTTATTCCAAAACACCCTAAAGTACTCTTTCTTTACAAATTAACTGTATTTTTTAATGATTGTTAACGCAATGTGTTCTTAATGACCTCTTAACCATAAAACATTTCTTACATACATCACACTGCTAAGGTTTCACACCCGTGTGGCTACGAATATGGGCATCTAAGTCAAGTTTGCGAATAAAACCTCTAAAACTTACAAAATTACAAAATTAATCACGGACAATCTCAATAAGAAAAACAGAGTAATTTCAATATTTCTAGACATGTCCAAGGCGTTTGACTTTGTAAACCATAATTTATTACTGCACAAGCTTGAGAGATTTGGAATCCGTGGTAAAGCGCTGGATTGGCTCAAGAGTTATCTAGAGAACCGCTATCAATGTGTAGAAGTACTTAGCATATCTGGGAAATACAATTCTTCCTCCAGGTCCGACTTTAAATTATTAAATAGTTCTGGAGTACCCCAGGGAAGTATCCTTGGCCCTTTGATGTTTATTATGTACATAAATGATCTACCTGATGCGACGGAACATAGCTGCGTACTATATGCTGATGATATCACTCTAATTATTGAAGACGACAATAAAAATAACCTAGAGCACAAGGTAAACAAAGCGTTAAATAATATAGTAAATTGGTTAGACTGTAATTATTTAAAAGTAAATTTTAACAAGACACATATGATACAATTTCAGACTTATAATAGCAAACCTATCAAACTTAATGTACAATATAAAGATAAAATAGTCCGAGAAGTAGAAACAACTTCATTTTTGGGTATTACTATCGACAAATACTGTACCTGGAAACAACAAATTGAAAATGTTTGCATGAGTTTGGAGAGGTTTGTTTATGCACTATATCGCTTGAGACAAATATCAAGTATAGAAACGGCTCTCAGTGCATATCACGGTTGTCTCATCAAAATTAAGATATGCACTTATAATATGGGGCAATTCTGTGGAGGCCTACAGAGCATTCATTGTGCAAAAGAAATGTATTCGAGCTATATTTGGTTTAAAGCAAATAGACAGTTGTAAGGAATATTTTAAAAAGTACAATATACTTCCACTACCGAGTCTGTACATATTTGAGATTTGTGTCTTTGTACGCACTCATTTGCATTTATTCTGTAAGCATAATGATGCCGTAATTAGAGCGAGTAGGCACACTCATAAGCTTTTAATACCTAAACAAAGGGTCAATGTTTTTATTAAGAATGTATATTGTATGGCAGTACATATTTATAATAAGCTACCAAATAGCCTCAAAGAAGTTAATACGATTAATGCATTTAAAAGAAAACTGTTTACACTGCTAATGGATAAATGTTTTTATAGTATTGACGAATTTTTTAATTGTGGTAATTTGTGACATTTTGCATGAAAATAGTAATTTATATAATAATTTTAACTATGTGTATTATCGAATAATGTAATTTTTAAATTCTATGACATATTTTGTACGCCGGATATTGGCAGAGTGTGGCTTGTACCTACCTGAAATGTAAACATCTATTTCACCCATATTCCTACAAATAAACTCATTTCATTTCATTTCATTACAAAAATTACATTCATAAAGTCTCTCACCAGTATGTAAACGAAAATGTGCTCGTAAAGTACTCTTATGTCTGAAACATTTCCTACATACATTACACACATATTGTTTCTCGCTCGTGTGAATACGAAAATGAGAATTTAAACTACCTTTTTGCTTGAAACATTTCTTACATACATACATCACACTCATAGGGCTTCTCATCCGAATGTTGTACCCGAATATGAATATCTAAATACATCTTTTGACTGAAATGTTTTTTACATAAATTACACTCGTACGGTTTCTCTCCTTTCTGCATACAAACATGAATGTCTAATCTAAATTTGTGACTAAAACATTTCTTACATTCATTACACTCATAAGTTCCCCGAATTGAATGTGTATAACGATGGACATTTAAGGAAGATTTGCTTTTAAAACATTTGTTACATACATTGCACATATACATATATGACGAAGTCTCCTGCCCAGTATTATAGGTAGTGACGTCAGAGACGTCACCACCTTCCATTATATTAGTGTTTTCCATGATTGATTTAAACGAAGATTGTTTAAGATTATTATTTATTACACTTACACTTCACAATTTATGGTGGTGAACTTCACTCTCATAAAAATCACTATTAAACTTATATAAAAAAACACTACTAGACTTATACAAACACTACTACCCTCATAGAGGTGTAAACACCTCGAGCACTGGCGAGCGAATGACACACGACTGCAGCGCGCGACCTTTTATATTGGCAAAGCGGCGGCGGGGAGACCGGAGTGGGAGTTGTTTACGCCGATCGCGCCACTCAGAACACGTGCAAAGTGACGTCACTTGTTTTGTTTAGGGTGAAATGCTATTTTGCGCCGATACGACCATTCTGACCGGCAGTGCGCGCTCTGCACCAGCCGTGATAGATGTTTTGTGGATGATTAACTGAAACAATTCGTATTGTTAAATTTTCTTAATTTTTACCGTGTTTATAACTGTGGTACTTTCTTGTTGTGTACACTGTGGTACTTTGTTGCGTACACTGTGGTACTTTGTTGCGTACACTGTGGTACTTTGTTGCGTACACTGTGGTACTTTGTTGCGTACACTGTGGTACTTTGTTGCGTACACTGTGGTACTTTGTTGCGTACACTGTGGTACTTTGTTGCGTACACTGTGGTACTTTGTTGCGTACACTGTGGTACTTGGTCATTGAGTAGGTGATATAAATGGAAACATACAAACCATTAAGGAGTTACTCCCCATGGGTTTGTTGTTCATTTATATTGGCATGTGAAGTAGATGGTACAGGTTCATTGTCTGAAGTCTCATCTTCTTCCGCCGATACTGCCACCTGATCACTGGGCTGTGGTGCTCGCCGGAGTTGGTCGTGAGCAACTTTTCTTGGACGACCTGTACCAATCACTTTTTTTACTAGGTAGCGATCATTATCCAAAACTCTGGTGATCTCATATGGATCACTATATTTTAAATCCAACGAAGTTTGATTACGAGGATTATTTTTTATGAGAACATAATCGCCACGTTTGAAATGACGGATCTTTGCTTTCTTTGAATCAAAACGTAATTTGTCCTGCTCTGCATTTTGTGACATCTTTTGATGAACATGACTTGAGAGGGCCTCGATATTAATTGTCTGCTCGTCGATATTTACAAGCGTGAGTAACTCAGGTGGGACACAATGTCTACGCCGAGTTATTAAAGTGAGCGGAGCTACTCCTGTCACTCGGTGAGGTGTACAGTTCAACGCTAACTGTAGCTCTTCAAGTGTCGTATGCCATTCTTCTGTTTGATAGTTTTTGATCATAATTAGAGAGTTCTTGACTGTTGCTACCACTCGTTCAACCTGCCCGTTTGCTCGGCTGACTCCTGGTGCTATTGCATGGATCACTATACCTGTACGATCACAGTAGAGTTTAAACTCGCCCAAAAACTCCCTTCCACCGTCGACTATAATTTGTACTGGAGTACCAAATAAGTGCACTGTACGTTTTAGTGCAGCCAACGTACCGTGAGGATTCTTGTTAGCTGTGTGATGTAGGAGAACATATTTTGTAAAAGCATCTATGGTGATAATAACATACTGTTGGTCATCGGATGTTCCCAATTTCCCAGTTATATCCATGTGGATAACCTGAAATGCAGTAGTTGGTTTCTGAATAGGGTGCATTTCAGCCTGTATTGCACCGGATGGTCCTTTTGACGTTCTGCAAACCACACAGTTATCTACAAATTTTCTAATAATTGTGTTCATGTTAACAAACCAGTAGCTGTCCTTAATTTTCTGCAACGTCTTCTCCCAACCAGGATGTTTCAAAGCAGTGTGAAACGAGTTTATAAGACTCCACTGAAAAGACTTTGGAACTACTGTGCAATGTTTTCGTTCAAATGTTGGATCTTGAATAATCCGTTTGAGGACATTATCTTCCAGTACGAAATCATTGTTGGGAACGTTATTGGTCATTCCATCCATAATAGCTCGTAGTCCTTCATCTCTACGTTGTTCAATTTTTAGCCAGTTCAGATCTCTATTCATTATGTTCACTGTAAGCTCTACTGGGTTTCGACTAAAGTAGTCGGCATGTTGAAGCTGTTGACCCTTACGGTATTCAACCTCAAAATGATAATTCTGTAAAAATGCCCACCAGCGATGTATTCTAGGAAGTAGGTCTTTCTTATGCTTGGACGCCTTCAGCGCATTACAATCTGTGATGATGGTAAACTTACGCCCATAAAGATATTGCCTGAAATGTTTTACTGCTCGAACCACTGCCAAGGTCTCTAATTCGTAAGAGTGATATCTGCTCTCGGTTTCAGTGGTCCTCATACTCATGAAGGCAACAGCGTGCTGTCGCCCCGCCATTACTTGCACCAGTACTGCTCCAAATCCTAAACTACTGGCGTCTGTGTACAATAATATTGGAGCCTCTTCTTGGAAGAGTGTAAGTACTGGAGACGATGTTAAACACTGAATGACGTTCTCTCTGGCAGTTTCATGACGTTCATTCCATTCCCATTTAGCTCCCGGTTTGGTTAATTCATATAGTGGTATTAGTTGACGTGAAAAATCTGGAATAAATTTTCTAAAATATCCTGCCAAACCACAAAATTGTCTTACTTGTTTAGGTGTTTTTGGTACTGGTGCCTTTACAAGAGCATCAATTTTACGTGGGCTTGGCCGGACTTGTCCATTACATACCACGTTGCCTAAATATTCTATTGAGCGCTTGAAAAAGCTGCATTTATCAGCATTAATGGAGAAACCAGCATCTTGTAGAGCTATGAGAATGCGTTCAATGTTAGAAAATCCTTCAGAAATATCTTTACATTTACTTAATACGTCGTCAACATAAACTTGAGCGGCGTTTCCCAATAATGAATTCAGGGCTCTATTGATACATCTTTGATATACTGAACAGGCGTTGCTTAAACCAAATGGCATCGTAACATATTCGTATAAACCATCTGGTGTGACAAACGCCGTTTTCTCAATTGATGTTTCTGCAACTGGTATTTGATGAAACCCTGCTGCCATGTCAAAAGTTGTGAAGAATTGTCCTTTAGCCAGCTGATCAATTTGATCTGAAATAAGTGGTAGTGGATAATGGTCACGTAGAGTGTTAGAGTTGAGTTCTCTAAAATCCACGCACATACGATCATCACCATTCTTCTTTTTTATCAGGATTATAGGGCTGGAGAAAGGAGACTTACTTTCACGTATAATACCATGTTCCATCAATTCTTTTACTATACCTCTTACTTTTTCTCGTTCAACTGGACTGAGTCTGTAGGGTCTTCGTTCTACATACTTTTCTGGATTCTTCAATCGAATTTCTAACTCTCCAGTCTTGACACGTGTAGTTGGATATCCCCTGATAAACAGATGCTGATACTTGTTTAGCAGAGTGCGTAATGTGGTAATGTCCTCTTGATTCGTGAGATCACAATCTAGTTTGTCGAAGATTGGATTTAAGCTTTGAAAATGATTAATATTTCGCAGATGTGTTAATCTTGTCCCGTCTGAATTGATAATCATAGTAAGGTTCGTGTTGTTTATCAGGTTCATGCCTATTAAGATATCTGTCGTGATTTCATAGTCGGTTACTATATGAAACTGTAGTTATTTTATTTATTTATTTATTCAACTTTATGCACAGTAATTTTGTACAAAGGCGGACTTAATGCCAAAGGCATTATCTAACAGTCAACCTTAGGGTGATGCAGAGATACATTGAGGTAGGTGCAGTGCACTATGACCACAATAATAATACATACATTATACATACACACTATAATACATAAGAAATTCATACACATACTTTTAAATATATTTACTTACATATTACTTACTTATACTTACTACTTATATATATACTTATATATATTCGTATAATATATACTTATATAATATAAACTTACCTATACTTACATAATTATACATAATGACAAAGTATTTCTAACATTAAGGTTTTACATATTACTATGACTAGGGGCTACTGTAGTAGAGCTGACGTACTTTGTACTTGAATGTTGCACGGTTAGTAGTCATCCGGATTTCGAGAGGAAGCGCATTCCAGAGGAGAATTGCTTGCACGAGGAAAGAAGAATGAGTTAGGCTGGAACTATGAGTAGGACAGTGGAGAAGACGGTTGTCAGCTGACCGCAGATTTCTGTTGTGATGAGAACCAAGTAGCTGAATATGAGATGATAAATAAGAGGGGACATTAGGAGTGGCTAAAATTTTATGTATCATCATCACCGCCCTCAAGCTGCGTCGCTGACGTATCGGCAACCATCCTAACTCCGAACGATGAGCTGAGACGTGATCATATTTCCTAAGGTTAAAGGTGAATCGAATGCAATTGTTGAGAAGGCGGTCGAGTTTATTGAGCAGATCTGCATTCAGGTCGAGATAGCATACATCACCATAGTCCACGATTGGAAAGATTAGCGTTTGCATTAGCATTGCCTTGGTTTTGGTTGGTAGAAAATTTTTGAGGCGATAAAGACTACGCAGCATTCCTGTAACCCTCTGACAGACCCTTGTAACTTGAACTTGCCAGTTCAAGGTGGAGTCAACATTCAATCCCAGATTTTTGACACTATGCGTGACAGGAATAATTCTTCCGTTGAACTTTATTGTTGGCAGAGTTGCACTGTCTACCTTATTCATCCTATGGCTACTTCCAATTAAGATACTCTGGCATTTATCGGGGTTAACAGAAAGACCAAACCTGTCACACCAAACGCCTATTGAGCGCAAATCGGAATTAACTCTGTCAATAGCCTCTGAAAGGTTCTCCACGCGGGCTTGGCTGTATATCTGTAGGTCATCGGCATACAAATGATACGCACACTGAAGTTCAGAGGTAATGAGGTTAATGAATATAGAGAATAAAAGAGGTGAAAGAATACCGCCTTGCGGAACACCAGAGTCGAGGTTGCGCCAGCTAGATGAAATTTCGTCTGCGCAAACCGACTGTTGGCGTCCACGAAGATATGAAGAGAACCACTCCAGCTCGTCGGCTGAGATCCGAAGATGGGCTAGTATGGCTAAAAGGATGTCGTGATTCACGCAATTGAACGCATTTGAGAAATCCACTAACACTAGCACTGTGATACAACCTTTCTCTATTCCGTCCCTGACATCTCCCGTTACTTTAAGGAGTGCGGTTGTAGTGCTGTGTCCCGGTCTGAACCCGGATTGTAATGGACTTAGTATCCCATTGGAGTGCACATAGTTGGACAGCTGGCGATGAACACAGGCTTCTAATACCTTGGATAGGAAAGGGAGAATGGAAATAGGACGAAAGTGATTGGGAAGAGAGGGATTGGAGATTTTAGGAAGAGGACGCACATAAGCTTTACGCCACAAGTCAGGAAATTGACCAGAGTCAAGTGAAAAGTTGATGATGTGTGTTATAGCGGGAAGGAGTTGGTCCATGATAGTGGTTATCATACGGCGACTAATGTCATCACAGCCGACTGCCTTTGACTTAATTGCGAGAATAGTCTTCTTGATCTCCGCCGACGTGACTGGAGTGAATTGAAAAGGTTCGTAATTGGGACTGGGCAGTCCGGTGATAGAGTTAACCGTTTGACGCTTGGTTGGGCCATCAATTGTGTGAGAGGTAGAGAAATGATGGTTAATGGCATCCAACTCAATTGTCTTGGGTAGCTCCAGCTGTCTTGGCTTACCAATGCCCAGCGTCCCAAGAAACCTCCAGACATCGACAGATGTACAGGAAGATAAGTTATCAAGAATATGTCGGCGTTTAGCGTTGCGTATCACCTGATTACACCGATTCCTGGCAGTTTTATAAGAATCCCAGTTGATGACAGAACGATTCTTTTTGAACTTACGAAAAGCCCGGTCTCTCCCTTTCATAGCGGTTCGAACATCACTCGTTATCCACGGAGCTGGTCTATGTTTTAATTTCACCCTCCTCACGGGTGCATGGATGTCATAGAGGCCAATAACTGTTTTGTTAAAAGTACGAACCTTATCATCGATGGTGCTTGCCTCTGTTAAATCCTCCCAACTGACTTTGGCAGCTTCATTGCACAATTTTTCAACATCCATGCGCCCGAAGCATCGTCTGTCCAATACTTTGTGTTTGAGTTTAGGGGGCTTAAGAATGTAGGAGATATAGATCAGGTCATGATGAGAGAAAGCTGGAGCTAGATACTGACCGTGAGTTCGAACAAGCATAGGCGAAGACGTAAGTATTAAGTCGAGCCATGTGTCCTCAACATCTTTATTGTGGTGTGTGGCCTGAAGCGGTAAAACCTGAAGACTGGCTGACTCGACTATGTTAAGAAGCTTTATGGCTCGTGATGACGAACTAGGGAGAAGATTAGTGTTAAAATCGCCCATGATGATGTGATGCTCGTAATCAGACCCCAAGGATTCAAAAACCAATTCGATATCGGTGAAGTAGTTGACACTTGGAGGACAATAAACAACACCCAGGAGGGCTTTGACACCCCTGACCCAGACCTCAAGAAAAAGAAACTCGGCTGTTGCGGAGTACACAGAAGGTGATGAAGCAACTATTTTGTACGGGAAGTCGCTACGTAGGTATATTGCTACCCCACCGCGCTCCTTGCCCGTCCTGTCGTTTCTTATTAAAATAAATCCGGGCAGTGGGTAGGATGTGGATGGTAAGTGTGGTTTAAGAAAACTCTCAGAAATCAGGATGGCATGAACATGGGAGTCAGCAAATGTCGCAACCAGGTCACTGTAATGGTAGGGCACACTTTGTGCATTTATATGACATACGTTGAATGTCTGCCCTGATTCCCGAAAGGTATCACGGAGCTTGTCGCCAAGTGTACTATCAGTGACTGAACAAAAACTGTCGTCTTCAGATAAAAAATCCGCCCCATGGATTGAATGATATGAGATACTGTCATCGGAGGAGTAATTCATGTTAAGATATTCAAAGCAAGTATATAAAATAAAATATGAATAAAATAACGCTAGTACTTAATTACGAGATAAATATGCAAAAAGTGCTACCTATTTTGTTTATTTAAAAATATATATTAAAAATAGACTAAATATCAGTAATAATACCTACTATAAAATAATAAAAGTGATTATTGTGTATTACTATACAATTATATAAAATTTCGATCAACGTTGTGTCTCTGCACCACCCGCCAGCCAACAACACACTATTAAATATTATACACATTTTCAAAAATAAAACATGGAGAAGAAACAAAAACAATCGAAACATGAAAGTAAAACAATGGTGTCTACTTATTGTTGTAACGAAACGTTAATTTAAAAAAAAATAAAAAAGTAATTGTTTAGGAACAATCAGGAACGCAACCTATGTGTCATTGTCGTTGTCACTTGACTTTGTCAAGTCAAGTGACAGTTTTGACAGTTTGCAGATTGTTTATTTATATGACAAATCAACCCGTGACAACAAAGTACATTTAATATTTATTATTTACTAGCAGGTAGAATTAGAATCGGATAAATATAGGTAGTAACTACATGAGTTAATAATAACTACGGTGTGTTGTGATACCTGCGTATCCATACGACGGGTTATATGAAGCAAGCGTACATCAAAATTGTTACTCGTTTCGGCCAATGTTCTTGAATCCACCAGATAGAGGGGCACCGGGAGGCCTGGGATGCGCCTTAGTTAAAGCCTGTAGATCCTCGGCATTGGTTATTTTCCGCCTACTACCGTCAGGAACCTTAACCACAATTACACCGTCCTGCGTCCAACAAGCTCTAGTACCGAAGTGTAACCTCGTCTTGGTGAATACTGCCTGCCTGGTCCTGGTCAAGAACTCTCTTATTGAGATGGATGACCCCTTCAAGGCTGTTTTAGCTCTCCATATGACTGTTCGAAGTTCCAAGCTTGAAAAACGCACTAGAACAGGCCGATGATGCTCCTTACTGGCAGCTCCCAATCTATGACAGGTAATAACCGACGCAGACGAGCAGTCCTTCAGAGCTAGATTTTTGTGAAGAACGTCTACGATAACCTTCTTACAGTCTTCATTCTCTTTCTCTGCAACCCCCAGGAACAAGAGTGCCTTACGTCGATGTCTAGTCTCAATGGTGTCAATAGTCTTTGAGCACTCATTAATTTGTTTGCGTAGTAAACCGAGCATGCTGTACACTAGCTCCCTGAAGGTCCGGAACTCTTCAGCCACTCTTGCCACAGTGTCCTTAGCCGGACCACCACTTTGAAGCTGTGCCTCTAACTGCTCCATCCTCTTCGTAAAACACTCCTCTAGTGACTTCTGTGCTAACTCAATAGTTGAGAGTTGAGACATGATTTGCAAATGTGTTGCTGTTGTGCTGGCAGGTGGTGAACTTTGGATTTAAGTTACATAAACTTTAGCAAACGTGAGTAGTATCACTTTAAACTATATGCCACTCAATTCACCGAAATATTTGCAATAAATATAAGTATTTCTAATTAAAATTATATTTAAATTCTTATGAGATGTGTTAACTTTCTTACACCTACCGCCAAAAAAATGATATGTTATCAATATTCACAATCGTAATTAGTGCGGCTATGGAAAGAACAGGAAATTGTCCAATACCTTTTAAATAATTTGCAGTATCCAACCTTTTCCCTGGTAACTGTGCAGCAACGGATTCTCGTATCAGCGAGCATTCGGCACCGCTATCGAAAATTGCCTGAAAAGTTTTTAGTCCAATATTTACCTGGACCGGAGCTAGTTTTGTTCCTGAAATGAAATTAACGTTTGATGTCAGTGAACGTTGCCGCTTGAAACAGGTTTCAAAGGTATGTCCAGGTTTCTTGCAGAAAGAACAATTTATTGTTTTAGTATCCTGGTTAGTGATTAAGTCCTTCGTATCAGTTTTTGTTTTATTCTTTTCTTCAGATTTAGATTTCACTGGTTTGTAGTAACAGTCACTAGTATCATGATTATTTCTTTTACAGATTCGACAGTAAGAACCCGACGGATTAGTGGTTGAAGTACGTGCCCTCTTACTGGGGTTCTGATTACTACCATAAGGATGAGAACGCTTCAATGTTCTTATTGACGATGCAACAGAGATTAACTCAGGCACCGTGGTAGCCCTGGCGTTCAGTAGCTCAATTCGAAGTCTTTCATCATTAATGCACCCAATGACTGCTTCAACAGCATCTTCATTTGATAGCTTGTCTTTTGTAATCCTTTTCCATAAGACCCAGGCTCGTGATAAGTATTCAGAAATATCTTTTGAAGTGTCATAGGTATGTTCTCTGAAACGAACTACGTCTCTGGAGTAACGGTTTTCTGGTTCAAAAGTCGTTATCAGGTTATTACGTAACTCGTGCCATGAAGATGCGGTAACCATCCAGTCGTCAACCCACATCTTTGCTCTGCCCTTGAGTAGGCCACCAACCTTCATGCGGATATCAAAATCACTAAGTTTGTATGTTTCGATGGCTTTATCAATGTGTTGACACCACTCACGTATGCCTACGTTCGTGTCCGGATCAAATGAGGGTAGAAAAATATCATTGATACGTACCTTCATTTCTTGGGGTTTATTTAATTGTGCTGACATTTGTTGCATTACCTGCATCATCTGCATAATGAATTGTGGCGGTAGGTTGTTTACCGGTGCGTTAAACGAATTTAATTGTGGTTGATTATGTTGAAAATTCGTTCCATTTGTGGCATTTAATCCATATTCCAATGCCACGTCCTTATCAGGTTGTTGAGCGGAAGTGGCTACGAATCCCACTTCTGATGACGAAGTCTCCTGCCCAGTATTATAGGTAGTGACGTCAGAGACGTCACCACCTTCCATTATATTAGTGTTTTCCATGATTGATTTAAACGAAGATTGTTTAAGATTATTATTTATTACACTTACACTTCACAATTTATGGTGGTGAACTTCACTCTCATAAAAATCACTATTACACTTATTTAAAAAAACACTACTAGACTTATACAAACACTACTACCCTCATAGAGGTGTAAACACCTCGAGCACTGGCGAGCGAATGACACACCACTGCAGCGCGCGACCTTTTATATTGGCAAAGCGGCGGCGGGGAGACCGGAGTGGGAGTTGTTTACGCCGATCGCGCCACTCAGAACACGTGCAAAGTGACGTCACTTGTTTTGTTTAGGGTGAAATGCTATTTTGCGCCGATATATATACTACAATATGGGGTTCTTCAAGAGGGGCATCAGAAGGTTTCTTCATGGTCGGCAGCGCGAATGTGACACCCCTGGTGTTGCATACGTCCATAGGCCACGGTAACCGCTTCCCATCAGGTGGGCCGTGTGCTTGTCTGCCAATAAGTGGTATAAAAAAAAAAAAAAAATGGTTTCTCATCTCCGTGTATAAGTTTATGTGTATTTAAATGGTCTTTACGAATAAAACATTTTTTACATATGTTACACTCATATGGTTTCTCACCTGTATGTGTACGAATATGTTGTATTAAAGTATATCTATGTTTATAGCATTTCTGACAAGTGTGACACGAAAAATGTTTAGGTTTTATGCTTGAACTGCTATTAACACTTTGGTCAGTACTGATTTTATTTGCAGATTTTTCTTTTCGAGCGTCATTATGATGTGATGTGTTTAGGTCTATTTTGTTGCGAGTTTCCACTATCTTGTCTCAAATGGTTTGTCGACAACAGCTCTTATAATCTCTCCTTTCTGTTCTATAGCCTTGTCCAATGTTTGGTCGGTTATCTTAAGGTTGTTTAACAGTGTATGCAGAGGTGAATTAACATACACATTTCACCAAGCATTGTATTCGGTCTCACGTAATAGGGAGTGAGCCATTGTTGACGCTAAGTCTGGGCCGTATACTGTCTGATGTTAAACAGCCCTATCCCTTAGTCGCCTTGTACGACACCGCATGAGAAGAGGAACCACACTGGTATTGAGAGTATCCACTGAAAAGTAGGTAGAACCAGTCTATCAACTCACCATTGACGACGTCAATAGGCTCCTCCTTCACGATACCCAGAGGTACGTCGCACTCCGTGTGTAAACCAAGTGCGCTGTGATATAGGACCACTGTGCCACCGACCCTCGCTTTTTATAATCGGCTATATTTTAAGCCGATGTCTATGATTAGATGTCTCGTCTATTGTGTAAATAGTAAAGCCTTGGATGCATGAATAGTAAACACACAAACATACACACACACAAACCACACGTACAATCTTTACCTACTTATAAATAATCTTATTTTTATCCGTGTTTCCTTCTTCCTACAGTCCCGGGGCCTTTAAGCGGGGCGTGAAAAAGCATCTGATGAGGCCGCCAAGCTGAGTGCCACCATTGTAGCACTTAGTGTCTGTAATGGTGACCCTCTTTCCTGAGACTTTGCCTTTAGCTTACCATCAGGCGAGGTGAGGTCAAGTTGGCGTGTCCTATATAAAATAAAAAAAAAAAAAAAAAAAGCCTTGTGTAATTTTGGGTTTAAGTAAAACCATTGTCAACCATACCAAAGGAAAGGGCACTGCTTATCTTTAACACAGGATGCCTGTAGCCTATCTAGGAAAGCAGTTAATCATTCACTGTATCACTGTTTTGAATAAATGAAATTGATTGATTCAAATTGCCGCGTGGTTCCCGGCAGAGAAGAATTTGGACTACCCGATCTCTTACCATACGGTGTCGTACAAGGAGACTAAGGGATAGGGCTGTTTAACATCAGACAGATATATTCAGTCCAGACTCAGCCGCAGATGCTGGACTTGAGTCAACAATAGCACCCGGTAGACGGCAATAGGCTCACCACCTATTACGTGGGACCGAATTCAATGATTAGTGCACAGAACAGTTAAAGGAGGTTAGAAGGGCCTTGTGGGCGGGGAAGGCGCGCCGCGCATATGAGCAAATGCTCATATCCCACCGAAATTTACTTAGCGGCCAACACAGTCGCGCTCTCATTGTGACAACGTAAGAAGCTCCGCGAAAAAAAAGAATTATGCCGTGTTGCGCTATAATAACGTGTCGGAAAAGAAGCCAAGTGTGTAGTGTACCCCAAGAAGGGATTTCTTTTCATCGGTAAGTCAAAAAACCTTAAAATACAAGTAATATTTGTAATTATTACAAAAGTATTATGTAATTTGTAGACAAAAACGACATAATCGCAAACTGATACAAAATTATACATTGCTTGCAATACATGAGTACCGTCTTGTACTACGTGAGCGATCGCGCAGTGTATAGCGTTCTTTGCGAGAATCGCGTGTGCCGAGCTAAAGCTTGCAATGCCGCGATATCCATGCGTATCGATAGTGTTGGACAAAATGATCCGTTATAAACACTGTCGATATTAAGTACGTACACAAATTATTATTATCAGTATTTTTTTTTTTTTTTTTTCTCTTCTATGGCGATCCCAACGATTCCGCCAACAACTCAGTTTTTATGTAGGTACTGATTACTGATCAAAATAACGTGTGAAAGTACAAGTGTCAATAAACCAAATTTCTTTTCCATACAAACAGTTGATTTGGAAAGAGGCCAAAAGGTTTATGGAGTGTTGAAATACCTGAAAAGAGGAGACATCATTAAAGCAGACACAATGTTAAGTGTTAGAGCAAACGAGCACAGTTTTACAGGTTAATATTGTTAAGATCTATGAAGTCACATAATGTATAAATGAGTGGGGAATTGACATAAGTCAGGAGGGTGTTAAAGTTGGCAGGAAGAGGGAAATCGTTTGAGGGAAGGAGATCATATAGGGATACATTCAACCTAGAACATGAGAAGAAAATGTGGTCAGGAGTTCCTTCGTCCAAGCCACATTCACACAGAGAGCTATCCCTTATCCGTATCTTGGATAGAAAAACATTTGTGCAGGCATGACCCAATCGCAGACGGCAAATAACAGAGGTTGCTCGCTTAGAAGCTTTGCGGAATTTAAAGAACCAGGGTTTACACGGTATGTCCTTTTGGATTGAAGCATAATGCCTACCCTTAGATGAGCTGGACTGGGACCAATGCACATTCCACTGAGATGCTAAACATGTTTTGGCGAGAGAGAGTAAGTCCTGAGAGAAGGATCTGAATTGGTCACGAGATCCACTAGTTGAAGCCGTCCTGGCAAGAGAGTCAACCACAGTATTACCCAAGATTCCACTATGTCCTGGTATCCAGGCTAATGAGACCACGAGGCCTTTATTGTGGCACCTAAAAAGTGAGTGTTTAATTTGGAGAATTAAGGGAGATCTAGATTTACTAGAGAATTGGTTAGCTATGATGGCCAGTAAGCAACTCTTGGAATCTGTGAAAATAACTGATTTGCTGATACTGTGAGATTCAACGTATAGTAAGGCCTCCAAAATGGCAATAGCTTCTCCAGTAAAAATAGTGTTAATGTTGGGGGATTTAAAAGATAATAATATATAATATTATAATGAGGAATCCATACGGCAGATCCAACACAGGAGCTATCAGACAACTTGGAGGAATCTGTGTATATGGCTATAGAGTCCTGCCATTTTTGGCTGATTAGTCGTTGTAGAATCCTTTCGGCATCTACCAAATGTTTACTAATGCCAGTGTCCATATTGATATCAGCTAAGTGGATTATGGATTCAAATGGAATTTCAAAGAGGGGGTTAAGTTTTGATTGGAAACAGGGGAAAGGAAGGCGAACATAATTCACAAATGAATTGAATAGACGAGGATGATCTTTATGAGTCCAATACCCACCAGATGAAATATACTCAGACAGGGAATGTAGCTTAGGTATCAGAGGATGGAAAGCGAGTTGAGAAGTCTTATAGAGGTACCTATCGGAGAGATATTGTCTCCTCAAGAATAAAGGAGGATCAACACACTCTAATTGTAGAGCATTTATTGGCGATGACTTCATGGCACCCAGGATTATTTGAAGGCATTTCGACTGGATCCTATCTAGCGAAGTAAGAGCCGTTTTGTTGCAGGGTTCAAGAAGAAAGGATCCATAATCCAGATGACTGCGAATCAGAGCATTATACAGCAGTTTCTGGCAATAGGGATGAGCTCCCCACCAGACACCGCCCACAGACCGTATGATATTTAATTTTTTTTCACACTTCTGAATGGTATAATTAATATGCTCTGTCCCTGATAACTTGGAGTCTAATATCATACCTAAAAATTTGACATTATCTTTTACAGGAAAGATTTGGTTTTCGCAAGAGATCACACAATCGGGAATGGTACGGCGACGGCTGAAGACTACAACCGTGCTTTTCGGGATTGAGAGAGATAGTCCATGATCTGCAAGCCAAATATGAAGGTAATAAATAGCAGAGTTTAGTTTTGTCACTGCATCCGATATTTGCTCCGTGGATACATACAGAGCCAGATCATCTGCATATTGTAGAATGTTGACGAAGGAAGTTACAGAGAGATCTAAATCCGATGTATATATACTGTAGAGAAGGGGGCTTAGTACAGAACCCTGAGGAAGACCCTTCCAAATGATTCTAGAGGGGAGGATAGAATTTTGATACTTAATTTGAATATTCCTACCAGAGAGGAAATTCGATACAAAGTTAACAATCTTCTCTGGAACACTCAGCTTTTGCAACTTTTGCCTGAGCACAGGAAGAAGAACATTGTCATATGCAGATGCTATGTCCAAAAACAACCCCACACAGAAATTATTTTTGGACATTGCAATCCGAACATCAGTAGTAAAGATGGATAAACTATTCGGAAGTGCCCAAACCCGTACGAAATCCGAACTGGGTTTTAGAAAGTAGACCCTGACTCTCTACGAACCATTCCAATCGGTTTTTAATAAGATGTTCTAAAATTTTAGCCATTGTGCAAGAAAGAGATTGCTCTTTCTTGCACAATGGCTAAAATTTTATATATTTACGATAACTTAAGGGATCATCGCTAGGTTTGCCAGGTTTTAAAATTGGAAGAACAATTTGAGATTTCCACTCTTCAGGGGGAATACCAGAGCCGAAAATTAAATTTAGAATGCTTAAGAAAAATTTTTTGATGGATAGACTACTCTTAACAATGAAGGAGTATGGGATGCCATCTACTCCAGAAGATGAATCCTTTAGTGGTTCCAACACCGCCAGAAGTTCGTTAAGAGTGAAAGGAGTATCAAAGTGATGATTAGGATGGGAAGAGGAGAGGTGAACAGAACACTCAGAAGAAGTAGGGACTGATGGAGGAGCCAATTTCTGCGCGAACTCCTGGATCCAGACAGAAGAATCATTTGAAGCTATGTGGTTAGATGATATAGAGTATTTAAACTTTCTAATATTTTTCCATACCAAGGATGAGCGTGTACGTGGAGATAGATTCTCGCAAAACCTGTGCCAGCCATCACGTTTCTTTTGGGAGAGGAGTCTGACTGTTTCAGCAGCCACCCTTTGATAGTCCAGGTAATTTGACCGGGACATATCTCTTATATATGCTTTTTCAGCCTCTTTCCTCTTTTTACATGCAACTGTACACGATTGATCCCACCAAAGTAAGGAAGGGAGATTATTCCTGGGAGGTTTCTTGACTGGAAATGACTTGTCTGCAGCAATCAAGAGAGCTTTCTTGAAGCAGGAATATACAGAATGATAATTATCGGAGTTCGGAGTTGGCAATAGTTCTATCTCTCGATCCAGCCAACTAGAATATACCTCCCAGTCAACTCTTGAGAGGTTGTATTTAAGAAGGGGATTGAATTTAGGGTTATGTACTTGGCTGGTAAGTGATGATATGAAAATGGGAAAATGATCACTTCCGTGGGAGTTACTTAATACCTGCCATAGAAGAAATGAAGAGAGAGCAGGAGAACATAGCGACAGGTCAACAGCAGAAGGGCCGGGATGCGACAAAGTCGGTCTGCGAGTTGCGCTGCCGTTATTCAGAATGCAGAGGTTCAGAGAAACCAACCAATCAAGAAATGAAGAAGACAAGCTATCACATTGATATGATCCCCAAGAGGTATGGTGAGTGTTGAAATCACCGAGGATGATGATAGGAGGAGAGATAGAAGATATGATGTGAGAAAGGTCAGCAAGTATGGAAGAATCAGGGTATGGAATGTACACAGAAAGAAAAGAAATGTTCATTGATCTAATGCCAACAATATGAAATAGGTCACTGTGAGGGGGGATAGAAATTTGGGAGAATATAATACTTCTGGAAACCAACATAGTGGCTCCAGCACGGCCGTCATTCCTGTCATCCCGAAAGCAGGCGAATCCAGACATCCTAAAACGGGAATTGGGCCTAAGCCACGCTTCCTGAATAGCAACAATGAGCGGCTTGTATTTATTAATTAAATATATTAATTCGTTCTTTTTATTGTGAATACTCCTACAGTTCCATTGCAGAAGGGGAGGGAATTTGACTGGAAAGTATTAACAGCTGAGAAAGTTTTACTTTAAATTTGTCGGGAAGCTCAGTATCACTGAATCTGGTTAACATATTGATGAGGGTGGAGAGAAGTAAGTCAAGAAGGTTATCATTTGATGAAGATTTTGCTTGTTCCACTAAGAGAGCCGAGCCATTAGGCATAAAAGAAGGGGGAGATTGGGTAATATGGTTATGAGCCTGTCTGTCATAGCCAGGACTCGAGGCAGGGTTATGTTGTCTATGGGGGGAGTATATTGTTTTTCTATAAGAGATTGGAGATGGGCCCTGAGAGAGGGGAGAAGACAATTGTTGGGAGCTGAGGGAGGAAAATTGTTGAGAACTAGGCTGGATATTGTTTGGATGTGTAGGACGAGTGGTGTCTGCAAAAGATTTTCTCACATGGGGGAATCGAGCAGAAGCCTCCATGTAAGAAATGTTCTCCTGCGACATGGTGATTTTAATGGACTTCTGACGTGAGTGTTCAGGGCAGGAAGTGTCTTTGGCAGAATGGGGACCAGAGCAAAACAGGCATGTGGGGGATTGAGTGGAGCAAGTTGCACCCTCATGGGCTTGGCTACAAAGAAAACATCTAGGAGAGGATCTGCATTGAGAAGTGACGTGTCCGAATCTGCAGCACTTGAAACACTGTATTGTGGGGAGGACATATGTTTCAACGGGTAAAGAATTATAGAAACAATAAACATGGGATGGTAATTTTTGACCAGAGAAAGTGACAACTATGGTCTGGGTAGGCACATATGTGGGGATGTTATTTTCACTCTTGTGACTCTCCTATTTAACCTCCTGGCCTTCATAACAGATCCAAAGCCCAGTGGAACCTCTATGGACTGAACCACCTCCTCCAAGGTCCATTCCACGGGCACCTGCCCAATAATTCCCATACGGGAACACGCGAACGAGGGAATTGAAGTTTCGTACTTAGCCCTAGCTAGAGCGGGATGGGATAAAAAATTGTTAGCATCGTTAGCGGACTTAAATTCGACGGAAACTCTGTTTCGACCAACGCGTTTTACGCCTCCAGGTACAATATTTTTAATATTGTTGGTAGATAGGAAATGTCCAAATTTAATCGATCGGAATACTGTTCCTGATGACGCATCTCCTACATCTCTGGTGACATGGACTAAAAAGGGGCCTGAGTCCGATTCAGAATAAGTGGCAGGCTTATCTGCGTAATCCGGGTGAATATAAGTGGATTGGACGGAAGGAGCAGATTCAGTCGGATCTATTATTATTTTTTTATTAGCACCAGGGTCTAGCTGTGCTTCATTTGGACGTTTTTTGGAGGAAGAACTAGTAGATCGATTGAGAAGTAACCTCAGAGGATCTTCATCACCTCCCATGAACCTCCCCTCTTATTTTTTTTTTTTTTTTTTGACATTTGATAATATAACAGACTGCAAACAAAGATGCCAATTTTACTAACATAATTTGTAAGAACAATGTTACTAACAAGATATGGACTTCTTTGTTCGAAATAAATGATTTTATTATTATATTATTATAAAAAAAAAACACATCAAGATTGGTTACGTTTAATTATAGCACCTAACCGAATGGATTATAGTATTCTAGAAAATGTTCATATATATTATGTCGCCAAAGAGAGCAACTTTATGAATTGCCAGTAGATCGCGATCGATTTCTTTAAAATTCGTAAAATGGTCACTTATCCTAAACAGAAATACGACAATTCGTTTACTAAGCAGATTCTAATTTCGTCGAAATGTTGCCGCATGAAAAAATAGCTTAAAGATAGCGTTGTTACGAGTTTTTTTTCTGTACTGTTTTTACAAATTAATTGGGCTAATTTGTTGAATATGTGTTATCAAACAATAAAACGATGAAATGTCAATCACCTTCCATAGAATTTTCGAAAATATAATTATAAGAACGAAATCAAAGTATTAGTGTTGCCATCATCTGTTGGCGTCCACAGCTTGACTATAGTACTTCAGTATTATGTTATCTGTACTGTGTATACTCTCGTGCTTAAAATTGAATTACTCCTTTTTCGCTAGATGGTGTTGTAGCCCAGTTCAAATAAATAAAAGTTTTACTTTATTACTTTAAATTAAGTAATAATAATGAATTTGTGGACGAAACATAATACAAAACGTTACTTTTTTCTACATACATACATATAATCACACCTTTATCCCCAGAGGGTTAGGCAGAAGTGAATTAGCACCCACATTTCACCAATCAATGAATTCGGTCCCACGTAATAGGGGGTGAGTTTATTGCCGTCTTCCGAGCCCTATTGTAGACTCAAGCCATGCATCTGAGGCTGAGTCTGGGCTGTATATATCTGTCCGATGTAAAACAGTCCTATCCCTTAGTCGCCTTGTACGACACCGCATGGAAAGACATGAAGTGATCCAAATTCTAATCTGCCTGGAACCACGCGGCAAGTAGGTACTTTTTTCTTCATATTATAGCGTATTTATTAAGAATTAAGCAAAATCAATTGAAGATGTTGCTGCAGTCGAATCTACTTACTGACATCAAAACAATTCAATATTTGGTGGACCCTCTCACGGATATCCGCACTTTTTAGACCTGCTACTCTGCCGCAGGTTTGAGGTCCATTCTGTATGTAGCCATATCTTTTCTATTTTAATATTACATTTTAACTTTGTCTTAAAATCTGGATAAGATACATTTTCTTGGAGACTATACTCCATGCCGTTAGATACTTAACTAAACGTAAACAATCATGATGTAAATATGATATTTATTATTTAAAAACTCCATTTATTATTATTTTTCTGTTAAGAATCTTATTTTACAGACTAAAAACCAAAATTGAACCACTAGTTAGTAGGCTTAGTTAATTTCTTTAATATGTGTTTTTATAAGAAGTCGCTTTATTGTTTGTCTTTAGTTCAGTAACTAACCGAATGAAGTATAGTTGGAGTTTTTTCCACCGGAGCCGGTGGAAGAGGTTATGTCGGACTCGAACCGACCAAATCGCACGCCGCCTGTGGGTCGTTTTTGGTTGCCAGGCATATCCCTCGCACCCCGGCCAACCCAGGGCCATCCCTCTCGATCTAGCCCTTTCCTCGAGTGTGGGGACTATAGAGTCCCCAACTTGTCCCCGGAAGTGGGCAAGCCGAGCCTGCTTCTGCCTGTATAGTTGGACTTGACACTTGTCAATATGTGAAAGTATTTTCCATTATCCAATTATTATTATTAGGGTTACCTAATGGTGGGTATACAATAAAAAACGTTAGTTATGTAAATTCAGATTTTATTCAATATACTTATACTTAACTCAATATACAATTAATATATACAATTTACTATATACAATTTGTAATACAAAATTTACAACATATACAAATAACAGGAAGACAATAATTGGTGGTTGAATGGAGATTCCATAAACACAAAAAAAAATATCGTTGAACCAAATGTTCATTAATCTGACGTTTATCACATTTTGTGTAATGTGTCTCTCATACACACACACACACAAAAACTATCGTCGAGCAAAATGTTCATTCATGTGGCGTTTATCGCGCTGTAAGTAATGCCTGGCGGAGTGCAGGCGGCTCTCGAGCGAGGCGGGCAGGGCGTGGCAAGAGGAGAGGGCGCGGCAGGAGGAGAGGGCGGCCGGCCTCCCCCTCCGCGCCGCCGCCTCGTCTGCGGCGAGCTGCTGCGCCACCCGCGACCCCCGCTGCGCCTCGCGCTCGCTGCCCGCCGCAGCCATCTCCGCTAACTTTGCGGCTCTCTCCTCGTCACTCAATACAGCGCGCCTTTTACCACCGCAGTGTTCGATACCTCGACGAACCCTTTCTGGCGACTTTCTTTTAGCATTGTATTCACGAGGTTCCTCTTTTAAATCATTGTATCGGTTACTTATGTAAGTTGAGGCGCTATTACTGTATTGCTTACTTCTATAATATGAATCACGATCGTTTTGTCTGCTACCTGTGTACTCATTTTTGTGATGCTTTTTCCTGATTGGACTTTCTGAACGGTTCCGATCTTCGGAGCTTTTACGTTTTCTTGACTCCTGATTATAATATGTATCATGCTCATATTCTGAAGTCATTGAGTTCCTCTTACGGTCCTCACAGTGAGTGTCTTTGTATTTATATGCAACCTTGTCAGAGTCACTATCAGAAGACCGCGTCTGTACTTTCTGTTTCTTAGATTTCTCCTTTTTCTGTTTCCTCTTCTTTTTAGCTTTTTCATCTTCTGACTCAGATGACGACGACTCATCAAGTAGAGTTGCTATATCTATACCTTTTCCGGCGCCTAAGGCACTCAGTTTTGATGCTAAAAGTGCATCTAAATCTTTATTGTCTTTTTTAGACGTCTTCTTTACTTTTGTCGCCTTTCGTTGTTCCTATAAATAGAAAACTGGAATGAGCATTTACATTTATTTTAATACAACTATAATAATTGTTGAACTATTGCTGTAAAAGGGGGGATTTTCGTTATGGAAACATGTTCTAGGGTAAAACGGAAGCCATAAACATACTTTCTTGGATTTTTTCTCACCAGTGAGAATACTGGGCCTCGATTCTGCTAAAGTAAAACCATTGTCATGTCACGGACACTGCTAAATATCCATCGTACTTTAGACTTTAAAGTTATGCACTTGAACGACCTCCGCCCCCCATGAGCGCCGGCCTGGGGGTTACAGGTGGAGCCCCCTGTCACCCTGGCAGAAGCAGGCCGCGGCGACGGCGCGCCTCCCCGTTTTCCGGGAACGAGCTGGGGACTCTGTAGTCCCCACACACCCGAGGAGAGGGCCAGATCGTGAGAGATGGCCCTGGGTCGGCCGGGGTGCGAGGGATATGCCTGTCAACCTCACTTAACCAAAACGACACACAGGCGGCGTGCGTTTTAGTCGGTTCGAGTCCGACATAACCTCTCCCACCGGCTCCGGTGGGGAGGTATCCGTTGGGATTTTGCGCACGTAATAAAAAAAAAAGTTATGCACTTAAAGTCCCAAATTAAAAAACTTTTTACAGAGTAAATGAAAAAGTGTAATGAAACATTTTTCATTTAATTTTGAACTTTAAGCAAATAGCGGTAAAGCCTTAAATTTAATGTCATTTTTTACAGTGTCTGTGGTATCAATATTTGCTTTAGTAGAGTCGACGACCTGATTATTACATGACTGTCACAGATGGTGTATTGTCCATTATTAACTGGTCTGCAGTAGGTATATATCTGTCTAAGGTAAGTCGTTAACTGGGCCAACAATTGTTCGCCTTTAAAAGAACAGGAAGCAAAAAAAAATACCGGTTGCCAACAAAGCGGAGTGGAGAAGAGAAGAGTTGTGAAACTGTCAAGTAATTTCCACTAAAGCTGTGAGTAGCCCAGAGGAAATTATTTTTATTGTGAATCCCCATGGACACCCCCCTCGCCACAGCCGGAATGGGACGTTATGTCGGACTTGAACCAACTAAAACGCACGCCGTCTGAGGGTCTAAGGCTGTAGGACGTGAAATTGTCGTAGGCATATCCCTCACACCCCGGCCGGATAGTCTCCTAAATAGTATAAAACGGATTTTACTGCTAGGTACAGTCAACCCAAAATGGAGAAGGCACTTCTCTAGATTTACTGAGCAATAATAGGCTGGCTCTGCCTATTTGTGCTCGTTAAAACATTACTTATACCTCGGGCCTAAATCACGAGACAAGGGTGCGCGCGAATTGTTTTGTTATAAGCTTTGTTTGGTGCATTTGAGCTCGTCCACCGCCGTAGCACCCAGTGCTCTCGTCAAAAGACTCCCAAGAAACATGTACTGCGCGTGTAGAACTCCCTTTTAGCATATTTTAGGTCCAAGATATACGCCTCGAGCAATAACCACCAACTAAAAGCTAAAAGTACAAAACCTACCTGTTCTTTCTTCAGTAACTCGGCAAGTTTGCGCCGTTGTAGAGGATTATCCGAAAGCGCTGCACGAGCAGCCCGTTCACGCTCCTTGATCAAAAGTAGTGGATCTTCACGCATTTTACGAGACATATCAACTTGTGCATTGCCAGCTGCACTAAGCATGCTAGATCCAACTACTCTTCTAAATACAGCCGGAATAGGATCTTGTTCTACATTTTCATTTTGGTCAGAATTTTTGTCTAAAGTTTTACCAAGCAAATAAGCTTCTTCTTCCACTTTCTTGTCTGGTTTCTGCAACAAAGAAAACAAAAATAAGTAACAAATAGAATATATATCTTCAAAATTCTAATATTTAAAAATGTGTCACCATTTGTTATAAATCAATACAAAATATTGACACTTGCAACAATTTAATGACTAGGGTACCAAGTTAGGGCGAAGCCTCAATTCTTAAGAAGTTTTCTACCAGGCGCAATAAATGTTACCAAAATAGAAATAACTTGATAATGGTTTTCAAAATATAATAGAACTAAGTAATATGGAAAAGAACTATAACTTGGTATATTCATATTCTGTATTGGACACAAAACACATTTTTATAACAAAAAATAAAAGGATATTTTAGTACAAAGGCGAGCTTAACTCACTGTTGAGTTTCTTCCAGCCAGTATAACACTAAGTTCAGTTCATAAACATTGAGCTTACATCAATCACACTTCGGTGAACACCTGTGCATGTGCAGCACTGGCCATATTAACTAGCGGCAAGATGAATGTAGCGGAAGTTTTAACCCCTCACAATGCTTGGGCCACAGGATATTTCAATGATAAAAAAGCTGGTCTAGTGAGAGTTGGTTCTGTAAACTTAATCTACATAAACCGTAATATATTACAAAACTGAATATGTGGTATGAATTTCATCTTAATATGTCCACGCATTCCTGAGATAAAGGTCAGACAAAAAGTGATCCTTTAAGGGGTTCCGATAGTTTCTTTCTGAGGTATGGAACACTAAAATGACGATGTCTATATGTGATTGGCACGTCACTTAAAGGTTATATTCTATACATTATATATAAACCAGAGGCATGGATCATGGAACCCAGAAATAACTTTTTCGCTTTTACCTCTCCATTTTGCATAGTCTCATCACCATATACATTATATTTATTCTATTATTGTCATTATATAATTATATAATGATACTAATAGAATAAAAATACCATACTTCACAAAGATATTAAGTGAAGCCATAAGCCTCTCAATAGCTAGAGCCCAAAAAGGATTGACGACAAACAAAAGACAAATCAACTTTAACAAAAGAAGGCTCCACTTCAAACTCTAAGACCAAGCCTTACTTAACCTTGGGTACAGCACCTGACTGGACTATTTTAATGAACATATTTGTGAAGCACAATAAAATCCCAGAAGATGTGGGTGCTTCGTTATGCAGACCGGACATTTTAATTTTTTCACACAACTTAACTCCTCCTCATGGAACTTACAGTGCCGTGGTGGTAAACTATCACACCTGAAGACTATGTGATGATACAACATAAAGTATGCACCCTCTAAACAAACTAACAAAAAACTGCTATATAGTAAATCTATATGCTGTGGAAGAAGGCACAAGTGGTTGCAGTTATCCAGAAGTGTAATCAGCTTTATACCATAATGAGTATCTAAAGCTGTACTAGTAGGTTCATACCACATTTGGAGGAGCAGGGAGAGAAACACGAGTGATGAAGGTGAGTGTTGATGTACATCATAAAGGGGCCCCTTAAACCCACAGCCCGAGTCACACGTCTCGGAGTCTGCTCAGGTTTCTATCTCTGCCACACGATTGACCTGGTACCGGCATAGTGAATCCATGGATGGCAAAGAATTATTTTGCAAAGAATGATTATTATGGTTTTTTTTTTGTTTTTTTAAATATAATACATATAATCACGCCTTTAACATAACATTGTATAACCATCTACCAGACTGGTTAAAAGAACTCAAAGGAGCTCTATTCCGCAGGCAATTGTATGGAATCCTAAGTGAAAAGGGCTACTACGCGGTAGACGAATATTTAAGAGATGAAATAGCAGCTGAAAGTGAATGATTAATTAATTAATTGAATTTTAAAATTTTTATTTCGACATTGGGTATTTTATTGTAATTTCATCTTATATATTTATTTTTAATTTTTTATTGATTGATTAAATTTAATTTTTAATGGAATTCTTTCAAATTGATTATCCAACAATTAGCTGTTTTATCTCATTTTATTTTAATTTAATTTATTTTTCATTTTATTTAACGTTTCACTGATCCATTCTTTTTTTATTATTATTATTGCTCTGACATTGTGAATTTTGTTTTAATATGACTGACTGGAGTCCTAACGACAGTGAAATTAGTTGTGATTGACTTGTATCCCTCAATAGGTATTATTATTTCAACGCCACATGGCAGAATGTGCTGTACTTGTGAAAATTATAAAACCTGATGTTGTAACCATGTTCTTTGAAATAAAGATGATTTGATTTGATTTGATTTGCCCCCAGAGGGTTAGGCAGAGGTGAATTAGCATCCACAAATCACCAATCAAATTGAATTCAGTCCCATGTAATAAGGGGTAAGCCTATTGCTGTATTCCTGGCGCTATTGTTGACTCGAGCCATGCATCTGAGGCTGAGTCTGGACCATATATATATCTGTTTGATGTTAAACAGCCATCCTTTAGTCTCCTTGTACAACATTGCATGGTAAGAATGTTGAAAGCATGGCTCATAGAAAAAATCTTTTATCCGATAGAGGAATTTAAAAAGTATAAGGGTAAACTATGAATAGAATATAATTTATCAAATTAACATGTTAATATTTTTCAGTAATTTTTATGACTTGTTTTTATGCGTTTTATAACAATACATGTTCTGAAATTCCTATAAATTTATTATGTTTGTGACTAAAAAATTCAATGGACCTAAATTATAATTGTAGTATAAAGTCATATACTGTGTAAATTTAATATTCGCATGCCAGAAAATGGTAAATATGCTGCACAAAACTATTGTACCCAACACCTGTATAACCACATTTATGCAAATAATATAAGAGATTGGGTCGCCCAAATTCTACTTTGCCAGGATTCTACTACATTAAGTCTGATTAAGAGTCTGTAATGAAAGCGCACAGTGGTGTGAATAAAATAAATAAATGTAAAACTTACATCATACATCCATGCCAATCTGTTATCACTAGCTGAAGTACTGTTGCGTTTGCTCATCATATCGTTGAGCTCAGCGCGATCTCGTTCCTCAGCGTGTTCCCGTTGTAACTCTAACATGCGTCTCTTTTCCTCTGCAACCGCTTGTTCTGCTTGCCAAACACGTTCTTGATTTTTCATAGTATTTGGATGCCACGATTTCTTCGAATTCTAAAATACCACGAGTATATTTTAGTTGAAGTAGATCTAATAAAGTTTCTGTATACAGCGATGGTGAAGTATTATTTGTAGATTGCTTTCACAACAACAAAATAAATTGCAACAAAAATAAATATTTACCAAATCACCTCCCCCCATTGTTATCAAAACACAAAACTTGTATACGAATAGAATAAATAGTCACTGATCACTGGCGCACACCAATTTTATAAGATTTTTAATCTCTATAACACAAATTACAAACAAAACACCATTTATGTTCCAGTTTTTGCTTTTTAGTTCCGCTTGTTTATAGAAAATACCACGGTAAACAACACAACACAACATACGGATCGGATTTCTAATCTGATAATGAGATTTGCACAGACTGATAACAGAATGTCATCGCTGAGAGCTCTTCACCAAAGAGAATACAATACTACGTAAGAGCTCTTCACAGACTAGAGCTATAGACTATAGACTAGAGTACGCGCCACGAAATAAGTCCCTTGGCCGCGGTGACGTGGTAGTCACAACATGTAATGTTGCCAGTATCGTCTTTTTAATCGACTTCCAAAAAATTTTTATGCGACCATATGGAAACTATTTTGCAACAATAAAAAATGTGGTAAGAAAGCAAATTAAAAACTATCACGTAAATAGAATTATAAATCTCAGACTAATCGGTGTACATACAAAAAAAAAAGTTACTAACCGAAATACTAAACTCCTCTTTGGTACTCGGTTCAAAAGACGATACTGGCAACATTACATGTTGTGACTACCACATCAACGCGGCCAAGGGACTTATTTCGTGGCGCGTACTCTAGTCTATAGTCTATAGCTCTAGTCCGTGAAGAGCTCTCTGCGATGACATTTTGTTATCAGTCTGTGCAAATCTCATTATCAGATTAGAAATCCGATACGTATGTTGTGTTGTGTTGTTTACCGTGGTATTTTCTATAAGCAAGCGGAAGTAAAAAGCAAGAACTGGAACTTTTATGTTGTTTTGTTTGTAATTTGTGTTATAGAGATTAAAAACCTAATAAAATTGGTGTGCGCCAGTGATCAGTGACTATTTATTCTATTCGTATACAAGTTTTGTGTTTTGGTAACAATGGGGGGAGGTGATTTGGTAAATATTTATTTTTGTTGTTGTGAAAACAATCTACAAATAATACTTCACATCGCTGTATACAAAAACTTTATTACGATCTACTTCAACTAACATATACTCGTGGTATTTTAGAATTCGAAGAAATCGTGGCATCCAAATACTATGAAAAATCAAGAACGTATTTGGAAAGCTGAACAAGCGGTTGCAGAGGAAAAGAAACGCATGTTAGAGTTACAACGGGAACACGCTGAGGAACGAGATCGCGCTGAGCTCAACGATATGATGAGCAAACGCAACAGTACTTCAGCTAGTGATAGCAGATTGGCATGGATGTATGATGTAAGTTTTACATTTATTTATTTTATTCACACCACTGTGCTCTTTCATTACAGACTCTTAATCAGACTTAATAATGTAGTAGCATCCTGGCAAAGTAGAATTTGGGCTACCCAATCTCTTACATTCATATTCATTTATTTGCTTAAATGTGGGTTATACAGGTGTTAGGTACGATAGTTTTGTGCAGCACATTTACCATTTTCTGGCGTGCTAATATTAAATTACACAGTATACAACTTTATACTACAATAAAATTATAATTTATATAGCACATGTAAGTCCATTGAATTCTTTAGTCACAAACATATAATAAATTATAGGAATTTCAGAACAAATTATTAAATGCATAAAAACAAGTCATAAAAATTTCTGAAAAATATTAACATGTTAATTTGATAAATTATATTTTATTCATAGTTTACCCTTACACTTTTTAAATTCCTCTATAATATAAAAGAATTTTTCTATGAGCCATGCTCTCAACTTTCTCAGAAACTTATTTCAACTTTCTTCCCATGCAATGTTGTACAAGGGGACTAAAGGATGGCTGTTTAACATCAAAGAGACATATATATATATATATATAGCAATAGGCTTACCCCTTATTACATGGGACTGAATTCAATTTGATTGCTGATTTGTGGATCCTAATTCACCTCTGCCTAACCCTCTGGGGAGAAAGGCGTGATTATATGTATTATATTTAATAAAGTAAAATTAAAGCCATAATAATCAATACTCAATGAAATTCTTTGCCATCCATGGATTCACTGTGCTGATACCAGGTCCATAAGAGTGGCAGAGAAAGAAACCCGAACAGACTCCGAGACTTGTGACTTGGGCTGTAGGTTTAAGGGGCCCCTTTATGATGTACATCAACACTCACCTTCATCACTCGTGTTTCTCTCCCTGCCCCTCCAAATCTGGTATGAACCTACTAGTACAGCTTTAGATATTCATTGTGGTATAGAGCTGATTGGACAACTGCTACCACTTCTGCCTTCTTCCACAGCATATATAGGTATATTAGTTTACCACCACGGCATAGTAAGTTCCATGAGGAGGAGTTAAGTTGTGTGAAAAAATGAAAATGTCCGGTTTGCATAACGAAGCACCCATATCTTCTAGGATTTTATAGTGCTTCTCAAATATGTCCATTAAAATGTCCAGTCAGGTGCTGTACCCAAGATTGAGTAAGGCTTGGTCTTAGAGTTTGTAGTTGAGTCTTCTTTTATAGAGTTGATTTGTCTTTTGTTTGTTGTCAATCCTTTTTGGGCTCTAGCTATTGAGAAGCTTATGGCTTCACTTAATATCTTTGTGAAGTATGGTATTTTTATTCTATTATTATTATTATATAATGTATATGGTGTCACTCTCAAGAATGAGACTATTTAAAAAGCGAAAAAGCTATTTCTGGATCCATGCCTCTGGTTTATATATAATGTATAGAATCTTTAAGTGACGTGCCAATCACATAGACATCATCATTTTAGGGTTCCATACCTCAAAAAGAAAATATCGGAACCCCTTATAAAATCACTTTGTAATCTGTCTGTCAAGACCTGGTTAGGAGGTAGGACACGGCGGTATTTCCGCCCAATTGAGCAGTCCGACTGGGGAAGTACCTCCGCCCTACAGAATACTGCGGCCATAATAACTTCGTGTTGTGTTCCCAGCGGTGAGTAGGGTAGCCAAAGCTCACTGGAGAATTTGTGCTGTCAGTGGTAAGACTAAAGGCTTGTCCTGCTTTGTCTTCTACTGACTGCACAGAAACTCTGTACTTACAGGGTCGGCAGCGCGACTGTGACTCCTCTGGTGTTACAGGCTTCCATAGGCCACGGTAACCACTTTCCATCAGGTGGGCCGTGTGCTTGTCTGCCACCTAAGTGGTATAAAAAAAAAGACCTTTATCTCAGGAATGCGTGGACATATCAAGATGAAATTCATACCAAATTCTCAGTTTTGTAATATATTATGGTTTATGTAGATTAAGTTGCAGAACCAAGTCGCACTAGACCAGCCTTTTTATTATTGAAATATCCTGTGGCCCAAGCATTGTGAGGGTTAAAACTTCCGCTACATTTCTGTTCTATGTTATTCTTGCCACCGTGCTGCACATGCACAGGTGTTCACCGAAGTGTGATTGATGTTAGCTCAGTGTTTATGAACTGAACTTAGATAAACACTGGCTGGAAGAAACTCAACATTGAGTTAAACTCGCCTTGGAATATAAAAATGGTGACACATTTTTATATATTAGAATTTTGATGAAATAATCTATTTTGACGGCCTCTGTGGCGTAGTGGTAGAACATTCAACTGCTAAGCAGGGGGCGCGGGTTCGATTCCCGCTCAGTGCAAATATTTGTATGCATGAATAAATATATTTGCATTGTTTCTATGTATGTATTTACAAAAAAAAGAATTTAAGTATGTTTACCAGCATTCTAGATTCCACAACACAAGCTAGTTAAGCTATGCTTACCGTGGGTCTAGATAGCTATGTGTAGAATGTTGTAGAATATTTATTTATTTATTTATTTGTTACTTATTTTTGTATTATTTGTTACAGAAACCAGACAAGAAAGTGGAAGAAGAAGCTTATTTGCTTGGTAAAACTTTGGACAAAAATTCTGAACAAACTGAAAATGCAGAACAAGATCCTATTCCGGCTGTATTTAGAAGAGTAGTTGGATCTAGCATGCTTAGTGCAGCTGGCAATGCACAAGTTGATATATCTCGTAAAATGCGTGAAGATCCACTACTTCTGATGCAAGAGCGTGAACGGGCTGCTCGTGCCGCGCTTTTGAATAATCCTCTACAACGGCGCAAACTTGCCGAATTACTGAAGAAAGAACAGGTAGGTTTTGTACTTTTACCTTTTAGTTGATAGTTATTGCTCGGGGCGTATATCTTGGACCTAAAATATGCTAAAAGGGAGTTCTACACGCGTAGTACATGTTTCTTGGGTGTCTTTTGACGAGAGCACTGGGTGCTACGGCGGTGGACGAGCTCAAATGCACCAAACAAAGATTATAACAAAACAATTCGCGCGCACCCTTGTCTCGTGATTTAGGCCCGAGGTATAAGTAATGTTTTAACGAGCACAAATAGGCAGAGCCAGCCTATTATTGCTCAGTAAATCTAGAGAAGTGCCTTCTCCATTTTGGGTTGACTGTACCTAGCAGTAAAATCCGTTTTATACTATTTAGGAGACTATCCGGCCGGGGTGTGAGGGATATGCCTACGACAATTTCACCTCCTACAGCCTTAGATCCTCAGACGGCGTGCGTTTTAGTTGGTTCAAGTCCGACATAACTTCCGATTCCGGCTGTGGCGAAGGGGGATCTCCATGGGGATTCACAATAAAATTAATTTCATTTGGGCTACTCTCAGCTTCAGTGGAAATTACTTGACAGTTTCACAAATCTTCTCTTCTCCACTCCGCTTTGTTGGCAACCGGTATTTTTTTTTGTTTCCTGTTCTTTTAAAGGCGAACAATTGTAGGCCCAGTTAACGACTTACCTTAGACAGATATATATCAGGTCGTCGATTCTACTAAAGCAAACATTGATACCACAGACACTGTAAAAAATGACATTAAATTTTAGGCTTTATCTCTATTGGCTTAAAGTTCAAAATTTAATGAAAAAAGTTTCATTACACTTTATCATTTACTCTGTAAAAAGCATTTTAATTTTGGACTTTAAGTGCATAACTTTTTTTTTTTTACGTGCGCAAAATCCCCCCGGATACCTCCCCACCGCAGCCGGTGGGAGAGATTATGTCGGACTCGAACCGACTAAAACGCATGCCGCCTGTGGGTCGTTTTGGTTAGGTGGGGTTGACAGGCATATCCCTCGCACTCCGGCCGACCCAGGGCCATCTCTCACGATCTGGCCCTCTCCTCGGGTGTATGGGGACTACAGAGTCCCCAGCTCGTTCCCGGAAAACGGAGAGGCGCGCCGTCGCCGCGGCCTGCTTCTGCCAGGGTGACAGGCGGCTCCACCTGTCACCCCAAGGCCGGCGCTCATGGGGGGCGGAGGTCGTTCAAGTGCATAACTTTAAAGTCTAAGGTACGATGGATATTTAGCAGTGTCCGTGGCATGACAATGGTTTTGCTTTAGCAGAATCGCGGCCTAGCATTCTCACTCGTGAGAAAAGATCCAAGAATATATGTTCATGGCTTCTGTTTAACCCTAGAACATGTTTCCATAACAAAAATCCCCCCCCTCCTTTTACATCAATAGTTCTACTGTTATAGTTCTATTAAAATGAATTTATAAACTAATTTCATTTTTTTATTTATAGGAAGAACGAAAGGCGACAAAAGTAAAGAAGAATTCTAAAAAAGAAGATAAAGATTTAGATGTACTTTTAGCATCAAAACTTAATGCCTTAGGCGCTGGAAAAGGTATAAATATAGCAACTCTACTTGATGACTCGTCGTCATCAGAGTCAGAAGATGAAAATGCTAAAAAGAAGAGAAAACAGAAAAAGGAGAAATCTAAGAAACAGAAAGTCCAGACGCGGTCTTCCGATAGTGACTCTGACAAGGTTGTACATAAAAACAAAGACACTCACTGTGAGGACCGTAAGAGGAACTTAAAGACTTCTGAATATGAGCATGATACATATTATAATCAGGAGTCGAGAAAACGTAAAAGCTCCGAAGATCGGAACCGTTCAGAAAGTCCAATCAGGAAAAAGCATCACAAAAATGAGTACACAGGTAGCAGACAAAACGATCGTGATTCATATTATAGAAGTAAGCAATACAGTAATAGCGCCGCAACTTACATAAGTAACCGATACAATGATTTAAAAGATGAACCTCGTGAATACAATGCTCAAAGAAAGTCGCCAAAAAGGGTTCCTCGGGGTATCGAACACAGCGGTGGCAAAAGGCGCGCTGTATTGAGTGACGAGGAGAGAGCCGCAAAGTTAGCGGAGATGGCTGCGGCGGGCAGCGAGCGCGAGGCGCAGCGGGGGTCGCGGGTGGCGCAGCAGCGCGCCGCAGACGAGGCGGCGGCGCGGAGGGGGAGGCCGGCCGCCCTCTCCTCCTGTCGCGCCCTCTCCTCTTGTCACGCCCTGCCCGCCTCCCTCGAGAGCCGCCTGCACTCCGCCAGGCATTACATACAGCGCGATAAACGCCACATGAATGAACATTTCGCTCGACGATAGTTTTTGTGTGTGTGTGTGAGTGTGTGTGTATGAGAGACACATTACATAAAACGTGATAAACGTCAGATTAATTCAACTCCATTCAACCACCAATTATTCTCTTCCTGTTATTAAGTAAAATAAATTTTGTATTATAAATTGTAAATAGTAAATTGTATTATCTTAATTGTATATTGAGTTAAGTATAAGTATATTGAATAAAATCTTAATTTACGTACCCAACTTTTTTTATTGCATACCCACCATTAGGTAACCCTAATAATAATGATAATTGGATAATGGAAAATACTTTCACATATTGACAAGTGTCAAGTCGAACAATACTGGCAGAAGCAGGCCGCAGCGGCGGGGTGCCTGGCGCGCCTCCCCATTTCCGGGGATAAGTTGGGGACTTGTGGTCCCCACACTCGAGGAGAAGGCCAGATTGAGAGAGATGGCCCTTGGTCGGCCGGGGTGCAAGGGATATGCCTGGAAACCAAAACTACCCACAGGCGGCGTGCGTTTTGGTCGGTTCGAGTCCGACATAACCTCTTTCACCGGATCCGTGGGGTTTTAAAAAAACTTCAACTATACTTCATTCGGTTAGTTACTGAACTAAAGACACAATAAAGCGACTTCTTATAAAAACACATAGCCAACTAACTAGAGGTTCAATTTTGGTTTTTAGTCTGTGTAAAGATTTAGTAGTCGGTAGATGGTAAAGAATACGGCAGATATATGTTTTTTTTGCTGAATTTATTACTCGGACCAATTTAATTATTATACTATAACAAAGGAGCGAGGGAGCACACGCGATGGCCGTTGATCGGGTACTACTTTTGATGTAATTCATTTATAGCCAACTAAGGTAAAAATGCTTAGTCGGCAGACAGTGTACGGTTGCATCGTACATGCTCCTGGGCCGAGAGATACAAGAGATTACACCTCTTCTGGGATAAAGCGGCATTTTTTAATAATAGGTGATGTAGCTTTATCCCTTTTGCCATGGGTAATTTCACTTTGATTCACTTCAGGCTGTCGGTCAGCCGTGCTCTGCTTTCGCGAAAACACTACACTGGACACATCTGACGATATTTGCACTGTAGAAACTGCTCGCCTCCTTCTCCACAGGAACCAAGCTGCTAAAGTAACTACTATAGCTAGTAATCCGTAGCATATAATGTACTGATGGACGTCATGGGAAGACAGTGGGTCATCCATGTTAGTATTGGCGGATTTCAATTGTGTAATGCGTTCCTCTAAATCGGCTAATGTTGTATTCACTGGGTCTGGGTAGTCCGGGTAGTGGCTCACTGAGATGTTAACTATGTGGTTTAGTTCATCTATCTGTGGTGTTGTAATGTCAGATTTTACTCGAATGCTATTGGCTAAATTAGCATGGGAGTACAGGGTAAAATCTTTCCCTTTTATGACGCACTTAGATTCTAGTTCAATGATTCCAACTCCAGTCATACGTTTAAAGTCAACTTGATCTTGACATTATGATTTTACATGACAAATTCTGCAGCTGGTAGAACGCTAATCATGTCACCTTGAAGTTGCCGGGGAACGGGAAGTATCCTAAAAATTTTGTAGCTATCTCTGCTGGTCAATGGAAAGGTAATCTCAAATATGAGGTAATCTTCCATCATTCTAGCTTTCACTTTCAACATATTATATATATATCGAAGATCAGTCTGTATATTGTCTACGGGCAAAGCCACGTCCTTAGGTAATTGACCCAAAATGAATTCTAATTCACGCTGTAGCTGATCAGGGGCTAGCAGGTGAGTGTCGAACTTTCCGTGGTAGATGTCGGTGATGGTATCCAACAGGGTACCTTGGATACTTCTAAGATTTTGGATTAAACTGATAGCTGAGATCGCGGACAACATGAAATCTTGAGTTCTCTCTAGATTTTCTACTTCTTTCTTTAGAATAATGGAAGCGTTATCTAATTGATTTAGATGTTTATTTATCATCTTGTGTTGCAGTTGGATGGATTGCTCTGTTCTTTTCAATACGTTGTATTCTGCTTCGATGACAGAAGTCTGATTTCTTAATAGAGAAGCTAGGTGTCGCTCGTTTTGTATTACTAACTGTATATCCTTTTTGTATTGCTCTGCGAATCGTTCGTCTAATACCCCGAACAAACTGTTGGCCCAAGTAACCAACACCATTGATTAGGCCGCGCCGCTGTCTGTTGTGCGCACTAAAGTGCTGATTAAGCATGAGTTTATTGTAGTGCTGTATTTCTGTATAGTCGTGCTTTAATTGTAGTGTTATAGTACTACAGTGACCTTTGACGTTTAGATATGAGCAGAGTCTATCTAAATACTGTAGGAACTTTGTAGCAGCGTCGTTTCCTTCCCAATAGGGACTCATATCATAATATAAAATTAGATTCCAATTATCTCGTATTATCTGCATATTATCTATCGATTCAAAATATAAGGAATTGTTGCTGGGTAATTCTGATATATTGAACGCTGCTTGAGTGTTTGTGAATACTGACATAAAAAAAATTAAAGAAATAGCAATGTATGCGAATATAGACCCTTGTATACATGCTGCTTTTTGCGATTGTGATTTCTTGTCTTTCTTTTCATATTCTTGATGGTCATTTCTTAATTCAAATAAGGTTCGAAATTCAGGCAGGCTAAGACGCTTGTTTGCGTTCTTAGTAAATGATATCGTAGTGATAACTCGCAATAGCCAAGCTAAAATGTTAGTTACCTTACGGAACGAGCTGTATTTCAATAACTGCTTTTCGATAATGCTATCCGCGGCAGTTTGTTGAACAGAGTTTGCTGTGCCTGCACATAACTTAGTTTTTGTTTCTTGATCGGTGGTATAAGTAGTGGGCGCGGAATCCTTTTCACAAAAAGAGTGTAATGACTGTGGCCCATGCCACCATAGAGTTTGATTTTTCAGTTGAGAAGCTAAGATTCCTCTGCTAGCTGCGTCTGCTGGGTTGTCTTTGGATATAACATATCGCTAGCAGCCGGGTTTCATCACTTCCGTTATAAGTTTCGTTCTGTTTGCAACAAACGGTTTCCAGCGGCCTGGGTCGCCCTGTAGCCATCCCAAGACCACCATTGAATCCGTCCATCCATAAATGCGTATATTTTGACCGCTCAAACTATTAATGACTTTAGTCATTAACTTCGCTAATAATAATGCTCCACTTAACTCTAATCTCGGTAATGATATGCTTTTAGATACAGGTGCTAGTCGTGCTTTGGCAACAACTAGAGTCGTAGATTGCTCGTATTTCTTCCGCTGGCATGCGTAAATAACCGCTGCATAAGCTTTGGTGGATGCATCACAATATCCATGGAGTTCAATGACCTCATTGGGTTGACATCCGATCCAGCGCGGTATTTCACAGTGATTTATATACGCCATGTCTTCACTGATTGTCACCCATTCCTTTTTTATGCTTTCCGGCTGTAAATTAGGTCCTTTAAACATTAGGTCATTCAAGCTATATCCACTCGACGTCCTTGCTGACGCATTAAATACCACGCGTAACTTTGTCGTAGTAGATTCCGCTCGCAGGACTGAGTGATGCGGTAGGTAACATGATACCCGATTGTTATTATTGCTGTGACTCGGCACCATGTATCCTAAGGCTATGTACTCACTGATGAACGCTTTATATTGTTCCGCTAAACTTGGTTGCTTATTAAATTTGCGTTCCAAATTTTGGAACTGTGCGATTGCCATCTCTTTAGATGAACCTAATTTTTCACCTATTTCCGGTTTCAATGGCAATCTTACTTCGTATCGCCCGTCCTCTTGACGTTTTGTTGTAGCTGAATAGAAGTCAACACACTGCTGATCTTCAGCTGATAAGTTAGATTGCTCGCTAATATCCTCAATCTCCCAGAATCGCTGTATATCCTGGGTATCATTGACGACCACGTTGCATTGATAAGACGGAATTTCACCGCCGCCGTATATTATCCAACCGAGCTGCGTTTCTTGTAATACGGGTTGTGATAGGCTTTCTCCTTTTATCAGTCCTCCCAGCAATATCATACCATAAACTTGAGCGCTTAATAGTAAGTCCACTGGGCGGCTACGGTCAAAGTATGGATCGGCTAATATCAGATTACCCAAATATGACCACTTCGACGCGTCAAAGGATTTAATTGGAATATTCCTAAGTACGTTCTGCATAACGAGTACATCCGTAACAAATGAAAATTCGTTGTATGTAGAAAAGCAGTTCAGTGTGATCACACCATTGCAGTTGCTTTCGTTCTCTCCTATACCAACGATTAATCCGTTGAATTTTGTTCGCTGTAAGCCTAATTTCTTTGCTGCACTCTCTTTTATCACAGAAACTTGTGACCCTGGGTCTATTAGGGCTCTTAAGATGTGATGAGATCCATCTACCGCTGCTACTTTAACTAGAGCTGTGGCTAACAATACCTCGTTGGAACCAGGACCGTGTTGTGAGACATGCGCTGTTATCGGTACATTTTCCTCTGTTAAATTTGATTCGCTTATTGTCGCCGTTGCAGTATTCGATTGCGACTTACTTTTTGAGCATGCGTCATGTAAAACGGAGTGGTGATTTCCTGCGCATTTGCGACATCGCCTAGCGGAAATGCACTGCTGGCCATTGTGATCAAATAAACAATTTTTGCACAATTTCAATTTTGCTACAGTATTTAATTTAGCTTCGTTTTGCAATCGTAGAAAATTTTCGCAATTATACAGGGCATGTTGTTTATTGCAAAATTGACATTTGATCGATGACACGTGTAAGGCTTTGGAATACGATTCTGGTTTATTCGACCTGTGGTCTGAATTATTATTGAAACGGTTTGGCTTTGGATTTTGATGTGAATGGCTAGATGATTGCTGATTATTGGATTTTGCTGACACCTGGTCTAACTTTCGACGAGATGTTTCCCAACCAGTGAATTTGCTCTCCAGATATTGCAAAAAATCTTGCAACACAGGTTGTTGTTTTTTATTTTTCAGGGAATCGTTGTAATCGTCGTAAGTATCGCTGTCTAGCTTTTGAGATAGTAAATATACGAGAATCGGATCCCAGGTGCTGATGTCAATCCCCAAGTTCCGTATCGCGTATATGCTCTCTAGAGTTACGTCGTGCAATTTTTTAACATGGCTAAATGATCGCTGCTGAGTATTGGGAAGACTTAGTAAGTTATTCATTATAGATATGAAAATAAGCCTTTCGTTATTATACCGACGGTTGAGAATCTCCCAACAGGCGTCGTAATTTTCTCTGCTAATGACAAGATGCTGTAAAAGTTTTCCTGCTTCCCCTATAACCTTCCCTTTCAAAAATTGCATCTTTTGCGCTTTGGAAAAGATCGGGTTGTTGTGAATGACTTCTGTAAAGAGGTCCTTGAACGATTTCCAGTTCTGAAAACGTCCCGTAAACTCAGGTATTTCCATTTTAGGAGCGGAGTGTTCTCGGTGGGAAACGCTTGATAGCTTTCTGTTAATCTTTAACTTTAATTTAGTATATGATCGCTCGTGCTGATTAAATACGACTTCATACTCGTCGTCCTCTCCACTTATTTCGCCGTCCAACTCCCAGTGAGGAGAGTCAATTTTTGACCAGCGTGCTTCTAGTGTTTTAAGAGCGTCTACCATTTCCCATTTTTCGGACATAGACTCTACATCGAGAAGCGTGATAGTTCTCTTGAACGCCTTAAAATTCGCCGCTTGCTTGCGAATCATATCGTCCAATTGGCTTTTGCAGCCCCGTGATTCCATTGCACGAAGTATGCTAGTTTTTGATTTTTGCTCGTGACCCGATGGTTCACCTTCTTCAGGCACCTCAGGTTGCTTAAATGGGGGCTGGGGACTTCTAGTGCGTTTTGACAGAGTTGGATCACCTCCGAACTGCTGTCGCTGCTGCTGTTGCTCCTTAATCAATACTTTGGCTGCTGTATATGCCTTGCTAACTTCTTCATGCTCGGAATTTGAAAGATAGGGATGCTCCTTGACCCCATATTGACAAAACTCTAAATGGTTGTTTTGAAAGTCGGACCAATACCTCTCTAACAACTCTAATCGCCTTCTGAAGTAATCATCGGTTTTTCTATCGGCGCTGTCCTTTTTGATGTTGATAGGGATTTTCTTTATTAACTCGCTGAGCTCACACTGCTGTTCGTAAAGTTCTTCCATGCTACTGATTTGCTGCTTAAGTAAAAAAAGGAAAGACCTTACTTGTTGATGGCTGCTAAATTGGACGCTAACGTCCTTGCTACTAGATGCTAGTGCTACTGCTTAGTAGCGATGCTTTGGTGCTGCTGGATAGCGAAGCTGTGGCTAGACAATGAAGGTGTCGCTATATACCGACTTGCTGCTGCTGAAGTTGCTGGTTGTCTCTTGCCCGAGACGCTGATAAACCACAGATGCCGGTGAAAGTGTTTGCTGCTAGGATTTCGTTCTTGTACGCTTAGCTAGTTAGATACGAAACCACGTTGACACTTTCCTCGTGACACTGTAATCCAATGCTAGTTCACCTGACCGGTTCACTCACAAGTACCTAATGTCCACGTCACTCCCGAAAAATAACGAAAACTAGAACTCGCGAGATGTCGGCCGATGGCTTCGAAGGACCATGTAAAGATTTGGTAGTCGGTAGATGGTAAAGAATACGGCAGATATATGTTTTTTTGCTGAATTTATTACTCGGACCAATTTAATTATTATACTATAACAAAGGAGCGAGGGAGCACACGCGATGGCCGTTGATCGGGTACTACTTTTGATGTAATTCATTTATAGCCAACTAAGGTAAAAATGCTTAGTCGGCAGACAGTGTACGGTTGCATCGTACAGTCTGTAAAATAACATTCTAAACAGAAAAATATAAATATAAAACTGAGTTTTTAATTTAAAAATATTAAAAAGATACACCAAAATTGTTTACGTTTAGTTAAGAGTCTAACGGCATGGAAAAAGCAAGAAAATGTATCTAATCCAGTTTTTAAGACAAAGTTAAAATGTAACGACAAAATAAAAACATTATGGCCAGATACAGTATGGATCTCCAACCTGCGGCAGACCAGCAGGTATAAAAATTTGCTTAATTCCGATTCCGTAATTCAACTGGTTGACAGTTTTGTGCGGAAATCCGTTAAACCAAAACTACCCACAGGCGACAAAAGTAAAAAATCACAAAAAAGATCCACAAATTTTGAATTGTTTTGACGTCAGCAGAATCGAACGCAGCAACATCTTCAATAAAATTGCTTTTGCTTATTTCTTAATAAATACGCTATAATATAAAGAAAAAAAAAGTACCTACTTGCCGCGTGGTTCCCGCCAGATTAGAATTTGGACCACTTCATGTCTTCCCATGCGGTGTCGTACAAGGCGACTAAGGGATAGGACTGTTTAACATCAGACAGATATATACAGCCCAGACTCATCCTCAGGTCAACAATAGTGCCCGAAATACGGCAATAGGCTCACCCCCTATTGCGTGGGACCGAATTCAATTATTGGTGAAATGTGGGTGATAATGCACCTATGCCTAACCCTCCGTGATTATATGTATGTATGTGTTTAACGTTCTAAATGCTTGTCCAGTCTATTTTTAAAAATATTTATGCTCGGAGCACTTATTACTGTTTCTGGCAGGGAGTTTCACGATTGCAACACCCGGTTTGGCAAAAAGTGATATCTAGGGTTGCTGGCTTATCATTGGTCGAGGTCCAGTGACGTCACCCAGTTCGACCAATGACAATCTGTATTAACGCTGACGCAGCGCTGTGCTCAACGCTGTAAGCTTGAAGAATTGCACAGAAGGAGTTTTGGGCATTTTTTATAGGGTCTTGGAGTAGCAACTGTCCGATTTTCTTTCCATTGGCAATTTAATTGCTTATGGTACTGACATGTTATTACTTTATTACTAAAATGTAATGTTTTTCACTATTACCGATGGCCGACCCAGGGCCATCTCTTACGATCTGGCCCTCTTCTCAGGTGTGGGGACTACAGAGTCTCCAACTCGTCCCCGGAAAACGGGGAGGCGCGCCGCCGCTGCAACAATGGTAACACTTGACAGCCTCATCATATGCTTTTTCACGGCCCGCTTAAAGGACAAATTATTTTTTAGCAGTACCTGTGGTTTTGCTTTAGCAGAAACGACGACCAGCTTTCCCGTTTTATCTAATTCTCTGCCGGTGAATGTATACCTATAGCCTCTGTGGCGTGGTGGTAGTGAACGCAACCGTTACACAGGAGGCGCGGGTTCGATCCCCGCACAGTGCAAATATTTGTATGCATGAATATGGGTATATGCATTGGTCTGGGTGTTTCTATGTTCGTATTTACAAAAAAAAGTATTTTATATTTTTCAACACTTTATTCCAAAACACCCTAAAGTACTCTTTCTTTACAAATTAACTGTATTTTTTAATGATTGTTAACGCAATGTGTTCTTAATGACCTCTTAACCATAAAACATTTCTTACATACATCACACTGCTAAGGTTTCACACCCGTGTGGCTACGAATATGGGCATCTAAGTCAAGTTTGCGAATAAAACCTCTTTTACAAAAATTACATTCATAAGGTCTCTCACCAGTATGTAAACGAAAATGTGCTCGTAAAGTACTCTTATGTCTGAAACATTTCCTACATACATTACACACATATTGTTTCTCGCTCTTGTGAATACGAAAATGAGAATTTAAACTACCTTTTTGCTTGAAACATTTCTTACATACATCACACTCATAGGGCTTCTCATCCGAATGTTGTACCCGAATATGAATATCTAAATACATCTTTTGACTGAAATGTTTTTTACATAAATTACACTCGTACGGTTTCTCTCCTTTCTGCATACAAACATGAATGTCTAATTTAAATTTGTGACTGAAACATTTCTTACATTCATTACACTCATAAGTTCCCCGAATTGAATGTGTATAACGATGGACTTTAAGGAAGATTTGCTTTTAAAACATTTGTTACATACATTGCACTTATACATATATACTACAATATGGGGTTCTTCAAGAGGGGCATCAGAAGGTTTCTTCATGGTCGGCAGCGCGAATGTGACACCCCTGGTGTTGCATACGTCCATAGGCCACGGTAACCGCTTCCCATCAGGTGGGCCGTGTGCTTGTCTGCCAATAAGTGGTATAAAAAAAAAAAATTAATGGTTTCTCATCTCCGTGTATAAGTTTATGTGTATTTAAATGGTCTTTACGAATAAAACATTTTTTACATATGTTACACTCATATGGTTTCTCACCTGTATGTACGAATGTGTTGTATTAAAGTATATCTATGTTTATAGCATTTCTGACAAGTGTGACACGAAAAATGTTTAGGTTTTATGCTTGAACTGCTATTAACACTTTGGTCAGTACTGATTTTATTTGCAGATTTTTCTTTTCGAGCGTCATTATGATGTGATGTGTTTAGGTCTATTTTGTTGCGAGTTTCCACTATCTTGTCTCAACTGGTTTGTCGACAACAGCTCTTATAATCTCTCCTTTCTGATCTATAGCCTTGTCCAATGTTTGGTCGGTTATCTTAAGGTTGTTTAACAGTGAATGCAGAGGTGATTTAACATACACATTTCACCAAGCATTGTATTCGGTCTCACGTAATAGGGAGTGAGCCATTGTTGACGCTAAGTCTGGGCCGTATACTGTCTGATGTTAAACAGCCCAATCCCTTAGTCGCCTTGTACGACACCGCATGAGAAGAGGAACCACACTGGTATTGAGAGTATCCACTGAAAAGTAGGTAGAACCAGTCTATCAACTCACCATTGACGACGTCAATAGGCTCCTCCTTCACGATACCCAGAGGTACGTCGCACTCCGTGTGTAAACCAAGTGCGCTGTGATATAGGACCACTGTGCCACCGACCCTCGCTTTTTATAATCGGCTATATTTTAAGCCGATGTCTATGATTAGATGTCTCGTCTATTGTGTAAATAGTAAAGCCTTGGATGCATGAATAGTAAACACACAAACATACACACACACAAACCACACGTACAATCTTTACCTACTTGTGGAGTTGGGCTAGCAAAATAAGCAACTCACGTTAAAGAAAAGAAAGTTTATTCACATACCGACACAGTAGAAAGATAGGTACAGTTCGTTAGAATTAAGAGTAGACAGAAAAGACAGAAAAGAAGGCGAATTGAGCGATAGATGACAGATAGCACTAGGATAGAAAATAATACTTAAATTTAGGCAATCACGACCAATTACGAAGCGATACAATTCAAGGCGCGGCGGACATGCATACAGCGTCGGTGCATCGATACGACTGGGCTGCGGTCAGCGCGGCGACGCGAGCGCCGCGCGCTGCACCAAAGCCCGCGCCTATACAATAACATTAGGTACCTACATCTAAACATTCTCAACAGATATTACTTGAATATAATCAAATAGTTGGATACCTATGTTTAATATACATATATAGATATGTCTATACCGTATACTATTGTAGCTATGTAATATGTCTAGGTTCAACATACAACGAAAATCACAACAGAGGTTGGGGTGTCAGAGGGCAGTCGCTCTCGATAAGGTCGGATGCGACTGCGATTAACATAAGGATGATGTTAATGTAGTGTGAGCCTACATACTTATAAATAATCTTATTTTTATCCGTGTTTCCTTCTTCCTACAGTCCCGGGGCCTTTAAGCGGGGCGTGAAAAAGCATCTGATGAGGCCGCCAAGCGGAGTGCCACCATTGTAGCACTTAGTGTCTGTAATGGTGACCCTCTTTCCTGAGACTTTGCCTTTAGCTTACCATCAGGCGAGGTGAGGTCAAGTTGGCGTGTCCTATATAAAAAAAAAAAAAAAAAAAAGCCTTGTGTAATTTTGGGTTTAAGTAAAACCATTGTCAACCATACCAAAGGAAAGGGCACTGCTTATCTTTAACACAGGATGCCTGTAGCCTATCTAGGAAAGCAGTTAATCATTCACTGTATCACTGTTTTGAATAAATGAAATTGATTGATTCAAATTGCCGCGTGGTTCCCGGCAGAGAAGAATTTGGACTACCCGATCTCTTACCATACGGTGTCGTACAAGGAGACTAAGGGATAGGGCTGTTTAACATCAGACAGATATATTCAGTCCAGACTCAGCCGCAGATGCTGGACTTGAGTCAACAATAGCACCCGGTAGACGGCAATAGGCTCACCACCTATTACGTGGGACCGAATTCAATGATTAGTGCACAGAACAGTTAAAGGAGGTTAGAAGGGCCTTGTGGGCGGGGAAGGCGCGCCGCGCATATGAGCAAATGCTCATATCCCACCGAAATTTACTTAGCGGCCAACACAGTCGCGCTCTCATTGTGACAACGTAAGAAGCTCCGCGAAAAAAAAAGAATTATGCCGTGTTGCGATATAATAACGTGTCGGAAAAGAAGCCAAGTGTGTAGTGTACCCCAAGAAGGGATTTCTTTTCATCGGTAAGTCAAAAAACCTTAAAATACAAGTAATATTTGTAATTATTACAAAAGTATTATGTAATTTGTAGACAAAAACGACATAATCGCAAACTGATACAAAATTATACATTGCTTGCAATACATGAGTACCGTCTTGTACTACGTGAGCGATCGCGCAGTGTATAGCGTTCTTTGCGAGAATCGCGTGTGCCGAGCTAAAGCTTGCAATGCCGCGATATCCATGCGTATCGATAGTGTTGGACAAAATGATCCGTTATAAACACTGTCGATATTAAGTACGTACACAAATTATTATTATCAGTATTTTTTTTTTTTTTTTTTTTTTCTCTTCTATGGCGATCCCAACGATTCCGCCAACAACTCAGTTTTTATGTAGGTACTGATTACTGATCGAAATAACGTGTGAAAGTACAAGTGTCAATAAACCAAATTTCTTTTCCATACAAACAGTTGATTTGGAAAAAGGCCAAAAGGTTTATGGAGTGTTGAAATACCTGAAAAGAGGAGACATCATTAAAGCAAACACAATGTTAAGTGTTAGAGCAAACGAGCACAGTTTTACAGGTTAATATTGTTAAGATCTATGAAGTCACATAATGTATAAATGAGTGGGGAATTGACATAAGTCAGGAGGGTGTTAAAGTTGGCAGGAAGAGGGAAATCGTTTGAGGGAAGGAGATCATATAGGGATACATTCAACCTAGAACATGAGAAGAAAATGTGGTCAGGAGTTCCTTCGTCCAAGCCACATTCACACAGAGAGCTATCCCTTATCCGTATCTTGGATAGAAAAACATTTGTGCAGGCATGACCCAATCGCAGACGGCAAATAACAGAGGTTGCTCGCTTAGAAGCTTTGCGGAATTTAAAGAACCAGGGTTTACACGGTATGTCCTTTTGGATTGAAGCATAATGCCTACCCTTAGATGAGCTGGACTGGGACCAATGCACATTCCACTGAGATGCTAAACATGTTTTGGCGAGAGAGAGTAAGTCCTGAGAGAAGGATCTGAATTGGTCACGAGATCCACTAGTTGAAGCCGTCCTGGCAAGAGAGTCAACCACAGTATTACCCAAGATTCCACTATGTCCTGGTATCCAGGCTAATGAGACCACGAGGCCTTTATTGTGGCACCTAAAAAGTGAGTGTTTAATTTGGAGAATTAAGGGAGATCTAGATTTACTAGAGAATTGGTTAGCTATGATGGCCAGTAAGCAACTCTTGGAATCTGTGAAAATAACTGATTTGCTGATACTGTGAGATTCAACGTATAGTAAGGCCTCCAAAATGGCAATAGCTTCTCCAGTAAAAATAGTGTTAATGTTGGGGGATTTAAAAGATAATATAATATTATAATGAGGAATCCATACGGCAGATCCAACACAGGAGCTATCAGACAACTTGGAGGAATCTGTGTATATGGCTATAGAGTCCTGCCATTTTTGGCTGATTAGTCGTTGTAGAATCCTTTCGGCATCTACCAAATGTTTACTAATGCCAGTGTCCATATTGATATCAGCCAAGTGGATTATGGATTCAAATGGAATTTCAAAGAGGGGGTTAAGTTTTGATTGGAAACAGGGGAAAGGAAGGCGAACATAATTCACAAATGAATTGAATAGACGAGGATGATCTTTATGAGTCCAATACCCACCAGATGAAATATACTCAGACAGGGAATGTAGCTTAGGTATCAGAGGATGGAAAGCGAGTTGAGAAGTCTTATAGAGGTACCTATCGGAGAGATATTGTCTCCTCAAGAATAAAGGAGGATCAACACACTCTAATTGTAGAGCATTTATTGGCGATGACTTCATGGCACCCAGGATTATTTGAAGGCATTTCGACTGGATCCTATCTAGCGAAGTAAGAGCCGTTTTGTTGCAGGGTTCAAGAAGAAAGGATCCATAATCCAGATGACTGCGAATCAGAGCATTATACAGCAGTTTCTGGCAATAGGGATGAGCTCCCCACCAGACACCGCCCACAGACCGTATGATATTTAATTTTTTTTCACACTTCTGAATGGTATAATTAATATGCTCTGTCCCTGATAACTTGGAGTCTAATATCATACCTAAAAATTTGACATTATCTTTTACAGGAAAGATTTGGTTTTCGCAAGAGATCACACAATCGGGAATGGTACGGCGACGGCTGAAGACTACAACCGTGCTTTTCGGGATTGAGAGAGATAGTCCATGATCTGCAAGCCAAATATGAAGGTAATAATTAGCAGAGTTTAGTTTTGTCACTGCATCCAATATTTGCTCCGTGGATACATACAGAGCCAGATCATCTGCATATTGTAGAATGTTGACGAAGGAAGTTACAGAGAGATCTAAATCCGATGTATATATACTGTAGAGAAGGGGGCTTAGTACAGAACCCTGAGGAAGACCCTTCCAAATGATTCTAGAGGGGAGGATAGAATTTTGATACTTAATTTGAAAATTCCTACCAGAGAGGAAATTCGATACAAAGTTAACAATCTTCTCTGGAACACTCAGCTTTTGCAACTTTTGCCTGAGCACAGGAAGAAGAACATTGTCATATGCAGATGCTATGTCCAAAAACAACCCTACACAGAAATTATTTTTGGACATTGCAATCCGAACATCAGTAGTAAAGATGGATAAACTATCGGAAGTGCCCAAACCCCTACGAAATCCGAACTGGGTTTTAGAAAGTAGACCCTGACTCTCTACGAACCATTCCAATCGGTTTTTAATAAGATGTTCTAAAATTTTAGCCATTGTGCAAGAAAGAGCAATGGGGCGATAACTTAAGGGATCATCGCTAGGTTTGCCAGGTTTTAAAATTGGAAGAACAATTTGAGATTTCCTCTCTTCAGGGGGAATACCAGAGCCGAAAATTAAATTTAGAATGCTTAAGAAAAATTTTTTGGTGGATAGACTACTCTTAACAATGAAGGAGTATGGGATGCCATCTACTCCAGAAGATGAATCCTTTAGTGGTTCCAACACCGCCAGAAGTTCGTTAAGAGTGAAAGGAGTATCAAAGTGATGATTAGGATGGGAAGAGGAGAGGTGAACAGAACACTCAGAAGAAGTAGGGACTGATGGAGGAGCCAATTTCTGCGCGAACTCCTGGATCCAGACAGAAGAATCATTTGAAGCTATGTGGTTAGATGATATAGAGTATTTAAACTTTCTAATATTTTTCCATACCAAGGATGAGCGTGTACGTGGAGATAGATTCTCGCAAAACCTGTGCCAGCCATCACGTTTCTTTTGGGAGAGGAGTCTGACTGTTTCAGCAGCCACCCTTTGATAGTCCAGGTAATTTGACCGGGACATATCTCTTATATATGCTTTTTCAGCCTCTTTCCTCTTTTTACATGCAACTGTACACGACTGATCCCACCAAAGTAAGGAAGGGAGATTATTCCTGGGAGGTTTCTTGACTGGAAATGACTTGTCTGCAGCAATCAGGAGAGCTTTCTTGAAGCAGGAATATACAGAATGATAATTATCGGAGTTCGGAGTTGGCAATAGTTCTATCTCTCGATCCAGCCAACTAGAATATACCTCCCAGTCAACTCTTGAGAGGTTGTATTTAAGAAGGGGATTGAATTTAGGGTTATGTACTTGGCTGGTAAGTGATGATATGAAAATGGGAAAATGATCACTTCCGTGGGAGTTACTTAATACCTGCCATAGAAGACATGAAGAGAGAGAAGGAGAACATAGCGACAGGTCAACAGCAGAAGGGCCGGGATGCGACAAAGTCGGTCTGCGAGTTGCGCTGCCGTTATTCAGAATGCAGAGGTTCAGAGAAACCAACCAATCAAGAAATGAAGAAGACAAGCTATCACATTGATATGATCCCCAAGAGGTATGGTGAGTGTTGAAATCACCGAGGATGATGATAGGAGGAGAGATAGAAGATATGATGTGAGAAAGGTCAGCAAGTATGGAAGAATCAGGGTATGGAATGTACACAGAAAGAAAAGAAATGTTCATTGATCTAATGCCAACAATATGAAATAGGTCACTGTGAGGGGGGATAGAAATTTGGGAGAATATAATACTTCTGGAAACCAACATAGTGGCTCCAGCACGGCCGTCATTCCTGTCATCCCGAAAGCAGGCGAACCCAGACATCCTAAAACGGGAATTGGGCCTAAGCCACGCTTCCTGAATAGCAACAATGAGCAACAATGGCTTGTATTTATTAATTAAATATATTAATTCGTTCTTTTTATTTTTATTTATTTTATTTATTTATTAAATTGTGGAACATAGGTTTTACAAAGATCTTAAAATAATAAATATAGGTGCACTATGTCCTGCCACTTACATGGCGTACAAATTAAAATTAAATGTCATGATGATTAGTATTGGTACTTACAGTTATGGTTAGTAGATATCGATTACAAGATTAGTCCTTACTGCTCATAATAATACATTGCTCATAACGCTCAAACAATACATTTTACTCTCATATACATATGCATATACATATATTTATTGTGAATACTCCTACAGTTCCATTGCAGAAGGGGAGGGAATTTGACTGGAAAGTATTAACAGCTGAGAAAGTTTTACTTTAAATTTGTCGGGAAGCTCAGTATCACTGAATCTGGTTAACATATTGATGAGGGTGGAGAGAAGTAAGTCAAGAAGGTTATCATTTGATGAAGATTTTGCTTGTTCAACTAAGAGAGCCGAGCCATTAGGCATAGAAGAAGGGGGAGATTGGGTAATATGGTTATGAGCCTGTCTGTCATAGCCAGGACTCGAGGCAGGGTTATGTTGTCTATGGGGGGAGTATATTGTTTTTCTATAAGAGATTGGAGATGGGCCCTGATAGAGGGGAGAAGACAATTGTTGGGAGCTGAGGGAGGAAAATTGTTGAGAACTAGGCTGGATATTGTTTGGATGTGTAGGACGAGTGGTGTCTGCAAAAGATTTTCTCACATGGGGGAATCGAGCAGAAGCCTCCATGTAAGAAATGTTCTCCTGCGACATGGTGATTTTAATGGACTTCTGACGTGAGTGTTCAGGGCAGGAAGTGTCTTTGGCAGAATGGGGACCAGAGCAAAACAGGCATGTGGGGGATTGAGTGGAGCAAGTTGCACCCTCATGGGCTTGGCTACAAAGAAAACATCTAGGAGAGGATCTGCATTGAGAAGTGACGTGTCCGAATCTGCAGCACTTGAAACACTGTATTGTGGGGAGGACATATGTTTCAACGGGTAAAGAATTATAGAAACAATAAACATGGGATGGTAATTTTTGACCAGAGAAAGTGACAACTATGGTCTGGGTAGGCACATATGTGGGGATGTTATTTTCACTCTTGTGACTCTCCTATTTAACCTCCTGGCCTTCATAACAGATCCAAAGCCCAGTGGAACCTCTATGGACTGAACCACCTCCTCCAAGGTCCATTCCACGGGCACCTGCCCAATAATTCCCATACGGGAACACGCGAACGAGGGAATTGAAGTTTCGTACTTAGCCCTAGCTAGAGCGGGATGGGATAAAAAATTGTTAGCATCGTTAGCGGACTTAAATTCGACGGAAACTCTGTTTCGACCAACGCGTTTTACGCCTCCAGGTACAATATTTTTAATATTGTTGGTAGATAGGAAATGTCCAAATTTAATCGATCGGAATACTGTTCCTGATGACGCATCTCCTACATCTCTGGTGACATGGACTAAAAAGGGGCCTGAGTCCGATTCAGAATAAGTGGCAGGCTTATCTGCGTAATCCGGGTGAATATAAGTGGATTGGACGGAAGGAGCAGATTCAGTCGGATCTATTATTATTTTTTTATTAGCACCAGGGTCTAGCTGTGCTTCATTTGGACGTTTTTTGGAGGAAGAACTAGTAGATCGATTGAGAAGTAACCTCAGAGGATCTTCATCACCTCCCATGAACCTCCCCTCTTTTTTTTTTTTTTTTTGACATTTGATAATACCTACTTATATTCTGACATTTGATAATATATTGAGATTTGATAATATAACAGACTGCAAACAAAGATGCCAATTTTACTAACATAATTTGTAAGAACAATGTTACTAACAAGATATGGACTTCTTTGTTCGAAATAAATGATTTGATTATTATATTATTACAAAAAAACACATCAAGATTGGTTACGTTTAATTATAGCACCTAACCGAATGGATTATAGTATTCTAGAAAATGTATCATATATATTATGTCGCCAAAGAGAGAACTTTATGAATTGCCAGTAGATCGCGATCGATTTCTTTAAAATTCGTAAAATGGTCACTTATCCTAAACAGAAATACAACAATTCGTTTACTAAGCAGATTCTAATTTCGTCGAAATGTTGCCGCGTGAAAAAATAGCTCAAAGATAGCGTTGTTACGATTTTTTTTTCTGCACTGGTTTTACAAATTAATTGGGCTAATTTGTTGAATATGTGTTATCAAACAATAAAACGATGAAATGCCAATCACCTTCCATAGAATTTTCGAAAATATAATTATAAGAACGAAATCAAAGTATTAGTGTTGCCATCATCTGTTGGCGTCCACAGCTTGACTATAGTACTTCAGTATTATGTTATCTGTACTGTGTATACTCTCGTGCTTAAAATTGAATTACTCCTTTTTCGCTAGATGGTGTTGTAGCCCAGTTCAAATAAATAAAAGTTTTACTTTATTACTTTAAATTAAGTAATAATAATGAATTTGTGGACGAAACATAATACAAAATGTTACTTTTTTCTACATACATACATATAATCACACCTTTATCCCCAGAGGGTTAGGCAGAAGTGAATTAGCACCCACATTTCACCAATCAATGAATTCGGTCCCACGTAATAGGGGGTGAGTTTATTGCCGTCTTCCGAGCCCTATTGTAGACTCAAGCCATGCATCTGAGGCTGAGTCTGGGCTGTATATATCTGTCCGATGTAAAACAGTCCTATCCCTTAGTCGCCTTGTACGACACCGCATGGAAAGACATGAAGTGGTCCAAATTCTAATCTGCCTGGAACCACGCGGCAAGTAGGTACTTTTTTCTTTATATTATAGCGTATTTATTAAGAATTAAGCAAAATCAATTGAAGATGTTGCTGCAGTCGAATCTACTAACTGACATCAAAACAATTCAATATTTGGTGGACCCTCTCACGGATATCCGCACTTTTTAGACCTGCTACTCTGCCGCAGGTTTGAGGTCCATTCTGTATGTAGCCATATCTTTTCTATTTTAATATTACATTTTAACTTTGTCTTAAAATCTGGATGAGATACATTTTCTTGGAGACGATACTCCATGCCGTTAGATACTTAACTAAACGTAATCAATCTTGGTGTATATGTAATATTTATTATTTAAAAACTCCGTTTATTATTATTTTTCTGTTTAGAATGTTATTTTACAGACTAAAAACCAAAATTGAACCACTAGTTAGTAGGCTTAGTTAATTTCTTTAATATGTGTTTTTATAAGAAGTCGCTTTATTGTTTGTCTTTAGTTCAGTAACTAACCGAATGAAGTATAGTTGGAGTTTTTTCCACCGGAGCCGGTGGAAGAGGTTATGTCGGACTCGAACCGACCAAATCGCACGCCGCCTGTGGGTCGTTTTTGGTTGCCAGGCATATCCCTCGCACCCCGGCCAACCCAGGGCCATCCCTCTCGATCTAGCCCTTTCCTCGAGTGTGGGGACTATAGAGTCCCCAACTTGTCCCCGGAAGTGGGCAAGCCGAGCCTGCTTCTGCCTGTATAGTTGGACTTGACACTTGTCAATATGTGAAAGTATTTTCCATTATCCAATTATTATTATTAGGGTTACCTAATGGTGGGTATACAATAAAAAACGTTAGTTATGTAAATTCAGATTTTATTCAATATACTTATACTTAAGATATACAATTTACTATATACAATTTGTAATACAAAATTTACAACATATACAAATAACAGGAAGACAATAATTGGTGGTTGAATGGAGATTCCATAAACACAAAAAAAAATATCGTTGAACGAAATGTTCATTAATCTGACGTTTATCACATTTTGTGTAATGTGTCTCTCATACACACACACACAAAAACTATCGTCGAGCAAAATGTTCATTCATGTGGCGTTTATCGCGCTGTAAGTAATGCCTGGCGGAGTGCAGGCGGCTCTCGAGCGAGGCGGGCAGGGCGTGGCAAGAGGAGAGGGCGCGGCAGGAGGAGAGGGCGGCCGGCCTCCCCCTCCGCGCCGCCGCCTCGTCTGCGGCGAGCTGCTGCGCCACCCGCGACCCCCGCTGCGCCTCGCGCTCGCTGCCCGCCGCAGCCATCTCCGCTAACTTTGCGGCTCTCTCCTCGTCACTCAATACAGCGCGCCTTTTACCACCGCAGTGTTCGATACCTCGACGAACCCTTTCTGGCGACTTTCTTTTAGCATTGTATTCACGAGGTTCCTCTTTTAAATCATTGTATCGGTTACTTATGTAAGTTGAGGCGCTATTACTGTATTGCTTACTTCTATAATATGAATCACGATCGTTTTGTCTGCTACCTGTGTACTCATTTTTGTGATGCTTTTTCCTGATTGGACTTTCTGAACGGTTCCGATCTTCGGAGCTTTTACGTTTTCTTGACTCCTGATTATAATATGTATCATGCTCATATTCTGAAGTCATTGAGTTCCTCTTACGGTCCTCACAGTGAGTGTCTTTGTATTTATATGCAACCTTGTCAGAGTCACTATCAGAAGACCGCGTCTGTACTTTCTGTTTCTTAGATTTCTCCTTTTTCTGTTTCCTCTTCTTTTTAGCTTTTTCATCTTCTGACTCAGATGACGACGACTCATCAAGTAGAGTTGCTATATCTATACCTTTTCCGGCGCCTATGGCACTCAGTTTTGATGCTAAAAGTGCATCTAAATCTTTATTGTCTTTTTTAGACGTCTTCTTTACTTTTGTCGCCTTTCGTTGTTCCTATAAATAGAAAACTGGAATGAGCATTTACATTTATTTTAATACAACTATAATAATTGTTGAACTATTGCTGTAAAAGGGGGGATTTTCGTTATGGAAACATGTTCTAGGGTAAAACGGAAGCCATAAACATACTTTCTTGGATTTTTTCTCACCAGTGAGAATACTGGGCCTCGATTCTGCTAAAGTAAAACCATTGTCATGTCACGGACACTGCTAAATATCCATCGTACTTTAGACTTTAAAGTTATGCACTTGAACGACCTCCGCCCCCCATGAGCGCCGGCCTGGGGGTTACAGGTGGAGCCCCCTGTCACCCTGGCAGAAGCAGGCCGCGGCGACGGCGCGCCTCCCCGTTTTCCGGGAACGAGCTGGGGACTCTGTAGTCCCCACACACCCGAGGAGAGGGCCAGATCGTGAGAGATGGCCCTGGGTCGGCCGGGGTGCGAGGGATATGCCTGTCAACCTCACTTAACCAAAACGACACACAGGCGGCGTGCGTTTTAGTCGGTTCGAGTCCGACATAACCTCTCCCACCGGCTCCGGTGGGGAGGTATCCGTTGGGATTTTGCGCACGTAATAAAAAAAAAAGTTATGCACTTAAAGTCCCAAATTAAAAAACTTTTTACAGAGTAAATGAAAAAGTGTAATGAAACATTTTTCATTTAATTTTGAACTTTAAGCAAATAGCGGTAAAGCCTTAAATTTAATGTCATTTTTTACAGTGTCTGTGGTATCAATATTTGCTTTAGTAGAGTCGACGACCTGATTATTACATGACTGTCACAGATGGTGTATTGTCCATTATTAACTGGTCTGCAGTAGGTATATATCTGTCTAAGGTAAGTCGTTAACTGGGCCAACAATTGTTCGCCTTTAAAAGAACAGGAAACAAAAAAAAATACCGGTTGCCAACAAAGCGGAGTGGAGAAGAGAAGAGTTGTGAAACTGTCAAGTAATTTCCACTAAAGCTGTGAGTAGCCCAGAGGAAATTATTTTTATTGTGAATCCCCATGGACACCCCCCTCGCCACAGCCGGAATGGGACGTTATGTCGGACTTGAACCAACTAAAACGCACGCCGTCTGAGGGTCTAAGGCTGTAGGACGTGAAATTGTCGTAGGCATATCCCTCACACCCCGGCCGGATAGTCTCCTAAATAGTATAAAACGGATTTTACTGCTAGGTACAGTCAACCCAAAATGGAGAAGGCACTTCTCTAGATTTACTGAGCAATAATAGGCTGGCTCTGCCTATTTGTGCTCGTTAAAACATTACTTATACCTCGGGCCTAAATCACGAGACAAGGGTGCGCGCGAATTGTTTTGTTATAAGCTTTGTTTGGTGCATTTGAGCTCGTCCACCGCCGTAGCACCCAGTGCTCTCGTCAAAAGACTCCCAAGAAACATGTACTGCGCGTGTAGAACTCCCTTTTAGCATATTTTGGGTCCAAGATATACGCCTCGAGCAATAACCACCAACTAAAAGCTAAAAGTACAAAACCTACCTGTTCTTTCTTCAGTAACTCGGCAAGTTTGCGCCGTTGTAGAGGATTATCCGAAAGCGCTGCACGAGCAGCCCGTTCACGCTCCTTGATCAAAAGTAATGGATCTTCACGCATTTTACGAGACATATCAACTTGTGCATTGCCAGCTGCACTAAGCATGCTAGATCCAACTACTCTTCTAAATACAGCCGGAATAGGATCTTGTTCTACATTTTCATTTTGGTCAGAATTTTTGTCTAAAGTTTTACCAAGCAAATAAGCTTCTTCTTCCACTTTCTTGTCTGGTTTCTGCAACAAAGAAAACAAAAATAAGTAACAAATAGAATATATATCTTCAAAATTCTAATATTTAAAAATGTGTCACCATTTGTTATAAATCAATACAAAATATTGACACTTGCAACAATTTAATGACTAGGGTACCAAGTTAGGGCGAAGCCTCAATTCTTAAGAAGTTTTCTACCAGGCGCAATAAATGTTACCAAAATAGAAATAACTTGATAATGGTTTTCAAAATATAATAGAACTAAGTAATATGGAAAAAAACTATAACTTGGTATATTCATATTCTGTATTGGACACAAAACACATTTTTATAACAAAAAATAAAAGGATATTTTAGTACAAAGGCGAGCTTAACTCACTGTTGAGTTTCTTCCAGCCAGTGTTATCTAAGTTCAGTTCATAAACATTGAGCTTACATCAATCACACTTCGGTGAACACCTGTGCATGTGCAGCACTGGCCATATTAACTAGCGGCAAGATGAATGTAGCGGAAGTTTTAACCCCTCACAATGCTTGGGCCACAGGATATTTCAATAATAAAAAAGCTGGTCTAGTGAGAGTTGGTTCTGTAACTTAATCTACATAAACCGTAATATATTACAAAACTGAATATGTGGTATGAATTTCATCTTAATATGTCCACGCATTCCTGAGATAAAGATCTTGACAGACAGACAAAAAGTGATCCTTTAAGGGGTTCCGATAGTTTCTTTTTGAGGTATGGAACCCTAAAATGATGATGTCTATGTGATTGGCACGTCATTTAAAGGTTCTATACATTATGTATAAACCAGAGGCATGGATCATGGAACCCAGAAATAGCTTTTTTCGCTTTTACCTCTCCATTTTGCATAGTCTCATTCTTGAGAGTGACACCATATACATTATATTTATTCCATTATTGTCATTATATAATTATATAATGATAATAATAGAATAAAAATACCATGCTTCACAAAGATATTAAGTGAAGCCATAAGCCTCTCAATAGCTAGAGCCCAAAAAGGATTGACGACAAACAAAAGACAAATCAACTTTAATAAAAGAAGGCTCAACTTCAAACTCTAAGACCAAGCCTTACTCAATCTTGGGTACAGCACCTAACTGGACTATTTTAATGGACATATTTGAGAAGCATAATAAAATCCCAGAAGATGTGGGTGCTTCGTTATGCAGACCGGACATTTTGATTTTTTCATACAACTTAACTCCTCCTCATGGAACTTACTGTGCAGTGGTAGTATACTATCATACCTGAAGACTATGTGATGATACAACATAAAGTTTTGACCCTCTAAACAAACTAACAAAAAACTGCTATATAGTAAATCTATATGCTGTGGAAGAAGGCACAAGTGGTTGCAGTTGTCCAGAAATGCAATCAGCTTTATCCCACAACGAGTATCTAAAGCTGTACTAGTAGGTTCATATCAGATTTGGGGGGGCAGGGAGAGAAACACGAGTGATGAAGGTGAGTGTTGATGTACATCATAAAGGGGCCCCTTAAACCTACAGCCCGAGTCACAAGTCTCGGGGTCTGCTCGGGTTTCTATCTCTGACACACGATTTTTTTTCACGTTTTGACGAGGGTATTTTTCCCGAACAGTATAAAATAGCAAAGGTTATTCCCGTGCACAAAAAAGGGTCCAAAACTGACTCTGCTATGTATAGACCTATTTCACTACTGCCAACATTATCAAAAGTTTTAGAAAAGTTGATGAAGATAAGACTCGTTCGACATTTGAATTTGAATAAAGCACTAAACCTAAGACAGTATGGATATCAAAAGAATGTTGGCACCCAAGACGCTATAGACACCTTGATAAAAGATATCATCAGTCGTTTAAATGAAAAGAAAAAAGTAGCGGGACTTTTTCTTGATCTGAGTTCCGCTTTTGATACCATAAACCACGAGCTACTGTTAATAAAGTTGGAACATTATGGAATAAGAGGAAAGGCCAATAACATCTTTCAGTCATATTTACAGAATCGCAAGATGTACGTAGAATTAAAAGCCACTGATACCGATGATACCCATGGGAAAAACAAGTGCGAAGAGTCATATAGGTCAAAGATGATACAAATTAGAACAGGTGTTCCACAAGGGTCGATTTTGGGGCCTGTTCTCTTCATTACGTTCATAAACGACCTTATAAACTACGTAACTCAAATAGCATCTGGTGAAATCCAATTAGTTATGTTCGCTGATGACACAAACGCTGTGATATCTGCAGATAATCTAGATGCTCTCAAATCAGCAATAGATCAAGCTTTAGAAATATTTTATAATTGGTTCTCAGCAAACAGCCTTCAGCTAAACCCTAATAAGACTCAGGTTATTTTATTTAGATCAACTGCTCAAAACGGAAGTACTATTGATTGCACTTTAAATGGTACAAAGGTAAGCCCAGTAAGTACTGTTAAGTTTCTGGGTGTATATGTTGACGAGCTGCTAAATTGGAAAGATGAACTTGCCAACCTGGAGAAAGCAATAAGTTCAGCCTGCTATGTTCTAAGAAGCCTGCGCAACGATGTTGAATTGGAACATTTAAAAATGGTCTACCATGCGCTAGTAGAGTCTAGGCTTAGATACAGCATTCTTTTCTGGGGAGGTAGCTATGACTACAATATAACAGGAGCTTTCATCTTGCAGAAGAGAGCTATACGAACAATGGTGCGTATAAGACAGGATGAGTCATGCAAAGAGCACTTCAATGATCTGGGTATCTTGACCGTTCCAAGCTTGTATGTTCTGGTATTGATGACACATTTTGCAAAACACGTGCATGAATATGAAACCGAAGAAGAAAGAAAGATCAGAGAGAGCACGCGCAGGATGGATTTTCAAAGTATAGTTCGTCCTCATTTGAACATCGTCAAACATAGCACGATGTACAATTCTACCAGGTTGTTTAATAAGCTACCATTAGATTTGAAAGGTCTTCTATATGAAAAAGAGTTCCATAGGGAGTTAAAAGTGTTCCTATTGAAAGGGTGCTACTATTCAATCGAGGAATTATAGGTATTTTTTAATTTTTTGACAATTTTATTATATTTGACATTTTGTTTTATTTTATTTTGATTTAATTTTGGTATATTATTTGGTATTTGGACTTGGCTTCTGAAATTATATTATTGACATGAGTAATTTATGATTTGACATGAATAAAAATTGACATGTACCTACTGTATAAATCTGACTTTGTGTACTAATTTATTTTTATAATTACTTACCAAGTTAATTGATTTTGTCATTTTTATAGTTCCTTATTGTTTAATTATTGTAAATTTTTGATAGACTTGAAATGAATTATTGTAATAATATTATGTATGTTCAAACACAGTGTAAATTGTTACTGAATAAATAAATAAGAAAATAAGAAGAATTGACCTGGTACCGGCATAGTGAATCCATGGATGGCAAAGAATTATTTTGCAAAGAATGATTATTATGGTTTTTTTTTTTTTTTTAATATAATACATATAATCACGCCTTTAACATAACATTGTATAACCATCTACCAGACTGGTTAAAAGAACTCAAAGGAGCTCTATTCCGCAGGAAATTGTATGGAAGCCTAAGCGAAAAGGGCTACTACGCGGTAGACGAATATTTAAGAGATGAAATAGCAGCTGAAAGTGAATGATTAATTAATTAATTGAATTTTCAAATTTTTATTTCGACATTGGGTATTTTATTGTAATTTCATCTTATTTATTTATTTTTAATTTTTTATTGATTGATTAAATTTAATTTTTAATGGAATTCTTTCAAATTGATTATCCAACAATTAGCTGTTTTATCTCATTTTATTTTAATTTAATTTATTTTGCATTTTATTTAACGTTTCACTGATCCATTCTTTTTTTATTATTATTATTGCTCTGACATTGTGAATTTTGTTTTAATATGACTGGCTGGAGTCCTAACGACAGTGAAATTAGTTGTGATTGACTTGTATCCCTCAATAGGTATTATTATTTCAACGCCACACGGCAGAATGTGCTGTACTTGTGAAAATTATAAAACCTGATGTTGTAACCATGTTCTTTGAAATAAAAATGATTTGATTTGATTTGATTTGCCCCCAGAGGGTTAGGCAGAGGTGAATTAGCATCCACAAATCACCAGTCAAATTGAATTCAGTCCCATGTAATAAGGGGTAAGCCTATTGCTGTATTCCTGGCACTATTGTTGACTCGAGCCATGCATCTGAGGCTGAGTCTGGACCATATATATATCTGTTTGATGTTAAACAGCCATCCTTTAGTCTCCTTGTACAACATTGCATGGTTAGAAAGTTGAAAGCATGGCTCATAGAAAAAATCTTTTATATGATAGAGGAATTTAAAAAGTATAAGGTTAAACTATGAATAGAATATAATTTATCAAATTAACATGTTAATATTTTTCAGTAATTTTTATGCGTTTTATAACAATACATGTTCTGAAATTCCTATAAATTTATTATGTTTGTGACTAAAAAATTCAATGGACCTAAATTATAATTGTAGTATAAAGTCATATACTGTGTAAATTTAATATTCGCATGCCAGAAAATGGTAAATATGCTGCACAAAACTATTGTACCTAACACCTGTATAACCACATTTATGCAAATAATATAAGAGATTGGGTGGCCCAAATTCTACTTTGCCAGGATTCTACTACATTAAGTCTGATTAAGAGTCTGTAATGAAAGCGCACAGTGGTGTGAATAAAATAAATAAATGTAAAACTTACATCATACATCCATGCCAATCTGTTATCACTAGCTGAAGTACTGTTGCGTTTGCTCATCATATCGTTGAGCTCAGCGCGATCTCGTTCCTCAGCGTGTTCCCGTTGTAACTCTAACATGCGTCTCTTTTCCTCTGCAACCGCTTGTTCAGCTTGCCAAACACGTTCTTGATTTTTCATAGTATTTGGATGCCACGATTTCTTCGAATTCTAAAATACCACGAGTATATGTTAGTTGAAGTAGATCGTAATAAAGTTTTTGTATACAGCGATAGTGAAGTGTTATTTGTAGTTAGTTTTCACAACAACAAAATAAATTGCAACAAAAATAAATATTTACCAAATCACCTCCCCCCATTGTTATCAAAACACAAACCTTGTATACGAATAGAATAAATAGTCACTGATCACTGGCGCACACCAATTTTATAAGATTTTTTATCTCTATAACACAAATTACAAACAAAACACCATTTATGTTCCAGTTTTTGCTTTTTAGTTCCGCTTGTTTATAGAAAATACCACGGTAAACAACACAACACAACATACGTATCGGATTTCTAATCTGATAATGAGATTTGCACAGACTGATAACAAAATGTCATCGCAGAGAGCTCTTCACAGACTAGAGCTATAGACTATAGACTAGAGTACGCGCCACGAAATAAGTCCCTTGGCCGCGGTGACGTGGTAGTCACAACATGTAATGTTGCCAGTATCGTCTCTTTAATCGACTTCCAAAAAATTTTTATGAGATCATATGGAAACTATTTTGCAACAATAAAAAATGTGGTAAGAAAGCAAATTAAAAACTATCACGTAAATAGAATTATAAATCTCAGACTAATCGGTGTACATACAAAAAAAAGTTACTAACCGAAATACTAAACTCCTCTTTGGTACTCGGTTCAAAAGACGATACTGGCAACATTACATGTTGTGACTACCACATCACCGCGGCCAAGGGACTTATTTCGTGGCGCGTACTCTAGTCTATAGTCTATAGCTCTAGTCCGTGAAGAGCTCTCTGCGATGACATTTTGTTATCAGTCTGTGCAAATCTCATTATCAGATTAGAAATCCGATACGTATGTTGTGTTGTGTTGTTTACCGTGGTATTTTCTATAAGCAAGCGGAAGTAAAAAGCAAGAACTGGAACTTTTATGTTGTTTTGTTTGTAATTTGTGTTATAGAGATTAAAAACCTAATAAAATTGGTGTGCGCCAGTGATCAGTGACTATTTATTCTATTCGTATACAAGTTTTGTGTTTTGGTAACAATGGGGGGAGGTGATTTGGTAAATATTTATTTTTGTTGTTGTGAAAACAATCTACAAATAATACTTCACATCGCTGTATACAAAAACTTTATTACGATCTACTTCAACTAACATATAGGTACTCGTGGTATTTTAGAATTCGAAGAAATCGTGGCATCCAAATACTATGAAAAATCAAGAACGTATTTGGAAAGCTGAACAAGCGGTTGCAGAGGAAAAGAAACGCATGTTAGAGTTACAACGGGAACACGCTGAGGAACGAGATCGCGCTGAGCTCAACGATATGATGAGCAAACGCAACAGTACTTCAGCTAGTGATAGCAGATTGGCATGGATGTATGATGTAAGTTTTACATTTATTTATTTTATTCACACCACTGTGCTCTTTTATTACAGACTCTTAATCAGACTTAATAATGTAGTAGCATCCTGGCAAATTAGAATTTGGGCCACCCAATCTCTTACATTCATATTCATTTATTTGCTTAAATGTGGTTATACAGGTGTTAGGTACGATAGTTTTGTGCAGCACATTTACCATTTTCTGGCATGCAAACATTCAATTACACAGTATACAACTCTATACGTACTACAATTATAATTTAAATTAGTTCAGCACATGCAAGTCCATTGAATTCACAAACATATAATAAATTTATAGGAATTTCAGAACATATTATAAAACGCATAAAAATAAGTCATAAAAATTTCTGAAAAATAATGTTAATTTGATAAATTATATTCTATTCATAGTTTACACTTATACTTTTTAAATTCCTCTATAGTATGAAAGATTTTTTCTATGAGCCATGCTTTCAACTTTCTTCCCATGCAATGAGGAAAGGGGACTGGTGGCGCATGGCCGAGTGCGGTAATGGACTGTATTGCGGGAAGTAGCTAACTGTTCCATTGACGCTTTACACACAAAAGACAGGTGGTCGGGTTGCCGCGGGAGTGATCCAAGCAATGAATGCAACCCGAGAAATTAGGAGAGGATGCACTAACCTTCACGACACACGTGTTTTCATCGCAGCCGGTACACGGATCTTCTCTTCCTTGCTCAGGAGCTGCCGTCAGCATCACTAGATCACTTGAGGAACACACGAGAGGCACAATCCGATCGGTAAAGGTCTATGAAGCGGTAAAATGTAACAAATATTAATCATTTTTGAGAGACGCGAGCGCGGTCCGTCATCACGCTGGCTAGTTCAAAGCGAGACTGAGTGTCTATATTTCACAAATGGCGGACGGAAGCTACATCTATGGTTAGTGCGGAAGAGGAGACGGGTGTAAAAGGAGTGTGTTTCCGTGTCAAAAATACAGTTTCTACTTCGGCGCAACCATTCCCCCCGGCTTGAAGGGTTACCTTCGAAACGAAAATGTGGAACAAATCTAATGTCTAATCTAAATCTAGGTTTGTGAAATAACAACTAAAATATAAACATAGATTGGAACTCGTGCCTACTGCTGGCTAGGCAGAGGGCAGAGGCGAACAACCGGGCGCAGATACGATCCGGTTGCAGTTTTAACCCGTACAACACGAGTTATCCCGCGGGCATCGGGAAAAATTTCCTCTACTACTCCCAGAGGCCAATGTAAAGGAGGAGCATTCTCAGTCATAAGGACTACCACCGTACCTACAGTAATTGGGTTGGATGGAGTATTCCATTTTTGACGTGACTGCAGCGTGTGCAAATAATCGGTTCTCCAACGATTCCAAAACGATTGGACCAACTTATCTAAAAGAGCGTGACGAGTTAGAAGGTGCATTCTATCGTCATCAACATCTATTGCGGGCAAATATTTTAGAGGAGTCGTATTCAAGAAGTGAGCTGGCGTCAGAGCTAATGGCTCTGACGGATCGCTAGATAGAGTCCGACACAGCGGACGCGTGTTCATCACTGCCTCTACTTGAGCGAGTACGGTACTCAACTCCTCGAACGAGAGAATCTGCTCGCCTATGACGCGAAACAGATGCGACTTAAGGCTTTTAATATTCGCTTCCCAATTACCACCAAAATGACTAGCGGCAGGCGTGTTAAAGTACCATTCAATGCGATTTTCGGCTAAGATGTGAGCGAATTCACTTTGGTAGTACTTAGACCGTAAGAATGTGTGCAATTCCGAGATACTACGTCGGGCCCCTACATAATTTGTACCGTTGTCCGAATACATGCGCTTAACCGGACCCCGACGCGACAAAAAACGTTTAAAAGCGGACATAAAATTTTGCGTACTTAAATCACCGGTCAACTCTATATGAACCGCGCGAGTTGTCATACAAATGAACAAACAAACGTAAGCTTTCGTGGAGCGAATGCCACGACCACGAGCAATGGTGACTTTGAAAGGCCCAGCAAAGTCTGTGCCGGTGTGTACGAAAGGTTTTGCGGATTGAACAACACGACAAGAGCGATGATCGGCCATTTCAGGCGCGATAAAACGCGGGCGGAGCTTAAAACAAGGTACACATCTGTGTACTCTAGCGCGAACCAAATTACGAGCGGAAATTATCCAGTATTTCTGTCTCAAAATAGACATCAACAAATCGGGACCAGCGTGACAATTCACCTTATGATGATAATCTACTAACAAATCTAATACGTGGTCCTTACGCGGGAGAACTACTGGATGCCTTTGTTCAAATCCTAAACTTGAATTTCTCAAACGACCACCTACTCGAATGAGTCCATCCTCCAAAAATGGTTTCAAGTGTCGGAAAGAACGACTACAAGGTTTGTTAAATTCTAAATTTTTAAATTCAGAAGCAAAATAACCTTTCTGCAACTCGCGAAGTATGACCAATTCAGCCTTATCTAAATCAGCGGCGGTTATATGACCGCGTGTAGATAGAATTCTCAAAAATCGGCCCACATAAACAACACAACGCAACAGTCTCGACCAAGACGAGACGCGACTAGCCAACAACAAAATAAGGGACTCTTCACGCGGGACCGATACAACAAGCGAGTGCTTCTTTTCCTCGGGTGGTTCGGAAACCGTAGTGGGATTGAATTGAATAACTGGCCACCCATCCAACGCGGCATGAATCCAGGACGGTCCACCAAACCACAACGGGTGATCCAAAATTTGCGAAGGAAGCAATCCACGAGAGAGACAATCGGCTGGGTTGTCGGTGCCAGCAACGTGAAAGAGATTATGTGGCGCCAATTCAGATTGAATTTTTGCCACTCTATTAGCGACGAATGTGTCCCAACGATGGGGCGAAGAGTGGGCCCAACACAAAGCGACTGTTGAGTCCGAAAAAGCTAAAATTCTACTAATATTAATGCGACTACTACAAGCATTGGCGATAGAGGTGATCAATCTAACTAACAATAGTAAAGCGCATAGCTCGAGGCGTGCCAGAGAGACGACCTTACGGGGAGAGACCTTTGATTTCGCGCTTATAAGGCTAATTGAAACCTTACCTACATTCGAGACATGAAAGTAGACTACTCCTCCATACGCCCTCTCACTAGCGTCCGCGAAGCCTACTACCGTAACAACACTATGTTGCGATATACCTACATGACGCGGAATTTGTATTTGGTCAAGCACAGAAAGTTCTTTTCTAAAGCGAGCCCACAACTTAGCAATGTTGTCGGGCGCGGTGTCGTCCCAATCACAATTGGAAAGCCAAAGCTCCTTTATAAGTAGTTTGGCGTACAAAACGACAGGAGCTACGAATCCCATTACGTCCCATATCCGTGCCACACACGACAGGATAATGCGTTTAGTACAAGTTTGCGGGGTCGAACTAATTTTCAAACTAAACGTATCAGATGCGGGCGACCAGCTTAAACCAAGCACCTTGTGCGTATCACTTTCATCGAATTCCTTAACCGAAGACAATCGGTGCGACGGTGGAATCGACTCTAACGCAGTTTGCGAGTTGCTCGTCCATTTCACGAGATCAAATTGACCAGCCTTCATGAGACTTATAACTTGAGCGGCCGTCTCGACAGCCTCTGCCTCGCCATCTACACTATACACGAAGTCATCCATGTATAAGCCAGTCTCAATGGTGGCTCTCGCTTTCGGAAATGCATCGCCCTCGTCAGCGGCCAGCTGCTTGACGGTGCGAAGTGCGTGAAAAGGGCTAGATTTAAGCCCGAAGCAAACACGATTAAACTCGTAAACCATTAAAGGTTCTTGCGGTGAAAATCTATACAAAAATCGTTGAAACCTACGATCGGGTTTGCGCACTTCAAGGCACAAAAACATTTGTCGAATATCTGCAGAGAGTGCAACAGCGAATAAGCGAAAATTTACAATTATGTCAAATAAATTACCTTGAAGATTTTGACCACAATACAAAATGTCATTAAGCGACACGGAAGTGCTAGTCTTAGCACTGCCATCTAAAACTACGCGGAGTTTAGTAGTAAGCTTATCTTCTCTAATAACTCCGTGGTGCGGGATAACGTACGAAGGCTGGGTCTCGTCAGTGTCCGCAGGCGCAGGTGAGATGTAACCTTTATCTAAATATTCGTTAACAACCTCATCATAGGCTTGCTTTAACTTTGGAGACGCCTGCATCTTTCGTTCTAAACAAAGAAAGCGTCTTTCAGCGGATGCACGGGAGTCCCCGAGCGAAAAAATATCTCCCTTGAAAGGGAGCGCGACCACATAACGACCCTGCTCATCACGAGTAGTCGTGCGACAATAAATCTCCTCAGCCATCTTGTCATCGGGGCTTAGGATTGGTGGGACATTGACCTCTTCAATCTCCCAAAACTTGCGGATGGTAGACTCCAGTGGCGGCTCGACGGTGCAACAGAACGAGGCAGTCGAGTGACTAAAACTATCTATAGAAGCGGGTGCGGAACCAATTATAACAAAACCCAGAACTGTTTCCAGGGCGTGCGGAGCGGGGTACGTCGGTCCCCCTTTGACCTTACGTGATAACTGGAGGTGCGGGAGAATCGAAGCGCCGATCAATATATCGACGACTCCAGGAACAGCGTAAGTCTCATCAGCTAAAGGCAAGTCTTTAAATTTCGTTAATAAAGACGTGTCAACTGGGACGGTAGGCAACTGTTCAGTTATTTTATCTGTAACGAGCGAATCCATGTCAAACCAAATATTATTATTAAAACGAGATCCAAACCTTGTTTTAATGGTGCCATGAACAGCTGACTGCAAACCCCCAAACCCTTTCACCACTGAATGGGTTGAACGCTTATCAACATTGAAACCAAGACGTTGACAACAATCTTGAGTAATAAAATTACTTTGCGAAGCGCCATCTAATAGCGCTCGAACAAGGTGCGGTTTACCTAATGTATCAACAATAACAACGCGAGCGGTCGCGAGACACACAGTGGTGAGTGCAGCACTAGCGGAGAACGAACACAAGGTGACGTCATCCGCAGCGGTCACCGGGCGGGCCGGAGCGCGCGCGGGCGCGGGGTGCGGCTGCGGCGCAGGCTGCCGTGTGTCACCGCTCGACGGGCCAACTGTACTCACATTGGATGCGGCATTACTATTCTCAAAATGAAGCAAAGTGTGGTGTCTCGCTTGACATTTGCGACAACCATTTCCACTATTACATAAAACAACGCGGTGTTTAGTACCGAGACAATTAAAACAAAAATTATTAGCGCGAACAAATTTATAACGATCACTAGGCGACAATTTTAGGAAACCAGGACACTTGTACAGTTGCGAATGATGAGTACTACACAAAGAGCAAACAGATGATTGTACACGTGCTGGTGCGGTATTAACATAAGTATGGGTTGACCTCGGTGACCTCGATGAGGCATCTATTTTGCGTTCAGAAGTAACAACCTTCTTCGCGCCTTCATGTTTCGATGAAGAGCGTTGCAATACCTTTATATGCTCGCGAACAAAACTTTCTAAGTCTTCGAACTTAGGAATTTTACTGCCGCGATGATCCGACTCAAACAAACGAATGGTTTCGGAATCTAATTTCTTTAAACCCATATACAAAAATACGAAGTCGCAGAGGTCATCGATCTTCAAGTTCTTTACGGCGCGAACAGCTGACGCGAAAGTATCTAGAAATTTCTCTAAGTTTTGATCGTTACATGCCGTAATAGATTTCAAATCAGACATCTGATCTAAATAGGCGTTAGCTACCGATCTTTTATCCTCATACTTAGCTTTCAAAGTATTTAAAATTAAATTATAATTCCCGGCACTAAACGTAATTCCAGCGCAAGCGGTTATAGCTTTACCAGTCAATTTTTCAACGAGATAATGCAATTTTTCGTGATCTGTCAACGAATCGTTCTTATCTATCGTATTCTCAAAACTATCTATAAATAGACACCAATTGCGAATGTTACCATCAAATTCGGGTATTTGAATTGGTGGCAACTTAGGTCGGTCGCGAGTGGGGTTGGGTAGGTCAGCCGGTTTCTCCAAACTCCTAGCGACGCGTTTGATACGACAATACAAATCGTCAAACGACGACAAGGCTTGATAACTCACTGAGTAATCGGGATCCAAATTCAACTCTAAAACATTGATGTCATGTACTAAGGTTTCGAAATCCGCGCGTAGACTATCTAAGTTTTCTATAGAACACAAGAACGAATCTCTGATGACCAAATCAGAGGTTTTAAGTGCATTATCATAGATCGATTGTACGCGAGAGTAAATCATTTCTTTTTTAGCGTATAAAAGTTTCAATTGAACCTTACCGGTCTTATCAACCTTTGGGGACATGTTTACAATTAAATCTCAAACTAAAGTGCGGTAAATAACAAATATGAAATGACTTAATCTTAGCGGTACAGAGCAGCGAGGCGGCGCGAGCGATAACCGTAGGTAGGTAGGTACTTATGACTGCCAGTGCAAGCTTGAACTAACGCGCATAGCAACAAGGTCGTACCTACGCGATGGTCGCTGTCTAGGTTCAACTATTATTTCAGAGATTAAGTATTGCGTAATATCTATTCAAATTAAAATACTTTCGTATGAATTGGGATGAGATGCGAGCGAGGTAGGTACAGCCACGTGTCCACCCACGCAGGTACTAGGCAAATACGACGCGAGCCGAGAACAACGTAATTGAAAAAAACAAAACAAAGCCAAATGCGTTAGGTATTACACTGTGCCTATGCACTAGGGTGTCTGAGTATACCTAAGATCTAAGCCTAAATGTCTGGATGCGGGGTTTTCTACTAAAATAACCAGGCACTTAGGTGCGATGCGAAAATTGCGAACTACGATTAAGTGTTGATATGATACCTAACCTATTTATGTATTAGGTAGGTACAATGCGAGCCAGCGGCGAACGGACAACAAATCTAATCCTAAGTGTCTGGATGCGGGGTTTTCTACTAAAATAACCAGGCACTTAGGTGCGGTGCGCTCATTCCCATTAGAATAATAACAAAATACGAACTACGGCTAAGAATCCGGCTCGATCCGGACCAAAAATGGTGGCGCATGGCCGAGTGCGGTAATGGACTGTATTGCGGGAAGTAGCTAACTGTTCCATTGACGCTTTACACACAAAAGACAGGTGGTCGGGTTGCCGCGGGAGTGATCCAAGCAATGAATGCAACCCGAGAAATTAGGAGAGGATGCACTAACCTTCACGACACACGTGTTTTCATCGCAGCCGGTACACGGATCTTCTCTTCCTTGCTCAGGAGCTGCCGTCAGCATCACTAGATCACTTGAGGAACACACGAGAGGCACAATCCGATCGGTAAAGGTCTATGAAGCGGTAAAATGTAACAAATATTAATCATTTTTGAGAGACGCGAGCGCGGTCCGTCATCACGCTGGCTAGTTCAAAGCGAGACTGAGTGTCTATATTTCACAAATGGCGGACGGAAGCTACATCTATGGTTAGTGCGGAAGAGGAGACGGGTGTAAAAGGAGTGTGTTTCCGTGTCAAAAATACAGTTTCTACTTCGGCGCAACCAGGGACTAAAGGATGGCTGTTTAACATCAAACAGATATATATATATATGGCCCAGACTCAGCCTCAGATGCGTGGCTCGAGTCAACAATAGTGCCAGGAATACAGCAATAGGCTTACCCCTTATTACATGGGACTGAATTTAATTCGATTGGTGATTTGTGGATGCTAATTCACCTCTGCCTAATCCTCTGGGGACAAAGACGTGATTATATGTATTATATTTAATAAAGCAAAATTAAAGCCATAATAATCAATACTCGATGAAATTCTTTGCCATCCATGGATTCACTGTGCTGGTACCAGGTCCATAAGAGTGGCAGAGAAAGAAACCCGAACAGCCTCCGAGACTTGTGACTTGGGCTGTAGGTTTAAGGGGCCCCTTTATGATGTACATCAACACTCACCTTCATCACTCGTGTTTCTCTCCCTGCCCCTCCAAATCTGGTATGAACCTACTAGTAAAGCTTTAGATATTCATTGTGGTATAGAGCTGATTGGACAACTGCTACCACTTCTGCCTTCTTCCACAGCATATATAGGTATATTAGTTTATCACCACGGCACAGTAAGTTCCATGAGGAGTTAAGTTGTGTGAAAAAATGAAAATGTCCGGTTTGCATAACGAAGCACCCATATCTTCTAGGATTTTATAGTGCTTCTCAAATATGTCCATTAAAATGTCCAGTCAGGTGCTGTACCCAAGATTGAGTAAGGCTTGGTCTTAGAGTTTGTAGTTGAGTCTTCTTTTATAGAGTTGATTTGTCTTTTGTTTGTCGTCAATCCTTTTTGGGCTCTAGCTATTGAGAAGCTTATGGCTTCACTTAATATCTTTGTGAAGTATGGTATTTTTATTCTATTATTATTATTATATAATGTATATGGTGTCACTCTCAAGAATGAGACTATTTAAAATGGAGAGGTAAAAGCAAAAAAGCTATTTCTGGATCCATGTCTCTGGTTAATATATAATGTATAGAATATAACCTTTTAGTGACGTGCCAATCACATAGACATCATCATTTTAGGGTTCCAAGAAAATATCGGAACCCCTTATAAAATCACTTTGTTATCTGTCTGTCAAGACCTGGTTAGGAGGTAGGACACGGCGGTATTTCCGCCCAATTGAGCAGTCCGATTGGGGAAGTACCTCCGCCCTACAGAATACTGCGGCCATAATAACTTCGTGTTGTGTTCCCAGCGGTGAGTAGGGTAGCCAGAGCTCACTGGAGAATTTGTGCTGTCAGTGGTAAGACTAAAGGCTTGTCCTGCTTTGTCTTCTACTGACGGCACAGAAATTCTGTACTTACAGGGTCGGCAGCGCGACTGTGACTCCTCTGGTGTTACAGACTTCCATAGGCCACGGTAACCACTTTCCATCAGATGGGCCGTGTGCTTGTATGCCACCTAAGTGGTATAAAAAAAAAGACCTTTATCTCAGGAATGCGTGGACATATCAAGATGAAATTCATACCAAATTCTCAGTTTTGTAATATATTATGGTTTATGTAGATTAAGTTGCAGAACCAAGTCGCACTAGACCAGCCTTTTTATTATTGAAATATCCTGTGGCCCAAGCATTGTGAGGGTTAAAACTTCCGCTACATTTCTGTTCTATGTTATTCTTGCCACCGTGCTGCACATGCACAGGTGTTCACCGAAGTGTGATTGATGTAAGCTCAATGTTTATGAAGTGAACTTAGATAAACACTGGCTGGAAGAAACTAAACATTGAGTTAAACTCGCCTTGGAATATAAAAATGGTGACACATTTTTATATATTAGAATTTTGATGAAATAATCTGTTTTGACGGCCTCTGTGGCGTAGCGGTAGAACATTCAACTGCTAAGCAGGGGGCGCGGGTTCGATTCCCGCTCAGTGCAAATATTTGTATGCATGAATAATTATATTTGCATTGTTTCTATGTATGATATGTATGTATTTACAAAAAAAAGAGTATTTAAGTATGTTTACCAGCATTCTAGATTCCACAACACAAGCTAGTTAAGCTATGCTTACCGTGGGTCTAGATAGCGTTGTGTAGAATGTTGTAGAATATTTATTTATTTATTTGTTACTTATTTTTGTATTATTTGTTACAGAAACCAGACAAGAAAGTGGAAGAAGAAGCTTATTTGCTTGGTAAAACTTTAGACAAAAATTCTGAACAAACTGAAAATGCAGAACAAGATCCTATTCCGGCTGTATTTAGAAGAGTAGTTGGATCTAGCATGCTTAGTGCAGCTGGCAATGCACAAGTTGATATATCTCGTAAAATGCGTGAAGATCCACTACTTCTGATGCAAGAGCGTGAACGGGCTGCTCGTGCCGCGCTTTTGGATAATCCTCTACAACGGCGCAAACTTGCCGAGTTACTGAAGAAAGAACAGGTAGGTTTTGTACTTTTACCTTTTAGTTGGTAGTTATTGCTCGGGGCGTATATCTTGGAACTAAAATATGATAAAAGAGGGTTCTATACGCGCGGTACATGTTTCTTGGGTGTCTTATGACGAGAGCACGGGGTGCTACGGCGATGGACGAGCTCAAATTCACCAAACGAAGATTATAACAAAACAATCCGCGCGCACCCTTGTCTCGCGATTTAGGTCCGAGATAGGTCCCCGAGGTTTAAGAAATGTTTTGCCGAGCACAAATAGGCAGAGCCAGCCCATTATTGCTCGGAAAATCTAAAGAAGTGCCTCCTCCCTTTTGGGTTGACTTTACCTAGCAGTGAAATTCGTTTCATACTATTTAGGAGTCTGTCCTGCCGGAGCGGGGGAGAATTTCACCTCTGGCAGCCTAAGACCCTCACCCTATCCGTGGGAATTTTCCTGTGGTGTGGCGGTAGTGTGGGACGGGTTCGATCCTCGCTCAGTGCAAATATGGGAATTGGATATGGGTCTGATTGTGGGTTGGAGAGCTCGTTAAGCCGTCTGACCCGGTTGCCATGTGTCGCTATACAGGGAAGGGAAATAAGTGAGATGGCCCAAACATAAGGGCTGATCATCCGTCTGGGCAACGGCGTCCCCACTGGCAGTAGTAATAGCTTTCGCTATATTTTCTCCCCTACGACCCGGTTGTTGTTGTGTGTGTGTATGTTTGTAAATGGACCAAAAAAAAAGAAATGCTTGCTGAGTTTCTCGCCGGAGTCTTCTCAGGACTATTAAACTGATATTCATGTTCCTTTTTTGTTGACGTTTTGCAAGTGCCGTTATATATTTTGACTTTGACTTTGACTTTCGATCAAAGCGGAGAGGAGAGGAGACGAGAAGAGATGTGTTTTAAATAACCAATCAGATTTTTAGTATTTCCACTTTTCTTCTCCGCTCAGCTTCAGTGGATAAAGCGGAGAGGAGAGATGTATATTTTTTTCTGTGTTACTTTGTGCCGCGAGCTTGCAAGTGGCGCGACAGAGCTGAGAAGTGTTTTACAATTATTATATGTAGTTGTATCAAAATGAATTTATATACTCATTTCAGTTTTTATTTATAGGAACAACGAAAGGCGACAAAAGTAAAGAAGACGTCTAAAAAAGAAGATTTAGATGCACTTTTAGCATCAAAACTGAATGCCTTAGGCGCCGGAAAAGGTATAGATATAGCAACTCTACTTGATTCAGATGACTCGTCGTCATCTGAATCAGAAGATGAAGAAGCTAAAAAGAAAAAGAAACAGAAAAAGGAGAAATCTAAGAAACAAAACGTACAGACGCGGTCTTCTGATAGTGACTCTGACAAAGTTGCACATAAATACAAAGACACTCACTGTGAGGACCGTAAGAGGAATTCAAAGACTTTTGAATATGAGCATGATACATATAAGGAGTCGAGAAAACGTAAAAGCTCCGAAGAACGGAACCGTTCAGAAAGTCCAATCAGGAAAAAGCATCACAAAAATGAGTACACAGGTAGCAGACAAAACGATCGTGATTCATATTATAGAAGTAAGCAATACAGTAATAGCGCCGCAACTTGCATAAGTAACCGATACAATGATTTAAAAGAGGAACCTCGTGAATACAATGCTCGAAGAAAGTCGCCAAAAAGGGTTCCTCGGGGTATCGAACACAGCGGTGGCAAAAGGCGCGCTGTATTGAGTGACGAGGAGAGAGCCGCAAAGTTAGCGGAGATGGCTACGGCGGGCAGCGAGCGCGAGGCGCAGCGGGGGTCGCGGGTGGCGCAGCAGCGCGCCGCAGATGAAGCAGCGGCGCGGAGGGGGAGGCCGGCCGCCCTCTCCTCCTGCCGCGCCCTCTCCTCTTGCCACGCCCTGCCCGCCTCGCTCGAGAGCCGCCTGCACTCCGCCAGGCATTACATACAGCGCGATAAACGCCACATGAATGAACATTTCGCTCGACGATAGTTTTTGTGTGTGTGTGTGAGTGTGTGTGTATGAGAGACACATTACATAAAACGTGATAAACGTCAGATTATTGAACATTTCGTTCAACGATAATTCTTTTTGTGTTTATGGAATCTCCATTCAACCACCAATTATTCTCTTCCTGTTATTAAGTAAAATAAATTTTGTATTATAAATTGTAAATAGTAAATCGTATTATCTTAATTGTATATTGAGTTAAGTATAAGTATATTGAATAAAATCTTAATTTACGTACCCAACTTTTTTTATTGCATACCCACCATTAGGTAACCCTAATAATAATGATAATTGGATAATGGAAAATACTTTCACATATTGACAAGTGTCAAGTCGAACAATACTGGCAGAAGCTGCCTGGCGCGCTTCCCCATTTCCGGGGATAAGTTGGGGACTTGTGGTCCCCACACTCGAGGAGAAGGCCAGATTGAGAGAGATGGCCCTTGGTCGGCCGGGGAGGAAGGGATATGCCTGGAAACCAAAACTACCCACAGGCGGCGTGCGTATTGGTCGGTTCGAGTCCGACATAACCTCTTTCACCGAATCCGTGGGGTTTTAAAAAACTTCAACTATACTTCATTCGGTTAGTTACTGAACTAAAGACACAATAAAGCGACTTCTTATAAAAACACATAGCCAACTAATTAGAGGTTCAATTTTGGTTTTTAGTCTGTAAAATAACATTCTAAACAGAAAAATATTAATAAATTGAGTTTTTAATTAAAAAATATTAAAAGGATACACCAAGATTGTTTACGTTCAGTTAAGTAACTTACAGCATGGAAAAAGCAAGAAAATGTATCTAATCCAGTTTTTAAGACAAAGTTAAAATGTAACGACAAAATAAAAACATTATGGCCAGATACAGTATGGACCTCCAACCTGCGGCAGACCAGCAGGTATAAAAAGTTTGCTCAATTCCGATTCCGTAATTCAACTGGTTGACAGTTTTGTGCGGAAATCCGTTAAAAGATCCACAAATTTTGAATTGTTTTGACGTCAGCAGAATCGAACGCAGCAACATCTTCAATTGCTTTTGCTTATTTCTTAATAAATACGCTATAATCTAAAGAAAAAAAGTACCTACTTGCCGCGTGGTTCCTGGCAGATTAGAATTTGGACCACTTCATGTCTTCCCATGCGGTGTCATACAAGCCGACTAAGGGATAGGGCGGTTTAACATCAGACAGATATATACAGCCCAGACTCATCCTCAGGTCAACAATAGTGCCCGAAATACGGCAATAGGCTCACCCCCTATTGCGTGGGACCGAATTCAATTATTGGTGAAATGTGGGTGATAATTCACCTATGCCTAACCCTCCGTGATTATATGTATGTATGTGTTTAACGTTCTAAATGCTTGTCCAGTCTATTTTTAAAAATATTTATGCTCGGAGCACTTAACACTGTTTCTGGCAGGAAGTTCCACGATTGCAACACCCGGTTTAGCAAAAAGTGATATCTAGGGTTGCTGGCTTATCATTGGTCGAACTCCAGTGACGTCGCCCAGTTCGACCAATGACAATCTGTATTAACGCTGACGCAGCGCTGTGCTCAACGCTGTAAGCTTGAAGAATTGCACAGAAGGAGTTTTGGGCATTTTTTATAGGGTCTTGGAGTAGCAACTGTCCGATTTTCTTACCATTGGCAATTTAATTGCTTATGGTACTGACATGTTATTACTTTATTACTAAAAAGTAATGTTTTTACTATTACCGATGGCCGACCCAGGGCCATCTCTTACGATCTGGCCCTCTTCTCAGGTGTGGGGACTACAGAGTCTCCAACTCGTCCCCGGAAAACGGGGAGGCGCGCCGCCGCTGCAACAATGGTAACACTTGACAGCCTCATCATATGCTTTTTCACGGCCCGCTTAAAGGACAAATTATTTTTTAGCAGTGCCTGTGGTTTTGCTTTAGCAGAAACGACGACCAGCTTTCCCGTTTTATCTAATTCTCTGCCGGTGAATGTATACCTATAGCCTCTGTGGCGTGGTGGTAGTGAACGCAACCGTTACACAGGAGGCGCGGGTTCGATCCCCGCACAGTGCAAATATTTGTATGCATGAATATGGGTATTTGCATTGGTCTGGGTGTTTCTATGTTCGTATTTACAAAAAAAAAGTATTTTATATTTTTCAACACTTTATTCCAAAACACCCTAAAGTACTCTTTCTTTACAAATTAACTGTATTTTTTAATGATTGTTAAAGCAAAGTGTTCTTAATGACCTCTTAACCATAAAACATTTCTTACATAAATCACACTGATAAGGTTTCACGCCCGTGTGGCTACGAATATAAGCATCTAAGATAGGTTTGCGAATAAAACCTCTTTTACAAAAATTACACTCATAAGGTCTCTCACCAGTATGTAAACGAAAATGTGCTCGTAAAGTACTCTTATGTCTGAAACATTTCTTACATACATTACACACATATTGTTTCTCGCCCGTGTGAATACGAAAATGAGAATTTAAACTACCTTTTTGCTTGAAACATTTCTTACATACATCACACTCATAGGGCTTCTCATCCGAATGTTGTACCCGAATATCAATATCTAAATACATCTTTTGACTGAAATGTTTTTTACATAAATTACACTCGTACGGTTTCTCTCCTTTCTGCATACAAACATGAATGTCTAATCTAAATTTGTGACTAAAACATTTCTTACATTCATTACACTCATAAGTTCCCCGAATTGAATGTGTATAACGATGGACATTTAAGGAAGATTTGCTTTTAAAACATTTGTTACATACATTGCACTTATACATATATACTACAATATGGGGTTCTTCAAGAGGGGCATCAGAAGGTTTCTTCATGGTCGGCAGCGCGAATGTGACACCCCTGGTGTTGCATACGTCCATAGGCCACGGTAACCGCTTCCCATCAGGTGGGCCGTGTGCTTGTCTGCCAATAAGTGGTATAAAAAAAAAAAAATTAATGGTTTCTCATCTCCGTGTATAAGTTTATGTGTATTTAAATGGTCTTTACGAATAAAACATTTTTTACATATGTTACACTCATATGGTTTCTCACCTGTATGTGTACGAATATGTTGTATTAAAGTATATCTATGTTTATAGCATTTCTGACATGTGTGACACAAAAAATGTTTAGGTGTTATGCTTGAACTGCTATTAACACTTTGGTCAGTACTGATTTTATTTGCAGATTTTTCTTTTCGAGCGTCATTATGATGTGATGTGTTTAGGTCTATTTTGTTGCGAGTTTCCACTATCTTGTCTCAACTGGTTTGTCGACAACAGCTCTTATAATCTCTCCTTTCTGTTCTATAGCCTTGTCCAATGTTTGGTCGGTTATCTTAAGGTTGTTTAACAGTGTATGCAGAGGTGAATTAACATACACATTTCACCAAGCATTGTATTCGGTCTCACGTAATAGGGAGTGAGCCATTGTTGACGCTAAGTCTGGGCCGTATACTGTCTGATGTTAAACAGCCCAATCCCTTAGTCGCCTTGTACGACACCGCATGAGAAGAGGAACCACACTGGTATTGAGAGTATCCACTGAAAAGTAGGTAGAACCAGTCTATCAACTCACCATTGACGACGTCAATAGGCTCCTCCTTCACGATACCCAGAGGTACGTCGCACTCCGTGTGTAAACCAAGTGCGCTGTGATATAGGACCACTGTGCCACCGACCCTCGCTTTTTATAATCGGCTATATTTTAAGCCGATGTCTATGATTAGATGTCTCGTCTATTGTGTAAATAGTAAAGCCTTGGATGCATGAATAGTAAACACACAAACATACACACACACAAACCACACGTACAATCTTTACCTACTTGTGGAGTTGGGCTAGCAAAATAAGCAACTCACGTTAAAGAAAAGAAAGTTTATTCACATACCGACACAGTAGAAAGATAGGTACAGTTCGTTAGAATTAAGAGTAGACAGAAAAGACAGAAAAGAAGGCGAATTGAGCGATAGATGACAGATAGCACTAGGATAGAAAATAATACTTAAATTTAGGCAATCACGACCAATTACGAAGCGATACAATTCAAGGCGCGGCGGACATGCATACAGCGTCGGTGCATCGATACGACTGGGCTGCGGTCAGCGCGGCGACGCGAGCGCCGCGCGCTGGACCAAAGCCCGCGCCTATACAATAACATTAGGTACCTACATCTAAACATTCTCAACAGATATTACTTGAATATAATCAAATAGTTGGATACCTATGTTTAATATACATATATAGATATGTCTATACCGTATACTATTGTAGCTATGTAATATGTCTAGGTTCAACATACAACGAAAATCACAACAGAGGTTGGGGTGTCAGAGGGCAGTCGCTCTCGATAAGGTCGGATGCGACTGCGATTAACATAAGGATGATGTTAATGTAGTGTGAGCCTACATACTTATAAATAATCTTATTTTTATCCGTGTTTCCTTCTTCCTACAGTCCCGGGGCCTTTAAGCGGGGCGTGAAAAAGCATCTGATGAGGCCGCCAAGCTGAGTGCCACCATTGTAGCACTTAGTGTCTGTAATGGTGACCCTCTTTCCTGAGACTTTGCCTTTAGCTTACCATCAGGCGAGGTGAGGTCAAGTTGGCGTGTCCTATATAAAAAAAAAAAAAAAAAGCCTTGTGTAATTTTGGGTTTAAGTAAAACCATTGTCAACCATACCAAAGGAAAGGGCACTGCTTATCTTTAACACAGGATGCCTGTAGCCTATCTAGGAAAGCAGTTAATCATTCACTGTATCACTGTTTTGAATAAATGAAATTGATTGATTCAAATTGCCGCGTGGTTCCCGGCAGAGAAGAATTTGGACTACCCGATCTCTTACCATACGGTGTCGTACAAGGAGACTAAGGGATAGGGCTGTTTAACATCAGACAGATATATTCAGTCCAGACTCAGCCGCAGATGCTGGACTTGAGTCAACAATAGCACCCGGTAGACGGCAATAGGCTCACCACCTATTACGTGGGACCGAATTCAATGATTAGTGCACAGAACAGTTAAAGGAGGTTAGAAGGGCCTTGTGGGCGGGGAAGGCGCGCCGCGCATATGAGCAAATGCTCATATCCCACCGAAATTTACTTAGCGGCCAACACAGTCGCGCTCTCATTGTGACAACGTAAGAAGCTCCGCGAAAAAAAAAGAATTATGCCGTGTTGCGCTATAATAACGTGTCGGAAAAGAAGCCAAGTGTGTAGTGTACCCCAAGAAGGGATTTCTTTTCATCGGTAAGTCAAAAAACCTTAAAATACAAGTAATATTTGTAATTATTACAAAAGTATTATGTAATTTGTAGACAAAAACGACATAATCGCAAACTGATACAAAATTATACATTGCTTGCAATACATGAGTACCGTCTTGTACTACGTGAGCGATCGCGCAGTGTATAGCGTTCTTTGCGAGAATCGCGTGTGCCGAGCTAAAGCTTGCAATGCCGCGATATCCATGCGTATCGATAGTGTTGGACAAAATGATCCGTTATAAACACTGTCGATATTAAGTACGTACACAAATTATTATTATCAGTATTTTTTTTTATTTTTTTTTTTTTTCTCTTCTATGGCGATCCCAACGATTCCGCCAACAACTCAGTTTTTATGTAGGTACTGATTACTGATCGAAATAACGTGTGAAAGTACAAGTGTCAATAAACCAAATTTCTTTTCCATACAAACAGTTGATTTGGAAAGAGGCCAAAAGGTTTATGGAGTGTTGAAATACCTGAAAAGAGGAGACATCATTAAAGCAAACACAATGTTAAGTGTTAGAGCAAACGAGCACAGTTTTACAGGTTAATATTGTTAAGATCTATGAAGTCACATAATGTATAAATGAGTGGGGAATTGACATAAGTCAGGAGGGTGTTAAAGTTGGCAGGAAGAGGGAAATCGTTTGAGGGAAGGAGATCATATAGGGATACATTCAACCTAGAACATGAGAAGAAAATGTGGTTCAGGAGTTCCTTCGTCCAAGCCACATTCACACAGAGAGCTATCCCTTATCCGTATCTTGGATAGAAAAACATTTGTGCAGGCATGACCCAATCGCAGACGGCAAATAACAGAGGTTGCTCGCTTAGAAGCTTTGCGGAATTTAAAGAACCAGGGTTTACACGGTATGTCCTTTTGGATTGAAGCATAATGCCTACCCTTAGATGAGCTGGACTGGGACCAATGCACATTCCACTGAGATGCTAAACATGTTTTGGCGAGAGAGAGTAAGTCCTGAGAGAAGGATCTGAATTGGTCACGAGATCCACTAGTTGAAGCCGTCCTGGCAAGAGAGTCAACCACAGTATTACCCAAGATTCCACTATGTCCTGGTATCCAGGCTAATGAGACCACGAGGCCTTTATTGTGGCACCTAAAAAGTGAGTGTTTAATTTGGAGAATTAAGGGAGATCTAGATTTACTAGAGAATTGGTTAGCTATGATGGCCAGTAAGCAACTCTTGGAATCTGTGAAAATAACTGATTTGCTGATACTGTGAGATTCAACGTATAGTAAGGCCTCCAAAATGGCAATAGCTTCTCCAGTAAAAATAGTGTTAATGTTGGGGGATTTAAAAGATAATATAATATTATAATGAGGAATCCATACGGCAGATCCAACACAGGAGCTATCAGACAACTTGGAGGAATCTGTGTATATGGCTATAGAGTCCTGCCATTTTTGGCTGATTAGTCGTTGTAGAATCCTTTCGGCATCTACCAAATGTTTACTAATGCCAGTGTCCATATTGATATCAGCCAAGTGGATTATGGATTCAAATGGAATTTCAAAGAGGGGGTTAAGTTTTGATTGGAAACAGGGGAAAGGAAGGCGAACATAATTCACAAATGAATTGAATAGACGAGGATGATCTTTATGAGTCCAATACCCACCAGATGAAATATACTCAGACAGGGAATGTAGCTTAGGTATCAGAGGATGGAAAGCGAGTTGAGAAGTCTTATAGAGGTACCTATCGGAGAGATATTGTCTCCTCAAGAATAAAGGAGGATCAACACACTCTAATTGTAGAGCATTTATTGGCGATGACTTCATGGCACCCAGGATTATTTGAAGGCATTTCGACTGGATCCTATCTAGCGAAGTAAGAGCCGTTTTGTTGCAGGGTTCAAGAAGAAAGGATCCATAATCCAGATGACTGCGAATCAGAGCATTATACAGCAGTTTCTGGCAATAGGGATGAGCTCCCCACCAGACACCGCCCACAGACCGTATGATATTTAATTTTTTTTCACACTTCTGAATGGTATAATTAATATGCTCTGTCCCTGATAACTTGGAGTCTAATATCATACCTAAAAATTTGACATTATATTTTACAGGAAAGATTTGGTTTTCGCAAGAGATCACACAATCGGGAATGGTACGGCGACGGCTGAAGACTACAACCGTGCTTTTCGGGATTGAGAGAGATAGTCCATGATCTGCAAGCCAAATATGAAGGTAATAATTAGCAGAGTTTAGTTTTGTCACTGCATCCGATATTTGCTCCGTGGATACATACAGAGCCAGATCATCTGCATATTGTAGAATGTTGACGAAGGAAGTTACAGAGAGATCTAAATCCGATGTATATATACTGTAGAGAAGGGGGCTTAGTACAGAACCCTGAGGAAGACCCTTCCAAATGATTCTAGAGGGGAGGATAGAATTTTGATACTTAATTTGAAAATTCCTACCAGAGAGGAAATTCGATACAAAGTTAACAATCTTCTCTGGAACACTCAGCTTTTGCAACTTTTGCCTGAGCACAGGAAGAAGAACATTGTCATATGCAGATGCTATGTCCAAAAACAACCCCACACAGAAATTATTTTTGGACATTGCAATCCGAACATCAGTAGTAAAGATGGATAAACTATCGGAAGTGCCCAAACCCCTACGAAATCCGAACTGGGTTTTAGAAAGTAGACCCTGACTCTCTACGAACCATTCCAATCGGTTTTTAATAAGATGTTCTAAAATTTTAGCCATTGTGCAAGAAAGAGCAATGGGGCGATAACTTAAGGGATCATCGCTAGGTTTGCCAGGTTTTAAAATTGGAAGAACAATTTGAGATTTCCACTCTTCAGGGGGAATACCAGAGCCGAAAATTAAATTTAGAATGCTTAAGAAAAATTTTTTGGTGGATAGACTACTCTTAACAATGAAGGAGTATGGGATGCCATCTACTCCAGAAGATGAATCCTTTAGTGGTTCCAACACCGCCAGAAGTTCGTTAAGAGTGAAAGGAGTATCAAAGTGATGATTAGGATGGGAAGAGGAGAGGTGAACAGAACACTCAGAAGAAGTAGGGACTGATGGAGGAGCCAATTTCTGCGCGAACTCCTGGATCCAGACAGAAGAATCATTTGAAGCTATGTGGTTAGATGATATAGAGTATTTAAACTTTCTAATATTTTTCCATACCAAGGATGAGCGTGTACGTGGAGATAGATTCTCGCAAAACCTGTGCCAGCCATCACGTTTCTTTTGGGAGAGGAGTCTGACTGTTTCAGCAGCCACCCTTTGATAGTCCAGGTAATTTCACCGGGACATATCTCTTATATATGCTTTTTCAGCCTCTTTCCTCTTTTTACATGCAACTGTACACGATTGATCCCACCAAAGTAAGGAAGGGAGATTATTCCTGGGAGGTTTCTTGACTGGAAATGACTTGTCTGCAGCAATCAGGAGAGCTTTCTTGAAGCAGGAATATACAGAATGATAATTATCGGAGTTCGGAGTTGGCAATAGTTCTATCTCTCGATCCAGCCAACTAGAATATACCTCCCAGTCAACTCTTGAGAGGTTGTATTTAAGAAGGGGATTGAATTTAGGGTTATGTACTTGGCTGGTAAGTGATGATATGAAAATGGGAAAATGATCACTTCCGTGGGAGTTACTTAATACCTGCCATAGAAGACATGAAGAGAGAGAAGGAGAACATAGCGACAGGTCAACAGCAGAAGGGCCGGGATGCGACAAAGTCGGTCTGCGAGTTGCGCTGCCGTTATTCAGAATGCAGAGGTTCAGAGAAACCAACCAATCAAGAAATGAAGAAGACAAGCTATCACATTGATATGATCCCCAAGAGGTATGGTGAGTGTTGAAATCACCGAGGATGATGATAGGAGGAGAGATAGAAGATATGATGTGAGAAAGGTCAGCAAGTATGGAAGAATCAGGGTATGGAATGTACACAGAAAGAAAAGAAATGTTCATTGATCTAATGCCAACAATATGAAATAGGTCACTGTGAGGGGGGATAGAAATTTGGGAGAATATAATACTTCTGGAAACCAACATAGTGGCTCCAGCACGGCCGTCATTCCTGTCATCCCGAAAGCAGGCGAACCCAGACATCCTAAAACGGGAATTGGGCCTAAGCCACGCTTCCTGAATAGCAACAATGAGCGGCTTGTATTTATTAATTAAATATATTAATTCGTTCTTTTTATTGTGAATACTCCTACAGTTCCATTGCAGAAGGGGAGGGAATTTGACTGGAAAGTATTAACAGCTGAGAAAGTTTTACTTTAAATTTGTCGGGAAGCTCAGTATCACTGAATCTGGTTAACATATTGATGAGGGTGGAGAGAAGTAAGTCAAGAAGGTTATCATTTGATGAAGATTTTGCTTGTTCAACTAAGAGAGCCGAGCCATTAGGCATAGAAGAAGGGGGAGATTGGGTAATATGGTTATGAGCCTGTCTGTCATAGCCAGGACTCGAGGCAGGGTTATGTTGTCTATGGGGGGAGTATATTGTTTTTCTATAAGAGATTGGAGATGGGCCCTGAGAGAGGGGAGAAGACAATTGTTGGGAGCTGAGGGAGGAAAATTGTTGAGAACTAGGCTGGATATTGTTTGGATGTGTAGGACGAGTGGTGTCTGCAAAAGATTTTCTCACATGGGGGAATCGAGCAGAAGCCTCCATGTAAGAAATGTTCTCCTGCGACATGGTGATTTTAATGGACTTCTGACGTGAGTGTTCAGGGCAGGAAGTGTCTTTGGCAGAATGGGGACCAGAGCAAAACAGGCATGTGGGGGATTGAGTGGAGCAAGTTGCACCCTCATGGGCTTGGCTACAAAGAAAACATCTAGGAGAGGATCTGCATTGAGAAGTGACGTGTCCGAATCTGCAGCACTTGAAACACTGTATTGTGGGGAGGACATATGTTTCAACGGGTAAAGAATTATAGAAACAATAAACATGGGATGGTAATTTTTGACCAGAGAAAGTGACAACTATGGTCTGGGTAGGCACATATGTGGGGATGTTATTTTCACTCTTGTGACTCTCCTATTTAACCTCCTGGCCTTCATAACAGATCCAAAGCCCAGTGGAACCTCTATGGACTGAACCACCTCCTCCAAGGTCCATTCCACGGGCACCTGCCCAATAATTCCCATACGGGAACACGCGAACGAGGGAATTGAAGTTTCGTACTTAGCCCTAGCTAGAGCGGGATGGGATAAAAAATTGTTAGCATCGTTAGCGGATTTAAATTCGACGGAAACTCTGTTTCGACCAACGCGTTTTACGCCTCCAGGTACAATATTTTTAATATTGTTGGTAGATAGGAAATGTCCAAATTTAATCGATCGGAATACTGTTCCTGATGACGCATCTCCTACATCTCTGGTGACATGGACTAAAAAGGGGCCTGAGTCCGATTCAGAATAAGTGGCAGGCTTATCTGCGTAATCCGGGTGAATATAAGTGGATTGGACGGAAGGAGCAGATTCAGTCGGATCTATTATTATTTTTTTATTAGCACCAGGGTCTAGCTGTGCTTCATTTGGACGTTTTTTGGAGGAAGAACTAGTAGATCGATTGAGAAGTAACCTCAGAGGATCTTCATCACCTCCCATGAACCTCCCCTCTTTTTTTTTTTTTTTTTTGACATTTGATAATACCTACTTATATTCTGACATTTGATAATATATTGAGATTTGATAATATAACAGACTGCAAACAAAGATGCCAATTTTACTAACATAATTTGTAAGAACAATGTTACTAACAAGATATGGACTTCTTTGTTCGAAATAAATGATTTTATTATTATATTATTATAAAAAAAAAAACACATCAAGATTGGTTACGTTTAGTTATAGCACCTAACCGAATGGATTATAGTATTCTAGAAAATGTATCATATATATTATGTCGCCAAAGAGAGAACTTTATGAATTGCCAGTAGATCGCGATCGATTTCTTTAAAATTCGTAAAATGGTCACTTATCCTAAACAGAAATACGACAATTCGTTTACTAAGCAGATTCTAATTTCGTCGAAATGTTGCCGCATGAAAAAATTGCTTAAAGATAGCGTTGTTACGATTTTTTTTTCTGCACTGGTTTTACAAATTAATTGGGCTAATTTGTTGAATATGTGTTATCAAACAATAAAACGATGAAATGCCAATCACCTTCCATAGAATTTTCGAAAATATAATTATAAGAACGAAATCAAAGTATTAGTGTTGCCATCATCTGTTGGCGTCCACAGCTTGACTATAGTACTTCAGTATTATGTTATCTGTACTGTGTATACTCTCGTGCTTAAAATTGAATTACTCCTTTTTCGCTAGATGGTGTTGTAGCCCAGTTCAAATAAATAAAAGTTTTACTTTATTACTTTAAATTAAGTAATAATAATGAATTTGTGGACGAAACATAATACAAAATGTTACTTTTTTCTACATACATACATATAATCACACCTTTATCCCCAGAGGGTTAGGCAGAAGTGAATTAGCACCCACATTTCACCAATCAATGAATTCGGTCCCACGTAATAGGGGGTGAGTTTATTGCCGTCTTCCGAGCCCTATTGTAGACTCAAGCCATGCATCTGAGGCTGAGTCTGGGCTGTATATATCTGTCCGATGTAAAACAGTCCTATCCCTTAGTCGCCTTGTACGACACCGCATGGAAAGACATGAAGTGGTCCAAATTCTAATCTGCCTGGAACCACGCGGCAAGTAGGTACTTTTTTCTTTATATTATAGCGTATTTATTAAGAATTAAGCAAAATCAATTGAAGATGTTGCTGCAGTCGAATCTACTAACTGACATCAAAACAATTCAATATTTGGTGGACCCTCTCACGGATATCCGCACTTTTTAGACCTGCTACTCTGCCGCAGGTTTGAGGTCCATTCTGTATGTAGCCTTATCCTTTCTATTTTAATATTACATTCTAACTTTGTCTTAAAATCTGGATAAGATACATTTTCTTGCAGACGATACTCCATGCCGTTAGATACTAAACTAAACGTAATCAATCTTGGTGTATATGTAATATTTATTATTTAAAAACTCCGTTTATTATTATTTTTCTGTTTAGAATGTTATTTTACAGACTAAAAACCAAAATTGAACCTCTAGTTAGTAGGCTTAGTTAATTTCTTTAATATGTGTTTTTATAAGAAGTCGCTTTATTGTTTGTCTTTAGTTCAGTAACTAACCGAATGAAGTATAGTTGGAGTTTTTTCCACCGGAGCCGGTGGAAGAGGTTATGTCGGACTCGAACCGACCAAATCGCACGCCGCCTGTGGGTCGTTTTTGGTTGCCAGGCATATCCCTCGCACCCCGGCCAACCCAGGGCCATCCCTCTCGATCTAGCCCTTTCCTCGAGTGTGGGGACTATAGAGTCCCCAACTTGTCCCCGGAAGTGGGCAAGCCGAGCCTGCTTCTGCCTGTATAGTTGGACTTGACACTTGTCAATATGTGAAAGTATTTTCCATTATCCAATTATTATTATTAGGGTTACCTACCTAATGGTGGGTATACAATAAAAAACGTTAGTTATGTAAATTCAGATTTTATTCAATATACTTATACTTAACTCAATATACAATTAAGATATACAATTTACTATATACAATTTGTAATACAAAATTTACAACATATACAAATAACAGGAAGACAATAATTGGTGGTTGAATGGAGATTCCATAAACACAAAAAAAAAATATCGTTGAACGAAATGTTCATTAATCTGACGTTTATCACATTTTGTGTAATGTGTCTCTCATACACACACACACAAAAACTATCGTCGAGCAAAATGTTCATTCATGTGGCGTTTATCGCGCTGTAAGTAATGCCTGGCGGAGTGCAGGCGGCTCTCGAGCGAGGCGGGCAGGGCGTGGCAAGAGGAGAGGGCGCGGCAGGAGGAGAGGGCGGCCGGCCTCCCCCTCCGCGCCGCCGCCTCGTCTGCGGTGCGCTGCTGCGCCACCCGCGACCCCCGCTGCGCCTCACGCTCGCTGCCCGCCGCAGCCATCTCCGCTAACTTTGCGGCTCTCTCCTCGTCACTCAATACAGCGCGCCTTTTACCACCGCAGTGTTCGATACCTCGACGAACCCTTTCTGGCGACTTTCTTTTAGCATTGTATTCACGAGGTTCCTCTTTTAAATCATTGTATCGGTTACTTATGTAAGTTGAGGCGCTATTACTGTATTGCTTACTTCTATAATATGAATCACGATCGTTTTGTCTGCTACCTGTGTACTCATTTTTGTGATGCTTTTTCCTGATTGGACTTTCTGAACGGCTCCGATCTTCGGAGCTTTTACGTTTTCTTGACTCCTGATTATAATATGTATCATGCTCATATTCAGAAGCCTTTGAGTTCCTCTTACGGTCCTCACAGTGAGTGTCTTTGTTTTTATGTACAACCTTATCAGAGTCACTATCGGAAGACCGCGTCTGTACTTTCTGTTTCTTAGATTTCTCCTTTTTCTGTTTCCTCTTCTTTTTAGCTTTTTCATCTTCTGACTCAGATGACGACGAGTCATCAAGTAGAGTTGCTATATCTATTACTTTTCTAGCGCCTAAGGCATTAAGTTTTGATGCTAAAAGTACATCTAAATCTTCTTTTTTAGAATTCTTCTTTACTTTTGTCGCCTTTTGTTCTTCCTATAAATAAAAAAATTAAATTAGTATATCAATTCATTTTAATAGAACTATAATAGTAGAACTATTGCTGTAAAAGGGGGGATTTTCGTTATGGAAACATGATCTAGGGTAAAACGGAAGCCATAAACATACTTTCTTGGATTTTTTCTCACCAGTGAGAATACTGGGCCTCGATTCTGCTAAAGCAAAACCATTGTCATGCCAGGGACACTGCTAAATATCCATCGTACTTTAGACTTTAAAGTTATGCACTTGAACGACCTCCGCCCCCCATGAGCGCCGGCCTGGGGGTGACAGGTGAAGCCGCCTGTCACCCTGGCAGAAGCAGGCCGCGGCGACGGCGCGCCTCCCCGTTTTCCGGGAACGAGCTGGGGACTCCGTAGTCCCCACACACCCGAGGAGAGGGCCAGATCGTGAGAGATGGCCCTGGGTCGGCCGAGGTGCGAGGTATATGCCTGTCAACCTCACCTAACCAAAACGACCCACAGGCGGCGTGCGTTTTAGTCGGTTCGAGTCCGACATAACCTCTCCCACCGGCTCCGGTGGGGAGGTATCCGTGGGGATTTTGCGCACGTAATAAAAAAAAAAGTTATGCACTTAAAGTCCCAAATTAAAAAACTTTTTACAGAGTAAATAAAAAAGTGTAATGAAACATTTTTCATTTAATTTTAAACTTTAAGCCAATAGAGGTAAAGCCTAAAATTTAATATCATTTTTTACAGTGTCTGTGGTATCAATGTTTGCTTTAGTAGAGTCGACGACCTGATTATTATATGACTGTCACAGATGGTGTATTGTCCATTATTAACTGGTCTGCAGTAGGTATCTATCTGTCTAAGGTAAGTAGTTAACTAGACCTACAATTGTTTGCATTTAGAAGAACAGGAAACAGAAGAAATGTCCGGTTTCCACCAAAGCGGAGTGGAGAAGAGAAGGGCTGTGAAACTGTCAAGCAATTTCCACAAAAGCTGAGAGGAAATGCATGCTGTGTGTAGCCCAGATGTGAGTTGTATGAGCATGAAATTATTTTTATTGTTAATCCCCATGGAGACCCCCTCGTCGCAGCCGGAATGAGAGGTTATGTCGGACTAAGGCTGTCGGAGGTGAAATTTTCGTAGGCATATCCCTCGCACCCCGGCCGGACAGTCTCCTAAATAGTATGAAACGCATTTTACTGCTAGGCGGGAAAAAGGCACTTCTCTAGATTTTCCGAGCAGTAATATGCTGACTCTGCCTATTTGTCATACCTCGGGCACCTATTTCGGACCTAAATCACAAGACAAGGGTGCGCGCGGATAGTTATGTTATAATCTTTGTTTGGTGCATTTGAGCTTGTCCCGCCGTAGCACCCCGTGCTCTCGTCATAAGACACCCAAGAAACATGCACTACGCGTATAGAACTCCCTTTTAGCATATTTTAGGTCCAAGATATACGCCCCGAGCAATAACTACCAACTAAAAGGTAAAAGTACAAAACCTACCTGTTCTTTCTTCAGTAATTCGGCAAGTTTGCGCCGTTGTAGAGGATTATTCAAAAGCGCGGCACGAGCAGCCCGTTCACGCTCCTTGATCAAAAGTAGTGGATCTTCACGCATTTTACGAGACATATCAACTTGTGCATTGCCAGCTGCACTAAGCATGCTAGATCCAACTACTCTTCTAAATACAGCCGGAATAGGATCTTGTTCTACATTTTCATTTTGGTCAGAATTTTTGTCTAAAGTTTTACCAAGCAAATAAGCTTCTTCTTCCACTTTCTTGTCTGGTTTCTGTAACAAATAATACAAAAATAAGTAACAAATAGAATATATCTTCAAAATTCTAATATATAAAAATGTGTCACCATTTTTTATAAATCAATACAAAATATTGACACTAGCAACAATTTAATAACTAGGGTACCAAGTTAGGGCGAAGCCTCAATTCTTAAGGAGTTTTCTACCAGGCGCAATAAATGTTACCAAAATGGAAATAACTTGAGACTATGATTTTCAAAATATAATAAAACTAAGTAATATGGAAAAGAACTATAACTTGGTATATTCATATTCTGTATTGGACACAAAACACATTTTTATAACAAAAAATAAAAGGATATTTTAGTACAAAGGCGAGCTTAACTCACTGTTGAGATTCTTCCAGCCAGTGTTATCTAAGTTCAGTTCATAAACATTGAGCTTACATCAATCACACTTCGGTGAACACCTGTGCATGTGCAGCACTGGCCATATTAACTAGCGGCAAGATGAATGTAGTTTTAACCCCTCACAATGCTTGGGCCACAGGATATTTCAATGATAAAAAAGCTGGTCTAGTGAGAGTTGGTTCTGTAACTTAATCGACATAAACCGTAATATATTACAAAACTGAATATGTGGTATGAATTTCATCTTAATATGTCCACGCATTCCTGAGATAAAGGTCTTGACAGACAGACAAAAAGTGATCCTTTAAGGGGTTCCGATAGTTTCTTTCTGAGGTATGGAACCCTAAAATGACGATGTCTATATGTGATTGGCACGTCACTTAAAGGTTATATTCTATACATTATATATAAACCAGAGGCATGGATCATGGAACCCAGAAATAACTTTTTCGCTTTTATCTCTCCATTTTGCATAGTCTCATCACCATATACATTATATTTATTCTATTATTGTCATTATATAATTATATAATGATAATAATAGAATAAAAATACCATACTTCACAAAGATATTAAGTGAAGCCATAAGCCTCTCAATAGCTAGAGCCCAAAAAGGATTGACAACAAACAAAAGACAAATCAACTTTAACAAAAGAAGGCTCCACTTCAAACTCTAAGACCAAGCCTTACTCAATCTTGGGTACAGCACCTAACTGGACTATTTTAATGGACATATTTGTGAAGCACAATAAAATCCCAGAAGATGTGCTTCGTTATGCAGACCGGACATTTTAATTTTTTCACACAACTTAACTCCTCCTCATGGAACTTACAGTGCCGTGGTGGTAAACTATCACACCTGAAGACTATGTGATGATACAACATAAAGTATGCACCCTCTAAACAAACTAACAAAAAACTGCTATATAGTAAATCTATATGCTGTGGAAGAAGGCACAAGTGGTTGCAGTTGTCCAGAAATGCAATCAGCTTTATACCACAACGAGTATCTAAAGCTGTACTAGTAGGTTCATACCACATTTGGAGGAGCAGGGAGAGAAACACGAGTGATGAAGGTGAGTGTTGATGTACATCATAAAGGGGCCCCTTAAACCTACAGCCCGAGTCACAAGTCTCGGGGTCTGCTCGGGTTTCTATCTCTGCCACACGATTGACCCGGTACCGGCATAGTGAATCCATGGATGGCAAAGAATTATTTTGCAAAGAATGATTATTATGGTTTTTTTTTAATATAATACATATAATCACGCCTTTAACATAACATTGTATAACCATCTACCAGACTGGTTAAAAGAACTCAAAGGAGCTCTATTCCGCAGGAAATTGTATGGAATCCTAAGCGAAAAGGGCTACTACGCGGTAGACGAATATTTAAGAGATGAAATAGCAGCTGAAAGTGAATGATTAATTAATTAATTGAATTTTCAAATTTTTATTTCGACATTGGGTATTTTATTGTAATTTCATCTTATTTATTTATTTTTAATTTTTTATTGATTGATTAAATTTAATTTTTTATGGAATTCTTTCAAATTGATTATCCAACAATTAGCTGTTTTATCTCATTTTATTTTAATTTAATTTATGTTGCATTTTATTTAACGTTTCACTGATCCATTCTTTTTTTATTATTATTATTGCTCTGACATTGTGAATTTTGTTTTAATATGACTGGCTGGAGTCCTAACGACAGTGAAATTAGTTGTGATTGACTTGTATCCCTCAATAGGTATTATTATTTCAACGCCACACGGCAGAATGTGCTGTACTTGTGAAAATTATAAAACCTGATGTTGTAACCATGTTCTTTGAAATAAAGATGATTTGATTTGATTTGATTTGCCCCCAGAGGGTTAGGCAGAGGTGAATTAGCATCCACAAATCACCAATCAAATTGAATTCAGTCCCATGTAATAAGGGGTAAGCCTATTGCTGTATTCCTGGCACTATTGTTGACTCGAGCCATGCATCTGAGGCTGAGTCTGGACCATATATATATCTGTTTGATGTTAAACAGCCATCCTTTAGTCTCCTTGTACAATATTGCATGGTAAGAAAGTTGAAAGCATGGCTCATAGAAAAAATCTTTTATACGATAGAGGAATTTAAAAAGTATAAGGGTAAACTATGAATAGAATATAATTTATCAAATTAACATGTTAATATTTTTCAGTAATTGTTATGACTTGTTTTTATGCGTTTTATAACAATACATGTTCTGAAATTCCTATAAATTTATTATGTTTGTGACTAAAAAATTCAATGGACCTAAATTATAATTGTAGTATAAAGTCATATACTGTGTAAATTTAATATTCGCATGCCAGAAAATGGTAAATATGCTGCACAAAACTATTGTACCTAACACCTGTATAACCACATTTATGCAAATAATATAAGAGATTGGGTCGCCCAAATTCTACTTTGCCAGGATTCTACTACATTAAGTCTGATTAAGAGTCTGTAATGAAAGCGCACAGTGGTGTAAATAAAATAAATAAATGTAAAACTTACATCATACATCCATGCCAATCTGTTATCACTAGCTGAAGTACTGTTGCGTTTGCTCATCATATCGTTGAGCTCAGCGCGATCTCGTTCCTCAGCGTGTTCCCGTTGTAACTCTAACATGCGTCTCTTTTCCTCTGCAACCGCTTGTTCTGCTTGCCAAACACGTTCTTGATTTTTCATAGTATTTGGATGCCACGATTTCTTCGAATTCTAAAATACCACGAGTATATGTTAGTTGAAGTAGATCGTAATAAAGTTTCTGTATACAGCAATAGTGAAGTGTTATTTGTAGTTAGTTTTCACAACAACAAAATAAATTGCAACAAAAATAAATATTTACCAAATCACCTCCCCCCATTGTTATCAAAACACAAAACTTGTATACGAATAGAATAAATAGTCACTGATCACTGGCGCACACCAATTTTATAAGATTTTTTATCTCTATAACACAAATTACAAACAAAACACCATTTATGTTCCAGTTTTTGCTTTTTAGTTCCGCTTGTTTATAGAAAATACCACGGTAAACAACACAACACAACATACGTATCGGATTTCTAATCTGATAATGAGATTCGCACAGACTGATAACAAAATGTCAAAGCAGAGAGCTCTTCACAGACTAGAGCTATAGACTATAGACTAGAGTACGCGCCACGAAATAAGTCCCTTGGCCGCGGTGACGTGGTAGTCACAACATGTAATGTTGCCAGTATCGTCTTTTTAATCGACTTCCAAAAAATTTTTATGAGATCATATGGAAACTATTTTGCAACAATAAAAAATGTGGTAAGAAAGCAAATTAAAAACTATCACGTAAATAGAATTATAAATCTCAGACTAATCGGGGTGTACATACAAAAAAAAGTTACTAACCGAAATACTAAACTCCTCTTTGGTACTCGGTTCAAAAGACGATACTGGCAACATTACATGTTGTGACTACCACATCAACGCGGCCAAGGGACTTATTTCGTGGCGCGTACTCTAGTCTATAGTCTATAGCTCTAGTCCGTGAAGAGTTGAAGAGCTCTCTGCGATGACATTTTGTTATCAGTCTGTGCAAATCTCATTATCAGATTAGAAATCCGATACGTATGTTGTGTTGTGTTGTTTACCGTGGTATTTTCTATAAGCAAGCGGAAGTAAAAAGCAAGAACTGGAACTTTTATGTTGTTTTGTTTGTAATTTGTGTTATAGAGATTAAAAACCTAATAAAATTGGTGTGCGCCAGTGATCAGTGACTATTTATTCTATTCGTATACAAGTTTTGTGTTTTGATAACAATGGGGGGAGGTGATTTGGTAAATATTTATTTTTGTTGTTGTGAAAACAATCTACAAATAATACTTCACATCGCTGTATACAAAAACTTTATTACGATCTACTTCAACTAACATATACTCGTGGTATTTTAGAATTCGAAGAAATCGTGGCATCCAAATACTATGAAAAATCAAGAACGTATTTGGAAAGCTGAACAAGCGGTTGCAGAGGAAAAGAGACGCATGTTAGAGTTACAACGGGAACACGTTGAGGAACGAGATCGCGCTGAGCTCAACGATATAATGAGCAAACGCAACAGTACTTCAGCTAGTGATAGCAGATTGGCATGGATGTATGATGTAAGTTTTACATTTATTTATTTTATTCACACCACTGTGCTCTTTCATTACAGACTCTTAATCAGACTTAATAATGTAGTAGCATCCTGGCAAATTAGAATTTGGGCCACCCAATCTCTTACATTCATATTCATTTATTTGCTTAAATGTGGTTATACAGGTGTTAGGTACGATAGTTTTGTGCAGCACATTTACCATTTTCTGGCATGCAAACATTCAATTACACAGTATACAACTCTATACGTACTACAATTATAATTTAAATTAGTTCAGCACATGCAAGTCCATTGAATTCTTTAGTCACAAACATATAATAAATTTATAGGAATTTCAGAACATATTATAAAACGCATAAAAAGAAGTCATAAAAATTTCTGAAAAATAATGTTAATTTGATAAATTATATTCTATTCATAGTTTACACTTATACTTTTTAAATTCCTCTATAGTATGAAAGATTTTTTCTATGAGCCATGCTTTCAACTTTCTTCCCATGCGATGAGGAAAGGGGACTAAAGGATGGCTGTTTAACATCAAACAAATATATATATATATGGCCCAGACTCAGCCTCAGATGCATGGCTCGAGTCAACAATAGTGCCAGGAATACAGCAATAGGCTTACCCCTTATTACATGGGACTGAATTTAATTCGATTGGTGATTTGTGGATGCTAATTCACCTCTGCCTAATCCTCTGGGGACAAAGACGTGATTATATTGTATTATATTTAATAAAGCAAAATTAAAGCCATAATAATCAATACTCGATGAAATTCTTTGCCAACCATGGATTCACTGTGCTGGTACCAGGTCCATAAGAGTGGCAGAGAAAGAAACCCGAACAGCCTCCGAGACTTGTGACTTGGGCTGTAGGTTTAAGGGGCCCCTTTATGATGTACATCAACACTCACCTTCATCACTCGTGTTTCTCTCCCTGCCCCTCCAAATCTGGTATGAACCTACTAGTACAGCTTTAGATATTCATTGTGGTATAGAGCTGATTGGACAACTGCTACCATTTCTGCCTTCTTCCACAGCATATATAGGTATATTAGTTTACCACCACGGCACAGTAAGTTCCATGAAGAGGAGTTAAGTTGTGTGAAAAAATGAAAATGTCCGGTTTGCATAACGAAGCACCCATATCTTCTAGGATTTTATAGTGCTTCTCAAATATGTCCATTAAAATGTCCAGTCAGGTGCTGTACCCAAGATTGAGTAAGGCTTGGTCTTAGAGTTTGTAGTTGAGTCTTCTTTTATAGAGTTGATTTGTCTTTTGTTTGTCGTCAATCCTTTTTGGGCTCTAGCTATTGAGAAGCTTATGGCTTCACTTAATATCTTTGTGAAGTATGGTATTTTTATTCTATTATTATTATTATATAATGTATATGGTGTCACTCTCAAGAATGAGACTATTTAAAAAGCGAAAAAGCTATTTCTGGATCCATGCCTCTGGTTTATATATAATGTATAGAATCTTTAAGTGACGTGCCAATCACATAGACATCATCATTTTAGGGTTCCATACCTCAAAAAGAAAATATCGGAACCCCTTATAAAATCACTTTGTAATCTGTCTGTCAAGACCTGGTTAGGAGGTAGGACACGGCGGTATTTCCGCCCAATTGAGCAGTCCGACTGGGAAAATACCTCCGCCCTACAGAATACTGCGGCCATAATAACTTCGTGTTGTGTTCCCAGCGGTGAGTAGGGTAGCCAGAGCTCACTGGAGAATTTGTGCTGTCAGTGGTAAGACTAAAGGCTTGTCCTGCTTTGTCTTCTACTGACTGCACAGAAACTCTCTACTTACAGGGTCGGCAGCGCGACTGTGACTCCTCTGGTGTTACAGACTTCCATAGGCCACGGTAACCACTTTTCATCAGGTGGGCCGTGTGCTTGTCTGCCACCTAAGTGGTATAAAAAAAAAGACCTTTATCTCAGGAATGCGTGGACATATCAAGATGAAATTCATACCAAATTCTCAGTTTTGTAATATATTATGGTTTATGTAGATTAAGTTGCAGAACCAAGTCGCACTAGACCAGCCTTTTTATTATTGAAATATCCTGTGGCCCAAGCATTGTGAGGGTTAAAACTTCCGCTACATTTCTGTTCTATATTATTCTTGCCACCGTGCTGCACATGCACAGGTGTTCACCGAAGTGTGATTGATGTAAGCTCAGTGTTTATGAACTGAACTTAGATAAACACTGACTGGAAGAAACTAAACATTGAGTTAAACTCGCCTTGGAATATAAAAATGGTGACACATTTTTATATATTAGAATTTTGATGAAATAATCTATTTTGACGGCCTCTGTGGCGTAGCGGTAGAACATTCAACTGCTAAGCAGGGGGCGCGGGTTCGATTCCCGCTCAGTGCAAATATTTGTATGCATGAATAATTGTAAGGTCTGATGGGCCTTATCTCAGAAGGGCAGTGGGTGCATTAAATAAAAGAGTACGTGTATACTGATCGGAGTGTATTTTACGACTGATGGTAAAGGTGAAAACTTAACTGCGGCGCAGCCGCTACTAGTACATGCATACAATTCTCGGTACAGAGCGATAACCGACACAGTGTGGCGTGATGTTAGAATCGCTGACTAGCCGCGTTCCTTATTACTTACTTAGTTGCTACGACATACAATACAATGTGTCCCTACAGTAGCCTCCCCAAAATTTTCAAAATTATAATTATTTATTATAATTGTAAAATTTGTATAAACTGAACTACTGAAAAATGAAATACAAACAACACTGGATTAATGTTATACAATTAAATGTAATTATGCAATTACTGTTTATTTACCTAGTACCAAATACACCTTTATTCTTTATAATTATAGTTACGTTTTAGTATGCGTTAGGTTGCGTGGGTGCTGGTGCTGGTTGCACCGTATGTATTTTAACTGCTGTTGGTGGTGACGACAAACCGACCACAGTTACTTCTTTCCGTAACCAATTACGTAACTGTTTTTTGCACTTGTTTCTGACAGTCCAGATTAACATAATTCCACACACAACAACTATAATGATTAGCACAATTTCCATTATATTCATCCTCTGGCCAATGACTTCCGTGGATACAGTTTGTGCCAGCGCTACATTATTCTGCTGAGGCTTACTCGCAGATCCACCCATGGTGACTTTTTGATACAAATTGAAACAAAGAAAAAACAAATACTTCCGTTCACTGACGGATATGTATGATACAATGTGTTACTTAATTATTACAAGAGTATATGTATGCTTAAAAGAGTATATGTAGCATTATGTCGAAATCGTTTGACACACAATAGTTCGTTCACTTAAATTTATAACAAACTGCTGACCTTAGTTATTCAAAGCTAAGTTCAGTACATGCTGAAATTCTGATGCAATAATGCGCTATGTGACGCATCTTATTATACCAGAAGTATATGACTTACATTGATTACACAAAATATTATTAACACAAAAGCATACAAAAAAATTATTGACTTCCAGTACTCTTAACTACTGAGCCATAAGCGCATTTACGCGTCGTATTCGACGTCAACAGAGTTACGTAACATTCATTCACATCGTATAACGCCTAATCGGCAAAACGAAGCGGTGGCTTGATAACACGGCCACTTCGGGACGTTTTAGTACATAAAACATTATTTCTGGAAGTGTTACTTAAACCTAAACTACAATTTGTTTCAGGGTTACTGTCAATATGTATGGAATCGTCTATGTCTATCGTGTAAGCAGGTTTGAGTCGGTCAATAGACACTGAAGTTTCTTTATTCCCGATTTTTAACGTGAAATATTTAGGTTTTCGACTAATTACGAGATATGGACCATCGTACGGTGGTTGCAATGATTTGCGCATGACATCATTTCGCACGAAAACGCTCGTACATGAATCTAACTTGCTAGGGAGGAATAATGACTTGGTATTACTATGACTTTTTGGTCTAGGTTTATATTTACTAATACTATCTCTTAACTTTTGTAAATATTCCGAATCCGAGTCCATTGTCTTAGCGTCGTCATAAAAGTCTCCTGGTAAACGAATTGTTTTACCATAAGTTAGTTCAGCTGCGCTCACTCCACTGTCGCTTCTAGTGGCGGTACGCAAACCTAGTAGTACAGTAGGCAATTCGTCTACCCAGTTACTATTGTTGCATTCCAAACGTGCCATTAAAGCGACTTTTAACGCTCTATGCCATCGTTCGATTATGCCATTGCTCTGCGGATGGTAAGGCGTCGTACGTATTTTGTGTATGCCCATATATTTCATTAATTTACCAAACAACTCGCTTTCAAATTGCCTGCCCTGGTCGCTTGTAAGCTTCGAAGGGCAACCAAAACGAGATATCCAGCCTTCATATACTACTCTTGCTACTGTCTCAGCTGTGATATTTTGAACGGGGTAGGCTTCAGGCCAACCTGTGGAACGATCGATCATTGTAACGCAGTATCTGTGCCCGTCGGCTGCAGTAGGCAGAGGACCGACAATATCGATATGTAAATGTTGAAAACGTTCCGCTCTTTCAAAATCTCCTACACCAGAAACGGTATGCCTGGTTACTTTGACTCGTTGGCACTGCGAACACGCTTTCGCCCATTTCGCAATGTCCCTATCCATGTCAGGCCAAAAAAATTTTTCTTTAACTAATCGTTTACTGGTTTTGATACTGGGGTGACTGAGATTATGTACGGATTGAAAAGCTAATTCTCTAAATTCTTTTGTCAAGTAAGGTCTTATTTTATTCATAGATATTTCACAATAAATATACTTTTTAATATCCGGTAACCATATTTGCTTTATTTGCAGACTGTTACTTGATACGCGCACGGCTTGCGCTAGGTACTCGTCGCCGGACTGCTTGTCAGCTAAATCCGCGTAATCGAGTATCGTGGGACAGCTTATCGTTTCGATTCTCGAAAGAGCATCCGCTACTGAATTGTCGCTACCTTTAATATGCCGTATGTTAGTGCAAAATTCGCTGATATAAGAAAGTTGACGGATTCGTCTTGGGCTTTCTTTATCACTATTTAACTTAGTAAATGCAAACTGTAAGGGTTTATGATCCGTAAAAATAGTTAATGCTCGGCCTTCTATTAAATATCTGAAATGTTTGACGGCCATAAATACTGCCAACAACTCACGATCGTATGTGGAATAGTTCCTTTCCGTTTTACTTAATTTTTTTGAAAAATAGCCAAGTGGTTGCCAATGACCTGCAACTTCTTGCTGTAAAACTGCGCCAACGCTAGTATTCGAAGCGTCAGTCATAAGGGCTAGGTTAGTGTCTGGCAAAGGGTAAGAAAGTGTAGCGGCGCTTTGTAAGCTTTCCTTACACTTCTTGAATGCCTCGCTCGCCTTTCCTGTCCACTGTATCGGAGTCTTATCGCGTTTCTTAGAATTACACAGGTACTTATTTAACTCGGCTTGGTAATCTACTGCGTTGGGAATATGCGAACGGTAAAAATTAACCATACCTAAAAAGCGACGTAGTTGTTCTACGTTCTCTGGTTTCGGAAAATTTACAATCGCTTCTACTTTGGTTTCCAACGGCCGAACGCCTTCGGTCGAAACCTCGAAACCAAGAAATTCGAGTTTAGACACACCGAAAACACATTTAGACAAGTTGATAGTTATACCATATTCATTAAACCTTTGGAAAACTGCGTTTAAGTGTTCTTTATGTAGGGTCTCGTTTTCGCTACTAATAATTACGTCATCAATATAATTAAATAGGAAATTGAATCCTTGTAGTACTACCGTGTCCATAAACCTCTGGAACGACTGACCAGCTGACCTCAAACCGAAAATCATCCTGGGGAATTCCCATAATCCGAAGGGCGTGATGATTGCAGTCTTCTCGATGTCCTTCGGGGCCACAGGTATAAAATGATAGGCGCGATTTAAGTCCAACCGGGTAAAAATAGTCTTTTTTCCCGCCAAAACATATTTAAAATCTTGCAATCGTGGAATGGGGTAACGGTCTGGCTTAGTAACTGCATTTAACCGTCTATAATCCCCACACGGTCTGATCCCCCCGTCCTTTTTGGGTACCACGTGTAACGGGCTTGCCCAAGGGGACTTGGATGGGCGGCAGATGCCTAGCTCGGCCATGATGCGGAATTCCTCCCTGACCTTCTTATAACGATCTGGGGGTAAAGGTCTAGCCTTCGTATATACCGGTGGACCCGAAGTTTCGATGTAATGACATACAGAATGTTTAGGAACTTCTTTGTATGAAACAGGCTTGCATATATCCGGGTAATTTTCCAATAATTTATGCCACTCACAATTACAATTTAAAGACTTGATTGACGAATCACATGTGCCATCTTTAACGATAGATGCAATGACATTTAAGTTAGTAAGTTGATCTCGTAAAGTCCGCGCGCTTAAATCTACTAACAACCCATAATGGCTTAGGAAATCGGCACCTAGTATAGGTTGTTTTACATCTGCGATTATAAATGACCATCTAAAAGCTCGACGTAAATTGAGGTCTAAAATTAGATTGCACATACCATACGTTCGTATCTCCGTTGGTCTGGTCGCCTCTATGACCTTGTCAGCTATCAGGGCTAAACTTTCCAATTCCTTCGCCTCCGTGACTGCGAGAACTGCTTGTACTGATGTGGGCAGGTGACTGTTCCACATGATCTTCAAAGTATCATCAGGGATCTTCCCCCGTGCTAGCTCTCTCATCCTACGAAGTAGCTGCGACGGCTTCTGGCTACCTAGATCCATTTCGCTGAGTAGCTTCTGGAACTGACGCGTCTCAGACTCTTCGAATACTTGGAGTAGTCTGCTCTTCGACGATAGGTATTTGTGCGTATCAGGCGGTGATAATAATAAGTCACTAACCTGTTCGATCGCACTTTTCGTCAATTTTGTGACAAGCAAGTTTTGCTTCGCTGCGTCTGCTAATTTTTGACTATCCGTGGCGGCCTCGAATTGCACGAACCAGAGCCGCGGCTGATCCGCCCAAAATTCGGGTATCCTCGATGTCACCGTAATGCTGGCCAACGCTGTCTCGCCTTCGACCTTCACGGGCCCGGGTGCTGGGGCCGGAACTGGTAACGATGGCGGCGCTTGTAGCCTCGCGGTTTCTTCATCAGGCATAATTACAATCTATACTATACACTGACTCTACTTCCAAAAAAATAATGTACACTGCTATTTATTGTTCGTTCGGGGTCACCACTGTAAGGTCTGATGGGCCTTATCTCAGAAGGGCAGTGGGTGCATTAAATAAAAGAGTACGTGTATACTGATCGGAGTGTATTTTACGACTGATGGTAAAGGTGAAAACTTAACTGCGGCGCAGCCGCTACTAGTACATGCATACAATTCTCGGTACAGAGCGATAACCGACACAGTGTGGCGTGATGTTAGAATCGCTGACTAGCCGCGTTCCTTATTACTTACTTAGTTGCTACGACATACAATACAATGTGTCCCTACAATAATTATATTTGCATTGTTTCTATGTATGATATGTATGTATTTACAAAAAAAAGAGTATTTAAGTATGTATACCAGCATTCTAGATTCCACAACACAAGCTAGTTAAGCTATGCTTACCGTGGGTCTAGATAGCGTTGTGTAGAATGTTGTAGAATATTTATTTATTTATTTGTTACTTATTTTTGTATTATTTGTTACAGAAACCAGACAAGAAAGTGGAAGAAGAAGCTTATTTGCTTGGTAAAACTTTAGACAAAAATTCTGAACAAACTGAAAATGCAGAACAAGATCCTATTCCGGCTGTATTTAGAAGAGTAGTTGGATCTAGCATGCTTAGTGCAGCTGGCAATGCACAAGTTGATATATCTCGTAAAATGCGTGAAGATCCACTACTTTTGATGGAAGAGCGTGAACGGGCTGCTCGTGCCGCGCTTTTGAATAATCCTCTACAACGGCGCAAACTTGCCGAGTTACTGAAGAAAGAACAGGTAGGTTTTGTACTTTTACCTTTTAGTTGGTAGTTATTGCTCGGGGCGTATATCTTGGAACTAAAATATGATAAAAGAGGGTTCTATACGCGCGGTACATGTTTCTTGGGTGTCTTATGACGAGAGCACGGGGTGCTACGGCGATGGACGAGCTCAAATTCACCAAACGAAGATTATAACAAAACAATCCGCGCGCACCATTGTCTCGCGATTTAGGTCCGAGATAGGTCCCCGAGGTTTAAGAAATGTTTTGCCGAGCACAAATAGGCAGAGCCAGCCCATTATTGCTCGGAAAATCTAAAGAAGTGCCTCCTCCCTTTTGGGTTGACTTTACCTAGCAGTGAAATTCGTTTCATACTATTTAGGAGTCTGTCCTGCCGGAGTGGGAAAGATGAATGGCCGGAGCGGGGGAGAATTTCACCTCTGGCAGCCTAAGACCCTCACCCTATTCGTGGGAATTTTCCTGTGGTGTGGCGGTAGTGTGGGACGGGTTCGATCCTCGCTCAGTGCAAATATTTGTGCAAATATGGGAATTGGATATGGGTCTGATTGTGGGTTGGAGAGCTCGTTAAGCCGTCTGACCCGGTTGCCATGTGTCGCTATACAGGGAAGGGAAATAAGTGAGATGGCCCAAACATAAGGGCTGATCATCCGTCTGGGCAACGGCGTCCCCACTGGCAGTAGTAATAGCTTTCGCTATATTTTCTCCCCTACGACCCGGTTGTTGTTGTGTGTGTGTATGTTTGTAAATGGACCAAAAAAAAAGAAATGCTTGCTGAGTTTCTCGCCGGAGTCTTCTCAGGACTATTAAACTGATATTCATGTTCCTTTTTTGTTGACGTTTTGCAAGTGCCGTTATATATTTTGACTTTGACTTTCGATCAAAGCGGAGAGGAGACGAGAAGAGATGTGTTTTAAATAACCAATCAGATTTTAGTATTTCCACTTTTCTTCTCCGCTCAGCTTCAGTGGATACGGATAAAGCGGAGAGGAGAGATGTATATTTTTTTCTATGTTACTTTGTGCCGCGAGCTCGCAAGTGGCGCGACAGAGCTGAGAAGTGTTTTACAATTATTATATGTAGTTGTATCAAAATTAATTTATATACTCATTTTAGTTTTTTATTTATAGGAACAACGAAAGGCGACAAAAGTAAAGAAGACGTCTAAAAAAGAAGATTTAGATGCACTTTTAGCATCAAAACTGAGTGCCTTAGGCGCCGGAAAAGGTATAGATATAGCAACTCTACTTGATTCAGATGACTCGTCGTCATCTGAATCAGAAGATGAAGAAGCTAAAAAGAAAAAGAAACAGAAAAAGGAGAAATCTAAGAAACAAAACGTACAGACGCGGTCTTCTGATAGTGACTCTGACAAAGTTGCACATAAATACAAAGACACTCACTGTGAGGACCGTAAGAGGAATTCAAAGACTTTTGAATATGAGCATGATACATATTATAATCAGGAGTCAAGGAAACGTAAAAGCTCCGAAGATCGGAACCGTTCAGATAGTCCAATCATGAAAAAGCATCACAAAAATGAGTATTTATTCACGTACAATGCTCAAAGAAAGTCGCCAGAAAGAGTTCGTCGAGGTATCGAACACTGCGGTGGCAAAAGGCGCGCTGTATTGAGTGACGAGGAGAGAGCCGCAAAGTTAGCGGAGATGGCTGCGGCGGGCTGCGAGCGCGAGGCGCAGCGGGGGTCGCGGGTGGCGCAGCAGCGCGCCGCGGACGAGGCGACGGTGCGGTGCGGAGGCCGGCCGCCCTCTCCTCCTGTCGCGCCCTCTCCTCTTGTCACGCCCTGCCCGCCTCCCTCGAGAGCCGCCTGCACTCCGCCAGGCATTACATACAGCGCGATAAACGCCACATGAATGAACATTTCGCTCGACGATAGTTTTTGTGTGTGTGTGTATGAGAGACACATTACATAAAACGTGATAAACGTCAGATTAATGAACATTTCGTTCAACGATAATTCTTTTTGTGTTTATGGAATCTCCATTCAACCACCAATTATTCTCTTCCTGTTATTAAGTAAAATAAATTTTGTATTATAAATTGTAAATAGTAAATTGTATTATCTTAATTGTATATTGAGTTAAGTATAAGTATATTGAATAAAATCTTAATTTACGTACCCAACTTTTTTTTATTGCATACCCACCATTAGGTAACCCAAATAATAATGATAATTGGATAATGGAAAATACTTTCACATATTGACAAGTGTCAAGTCGAACAATACTGGCAGAAGCAGGCCGCAGCGGCGGGGTGCCTGGCGCGCCTCCCCATTTCCGGGGATAAGTTGGGGACTTGTGGTCCCCACACTCGAGGAGAAGGCCAGATTGAGAGAGATGGCCCTTGGTCGGCCGGGGTGCAAGGGATATGCCTGGAAACCAAAACTACCCACAGGCGGCGTGCGTTTTGGTCGGTTCGAGTCCGACATGACCTCTTCCACCGGATTCCACAGGTTGTAGTGCCACTTATTGTGTCTATAGAATGAAATTTTAAAGCATTTGGTATGCTAATTATTCAAATTGATTTAGATAGGAAAAATTTGTAATCTGTTCAGGCGGGATTGGAACCCCGATCTTTCATTTACATGGGGAATGCTCTGACCACTAAACCACAGAACCTTCGCCTTGAAACACCCAAATTCTTCTATACATATATCCGTCTTACGTGGGACGGTTAAGCGCCATCTACCGACATTCGTGCGAACTAACGGAACCAATGAATGATGTTGCAATCATTTTTAAACATTGATTTTTGATGACTCCGCTCAAACTTTTAAATGAATATTTTAAAGTATTTAGTATGCTTACTATTCAAATTGATTAAGATACGGAAAAAAATTAATCGGCTCAGGCGGGATTTTTTTTTTATACCACTTAGTTGGTAGACAAGCACACGGCCCACCTGATGGTAAGTGGTTACCGTGGCCTATGGACTCGTGCAACACCAGGAGCGTCACACTCGCGCTGCCGACCATGAAGAAACCTCCTAATGCCCCTTTTGAAGAACCCCATATTGTAGGCGCATGGGAAGACCGCAGCAGGGAGTTCATTCGGTTCTGGCGAGATTCAAACCCGCGATCTTTCTCTTACAGAGGTAATGCTCAGACCGCTGTGCCACCGAACTACGCTTTAAGCTATCCAAATCTTCCTATATATCCGTCTTGCGGCGACGGTGTGCGCCATCTACCGATACTCGTATGAACTAGAACGCTTGAACTCGTACGCCTGAACCGATTCAAATTTTCCTAGCTAAATCGATTTTAATAATTATCATACTAAATGCTTTCGTGTTGTGTTCCCGGGCGGCGGTGAGTAGGGTAGCCAGAGCTCACTGGAGAGTTTTTGTGCTGTCAGTGCGAAGACCAAAGGCTTGTCCTGATTTTGTGTTCTGCACTGAAGGTACAGAAAATCTCTGTTCTTACAGAGTCAGCAGCACGGGTGTGATCCCACTGGTGTTACACACGCTCATTGATCACGGTGACCACTTTCCATCAGGTGGGCCGTGTGCTTGTCGGCCACCTAAGTTGTATAAAAAAAATGCTTTCAAAATTTCATTTAATTAAAAATGTAAAATGTCATTGTATTACCACTTGTCAAGTAGGGCAGTGAATTTTGTGTCGACAATACTTATGTGTATATATCATACGCTCCAGTATATTTGCACAAGTCCATGTTTTTTTACAAGTGCCCATATACGCTCAAGTATAGTTGTACAAGTATCATTACTGTCAAAGCGAGCGTTCAGGGCTAAAGCAAAACCACTGTCATACATACATATACATAATCACGCCTTTATCCCCGGAGGGTTAGGCAGAGATGAATTAACATCCACATTTTTTGGTCCCACGTAACACTATTGTTGACTAGAGCCATGCATTTGAGGCTGAGTCTGGGCTGTATATATCTGTCTGATGTTAAACAACTGCTAAGAAATCCATTTAATTTTTGCCTTTAAAGCAATGCTATTTATTCTATAGAATAGAATAGAATAATTTATTTGCTCATAAACAGGGTAACATAAGGTCTTACATATATATATAAATACAGCATGTTTAGCCGCAGACTGTGGCATGCAAATTTTCACATAATCGTTGGCAAATAATATTGAATCACTATTTAGTTTCATTGTTTGTCTGAAATAGTTATTGATTTTATGAAAATAATTGTTGATTGATTGCCCTTGGTGGAATTAATTTGTTGATACACATATTGAAATACACTTGTACTTTTTCCACAGTATTTTTTTATTATTACACATGACCTTTGAGGATGCCGTAAGGCGAAACCGGTCTGGTGTAATTATAAAGAACACTGTGGAAAAGTAAGTGTTTTTTATTTATTTACCATACAATACACTATCATTACAGATGGGATCTAATACAATAGTGTACGAGTCTTAAGGCTAGTTTTATGTCACAGAGTCAAGCAAATAGAATAACATTAGTCAAAATATTAGTCAATAGCTTGGAAACCTTAAATAAATTCACATTAATAATAATCAATAAACAATAATAATCAATCACATATTATACTTATATCTAGCCTATATCTAATGTTATCACACAGTAAGATTGACTACTTGATACTTAAAAAAAGATACATACCTAAACTAAATGATAAATTGAGTACGCGTTGACTGTGACGCTTGCGGTTAAGCCCGCGTGGAAGTCGGTTCTACTCAACGATCAAACGTAAGATTATAAGAACGATGACGAAAACGTAAAAATATATGTAAGTAATTATGTATTATATTCGGTTAATAATGAGCTCATTTATTTATTTATTAGACTTCATGCACAAGTAGGTACATAAGCAGGCTTAATGCAATAAGCATTCTCTATCAGTCAACCTAAACACTAAATAGTGTATGTATGTACAATAAAAATAAAGAGAAAGTAGTAAAGAATAATAATATATTAATATGGTTTTAAAAAGATACTCAAAACAATGTGGTGTCGTCTCATCTTTGATCAAACATTGTTTTTTATAATAATGAAACGAAAACTTTTAAACTCGATTCAAAAACGAATTTATGTTTAATCGATTGAACTTGTGTTTTTGTACTTATGGCAACTATACTTTGTAAAATGTAGCTTGGGTCCTATGACATTTGAACATTTTCAGGACGACTTTACATTGTAACGGCGTCTCTCTTTGATCATTCATTTCTAGATTTTTATTTTTCGTAGTTACCACCATAGCTCACAAATAAAATTTATCATACAATAATATAACACAATAACAACATAATAATTTGGAAAAACAAGCATCAATAAATAAAATAAATGCGCTACAAAAAATATCTTGCCGTTCTATCAAGGTTCCGTCCGTCGGCAGAAATTACTAGAGATGGGACACAATCGGTCGACTCAGTCGACTATATGAGGCATAATCGATACACATTATATAACTGTTGTGAATTTATAAAATTATGTAAAGTTAATAGATTTACGTTAGGTATCCTTAATGAATGTAAATATTATGTAGTTCGTTATTTTTTATTGGCTTTTAAGTCAGTTAAAACGGTTGAATACCACGAAGAAATGAATTATGAAAAATTCAAAGAGTGGTTCATGACGTTATTAGCCAATTTAAATAAGCCCCATGTTATTGTTATGGACAACGCCTCATACCATTCCGTGCAAATGGATAAACCGCCAACCAAAGTTAACCGAAAGAGCGAAATTTTGGAATGGCTCCAAAATCAAGGTGTTGAGGCTGATGTCTCAATGTTGAAGGTGGAGCTACTAAGGCTCGTTAACTTAAATAAGCCACCCGGCGGTCCAAAATATATATTCGACGAGCTGGCAAAACCCTTTGGCCACACTGTTCTCCGTCTCCCTCCATATCATTGCCAATACAACAGTATAGAAATGATATGGGCTCAAATTAAAGGTTCGTATTTTTTAATTATTTTTAGTTTTTTTTAATAAAATCCTGTCATATGATACATTTTATAAATTTGAAAAGGGTTTGTTTGTAATTTTTTTTTCCTTGCAATGTAGCAACAAAGGCTGCAAGGACCATAGCCTACTTTTCATCTAAAAAAAATAATGCAGACTGAGTGCCAGGGTAAAGCTAATTACAAAAAATATGTTACCTATTTAAAGTTCAGTAACAAAGACCCATGTAATACATATTTTACTATTAATATAATAATGAATATTTAATTGTTTTTAGGCTACGCGGCACGCAACAATACCACTCCGCCGTTTACTGCAAATAAAATGATGGGGTTATTAAAAGAAGCTTGCACCAAAGTAACACCGGAGAACTGGAAAAGTGTTGTGGAAAGGACCAAACGTCTCATTATTGAAGACTGGGAACGTGACGTTCGTTTTGACAACCTTAGAAAAAATGAAATTATTATAAATCTCCAAGACTGTTCCAGCGAGTCGGATATAGAAGACGACGACGATGATGATGATGATGATTTAGGATGTACTCCATTGTCTGATTCAGATTAAATAAATAGCTTTTGATAATATACATACATGCATTTTCATTGTACCTATACTTATTCTCGACTTAGACTATTACACTTTCACATCACTAGTGATGTCTTGTCAACATCTGTCATAGGACCCAAGCTACATTTTACAAAGTATAGAAAGAAATCCTATAAAATGTCATTCGCTTGTCATCTTGACTCGTGAATACCTACATTTTTCAATTTCTTGCGAAAGCCGATTCTGTTTTTAGAGTTAATATTATTGGCGTGAGGTACATACCAACTTAAATAGGTCCCTAGGGTAAACCCACCTGCCCAATTCCAGGATGTTTTAACAACTTATGACTGAATAATAAAGAAATGATGAATACAACTAATCTTTTAACAAAAATTGACGAAATACTATGATCAATAAATAATATAAATGATGAATTCTGATACTACCATATGATGTTATTTTATTTCTTACTAGTATGACCTACCAAACCTGTATCATATTTGCCCAATTATTATCTGTCCATACCAGGCCAAGTGCTCATACAAGTTGGACAATGTCCTTTCAATATTAAATAGGCTTTTTGTCGAGTGAATGGAAAAGTGTAATGAGACTAATTTCATTAAATTTTGGACTTCAATGTTATAGAAATGGAGTCTAAAATTTAATGTATTTTTTTACAGTGTCTTTGGTATGACAATGGGTTTGCTTTAGTACAATCAAGAGCCAGGTTTGTTGTGCTGCGATGGATGAAGCTTTGGCAGTAGTTGACGTCATATATGCTATAAAAAATAAACAGTAAGATGTATCAAATCGGAAACTAAACTTAACCGTATTGTCTTTCGCCTCGCTGTCAAACAACATAACATAAACTCACCCCTATTTTCCCGAAGGGGTAGGCAAAGATGCTAGCAGCCACATTTCGCCAGTTTATGTTTAGGTCACAATGTAATAGGTGGTGAGCCTATTGCCATTAACCGGGCAGTTATTAAACCTGCGATAAATACACACATAACTTCGAAAAGTCATTGGTGTGTGCCATGGTAAAACCTGGGATCGAACCCGAGACCTCGTCTCAGCAGTAATATCTTTCCGATTTGATACGTCTGCTGTAACCCTAAGTCTTAAGTTAATTATATAATCGTAACATCACGCCTGTTTCTCTGGAGTGTGTTAGGTTGAGTTAAACATTTATATGACTATTCGAGTAGGAATGCTATAATGATAATGGTATATGTTCACGCCTATTACCCTCCGGGGTAGGCAGAGACACCACCCCGCCATTTGACTTTATCCATACATACTTTACGAGCTTCCTCTACTGTCAATAATTCTTTAATGCAAGCCAGCCGGCCCTTTATATAAAATCGTATTAATTTGGTCAGTATATGTACCAGTGTCTTGCATACCAACAAGGAGGTAGGACACGGCGGTATTTCCGTCCAATTGAGCAGTCCGACTGGGGAAGTACCTCCGCCCTACAGAATACCGCGGCTATAATAACTTCGTGTTGTGTTCCCAGCGGTGAGTAGGGTAGCCAGCGCTCACTGGAGAATTTGTGCTGTCAGTGGGCAGACTAAAGGCTTGTCCTGCTTTGTCTTCTACACTGACGGCACCAGAAACTCTGTACTTACAGGATTGGCAGCGGGACTGTGACTCCTCTAGTGTTACAAACGTCCATAGGCCACGGTAACCACATCCTATCAGGTGGGCCGTGTGCTTGTCTGCCACCTAAGTGGTATAAAAAAAACATCGATTAATGATATCAACCTCAAAATCGAGTTACAGGGTTTGATCCGAACAAACATAAATACATACATACATGAAATACATTGCAAGCAATGAGAAGGTTGTAAAATAAATATTGCGATGAATTGAGAACTTTTTAGTCGGTTAAATAGATTTTTGTCGGCAACACACCCCTTCAGATTAGAGAGCGCAAACTCCTTGACTTTGCGCTCGTCGATCCCGCTGCTCGCTTCCCCTGTACCCCTCATAGTAAAAATAAAAACATTTCAACAGGGAAAATGTATTCAAACTATCCGGAACTTGAAATCCAGTGATACCAAAATAAAAATACACAGTGCAGTTAAAACTGACATAGTGAGTGTGATGTGTCGCCAGCCTAACCGTTCATGAGAAAAGTAATGGTGGGTCGGCGCACAAAAATGTTCTCTGCATGCCTCTCGACGCTTGCAAGCTAGTCAAGTCGTGACCACGGGTGCTGCAACGCATCCGAAACGTCGGCAGAAATAGTAAGTTCCATGATTTAATCGCGAGAAATCCCTACAGAATACCGCGGCTATAATAACTTCGTGTTGTGTTCCCGGCGGTGAGTAGGGCAGCCAGAGTTCACTGGAGAGTTTTTGTGCTGTCAGTGGGACGACCAAAGGCTTGTCCTGCTTTGTCCTCTACACTGACGGCACAATATCTCTGTTCTTGCAGGGTCGGCAGCACGGATGTGACTCCACTGGTGTTACACACGTTCATAGGTCATGGTAACCACTTTCTATCAGGTGGGCCGTGCGCTTGTCTACCATCTAAGAAACACAGACTAAGACAGTATAAAAAAAAAACTTACAAAACGACGAAATCAAAAACAATATTAAAGACAAGTTAAGCAAATTGACCACCTACCGGTTCGAAACGCGTCCCCAGCCTGAGAAGACTCCGGCAAGAAACTCAGCGGGCTATTCTTTTATCTATTTTTAAACATGTACTAGTTTTACTACTTCGTCTAATTACAATAATTTGTATGAGTAGCTAGTAGTTTAGAAAAGACGATTGATCACCTGATAAGACATGATTCATTTTTTTAAAATATCATAGAAGTTAAGGCAGAAGGAAAGAGGAGAAGAGGTAGACCAAGAGGAACGTTTATGGCACAGATAAAAGAAAAGATACAAATCGCGTCTTATCAGGAGGTCAAAGGATTGGCGGAGGAGAGAGAAGAGTGTTGATTACTCCACCGGCAAGAGCACAGCTCTTAAGTTTAGGAGGGAGAGTTAGTAGTTTACTCCTCGAAGAAAAACTGATGTGATGTTAAGTGACATAATTTTTATTCATAATAGTTATTTGTTTTATTATGTAGGTGCCCCCGTTATGACGGCTAAGCGTGCCCCGCGGAAGAGCTTAAAAGGATTAGCTTCAAGCGACCCCAGGGATATCCATCGAAGAATAGCTGAACGTATTGAAACATTAAAGTTAAATCTAGTTAAGTCTAAATCTAGTCCCGAACAAAAAACTGTTGACGATGGAAAAAAACATCAATGCCATGTATGTGAACGGCGCTTCCGTAAAAAAAGTAATTTAAATTGTCATATTCTTCTCCATACTGGTGAGAAACCATTTGTATGTAGTATATGTAAGAGAGGTTTCAATCAAAAGGGGAATTTAGATAAGCATTTTCTTCTGCATACAGAGGAGAAACCATATCAATGTAGTGTGTGTAAAAAACTTTTTAGAGACAAGAGTCATTACAATGTTCATGTTCGTATTCACACTGGCGAAAGGCCACATAAATGTACTCAATGTAATAAAAGTTATAGTAATAAGGGCGATTTAACATCTCATGCACGTATTCATACGAATAAAATGCATCAATGTAAAATATGTCAGAAGTATTTTGTTACAAATAGTAAATTGAATACCCATCTTCGCATCCACACTGGTGAGAAACCATATCAATGTGTAGTATGCAAGAAAAGTTTCATTCAAAAAGGAAATTTAGAAATTCACTATCGTACACATACGGGTGAGAAACCATTTCAATGTATTATTTGTGAAAGAAGTTTCAGTAATAAGAGTCACTTGAATGATCATCTTCGTATACACACTGGAGAGAAACCATATCAGTGCGATGTATGTAAGAAATGGTTCGCTGATAAGCGACATTTCGTTGACCATGTTCGTATACATAGTGGTGGGAAACCATATCAATGTAATATGTGTGACAAATTTTATATTTCTAATAGTAATTTAACTAGACATCTTCGGTCACATACTGCCGAACATAAAGTAGAAATTGAAGTTGAAGTCTCAAGCTGTTGAACAAAATGTGATTTTTATAAAATAGCTGTGAGCCTCTTCGGTGTGGCAATGGTGCCATTAGATTTAGAATGATTAAAATTCATTCTTACCTAACTAAGGTTAAGAAGCCGGCTTTATGAATGAGAGGTTCAGGGTTTCAATTCTGGCCATTACACTACCGATGTAAAGTCAATCCTTATGCAAGCAATTTAGATGAGCTGGGAGTTGGGGGGAATATTAGTGATAGTAAAAATAATTTGCAATAAGTCTATAGATATCCTAAGTAATGTAGCCAGATATTAATAAATATTTTATTAGCGAAATAAATGAACAATTATTTATATTTAAAATCTGTTATAGTAGTAATAAGTATTTAATAATTTGCCCACGATACTGCCCGTTGTTGCTCGTGTGTCGCCGGTGTTGCCTCATTTAACTCCAATTTTTTATGGGATAATTACGTGAACTTATTTAAACAAAAATGGTTTGCTTTAATAGTTCCTAAATGCCGATGCCTAAATGTGTATTCACTAGTATTCAGGCATCGAGTTCTCCTTTTTATTACATAGTATATTATATTTGTATATATAGAAATATAGAGATCATAGTGTCACTTTTTCTGTGTATAAAACCGATGGGGATAATTCTCAATAGTTGTGTACAAAAAGCTGGCGCGGGAATAATTAATATTTTAAATCTGTAATGTAAATTTAACAATTAAATTTTATAATTCTACACCAACACAACTTGTGAAGTTTTAACACAATTTTAATGCCATTGGTAATGCTAACTTTTCCTGTAGATTTAATTGGAACAATCAATATCATATACAGGATATGAACCGCGACTAGTTCCTCATAGGAGGAATGTTCTGCTCAATACAGTCTTGGGCTCGTATTCGAGAAGCCTATCGCATCCGTTGGACATAGGCCTCTCTCAATGTTGGGAGGCTTTAGCCTACGGTTTCCGCTCTGGCCAGACAGGTTGGTATATCGTTTTATTTTGAGTTTCCCTTCTCTCGCAGTGATATCGTCTGCTTATTTTTCCGTTAGTTGCCTCATACGACACTCTTTGCGATACTTGTTTTTTTTTTTCTGTTACCAAACGATACTGACTAGTACTACAGATGATTATAACTAGTTCTGAGGAGAGATAATAGTTGATAACCTGTCAAATCTGTCAATGAAAATCGAGATTCAAGACTGAGTTTCGTTCTGAAATACGGGCCCTAGGTTGTAGTTCAGTTGACCAGAGCATTCCCTCTGTAAAAGACTAGCTGCGGGTTCATACTTTTCTTTATCCAATTCTACTCTTTCTAATTGAAAAGACAAAGTGAACGACTCTAGTTACTAACGGCCGCTTTCAATATTCGATCGTCAATCTAAGATTATTTTCATTAAGATTGTTAGAAAAAAGGATCGGCATATCGATGTAAAGATTGTTTATTATCAATCAATCTTATAAAATCAATAGTAAAATCAAGAAGCGGTTTTTATCAATCTTGGATTGCGAAACACGGATTGAGATTGCATATAGAAAGCGGCCGTAATACAATAGTGATAGTGACTGAATTTTGACCTAAAGGTATCTATAACTTTTGGGTGAAAATCATTTAAAATGACCATTGTGATAAATATGAAACAAAAATGAAAATGTAACAAATATGAACGGCGTAACAAAAAATAATAAAAATGAAATATTAGGGCTCGTTTACAATGCACATTATAGTCTGACAGTTATTTATTTTATTGATTTCGTATAAGGTGTTCCGCAATAAAAACACTTTTTTTTACCATTTGTTTTATTAATTAACTATTGGAGATACAAGCCTCCGTACCTTTATAATACCTAACTCTCATAAAAAAAATTTTTTTTTTGGAGGCAATGAAAGGAGATCAACGTAATATAGTTATCTTATCAGACAAGCTAGACAAACTAAGGTGATGATTGATGGCGAGCATATAGTGAAAGATTAATCGAAGGATAAAAGATAGTCAGACAGACAAAAGAATTTGATGAAAACAGAAAGCGAACAGAAAGACAAAAAAGGCCCATACCCATATTTTATTAAAAAAATACACTCAAATATAATTATAACATTACAATCTCTAATAATAACATTTTACCAGCAATGTGATTGCGACTTTAGTTCATTTTTGTTATTTCATTTTTGTATTTTTGTTATTTCATTTTTGTAACGTAACTAAAATCATAACAAAAATGAATAACCGTTATGCTTTGAAAGTAACTTCAAGTATGATAAGCCAAACAAAAATCTCAATTAGTTCCAACCACCTTTCATTTCGATAAATGTCAGCAATAACATGCTTAATTGGTTAATTAAATAATGTAAGTGCTCACTTACCTGTGTTGTTTCGAACAAAACAAAACTGATGTTTTAAAATTGGAATTTTGCTCGCAACTACGAAACACGCGTCATTCACCTATTTCTACTCGGAGACAAAATGGCCGACTCATATTAGATTCTGGTATGTGATTGGCTCGTTATAGTTTGAGGGTTGCCATTTTACAAATTATAAATAATATACCAAATTTTGGTGTTACAAAATCGAATAACAAAAATGAACAAAATAATGGACATTACTTTGTACCCAAAATTTTAATATTTTAAATAATTAAAATAAAATATGTTTTACCGTAATCAATGGGTATTAACAACGTTTTGGCAAAAAGTTCATCAATATAATTAAATACCGTAGATTAGATTTATTTCGATAATTTTTGTTACGCAGCCCGTGAACAGGACAAATTATTTTGTATGAAGATTATCCGAGTTCAATGAAAAAAGAAGAATATATTGTGTTTATTATAGACAAAAGTTATATAAATCTGTGTATTATAGCTAGATAATATATATCAGAGTACTAATTGGTACTTCTTACATAGTAAAAATAATGTTATCATCAAATATCGGGTGTGGACAAATTCTGCAATCAAAATGGTCATTTTAAATGATTTTTACCCTTTTATGAATATTTTAAGACTGACTGAACAAAAAAAATGGCATCAATCAATTGAACAACTGATCAACAAACTATTATGTCAATTTTGGTTGAAAAACTAAAGTATATTTTTATTTTTGCACACTTAGTTTACAGCCTGTTATTTTTATTTTTATATACAATAAAATTATTGCATTTTTATTATTAATCATATTAACTAATTGTAAGTTTTTAAGTACAGGACATTTTATTTATTAATCTTTAGCGATATCAGCTGGTTATTGATAAATTTAAAAATAAATAGGTGCGTATTTCCTATTGTTACTCTGCTTCACTTGTATGTCTGTTGTACACTACAAAGAGCAGATACAGAGAGGAGGTGATGTTAGATCGCTTTATAATTCGGGCCTAGCCTGACGTCATCACTGCAGGTGTAGTCTTAAAATACTGTCGGAGTTCGTCCTATGCATAGCTCTCTTCATCATAGCCCTAGGCTAATCTAATTACAACGCCTCCTCTCTGTAATGCGCAGTAGTACAATACTTATAAGCGAGCCCCAGAGCATGTGTGTGTACGTACCTGCACTACTAGTTTAAATGATATTGTAATACTCAGTAATAAACTATCTAGTAATGCAACGGTCATTTTACTTGAGCTTACCCCACGAAGATAAACTGGCGTGATGCTAAGTATAAAAAGCAAATACAAAAACTAAAAATTCTATAGATAAATATGTATGCCTTGGTCTAAAATATTTACAAAAATTAGTAATTTCACCCACTTTCTAGAACCTCTAATATAGGCTAGTTAAGCTTTACTTAATTGGGCTCTAGATAGTGCTATACTGAAAGTCCTGGAAATTAATTATTTGTTATTACGTAGGTATCGCCGCTACTAAGCAACCTAGGCGTGCCGCAAAGAAGACGTTAGGAGAGTTAACTTCAAGTGGCATTCCAAAAACAGCAAATATCGAAGAGCCTAAAGCAGATACTACCATAACACCTGTTGTAGCCAAAAGCATTAAAAAAGCAAAAAAAGTAAAAGTGTTAAAAAAGTAAAAATTAAAATTCGTAAAACAGGAAGAAGTAAAACGTTAGACCATAATGACGACGATGAGAAAAAAATAATGATGATACTTATACCAAAAATAAAGTAGTCCGTAAGAAAAAATATGAATGCACTGAATTAATAGTTGACGGCAAGAAAAAATATCAATGTAATATATGTGGAAAAGATTACGGTAGACGGACCGTATTAAATATTCATATGAGAATACATACTGGTGAGAAACCATATGAATGTAATGTATGTAAGAAAAGTTTTATTCAAAAGGGAAATTTAGATAAGCATGTCCGTATACATACGGGAGAGAAACCATATCAATGTGATGTGTGTAAGAAATGTTTTGGTGGTAAAACCCATTTAATCGCCCATGCTCGTACACACACTGGTGTGAAACTATATCAATGTAGCGTATGTGAGAAAAGCTTCCTTACTAATAGTAATTTAGGTGTCCATTTTCGTATACATACTGGTGTGAAACCGTTTCAATGTAACTTATGTCAGAAACGTTTCCATACAAGTAGTAATTTAAATGTACATCTTCGTCAACATACTGGTGAGAGGCCGTATCAATGTGACTTATGTAATAAATGCTATAGTGACAAAGGTCATTTAAGTAATCATTACCGTATACACACTGGTGTGAAACCATATCAATGTGAGATTTGCGAATATCGTTTCTTTACAGAGGGCACTTTAAAGGTCCATCTTCGTAAACATACTGGTGAGAAACCATATCAATGTAATATCTGTGAAAAGTTTTTCGTTACAAGTACTAATTTAACTAGACATCTGAAGATACATGCTGATGACAAACAAACTTAGATTTGTATTTGCTATTTATAATAAACTATAACTACATGAAATTATATAAATATTTTTGAACATTCACAAGAAATATATTTTTTTATTTAACATGTTTTTTAATGTACAATATACTGAAATACAAAAATGACAATAAATAAATGTGGTATAATAGTGAAAAACATTACATTTTAGTAATAAAGTAATAACATGTCAGTACCATAAATAATTAAATTGCAAAGGCTCTGAGGCCTATGGCCATTGATATACAAAAAAGGTTTTTTTGTATATCAATGCCTATGGCCCAACGTTTTGACTCCAAACGGCACAAATTCATAATCTCCGATGAGCTTGGAGTATTTGCGCCGCTTGAGAGCCTCTGCAGAAGCAGCAACAGCACCGGCACAGCCAGCGGTGCCAGGTATATGGGGAGGAGAAAAAATTGGATATATACAGTAGCGCTACACCCTATCTAGTAGGTAAGTAAAATTAGAGTATGCATTACGTGTGGAGCGTGCGTATCACTCGGTTCTGTGGTGCCGAGAGTAAGCATATACTTAGCGATGGTATATCACACCTACATTTATTTATTTATGCTCCATTCGGTAGTTAACTAAAGGTAAACAATATTGTAGCGACTTTTCCAAAAAAAAGCACATATTAAACATATAACCGAGTCTAGCAAACTGACCAGTGTGCAGTGGTTCAATTTCGGTGGTTTTTAGTCTTTAAAATGAGAATCTAAACAGAAACGTAATAATAAACTGAGTTTTTAAATAAAACATAAAACTTATTATAATATTTTAATTAAATTGCAATTTTGACATTATATCAGTTACCTATTCCTAGTTTGACATTTTTTTTTGACATTTGATAATACCTACTTAAATTCTAACATTTGATAATATATTGAGATTTGATAATATAACGGACTGCAAACAAGATGCCATTTTTACTAACATAATTTGTAAGAACAATGTTACTAACAAGATATGTGGTGGCGCGATTCTCATGCCACCTGAGCTAGTGGACTGTATTATGCGGGGGGTGAAGTTAACATGTTTCATATGACACTATACACAACAAACAATTTCTGAGAGTCGCGTGCGCTGCCGCCATTGTTTATTCTAGTTCGATGCGAAGTCAAGATGCGGCCACTTTGACCATTGGCGGGGCGAAAACTATTGTTATCTCACTTTAGAGGTAGTGCGGGAGGGAGATGGGTATAGGGAGCGTGTGCTCAGCGTCAACCAATTGAGACGATTTGAATTTACTACTACTGGCGCCACCATTCCCCCCGGCTTGAAGGGTTACCTTCAAAACGAAAAATGCGGAACAAATCTAAAGTCTAATGTAAATCTAGGTTTGGGAAATAACAACTAAAATATAAACCTAGATTTGAACTCGTGCCTACTGCTGGCTAGGCAGAGGGCAGAGGCGAACAACCGGGCGCAGATACGATCCGGTTGCGGTTTTAACCCGTACAACACGAGTTATCCCGCGGGAATCGGGAAAAACTTCCTCTACTACTCCTAGAGGCCAATGTAAAGGAGGCGCATTCTCAGTCATAAGGACTACCACCGTCCCTACATTAATTGGGTTGGATGGAGTATTCCATTTTTGACGCGACTGCAGCGTGTGCAAATAATCGGTTCTCCAATGATTCCAAAACGATTGGACTAATCTATCTAAAAGAGCGTGACGAGTTAGAGGGTGCATTCCATCGTCATCAACATCTATTGCGGGCAAATATTTTAGCGTACTTAAATCACCGATACAACAAGCGAGTGCTTCTTCCCCTCGGGTGGTTCGGAAACCGTAGTGGGATTGAATTGACTAACTGGCCACTTATCTAACGCGGCATGAATCCAGGACGGTCCACTAAACCACAACGGGTGATCTAAAATTTGCGAAGGAAGCAATCCACGAGAGAGACAATCGGCTGGGTTGTCGGTGCCAGCAACGTGAAAGAGATTTTGTGGCGCTAATTCAGATTGAATTTTTGCCACTCTATAAGCGAAGAATGTGTCCCAACGATGGGGCGAAGAGTGGGCCCAACACAAAGCGACTGTTGAGTCCGAAAAAGCTAAAATTCTACTAATATTAATGCGACACGGAAGTGCTAGTCTTAGCACTGCCATCCAAAACTACGCGGAGTTTAGTAGTAAGCTTATCTTCTCTAATAACTCCGTGGTGCGGGATAATGTACGAAGGCTGGGTCTCGTCAGTGTCCGCAGGCGCAGGTGAGATGTAACCTTTATCTAAATATTCGTTAACAACCTCATCATAGGCTTGCTTTAACTTTGGAGACGCCTGCATCTTTCGTTCTAAACAAAGAAAGCGTTTTTCAGCGGATACACGGGAGTCACCGAGCGAAAAAATATCTCCCTTGAAAGGGAGCACGACAACATAACGACCCTGCTCATCACGAGTAGTCGTGCGACAATAAATCTCCTCAGCCATCTTGTCATCAGGGCTTAGGATAGGTGGGACATTGACCTCTTCAATTTCCCAAAACTTGCGGATGGTAGACTCCAGTGGCGGCTCGACGGTGCAACAGAACGAAGCAGTCGAGTGACTAAAAATATCTATAGAAGCGGGTGCGGAACCAATTATAACAAAACCTAGAACTGTTTCCAGTGCGTGCGGAGCGGGGTACGTCGGTCCCCCTTGAACCTTACGTGATAACTGGAGGTGCGGGAGAATCGAAGCGCCGATCAATATATCGACGACTCCAGGAACAGCGTAAGTCTCATCTGCTAAAGGCAAGTCTTTAAATTTCGTTAATAAAGACGTGTCAACCGGGACGGTAGGCAACTGTTCAGTTATTTTATCTATAACGAGCGAATCCATGTCAAACCAAATATTATTATTAAAACGAGATCCAAACCTTGTTCTAACGGTGCCATGAACAGCTGACTGTAAGCCTCCAAAACCCTTCACCACTGAGCGGGTTGAACGCTTATTAACATTGAAACCAAGACGTTGACAACAATCTTGAGTAATAAAATTACTTTGCGAAGCGCCATCTAATAGCGCTCGAACAATGTGCGGTTTACCTAACGCATCAACAATGATAACGCGAGCAGTCGCGAGGACAACAGTAGTGAGCGCAGTACTAGCGGACAACGAACACAAGGTGACGTCATTCGCAGCGGTCTCCGGGCGGGCCGGAGCGCGCGCGAGCGCGGGCTGCGGCTGTGGCGCAGGCCGCCGTGTGCCACCGCTCGACGAACCAACTGTGCTCACATTGGATGCGGCATTACTATTTTCAAAATGAAGTAAAGTGTGGTGTCTCGCTGGACATTTGCGACAACTATTGCTACTATTACATAAAACAACGCGGTGTTTAGTACCAAGACAATTAAAACAAAAATTATTAGCGCGAACAAATTTATAACGATTATTAGGCAATAATTTTAGGAAACCCGGACACTTGTACAATTGCGAATGATGAGCATTACACAAAGAGCAAACAGGTGATTGTACATGTGCTGGTGCGGTATTAACATAAGTATGAGTTGACTTCAGTGTCTTCGATGACGCATCTATTTTACGCTCGGAACTAACAACTTTCTTCGCGCCTTCATGTTTCGATGAAGAGCGTTGCAATATTTTTATATGCTCGCGAACAAAACTTTCTAAGTTTTCGAACTTAGGAATTTTATTGCCGCGATGATCCGACTCAAATAAACGAATGGTTTCGGGATCTAATTTCTTTAAACCCATATACAAAAATAAGAAGTCGCAGAGGTCATCGATCTTTAGGTTCTTTACGGCGCGAACAGATGATGCGAAAGTATCTAGAAACTTCTCTAAGTTTTGATCGTTACATGCCGTAATGGCTTTCAAATCAAACATCTGATCCAAATATGCATTAGCTACCGATCTTTTATCCTCATACTTCGCTTTCAAAGTATTTAAAATTAAATTATAATTTTCGGCACTAAACGTAATTCCAGCGCAAACGGTTATAGCTTTACCAGTTAATTTTTCAACGAGATAATGCATTTTTTTGTGATCTGTCAACGAATCGTTCTTATCTATTGTATTCTCAAAACTATCTATAAATAAACACCAATTGCGGATGGTACCATCAAATTCGGGTATCTGAATTGGTGGCAACTTAGGTCGGTCGCGAGTGGGATTGGGTCGGTCAGACGGTTTCTCCAAACTCCTAGCGACGCGTTTGATACGACAATACAAATCGTCAAACGACGACAAGGCCTGATAACTCACTGAGTAATCGGGATTTAAATTTAACTCTAAAACGTTGATGTCATGTACTAAGGATTCGAAATCCGCTCGTAAACTATCCAAGTTTTCTATAGAACACAAGAACGAATCTCTAATAGCCAAATCAGAGGTTTTAAGTGCATTATCACAAATCGATTGTACGCGAGAGTAAATCATTTCTCTTTTAGCGTATAAAAGTTTCAATTGAACTTTTCTATCGGTACTACCAACCTTTGGGGGCATTTTTACAACTAAATATCAAACTAAAGTGCGGTAAACAACAAATGAAATGACTTAATCTTAGCGGTATAGTACAGCGATGCGGCGCGAGCGATATCTGTAGGTAGGTAGGTACTTATGACTGCGAGTGCAAGCTTGAACAAACGCGCATAGCAACAACGATCGTACCTACGCGAGCTAGATCGCTGTCTAGGTTCAACTATTATTTCAGGGATTAAGTATTGCGTAATATCTATTCAAATTAAAATAGTTTCGTATGAATTTGAATGAAATGCGAGCGAGGTACAACCGCGTACCTACCGTATTAGGTAAATACGATGCGAGCCAGCGGCGAACGGACAACTTAGAAATTGAAACAAATAAAAACAAAAGCCAAATGCGTCAGGTACTACACTGCGCCTATGCACCAGTGTGTCCAGGATACCCAAGATCTAAACCCAAATGCCTAGATGCGGGGCTTTCTACTAAAATAACTAGGCATTTGCGCGCGGTGCGTTTATTCCCAATGGAATAAATGACAAAATGCGAAACTACGACTAAGGATTGATATGATAAGAGAAATGCGAGCGATGTATAACCGCGTACCTACCCATGTAGGTATTAGGTAAATACGATGCGAGCCAGCGGCGAACGGACAACTTAGAAATTGAAACAACTAAAACAAAAGCCAAATGCGTTAGGTATTACACTGTGCCTATGCACTAGGGTGTCTAGGATACCTAAGATCTAAACCTAAATGCCTAGATGCGGGGTTTTCTACTAAAATAACTAGGTATTTAGGTGCGGTGCGTTTATTCCCAATAGAATAATAACAAAATGCGAGCTACGACTAAGGATCCGGCTCGACCAGGACCAAAAAGAATGGTGGCGCAATTCTCGCCACGTGAGCTAGTGGACTGTATTTTGCGGGGGATGAAGCTAACATGTTTCATATGACACTTTACACAACAAACAAGATAGGTGATCGGGTTGCCGCGGAGGTGGTTTAGGCAGTGAATGCAACCCAAGAAAGTAGGAGAGGATGCACTAACCTTTATGACGCCACGTGCTGTCGAAGCCGGTGCACCGGTCTTCTCTTCCTGGCTCGGGAGCTGCCGCCCACATCACTAAATCACTTGAGGGACACGAGAGGCACAATCCGATCGGTAAAGGTCTATGAAAGCGGTTAAAATCCAACAAACATTATTAATTTCTGAGAGTTTATTCTAGTTCGATGCGAAGTCAAGATGCGGCCACTTTGACCATTGGCGGGGCGAAAACTATTGTTATCTCACTTTAGAGGTAGTGCGGGAGGGAGATGGGTATAGGGAGCGTGTGCTCAGCGTCAACCAATTGAGACGATTTGAATTTACTACTACTGGCGCCACCATATGGACTTCTTTGTTCGAAATAAATGATTTTATTATTATAAAAAAACACATCAAGATTGGTTACGTTTAGTTATAGCACCTAACCGAATGGATTATAGTATTCTAGAAAATGTATCATATATATTATGTCGCCAAAGAGAGAACTTTATGAATTGCCAGTAGATTAGATCTCGATTGATTCCTTTATAATTCGTAAAATGGTCACTTATCCTAAACAGAAATACAACAATTCGTTTACTAAGCAGATTCTAATTTCGTCGAAATGTTATCGCATGAAAAAATAGCTTAAAGATAGCGATGTACGAGTTTTTTTTCTGTACTGTTTTTACTAATTAATTGGGCTAATTTGTTGAATATGTGTTATCAAACAATAAAACGATGAAATGCCAATCACCTTCCATAGAATTTTCGGAAATATAATTATAAGAACGAAATCAAAGTATAAGTGTTGCCATCATCTGTTGGCGTCCACAGCTTGACTTTAGTACTTCAGTATTATGTTATCTGTACTGTGTATACTCTCGTACTTAAAATTTGTTGTAGCCCAGTTCATATAAATAATAGTTTTACTTTAGTACTTTAAATTAAGTTATAATAATGAATTTGTGGACGAAACATATTACAAAACGTTACTTTTTTCTACATACATATAATCACGCCTTTATCCCCAGAGGATTAGGCAGAAGTGAATTAACACCCACATTGCACCAATCAATGAATTCGGTCCCACGTAATAGGGGGTGAGTTTATTGCCCTCTTCCGAGCCCTATAGTAGACTCAAGCCATGCATCTGAGGCTGAGTCTGGGCTGTATTTATCTGTCCGATGTAAAACAGCCCTATCCCTTAGTCGCCTTGTACGACACCGCATGGAAAGACACGAAGTGGTCCAAATTCTAATCTGCCGGGAACCAGAGGCGGCGTTAAGCGTGGGCGACGTGGGCCACCGCCTACGGCCTCGCGGTACAAGGGGCCTCGCGACTCAAAAATGTTTAAAGCGAGAATAAACAAAAAAAATATAAATCAATTTTGTTGTAAAACATGTTTTCTTAGTCTGGCAACATTTGCCGCCAACCAGAGTGCGGGGAATCCCCGGTTTATTTGTTTACTTTCTTTACTAGGAAGTCAACCAATCAAATCAAAGTACGCAACGCAGTCGCTAGGCGCATAACAATAGAAATGTATAATTGTGTTATTCAATATTGTTTATTTTTATGACTGTACGTACCTATTTTGATAAGAATAGTGTGTTCAATGTTTTAATAATATTGAGTGAATAAATAGATAGTGTTTAGGTATATTGATTGCTCCTGTAAACTGACCCAAAATTTTAAAACAGTGACTTTTTTAATTGTTTTTTTGTTTTCTTTGTGATTTGTAACACACCGGTACCTGTACTCGTCTATTTTACATAAGGTAAGAAATATTTAATTGGTAATAAAATTGTAATCTCCGTAATTCGTAATTAAAATAATAAGTTTCAAGTGTGATTAAATTGTGTTGAAAGCAAATAACGTTGTAAACATAACCTCTAAAGTGTGTATCAAGAACCATACCTGCGAAAAAACTGTGAGTTTTAGAAATAAAGCATATTCCAAAACGGGAACTCATCGTGATTCTCACGCACACACTCACAATCAGCTGTTAAACAGCTGTTTCTGCAGTGTAGAGATACACTCACACGCACGCAACATAACAACAAAATTGTTTGAAAAATTATGAATTTTGTTTGACGGCTGACCGCTGTTATTGCCATTCCAAAAAATACGGATGAGATGATATTCTCGTTCTGAGGATTGCGTTTGCGGAGTTGGCTATAAGTTAGGATAAAAATATCATTGTGGCCCTGATATCGGTCTTTTGGACTAATTTTTATAATGGCAGGTTGCAAAATTAAATGTGCTGGCTGTCAGACGATCATCAAAAACAAAGAATATATGAAATGCAGTAAGTGTTCTTCAGTGTACGACTTAGAATGTTCGAATATTTCCACGAAACGACTAAGTTCAATGACAATAGAACACAAGCAGGTGTGGAAGTGTCCTACTTGCCTAAGTGCTGAACCCAAAACTGGAAATACGAACACCCCGATCAGACCTAGCAACATACCTGAATCTGAGGTAAGTAATATCACGCTTCGTAATAAAAACATGAATCCAGACAACAACTATTCTAACTCAGGTTGCCGTATGCCAGATGACTCATTACGTGAGCTTATCCGAAGCGAAATTCAATCTGCTTTTAAAACGGTGGTCGGTGACTTAGTGACAAAACACCTACAAAGCATAAATGATAGGCTGACTTGTTTTGAGAAGGCTCTCGACTTCTATAATGTCAAATACGAAGAGATGAAACTTGGCCTAAATGAAAAGGTAGCGGCAATGGGTAAGTTGGAAAATGAAAACGCACAGCTCCAAATAACGGTCAGAGACCTAAACGCGCGATTAAACACTGTTGAACAGCACATGCGGGAGTGTAACTTAGAAGTAAATGGTATACCGGAACATCAAACCGAGAACCTTATCAATGTGTTCAACCAGCTTACCAACACAATTAAATGTCCACTTCAGCCAGGAGAGGTGTTAAACGCTACAAGGGTTGCCAAGCTGAATAAAGAGACAAATCGTCCTAGATTGGTAGTTATCAAACTCCAAAACCGGGCACTGCGTGATAAAGTTTTAGCTGCGACAGCAAAATATAACGCTGATCATCGGGACGACAAGTTATCAACCCAACACTTAGGCATAGGTGGCAAGCGGGAGCCCATTTACGTCTCTGAGCACCTGAGCCCTGCAAACAAACATCTGCACGCTCTGACAAGACTAAAAGCCAAGGAATTAACCTATAAATTCGTTTGGGTTCGCGATGGGCGAATTTATGTAAGAAAAAGGGAAGGTAGTCAAGCTGTGCATATTCGAGATGCTGGCAGCTTGACCTTACTACATAAAGACAAATAGACAGCACATTTTAAGACAAACATCATTGACTTTCAAAACAAAATTCAATTCCATAGAAGTGTACTACCAAAACGTCCGTGGTTTACGCACCAAAACTAGAGACTTTTACAACAAAGTGCTGGAAAATAATTACGACGTGATAACTCTTACTGAAACGTGGCTAAATCAGGGTGTGCATGATCGCGAAATTTTTGATGACCGATACATAGTATATCGCAGAGATCTCAACCTGTCACGTGCTAACAAACTGGATGGCGGTGGTGTCCTGCTGGCAGTGTCTAGACACATATCATCGTCTCGCATCTCAAAGTGGGAAAGCGGCTGTGAAGACATCTGGATCACGATTGAGACTACAAAAAACAAAATGCGCAGGAAAATAGCAATATGTGTTGTGTACTTACCCTCTCCGATTCAGGAGGAGGTTCTACGTGAATTTCTTGCTAATGCGCGCGTGGTGTCGGAACATGTTGACGACGTCTTGATCATCGGTGATTTTAACCTGCCATTTATCAAATGGACCATGGACAGTGACGGATATAACTTAATTCCAACTCTACCAAACAACAATGGTGATAATAAAGAGCATAGATTGATGAAGAATCTTTCTGACTTTATAACTTTATGTGACTTACAACAGCAAGGTCTGATTGCGAATAGTGACGACAATATACTGGATTTAGTTTTGACCAATGTTAACTGTACTACTAGGAAATCGGAAAGCATATTAAGTAAAATTGATGACCATCACCCTCCACTAAACATTGTTATAAGTCTCAAACCGTGTCCCTTGTCCGTGGGTCAACCTCGGCAGGGTTTCAATTTTTATAAGGCTGATTACAATAAAATTCTACCTCTCCTGGAGCGCTTGGAATGGTCGGAGAGTTTCTCTGGATGCGGCGGTGTGGACGAAATGGTTTCAATTTTCTACGACCATTTGAATAACATCATTAGTGAATGTGTGCCAAAGAGAAAACCGTGTAAATTATCTCATCCCATCTGGTTCACCGGAGAGCTTATCGGTCTTTTAAAAGAGAAGAATAAACTTAGGCACAGATCGCGCAAATATAACAATCCCAGAGATAGGCTGGAGTTTGAGTTAATCAGGAAAAGATGTGCCAAACTTATTCGAGACTGTCACGCTAACTACATAGATTCCATAGAGAGAAACCTAAAAAACAATCCCAGGGCTTTTTGGAGTTACATCAAACATAAAAGATCCGGCTCTAACACCTTACCATCAACAATGCACAACAACAATCAGTCAACATGTACTGACAATTGTGACATTGCAAATCTATTTGTTTCTCACTTCAGCTCGGTATACACACCCGGAGACATTTTCCGACCAAAGCAGAACATTAGTGACTCGGAAGGTGTTTACGATTGCCTGAGCATGGTGCACTTTTCCGAAAATGAAATTCTGTCAAGTCTTAAACGCTTAGACACAAACAAGGGTCCGGGGCCCGATGGAATCCCACCACTTTTTATCAAAAGATGTGCTAATTTTTTAGCGCATCCAATTGAAAAAATAATAAATGAGTCTCTAGCCACTGGTATTTTTCCTACTGCATGGAAAAGAGCCAAAATAGTCCCGATTTTCAAAAAGGGAGACAAAAGCGATGTACGGAACTATCGACCAATAGCGATCCTTTCTTGTTTGTCGAAAATTTTCGAATCGTTGGTATCTTCTCAGCTAACTGCGCATACTAAGTCATTAATCTGCGACGAACAACATGGCTTCCTACAAAAAAGATCTGTGCTTACCAACTTGGTCTCGTACATCACTCCCATCATGGAACGAGTGGATGGCAATGAGCAGATGGACTCAGTCTATACAGATTTTGCCAGTGCATTCGACAAAGTGGACCATCAAATTCTTATAGAAAAACTCCATAGCCAGTTCGGAATTCGTGATAGACTTCTTGGGTGGTTTGAGTCCTATTTAAACAATCGGGAATATGTAGTAGTAGTTAATAACGCTGAGTCCAGAAGCTACATTGCTGGTTCTGGGGTTCCACAGGGCTCCCATCTTGGACCGATTCTGTTTCTACTGTTCATCAATGACATAGTTCGACAGATCAAGCATTGCGGCTGCTCACTTTATGCCGACGACATGAAAATATCTCGCCAGATTAATTCCGAGGCTGATGCAGGGCTGCTGCAGGATGATCTTGACCGAATTAATGTCTGGTGTCGGGATAACAAAATGTTATTAAATGCTTCTAAATGCCTTCATATCCGATTTACTAGGAAACGGAATGTAACTGAGACTCATTTCTACATTGGAAATGACGAAATTCCTATATCAGGTCAGGTGAGAGATTTGGGTGTTATCCTTGACTCTAAATTAACCTATATTCCACATTACAACAACATGGTTAACAGAGCTGCTAAAATGATGGGTTTCATTAAGCGTAACTCTAAGGATCTGCACGTTTCTTCAAAAATTTTGCTCTTCAATAATCTGGTGAGAAGTATCCTAGAGTTCGGTAGCGTAGTCTGGAACCCTCAGTACGCAGTGCATTCACAGAGCATAGAATCGGTCCAAAGAGCCTTTACCAGACATCTGGCGTTTGTCACTCCTGGGCTTCATCCTGGACGTCCTTACCAGGAACGGCTGGCGTATTATAAGTTGCAATCTCTCAGGGATAGAAGAACTGCCATTGACCTGTTATTTCTGCAGGATCTGGTTGGGGGCTTATCGCATGAATTGGGACTTTTGATGCGCACGAAAGTATGTGTTCCGAGACCTAATAGCCGATTTAGGAACAAATTTCCGTTCTTCCATGTGCCGCGGTGCAAAACTAACTTGGGTGCAGTGGCTCCCTTAGCTAGGTTAACTGCCACATATAACAGTAGCTGGAGACATCTAGACCTCGACATCTTCCACGACCATCCCAGGCGTTTCAAGGATAAATTGACTCAACAGCCTAAACATTATTCATTGGAGTCATTATAATTTTATATTGTGAATCTGTCTTCATCTTATGGTTGAATTCGACTTGACATTATTTTTGTATTTTTTATTATTTAACTATTTGATTTTATATTTAATTGGGAACTATTTTTTTTTTTATTTTTTTTTTATTGTGAATGAATGAATGAATTTTGATTTAATTTTTAATTGACTATGACTATGCTGACATGTTGTACGTTGATTTTAAGCACTTTTCAGACATTTTCTGTATAAGTTTCAATTATTATATTATTATTGTATGACAATCAGTTAAAGCTGTGCATGTCTATAATTGGTGTAGCACATACCTAATTAACATCTTACCATCTTACTCATAAGACAATGTTTGTGTATACACTGTTGATATGCCTAAATAAATAAATAAATAAATAAGTATATAACGCAGTAATTACTTGTATATAAAAGACTTTTTTTTTTTTTTTTTTTTTTTTTTTTATATAGGACACGTCAATTGGACTTCGCCTTGCCTGATGGTAAGCTGAAGGCAAAGTCCCAGAAAAGAGGGTCACCATTACTTACACATACCGTGTGACAATGGTGACACTCAGCTTGACGGCCTCATCATATGCTTTTTCACGCCCCGCTTAAAGGACCCGGGACTGTAGGAAGAAGGAAACACGTGAGCTGGTAATGAATTCCAGGCCTTAATGGTGCGACAGAGGAAAGAGTCTCCGAACCGCTTGGTTCTTGATCGGATGTTTTGCACCGTGTGCGGATGACATCTAAGACCTGCACGCGTTGTCCTGTGTAAGAAAGGGGAGGGTGGGACTAATTGGAAGAGCTCATCAGAACACTCCCCATGGTACAAACGGTAAAATACAGCCATGGACGCAACATCTCTACGCAGCTGTAAAGGTTCTAGGGTATTCGTGATCTCGGGATTCCCAATGATGCGGACCGCACGTCGCTGCAACCTGTCGAGAGCATCTAGTAAGTACTTTGCTGAACCATCCCAGAGATGCGAGCAGTACTCCACACAGGAGCGAATTTGTGTCTTGTATAGAAGACACCGCTGCTCCGGCGTGAAAAACCGTCTCACTCTGTTCAGGACTCCGAGTTTTCGTGAGGCTGTTTTGATGATACTCTCGATGTAGTTTTTGTTATTCAGGTTGCAGCGAACATCCATACCTAGGATATTGAGATTGTCCTGCAGTGGCAGTGGCGTGCTCTGTAGAGTGGGGAGGGGAAGGAAAGAAGATACTTTTGCTGTAAACGCACATGCCTGCGTCTTCTTGGCATTGAACTCAACCAGGTTCTCAGAGCCCCATTGAGAAATGTGGCTCAGGATCCCGTCAAGCTCAGTGACAAGAAGCTGCCTTTTCTCCGCGATATCCGACTGCTTGGCCGCAGGATGTCCATGATAACTCCCATGCAAAGTGCTATCGTCTGCATAACAATGAACATTGCCGGTAGACAGCATGTCGTTGATATGCAGAAGAAAGAGAGTGGGTGATAAGACGGACCCCTGGGGCACGCCAGCATTAACCTGCAGAAACTCCGAAGCTCGTCCGTCACAAAGGACGCGAATACGGCGCCCCTGCAGGAAGCTAGCAACCCAGTTGCACAGCCTAGAAGGCAGACCAAAGGCAGGTAGCTTGGAAAGAAGCGATTTGTGCCAGACTCTATCGAAAGCTTTGGCGATGTCAAGACTAATTGCCAGTGACTCGCCGTGCTTGTCCATAGCCTCACCCCAAAGATGGGTAACGTATGCTAGAAGATCACCCGTTGACCGTTTCGGTCTGAAGCCATATTCAATCAATCAATCAATCAGCCTTTTATCCTGAACTTTTTTTTATTTTTTTTTATTTTTTTATTTTATTAGTGTCTTCTCACAGAATGTCTCTCAGTTCAGTGTGCCTCTTGGCATAGGCCTCCTCTAACATTTTCCATTGCTTTCTATCTTTTGCAACTCTTCTCCAGTTGGGTCCAGCTGTTAGTTTTATTTCGTCTTCCCATCTTTTTGCTTGTCTTCCTCTCTTTCTTTTTCCATCTCTAGGATACCATTCGGTTAATATCTTACTCCATTTTTCCTGGGGACATCTCATTAAATGGCCTGTCCACCTCCACTTTAGTTGATCTATCTTATCTAGCACGTCTGTTACTTTTGTTTTTGATCTTATGAAGGTGTGTCTTTTTCTATCTTGCTTTTTTACGCCAAGCATGCTCCTCTCCATGGCTCTTTGGCAGTGTACTATACTGTCTCTTTGGAGTTTAGTGAGTGACCAGGTTTCACATCCGTATGTGAGGCAAGGTAGGATACAGGTATCGAAGACCTTCCGTTTGATTCCTATGCTGATGTCTATGGATTTCATTACTTCTTTCAAGGACCAGTATTTTTTCCAGCTGTTGGCTATTCTTCTATTTATTTCTTTGGTTGATTGATCTGCATGTGAGATGATTTGTCCTAAGTAGGTATACTCTTCTACGTATTCGAGAGGGTGGTTATTTATTTTAATCTCTTGATGTATACTATTTGTTAGTAATTTTGTCTTGGTCAGGTTCATGTATAGTCCGATGCTTTCACTTTGTTTCCTTAGTTCTTCAATCATTTTCTCTAGATTATATGGATCTCTTTCGAATAGGACGATGTCGTCCGCAAACCTCAGATGATTGAGTTTTCTTCCATCTATGCTTAGGCCGTATTGATCCCAGTCTAGTTTACGGAATATATTTTCTAATACCGCGGAGAACAGCTTGGGAGACAGTGGATCTCCCTGTCTGACCCCTCTTCCTATTCTGAACTCGTCACCCAAAGTTTCCAATTGAATTCTTCCTTTGCTATGGTAGTATATGCTTCGTATAATTCTGATGTAGGTGGAGGGGATACCCTGTTTCTCTAGGCTCTCCCAGATGGCTTTGTGACTGATACTGTCGAAAGCCTTGGTGTAGTCTATAAAGACCATGTACAGAGATTTATTATACTCTTTGTGTTTTTCTATAATTTGTTTCACTGTATGTAGATGGTCTATTGTGGAGAAACTTTTCCTGAAGCCAGCCTGCTCCATGGGTTGGTTTTCGTCTAATATTGTGGTTATTCTCCCAAGGATGATTTTCGTAAATACTTTGTATATATTGGACATCAAACTAATTGGTCTATAGTTGTCTATGTCTTCTTTTGGGCCCTTCTTGTGTATTAGTATTATATGTGATGTTTCCCATTGTTGTGGAATGTATTTGGATATTATAATGTCGTTAAAGATTTTAGTTAATATCGGGATAAGTTCTTCCAAGGTTCCTTTCAATAGCTCATTTGTGATCTTGTCAGGGCCTGGCGATTTGTCTAGCTTCTGGCTAAGTGTTGCATGTCTCACTTCACTAGGTAAGATTTCACTAGGTAAGATTTCAGGTTCGGAACTCAGGATTGGGGGAGAGGTTTCACACCTGTTCTTGTTTGCGGAGTCTCTGTTAGAGTACAGGTTTTGGTAGAATTGTGTTGCTGTTTTGTTAATATCTTTTCGACTCGTAACGTGCATCTGGTGGTTTTTCAAGTTTGGTATCCAATTGCTTGATTCCCGTAATTCTTTAAGAGCTTTCCTGGTTCCGCCTGTTGCTACAATGTGTTTTACAAGAGTTTGGAGTCGCTTCGATTTTCTATCCTTTCTGATGCCTTCCCTTATTTTTTTACTTAGTTCAGTTATCTTCTGGATATTTTGCTTTTTCATTTTATTATTGAATAGATGTTTTCTCTCATTTATTAATAGCATTGTTGGTTCACTTAAGTTGTACTTTTGTTGGTCGGTTTTTCTAGTATTGAGACAAGTAAGGTTATTATGAAGTTTGTTGTAACTAGATTCGACCTGTTTAATATCTGAGTTTATTATTTCGCTGAGAAGTGTTACCATAGAAGTTGTTTTTGTATTGTTGATTCCTAGTGTAGTTGCAGTGGCAGTATTGACAGCGAGCTTTCTCGTCTTTTTAGGTGGGTTTATATGGAATGAAGCTCTTACCATACGATGATTTGTGTTAAAGTTTAGTCTCGATATTACTGATGTGTCTGTGCAAAATTTTGCGTGACTGCTTGTGATGTAGTCAATTTCGTTTTTATATTTCCCATCGGGAGAAATCCAGGTCCATTTGTTGTTCACATTTTTCTTGAATAAACTGTTCAAAAGTAAAAGATTATGCTCAAGTAAGAAGTCTATTAGTTTTTGGCCATTTTCGCTTCTTTTGCCATGTCCAAACTTGCCCAGCACATATTCATCATTGTTTTGTTTGGCTCCTACTTGGGCATTGAAATCTCCCATTAGTATGAGAATATTTTTTGAATGTTCTGATATAACTTGGCCTAGTTTGTCGTAGAATAGTTGATGTTCAATTTTGTCGGCTAGTTCAGTCGGCGCATAGACTTGTATGATGGTCCATGTTTTCTTATGACTGGGTATAGTTAGGTGTAGTATTGAAATTCGGTCTGTTACCCCGATGAAGCCTTTTATATACTTTCTGAGGTGTGTTTTGACCATGAATCCAACTCCTTTTTGTCCTCCGGTTTCACCTTTATAGAACAGTATGTAACCTGCATATTCTTCTATTGCTTCTCCTGCTCTTCGAATTTCACACATGCCTAGTATATCCCATTTCAGGTCCATCAGTGCTTTTTCCAGTTCTAGCTGAGCTTCTGGTGTTCTCAGGGTTCTAGTATTAAGGGTTGCAATGTATAGTTTTTTCTTTTTGTTAGAGGGTGATGGTCTATTACTCCCTCGGTGACCAGCCGTGGTGGGAGGATAATTTGATTTTGTTGTATTAGTTGTTTGTTCTGATTTGTATTTGTTGGTTTCCGTTTCCGATCACATTTCTTTAGTTGCTATATTTTTTCCTCTGTTGTTATATTAGAAAGGGAGTTGGATCTCCCCCTCATTCTTTCAAATGCGTTTATTCGGTTGTTTTTGGGTCCTATCACTGTCTGCTGTTTTCGTGGCTGTGAGTCAGCTCGAGGTGATGTTGAAGCTTCTCTTTTTCTCTTATCATTGGAACTTGTGTTTTCTTTGACGACAAGTTTATCAAATTTTAAGTAAGCAAAGTTACCTTTTTTCCTTTCTTCCATAAGCTTAGGTTGTAGTGCTTTCCTTTTTTCTATAGTTTCTTTTGAGTAATCTTCTGTTAAATATATTTTGTTAAGTTTCTTCTTATTTTTCATTATCTCACTCTTTTTCCAGCCACTAGTTAATCCAAGAAGCGTAGGTCTTGGTTTCTCGTTTTTATTTATTTTTCCGATACGATGTATCTTGTTTACGTCGTAGTCTTTTATTGATATACCTGATTCGTCTAGAAACGTTTTTTTCAAGTTTTCGAGTAGCTCCAATGTAGACTTTTCCTTTTCAGGTAATCCGTGAATTATTATATTGTTACTTTTTTTCTCTCTTTCTAGATATTCTACTCTTCTCTCCAAGTTTTCAACTTTAAGTTTCAAATTTTTATTTTCTTCTACGATAGGTTTTAGTTTCTCATCAATTTTTTCCATTATTGTGTTACTCAACTTCACTGTTTGCTTTTCCATTTCGATTTTCATTTTATCGAATAGTAATTGGAATTGCTCTTCCATATTTATTCTGTTCTTACTTCTTACGTGTAAAGGAACGTTACGTATGTTAGTAGTTTTTAACTGACTACACTGAGGATGTTTCGTAAATTAGTAGCTTTTAACTGGCAACATTGACTATCAGTTTTATTGTGTTGGTACCACTGCTGTATTCTATGATGTCTATTGATATAATATTTCTAACCTCAAAGTTTTGTTGATGTTGTTTTTTCAAAATTCTTCATATAATCGTTCAATATGTGATGTGATTATTATTTTAAACTTTGTAACTTCACTTTTTACTGACTTGGATGTGCTTCAGTTGTGCGAACTATGGATATGATGTATTTATTATTGATAAACTTCCCGGGGCGTCAACACTATGATATTCACAATACAAGGACCGGAAACGGCCATATTGCCGGTCATTAATTAAGGAGTGATCCTCTAGGTGCCGCATGAGCTGTTTGTTGATTATGTGCTCGAACACTTTGCACAGCACTGAGGTGACGGCTATGGGTCGATAGTTGGCTGGCTCCGAGCGATCCCCCTTCTTGGGAATCGGCTGAACATTCGCCTCTTTCCAAGGCAAAGGCACTGTACCCGAACTGTAGGATAGCCGGTACAGGCGCGTAAGCATTGGAGACAACTCCGCTGCACATTTTTTCAAGACTACCGCTGGAATACCATCCGGACCACTGGCTTTCCGGACATCGAGTGATTGCAGCACTGCACGGACATCGCGTTGCCTGATATGGATATCAGGCATCGCGTGGTCACTGTCGGGTAGTGTATGTGGCTGCGTACCACAATCATCGATTCGGGAAAGAGATTAGCCAGCAGATTTGCCTTCTCTTGCGGCTCATGGGCCAGGGATCCATCAGGGTTACGCAGCGGAGGCAGCGAAGGCTGACAGAAGTTGGCTTGCACGGCTTTAGCCAGTCGCCAGTAGCCACGGCTTCCCGTGGGATGCATCACTAGCTCTTGACCAAGCCGCGCTATGCGCAGGGCATCCGCTCTGACGTAGGCTCTTCTGCAGACCTTTGTGGCTCTGTTGTACGCCGCCTTGAAGTGGCCCAGATTGGGATGGCGCGTGGCGCGCGCCCTTACCCAAGCGCGGTACGCAGACTGTTTTTGTTCAACAGCTTCCGCACACTCGCGCCCGAACCAAGGGCGCACCCCGCGGTCACCGGTGACATCGGTGTATGAGATATAGTATTCCATACCCAGACCGATCTCACCGGCAACAGCAGTAGCACAATCCGATGGGTTCTTACCTTCAAAGCAGCGCTCAACCCACGGGATGGACGCAAAATAGTCACGAAGTCCATCCCAGTCCGCTGACGAGTAGTGCCAGAGACGCCGCTTCCCCTGCACGGGTCGTGGGGGCGCTATAATGGGCACCGTGGAACAGACCAGACAGTGGTCGGAGTTGCCTAAAGCGGCTCGCACCGATACACTGTACCGGTCCGGATCACTCGTCAGCAGAAGGTCTAGCAGAGAAGGTGCTAGGCCCGACCTTCTTGGTATCCTAGTGACCTCGTGCACCAATTGGGTCAGGCCGTGCGCCAGAGCAAACGCGTGGGCGGCTCTTCCCGCATGGTCTGTTTTGGAGGAGCCCAACCAGATCTCGTGGTGGGCGTTAAAATCCCCCAAAAACACCATTTCGGCATTCGGAAATCGCTCCTGCGCATCATCTGCCGCCTGACTCAGATATTCAAAGAGTCGAGTTGTCTCAGCATCTCCTGTATGGGAACGGTAGAGGCACACATAGATCTGACTCGTAGGGCCATGGTCTACGTGTACCCAAAGGATGGAGAAGGATGGGTCCTCTAGGCAGCGCAAACGGCGACAGCAAACATCCGCCCTAACAAACACGCACACCCCGGCTTTTGCACGAAAACTTTCCTCAAGAACATAGCCAGGGTAGAGCAAGTAGGTCGTATCGTTAGGGCGGTGTATTTGCGTCTCCGTAAGAAAAAACATGGCAGGTTTCGCCGTCTCTAGGTGTTGGTGGACGGCGTTGAGGTTTGCATGGAGCCCACAGATGTTAGTGGACTCCACCTCAAATAGCAAGCTTTTGGGAGTGTGTCGAGCCGCTGTGTTGCCTATTTCCTTTAATTGCGCTGCCATGAGTTTGGGTGGGAGAAGGCGTGAAAAAAGAGGTGATTGCCGCCGCAGCACCATGTGACAAAGCGCGGGATATTGGTTTTATCTATGAATGTGAGGCATAGCGAGAGCTGACGCGCCGAACGGAAGGGCCCCCGTACCCCCCCGAGTATGGTCGCCGGGCTCCCAATTCCGGTCACCAACCGGCACGACGAACCATATCGGGATTATGCGCGGCCTGGTGAGGCAGCCTCCCAAGGTGGTTAACCCCAGTTGGGCCCCTGTACTATACCGCGGGCGGCCAGCGGCACCACCGTTTCTACAGGTCTCCCTGTTCGGCGCATCGCCCCGCGCCATCCCCACTAGACTACGCCAAGACCCACTGGTCCCACTAGTGCTGCGACAACCACCACCTCTGCCCGGCTATGCACTTGCTGACCCCTGAACACAATCCAACCGAGATTGAATTGCTATGGAGGGTTTTTCGCAATAGTGCACGGTGGTACCTACCCGGTCGAAACTTGAGACAAATTTGTGCCACCAAGTTTCTACGCTTTATAATATCTCTTGAAGGAAACCAAAAAAGCTTTAAGGTAAAAAACGTATCGACTTTTTAAGTTTTTAAAACTAGCAGGTAGTAAAAGCTATCTTAAAGATTTTTATTTGAAAACTAATTTAAATTTAGGTTTTACAATATTATGTAGATAAAACTGCAAAAAAATGTTAACTATTGCTTTCGTTTACAGTGTATAGATACGACGTTATCGACATGTCCGGCCGAGATAGAGATATTGGAAGAAAATGGGAGTCTGGATCAGCAAAAAGAAAAAGAAAAGCTGAAAGAACTGCAACCAACCAAGTTTTGAGTTTAAATTTGATGAAGTTCCTCAACCAAACTGCATCTGGTAGTACAGAACCTTCTGAATCGATAGCTTCGACTTCTACACAACAAACGGATACACAGCGTCGTGACATAGTTCGAAGCGTAAATTAGCAATTAAATAGCGGTGATGAATATTATCCCAAATGATAACAGACACTTTTCCAATTTCTATTTCTCGAGAAAACTAAATAATGGTGAAACTCAACATCGTCGCTGGTTAGTGTATTCCAATTCCCAAATTAAAGTTTACTGTTTTCCATGCAGACTATTTAGCAATTCACAAACTCAGTTGGTGCAAGGAGGGTGTTGTGACTGGAAACATTGAAGTAGCATTTTATTAGTATATCTCAAAACCAATTTGGATTTCAAGCAAATAAAAGTACAACTTCCCTATTGTCTCAATTCACAGACGATATAAATTCAGCTTTGAATCGTAGAAAACATGTGCTTGCTCTTTTCATTAATTTTTCCCGTGCCTTTGATACACTAAATCACAACAGACTCGTAAACAAATTGAGTAATACTGGTATACGTGGGCCTTTACTAAAATGGTGTGAAAATTATCTGCAAGACAGATCCTACTGTGTTAATGTCAGTGAAACGTACAGTAAAAGTGTAACAGCTGACGTGGGGACAGCCCAAGGATCCGTCCTTGGACCTCTCCACTTCATAGCATATGTTAATGACATGAATAATGTTATTGGCTATAGCACTTCCTATCAGTACGCGGATGACACCTGTCTAGTCATTGCAGAAAAAAAAAATTCTGCAGCATTTAAAAGAATGCAAGTAGATCTAGACAACATAAACAAATGGTGCCATGATAATGGACTAGTTCTGAATGCCGAGAAAACAAAACTAATACATATATGTTCTCCATACAGCAAAACACAGTATCCCAAAAATGAAAGGCTGGTAGTTCATGAGGATCTATGCTTACATAAAAACGATAGCACTTGTCAATGTCCTACTATTGAAATGGTTGACAAGCATACATATCTCGGTCTAATCATTGACAGCAAATTTAACTGGTTATACCAAAAATTAACCGAGTATGTGACAAACTAAAAGCTTTTCTTGCCAACCTATATATCATCAAAAATAGAATTCCTTTTAAAGTCAAACTTATGCTGTATAATGCCCTGGTGGACTCCATTATAGGATACGGAATCACTAGCTATGGTAGAACATTCAAAAGTTACCTTGACCATATCTTTCAAATACAAACAAGAATTTTAAAAAACATTATCCCACCGTCCAAATAAGATTTACTTAAAGATAATAATATGGAACTATATAAATACTGCCAGACATTACCAGTCCATACCAAAGTAACATTTTCTCTCCTCAAAGAAAATTTCTTTAACAAGTCCATACAACATGATATATCGCACAATATTCAAACTCGGAAAAAAATCAACAAAAAGTTGGAAATAGTCCGTGCAGTAAATACCTATGGTGAAAGAACTACGGAATTTATCATTCCCCGTCTATTAAATAATTTACATCAATCTTTCATACAAAGCATCACCAATATAAATTTAAAAAGGAAATTAAAAGCACATTTTTTGAACAGCCTATAGATGCCTCGTGCAAAACCGGTTTTGCTCAATCGATGCAAACGCCCGCTCGCTGCTTTAACGCTAGGTTTATGTTATTTTTTTTTTAATAAGCAAAGAAATGTAGTATCTGCTTGTTTTTAATTGTGTGTTGTGCTTGTTTAATGGCGCACCAGACAAACCCCCAGTGGTTTTAGGATGTGCCAATGTGTGTTATAATTGTTATATTTTGTAAGTAAATAAAAAAAAAAAAAAAAAAAAAAAAAAAAGAACATAGACATGAGAATACCAAAGAACATATGGCACATATGTTCCAATGGTTAAATTTAGAGAAAGGAATAAATCAAGGCAAAACAATAGACCAAGAAAACGAAAGGCTAATACGTGAATCACAAAAACATTGGCACAACTTGTTAGAGAGAATAATTGACATAATAAACTTTTTGGCCTCTCATAATCTTGCATTTAGAGGTCACAGAGAATCTCTCAAGACAGGTGACGGTATTAAGAATTCCGGTAATTTCATAGATTTATTTAAACTGATATCAAAATTTGATCCTACTTTACGTGAACACATGAAACGCATTAGTGACAAACAACTTTCACACCATTATTTAAGTCACGATATTCAAAATGAATTGATCATATTGATGTCAAAAACAGTTGTCAATGAAATTATTCGTAAGGTTAAAGAAGCGGATCTGGAACGCGTGCTTGCTACAAGTGTTCGTCCTTGCCAAAAATCTTTTTGTTGACAATATTGTGTTGCTGGAGTATTTAAGTGCTTCTGTGTTGTCTAAGTGTGCTTAGTATTCATATTCAGGGTAGTAACGGTGTTTAACACTTGGATTGTCCTATGGATAACCATCCACCAGACCCCGGTGGGGGAAACGTCCCCGGCCAGCGGCCGGGCACGCCTCTCCCCAGTAGTTCTCGCGTTGTGCTAGATGATACACCTACATCCATCAACGTAAAGAAACTTGATGTAATTATAATATGTATTATATAAAAACTCCATTTATTATTATTTTTCTGTTAAGAATCTTATTTTACAGACTAAAAACCTATAAATGAACCACTTGGCACACGTTGGCCTAGTTTATTTCTTTAATATGTGTTTTTATAAGAAGTCGCTTTATTGTTTGTCTTTAGTTCAGTAATTAACCGAATGAAGTATAGTTGGAGTTTTTTCCACCGCAGCCGGTGGAAGAGGTTATGTCGGACTCGAACCGACAAAATCGCACGCCGCCTGTGAGTAGCTTTTGGTTGCCTGGCATGTCCCTCGCACTCCGGCCGACCCAGGGCCATCTCTCACGATCTGGCCCTCTCCTCGGGTGTGTGGGGACTACAGAGTCCCCAGCTCGTTCCCGGAAAACGGGGAGGCGCGCCGTCGCTGCGGCCTGCTTCTGCCAGGGTGACAGGCGGCTCCACCTGTCACCCCCAGGCCGGCGCTCATGGGGGGCGGGCCAGATCGAGAGAGATGACCATCTCTCTCGATCTGGCCCTTTTCCTCGAGTGTGGGGACCACAGAGTCCCCAACTTGTCCCCGGAAGTGGGAAAGCGGAGCCTGCTTCTGCCTGTATAGTTGGACTTGACACTTGTCAATATGTGAAAGTATTTTCCATTATCCAATTATTATTATTATTAGGGTTACCTAATGGTGGGTATGCAATAAAAAACGTTAGATATGTAAATTCAGATTTTATTCAATATACTTATACTTAACTCAATATACAATTAAGATATACAATTTACTATATACAATTTGTAATACAAAATTTACAACATACTTAATAACAGGAAGAGAATAATTGGTGGTTGAATGGAGATTCCATAAACACAAAAAAAATGTCGTTGAACGAAATGTTCATTAATCTGACGTTTATCACATTTTGTGTAATGTGTCTCTCATACACACACACACAAAAACTATCGTCGAGCGAAATGTTCATTCATGTGGTGTTTATCGCGCTGTAAGTAATGCCTGGCGGAGTGCAGGCGGCTCTCGAGCGAGGCGGGCAGGGCGCGGCAAGAGGAGAGGGCGCGGCAGGAGGAGAGGGCGGCCGGCCTCCCCCTCCGCGCCGCTGCCTCGTCCGCGGCGCGCTGCTGCGCCACCCGCGACCCCCGCTGCGCCTCGCGCTCGCTGCCCGCCGCAGCCATCTCCGCTAACTTTGCGGCTCTCTCCTCGTCACTCAATACAGCGCGCCTTTTGCCACCGCTGTGTTCGATACCCCGAGGAACCCTTTTTGGTGACTTTCTTTGAGCATTGTATTCACGAGGTTCCTCTTTTAAATCATTGTATCGGTTACTTATGCAAGTTGCGGCGCTATTACTGTATTGCTTACTTCTATAATATGAATCACGATCGTTTTGTCTGCTACCTGTGTACTCATTTTTGTGATGCTTTTTCCTGATTGGACTTTCTGAACGGTTCCGTTCTTCGGAGCTTTTACGTTTTCTCGACTCCTTATTATAATATGTATCATGCTCATATTCAGAAGTCTTTGAGTTCCTCTTACGGTCCTCACAGTGAGTGTCTTTGTTTATATGTACAACCTTGTCAGAGTCACTATCGGAAGACCGCGTCTGTACTTTCTGTTTCTTAGATTTCTCCTTTTTCTGTTTCCTCTTCTTTTTAGCTTTTTCATCTTCTGACTCAGATGACGACGACTCATCAAGTAGACTCGCTATATCTATACCTTTTCCGGCGCCTAAGGCACTCAGTTTTGATGCTAAAAGTGCATCTAAATCTTTATTATCTTTTTTAGACGTCTTCTTTACTTTTGTCGCCTTTCGTTGTTCCTATAAATAGAAAACTGGAATGAGTATTTACATTTATTTTAATACAACCATAAAAATTGTTGAACTATTGCTGTAAAAGGGGGGATTTTCGTCATGGAAACATGTTCTAGGGTAAAACGGAAGCCATAAACATACTTTCTTGGATTTTCTCTCACCAGTGAGAATACTGGGCCTCGATTCTGCTAAAGCATGACCATTGTCATGCCACGGACACTGCTAAATATCCATCGTACTTTAGACTTTAAAGTTATGCACTTGAACGACCTCCGCCCCCCATGAGCGCCGGCCTGGGGGTTACAGGTGGAGCCCCCTGTCACCCTGGCAGAAGCAGGCCGCGGCGACGGCGCGCCTCTCCGTTTTCCGGGAACGAGCTGGGGACTCTGTAGTCCCCACACACCCGAGGAGAGGGCCAGATCGTGAGAGATGGCCCTGGGTCGGCCGGGGTGCGAGGGATATGCCTGTCAACCCCACCTAACCAAAACGACCCACAGGCGGCGTGCGTTTTAGTCGGTTCGAGTCCGACATAACCTCTCCCACCGGCTCCGGTGGCGAGCTATCCGTGAGGATTTAGCGCACGTAAAAAAAAAAAGTTATGCACTTAAAGTCCAAAATTAAAAAACTTTTTACAGAGTAAATGAAAAAGTGTAATGAAACTTTTTTCATTAAATTTTGAACATTAATCCAATAGAGATAAAGCCTAAAATTTAAAATCATTTTTTACAGTGTCTATGGTATCAATGTTTGCTTTAGTAGAATCAACGATGTTCTGTGATATGACTATCACAGATGTTCTATTGTCCATTATTAACTGGTCCGCAGTAGGTATATATCTGTCTAAGGTAAGTCGTTAACTAGACCTACAATTGTTTGCATTTAGAAGAACAGAAAACAGAAGAAATGTCCGGTTTCCACCAAAGCGGAGTGGAGAAGAGAAGGGCTGTGAAACTGTCAAGCAATTTCCACAAAAGCTGAGAGGAAATGCATGCTGTGTGTAGCCCAGATGGGAGTTGTATGAGCATGAAATTATTTTTATTGTTAATCCCCATGGAGACCCCCTCGTCGCAGCCGGAATGAGAGGTTATGTCGGACTTGAACCAACTAAAACGCACGCCGACTAAGCGACTAAGGCTGTCGGAGGTGAAATTTTCGTAGGCATATCCCTCGCACCCCGGCCGGACAGTCTCCTAAATAGTATGAAACGCATTTTACTGCTAGGCGGGAAAAAGGCACTTCTCTAGATTTTCCGAGCAGTAATATGCTGACTCTGCCTATTTGTCATACCTCGGGCACCTATTTCGGACCTAAATCACAAGACAAGGGTGCGCGCGGATAGTTATGTTATAATCTTTGTTTGGTGCATTTGAGCTAGTCCCGCTGTAGCACCCCGTGCTCTCGTCATAAGACACCCAAGAAACATGTACTGCGCGTATAGAATCCCCTTTTAGCATATTTTAGGTCCAAGATATACGCCCCGAGCAATAACCACCAACTAAAAGGTAAAAGTACAAAACCTACCTGTTCTTTCTTCAGTAACTCGGCAAGTTTGCGCCGTTGTAGAGGATTATTCAAAAGCGCGGCACGAGCAGCACGTTCACGCTCTTTCATCAAAAGTAGTGGATCTTCACGCATTTTACGAGATATATCAACTTGTGCATTGCCAGCTGCACTAAGCATGCTAGATCCAACTACTCTTCTAAATACAGCCGGAATAGGATCTTGTTCGACATTTTCAGTTTGGTCAAAATTTTTGTCTAAAGTTTTACCAAGTAAATAAGCTTCTTCTTCCACTTTCTTGTCTGGTTTCTGTAACAAAGAAAACAAAAATAAATAACAAATAGAATATATCTTCAAAATTCTAATATTTAAAAATGTGTCACCATTTTTTTATAAATCAATACAAAATATTGACACTAGCAACAATTTAATAACTAGGGTACCAAGTTAGGGCGAAGCCTCAATTCTTAAGGAGTTTTCTACCAGGCGCAATAAATGTTACCAAAATAGAAATAACTTGATAATGGTTTTCAAAATATAATAGAACTAAGTAATATGGAAAAGAACTATAACTTGGTATATTCATATTCTGTATTGGACACAAAACACATTTTTATAACAAAAAATAAAAGGATATTTTAGTACAAAGGCGAGCTTAACTCAATGTTGAGTTTCTTCCAGACAGTGCTATCAAAGTTCAGTTCATAAACACTGAGTTTACATCAATCACACTTCGGTGAACACCTGTGCATGTGCAGCACGGTGGCAAGAATAACATAGAACAGAAATGTAGCGGAAGTTTAACCCTCACAATGCTTGGGCCACAGGATATTTCAATGACAAAAAAGATGGTCTAGTAAGAGTAGGTTCTGTAACTTAATCTACATAAACCGTAATATATTACAAAAATGAATATGTGGTATGAATTTCATCTTAATATGTCCACGCATTCCTGAGATAAAGATCTTGACAGACAGACAAAAAGTGATCCTTTAAGGGGTTCCGATAGTTTCTTTCTGAGGTATGGAACCCTAAAATGATGATGTCTATGTGATTGGCACGTCACTTTAAGGTTATATTCTATACACCATGTATAAACCAGAGGCATGGATCATGGAACCCAGAAATAGCTTTTTCGCTTTTACCTTTCCATTTTGCATAGTCTCATCACCATATACATTATATTTATTCTATTATTGTCATTATATAATTATATAATGATAATAATAGAATAAAAATACCATACTTCACAAAGATATTAAGTGAAGCCATAAGCCTCTCAATAGCTAGAGCCCAAAAAGGATTGACGACAAACAAAAGACAAATAAACTTTATAAAAGAAGGCTCAACTTCAAACTCTAAGACCAAGCCTTACTTAATCTTGGGTACAGCACCTGACTGGACTATTTTAATGGACATATTTGGGAAGCACGGTAGGACACGGCGGTATTTCCGCCCGATTGAGCAGTCCGACTGGGGAAGTACCTCCGCCCTACGGAATACCGCGGTTAATAATAATAACTTCGTGTCGTGTTCCCAGCGGTGAGTAGGGTAGCCAGAGCTCACTGGAGAATTTGTGCCGTCAGTGGGAAGACTAAAGGCTTGCCCTGATTTGTCTTCTACTGACAGCACAGAAACTCTGTACTTACAGGGTTGGCAGCGCGACTGTGACTCCTCTGGTGTTACAGACGTCCATAGGCCACGGTAACTACTTTCCATCAGGTAGGCCGTGTGCTTATCTGCCAACTAAGTGGTATAAAAAAAAAGCATAATAAAATCCCAGAAGATGTGGGTGCTTCGTTATGCAGACCGGACATTTTAATTTTTTCACACAACTTAACTCCTCCTCATGGAACTTACTGTGCAGTGGTAGTAAACTATCATACCTGAAGACTATGTGATGATACAACATAAAGTTTTGACCCTCTAAACAAACTAACAAAAAACTGCTATATAGTAAATCTATAATATATGCTGTGGAAGAAGGCACAAGTGGTTGCAGTTGTCCAGAAATGCAATCAGCTTTATACCACAACGAGTATCTAAAGCTGTACTAGTAGGTTCATATCAGATTTGGGGGGGCAGGGAGAGAAACACGAGTGATGAAGGTGAGTGTTGATGTACATCATAAAGGGGCCTCTTAAACCTACAGCCCGAGTCACAAGTCTCGGGGTCTGCTCGGGTTTCTATCTCTGCCACACGATTGACCCGGTACCGGCATAGTGAATCCATGGATGGCAAAGAATTATTTTGCAAAGAATGATTATTATGGTTTTTTTTTTGGTTTTTTTAATATAATACATATAATCACGCCTTTAACATAACATTGTATAACCATCTACCAGACTGGTTAAAAGAACTCAAAGGAGCTCTATTCCGCAGGAAATTGTATGGAATCCTAAGCGAAAAGGGCTACTACGCGGTAGACGAATATTTAAGAGATGAAATAGCAGCTGAAAGTGAATGATTAATTCATTAATTGAATTTTCAAATTTTTATTTCAACATTGGGTATTTTATTGTAATTTCATCTTATTTATTTATTTTTATTTTTTTATTGATTGATTAAATTTAATTTTTAATGGAATCCTTTCAAACTGATTATCCAACAATTAGCTGTTTTATCTCATTTTATTTTAATTTAATTTATTTTGCATTTTATTTAACGTTTCACTGATCCATTCTTTTTTTATTATTATTATTGCTCTGACATTGTGAATTTTGTTTTAATATGACTGGCTGGAGTCCTAACGACAGTGAAATTAGTTGTGATTGATTTGTATCCCTCAATAGGTATTATTATTTCAACGCCACACGGCAGAATGTGCTGTACTTGTGAAAATTATAAAACCTGATGTTGTAACCATGTTCTTTGAAATAAAGATGATTTGATTTGATTTGATTTGCCCCCAGAGGGTTAGGCAGAGGTGAATTAGCATCCACAAATCACCAATCAAATTGAATTCAGTCCCATGTAATAAGGGGTAAGCCTATTGCTGTATTCCTGGCGCTATTGTTGACTCGAGCCATGCATCTGAGGCTGAGTCTGTACCAATTATATATCTGTTTGATGTTAAACAGCCATCCTTTAGTCTCCTTGTACAACATTGCATGGTAAGAATGTTGAAAGCATGGCTCATAGAAAAAATCTTTTATATGATAGAGGAATTTAAAAAGTATAAGGGTAAACTATGAATAGAATATAATTTATCAAATTAACATGTTAATATTTTTCAGTAATTTTTATGACTTGTTTTTATGCGTTTTATAACAATACATGTTCTGAAATTCCTATAAATTTATTATGTTTGTGACTAAAAAATTCAATGGACCTAAATTATAATTGTAGTATAAAGTCATATACTGTGTAAATTTAATATTCGCATGCCAGAAAATGGTAAATATGCTGCACGAAACTATTGTACCTAACACCTGTATAACCACATTTATGCAAATAATATAATAGATTGGGTCGCCCAAATTCTACTTTGCCAGGATTCTACTACATTAAGTCTGATTAAGAGTCTGTAATGAAAGCGCACAGTGGTGTAAATAAACTAAATAAATGTAAAACTTACATCATACATCCATGCCAATCTGTTATCACTAGCTGAAGTACTGTTGCGTTTGCTCATCATATCGTTGAGCTCAGCGCGATCTCGTTCCTCAGCGTGTTCCCGTTGTAACTCTAACATGCGTTTCTTTTCCGCTGCAACCGCTTGTTCTGCTTGCCAAACACGTTCTTGATTTTTCATAGTATTTGGATGCCACGATTTCTTCGAATTCTAAAATACCACGAGTATATTTTAGTTGAAGTAGATCTAATAAAGTTTCTGTATACAGCGATGGTGAAGTATTATTTGTAGATTGCTTTCACAACAACAAAATAAATTGCAACAAAAATAAATATTTACCAAATCACCTCCCCCCATTGTTATCAAAACACAAAACTTGTATACGAATAGAATAAATAGTCACTGATCACTGGCGCACACCAATTTTATTAGAGTTTTAATCTCTATTATACAAATTACAAACAAAACAACATAAAAGTTCCAGTTCTTGCTTTAGAGTTCCGCTTGCTTATAGAAAATACCACGGTAAACAACACAACACAACATACGGATCGGATTTCTAATCTGATAATGAGATTTGCACAGACTGATAACAGAATGTCATCGCTGAGAGCTCTTCACCAAAGAGAATACAATACTACGTAAGAGCTCTTCACAGACTAGAGCTATAGACTATAGACTAGAGTACGCGCCACGAAATAAGTCCCTTGGCCGCGGTGACGTGGTAGTCACAACATGTAATGTTGCCAGTATCGTCTTTTTAACCGACTTCCAAAAAGTTTTTATGCGACCATATGGAAACTATTTTGCAACAATAAAAAATGCGATAAGAAAGCAAATTAAAAACTATCACGTAAATAGAATTATAAATCTCAGACTAATCGGTGTACATACAAAAAAAAAGTTACTAACCGAAATACTAAACTCCTCTTTGGTACTCGGTTCAAAAGACGATACTGGCAACATTACATGTTGTGACTACCACATCAACGCGGCCAAGGGACTTATTTCGTGGCGCGTACTCTAGTCTATAGTCTATAGCTCTAGTCCGTGAAGAGCTCTCTGCGATGACATTTTGTTATCAGTCTGTGCAAATCTCATTATCAGATTAGAAATCCGATACGTATGTTGTGTTGTGTTGTTTACCGTGGTATTTTCTATAAGCAAGCGGAACTAAAAAGCAAGAACTGGAACTTTTATGTTGTTTTGTTTGTAATTTGTGTTATAGAGATTAAAAACCTAATAAAATTGGTGTGCGCCAGTGATCAGTGACTATTTATTCTATTCGTATACAAGTTTTGTGTTTTGATAACAATGGGGGGAGGTGATTTGGTAAATATTTATTTTTGTTGTTGTGAAAACAATCTACAAATAATACTTCACATCGCTGTATACAAAAACTTTATTACGATCTACTTCAACTAACATATACTCGTGGTATTTTAGAATTCGAAGAAATCGTGGCATCCAAATACTATGAAAAATCAAGAACGTATTTGGAAAGCTGAACAAGCGGTTGCAGAGGAAAAGAGACGCATGTTAGAGTTACAACGGGAACACGCTGAGGAACGAGATCGCGCTGAGCTCAACGATATGATGAGCAAACGCAACAGTACTTCAGCTAGTGATAGCAGATTGGCATGGATGTATGATGTAAGTTTTACATTTATTTATTTTATTCACACCACTGTGCTCTTTTATTACAGACTCTTAATCAGACTTAATAATGTAGTAGCATCCTGGCAAATTAGAATTTGGGCCACCCAATCTCTTACATTCATATTCATTTATTTGCTTAAATGTGGTTATACAGGTGTTAGGTACGATAGTTTTGTGCAGCACATTTACCATTTTCTGGCATGCAAACATTCAATTACACAGTATACAACTCTATATGTACTACAATTATAATTTAAATTAGTTCAGCACATGCAAGTCCATTGAATTCACAAACATATAATAAATTTATAGGAATTTCAGAACATATTATAAAACGCATAAAAATAAGTCATAAAAATTTCTGAAAAATAATGTTAATTTGATAAATTATATTCTATTCATAGTTTACACTTATACTTTTTAAATTCCTCTATAGTATGAAAGATTTTTTCTATGAGCCATGCTTTCAACTTTCTTCCCATGCGATGAGGAAAGGGGACTAAAGGATGGCTGTTTAACATCAAACAGATATATATATATATGGCCCAGACTCAGCCTCAGATGCGTGGCTCGAGTCAACAATAGTGCCAGGAATACAGCAATAGGCTTACCCCTTATTACATGGGACTGAATTTAATTCGATTGGTGATTTGTGGATGCTAATTCACCTCTGCCTAATCCTCTGGGGACAAAGACGTGATTATATGTATTATATTTAATAAAGCAAAATTAAAGCCATAATAATCAATACTCGATGAAATTCTTTGCCATCCATGGATTCACTGTGCTGGTACCAGGTCCATAAGAGTGGCAGAGAAAGAAACCCGAACAGCCTCCGAGACTTGTGACTTGGGCTGTAGGTTTAAGGGGCCCCTTTATGATGTACATCAACACTCACCTTCATCACTCGTGTTTCTCTCCCTGCCCCTCCAAATCTGGTATGAACCTACTAGTAAAGCTTTAGATATTCATTGTGGTATAGAGCTGATTGGACAACTGCTACCACTTCTGCCTTCTTCCACAGCATATATAGGTATATTAGTTTATCACCACGGCACAGTAAGTTCCATGAGGAGTTAAGTTGTGTGAAAAAATGAAAATGTCCGGTTTGCATAACGAAGCACCCATATCTTCTAGGATTTTATAGTGCTTCTCAAATATGTCCATTAAAATGTCCAGTCAGGTGCTGTACCCAAGATTGAGTAAGGCTTGGTCTTAGAGTTTGTAGTTGAGTCTTCTTTTATAGAGTTGATTTGTCTTTTGTTTGTCGTCAATCCTTTTTGGGCTCTAGCTATTGAGAAGCTTATGGCTTCACTTAATATCTTTGTGAAGTATGGTATTTTTATTCTATTATTATTATTATATAATGTATATGGTGTCACTCTCAAGAATGAGACTATTTAAAATGGAGAGGTAAAAGCAAAAAAGCTATTTCTGGATCCATGTCTCTGGTTAATATATAATGTATAGAATATAACCTTTTAGTGACGTGCCAATCACATAGACATCATCATTTTAGGGTTCCATACCTCAAGAAGAAAATATCGGAACCCCTTATAAAATCACTTTGTTATCTGTCTGTCAAGACCTGGTTAGGAGGTAGGACACGGCGGTATTTCCGCCCAATTGAGCAGTCCGATTGGGGAAGTACCTCCGCCCTACAGAATACTGCGGCCATAATAACTTCGTGTTGTGTTCCCAGCGGTGAGTAGGGTAGCCAGAGCTCACTGGAGAATTTGTGCTGTCAGTGGTAAGACTAAAGGCTTGTCCTGCTTTGTCTTCTACTGACGGCACAGAAATTCTGTACTTACAGGGTCGGCAGCGCGACTGTGACTCCTCTGGTGTTACAGACTTCCATAGGCCACGGTAACCACTTTCCATCAGATGGGCCGTGTGCTTGTATGCCACCTAAGTGGTATAAAAAAAAAGACCTTTATCTCAGGAATGCGTGGACATATCAAGATGAAATTCATACCAAATTCTCAGTTTTGTAATATATTATGGTTTATGTAGATTAAGTTGCAGAACCAAGTCGCACTAGACCAGCCTTTTTATTATTGAAATATCCTGTGGCCCAAGCATTGTGAGGGTTAAAACTTCCGCTACATTTCTGTTCTATGTTATTCTTGCCACCGTGCTGCACATGCACAGGTGTTCACCGAAGTGTGATTGATGTAAGCTCAATGTTTATGAAGTGAACTTAGATAAACACTGGCTGGAAGAAACTAAACATTGAGTTAAACTCGCCTTGGAATATAAAAATGGTGACACATTTTATATATTAGAATTTTGATGAAATAATCTGTTTTGACGGCCTCTGTGGCGTAGCGGTAGAACATTCAACTGCTAAGCAGGGGGCGCGGGTTCGATTCCCGCTCAGTGCAAATATTTGTATGCATGAATAATTATATTTGCATTGTTTCTATGTATGATATGTATGTATTTACAAAAAAAAGAGTATTTAAGTATGTTTACCAGCATTCTAGATTCCACAACACAAGCTAGTTAAGCTATGCTTACCGTGGGTCTAGATAGCGTTGTGTAGAATGTTGTAGAATATTTATTTATTTATTTGTTACTTATTTTTGTATTATTTGTTACAGAAACCAGACAAGAAAGTGGAAGAAGAAGCTTATTTGCTTGGTAAAACTTTAGACAAAAATTCTGAACAAACTGAAAATGCAGAACAAGATCCTATTCCGGCTGTATTTAGAAGAGTAGTTGGATCTAGCATGCTTAGTGCAGCTGGCAATGCACAAGTTGATATATCTCGTAAAATGCGTGAAGATCCACTACTTCTGATGCAAGAGCGTGAACGGGCTGCTCGTGCCGCGCTTTTGGATAATCCTCTACAACGGCGCAAACTTGCCGAGTTACTGAAGAAAGAACAGGTAGGTTTTGTACTTTTACCTTTTAGTTGGTAGTTATTGCTCGGGGCGTATATCTTGGAAATAAAATATGATAAAAGAGGGTTCTATACGCGCGGTACATGTTTCTTGGGTGTCTTATGACGAGAGCACGGGGTGCTACGGCGATGGACGAGCTCAAATTCACCAAACGAAGACTATAACAAAACAATCCGCGCGCACCCTTGTCTCGCGATTTAGGTCCGAGATAGGTCCCCGAGGTTTAAGAAATGTTTTGCCGAGCACAAATAGGCAGAGCCAGCCCATTATTGCTCGGAAAATCTAAAGAAGTGCCTCCTCCCTTTTGGGTTGACTTTACCTAGCAGTGAAATTCGTTTCATACTATTTAGGAGTCTGTCCTGCCGGAGTGGGAAAGATGAATGGCCGGAGCGGGGGAGAATTTCACCTCTGGCAGCCTAAGACCCTCACCCTATCCGTGGGAATTTTCCTGTGGTGTGGCGGTAGTGTGGGACGGGTTCGATCCTCGCTCAGTGCAAATATGGGAATTGGATATGGGTCTGATTGTGGGTTGGAGAGCTCGTTAAGCCGTCTGACCCGGTTGCCATGTGTCGCTATACAGGGAAGGGAAATAAGTGAGATGGCCCAAACATAAGGGCTGATCATCCGTCTGGGCAACGGCGTCCCCACTGGCAGTAGTAATAGCTTTCGCTATATTTTCTCCCCTACGACCCGGTTGTTGTTGTGTGTGTGTATGTTTGTAAATGGACCAAAAAAAAAGAAATGCTTGCTGAGTTTCTCGCCGGAGTCTTCTCAGGACTATTAAACTGATATTCATGTTCCTTTTTTGTTGACGTTTTGCAAGTGCCGTTATATATTTTGACTTTGACTTTGACTTTCGATCAAAGCGGAGAGGAGAGGAGACGAGAAGAGATGTGTTTTAAATAACCAATCAGATTTTTAGTATTTCCACTTTTCTTCTCCGCTCAGCTTCAGTGGATAAAGCGGAGAGGAGAGATGTATATTTTTTTCTGTGTTACTTTGTGCCGCGAGCTTGCAAGTGGCGCGACAGAGCTGAGAAGTGTTTTACAATTATTATATGTAGTTGTATCAAAATGAATTTATATACTCATTTCAGTTTTTTATTTATAGGAACAACGAAAGGCGACAAAAGTAAAGAAGACGTCTAAAAAAGAAGATTTAGATGCACTTTTAGCATCAAAACTGAATGCCTTAGGCGCCGGAAAAGGTATAGATATAGCAACTCTACTTGATTCAGATGACTCGTCGTCATCTGAATCAGAAGATGAAGAAGCTAAAAAGAAAAAGAAACAGAAAAAGGAGAAATCTAAGAAACAAAACGTACAGACGCGGTCTTCTGATAGTGACTCTGACAAAGTTGCACATAAATAAATAAATAAATAAAATACAAAGACACTCACTGTGAGGACCGTAAGAGGAATTCAAAGACTTTTGAATATGAGCATGATACATATTATAAGGAGTCGAGAAAACGTAAAAGCTCCGAAGAACGGAACCGTTCAGAAAGTCCAATCAGGAAAAAGCATCACAAAAATGAGTACACAGGTAGCAGACAAAACGATCGTGATTCATATTATAGAAGTAAGCAATACAGTAATAGCGCCGCAACTTGCATAAGTAACCGATACAATGATTTAAAAGAGGAACCTCGTGAATACAATGCTCGAAGAAAGTCGCCAAAAAGGGTTCCTCGGGGTATCGAACACAGCGGTGGCAAAAGGCGCGCTGTATTGAGTGACGAGGAGAGAGCCGCAAAGTTAGCGGAGATGGCTACGGCGGGCAGCGAGCGCGAGGCGCAGCGGGGGTCGCGGGTGGCGCAGCAGCGCGCCGCAGATGAAGCAGCGGCGCGGAGGGGGAGGCCGGCCGCCCTCTCCTCCTGCCGCGCCCTCTCCTCTTGCCACGCCCTGCCCGCCTCGCTCGAGAGCCGCCTGCACTCCGCCAGGCATTACATACAGCGCGATAAACGCCACATGAATGAACATTTCGCTCGACGATAGTTTTTGTGTGTGTGTGTGAGTGTGTGTGTATGAGAGACACATTACATAAAACGTGATAAACGTCAGATTAATGAACATTTCGTTCAACGATAATTCTTTTTGTGTTTATGGAATCTCCATTCAACCACCAATTATTCTCTTCCTGTTATTAAGTAAAATAAATTTTGTATTATAAATTGTAAATAGTAAATCGTATTATCTTAATTGTATATTGAGTTAAGTATAAGTATATTGAATAAAATCTTAATTTACGTACCCAACTTTTTTTATTGCATACCCACCATTAGGTAACCCTAATAATAATGATAATTGGATAATGGAAAATACTTTCACATATTGACAAGTGTCAAGTCGAACAATACTGGCAGAAGCTGCCTGGCGCGCCTCCCCATTTCCGGGGATAAGTTGGGGACTTGTGGTCCCCACACTCGAGGAGAAGGCCAGATTGAGAGAGATGGCCCTTGGTCGGCCGGGGAGGAAGGGATATGCCTGGAAACCAAAACTACCCACAGGCGGCGTGCGTATTGGTCGGTTCGAGTCCGACATAACCTCTTTCACCGAATCCGTGGGGTTTTAAAAAACTTCAACTATACTTCATTCGGTTAGTTACTGAACTAAAGACACAATAAAGCGACTTCTTATAAAAACACATAGCCAACTAATTAGAGGTTCAATTTTGGTTTTTAGTCTGTAAAATAACATTCTAAACAGAAAAATATTAATAAATTGAGTTTTTAATTAAAAAATATTAAAAGGATACACCAAGATTGTTTACGTTCAGTTAAGTAACTTACAGCATGGAAAAAGCAAGAAAATGTAGCGGTAGCCTAGTGGTTTGGGTAATGGACTGCTGAGACGAGGTCTCGGGTTCGATCCCAGGTTTCACCATGGCACACACCAATGACTTTTCGATGCTTTTCGAAGTTATGTGTGTATTTATCGCAGGTTTATAAGTGCCCGGTTAATGGCAATAGGCTCGCCACCTATTACATTGGGACCTAAACATAAACTGGCGAAATGTGGGTGCTAGCACCTCTGCCTACCCCTTCGGGGATATAGGCGTGAGTTTATGTTTATGTTATGTTATGTATCTAATCCAGTTTTTAAGACAAAGTTAAAATGTAACGACAAAATAAAAACATTATGGCCAGATACAGTATGGACCTCCAACCTGCGGCAGACCAGCAGGTATAAAAAGTTTGCTCAATTCCGATTCCGTAATTCAACTGGTTGACAGTTTTGTGCGGAAATCCGTTAAAAGATCCACAAATTTTGAATTGTTTTGACGTCAGCAGAATCGAACGCAGCAACATCTTCAATTGCTTTTGCTTATTTCTTAATAAATACGCTATAATATAAAGAAAAAAAGTACCTACTTGCCGCGTGGTTCCTGGCAGATTAGAATTTGGACCACTTCATGTCTTCCCATGCGGTGTCGTACAAGCCGACTAAGGGATAGGGCAGTTTAACATCAGACAGATATATACAGCCCAGACTCAGCCTCAGGTCAACAATAGTGCCCGAAATACGGCAATAGGCTCATCCCCTATTGCGTGGGACCGAATTCAATTATTGGTGAAATGTGGGTGATAATTCACCTATGCCTAACCCTCCGTGATTATATGTATGTATGTGTTTAACGTTCTAAATGCTTGTCCAGTCTATTTTTTAAAATATTTATGCTCGGAGCACTTATTACTGTTTCTGGCAGGAAGTTCCACGATTGCAACACCCGGTTTAGCAAAAAGTGATATCTAGGGTTGCTGGCTTATCATTGATCGAGCTCCAGTGACGTCACCCAGTTCGACCAATGACAATCTGTATTAACGCTGACGCAGCGCTGTGCTCAACGCTGTAAGCTTGAAGAATTGCACAGAAGGAGTTTTGGGCATTTTTTATAGGGTCTTGGAGTAGCAACTGTCCGATTTTCTTTCCATTGGCATTTGGCAATTTAATTGCTTATGGTACTGACATGTTATTACTTTATTACTAAAAAGTAATGTTTTTACTATTACCGATGGCCGACCCAGGGCCATCTCTTACGATCTGGCCCTCTTCTCAGGTGTGGGGACTACAGAGTCTCCAACTCGTCCCCGGAAAACGGGGAGGCGCGCCGCCGCTGCAACAATGGTAACACTTGACAGCCTCATCATATGCTTTTTCACGGCCCGCTTAAAGGACAAATTATTTTTTAGCAGTGCCTGTGGTTTTGCTTTAGCAGAAACGACGACCAGCTTTCCCGTTTTATCTAATTCTCTGCCGGTGAATGTATACCTATAGCCTCTGTGGCGTGGTGGTAGTGAACGCAACCGTTACACAGGAGGCGCGGGTTCGATCCCCGCACAGTGCAAATATTTGTATGCATGAATATGGGTATTTGCATTGGTCTGGGTGTTTCTATGTTCGTATTTACAAAAAAAAAGTATTTTATATTTTTCAACACTTTATTCCAAAACACCCTAAAGTACTCTTTCTTTACAAATTAACTGTATTTTTTAATGATTGTTAAAGCAAAGTGTTCTTAATGACCTCTTAACCATAAAACATTTCTTACATACATCACACTGATAAGGTTTCACGCCCGTGTGGCTACGAATATAAGCATCTAAGATAGGTTTGCGAATAAAACCTCTTTTACAAAAATTACACTCATAAGGTCTCTCACCAGTATGTAAACGAAAATGTGCTCGTAAAGTACTCTTATGTCTGAAACATTTCTTACATACATTACACACATATTGTTTCTCGCCCGTGTGAATACGAAAATGAGAATTTAAACTACCTTTTTGCTTGAAACATTTCTTACATACATCACACTCATAGGGCTTCTCATCCGAATGTTGTACCCGAATATCAATATCTAAATACATCTTTTGACTGAAATGTTTTTTACATAAATTACACTCGTACGGTTTCTCTCCTTTCTGCATACAAACATGAATGTCTAATCTAAATTTGTGACTAAAACATTTCTTACATTCATTACACTCATAAGTTCCCCGAATTTAATGTGTATAACGATGGACATTTAAGGAAGATTTGCTTTTAAAACATTTGTTACATACATTGCACTTATACATATATACTACAATATGGGGTTCTTCAAGAGGGGCATCAGAAGGTTTCTTCATGGTCGGCAGCGCGAATGTGACACCCCTGGTGTTGCATACGTCCATAGGCCACGGTAACCGCTTCCCATCAGGTGGGCCGTGTGTTTGTCTGCCAATAAGTGGTATAAAAAAAAAAAATATTTATGGTTTCTCATCTCCGTGTATAAGTTTATGTGTATTTAAATGGTCTTTACGAATAAAACATTTTTTACATATGTTACACTCATATGGTTTCTCACCTGTATGTGTACGAATATGTTGTATTAAAGTATATCTATGTTTATAGCATTTCTGACATGTGTGACACAAAAAATGTTTAGGTGTTATGCTTGAACTGCTATTAACACTTTGGTCAGTACTGATTTTATTTGCAGATTTTTCTTTTCGAGCGTCATTATGATGTGATGTGTTTAGGTCTATTTTGTTGCGAGTTTCCACTATCTTGTCTCAACTGGTTTGTCGACAACAGCTCTTATAATCTCTCCTTTCTGTTCTATAGCCTTGTCCAATGTTTGGTCGGTTATCTTAAGGTTGTTTAACAGTGAATGCAGAGGTGATTTAACATACACATTTCACCAAGCATTGTATTCGGTCTCACGTAATAGGGAGTGAGCCATTGTTGACGCTAAGTCTGGGCCGTATACTGTCTGATGTTAAACAGCCCAATCCCTTAGTCACCTTGTACGACACCGCATGAGAAGAGGAACCACACTGGTATTGAGAGTATCCACTGAAAAGTAGGTAGAACCAGTCTATCAACTCACCATTGACGACGTCAATAGGCTCCTCCTTCACGATACCCAGAGGTACGTCGCACTCCGTGTGTAAACCAAGTGCGCTGTGATATAGGACCACTGTGCCACCGACCCTCGCTTTTTATAATCGGCTATATTTTAAGCCGATGTCTATGATTAGATGTCTCGTCTATTGTGTAAATAGTAAAGCCTTGGATGCATGAATAGTAAACACACAAACATACACACACACAAACCACACGTACAATCTTTACCTACTTGTGGAGTTGGGCTAGCAAAATAAGCAACTCACGTTAAAGAAAAGAAAGTTTATTCACATACCGACACAGTAGAAAGATAGGTACAGTTCGTTAGAATTAAGAGTAGACAGAAAAGACAGAAAAGAAGGCGAATTGAGCGATAGATGACAGATAGCACTAGGATAGAAAATAATACTTAAATTTAGGCAATCACGACCAATTACGAAGCGATACAATTCAAGGCGCGGCGGACATGCATACAGCGTCGGTGCATCGATACGACTGGGCTGCGGTCACCGCGGCGACGCGAGCGCCGCGCGCTGGACCAAAGCCCGCGCCTATACAATAACATTAGGTACCTACATCTAAACATTCTCAACAGATATTACTTGAATATAATCAAATAGTTGGATACCTATGTTTAATATACATATATAGATATGTCTATACCGTATACTATTGTAGCTATGTAATATGTCTAGGTTCAACATACAACGAAAATCACAACAGAGGTTGGGGTGTCAGAGGGCAGTCGCTCTCGATAAGGTCGGATGCGACTGCGATTAACATAAGGATGATGTTAATGTAGTGTGAGCCTACATACTTATAAATAATCTTATTTTTATCCGTGTTTCCTTCTTCCTACAGTCCCGGGGCCTTTAAGCGGGGCGTGAAAAAGCATCTGATGAGGCCGCCAAGCTGAGTGCCACCATTGTAGCACTTAGTGTCTGTAATGGTGACCCTCTTTCCTGAGACTTTGCCTTTAGCTTACCATCAGGCGAGGTGAGGTCAAGTTGGCGTGTCCTATATAAAAAAAAAAAAAAAAAGCCTTGTGTAATTTTGGGTTTAAGTAAAACCATTGTCAACCATACCAAAGGAAAGGGCACTGCTTATCTTTAACACAGGATGCCTGTAGCCTATCTAGGAAAGCAGTTAATCATTCACTGTATCACTGTTTTGAATAAATGAAATTGATTGATTCAAATTGCCGCGTGGTTCCCGGCAGAGAAGAATTTGGACTACCCGATCTCTTACCATACGGTGTCGTACAAGGAGACTAAGGGATAGGGCTGTTTAACATCAGACAGATATATTCAGTCCAGACTCAGCCGCAGATGCTGGACTTGAGTCAACAATAGCACCCGGTAGACGGCAATAGGCTCACCACCTATTACGTGGGACCGAATTCAATGATTAGTGCACAGAACAGTTAAAGGAGGTTAGAAGGGCCTTGTGGGCGGGGAAGGCGCGCCGCGCATATGAGCAAATGCTCATATCCCACCGAAATTTACTTAGCGGCCAACACAGTCGCGCTCTCATTGTGACAACGTAAGAAGCTCCGCGAAAAAAAAAGAATTATGCCGTGTTGCGCTATAATAACGTGTCGGAAAAGAAGCCAAGTGTGTAGTGTACCCCAAGAAGGGATTTCTTTTCATCGGTAAGTCAAAAAACCTTAAAATACAAGTAATATTTGTAATTATTACAAAAGTATTATGTAATTTGTAGACAAAAACGACATAATCGCAAACTGATACAAAATTATACATTGCTTGCAATACATGAGTACCGTCTTGTACTACGTGAGCGATCGCGCAGTGTATAGCGTTCTTTGCGAGAATCGCGTGTGCCGAGCTAAAGCTTGCAATGCCGCGATATCCATGCGTATCGATAGTGTTGGACAAAATGATCCGTTATAAACACTGTCGATATTAAGTACGTACACAAATTATTATTATCAGTATTTTTTTTTTTTTTTTTTCTCTTCTATGGCGATCCCAACGATTCCGCCAACAACTCAGTTTTTATGTAGGTACTGATTACTGATCGAAATAACGTGTGAAAGTACAAGTGTCAATAAACCAAATTTCTTTTCCATACAAACAGTTGATTTGGAAAGAGGCCAAAAGGTTTATGGAGTGTTGAAATACCTGAAAAGAGGAGACATCATTAAAGCAAACACAATGTTAAGTGTTAGAGCAAACGAGCACAGTTTTACAGGTTAATATTGTTAAGATCTATGAAGTCACATAATGTATAAATGAGTGGAGAATTGACATAAGTCAGGAGGGTGTTAAAGTTGGCAGGAAGAGGGATATCGTTTGAGGGAAGGAGATCATATAGGGATACATTCAACCTAGAACATGAGAAGAAAATGTGGTCAGGAGTTCCTTCGTCCAAGCCACATTCACACAGAGAGCTATCCCTTATCCGTATCTTGGATAGAAAAACATTTGTGCAGGCATGACCCAATCGCAGACGGCAAATAACAGAGGTTGCTCGCTTAGAAGCTTTGCGGAATTTAAAGAACCAGGGTTTACACGGTATGTCCTTTTGGATTGAAGCATAATGCCTACCCTTAGATGAGCTGGACTGGGACCAATGCACATTCCACTGAGATGCTAAACATGTTTTGGCGAGAGAGAGTAAGTCCTGAGAGAAGGATCTGAATTGGTCACGAGATCCACTAGTTGAAGCCGTCCTGGCAAGAGAGTCAACCACAGTATTACCCAAGATTCCACTATGTCCTGGTATCCAGGCTAATGAGACCACGAGGCCTTTATTGTGGCACCTAAAAAGTGAGTGTTTAATTTGGAGAATTAAGGGAGATCTAGATTTACTAGAGAATTGGTTAGCTATGATGGCCAGTAAGCAACTCTTGGAATCTGTGAAAATAACTGATTTGCTGATACTGTGAGATTCAACGTATAGTAAGGCCTCCAAAATGGCAATAGCTTCTCCAGTAAAAATAGTGTTAATGTTGGGGGATTTAAAAGATAATATAATATTATAATGAGGAATCCATACGGCAGATCCAACACAGGAGCTATCAGACAACTTGGAGGAATCTGTGTATATGGCTATAGAGTCCTGCCATTTTTGGCTGATTAGTCGTTGTAGAATCCTTTCGGCATCTACCAAATGTTTACTAATGCCAGTGTCCATATTGATATCAGCCAAGTGGATTATGGATTCAAATGGAATTTCAAAGAGGGGGTTAAGTTTTGATTGGAAACAGGGGAAAGGAAGGCGAACATAATTCACAAATGAATTGAATAGACGAGGATGATCTTTATGAGTCCAATACCCACCAGATGAAATATACTCAGACAGGGAATGTAGCTTAGGTATCAGAGGATGGAAAGCGAGTTGAGAAGTCTTATAGAGGTACCTATCGGAGAGATATTGTCTCCTCAAGAATAAAGGAGGATCAACACACTCTAATTGTAGAGCATTTATTGGCGATGACTTCATGGCACCCAGGATTATTTGAAGGCATTTCGACTGGATCCTATCTAGCGAAGTAAGAGCCGTTTTGTTGCAGGGTTCAAGAAGAAAGATCCATAATCCAGATGACTGCGAATCAGAGCATTATACAGCAGTTTCTGGCAATAGGGATGAGCTCCCCACCAGACACCGCCCACAGACCGTATGATATTTAATTTTTTTTCACACTTCTGAATGGTATAATTAATATGCTCTGTCCCTGATAACTTGGAGTCTAATATCATACCTAAAAATTTGACATTATCTTTTACAGGAAAGATTTGGTTTTCGCAAGAGATCACACAATCGGGAATGGTACGGCGACGGCTGAAGACTACAACCGTGCTTTTCGGGATTGAGAGAGATAGTCCATGATCTGCAAGCCAAATATGAAGGTAATATTAGCAGAGTTTAGTTTTGTCACTGCATCCGATATTTGCTCCGTGGATACATACAGAGCCAGATCATCTGCATATTGTAGAATGTTGACGAAGGAAGTTACAGAGAGATCTAAATCCGATGTATATATACTGTAGAGAAGGGGGCTTAGTACAGAACCCTGAGGAAGACCCTTCCAAATGATTCTAGAGGGGAGGATAGAATTTTGATACTTAATTTGAAAATTCCTACCAGAGAGGAAATTCGATACAAAGTTAACAATCTTCTCTGGAACACTCAGCTTTTGCAACTTTTGCCTGAGCACAGGAAGAAGAACATTGTCATATGCAGATGCTATGTCCAAAAACAACCCCACACAGAAATTATTTTTGGACATTGCAATCCGAACATCAGTAGTAAAGATGGATAAACTATCGGAAGTGCCCAAACCCCTACGAAATCCGAACTGGGTTTTAGAAAGTAGACCCTGACTCTCTACGAACCATTCCAATCGGTTTTTAATAAGATGTTCTAAAATTTTTGCCATTGTGCAAGAAAGAGCAATGGGGCGATAACTTAAGGGATCATCGCTAGGTTTGCCAGGTTTTAAAATTGGAAGAACAATTTGAGATTTCCACTCTTCAGGGGGAATACCAGAGCCGAAAATTAAATTTAGAATGCTTAAGAAAAATTTTTTGGTGGATAGACTACTCTTAACAATGAAGGAGTATGGGATGCCATCTACTCCAGAAGATGAATCCTTTAGTGGTTCCAACACCGCCAGAAGTTCGTTAAGAGTGAAAGGAGTATCAAAGTGATGATTAGGATGGGAAGAGGAGAGGTGAACAGAACACTCAGAAGAAGTAGGGACTGATGGAGGAGCCAATTTCTGCGCGAACTCCTGGATCCAGACAGAAGAATCATTTGAAGCTATGTGGTTAGATGATATAGAGTATTTAAACTTTCTAATATTTTTCCATACCAAGGATGAGCGTGTACGTGGAGATAGATTCTCGCAAAACCTGTGCCAGCCATCACGTTTCTTTTGGGAGAGGAGTCTGACTGTTTCAGCAGCCACCCTTTGATAGTCCAGGTAATTTGACCGGGACATATCTCTTATATATGCTTTTTCAGCCTCTTTCCTCTTTTTACATGCAACTGTACACGATTGATCCCACCAAAGTAAGGAAGGGAGATTATTCCTGGGAGGTTTCTTGACTGGAAATGACTTGTCTGCAGCAATCAGGAGAGCTTTCTTGAAGCAGGAATATACAGAATGATAATTATCGGAGTTCGGAGTTGGCAATAGTTCTATCTCTCGATCCAGCCAACTAGAATATACCTCCCAGTCAACTCTTGAGAGGTTGTATTTAAGAAGGGGATTGAATTTAGGGTTATGTACTTGGCTGGTAAGTGATGATATGAAAATGGGAAAATGATCACTTCCGTGGGAGTTACTTAATACCTGCCATAGAAGACATGAAGAGAGAGAAGGAGAACATAGCGACAGGTCAACAGCAGAAGGGCCGGGATGCGACAAAGTCGGTCTGCGAGTTGCGCTGCCGTTATTCAGAATGCAGAGGTTCAGAGAAACCAACCAATCAAGAAATGAAGAAGACAAGCTATCACATTGATATGATCCCCAAGAGGTATGGTGAGTGTTGAAATCACCGAGGATGATGATAGGAGGAGAGATAGAAGATATGATGTGAGAAAGGTCAGCAAGTATGGAAGAATCAGGGTATGGAATGTACACAGAAAGAAAAGAAATGTTCATTGATCTAATGCCAACAATATGAAATAGGTCACTGTGAGGGGGGATAGAAATTTGGGAGAATATAATACTTCTGGAAACCAACATAGTGGCTCCAGCACGGCCGTCATTCCTGTCATCCCGAAAGCAGGCGAACCCAGACATCCTAAAACGGGAATTGGGCCTAAGCCACGCTTCCTGAATAGCAACAATGAGCAACAATGGCTTGTATTTATGAATTAAATATATTAATTCGTTCTTTTTATTGTGAATACTCCTACAGTTCCATTGCAGAAGGGGAGGGAATTTGACTGGAAAGTATTAACAGCTGAGAAAGTTTTACTTTAAATTTGTCGGGAAGCTCAGTATCACTGAATCTGGTTAACATATTGATGAGGGTGGAGAGAAGTAAGTCAAGAAGGTTATCATTTGATGAAGATTTTGCTTGTTCAACTAAGAGAGCCGAGCCATTAGGCATAGAAGAAGGGGGAGATTGGGTAATATGGTTATGAGCCTGTCTGTCATAGCCAGGACTCGAGGCAGGGTTATGTTGTCTATGGGGGGAGTATATTGTTTTTCTATAAGAGATTGGAGATGGGCCCTGAGAGAGGGGAGAAGACAAGGGGAATCGAGCAGAAGCCTCCATGTAAGAAATGTTCTCCTGCGACATGGTGATTTTAATGGACTTCTGACGTGAGTGTTCAGGGCAGGAAGTGTCTTTGGCAGAATGGGGACCAGAGCAAAACAGGCATGTGGGGGATTGAGTGGAGCAAGTTGCACCCTCATGGGCTTGGCTACAAAGAAAACATCTAGGAGAGGATCTGCATTGAGAAGTGACGTGTCCGAATCTGCAGCACTTGAAACACTGTATTGTGGGGAGGACATATGTTTCAACGGGTAAAGAATTATAGAAACAATAAACATGGGATGGTAATTTTTGACCAGAGAAAGTGACAACTATGGTCTGGGTAGGCACATATGTGGGGATGTTATTTTCACTCTTGTGACTCTCCTATTTAACCTCCTGGCCTTCATAACAGATCCAAAGCCCAGTGGAACCTCTATGGACTGAACCACCTCCTCCAAGGTCCATTCCACGGGCACCTGCCCAATAATTCCCATACGGGAACACGCGAACGAGGGAATTGAAGTTTCGTACTTAGCCCTAGCTAGAGCGGGATGGGATAAAAAATTGTTAGCATCGTTAGCGGACTTAAATTCGACGGAAACTCTGTTTCGACCAACGCGTTTTACGCCTCCAGGTACAATATTTTTAATATTGTTGGTAGATAGGAAATGTCCAAATTTAATCGATCGGAATACTGTTCCTGATGACGCATCTCCTACATCTCTGGTGACATGGACTAAAAAGGGGCCTGAGTCCGATTCAGAATAAGTGGCAGGCTTATCTGCGTAATCCGGGTGAATATAAGTGGATTGGACGGAAGGAGCAGATTCAGTCGGATCTATTATTATTTTTTTATTAGCACCAGGGTCTAGCTGTGCTTCATTTGGACGTTTTTTGGAGGAAGAACTAGTAGATCGATTGAGAAGTAACCTCAGAGGATCTTCATCACCTCCCATGAACCTCCCCTCTTTTTTTTTTTTTTTTGACATTTGATAATACCTACTTATATTCTGACATTTGATAATATATTGAGATTAAATTTGATAATATAACAGACTGCAAACAAAGATGCCAATTTTACTAACATAATTTGTAAGAACAATGTTACTAACAAGATATGGACTTCTTTGTTCGAAATAAATGATTTTATTATTATATTATTATTAAAAAAAAACACATCAAGATTGGTTACGTTTAGTTATAGCACCTAACCGAATGTATTATAGTATTCTAGAAAATGTTCATATATATTATGTCGCCAAAGAGAGCAACTTTATGAATTGCCAGTAGATCGCGATCGATTTCTTTAAAATTCGTAAAATGGTCACTTATCCTAAACAGAAATACGACAATTCGTTTACTAAGCAGATTCTAATTTCGTCGAAATGTTGCCGCATGAAAAAATAGCTTAAAGATAGCGTTGTTACGAGTTTTTTTTCTGTACTGTTTTTACAAATTAATTGGGCTAATTTGTTGAATATGTGTTATCAAACAATAAAACGATGAAATGCCAATCACCTTCCATAGAATTTTCGAAAATATAATTATAAGAACGAAATCAAAGTATTAGTGTTGCCATCATCTGTTGGCGTCCACAGCTTGACTATAGTACTTCAGTATTATGTTATCTGTACTGTGTATACTCTCGTGCTTAAAATTGAATTACTCCTTTTTCGCTAGATGGTGTTGTAGCCCAGTTCGTATAAATAATAGTTTTACTTTAGTACTTTAAATTAAGTAATAATAATGAATTTGTGGACGAAACATAATACAAAACGTTACTTTTTTCTACATACATACATATAATCACACCTTTATCCCCAGAGGGTTAGGCAGAAGTGAATTAGCACCCACATTTCACCAATCAATGAATTCGGTCCCACGTAATAGGGGGTGAGGGTGAGTTTATTGCCGTCTTCCGAGCCCTATTGTAGACTCAAGCCATGCATCTGAGGCTGAGTCTGGGCTGTATATATCTGTCCGATGTAAAACAGTCCTATCCCTTAGTCGCCTTGTACGACACCGCATGGAAAGACATGAAGTGGTCCAAATTCTAATCTGCCAGGAACCACGCGGCAAGTAGGTACTTTTTTCTTTATATTATAGCGTATTTATTAAGAATTAAGCAAAATCAATTGAAGATGTTGCTGCAGTCGAATCTACTAACTGACATCAAAACAATTCAATATTTGGTGGACCCTCTCACGGATATCCGCACTTTTTAGACCTGCTACTCTGCCGCAGGTTTGAGGTCCATTCTGTATGTAGCCATATCTTTTCTATTTTAATATTACATTTTAACTTTGTCTTAAAATCTGGATAAGATACATTTTCTTGGAGACGATACTCCATGCCGTTAGATACTTAACTAAACGTAAGCAATCTTGGTGTATATGTAATATTTATTATTTAAAAACTCCGTTTATTATTATTTTTCTGTTTAGAATGTTATTTTACAGACTAAAAACCAAAATTGAACCACTAGTTAGTAGGCTTAGTTAATTTCTTTAATATGTGTTTTTATAAGAAGTCGCTTTATTGTTTGTCTTTAGTTCAGTAACTAACCGAATGAAGTATAGTTGGAGTTTTTTCCACCGGAGCCGGTGGAAGAGGTTATGTCGGACTCGAACCGACCAAATCGCACGCCGCCTGTGGGTCGTTTTTGGTTGCCAGGCATATCCCTCGCACCCCGGCCAACCCAGGGCCATCCCTCTCGATCTAGCCCTTTCCTCGAGTGTGGGGACTATAGAGTCCCCAACTTGTCCCCGGAAGTGGGCAAGCCGAGCCTGCTTCTGCCTGTATAGTTGGACTTGACACTTGTCAATATGTGAAAGTATTTTCCATTATCCAATTATTATTATTAGGGTTACCTAATGGTGGGTATACAATAAAAAACGTTAGTTATGTAAATTCAGATTTTATTCAATATACTTATACTTAACTCAATATACAATTAAGATATACAATTTACTATATACAATTTGTAATACAAAATTTACAACATATACAAATAACAGGAAGACAATAATTGGTGGTTGAATGGAGATTCCATAAACACAAAAAAAAATATCGTTGAACGAAATGTTCATTAATCTGACGTTTATCACATTTTGTGTAATGTGTCTCTCATACACACACACACAAAAACTATCGTCGAGCAAAATGTTCATTCATGTGGCGTTTATCGCGCTGTAAGTAATGCCTGGCGGAGTGCAGGCGGCTCTCGAGCGAGGCGGGCAGGGCGTGGCAAGAGGAGAGGGCGCGGCAGGAGGAGAGGGCGGCCGGCCTCCCCCTCCGCGCCGCCGCCTCGTCTGCGGCGCGCTGCTGCGCCACCCGCGACCCCCGCTGCGCCTCGCGCTCGCTGCCCGCCGCAGCCATCTCCGCTAACTTTGCGGCTCTCTCCTCGTCACTCAATACAGCGCGCCTTTTACCACCGCAGTGTTCGATACCTCGACGAACCCTTTCTGGCGACTTTCTTTTAGCATTGTATTCACGAGGTTCCTCTTTTAAATCATTGTATCGGTTACTTATGTAAGTTGAGGCGCTATTACTGTATTGCTTACTTCTATAATATGAATCACGATCGTTTTGTCTGCTACCTGTGTACTCATTTTTGTGATGCTTTTTCCTGATTGGACTTTCTGAACGGTTCCGATCTTCGGAGCTTTTACGTTTTCTTGACTCCTGATTATAATATGTATCATGCTCATATTCTGAAGTCATTGAGTTCCTCTTACGGTCCTCACAGTGAGTGTCTTTGTATTTATATGCAACCTTGTCAGAGTCACTATCAGAAGACCGCGTCTGTACTTTCTGTTTCTTAGATTTCTCCTTTTTCTGTTTCCTCTTCTTTTTAGCTTTTTCATCTTCTGACTCAGATGACGACGACTCATCAAGTAGAGTTGCTATATCTATACCTTTTCCGGCGCCTAAGGCACTCAGTTTTGATGCTAAAAGTGCATCTAAATCTTTATTGTCTTTTTTAGACGTCTTCTTTACTTTTGTCGCCTTTCGTTGTTCCTATAAATAGAAAACTGGAATGAGCATTTACATTTATTTTAATACAACTATAATAATTGTTGAACTATTGCTGTAAAAGGGGGGATTTTCGTTATGGAAACATGTTCTAGGGTAAAACGGAAGCCATAAACATACTTTCTTGGATTTTTTCTCACCAGTGAGAATACTGGGCCTCGATTCTGCTAAAGTAAAACCATTGTCATGTCACGGACACTGCTAAATATCCATCGTACTTTAGACTTTAAAGTTATGCACTTGAACGACCTCCGCCCCCCATGAGCGCCGGCCTGGGGGTTACAGGTGGAGCCCCCTGTCACCCTGGCAGAAGCAGGCCGCGGCGACGGCGCGCCTCCCCGTTTTCCGGGAACGAGCTGGGGACTCTGTAGTCCCCACACACCCGAGGAGAGGGCCAGATCGTGAGAGATGGCCCTGGGTCGGCCGGGGTGCGAGGGATATGCCTGTCAACCTCACTTAACCAAAACGACACACAGGCGGCGTGCGTTTTAGTCGGTTCGAGTCCGACATAACCTCTCCCACCGGCTCCGGTGGGGAGGTATCCGTTGGGATTTTGCGCACGTAATAAAAAAAAAAGTTATGCACTTAAAGTCCCAAATTAAAAAACTTTTTACAGAGTAAATGAAAAAGTGTAATGAAACATTTTTCATTTAATTTTGAACTTTAAGCAAATAGCGGTAAAGCCTTAAATTTAATGTCATTTTTTACAGTGTCTGTGGTATCAATATTTGCTTTAGTAGAGTCGACGACCTGATTATTATATGACTGTCACAGATGGTGTATTGTCCATTATTAACTGGTCTGCAGTAGGTATATATCTGTCTAAGGTAAGTCGTTAACTGGGCCAACAATTGTTCGCCTTTAAAAGAACAGGAAACAAAAAAAAATACCGGTTGCCAACAAAGCGGAGTGGAGAAGAGAAGAGTTGTGAAACTGTCAAGTAATTTCCACTAAAGCTGTGAGTAGCCCAGAGGAAATTATTTTTATTGTGAATCCCCATGGACACCCCCCTCGCCACAGCCGGAATGGGACGTTATGTCGGACTTGAACCAACTAAAACGCACGCCGTCTGAGGGTCTAAGGCTGTAGGACGTGAAATTGTCGTAGGCATATCCCTCACACCCCGGCCGGATAGTCTCCTAAATAGTATAAAACGGATTTTACTGCTAGGTACAGTCAACCCAAAATGGAGAAGGCACTTCTCTAGATTTACTGAGCAATAATAGGCTGGCTCTGCCTATTTGTGCTCGTTAAAACATTACTTATACCTCGGGCCTAAATCACGAGACAAGGGTGCGCGCGAATTGTTTTGTTATAAGCTTTGTTTGGTGCATTTGAGCTCGTCCACCGCCGTAGCACCCAGTGCTCTCGTCAAAAGACTCCCAAGAAACATGTACTGCGCGTGTAGAACTCCCTTTTAGCATATTTTAGGTCCAAGATATAGGCCTCGAGCAATAACCACCAACTAAAAGCTAAAAGTACAAAACCTACCTGTTCTTTCTTCAGTAACTCGGCAAGTTTGCGCCGTTGTAGAGGATTATCCAAAAGCGCTGCACGAGCAGCCCGTTCACGCTCCTTGATCAAAAGTAGTGGATCTTCACGCATTTTACGAGACATATCAACTTGTGCATTGCCAGCTGCACTAAGCATGCTAGATCCAACTACTCTTCTAAATACAGCCGGAATAGGATCTTGTTCTACATTTTCATTTTGGTCAGAATTTTTGTCTAAAGTTTTACCAAGCAAATAAGCTTCTTCTTCCACTTTCTTGTCTGGTTTCTGCAACAAAGAAAACAAAAATAAGTAACAAATAGAATATATATCTTCAAAATTCTAATATTTAAAAATGTGTCACCATTTGTTATAAATCAATACAAAATATTGACACTTGCAACAATTTAATGACTAGGGTACCAAGTTAGGGCGAAGCCTCAATTCTTAAGAAGTTTTCTACCAGGCGCAATAAATGTTACCAAAATAGAAATAACTTGATAATGGTTTTCAAAATATAATAGAACTAAGTAATATGGAAAAGAACTATAACTTGGTATATTCATATTCTGTATTGGACACAAAACACATTTTTATAACAAAAAATAAAAGGATATTTTAGTACAAAGGCGAGCTTAACTCACTGTTGAGTTTCTTCCAGCCAGTGTTATCTAAGTTCAGTTCATAAACATTGAGCTTACATCAATCACACTTCGGTGAACACCTGTGCATGTGCAGCACTGGCCATATTAACTAGCGGCAAGATGAATGTAGCGGAAGTTTTAACCCCTCACAATGCTTGGGCCACAGGATATTTCAATAATAAAAAAGCTGGTCTAGTGAGAGTTGGTTCTGTAACTTAATCTACATAAACCGTAATATATTACAAAACTGAATATGTGGTATGAATTTCATCTTAATATGTCCACGCATTCCTGAGATAAAGATCTTGACAGACAGACAAAAAGTGATCCTTTAAGGGGTTCCGATAGTTTCTTTTTGAGGTATGGAACCCTAAAATGATGATGTCTATGTGATTGGCACGTCATTTAAAGATTCTATACATTATGTATAAACCAGAGGCATGGATCATGGAACCCAGAAATAGCTTTTTTCGCTTTTACCTCTCCATTTTGCATAGTCTCATTCTTGAGAGTGACACCATATACATTATATTTATTCCATTATTGTCATTATATAATTATAATAATAGAATAAAAATACCATACTTCACAAAGATATTAAGTGAAGCCATAAGCCTCTCAAAAGCTAGAGCCCAAAAAGGATTGACGACAAACAAAAGACAAATCAACTTTAATAAAAGAAGGCTCAACTTCAAACTCTAAGACCAAGCCTTACTCAATCTTGGGTACAGCACCTAACTGGACTATTTTAATGGACATATTTGAGAAGCATAATAAAATCCCAGAAGATGTGGGTGCTTCGTTATGCAGACCGGACATTTTGATTTTTTCATACAACTTAACTCCTCCTCATGGAACTTACTGTGCAGTGGTAGTATACTATCATACCTGAAGACTATGTGATGATACAACATAAAGTTTTGACCCTCTAAACAAACTAACAAAAAACTGCTATATAGTAAATCTATATGCTGTGGAAGAAGGCACAAGTGGTTGCAGTTGTCCAGAAATGCAATCAGCTTTATCCCACAACGAGTATCTAAAGCTGTACTAGTAGGTTCATATCAGATTTGGGGGGGCAGGGAGAGAAACACGAGTGATGAAGGTGAGTGTTGATGTACATCATAAAGGGGCCCCTTAAACCTACAGCCCGAGTCACAAGTCTCGGGGTCTGCTCGGGTTTCTATCTCTGACACACGATTGACCTGGTACCGGCATAGTGAATCCATGGATGGCAAAGAATTATTTTGCAAAGAATGATTATTATGGTTTTTTTTTGTTTTTTTAAATATAATACATATAATCACGCCTTTAACATAACATTGTATAACCATCTACCAGACTGGTTAAAAGAACTCAAAGGAGCTCTATTCCGCAGGAAATTGTATGGAAGCCTAAGCGAAAAGGGCTACTACGCGGTAGACGAATATTTAAGAGATGAAATAGCAGCTGAAAGTGAATGATTAATTAATTAATTGAATTTTCAAATTTTTATTTCGACATTGGGTATTTTATTGTAATTTCATCTTATTTATTTATTTTTAATTTTTTATTGATTGATTAAATTTAATTTTTAATGGAATTCTTTCAAATTGATTATCCAACAATTAGCTGTTTTATCTCATTTTATTTTAATTTAATTTATTTTGCATTTTATTTAACGTTTCACTGATCCATTCTTTTTTTATTATTATTATTGCTCTGACATTGTGAATTTTGTTTTAATATGACTGGCTGGAGTCCTAACGACAGTGAAATTAGTTGTGATTGACTTGTATCCCTCAATAGGTATTATTATTTCAACGCCACACGGCAGAATGTGCTGTACTTGTGAAAATTATAAAACCTGATGTTGTAACCATGTTCTTTGAAATAAAAATGATTTGATTTGATTTGCCCCCAGAGGGTTAGGCAGAGGTGAATTAGCATCCACAAATCACCAGTCAAATTGAATTCAGTCCCATGTAATAAGGGGTAAGCCTATTGCTGTATTCCTGGCACTATTGTTGACTCGAGCCATGCATCTGAGGCTGAGTCTGGACCATATATATATCTGTTTGATGTTAAACAGCCATCCTTTAGTCTCCTTGTACAACATTGCATGGTTAGAAAGTTGAAAGCATGGCTCATAGAAAAAATCTTTTATATGATAGAGGAATTTAAAAAGTATAAGGTTAAACTATGAATAGAATATAATTTATCAAATTAACATGTTAATATTTTTCAGTAATTTTTATGCGTTTTATAACAATACATGTTCTGAAATTCCTATAAATTTATTATGTTTGTGACTAAAAAATTCAATGGACCTAAATTATAATTGTAGTATATAGTCATATACTGTGTAAATTTAATATTCGCATGCCAGAAAATGGTAAATATGCTGCACAAAACTATTGTACCTAACACCTGTATAACCACATTTATGCAAATAATATAAGAGATTGGGTGGCCCAAACTCTACTTTGCCAGGATTCTACTACATTAAGTCTGATTAAGAGTCTGTAATGAAAGCGCACAGTGGTGTGAATAAAATAAATAAATGTAAAACTTACATCATACATCCATGCCAATCTGTTATCACTAGCTGAAGTACTGTTGCGTTTGCTCATCATATCGTTGAGCTCAGCGCGATCTCGTTCCTCAGCGTGTTCCCGTTGTAACTCTAACATGCGTCTCTTTTCCTCTGCAACCGCTTGTTCAGCTTGCCAAACACGTTCTTGATTTTTCATAGTATTTGGATGCCACGATTTCTTCGAATTCTAAAATTAGTTGAAGTAGATCGTAATAAAGTTTTTGTATACAGCGATAGTGAAGTGTTATTTGTAGTTAGTTTTCACAACAACAAAATAAATTGCAACAAAAATAAATATTTACCAAATCACCTCCCCCCATTGTTATCAAAACACAAAACTTGTATACGAATAGAATAAATAGTCACTGATCACTGGCGCACACCAATTTTATAAGATTTTTTATCTCTATAACACAAATTACAAACAAAACACCATTTATGTTCCAGTTTTTGCTTTTTAGTTCCGCTTGTTTATAGAAAATACCACGGTAAACAACACAACACAACATACGGATCGGATTTCTAATCTGATAATGAGATTTGCACAGACTGATAACAAAATGTCATCGCAGAGAGCTCTTCACAGACTAGAGCTATAGACTATAGACTAGAGTACGCGCCACGAAATAAGTCCCTTGGCCGCGGTGACGTGGTAGTCACAACATGTAATGTTGCCAGTATCGTCTCTTTAATCGACTTCCAAAAAATTTTTATGAGATCATATGGAAACTATTTTGCAACAATAAAAAATGTGGTAAGAAAGCAAATTAAAAACTATCACGTAAATAGAATTATAAATCTCAGACTAATCGGTGTACATACAAAAAAAAGTTACTAACCGAAATACTAAACTCCTCTTTGGTACTCGGTTCAAAAGACGATACTGGCAACATTACATGTTGTGACTACCACATCAACGCGGCCAAGGGACTTATTTCGTGGCGCGTACTCTAGTCTATAGTCTATAGCTCTAGTCCGTGAAGAGCTCTCTGCGATGACATTTTGTTATCAGTCTGTGCAAATCTCATTATCAGATTAGAAATCCGATACGTATGTTGTGTTGTGTTGTTTACCGTGGTATTTTCTATAAGCAAGCGGAAGTAAAAAGCAAGAACTGGAACTTTTATGTTGTTTTGTTTGTAATTTGTGTTATAGAGATTAAAAACCTAATAAAATTGGTGTGCGCCAGTGATCAGTGATTATTTATTCTATTCGTATACAAGTTTTGTGTTTTGGTAACAATGGGGGGAGGTGATTTGGTAAATATTTATTTTTGTTGTTGTGAAAACAATCTACAAATAATACTTCACATCGCTGTATACAAAAACTTTATTACGATCTACTTCAACTAACATATACTCGTGGTATTTTAGAATTCGAAGAAATCGTGGCATCCAAATACTATGAAAAATCAAGAACGTATTTGGAAAGCAGAACAAGCGGTTGCTGAGGAAAAGAAACGCATGTTAGAGTTACAACGGGAACACGCTGAGGAACGAGATCGCGCTGAGCTCAACGATATGATGAGCAAACGCAACAGTACTTCAGCTAGTGATAGCAGATTGGCATGGATGTATGATGTAAGTTTTACATTTATTTATTTTATTCACACCACTGTGCTCTTTTATTACAGACTCTTAATCAGACTTAATAATGTAGTAGCATCCTGGCAAATTAGAATTTGGGCCACCCAATCTCTTACATTCATATTCATTTATTTGCTTAAATGTGGTTATACAGGTGTTAGGTACGATAGTTTTGTGCAGCACATTTACCATTTTCTGGCATGCAAACATTCAATTACACAGTATACAACTCTATACGTACTACAATTATAATTTAAATTAGTTCAGCACATGCAAGTCCATTGAATTCACAAACATATAATAAATTTATAGGAATTTCAGAACATATTATAAAACGCATAAAAATAAGTCATAAAAATTTCTGAAAAATAATGTTAATTTGATAAATTATATTCTATTCATAGTTTACACTTATACTTTTTAAATTCCTCTATAGTATGAAAGATTTTTTCTATGAGCCATGCTTTCAATTTTCTTCCCATGCAATGAGGAAAGGGGACTAAAGGATGGCTGTTTAACATCAAACAGATATATATATATATGGCCCAGACTCAGCCTCAGATGCGTGGCTCGAGTCAACAATAGTGCCAGGAATACAGCAATAGGCTTACCCCTTATTACATGGGACTGAATTTAATTCGATTGGTGATTTGTGGATGCTAATTCACCTCTGCCTAATCCTCTGGGGACAAAGACGTGATTATATGTATTATATTTAATAAAGCAAAATTAAAGCCATAATAATCAATACTCGATGAAATTCTTTGCCATCCATGGATTCACTGTGCTGGTACCAGGTCCATAAGAGTGGCAGAGAAAGAAACCCGAACAGCCTCCGAGACTTGTGACTTGGGCTGTAGGTTTAAGGGGCCCCTTTATGATGTACATCAACACTCACCTTCATCACTCGTGTTTCTCTCCCTGCCCCTCCAAATCTGGTATGAACCTACTAGTAAAGCTTTAGATATTCATTGTGGTATAGAGCTGATTGGACAACTGCTACCACTTCTGCCTTCTTCCACAGCATATATAGGTATATTAGTTTATCACCACGGCACAGTAAGTTCCATGAGGAGTTAAGTTGTGTGAAAAAATGAAAATGTCCGGTTTGCATAACGAAGCACCCATATCTTCTAGGATTTTATAGTGCTTCTCAAATATGTCCATTAAAATGTCCAGTCAGGTGCTGTACCCAAGATTGAGTAAGGCTTGGTCTTAGAGTTTGTAGTTGAGTCTTCTTTTATAGAGTTGATTTGTCTTTTGTTTGTCGTCAATCCTTTTTGGGCTCTAGCTATTGAGAAGCTTATGGCTTCACTTAATATCTTTGTGAAGTATGGTATTTTTATTCTATTATTATTATTATATAATGTATATGGTGTCACTCTCAAGAATGAGACTATTTAAAATGGAGAGGTAAAAGCAAAAAAGCTATTTCTGGATCCATGTCTCTGGTTAATATATAATGTATAGAATATAACCTTTTAGTGACGTGCCAATCACATAGACATCATCATTTTAGGGTTCCATACCTCAAGAAGAAAATATCGGAACCCCTTATAAAATCACTTTGTTATCTGTCTGTCAAGACCTGGTTAGGAGGTAGGACACGGCGGTATTTCCGCCCAATTGAGCAGTCCGATTGGGGAAGTACCTCCGCCCTACAGAATACTGCGGCCATAATAACTTCGTGTTGTGTTCCCAGCGGTGAGTAGGGTAGCCAGAGCTCACTGGAGAATTTGTGCTGTCAGTGGTAAGACTAAAGGCTTGTCCTGCTTTGTCTTCTACTGACGGCACAGAAATTCTGTACTTACAGGGTCGGCAGCGCGACTGTGACTCCTCTGGTGTTACAGACTTCCATAGGCCACGGTAACCACTTTCCATCAGATGGGCCGTGTGCTTGTATGCCACCTAAGTGGTATAAAAAAAAAGACCTTTATCTCAGGAATGCGTGGACATATCAAGATGAAATTCATACCAAATTCTCAGTTTTGTAATATATTATGGTTTATGTAGATTAAGTTGCAGAACCAAGTCGCACTAGACCAGCCTTTTTATTATTGAAATATCCTGTGGCCCAAGCATTGTGAGGGTTAAAACTTCCGCTACATTTCTGTTCTATGTTATTCTTGCCACCGTGCTGCACATGCACAGGTGTTCACCGAAGTGTGATTGATGTAAGCTCAATGTTTATGAAGTGAACTTAGATAAACACTGGCTGGAAGAAACTAAACATTGAGTTAAACTCGCCTTGGAATATAAAAATGGTGACACATTTTTATATATTAGAATTTTGATGAAATAATCTGTTTTGACGGCCTCTGTGGCGTAGCGGTAGAACATTCACCTGCTAAACAGGGGGCGCGGGTTCGATTCCCGCTCAGTGCAAATATTTGTATGCATGAATAATTATATTTGCATTGTTTCTATGTATGATATGTATGTATTTACAAAAAAAAGAGTATTTAAGTATGTTTACCAGCATTCTAGATTCCACAACACAAGCTAGTTAAGCTATGCTTACCGTGGGTCTAGATAGCGTTGTGTAGAATGTTGTAGAATATTTATTTATTTATTTGTTACTTATTTTTGTATTATTTGTTACAGAAACCAGACAAGAAAGTGGAAGAAGAAGCTTATTTGCTTGGTAAAACTTTAGACAAAAATTCTGAACAAACTGAAAATGCAGAACAAGATCCTATTCCGGCTGTATTTAGAAGAGTAGTTGGATCTAGCATGCTTAGTGCAGCTGGCAATGCACAAGTTGATATATCTCGTAAAATGCGTGAAGATCCACTACTTCTGATGCAAGAGCGTGAACGGGCTGCTCGTGCCGCGCTTTTGGATAATCCTCTACAACGGCGCAAACTTGCCGAGTTACTGAAGAAAGAACAGGTAGGTTTTGTACTTTTACCTTTTAGTTGGTAGTTATTGCTCGGGGCGTATATCTTGGAACTAAAATATGATAAAAGAGGGTTCTATACGCGCGGTACATGTTTCTTGGGTGTCTTATGACGAGAGCACGGGGTGCTACGGCGATGGACGAGCTCAAATTCACCAAACGAAGATTATAACAAAACAATCCGCGCGCACCCTTGTCTCGCGATTTAGGTCCGAGATAGGTCCCCGAGGTTTAAGAAATGTTTTGCCGAGCACAAATAGGCAGAGCCAGCCCATTATTGCTCGGAAAATCTAAAGAAGTGCCTCCTCCCTTTTGGGTTGACTTTACCTAGCAGTGAAATTCGTTTCATACTATTTAGGAGTCTGTCCTGCCGGAGTGGGAAAGATGAATGGCCGGAGCGGGGGAGAATTTCACCTCTGGCAGCCTAAGACCCTCACCCTATCCGTGGGAATTTTCCTGTGGTGTGGCGGTAGTGTGGGACGGGTTCGATCCTCGCTCAGTGCAAATATGGGAATTGGATATGGGTCTGATTGTGGGTTGGAGAGCTCGTTAAGCCGTCTGACCCGGTTGCCATGTGTCGCTATACAGGGAAGGGAAATAAGTGAGATGGCCCAAACATAAGGGCTGATCATCCGTCTGGGCAACGGCGTCCCCACTGGCAGTAGTAATAGCTTTCGCTATATTTTCTCCCCTACGACCCGGTTGTTGTTGTGTGTGTGTATGTTTGTAAATGGACCAAAAAAAAAGAAATGCTTGCTGAGTTTCTCGCCGGAGTCTTCTCAGGACTATTAAACTGATATTCATGTTCCTTTTTTGTTGACGTTTTGCAAGTGCCGTTATATATTTTGACTTTGACTTTGACTTTCGATCAAAGCGGAGAGGAGAGGAGACGAGAAGAGATGTGTTTTAAATAACCAATCAGATTTTTAGTATTTCCACTTTTCTTCTCCGCTCAGCTTCAGTGGATAAAGCGGAGAGGAGAGATGTATATTTTTTTCTGTGTTACTTTGTGCCGCGAGCTTGCAAGTGGCGCGACAGAGCTGAGAAGTGTTTTACAATTATTATATGTAGTTGTATCAAAATGAATTTATATACTCATTTCAGTTTTTTATTTATAGGAACAACGAAAGGCGACAAAAGTAAAGAAGACGTCTAAAAAAGAAGATTTAGATGCACTTTTAGCATCAAAACTGAATGCCTTAGGCGCCGGAAAAGGTATAGATATAGCAACTCTACTTGATTCAGATGACTCGTCGTCATCTGAATCAGAAGATGAAGAAGCTAAAAAGAAAAAGAAACAGAAAAAGGAGAAATCTAAGAAACAAAACGTACAGACGCGGTCTTCTGATAGTGACTCTGACAAAGTTGCACATAAATACAAAGACACTCACTGTGAGGACCGTAAGAGGAATTCAAAGACTTTTGAATATGAGCATGATACATATTATACGGAGTCGAGAAAACGTAAAAGCTCCGAAGAACGGAACCGTTCAGAAAGTCCAATCAGGAAAAAGCATCACAAAAATGAGTACACAGGTAGCAGACAAAACGATCGTGATTCATATTATAGAAGTAAGCAATACAGTAATAGCGCCGCAACTTGCATAAGTAACCGATACAATGATTTAAAAGAGGAACCTCGTGAATACAATGCTCGAAGAAAGTCGCCAAAAAGGGTTCCTCGGGGTATCGAACACAGCGGTGGCAAAAGGCGCGCTGTATTGAGTGACGAGGAGAGAGCCGCAAAGTTAGCGGAGATGGCTACGGCGGGCAGCGAGCGCGAGGCGCAGCGGGGGTCGCGGGTGGCGCAGCAGCGCGCCGCAGATGAAGCAGCGGCGCGGAGGGGGAGGCCGGCCGCCCTCTCCTCCTGCCGCGCCCTCTCCTCTTGCCACACCCTGCCCGCCTCGCTCGAGAGCCGCCTGCACTCCGCCAGGCATTACATACAGCGCGATAAACGCCACATGAATGAACATTTCGCTCGACGATAGTTTTTGTGTGTGTGTGTGAGTGTGTGTGTATGAGAGACACATTACATAAAACGTGATAAACGTCAGATTAATGAACATTTCGTTCAACGATAATTCTTTTTGTGTTTATGGAATCTCCATTCAACCACCAATTATTCTCTTCCTGTTATTAAGTAAAATAAATTTTGTATTATAAATTGTAAATAGTAAATCGTATTATCTTAATTGTATATTGAGTTAAGTATAAGTATATTGAATAAAATCTTAATTTACGTACCCAACTTTTTTTATTGCATACCCACCATTAGGTAACCCTAATAATAATGATAATTGGATAATGGAAAATACTTTCACATATTGACAAGTGTCAAGTCGAACAATACTGGCAGAAGCTGCCTGGCGCGCCTCCCCATTTCCGGGGATAAGTTGGGGACTTGTGGTCCCCACACTCGAGGAGAAGGCCAGATTGAGAGAGATGGCCCTTGGTCGGCCGGGGAGGAAGGGATATGCCTGGAAACCAAAACTACCCACAGGCGGCGTGCGTATTGGTCGGTTCGAGTCCGACATAACCTCTTTCACCGAATCCGTGGGGTTTTAAAAAACTTCAACTATACTTCATTCGGTTAGTTACTGAACTAAAGACTCAATAAAGCGACTTCTTATAAAAACACATAGCCAACTAACTAGAGGTTCAATTTTGGTTTTTAGTCTGTAAAATAACATTCTAAACGGAAAAATATAAATATAAAACTGAGTTTTTAATTTAAAAATATTAAAAAGATACACCAAAATTGTTTACGTTTAGTTAAGAGTCTAACGGCATGGAAAAAGCAAGAAAATGTATCTAATCCAGTTTTTAAGACAAAGTTAAAATGTAACGACAAAATAAAAACATTATGGCCAGATACAGTATGGATCTCCAACCTGCGGCAGACCAGCAGGTATAAAAAGTTTGCTCAATTCCGATTCCGTAATTCAACTGGTTGACAGTTTTGTGCGGAAATCCGTTAAACCAAAACTACCCACAGGCGACAAAAGTAAAAAATCACAAAAAAGATCAACAAATTTTGAATTGTTTTGACGTCAGCAGAATCGAACGCAGCAACATCTTCAATTGCTTTTGCTTATTTCTTAATAAATACGCTATAATATAAAGAAAAAAAAAGTACCTACTTGCCGCGTGGTTCCCGCCAGATTAGAATTTGGACCACTTCATGTCTTCCCATGCGGTGTCGTACAAGGCGACTAAGGGATAGGACTGTTTAACATCAGACAGATATATACAGCCCAGACTCATCCTCAGGTCAACAATAGTGCCCGAAATACGGCAATAGGCTCACCCCCTATTGCGTGGGACCGAATTCAATTATTGGTGAAATGTGGGTGATAATTCACCTATGCCTAACCCTCCGTGATTATATGTATGTATGTGTTTAACGTTCTAAATGCTTGTCCAGTCTATTTTTAAAAATATTTATGCTCGGAGCACTTATTACTGTTTCTGGCAGGGAGTTCCACGATTGCAACACCCGGTTTGGCAAAAAGTGATATCTAGGGTTGCTGGCTCATCATTGGTCGAGCTCCAGTGACGTAACCCAGTTCGACCAATGACAATCTGTATTAACGCTGACGCAGCGCTGTGCTCAACGCTGTAAGCTTGAAGAATTGCACAGAAGGAGTTTTGGGCATTTTTTATAGGGTCTTGGAGTAGCAACTGTCCGATTTTCTTTCCATTGGCAATTTAATTGCTTATGGTACTGACATATTATTACTTTATTACTAAAATGTAATGTTTTTACTATTACCGATGGCCGACCCAGGGCCATCTCTTACGATCTGGCCCTCTTCTCAGGTGTGGGGACTACAGAGTCTCCAACTCGTCCCCGGAAAACGGGGAGGCGCGCCGCCGCTGCAACAATGGTAACACTTGACAGCCTCATCATATGCTTTTTCACGGCCCGCTTAAAGGACAAATTATTTTTTAGCAGTGCCTGTGGTTTTGCTTTAGCAGAAATGACGACCAGCTTTCCCGTTTTATCTAATTCTCTGCCGGTGAATGTATACCTATAGCCTCTGTGGCGTGGTGGTAGTGAACGCAACCGTTACACAGGAGGCGCGGGTTCGATCCCCGCACAGTGCAAATATTTGTATGCATGAATATGGGTATATGCATTGGTCTGGGTGTTTCTATGTTCGTATTTACAAAAAAAAAGTATTTTATATTTTTCAACACTTTATTCCAAAACACCCTAAAGTACTCTTTCTTTACAAATTAACTGTATTTTTTAATGATTGTTAACGCAATGTGTTCTTAATGACCTCTGGTTGCGCCGATGGTAGAATTTGTATTTTTTTTCGCTCAATAGTAGTAATTTTAATTGTTGACGCTGGACACACGCTTCCTGTACCCATCTCCCTCCCGCACTACCTCTAAGTGAAAGATAGCAATAGTTTCCGCTTCACTTCGCACTTTTGAACTAATACAATGGCGGCGGCGCGCGCGACTCTTAGAAATTAATAATGTTTGTTGGATTTTAACCGCTTTCATGGACCTTTACCGATCGGATTGTGCCTCTCGTGTGTCCCTCAAGTGATTTAGTGATGTGGGCGGCAACTCCTGAGCCAGGAAGAGAAGATCGGTGCACCGGCGGCCCAGCCAGCACGTGGCGTCGTGAAGGTTAGTGCATCCTCTCCTAATTTCTCGGGTTGCATTCAGTGCCTAGACCACATCCGCGGCAACCCGATCACCTGTCTTGTTTGTTGTGTAAAGCGTCAATGGAACAGTTAACTTCACCCCCCGCGAAATACAGTCCACTAGCTCACGTGGCGAGAATTGCGCTACCATTCTTTTTGGTCCTGATCGAACCGGATCCTTAGCCGTAGTTCGTAGTTTGTTATTATTCTATTGAGAATAAACGCACCGCACCTAAATACCTAGTTATTTTAGTAGAAAACCCCGCATCTAGGCATTTAGGTTTAGATTCGCATCGTATCTACCTAATACATACATAGGTTAGGTACGTGGCTATACCTCGCTCGCATTTCTCTTATCGTATCAATCCTTGGTCGTAGTTTCGGATTTGTTACTATTCTATTGAGAATAAACGCACCGCACCTAAATACCTAGTTATTTTAGTAGAAAACCCCGCATCTAGGCATTTAGGTTTAGATCTTAGGTATCCTAGACACCCTAGTGCATAGGCACAGTGTAATACCTAACGCATTTGGCTTTTGTTTTTATTTGTTTCAATCTCTAAGTTGTCCGTTCACCGCTAGCTCGCATCGTATTTACCTAATACGGTAGGTACACAGTTGTACCTCGCTCGCATTTCATTCAAATTCATACGAAAGTATTTTAATTTGAATAGATATTACGCAATACTTAATCCCTGAAATAATAGTTGAACCTAGACAGCGACCATCGCGTAGGTAAGATCTGGCTGTTGCTATGCGCGTTTGTTCAAGCCGGCACTCGCAGTTATAAGTACCTACCTACCTACGGAATATCGCTCGCGCCGCGTCGCTGTTCTATAGGTACCGCTAAGATTAAGTCATTTCATATTTTGTTGTTTACCGCACTTTAGTTTGATATTTAATTGTAAACATGCCCCCAAAGGTTGGTAGTACCGATAGTAAAGTTCAATTGAAACTTTTATACGCTAAAAGAGAAATGATTTACTCTCGTGTACAATCGATTTGTGATAATGCACTTAAAACCTCTGATTTGGCTATTAGAGATTCGTTCTTGTGTTCTATAGAAAACTTGGATAGTTTGCGCGCGGATTTCGAGTCTTTAGTACATGACATTAACGTTTTAGAGTTAAATTTAAATCCCGATTACTCAGTGAGTTATCAGGCCTTGTCGTCGTTTGACGATTTGTATTGTCGTATCAAACGCGTCGCTAGGAGTTTGGAGAAACCGTCTGACCGACCCAACCCCACTCGCGACCGACCTAAGTTGCCACCAATTCAAATACCCGAATTTGATGGTAACATTCGCAATTGGTGTTTATTTATAGATAGTTTTGAGAATACAATAGATAAGAACGTTTCGTTGACAGATCACGAAAAATTGCATTATCTCGTTGAAAAATTGACTGGTAAAGCTATAACCGTTTGCGCTGGAATTACGTTTAGTGCCGAAAATTATAATTTAATTTTAAATACTTTGAAAGCTAAGTATGAGGATAAAAGATCGGTAGCTAACGCATATTTGGATCAGATGTTTGACTTGAAATCTATTACGGCATGTAACGATCAAAACTTAGAGAAGTTTCTAGATACTTTCGCATCATCTGTTCGCGCCGTAAAGAACCTAAAGATCGATGACCTCTGCGACTTCTTATTTTTGTATATGGGTTTAAAGAAATTAGATTCCGAAACCATTCGTTTATTTGAGTCGGATCATCGCGGCAATAAAATTCCTAAGTTCGAAGACTTAGAAAGTTTTGTTCGCGAGCATATAAAAATATTGCAACGCTCTTCATCGAAACATGAAGGCGCGAAGAAAGTTGTTAGTTCGGAACTCAAAATAGATGCGTCATCGAGGTCACTGAGGTCAACTCATACTTATGTTAATACCGCACCAGCACATGTACAATCACCTGTTTGCTCTTTGTGTAATACTCATCATTCGCAATTGTACAAGTGTCCTGGTTTCCTAAAATTATCGCCTAATGATCGTTATAAATTTGTTCGCGCTAATAATTTTTGTTTTAATTGTCTCGGTACTAAACACCGCGTTGTTTTATGTAATAGTAGAAATAGTTGTCGCAAATGTTCAGTGAGACACCACACTTTGCTCCATTTTGAAAATAGTAATGCCGCATCCAATGTGAGCACAGTTGGTTCGTCGAGCGGTGACACACGGCGGCCTGCGCCACAGCCGCAGCCCGCGCTCGCGCGCGCTCCGGCCCGCCCGGTGACCGCTGCGAATGACGTCACCTTGTGTTCGTTGTCCGCTAGTACTGCGCTCACTACTGTGGTTCTCGCGACTGCTCGCGTCATTATGGTTGATGCATTAGGTAAACCGCACATTGTTCGAGCGCTATTAGATGGCGCTTCGCAAAGTAATTTTATTACTCAAGATTGTTGTCAACGTCTTGGTTTCAATGTTGATAAGCGTTCAACCCGCTCAGTGGTGAAGGGTTTTGGAGGTTTACAGTCAGCTGTTCATGGCACCGTTAAAACAAGGTTTGGATCTCGTTTTAATAATAATATTTGGTTTGACATGGATTCGCTCGTTATAGATAAAATAACTGCTGAACAGTTGCCTACCGTCCCGGTTGACACGTCTTTATTAACGAAATTTAAAGACTTGCCTTTAGCAGATGAGACTTACGCTGTTCCTGGAGTCGTCGATATATTGATCGGCGCTTCGATTCTCCCGCACCTCCAGTTATCACGTAAGGTTCAAGGGGGACCGACGTACCCCGCTCCGCACGCACTGGAAACAGTTCTTGGTTTTGTTATAATTGGTTCCGCACCCGCTTCTATAGATAGTTTTAGTCACTCGACTGCTTCGTTCTGTTGCACCGTCGGGCCGCCACTGGAGTCTACCATCCGCAAGTTTTGGGAAATTGAAGAGGTCAATGTCCCACCTATCCTAAGCCCTGATGACAAGATGGCTGAGGAGATTTGTTGTCGCACGACTACTCGTGATGAGCAGGGTCGTTATGTTGTCGCGCTCCCTTTCAAGGGAGATATTTTTTCGCTCGGTGACTCCCGTGTATCCGCTGAAAAACGCTTTCTTTGTTTAGAACGAAAGATGCAGGCGTCTCCAAAGTTGAAGCGGGCCTGTGATGAGGTTGTTAACGGATATTTAGATAAAGGTTGCATCTCACCTGCGCCTGCGGACACTGACGAGACCCAGCCTTCGTACATTATCCCGCACCACGGAGTTATTAGAGAAGATAAGCTTACTACTAAACTCCGCGTAGTCTTGGATGGCAGTGCTAAGACTAGCACTTCCGTGTCGCATTAATATTAGTAGAATTTTAGCTTTTTCGGACTCAACAGTCGCTTTGTGTTGGGCCCACTCTTCGCCCCATCGTTGGGACACATTCTTCGCTAATAGAGTGGCAAAATTCAATCTGAATTAGCGCCACAAAATCTCTTTCACGTTGCTGGCACCGACAGCATAGCCGATTGTCTCTCTCGTGGATTGCTTCCTTCGCAAATTTTAGATCACCCGTTATGGTTTAGTGGACCGTCCTGGATTCATGCCGCGTTAGATAAGTGGCCAGTTAGTCAATTCAATCCCACTACGGTTTCCGAACCACCCGAGGAGAAGAAGCACTCGCTTGTTGTGTCGGTCCCGCGTGAAGAGTCCCTTATTTTGTTGTTGGCTAATCGCGTCTCGTCTTGGTCGAGACTGTTGCGTTGTGTTGTTTATGTAGGCCGATTTTTGAGAATTTTATCTACGCGCGGTCATATAACCGCCGCTGATTTAGATAAAGCTGAATTGGTCATACTTCGCGAGTTGCAGAAATGTTATTTTGCTTCTGAATTTAAAAATTTAGAATTTAACAAACCTTGTACAGTCCATCAAATCTAAGAGGTACCGTTTGACGTTTCATATTTTTCAAACCGAAACAACTTTGTTCATACGTACATTATTCAGTTTCGATAACCTTTTTCATAAAACCATGAATTTAGAAAGATTTCATTATTGTATCTAAAAATGTACAATTCTTAATATCTAAATGTAATTGAAAACTTTCAAACAAAGCAAAATAACACATATTTACACAGTAAATAATTTCTAATAGTTATATTCTTGACCGCATTACAAAGTTACGTAGTTAGGTCACTGCACGTAGTGTTGCGACTCTTCGGATACACTTGTATGCAAAAAAATCGTTTACATATACGAAAAATCGAATGTATTATTTACAAATTACACTTGACAACCAAACAAATATTTTTTCATGTGAATGGGATTTATCTCACATATTACGATTACATAACTAAATAGTTATGTAATCGTAAAATATGAGATAAAACCCATTCACCAAAAATACGTATTTATAAATCAAATATATTTGCTTCTTTAAAAAGTTGTCGAAAGCGATTTGTCGATTTTTGATTTTCGCGCCCAAATAAGTCGGGGTTTCTCGCGCTAACGCTGTCGAAATAGTAAATGGAGTCAGGGATAGTGTTTTTTACATTTATTTTTGTGTATGATAGTATGGGTTTGCATATTACAGAGAAATAAACAAATTTTTAACAAGCACATCCATTGATTTTACAATTACAATTTTTTCTTCTAAGTCTTATTTCTACGTCTAAAACTAATAAAAATAAGGTATGTAGAACCCATTCACAAAAATGTTGTTGCCTGATGTTATAAATTAACGACGTTACTGCGCGACCGCATAATGCACTGAATACACAGATACCCTAAAATAAAATAATTTAATTATTTTTAGGTCAATAGGCAAAATCGCAGGTGTCCAAGTCTCTACAAATTTTTTTTTCTGGCAACACTGCCAACTACAAGCGCACGCGGTCCGCTCGGTCGGTTCGGCGTCAGCAGTCTCTCGCCATCTTGGAAGCTGACTGTGCGCGTACTTGCTTTCTCGTTTGTGTTTTACAATTTGTGACTTGGCTATTACTTTTCTGGACTGATCATTCTTTATCCGTTTACCTTGGCAATATTTATACTGGACTCCGAACTAAGCAAGTGTTTATTAATAATGTCGAAAAGAGGACGTACTTTGAACAGCCAGGCTCGTGAATTGGTGGTGAAATTACACGAGTATTTTGAGCGTGAATCTCAAAATGGTGGACTTCTACTGCCAGTTACACAAGTTCGGGATCGCGTCGGTGAAGCTCTCGGTATTGGTAGCCGCACCGTTGGCAAAATATTAAGTGAAAAATATGGGCCTTCGGGGAGTGACAGTAACGTACTTCACACACCGAAAAAACGAAAAAGAAATAAACCTGTGACAGGCATCGATGAATTCGATAGTCATGCTATTAGAAACCATATATACGGGTATTTTACAAGAGGCGAATTTCCAACATTGGCAAAGTTATGTGCAACTTTAAAAGATGCCGGGCTGTATAAGGGAAGCATAGAGTCGTTGAGAACGGTAATAACAGGAATTGGCTTCAGATACAAAAAAGTTGACAAACGAAAAATTGTTATGGAGCGACATGACATAATTATGCAGCGACTAACATTCCTGCGCCAAGTTAAACAAATTATAAACTGGGATAATGTAATATTTTTGGACGAAACTTGGCTAAATTCCAACCATTCTGTGCCGAAAACATGGACTGATGATTCTGAAGCTTCGTGCTCGAAGGTGCCGATAGGAAAAGGTGGACGCCTCATAATATGCCATGCTGGGTCAGCGTCTACAGGCTTCGTGGAAAACTCTTTATTAGCTTTCCAATCCAAAAGCACTAAAGAGTATCATGAAGAAATGGACGCAGTAAGGTTCCGAGAGTGGTTCTTAAATTTATTACAGAATATCCCTCCTAACAGCACAATTATAATGGATAATGCCCCATACCACTCTGTGCAAATTGATAAAGCACCTACGTCAGCCAATAAGAAAGCAGATTTGGTGGCATGGCTGCAAAGAAAAGGAGTGGATGCCGACATGTCACTATTAAAAGCTGAATTATTACAGTTAGTGAAATTGCATAAACCACCAAAACCGACATATGTAATTGACCAATTGGCCGAAGAGCACGGGCACAAAGTCATACGACTTCCTCCGTACCATTGCCAATATAATGCCATTGAACTGATTTGGGCCCAAGTTAAAGGTAATATTTTATAATATTATAATAATAACACGAGTACTTCTAACATTTATAATTTAAACAATGGTTTTCGTCTGCTATCAAATAGTTACATTATTGTTTTACAGGTTATGCAGCAAGACACAACACAAAACCACCCTTCAGTGTCAAGAAAATGGAAGGTTTATTAAAGGAAGCATGTGCCCAAGTTACACAGGAAGATTGGAGTAAAGTAGTACAAAAAACAAAGAAAATAATAATGGACGACTTCGAAAGAGACGTACACTTTGATAATGTAATGGACAATCAACTGGTCATTAATTTAAATGACGATGATGACGAAGACGACGATACTAGTACTAGTAGTGAATAAAAAAATATCCTAAACATTTCTTTTATTTAATTATAACAATTGATTTCTTAAAATTCGGATATTATAGTAATCGATCTCTTAAAGTTCGGATATTATAGTAATCGATTTTTTCATCCCATCCCTATCATTCAATTGTCAGAACTGTCAAACGATACTTCTTAGATTTGACGGACTGTAGTCGTTCTTTCCGACACTTGAAACCATTTTTGGAAGATGGACTCATTCGAGTAGGTGGTCGTTTGAGAAATTCAAGTTTGGGATTTGAACAAAGGCATCCAGTAGTTCTCCCGCGTAAGGACCACGTATTAGATTTGTTAGTAGATTATCATCATAAGGTGAATTGTCACGCTGGTCCCGATTTGTTAATGTCTATTTTGAGACAGAAGTACTGGATAATTTCCGCTCGTAATTTGATTCGCGCTAGAGTACACAGATGTGTACCTTGTTTTAAACTCCGCCCGCGTTATATCGCGCCTGAAATGGCCGATCATCGCTCTTGTCGTGTTGTTCAATCCGCAAAACCTTTCGTACACACCGGCACAGACTTTGCTGGGCCTTTCAAAGTCACCATTGCTCGTGGTCGTGGCATTCGCTCCACGAAAGCTTATGTTTGTTTGTTCATTTGTATGACAACTCGCGCGGTTCATATAGAGTTGACCGGTGATTTAAGTACGCAAAATTTTATGTCCGCTTTTAAACGTTTTTTGTCGCGTCGTGGTCCGGTTAAGCGCATGTATTCGGACAACGGTACAAACTATGTAGGGGCCCGACGTAGTATTTCGGAATTGCACACATTCTTACGGTCTAAGTACTACCAAAGTGAATTCGCTCACATCTTAGCCGAAAATCGCATTGAATGGTACTTTAACACACCTGCAGCTAGTCATTTTGGTGGTAATAGGGAAGCGAATATTAAAAGCCTTAAGTCGCATCTGTTTCGCGTCATAGGCGAACAGATTCTCTCGTTCGAGGAGTTGAGTACCGTACTCGCTCAAGTAGAGGCGGTGATGAACACGCGTCCGCTGTGTCGGACTCTATCTAGCGATCCGTCAGAGCCATTAGCGTTGACGCCAGCTCACTTCTTAAATACGACTCCTCTAAAATATTTGCCCGCAATAGATGTTGATGACGATAGAATGCACCTTCTAACTCGTCACGCTCTTTTAGATAAGTTGGTCCAATCGTTTTGGAATCGTTGGAGAACCGATTATTTGCACACGCTGCAGTCACGTCAAAAATGGAATACTCCATCCAACCCAATTACTGTAGGTACGGTGGTAGTCCTTATGACTGAGAATGCGCCTCCTTTACATTGGCCTCTAGGAGTAGTAGAGGAAGTTTTTCCCGATTCCCGCGGGATAACTCGTGTTGTACGGGTTAAAACTGCAACCGGATCGTATCTGCGCCCGGTTGTTCGCCTCTGCCCTCTGCCTAACCAGCAGTAGGCACGAGTTCAAACCTAGGTTTATATTTTAGTTGTTATTTCCCAAACCTAGATTTAGATTAGACTTTAGATTTGTTCCGCATTTTTCGTTTGAAGGTAACCCTTTGGTTGCGCCGATGGTAGAATTTATATTTTTCGCTATAGTAATAGTTCAAGTCATTGACGCGGAAACACACGCATCCTGTACCCATCTCCCTACCGCGCTACCTTTTAAAGTGAGATAGCAATAGTTTTCGCCCGCCAATTGTGAATATAGACGCTTATTCAGTCCCGCTTTGAACTAGCCAGCGCAATGGCGGACCGCGCGCGCGTCTCTCAGAAATGAATAATATTTGTTGTATTTTAACCGCTTTCATAGACCCTTACCGATCGGATTGTGCCTCTCGTGTGTCCCTCAAGTGATTTAGTGATGTGGACAGCAGCTCCTGAGCCAGGAAGAGAAGATCGGTGCAACGGCCCAGCCAGCAAATGACAAAACAGCACGTGGCGTAGTAAAGGTTAGTGCATCCTCTCCTAATTTCTCGGGTTGCATTCAATGCCTAATCACATCCGCGGCAACCCGATCACCTGTCTTGTTTGTGTGTAAAGCGTCAATGGAACAGTTAGCTTCATCCCCGCACAATACAGTCCACTAGCTCACGTGGTCAATCGCGCCACCATTCTTTGGTCCTGATCGAGCCGGATTCTTAGCCGTAGTTCGTAGTTTGTTATTATTCTATTGGGAATAAGCGCACCGCACCTAAATGCCTGGTTATTTTAGTAGAAAACCCCGCATCTAGACATTTAGGCTTAGAATTTTGTTGTCCGTTCGCCGCTGGCTCGCATCGTACCTACCTAATACATACATAGGTTAGGTATCGTATCAACACTTAGTCGTAGTTCGCAATTTTGTTATTATTCTATTGGGAATAAACGCACCGCGCCTAAATACCTAGTTATTTTAGTAGAAAACCCCGCATCTAGGCATTTAGGCTTAGATCTTAGGTATACTAGACACCCTAGTGCATAGGCACAGTGTAATACCTAACGCATTTGGCTTTTGTTTATTTTTTTTTCAATTAAGTTGTTCGTTCGCCGCAGCTCGAATCGTATTTACCTAATACCTACGTGGGTAGATACGTGGTTGTACCTACCTCGCTCGCATTTCATTCAAATTCATACGAAAGTATTTTAATTTGAATAGATATTACGCAATACTTAATCCCTGAAATAATAGTTGAACCTAGACAGCGGTCTGGCTCGCGTAAGTACGATCTGGCTGTTGCTAGGCGCGTTTTGTTCAAGCGTGCATTCACAGTTGTAAGTACCTACCTACCTACGGAATATCGCTTGCGCCGCGTCGCTGCTCTGTACCGCTAAGATTAAGTCATTTCATATTTGTTGTTTACCGCACTTTAGTTTGATATTTAATTGTAAACATGCCCCCAAAGGTTGGTAGTACCGATAGTAAAGTTCAACTGAAACTTTTATACGCTAAAAGAAAAATGATTTACTCTCGCGTACAATCGATTTGTGATAATGCACTTAAAACCTCTGATTTGGCTATTAGAGATTCGTTCTTGTGTTCTATAGAAAACTTGGATAGTTTGCGCGCGGATTTCGAGTCTGTATTACATGACATCAACGTTTTAGAGTTAAATTTAAATCCCGATTACTCAGTGAGTTATCAGGCCTTGTCGTCGTTTGACGATTTGTATTGTCGTATCAAACGCGTCGCTAGGAGTTTGGAGAAACCGTCTGACCGACCCAACCCCACTCGCGACCGACCTAAGTTGCCACCAATTCAAATACCCGAATTTGATGGTAACATTCGCAATTGGTGTTTGTTTATAGATAGTTTTGAGAATACAATAGATAAGAACGATTCGTTGACAGATCACGAAAAATTGCATTATCTCGTTGAAAAATTGACTGGTAAAGCTATAACCGTTTGCGCTGGAATTAAGTTTAGTGCCAAAAATTATAATTTAATTTTAAATACTTTGAAAGCTAAGTATGAGGATAAAAGAGCAGTAGCTAACGCATATTTGGATCAGATGTTTGACTTGAAATCTATTACGGCATGTAACGATCAAAACTTAGAGAAGTTTCTAGATACTTTCGCATCATCTGTTCGCGCCGTAAAGAACCTAAAGATCGATGACCTAGAAAGATGAAGACTTAGAAAGTTTTGTTCGCGAGCATATAAAAGTATTGCAACGCTCTTCATCGAAACATGAAGGCGCGAAGAAAGTTGTTAGTTCTGAACGCAAAATAGGTGCCTCATCGAGGTCACTGAGGTCAACTCATACTTATGTTAATACCGCACCAGCACATGTACAATCACCTGTTTGCTCTTTGTGTAATACTCATCATTCGCAACTGTACAAGTGTCCTGGTTTCCTAAAATTGTCGCCTAGTGATCGTTATAAATTTGTTCGCGCTAATAATTTTTGTTTTAATTGTCTCGGTACTAAACACCGCGTTGTTTTATGTAATAGTAGAAATAGTTGTCGCAAATGTCGGGCGAGACACCACACTTTACTTCATTTTGAAAATAGTAATGCCGCATCCAATGTGAGCACAGTTGGTTCGTCGAGCGGTGGCACACGGCGGCCTGCGCCACGGCCGCCGCCCGCGCTCGCGCGCGCTCCGACCAGCCCGGAGACCGCTGCGAATGACGTCACCTTGTGTTCGTTCTCCGCTAGTGCTGCACTCACTACTGTGTGTCTCGCGACCGCTCGCGTTGTTATTGTTGATGCATTAGGTAAACCGCACATTGTTCGAGCGCTATTAAATGGCGCTTCGCAAAGTAATTTTATTACTCAAGATTGTTGTCAACGTCTTGGTTTCAATGTTAATAAGCGTTCAACCCACTCAGTGGTGAAAGGTTTTGGAGGCTTACGGTCAGCTGTTCAGGGCACCGTTAAAACAAGGTTTAGATCTCGTTTTAATAATAATATTTGGTTTGACATGGATTCGCTCGTTATAGATAAAATAACTGAACAGTTGCCTACCGTCCCGGTTGACACGTCTTTATTAACGAAATTTAAAGACTTGCCTTTAGCTGATGAGACTTACGCTGTTCCTGGAGTCGTCGATATATTGATCGGCGCTTCGATTCTCCCGCACCTCCAGTTATCACGTAAGATTCAAGGGGGACCGACGTACCCCGCTCCGCACGCACTGGAAACAGTTCTTGGTTTTGTTATAATTGGTTCCGCACCCGCTTCTATAGATAGTTTTAGTCACTCGACTGCTTCGTTCTGTTGCACCGTCGAGCCGCCACTGGAGTCTACCATCCGCAAGTTTTGGGAAATTGAAGAGGTCAATGTCCCACCTATCCTAAGCCCTGATGACAAGATGGCTGAGGAGATTTGTTGTCGCACGACTACTCGTGATGAGCAGGGTCGTTATGTTGTCGCGCTCCCTTTCAAGGGAGATATTTTTTCGCTCGGTGACTCCCGTGTATCCGCTGAAAAACGCTTTCTTTGTTTAGAACGAAGGATGCAGGCGTCTCCAAAGTTGAAGCGGGCCTGTGATGAGGTTGTTAACGAATATTTAGATAAAGGTTGCATCTCACCTGCGCCTGCGGACACTGACGAGACCCAGCCTTCGTACATTATCCCGCACCACGGAGTTATTAGAGAAGATAAGCTTACTACTAAACTCCGCGTAGTTTTGGATGGCAGTGCTAAGACTAGCACTTCCGTGTCGCTTAATGACATTTTGTATTGTGGTCAAAATCTTTAAGGTAATTTATTTGACATAATTGTAAATTTTCGCATTAATATTAGTAGAATTTTAGCTTTTTAGGACTCAACAGTCGCTTTGTGTTGGGCCCACTCTTCACCCCATCGTTGGGACACATTCGTCGCTAATAGAGTGGCAAAAATTCAATCTGAATTAGCGCCACATAATCTCTTTCACGTTGCTGGCACCGACAACCCAGCCGATTGTCTCTCTCGTGGATTGCTTCCTTCGCAAATTTTAGATCACCCGTTATGGTTTAGTGGACCGTCCTGGATTCATGCCGCGTTAGATAAGTGGCCAGTTAGTCAATTCAATCCCACTACGGTTTCCGAACCACCCGAGGAGAAGAAGCACTCGCTTGTTGTATCGGTCCCGCGTGAAGAGTCCCTTATTTTGTTGTTGGCTAATCGCGTCTCGTCTTGGTCGAGACTGTTGCGTTGTGTTGTTTATGTAGGCCGATTTTTGAGAATTTTATCTACGCACGGTCATATGGAGTTGACCGGTGATTTAAGTACGCTAAAATATTGGCCCGCAATAGATGTTGATGACGATAGAATGCACCTTCTAACTCGTCACGCTCTTTTAGATAAATTAGTCCAATCGTTTTGGAATCGTTGGAGAACCGATTGTTTGCAATTACTGTAGGTACGGTGGTAGTCCTTATGACTGGGAATGCGCCTCCTTTGCATTGGCCTCTAGGAGTAGTAGAGGAAGTTTTCCCGATTCCCGCGGGATAACTCGTGTTGTACGGGTTAAAACCGCAACCGGATCGTATCTGCGCCCGGTTGTTCGCCTCTGCCCTCTGCCTAGCCAGCAGTAGGCACGAGTTCAAACCTAGGTTTATATTTTAGTTGTTATTTCCCAAACCTAGATTTAGATTAGACTTTAGATTTGTTCCGCATTTTTCGTTTTGAAGGTAACCCTTCAAGCCGGGGGGAATGGTTGCGCCGATGGTAGAATTTATATTTTTCGCTATAGTAATAGTTCAAGTCATTGACGCGGAAACACACGCATCCTGTACCCATCTCCCTACCGCGCTACCTTTTAAAGTGAGATAGCAATAGTTTTCGCCCGCCAATTGTGAATATAGACGCTTATTCAGTCCCGCTTTGAACTAGCCAGCGCAATTGCGGACCGCGCGCGCGTCTCTCAGAAATGAATAATATTTGTTGTATTTTAACCGCTTTCATAGACCCTTACCGATCGGATTGTGCCTCTCGTGTGTCCCTCAAGTGATTTAGTGATGTGGACAGCAGCTCCTGAGCCAGGAAGAGAAGATCGGTGCAACGGCCCAGCCAGCAAATGACAAAACAGCACGTGGCGTAGTAAAGGTTAGTGCATCCTCTCCTAATTTCTCGGGTTGCATTCAATGCCTAATCACATCCGCGGCAACCCGATCACCTGTCTTGTTTGTGTGTAAAGCGTCAATGGAACAGTTAACTTCACCCCGCATAATACAGTCCACTAGCTCACGTGGCCAATCGCGCCAACACCCTTCAAGCCGGGGGGAATGGTTGCGCCGATGGTAGAATTTGTATTTTTTTTTCGCTCAATAGTAGTAATTTAAATTGTTGACGCTGGACACACGCTTCCTGTACCCATCTCCCTCCCGCACTACCTCTAAGTGAAAGATAGCAATAGTTTCCGCACCGCTCAATTGTCAAAATAGACGCATATTCACTTCGCACTTTTGAACTAATACAATGGCGGCGGCGCGCGCGACTCTTAGAAATTAATAATGTTTGTTGGATTTTAACCGCTTTCATGGACCTTTACCGATCGGATTGTGCCTCTCGTGTGTCCCTCAAGTGATTTAGTGATGTGGGCGGCAACTCCTGAGCCAGGAAGAGAAGATCGGTGCACCGGCGGCCCAGCCAGCACGTGGCGTCGTGAAGGTTAGTGCATCCTCTCCTAATTTCTCGGGTTGCATTCAGTGCCTAGACCACATCCGCGGCAACCCGATCACCTGTCTTGTTTGTTGTGTAAAGCGTCAATGGAACAGTTAACTTCACCCCCCGCGAAATACAGTCCACTAGCTCACGTGGCGAGAATTGCGCTACCAACCTCTTAACCATAAAACATTTCTTACATACATCACACTGCTAAGGTTTCACACCCGTGTGGCTACGAATATGGGCATCTAAGTCAAGTTTGCGAATAAAACCTCTTTTACAAAAATTACATTCATAAGGTCTCTCACCAGTATGTAAACGAAAATGTGCTCGTAAAGTACTCTTATGTCTGAAACATTTCCTACATACATTACACACATATTGTTTCTCGCTCGTGTGAATACGAAAATGAGAATTTAAACTACCTTTTTGCTTGAAACATTTCTTACATACATCACACTCATAGGGCTTCTCATCCGAATGTTGTACCCGAATATGAATATCTAAATACATCTTTTGACTGAAATGTTTTTTACATAAATTACACTCGTACGGTTTCTCTCCTTTCTGCATACAAACATGAATGTCTAATTTAAATTTGTGACTAAAACATTTCTTACATTCATTACACTCATAAGTTCCCCGAATTGAATGTGTATAACGATGGACATTTAAGGAAGATTTGCTTTTAAAACATTTGTTACATACATTGCACTTATACATATATACTACAATATGGGGTTCTTCAAGAGGGGCATCAGAAGGTTTCTTCATGGTCGGCAGCGCGAATGTGACACCCCTGGTGTTGCATACGTCCATAGGCCACGGTAACCGCTTCCCATCAGGTGGGCCGTGTGCTTGTCTGCCAATAAGTGGTATAAAAAAAATAATTAATGGTTTCTCATCTCCGTGTATAAGTTTATGTGTATTTAAATGGTCTTTACGAATAAAACATTTTTTACATATGTTACACTCATATGGTTTCTAACCTGTATGTACGAATGTGTTGTATTAAAGTATATCTATGTTTATAGCATTTCTGACAAGTGTTGTTGGCGCTTGGGCCCAACGTGCGCGAGTGGACTGTATTGCGGGGAAGCAGATAACTGTTCTATTGACACTTTACACACAAAACAAGACAGGTGGCCGGGCTGCCGCGGATTCGATCCAGGCAGTGAATGCAGCCCGAGAAATTAGGAGAGGATGCACTAACCTTCACGACCCACGTGTTTTTCATCGCAGCCGGTACACGGATCTTCTCTTCCTTGCTCAGGAGCTGCCGTCAGCGTCACTAGATCCCTTGAGGAACACACGAGAGGCACCATCCGATCGGTAAAGGTCTATGAAGCGGTTAAAATACAACAAATATTATTCATTTCTGAGAGACGCGCGCGCGCGATCGCCTTTACGCTGGCTAGTTCAAAGCGAGACTGAGTGTCTATATTTCACAAATGGCGGACGGAAGCCATATCTATGATTAGTGCGGGAGAGGAGACGGGTATAAAAGGAGTGGGTTTCCGTGTCAAAAATACAGTTTCCACTTCGGCGCAACCATTCCCCCCGGCTTGAAGGGTTACCTTCGAAACGACAAATGCGAAACAAATCTAAAGTCTAATCTAAATCTAGGTTTGGGAAATAACAACTAAAATATAAACCTAGATTGGAGCTCGTGCCTACTGCTGGCTAGGCAGCGGGCAGAGGCGAACAAACAACACAACGCAACAGTCTCGACCAAGACGAGACGCGATTAGCCAACAACAAAATAAGGGTCTCTTCACGTGGGACCGATACAACAAGCGAGTGCTTCTTCTCCTCGGGTGGTTCGGAAACCGTAGTGGGATTGAATTGACTAACTGGCCACTTATCTAACGCGGCATGAATCCAGGACGGTCCACTAAACCATAACGGGTGATCTAATATTTGCGAAGGAAGCAGTCCACGAGAGAGACAATCGGCTGGGCTGTCGGTGCCAGCAACGTGAAAGAGATTTTTTGGCGCTAATTCCGATTGAATTTTTGCCACTCTATTAGCGACGAAGGTGTCCCAACGATGGGGCGAAGAGTGGGCCCAACACAAAGCGACTGTTGAGTCCGAAAAAGCTAAAATTCTATTAATATTAATGCGACTACTACAAGCATTGGCGATAGAGGTGATCAATCTAACCAACAATAGTAAAGCGCATAGCTCGAGGCGTGCCAGAGAGACGACCTTACGGGGAGAGACCTTCGATTTCGCGCTTATAAGGCTAATTGAAACCTTACCTACATTCGAGACATGAAAATAGACTACTCCTCCATACGCCCTCTCACTAGCGTCCGCGAAGCCTACTACCGTAACAACACTATGTTGCGATATACCTACATGACGCGGAATTTGTACTTGGTCAAGCACAGAGAGTTCTTTTCTAAAGCGAGCCCACAACTTAGCAATGTTGTCGGGCGCGGTGTCGTCCCAATCACAATTCGAAAGCCAAAGCTCTTTTATAAGTAGTTTGGCGTACAGAACGACAGGAGCTACGAATCCCATTACGTCCCATATCCGTGCCACACACGACAGGATAATGCGTTTAGTACAAGTTTGCGGGGTCGAACTACTTTTCAAACTAAACGTATCAGATGCGGGCGACCAGCTTAAACCAAGCACCTTATGCGTATCACTTTCATCGAACTCCTTAACCGAAGACAATCGGTGCGACGGTGGAATCGACTCTAACGCTGTTTGCGAGTTGCTCGTCCATTTCACGAGATCAAATTGACCCGCCTTCATGAGACTTATAACTTGAGCGGCCGTCTCGACAGCCTCGGCCTCGCTATCTACACTATACACGAAGTCGTCCATGTATAAGCCAGTCTCAATGGTGGCTCTCGCTTTAGGAAATGCATCGCCCTCGTCAGCGGCCAACTGCTTGACGGTGCGAAGTGCGTGAAAAGGGCTAGATTTAAGCCCGAAGCAAACACGATTAAACTCGTAAACCATTAAAGGTTCTTGCGGTGAAAATCTATACAAAAATCGTTGAAACCTACGATCGGGTTCGCGCACTTCAAGGCACAAAAACATTTGTCGAATATCTGCAGAGAGTGCCACAGCGAATAAACGAAAATTTACAATTATGTCAAATAAATTACCTTGAAGATTTTGACCACAATACAAAATGTCATTAAGCGACACGGAAGTGCTAGTCTTAGCACTGCCATCTAGAACTACGCGGAGTTTAGTAGTAAGCTTATCTTCTCTAATAACTCCGTGGTGCGGGATAACGTACGAAGGCTGGGTCTCGTCAGTGTCCGCAGGCGCAGGTGAGATGTAACCTTTATCTAAATATTCGTTGACAACCTCATCATAGGCTTGCTTTAACTTTGGAGACGCCTGCATCTTTCGTTCTAAACAAAGAAAGCGTCTTTCAGCGGATGCACGGGAGTCGCCGAGCGAAAAAATATCTCCCTTGAAAGGGAGCGCGACAACATAACGACCCTGCTCATCGCGAGTAGTCGTGCGACAATAAATCTCCTCAGCCATCTTGTCATCGGGGCTTAGGATTGGTGGGACATTGACCTCTTCAATCTCCCAAAACTTGCGGATGGTAGACTCCAGTGGCGGCTCGACGGTGCAACAGAACGAGGCAGTCGAGTGACTAAAACTATCTATAGAAGCGGGTGCGGAACCAATTATAACAAAACCCAGAACTGTTTCCAGGGCGTGCGGAGCGGGGTACGTCGGTCCCCCTTTGACCTTACGTGATAACTGGAGGTGCGGAAGAATCGAAGCGCCGATCAATATATCGACGACTCCAGGAACAGCGTAAGTCTCATCAGCTAAAGGCAAGTCTTTAAATTTCGTTAATAAAGACGTGTCAACTGGGACGGTAGGCAACTGTTCAGTTATTTTATCCGTAACGAACGAATCCATGTCAAACCAAATTTTATTATTAAAACGAGATCCAAACCTCGTTTTAACTGTGCCATGAACAGCTGACCGTAAACCTCCAAAACCCGTCACCACTGAGTAGGTTGAACGCCTATCAACATTGAAACCAAGACGTTGACAACAATCTTGAGTAATAAAATTACTTTGCGAAGCGCCATCTAATAGCGCTCGAACAATGTGCGGTTTACCTAATGCATCAACAATAACCACGCGAGCGGTCGCAAGACAAACCGTAGTGAGGGCAGCACTAGCGGAGAACGAACACAAGGTGACGTCATTCGTAGCGGTCCCCGGGCAGGCCGGAGCGCGTGCGAGCTCGGGCTGCGGCTGCGGCGCAGGCTGCCTCGCGTCACCGCTCGACGAACCAACTGTGCTCACCTTGGATGCGGCATTACTATTTTCAAAATGAAGCAAAGTGTGGTGTCTCGCTTGACATTTGCGACAACCATTTCCACTATTACATAAACCCACGCGGTGTTTAGTACCGAGACAATTAAAACAAAGATTATTAGCGCGAACAAATTTATAACGATCACTAGGCGACAATTTTAGGAAACCAGGACACTTGTACAGTTGCGAGTGATGAGTACTACACAAAGAGCAAACAGGTGATTGTACACGTGCTGGTGCGGTATTAACATAAGTATGGGTTGACCTCAGTGACCTCGATGACGCATCTATTTTGCGCGCGGGACTAACAACTGTCTTCGCGCCTTCATGTTTCGATGAAGAGCGTTGTAATATTTTTATATGCTCGCGAACAAAACCTTCTAAGTCTTCGAACTTAGGAATTTTATTGCCGCGATGATCCGACTCAAACAAACGAATGGTTTCGGAATCTAATTTCCTTAAACCCATATACAAAAATACGAAGTCGCAGAGGTCATCAATCTTTAGGTTCTTTACAGCGCGAACAGCTGACGCGAAAGTGTCTAGAAATTTCTCTAAGTTTTGATCGTTACATGCCGTAATAGATTTCAAATCAAACATCTGATCCAAATAGGCGTTAGCTACCGATCTTTTATCCTCATACTTAGCTTTCAAAGTATTTAAAATTAAATTATAATTCCCGGCACTAAACGTAATTCCAGCGCAAACGGTTATAGCTTTACCAGTCAATTTTTCAACAAGATAATGCAATTTTTCGTGATCTGTCAACGAATCGTTCTTATCTATTGTATTCTCAAAACTATCTATAAATCGACACCAATTGCGAATGTTACCATCAAATTCGGGTATTTGAATTGGTGGCAACTTAGGTCGGTCGCGAGTGGGGTTGGGTCGGTCAGACGGCTTCTCCAAACTCCTCGCGACGCGCTTGATACGACAATACAAATCGTCAAACGACGACAAGGCTTGATAACTCACTGAGTAATCGGGATCCAAATTCAACTCTAAAACGTTGATGTCATGCACTAAGGTTTCGAAATCCGCGCGTAGACTATCTAAGTTTTCTATAGAACACAAGAACGAATCTCTGATGACCAAATCAGAGGTTTTAAGTGCACTATCATAAATCGATTGTACGCGAGAGTAAATCATTTCTTTTTTAGCGTATAAAAGTTTCAATTGAACCTTACCGGTCTTATCAACCTTTGGGGACATGTTTACAATTAAATCTCAAACTAAAGTGCGGTAAACAATAAATATGAAATGACTTAATCCTAGCGGTACAGAGCAGCGAGGCGGCGCGAGCGTTAACTATGTAGGTAAGTAGGTGCTTACAACTGTGAATGCACGCTTGAACAAACGCGCATAGCAACAAGGTCGTACCTACGCGATGGTCGCTGTCTAGATTCAACTATTATTTCCGAGATTAAGTATTGCGTAATATCTATTCAAATTAAAATACTTTCGTATGAATTGGGATGAGATGCGAGCGAGGTAGGCACAGCCACGTGTCTACCCACGCAGGTACTAGGCAAATACGACGCGAGCCGCGAACAACGTAATTGAAAAAAACAAAACAAAGCCAAATGCGTTAGGTATTACACTGTGCCTATGCACTAGGGTGTCTGAGTATACCTAAGATCTAAGCCTAAATGTCTGGATGCGGGGTTTTCTACTAAAATAACCAGGCACTTAGGTGCGATGCGAAAATTGCGAACTACGATTAAGTGTTGATATGATACCTAACCTATTTATGTATTAGGTAGGTACAATGCGAGCCAGCGGCGAACGGACAACAAATTCTAAGCCTAAGTGTCTGGATGCGGGGTTTTCTACTAAAATAACCAGGCACTTAGGTGCGGTGCGCTCATTCCCATTAGAATAATAACAAAATACGAACTACGGCTAAGAATCCGGCTCGATCCGGACCAAAAATGGTGGCGCGTGGGCCAACGTGTGCGAGTGGACTGTATTGCGGAGAAGTAGCTAACTGTTCTATTGACACTTTACACACAAAACAAGACAGGTGGCCGGGCTGCCGCGGATTCGATCCAGGCAGTGAATGCAGCCCGAGAAATTAGGAGAGGATGCACTAACCTTCACGACCCACGTGTTTTTCATCGCAGCCGGTACACGGATCTTCTCTTCCTTGCTCAGGAGCTGCCGTCAGCGTCACTAGATCCCTTGAGGAACACACGAGAGGCACCATCCGATCGGTAAAGGTCTATGAAGCGGTTAAAATACAACAAATATTATTCATTTCTGAGAGACGCGCGCGCGCGATCGCCTTTACGCTGGCTAGTTCAAAGCGAGACTGAGTGTCTATATTTCACAAATGGCGGACGGAAGCCATATCTATGATTAGTGCGGGAGAGGAGACGGGTATAAAAGGAGTGGGTTTCCGTGTCAAAAATACAGTTTCCACTTCGGCGCAACCAAGTGTGACACGAAAAATGTTTAGGTTTTATGCTTGAACTGCTATTAACACTTTGGTCAGTACTGATTTTATTTGCAGATTTTTCTTTTCGAGCGTCATTATGATGTGATGTGTTTAGGTCTATTTTGTTGCGAGTTTCCACTATCTTGTCTCAACTGGTTTGTCGACAACAGCTCTTATAATATCTCCTTTCTGTTCTATAGCCTTGTCCAATGTTTGGTCGGTTATCTTAAGGTTGTTTAACAGTGTATGCAGAGGTGATTTAACATACACATTTCACCAAGCATTGTATTCGGTCTCACGTAATAGGGAGTGAGCCATTGTTGACGCTAAGTCTGGGCCGTATACTGTCTGATGTTAAACAGCCCAATCCCTTAGTCGCCTTGTACGACACCGCATGAGAAGAGGAACCACACTGGTATTAAGAGTATCCACTGAAAAGTAGGTAGAACCAGTCCATCAACTCACCAGTGACGACGTCAATAGGCTCCTCCTTCACGATACCCAGAGGTACGTCGCACTCCGTGTGTAAACCTAGTGCGCTGTGTATATAGGACCACTGTGCCACCGACCCTCGCTTTTTATAATCGGCTATATTTTAAGCCGATGTCTATGATTAGATGTCTCGTCTATTGTGTAAATAGTAAAGCCTTGGATGCATGAATAGTAAACACACAAACATACACACACACAAACCACACGTACAATCTTTACCTACTTATAATTAATCTTATTTTTATTAGCCTTGTGTAATTTTGGGTTTAAGTAAAATCATTGTCAACCATACCAAAGGAAAGGGCACTGCTTATCTTTAACACAGGATGCCTGTAGCCTATCTAGGAAAGCAGTTAATCATTCACTGTATCACTGTATAAATGAAATTGATTGATTCAAATTGCCGCGTGGTTCCCGGCAGAGAAGAATTTGGACTACCCGATCTCTTACCATGCGGTGTCGTACAAGGAGACTAAGGGATAGGGCTGTTTAACATCAGACAGATATATTCAGCCCAGACTCAGCCTCAGATGCTGGACTTGAGTCAACAATAGCACCCGGTAGACGGCAATAGGCTCACCACCTATTACGTGGGACCGAATTCAATGATTAGTGAAATATGAGTGTGAATTCTGCTAACCCTCCGGGGATAAGGACGTTATTATATGTATGTATGTATGTATGATTCAACACAATCACTGTGTTTAGATGTAGTTTTATTGGTATTGCTGACTGGCTTAGACTATTTCTATACAATGAAAGTCCAAAATTAAATGAAAGAGTTGATTACATATTCTCATTTACTCTACAAAAGGCCTTTTAGTTTTGGAGTTTAATTGCCAAGTTTTGAAGTCTAATAGCATTTTTTTTAACCCTTTACCAGGCCTGGGACAAACCATGTAGTAATAGTCATTGTTTTATAGATTTGTATGAGTAATAACGTTTAGTTTAAGAATTTATGAATTATATTTGGAAAATAAGCTAAAAATCCAAAAAAAAAACATGTGGGAAAACATAATCCCATTGCCTGTCTAGACTGTGCCTGTAATTATCTACATATAAAAAAGACGTGATGACACGCGTCTTATTTTAGAAAGTATAAATGAAAAATGTAATGCAGTTATTTATTCCTTATTATTAATAAAAAAGTGTAAAACGAATAAAAAAACCTTTTAGTCCATTCTCAATGGATAGGAAGGCTACTTTATTCGTCTACTGGGTTTGGATTTTGGTGGTACAATTTCATGCAAGGGGTTATACACAATGATACCTTACAAATTTCGCATTGATATTTTGACCGCTTTTCCTGTTTTCTTGTACAGCAAAACCTGCATCGCTTATATGTAGACAATTCCAAAAAATTACTTCCTTTTTGCCCGAGTCTTATTTCATCCGGAACCCCGAAAACACCTCCTTTTTTATTTTTGTATACCACCGGATTTTGTTTTTTGTTTGAGATATGGCTCGATTTCAAACTCCTGGCTAACCGTAATTTGAAATCGCGATGTATGTTTTTACGATTTTGATTTTTGTATTTATATTAAAATGTATGCGTTTTTATCGGCACTCTCAAACAAGAACCAAAACATTCGGAACCAGGATTTTTTTGACCTGCGCCCATCTTTCGTTGAATGATTTTGGGACATAATCTAAAGTTAGATCATCATTTTCATCCTCTGATGAAAACATCTCATTAAGTATACTATCGATCTGATGATCTTGTAATACCTGTAGAACAAAAAAACACAATTATGTAGGTACGTACTGACTGACAAATCAATGACTACAAAAATTTACCACTTCCCACAATTTATAATTCGACAAAATAAAGCGTATGTATTTTTTTCTATAGTTGTAATATTAAATGCATACAACCCGCGGCAAGTAACTAGTATAAAATAAAGATTTCAATATATCGGGCAATGGACATATAGCTCCCACAACAGGTTAAGTCCTCTCAGGCTAAGGTTATAAGGGTCCCCCACATGTTTTATTTTGTTAAATCATGGTATTTTTTAAGTACATATAATTTATGCATATACAGGGTGTTACAGAAAGGTGTAGTCATATTTAAGGGTCGTTACACATGCCTGATAACCAGTCGATATGCACCGGCCAATGTACAAATAGTAATAAAGTGATGACATCGTTAATCGTCTTACAAAATTGTTAAATTCATTAAATTTTTCGATATTTAGCAAAAGCGGTCGGTCACAACACTATTGTATTTTGTTCTTTCACGATAAGTTCAATTGAGTCCAATAACCTCTGCAAAATCTCTAATCTCAGCTGTGCGCCTGGTAGCCGGCCTACCAAGCGTAGGTACATTTAGAGATAGGTAACATCAGAGATATTTTGACTACCTATTACTTACCGGGGCGGGTTCTCCTTACAGCGAAACGGTGATGTACCTGATCTGGTACACCCATAGGAACGCACTAATTTATCACTTCACGATCGCAACACAAGGTGTTTAAACTATCACTTATGTAGGTCACAAAAACATGAGAGTAGGTACATGTACACATGAATGAAGAGTTTATGACGCCACAGTATGCGTGAAACTCCAAGGCATACCTACGTTTAAAAAAATATAGCAACGCGCAACGGCTCAATATGACCACCTCGTTGCTCAATGCCGTAACATGCTACCACGTACGCTTCGAAACATATCTGGGGTTACGCTACTGAAAATTTCTGATATCCGGGCTGCCATATTCTCTCTGCTGTCACATTCTGTACTTTACACTTTTTTCTTCACGTAACCTCAGAGAAAATAGTTAAACGGAGTGAGATCCGGGAGCCTCGCCGGGAAAGCGACTCACTTCACCGCCACGCCCAATCCACTGATCAAAACGCATCTTTAAATACGCGCGAACTTCCCCCTTGAAATGAACGGGGTTCACTCCGAGAACCGTTCCAGCTCGCCGCGTACTCGTTCTCGGGTCTGCTTGAAAATGCTCGAGAATACGATCTTCTGATGCAGTGGGCGCCGTAGGAGGGCTCCACGAAAACTTCCAGTGTGTTGAAGGCGGTTCACCATCTTCCTAAAACACTTCAACGAGGGAAGCCGCCGACGGTCACCCTCTAGTCTTCCGTCCACAAATCTCTCACTGTACAGCCGACGAGCTTTTCGCAAGCTACCATCAGCTGCGCCAACACAAAGCATCGTCTAATATTCGCTATTACTAAAAACCGACATTTTCACTGCACAACACAACAACAACTAGTCCACAAATAAACATGTAAACAACCTACAGAACAGAAGTCGGCACAAGTACCTACATACGAATGTTGCCAACCATTAATCTATCTAGTTCTAATAATCTAATTTAATACGTAGAATTTTGAAAACTCCACAGACCTTCTTTTTATTTTTAAGGTAAATATGACTAAAAAACCTGCAGTTAACTAATTAATGGTTAAATCAATCCCTTTGTTCAGAACAATATTCTATTTCTACTAAAAAGTACCTACATTACCTAGGTATCTACTTAATAAAAACAATGATTTTATTTTCTTACATTTTGCTATCTGTTCGCGCTAAAAATCTGAACTTAAAAGTAAAATGCTACTGAAAATCACAAGTTTTAATCATACCGAGAGGAGATAAAGGACGAATCAGGAAATAATTAATACATAAAATTAACACGATATTTTTCTTTGCGGATGACAAGACGCAAAATAAACGAACTGCTTTTCGTCTTCTATCTTTTAAAAAGCATAAACTCGTAAACATACAGTTAAATCTACTAATAAATTTACCACTTTTTCATTTAAAATCTACGCTGCTTCTACTATTTTTAACATGCCATCTACTGATTTTATAAAATCAGTTATGGCAACACTGATGCCCACTGTTTTACGCACTTTGGCGCCAAATATTATGTCCTTGGCGGCACCGATTGTCCGAATCAAAAGCGCCGCCACGCATCGCGGCCTCATCAAAGGACTCCGCGGCCGAACGTATTACCTATGAAATTAGGGTAGAGGTACTGGTTTACGTCCATTAAAAAATATTTTTATATTTAAATCTGGATTTTTCAACTATGACTTTGTGTTTCTTTAAGTGCGGAAACCCCCTCGCATTGAGTTTGGATTGGACAATTGAATGGGCTATCGCGCTCAAATTTAATCAAAATCAGAGTTGTGTACTTACTCTGAAAAAAATCGCAGTTACTATTCAATCTACTGGCTCGTTATCTGTTGTTATTTAAGAGACAACTTTTTCAACGACGTGATTTTCGCACCGCTAAATAAACTAAATATTTTTTTATACTACTTAGCAACAAGCATACGACCCACTGACTGAACAACATTGTTATCTATTTAAAAAAAATGTAATTCAGTAGGTAATACATCTGCTACTAAGAATGCAGAAAATAATAAAATTCTGACCATGGTCGAGTATTAGTCAGTTCACCCTATTTAGGTATATGAAAAAAAATAACAAATGATTTTTTCTTATCAATTATTTTAGGGTACCGTAGAACTTCTTGTTTCAAAAACTTTGAAGAAACCGCTCTTACATTTTATGTTATCCTGGTACTTGAACATATTTTTGTTCACTTTATTATGCTTTTTTTATGCTTTAAGGAAAGGTTTTGTGAGAGTTTTGTATGAAATAAGAATTGGTACGGAACCAATCATAATAAAGGGCGTGGCGATTTGGAGTGAAAGAGAAGATATTATAATATTATGAAATATTTTAGGGTACCGCAATGAATGTTACTTTAACGAACTCTTATGAAGGACCTCTTACAGTCTATGTTATCCGGGTACGACATGATATTCCTTAGTAAGTTCTGTGTGCATTTTTGTACACCGTCGTTGTTTATGTTGTTGTGCTCATTAACATGGCACCTGGCTTCCTGGCTTCCAAACAATAACAATCCTCAAACAAAATCCGATAATAAATAACTGCGAAACTCAAACTAAGGCAAACGTGCAACGATCACAGTATTGCGGATGCTGCTTTTTTATACCACTTAGGTGGCAGCACGGCCCACCTGATGGAAAGTGGTTACCGTGGATTCGCGCTGCCGACTCTGTAATCACAGAGTTTCTGTGCCGTCATTGAAGAAGACAAAGCAGAACATGCCTTTAGTCTTTTTACTGACAGCACGAATTCTCCAGTGAGCTCTGGCTACCCTACTCACCGCCGGGTACACAACACGAAGTTATTATGGCCGCGGTATTCTGTAGGGCTATGGGACTTCCCCAGTCGGACAACTCAATTGGGCGGGAATACCGCCGTGTCCTATCTCCTGCTGGTCTCGAAAGTGTGCGGGGATGCGAGAGGCAAACAACCCTGTTTTCGAAACTGTTGCCATGTTAATTACGTTTGGAAAAGTACGGTATCCTCATCTTACCCTGGAAAGGAGTGGCTTTCAACCGCCGCCGCGGGATTACCAGGTGCTGTATTAACAGGTGTCCGGACTTGTCACCCCTGTGCACTGTGCAGTGGATTGGCGTCGGCGCTTATGTATTCTAGACAAAATCGAGGATACGGCCGGTATAACATTACATCCATCACAAAGCCATATGCAAAATCAGAAGAATTTATACAAACTTGTTGTCAATTAGAAGATGTACCTGATAATTTTTTAATATTATGTATAGGCGAAAATGATACTAATCCAATCAAATGCATGATTAATCTGACTACCATTTTAAATTATTTTAAGAAAGCCAATGTACTTTTATTAAAGGTAAACAAAAATAGATATTTAAATGAAGTAATGTTAAATAACTCAATTAAAAATATCTGTAGAAACTTTGAAAATTGTACGTTTATAGATTTGACATTTACAAATCATTTTACTAAAAATCAGTTCATTATTCACTATTGTACTATAATTAATTCTACAGTTGACACACATTATTATGCAAGAAATTTCCTGACATTTCGAAATATTAAAAAGACCTTGTGTACAAATAATCTTAAACAATCCGGTATTAAAAAAGGCACAATCCCATATTATTTTCCGATAGTGAAACCGAAGCATATTCGTTCTTGTGATACAGATACCAGTAAAGACCAGTTGAATTCAACTTTTTTTCGTTAATAACGATCAAGTCAATACCAGTGTTAGTACATTGACATTATTGCATCAGAATATAGCGGGCTTATTAAATAAGGAGGATCAGCTAGAGATATGTCTGAATGGATTTGCAACAAATAAAAAGCCAATACACATAATATGTTTAACCGAATCGTTTGTACGGTCGGGTGATGAGTGTAACGTACATATTAGCAACTTTAAGTTGGTGAGTGCTTTTTGCAGACAAGATAAAGAGCGGGGGGGTGTATGCATCCTAGTCAGAAAGCATTTAGAATGTGAACCTATTAGTATTTGTAATGAGTTGGCTTTAGAAAAATCCTTCGAATGTTGTGGAATTAGAATACCTAAATTACAGTGCATTATTATCTGTATATATAGAATACCCAATTCAGATGCTAGTACACTTCTCGAAAGACTGGAAATATTACTTCACAAATTAAACCTTAAATCTAATACAAAACTAATTATAGCAGGTGACACTAATATAAACACATTGAAACATAGCACTTTTTCGGAAACTTTAATGAATCTGTTGTTAAATTACAATTTGTACCTACACATCAAGGAACCCACGCGCCAAAATAAGACATGTATTGACCACATAATAAGCAACATTCATGATGCGGAAGGGCACGTTCATAGGTTGTTTCTATCTGATCATGAAACTGGACAAACATTATCATTTCCAGCTGCAAGGGACCGGCAAACACCCGCATATTGGTATGCATTAAGGAGAGATTTTAATAAGGAAAACGTTGAAAAATTTAAAACCTACATCTCCTCTTTATCATGGTCAGAGGTATATAATGAACCAACCTGCAACAGTGCATTCGATCAATTTCATGATATGTTTTCACTCCTGTACAATCTGTGCTTTCCCATAAATAAAATTAAAATAACAGAAAATAACACGGGTCCTAGGTGGTTAACAAAGGGAATAAAAGTATCAGCCATGACAAACAGAAAGTATAGATACCAGTATTATTTAAAAAAAAATGTAGAAAATAAGAATAAATACGACGAATATAACACATTATTTAGAAAATGTATAATTATATCTAAAAAAAGTCACTACAAAAAATACATAACAAATTCGCAAAATAAATGTAAAGCATCATGGAAAGTTATAAAAAACGATAGTGGTATAACGAGGCATGATATTGAAATGGTTGAGTGCAATGGAGAGGAAGTGCGAGATGCAACACAGATTGCGAATAAGTTCAACGATTACTTCTTATCTCTTGTTAATTCAACAAACATAAACAATCCAGACTACTCGTTGATAATTAAGACAGACCCAACTATATTTTTGCAACCCATAACGGAATTAGAAATAGTTAAAATCATAAAATCGCTCAAAAATACAAACGCAGTCGGTTATGATGGTATATCTACATTTATTTTAAAACAATGTGATATGGAGCTGGCAGAGGTCTTGTGTCATTTGGTCAATCAAACATTTATACAAGGTGTATTTCCCGAAAAATTAAAGATATCTACAGTGAGGCCCCTTCACAAGAAACACAGTAGATTGCAAATGAGTAATTATAGACCTATAACTCTGATTCCTGTGTTTTCAAAAATCTTTGAAAAAGCCATGTGTTCGAATCAATGACTTTTTGAAAAAATTCAACATCATAGTCCCAGAGCAAAATGGTTTTCAGGCTAACAAGTCAACCACACTGGCAGCTTTTAACTTGTTTAAGAACATTACTGAAAACATTGATAGGAAGAGACAAGTATCTGCTGTGTTCTTTGATATGAGTCGCGCATTTGATTTTGTAGATCACAAAATACTGATCAGCAAATGTGAACGATATGGGCTCAGGGGCAAGGCTCTCGAATGGATAAGTAGCTATCTCCAAAATCGTACACAATGTGTTGAGATAGACCGGGTTGACAATAAAAATGCTTAAATGCCTTTAGATCACAGTTTGCGCCAAATACATCCGGCGTGCCCCAGGGAAGTGTTCTGGGTCCTCTACTCTTTCTTCTCTATATTAATGATATACCTAAAGTTATAAAAAATCACTGTACTTTATTCGCAGACGATATATCAGTTGTAGTGTCCGACGTCAGGGGTCAACCACAGCACATTTTTGATGTAAATACTGCAATAAGCGACGTAATGAATTGGCTAAATAAGAACAATCTGACCGCCAACATAGCTAAAACAAAAATTTTACAATTTGAGAATTACAAATCAAATAACAAACCACTAAAGATCACCTATCAGGGTACAGATATAGAGACAGCAGTTGATACTAAATTTTTAGGTATTACATTAGACAAACACTGTAATTGGCACTTGCATATAGATGGCTTATGTTCCAAAATAAATCGGTTCGTTTTTGCTTTAAGACGACTACGCAAAACAGTGAATTTAAAAACTGCAATGACTGCTTACCACGGCTATATACAATCAACTTTACGATACGGTTTATTGTTATGGGGTAACTCAAATCATATCTCAAAGGTCTTTATATGTCAAAAAAAATGTATTCGAGCTATGGCGAACATTGGGCCACTAGACTCGTGTAGACCAGCCTTTAAAAGTCTTAGGCTGCTGACGTTGACGTCACTATACGTTTTGGAAATTGGCATATTTGTAAGGAAGCATCCGGAGTTGTTTAAAAAGGCCAGTGAAGATAAGTTGTACAAATCTAGGGATACCACGAAACTTCTGCTGCCTAGCTGTAAAACTTCTCTCCATCAAAATAATTCACATTATATGACAGCCAAAATTTATAACCACATACCCAGACCCATTAGAGAGCTAACCTTCAACAAATTTAAGAAAGCACTAACTACCTGGCTGATTGAGAAGTGTTATTATAGTGTCAAGGAGTTTCTTGAGGATAAATGATGATTTTAATGTATGTCATTTTAATGTATTATGTGGGACTTATTGTATTGACTTTTAATGTATTATTGTATGTGTAATTATTAGTAGGTAGGTATTGTGTATTCTTTTATATAAAAAATAAATAAATTATACTTGCATGTATTCTTGACACTAAATATTGACATTTTTGGACATTTTATATGTATTCTATTTTTAATTTTAATCTTATTACAATTGAATTGCCTACATCATCATCAATCGAATATGTAACATTTTCAATGGATTTTGCATGCAGAGAAACTGCGAAGCATGTCGGACCTTATTTGTTTTTGTAACACCATTGTAACATACCGTGTTTCGAGCAATAAATGATTTACTTACTTACTTACTCCTGTTCTCGAAAAATCAACCAGCACTTTGAGGCTTTGCGTGCTCTCCACTGTGTCCAATGCTAGTCAGGAACACATGAAGAGTCACCCAGAAACCCTTTACAGGATCATTCCTGTCTCGGCCGGGATTTTGAGAGAGGAGAGAGGTTCTGCCGTATTCACGCGCAGTTGCGGTGCGGAGGTTCGCAACCAAGCACCTTATGTATCGTGTACCTACCCAACAGCTTGGATTTTTGTACTATTTGACTAATAATTGTAACTTCCCATCAGGTGGGCCGTGTGCTTGTCTGCCACCTAAGTTGTATAAAAACCGAAAGTCTATTTCTTTGCACAACATTTCAATTAAATTGAGTACGGAACCAATTTTAATTAGTATAATATTAAGGGGCGTGGCTGGAAATTCGGTAGTCCACGGCTCCTGGTATTGAATGTAGGTTAACCTTTACCTAAAGTAACTTTGAGACAAGTCTCACATTTCGCATGGATGATTTCAGGAACATAAAAATGTTTTATTATTGCTTAAAGTAAATTTTGTTTTAATTTAATACTATTTTAACGAGTTATAAGCTGTTTCAGAGTTTCTTTGCCCGATAAAAAAAAAAGAAAATAGGTTAGCTAGAAAGTAAGTAGGATGATATTGAGACAGGGCCTATCAAATCAGATCGTTTGGTAAACCTACTCGGGTTCAAACCGTAGAGTTCATTTGTAACATCGCGCTTCAGCTGCTGCAGCCCTGGTTAGTTTTTTAGTGTTGTGCGTTTGTCGGCAATTTCCACTAGTTTACACATGGTCGATAAAAAAGAAAATTATTTATCTACGTGATACAAAGTAAATCGGTGTTTATACTGCCGCGAAAATTTTATTTATATCACACGTAATGCGTCCCTCGAATATGACTACACCTTTCTGTAACACGTTGTATTACTAGAAAAACTCAAAATCTACAACATATAAAAAAATTGCACGACTTACCTTCTTCCGCCATTACGAATAAAATACGCTACACTTTACACAAAAAAAACCGTTACACGGACGACCATAGGAAATATGATTGTAAAAGTGACATTTTCGTTCAGTTGCAACTTTTTTTGTTGTGTGACCACAGATAATATTTCTATTTTGAAGCTTTTGACAGTTTGTGGGACATTCTTTACCAAAACCCGGTAATAACCTCCAAAAATCCATGTGGGAAGCGCTCAATCCATAGCCTAGTTAAGGGTTAATATAGAACACGTTAAACTTCGTCTTACCTGATGGTAAGCTGAAGGAAAAGTCTCAGAAAAGAGGGTCACCATTATTTACACATACCATGTGACAATTGTAACACTTTTTTTTTTACGAGCGCAAAATCCTCACGGATACCTCCCCACCGGAGCCGGTGGAGGAGGTTACGTCGGGCTCGAACCGACTAAAACGCACGCCGCCTGTGGGTCGTTTTGGTTGCCGAAGGTGAGGTGACAGCTATATCCTTCGCACCCCGGCCGACCCAGGGCCATCTCTTACGATCTGGCCCTCTTCTCAGGTGTGGGGACTACAGTCTCCAACTCGTCCCCGGAAAGCCGCCGCTGCAACAATGGTAACACTTGACGGCCTCATCATGTGCTTTTTCACGCCCCGCTTAAAGGACAAATTATGTTTTAGCAGTGTCGGTGGTTTTGCTTTAGCTGAAACGACGTCCAGCTTTCCCGTTTTATCTAATACTCTGCCGGTGAATGTATACCTATAGCCTCTGTGGCGTGGTGGTAGTGAATGCGACCGCCACGTAGGAGGCGCTGGTTCGATCCCCGCTCAATGCAAATATTTGTATGCATGAATATGGGTTTTTTTTTATACCACTTAGGTGGCAGACAAGCACACGGCCCACCTGATGGAAAGTGGTTACCGTGGTGAGTTTCTGTGCCGTCAGTGTAGAAGACAAAGCAGGACTAGCCTTTAGTCTTCCCACTGACAGCACAAATTCTCCAGTGAGCTCTGGCTACCCTACTCACCGCTGGGAACACAACACGAAGTTATTATAGCCGCGGTATTCTGTAGGGCGGAGGTACTGCCCAGTTGGACTGCTCAATTGGGCGGAAATACCGCCGCGTCCTAAAACCTAATAAATTGCATTGGTCTGGGTGTTTCTATGTTCGTATTTACAAAAAAAAGTATTTTATATTTTTCAACACTTTATTCCAAAACACCCTAAAGTACTCTTTCTTTACAAATTAACTGTATTTTTTAATGATAGTTCACGCAATGTGTTCTTAATGACCTCTTAACCATAAAACATTTCTTACATACATCACACTGCTAAGGTTTCACACCCGTGTGGCTACGAATATGAGCATCTAAGTAAGATTTGCGAATAAAACCTCTTTTACAAAAATTACATTCATAAGGTCTCTCACCAGTATGTAAATGAAGATGTGCTCGTAAAGTATTCTTATGTCTGAAACATTTCTTACATACATTACACACATATGGTTTCTCGCCCCTGTGTATAAGAATGTGAGAATTTAAATTACCTTTTTGCTTGAAACATTTCTTACATACATCACCATCACCTCATCACATCATCCGAATGTCGCATCCGAAAATGAATATCTAAATACATCTTTTGACTGAAATGTTTTTGAACATAAATTACACTCGTACGGTTTCCCTTCTTTCTGCATACAACCATGAATGTCTAATCTAAATTTTTTATTAAAACATTTCTTACATTCATTACACTCATAAGGTCCCTGAATTGAATGTCTATGACGATGGGCATTTAAGGAAGATTTGCGTGTAAAACATTTGTTACATACATTGCACTTATATGGTTTCTCATCTCCGTGTTTAAGTTTATGTGTATTTAAATAGTCTTTACGAATAAAACATTTTTTACATACGTTACACTCATATGGTTTCTCACCTGTATGTGTTCGAATATGTTGTATTAAAGTATTTCTATGTTTATAGCATTTCTGACAAGTGTGACACAAAAAATGATTAGGTTTTATGCTTGAACTGCTATTAACACTTTGGTCAGTACTGATTTTATTTGTAGATTTTTCTTTTCGAGCGTCATTATGATGTGATGTGTTTAGGTCTATTTTGTTGCGAGTTTCCACTATCTTGTTCTTCTCAACTGGTTTGTCGACAACAGCTTTTATAATCTCTCTTTTCTGTTCTACAACCTTGTCCAATGTTTGGTCGGTTCTCGTAAGGTCTAATCTAAATTTGTGACTAAAACATTTCTTACATTCATTACACTCATAAGTTCCCCGAATTGAATGTGTATGACGATGGAAATTTAAGGAAGATTTGCTTTTAAAACATTTGTTACATACATTGCACGTATATGGTTTCTCATCTCCGTGTATAAGTTTATGTGCATTTAAATAGTCTTTACGAATAAAACTTTTTTTACATACGTTACACTCATATGGTTTCTCACCTGTATGTGTACGAATATGTTGTATTAAAGTATATCTATGTTTATAGCATTTCTGACAAGTGTGACACGAAAAATGATTAGGTTTTATGCTTGAACTGCTATTAACACTTTGGTCAGTACTGATTTTATTTGTAGATTTTTCTTTTCGAGCGTCATTATGATGTGATGTGTTTAGGTCTATTTTGTTGCGAGTTTCCACTATCTGGTTCTTCTCAACTGGTTTGTCGACAACAGCTCTTATAATCTCTCCTTTCTGTTCAACAGCCTTGTCCAATGTTTGGTCGGTTCTCTTAAGGTTGTTTAACTGTGTATCTTTACGGCACTTTTGCGGGTTGAGTCGTGTAGCATCTGAATTACAAAAATATAGAGAATATCAAGTTTTTTTTATTTTTTTATACAGGACACGTCAATTGGATTTCGCCTTGCCTGATGGTAAGCTGCAGGCAAAGTCCCAGAAAAGAGCGTCACCATTACTCACACATACCGTGTGACAATGGTGACACTCAGCTTGACGGCCTCATCATATGCTTTTTCACGCCCCGCTTAAAGGACCCGGGACTGTAGGAAGAAGGAAACACGTGAGCTGGTAATGAGTTCCAGGCCTTAATGGTGCGACAGAGGAAAGAGTCTCCGAACCGCTTGGTTCTTGATCGGATGTTTTGCACCGTGTGCGGATGACATCTAAGACCTGCACGACGTGCGGAAAGGGTAGGGTGGGACTAATTGGAAGAGCTCATCAGAACACTCCCCATGATACAGACGGTAAAGTACAGCCATGGACGCAACATCTCTACGCAGCTGTAAAGGTTCTAGGGTGTTCGTGATCTCGGGATTCCCAATGATGCGGACCGCACGTCGCTGCAACCTGTCGAGAGCATCTAGTAAGTACTTTGCTGAACCATCCCAGAGATGCGAGCAGTATTCCACACAGGAGCGAATTTGTGCCTTGTATAGAAGACACCGCTGCTCCGGCGTGAAAAATCGTCTCACTCTGTTCAGGATTCCGAGTTTTCGTGAGGCTGTTTTGATGATACTTTCGATGTAATTTTTGTTATTCAGGTTGCAGCGAACATCCATACCTAGGATATTGAGATTGTCCTGCAGTGGCAGTGGCGTGCTCTGAAGAGTGGGGAGGGGAAGGAAAGAAGATACTTTTGCTGTAAACGCACATGCCTGCGTCTTCTTGGCATTGAACTCAACCAGGTTCTCAGAGCCCCATTGAGAAGTGTGATTCAGGATCCCGTTAAGCTCAGTGACAAGAAGCTGCCTTTTCTCTGCGATATCTGACTGCTTGGCCGCAGGATGTCCATGATAACTCCTATGTAAAGTGCTATCATCTGCATAACAATGAACATTGCCGTAGACAGCAGGTCGTTGATATGCAGAAGAAAGAGAGTGGGTGATAAGACGGACCCCTGGGGCACGCCAGCATTTACCTGCAGAAACTCCGAAGCTCGTCCGTCACAAAGGACGCGAATACGGCGCCCCTGCAGGAAGCTAGCAACCCAGTTGCACAGCCTAGAATGCAGACCAAAGGCAGGTAGCTTGGAAAGAAGCGATTTGTGCCAGACTCTATCGAAAGCTTTGGCGATGTCAAGACTAATTGCCGTGCTTGTCCATAGCCTCACCCCAAAGATGGGTAACGTATGCTAGAAGATCACCCGTTGACCGTTTCGGTCTGAAGCCATATTGCCGGTCATTAATTAAGGAGTGATCCTCTAGGTGCCGCATGAGCTGTTTGTTAATTATGTGCTCGAACACTTTGCGTGCAGCACTGAGGTGACGGCTATGGGTCGATAGTTGGCTGGCTTCGAGCGATCCCCCTTCTTGGGAATCGGCTGAACATTCGCCTCTTTCCAAGGCAAAGGCACTGTACCCGAACTGTAGGACAGCCGGTACAGGCGCGTAAGCATTGGAGACAACTCCGCTGTACATTTTTTCAAAACTAACGCTGGAATATCATCCGGAACACTGGCTTTCCGGACATCGAGTGATTGCAGCACTGCACGGACATCGCGTTGACTGATATGGATATCAGGCATCGCGTGGTCACTGTCGAGTAGTATTGGTGGCTGCGTACCACAATCATCGATTCGGGAGTTGGCCGCAAAGAGATTAGCCAGCAGATTTGCCTTCTCTTGCGGCTCATGGGCCAGGGATCCATCAGGGTTACGCAGCGGAGGCAGCGAAGGCTGACAGAAGTTGGCTTGCACGGCTTTAGCCAGTCGGCAGTAGCCACGGCTTCCCGTGGGATGCATCACTAGTTCTTGACCAAGCCGCGCTATGCGCAGGGCATCCGCTTTGACGTAGGCCCTTCTACAGACCTTTGTGGCTCTGTTGTACGCCGCCTTGAAGTGGCCCAGATTGGGATGGCGCGTGGCGCGCGCCCTTACCTTAGCGCGGTACGCAGACTGTTTTTGTTCAACAGCTTCCGAGCACTCGCGCCCAAACCAAGGGCGCACCCCGCGGCCGCCGTTCCTGAAGTGTTACATAAAGGGGTGGCAGGATAATTAAGATACCTATTATACATAGGTTACACTAAAAGTTTCCGGAACTGGCCACTTACATAAACAATATTTAAAAATTTATTACAACATTTGAAAATAGAACTCTTTGGCTGTAGAATACAGTTTGTTTCATCTGACTGTCTTTTATTTTTACCTTGTGGCGCCATTTAAAAAATTGTGTGTCTGCATCAACATGGATTTAACTCGGGAAAATTTTCGTAGTATGATTTTCTACGATTTTAAGTGTAATTTGACGGCTCAACAGAGCATCGCTCGGCTTGAAACAGCTTTTGGCGATGAAGCTCCATGCAAGACGACTGTTTATAGCTGGTTTGCAGAATTCAAGCGTGGTCGTATCAATCTCAGTGACGAATCTCGCGATGGTCGGCCGTCCACCGCTGTGACCAACAAAAACATCGATGCTGTGCGCCGTATGATTGAAACAGACAGGCATGTGACCTACCATGAAATTCGCGCATCCTTAGAAATAGGCATGAGTCAAATACAATTAATCCTACACAAACATTTGGGTGTGAGAAAGCTGTGCTCGCGGTGGATCCCACATAACTTGACCGAGGATCAAAAAACGGACCGCGTCACTTGGTGCAGTGCCATGCTTACCAGATTCAACGAAGGTGCGTCAAATTTGGTGTGGGACATAGTAACAGGTGACGAAACATGGATTTATTGCTACGATCCCAAAACAAAGCAGCAATCGAGCGTATGGGTCTTTCAAGATGAGCCGAAATCAACCAAAGTGGCGCGCGTGAAAAGTGCATCTAAGCGGATGATTGCTTCTTTTTTTAATAAAACTGGACACGTGGCTACTGTTGCTTTAGAAAATCGTCGTACTGTGAATAGTGACTGGTACACGACCATTTGTTTGCCGGAAGTTATTGACGAACTCCGTAAAAATAACCGTAAACGCCGTATCATCCTGCACCACGACAATGCTAGTTCTCACACGGCCAGACAGACAAACGACTTTTTGAAGGCGAAAAATGTAGAACTCATGAGTCATCCTGCATACAGTCCCGACCTGGCACCTTGTGACTTTTATCTGTTCCCAAAAATTAAGAACCAATTACGCGGCCAACGATTTTCATCACCAGAAGAGGCTGTCGAGGAGTATGAAAAACACGTTTCAGAGGTCACCACAGAGGAGTGGCACAAAAGTTTTCAAAACTGGTTTGATCGAATGAAAAAGTGCATAGACGCCAAGGGAGATTATTTTGAAAAACAATAAATTAATTTTGTACCTTTAATAGTATTTTTTCATATTCATTCCGGAAACTTATAGTGCGCCCCACGTATATTCAAATATTGGTGCCACTTCATTTGTTGTTGTTTATAATCGATTATACACACATACATATATATAATCACGCCTTTATCCCTGGAGGGTTAGGCAGAGGGAATTAACACACACATTTCACCAATCATTGTATTCGGTCTCACGTAATAGGGAGTGAGCCATTGTTGACGCTAAGTCTGGGCCGTATACTGTCCGATGTTAAACAGCCCTATCCCTTAGTCGCCTTGTTCGACACCGCATGAGAAGAGATGGGGTCGTCCAAATTCTACTCTGCTGGGAATAACACTGGTATTAAGAGTATCCACTGAAAAGTAGGTAGAACCACAGTCTATCAACTCACCATTGACGACGTCAATAGGCTCCTCCTTCACGATACCCAGAGGTACGTCACACTCCGTGTGTAAGCCTAGTGCGCTGTGATATAGGTCTGCGACATCTTGCTCTACCCCGACATCTGCAAATAAGTACATTAAACACTTCATTTATTTTTATACCACTTAGGTTGCAGACAATCGCACGGCCCATCTGATGGAAAGTGATTACCGTGGCCTATGGACGTGTGTAACACCAGAGAAGCCATACTCGCGCTGCCGACCCTGTAAGCACAAAGTCTCTGTGCCGTCAGTGTAGAGGACAAAGCAGGACAAGCCTTTAGTCATCCCACTGACAGCACAAATTCTCCAGTGAGCTCTGGCTACCATACTCACCGCAACACGAGGTTATTATAACTGTTACACGAAGGTATTGCTCTAACCACTGGGCTACAGTCACATTTTGAGCATTCCAAATTCGAATATTCTGGACATCTTCAGGAGTAGAGCAAGGGATATATATATATATATAAATCGCGAAGGACTTCTTGCTTCTTCACAAACTACCACCCTGCGGCGTCCACCGAATGTTGTGAGATTTTTAATGTTTTCAATGCGTATGTAAGATGTTTTAATGTTTTCAATGCGTATGTAAGATGTTTTAATAAGTATCATATCAATAGTGGATGTCAAATTTCATTTAAACGTTAAATGGTGATATTGAAATTAAATATTTCTGGCTGAATGTGTGCGTCCGATCACTCTTAAATTTTTCTTGCACACTGAATACCTGCCTATACCTACTAAACACTGCATGCACATTCCCGCCTCCATCCGAATGTATGTTTAAATCAATTCCGTATAATACTCTGCATATATCATAATGATTATAATAACTAAATTACATCTATCTACTATTGAATTCAGATTGGTTGCGAGTACTGTTTTTGAATTATTGTATCCAGCTTATTAGCCAAGAGGCTTCCATCTATATAAGGGCTTATAATGAATCCAGGCACAGATAATAAATAATTAATAGTTAACCTACAAAAGTGACAATACATATATGTATATAGCGTAGGTATTTTCACTTTGGTGGTTTACAAAATCTTAAAAAGCAATATAATCATTTTTGACGACTGACAGGTTAGTTTGTATGTATAAACGGGTAAGCTCAGAGGTACAGGCTGGTGTGAACAGGTAAGTCCAGAGTTGGACAGGTAAGTATTGTTACGACCGCCGTGGATATCTCGAAAACTAATAATCGAATCTTCAAGAAATAAAAACGCATTGTTAGTGACGAGGTACTCTATCGAATGGCTTAGAAAAATCTAGTATCGTCAACAATTAGTCACAACCTACCTACGAGTACCTACACACTCTTTTGAATAAAAACAAACAATAGGTAAATATCGAGAATGTACTCGAAGGTCAGCGACGGCGGCAAGATCAAAGAATAGGTATTTATCGCTCGCGAACTTTCTAGATAATTCGATCCTCCTAATTTAGAGGTATAAAAACATGCTCGCATAGCGACACGATTCATTCTGTCTTTGAGACCGAAAGCGAACACAGCGAACTTGAACGACCGAAAAAGATTCTGCCTGCGACCTGAGCAACGACTGTGGACTAATGTGAACTAGTGATTAAATTGTCTAGTTTGTGGTGAGCTAATAAATCTCTTCGTTGAGTAAACGGCATTTAATTGTACCCCGTGCACGTAACAATTGGTGTCAGAAACGGAATGCCGTTATTACCACGTGAAAACGAAGGGCGTACTCCACGGACCAGACGTCAAGTGGAAATGGATGCCACACGTCAACGACCCCCGGAAAAGGAAGGGAGTCAGGCCGATGCTGCTGTCTCAGCGGGAACTACGGCAGCGCCAGATGGAACCTCGTCAGATACTAACATGATGACGCTACTGGCTTCTATGCAGCAGATGATGCAGGCATCCAGGCAAGAGATGCAGGTTTATATGCAGCAGATGATGCAGGCTTCTATGCAGCAGATGATGCAGGCTTCCAGGCAAGAGATGCAGGCCTCCAGGCAAGAGATACAGGCCTCCAGGCAAGACATGCAGGCCAACCAGGAAGCTGTCATGGGTAAAATCGATGCAGTCATCCACGCACTGGGGGATAAGGTGAAGAACCTCGAAGCCGGCTTGCAAATGCTGAGTAATGAAATGGCCTTGAAGACTGGGACCATGGATGACCGTTTGCAAGTTCTAGAAAAGAAGATGGAAACCTGGGGACCTGTTACCGTGACCTCACCATCATCAGCAAAGTTCGACCTACCACACTTTGATGGAACTTCCTCGTGGACAGCCTTCAAGTACCAATTCGAGATATTGGCAAAAACTAAAGCCTGGAGCAACGAGGAGTCATTTATGGCCTTGACACTTGCATTACGAGGAGATACCTTAATAATACTGGAAAACCTTGGTCTTTGATGGAAGCTTTAGACACACGTTACGGTGATAAGCACCGGGAAAATGCCTACCGGGCGCAGCTTTGGGAGAAGAAGCAAAAATCTAGTCAAAGCCTCCAGGAATGGTCTATGAAGGTTGAAAGACTCGTTCATCGGGCCTACTCATCGACTCCATGATGATAGAGACCATTTTGCTAGAGGCCTTCCTAAATGGTATACGAGATGCAGAAGTGAAAGCTAGTGTACAGTTGCGTCACCATCAGACCTTGAAAGAAGCACTGGCTTATGCTCTCGAGGTGGAAACTGTGCGGCAGAATGCTGGAATAAGTAAGGTTAGGGAGGTCAAAGAGGTGGTTGCAGAAGAGAGGAAGCCACGGTATGTCCCAACGTGTTATTCCTGTAGAGGAAGGGGCCATATTCAATCAGAGTGTCCTTCGCGAAAACGGAGGAGGGTCACGGACTCCGGGACTCACGGACCCAAAAGACTAAATGCCGCCAGGGCCGCGGGGCGGGCGCTGGCTGGTCGACATGAGGCCCCAACCATCACTATAACTCAAGTTTGCAATGGAAATAGTTTGATCATCGAGGCCACCTTAAACAATCAACCTTGCAGTTTAACAGTGGATACTGGAGCTTCACGTACAGTTATTAAACCAGAATTGCTGAAACGCACCATAAGGTGGGTAAAACGATTTCCAAGGTGCCAGCTTCAGACCGCTACTGGCCAGCCAGTGACCGTTCTCGGTGAAACAGACGTGGATGTAAGAATTGGCGACCAAATATACCAGCAGTCAGTGCTCATTGCTAATATTACTGATGACTGCATTTTGGGACTGGATTTCTTGAGGAACCACAGATGTGTCTTGGATATACCTAGAGGAGTGCTGAGATTCCCTGATCAGGAAGTTTGTTTACAAGGATCGCACCCGTGCTCTCTTTACTGCTTAACGGATACAACGTTAGCTCCTAAATCGGAAACATTAGTCAAAGTGAAGTTTCCCGCGAAGACTGAACAAAGAAGATGTCTTATTGTGGAAGATGCCGGCAGTCATCAAAATTTAATAACACAACACAACCTTATTGAAACCGAACGGAATCGCTAGAGTGAGAATTTTTAACCTCAGTTATGAAATAGTTCTCCTGAAGAAGAATAGTGTGGTCGGAAGATGTGAGGAAGTAAAGTGCCTGAGGCGGTTGAACCACACTTCGACTCAACAAGGTGGTACACAAATCTCCGAAGATCACCGGATTGAGACAGGTGACTCCAGGCCCATAAAACAGAGACCTCGACGTTTACCATGGGCTAGAGAAGGGGAGGTAGCAGATATGATTAAAGACATGGCTGAGAGCAAAGTGATCGAACCTTCTACGAGTCCATGGTTATCACCTGTGGTACTAGTAAGAAAGAAGGATGGTAGCACAAGGTTTTGTGTGGATTACCGAATGTTAAATAATGTCACTAAGAAAGACAGTTATCCTTTGCCTAGAATTGATGATACCCTGGACATGCTTAGTGGTATGAAATGGTTTTCAACCATCGATTTAAAAAGTGGCTACTGGCAGGTGGAGATCAGTCCTGAAGATAAAGAGAAGACAGCCTTTAGTACAGGAGTTGGAAACAGATTATGGCATTTTAATGTTATGCCATTTGGGTTATGTAATGCCCCGGCCACGTTTGAACGCCTCACGGAAAGAGTAATGGTGGGTCTACTCGGAGATGTCTGTCTGGTTTACCTGGACGATGTCATAGTTATGGGACGCAGCTTCAAAGAAAACCTGAAAACCTGGAAAAAGTTTTTACTAGAATCCGTGAGGCTAACCTTAAACTGAGTCCAAAGAAGTGCGCTTTATTTGAAAGGGAGGTCAGCTATCTTGGACATGTGATCTCCACGAAAGGAGTTAAAACCGACCCCAATTAGATAAGAGCTGTTCAGGAATGGCCTGTTCCAAAAAACAAAACGGAGATTCACGTGTTTCTGGGACTATGCGCGTATTACAGACGCTTTATTAAGCATTTCTCGGATATTGCCAAACCACTACACAGACTAAGGGAAGATAAACGAGACTTCGTTTGGGACTTAGATTGCGAACAAGCTTCTAGTACACTTAAACAACGGTTGTGCGAAGCTCCTATATTGGGTTATCCTACCAGGGAAGGAAGATTCATTGTGGATACGGATGCCAGCAACACCGGCTTGTGGTGTTGCTGGCATGCGGTGGAGTGTTGTCACAAGTGCAAGGAGATCGCCATGTTGTAATAGCATACTTCAGCAAATCGCTATCCAAGCCGGAAAGAAATTACTGTGTCACTCGTCGTGAACTTTTCGTTGTGGTGAAGTCCTTACAGCATTTTAATAAGTATCTTATAGGAAGAGAGTTTACACTAAGGACAGATCATGCTGCACTACAATGGTTGCTGCAATTCAAGAATCCGGAAGGTCAAGTAACAAGATGGATCGAGCAACTACAGGAATTTCCCTTTGTGATAGAACACCGAAGCGGAAAAGGGCACGGCAATGCTGATGCTTTTTATCGTAGGCCGAAGATTGCAAGCATTGTCAGAAGAACGAAGCCCATGAAAATATTAAAGTCATAAAGGTGAATGGACTTGACGACGAATGGACCGGAAGCAGTATGAAGCAGGCGCAAGAGGATGATGATGATCTACGGCCTATACTGCACTGGAAGCAGCTTGGAAGCAAACCCCAATGGAGTGATATATCTGCTTACAGTTCCACTACCAAAAGTTATTGGGCCCAGTGGGACAGCTTAACTCTGATCGATGACGTGCTGTATAGGAAATGGGAATCCAATGACGGCAAAGAGGTGACCCTACAAGTAGTGGTACCACGAAGCAAGGTGGCTACACTTTTACGGCACAGCCACGATGGTGTCTCTGGCGGGCATCTCGGAGTCAAGAAAACCCCCAGTTAAAGTACGACAGCGGTTTTACTGGCTTCATTGTCGGGAAGATGTCGAGGATTGGTGCCGTAAATGCACTGCATGTGCTTCAGTTAAAGGACCGCCGACAAGAAGCAAAGGAAAATTGAAACTGTATAACGTCGGAGCACCATGAGAACACATCGCCATTGATGTTGCTGGACCTTTTCCAACGACTGAAGAAGGTAACAAATACATCATAGTAGTGCAAGATTACTTCACCAAGTGGCCGGAAGTATTTGCGGCTCCCAACCAGGAAGCAGTCACTATAAAATAATAATAATTTATTGCCAAAAATACAAAGTTTACCATTCATTGCCGCTGACCCCACACTAGGCAAGCCTGTCCTGTGGGTGCCAAATACGTAACTACATTATCTGTTATACATTGTTGTTCAGTATCTAAGTAGTTGTCGTTATTTACACTAGAAGATTATCATTACACTATTGTACAGTGTTACAGTCTGCCAGTTCATCCCAGATTTAAACATATAAATAAACAAACAATCATAACAAAAACAAAAAAAAAAACACATTGTTAGGTTATTATTACAGCAGACGTTATATAATATAAACTATTATAAGATAGGTAAATATATGTTAAATTTAGTGTAATGTAGTGCAGTGTGGTGTGGTGTTGTGTGGTGCGGTGTAGTGCGGTGCAGTCGAGTGTAGTGCAGTGTATTGTAATGTAATGTTTGATATTGTGCGACCCGTTACGTTGAGCTTGTCCCAAAAAAAGTGCGTGGTTGTCAAACCAAGTGTACCATTAGGTATTCTGTATCGCTGTATGTTAGAGTAAGCAACCATTGTGTGACTGTAAACTTAGCCTCCCTAACGGAACACATCTTTATATCGCACTGTGGCAAGGAAACTGGTTCAGGAAGTGGTCTGCCGGTACGGCGCGCCTATGGAGATCCATTCTGACCAAGGACGGAACTTCGAGTCTGCTCTATTTCAAGAAATGTGCAAACTCCTTGGAATGAACAACACCCGTACGACTCCAGCGCATCCGCAGTCAGACGGAATGGTCGAGAGGTTTAACCAGACGTTGGAAAATCACTTGGCTAAAGTTGTTGATGAACACTATCTGAGATTGGGACCAGTACATCCCACTATTCCTGATGTCCTATCGATCTGCGGTACATGACAGTATGGGACACACCCCAGCGAAAGTGAACTTTGGTCGAGAGATTAGGCTACCAGTGGATGCAATTACCGGTACGCCACCGATAGTCCGAAGCCCGTGACGGATTACGTGAGTGAACTTCGAACCCGACTGGACGAGGTGCACCGAATAGTACAGGAAAACAATCTGAAGACAGTTTAAAGGATGAAAACCCGGTACGATAGAAATGCAAACACCAACGGTTTTGAAGAAGGAACACGGGTATGGTTTCATAATCCGCTACGCAAGAAGGGGAAATCTCCAAAACTCCAATCTCGCTGGGAAGGGCCCTATACGGTTATTACGAGAATCAATGACATTACCTACCGCATTAGGAAGGGGGTTAGGGGAAAACCAAAGGTAGTCTATGTGGATAGGTTGACGCGTCATCATGGAACAAATGATGCTCGAGACGAGCATGACTAAAAGGGGGATAATGTTACGACCGCCGTGGATATCTCGAAAACGAATAATCGAATCTTCAAGAAATAAAAACGCATTGTTAGTGACGAGGTACTCTACCGAATGGCATAGAAAAATCTAGAATCGTCAACACAAAGTCACAACCTACCTACGACCTCCTACCTACACACTCTTTTGAATAAAAACAAACAATAGGTAAATATCGAGAATGTACTCGAAGGTCAGCGACGGCGGCAAGATCAAAGAATAGGTATTTATCGCTCGCGAACTTTCTACATAATTCGATCCTCCTAATTGAGAGGTATAAAAACATGCTCGCATAGCGACACGATTCATTCTGTCTTTGAGACCGAAAGCGAACACAGCGAACTTGAGCGACCGAAGAAGATTCTACCTGCGACCTGAGCAACGACTGTGGACTACTGTGAACTACTGAGCGACTGGAACTGTTGAAGAGTACTGTGTGTACTAGTGATTAAATTGTCTAGTTTGTGGTGAGCTAATAAATCTCTTCGTTGAGTAAACGGCATTTAATTGTACCCCGTGCACGTAACAGTATGTATAAACAGGTAAGCTCAGAGGCACAGGCTGGTGTTAACATGTATGTATCTAGGTTCAAAGGTAGAAAGTTTCATGATACGAATAATATAATAGTGCCTAGTCATATTAAATTAAAGGTAATAAAAGACATATCGTAATATAAAACTTTTAATGTTTTATTTTAAATTTTACAAAAAATGTGTACCTAAATATAAAAACTTTTCAATCAACAAATCAATGCAATTTAACATAATAATAAACATTAATTTGCTGCTGTAACTAAATAAACTGAATTATGAACATCAATCAGTCTTCATTACAATGCAACATGTATTTTTTTTATATTACAATTAAAAGAAATCAGTCATCAATCAAATTGTTGCGTGGTTCCCGGCAGAGTAGAATTTGGACCACCCCATCTCTTCGTATGTGGTGTCGTACAAGGCGACTAAGGGATAGGGCTATTTAACTTCGGATACATATCTGGCCATAAATACTATTACAATTAAAATAAGAAAGATATTACATTTGAATTTGGAATCTGTCATTTTTATACGATTGTTCATTGTGTTTTCTAATTTTGGCGCCAATACATTGTACAATATTTTGCTATATTAAAATGGAGTGGGGTGATAAAGAAAACCGAATCGCTGTGATTGCATTACACAAAGTTGGTATGGAGCCGAATGTAATTTTTAAAACTCTCCATACGCTTGGTATTAGTCAAATGTTTGTGTACCGGGCTATTAATAGGTACAATGAGACCTCCTCTGTTTGTGACAGAAAAAGATCTGGCCGTCCACGTAGTGTTCGTACGAAAAAGGTGTTCAAAGCAGTAATGGAAAGAATTCGACGAAATCCTGTCCGAAAGCAAAAGATTTTATCTCGGGAGATGAAGATAGCACCCAGAAACATGTCGCGCATTTTAAAAGATGACTTAGGACTTGCAGCCTATAAGAGACGCACTGGTCATTTTTTAATTGATAATTTAAAACAGAATAGGGTTGTAAAATCGAAGCAACTACTGAAGCGGTACGCAAAGGGAGGTCACAGAAAAAAATTGTTTACGGATGAGAAAATCTTTACAATTGAGCAACATTTTAACAAACAAAATGACCGTATTTATGCTCAAAGCTCTAAGGAAGCTTCCCAATTAGTCGACAGAGTGCAACGTGGGCATTATCCGACTTCAGTGATGGTTTGGTGGGGTGTTAGCTATGAACGAGTGACTGAGTCATATTTTTGTGAAAAAGGTATCAAAACATCGGCTATGCCTTTGCCTAATAACAAAATAAACTTAATTATGAACATCAATCAGTCCCCATTACAATGTACCATGTATTTTAATATTATAATTAAAATAAATCAGTTGTACACGTCACAAGAAGTGTCCCGAAATGAAACACCACACTCAGAATGGAATCTCCTAATTTATTTAACCTCTACCTATTTAAACACATGTTTGAAAATCTTAATAGCGCGATTCAGACACAAGTGACAACGCCATCTATTGACAAGTTGAGGAACTAAAGTTACAAATATAATAAGTATTAAAACAACATACTTAGACATCAGTGGCTACAACTAAAAGTCTCATGAACGGTTTCTGAGGTGCTGTTAGATATCTCTTCATTAATTATTAATTCGATAAACAGACAACCTTTTTAATTCAGTCCTTTGTTTAAAAATGCTTTTAAAGGCATTTGTTTATGTAATTGCAATTATGTCAGTAAAATCGTTTTTAAACAAAGTTTAATGACAGCTAAACATCAGATAAAGTTATGGAATAAATAAACAGCTGATACGGGTCTCAGAAAGCGGGTTTTAATCATCAATTCAAACATAATCATAAGCATCTTAATCATTGGTATGCATTAACAAAGTAAAAATATTTGAAACAAAACATATCTACGTCAGCACACGTGTTTCCTTCTTCCTACAGTCCCGGGGCCTTTAAGTGGGGCGTGAAAAAGCATCTGATGAGGCTGCCAAGCTGAGTGCCACCATTGTAACACCTTAGTGTCTGTAATGGTGACCCTCTTTCCTGAGACTTTGCCTTTAGCTTACCATCAGGCGAGGTGAGCTCAAGATGGCGTCCTATGTAAAAAAAACATATCAACTATTTTAAAACATAAATTTTCTTCTCTCATTTCTTAGCCTTAGAGTAAATATTTTGGACGAATACCTTTATTTTTAGCCAGTCTTTATTCTTAAGTAAATCTCCATGTTGTTCTTTTAGTTTCTCACATTCATTTCTTTTAGGCGGTTGGTGATTTTTTACGTGAAATTTAAAATATTTTGTAACTACGTCCTTTTGTTCCTTTGTCCAAGGTACCAACGTCCTTTTTTTTTCTTTTCGTATTTTGTTTTCGTTACCTAATAGAGACACCGGTTCATTAATAAGTTGTTGAGAATCATTTTGCATACCAGATGGTCCAGCCTGAGATAAGTCATTTAAGTTATAATATGTTTGTACGTAATCAGAATTAGCATCTAAAGTAGATTCAGGTTCAAGATCATAGCCTATAATTTCGTTGTTGTCCACTGGCTCTTCAATTAGTTCCTCATTCAAATCTAAATCAATCTCTTCGAGAGATTTTCCTTTGTAAACGTCTGCTTTTCCATCTTCCATAAGAATGAGAAGCTTTGATATCTTAGCAGTTTGGTATACGTCATCTGGCAACCTGTAAGACTTTTTATGTACTTCAGTAGTATGGCCCATGAATGTAGCCAGCTGCTCCATATCATTTTCAGACATGCTAAAAATTTGTGATAAAGTGGCTAAATGTTTTCTTAGCCTTGTAGAGGATATTGCTTTAGGCTGTTTCGCCCCTGATAATTTGGCATGCTTTTCCAAAACTTTGTAGCCATAAATTGTATTTTTATAACCGGGATTACCAAACAAAAATTGATTTGGTGTCGAAGCAAAAAAAATATGCCTAATCGATAATAAAAATTTAATATCATCTTGAACTTCTTTACTAAACAGAACTGGCACTCCGCGGCCGCGTTTACCTCTAAAGACAACACGTTTAAATTTCTTTACCAGAATCCTTTCTGAGGCAGTAAGCGCACGATCAAACTCTTCATACTTATTATTATCATTATTCAAACTTCAAACTTCAAACTTTATTTCATGGAATATGGTATACATTAGATTTTGTGAGACATAGATAAAAGAACGTCATACTCTGCCGTGTGGCGTTGAAATACATATAACATGCTTACTTGACAATATTAAAATTAATGTGCAAATAATAAATAATTAGTAATAACACCCTTAGGGGCTTCGGCCAATCGATTAATATGTTACAAATAGAATAGTCAATAGTAATAGTAATAAGTAGCTAACATAATATTTTGAGAACTTCATACAGTCATGATAAAATAAATGTCACTAAAACACAAATCAAGTCAAAAGCCAAAAGCGAAAGAGTCAGTCATGAGGATTCAATTAAAATAAATAACAATGTCAATTAAAATTTGAAAACATTAAATTAAATTTAGAAATTATTCATTTTCAATAGTTATTTTGTCTCTTAAATATTCATCTATCCCATAGTAACCCCTTTCGCTTAGGATTCCGTACAGTTTCCTGCGGAAAGGAGCTCCTTCAAGTTCTTTTAAACATTCTGGCAGATGATTATATAATGTTATACACATACAAAATGAATTCCTCTTGGACAGCTCTAAGTTTACCCTTGGGATCTGGAGTCTATTTCTATGCCTTGTTCGGCTGTTTGGCATGTCTCCCAATTTAATGAAGAGATGTGAATGCTTTTTAACAAAGATACACATTTCCAGTATGTATAGGCAAGGCAGCGGGAGAATTTTATGACGTTTAAAAAGCGGCTTACAGCTAGTTAAGCCATCAGCTCCACACATTGCACGGACACATCTCTTTTGGGCAATGAATGCCTTATCTGCTTCCACGGAATTGCCCCATATAATAATTCCATAGCGGAGCACCGAGGACACATACGCATGATACGTCATAACCGCTGCATGCAGATTTACAATCTGTCTAAGTCTGCCGAGTACATACACAAAACGGTCAATTTTAGTTAGAATCCTATTGATATGCGACTTCCAGTTACAAAATTTGTCCATCGTAATACCTAAGAATGTACATTCGTTGCAGTTACTAATTACATTATTGTTGTAGTTAATTTTAAGGTCTACTGCGTTACCATTGTATGTTTGGAATTGCATGATGTTTGTTTTCGAGGTATTTATTTTTAAATTATTCATTTCTAGCCATGAGCTCGCATTACTTAAGGCTTCTTTTATTTTAAATTCTAGTTCGCCGTTGTTCTTGCCTTTAACAATTAAGGTTGTGTCGTCGGCGAAAAGTATACAATCGTGCTTTACAGCTTTTGGGAGGTCATTTATATAGAGCAAGAACAAAAGGGGAGAGATCAGACTCCCTTGTGGTACACCGTAGCCATTATGTCGATACTCTGATCTGAACTTTTTCTGTACGTTATGTTCGAATGTTTCTATTTCTACACACTGCACTCTATTCTCTAGGTAGCTCTTAATCCAGTCATTGGCGGTTCCCCGTATACCATAATTGTATAATTTCGACAAGAGTTTTCTGTGACAGACGAAATCAAATGCTTTCGTCATATCAAGAAACACACAAGCGATTTTAGATTTAGAGTCAAGGCTTTCTGTAATCTGTTGGACTAACGAAAAACATGCCAGGGCAGTTGAACTTGATTTCCTAAATCCAAACTGCCGTGCATCGAGAATGCCGCATGATGTTATAAATGACTCCAGTTTAGAACACATTACCTTTTCGAAAATCTTTGCTATAATAGGAATTAAGGTTATGGGCCTGTAGTTGTTTACATTTGTTCTTTCCCCTTTTTTATATAATGGTTTGATCACAGACATTTTTAGGCGGTCTGGAAACTTTCCCTCTGATAATGTTAAGTTAATAATGTGTGTGAGAGGAACAACCAAACTGGGGGCACACTTTTTTAGTACTAGAGTGCTTAAGTCGTCATAACCTGTGGAGTAAGTTTCCTTTAGGCCTGAGATTATTTTATATATTTCAAACTCATCCACTGGAGTCAGGAATATACTATTGGGGTTATGTGGTATGTTAACTGTGCAATTTTGGTTTGAATTATGCGTATGTGTGTTAGTTTGCGAAATGTAAAAGTTGTTGAATATATCACATTGTTCTTTAGGGTCTTCATATATCGTGTCATCTATTATCAACGTATCGATCGTCGATTGTTGCTGCTTTTTATTTGTTTTATCTTTAATTAAGTGCCATGCAGCCTTGCAGGCGTTTTTCGATGACGCGATGAAGCGCTGGCTACTAATTTGTTGCGCTGTATGTATACATCTCCTTAATATAGTAGAGTAGCGTGTGTATGTGTGCTTATTTTGATTTTTATTGTCTTTGCTTAAACGGTACTTATTATAAAGAATTCTTTTTCTTACACAACATTTTTTTATACCTTTCGTCAACCATTTGTTTTTTATTAACTTATTAGTACATTTAATTTTCTTTATTGGGAAACATAGATCGTAGAAGAGTGTAATTGTGTCGTGAAATGTGTTAAAAGCTTCGTTCGAATTTGCAGTAGCTAAGACATCAGAAAACGAAAGCTGGGATAGGTAAGATTTGTAACTATAGATATTTTCCTCGCACAAATCCCTCACCATCCTGAACCAAACTTCGGGTGCTTGCCGTACCTTGTGTGATTCAAGTGCAAAAGTAATTGATTGACCTGTTTGGTGATCAGACAGATTCAGATGGTGAAGCTTAGGAGTAACTTCAGGAATATTACTCACTATTAAGTCCAAGCAGGCGTTGTCCCGTGTGGGTAGCTGTATATGGCTATCTAAATTATTATTATTCAATATACCGTTAAGTTTGTTGGTTAATGTGTTGGTCTTCATTATATTTAAATTCCAATCACCGCACAGAATGATATTTTTATTTCTTTTCCTACTCAGTTTACCTGCAAGGAGCTCCAACTTATTTAGAAATATACTTGAGCTTGAAGCTGGTGTCCTATAAATACATGCCACAATTAAATTATAGTTAACTAACTCGGTCGTACAGTATTCAAAATGGAACGGTATGGCTGGAAACAAGTTATCAACTGCCTTACACTGTAAATTATTTTTTATAAGGATGCAGGTACCGCCTCTTCGTTTGTCTGCTCGAGAGAAAGAAGCTGCCATTCTAAAGTTGTTTATGTTACAGTTAATTTCTGTACCTCGTTTCACAAATGTCTCACATAAGCAGATTATTTGAACCTTACTTAAATCATTATTTAGATCCTCCAGCGCAATTATGAGTCGGTCCTGTTTATTTAGTAGTCCCGCAATATTTTGATGAAATAGTGTTAGGGTCTCACATTTAATTTCAGGATCGAAAAAAGGTTAAGGCAGGTTTTGAGGGCGGAGTCTTGTTCGCAAAATATGATGTGATTTTTGTTTGTTTATTTTTGGAGGGTTGTGAATTGTTTTTATTATTATAAGTGTTAATATTACCATTATTATTCTTATTATTAGGCTTATCTATATGCTGTGGGACTTTTGATTTGTCAAGATTTTCTTTAATCCGAGTTAGTATCTGACTTTGGTAAAACCTATGGTCAATATCCGAGTTCAGTCTATTGCATAACATATTGATGTAATATTGGTGGCCGGAAGCGAACCTGTTCTGATAATAATATTTACTTTGTGGTAATTCTAAGTATGTGCAATTTGTATAGTTACTAACAATCTGTCTTATATTGCAATTTATCATGGATTCATTTAGGTAGGGATTACATTGTACATTCGTTACATACACCGAGTGAAGACGCAGTTTATACAATACGTTACAGAGTTCCGAAATTAATGTATACGGACGCTTATCGTTCGAGCCTATCACAAGCACTACAATGTCCAGAGATGTGAGTCCTTCTATAAATTCCTCGGTGCAACTGCTGAGGATCCGTGTACATTGCGCATTTGGTTTAATGAAGGATGTACATGCATAATTGTCATTCCATTTATTGCTCCTTGTTTTTATTATTCTGCGTGCCAGGCCTTCGGCGTGTTGGTCTCCGAATATGTATATATTTTGCTTTATTTTTGTCGCAGGGGATCTCATTACTTTTGTCTGATTTCTTGATGTTGGGTTTTTTTTCTTCTGGTGTTCCATGGTTGAAGTGGCTTCATCTAGCATTCTATGGTCAGGACTAAACGGACTAGAAGTAACCTCGCTAAGTGTTGGACGGTTTTTGCTCTGTGAGAGCGATATACATTCAGGGAGTGGGCTGTCACGACCAAAACTGTCTGTAAGACGACGTCTACTACTAAATCTACGCTTAACTAGCTTATTTTTCCTTAAAGAAGATAGTGGTGAGTCACATATTTGTTTTAAGGTATTTATTTCTTGACTTAGTTGCGAGACAAGCTTCGTTAAATCATTTTTTTCTAATATTATATTATCAAGTTCATTTTGAGTGCTTGCCAGGGTAGCTTTCAGTGCATTTATTTCATTTTTCAGGTCGAGCAAGGTATTTGGGTTGCAGAAGATAGAGGATAAGTTTTCTAGGCTTGTTCCCAAACGGTCATCTAGGCTGGTTGATTCCATTGAGCAGCTCATATCTAAAGAATCACAAGATTTTGTTTTATGCCTCTTATGACGTCGCATTGTAATGTTTTGCGACTGATCCATAATTGTATCGATGAAGGTATTGGTTACTAGTGCCCTCTGTTGGTAGAACCCGGCAGCGCTAGTTGCCGAGTGTAACTATATGTTGTTAGTTTGAGGTGATTCAGAGTTGGGACAATAGATGGCGCTGTTCTCAGTTACCTCCAACATGAATATGCAAAATTTGAATGATATTTCCGGAATTTATTCACTCTAATTGAACAGTACACAATGTATTCTAGTTTTTAGTATCACCTTTCACACTTTTATGCCCCTGGGAGTTAATTTTATTCACTTATTATTTTGTTTCTAAACAGTTTTAATGTCCGTTAAAATTCATATTTTTCACGGAAGCTTGAATTCACTGATTAATGGAAATAATCACTCGTATTATTTATATAGTAGGCACTGGGTACTATTTTTCGCGCACCAAGATACTTTTAATGACGGAAAGTGGTTGTTTTATATTTTTAAAAGTTTATTAACACAGGAGCACTTTTCAAACGATGTTTACTTTACTACGCCATCTAGTGTTACTCTTACACTTATTGTCGCTTTCTAAATAATTGTGCACTGTAATTCTTTGAAGTTTTCCAGGCCTGCACCTATTTAATAATAAAACCCTACAATACACAGTCTCTAAAAGTTGTGTATATGTTTCTGTAGTTTGTAAGCCTTCTTTAATTTTTATAGCAGCATCCAAGGATTTTTTATTTAGATATTCTTTAAGAATTTTTAAATCATTTGCTAAAGGCACAATGGTTATCTTATTCCACTTTTTCTTGTTTAAATCTGTTACAGCTTGTGTAGATACATCATATTTCCAATTTGATTCAATAAGTTGAATTAAAGTTTTTAAGTCGGCTTCTATTTTGCCAGTATCTACTTCCGTGTAAGGCCCTTGCTTTTTTAATGCACACATTATTGCAATATTGCAGCATTGTTTCAAGGTGGTGGACAGATTAATTGCGAACGTAGGTGTCTCATACCTATCTTTTTCTATGTCATAATTTCCCAGTATTTTTGTTGCTTGTACAATGATATCATAATGAATTGGTCTTAAGGCAGAAAAGAAGTCATTAATGGATGGATCAATCTTTTTTAATTCTAGTAATAATTTTGCAAGCTCTCTCATTTTTCTAGACACTACGTTAACGAAATGTTTTTCTCGGTGAGTTTTTAAATATTGAGATCCGAAAGCACATATAAGGTTATCTTTTTTTGCAATAAGTGATATTTTGTCAGCCCGCATTCGGGTAAATACAGTTTCCTTAAGTTTTTCGTCGATTTTAAGATGACGTATCAGTAGGTTTTGAGCCTCAGATTGAATGTTTTTACTTCCTGATTTAGCATTACATTTCTTTTTATGTTTCCACAATAGTTTTTTAGAATAGAATCCCAGACACTCTGTACACGGTAAATAATCAGTAAATTTGAATTTTCGCATCGGTTTAGTGACCTCTTTTGAATTCACAAGGTAGTTTCCTTTTTTACGAAGAGCTGCAATTAATTGTTTTCTATCAAGACTTTTTTTAGGTTTTGACACAATTTTTTGGACTTCAGTTTCATAAATATGGTGTCGGAGTAAATGACGAGCTAAATTTAAAACAAATGACTCACAGTAGAAGCAATAATCTTTATCTCGAACCTTTGAACTTTTGGGTTTTTGCCTTTGGATAATTGTTGTACTATCATTAGAATTATCTTCTATTTGAGATTCACTATTAATATCGTAAGTAATCTCTTCATTTGGTTCTGATTCATTGTAAGGCTGTGGAAATTCCCTACTTACAATTACATTGCAAGGAGAACTGCTTTTACAACTAACTTCACTTAAACTTATGTTATTAGGTAGCCTGAAAGATACATTAGACAAGGAATTATTAACATCGAGAGATATTCCTTGATTTGGTACGAATTCATCTGCTTTACTACATGGAGAACCGCTTATGTGACTAATTTCGTTATAATTAAGATTAATAGGCTCCTTGACCGATGAATTATTCGAAGTTCCAAATTCATAGCGAAAAGAATCATCAGACCTGGTCTGCAACAAAAAAAAAGCTTACTATTATTGCTTCGTTGATATGAAGGTAACAACTTGATTAGTGATATAAGTGTTGTCTATCCCTTGCTGAACATCAAAATTACCTATCCCCGATCTCAATCCTGAATTGGCGCTCGCAGATATTTTTAAGCCACCTAGAAGGTTGCTGACATCGCTTAAGGATTGCTTCGGCGTTACACAGCCGTTATTATATTATTATTAATGAATTAATGAAGTATTTTAGTTAAACTTACTTCGTGTCTCGGTGGAGTGTAATTAAAACATGTCGCAGAAAAGTCAGATATTGAACCAGATTTTGAATCAGACAATTCCTGTAAACAGAGATACATACAATAAAATACATGTATAACAACACTAAAAGAAGAAATTGAAGATGAAAGAGACATCATAGGTACTTTTTTCTTTTCTTAAGATCGACTAATGTAAAGTTTATGAATAGACAGCAGTAGCTATTAGGTATTCAGCTGCGAAAAACTCGAACCAACACAGGCTGATGTGAATAGGTAAATTCAGAATTGGATGGATGAGTACGTCCACATAGGTAAATCAGAGACGGTAAGTTGGTAAGTATGTATAAACAGGTAAGCTCAGAGGCACAGGCTGGTGTGAACAGGTAAGTCCGGAGTTGGACAGGTAAGTATGCATAAAAAATGTGTGTACGTAAGTCGTGTTTTATCTAAGTTAAAACATACGTACCTCATGTAAGGTTTCTGGTTGGTTTTCTTTTTCTTCCTGTCTCTCTGAAAACAAAACAGATATATTTGTATTATTATAAAACAATAAAATATTTAAATAACCTCGACCCAAAAGCAAACAAAAACAAGAAAACCTATAAAAAGTAAGACACACTCAGGTATGCACGCTGTTCAGGACAAGTGCCTGAAGGTTTGTGACCGCAATACAAGCGACGCACTGGTTGCAACTATGTTTCTGTGCGGCGCCGTCATATACTCGTAGTAGGTAGACTAATGTAATAACTTGTGACCCTATTCACTTGTCGTCGACCTGGAGAAAGGATTACACACGTACAGTTCCAATCGCTGTATTTTTATTTCAGTATAATTCGGATTCCAATCCTAGACATGGTTCTTCGAGCCGGATACTTACAAGCACTGAATCGATTAATCTCGCGACGAGGTAAGCCCGTCAATATACCTATATACTCGGATAACGGTACCTCATTTGTGGGGGCGTACAAAGAACTTTCAACCTTTCTTCAATCTCATTGTGATTCAATAGCGGAGAAGGTATCTAATGATGGTATTAACTTTCATTTTATTTCCGCATATGCACCTCATTTTGATGGAATCTGGGAGGCGGGTGTGAAGTCAGCCAAACATCATTTACTACGAGTGTTGGGTAATTGTAATTTAATAACTTAATTTAAGAACTTAACACCACGTTAACCCAAATCGAGGCGATACTAAATTCTCGCCCCTTAACGCCGCTGTCATCCGATCCTGCCCACTGTACACCGCTCACTCCAGGACATTTCCTCGTTGGTCGCCCGTTGACATGCATGTCTCAGCCAAATTTCCAGGACTCCTCCGTCAACCACTTGACACACTTTCAACGCATCGAACAGCTCCGCCAACACTTTTTGACTCGGTGGAGTAAGCAGTACGTAGCTGAACTGCAGCAAAGAACGAAGTGGCGTTCCTGCAAGGATGAGCTGAAGCTGGACACGTTGATTGTCATCAAAGATGACCATCTACCCCTCTCAAATGGTGGCTGGGGAGAATAATCGCATTGCATCCCGGATCTGATGGCGTTGCTCACGTTGCTGACATCCGGACATCTGCTGGAGTCCTACGAAGAGCCTTCAACAGAATTTGCCCATTACCAGTGGATACTTCATATGGTAGTTGAAAGCGTTGCTTCCAACGTCCGGGAGCATGTTCAGGACAAGTGCCTGAAGGTTTGTGACCGCAATACAAGCGACGCACTGGTTGCAACTATGTTTCTGTGCGGCGCCGTCATATACTCGTAGTAGGTAGACTAATGTAATAAATTGTGACCCTATTCACTTGTCGTCGACCTGGAGAAAGGATTTCACACGTACAGTTCCAATCGCTGCATTTTTAATTCATTATAATTCGGAGTCCAATCCTAGACCATTTTCCAGGAGGTAGGACACGGCGGTATTTCCGCCCGATTCAGCAGTCCGACTGGGGAAGTACCTCCGCCCTACAGAATACCGCGGTTATAATAACTTCGTGTTGTGTTCCCAGCGGTGAGTAGGGTAGCCAGAGCTCACTGGAGAATTTGTGCTGTCAGTGGGAAGACTAAAGGCTTGTCCTGCTTTGTCTTCTACTGACGGCACAGAAACTCTGCACTTACAGGGTTGGTAGCGCGACTGTGACTTCTCTGGTGTTACAGACGTCCATAGGCCACGGTAACTACTTTCCATCAGGTGGGCCGTGTGCTTGTCTGACAACTAAGTGGTATAAAAAAAATAAAAAAAAAATAGACACGCACGCACTCACGCATACATACACAAACAAGTCAAACTTATAACACCTCTCTTTTTGCGTCAGTGGTTAAAAAGATTTTATATACCTAACTGTAATGACGTTGTCTGATGTAATGTAGCTCCACACCAAATTTAATCCAAAACCGTTCAGCCGTTTTTGCGTGAAAGGGTAACAAGCACGCATCCATCCATACTCACAAACACCATACCTAAACTTCCGAGGCGCAGTGGCTAACGCACTCGCCCTGAGAACTGTGTAAAGTCGCAAAAAAGCCTCTGGCTACCCCTTCTGGGAACAGCCGTGGGTGCATACGAACTTTCGCGTTTAGAATAGGTATTAGTACGAAGTAGGATGATGTTACGATATAAGAATCAAATAGGTAGGTAAGTAATATACATAGAAGCATGTAGGTACCTTTTGATTATTTCTGGGTATTACAAAAACATTCGTCTTCTGATCATAAATGGCATATTTGCAAAATTTACACCACATGAAAGAAGAGTTATTAAGCCTTTTGAAGTCATCGAAATTCATGGGTAGTACTTACAAAGTGTTCAACTACTGAATTAGTAATACTAATACTCGTATCACAATGTATGCACCAATTTTGAAAAATGATATGCGTTGAATCCCAAGGCCATTGCAGTTTAGCTTTATAAAAATATAAGTACAAAATCATTTCTTTTAAAAAAATTATCCACATCAATCACAACAACCATTTTAGCAGACTTTTTTTTTACGTGCGCAAAATCACCACGGAGGAAGTCCGTCATAACCTCTCCCACCGGCTGGTGGGGAGGTACCCCACCGGAGCCGGTGGGAGAGGTTATGACGGACTCGAACCGACTAAAACGCACGCCGCCTGTGGGTCGTTTTGGTTGCCGAAGGTGAGGTTGACAGGCATATCCCTCGCACCCCGGCCGACCCAAGGCCATCTCTCACGATCTGGCCCTCTTCTCGGGTGTGGGGACTAAAGAGTCCCCAACTCGTCCCCGGAAACGGGGAGGCGCGCCAGACGCGCCATCGCATCATTTTTGCAGACTACACACGTTCACTCACAGACAATTAAACGCAAACTAAGCTCATCATAATATTATAAACAGGCAACATGTTTAAATGTAAGAACGTACTTAGGTACTAGCTAGATGTAATAGGTATTATACCTAATAAGATAAATCTTGTTATAATTTTCATTTAAGTAGTAAAAGTACTTACGGTTTACCAATTTAAGAATCCTTGCACTTCTTTTCATTGTGATTCATATATTATTATAATCACTAGCTATAACAATAGACCAAATAAATAACCACAAATAACCACTTATAACGCACTTTCACTTTGGTGAAAAGCTGACGTCACAGCCGGCACATGTCTGTTTGTTTACAAACTTCGGCACGTGAGCGCCCCGCGCCATGCGTCCCTCGTGAACCCCGAATAGGCCCCTCAGACACCGTACCTAGTGCCCGTTTAAGGATATTTAAGAGACGCAAGATTGTTGTCACGAAAACATGATAAAAACTTTACAAATTAAGTACGATATTCAATGGACACAATGAGATCGGTGAACTGAACTCAAAGTATACGTGGTAAATTATACGCTGAACACTAGTGCCCTCCAGATTTCAGTCGGACGATGGCGGAACTATATTATACGCTAAAAGGCATTGCGGAATTACGTCCATGCCAATTTTTCGCCCTTGCATTCTAATTATCATAAGGAACATTTGGGCTGAAAATGAGGGTCGGTATTGTCTTTCCGTCCTGTCTTGCGTCCGTATTCCGGACGCACAAAGTCAGTCGGACGCAGCATCATCGGTAAATAACGCCATGTAGGACGCAACATGTCCTTCAAGATGTATTCAAGATATATATGTTTGTAGGTGTAAGTATGTATGAATTTAATACCTATGTATGCTATGTTTATCTTTTTTATTTTAATAATTTGTATTTTATTTCTTTCTTTATCTTTTTTTTTTGTAATGTACACTTCACATCCCCCTTCATTATTATATGCTTCTCTGCTACTCAAAGGTTTGCTGGGAGAGAACTCATTTTGAGTTAAGCTCGCCTTTGTACATTTTCTTTGAAATGTTTTTATTTATGATCTCTGTACTGTGTGTGTGCAATAAAGAATTAAATAAATAAAATACAGTATACTTACTTGGCACTATAGTGTGTACTTCTGGCTCCGTTTTAATGAGGGTTTCTGTTTGCGGTTCATCTTGTGAGTCGTCTGAAGCAGAGTAGCGGACGTTTTGACCATCTGTAGATGTGTCAATAGATTAAGTAATATCCAAAGCAAATGGCCGCGTGGTTCCCACCAGAGTAGAATTAGGGCCACCCCATCTCTTGCCATGCGGCGTACAAGGCGACTAAGGGATAGGGTTGTTTAACATCGGACAGATATATACAGCCCACACTCAGCCTTAGATGCATGGCTCGAGTTAACAATGGTGTCCGGAATATGGCAATAGGCTCACCCCGTATTACGTTACACAATTACAATTATTGGTCAAATGTGGGTGTTAATTCACCCCTGCCTAACCCTCCAGGGATAAGGGCGTGATTATTTGTATGTTGTATGTTATTGTTGCAAAACAAATCATATTTAAGTAACTTAATATACTTTTCAACACACTTGCTCATGAAGTGGCTCTAAATTCACCGCAATTAGGTACATATTATTCATGGACGAGTTGGGGACCGTTGACCACACCTGAGGAGGGCCATATAAAGAGATGGTCCTGGTCGGCCGGAGTGCGAACGCCTGTCAACCTCACTTTCAGCAACCAAAATCGACCCACAGGCGCAATACGTTTTAGTCGGTTCGAGTCCGACAAAACCTCTCCCACCGGTTCCGGCGGAGGATCTGTGGGTATTTTTCGCACGTAAAAAATAAAGGCACATATTACACCTATAATAAAACTGTGACTTTTCATTGTTATTATTAACACGTGATTTATAATTTATTTTTTGCATGTCTTCTTCAAAAAGTTTCAAAAATAGTACCTTTTTTATCTTGCGAAAAATCCCCACGGATAAAGTTTCCCCTCTCCCCGGGCACGCACGCTGTCTGAGGGTCGTAAGTTTCAGGAGGCATATTCCTCGCACCCCGGCTGATCCAGGGCAATCTAGTCCCTAGATATGGGGAGGTGCGTATAGCGCGCTGCAGCCGCAGCCTGTTCCTGCTAGCCGGCTCCCCGCGTCGCGAATGAGGGACCTTCATTTCAATTTATAAATTGTATTTAAGTTATAAAAAAAACTTTCGCTGAAGAACTCATTTTGAATTAAGCTCGCCTTTGTACATTTTCTTTAAAATGTTTTTATTTATGATCTCTGTACTGTGTGTGTGCAATAAAGAATTAAATAAATAAAATACAGTATACTTACTTGGCACTATAGTGTGTACTTCTGGCTCCGTTTTAATGAGGGTTTCTGTTTGCGGTTCATCTTGTGAGTCGTCTGAAGCAGAGTAGCGGACGTTTTGACCATCTGTAGATGTGTCAATAGATTAAGTAATATCCAAAACAATTGGCCGCGTGGTTCCCGCCAGAGTAGAATTAGGGCCACCCCATCTCTTGCCATGCGGCGTACAAGGCGACTAAGGGCTGTTTAACATCAGACAGATATATACAGCCCACACTCAGACTTAGATGCATGGCTCGAGTTAACAATGGTGTCCGGAATACGGCAATAGGCTCACCCCGTATTACGTTAATAATAATAATAATAATAAAGCCATTTATTCCATATTTTACAGCGTTGCAAATACAGTGTTGTAGTTTAATGTTAGTATATTTTTGTTTTTCTTTCTTTATTATGACTTATAATTAATGTTAGTATTACGAAATATGGATCCCTGTTTGGGTAAAGGCCTCCTCCATCCTCTTCCATGACTCCCTGTCCTTGCCTGACTGTATCCAGTCGTTTCCTGCTATGCATGTTATGTCATCAGTCCACCGTTTTAATTGACGACCAACACTCCTTTTACCTTCTGGTCCCTTCCATCTGGTAGCTTCAACAGTCCATCTCCTATCAGTGTATCGTGAGATATGGCCGGCCCATCTCCACTTTAGTAGGAGTGCGTGCCTCAGAGCATCGGTGAGTTTAGTCTTTTGACGAATGCTTTCGTTCTTAATTTTGTATATTCTTCTAATTTTCAACATGCTTCGTTCCATTGATGTTTGACTGCAATTAATTCTCTGTTTTATTTTGCTTGTAAATACCCAAGTTTGGCAACCATACAACAAGCAGGGTAATAAACATGTATCGTATACTGTCTTCTTCATGTGCAAGCTGTAGTTCTCTTTTAGGATTTCTTTTAATGCCCAAAATTTATTCCAAGTTGCGTTGATTCTTCTTGTTACCTCTTCTTCATTACTCGATGTTTTGAATGAGATTTGCTTTCCCAAGTAGATGTAGTCATTAACGTATTCTATATTGTTGTTTTTTATCATAATTGGGCGTTTGCGGTTGTTGGTTAGAATCTTGGTTTTGTTTGCATTCATTTCTAAGCCTATTTTGGAGCTTTCGCAGTCAAGTGATCTCATCATATACTCCAGATCTTTGGCAGTTTCTGCCATTATAACAATATCATCCGCGAACCGCAGATGGTTTAAATATTGTCCATTTATGTATACTCCTTTGTTCTTCCAGTCTAGTTTTTGAAAAATATTTTCAAGTACTGCTATAAAAAGCTTCGGTGATAGAGGGCCCCCTGCCTAACTCCTCGTTCTATGTTTATTTCGTCTCCTCTTGTTTCTAATTTAACTCTGCTTGTGCCTTTTGTATAGATATATTTCAAGATATTAATGTATTTGTAATGGATATTTGATTGTTGCAGTGCGTTCCAGATTGAATAATGACTAATGGTGTCGAAAGCTTTGCTGTAGTCGATGAAGGCCACATACAGGGGTCTATTGTATTCTCTGTATTTTTCTATGATTTGTTCTAGTGTTTGTATGTGGTCCATTGTGCTAAAGCCTGATCTGAATCCCGCTTGTTCTTTAGGTTGTTGTCTATCAATGTCGTCAGATATTCTCTTTAAAATTATGGATGAGAATAGTTTGTACGCACTTGCTAACAGGCTTATGGGTCTGTAATTCCCTATGTCCAAGGGGCTTCCTTTTTTGAAGAGCAAAATTATGTCCGATGTACACCATTCTTTTGGTACTTTTCCTATATCTAGTATCATATTAAACAATCGCGTGAAATGGTGAGTTAAGACAGGTGCCCCTATTTTAAGGGCTTCGTTGCATAATCCATCTGGTCCGGGACTCTTCTCATTTTTTAGCTTTTTAATATGTTCGTAAACTTCGGAATCATCAATTGGTCTGATGTAGTCTGCCGTGATCATGTGAGTTACTTCCAATTCTATGTCCGTGTTATTTTGTTTCTTGTATAAATTTTTGTAGAAGTTTGTTGCTTGTTTTATAACATCTTTTCTTGATTTTGTTTCTTGTGAGTTATGTTCGAGTTTTTGAATCCATGACTTATGCGTATAGAGCAAGAGCCAGCGGTCCCCAGGCCTTCGGTAAAGTATAAAAGCTATAACTTTCTCAATGTATGTCCTTAACACAGGTAAGAACGATCCCCACCTATGAAACTTGGGTCGCGGTTGCTTTGGCAGGTAACAGGTAATAAAGGTGTGTAAAATTGTGTCTCAAATTTAGAATAATATAAAACTCAGTTTTTACATATTTTACTTATGGCAATAATAGATGTCACCTTGTCGAAAACCAGACACTTCGTACGGTTGCAACCCTCTGCCAGACACCCTTAAAATATATTTAATTGTTACTATACTTACGGTATAATATAAAAGCTGAATTTTATATATGTTGTTCGGATAACTATCAAATGATGTTTTCTCAACAGCCAGACAGTTTCGGTAGTTTCTTCATGTTGCCAGGCACATTAAAAGTCCGATATAGGTGCGAGCGCGATGAATATACGTGTAAGCGGGTGCGAGTGAAATAGCGCATTCGGTCCATTGCGATGTTTTACTGCGCATCAGCTGTCCTATTTTGGGTATTATGTGGGTAATAGCCATACGTACAGCAAACGTTTTAGTATTCTTTTGTGCAGTTTATAACGTAATAAGTGAAAATCAGTGTGATACAATAATAATAAAGTGTTATTATGGAAGAACAATTAGTTTGTTTTCTATGTAAGAAAGGTGATGGGCCTTAGATGAATTAAGAAAGGAAGATACGGTACTCGAGCATTTGTGTGGGCATGCCAAACTAGGTCCATGGACCTAGTCAAAAACGCATAATGCCATGAACGCTGAATGTCAGATACTCAATATGTCAAAAACGCATAATGCCATGATTGCATGACAACATGAACGACAAGTCAAGAGGTTATCAATAAAACACCAATTGTTATTTCCGTGAGTTTAATCATATAAAAAAATAGAAAGTAAAGTTGCAAACAATTGTTACTTTAACAAAACAAAATTAAATTTGCTAAACTTATAATTATCTTAGGTACTACCTGACATAATGTCATGTATTTGGTAAATCATATTTAGAAAAAGTAATATTATATGACGTAATTATTGATATCAACAAAAATCATTTCAAAAATTTGCTGTTAATATTAAAAGAGTAAATGGCGATATATCATTTTTTGTACAAATGCTACGGGTGAAATTTCTTCAATTTCAAGTTTTTTAAGATATTTTTTATACATTTGATCATATCCAATATCGGAATTTCGGCGGTTCTTTCGTCTAGACAAAATCAACGAATTTTTTATTTTAAAATCAACACGTTTAGCCTCTTTCAAAATTGCATGTACAAAAAGACAAAAATTTGGGCGTTTAGGTATTTTAACGTTAAGCCGATGATGCCAACCCTCAACAACATTGGTGGTCCGGTGTCTTGTTTTTGAACAACTTAATACTGTCATAGGGAACTTTAAAAGCCATTGATTTTGAAAATATGATTTAAATTTAGTCAATCCTTCGCTTTGAGGGCATGTATCGAAAACGGAAGTGCAGCAGTCTCTTATTAGATCCTCAGGCAACAGAGGTAGGAGAGCAACCATTCTTGTAAATTTCCTTTTTCTAGCCCTATATAATGAATCTTGTATTTTTTTTAAGGTAGGTATGTGATCCACATAGGCACTTTCTTTGTTTTTTAGTTGGTCAAAGTTCTTTTTTCAATGTTTTTTTATCTTTTGCAATATTTAACGTAATTGATGCATTGCAGTCCGACCTATTAATGCAGCGCCAGTTTGTGGTTCCACTTTTGTTTTTATTATTTAAGTTGTAACGGTAACCACTATGTAACACAGTTTCTTTTCCTTTTTGATTCCGTGCAAATTGTAAATCTTCCTGAACATCCATGTATTGTGACAATTATATACCAACAATAATAAATGTCTACACAATACACAACCGATTAGTACGAAACAATAAATTGTATTTTTTTTTTCAAAATACCCACATTAATACATTAAGAAAATTAAAGAGCATTTATGAAGACAGATTGGATTGTTTATATGCATCATTATAATTACTATTATGTATTATTATTTGACTTTAATTATTATTATTATTAGTAAATTCAACAGCAACATACTTACTGTTATATAAAACCAAGATTGACTGAGCTTAGTTAAGGAAAATGTTCTATTAATAATTAGTACAACAATTAACAACTGGTAGATGATTGCAAGATATTGCATATTGAAACTATAGTGAAGGTTGATATATCGAAGATTTTGTCTTACCCAATAACCTCTGTGCCATTATCAATGTGCCATTTAGATGGAACAATTTGTAAGACAGATAAGTCTGCACTGATGAAATGCTTGGAAAAAGAGGTACAGCATGAACAACCACGTCATGTTGACGTTTTGATAATGGATGGTTTTTTCCTGATACACACCATGAAGAACGTTCCAAAGACATTTGGAAGTATTTCTAAGAAAATGATGCAAATGGTTACTCAGTTAGAAGCATTGAGAGTAGATGTTATTTTCGACCAGTACTTAACACCATCGATTAAGGATTATGAGCATTCCCAACGATTTGAATCGGCACAATTACCGTACGTAATATCTGGACCTGAACAACTTCGACCTAATGATTTCGTGAAAGAATTAAAAAACTCCAACTTTAAAGAAGCTCTTGTTAATTTCTTCATATTACCAATGTAATATGAAGAAATTAACAAGACTTATATAAGACAAGAAGAAGAATGGGTACTGATGAAATGGCGCCATTTATTGGTAACAAAATTATAAACATAAATTTCAGAAAATGCCATTCTTTCAAAGTTGATAATTCCAAAAATGTTGTATCAAGTATTCATGATGAATTGTCATGTCCGGAACATGAAGAAGCTGACACTAAGATAATATACCATGCATGTAATATCAACTATCCAGCTAATATAGTTATTCGAAGTGTTGATACAGATATTATTGCCATAATGCACCGTCTGCCAGATGAATCATTTGTTTGGATGCTAATAGGAACTGGTAACAACTTAAGATATGTGGACCTAACGAAGATACACACAGAGTTAGGAGAGTCGTTTTGTAGAAGTTTACCTGGATTTCATGCAATCACAGGATGCGATTACAATCGTGCATTTTTCAGGAAAGGAAAATCGAAGCCCTACAAACTGTTAAAAAATTGCTATGAATTCCAGAAAGCTTTTATGAAGTTCGGCGACAGCGAATTGAGTGAAAATGATGAACAACAACTAAATATCTTTAATACCATTCATACCATTCTAAATCAATAGATTCATATCATTTTAAATGGTTTGAAGGTGATCAGTTACCAAATTATGTCTGTGACACTCTAACAACTGTATCAGGTATATAATTATGATGTTACAATATTATTAAGGAATTTTTGACTATTCATAATTATGTTAACATGGATTAATTATTACAGAAACTGACGAAGAAGATATTGGAAACGACCAATCCACAGATTGGAGCAGTGGTGATGAGGATAATGAAGATATTGACGACTACGATGACAATAATTGAATATAATTTATTGTACTTCATTGACTTTCATTATGCATCTTTAAAATATTATTGTTTTACGTCATTTAGCGAGATTATAATAAAATTTCTTTGTCACTGGTTTTTTACAATCATAATAATAATTCCCTCTTTATGTAAATTTTGATAAAATATTATATTTTTTATTGAATAGAATAATTAAATGAGAACAGAACAATTCTATAACATTATAAACGATATAATAGGATTATTAATTTAACGATTCATTAACACAAAAATTTTATTGAACAATTTTCGAAAAATTTATTCGTTGACTCCTAATATAATAGTATAATTATAATACAGAATGAATTTTCTTGGTAAATCAAGAGAATAGTTCTCCGTACATATAAAAAAGGACAGCTGATGAGCAGTAAAACATCGCAATGGACCGAATGCGCTATTTCACTCGCACCCGCTTACACGTATATTCCTCGCGCTCGCACCTATATCGGACTTTTAATGTGCCTGTCAACATGAAGAAACTACCGAAACTGTCTGGCTGTTGAGAAAACATCATTTGATAGTTATCCGAACAACATATATAAAATTCAGCTTTTATATTATACCGTAAGTATAGTAACAATTAAATATATTTTAAGGGTGTCTGGCAGAGGGTTGCAACCGTACGAAGTGTCTGGTTTTCGACAAGGTGACTGCTATTATTGCCATAAGTAAAATATGTAAAAACTGAGTTTTATATTATTTTAAATTTGAGACACAATTTTACACACCTTTATTACCTGTTATCTGCCAAAGCAACCGCGACCCAAGTTTCATAGGTGGGGATCGTTCTTACCTGTGTTAAGGACATACATTGAGAAAGTTATAGCTTTTATACTTTACCGAAGGCCTGGGGACCGCTGGCTCTTGGACTAGTAGTTAGTTCTCTATAGGCTCTTTTGGCGCTTCTAAAATTCTTGATGTTCCTCGAAATAGTCTCGTATCTGGTTGGAGTAGTCCTTTCGGATTGATCTATTCGTTATTTTATATAATCTACTAAGTTCTTCTTTCATTTCCTTTGTTTTGTTCTTTTTGTGCAGTAGTTCCGTGCGTCTTTCTATAAGTTGGACTGTGTCTTTAGAGAAAATATTATTTTGATGATGATGTGTCATATTTTTACTTTTTAGACTCTCTGTTATTCCTCTCCTCCTCGTATTACGTTACACAATTACAATTATTGGGCAAATGTGGGTGTTAATTCACCTCTGCCTAACCCTCCAGGGATAAGGGCGTGAATATTTGTATGTTGTATGTTGTTGTTGCAAAACAAATCATATTTAAGTAACTTAATATACTTTTCAACACACTTGCTCATGAAGTGGCACTAATTTCACCGCAATTAGGCACATATTATTCGGGGACGAGTTGGGGACCGTTGAACACACACAGATAAGGAGATGGCCCTGTGTCGGCCGGGGTGCGTGCGCCTGTCAACCTCACTTTCAGCAACCAAAATCGACACACAGGCGCAGTGCGTTTTAGTCGGTTCGAGTCCGACATAACCTCTCCCACCGGCTCAGGCGGAGGAAGGGGTATATGTGGGTATTTTTCGCACGTAAAAAATAAAGGCACATATTACACCTATAATAAAACTGTGACTTTTCATTGTTATTATTCACACGTGATTTATAATTTATTTTTTGCATGTCTTCTTCAAAAAGTTTCAAATAGTACCTTTTTTATCTTGCGAAAAATCCCCACGAATACCATTTCCCCTCTCCCCGGGCACCCACGCTGTCTGAGGGTCGTAAGTTTCAGGAGGCATATTCCTCGCACCCCGGCTGATCCAGGACAATCTAGTCCCTAGATATGGGGAGGTGCGTATAGCGCGCTGCAGCCGCAGCCTGTTCCTGCTAGCCGGCTCCCCGCATCGCGAATGAGGGACCTTCATTTCAATTATATATATATATGTATATATGTGTATGTATGTATGTATGTGCATGTACGGCATGCATATGTGTATAGTTATGTATAATTAAGAAACCTTCCTGGGTTGTATGCACTGTTCATCCTTATCACAGGTTGCTCTGCAACCTAGCTAGGAGAACACTACTTCACCCAACGTTATGTTTTACATATTAATTAAACCATATATTTGGAAATTTAAATGTAATCAACTGTAAAATTTTTATTCTGAATAAAAATATTATTATTATTATTATTATTATTAATTTATAAATTAAGTTATAAAAAAACTTTCACTGAAGAACTCATTTTGAATTAAGCTCGCCTTTGTACATTTTCTTTAAAATGTTTTTATTTATGATCTCTGTACACAGTACAGAGATCATAAATAAAAACATTTGTGCAGTAAAAAATTAAATTAATAAAATACAGTATACTTACTTGGCACTATAGTGTGTACTTCTGGCTCCGTTTTAATGAGGGTTTCTGTTTGCGGTTCATCTTGTGAGTCGTCTGAAGCAGAGTAGCGGACGTTTTGACCATCTGTAGATGTGTCAATAGATTAAGTAATATCCAAAACAAATGGCCGCGTGGTTCCCGCCAGAGTAGAATTAGGGCCATCCCATCTCTTGCGGTGTGGTGTCGTACAAGGCGACTAAGGGATAGGGCTGTTTAACATCGGACAGATATATACAGCCCACACTCAGCCTTAGATGCATGGCTCAAGTTAACAATGGTGTCCGGAATACGGCAATAGGCTCACCCGTGGGACGTCGGACCGAATTCAATGATTGGTGAAATATGGGTGTTAATTTTGGTAACCCTCCGGGGATAAGGACGTTATTATATGTATATATGTATGTATGATTCAACACAATCACTGTTTTTAAAAGTATGTAGTTTTAATGGTATTGCTGACTGTTAACGCACACAGCCCTTTCTTTACTCACAAACAAGAAAGAATAGTCATCCCACGCACACTCAAGCTGTGGTATGAACTCCCTGCTGCCGTCTTCCCATGCGCCTACAATATGGGGTTCTTCAAAACGGGCATCAGAAGGTTTCTTCAGGGTCGGTAGCGCGAGTGTGACGCCCCTGGTGTTGCACAAGTCCATAGGCCACGGTAACCACTTTCCATCAGATGGGCCGTGTGCTTGTCTGCCACCTAAGTGGTATAAAAAAATAAATAAAGCTAAACACATTACCTTCAGCATTTTCTTGTTTCAATTCAACTTTAACAAAGACTGATGAACTGACTGACTGATATGAAGTAATTTGGATCACATCCTCCGTGCTCAGGAGTGCATCAGGCAATATTTCGAGGTTGACTCGCTGCAGAAAAAACACCACATTAACACACATTTTAACAGCCCATTACACATTCAGGACACATATGTGTAATGTGTGTCTGCCAAATAAGTGGTATAAAAAAAAAAAGTTTATGGTGCTTATTGTCATTTAATTTTGACATGTTACCTTTCATTGTTTTTTATTTTTGTATTTGTATTGAATTACGATTTGCATGACATTTTATTTAAACATGAATGTATAGAATTTGATTTAATAATAGATAATATTTTCGCGTCCAGTAAAAATACTGATTGTGCATCTAATTAAGTTCAGAATGATCACCACCCACCCCAAATGTCTACACTTAAACATTTCAACACAATGTAAACATAACATAAACTCACGCCTATATCCCCGAAGGTGTAGGCAGAGGTGCTAGCACCTACATTTCGCCAGTTTATGTTTAGGTCCCAATCTAATACGTGGCGAGCCTATTGCCACTAACCGGGCACTTATAAACCTGCGATAAATACACACATAATTTCGAAAAGTCATTGGTATGTGCCATGGTAAACCTGGGATCGAACCCAATCGTCTCAGCAGTCCATGTACCAATACCACTAGGCTACCGCGGCAAACATTGTTCAGAAATAATATTTATTTATTTATTTATGAACAAGCAGCTACAATGATACTGATGCGTTCACATCTAGTGATAAAATATGTAGTCTCTCTATTGAAGCCTTAACTGTCCGTCACTTTTTTGAGCTCTGTGTTGCCTAGTCGTAGCCAGTCATCAAGTCTATTCTTGAATCCATTTATATCCATATAAATTAAATGAAAATGAAAAATGGGACCGCTCACCACATTTCTTTTAAGCAACTGCACAAACAGATCCTCACTCTGGAGGCATCTCCGCCTGAGCTCGTAGCAATTCACAAGACTCTCACAACAGAGATTGCAGACCAGTATTGGCTTGGCATCATCTGTAATAAACTGATTAACATAATCTCATTACTAGCTGCAACAGGTTACTGTTACTTATCCGACTTGGAGACGTTGGATGAACCTCTACGCTTGGGCTAGTATACTTCCTACATGTTCCTGCATATATATCGTACCGAACGCTACTTGAATGCAAATTCATCTCAAGTCTACAGATCTCACGAAGTTACACAACGCTTATATCAACCTCAAGTTGCAGCCTCCGTTGCAGTTAGAAGCCGTGCCAACAGAAGCCCTGTACCACACCACCATCCCGTTCTACACCGTGTTATCCTGTATAATTGCATTTGGGATAATCATCGCCGTTTTGAAACGCCGCAAAACATTTAAATGTAAGAACAGAAACCATACTCTATACTCATGCCTGTAGATCCCTGAAGTGGAAGGCAGAGGTGTATGACAGAAGAGAGAAGGAATAAATATTGCTCAGTACAAATATCTTGGATCTAAAATGCACTTTATACTCGCAGTACATATTTCTTGGATGTCTTTTGTGAATAGCACGGGTGCTACAGCGCTAAACAAGCTCAAATTCACCAAGCATACAATCCACGCGCGTTTGAGCCCCATTTGTAGCTTGATTAAGGTACAAGACCAATGACCACAGCAATACTTCTCTTCTTTTACATCCTAGCGTTACTCCCAGTCGTATCCACTTTACCAGTCTTAACCACGGATTTAACTGAACTACAATGTTTTCGTAAAGCGTTACCTATGAACGTGTGAGTCCACTGGTCTTACACACGTTCGTAAGTCACGATAAACATTTTCCATCACCTGATGGAAAGTGGTTATCGTTATGTGAACTCCCTGCTGCGGTCTTCCCATGCGCCTACAATATGGGGTTCTTCAAAAGGGGCATCAGGCGGTTTCTTCAGGGTCGGCAGCGCGAGTGTGACGCCCCTGGTGTTGCACAAGCCCATAGGCCACGGTAACCACTTCCCATCAGGTGGGCCGTGTGCTTGTCTGCCAGCTAAGTTGTATAAAAAACCGACTGCCATCTGACCCACAACCCAAAGACAATATCGAACACAGCTATGCTTGTCTAATGGTAAGATTACTTACTGGCTTCTTAGTCAAACACTCGTAAATTTCCTGCAGATTAGTGCTGACAATTGACCGCGATTTGTACGATAAACAAATTCTACACATCGACAGCTTCTCCATTGTGGCGTTCCTTGGGTCAGCGAACAAATATTTGATTTGTTGGAGCAACAAATGTGAGCCTTGCCTTGTAATTTATTTTTGTTGTTTGCAAAGAGTAAAATGTTGATTTTTTTATTTTAGTTCAATTTTTTACAAGTAGTATTTTTCCTCTTCATCTTCTTTGAAAAAATATTCTAATAAAAGAGTTAAATAGGAGAATCGCCGCGATCGATTCATATTCAATTCAATTCTTGATTAATAACTCTGTGCTTTTAGCATAAATTCCGCCAATATCCCGTAGTAGTTTATAAAATCATTAATGTCAAGTTTTTCAAGAATTTTCACCAGAGCCACGTTAGCCACGCCAGTAAATTTGTTTCCGTGTGTCCACCCCCCACGAGATATAGGTGGTCGATCAGGGCCGGCAGTCTGTACATGAGATAGCGACCGAATTCGGATGTTAAGTACGTAGCGACGCAAACTAACCGAAATTCCCAAGTCTGTACTTAAAGTTACGATTTTTGTCGGTTGCCGTACCGAAATTCGTCGTTAACTTAACAAATTCTCGGATAGTACCTTAATAGCATAGACAAGCATAGAATTTGTCACTCTTACCCTTAGATTCTCTTTGGTTAACTGTGTAATTTGTTGACATTTTTATTATGTTTGTACAATTATGCTTTCTGAATTTGTAATTGTATCTTTTTTGACTGTACAATTTCATCAAACAGAAAAATCTCTCCGCTGATTGATTTTTCACAACACCCTTACCATAGATTATTATACATATATATAGACCAAACATAGACTCTGACATGGCAAGTTGACACAAGTGACATAACACACAAGTGACTATCATTGTATCGCATTACAAAGGCAATGTTTAAAGAACTTGTTGATGAAATAGCGCTATCACTTGAAAGAAAACGCCCTTACGGGCTTTCTGTGGAGTCCTATGTAAGTTTCATTGTATAACTGTACATTGTTTAACCTATAGTTGGCTGATTAAAAATTATTATTTATCTAGAAGTACTTCATCTCATTTAATATATTGTAATTGTATAATTTATGTGCTTTTTATCATTTTAGGTGTGTGACACTATTCTGCTCATTTTCAATATAAATGCTTGATGGCCAGGAGCTCTGCATGATAGCCACATATATCGTATGAAAATTCCCCAGTTCATGCCACATGAAGACGTTTGTTAATAACGGAGACCACCATGCATGGTTACTTGGTAAGTTTTGAGTCAAATAACTGAACACCTCATGTGTCAATATACTATTACTGCCAGTGGGGATGCTGTTGATAGGACGAGTGATCACCCTTTCTGTGTGGACTATTTCTCCTATATAATGACTGTCATACATGTTAACTGCAACCAACGGCTTAACATTTTTTCTGACGCACAACCAAACCAATGCTAATACCCTTATTCATACAAATATTTGCACAAAGCAGCAGCTGCATTTAATACCGTTACACCACAGAGGCTGTCAATGTGTCAATATAACAATTATAACATATATTATATTTTGATTTAATCCACAGGTGATGATGGATATCCTCTAGAACCATGGCCGATGACCCCAATGATGAACCAGCCCCTTGGCCTAACGACAAGTATACACTGAAGACTGTGTATTACACTGAACTGACACTATGGTGGACATCTGTGGCATTCCACTGCCCCAGAGAATCATTCATAAACATTATTTTCGATTGTTTTCGCCTTGTCAACTGCAAGTCAACCAAGTGGCTAAAATTATACATCAGCAACACTTCAGAGGTGCCATATTACAAGAATGTGCCGACCCAGTTCTTGAAAATGGTAATTATTGTACAAGTAACCTTGCGAGTACCATAGTAGTACATAATATATATATATACCCCACTGACACACAAATATGTAACTTACATGCAAGACACTACAGTAATGTTCTACGTGAAGTAGGAAGTGGTTTCTTCTCTTTCATACTTAGATGTGTGCTATGCACTTGCAAATTAGTAACTACTATAATATAAACTAACAATCCCAAACCAACATTCTGCAGGCATTTTCTGCTTTTCATGGAACTAAAGGTTGTATCCATGAGGCTACAGTTTATATCAGAGGAAAATTGTATAATCCTTTTGCTATCTATTATTATTCTTTACAAATGCCAGCAGATGTCACTCAAGCTCAAGTGGTGGATCCTTCCAGCAGAGAAGCTGTTAACCGGACAGATCGTTAGCCCTTCTGTACGGGCTTTTGCCATATATAACGACTCCCATAGATGTTAGTATGGCAACCGGGGCAGACAATAGGCAGATACACAACCATTGCAAATAGATATATTTGATTTATATACATATTTTCACTGAACGGAAATTGAACATTGTCATCATCATCTTTGTGTAGACATACTATACTGATTGCATTGTTACCTCGCAGTTCAGGGTCCGCCTTCGGCTTTTTCTCCTCCACGACGTCAAGCCTACTTTCTTTACCTGGACCTGGTGGGAGCCCCATTGCCAGGCATTTGTTGCCTCAAAACCTCCTGCTGGTTACCTAGTTGAATATCCCCATCCCACAGAAGCTGTCATTGCAATAAACTTTACATAGCTTTCCTAAAAGTAATATTCTTTAGGGATTTACTGTCTTTAATAGAACCAAATGAAATTGCGAACGAAATGAAAATATTGTAATCCTATAACTATCTATTTCTTTTCATTGCAGATGCCAGCCGTTGTTTGTCACTCAACTCAAGCCTGAGGAGAGGATACCCATAGCCGAAGTCATAACAAAATGTTACAAAATGAAGACTGAGAAAATTTTATTGTCTGTAAAAACTTAATAGAAGCTCTTTGTATTAAGTACTTTGAAGTAATAAATGCACAAGATATGAACCTATATATATATGTTTTATTTAATTTACCTATATAGAAATCTACTTACTACCTACCGATAATCTTTGTATGTATCTGCAGTAACTTATATTGTGTTAGTTACTAGTCCTACAAACATGAACATGACAGTTACTAATAAGCATGCATCAGAATATAATTATCTATTTTATGGCCTTGGGAAGTTATTAAATATGAAATTGAGCAATATAACATACACATTTCACCAAAAGTCTACAAATAATAACTTGAAGCTCAACCAAGTTCACCAAATAAGCATCCACCATCTTATAATTGTATTTTATCATGAAATTGAGCAATATAGCATACATAAATCACCAAAAGTCAACAAATAATAATTTGAACCTCAACCAAATAAGCATCCATCATCTTATAATTCTATTTTGTCATCCATTTCATAACCTTAGAGATTAAGAACATTAAAATTTAACAATATAACATAGACATATCACCAAAAGTTAACAAATAATAACTTGAAGCTCAACCAAATAAACATCCATCATCTTATAATTGTATTTTATCATCCATTTCATAACCTTAGAGATTATTAAAATGTAAAATTGAACAATAAAACATCATTATCATCTAAATAATAACTTAAAGCTCAACCAAATTCACTAAATAAACATCCATCATCTTATAATTGTATTTTATCATCCATTTCATAACCTTAGAGATTATTAAAATGTAAAATTGAACAATAAAACATCATTATCATCCAAATAATAACTTGAAACTCAACTAAATTCACCAAATTAGCCTCCATTTATAATATATAATACTTATTTCCTCAATGTTGCCCAATTTCATATTTAATATTCTATTAAAAACATCAACAAAATGTGGACAAATAATAACAAATAGTTAACGACGTTAACTACTTTGCGGGCCTTCAAGAATGCTCGCATTCTTTACGACGAAATTTGTTAAGAAACCGACAATTTTTGTTAACTTGGAAGTCGAGACTTGCTAATATTGCCACCGTACCAAATAACGTCGTTAACTCGCACCGATACATGTAGAGACTTGCATCCCCCATACATTATTGCTCGCTTAGTCGCTACCTCAAAATGTACAGACTTGGGTTTGACGCAAAGAAACCGAATTTTGTTGTTAACTTTGCTTACGATTTCGTAAGATAAGTATTAACGACGAATGTACAGACTGCCGGCCCAGGACGTGTGGTTGGATTTTAGGGGGCTGGGGCAGTGGGGCTGAGTATAAATGTTCTGTGCTCGCTGTGTGCTCGCCGCGATCGATATTGACGAGTTTGTTTGACACAAGTTTGACAGCTTCGCTTCGAGTCTGATAGCAGTGTCCCATCTATTGATAAGTTGAGGAACTAAAATTACAAATATAATAAATATTAAAACAACATACACACTTAGACAAGTAGACTGACCTGCCTTATCCTAAAATTATGGTATTTTCGCGTAGTATAGTGACATTATGATACTACATACTACACATTACGAAATTATGGTACAAATAGTATAATTATACTACGAAATCCAACCCTGTGCACAAGGCTATTGTTCTTTCCTTATTTCCGCTGTCACTGGTCACTGCTATCAGACTCGAAGCGAAGCTGTCAACTCGCTGTTGACTCTGAATCGCGCTATTAAGATTTTCAAGCATGTGTTTAAATATTCAGAGGTTAAATAAATTAGATTTCATTCTGAGTGTGGTGTTTCATTTCGGGATACTTTTTGTGACGTGTACACTATTTGTATTATTAGTGAGTCCTTTTACGTTATAATATATAGTATTCATTCTACAGGTAGTGTCGGGAATTTCTGTGTGTACAAACGGCAACACTAAATCAGGCAATAACGGAGGCGGGGATTCCCCTCGCTGTTTTACTGTCGCAGCCGTTCTGACAGAGAAGGGTTTATGTTTGTATGAATGAGTGCGATAAAGACAATATAATGTTCATGTACCTAGTACCCATATTAGTACAAACTACGAACTTAGAACAAGTGAATTTATGAGATAGATTTTTTATTATTGTGTGTGACATGTAGACGTATTGTTTGTGATAACTTTGCTTTGGGAACTTCGTAATTTATTTTACTGTCGTAATTTGCAACTATGAGTGAGAGTGAGGGCGAAGTATAGCCCTGGGTCAGTCAGGGTGCGCGAGAGATATGCCAGAGGCTACCTTACCCTCGGCAACAGATGAACCAAGACGGTCGTGCGGTTTTAGTCGGTTCGGGCCGGACACCCGCGGCGGGGGTATCTGAAGTGAACTTCCGCACGATAAAAAAGAAGGTATCTCCTATCATTGCGAATTAAGAAACGTTTAAATACATTTAAAAAAACGTGAAACGTCAAACGTAGTATAATTAATATAATCATTTATATCGAGGGTATGGTTGCACGCACTACCGTCACCGCACCTGGGCACCTTATTAGACGACGACTCTCTGCGTGTGGCAGTGGCGCTCCGCCTGGGCTGCAAGGTGTGTGAATCACACAGATGCATCTACAGCTCCACGGTGGAGGAGGACGGCCATCATGCACTGAGCTGTCGTCGCTGCGCACGCAGGTTCCCGCGTCACCATTCCCTCAACGACATAGTCCGAAGGGCTCTCATATCGGCGAATGTACCATGCGTGCTGGAGACCTCGGGTCTCTACAGATTAGACGGGAAGCGACCTCATAGTCTCACTTTGGTGCCGTGGTAAAACGGCAGGTGCTTAATGTGGGATGCCACATACGTCAGCACAGTCGCGGCCACGCAACTTGGTCGCACCATCAGTGCCCCGGCGGTGGCGGCTGAGGACGCCGCGAACAAAAAAAGGGCGAAATACACTGCAATGGAGCCACAATATCATTTTGTGCCCATTGCGGTGGAGACTATGGGCAGTCGGACAGAAGGTTGATCGCGGAAATTGGCCGCCGCATCCACGACCAAGGTGGTGACTTCCGATCCGGCTCGTTCCTGGGGCAAAGTTTGGCTATTGCGATTCAGCGGGGCAACGCGGCCAGCATCATGGGCACCTTTGCGCCGGGAACGATGCGGAGTGGGTTGTTTGACGCGGCATGATCGCGAGTTTGTTTCGTGTATTTATGTTTTATTTATTTTGTCTGTGATAAGTAAAGAGCTTGTTTCTTTAGACTAAGTAACTATATACTAATAATACCTCAATTTTATTAAATTATTTGAATATAATCGTATTAAAGTAGTAGAATTTTATCTTTCGCGTACAATATTTTTTTGAGGTCCTGAATGGCTGGCCTGGCCAACCCTGCCTGTGCAAGCTTTCTTTCTATTGTCAATTGATGTCTGCATTGTCAGCCATTCACGTTCCAGTATACTTGCGCAAGTCTTAACTTGAACATATAGTATACTTGAACGTGTGTTCGAAGAAACATGCGCAAGTTTCTGACTTGCACAAGTTTCAAACATTCAGTAGTAACACAGAGTAAGTAATATACCACGTAAGAGCAGTAGCGTACCATAAGGGTGCAAATGGGTCTTGTCTCGATTTGCACCCTCACAGTCAATTTATTTAAGTTTTTTTTAATATCTCCAGTGTATACAAAATCTTTAGCGGTTTTTATTTGTTTTTATTCCATAAAATGTCACTCAGGCTATAAGGACCTGTATCAAGTACATGTTAAATTAAAAAACAAGACGTCACCACCTCAATATTATTAAATTATTTGAATATAATCGTAATAAAGTAGTAGAATTTGATAATAGTTTATGTGGTTTTATAATTAGTTTAGTAGTACAATACTTTTTTGAGGCCCTAAATCCAACCCTGGGCCGGCAGTCTGTACATGAGATAGCGACCGAATTCGGATGTTAAGTACGTAGCGACGCAAACTAACCGAAATTCCCAAGTCTGTACTTAAAGTTACGATTTTTGTCGGTTGCCGTACCGAAATTCGTCGTTAACTTAACAAATTCTCGGATAGTACCTTAATAGCATAGACAAGCATAGAATTTGTCACTCTTACCCTTAGATTCTCTTTGGTTAACTGTGTAATTTGTTGACATTTTTATTATGTTTGTACAATTATGCTTTATGAATTTGTAATTGTATCTTTTTTGACTGTACAATTTCATCAAACAGAAAAATCTCTCCGCTGATTGATTTTTCACAACACCCTTACCATAGATTATTATACATATATATAGACCAAACATAGACTCTGACATGGCAAGTTGACACAAGTGACATAACACACAAGCAAGAAGCCAAGAAGCCTTGAAAAAGAATTGAATATTTTTGGAGGTTGTAGGGAAATACGAGAAATATTATGGCTGAAGCGTGTTTAGCATGGGATTAGTTTACTCTAGAATATAGGCGGGAAGCGGGAAATGGTATTGCGACGGCAAGGTGCATGGATTCTGCGCGCTAGTGAAAATTATTTGAATTTGGCTGATGGTGAATTCCTATCATTGTATCGCATTACAAAGGCAATGTTTAAAGAACTTGTTGATGAAATAGCGCTATCACTTGAAAGAAAACGCCCTTACGGGCTTTCTGTGGAGTCCTATGTAAGTTTCATTGTAAAACTTGTACATTGTTTATCATTTATCTAATTGAAAATTATTATTTATCTAGAAGTACTTCATCTCATTTAATATATTGTAATTGTATAATTTATGTGCTTTTTATCATTTTAGGTGTGTGACACTATTCGGCTCATTTTCAATATAAATGCTCGATGGCCAGGAGCTCTGCATGATAGCCACATATATCATATGAAAATTCCCCAGTTCATGCCACATGAAGACGTTTCTTAATAACGGAGACCACCATGCATGGTTACTTGGTAAGTTTTGAGTCAAATAACTGAACACCCCATGTGTCAATATACTATTACTGCTAGTGGGGATGCTGTTGACAGGACGAGTGATCACCCTTTCTGTGTGGACTATTTCTCCTATATAATGACTGTCATACATGTTACTGCAACCAACGGCTTAACATTTTTCTGACGCACAACCAAACCAATGCTAATACCCTTATTCATACAAATATTTGCACAAAGCAGCAGCTGCATTTAATACCGTTACACCACAGAGGCTGTCAATGTGTCAATATAACAATTATAACATATATTATATTTTGATTTAATCCACAGGTGATGATGGATATCCACTAGAACCATGGCCGATGACCCCAATGATGAACCAGCCCCTTGGCCTAACGACAAGTATACACTGAAGACTGTGTATTACACTGAACTGACACTATGGTGGACATCTGTGGCATTCCACTGCCCCAGAGAATCATTCAGAAACATTATTTTCGATTGTTTTCGCCTTGTCAACTGCAAGTCACCCAAGTGGCCAAAATTATACATCAGCAACACTTCAGAGGTGCCATATTACAAGAATGTGCCGACCCAGTTCTTGAAAATGGTAATTATTGTACAAGTAACCTTGCGAGTACCATAGTAGTACATAATATATATATACCCCACTGACACACAAATATGTAACTTACATGCAAGACACTACAGTAATGTTCTACGTGAAGTAGGAAGTGGTTTCTTCTCTTTCATACTTAGATGTGTGCTATGCACTTGCAAATTAGTAACTACTATAATATAAACTAACAATCCCAAACCAACATTCTGCAGGCATTTTCTGCTTTTCATGGAACTAAAGGTTGTATCCATGAGGCTACAGTTTATATCAGAGGAAAATTGTATAATCCTTTTGCTATCTATTATTATTCATTACAAATGCCAGCAGCTGTCACTCAAGCTCAAGTGGTGGATCCTTCCAGCAGAGAAGCTGTTAACCAGACAGATGGTTAGCCCTTCTGTACGGGCTTTTGCCATATATAACGACTCCCATAGATGTTAGTATGGCAACGGGGGCAGACAATAGGCAGATACACAACCATTGCAAATAGATATATTTGATTTATATACATATTTTCACTGAACGGAAATTGAACATTGTCATCATCATCTTTGTGTAGACATACTATACTGATTGCATTGTTACCTCGCAGTTCAGGGTCCGCCTTCGGCTTTTTCTCCTCCACGACGTCAAGCCTACTTTCTTTACCTGGACCTGGTGGGAGCCCCATTGCCAGGCATTTGTTGCCTCAAAACCTCCTGCTGGTTACCTAGTTGAATATCCCCATCCCACAGAAGCTGTCATTGCAATAAACTGAACATAGCTTTCCCAAAAGTAATATTCTTTAGGGATTTACTGTCTTTAATAGAACCAAATGAAATAGCGAACGAAATGAAAATATTGTAATCCTATAACTATCTATTTCTTTTCATTACAGATGCCAGCTGTTGTTTGTCACTCAACTCAAGCCTGAGGAGAGGATACCCATAGCCGAAGTCATAACAAAATGTTACAAAATGAAGACTGAGAAAATTTTATTGTCTGTAAAAACTTAATAGAAACTCTTTGTATTAAGTACTTTGAAGTAATAAATGCACAAGATATGAACCTATATATATATATATATACGTTTTATTTAATTTACCTATATAGAAATCTACTTACAACCTACCGATAATCTTTGTATGAACTCTGCAGTAACTTATATTGTGTTAGTTACTAGTCCTACAAACATGAACATGACAGTTACTAATAAGCATCCATCAGAATATAATTATCTATTTTATGGCCTTGGGAAGTTATTAAATATGAAATTGAGCAATATAACATACACATTTCACCAAAAGTCTACAAATAATAACTTGAAGCTCAACCAAGTTCACCAAATAGGCATCCACCATCTTATAATTGTATTTTATCATGAAATTGAGCAATATAGCATACATAAATCACCAAAAGTCAACAAATAATAATTTGAACCTCAACCAAATAAGCATCCATCATCTTATAATTCTATTTTGTCATCCATTTCATAACCTTAGAGATTATGAAACATAAAATTTAACAATATAACATAAACATATCACCAAAAGTTAACAAATAATAACTTGAAGCTCAACCAAATAAACATCCATCATCTTATAATTGTATTTTATCATCCATTTCATAACCTTAGAGATTATTAAAATGTAAAATTGAACAATAAAACATCATTATCATCTAAATAATAACTTAAAGCTCAACCAAATTCACTAAATAAACATCCATCATTTTATAATTGTATTTTATCATCCATTTCATAACCTTAGAGATTATTAAAATGTAAAATTGAACAATAAAACATCATTATCATCCAAATAATAACTTGAAACTCAACTAAATTCACCAAATTAGCCTCCATTTATAATATATAATACTTATTTCCTCAATGTTGCCCAATTTCATATTTAATATTCTATTAAAAACATCAACAAAATGTGGACAAATAATAACAAATAGTTAACGACGTTAACTACTTTGCGGGCCTTCAAGAATGCTCGCATTCTTTACGACGAAATTTGTTAAGAAACCGACAATTTTTGTTAACTTGGAAGTCGAGACTTGCTAATATTGCCACCGTACCAAATACCGTCGTTAACTCGCACCGATACATGTAGAGACTTGTATCCCCCATACATTATTGCTCGCTTAGTCGCTACCTCAAAATGTACAGACTTGGGTTTGACGCAAAGAAACCGAATTTTGTTGTTAACTTTGCTTACGATTTCGTAAGATAAGTATAATAATAATAATAATAATGATTTATTTCTCACCAACAACCAAGAAATTACAATATTTAGACATTCACAGTTTAGGGTACACAGAATTCGGTTGTGGATCGCTGGTGCCTGTCGTAGGTAATTGATTACCTGTATTACTGGTCACCAGGATTCCACGATAGCAACAATGACTATACTATAGGTACTAACTATACAAACCAAGTGCAAAAATCCAAATACAGGAATACTATAAGCCATATTCATTAATTAACATTTCAATCATTATTTAAGATTTCATTCATTAATTATTATAACTAGCATGGGTGTGTGTGTGTGTGCGCGTGTATGTGTGTGTGTGTGTGTGTGTGTGTGTGTGTGAGAATAGTCGAGGGTCATTTTAAGACTTTCAGTAGATTTTCTGTATCAGAATATGTTTGACAGAGAAGCCATTCAAGGAGAACGGCTTTGCACTTATACCCATTTTGACCATAGAGACACAACTGCTTGTGGAGCTTATTGTAAAGGTAGAGTCCCAGGAAATTGAAAAATCTTTGGCTAAAAGATGTCCTGACCCTCGTGGATACCGCCACAAGATGATTACGGCGAGTAGAATTGGGAATAAACTTTGTCAAAGAGTGCTGCTTCATAGCAGTAGCCAGCACAAAGAGCTGTCTGACGGTCAAAACCTGACAGTAATCATAAAGCTCAGTTGTAGGAAAACGACGAGGCTTAAAGCAGCTGACCTTTAACACAGCCCTCTGAGCTCGCTCCAGGGTAATAAGATGGGTTGCATCAGCGCTACCCCACGTCGTAATGCAGTAACTTAGGATAGATTGGCAAATCGCAATATAGACCAACTTCATCACATTGGAGTCAGCTGAGTAGCGTAGTTGCCGAAAAACGTAAATGAGTTTGCGGACGCGACCCGCCAAGCTGTCAACCTGGGGTTTAAAGGTTAAGTTTTGATCCAGAGTTATCCCCAAGTATTTAATGTATGAGACCCTCTCAATGCAGCAGTGGACATCAGCTGAGGACTGACCATCGGTCGGTAAAACAGTGATCTGTAGAAGGCTATCCAAGGGTACTTCAATGTTGCGGATCGAGAAGTTAATAACCTTAGTTTTGGTCGAACTTAAGGTCAGAAGGTTTTCCCTCAGCCACCGGTTAACGAAATCAAATCCGTTCTGAGCGATAGCATAGGCATTAGTCCAGGTGTCGGAAGAGAAAACCAAAGCCGTATCGTCTGCATAAGAAAACACCTGGCCACCATCTAGTTCCAGATTGCATATTAACGACGAATGTACAGACTGCCGGCCCAGCTTGTGCAAGCTTTCTTTCTATTGTCAATGCCAGCCATTCACGTTCCAGTATACTTTTTCCAGTGTATTACTTTACTCTATGGTATACTTGCGCAAGTCTTAACTTGAACAAGTATATTTGAACGTGTGTTCGAAGAAACTTGCGCAAGTTTCTGACTTGCACAAGTTTCAAACATTGTCAGAGCAGTAACACAGAGTAAGTAATAAATACACTAGGTAAGAGCAGTAGCCTATCTTAAGGGTGCAAATAGGTCTTGCGCACCCCCAGCACAGTCAATTTATTTAAGCTTTTATTAATAGTTCCAGTGTATAAAACAAAATCTTTAGGGGTTTTTATTTGTTTTTATTCCATAAAATGTCACTTAGGCTATAAGGACCTGTATCAAGTACCTGTTAAATTAAAAAACAAAATGTCACAACAATTTGAATGCAATTTTGTTTTAAATACGTAAAACGAACTTAATTTCAGGCGAATTTATTAAAAAATTGCGGCGATTCGGTGCAGAAGTCATTATTAAAACAAAGAAGATAATAAAAATTATAATATAAGGACATAGAACTGATAGAAGACGGCGAGCATTGCATCTCAGATTTATCACAAACATTGAAGTTATTACATCTTGGAAGTAATTACATCTAAAAGTGACGAAGGACGCACAACATGAGGAATCTCTCGATTTGTAGAATTTGTCTGGCGGTCGATGTCGAAAGGCAAGAAGTCGCCAACACTCACTTACAAGAAATGTACCAGTCTTTGACGTGTATGCTGGTAATATTTAATTTAAGTAAGATATATTTAGTGGCTGGGACAGACTGGATGCGAAAGGCAGAGGATCGGATAAAATGGCGCACATTGGGAGAGGCCTATGTCCAGCAGTGAACTAGTTGATTGATTGATATTTGGGCTAGTTGCTTGACAAGTACTACAGTACAAAGCCTAGCTAGGAGAACAAACAACAAATGGGAAGACAGATTATATAATTTCCATTAGTAAATAAGATGGGGCTGTTTCCGAAGTCTACTACTTGTATTGTGAGTGGCTAGCACTCCTTGCTAGCGTGTACAGCAGAGCTTACACACTGGCAATTGTGTGGACAACTACACACTCTATGAGACATCTAGTATAGCTCAGATTTGTGTGACAGTTGGAGACAGACGACGGCAGGCCGACACAGGCTTGTGACATCTGCTGGGCGAAGCTCGAGGACTGTTACCAGCTGAAGCAGTGTTGCATCCATAGTGAGAAGTTGTTGTCAAAGATGCTGAGAAGCAATATGGTGAGTGGAGGCAGTCATAAAATATTTTCTGATTCATATACTTTTCTTCGCTCAGCAGAGTTTTGATGCAAAAGACTCAGCGGAATGAGTTTGTACTGTCAGTTAAAAATTGTCATCTAGCAGCTTACAATTTTATTAATTCAATGCAATCCAGCAAAATGGCATTTGTTTAGCACAAGTTCATGTGCCACAATTCAGTACGTATTTAATTGAATTTTATGGTTAATTACATGCTCTTTAACAATGTCTCGGACATTATTATGATAGAACTTACCTTGCTAGTTAAGTTTTACTGCAAATAGAGACCTTGAAATAAATCTGGTTGATGTGAACTTTTTAAATTTCATTTATGATGGTGTTCGGAACACTCTTACCAACTGAGCTGTATAGCTTATAGCTGAGTGTAATTTATCATATCCTTACTTTTACACAATAAAATGATTAGATTTGATTTGGTTTGACTTTTGGTTTAAATTGATTGGATTATTATTTCAAGAAGAATTGCTTCAAAACATGTTTAATATTTTTTTTTATACAACTTAGGTGGCAGGCAGGCTTACCTGATGGAAAGTGGTTACCATGACCTATGAACGTGTGTAACACCAGTGGAGTCACATCCATGCAATACAGGGTCTGCACCTGTAAGAACAGAGATTTTGTGCCGTCAGTGTAGAGAACAAAGCAGGACAGGTCATCCCAGTGACAGCACAAAAACTCCAGTTAGCTCTGGCTACCCTACTCACCGCCGGGAACACAACACGAAGTTATTATAACCGCGGTATTCTGTAGGGCGGAGGTACTTCCCCAGTCGGACTGCTCAATTGGGCGGAAATACCGCCGTGTCCTACCTCCTCAAAAATTTTAACGTTTGATTGACTACCCGTGACCAGAGGGCTGGTTTATTCCTTGCGCAAAGGATTGGTATTGCCATTCAACGTGGCAATGCCACCAGCCTCCTGGCCACCCTCCCGGTTGACGTCGATGGGGAGGAATTCTTTGACGCCTGAACCTGCAGGATTGTTTAGGTATATTCAGTTTTTTCTTTTTTTAAATACTTTAATTTAGATAACTTCCATGTACATTATGTAAATATTAATATTGTTAAAATAAAGAACGATAAAGTATTTAAAAAAATAAGATAGTCTTCAGTTCTATTCTGTATGTATCTTATGAGAAAGTGCTTAAATATATTTCCTATATAATTAATTGAAATTTTAAATCATTTACTATGCTAACTATTCAAATATATTAAGGTATAAAAAATTTTTATCGGTTCAGGCGGGGTACCGTTATCTGTAAGACGAATGTATGTATACAATAATTTGGATGGTTTCGGGTGAAAGTTCTGTGGATTAGTGGTCAGAGCGTTTCTCTGTAAGGGAAAGATCGCGTGTTTGAATCCCGCCTGAGCCGATTAAATTTTTTCTATATCTTAATCGATTCCAAAGTATTATTTGGAGGTAGTTTATTAATTAAGCGTGGTACACTGTATCGTGTACATTAGCAAAGTTCACAGTACATAAGCATGTCTGCTTAATGCTACAGTATCACTGTAGTAAGCTAATGTTTATGTTTTCTAGTTGGCGCTCACGGGGACCGGACAGGAAGTCACAGCTGGGACACCGCAGGAGAGAACAGGTTGTGATGTCAAAATGGAGACTGCTGAAGAGTTTGGCGATGTCGAAGTGAAGATTGAAATTGCAATAATTGATAAAGGTTTTTTTTCTTATACCACTTAGTTGGCAGACGAGCACACGGCCCACCTGATGGGAAGCGGTTACCGTGGCCTATGGACGTATGCAACACCAGGGGTGTCACACTCGCGCTGCCGACCATGAAAAAACCTTCTGATGCCCCTCTTTAAGAACCTCATATTGTAGGCGCTTGGGAAAACCGCAGCAGGGAGGTCATTCCACAGCTTGAGTGTGCGTGGGATGAAGTTTCTTTCATACCGCACAGTGCGCACCGTCTCAGGTCGCAATATTATATATATAGGTATATTTTGTGATTTAGTTCTGTGTGCGCTCAGTTCGCCTAGGGATATTTCTGCGTGGTTCCCGGCAGATTAGAATTTGGACCACGCCATCTCTTCCCATGCGGTGACGTACAAGGCGACTAAGGGACATAGTGCAATTCCCTGGACACACAGCGTCGACGACAGCACTGCGATATTCTTGATAGAGATTGTCATGACGTCACCCAGTCCGACTAATGACAAACTCTGATTAGACTATCGCAGCGCTGTGCTCGATTGCACAGCAGACTACGACCGCAGTTCAGCTGTTTGAACATGATTTATTGACAAACGTCTGCACAAAACTTAACTTTTTTAAATCTCATGGCTATCATCAATCTTTCTGATTGTGAACTTTTGTATTCATAGCTGCATCGATTCTTCAGAAACCTACGTCAGTCACGCAGCTAAACGCAAAAACATCGACGTCGAGTCACCTCAACGACAATGAACAGACTGACACCGCAGCTGTATATCACGAAAACACTCGCACACAAGTTGACGACAAAAAGAAAGAAACGGCTGTAGATAATATTTGTTTAGTTCAAAATAATATAACGTCAAATGTTACGAAACGTATACAGGCTAATGAGATTATACGAGACCAATCAGTGTAATGTTTGTAATAAAAGTTTTATCAAAAAAAGTAGTTTAGTTATACAACAACGTATACACACTGGTGACAAACTGTACACATGTAATAAATGTAAAAAATGTTTTGTTAGGGCGTCACGTTACATCGAACATATGAATTCACATTTTGGTGTGAAACCATATGTGTGTCACGTATGTAAGAAATGTTATAGCTTAAAAGGCAGTTTTGAAAGTCATCTTCGTACACATGCTGGTGAGAAACCATATCAATGTGATGTATGTAAGAAAGATTTTCAAACACAATTACTTTTAAGTGAACACTGCAATACACATACTGGTGAGAAACCATATCAATGCAATGAATGTCAGAAATGTTTTAGTCATAAGGGTAGTATAGGATATCATAAGTTTACACATACAGATAAGAAACTGTATCAATGTGAAAAATGTGAGAAATTTTTAAAAGAAAGAGTAATTTAGTTGATCATATTCGCAGACGACACACAAAAAATAAACCGAATGTATGATATTTATGCTATCATAGTCATTCACATTAGTGTTAAAATTATTAATCATGATATTTAGCCTCCCCCTCCGGCTCCGGTGGGGGTGGTGTCCGTGGTGATATTGCGCACATAAAAAAGAGGATATTTACCATGTTGTATTATTCAGAATCATCAATCAGATTGTTCCTTCGTGATCATGGTGCTTGTAACAGTGCCGAAATATCGCAAACTCAATACAATACTACATTGTAAATATCCCGATAACTTTAATACGAATGTATGATGTAATGAAGGGGTGAGGGATACTGTGAACTTTTGTTCACAGTATGCCTCAACTATATAGTAGAGCGAGAGAGAGCGAAACATTATCGATAGGCGCTCTCTCGTACCTTCACGTTACAAATTCAATATTTTTTCATGCTCGATAACTGCTTTCGATAGCACTGTGGTGACCTCTGATTTTACCTTTTTTTCTGATTTTGAAGAAGGGTGAGGGAAGTACCTCCGCCCTACAGAATACCGCGGTTATAATAACTTCGTGTTATGTTCTCGGCGGTTTTTGTGCTGTCAGTGGGACGACCAAAGGCTTGTCCTGCTTTGTCCTCTACACTGACGGCACAAAATCTCTGTTCTTACAGGGTCGGCAGCACGGATGTGACTCCACTGGTGTTACACACTTTCATGGTAACCACTTTCCATCAGGTGGGCCGTGTGCTTGTCTGCCACCTAAGTTGTCGATAAAAAAAACCTGTCACATATCTGGCAGTAAATTTAAACTTTGTCTTTCATAAGTGTTACTGTGTTACCAATACGAATAAATATTGTTATTTAATTTGTCTTAGTTCTTCTTTGTTCCCTAAAATCTAACTACACGTCCTGTTCGATCACCTGAATCTCGTTAGTGGTCACACGGAAACAAATTTACTGGCGTGGCTAACGTGACTCTGGTAGAATTTCTTGAAAAACTTGACATTGGCGTCTTGCCATCAAAAATATTATTACCATTGAACATTAGTTTTTTTGTGGTTTGGATGATTGAAGACTCAACTTGAACTTCAGTTGCAGTCGCTCCGATAAAACTGGTAACCGAACTCGCACCCCTGTGTCCACTATCGCCACGTCAGAATGGCTCTAGAATATATCCAACAGATATTGGTAAGGCGTTTTCATAACACAATCCGGCTCGAAGGACCATTGAAGGGGCTTCGGGTGATGAAGTAATAAAATTATGGACTGTACTTTTGATGTTATAATAATAATTAAAAAAGAAGAAAAAATACATCGACTTTATTAGTTGAATGGAACGCGAGGGTCGTGCCCCCTGCGCCACTCGCCGCGCCGTTTGTCGCGTAGCCGGTTGCCCCCGTGCCTCGTGCGTGAACAGTATGTAGAGCCTCGACTTGGAGCTGTACGTTTCGGATGCAACTGAGAATAATGCTAATATATCGATGAACGCCCCGAAGCTGTGACAATGTAAAAAGTTGTCTATATGACACCCTCTGTGGCGTGGCAGTAGTAAACGCCTATATCATTTTTAGTTTCCGAGATTTTTAACATTCTTTAAGTGACCCGGATTCATTGCTCTCGAGTGTATTTGCGGCTGAACTTTTCCGTATATTGAATATTTTCCGTAAAACTACTCTGCCTGTTATATGACCTCCACAATTAATTGTCTATCGAAATTCTCTAGACTAGCTGAGATTTTGGGGGTCGAACTACCCTCAACGACTGCCATAGACGTTTGTATGGCAAACGAGATACGGCCTAACGTGCTGCCCCGAAGAAATACACAGACATTTGCAATGAGACGGAATCAAACCCAAGCCCCCTGCGTTGCACACATGTTCACTATCGCCACTTTATAACACTTGGTTGACAGACAAGCACACGGCCCACCTGATGGAAAGTGGTTACCGTGGCCTATGCCTTTTGACGCATAATGACCAACACGCGTATTGACTAATCATAAATACGCATTTTGACATATACGCAAAATGTACAATACGCATAACGCCATATACGCATAGTGACCAACACGCGTATTGACTAATTTTAAATACGCAATATGTACAATACGCATAATGCCATCTCTAAGAGTAATTCACAGGTAGAAAGGAAAAGACAAAAACAATTAAAATTATTCCTTTTAACTAAACATTTACTTACTCTTTTATAGTGAAAATTAACAGCCATACAAGGACTTAAACAAAATATTTATCATCTTAGATAGGTACAGTGAAAATAAAGCTTTGAAGTAACATGTATGGGGGGGCGACCCCATGAATGCCTCCCCGACCCTATAAAAGCTAGTTAAATGAATTTTAGACGAATATAAATTATTTTTCTCAAAAATTGTATACAACTTATTTGTTTTTTTTCCAGTCGACGCAATAATATAGATAGTTTTATATCGAAATCAATGTCAATCTTTCTGCGATTCTTTTTGGGCACACAAAATAACGATTTTGTTATTTGATGATCATAAAACTGTGATTCTTTTTTCAGTTTAAAAATAAATCTATACAAACTTGGGTGTAATCCCATTTTAGCATTCAATCTGTGGTGCCACCCTTCAAGACAATTATTGGTACGATGTAGTAATTTGTTACAGCTTAATAACGTCGGGGAAATTACTGTAAGCCATTGTCGTTCAAAGTACTTCTTGAATAACATCATTTCTTCATTATCTGGGGCCAAAGTCAAAATTGTATCCCATGCTTCCGAGATACGATCAGCGGCCAATAGAGGTATATAGCTGACCAATCTTACTATTTTACGCCCTGATCTAAATTTGCTTAATTTAATCTCCTTGGCTTTTTTCCATATTGCTCTTGAAAAATGATACTGGCACCCAGATATTTGGCAATTTGGAAATATTTTATAGACTGCATTAATTGCTGCTACTTCAAAGTCGCATTTAAAAGATTTCACCTTGACATGTAATACATTCCTCAACAAATTAAAAAAGCGTAAATATGTATCTTCAGTTTTATCTGGTAAAAGGCCAAAGATCACCGGGACAACGTTTGTTGATGTAGGTGTCGATCCCAAATCACCGTGGACCGTATAAAGTTGAAAAAATGGCGAAGGGACACACTTGAAAGTGCCGTCGCCGAAGTAGTCTAATTTTGTATTTTTAATATAGTTTCTTGAATTTTTGGAACAAAATATTAATATTTTGCTAGAATCACCATCTTCAGAAATCATAAAGTTTTTACCAAGGACCTCGGGAATTGAGACATCTTCTAATTTTGTAAACTTTAAGCTGTCAGTGTTTAGAAATTTTTTTCGAACTCTGTACAAAGAATCCTGAATTTCTTTGGTAGAAGGAATGTAGTGAACATATTCAGCTGATTCTGCAGACTCTTTAAGGGACTCAAACGTGTTTTCAACTATAGTTTGTACTGTTGAACTTAAGTCCTCACAAACCTTCTTCTTGCATTCTGCACGCAGTTGAAATACTTTGTTCTTTTTATGATCCGGTACACACGAATGAACACTCGATCGGATTATATTTTGTTCACTATCTAATGTTATGGATCCTGAACAAATTTGTCGTTTCACACATCTCCATATAGTGGTATTATTAAAATTTGTTCTGGTATTTTTATTAAAACGAAAACCATTCCACAGTACAGATGGAAATCCTTTTTGATTTAATGTATGGTAGCGCAATTCTCGCCACGTGACCTAGTGGACTGTATTTCGCGGGGGTGAAGTTAACTGTTCCATTGACGCTTTACACAACAAACAAGACAGGTGATCGGGTTGCCGCGGATGTGGTCTAGGCAATGAATGCAACCCGAGAAATTAGGAGAGGATGCACTAACCTTCACGACGCCACGTGCTTTCATCGCAGCCGGTGCACCGATCTTCTCTTCCTGGCTCAGGAGCTACCGCCCACATCACTAAATCACTTGAGCGACACACGAGAGGCACAATCCGATCGGTAAAGGTCTATGAAAGCGGTTAAAATCCAACAAACATTATTAACCTCTGAGAGACGCGCGCGCCGCCGCCATTGCGCTGGCTAGTTCAAAGCGGAAGTGAATATGCGTCTATTTTGACAATTGAGCCGCGCGGAAACTATTGCTACCTCACTTTAAAAGGTAGCGCGGGAGGGAGATGGGTACAGGGAGCGTGTGTTTCCGCGTCAATGACTTGAACTATTACTATAGCGAAAAATATAAATTCTACCATCGGCGCAACCATTCCCCCCGGCTTGAAGGGTTACCTTCAAAACGAAAAATGCGGAACAAATCCAAAGTCTAATCTAAATCTAGGTTTGGGAAACAACAACTAAATATAAACCTAGATTTGAACTCGTGCATACTGCTGGCTAGGCAGAGGGCAGAGGCGAACAACCGGGCGCAGATACGATCCGGTTGCGGTTCTCCAACGATTCCAAAACGATTGGACTAATCTATCCAAAAGAGCGTGACGAATTAGAAGGTGCATTCCATCGTCATCAACATCTATTGCGGGCAAATACTTTTGCGTACTTAAATCACCGGTCAACTCTATATGACCGCGCGTAGATAAAATTCTCAAAAATCGGCCCACATAAACAACACAACGCAACAGTCTCGACCAAGACGAGACGCGATTAGCCAACAACAAAATAAGGGACTCTTCACGCGGGACCGATACAACAAGCGAGTGCTTCTTCTCCTCGGGTGGTTCGGAAACCGTAGTGGGATTGTATTGACTAACTGGCCACTTATCTAACGCGGCATGAATCCAGGACGGTCCACTAAACCATAACGGGTGATCTAAAATTTGCGAAGGAAGCAATCCACGAGAGAGACAATCGGCTGGGTTGTCGGTGCCAGCAACGTGAAAGAGATTTTGTGGCGCTAATTGTAACGACGCGCTCTGCGAACGTCGTCACACCGGTTTTAATTCTATTTTTGAACGAAAAGTTTCGGAACGCGGAGTGAATGACATTTTGACGTATACCTGTCAAAGGACCTTTCTTCCTAGCGTTGAGGCTGGATGGTCGATATTCATGGCTTCGTAACTTAATTTCAATAAATCTCATAAAAATGAGAGTATTTTGGCCTAAAGGATAATAGTTTGTGTCTTCACAACTATCCTCTTGTGGAATTATAGTTTATTTCTGGTGAGTTGTCATTTTTTAATAAGATTCACTTTGATGAAATCGCCACGCTCCTAATTTGAGGAATAATTGTTAAAATTCTATTGTTTCAGCTCTTAATCTGAAAATATTATGATTTCTTTTGCTATTGGCATTGTTCCAGCAAATTAAGGCGGTAAGTAGCACAAATTTATAGAAAATTAGGACCTCGTGTTCATATAGGAGTATGTTCTAATGACATGCAATTTTATTACAGGTTTCCAAATTGGAACCGCCTTTTTCTTTTTCCTTTGGACTTTTTCTTTGGACCTTTGTCTTCGGACATCTGCATTTCTTTATGGAGGGTTTGGACTTTTCGCCTCAAACCTGGATGTACCGCATGGGCTTAAACTGAAAACTTCGCCTGCTACGAGCTTTCTCGCTGCTGTGTTTACATATACTCGCCGAGGGATGCCGTGAGCTTACTTTAATTATATTTTAAATCTAAACTTCAAAATAACCTAAAAATGCATTGGTGACATAAGATCATTTTGACCTAGATTATAAAACTCTAATTTTAAATTTAAGGTTAGATATACATTAGGAATGTATCCTGGCAACTATTTCTAAATGCACACTGGAGTGGACAATAAAACCTTAAACCTCACAGTTTGGTTTCATTTAGCTCACCTCCGGAAGATTAAAAGTTTCCAATATCCGCTGATTATCTTAGGCATGTGTATCTCCAAGGCGCCCGAACTTTTATGGTAATGTACTTACAAACCAATTTTATTTATATTTCTTTTAAATAGGAGATTACACACTTACTTCTTTCATTGTCATATGACACATATTTTTTTATTATTACATCTGACGCTTGCGAACCAATTTTTTTTACTTTGTAATAACACATATATTTTTTAAATTATTACAATTGGCACTCGCGAACAGGGACATGACAGTGTGCATATATCTTTATTCCTTGTCACCTTTGCATTATTTTTTACTTTATCATGTTAAGAACAGTGTTTTCTTCATGTTTTTTTACTGTTACATAACTGTGTATTACAGTAAATCTTTGTTATTGTTTACTTTGCAAAACTAATCATACTACAAGTTAGTACTATTGTTTGTATCTCTCAATTACAGGTGAATGTTTCAATTTGTATAACATGGTTACTGTTATAATTGTTTTATCCTATATAGCTTTTGCTTATTACAGGTAAGATTTTCCACTTAGTAATATTATATAATTACTAGTTCTTAACCTTTATTCACATGTGTGAAAACATAGTAATATTTGAATATTTGCTGTTTACCTTAAGTAGACATAAATAATTTATTTTGTGAATCACTAATGCATTTTTATCTTTAGGTCAAATACCTAAATAACTTTTGCAACAATAACATTCCATTCTATGAGTTTGTTTGACTTTTGAGTTTAGCGTTTTGCTATCAATACAATTAACTTCATTCATAATTTAATTAACTTTAATTAGAAACTTTAATTGATACTTTAATTAGAAACTTATAGTGTATTTAATACAACTTTTTATTAGATTTTCACATCCTTTTATAAATCAAACATGGATAAGGAAATACAGGTCCCGCCTTTGTTTGAGAATATTGTTAATGATGTTCCAGTTGGTACTTTTACTCATGTCATGGCTGATTTATCTGAGGTTGTTGATCCATTTTCGAATAGTCGAGGAGCTGGTGATCATAGTCTGAGAGCCGCATCTTCATTTAATATGATGAATGTTTTATTGAATGATAATTTGAGGAAAAACTTGCCTTCTGTTACTAAGTTGCCTGATTTAAAACGAAGTAAGCTTTTGTATGATGGTAAATCGTGCGTTAGGGAATTTATTACTCAAGTGGAAGAATATTTCTTGTTTAAAAATTTTAATGAATATTTTTTGGTTAGTTCATTCTCTGATCTTTTGTCAGGCACTGCGCTTAAATGGTTTCGTAGTGTTCGTATTCGTATTGCTTCTTGGCAGGATTTGAAGGCTGCGTTGTTGAAACGTTTTGATAGAATTGAATTTGATTATCATTTGGAACATGAACTCCGTACTCGTAAACAAAAGATAACTGAGTCATTACCAGATTTTATTACAGACATAATGGATATGGCTAGCCGTTTGTCTATGCCTGTTTTTGATGCTACCCTCATAACTATTATTAAACATAACATGTTGAATATTTACACACCTTTTGTGTTTGGTAGAACTATGGTTTTACCTATCACTTGTGATAACTTAACTAAAAATGTAGATTTTTTGATAATACCTTCTTTTAAACCTTCAATTATTTTGGGATTTGACTTTTGGTTGAAATTTAATCTTGCTAAAGACTTATGGAATAATATTACTTTTGAATATGAATCCACTACTTGTGTAAATGCAGTTACTTCTGTTTCTGAACTTTCTCCTTCTGAGAAACACGAGTTAAATAAAATTATTTCACTTTTTGAAAATATTTCTTATGAAAAGAGAGGCTTAGGTCTTACTCATTTAGTTAAACATAAAATTAATGTTACTGGTGAACCTTTTAAACAACGTTATTGGCCCCTTAGTCCTGCTAAACAAAAAGAACTTTATGATGAAGTGGAAGTTTTATTAAAGGAAAATATTATTGAACCTTCTAAATCTCCTTGGTGTTCTCCAGTGTTAGCCGTTGAATAACGCGATGGTGGAACAAGATTATGTTTGGAACGCCTAAAATTTTTGTTTGTGATAATGGAAGCCAATTTACAGCTAAGCAATTTGTAGATTTTCTAAAAAGTTATAATATTAGTAAAATATTTTATAATACTTTATATACACCTCAAAATAATCCTGTAGAGAGATATAACAAAACAGTCGAAACATGTATTTCTTGTTTTGTTAAAGATGATCATAGAACTTGGTCAAAATATTTGCCTCATGTTCAATTAGCTTTAAATAGTAGTGTGAATCTAGCTACAGATTTCACTCCTAATTTTCTCATGTTCGGTAGAGAACTTATTTTTGATGCTTCATTGCACCGTTTTAGTAATTCTTTTGATAACCTCAATCAACTTGATGTTGTTGATAGGTCTTCATTTGCTTTTTCACTTAAATCACTTAGTGATATTTTTATAAAAGTTCAAGCTTCATTGCTTAAAGCTTATAAGCGTAATGCGCGTTATTATAATATAGGAAGGAAGGTCATTTCTTTTGAAGTGGGAGATATAGTGTGGAGGAGAAGTTTTGTGCAGTCTAATGCTCCTGCATTCTTTTCGGCTAAGTTAGCACCTAAGTTTGTTAAGTGTGAAATAATAGATAAAATTTCCTCTAATGTTTATGTTTTAAAAGACCTTAATAAAAACTATACTGGTCGTTATCATATTAAAGACATAATTAAATATTAAAATTATTCTTGTTTTGACAATGTCTATCTTTGTCTTTGGTACTTTGTTTGAAGTAATGAACCATTAAAAGGTGATGTTTGGTAGGTTTATGGTTCTTGAAAGGAGATGTATGTTAGGAACTTCACAACAATTTATTAATTTCAATTTTAGTTTCCTTCAAAAATAACTTAGGTCATTTTAGGACTTGTTATTGTGTAACTCTACTCCATATTAACAAATGGTTCCACCTCAAAAGATCTTATAATTTTTATTTATCTTTGTTGTATAGGATTATTTTCCTGTATATATTTTTATACACTTGTATATTTAATATTGTATATTTTGTACAAATTTAGGAATTTAGTTTCTACTCTAATATAGGAGTGAAATTTAATATTCATTTTCTACATTAAATTCGCTTGACTTATTTCCACTCACTTAGGGAATGGAAAATTAAGTTTCTTGAACTTTATTTTTGTACAGTTCTGGGTTATTTTCTTAGTATTAAGATTCTCGGATTGGACGCATTTTATGCATTTTTTTTACACACCTTGTTATACCATTTTTTGGGAAACTTGTGTCTTACTGGACTTTACAATTTTTGTGCTATTGTGTTTCATACACATAGTCACACCTTACGCTTTGCGCACGGGAAGCTGGTGGTGTTGAGCCGGTCGTAATTGCCGTTTTTCTCTTTTTGTACGATTGTGTTTTTATACACATTGTTACATTTTTTATGCTTTGCGCACGGGATGTCGGTGGTGTTGTGCCGGTCGCAAATGTCATACTTTTCTTATGCGGTTGTGCTCAGAAAGTCAGTGGTGTTGTACTGGTCACAATTGTCATATTTTCTTTATATTTTGCTTGTGCTCGGAAAGTTGGTGGTGTTATGCCGATCACAATGCTTATAAATATATTATTACGACACTTTTGTTGTGATTTTGTTTTGACGTTTTAGATGTTGGAATAGGAATTTGAAGTCGGCGGCTTTTCAACCTAACCGACAGTGGGAAAACTTCATTGTTTTTACCGATTTTCTTTCAGATTCGGCAGCGTTGGTGCTTAACCGATATCGTGTTAGTTTCATATTTTTGTTTCAGGAATAGCTGGTATAGAGTCGGTGGCGTAGGAGCTCAACCGCACTTTTGTATTGATGCTAGAAGGCTGGTTAAGATCAAGGATTAGATTCGACGGCGTTGGTTGCCTAATCGATATCTGGAATGGAATTGAGTAGGGATTGTTTAATTTGTTTTATTGAAGGATTTATTTTCGCTTTTGTGTTGAAATAAGTTTTTACTCTTTTCTGAGTTTGGTTTCGGTTATTCCATTAAGTTGGATAGTGTCCTTTGTTTCCATTTGAAACTGGAAATTCTTTTTCAACTTAATTCTTTACTTTTCGAGTGTTTTCACATTCTTTGATTTTTAGGAATGCTTTCCCATTCTTTAATTTATAATTATTTCTGCAATACCCATTGCAAGATGCTTTCGCATTGCCTTTTTGTTTATTGAAAAATGTTGCAAGACATTTTGTCTTTTGAGGTTTTTTGGAATTTTGTTCTGGACTCACATAATTTTCATTAGAAAAGGAAGTTTCTTTCTTTCTTTTTTCTTTTTGGGGAGGGATGTAATGTAACGACGCGCTCTGCGAACGTCGTCACACCGGTTTTAATTCTATTTTTGAACGAAAAGTTTCGGAACGCGGAGTGAATGACATTTTGACGTATACCTGTCAAAGGACCTTTCTTCCTAGCGTTGAGGCTGGATGGTCGATATTCATGGCTTCGTAACTTAATTTCAATAAATCTCATAAAAATGAGAGTATTTTGGCCTAAAGGATAATAGTTTGTGTCTTCACAACTATCCTCTTGTGGAATTATAGTTTATTTCTGGTGAGTTGTCATTTTTTAATAAGATTCACTTTGATGAAATCGCCACGCTCCTAATTTGAGGAATAATTGTTAAAATTCTATTGTTTCAGCTCTTAATCTGAAAATATTATGATTTCTTTTGCTATTGGCATTGTTCCAGCAAATTAAGGCGGTAAGTAGCACAAATTTATAGAAAATTAGGACCTCGTGTTCATATAGGAGTATGTTCTAATGACATGCAATTTTATTACAGGTTTCCAAATTGGAACCGCCTTTTTCTTTTTCCTTTGGACTTTTTCTTTGGACCTTTGTCTTCGGACATCTGCATTTCTTTATGGAGGGTTTGGACTTTTCGCCTCAAACCTGGATGTACCGCATGGGCTTAAACTGAAAACTTCGCCTGCTACGAGCTTTCTCGCTGCTGTGTTTACATATACTCGCCGAGGGATGCCGTGAGCTTACTTTAATTATATTTTAAATCTAAACTTCAAAATAACCTAAAATGCATTGGTGACATAAGATCATTTTGACCTAGCTTATAAAACTCTAATTTTAAATTTAAGGTTAGATATACATTAGGAATGTATCCTTGCAACTATTTCTAAATGCACACTGGAGTGGACAATAAAACCTTAAACCTCACAGTTTGGTTTCATTTAGCTCACCTCCGGAAGATTAAAAGTTTCCAATATCCGCTGATTATCTTAGGCATGTGTATCTCCAAGGCGCCCGAACTTTTATGGTAATGTACTTACAAACCAATTTTATTTATATTTCTTTTAAATAGGAGATTACACACTTACTTCTTTCATTGTCATATGACACATATTTTTTTATTATTACATCTGACGCTTGCGAACCAATTTTTTTTACTTTGTAATAACACATATATTTTTAATTATTACATAATTCAGATTGAATTTTGCCACTCTATTAGCGAAGAATGTGTCCCAACGATGGGGCGAAGAGTGGGCCCAACACAAAGCGACTGTTGAGTCCGAAAAAGCTAAAATTCTACTAATATTAATGCGAAAATTTACAATTATGTCAAATAAATTACCTTAAAGATTTTGACCACAATACAAAATGTCATTAAGCGACACGGAAGTGCTAGTCTTAGCACTGCCATCCAAAACCACGCGGAGTTTAGTAGTAAGCTTATCTTCTCTAATAACTCCGTGGTGCGGGATAATGTACGAAGGCTGGGTCCCGCCAGTGTCCGCAGGCGCAGGTGAGATGCAACCTTTATCTAAATATTCGTTAACAACCTCATCACAGGCCCGCTTCAACTTTGGAGACGCCTGCATCTTTCGTTCTAAACAAAGAAAGCGTTTTTCAGCGGATACACGGGAGTCACCGAGCGAAAAAATATCTCCCTTGAAAGGGAGCGCGACAACACAACGACCCTGCTCATCACGAGTAGTCGCGCGACAACAAATCTCCTCAGCCATCCTGTCATCAGGGCTTAGGATAGGTGGGACATTGACCTCTTCAATTTCCCAAAACTTGCGGATGGTAGACTCCAGTGGCGGCTCGACGGTGCAACAGAACGAAGCAGTCGAGTGACTAAAACTATCTATAGAAGCGGGTGCGGAACCAATTATAACAAAACCTAGAACTGTTTCCAGGGCGTGCGGAGCGGGGTACGTCGGTCCCCCTTGAACCTTACGTGATAACTGGAGGTGCGGGAGAATCGAAGCGCCGATCAACATATCGACGACTCCAGGAACAGCGTAAGTCTCATCTGCTAAAGGCAAGTCTTTAAATTTCGTTAATAAAGACGTGTCAACCGGGACGGTAGGCAACTGTTCAGTTATTTTATCTATAACGAGCGAATCCATGTCAAACCAAATATTATTATTAAAACGAGATCCAAACCTTGTTCTAACGGTGCCATGAACAGCTGACTGTAAGCCTCCAAAACCCTTCACCACTGAGCGGGTTGAACGCTTATTAACATTGAAACCAAGACGTTGACAACAATCTTGAGTAATAAAATTACTTTGCGAAGCGCCATCTAATAGCGCTCGAACAATGCGCGGCTTACCCAATGCATCAACAATAACAACGCGAGCAGTCGCGAGACACACAGTAGTGAGCGCAGCACTAGCGGACAACGAACACAAGGCGACGCCATTCGCAGCGGTCCCCGCGCGGGCAGGAGCGCGCGCGAGCGCGGGCTGCGGCTGTGGCGCAGGCGCCACCGACACGGGCGACCTATGCGACGGTGTGCCACCGCTCGACGAACCAACTGTGCTCACATTGGATGCGGCGTTACTATTTTCAAAATGGAGCAAAGTGTGGTGTCTCGCTGAACATTTGCGACAACTATTTCTACTATTACATAAAACAACGCGGTGTTTAGTACCGAGACAATTAAAACAAAAATTATTAGCGCGAACAAATTTATAACGATCACTAGGCGATAATTTTAGGAAACCCGGACACTTGTACAATTGCGAATGATGAGCATTACACAAAGAGCAAACAGGTGATTGTACATGTGCTGGTGCGGTATTAACATAAGTATGAGTTGACCTCAGTGACCTCGATGAGGCATCTATTTTGCGTTCAGAACCAACAACTTTCTTCGCGCCTTCATGTTTCGATGAAGAGCGCTGCAATACCTTTATATGCTCGCGAACAAAACTTTCTAAGTCTTCGAACTTAGGAATTTTATTGCCGCGATGATCCGACTCAAATAAACGAATGGTTTCGGAATCTAATTTCTTTAAACCCATATACAAAAATAAGAAGTCGCAGAGGTCATCGATCTTTAGGTTCTTCACGGCGCGAACAGATGATGCGAAAGTATCTAGAAACTTCTCTAAGTTTTGATCGTTACATGCCGTAATAGATTTCAAGTCAAACATCTGATCCAAATATGCGTTAGCTACCGATCTTTTATCCTCATACTTAGCTTTCAAAGTATTTAAAATTAAATTATCATTTTCGGCACTAAACGTAATTCCAGCGCAAACGGTTATAGCTTTACCAGTCAATTTTTCAACAAGATAATGCAATTTTTCGTGATCTGTCAACGAAACGTTCTTATCTATTGTATTCTCAAAACTATCTATAAATAAACCCCAATTGCGAATGTTACCATCAAATTCGGGTATTTGAATTGGTGGCAACTTAGGTCGGTCGCGAGTGGGATTGGGTCGGTCAGACGGTTTCTCCAAACTCCTAGCGACGCGTTTGATACGACAATACAAATCGTCAAACGACGACAAGGCCTGATAACTCACTAACTAACTAAAACGTTGATGTCATGTACTAAAGACTCGAAATCCGCGCGCAAACTATCCAAGTTTTCTATAGAACACAAGAACGAATCTCTAATAGCCAAATCAGAGGTTTTAAGTGCATTATCACAAATCGATTGTACACGAGAGTAAATCATTTCTCTTTTAGCGTATAAAAGTTTCAGTTGAACTTTACTATCGGTACTACCAACCTTTGGGGGCATGTTTACAATTAAATATCAAACTAAAGTGCGGTAAACAACAAATGAGATGACTTAATCTTAGCGGTATAGTACAGCGACGCGGCGCGAACGATATATTCCGTAGGTAGGTAGGTACTTATAACTGCGAGTGCAAGTTTGAACAAACGCGCATAGCAACAAGATCGTACCTACGCGATGGTCGCTGTCTAGGTTCAACTATTATTTCGGGGATTAAGTATTGCGTAATATCTATTCAAATTAAAATACTTTCGTATGAATTTGAATGAAATGCGAGCGAGGTATTGGTCACGTATCTGCCCACGTAGGTATTAGGTAAATACGATGCGAGCTAGCGGCGAACGGACAACTTAATTGAAACAAATAAAAACAAAAGCCAAATGCGTTAGGTATTACACTGTGCCTATGCACTAGGGTGTCTAGGATACCTAAGATCTAAACCTAAATGCCTAGATGCGGGGTTTTCTACTAAAATAACTAGGTATTTAGGTGCGGTGCGTTTATTCTCAATAGAATAATAACAAATGCCAAACTACGACCAAGGATTGATACGATAAGAGGAATGCGAGCGAGGTATAGCTGTGTACCTACCGTATTAGGTAAATACGATGCGAGCTAGCGGTGAACGGACAACTTAGAGATTGAAACAAATAAAAACGAAAGCCAAATGCGTTAGGTATTACACTGTGCCTATGCACTAGGGTGTCTAGGATACCTAAGATCTAAACCTAAATGCCTAGATGCGGGGTTTTCTACTAAAATAACTAGGTATTTAGGTGCGGTGCGTTTATTCTCAATAGAATAATAACAAATGCGATTACACGTACCTAACCTATGTATGTATTAGGTAGATACGATGCGAGCCAGCGGCGAACGGACAACAAAATCTAAACCTAAATGCCTAGATGCGGGGTTTTCTACTAAAATAACTAGGTATTTAGGTGCGGTGCGTTTATTCCCAATAGAATAATAACAAACTACGAACTACGGCTAAGGATCCGGTTCGATCAGGACCAAAAAGAATGGTGGCGCAATTCTCGCCACGTGAGCTAGTGGACTGTATTTCGCGGGGGTGAAGTTAACTGTTCCATTGACGCTTTACACAACAAACAAGACAGGTGATCGGGTTGCCGCGGATGTGGTCTAGGCAATGAATGCAACCCGAGAAATTAGGAGAGGATGCACTAACCTTCACGACGCCACGTGCTTTCATCGCAGCCGGTGCACCGATCTTCTCTTCCTGGCTCAGGAGCTACCGCCCACATCACTAAATCACTTGAGGGACACACGAGAGGCACAATCCGATCGGTAAAGGTCTATGAAAGCGTTTAAAATCCAACAAACATTATTAACCTCTGAGAGACGCGCGCGCCGCCGCCATTGCGCTGGCTAGTTCAAAGCGGAAGTGAATATGCGTCTATTTTGACAATTGAGCCGCGCGGAAACTATTGCTATCTCACTTTAAAAGGTAGCGCGGGAGGGAGATGGGTACAGGGAGCGTGTGTTTCCGCGTCAATGACTTGAACTATTACTATAGCGAAAAATATAAATTCTACCATCGGCGCAACCAATGTAAATTGCATTTTAATTATTGTTACAATAATAATATACTATTTTCCCCAAGGAAAACGATAAAACTATTGTCTGTCATACTATTGTCTGTAGCTCAGTTTTGATAGATAAACTTTCAAGTGGCCAGTAGTTTGATGAATTTACATCATAGGTTTAAATACAAGCACACCAATACCATAAATACACATATATATATATAGTCGCGACTATAGTACCTATATAAGATATCTGTGCCCAACTACTACAGACAGACAGTGTCGTTTTACGAATGCGTCATTGTGCGTTATTATTTATATTGGTCATTTTTCAAATTGGTCTAAATGCAGATGTGTCAATTTGCGAATTGGTTCTAATACGAATATGTCATTTTACAAATGCGTCAATATGCGAAAAAAATCCTAACCATTTTGGTCATTATGCGTCAGAAGGGGCCTATGGACGTGTGCAACACCAAGGGAGTCGAACTCGCGCTGCCAACCATGTGAGCACAGTTTCTGTGCCGTCAATGTAAGACAAACCCACTCCACAAAGGCTGTCGAAAACAAACAACACATACCTATTGGTAAGGAATTCTCAAAATAGTATCAAAAATAAAAGAAGGATTCATACTACATAGTATTTATTTGAGATCAAAATAAATTGTTTCTAAACGAGAACTTTGCTTCTATAACAATATATTAAATAATAATAGCCCGGTTAATGACAATAGGCTCGCCACATATTACATTGGGACCTTAACATAAGGTGGCGAAATATGGTTGCTAGCACCTCTGCCTACCCCTTCGGGGATATAGGCGTGAGTTTATGTATGTAACAATATATCTCTAGCAATTTACTTAATATAAGTGTAACGGAAATAAACAAATGGCAACATTGACTGGTGACGTGTTGGTGCGGAGAGGTGGGAGCGATGGAGGGGCGAGCCGAGGAGAGGAGAGGTGTAGTGTGGAGTCTATAAAAGGGGTGTGATTTGGTGTCTCGGGGCATTATTATTGGAAAAATCAACTGTTTATGTTTAATAAAAGTAAAAAGTATTATTGTGTTAACGGGTATTTATTTCACTTCCAACAACGTCGTAACAATCAGAAGTGGGATTTACTGAACTTGGCAGAAGACAACGCAAGATGAAGAGGTTCCAGGACAGGTCTAGCTGTTCTGAAAACAGTAAAAGGAGCAGAAGTAATAATTCTCACGTAAGTGGAAATAATAATTCTCCTTCATGCTCAGCAAAAGACATAATAAAAAAGAAAGTAGAAGCTGCTGTAGAAAGATGTTTAAATAATGACGATAATATATTACATAATCGTATGGCCAGAATACAGAATACTGCTAAATTAGTTCCCGATTTTGATCCGGATAATCGTGATTTAAATATAAAAAGTTGGATTAAGAAAATTGAGCAGTTAGGCTCAATTTACCACTGGAACGACGAAACTAAATCATTTATATTACAATCAAAATTACAAGGTCAAGCTAGACGATGGTTTGGTAGATTAGAGTCTTACGATTATTCGTGGGTAGAATGGAAATCAATGGTCATAAGGGCGTTTCCGCGCTATATTGACTACGCGTCCCTATTAGATGAACTAATTGATCGAAAAAAACTCTCAACGGAAACAATGACTAAGTATTTTCAGGAGAAATTGGCCATGTGTTATAGATGTCAACTTAGCGATCAAGCTTCTGTGTCGTGTATCGTTCGGGGACTGCCGACCGAATTACGTGCGAACGCACTAGCGTTTCAATGCTCTACTCCAGATGAGCTGTATGAGGGTTTCTTGTCCGCTTTTGATTCCTATCAAACTAATGCGTTGAAAATCCAAAACTCATCCGTGAAGTCGTCCGTAACACGTAAAGATAGCGAAGGATCTAATAGCCAACCCCAAAGAAGTATTGATGGAAGGAAACCGCCTAATTGCTACCGATGCAAGGAAGTTGGGCATGTGGCAACCACATGCAAGATGCCAGATAAACGCAAATGTTTTAGATGTGGAAACGTGGGCCATGTGGCAAGTACATGTATCACGGTGGAGGATAGTCAGGCTAGCATCAAGAAAGTCCAGTTATTGTCGCAATTGAATGATATGTATAAGAAGCAGGTTAAGGTCAATGATGTATTTATGAAGGCTTATTTAGATACAGGAAGTGAGCTCAACGTGATTTCTCAAGAAGTTTCTAATGCTTTGAAATTGAAAAAAGAACCCTCTAATACTGTCTTGAAGGGGTTCAATGGTTGCTCGGTGCCGACTTCTGGGGTGGTACAATTTAATTTATTAGTAGACAACGTATACATTACGACTACTGCTGTAGTGACTGATGTAGACCTGGGTGACGTCGTTTTGATCATTGGGCAGACAGTCATTAATAGGGAAGACGTCATGCTTAATGTGTCGAAGCATGGTGTCACCCTATGCAAAATACTGAACTCCTCAGATGACCTGATGAGTATTGGCACTTTTAATGAAGCGACTAGTTTCAGAGTCCAACTTACCGAAGATACAACCATACCTGTCGGAGACAACCTTGTAAGAGTGTTAGTTCAGGGAGCTGACTCCGGAGACTACTGCACTAAACCAAGGCGATTCTCTATGGGAAACGTCGTGTGTGCAGTCGCCAGTGCGGTACTACGAAGAGGCGGAGGCTATGTCAGAGTTTGCAACATCGGTGTCGGCCCCATCATTTGGAAGAAGGGGATGACTATAGCCAGAGCCGAAAAATGTGAGGTGAGTTCTAATTGTCTAACTATGAGGAGAAATGAGTGTGGTGAGAATTTTAATCGTGAGTTAGCAAATATCAATGTGGGTGATATTGGTGAGAAACATTTTAAAAGCTTAACAACACTTTTACGAACGTACAGTGACTGTTTTGCTACTACAAGCAAGGAAATAGGTTGCACAAATTTAGGAGAAATGACTATTGAGCTTAATACTAATAAACCTGTTGTTCGAAAACCATATAGATTAGCGCATTCGGAAAGAAAAGTCGTAAGAAATTTAGTTAATGATTTGATAAATGGGGGTATCATTCGGGAATCTAACTCTCAGTATGCATCTCCGATAATATTAGTACGTAAGAAAAACGGTGACTATAGATTATGTGTGGATTACAGGGATCTGAATGCAATTACGATTAAAGATCGATTTCCTATGCCTCATATCGACGATCAGTTATCACAATTAGCGGGTAAATCTTATTTCACCAATTTGGATTTATTTTCTGGCTACCATCATATTAAAATAAGTGATGATTCAATTTCTAAGACTGCCTTCGTTACCTCAGACGGATTATACGAGTATATGAGGGTCCCCTTTGGATTAGCTAATTCCCCATCAGTGTTTATGCGGGTCATCCAAAAATTAGTGAAACTTGTGGGTAGTGATGAAATCGTTACATTTATGGATGACATGTTGTTATCAACGTCCAGTATATCTGACGGTCTTAGTTTACTCGAAAAAGTGCTTGTTCAGTTACGTAATGCTGATTTGAAGTTGAATATGAAGTGTGCATTCCTTAAATCCGAGGTGACATTTCTCGGACATGAAATCAGCGCTAAAGGGATTAGGCCGGGTAACCACAAAATAAGCGCGGTGATTGATTTTCCTAAGCCAACAAATTTGCATCAGTTACGTCAGTTTTTAGGTTTGTGCAGTTATTTTAGAAAATACATTAATCAGTTTGCCTTATTGGCGAAACCATTAACCGATTTAACAAAAAAATCTACCGATTGGTTCTGGTGTGACGTACATGACCATTGCTTTTGTATGTTAAAACAAACTTTGTGTTCTCGCCCTGTTCTTGCTTTATATGACCCTTCGTTACCTTGCGAAATTCACACTGACGCGAGCAAGATGGGTATAGGCGGTATACTATTTCAAACGAACGAGCAAAGTGAGTTGAAGCCTGTGTTTTACTATAGCCGAGTAACGTCGCGTGAGGAATCAATGTATCACAGTTATGAACTTGAGACATTGGCGGTCGTAGACTCTTTGAAACATTTTCGCGTTTATGTACTGGGGACTAGAGTCAAAGTAGTTACAGATTGCTCAGCGGTTAGGTACACCTTGTTAAAAAAAGATTTAGTCCCGCGTATAGCTCGTTGGTGGCTTACGATTCAAGAGTATGATATTCAAATTGAATATAGACCGGGAGATCGTATGAAACATGTGGATGCCTTGAGTCGTAACCCAGTAAATTGTACTAATGAGGTAGGTCAGGTAGGCGATGATGAGTTAGAATTTCACACTGTACATTTAAATATTATATCGAGTGATGATTGGTACTTGAGCATACAGTTACAAGACGACAAATTGCATAATATTATTTTACAATTATCGGAGGGTAATGTTTGTACAGACGTTCAAAATAATTACAAAATTAAGAATAATCGATTATTTAAGAAAACATTGCATGGTGATCGGTTAGTAGTACCTAAATTCGCTAGATGGAAGTTTATGCAAAAGTTTCACGATCAGATAGGGCATGTGGGTATTAAACGTTGTGAAGAATTAATAAAATCTGATTATTGGTTTCCTAAGATGACCCGTTTTATAAAAAAATATATTAGATACTAATTGTTTAGAGTGCGCATACGCGAAAGGAAATCATGGTAGGCCAAGTGGTGAGTTGCATCCTATCCCTAAGCCTTCAGCCCCTATGGAAGTAGTACACATAGACCATCTAGGCCCCTTTTGTAAGACTAATAAAGGTCATCAATATGTACTAATGATTGTCGACGCCTTCTCAAAGTTTATGTTAGCTCGACCAACTAGAACTATTAACTCTTTTGAAACTGTCACTGTACTCAAAGATGTATTTAGTTTATTCGGTTTTCCTAAACAAGTCATCTCTGATAGGAATTTGGCATTCACTAGTAGAGTTTTCAAAGAATTTTCTATAAAATATCAATTTCATCATACCTTAAATGCCATAGCATGCCCACGTGCTAACGGTCAAGTCGAACGATATAACCGAACGTTGTTAAATGCTATGCGTACTCGTAATATAGATCCGAATATGTGGACCGAATGTATACCGGATGTAGTTTGGGGTATAAATAATACCATAAATGAAAGTTTGGGCTATCATCCCTATGAAATTATGTTTAGCTGTAGAGGTAGACTTTTGCCAAACCTTGTTGGGAATGAACAAAATATAACCAGTAGTGAAAAGCGTAAAAATGCTTCTCAGCGACTGAAGTTGCGAGCAGAAAAGATGAAGCGAAGTTATGATAAACGTCATAGGGCCGAACAAGTTTTCAATAAAGGAGACTTAGTTCTATGGAAACAAGCGCCCTCTGGGGGGGAAGTTAAAAACGTAAATAACAAACTGCAAGTTTTGTATTCTGGGCCCTATGTCATTCAGCAGGTTCTTAATAATGGTAGATATGAAATTAGAAGTGTGGAGGGTATGCGTGGCTACAAAAAGTTCACCGGCATAGTGGCTGCAGATGCCCTCCGTGCATACAAAAGTGGCCCAGATTGTAGTGACAGTAGTAGCGACGAGGATGTAGTTACTAGGGACGATTTAATTGATTTACTTGAGAGTTAACATATTGTGTGCACCAATTGCGGTGCAATTGTTCCAGGATGGCCGACTGTAACGGAAATAAACAAATGGCAACATTGACTGGTGACGTGTTGGTGCGGAGAGGTGGGAGCGATGGAGGGGCGAGCCGAGGAGAGGAGAGGTGTAGTGTGGAGTCTATAAAAGGGGTGTGATTTGGTGTCTCGGGGCATTATTATTGGAAAAATCAACTGTTTATGTTTAATAAAAGTAAAAAGTATTATTGTGTTAACGGGTATTTATTTCACTTCCAACAACGTCGTAACATAAGTTTTTGGAGAATTTAGTCTTACAAGTAAATACTCTAATTACTCAACATCATCGTACTGCTAAACGACCACACCACAAAAACAAGCTGTCAGACAGTCTTCTCTCGCCGCTATGTTTGACGACCTCCGTGGCGTAGCGGTAGAGCATTCGACTGCTATGCAGGTGGTGCGGGTTCGATTCCCGCTCAGTGCAAATATTCGTACGCATGAATATGTATATTTGCATTGGTCTGGGTGTTTCTATGTATGATATGCATGTATTTACAAAAAAAAAGCATCTAAGTATGTTTATCCCCATTCTAGACCCCATAACACAAGCTAGTTAAGCTATGCTTACTATGGGTCTTGATATATGATACATACATAAAATCACGCCTGTTTCCCATAGGGGTAGGCAGAGATCACGGATCTCCATTTGCTACGATCCTGTCATATTACTCTCCCTTCATTCACTCTCATTACATTCTTCATGCATGCACGTCGGTTTAGGGTACTCCTGACCTGCCCCTTTTCTAAAACTTCCCCGATTTGGTCCAGGTATGTGCGCCTAGGTCTTCCCCTTCCGACGGTACCATCCACACTCGCCTCATACACCTGATTCGTTAGTCTTCTTTCATTCATTCTGGTGGCGCGATTCTCATGCCACCCGAGCTAGTGGACTGTATTTTGCGGGGGGTGAAGCTAACATGTTTCATATGACACTTTACACAACAAACAAGATAGGTGATCGGGTTGCCGCAGAGGTGGTTTAGGCATTGAATGCAACCCAAGAAATTAGGAGAGGATGCACTAACCTTTATGACGCCACGTGCTGTCGGGGCCGGTGCACCGGTCTTCTCTTCCTGGCTCAGGAGCTGCTGCCCACATCACTAAATCACTTGAGGGACACACGAGAGGCACAATCCGATCGGTAAAGGTCTATGAAAGCGGTTAAAATCCAACAAACATTATTAATTTCTAAGAGTCGCGCGCGCAGCCGCCATTGCTGATTCTAGTTCAAAAGCGGAGGTCAAGATGCGGCCATTTTCAACCATTGGCGGGGCGAAAACTATTGCTATCTCTCTTTAAAGGTAGTGCGGGAGGGAGATGAGTATAGGAAGCGTGTGTTCAGCGTCAACCAATTGAGAGGCGATTCGAATTGACTACTATTTAAGCGGAAAAATACAAATTCTACTATCGGCGCAACCATTCCCCCCGGCTTGAAGGGTTACCTTCAAAACGAAAAATGCGGAACTAATCTAAAGTCTAATCTAAATCTAGGTTTGGGAAGTAATAAGTAAAATTTAAACCTAGATTTGAACTCGTGCCTACTGCTGGCTAGGCAGAGGGCAGAGGCGAACAACCGGGCGCAGATACGATCCGGTTGCGGTTTTAACCCGTACAACACGAGTTATCCCGCGGGAATCGGGAAAACTTCCTCTACTACTCCTAGAGGCCAATGCAAAGGAGGCGCATTCCCAGTCATAAGGACTACCACCGTACCTACAGTAATTGGGTTAGATGGAGTATTCCATTTTTGACGCGACTGCAGCGCGTGCAAACAATCGGTTCTCCAACGATTCCAAAACGATTGGACTAATTTATCTAAAAGAGCGTGACGAGTTAGAAGGTGCATTCTATCGTCATCAACATCTATTGCGGGCAAATATTTTTGCGTACTTAAATCACCGGTCAACTCTATATGACCGCGCGTAGATAAAATTCTCAAAAATCGGCCAAGACGAGACGCGATTAGCCAACAACAAAATAAGGGACTCTTCACGCGGGACCGATACAACAAGCGAGTGCTTCTTCTCCTCGGGTGGTTCGGAAACCGTCGTGGGATTGAATTGACTAACTGGCCACTTATCTAACGCGGCATGAATCCAGGACGGTCCACTAAACCATAACGGGTGATCTAAAATTTGCGAAGGAAGCAATCCACGAGAGAGGCAATCGGCTGGGTTGTCGGTGCCAGCAACGTGAAAGAGATTTTGTGGCGCCAATTCAGATTGAATTTTTGCCACTCCATTAGCGACGAATGTGTCCCAACGATGGGGCGAAGAGTGGGCCCAACACAAAGCGACTGTTGAGTCCGAAAAGCTAAAATTCTACTAATATTAATGCGACACGGAAGTGCTAGTCTTAGCACTGCCATCCAAAACCACGCGGAGTTTAGTAGTAAGCTTATCTTCTCTAATAACTCCGTGGTGCGGGATAATGTACGAAGGCTGGGTCTCGTCAGTGTCCGCAGGCGCAGGTGAGAGGTAACCTTTATCTAAATATTCGTTAACAACCTCATCATAGGCTTGCTTTAACTTTGGAGACGCCTGCATCTTTCGTTCTAAACAAAGAAAGCGTTTTTCAGCGGATACACGGGAGTCACCGAGCGAAAAAATATCTCCCTTGAAAGGGAGCGCGACAACATAACGACCCTGCTCATCACGAGTAGTCGTGCGACAATAAATCTCCTCAGCCATCTTGTCATCAGGGCTTAGGATAGGTGGGACATTGACCTCTTCAATTTCCCAAAACTTGCGGATGGTAGACTCCAGTGGCGGCTCGACGGTGCAACAGAACGAAGCAGTCGAGTGACTAAAACTATCTATAGAAGCGGGTGCGGAACCAATTATAACAAAACCAAGAACTGTTTCCAGTGCGCGCGGAGCGGGGTACGTCGGTCCCCCTTGAACCTTACGTGATAACTGGAGGTGCGGGAGAATCGAAGCGCCGATCAATATATCGACGACTCCAGGAACAGCGTAAGTCTCATCTGCTAAAGGCAAGTCTTTAAATTTCGTTAATAAAGACGTGTCAACCGGGACGGTAGGCAACTGTTCAGTTATTTTATCTATAACGAGCGAATCCATGTCAAACCAAATATTATTATTAAAACGAGATCTAAACCTTGTTTTAACGGTGACGTGAACAGCTGACTGTAAGCCTCCAAAACCCTTCACCACTGAGCGGGTTGAACGCTTATTAACATTGAAACCAAGACGTTGACAACAATCTTGAGTAATAAAATTACTTTGCGAAGCGCCATCTAATAGCGCTCGAACAATGTGCGGCTTACCCAATGCATCAACAATAATGACGCGAGCAGTCGCGAGAACGACAGTAGTGAGCCCAGCACTAGCGGACAACGAACACAAGGTGACGTCATTCGCAGCGGTCTCCGGGCGGGCTGTGGCGCAAGCCGCCGTGTGCCACCGCTCGACGAATCAACTGTGCTCACATTGGATGAGGCATTACTATTTTCAAAATGAAGTAAAGTGTGGTGTCTCGCTGAACATTTGCGACAACTATTTCTACTATTACACAAAAGAACGCGGTGTCTAGTACCGAGACAATTAAAACAAAAATTATTAGCGCGAACAAATTTATAACGATCATTAGGCGATAATTTTAGGAAACCCGGACACTTGTACAATTGCGAATGATGAGTATTACACAAAGAGCAAACAGGTGATTGTACATGTGCTGGTGCGGTATTAACATAAGTATGAGTTGACCTCAGTGACTTCGATGACGCATCTATTTTACGTAAGGAACTAACAACTTTCTTCGCGCCTTCATGTTTCGATGAAGAGCGTTGCAATATATTTATATGCTCGCGAACAAAACTTTCTAAGTCTTCGAACTTAGCAATTTTATTGCCGCGATGGTCCGACTCAAATAAACGAATGGTTTCGGAATCTAATTTCTTTAAACCCATATACAAAAATAAGAAGTCGCAGAGGTCATCGATCTTTAGGTTCTTTACGGCGCGAACAGATGATGCGAAAGTATCTAGAAACTTCTCTAAGTTTTGATCGTTACATGCCGTAATGGATTTCAAATCAAACATCTGATCCAAATATGCGTTAGCTACCGATCTTTTATCCTCATACTTAGCTTTCAAAGTATTTAAAATTAAATTATAATTTTCGGCACTAAACGTTATTCCAGCGCAAACGGTTATAGCTTTACCAGTTAATTTTTCAACGAGATAATGCAATTTTTCGTGATCTGTCAACGAAACGTTCTTATCTATTGTATTCTCAAAACTATCTATAAATAAACACCAATTGCGGATGTTACCATCAAATTCGGGTATTTGAATTGGTGGCAACTTAGGTCGGTCGCGAGTGGGATTGGGTCGGTCAGACGGTTTCTCCAAACTCCTAGCGACGCGTTTGATACGACAATACAAATCGTCAAACGACGACAAGGCCTGATAACTCACTGAGTAATCGGGATTTAAATTTAACTCTAAAACGTTGATGTCATGTACTAAGGATTCGAAATCCGCGCGTAAACTATCCAAGTTTTCTATAGAACACAAGAACGAATCTCTAATAGCCAAATCAGAGGTTTTAAGTGCATTATCACAAATCGATTGTACGCGAGAGTAAATCATTTCTCTTTTAGCGTATAAAAGTTTCAATTGAACTTTACTATCGGTACTACCAACCTTTGGGGGCATTTTTACAACTAAATATCAAACTAAAGTGCGGTAAACAACAAATGAAATGACTTAATCTTAGCGGTACAGTACAGCGACGCGGCGCGAACGATATCCGTAGGTAGGTAGGTACTTATGACTGCGAGTGCAAGCTTGAACAAACGCGCATAGCAACAACCAGATCGTACCTACGCGAGCTAGATCGCTGTCTAGGTTCAACTATTATTTCAGGGATTAAGTATTGCGTAATATCTATTCAAATTAAAATACTTTCGTATGAATTTGAATGAAATGCGAGCGAGGTACATTCGCGTACCTACCCACGTAGGTATTAGGTAAATACGATGCGAGCTAGCGGCGAACGGACCACTTAGAAATTGAAACAAATAAAAACAAAAGCCAAATGCGTTAGGTATTACACTGTGCCTATGCACTAGGGTGTCTAGGATACCTAAGATCTAAACCTAAATGCCTAGATGCGGGGTTTTCTACTAAAATAACTAGGTATTTAGGTGCGGTGCGTTTATTCCCTATGGAATAAATAACAAAAGCGAGCTACGACTAAGGATCCGGCTCGAAGGACCAAAAAGAATGGTGGCGCGATTCTCATGCCACCCGAGCTAGTGGACTGTATTTTGCGGGGAGTGAAGCTAACATGTTTCATATGACACTTTACACAACAAACAAGATAGGTGATCGGGTTGCCGCGGAGGTGGTTTAGGCATTGAATGCAACCCAAGAAATTAGGAGAGGATGCACTAACCTTTATGACGCCACGTGCTGTCGGGGCCGGTGCACCGGTCTTCTCTTCCTGGCTCAGGAGCTGCTGCCCACATCACTAAATCACTTGAGGGACACACGAGAGGCACAATCCGATCGGTAAAGGTCTATGAAAGCGGTTAAAATCCAACAAACATTATTAATTTCTAAGAGTCGCGTGCGCAGCCGCCATTGCTGATTCTAGTTCAAAAGCGGAGGTCAAGATGCGGCCATTTTCAACCGTTGGCGGGGTGAAAACTATTGCTATCTCACTTTAAAGGTAGTGCGGGAGGGAGATGAGTATAGGAAGCGTGTGTTTAGCGTCAACCAATTGAGAGGCGATTCGAATTTACTACTATTTGAGCGGAAAAATACAAATTCTACTATCGGCGCAACCACATTCTCTCAACATGACCGAACCATCTCAACATTCCCCTCAATTCTCGTGGAATATTTATTTATTATGTTATTATTTATTATGTTAACCCGATACGTTGACAAGTCACTTTCCCGCGTACAACTTGCTTCACACTTGCTCACATTACTTATACAGATATGTTTACACAGATTATATAGACAGAAAAGGCCACGCGGCTTAAAAATAGTCACTACTTTGGTACAAGTTTGACGTTTACTATACATCCCAAAACATGCACATATTGACATTTTAAAGAAAAGCCTAGTGGTGTGGTATGGGCAATGGACTGCTGAGACGAGGTCTCGGGTTCGATCCCAGGTTTTACCATGGCACACACCAATGACTTTTCGAAGTTATGTGTGTATTTATCGCAGGTTTATAAGTGCCCGGTTAATGGCAATAGGCTCGCCACCTATTACATTGGGACCTAAACATAAACTGGCGAAATGTGGGTGCTAGCACCTCTGCCTACCCCTTCGGGGATATAGGTGTGAGTTTATGTTATGTATTGACATTAGCTTACTAATACATGACTCATATATGATGAAGAACTAAAGCACACTTCTCGATGCCTGTACCTGCCGGTTTGAATGCGCGGTTTCACCCGCGTAAATCCTGATCCCATGGGAATATCGGGATAAAAAGTAGCCTATGTTACTCACGAAGAATGTAGCTTTCTAATGAAAAAAGAATTATTAAAATCGGTTCAGTACTTTTCGAGTTTATTCGTTACATACAAAAATACAAATCTATCCTCTTTATAATATTAGTATAGATAATTAATTATACAACAGTTCGGGGCTTTAGGCGGTTTAATCATGGAACCACGAGTCTAGCTTCATTAGACCCAAAGTCCTTTCCATTGATCGCCATTACTATTCACGGATTGTGCGTGAAGCCATTGAAATAAAAAAATATAAAAATTTCAATAGGGAAGATGAATTCAAACTATCCGGAACGTGGAATCCAGTGATTAAGATACTAAAACCAAAAAACACAGTGCCGTTAAAAACTGACACAGTGAGTGTGGTCTGTCGCCTAAACGTTCATAATAAAAGTAATGGTGGGTAGGCGCACAAAAAAAGAAAAATGTCCTGAACAGTTGTATAGTTATGAATTTGAAAATATATTATTTATTTATAAATATATTATTATAATTATTATTCTCATGTACAATTAACATGAGAATTATCTTAAAATAAATATTTATTTTATTAAAATAATTTTTAAATTGGGTCAATGTTACGGTGTTCACCTGTGTGTGTACGGTTGTGAGCATATAAATCACCTTTTCTTCCAAAATTTATGTTACATTTATTGCACTGATATGGTTGTTAATCAGTGTGCATTCGCCTATGGGAAATCAACCATTCATTCCGCTAAAACTTTTCTTACACTCATCACACAGATACGGTTTCTCACCAGTATGCGTATTGATATGAATATGAACATCTAAATCAATCTTATTGATGAAACTTTTCTTACATTCATTACATTGATACGTCTTCTCACCGGTTGTGTGAACATTTATGAAAAGCTAATTCTCTCTTTCTACTGAAGCATTTCTTACATTCATTACATTGATAGCGTTTCTCACCAGTGTCTTTACACCTATGAACATCTAAAGCTTTCTTATGACTAAAATATTTGTTACATACATTACAATGATACGGTTTCTCACCAGCATGCCTACGCCTATGAACATCCAAATTAAACTTGCTCACAAAACATTTCTTACACACATCACATTGATACGGTTTCTCTTCAGTTGCAGTGTGTGTACGTTTTTGGTGTTCAGTTAAATTTCTCTTCCCACGAAAACATTTCTTACAATCGTTACATTGATATGGTTTCTCTCCAGTGTGTATGCGTTTATGTAAAACTAATTCATTCTTACGTGAAAAACCTCGCTTACATTCATTACAATTATGCGGTTTGTCACCAGTATGGCTACGAATATGATCAATTAAAACACTCTTTTGGTGAAAACATTTCTTACAAACATCACATTGATATGGTTTCTCACCAGTGTGTAAACGTTTGTGAAGATCTAAATTATACGGTCTTCTAAAACATTTCTTACATTCATCACACTGATATGGTCTCTCATCAGTGTGAATACATACGTGATATCCTAAACTGTTTTGTTTTTTAAAACGTTTCCTACATTTTTCACATTGATATGGTTTCTCGCCAGTGGGTGTTTGACTGTTGTTTACCAATTTAATCTTAGCACTTTGAACTAAACAAATATTATCTTCAGACATTTCTTTCTTCTTGTCGCCAACTTCAGGACGAGAGTGTTTGTGATTTAAAACTGTGGTGTCTGTCTGTTCATTGTTGTTGAGGTGTCTGGATGTCGACGCTTCTGCGTATGGCTGCGTGACTGACATAACTTCCTCGGAAGTCAGGGCATCTGCACATATAAAAATTACATCAAAAAATATACCTACCTATACTATCTGCTATACTAAGATCATTGTGTAAGTATACCTTCTTTAAATCATAACATAACATATAACATAAACTCACTCCTATATCCCCGAAGGGGTAGGCAGAGGTGCTAGCACCCACATTTCACCAGTTTATGTTTAGGTCCCAATGTATTTTTTTATTACGGCGGTATTTCCGCCCAATTGAGCAGTCCGACTGGGGAAGTACCTCCGCCCTACAGAATATCGTGGTTATAATAACTTCATGTTGTGTTTCCAGCGGTGAGTAGGGTAGCCAGAGCTCACTGGAGAATTTGTGCCGTCAGTGGGAAGACTAAAGGCTTGTCCTGCTTTGTCTTCTACACTGACGGTACAGAAACTCTGTACTTACAGGGTTGGCAGCGCCCACTTTCCATCAGGTGGGCCGTGTGCTTGTCTGCCACCTAAGTGGTATAAAAAAAAAAATAATAGGTGGCGAGCCTATTGCCATTAACCGGGCACTTATAAACCTGCGATAAATACACATATAGCTTCGAAAAGCATCGAAAAGTCATTGGTGTGTGCCATGGTAAAACCTAGGATCGAACCCGAGAGCTCGTTTCAGCAGTCCATTACCAATACCACTAGGTTACCGCGGTTCTTTAAATCAATTAACATATAGAAAATATTGAATCGGTTCAAGTGGGATTCGAACCCACGATCTTTCTCTTACAGGGGGAACGCTCTGACCACTAAGCCACAGAACAAATATCGGTAGATAGCTCCCACTGTCGCCATAAGACGGATATATGTATAGAGGAATTTGGATGGTTTCGGGCGAAGGTTCTGTGGCTTAGTAGTCATAGCGTTCATTCTGTAAGGGACAGATTGCGGGTTCCAATCCCGCTTGAACCGATAAAATTTTACTATATCAATTTCAATAGTTAGCAAACTAAATACAATTGAATAGTCCGACTGGGGAAGTACCTCCCTACAGAATACCGCGGCTATAATAACTTCGTGTTGTGTTCCCGGCGGTGAGTAGGGTAGCCAGAGCTCACTGGAGAATTTGTGCTGTCAGTGGGAAGACTAAAGGCTTGACGCGCTTTGTCTTCTACACTGATGGCACAGAAACTCTGTACTTACAGGGTTGGCAGCGCAACTGTGACTCCTCTGGTGTTACAAACGTCCATAGGCCACGGTAACCACTTTCCATCAGGTGGGCCGTGTGCTTGTCTGCCACCTAAGTGGTATAAAAAAAATCATTAAAATTACATTCAATACCTTCTACAATTTCGACTTTAACGTTCACTTCAACATCACCGAACTTTTCTAGAGCCTCCGTTTTAACGTCACAAGCTGTGTACTCCTGCTTCTCTGCTCCTGTGACTCTTGGCACGCCCTCCATGGTCATGAACTACAAAAACAAACATTATCTTGTCTTACTTGTAGGCTGAACATTAAAACCATGAATATTTCATGGAAAATTTAACAATCTATTGTGCCAATGTTCAAGCAATTAAAATATATAAGTATAGTATTGTAACATATGTATGTAACATATATAATGTAAAATACTGCGGTAACCTAGTGGTATGGGTAACGGACTGCTGAGACGAGGTCTTGGGTTCGATCCCATGTTTATCTATGGCACACACCAATGACTTTTCGAAGTAATGTGTGTATTTATCGCAGGTTTATAAGTGCCAGGTTAATGGTAATAGGCTCGCCACCTATTAAATTGGGACCTTCAGATAAAGATATCTTATGGGTATAGTGCTGTTTCAGTTTGTCTTGCAATACACACGCAGAAGCGTGTTTCTGTTGCAAAGTTAATTTATACTCTATACGGGAAGCAATACGATTCATTTTTACACAAACAAATATTTCAATTCACGCCTCGCAAATTCTCGTCAATCCACACTGTTTCCACCAAACACACAGGAGCTTCGGCTTTGTACTCAGAAGAGCCAGGGGTGGTTGTATTCACAATCATCCCAGCGATAACCACCTTGTATAATGCATTAGTGAAAGATGCCGGTTACAAAATAACGCAATTATCTGGGCACCCCATGAAGCTAAATATAGTCTCATGTTGGAACGTATACAAAATAAATTTACTATGTTCTTGTACCTAAGGTTGTATGGAGTATACCCATTTTATCCATTGATGTATCCAAGCTTGTTTGTGATAGGCATGTTTGGGTACAACAAATTGGAGACAAGGAAGTACATGGCTATTACTAAGTATATTTTTAAATTATTGCGTGGTAACACGTCGAATCAGAGAGCCTTGAAAGAGATTAACCTATGTGTACCCAACAATTGCGTGTGGCGCAGGCGGCGTCCGCGTCTACTAGCAGTGCCCAGTGCTACAACTAATTTACTACCTTCCCCTTTCCTATACAGGACAATATGTGCAGGTCTTAGATGTCACCCTGTGCGGAATATCCGATCAAGAACCAAGCGGTTCAGTGACTCTTTCCTCTGTCGCACGATTAAGGCCTGGAATTCATTAACAGCTCACGTATTTCCTTCTTCCTACAGTCCCGGTTCCTTTAAGCGGGGCGTGAACAAGCATATGATGAGGCCGTCAAGCTGAGTGTCGCCATTGTCACATGGTATATGTAAGTAATGGTGACCCTCTTTTCTGAGACTTTGCCTTCAGCTTACTATCAGGCAAGGCGAAGTCTAATTGAAATGACATAGGTATTTTCTATTTCTCTTAATTGTAATTTTGACATCTTGTGGGAATTTTTCTTTAGACATACAACTTTGATATTATTTAACCTTTGTCAGTCTCTTTGTATACCTATATATATTTACATATTTTTTGGATGATTTTACATTGTTATTAGATTAAGATTTTCAATACAATGTGATATTTCGATTTATTTAGATGTTCGAGAAGTAAATGAATATGAATATTAGGTTAGCCTGTAAAGATAGTGATGTAGAGAAAAATAAATAAATAAATAAACATTACTCCATCCATTGTCAGGAGTATCAAAGCGATGAGCAGAGGAACTTGGCTATTTCGACATTGTCAAGCAAGACAACTTGCTGCATTCTGGACACGACTGACTTCTCACTAATCCCTACCAAGATATCTGACCTCCGTTTGTCCTCACAACTCTGATTAAAAGGCCATCAGAAAATATCATAATAAATTAATAAGACAATACTTAACAAGCCCGTACTAACCACATTGCCACTCAGCATCTCAGAGAACACCTTCTCACTTCGGAGGCAGCACTTCCTCAGTTGGTAGCAGTCCTCGAGCTTCGCCCAGCAGATGTAACAAGCTTGTGTTGGTCTGCCATCCTCTGTCGCCAACTGTCACACGAAATTTAGCTTTACATTGTGTAGTTGTCTGCATACTTGCACTGGGTCTGCTGTATACACTGGCAAGGAGAGTCAGCTAACACACAATACAAGAAATAAATGCCAGAAACAGCTCCGTCAAATTTACTAACAGAAATATAAACATATTGTTTCTGCTCAGTTGTTGTTGGCTCTTCTAGGCTTTGTACTGCAGTTCTTATCAAGAGATTAGTTCAAATTAGTCTTTTTTTTTTAATATGGCACTCATGAACAATTTGGGTATTGACAATTCTGCCAAAGTCGATCTTGCAATAAAGATTTGTGTATTGGACTGGTTTTAAATCTTCTTTCTTGATGTTATTAAGCACACACACCAACATCAAAATTTAAGAACCAGACCATGTTTTGATGTTATGGCCACTGATATTTGTCATAAGAGTTGTTAACAGTCATGGTGAGGAGTGAGTTAGCAGGGAAGCAAAGTTTACAGGTAAGGGAATGGTCAATTCTGTAAATTTTTTATAAAGATTAGCGGGCATATCATTACGAAGGGAACTATAGAACCCCCCCTTTCCTATAGAGGACAACACGTGCAGGTCTTAGATGTCACCTGCACACGGTGCAGAACATCCAATCAAGAACCAATCAGTTCGGTGACTCATTCCTCTGTCGCACCATTAAGGCCTGGAATTCATTACCATCTCAAGTGTTTCCTTCTTCCTACAGTCCCGGGTCCATTAAGCGGGGCGTGAGAAAGTACATGATGAGGCCGTCAACCGAGTGTCGCCATTGTTACATGGAATGTGTAACTAATGGTGATTCTCTTTTCTGAAACTTTGCCTTCAGCTTACCATCAGGCAAGGCGAAGTCTAATTGACGTGTTTTAGCCATTAATACTAAAAAATAAAAATAAAAAATGATGTGGTTCAAGAAACCCTCGTAAGTCCACACATACACAAACTGGAGTCACGTCAAATATATTTTCCTTTTTATTTATAATTTATTTATTTATTTTTATTTATAATAAAATTTAGCTTGCTAACCGGCATGAACGTCAAAGACTGGTACATTTCTTCAAGATGAGAATTGGCGACCTGCTGTCTCTTGACATCGACTGCCAGACAAATCCGGCACATCGAGAGCTTCTTCATGTTTTGCATCCTTGGTCACTTAGATGTTTCACTTTAAAGTAAATATAATTTCACTGTAAATTAGCTTCAACTTTTATTAGGATGGCTTTTGTGGAAGTCCACCATAAGTGAGAGAAATTCGATGTGAGCCGTCCTCAAATCTATCAAAATCAATATTTATTTATCATATTCTTCATAGCGACATCAGTGAAAATATTTATTTATAATTTTTATGTTTTTGATCTGCAATGTACCTCCACAACAGAGTATAATTTGCACCACAGAGCACGTAGTATACTACGTATTTGCACCTAGTCTAGTATTTTATATTAGTCTATGATTTGCACTGACATGAATTTTGGTGGTTAAGGCTGATGATCACATACACATGGTTAACTAAGGTTTCCTAATCAGGGATTCAGATTTAGAATAACGCGTGCCTAGTGCAGACGTACGTTTATTATATTAAGAATTTATACAGTCTGTTCGAATTGAGACACAATGTTGGTGCGGTCCCGAAAGGAAAATTTCATGCGTGTACGGGAATGTAAACGCTACAGAGCATAGTAACACAGACATGTAATTTACTACGTAGTAAACGCTGCGTTCGGGAGTCACGTCATTAGGTTCTTTCCCTTCTTACAACCCGAACCTCTTATATACTCTTTGACCCGAACGCATGAATCGAATTCAGAATCAAACGTCGGGTTGTTAAACATTTTGTACAATTACGTATGTAAATGAAGCATTCAGGTTTCCGAATCAAAATTTTTCATTTTCATACCGTGGAACCGTGCGTATGAGTCCAGCCTTAGTATGACCGAAGATAATGTATTATAATAAAAAATATGTAAAGTAAAGTAAAGTAACAATTTATTTTGCCATTACAAAACTGCAAACAACTATTCACAAGATTACCAGGTGTGTACATAATAGTATTGAATAGAAACAATTCCGATATTGCCAAAAGCTTTCTACACTAGGCTAAAGCCTGTCCTGTACAAAACTTCTTTTTTTTATACTACTTAGTTGGCAGACAAGGGTGTCACACTCGCGCTGCCAACCATGACGAAACCTCCTGATACCCCTCTTGAAGAACCCCATATTGTAGGCGCTTGGGAAAACCGCAACAGGGAGGTCATTTCACAGCTTAAGTGTGCGTGGGATGAAGTTTCTTTCATACCGCACAGTGCGCACCGTCTCCGGTAGCAATATGTGAGGATGAATTCCCTGCCTATGGCGAGAGGTGCGATTATAGAATGTAACTAAGGGCATTGGTGGCGCCAGTAGTAGTAACTCAAATCGTCTTAATTGGTTGGCGCTGAACACACGCTCCCTATACCCATCTCCCTCCCGCACTACCTCTAAGTGAAAGATAGCAATAGTTTTCGCCCGCCAATTGTCAAAATAGACGCATATTCACTTCGCACTTTGAACTATTAACGATGGCCGGCGGCGCGCGCGTCTCTCAGAAATTAATAATGTTTGTTGGATTTTAACCGCTTTCATAGACCTTTACCGATCGGATTGTGCCTCTCGTGTGTCCCTCAAGTGATTTAGTGATGTGGGCAGCAGCTCCTGAGCCAGGAAGAGAAGATCGGTGCAACGGCCCAGCCAGCAAATGACAAAACAGCACGTGGCGTAGTAAAGGTTAGTGCATCCTCTCCTAATTTCTCGGGTTGCATTCAATGCCTAAACCACATCCGCGGCAACCCGATCACCTGTCTTGTTTGTTGTGTAAAGCGTCAATGGAACAGTTAACTTCACCCCCCGCGAAATACAGTCCACTAGCTCACGTGGCGAGAATTGCGCTATCATTCTCTTTGGTCCTGATCGAACCGGATCCTTAGCCGTAGTTCGTAGTTTGTTATTATTCTATTGGGAATAAACGCACCGCACCTAAATACCTAGTTATTTTAGTAGAAAACCCCGCATCTAGGCATTTAGGTTTAGATTTTTTGTTGTCCGTTCGCCGCTGGCTCGCATCGTATCTACCTAATACATACATAGGTTATGTACTTGGCTATACCTCGCATTTCTCTTATCGTATCAATCCTTGCTCGTAGTTTCGCATTTGTTATTATTCTATTGAGAATAAACGCACCGCACCTAAATACCTAGTTATTTTAGTAGAAAACCCCGCATCTAGGCATTTAGGTTTAGATCTTAGGTATCCTAGACACCCGAGTGCATAGGCACAGTGTAATACCTAACGCATTTGGCTTTTGTTTTTATTTGTTTCAATTAAGTTGTCCGTTCGCCGCAGCTCGCATCGTATTTACCTAATACCTACGTGGGTAGATACGTGGTTATACCTACCTCGCTCGCATTTCATTCAAATTCATACGAAAGTATTTTAATTTGAATAGATATTACGCAATACTTAATCCCTGAAATACTAGTTGAACCTAGACAGCGGTCTGGCTCGCGTAAGTACGATCTGGCTGTTGCTATGCGCGTTTTGTTCAAGCGTGCACTCGCAGTTATAAGTACCTACCTACCTACGGATATCGCTCGCGCCGCGTCGCTGCTCTGTACCGCTAAGATTAAGTCATTTCATATTTTGTTGTTTACCGCACTTTAGTTTGATATTTAATTGTAAACATGTCCCCAAAGGTTGACAGGACCGGTAATGGGGTTCAATTGAAACTTTTATACGCTAAAAGAGAAATGATTTACTCTCGCGTACAATCGATTTGTGATAATGCACTTAAAACCTCTGATTTGGCCATTAGAGATTCGTTCTTGTGTTCTATAGAAAACTTGGATAGTTTGCGCGCGGATTTCGAGTCTTTAGTACATGACATCAACGTTTAGAGTTAAATTTAAATCCCGATTACTCAGTGAGTTATCAGGCCTTGTCGTCGTTTGACGATTTGTATTGTCGTATGAAACGCGTCGCTAGGAGTTTGGAGAAACCGTCTGACCGACCCAATCCCACTCGCGACCGACCTAAGTTGCCACCAATTCAAATACCCGAATTTGATGGTAACATTCGCAATTGGTGTTTATTTATAGATAGTTTTGAGAATACAATAGATAAGAACGATTCGTTGACAGATCACGAAAAATTGCATTATCTCGTTGAAAAATTAACTGGTAAAGCTATAACCGTTTGCGCTGGAATTACGTTTAGTGCCGATAATTATAATTTAATTTTAAATACTTTGAAAGCTAAGTATGAGGATAAAAGATCGGTAGCTAACGCATATTTGGATCAGATGTTTGACTTGAAATCTATTACGGCATGTAACGATCAAAACTTAGAGAAGTTTCTAGATACTTTCGCATCATCTGTTCGCGCCGTAAAGAACCTAAAGATCGATGACCTCTGCGACTTCTTGTTTTTGTATATGGGTTTAAAGAAATTAGATTCCGAAACCATTCGTTTATTTGAGTCGGATCATCGCGGCAATAAAATTCCTAAGTTCGAAGACTTAGAAAGTTTTGTTCGCGAGCATATAAAAGTATTGCAACGCTCTTCATCGAAACATGAAGGCGCGAAGAAAGTTGTTACTTCTGAATGCAAAGTAGATGCGTCATCGAAGTCACTGAGGTCAACTCATACTTATGTTAATACCGCACCAGCACATGTACAATCACCTGTTTGCTCTTTGTGTAATACTCATCATTCGCAATTGTACAAGTGTCCGGGTTTCCTAAAATTATCGCCTAGTGATCGTTATAAATTTGTTCGCGCTAATAATTTTTGTTTTAATTGTCTCGGTACTAAACACCGCGTTGTTTCATGTAATAGTAGAAATAGTTGTCGCAAATGTTCAGCGAGACACCACACTTTACTTCATTTTGAAAATAGTAATGCCGCATCCAATGTGAGCACAGTTGGTTCGTCGAGCGGTGGCACACGGCGGCCTGCGCCACAGCCGCAGCCCGCGCTCGCGCGCGCTCCGGCCGGCCCGGAGACCGCTGCGAATGACGTCACCTTGTGTTCGTTGTCCGCTAATGCTGCGCTCACTACTGTCGTCCTCGCGACTGCTCGCGTCATTATTGTTGATGCATTAGGTAAACCGCACATTGTTCGAGCGCTATTAGATGGCGCTTCGCAAAGTAATTTTATTACTCAAGATTGTTGTCAACGTCTTGGTTTCAATGTTAATAAGCGTTCAACCCACTCAGTGGTGAAGGGTTTTGGAGGTTTACAGTCAGCTGTTCATGGCACCGTTAAAACAAGGTTTGGATCTCGTTTTAATAATAATATTTGGTTTGACATGGATTCGCTCGTTACAGATAAAATAACTGAACAGTTGCCTACCGTCCCGGTTGACACGTCTTTATTAACGAAATTTAAAGACTTGCCTTTAGCAGATGAGACTTACGCTGTTCCTGGAGTCGTCGATATATTGATCGGCGCTTCGATTCTCCCGCACCTCCAGTTATCACGTAAGGTTCAAGGGGGACCGACGTACCCCGCTCCGCACGCCCTGGAAACAGTTCTAGGTTTTGTTATAATTGGTTCCGCACCCGCTTCTATAGATAGTTTTAGTCACTCGACTGCCTCGTTCTGTTGCACCGTCGAGCCGCCACTGGAGTCTACCATCCGCAAGTTTTGGGAAATTGAAGAGGTCAATGTCCCACCAATCCTAAGCCCTGATGACAAGATGGCTGAGGAGATTTATTGTCGCACGACTACTCGTGATGAGCAGGGTCGTTATGTTGTCGCGCTCCCTTTCAAGGGAGATATTTTTTCGCTCGGTGACTCCCGTGTATCCGCTGAAAGACGCTTTCTTTGTTTAGAACGAAAGATGCAGGCGTCTCCAAAGTTAAAGCAAGCCTATGATGAGGTTGTTAACGAATATTTAGATAAAGGTTACATCTCACCTGCGCCTGCGGACACTGACGAGACCCAGCCTTCGTACATTATCCCGCACCACGGAGTTATTAGAGAAGATAAGCTTACTACTAAACTCCGCGTAGTTTTGGATGGCAGTGCTAAGACTAGCACTTCCGTGTCGCTTAATGACATTTTGTATTGTGGTCAAAATCTTCAAGGTAATTTATTTGACATAATTGTAAATTTTCGCTTATTCGCTGTTGCACTCTCTGCAGATATTCGACAAATGTTTTTGTGCCTTGAAGTGCGCAAATCCGATCGTAGGTTTCAACGATTTTTGTATAGATTTTCACCGCAAGAACCTTTAATGGTTTACGAATTTAATCGTGTTTGCTTCGGGCTTAAATCTAGCCCTTTTCACGCACTTCGCACCGTCAAGCAGTTGGCCGCTGACGAGGGCGATGCATTTCCGAAAGCGAGAGCCACCATTGAGACTGGCTTATACATGGATGACTTCGTGTATAGTGTAGATAGCGAGGCAGAGGCTGTCGAGACGGCCGCTCAAGTTATAAGTCTCATGAAGGCTGGTCAATTTGATCTCGTGAAATGGACGAGCAACTCGCAAACTGCGTTAGAGTCGATTCCACCGTCGCACCGATTGTCTTCGGTTAAGGAATTCGATGAAAGTGATACGCACAAGGTGCTTGGTTTAAGCTGGTCGCCCGCATCTGATACGTTTAGTTTGAAAATTAGTTCGACCCCGCAAACTTGTACTAAACGCATTATCCTGTCGTGTGTGGCACGGATATGGGACGTAATGGGATTCGTAGCTCCTGTCGTTTTGTACGCCAAACTACTTATAAAAGAGCTTTGGCTTTCCAATTGTGATTGGGACGACACCGCGCCCGACAACATTGCTAAGTTGTGGGCTCGCTTTAGAAAAGAACTTTCTGTGCTTGACCAAATACAAATTCCGCGTCATGTAGGTATATCGCAACATAGTGTTGTTACGGTAGTAGGCTTCGCGGACGCTAGTGAGAAGGCGTATGGAGGAGTAGTCTATTTTCATGTCTCGAATGTAGGTAAGGTTTCAATTAGCCTTATAAGCGCGAAATCAAAGGTCTCTCCCCGTAAGGTCGTCTCTCTGGCACGCCTCGAGCTATGCGCTTTACAATTGTTAGTTAGATTGATCACCTCTATCGCCAATGCTTGTAGTAGTCGCATTAATATTAGTAGAATTTTAGCTTTTTCAGACTCAACAGTCGCTTTGTGTTGGGCCCACTCTTCGCCCCATCGTTGGGACACATTCGTCGCTAATAGAGTGGCAAAAATTCAATCGGAATTAGCGCCACAAAATCTCTTTCACGTTGCTGGCACCGACAACCCAGCCGATTGTCTCTCTCGTGGATTGCTTCCTTCGCAAATTTTGGATCACCCGTTGTGGTTTAGTGGACCGTCCTGGATTCATGCCGCGATAGATAAGTGGCCAGTTAGTCAATTCAATCCCACTACGGTTTCCGAACCACCCGAGGAGAAGAAGCACTCGCTTGTTGTATCGGTCCCGCGTGACGAGTCCCTTATTTTGTTGTTGGCTAATCGCGTCTCGTCTTGGTCGAGACTGTTGCGTTGTGTTGTTTATGTAGGCCGATTTTTGAGAATTTTATCTACGCGCGGTCATATAACCGCCGCTGATTTAGATAAAGCTGAATTGGTCATACTTCGCGAGTTGCAGAAATGTTATTTTGCTTCTGAATTTAAAAATTTAGAATTTAACAAACCTTGTAGTCGTTCTTTCCGACACTTGAAACCATTTTTGGAAGATGGACTCATTCGAGTAGGTGGTCGTTTGAGAAATTCAAGTTTAGGATTTGAACAAAGGCATCCAGTAGTTCTCCCGCGTAAGGACCACGTATTAGATTTGTTAGTAGATTATCATCATAAGGTGAATTGTCACGCTGGTCCCGATTTGTTAATGTCTATTTTGAGACAGAAATACTGGATAATTTCCGCTCGTAATTTGATTCGCGCTAGAGTACACAGATGTGTACCTTGTTTTAAACTCCGCCCGCGTTTTATCGCGCCTGAAATGGCCGATCATCGCTCTTGTCGTGTTGTTCAATCCGCAAAACCTTTCGTACACACCGGCACAGACTTTGCTGGGCCTTTCAAAGTCACCATTGCTCGTGGTCGTGGCATTCGCTCCACGAAAGCTTATGTTTGTTTGTTCATTTGTATGACAACTCGCGCGGTTCATATAGAGTTGACCGGTGATTTAAGTACGCAAAATTTTATGTCCGCTTTTAAACGTTTTTTGTCGCGTCGTGGTCCGGTTAAGCGCATGTATTCGGACAACGGTACAAACTATGTAGGGGCCCGACGTAGTATTTCGGAATTGCACACATTCTTACGGTCTAAGTACTACCAAAGTGAATTCGCTCACATCTTAGCCGAAAATCGCATTGAATGGTACTTTAACACGCCTGCAGCTAGTCATTTTGGTGGTAATTGGGAAGCGAATATTAAAAGCCTTAAGTCGCATCTGTTTCGCGTCATAGGCGAACAGATTCTCTCGTTCGAGGAGTTGAGTACCGTACTCGCTCAAGTAGAGGCGGTGATGAACACGCGTCCGCTGTGTCGGACTCTATCTAGCGATCCGTCAGAGCCATTAGCGTTGACGCCAGCTCACTTCTTAAATACGACTCCTCTAAAATATTTGCCCGCAATAGATGTTGATGACGATAGAATGCACCTTCTAACTCGTCACGCTCTTTTAGATAAGTTGGTCCAATCGTTTTGGAATCGTTGGAGAACCGATTATTTGCACACGCTGCAGTCACGTCAAAAATGGAATACTCCATCCAACCCAATTACTGTAGGTACGGTGGTAGTCCTTATGACTGAGAATGCGCCTCCTTTACATTGGCCTCTAGGAGTAGTAGAGGAAGTTTTTCCCGATTCCCGCGGGATAACTCGTGTTGTACGGGTTAAAACTGCAACCGGATCGTATCTGCGCCCGGTTGTTCGCCTCTGCCCTCTGCCTAACCAGCAGTAGGCACGAGTTCAAACCTAGGTTTATATTTTAGTTGTTATTTCCCAAACCTAGATTTAGATTAGACTTTAGATTTGTTCCGCATTTTTCGTTTTGAAGGTAACCCTTCAAGCCGGGGGGAATGGTGGCGCCAGTAGTAGTAACTCAAATCGTCTTAATTGGTTGGCGCTGAACACACGCTCCCTATACCCATCTCCCTCCCGCACTACCTCTAAGTGAAAGATAGCAATAGTTTTCGCCCGCCAATTATCAAAATAGACGCATATTCACTTCGCACTTTGAACTATTAACGATGGCCGGCGGCGCGCGCGTCTCTCAGAAATTAATAATGTTTGTTGGATTTTAACCGCTTTCATAGACCTTTACCGATCGGATTGTGCCTCTCGTGTGTCCCTCAAGTGATTTAGTGATGTGGGCAGCAGCTCCTGAGCCAGGAAGAGAAGATCGGTGCAACGGCCCAGCCAGCAAATGACAAAACAGCACGTGGCGTAGTAAAGGTTAGTGCATCCTCTCCTAATTTCTCGGGTTGCATTCAATGCCTAAACCACATCCGCGGCAACCCGATCACCTGTCTTGTTTGTTGCGTAAAGCGTCAATGGAACAGTTAACTTCACCCCCCGCGAAATACAGTCCACTAGCTCACGTGGCGAGAATTGCGCTATCAGGCATCATGTCAAACAATTCATCTGAGCACAAACCATTGTATAGGCGGTAGAACACACACAATGAGGCAAACGGCCATAACTGCAACTAGAGATGAATAGAAAAAGAACACATGTTACGCCGACCCTAAATAATTTTGGGATAAGGGCAGGAGGATGATGATGACATCTCTTACTGTCCTGGCACAATGCAAACAAACTGCTAAATAACCGTCACACCAGTTGAAAAGACAGTAATACTCATTACTTACCACCGGGGCAGTATAAACCTCCTATATATTACTATACTCTTTGGTATAAACCACTTTATTAATTACTAGCACCGCGCCGCGGTTTCACCCGCGTAAATCCTGATCCCATGGGAATATCGGGATAAAAAGTAGCCTATGTTACTCACGAAGAATGTAGCTTTCTAATGAAAAAAGAATTATTAAAATCGGTCCAGTACTTTTTGAGTTTATTCGTTACATATAAAAATATAAATTTTCCTCTTTATAATATTAGTATACATTGACATAAGTGAGGTAGGACAAGGCGGAATATCCATCCAATTGAACAGTCCGACTGGGGAAGTATCTCTGTCAGAAAACGTTCTTTCTTCGGAGATGGAAATTAATGGGATCTAAGACGACTAGTATCCGGTTCAGGGTCACCCATTTAAATCATCAAAATTTCTAACAACTATAACAATAAAACTATAATAATAACAGAATTAACAGCACATAAACACACCTCTACCTAACCCTCTAGGGATAAAGAAGTGATTATATGTATGTAGTATGTAAACACAAAATATTAACAATTATGGTAACGATCACAGAACAGTTAAAGGAGGTTAGAAGGGCCTTGTGGGCGGGGAAGGCGCGCCGCGCATATGAGCAAATGCTCATATCCCACCCACTTAGCGGCCAACACAGTCGCGCTCTTATTGTGACAACGTAAGAGGCTCCGCGAAAAAAAAGAATTATGCCGTCTTGCGCTATAATAACGTGTCGGAAAAGAAGCCAAGTGTGTAGTGTAGCCCAAGAAGGGATTTCTTTTCATCGGTAAGTTAAAAAACCTTAAAATACAAGTAATATTTGTAATTATTACAAAAGTATTATGTAATTTGTAGACAAAAACGACATAATCGCAAACTGATACAAAATTATACATTGCTTGCAATACATGAGTGCCATCTTGTACTACGTGAGCGATCGCGCAGTGTATAGCGTTCTTTGCGAGAATCGCGTGTGCCGAACTAACGCTTGCAATGCCGCGATATCCATGCGTATCGATAGTGTTGGACAAAATGATCCGTTATAAACACTGTCGATATTAAGTATGTACACAAATTATTATTATCAGTAATATTGTAATCAAAATACATTTATTTATTACCGTCAATAATAATTGTAAAATTTTGTTTTATGTCAGCCGTTTATATTGAAAATACATTTATAATTTAATTTTAGGTTTCCAACAAATCCAGATATTAAAAAAATGTAGATTGAGGCTACGGGTAGAACTGAATGGATTTGTTGCAATTTGTTCGAAACATTTTGGAGACAATGATTATATAACAAAAAAATCTGGAAAAAGATACTTAAAACCAGGTGCTACTCCGCACAAAAATATCGTTGTACCTTTTTCAGTAAGTAGTGCGTAATTTATTCATAGAAATATACATTATGAATTAAATCGAAGTGTTTGCTTGTAATGTTAAATTAAAACAACAGTTTTGTATAAGAAATGCATATGAGTATAACCATTGATTCGGATATTCTCCGAAGTGGCGGAACCGAATTTAACATGATTTTGACAGAAGATAGTTGATGTTATAAAGCGTTACCAAGGCTACTTTAATTTTGGAAAAGTTTAGCGTTCTGCACAAAAAAATAAGAACCTATATCTATTTGTGTCATTTATTTATTTACTACATTTCTATGCATGAATGATGGTAATCGCGGGAATCCACAGCCCAGGTGCACATTTGACTCGTGACTGTGTTCAACTTCCATTTTACCTCGGAGTCCGCGCTCCGCTTTTTCTAGTCTCATCGATATTTTCAGTGAAGCGACTGCCATCTGACCTTCACAACTTATTGGCGATATCGAAGCATGGCAGTCAGACCAGTTGTTGGACATTTTAGGGCTCCCAACTACCCGTAACAACTGCCATAGGTTTTCGTATGGCAATCAGGACCGACGGCATAGCGTGTTCTCCGAGGCACGACCAGATCAATCCAATTGCCCATATTCATGCATACAAATATTTGTACTGACCTGGAATCGACCCGCGCCACCTGTGTATCGGTCGCGTTCACTTGGTAGTGAACGCGACCGATACACAGGTGGCGCGGGTCGACCACGACCGCGGCCACAGAGCCTGGTTGTGTTCCTCTGTTCCACATATCCCTACTGGTAGTTAATAAAGGATTTTTTTCCACATTTAGTTACTAGAGGGGTATTGTGTATTTACATTTAGCCAGACGGCTACTACGGCTACTTTTCACCTACTTTGTGAAAATACAAGAATTATGATGAATTGTTGATGTTACTAATAACGCAGAATGAGCTTACTCAATAAAGTTCACGACTTGTGTAAATTTCAGATAGTATCAAAATTACGGAAAATTTATCGATATCGAAAATCGACCTTTGGTCACCGTAACATGTATGAGAAATTTTTATTGCTTTTGTGCGTGTGTGAGTACACGTCAAATGCAGTATTTGCATTAGTGTGACAACCAATAGCAAACTCGTGATTTGAGTGTGCTGATTTATTTGTGTGCGTAAACCGCGTCGTATTGGTCTCTTTTTTATAATGGAGTTAAAGAGTGGGAGACAAGAAGCGGCGACACGCGTCCTGATACAAATTAGGAACTATTTCCTTTCTAACCTCCTTTAACTGTTCTGTGGTAACGATCAATAATCGAACTGCCGTACTGCAAATAGACTTTGACAGTCATGCACTTACAGAAAAAACTGTTTTGAATACCTGTCTTATTAGTTTCTTTATGGTAGGCACAGTGCAGTACTTTTTAAATATCATAATTACTATGGTTTTTCAGCTTAGGAAATAATATTTCCAAGTTAATATTAAACAAAGTAGTTAAATATAGAAAAATATAAGAAAAGAAATGGTTTTTAAGTTCTCAAATTATTTATTTAGGTTTCTTTTTATGACTGAGCAAAAAATGCCCCTATAAAAGAACCCTTTTTACGGTTTGTTTACCTTCTTTTAAGTTCCTGAACAAACGAAGTATAGCTTCATAGGTTCACTGTTGGGAGTTTTTTAAGCCTTCGCTTGTGGTCAGGCAAGATAGGAAGTAATATATGTTTTATACCACTTAGTTGGCAGACAAGCACACGGCGCATCTGATGGAAAGTGGTTACCGTGGCCTATGGACGAGTGTAACACCAGAGTCACACGAGCGCTGCCGACCCTGTAAGCACAGAGTTTCTGTGCCGTCAGTGTAAATGACAAAGCAGGACAAGCTTTTAGTCATATCACTGACAGCACAAATTCTCCAGTGAGCTCTGGCTTCCCTACTCACCGCTGGGAACAACACACAAGGTTATTATGGCCTCGGTACTTTGTAGGGCGGAGGTACTTTCCGTATTTTCTCAGTCGGACTGCGCAAAAATACCGCCGTGTTCTACCTCATTTATGTTAATAATTAATAAAGTGGTTTATTAAATATTGCCCCGGTAGTAAGTAATGAGTATTCCTTTCTTTAATCCTTTAACAAGAATGGCCCGCCAATACAAGGAGGTGGCAAAGAAGAACAAACTCCTGGACATATTTTATCCCTATTTTAACAGTTTCATTAAAATTCTGAAAGACATCCTCCATAGCAGCTCGGCCGTAGTTCGGCCTTGAAAACATACTTAAACACGTCATTATTATACCTTTTCCAATTTTGAGCTGTTACTATTTTTGACATTATTGTTTTAACTGTGTGCACACAGTGTGTGTGCCCTCTAAAATCCAACCACACGTCCTGATCGACCACCTGAATCTCGTGGAGGGTGGACACACGGCGACAAATTTACTGGCGTGGCTAACGTGGCTCTGGTGAAATTTCTTGAAAAACTTGACATTGGCGTCTCGCCATTAATAATTTTATGAACATTTACAATTTACTTGATATTGGCAAAATTACAGCGCTTTGCTGAAGAGACCATTAATAAATGAACATTGAACATGTAGTGAGTTACAATGAACAGAACTGTATTTTAGCATTATTATTTTTAAATGATTGTAATGTGTTTTGTGCGCCTAAATAAATAAAAAAATCCTGTCTTTTTAACTGATGTGGCGGTTATTTAGTAGTTTGTTTGCAATGTGCCAGGACAATAAGAGATGTCATCATCATCCTCCTGACCTTATCCCAAGATTATTTGGTGTTGGCGCAGCAGCTGTTCTTTTTCTATTCATCTCTAGTTGCAGTCATCTCAACATTCTCTCCCTTTTTAACCATATCATCTTTCACACTGTGTATCCACCTAATTTTAGGTGACGCTCTCCCCTTGTAGCCGTAGATAAGAGTAATGAGAACTTTTTTTTTGTATATACCACTTAGGTGGCGGCAGACAAGCACACGGCCCACCTAATGGGAAATTGGTTACCGTGGCCTATGGACTTGTGCAACTCCAGGGGCGTCACACTTGCGGTGCCGACCATGAAGAAACGTCCAAATGCCCCTTTTAAAGAAACCCATATTTTCGGCGCATGGGAAGACCGCAGCAGGGAGTTCATTCCACAGTTTGAGTGTGCGTGGGATGAAGGTTTTTTCATACCTCACAGTGCGTACCGTGTAGGGTGCAATGTGTGGGGATGAATTCCCTGCCTACGGCGAGCGGTGCGATGATAGAATGTTGAAGTGGGCATTATGTCAAACAATTCATGTTTATAAAGAATATTAGCAACCGCCATTACTAATATTCTCTCAATCCCCTCCAACTAAGCTAAATTGCTTGGCCAGGATTCCTCGAACCTCTCACAGAACCTGTCGATCGTAAGACCGACTCCTTAGAGAATTTGAAATCAAACAAGAGTTTAAACTACATTATTTATTTGCCATCAAGGTAATTAAACACTATTTAATTATAATTATAATAATAACTATTTGATACCCGCTCCGTTAGCGGTGATAACTTCAGTTGGTCATTTCTTCAGTTCTATTACCCAACCAATTAAGATCATCTAGGAGGTAGTAGGAGGTAGCCCAATTGAGCAGTCCGACTGGGAAAGTACTTCCACCCTACATATACACCTGCGGCCATAATAACTTCGTGTTGCGTTCCCAACGGCGATTAGGGTAGCCAGAGCTCACTGGAGAATTTATGCTGTCAGCGGGAAGACTAAAGGCTTGTCCTGCTTTGCCTTCTACACTGACGGCACAGAAAGGCTGTGCCGTCGGTATTCTGTAGGGCGGAGGTACTTCCCCAGTCGGACTGGTCAATTGGGCGGAAATACCGCCGTGTCCTCCTAGAAAATCGAAGTTCAGTCGCTTCTTAGTTAGACGGGGAAGCCGACTCGTAACTGACTCGCCACCTATTACATTGGGACCTAAACATAAACTGGTGAAATGTGGGTGCCTCTGCCTACCCCTTCGGGGATATAAGCGTGAGTTTATGTTATGTTATGTAGACTCGATTTATCTCACTGTACGTCCAGTATTTATATATTAAATTCTATGTAATACAGTCCACAAGTATTTCGCTATTGAGCCATCAGAGAACAAACAGTGTGTGCGACAATGAACATTTAAAGCATAGTTTTATTTCAATTGTTTCCTAAATTCGTATCACTGTTACGATGGTCACCGGTGTGTGTACGGTGGTGAGCATATAAATCATATTTTCTTCCAAAGCATTTTTTACATTTATTGCACTGATACGGTTTCTCACCAGTATGATAACGAATATGAACATTTAAAGCATGAACACTTAAATTGAATGGGTTCGTAAAACATTTTCCACATTCATTACATTGATACGGTTTCTCGCCAGTGAGTATATTACTTTGATTTAAGCAGATATATATTCCTTGATTGAGTTTATTTATTGTAACTGTTTTATCCACCACAGATGTTTTGTTATTAGTTTCAAGTTGTGCAACTACGGTGTCAGTTTGTTCATTGTCGTCGAGGTGTCTGGACGTTGACGCTTCTGCGTATGGTTGCGTGACTGACGTAGGTTCCTCAGGAGTCAGGGCATCTGCGAATGTGACACAGCACGATTAAAACCAAGAACTCGATAGATACTCCCATTAGATACTCCATTCGGTGTCTCCTAAGACACAGGATATCCTAGTTTAGGAGACAGGGTTCATTAATTTTTGTTAACATTATTATGTTACCACCTAATGTGATATGATGTACCACCTGTAACAGCGCCAACTATACTCTGGATGCTCATTATACACTGTATTAAAATATGTTGAACCTATATTAGTTAACAATGTATATTCTTACTGTCAATAAAGTTTATATTATATATTATATATTACTAAATATTATTATTTTATTTAAGTACTTAACTAAACGGTGGACAAAACTTTTTATACAGTGGAAGACATTTTAAAGAAATATGCATGTCATTCGTACCACTTCAGAAATGCGTTGTAACGGCTGCGCTATTATTGTGACTGCAATATATTTAGTTGCTAAGTAGATATTGCTTTGTATACCTAATAATCTGTGTTTGCATGGCAACTTTATGGCGAAATGTGCTTGATTACTATATTTTTTATTTCCATCTTTTGTTGTACCACATTACAAGCAAATAAATAAATGAATTGAATTGAAAAGTCTGTACAATCTTGATGAGTTTTTTTAATATATTTTATTTATTTATTATTATTGCATGTTTTCGATTGTTTCTCTAACGAATGTACTAAGTGACTGTTTGTTTTTTGTTTTGGCATATTCCATTCATGATCATTGCTAATAATTATTATTCTTAACTTTTTTTTTTTTTTTTTATACCACTAAGTTGGCAGACAAGCACACGGCCCACCTGATGGGAAGCGGTTACCGTGGCCTATGGACGTATGCAACACCAGGGGTGTTACACTCGTGCTGCCGACCATGAAGAAACCTTCTGATGCCCCTCTTGAAGAACCCCATATTGTAGGCGCTTGGGAAAACCGCAGTAGGGAGGTCATTCCACAGCTTGAGTGTGCGTGGGATGAAGTTTCTTTCATACCGCACAGTGCGCACCGTCTCAGGTCGCAATGTGTGGGGATGAATTCCCTGCCTATGGCGAGAGGTGCGATGATAGAATGAAGCTACGGGCATCATGTCAAACAATTCATCTGAGCACAAACCATTGTATAGGCGGTAGAACACACACAGTGAGGCAAAATCCCTCCTAAGGCTAAGAGGTTCCACTCTACCTGTGAGTATGGGATTGTCAACCAGCCTCAATGCCCGTCTTTGCAACGAGTCGAAGGGGTCAAGCTGGTATGCAGGTGCTCCAGCAAAAAGGTGACAGCAGTACTCCATGTGAGGCCGGACCTGTGCCTTATAAAGAAGGAGTTGCTGCCCCGCAGTGAAGTACTGCTTCGCCCTGTTGAGCACTCCGAGTTTTTTTGATGCCAACTTAACCTTGTCCTGCAAATGACTTCGGTATTGGACGTCGCTGGAGATATCGACACCAAGGATCCCGATACTCGAGGAGATGGTAAGCGGTGTGCCCAGGAATTGCGGCGCTACAATGAATGGGGTTTTCTTAGCGGTGAATACACATACTTGTGTCTTAGTGGGGTTGAATTGGACTAGGTTTAGTCGTCCCCAATCGGATACTCCAGAGAGAGTAGTCTCGATTTTAGACACAAGTTGTTCGCGACTCTTCTCCACCTCGGACTGAGGGATATTTGCACGGCCCGTGTAACACGTGTCCCCGGTACTGTCGTCCGCATAACAATGAATGGAGCCATCAGACAGCATGTCATTGATATGCAGCAGAAACAGCGTCGGAGACAACACGGAGCCTTGTGGGACACCAGCGTTTATGTTCATGCGGTCCGAGCAGCTGCCGTCGACGACAGCTTGGATGCTTCTGTTGGACAAAAAGCTGGCGATCCATTCGCAAAGTCCCTCGGGGAGTCCATAGTACGGCAACTTCGCAAGAAGACCTTTGTGCCAGACCCGATCGAAGGCCTTTGCTATATCGAGGCTGACCGCTAGTGCCTCACCCCGACTCTCGATGGCTTGCGACCACCGGTTTGTGAGATACACAAGAAGGTCACCGGTTGAGCGACGGTGGCGAAAGCCGCACTGTCGGTCGCTCAGTAGATCGTTTCCTTCAAGGTATCTCAGGAGCTGTGTGTTAATGACACGCTCCATAACCTTCGAGAGTAGGGAGGTTATAGCGATAGGCCTGTAATTGGTCGGATCTGTCCTGTCGCCTTTCTTAGGTACAGGGTGCACGAATGCGGTCTTCCACGAGGCTGGGACCTGCCGCGCGGAGTAGGAGAGTGCAAAAAGGCGTGTAAGTACAGGGCACAGCTCGGGGGCGCAGTGTTTAAGCACCATCGCCGGTATCCCATCCGGCCCACTCGACTTCCGAACATCTAGGGACTTAAGCTCACGCCGGACCGCCCGTTGCGTGATTTTAACTTCAGACATGGAAGCACCACAGCTGGGAATTATGGGTGGTTCGGCGTCCCCGTCGTTCATAGTCGAGTTTGACGCAAAGAGATTACCCAACAGATCGGCTTTCTCCTTAGCGCCATGGGCCAGACTACCATCGGATTTTTGCAGCGGTGGAAGGCAAGACTGGCAGAAGTTTCCCTCGGCAGCTTTGGCGAGCGACCAAAATGCACGACTGCCAGATGGGTAGCGCGCAAGCCGCTCGCCAATTCTGCCGATGAACTCAAACTTAGCCCTGGCCGTAGCTTTTTTACTAGACCTCGAGGCGGCATTCAACTTTCGCTTCACTTCAGTGATATTAGGATCTTTATTGGCTAAAGCCGTGGTCCAAGCCCTGTATGCAGATTGCTTGTGGTCTCTTGCTTCTCTGCAGGGCCTATTAAACCAAGGGCGTTTGCTCTCTCCTGTTGCGATCCAGCGGTTCGGAATATAGCATTCCATACCCGCTAGGATCGCATCAGCTACTGCTGTTGCACAGGAGCTGGGATCATTTGAAGTGAAGCAAAGCCGCCTCCACGGGTACGACGCGAAGAATTCTCGCAGTCCATCCCAGTCTGCCGACTTGTAGTGCCAGACATGCCGCCATTGAGGTGGCCGCGGTGGTTCAGGCCGCGTGAGAGTCACTTGCGCCCGAACGAGGCTGTGGTCCGAAGTACCAAGTGGTGCTTCCACAGTTACTGAGTATTCGTCCGGGCGTGAAGTCAGCAGAAGGTCCAGTATAGAGCTTCTATGGGTCTCTATTTCTGGTGTTCTAGTAATAGAATGCACCAGTTGAGAGAATCCGTAGCTCAGTGCAAAGTCATGAGCAGCCCTTCCCGCAAAATCAGTTCTAGGAGCCCCCAGCCACTCTACGTGGTGAGCGTTGAAGTCCCCCAAGAATACTAAATCCGCGGTAGGGTATTGCTCAATTACCTTGTCCGCAGACCGCTGCAGATGCTCAAACAATTGAGCTGTACCCAAGTCACCGCTATGAGACCTGTAGAGGCACGCAAAGATACGGGTGTGGCCACCGTGATCCGTACGTACCCAAAGAGTTGACAGGTCCCTGTCTTCAAGGCCTTGAAGACGGCGGCAGCAAATATCATCCCGGACGTACAAGTATACCCCGGCGCGACTCAGGAAGTTATGCTCGAGTTTGTACCCCGGGTACATTAAGTAGGCTGTATCGGCTGGGCATGATATTTGCGTCTCCGTCAGAAAAAACAAGGTGGGCTGCGGGGTCTCTAAATGTAGATGGACCGCGTTGAGGTTGGTGTGTAGGCCCCTGATGTTACAGAAATCCACATGTATTGTGGACGATGGTACCGCTGTAGTAACGTTATTCTTATTTTTTCCTTTCATGACCTATGTGGGGGGTGGGGGGGAGGAAGGTATAGAGAGTTTCTGTGCTCCCAGTGCAGAAGACAAAGCTAGGCTTCGTACCACCACTGACAAGCTGGGGTTGTGTGAGTGGCTGGCGCGGCGGGCGGAAGGGCCCCCGGTCCCCTCCCAAATACTGTAGCCGAGTCCACTCCGGTTTCCTCCTCCGGCACGACTACAGCATCGGGCACTTTACACAGGCTGCTGGTTCAGCCTCCTGGGGCGGAGATTAAGTGATCCCCAGGTTCGGGAACCGTACAACCTGCGGGCGGCCAGCGGATAACCGTTTCACCGGGTCTCCCTGACCGCCGCGCCAACATTTCACGCCCCTACAAGTCAGTGGTGTCAATTTAAGCCTACGGTCTATCCACTGACAGCACAAAACCTCTCCAGTGAGCTCTGGCTACCCTACTCACCACCGGGAACACAACACAAGGTTATTATAACCGCGGTATTCTGTAGGGCGGAGGTACTTCCCCAGACGGACTGCTCAATTTGAGACGGGAGATACCGTCGTGTCCTACCTCCATCGTAACTGGTGAAATGACGAACTTGTTAAGTTATTAATGTTCTCAAGTATGTGACTATGTTTTTAATGAGAATAAAGAATCATTAAACATAAAAGCTCAGTTTATTAATATATTTCTGTTTAGAAATTCATTTTAAAGACTAAAAGCATAAATCGAACCACTAGTTAGTCAGTTAGTTAAACTAGTTTATTTGTTAAACATGTGTTTCTATATAAAGTCGCGACAAGATTGTATATCTTTATGTCTTTATTTATCTTTTACCTATAATTAAGCAGTTAACCGACCGGAGTACAGAAGGTATTGGTAAGCTGAATTAAATAAATCTGTGCACATATTAAAACAGGCCAAGAGCGAGTCGATTAAAGGAGGTACACGGTGGTATTTCCGCCCAATTGAGCAGTCCGACTGAGGAAGTACCTCCGCCCTACAGAATACCGCGGTGTTTTGATTTCCCGGCGGTAGGGTAGCCAGAGCTCACGGGAGAATTTGTACTGTCAGTGGGAAGACTAAAGGCTTGACCTGCTTTTTCTTCTACACTGATGGCACAGAAACTCTGTACTTACGTAATTGCCGTTTTCCGGCACTATTGTTGCCTCGAAATATGCATCTGAGGCTGAGTCTGGGCTGTATACCTATTGTCTGATGTTAAACAACCCTATCCCATAATCGACTTGTACGACGATTACTGCTCGTCGGTTAGTCGCAGGCCTCCAGTCTCAGCATCAAGTGGTTATTAGCGATCAAACTGTCAGGAGAAGACTACATGAAGCCAATCTTCACGCTCGCAGACCGCTTAGGGTTCCAGCTCTTCGACGTGGAAATCGAGGTCGTCGCTTATTGTGGGCTATCGTACATTTACAGTGGACCGACCATCAATGGGCACGGGTTCTGTTTTCCGACGAATCTCGCTTCGGTTTTCATCCTGATTCGAGAAGAGTGCGTATATGGCGAGTTCCTGGACGTTGGAGTCGTCTCCAGAATCCGCAAGAAGTTCATCCTTACCAAGGTGGAACAATCATGGTATGGGCTGGAATTCGCCTTGGTGGAAGGACCGACCTCGTTTGGATACGGGGCAATTTAAATGCAAACCAATACATTCAGGAGGTTATACACCCCATGGTAATCCCTCATCGACAGCAGTTCGGTCAAGATTTTATGTTCATGCAAGATAATGCACGGTCACACACCGCACGGGTAGTGGTCAATGCGTTAAGCGAGCACAATATTGCGACGTTGGAATGGCCTGCTCAGTCTGCCGACCTCAATCCCATAGAGCATGCCTGGGAACACTGAAGAACAACTTTTTTTACACCTTCGCAGTGTATGGAGCCATATTCCACAGACGATGTTTGACAATCTCATACTAAGTATGCCACGCCGTTGTCGAGCTGTTGCTAATGCTTTAGGAGGTCCTACAGATTATTAAAAACGTTTAAAGTACGGTTAATTACTGTATTTCTTACTACCTCGTTATTTTTGTGCCTAATCATAGAAGGTCGTAATACTCAACATTGGCACTATTCAATACTTTCTTAAAAAAAAAAAAATTGATATGAGAATGTTTTTATTAAAATTAAAATTAAAAACGGTATAAAAATACCCTTCTATTGATATAAAACACTCACTATTACAAGAAAGGGTTTTTAAATAAAAACTAGAAATGTCCTTGTTCCCTAGACTTTGTTGATGTGTGTATATATACATATATATATATAGTAATACCCCGATAACGTTAATACTAAAATATACATAAGGTTGACTGGTAGAAAATGCATGTGCATTAAGTCCGCCTTTGTACAATCTTTGTGTATTTGTGCAAAAGGTTTTAGTAAAAAAAAGTATACCTTCTTCAATTTTTACTTCAGTCTTTACTTCAATTCCACCGAAATCTTCTGGAGCCTCTGTTTTGAGGTCACAAGTGTTCTGCTCTTTCTCTGCTGTCTCTTTCGGCCTGCTCTCCGTTGGTGCGAACTTAAAAAAACAATCGTCATTATGCATCCGAGCCTCTTCTCAACTCAGTTACGAGTCGGCTTCCCAGTCTAACTAAGAAGCGGCTGAACTTCGATATTTTCGAGGAGGACACGGCGATATTTCCGCCCAATTGAGCAGTCCGACTGGGGAAGTACCTCCGCCTTCCGCTACAGAATACCAGCGGCACAGACTTTCTGTGCCCTCAGTGTAGAAGGCAAAGCAGGACAAGCCTTCAGTCATCCCACTGACAGCACAAATTCTCCAGTGAGCTCAGGCTAACCTACTCACCGCTGGGAATACAACACGAGGTTATTATGGCCGCGGTATTCTTTAGAGCGTAGGTACCTACTTCCCCATTCGCACTGCTCAATTGGGCGGTAATTAATTGAATTGAAAAAAACGGACGGGACGCCACATGCGTCAGCACAGTCGCGGCCACGCATCTTGGTCGCACCATCGGTGCCCCGGTGGCGGCGGCTGAGGACGCCGCGAGCAAAAAAAAGGGCGAAATACGCCGCAATGGAGCCACAATATTATTTTGTGCCCATTGCGGTGGAGACTATGGGCAGTTGGGGGTCGGACACGAAGATGTTGATCGCGGAAATTGGCAGCCGCATCCACGACCATGGCGGTGACTTCCGATCTTGCGATTCAGCGGGGCAACGCGGCCAGCATCCTGGGCACCTTTGCGCCGGGAACGATGCGGAGTGGGTTGTTTGACGCGACATGATCGCAAGTTTGTGTCGTGTATTTGTGTTTTAATTATTTTGTCTATTTCTAATGTGTTAAGTTTTATACTTCTATAAAAATTGAAAAAAATAAAGATATACTGAAAATGTGTAAAATGATGAAAAATTTTCACCCGTACAGTTAACGGCATTCCCACTGTCAGCAGTAGTAGTACTGTACTCACCACATAGCCCCTTAGCATCTCTGACAACACGTTCTCACTCTGGAGGCAGCGCTGCCTCAGCTGGTAGCATTCCTCAAGCTTCGCCCAGCAGATGTAACAAGCTTGTGTCGGCCTGCCGTCGTCTGTTTCCAACTGTCACAAAAAACTGGGCTTAACTAGCTGTCACATCGAAAAGTACAAGCTAGTGAAAGATGACAAATTTCAAAAAGGAAGCCTTGGGAAAAAAAACAGCTTTTTTTTATTTATTTTTTTAGTGAGTAGGGTAGCCAGAGCTCATTGGTTAGTTTTTGTGCTGTTAGTGAGAAAACAAACGGCTTTGCCTGGTTTGTCTTCTACACTGACGGCACAGAAACTCTTTGTGTTTACAGGGTCGGCAGCGCGAGTGTGACTCCTTTGGTGTTGCATATATCCATAGGCCACAGTAACCACTTTCCATCAGGTGAGCTATGTGCTTGTCTGCCACCTAAGTGATATAAAAAACAACATCTTATATCAATGTAGTTTGTCATGCAACATGCAATCCAAGCAGATAGGAATCGGATAACCCAATTCCTACCAGCTTCCCAATATGATATAAAGAATCAAAGAATCAATTTCATTTATTCAGTTTAGGCACATAAAGAGCACATATGAACGTCAAAATTTTACAATCATTTCAAGAAATAATATAAAAATATTAAATAATGTAAAAATAAACCATTGGAAAATGATTATTTTGGTGGTTCGATAGGTAAGTTCTACTGAGAAGATACCAGCAAGAAACTCAGAGAATTAAGTTAGAACTAGATTATCTTTCTTTTTAAATTTACTTTGGTTTACAATTTAATTTGTGCGAGCAAGCAAAAGACTTATGTTGACCATGCATTTACTCATCTACTTTATTAAATAAAGCTTTTTATTAAAGTAATTTTCATAACAAAAGTATACTACATTCAGTTAAGAGCTTAACTATGTACCACCTAAGTGGTATAGAAAAAAAAAATATTGTCTATCTTTTTAATTTGTTTGAACTTTCAGTTTAGAAATTGATTTTGAAGACTAAAAAGCCTTAATTGAACTACTAGTTAGTCAGTTAGTTAGCCTAGTTTATTTGTTTAATATGGGTTTGTATAAAAACCTTTAGTTAAGTACTTAACAGAATTAAGTATAAACATGTGTATTCTTGGTTGAACGCCAGGCTTTACAACTCCTTGTTTTCACCACGAAACAAATTTGTTTGATACAAATCTTGATAACAACTTGTAGAAGACTAATCAAAACACAATACTTGTTTTATACATGTATCTCAGATACTTTTTCGTTCATATAGTATGTGTAGCCAACAAGTTGTAAACAAGTATAAAACACATTTACGTTCACACTGTAGCCAGTGACATATTGCAACTTTTCAAATACATGTTTTATACTTAGGTGAAAACGAGGGGGAGTCTAAAGTTGCTTCACTTATATAGGTATATTAAGCTCGCTCACCGGCATAAAAGTTAAAGACTGGTACATTTCTTGAAGGTGAGTATTGGCGACCTGCTGTCTCTGGACATCGACCGCCAGACAAATTCTGCATATCGTAAGCCTCTCCATTTTATGCGTTCTTGGTTACTTAGATACCTTGTGAGGCCTGTGCTGTGATATCTCCGACCGAATGGAAGGCTATAAAGCTATTGTATCTAGCTATTCTATCGTGGCGATGTTGCCTCGACTCTCAAATCATAGAGTAAAGTAATAGACTGGAATAATACAGAGTAATACTCTGTCTCAAATTGTATAGGCAGTTACTGTTGCTAAATATATACAAGTATTGTGCACTGATTGTTACAACGTTTGAGCATTATTAAAAGAAAAAATATCTACATATTCATAGAATGAAGTGTTGTGAGATGCGAAACGTCGGGCTAATAATTCAAATAGATGTAATTTATTTATTTTTGATAATTTATTATGTACATGGTAAATAAACATTACTACTTTTCGCCTGTCTCCAAAGAGTATATCATAGAGCAAAGAGTGTATAAGAGTAAGAGGGCGCAATTCAAACAAAAAAAACCGAGCTCGGCTCGGCTATTTTTTTTTCTATGTCACGACGCCGACGTAGCTATACGCCTTTTTAGCCGTCTCTAACTAAATAGGCTTAAAGAGCTGCATAGTTCCTTAATAATCGATTAATTCCGATTTCAAACAATCTGTTTCATACAATTGGAATAAATTGTTCGCTGGAAATATTTAGGAAACTGAAATAAAATTTGTGAACGAAAATATTTAGGAAAGCGAAATAAAATTCCTGAACGAATATTCATAATTTCTTTATTAGGCCTACTATAATATATATTACTACTATATTATAATACTATTCATCATTAGGTATCAGGTAACAGGTATCATATAAACTATATTATAGTACTATTCACGTTATTACATATTCTAAGAATAATCATAGTTAGAAGGCATTTTTAGTTTCTTTAACGTGAAAAATGTAATTTATTTGCTCTAAAAATACAATTATATGCTCTATTCACAACAGCTGATGACTTAATAATGTGTAATAACCGGTTAGGAATACAAACCTATCGGAGCTGATATAGCTAGGTCAAACACTCACATAAAGAAATAAAGAATCAACATCTGAGAACAAAATAGAGTCAATATCTTAAAAAACTAAATAAGAGTCAATATATCGCCATAAATAGTCTATTTCTCACAAAACACAAAGAGTCAATTTCTCACACAACACAAGGAGTCAATTTCTCACAAAACAGAATAAACTAGCAGTATTCAACACTACAGAGGAGTAGTCACTCAATTCAACGTAAGCAGTAGATATTTAAAACAGAAATCTTCAATTTTAACAATATTTTCACCAACACGAAAACAGTAGAGAACCGGTAAAAATTCATAAATTAACAAGTAATAGGCTACTTGACTGAATTTGGAAAACCATTTTAAATGATGCCTTATTACATTATCAACATACTACATTAATATTTCTGTAAAAAAAACAATGCATTATGTTTAAAAATCAATGATAAAGTTTAAATTTTCAAGAGTGCGCGAAAAACGCTATTCTTCAAAATGGCGTCGTGTGAGATTCATGTGACGTCAATCACAAGTAAATAATATTCACTATAGAAGACGTTTGATAACAACAGGTGCTACGTAATTTCAAATTTTCAACATTTAAGTGGGAAATGGTGTGTAGTGCCACAGTGCACAAATATGTCTATAAGAACCCCAGAAAAAATATTTGTCTTTGTTCCCAACGATCCTAAGAGGCGAAAAATGTTAAATAACTTTAGAATTTTTTTAATTTATAGTATAATCTCCACTCGTCTCAGTCCGAAAGAGTTATGTTGTTGAGCTAAGTTGAAGTGTTTAGTGTGTTTAGACCAGATTATTTATTATGACGGGCGTGTCATTGGCGAGGGGTGAAAATTTTCAAAAGGGAAGCTGGTGGAAAACAGTCTTACCTGTTATAGAATGTCCATAGCAATTTTGTATGGAATTATCTCAATTTTAGATACAGAATGTAAGATACTTTCTATTTCAAATAATGTGTATTATTTATTAGACTATAAAATATCAAAATGTCTACCAGCTTGTCTCTGTAGAGCAAGCCGGCAGGAATCTAGCTATAGGGACCTCTCACCATTTGTGTGTATGAGAGAGAGACATAAATGTGTGTGAGATTTTATTTTACTGAATTTTATCGTTACTTAGTGGATCAAATTACTATTTATATAAGGCATTACAAAATGATTTTTTTGTGAAGTGTACATAAATCAAGTTTTGTTATTATATTTTCTAAATAAAACAAATAAGAAATATAATTGCTTTTTATTTAAGTACACAATGGTGATAACTAGTAACAACATTCGCCAAGATGTTATATTTGACACACAGCATGTTTTTCTCAAATCATACCATTGTGGTACTGTACGAAATTGGAATATGTTTTTTTCTAAAAATTAACTAGCTTAGGAATTAAATTATTATCATAATCATTGTCATATATTACTAAAACTATGTCTACATTTTTGTTCTGTTCGAACTGGCTATCGGTCACACAAAAATAGCACTTTTGCTTGCCCGTTGCATACATTTGTTATTGTTCCTGTGCCTTACATTTGTCTGCAATGATACCATTTTTTATATAATTCATCTTAGTTTTTGCCTTGTTAGGTCCTTTAATTTTAATGACTGCATCTTCAACTAAGCCATCAGGAGATGATGCCAGTATTGAATTTGCATGGCATAAGTAAAGCCCACATGGTGAAATCTTTTTTATCAATTTTTTACTAATAATCTTTCTGCCCCCTTGTTGCTTCTTCTACTGTACTTATGGTATTGGCAGTCAATGTTGTTTTTAATTCCTTTAACAGTTTGTCTGCATCTGCTTGAATTTGTTTTGGTTGGTTCATTTTAAAATGATGCAATGAACTCTTCATAACTTTGTTAGGACAAAAATCTTCTTGATGTTTTACTAATTCACAACTATCAATTTTCCTCTTCTTGGCTACTAAAATAAACTCAGTATAAACTATTGGATTACCAGGTCTATGTGGTACTTGTTTGGTATCTCTTGCACAGTAATATATTTCAGAGTAGTTGTTACTTTAGACAAAGTAGGCTTTCTCCAATAGCAATCAACCCGAAGTAGATGCTGGTTCTTCAGCGCGACGATGGACCCACATCAAAAAAGGAATGGCATGCTTACAACCTCCAGCATAAGCAGCACAGTTATGGCAGTGACAGCTAACGATTTCATTTTCATTTTCTTTAATAATCAACGTCACATTGTACGGTTTGTTCCTCACTTTATACTCCGGGTACACTTTACACTAACTGTGCAAACACCATATTCTCGATGCAATTGAACGTAGCCAATAGCATCATCTCCATAGGACTCCCTTCCAGACCTGAGTAACAAAAGAAAACATCATAAACATCATCAACAAATAAAACATTACTATGTTTATGTCAACATAACCTAAAATTTCATTTTATAAAATTTAAATGATTACACATTAAGGTTTGAAAATGAATACGAATTTAGATACTACATGATACTTACTTGGCTATTTTTATATTTTCAAGTTCAGCAGCATGGAAATCAGTATTGTTTTTGAAGAACAGTGCAATCATAAAGGCGTCCACTTTAGGAAGTTGCTGTTATCTGCTCGCGCAAAATTTGTGTCCATGTTGATAATTAAAACAAACTATATTATAAACTTAATCACAAATGACCATAAAACTCTCGATAATTAAAGTAAAATCCGAATTATACACCGAAACAACGAAAAGCGCGTACAAACGAAGTGCTGTTTATTGGGCAGTGACGTCAACAGTACTTCTGCCCAATCAAGAGCGTTTTCATCATAGACAATGAATCAACAAAATATTATATTTTTATATTCGAAATTCTCATATAATATACATATTAGAGGGTAAATTATAGTCTCATAGGTCTTTTTCCGTTGTTTTCTGATAGGATGACCATAATTTGTAGTATATTTTGAATGTTGTCAAATAGCCTATTCAAAACAAATATACAAAAATGGCGTCTAGGAGCTAAATCAAAGAGTATATAAGAGTAAGAGGGCGCACTTCAAACAAAAAATCCGAGCTCGGCTCGGCAATTTTTTTTTAATATTTCACGACGCCGGGGTACGAGGAGGGAGAAGAGTTCTCCCTCTACACCGGGGTAGCTATACGCCTTTTTAGCCGTCTCTAGCCAAATAGGCTTAAAGAACTGCATAGTTCCTTAATAATCGATTAATTCCGATTTTAAAAAAATCTGTTTCATACAATTGGAATCGATTATTCGCTGGAAATATTTAGAAAACTGAAATAAAATTTCTGAACGAAAATATTTAGGAAAGCGAAATAAAATTCCTGAACGAATATTCATAATTTCTTTATTAGGCCTACTATAATAAATATATATATACTATTCACGTTATTACATATTCTAAGAATAATCATAGTTAGAAGGCATTATTAGTTTCTTTAACGTGAAAAATGTAATTTATTTGCTGTAAAAATACACTTATATGCTCTATTCACAACAGCTGATGATTTAATGTGTAATAACCGGTTAGGAATACAAACCTATCGGAGCTGATATAGCTAGGTCAAACACTCACATAAAGAAATAAAGAATCAACATCTGAGAGCAAAAAAAAAGTCAATATCTCAAAAAACTTAATAAGAGTCAATGTATTGCCATAAACAGTCTATTTCTCACAAAACACATAGAGTCAATTTCTCACACAACACAAGGAGTCAATTTCTCACAAAACACGATAAACTAGCAGTATTCAACACTATAGAGGAGTAGTCACTCAATTCAACGTAAGCAGTAGATATTTAAAACAGAAATCTTCAATTTTAACAATATTTTCACCCACACGAAAACAAAACAAATATACAAATATGGCGTCTAGGAGCTAAATGACAGCGTTAAAAACTCGCCAATCGCCACTCGGTGTCCAGAAAAATGAACCAATCAGTAGAAATGTCAAATACGTCAATTAACCAATCAGAGGAAAGGAAGTTTGCCTGTTGAAAGAAATCGATTTTTTTCTTTAGGCAAGTATACTTTTTCTGTAACCAATCAGAGAAAACTACTACTTTCCTCTGATTGGTTACAGAAAAAAGCTGATTGGTTGGAATTTCACGACGTGAAGTTCTGAGTCCAAGTAGGGAAGTGTCCCATGCCCTTTGACCCTTTGACATGCGTTTGACACTGTTGACTGCTGACAGCTTACACAGATAGTACACAGCGTGCTTGTTTTTTTTTTTTTTATACTACTTAGGTGGTAGACAAGCACACGGCCCACCTGATGGAAAGTAGTTACCGTGGCCTATGAACGTATGTAACACCAATGGAGTCACATCCGTGCTGCCGACTCTGTAAGAACAGAGATTTTAAGTGCCTTCAGTGCAGAACACGAAATCAGGACAAGCCTTTGGTCCCACTGATAGCACAAAAACTCTCCAGTGAGCTCTGGCTACCCTACTCACCGCCGGGAACACAACACGAGGTTATTATAGCCGTGGTATTCTGTAGGGTGGAGGTACTTCCCCAGTCGGACTGCTCAATTCGTACGGGAATACCGTCGTGTCCTACCTCCTACCTCCTCCTCCTTGTTTTATCCCGTGCGTGTTTTAACAAATTTACTGGCGTGGCTAACGTGGCTCTAGTAAAATTTCTTGAAAAACTTGACATTGGCGTCTCGCCATTAATAATTTTATAAGCTACTACGGGACACTGGCGGAATTGATGCTAAAAGCACAGAGCCGTTAATCAAGAATTGAATTTATCCCATTAATCCCTGTTTATTTGCTATTGTTAATCACTCATATAATTCTATATGTCTAAATAATATATTAGAGATTTCAATTTAAATAGGTAACAGTTTTGTTTGATATTTATCAGATTTTATAAGTATTCTACAACATTCTACACAACGCTATGTAGATCCATGGTAAGCATAGTTTAACTAGCTTGTGTTATGGAATCTAGAATACGGATAAACATACTTAAATACTTTTTTTTTGTAAATACATACATATTATACATAGAAACATCCAGACCAATCATATTCATGCATACAAATATTTGCACTGAGCGGGGATCGAACCTGCGCCTCCTGCGTAGCAGTCGCGTTCACTATCGCTACGCCACAGACGCTGTCAATTTTCTGTGAGCTCTCTAAATTTTCTTAGGCTCCGTCTTATAAGTATACTCTTTGGGCTCCGTTATGTTAACCTTATGTTTATCATATATTTTGACAGTTTGTCTTTCTGACACATGACATTGGCGAAGTTGTGGTGTACCCGTGTACTTCTACTTCAACAAAAGCCACTCCAATAGAAGTTGAAGTATTTAGAAAAAGCGCACATTCATTATAAAATAATTATTAAATAAATGCATTTATAATTACTGTCACACTTTGTTGGAAGTTATACATCTATTCATTGCACCACCTGCCAGTATTAGCATTTTATTTGCCATTCATCTATAGTAAGGGTTTCTAAGGAACATAAAATGAAGAAAACGGGCAAGTTTGTGATGTGTAGAATTTGTCTCGCCGTCGATGTAGCTCGGCAGGAAGTCACCAACACTCACCTCCAAGAAATGTACCAGTCTTTAACATTCATGCCGGTAAGCACAATTCAAATAAGAAAAACTTCAGGGAGATTGCGAAGTGTATGGTTGACGTTTCTCGTGACGAAAAGGCTGGCTTTTTCTTAAGTCAGAGAGCATTGCCAAACAATGCTGCCAGTCTTATGGGAATGCTACCATAAGAGACAAGTGATGCGGACGAATTCCACAAAGCATTTTAACTTTTATCTACTTATACTTGTAGATTTTTAGTGTTGGATATATAATAACAGAATTAAATAGAATCATTTAATAAGATATTGTCATAATATGTGTAATAAGTATTAAATATATAGTTATTACATTATTTGTGTAAAAATAATACTATTTGGTTTGATAAAAAAACACATTTGGTACACATCTATGGTTTGGACGATAATACAATTGAAATCAAGAAAACAGTTTAATTTGCTTTAATTTGCTGATTATTACCTCGGTATTAACAGCAATTTGAGTTGACAATTCCAATGGAACCTTGGTTAACCAGGCTAATATTGTCATTAGGCATTTGGATAATCAAATAAACAAATACTTATCACTGTAAATCAAATCTTATATATAAAATTCTCGTGTCACGGTGTTCGAACTTGAACTCCTCCGAAACGGCTTGACCGATTCTCATGAAATTTTGTGAGCATATTGAGTAGGTCTGAGAATCAGCCAACATCTATTTTTCATCCCCCTAAATGTTAAGGGTTGTCCACCCTTAACATTATATGGCAAAACGACGTTTCCTGGGACAGCTAGTGCTTATATAGAAATTATAATGATGTATGCACCAATTTTTTTTTTATTTATTTCCATATTATTACATTAGTTTATAAAACCCGCATAGGTCATCTTGGGGTCACAGATTTATATGCATTTAGTTTAAATACATAATTAAATATAATATTTGGCTGCCATTAGAAGGCTGTATAATTGCAAATTTGTACAAAATGAAGTTAAGATAAACATTCTACAATATGTACATATAATTGCCACTTTAGTTCAGCCTTCTCAATGTAACAGCTGGAGACAGATGACAGCAGGCCGACAGAAGTTTGTCTCATCTGCTGGTCACAGCTCGAGGACTGCTACCAGCTGAGGCAGCGCTGCCTCAAGAGTGAGAAGGTATTCGCTGAGATGCTGAAGGGCAATATGGTGAGTGCTATGAAGATTTTTTTTTGTTTGTTTTAAATCAAATCAAATCAAATCAAATGTATTTATTTGCGAAAATGGATATTACAATAGATGTTCACAAAAAAATAATAATTTCATCAGCCATATTCCGCCCCAAGGCATGCAAATATTGGAATAATCAATCTTATCGACTATTTACTTCAAAAATTGACTTCAAATTTCATATTAATATAATGTCAAAATAGGTAGGAATCCCAGGAATCACACAGACACACATTTGTCATCTAGATACTCTTGTACATTATAATATGCCTTTTGTATCAAAACATTTTTCAACTTGTGTTTAAATTCATGCATATTAGTTGCGGCGCATAAATCAGTCGGCAGTTTGTTGAAAACCCTTGATGTCATACATAATATACTTTTGCTTACCAAAGCAGTTTTATTTGGAATGGTTTTTATTTTATGTTGATGCCTAGGGCCACAAAGGTGTTCAAATAGCTGCATGTTTCTTTCTGCGATCAGTTTCTTAACTGTAAACAGATTTGTGGATAGCTGATTACATTTCTTAGACGAGATGTCTCCTAATGATTATCTCCTAGTGGAGCTACTCATTAGGTCGGGTAGGTCAGCTAGGTGCAATATGCAGCATAAGTATGACCTTTCATTTTAGTGTTTTGGCATAGCTCTGACGTGTAGCCCGGCAGCTAATGCATTGGAATGGATTTCCGAAAAGATTCTGGTACATCAGGGTAGTCATTTGGATTTCTTCCTTCACAGTGTTAATTTGAAGATTTTCATGGATCAATGGGGCTTGTCATATGGTTCTGAGTATAGTTTTTTACATTCGTTGCAACACTGAGATGTTTGAATTGTTGCAGCTACCCCACAGCTGTATCCCATCATTTTTTTTTTTTTTTTTTTTATATACGACACGTCAATTGGACCTCGCCCTGCCTGATGGCACGCTGAAGGCAAAGTCCCAGAAAAGAGGGTCACCATTACTTACACATACCGTGTGACAATGGTGACACTCAGCTTGACGGCCTCATCATATGCTTTTTCACGCCCCGCTTAAAGGACCCGGGACTGTAGGAAGAAGGAAACACGTGAGCTGGTAATGAATTCCAGGCCTTAATGGTGCGACAGAGGAAAGAGTCTCCGAACCGCTTGGTTCTTGATCGGATGTTTTGCACCGTGTGCGGATGACATCTAAGACCTGCACGCGTTGTCCTGTGTAGGAAAGGGGAGGGTGGGACTAATTGGAAGAGCTCATCAGAACACTCCCCATGGTACAAACGGTAAAATACAGCCATGGACGCAACATCTCTACGCAGCTGTAAAGGTTCTAGGGTGTTCGTGATCTCGGGATTCCCAATGATGCGGACCGCACGTCGCTGCAACCTGTCGAGAGCATCTAGTAAGTACTTTGCTGAACCATCCCAGAGATGCGAGCAGTACTCCACACAGGAGCGAATTTGTGTCTTGTATAGAAGACACCGCTGCTCCGGCGTGAAAAACCGTCTCACTCTGTTCAGGACTCCGAGTTTTCGTGAGGCTGTTTTGATGATACTTTCGATGTAGTTTTTGTTATTCAGGTTGCAGCGAACATCCATACCTAGGATATTGAGATTGTCCTGCAGTGGCAGTGGCGTGCTCTGAAGAGTGGGGAGGGGAAGGAAAGAAGATACTTTTGCTGTAAACGCACATGCCTGCGTCTTCTTGGCATTGAACTCAACCAGGTTCTCAGAGCCCCATTGAGAAATGTGATTCAGGATCCCGTCAAGCTCAGTGACAAGAAGCTGCCTTTTCTCCGCGATATCCGACTGCTTGGCCGCAGGATGTCCATGATAACTCCCATGCAAAGTGCTATCGTCTGCATAACAATGAACATTGCCGGTAGACAGCATGTCGTTGATATGCAGAAGAAAGAGAGTGGGTGATAAGACGGACCCCTGGGGCACGCCAGCATTAACCTGCAGAAACTCCGAAGCTCGTCCGTCACAAAGGACGCGAATACGGCGCCCCTGCAGGAAGCTAGCAACCCAGTTGCACAGCCTAGAAGGCAGACCAAAGGCGGGTAGCTTGGAAAGAAGCGATTTGTGCCAGACTCTATCGAAAGCTTTGGCGATGTCAAGACTAATTGCCAGTGACTCGCCGTGCTTGTCCATAGCCTCACCCCAAAGATGGGTAACGTATGCTAGAAGATCACCCGTTGACCGTTTCGGTCTGAAGCCATATTGCCGGTCATTAATTAAGGAGTGATCCTCTAGGTGCCGCATGAGCTGTTTGTTGATTATGTGCTCGAACACTTTGCACAGCACTGAGGTGACGGCTATGGGTCGATAGTTGGCTGGCTCCGAGCGATCCCCCTTCTTGGGAATCGGCTGAACATTCGCCTCTTTCCAAGGCAAAGGCACTGTACCCGAACTGTAGGATAGCCGGTACAGGCGCGTAAGCATTGGAGACAACTCCGCTGCACATTTTTTCAAGACTACCGCTGGAATACCATCCGGACCACTGGCTTTCCGGACATCGAGTGATTGCAGCACTGCACGGACATCGCGTTGCCTGATATGGATATCAGGCATCGCGTGGTCACTGTCGGGTAGTGTTGGTGGCTGCGTACCACAATCATCGATTCGGGAGTTGGCCGCAAAGAGATTAGCCAGCAGATTTGCCTTCTCTTGCGGCTCATGGGCCAGGGATCCATCAGGGTTACGCAGCGGAGGCAGCGAAGGCTGACAGAAGTTGGCTTGCACGGCTTTAGCCAGTCGCCAGTAGCCACGGCTTCCCGTGGGATGCGTCACTAGCTCTTGACCAAGCCGCGCTATGCGCAGGGCATCCGCTCTGACGTAGGCCCTTCTGCAGACCTTTGTGGCTCTGTTGTACGCCGCCTTGAAGTGGCCCAGATTGGGATGGCGCGTGGCGCGCGTCCTTACCCAAGCGCGGTACGCAGACTGTTTTTGTTCAACAGCTTCCGCACACTCGCGCCCGAACCAAGGGCGCACCCCGCGGTCACCGGTGACATCGGTGTATGAGATATAGTATTCCATACCCAGACCGATCTCACCGGCGACAGCAGTAGCACAATCCGATGGGTTCTTACCTTCAAAGCAGCGCTCAACCCACGGGATGGACGCAAAATAGTCACGACGTCCATCCCAGTCCGCTGACGAGTAGTGCCAGAGAGAGATATACATACATTCAATATATTATTAATATAAGATAATATAAAATAATTATTATTTATTGTCTGTGGTCAGTTTGCTGCAGACAACAAACTGTTAATTTACAAGACCATATTAATTATGAAGTTATTATTTGTGAATAGTTCCAAATTGTTGTTTTTTTTTTTTATATATGGAACACGTCAGCTTGACGGCCTCATCATATGTTTTTTCACGCCCCGCTTAAAGGACCCGGGACTGTAGGAAGAAGCAAACACGTGAGCTGGTAATGAATTCCAGGTCTTTTTCCTTACTCCTTACCAAATGTACCGACTGGGGAAGTACCTCCACCCTACAGAATACCGCGGTTATAATAACTTCGTGTTGTGTTCCCGGCGGTGAGTAGGGTAGCCAGAGCTCACTGGAGAGTTTTTGTGCTGTCAGTGGGATGACCAAAGGCTTGTCCTGCTTTGTCCTCTACACTGACGGCACAAAATTTCTGTTCTTACAGGGTCGGCAGCACGGATGTGACTCCACTGGTGTTACACACGTTCATAGGTCATGGTAACCACTATCTATCAGGTGTGCCGTGTGCTAGCCTGCCACCTAGGTTGTATAAAAAAAAAAGGAGACGCGGTTTCGATTCCCGCTCAATGTAAATATTTGTATGCAAGATTATGTATATTTGCATTGGGCTGGGTGCTCCTATATGTATGTATTTACAAAAAAAGTATTTTAATTATGTTTACCCGCATTCTAGATTTCACAACACTAGCTAGTTAGGCTACCATGAGTTGTGTAGAATGTTGTGTTTTTTTTTTTATATACCACTTGGTTGACAGACAAGCACACGGCCCACCTGATGGAAAGTGGTTACCGTGGCCTATGTACGTGTACAACACCAAGGGTGTTGAACTCGCGCTGTCAACCCTGTAAGTACAGTTTCTGTGCCGTCAGTGTAAAAGACAAAGCAGAACAAGCTTTTGGTCTTCCCACTGACAGCACAAATACTCTTCAGTGAGCTCTGGCTACCCTACTCACCGCCGGGAACAGAACACGAGGTTGGTATTGAAAGTGACTCCCTTGTCCGCACCTCCTCCTTTTGGGCCATTGTGCGTGTAGAGTACTGGCTAGAGTAGCCAGCCTAGCTCCGCCCAGAAACACAGAAGCTTACTGGGAGCTTCACAGGCTTCGCGGAGCGACCTCACTGTACCGAGGATTTGTGATCGTTGATAGGCTACTGCCTCGCATTCCAGTATTACGTGGGCGGCAGTTTCCTGGGCAGCAAAACATCCCCTGCAAAGGGGACTGTACGTGACACCGATAGTGTATAGGTGCTTGTGGAGGGGGCAGTGGCCCGTTATAGTCCCCATTATTGTTCTTAGACTTGTTCTGTCTAGTTTTAGGAGACGTTTCATGAGTCGTTTATTTACCGATGGCATAGCCACTTTTGACTGCCTGCAGCCGGTTACACGAGATTATTATAGCCGCGGTATTCTGTAGGGTGGAGGTAATTCCCCAGTTGGACTGCTGAACTTGACGGCAATACCGACGTATCATACCTCCTCCTAAAACCTCTTCCTTGTGTGTTGTGAATATTTCACCATCAGGTGTTTACCCTTATACGTAGCATAGCAATTACGTGTTCTCCACTTAAAGATACTATCTGGTAAACTGATTGAATTAGGTTTAGTATTGTTCCCTCTCATACTGTTTTGGATCATCACGTAAGAATGTTCTGCTGTAACTATAAACGCTTGAGGAGCTGAATACATATACAGGTATACAAATATATGCACTGAGCGGGAACCGAACCTACGCCGCTTGCGTGGTAGTCGAATGCCTCTACCGCAGCGTCGCAGAGGCCGTCCATGCCTGACACAAGTAAAATATATTTTCATACCCCATCTTGAAAAGAGTGTTTATGCTCTTTAGGATTTAAGAGCAAAAGTCTTTTTTATCCGCTGCAGGATAAAGTAAATTGAATTTAGAACATCGTGCTCTTCCAACTAATCCCATCATCTCCTTTCCTGCATAGGACAACACGTGCAGGACTTGGATGTCACCCTCACACTGTGCAGAATATACGAGCAAGAACCAAGCGGTTCGGAGACTCTTTTCTTTGCCGCACCACCAAGACCTGGAATCATTACCAGCTCACGTGTTTCCTTCTTCCTACAATCCCGGGACCTTTAAGCTGGGGCGTGAAAAAGCATCTGATGAGGCCGCCAAGCTGAGTGCCACCATTGTAACATTACTTAGTGTATGTAATGGTGACCCTCTTTCCTGAGATTTTTAATTCTAGCTTACCATCAGGCGAGGTGAAGTCAAGTTGGCGTGTCCTATATAAAAAAAAGAAAAAAAAGCTGGTGCATTCCAACATCATTAAACCTATTTACTTCTGCCTCCATGGTGCAGAATTTATCATACTATTTTTAAATTTGTTAAGAGCTCAGATTTACTCGGAATCTCTTTGGTGTACTTTTTTTAAATTTCCTTTGCGTGTGCTATTTTGTTTTGATTACCATACGGGATGAAAAGTTACGCGTTGCACTCGAGTGCAAAGATATTGTACCTCATGCTCTTTTGACTCTCTCGCTAACGCTCGGTATTCCAATTTTTACCCGGTGAAGCAAAATGAGGGTTATGATTTTGACCGCCTTATGACTAGCGGTCATAAAGTACAGTGATAAAAAATAAATTTGAGATGTTTGGTATCAACTGAAAGGGCTTAATTAGTACATTTCAAATATGTATTAATTATAACTTTTTTTTTTTTTTTTTTTTATACCACTTAGTTGGCAGACAAGCACACGGCCCACCTGATGGAAAGTAGTTACCGTGGCCTATGGACGTCTGTAACACCAGAGGAGGCACAGTCGCGCTGCCAACCCTGTAAGTACAGAGTTTCTGTGCCGTCGGTAGAAGACAAATCAGGACAAGCCTTTAGTCTCCCACTGACGGCACAAATTCTCCAGTGAGCTCTGGCTACCCTACTCACCGCTGGGAACACAACACGAAGTTATTATAACCGCGGTATTCTGTAGGGCGGAGGTACTTCCCCAGTCGGACTGCTCAATCGGGCGGATACACCGCCGTGTCCTACCTCCTCTTAATCGCTAACATTGTTTTTCCGTCAGTTGCAGGAGATGGTAACAACTATGCATGAAGCTTTTGAGAGGAAAGGAATGAAAGTGAATGTTAGTAAGACAAAAGTTATGGTTTTTGAAAGAGATGAATGTGTGACAGAGTGTAGGATTTGTATAGATGGAGAAAAAGTGGAACAAGTGAATGAGTTCATATATTTGGGAACATTGTTTACGAGAGATGGAAAGCATGAAGAAGATGTTGAAAGGAGAGTGATGGCTGGAAATAGAGTGAATGGGGCACTACACAACTTTATGAGCAGCCGGAAAGTGTCCGAAAAGGCACGACTGGCTGTACATGGAGGAGTATTGGTGCCGACTCTTATGTATGGTAGTGAAAGTTGGGTGTGGCAGAAAAAGCATCAGAGTAGAGTAAATGCAGTAGAAATGCGTGCGTTGCGAAGTATGTGTGGCTTGACCTTGAAAGATAGAGTGAGAAATAGCGTGATAAGAGAACGATGTGGAGTGATAGAAGATGTAGTGATGAGAATTGAGAGAGGAATGTTGAGATGGTTTGGTCATGTTGAGAGAATGAATGAAAGAAGACTAACGAAACAGGTGTATGAGGCGAGTGTGGATGGTGCCGTCGGAAGGGGAAGACCTAGGCGCACATACCTGGACCAAATCGGGGAAGTTTTAGAAAAGGGGCAGGTCAGGAGTACTCTAAACCGACGAGCATGCATGAAGAATGTAATGAGAGTGAATGAAGCGAGAGTAATATGTCAGGATCGTAGCAAATGGAGATCCGTGATCTCTGCCTACCCCTATGGGAGACAGGCGTGATTTTATGTATGTATGTATGTATGTATGTATAACTATTGCATACCCCAAAATAAAATATAAATTAAAAATTAGTTTGTCACTTTTTCTTAAAAGGCTATTCTAGATATTTATTTGTTTAATACTTTTCAGTAGTCGGGTTGTAGTTTTGAACTTATTTTTGAAATAATAAAAATTTAAGGTTCCTTCGAATTGATCACGCGATTAAAAAGCAACTTTGCACTCTTGTAACAAATATCTTTTATGTTGTAGTTTATGCTAAAGGAGAGCGAGTTAGGAGTGACAGCAGAGGCGCCTCAGGAGAGCACAGACTGTGACGTCAAAACGGAGGCGTCAGAGGAGTTCGGCGGTATCGAAGTGAAGATTGAAGTTGAAATTGAAGAAGGTAGTACATTTAATGATTCATTTATATTTTTTTTCTAGCTGCATAGGCTAACTACATACCGCTGTATTTTTATTGCCTTGCCCGAGGCCCCGCCCCTTATTGACTTCGGATCCCGTTCCCGCTGCATCTTACTGCTTATATATTATACAACTTATTATAGACACTGAAATACGTTTAAGAAAACCGACTTTTATAATTAAAAAGTATAAAATAAATTAGGAAGTAGGACAAGACGGTATTTCCGTCCAATAGAGCAGTCCGACTGGGGAAGTACCTACGTCCTACAGAATACCGCGGCCATAATAACCTCGTGTTGTGTTCCCAGCGGTGAGTAGGGTAGCCAGAGCTCACTGGATAATTTGTGCTGTCAGTGAGAAGACTTGAAGTCTTGTCCTGCTTTGTCTTCAACACTGACGGCACAGAAACTCTACTGACAAAGTCAGCAGCGCGAGTGTGGCTCGTCTGGTGTTACACACGTCCATAGGCCACGGTAACCAGTTTCCATCAGGAGGACCGTGTGCTTGTCTGCCAACTAAGTGGTATAAAAAAATACCCAGTCAGCTAAAAATTGCATACAGAGATAGGGACAAAAGATATTATATCTGTCTCGCTTACTTTCACTACGAATATAATTTGGGCGTCCCTTCCTCATGTACAACCGCAGTAGCCTAGTGGTATGAGTAATGGACGGTTGAGACGAGGTCTCGGGTTCGATCTCAGGTTTTACCATGGCACACACCAATGACTTTGCGATGCTTTTCGAAGTTTGTGTGTATTTATCGCAGGTTTATAAGTGCCCGGTTAATGGAAATAGGCTCGTCAGAAAAACGTGAACTATTACATTGCGACCTAAACATAAACTGGCGAAATGCGGGTGCTAGTACCTCTGCCTATCCCTTCGGGGATATAGGCGTGAGTTTGTGTTATGTTTCTCATGGGCTTCTCTCTTTGCGGGTGACTGCGGCCGATAGTTTAATTTTTCTAATTGTGAATTGTTATATTCACAGATCCCCTGGTTCCTCAGAAACCTTCGTCAGTCACGCAACCCTACGCAGAAGCGTCAACTTCGAGACACCTCGACCCCGATGAACAGACTGACACCGCAGTTGCAGAAATAAAAGCTAGCGGCAAAAAACAGTATCAATGTAATGTATGTAGGAAATGTTTTAGTCAAAAGAATTATTTAGATAAGCACAAACTTCTACATGCTATTGAGAAACCGTATCAATGCAATAAATGTAAGAAACGTTTTGGTAGAAAAGATTATTTAGATAGGCATAAACTTGTACATGAAAGTAAGAAACCGTATCAATGTGATGAATGTAATAAGTGTTTTATTCGTAAAGAGGAATTAATTGCTCATAGTTTTAAACATAGCGGTGAGAAACCATATCAATGTAATGTGTGTAAAAAAGGTTTTAGTCAAAAACCCTGTTTAATTATGCATAAGCATATACATTCAAGTGAGAAACCGTATCAGTGTAATGAATGTAAGAAATGTTTTAGTCGAAAAGCCTATTTAAATAAGCATAAACCTGTACATGCAAGTGAGAAACCGTATCAATGTAATAAATGTAAGAAATGTTTTAGACAAAAGCAGACTTTATATAATCATAAACGGACACATACAGGTGAGAGACCATACTTATGTAATGAATGTGGGCAAAATTTTGCTCTAAAGAGTAGCTTAAACGCTCATATACGTGCACATAATGGTGAGAAACCATATCAATGTGATATATGCAAGAAATGTTTTAGTCGTAAAAATCATTTAAATAAGCATATGTTTATACATACAGGTGAGAAACCGTATCGATGTAATGTGTGTAAAAAAGATTTTATTCAAAAACGTACTTTAGATAATCATAAGCATATACATTCAGAGGTGAAATCATATCAGTGTAATGAATGTAATAAATGCTTTAGTCGAAAGGATTATTTAGAAAAACATAAACTAATACATGCAGGTGAGAAACCGTATCAATGTAAAAAATGTATGAAACGTTTTAGGCAAAGAGGAACATTAAATATTCATGAACGCACAAGACATTCAGATGAGAAACCTTAATAATGCTATGAATATATGAGATGAGGAATATAATACCTATGTATGCCATGTTTGTGTGTATACATTTATTTTTTTTATTTTATTTATTTATTTAATATAACCATACATTGTTTTTACAGATTGTATCCAAAACAACAATGTAGTACATAATTATTACTTATATATAATACTTGTAATATTTACTAACTTATAGTAGGCAACATTAATAACTTCGTGACTCTAAACATTGGGAGTGTCACCCGCTCAAATTCCGCCAATGAACAACAAAATATATCTACGTTCTGTGCTATGCTATTATAATATTCAGGGCTCGCACGTAAGGAGCATGCTTCAATAAGTTCGTCCGGGGTAACGGAACCTCAAATGTCTGCTCCCTTGGCGCCAGCCGCAGCCTGGTGTTAGGAACACTCAGCCTCAATGCTTCCAATACCTGCGGGTTAGTCATTTTGCCACGAAACACCAGAAATACGTACTTAGCCAAAGCCAAGCTACGTCTTACCTCCAGCTTATAGTATCCAACCATCCCCAACACGATAGTTGGATGTATGTACACAAGACAAAAACGATAGCCTGTCTAGTGATATAAGTATTATACAGATTGTTATATTGATTTTGGCAAGCAGAAAAAGTCACCAGTATGTTCTACATAAATGTGTGTGTAACAAAACTCGTTTCCTCACTCACACACACTTATACACTTGCAAATTACAATTGATTCAAAACCATTCGTATTTATTTATTATCAGTTACACTTTCTTTAGTAATAACAATAACTCATAAAATTCTTATTACTGGTATATGAACGTAGTTTTTGTTAAATTCTTGTAAGTCTCCGTGACCCCAGGGTTTACAGATTCGCTTTTTAAGTGTTAAAATCCTGCAAAGTTTTGAGTTCGAATCCCAGTCAAATTTTACTTTTTGAACTTTTAAATATTTGTATATCTTCATGTTAATTACTATTATTACCTATTAAGGGAATGTTGAGGTAACATCACAAAAGTATCTTGATATTTTAGTTATTTTTTTATAGCAACTTAAATCAGTAGTATTTTTATTATTACTGAGCGAGTATTGTTGCACACACATTGCATTAATGTTTCTCGTATTGGAATTTATGCTACCCTCATTCTCATGATTAAAATAACATGATAATTTTATTTTTAACTGTCAACAATTGGATGCATTGTGCTTTCCACACGGTTAATTAACAACTTAAACGTTCTTTAATATCACAAACAAAATAAAGAACAAAAACAAAACTATTTATTAACGTAAACGACTACATCAATATAGTAGCGGTTCGAACTCGCTACCTTTGAAATGTCTTTACGCCTGTAATACCACTCAACTACGTGAGCCTGTGCTAAAATGGTGAAATTTACTTTCTCATTCGATGGCAGGCAAATCACTCACACATATTCAAACGTTCACGATTCACGAATATTCATGATCATGCACACTGGCACACATAAACGTATTACACTAATACGCCTTTAACGATGACGCACACATGTGACTTCAAAGCAATGAGTTATTGTTGTGTGAACACACATATGTATAACATACGGGTGCTTCCACTTGACCCAGATCATAAATAGATTTTATTAGATGGATAGGCTATCTTTTTTGTCTTGTGTACCTACCTGTTCAGGTTCATAACTTGTTTTTTTTTTCTTTATCTTTTTTTTCTAATGTACACTTCACACCCCCCTTCATTACTATATGCTTCTCTGCTACTCAAAGGTTTGCTGGGAGAGAACTCATTTAGAGTGAAGCTCGACTTTGCACATTTTCTTTGAAATGTTTTATTTATGATCTCTGTACTGTGTGTGTGCAGTCAAGAATAATATTAAAAAAAAAGATTGAATACAAAAAGCATTATTATAACTTTTGTTTCATTTCATTACATAGGTTACACTAAAAGTTTCCGGAACTGGCCACTTACATAAACAATATTTAAAAATTTATTACAACATTTGAAAATAGAACTCTTTGGCTGTAGAATACAGTTTGTTTCATCTGACTGTCTTTTGTTTTTACCTTGTGGCGCCATTTAAAAAATTGTGTGTCTGCATCAACATGGATTTAACTCGGGAAAGTTTTCGTAGTATGATTTTCTACGATTTTAAGTGTAATTTGACGGCTCAACAGAGCATCGCTAGGCTTGAAATAGCTTTTGGCGATGAAGCTCCATGCAAGACGACTGTTTATAGCTGGTTTGCAGGATTCAAGCGTGGTCGTATCAATCTCAGTGACGAATCTCGCGATGGTCGGCCGTCCACCGCTGTGACCAACAAAAACATCGATGCTGTGCGCCGTATGATTGAAACAGACAGGCATGTGACCTACCATGAAATTCGCGCATCCTTAGAAATAGGCATGAGTCAAATACAATCAATCCTACACAAACATTTGGGTGTGAGAAAGCTGTGCTCGCGGTGGATCCCACATAACTTGACCGAAGATCAAAAAACGGACCGCGTCACTTGGTGCAGTGCCATGCTTACCAGATTCAACGAAGGTGCGTCAAATTTGGTGTGGGACATAGTAACAGGTGACGAAACATGGATTTATTGCTACGATCCCAAAACAAAGCAGCAATCGAGCGTATGGGTCTTTCAAGATGAGCCGAAACCAACCAAAGTAGCGCGCGTGAAAAGTGCATCTAAGCGGATGATTGCTTCTTTTTTTAATAAAACTGGACACGTGGCTACTGTTGCTTTAGAAAATCGTCGTACTGTGAATAGTGACTGGTACACGACCATTTGTTTGTCGGAAGTTATTGACGAACTCCGTAAAAATAACCGTAAACGCCGTATCATCCTGCACCACGACAATGCTAGTTCTCACACGGCCAGACAGACAAACGACTTTTTGAAGGCGAAAAATGTAGAACTCATGAGTCATCCTGCATACAGTCCCGACCTGGCACCTTGTGACTTTTATCTGTTCCCAAAAATTAAGAACCAATTACGCGGCCAACGATTTTCATCACCAGAAGAGGCTGTCGAGGAGTATGAAAAACACGTTTCAGAGGTCACCACAGAGGAGTGGCACAAAAGTTTTCAAAACTGGTTTGATCGAATGAAAAAGTGCATAGACGCCAAGGGAGAATATTTTGAAAAACAATAAATTAATTTTGTACCTTTAATAGTATTTTTTCATATTCATTCCGGAAACTTATAGTGCGCCCCACGTATTATTTTTTTGTTAATGTATATATTATAATAGATTTAATTAAACATAATATATCTAAAGTAGTCAGTTACATAGTATAGATTAGATTTTAATTAACTGAACTCTATTATTTCCAGCCATATCTTTTCCCATGCGGTGTCGTACAAGGCGACTAAGGGATAGGGCTGTTTAACATCAGACAGATATATACAGCCCAGACTCAGTTAGAGATGCATGGCTCCAGGCAACAATAGTGCCCGGAAAACGGCAATAAGCTCACCCGCTATTACGTGGGACCGAATACAATGATGGTGAAATGTGGGTGTTAATTCACCTCTGCCTAACCCTCCGGGGATAAAGGCATGATTATATGTATGTATATATGTATGTGCTATCATTTCTATGGAAGACTATGGGCTCTTGGAGGTCGGACATGAAGAGGTTGATCGCGGAAATTGGCCGCCGCATCCACGACCAAGTCGGTGACTGCCGATCCGTCTCGTTCCTGGGGCAAAGGTTGGCTATTGCGATTCAGCGGGGCAACGCGGCCAGCATCATGGGCACCTTTGCGCCGGGAACGATACGGAGTGGGTTGTTTGACGCGACATGATCGCGAGTTTGTTTCGTGTATTTATGTTTTAATTTTTTGTATGTGGTAAATAAATAAATAAATTTGAAGAGGTACGACACGGCGGTATTTCCGCCCAATTGAGCAGTCCGACTGGGGAAGTACCTCCGCCCTACAGAATACCGCGGTTATAATAACTTCGTGTTGTGTTCCCGGCGGTTAGTAGGGTCACTGGAGAGTTCTCGTGCTGTCAGTGGGATGACCAAAGGCTTGTCCTGCTTTGTCCTCTACACTGACGGCACAAAATCTCTGTTCTTACAGGGTCGGCAGGACGGATGTGACTCCACTGGTGTTACACACGTTCATAGGTCATGGTAACCACTTTCCATTAGGCGCGCCGTTTGCTTGCCTGCTACCTAAGTTATATATAAAAAAAAAAAAAAACATTAATTACTTTGTCTTTGGTACATCGTTATTTCATGACAAGTGTGTACCAACTGCCGTAGTTCCTGCGTGCGTCTAAGTTGTATAAAAAAAAACCGGTTTCATGTTAAAAAAAAGACTCAATATGCAGGAATTGGTTTGCATATTATACCAACATCTATGTCATTCGTTACGGGTAGTTGAAGCATACACATGACTGATTAGTCTAACTACAAATTTTCGTTATCGCTAATAGACTGTAGAGGTCAGATGTCAATCACTTCACGGAAAATTTCGATATGCAGCCGGATCTTAGTTAGACCAGGATGTAGTGTTCGTATCTACTAAAAGATACATACATTGTCTCATGTACCTACACTAGTAGTCAAGGTGTAGCTGTCGGATGGAGAAAGAGCCAACGTCCGAGTGCCATCACTGCGACGCGAGCGAGGACTCGGGGCCGCACACGCTCACCGAGTGTCCGGCGTGGGAGACGCAGAGGCGGGAGCTTGTGGCGGCCCTGGGAGTGAGGGTTCTCACGCTCTCCACCTTGCTCGCGGCGATGGTCCGCTGCGCGGATGCGTGGGCGGCCGGCGCCTCTTTCTGCGAGCAAGTAATGCTCGTGCGGGAGCGACGACGGATCGCAAGCCAAGCTGCCCGCGTACGAAGGCAACTCGGGCGTCGGAGGTCGATGAACGACCTCCGCAGCCATGAGCGTCGGCCTGGGGGTGACAGGTGGAGCCGCCTGTCACCCTAGCAGAAGCAGGCCGCGGCGGCGGCGCGCCTCCCCGTTTACCGGGAACGAGTTGGGGACTGTGTAGTCCCCACACACCCGAGAAGAGGGCCAGATCCCGAGAGATGGCCGTGTGTCGGCCGGGGTGCGAGGGATATGCCTGTCAACCTCATCTTCGGCAACCAAAGCGACCCACAGGCGGCGTGCGTTTTAGTCGGTTCGAGTCCGACATAACCTCTCCCACCGGCTTCGGTGGGGAGGTATCCGTGGGGATTTTGCGCACGAAAAAAAAAAAAAAAAAAAGGTGTAGCTGTCAGTCTGTCACCGACACTGGTCAAGATTGGACGTGTGCTTGTGATACAAGTGTAGTGGTGAGCCAGGGAAATACCTACCTACCTACTGCTATACCGTAAGGACAACGATCTTTACAAGAAAGCCGAACCCAACTGAGTTGGGAAAGTCTCAGAGAATAATGATGATGGTTTGGATATTGTATGTGCCTAACGCCTTCGTCTACACTCGGACATCTTCGATTATCATCGCCGCCAGCGCGCTCAAAAGAGACGCACGCAGGAACGACGCCAGTACCCGGTACACACTTGTCATGAAATAACGATGTACCAAAGACAAAGTAATTAATGTTTTTTTTTATACAACTTAGGTGGCGGCAAAGCACACGGCCCACCTGATGGAAAGTGGTTACCATGACCTATGAACGTGTGTAACACCAGTGGAGTCTCACCCGTGCTGCCGACCCTGTAAGAACAGAGATTTTGTGCCGTCAGTATAGAGGACAAAGCAGGACAAGCCTTTGGTCGTCCCACTGACAGCACAAAAACTCTCCAGTGAGCTCTGCTCTAATCTATAGTATTATCTACATGCTGTCGAACAATCAAATCGATTTACCTCATTGAACCTAACTTATCCCTCATTAATATGCGCCTACCACGTACTAGCCTAGCTCGGGTTATGGGACATCTCGCGTTATAGTTGAGAGGTAGGCAGCAATATTTTGCTACCTCTCAAATATACACCCTACATGTAGACTTAAACAGCACCAATCTAAATTAGGAACACTCGGATAACAATAATTTTTAAAAGAATTAGTGGACCAAGAAATAAGCGTGGGACACTGCATAGAAAAACTATGTAATTTGTAAATAAATTGTTATAACTATACACACATAAACAATACTACATTATTAATATTTGTACCAAGAATTGGGAATAACAAGTACTAAACTAGGTATTTTTCAAAGAATCAATTTCATTTATTCAGTTTAGGCACACAAAGAGCACATATGAACGTCAAAACTTTACAATTATGTATGTCAAGAAATAATATAAAAATATTAAATAACTTAAAAATAAACCATTGGAAAATGATTCTTTCGCTGGTTCGGTAGATTAGTTCTACTGAGAAGATACCAGCAAGAAACTCAGCAAACTACATTAGAACTAGATAATTTTTCTTTTTTAAATTTGCTTTAGTTTACAATTTATTTTGTGCGAGCAAACAAGAGACTTTTGTCTGTTGTTTTTGTTGTTCAACGGCGTCCCCACTGGCAGTAGTAGTACAGTTACAGCCAACGCCGTCCCCACTAACAGTAGTAGTACACTTACGGCCAACGGCGTCCCAACTGCCAGTAATAGTATACTTACGGGCAACGTCGTCTCTACTGGGAGTAGTACACTTACGGTCAACGGCGTCCTCGCTGCCAGTAGTACAGTACAGTACCTCCACGCTCCTAGAACTTTTCAAAAACAAATTAACATTTTTAAAATCTTTCAGGATGGAAACGTGACAAGTAAAAAAAATCATTCATGTGCATCTGATTTCTCCAAAATTGAGGTTGCGAATGAAATTGAATCTTTGAAAAACAAAGTCAAAAACACTGATTTGCCTATAACACAACTTTATAAGGATAGTGTTGATATTTTAGAAAGTAAAGGATTGAACATGGTTACGCAAATACCGTCGTTTTCGAGCATACAACACAACTTATATACAATAAGAAATAAATCTTTAGGAGTTAAAAAAACAGTTCATAGCGATTTTGAAGAAGTGGAAGTTCCCATCAAATTTGCACACTTGGTTTTGGCAAACTATTTTTATGAAGGATCGCGAATCATTGTCTTTTGTTTAAAAAGAGCTAGAGAGATCATTGCTGATGTTACTGAATATTTCGGTGATGCCAATTTTTCTTGTTGTCCGAAACCATTCCAACAATTGTACATATTACATGGAGATATCGGGAGTACTATAACGACTACAAAAGTTGTACCGCTGACATACGTATTGATGCCGAACAAAAAACAGGAATCATATTCGATTGTGTTCGATTTAATTAAATCACAGTTACCAAATTTCAATCCTAAAATAATGCATCTTGATTTCGAGAAAGCCGCAATAAATGCTATTTTATGCGCTTTTCCACATGTAACATTGCGTGGTTGTTTTTATCATTGGAAGAGGGCGATTTGGAAGAAGGCCAAAAATTTAGGCTTAAAATCGAAAGGAGAAAAGCGGATCGCTGCATTAATTGCTGCTCTACCTTTGATACCCCATGAAAGCATCAAAGAAGGATTGGAGTATGTTAAATCTGAAAGCAGTGATAGCAAAAAAATGTTACTCTTCTTAAAGTACGTTGAAAGATTTTGGCTAACTGATAAATTCAGTGAAATTTTGTGCGTATTTGGTGAAAGACACCGCACCAATAATACTGCAGAGTCTTATCATTCGAAATTGAATAAAGAAGTAAATAAAAGAAATGCAACATTAATAAATCTATTAAAAGGTTTAACAAAACTAGAAACATCAAGTTTCAAGACAACATCGAAGAGAAGAAAAATATATATAGATAACGACGATGATATTATGGGGATACAATTACAGTTACTAAATGGTGATATTCCAATCAATTTCGCATTGGAAAAACTACGTTGAGCAATTTTAGTTTCAAGTAATCATCATTTTAATTCAAGTAAATTATTTCAATTACTGAATAAAAAAAAATGTCATTCGGTGTACTTTTTAATTTGTCGGGATCAATATTGCATAGATTTAATCTAGCCAATGAAAAGAGGTGGACAATAGGCAATATATTTCAATAAAAATAATTTACGCGATTATCAGGTGGACCACGAAAAAATATGTTTGCCCGTGGTCCACCAGGTGGACAAAATAGGTGAACCACGGGCACGCACAGCACTTACGGATACCGCCGTCTCCACTGGGAATAGTAGTACACTTACGACCAACGCCGTCCCCACTGCCAGTAGTAGTACTAGTAGTACACTTAGGGGCAACGCCGTTTCCACTCGGAATAGTAGAACACTTACGACCAACGGCGTCCCCACTGGCAAGTAGTACACATACGATCAACGGCGTCTCCACTGGCAGTAGTACCTAGTACACTTTCGGGCAACGCAGTCACCACTAGGAGTAGTAGTACACTTACGACCAACGGCGTCCCAACTGCCAGTAGTACACTTACGGCCAACGGCGTCCCCACTGGCAGTAGTAGTACACTTACGTCCAACGGCGTCCGCACTAACAATAGTACACTTACGACCAACGGCGTCCCCACTGGCAGTAGTACACTTACGACCAACGGCGTCCCCACTGGCAGTAGTAGTACACTTACGACCAACGGCGTCCCCACTGGCAGTAGTGGTAGTACACTTACATCTTGCGGCTCCTTCTTAATGTCCATGATCATTTTTTGCTCAGAGTCTGAGGTACGATTAAAACACCGTTTAGAACACAACATTTAAACATTTATTTTCTTACATTCTTTAAAGTAACGGAAATTCCTGAGTAACTACCTACAGCATTACTGTGAGAAAAACATTGCCCACGTTTACATTGTGACAGGTTCTCATCATTGTGTACAAACAATACCATATGACAAAAGTTAACGCTGTGTATTCATAATAAGACTACAATACAAATATTGTTTGAATACAATATTAGTATTGAATGAAATTTAAAAGCATTATGCTAACTATTCAAATCAATTAAGATTTTTTTGAATGGAATTTTCAAAGCATTTAGTATGCTAACTTCTTTTTTTATACCACATAGGTGGCAGACAAGCACACGGCCCACCAGATGGAAAGTGGTTACCGTGGCCTATGGACGTTTGTAACACCAGAGGAGTCACAATCGCGCTGCCAACCCTGTAAGTACAGAGTTTCTGTGACGTCATACTATTCAAATTCTCCGCTCAAACTACTGAAGTTTGAATGGAGTCTTAAAAAATCGAATGTTTGAAAATGATTGCAACATCATTCATTGGTTCCGATAGTTCGTACGATTGTCGGTAGATGGCGCTTAACCGTCGCACGTAAGACGGATATATGTATAGAAGAATTTGGATGGTTTTGGGCGAAGGTTCTGTGGTTTAGTGGTCAGAGCGTTCCCCTGTAAGGGAAAGCGATCTTTCCCGCTGATTCAATTTTATTCTATATCTCAATCGAAGATTGATGGTTGATGATTGATTGATTCTTTATGGTACCTTATGTAGCAGCCTTCTTTGCATTTAGAGCAGCATCTTTTAATACAGATGTTCATGGATTTCAGAGTTGTGACTGCACTGAGGTGCTTTGGTAACTATTCTAAGGACTATTCTTGAATCTCTGCAGCACTTCTATTTATTTATTTATTTATTGAAAATGGTACATCTACAGAATACATATTGTACACTTCTGATTCATAATTTGGATTGGGGTAATTTTTCTAAAATGCATCCCTATTACTGACGTACACAACTTGAACATTGAACAAGATTAAACATTGATTAAATTATTAACAATAAAAAAAAAACGACGGGTTGCACTCCGGGAGTGCCGGCAGAAGTGAAAACTTGAGTATTAACGTTGTGCATTTTTGATATTACGGCACGCTGTAACATTAACACACGAACATACGCCGCAAGCGCCCTTCGCCGCCTGTCCTCTCTCCATCCGTCTTACGAATTTTCGATCAGGTCACGTGTCCTGACGCGAGTTTAGAAATTTTTACCCATTCCAAAAAAGTACACAGCGCCGCTAAAGAAGTTTTCACTTCAAAAAAATAGGTAGGTTTGAATTACTTGCACAACCCCACAGTACAATTACGTTTGAAAACGTAAGGGAAAGATCGCGGGTTCGAACCTCGCCTGATCTGATTCAATTTTTTTCTATTCTTAATCGATTTGAATATTAGTACTATAATCTTACCCCTAATTTTCACCTTAGTATAAAACATGTATTTGACAAGTTGCAATATGTCACAGGCTAGTGTGAACGCAAATGTGTTTTAAACTTGTTTACAACTTGTTGGCTATACATACTATGTGTACGAGTCTCAATACATGTATAAAACAAGAGTATTGTGTTTTGACTAGTCTTCTAAAAGTCTTCATAGGTGAAAACGACAGGTAATGATTACTACATTTTGTACATGCTTTATATTGAGAACTATTTTTATCATCTGTGGAGGGTGTGTATGTGTGTGTGAGTGTGCATGTATGGGTTTATATATATATATATATATATATATGTGTTTTGTGTGTATTACCACTGCAATGTTATTTTCAAGCATCCCTTCTCTCCAAAACTGACATCAACTCATGTGTTATAATTTTTATTATTTTAAACAAACGACATTTCATTATACATTATATAAAAGCGAAATTACGAAGTCGCAGATTAATTACGAAGTCTCGCTTGGTTATACATTATATAAAAGCGGCATTACGAAGTCGCAGAATAATTACGAAGTCGCAGAATAATTACGAAGTCTCAGAAAAATAACACCTACAAACTTTAAATTATACAGGTAGGATGTTTATAAGGTTATACAGGTAGATATCTACTAAGAACGTATTTTACGAAACTCCACCCCTAGAGGGTAATACGGGTCCACACGTAAGAAGTCGCAGGCGGCCGTTAGTTTCCTATAAAAATATTTTGTCTGCGTGTCCATTTTCTTCGAAGGTTCCATAAGTGATATAAGTGGATGCTTCTGAGAAATGCGACACATAGTTTTGCGACACATGTTACCCACTTCCGGTCGTTCGTTTGACCTGCAAATGGTACACACATTAAGATCAAATAGCCACACACAGTTCTAGATAAAGTGCCCACTTGACGGCAATAGGCTCACTGGCTATGATAAATGTGGGTGTTAACACACTAGAATCAAAGAATCAATTACATTTATTCAGTTTAGACACATAAAGAGCACATATGAACGCCAAATATTTAAATTTTGTCAAGAAATATTTTAAATATATTAAATAATGTAAACCATTAGAAAATGATTCTTTCGCTGGTTCGGTAGGTTAGTTCTACAGAGAAGAAACTTAGAGAACTAAATTAGAACTAGATTATCTTTTTTTTTTAATATGCTTTAGTTTACAATTTATTTTGTGCGAGCAAGCAAGAGACTTATGTTGACCATGCATTTACACCATCAAGATACTCATCTACTTTATAGTAACCTAATTTATCAAACATTTTTTTACCTCAATTTTAATTTTTTTTAGTGGCGTGTCAACCAAATCCTGAGGAATTTAACGAAATATATTTATACAAGTTGCCTACAAACGAATCACCAACTCAATGAATCTTGAATTCACACCTCTGTCCACTCCTTTGGGGACTAACAGGTGTGAATATAATTATGTTTGAATTGTGCTATTTATCTGTATGATTTAGCTCAGAATTATTTGTACGATACAGTTGCAGCACGCGTTCATACGCACAGCACAGCACTTGCCTAATTGTTGGTTGTATTCATATACATTCGGTCGCTAATTCTGCCAAGCGTGCACGATAAAAATGGTCCCTGGTTGATTTCCAGTGACGTCACCCAGTGCCACCAATGACAATCTCTGTCAAGCCCCCTCAACAAGCACCTGTACACTCTCGGTGTAATGGACAGTCCCCTCTGCAGGTGATGCTTCGCTGCCGAGGAAGCGGCCGCACAAGTAATACTAGAATAAGAGGCAGTAGCCCCTCAACGATCACAAATCCTCGGCACAGTGAGGTCGCTCCACAAAGTCTGTGAAGCCCCCAGTAAGCTTCTGCGTTTCTGGGCGAGCCATGGCTGTTCTGCATGCACAATGACCCAAAAAGGTAGGCTAAATGAGGACAAAGGAGTCCCATTCCATTCAATCTCTACCAAGGTCCTACAGTCCTGGGTCCATTAAGCGGGGCGTGAAAAAGCATATGATGAGGCCGTCAAGCTGAGTGTCGCCATTGTCACACGGTATATGTAAGTAATGGCGACCCTCTTTTCTGAGACTTTGCCTTCAGCTTACCATCGAGGCGAAGTCTGATTGACGTGTCCATTGAGCAGTCCGACTGGGGAAGTACCTCCGGTAACCACTTTCCATTAGGTGGGCCGTGCGCTTGTCTGCCACTTAAGTGGTATAAAAAAAAAGGCTCGTTGCAGTGCTGTGCTTTTTTTTTATATAGGACACGTCAAATAGACTTCGCCTTGCCTGATGGTAAGCTGAAGGCAAAGTCCCAGAAAAGAGGGTCACTTGACTCTTTATGCTTAGAATACTGCACAGTTGAAATTGTCAGAGTCTGCACTCACCAATGGGCACCAGACAGCTGGTGAGTAGTTCTGAAGACAGAGCTGCCTCAGTTGGTACACCTGATCAAGTTGCTCACGGCAAGTGTTACAAACTTGTGTGGTCTTGGAGTCCGACTGAAACTGTAAAAAAAAGAAAAAAATAGTATTTTTCATCTTTATTAAAGTAACATCATTTAAATTATATTTTTAAATACATATAAAAACATCTTTTTAAAAATATAAAAATAGTACTCCACCGGCATCGGGTACAGGGACCAATCTACCGGTGGTTAGGACTCCAGAGAGAGGAATCTCCTCTCAATGCGTACCGTGTTGAGGAGTACCGCCTTCTGCATCAGGCCCTTCATTACCAGCTCACGTGTTTCCTTCTTCCTACAGTCCCGGGTCCTTTAAGCGGGGCGTGAAAAAGCATATGATGAGGCCGTCAAGCTGAGTGTTACCATTGTCACACGGTATGTGTAAGTAATGGTGACCCTCTTTTCTGGGACTTTGCCTTCAGCTTACCATCAGGCAAGGCGAAGTCCAATTGACGTGTCCTATATAGAAAAAAAAAAAAAAAAAAAACTCAACTGTCTAATGCGAGCCTCTTAAGATGTTGGTCAAGGCTCTTGGCAATTATTCCGTGAACCGGCACAACTATCGGAACAATAATCAAATCAATAAAGTAGAATGACTAAAGGCTTGTCCTGCTTTGTCCTCCTTTGTCCTCCACACTGACGGCACAGATACTCTGTGCTTACAGGGTCGGCAGCGTGAGTGTGACTCCTCTGGTGTTACACACGTCCATAGGCCACGGTAACCACTTTCCATCATGTGGGCCGTGCGCTTGTCTGCTACCTAAATGGTATAAAAAAAAAAGAATTACATACCTGTACATTTGAGATAAGCTCATATATCTCTTGGAGGTGGGTTTCTATGGCCTTGTGACCGGGAACATTCTCCGCCATACAGACCCGGCATTTAGAAATCTTCACCATTTTTCTGAAATATCAAGATTTATGTAAAGGATGCTTGATACATTACTCGACTATAGGTGTACAAGTCAGTACTTAGGAAGTACATACATACATATACTCACATTTCTTTCCCAGTGATATTGTTGATGGTTAAAAAAAAACAAAGATGCATCAAAATAAACGGGATATTTACCATGTTTCATTGATTTGAGTTTCCGATATTTCGGCGCTGTTGCATGCACCATGATAACGCCGCACCATCAACAGCGCCGAAATATCGGAAACTCAAAACAATGAAACATGGTAAATATCCCGTTTATTTTGATACTGATGTGAGTGACCATGATAGTTTAAATACCTATAACATAAAGATGGCTTGCAATTTATCAATTTTCAAATAATGTACGAGAATTCAAAGAATTTTTTAACATTGTAGTGGTATTTAAACTATCATGGTCACTCACATTAGTATTAAATTTATTGTGATATTTACCATATTGTATTTTTACGAGTTTCTAATCAAAAACAACAGGTAACAATTCAAAACAAAATCGCGAGTGGATACAGTAAGATTTGTGTGTCGTTAACGTGATCGAGATCGGGTTCGAGTTTGTAGTGAGAGTGAAACCAGTGGTAGTGCAGATACTCGTAGTAATAAAACTCGAAATAGGGTAGATCGATATATTTACTTCTAAAAAACTTTTGCACGATCGAATGAAATTTTAAAGCATTCAGGATGCTAACTATTCAAATTGGTTCAGGCGGGATCTGAACCCGTGAACTTTACCTTTCAGGAGGAACAGTCTGACCACTAAGCCACAGAGCCTTCACCCGAAAACATTCAACTTCTTAGAAGGGATGGGCAACGGCCATCTTGCGGACACAGCCTTCGGCTGCCACGGGACCCCGCTGACACAGTGGTCGCACATTACTTCTTTAGTAACAGAGTTGTCCACAATTGGAACTTACTGCCAGATAACGTTATTGTTGCAACCACAATGAACGGATTTAAAAATAGACTTTTTAACTGGCTTCGACTGGGCAACACAGAGCTCAAAAAAGTGACAGACAGTTAAGGCTTCAATTGAGAGACTATACATTTTATCACTAGATGTGAACACATAACGCCAAAGAGTTGATGACTCTCCCCCCCAACCAACATTAACTTGTACTTCTAATAGTTTTGAAGCTCTCCCTCTGGATCCTGTCGAGGACAACCCTGGAAGACCTATTCCAATAAGTAAACCACCACCCATAATCCTTTATGGTATTGAAAATGTCCATGAGCTAACAAATCTTCTGACTACAGTGAGTGACAAAAGCAACTTTAATTACAAGATTGTAAACAAAAACTTGCTACGCATTATTGTCAACTGTCCTGAAGAATATAAAAAAATCATAGAGATAATAAGAGCAAAGGGACTAATTGGTCATACCTTCACTCGTAAGGATACCAGGAGCTATAGAATTGTGATCAAAAACCTTCACCACACAACTCCTCATGATATTATAAGAGAAGAAATAGAAGCAACGGGCAATAAAGTTCGGGGTGAGATAATTAATGCTCGCTTTGGTCCAAATAAGATACCAACATCTACATTCTTCATAAACCTTGAGCCAAGTATAAACAACAAAGCAGTAAAGAATATCAGATACATATATCACCAACTGATTAAAATTGAAGACCCTCGTAAATCAAGCTCTATTGTCCAATGCCAACGTTGTCAGCAGTATGGGCACTCAAAAAACAATTGCATGAGGCCGTACAGATGTGTTAAGTGTGGCGAAGGCCACAAAACATCTGAATGCCTAAAAAAGGACAGGAACTCTCCAGCCAAATGTGCTCTTTGCACACTTGACCACCCAGCTAACTACAAAGGATGCCAGGTGTACCAGGAAATCCTAGCCCGAAAAAACAAGCGTCTTCCAGTAAAACTACCTAATTCCACTATAGTACAGCCCTTGGCTGAAGCTAGAAAAGTGTCTCAAATACTCCAGGTCAATCAAGAACACCATACAAGCTTGCCCAAGTCCTATGCAGAAGCTGCTTCAATTCCTCAATCGAGAAACAACATAACCCTCACTCCAATTGCTAGTCACAACCCTCAACCAGAACTTAGACTAATAGAAAATATAATGTCAAAACAAAGTGAGAAAATTGACTTACTACTTCAACAAATAAGCCATCTTCTTGGGCTTATCACAACACTTGTCACAAATATTACGAAATGATTTCCCTACGCATTGCTACGTGGAATATTAACGGATTGTCACCCAACATCCAAGAACTAGAAACGTTTATTAAAAGCAATAAGGTTGATGTCATCCTAATATCAGAGTCTCATGCCACAGCAACAAGTTGTCCTAACCTACCAAATTTCAGCACCTACTTAACTCCACACCCAGATGGAAAAGCTCACGCAGGATCCGCTCTTGTTATAAAGAACAGCATAAAGCACTATCTCCTAAATCCATACGCAACAGACCACCTACAAGCAACCTCAGTAAGGATTGAAGACCAGTCTGGTTCAATTAACCTTTCTGCTGTATACTGCCCTCCCAAGCACAAAGTCACAGAGTTAATGTTCTCCAGCTACCTCAAATCTCTTGGCAACAGATTTATTGCTGGAGGAGATTGGAACGCGAAGCATCAATTTTGGGGCTCTAGAGTTACTGTCACCCGTGGTCGCGAATTGAAGAAATGTGTGGACAAAAACCTCCTAACTGCTATTTCTACTGGCGAACCATCCTATTGGCCTACTGACACACGAAAGTTGCCTGATCTATTAGACTTCTTTATCACCAAAAACATTGGGAAGTTGTATACTTCAATTGAAACAAGTCTAGATGGGTCATCAGACCATTCTCCTGTCATTATGACTGTAAGTTCGACTGTAATAACAACAGATGCGGATCACGAATCTCTCTACAACTACAGAACAGACTGGGAATCCGTCAAGGCATACCTTAACGAAAATGTGAATCTCAAAGTTCCTCTGAAAAACTCCAATGACATTGATGAAGCGTCGGTATTCTTTACGAACCTGGTGCAGTCTGCTATCTGGACTAATACCCCTGAACTAAACTTCCCACAGTCCAATACAGTGTTACCAATAGAGATCAAACGTAAAGTAGCAGAAAAGCGTAGATTGCGAAGGGCTTGGCAACAATCTAGAAATGCTTCTGACAAAACCCGCCTGAATCGTGCCATCAAGGACTTAAAGAGCTTGCTTAGCTACTCTGCTAATGAAACAGTGAAGAGTAAGCTAGAACTTATTTCTCCACATGGCAGAGGGGAGCACAATCTCTGGAAAGCGATTAAGAACATGAACCAGCCACAACAACCTTTCTACCCTATTAGAACTGGTTCAGCTTGGGCTCGCACAGATACTGAAAAAGCAGACGCATTTTCCGCCTACTTAGCATCTGTTTTCCAACCCAATGATCCTATTGGCCATGAAGACAAGGAGATGGATGAAATACTTAACCAGGACTTCCAGTTATGTCTTCCAATATTAACAACTTCTCCTAGTGAAATTGGTAAAGAAATAGCAAATATGGATCCTAAAAAAGCTCCAGGATATGACCTTATTACCCCCCGAATTCTAAAGTCTTTACCAAGGAAATGCCTTGTGTTTCTATCAAACTTATTTAATGCCACTTTTAGACTTCATCATTTTCCTGAGATTTGGAAATTCTCCCAGATCATTATGATTCACAAGCCAGGGAAACCAGCCAATGAATCATCCTCATTTAGACCTATTAGCTTGATGCCTGTTATCTCTAAACTGTGGGAGCGGATATTTCTTGTAAGGGTAAATAAATGTATAAAGGAAGCAGACATCATTCCCCAACATCAATTTGGGTTCCGGAAAAATCACTCAACCATAGAACAGGTCCACAGAGTATATAACACTATACGGCTATCGCTGGAAAATAAAGAATACTGCTCAGCCGCCTTTCTGGATATCCAGCAGGCCTTTGATAAAGTCTGGCACAAGGGCCTGTTGTGCAAGATCAAAAAATTTCTTCCCTATCCAATTTTTTCAATCGTCAAATCTTATCTAAGTGACAGATGTTTTTTAGTGAAGCAGGGCAATGCCAGATCATGTCTCAACAAGTGTCAGGCTGGAGTGCCCCAGGGTTCTGTGCTTGGACCAGTATTGTACAATATTTACACATGTGACCTCCCTCAACTAACCTCAACTGTGTCTATTGCAACGTTCGCTGACGACACAGCCTTTCTCTCCTGCAGCAAACACCCACATGAAGCTAGTCGCCAACTGCAGGAGCAACTTGATGAGACTCACCTATGGCTACAAAAGTGGCGAATGAAAGCAAGTGCATCAAAGTCCCAACATATAACTTTTGCCTTGAGGAAAGGGCCATGCCCAATAGTGAAACTTGGAGAAGATGCCCTTCCACAAGTTGACTGTGTGAAGTATTTGGGATTCCACCTGGACCAACGCCTGACTTGGAAATACCACATTGATAAGAAGAGAGATGAAATCAATTACCGGTTTAGGAACCTGCTGTGGCTTCTGGGCAATCAGTCAGCATTATCTCTGAACAACAAACTATTGGTTTACAGCTCTCTATTAAAACCAATATGGACTTATGGGATACAAATGTGGTCCACTGCTAGTAAATCAAATGTGCAGCGCCTGCAGAGAGTTCAAAATAATATCTTAAGGGTAATATCCGGAGCACCCTGGTATACCCGAAATGCTGAAATCCACAATTATCTTGAAATTCCAACCATCTCTGAGGAAGCAGAGCAGTACAGAAAACGTTACAAAGTTCGCCTCTCACTGCACCCAAATCCTCTTGCAAAAGAGCTACTACAGACCAGCCAAGTAAAAAGGCTTAAAAGGGCACAAGTGTTCCCCTAATCATTGTGGAATTAGGCAGTGGTCTTATTTTACATAAATGTCACATTACATGCAACCCATTTGATTATAGTCTTGCGACTGATGGCAAATCAAAATAACAAAAAAAAAAAAAAAAAAAAAAAAGATGTGAACACATCAGCTTGTAGCTGCTTGTTCATAAATAAATAAATAAATTTTTCTATACACATATTTGTCTTACGGTGACAGTGATTTGCTATATAGTCCCACCTAAACCCATTCAGGTTTTTCTATATCTTAATCAACTTTTTCACTGTTTACTGCCTATATTCTAGTTCCTAACTGATCATGGTGCTTGCATCCCAATAACTTTAATCCTAATTTCTTGACATTTACCATTATTCCACACATATAGGTAGTAGCTTGATGATATACAACCTATAACCTTCCTCAATAAATGAACTCTTCGACACAAAAAGAAGTTCTCTTAGAAAAAGGAAGTTCTTTTTCTAAGAGAAGAATCTTAATAGGAAATCTTAGAAAGAAGAATCTTAGTTCCTAAGATTAGTGTGTTTAATCATACAAGCAAACTACTAAAAACAAAACTAGCTTTAAATTAGGTATGTGTGATTAGGGGATCCGTGTGAAATGGTCCACAAAGAATGGCAGATCAATTGCCTGGTTCCCTGCTAGAAGTATGTAAGAGTTAAGTATGATATGTAATATATTTATACTCTTATAACATTAAATTCCATAAATATTCCCTACAGAATACCGCGGTTATAATAACTTTGTGTTGTGTTCCCAGCGGTGAGTAGGGTAGCCAGAGCTCACTGGAGAATTTGTGCTGTCAGTGGGATGACTAAAGGCTTGTCCTGCTTTGTCCTCTACACTGACGGCACAGAGACTCTGTGCTTACAGGGTCGGCAGCGCGAGTGTGGCTTCTCTGGTGTTACATACTTCCGTAGGCCACGGAAACTACTTTCCATCAAGTGGGCTGTGCGCTAGTCTGCCACCGAAGTGGTACAAAAATAAAATAAAAAATGCAATTCAGTAATGTATGTATGTAAATGTAATAACTAGAAAATCTGTCTATCCAGCGACATAGAAAGAATACAAGAGTATTTCAACACCCCATTTCACCCGAATGGTGTTGTAAGATGCGACTAACGGAAAAATACGCGGACGATATCACTGCGAAAGAATGAAATCTTGAAATAAAACCCTGTACCAGCCCATCTGGCCAACGTGGAAACAGTTGGACAAAGGCTTAACGTTTGGAGAGGCCTATGTACGGCCGTGGGCTGCGATAGGGTAACTGATAGAAATTGATTGATTGAGTAAAAGTGTTAATTCAACATTTGGATGATTTAGTCTGTAGCTAAACATCCTGTGCTTAGACATATTGTAAAATCCATTTTATAATTTAAGATCTACGTTTAAAATTATTCTTGAAAATTAGACAATGACACATGGTACAAAATCTAAATCACGGAAATAGGTTTGTCTATTTACAAAAAAGTAACTAATATGTAATAATATATTACTTAGCTTACCCTGTGGGAAAGAAACGCGTACAAACTTCGAAGTCAAAAATTAGATCAGCGACGAATCTCTACTATGTATGATAATCTATGGCGACGATTAGAAGAGGATCGATAACTGCAAAGAGTGATTCGGTGGTTGGGTTGATTTCACACAAAGGTAAAGGTACGTTCGAGAAGTAAGTTTTGAAGTGCAATATTGCGGCTGATTTATAAGAATCAATTATAACTTGCACTACTTGTTCTAAAAAATATGAATTACGGCATTATACAATAACGTAATTCTAATGACTAGGATTTGAAAAAAATACAATAAAAATATAAAACACTTATGTTTCGTACTTCAACATGCTAGCCCAGCATGTTGGCCCTATGTCCCCAAACTGTGGGGATATTCAACCCGATTGGGGCATATGTGAGGAATTTAGACATTTACTCCAGATCTGAACTCAGAAGGAATAAGTGGTAAGTATTATAAGTATTGGTTTATTATTTTTTATATTAATGGAATAAAGTTAAACGCACATACCCGTCAGTAAGGTTTTAGAGATTCTTTAACTCTTTATTAACAACATATCTAGGACCGAAATGTGCTCAAACATAAAATGTGTGTGCCCTATACGTGTAGTACGTTTCTTGGGCTTCTTTTGAGGATAGCCAAGCATACATAACCGAGCATAGATTATTACAGAATAATCCGCGTGCCAGGGCCTCGATTACCCAATTAAAATTAACTTGCACTTGCATATTTGCATACATGCTTTATTGTTAGAAAAAAAAAAAGATAATATGTGGGAGTGTTGATTTTATATACCCCCAAATTGGGGATTTTCCGTCAGGTTTGTGGGGAATCCAGATTGTGATCTATGTCAACACTGCAAATCACAAACTTCACACAAATATTTACCTACTGTCACAAACAGTCACAAATCAATCAATAATTACAAAATCATGTTAATGGTACTCAAAATGTACTCCAACTTTCTGAAAAAGCGGCAATTTTGTTGCAATTGCTATAAAAAAGGACTATTCTGAATAAAATAAGTTACAAGTGCCAAATATGCAGTTATTGTGCCAAATATGCAGTGCAATGTTTCTAATTAGATACGATATTTTAATATTTAGCGACCCTGACTAAACTCAAGAGTTAGGTCAACGTAACTACTACGACAGTTTAGCATCTTTGCTTATACAGGTAGATATTAAATTCTTGTTAGACTATATATACAAACTTTAAACACTAAGTCAAAGAAGAATAAATTTCATTTATTCAATTTGGGCACTTAAAGAGCACATATGCGCGTCAAAATTTTACAATTATGTCAAGAAAAATTATAAAAATATCAAATAATTATTCATTTATTTATTTTTATTTATTTATCTCTTCTATATCCATCTTTACAGTATACATCTATAATAATGTAAATAAACAATTGGAAAATGATTTTGCACTGGTTCGGTAGGTTAGTTCTACTGAGAAGATACCAACAAGAACTCGGAGACTGTATTAGATTTTTTTTTAAATATGGTTTTGTTTACAATTTATGTAGTGTGAGCAGGCAAGAGACTTAGGTTGATCAGGCATTTCCATCATCAATATTTTTTTCAGACATTTTTTCATTAATCATTTTAACCTCCGATGTGTAAATGATGGGGTCTGACAAGTTTAACGTGCCTGTGTGTGTGTGTCTGTCTGTGGCATCATTTTAGCTATATTTGAAAAAAAAATTTATCCAATATGGCCGCTGCCATAAAATGACAGTGCAAATTTTTAAGTCCGTCAATATGGGTACCTATCAAATCAAAGAGGTAGATGAATTTAAAAAGTGTAAATAAAGATTAAATTAAGAATTGAAAAAACCCTTGTCCCAAAAAAAAGAACCTCCAAAAATTGAAAATAAATTGTGGCCTTTAACTATGAAAAACCTAATAATATTTTTATTTAAGTGTTGCCATTGTTGAGGGGACCTTGGACTATTCCGATAATATGATGGAGTGCTTTACGAATTCCCCCTTACCAGGTCTGTTAGAGAAGAGATAGGGCTGTTTAACATTTGTTAAACAGACTTATCCATTAGTCGCCCTGTACGACACCATAGGTATGGGAAGATATGGGGTGGTCCAAATTCTACTCTGCCAGGAACCATGCGCCTAAATATACATATAAAATAATATCATAAATATACTGAGTAGCAACTGTTATTCATTGTCTTTAACAATTCTTTCAGTGAGGTTAGAGGCTATAGATTGCTTCAATCACAATTTTTTTTAGTACAAATATAGTCACAATATCTGCAGCTGAGCCCCACAACAGCAGTCAGTACCATACTGGTGCAACATGTTCATTAAACATAATGCTATGAAAGTAGCTAAAATAAACGAATCATGCATTTTTCTCATCATTCAGTGACCTTATCATTCTAATAGCATAGGCAACTGAGCAATTCTTCTACCAAGGCTGTGATATTTAGAGATATTCCAAGAAAAACTGTGGTATTAACTATTTGAACAGATTCATTATATTCTATGTTAGGTATAGTAAACTTTACACATTTTGTTTTCTTCGCATTGAGCAGCAAGTTGCTCCTTTAAACTAATGCAATATTTCAGAAAGGGTTATTCACATCGTCAAGTAGGACTTTTAGTTCATCACTTTTAAAAATTAATGATCTATCATCAGCAAATAACTATGTCACAAAGTTTTGTAGCGAAGTAAGAAGAGTAGATTTACGTATAATATGAAGAATAAAGGGGTCTTAATTTCGAGCCCTGGGGCACTCCCATGACTAATAGGGTACCAGAATCGGTGCTATTAACGCTAACTTTATGTATTCTGTCAGTGAGGTAAGACTCCAGTAAGCCAAATGAGCTGTTCGAAACACCATAGTAATCTAATTTTAGAAACAACATCTCATGATTAACACAAAAGCTTTTGATAGATCATAAAAAAATACCTGACCACTACCTACAGGAGTTTTTTTTTATTTTTATACCACTTAAGTGGCAGAGATGCACACGACCCTCCTGATGGGAAGTAGTTACCGTGGCCAACACCAGGGTTGTTTTTTTTTATACAACTTAGGTGGCAGACAAGCAAAGGCCCACCTGATAGAAAGTAGTTACCGTGACCTATGAACGTGTGTAACACCAGTGGAGTCACATCCGTGCTGCCGACCCTGTAAGAACAGAGATATTCTGTGCCTTCAGTGCAGAACACAAAATCAGGAGAAGTCTTTGGTTTTCCCACTGACAGCACAAAAACTCTCCAGTGAGCTCTGACTACCCTACTCACCGCCGGGAACACAACACGAGGTTATTATAGCCGTGGTATTCTGTAGGGTGGAGGTACTTCCGGACTGCTCAATTCGGACGGGAATACCGTCGTGTCCTACCTCCTCCAAAACTCGCTGCAAACTGAATAACAGAAATTACATCGAGAGCATCATCAAAACAGCCTCTCGGAAACTCGAACTCCTAAACAAAGTGAGACGTTTTTTCACGCCGGAGCAGCGGTGTCTTCTCTATAAGACACAAATTCGCTCCTGCGTGGAATACCGCTCGCATCTCTGGGATGGCTCCGCGAAATACCTACTAGATGCTCTCGACAGGTTGCAGCGACGCGCGGTCCGAATTATTGGGAACCCTGAGGTCACGAACACCTTCGAGCCTTTGCAGATGCGTAGAGATATTGCTTCCTTGGCTGTATTTTACCGTCTCTACCACGGTGAGTGTTCTGACGAGCTCTTCCAACTAATCCCACCATCTCCTTTCCTACATAGGACAACACGTGCAGGCCTTAGATGTCACCCTCACACTGTGCAGAATATACGAGCAAGAACCAAGCGGTTCGGAGACTCTTTTCTTTGCCGCACCACTAAGACCTGGAATTCATTACCAGCACACGTCTTTCCTTCTTCCTACAGTCCCGGGGCCTTTAAGCGGGGCGTGAAAAAGCATCTGATGAGGCCGCCAAGCTGAGTGCCACCATTGTAGCACTTAGTGTCTGTAATGGTGACCCTCTTTCCTGAGACTTTGCCTTTAGCTTACCATCAGGCGAGGTGAGGTCAAGTTGGCGTGTCCTATATAAAAAAAAAAAAAAAACCTTGTTACACTCGCGCTGCCGACCATGAAGAAACCTTCTGATACCCCTCTTGAAGAACTCCATATTGTAGGTGCTTGGGCCCCCTCCGGCCATATTGGCAACCGAGATTCATAACCAGTTTTTGAAAAAGAATTAATATTCTTCTTACGCTACTAGTTGCCTAAAAAGAAATTATATTCCTGTCCCACAACTAGCGTTTATATTACTGGAGTTTCGCAACCAGGTTGCCGAAAAGGAAATAAATGTATTTGTTTACAACTGGTTACCAAATAAGACTTGTAATTCTTATTTCACAACTAGCATCACCTAGAATATTCTAAAATCAAACAGACTTTTCAATAAAACCTATATACAGAAGTTCAATGGTGCTACTTAAAAATATAAATGTATATTTGACAGCTTTGACATCTGCTCCATATACAATTTATATTCCTTGTATTCTGCAGTGATGCACATAAGGTTATCTAGTATTTATTGCTAATAATAGCGACAACTATTAATCAAGTGTCCAGTGATCACACCATTACATATCGGACGGGTATTCATAATGTCTACTTCAAATGTATATCCCACACGTGATATTATATTTATTAGTACGAAAAGAGGAGGAGTGTCAATGCTGTACAATGATCGCCAATATCACCGAAAAAAGATTTATGTTAATAAGAACTCGTTCTGGAAATGTTTCACAACAAAAGGATGCAAAGGTAATATCACTTTAAACAGTCGTAACGAAATTGTGAAACATAGTGCACACATACTGGGTTGTTTGGGTGACAGCGGTAAAAATATTATTAAAAAGAAAATGGATGATCTTAAACGGAAAACTAGTAGCAATTTTGAATCGATTCCCAAACAATATAATGACATGGTTCGTGATTTAAAAAATGATGGATGTGATTTAATAGCTGATGTACCAAAATTTAATAGTGTTAAAACTGGGTTATATGCTGAAAGAAACAAAGTTGTTGGTGCTAAGAAATTACGATTTGCACGTGCACTTGATGTGACAGTGCCAAAGAAGTACGAAAAAATGCTACTTTGTGATTATATTGACGAAAATAAAGATTTAAGATTGATTATTTTCTGTAATGATAATATGAAAACGGAAATTAAGAATATTAGTCACTTTTTGGCTGATGGCACTTTCAAGAGTTGTCCTAAGGGGTTCCATCAATTGTACACGATACACGGATATGATGATAAAACTCACGTAATTACCCCTATATTTTATGCCCTTCTACCAAACAAGAAAACAGTAACTTATAAATTGTTACTGAAATTGATCAAGAAGCAGATTTCTGATTTCCAACCAGCTAAAATTACGCTCGATTTTGAGGTAGCTGCTATAAATGCCTTTCAGCAAACATTTCCTGAAATCATCTTTAAAGGCTGCTTCTATCATTTCAATCGCTGCTTGTGGAAAAAAGCGAAATCCCTGAAGATAACTACAAGAGTATTGAAAAGACACGTATCAAGATGTATCGGGATAGCCCGCTTGCCACAGAGTGACATTAATGAAGGATATAAATATGTTATTGGAAGAAGCCCTAAGGACAATAAAATTAAAAAGTTCAACATATATTTTCAAAATCAGTGGTTTAAAAAACATAATTTCGGCAATTCTTGTTCTTGTGCAAAAGAAATTATCAGAACTAATAACAACATTGAAGGTTGGCATCGCAAAATTAACAGTTTTGTTGGACGGACACATCCTACTTTAGCACATCTACTAGACGTGTTAGATTCTGAAAAATCATTGTACGATTTAAAAAAAACAACAAACAAGAAAAAGAGGGAATATGCGGAGATAGATCAGGAAATTGAGTCAGCGTTAAACGATTTACAAGAAAAAGTGATTTCTGTCGGACATTGCATAGAAATCATAAGCCCTTTTGTCATGTCTTGGTGAATGGATGCTAATAGATAAAAGATAATATTAATGATAGGTATTAGATTTAGTTGAGAAATCAGTAACTTTGTGTTTTGTTAGATTAGAAATATGCGATTTAGTTTTTAAGTTTTTAACTTATAAGTAATAATAATTGTTTTGTATTTGATATTTGCCTTTTATTAATATGTAGACTAAATATTAAACCAGAAAACACAGTGTCATGTCATGATTCAGTTGGTTCGAATGTACGGAATCAATTTGATTTCTAGGCAACTATAGAACCCTGCCACAATCTGAATGATATAAGGCCGTTTGTAATAAATAAAAATAAGTAAACTTTTTTTAAGTAAACTTTTTTTTTTTCAATCAGTAATAACTCTAAAACTAGGCGAAATCGAGAAACGTTTAAATGAAATTTTAGTCTTAAAATGGGATCAGGAGTAAACTGTTAAAATTATTTGGTTTTCTCATGAGCACCGTGTATATTACGAAATAACGAGCTAGGAGTTTCAATCGCCAGATAAATATATCTATCACAAAAAATATCACTATCGTTTTCATCACACGTATTAATGACAATGACAGCTAACATATATCTGACAGATATTATTTATCTGGCGATTGAAAAACCAGCCCTTAATAAATAAAAATATTAAATCATGCACCTACTAAAGGCTAAGTAACGGAGACCTATTCTTCTTTGGCAACTAGTTGTGGGACAGGAATATAATTTCTTTTTAGGCAACTAGTAGCGTAAGAAGAATATTAATTCTTTTTTAAAAACTGGTTGTGAATCTCGGTTGCCAATATGGCCGGAGGGGGAAAACCGCGATATCAATGCATTGTAGTTAGACCTGTTGTTGGATTTTTTAGGGCTGTTAGGGCTCCAACTACGCAACCGTGACAGCCTCTGTGTCTTGGGCTGTAGTGAACGAGGGTGCTAAACAAGAGTTGGGGTTATCCCCACTCTGTGCAATTTTTTTTTTAATTTACACAACATAAACTCAGGCCTGTATCCCCGAAGGGGTAGACAGAGGTGCTAGCACCCACATTTCGCCAGTCTATGTTTAGGTCCCAATGTAATAGGTGACGAGCCTATTGCCATTAACCGGGCACTTATAAACCTGCGATAAATACACACATAACTTCGAAAAGCATCAAAAAGTCATTGGTTGGTAAAACCTGGGATCGAACCCGATACCTCGTCACAGCAGTCCATTACCCATACCACTAGGCTATCGCGTTTTTGTAAACCTAGATAGAATCCGTTGCTACGTGATTTTATTTTATACATACATACGTATATTATAATCACGCCTTTATCCCCGGAGGGTTAGGCAGAGGTAAATTAACACCCACATTTCACCAATAATTTTATTCGGTCCCACGTAATATGGGGGTGAGTCTATTGCCGTATTTCAGGCACTATTGTTGACTCGAGCCATGCATCTGAGGCTGAGTCTAGATATATCTGTCTGATGTTAAACAGTTCTATCCCTTAGTCGCCTTGTACGACACCGCATGGGAAGAGATGGGGAGGTCCAAATTCTACTCTGCCGGGAAACACGCGACTTTCAACATAAACTTCTTAATTCTTTATTGTACACAAACAGTACAGAGGTCAAACACAAAATAAATATAAAAGAAATATGTACAAAGACAGAGCTTAACTCAGTATGAGGTCTCTACCAGCAAACCTTTGAGTAGCAGAGAAGCAGTTAAACTGCCTACAGTAACATAACATAAACTCACGCCTATATCCCCGAAGGTGTAGGCAGAGGCGCTAGCACCCACATTTCGCCAGTTTCCTACAGTATCAAATATTAATACTAACCTATCTTTTTTTCAGATTGACAAACTACCTTCAGCACTGAATATTAAAAAAAATATTTAAAAAATTGGACTGTTTCAAACAATGGAACAGATCGGTCACCTGATAGTAGAGGGGGGTGGACACAAGAAAAAAAAATACTGTTGTGTCTAATGTTGCTCTGGTAGAAATTCTTCTCCAGGCATTAGCGTATTTGCAACATTGGAACGATTCACTGCAGAAGCCATTAAGAAGAAGAGCCATAAAGCATGGCGACAATGGAGCCACTATGGATGTGCCGTGTGTGTATGGCTGAGGATGCTCGGATGCATCCGATCGCATACACACATCTTCAGAACACGTATGAGTCCCTAACTTCTATACCTGTAAGTCCATGGCTATCTATACTTACTATAATAATAATCCCATACTCACAGGTAGTGTGGAACCTCTTAGCCTTAGGAGGGATTTTGCCGAAAGAGCCAACGTCCGAGTGCCATCACAGCGACGCGAGCGAGGACTCAGGTCCGCACACGCTCACTGAGTGTCCGGCGTGGGAGACGCCGAGGCGGGAGCTTGTGGCAACCAAAGCGACCCACAGGCGGCGTGCGTTTTAGTCGGTTCGCGTCCGACATAACCTCCTCCACCGGCTCCGGTGGGGAGGTATCCGTGGGGATTTTGCGCACGTAAAAAAAAAAGGAGGGATTTTGCTTAATTGTGTGTGTTCTACCACCTATACAATGGTTTGTGCTCAGATGAAACGTAGCTACATTCTATCATCGCAACTCTCGCCATAGGCAGGGAATTCATCCTCACACATTGCGAACTGAGACGGTGCGCACTGTGCGGTATGAAAGAAACTTCATCCCACGCACACTCAAGCTGTGGAATGACCTCCCTGCTGCGGTTTTCCTAAGCGCCCACAATATGGGATTCTTCAAGAGGGGCATCAGAAGGTTTCTTCATGGTCGGCAGCACGAGTATAACACCCCTGGTGTTGCAGACGTCCATAGGCCACGGTAACCGCTTCCCATCAGGTGGGCCGTGTGCTTGTCTGCCGACTAAGTGGTATAAAAAAAATAAAACTCCACAGGGGCAGCTTGTGGCGAGCTGTTGGTGCGTGGCGACACCACGTACCCCGATTCTCCCGAGGATTAGGATTTATTCCCCCTCACCTTGTGTGCTTGCCTTTATTGGCCGGCCATGAGTGGAGTTGCTAGAGCAGAACCTAAGCTCCAGGTTGGACGTGTAAAATGTCATGACACCGGGGCATGCTGACTGGTATACCGCAAACTTGCGCCCCGCAGACTCACCTCTCGACAACCTTAGCCACTCAACGGATGTTGCTCCATGGTTGCATTATGTGTCTATTTTTATGGGGCCCATGCAATGAGTTGGCAAGACACCGCCTGCCTTTTTACAATTTTGAGACTTGTTGTCACGGCAAGCGTCCACTAGCCCATTCACCAGTCCATCCAATACTCAATCCCATAGCCTATAATTTAGTTTCCATCGCGGCCACAGCACCGCACTGGAACTACTGGTCCGATTTGAATGATTCTTTCAGTGTTGGGTAGTCCATTTATTGAGGAAGGTTTTAGGCTATATATCATCACGCTTCTACTTAAGGGAGCGGAGCATTGATAATATTATTTATAATTCCTCCTTCCTCTGTCGCACCATTAAGGCCTGGAATTCATTACCAGCTCACGTGTTTCCTTCTTCCTACAGTCCCGGGTCCTTTAAGCGGGGCGTGAAAAAGCATTATGATGAGGCCGTCAAGCTGAGTGTCACCATTGTCACACGGTATGTGTAAGTAATGGTGACCCTCTTTACTGGGACTTTGCCTTCAGCTTACCATCAGGCAAGGCGAAGTCGAATTGACGTGTCCTATATAAAAAAAAAAAAAAAAATTAACAAATCCGGCAATTTTTCATACATATTTTGAAGACTAAAACATACGGGCTCAAAGGGATATGAAGCTTCAAAATATACCCCGGGCGAAGCTGGGGTGGGTCAGCTAGTCTAACATATACTTTTATTGTACGACAGCTCGAGACAGAAGACAATAGACCGATGTTTGTCTGCTACATCTGCTACGCGAGGCTCGAGAACTGCTACCAGCTCAAAAAGGCGTGCCTCCTGAGCGATACCCTGTTCACGCAAATACTGGGCAGATACAATCCCTTGGTAAGAGATACTCAATAACGACTGGTTATATTTTATACACCTTAGGTGACAGACAACCACACGGCCCACCTGATAGAAAGTGGTTACTGTGTCCTATCGGTGTGTGTAACATCAGGGGAGACACACTCGTGCTGCCGTCCCTGTAAGGACCTTTTTTTATATATTTATTTGGCACACAAAACAGAAAACAATCAAAATTTTACAAAAATCATTTGAAGGTTCAGTTCCAGATTGAGTTCCAAAACATGTGTACTCAGCATGGTACAATTAAAAAGCGTGCATTAAGTAAAACAATAAAAATAATAATCATAAACCAAAAATAATAAACAAAACAAAACAATAGGACAATATTACAAGATATCATGGTTAAAAAATTAGACATAGTAATTAATCCGTGTAACAAAGCAACAACAAATTTATAGCTTGGCTATAACCTTTTTAACAGCATTCTTGTATGTTGAGAAACTAAGACTGAAAATATCTATCTCATTCTCATGTAGGAGCTAATAATAATAATAATAATCTTTATTCTTCATAAATTTACAAAATTAATACAATTTCTGAGGTCTCCTTTTAAGTAGCAAAGGATACTTGTGCCAGGAGACCTCGCTTCTCCATAATTACAATAAATTAAACAATTCAACAGAGAAACAGGCAATAAACAGAATAAAGACAATACAAACTAAATTAAGGTTAGTTATTAACGGGTTGAGTGTGTGAGAATATGTGTGTGTGTGTGTGTGTGTGTGTGTGTGTGTGTGTATGTTTGTGAGTGAGAGAGAAGACAAGGAGAGAGGAATAGATTTAACCCATATAGAACAGCAAGCTACAATCCTACGTAACCCGCACCTGGGATTGGTATGCCGGCTGTAGCCGGCACAGGCCTCTGTGCCTGTGATGAAGTGATTACCCTAAAAAGTCTTAGGAAAGGGGAATCAAGAGCGATTCCAACTCTTCGTAGTTACTGTCTAGGAGCCAGGACGTTAACGTCTTTTTGCAATCACGGTCATTTAGTTTATAGATATTTAGAAGCTTATTTATTTGGTTATATATGAAAGATGACAGCCAGGTATATTGCCTTTGAGCATATGTAGTCGTGACTCTTTTGACATACGATACTTTATGCTTGCGTCTTTTCTTTAAGATATGAGGGTCATAAGGTAATTTCACATGCACTTTAAGCGTTGCCTTCAGTATAAATAGTTTCCTGATAGTTAAAAGATTACAGGTAGCGTATAGGTTTTCGGTAGGATATCTGAAAGGTTTAAAATACATGACCTTGAGTAGGGATCTTTGGGCTCTCTCAAGATCAAGAATCAACGTCTTACCCGCCCCACCCCATACAGGTATACAATATGTAATGATTTTTGGCCTAACGATATATATATCTGAGTTACGAGAGTTTTTGTAGTAACGTGTCTTAAGGTCTTGAATAGCCAGATCAGCCTGCGTGTCCGATTCATGACCATTTCAGTATGTGCCCGCCAAGTAAGACACTGGTCAAGCATAACCCCCAGATATTTCGTCTCCTTAACTTTATTGATTGTACTACAAGTACATTTGGTATTCAGTGGGATGTTACATCTGTGTATTCTTATTTGAAAATCTGGCTTAGGTTGGGCAGGGGAATATATTGTGAATGCGATGTAGTTAGTCTTCGCAGTGTTCAGTGATAAGAGATGAGAGTTCAACCAGTCCGCAACCTTAGCCAAGCCTTTCTCCGCTGATAGGCGAACAGAGTCCCATGTTTTACCAGTAAAGACGATGGCGGTATCATCGGCATACGAAAAAATACGTCCCTGCTCCAGATTCATTTTACATAGATTGTTTATGTATATCAAGAACAGTGTAGGAGATAGTACACTGCCTTGGGGAGTGCCAAAAGTTATAGTGGCCTCATCAATCAAATGGTCACCGATTTTCACTCTCTGTGTTCGACCGCTTAAGTAATCCTTTAGGAGGGCCAATGGCGTACCCCTAACTCCTATACTCTCCAACTCACCGACGAGGATGGGAACGGAGACTGTATCGAATGCTTTTTTCAGGTCTAGGAAGACAGATATACATTTTACTCCCATCCCTACGTTATCTACTATGTGGGAGGTTAGGGCTAAGACTGCGTCCTCTGTGGAGATACCCTGCCGAAAGCCAAATTGGGAGCATGAAAGGATTTCAAACTTACGCAGATAATTTATTAGACGTTTATTAATCAATTTCTCAATGATTTTTGAAATAGCAGGCAACACGGAAATAGGTCTATAGTTAGATACATCGTCTCCGTTCCCACCCTTGTAAATTGGCGTAATTAGAGCTTGTTTTAGAGGAACAGGGAAGACGCCCTGTCCAAAGCAGAGATTGGCCAGCCGGGTAATGATCGGTACGACTATTCCGTAGGAGGTTTTTAGGAACTGTGTAGTTATGTTATCCCATCCCGGTGCGCTACTCGATTTAAGAGTCATGATTATGCTATAGACTTCCTGTGGGTCAGTTTCTAAGAGCACAAAAGAGGAAACCATTAAGTTACATTTGGTGTTCCTACTAAGAGAGATTAATGTATTTTCAGCAACGATACTTTGGGCTAGCAATTGGCCGATATTTGAAAAATAGTTATTTACATAATTAACTGCTTCCAGGGGAGATTTATGTGAGTCTAACAGTTCTAAGTTTTTAGTATCTCGGGGTTTCCTATTTGTGATTATGTTAATAGTTTTCCATAAATTCTTTGGGTTATTACGATTTTTAATAATTAGGTCCTGGTCATATTTCCTTTTTTGTTTTTTAATTAAGTTGTTGCAATGGTTCCGGTATCTTTTGTAGGTTATTTTAAGTATTTCGTTATTTGGATTTAAGCGTAGTTCCCGTTGGATATTATTTCTATTTCTAATACATCTGAGTATACCTGCAGTGATCCAAGGTTTAATAGGACGGTAATTTTTTGAAACAGTTTTTAAGGTGGTGCTGTTTATCAGGCAGTGCTGAATTATTTTGATCAATTGAGTAGCTAATGTGTTTGCGTTTTCAATCAAGTGTAGGTTTTCACAGTTGGTTTCTTTAAGACAAGTTAGGGCCTTCTCATAGTCAACAACTTGAGTAGTTTTCTGGCACTTATATAGGTTATTTGTATTGGATAATCTTAAGAAAATCAGAGAATGGTCCGTGATTGTGGCATCAAACACGGAAATTGAGGCACTAACACTTCTTTTGATTTTAATCATGAAATGATCCAAGCACTTACCCAGTCTCGTAGGGTACGAGTGACCTGGTAATAAGCCATGAGAAGCCATCATGTTTAAGTAATTTAACCTATTTTCTTGTTCGTGGGATAACTCCTCTTCATGGTAAATAGTATTGATATTAATGTCACCCGTTATTATAATATTTCTACAATTCTTTAAAGTGGACAAGTGATTATCGAGGGATCGTATGAACATGTTCGCATGTGTGTTAGAGGGGGATCTACAGGGTGTTACAGAAAGGTGTGGTCATATTTAAGGGTCGTTACACATGCCTGATAACCAGTCGATATGCACCGGCCAATGTACAAATAGTAATAAAGTGATGACTTCGTTAGTCGTCTTACAAAATTGTTAAATTCGTTAAAATTTTCGATATTTAGCAAAAGCGGTCTGTCACAACACTATTGTATTTTGTTCTTTCGCGATAAGTTCAATTGAGTCCAATAACCTCTGCAAAATCTCTAATCTCAGCTGTGCGCCTGGTAGCCGGCCTACCAAGCGTAGGTATAGTTAGAGATAGGTTACATCAGAGATATTTTGACTATCACTTACCGGGGCCTGTTCTCCTTACAGCGAAACGGTGATGTACCTGATCTGGTCGCACTAATTTATCACTTCACGATCGCGACACAAGGAGTTTAAACTATCACTTATGTAGGTCACAAAAACATAAGAGTACATGTACACATGAATGAAGAGTTTATGACGCCACAGTATGCGTGAAACTCCAAGGCATACCTACGTTTAAAAAATTATAGCAACGCGCAACGGCTCAAAATGTCCACCACGTTGCTCAATGCCGTAACATGCTACCACGCACGCTTCGAAACATATCTGGGGTTACGCTACTGAAAATCTCTGATATTCGGGCTTCCATATTCTCTCTGCTGTCACATGCTGTACTGTACACTTTTTCTTCACGTAACCTCAGAGAAAATAGTCGAGCGGAGTGAGATCCGGGGACCTCGCCGGGCAAGCGACTCTCACTTCACCGCCACGCCCAATGCTCTGATCAAAACGCATCTTTAAATACGCGCGAACTTCCCCCTTGAAATGAACGGGTTTCACTCCGATAACCGTTCCAGCTCGCCGGGTACCTACTCGTACTCGGGTCTACTTCAAAATGCCGAGAATACGATCGTCTAAAGCAGTGGGCGTCGTCACGAAAACTTCCAGTGTGTTGAAGGTGGTTCACCATCTTCCTAAAACACTCCAAAGAGGGAAACCGCCGACGGTCACCCTCTAGTCTTCCGTCCACAAATATCTCACTGTACAGCCGACGAGCTTTTCGCAAGCTACCATCAGCTGCGCCAACACAAAGCATCATCTAATATTCGCTATTACTAAAAACCGACATTTTCACTGCACAACAGAACAACAACTAGTCTACAAATAAACATGTAAACAACCTACAGAAAAGAAGTCGGCACAAGTAGGTACATACGAATGTTGCCAACCATTAATCTATCTAATTCTAATTATCTAATTTAATATGTAGAATTTTGAAAAATCCACTGACCTTCCTTTCATTTTTAAGGTAAATATGACTGAAAAACCTGCAGTTAACTAATTAATGGTTAAATCAATCCCTTTGTTCAGAACAATATTCCATTTCTACTAAAAAGTACATTGCCTAGGTACATTTTGCTATCTGTTCGCGCTAAAAATCTGAAGTAAATGATAGCTTCGTGCTCAGTGGTTAAGGTCGGCCTTTCTACTGAAAATCACAAGTTTTAATCATACCGAGAGGAGATAGAGCCAGAGGAGAAAGAGGAGAAAAAGTTGAGGAATCAGGAAATAAGTAATACATTAAATTTTCACGATATTTTTCTTTGCATATGACAAGACTTACCTACTCTGCGGATGACAAGACGCAAAACAAACGAACCGGTTTTCGTCTTCTATCTTTTAAAAAGCATAAACGCGTAAAAATACATTTTAATTTACTAATAAATTTACCACTTTTTCATTTGAAATCTACGCTGCTTCTACTATTTTTAACATACCATCTACAGATTTTATAAAATCAGTTATGGCAACATTGATGCCTACTGTTTTACGCACTTTGGCGCCAAATATTATGTCCTTGGCGGCACCGATTGTCCGCATCAAAAGCGCCGCCACGCATCGCGGTCTCGTCAAAGGACTCCGCGGCCGAACGTATTACCTATGAAATTAGGGTAGAGGTACAGGTTTACGTCCATTTAAAATTTTTATTTTAATATTTAAATCTGGATTTTTCAACTATGACTTTGTGCTTCTTTCAAGTGCAGAAACCCCCTCGCATTGAGTTTGGGTTGGACAATGAATGGACTATCGCGCTCAAATTAAATAAAAATCAGAGTTGTGTACTTACTCTGAAAAAATAATCGCAGCTACCATTCAATCTACTCGTTGTCTGTTGTTATGTAAGAGACAACTTTTTCGACGCCGTGATTTTCGTATCATTCAATAACGGGTGGGCAAACAAACATACGACCCACTGACTGAACAACATTGTTATTAAAAAAGAGTATGTAATTCAGTAGAAATACATCCGATACTAAGAATGCAGAAAATAATAAAATTGTGACCATGGTCGAATACTAGTCAGTTCACCCTATTTAGGTATAGGAAAAAAATAACAAATGATTTTTTCGTATCAATTATTTTAGGGTACCGTAAAATCTTGTTTCAAAAATTTTGAAGAAACGACTCTTACATTTTATGTTATCCTGGTATTTGAACATATTTTTATTCACTTTACCATACCTTTTTATGCTTTAAGAAAGGTTTTGTATTAAATAAAAATTGGTACGGAACCAATCATAATAAAGAGCGTGGCGATTTGGAGTGAAAGAGAAGATATTTTAATATTATGAAATATTTTAGGGTACCGCAATTAATGTTACTTTAACGAACACTTATGAAGGACCTCTTAGAGTTATGTTATCCGGGTACGACATGATATACCTTGGTAAGTTCTGTGTGCATTTTTGTACACTGCCGTTATTTATGTTGTGCGCCATTGTGCGCATTATCATGACACCTGGTTTCCCAAACGTAACGAACAAACAAATCTCAAAAAAAATCCGATAATAAATAACTAGGAAACTCAAACTAAGGCAAACGTGCAACGATCACAGTGTTGCGGATGCTGCTTTTTTTATACCACTTAGGTGGCAGACAAGCACATGGCCCACCTGATGAAAATTGGTTACCCTGGCCTATGGACGTATGTAACACCAGAGGGAACGCACTCGCGCTGCCGACCCTGTAATCACAGAGTTTCTGTGCCGTCAGTGTAGACAAAGCAGGACATGCCTTTAGTTTTCTTACTGACAGCACGAATTCTCCAGTGAGCTCTAGCTACCCTAACACAACACGAAGTTATTATGGCCGCGGTATTTTGTAGGGCGGAGGTACTTCCCTAGTCGGACTGCTCAATTGGGCGGAAATACCGCCTTGTCCAACCTCCTGCTGGTCTCGAAGGACGAGAGCGTGCGGGGATGCGAGAGAAAAACAACCCTGTTTTCGAACCTGTTGCCATATTAATTCCGTATGGAAAAGTACGGTATCCTCATTTTACCCTGGAAAGGGGCGGCTCCTCAACCAGCCCTTTGAGGCTTTGTCTGCTCTCCACTGTGTCCTATGCTACTCAGGCACACTTGAAGAGTCACCCAGCAACCCTTTACAGGGGCATTCCTGGCTCGGTCGGGATTTTGGGAGAGGAGAGGTGCTGCCGTCTTCACGCGCAGTTGCGCTGCGGAGATTCGCAACCAAGCATCTCTATGTATCGTGTACCTACCCAACAACTTGGAATTTTGTTCTATTTAACTTCTCATCAGGTGGGCCGTGTGCTTGTCTGCCACCGAAGTTGAATAAAAACCGAAAATTTATTTTTTGCATAACATTTCAATAAAATTGGGTACGGAACCAATTTTAATTAGTTTAATATTAAGGGGCGTGGCTGGAAATTCGGTAGTCCACGACTCCTGGTATTGAATGTAGGTTAACCTTTACCTAAGGTATCTTTGAGACAAGTCTTACATTTAGCATGGATGATTTCAGGAACATAAAAATGTTTTATTATTGCTTAAAGTAAGTTTTGTTTTATTTTAATACTATTTTAACAAGTTATAAGCTGTTTCAGAATTTCTTTGCCCGATATAAAAAAAAAATTGTTTAGGTACAAAGTAAGTAAGATAATATTGAGACAGGGCCTATCAAATCCGATCGTTTGGTAAACCTACTCGGGTTCAAACCGTAGAGTTCATTTGTAACAGCGCGCTGCAGCTGCTGCAGCCCTGGTTGGTTTTTTAGTGTTGTGCATTTGTCGACAATTTCCACTAGCTTACACATGGTCGATAAAAAAGAAAATTATTTATCTACGTGATACAAAGTAAATTGGTGTTTATACTCCTGCGGAAAATTTATTTATATCACACGTAATGCGTCCCTCGAATATGACCACACCTTTTTGTAACACCCTGTATAAATACCTAGAATAACAATGTCTTGCATCCTTATTTGTAGGCATGATGCATGGGTCAGTACTATTTCTCTTACACTAGCCACACGCGCGTTCTTAATGTAAGCAACCGTACCATCACATTTGTTTACCTGTTCAGTAGTGAAGTAGGATTGATAATTTGCAAGTTGAGGTATGTTTTTGTTTGCATTAAGTTGACATTCACTGAGAATTATTAAATCCAGCTCAAACTTGAGTTCGCTCAATTGAATTTGTAGGGCATTTATATTTTTATAAATGCTTCTGATATTTTGAGACAAAATGGTGAGGTCTGAGTTGCGTATCTGGATATGTTTAGAGAAATTTTCAATTGGTTGCTGATCAGCCTGTGCTATGGCCAAGTTATCCAATTCAGTTATAGTTAAAAGTGAGCTAGTCATTGTAGTGTAATTAATAGCTAATATATGCAAGTACCATCTTCACTTTTAGATACCATGTTGTACAAACAAATGTTTGGGCGGCTAAATGCATTACTGTTATTTGCGAGCTTTTTGTGTTGATTATTGTGATTATATTCTTGAAGATGACTAGAGAGCTATGAGGGATGGAGTGCTTAATATATTGTAAGGAATAATAATGTTTTGAAGGAATTAAGTATGGAGCGGCTAGATGTGGCGATTGTCTGAAATTTAGTGTAAGTGTTACAATGGCTTGTGTAATGTGTGGGTGTGTGCATGTGATGAATGTGCAGGTGAGTAAGGTAGGGTGAGTGAGTATTAATCTGTGAAGGTAGAAGAAAAGGTGAGCGCGCGCAACATATAGATTCAGGTTAAATTCCGTACATTGTAGGTACAGTGGGTTATTTAGTAACTTGTTATGTAATGCGTTACAAGGGCAATAATACAAAATAAGATGAGTAAAAACAGAGCATTCTAGTCATTCTTGCATTAATTTGTTGACTTGCGGTTCGTTCGTAATTAATATAGTTGGTGAGTTATCTTCTTTCTTGATATAAATACGGCCAAATGCGGTCCAACAGTATTTATAATTTTTAGACCGCATCAGGTCTCGTGCCAGAAAGAATAGACGGGCCCCTTTAGTGGTCAAGCGTTCAGACACATAGATTGGGGCATATTCATTGGTAGTGAGTCCGAGGTGTTGAGCTTGTAGCTTATCCTTATTCTTCCTGTTGTAGGATCGCGACGCTTTTAAATAGTTTGTCTTTGTGCTAGTTGACTGGAACTCCAGGACGATCGGGCCGCTTTTATCGCTACCTCGCTTGTTTGGTACACGGTAGATGTCGCTGATGTCATTTTTTTGGATGGGATATTTGATTACTTGTGATAAGCTTATAGCCATTTTTATCAGTTCATCCGTGGTTTCCTTACCTATTTTAGGCACATTTTTGAGCTCGAGGTCACCCTTACGGTTCGCACGCTGTAGGTCCTCAATTCTATCCTCCAATAAGGCGATGTAATCACTATCCTTCCTAGATTTCAGTTCAAGTTGCTGAATCCTCTTAGTCAGTGTTTCACATTGAGTCGACAGAAAGGTTATAGATTGCTCGATGTTGTTATTCGTGTTTTTAATTTCCGTAAGTGAATTGGAGATTTTGTTGATTTCCTCTTTTTGATCAGTCATGAAAGTGGAGATCAAGCTTTTAACCTCCTCCACGAAGTCTGATAGTTCTACTTCGCGATCGTGATCCCCTCTAGCTCGTTTTGCACGCTGATATATGTAATTAAGCGGTGTTACTTGCTCTGCTTGCTCTGTAATATTAGATTCAGAGATTGATTTCCCGATGGTATCTTCCATTTGAAGTAGGAACAGGAAACGTACAGTGAGCAAGCAGGTCGAAACTGTCCCAGGAGGAAGTGCGTGTAATAATTCTAGCCAAAGCTTCTTCTTCAAAGCGCACGTTGTTTATGTTTGTGGCAAAAGTACCAGGAGATTATAAAGTGGTGGGGTTAGTCGTTAGTGCAAAATAGGCCAGGCCTATTTGTCCTTGAATGGGCGGGGTGGGCGGAGCTTGAACTGCCAATCAGGGGCAGGTAGGTGGGGTATCGTCCGAAGCCTGACAATGGCGTCGGATGCGCAGGCGCTGATTCGCTTGTATTGAGATAAAGGAATCACAGTACCTTATTGTGTCGGCTTGAAAGTACCAGGATATAATAACCAGCATAGAGGTTTTGCGGGTAGGTGCACATTCAGCCAGCCAGTACAGATGCGGTCTTCGCAGCTTATGTTCTCCTATTATTTCGATTGAATTAACTTTGTCGAATTTGAGTTTATTCCGTTCACTGACAACACAGTCTCTGCACGTCCACACTTTGCAGCGGTCCGGGGAAGAAGGAACAGGAGCTCATTATATAGACGACGCATTCTAACAATCGGGTTGAAAAAAGATGTGTACATTTAATACTGTTACGACGGCCTGTCGATATCTCGAAAACTAATAATCGAATCTTCAAGAAATAAAAACGCTAACGTTAGTGACGAGGTACTCTACCGAATGGCATAGAAAAATCTAGAATCGTCAACACAAAGTCACAACGTACCTACGAGTACCTACACACTCTTTTGAATTAAAACAAACAATAGGTAAACATCGAGAATGTACTCGAAGGTCAGCGACGGCGGCAAGATCAAAGAATAGGTATTTATCGCTCGCGAACTTCCTAGATAATTCGATCCTCCTAATTGAGAGGTATAAAAACATGCTCGCATAGCAACACGATTGATACTGTCTTTGAGATCGATAACGAACACAGCGAACTTAAGCGACCGAAGAAGATTCTACCTGCGACCTGAGCAACGACTGTGGACTATTGTGAACTACTGAGCGACTGGAACTGTTGAAGAAGTACTGTGTGTACTAGTGATTAAATTGTCTAGTTTGTGGTGAGCTAATAAATCTCTTCGTTGAGTAAACGGCATTTAATTGTACCCCGTGCACGTAACAATACGAAGCTCTTAAGGTGAGGACCCTAATCAATCAATTATCCTATCTCAGTATACTGCTGGATAAATGCCTCTCCCAATGTCGGCAGCTTAGTGTTTCCACGCCGGCCAGACGGGTTGGTACAAGGTTTTATTGCGAGTTTACCTTTTTTTTTACACCACTTAGGTGGCAGACTAGCACACGGCCCACCTGATGGAAAGTGGTCACCGTGGCCTATAGACGTGTGCGAAACCAAGAGAGTCACACTCGCGCTGCCAACCCTGCAAGCATTGAGAGTTTCTGTGCCGTCAGAGTAAAAGACAAGTAATATCGTCTGCGTATTTTTCCGTTAGTGGCCTCTGACGACACCCTTTTGATGAAATGGGGTGGTGATACTAGATTATTGTCTGAACTAGCACGTAGGCTATTTTTTATCGTTGGACCTGGACGTATCCCATCACCCATGGGAACTTACCTATGGGTGATGGGACACGTGCTAAGCCGTGGGAAACACCAGAGGTACCTTTGAATATAAATATAATATACCGCGGTCATTATAACCTCGTGTTGTTTCCAGTGGTGAGTAGGGTAGCCAAAGCTCACTGGAGATTTTTGCATGTCCTGGTTCGTCTTTTACACTGACGGTACAGAAACTCTTGTGCTTACAGGGTTGGCAGCATGAGTGTAACTCCCTTGGTCTTGCACACGTCCATAGGCTACGGTAACCACTATTCATTAGGTGGGCCGTGTGCTTGTCTGCAACCAAGTGGTATATCAAAAAAGTCTAATAAAACCATAGGGACCACATAACTATAAATTTGCAGAACTGCAGTAATTGCAACTTTAACTTTTAAAATGTTCAGCATTGTTTTGATTAATAAATAAATATAAACGTAATTTCTATCGAAAAAAAAAAATTGTTTGTATTATGTTGTGTACTATAAAAATTAGGTATGTGGAGGTAGGTACCCCAAATTGGGAGTGCGGACCTTCAGGATGCACCCTGGGCAGCAGGGATATCAGCGCCGGTGTCCGAGTAAAGGGGGCAAGTGTCTCCGTAGAGGATTGTTCGGAGGATCTCCACGTGTCCCTCTGACTTGCATGGGGCATAGTGGAGAGTAGGCAAAGAGCGGATGACTCTATTGCCTGCCGGTAAACCCCCCACAGATCCAGTATGTTAATTTGATTACAGTTCCTCTCAAACGGAAGGGGTATTGGAGAGCGGCTTGAAATAGTCCATCCAGTTATACAACTGTCACTGACGGGGAGTGACCCAACAGTGGACCCAGTCGAGAAGAATTCACTCCCGGGAAATATAGAAGTAATCTTATTAGAGGAACTAGCTGTCTCATACGACCACGCGTCGCAAGTGGAGCCTCGCGACCGCGTCGAGCTTGGAATAGATCAAGGTATTATTTGTAATTGTAAAGCAAGCCCTGATTCTACTAAGTTTATAAACATAACATAACGTAAAGTAACGTAACGTAACGTAACGTAACTTATCTTAACTTAACTTATGTGGCGTAGCGGTAGAACATTCAACTGCTACGCAGGAGGCGCAGGTTCGATCCCTGCTCAGTGCAAATATTTGTATGCACAAATATGTATATTTGCATTGGCCTAGGTGTTTCTATGTATTTACTAAATATTGTATAACAATCAGCCAAAGCTGTGCATATCTATAATTGGTGTAGCACATACCTAATAACATCTTGCATTACTACTCATAAGAAAATGTTTGTGTATACATTGTTGATATGCCTAAATAAATAAATTAACACTTAATTGACATACAGCACTTTGATATACTTAAATAATTATAAGATTTTGACATCAGTTTATAAGGGATTCTGACATAAAATTAGTATCTTTTTTTCTTTTGACCGTACAATTTCATATAGCAGAACAATCTCTTCACCAAATAACTTTTCACAACACCCTGACATTTGCAAGTTGTGGCAACACACAGAAGCCGTTCAATAAGAATTGAATTGAATTGACTTAAAATTACGTAGTATTGTTTATTTGACATCAATCTGTTTCTGATTTGTAATAATGTCTCGTTGAGTATATCTCTATGATCTCTTTATACAGGCATTAAATTAATTAATTATATTCTTTTTTGACAAATAACAGATAAATTTAACATTGTTAAACATTGAGTAACCCTTTGATTATCAAATAACCTAAGTAAAAATTATGTAATTAATAAAGGAACATTATATGATAGGAGAACCTAGTGGAATAGACTGGTGAGACGAGGTCTCGTGTTCGATCCCAGGTTTTACCATGGCACACACCAATGACTTTTCGATACTTTTCGAAGTTATATGTGTATTTATCACAGGTTTATAAGTGCCCGGTTCATGGCAATAGGCTCGCCACCTATTACATTGAGACCTAAACATAAACTGGCGAAATGTGGGTGCTAGCACCTCCGCCTACCCCTTCGGGGATGTAGGTGTGAGTTTATGTTATGTTATGTCATTATATAATAAATGTCTCGTGCTCATACATGAAGTTCACGAATACTCATATTTGTATGTCTACATTGACAGAACATGTTGAAACTCGCAATGCATTGTAATATACTTTGTAACATCATCTGTACATATGTTTCTTTAAATAAATTTATCTTCATCTTAAAGTCCAAAATAAAATGAAAAGAAAAAGCTCATTACATTTTTCATTCGGGCTAATACAAATATTTCTTTTTATCTAGGTATAAATGATCATAAAAGAAAAAGACTGCGCACACAGAAGACTAAAGAGGCAGTAGATGGTGAACAAATTCCAGCTGCAGCTGAGCAACTTGAAACAAACTCAATCATATTGATAGAAAATGAACAAATTACAGCCAAATCACTTGAAACAAGCTCAAGCAGTACAGTTGTTGAAGAAAAATCTGACGTCAAAAAGACAGAAAATGAGTGTTGTAGCAATCTCAATGGAGATGTGAGACTAAATAAAGAAAAGAAAACTAAAAAAACGGTTAGATTTAATATTGATGAAATCAATTTAGGTAGAGACACTTCAGCCAAAGAATTTGCAACGAACTCAAACACATTAACAGATGTTGAACTGACTACAACTGCAGTCAAGCCAATTGAAGTTAACTTAGGTACATTGATAGACAATGAACTTGAAACAAACTCAAAAACATTGTTAAACGATAAACAGGTTGCAAATAATGAATTGAAAATAAACTCAAACACATTATTAGATAATGAACAGATCGCAACCAAGCAACGAAAACTGCGATCACAGAGAACTCCTAACACATTTACAGACAATGAACATACTCCAACTGCATCGAAACATCTTGAAAGAAACTCAAACACGTTGATTGACAAGGAAGACTTTGTTGCTAAACAACTTGAAATAAACTCAAATAATTCGAAAATAAGGAAGACGGTTAGATTTAATATTGAAGAAAACAAATTAGGTAAAAACACTTCAGACAAAAATTGTGCAACAAACTCAAACAATGTAATAGATAGTGAACAAACTACAACTACACTTAAAGGAAGCTTGGTAGAGAATGATAAAATTGCAGAAAATGAACTTGAAACTACCTCAAAAAAATTGTCCGATAATGAACAGATTGCAGTCAATGTATTTGAAACAAACACACTTAAAGCAAAAGTTAGTCCCACTGCAGCAAAGCAACTTGATGTAAACTTGAATACATTGATAGACACTGAAAAGATTACAGAAAAAGTATTGGAAACTAACTCAAATACATTGAAAGACAGTGAGCTGATTGCAGTAAAACCACTTGAGACGAACGCAAATAAATCGAAAATAAAAAATATTGAACACACTGAACAAATTGCAGTTCAACAATGTGAAATAAACTCAAACACATTGGTAGATGATGAACAAATTGCAGCTAAACAAATTGAAACAAACTCAAATATATTAATAGACAATGAACCGACACTGGCTACAGTTGAGCCGATTGCAACAAAATCAGACAATAATGTTGTTGAAGAAATTGTTTATCAATGTAAAGTGTGTAAAAAATATTGCCCTTCACCTAGTCATTTAAGATGCCATGTCCTCTCACACTCAGGTGAGAAACCATATCAGTGTGATGTGTGTGCGTCATGTTTCAGTTTAAAGCCCAATTTAAAACGACACATTCTTACAGTACATATGGGTGAGTAATTATTGCTTGCAATATAAACTTATTACTCCTACAAATACAGGTGTTACCACTCGTTATCACCAATTTAAAACAATTGAATTTGTATTTAACAAGTTGCAATATGTCACAGGCTACAGTGTGAACACAGATGTGTTTTATACTCGTTTACAACTTGTTGGTTATACATACTATGTGAACTATAAAGTATCTGAGACCGTAAAAACCCATGCATAATATTGTAATTGCGGAAGTAACTCGGTCTATCTCTATATTATGCTTACACACTTAAACCACTTAACCGATTTTGATGAAATTTGCTATCGGGTTAGATTAAACCTTAAGAAGGGACATAGGCTATGTTTGGTCGCAATAAACGCTAGTACATGTATAAAACAAGTCAAGTCTTTTATAAGTATTGTATCAAATAAGTTTAAAACCTGTTTCTTGGTGAGAACGAGAAGTTAGCATATATCTAAATTCTTTTGGTTTGGCTTATACTACTTTTTGGAGGTACTGCCGCTTGACCTCGCAACCCCGAGAGCCTACACCGAATCGTCATCCGTCAAATAGCTACAGAACCTATGTTCACTGAACATTTTCCGTGTGAAAATCTCCACGAATGACACTCCACTGGCCACTGGGTCACCAGGGTCGTATGTCAGACTCGAACCGAATTAAACCGCACGCTGTCTTGGCAAAAGACGACGAAATACGTGTTTATCGCATACATTCATCATTGTATTCTACAGTACGCTGGCCAAAGTATTGCTACTTGTCTAGAGAAAGCTGCACTTAATTTATTTATTATTACCCAGGTACCAAAGTTCCTACGAAACCAAAGCGAAAAGACAAGAAGCGTACACAGAGAACTACAAGCACATTGATCCAAACTAAACAGACGATAGCTGCAGCTCGGCAACTCGCAGCAAAGTCGAATAACTACGAAAAAAGATCTGTTCGCCAAAATAAAAATAAACAAATTCGTAGTACAGACAAAGGAGATTCGAAGTTAAAAAATAAAATAGCACCAGGTAAAAACCCTATAGTTCGTAATTTAAAAGGCGTATCAAAATATCAATGTGAAGTGTGTAGGAAACGTTTCCATAATAGTAGTAATTTAAACAAAACATAAACGCACTCATACTGGTGAGAATCCGTTTCAGTGTGATGTTTGTAATAAATTTTTTTTATCCAGGTATTATTGCTCATAAAAGACGAAGACTGCGCACACATAAGACTAAAGAGACAGTAGATGGTGAACAGATTCCAGCTGCAACTGAGCAACTTGAAACTAACTCAAGCATATTGATAGGCAATGAACAAATTACAGCCAAATCACTAGAAACAAGCTCAAACAGTACAGTTGTTGAAGAAAAATCTGATGTCAAAAAGACAGAAAATGAGAGTTGTAGCAATATCAATGGAGATGTGAAACTAAATATAGAAAAGAAAACTAAAAAAACGGTTAGATTTAATATTGATGAAAACAATTTAGGTAGAGACACTTCAGCCAAAGAATTTGCAACGAACTCAAACACATCAACATATGATGAACAGACTACAACTGCAGTCAAGCCAATTGAAGTTAACTCGGGTACATTGATAGAGAATGAATTTGAAACAAACTCAAAAACTTTGTTAAACGATAAACAGGTTGCAAATAATGAATTGAAAATAAACTCAAACACATTATTAGATAATGAACAGATCGCAACCAAGCAACGAAAACTGCGATCACAGAGAACTCCTAACATATTTACAGACAATGAACACACTCCAACTGCATCGAAACATCTTGAAAGAAACTCAAACACGTTGATAGACAAGGTTGACTTTGTTGCTAAACAACTTGAAACAAACTCAAATAATTCGAAAATAAGGAAGACGGTTAGATTTAATATTGAAGAAAACAAATTAGGTAAAAACACTTCAGACAATAAATTTGCAAAAAACTCAAACAATGTAATAGATAGTGAACAAACTACAACTACACTTAAAGGAAGCTTGGTAGAGAATGATAAAATTGCAGAAAATGAACTTGAAACTACCTCAAAAAAATTGTCCGATAATGAACAGATTGCAGTCAATGTATTTGAAACAAACACACGTAAAGAAAAAGTTAGTCCCACTGCAGCAAAACAACTTGAAGTAAACTTGAATACATTGATAGACACTGAAAATATTGCAGGAAAATTATTGGAAACTAATTCGAAAACATTAAAAGACAGTGAGCTGATTGCAGTAAAACCACTTGAAACGAACGCAAATAAATCGAAAATAAAAGATATTGAACACACTGAACAAATTGCAGTTCATCAATGTGAAATAAACTCAAACACATTGGTAGATGATGAACAAATTGCAGCTAAACAAATTGAAACAAACTCAAATATATTAATAGACAATGAACCAACACTGGCTACAGTTGAGCCGATTGCAACAAAATCAGACAATAATGTTGTTGAAGAAATTGTTTATCAATGTAAAGTGTGTAAAAAATATTGCCAGTCACCTAGTCATTTAAGATGCCATGTCCTCTCACACTCAGGTGAGAAACCATATCAGTGTGATGTGTGTGCGACGTGTTTCAGTTTAAAGCCCAATTTAAAACGACACATTCTTACAGTACACATGGGTAAGTAATTATTCTCGTTTACAAATTGTTGGTTATACATACTATTTGAACGAAAAAGTAACTGAGACAGTAAAAACCCATGCATAATATTGTAACTGCGAAAGTTACTCGGTCTATCTGTATGTTATGCTTACACGCTTAAACAACTGAACCGATTTTTTGAAATTTGCTATAGGGTTAGATTAAACCTCGAGATGTTTGGTCGTGATAATCGAAATGCACGCGAGTGGGCCCACGGGCAAAAGTAGTACATGTATAATTCAGCTCGAGTCTTTTACAAGTATTGTATCAAACAAGTTTACAAACTTTTTCTTGGTGAGAACGAGAAGTTAGCATATATCTAAATTGTTTTGGTTTGGTTTATACTACTTTTTGGAGGTACTGCCGCTTGATTTCACAACCCCGAGAGAAAAGCTCATATCGAATCCTCATTTCCTCATCCGTCAATCAACATGTGTACTTGTGTTTTTTTCGTGTGAAAATCTCCACAAATGACACCCCACTGGCCACTGGGTCACCAGGGTCGTATGTCAGACTCGAACCGAATTAAACCGCACGCCGTCTCGGCAAAAGACGACGAAATACGTGTTTATCGCATACATTCATCAAAGCCAAAGAATAACTTCCTGTCTAGGGAAAGCTGTACTTAATTTATTTTTTATTACCCAGGTACCAAAGTTCCTACGAAACCAAAGCGAAAAGACAAGAAGCGTACACAGAGAACTGCAAAGACATTGATACAAACTAAACAGACGATAGCTGCAGCTCGGCAACTCGCAACACAGTCAAATAACTACGAAAAAAGATCTGTTCGCCTAAATAAAAATAAACAAATTCGAAATACAGACGAAGGAGACGCGAAATTAATAAATAAAAAAGCACCAGGTAAAAAATCTATAGTTCGTAATTTAAAAGGCGTATCAAAAAATCAATGTGAAGTGTGTAAGAAACGTTTCCATAATAGTAGTAATTTAAAAAAACATAGACGCACTCATACTGGTGAGAAACCATTTCAGTGTGATGTTTGTAAGAAATTTTTCAGGTCAACGAATAGTTTAAAATGTCATGTTCTAATACATAAGGGCGTGGAACCGTTTCGATGTAGTCTATGCAAAAAGAGTTTCAGATATCGAAGTAATTTAAATGCTCATGTTCGTGAAAAACACAATAAAACACAGAAACCATATCAATGTGATGTATGTGGAAATTATTTTTCCAAAACTGCTATGTACGGTCATAAACGGACACATACGGGAGAAAGACCTTATCAATGTAATGTATGTAACAAATCGTTCAATTATAACAGTCATTTGACTAGTCATATGCGAATACACACTGGAGAGAAACCATTCCAATGTCATATATGTAAGAAATATTTTTCGAAGAACAACAATTTAAAAGCTCATATCAGATTACGCTTTTGTAAGAAACCAGACTAGTGTTCAGACTCATACATACATATAATCACGCCTCCGTCCCCGGAGGGTTAGGCAGAGGTGAATTAACACCCACATTTCACCAATAATTATATTCGGTCCCACGTAATAGCGGGTGAGCCTATTACCGTATTCTCGAGATATATATATATAGATAGACTCGAGCCATGCATCGTAGACTGAGTCTGGGCTGTATATATCTGTCCGATGTTAAACAGCCCTATTTTATAATAACTGTTACAATTAATATTTTTCCCGTAAAACTTTATTAATAAGAAAAAATCACATATTTATTTAGTTAGCTTAAAAAGTGCGCGAAAAGCGGTCAGCCACGTGACCTGAGCATGACGTCACTGAATAAAACCCACTTTTTTCGTTCCGTTTGGAACAGGCTAAGGTGCTATCACCATTCTGCCAAAATAATGCCTACGAAGAGACCAACCAAAGACACTCCGTTTCGCTAAGTTTTTTGTTTAAGGTTAAAGGTTTAAAGAATTTATTCTCAAAAAGACATACACAGTCACTTCCATGAAAACATAACAATAAATAAATACTTAAATAGGTCACCGACACGACAAGAGAGGGGTACTCATTTGGCGGTTCCGATCTCAAAAGTATGTTTGCCTGATTAGGTTTCAATTTAGTATGTAGGCTGACAGTTGAGACTTAAAAGCGCGAAACGAGCTTACATTTTTTATTTCAGACGGAAGACCATTATATATTTGTGCTCCTTCATAGGTAATACTCTTTTTTTGCGTAATTTGTACGTATTTTGGACAAAACAAGCAAACTGCGTTTACTTGTCATTGATTTCTTCATAAAAGTGATAATGGTGTGGATGGCTCCATCTATAATTCTTCTAATTAATTTTAACCAGGTCCGACGGTTTTTCCGCTATTAAAAAATAAGGGTTTATATTAGACGGGTGACAAATTTAGTGATAATTCAATAGTTACATACAAAGGTATATTTCAAATTCATTTATTTGCTAGAACATGGTGTATAGAGGTGTTATAATAACAAAGTGTAGTTCGCTCATATTCTGCCATGTGATGGCGTGCAAATTTAGTACATTTGTCAATTTCTTACATCTACATTCAATCTATAATCATTACCATTATGTATTTATTATTATTATTAATTAACATCATTATTTATTTATGTTCAAGTGTCATTCTATAAATTTGTCATTTAAATATTCAAAGCCAAATCGTAATAAAATAAAAATAATAAGATTGCCAAAGAATTAAAAAAAAAAGTTTTCGGGTTGGTAACTTAGGACTATTTTTTGTATATTTCATAGCCAAATCGTAATAAAATAAAAATAATAAGATTGCCAAAGAATTTAAAAAAAAAGTTTTCGGGTTGGTAACTTAGGACTATTTTTTGTATATTTCATAGCCAAATCGTAATAAAATAAAAATAATAAGATTGCCAAAGAATTAAATAATAAAATGTCTTCGAGTAGGTAACTCAGGACTGTTTTTTGTATATTTCATAGCCAAATCGTAATAAAATAAAAATAATAAGATTGCCAAAGAATTTAAAAAAAAAGTTTTCGGGTTGGTAACTTAGGACTATTTTTTGTATATTTCATAGCCAAATCGTAATAAAATAAAAATAATAAGATTGCCAAAGAATTAAATAATAAAATGTCTTCGAGTAGGTAACTCAGGACTGTTTTTTGTATATTTCATAGCCAAATCGTAATAAAATAAAAATAATAAGATTGCCAAAGAATTAAATAATAAAATGTCTTCGAGTAGGTAACTCAGGACTGTTTTTTGTATATTTCATAGCCAAATCGTAATAAAATAAAAATAATAAGATTGCCAAAGAATTAAATAATAAAATGTCTTCGGGTTGGTAACTCAGGACTGTTTTTATACCACTTAGGTGGTCGACAAGCACACGGTCCACGTAATGGGAAGTGGTTACCGTGGCCTATGGACGTGTGCAACACCAGGGGAGTCACACTCGCGCTGCCGACCCTGTAAGCACAGAGTTTCTGTGCCGTCAGTGTAAAAGACAAAGCGGACAAGCCTTTGGTCTTTCCACTTACAGCGAAAAAATTCTCCAGTGAGTTCTGGCTACCCTACTCACCGCTGGGGCATAAAAATAGTTTACGACCGATTCTCAAACCTATCAAATATGCACAAAAATTTTCTCCTCCAAAATGTTCTCAGCTTCGGAAGAGTTCGCACACAAACACTCTAACACGAGTTTTTTTTTATATAAGATAGTATATATGATATATTTTTGATGGAGGTATTTCCGTTCTAATGAGCAGTCGAACTGAGGAAATACCTCCGCCCTACAGAATACCGCGGCCATAATAACCTCGTATTGTGTTCCTGGCGGTGAGTAGGGTAGCCAGAGCTCACGGGAGAGTTTTTGTGCTGTCAGTGGGAAGACCAAAAGCTTTTACTGCTTTGTCTTTCACACAGACGGCATAGAAACTCTGCTCTTACAGGGTCGGCAGTGCGAGTGTGACCTCCTTTGGCATTACACTTATCCATAGACCACGGTATCCACTATTCAACAGGTGGACCGTGTGCTTTTCTGCCACCTAAGTTGTATAAAAAAGAGTTGTATAAAAAGTCAAGAAAAGACGGACGGATTGCGTGAAAGAGGGTGTGGCAAAGAGGATTTCAAATAATTCAATGCGGATGTCAACCCATAGTGTAAGTTACAAAGAAAATGTATAGTTAGTAATATAAATAATAATTAATTTATACATTTATCTAAATGTTGTGTGAGCTTCACCCAAGGACCCTGCTATGGTGCAAAAATATGTAAAAAAGAAATCCTTTATAAAAAATTTACAAAGCCATTTTCTAAAAAATTTTAATAATGTTTTTGCGTAACTACTTATGTTGTGTATTCAGTACTTGTAACTTTCAATAGGCTTAAGCAGGGTTTAAGCGGATGGTTTAAGTTAAATGATTGTCGCCTGTCACCCTGGCAGAAGCAGGCCGCGGCGACGGCGCGCCTCCCTGTTTCCGGGGACGAGTTGGGGACTCTGTAGTCCCCACCCCGAGGAGAGGGCCAGATCGAGAGAGATGGCCCTGGGTCGGCCGGGGTGCGAGGGATATGCTTGTCAACCTCACCTTCGGCAACTAAAGCGACTTACAGGCGGCGTGAGTTTTAGTCGGTTCGAGTCCGACATAACCTCTTCCACCGGCTCCGGGGAGGGGGCGGGGTGGTTGGGGGTTACCGTGGTCCTTTTTCGCACGTAAAAAATGAATGTATTTATGTAATGATTTGGACAATAAATCCTACCTATCTTTAAATACGCTCAGGAGGCCATTGGTGCTATGGCGGAGTCTCGCGTGCATGGACACGCTTTCTTATTATAGCGTAAAAGTCAGACATTTTGCGCAAGTGGGACAAGGGCTTATGATAAGTATATATGAATATTTAATTGAAAGAATTTAAATAGGTTAATATTTTTATTTAAACTACAATGGTCACTCACATCAGTATCAAAATAATCGGGATATTTACCATGTTGCATTGTTTTGAGTTTCCGTTATTTCGGCGCTGTTGCATGCACCATGATCACGGAGGAACTGATCATGGTGCTTGCAACAGCGCCGAAATATCGGCAACTCAAAACAATGCAATATGGTAAATATCGCGATTATTTTGACACTTAAGGTAATATTTTGATCTCATAGTCATAGTTATAATAATTTTTAAACTATCGCGGTGTGAATTCATGAGATTTTTAGCGATCAAATCATGGAACTTACTATTTCTGCCGACAATTCGGATGCGTTGCAGCACCCGTGGTCACGACGAGTGAAGTTGTACCACGGGTCGGCAGAAATAGTAAGTTCCATGATTTAATCGCTAAAAGTTCCGAATCGTTATATAATTATATAATCATTTTATTTTCAATCCTGATAATGAGAAACTACCTCTATTCTAGTCTCGGAGAATATTTTTACTATTTTTAATCTGTGCACGAGGCCACCAAAATTTTCAATGAAATGTCATTCATTCATTAAAGAATTTATGTATCAAAATTATGCTTATTTATCGTGGTATTAATTTATATGTTTATTAATATAGTGTATGTAATAATAATTTTATTTTCAATATTGATTATAATATATTTTTAATTGATGTCAATAATAATTCTACTTAAGTTAAGTTTACCAACGTCTCTAAGACGCTAGTGGAGTAACAAACAACCTTGATTTGGACAAGTGTGACAAACTCCACATCGGCATTTTTTTTAAATAATATTTCTTGAAAAATATAAAAAATGTTGCGTAGGTAGAAGCTGGGAACTATACTGCATTCGGTTGGGTACTTAACTACAGCTAAACAATCTTGTAGCGAATTTTTAGAGAAAAAAAAACAATTAACAAATAAACTAGGCTATCTAACTGACTAACTAGTGATTCAATTTCTTGTTTTAGTCTTTAAAATAAGTTTCTAAATAGAAAAATATTGATAAAATCTCTTCAAGGAGATTGCGAAGCGTATGGTCGACGCTTCACATGACCAGTAGGCTGGCCTTTTTTTACGTCAGAGAATAAGCATTGCCATACAACGTGGCAATGCTCACAGTCTTCTGGGAACGCTACCACAAGAGGCATGCGATGTGGAGGAATTCCACGACGCATTTTAACTTTTGTTTTATTTAATAATTCTAATTCATTTTTATGTATATATTAGGTCTTTACCTATGAAATTACCGAAATTTTCTTACAAATTCATGAGTTCGTTATTCTTGTAATTTAATAGCTATTTCCATTATTTATATTTTAGTTTGAAAGTTCATTTCAAGATTTTATAACTCTTGTATTAAATATTGTTTTTATTGGCCGCTTGATAAATTAAATTCGATCTTCAAAAACAGTACCTACTTCCTAAATGCTGTCGCATTTTGATGATAAATTTCGTATTACTTTTTTACAGCTGTCACAAAAATGTAATAAAAGTGTTTGTTAGCTTAATGTTGTCTCGTTCATACTCAAAAAATAACATAAAATTTTGATTTGTCATTCCTAAAAAAATGCAAAATGTTAATAATGAAAATTGGGTTTTCTCCGATTTCTTCGAAAAAACGGCAATTTCATTTGTAACTGTCTATTATTGTAATAGATTTAATTGAACATGAAATATCTAAAGTAGTAGTAGTAGTAAAGAAAGAGGTAGGACACGGCGGTATTTCCGCCCAAATGAGAAGTCCGACTGGGGAAGTATCGCGGCTGTAATAACTTCGTGTTGTGTTCCCAGAGGTGCGTATGATAGCCAGAGCTCACTAGATAATTTGTGCTGTCAGTGGGAAGACTAAAGGCTTGTCCTGCTTTGTCTTCTACACTGACGGCACAGAAACTCTGTACTTACAAGGTTGGCAGCGCGACTGTGACTCCTCTGGTGTTACAAACGTCCATAGGCCACGGTAACCACTTTCACTCAGGTGGGCCGTGTGCTTGTCTGCCACCTTAGTGGTATAAATAAATAGTTAAATAGTATAGATAAGATCTTAATTTAATGTAAAGTAAATTAATGTAAAATAGAAGTTATTAAAAAGACACATCAAGATACTTCTATTTCATCAAGTTTTTTATTTAATATTTACGGAAGTTATCTAAATTAAAATATATTAAATAAAAACATAATATATATCTAAATAATCCTGCAGGTTCAGGCGTCAAAGAATTCCTCCCCATCGATGTCAACCGGGAAGGTGGCCAGAAGGCTGGCGGCATTGCCACGTTGAATGGCAATACCAATTCTTTGCGCAAGGAATAAACCAGCCCTCTGGTCACGGGTAACGACAATTAAACGTTTAGAAATGTCTCTAAACAAAAGAAGGGCACTTGGACCCCATGATCCGAGCGTCTCGACCCTAAACGGCTCAAATATGTAATTACCACTTATTAAATCACTTAGATCAAGATTGTTTTCGTTTAGTTAAGTACTCCGAATGGAGTTATAGTATAATGGATTTCAAATTGTTGCAATCGACTCAAGATTTATTGAGCCTAAGAACTGGCGGTAGGTAGAAAAGTTTTTTAAAGACCAAAGATTTTTATATGTTTAAGTAAATGGTGTAGATAGTCGAATTAAAGGATTTTTGTGATGTGTACCTAATAAGTGATTAAGTTTAGATTATTCCCGGAACAGGGTTTCTCTTTCTTATGCTGGCCACACTGGTCGTCTCTCTCATAATACTGTAATATTATTATATAATATGTAATCTAATGTGTGTGATAAGTGATAAAACAAGTTGGTGTATTAAAAGAGTTCGTTTTATTTATTTTAATACCCAAAAGTAGTGTTGTGGCAACACTGGTACTGCTTCTGCGCCAATTTAGATGATGAATATCTTATATATATATATATATATATAAGTCCTTCGCGATTTATATATATATATATATATATATATATATATATATATACAGGGTGTATTTTTGAAACGGGGCAGTAAGGGCAAGTACCTTAACCGTTGCAGTTACAGCAAAACGTTCTTAGAAGACCTTCCCTAACTTTTTGACATATTTTGAACTGCATTCACAGATTTTGTAAAAAACTTACAGTTGGCAAAAAAATGCAAAAAGTCCAAAAATTTTTTTTTATGCCAATCGATTCTATTTCATGTGGGGATCAAAAAACTCTATGAGACCATTTTAGCTTTCAGTACTAGGAAAGACAGAAATCGCCAAAAACGTTTCCCATACATTTCGGCAACAGAAACAAATTTCTACGATGGTCTAACTTTTTGTTATGGCCAGGAAGTGGGTAGAATTGACTGTAAAGTAAATAAAAAGAATTTTTACCCTCAAATTTCGAATTTGATTCGAAAATCTGTGTGTTATACTTAGTTTCAGCTGAGAAACTTCGTATGAGTTATTAATTAAGGATTTTCGCTAAAATGTCTTCTAATCGTGAAAAAATTGACTTATTAGAAGCGTATTTTGTCAATAATCGAAATGCGGGAGCTGCATTAGTGTGGTACCGCAATAAGTATCCGTTGCGGCATGTGCCAACAAGAAAGGTTATTACAAATCTTTTGAAAAACCTGGAATTGCAGGGTTCTTTCAAAAGAAAGCGGCAGCCTCGTGTGGACATGGACACGGAGATTGCGGTTCTGACTTATGTCGAAGCATATCCAGAGGTATCGTCCAAGCAAGTCGCCCTTGAAGTAGGTGTATCCCACTCCCTTGTGATAAAGATATGGAAGAAATACGGCTACAAGTGCTATCGATATGGGCGCATAGTTCAAGTGTTACATCCGGGTGATGATGTTCGAAGGCTTACTTTTTGCAGATGGCTAAAAGGAAAAATAAGCAGAGATCATGAATTTTTAAATTACATACTGTGGTCAGACGAAACGAATTTTTCCAATAACGGTATGTACAACAGAAAAAATCACCACTATTGGTCCAAAGAAAATCCACTAAGAGTTACGGCAAGTCATAATCAGGTTCGCTTCTCATTCAATTGTTGGTGTGGTATAATGTCCAATCGAGTCATAATGGTGGAATTTTATGAAGGGAAACTGAATTCTGCCATGTATAATGAAGTCATTTTACACCATCTTGAAAACGAGATGGACGAATGGCCCCTGTCGGAATTGCGAAAAGTTCATTTTCAACAAGATGGTGCTCCGCCACATAACAGTCACCTTTCACGTTCCAATTTGAGCCGCCTATTCGGTACACAGTGGATAGGTACACATGGTCCAACACAGTGGCCACCTCGTAGCCCCGATCTAACACCACTTGATTTTTTTTTATGGGGCTTCGTGAAAATCGAGGTGTATAAGACGACGTACGCCAGTGTTCAAGAGCTCAAGGATGCATTAATGACCATTTTACGTAATATTCATCCCAGAACATTATTAGCCGCCATTCGTTCAGTGCAAAAAAGGATAGACTTATGTATTCGTGAAAATGGAAATCATTTTGAGCAATTTATTTCATAAACCAATTTCTTAAATGTTTAAATGATTTTTTTTATTTAAAAAAGTTCAAAATTTTACCTGACCTATGAGTTTCGAGTTGATTTATCATATTTCCGTACGAAATGTATGGGAAACGTTTTTGGCGATTTCTGTCTTTTCTAGTACTGAAAGCTAAAATGGTCCCATAGAGTTTTTTGATCCCCACATGAAATAGAATCGATTGGCATAAAAAAAAAAATTATGAACTTCTTGCATTTTTTTTGCTAACTGTAAGTTTTTTACAAAATCTGTGAATGCAGTTCAAAATGTCCCAAAAAGTTAGGGAAGGTCTTTTAAGAACGTTTTGCTGTAACTGCAACGGTTAAGGTACTTGCCCTTACTGCCCCGTTTCAAAAATACACCCTGTATATATATATATATATATCTATATTTTTTATTTTATTTTTTAATTTATTTAAACTTCTTGTACAAAGGCGGACTTAATGCCACAGGCATTCTCTACCAGTCAACCCAATAGGTGGTGCAGATAATAACAAGGTAGGTGCATTATGAAAGGTAACTAGGTAAAATATATATTAATACATACATATATACATAAATATATAAATAAAATATACATACACATAATAATATCCAACCATACATTGATAAATATAATTACAATGAGGTTTCTTCCAATTTATCCAGCACGAGTTTCCGAACTCCCAATTTAAATGTGTGACGGCTTGTGGCCCACCTGATCCCGAGATGTAACTCGTTCCAAAGAAATATTGATTGCACAGGAAAGGAAGAGTGGATGAAATCGGATCGATGAGTAGGACAGCGCAAGACGAGGCTGTTTGTAGAACGCAAGTTTCTGTCATGATTGGAGCCGAGATATTGGAAATAGGGGGATAGGTAAGAGGGAGAATTAGGAATCTTCTTCGTGTTAACGTTAATCCCAGTCGGATCCCAAGTTCTCACTTCGAAGTCTGGGTCCGCTTCACCAGCCTAACTGCGGATATGGTTGAACTTCGATATATGCCGTGAAGCGACTGGCATCAGACCTCCACCATCCAAAGGCGATATCATATTTGAAGCATTGCAGCTAGATAAATAAATATAATAATAATAATAAATATTCTACAACATTCTACACAACGCTATCTAGACCCATGGTAAGCATAGCTTAACTAGCTTGTGTTATGGAATCTAGAATGCGGATAAACATACTTAAATACTTTTTTTTTTGTAAATACATACATATTATACATAGAAACACCCAGACCAATGCAAATACCCATATTCATGCATACAAATATTTGCACTGAGCGGGGATCGAACCCGCGCCTCCTGCGTAGCAGTCGTGTTCACTACCGCCACGCCACAGAGTTGTTGGCAGTTGTTGGATTTTTTTTAGGGCTCCATATTCCAGTATACAAATATTTGCATTGACCGGGGAACGTACCCTTCTGTGATACGTTGTTGGAGGTGACGGGTCTGTTGTCTTAGCAATAGTAAGGTCTCCAATCCTAGTATTTATATATGTACATTCGCACAATATAACCACATCTTTATCCCTGGAGGGTTAGGCAGAGGTGAATTAACACGACACCAACGTTTCACCAATCATTGTATTCTGTCCCACGCAATAGGGGGTGAGTCTATTGCCGTTTTCCGGGCACTGTTGCTGACTCGAGCCATGCATCTGAGGTGGAGTCTGGGCTGTATATATTTGTTTAATGTTAACCTACCCTATCCCTTAGTCGCCTTGTACGGCACCGCATGTCCAAATTCTACTCTGCCGGAAAACTCGTAGAAGTGTGTAGGGATAACCTGGATTTGGTACGGCCTGACTCCCGAACCACCGCACTTGGTACGCTCCGAACCATATTCGATTATGTGGTGAGCAGTCCGCCAGATATTATTATAGGTCCGGTTGGTTCAACTAGGCTTTAGGCTTGTCCTAAGGGCACATAATATTTCTGTTCTTACAGGAATGGCAGCACGGATGTGATCCAATTTACATCAGGTAGGCCGTGTGCTTATCTGCCACCTAAGTTGTATAAAAAAAAACACTGAACTTGAACCGCTCCGGACAGTCCGTACCAAGTTCGAACGTGTGGACAACTACCGAACCGTTTGAAGAACGTTCCGTATAGTTCCTGACATATGTCTTGACCTCAAGTTGCAAGAGAAACGAGACCTAGGTCTTGGTGTGCGTGTATTGTTTTGGTATAATCCACCAGTGGTATATTTGAGCTCCTTTGTCGCCGTAGCACTCTGTACAATCTTCAATCGACACTCAACTGAGCATAGTGCATTTTGTGAGTTTTCAAATTTCACCACAGAGTAAAGGTGTGTCTACAACGCATATTTTTACAAAAACATTGTAGAGATTTTTTCTCTATGGTTTTTTTACATATTTTTACTTTCTAAGGGGGTTGTAGTTAAATTTTAAACATTTAAGACAAAGTATTATTTCTCCAAAGTGCCGGTGCCGAACATGATTAAAATATTGTGAAAAACCATAGAGATGTTATCTCTATAAGATCTTGTTGTGAAAAATATGAGCTGCAGCTGCAACTTTATTTTTTAACATTCTTAATTAAATAAACACATGCAAAAATATTTAACTACAGCATAATAAACATTAAATAATGATATTCATTGGTAAATATTAATTAGAGCTGGAGGCTTCTTGAGAAACTATTCTAGCTAAAAGACTGTATTCCTGATTCGGAGTATATTTTAATTATCTGTGCACGAGGCCAAAATTTTCAATGAAATGTCATTCATTAGAGAATTTATGTATCAAAGTTAGGTTTATTTAACGTGGTATTTTTATTTATATGTTTATTATTATTGTGGTTAAAATCTGTTAAGTGTTAATATTTGGTGTTTACAATAATATTTTGTGACCGTGGACATGCGATTTGTCGTGTCATATAATCAATTATTATCAGGTAAATTTCACTTTGGACTAATTTTTTAGCGGTTTTATTATTATCTGTAAACTATATGACTCTTAAATCTTCGTTAACAATTATTATTTTACTCAAAAAGAGTCCAGATATTAATGAAACACAAGTAACATTAAACTAATCGTACTTGTTCCAAATACGACTTTGCTATACTAAGTTTGTTTAATGTAAGTAATAGTTTTAAAACATTACGAATAGACAATAATTTTATTAAAAAAAATGTTATTCTTGAGTCTAAAATCTACGAAAATATCGAAAGAGTACGGCATAATTTGCAGTTTCGTGAGACCTATATCTAGCTTTTGATTAATTGTATTACAAGTATATTTTGCCACCTTTATAAAAAGTATAGAGTTTATAACTCTAATATTTATAACTAATATTCTATAATATAATCTAGTCAGTATTGTTTTCATGTTATAACTTAGTCTAATACATGTGTAGTTGTTTTCATCATTTGAACATAACATAACATAATATAAACTCACGCCTATATCCCTGAAAGGGTAGGCAGAGGTGCTAGCACCCACATTTCGCCAGTTTATGTTTAGGTCCCAATGTAATAGGTGGCGGGCCTATTGCCATTAACCGGGCACTTTAAACCTGCTATAAATACACACATAACTTCGAAAAGCATCGAAAAGTCATTGTTGTGTGCCATGGTAATACCTGGGATCGAACCTGAGTCCTTGTCTCAGCAGTCCATTACCCATACCACTAGGCTACCGCGGTAATTTGAAATCCTTAACTATTCTTCTTAATTGAGGTTAAGTATAATATTTGGGATGTTTTTAGGAAAGAAGCAATTTAATGGAAGGAATGACTAATTTCTTTAAGTCTACTATCACAGACTACAAGATTGTTTTTGTGTCTGGAAAGCGAAGCGAAAGATACATTAACATGGAAAATGAACTTCTAGTGTAATTGAACACCTCAGTATTTACACTGAAGCAAAATAATTGATTACCCACTCTACTTACAGGTTAACTAGTGGAATACAAGAATCTCAACGTACTCCTAACCGTGCATTGAAGCTGATACGGGTGTGCAGCCACAATGTTTCAACCGAATATAGAAGATGATGCCGAACTGGCAACTGCTGAAATAGTATATGATGTGAAAATTGAACCGGAGTCTGAAGGTATAGTATCTATTAATATTGTTACAGGTGGTAAGCAAAATAGCCGCCATACAAGGGGAACTGTGAATCGCAGCTGTAGGTCAACCGGAATACAAGGGCAATCTAATACCCCACACCATAGAATACCCCGGCCATAATAACATTTTGTTGTGTTCCCGGCGGTGAGTAGGGTAGCCAGAGCTCACTGGAGAGTTTTTGTGGTGTCAGCTGTGCAGTCAAGACCATAAGCTCGACCTGCTTCGTCTTTTACACTGACGGCACAGACACTCTCTGTGCTTACAGGGTTGGCTGCGGGAGTGTGACTCCCTTGGTTTTGCACACGTCCATAGGTAACGGTAACCACTTTCCATCACGTGGGCCGTGTGCTTGTCTGCCACCTAAGTGGTATAAAAAAAACTTAGTTTAACTAGCGACTGGCATCTGACCTCCACAATTCAATAGCGATAAACCTATAACCTAAAATATATAGGCTATAACGGCTATATCATTTCTACATGAACGGACTAATCGACACAAAAATAATTTTTAGTTCGAACTAGTAATTCCTAAGATATCATGTTCAACCAAACAAACACTTCAGCTTTATATAATAACTAGCTGACCCACCCCAGCTTCGCCTGGGGTATATTTTGAAGCTTCATATCCCTTTGAGCCCGTATGTTTGTCTTTAAAATATGTATGAATAATTGCCGGATTTGTTAACATTTATTATCAATGCTTCGCTCCCTTAAGTAGTAGCGTGATGATATATAGCCTAAAACCTTCCTCTATAAATGGACTACCCAACACTGAAAGAATCATTCAAATTGGACCAGTAGTTCCAGAGATTAGCGCGTTCAAACAAACAAACAAACAAACAAACTCTGCAGCTTTATAATATTAGTATAGATAATAATTTATAATATTATAATAGGCACGACAGGAGTAGTAGCAAAAAGTATACACAGATACATAGATAAATTAAATGCTAACATTAACATATTATATTACAAAAACAAGCAGCCATTCACACTTCTACAATAATAAGTAAAGTTCTAGGGGACACAGTATTTGTGAATTCAGGGAAGTCCGAACCTCCTTTTCCCTGAGGGTTGTAATAATAAAAAAAAATGGATTTTTATTTTCTCTGTATCTCCTATTTAAAAGAAATAGAAATAAAATTGGTTTGTAAGTACATTACCATAAAAGTTCGGGCGCCTTGGAGATACACATGCCTAGGATAATCAACGGAGATTGGAAACTTTTAATCTGCCGGAGGTGAGCTAAATGAAACCAAACGGTGAGGTTTAAGGTTTTTTTGTCCACTCCAGTGTGCATTCAGAAATAGATTTAAGGATACATTCCTAATGTATATCTAACCTTAAATTTAAAATTAGAGTTCTATAAGCCAGGTCAATCTGATCCTATGTCAATATGATCTTATGTCAATATGATCTTATGTCACCAATGCATTTTTAGGTTATTTTGAAGTTTAGATTTAAAATATAATTAAAGTAAGCTCACGGCATCCCTCGGCGAGTATATGTAAACACAGCAGCGAGAAAGCTCGTAGCAGGCGAAGTTTTCAGTTTAAGCCCATGCGGTACATCCAGGTTTGAGGCGAAAAGTCCAAACCCTCCATAAGGAAATGCAGATGACCGAAGACAAAGGTCCAAAGAAAAAGTCCAAAGGAAAAAGAAAAGAAAGAGGCAAGGCGGTTCCAATTTGGAAACCTGTAACAAAATTGCATGTCATTAGAACAAACTCCAATATGAACACGAGGTCCTAATTTTTTATAAATTTGTGCGACTTACCGCCTTAATTTGCTGGAACAATGCCAATAGCAAAAGAAATCATAATATTCTCAGATTAAGAGCTGAAACAATAGAATTTTAACAATTATTTTTCAAATTAGGATCGTGGCGAATTCCAACAGAGTGAATCTTATTAAAAAATGACAACTCACCAGAAATAAACTATAATTCCACAAGAGGATAGTTGTGAAGACACAAACTATTATCCTTTAGGCAAAAATACTCTCATTTTTATGAGATTTATTGAAATTAAGTTACGAAGCCATGAATATCGACCATCCAGCCTCAACGCTAGGAAGAAAGGTGCTTTGACAGCTATACGTCAAAATGTCATTCACTCCGAGTTCCGAAACTTTTCGTTCAAAAATAGAATTAAAACCGGTGTGACGACGTTCGCAGAGCGCGTCGTTACAGGGTCTCAGGGCGGGAGTTAGGAAAATACCAAGTGTAAACTTGTGAAAAAATCTTTTTTTAAAACCATAAAGCTTATTTAAATAATAAATATATTATTAAATAATTTATAATATTATTATTATATAAAGATGAAGTGTTTGTTTGGTTGAACGTGATAGTTTCAGGAACTACTAGTTCGAACTAAAGTCTTTTTGTGTCGATCAGTCCGTTTGTCCATGTTATAATATTAGTATGGATACTAGTTCAAAGCATCTGTCGTTTTTACAGATGAGGTGACAGAAAATGACACAGAAACACACGGTTTAATTTATGATAATCTGGAAATAGTAATGAAAGAACCTGACAACACACAAACAAGTAAGTGTAGCTTTAAATCTAGTATGTGTAGCTTAATTTCATGAAGTGTAGCATGAGATCTGGTATGGGTAGTGTTAGTTCATGAAATGGAGCAAGAGATGTAGTATGTATAGTGTTAGCTCATGAAGTGTAGCATGAGATGTAGTATGTTAGCTTAAGTTTATGTAAGTGTAGCATGAGATGTAGTATGTATAGTGTTAGTTCATGAAGTGTAGCATGAGATGTAGTATGTTAGCGTAAGTTTATGTAAGTGTAGCATGAGATGTAGTATGTATAGTGTTAGTTCATGAAGTGTAGCATGAGATGTAGTATGTTAGCTTAAGTTTATGTAAGTGAAGCATGAGATGTAGTATGTATAGTGTTAGTTCATGAAGTGTAGCATGAGATGTAGTATGTTAGCGTAAGTTTATGTAAGTGTAGCATGAGATGTAGTATGTATAGTGTTAGTTCATGAAGTGTAGCATGAGATGTAGTATGTTAGCTTAAGTTTATGTAAGTGAAGCATGAGATGTAGTATGTATAGTGTTAGTTCATGAAGTGTAGCATGAGATGTAGTATGTTAGCGTAAGTTTATGTAAGTGTAGCATGAGATGTAGTATGTATAGTGTTAGTTCATGAAGTGTAGCATGAGATGTAGTATGTATAGTGTTAGTTCATGAAGTGTAACATGAGATCTAGTATGTGTAGTGTTAGTTCATGAAATATAACATGAGATCAAGTATGTGTAGCTTATGTTTATGTAAGTGTAGCATGATATATAATATGTGTAGTGTTAGTTCATGAAGTGTAGCATGAAATCTAGTATGTGTAATGTTAGTGCATGAAGTGTAACATGAGATCTAGTTTGTGTAGCTTAAGTTCATGTAAGTGTAGCATGAAATCTAGTATGTGTAATGTTAGTGCATGAAGTGTAACATGAGATCTAGTTTGTGTAGCTTAAGTTCATGTAAGTGTAGCATGAGATCTAGTAATTTGGAAGGATAGTTTTGGATCTAATTCCATACCTAGAGAATCTTACCCAGGGTTGCAGATGGTGCTTGGACCGTGAACCAATTGGGGTCGCTCCTCTAAACAACAATTTTTTTTACAGGTACTAAAACCCATAATGTAGGCGAAAATAGCGGAGACCAGTGTTCTCGACAATCTTTAGTGTATATAAAAGAACATATATCATTAGAAATTGTGAAGGTTGAAGTTCACGAAGATAAAAGTGAGTTACCATTAACCAACGAACGTCGCGCGCTGTATCACGCCCTAGGTACGCGCGGTGTGGTGGGGGACGAGGTAGAGAAAGAGAAAGAATGAGCATGAGTCGAGAGCGAGCGAGATAGCGCTGCGAGTGTTGGCGGTGAACTGACCAAATCTGATAGTCGTTTGGTCGATACTCCCCCATCTTGCCGCGCTGTACCTAAGCGAGGTACAGCGGTTACGGAAAAACTATTCCTGATATTTCCATAGCCGTGAAGCGCTGGTGTCTAGGTGCGCTCATGTATAAATGATTAGTAGGTCAAGCTACCTAGGTGCGGTTGTTATTTTTTTTATACATAGGACGCGCCGATTGACGAAATCTCACCTGCTGGTAAGCTAAAGGCAAAGTCTCAGGAAAGAGTGTCACCAATTTCTCTAGGGTGTTTTTGACTTCAGGATTACCAAGAATACGGACCGCACGTTGCTGCAACCTGTCGAGAGCATCTAGTAGGTACTTCACGGGGCTGAGCAGTGATGGGACCAGTATTCCACGCTGAAGCGAATTTGTGTCTTATAGAGAAGACTCCTCTGTTCCGGCGTGAAAAACGTCTCACTCTGTTCCGGACTCCGAGTTTCCGCGAGGCTGTTTTGATGATGCTCTCGACGTAGTTTCTGTTATTCAGTTTGCAGCGAATATCTATACCTAGAATATTGAGATTTTTTTTTATACCACTTAGGTGGCAGACAAGCGCACGGCCCACCTGATGGAAAGTGGTTACTGTGGCCTACGGACGTGTGTAACATCAGAGAAGCCACACTCGCGCTGCCGACCCTTTTTTTTTTTTTTTTTTTTTACGTGCGCAAAATCCCCACGGATACCTCCCCACCGGAGCCGGTGGAGGAGGTTATGTCGGACTCGAACCGACTAAAACGCACGCCGCCTGTGGGTCGTTTCGGTTGCCGAAGGTGAGGTTGACAGGCATATCCCTCGCACCCCGGCCGACCCAGGGCCATCTCTCACGATCTAGCCCTCTTCTCGGGTGTGGGGACCACAGAGTCCCCAACTCGTCCCCGGAAACGGGGAGGCGCGCCACGCGCGCCGCCGCCGCGGCCTGCTTCTGCCAGGGTGACAGGCGGCTTCACCTGTCACCCCCAGGCCGGCGCTCATGGGGGGCGGAGGTCGTTCATCGACCTCCGACGCCCGAGTTGCCTTCGTGCGCGGGCAGCTTGTCTAGCGATCCTACGTCGCTCCCGCTGCCGCTCCCACCCCGCCTCCTCCTTCACGAGCATTACTTGCTCGCAGAAGGAGGCGCCGGCCGCCCACGCATCCGCGCAGCGAACCATCGCCGCGAGCAAGGTGGAGAGCGTGAGAACCCTCACTCCCAGGGCCGCCACAAGCTCCCGCCTCGGCGTCTCCCACGCCGGACACTCGGTGAGCGTGTGCGGACCTGAGTCCTCGCTCGCGTCGCAGTGATGGCACTCGGACGTTGGCTCTTTCTGCATCCGACGCAGATACTTTCCGAAGCATCCGTGCTCGGTGATCATCTGCGTCAGACGGTACGAGAGGCTGCCGTGTGGCCTCTCTAGCCACTCCCCCATAGCGCTGCCGACCCTGTAAGCACAGAGTTTCTGTGCCGTCAGGGTAGAGGACAAAGCAGGACAAGCCTTTGGTCATTCCACTGACAGCACAAATTCTCCAGTGAGCTCTGGCTACCCTACTCGCCGCTGGGAACACATTGTCCTGCAGTGGCGTGCTCCGAAAAGTGGGAAGGGGAAGGAAAGAAGATACCTTTGCTGTTGAACGCTTAGTGGTATTTTATCAGAGCTGTTCCGTTGTTCTGAGGGTACGGTACAAGGTCCTAGTGCTGGCTGTACATGGACGACATGCTGTGCGATTGTCTTAGCATTCAGTGTGGAGCACCTCGCTGCGATAGCCTTGATGTAGATTGTTGTTGATTCATCTCCAGTGATGGCACCTAGTTCAACCGGGACATGACAGCTTTAGAAAATGGCGCATAAACTAAGTATACAAAATTATAGCTACTTACATATAATTACATATAAAGCCTTAGGAGGGATTTTGCCTCACTGTGTGTGTTCTACCGCCTATACAATGGTTTGTGCTCAGATGAATTGTTTGACATGATGCCCGTAGCTACATTCTATCATCGCACCTCTCGCCATAGGCAGGGAATTCATCCTCACACATTGCGACCTGAGACGGTGCGCACTGTGCGGTATGAAAGAAACTTCATCCCACGCACAATCAAGCTGTGGAATGACCTTCCTGCTGCGGTTTTCCCAAGCGCCTACAATATGGGGTTCTTCAAGAGGGGCATCAGGTTTCTTCATGGTCGGCAGCGCGAGTGTGACACCCCTGGTGTTGCGTACGTCCATAGGCCACGGTAACCGCTTCCCATCAGGTGGGCCGTGTGCTTGTCTGCCAACTAAGTGGTATAAAAAAAATACGTCAATATTTTTAATTAATATTAGGAATTTATTAATAAAGATGTATTTTTTCTCCTTAGCGCACTTTCGCATCTCTGATTGAATGACGTCATTATTTTTTTGTCTCCATTTTGCAATGCGAACAACGTATCTAAATTTTATAATACATGATTGCATCTACTCTACATCTTTTACGATGTTAGAAAATTCAACTCCATTATGTTTGTTCTAGATGATCCAGAAATTAAAAAATGTACTTCACCCTCTCAAAAAAAGGTGGTTTTGGAGGTGAATATACCTAAAAAAGATGAAGAAGTTGGTAAAAGACCGAAACGCAACACTAGGAAAATAACTTATACAGAGCTACCGCAGAAGAGCAGTAGACCACAGAAGAATAGCAAAGGGGGGAAGAACGCGGGGAGTAAAAAAGTACCGGATAATAAAGATGGTACTTTAGAACCATCGGTTGGTCAACCAGGTTCTACTGAAAGTGGACAACCACTCTTCAAACGATATGGTTGTGACTCGTGTGAGAAAAGGTTCAATACTAAAGCTAGATTAAAAAAGCATTTCCGTACCCACACAGGTGAGAAACCATACGAGTGTAGTGTATGTCAGAAACGTTTTAGTGTAAAGAGTAACTTAAATTATCATATTCGCACTCATACAGGGGAGAAACCGTACGAGTGCAGTGTATGTAATAAGTGTTTTAGTTTAAAAAGTAATTTAGAAACTCATAGCCGTACTCATACAGGAGAGAAGCCGTTCGAATGTTTTGTGTGTAGGAAATCTTATAACCAAAAAGATAATTTGAATAGGCATATGCGTACACACACAGGTGAGAAACCATACCAGTGCAATGTCTGTGAAAGACGTTTTGCTAATCAAAGCGCTATGAGAAGACATATAAGAACACACACGGGCGAGAAACCACACCAGTGTAGTGTGTGTGATAAAACTTTCACAGCTAAGACTACATTGAATAATCACATACGGACACACACAGGTGAGAAACCTCATGTGTGTAGTGTATGTAATAAATGTTTCAGTGTCAAAAGCTCTTTGAATAATCATTATAGAGTACATAGTAATGAGAAACCGTATAAATGCGATGCCTGCGGTAAAAGCTTCAGTGATAAGAATACGTTAAAAACTCACCTACGTGTGCACACCGGTCTGAAACCGTACGAGTGTAGTGTATGTAAGAAATTTTTCCAAGACCAGTATTATTTACGGAAACATATCCTTAGACATAACTCCTGAATTGCAATTTAAATGTTTTTTTTTTTAAGATTAATGGTAATTGATATGAGCGCTTCCGTGCTTCGGAGGACACGTTATAAGTCGAATTCTGTAATTTATTTTATACAGTTGACAAATAATTATACACTTTTTCATACAACTCACACAGAACTGAAGTAAAACTTCTTTAGTTGCATCGTAACTGGCTATGAGTGAAAGAGAGAAAGAAGATGTGTGCTCGCACCGCTCTCTTGCTCCTACAGTAATATACGAAAAGTATAGACTATACAGGGTGGAAGATTTTGACCTTACTTGGAGGGGTAATACATTAAATTTAGTTTTCAGGGATTTCCTTTAATTTAATTTACCATGTTTGTCAGAGAGATTTGATCCTTATGATTAACAATATTGATTGATGCCATAAAAATATTGTTTTTTCGATTTTCTTCGTTCTCCGTGTACCTCCGTTATTATGTTGCTTACAACAGCCCCAAAATATCGGAAACTAGAAACAATGCAACATGGTAAATATCCCGATTATTTTGATACTGATTATGAAGTAGTCTAAATACTGATTAAGACTAGTTCTCCTTCAAGTAAGGTCCAAATCATCCACCCTGTATACAAACTATAGACGCAGTAAGTGCCACTAAAAAGCGGCGTTAAAAAGATCTACCACGTTGACAAATACCACACAACACGCACACATTGGCAGTTTAAAAGAACAATATTGACAGTAGCTTACACATAACGTGATGCATTTCGTTAAAACTTCTGTGTCTATGCAGTGTATAGTCAAATGCAACGTAACTCTCTCTCTTTCTATAGTAACTACTACTCAATTCAAGTGTGCTTAAAGAAGTTTTGCTTCAAAAAGGAGTACAGTGTTGTAACGCTGACGTCAGAACTATCTTGACTGCAAAATCTCACACCCACATTTCACCAATCATTGAATTCGGTCCCACGTTATAGGGAGTGAGCATATTGCCGTCTTCCGGGCACTATTGTTGACTTAAGCCATGTATCTGAGGCTGCGTCTGGGCTGTATATATCTGTCTGATGTTAAACAGCCCTATCCCTTAGTCGCCTTGTACGACATCCGCATGGGAAGAGATGGGATGGTCCAAATTCTACTCTACCGGTAACCACGCGCTATCAAAGCGCAAATCAAACTGTTTTATTGATTTAAATTGTATTATTGTTCGCACTAAAAGTGTATACCATATATCAGAACAATCAGACGACAGGAAGGGGAGTAAACCACGACATTAAAATCATTTTGAGCATTTTGTTCGTCAAGATCTTTCTGATGCTGACAGTACAATACTTATATAATCATTACCCTTCGTTTACACCACACAACAAGTTGTAAACTTGTTTATAAAAACACTTGTAGAAGACTAATCAAAACACAATACTTGTTTTATACATCTATCTCAGATACTTTTTCGTTCACATAGTATGTATTGCCAACAAGTTGTAAACAAGTATAAAACATTTGCGTTCACACTGTAGCCTGTGACATATTGCAACTTGTCAAATACATATTTTCTGTGACATATTGCAACTTGTCAAATACATGTTTTCTGTGACATATTGCAACTTGTCAAATACATGTTTTCTGTGACATATTGCAACTTGTCAAATACATGTTTTCTGTGACATATTGCAACTTGTCAAATACATGTTTTCTGTGACATATTGCAACTTGTCAAATACATGTTTTCTGTGACATATTGCAACTTGTCAACTACATGTTTTATTCTTAAGTGTTAGTCGACTGTCCTAGCTAGGTAAATATATTTTTAGAATAATTATTTTTATTGTATCTATATTTAGTTAGAGTATTGTATAAAAGTAATGTAATTTTAGTTCTTTTGACGCAGATATAAATTTTAAGCTTGTATATACAAAAGTTGAAATGTAGTGCAATTATCCTAATATTATACATTTGAAAGTTTCTGAAGCTGTTAAGATAAGTATATAAATATATAAATGTTTGTATGTGCGGATGTTTGTTATTCAATCACAAAGGGCACATTGAGTGATTCCGCTAAAAAGTGTAACTTTATGAATTTCCACATCTTAATATACATACATACATAAAATCAAGCCTGTCTCCCATAGGGGTAGGCAGAGATCACGGATCTCCATTAGCTACGATCCTGACATACTACTCTCGCTTCATTCACTCTCATTACATTCTTCATGCATGCTCGTGGGTTTAGGGTACTCCTGACCTGCCCCTTTTCTAAAACTTCCCCGATTTGGTCCAGGTATTTGTTGTATCTGTTTCGTTAGTCTTCTTTCATTCATTCTCTCAACAAGACCAAACCATCTCAACATTCCTCTCTCAATTCTCATCACTACATCTTCTATCACTCCACATCGCTCTCTTATCACGCTATTTCTCACTCTATCTCTCAAGGTCACTCCGTACATACTTCGCAACGCTAGATTTTATGTATGTATGTATTATACGTATAAGTTTCGAAAAAAGGTCACTCATATGAATTAAAATTTCGTGTAAATATTACCGCATGACAAAATATCCGAATACGATTCCGATAAAGTAACCTTTTAGACCTGCAAATTACGTACAGGAATTGAACTAGTTTGGGACTATTTTGTCGGCACTTAGACTCCCTTTTGGGCCATTGTGCGTGCAGAGTTACTGGCTAAAGCAGCCAGCCTAGCTCCGCCCAGAAACGCAGAAGCTTACTGGGGGCTTCACAGGCTTCGCGGATCAACCTCCCTGTGCCGAGGATTTGTGATCGTTGAGTGGGCTACTGCCTCGTATTCCAGTGTTACGTGGGCGGCCGTTTTCTCGGCAGTGAAACACCCTCCTGCAGAGGGGGCTGTCCGTAACACCGATGGTGTACAGGTACTTGTTGAGGGGGCAAAGTGGCCCGTTAATACCACAGGCTATTTTATCCCAAGAATAGGTTCTTTTTTTTTCTTTTTTTTATATATAGAACACGTCAATTAGACTTCGCCTTGCCTGATGGTAAGCTGAAGGCAAAGTCTCAGAAAAGAGGGTCACCATTACTTACACATACCGCGTGACAATGGTGACACTCAGCTTGGCGGCCTCATCAGATGCTTTTTCACGCCCCGCTTAATGGACCCGGGACTGTAGGAAGAAGGAAACACGTGAGCTGGTAATGAATTCCACGGCAATGTGGAGACTGGATCGACATACCAAGCGGGCGCACCCGCGGGCAACAGCTAGTATTCGGACCATGATCAATAGATGCGTCGTGCAGTAACATCAGAGACAGCCTCTGTGGCTGGCACCCAGGAGGCGCGGGTTCTATCCCGCCCAGTGCAAATATTTGTATGCATGAATATAGGGAATATAGGTATTTGCATGAATTTTAATTATTTTTAAAGATTACTGCCATTACTTTTATTACCGTATTTCGTTTATTATTTTTTTTACTAAGATTTTTTTTTCTCAACTCATAATATACAAATAGCAATAATGTAATAATATAGTAGTTATTAAATAAGTATATTTATAAGTTTTAATAGCAATAAATAAAATATTTCTACTGAAATTTGCAGTTCTTATTTGCTTTCTTAATTGGGGTTGGGGGTTAATTGGATATCCTTATGTTTTCGGTGCGCGAGTATCTGGTGCAAGTTTTTCCCCTGAGGGTAGGGAATATAAAGCAGGACCGCGGACCTCTGGTTTGGATTAGGGTTGACATGACAGGCGACTAACGGAACAATACGCAGACCATATCACTGCGAGAGAAGGAAAACTCTAAATAAAACCCTGTACCAACCCGTCTGGCCAGCGTGGAAACAGTAGGCCAAAGCCTCCCAACATTGGGAGAGGCCTATATCCAACAGAGGACTCCGATGAGGCTTATAAAATGAAAAAATAACAAATATTCTACAACATTCTACACAACGCTAACTAGACCCATGGTAAGCATAGCTTAACTAGCTTGTATTATGAAATCTAGAATACTGGGAAACATACTTTTTTTTTTTTACGTGCACAAAATCCCCACGGATACCTCCCCACCGGAGCCGGTGGAGGTTATGTCGGACCCGAACCGGCTGAAACCACGCCGCCTGTGGGTCGTTTTGGTTGCCGAAGGTGAGGTTGACAGGCATATCCCTCGCACCCCGGCCGACCCAGGGCCATCTCTCACGATCTGGCCGTCTTCTCGGGTGAGTATAAACATACTTAGATTCTTTTTTTCATTTCATGGCAAGGACACTACCAGCGATACTACCAGTAGTGTCGTTTACAATTAACGACACTACCGCGCCCATTTTAGATCAAATTGTACAGCCAACACAGAAGTTTTGAATTTAAATTGAGTCTATATTAGCTGAATACTATGATAACGGTAATCGAATCATAGTGTTTTGCTGGTTGAATTCGGATGCACATAAGATAATTGAAAATGTAAAAGTGATCTTTATGAATGGAACTTTTACATACAGTTACATTCAGTCACTTGATATTTTTATGCCGTTTTGTTATATAACCACGAAATTGTCCCATTGCTGGGCAAAATGCCTCTATCATTCTTTCCAATCATCTCTATTCTGGACCACCTCTCACTGCCGGCCTAGTCTCTTATGTCTGTCAGCAATATTAGGTTTTATTTGTTTACTAAAAAAATTAACGGAGAAGTATGATTTACTTTTTTCCACATTGAGGTTTATCTAAATAAGTTTGCTTCATTTACATTTCATGGCAAGTACACTGATAGAGGCATTTTGCCCAGCAATGGGACAATTTCGTGGCTATATAACAAAACGGCATAAAAATATCAAGTGACTGAATGTAACTGTATGTAAAAGTTCCATTCATAAAGATCACTTTTACATTTTCAATATTGTCTTATGTGCATCCGAATTCAACCAGCAAAACACTATGATTCGATTACCGTTATCATAGTATTCAGCTAATATAGACTCAACTTAAATCCTAAACTTCTGTGTTGGCTGTACAATTTGATCTAAAATGGGCGCGGTAGTGTCGTTAATTGTAAACGACACTACTGGTAGTATCGCTGGTAGTGTCCTTGCCATGAAATGCTTTTTTTTTTGTAAATACATATTATACATAGAAATTTCGATGTTTGATTCTACCTCACCCCCGGCAACTAATGGCCTGAGATTTCCGTGCGGTTTTGGTCGGTTCCAGTCCGACAAAAACCAACCTCGATGGTTTCGGAGTGGGGCATCCGATATAACCAACCCTGCTGGCATCGGAGGGGGTTTCCGTGAGCATTTCTACACAAAAAAGAAACATCTTGACTTTTTATAGTCTTCTTCGTCCAATATATATAATACATACTCGGTCCAACCAATATATACTCGGTCTATATATATATAATATATAGACCGAGTAAAAGAAGAGAGCAGAACCGCTAGGCTGCAGTCCAGGTAATAGGGACGACAAATTATTGATGCTGTCAATTCTAAAATGGTAGTTTCAACGTCAACAGCCTCGACCGCTTTTTAACCGATTTAATAAAATCTTTTTTTGTAACACTTAGGTGGCAGACAAGCACACGGTCCACTTAATGGAAAGTGGTTATCGTGGCCTTTAGACGTTTGTAACACTAAGCTCCAAAATTAAATGAAACAATTGCACTTTCATTCACTCTGCAAAATTCCTTTTAATTTTTAACTTTTTTTTTACGTGCGCTAAATCCTCATGGGTACCCCCGCAACGGAGCCAGTGGGAGAGATTTACTGGTTGCCAAGGGTGAGGTTGACAGGCATATCCCTCGCACCCCGGCCGACCCAGGACCATCTCTCTCGATCTGGCCCTCTTCTCGGGTGTGGGGACAACAGAGTCCCCAACTCGTTCCCGTTACTGGGGCGCCGCCGCGGCCTGCTTCTGCCAGGGTGACAGGCGGCTCCACCAGTCACCTCCATGCCTACGCTCATGGGGGGCGGAAGGATGTAATGTTGACTGTGTGCTTGTACAATACTATTAGTAATAATAGTACAGATGGTATGTTAGATAAAGAAAAGACAAATTTAGCATAATAAATTTATTCTTACAACTATATCTGGCCCTCATGAGGCATATCTTATCAATAATTTTTAAAGACTTAGTTTAGGTAACCGAAATTACTAACAATCGATTAAGATACGGAAAAAATTGAATTGGCTCAGGCGGAATTCGAACCCGCGATGTTGCCCTTACAGGGGGGACGCTCTAACCACTAAGCCACAGAACCTTCGCCCGAAACCATCCAAATTGGTCTTACGGCGATGGTTAACTAATAGATTATGAATAGTCTTACGTTAGGAGTGGGTTCACATCGACGGTGTAATGGGCACGATTCAAACCCAGGACCTCTCGATCGCAAAGCTGACTGCTTAAACACTAAGCCACCAACGCTTCATATTAATACAATCTCAAATAACTACTTCTACACTATGTAATTTATATCTTCTATACACGATGTGGTTTCTCTGCAGTATGAGTACGGATGTGTCTCTTTAAGTGACTTCTATCTATAAAAGTTTTTGTGCATACATCACAATTATATGATTTCTCACCAGTGTGTGTTCGAGCATGTCTTGTCAAACTACTGTTATCAGTAAATGATCTCTGACATACATCACATTGATACGGTTTTTCACCGGTGTGTGTGCGCATATGTCTAACTAGATTACAATTATTTGTAAAGTCTTTGTTACATACATTACATTGATAAGGATTATCATCTGCGTGTTTGCGCATATGAGTAACTAAACTACTCTTTGCACTAAAATCTTGGCCACATACACCACACTTGTGCGAGCTATCACCGGCGTGTGAACGTAAATGAGCAATCAAAGTACTTTCCACTCTAAATGATTTCTTACATACATGACACTGATGTGGTTTCTCTACAGTATGAATACGTATGTGTCTTATTAAGTCACTTCTATTTTTGAAAGTTTTTTTACATACGTCACATTCATATGGTTTCTCACCAGTGTGTGTTCGCATATGTCTATTCAAAATACCGTTATCAGTAAATGATTTTTCACACATATCACATTGATACGGTTTTTCCCCGGTGTGTGTGCGCATATGTCTAATTAAATTACAATTATTTGTGAAGTCTTTGTTACATACATTACATTGATGTGGTTTTTCACCTGTGTGTTTACGCATATGAATGACTAAATTACTCTTGCCAGCAAAATCTTTGCCGCATATATCACATCTGTGTAAGCTTTCACCGTTGTGTGCACGTATATGAGCACTCAAAGTACTGTTCACTCTAAATGATTTATGACATATATGACACTGATGTGGTTTCTCCCCAGTATGTATACGAATATGGATATTCAAACTACTCTTTTCCGTAAAACGTTTTTTACACACAGTACACTGATATGGTTTCGTACCTATGTGAAAACGAATATGTTTTCGCAAATCACTGTTGACAGTGAAACATATTTTACAAACATTACACTGATATGGTCTCTCGCTATTGTGACAGCGAATATGTCTTTTGAATAAGGTATTATCACTGAAACATTTCAAACATGTGCTACATTGATAAGGTTTTAGGTAAAGTTCTTGATCACCATAGACAACGGGATTTATTTCTTTAATTTCAACGTTAACTCTAGTGTCTGAAACAAAGGTATTTGATGGCACAATTCCTTCAATTTCTTCTATCTTGACTTCTACAGGTACATATGTGTTGATTGAAGAATCTTCTAGATCCGTCTGCGTGGTGTATCTTGGTAGAGGGGGGGCATGGCTACCTAGATAGAACAAAATATAGATTAAATATTGTATTATTATAAATTTTATCTACGCTCATGCTGAAATGTAACAATAAAAAAAATAAGTTTAAAACTAAAACCCGACTACTGAAAAACTATTAAACAAGAAATTACCAAGGATAGCCGTGGTCGTATACCACTTTTCCATACAATGTATTGTTTTGTTAGACTAAGTGGCATACGACCACGGCTATCCTTGATATTTTCTTGTTTAATACTTTTTCAGTAGACAGGTTTTAGATTTAAACATATTTTTTTATTTATATTATTTTGGGGCAAGCAATAGGTATCATTTATACATATTTGAAATGAACTAATTAAGGCCTTTCAGTTGATACCAAACACGACATTTTTATATCAATTTTATTTTTTAACACAGTACCATAAGTCCGCTAGAGGGCGCCACATTAGATTCAGTGACGCGTTATATAACTTATAACCAGCGGACGACTAAGACGCTTCTAACGATACCTCATTTGTTCAGTTCTAATAAATGATTGAGGAGCTATGAGGGAACAGATGAACCTACATACATACATAGCCTGTCAAAATCATAACCCTCCTTTTGCATCGCCGTAGTCGAGTAATAAAAAAAGAAGTAAACAAAAATATCATATTTAAGTCATATTTCATGTTACGCTCCGCGTCTGCTGCTGCTATCTTCTGTCGGCCTTGTAATCATACCTTTATGTTAGCATTTTATAGCTTACCATCAGGCAAGGCGAAGTATAATTGACGTGTTCTATATAAAAAAAAAACTTTCGGTGCTAAAATCCATTTGATGATCACGTATGCGTGTTGCGCAGCGTCCACAGATTATATAGAAAAACTGAATTGAGACCTCCTTGGTCCAGGTGAAGTTATTAATTATGATACAGTTTGGTATTTCTTATATAAAAAAAAACATACTAGGCATATCCCCTGGCACTGCCTTCTTCACGATATCCGGAGACGTCCGTTTTTCTAGTATTATGAGCGGAGGGGGCGCACGCTCCGACAAGCATTTTGTTTGAAATGTTTCGTTAGATGGAGCTGCAAATACAAAAAGAAATAACACAAGGAGTTTAGCTTATAGGGAATATTAGTATTAATATAATATTGTTAAAAAATATATAAATATTGTGACAGCAGAAAACATTAACCAATTCAAAAATAGACTGGACAAACACATAAATCAACAAAATTATTGAGTAGTGAAAACAGTGTAGTGAACAATGAGATGCAGGCTGATATCACTTGTTTCAACTGCTGGCCTGTTCCCCAATAATAATAATAATACATACTAGTCACAATTCCTGGGGTTTCCTTCTTGGCGATGTCCACAGATGTTCGTTTTTCTAGAATTATGAGCGAAGGGCGCGCGCGCTCGGCCAATAATGTTGTTTGTAAAGGCTCGGTGGCTGAAGCTGCGATAAATATATATATTTTATTAATTACAATTTTATATTGTTATACAATAATGTTAACAGGAATTAACGCGATGATGCTATAGGTTACACTGCCCCGTGGTCACAGGCTGACTGGCTCAGCGGTGCACGCCCGCCGTCTTCGAGTTCGTGATGTAGAAGGTTCTTTCTCTACCCGCACATCCTCGATAATATTTTAGATTTTACCGCGGTAGATATGGGTAATAGACTGCTGACACGAGGTCTCGGGTTCGATTCCAGGTTTTACCATGGCACACACCAGTGACTTTTCGATGCTTTTCGAAGTTATGTGTGTATTTATCGCAGGTTTATTAGTGCCCGGTTAATGACAATAGGCTCGCCACCTATTACATTGGGACTTAAACATAAACTGGCGAAATGTGGGTGCTAGCACCTCTGCCTACCCCTTCGGGGATATAGGCGTGAGTTTGTTATGTTATTTTAGATTTTATTTTCGCCATGTACCGTCACAACCACACTCAGGCAAACCAAAGGTATGTACGTACCTTTACCATGTTTAAGTTAATACTCAATACATTTATTGCGTTCCATAATGTAGTACAGTTGTTCAGGTTAAAATTATTGTTACAATTATGGACCCTGTCGGGCACAGCACAATGTTTGGAGAGAGGGAGAGTTTGTCATACACAATATGTTCACTCTTAATTATAGTTTTTTAATATTATTATATTAAATTTAAATGACTTTTTAATATAATGTTACGACAGACGCCGATATCTCGAAAACTAATAATCGAATCTTCAAGAAATAAAAACGCATTGTTAGTGACGAGGTACTCTACCGATTGGCATAGAAAAATCTAGAATCATCAACAAAAAGTCACAACCTACCTACTGTACTACTGTACTACCTAATAATGTCATTTTAGTCGTTTTTGTCGATTCAAAGTGAAGTGAAGTCAATAGTAGTGGTGATCAGTGGAGAGGACTTAGGGTTGATGAATCTCAATCCAGTGATTTGGTACCCGACTCAACATGTTCTGCTACCATATATATATTGATGTGCAGGTAGGACACGGCGGTATTTCCGCCCAATTGAGCAGTCTGACTGGGGAAGTACCTCCGCCCTACAGAATACCGCGTTTATAACTTCGTGTTGTGTTCCCAGCGGTGAGTAGGGTAGCCAGAGCTCACTGGAGAATTTTTGCTGTCAGTGGGATGATTAAAGGCTTGTCCTGCTTTGTCCTCTACACTGACGGCACAGAAACTCTGTGCATACAGGGTCGGCAGCGCGAGTGTGGCTCCTCTGGTGTTACACACGTCCATAGGCCACGATAACTACTTTCCATCAGGTGGGCCGTGCGCTTGTCTGCCACCTAAGTGGTATAAAAAAAAAATCGGCTGGTGTAATGGTGGGTAGGCGCTCAAAAAAATTTCCCCGTATACCTCACGACGCTCGAAGACTAGTCAAGTCGTGACCACGGGTGCTGCAGCGCATCCGAAACGTCGGCAGAAATAGTAAGTTCCATGATTTAATTCGTGAGAAGTCCCGATACCTTGTATAATTATGTATAAATAGTTGCACCAACTATGTATAAATATTTTAACCAACTATGTATAAACAGTTGCACCAACTTTTATATAAAAGTTGCACCAACTATGTATAAATAGTTGCACCAACTATGTTTAAATAGTTGCACCAACTATGTATAAATATTTACACCAACTATGTATAAATATTTACACCAACTATGTATAAATATTTACACCAACTATGTATAAATATTTACACCAACTATGTATAAATACTTGCGCCAAGCAGGCATCGAACTTACTAGTGTCAATGTCATGCGGTTCTTTCTTAATTATGTCGATAGGGATGTCATATGCTGACTCTACTGCTTGCTTATCTGTGGACATAACAATTATTTTATTAATGTGGCAACTTATGTTTATTCCCAGTCGAGTAGAATTTGGACCACCCCGTCTCTCTTCCCATGCGGTGTCGTACAAGGGCTGTTTAACATCAGTCAGATATACGTGGGGCGCACTATAAGTTTCCGGAATGAATATGAAAAAATACTATTAAAGGTACAAAATTAATTTATTGTTTTTCAAAATAATCTCCCTTGGCGTCTATGCACTTTTTCATTCGATCAAACCAGTTTTGAAAACTTTTGTGCCACTCCTCTGTGGTGACCTCTGAAACGTGTTTTTCATACTCCTCGACAGCCTCTTCTGGTGATGAAAATCGTTGGCCGCGTAATTGGTTCTTAATTTTTGGGAACAGATAAAAGTCACAAGGTGCCAGGTCGGGACTGTATGCAGGATGACTCATGAGTTCTACATTTTTCGCCTTCAAAAAGTCGTTTGTCTGTCTGGCCGTGTGAGAACTAGCATTGTCGTGGTGCAGGATGATACGGCGTTTACGGTTATTTTTACGGAGTTCGTCAATAACTTCCGGCAAACAAATGGTCGTGTACCAGTCACTATTCACAGTACGACGATTTTCTAAAGCAACAGTAGCCACGTGTCCAGTTTTATTAAAAAAAGAAGCAATCATCCGCTTAGATGCACTTTTCACGCGCGCCACTTTGGTTGGTTTCGGCTCATCTTGAAAGACCCATACGCTCGATTGCTGCTTTGTTTTGGGATCGTAGCAATAAATCCATGTTTCGTCACCTGTTACTATGTCCCACACCAAATTTGACGCACCTTCGTTGAATCTGGTAAGCATGGCACTGCACCAAGTGACGCGGTCCGTTTTTTGATCCTCGGTCAAGTTATGTGGGATCCACCGCGAGCACAGCTTTCTCACACCCAAATGTTTGTGTAGGATTGATTGTATTTGACTCATGCCTATTTCTAAGGATGCGCGAATTTCATGGTAGGTCACATGCCTGTCTGTTTCAATCATACGGCGCACAGCATCGATGTTTTTGTTGGTCACAGCGGTGGACGGCCGACCATCGCGAGATTCGTCACTGAGATTGATACGACCACGCTTGAATTCTGCAAATCAGCTATAAACAGTCGTCTTGCATGGAGCTTCATCGCCAAAAGCTGTTTCAAGCCGAGCGATGCTCTGTTGAGCCGTCAAATTACACTTAAAATCGTAGAAAATCATACTACGAAAATTTTCCCGAGTTAAATCCATGTTGATGCAGACACACAATTTTTTAAATGGCGCCACAAGGTAAAAACAAAAGACAGTCAGATGAAACAAACTGTATTCTACAGCCAAAGAGTTCTATTTTCAAATGTTGTAATAAATTTTTAAATATTGATTATGTAAGTGGCCAGTTCCGGAAACTTTTAGTGTAACCTAAGTATACAGCCCAAACTCGGCTTGAGTCAACAATAGCGCCCGGAAATCGGCAATAGGCTCACCCCCTATTACATAGAACCGAATCTAATGATTGGTGAAATGTGGGTGTTAATTCACCTCTGCCTAACCATCCGGGGATAAAGGCGTGATTATATGTATGTATGATATTCATTTACATAAGACCGAAGCGTCTGAATTTCTAACTTAACTAGCCGACTTGTCCTGGCGTCCTCCATGGCATACTTCGAAAAATATATCCGGAATTTTTTGTCGCGGTTCCTCTCTTTGCAGAACCTGCATGAGAGAGGAAAGAACAGCAGCACATCTGCTCCTACACTGCTCTGCAACCGCCACATACAGGGCTTTTTTTTTGCTAGCACCTTCCACTGCGTGACGGGGAAAATCTTCTTCTTATTTAAACTAGACTAACTAATGTGCCAGTCTTAAGACTCACACATACAGGGTTAAGTACTTCAATAATACAGGTACGCTCCGGGAAATCACCAGCAGCGTGAATAGCGTGCTGGCGTTCTTCAATGAGTTAGGGTGGATACTCTATCTACCAGTAGATTATTGATGATATTAACCATTGAAAACCGCGTCATGACGTGGAGTTGCGGCTTGGTATTTTTTTATCACTTGGTTGACAGACAAGCCCACCTGATGAAAAGTGGTTACCGTGGCCTATGGACGTGTGCAACACCAAGAGATTCGCACTCGCGCTGTCAACCCTGAAAGTACAGTTCCCGTGCCGTCAGTGTAAAAGACGAAGCAGGAAAAGTTTTTGGTCTTCCCTCAAAAATTCTCCAGTGAGCTCTGGCTAGCCTACTCACCGCCGGGAACACAACACAAGGTTATTATGCCTGCGGTATTTTGTAGGGCGGAGGTATTTCCCCAGTAGGACTGCTCAACTGGGCGGCAATACCGCCGTGTCCTACCTCCTACAAATACCGCCCTGTCCTACCTCCTATAAATACTGCCCTGTCCTAACCTCAATACATCGACACTTTTTTCCAAGCGTCGGATTTAAGACGGAAAAAAATTAAAAAACTCCCGTCACAAAAAACAACCCCAAAATGTCGAAAATAAATTGTGTTAGTTAACCCTATGACTTTGATATACCTAGTATTACATATTTTGATTCAAGCCTTGTCACAACACGAAGTTATTATGACCGCGGTATTCTGTACGGGGAAGGTACTTTTCCAGTCGGACTGCTCAATTGGTATCTTTTCCAATTGAGCAGTCCGACTGGGGAAGTACCTCAGCCCTACAGAATACCGCGGCCATAATAACCTCGTGTTGTGTTTTCGGCGGTGAGTAGGGTAGCCAGAGCTCACTGGAGAGATTTTGTGCTGTCAGTGGGAAGACCAAAAGCTTGTCTTGCTTTACCTTTTACACTGACGGCACAGAAACTCTTGAGTTTACAGAGTTGGCAGCGCGAGTGTGACTCCTTTTGCGTTGCACAAGTCCATAGGCCACGGTAACCACTTTCCATCAGGTGGGTCGAAAAAATCTACATCTTCACGTCACGACGCGGTTTTGGTGCCTGTGATAAGATACCATACCAATTCTACCCCACAGAGGCTGTCTAGCATCACCATATCACCATTTAGACAAGACATACCTTCAGTGTCATTCGGCTCTATCTTTACATCATAAGCCATCACAGCGGAGTCAGTCATCCCCTCTGCCCCCTGGGGCACATCTAGCAAACTGAGGGTCATCACAGGGTGCACAATTGTGAGTACCGTGCGGTGAGATCTCGCTTGTGATAATTGTGAGTGATGCTGTAATCAAAATTATTCACTACTAGCTGACCAGGTGAACACGCATTTAGTAGCTTTAAAAAAATAGTATGTATGGGTAATGGACTGCTGAGACGAGGTCTCGGGTTCAATCCCAGGTTTTTTTTTTAATAGAGATTATATATAGGTTTTACCATGGCACATACCAATGACTTTTCGATGCTTTTCAAAATTATGTGGGTATTCATCGCAGGTTTATAAGTGCCCGGTTAATGGCAATAGGCTCGCCATATACATTGGGATCTAAACATAAACTGGCTCTGCCTACCTTCTGGGATATAGGCGTGAGCTTATGTTATGTTATGTTAAAAATTTAGATGTAAACGACATAAGTTGATTAATACCAAAATATTTACTAACCCCTTTTATGTCGAAATAAATATATCAATAAGTCAGGTATAAGTAAGTTTTATGATGGCCCGAGGGATAAGTAACTAATGAAATGAAAAAGATAATATAAATAAATTATCTTTTTCATTTCATTTCATATTAACTCACCATATTGTGGCTTAGCATTTGCGTCAACAAGTCCTCACTACGGAGACAACTCATCCGAAACTTGTAATAGCTCTGGAGCCGGGCGCAACAAACATAGCACACTAAGACGGGTCTGCCCTCCATCTCAAACTGTAAGCAAATTTATGATCCTACTGAAATATTTTCATGGTCACAAGAACTTAACATATCATTATTCTCCATTTGGTTAAGTACTTAACTAATCATAAACAATCTTATGTCTTTTTAATACCTTTCTTTAATATTTTTCTGTTTAGAAACTTATTAAGACTAAAAAAATTACTTCAATAACTGATAACTATAAAATAACATAGTAAATATAAGAAAAAATTAATAAAAAATTAATTGATTTAATGATCTGTTAATATTATCTCTCTCTCTTTGACTTCGCCGCGACACATAGCTTGAGTCAACAGTTGTACCCAGAATACGTTACCATTACGTGGGACTACATACAATGATTGAAAATCTGGGAAAATTCACCTCTGCCTAACCCTTCAGGATTAAAGGTGTGATTATATGTATGTATATATTAATAATAAAGGATTACTTACCGGCCTCAATAGAAGAGATTCGTACATTTCTTGTAGAGGGGTATTGTGAACCAATTTCATCCTAACACCTTCTGTGAGACATAGTCTACACATCGAAAATATATCCATTTTTGTACTGTTCATGAATTGGCACTGCAATTAATGCAAATTCAATATCTTTCTGAGGCTTATTCGGTCCAAAATACAACTAGTAAAATAAAAGAAACTGCAATACTATAATTCTTATTGAACGCTTCAATTAATGTTCAATTTGGAAGTTGGTCAGCTGAATGAAATGTAGGTTAATTTTTTCACTGTCGTGTCGTGACTACACACGCAAAATATAAAATATAATAACAATTCATATATAGATTAATTTCTATAATACATAGTACCTATAAATTTATACAATTTAGAAATAGTAAAATAAAAACAACTCTGACAACTTCATGGTCACAGTTACTTTTTGCACAGACTAATAAGAAATCAATAGGAGATACTGGATTTTATGATGGGATGGGATATTTCGACTCTATTCAACTCGTAGATCCAAAGAGTATATAAGCGTAGAACGTTGTCGATGTCGTAGCTGGGTAGCTACTCTATGGTTAAAGTACTCTATGGGTATTATTGATTACGTAGAGGGAGAATCCCTCTACGATTGATTATATCCACTGAAAATGGTCGATAAGGTACCTAATTCGCCATAATTTGCCTTGTGCGCGAGATGACGTCATCGAATGGCACCGCCCACAGAGTAAGCGCCGCCCGCTGAGTGACGGACGACAGAACTTGTATAAACAAATAATGTTAGCTCTCGAAAAATGGCTAAAGTAATTTAATTCCCTAAATTAGCAATCAACGTTTATGAATTAATTTTTCATTGGAAATTTAACATGAAATTCCACGTAACTTAGTTGACGCGCAGAATTTTGTTTGCATTGCAATCAATGAAATTTGATTTACATTTACTTGAATTTTTTGTTACAATCGGCTGTAAAGGTGTGTATTACATAAAAATATGGTTAATAATGCTGTTAAAAAAATCGTTCATAGAAAAGCCACGACAAAGTACCTACTCAGTCACCACGACAGACATATAATAACTTTTTTTCTTTTTTATTTATTTATCATTTAAACAATTACATACAGTAAAAAGAATCATGACTATTTACAAAACAAAACCTATGCGGTTTATAATCAATGCCACAGCGGTTAAAAAAAAGTTAAACAAGTGATTTTGCGAAATGCAATAAAATTTGAGTCTCATTTTGACACTGCAGGGCCTGATGCTATCAACAGTGCGTAATTCCGGGGGTAATGAGTTTATTAGTCGAGGAACCAGTTAAGCAGTCGTTCTTTCGTCTTCTAAGGTTCCTATTGCCTATTGGTTGTTAGTATACCTCGGAGTAATCTTGGATTTAAGTCGCAAGATAAACGAGACTGATGCGCGTGATTTATTTGGATATGCTTAAAAGAGACGTCGATATGATAAAGCTCATCCACCGCCCTAGCTACCATGCTATCTTCAAAAGACACCTCACAAAACGCTTACTGCGCATCTAAAACACACGTTTTTTTATTTATACAACTTAGGTGGCAGACAAGCACACGGCCCTTCTTACGAAAAGTGGTTACTGTGGCCTATGAACGTGTGTAACACCAGTGGAGTTTCTGTTTCTGTTACCGTGCTGCCGACACTGTAACAGAAATTTAAGTGCCTTCAGTGCAAAACACAAAATCAGAACAAGCCTTCCTACTGTAGCACAAAAACTCTCCAGTGAGCTCTGCTCACCGCCGGGGACACAACACGAGGTTATAGCCTTGGTATTCTGTAGGGTGGAGGTACTTCCCCAGTCGGAGTGCTCATTTGGGTCGGGAATACCGTCGTGTCCAACCTCTATCATATGTCATATATTTCACGATCTATACTTATCAGTTTGAAGTCTATGTAGTTGTTCACTAAAGTACATAAAAGCAATATTTTAGTAGAAAATGGAGCAGAATTTGTACCACCCCATCTCTTCCCATACGGTGTCGTACAAGGCAAATAAGGGATAGAGCTGTTTTACATCAGACATATATACAGCCCAGACTCAGTTTCAGATGCATGGCTTAAGTCAACAATAGTGCCTGGAAGATGGCAATAGGCTCACCCCCTATTACGTGCGACCGAATTCGATGATTGGTAAAATTGCCTAACCCTCCGGGGATAGAGGCGTGATTATATGTACGTATGTAACTTATTATATTGCAGATCATATGAGGTTTTTAAATCACTTCTTAGATTATGCGGCCTGTCACACGTTAGTCATCCGCCATACATATGTACATGCACTGACGACCTTTTCCATTCCAGGCTGACAGAGACAAAAGCTTTTGTTAGTCGATTGTCAGGACGAATCTGCACGAAATTTGGTGATCACTTCTTGTAGATGCGTTTTGACAGTTGATTGCAAAACATTCTACGATCTGTTACTGCTATACTAGGTAAGTCATTCGCTAAACATACTCCATGCACTGACTCCTTTTTGCCTCCGAGGTTGGAAGAGACAACAGATGATTGTGCGTCAATTGTCAGGACGAATCTGCACGAAGTTTTTGCATCACTTCTTGAAGATGCGTGTTGACAATTGATTGCAAAACTTTCTATGCACATGTGGCTGCGTTTTTGTTCGGCATATACTTTACTTTTCTGTCTTATTGTATGATTATTATAAGTGGATAGTCAGGACGAATCTGCACGAAGTTTTTGAATCACTTCTTGTAAATCCGTGTTGACAATTGATTGCAAAACTTTCTATGCACATGTGACTGCGTTTTTGTTCGGCGTATACTATACTTTTCTGTCTTATTGTATGATTATTATAAGTGGATAGTCAAGACGAATCTGCACGAAGTTTTTGAATTCTTGTAGATGCCCGATTTCTGTGGTTCGTTGTTTTTGACCACCCTGATGTGCTCCCTGATCCGGCATGACACAGTACGTTTAGTCTGGCCTATGTAGGAGCTCCCACAGCTGCAGTCAATTTTATATACACCCGGATGTTCTAAGGGAAACCTGTCTTTAAGCGTGCGTAGGTATTGTGACAGTATTTTAAAAGAAGTGATAATAGTTTTAAAATATTCGCGAAGTTATCTGTCACTCCTTTTAGATCCGCCCATTGTAGTCGTTCTTCCGTAGAACGCCTCTTAAATGTACAATTTCAGCATCCAAGTGGTCCTGGTCGCATAGGTTATATGCACGGTCACTACCTACGGATTTTAGTTAACGCGGATGATGATGCAAGTTGGCGTGCAGGTATCGGTCAGTGTGAGTGGGCTTCCTGTAAACCGTGTGACCAAGAGACCCATCCTCCCGGACTTTGACGTTAACGTCAAGAAACGCTATGCTTCTTTCCCTTCCCATCTCGTAGGTGAATTGGATCTTCCTATGAATACTGTTCAAATGTACCAGGTACCTTTACACAGCACTCTAGTCACCCTCCAGTATACAAAAGATGTCATGGACATACCTCTTCCACACTTTGACATTCTGAGGGGCAGTGGCAATAGCTCTGTTTTCGAAATATTCCATCCAGAGGTTGGCTACCGCTAGTGCCACAGTACTGCCCATTGCCACCATATCTCGGCGAGTTTTTACACTAGTAATGAGAACATTCAAGTTAATGTATGATTAATTTGCATTATCATACATTATCTTGAATAATCTAAGGTAAGTGGTTACCGTGGCCTATGGACGTGTGCAAAATCAAGGGAGTCACACTCGCGCTGTCAACCCTGTAGGCGCAGAGAGTTTCTGTACCGTCAGTGTAAATGACAAAGCCTTTGGTCTTCCCACTGACTGTAATTATTTTTTAACTAATAAATGTTTCGTTTTACTAGACTGCTTTTTCTTTTATTTTTATGATATAATTTAGTTAAATATCACTGCCACATACAGACAGAACCAACCAAAGACGCGAGCCCCTGCGAGAAGTATCATAGAGGATAGGCGAGACGGTTGCCACTCGTACTGGCTGACACAGGTGATCTCTCAGAAAGCGTGCTTCAGGGACCACTCGGATCGAGAAGGAGCCAACGTCTGGGTGCCATTATTGCGATGGCGGTGCGAGAGAGGACTGAGCAGGGCTGCAGACACTGGCTGGTGAAGTGCCCAGTGTGAGGTGCGGAGGCAGCACTCAGAGTGGGTGTCCTCTTGCTTGGCGCCATACTCGTAACCATGGTATGGAGTGCCAGCGAGTTGACTACCACTGTCTCCTTCTGCAAGCTAGTAGGCGGTGTATAGTTATAGTTATATATAGTTTAACGACCCTCCGTCCTCTATGAGCAACGGCGTGGGAGTGATAGGTTTGTTATCCTAGCAGAAAAAGGCTGACCAGGCGGCCCGATCTCCCCCTCATTCCTTTCCGCAGGCAAGATGTAGACCGCGTGTCTTCCACACCCGACGGGGTCAACCCGAAACCGGAGATAGCCCTGGGTCAGCAGCAATAAATAAGATTAGGAAGGATCCCATTAGAGTTTTTTTTTAATATATAGAACAATCAGTCAATTAGACTTCGCCTTGCCTGATGGTAAGCTGAAGGCAAAGTCTCAGAAAAGAGGATCACCATTACCTACACATACCGTGTGACAATGGTGACACTCAGTTTGACGGTCTCATCAGTTGCTTTTTCACGCCCCGCTAGGACCCGGGACTGTAGGAAGAGGGAAACACGTGAGCTAGTAATGAATTCCAGGCCTTAATGGTGCGACAGAGGAAAGAGTCACCGAACCGCTTGGTTCTTGATCGGATGTTCTGCACCGTGTGTGGGTGACATCTAAGACCTGCACGTGTTGTCCTGTGTAGGAAAGGGGAGGGTGGGACTAATTGGAAGAGCTCATCAGAACACTCACCATGGTACAGACGGTCGGTAAAATATAGAAGAGTAAGTTAAAAGTTGTGCCAACCACAGAACAGCTACGATTAAGTAGTTTGTCCTGATTCGGACATATAATGGGTAGGGAAGGCGTTCGTTACTATAGAAGTAAACGGCCACACCCACAAGGTCAGAGGAAGGCTTAAGAGTAGATGGATGGATCGTGTGAATGATGATAAGGCCAGCAGAGTGAACGTTAAAATGACTGCAACAAATGTATGATAAGTGCATGATAATGATGATAGATGCCATAAATTATTGCCTCAAAAAACTAAACATATTTGAAATTTTCATTTCATTTCATGTCATTTCTAAACGTAAACATATTTGATCATAGATGAATGCAACAACAGAACGTAACAAAGATTATATGAAATGAAACGTAATTAATTTGTAATATGGTAGCAGTCTGTCGCAACTACGTACAAAAAAAACGTACTATGAAACGGGGCAGAATTTTAATGGCTACTATATTTGTCTCACTCAACTTCCTAATCCGTCTCGCTCGTTCCTTAATTAAATGTCATCTGTCTGACATGTATCTGTCACTTTGTATGTTGAATATCTAATCGTTATTTTCAAAGTTTTTCTTTAAATGTTATTAGTGAAATAATTGTGACAATAACTAAATTTTATTATAAATTCTTTAAGGACGTTCTCTAGAAAAGACTGTTTTATACATTGTTTATTAAAATGAAGTATAGAAAGTGTGAAATATGTGGTTTAAAATCTGAAAGAAAGGACGGCAAAAAACGATTTTTCATGGCCAGATTTCCTATGGATGAGCTTCGGTGAGTAGTATGTTATTCAAATTATCAATGGTTTGTAGATTTTATGGGATAAAAACAATGAAAATTATAATTGTAAACAATAACCTGTAGGAAAATAGTGTGGTAAAAGTATTTTCATAATTGTATATCGATGTTTTATTTTTAGGTGTAAGGAATGGGTGAAGAGAACAGGCAACGAGGATCTTGCTTATATACCCATAGAGAAACTCCATGAGCTAAAATTTGTTTGCGGAGAACATTTTACCAACAAAGATTTTTAGAATAAAAAGACGCAGTTAAAGAAATTTGCCATACCATCAATAAAACTCACTGCGGAACCACTTTCAGATGAAAAATTAATAGGATTTCCTTCTCATATTTTTAGAGAACATGAATTATTTAAATCAAGGGCAGCGCAACATGCGGCGGGAAATTTTAAGTTTTTATTGTTTTTTTACCTTTGTAGAAGTTTGAGTCTACTTAAATATTATGAATTATGTTCATAATGCACATACATAATCATACAATGTAAATATTATCCTATGAAGGTAAAAAGCAATAAAAACTTACTTTTGTCGTTAACTATTTGTTTTCAGATGTTTTAGCTGATTCTTCATTTGCTAATGTTACTGACATTATAAATGAAACTTCAATGAGTTCATTTATTGACTGCCAAATTTATAATGAGCATGATATTCCACCAGTAGGATATAATATAGATGTTGAAAGCCTTCAACAACCCATTTTTAAAAAAGATGTTCCATGCATTATTACTGTTCCTGAAGCTGAAGGCAGAGCAGACAATGTGGAAACGAAAAATGAGAGTGAAGTTTCGAAAGGTAATTTTTTTTTTATACCACATAGGTGGCAGACAAGCATACGGCCTACCTGATGGGAACTGGTTACCGTAGCCTATGGATGTGTACTTTTTCTCTTTGACCGAATAATAAAAAAAATTTCAGCTACACGAAAACGACGGCGGCGTAAAGAAACTGTTAAATCTGCTAGTGAATTAGAGCTAACTCCTAGAAGGAAGAAACTAATTATAAAATTAACAAAGTACAAACTTAAGTTGAAAACAGTGCAACAGAAACTAAAAATATTCGACAACATTAAATCGAAAGCACTGAAAACTATGCTATTGTCAGCAAAAAATAATCAAAACCGTTGTGGTCAGGGTAAACGTTGGACAGAAGATAATAAAACATCGTCATCACTATAACAGAAGGTTAGTGTCAATTCAGAAATCATTGCTATCTATAACCCGTATAACAAAAATTAATGACAAAAACAAGTTCATTAATTATGTCATTATTGTTGTTTCAGCTAATTGCCATGTGTACAAGGTACAAAAGTGATTAAAGACGAAGGCAATAATGAAGCAAGCGTCCTGATATTAAAAAGGGTCATAATGCACTACTACGAGCTGCAGAATTGGTTGAAGAAGAAATGCGGCGCAGAAATTACAAATTATCGTCATCACTATCATCGTCATCAATCGTTTTAAGTGGGCGCTCAAAAGATTGTTGATTGAGAAGTGCTACTATAGTATTAAGGATTTTCTCGAGGACATGACTCTGTAGGATTGACTTTTGTTTGTAACTGGATGACTGATGTATAATGTAGATGTGATGACTTAAACTTAAATAATAATTTGTACACCACTCAAAGGTAAAACATGTTGTGTCCAATCGAAGTTTAAGACCTATATAATAAGCACTTGACTATGTATATTATATGTACACATGTTTTTTGCAAATAAATATTATCTTATCTTATCTTATCTTATCTTATCTATAACAGAAGGTTAGTGTCAATTCAGAAATCATTGCTATCTATAACCCGTATAACAAAAATTAATGACAAAAACAAGTTCATTAATTATGTCCTTATTTTTGTTTCAGCTAATTGCCATGTGTACAAGGTACAAAAGTGATTAAAGACGAAGGCAATAATGAAGCAAGCGTCCTGATATTAAAAAGGGTCATAATGCACTACTACGAGCTGCAGAATTGGTTGAAGAAGAAATGCGGCGCAGAAATTACAAATTATCGTCATCACTATAACAGAAGGTTAGTGTCAATTCAGAAATCATTGCTATCTATAACCCGTATAACAAAAATTAATGACAAAAACAAGTTCATTAATTATGTCCTTATTTTTGTTTCAGCTAATTGCCATGTGTACAAGGTACAAAAGTGATTAAAGACGAAGGCAATAATGAAGCAAGCGTCCTGATATTAAAAAGGGTCATAATGCACTACTACGAGCTGCAGAATTGGTTGAAGAAGAAATGCGGCGGGGAAATTACAAATATTTTTAAAATAATGTTTTTCAATAAATAAATAATTTTATGAACTTATCATTTTAAAAGCCCAACTGAGCCTATATTCTGTTTTTGTAATTAAAAGTACTGCCTCCGCGAATTTAAACGCTTATTCATTTTCAACATATAACTTGTATGACGCAGTACTTTAGTTCAAAAATGGAGTATAGCGTCTGTGAAAATATAAAATTATATTATAAAAATCAGAGACCACTATTTATCGATATCGATAAATGTAGTCGATATCGATAAATCAAATAAAATTAAGGGCACATCTCTATTTTTCCCTTATGTTGGCAACTCTGTACCTATGTGTTACAGTTGTTAGGTTGGCTGCGTTCAGTTAGCCCTGATTTGACATTTCGTAAGATTATTTTGCACTATGGAAGTCCCGTCTCTTCTTACGTAGTATTGTATTCTCTTTGTATGGTAGTGTCAGAATTGTCAGTGAGGTTATGTTATGATATCCTTTATGTTTATAATCAGCTCGGCGAACCTTGATCCCTATGACAGTTCATACTAGTGACGGGTCGTGTCGATATATCGCAACTTTTTATAGGCAAAGGCGTGACTTGCATTCAGCCACATCGATAAACATGTTTTTAAAATATAATCTACATTACTATAATTATAATGCTTGTTATATTTACAAGTATCCGTGTATTTGTATATGGGGTTGCCAATATTCCGATGCAGAGGTAACATGGTCGGACTGTATAATTTTAATGTGAATTAAAATTTTAGTTATAGCAACACTATCTGATCAACGGAGTAACTTTTGCAGGACGTCAACGTAAAGTCTGATTGAGATAATTTCTTGTAAGTGTTAATAATTATTATAATTCCAACGGGATATTATTGTAATTGCATATATCTGCCTAAAATTAATAAATATCATTTTTAGACACCGCCAATTCGATTATAATATAACGGTGACGCTACTACAAGGTTGTGTCGTGGGAATAACTGTCAGTGTCATAGGGATCAAGGTTCGCCGAGCTGATTATAGTTTCTTTACAATAGATAATATATAAATTATTTAGAGATATTAGTATTTATGTAGTTGTTCAGGTGCTTGTAATATTATGATCGTAGCAACTATAATTCTGATTTATTGTTAAATATCACTATGTTTACTTCAATCATCCGAGTTGTATGAAAAACAAAAAAAAAAAGGATTGATTACGTAGATGTGGTAGAACATGTCCGAATAAGGCTACGACACACCTTTAAGCAACGTACGAGAGATTGGGAATTATTGCTCCGTTTGTATGATGGAATCTCATGAGCCCAGGACTTGATCTAACAATATTTACTGGGGTTGTAGATAAAATAAACGTACTATACTTGATATGAACTTTAATCAAACGTTTACAAATATTCCAAAGCATGAATAATTAAAATAAATACCTATATTCTTAAAATAGAATATTTTATACCATTTTCTTCGAAAAGCCTGAAGTGACAGCTCAAATTACCTCTGTAAATTCTATATGAATAAAAAGTAAATTTCCAAAACGAAGCAGGCTGTAAAACCAAAGAGATTGTACCGCTACAAGAGCTTTACTAAGCAGAGAATTAAGCTGAGCTTACTACTGGTTGGAATATCATCGGACAGGAGCACTGCAATGGAGGCAATATATGATGTTAAAATTGAGCCAGGAGAAACTGAAGGTATGTTAAATATTTTAATGACCCCCTGAGTCGGCCGGGGTGCGAGGGATATGCCTGTCAACCTCACCTTCGGCAACCAAAACGACCCACAGGTGGTGTGTGTTTTAGTCGGTTTGAGTCCGACATAACCTCTTCCACCGGCTCCGGTGGGGAGGTATCCGTGGGGATTTTGCGCAGGTATAAAAAATATGTATTTATGACAGGCAGGATCATGTAGACTGTATGAGTACAGTCTCTGTTATCTCAGTATTACATTCAACTGCTAAACAGGGGGAATGGGTTCAATTCCTGTTCAATGCAAATATTTGTATGTATGAATATTTTGCCTTTGGCCATTGCCGCGTGGTTCTCAGCAGAGCAGAATTTGGACCACCCTATCTCTTCCCATGCTGTATTGTACAAGACGACTTAGGAAAAGGTCTGTTTAACATCAGACTACCCTATTTCTAAATCTCATTCTCTGTCCTTTTATTTAATAACTAACCATTGCTGGTTCTCGTGACCATACATAGCCTTTTTCCTTTTACAATGTCTTATATATTATACCACTTTACCAAACTTCATCAAAATCGGTTCAGCAGTTTAAGTGTGAAAGTGTAACATACCGACAGACAGTGCTACTTTTGCTTGTATAATATTAGTATGAATGTGTCCAGCCTGTTCTTGAATTGATGGAATTTTTGTGAAGAAATGACCACAATGTCTCTATGATGATAAAATTAATTATGAAAAATGCGTCAGTAACTCAATGGTTAAGGAGGTGACCTTACGATCGCTCCTGGGTTTGAATCCTCTACCGACGTGAACCTTTAGCTTAGCTGGAAGGGTTAGAAGGAATATTAGTAATTGCGGTTGCTAATATTGTTTAAAAAAAATTACATTTCCAGAGGATGCACCAGAAGAATCCAAAGAGAAAGTTGATAAAACCTCATTGTTGAGATCCAGTTATGATATACCTCTTGGAGTTGTGAAGGATGAACAGGATGACATGAGGACCTGTAAGTAAATCTTTATCATCAGTGCCGGTCTTTGATGCCAAAACTTTATCCTCAGACTCCAATTTTGGATGGATACTCCCCGCCGTGGCCAGCGGGGTGGTTACGTCGGGCTCGAACCGACTAAAACCGCACGGCCTTCTTGGGCCATCTGATGCCGAGGGTGAGGTAACCTCTGACATATCCCTCGCGCACTCCCCTGACCCAGGGCTATAGAAGGCCCCATCGGGTGTGGGACAACGGCGTCCCCATCTTTTTTCAGAAAATGGTGGAGAGGCACTAATCGCGTCGCCGTCTCGACCTGCTTCTGCTAGAGATTCAGGCGGCTCCACCTGTCAACCCCAGGCCTGCGCTCATGGAGGACGGAGGTCATTTAAAGACCTTCGATGCCAGAGTCGCCTACGCGCATTGCGGGCTATGCGGGACGGAGGCTCTACGGTCTGGAGTTCGGTTACTTTACTAGGTCTTGATCTTGAGAGAAATACAGACACAAAATGTGTGCTCACGCTCTCTCTCTCACCCCCAAAGTAATATACGAAACGTAACTCTCTCTACCTCTCTCTATCTTCACTAACTTATATCTCCTTCTCAACTTCCGTTGGTTTCGCCCGATCACACGTTTCGTAACGCATTCGTCACGTATTCACCAGATTACTGCTTAAGTCAAGCGCGCGTAAAGAAGTTTTACTTAAAAAAATCTATTCATACGACGATCTAGACTTTGATAGATTTTTCTAGTGCCTTCTATAGAGTTAATCACGTATTTTTCACCTCAATCTGTATTGTTCTTTCAGGATTTAAAAAAAAAGTTCAAACGGTTATCATCTTATATTCATAGGCGTCAGTTGTAAGCTCGTATTGATAAGTATTCACAAATTTGTGTGACATACCCTCGTGGTGCACCTCAAGGAGGTATTTTGGGACCCCTCTAATCTTCACTTAAATTTTTCTTTACAGTTGTAAAACGGGAACGGTCACAAACACCATCTGCCATCAATGAAGATAACCAACCCTCGCATATTGTAAAACACATTACAGTCGAAACTATAAAAGTTGAAGTTATTGATTATAAACATGCATCTGATCTTGTTGCAAACAGACAGGATGCTGCCAACGTTACTTCACTCGAACCAAAGATAAAAAAAGAAAATAATGTTGACAACGTAATTCAAGTCAAACCGAAGACTGAGCTGATTAACCGGAATGAAGTCAAAGATAGCCATGAAAGGAAACAAAAAATAGAAGCTTGTATTGCAACAGTCTCAAATAAAAGTAATAAAAAAAAGAAAGTATTCTCATGTGACACTTGTGCGAGATGTTTCAACACAAAATATGCCTTAGATCGACACAAACTGTTGCACACCGGGGAAAAACCTTTTACATGTAATGTGTGTAACAAAGGCTTCACTCAAAATTTTATTCTAGAACGACACTATCGAATCCACACTGGAGAGAAACCATATAAGTGTCATGTGTGTAATGAATGTTTTATTACTGACATCGATTTGATAAAACACGTACGTATTCACACTGGAGAAACTCCTCATCAATGTAATGTATGTAATAAATTTTATGTTCGTAAGAGTGATTTACAGAAACACATTCGCGTACACACAACTGAAATGCCTTATCAATGTAATGTTTGTAACAAAAGTTTCAGTCGTAATGATGTTTTAAATGAGCATATCCGTATACACTCAGGTGAGAAACCGTATCAATGTAATGTATGTAATAAAAACTTCCATAAAAGAAATCATTTAGATTCTCATATTCGTTCACATACTGGTGACAAACCGTATCAGTGTGCTGTATGTAATAAATGTTTTGTACATAACGGTGATTTAAATAAACATAAGCGTCTACACACGAAGGAGAAATCATATCAGTGTAGTGTTTGTATGAAAGGCTTCGCTCAAAAAACTTATTTAATAAGTCATATACGAAGACAAACTTGTGAGAAGCCAATTAAAAAAAAGTGAAATAATAACAATGTGTTTCATTTATTATAATTATTATGTTCAATGTGGCTGGCTATTGTATTCATTTGTCTTTTTCTTTTTTTACGTGCGTAATTCCCCACGGATACACCCCTCCCCGCGCCCCCTCCCCCCACCGGAGCCAGTGGGAGAGGTTATGTCGGACTCGAACCGACCAAAACGCACGATGCCTGTGGGTCGTTTTTTGGTTGCCGAAGGTGAGGTTGACAGGCATATCCCTCGCACCCCGGCCGACCCAGGGCCATCTCTCTCGATCTGGCCCTCTCCTCGGGGGTGGGGACCACAGAGTCCCCAACTCGTCCCCGGAAATGGGGAGGCGCGCCGCGGTATTCGTTGGTTTTGAACTGTTCTTAATAATAAATATTTTATTAAATAGTATCTGGGAGATGGCGCATTTTACTGTCCGCATTTTACTGGTTCATTATTATATTATTATCTATACTAATATTATAAAGCTGCAGAGTTTGTTTGTTTGTTTGTTTGAACGCGCTAATCTCTGGAACTACTGGTCCGATTTGAATGATTCTTTCAGTGTTGGGTAGTCCATTTATCGAGGAAGGTTTTATATATCATCACGCTACTACTTAAGGGAGCGGAGCGTTGATAATAAATGTTAACAAATCCGGCAATTTTTCATACATATTTTGAAGACTAAAACATACGGGCTCAAAGGGATATGAAGCAAAATATATCCCGGGCGAAGCTATAGTGTTTGGTAATTTATGAATTCTGATTCAAAGTCATTTGCATTCAGTTGCCACATATACTGACTTGCACTGTGTCTTTGATATACAAAAAGTTACTGGCTGTGAGAGAAAGAAAATGTTCACTCGCTCGCACCTCTTGCTTGATGGAAAGTGGTTACCATGGCATATGGACGTGTGTAACACCAAGGGAGTCACTCGCGCTGCCGACCCTGTAAGCACAAGAATTTCTGTACCGTCAGTGTAAAAGACAAAGCAGGACAAGCTTTTGCTCTTCCCACTGACAGCAAAAAACCTCCAGTGAGCTTTGGCTACCCTACTCACCGCCGGGAGTATTCTGTAGGGTGGAGGTACTGTACGGAGGCTGTCAGTGGGAAGACGAAAGACTTGTCCCGCTTCGTCCTCTGCACTGTTGGCACAGAAACTCTCTGTTGTAACACACGCCCATAGGCCACGGTATCTAGTTACTATCACATGCGCCGTGTGCTTGTTTGCCACTTAAGTTGTATTAAAAAGACGATACCATTATAAATTGAAATTAATTTCCACTCCAATCAACGAAGTCAAACGAGCCGTGAAACAAAGCGAGGCGCTCTAAGATGGCCGCGAGTTAAATTATGTACAATGGTGACATTAAAATTTCGATATATATTTTTTCTGATATTGTGTAAGTGTTTAAAAACTATCATTCATTATTATCGACACCCACAATGAGCGACCGGGAAGTCCCTTGATAAACTGACGTCCGGAACTGACTGCTGCAGGGAAAACCGGATAAACTCTGCAAACAATGGATCACCTGTCCTGCCTGTTATTTATTTTTATTTTTTTATATATTTTTTATATATTTATAGAGCTCACTGGAGAGTTTTGTGCTGTCAGTGGGATGACCAAAGGCTTGTCCTGCTTTGTCCTCTACACTGACGGCACAAAATCTCTGTTCTTACAGGGTCGGCAGCACGGATGTGACTCCACTGGTGTTACACACGTTCATAGGTCATGGTAACCACTTTCCATCAGGTGGGCCGTGTGCTTGCCTGCCACCTAAGTTGTATAGAAAAAAAATATAGGACACTTTAGACTTCGCCTTGCCTGATGGTAAGCTGAAGGTAAAGTCTCAGAAAAGAGGGTCATTACTTATATATACTATGTGACAATGGTGACACTCAGCTTAACGGCCTCATCATATGCGTTTTCACGCCCCGCTTAAATGACTGGTGATTGGTGTGTGCCATGGTAAACCTGATATCGAACCCGAGACCTCGTCTCAGCAGCCCATTACCCATACCACTAGGCTACCGCAGTTACTAATTATATGTACTTTGGATCTAGATATTATTGTGTGGTATGACCTCTAATTTTTTATGCCATTTTTTTTTATACCACTTAGTTGGCAGACAAGCACACGGCCCACCTGATGGGAAGCGGTTACCGTGGCCTATGGATGTATGCAACACCAGGGGTGTCACACTCGCGCTGCCGACCATGAAGAAACCTTCAGATGCCCCTCTTGAAGAACCCCATATTGTAGGCGCTTGAGAAAACCGCAGCAGGGAGGTCATTCCACAGCTTGAGTGTGTGTGAATATATACATACATCCCACATGAAGGATAGTGGTTACCGTTGCCTGTGGATGTGTGCAACACCAGGGGAGTCATACTCTTGCTGCCGACCCTGTAAGACCTTCTCTAATGCCCTTCTTGAAGAACCCCATATTGCAGTAGCTTGGTAAACCACAGTAGGGAGTTCGTTCCACAGCTTGAGCGTGATTAGATGAAGTTCTTTTGAAGCTGCACAGTGTACACAGTTAATAATACTAATCTTTATTGGAGCAAGGAAACATAGTACCTACAGACAAACACAGATTGTGTCGATGATAGTTGCAATAGTATACACTGTGGCGCAGCCATCAACGCCGCTCCCCTAATAGGAAGGAACCTAAAATTATTGACACAGATTTTTTTTTATACCACTTGGTTGGCAGACAAGCACACGGCCCACCTCATGGAAAGCGGTTACCGTGGCAGGCACACTAATTAATTTGCTGTGCATTTAGTATTTTTGGTAAACATTTATAATTTTTGTACTTAAATAAATTTATTTGTATCGCATTATGAGAATAAAAGTAATGTAATATATTGATATGTGATTATTTATTTGGTGTGTAATTAATAATATTCCGTTTATAACTATGCTTTACTTAGCTTCCGGTTGTTCATGTAATTTCTTTTACAGTTCACAGTGTTTACAACGAGCGCGATGCTTTAGCGAACTATAAAGGATACCTTATATTAGAGAAGATACTAAATGCGTCGATTATATATTTTAACAATAGTATTGTGCCGTTATTAGAAGTACAAGGCCACACTGAGACTGTATCGTTTAGCTTGGAGACAACTACAGAACTAAGTTCCACTACACCAAGTCCAACCACAAAAATTAGCACGCCTATCGCAAAACTTTCTACCCGTACTGTATTTTACAACATTGAAGATCTGAATACGACTAGTTCAGTATATAAAATGGCGTCTATTATTTTGAAAAACACTACGGGTCCTTATGTAATTATTACTAATGAAACGGACGTGCTTAATACTTCAAGGCCTATGCGGTAAGTGTACAAGTATTTTTGAATAAGTAATATGAGAATCCGATAATATTCCCCCGAGTGGCGTCCCCAATTCCGTCAGCTAAGATAATTTATATATCACTGTATAAATATTTTTTTAATTTTTATTATCATTTCTCTATTCTCAAGAAACAAAAACATTCACTTGCGATATATGTGATAAAAGCTTTAAAAGGATAAATAACCTTAGAACACACGTACAAATTCACAACTTTGGTCGAAAGTCCTTTCAGTGTGAACAATGCCCTATGACTTTTCATCCAAAATACGGTCTTAATAATCACATGCGTGTACACACTGGAGAACGACCATATAAATTGTGAGATTTGCTCCCAACCGTATATAGCTATAAGTATGTTTTTAACCGTCACTGTTTGAAAAAGCATGGAGTATTTATTAAATGATGGAAAGTTTACATAATGAACAAAGAATATTACAGCGAGAGACTGCTCTTATGATGAATTTAGCTCTTAGATCACACGGCGTGCCACAGAACAGTGAGATCACATGAGTAGATAATAGGTACAGAGACAAAGCTTCATAGAACCACACGATCCGGTTGCACTAATGCGAGTACGCGGGGCATGGTGTACGTGTCCACTGGCCGCTTGTCGCAGGGGGAAGTTATTAGTAAGGCCGGGTACTATTTAACAAATGTTTTGGTTTTTTTTACCTTGACCTATTGTGACAAGCCTACCAAAATAGGTATCAATTTTGCACGTTCTTAAGAAGCTTTGTCTCTGTACGGCTTATCTACTCATGTGGTGAGATGCCCAGTGAATTTGTTGGCATTTGAAGCGGCTATGAAAGCAATAGCAGCTAAGCAGATACCTCTAACTTGTGTCTAGACGTGTAGACGGCACAGAACCAGGCCACTGTAACCACTTTCCCGTGCCGTGCCGTGTACTTGTCTGCCAGCTAAGTTGTATAAAAAATAGGTTGAACCAGTGGGGTGAATGGGGGCAAGAGCAAAAACGGGGTAAGACAAACAATGGCATACAACATCTGTTTTAGCACGGTTTTTGCGGTGCACGTGACATTACTATATCCGCCATGCCCTCACCTCAGTCATAGTTTGTTGGTAGATGGTAGGAATTGTGCACAGTAAGCCAATTTAGGTAACACAATATTTTTGCATAATACTTAATCGAGTTTTTCAATCTAACCCCAATTGTAACTTTCAACAAAAAATTGGTATGAGTTTTACGAGTGTAAATATAACATATTCATCTAAATTATTATTATTATTGGGGAACAGGCCAGCAGTTGAAATAACTGATATCAGCCTGCATCTCATTGTTCACCATATCGTTTTCACTACTCAATGTTTTTATTGACTTATGTGTTTGTCCAGTCTATTTTTGAATTGGTTAATGTTTTCTGCTGTCACAATATTTTCAGGTAGCCTATTCCATGGAATTTTCACATTGCAGTCAGTTATTAATGGTTAGAGTACTAAAACCTATGGCATAACGGCCATGATAACCATCTAACATTCATTGGAACGATCTATTCGGACTATTTCGATCTTACCCCGTTATCTTATGATCGCCTTATGATTTCCGTGTATTTTTTATTACATACCAACATTTTAGCATGTATTTTTTTATTCTGGGGCAGTCTTAGCAGGATTTTATGAAATATATACTCCTTATTTTTTTTATACAGAACACGTCAATTAGACTTTGCCTTGCCTTGCTTTATAGTATAATAATATATTATACTCCTTGCTCTTCCCTTACAACTTTTACATTTTTAGCTTTAGTCAATATTTATTGTTCTATAACGATGTTCACTCCTACCCCCAATCACCCTACTTTTAAAATTTTTTTTTGGTCATCAGCTCGCGCGCATTTTATAGTACAGTCAGATAAAATATATTGATACCAAAAATGTATAAGCTAACTTATACTCGCGTCTTCGTCCACTTTTGTTTAATATGCGACTTATTGACATTATCATAGTGGAATTAAAAATTGCAAATAAATCATTATTTTCATGTTTATTCCTGTTTTTCTTTACTGTAGAAATTATTTGGATACTTTTTTTTATTTTATTTTTTTATTTATTTTTTATACACCTTAGGTGGCAGACAAGCACACGGCCCACCTGATGGAAAGTGGTTACCATGACATATGAACGTGTGTAACACCAGTGGAGTCACATCCGTGCTGCCGACCCTGTTAGAACAGAGATTTTGTGCCGTCGGTGTAGAGGACAAATCAGGACAAGACTTTGGTCTTCCCACTGACAGCACAAAAACTCTCCAGTGAGCTCTGGCTACCCTACTCACCGCCGGGAACACAACACGAAGTTATTATAACCGCGGTATTCTGTAGGGCGGAGGTACTTCCCCAGTCGGACTGCTTAATTGGACGGAAATACCGCCGTGCCCTACCTCCTCAAAAAATTTTATTTGTATAATTGCAAATACAGGTATATGGGATGTTATGTTCGTACAATTAGGTAACACTATATTTAGCCTTGCGACGTGCAATAATTTGTCTTTAAAAAAAGAAGCTAAAGAATACAAAATTAATACATGTCAATATGGGAGTCAATATAGGTATGTAGCACATGTCAAAAAATAAATTCTATTATAAATAGCAATAGCACTTCTGCAACAATATTTTCTTATGTGTATATTTAACAATTTTATAATTAGCTTCCTCTAGAATTGACTTGGGTAAGTGGTTATATATTCTGGGAGCCATGCAGAAGATACTCTTGTTTAAATAAGCTGTGGAGTTGGTAGGAATACAGATTTTTAAATCTAATCCCTTTTTAACTTCTAATGAAATTTAAAAGGGATAGTTGGCTATAGATCTTATAGATGGGGATCTTGACTATCTTTGTGGCGTGGCGGAAGTGAACGGGACCCCTACGCAGGAGACTCAATGCAAAAAGTCCAACAGCACCCCAAGCACGAATTCGTAATCGTATCGTAAATGTAACGAGAGAACGGACCATTGTGATTGGCCGCCTGCCTACTGTGAACCTGTGTGTGTGTGTGAAACCAGCCAATCGCAATGCTCGGTTCTCTTAACGAGAGAACGGACCATTGTGATTGGCCGCCTGCCTACTGTGAAACTGTGTGTGTGTGTGAAACCAGCCAATCGCAATGATCGGTTCTCTTAACGAGAGAACGGAGCATTGCGAATGGCTGGCTTCACGATAGGATCACGATAGATCGAGTTTTACGATAGGATCACGATAGATTTTCATGCTAAGGGTACCGGTCTAACTGCAATGTTTTTAATAACATTACTGTCCATCCCAAGGTTGCCTGGAAGAAATCGCTTCAGCGATAAGGCCGCCCATTGTACATTCAACTGTATACATGCTACCTACTTGTCCTACTGTAAATCTGTTGGTGTACAATAAAGAATTATCTATCTATCTATCTATCTTTGATATCACGAATGAATTAAGGTAAAAATATCGTAGCTTATTTTTTATTTTGTCCGTCAATTGACTGCACCTCGCTAGATGTTAAAAAGCTAGGTACAGTCCGGTAAATACGGACCACAATTTCTGATGCTATTGAAATTAAAATAGTGGTCCCTAACTTCACTTTGATAGATGCTTTTTAACGCCCCGCTTGAAGAATCCAAGACTGTAGGCAGACAAACTCGCAGTAGAATGGTAGAGTGGACCCCAGACTACGAAGTGAAAGCTTCACATTACAGACACTAAGTAATGTTGTTACAATGGTGGCACTCAGCTTGGTGGCCTCATCAGATGCTTTTTCACGCCCCGCTTAAAGGCCCCGGGACTGTAGGAAGAAAGAAACACGTGTGCTGGTAATGAATTCCAGGTCTTGGTGGTGCGGCAAAGAAAAGAGTCTCCGAATCGCTTTGTTCTTGCTCGTATATTCTGCACAGTGTGAGGGTGACATCTAAGCCCTGCACGTGTTGTCCTATGTAGGAAAGGAGAGGGTGGGATTAGTTGGAAGAGCTCATCAGAACACTCACCATGGTAGAGACGGTAAAATACATACCTATACACATATATGAAAAAAGAATTGCACCGTTGCCCTAAAACGAATATATTCAAAACATCCAAGACCTGTAATTTCATGCATATTTATGTCTTTCCTTACTGAAACCTGGTGACACCCATGCTCCAGACGTTCGAAGAACAAGCTGGACATGGCTATGGATAAGTTGGATGAAGATGGTGAAAAAGAGGAGCTGTTCTTCGACCCTTTCTGGGCGGGCGGAGAGGCTGTCTTTAAGAGGTAAGAATGGTGGCTTATTTTTTTTTCTAATAGGACACGTCATTTTTTTTTTATGTGCGCAAAATCCCCACGGATACCTCCCCACCGGAGCCGGCGAAGGAGGTTATGTCGGACTCGAACCGACTAAAACGCACGCCGCCTGTGGGTCGCTTTGGTTGCCGAAGGGGAGGTTGACAGGCATATCCCTCGCACCCCGGCCGACCCAGGGCCATCTCTCACGATCTGGCCCCAACTCGTCCCCGGAAACGGGGAGGCGCGCCAGGAGCGCCACCGCCGCGGCCTGCTTCTGCCAGGGTGACAGGCGGCTCCACCTGTCACCCCCAGGCCGGCGCTCATGGGGGGCGGAGGTCATTCATCGACCTCCGACGCCCGAGTTGCCTTCGAACGCGGGCAGCTTGGCTTGCGATCCTTCGTCGCTCCCGCTGCCGCTCCCGCCCCGCCTCCTCCTTCACAAGCATTACTTGCTCGCAGAAGGAGGCGCCGGCCGCCCACGCATCCGCGCAGCGGACCATCGCCGCGAGCAAGGTGGAGAGCGTGAGAACTCTCACTCCCAGGGCCGCCACAAGCTCCCGCCTCGGCGTCTCCCACGCCGGACACTCGGTGAGCGTGTGCGGACCTGAGTCCTCGCTCGCGTCGCAGTGATGGCACTCGGACGTTGGCTCTTTCTCCATCCGACGCAGATACTTTCCGAAGCACCCGTGCTCGGTGATCATCTGCGTCAGACAGTACGAGAGGCTGCCATGTGGCCTCTCTAGCCACTCCCCCATGATGGGTCTTACCGCCGCTACAACGGCGCGCCCTGCGCCTGGTCGCCCAAGTCGTAGCTCCCATTCCGCCACCATTTCCCTGTGGAGCCGGGATCTCACGGCCCGAATTTCTTCGGGCTCGGGATCGTGACCCCGCTCCCGCGCCGCCTTTCGGAACCGGTATAGCGCCGAAAGGGATCTCGCTTCCACGATCCATGGTGGCGATCCGCTCTCGCCGCGTTGAAGGATATCGTGCGGTACCACCTTATGATGCGATAGGACACGTCATTATGATTTTACCGTAGAAAGCTACAAGTAAAGTTTCAATCTCGGCTACGGCAACCTACGACCCACAGACGGCGTTTCTACGGCCGTTTTATTCGGTTTAAGTAAGTCCGAATAACCCATTTTGGTTATTTAGGACTTGAATCGACTAAAACGCGTGCATGGATAGATCACTGATGTTGAGCACGATCAAATAAAAAGAAAAGGGGGTCACAGACACCAACAATGTTATGTGTGTGTGTGTGAGTGTGTATGTGTTTGCGTGTTTGAGTGAGCGCGTGTGTGAGTAGGTGTGTGCGAGTGTGTGCGTGTGTTTGTATGTGCGTGTGGTGCGATCGCGACCTTGAATCATTCCGAACACAATGAAGTCCCCGGACTTGAAAACGGTTGAATCAAAATACTAGTTATATTAAATAACTCTCACCAGCTCTGGCTCTTGTCTGTGGGAAGATAGGTTGCCAGGTATAGCGGCTAGGCAAACATTTTTTAGTTCAATTAGTACAAATTTGAATTATTTTCAGAACCGGCACAAAGCAAAGTAAGTAGACCGAGTCCCTCAGGACCCTATTCTATTCCCTAAAGGTGCGTCTACAGCTCATATTATTCACATCGAAAAAATTGTAGAGATTTACATCTCTATGGTTTTTAAATATTTTTTTTATGATGTTCGGCACTCAGTGGTAATTCTGAACCTTCAGAGTAAACTGTGCCAAAAACGCTATTATAAATACAGGATTATTAAGATGATAAAACAAGCCTTGAAATGAGCTGTTCGCTCAACTATGCTACTAAAGCAAATTTATAGTAACTGTTTTTAAATAGACCAAAAAACCCTTAAAAGCACCCTTATAGGATCACATCGTTTTCGCCTGGCTGATAAGTGCTTTTTCTCGGGAATATGTGAACGGATTAATTTGAAATTTACCAATACCAAATACTCAAGATTGCAATCTCTTACAGAATTGAAAAAAAAATAAACTAGGTCAAAGCAATAAAAAGATATAGCCGTGACCGTTTAAGTAAGATATGTTCGTCCCTTAATTAATTTTTGCACGGAACTCTTTAGTGTGCGAGTCCGTCGCACTTCACCGGTTTTAAAGGCGTTCTAGAATGGAGGAGGTTCTCCATTCAGATGTTTATTTTTTTTTGAACGCGCATAGCTCAGTAATTTGTGGACGGATCATCTTCAAAATTATTTTTTTACTCGAAAGGGGTTTATTAAAGGAGGTAGAACACGGCGGTAATACAATTGAGCAGTCCGCCTGGGGAAGTACCTCCGCCCTACAGAATACCGCGGTTATAATAACTTCGTGTTGTGTTCCCAGCGGTGAGTAGGGTAGCCAGAGCTCACTGGAGAATTTGTGCTGTCAGTGGGATGACTAAAGGCTTGTCCTGCTTTGTCCTCTACACTGACGGCAAAGAGACTCTATGCTTACAGGGTATGCATAAACCAGTCTAAACGGAACTATTGACATGTGTTTATTGTACTTTTTGTATAAAGTTCTTACAAGAAATAATTAATATGTGTATAACACTTGCAGACAGTAGGTACACATAACACACGGCAGTTCTTTTCGGTTATCAATTACCGAAAAAAACTGCCGTATTTGTACTATACAATACAAAATGTTTAGGTCCCAATGTAATAGGTGGCGAGCCTATTGCCATTAACTGGGTACTTATAAACCTGCAATAAATACACACATAACTTCGAAAAGCATCGAATTCATTGGTGTGTGCCATGGTAAAACCTGAGATCGAACCCGACACCTCGTCTCAACAGTCCATTACCTAAACCACTAGGCTACCGCAGTTTTTTTTTTATTTTTTTTTTAACAATTTTTTTATACCACTTAGGTGGCAGACAAGCGCACGGCCCACCTGATGGAAAGTGGTTACCGTGGCCTTTTTTTATACCTCTTAGTTGGCAGACAAGCACAAGGCCCACCTGATGGGAAGCGGTTACCGTGGCCTATGGACGTACCTATGCAACACCAGGGGTGTCACACTCGCGCTGCCGACCATGGACCGTGGCTTATGGACGTGTGTATTTTAACTACAGGAACATTCCCAACTCTAGGTATTTAAACTATCATGGTCACTCACATCAGTATCAAAATAAACGGGATATTTACAACCTAAAACAAAATCGCGAGTGGATACAGTAAGCATCGTGTGTCGTGAACGGGATCGAGATCGGGTTCGAGTTTGTAGTGAGAGTGAAACCAATAGTAGTGCAGATACGCGTAGCAAAAGAACTCGAAAGAGGGTAGATCGATATAATTACTCCTAGGAAAACACTTTTTCTCTGTTCACCGCCACTACTCCAGTTCCTCCGTGATCATGGTGCTTGCAACAGCGCCAAAATATCGGAAACTCAAAACAATGCAACATGGTAAATTAAATATCCCGTTTATTTTGATACTGATACCCAATTCTTTTAGTATGAGCTTATAATAGGGGAGTAACAGAGAGAGAGAGGGAGAGGGAGAGTATAAAAGGGAGTAACAGTTGCTTTTTGTTCTAGTTAAATTTTATCAACATCAGCTGGATGAATACAGAGATTGCGACAGAGCATGTTCAGTGTTCGAAGGTGCATGGTAAGACACATAGATATTTTTTTTATATATAGAACACGTTTATGGGTTTATGTTTGTACTCACAATTAAACACTCACCAACAGAAGAAAGGATAGTTTATTTTAAGCACAGGCACAGAAAGACAGTTTAAGCACAGGCACAGAAGGATAGGTACAATTCACCATAGTTCGGCAATAGAAAGCACGGAAGATAGATTGGGCGATAGGCGATAGGTACAGACAAAGACTATATTTAGTTATATACTACACTTAGACATATAAGCAACAAGATCGATTAACGTAAATAAACATGCGGTTTAGCGGAAGGAAATAGCAAGCGCTTCGCGTCGTGTATGGTTAGCGACTGGCTGTGTCCTCTGCGCGTGCGCACCGGTGGAGCGGGTACCTATATAGAACTTATACATCTACATGGCAATGAGTTGAGACACTGTCGATAACTTAATGTCGATATTTATGATATCGACAAGTTACATCGACCAACCAATATAATTCACATAAAATAATATTAGATAATATGTAAGTTGTGTAGATTAAGTAAAATGTACAGTCGGCAAATAAAATAAGTATACATGTAATAAATAATATTAATGTAAATATTGTATATATTATGAGGAACGTTAGGTACCCTACACCACCCCCCACCAGAGACCGTCAAGGGCGATAATAATCGGGAAACCTTACACGTCGCCCAGAACGGGTCACGTGGTCGCGTTGGTCATCTGTTTCTGGTTTATTTTGAACAGACAGTGTGAAAGCCGGTTTAAGGCGGTTTATTGACACTGTCATCTCTTTGTTATTAAAGAGTATTTTAAAAACTTTATCTCCTCTGGCGAGAACTTTGTGCGGTCCGGAGTATGCAGGTTGAAGGGAACCTCGTGATGCGTCTTCACGCAGGAAGACGCAGTCAGAAGTCTCCAACTCCTTGTATACAAATACCCTCGGCTTACTATGACGGGCAGCTGGTACGGGTCGCAGCTTATCAACGAAATTTCTGATTCTAACAGAAAAGTCGGATAAGTCGGTGCTACCAGTAACAGTAGGTTCAAAGAATTCACCAGGAAGTCTTAACGGCTCTCCATAAACCAGTTCAGCAGAGGAAGCCTTCAAATCTTCTTTAAATGCCGTCCTAATCCCTAATAACACCCAGGGTAAAGACTCGAACCACCTATCATTCGCGTGGCACACTATAGCGGCTTTTAGTTGCCGGTGGAAACGCTCAACTAAACCATTAGAGGCTGGGTGATATGCTGTGGTCCGCCTATGCTCGAAACCAGCCAGCTTAGACAGACATTGGAACAGAGCCGACTCGAACTGTCGTCCACGGTCTGTTACGATGTCTGTCGGACAACCGAATGGAGCTATCCAGATGGACAAAAGAGCCTTGGCTACCGTTTCGGCAGTAATATCCTCAATTGGTACTGCTTCCGGCCATCGGGTAAACCGGTCTACTGCCGTCAAGCAGTATCGATAGCCATGAGATAAAGGAAGGGGTCCCACCAAATCTATGTGGATTTGTTTAAAACGGGCGTGTGGAAGGGCAAAAGTGCCAAGAGGTGCGTTCACGTGGCGGTGAACTTTTGCTCGCTGACACAGTAAGCAAGTACGCGCCCACTCTCTACAGTCTTTCCGCACGCCTGGCCAAACAAATCGCTCGGCTACTAGTCGGGCCGATGCATTAGCGCCAGGGTGGCTAAGTGAGTGCAGACTATCAAATACCTGCCTGCGGAGAGTCTTGGGTATGTAAGGTCTGGAAGTTGCGTTACTAACGTCGTAGTATAACGAAACAGAACTTCCTGGAATGTTAAGTTTCTGCAGGTGCAGAGACGAACCCTCGCTCAACAACTTATGTAGTTCTGAATCTACTAGCTGTCCCTCAGCTAATGTCTCGAGGCTTACAGGCGCTTCCAATTCCTCAATACGCGATAATGTATCCGCAACGACATTATCCTTACCGGATATATGGCGTATGTTCGTGGTGAACTGGGAAATAAAATCTAAATGTCTATACTGCCTTGGCGAACAGGTATTTTTCCTCTCGTGGAAAGCAAAACTGATTGGCTTATGGTCAGTATAGACAACAAAATGCCTAGCCTCGAGCATGTGCCTAAAATATTTAATGGCTTCATAGATGGCAAGAAGCTCCCGGTCATATGGTGAATATTTGATTTGAGACGGGCTAAGCTTTCTTGAAAAGAAAGCTAATGGTTGCCATGCTCCGTCTTTGTATTGTTCCAAAACTGCACCAATGCCTTTGTCGGAAGCATCAGTAACCACTGCGAGTGTAGCACAACAATCTGGATGTGACAATAAGGCGGCGTCGGACAAGCTGTCTTTGCAAGCTTGAAAGGCTGCTAAAGTATCTCCAGATAGGTTAATGGGATGTGAACCTTTGACAGAACCTGTTAGTAGGGCATGCAATGGAGCTTGGATCTGGGCTGCTTTAGGAAGAAATCTTCTATAAAAGTTAAGCATACCCAGAAACGCTCTCAGTTGCCGCACGTTCGTAGGAGGTGAAAAATCTTTTATCACCTGCACCTTTTCGTCAAGAGGTCTGCATCCGTGCTCTGAAATGTGATATCCTAAGAATTTCACTTCGTTCTTACCAAGTACGCATTTGGAGGTGTTAACCAGCATACCGTACTTCTTCAGTCTGCTGAAGATTTCGCGTAGATGCTGTGCATGGCTGTTTGGACTGTCCGAAAAAATTAAAAAATCATCCAAATAACAATACACATTGTCGAGTCCCCGGGTCATTTCATCTACAAAACGCTGAAACGTCTGACCGGCGTTCCGCAGTCCAAACGTCATGTAAGGGAACTCATACATTCCAAATGGTGTCGTAATGGCTGTTTTCGGAATGTCCTCGGGGCTAACCGGTATCTGATTGTAAGCTTTTTCAAGATCTAATGTTGAAAATACTTTGCAACCAGCGATATTATGGGCGAAGTCTTGAATATGCTTAATCGGATACCGGTCAGGCACGGTTCGAGCGTTCAATTTACGGTAGTCACTGCAAGGACGCCACCCGTTGTTCTTCTTCGGTGCTAGGTGCAGGGGTGATGACCAAGGACTCTGTGAAGGCCTAGCTGTACCGTTGGACAACATGTCTTGGAACTCCTTTCGAGCTATTTTTAACTTGTCAGGAGCCAAACGACGAGGAGGTGAAGAAACTGGAGGGCCAGGGGTCGTGTTTATATGGTGTACTGTATTGTGTGGTGTAGTGTGATGTATACCGGCTGGTCGAGTAATCTCGGGAAACTCGTCAAGAATTCTATGAAACCGTGACTCACCTGTTACCACTTTTACAGAAGAAACATCGATACAATGAGCTATTTTAGCAATAGCGGAAACTGACGTTAAATTATCTATAAGACGTTTATTGCGAACGTCAACAACAAGACTATAATAATTTAAAAAATCTACGCCAATGATGGGTTTTGTGACATCAGCAACAATAAAACGCCATACAAAACTTCTACGTAAGCTAAGATCTAAATTTAAATGTATATAACCATATGTCGCGATATTAGAACCATTTGCAGCCGATAAGCTAAACTCAGTCCGCTGACGACGATCTCGCAGTGCTGACCTTGGGAAGACGCACAGGTCGCTACCAGTGTCGACTAGAAATTGCATCTTCGAAGATCTGTCTGTGACAAATAGGCGACCAGTTGATGAAGAAGGGCAATCGTCAGCCGCCATTACCGACCGCCCATGGAGTTTTCCGCCCTGTAGTCGCAGGGCCGTATGCACTTAGCAGCCTTCTCTCCAAAACACTCATGATACCAGCATAGAGGAAACTTGCAATAATTTGACTGCGACCGCTGCCTTGACGTACTTCGGTTACGTTGAGGACGTGGAGAATGCGATGAACGAGTTCTGCTGTTCCTTCCCGACGATAAACTCTGAAATTGCTTCCGCAGCTCAGCAACCTCCCGCACCAAATCATTAATAACAGAGCCAGGGATTTCATTTACAGCAGCAACCTTTGGAGTCGAAGAAGCGAGGTCGTTCACCCTGTCCGCTAAGTCAGCCAGCTCTTCAAGTGAAGTTGAACTGGCTTGTCCTGCCAGTACGGTCTGGATACAATGTGGAAGGCGACTTATCCATATCGTCTTCAGAAATTCATCAGGAATATTTAAACCAGCAAGGCCACGAAGATGTCGGAGAAATTGCGATGGCTTGCGGTCCCCGAGCTCTTCGTGCATTAATAATTGCTTGATTTTAATCTCCTTGGACGCGCTAAGCCTCTTAATAAGTTCAGTTTTGAGCTTCTCATATTTATTGGTCGCTGGTGGATCTACAATTATGTCTTTAACCTCCCTCGAATGTTGATTGTCGAGATGACCTATGACATAATTAAATTTTGTATGGTCACTTGTAATACCAGAAATGGCAAATTGTCCTTCGACTTGAGCAAACCAAATATCAGGCTCTTCCGCCCAGAATGGTGGCACTCGCACGCCTACTCGAAAAACATCGATGTTTTCTATCGACTTGTTCCCATCACTTAAATTAGGGCGTGGCTGCCCCACTGCGTCTTGAAAATCTTTATCCTCTGACATTGTTCAATATAGGGGTCACCAGTATGGGGTTTATGTTTGTACTCACAATTAAACACTCACCAACAGAAGAAAGGATAGTTTATTTTAAGCACAGGCACAGAAAGACAGTTTAAGCACAGGCACAGAAGGATAGGTACAATTCACCATAGTTCGGCAATAGAAAGCACGGAAGATAGATTGGACGATAGGCGATAGGTACAGACAAATACTATATTTAGGCATATACTACACTTAGACATATAAGCAACAAGATCGATTAAAGTAAACAAACATGCGGTTTAGCGGAAGGAAATAGCGAGCGCTTCGCGTCGTGTATGGTTAGCGACTGGCTGTGTCCTCTGCGCGTGCGCACCGGTGGAGCGGGTACCTATATAGAACTTATACATCTACATGGCAATGAGTTGAGACACTGTCGATAACTTAATGTCGATATTTATGATATCGACAAGTTACATCGACCAACCAATATAATTCACATAAAATAATATTAGATAATATGTAAGTTGTGTAGATTAAGTAAAATGTACAGTCGGCAAATAAAATAAGTATACATGTAATAAATAATATTAATGTAAATATTGTATATATTATGAGGAACGTTAGGTACCCTACACCACCCCCCACCAGAGACCGTCAAGGGCGATAATAATCGGGAAACCTTACACGTCGCCCAGAACGGGTCACGTGGTCGCGTTGGTCATCTGTTTCTGGTTTATTTTGAACAGACAGTGTGAAAGCCGGTTTAAGGCGGTTTATTGACACTGTCATCTCTTTGTTATTAAAGAGTATTTTAAAAACTTTATCTCCTCTGGCGAGAACTTTGTGCGGTCCGGAGTATGCAGGTTGAAGGGAACCTCGTGATGCGTCTTCACGCAGGAAGACGCAGTCAGAAGTCTCCAACTCCTTGTATACAAATACCCTCGGCTTACTATGACGGGCAGCTGGTACGGGTCGCAGCTTATCAACGAAATTTCTGATTCTAACAGAAAAGTCGGATAAGTCGGTGCTACCAGTAACAGTAGGTTCAAAGAATTCACCAGGAAGTCTTAACGGCTCTCCATAAACCAGTTCAGCAGAGGAAGCCTTCAAATCTTCTTTAAATGCCGTCCTAATCCCTAATAACACCCAGGGTAAAGACTCGGACCACCTATCATTCGCGTGGCACACTATAGCGGCTTTTAGTTGCCGGTGGAAACGCTCAACTAAACCATTAGAGGCTGGGTGATATGCTGTGGTCCGCCTATGCTCGAAACCAGCCAGCTTAGACAGACATTGGAACAGAGCCGACTCGAACTGTCGTCCACGGTCTGTTACGATGTCTGTCGGACAACCGAATGGAGCTATCCAGATGGACAAAAGAGCCTTGGCTACCGTTTCGGCAGTAATATCCTCAATTGGTACTGCTTCCGGCCATCGGGTAAACCGGTCTACTGCCGTCAAGCAGTATCGATAGCCATGAGATAAAGGAAGGGGTCCCACCAAATCTATGTGGATTTGTTTAAAACGGGCGTGTGGAAGGGCAAAAGTGCCAAGAGGTGCGTTCACGTGGCGGTGAACTTTTGCTCGCTGACACAGTAAGCAAGTACGCGCCCACTCTCTACAGTCTTTCCGCACGCCTGGCCAAACAAATCGCTCGGCTACTAGTCGGGCCGATGCATTAGCGCCAGGGTGGCTAAGTGAGTGCAGACTATCAAATACCTGCCTGCGGAGAGTCTTGGGTATGTAAGGTCTGGAAGTTGCGTTACTAACGTCGTAGTATAACGAAACAGAACTTCCTGGAATGTTAAGTTTCTGCAGGTGCAGAGACGAACCCTCGCTCAACAACTTATGTAGTTCTGAATCTACTAGCTGTCCCTCAGCTAATGTCTCGAGGCTTACAGGCGCTTCCAATTCCTCAATACGCGATAATGTATCCGCAACGACATTATCCTTACCGGATATATGGCGTATGTTCGTGGTGAACTGGGAAATAAAATCTAAATGTCTATACTGCCTTGGCGAACAGGTATTTTTCCTCTCGTGGAAAGCAAAACTGATTGGCTTATGGTCAGTATAGACAACAAAATGCCTAGCCTCGAGCATGTGCCTAAAATATTTAATGGCTTCATAGATGGCAAGAAGCTCCCGGTCATATGGTGAATATTTGATTTGAGACGGGCTAAGCTTTCTTGAAAAGAAAGCTAATGGTTGCCATGCTCCGTCTTTGTATTGTTCCAAAACTGCACCAATGCCTTTGTCGGAAGCATCAGTAACCACTGCGAGTGTAGCACAACAATCTGGATGTGACAATAAGGCGGCGTCGGACAAGCTGTCTTTGCAAGCTTGAAAGGCTGCTAAAGTATCTCCAGATAGGTTAATGGGATGTGAACCTTTGACAGAACCTGTTAGTAGGGCATGCAATGGAGCTTGGATCTGGGCTGCTTTAGGAAGAAATCTTCTATAAAAGTTAAGCATACCCAGAAACGCTCTCAGTTGCCGCACGTTCGTAGGAGGTGAAAAATCTTTTATCACCTGCACCTTTTCGTCAAGAGGTCTGCATCCGTGCTCTGAAATGTGGTATCCTAAGAATTTCACTTCGTTCTTACCAAGTACGCATTTGGAGGTGTTAACCAGCATACCGTACTTCTTCAGTCTGCTGAAGATTTCGCGTAGATGCTGTGCATGGCTGTTTGGACTGTCCGAAAAAATTAAAAAATCATCCAAATAACAATACACATTGTCGAGTCCCCGGGTCATTTCATCTACAAAACGCTGAAACGTCTGACCGGCGTTCCGCAGTCCAAACGTCATGTAAGGGAACTCATACATTCCAAATGGTGTCGTAATGGCTGTTTTCGGAATGTCCTCGGGGCTAACCGGTATCTGATTGTAAGCTTTTTCAAGATCTAATGTTGAAAATACTTTGCAACCAGCGATATTATGGGCGAAGTCTTGAATATGCTTAATCGGATACCGGTCAGGCACGGTTCGAGCGTTCAATTTACGGTAGTCACTGCAAGGACGCCACCCGTTGTTCTTCTTCGGTGCTAGGTGCAGGGGTGATGACCAAGGACTCTGTGAAGGCCTAGCTGTACCGTTGGACAACATGTCTTGGAACTCCTTTCGAGCTATTTTTAACTTGTCAGGAGCCAAACGACGAGGAGGTGAAGAAACTGGAGGGCCAGGGGTCGTGTTTATATGGTGTACTGTATTGTGTGGTGTAGTGTGATGTATACCGGCTGGTCGAGTAATCTCGGGAAACTCGTCAAGAATTCTATGAAACCGTGACTCACCTGTTACCACTTTTACAGAAGAAACATCGATACAATGAGCTATTTTAGCAATAGCGGAAACTGACGTTAAATTATCTATAAGACGTTTATTGCGAACGTCAACAACAAGACTATAATAATTTAAAAAATCTACGCCAATGATGGGTTTTGTGACATCAGCAACAATAAAACGCCATACAAAACTTCTACGTAAGCTAAGATCTAAATTTAAATGTATATAACCATATGTCGCGATATTAGAACCATTTGCAGCCGATAAGCTAAACTCAGTCCGCTGACGACGATCTCGCAGTGCTGACCTTGGGAAGACGCACAGGTCGCTACCAGTGTCGACTAGAAATTGCATCTTCGAAGATCTGTCTGTGACAAATAGGCGACCAGTTGATGAAGAAGGGCAATCGTCAGCCGCCATTACCGACCGCCCATGGAGTTTTCCGCCCTGTAGTCGCAGGGCCGTATGCACTTAGCAGCCTTCTCTCCAAAACACTCATGATACCAGCATAGAGGAAACTTGCAATAATTTGACTGCGACCGCTGCCTTGACGTACTTCGGTTACGTTGAGGACGTGGAGAATGCGATGAACGAGTTCTGCTGTTCCTTCCCGACGATAAACTCTGAAATTGCTTCCGCAGCTCAGCAACCTCCCGCACCAAATCATTAATAACAGAGCCAGGGATTTCATTTACAGCAGCAACCTTTGGAGTCGAAGAAGCGAGGTCGTTCACCCTGTCCGCTAAGTCAGCCAGCTCTTCAAGTGAAGTTGAACTGGCTTGTCCTGCCAGTACGGTCTGGATACAATGTGGAAGGCGACTTATCCATATCGTCTTCAGAAATTCATCAGGAATATTTAAACCAGCAAGGCCACGAAGATGTCGGAGAAATTGCGATGGCTTGCGGTCCCCGAGCTCTTCGTGCATTAATAATTTTTTTTTTTTTTTAGATAAATCAAATCAAATCAAATCAAATCAAATCAAATCAAATCAAATCAGTTTATTGTGAAAATGGGTAGGTACAATAGTGATACAGTAGGTGCAATAATATAATATGGTTTCTCCATTCTCCGCCTCAAGGCATACAATAAAATTTACTAATATAATAATCAAGTATTGTAGTAATTAAATTATGTCAGCATACCAAAAATCTTACAATTTCTACAATTTTATGCCCAACAGGGAATGTCCATATTGTCCATATTTAAATTTGTCATTACATTTTGTCACAAAAATATTTGTATTATCACTTACAAAGTTTTATCTTCGAGATACTCCTTTATTGTGTAGTATACCTTGTTAGTCAATAGTTTCTTAACTTCTCTTTTGAAAAATATAATATTTCTAATTTGAAGAATGAATTCTGGTAATTTATTATATATTTTGGGCGCCATTCCAAGAAAATTTTGATTAAACACGGTTTTTTTATGTTGTACACATCTAATTTTATAACTATACCGTGAACTATTGAGAGTCTCAAATAAATGAAAGTTATTTTTTATGAATGTGACCACTTCAAATATATATAAACAAGGTAATGTTAAAATGCCAAGACTTAAGAAATGAGGTTTGCAGCTATCGGTACTTTTTATACCACATATAGCTCTAACACATCTTTTTTGTGACTTAAATACCATTTCTGTATTATTGGAATTACCCCAATATATGACCCCATATCTTAGAGAAGATGTTACAAAAGCATGATACGCGGTAAGCACAGTTGTCTGGTTCACTATTTTGGAGAGGTTGTACAGCGCATATGAACATTGACTCAGTCGTTTGCAAACACTCTCACTGTGACTTTTCCAAGACATGTCTCGGTCTAATACTATGCCCAAAAACTTTGTGGAATCAGTTTCTTCAATCATTTTCATGTCATATCTTATGTCAGGTTTTATGTGATTAGTCCTTTGTTCAAATGTCATAATTTTAGTTTTATCAAAGTTTAATTTTAAATTGTTAGCCTCTAGCCAGTTAATAAGTACCCTTAGACACTCATTTATATCAATTTCTATTGTTTGAGTTTTATTAGCACTAAAAAGTATGGTGCTGTCATCAGCAAACAAGACCATTGGATGACGTGTAACTTTGGGCATATCATTAATGTACAGAAGAAATAATAGTGGCCCTAAAATACTCCCCTGCGGTACACCATATTTAGTTACTCTTAGATCTGAGACGTATTTTATTTCTGTTTTTGATTCTATACAGATTTTACTTAGGGTAGTCATTTGTTTCCTGTCTGTTAAATAACTTTTTATGAGGGCAAATTGCTTGATTTTAATCTCCTTGGACGCGCTAAGCCTCTTAATAAGTTCAGTTTTGAGCTTCTCATATTTATTGGTCGCTGGTGGATCTACAATTATGTCTTTAACCTCCCTCGAATGTTGATTGTCGAGATGACCTATGACATAATTAAATTTTGTATGGTCACTTGTAATACCAGAAATGGCAAATTGTCCTTCGACTTGAGCAAACCAAATATCAGGCTCTTCCGCCCAGAATGGTGGCACTCGCACGCCTACTCGAAAAACATCGATGTTTTCTATCGACTTGTTCCCATCACTTAAATTAGGGCGTGGCTGCCCCACTGCGTCTTGAAAATCTTTATCCTCTGACATTGTTCAATATAGGGGTCACCAGTATGGGGTTTATGTTTGTACTCACAATTAAACACTCACCAACAGAAGAAAGGATAGTTTATTTTAAGCACAGGCACAGAAAGACAGTTTAAGCACAGGCACAGAAGGATAGGTACAATTCACCATAGTTCGGCAATAGAAAGCACGGAAGATAGATTGGACGATAGGCGATAGGTACAGACAAATACTATATTTAGGCATATACTACACTTAGACATATAAGCAACAAGATCGATTAAAGTAAACAAACATGCGGTTTAGCGGAAGGAAATAGCGAGCGCTTCGCGTCGTGTATGGTTAGCGACTGGCTGTGTCCTCTGCGCGTGCGCACCGGTGGAGCGGGTACCTATATAGAACTTATACATCTACATGGCAATGAGTTGAGACACTGTCGATAACTTAATGTCGATATTTATGATATCGACAAGTTACATCGACCAACCAATATAATTCACATAAAATAATATTAGATAATATGTAAGTTGTGTAGATTAAGTAAAATGTACAGTCGGCAAATAAAATAAGTATACATGTAATAAATAATATTAATGTAAATATTGTATATATTATGAGGAACGTTAGGTACCCTACACCACCCCCCACCAGAGACCGTCAAGGGCGATAATAATCGGGAAACCTTACACGTCGCCCAGAACGGGTCACGTGGTCGCGTTGGTCATCTGTTTCTGGTTTATTTTGAACAGACAGTGTGAAAGCCGGTTTAAGGCGGTTTATTGACACTGTCATCTCTTTGTTATTAAAGAGTATTTTAAAAACTTTATCTCCTCTGGCGAGAACTTTGTGCGGTCCGGAGTATGCAGGTTGAAGGGAACCTCGTGATGCGTCTTCACGCAGGAAGACGCAGTCAGAAGTCTCCAACTCCTTGTATACAAATACCCTCGGCTTACTATGACGGGCAGCTGGTACGGGTCGCAGCTTATCAACGAAATTTCTGATTCTAACAGAAAAGTCGGATAAGTCGGTGCTACCAGTAACAGTAGGTTCAAAGAATTCACCAGGAAGTCTTAACGGCTCTCCATAAACCAGTTCAGCAGAGGAAGCCTTCAAATCTTCTTTAAATGCCGTCCTAATCCCTAATAACACCCAGGGTAAAGACTCGGACCACCTATCATTCGCGTGGCACACTATAGCGGCTTTTAGTTGCCGGTGGAAACGCTCAACTAAACCATTAGAGGCTGGGTGATATGCTGTGGTCCGCCTATGCTCGAAACCAGCCAGCTTAGACAGACATTGGAACAGAGCCGACTCGAACTGTCGTCCACGGTCTGTTACGATGTCTGTCGGACAACCGAATGGAGCTATCCAGATGGACAAAAGAGCCTTGGCTACCGTTTCGGCAGTAATATCCTCAATTGGTACTGCTTCCGGCCATCGGGTAAACCGGTCTACTGCCGTCAAGCAGTATCGATAGCCATGAGATAAAGGAAGGGGTCCCACCAAATCTATGTGGATTTGTTTAAAACGGGCGTGTGGAAGGGCAAAAGTGCCAAGAGGTGCGTTCACGTGGCGGTGAACTTTTGCTCGCTGACACAGTAAGCAAGTACGCGCCCACTCTCTACAGTCTTTCCGCACGCCTGGCCAAACAAATCGCTCGGCTACTAGTCGGGCCGATGCATTAGCGCCAGGGTGGCTAAGTGAGTGCAGACTATCAAATACCTGCCTGCGGAGAGTCTTGGGTATGTAAGGTCTGGAAGTTGCGTTACTAACGTCGTAGTATAACGAAACAGAACTTCCTGGAATGTTAAGTTTCTGCAGGTGCAGAGACGAACCCTCGCTCAACAACTTATGTAGTTCTGAATCTACTAGCTGTCCCTCAGCTAATGTCTCGAGGCTTACAGGCGCTTCCAATTCCTCAATACGCGATAATGTATCCGCAACGACATTATCCTTACCGGATATATGGCGTATGTTCGTGGTGAACTGGGAAATAAAATCTAAATGTCTATACTGCCTTGGCGAACAGGTATTTTTCCTCTCGTGGAAAGCAAAACTGATTGGCTTATGGTCAGTATAGACAACAAAATGCCTAGCCTCGAGCATGTGCCTAAAATATTTAATGGCTTCATAGATGGCAAGAAGCTCCCGGTCATATGGTGAATATTTGATTTGAGACGGGCTAAGCTTTCTTGAAAAGAAAGCTAATGGTTGCCATGCTCCGTCTTTGTATTGTTCCAAAACTGCACCAATGCCTTTGTCGGAAGCATCAGTAACCACTGCGAGTGTAGCACAACAATCTGGATGTGACAATAAGGCGGCGTCGGACAAGCTGTCTTTGCAAGCTTGAAAGGCTGCTAAAGTATCTCCAGATAGGTTAATGGGATGTGAACCTTTGACAGAACCTGTTAGTAGGGCATGCAATGGAGCTTGGATCTGGGCTGCTTTAGGAAGAAATCGTCTATAAAAGTTAAGCATACCCAGAAACGCTCTCAGTTGCCGCACGTTCGTAGGAGGTGAAAAATCTTTTATCACCTGCACCTTTTCGTCAAGAGGTCTGCATCCGTGCTCTGAAATGTGGTATCCTAAGAATTTCACTTCGTTCTTACCAAGTACGCATTTGGAGGTGTTAACCAGCATACCGTACTTCTTCAGTCTGCTGAAGATTTCGCGTAGATGCTGTGCATGGCTGTTTGGACTGTCCGAAAAAATTAAAAAATCATCCAAATAACAATACACATTGTCGAGTCCCCGGGTCATTTCATCTACAAAACGCTGAAACGTCTGACCGGCGTTCCGCAGTCCAAACGTCATGTAAGGGAACTCATACATTCCAAATGGTGTCGTAATGGCTGTTTTCGGAATGTCCTCGGGGCTAACCGGTATCTGATTGTAAGCTTTTTCAAGATCTAATGTTGAAAATACTTTGCAACCAGCGATATTATGGGCGAAGTCTTGAATATGCTTAATCGGATACCGGTCAGGCACGGTTCGAGCGTTCAATTTACGGTAGTCACTGCAAGGACGCCACCCGTTGTTCTTCTTCGGTGCTAGGTGCAGGGGTGATGACCAAGGACTCTGTGAAGGCCTAGCTGTACCGTTGGACAACATGTCTTGGAACTCCTTTCGAGCTATTTTTAACTTGTCAGGAGCCAAACGACGAGGAGGTGAAGAAACTGGAGGGCCAGGGGTCGTGTTTATATGGTGTACTGTATTGTGTGGTGTAGTGTGATGTATACCGGCTGGTCGAGTAATCTCGGGAAACTCGTCAAGAATTCTATGAAACCGTGACTCACCTGTTACCACTTTTACAGAAGAAACATCGATACAATGAGCTATTTTAGCAATAGCGGAAACTGACGTTAAATTATCTATAAGACGTTTATTGCGAACGTCAACAACAAGACTATAATAATTTAAAAAATCTACGCCAATGATGGGTTTTGTGACATCAGCAACAATAAAACGCCATACAAAACTTCTACGTAAGCTAAGATCTAAATTTAAATGTATATAACCATATGTCGCGATATTAGAACCATTTGCAGCCGATAAGCTAAACTCAGTCCGCTGACGACGATCTCGCAGTGCTGACCTTGGGAAGACGCACAGGTCGCTACCAGTGTCGACTAGAAATTGCATCTTCGAAGATCTGTCTGTGACAAATAGGCGACCAGTTGATGAAGAAGGGCAATCGTCAGCCGCCATTACCGACCGCCCATGGAGTTTTCCGCCCTGTAGTCGCAGGGCCGTATGCACTTAGCAGCCTTCTCTCCAAAACACTCATGATACCAGCATAGAGGAAACTTGCAATAATTTGACTGCGACCGCTGCCTTGACGTACTTCGGTTACGTTGAGGACGTGGAGAATGCGATGAACGAGTTCTGCTGTTCCTTCCCGACGATAAACTCTGAAATTGCTTCCGCAGCTCAGCAACCTCCCGCACCAAATCATTAATAACAGAGCCAGGGATTTCATTTACAGCAGCAACCTTTGGAGTCGAAGAAGCGAGGTCGTTCACCCTGTCCGCTAAGTCAGCCAGCTCTTCAAGTGAAGTTGAACTGGCTTGTCCTGCCAGTACGGTCTGGATACAATGTGGAAGGCGACTTATCCATATCGTCTTCAGAAATTCATCAGGAATATTTAAACCAGCAAGGCCACGAAGATGTCGGAGAAATTGCGATGGCTTGCGGTCCCCGAGCTCTTCGTGCATTAATAATTGCTTGATTTTAATCTCCTTGGACGCGCTAAGCCTCTTAATAAGTTCAGTTTTGAGCTTCTCATATTTATTGGTCGCTGGTGGATCTACAATTATGTCTTTAACCTCCCTCGAATGTTGATTGTCGAGATGACCTATGACATAATTAAATTTTGTATGGTCACTTGTAATACCAGAAATGGCAAATTGTCCTTCGACTTGAGCAAACCAAATATCAGGCTCTTCCGCCCAGAATGGTGGCACTCGCACGCCTACTCGAAAAACATCGATGTTTTCTATCGACTTGTTCCCATCACTTAAATTAGGGCGTGGCTGCCCCACTGCGTCTTGAAAATCTTTATCCTCTGACATTGTTCAATATAGGGGTCACCAGTATGGGGTTTATGTTTGTACTCACAATTAAACACTCACCAACAGAAGAAAGGATAGTTTATTTTAAGCACAGGCACAGAAAGACAGTTTAAGCACAGGCACAGAAGGATAGGTACAATTCACCATAGTTCGGCAATAGAAAGCACGGAAGATAGATTGGACGATAGGCGATAGGTACAGACAAATACTATATTTAGGCATATACTACACTTAGACATATAAGCAACAAGATCGATTAAAGTAAACAAACATGCGGTTTAGCGGAAGGAAATAGCGAGCGCTTCGCGTCGTGTATGGTTAGCGACTGGCTGTGTCCTCTGCGCGTGCGCACCGGTGGAGCGGGTACCTATATAGAACTTATACATCTACATGGCAATGAGTTGAGACACTGTCGATAACTTAATGTCGATATTTATGATATCGACAAGTTACATCGACCAACCAATATAATTCACATAAAATAATATTAGATAATATGTAAGTTGTGTAGATTAAGTAAAATGTACAGTCGGCAAATAAAATAAGTATACATGTAATAAATAATATTTATGTAAATATTGTATATATTATGAGGTACGTTAGGTACCCTACAGTAAGCTGAAGGCAGTCTCAGAAAAGAGGGTCATCATTACTTACACATAGGTTGCCTGGAAGAAATCGCTTCAGCGATAAGGCCGCCCATTGTACATTGAACTGTATACATGCTACCTACTTGTCCTACTGTAAATCTGTTGGTGTACAATAAATAATTATCTATCTATACCGTGTGACAATGGTGACACTCAGCTTGACGGTCTCATCATATGCTTTTTCACGCCCCGCTTAAAGGACCCTGGACTGTAGGAAGAGGGAAACACGTGAGCTGGTAATGAATTCCAGGCCTTAATGGTGCGACAGAGGAGTCACCGAACCGCTTGGTTCTTGATCGGATGTTCTGCACAGTGTGCGGGTGACATCTAAGACCTGCACGTGTTGTCCTGTGTAGGAAAGGAGAGGGTAGGACTAATTGGAAGAGCTCATCAGAACACTCACCATGGTACAGACGGTAAAATACAGCCATGGACGCAACATCTCTACGCATATCTGTAAAGGTTCTAGGGTGTAAATATTCATACATACAAATATTTGAAATGTGCAGGTATCGATCCCGCGCCCTTTGCCTAGCGGCGGAGTTCACTACCGCCACCTCACAGAGGGGTTTTTTTGTGTGCTTGTCTGCCACCTAAGTGGTATAAAAACAAAGATATGCTTATTGTTGAAGGTATGGCCGAATCTGCGCTGCTCGCCGGGATAATTATTACATTGATATTGTGTATAAAAATTTCTCCTCTATGTGTGAAATGGAAAGTGCGAATTGTGAGGACCCTCACAAGAGTAAGTTTTGTTTCTTATTTTTTTTTTAATTTATTTAATTACAAAAGATGTACAATTTTTATGCATTAGAAGTGTAACAAAAACCAGAACACTACATTCGTCGTTCACTTGACAGCCACAGTAAAAAAAAAATGAAGACAACAATATTTCATCTGTGTTCCCGCGCAGATCACGTGACACTAAACGCTTAGGTATAGGTCATAGATTATTATATATAGTAGAGAGTATAGGTTATAGAATAACACATAGGCTACTAAGGTATTGTTTGCCTTAGGAAAGCAAAGCAGTTTAATATTTAGTAAGAGTTTATTATTTAGTATTGTCAGATCGTCTAAGTAGGTACTGAACAATCACGCTATACCATTCAGAATACGCTTAACTGTTTAATAACTTGCATGTTATGCTTATGAGGGATCCCCGAATCTGAATTTAGAATTAGCGTATTATTGACATTACAGTGGGGCTGGACCAGCCCGCGACATTTAAGCTATGGACCAGCCCGGCTGGTCCATAGCTTAAATGTCGCGCAGCGGGCTATGGAGCGAGCTATGCTTGGAGTTTTTCTGAAGGATAGAATTCGGAACGAGGTTATCCGACAGAAAACTAAAGTTACCGAAATAGGCCACAGAATAAGCAAATTGAAGTGGCAGTGGGCTGGCCATCTTTGTCGAAGGACCGATAGCCGTTGGAGCAAACGAGTCCTAGAGTGGAGACCGCGAGAAGGTAAACGAAAGGTAGGACGCCCCTTAGCCAGATGGACGGACGACCTGAAAAAGGTGGCTGGGACAGACTGGATGCGGAAGGCGGAGGATCGGAGAAAATGGCGCACATTGGGAGAGGCCTATGTCCAGCAGTGGACTGCAGTGGGCTGATTGATTGATTGATTGATTGTATTATTGACATAAGATCCTGATTGTGCTAAATGCCCATCATTGTCATACTACAGACCCTGCAAAAAAGCCATTCCACCCTTCCTGTTGACTGACTGTTTTGATAGAGATACTTACACACCTTTATTTAGTTCAAAAGATAATTATTTCTTTAATACAGATATATACACAATTGAACTAATTAATAACTTAATTTAAATAGTAAAAATACTTATAAAATTTATACAAAACTATGCTAACTACACAATATATCAAAAATGAAATGGAGAAAAAGAGGGAGACTGCAACTTTAGGCATCGAAAAATTCCTCCCCATCGATCTCTACTGGTACCGTGCCCAAGAGGCTGGCGGCATTACCACGCTGAATGGCGATGCCAATTCTTTGAGCGAGGTAAAGGCCAGCCTTATGGATTATATTATCGTGCTTATAGTCACGGGAAGCGTCGATTACTCACTTGGCAATTTTTTTGAATAGCGCGCGCGCGCTTGGACCCCACGGATAATTAATTTAAATTAATTTAATGAACATCATCAGTACGAGGGCTTTTACTTTTGTAGGTATCCGGAACCGGCCAGTTACAGAACAATATTAAAAAAGTAATCATAACATTTTGAAAATGGAACTCTTTGGTCGAAGAATACAATATTTTTTTTATATTTTACAACATTCTACACAACACAATTTGTTTCATGTAGCTGTCATTTATTTATTTTTCGTGGCGTTATTTAGAAAATTATGTATCTTTGTATCGTAATAAATCATAATACGTTTTCGTGCTATGATTTATTACGATTTTCATCGAGGTCTAACTAAAAAAAGAGTGCATCGATCAACTCACTTTGGAGATGAAGCTCTATTGAAAACTACTGTGTATAACTGGTTGAGTGAGTTTAATCGTGTGCGGTCAGCGCATTCCTCCTGTAAAAGAAAGTACGCGGGTCCGTTTCCCGTTTGAACTGATTAAAAAAAATAACCTACCTTAAGTTCCCAGCGGTGAGTATGGTAGCCAGAGCTCACTGGAGAATTTGTGCTGTCAGTGGGAAAACAAAAGACTTATTCTGCTTTGTCTTCTAAACTGACAGCACAGAAAATCTTTGTGCTTACATGATCGGCAGTGCGAGTGTGACTCCTCTGGTGTTGCATACGTCCATAGGCCACGGTAACCACTTTCCATCAAGTGGGCCGTGCGCTTGTCTGCCACCTAAGTGGTATAAAAAAACTATTTGAATAGTAAGTGTACTAAATGCTTTAAAATTTCATTCAATTACTATTTTACTGTTAATATAATCTTTTTTTTTCAGGACCAGGTATGTATCGCCCACTCTTAAAGCCCTAACAGACCATCGAGTATGGTGCGGATCGCACAGCCAAGCCAGCTTGGTGCGCTCCGAATCGGACCGAACTTAATCCATTCCGTACCAAGTTCGGTCGTGTGGACGTACCAGCGAAACGTTCGGTATTTTTATATAAATAGGTATGTTACGAGAAAAATGCTTGCGCGCGCGTATTGGTTTAATGTAATCTATGAGTAATTAATTTGAGCTCCTTCATCGCCGTAGTACTCTGTGCTCTCCTCAAAAGATACCTAAATACGCGTACTACGCATTCAGCATTATATTATGTGACTATGGTCGAGATATATGCCGGCAACTATACATCCGTAGATGATACAATACGTTACATGCTCGAGAACGACTGGAAGCATCGATATTTGATCTGTGGATTGGACAGTTCGATAAATGTGTGCTTGTCTACCACCTAAGAAGTAATAAAAAAAAAGCTTTTCCAAGTGCGACTAGGACTTGCGCACCGAGGGTTCCGTGCAAAATTGTATCCAGGGAAGAACTTTTGATTGCTTTAACTTTGAAGTTTGATTTTTGCACAGTTTTCACAGCCTTCATAGACCTGAGTATGTGGTATGGATTTCAACATGATGCCTCATAGCATTTCTGAGAAAAAAAAAGTGTTGACAGGCGAAGTAATGGCGGACAGTCGGACACCAAGTGATCCTAAAAGGATTCCGTATACCTATGTTAAAATGAGATTATTTTAATGATATTATTTATAACTGCTGCTTAATAATATTTCATGGTCGAAGATATTATTGTCATATTAGCCGTTTGCGAGCATTTTCGAGGCGGAGCAGCCGCGCATTCATTTTGTTATTGTTTTTGTCAGCCAGCAGCGTGGATTCCGGCAGAGTAGAATTAGGGCCACGCCTTCTCTTCCCATGCGGTGTCGTGTACATGGCGAGTAAGGGATCTGTTTAACATCAGACAGATATATACAGCAAAGACTCAGCCTCAGATACATGGCTCGAGTCAACAATAGTGCCCGGAATACGGCGGTAGGCTCACCCCCTATTACGTGGGACCGAATACCTACAATTATTGGTGAAATGTGGGTGCTAATTCACCTCTGCCTTACCCTCCAGGGATAAATGCGTGATTATATGTATGTATGAATGTTTTTTTTTTACATGTTCAACAGTAAGTTTTTTTTTTGTACATAAAAAGTTCACAACTGGAACCTTAGCTAGGGTACGCAGTAGCCTGTATTAAAGATATCAGTTTTCTCCCTTAGACTTTTTATTGTCAGTATATCGTTGACTTACTAAAAATCCGCAACGTATCCGCGGCGCAACCGCGTCGTCTCCGCTGCGCGGCCGTTCCGCCCCGTAACCGCTCGCAAACCGCTTGTATGAAAGGCCCTAATAGTCCCGTTCTTTAGGTTGGTTCCCTATTCACCGGGGGCCGTGTCGTTACACGACCAATGTGCACGAATTCCTTAACACTTTCGACCTATTCTACGGAGGCTGTACACCAAGGTTTTGGACTAGAGCTTCGACGCTATACGATATGTTTGGCCATTACATGGATTTCACGAGGTTCAGAGGCAAATAAAATAACTTAATTTGCCGACATTTTAGAGGCGGCAGCGCGAGTGTGACGCCTCTGGTGTTACACACGTCCATAGGCCACTGTGACCACTTCCTATCAGGTGGGCCGTGTGCTTGTCTGCCACCTAAGTGGTATTAAAAAAATTGTTATTAAAGTTATTACATGTGAAAATCATCTAGTTTTTTTTATTAGCATCACGCCGTTCTTTATAATACACAAAACATGGTATTTCCGCTCAATTGAGCAGTCCGACTGGGGAAGTACCTCCGCCCTACAGAATATCGTGGCCCTAATAACTTCGTGTTGTGTTCCCAGCTGTGAGTAGGGTAGCCAGAGCTCACTGGAGAATTATTTACCCGTTGACAGCTATTTTTGTCAATTCACTTAATTTCCACATACATTGTCGTATTGCCCAAATATGATTCAAATAGCAGGGCCCTGCCTCTCACGCCGTAATATTCCAGTTTTTTTTGGCAGTTACGCGTGATCAATAGCATCAAATGCGGAACTTAGGTCCAAAAATACTGCAGCTACCTTCTGTTTTGCATTAATTGTAACTGTTACTTCATTGATTAAACTATGTTCATTCATTGATTAAACATGGATCATTCATTGATTGCTATAAATAACATAACATAACTAATGTTATGTTATTTATATCATCTGAAATGCCTACAAACCTCTGCCACCCGGACTGTTGCCTGTTTATAATTTGATTTGTATTGAAATGGGACACAAGACGAGACTTTATTAACTTTTCAAAAGTTTTTGATAGGGCTAGCAATACAGAGATCTTAATACATTATTTTGATAAATCTCGCTAATGCATGTCATTCGTACCACTGCAGAAATGCGTTGTAACGACTGCGCCATTATTGTGGCTGCAATATTTTTTTTAGTTGCTTTGTATAATCTGTGTTTGCATGCCAACTTTATGGCGAAATGTGCTTGATTACTATATTTTATATTTCCATCTTTTGTTGTACCACATTACAAGCAAATAAATAAATGAATTATGAATGATGAATCGCCTCTTGCGACATCCGTCGGATGAGATAGGATAGTGTTGCTTGGATTTTTTCTCTGTCACTACACCACACAAAGATTGGCTAAACGTGCTTATTTTTCATCTGAGCGTCAGTCTTAAAGTCCATCTAGATATATCTTTCTTTCTTTCTATATATAGGTATATGAAATGGAATGAAATATGTTTATTTGCAGAAATATAGTAGGTATAGGGTTTTAAACATGAATGTAAGAATCGCATATTTCGTCAGTCAATGTTCTGACATGCAAAATTTAGTGTAGAGAAAATAAAGCTTATAATTAAATCGTCATGTCAAATGTCTTCATAAATTATTGTGAAAATAAATTAATTAATTAATTCGGAATTAATATCATAGAACTCAGAACAAATTAAATAAAAATCAAGTAAACACAATTACACACATCAAATAAATAACATTTAAAAATTCAAAGCTACCAATATTGAATTCAAAATAAATAATAATCAATCTAAATATTCTAACTCAAAGGTGACTGAGTGACTGACTGACTGACATAGTGATCTATCAACGCACAGCCCAAACCAACGGACGGAACTGGCTGAAAGGAGACGGATTCGCTTTCATACATTCTTGGGCCTAAATGTAAAAAGTTGAGAATGGCCTCAAGTGAGAGCTTATATATTATTAAGCCATCCCTACAAAATCTGCAGATTTTGAACATCAGAGAGCAAAGTTATAAGAGATTTAGCATACATGTAGAATTAGAAGCCGACAAGCAGTCTGCTCCCACTACACACTTCTGTAATGAAGCCTTCATTACCTCTTAGATGCTTAGCGTAGTATGAACGTGCCTGCTTTATCTGATATGTCCCTAAATATATCAGAATTAATTCACTTTCTGTAAGCTAGGGAAAATCATTTAAGTTATCATTGTGAACCGTAATTGTAATAACTGATTGACTGAAAGTCAGGAAGTTGTCAGTCAAAGAGTAAGTATATAACTGTCAGTTGTCACAGCACAGATTAATACGACTTATACAGTTGATAAACACGAGAATTATTTAATCGATTAACGAAAATCATTTCAGAATTTATTATAATTACACTGTTACTATATTTTTTAAATGTGTATTATTGTTATTGGTATTATTGTTATTGTTGACTGAAATAATACTACGATGAAAGTGTTTTTATTGACAATATTGTTTGAAGCGATCACAGTAATCGATATTGAAATATCGTGGAATAAACTTAGTTATAAGATTTCTCGTCTTCCTGATGTTCAATTGAGCTGTTTTTTTAATTTTGAAATAGAAAAATATACAGCTTTTTTTAAGTCATATCTCAACTCATTACAATTTGGCCCAGAAATCCCCATCTCCTTTGGCATGCAGGTAGATGTTATGACGTAGGCATCCGCTAAGAAAGGATTTCGAGTAATTACTACCCCTAAGGGGATGAAAGTTTGTATGAAACTTCGTCAATTTTAAACTGATCGGGCTGAGACTTTGCATGCATAAAGCTACTATGACGTAGGCATCCCCTAAGATTTTAAGAATTTTGAGATGCAGGCTATATAAGACTAGCTGTTGCCCGCGGCTTCCCCGCGTGTATGTAATAAGATAAGATAAGATAATATTTGTTTGCAAAAAACATGTGTACATATAATATACATAGTCAAATGCTTCTTTTATAGGTCTTAAACTTCGATTGGACACAACATGTTTTACCATTGAGTGGTGTACAAATTATTATTTAACTTTAAGTCATCACATCTACATTATACAGTCATCTAGTTACAAACAAAAGTCAATCCTACAGGGTCATGTCCTCGAGAAAATCCTTAATACTATAGTAGCACTTCTCAATCAACAATCTTTTGAGCGCCCACTTAAAACGATTGTTGTTCAAATTTTTTATATTTTTGGGAATTTTGTTGTAGATTAATGGAGCCATGCATATTACACTTATAAGGAGTAGCTGATGTAATAAGGAGTAACGTAGGGTACTTTTATTTTAGATTTTTTTTGCTGAATCGCGTTGACTCCACACTATGCGAAAACCGACATCCACGCGGGCGGAGCCGTGGGCAACAGCTAGTTTAACATATAATGTGAATAGAATCGACAATGTCGCGGACTTAAATAGCCATTCAAGAGAAGCTTTATAATGTTAGTATAGATTTGGATAGTTTCGGGTGAAGGTTCTGTGGCTTATTGGTCAGAGCGTTCCCCCTGTAAGGGAAAGATCGCAGGTTTTTTTCTATTTCTTTATCGAATATTAATTTAATATTAAATATGTATAGTAAGTGGTTGAATGATTATACAATTTAACGAAGGCGATATATGCTGTATCTAAAACTAAAAATGTAACATTATTTTTATTTATTTATTTATTCAACTTTATGCAAATGTTAATTAGTTATAATTTAATGTACACCGCAAACTACCCTGATTACTGGCAGCATAGTCCATACACTGGTTGTCTGGAAGAGATCGCAGTTTGCGATAAGACCGCCCATTGTACAACTATCTAGATTAGAATGTATGTATCCATTGTATGTGTCCTATGTTTGGTGTGCAATAAAGAGTATTATTATTATTATTACTATTTCATATACATATATGAGGGGCGGGTTAATAGATTAGACTGTCACTTTGACTTTACAAAAATGTAGACAATTAGAATTGTAATTTTTATTATTATTAATTTTGTACAAAGGCGGACTTAATGCCAAAGGCATTATCTAACAGTCAAAGTTAGGGTGATGCAGATATGCATTGAGGTAGGTGCAGACAAAATAATAATCCATTTATTATCATATAATCTATGATCTCAATAATAATACGTACATTATACATACACACTATAATACATAAGAAATTCATACACATACATTTAAATATATTAGGTACTTATGTATATTCGTATATTATTTATGGTGTCTCCTACGAATAAAGTTTAAATTAATTTCATAAAGGCGAGGTCTCCGGCAAGAGGGTTACCATTACATACATGTACCATGTTACAATGGTGGCACAGCTTGATGTATGAACCAGTCATAGATTATACATATTAAGAATTTAATACATTTAATTAGTGATTACATAGAAATAGACCCCATACGCCTACAATATGGGGTTCTTCAAAAGGGGCATTAGGAGGTTTCTTCAAGGTAAGCAGCGCGAGTGTGACGCTCCTGGTGTTGCACGAGTCCATAGGCCACGGTAACCACTTCCCATGAGGTGGGCCGTGTGCTTGTCTGCCACCCTAGTGGTATAAAAAGAAAGAATGATTAAATAAATGTTGGTTCATATATTTAAGGCAGAGGTAAATTAACACCCACATTTCACCTATTGATGAAATGTGTGCCTATTGCCATGTTCCTGGCACTATTGTAGACTCGAGTCAAGCATCTGAGGCTGAGTCTGGGCTATATATATCACCTTTGCTTAACCCTCCGAGGATAAAGGCGTGATTATATGTATGTATTTATAATTAATATAAGATAAAAAAATTATTAAGATCACGCTTGAAATTTTTCCACAGTATTTTTTTATTACACCTGACCAGTCTCACCTTATCTACATCCTGGGATGCCGTAAGGCTATTGATGGTGGGTTTACACAATAACCAGACAAACCCCCATTGGTTTAGGGTGTGCTAATGTGTGTTATTGTTGTGTTATATTTTTTAATCCGCGTGGTGCCCGGCAGAAAAGAATATGGAGCACCCTATCTCTCCCCATGCGGTGTCGTTCAAGGCGACTAAGACCCCACTTCCAGAACCTAAAAATATGAACATTGCCTTGCATATATATTTTGTAGGTATGTAAGTTTGTCCGGATATATCCAGAACACTACACGTGAAAACATACAAACTAGGTATGCACTGAGACATAAAAATAGACTGAATCTACCTACCTCCAAACTCGGTATGCATTCTTCAGTGGTCATGTCAATAAAAATATATATTAGGTTGTCCGAGCCCATTACACTAAATTACATCAATACTCCTACAATCTATACATGCTTAGGAAAACTGTAAATGAAAGTACATTAATTACAGCCTATCATGGTCTCGTCTCTTCAATTTTAAGGTACGGAATTATATTTTGGGGTAATGCCACTGGTAAGGAGAGGGTTTTCATAGCACAAAAACGATGCATACGAGCAATGTACCATCTACGAAGAACTGACAGTTGTGTACCATATTTTAAGAAACATAAAATATTGACTATGCCATGCCTTTACATCTATGAGACTGTTATGTTTGTTAGGCAAAATATGGAAAAGTTTGAGGTAGTTAGTAGTGCACGTCGAGCAGATAAATTGCATCTAGTTACCTGCAAAACGGCACTTTACCATAACAGTATCTTTGCTATGGCACCAAAAATGTATAACAAACTGCCAAAATCAATAAGGCTAGAGACAAATATAAATATATTTAAAAAAGAATTATTAGTATTCTTGGTGAATAAGACATACTACTCGATTGTAACTTTTTTAAATGATAACACTATTAAATGACTAGCATTCATTGATATACCACATGTATAATTGACATTGAATATTAATTGACATTTATTTGAATTATATTATCTCTATTAATCATGTATTTGAAGTTGAATATTGACTTATTGGATATATTCTGTAGCTGCTTAATGATCCAATTTGTATCTGATGTTTAATATGTAATGCTTTTGATAATTTATTGACATTAGTAATATTAACTGACATCTATTATACATATACTGACATAATATTTAGTGCTTGATTGATTTTTATTCTTTTATTTTTTTGGATAATGCAGTTGATATAATACTTGCAGGTTGGGTATTAATTTAAATTTTCATTTAGTATAATAATCTGTAAACCACATGTGGTAGGACATAGCGTACGTAATATAACTTATAAGACCTTTATAACTAACCTATGATCCACAGAATAAATATGATTATGATTATGATTATGATTAAAAAAGAAGGAATAATTTAGCATTTATGTAAACAAGTAAAAAAACTTCCTATCAAGTAAAAACTTCTACAGCTTACAGGAATACTTTGATGATAAAAACTAGTTACAACCCTTAAATATACCTAATAAATAAATAGTCAATTCAAAATAACATTGATTACATTAAATATTATATACGTCCTAACATAAACATATTAGTATTAAAATTAATACGAAACATTATTTATTAATATAATATTGACATCGAATAAATTAAAATTTTGTTTGTATACTGAACTTTAAATATGATATTGACCTTGGTATTTTATGTTGACATTGCTTATCGACTTTTGTATTTTAATATGACTTTATTTGACATCTGATATAAACATTTTGTATTTTGTAATGACATCTAAAATTGTTATTTAATACTGACATTTTTTCACTTTGCATGTGTTCAAAATTGTTAAAGACATTATGTATTAAGAGAGTAGTAATATATATTTTTAATGAAACTCTAAAAGCAAAAAAGTTAGTACGACACAGAACTAAAATTTATTATCATCAGTTAATATTGCCTATATTTAAATTCTATTATTGAATGTCTATATTGTACATACCTCTTGAACAGTGATTAAAACTTCTGCTCACATCTTTATCATTATTATATCATCACTCTTCAAATGAAAAGGTATAAAAAACTTAATATCGTAGCTAAAATTAAAATTATAATAAAACTGTATAATAGCAAATTATCCCTCTCTCCAAACATTGTGCTGTGCCCGACAGGGTCCATAATTGTAACTTAATATTAATCTGACATCTGTAACACATTAAGGAATGCAATAAATGTATTGAGTATTAAGGGATATGGATCATCATCAGACTCCGCCTCAGATGAATGGCTTGAATCAACAATAGTGCCCGGAAGACAGCAACATCGTCGTAAAATAATTGTAATATATCTGCTTTCGTAATACTTTCGGAATGGAACCTGCATTCCCTGCGAATGCTCAATATGTTTGCCGGCACTTATAATGTACTTTTTTCTATTGTCTAGTCCTTACTAACATGTACGCGAGAATGTTTCTTCAAATTAGTAGCAGTCGAGAAGTACCTAGTGCAATCTTTACATTTAATAGTTTTTTCATGAACATGCATATGCTTGCTAACAGCATTTCTAGACTTAAAATATTTTTTACATTTGTCACACTGAAACAATCTGCTCAAATCACTATTAGGAGTGACATTATGCATCGAATACAAATGATGTTTCCAAGAGCCCCGAACATTAAAACATTTTTGACATATAGCACATTTAAAAGGTTTCTCCCCCGTATGTATCCTCATATGATCGTTCAAAGCACCCTTTTGAGTAAAAGATTTCTGGCATATTGTACAAGGAAACGGTTTCTCACCAGTATGTGTCAGATTATGCCTTTTCAAATTGCCTTTTTGTCGAAAACTTTTGTGGCATACATCACACTCGTAAGGCTTTACGTCAGAATGTATGCGCATATGAATAAGTATGTCACTCTTGGTATAGAAACGTTTAAGACATGTATTACACTGGTACGTCCTCTCACCGGTATGTGCACGAAGATGGTACCTTAAATAAGTCTTTTCAGAGTACCATTTTTTACATTTATCACATTCAACCATCTTCCTGTTCGTGCCTGCACGCATACGGGTACTTTCATCGAGGATAGCTTCTGCTTGTGGATTTTCAATTATTTTACTTGTAGAGCTTTCTTTTGGGTTACTCCGCTTAGTCGGTCTCTGCACAACTGGTATCTGCATTCCAGTTCTCTGCACAGCCAATTTCGGTACAACCAGTTTCTTGACAGGCGGTCCCTGCACGGTGTCTCCTTCCGAAGGCAGTCTCTGCACAAGCGGTTGCTGCACAGCTGGACCATATGCATCGGGAGTATAGCCGCCTATAAAATGAATAAACATTACCTCAAATTTATTTTCCCACTAGAAAAGTAGTGAAAATATTGCTTTTTTAACCAACTCCTAAAAAGGAGGAGTGCTCAATTCGGTGGGTATGTTTTTTATGTATGTTTGTTACGCGATATTAAAGTCAATTATGAACGGATTTTTATTATTATTTCGGTGTTCGGTAGGATATACTTTCAGAGTGGACCCATATCCAAGAAATTTGGGTCTGATATTATAATCCCTGAGAAATCTGGGAGAAACCCTAAAATTACAATTACAGGTAAACGCGCCTGCTTAATAGTGGTATGGGTAATGGACTGCTGAGACGAGGTCTCGGGTTCGTTCGGACCACTGGATGCCAAAACAACCGGGAACAAGCCAAAACAAAATCGCGAGTGGATACAGTAAGCATAGTGTATCGTGAGTCGTGAACGTGATCGAAATCGGGTTCGAGTTTGTAGTGAGAGTGAAACCAATAGTAGTGCAGATACGCGTAGTAAAAGAACTCGAAAGAGGGTAGATCGATATAATTACTCCTAGGAAAAAACTTTTTCTCTGTTCACCGCCACTACTCCAGTTCCTCCGTGATCATGGTGCTTGCAACAGCGCCGAAATATCGGAAACTCAAAACAATGAAACATGGTAAATATCCCGTTTATTCTGATACTGATGTGAGTGACCATGATAGTTTAAATAACTTAATATTTAATGTGTATAGTAAGTGGTTAAATGATTATACAATTTATGTAAAAGAATCTTATGCCTAACGAAGGCGAGATATGCTGTATCTAAAACTAAAAATCATCTTACCTTCATGGTGTCTCTAATGAATAAAATTTCAATTAATTTCATAAAGGCGAGTTCTCCGGCAAGAGAGAGAGAGAGACATACATGTACCATGTTACAATGGTGGCACAGCTTAATGTATCAACCAGTCATACATTATAAATTTAATAGATTTAATTAGTGATTACATTGAAATAGACAGATAAATGTTAATGATTAAATAAATGTTGGTCCATAAATACACAGTCAGGTCATAAGTATTGTCACACAGTAAAAACTTTTCTTTTAGAATGTTGGCCACACAAAAGTTTATTGAATTCGAATTTCGAATTGTTCATAAAAATAAAAATGAAATGTTAGAATTTTACTCATTTTTAAATATGGAATGGACGCTTAAAGAAGACCGTGTTGCAGTTATTGCGTTGCATCGTTGCGTTTACGCGCCAATTTAAATTTTTGATATACTGAAAAATTTGAATATAACCAAAAGATTCGTTTATCGCACCATCAAACGATACAATGAAGACTCTAGTGTAGATGACAAGTCAAAAAGTGGTCGCCCTCGGTCTGTTAGGAGTCCAGCAGTGATAAAAGCAGTGAAGGCGCGAAGTCAAAGATATCCCAAACGTAAGCAGAAACTGTTGGCCCTTCAGATGGGGTTAAGCAGAACGGTGAAAAGGGTGTTAAATGAAGACTTAGGGCTTCGGGCATTTCGAAGAAAAACAGGACATCGTTTGAATGCTCGTCTAATGGACCTGAGACTGAAGAGATGCCGCGCTTTGTTGAAGCGGTACACGGGAAAAAAATATCGGGAAATTCTTTTTTCGGATGTAAAAATTTTTACCGTAGAAGAGAGCTACAACAAACAAAATGATAAGGTGTACGCACACAGCAGTGAAGAAGCGAGCAACCGTATTCCACGTGTCCAACGAGGTCATTTTCCATCCTCGCTCGTGGTATGGTTGGGCGTTTCTTATTGGGGCTTAACAGAGGTACATTTTTGTGAGAAAGGTGTAAAAACGAATGCAGTTGTGTATCAAAATACAGTCCTGACGAACCTTGTGGAACCTGTTTCCCATACCATGTTCAATAACAGGCACTGGGTATTCCAACAAGATTCGGCGCCAGCTCATAGAGCGAAGAACACACAAGACTGGCTGGCGGCGCGTGAAATCGACTTCATCCGGCACGAAGATTGACCCTCCTCCAGTCCAGATTTGAGTCCGTTAAATTATAAGATATGGCAACACTTGGAGGAAAAGGCGTGCTTAAAGCCTTATCCCAATTTGGAGTCACTCAAGACATCCTTGATTAAGGCAGCCACCGATATTGACATGGACCTTGTTCGTGCTGCGATAGACGACTGGCCGCGCAGATTGAAGGTCTGTATTCAAAATCACGGAGGTCTTTTTAAATAAACTTTATTCTCATAAGAATCTATGTTTTGTTAAGTTCATTTTGGTATATAAATGGTTACATAATGAATAAACTTGTCTCAATTATTTTATATTAAACATGTGACAGAATTTATGACCTGACTGTGTATAAGGCAGAGGTAAATTAACACCCACATTTCACCTATTGATGAAATGTGTGCCTATTGCCGTGTTCCTGCCACTATTGTTGACTCGAGTCAAGCATCTGAGGCTGAGTCTGGGCTATATATATCACCTTTGCCTAACCCTCCGAGGATAAAGGCGTGATTATATGTATGATATAAGATAGAAAATAAAAATTAAGAACACGCTTGTACATTTTTCACAGTATTTTTTTATTAGACCTGACCGGTTTCATCTTACCGACATCCTGGGATGCCGTAAGGCGATAGATGGTGAGTTTACACAATAACCAGACAAACCCCCATTGGTTTAGGGTGTACTAATATGTGTTATGGTTGTATTATATTTTGTAAACCGCGTCCGGCAGAGAAGAATTCGGACCACCCCATCTCTTCCCATGCGGTCCAAGGCGACTAAGGGATAGGGCTGTTTAAAATCAAGACAGATATATACAGCTCAGACTCAGCGTCAGATGCTTGGCTTGAGTCAACAATAGTGCCCAAAAGACTGCAACGACGTCGTTAAATAATTGTAATAAATCTTCTTTCGTAATACTTTCGGTATGGAACCTGCATCCCCGGCGATTGCTCAATATGTTTGCCGGCATATATAATGTACTAGCAGTTTTAATTTTACTTTTTTCTATTGTCTAGTCCTTACTAACATGTACGCGAGCATGTTTCTTCAAATTACTAGAAGTCGAGAAGCACCTAGTGCAATCTTTACATTTAAAAGGTTTTTCCCCTTGATGAATATGCATATGCTTGCTAACAGCATTTCTAGACTTAAAATATTTTTTACATATGTCACACTGAGACAATCTGCTCAAATCACTATTAGGAGTGACATTATGCATCGAATGCATATGGTGTTTCAAAGAGCTCCGAACATTAAAACATTTTTGACATACAGCACATACAAAAGGTTTCTCCCCCGTATGTATCCTCATATGATCGTTCAAAGCACCCTTTTGAGTAAAAGATTTCTGGCATATTGTACAAGGAAACGGTTTCTCACCAGTATGTGTCAGATAATGTCTTTTCAAATTGCCTTTATGCCGGAAACTTTTGTGGCATATATCACACTCGTAAGGCTTTACGTCAGAATGTACGCGCATATGACAATGTATGTCACTGTTGGTATAGAAACGTTTAAGACATATATTGCACTGGTACGGCCTCTCACCGGTATGTGTACGAAGATGGTACCTTAAATAAGTCTTTTCAGAGAACCATTTTTTACATATATCACATTCAAACATCTTACTGTTCGTGTCTGCACGCATACGGGTAATTTCATCGAGGATAGCTTCTGCTTGTGGACTTTCAATTATTTTACTTGTAGAGCTTTCTTTTGGGTTACTCCGCTTAGTCAGTCTCTGCATAACTGGTATCTGCATTCCAGTTCTCTGCACAGCCGATTTCGGTACAACCAGTTTCTTCCCAGTCGGTCCCTGCACGGTGTCGCCTTCCGAAGGCAGTCTCTGCACAAGCGGTTGCTGCACAGCTGGACCATATGCATCGGGAGTATGGCCGCCTATAAAATAAATAAACATTACCTCAAATTTATTTTCCCACTAGAAAAGTAGTGAAAATATTGCTTTTTTTTAACGAACTTCAAAAAAGGAGGAGTTCCCAATTCGGTGGGTATGTTTTTTATGTATGTTTGTTACGCGATATCAAAGCAAATTATGAACGGATTTTTATTATTATTTCGGTGTTCGGTAGGATATACTTTCAGAGTGGCCCCATAACCAAGAAATTCGGGTCTGATGTTATAATCCCTGAGAAATCTGGGAGAAACCCTAAAATTACAATTACAGGTAAACGCGCCTGCTTAATTTGTATTAGCAATCAGTAGCGTCAATGTAGTTTCATTTACGAAAAAGGAATAAAACATGGTAAATATCCCGTTTATTTTGATACTGATAAAAAAAGGCACCCATCAACTTGTAACTAATCAGTACATCTGCAAATTCGTTTATATTTCGCTCTTCAGGGCCTCTATTTTGTTTCTTGAAGTTGGTTTAACATTTTAATAATCCCGTTGAGCGTTATCCAGGAAACACAGCGGCACCCAGGCCAATGCAAACAGATATACTCATGCACATAATATTGGAACTGAGCAAGAACCAAACCCGCGCCCCCTGCGTAGGCGTCGAATGCTCTACCGCCACACCACAGAGGCTGTCTAGCTAGAGACGTTACTGGCAATACTAAAATTTTGTTTAATAAACTCCATTTGGTTCGATACTTAACTAAACGTAAACAACCTTGATGTGACTTTTTAATTTTTACTCAACTGCGCCATGAAAGATATTGTGTTACGCGCGTATGCGTGTATTTCAGGCGATGTTCGGTGGCTTAGTGGTCAAAGCATTCTGTAAGGGAGGAGGTAGGACACGGCGGTATTTCCGCCCAATTGAGCAGTCCGGCTGGGGAAGTAATTTTTAACAGCCTTATACTTACTTTATCCGAATTTAAGTTTGAAACTGACGTTATAATCTTAACGGAATGCAGATTATCTCCTGACATTCCTATTCCACACCTCAACAATTATTCTTCTTATGCTACGGAAAATTTATTAAACCAAAATGATGGGGTTGTGGTGTACGTAAAAAATAATCTGCAGTATAGGGTTACGGAAACAATACTGTCTCAAGCATCTTGTTTACAACTAGTCGTATTAAACTATATCATCATATGTATCTACCGATCTCCATCAAACCAAAATACTGATAATTTCATCAGTTCTCTCAGTACCCATTTAGACACTTTAAAATCACAGAAAAATAAAAACATTATTATAGCAGGGGATATAAATATAAATATTATACACAGGCATAACGAAAAGACTCAAGAATACAAAAATAGAATAAATTACTTAAATATGCTCTCACTACATGGAATTCTACCGGGTCACACTCTAATTACTAGAAATGAGAGCTGTCTGGACCACTTTATGACGAAAATAAATAAACAAAAGGTATCGGCATTCATTGCTATAATATACACCAGTATTACCGACCACTATACGACTCTCTTGTGCCTTTCTAAATCAAAAAATACTCAAGTTATTAAAAAATCGAAGTCCACCGTAGACTTTGAACGGGCATTTAATTATCTGCGTGAAAGTAAATGCCAAAACTTACCTTTTTGTAGCGATCCTGAAACTCTATGTAACCTATTTCTCCAACAATTGACTGAAGCTATTAATAAAAGTACCACTGTTACGAAGATACCAAACAGTAAGCGCATTATAAAACCCTGGATAACTGCAGGCATCTTACGTTGTATTCAAAACCGTAACAAATTACAAAAAGATGTTAAAAAAGACCCACACAATAATATCATAAAAATAACGTATATTCGCTACAGGAACTACTCCAATAACCTAATCAAAAAATTAAAAAGAAAGTATGAAAGGGAATTAATTAGTAAATCTGTCTCAAACAATAAATTACTATGGAAAAATATAAAAACTATCACCTATTCTACTGCCTCCAAGAATCACAATGTTCAATTATTAAGTGTGAAGTCCTCTCCTATAGAATCAGTGTGCTACATTAACGAATACTTCTCAAATATTGGGAAAAATCTTGCAGAACAATTTCAATCAATTCAATATAGAGATAACGTTGGTGAGGGTTTATCATTAGAAATATCTAGTTCGTTCGTACTCTTTGATACGGATTTGATTGAAGTAGAGAATGTCCTGATGAGTCTCAAATCTGATAGTGCAACAGGGTGGGATAATATACCTACAAGCTTTCTGAAGCACATAAGAGGTTATGCTGTCCCTATCATAACTCAACTTGCGAATCTATGTTTTAGTAAAGGTATATTCCCGACTGCACTGAAGCAAGCTATTATTACACCGGTCTACAAGAATGGGGACAGAGACGACGTTGGTAACTACAGGCCCATATCTGTCCTACCGTCCATTTCAAAAATAATAGAGAAGCTAATGAATGTACGATTAATGAAATATCTTCAAGAATTTAATTTACTATCCCCACCTCAATTTGGTTTTCGCCAGGGTATTTCTACTGAGGACGCAGTTACTGCCTTGACTACGCATGTTACTGATCAACTTGATAGGCATAAAAAGTGTCTAGCTACTTTTATAGATCTAAAAAAGGCGTTTGACACCGTTTCTGTCCCCATCCTTATAAATAAACTGAAATCTATCGGGATACGTGGAACACCACTCAAATTATTTGAAGATTATCTATCAAACAGACTCCAAAGAGTTAAGGTTGGAGAATATATTAGTGGGGGCATAGAAGTATCTTTCGGAGTTCCTCAGGGCAGCGTCTTAGGCCCTACGCTGTTCCTTCTTTATGTCAACGAGCTTTGTAATTTGGAGGTTGATGAGGCGAAAATCTACTCATATGCCGATGACACAGCTGTTGTTTTCGCTGGAGATACCTGGAATGAAGTGAGGCTCAAAACGGAAACTGGTCTAGCAAAAATAGCAGGTTGGCTGGAGAAAAATCAGCTCACTTTGAACATATCAAAGACAAATTATCTTTGCTTTTCTTTACAAAGCCGCACACAGCCTAGCGAGGACTTTAAGATAATGATTCATATTTGCGGCGATGCTACTAATGTTAATTGTGGTTGTTCAAGCATTATGAAAGTATCACATACCAAATACTTAGGCGTTGTTGTAGACCAGAAACTATGTTGGTACCCTCACCTTGAGCAAGTTGCAAAAAGAGTGCGGAAACTAAGCTGGATGTTTAGGACGCTCAGACATGTGGTTCCCAAAAATGGCGAGAGTAGCTCAGGTAGCCATACTAAAAATCTTCTGAACCAGATTTATGTAGCGTTGGTACAGTCTGTGCTATCTTACTGCATCCCTATCTGGGGTGGTGCAGTTAAGACAAAGTTTATTGAAGTGGAACGAGCACAACGATCACTAATCAAGTCCATGTATTTTAAACCTATGAGATTTGCAACTGAAGAAGTGTATCGCATTGGCGATCTGCTCTCGGTCAGGAAATTATATATCTTACAATTGATTTTAAAAATGCATAAATCCCTTCCCTATGACGCTAAAATAGGAGCTAAAAGGAGAAAAGATATTATTGCGAGAATTCCTCAGACAAGAACTACTTTCGCTTGTAGGCAATACAGCAAACGATCTGCACACCTATATAACAAAATCAATAAAGAAATATATATCTATCCTAAAAACTACTACGAATGTAAAAAAATACTCACGAATTGGATAAAAACACAATCCTACCATGATATTGAGCAACTACTTCAACACATTCGATAACACACACACACACACACACACACACACACACACACACACACAATACTCACACAAACAGGGTACACATACACATAGGTATACAGACACCTGATCACAAAAACATGCATGACTGTAATATTTAGAATTTAGCTTTGAATATTTCTATCCTTTAAATGTATATTGTTCAATTTAGTACCTACCTACTTGCATTAATGCACAATATTGTACGTTCTGTTATGGAGGAGCGGAGTCTCCTAATACAGGCATTACTTGCTTAAAAGGAGGCTTCAATCACAAAATTGTAACACCCCATGTATAATGCAAATATTAAAAAAAAAAAAAAAAAAAAAAAAAACTTCGTGTTGTGTTCCCAGCGGTGAATAGGGTAGCCAGAGCTCACTGTCAGTGGGATGACAGAAACTCTGTGCTTACAGGGTCGGCAGCACGAGTGTGGCTTCTCTGGTGTTACACACGTCCATAGGCCACGGTAACCACTTTCCATCAGGTGGGCCGTGTGCTTGTCTGCCACCTAAGTGGTATAAAAAAAAGGGGAAAGATCGCGGATTCGAATACCCCCTAAACTGATTCAAATTATTTCCTATCTTTATCGATTCTATAAGATTTACCTTCAAAATGTTCCACCTTCATTTCATCATCATCATACACATCCGAAGGCTCAACCTTGATCACCAGAGTCTCCGGAGGCTCAATTTTGGCGTCGATTTGAGGTACGATGTTGATCTCGTATAAAGGCTGGGGTGTGATCTCGCATTGTGTGACCGTTGTTTTGACCTCAGCCTCTGCATCATCTTGCTCGTTCTGTCCCGTGCTCCAGATGGTCACCGATGTTGTGCTGAGTTTTTTTATGTGTTTGCTCTTCAATTGTAATGGTGACATCTATAAACAAATATTATAGTTGTATCACGTGAAAACCTGTCAAGGTCCAGTTTTCCAGTCTAGTTTTAGAGAGTTTATTAAGCAAGAAGACATTTTTTTTTTAAATTTTAATCTCCGTCGCAAAACGACGGTATGTTATAAGTTTGTCGTGTCTGTGTATGTGTGTGCGAGTCTGTCTGTGGCATCGTAGCTCCTGACCGGAATTAACCGATTTGGATTTAGTTTTTTTTGTTTGAAAGGTATATTAGTCGGGCGTGTTCTTAGCTATGTTTGAAAAAAAATCGTTCCAAGATGGCCGCCGCTACAAAATGACGGAGTTCATATTTTTTCTCAACTCCCTCAATATGGGTATCAAATGAAAGGGCGTGATGACTAGTAGAATACCACACAATATTTAATAATAATAATGTTTACAATATTGTCGGGGGGACCTTGGATCGTTCCGATAACATGACGTAGTGCTCTACCAGTTAGGGTCCCCCGACATGACAACGCTTGCATCAAAATATGTATTACTAGGTATATTAAAGTTACAGGGCTAACACAACAATTTTTTTACTTTTTGGGTTAGGATACGGGGAATGTGTGGCAACATTTTAGACAATTCCTGTCAGGTGTTGTCGCAGCCTGAAATTTGGAGGGTTGAAATCCTTTTGACAACCCCCCGTTCCTTCCAGCAGGGGTGCGAGTTTAGCCCCGGATAGAGGGAGGCGCGCATCATGCCGCTGTCTCGGCCTGCTTCTGGTAGAGTGACTGATGGGTACATCTGTCACCTCTAGGCCCACGCTCATGGAGAATGGAAGTCGTTAAGCAATTAGTGACCTCCGCTGCCTGAACCGATTTCAAGCTTCGCGGGACGTAACAACTGAGGCACCTCCGGACCTGCTCTTCTATCTACTTCTCGAGTATTACTTGCTCGCAGAAGAAAGCAGCTGCAGCCCACGCACTCGTACTCAGCGCCGTAACCCTTTTTTTTTTTTTTACGTACGCAAAATCCCCGCGGATACTTCCCCACCGGAGCCGGTGGAGGAGGTTGTGTCGGACTCGAATCAACTAAAACGCACGTTGCCGGTGGGTCGTTTTGGTTGCCGAAGGTGAGGTTGACAGGCATATCCCTCGCACCCCGGCCGACCCAGGGCCATCTCTCACGAGCTGGCCCTCTTCTCGGGTGTGGGGACTACAGAGTCCCCAACTCGTCCCCGGAAACGGGGAGGCGCGCCAGATGCGCCACCGCCGCGGCCTGCTTCTGCCAGGGTGACAGCGCCGTCACCCTAAGCAAGGTATTCGGCCAGCGTGAGCAGCTGAGTCAACTTGAGTCCTCAATCGCACCACAATGATGGCACTCAGACGTTGACTCCTTCTACATCCGACACAGATCCCCGAAACACCCATCCCCGGAGATCAACTTCGTTAGCCGGTACGAGAGGCCCACGTGAAGCCTCTAGCCAGTCCTCCATGATGATCAAGCTGGCCTCTAAAAACCTTGGAGTGTACAACAGAGAGAAGTAGTATTTCACTGCGTCACGGCCCACCTAATGGAAAGGGGTTACCGTGACCTATGAACGTGTGTAACACCAGGGGAGTCACATCCGTGCTGCAGGCTTTGGGAGATCAGAGAGTTTCTATGCCGTCAGTGCAGAACACTAAAGCAGGGCAAGCATTTGGTCTTCCCACTGACAGCACAAAACTCTCCAGTGAGCTCTGGATACCCTACTCACCGCCAGGAACAGAACACGAGGTTATTATAACCCTGGTATTCTGTCAAGAGGTACTTCCCCAGTTGGACTGCTCAATTGGGACGGGAATACCGTCGTGTCCTACCTTATGTGGATTTGTTATTTGAAAAACTGGAACTCAGATTCAAGTAGTATACATCATACAACACCTTTCTGTCCTTGCTTTGGGGTCTAAATACCCGTTACAATCACTCACCAAATGGCTGTCCAACACCTGTGCGAACAGCTCCTCACTTCGAAGGCTGTCCTCCTTCAGCTGGCAGCAATTACGGAGCCTTGCGTAACAGATATAGCACAGTTTTGTGGGGCGGAAGTCCTTCATCTCAAGCTAGAAAACAAAAGAACATGTTACTAGCAGCCGTTTGCGTTTTGGTATATGGACCCATTTTTTCACATTAGGAGTGGAGTTTCGTGACATCTGTTCTAAGTGTTTTTTTTTTTTTTTATACCACTTATTTGGCAGACAAGCACACGGCCCACCTGATGGAAAGTAGTTACTGTGGCCTATGGACGTCTGTAACACCAGAGGAGGCACAGTCGCGCTGCCAACCCTGTAAGTACAGAGTTTCTGTGCCGTCAGTAGAAGACAAATCAGGACAAGCCTTTAGTCTTCCCACTGACGGCACAAATTCTCCAGTGAGCTCTGGCTACCCTACTCACCGCTGGGAACACAACACGAAGTTATTATAACCGCGGTATTCTGTAGGGCGGAGGTACTTCCCCAGTCGGACTGCTCAATCGGGCGGATATACCGCCGTGTCCTACCTCCTCTAAATGAATGAATGTCTACACCCTATCAGGAAGAGATTTTCTCATTGATAAGTAAGTGGTATTACACTTTTATATAGATTACATTCTATTGTTTAATCAGCATGTCTCAGAATTGAGTAAGGCGTGTGAAAATCGTGGTTCCTGGCAGAGTAGATTTTGGACCATCCCATCTCTTGCCATGTAGTGTCGTACAATGTGACTAAGCGATAGGGCTGTTTAACATCATACAGATATATACAGCCCAGACTCAGCCTCAGATGCATGGCTCGAGTCAACAATAGCGCCCGGAATACGGCAATAGGCTCACCCCCTATTATGTGGGACCAAATTGGTGGGTGTTAATTCGCCTCTGCCTAACCCTCCGAGGATAAAGGCGTGATGATATGTATGTATGTCTGAGAATTATTGTCGAAGTGCACTAGAACAAGAAAGTCTAAAATAGTAATTTTCATTTAAGATTCTTACACCTATCCTCCATTCAGTTAGAAACTTAACTAAATCACAGATAACAAAACGTAAAAAACTGTCTATGTTGTTTTTTAGCTGGTTTTTTGGGGGGTTTTAATCTATACAGATATGTCAACTTCATCATACCCTGTACCGGTAACACTTTCTTTTTTCTACTCTTTCCAATTGTTTTCAATAAAATTGGGTATAATCTCCAGGCCACCTCTAGTTTAAACCTAACCTAATCTTTGGCCTGTGCTCAGGACACCTCTAAGTTACTCGAAACCTCACTTTTGAGAACTATTGGTAGATGTGACTAAATGACAGCCATCTGGCCTTGTTGGAGGTTGGATCGGAGAGCATAGGCTGAACCCAACCCACATCCGGCCCATTCATTATCAAATCATTCATTAGTAACACCCTCTCTGATAAGTTTTATTTAAAAACTCAGGTTATGAATATTTTTGTTTCGAAACTCATTTTAAAGACAAAAAACGCTTCAAAATTGTTTACCTTTAGTTACTTGCATTTCAAGTGCCCAATTAATCAAACCACTTAACCCATGGGATTAAAAGTCATAGTTGGCGAAATGTGGGTGTTAAATCACCTCTGTGTAGGGTTTTTAGAGGCGTGAATATTATGCATGTATAGTATACTTACTGCCACTGAAGACAAACACTCAAACATCTCCTGTAGACCAGTATTGGCTACAATTCGCATACGAACGTCCTCCGCTAGGCAGATTCTGCACATTGGGAGCTCCATGGTGACTCCTTGAGACATTATTGTCACAACGTTCAACTTCTCTAACGCTGTATAGTTCTACGGAAAAGTTTCCGTGATTGGACCAGTATCGGGTGTTGATGGAGACCACCAATGAAAGAAGATGCCATGCAGGGATAAAAACACAATAATTGAGATTTAATAAAAAAGGTAAAACCAATTATATCATTCTAAATTCTTAAAGAATTTCATTTATTTATTTATATCATGACATGACAGTCATCAGTAATGTTAATGTCAGTTAGTCAGGGTACGTTCGTGAAGCAAGCTTAAATAATTTATCTGCTATATACACTTTTGCGCATATAGCGTGAGTTTTAGCGCGATAGTGTAGTTTTCTTATATTGTACCGTACATATGAAGAGGCAGTAGGCAGCTACTAAATTTCGTATTATTCCGCATTATTATTAAAAATCGAAAACTTGTATTACTTTCAGCCTAGTGCCACCCCATTTTTGCCAAGTCTTCAAAAAAAAAACTGAAGACTTGCGCAACTATTTTGCCGCGTAAACTCGAATCCAATATATTTTTTCGCTTTAGTCGGCGTGTATCTCAACATTTCAACATCTATTCTTCCATATTAAAGGTATGTACCCACTATTTGTAATTACTAATAATAATTTTAAATTAAAAAATTAATGATGCGATATGCGATACTTACGAATGTGATAATTTTGAATGCGCTCCAAAATTTCATCATTATATTTGCATTCAACTCTTCCTTGAATTTCTATGCTTTTCGAAGTTATGTGTGTATTTATCGCAGGTTTATAAGTGCCCGGTTAATGACAATAGGCTCGCCACCTATTACATTGGGACACAAACATAAACTGGCGAAATGTGGGTGCTAACAACTCTGCCTAACCCTTCGGGGATATAGGCGTGAGTTTATGTTATGTTTTGTTTTTCACCTACATTGAGAGTGGCTCCCAATCTTAGCCGTGCTTTATAACCAACGAATTCAGGTCGCTCCTATAGAGTGGCATCTCAACTTAACGACTATAGACAACCGGAATCGACTTCTTACCCCTCGTTTACACCACGAAACAAGTTGTATTTAAAAAAAAAATGTAAATTACAAATGTTTTATTAAATTAAAACATAAATAGGTACACAAAACAAATTCGCGATTATGTCGCGTCGAACAACCCACTCCGCATCGTTCCCGGCGTAAAGGTGCCGTGCCGTGCGCGCGTTGTGGTGTCTTTCTTTCTCTTCCTTACTGGTGTACTGTACCACGCCTTGGTTATGTGCACGGCGAGACGGGGAGAGTGTCGATCAATCAGCCGTCAGATTTGGTTTGTCCGCCGCCAACGCTCGCGACGCTATCTCGCTCGCTCTTGACTCGTGCTCTATCATTCTCTTTCTTTACCTCGTCCCCCGCTACGCGTATCTAGGGCGCGGTACAGCGATCTCGGTCGGTCTATAGCTAAAACAAATTTGATAAACTTGTAGAGATGTCGACACGAGTGCTGCGATATAAACCACGCATTAATTACTACGAGCCCGAGGAGCCCAGCTTCGATGAATATATATGTAAGTCTGAAGACTCCGTCACCATCATCTTCTTCTTCATGGCAATGCCTCACTTGAGTCGAAAGTATGTACTTTGAACCCAGAGATCTGCTAGTTGTAATGTCAGTGTTCCTGGGTGCGAGTGCCGTCTGATCTGACTATCTCTCAAGAGAGGAGGATCTCAAAGCCCTAATGTGTGGATATTGTAGTGGTATCCCATCGGATACCACCTACATCAGCCATCGGAGGTGGTTTATGTTGAATACGGACTGTCGATCTGATTAACCACACGCTGTCTTTAGATGCTGATGTGTAAGATTTCCTATCTAGAGCATATGCCTCGCAGCCACGCTGACCCTGGGCCATCTACAGAGTGTTGGTTTCTCACAAGGAGCTTGCAGTTTATCTTTATGATATTTTTCAACAATTTTGCCACGTGTTTCCCGGCAGAGCAGAATTTGGATCACCCTATCTCTTCCCATGCGGTGTCGTACAATGCGACTAAGGGATAGGGCAGTTTAGCACCAGACAGATATATAGCCCAGACTCACCTCAGATGCATGGCTTGAGTCAACAAAAGTACCCGGAAGACGGCAATAGACTCACCTAATATTACGTGGGACTGAATTCAATGATTGGTGAAATTTGGGTGTTAATTCAACTCTGCCTAACCCTCCGGGGCTAAAGGCGTGATTTTTACTATGTATGTATTTTTCAACTAAATTAATGGCCCTCGTACCAGATTGTGAACGATGTTCGGACTACGTGGTCGAGTACTGCGCCATACACGGCCCGTTACTGGTGATACCTGACGACAAGGTGAGTTGGATCTCTTTTTTGTTCTCTCTGTCTCATTCTATGTTATTATATGTTAATATAATTCTCATAATCTTAGTTCTGATTGTGTTCCAATTCTGTTTTGAATACCCAAGCATGCAAATGTAACATAAACATAACATAGCCTAAGCCTAGCCTAGCCTAAGCGAATATTTGCATGCCATTGAATGGTAGATGTGCTGAACTGTATCTAATCTTACTTAACACCATGTATGACCACATTTCTGCAAATAAATGAATTTTGAATTTGTTTGCCCACCCACCTAGTGTGGGGCCACTGGAAATGTAAATATGTGTAAGTGTTTTTGGTAATAAAATGTTTTTTTTATTATGGAACATCTCTTAAGTGAACTAGAGGCACAAAAAGTTCTCAAGCGGGACTGTTTTGGTCCCGTAGTACAGCTCGATTCAAACTTAATGGCGGCTTGGAATTCCGTACGAGTGCGACAGCGAAGTTATTATAGCCGTGGTATTCTCTAGGGCGGAGGTACTTCCCCAGTCGGACTGCTGAATTGGACAGAAATACCGTCGTGTCCTACCTCCTCTAACTTTGCATTGGTCTGGGTGTTTCTATGTATATGTATGTATTTACAAAAAAAAAGTATCTAAGATGTATGTTTATCCGCATTCTAGATTCCTTTGTGGCGATGCTACATGTAGCCAGCGCCATCTAGCGACAGCAAGCAGAACTACTACGAATTCTACATCGCGCAAGTAAAGTTCTCGCGCAGGGAGAACATGTTTACTTCAACCCAACGACAATCGTTGGGCCGCGGCCCGCCAGGCGTGATCACCTTGCCTGGTCGGAGGATCCTCCCTTTGTGTTGGAGGAACATCACACCTCGTTCCTCCACACCTTAAAACAAGCTAGTTAAGCTATGATTACCATGGGTCTAGATAGTGTCGTGTTTAATGTTGTAGAATATTTATTAGAGAATAGCACAGCTAAACCTGCGCAGCGTCGCACTTGAACGAACTTCCAAGCAGATTTTGAATCGAGCTGTACCTTCTCCATTTGCCAGGACATGCGTTAAATATTATTCCTATAATCCTAAGGTACCCTGCACAACGAAGTTCCCCAGCTTTGTACCTCATGCTGCACTCACTATCCCGCATGTGTTCCTACACCTAGCTCCCTCAGTAATACAAGGTATGTTACATCAAATTCAAAGGATTAAACAGCACAATCTGATGGTCCGAGCTCCCGCAGTCTCTTCAGGGAGATTGCGAAGAGTATGGTCGACGCCTCGACGCTTCTCGTGACCAGAAGGCTGACCTTTTTTTAGGTCAGAGAATAAGCATTGCTATACAACGTGGCAATGCTGCCAGTCTTCTGGGAACGTCTTCTTCTACCACAAGAGGCATGCGATGCGGAGGAATTCCACGACGTATTTGAACTTTTGTTTAATTATTATTTTTTATTAATGTAAAACAGATTTAATTAAACATCAAATATCTAAAGTAGTTAGTTTTAGTGTTGTCCTGTGCCACTTATACTCGTATAGTCTAAAAAAAACAATAGGTACATTCAGGAAATAGTGGCATACGACCACGGCTATCCTTGATATTTTCTTGTATAATACTTTTTAGAGCAAAATACTTATTCAGTAGTCGGGTTTTAGTTTTAAATTCATGTCATCGTATTAATTTAATTTTCAATTTCACCGCAGGGAAATAGGCGTGTGCGTTTATATTAATTTAATCTTCCTAAAACTTCATAACTTCCAGTCAGAGAGGAGGGTGGGTCGTGCCCCCTCATGCCCCACCTTGGGTACGCCTGTATTGTGAATATTTAGAGCGTGATTTTTCATTAGTCGGGTTTTAGTTTTTTTTTTTTAAATACTATTACTTTTAACTAGTCACGGTGGTCTCGCTGTAAACTGTAAGTTAATTGGTGACTACACATGTATCAGAACTATATGTGTTAGGCGCTGGTATAGGCGTGTTCAGCACACTGACTCTGCCCTGCGGCGTGCGCTTCGGCCCTTACATCGGAAGACGCACTGACTCTGTTGACTCATCATACTGCTGGCAGGTAAAATTATTCTTAATTTTGATAATTAGCATACTAGGACACGGTAGTATTTCCGCCCAATTGAGCAGTCCGACTGGGGAAGTAGGCTCCTCTGGTGTTACACACGTCCATAGACCATGGTATCAATTGGAATGGTTAGCATACTAAATGCTTCAAAATTTAATTCAATGGTAATATGTTTTTTTTTATCCCTCCCGAGGCTTAGAACTTCCTCAGCTTCACACCGCCTGTAAGTATGGAATTGGCGATGACCCTCAGTGCCCGCCCGCAGTGCCATCTCTTCCCATGCGGTGTCGCCTTGTATGACACCGCATGGGAAGCGATGGGGTGGCCCTAATTCTACTTTGCCGGAAACCACGCAGCGACTCCATCGCTTATTAGGAAAACACAATTTTAGAGTCAAACGCCATCGACACGAACAGTGCAATAGAAGAAGATAGACCACTACTCAAGGAGAGGAGAGAGTTTGAGCAACATTTGTCACTCAGAATCAAGGGCCTGTGTTGCTGGGCTATTTATTATAATTTCGGATTCCCAGATATACGACAGGAGCAACAGACCTTCCCATGTTCTGGACGCTGCTGATCCAAACAATTCCAACTGGCTGCGTTACGTGAACTGTTCTCGACATCGCGTCGAGCAAAACCTTGTTGCGTACCAATATAGAGGACAGTTGTACTATAGGTAACTTCTTACGCGATTTCTTTTTTCTTCTTTTTTCTTCTTCTTTTAACTTCTTACTTACTCGATTCTACAAATGCAAAACCAAATTATACCGGATCCAGATCTCGTTATCTGTGGTGTGTGGAGGAGGTAGGACAGGGTGGTATTTCCGTCTACTTGAGTAGACCGACTGTGGAAGTACCTCCGCCCTACAGAATACCGCGACCATAATAACCTCGTGTTGCGTTCCCTGCCAGAGCTCACTGTAGAGTTTTTGTGGTGTCAGTGGGCAGACCAAAAGCTTTTCCTTCTTTGTCTTTTACACTGACGACACAGAATCTCTGTGCTTGGCAGCGCGGGTGCGACTCGTAAATATTTCCCTCCGGAGTCGGAGGTAGGCGGAGAAAACAGCGACTGTCATTAAAACCTTTGATACAGACTGCAAATCAGCCACATGATTTTTCTTCTTTTTTCAGAACTATCAAAATAATCCCTCGCTTCACGGAACTACTTGTCTTCTACGGGAGCGAGTTCGCGAACGCGCTCCGAGTTGACCTCGGCAAATACAATGATACACCATATTATAAACAAATGATTAGTAAGTTTGACCTAAATGTTCAATTCAATTCAATTCAATTCAATTCATTTATTTGTGGATCAAGGTTTGTGTACAGTTCTTATTCTAGGTTACATTTAAGTGCGCTATGTCCTACCATGGAATATGGTGTACAAATTAAATTAACGTTTGATTACTTTACAATGTCATGCTAGAGAATTATCATTGAAGAATTCGTCAATGGTATAGTGAGCCTTATCTGCTAATGTTTGTTGTTTTGTCATCCATGTGGTGACGGAGAAAGAACACAAGTATCACCCCTAATTTTCATCCTCTGAACCTTATCTTAAGTACCTCAATTGGGGTTAGCTTTTCAGTCTAAGTCTCCCCCATACACCACCAATATTACATTATTGCATAATAATTTTTTTATACCACTTAGTTGGCAGACCAGCTCACGGCCCACCTGATGCGGTTACCGTGGCCTATGGACGTATGCAACACCAGGGGTGTTACACTCGTGCCGCCGACCATGAAGAAACATTCTGATCCCCCTCTTGAAGAACCCCATATTGTAGGTGCTAGGGAAAACCGTAGTAGGGAGTTCACAGCTTGAGTGTGCGTGGGATGAAGTTTCTCTCATACCGCACAGTGCGCACCGTCTCAGGTTGCAATGTGTGAGGATGATTTCCCTGCCTATGACGAGAGGTACGATGATAGAATGTAGCTGCGGGCATCATGTCAAACAATTCATCTGAGCACAAGCCATTGTATAGGTGATAGAACACACACAGTATTGTTAATTGTGTAGGGATAGTATGATACATAGCACAATGATTGAACAAATATGGGCTTAAATTTTATTGTACAATATTATTGGTTGTTGTGTGGAGCGTCTAACGTATTCAAACGATTATAATATTCATTACAGATCCACCTAAGAAGGCTGCGGTCACATCACTTACCACTAATGATTCCCAGCATCCTTTAATGGACAACAATGGAACCATTAGCCAAGATTTAACTCATAATAATTATGAGCTAAATATAAACGATTTTTTTATTATCGATAACCCAATTTCTATCAATGAAACAGTTTCAAAACGAAACTTAGTCGATTTTACAAATATCTCTAAAGATGTCTTTACTGAGAATTTAGTCGATTTTATAGATGTCTCTAAGAAGGATATTAAAGACAATTCACACCAAAGCTTTATATGCGAGCAATGCAATAAGTCGTTCTTAAAAAAGAGATACCTTAAAACTCATTTACTGTCACATTTACCGCCAAAATACAAATGTTCAAAATGTTCTTACGGGACTTCTTTGAGTCACAGCTTTAAAAGGCATTCCTCGATTCACGGTAAACAGAATGTTCTCAGGACAGTTCTATATGAAAAAAGTAATAAAAGTATAGATCAAATATTTCAGTGTGATCAGTGTAATAAGTCATATAAAAATAAAGATGGCCTGAGAAGACACGTTCTGTCACATTTACCAACGCCAAAGCACCAATGTCCAAATTGTTCTTACACTACTTCTTTTACTCACTCGTTGAAAAGACATTTGTTAATTCACTCTAAACAAAATATTAAAGGAAACTCAGGTTCAAGATTTGAATGCGACCATTGCAATAAGTCGTTTAAAAGGGAAGATTACATTAGAACACATATGTTGTCACATTTACCAACACCAAAGTACCAATGCCCAAAATGTTCTTACAGTACTTCCTTTACTTACTTGTTGAAAAGACATTTGTTGATTCACTCTAAACAAAATATTAAAGAAAACTCAGGTTCAAGATTTGAATGCGACCATTGCAATAAGTCGTTTAAAAGAAAAGATTACATTAGAACACATATGTTGTCACATTTACCAACGCCAAAGTACCAATGCCCAAAATGTTCTTACAGTACTTCCTTTACTTACTTGTTGAAAAGACATTTGTTGATTCACTCTAAACAAAATATTAAAGAAAACTCAGGTTCAAGATTTGAATGCGACCATTGCAATAAGTCGTTTAAAAGAAAAGATTACATTAGAACACATATGTTGTCACATTTAAAAACGCCGAAATACCAATGTCCAAAATGTTCTTACGGGACTTCTCTTAGTTACAACATTAAAATACATGTTTTGAATCACTCCAAACACAATGTTCTAGATTTTACTGATGCCTCAGAGGCTATTCAAAACAATTTAGATCACGTATTCAGATGCGAACATTGTAATAAAGCTTTTTTTACAAAAAAAAATCTTGAGAAGCATTTACTGTTACATTTAAAATCTCCAGAATACCAATGTCCACAATGCTCTTATTCCACTTCTAAACGCTATGCGTATAACAAACATTATTTAACTCACTCTAAACCCGTTTACTCTTGTGATATATGCCCATATACGACAAAAATTATGAAAAATTTCATTTCACATAGTTCCAGTCAAGTATCAAAACAGTGTGACATTTGTCCTTTCAGTACATGCTCTAGAAACTCTTTCCGGAAACATCTGCGAAAACACAAGGGCACGATAATATCGATGCAATAATTATAGCAACTATTCGATAGAAGTTTTGCTAAACATTTACATCATAACATAACATAAACTCACGCCTATATTACCGAAGGGGTAGGCAGAGTTCACTTAATACACAAAATACTGATTTCAGTAGACATTTATATTCTTTTGCTGGACGTTTTCTTTTTCTTTTGGAAAAGAAAAAGAAGAAGCGCTTGATTATTGTAAGCACGCTAAGTCTGTAGTGCGTTTGTGATTATTATAGGAACTATGATTTACTGTCTTGATAAATATGTATTCTTTAATTCTTGTGTTGTCATTAGTCCTTAATCAATGTGCAAAAATCAATCCAGGAAAGGATTATAAGGGATTACAAGTTCTCATAAATTTAGTATCAATATACTATTGCATACAAACATAATATATTTATAGTTTAAAAATCATTATAATATCTACAACCAGCATCAAACCTGACTGAGGATTAATAAAACAAAACTGTGAAGTTAAGTGGAAAAAATGAGAGAGGGATGCTAGATAAATTAGATATTGAATTTTGACACCTATCCGTATATTCATGGAGCACCTTTTTGTGGTGTCATCTGTAGGATAGCTACAAAATATTTGCCTTAAGTTAATGACTGGTCGAAAACTATTGCGATATTTATTTTTGGTTAAGTTTCATGTAACTAGTTACTGGCATATTTTTTTTTTTTTTTTTTTTATACCACTAAGTTGGCAGACAAGCACACGGCCCACCTGATGGGAAGCGGTTACCGTGGCCTATGGACGTATGCAACACCAGGGGTGTCACACTCGTGCTGCCGACCATGAAGAAACCTTCTGATGCCCCTCTTGAAGAACCCCATATATCGTTATCTCAATCCACTTCGCAAAATGTAGATACTTTTGTTTTGGCCACTGTGTGCTATGTGCTTTTTCTTATAGATAGATTACATCAAAACAATCCATGAGCACCGGGGTTTTGTTTCTTTCACGATTTTGGGTCAAAAATATTTCCAGGAACTTGGCCAATCTAGTAATGTAAGTACAATTCATTGTACGTTAATGATTTGTATTTGATTGATTATGATTTTAATTATTTTCTAAGCGCAAGTGTCGCACTTGATGTTACGTTTTTAGATAAATAAAGATTGAAATGAAATGTATCTCGTGTACTTTCTCTACCTATATTTTCTTCTGCTTTACAAATATAAAAGCATAACCCATCCGTAGCAGTCGGATGTCGCTTCACCCACGTGAATGTCTTCATTTTAATTCTGACTAAAACAAACAGCCGTGTGGTTCACAGCAGAGTAGAATTTGGACCACCTCATCTCTTCCTGTGTGTCGTACAAGGCGACTAAGGGATAGGGTTGTTTAATATCAGGCACACAGCTCAGACTCAGGCACAGATACATGTCTCGAGTCAAAAACAGTGCCCAAAAGACGGCAATTGGCTCAACTCCTATTACGTGGGGCCAAAAATAATGATTGGTGAAATGTTGGTATTCATTCACCTCTGCCTAACCCTTTGAGAATCCAGACGTGATTATATGTATGAAAGTATGTTAATCAGACCCAGTTTACTTTTTAAAATAATGTAATAATATCTTCAATGTACAGACACGAGTACTTTACTGTTAGGTAAATTATATTATAGATAGATTGAACGGGTGTGCTCGTGCTCTTGGAATTCAATGCAATTCGCATTTTAGAAACGGATGTCTTTAAATTATTTCAATTTACTGTTTAGTCGATTTCAGTGCCACCCCTAGCTGTCATTGTCATTTTGACATCTGTGCTAACCTAACCTCAAAATCAGGTTCGCTAGAAAACGATAATAAACACACGTGAAGTGCAAACTAAACAATAAATGGGAACATTTAATATATAATAAATGAACCATGCCTCGATTTCATATTGACGAAGTGTGCCCTAAAGGGGCCGTTTATCCAATGGTAGTACACTTCCAGAACGGATACATTACCGATAACTTTCAATCAAATGAATGCGCGCTACTCGAGAACGAACAAAATGGCAAAAAGTGCCTAGCTACTAACATAAACGACTTGATATATACAGGAGAAGAAAGTACTGAAGATTTAGGTAAAACTTTAATATTGGCTCGCAACAAAATAAGCGGTAAAGTAAGATTAATTGAAGTTAGTAATATTGAGCTCCAACCTGTCGTAAAATCAAACTTAGACACTGTTGAATTGGCCGATACTAGCTATTTAGAGCTCAGCAGAAAGTTCGGATCAAAGAAAAATAAACAGATAATGGAACAACGTGAGAAACTCAAGATGAATGTGACAACTGTTACTGAACAGATGCAAAATATAACAGACAGTGTTACTGAAGAACAACTAGACCTGTCCTCGTACAATAAACTAGATTCTGACGAATTCTACATTCCCACAATCAATAGAGAAGCATCTAAAGTTGATCAAGTCTACGATATAAATGACATTTTAACTGAAGATCAATACAACAAAATATATTCTGAACTTGAAAGTTCCGAGTACATCAAAGAGTTGAATCCATTTTTAAAATCAATAGCGATGAAGAACTTATCAGAAAAACATACTGTGCTTTTAGTATATGCGAATACATTGCTACAGTTATTTGCAACGTTAATGAAAGATATTGGAAAAAAGAATTTTGTTGCATGTCAGCACTCTGTTACGTTAAATGAGATAGTTCTGACGAATTTCTTAAGTAATGTTAACGGAAAACGTGGAAGATCACCACAGTATAAGGACAAATCACTGTGCCATGCGCTAGTTTTTATTCTGCTCATAAATAATTTTAAATTTGATTTTGACGAGTTGTGTCAGCAGTTAAAACTGACACCGAGAACAGTGACTACTAAAGTGGCGTTGACCGGTGCTTCGTTAGTGAATGTTGGTAGTACTAAAGTGGCGCAGTTGAAATTACCGTTAAACAAGCCCGCGTTGAGAAGAAAAAGTTCTAAATTTTAAATAAAGATATTTATATATTTTATTAATTTGTTGTTTCTTTTACCAATGTGGATTATGTTAAAGATTCATATTCATATTCATATTCAATTATTTCTTGCAAATATGGGTTACATAAGATGTTACATAGATTAAGTAGTGTCACCATATTTCACCTTAATAGGCATGCAATTCTTATAATACAACAAGTCTAATAATTATAATCATTAATTAATATAGTAATCTGATCAACATTATTTTTAAACAAGAATATGGCTAAATCATCACTTCAATACAGCAATTACCTTATTTATAATTCCGACATTTCCACATAAAAGAATAATATTGACAATAGCATAATGATGTCATAACATAATATTTATACAGTCAATTTATTATAATGTCAGTTTAAATTCAGTAACTATATTTAATGTCAATCAATTTATTATTTCTTAGTTTCATATCTAAGGACTTTACCTTCCAGTCTGGAGCCACATACCATACAATTTATTTTATGCCGCTTAGCACTTGGCAGACAAGCACACAACTCACATGATGGAAAGTGGTTACCGTGGCCTTCGAGCATTTGCAACACCAGGGACGTAAAACTCGTGCTGCTGACCTTCATTTTATTTTTATCAAGCCCACTTTGAAATCTGTTTAAAAAACAATAATCCAATTTGATGTTTGATCTAATCTGGCTTAGGATTTGTCTCTAAATTTTTAGGGTTGGCGAATCTAGTCGCAAGGTTTGGGATGTCCAGTCTGGAAAAACTGGGGCTACCAGTGCCATGCAACTGGGTGGAAACTTGAAGAATCATATTGTATTTGCTTGGAAAAACCACAGCAGTGTTCATTCCACAGCATTATTCAAGGACAGCAGCAGAGTCTCATCCTCATCTGTCAATCAGTTGGGGTAACATACAGTTGTGGCGATACCACATGTACCCAGCGCCATCTAGCGACAGCAAGCAGAACTATTACGTAACTACGAATCCTACATCGCAAGTAAAGTTCTCGCGCTGGTATAAACATTTATCACCTTGGCTGGTCGGAGGATCCTCCCTTTGTGTTGGAAGAACATATCAGCACACCAGAAGTGGGTAACTTTCTTAACAAATTTCAGAGAATTATATACTGGACCCCCTCTTCCCCCTCGGTGGGGGTGGTTATGTCGAACTCGTACGTATGTGGGTCAGAGGTAGCCGGAGATCAGATTGGTATATAGCACCCTGGCCGACTTAGTGCCATCTCGTTCGAGCTGGCCCTCTTCGGGTGTGGGGTCTCGATACTTCTGGACCGCTAAAAATTACATTCGGGGGCCATATACTAATGATGTCAAAGGCTTTCGCTGGCTGGAATGGCCGCACTTTGCCCATGCCCATCACTGGTCTAGCCAATGAGGTTCATTTTCATCTCGAAAATGCTAATAGAACCCTGTACACCAGTATCTGCAAGAACTGCTTAAAAAAAAAGGAAGTTTGTGAAGAAAACCCAAACATCTTATAAAATATTTATTATACAAAAATTATGAGAAAAAGAAATGTGAGTATGTACATAATAGATAGATTTTATTGTACACCAACAGATTTACAGTAGGACAAGAAGGTAGCATGTATACAGTTCAATGTACAATGGGCGGCCTTATCGCTGAAGCGATTTGTTCCAGGCAGCCTTATAATAAGAATTATATTGTATTATCTGTGGTAGTGGTTGAGATACATGATCAATATGTAAACTTACATAATACTTTTAAATATTAAGTACTGCCCCGTAATACGCAGCGCAGCGCGAGTGTACGTGTTCTTATGCAGAGAGTCGATCCAATGTTAGTTTTTTTTTCGCTTGAGGACTTCGCAGGGGGTAAAAAATTACAATAAATCTTCTTACGTAATACTTGAACGGCACCTATTTGAACTGAGCTGGAACCGAATTCGCGAGGGAGGGATGGGAGTAAAATAAATCTTCTTACGTAATACTTGAACGGCCCAACGGCCCCTATTCTGGAACCGAATTAGCTAGGGGGGGGGGGGGGGGGTGCTGTAGGCTAAAAATTACAAAATCTTACGTAATACTTGAACGGCTCAACGGCCCCTATTTTAACTGAGCGGGAACCGAATTCGCGAGGGGACACACTAAAAAATTACAATAAATCTTAATAATACTTGAACTTGCTTAAGGGGGGCCCCCCTTAAGCATTAAGAACACGTACTCTTGCGCTACACTTGGAGATGCGGGGCAGTGAACTGTTAAGGGTCAATTCATACTATAGCAGAATCCAAGCGATGCTTCTACTGCTTTTCGTGGAGAGGCTGTTGACCAGACAGATGTGATCAGCCCTTCTATGAGCTTTTTTTAACCTTTTTCTCTATATTAATACTGTCATACACATTCGGCCGGCACGAACGGCTTAACGTGCTTTCGGAGGCATAAAAATATTTGCTCTGAGCGGGGATCGAACCCGCGCCTCCTGCGTAGCGGCCGCCTTCACTAACGCCATGCCATAGAGGCTGTAATTTTATCATTTCTTTGACTTGAATTCAAAGATACTATTCTCTCTAAGTTGTGAACTGTATCGTCTTTATCACAACCAAATAATTAAGATGGAAATACGAGCGAAACGCTGCACTGCCTTGATATACATTGCTATTCGTCGGACTGGGTGACGTCACTGGCAGACAAGCACACGGCTCACCTGATGGAAATTGGTTATTGGTTAACGATTTTATTGTAAATCAGCGGCGCTAGTGCTGGCGTCCATCCATGCGTGTGTTAAGCTGCCATGTGCTCTTCCCTTATTTAAACAGATCGCAATTAGAATGTCTGCAATGGTTCTTATGGAGACATAGGTTCCATTTTGATCTGATCGTCAGTCAACGAATTATCCAACGGTTCCAATTTGATTGTAAATTCATCAGTTGTGCTCTCCGGCATCTGGTGCAGAGAGCCGAAGCCATTAAATTCAGACTCTTCTTCACTCATCTCAGTCGTGCAGAGTTCACTCAGAATAGCTTTAGTTTTACAAGCATCACTGTTAGTGATCTTATACCGCTGGATAGCATATTCTAGTGAGTTAAATGAAGAATGGCAAGATTCACATTTGAATATAACAGAATCTCTGAGATGTTTTATCTTTTGGTATACGTTGAAATGAAATTCATCACTGAAATTCTTTATACACTCTTCGCATTCAATAACAAATGTTCTTGTTCGTGATCCAAATGTAGCTAGTTCGTCAACTTCAAATTCGTTATGGAACTTTTTAATATGTCTTTTCAGCGTTTTGCGAGTGCTGAAATCTTTCATACACAGAATACAACGGGGTAACACCTTAGCTTTTGAGTTTGGTACAAGATTCACATGACATACTTCATTGTGGCTATCAAAACGTTCCTGGCCTTTGAAAACTAGATTACACTCCTCGCATTTGTATATCTCATCTTCGGCTAAATGTTTAGTGTCCAGATGTATCGTTAAGGCTTCATTAGAACTGAATGATACAGAGCATAAGTGACAGGGGTATGTATTCATATTGAAAGAGTGTAAAAGCTTCAGATGTATTTTACAGGATTTAGCAGACTCGAATCGTTTGTGGCATATATGGCATTGAGGAAATGCCGCTGAATTTGGATGTTTGGTCCTCACGTGTTTACGTAAACTGCGTTTTTCTTTAAATAACGTTTCGCACTCTATACATTTATATCTTTGCATCCCTAAATGTGTATATTCAATATGGCGTCTGATATTCCGTTTTGATTTGAACTGCTTATCGCAGTATTCACATCTGGACCAGGAATCGTTGTTATGTACTATCTTTATATGAGAGGCAAGATAATATTTGTTGCTGCAAATTTTGTTGCAGAACTCGCATTCTACTTGCTCATCCGATGTATGTTTCAACTTCACGTGATGCTTCAAAGAACGGTCACTGTAATACATTCTATCGCAATGTACACATTTAAATGATGTTGATACATCTTCTTCTACGTTAGTTGAAGATATATTTGAGTCAGCTACTTGGGCTTGAGGATGAAATATCTTAGTATGGAACTCTAAACTTGAGATGTCAGTAAATAATTTGTCACAGTGACTGCAAGAATTTACATTTGGAGGTGGTACACAGACTTTTTTGTGATTGATCATCGTTTCTTTACAATAAAACTTGTTGAAGCACACATTGCACGTAGATAGTGAGTATTCAGTGTCATGGTTAATACGCATATGGTCTTTCAAGTCATACACGCTTGGGAAAGCATGCTGGCAATATTCACAGTTATACACAGTACTGATAAACTCTGTCCCATACTGCTTCAATAAAACCTTTTTACAATACTGGTAAAACGTTTTGAATGAGTGATCTTTCTTTATGTGCTGCCTCAATTGAGATTCTATTTCGAACGTCTGATGACATGTTTCACATATAATTTCATTTTCGGTAACCTTACTTTCTATCTCAGAGTTGTGATGAAACTGTACGTGGCTGTCATAGTTCTCTCTACCGATGATAACTTTACCACACTCGTTACATGGAATTTGTTCATGACTATCCGTACTATGTGTAGTACGAAGATGACGTCTTAAACTTTGATTAGAAGTGTACACTTTAGGGCATATATCACATCTGTATTCACCTTTCTCTCCGTGAAACATTTCAACGTGACGTTTTAGATTCCTGGTATTTGTATACACTTTTTCACATAAGTGACACTTGATAGCATCTTTTTCACTGATATTATGAACTGCTTGGATGTGTGAAATAAGCGAGTGTTTTCCTTTAAAAACCTTGTTACAATAGTAGCATGTAGGATACTCAACATTTGGGTTATGTTGTTGATTCATATGCCGTTTCAAATTTCTCTCCGTAGTGAATGTTTTATTACACATTTTGCATCTTATATCATCTCCCAAGCCCTGTAAGTGAACCGTTATCATGTGAGATGTAATATTTTGTTTTCTCGTAAAAATCCTTCCGCATATATCACATTCTGGGAATGGTTGAGCGTAGTTGTTGTGTCCTCTTGATAGGTGTAGTTGTAGGCCTGCGGGACTGCCAAAGCTTTGATCACAAATGTCACAATGAGACGAAGAGTTTATATGACAATTTTCAATATGTGTTTGTAAATTGTATTTTCTTGTAAACGTTCTTGAGCAGTAATCGCAGACAAAGTCCAGCTGATTTTGATACATTTTGGTGTTTTAGTTTGTCTTTATAGAAAAATAATATATTTTGGTCGGTCTTAGTGAAGGTGTATGTTAAATTATATATTTCCAATGTACTGCCATCTTGACTGTATTCCAATACAATTTTCTTTTACAGCATCTAGAATGAAATAAATGTTTGTATTTTTTTTTAATTTTCTTAAATTTTATCTTATAGCTTAAATCATAAGATTAAAATCTCCATATCCCTGTACACTGCTATACTCCATTCTGTCTATAAACAATTCTTGGGTTAGTTACAAAAAAGAGGCCCATTATGACATTTGCCTTCGTGACATAAAATACTCAATATTTATGATAAAACAATTCAAGTTTGCATGGGTATTATTTTGATCCATTTGATATTGTTAAGGGCATTTTATTAAAGTTCTGATGATGAGATAATTTAACTAAAACTTTGATGTAGTAGTATGTAGTATAATTTGATTATACTTATTTGAATTTGATTTGATTATTTAATTTAATTTGATTGGATTTTATTTTGTTTATTTTAATTAATTTCATTAAAATTTTTCTAACATAGACTATAAGAAATTGATTGTTATTAACCAAATGGACTTAATGTTGTCTGATGAATAAATGAATAGAACAGAATAGAATAGAATAGTAGGCATTTTTTTTTTTATATAATTTTTTTTTTTTTGATTTTGTAATGATACAATGATACAATGTTACAAAAGTTAAAGTTTCTTTCATTTTATATTTTTGTTACAAAACATTGCCACCCAAATTTAGTTTTTTTTAACATAACATAAACTCACGCCTATATCCCCGAAGGGGTAGGCAGAGGTGCTAGCACCTACAGTTCACCAGTTTATGTTTAGAACCCAATGTAATAGGTGGCGAGCCTATTGCCGTTAACTGGGCACTTATAAACTTCGAAAAGCATTGAAAATTCGAATTAATAATTTTCCAATTATGTTGTCAATATTGATGTCTCTATTGCCATTAATTACGGCTTTAGGGTCCAAGCTTATAATTTTCAGTAAATATCACTAAACACCTGGTGAACTTCAATAATTAATTTATCTAATAAATAATATTTTATGGATTTTAACTTTGGTGGAGTTCGGTGGCCACTAGATGTGGGTGGATACCTCACCCCAAAAGAAGAAATCTTTGTACAGTGGTATAAAACCAGCAACCTTGAGCAGTTGGTAGACAAACACACTAGATTTCGGCAGGGAAATCAACCATCCTTTTTGGATCTGATCTTAACCAATGATACACCATTAATAGCTAATATTGACCACCAAACAGCTATTGGGAAGAGCGATCATACATGTCTATTAACCACTATACACCTGCAGGCACTTAGACAAAATCGCAAACCAACACATAGACTTGACTACAAAAGAGCAGACTTTCATAGTATTAATAAAAAATTACACACTTTCTCGCCTGGAAGCTCAACCAGAATTAATTGTGCCAAAAGCCAATATGAAACTTTTCATAACACACTTAAAGAAGCAATCAACCTACATGTACCTCGTATAATAAACAAACACCATACTATGAATAAGCCTTGGGTATCCGAAGGCACGAAGCAATTAATAAAACAGAAAATGGCACTGTGGAATAGATACACCCTGACTGGACTTTCTGAAACTTACGAAGAGTATAGGAAAATCAATAACAAACTAATAAACCATAATAGAAAGGCACGTATAACTTATGAAAAGGGTATACTGCAAGCTGGACCAAAAAAATTCTATTCTTACATAAGGCAACAAGTTACATCAAAAATAAGCATCCCAACAATTTTGTACAACTCCCGAAGAGAAACTGTAACAACATCTGACGGAATTGCCAAAGCATTTGCAGAACAGTTTGCAAGTGTCTATCAAATAGAACCACCTAACCAACTGCCTACTTTGGATTCAGTAGTTCGAGTCTCAGACTCCATTGGCGACCTCGTGTTCACCAAGGATAAAATTCAAAACGCCATTAAAGAAATGAAGACAGATTCTTCAGCAGGGCCGGATGAGATCCCTGTAGTCATATTACAAAAATGCGACCTTGCGAATCACTTAGCAACCATTATGCAAACATCGTACGACACAGGGGTATTGCCGGAACTGTGGAAGACTGCAAATGTAACGCCTATATATAAAAAAGGAAGTAAACTGGAACCTTCTAACTATAGACCCATCACTTTGACATGTGTAGCTTGCAAGGTCATGGAAAAACTCATTGTGAAACACATTAGGGACTTTCTTACTGACCATCTTGTTATACCTGACCAGCAACATGGTTTTTGCCCACATCGCTCCACTATATCCAGTCTACTGTCGTGTTTGTCGTCGTGGACGAAAGATTTTAATATCAGAGAGCCTACAGACGTAATCTATTTAGATTACGAAAAGGCCTTCGATAAAGTTCGGATTAGAAGACTTTTATATAAACTGGACTTTGTTGGAATTCGTGGAAAGTTGCTAGCCTGGATCAGTGCATTTCTACAACAAAGATCCTTCCGTGTGAGGGTGGGCGAAAGTCTATCAGACCAACGAATGATAACCAGTGGCGTGCCGCAAGGGTCCGTTTTAGGCCCGGTGCTGTATATTATTTACACTTTTGACCTACCCTACTCCTTGAGAAGTAATGTCAGTATCTTTGCCGATGATACCAAGCTCTTCGCAAATCCTTTGATCAATTATGAAGATGTCCAAGCAGATCTAGACAGAATAGCAAACTGGTCAAAGGAATGGCTCCTTAATCTGAATGCCTCGAAATGCACGGTGCTGCACATAGGAAATAGGAATCCTCATCACACTTACACAGTAAACGGCATACAACTTATGGATGTCAAAGTTCAGACAGATCTGGGTGTGATGATTACCGAAGACCTGAAGTGGGAGACCCATATAACATCTGTTACCAAGAAGGCAAACAGCCTAATCTACCTCATCAGGAAAGCGTTTGGAACCTTAACTCCAGAAATGGTGCTGAAGATACATAAAACGTTTATAAGACCTATCTTGGAATACGCATTTCAAGTCTGCAGTCCCTACTTCGTTAAGGATATTGATCTCTTAGAGGGAGTGCAACGAAGATTTACTAAAGTACCAAGGAATCTCAAACAGCGGACATATGAGGAACGTTTGTCAATACTAAAACTCACAACACTGAAGGAACGGAGAAATCGTGGAGATTTAATAGAAACATTCAAAATTTTGAATGGATTCTACGATATAAAGAACTTTGATGCCCTCTTTATTCGTAACGAGAATGCACATTTAAGAGGACACCATCTGAAGTTGTGCACTAGCTTCTCCAACAACAATCCTCACAGACATTTCATCAGTAACAGAGTAGTCAGAACGTGGAACAAGCTCCCAGAAAATGTAGTCTCTGCAGACAGTATCAACCAGTTTAAAAACAGACTTGATACATTTTACCTCAAACTAAAGAAATAGAAAGAAAGAAAATGGAAACTGGATACAGGCATTATCAGTTGTCTACGACTGCCTGCCTGCTAACTAATAATAATAATAATAATAATAATATTTAGATAAATAATTATGGGCTAAGTGTGAGCCGTCCATAAAACAAATATATTTTGATTGCTTATTGTTTTCTTGTCTGATTATTAATAGTCTGTGGACAATATAAAATAATAGTTGTGCAAAGCATTTAACCGAGTGACTGGTACCCATCAATAAAAAAATTAATTTATTTCAGAACATTTTGATTAGCAGAAATAGAGAACTTCATGGGTGTGAACTGTCAAAATGGACCTTTTATTTTGTGATGATTATAAGTACTTTAATAAAGGTAAAGCACAAGTAGCGACTATTTATAAAAATACATATTAAACAAATAAACTATGCTAACTAACTAAATAATAATAATATTTTAAATAAAATAATCAACTTTGTTTATGTTTAGCTAAGTACCCAACCAAATAGAGTATAGATTTAAAATCTCAATGTACAGCAATACCTCTGAGTCATCCTAGGGTTCCTGTAGAGAACTCAACTTTGAGTTAAGCTCACCTTTGTACATTACATCTCACTTTGATGTGTACAGGGAACAGAAGGAACGAAGTTCACAATATATTGCAAATAAAAAATTGGAATGGAAAAAGGAAACTTGTTTTTTTTACCATTTTTATTGCACTTTTAATCCACCAAAGGTTTGCTAGGAGAAAACTCAATATTGAGTTAAGCTCGCCTTTGTACACCAAGATGTATTTATGATTGCCTGTTGATGTATAATTTTCTTGTGTACAATAAATAAATTATTTTTGCTTTGCATGCAAATGATCAGCACAAGATTTATAAAGATGAAACTTTTGAAATTTTTCTGGAACTATCAGCACCCGGATCATGGCAAGAAGTGTAAAGCTTTTAGCAACAATAGCAACAGTTTCAACTATACCATCAAAGCGGATAAGAATACCGACAGCAAAAACGTATGTTAAGTGCATGTAAAGAGTATTTAAAAGTAAAATTAATCAATAGTGGATCATTCAATTACTTACAAGTTATCGGTAATATACTATTGTTTGATGAAGTAGCATTTCCGGACTACAGGAAACTTGTGATTCTGACTACACGAAGAATTATCTTAATCACTATTAATAAATCTGACTATTGTTTATTAATAAATTAGCTAAAAGATAGGCATTGAGAGGTATAATACATATATAAACACAATAAATTGATGATATATTTTCATCACGAAACTTTTGACAGCAGTACAATACAATGTTTCCAGATTAGAAAATTAAAATTGCAGGACTAATAAATCTAGAATTTCAAGCAGAACACAAATTACTGCTTGTGGCTCGTAATAAATGGCTTAAAATTATAACCTTTTGGTCTCAGCTAAACTGCAGCTGTGCACCCGCGAACGAATATGTGTGGCAGGTGTGATGTGTGAGCTTTTGGATACCAGACTGCATTTTTGGAAGCTACATAGCTTTGCTCAAAAGACCAAGTTACGTTTTGGCCGATAAAAAAGTAAATATATGTCAATGTCATGTCATAATATCAAAAGTCAAACTGTCAAACCGACATTGCTTGCCACTGCTTGCTTTGTGTGATGCTGTTTGGTTTGTTTTGTTTGATGCAAAATACAAATCTCAAACCTATTTTCGCTTTCAATACACCACTGAGTACTTTTTTATGAATTACGTTTTGAACAAATTGCTTAAATACGTTATTTGATATGCATAAACCCTTCTCTGATTAATCTAATAAGCGAAGATGTAAACTACAGTTCTGCAGTGATGTACATTTTAAATGAATTTCATGTTAGCTTTTTTAGATTAATCTATGAATATTATAAATATCAGAAGGTACATTAATGTAGTTCAACAGAAACTACAATATCTATAGTATTAAGAGGATAATAAGTGTAATTTTATGAACAAAAATGGAGAAACTATTGCTATGTAGAATATGTTTAGCAGAAGATATTAAAATGATTTTAATAGCTGATACACATTTGCAAGACGTGTATGAAAAGTTGGCTATGACGCCGGTAAGATTAGTTTGTTTACTATTGAAATAAAGTATAAGTTTTTTTAGTTTTATTATAATAGTTTTTTGAAACAGAATGTTAAAATATAAATTAAATCACAGTGAAAAAAAATTGCTCTAACCACTAAGCCATCGAACCGAATAGGAAAATTAATTAAGTATAATAACAATCTGTATCGTATCTCGTAATAAGTGAACTGTATTGTTTTCCTTTATTGCCCGTGGACCACCTCGTAGTTCACCCAGGTGAGCCACGGGGATTTTTTTTACCCGTAGTCCACCAGCATAGCCATATGTTTCTAACAGTAAATTATAAAATAAAATTATGGATCTACCTGTGACCAATAAATCATAATATATATTTTTAAATCATTTATTACTTAATTGATAAACATAGTATTATTATGAGAAATAAATATCTTTAAACTGAAAATTTGGACGGCTTTAGGAAGGGTTCCCCCTGTAAGGAAAAGATTGCTGGTTGGAATCCCGCCTGAACTGATTAATTTTTTTCTATCTTAATCAATAACCGCGGTAGCCTAGTGGTATGGGTAATGGACTGCTGAGACGAGGTCTTGGATTTGATCGCAGGTTTTACCATGGCACACACCAATGACTTTTCAATGCTTTTCGAAGTTGTGTGTATTTATGGCAGGTTTATAAATGCCCGGTTAATGGCAATAGGCTCGCCACCTATTACATTGGGACCTAAACATAAACTGGCGAAATGTGGGTGCTAGCACCTCTGCCTACCCTTTCGGGGATATAGGTGTGAGTTTATGTTATGTTATGTTATGCTTAATCAATTTCAATAGTTAACCATTTTGGAGGAGTAAGTCACGATAATTCTATATTGTCGAAAATCCCAAACCATAGGCCCATATACCCTTAATTTACAAGGTCATGCCTAACTTCCAGTTAGCAACAGAAGACTGCAGGCCGGTACAAGCTTGTTATATCTGCTGTGCAAGGCTACAAAACAGCTACCAGCTGCGGTTGAACTGTCTCCAAAGTGAGGAGCTGCTTACTCAGATGCTATGCAGCAATATGGTGAGCTTTTATAAAATTACTTAAGTCATTGCTGCAAAAATTTATCTATGTATATTGTAAGTTATCTATACTAATATTATAAAGCTGCAGAGTTTGTTTGTTTGTTTGAACGTGCTAATCTCTGGAACTACTGGTCCGATTTGAATGATTCTTTCAGTGTTGGGTAGTCCATTTATCGAGGAAGGTTTTAGGCTATATATCATCACACTACTACTTAAGGGAGCGGAGCATTGATAATAAATGTTAACAAATCCGGCAATTTTTCATACATATTTTGAAGACTAAAACATATGGGCTCAAAGGGATATGAAGCTTCAAAATATACCCCGGGCGAAGCTGGGGTGGGTCAGCTAGTTTTTAGATAAAATACTGAGACATTAAGTAGTATTGGTAATAATTCGATAACTCAGGACAGTACCTAATTGAGCAGTCCGACTGGGAAGTACCTCCACCCTATAGAACACCGCGGCCTTAATAGCTTCGTGTTGTGTTCACGGGCGGCGGCGCCGCGGCGGTGAGAATAATTTGTCTCTACTACGACCTGTGCAGAACAAGATGGCCACTCGCCACTGATATATGCAAATTTTATTCTAAATAGGCTATTTTATTTGACAAGGTCGGTGATTCTTCTCAACACTGCTTAATATGTTAGCTTGTCCTAAAAACATATGACTTATAAAATTATTTATTGCTTAGTGAAATTATGACTTCTCATAATTTACCCCGGGCGAAGCTGGGGTGGGTCAGCTAGTCATTTATATTTTTATGTCATTTATAAGGGTTGTGACCTATTTTTTACTATTATCGTAAACTGTACATTTTACAATTATATATTAAATTGTAGAAGTGAAATTTTCTTATGGCAAATGGTTTTAAAGATATTTGATACTAAAATTTTTCAAGCCGCCCAAAAACACTCCGTACAAAAACGTGGCACGTCGTGAAGTCACAGCGTGCTGGCGCGCAGTGCAAGAGAATACCGCATTTATCTCAGTCCACATTGCGTTTACACTTGTACCAAAAGGTCGAAAAGCGTCAAAGCACATCAAAGCCCATTAAAAATAAAAATAGTAAATCTGAATTGAAACTCTACTTAAGTTCATAGAATAGCTATACTAAACATTTATTTGTAAATATTACAACAGATCCTTTTTGTTGTTGTAGAAAGATATAACTAAAACTAAACATATATAAATGCACACACGCACACACACACACACACACACACACGCACGCACGCACGCACGCACGCACGCACGCACGCACGCACGCACGCACGCACGCACGCACGCACGCACGCACACACGCACGCACGCACGCTCGCACGCACGCACGGCAGAACGGCTAGTTCTAAGACTTTTATTGTAACATTAATTTCTGAGACAATAAACAAATTTATTTTTATTAGTATATCACCAATGTTCATTACCGAATACGCACGACTGCGTTCGATGGGTGGGCGGTGATTAGTGGATTGGCTTTTTCTTCTTTTTATTACTGCTTTTTATCTGTACAGATATATCAACCCCATCATACCCAGTACCAGTAATACTTTCTTTTTTCAATCCTTTCCAATTGGTTACAAACTCCAGTATGAACTGACCCTTATATTATATCTACAGCTAAAGCCAGACAAACTCCAAGAAGTCACCAACGGTCCAAGATTTGAAGTGTCACCGATTCTGCACTTCTGCACCACCGGAGCGGTCGAGGAGGAAGAGCAACCAGTTAAGACGGAAGTTGCTGAAGCCTTATTAGACGCTGTCAAAGTGAAACTAGAGGAATCCGATGGTGCGTTACTGTTTGAAGTTACTTTGTTTTAACGGATATATATATTATACTAAACATTGTTTTACTATATGAATTATTTCTTGATCAGCTATCAACCGGGGTTGAAAAATATAAAATGTATATATATATTATATGTATAGTGTGATATATTTGTGCGGCAGCAAAAAAATTACTCATCCCGTGGTCACAGCCTCACTCTCACACGCTCACATGCTCATTCCTTGACAGCTTACCACTCACTAAACCACCGCACTGTGCAACTGTGGAACAAATTGCCCGAGGAAGTGGTGTCAGCTGCTACGCTAACGACCTTTAAGTGTCGCTTGGATGAATGGCTTACAGTACAAAACAAACAATAAAAGAGATATGGACTGGACTGAACTGTACTCCAACACCGTGAAATGGACATATCAGCAAACATGCTGCTCGTCCATAACTTTAATAATAATAATAAAACATAGGGGTCGGTGGTAGAAGGGTAAAAATTTAGGACTAAATGTATTTTTCAATTTCCCACCATAAAAAGATAACATAAAAAAATTGGTCAATAAAAAAAAATTTTTTTTGGGGTAATAATTTCTTCTTAATACTTAGGGGTTATTTTTTTTTTTTTACGTGCGCCCTCCCCACGGATACCTCCCCACCGGAGCCGGTGGAGGAGGTTATGTCGGACTCGAACCGACTAAAACGCACGCCGCCTGTGGGTCGCTTTGGTTGCCGAAGGTGAGGTTGACAGGCATATCCCTCGCAATACTTAGGGGTGTAAAAATTTGTCATAAACGTATTCTCATACCTACTGAATATACATATAGAATTTTATCACAATCGGTGAAGCCGTTTCGGAGGTGTATAAACACTAAAACTGTGACACAAAAATATTGTGCCATTTGCGGTGGAGACTATGAGCAGTTGGGGGTCAGAGACGAAGAGGTTGATGCGGAAATTAGCCGCCGTATCCACGACCAGGACGGTGACGCCAGCTCCGGCTCGTTCCTGGGGCAAAGGATGGCTATTGCGATTCAGCGGGGCAACGCGGCCAGCATCATGGGCACCTTTGCGCCGGGAACGATGCAGAGTGGGTTGTTCAACGCGACATAATCGCTAATCTATTTTTTATGTTTATATTCATATTCATTTATTCTGTGAAACATAGGTTAATTATAAAGGTCTTACAGGCTATGTTATGTTCGCTATGTTCTACCATATGTGGTGTACAGATTGACACAGTTAATTAACTAATTTAGAATTTTCAGCGAATTTAAGTAATTATTATAGTGAATATCAAATACATATAAATGTCAATCAATTCAATAAAAGTATTTAAGTTGTACTACAGATTTAAGCAAAATTCACATTATATACCTTATTAAATGTCAAATACAGCAATTGAGGCGTATGCAACTACATAAAACTATCAGTTTAAAACTCAATTTATACAACAATTTAACAATTCTATGTCAATTAATATTAAATGTCAAACGAAAAATTATGTTATGTCAAGGTTATGTCAAAAGGTATGTCAAACAATTGCATCATAAATATACAATGTCATTTAATAGTGTTATCGTTCAAAAATGCCACAACAGAGTAATATGTCTTATTCACCAAGAACATCGATAACTCCTTCTTAAACATATTGAAATTTGCCTCTTGTCTAATTGATTTTGGTAGTTTATTATAAATTTTTGGTGCCATAGCAAAGATACTGTTATGATACAGTGCCGTTTTGCATGCAACTAAATGCAGTTTATCAGCACGACGTGCACTACTAACTACTACAAACTTTTCCATATTCTGCCTAACAAACACAGCAGTTTCATAAATGTAAAGACATGGCATAGTCAAGATTTTGTGTTTCTTAAAATATGGTACACAACTATCAGTTCTACGTAAGTAGCACATTGCTCGTATGCATCGTTTTTGTGCTATAAATACTTTATCCTTGTCAGTTGCATTACCCCAAAATATTATTCCATATCTTAAAGCTGAAGAAACTAGACCATGATAGGCTGTCAATAATGTAGTTCCATTTACAGTTTTTCTGAGCATGTAAAGGTTATAGGAGTATTGATGGAGTTTATTGCATACATGCTGAATTTGTTCATTCCAATTCAATGAGTTATCTATATACAGACCCAAGAATTTGGTTTTTTCTGTTTGTGTAATCATTTTACCATTATAATTTATATCCATGTCATGTGATTTATTTATCCTTTGTCCAAATTGCATTATTGTTGTCTTATCTAAATTTATTTTTAAATTATTCATCGTGAGCCAATTAATAACCCTAATAATATTATCATTTATGTCAGTTTCAAAATTATTAATGTCATTATTATTAAAAACTAAGGTACTGTCGTCAGCAAACATGATCATAGGATAAGAAGCAGAGTGAGGGAAGTCATTAATGTAGATAATGAAAAGCAGGGGCCCCAAAACACTACCCTGAGGTACTCCGTAGGTAACCGTTCTTTGAGATGAATTAAAAGTTCTTTCAGATCTTTCGACTATTCTGCTCAATATCGTATACTGCTGACGGTTTTGAAGATAAGATTCAATTAATGCAGATATATTACCTCTCACCCCATAACAATTTAGTTTCTGAATCAAAATCTCACGATCAACGTAGTCAAAAGCCTTAGACATATCCATATACAATCCCATCACTGGCAATTTTTGGTCTATTCTGCTGACAATTAGGCTCAAAAAGTCGTATATTGCCATGTTTATGGACTTATTCTTTCGAAAACCTTTCTGACCATCGTGAAACATATTGTTTGTTTCAAAATATTTGCTCAAATGTATCGATATGACTTTTTCGATAATCTTTGAAAAAATGGGGACCAATGCTATTGGTCTATAGCAAGATAGATCTTCCCTATCGTTTTCGTTTATGTTTTAAATTCATACTTATATAATGATTTCAACATTAGTCCATATATTAATATATGTACATATAAACATACATAAATCACGCCTTTATCCCCGAAGGTTTAGGCAGAGGTGAATTAACACCCGCATTTCACTATCATCGTATTCGGTCTCATATAATAGGGGATGAGCCTATTGCCGATTTCCGGACACTATACAGTCTGGGCTGTATATATCTATCTGATATTAAACAGCCCTATCCCTTAGTCGCCTTGTACGACACCGCATAGGAAGATATGGGGTGGTCCAAATTCTATTCTTATATAATTTCAAATTGGAAATGTTTGTTCGCTATGGACGCAAAAACTACTGAACGTATTTTGATGAAGTTTTTTTGTTAGAAAGGTGTTGATCAGACTTAAAACCTTAGGTTTGTTTGATTGGTCGAGATAATGCCTTTGGCATTAAGTCCGCCTTTGTACAATAGACTGTGCATAAAGTTTAAAAATAAACAAATATATTCTTCTCAGAAATTAAAAATGGAAGTGATGAAGAAAATGGGATGGATCTGGCCGACAACATCCAATCATCAGACCCTGAAGACGATATACCTCTCAAAGTTATCAAAAGTAAGTCGGAAAGGAAAGTTACGCGCAAGAAGAGATTGAAAAGAGAAAAAGTGAAGAGCATTGAACCAAGTAAGTTTTTTTTTTTAATACAACTTAGGTGGCAGACAAGCACACGGCCCACCTGATGGAAAGTGGTTACCATGACCTATGAACGTGTGTAACACCAGTGGAGTCACATCCGTGCTGCCGACCCTGTAAGAACAGAGATTTTGTGCCGTCAGTGTAGAATACAAAGCAGGACAAACCTTTGGTCATTCCACTGACAGCACAAAAACTCTCCAGTGAGCTCTGGCTACCCTACTCACCGCCGGGAACACAACACGAAGCTATTATAACCGCGGTATTCTGTAGGGCGGAGGTACTTCCCCAGTCGGACTGCTCAATTGGGCGGAAATACCGCCGTGTCCTACCTCCTCAATTCTCAGTCGAGTTCTTTTCTTAAGAATGTTAGTAATATAAACGCCCAGTATTCCCCCATTTTTTCGTGCGGAAATCCCCTTAAATACCATACCCAAGATATCAAGTCTCATTTTTTTTTGGTTCGTTTTATAAAGAACTAGCTGACCCACCCCAGCTTCGCCCGGGGTATATTTTGAAGCTTCATATCCCTTTGAGCCCGTATGTTTTAGTCTTCAAAATATGTATGAAAAATTGCCGGATTTGTTAACATTTACTATCAATGCTCCGCTCCCTTAAGTAGTAGCGTGATGATATATAGCCTAAAACCTTCCTCGATGAATGGACTACCCAACACTGAAAGAATCATTCAAATCGGACCAGTAGTTCCAGAGATTAGCACGTTCAAACAAACAAACAAACAAACTCTGCAGCTTTATAATATTAGTATAGATATTAGAATCGAAATTACTAATATTCCCACTAACCCCTCCAGCTAAGTTAAATTGCTTGTGTTAGCAGTGGGTTCACATCGGTAGTGTAATGGACAGGATTCGAATTCGGTACCTCTCGATCGTAAGGCCGACTCTTTAACCACTAAGCTACCTTCGCTTTTTTTATGGGGGAAGTAAGGCTACTCAATAAAGCATTTCCCTCGCACTCCGGGTGACCCTGAGCCATCTATGATTTTGTGGTTTTGAGATAACTCCATCATACGCTGGGGTGTGCCTCCGAACAGCCCTCTACAGAAAATGGTATTGCTGTCTCCATTGCCCAGAGTGCACATTTCAGAGGATTCGGGTCAAGTACCTCTGTCTGGAGTTCCCCTAATCAGAAAAGAGTGATGACTGAGTTAAATCGCTTGTATTAGGAATTCATGATATTAGTGTAATCGACAGGATTGGAACCCGGGACCTCTCGCCGGACCTTAACCACTAAGCTACAGACGCTTCTAAATTTAATCATCAGTATTCGTTATAATGAAGCCGCCTGACACCCTGACAGAAGCAGGCCGCGGCGGCGGCGCGTCTCACGCGCCTCCCTGTTTCCGGGGACGAGTTGGGGACTCTGTAGTCCCCACCCGAGGAGAGGGCCAGATCGTGAGAGATGGCCCTGAGTCAGCTGGGGTGCGAGGGATATGCCTGTCAACCTCACCTTCGGCAACCGAAACGACCCATAGGCGTCGTGCGTTTTGGTCGGTTCGAGTCCGACATAACCTCTTCTCCCGGCTCCGGTGGGGGGGTATCCGTGGGAATTTAAAGCACGTAAAAAAAAAGGATTCATTATAATAGATTTCCGTTATTTCAGCATTCAAGCTAGACGCGCACGAAATAATTCTGTCGAAAGAGGAACAGCTGGCGAATCTGGTCGCTAGATCTAAGTCTGCTAACTACAGGCAGTCGCCGTACAAGTGCGATATGTGCTACAAGGGCTTCGTGGACACCAAGGCTTACGACAACCACAGGATCAAACACGATGAGGTATTTCATTGTACTGAATTAGCTGTTATTGAATCAGTGGTTAGATCTAAGACTGACTAGATCTAAGTCTGGCTAGATCTAAGTTTGGCTAGATCTAAGTCTGGCTAGATCCAAATCTGACTAGATCTAACCACAAGCAGTCGCCGTACAAGTGCGATATGTGCTACAAGGGCTTCGTGGACACCAAGGCACACAGAATCAAACACGATGAGGTATTTCATTATATCTTTGGCTAGATCTAAGTCTGGCTAGATCTAAATCTGGTTAGACCTAACTACAGGCAGTCGTAGTACAAGTGCGATATGTGCTTCGTGGACAGCAAGGTTTATGACAACCACAGTATTAAACACGATGAGGTATTTCATTGTACTGGGGACTCCGTGGTTCTCACACCCAAAGAGGGCCGTCTCGTAAGAAACAGTCCTGGGCAGGCCGGGGTGCGAGGGATATGTCTCAGATAATCTCGCCTCCAGCCCACACAGTCGGCGTGCGTTTTAGTCGGTTCAAGTCCGACATAACCTCCCCACCGGCCCCGGTGGTGGGGGTACCCGTGGAGATTTTGCGCACATTAAAAAAGGTATTTCTTTTTTTTTTTTTATATAGGTCACGTCAATTGGACTTCGCCTTGCCTGATGGTAAGCTGAAGGCAAAGTCCCAGAAAAGAGGGTCACCATTACTTACACATACCGTGTGACAATGGTGACACTCAGCTTGACGGCCTCATCATATGCTTTTTCACGCCCCGCTTAAAGGACCCGGGACTGTAGGAAGAAGGAAACACGTGAGCTGGTAATGAACTCCAGGCCTTAATGGTGCGACAGAGGAAAGAGTCTCCAAACCGCTTCTTTCCGCGCCTAGCCGCGATCTTCCCCTTACAGGGGGAAAGCTCTGACCCCTGAGCCACAGAACCTTTTTTTTTTTTTGTTTATGGCTCACGAAACTGGACGTTACATTTGGCATAATCAATCCATCAGAAAGCGATGTAAAGTCCTTCTAGACGTGAACACTACATGCGTTTTTCAAACATACAAAGCGGAGACAAAAGTCACAAAACAAGAATGATTGTCATGATCCTTTTCACGAACACCAAGTCAACCTTCGCCTGAAACCCCCTATTAAGTGGGACCGAATACAATTATTGATGAAATGCGGGTGTTAATTGACCTCTGCCCAACCCTCCAGGGATAAAGGTGTGATTATATGTATGTATTATTGCATAAAAATATTTGCACTGAGCGGGGATCGAACCCACGCCTCCTCGTGGTTGCGTTTACTACTGCCATTATATTAGGTCTTTACATATGAAATTGCCGAAATTTTCTTACAGATTCATGTGTTCGTTATTCCTGTAATTTAATAGCTATTGCCATTATTTATATTTTGTTTGAAAGTTGGTTTCAAGATTTTACAACTCTGTATTAAATTTTGTTTTTATTGGCCGCTTGATAAATTAAATTCAATCTTCAAAAACAGCACTTCCTAAATGCTATCCATTTTGATGATCAAATTCGTATTACTTTTTTACCGCGGTAGCCTAGTGGTATGGGTAATGGACTGCTGAGACGAGGTCTCGGGTTCTATCCCAGGTTTTACCATGGCACACACCAATGAATTTTTGATGCTTTTCGAAGTTATGTGTGTATTTATAGCAGGTTCATAAGTGCCCAGTTATTGGCAATAAACTCGCCAGCTATTACATTGGGACCTAAACATAAACTGGCGAAATATGGGTGCTAGCACCTCTGCCTACCCCTTCGGGGATATAGGCGTGAGTTTATGTTATGTTACTTTTTACAGCTGTCACTTTTCAAAACTGTAATAAAAGTGTTTGTTAGCTTCTGCAGTGGTACGAATGACATGCATATTTTAAAAAAAGTGTTCCACTGTATAAAATATCTCGTCCACTAACCTAAAGAGGTAGAACAAGGCGGTATTTCCGTCCAATTGAGCAGTCCGACTGGGGAATTACCGCCGCCTTACAGAATACCGCGGTAATAACCTCGTGTTGTGTTCCCAGCGGTGAGTAGGGTAGCCAGAGCTCACTGGAGACTTTGTGCTGTCAGTGGGATGACTAAAGGCTTGCCCTGCTTTGTCTTCTACACTAACGGTACAGAAACTCTGTGCTTACAGGGTCGGCAGCGCGAGTGTTACTCCCCTGATGTTACACACGTCCATAAGTCACGGTCACCACTTTCCATCAGGTGAGCCGTGTGCTTGTCTACCACCTAAGTGGTATAAAAAAAAACCTAACCAAATACTGCAAATTGGGTTTCCACCAATTTCTTCGAGAAAAACTCCGGCAATTTCATATGTAACGACGTATTATTCCCTCCATGTAACGCCCTCGCCCCCTCCCCCTCCCCCTCAGCGCAGCGGCGCGCACGCGTGCGAGATCTGCCGCATGCGCTACCGCTCGGCGCAGCTGCTGCGCACGCACGTGGCCAGTGCGCATGCGCGCCTGTACCGCTGCGCGCGCTGCCCTCACGCCTCGCACACCGCGTGAGTACCTCCAACTTCCTCTTCACTAACTATTTAAAAAACTATTAGAAGATATATATATATAAATATATCTTCTAATATATAAAATTCTCGTGTCGCGGTGTTTGTGGTTAAACTCCTCCGAAACGGCTTGACCGATTCTCATGAAATTTTTTGAGCATATTTGAGGTAGGACTGAGAATCGGACAACATCTATTTTTCATCCCCCTAAATGATAAGGGTACACATATTGATAACTCACTTGTACTTTTCCACATTTTCAATTCCACCAAGTGCCATCAATCTACAGTATACCTAGTCTAGCCATAAATATTGTTACGAAGAAAAAACATTTTTTTTTATTGCAGATAATATTTATTACTTTTACAGTGTGTTAGTTTAATACATAAATATAAAATAATTTAAAATATATAAAGCTTATTCGAAGTGGTCTCCATTGGCTGCAACACAGTCCTTTAAACGTTGAGGCCAGTTATCAATAGAAGCACGCACTCTTTCCATGGGAAAATTCTTCACTGCCAATCGTATGGATTGTTTTAGGGACTCCAAATTATCATGGTGTTTAGAGCAAGCCATACTCTCTAAAACTGACCATAAATCATAATCCAGCGGATTACGATCGGGACTAGACGACGGCCAGTCTTCAGCTCTGATGAAGTCCGAAACGTTCACTTCCAACCAAGACTGCGTGGACCGAGCTTTATGACCCGGCGCTGAGTCTTGTTGGAAGGACCATACTTGGTTATTGAACATGGTGTTGTTAAAGGGTTTAACTACCTTCTCAAGAATGGTATCTTGATACACTTGTGCCGATGTTTTGATACCTTTTTCACAAAAATATGGCTCAGTCACTCCTTCATAGCTAACAACCCACCAAACCATCACTGAAGTCGGATAATGCCCACGTTGCACTCTGTCGACTAATTGGGAAGCTTCCTTAGAGCTTTGAGCATAAATACGGTCATTTTGTTTGTTAAAATGTTGCTCAATTGTAAAGATTTTCTCATCCGTAAACAAAAAATTTCTGTGACCTCCCTTTGCGTACCGCTTCAGTAGTTGCTTCGATTTTACCAACCTATTCTTTTTTAAATTATCAGTTAAAAAATGACCAGTGCGTCTCTTATAGGCTGCAAGTCCTAAGTCGTCTTTTAAAATGCGCGACATGGTTCTGGGTGCTATCTTCATCTCCCGAGATAAAATCTTTTGCTTTCGGACAGGATTTCTTCGAATTCTTTCCCTTACTGCTGCCTTTTTCGTACGAACACTACGTGGACGGCCAGATCTTTTCTGTCACAAACAGAGGAGGTCTCATTGTACCTATTAATAGCCCGGTACACAAACATTTGACTAATACCAAGCGTATGGAGAGTTTTAAAAATTACATACGGCCCCATACCAACTTTGTGTAATGCAATCACAGCGATTCGGTTTTCTTTATCACCCCACTCCATTTTAATATAGCAAAATATTGTACAATGTATTGGCGCCAAAATTAGAAAACACAATGAAAAATCGTATAAAAATGACAGATTCCAAATTCAAATGTAATATCTTTCTTATTTTAATTGTAACAGTATTTATGGCCAGACTAAGTAAATAGTCTGATAAGGGTAAGTCCACCCCTAAGTTTCTTTTGTTAAGTTTTAGATATTTTTTTATATTTTCATTACTTTTTATTATACATAATTAGAAAATACATATAACCCTGAATTTTCAACCCTCTACGATCATCCCCTATTTTTCTATCGCGATTTTTATCTTTCGATTATTAGTAAATCCACGCACACTTACATTTATTTTTGTTGAAATAAAAGTACATGGCATAACAACATTTGCTGGGTCAGTTAGTAAAGTTTATAAAGGTACGTGATTTCCGGCAGAGTAGAATTTGGACAACCCCATCTGTTTGGGGAACGTTAGCTATAGCGCGTTGAGTTCGGAAATTCATGAGTAAAAGTTATTGTTTACGATGTTAGTAATTTTATAATGAAATGTTACAATTGATGATAATGTTTGATGAATGTTCGAGCGCGACGGAATCGACTACGATGCTATAGTGATCGCGATGACCGCTGTTGGTACACTGACTATTTCTAATTACTAACTTCTTAATGAAGTGTCACGACACGCGCCCGGGCTCACCACCTCCTGTTCGATGTCAGCATTTACACCGAACACCATCTCTTCCCATGCGGTGTCGTACAAGTCGACTAAGGGATACGGCTGTATAACATCAAACAGACTCAGCCTCAGATGCAACAGACAGACTCAAGCTCGAGTCAACAATTGTCTCCGGAATAGGGCTATAGGCTCACCCCCTATTACGTGGGACCGAATACAATTATTGGTGAAATTATATATGGCGTGATTATATGTATGTATGTAAATAAATAATCGGGATATTTACATATTACGTGGGACCGGATTCAATCATTGGTGAAATTATATAAAAATAATAATAATAATAATATTCTACAACATTCTACACAACGCTATCCAGACCCACGGTAAGCATAGTTTAACTAGCTTGTGTTCTGGACTCTAGAATGCGGATAAACATACTTAAATACTTTTTTTTTTGTAAATACATACGTGGCGTGATTATGTGTATGTATGAATTGTAACGACGCGCTCTGCAAACGTCGTCACACCGGTTTTAATTCTATTTTTGAACGAAAAGTTTCGGAACGCGGAGTGAATGACATTTTGACGTATAGCTGTCAAAGGACCTTTCTTCCTAGCGTTGAGGCTGGATGGTCGATATTCATGGCTTCGTAACTTAATTTCAATAAATCTCATAAAAATGAGAGTATTTTGGCCTAAAGGATAATAGTTTGTGTCTTCACAACTATCCTCTTGTGGAATTATAGTTTATTTCTGGTGAGTTGTCATTTTTTAATAAGATTCACTTTGTTGGAATAGCCACGTTCCTAATTTGAAAAATAATTGTTAAAATTCTATTGTTTCAGCTCTTAATCTGAGAATATTATGATTTCTTTTGCTATTGGCATTGTTCCAGCAAATTAAGGCGGTAAGTCGCACAAATTTATAAAAAATTAGGACCTCGTGTTCATATTGGAGTTTGTTCTAATGACATGCAATTTTGTTACAGGTTTCCAAATTGGAACCGCCTTTGCCCTTTTTCTTTTTCCTTTGGACTTTTTCTTTGGACCTTTGTCTTCGGTCATCTGCATTTCCTTATGGAGGGTTTGGACTTTTCGCCTCAAACCTGGATGTACCGCATGGGCTTACACTGAAAACTTCGCCTGCTACGAGCTTTCTCGCTGCTGTGTTTACATATACTCGCCGAGGGATGCCGTGAGCTTACTTTAATTATATTTTAAATCTAAACTTCAAAATAACCTAAAAATGCATTGGTGACATAAGATCATATTGACATAGGAACCGATTGACCTAGCTTATAAAACTCTAATTTTAAATTTAAGGTTAGTTATACATTAGGATTGTATCCTTGCAACTATTTCTAAATGCACACTGGAGTGGACAATAAAACCTTAAACCTCACCGTTTGGTTTCATTTAGCTCACCTCCGGCAGATTAAAAGTTTCCAATCTCCGCTGATTATCCTAGGCATGTGTATCTCCAAGGCGCCCGAACTTTTATGGTAATGTACTTACAAACCAATTTTATTTCTATTTCTTTTAAATAGGAGATTACACACTTACTTTGTCACATTTAACTTGCTCCATTCAAGAGTAAACCAATGATAGGAATACAGAGTAATAAAACCATTTTTTTTATTATTACATCTGGCGAATGTTTTTTTTATTATTACAGAATGTAAGGACCGGATTCAATGATTGGTGAAATGTGGGTTTCTTAAAAAAACGGCATTTTCATATGTAACGACCTATTATTCCCGTGGCCGGCTTGTCTGCCACCTAAGTGGTATAAAAAAAAACAATGCAACATGGCGAACATCCCAATAATATTGAAACTGGTGTGAGTGACCATGGTAGTTTAAACACCTTTTTTTTGTTATACCGCTTACCGGGGCCTATGGACGTGTGTAACACCAGAATAGACACACTCGCGCTGCCGCCTGAGAATTTAAATTGCAAAGTAAATTTATCAGCAAGAGACCGAGCGTTACCGCTGTACCGTAACCTAGTTACGCGCGGCGTAGCGGGGGACGAGGTAAAGAAAGAGATAAGTAGATAAAGCACTAGTTGAGAGCGAGCGAGATAGCGCCGCGAGCGTTGGATACTACCCCACCTCGTCGCGCACATACTGTCTGTGTGTGGATATATTTATAATTGTGTACCTAGTGAAATCAATGCTTTACCGTACAAGAAATTTATAAAAGCGTTAAAAGACTGGTTGCTAAACTAATGTTTTTATTCTGTTACAGAGTTTTTATCCATAACAAGTAAAGAGTATAGATAAAAATGTGATTAGGTGGTATAAAATGTATAAGCTTCCTTTTGACTTCGTATCATTTTGTACGCCTAAGTGTATAGGAAAATTTGCATGCCCAATTTAGGCAGAACATGATGTACCTAGTTATAAGACACAATTTGTAACATCCTTATCACAATGTTCTAGAAAATAAAGATCTATTCTATTCTATATAATAATAATATAATAATAATTTATTTCATTAATTCCAAAGCATATGTTACATAGTTTCATAATCTATTGCTATCTTTTATACTTAATGCGTACTTTTTACATAAACTTTACAACATTTGTCAAATCAATCTTACACTATAGTTATTAAGCTGTGCTACATAGATTGTGCCTGAACTAGGTAATCCTGTTTTTCAGGCTTGTAGTGCAATTTTTACATTTAAAATAAACAAATAAATAATTCATATGTCTAAAAGTTACATATATACCCAAGGCGCGATATATCGCTTACGCTCGCTCTTGAGTACCGTAGGTCATTCAATAGTGACGTGTGCTTCTATTTCTGTTTTCTTATATTATAATTCTTTTTCAGTAACCAAGCCAGAGTGCATGAGAAATGGCACAGCGGCTTTACGTACGAGTGCCAACTGTGTGGTCACAAGTTCAGGTAGGTTTGTTTTTTTTTTATTCTTGTACAGTTTTGCATATAATTTTTTCTTCTTTTAAACCCTATCATTTCTTTTGCTTCTATCCGTCTAAAGGTTTCCTGGAAGAAATCGCTGTTAGCGTGAAGCCCGCCCATTGTGCATTATTATTAATCTTATATTACTTTTATGGTGTACAATAAAGAATATCTTATCTTTTTTTATACCACTTGGTTGGCAGAACCGCCCACCTGATGATTAATGGTGACCCCTATGGACGTGTGCAACACCAAGAGAGTCACACTCGCACTGGCAACCCTGCAAGCATTGAATTTCTGTGCCGTCAGTGTAAAAGACAAAGCAGGACAAGCTTTTGGTCTTCCCACTGACAGTACAAAAACTCTCCAGTGAGCTCTGGCTACCATACTCACCACAGGAAACACAACGCGAGGTTATTATGGCCGCGGTATTCTGTAGGGCGAAGGTACTTCCCCAGTCGGACTGCTCAATTGGATGGAAATACCGTCGTGTCCTACCTCTTTTGTACCATTATAGACTGTAAAGGCTCTACTTACCTTCGGAGTCCAACCAACCTGCATCTCAACGACGACGAACGTGGTTTTGGACGTCTTAGTTGGAAGGCCGACTGGGGAAGTACCTCCACCGTACAGAATACCACGGCTATAATAACCTCTTGTTGTGTTTCCGGTGGTGAGTAGGGTAGCCAGAGCTCACTGGAGAGTTTTTGTGCCGACAGTGGGAAGACCAAAGGCTTGTCCTGATTTTGTGTTCTGCACTGAGGGCACATTAAATCTCTGTTCTTACAGGGTCGGCAGCACGGATCTGATCCACTGGTGTTACACACATTCATAGGTCACGGTAACCACTTTCTATCAGGTGGGCCGTGTGCTTGTCTGCCATCTAAGTTGTATAACAAAAAAAAAGGTCAAACGACCTCTCTCTCTCCTGGTAACAGTTTCAAAGTGCAGATTCGATGACGACTTCAATTATACAATTTCTTTTTGTGTTGCCGATTTTCATGAATTTTCTTTTACTAAGAACATTTCTTGTTTAAAAAAGATGGTCACGGGAACGAAATCCCTCGCAAGCAAAGCCACGGGTGTTAGCTAGTCTCAATAAAATAATAATAGGATCAATATATTGACAGGAAACCGACATCATACCTCTCCCACATGAGGAAACGTCACCCAACAGAGCATGTATGTGACGTCTGCGGGGAGAGCTTCGTGGGCAAGCACGGTCTGCAGATGCACAAGAGCAAGACGCACAAGAACGATGTCACCGTGAGTAGCCCAGGGTCTGTGGGTACCTGCTGAGTCGTCGCCACGGTATGCTTCTGCTAGGGTCGCAGGCAGCTCCACCCCTCACCCCCAGGCTCGCACTCATGGTGAAAGGAGGTCGTTAAGCGACTTCCGACGCTCGAGTCGCCTCTATTCTTCGCGGGCTGTGCAGTCCGAGAGTCGCCTCCGGATCTGCTCCGCCGCCTTCTTCTCGAGCATTACTGGGCGTGACAGGTGAAGTCGCCTGTCATCCTAGCAGAAAGTAGCCGGCTATGCGATGCCTGCCTCCCTATACTCGGTGGCTGCATGGGGACACCGTGGCCGCCACTCCGAAGAGGGCCAGTTCCAAATAGATGGCCATTGGTCGGCAAGATATTTCCTCCAATCTCACTTCAAGCAAACAATTGGCGAGGATTGTGAGCATAACAAAAAGAAGTCTTAGGCAACTCGGTTGTCAAAGGTCGCTTAAAGATCTCTGTCCTCTGTGAGCGCCGGCCAAAGCGTGACCAAGGGCGTATACAGAGGGGAAGGGCAAGTGGGGACCTGCTTCTTCCTGCTCTACTCTGCTCGAAGTTAACACACGAAAACACTCCTAGACCCGAGACTTCCCCATTCCTTAAAGAAATATGTGTCATACCTAGGTGAATCTGATCAAATCAAATCAAATCAACATCATTTATTGCTGACCAAAGGTATTACAGTGGTATTTAGTACATTTAAAAGTCCTCTTCGGCCTATATTGTTGGCAGAAGCAGGCCAAGGGGGTGATACGATGCGCGCTCTTCTTTACGGGGGCAAGATGGGATCACCATGGGGCCCCATAGAACATTTTTATTTTTCTTGCAGTCAAATTAAATCAATTAGCTCATTGCAGTCCACTGTTGGACCTCTCCCAATGTTGAGAGACTGCCCTACTGTATCCACACTGGCCAGACTGGTTGGTACAGGGTTTTATTTCAAGTTTTCCTTCTCTCGCAGTGATATCGTCAGCGTATTTTGCCGTTAGTCGCTCCTAACGACACCATTCAGATAAGATGGGGGTGGGGATACTTATATATTTTGTCTTACTACATGAAGTGTCCCCTCGAAAGCCCCCCAACCGCACGGCGGGAATAGTTGTTTCAAAGTTGAACCGACTAAAACCTCCCGCCGCCTTTGGATCTTCAATTGCCGGAGTTGAGATAGCCAGAGATATATCTTTTTACTAGCTGACCCACCCCAGCTTCGCCTGGGTTATATTTTGAAGCTTCATATCCCATTGAGCCCGTATGTTTTCAAAATAATCTTCAAAATATGTGTGAAAAATTGCCGGATTTGTTAACATTTATTATCAATGCTCCGCTCCCTTAAGTAGTAGCGTGATGATATATAGCCTAAAACCTTCCTCGATAAATGGACTACCCAACACTGAAAGAATCGTTCAAATCGGACCAGTAGTTCCAGAGATTAGCGCGTTCAAACAAACAAACAAACAAACTCTGCAGCTTTATAATATTAGTATAGATTTTTAATATCTAAGACACACCAACTTAATTTCACCTCGCCTGATGGTAAGCTAAAGACAAAGTCTCAGAAAGAGGGTCACCATTACAGACACTAAGTAATGTGACAATGGTGGCACTCAACTTGGTGGCCTCATCAGATGCTTTTTCACGCTCCGCTTAAAGGACCCGGGACTTTAGGAAGAAGGACACATCTTCTCATAACCCCCGCCGACCCAGGGCCCCTTCGGGGTGTGGTCACCACGTTGTTCCCATGCAGCCCCCGGATATTGAAAGGCACGAGGTCTCCCGGCTAACTTTGAACCAACTATGTTCTTGAGGTGCAGCCCATCATGTATCGAATTAATTAATGTTTTTTTTTAGCTAAAGGAAGTCCCAGACGAGCCCGCGGCTGACAGATTCTGCAGCGATTGTAATATACAGTTCTATAGCAAAGACGCTTGGAAGAGACACATACTGTGTTCAGTGAAACACACACTGAAGAATGAGACCAGGTAACGTATTTCATTATAGTTGGGGACCCTGAGGTCTCCGTACCCGAGGAGGGCCAGATCCAGAGAAACAAACAACTAGCCCATCGCAATCTGCTGCTGGACAAGCCTCTCCCAATATGAGGAGGGCCAGATTGAAAGAGATAGCCCTGGGTCGGCCGGGGTGCGAGGGATATGCCTGTTAATCTCACCTTCGGCAACAACGACTCACAGGCGCTGTTGTGTTTAAGTCGGTTCGAGTCCGACATAATCTCTCCCATCAGCTCCGGCGGGGAGTATCTGTGAGGATATTTCGCCACAAAAAAAATGAGCAGGGTAGGAATCAAACACATTTTTTTATACACCTTAGCTGGCAGACAAGCACACGGCCCGCCTGATGGAAAGTGGTTACCGGGATCTATGAACGTGTGTAACACTAGGAGAGTCACATCCATGCTACTGACCCTGTAAGAAAAAGCTATTGCCGTATTCCGGGCAGTATTGTTGACTCGAGCCATGCATCTGAGTATATCTGTCTGATGTTAAACAGCCCTATCCCTTAGTCGCCTTGTACGACACCGCATGGGAAGAGAGATTTATTATGTGGGACTGAATACAATTTTTTGGTGAAATGTGGGTGTTACTTCACCTCTGCCTAACGCTCAATGGCCCAAAAAAGGAGGCTGAGTGCGGACTTAGGAGTCTCATTCCATTTTATTCATCTCTGCCTAACCTTCAGGGGATAAAAGCGTGATTATATGTATGTATGTTTGTAACATCCTCCCTGTCGTGCCGTAGCTCTTCGTGCCAGATCTGCGGCTGGCGCGGCCCCCCGGCGCCGCTGGCGGCGCACCTGAGGGCGCATGCGCGCGCGCTGGGCCGCGCCGGTGCGGGGGCGGGGGCGGGGGCGCGGCCGCACGGGGCCTCCTCCGTACCTCACTCCAGTTGCGCACAGGTAAGGGATGACATCAGTATGAACTGACTTTTAGGGTACCTTCAAATTGGGTATTGCTATCTGTACGTGCCACGGAACTTGCACCACATATTCCAGTGTAATGTGTAATTGGTGTACAATAAAGACGTTTATTTATTTATTTATACTTTATGCACGATGTACATTGGCGGACTTAATGCCGTAGGCATTCTCTGCCAGTCTACCATAGGGTGATGCAGAGCTAGTACGAGGTCGGCGCATATTGACAAGAGATGCGTTTGGTTCTATAAGGACTATAGATTAATTATATATAGGTTCTTAAACATAAACAGTACCTATACCTACTTATCATATATAGCCAAGGTAGCGGTTCGGGTAACGGCGGGACGGGGGGTGCGAAGAATCTCCGGGCTACGGGAGGCTACCGAAAACGGCGACTACTACTGGCAACGTACAATTGCAGTACACTTCGTCTGGACAGGCACCTCGCGTAACTAGAGGTAGAACTAGGTCGCATAAATTGGCATATATTAGGGTTGTCCGAGATCCGAAGACAGGGGGAGGACACGACAACCACTGAGTCAGGCGACCTGTTCTACTTCAGAGAAGGTGAACAGCTCTCCCAGGGAGGTGTCGGTTTTCTGGTAAAAAAGGATCTCATTAGCAGCGTTGTTGAAATCGGTAGTGTGTCGAACAGGGTAGCGTACCTTATCGTAAAAATCACGAACAGTCGTTCGCTGAAGGTGATACAGGTATATGCGCCGACCTCGCTTCACCCCGACGAAAGTGCCGAGGCCGTATATGAAGATATTGCTAAGGCAATGAATCACACCGCCAAGGCCACTTACAACGTTGTTATGGGGGACTTCAATGCTAAAGTGGGAATACAAGAACGCGGTGAGACGAAAATCGGACCTTATGGAGTGGGGTGCAGAAATCACAGGGGACAAATGCTAGTCAACTTCCTCGAGGCGCAGGGGCTCTTCTTAATGAATAGTTTCTTTAAGAAAAAGCCCCACAGGAAGTGGACTTGGCAACGTCGGGACTCTGTGATAAGAAACGAGATAGACTTTTTGATAACGGACAGTAAGCACATATTTAGAGACGTCTCTGTGATCAACAAGCTTAAAACCGGAAGCGATCACAGACTTGTCCGAGGCTCTCTAAATATTAACATCAAGGCTGAAAGATTCCGAATGATACGGTCTACTCTCCGACCTACGCCACTCCAAGTCACTCTAGGGTCCGAAAAGTTCCAATTGGAACTTCAAAATCGTTTCGCAACACTGGAAACCACAAACGGCATTGACGAGAAAACCGACACAGTGGTCAAAACATTGCAGGAAGTGTCTCGAAAGTTCTTTCCCGGGAAACGCAAACAGCGAGAGTCCAAGCTCTCTCCTGAGACTCTCGAACTTATGAGAAAGAGACGTGAGAAGTCATCCACACCGTCGTCTTCGTCAGATGAGAGAGCCTTAAACCAACAAATTAAAAAGCTGATTAGACGCGACCTCCGACGCTACAACACCCATATCGTCCAGGAGGCGATTGAGCGAAATAGGGGGTCGAAAGTGTTCGCTCAGCAGTTGGGGAGGCCCCATCTGACGAAACTTAAAACTGCGGATGGTAAAATGACTGCCTCAAGGTTCGAGATTCTCGATGAGATCGAAAAGTTCTATGGACAGCTATATGCATCACGGACGAGTAAACCTACGGGACACAGCGATGAAGACCACAGAGCCCCACTCACGCGCCATTACACCGAGGTGATACCCGATATCGAGCAGTGCGAGTTGGAGGCGGCTCTCAGACAACTGAAAAACAACAGGTGCCCAGGTTATGACGGTATTACTACTGAGCTCCTGAAAGCAGGCGGAACTCCAATCCTGAAAGAGCTAGCAAGCCTCTTTAATTCCGTCATCCTACAAGGTCTAACACCTAGGGCATGGAGCGGGAGTGCGGTGATACTGTTCTTCAAAAAAGGAGATAAGACCTTGCTGAAGAACTACAGGCCCATCTCACTCCTGAGTCATGTCTACAAGCTGTTCTCGAGAGTCGTCACAAATCGTCTTGCGGGTAAGCTCGACGAGTTCCAACCACCGGAGCAAGCCGGGTTTCGAAAAGGTTATAGCACCGTGGACCACATCCATACTGTTCGGCAGATTGTAGAAAAGGCCCAAGAATACAATCAGCCGCTGTGTATGGCGTTTGTGGACTACGAAAAAGCCTTCGACTCCATCGAAACCTGGGCAGTTCTGGATGCCCTACAGCGGTGTCGTGTCGATTGGCGATACATCGAGGTGCTGAGATGCTTGTATGACACTGCCACAATGTCCGTCCAGCTCCAAGACCAGAAGACGAAACCTATTAGCCTCCAACGTGGAGTGAGACAGGGAGATGTTATATCCCCCAAACTATTCACCAACGCGTTGGAGGACGTCTTCAAAACTCTGGATTGGACTGGGCAGGGTATAAACATTAACGGTGAGTACATCTCACATCTTCGGTTCGCCGACGACATCGTCATAGTAGCGGAATCGTTGGAACAACTGGGCGAAATGCTGCATAGCCTAGATGGAGCTTCTCGACGCGTCGGCCTTGGTGTAAACTTGGATAAAACCAAAATTATGTTCAACGAACATGTTGCACCGAGACCGATTGCCATCGAAGGGGCGACACTCGAAGTTGTTCAAAAATATGTCTACCTGGGGCAGGTTATCCAGCTCGGTAAAAACAACTTCGAGAAAGAACTAGCCAGAAGAATCCAGCTGGGTTGGGCAGCATTTCGCAAACTACGTCGAGTTTTCTCTTCACCCCTACCGCAATGCCTCAAAACAAAGGTCTTTGAACAGTGCGTCCTACCTGTTATGACTTACGGTGCCGAAACGTGGACACTTACAGTGGGGCTGGTCCATAGCTTAAAAGTCGCGCAGCGGGCTATGGAGCGAGCTATGCTTGGAGTTTCTCTGAAGGATAAAATTCGGAACGAGGTTATTCGACAGAGAACCAAAGTTACCGACATAGGCCACAAAATAAGCAAGTTAAAATGGCAGTGGGCTGGCCACGTTTGCCGAAGGACCGATGGCTGTTGGAGCAAACGAGTCCTAGAGTGGAGACCGCGAGAAGGTAAACGAAAGGTAGGACGCCCCCTAGCCAGATGGACTGACGACCTGAAAAAGGTGGCTGGGACAGACTGGATGCGGAAGGCGGAGGATCGGAGAAAATGGCGCACATTGGGAGAGGCCTATGTCCAGCAGTGGACTGCAGTGGGCTGATTGATTGATTGTGATTTAAAATACTGGTAATGTCATTGATATATATCAGAAACAATATAGGGCCTAACACACTCCCTTGAGGAACGCCACATACGTTGTATCGAGAGTCAGATAGATAGTCCACAACATTACAGTTTTTGTCGATTTTTGTGGTTACAACACGTTGTTGTCTGTTTCTCAGGTATGTTGATAGCCATAGAAGTGCAGGTCCCCGTATACCAATAGTGTCAAGTTTATCTATCAAAATGTCGTGTGAAATGTAGTCAAAGGCCTTAGATAAGTCAAAAAATAAACCCGTAGTCAAATTATTATTATTAATATTAGTCAGCGTTATGTTTATCAAAGAATATATTGCTAGAGTCGTAGATTTTTGCTTTTGAAACCCGTGCTGCTCGATGCCTATTAATTGAAATTTATTACAGTAACTTATTAGCCTCTTGTACATACATTTTTCTAAAATTTTCGAAAGAATTGGAATTAATGTAATTGGGCGATAGTTATTGATGTCGGATTTTTCTCCTTTCTTAAAAATAGGCTTAACTATTGATATCTTTAGCGCATCAGGGAACACTCCAGATAAAAATGATTGGTTTATTAGATGTGTCCAAAACCGTCACTATTTCATCTACAGACGCTTTTATAATTTTGGTGCTAATTTCGTCGTAGCCTTCCGACCTGGTGTTTTTTAATGCCATTATTTCCATTTTTACTTCACTTTCAGTCATTGGCATTAGATACATAGAATTAGCTTGCGTATGTCTTATATTTAAGTGGGTTTGGTTCTGACCTGTCGGGCTATTAATCATATCAATGAAATTATTATTGAAAGCGGATGCTATGTCAGCTGGATCTGTTATTGTTTTATTGCCTATTTTAATTGTGTCTATGTCATCCTTACGTTTAATGTTGAGTGCTTCATTTTTGATAACCCTCCAGGTTGCGATACATTTATTGTCATGTTTATTTATAAATGTCATATTTTCGTTCTTCTTTGAATTAAAAATACATTTTTTTAATAAATTAGAATATGTAACGTATTTAGTTTTATTAACAATAGTTTTATTTCTGTAGTAATTGTAACGCAACATTCTTTTCGTTTTACAGCTTTTTTTCAAGCCTTTGGTAATCCAGTTTTAGAAATTTAAAATTTCATTCAATATTTTCCTATAGTTAGAGCTGCACAAGTAGCCGGGTTTTATTTTAATTTTGTTATTAATTAATGTTTTTTACTTTATTTAAATAATTATACTAGGTATCGGGACTTCTCGCGAATTATATCTTGGAACTTACTATTTCTGCTGACGTTTCGGATGCGTTGCAGCACCCGTGGTCACGACTTGACTAGTCTTCGAGCGACGAGATGTATGCGGGGAACATTTTTTGAGCGCCTACCCACCATTACACTTATTATGAACGGTTATTTAAGTTTTTGCATCATTTAAATTTCTAAGCAAGCAATCCGTTCCCTAGAAATGATTTGAATACCTATTGTAAGTTATTGTACTAATCTTGAAGACGCTGACAGCTGTCACATAGTTTTAACTAGTACAGCTGTCAACATTCGACATATCAAATCTAGTTTTGTAATGCATAAACCAGTTCTCACATTGTCTGTATTAATTTAATGATATGTGACTTAAATTACTATGTTCGAATCAATAAATATTATCTTAACTTTTAGTTTTAAACTTATTTTTTTATTTATATTATTTTAGGGCAAGCAATAGGTATAATTTATATATATTTGAAATGTACTAATTAAACCCTTTCAGATGATAACAAACACGACATATTTATCGTACACTAGCTGACCCACCCCAGCTTCGCCCGGGGTATATTTTGAAGCTTCATATCCCTTTGAGCCCGTACGTTTTAGTCTTCAAAATATGTATGAAAAATTGCCGGATTTGTTAACATTTATTATCAATCAGTATCAGAATAAACGGGATATTTACCATGTTTCGTTGTTTTGAGTTTCCGATATTTCGGCGGTGTTGCAAGCATTCTGATACTGATGTGAGTGACCATGATAGTTTAAATATTTATTATCAATGCTCCGCTCCCTTAAGTAGTAGCGTGATGATATATAGCCTAAAACCTTCCTCGATAAATGGACTACTCAACACTGAAAGAATCATTCAAATCGTACCAGTAGTTCCAGAGATTAGTGCGTTCAAACAAACAAACAAACAAACTCTGCAGCTTTATAATATTAGTATAGATTTATTTTTATCACAGTACTTTATGACCGCTAGAGGGCGCTACATCTAGGCTCAGTGTGTCATTAGTTTCAGTGACACATTATATAGCGTATACCCAGCGGAAGACTAAGACGCTTCTAACGATATTTCATTTGTTCAGTTCTAATAAATGATTGAGGAGCTATGAGGGAACAGATGAACCTACATACATACATAGCCTGTCAAATCATAACCTTCCTTTTGATGCGCCGTAGTCGGGTAAAAAAATAACTAACTTCATTAGTCAATCGAGTTGTGTGTTATGGCGCGCAGTCGTAATGACACTTTAGCACCCGACGACGACCCGGGGGCGAGTTGAGGACTCTGCGGTTACCACACCCGATTAGGACCATATCGAGAGAGATATTTATTTATTTAGTACATGCACAAACCTTAATGTAATTGTTAAACTTAGGCTTCACAAGGTTGGTGATTCATTTGTAGGCAGCTGCATAAAAATATTTAATAAAATTTCTCAGGACTTGATTAATATGCCAATAAATAAATTTAAAATAGAAGTGAAAAAAACTTTAATGAGTAAAATATAATAAATAAAATAATAAAATATCGCACAAAATAAATTGTAAACCAAAACAAATTTAAAAAAGAAAAATAATCTAGTTCTAATGTAGTTCGCTGAGTTTCTTGCTGGTATCTTCTCAGTAGAACTAATCTACCGAACCAGCGAAAGAATCATTTTCCAATGGTTTATTTTTACATTATTTAATATATTTATATTATTTCTTGACATACATAACTTTAAAATTTTGACGTTCATATGTGCTCTTTATGTGCCTAAACTGAATAAATGAAATTGATTCTTTGATTCTTATGGAAGAAAAAAATAGAAAAACTACACAATAGATCTACATAGTCAATACCATGAACATAGTACATCAATTTCCGGGTTTGAAAAATGTTAAACTCAAGTACCTACCTTCTTGCCGCGGGCACACTAGTTGAGAAAGGGTCAATATCGTGCTGCTTACATAGCCTGTTAAAGTTACGAGTAGCCCTCACTATGTAGCTGTTTTGCCTGTAATTTGATAGCCCTGGATCCACCGTGCTGCAAGGAATATGCGTGCCAACTTCACCTCTGGCAACTACAACGACCGATATTTGAACCCACCCTCTCCTTTCCTACATAGGACAACACGTGCAGGGCTTAAATGTCACCCTCACACTGTGCAGAATATACGAGCAAGAACCAAGCGGTTCGGAGACTCTTTTGCCGCACCACCAAGACCTGGAATTCATTACCAGCACACGTGTTTCCTTCTTCTTACAGTCCCGGGTCCTTTAAGCGTTGCGTGAAAAAGCATCTGATGATGCCGCCAAGCTGAGTGCCACCATTGTAACATTACTTTAGTATCTGTAAAGGCGACCCTTTTGCCTGAGACTTCGCCTTTAGCTTACTATCAGGCGAGGTGAAGTTGAGTTGGCGTATGCAAGATAAAAAAAATATATAAATATGTAGCATTTTTTTTTTTTACGTGCGCAAAATCCCCACCGATACCTCCCCACCGGAGCCGGTGGAGGAGGTTATGTCGGACTCGAACCGACTAAAACGCACGCCGCCTGTGGGTCGCTTTGGTTGCCGAAAGTGAGGTTGACAGGCATATCCCTCGCACCCCGGCCGACCCAGGGCCATCTCTCACGATCTGGCCCACAGAACAGTTAAAGGAGGTTAGAAGGGCCTTGTGGGCGGGGAAGGCGCGCCGCGCATATGAGCAAATGCTCATATCCCACCGAAATTTACTTAGCGGCCAACACAGTCGCGCTCTTATTGTGACAACGTAAGAAGCTCCGCGAAAAAAAAGAATTATGCCGTCTTGCGCTATAATAACGTGTCGGAAAAGAAGCCAAGTGTGTAGTGTAGCCCAAGAAGGGATTTCTTTTCATCGGTAAGTCAAAAAACCTTAAAGTACAAGTAATATTTGTAATTATTACAAAAGTATTATGTAATTTGTAGACAAAAACGACATAATCGCAAACTGATACAAAATTATACATTGCTTGCAATACATGAGTGCCATCGTGTACTACGTGAGTGATCGCGCAGTATATAGCGTATATTGCGAGAATCGCGTGTGCCGAGCTAACGCTTGCAATGCCGCGATATCCATGCGTATCGATAGTGTTGGACAAAATGATCCGTTATAAACACTGTCGATATTAAGTACGTACACAAATTATTATTATCAGTAATATTGTAATCAAAATACATTTGTTTATTACCGTCAATAATAATTGTAAAATTTTGTTTTATGTCAGCCGTTTATATTAAAAATACATTTATAATTTAATTTTAGGTTTCCAACAAATCCAGATATTAAAAAAAATGTGGATTGAGGCTACGGGTAGAACTGAATGGATACCTACTAAATGCAGCACAATTTGTTCGAAATATTTTGGAGACAATGATTATATAATAAAAAAATCTGGAAAAAGATACTTAAAACCAGGTGCTACTCCGCACAAAAATATCGTTATACCTTTTTCAGTAAGTAGTGCGTAATTTATTCATAGAACTATACATATGAATTAAATCGAAGTGTTTGCTTGTAATGTTAAAACAACAGTTTTGTATATGAAATGCATATGAGTAAAACCATGCATATGAGTAAACTGATGTAAATTTGAGAGGAAAAATAAAGATTATTTTATTTATTTTTTATTTTTTTATTCTCCGAAGTGGCGGAACCGAATTTAACATGATTTTGACAGAAGATAGTTGATGTCATAAAGCGTTACCAAGGCTACTTTAATTTTGGAAAAGTTTAGCGTTCTGCGCAAAAAAATAAGAACCTATATCTAAGTCCACGCGGACAAGGTAGCGACAACAGCTAGTATTCTATAAAACTTTATTGGTGTTTTTGTGTAGTACTTAGCGTAGCCTTTTGTGAATATTACTATCAATGCAATTACCCATATTCATGCATACAAATATTTGTACTGACCTGGAATCGACCCGCGCCACCTGTGTATCGGTCGCGTTCACTTGGTAGTGAACGCGACCGATACACAGGTGGCGCGGGTCGACCACGACCGCGGCCACAGAGCCTGGTTGTGTTCCTCTGTTCCACATATCCCTACTGATTTATCCCTACTGGTAGTTAATAAAGGTTTTTTTTCCACGTTAGTTACTAGAGGGGTATTGTGTATTTACATTTAGCCAGACGGCTACTACGGCTACTTTTCACCTACTTTGTCAAAATACAAGAATTATGATGAATTGTTGATGTTACTAATAACGCAGAATGAGCTTACTCAATAAAGTTCACGACTTGTGTAAATTTCAGATAGTATCAAAATTACGGAAATTTTATCGATATCGAAAATCGACCTTTGGTCACCGTAACATGTATGAGAAATTTTTATTGCTTTTGTGCGTGTGTGAGTACACGTCAAATGCAGTATTTGCATTAGTGTGACAACCAATAGCAAACTCGTGATTTGAGTGTGCTGATTTATTTGTGTGCGTAAACCGCGTCGTATTGGTCTCTTTTTTATAGTGGAGTTAAAGAGTGGGAGACAAGCGGCGACACGCGTCCTAATACAAATTATAAACTATTTCCTTTCTAACCTCCTTTAACTGTTCTGTGATCTGGCCCTCTTCTTCGGGTGTGGGGACTACAGAGTCCCCAACTTGTCCCCGGAAACGGGGAGGCGCGCCACGCGCGCCACCGCCGCGGCCTGCTTCTGCCAGGGTGACAGGCGGCTCCACCTGTCACCCCCAGGCCGGCGCCCATGGGGGGTGGAGGTCGTTCATCAACCTCCGACGCCCGAGTTGCCTTCGTACGCGGGCAGCTTGTCTTGCGATCCTTCGTCGCTCCCGCTGCCGCTCCCGCCCCGCCTCCTCCTTCACGAGCATTACTTGCTCGCAGAAGGAGGCGCCGGCATCCGCGCAGCGGACCATCGCCGCGAGCTAGGTGGAGAGCGTGAGAACCCTCACTCCCAGGGCCGCCACAAGCTCCCGCCTCGGCGTCTCCCACGCCGGACACTCGGTGAGCGTGTGCGTACCTGAATCCTCGCTCGCGTCGCAGTGATGAATATGTAGCTTATATTTGGAGGCGGAAATCCCTTCAATGGCTCCCTTACCACACGCTTTTATTAGGAGCCGGTGAAAGAGGTTATGTCGGATAAGTTTGTCTGTGGGTCGTTTTTGGTTACCGAAGGTGATTATAACAGGCATATCCCTCGCACCCCGGCCGACCCAGGGCCATCTTTCTCGATCTGGCCCTCTCCTCTGGTGTGAGGACCACAGAGTCCCCAACTCGTCTCCGGAAATGGGGCCACCGCGGCCTGCTTCTGGCATGGTGACATGACATGCAGAAGCAGGCCACGGCGACATTCCCCCCCCCCCCCCCCCCTTACCATACGCGAGTGAGAGGCGCTGAGTGTTCTCAGTCCCTAAAGACTGCCTCGCAATATATTTTTATGAATGATCGAGCTGAAGATTTTTGTTCCAGTGCGGGGAGAACTTCGCGAGTCGCTCGAAACTACAAGGCCACATCAACAGAATACACCTAGGGCTCAAGTATAATAAGAACATAGTCTGCGAGGTGTGCGGCAAGCATTGTACGGTGAGTGATTGCCCTATGTTCCGTTACCTAGGCCTTGATTCTGCTAAAGCAAAACCACGGACACTGCTATAAAATCCATTTTATTTTCGACTTTAAAGCAATGCTGTTATAGTCCAAAATTGTCAAAGTGACACAAATTTTTCAGTTCACATTTTGATAATAGTCAGAATTGTATCAGTGAGGACCTGTAATTGGCCGTATGTAACTAATTTCAATCACTATACCTTGGCCGCGTGGTTACCGGCAGAGTAGAATTTGGACCACCCCATCTCTTCCCATGTGATGTCGTACAAGGCGACTAAGGGATAGGGCTGTTTAACATCGGACAGATATATATAGCCTAGACTCAGTCTCAGATGCATGACTCGAGTCAACAATAGTGCCCGCAATACGGCAATAGGCTCACCCCCTATTACGTGGGACCGAATACAATTGGTGAAATGTGGGTGATAATTCACCTCTGCCTAACTTTCCGGGGATAAAGGCGTGATTATATGTATGTATGTATGCACTATACCTTCGTTATGGCTGTTGGTCTTCCAAATAAGTAAATAAAAATTAAAAGGCCTTTTGCAGAGTGAATAAAATAGTGTTTGCTGCCGTGGTTTCCGGGCAGAGTAGATTTTGGACCACCACATCTCTTCCCATGCGGTGTCGTACAAGGCGACTAAGGTATAGGGCTGTTTAACACACAAAAGAATAAATTAATAGGTTACTTGACAACTGTCCACCTATACTGACCACTTGGGTGTATCATAGTAAAAAAGTATTAAAACGGTCCATCTTGACCACTTGGGTGTACCGTGGGTAAAATTTCACACTTCACACACTTCCCTAGGACGGCTGTGCTACTATCTCTTTTATCTCCACCCTTTGATTCATATTTGCTTCATGGTTTAGTCCCAAGGGGGACCACACACTAGAATAGAAGTTGTCAATGTCATAACATTATTTTAAAATATAACATAAACTCACGCCTATATCCCCGAAGGAGTAGGCAGAGGTGCTAGCACCCACATTTCGCCAGTTTATGTTTAGTTCCCAATATAATAGGTGGCGAGCCTATTGCCATTAACCGAGCACTTATAAACCTGGGATACACACAAAAAGTCATTGGTGTGTGCCATGGTAAATCCTGGTATCGAACCCAAGGCTTCGTCTCAGCAGTCCATTACCCATACTACTAGGCTGCCTTTAAAATATATTATAATCATAATATCTTTGCACATCAAATCTGAAGAGTTTTGATAACAAGGTGGACGGTGTAAATTTTATATTTCCCACCTAAACACCCAGGTGGTCACAGGTGGTCAGCTGTAAAAAAAAATCTTTCCACAGTCCACCCAGGTGGTCTGTAGGTGAATGGTGGTAAGTAAGGGAATGCCCCTAACTCTATATTGGTAACGGTACACCTCAAAAAGTAAATAATTTCACAATAATAAATTTTAACTTCATATTTCTTTATTCTATACTAGTTTAATCTATTGTTATATATTTAAAAATTAAAAATATATACATTATGTTCATCATTCCCTCATCCACGCCGCGTTCACACCGAGCAAGTAACATCGCGAGACAACTTCGGACGATTTTAGTCGCGTGCGATTTTAGCTATTCAGAAATCGACACAACCGCCTTTGAGTTTCCGAGGGGATTGCTGGACAATAAAATGCTCTTGGGGGTATGGTATGATGGGCTGGTTTTTGCAACTCCACGTTTTTTTTTTATACCACTTAATTGGCAGACAAGCACACGGCCCACCTGATGGAAAGTGGTTATCGTGGCCTATGGGCGTTTGTAACACCAGAGGAGTCACAGTCGCGCTGCCAACCCTGTAAGTACAGAGTTTCTGTGCCGTCAGTAGAAGACAAAGCAGGACAAGCCTTTAGTCTTCCCACTGACAGCACAAATTCTCCAGTGAGCTCTGGCTACCCTACTCACCGCTGGGAACACAACACGAAGTTATTATAGCCGCGGTATTCTGTAGGGCGGAGGTACTTCCTCAGTCGGACTGCTCAGTTGGGCGGAAATACCGCCGTGTCCTACCTCCTATAAAAAAACGTCATGGCGCGGTGTTTGCGTGAGGGTGGGCATTTAGATTGATACACCCCAACTCATTGAAGAACGCCACCAGGCTTTTCACGCTGCTCGCTCGCTCGTTGTGGATGCGGCCAATCACGTGTGTTTGTTCGTCTGCCCAGCCTCGGTCCTACGAAACCTGGTAAAGAGACTTGTTTATCGTATTCGTTGACACGAGCATACGTAATTATAATCTCGTTACCAAATTACGTAGAGCCGGGTTGGGCAGATGCACACACATGTGGCCATGAAAACGGCCGACGAGTAACTCGAGGTGCTAGAAGCGTCGCATGGAGCGTAGTTTGTTGTTGCGGCGCATGGCGGCGGCGCGCACGCGCAGCCAATACTGCTTCGTGTTAGGGTCTAACTCTTCTAGAGGCGTCGCGCGCCCCGTGTTCAATGTCCACAGCCACGAAGGGTACTCGGAGTCCTCTTTAATCTATAAAAATAAATAAAATAAAATTTAGAACTCTAGATCGACACTAAGTCTTGATAATCGACATTCAGAATAGGCCAATTGACTATTTTTTTTTACTCTCGAAAAATGACCACTATATAAAAAACTGCTGAAGTGAAATATTCGTACGACAAATAGTTTTAAAAATATTTGATTTATAAAATTATTTCCTCGCACCGCCCAATATACAAAATCTACTCTCTATACAAAATCGTACTTGCGAGTGACGTCACTCGCCAATCGCATGTAATGTAAGCAATAGAATATTGCATTTATCTCGGTCTATGTTGCATTTACAGAGATATTGTTCATAATAAAAGAAATTTCAAATTTAATGAGGAATCTTCAAGAAGGGCATCAGAAGGTTTAAAGCAAAGCGCGCTGCCGTCCATGAAGAAGCTGGACACCCCTGGTGTTGCATACGTCCATAGGCCACGGTAACCGCTTCCCATCAGGTCTGCCAACTAAGTGGTATAAAAAAAATTTAAAATGTAAAAAAATGTGTCCATCCCAATTTTTTAATTTGGTATACCTGCACATCCTCCCCGGTGGTGTAAATGTTAGAACCGCACACATAGTGCACCAGTTTCTCAGGGTCCGTCTCCACCGGCATCTCCTTCTTCTCCATCACGGACAGCTTGCCACCTTTCTTCTTGCCCTTCCCCAATCCCATAACACCTGCAATCGAAGAAGCCATTTCTCTGATAAAGTGTGGCAAAAGTTTGATATTTTGAAAAGGGAAAATCAATAGATTTGGGGGAAAGATTTATCAGCTGTAATTTTTCAAAATAAATAGGACACGGCGGTATTTCCGCCCAATTGAGCAGTCCGACTGGGAAAGTACAGAATACCGCAGTTATAATAACTTCGTGTTGTGTTCCCGGCGGTGAATAGGGTAGCCAGAGCTCACTGGAGAGTTTTTGTGCTGTCAGTGGGATGACCAAAGGCTTCATGCTTTATCCTCTACACTGACGGCACAAAATCTCTGTTCTTGCAGGGTCGGCAACACGGATCTGACTCCACTGGTGTTTCACACGTTCATAGGTCATGGTAACCACTTTCCATCAGGTGGGCCGTGTGCTTGTCTGCCATCTAAGTAGTATAAAAAAAAATTGTTCATCATCATATAACAGCATCATTGATATTCGCTGTGTAGTACAGGTAGTAAACGCAGCTGTTATGCAGGAGGCGTGGGTTCGATCCCTGATCAGTGCAAATATTTGTGTGCATGAATATGGAAATTTGCATTGGTCTGGTCGTGCTATAACATGTTAAGCTGTGGGTCTAGGTTGCCATACGAACATCTATGTCAGTCTGTATGGGTAATTGGAGCCCTAAAAGCCCAACACCTGGTCTAACTACAATGCTTCGATATACCCTTTGGATTGTGGAGATCAGATCATTCACTTCATGGAAAATATCAAAAGTTCAGCCAAATCGGCAGTTAGACTGGTAAAGCAGACCCCAGACTTTTTTTTTTAATCTGGTTTTTTGAGGGTTTTTATCTACATAGATATACCCTGTACCAGTAACACATTTTCTGTTGTTTCCTTCCAATTGTTTCCAGCGCCTAGTCTAACCCCAGACCCCAGACTTAGAGGTGAAAGCTTCAGATGCTTGAGATTAAACGCGATGAAGAAGATACACTATCATCATCTTCGTTAAGAGGAGATTACTTGTTACAAAGAGACAGAAAGATGGACTTTTTTTTTCAAATGTTTTTTTTTAAGTTTTGTGTATACATTCATATACATTCCTTAAAACATTTTCATTTTTACATTACACACATCACCAATTTTAGCAATAAGTCCATCGCAATGTGTGTGGAAGACATCGCAGACTGCTGTAAGACTGCTCATTGTACAACTCACTATAATATCTATCCTACATCCTACGTTGGATGTTCAATAAAGAGTATTTAATAAATAATAGAGGCTGTAACAGCCCGTTACCTCCAGCAGCTGAAGTGGTTTTTTTTACTGCCGCAAAACTTATAGCATTAGTATGCAACGATGATGTTTGTGCAGATATTATTTGCCGAAGGGGTGTCAGTGTTCGAGTTAGCACCACGGGAAACATGGTTTTATTTAATAAATTATGATTGGAAAAGAATAGGTAAACTCCGAATAGGTTATAAAATCTATTTGACAATAATAAATGACTTTGACGCTTTTGACAGCTTTCGAGACTGTCATTGGTGTAATTTCAACTTTGAAACGGAGTCTTTTAGGAACGGTACCACTACTAGAGCCATGCGATGTGAAGAAATTCCAAAACCTATTTTAAATTTTAGTCTTAATTTAAAATTGTTGATAAATCGTTTAGTTTTTTTGTTCTATTTTTTTAGTCCAGTATATTAGTAAAACTGTATCCGACAAAGCTTAATATCATGCAATCATCTTTAACACCCGGTAATGAAGCTCGCACGTTGAGAGTATCGTACGAAATCGAATTGAAAGGCGCAATCTTGTGCAACGCAATTAAAAGAAATTGCTATTTATGTAGCTTAATTTCATCCCTCGATTCAGTTTTGTACGGAACACTTGGTACACGACCCCGACTTGCATTTTGACACCACCGTAAAGTAACTTAAACGTATCCTAAAAACCACTAGTTAGTAAGATAGATAACGTAGTTTATTTATTTAATATGTGTTTTCATAAAGTCTCAACAAGTTTCTTTCGTTAAGTACAGTACGAATTATACCGAATGGAGTACAGTGTCCTAACAATCTTATTGTGATCTCGCCAGTCCAACGCCACCCTGAAGTACCACCAGCGCACGCACACAGGCGAGCGCCCGTATACGTGCGCTACGTGCGCGAAGCAGTTCGCCGACTCCAACCAGTTGCGTATACACACGCGCACGCACACGGGCGAGCGGCCTTACGTGTGTGCCGCCTGCGGGAAGAGCTTCTCACAAAAGCCTGCGCTGAATAGACACTATCGGGTATGTGAGGGAGTAGATTGTTAATGATTTTAAGATTTATTTAATTTTAAACAAACGTGATTACAACCACTATCTTCAAGCACCGCAAGCATTTAACAATAAAATCTAGTAGCCGAACAGTCTTGAAGCCGATTATATTATATATATATTAGTTGGCCAAAAGCGCCTAATAGTCTTTCCATCACATAAATCATATTAATATCCTTAAAAAATTATAAATTTAAATGTAATTCCTACATTGATAATAAATATTTAATTATCAGTCTTGCGTATAGTGAACTCTTTCTTAGTTTTTGATTGATTCACAGTAACCCATATTCACCGTATTTGTAATTTTTTTATAGGTGCACACCGGAGACAAGCCATATTCATGTCAATATTGTTCGAGAACATTCAGTCAATCGAATTCGTTAAAACTTCACGTCAGAACCGTACATTTGAAACTACCCTCAAACAGCAAGAAAAAAATAGCAAATAACGTTCAAGAAGATAGTGAGAAAAATGATCAGAAGCTTCTTGCTATAGCTCAAACAACGGAGACTGTCGCCTGAGATATCAGTTGGACTAAATGCTTATTGTAAGTGAGTACCTCAGGCAAAGGAGACTATACTAAAAACATTTTGTATTTGAGCTAAAGTTTAAATAATAAAATAAAAATAACTGTAGCCTGAAATGTCAGATAGAGTTTTTAAAATGGTCAATAATTTCTTGTCATAACTCAGGCACTGAAGACTGACGCTTGAGATGTCAGATGTAGTCTTAAAAATGATCAGGAGATTCATTTCATACCTACCTCAGGCGCAGGAGACAGTCGTCAAGTCAGTTGGAATGTCAAAAATGATCAGAAACCTGTTGGTATACCTTAGGTACTGAAGACTGATGCCTGCGAAGTCAGTTGTAAGTCTCAAAAGTGATCAAAAGTTTTTTGTTATACCACAGGCGCTGAGGACTGCCGCCTGAGAAGTCGGTTTTTTTTTTTTTTTTTTATATAGGACACGTCAATTGGACTTCGCCTTGCCTGATGGTAAGCTGAAGGCAAAGTCCCAGAAAAGAGGGTCACCATTACTTACACATACCGTGTGACAATGGTGACACTCAGCTTGACGGCCTCATCATATGCTTTTTCACGCCCCGCTTAAAGGACCCGGGACTGTAGGAAGAAGGAAACACGTGAGCTGGTAATGAATTCCAGGCCTTAATGGTGCGACAGAGGAAAGAGTCTCCGAACCGCTTGGTTCTTGATCGGATGTTCTGCACTGTGTGCGGATGACATCTAAGACCTGCACGTGTTGTCCTGTGTAGGAAAGGCTCCCCTTTCCTACACTAATGGTGGGACTAATTGGAAGAGCTCATCAGAACACTCCCCATGGTACAGACGGTAAAATACAGCCATGGACGCAACATCTCTACGCAGCTGTAAAGGTTCTAGGGTGTTCGTGATCTCGGGATTCCCAATGATGCGGACCGCACGTCGCTGCAACCTGGTTGGAGTCTTTAAAGAGATCTGAAGCTTCTTGTTATACCTTAGACGCATTGGACTGTCGCCTGAAATAGCAGATAGAGTATAAAAATGGTGGTCGTGATTTTTTTCGACAATCTTAAGACTGATCGCTGCTAGGTGAGCAGCGATCAGATCTTGCTTCCCGTATGAAGGAGAGTGGGTCGCTAGTGTGACATTTCTTTTAAATAAACATGAAGATTATAAAATGTGTTTTTTTCTTCATCAAAATAAAATTCCGTCCTTCGTCTGTCTTCCCTTGAATTGGTTAGAAAAGTCTTAATAATTTTTTTTTTTAAGTCAGTTCTCAGAACGAGCTAAACATGAATTAAAAACTTTTTTTACATGCGAAAAATCCCACGGATACCTCCCTGCCGGTGAGGTTATGTCGGACTCGAACCGACTAAAACGCACGGCGCTTGTAGGCCGTTGTTAGTTGCCGAAAGTGAGGTTGACAGGTACAGATATAGCGGGTGCGAGGTCCACAGGGTCCCCAACTGTGGTCCCCGCACCCGAAGAGAGCCAGATTAATTAATTAATGATTGAAACTTAACATTGGCCAATTTTTATTTTACAGTAATATATAGTTTTATGGTATAGTAAGTATCGGTAGAAACTTAGCCGAGTGGGTCATCTCGCACCTCAGAATTTGAGACTTGAGTCTGCCTGAGGTTTTAGTTAGTTCTATGCTAAACCGATATTATTGCGACGGCTGGTGAATTTCTCTGAATTACTGAACATCGATCAATAACCGCCGTCTTAATTTTTGAAGTGAAAACTTCTTTAGCGGTGCTGTGTACTTTTTTGGAATGGGTAAAAATTTCTAAACTCGCATCAGGACACGTGACCTGATCGAAAATTCGTAAGACGGATGGAGAGAGGACAGGCGGCGCAGGGCACTTGCGCGAATGTCACACGACTGTCACATGTGTGATGGCGGTGATAAACTTTTTAATGTAAAATAATTGAAATAGTTCTGAAGTGTTAACTTTTTAATGTAATATAAATTGTCATGTTTGTGTACGATAGCGCAATAAATGAATATTGTATTCCACCACATAAATAATAGTACTTTTATACTGATAATGAAAGCAATTCGTACAAAATTATTCTCTAACCATTCCAAAATATCAAAAATGCACAACGTTAATATTCAAGTTTTCACTTCTGCCGGCACTCCCGGAGTGCAACCCGTCGTTTTTTTACAATACAATAAATTGATTTAAATATCTCAAGTATCGACTACCTTCAAATAATCAATTTATAAAATCGACTAAAAATAAATGACATTCCAATTGAATAATCAACAACTGTCACTCAAACTCCAATCAAAGCAGTTAAAAAAAAAAGTTGTGTAAACGATAAACGAGTAACGACCAATTATTGCCTAGTGTTTTGTTAAATATATTAATTTCATTACATAAATAACAGCAGATATGTCTGTAAGATGACCAGATAAAGCATCCTAGAACTTCTATTAACCTTAAAAAGCACTCAAAAATCAAATAATTCCATCGATAACTGTGATGTTTACAGATTTATAATCGGTCAACTACAACAACAAATTTTAACCAGTTGAAATGTTACCTATTTTGATGTATAATAATATGGATGGAGGCTCCAATTCATTAAATAACACACCTAACACTAGTTTTAATCAATATGACGATAGTATTATACTAAATTGTGTGAGAAATCGTAAGAAAGTGACTGAATTACCTAGTTGTCCCGTATGTAGTTGTACTATTAGACAAGGAGAATTAGATTCTCATATGATTTTGGAAGTTGAAAGGTTACAAAAAATAACTGGCAGTGGTTCTAAAAGGAAACTAAGTGCTAATTCTAGTGGTTCTGGTGGTAATTTGGCGGTTCCTGGATCTAGTACGGCTGTTGATGTACCTGAAGATGAAGTCGACGTATCTGGATGTTTGGGAAGCGATGTTTACCAAGTAAGTACATTAATTTAAAAAGTTAAAACTTGATATTGTTCAAAAAATTGACTCCAAACAGTCAAGGAAATAAAATTAAAAATAAATAATTAGGTTTAGTTAAGGTTATGTAACTATTTGTTTACACTGAATAGAAAAAAATAAGATTTATTTTTTTAATACCTAAAGACATTACAAGAATTTTTTATTATCAACCACATAGAAATAATAATATTACCTACATACCATTTTTATTATTTAAAATTAGAATGTTTGACTAGGTACTACATTGTATTTCTTTTTTTTGTAATTCTCGACCTTGATACTAGACCTTTCGCTCTGAATCTTCATTAGTTTCTATCTTCCTAAGTGCTGTGCTAGTACTACAACTTCCAGGGTTACGCTATTGATCAGCCCTTCTATGTGTGCCATTTAACCCATTTCTCCAATATAAAGACTGGATAACTAAATAACCGGACCAACAACCAATGCTACTAGAAATTTTCATGCATTCTTCAAATATTTGCTTTGAATTGGAATCTCGGGCTTTGCATAGCAGCTTAATGCACTACTGTTGCACTACAGAGGCTGACATGTTGTGCACCTAAATAGTATTTTACATCTATTATCTATGTTTTATCTACTACCTACTTCATAGTCTTACCTCATTAGAGTATTTAGTTTAGTTTTTAGAAGACCAAACACTTGAATGAAAATTGATAATAATGACTATAAATAATATGATATGACTGGTATAAATGATATAAGTGTAATTTAAATTTAATGGTAATTTGTAATTAATTAATAATTTTCTCACAAAATATTGTATGCCGATATGGCTGAATCTAAGCTGATCAAATTATGTAAAAAGACCATCTTTCTGCCTATGTTTCACAATAAAGCATTTAAATTGGATTAGTTCAAGTTTAATATCTAAGAAATATCCAGACTCAACCTCAGATGAATGGCTTGAATGAACATAGTGCCCGGAAGACGGCAACAGGCTCACCCCCTATTATGTGGGACCGAATTTAGTGATTGGCGAAATGTGAGTGTTAATTCACCTCTGCCTAACCCTCCGGGGATAAAGGCGTGATTATATGTATGTATATCTAATTCATGGTGCAGTCAACAACATAAGTTGATTAACACTCAAATATTCACATCAGTATCTATAATTTACGTATAAGTAGTTTTATGATTCCAAGGGATCTATATTTAATATTTTTTTCATTATTTTGTGTGAGATTTAGGGGCCACAGTGATCAATAAAATTAAATTTGTGAAATACTATAATATTTTATTGGTCAGTTTTAGCTTGTAACTTCATGAAGCAAAAAAAAATAAATGTTTTTCCGAAACTAAACAGAAAGCTAATTTACTAATTTGAAAAGATTTGATTTCATTTTGATGATTTGAAAAGTAAAATAACATAACATAAACTCACGCCTATATCCCCGAAGGGGTAGGGCAGAGGTGCTAGCACCCACATGTTGCTAGTTTATGTTTAGGTCCCAATGTAATAGGTGGCGAGCCTATTGCCATTAACCAGGCTCTTATAAACCTGCGATAAATACACACATAACTTCGAAAAGTTATTGGTGTGTGCCATGGTAAATCTTGGGATCGAACCGGATACCTCATCTCAGCAGTCCATTACACATACAGCTAGGTTACCGTGGGTAAAGTAAAATATGATCACAATTTCAGTAAAAAGCAAGCCAATTCTAGTAATAAAAATCATTATTTTCGCCTCAATTAAATGTTAAAAATGATCACAAAGTCCAATGTCTAATGTTTATTTTCAATTGTATTACGTAAATACTGTGTCAGGTAATATCCAAACTCCTATTCTGATTGCCATAAATAAATATTATATAATTCAAAAGTATTCTACATTTAAAATATTTCAACCAAAATATTATCCATTTTTAACCAAGTTCTAGAAAGGAGGTTCTTATTATGTTATAAATAAGATATAAAAAAACCTATAAAGACAGGATTGCAGGAGGTGGGACACGGCGGTATTTCCGCTCAATTGAGCAGTCTGACTGGAGAAGTACCTCCGCCCTACAGAATACCGCGGTTATAATAACTTCGTGTTGTGTTCCCAGCGGTGAGTAGGGTAGCCAGAGCTCACTGGAGAATTTCTGCTGTCAGTAGGAAGACTAAAGGATTGTCCTGCTTTGTCGTCTACACTGACGGCACAGAAACTCAGGATCGGCAGCTCGAGTGTGGCTCCTCTGGTGTTACACACGTCCATAAGCCATGGTAACCACTTTCCATTAGGTGGGCCGTGTGCTTGTCTGCCACCTAAGTGGCATAAAAAAAAATTGCACATCATGAGAATAAACTTGCCCAAATCCTTACCGAAGCACCCAAAATAAGACGCCTTAAGAGACTGCACATACGGGACAACCTGAATTAAAAAAAAAAAATTGGAAAGGCTACCTGACAATGGAAGGGAAAGCCTAGCACGCCAAATAATCACCCATAACAACTGCTTACGGTCCGGGGACCAATCTAGTAAAAAGAAATATGAAAAAGTTAGAAAAAACACAAAGGGGCTATTTCTTGTTTATTTTTTTATACCACTTGGGTGGCAGACAAGCACCGTGTGGCTCCTCTGGTGTTACACACGTGCATAGTGTGTAACACCAGAGGAGCCATACTCGCGCTGCCGACCCTGGAAGCACAGAGTTTCTGTACCGTCAGTGTAGGAGATAAAGCAGGACAAATTCGAATTCTCCAGTGAGCTCTCACCGCCAGGAATACAACACGAAGTTATTATGGCCGCGGTATTCTGTAAGGCGGAGGTACTTCCTCAGTCGGACTGCTCAATTGGGCGAAAATACCGCCGTGCCCGCCGTCCGTATCTTGTTCCGGAAATAGGAACTTTTCCGAATATTCTGACAGAACCAAATTTCAGGCAATTTCATTTTTTCTTTGTATGTCTCTACAGGCTTTCTCTTTTTTTTTTATACCACTTAGGTGGCAGACAGGCACACGGTCCACCTGATGAAAAGTGGTTACCATGGCCTATGGACGTTTGTAACACCAAACGAGTCACAGTTGCGCTGACAACCCTGTAAGTACAGAGTTTCTGTGCCATCAGTGTAGAAGACAAAGCAGGTCAAGCCTTTAGTCATCCCACTGACAGCACAAATTCTCTCTCTCTCTGGCTACCCTACTCACCGCCGGGAACACAACACGAAGTTATTATAGCCGCGGTATTCTGTAGGGCGGAGGTACTTTCTCTTCTTAAATCACTTCATCCTAGTGTTAATCTCAGTTGCATCCAAAGCTTTCATAGATAAATAGATAGATAATTTTTTATTGTACACCTACAGATCTACAGTAGGACAAGTAGGTAGCATGTATACAGTTGAATGTACGCGGCCTTATCGCTGAAGGTTTTTTGTTCCAGGCAACCTTGGGATGGACAGTAATGTTGTATATAATGTTATAACTTTCATCTCCGAGTCTAAAGTCCACTTGTTTCAGTCTTAACTGCTGGCTGAACTACAATATTTTCTGTTAACTGACTGCTTTTTGGCTATTGATGATTTCGAAGCATTGCAGTTAGACTGCTATAGCCTAGTGGTATGAGTAATGGACTGCTGAGACGAGGTCTCGGGTTCGATCCTATGTTATACCATGGCACACACCGATGAATTTTCGAAGTTGTGTGTGTATTTATCGCAGGTTTATAAGTGCCCGGTTAATGGCAATAGGCTCGCCACCTATTACATTGGGACCTAAACATAAACTGGCGAAATGTGGGTGCTAACACCTCTGCCTACCCCTTCGGGGATACAGGCGTGAGTTTATGTTATGTTAAGTAATAACTTAATTTACAGCGAGTGCACTCAAACCGACTGCGACGCCTCCGAGCCAGGCGACGCAGCACTCCCCCTCCGCAGGCACAGAACGGAGAGTGTCCTGTCTGCAACACGATGCTGCCTGTCTCCAGGCTACAGCGGCACGCGCTCCGCTGTCTGAAGAGAACTGGTGCTGAACTAGACGAAGATATTCCTGATACCAGTTCTGAAGAAGGCAGTATAGATGTCGAGGTAATTATAAATATATAAGCACCTAATATATTGAAAAGTATGTGTATGAATTTCTTATGTATTATAGTGTGTATGTATAACTTGCTGTTGCCTGCGGCTCCGCCCGCATGAATGTCGGCTTTTCGCTAAGTGTTGAGTCAACGCTTTTGAGCATAAAACATTTCTAAAATAAAAGTAGTCTACGTTACTCCTTATTACATCAGCTACCTGCCAAGAAAAGTCCCGTCAAAATAGGTCTAGTCATTTCAGAGATCAGCCGGAACAATCAAACAGACAGACAAAAATTGTAAAAAATGTTATTTTGGTGTATGCAACGTATTATATGTATTCATATGCATATAGTAAAAAACAGTTATGGGTGGTTTTAAATTTCGCAACATTTTATGATAAGGCAAAACTGTAGATGGCGCTAGCATACAGCAATTCGTATATTTTAAACTCAAAAGTTACTAATCTTATATAGCCTGCACCTCAAAATCCTTTCTGAGGAGATGCCTACGTCATAGTAGTTTTATGCATGCAAAGTCTCAGCCCGATCCGTTTATCATACAAACTTTCATCCCCTATTTTAAACCCTTGTGGGGTAGAATTAATTAAAATCCTTTCTTAGCGGATGCCTACGTCATAACATCTACCTGCATGCCAAATTTCATCTCGATCCGTCCAGTGGTTTGGGTTGTGCGTTGATATATCACTATGTCAGTCAGTCAGTCACCTTTGAGTTTTATATATTTAGATGTATGTATTATTATTGTGAACATAGATAATATGACAATAAATTATTTTGCCTGCACCTACCTCAATGCATCTGCATCACCCTAAGGTTGACTGTTAGATAATGCCTTTGGCATTAAGTCCGCCTTTGTACAAAATCACTGTGCATAAAGTTGAATAAATAAAAAATAAAAAAAATTATATGCCACTATATTATATGAAGCACATTTTTAAACTATGGCGGTGTGAATTCATAATTGTACAATGGTTCGGAACTTTTTTCGCGAAGTACGCTGCGCTACGCTAACCTTTAAGTGTCGCTTGGATGAATGGCTTACAGTCCAAAACAAACAATAAAAGAGACATGGACTGGACTGAACTGTACTCCAACACCGTGAAGTGGACATATCAGCAAACATGCTGCTCGTCCATAATTTTAATAATAATAAATCATGGAACTTACTATTTCTGCCGACGTTTCGGATGCAGCACCCGTGGTCACGACTCACCTAGCTTGCGAGCGTCGACATTTTTTGAGCGCCTACCCACCATTACTTTTATTATGAATGCTTAGGTTAGGTGACACACCAGTGAATAAGATACTAAAACCAAAAAACACAGTGCCGTTAAAAACTGACATAGTGAGTGTGGCGTGTCGCCAGCCTAACCGTTCATAATAAATGAATGGTAGGCGCTCAAAAAAAAATGTTCTGGACGCTCGCAAGCTAGTCAAGTCGTGACCACGGGTGCTGCAACGCATCCGAAACGTCGACAGAAATAGTAAGTTCCATGATTTAATCGCGCAAATTTCCGAACCATTGTATAATCATGCAGCACATTTGACCATATAGGGACAGTTTTGATAACAAAACGCATCAAAGGTATAAAATAGGCACTAGGCCTGGGGGATAATGGGTGGAGCTGCCTGTCACCCTAGCTGAAGCAGGTCGCGGCGGCGACGTGCGTTTCCGAGGACGAATTGGGTAACTCTGTGATCGAGGGAGTTGGCGTTGGGTCGGTCGGGGTGATATTAATCGAAGCTGCCCCGTTTTTGTTGACAGAACGACGAGCCGGCCGGCGGCTTCGGCGCGGAGTACCGGTGGGGCGACGAGTGGCGCGTGCGCGCGAGTGCCCTGCAGCCCGCTGATGCGCGCGCCGCCACCTGCGTGCGAAGGGCCTCCAACGACCTGGCGCTGGTGAGCACACGTCCTCCTGCTACATCGGATAGATATACTTTGGGACGGGACACGCAATACACGTTTCTTGGGAGTCTTTTGAAGATAACACGGGGTGCCTAGTGGTATGGGTAGTGGACTGCTGAGACGAGGTCTCGGGTTCCATCCCAGGTTCTACCATGGCACTCACCAATGACTTTTCGATGCTTTTCGAAGTTATGTGTGTATTTATCGCAGGTTTATAAGTGCCCGGTTAATGGCAATAGGCTCGCGACCTACTATTGGAACTTAAACATAAACTGGCGAAATGTGGGTGTCTCCCTACACTTTCGGGGATATACGCGTGAGTTTATGTTATGTTTTGCTACTGTGGTGGACGAGTTCAAATTCACCGAGCATACAATATAACAAAACAATTCGCGCGCGCCAGGGTCTCATTTGTCTCGCGATAGGTCTAAAATATGTGTCTCGTTGACGAGAGCTGGTGGCGGCCCTGGGAGTGAGAGTTCTCACGCTCTCCACCGCACTATGGGAAACTTGCGTATGTTCCGTCTCAAAACTCTGTATCTCTGTTAGTTTTCGTTCAAATTAGCTGTAATTTTGAACATATATTCTTGAATATATTTAGATTATTTATAATAAAACAGATTTTGATTATTTTAAATATTTATCTTAATAATAAAGAAGAAAATAATAAATCTTAGAAAACGCATACAGTATTTGTTTTTTAATTTTATTTTACACAAAATCGCATATAAAATTGTACATAAATATAATATCAAACATAATAAAAAATAATAATAGGTACTTAATAAGGTAACCTCCTAAATATTGACAGCAAAGAGAGCTTTGGCTTCGTCGAATAGTTGTCTCGATATTGTTTCCGAAGTATTTCTTAAACTTGAAATATATGGATCAGAAGTGTACAATAAGGCATGAAACACATCTTCATTAGTAGCCTCTCTTGAACATTTTCTAGAGTGATGAAGTCTGAACTTCTTATAATCCTTGTTTCTGGATTCTTGGGCGTCTTCGGATAATTGACCGATCGGCAATATTGCAAAGTAATCAATTATTTTTTCCCCATGTATCAGAATTTTATGCACTGAAGAAGGCATGTAATACCAATTATATTTACTTATATATAGTTGGGCTGTTACAAAGGCATACTCCCCAAATTTTTTGGAATCAATAGCCATTCCAGATGACATCGTTTGCAATATAATATACATACGTTTTATAAGTTCTACGTCAACACCTGTAATATCTGCAGAGCATGAATAACTCTGAAAAAACCTTCGAGCTGTGTTTCCATCATTGCTGTTTCCCGATCCTTGTCGAGGTTTGTCGATATGTAAGCCCTAAACTGCTGTTGCACTAGCTTTTTCTTGTCGCTCTTATCTTTTTTATTTACAGGAGTGCAGTTACTCCTGTAAATTAGACCATTTTTGAAAAGATAAGTTGTAGGAAATGTGTAAAATCATCTCCATACTCCTGATCCAAGCATGCAATGTAGAAAGTCCGTATTTAAATGAATTTTCGTTGACGTCACGAGCTCTAACACCCTCCAAGTCGTTCATCTGTCGAGGAGTAGCACCACAAACAGTACAAGATGCGCTCGAGCGAGTTTCAGTTAGAACTTGTGCTATTTTACCATCAATCATAGTTAAAAATAGGTTATGCGTCACTTTAATTACATTACTATTCATATTTATCAAAGAAGGAGACAGATTCTGTATTTGACGGTTGACATCAGCCACAACAAACGCTGTTTTTTCAGGAGTTTCTTTGGCAAATTCTAACAATATAGGTCTGCAATATCGGACAGATGAGCAAGTTTCGTTCTTCCAAACAACACTGTTAGTTACTTCGTCTACGAGTCTAATGGGTACAAGAGAAGCAATGAAAAGGTTGGCATCTGATATAAGATCGCTTTTTACCGGCAAAACTTGTTTGTACTCACTCTGACCTGAGGAGCCATCACAGCCCCATTTACAGAATAATTTAAGGTTTTTCAAACTGTCTTTGTAAACTGAATCAATTAGTAATATACGTGCTACCGTATGATCCAACAAATCCTGTAGATTAACTTTTGCACTTATATTAGTAATGGTTATGCTTGAATTAGGAGGATAACACATTTTTTTTGCTTCAGCTAGGGTTGCATAAGACGGAAATATATTGCAATTTTTATCCGCCAAACTAACTCGCAGTTTCCCATACTGTTCTTTACTGAGGTCTAAATCAATAAATGTCCTTAATGCCTCTTCCTTTGAGAATGGTGTTACTTCTTCGGGGATTTCCGTTACGTATTTAAGTATTTTTTTCTTCTCATTTTTTGTCGTAGTTCTTATTATGTTAACGATAGCGGCCTCGTCTGTCTCACCCATAGATCTTAACTCCTGAGCATATGAATTGAGTACACAATTGAATCCGTGCTCTTGTATTAATTCCATATTTTTCGCTTCTTTGTTTTATCTGAACAATCATCGTAAGGTTTTGAAGGTCTGCCTCCAGTACTTCCAGACGAGCTAGGTTCATCAACAGAGCCACGTCACTCTAGGGGAACACTAAATAAGCCATCTAGCCATTCAGCGTTTTTACTTTCGAAACGTTCTTTTACTCGGTACGCTTTTCTCCAGCGTTGATTACATTGAGTCAGCAAATTTCTTTGAATGTAAGAGATCACAGTTGCCTTATTATCTTCTGACAAATTAAAATATTCTTCTAAGTAGGCTTCTATAGTCTGCCCTCTAACCAACCAATAGCACAATTCTCGTTTATTACAAACAAATTCACTCATTTTTAGATATTAGTTAAGCTCAGAAATTGTTATTTACTAGAACTGCTTTTTGGGCAGTTGAGTGTCTGGTTACTGACTGTGATGTTTTCAGGATTTGACTACTTTTATAGGTCCCTGAAATAGGTAGGTAAAGATAATAAACCAATATGCATTCTTCTATAACCAACCTTTATCAACTTTGACCTAACTTGATAAGAGACCACATCTTGCTTATCAAACAAGGTGGACAAAACTATATCAATCACATAATAAACTATAAATAACACTTAACCACTGTAATTATTTTGCTATCAATTTAACCGTAATAGATAGGAAATAATTTTATACGAAGTTGAAGAAAAACGCAATGTTTACCTCGTCATACATTTCTGAAGTTATTTCGAAAAGTGCAAAAGTGCTGCCACTTTTTATAAATTTATTTTGTAATAGAATGAATAAAGATTATAATTCAATAAATAGCTCTACATCGGCAAGCATCGGTAAAGATTAAACCACTTGTTGAAAAAAAAAAAATCTCAAAAACGTATGTCATCTTGAATTGTGTTCGATAGTTTTATTTTAATATAGCAAATATTAAATATTATTTACGTACCAAAATAAGGAGATTATAAGCATTCCAAAAATGTATAATACTTGTAGACTTCCGTCAAAAGTTTACGAGTAATGTGACGTTGAACTGGGGCAATATATTGCACCCGTAGTGATACCTCTGAATGTGAGTTAAGTTTAATGCTGATTTTTATATTATTTTTAACAATTACAATAAAATAAATTATGTAAATCGCAAGATAATATATTAGACTATATAAAACGATTAATTAAATTCCTTGTATTCGACTTTCGCTTAAAAGGGTTTTGAGACGGTGTTGTATGGGGCTTTCCCATAGTGCACCGCACCGAGCGGCGAAGTTTCGCTGCGCGGATGTGTGAGTGGCTGGCGCCTCCTTCTGCGAGCAAGTAATGCTCGTGAAGGAGGAGGTGGAGCGAGAGCAGCAGCGTGAGCAAGGAAAACGCAAGTCAAGCTGCTAGGGCAATTCGAACGTCAGAGGTCGATAATGACCACCGCCTCCATGAGCGCAGGCTTGGGGGAGACGGGAGGAGCCGCCTGTCACCCTGGCAGAAGCAGCCCGCGGCGGCGGAGCGTCCCCGTTTCCGGGGACGAGTTGGGGACTCTGTGGTCACCACACCCAAGAAGAGGGCCAGATCGAGAGAGATCGCCCTGGGTTGGTCGGGGTGCGAGGGCTATGCCTGTTAACCTCACCTTCGGCAACCAAAAACGACTCTCAAGCGCCGTGCGGTTTGGTCGGTTCCAGCCAGACATAACCTCTCCCACCGGCTTCAGTGGGGATTTTCCCGAAGTTAAAAAAAAAAGATGTGTCCCGCAGTATACTTCGGGACGGGACACATATCTTGAACCTATCGCGAGACAAATTAGGCACATTTTAAGTGCCTAATTTGTCTCGCTCGCTCGCTTTGTCTTTGAGCTCTCATCTACGTCGCCAGTACCACGGGAGCACACTGACCGAATGCCCGGCGTGGGAGACGCAGAGGCGTGTCCTTTTGGCGGCCCTGGGACTGGGAGGTCTCGCTCAGCAAGTTGCTCGCAGTGATGGGGCAGAGCGCGAGCGCGTGGGTGCCGCCGACTCCTTAGGCGGGGGAACAGGGCCAACGTAGACTTAGGTCATTAAATGACCACCGTCGTCCATGAGCGCAGGCCTGGGGGTGACAGGTGAAGCCGTCTGTCACTCGAGACGGTGGCGCGATTAGTGCCCCTCCACCTTTTTCTGGGGAGAGATGGGGACGCCGTAGTCACACCCGATGTGGCCTTCTATAGCCAGGGTCAGTCGGGGTGCGCGAAGGACATGCCAGAGGCTACCTCACCCTCGGCAACAGATGCGTGCGGTTTTTGTCGGTTCGAGCCCGACATAACCACCCCCCAGGCCCCGGCAGCGGGAATCCGAGTAGATTTTCGCAAGTTAAATAAAAAATGTACCACGTGAACGGTACAACGCCTGTGATCGTTAGAAAGGTGAACGCTTCGATTATTCATTTCATATTCACTCAGTGTTTCATTCATTACTTGTTCATTCGAGAGTGAAAGCTACTAAATGCCAATAGTGAATCGATCAAACAATATTCAATTATAATATCCTTGTGTTGTGTGTTAATATCAAAAATGTGGTCGGACACGAAGGTATTTCCGTCCCAATTGAGTAGTCCAACTGGGGAAGTACCTCCGCCCTACAGAATACCGCGGCTATAACAACCTCGTGTTGTGTTCCGAGCGGTGAGTAGGGTAGCCAGAGCTCACTGGAGAGTTTTTGTGCTGTCAGTGGGAAGACTAAAGGCTTATCCTGCTTTGTCTTTTGCACTGACGGCACAGAAACTCTATGTGCTTACAGGGTAGGCAGCGCGAGTGTGACACCCTTGGTTTTGCTCACATCCATAGGCCACGGTAACCACTTTCCATCAGGTGGGCCGTGTGCTTGACTGCCACCTATGTGATATAAAAAAAATATTTGAATTACAGGTGGTAGATGGAGACGAGGATGCAGAACTGTATGGACCCCCACAGTATTCACCATCAAGAATAGACCCTGATGTGAGTACCTTTATAACATCAGACAGATATATACAGCCCAGACACAGCCTCAGATGCATGACTCGAATCAAAAATAGTGCCCGGAATACGGCAATAGGTTCACCCCGTATTACTTATATGGTGAAATGTGGGTGTTAATTCACCTCTGCCTAACCCTTCGGGGATAAAAGCGTGATTATATTTATGTATTTCCGTCCCAATTGAGTAGTCCGACTGGGGAAGTACCTCCGCCCTACAGAATACCGCGGTAGCCTAGTGGTATGGGTAATGGACTGCTGAGACGAAGTCTTGGGTTCGATCCCAGGTTTTACCATGGCATACACCAATGACTTTTCGAAACTTTTCGAAGTTATGTGTGTATTTATCGCAGGTTTATAAGTGCCCAGTTAATGGCAATAGGCTCGCCACCTATTACATTGGGACTTAAATATAAAGCTGGCGAAATGTGGGTGCTAGCACCTCTGCCTACCCCTTCGGGGATATAGGCGTGAGTTTATGTTATGTTATGTTATTTATGTATAATAAATGGCGGCAATTTTTTTTTGAAAGCATCATCTCTAAAAATCTCTACACATCTCTAACAGGTACCTGTTAGCAGTGTCTCTTCCTACTCCAGAGTCAAAATAAATCAATTGCAGGCGGAGCTAACTCCAGGTGAAACGCTCACCGACGGGAACCAACCGAGCGAGACGCAAGAGATGTTGACTGATGACGTCAGAGCGGAAAAACCCGAAGGGCCCGCGAAGTGCAACGGACTGGTCGAAGCCAGCGCTGAAGTGAGTTTCGTTGATATTATTCGACTTGATTAAGATATAGAAAAAGGTAAATCGGTTCAGGCGGGATTTGCACCTGCAATCTTTCTGTTACAATGGGGGATTAATTTTTTTCTATTTTTTAATTAATTTGTATAGTTGGGATAAGATAATATTATTATACATTATTATATATTATTATTATTGGTGAGTAGGGTAGCTAGAGCCACTAGAGAATTTGTGCTGTCAGTGGCTTGTCCTGCTGTAGATTTTTTTTTTATACCACTTAAGTGGCAGGCAAGCACACAGTCCACCTGATGGAAAGTGATTACCGTGGCCTATGGATGGACGTTTATAACACCAGAGGAGTCAACCTTGTAAGCACAGAGTTTCTGTGCCGTCAGTGTAGAAGACAAACTAACAAGCCTTTGGTCTTCCCTCTGTCAGCACAAAAACTCTCCAGTGAGCTCTGGCTACCCTACTCACCGCTGGGAGTATTGTATTGTATAGTTAGCATACTAAATGTCTTAAATACTTCACGTCATCATCATAGAGATCTTTTCGAATAAAAATCTAACATACATAATTTTAATACGAGAAAAAAAAAACTTGCTGCACCAAAACTCAGGCTTCATAAAGTTGGTAAACTGTATAAAAATATTAGTATTGTGATATATCAGAAACTCAGACCAATAACATACCACTCATATAATATATATAATATATATAATAACTTTTTCTGTCTACTGGGGATCTTTTTGTATAATCGAAACTGAATACAGGTTTCCCCGATACAGACTTTGCCTAGTGAGGAAACCATCAGATAGTTAAACCTTACCAAATCTAGTCTGCAACATTTATGCATAATGTCTTACATAAACTAATGTTATACCTATTATACCTTGTATGTTTTCTAGTTAACAAGTGTGAGCATTTTTATATTTCATTGCTGCAGTAATAAATAAATTTTCATTTTCATTTTCATTTCATTTTCATATTCAATACTAGCTGACCCACCCCAGCTTCGCCCGGGGTATATTTTGAAGCTTCATATCCCTTTGAGCCCGTATGATTTAATCTTCAAAATATGTATGAAAAATTACCGGATTTGTTAACATTTATTATCGATGCTCCGCTCCCTTAAGTAGTAGCGTGATGATATATAGCCTAAAACCTTCCTCGATAAACGGACTACACAACACTGAAAGAATCATTCAAATCGGACCAGTAGTTCCAGAGATTAGCGCGTTCAAACAAACAAACTCTGCAGCTTTATAATATTAGTATAGATTCATTTTTGTATAAATATTTATAGGGAAAATTAATATCCTGTACAGGACTTGAAACCGCAACCATTCTAGGGAATAGAATATTAAATATTCTCCTGTATAGAAAATGGCTCTAGCGCCTCCCCACGACGCATGTATATACTTAAGGCGACACTAGACCCATCTGCCGAAATTCGTTTTCTTTTTAATGGCTTCTGCTGCCAATCGCAACAGTTTGCCAATGTCTATAAATTTGTTAATGACGAGATACCAATGTCAAGTTTTTGAGAATATTCTACCAGAGCCATATTAGCCACGCTAGGAAATTCATTGCCGTGTGTCCGCGCCCCAGGAGTTTCACGGAAATTCTTACGAACCAACAAACTACAAATATACGAATGATGTCACAATTATTTTGAACTGTGTTTTTTACTTTACGCAATATTAATTTAATGAAATTTTGTGTTAAAATTAGGCTGCATTTACATGTATTGTCTAAGTATCAGCGTCTTCAATGCAACATGTATAAAAAATAATAATAATAACAGCATATTTTATATTTGTCAGTCAATATAAACTTGCGTTGAATTATTCTTTTATAATACATACATAAAAGCACGCCTTTATCGCAGCGGTGAATTAACACCCACATTTCATCTGTCATTGAATTCGGTCCCACGTAATAGGGGGTGAGCCTATAGTCGTATTCCGGGCACTGTTGTTGACTCGAGCCATGCATCTGAGGCTGAGTCTGGGCTGTATATATCTGTCTGATGTTAAACAGCCCTGTCCCTTAGTCGCCTTGTGCGACACCGCATGGGAAGAGATGGGGTGGTCCAAATTCTACTCGGCCGCAAACCACACGGCAATAAAATTACTCGAGATTTGGTTAACATGCCACTTTATAAAATTAAAATAGAAGTGAATTAATATTTAATAAAAAAAAGGTTACTATAAAGTGGATGAGTATCTTGATGATGTAAATGCGTTGTCAACATAAGTCTCTTGCTTGCTCGCACAACATACATTGTAAACTAAAGCAAATTTAAAAAGAAAGATAATCTAGTTCTAATTTAATTCTCTGAGTTTCTTGGTGGTATCTTCTCTGTAGGTCTAACCTACCGATCCAGCGAAAGAATCATTTTCCGATGGTTTATTTTTACGTTATTTAATAATTTTATATTATTTCTTGACATATTGTAAAGTTTTGACGTTCATATGTGCTCTTTGTGTGCCTAAACTGAATAAATAAAATTGATTCTTTGATTCTAAACAGAAAAATATTAATTAAACTGAGTTTTTAAATAGAACATATTAAAAAGACATCATGATTGTTATCGTTTAGTTCCGTACCTAACCAAATGGAGGTTCTGTGGCTTAGTGGTCAAAGCGCTCCCCCTGTAAGGGAAAGATCGCGAGTTCGAATCCCTGAACAGATCCAATTTTACATACATAACATAAACTCACGCCTATATCCCCTAAGGGGTAGACAGAGGTGCTAGCACCCACATTTCACCAGTTTATGTTTAGGTCCCAATGTAATAGGTGGCGAGCCTATTGCCATTAACCGGGCACTTGTAAACCTGCGATAAATTTTATCTATTTCGTAATTAATTTTTATTCCTTTTTTTTCAGACTAGAATCCAAGCACTCAAGGCGCGTATCAAAGACTTAGAAAATAAAACGAATGGAGCTGGCGAGGTAAATAATTCATACATACACACAGTCAAGCCTCTTTCCCAGTGGGGTAGGCAGAGGCAACAAGTTTTTTTTTATACCACTTAAGTGGCAGACAAACACACGGCCCACCTGATGGAAAGTGTAAAATCAAGAGAGTCACACTCGCGCTGCCAACTCTGTAAGCATAGAGAGCTTCTGTGCCGTCAGTGTAAAAGACAAAGCAGGACTTTGTTCTTCCCACTGACAGTACAAAAACTCTCCAGTGAGCTCTGGCTACCGTACTCACCGCCGGGAACACAACACGAGGTTGTTATAGCCGCGGTATTCTGTAGTTTCCACTTGCTACGATACCGACATACTTTTTCGCGGTTCACCCTTGTTTGGTATAACAACGTTTGGTCGAATGTTCCAAATTCGAACAACATTTGATAAAATTTTCTTTGCATAATATCAATTGACATAATTTTCATTTCATCGAATATTTATTTGGTATAACAACATTTATAATGCTCTATTCATGTTATGTTCAGTTGGTATAATAAACACCTCAACAAAGTCTAGGGAACAAGATGACCCCAATTTTTTTTTTTCGTGTAAATCTTGTTTTGCAAATAACTGGCAGCAAATAAATAAAAATAGAATAAAGTAGATTACAGAGTTGTTCGAAATTTAAAAATGAATTTAAATAAGTGATGATTTTCGAATATGGAGGGAAAACTTTTAAAAGTGTTTGATTGTGCAGTTTCTCTGAGGCACAATAAAAATCATTTTCTTTGATTGTAAATAACGTTTATTATCAATAATACGTCTTTTACGTATGGTTTGTGCATTTTTGTGACTGTAGTCATCATGTCACGTCGTCATTTAAGTCGCGAAGAGATGTTAAGGGCTGTTGGTATGCTGCAAGCTGGACGAACTCAACGCGACGTAGCGGATGCTGTCAACACCCAACCAAGCGTAATTTGCAGATTATGGGCACGCTACAGGTCTACAGGGGATGTTGCCGAACGTCACAGGGGACGAAATAGGGTTACTACCCCCCGACAAGATCGTTTCTTGCAAAATTCCGCAAGGCGGCAACCCACGATTACTGCTCGTCAGTTGGTCGCAGGCCTCCAGTCTCAGCATCAAGTGGTTATTAGCGATCAAACTGTCAGGAGAAGACTACACGAAGCCAATCTTCATGCTCGCAGTCCGCTTAGGGTTCCAGCTCTTCGACGTGGAAATCGAGGTCGTCGCTTATTGTGGGCCAACGCATATTTACAGTGGACCGACCATCAATGGGCACGGGTTCTGTTTTCCGACGAATCTCGCTTCGGTTTTCATCCTGATTCAAGAAGAGTGCGTATATGGCGAGTTTCTGGACGTCGGAGTCGTCTCCAGAATCCGCAAGAAGTTCATCCTTACCAAGGTGGAACAATCATGGTATGGGCTGGAATTCGCCTTGGTGGAAGGACCGACCTCGTTTGGATACGGGGCAATTTGAATGCAAACCAATACATTCAGGAGGTTATACACCCCATGGTAATCTCTCATCGACAGCAGTTCGGTCAAGATTTTATGTTCATGCAAGATAATGCACGGTCACACACCGCAAGGGTAGTGGTCAATGCGTTAAGCGAGCACAATATCGCCGACCTCAATCCCATAGAGCATGCCTGGGATTTGCTTGGGAGAAGAGCTTTCAGTGATTCTTTGGAAAATCTGAACACTGAAAAACAACTTTTTTTACACCTTCGCAGTGTATGGAGCCATATTCCACAGACGATGATTGACAATCTCATACTAAGTATGCCACGCCGTTGTAGAGCTGTTGCTAATGCTTTAGGAGGTCCTACAGATTATTAAAAACGTTTAAAGTACGGTTAATTACTGTATTTCTTACTACCTCGTTATTTTTGTGCCTAATCATAGAAGGTAGTAATACTCAATATCGGCACTATTCAATTCTTTCTTAAAAAAAAAAAATTGGTATGAGAATGTTTTTATTAAAATTAAAATTAAAAACGGTATAAAAATACCCTTCTATTGATATAAAACTCACTATTACAAGAAAGGGTTTTTAAATAAAAACTAGAAATGTCCTTGTTCCCTAGACTTTGTTGATGTGTGTATGTATTTCATCGAATATTTTTATTTATAATATCGCGCCTATATCCCGGAAGGGGTAGGCAGAGGTGCTAGCACCCACATTTCGCCAGTTTATGTTTAGGTCCCAATAGGTGGCGCGTCTATTGCCATTAACGGGGCACTTGTGAACCTGCGATAAATACGCACATAACTTCGAATTCAGTGATTTAAGAAAACCACTCAGAGTATGTTTCATGAATAACAATACAAGTAAAATTGAAAAACTCAGTGCAGAGTTAGTTAGTAGGTAGTTAGAGTTAGTTAACAAGCACGAGGCGAGCGAGCGAAGCAAGCGTGCCGCGGTAGCGCGGTATAGACCCACTCCCAGTGGGTCAACGATAGTAGTGTTAATGGGCAGGATTCGAACCCGGGTCCTCTCGATCGTATTCAAATTCAAATTCATTTATTTGCAAAAATGTGGTTAAAAAGATGTCAGGTCCAATAGTTTTGTGCGGCACATTTACCATTTTATGGCACGCAAACATTTAATTACACATCATTACGAATACAATCATTATTATTTCAGCACACGTCCTATAAGTCAATTGAAATTCTAAATATTAGTCACAAAAATAATGGTCTGTACTGTACTGCCGACTCCTTAATCACTAAGCTAGCGACGCTTCAATTGAAAATGTCTATGTTTCAGATGAAGTGTCTGATATGCTTGGCGTCGTACGCGTCGCCCACCGTCTCCATACAGTGCTGGCACGTGTACTGCGAGGTGAGTCACTTGGAAAGAAAGAAAGAAAGAAAGAAAGAAAGAAAGAAACTACTACAACTACAATCCGCACTATAAAATGGCGACATGAAAAATGAGGACGTTCGTCATCTTTTTTTTTTTATACCACTTAGGTGGCAGACAAGCACACGGCCCACCTGATGAAAAGTGGTTATCGTGGCCTATGGACGTATGCAACACCAGGGGTGTCACACTCGCGCTGTTGACCATGAAGAAACATTCTGATGCCCCTCTTGAAGCACCCCATATTGTAGGTACTTGGGAAAACCGCAGCAGGGAGGTTACTAGTTAGGTTACAGGGAGGGACTTAGGTTGAGTATGGTAAAGCATACCCCACACTCCGAGGTGAAGGTTTCCAATGCTACTAGGATTGACGCTAGGATCAAGAAGAAGATGGACATTATTTTAACGTGCAGAAATCTACTCAGATACCCTCCGCCTAAACCAGCGGGGTGATTATCTCGGGCTCGACCCGATTAAAACCGCACGGTCGCCTTGGACCATCTGTTGCCGAAGGTGATGTACCTTCTGGCATATACCTCGCGCGCCCCGACTGACCCAGGGCTATAGAAGGCCCCATCGGGTGTGGGACTACGACGTCCTTATCTTTCCCCAGAAAAAGGCGGAGCCACTAATCACGTGGCTCTGCTAGAGTGACAGGCGGCTCCACGTATCACCCCCAGACGTGAAGAAGAACATAACATAAACTAAAATGAACTCCCTGCTGCGGTCTTCCCATGCGCCTACAATATGGGGTTCTTCAAAAGGGGCATCAGGAGGTTTCTTCAGGGTCGGCAGCGCGAGTGTGATGCTCCTGCTGTTGCACGTGTCCATAGGCCACGGTAACCACCTCCCATCAGGTGGGCCGTGTGATTGTCTGCCACCTGAGTGTTATGAAAAAAAACTCACGCCTATATCCCCGAAGAGGTAGCCAGAGGTGCTAGCACCCACATTTCGCCAGTTTATATTTAGGTCCCAATGTAATACGTGACGGGCCTATTGCCATTAACCGGGCAACATTAGACATTGGACTTTGTGATCATTTTTAACATTTAATTGAGGCGAAAATAATGATTTTTATTACTAGAATTAGCTTACTTTTTACTTAAATTGTGATCATATTTTACTTTACCCACGGTAACCTAGCTGCATGTGTAATGGACTGCTGAGATGAGGTATCCGGTTCGATCCCAAGATTTACCATGGCACACACCAATAACTTTTCGAAGTTATGTGTGTATTTATCGCAGGTTTTCTTATAAACCTGCGATAAATACACACATAAATTCGAAAAACATGGAAAAGTCATTGGTGTGTGCCAATTTAAAACCTGGGATCGAGCCCGAGACCTCGTCTCAGCATTCCATTACCCACACCACTAGGCTACCGCGTGACGAAGATTGACTAAAAACGATATATTTTGCAGGTATGCTGGCTCCAGTCTCTCCGAGCGAAGAAGATATGTCCACAATGCAATGCTATCACCACAGCGCAGCATCTCAGACGAATTTACATGTGAACAGTATCCTTAGTATTGTACAGGACAGTATATCAGTGAAGGTTGAATTGTTTTAAAAGGGAAGCCGATGGACAATGCGAGGGATATGCCAGACAACCAAAAAACGACCCACAGGCGGCGTGCGTTTTAGTCGGTTCGAGTCCGACATAACCTCTTCCACCGGCTCCGGTGGGGGGGTATCCGTGGGGATATTGCGCGCGTAAAAAAAAAACCGATGAATAAAATGACTCAGCCTTAGGATACATGACTCGAATCAACAATAGTGCCTGGAATACGACAATAGGCTCACCCCTTATTACGTGGGATTGATTTACATGATTTTTTTTTCCACAACGCTATCTAGACCCATTGGTGGCGCATGGCCGAGTGCGGTAATGGACTGTATTGCGGGAAGTAGCTAACTGTTCTATTGACGCTTTACACACAAAACAAGACAGGTGGCCGGGCTGCCGCGGATTCGATCCAGGCAGTGAATGCAGCCCGAGAAATTAGGAGAGGATGCACTAACCTTCACGACACACGTGTTTTCATCGCAGCCGGTACACGGATCTTCTCTTCCTTGCTCAGGAGCTGCCGTCAGCATCACTAGATCGCTTGAGGAACACACGAGAGGCACAATCCGATCGGTAAAGGTCTATGAAGCGGTAAAAATGTAACAAATATTATACATTTCTGAGAGACGCGAGCGCGGTCCGTCCGTCTTTACGCTGGCTAGTTCAAAGCGAGACTGAGTGTCTATATCACAAATGGCGGACGGAAGCTATATCTACTACTATTCTATGGTTAGTGCGGAAGGGGAGCTGGGTATAGAAGGAGTGTGTTTTCCGCGTCAAGAAATACAGCTTCTACATCGGCGCAACCACCCATGGTAAGCATAGCTTAACTAGCTTGTGTTATGGAATCTAGAATGTGGATAAACATACTTAGATAACAATTTTTTTTTTATAAATACATACATATCACACATAAAAACACTCAGACTAATGCAAATATACATATTCATGCATACAAATATATTGCACTAAGCGTGTGAAACCATGACCATGTGAAATGTGGGTGTTAATTCATTTCTGCCTAACCCTTCAAGGATAAAAGCCTAATTATGTATGTATAGAAAATTGTCTTACCTCATAGAACAATCATAGTATAAAAAAACTCCATCACGGCTTCCCTTTTCAGAGCAAGCCGGTACGAATCAGTTTATAAAGACCATTCGCCATTGGTGTATAAATGTAAGAGCAGAATGTGTTGCCGGGCATAGTGAACCTTCAGACCCTCGAATCTACTAATACCACTGTCATACCATGACACATGGACTATGCTTTAAAGTCTGAAATTAAATAGATTGTTTTAACAGTGTCCGTCATGTGACAGAGGCTTTAATTTAACAGAATCCAGGCCCAGGGCAATCACAATCTGTCTCGAGACACATTTATCGACGTTCTTTCCAGATTAGTGTATATCTATCACTTTCTTACGCTTTGGAATATTCGTAATCAGAGCGAGGTAGACAATAGAAGGTCAATTCTGGAATAAAAATGTATTAAAGTTGGAAGCATGCGTGGGGGAAGGGGGGAAAGGTGGGGACATGAGTGAGAGCAGGGGGAAAGGGTTGAAGAAGTTGTAATTGGATATTTGACAACTATTACAAAAAAAAAACTAAATAAAATGTATTTCACAAAAAGATGAATTTTAAATATATTTTTTTTAATTAAACCGGATTTTTTAAATCGCAGAAAATCTGTTGACAGCTCGCGTGACGTAACTATAAAAATTTTACTTAGCGTGACGGAAACTTTCGTTTGTTTGGTCTATGTGGATATTATTTAATGACGTCACGCGCAGTCGTCCTAATTAATAAGGTTTTACGGGAAAATGATTGAATTGTAACAGGTATTATATAAATTTCTACATCTTTTAAGATAGATTTCCGAAATTTGCCAAATACCCACTTGATGGGGGGAAAAAAGCTCAAGTCTCATCCCTCACGATTTCAATAAAAATTAGCCTGTACAATCTGCTATCTCGCTCTGATTTATTGATGGTTCTTAACGTAAGAAAGCGACAGAAATACATCTATCGATAAATATGCCTTGACCGCTTAAGGAATGGACTCCATTTGTCTTAAGCTATATGTCGGATAGAGAACCATTCCTTATTCGCCTTCTACGTCACGGGTAGAGAAGGGGTGGTCCTATTTTACTTTACCTGAAACCAACACTACCACAGTTTCTAAATAAATAAAGCTCAATAAATTTTGATTTAAAGTTATTATTTATAGTGTAATGACTGGTACACACCATGCAAAAGATAGCTAACAAAGTTTACCTGTACTATAGAGATACCGTGACCGCTGAACTGCGGCGTAGGAACGTGCGGGGAACGGGGTAGAGAAAGAAAGAACAGGAGTCGAGAGCGAGCGAGGCACTAGTACAGTGGCCGGGGTGCGAGGGACATGTCCCAGATAGTCTCACCTGCGGCCCACACAGTCGGCGTGCGTTTTAGTCGGTTCTAGTCCGACATAACCTCCCCCACCGGCTCCGGTAGTGCGGTATCCGTAGGGATTTTGCGCACAATAAAAAAAAGAAAAAGCAAGGTACTTCTTTTTACGTGCGGTTAATCCCCACGGATAGTCTCCTATCGGAGCCGGTGGGAGAGGTGATGTCGGACTCGAACCGACCAAAACTCACGACTTCTGTGGGTCGTTTGGTTGCTGAAGGTGTGGTTAACATGCATATCCCTCGCATCTCGGCCGACCCAGGGCCATCTCTCTCAATCTGGCCCACCTCTTGGGTGTGGGGACCACAGAGTCCCCACCACGTCCCCGGAAATGGTGAGGCGACTGTAATATATAGCTGACGAATATCGCCCATTTGCGTTCTTTTCGTTGGTGTGTACCTGTCAGAAGGTAAATGACAGATCGAAAAGAAATATATTGTTAAGCTAGTATAAGTGAAGGATCCCAATTCTGCTTGTCATAACACTGACACTGCAAAAATGCCATTGAATTAGAATTAGACTTTATTAACATAGCCTTAAAGTAAAAAATTAAAAGTCAACTTTTTTTTTACTTGCGCAAAATCCCCGCGGATACACCCCACCGGAGCCGGTGGAAGGGGTTATGTCGGACTCGAACCGACTAAAACGCACGCCGCCTGTGGGTCGTTTTGGTTGCCGAAGGTGAGATTGACAGGCATATCCCTCGTACCCCGGCCGACCCAAGGCCATCTCTTACGATCTGGCCCCTTTTCTCGGAATTAAATGGCATCTTGTAGAGTCAATGAAAAATTGTAATCAACTCTTTGTCATTTTATTTTTTACTTATGTTAAAAAAGTATAAAATTATATAAGCATAAATATAAGCACGCCTTTATCCCCGGAGGGTTAGGCAGAGGTGAATTAACACCAATATTTCAACAATCATTGGATTCGGACCCGCGTAAAAGGGGGTGAGCCTATTGTCGTCTTCCGGGCACTATTGCTCAATCCATGCATCTGAGGCTGAGTCTGGGCTATACTGTCTAAAATTGAATGGCATTTTTTGCAATGACAGTGGTTTGACAAGCAGAATCGGGGGACATGAATAATAAAATAACAAGAAATTATTGAAATTTAGAAGCAATGTATTAGTTGAGTGGGATTGGTGAAAAAAAAATCCTAGAACATACCATGTCTGGGATACCCATAAAAGCATTATAACAGTTCGCCATTATTTTTTCTGGGGAAGTACCTCCCCCCTACAGAATACCGCGGCCATAACAACTTCGTGTTGTGTTCCCGGCGGTGAGTAGGGTAGCCAGAGCTCACTGGAGAGTTTTTGCGCTGTCATTGGGAAGACCAAAAGCTTGTCCTGCTGTCTTGTACACTCTTACAGGGTTGGCAGCGCGAGTGTGACTCCTCTGGTGTTACACACATCCATAGGCCATGGTAACCACTTTCCATCAGGTGGGCCGTGTGCTTGTCAGTCACGTAAGTGGTATAAAAAAGGTCACTTTATTGAAATTGTATTCTATAATTAAAAATCTGAAGGATCGTAAAACGTAAATTCGACTGCTGCTTAAATTTCGAAACAAGTTTGACAGCGGGTGGTACCGATTCATTTTTTTTTTCGTGATGATGATACAACCTGTCTGCTGTTCAAGCTTGCTTCGATCTTTTTAACAGCAAGTCGGGATTTTTATTTCTGAATTTTTTTAATTGCAATTTAAATTTGCCGAACACTGGCTGAGACCAGTTTTTCTTCAGTATACCAAGCTTGAAAATTAGCAGCATCTGGGTTCTGGGTATGTATGCATGCGCATTTGTAATAATGGCGAACTATTATATTATATTATACTCCATACGCTTAGATACTTAACTAAACGTAAAAATCTTAATGTGTCTTTTTAATAGGTACGTTTTATTTAAAAACTCAGTTTAGTAATATTTTTCTGTTTAGAAACTCATTTTATAGATTAAAAACCGATATTGTACCACTAAACTTCATTTGGTTAGGTGCTTCAATCAATCAATTAGCCCACTGCTGGACATAGACTTCTCCAAATGTTGGGAGGCTAGGTACTTAACTAAAGGTTAACAATCAGGTTCGATCCCTGGTTTTGCCAAGGCACACACCAATGACATTTTGATGCTTTTCGAAGTTGTGTGTATTTATCGCAGGTTTATAAGACCAAAAAATGCTGGCGCGATTGGCCACGTGCGGTAGTGGACTGTATTGCGGGGATGTAGATAACTGTTCCATTGACGCTTTACACACAAACAAGACAGGTGACCGGGTTGCCGCGGATGTGATCTAGGCAATGACTGCAACCCGAGAAATTAGGAGAGGATGCACTAACCTTCACGACACACGTGTTTTCATCGCAGCCGGTACACGGATCTTCTCTTCCTTGCTCAGGAGCTGCCGCCAGCATCACTAAATCACTTGAGGGACATACGGGAGGCACAATCCGATCGGTAAAAGTCTATGAAGCGGTAAAAATGCAACAAATATTATTCATTTTTGAGAGACGCGAGCGCGGTCCGCCTTTACGCTGGCTAGTTCAAAGCACTCCACCGGTTAATGGCAATAGGCTCGCCACCTATTACATTGGGACCTAAACATAAACTGGCGAAATGTGGGTGCCTAGCACTTCTGCCTACCTATTTGGGGATATAGGCGTGAGTTTCTGAGATGAGAGAGAGAGGTTAACAAACTTGTAGCGACTTTTTATAAAAACACATATTAAACGAATAAACTTGACTAAGTAGTGGTTCGATTTTGGTTTTTAGGGTTTAAAATGAGTTTCTAAACAGAAAAAATATCAATAAACTGAACTTTTAAATAACATATTGAAGATTGTTTACGCTGAGGATCGCATGCCAAACTGCCCGCGTTGCCTCAAAACTCGAGCGTCTGAGCTCGATGAATGGCCTTCCCCTCTCCCCCTTTCTGCCCCATGAACACAGGCCTGGGGATGATGGGTGGAGCCGCCCAGTTCACCCTGGCAGAAGCAGGCCGCGACCGACGAGTTTGTGACTCCCGTGCTTCATACGAGGAGGACCAGATTGAGATAGATGGCCCTGGGTCGGCCGGGGTGCGAGGGATATGGCCGTCAACCTCACCTTAAGCAATCAAAAACAATCCACAGACCGATTTAGGGGGGGGGGGGGGGTATTTATGACTATCTAACCGTATGGAGTATAGACTAAGAGTAGTTAGTATTAGAAGATAAGTTGCCTTCTGTGAAGATGTGTGTACAATAATAGTTATATATATAAAGATACCACAATGCGTGTAAATAACATTATTTTTTCTATGAATTGTTGTTTTTTTAAATCATCACCATACCTTTTTCCAAATCCCTTCGGATTTCCTTCGTAAAACGGCGCGGCTGTCGGGCTCGAACCGACTAAAACCACATGCCGTCTCAGATCTACAAGACTATTCATATGCGGCTAAAGTCCAAAATGAAATACATTTGCTTATGAAGTGTGTGCGGAACGGAGCTGAGAGGGTGTTACTTATGAGTGACTTAAACCTGAATGGGTTGGGTTCAGTCTATGCTCCCCGAGCCAACCTCCGACAAGGCCAGAAGGATATATGTCGTTTGGTCACATCTGCCAATAGTTCCCAACAGTGAGGTTAAACTAGGCGTGAACTGGAAACAACAAAGAATGTGTTACTAGTACAGGATACGATGGGGTTGACATATCTGTGTAGATAAAAACCCCCAAAAAAACCAGATAAAAAAAATTAAATAAAAAAGTTCATTACATTTTTTTCATTCACTCTAAGGTTACATATATAATTTTTTACTTTTTAGACAACACGAAGGTAAAGTCTGAAAATAAATGTCATTTTTTGCAGTGTCTGTGGCATGACAGTGACTTTGACATGGACATAAAATTAGCAGTTTTCTTATTTTCAAAATTAAAATAAACCCAAAAAGCTGTAGTAAAGTACGAATGCCTATTTCAATGTGTAACAAGTTTGACATAGCGCCATCAATCTCCTTTATAAACTGTCAGAGACAAAGTAATGCGCGCGCTTTTGTTTTTTTTTTTAGCACGGGCACCCGCGCTCTGTGCGGCCAGCACGTACCAGCCAGTAATGCAGACAATTTGCGTTCGATAGATGGCGAGCCTATTGCCATTAACCGGGTACTTATAAACCTTTTTTTTTATACCACTTAGTTGGCAGACAAGCACACGGCCCACCTGATGGAAAGTAGTTACCGTGGCCTATGGACGTCTGTAACACCAGAGGAATCACAGTCGCGCTGCCAACCTTGTAAGTACAGAGTTTCTGTGCCGTCAGTAGAAGACAAATCAGAACAAGCCTTTAGTCTTCCCACTGACGGCACAAATTCTCCAGTGAGCTCTGGGTACCCTACTCACCGCTGAGAACACAACACGAAGTTATTATAACCGCGGTATTCTGTAGGGCGGAGGTACTTCCCCAGTCGGAGGAGCTGCTCAATCGGGCGGAAATACCGCCGTGTCCTACCTCCTTACAACCTGCGATAAATACACACATAACTTTGAAAAGTCATTGGTGTGTGCCATGGTAAAACCTTGGATCGAACCCGACACCTCGTCTCAGCAGTCCATTACCCATACCACTAGGCTATCGCGGTTTCTATGAATTTGAATTCGATTTCTATGAATGTTCCAAATTCAAATTACTTTTCCGCCAGCTAAATTTTCCTTAACAATAAATAAAATTTTGCTCCCGCTTATAGAGGAACAAAATATCACTTTTCGAATAGAAGGGATAAAAATAATAATTAAATTCAATCATAACTTTTATTGTATTTAATGTTATATTTTGCATGAAGGTGATTAGAACATGAAATATTTTATCTTTTATATTAAATTGCAATGTCTAATTAATATTTAGTGATTAAATTCTCGTCATAATGTAACTTTATTGCATGCCAATCTGGCTGAAATATGGTGTGCTTGTAACACCTTTGCACCCATATATATCACAGTAAAATAAATTGAATTGAGAATTCGACATGTATTTACTGTAGGGAGATTTGGCGCCAACACGAAGAAGTGCGCGTAGCGTTATTTTTTTTTCGAAATTAGTGTGAATTCGAGTCTTTATTAAAAATGATGGATTTTTAGACATACCATCTTCAACAACACACAGAGTAGGAAACTGGCATATTAAATTGAATTATGACTTCGTGCTGGTTCCAAAGAGGCCGTTCAAGTATTACGTTAGCAGATTTATTACAATTATTTAACTACCCTCTCCCTTGTCAGCAAAAGATAATATAATATAATTCTTATAGCAAAAGTAAGCAGAACTCGTACCCCGTCCCTCCCCCCTACCGCATGCTTACGTAAACATTGGTACCAATATGCATTTTTTTTCAGGTTTGTTTTTTTAATAACGTATGGGTAATGTATGCTATATTTTGTGTTAAAAGTAAATAACTAATAAACTTACGTAATCATGATCTAGTCGCCCCGCCCCCATTTTCATCAAAAATAAGCAATGCAAAGACCCCACTCCCCCCTTAAGTGCTTACGTAGTAATGGAACGGTCCCAAATCACCCTATAAACCGATAGTAAAGTCTCTACCACTAGCAATCATCATTGATCGTCATCATTATCATCAAGAATCATTCAAATTTTGATATTATAATACAAAATAAGACTTAGCTTAAAGGACTTGCAACCATGTCATTTTTTTTTTTAAATCTTAATTATAAGAAATGATACAGCAATAAAGACTATATCATTTTATTTATTTATTCATTAATTTATTACATGTATTCTATGGTCAGACTAGTCTCTATGGTCGGACTCTCTATCTTTAGACTCAATGGTCGGACTAGTATCTTTTGTAAGCTTTAAACATAGCTTTATTGCAATTTATTGGAACGCATGTGTGTGTTAAAGTGACAATTTAAATGAACCCTTTGCCTGAAGCGTCTTTTACATACACTACATTCATAAGGTTTCTCACCAGTATGCGTTCGATAATGTTTTTTTAAATCGCCACTGTCCTTAAATCTTTTATCACATACATTACATCGGTGCGGTTTGACATCATTGTGTGCGAGCACGTGAATATCTAATTCTGTAGTATGACTAAAACATTGATTACACACATTACACTGATATGGTTTGTTACTAGTATGTATACGTTTATGTTTGGTCAAAGTAGTAATTTGTATGAAGCGTTTCTTGCATACTTTACACTGATACGGTCTGTCACCGGTATGTCCCCGAATATGCCTTACTAAATCACTTTTTCTCTTCATAATTTTCTTACAAAAGTCGCATATGAATTGTCTATCACTATTTTCTAAAGTAATCTTACTATTTGGTTTATTTGTGTTAATATTATTAGTTATCTTTTTACATTTTACTATTTTAGCATTCCGTTTGACGTCGTGCAGAGAAGATGCAGGTTTTCGTTTCCGCGACCTCTGACGGGACTTCCCCGGAACGTGAGAATCTAAATAATAAAGTAAACACATTAAACCAACTAATATTATAAATTTTGAAATTTTTGGAGATCGATTACGATAGAATTTTTTTTATCGGTTCATGCGGGATCGAACCCGCAATCTTTGCCTTACAGTGGTAATGCTCTAACCACTGAGCCACTGCAAGACGGAAGGGTTGGATAGCTTCATGCAAGGTTCGGTAGGTTTCGTTTATTCATTACTAGATGACTCAACCCAGCTTCGCCCATTACAGTAGCGTGATGTTATATAGCCTTCCTCTATAAACGGCCTGCTCAACTACAACTTATTCAATTCGGGCAAGTAGTACTAGAGATTAGTGCATTCAACCAAACAAACTGCATCTTTATAATATTAGTATACGTTCAAATCAATTAAGATAAAGAAAAAAATTAATCGCTTCAGGCGAGATTGGAACCCGCGATCTTTCTCTTACAATTCAATTCATTTATTTGCTTCGAATATGGTTACATTATAAGTCTTAAAAACTAGTGAATACAGCATATTCTGCCCCGTAGAGCGTGCAAATTTTAATGTCAGGCATAATGTCAAACAATAAATTAATCAGTTGTAAGTTTTAATGTCAGCAGGTACATAAGCATAATGTCAAATATATATTTATCCGTCTATAATATTGTGGTATTCTTATCGTCAAGGTATTGTTGTACACTGTAATACATTTTGTTTAATAAAAAGTCATGTACATGTTTTTTAAATTTTGTCAGTGGCAGTTCTTGTAGCGGCAGAAGGGGGAACGCTCTGACCAGTAAGCCACAGAACCTTCGCCCGAAACCATCCAAATTCTTCTACACATATATCCGTCTTACGGCGACGGTTTGGCGGGATCGAATCTTGTCTGAACCGGTCCAATTTTTTTCTATAGCTTCGATCAATCAATCAATCAATCGATTTGAATATTTAGCATACTATATGCTTTAAAATTTCATTCCATTAGTAACATAATTTAACATAAACTCACGCCTATATATCCCCGAAGTGGTAGCAAATTTCGCCAGTTTATGTTTAGGTCCCTGTCTAAGTATGTTGTTTTAATATTATATTTGTAACTTTAGTTCCTCAACTTGTCAATAGATGGCGTTGACACTTGTGTCTGAATCGCGCTATTAAGATTTTCGAACATGTATTTAAATACTAAGAGGTTAAATATATTAGGGGATTCCATTCTAAGTGTGGTGTTTCGTTTCGGGATTCTCTTTGTGACGTGTACAGTTCCAATGTAATAAGTGGCGAGCCTATTGCCATTAACCGGGCACTTATAAACCTGCGATAAATACACACATAACTTTGAAAAGCATCGAAAAGTCATTGATGTGTGCCATGGTAAAACCTGGGATCGAACCAGTTGTTCAATTAAGCAATATTATAGCTACACTATATTTAGCATGTCAGAACATTGACTGACGAAATATACGATTCTCATATTCATGTTTAAAACCCTGTACCTACAAAATTTCTGCAAATAAACATATTTCATTTCATTTCAGAACCCGAGACCTCGTCTCAGCAGTCTATTACCCATACCACTAGGCCATATACAATACCATTAGTATACGTTATTTACTTGCGGTGGCGCGCCTCCCCGTTTCCGGGGACGAGTTGGGGACTCTGTAGTCCCCACACCCGAGAAGAGGGCCAGATCATGAGAGATGGCCTTGAGTCGGCCGGGGTGCGAGGGATATGTCTGTCAACCTCACCTTCGGCAACCAAAACGACCCACAGGCGGCGTGCGTTTTAGTAGGTTCGAGTCCGACATAACCTCTCCCACCGGCTTCGGTGGGGAGGTATCCGTGGGGATTTTGCGCACGTAAAAAAAAAATAGTATACGTTATTTATGGCACTTACTTTTTATTATATCTTTGTATTGGAATTCAATTGGTATTTGGTCTTTCCAGAGAGGCTGGTTGATATTTTCTACTGTTCCATTTTCTTCTATGAGGTCCGGTTCTGTCTTAATAGCTGGAAAATAAATATTTATCTAGAGTGAGATTGATGTACTTTAAAGAAATTATGGAAAGAAGTAGGAAAATAGCCTCCCTTTTTTAGAGCTCTGTGCCCCAAGAGGAAAAAATTGGGAACATTTAAAGGAAAACTTGGTTATTCGTCGGTCTGTCTTTCTGTCTGTCTGGCATTCATTACCAGCTCACGTGTTTCCTTCTCCCTACAGTCCCGGGTCCTTTAAGCGAGGCGTGAAAAAGCAGAGCTGACAATGATTGATATCTTAAAAAATGCTGTATGTTGAACTTTTCACGCCAAAATGTATGTTACAAAAAATCACTAAAATTTATTGATTAGGGTATCAAAACATAACACACATTAACATAAACTCACGCCTATATGCCCGAAGGGGTCGGCAGAAGTGCTAGCACCCATATTTCGCCAGTTTATGTTTGGTCCTAATGTAATAGGTACTTATAAACCTGCGATAAATACACACATAACTTCGAAAAGTCATTGGTGTGTGCCATGGTAAAACCTGGGGTCGAACACGAGACCTCCTCTCAGCAGTCAGTTACCCATACCCCTAGGCTATCTCGTTAATTCGCGTTAACAGTATTGTATACCAATGTTATACTTACGTATGCCAAAATACTCTGCGGGTTCTTCCTTGATTATTTCGACAGGGAGCTCAAATATAGAGTTTAAAGGTAAATTTTCAATGTTTAAACTAGTACAATTTTCTTTTAAAACACCTCCTTCTGGAAATATAAAGTATAGCAAAGTATAGATTGACGGCCGCGTACGAAGGCAACTCGGGCGTCGGAGGTCGATGAACGACCCCCGCCCCCCATGAGCGCAGGCCTGGGGGTGACAGGTGGAGCCGCCTGTCACCCTGGCAGATGCAGGCCGCGGTGGTAGCGCGCTTTTCCGTTTCCGGGGACGAGTTGGGGACTCTGTAGTCCCCACACCCGAGAAGAGGGCCAGATCGTGAGAGATGGCCCTGGGTCGGCCGGGGTGCGAGGGATATGCCTGTCAACCTCACCTTTGGCAACTAAAATGACCCACAGGCGGCGTGCGTTTTAGTCGGTTCGAGTCCGACATAACCTCCTCCACCGGCTCCGGTGGAGAGGTATCGGTGGGGATTTTGAGCACGTAAAAAAAAAAGTATAGACTGACGGTAACCGCTGTACTGTGCTTAGGTACGAGCGTGGCGAGACGGTGAGTTTTTTTTTATACCTCTTAGTTGGCAGACAAACACACGGCTCATCTGATGATGGACGTATGCAACACGGGGTGTCACACTCGCGCTGCCGACCATGAAGAAACCTTCTGATGCCCCTCTTAAAGAACCCCATATTGTAGGCGCTTGGGAAAACCGCAGCAGGGAGGTCATTCCACATACATTCCTAACTTACCTTCATAATCTTCAGGTTCATTTTTAATGTTAAATAACATCTGTTCAGTTTCAATTTTGTCGTCACTGGAATTCCCATCGATCACACCCCTCTGACAACTGCAACGGGGTAAATTCTCACAGCACGGTACCCCTACACTGAACTGTACCACTGAATTCTCTATTTTAAGATTCTGCATTCTAGAACATTCTGGTTTTGTTCTCTGGTTTAACTGCAAATATAAATATAAATATATTAAAACCGCGGTAGCCTAGTGGTATGGGTAATAGACTGCTGAGACGAGGTCTCGGGTTCGATCCCAGGTTTTACCATGGCAAACACCAATGACTTTTCGATGCTTTTCGAAGTTATGTGTGTATTTATCGCAGAATTATAAGTGCCCGGTTAATGGCAATAGGCTCGTCACCTATTACATTGGGACCTATTGTTTGTTGTTGCATTGTTTAATGTATCACCTTTGTACCCCCAGTGTTGAACGAAATAAAGTTGATAATTGATAATTGACCTAAACATAAACTGGCGAAATGTGGGTGCTAGCACCTCTGCCTACCCCTTCGGGGATATAGGCGTGAGTTTATGTTGTGTCATGTTATATTAAAATATATAGATAGATACGTCGTACGCACTCGAAAATATATAATTATTATTTTTTTATATACGTGCGCAAAATCCATAACACACATAATAATCACGCCTTTATCCCCGGAGGGTTAAGCAGTGGTTTTAACTTTACCCACATTTCACCAATCATTAAATTCGGTCCCTCGTAATAGGGATGAGCCTATTGCGTCGTTATCGTTGACTTGAGCCATGCATCTGAGGTTGAGCCTCGACTGTATATTTCGGTATGATGTTAAACAGCCCTATCCCTTAGTCGCATTGCACGACACCGCATGGGAAGAGATGAGGTGGTTCAAATTCTACTCTACCGGGAAATATTCTGACAAATAAACTTTTCTTTCATTTCAATGTTTGCATGCATGAATATGGGTATAGACATTGGTATGTATGTATGTAAATATTTGCATTATGCGGAGATAGAACCCTCACCTCCTCCGTAACGGCCGCCACGCTACAGAAGCTGTCTAGGAAATGACGTAATAACTCACCAGATTATCACTCATCATCTGATTCAGAATCTCTTCACTCTGCAGACATTGTTTTCTAAGGACGTAACTGCGCCCAAGCTTCAAGTAGCAGATGTGGCAAGCGTGTGTCGATCTGCCGTCCTTTGTTTCAAGCTGTGAAACCGAATACTCTTCACATTTTATATAGGTTATGTTACATAGGAAATTGCCGATTTTTTTTTTTAATAAATCGGAGGAAACCCAATTTTCAGTACTAACATTTTTGCATATTTTTAGGAATGACAAATCCAAATTTAATGTTTTTTTTTTGTGTGAATGTGACCACATTAAGCTAACAGACACTTTTATTATATTTATGTAAAGTGACAGCTGTAAAAAAGTAATACGAAATTTATTATCAAAATGGATAGCATTTAGGAAGTACTGTTTTTGAAGATTGAATTTAATTAATCAAGCGGCCAATAAATACAAGGCCAAGGGTGATCCTCCGCTTCACATCACTGTTGGATTGTTGTCCATTGTTGTTTTAATAATAATAATAATAGTAATATTTTTTATTCAGAATAAGATTTTACATTTGATTACATTTATTACATTGTTGTTTTAAGATAAGATAATATTAATCTTTAATGTACTCCAACGAATTACAGTGCGTGTACAGAGGTACAGACAACATTATCAAAAATGAACAAATGGCAGCTTTATCTCTACGAGTGATCTCTTCCAAGCATTAATTTGCTATCATATAATTTTTTTATTTTATTCACTCCTGTAAATCCTCAAAGGAGTAGGTAGATATGTATAATTTGTGATAGAAGATTCACCTAGGACAAATGCCTAAGCACTCCTTATAACCTAATTTAATTGCATCTAACTTCTACCTACACCCCAGGACTGATATAAGGAGAAATTTATAGTGTACCTTTTGAAATAAATTATTTCAATCTTAAAAAAAAAAACGACGGGTTGCACTCCGGGAGTGCCGGCAGAAATTAAAACTTGAATATTAACGTGGTGCATTTTGATATTTTGGAATGGTTAGAGAATAATTTTGTACAAATTGCTTTCATTATCAGCATAAAAGTACTATTATTTATGTGGTGGAATACAATATTCATTTATTTTTATTTTATTCACTCCTGTAAATCCTCAAAGGAGTAGGTAGATATGTATAATTTGTGATAGAAGATTCACCTAGGACAAATGCCTAAGCACTCCTTATAACCTAATTTAATTGCATCTAACTTCTACCTACACCCCAGGACTGATATAAGGAGAAATTTATAGTGTACCTTTTGAAATAAATTATTTCTATTCTTAAAAAAAAAAACGACGGGTTGCACTCCGGGAGTGCCGGCGGAAATTAAAACTTGAATATTAACGTGGTGCATTTTGATATTTTGGAATGGTTAGAGAATAATTTTGTACAAATTGCTTTCATTATCAGCATAAAAGTACTATTATTTATGTGGTGGAATACAATATTCATTTATTGCGCTATCGTACACAAACATGACAATTTATATTACATTAAAAATTTAACACTTCGCAACTATTACAATTATTTTACATTAAAAAGTTTATCACCGCCATCACACATGTGACAGTCGTGTGACATTCGCGCAAGCGCCCTACCCCGCCTGTCCTCTCTCCATCTGTCTTACGAATTTTCGATCAGGTCACGTGTCCTGACGCGAGTTTAGAAATTTTTACCCATTCCAAAAAAAGTACACAGCGCCGCTAAAGAAGATTTCACTTCAAAAATTGGCTCTGGTTTAGAAGTCATAGGGGGTAAGTTTTCATGAGCTGTATATTTACTATTGGTTGGAGAACAGTTCCATGCCTCAAATATTTTCTACGAGACCCAAAGGAATAAACAGGGTAGCCAGAGGTCCTAGTCTACTTCTATGTGGACCACAACGCCAAACAATCAAGATAGGTTAAGATTGGAAAAAGTAAAATACTCAGACGGGACATTCCAAATCGCCTCCATATGGTTGTATGGTAGAATTTGGAATGCTCAACGGGTGGCTCGGTAGCTTAGTAGTGAGAGCATAACCGATATAAGTGACTGGTTGCGGTTTAAGTCCTGTCTGAGCATTTAACTTTTGCCTATCTTAATTGGTTTGAATAGTTGTATTGAATCTATACTAATATTATAAAGCTGCAGAGTTTGTTTGTTTGAATGTGCTAATCTCTGGAACTTCTGATCCGATTTGAATGATTCTTTCAGTGTTGGGTAGTCCATTTATCGAGGAAGGTTTAGGCTATATATCATCACGCTACTACTTAAGGGAGCGGAGCATTGATAATAAATGTTAACAAATCTGGCAATTTTTCATACATATTTTGAAGACTAAAACATACGAGCTCAAAGGGATATGAAGCTTCAAAATATACCTCGGGCGAAGCTGGGGTGGGTCAGCTAGTATTGAATAAAGCTAGACCAAGATAATCTTTCTTCCGGCCCCATGCTAGGAACTAACCTGTGTTACGGTAGCAGGAAGAATAATTGCCATACTAATTGCCTTAAAATTACATGAAATCGAGATAGAATCGTTGTAAACATTTTTTTTTATTAAGTTTAATTGTTTAAGAATTCTTCAGTAAGCTTACCGGTTTCATGGTCATAATTTCGTACAATTCTTGAAGATGTGTATTAGATAACGGATGCAGATGAGCCTTATGGGAAGAGTCCCTGCTTAAACAAATTCTGCACATCTGGAGTTTTGCCATTGTTTTGAATGCCAAAAACGAACACAGTGGAAGAGTCACTGGGCGTTTTGTGTATTATTTTTTAATTCATAATACCCAAAATTATTTATTAAATAATCACATTTCCCCATATGTCCCATACTTTGTTTTAAAATCAATCAAACCAAATCAAACTGTCAATGTGACACAATCTTTTGTCACTCTTGAGCAGAGCAAAGACTTGAGGTTGGTTCATTTTCGTTTACTCCACATGGCTGGCTCCTAATCCTCTTTGGCTCCCAGTGATGCCAACTTGGGGGTTTTCTCCCTAAATTTAGGGAGAAAAAATCTATACAGGGGGTTTTTTAGGGATAAAATTTTAATTGTTTTTTTTTTTAATTGCAGTAGGTACTCTCCATACTCCACACTTGTGTTCAATAAAAGTTTATAAAAACATTTGAATTGATTAAATGATTATCATTTGATCAATTCAATTTTTTTTTAACCTATATATTTTATTAACCATCAATGACTGAGTTGTTACTAGATGGTGCTGATGCATATGTCTATATTATACTAGCCGTAACAGCTGACAGCTAAATTTATAATTGTTATTGGGAGTTTAAAATAATTGTTTTATTTAAATGTAATTTAAATAATATAATTTAAATAATCAGATATCAAATATCAATAAATATGTGTTTATTATTGACTTATCTTAAAAATGTTGTATTGTTATTATTTATTCCTTAAAAAAAAAAACAAAGAGCTTACGTTGGTAAGTAAATGAAATAAAATATAAATTAATTGAATTTACATTTCATTGTTTGTAGGATTTAAAAATACAATTGTATTATTTAATATTACTAAATATCTATTCTAATTTGTTTCATTATATTGAAAATGGTATACTTGTGTCATAGTTGGGGAGTTTTAGTTTGAATTTAGTGGGTTTTGAAATTGCTTTAGGGGGAAAGTTTTCAAACAGTTGGCGACACTGTTGGCTCCTATGGTTGACTCCAAAGAGAAATATTGTAAGGCTGAATCTCTTGCATCTATGGCAAACCTATGGGTTGAATACCGTGCACGAATAGGGAGTAGCACAGAATATACTACGCTTTGATACTACGTAAGAAACAAACCGTATTTCAAACCTCTTGGCCTAATTTTATTGCTGTTGAAATAAGGAATATAATTCTTTGAAAATTATAGTAGGACAAACCGATACGGATACAATTATCAGTACCCTTACAATTTCTTAAAAAAATAAGAAGAAAAAAAAGATATCTGTCATAAGCCAAATTGACAATGTCGTTCATGTCATTATTCAAAGAGAATACAATACTACGGCTACGTAAGATCTAATATAATCTGTCATTATTGACAGATATGCAGTTATAAAAAAATATATTTATTTATTGCTTTCATTGTTTATTGAATTTCTGTTAAGATTTCTTTAAGAAAAGCTGTGTTGCAGTTGCATTTTGCAAAAGCATTTATAAAACTGTGGATAGATTTCTATTCTATTCTAGAATCCTTTAAATAGGTGTTTTATATCAAGAGTATTAAACCTCATGAAGAAAAATCGTATTAAATAAAGTTCAGTTAAATTAAGACTGTTTAATTTATAAAACTTAAGTTAATGTTGACAATTTTCTTTCTTTGGTCTTGCTCTAGTAAAGCGGGGCAGCATTCCAAGATCTTCAAATCAGTGTATTACTTAGTTCTAATAACTTTAAAAACATAGCGTGTATTTTTATACGTATTACTTTTTTTTTTTTTTTTAAAGAGGGCTTGGTACACACGAGTATACCTTATTGTCAAGTGTAAAGTAAAAAATGGATAAACTGCCTATGTGTAGAATTTGCTTGGCAGAGAATGTTAAGATGCACGTAATAACCAACTCTCTCTATCAAGAAATATATCAACGACTTACCATGATGCCGGTAAGGTATATTAATATTCTCTTTGACTCCTTGGCGTTGTGGTAGTCCATTCGACTGCTACGCAGGGGGTGTAGGTTAGATTCCCACTTAGTACAAATATTTGTATGCATGAATATATGTAAGTATCATACGAGGCGAATAAGGGATAGGGCTGTTTAACATCAGACAGGTACTTACAGCCCACACTCAGACTCGAGCGAGTCAACAAGACTGTCCGGAATACAGCAAAAGGCTTACTCCCCTATCACATGGGACCGAATACAATTATTGGTAAAATGTGAGTGTTAATTCACCTCTGCCTAACCCTCCAGGGTTAAAGGCGTGATTACATGTATGTTATTTAGAAATAAAAATATCTCTCAGTCATGGAAATATACATGAAAATGTTTGATTCTCTCTGAATATGTTGAAAAAGCATCTACACTGATATATATGCATTGAGTAGGAATTTAATCCCCACCCCAGTATAGCAGTCTCATTCATTACTGCAACCCCACAGTGGCTGCCCTCTCCCTAGCTACATCATCTTTCACACAGTTTATCTATCTCCTCTTAAATCTTCCTCTCCTATAGATAAGTGAGAGATTAAAAGAAATATTCTCAATCATCAAGACATATTTATTGAAATTTATTTTTTAACACAGTAGTTTATGACCACTAGAGGACGCCACATTAGATTAAGTGACACATTATATAGCCTATAACCAGCCGACGACTAAGATGCTTCTAACAATACCTCATTTTTCCAGTTCTAATAAATGGTTGAGGATCTCTCAGGAACAGATGAACCTACATACATACATATCCTGTCAAAATCATAACCCTCCTTTTGCTACGCCGTAGTCGGGTAATAATAACAACTGTTCCACAGTTCGAGACCAAGGACAGCAGACCGATACAGGCTTGTTACATCTGCTGCGCCCGACTTCGGAACTCCTACGAGCTGCGGAAGAACTGTCTGCAAAGTGAGGAGCTGTTCACGCAGATGCTGCAGACCAGCGCGGTGAGATAGTTATTATAACTTCCAATTGTGGAGAGCAGAGAGCCTTTTATGTGTGAGTGTGTGAGTGCGTGAGTGTGTGAGTGCATGAGTGTGTGAGTGTGTGTGTGTATGTGTGTGAGCATGTGAGTGCGTGTGTCAGGGTGTAAGTGTGTGAGTGGGTTAGTGCGTGAGTGCGTGTGTGATTGTGTGAGTGCGTGAGTGCTTGTGTGAGTGCGTAAGTGTGTGAGTGCGTGAGTGTATGAATGCGTGAGTGTGTGAGTGCGTGTTTGTGAGAGTGCGTGAGTGTGTTAGTGCGTGAATGTGTGAGTGCGTGAGTGTGTGTGTGTGAGAGTGCGTGAGCGTATGAGTGCGTGAATGTATGAGTGTGTGAGTGCGTGAATGCGTGAGTGCGTATACCTGAATTTGGAAATATGAGCAAAAGTTGCGGTAACTGATATCCGCTCTGCCGCGGGCAAAGCCTAATCTGTCTGTCTATCTGTAACATTAAATATTACTAACGTCGTGTCGTGTCTGTATATTGTCGATATTGAAAAAATGCTTGAATTATATTAACACGACAATATTTTTGTCAGAATTCTTGTCTGTTTGATGATGGGCACAAAAACTACTGAACGGATTTTGCTTTTAGGGTTATCTACCTCAAGAGGAGAAAATCGGAACCCTTGTAGGATCACTTCGTTGTCCATCTGTCTGTCTGTCAAGACCTTTTTCTAAGGAATGCGTAGAGTTATCAAGTTGAAATTCATACCACATACTCAGGTCTATAACGTGTTGAAACAGTGCGAAAATCAAAGTTGTAAGTCAACGTAATCAAAATATATTGCCGTTTATATAGCATAAGTTCGCCACTGAATACGACATTGTCTTGAGAGCGAGTCCGACTCGCATGTGACCGGGATTGAATTAGAAATGTCAAAATGTGTGTGTGTGTGTGTGTGTGTGTGTGTGCGTGCGTGCGTGCGTGCGTGCTTGCGTGCGTGCGTGCGTGCGTGCGTGCGTGCTTGCGTGCTTGCATGCGTGCGTGCGTGCGTGCGTGCGTGCGTGCGTACGTGCGTGCGTGCGTGTGTGTGTGTTAGAATGTGGGTACATGAGACAAGGTGAGTGTTATGTTATCAGGATATGTGTAGAAGGTCTTCAGTACTTCTGTAATCCATATCTAAGAGCCAATTGTTACCTAATTCTCGACGGTGTTATAACTGTGATTTATAATTACAATCAAATTTGTTCACAGCCGAAGCTAGATGAATTACTCGAAAGCATCACAAATAAGCGATTGAGTGTGAAAAACTCAGTCTTCCAAATTGACATCGGACCTGAACTTCAGGCTACCTTCGATAGTGAGGACAATATAGAGTGCACAATGTCTGTCCAAGTCAAAATTGAGCCTCAGGCTGAAGGTAATAAGACTCTTTTTTTTTTAACGTGCGCAAAATCCCTACGATACCCTTCCACCGGAACCGGTGGAAGAGGTTATGTCGGATTCGAACCGACCAAAACGCACGCCGCCTGTGGCTCGATCTGGCCCTCCCCTCGGGTGTGGGGACTACAGAGTCCCCAACTCGTCCCCAGAAACGGGGAGGCGCGCCGCCGCCGCGGCCTGCTTCTGCTGCGGGTGACAGGCGGCTCCACCTGTCACCCCCAGGCCTGCGCTCATGGGGGGCGGAGGTCGTTCATCGACCTGCGACACTCGAGTTGCCTTCGTACGCGGGCAGCTTGGCTTGCGATCCTTTGTCGCTCCCGCTGCCGCTCCTGCCCCGCCTCCTCCTTTACGAGCTTTACTTGCTCGCAGAAAGAGGCGCCGGCTGCGAGTAAGGTGGAGAGCGTGAGAACTCTCACTCCCAGGGTCGCCACAAGGTAATAAGACTCTTAAGTTCCACCGCACGCGCTGGCACTCGCACTCGTTCACGACACTGCGCCAATGTCGCATTGACTTTGGTTGACACGTGTGTTTCCGCAATTGGTTTCACGAGTCGTACATCAAGCAGGCGACACGCGCGTGAACGGGAGTACACGTTTTTTTATCCCACTTAGGTGGCAGACAAGCGCACGGCCCACCTGATGGAAAGTGGTTACCGTGGCCTATGGACGTGTGTAACACCAGAGAAGCCACACTCGCGCTGCCGACCCTGTAAGCACAGAGTTTCTGTGCCGTCAGTGTAGAGGACAAAGCATGACAAGCCTTTAGTCATCCCACTGAGAGCACAAATTCTCCAGTGAGCTCTGGCTACTCTACTCACCGCTGGGAACACAACACGAAATTATTATAACCGCTGTATTATGTAGGGCGGAGGTACTTCCCCAGTCGGACTGCTCAATTGGGCGGAAATACAATTTTTTCGTAAACATACATAGTAAAGCCCAGATCAATGCAAATAAACACATTAATGCGTACAAGTAAGTGGGAATTGAATCCGCACCCCCTATGTAAATAGACCAAAAAATACATGCCCGCTGAGTTACTTGCCGGAGTCTTCTCAGATCGGGGGCGCGATTCGAAACGGTGGTCTATGCAGAATTAATGATTTTTGACTTTAACTTTGATCTTGACCTTGACTTTGACCTGCGTAGAAGTCGAACGACCGCCATGCTGCAGATGCTGTCCTACCCAATCAGTCATCCAATCTTGACATAACATAACATAACATAAACTCAGTGTAGGCAGAGGTGCAAGCACCCACATTTCGCCAGTCTATGTTTAGGTCCCAATGTAATAGGTAGCGAGCCTATTGCCATTAATCGGGCACTTATAAACCTGCGATAAATACACACATAACTTCGAAAAGCCATGGTAAAACATGGGATCAAACTCGAGACCTCGTCTCAGCAGTCCATTACCCATGCCACTAGGCTTGAGGACTAAACTCGAGCCTCGTGAGTGCGTGACGAGTGCGTTACGAAAAGTGTGATCGGGCGAGGCGAACGGTAGGAAGGACACGACGGTATTCCCGTCCCAATTGAGCAGTCCGACTGGGGAAGTACCTCCGCCCTACAGAATACCGCGGCTATAATAACCTCGTGTTGTGTTCCCAGCGGTGAGTATGGTATCTCGACTATATCGGTATATCGAGAGAGATGGCCCTGGGTCGGCCAGGTTGCGAGGGATTTTTATTTTTTTATACCACTTAGTTGGCAGACAAGCACACGGCCCACCTAATGGGAAGTCGTTACCGTGGCCTATGGACGTGTGCAACACCAAGGGTGTCACACTCGCGCTGCCGACCATGAAGAAACCTTCTGATGCCCCTCTTGAAGAACCCCATATTGTAGGTGCTTGAGAAAACCGCAGCAGGGAGGTCATTCCACAGCTTGAGTGTGCGTGGGATGAAGTTTCTTTCATACCGCACAGTGCGCACCGTCTCAGTTCGCAATGTGTGATTTACCTGTCAACCTCACATACGGCAACCAACAACGACCCACATGCTCCGTGCGTTTTAGTCGGTTCGAGTCCGACATAACCTCTCCCACCAACTCCAGCGGGGGGTTTGCGTGGGGATTTTTCGCACGTAAAAAAAGTAGTCTGCTTTAAAATAATCGTTTGTTTTCAGATACCGATATCACAGAGTTGCCAGCGCTGCAAAATATTGTAAGATATTGTGTTTAAATCATTTATTCTCATAAAGACAGAAACAGTCACTTACATGAGAACATAAAAGATACATTTTGTGATCCATTTCAAGTAACCGTCGACAGAGTAGGTACAATATAAAATACAACAACAATATCGATACCTCCCACGCATTTAGTCGTAACTCTAAAAGTCAAATTTTACAGGAGAGCCGTTTTTAAGAACATTATTGTTTTGCTGACTCTGTACAAAGTTTATAACTACATTTTTCATTCTATATGAGTAATAATTGACCTAATATTGTAATAACAGTCTTTTGGCGTAATAAATAATTATATTTAAGACAATAAACGCCAATTTAGAAACTTACGACCTTAAACGTGTTGCACAAAGGTCGTATCTTGTTTTTACGTCCATATGCTGCTATTAAAACCTACTTAGACAACGCGAATAAAGTCGTATGTTTAAAATACGACCTTATGCGAAGTGCAAACAGTCATATGTCAAAAAAATTATGGTCGTATCTAGGGTATAATAAACGAGAACCACAGTAAAACCTATTGAGATCAGCTTTATTACACCAAATTTTACACTATTTCTATCTTCTTACATTATAATAATAGGAAACTTAAACAAAACATAACTTCACTTCTAAAATCTTTTACGATTAAAGGTACTAATAAAAAAAATATAACAGCCTTTTTCTGTTGAATTTGTCATTATTATAGCTTTATCTTATTAATAAAAATGATGAATAAATGTATCAAAAAATATAAATAAACTCTAGGTACGTCTTGTAACAAATATTTAAAACATAAAAATCTAATTCTTGGAAACAAAAAAATTATAACTTTACTCCTAAGAAATTATTTTTGGTTTATCTACTTATTAATTATGTATCAACATTTTAAAAATATATAAAAATCAATATACAGTCATATAATTAAAGTCATATTACTGTTTATTAGCACTAATCGGATGAATCAAAACTACTCTCTTCTACAGGTCCTGCGACTGTGTCATTATGCGATAGTTGTTGATAAAAATTATGATATTCTGGAGGTATTATACGTCCTTCACAAAGACTTAATAAATCCTTCAACTTTGCTGATGTTACACATAAATGATTGGCATAACATTGGTTCAAAGTTTCTACTTCTAATGAAATATTGTTCCTTCTTCTCGATTCATACCCCTTTTTAGTTATTAAGCTCATATAATTGTCTTCCTCCAACTGATATCGATAGTTCAAAATGTGGGATTCATTTGATACTACTTGAACTTCTCGTATTTTGGTCCATAATATTTTTTGATTCCTAAAACTAAAGCATACCATTGCGCTGGTGTGTATATTAGTTTATCTTTTGAGTTTCTTTCTATTAAGGCATGAACAGAGTCGGCCTCATTTTGTGCATGGCCGCGTTATAAAAACCTATGAATTATTGTTACTTCATACTTTTTAGCGGCATAAATATAAAAAGCAAAGACAATTCGGTTTCGATTTTGGCCCGCACAATTATCGAACCAAAACCTAAATTCTTTGGCACCATCTTTTACTTTAGACTCAATAAATTTGGACAAGCAACTTGCCACTTCACAGGCTCTATGTTTGCCATTAATCTCAGGCCACATATAACAATAACCTTCTTGACTGGCAAGATCAAACACTGTGAAATTGTAAATAGACAATTTTCTTTTGTAATAAAATAAACCATTTGTATTTGTAATAAAACAAACATTACCATGCGGACAATTCAAAATTTTTTGGAAATCGAAACAAGCTGTTATTATTTTTCCTTTATTTTCCATAGCTTCTTTTTATCCTTAGCCTTAATTTCTCGCGCTATAGTTTTGTTTTTCATGTGCTGTTCTTGCTTTTGCTTTTCTTCTTCAGTTAATGTATTTTTGTTTATGTTATATACATGGCATTCGTTACAAATATCTGTTTTCGGTTTATGAAATGAAATATTGAAGTTTTTATTTACAATGTCACGATACTGTCTTGCTGTCTTTGCTTTGTTTAATATATTTTCAGTAACACACCACTCATTGTACAAACAAAACATTTTTGTGAATGTAAGATCACTATCCAAGTATAGCTTAGTAGATTTTTTGCGCACATAGTGAGATTCGACGGGCTGGAACGTATTAACATGTCTTATAACTCCCTCTTTTATTTCATCATCTATGACAATAACTGTGGTTCCACCATGCCGATCAGGAGAGACAGACCCACCACCTAAGCGCCATTTTTTCAATGCTGTTTGAACTGTTCTCTCCCCTACAGAAATCGTGTTTAGGAACATGCTTTTACAAACAAATATTTTATTGGGTACATCAGAGTTTGGTTCGACAATAGGTAAAAAATATTTAACGGAACGTTTACGTCTAGACATAGCATTTGAAGTAGACGGATACCTGGTGTCGGTTACTTCGGTATGATTAACAATGTAATCCCACTGTCTAGAGTGATCTCCAAGTTGCCAAAAAGAAGCAAAAATGTGTTCACGTTCTTGTGTATTAAATTTTTGGAAGCATTTAAGTCGGCAAGTACGTGGACATGGCTCTTTTAAATTTTTTGCATCTCTACGTATTCCATTTCTACTCATGTAAACTTTCCCTAAATTTTTTAAGCATTTTCTTTTTATATCCTTCCATTCATCACGGTGACGCTGACGTTTTCGACCAATTCTTCCTGATGGAGTATTGTTATTAGATGAACACGAAGAATCCTGACTCGAAATGGTACTATATTCTGGTGTACTGACTACTATCACTACCATCGGAACAATCGGAATCGCAAACTAATACATTTCGGATTTGAGGGGTCGAAGCGGCAACGTCATGTGCTATAAAATCAGTATTTGGACTTTAATCAGTAGTTATATCCAAGGAATATGGACTTACTGGTCTTTGTGTAATTAAAACTTCAGGACTCTGTTCCTTGTCTGTAGTTTCAACAAGAGCTTTTGTCGTAAAGGAGGGTATTGGCAGAATAGCAGCTGAATAGTCACTGTCTAAACTATTAGGTATTTCATCATTAGCGCTTTCTATAATATGACTACATTCGATACTTGTGCTGCTATGCATAAAAGATTGTCCGAACATTGTCTTATATAAATCCCATTGGGCCACAGCCTCACCCGGTACTGGCGATTCTGAAAAAAAGTAACTCGTTTATAGATGATAAAATAGGTGTATCAGTATATAAAATATAGGTGTATAGTATATAAATAGGTGTGTATACAAGAAACACGAAAATAAATAATTTTATACATATTTACAACAGTTTTTAAAGAACAAATAGTAGTATCGTTGTTTTGTAACTAAGCATAAAGTCTTAAGTTTATGATACGTTCTTATACGTTTATTTATTTTTAAATTACAACATCGCATAAAGTCGTAAGTATAAGTTACGACCTCTATAGTATATTTTTTGAGTAGTAAAAAGTCGTAACTACCCATTGCAACCGATAAAGAAACGGCGCATAAAGTCGTAACATAGATGTTCCGACGTTATGCGTTGGAATCGTTTAATTTTGTATTTTACCCATAATATCATGAATACTAACAATACGACTTTGACATTATGATAGCATAACATAAATAAACACTTTAATCACATAAAATATACGACAATTCAATAAAACTTACCATTTCTATCTTGTTGATCGGCCGTTATTACTTCGGTGTTAGGTACAGTATCATTTAAAACTAAATTCAAAATATTTTTGGAACGTGTGTTACTCATTCTCACTTCTTGACAATTATTCTAATAAATCTAAGTCTAATTTGTAAAGGAACACTTCAGGAAACTTAATTATTATAAATATTTTCGTTTGTGGCTGCCGCATGTCATACGACGTCGGAACTGTGCTGTGATAGGCCCGTGCGCCGCCCGGCGATCGTTGCACATCGTCGCAACTCACCGTCCGACGGTGTGCGCGGGAGCGTTCAAATGTTAAGACTATTGATGATTGAAAAACTCGTTAATTATTGAATATTTTTATATTCTGAGTCAATATTTTATTTAATATTATATAATACTGTCCTAATGGCATAAAAGGTCATTTTGATAGAAAAATGTGTTCCGACTTTATGCGTTGGTGGTATCGATATGACATGATACTTTGAACTTTCACTCAGCAGTCCATCCTTACGCAGATAGGCATACACAGATAGGTTCGGAGCATTTAACCATAGTAATTTTCAATAATGTATTTAGATAGCCGCGATTTAAAAGTGCCAAATGAGTTCGCATCTTTTATGTCTGAGGGTAGATTATTGAATAGTTGTGCTCCTTCATAGGTGATATTCTTTTTTGCGAAGTTGGTACGTACTCTTGGCAAAACAAGAAGACTTGGTCGACGAAGGCTGCGCTTGGATATTTGAGATTTTGTTATAAAAGAAACTTATATTATTTGTTTTATTAATTTCTATTGGTGGGGCCCCAATCTGTTTAGGGTCCGAGTCTACTCACCTGCCCCCTAGACTAGTGGCAGGTGCGTTGTAGCATAAAATAAATATTAATACTAAGTACTATTGAATGAAATTTTAAAGCAGTTAGTGTGCATTCTATTCAAATCGATTTTTTTCATACCACTTATTTGGCAGGCAAGCACACGGCCCACCTGATGAAAAGTAGTTACCATGGCCTATGGACGTCTGTAACACCAGAGGAGTCACAGTCGCGCTGCCAACCCTGTAAGTACAGAGTTTCTGTGCCGTCAGTAGAAGACAAAGCAGGACAAGCCTTTAGTCTTCCCACTGACAGCACAAATTCTCCAGTGAGCTCTGGCTACCCTACTCACTACACATCGGAAATTCAGAACGAAGCAACTGGAATATTGGCGGTGTACAGTGATAAAGTTTTTTAGGAGTAGATATATCGATCTACCCTCTTTCGAGTTCTTTTACTACGCATAAAACACATTTGCGTTCAAACTGTAGCCTGTGACATATTGCAACTTGTCAAATATATGTTTTATACTTAGGTGTAAACGAGTGGGACTTGAATACCGACACAAACTGAGTTTGAAAAAGACTCAGAGAATGATGATCATGTTATTTATTACAGGATGTTCCTGATCGTAAACCTGTGACGTTGACAAAAGATATGACCAGCTCTCTGCCTATATCGCGAAGCTCTCCGCTTATACCGCGAAGCTCTTCGCCTATATCGCGAAGCTCTTTGCCTATATCGCGAAGCTCTTTGCCTATATCGAGAAGCTCTCCGCCTATATCGCGAAGCTCTCCGGCTACAGTACAACAGTCTAGTCATCTCCATGTACCTTCAGTAAGGTTAGTGCCCATTTCTATTAGACCCAATCATCCCCCTTAGATAAGTGTCAATTGGGGGTATTTTCCTGTAGATACAATAGATTATTTGACTGGCTTTATGGTGTAAGAGCGGTAAAAGTTGCTCCTGTTCGTTTTTTTTATACCACTTAGGTGGCAGACAAGCACACGGCCAAACTGATGGAAAGTGGTTACTGTGGTCTATGGACGTGTGCAAAACCAAGGAAGTCACGCTCGCGCTGCCAACCCTGTAAGCACAGAGAGATTCTGTGCCGTCAGTGTAAAAAACGAAGCACTGTGTTGTGTTCTGCACTGATGGCACGGAAAATCTCTGTTCTTATATGGTCGGCGGCACGGATGTGACTCCACTGGTGTTACACACGTTCATAGGTCACGGTAAACACTTGCCATCAGGTGGGCCGTATACTTGACTGCCACCTAAGTTGTATAAAAGAAAGTCTACGTTGCGTTTACATGTATACATAGTGCATAATAAGATTGATTTAAAATTTAATAAGGAATCTAAAAAGTTGTAAATTTTGCTTTAATTACGTTTTCCCGCAGCCAGAGGGTACAAGAAGGAAACTAGAATCACTTAAAACGAGATTTATTAAACTTATTTAATTTAATCTAACTAGCCTAAAGGTGAATGCACTCGATGTAGGAAAAACATTACACCATACTAGCCTAAGTGAATGAGTTCGATGATGCGAACTACATTCTAACTCTAGTTAAGTCTAGTGACCACGTTCGATGCAAGAACAGAAGTGAATCTTTATTTTAATAAAAATTATAAATCAGTTCGCACATTGATGCAATCGATTTCCGATCACGCCATTATTCTGCTGACGGTGCGGCACGAGGCGGAGATACGGGGTCAATCGACGCACGTGGCGCTGATTCTGCAACTCGTACTTGCTGTCTTCACAACTTGGGTCATTCAGTATAGCGTATCATGCGGGTTTGCCTATGTAGTTTCTTAAGACGGTTGGTTCAGGCTTCGAGTACTGGTTGAGATCCCGGCGAGAATGCATACGTCGGCACCGATAAATAACACTTTATTTCGATTGTTTATAATTTGATCTATTTTGGGAATTATAAATAATGTAAAGTCATTTCGGCAATATATTAGTTTACTATGCATATTTACATTAAGTAGTATTGGTAAGAATTCGATGACTCCGAAAACTATCCTATTACCCTACAGAATACCGCGGCTAAAATAACCTAGTGTTGTGTTCCCGGTGGTGAGTAGGGTAGCCAGAGTATTTGTGCTGTCAGTGGGAAGACCAAAAGCTTGTCCTGCTTTGTCTTTTACACCTACGGCATAGAAACTCTTGTGCTTACAAGGTTGGAAACGCGAGTGTGACTCCCTTAGGATTGCACACGTCGATAGGCCATGGTAAACACTTTCCATCAGGTGGGCCATGGGCTAGTCTGCCAACCAAGTGATATAAAGAAAAGGAAAAGAAATATTAATATTGTATTTTTAATATTACAGAGCCAATACAGTATTTTTAACACCAGGCGCAACAGCTGATGTTACTTTGAAGCCTACAGACACTCTTAAAAGGATAGTAATGAAACGCAAGTTGGATGCCCTCATCAAAGCCAGGACCTTCGCCGAGGAGAGGCATGCTATCGAAATGGACATACTGCGTATAAAAAATGAAAGGGAAAATGAGAGATTAAAACAGACAATGCTAAGAATACAGTTAGAAAAAATATATTCAGAAATTCGTTCCAATAAAATGAGGAAATTTGAGGAATAAATATTTGTTTTGTTTTATTTTTATACTCTTTTTAGGATTCTGTAAGATAAAAAAGAAAAGAACATGTTGTAGGACCATCGGCGGGTCGGATTAAATGCTTGCGCGGCCCGGAACTCAGGAGGTAGGACACGGCGGTATTTTCGCCCAATTGAGCAGTCCGACTGGGGAAGTACCTCCTCCCTACAGAATACCGCGACCATAATAACCTCGTGTTGTGTTCCCGGGGGTGAGTAGGGTAGCCAGAGCTCACTGGAGAATTTATGCTGTCAGTAGGGTGACCAAAGACTTGTCCTGCTTTGTCTTCTACACTGACGGCATAGAAACTCTGTGCTTACAGAGTCGGCAGCGCGAGTGTGACTTCTCTGGTGTTACACACGTCCATAGGCCACGGTAACCACTTTCTATCAGGTGGGCCGTGCGCTTGTGATATATAAAAAAAAACTGGCCCGCGTGCTTTACTATGCCCATTTTTCCCCGAAACGTCTATAAAATTAGGGTATATAATTAAATCCTCACACATTGCGACCTGAGACGGTGCGCACTGTGCGGTATGAAAGAAACTTCATCCCACGCACACTCAAGCTGTGGAATGACCTACCTGTTGCGGTTTTCCCAAGCGCCTACAATATGGGGTTCTTCAAGAGGGACTTCAGGTTTCTTCATGGCCGGCAGCGCGAGTGTAACGCCCCTAGTGTTGCATTCGTCCATAGGCCACGGTAACCACTTCCCATAAGGTGGGTCGTGTGCTTGTCTGCCACCTAAATGATATTGAAAAATATATTATAAAATCAAAACACATTAATATTGGTAAACTTAATATTTAATATTAATAAAGAAGCACATTGACGTCACTATTTTAGTTGGAACATAGTATACAGTTTTGACTTCAATAGGTATATTTTCTTTTTAAATCCATTCCTAAATAAAGAATTATTTATCTATCTAAATATGTAAGACACTACTCAGTTGCTTTTAATCAAAAAATAATAAAATAACATCTTACTTCATATATTTTTTTTGTAACACGCTTAATTGCTGTCTGTTTTTTAAAGAATAAAATTAAATTAAATTACTCTATATAAACACATACGGGACGTACCACGTTTGTACCAATCTTGGTCCGCAGTTCGGACCGCCGCTGTTGGCTACATGAAAACCTTTTCTTAATAAATATATAACATTTTTGTTTCAATTATAATGTAATTGCTGAATTTAAAAAAAAAAAAATTTTTTGTTATCAATCAATTAGCCCACGGCAGGCCACTGCTGGACATAGGCCTCTCCCAATGTGCGCTATTTTCTTCGATTCTCCGCCTTCCGCATCCAGTCTGTCCCAGCCACCTTTTTCAGGACGCCCGTCCATCTGGCTAGGGAGCGTCCTACCTTTCGTTTACCTTCTCGCGGTCTCCACTCTAGGACTCGTTTGCTCCAACGGCAATCGGACCTTCGGCAAACGTTGCCAGCCCATTTCCACTTCAACTTGCTTATTCTGTGACCTATGTCGGTAACTTTATAGTTAGATGCTTAACAATTAAGTTAGGCTATAAGGAGCGCTTAGGCATACTAGGTTGAACCCTATATCACGAAAGCCCAAAATGCCTAAATAACCCAAGATATGTACCACAAATCCGGTTTCGTGTATAGCACCGCTCTTGGCGCTGCCCATCACCGTCAGGATCCGTCTTTAGTCCTTACTTCATGGTATTAGACGCTTTGTCGGACAGCATCAGAAACAATAAGCAGTCTCCAGGGTTGCTCATGATTGCTGATAGTATGGCGCTGATGGACGCAGACAGGAGCAGATAGGTGCGACGCGTGAAAATGTGGAAGGAGGCGCTTGAGAATAGCGGTATTTTTTTATACCACTTGGTTGGCAGACTAACACGGCCCTCCTGATGGAAAGTGGTTACCGTGGCCTATGGACGTGTGTAACACCAATGGAGTCACAATTGCGATGCCAACACAGTACTGGAGTTTCTGTGCCGTCAGTGTAAAAGACAAATCGGGACAAGCTTTTGTTCTTCCCACTGACAGTACAAATACTCTCCAGTGAGCTCTGGCTACCCTACTAACCGCCGGGAACACAACACGAGTTTATTATGGCCGCGGTATTCTGTAGTGTGGAGGTACTTCCCCAGTCGGACTGCTCAATTGGACGGAAATACCGTCGTGTCCTACCTCCTTGCTATATGCTAGCTTGTCTGCCACTTAAATGGTATAAAAAAACGATCAATTGGCCAGTGCTTTTACATGGCTGTGAGGAGTGGCCGCTGCTGGAGCGACACAAACAGAAGCTGCGCGTCATGAAAATGAAAATGTGGAGCTGGATGTGCATAAAGATAGCTTGAGGAACTCTCGCATCCGCGGCAGCCTTCATATCTGTGACATTGCAGATAAAATGCAAGAGAGCCGCCTGCACTGGTGCGGCCATATCTTGTCAGGCTACGTCTCTAATATGGTGAGTGTTCTGATGAGCTCTTCCAACTAATCCCACCATCTCCTTTCCTACATAGGACAACATGTGCAAGGCTTAGATGTCACCCTCACACTGTGCAGAATATACGAGCAAGAACGAAGCTGTTCGGAGACTCTTTTCTTTGCCCAACCACCAAGACCTGGAACTCATTACCAGCACACGTGTTTCCTTCTTCCTACAGTCCCGGGGCCTTTAAGCGGGGCGTGAAAAAGCGTCTGATGAGGCCGCCTGAGACTTTGCCTTTAGCTTATGTCCTTTATAAAAAAAAATGCCTAGCAATAGCCGTCGGGTCTAGGTAGAAGGGGCAGCCCCAAGAAGTCTAGGCTTGAGCTCGTGGAGGGCGACATGCGTGCGAATGGTCTCACCACCATGGACGCTCAAGATCGTGCGCACAATAATATACTATTTACCAATGAAATTGTCGATATTTTCTTACAGATTCATGAGTTTGTTATTCCTGTAATTTAATAGCTATTTCCATTATTTATAACCAATTCAAAAATAGACTGGACAAACACATAAATCAACAAAATCATTGAGTAGTGAAAACGGTGTAGTGAACAATGAGATGCAGGCTGATATCAGTTGTTTCAACTGCTGGCCTGTTCCCCAATAATAATAATAATATATTTTGTTTGAAAGTTGATATCAAGAGTTTACAACTCTGTATTAAATTGTTTTAATTGGCCGCTTGATAAATTAAATTCGATCTTCAAAAACAGCACTTCCTAAATGCTATCCATTTTGATGATAAATATCGTATTACTTTTTTACAGTTGTCACTTTTCAAAAATGTAATAAAAATATTTGTTAGGTTAATGTTGTCTCATTCATAAAAAAAAAAAACAAAAAAAATGCAAAATGCTAGTACTGAAAATTGGGTTTCCTCCAATTTCTTTAAAAAAACAGCAATTTCATATGTATTATTTAACCTACATATTATAAAAAAACACTACTTAAGTCTATTAAACTTAGCTATAAGCACTATAGGTCTCAACTTAAGTAACTAATGCTATGGAATTGCCCGAAATGATTTTGTGCGGGGCGACTGTCGTCTGACCCTCAACCCCTTGAGTGAAGCACAACGTCGGGCGTCGTCCCTCAATGAACAGAACCCCGGCACTACTACTAAACTACATTACACTACTACTATATAAAATTTAGATTATTTATCTGCATTTCAAATGAGGAATGCGCAAAAAATCTGTTGACAGTTCGCGTGACGTAACTATAAAAATTTACTTAGCGTAACGTAGCGTTTATTGGTCTCTTCGTAGATATTATTTAATGACGTCACGCGCAGAATGTCACGTGACCGATCGTTTTTCACGCACTTTTTAAGTTAACAAAGTGAAAATGTGTTTATTATTTCCTAATTAATAAGGTTTTACAGGACAATGATGCATCGCAACAGATATTAAATAAATTTCTACATCTTTTAAGATAGGTTTACAATATTTGTCAAATAATTTTATTTATATGGTCTCTCAGAAACGTCTCAATAAATAGTTAACTGTTACTTATTTTAACGCGACACACAGTTTCTAAACTGCGTGCTTCTGAACACGCCTTCTTCAGTTGCTTTCTCGCTGCAAATTTTTCGTGCAAACTTATATGCGTTTTCAAATATCTTTTTTCAACGAAAGCCTTCGAACATAGGTTACACGCATACGGTCTTTCACCCGTGTGTGTATGAATATGAGACTCTAAAAGCCTTTTCTCAACAAAAGATTTCTCACAATGATTACATTTATAAGGCTTATCATTAGAATGTGTAAGAATGTGTCTATTTAAATTAGTTTTTGCATTAAAACTTCTTGTACACACTTTACATTGATATGGTTTCTCACCGGTGTGTAACCGAACATGAACAACTAGTGAATCTTTTTTGGAAAAAGATTTTTGACAAACTTTGCATTGGAATGGTTTTTCACCAGTGTGCAAACGTGCATGATTGTTTAAACTGTCTAATCGCGCAAAACCTTTCATACATACATTACACTCATATGGTTTCTCACCAGTATGATTACGAAAGTGGGCAGTCAAATGTCTTTTTTCATTATAAGATTTGTTACATATTTGACATTGAAAGGGAACCTCACCGGTGTGCGAACGAACATGTATATTTAATTTTTCTCTTCTAGTGAAACATTTTTGACAAACGTTGCATTGAAATGGTTTCTCACCCGTGTGTACACGGAGATGCGTATTTAAATTACTACTACGTGTGAAACCTTTCATACATACATTACATTTATATGGTTTTGCATCGGTATGTAGCAATACATGGGCAGTTAAATTCCTTTTCTCACCAAAAGATTCTTTACACACATAACATTTATACGGTTTCTCATCACTGTGTACATGTCGGTGACTATTTAAAGTACTCTTAGCTCTAAAACACCTCTGACATATTTCACATTGGTACGGTTTTTCACCACTATGTATCCGCATATGGTATTCAAATGCACTCTTAACACAGAAACTTTTCGCACATACATTACATTGATATGGTTTCCCGCTAATATCAGTATTGTTACTGTGGGCATCGGTATACATATCACTCGCTTCAGTATCTTCAAAAGACCGTGACGTCATTTCACTAATCTGAAACATTTCACTGCCTGAGTGAACATATGGAGATATATTCGTCTCCGGATCACTTTTAATAGGATCATTTTCCATCTCTCTGTATTCATCCACATCTTCTACCTCTATCTTCACCTGCACTTCTTCTATTTTCATAACCATGTTGTTTGATTCGTTATCATGTTCCGTTTTAATGTGCGAAGGTTGTTCCGGAACATCTGGACAAGAAATTTAATTCGATTAAGAAATAGAAAATATCGAAATAAATAAATATTCTCATTCAACATTCTACACAACGCTATCTAGACCCATGGTAAGCATAGTTTAACTAGCTTGTGTTATGGAATCTAGAATGTGGATAAACATACTTAAATACTTTTTGGATAAACATACTTAAATACTTTTTGGATAAACATACTTAAATACTTTTTGGATAAACATACTTAAATGTTTTTTGGATAAACATACTTAAATACTTTTTGGATAAACATACTTAAATGTTTTTTGGATAAACATACTTAAATACTTTTTGGATAAACATACTTAAATGCTTTTTGGATAAACATACTTAAATACTTTTTGGATAAACATACTTAAATACTTTTTGGATAAACATACTTAAATACTTTTTGGATAAACATACTTAAATACTTTTTGGATAAACATACTTAAATACTTTTGGATAAACATACTTAAATACTTTTTGGATAAACATACTTAAATACTTTTTGGATAAACATACTTAAATACTTTTTGGATAAACATACTTAAATACTTTTTGGATAAACATACTTAAATACTTTTTGGATAAACATACTTAAATACTTTTTGGATAAACATACTTAAATACTTTTTGGATAAACATACTTAAATACTTTTTGGATAAACATACTTAAATACTTTTTGGATAAACATACTTAAATACTTTTTGGATAAACATACTTAAATACTTTTGGATAAACATACTTAAATACTTTTTGGATAAACATACTTAAATACTTTGGATAAACATACTTATATACTTTTTGGATAAACATACTTAAATATTTTTTAGATAAACATACTTAAATACTTTTTTATTGTAAATACATACATACTATACATAGAAACACCCAGACCAATGCAAATACCCATATTCATGCAAACAAATATTTGCACTGAGCGGGGATCGAGCCCGCGCCTCCTGCGTACACGCCACAGAGGCTGTCAAAATAAGATAAATAGAAAAGATCGGTACAGGCGGGATTCGAACCGGCAATCCTTCCCTTACAGGGGAACGCTCTGGCCACTAAGCCACAGAACCTTCGCCAGAAACCATCCAAATTCTTCTATACATATATCCGTCTTACGTGTGACGGTTAAGCGCCATCTACCGACAATCGTACGAACTATCGGAACCAATGAATGATGTTGCAATCATTTTTAAACTTTGATTTTTGATGACTCCCAATTGAATGAAATTTTAAATTTTCCAATGTAATTTTAAAGCATCACGCCTGAACCGATCCAATATTATCTATTTCTTTATCGATTAGATTTGATTAGTTAGCATAGTAAATGCTTTAAAATTACATTAAAAAAAAAATTGTAATGTTGTTCAACGAGAAATTATTTTTTACTGTGCTTCGTTTGGTTAGGTATTTAGGGGATGTCTGTTAATCACGTGATGTTTTTTCAGCACTATTTTAACCCCTATTATATGAAACGGAATTTAATGATTGGTGAAATGTGGCTATTAATTCACCACTGTTTTTAACCCTCCTCCCCTCCCCCATAGTGAGGTTTCAAACTACACCTCTCCCCTCCCCTACCCAAAATCACGTGTATATTTTTGGTACAAGTATTAAAACAAACAGAATATTGACTTTTTCACGCGTAACTTAATAATAATAAATACACATGATATCGCACTACACCCAACATCCCCTGGTGATATTTGCCGAACCCCTCCCCCCTCGTAGAGCTTCATGTGATTAATGGCCAGCTCCTTAAGTGAAGATAAACAATCTTGTGTGACTTTTCACACAAACATATTAAACAAATAAATTACTGCTTAAACTAGTGGTTTGATTACTGTTTTAAGTAGTGTTTTATTGTAAAATGAGTGAAAAAAATGTAAAAAAAGACATTTCAAGTATGTTTATATTTAGTTAAGTACCTATATACTATTTGAAATGCGCTAATTAAGCCCTATCAATACCAAACACGACATTTTTATCTTATATTTATTTTTTAACACAGTATTTTATGACCGCTAGAGGGCGCCACAATAAATTCAGTAACACATTATATAGCCTACTAGCTGATCCACCCCAGCTTCACCCGGGGTATATTTTGAAGCTTCATATCCCTTTGAGCCCGTATGTTTTAATCTTCAAAATATGCATGAAAACTTGCCGGATTTGTAAACATTTTTTGTCAATGCTCCGCTCCCTTAAGTAGTAGCGTGATGATATATAGCCTAAAACCTTCCTCGATAAATGGACTACCCAACACTGAAAGAATCATTCAAATCGGACCAGTAGTTCCAGAGATTAGTGCGTTCAAACAAACAAACAAACAAACTCTGCAGCTTTATAATATTAGTATAGATAACCAGCTGACGACTAAGACGCTTCTAATGATACCTCATTTGTCCAGTTCTAATAAGTGGTTCAAGAGCTATGAGGGAACAGATAAACATACATACATAAAGGAAAGGGAGTCGCGGGGTCGATTCATAGTCGAGGAGATCAGGAACAGGGACCCTCTTCTGATTCTGAGGGACGTATTAAAGGTTCGTGATGATCATGAAATAATTCGTACCCTTCGGAGTCAGAATGGGGCCTTGTTCGAGGGCCTCGTCGAGAGCGACGACTGCGGGACTATACATGCATAGCCTGTCAAAATCATTACTCACCTTTTGCTTAGCAGTAGTCGGGTAGAAAGAGAAAGAGAAAAGAAGGAGCATTAGCTGAGAGCGAGCGAGATAGCGCTCAAGACGGCGCTGGGACAGTGTGAAGGTGATTTTCCAGGCGAGACGAGACGAGGCGAGAAGAGAATTGAAATCTCACTGACCCTTTTCCATTAAAAATAGCAATCATCAAATAAACATAGCATCAAGAAAACTCGGAGTGCTCAACAGGGCGAAGCAGTACTTCACTGCGGGGCAGCAACTCCTTCTTTATAAAGCACAGGTCCGGCCTCACATGGAGTACTGCTGTCACCTTTTTGCTGGAGCACCTGCATACCAGCTTGACCCCTTCGACTCGTTGCAAAGACGGGCATTGAGGCTGGTTGACAATCCCATACTCACAGGTAGAGTGGAACCTCTTAGCCTTAGGAGGGATTTTGCCTCACTGTGTGTGTTCTACCGCCTATACAATGGTTTGTGCTCAGATGAATTGTTTGACATGATGCCCGTAGCTACATTCTATCATGGCACCTCTTGCCATAGGCAGGGAATTCATCCCCACACATTGCGACCTGAGACGGTACGCACTGTGCGGTATGAAAGAAACTTCATCCCACGCACACTCAAGCTGTGGAATGACCTCCCTGCTGCGGTTTTCCCAAGCGCCTACAATATGGGATTCTTCAAGAGGGGCATCAGAAGGTTTCTTCATGGTCGGCAGCGCGAGTGTGACACCCCTGGTGTTGCATACGTCCATAGGCCACGGTAACCGCTTCCCATCAGGTGGGCCGTGTGCTTGTCTGCCAACTAAGTGGTATAAAAAAAAAATTAAAAAAAAGCAATCACGAGCTTGCGCGTGACCGCCGCGCCGCCCGAAGGCTTCATTAGATTAAGGTATAGGTACAGTGCTGTTTGAGTTTATTTTGCAATACACACGTAATTTCTGTATTATGTCCCGGAAATTAGTATTATTAAATATGTTTTTTTTTAATACCACTTAGTTGGCAGACAAGCACACGGCCCACCTGATGGAAAGTGGTTACCGTGGCCTATGGACGTTTGTAACACCAGAAGAGTCACAGTCGCGCTGCCAACCCTGTATGTAGAGTTTCTGTGCCGTCAGTGTAGAAGACAAAGCAGGACAAGCCTTTAGTCTTCCCACTGACAGCACAAATTCTCCAGTGAGCTCTGGCTACCCTACTCACCGCTGGGAACACAACACGAAGTTATTATAACCGCGGTACTCTGTAGGGCGGAGGTACTTCCCCAGTCGGACTGCTCAATTGGGCGGAAATACCGCCGTGTCCTACCTCTTCGAGTAATGAAAGAGGAATCAGATGAAGATAACTACAACAAGGTTTTATGATGTACTTCGTGTTAACAACGACCTCTAGTAGAAAAGGTTTGTACTATCATGACGGTATTCTCAGGTAATAACACGGTAATAAGTAGCAACGAGCAACAGTAAGCCTCTCGCGAAAAGCGTGTTTCTGTAGCAAAGTTAATTTATACTCCATTTCGGAAGCAATACGATTCATTTTTATACAAACAAATATTTCAATTCACGCCTCGCAAATTCTCATCAATCCACACTGTTTCCTCCAAAGATGTACTGGGAGAGGATAGAAAATTTGCCATACTAATTTCAATTCTCTCCTCGCCTCGCCTCGCCCAGCCACTCTGGTGGAAAATCACCTAGGCCATGACCTGGTGGAAAATCACATACCTTGGGAGCCGTATAATGCTTGCGGTTGGTCTATAACCAAACGACTAAACTATTTTTTGCTGGCTAAATTAATATCAGAAATAAAAGGAAGACCATGAAATGAAAAAATAACCCTTACGATGATGCCTTCTGATCAGTATCATAATACTACAGACCGATTATTTTTCTCGTGTACCGGGTTCGATGCCCGGATTAACAAGGCTATTATTAAAAATGTATGAATGCAGTTAAAATGGTTTTTAAATTTAAAATAAAGTCTTCTTTCAGACAACCCGCGGTAGCCTAGTGGTATGGGTAATGGACTGCTGAGACGAGGTCTCGGGTTCGATCCCAGGTTTTACCATGGCACACTCCAACGACATTTCGATGCTTTTCGAAGTTATGTGTGTATTTATCGCAGGTTTACAAGTACCCGGTTAATGGCAATAGGCTCTGCACCTATTACATTGGGACCTAAACATAAACTGGCGAAATGTGGATGCTAGCACCTCTGCCTACCCCTTCGGGGATATAGGCGTGAGTTTATATATATGGCTGCTTCTTTCAGATAAATGTCCCATCTACAATAATTAAGGTACTTTCGCTCCATGTGACATTGCCGTGGGACGCCATTAGTTTTTTTTTTATTTTAACTAAATTAAACTTAGATTGATATACATGCTAGATAAGCATAGGATTACTATTAATTTAATTACTGTAACCTGTTACAAAAATACTAGACATTTTTTTATTATCACCCCTATTATAACCCTTTGAAGCCTTCTTCAAGCATTGCCCGCAGCTTTAAGCTTATTCCAGCGACAAAAGTAGCATTTTTTTTATATACCTACCACTTAGGTAGCAGACAAGCACACGGCCCACCTGATGGAAAGTGATTTATGGAGCCGCCAGAGGAGCCACACTCGCGCTGCCGACCCTCTAAGCACAGATTTTCTGTGCCGTCAGTGTAGAAGACAAAGCAGGGCAAGCCTTTAGTCTTCCCACTGACAGGACATATTCATCTTTCTATAATTTAAAAATCGCGGAAATTGGCCGCCGCATCCACGACCATGGCGGTGACTTCCGATCCGGCTCGTTCCTGTGCAAAGGTTGGCTATTGCGATTCAGCGGGGCAACGCGGCCAGCATCATGGGCACCTTTGCGCCGGGAACGATGCGGAGTGGGTTGTTTGACGCGACATGATCGCGAGTTTGTGTCGTGTATTTATGTTCTAATTATTTTGTCTAAAAAAAAATTTTAAAATGAATCGCTGATTGTGTTGCTAATCGCAAATCTCGAGAACTGCTGAACCAATTTCGATAATTTTTTTTTAGAATACTCCTTGAAGTATGAGGATGATTCTTACGGAGAGGAAAAATCAAAAAATTGCCTAAAAGTTAAAAACAACACTTTTATATACTCCCATACAAAAGATTCATAACAATACTTAAAAGTCAATTTGAACTTTAATACCATATCATAAAGTTTGTGTTTGTGGAGAGGTTCTGGAAAGGAAAAACAATCCTATTAGTCTGTCTGTATATTACGCTTTAACGCCTAAACTGCGGAACCGATTTTGATTATATTTGGTATAGGGATAAATTAGACCTTGAGAAAGGACATAGGGTATATTTTGGCTAATAAATACATAGAATTTATCTGCTCATAAACGTGGTAACAGAAATTTTAGAATAGCATATAACCTAATATAAAATGCAAGTGGAATAGTTCTAACGGAATAGTATTTTGACCCGACTACGGCGTAGCAAAAGGAGGGTAATGATTTTGATTGGCTATGTATGTAGGTTCATCTGTTCCCTCATAGCTCCTCAACCGCTAATTAGAACTGGAAAAATGAGGTATCGTTAGAAGCGTCTTTTCCGTCCGCTGGTTATAGGCTATATAATGTGTCACTGAATCTATTGTGGCGCCCTCTAGCGGTCATAAAGTACTGTTAAAAAAGAAATTTCAGATAGATATGTCGTGTTTGGTATCAGCTGTAAGGGCTTAATTAGAACATTTCAAATATGTATAAATTATACATATTGCTTACCCCAAATAATATAAATAAAAAATTAAGTTTGAAACTAAAACCAGACTACTGAAAAATCACACTCTAAAAAGTATTCAACAAGAAAATATCAAGGAATTTTTCCTAAAATGTATTGATGAAGTGGTGTACAACCATGGCTTTTTTTATATAATTCTTTATTGCACAAACGCAGTACAGAGATCATAAATAAAAACATTTAAACTATCATGGTCACTCACATCAGTATCAAAATAAACGGGATATTTACCATGTTTCATTGTTTTGAGTTTCCGATATTTCGGCGCTGTTGCAAGCACCATGATCAACAACAGCAACAGCGCCGAAACATGGTAAATATCCCGTTTATTTTGATACTGAAATAAAAACATTTCAAAGAAAATGTACAAAGTCGAGCTTCACTCAAAATGAGTTCTCTCCCAGCAAACCTTTGAGTAGCAGAGAAGCATATAGTAATGAAGGGGGGTGTGAAGTGTACATTACAAAAAAAAGATAAAGAAAGAAAGAAATAAAATACAAATTATTAAAATAAAAAAGATAATAAGCGTACCTACCTGAACAGGTAGGCATATCATTGATATTGTTGTTTAATACTTTTTAAAGCGTAATATCTTAGTTTGGGTTTTAGTTTTGAATAATATTTTTTTATAATGCCATCATAATAATATTCTGAATATACCTTCAAAGACTTCCTGCTTCACCTCAACCTTGAATATCAATGGTGGCTCCTCCGTTTTCGCCTCCATGTTCCACATTCGCCTGAAATCATAATTTGTCAAATTTAAATTTACAAATGGGTGTCGGGATAAGTCTATTAAGAAAGACGATCTGTTGCAGAATACAGTTTCGAGCAACCAGTTCCATTACAGACATCGGACAGATATATACAGTCAACAAAAGTGCTTAGAAGATGGCAATAGGCTCACCCCCTATTATGTGAGACCGAATTTAATGATTAGTAAAAAGTGGGTGTTAATTCACTTCTGCATAACCCTCCAGGGATAAAGACATGTTTTATATGTATGTATGTTGTAACGACGCGCTCTGCGAACGTCGTCACACCGGTTTTAATTCTATTTTTGAACGAAAAGTTTCGGAACGCGGAGTGAATGACATTTTGACGTATAGCTGTCATAGCACCTTTCTTCCTAGCGTTGAGGCTGGATGGTCGATATTCATGGCTTCGTAACTTAATTTCAATAAATCTCATAAAAATGAGAGTATTTTTGCCTAAAGGATAATAGTTTGTGTCTTCACAACTATCCTCTTGTGGAATTATAGTTTATTTCTGGTGAGTTGTCATTTTTTAATAAGATTCACTTTGATGGAAATTCGCCACGCTCCTAATTTGAGGAATAATTGTTAAAATTCTATTGTTTCAGCTCTTAATCTGAAAATATTATGATTTCTTTTGCTATTGGCATTGTTCCAGCAAATTAAGGCGGTAAGTCGCGCAAATTTATAGAAAATTAGGACCTCGTGTTCATATAGGAGTTTGTTCTAATGACATGCAATTTTATTACAGGTTTCCAAATTGGAACCGCCTTTTTCGTTTTCCTTTGGACTTTTTCTTTGGACCTTTGTCTTCGGACATCTGCATTTCCTTATGGAGGGTTTGGACTTTTCGCCTCAAACCTGGATGTACCGCATGGGCTTAAACTGAAAACTTCGCCTGCTACGAGCTTTCTCGCTGCTGTGTTTACATATACTCGCCGAGGGATGCCGTGAGCTTACTTTAATTATATTTTAAATCTAAACTTCAAAATAGCCTAAAAATGCATTGGTGACATGAGATTATATTGACATAGGTTCAGATTGACCTAGCTTATAAAACTCTAATTTTAAATTTAAGGTTAGATATACATTAGGAATGTATCCTTGCAACTATTTCTAAATGCACACTGGAGTGGACAATAAAACCTTAAACCTCACCGTTTGGTTTCATTTAGCTCACCTCCGGCAGATTAAAAGTTTCCAATCTCCGCTGATTATCCTAGGCATGTGTATCTCCAAGGCGCCCGAACTTTTATGGTAATGTATTTACAAACCAATTTTATTTCTATTTCTTTTAAATAGGAGATTACACACTTACTTTTTTACATTGTCACATGACACCCATTTTTTTATTATTACATCTGACGCTTGCGAACCAATTTTTTTTACTTTGTAATAACATCATATTTTTTAATTATTACAATTGGCACTCGCGAACAGGGACATGACAGTGTGCATATATCTTTATTCCTTGTCACCTTTGCATTACTTTTTACCTTATCATGTTAAGAACAGTGTTTTCTTCATGTATTTTACTGTTACATAACTGTGTATTACAGTAAATCTTTGTTATTGTTTACTTTGCAAAACTAATCATACTACAAGTTAGTACTATTGTTTGTATCTCTCAATTACAGGTGAATGTTTCAATTTGTATAACATGGTTATTGTTATAATTGTTTTATCTTATATAGCTTTTGTTTATTACAGGTAAGATTTTCCACTTAGTAATATTATATAATTACTAGTTCTTAACCTTTATTCACATGTGTGAAAACATAGTAATATTTGAATATTCGCTGTTTACCTTAAGTAGACATAAATAATTTATTTTGTGAATCACTAATGCATTTTTATCTTTATAGGCATTTGACCTAAATAATTTTTGCAACAATAACATTCCATTCTAGGAGTTTGTTTGACTTTTGAGTTTAGCGTTTTGCTATCAATACAATTAACTTCATTCATAATTTAATTAACTTTAATTAGAAACTTTAATTGATACTTTAATTAGAAACTTATAGTGTATTTAATACAACTTTTTATTAGATTTTCACATCCTTTTATAAATCAAACATGGATAAGGAAATACAGGTCCCGCCTTTGTTTGAGAATATTGTTAATGATGTTCCAGTTGGTACTTCTACTCATGAGATGCCTCATGTCATGGCTGATTTATCTGAAGTTGTTGATCCATTTTCGAATAGTCGAGGAGCTGGTGATCATAGTCTGAGAGCCGCATCTTCATTTAATATGATGAATGTTTTATTGAATGATAATTTGAAGAAAAACTTGCCTTCTGTTACTAAGTTGCCTGATTTAAAACGAAGTAAGCTTTTGTATGATGGTTCTGCACACAATGTTATTGGAACTATGGTTTTACCTATCACTTGTGATAACTTAACTAAAAATGTAGATTTTTTGATAATACCTTCTTTTAAACCTTCAATTATTTTGGGATTTGACTTTTGGTTGAAATTTAATCTTGCTAAAGACTTATGGAATAATATTACTTTTGAATATGAATCCACTACTTGTGTAAATGCAGTTACTTCTGTTTCTGAACTTTCTCCTTCTGAGAAACACGAGTTAAATAAAATTATTTCACTTTTTGAAAATATTTCTTATGAAAAGAGAGGCTTAGGTCTTACTCATTTAGTTAAACATAAAATTAATGTTACTGGTGAACCTTTTAAACAACGTTATTGGCCCCTTAGTCCTGCTAAACAAAAAGAACTTTATGATGAAGTGGAAGTTTTATTAAAGGAAAATATTATTGAACCTTCTAAATCTCCTTGGTATAGAAAAATATTTGTAAATTGTCAAAAGTTTCCTAGAAAATATAAAAATTTCAAAGTTGAAAGTGATACTTTGTATAGATTTTGTAAAGATAAATATAATCCTAATAATCGTTTAAATTGGAAAATTGTCATACCTAAAGAACACATCTTAGACACTATTAAATCTAATCATGATGATGTTAATTCAGGACATTTAGGAATTCATAAAACTTTAAATAAATTAAAAATACATTATTTTTGGAAAGGTATGTTTATTGATGTTCAAAAATACATTTCTTCTTGTGATACTTGTAAAGCTTATAAATCTTCTACTAATCCGCCTCATGGAATTATGGTTAATCCTAAGAAAGTTGATAAACCAATGTTAATGCTTTCTATTGATATTGTTGGAACTCTTCCAAAAGCTTATTCTGGCCATAAGTATATACTTTCAATCATAGATGTTTTTACAAAATATTGTTGGATATTTCCTATGACTAGTGCTACCACTAAAGTAATTTGTAGGATACTTGAAAAAGAAATATTTCTTAAGTTTGGAACGCCTAAAATTTTTGTTTGTGATAATGGAAGCCAATTTACAGCTAAGCAATTTGTAGATTTTCTAAAAAGTTATAATATTAGTAAAATATTTTATAATACTTTATATACACCTCAAAATAATCCTGTAGAGAGATATAACAAAACAGTCGAAACTTGTATTTCTTGTTTTGTTAAAGATGATCATAGAACTTGGTCAAAATATTTGCCTCATGTTCAATTAGCTTTAAATAGTAGTGTGAATCTAGCTACAGATTTCACTCCTAATTTTCTCATGTTCGGTAGAGAACTTATTTTTGATGCTTCATTGCACCGTTTTAGTAATTCTTTTGATAACCTCAATCAACTTGATGTTGTTGATAGGTCTTCATTTGCTTTTTCACTTAAATCACTTAGTGATATTTTTATAAAAGTTCAAGCTTCATTGCTTAAAGCTTATAAGCGTAATGCGCGTTATTATAATATAGGAAGGAAGGTCATTTCTTTTGAAGTGGGAGATATAGTGTGGAGGAGAAGTTTTGTGCAGTCTAATGCTCCTGCATTCTTTTCGGCTAAGTTAGCACCTAAGTTTGTTAAGTGTGAAATAATAGATAAAATTTCCTCTAATGTTTATGTTTTAAAAGACCTTAATAAAAACTATACTGGTCGTTATCATATTAAAGACATAATTAAATATTAAAATTATTCTTGTTTTGACAATGTCTATCTTTGTCTTTGGTACTTTGTTTGAAGTATGACCCCACTATGAGGTGATGTTTGAAAGGTTGAGGGGTGTTGAAAGGAGATGTATGTTAGGAACTTCACAACAATTTATTAATTTCAATTTTAGTTTCCTTCAAAAATAACTTAGGTCATTTTAGGACTTGTTATTGTGTAACTCTACTCCATATTAACAAATTGTTCCACATCAAAAGATCTTATATTTTTATTTATCTTTGTTGTATAGGATTATTTTCCTGTATATATTTTTATACACTTGTATATTTAATATTGTATATTTTGTACAAATTTAGGAATTTAGTTTCTACTCTAATATAGGAGTGAAATTTAATATTCATTTTCTACATTAAATTCACTTGACTTATTTCCACTCACTTAGGGAATGGAAAATTAAGTTTCTTGAACTTTATTTTTGTACAGTTCTGGGTTATTCTCTTAGTATTAAGATTCTCGGATTGGACGCATTTTATGCATTTTTTACACACCTTGTTATACCATTTTTTGGGAAACTTGTGTCTTACTGGACTTTACAATTTTTTGTGCTATTGTGTTTCATACACATAGTCACACCTTACGCTTTGCGCACGGGAAGCTGGTGGTGTTGAGCCGGTCGTAATTGTCGTTTTTCTCTTTTTGTACGATTGTGTTTTTATACACATTGTTACATTTTTTATGCTTTGCGCACGGGATGTCGGTGGTGTTGTGCCGGTCGCAAATGACATACTTTTCTTATGCGGTTGTGCTCAGAAGGTCAGTGGTGTTGTACTGGTCACAATTGTCATATTTTCTTTATATTTTGCTTGTGCTCGGAAAGTTGGTGGTGTTATGCCGATCACAATGCTTATAAATATATTATTACGACACTTTTGTTGTGATTTTGTTTTGACGTTTTGGATGTTGGAATAGGAATTTGAGGTCGGCGGCTTTTCAACCTAACCGACAGTGGGAAAACTTCATTGTTTTTACCGATTTTCTTTCAGATTCGGCAGCGTTGGTGCTTAACCGATATCTTGTTAGTTTCATATTTTTGTTTCAGGAATAGCTGGTATAGAGTCGGTGGCGTAGGAGCTCAACCGCACTTTTGTATTGATGCTAGAAGGCTGGTTAAGATCAAGGATTAGATTCGACGGCGTTGGTTGCCTAATCGATATCTGGAATGGAATTGAGTAGGGATTGTTTAATTTGTTTTATTGAAGGATTTATTTTCACTTTTGTGTTGAAATAAGTTTTTACTCTTTTCTGAGTTTGGTTTCGGTTATTCCATTAAGTTGGATAGTGTCCTTTGTTTCCATTTGAAACTGGAAATTCTTTTTCAACTTAATTCTTTACTTTTCGAGTGTTTTCACATTCTTTGATTTTTAGGAATGCTTTCCCATTCTTTAATTTATAATTATTTCTGCAATACCCAATGCAAGATGCTTTCGCATTGTCTTTTTTGTTTATTGAAAAATGTTGCAAGACATTTTGTCTTTTGAGGTTTTTTGGAATTTTGTTCTGGACTCTCATAATTTTCATTAGAAAAGGAAGTTTCTTTCTTTCTTTTTTCTTTTTGGGGAGGGATGTAATGTAACGACGCGCTCTGCGAACGTCGTCACACCGGTTTTAATTCTATTTTTGAACGAAAAGTTTCGGAACGCGGAGTGAATGACATTTTGACGTATAGCTGTCATAGCACCTTTCTTCCTAGCGTTGAGGCTGGATGGTCGATATTCATGGCTTCGTAACTTAATTTCAATAAATCTCATAAAAATGAGAGTATTTTTGCCTAAAGGATAATAGTTTGTGTCTTCACAACTATCCTCTTGTGGAATTATAGTTTATTTCTGGTGAGTTGTCATTTTTTAATAAGATTCACTTTGATGGAAATTCGCCACGCTCCTAATTTGAGGAATAATTGTTAAAATTCTATTGTTTCAGCTCTTAATCTGAAAATATTATGATTTCTTTTGCTATTGGCATTGTTCCAGCAAATTAAGGCGGTAAGTCGCGCAAATTTATAGAAAATTAGGACCTCGTGTTCATATAGGAGTTTGTTCTAATGACATGCTATTTTATTACAGGTTTCCAAATTGGAACCGCCTTTTTCGTTTTCCTTTGGACTTTTTCTTTGGACCTTTGTCTTCGGACATCTGCATTTCCTTATGGAGGGTTTGGACTTTTCGCCTCAAACCTGGATGTACCGCATGGGCTTAAACTGAAAACTTCGCCTGCTACGAGCTTTCTCGCTGCTGTGTTTACATATACTCGCCGAGGGATGCCGTGAGCTTACTTTAATTATATTTTAAATCTAAACTTCAAAATAGCCTAAAAATGCATTGGTGACATGAGATTATATTGACATAGGTTCAGATTGACCTAGCTTATAAAACTCTAATTTTAAATTTAAGGTTAGATATACATTAGGAATGTATCCTTGCAACTATTTCTAAATGCACACTGGAGTGGACAATAAAACCTTAAACCTCACCGTTTGGTTTCATTTAGCTCACCTCCGGCAGATTAAAAGTTTCCAATCTCCGCTGATTATCCTAGGCATGTGTATCTCCAAGGCGCCCGAACTTTTATGGTAATGTATTTACAAACCAATTTTATTTCTATTTCTTTTAAATAGGAGATTACACACTTACTTTTTTACATTGTCACATGACACCCATTTTTTTATTATTACATCTGACGCTTGCGAACCAATTTTTTTTACTTTGTAATAACATCATATTTTTTAATTATTACAATGTTTATATTATTTAATAAAATATAATATTTCTTAAGATAATTGTAAAATTTTAACAGTCATATGTGCTCTTTATGTGCCTCAACTGAATATTCTTTGATTCTGAAAAAAACTGTATGTGACATTTCAGTTTGGTTTAAATCTTACTGAAAGTTTAAACCGAAGTGTTTTCATGGCACCAGCATGGGTGAATGCAATAAATTTATTTTGTGTTTTGTGTGAGCATGTGTTCATGGTAGCCCTTTAGGGCTGCGATTTCTTTGAATTTTATGTCATAGCAACAGGCAAACCCACTGTCACAATTACTGCAAAAAATTACATTACGAGGAGGTAGAACACAACAGTATTCCTGTCCGAATTGAGCAGTATGACTGGGGAAGTACCTCCACCCTACAGAAAACCACGGCTATAATAACCTCGTGTTGTGTTCCCGGTGGTGAGTAGGGTAGCCAGAGCTCACTGGAGAGTTTTTGTGCTGTCAGTGGGAAGACCAAAGGCTTGTCCTGATTTTGTGTTCTGCACTGAGGGCACATAAGATCTCTGTTCTTACAGGGTCGGCAGCACAGATATGATTCACAGGTGTTACACACATTCATAGGTCACGGTAACAATATTCCATCAGGTGGGCTGTGTGCTTGTCTGCCACCTAAGTTGTATAAAAAAAAAAAATTTCATTTTAGACTTAATGAACATGTTCTTAAACTCTAAAATTAAGTGACATCTTGTGGAGTGAATGAAAAATGTAATGAACTTATTTTGCACTTTAAAAACATGTCATAAAGTCTTCAATTTAATGGCCTTTTTTGCAGTATCTTTGGCATGACAGTGGTCGTGTTATGACATTAACTTAGTGGAATTGGAGTCCAGATCACTAGCAAACAATTACTCCTAAGTATACTACAATAACCCCATCACATCTAAAGGGTGTCATAAGAGGCGACTAACGGAAAAATACACAGAGGATATCACTGCGAGAGAAAGAGAACTCGAAATAAAACCCTGTCCCAACCCGCCTGGCCAACGTAGAAATAGTAAGCCGATGCCTCCCAACATTGGGAAAGGCCTATGTCCAGCAGTAAGTCAAGCGATAGGCTTGATCAATTGATACTACAATAAACAACTGACTGTTGAGAGTTTACACTATCTTATCCTATGCATGGAAATGTAATAATATTGTCTCTTAAAAAAAAGGTTCACTATTTTTGTTTATTATCTATGGCACTATATTGGTATTACATTTTTTTTTTATTATACCACTTAGGTAGTAGGCAGACAAGCACACGGCCCACCTGATGGAAAGTGGTTACCGTGGCCTATGGACTTGTGCAACACCAGGGGCATCAACTCGCGCTACCGACCCAGAAGAAACCTCCTAATGCCCCTTTTGAAGAACCCCATATTGTAGGCGCACGGGAAGACCACAGCAGGGAGTTCATTTCACAGCTTGAGTGTGCATGCGATGAAGTTTCTTTCATACCGCACAGTGCATACCGTCTCAGGTTGCAATGTGTGGGGTCGAATAGGTCAAGCTGGTAAGCAGGCGCTCCAGCAAAAAGGTGACAGCAGTCTATACTCCATGTGGGGTTGACCTCATTTATCTACTGATTGGGCTCAGCTCATTAGCTCATTAATTCTTGCCTCACACACGAAACATTTTTGTGTTATATTAGCTTGTCTAATATTATTTTACTATTTATTTATAAGTAGGCACATTTACATCTTTTGAACTAATACATAGTCGCACAAAATGGAACAGACACTTATATATTGCCATTGCAAGCGAATGGTAACACTTTCGTACTTAAATAAAAATGGGACAGTTATATTAGTGGTTTAAACGAGAATGAAACAATAAAATGACTGAATTCAGGAATAGCTTCGCGCATATATCTTGACCACGTCTTTATTTTTGTGAAATCGAGTTCCTCTGTCGCCGAAGCACTCCGTGCTATCCTCAAGACACAAAAAACGTGTACTGCATATAATATAGAACACATTTTGGGGTCAAGATATATACAAGTAACTACCTATATATAAATATGAAATGATAGAACATGAGACTTGAGATCCTTCAATGCCTCTTGCATAGAAGCCTCTCAAGCTTGACACAAATACTGTTATTTCTTAATATTATGACTGTACCTGTGCAAATTATCCTCTAATGAAAATATAACATACTTTATCGTTCATGAAGCACACTCAATTATACTTGTTTTAAATCTATAATAGTAATTTAAGTTCAAAGAAGCTAACAAATACCACACAATACAAAATCCAGACAGCCGAATTACAGAAATACCACAGAGTAAATAATATTTTACCATAGATCAAAGAAAAGATACTAAATGTCAAATTTGTCAAAAAAATTAAAACACGTTCCCTTTTCCATCATAATGACTTCTTCCTCTTAGCGTTAGCCCCAGTCACATTCGAAACTTTCACACCGGAGCAAGGGTTCCGCTTAACCAGCCTGCCTGCTGATTTAGCTCAAATTCGATATTATTTTAGTTCGATTCGAGATTATTATATATGACGTCCAGAACCCAAATGCAATATCGTAGTATTACAGTTAGATCAGTTGTTGGATTTTTTAGGGTTCCATTGGTTCCAACTACGTGCAACGACTGCCATAGATGTTGGCATGTTGGTATGACACAGTCGGGATACTCTTATATACTCTTTGGTCGGGATCGACAGCTTGAAGTACTCTCCGAGGCACGTTCAGACCAATGCAAATACCCATATTCATGCAAATAAAAATTAGCACTAAGCGTAGATCGAACCCGCGTCCACGTTCACTACCAAAGAGTACCTATATAACATTCATTACCATCACACCACGGAGGCTGTTAGATGTAATCATAATGATTTTATTGTTCAGAGTTATTTCAATATATAAGCAGAGCCTATAGGAACCTTCTAATGCCTTTCTTGACGATTGATATTGTGGTCGCTTAGAAAAACCACGGCAAGGAGTTCACACAGTATAAGCATGCGAGGAATGAAATTTCTTTGATACTTGACTGTGAGTTGGTGCGTACTGTTTTAAGTCACAACGTGTGAGGATAGATTCCCCGCCTGTGTTGTGGCAAGAAGTGCAATGATAGAACATACTGAATATCTAACATTTATGAAATCCTGAACGACTGAATTCCGACATTGCGAGTAAGCTGTCAGCAGTGTCAGCTGTGTGAGGTCAGTTCAGCTGTCAAGTGCCAAGACTGCCATTGTTGTTATATTAATTTTTCATTTACTGGAGAATTTAGCCTTAAAATTTTGATTCTACAATCATGAAAAGAGCCTTGCATGAGAGCCAAGTAGAGGAAGAACGTATTGTTCGCCGTCCACGATGGATACGAGAGAGGGAAGAGCAGTTTGACTCTCTCGATGACCACGAATTTCTAACAAGATTTCGCCTCACAAAAGCTACAGTACTGTCTGTGTTGGAGTCTATAGAAGACAAATTAGAGTTCCCTACGAATGTGTAAGCTTCTAATCTTTATTTGTGTGTTCTTATGTAGCTGGTGTTATGACTTACGGTGCCGAAACGTGGACACTTACAGTGGGGCTGGTCCATAGCTTAAAAGTCGCGCAGCGGGCTATGGAGCGAGCTATGCTTGGAGTTTCTCTGAAGGATAGAATTCGGAACGAGGTTATCCGACAGAGAACTAAAGTTACCGACATAGGCCACAGAATAAGCAAGTTGAAGTGGCAGTGGGCTGGCCACATTTGCCGAAGGACCGATGACCGTTGGAGCAAACGAGTCCTAGAGTGGAGACCGCGAGAAGGTAAATGAAAGGTAGGACGCCCCCTAGCCAGATGGACGGATGACCTGAAAAAGGTGGCTGGGACAGACTGGATGCGGAAGGCGGAGGATCGGAGAACATGGCGCACATTGGGAGAGGCCTATGTCCAGCAGTGGACTTTGGTGGGCTGATTGATTGATTGATTGATGTAGCTGGTACTGAATGTAAACATATATTACATCATTTTTAAGGAGGTAGGACACGGCGGTATTTCCGCCCGATTGAGCAGTCCGACTGGGGAAGTACCTCCGCCCTACAGAATACCGCGGCTATAATAACTTCGTGTTGTGTTCCCAGCGGTGAGTAAGGTAGCCAGAGCTCACTAGAGAATTTGTGCTGTCAGTGGGCTTGTCCTGCTTTGTCTTCTACTGACGGCACAGAAACTCTGTACTTACAGGGTTGGCAACGCGACTGTGACTCCTCTGGTGTTACAGATGTCCATAGGTCATGGTAACTGTTGTGTATTTGACAGTTTTGATTGTTAATTCCTAAATGTGGGTATTGAAATAAAGGTTTAGTTTTTGTGACAAACTCGAAATGGCGTGTATCTTTTAGTGGCGACGAGGAAAATAAATCGTGATTTATACTAAAATGGCATTCAATATAACGAATATTGTGTTGCCGGGGCCGTATAATGCAAAAACTGATGTGTGGTGTGACTATAAAGAACAATTACTTTGTGCGTTGTCCGCCGTGGGACTGTCGTTGAGCACGCCGGGTGAAGAAGACAAATGTCGATCATTATTCTTGTCTCAATGCGGAAAAGACACTTATGCACTAATTGCCGCGTTGTTAGTGCCGGTACGTCCGTGTGATGCTAAGTTTTCGAACATTTTGGCACTTTTGGACAAGTTTTATGAGCCCGAAGTAAACGAAATTTTACAAGCGGGAAAGTTCTACAAACGGTCACAGTTACAAAAAGAAAGCATGCAAGACTTTGTAGCGGCTATAAGTTCACTGGCGGCTAAGTGTAACTTTTCGGATTTGGAGCGGCAAGTGCGGGACAGGCTCGTATTAGGAGTACGCGACGATCGTCTGCGCCGGGAGCTGTTGAAGACTAAAGGGTTGACATGCAAGGCCGCAACACAGATGTGTCTCAATTATCAGGCTACCTTCGAGGATATGTATCCGGACCAGTATTTAAAACCATCCTCTAATCTAGCTGCGGTAGAACCAATGGAAATTGGCAAAATCAAGTCCAATGAGTGTAAACATTGTGGCAGATTTCACAAATCTGGGGAAAAGTGTCCTTTTGTGAATACAAAGTGCTATAAATGTCAGAAATATGGACACATAGCTAGAGTCTGCGAGAAAAGATCAAAAGTACATCAGGTACAGGAGAGAAAGACGAAGTCTATAAAAAATATGTCATCAAGTTCCGAAGATATGATGGGGGTCTATGTATGTGCGGACAGTTACCAACCTCCGGTTAGAGCAAAAGTTTTCATCGATGGAGCTCAATTGATGATGGAGGTGGACTCAGGAGCATCTCGTAGCATTATATCAGAGAAGACGTTTAATAAATTATGGTCTACTCCACCTGTTGTACATAAGAGTGACATGAAGTTAGTGACATGGACTCGAGATGCCTTGAAAGTTAAGGGAGTGGCTAATGTTCATGTTGTAATGGGACAGAAGGACGCCCAATGTGAACTGGTTGTGGTATCTGGTGATGGACCAAGCCTCTTGGGTCGCAACTGGTTTCATTCTCTGGGCTTGCAAGTGACAGGATTGTACTGGGCCGAAGAAGATTTAGTGCCTTGGAGAAAAGATTTTCCTGAGTTGTTTGGAGAAGGTTTAGGCACATATAAAGGTACTGAAGTTTCACTCCACCTGTGTTCGAACGCAAGACCTCGTTTCCTTAAGGCTCGCCCAGTACCATTTCCACTGAGACACCAAGTAGAAGAGGAACTTCAGCGTATGATAGATACAGGAGTATTATCTCCTGTGAGATACTCCGACTGGGCTACTCCATTGAGAATAGTCAAAAAGGATGATGGATCCTTACGTATATGCGGAGATTATAGATCTACGGTAAATGCATCTATAAAAGTAGACAAGTATCCACTTCCTACCTCAGTAGAAGCCTTCGAGAAGCTCAGTGGGGGTAAGGTCTTCAGTAAATTAGACTTAAAGCATGCCTATACCCAAATGAAAGTGGATGATGAAACAGCAAAGTTATTGACATTGAATACTCATATGGGCCTTATGAAGGTGAATCGTTTGGCTTTTGGTGTTAGTGCGGCACCATGTATTTTTCAACGTGTGATGTCAGCAACGCTGGCTGGCATAGATGGTGTGGCTTGTTTATTAGATGATGTGGCCGTGGCTGGAGTGAATCTTAAGCAGCATAATGAGAGACTGCGCAAAGTTATGGGAAAACTAAATGACTTAGGCTTTAGATTGAACAGTAACAAATGTGTTTTTGCTGCAGACAGCATCTCATTTTTAGGTCACATTATTGATGGTGAAGGCCTTCATCCAGCACCTGCCAAAATAAAAGAGATACAAGAAAAACAGGCACCTACAAATAAAGAAACTTTAAGAGCTTTTCTAGGATTGTATAACTTTTATCAGAAGTTTTTGCCTGATAGGGCAACTATTCTGGAGCCTTTGTATAAGCTGTTAGAATCTAAAACAGTTTGGAGATGGGGTGAAAGCGAGCAGAGAGCTTTTGAGAAAGCCAAGTCTTTGTTGTCATCGGACTTGACACTGGTGGGATATGACTTAAACAAAGATTTACTGCTGATTTGTGACTCATCAGAATATGGAGTTGGAGCAATAATAGCTCATGTAATGGATGATGGTTCAGAGAGACCTATCATGATGGCGTCACGTACCCTGCAGACACATGAGAGGAAGTATGGGCAAATTGACAAAGAAGCCCTTGCAATCATGTTTGGGTTGTTGAAATTCCATGAATTTTTGTTAGGACGCAAATTTTGCATAATAACAGATCATAAGCCTTTGGTGGGCTTATTTAATCCAGCAAAACCAATTCCAGATCAGATTTCGCCTAGAATGCTGCGTTGGTCGATAAAATTGTCATGTTATGAATATACCATCAAATACAGACCTGGAAAATCTATTGGAAATGCTGATGCGTTGAGTAGATGGACCGCACCAACAATTGGATCATTGGCTGAAAAGAAACTTAAAGAAGTACTGCTATTGGAAGAGCAACCAAGGGGCTGGGAGGTCAGTCCGGAAAAGATAGCTAGAGAAACCAAAAATGATGCTTTACTACAAAGAGTTCTATTCAAAGTACTGCATGGCTGGCCAAATAAAAATACGGATCCAGAGTTGCAGCCGTTTTGGACCAGAAGGGAGGCTCTTTCACACACTAAAGATTGTTTATTGTGGAGTAACAGAGTCATTGTACCTGCGAAGTTACAAGAACAGGTACTGAAAATATTACATACCCCTCATGCGGGTATAGTCCAAACTAAGGCATATGCAAGGGGCTATGTGTGGTGGCCTCAGATGGATAGTGAAATTGAACAGATGGTGGCCAGCTGTCAGCATTGGCAGTTGGTAAGAAACAGTCCACCAAAGGATCCACAGACATGGATTATGTCTGAGAAACCATGGCAGAGGGTTCATATAGATTTTGCAGGGCCATTCTTAGGTAAGACTTTCTTTGTGATGATAGATAGTCACAGTAAATGGATGGAGGCAGAGATTGTGAATAGTATGAGTAGTGGAGCTGTCATAACATTGATGAGAAGAATATTTGCATCTCAGGGCTTGCCAGATGTGGTAGTATCTGACAATGGTAGAGCCTTTACTTCTGATGAATTCAGTAACTTTTTACAGAAGAATAGAATTAGACACCTCCTTTCTCCTCCATATCACCCAGCTTCAAATGGACAGATAGAGAGAGCGATACAGACTTTTAAGAATAAAATCAAGAAGATGACTCATTTAAATCTGCCATGGAGTGAAATGATAAGTAAAACTCTTTTCCACATGCGAACAGTACCTAATAGTGTAACAAATAAAACGCCCGCTGAGATCCTTAATGGCCGTAAGTATAGAACAGCCATTTCTTCTCTCCATCCTGACAGTATGCCAGGGCGAGGTGCAGCAGGAGACCGCGGCACAGCGTACGCCCAGCAGAGCTTTCGCGGTGGGCCAACCTGTGCTGATTCATATGTATGGAGCCCGGAGTAAGTGGCAGAGGGCTATTGTAGAGATGGTGGAGGGACCGAGCTCATATAAGGTGAGAACGGAAGATGGAGAGTTACACCGGAGACATGCAGATCAGTTGTTAGCTAGAACTGTGAGAACAGAAGCTACATTAGTTGGTAATGAAAAACCAGATTTGTCAGTGGCGGATTCGCAAACAACAAGTGAACCGCCTATTGAAATACCACCACCAGAAAGGTGGCCAGATATGATTGGTGTACCTACCTAATGTGTTATATTAATTTTGTGTAATTAATTTCTATGACCATTTTAAAGAGGAAAGATATGTTGTGTATTTGACAGTTTTGATTGTTAATTCCTAAATGTGGGTATTGAAATAAAGGTTTAGTTTTTGTGACAAACTCGAAATGGCGTGTATCTTTTAGTAACCACTTTCCATCAGGTGGGCCGTGTGCTTGTCTGCCAACGAAGAGGTATAAAAAAAAATCGATGGAGTGGCCCTATTATACATACATACATAAAATCACACCCGTCTCCCTTAGGGGTAGGCAGAGATCACGGATCTCCACTTGCTACGATCCTGACATACTACTCTCGCTTCATTCACATTCTTCATGCATGCTCGTCGGTTTAGAGCACTCCTGACCTGCCCCTTTTCTAAAACTTCCCCGATTTGGTCCAGGTATGTGCGCCTAGGTCTTCCCCTTCCGACGGTACCATCCACACTCGCCTCATACACCTGTTTCGTTAGTCTTCTTTGATTCATTCTCTCAACATGACCAAACCATCTCAACATTCCTCTCTCAATTCTCATCACTACATCTTCTATCACTCCACATCGTTCTTTTATCACGCTATTTCTCACTCTATCTTTCAAGGTCAAGCCACACATACTTCGCAACGTACGCATTTCTACTGCATTCACTCTACTCTGATGCTTTCTCTGGCCCTATTATACTCCACCAAATTGGAAGAAAACTATACCTACTGCATAAAATATATTTTATAATTCATGATTCATTTATTCGCAAAACAAAAATAATAATTGTTTCTTATAATTTGGACCTGTGAAGTGTTACAGACCTTGAGTCTGAATATTTATTGCTAGTTGTTGCCCGTGGTTCCACATGCATGGAAAGAGTTTTTACCTCCGCCACACAGTCGGAGTGCATCTGACGGACAGAGTTGTTATCCATCCAACGGCGACTGGTCTTGGTGGCAAAGAATCCAACATCCAAGTGCCATCACTGTGATGCAAGCAAGGATTCGCATTAAGGCTGCACACATGCAGTGGGAGTGCTCTCTCCCTCTTTTACATGGCAAAGGTACCATGTGCGAGCGCATGGGCTTCCACTACCTTCTGCGAACAAGCAATGCTCGAGACGCAGATGTTAGAACGGGTTCAGAGGAAACACTCGAACCACAAAGCTGGTGACGATCTCCATGAGCGCGGGTCTGGGGACGACCGGTGGAGCCACCAGACATCTTAGACGAGGCTGCGGTATTTCCGTTCTCAGTTCCCGTTGCATCTTCTGTTCAGCAGACCCTGTTGCACCCCTTTAACCCTTGCCTGTAATTATATAGTTTTTAAATAATGTATGGGAATCTACAGGATCTACATTTATAATTTGGTAAAATCTTATTACTTTTACAAAGTATATTATAAAATAGATAAAACTTTACTTTTTTACTGTTTTATCTTTTTATTTATTACTGTTTTTACTAGCAATTTTTCTAATATAGTACAATATTTTTTTATTATTTTTCAATAATTTGCTAATAATACCAAGAGTAGTGGTCCCTCGGCTTTGACGTCATAATAAAAGATGCTATTGAGAATAAACTTTAACGAAATATCGCATTATTTTTTCCTTTGGTCGGCACTTTCAATTTTTAACCAAGATGAACAATGTCCTATAACATCAGACAGATATATACAGCCCAGATTCAGCCTCAGATGCATGACTCGAGGCAACAATAGTGCCTGGAGCCGTGTGTTTACCTGCCACCTAAACAAACCCTGATTAAATCTATTTTATTTAATTGCAGGAACAACAGCGTATCACCAATGAATCAAATCCTATGCGCGTTACAATTCTATGCAACTGGATGCTACCAAACTACGGCTGCAGATACGTGTGGTTTCAGCACTTCCACCGCACATAGAATTGTACACAAAGTCAGTGCTGCCATTGCCTCATTGAGACCAGTACATGTATACTTTCCCGAGTCACAAAACGATATTGACCAGACACAGGCGGAGTTTTTTAAGAAGGCTGGATTTCCTTACATTTTAGGTGCAATAGGTTGCACTCATATCAAGTTTATCAAATCACCAGGTAAACCATTGTTTATGAGGTGTTCCGCTGCCTTTCAGGCATGGGAGTGTCAGTTTTATGCAATATTCCATGTAAAAATATATGCATTTTTTTAAATATCAATTAGGTGGCAGACTAGCTCACTGCCCACCTGATGGGAAGTGGTTACAGTGGCCTATGGACGTGTGTAACACCAGAGAAGAATGTCTGTCCAAGTCAAAATTGAGCCTCAGGCTGAAGGTAATAAGACTCTTAAGTCCCACCGCACGTGCTAGCACTCGCACTCGTTCACGACACTGCGCCAATGTTGCATTGCCTTTGGTCGACACGTGTGTTTCCGCAAGTGACACACGCGTGAACGGGAGTACACGCTCATGTATGTGACTGTCGACAGGTTTTTTTTATACCACTTAGGTGACACTTAAGTGGTTACCGTGGCCTATGGACGTATGTAACACCAGAGAAGCCACACTCGCGCTGCCGACCCTGTAAGCACAGAGTTTCTGTGCCGTCAGTGTAGAGGACAAAGCAGGACAAGCCTTTAGTCTTCCCACTGACAGCACAAATTCTCCAGTGAGCTCTGGCTACCCTACACACCGCTGGGAACACAACACGAAGTTATTATAACCGCGGTATTCTGTAGGGCGGAGGTTTTCCCCAGTCGGACTGCTCAATTTGGCGGAAATACCGCCGTGTCCTACCTCCTATGGAATGACATACTATTTCTATCTATATATTATATCTATAAATACAGTGCATAGCCTGGACTCCTGCATGCGTGCACTCGTACGAAGCACCAGTTTCACTCTCCAGATTCAGTTTTATTCAAACAAACCCAAATATTATAAAAGAGAGAAATAAATGCATTTATTTCGGTTATTATTACAACATTGGTAGTACCAGTGTATTACTTACTCCAGAAGGAGCTAACGCCTGAGTGCCATCAATGAGAACTGCTCAACGTTGACAGAGTGCCCGGTGTGGGAAACGCCGAGGCGGGTCATCGTGGCGGCCCTAGGGGTGAGAGTTTTATGGGGACTTTGTGGTCCTCACACCCAAAGAGGGTTGTCTCGTAAGAGACGGTCTTGGACCTGTCGAGGATTATGTCTCAGATAATCTCACCTCCGGCAATCTGCGGCCCACACAGTCGGCGTGCGTTTTAGTCGGTTCAATTCCGACATAACCTCCCCCACCGGCTCCGGTGGTGGGGTACACGTGGTGATTTTGCTTACATTTGAAAATAAAAGGGGGTGGGAGTTCTCTGGGTCAGCGCGCTGCCCACAGCGAAGGAGCGATGCGCAAGCGTGTGAGCTGTTGCCGCCTCCTTTTGAGAGCAAGTAGGTAATACTCGAGAAGGCAGCGGAGCGGGTAGAGCCTGGAGGCAACGTCGCTTAATGACCTCCGTCCTCCATAAGCGCGGCCCTGATAGTGTCAGGTGAAGCCGCCTGTCACACTGCCTCCCCTATCTGGAGAAAGATGCGGTTTCACTCCAGAGCAGTCATTTTGATTGCCCTCGGTCAGCCAGGGCGCGAGGGACATGCCAGAGCCAATCTCACATTCGACGTAACCACCCTCCCCCGCACTATAAAAAAGAGTATTGCTTAGGCGTATGACGTCACTTCATAGCGTCTTCAACGACCGTGCAATTAACATACATATAAATATTTTAGGAGGGGAATGTCCAGAAATATTTCGAAACAGAAAATTCTATTTCTCCCTCAACGTTCAAGCTATGTGCAACACACGATTAGAATTCACTGATGTGGTTGCCCGTTGGCCGGGGAGTACCCACGACTCAATCATATTCAATAATTGCTACCGTAGAGCTAAATTCGAACAAGGACAGTACGGAAACGCTGTTCTCATAGGCGATGAATGCTATGCCTGCAATAATTACATGATGACACCGTTAGAACAGTGCAGTACAACCGCTGAAACTTTGTACAACGAGTCCCATGTACGAGCTAAAAATTTTGTTGATAGACTGTTCGAAGTGTGGAAAAGACGTTTTCCAGCTATGGCTATGGGATTAGGAGTTTCTGTACAAAACTCTTTTCCTATAATCATAGCTACAACGGTGCTCCACAATATTGCCTTGAGAAGTGGTGAAGATATGCCTCCGAATGATAATCAGATCATTGATCCGGATACTTGGGATGAGTTGCTGGCGCTAGGGAACATGAACAACACATATATGGATACAGGGAGTACGGATGAGTCTTATCCCAACTACCAGAGGCGTACTGAGATTGTAAATAACTACTTTGGCAAGTAAGTTGAACTTATGTAACTTGTCTATAGATACTATTTTTGTGTCCACGTGTACATTGTACGTCGTGTGACTTTGTGTACATTGTACGTCGTGTGTCCTTGTGTACATTGTATGTTGTGCATCCTTGTGTACATTGTACGTCGCGTGTCCACGTTTACACTGTACGTTGTGTGATAATGTGTACATTGTACGTCTTGTGATCATGTGTACATTGTACATCGTGTGTCCACGTTTACATTGTACGTCGTGTGATAACGTGTACATTGTACGTTGTGTGGTGTGACATAGGAGATATTAAAAAAACACTTGCGTTTTGTTACATAAAATTAATGATTCTGAACTCAAAAATATTATGTTTTGAATTCTTGCCTGTTTGTTCACAATACACGCTAATGCTATTTAACGAATTTTGATTTAATGCTGCCCAACTTTTTTAATACTTTTAATGTATAGATAACCACTTTACAACCATATAATAGGAGTTTTGTCGTGATAAAATAGTAATATATATATATATATATATATATGATATGTATTTGCCCATATATTATTTGATAGATTTTTGTTCCTATATACGGTACATTCTCTCTGTAATTTTACATTCAAAAATTCACCTACTGAGTCTTTCTCTGCACCACCTTTGGTTGACTGGTAGAGAATGCCTGTGGCACTAAGTACGTCTATGTACTTGTGCATAAAGTTTAAAATAAAGAAATCATTTTCATCTTTTCAGGCTGGCGAGATGAACAAATATTTTAGGAGAGGATCGGTGTAGCAACGACTCACCTAACAAACTAATTCTCAAGGCGGCATTTATTGAAAAACTTGCAGTCATGCATCATGGCCAGCGAACAACTTGACAATACTCTAGCTGCGCAAAAAACGCTCTTTCGTGATTATGCGGCGGCTGACGCGTGTCTATCAACCAATCATAGATTATATTAGACTAGTGTTGCCATCCCCAAAAGTAAGCCAGAACAGGAAGCGTGAAAAAACCTGATTTTGGAGCTTTCTCCCCGGATAGTTGGACTTTTTTCTTGCTAATAGTATTTTTCTCGGTGCAGAATTCCCATCTGAATTTCTGGGTTTTAAAATTATAGTCCGAGTTTTATCCGGATTTTATTTACTGCTTATATAGAGAAACAGGTTTACCAGTACAGGCGGGCCGGTACAGGCACAGAACCTATCCGTATTGCTATCATGTCAAATCGTCGTTTGTTTAAAAAAAATCGCAAATTATTGGCGCCCATATTTTGAAACATGTGGGCTAGAATGCGTTGCGATATTTTTGACATATGTGGTGTTGGAGCGTAAACAATGAATTATCATCATTTTTGTTCAAATCGATTAAGATAGACAAAATTGAAACGGTCCAGAGGGGCTTCGAACCCACAATTTCCTGTACACGGGGAACGTTCTGTCCACTGCGCCGCCGAAATTTCGTCTGAAACCATCCAAATTCTTCTACACATATATCCGTCTTACGGCGACGGCTAAGTGCCATCTACCGATATTCTTACGAATTATTGGAACCAATATACAATGTTGCAATCATTGTTTAAACATTGATTTTTTTGATGAATCCACTCAAACTGTTGAATGAAAATTTAAGATTTCATTCAATCATTTTTGTTGTTATGGAAACTGTCAGTGCAAGTAGCCGCTACTGGTAACAACAATATAAAGGTTGTTCATAGTGCAAATTCATTTACACACCCTACTCCGTGTGTGCTTTACCAGTGCAATAGCTGGTTACGACCAGTTTAAACTCGCACCACGTCCAAGACAGCTTACCGATACTGGCAACCTTCTTTCTCTATCGAATGGAATGGAAAGTCCTTGGTCCTCACTTAGCCTCCTTTGGGATCATTGTGCGTGCAGAGTACTGGCTAGAGTAGCCAGCCTAGCTCCGCCCAGAAACACAGAAGCTTACTGGGGGCTTCACAGGCTTCGCAGAGCGACCTCACTGTACCGAGGATTTGTGATCGTTGATAGGCTACTGCCTCGCATTCCAGTATTACGTGGGCGGCCGTTTCCTCGGCAACAAAACACCCCCTGCAAAGGGGACTGTCCGTAACATCGTCGGTGTATAGGTGCTTGTGGAGGGGGCAGTGGCCCGTTATTGTCCCCATTATTGTTCTTAGACTTGTTCTGTCTAGTTTTAGGAGACGTTTATTGAATCGTTTCTCTATGTAAGCACCTTTGGAATCAGGCTCAGACGCTCCCCGGACACCTTCTAAACTTGAACAAATCCGGAAAAATCCGAACGGTTGGCAGCTCTTAGACCAATCACGGGCTCGAATGGCTCGCACCATTGGTTTATAGACGCTTTTATTGGTTTTTTGATCGGTTTGTATAGTACACATAAGCGTTCTTTCAAGATGTTTGCCTGGTTTGCTGGTACTTAAATATTTCTTGACCAAGGAATAACTAAAAGTCAACTAAACTTTCACAGTGGCCATCTTGGTAGGACTACAGCTGTCAAATTTGGCAGGAATATTTATTTAGTTACTTGCCATTTAATCAAAACTCGGAGATTTCTGTCCTCTGCGGACAAAAGTCCCTAGTCTGCTCAGGCCATGCAACATAGAACGTTTTACGAGAATAAATGCTTTTCATTATCTTATTAAGTTTAGTGAAAACTTTGATTGCGCGATGCAGAAACCGAAGTAGTTCGAGTCAACTTCGCTAGATGGCGCTATGTACATAAAATGGTATCACCACGCTTTATTGGTGGTGGTGATAATTGGTGATAAGTTTAAATCCTTGTATATAGTTTGTTATGTTTGTTTAATCAATGAAAATCAAATTTTCTATATTAATATTTTTAAATAGAGCTAGGTATAATATTTTTTTGTTGAATTTAAATGACTTTGTAAACGTTTATTTTATTTGGTTTTGTAAAATTTTATCTGACCCCAGGTCTACTTTGAGATCATTATGTTTAATGTATTATAACAAGCAATCATATCTATACGACCCCGAGTTCCCCCACAACAATGGCTGCTGAAAAACGACTGAAACGTCGTCTCTCTATTTATTTATTATTGGAGACATTTGTACAGACGTTATGGTTGCCTGTAAGAAATTGCCGCAGAGCGATAAGGCCGCCAACTGTACGTACCACAAAATTTGAATCTCATATTGTAATGTTATTGGTGTACAATAAAGACGTTTATTATTATTATTATTATTACATTCCAGTCCTATCGTACCTTTTATACATTATCACTATTTGGCCTCTTACAAAACATCAGTGTAAAGAGGTATCAACTTGGCTAAAGTCCCTGAACTATGATGATACAGAACATCTGCTAGATATAGCCATCCTAACACATTCAAGCACTCCACACACATACAGAAACATACACACACACATTAAACCTGATATTTGATGAGAATTTTTAGACAGTAGATATTTACATACATACTAAGTCTGGCCATAAATACTGTTACAATTAAAATAAGAAAGATATTACATTTGAATTTGGAATCTGTCATTTTTATACGATTGTTCATTGTGTTTTCTAATTTTGGCGCCAATACATTGTGCAATATTTTGCTATATTAAAATGGAGTGGGGTGATAAAGAAAACCGAATCGCCGTGATTGCATTACACAAGTTGGTATGGAGCCGAATGTAATTTTTAAAACTCTCCATACGCTTGGTATTAGTCAAATGTCTGTGTACCGGGATATTAATAGGTACAATGAGACCTCCTCTGTTTGTGACAGAAAAAGATCTGGCCGTCCACGTAGTGTTCGTACGAAAAAGGTGGTCAAAGCAGTTAGGGAAAGAATTCGAAGAAATCCTGTCCGAAAGCAAAAGATTTTATCTCGGGAGATGAAGATAGCACCCAGAACCATGTCGCGCATTTTAAAAGATGACTTAGGACTTGCAGCCTATAAGAGACGCACTGGTCATTTTTTAACTGATAATTTAAAATAGAATAGGGTGGTAAAATCGAAGCAACTACTGAAGCGGTACGCAAAGGGAGGTCACAGAAAAATTTTGTTTACGGATGAGAAAATTTTTACAATTGAGCAACATTTTAACAAACAAAATGACCGTATTTATGCTCAAAGCTCTAAGGAAGCTTCACAATTAGTCGACAGAGTGCAACGTGGGCATTATCCGACTTCAGTGATGGTTTGGTGGGGTGTTAGCTATGAAGGAGTGACTGAGCCATATTTTTGTGAAAAAGGTATCAAAACATCGGCACAAGTGTATCAAGATACCATTCTTGAGAAGGTAGTTAAACCCCCTTTTTTTTTTTTTTTTTTACGTGCGCAAAATCCCCACGGATACCTCCCCACCGGAGCCGGTGGAGGAGGTTATGTCGGACTCGAACCGACTAAAACGCACGCCGCCTGTGGGTCGTTTTGGTTGCCGAAGGTGAGGTTGACAGGCATATCCCTCGCACCCCGGCCGACCCAGGGCCATCTCTCACGATCTGGCCCTCTTCTCGGGTTGTGGGGACTACAGTCCCCAACTCGACCCCGGAAACGGGGAGGCGCGCCAGGCGCGCCACCGCCGCGGCCTGCTTCTGCCAGGGTGACAGGCGGCTCCACCTGTCACCCCCAGGCCGGCGCTCATGGGGGGCGGAGGTCGTTCATCGGGTAGTTAAACCCCTTAACAACACCATGTTCAATAACCAGGTATGGTCCTTCCAACAAGACTCAGCGCCGGGTCATAAAGCTCGGTCCACGCAGTCTTGGTTGGAAGTGAACGTTTCGGACTTCATCAGAGCTGAAGACTGGCCGTCGTCTAGTCCCGATCTTAATCCGCTGGATTATGATTTATGGTCAGTTTTAGAGAGTATGGCTTGCTCTAAACGCCATGATAATTTGGAGTCCCTAAAACAATCCATACGATTGGCAGTGAAGAATTTTCCCATGGAAAGAGTGCGTGCTTCTATTGATAACTGCAGGGCTAAAAAGGCCACTTTCGACGAATCGTATCCGCATTGAAATACGAAGCGGATTTCATTTCGTAAAATGGTACCACAAAGCGCGATTCGCGGCACGATTCGGTTTTAACGGTTCGTCCTTTTGACAAGTTTGTATGGAAAATCGTAAAACGGCTCACAAAATCCGAATCGCTTATATGTCAAAAGGCAGCATTGAAAAACGCAACTCTGACATTGCGTCTTACAATTCGTCGCTTGTTGTGATTTGTTTCTTTTGACCTATTTGATCGAAATTAAATAAATTTAGCTCAAATATGGTTGATTTATTTCTTTATCACAATTTATTGCAACATGCAATAGCCCTAGAAAGGCTTCAGTAGCGGCGAAGGAGTGCGACCTTACGAAATCAGGAAGTTGCCTTCGAAATGCCCGAGGACGAATTTGTGGCCATATATAGGTTCACCAAAGCGGTTTCTTTAGACCTCATCCATGAGATTGAGCCCTATTTACCAGGATCACGAGGTGGAATAAGTGCGGTATCGAAGGTAAGTACCTACCTACTTAACTAGTGTTCCTTGTTATTACTTACATTACGTTATTATGTATGAATAACAATATGTTTGAATTAATTCAGGTGCTGACTGCATTGGCATTTTATGCGTCGGGGTCATACCCAGAGGGTTATTGGGTCCAGTGTACACAATAAGATGCACCAAGTCAGTGTATCAAACTGTATAGGAGCAGTCTCCCTTGCCCTGAATGCCCACACTTTCGACAAAAATACTTAGTTTCCTCAAACTAGAGAAGAACGAAATGTTATTAAGCAAGGGTAAGCCAATACAATCACAAATTTTATTTACAGACACATAAATACTTTTTAATAGCTGTAACAATTTCAACTTATTTTGTTTGTTAATTTCAGATTCACAATAAATTTAGTATGCCGGGAGTAATTGGTTGTGTGGATGGCATGTAGAACCCCAATCCCTAGACGCAGGGGAACAAGTACGAAACAGCCTCATTGAAAGGCTATGGGCTGCTTGTACATAAGATTTGTATAGGTTTGGCATACTAATCTTACCTTTACTATAAAATCATTGGACACAACCACTAGCATATGGCAACCTCTGTGATCCGGGTTGTCAGCTAACTACATAGCAAATATCTTCACAATAAGTTCAAGAAGTGTATGAAGTGACAACAATCTCATTTTTCAGATTTAAATTAAATTATTGTGATGGATAATCTCTTTGTTTTTAGCATATTCTTATACCTAACTTTTGTAATTTACTATTCTATGTAATTTATTTAAGCATTTGGGGATCATATTAATACAATATCTTAGTTGAAAAACTGAAGTTTATTTACCTACATACATTATGGCATATTTTTGTATTAAATCCAATTACAGTAACCAAAAGGAACTTATTATTAAATACAAAATACTAATGGTAATTTTAATTACAAATAAAGTAAACAACGTTCACAATCTAAATATTACAATATCCCTGACATTCCTTTTCTAAATACTTATTATACATATTTTACAAATTATGGAAAGACAACAATTAAGTGTCTATAAAACTTGATTGTTAATTTGTCTTTCCATAATTTGATGAATATTATGCGGTTCATCTGCAATGTGTCCATGCTGCCTCACTACCTCCAAAATATTTTGTGCTAACTGTGAGGAGGCTGCTGCAGTCGCACTGTCCGATTGTAGCCTCTGTCTCTCTATTTGCAAGAGGATCCACTTAGCCTCTTCCAATGGACCTAGTGGCCGTGCTGAAACAATGATATTCTTTTATTTAAATCACATTCACCACCATCATACTCATTGGCCTTTTATTAGCATAACACATTAAGGCTGCTTAACAAAACCCAAATATAAGAAAAGAATACAAAAAAACCCTTCAACAAAATGCAATTTATTTTACATCTCAAGGGTTGTTTCAAAAGTTAACAAAAAAGGGACCAGCCATTTTTTTGACATAAGTATAACACATGTTTAACACTGATGTATGTTTACTATGCATATATTTATTTAAAAATAACTAAGAACTCTTTGAAGTTTTATAAACTAATATAAATTTTAAAAAAAAGATTCTAGTCAAGAATATAAATGCCACTTATTACATGTTCGCTGTCGCTGATGTGTTTGTCTATGTAGCGGCTGTGCCACTTCAGCTGGGCTGTGTGCCGAGGGTGAGGGTTCAGCTAGAACTGGGCCATATAATAAATATCAATTACTAAACTTAACACTTTGGGAAGAGGCCCTTACTTATCATACTTTATAATATTATAGTTATCAATAACTGTTACCTCTATTGATACTTACTGGACAATCACATATATTGGATATTCTTCCTCAGGCTCATTGGGTCTGAGTGGTTCGCTGGTCGAGGATTGAGGTTGCGACTGGGGTGGAGGGCTGAGACTGCGAGGTCGAAAGTTGAGGTAGCAAGGTTATTGGTACTGTCTACCACATTTCCCCCAACGATGTGTTTAAGATAATACTACAAACAAGAATTCATAACGTCAATACGGAGAGACATTGAATAATTCTAAATAAGTAAATAAAGTAAACAGTTGTCTAGCTTACTTTGGACCATCCTTGGGCGTCTTTAGTGTGCCACTACTATCCTCTGTGCATTGAGGACGAGTGCAACCTCTGCGCAAAGCCGCCGGCTTTCGGCTCTTCCTCGGGCGGTATCATTGTAGCCAGTTTTCGCTAGCTGAGTATGCCTCTTCATGAACTCTATAATAATCTCCCACTGCGCCTCACTGACTCTATTTGGCATGATAGGTACTGACACGACGAAGAATAAAGTTGAAGTGGAACACATAGCACAACTACTAAGCAGTCTCATAAGTGGTTTTTTTATAGTGGACTTGAATGGAGTGAAGGAATACGAAAAAAAATTTCAATTTCCCACTCAAAAACTTCAATAATAACCAAATATTTACATTTGTTGACAGAGCACAGTTTGTTGCCAGTTAATTAACAATTTTGAAATTTATTGAATATTTAACATTTAATGTGTTAAATGGTTTGAAAAGTGTATTTTTTGATAAATAAAGAAATAAATTTTAGTCAGTACGCTTTTAAAACTCTTCTTTATTTTAAAATTTTGAATTAAAAATAACCGGTAAGTTATCGGTGTTTACATTTTTAAAATTGCAACATTTCATCTTAATCCGAATCGTCCGACGAACCGCATTGTCGTCTCTTATGTGTTTCATTTTACGACAGCGGACGAATTGAAAAGCGTTTCGGCGGACGAATTGGAAGACGAACTGGAATCCGATTCGTTTCATGAGATGGCCTTTTTAGCCCTGCTGGTCTCAACATTTAAAGGACTGTGTTGCAGCCAATGGAGACCACTTCGAATAAGCTTTTTATATTTTAAATTGTTTTATATTTATGTATTAAACTAACACACTGTAAAAGTAATAAATATTATTTTCAATAAAAAAAATGTTTTTTCTTCGTAACAATATTTATGGCTAGACTAGGTACATATCCGCCTTTATCCCCGGAGGGTTAAGCAGAGGTGAATTAACACCCACATTTCACCAATCATTGAATTCAGTCCCACGTAATAGGGGGTGAGCCTATTACTGTCTTCCGGGCACTATTGTTGACTCGAGCAATGCATCCAAAGCTGAGTCTGGACTATATCTGTCTGGTGTTAAACAGCCCTATCTATCCCTTAGTCGCCTTGTACGATACCGCATGGAAAGTGATGGGATGGCCCAAATTCTACTCTGCCGGGAACCACGCGGCAGTACATAATTATATATATTATTAATTGCTACTCTATAAGGTACTTACCTGGTACCACAAGTACAGAGGTTGGTAATCTGTCATACAAGGAATCCTAGTACCTAGTTTATCGGAAAGTATCTGCGACGAATGCAGAAAGAGCCAACGTCCGAGTGCCATCACAAGCCTTTTGTCTTCCCACTGACAGCACAAATTCTCCAGTGAGCTCTGGCTACCCTACTCACCGCCGGGAACAGAACACGAAGTTATTATAGCCGCGGTATACTATTTAATATACATACATACATAACCCCTACGAAATAACGTATACATTAATGATCGAGAGAATACAACGCAGGTTCGCCCGGTATCTGTACAAATGCTCATACGGATACTATCCATTTTTGTATCCCTCCCTATTTGTTGCAGGGATGGTGGGTCCTGAAACCCTAGAGCTCAGGCGAAATTTCTTGCATATAATACACTACTATCTAGTACTTAATAATAAGGTAGATAACCCAACTGTCCTGGCTTGTTTTGCTTTATATGTCCCTAATAATTATATGCGCGCCACTGGGCGTCGTCAGCATCGCCTTCTCGTAACGCCACCGAAATGGCGTGTGCCACAGGCTGCCACTTGCCCCACAGCAAGGGCGATCGAGCTCATAAACGGTCTACTAAAATCAAATCCAGATGTTGATATATTCTCCGACAGTGTACATCAAATGGCGAGAAACGTCTTGATGTATCTGACCGTAGCCTCATTTTCATTATATTATGGTCATGATTAATTAGAAAGACGATCCATGTACCTACTTAGTAGATTAAGTTAGCTTTAGTTAGTAAGAATTAGCATAACATTATAAGCGATTTGGTGTTTTTCACTGTTAGTTTATATTGTTTGTAATGAATAAATAAAATCACGCCTGTCTCCCATAGGGGTAGGCAGAGATCACGGATCTCCATTTGCTACGATCCTGACATACTACTCTCGCTTCATTCACTCTCATTACATTCTTCATTATTTATTATATATTATAATTATATTATTATGAAGCAAGTTACGATCTTCTCACACCTCCTCGGAGTAAATAATGACAGCTAACGCTCATGAAGTTTCGTATTAAGTCACGTAATTGTCTTCAAGTATTTTGTGATACTTTAATTAATTGCAATATGCAATAATTAATTGCAATCACTATGGCACACTGTGCACAGTGATTGCAATTAATTATGTTGATAATTGCTAATGTAAAGAAGCTGGTTATATATAGCCGCGTGGTTCCCGGCAGAGTTGAATTTGGACCACCCCATCTCTTCCCATGCGGTGTCGTACAAGGCGACTAATGGATAGGGCTGTTTAACATCAGACAGATATATACAGCCCAGACAGCCTGAGATTCATAGCTCGAGGCAACAATAGTGCCCGGAAAACGGCAATAGGCTCATCCCCTATTACGTGGAACCGAATACAATGATGGTGAAATGTGGGTGTTAATTCACCTCTGCCTAACCTTCCGGGGATAAAGGCGTGATTATATGTATGTATGTATGTAAAGAAGCTAGAATAAAGGCTAAAATGGTATCAACTGAGTGTACATATATATAAAATTTCATATTGTATGCAATGTTTTAAAGAAAAACATACATGAGGGAATATTATCACAGGTCTAAAATGGAACTGAATTTTATTTTGTGTTGAAATGGTGTGTGAATAAGATTAAAGTTACTTTAAGTGAAATTATTTTTTTGTTAAAGTTTAATATTAAATTGATTGGTTAAATGTGGTTGTAGTATAATTTACACAGATAATATAATATATTATAATTCTTATACAGATGCACAATCGGGAACAAAATACTGTAACCCTTCCAACACGTGAAAGAAGGCAGGCAGCTTTTAGTTCGCACATGTTGATACTAGATGGCGACAATATTTTGGCAAACTTTTCTAATTTCTACTAGATTCTCAAAAGAGTTCTAACAACAGCAGTGGAAACAACACGTTAAAAAAGGATGGGATATCTTATTTTCGGTAATTAATAAAGTTAATTGATTTGCATGACTAAATATAGGCCGCATTATGTGAATTTGATTTATTATATCAAAACAGTCACACTCAACTGTCCAAGTATAGCACTGTAAACGCCAATGGGCTTGTATCAGCACATAATATAGGTTATATAGGTAATATAATTCTTATCTTATAGTTAAAAATAATATATTAATTATTAAAAAAAAACATCGAAAGAGCGATTGCATTATCTGCATCAGTGAAACCACGCATGAGGCACATGTGCGTCATCGGACTGCGTACCTTTTAATTACCTACAAAGTGTAGCATTACTTAGACCATAAGCAGTCTCAGATTTAGGTGTACACAATAATTGCTGAAAGATACTTACGTCATAAAAGGAGAAGGATTCGCTTTCATACATTCTTGGGCCTAAATGTAAAAAGTTCAGAGTGGCCTCAAGCGAGAGCTTATATATTATTAGACCATCCCTGAAAAATCTGCAGATTTTTGAACATGAGAGACCAGAGTTATAAGAGATTTAGTGAGTGAGGTTATGCAAGAAATTAACATTTTTGAACTATGATTTCTACGTTTTTTTTATAGAAAGTAGTTTTTTTTATTGTAAAAGATTTATATTGTACTCAGGGATAATGAAAGAAAACTTACAAATAGATTTTAAAGATATGTAATAGGTACAAAGATGTCTTGTTAAAAAAGCTCTTTAAAATTATTATATTTTATTTTTCTTCAATAATAATTAGAATATCGTCTAAGAATTGCGTAGGAGGAATTACATTACCTTGGTACCTAGCCCAACCAAGGAACCATATAATTGATATTATGTGTGCGCAGCAGCCTGCAGTTCGTTTACCTACAATACAGTTATAGTAATGTCCGAGGATTGCTTCTCTACCACGTTACTACATTAATTCAATTTCTGTAAGCTAGGGAAAATCATTCAAGTTATCATTGTGAACCGTAATTGTAATAACTGATTGACTGAAAGTCAGGAAGCTGTCAGTTGTCACAGCACAGATTAATACGACTTATACAGTTGATAAACCCGAGAATTATTTAATCGATTAACGAAAATCAATTCAGAATTGATTATAATTACACTGTTATTGTATTTTTTAAATGTGTTATTATTATGTTTTGTTCACTTTGACTAAAATAATACTACGATGAAAGTGTTTTTATTGACAATATTGTTTGAATCGATCACAGTACTCGATATTGAATCATAGTCGTGGAATAGACTTAGTTTTAAGATTTCTCATCTTCCTGATGTTCAATTGAGCTGTTTTTTTAAAAGTTTGTAATAGAAAAATATACCGCTTTTTTTAAGTCATATCTCAACTCATTACATTTTGGCCCAGAAATCCCCGTCTCCTTTAAGTTAAGCTACTTAAATAGCTCCTCTCTAGAAGCCTGATATCTACCACTTTCCGCCAATAAGTGAAGGACAACTTCCACAGTACCACAAACCTCAGTTTGGTGAATCTGTGGGGACAGGAATGCTGACGCCGAAAATATATGGCATACGTTCGAGCGCACGGCGCGCTCGCCAGTCGCAATCGATCCGGACAGTAGGTCGAACAAGTCCACTTTAAGTGATAACCTTTGTAACCTTGTGTAACCAAAATTGAGTTCACTAAACGTTTAATCCTTCTGACTTTTTTTTTATACCACTTAGCAGACAAACACACGTCCCACCTGACGGAAAGTGGTTACGGTGACCTATGGACGTATGTAACACCAGAGGAGTCACAGTCGCGTCAGTCGCGCTGCCAACCCTGTAAGTACAGAGTTTATTTATTTATTTATTTAGGCATATCAACAGTGTATACACAAACATTGTCTTATGAGTAAGATGGTAAGATGTTAATTAGGTATGTGCTACACCAATTATAGACATGCACAGCTTTGACTGATTGTTATACAATAATAATATAATAATTGAAACTTATACAGAAAATGTCTGAAAAGTGCTTAAAATCTACGTACAACATGTCAGCATAGTCATAGTCAATTAAAAATTAAATCAAAATTCATTCATTCATTCACAATAAAAAATAATAAAAAAAATAGTTCCCAATTAAATATAAAATCAAACAATTAAATAATAAAAAATACAAAAATAATGTCAAGTCGAATTCAACCGTAACATGAAGACAGATTCACAATATAAAATTATAATGACTCCAATGAATAATGTTTAGGCTGTTGAGTCAATTTATCCTTGAAACGCCTGGGATGGTCGTGGAAGATGTCGAGGTCTAGGTGTCTCCAGCTACTGTTATATGTGGCAGTTAACCTAGCTAAGGGAGCCAGTGCACCCAAGTTAGTTTTGCACCGCGGCACATGGAAGAACGGAAATTTGTTCCTAAATCGGCTATTAGGTCTCGGAACACATACTTTCGTGCGCATCAAAAGTCCCAATTCATGCGATAAGCCCCCAACCAGATCCTGCAGAAACAGCAGGTCAATGGCAGTTCTTCTATCCCTGAGAGATTGCAACTTATAATACGCCAGCCGTTCCTGGTAAGGACGTCCAGGATGAAGCCCAGGAGTGACAAACGCCAGATGTCTGGTAAAGGCTCTTTGGACCGATTCTATGCTCTGTGAATGGACTGCGTACTGAGGGTTCCAGACTACGCTACCGAACTCTAGGATACTTCTCACCAGATTATTGAAGAGCAAAATTTTTGAAGAAACGTGCAGATCCTTAGAGTTACGCTTAATGAAACCCATCATTTTAGCAGCTCTGTTAACCATGTTGTTGTAATGTGGAATATAGGTTAATTTAGAGTCAAGGATAACACCCAAATCCCTCACCTGACCTGATGTAGGAATTTCGTCATTTCCAATGTAGAAATGAGTCTCAGTTACAATCCGTTTCCTAGTAAATCGGATATGAAGGCATTTAGAAGCATTTAATAACATTTTGTTATCCCGACACCAGACATTAATTCGGTCAAGATCATCCTGCAGCAGCCCTGCATCAGCCTCGGAATTAATCTGGCGAGATATTTTCATGTCGTCGGCATAAAGTGAGCAGCCGCAATGCTTGATCTGTCGAACTATGTCATTGATGAACAGTAGAAACAGAATCGGTCCAAGATGGGAGCCCTGTGGAACCCCAGAACCAGCAATGTAGCTTCTGGACTCAGCGTTATTAACTACTACCACATATTCCCGATTGTTTAAATAGGACTCAAACCATCCAATAAGTCCATCACGAATTCCGAACTGGCCATGGAGTTTTTCTATAAGAATTTGATGGTCCACTTTGTCGAATGCACTGGCAAAATCTGTATAGACTGAGTCCATCTGCCCATTGCCATCCACTCGTTCCATGATGGGAGTGATGTACGAGACCAAGTTGGTAAGCACATATCTTTTTTGTAGGAAGCCATGTTGTTCGTCGCAGATTAATGATTTAGTATGCGCAGTTAGCTGAGAAGATACCAACGATTCGAAAATTTTCGACAAACAAGAAAGGATCGCTATTGGTCGATAGTTCCGTACATCGCTTTTGTCTCCCTTTTTGAAAATCGGGACTATTTTGGCTCTTTTCCATGCAGTAGGAAAAATACCAGAGGCTAGAGACTCATTTATTATTTTTTTAATTGGATGCGCTAAAAAATTAGCACATCTTTTGATAAAAAGTGGTGGGATTCCATCGGGCCCCGGACCCTTGTTTGTGTCTAAGCGTTTAAAACTTGACAGAATTTCATTTTCGGAAAAGTGCACCATGCTCAGGCAATCGTAAACACCTTCCGAGTCACTAATGTTCTGCTTTGGTCGGAAAATGTCCCCGGGTGTGTATACCGAGCTGAAGTGAGAAACAAATAGGTTTGCAATGTCACAATTGTCAGTACATGTTGACTGATTGTTGTTGTGCATTGTTGATGGTAAGGTGTTAGAGCCGGATCTTTTATGTTTGATGTAACTCCAAAAAGCCCTAGGATTGTTTTTTAGGTTTCTCTCTATGGAATCTATGTAGTTAGCGTGACAGTCTCGAATAAGTTTGGCACATCTTTTCCTGATTAACTCAAACTCTAGCCTATCTCTGGGATTGTTATATTTGCGCGATCTGTGCCTAAGTTTATTCTTTTCTTTCTGAGACAGAGTTTCTGTGCCGTCAGCAGAAGACAAAGCAGGACAAGCCTTTAGTCTTCCCACTGACAGCACAAATTCTCCAGTGAGCTCTGGCTACCCTACTCACAGCTGGGAACACAACACGAAGTTATTATCGCCGCGGTATTCTGTAGAGCGGTGGTACTTCCCCAGTCGGACTGCTTAATTGCACGGAAATACCGCCTTGTCCTACCTTCTATAAAGTAAATAGGTAAGTAAAAAAATAAAGTTTGGTGATTTTTTTTTTCACTAAGAATCCAAACCTTTTGAGCGGCATGTGGCCTGCTATGCAATCATCTAAGCACAAAGCGTCGAGCGCAGCGCTGCGACAGCCTTGATGATTGTCATTGGTCGGAATGGATGACGTCACTGGAGATCGTCCAATGATAATCTCAAGGCTGTCGGTGTAGATGACGTAGGGCGCTGGGTCCAGGTGAGTAAGCAAATGATATACACAATTCTAGGTTTTTTTTACAGTGGGGTCGCAAGCGTGCGCGTCGCGTTCGGTGATCGTCGGTAACTGCCGGGCGCGGGACCGCCCCCCGCTCCCCTCATGACTCGCACGAGCGGCGCGCACACACGCGCCCTCTGTCGCATCTTTATTAAAACACAAGTAAATAAGGGATAGTAGGGAATATATAAAGTTTCCGAACTGAACGCATGCAACCCCCGAGCGGCATCGGATGTGTGTGCGTCGTCTACAGTCGGCATTAATAACACGAAGGACCGCAAGCCAAGCTGCCCACGTAGAGAAAAGGTGAGGGCAAGATCGAGAGAGATGACCCTGTGTCGGCCGGGGTGCGAGGGATATGCCTGTTAACCTCACCTTCGGCAACCAAAAACGACCCACAGGCGGCGCGCGTTTTGGTCGGTTCGAGTCCGGCATAGCCTCTTCCACCGATTTCATAAGGTGACAAAACCTTTATACAGTGAACGACATAAGTTGATAAACAATAAAATATAAAATCGTTACAAATGCGTGACGTCACGCCTTCGTTACGTAGTAAAAATGCATAGAGCGCAAGAGAATATCGCATTTATCTGTATATAGTTTTTATTAAAAGTCATTTGTAATTTAATAAGGAATCTAAAAAGTTTGTATTCTGATCTACTTTGGGACCTAAAAATAATAAAACGTCATAGTTTCAGTTTAGTTAGCAATATTTAATTTTTGCAAGGCATAAATTTTCAGCAAAAGCTATCATATTAAGCAGTATTTGGTAGAATCGAACGACCTTATCATCCCTATTGTAATGAATATCATTTTAGCGTTGCTCTGAGTTGAATCTGATACTTACACTTCAGAACTCTGGATCCGCTCCTACGCTTCTGTATCCGTTGTTAGATCAATCTAATTACAGATACAATGCCATTTGTACTCCATTTTGTTTTACTTATATTGCTGTAAATCAGAGCAGAGAGTCTTGTCCTTCAATCAACAGAACCAGCTGGAAGTTGACATTGACTTAACCCCGAAGGTCCTGATAAGGCTCTACATACCCATGGGTAATCATTCGAGGATTGAATATGAGCGTCTAACAGCTTTTTGTCACTAAAAGATTCCTCACAAACTTTACATTGGTATGATTTCTTTTCAACACTGTGTAGACGTACGTGGACATTCAGATTATTCTTAAAGCTAAAGTATTTTTTACATACATTACATTGATACGGTTTCTCGCCAGTGTGCACACGAACGTGAGCATTTAAATTACTCTTAACACTAAAACATCTTTGACATACTTCACACTTGTAAGGTTTCTCACCAGTATGCGAACGAATATGAGCAGTTAAATTACTCTTTTCCACGAAACTTCTTTCGCACACGTGACATTTATGCGATTTTTTACCTGAGTGAACTTTAATATGACCTTTCAAATCTTTTTTATCTCTGAAATTTTTCTTACACATATCACACTGATATGGTTTCTCTCCAGTATGTAGACGAGTATGATGTTTTAAACTTTGCTTTTCAGCAAATCGTCTTTTACATACATTACATTGATGTGGTTTCTCACTATTATGAGTACGTTTATGCTTGTCTAAATGCTTTTGTATAGAAAAAGATTTTTCACACACATCACACTGATATGACTTTAAACCCTTGTGTACACGAAGATGAGCATTTAAATACTTATTTATGGTGAAACATTTTTCACACAAAGGACACTTGAAAGGTTTATCCCCGGTATGTATACGCATATGGTTAGTTAGACCCTTTTTTTCAACGAAAGTTTTGTTACACACTTCACATGGATATGGTCTCTCACCAGTATGTGTACGAATGTGTATTTTCAAGTGACTGGTTTTGGTGAATCTTTTTTGACAATATTGACAGCAAGGACGTTCCATTCTGTTAACTTTTTTTGTCTTGAGAGCATTGTTACCTTCTTGATTCTCTCTGTCAGCTTGTATTTCTCTTTGGCTCTGTGTTACTGGAGGATCGGCTATGCGAGCTATATAATAAAAAAAACTTCATTAATTACTCGTACAACACAACTAAGGTTTAGAGGTACCACACTCTATACTCCATTCATTGAGGTACTTAACCAAAGGTAAACAATCTTGTAGCGACTTTTTATAATAAACACATATTTAATAAACTAGCTGACCCACCCCAGCTTCGCCCGGGGTATATTTTGAAGCTTCATATCCCTTTGAGCCCGTATGTTTTAGTCTTCAAAATATGTATGAAAAATTGCCGGATTTGTTAACATTTATTATCAATGCTCCGCTCCCTTAAGTAGTAGCGTGATGATATATAGCCTAAAACTTTCCTCGATAAACGGACTACCCAACACTGAAAGAATCATTCAAATCAAACCAGTATTTCCAGAGATTAGACCGTTCAAACAAATAAACAAACAAACTCTGCAGCTTATAATATTAGTATAGATAAACTAGTCCAACTAACTGACTGACTAGTATTTCAATTTCGATTTTTATTCTTCAAAATGAGTTTCTAAACAGAAAAACATTTAATAAACTGACTTTTTAAATAAAACATATTAAAAAGACACACCAAGTTGAGTAACTAACCGAATGGAGTATAGGTTCGCGCGCGGCGTGGCGGGGGACGAGGTAAAGAAAGAGAGGGAAAGAGTGTCGTAAGTCGAGAGCGAGCGAGATAACCGTGGCAGCGGACTGACCAAAGCTGTCGGTCGAGTGGTTGATACTTCCCCGTCTCGCCGCGTGAGCGTGGTACAGCTGTTACTGTCAAACTCTTAAACCATATACTGTATAGACACAGCTTTTCTGACAAAATGGATCGTAAAAATTGAGTGGAACATGCGTTTTGTGTGCGTAATTGTTCTTTAAACTGTTAATGTGTGTCTGTCATGGCATTTTACTTATATTTTAATATATAAACTTGTATCAAAGTGCCGTTAGCCATTTATTACGCCGCGTTGGAGTGCCACTGCTTCTATAGAGTTTGTGTAGTGTAATGTTAATAATAACAACTATTACAAAATATATGAAATATATTAGATATGGTAGCTTATCCGTAAATAATAACTATATAAAATGTATATCACAAAAAGTTAATTTTAAATTGTTTATTTTTAATGAAAAATGAATAATGAAAATTTATTTATTCGTAAGAGACACGGTGAAGATAAAGGTGTTAATTTTTCCAATGTGGATAGTACAGCATATCTTACAAAATAAAATTGAGATTTTTATCTGTATGTCACATGAGGCAAAACGTACAGAATCTATTGACAGATCACGTGACGTCATAAAATATGAACAGACTTAACTTTTACCGCTCTTTTTCTATTTTTAAGTTAATAAGCTGTCAAATAATTTATTTTAACTACAGGACAATACCTAATTGCAACAGGTATTAAATAAATTTCTACATCTTTTAAGAAAAAGACGGAGAAATTTTGTCAAATACCCAATTGTTAAACTCATCTTATACTCACATATCTCGACTTCAATGACTTCGGACTTTATTCCCTGTAGTCGCTTATCATTAAAGTCACAAGTAGGGCTGCCATCATCTCCAAATTCTGCTCCATCTTCTTCATCTGTAAAGAATGCATTATCACCTCAATATTGCAATGTTTGGACAAGGCGCTAAGTCTTAAAAACTGAGACTCAGGCCAAAAACAGGCCAGTAGTTGTACCAAAACTTAAGCTTCGCAAGGTGGTGATTCGTTTGTAGGCAGCTGTATAAAAATATTTAATGAAATTATTGAGGATTTGATTAACATGCCACTAAATAAATTTAAAATAGAAGTGAAACCTGATAAGAAGACTTTATATAACATTATATGATATGACATGACTGGTATAAATGAGATAAGTGTAATTTAAATATAATGTATGATAATTTCTAATTAATTAATCATTTTCTCACAAAATATTGTATGCCGATATGGCTGAACATAGCTGATCAAATTATGTAAAAGACCATCTTTGTACCTATGTTTCACAATAAAGCATTTGAATTTGAATTTGAAAAATACTTTTATGAATGAAGGTTACTATAAAGAAGATGAATATCTTGATGATGTAAATGTGTGGTCAACAAAAGTCTCTTCCTTGCTCGCACAAAATAAATTGAAAACTAAGGCAAATTTAAAAAAGAAAGATAATCTAGTTCTAATATAGTTCTCTGAGTTTCTTGCTGGTATCTTCTCAGTAGAACTAACCTACCGAACCAGCGAAAGACTCATTTTCCAATGGTTTATTTTTACAGTATTCAATATTTTTATATTATTTCTTGACATAATCTAATATATATAAAACTTGACATAATTGTAAAAATTCGACGTTCGTTGTGCTCTTTGTGTGCCTAAACTGAATAAATGAAATCAATTCTTTAAAATATAGTTGTAAACTTAGGAACTGAAGTGTACATAGATCTGCAGGTCTAAAAAGGCCACATTGAGCGATACTGTTAGCGTAAGCGGTTTAGCTTTAGCACTTTAGTATCTGTGGTAATATGTTATCTGTGATATAGGTACTCTCGTTCTTAACATTGAATTACTCTTTTTGTCTAGATGGTGCTGTAGCCCATCTCATATACCCGCACCACCGGAGCCTGGGGACTCTGTGGTCTCCGCACCCGAGGAGAGGGCCACATCGAGAGAGATGGCTCTAGGTCGGCCGGGGTGCGAGGGATATGCCTGCCAACCTCACCTTTCGGCAACTAAAAATGACCCACAGGCGTCGTGCGTTTTAGTCGGTTCGAGTCTGACATAACCTCTCCCACCGGCTGGGGGAGCCGGTGTTGGGGGTCGGGATTTCGGGTTATCAGTGGGGATTTTTCGCACGAAAAAATAAAAACAAAAAACGAGCAGGGTTCAAAATTATCTTCACATAATGACATTTGTATCTGCATAAATCAGCCTCAGATGCATGGCTCTAGTCAACAATTGTGCCCGGAATACGGCAATAGGCTCACTTTCTATTAGATGGGACCGAATACAATGATAGGTAAAATATAAACACCTCAACAAAGTCTAGGGAACAAGATGACCCTAATTTATTTTTTTCGTGTAAATTTTGTTTTGCGAATAACTGGCAGCAAATAAATAAAAATATAATAAAGTAGAATACAGAGTTGTTCGAAATTTAAAAATAAATTTAAATAAGTATGTAATGATTTTCGAATATGGAGGGAAAACTTTTAAAAGTGTTTGATTGAGCAGTTTCTCTGAGGCAAAATAAAAATTATTTTCTTTGATTGTAAATAACGTTTATTATCAATAATACGTCTTTTACGTATGGTTTGTGCATTTTTGTGACTGTAGTCATCATGTCACGTCGTCATTTAAGTCGCGAAGAGATGTTAAGGGCTGTTGGTATGCTGCAAGCTGGACGAACTCAACGCGACGTGACATAACGAACTCAATACCCAACCAAGCGTAATTTGCAGATTATGGGCACGCTACAGGTCTACAGGGGATGTTGCCGAACGTCAAAGGGGACGAAATAGGGTTACTACCCCGCGACAAGATTGTTTCTTGCAAAATTCCGCAAGGCGGCAACCCACGATTACTGCTCGTCAGTTGGTCGCAGGCCTCCAGTCTCAGCATCAAGTGGTTATTAGCGATCAAACTGTCAGGAGAAGACTACACGAAGCCAATCTTCATGCTCGCAGACCGCTTAGGGTTCCAGCTCTTCAACGTGGAAATCGAGATCGTCGCTTATTGTGGGCTAACGCACATTTACAGTGGACCGACCATCAAGGGGCACGGGTTCTGTTTTCCGACGAATCTCGCTTCGGTTTTCATCCTGATTCGAGAAGAGTGCGTATATGGCGAGTTCCTGGATGTCGGAGTCGTCTCCAGAATCCGCAAGAAGTTCATCCTTACCAAGGTGGAACAATCATGGTATGGGCTGGAATTCGCCTTTGTGGAAGGACCGACCTCGTTTGGATACGGGGCAATTTGAATGCAAACCAATACATTCAGGAGGTTATACACCCCATGGTAATCCCTCATCGACAGCAGTTCGGTCAAGATTTTATGTTCATGCAAGATAATGCACGGTCACACACCGCAAGGGTAGTGGTCAATGCGTTAAGCGAGCACAATAATACGACGTTGGAATGGCCTGCTCAGTCTGCCGACCTCAATCCCATAGAGCATGCCTGGGATTTGCTTGGGAGACGAGCTTTCAGTGATTCTTTGGAAAATCTGAACACTGAAGAACAACTTTTTTTACACCTTCGCAGTGTATGGAGCCATATTCCACAGACGATGATTGACAATCTCATACTAAGTATGCCACGCCGTTGTCGAGCTGTTGCTAATGCTTTAGGAGGTCCTACAGATTATTAAAAACGTTTAAAGTACGGTTAATTACTGTATTTCTTACTACCTCGTTATTTTTGTGCCTAATCATAGAAGGTGGTAATACTCAATATTGGCACTATTCAATTCTTTCTTAAAAAAAAAAAAAATTGATACGAGAATGTTTTATTTAAATTAAAAACGGTATAAAAATACGCTTCTATTGATATAAAACACTCACTATTACAAGAAAGGGTTTTTAAAGAAAAACTAGAAATGTCCTTGTTCCCTAGACTTTGTTGATGTGTGTACATGTTAAAAGTCATCTCTGCCTAACCCTCCGGGGATAAAGGCGTGATTGTATGTATGTACCTTCAAACGGTTCCTGCTTCACTTCAACATCGACAAAAAACAATTGATTTGTCGTAGCACCACTGCCTGTTGCCATCAAGTGGTCTTCTCCCACGTTCATTTTCACAATTGGATATTCTATTCCGAGTGTAGGCCTACTCGGTCCGTCTTGTGGTACCACTGGCTTCACCTGTTAACATAGAGGCTATTCATTAATCAAGCGCGACGAAGGATCGCAAGCCAAGCTGCCCGCGTACGAAGGCAACTCGGGCGCCAGAGGTCGATGAACGACCTCCGCCCCCCATGATTTTCTCGGTTGGGGACACTGTAGTCCCCACACCCGAGATGAGGGCCAGATCGTAATATGAAGATGACTAAAGGCTTGTCCTCTACACTGACGGCACAGAAACTCTGTGCTTACAGGGTCGGCAGCGCGAGTGTGGCTTCTCTGGTGTTACACACGTCCATAGGCCACGGTAACCACTTTCCATCGGTGGGCCGTGCGCTTGTCTGCCACCTAAGTGGTATATAAAAAAAAAGTTCCAATTGTTGTGTTAGCGCCTTACCATATTAATAGTATCTGTTGGAAGAACTGCTCACTGTGTAGACAGCTATTCTTCAACTGGTGACGTCCCAGAGTGGTGTATGGTTGATATAGCAGACTCTAGCCAATATACTGTCTTCTGAAGTAAACTGTCAAACAAAAGTCTGTGAGTGGTCTCCAACTTGAACATACAATACTTTAAACTTGCCTAAGACCGTGGAGTACAGTACCCCTAGCACAATAAACTATAATACTCGTATCTAAAACATTACGTAGTAGCCTAGTGGTATGGGTAATGGACTGCTGAGACGAGGTGTCGGGTTCGATGCCAGGTTTTACCACGGCACACACTAATAACTTTTCGATGCTTTTCGAAGTTATGTATGTATTTATCGCAGGTTTATAAGTGCCCGGTTGATGGCAATAGGTTCGCCACCTATTACATTGGGACCTAAACATAAACTGGCGAAATGTGGGTGCTAGCACCTCTGCCTACTCCTTGGGGGATATAGGCGTCAGTTTATGTTTATGTTAAAGCATTACAAGAGAACGAAGCATTGTGATTGGTTGAGCCGCTTGTCACCCTGGCAGAAGCAGGCCGCGGCGGCGACTCTGTGGTCACAGTGGCGACTCTCACACCCGAGGAGAGGGCCAAATCGTGAGAGATGGCCCTGTGTCGGCCGGGGTGCGAGGGATATGCCTGTTAACCTCACCTTCGGCAACCAAAGACGACCCACAAGTGTCGTGCGTTTTAGTCGGTTCGAATTCGACGTAGCCTCTCAGACCAGCTCCGGCGGTAGATGTAACCGTATTCCGCACGTAAAAATAAAAAAAAAAAGGATTGTGATTGGCCGCCTGCCTGCTTTGAACCTGTGTCTGTGTGAAGTCAGCCAATCGCAATGCTCTCTCGATATGTTTATGATACAATTAAGATAGTTTTTCGTGCTAGGAGTCTTCGTCATATTTACGGTTTTACTCAACCGATTGTGATCAAACAAATGATATCACGTTTGTAAAAAAAATATAAAAATTATGTTCAATGTCTATACTATTACCAAAGAATCAATTTCATTTATTCAGTTTAGGCACATAAAGAACACATATAAATGACAAAATTTTACAATTAGGTATGTCAAGAAATAATATAAAAATATTAAATAATGGAAAAATAAACCATTGGAAAATGATTCTTTCACTGGTTCGGTAGGTTAGTTCTACTGAGAAGATACCAGCAAGAAACTCAGTGAATTATATTAGAACTAGATTATTTTTCTTTTTTAAATTTGCTTTAGTCCACAATTTATATAAATTAATAATAATTTTATTGGCACCTCATTTTGATGCTGTAAGGTTTATGATGTAGAAATATTTAGTAAATGTAAATAATGTAATCTGTTACAATAAGGTCTGACATGTCTTACGACAAAAGTCTTATAAATAAATTAAGATTTAAAAAAAAAATGCTGTCAAATTGCTATGCAGGGCAACTAATGATTATTGTTAAGTTTGTATTTATTATAAAGTTAAATAAATTAAAAAAACATGTAAATTGGAAACTATTTTTCTTGGATTTTGATGCGGTTCTTTTTGTTAGAAAGGTCTTGTTCAGACTTAAAATCTTACCTATGTTTGTTTGATTGCAATTGAATGATTAGTACCGAAGATAGGAGATTCACATGGGGGGAACTGTGGGCAAAGGCCTTGTTGTGAATATAACTTAATCTGAGTCTTAAATACTTATTTCTAATATACAGATGCAACTACTTTACAATTATATTTCCTGGAATATATATCTTGGATCTAAAATGTACTCTAACACGTTTATTGGGTGTATTATAAGGCTCGGTACACATTTTTTGGTAGTATTTTAATGATAGCATAAGGTGTTATACATAGAGATGGACAAGTTCAAATTCACCAATCATAGATGGTTTATAATCAGTATAAACAGAAACTTTGAAATAGTAAACAGGCATAGCATAGTTTTTATACCATCAATAAGGTCCATATGTCGCAAACAGGATTGGCATTTGTTTCACAAGACTACTTTTTACTCAACTGCGCCAGTGAAGGTAATGTATTAAACATATGTATGTAGTGTCCATACTACGGGCCTAATGGCAGGATGGATTCCGGTGAATAGAGTATCAAATGAAAGGTATTCATTTCCCGAGTCTCACAGGGTATACAAAATGCCAAATGGATTTTTTGTGCTAAAATGTGCATTGTCAAAATGAAGGGATGGAAGGGACTATGACATTGGTAATTTTAAATTTTTAAGTATGTATACTAAAATACTAATATGACATTTTGATTTATATCCTAGAATCTATAAAAATGACAAAATAATGTTATGATACTCTAATAATTTGAATTTTCTAAGCATGAATATAACATATTAATTAATTCACTTCCCAATTTAGCTTGTAAAATTGCATGCCTACTATGGTAAAATATGGTGAAACCTACCTGCTACCTATAACAACTATATGTAACCCATATTTGCAATGATTATAATAAATAAATAAATAAATATTACAATTAAGTATATATATGTATATTGTTAAAAAATCCGACTGCTCTTTCGGTTTATGATTGGCAAATGGCCTGCTGTCAAACTAGTTTCGATCTACAAGACAGCAGTCGGGTTTAAAAAAAAATTAAAATATAGTAGAGTGCCTTCATAATTTTTTTTTTTAACTCTGATAGACTTATGAACTGTAAAGTACCCGAGGAAAGTTCAGAAAACTCTGTGACTAGCATAACACGAGCGACGCCAATGCTTGATATTAAAAAAAAACTAAATGGTAAAAGAAATATTGCTTACCGGTATCAGTACGTCTCTAGAAGACACGTATTTCTAATTATATTATGCATTTGCACTCCCACAAATCGATAACTTCGCCATTAATTTGTTTTTAATAGATCCGTACCTTGAATTAAGATGTAGGCGCAACGTCAATTTGCTGCATAATTTTATAACAGAGGATTTTTAAACGGCTTTGACCTTCAACAATTCTAATTATATGCATCGCAAACCAAAATATAAATATAAACAATTTCACATCTTGCAAAGTGTATAATGTCAAAAGAAATATGCAAGCTGCAAACCACAGTCGTAGCACAAATTGCACAGAAAATCAAAGAATTCAATCAAAGATAATAGTATAATCAATACATTATACAACATAATTTAAACAATTAATTAATTCTGTGTAAAATGTATATTTCTGTCGGTCCGACGCACAAAGTTCTTATTGGCGTGTGATTAACCGCTATACTTCGCCGGCTTCGAGTGCTTTAGTATAGTATACACTTCGAGTAAAGAACATAGAACAAAAAGCCTAGTTTCCTTCCAAAACAAAACGTAAGAGCGTTTATACATTATCCCATTATCCGATCCGATATCCGATATCGGTGACAGACCGGACTGGGGCAGACCTAGTTCATATATACAAATTCTACTTCTACATTAGCGAGTCTAACATGAAACGGACTTTGAAATATCACTTTCTCTCTTTTTTCTAGGATACAGTTGTATCTGTAAAAAAGAGACAAAAATTTGAAGTCATTGCTCACTTGTGAAAAATATGTGTAATAATTTGACGTGCCGAGGATTGCCAACATCATTGAATGATTTCTTTCACTCATTCATAAATTTTTACACAACAAACATAATAGTGATGTAGTTCAACAAATGATTGATCGACGAAAATATTCTCATCCAAAAATAATACTCTTTTAAGAAATATAAAATTAATAAATTTGTAATGTCTTCAACTTTTTCTTTTTTAAACCACTTACATACCAGCACACGGATCACCTGATGGATACTGGTTACTATGGCCTATGTACGTGTGTAACAACATTCTGTACCACCAGTGCAGAAATTGAAGCGGGACAAGCCTTTGGTCTTTCCACTAACACTAGCCCAAAAACTCTCCAGTGAGCTCTGGCTACCCTACTCACCACCGGGAACACAACACGAGGTTATTAGACTTCACCTTGCCTGATGGTAAGCTGAAGGCAAAGTCCCAGAAAAGAAGGTCACCATTACTTACACATACCGTGTGATAATAGTGACACTCAGCTTGACGGCCTCATTATGTGCTTTTTCACGCCCCGCTTAAAGGACCCGGGACTGCAGGAAGAAGGAAACACGTGAGCTGGTAATGAATTCCAGGCCTTAATGGTGTGACAGAGGAAAGAGTCTCTGAACCGCTTGGTTCTTGATCGGATGTTTTGCACCGTGTGCGGATGACATCTAAGACCTGCACGTGTTGTCCTGTGTAGGAAAGGGGAGGGTGGGACTAATTGGAAGAGCTCATCAGAACACTCCCCATGGTACAGACGGTAAAATACAGCCATGGACGCAACATCTCTACGCATCTATAAAGGTTCTAGGGTGTTTGTGACCTCGGGGTTCCCAATGATGCGGACCGTACGTCGCTGCAACCTGTCGAGAGCATCTAGTACGTACTTTGCTGAACCATCCTAGAGATGCGAGCAGTATTCCACACAGGAGCGAATTTGTGTCTTGTATAGAAGACACCGCTGCTCCGGCGTGAAAAATTGTCTCACTCTGTTCAGGACTTCGAGTTTTCGTGAGGCTGTTTTAATGATACTTTCGATGTAATTTTTGTTATTCAGCTTGCAGCTAACGTCCATACCTAGGATATTGAGATTGTTTAAGTTATAGGATGTTATTTGTTAAAATAAGTAATTTAAATACCATAGTCTATTACCATCAGATAAACTGTCACATCATCAATATTTAAATAAATTAATATTATTTATAATAATAAAATACTACTTATAGGTACAATATTTTAATGTCCGATTTCATAAACCGTAAAATTATCATTATAACATTAAAAGAAAGGATATCAAGAAATATGAAGATAATAGAAGGTACAGCCCTAATATATTATCAGTAGCTGTCGTCAGTTAAACATTCATTCATTACTATGGAACGTAGGTACACAAGCCTATTCTGTAGGTATGCCCTATCCTTTTTTTTCTTAAATATATGTGTAGGACGGACGGGGACGACGAAAACTAAGCAGTCGGAGTCGTTTGCACTCGTTACTCCTGTGTTGACGTTATATCGGATCTTTGATTGAATATGACAAGAACCGACTACAACTTTTACACAGAGACTATAATAGCAACTTTAATGACATTGTCTTAATTACCTACATATCTTTCCGTGTTAATAGATAACGCTGATCACGAATATATAAAAAAAAACTCATTAATAAGGTTTTTGTTCGTGTTTTTCATCCTTAGTATCCCTAATTAGTTTTTTTTCAACAACTTAGGTGGCAGACAAGCACACGGCCCACCTGATGGAAAGTAGTTACCGTGACCTATGAACGTATGTAACACAAGTGGAGTGACATCCGTGCTGCCGACCTTGTAAGAACAGAGATTTTATGTGCCTAGTACAGAACACAACAGGACAATCCTTTGGCCTTCCTACTGACAGCATAAAAACTCTCCAGTGAGATCTGGCTACCCTACTCACCACCGGGAACACAACACGAGGTTATTATAGTCGTGGTATTCTGTAGGGTGGAGGTACTTCCCCAGTCGGACCGCTCAATTCGGACGGGAATACCGTCGTGTCCTACCTCCAAAAGAACTACCTAGTCTATTCGTATATGCCTTTGGTCTATGCTATCACACAATCACAGGCGCTATAGAGCAAATCAAATGGTCCTATCGGACCAATTTTATTGGTATATCCAATTTAACATTAAATGAAAACAGCAGCAGATGGTGTCAGCTATCGGACATCGGCTGTCAGCTATCGTCTTCCGACACCGATAGATAATGTGAAAACGGTCTTAGTTGGTTTAGTTTTCTAGTCTGTGGCCTAAAATAAATATAAATATCAATATGTTAATCTGTGGTCCAGTTGCCATTTCTCTTTCTACTTCTACAGAAATTGCATTGTAAAATTGTTATGAAAAATAATAATAAATTTTCAATAATTACTCAATGAAATTGTCGGAATGAACTATTGTATCGTACAATAAAATGTAAATGCAAAATAACAGTGTTCTTAAATTACGTTAGAATCAGCCAATTGTCCAATAACAAATAGTATAGATAAATGAGTGGGTATATTATTTATAAGAAAATGGAGAGATTAAAAATGTGCAGAATTTGTTTAGTGAAAGATGTGAGGATGCATACAATTGTTGATACGCATCTTGAAGCTATCTACGAGTCATTATCCAGCATACAGGTAGGATTTTTTAATTTATTTATCTATCATTTTAAACAATGTTATCTTGTAGGACTGTTCTCTATCGGAGAGTAAACACAGTCCATAACAAAGTGCCCTCTTTAGGTTGTCCAGTCTACTTGTGATAACAATAAATCTATACTATGTTTGTTTGAACGCGCTAATCACTGGAACTACTGGTCCGATCTGAATGATTCTTTCAGTGTTGGGTAGTCCATATATCGAGGAAGGTTTTAGACTATATATTATCATCACGCTACTACTTAAGGGAGCGGAGCATTGATAATAAATGTTAACAAATCTGGCAATTTTTCATACATATTTTGAAGACTAAAACAAACGGGCTCAAAGAGAAATGAAGCTTCAAAATATACCCTGGGCGAAGCTGGGGTGGGTCAGCTAGTATACTATAAAGCTGAGTTTATTTGTTTGTTTGAACACACTAATCACAAGAACTACTGGCTCAAATTGAAAAAATACTTTTATATTATAATAATAATAAATATTCTTCTACATTCTACACAACGCTATCTAGACCCATGGTAAGCATAGTTTAACTAACTTGTGTTATGGAATCTAGAATATGGATAAACATACTTAAATACTTTTTTTTTGTAAATACATAGATATTATACATAGAAACACCCAGACCAATGCAAATAACCATATTTATGCATATAAATATTTGCACTGAGTGGGGATCAAACCCGAGTCTCCTGCATAGCAGTTGCATTCACTATCGCCATGCTGTCAGTAAAGCAAATTTCTTTTTTTTACAGTTGAAAAAGGACCTCAAACCTTTACAGGTTTGCTACCTGTGCTATGCAACTCTGCATAATTTCTACAAACTGCGGCAGAAATGTCAATACAGTGAGCGACTGTTAGACCAATACCTCGGCAGTAATATGGTGAGTTAGAGATTTTTTTCACGTAGAACACGTCAATTAGACTTCGCCTTGCCTGATGGTAAGCTGAAGCAAAGTCTCAGAAAAGAGGGTCACCATTACTTACACATACCGTGTGACAATGGTGACACTCAGCTTGACGGCCTCATCATATGCTTTTTCACGCACCGCTGAAAGGACCCAGGACTGTAGGAAGAAGGAAACACGTGAGCTGGTAATGAATTCCAGGCCTTAATGGTTCAGATTCATGTGGTACAGCCCGTACAGCAGTAGTACCACATATATATTATTTCTCCCTTCATCATCATTTACTCATCTGCAAACGGGGCGGAGAGGGTACTAATGAGTGACTTGAAGCAGAATGGGCTGGATATGGGTTGGGTTCAGTCTGTGCTCTAAGTCAAAGACAAAATCAAAAATAATTTATTCTGTAAAGACTATTATATCGGCACTTACAAAACGTCAACAAAAAAGGAACATGAATCTGATCTCCGAGCCAGCCTCCGACAATCCCAGAAGGCTATGTAATTTGGTCACATCTGCCAACAGTAACCAGCAGTGAGGTTTAAAGTACCTTAGAGGTGTCTCAAGCGCATCCCATCTCTTCCCTTATGACGACACCGCATGGGAAGAGATGGGGGGGTCCAAATTCTATTCTGCTGGTTGGCAAATTGTGGCTGTTAATACTCTGCTCTGCTCTGTTTACCCCTTCAGTAATTTATATCTGTAAATATATGTACGTTTGTGTGTGACATCAGTGTGGTTATAGAGAAAGAATATCCCCCTAATGAAATTAGGGATTTGCCTGTGTATAAATTTAAAAATATTGTTAAAAGTAAATTGTACCAGAAAGGCTATTATACAATCCAAGAATACTTGGATGATAAACAAGCTTGGCAATGAGCTGTTCGCTCAACTTGCTACACAAGTAAATTTTTGTATTTAGATTAAGTAGATTAGTAGACTAAGTGTATGTTTGTAAAAAGAAATGCCCGCTCAGTTTCTTGCCGGAGTCTTCTCAGGTCGGGGCTGCGTTTCGAACCGGTGATCCATTTACTAAACTGATATTCATGTTCCTTTTTTGTTGACGTTTTGTAAGTACCGACATAATGGTATATACAGAATAAATGATTTTTGACTTGACTTTAACGATTAAACCTACTCTCCACCTTGAGGTTGGCAGAATCATCGGTATCTATATAACCGATGCAAGGCGCCATTTAAATAAAATAAGAAGAAGAAGGAGACTTGACTTTGACTTGACTTGAATACAAGTATCACCACCCCCGTCTCCTCCGAAGGGTGCCGTGAGAGGCGACTCGAAAATACGCAGGCGATATCAGTGCGAGAGAATGAAAACTCGAAATAAAACTCTGTACTAACCCATCTGGCTAGCGTGGAAACAGTAGGCCAGTCTCCTAACATTGGGAGAGGCCTATGTCCAGCAGTGAACTGCGATGGTCTGCGCACACTCAAGCTGGGGTTCAATATGGGGTTCTTCAAGAAGGGTCTTAGAAGGTTTCTTTGGGGTCGTGTCGAGGCCACGGCAACAACTTTTATTTTATACCAATTAGGTGGCAGGGAAGTGGTTACCGTGGCCTATGGACGTGTGCAACAGCACGGGCGTCACACTCGCGCTGCCGATCTTGAAGAAACCTCCTAATGCCCTTTTGAAGAACCCCATATTGTAGGCGCATGGGAAAACCGCAGCAGGGAGTTCATTCACTCACAGCTTGAGTGTGCATGGGATGAAGTTTCTTTTATGAAAGAAATACCGTACCGTCTCAGGTTGCAATGGGTGGGGATGAATTCCCTGCCTACAGCGAGCGGTGCGATGATAGAATGTTGCTGTGGGCATCATGTCAAACAATTCATCTGGGCACAAACTGTTGTATAGGCGGTAGAACACACACAGCGAAGCAAAGTCCCTCCTGAAGCGGTAAACTTCCCATCAGGTGGGCCGTATGCTCGTCAGCCAACTAAGTGGTATAAAAAAAATGATATATATTTCTGTCATTATTAACAGGTCGATCCTCTGAATGGTGAAGGCATGAGGCTCAAAATATTGCACCCTGTTATAGAGGTCCACATACAAAGTGAGGAACCATGGATGTCTGATAGTGAAATCAGGGTATTCGAGCATGTTGAGGTCAAGCTGGAGTGTATGGAAGGTGTAGTATTAACTTTGATTAATTACATACATACATACATACATATAACCTGCAGTAGCCTAGTGGTAATGGATTGCTGAGACGAAGTCTCGGATTCGATCCCAGATTTTACCGTGGCACACACCAATGACTTTTCGATGCTTTTCGAAGTTATGTGTCTATTTATCGCAGGTTTACAAGTGCCCGATTAATAGCAATAGGCTCGCCGCCTATTACATTGGGACCTAAACATAAACTGGCGAAATGTTGGTGCTAGCACCTCTGCGTATCCCTTCGGGGATATAGGCGTGAGTTTATGTTATGTATATGTTATATATATGTGTATAACACATGTTTAAACAAATAAAAATGATTTGATTTAATTTGATACCTGGAGGGTTAGACAGAGGTGAATTAACACCCACGTTTCATAATTGTATTCGGTTTCAGGGGGTGAGCTTATTGCCGTATCCCAGGCACTATTGTTGACCTGAGCCATGCATCTGAGGCTGAGTCTGAGCTGTATATTTAATAAAAAAAATACTATTAAGAATAAATTATTAATCAAAGAGAACTTTCTTTTTTAATATAATGGCAATATAATATTTTATTAAATTATTTAATGGTATAATACGTGATTGTATGTGTGTATTTAAAAAAATATGTTTACAGAGAACATCACCACACCTTCAGAAGAACCACAGTATACTCTTGAAATTTTAAAGGAAGAATTAGTAGACACTGAATTCAGTGAGTACTTTGTTCATAGAACTTCATACATATTCTCGGAGGGTTAGGCAGAGGTGAATTGACACCCACATTTCACCAATCATTGAATTCGGTCCCACATATTAGGGGGTGAGCCTGTTGCCGTCTTTCGGGCACTATGTTCATTCAAGCCATTCATCTGAGGCTGAGTCTGGATATTTTTTAGATATAAAACTTGAAAATTTCAATTCAAATGCTTTATTGTGAAACATAGGTACAAGGATGGTCGTTTTACATAATTTAATCAGCTATGTTCAGCCATATCGGCATACAAAATTTGTTATGTACACATATTATATATAAAAACACCCAAACCAATGTAAATATACATACATACATACATATAATCACGCCTTTATCCCCGGAAGGTTAGGCAGAGGTGAATTAACACCCACATTTCACCAATCATTGAATTTAGTCCCACATAATAGCGGGTGAGCCTATTGCCGTCTTCCGGGCACTATTGTTGACTCGAGCAATGCATCTATCTAAAGCTGAGTCTGGACTGTATATATCTGTCTGGTGTTAAACAGCCCTATCCCTTAGTCGCCTTGTACGACACCGCATGGGAAGTGATGGGGTGGCCCAAATTCTACTCTGCCGGGAACCACGCGGCGGAAATATGCAAATATACATATTATGCAATATATGCAGAATGGGTTTTGAATCTGTTGTCTCTGATTTCTGATTATATTACATTTTTTTTAGATGAACCTGCTCCTGAGGAAGTTTTCCAAGCCACATGCAGCAATGACTCTCAAGATGGTCTTCGCGACGTCACACGAGCAGAATCAAAAATCATAACAACAAAAAAAATTACGAACAAAAACAATATAAAAGACAAAACAATAAATAAAAAGAAAAAAAATAAACCCGTAATAAATAAAGTGTCGTCACCAGCTAGTAAAAAAAATAAAGATAAAGTCTCTACTAGTGAAACTGTTGATTCAAATAAAGAACATAATATATGTGATATTTGTCAAAAGCCGTTCCGCCATAGAAGTGATTTACTTAAGCATATACGGGTTCATAGTGATTTGAGACCGTATCAATGCAATGTATGTGGCAAAGGCTTCAACTACAGAAACGTGTTACGAGACCACATACGGACTCACACAGGTGAGAAACCATATCAATGTGATGTTTGTCAGAAATGTTTTAGACGTTCAAATCATTTGAAAGATCATAAACTAATACACGATGGTGTGAAACCGTATCGATGTAATATATGCGACAAATGTTTTAGTGGTAAGAGATTTTTGACGCTTCACGTTCATCGTATGCATGTACCTTACACCGGTATTGGTGAGAAACCATATGAGTGTCAGGTATGTGAGAAACGGTTCAAAGATAAAAGTTATTTTAATAGTCATATTCTTACACATACCAGTGAGAAACCATATCAATGTGATGTATGTCAAAAATGTTTTATTAAAAAGCCGAATTTAACTACACATATGCGTCTGCATACTGGTGAGAAACCATATCGGTGTAATGAGTGTGAAAAGGGTTTCTCGTCTAAGTGTGATTTAATGAGACACTTCCGTGTACATTCAGGTGAGAAACCGTTTAGATGCGACGAGTGTTACAAGTGTTTTAGTCTGAAAAGAAATTTAGGAGCTCATATGATACGTGTACACTCTAGTAAGACTGATGTTACTGACTGAAATATTGATCTTAAGAGTCGTATTCTTTTTCTTTGCTGTACAAGAGATATCTGTGTCCCGAGAACTCTGGTACTATAAATAACTAGTTGTTGCCCGTGACTCCGCCCGCGTGGGTGTCTGTTATTGTGAGATTCCCTGAGAGTCTCTGAAGCATTCGAAGCAGCGCACGATTCAAATGTTTCCGGACTTTTGGTCCACCCTGTATATATTTTTTCTTTTTAACGTGCGCAAAATCCCCACGGATACTCCACCTCTTCCACCGGAGTGAAGAGGTTATGTCGAACTCGAACCGACCAAAACGCACGCCGCTTGTGGATCGTTTTAGGTTGCCAAAGGTGAGGTTAACAGGCATATCCATCGCACCTCGGCCGACCCAGGGCCATCTCTCTCAATCTGGCCCTCTCCTCGGGTGTAGGGACCACAGAGTCCCCAACTCGTCCCCAGAAATGGGGAGGCGCGCCGCCGCCGCGGGCTACTTCTACCAGGGTGACAGGCGGCTCCACCCGTCACCCCCAGGCCACCCAGTATATTATACAATGAAGTGATTTCTCAGGCAGCAGAAATTCGCTTAGATCAAATAAACTACTCAATGGATTTTAATGTAGTTTTCACCAATAGATAGAATGATTCAAGGTTTATATTTTTAATACATTTATTTATTTAAAATTATATATAATTAATATATATATAAATAAAAAATTATACGGAAATGGGTTCAGTATTCTATGCGAGCGGAGCCGTGGGCAACAACTAGTAGGTGTATAATGCAAGATATCAACTAGCCTATCCCAATGTTGGGAGGCTTTGGCCTACTGTTTCCACGATGGCCAGACGGGTTGGTACAGGGTTTTATTTCGAGTTTTCTTTTCGTAGCGATATCGTCTGCGCATTTTTCCGTTAGTGACCTCTTGCAACACCCCTCGGATGAGATGGGGTGATGATACCTGTACTCTTTCTCCATCATAAAGCAAGATATCCAAATTCAAAATCCAATCATTTTATTGCGATACATGCAAATATAAAATTCCATTGCGCATGCAAAATTAGGTTAGGTTAGGTTTTATTAATTGTTATAATGATCTCATGTTGGCGTGTACCGTATCAAATAACGGAGTGAATAGGTATCAAGGGGTGAACAGAAATAAAGTGAACAGCTAAATTGCTAAATTCTGTACTAACTTATTGATTGGGAAGCTCCCAATCAATAAGTTAGTACAGAATTTAGTTCAGGTAACGTTTGCGGTGGTGATTAAATTAAACTCTGTCTTCGGTGATCAAATTAGTGTACTGTCTGCTATCTTACAAGGATAGTTGGTAAGTGCTATAGGTTACAAAGGCTATGCTAGCAGGGCTATTTGTGCCTTGCTATGGAATGACGTCAAGAGACATTTTATAATGTTCCTATAAACTTTAGTGCAGGCGCGTTGTAAACACTTATTGTATAGTAGAAGTAAGGAATCGTTCAATGTAACATAATCATCAATATCTGGTAAGGTACACAAGACAAAACCGATAGCCTGTCTAGTGATATAAGTATTATACAGATCGTTATATTGATTTTGGCAAGCAGAAAAAGTCACCAGTATGTTCTACATAAATGTGTGTGTAACAAAACTTGTTTCCTCACTCACACACACTTATACACTCGCAAATTACAATTGATTCAAAACCATTCGTATTTATTTATCATCAGTTACACTTTCTTTGGTAATAACAATAACTCATAAAATTCTTATTACTGGTATATGAACGTAGTTTTTGTTGACTTCTTGTAAGTCTCCGTGACCCCAGGGTTTACAGCTTCGCTTTTTAAGTGTTAAAATCGTGCAAAGTTTTGAGTTCGAATCCCAGTCAAATTTTACTTTTTGAACTTTTAAATATTTGTATATCTTCATGTTAATTACTTACCTATTAAGGGAATGTTGAGGTAACATTACAAAAGTATCTTGATATTTTAGTTATTTATTTATAGCAACTTAAATCAGTAGTATTTTTATTATTACTGAGCGAGTATTGTTGCACACACATTGCATTAATGTTTCTCGTATTGGAATTTATGCTACCCTCATTCTCATGTATAAATAACATGATAATTTTATTTTTAACTGTCAACAATTGGATGCATTGTGCTTTCCACACGGTTAATTAACAACTTAAACATTCTTTAATATCACAAACAAAATAAAGAACAAAAACAAAACTATTTATTAACGTAAAACGACTACATCAATATAGTAGCGGTTCGAACTCGCTACCTTCGAAATGTCTTTACGCCTGTAATACCACTCAACTACGTGAGCCTGTGCTAAAATGGTGAAATTTACTTTCTCATTCGATGGCAGGCAAATCAGTCACACATATTCAAACGTTCACGATTCACGAATATTCACGATCATGCGCACTGGCACACATAAACGTATTAAACTAATACGCCTTTAACGATGACGCACACATGTGACTTCAAAGCAATGGGTTATTGTTGTGTGAACACACATATATGTAAAACATACGGGTGCTTCCACTTGACCCAGATCATAAATACATTTTATTAGATAGATAGGCTATCTTTTTTGTCTTGTGTACCTACTTAAAATATTATAAAATAAATTATTACAAAAATTCTTGTAATTATTTTATCAGCATGCACTCCGTTCCCGGTACATAGCTATTTTTAAACGAAATATATAATTACGTGTGAACAAAGTGGTTTCATTGTACTTCTGACCTCCGCATCTTATCCTTACCCACCTAGCATTAAACTTTACCTCCCGGGGTCAGCTTACCTATCCTTCCCGCATCGCTGAAGATCAGACTAGCTAGTAATTTTTGGGCCTTCTCCCTCCATTGCCTAGGCCCGACGAAAATAGGGAGCGCGAAGGAATTGCCTTATTGGACCACCCTACTCATATTCACGGTTATAAATGCCCGTAGGGGTAAGAAAGAAAATTGTTTTTATTGTGGATCATAACTACAGTTGATAGCCAGCTACAAAAACAGAATTAGTTTGTCACTTTCGTAACCAAGTTTCGTAGGCAACTACGATAGAAACTTGGTTACGAAAACGACAAAATATTTTTTATTTCGTAGCTGGTTTATCAAAAGTAGAAAATAATTCTATGTTCGTAATTGGTTACGAAAGATCAGTTACGATTTTGGACCAAAGGCGCTCATGGAGGACGCATGTCGATCAGCGACCTTCGACACCCGAGTCGTCAATCTCATACATTGATCAAACTTCTATTCTGTTCTACAAATGTGTTGCCACTTGTCTAGGCGAGCAGACCTGATTACCGACACTCATGGAAGGTAATGATGAATGGTTTTGCCCTTTTTTTTTCTTTTTTTACGTGCGCAAAATCCCCACGGATACCTCCCCACCGGAGCCGGTGGAGGAGGTTATGTCGGACTCGAACCGACTAAAACGCACGCCGCCTGTGGGTCGCTTTGGTTGCCGAAGGTGAGGTTGACAGGCATATCCCTCGCACCCCGGCCGACCCAGGGCCATCTCTCACGATCTGGCACTCTTCTCGGGTGTGGGGACTACAGAGTCCCCAACTCGTCCCCGGGAACGGGGAGTCGCGCCACGAGCGCTATCGCCGCGGCCTGCTTCTGCCAGGGTGACAGGCGGCTCCACCTGTCACCCCCAGGCCGGCGCTCATGGGGGGCGGAGGTCGTTCATCGACCTCCGACGCCCGAGTTGCCTTCGTACGCGGGCAGCTTGTCTTGCGATCCTTCGTCGCTCCCGCCCCGCCTCCTCCTTCACGAGCATTACTTGCTCGCAGAAGGAGGCGCCGGCCGCCCACGCATCCGCGCAGCGAACCATCGCCGCGAGGAAGGTGGAGAGCGTGAGAACCCTCACTCCCAGGGCCGCCACAAGTTCCCGCCTCAGCGTCTCCCACGCCGGAAATGGTTTTGCCCTTGTATTCTTTATCTACGGAGACTGCGTGCCCGCATTAAAACACATCGATGAGTATAAAATAGATAATTTTATTAGTTCCAAAAGTACAGAGCCATTAATATATGTGTTATTTACAAAATAATTATATGTATGATAATCTGGACTTAGTTTATTATCACTATATTGTATTTAGACATGTTTAGATATCGGTAAATTTCACAATGTACTTAGCGCGTTTTCGGCCTTTTCGATGAGGTCGCATATGCATGGTTTTCTGATAAGGTTTTTTTTTATACCACTTAGGTGGCAGACAAGCGCACGGCCTACCTGATGGAAAGTGGTTACCGTGGCCTATGGAGGTGTGTAACACCAGAGGAGCCACACTCGCGCTGCCGATCCTGTAAGCACAGAGTTTCTGCGCCGTCAGTGTAGAGGACAAAGGAGGACAAGCCATTAGTCATTCCAGTGACAGCACAAATTCTCCAGTGAGCTCTGGCTACCCTACTCACAGCTGGGAGATAGGTTTCCTAATCAGGAATTCAGATTCGGAATTCCGTGTGCTTATAGCGTATACGTTTTTTTGTATTAGGAATTTATACGGAAGTTCGAATTGAGACACAGTGCTAGCGCGATTCCAAATGGAAATTTCCGTTCGAGTGAGAAGAGATACGAAATGTAATGTGTGCCCGAAAAAAAGCTCTGCGTTCGGGGTGACGTCATTAGGTTTTTTCCGTTCTTAAAACCTGAACGCACGAAACAAATTCCGAAACGAACGTCGGTTTTTCTTCCATTCGGAATTAGTAAGGACTAGTGCACTTTGTAGAACATTTTTTTATGTAAATGAAGCATTCAGGTTTCCGAATCTGAATTTTGAAACCGTGCATTTGCGTCCAGTCTTACCCCTTGTTTTCACCATGAAACAAGTTGTAAACTTGTTTATACAAAATTTGTTGACGACTTGTTAAAGACTGATCAAAACAATAAGTACTTGTTTTATACTTGTATCTCAGATACTTTTTCGTTCACATAGGATGTATTGCCAACAAGTTGTAAACAAGTATAAAACATTTGCGTCCACACTGTATGTAGCCTGTGACATATTGTAACTTGTCAAATACATGTTGTATACTTAGGTGTAAACGAGGGGTTACAGTCTACTCAGACCAGTCGACATCCAACTCGAGCACTTCAAAAAGTTAATTAGCTAAACATGCATACTATTTTAAGCTTTGTCTTAATGGAATAAGGTTGTTATTTAATTACAACTTTGTCACATTTTGTCCTTCACTTTTTATTTATTTATTTACTGCACTAATGTACTTTAGCGGATTTAATGCCGTCAGCATTCTCTACCAGTCTAACATAGGTTGGAGCAGAGCTACGAGGTAGGCGCGTATAAATATCTTCGACTCAATAATTCGCCTGTTTTAAAATTACACGAAACAGGCGCTCGCATAAGGCAATAGACGCGTTTAAATACATATCATGTTTGTTCAGTCCTCAAATGGTGGATACCGACTACCATTAAACTAGAGAATCGAACAATTATTAATTTATATGTTACAATATTATATAAAATTCAACTATGGTTTATTCTAGAATCGTACGCGCATGAGGCAATGGACGGCCTAACATACAATAATAAATAACTTAAAATATAAAATTAGCGACTTGTCAAAGTTTCCAAGGTCTTTTCTTTTTAACCCCCGACGCAAAAACGAAGGGATGTTATAAGTTTGGAGTGTCTGTCTGTGTGTGTGTCTGTCTGTGGCATCGTAGCTATTGAACGAATGAACCGATTTGGATTTAGCTTTTTGTTGTTTGAAAGGTATTTTAATGTGTGGAAATCATCACGGATACCTTCCATTGTTCGTCTTCATCCTTGCTTTAATTCGGGCGCATACAAGGCCTTCATCTACGTCTCAGTTAGATTTTCCAGTCAAACTGAGACGCGGCTGAACATCTATATTTTCCGTGAAGCTGAATTATGATGATGACAATTATGGAATAGGCTATTTGACAAGGTGGTCCGATTGCCCAATACCGCTTAATATGTTAATTTGAAACTTTTTAGATTCTTCATTACATTTCAAATTAGTTTTATTATAAATTATACACATGTCAACGTGAACTGAGATAAATGCGATATTCTCTAGAACTCCATACATTGGCACTATGCGCAACTGGCGCGTGACGTCACTCGCAAGTACGATTTTGTATGGAGCGTTTTCGGCCGGCGTGACAAAATGAATTTTCGAAATCAAATATTTTTAAAACTATTTGTCGTACGAAAATTTCTCTTTAGCAGTTTATTATATTATACTAAAGAGATAATTTTTCTGCAATTAAAAAATAATAGTCAAACAGCCTATTGTAAAATCTTTAAAAAACATTTCAAGATTCGTTACAGCACACTTTTCCTAAAAACTGACACTGGAACTTTTGACTATGTTGTATTTAATTAAAACGCAATTTATTTATACAGTTAATTATCTTAACCTAATAGTATAATTGTCTAAACACTCAACACATCATAACTTCACGCAATAAAATAAAAAAATATGTACTAAAATGAAACTTCCTTCAATATTCCGTTTTTTGATGACAATTGATGTGGTACGTCAGTTGAACGAGAATTCGGCTAAGGGGATGTCCATTATTCACGCGAGACTTAACAGGGGGGAGCAGTTTCGGAAAAAATTACGAAATCACCAGGGGGAGGTAAAGGTTTTATTATAAGATATTACTTGTTGTATTTTTTTCTAAATTACGCGCGAAGAAGTGAAAATCTCCTTTTTTATTTTTAATAACTCGTACAAAAAAATACACGTGATTTTGGATGGGGGGGGGAGGGGGATTTCTGGAGACTCACTATGTATCACCATGGGGGAGGGGGGGTTTATAAAATGCTAAAAAACATCATCTGGTTAATGGACAACCCCTAAAATCGGCTTCGGCTTTGTGGAGCGCTCTCTCAGTTGCACATCAAACTGACAATTTAGTACCTTTATAAACTAGTTAAAACAGTTTGTATCTGTAATATACTATAGCCCGGGAACACTCATTATTATTCCCTAAATTTCTAATCAAAAGCTGGATACTGTACATCCTACATAACATTTGAATTAGCAACACTGCCCATCTATCAGTTCAAGACCGATCTTACGGGCATTGTGCGTACACGCACGAGTGCAACAGGCAGCCTAACACACAATAACAAATATCTTAAAATGAAAAATTAACTATACTTCATTTGGTTTGGTATTTAACTAAATGTTGATGACATCTTGATATGCCTTTTTAATGTTTTATTTAAAAACTCAGTATTAATATTATTCTGTTTAGAAACTCATTTTACAGACTTAAAACCGATTTTGAACTACTACATAGCCAGTTGCCAGTTGCAGGAGATGGTAACAACTATGCATGAAGCTTTTGAGAGGAAAGGAATGAAAGTGAATGTTAGTAAGACAAAAGTTATGGTTTTTGAAAGAGATGAATGTGTGACAGAGTGTAGGATTTGTATAGATGGAGAAAAAGTGGAACAAGTGAATGAGTTCATATATTTGGGAACATTGTTTACGAGAGATGGAAAGCATGAAGAAGATGTTGAAAGGAGAGTGATGGCTGGAAATAGAGTGAATGGGGCACTACACAACTTTATGAGCAGCCGGAAAGTGTCCGAAAAGGCACGACTGGCTGTACATGGAGGAGTATTGGTGCCGACTCTTATGTATGGTAGTGAAAGTTGGGTGTGGCAGAAAAAGCATCAGAGTAGAGTAAATGCAGTAGAAATGCGTGCGTTGCGAAGTATGTGTGGCTTGACCTTGAAAGATAGAGTGAGAAATAGCGTGATAAGAGAACGATGTGGAGTGATAGAAGATGTAGTGATGAGAATTGAGAGAGGAATGTTGAGATGGTTTGGTCATGTTGAGAGAATGAATGAAAGAAGACTAACGAAACAGGTGTATGAGGCGAGTGTGGATGGTACCTTCGGAAGGGGAAGACCTAGGCGCACATACCTGGACCAAATCGGGGAAGTTTTAGAAAAGGGGCAGGTCAGGAGTACTCTAAACCGACGAGCATGCATGAAGAATGTAATGAGAGTGAATGAAGCGAGAGTAATATGTCAGGATCGTAGCAAATGGAGATCCGTGATCTCTGCCTACCCCTATGGGAGACAGGCGTGATTTTATGTATGTATGTATGTACATAGCCAGTTAATTAGTCTAGTTTATTTGTTTTTACAAAAAGTCGCAACAAGATTGCCTTCTTTCTGTCGTCGGCAGTATAATTATGAATTTATACCGCGATAGTTTAAAAATAAGATTGTTTACCTTCAGTTAAATACCTGACCGAACGTCAAAATCTCCAAGGTTTCTTTGTTTATAAATGTATCATATAACTATTATTGCGAATATATTATTATCTATAACAGACATCACAATTGCTTTTATAAAAGTTTGTAAAATGCTCTAATTATTTATAATTGTATACTATTAAATATATATTAGTAAATAGTGAATGCTATTGTATCAGCGTTTTATGGTTTCATTTGTAACAGAACCTAGAGTATGCCATTTTAAAATTTGTAGAACTGAACAGCGAGCTGAGTCATGCATAAGCCGTACATTTTCATGAATTGATGCAAATTTACTGGCCTTTTGCAAGAATGCTTATCAGTACGCTTGATAGAATGATCGCTAAAACACTATTGTCTATTTCTCTATAACGTAAAATTCGCTAGGATGCTTATTACAAGTGAATGCGCAGCGGGTCTAAAAAGGTCACTTTGATGGAATCGTATTTAGGATTAGGATTAGGATTAGGAAGGAGGTAGGACACGGCGGTATATCCGCCCGATTGAGCAGTCCGACTGGGGAAGTACCTCCGCCCTACAGAATACCGCGGTTATAATAACTTCGTGTTGTGTTCCCAGCGGTGAGTAGGGTAGCCAGAGCTCACTGGAGAATTTGTGCCGTCAGTGGGAAGAATAAAGGCTTGTCCTGATTTGTCTTCTACTGACAGCACAGAAACTCTGTACTTACAGGGTTGGCAGCGCGACTGTGACTCCTCTGTTGTTACAGACGTCCATAGGCCACGGTAACTACTTTCCATCAGGTGGGCCGTGTGCTTGTCTGCCAACTAAGTGGTATAAAAAAAAAAAAAAAAAAAAAAAATAATATGAGCCATTAAAAATCGTGAAAAGGTCACACACTGATATGAATTGCGTTCAATTCTAATTTCGCAATTTAAATAGTTGAAAATTTTGTAGGGAAATCGTAAAATGATTTACAAACTATGAATTGCTTTGATGTCAGTTAGCAGATTCGAAAGTAGCAACATTTTTTTGCGATAATTGATATTTTATTGGTTTAATAACACATATTCTACAAATCAACCTACTTAGTTTGTAAAAACAGTACAGAAAAAAAACAAACTCGTAACAATGCGATACTTATTTTTGGCATGCATTTACACGAAATGAGAATCTGTTTGATAAACGAATTGTAGTAATTCTGCTCAGGATAAGTGACCATTTTACGAATTTTATAGGATTGGATCGAGATCTACCGGAAATTCATAAAGTTATTAATTTTTGGCGGAATCGCTCAATGTGTTCTTTTTAGACCCACAGGTTTATCAGCACCTTATGAGGTATTTCTACAGTTTGAGTGTAAAAAATATATAATTTGAATAAAATACATTTCATGTACGATACTTCTTAATATGCTATTTCATTGTGCACTATCGGATATAAATTATGAATAGTAAATTTTTATGAGATCATTTATTACATACATCACTTGATACGGTTTCTTCACACGCAGAAACCGTACCAGGTAAGAATGTGTATTCTTTAAAATTATTATGCAACTTTTTTACACATGTTATTTGTGTGATGCTTTATAGTTGGTGTTTGTATTATTTGAATATAACTATTGCATTTGCTTTTTATGCTAAGAGGATAGGAATGAATACAATGATTGGTGAAATGCGGGCGTTAATTCACCTGTGCCTAACCCTCCGGGGATAAAGGTGTGTTTGTATAATTTAAATTGTTTAATATACTACATTTTACGATACATATATTAAGCAATATGTTTATGATAGGAAGGCGTATTACTGTTTCTTGTTGGGAGTTCCATATACGCAGTTTGACAGAAAATGATAAGTAGGATTGCTAATATACTACGATTTATTTAGTCTCATCAAGTGGCCTCTTAAGTGTCTCTTTGACCACTTGGTATTCAAGTTTTCGATGCTTGTCACCCTTCCCGAAAGTAAATGTAACCTCATTTATTTTGATGGGTGTTTAAGATTTTCTTATTAATAACAAATAGTATTAGACTAACTTTTAAACTTTTGGGTTCCATGATACACAATAATGTTTACGTGAACTAATGAGATCATGGTATAGGTACTTTTAGGGACGATAACACTTACTCAACTGATCAGAGTGGCGGATAATATGTATATCATTAGATAGGTAATTAATTGGTCATATTAGATTTCGTTGTTTTTCAGCTACTTGCATGACATTTTGTATTTAATTCTTATTTATTTTCTTGAAGTGTAACATTTTGTGCATGCGTAAAAAGTTGTATAATTTATTTAAAATTGTGTAGTAAATTCAACACAATGTAAATAAAATTGTTCATGAAATAAATAAATCAAATTAAAATAAAAAATAGTTTTTAAAATTGATTTTTGCTATCACCACCAGATTTTTAACCTTGCTGCATAGCCAATACGTGTTTTCCAATTAAAGACGCGTCTAATGATATATGTGTTCTCCAATTAAAGACGTGTCTAATCATTCGTGTGGTAACGGAGAAAGAATATAAGTATTACCACCCCACCTCATCCGAAGGCTGTCGTAAAAGGCGACTAACAGAAACATAAGCAAACGGTATCACTGCGAGAGAAGGAAAACTCGAAATAAAACCCTGTACCAACCCGTCTGGCCAGCGTGGAAACAGTAGACCAAAGCCGCCCAACATTAGGAGAGGCCTAGTCCAGCAGTGGACTGCGATGGACTAGTTGAATGAATTGAATAATGATATACATATTAGTAAACTAATCAGACGTTAGTGTTATCGGCCATAACTGACCGATCCAACTGACCGATTGTCATTTTCTTTTGGCGTGTATTTCAACAGTGCCAGCCGATTCACGTTTTATGGCCGGTTTGGTGTCGTTTATTCTCTTATAATTTTTCCTTCTTGGGATTTTCCCTTCATGTTTCAACATATGTATAGTATAAATATCATTACAAATGAAATGTCGCTTACAAATATCGCAATGATATGGTTTTTCATCGCTATGTGTACGAAAATGTTCAAACAATTTATTTTCCTTACAAAAATATCTTTTACACACATCACACTTATACGGTATCTCATCAGTATGAGTACGTATATGCCAGTTTAAAGTCCTCTTTTCATTAAAGCGTTTGCCACAGGTATCACACTTGTGTGGTCTTTCACCAGTGTGTGTACGAAGATGCTGCATCAAATTACTACTCACATTGAAATGTTTGCCGCATATATCGCACTGATATGGTTTCACTTCAGAATGTATAACACTATGCCTATCAAAGCAATCCTTTCTATGGAAGCTTTTTTGACAGACTTTACATTGATATGGTTTCACACCCGTATGTATACGATAGTGCACCATGAATGGATATCTTTGAGAGAACTGTTTCTCACAGACATCGCATTGATATCTTTTTGGTTCAGTATGAGCACGAATATGAATTCTTAATGTATCTTTTATAGTGAAACATTTCTTACATATATCACATGTAAATGGTTTATTTTTCTTTGATTTTTGAGTACCTCCTTTTGTTTTTTCGTTTTCTTTTTCAATTTTGTCATCTTCAACTTTTTTCTTTTTTACTTTCATCTTACCTTTACTGGTGACAATTTTCTTTTTCTTTGTTTTAAGTTCTCTATTTCCGTTTATATTTAGATTTTCTTTTGTAATATCACCAAACCTCACTTCCTTTTTGTTACCTCTAGTTATTGCTTTATCAATTATATCAGTTTGTTTTAGAATTGGAGCGACATTTGTATCTGATTTCTTTGATTTTTTTGATGTAGTATCTGTGGAATTCTTTTCTTTCTGTGCTGGTCTAGCACGTTTAGTACCAATACTTTTAAAAGTACCATTTTCTGGTACTATTCTTTGTAGTACCACTTTCAATATTTTCCTGTTAATCATGTCTGCTGTGAGTGACTGAGGGACTACTTCTGTTTGTTCAAAATCTTCTTCCGCAGATAGGTTTTCAGCATCTGAAACAAATGTAAACATTTTAACAATATTTTTTCATCTTTATCTTTAGTACCATCTAAATATTATTTTCCCAAATTTTGGGGAATTTTTTTGTAGTAATATTCATGATTTAACAACTACCCACATATTAGTGTCGTAACATTTAAGAAGTATGTTTTTAACTGCAATTGTCAACCTTTGCGGATGTCGTAAGGCAAAACTGACCAGCTCAGGTAGCCTAGTGGTATGGGTAATGGACTGCTGAGACGAGGTTTCGGGTTCGATTCCAGGTTTACCAATGACTTTCCGATGCTTTTCGAAGTTATGTGTGTATTTATCGCAGGTTTATAAGTGCTCGGTTATTGGCAATAGGCTCGCCACCTATTACATTGGGACCTAAACATAAACTGGCGAAATGTGGGTGCTAGCACCTCTGCCTACCCCTTTGGGGATATAGGCGTGAGTTTATGTTATGTAATAATAAAAATTCTGGGCGTAAAGCAGAAGTGTATTTCTATATGTGTAACTTTTTACTCTTTACAGGTGATAGGACACGACGGTATTCCCGTCCCAATTGAGCAGTCCGACTGGGGAAGTACCTCCACCCTACAGAATACCACGGCTATAAAACCTCGTGTTGTGTTCCCAGCGGTGAGTAGGGTAGCCAGAGCTCACTGGAGAGTTTTTGTGCTGTCAGTTGTAAGACTAAAGACTTATTTTGATCGTGTCTTCTGCATTGACGGCACAGAAATACTCAGTTTTTACAGGGTCGGCAGCACGGGTGTGACCCCTCTGGTGTTGCACACGTTCATAGGCCACGGTAACCACTTTCCATGAGGTGGGCCGCGTGCTTGTCTGCCACCTTAGTTGTATAATTAAAAAAAACAAAACAATATTTTTTTAATAATAATCTCACTTTTCTTCACATAACTCAGTAGGTGGACACTGCCGACTCCTTAAGAACCTTCAAATGCTCTTCATCATGTTTGACAGCCTCTGTAGCATGGCGGTAGTAAACGTAAGCGTAGCGGGTTCGATCCCCGCTCAGTGTAATTATTTGTATGCATGAATATAGGTATTTGCATTGCTCTGGGTGTTTCTATGTATAATACATATATTTACAAAAAAAAAGTATTTAAGCATGTTTATTAGCATTCTAGATTCCATAACACAAGCTATTTAAGCTATGCTTATCATGGGTCTGAATAGCGTTATGTAGAATGTTGTTGAATATTTATTTATTCTTGAAAAAACCATACTGTGGTCGCTTGTCCTCAGCGCTCATGTTTGGAGAGGCTTTCCGTTAAGACAATGAAATCCAGCAGTATAGGTAATAGAGTGAACACCTTACTATAAAGATAGTAGTCGATAGTTTGCCTTAGGGAGCCCTGCCGTGCAACTCACTAAGCATAGTGTCTCGGCCGGGGTGCGAGGGATATGCCTGTCAACCTCACCTTCGGCAACCAAAGCGACCCACAGGCGGCGTGCGTTTTAGTCGGTTCGAGTCCGACATAACCTAAGAGGTTATGTCGGACTCGACGCACGCCGCCTGTGGTTCTCTTTGGTTGCCGAAGGCCGACTCAGGGCCATCTCTTACGATCTGGCCCTCTTCTCGGGTGTGGGGTAAGAAAGAAAGTTCGCACTGTGCCGTATGAAAGAAACTTCATCCCACACACACTCAAGCTGTGGAATGAACTCCCTGCTGCGGTTTTCAAAAGCGCCTACAATATAGGGTTCTTCAATAGAGGCATCGGAAGGTTTCTTCATGGTCTGCAGCGCGAGTGTAACGCCCCTGGTGTTGCATACGTCCATAGGCCACGGTAACCAATTCCCATTAGGTGGGCAGTGCGCTTGTCTGCCACCTAAGCGGTGTAAAAAAAAAGCTGTCACAGAGCTGTGTTCAATGCACAGCAGTCATTGTGAACTGACACATCTTATAACGATAATAAATAACATACCTCCTAAATCTTCGACTTTAATATCGACCGTAAGTTTTGGGAAATCTGTATTCTCCGGAAATCCATTCTCAGCAACTGTACTCCCTAGAATTGCACTCTCCACAACTGTATTCTCTGGAACTACACTTTCAGCTATTGGATTCTCCAGTATTGAACTCTCAGTGAGTGTATTCTCTGCTATTGCATTCTCAGCCACTGTATTCTCTGGGATTGCATTTTCAGTTACTGTATTCTCTAGTATTGCATTCTCAGCTACTGTACTCTCTGGGATTGTAGTCTCAGCTACTGCATTTTTTGAAATAGCATTCACAGCTACTGAATTCTCTAGGATTGCATTCTCAGCTACCATACTCTTGGGGTTTGCTTTCTCAGCTTCCATACTCTCTGGAATTACTTTCTCAGCTACTGTATTCTCCGGGAATACATTTTCAGTCACTGTATTCTCCGAGATGGCATTCTCAGCCACTATATTCTCCGAGATAACATTCTCAGTTACTGCATTCTCTGGGATTGCATTTTCAGCTAGTGTCTTCTCTGGGACTGCATTCTTAGCTAGCGTATGCTCTGGCGCTACAATATCCGATAGTGTATTCTCTGATAGTGCAGACCCATCCAAAGAGACTTGTACAACTGAGTGCACGATTTGAAGTCGCTTCACTTCGGGTCTATTCCTTGGTATCAACTGTAATGAAATTAATATATTGAGTGGTGAAATTAAATAATTAATAAACAAATTTGTGGTTAAGGAGTCGGCCTTGCAATCGAGAGGGTTCCCGGGTTCGAATCCTGGCTATTACACTACCGACATGAACCCACTCCTAACACAGCTGGAGGGGTTAGAGGGAATATTGTAATTTCAGTTCTAATATTCTTAATAAAAACAAAATGGTTTAAAAAACAAAACACGCTTTTAGCACGCACTATAAATTGCAAAAAATTCGGACATTTAGTTTGACGACTCAAGAGATTTCCCTTTGCCAAATCTTCATTAGATCGCAGGTAAACATAAACAATTTCAGTTCGTGATGAACGATAAATAATTATCTATGCAAAATGGTTATAAGTAGGTAACCTAAATCTTTATTGAATATTTACTTTGGAGGCTATGCCTATAGGGTCACGTGGGAGCACTTCAATAAAAGGTGGCATACACTTATAACGTTTATTACCGATCACACAGAATGTCTCACAATATGTAGGACTTATAATCGAGTAACTAGAACACTTGATATTAACTTAGAATATCTATAAGTGGAGCGAGTTTATATGTGGCCGACTGTAGCGAGCCTATCGTATGAACTGGCTTCACGGAGCGCGGGAGCTCCGTCGCTGCCGGGCGAGGAATTCGCTGACGTTGCGTCTGCGATGCGACGCCGCTACATTTACTATGATTTATTATGAAAGAAAGCGTGGAGCGTTTTGCCCAAAAAGAGTAAAGGTTACATAAATGCTCCACGCTTTGTTTCATAATAAATTATAGTCCATTGAGTTGTGGAGGTCAGATGGCAATCATTTCACGGAATATATCGAAGTTTGCCAAATCCGCACCTTAAACTAGTAAAAGCGGATCCCAGATTCCGAGGAGCTTCAGATGCGACTGGAATTAACGCTCAGGTGAAGAAGTAGTTTTTGGGTCCATCGTTGACCAAGACAGAACAAAATTCCAAAAATAAATATTTTTGTGTTAACTTATTTTTTTTAAATATATACATGTAGTACTGTATACCAAGTATATATATATATATATATATATTTGATAAAAAAAATCTATGACTGTGGAAGAAGTACAATCGATGGCCTTATCCTTTAGGAAGTTTCTGCCAGGCAACAACTTCAATGTACAGAGACATATACCTATAATGGTAGAAAGGTTCCTATAAAATAATTGAGCATATCATACCAGGGGGTTGCTCAGTATCTGCGTGAACAGAGTTTCGCTCCAGAGACTCATCTTCCTCAGCTGGAAGCAGTTCTCGAGCCTCGCGTGGCAGATGTAGCAGGCCAATAATGGTCGTTTGTCTTCTGTCACCAGCTGTTGAACAACAAAATATCAGTTAACTAAATAAATGAACAACACTGCTTGTATAAATACTCTCGTATGCGCGTAAGCATCAGCCTTCATGTCATGTCAGTGACATCATAGATAAACTGCAAGAGAGCCGCCACCATTAGTGGAGCCACCTGTCATCCTAGCAGAAACAGGCCGCGGCGGCGGTGCGTGATGCGCGCCTCCCCATTCCCAAGGATGCGATGGAGACTCCGTGGTCTCCACTATCGAAGAGGGCCGACTCATAAGAGACGCTCCTGGGCCGGCCGGGTGCGAGGGATATCTCAGATAATCTCACCCCACACAGACAACGTGCGTTTTAGTCGGTTCAAGTCCGACATAACCTCCCCCACTGGCGTCGGTGATGGGGATATCCAGGGGATATTGCGCACATAAAAAAAAAATATGCCCGAATTCCTTCTATGAGCTGTGCTTGCTTGTCCTGCTTTGTCCTCTACACTGACGGCACAGAAAGTCGGTGCTTACAGGATCGGCAGCGCGAGTGTGGCTTTTCTGGTGTTACACACGTCTATAGGCCACGGTAACCACTTTCCATCAGGTGGGCCGTGCACTTGCCTGCCACCTAAGTGGTTTTAAAAAAATCTATTCATAATCATACAATGGTTCGGTACCTTTCGCGTAAAATCATGGAACTGGATCATGGACGGAACTAATTGCGAAGAATCCCGATCCATTGTATAATTATGAATTATTTTTTTATTTTTTTTATACCACTTAGTTGGCAGACAAGCACACGGCCCACGTGATGGAAAGTGGTTACCGTGACCTATGGACGTCTGTAACACCAGAGGAGTCACAGTCGCGCTGCCAACCCTATAAGTACAGAGTTTCTGTGCCGTCAGTAGAAGACACAATCAGGACAAGTCCTTAGTCTTCCCACTGACAGCACAAATTCTCCAGTGAGCTCTGGCTACTCAACACGAAGTTATTATAGCCGCGGTATTCAGTAGAGCGGAGGTACTACCCCAGTCGGACTGCTCAATCGGGCGGAAATACCGCCGCCGCGTCCTACCAGTCAGTAATCGGTTGCATTTCAACCTTCTCTCTCAAAAGTCAAAAATAATATTTTCATGATACAATTTTCAAGAAAGAACATTGACATATTGATATTTTTCAATGTTAAATTGATGAGCAAATAATGAATACGAGAAAATGGCTCTCTTTTCACTGAAACCAAGATTCTTTTTGACATGTAATATGATTTTAAGTATATATATGAAGTAATAGGGTAGTGAGAGAGTGGAATAAGCTACCACATGATGTTGTGACAGCCCAGAACATAAAACAATTTAAAAATAGACTAGACCAACACCTTAACCAAAAAAAAAATAAACACCAGTAATAAAAAAATAAGCAGGATACGGGCATTATCAGTTGCTTCGACTGCCTGCTTGTTAAAATTATTATAATAATAATAAATAAAATCTTTATATTGATTAAGATAGGAAACATTTTATAGTTATCAGGCAGGGTTGGTGGATCAGTGGTTAGGGCATTCCCTCTGTAAGAAACTCAAGAATCATTTATTCTGTATTACCATTAAATCGGCACTTACAAAACGGCAATATAAAAAGAAATGTGAAAGACTAGTTTAGCAAATGGACCACTGGTTCGAAAAGTGGCTCCGACCTGAGAAGACCTCGGTTAGAAACTCAGTGGGCATTTTTTTTTTCAAATCAAACCAAACTCACACGCTCACACGCACATTCCTTGACAGCTTACCACTCGCTAAACAAACGCATTGTGCAACTGTGGAACAAATTGCCTGAGGAAGTAGTGTTGCTTGGATGAATGGCTTACAGTACAAAACAAACAATAAAACAGATATGGACTGGACTGAATTGCACTCCAACACTGTGAAGTGGACATATCAGCAAACATATTGCTCGTCCATAATTTTATTTCAAAGAAAATGGTCACAATATCAGGTTTTATAATATTTATAAGTACAGCAAATTCTGCCGCGTGGTGTTGAAAGAATAATATTGTGGGATACAAGGCAATCATAAGTAATTACACTGTCATTAGGACTTTAGCCAGTCATATTACATTTAACATATATCTTACATAACATAAACTCACGCCTATATCCCCGAAGTGGTAGGCAGAGGAGCTAGCACCCACATTTCGCCAGTTTATGTTTAGGTCCCAATGTAATAGGTGGCGAGCCTATTGCCATTAACCGGGCACATATAAACCTGCTATAAATACACACATGACTTCGAAAAGTCATATGAAAAAAAAAATATTATGTTCCCATAATAATAAGGAATAAAAGTATTGAATTAGTGAAACGTTAGTAATATTCTATAATGGTAGACTTACAAATATTTACCAATTTAAATAAAATATTATTGACTAGCTGTAGCCCGTGGTTCCTCTGACAATCTCGTTCTCGCAAACCCTAGCAACCTATTCAAGTGCTAAAAGTAACCTATAATTCCAGACAAAAATCTACATTTACAAACATCTTCTCCTAATATCTTGTAGGACTTGTACCTCTGCCCTACAGAATACCGCGGCCATAATAACCTTGTGTTGTGTTTCCGGTGGTGAGTAGGGTAGCCAGAGGAAGAGGTACAAGAACTGAAGAGTTTTTGTACTGTCAGTAGGAAGACCAAAAGCTTGTCCTGCTTTGTCTTTAACACTAACGGCACTGAAACTCTTGTGCTTACAGGGTTGGCAGTGCGAGTGTTGTGGTGTTGCACAAATCCTTAGGCCATGGTAACCACTTTTCATCATGTGGGCCGTGTGCTTGTCTGCCAACCAAGTGGTATAAACGAAAAAAAAACAATAATTTTATTCAAAATATTTTAATAGCATGTCCCAATTAGTCTTCACCTCTACTGATGATTCTATGGGGAGTATCTACAAATTTCAGTAACCGGTCCCATTATCGGCTGGTCCATTTTATCTCCGTCGTTAATAGCTCTAGGCTAACAACCGCGGTAGCCTAGTGGTATGAGTAATGGACTGCTGAGATGAGGTCTCCGGTTTGATCCCAGGTTTTACCATGGCACTCACCAATGACTTCGATGCTTTTCGAAGTTATGTGTGTATTTATCGCAGGTTTATAAGTGCCCGGTTAATGGCAATAGGCTCGCCACCTATTACATAGGGACCTAAACATAAACTGGCGAAATGTGGGTGCTAGCACCTATGCCTACCACTTCGGGGATATAGGCGTGAGTTTATGTTATGTTTAATAGCTCTACTACGGAACATTGGCGGAATTCATGCTAATAGCACAGAGAAGTGAACATATTCACGAACTTTTTACTATAATATTAGTAGGGCTGAGTCTGTACTTACCGCCATAGATGTCAATGATTCGAATATGTTCTGAAGACGAGAATTTGCGATCAGATACATCCTTGCATCTACTGCCATACAGATACGGCACATCCATACAGGCTCCATTGTTTCAAATGCGTTTTTCTTACTGAAGATATGTTATAAAGTTATTTTGTAATACATTTCAATAAGTAACAACGTTTTGACAAAAATAATTTATGGTGAAACCGTGAACCGGAAAAACAAAATGGATTAATACAAAATTGATGAATGAACATGCTTGAACCAATCGTTAGAACGACTTTAATAGATAGAATTCTTTGAATTATTACTTATTATAATGAAATTTATATAAAAACAACCATTACGTAAGCAACGCTGCAACTTAAATAACCGAATGGGATTTCTTTACGAAATCAATTTAATTTCGGCATCGCGTTCTACGATTTTCTGCATTGCATTATTGTCAGTGTTGACACTATTGACAGTTGAACTCTATTGTCATTTTTTTTTCATTTATTCGTTATGGAACCGGCTAAAGTACTATGACCATGTTGCCAAGTCATCAGTTTTCTAATTTTTTAGTGTATTTTAATTTTTATATATAAGTACTGCATTTAATCAAATGTTATGCAGTAAGTTAAAATACACAATACTTTAAATTTTGTACTGTAACCAAATTGATTTAAAGTCTAATATTAATAGATCTTTTAGCAGTGTCTGTGGTATGACAGTGGTTTTGCTTTAGCAGAATTATGGAACAGAATCGAGACCCTTTTAGCAGGGCAGTAACTCTCTGTTGTTACAAACATCCTCCTACCATCCATAGGCCTCGGTAACCAGTTTCCATCTTGTGCGCCGTGTGTGTGTCTCTCACCTAAGTTGTATGAAAAAAGGCCCAGGTTTTTACAGTACAATAAAAATGGTGGAAACGAATTAATTAAATATATTTATTGTGTTTGCAGGAAAGAGTTCAGGGATGCAACATATTGTTTCCGTGAGGCAGACAGATTCAGTTGCCAGAAGTAGTTCAGATTCGTGACGTCATTCAACACCTCCGCGGACAGGCCCAGAGACGGCCGCGTCCATTCTTGAAGATGCTTGCATATCTGTAACAATAGAAAAAAAAATAGTTTAAAACTAAAACCCGACTGCTGAAAAATCACGACCTAAAAAGTATTAAACAAGAAAATATTAAGAATAGCCACTTTTCCCTACAATGTTTTGTTGGACTAAGTGGCATACGAGCACGGCTATCCTTGATATTTTCTTGTTTAATACTTTTTAGAGTTATTCAGTAGTCGGTTTTTAGTTTTAAACATTTCTTTTTTTTATTATTTTGGGGCAATTATGGCCGTTAATTTATACATATTTGTAATGTGCTACTTAAGCTCTTTCAAATGATACCAAACACGACATTTATCTCAAGTTTATTATTTAACACAGTACTTTATGACCGCTAGATGGCGCCACATTAGATTCAGTGACACGTTATATAGCCTATAACCAGCGGACGACTAAGACACTTCTAACGATACATCAATTGTCCAGTTCTAATAAATAATTCAGAAGCTATGAAGGAACAGATGAACCTACATACATACATAGCCTGTCAAAATCATAACCCTCCTTTGGCTTCGCCGTAGTCGAGTAAAAAAACATAGCACTGGTGCCAGTACTAAGCTATGTACCGCGAGCGGAGGCGGCTCAGGCGTCGGAGGTCGCAAAATTACCTCGGTCCCCCATGAGCGCGGGCTTGGGGGTAACGGGTGGAGCCGCCTGTCACCCTAGCGGAAGCAGGCCGCGGCGGCGCCTCCCCATACCCGGGGATGTGATGGGGACTCCGTGGTCACCACACCCGAAGAGTGCCGTCTCATAAGAAACGGTCCTGGAGTAGTCGGGGTGCGACGGATATGTCTAAGATAATCTCAGATCATAACAAAATTGCTACAATTCCTTTCCTTCCTTTAAATTTCGTACTCACCAACATGGCTGTATCCCGGTTCTTAGAAGGGTAGTATATCGCTGCATCGCGTTGAATGCCGTCACTTAGGTCCATACCCAGGAGTAGGGCTATGGAGCACCCTTCGCGTGTTAGGGCTTCGCTCACAGCTGGTAGTGCTTTAGGCTTTTTGAGAAATTCCTGCAATACGAATGAAACTGTTGAATTTTTTTTTATATCACTTAGGTGGCGAACAAGCGCACGGCCCACCTGATAGAAAGTGGTTACCGTGGCCTATAGACGTGTGTAACACCAGAGAAGCCACACTCGAGCTGCCGACCCTGTAAGCACCATGTCTTGGTGGTGTGACAAAGAAATTTTTTTCGATATTATCGACCAAAATATATCAAGATATGATCGAATAAACTTGATTTTATTTTAATTCATTCACGGCGATATTTCCGCCCGATTAAGCAGTCCGACTGGTAAAGTACCTCCGCCCTACAGAATACCGCGGTTATAATAACTTCATGTTGTGTTCCCAGCGGTGAGTAGGGTAGCCAGAGCTCACTGGAGAGTTTGTGCTGTCAGTGGGAAGACTAAAGGCTTGTCCTGCTTTGTCCTCTACACTGACGGCACAGAAACTCTGAGAAATAACCTACTGAACCTGCAAAAGAATCATTTTCCAATGGTTTATTTATACGTTATTTAATATTTTTATAATATTAATTGTAAAATTTTGACTTTCATATGCGTTCTTTACGTGCCTAAACTAAATAAATGAAATTGATTCTTTGATTTCATAAAGTTACCAATTTTCAATACTCCCGAAAAATATTGCAGGTAAAACTACCGAATGACAAGTCTAATAGTGAATTTAAAATCTTTCACCTTGACAAGGAATGGGAAACTTGGTATCAGTATATAACTGAGGACTTTGACATCTTTCTTGAGGAGCTGGGCAGGATTCAGCTTGGAGACATCACCCCTGGCAGCTATCAGGCTTTCTAGCACACGTTCACTGTGAAATCAGATTGATCTTATTTTTTTTCCCCTAAAAATGGGAATATTTTTTTATATATATTACTATGACGTCACTATTCCAGAACGACACCCAGTCCGGAATTTAGATTTATAACTAGATCTGTGGATATATTATATTCTAGAATCTAGAATAGAATATATCTCTAATACATACATACATACATATAATCACGCCTTTATCCCTGGAGTATTAGGCAGAGGTGAATTAACACCCACATTTCACCAATAATTGTATTCGGTCCCACGTAATAGGGGATGAGCTTATTGCCGTATTCCGGGCACTATTGTTGACTCGAGCCATGCATCTGAGGCTGAGTCTGGGCTGTATATATCTGTCTGATGTTAAACAGCCCTATCCCTTAGTTGCCTTGTACGACATCGCATGGGAAGAGATGAGGTGGCCCTAATTCTACACTGCCGGGCACCACGCGGTTTCTAATAATAATCTATTTGACAGCTCTAACGTTATTGTAAGAGGCGATTCACAAGCGTTGTTCTGGAATACGGGCCATAGATTGGGATTGGGTTAATTGATTGATTGATTGAACGTCTAAGACAAAATGTGAACTTGTGACCAAACCCTAACACGGATTATGCTGACTTTAGAAGGCCTCGATTGCAAGTATTGCAACCGGGACTATCGCAAGAAGGGGGAAGACGAAGAGGAGGAGGACGATGATGATGATGACGATGATGATAATGGCGACGATGATGCTGATCATAATAATGATGTTGATGTTAATGATGGCACCGATTCTGATGATAATGAAGATATCAATGATGACGATGATGATGTTGATAATGGCGACGATGATGCTGATGATAATAATGATGTTGATATTAATGATGGCACCGCTGCTGATGATAATGAAGATATCGATGATGACGATGATTTTTTTTTTTTTATTTTTTTTTTTTTTTATATAGGACACGTCAATTGGACTTCGCCTTGCCTGATGGTAAGCTGAAGGCAAAATCCCAGAAAAGAGGGTCACCATTACATACACATACCGTGTGACAATGGTGACACTCAGCTTGACGGCCTTATCATATGCTTTTTCACGCCCCGCTTAAAGGACCCGGGACTGTAGGAAGAAGGAAACACGTGAGCTGGTAATGAATTCCAGGCCTTAATGGTGCGACAGAGGAAAGAGTCTCCGAACCGCTTGGTTCTTGATCGGATGTTTTGCACCGTGTGCGGATGACATCTAAGACCTGCACGCGTTGTCCTGTGTAGGAAAGGGGAGGGTGGGACTAATTGGAAGAGCTCATCAGAACACTCCCCATGGTACAGACGGTAAAATACAGCCATGGACGCAACATCTCTACGCAGCTGTAAAGGTTCTAGGGTGTTCGTGATCTCGGGATTCCCAATGATGCGGATCGCACGTCGCTGCAACCTGTCGAGAGCATCTAGTAAGTACTTTGCTGAACCATCCCAGAGATGCGAGCAGTACTCCACACAGGAGCGAATTTGTGTCTTGTATAGAAGACACCGCTGCTCCGGCGTGAAAAATCGTCTCACTCTGTTCAGGACTCCGAGTTTTCGTGAGGCTGTTTTGATGATGCTTTCGATGTAGTTTTTGTTATTCAGGTTGCAGCGAACATCCATACCTAGGATATTGAGATTGTCCTGCAGCGGCAGTGGCGTGCTCTGAAGAGTGGGGAGGGGAAGGAAAGAAGATACTTTTGCTGTAAACGCACATGCCTGCGTCTTCTTGGCATTGAACTCAACCAGGTTCTCAGAGCCCCATTGAGAAATGTGATTCAGGACCCCGTCAAGCTCAGTGACAAGAAGCTGCCTTTTCTCTGCGATATCTGACTGCTTGGCCGCTGGATGTCCATGATAACTCCCATGTAAAGTGCTATCGTCTGCATAACAATGAACATTGCCGGTAGACAGCATGTCGTTGATATGCAGAAGAAAGAGAGTGGGTGATAAGACGGACCCCTGGGGCACGCCAGCATTAACCTGCAGAAACTCCGAAGCTCGTCCGTCACAAAGGACGCGAATACGGCGCCCCTGCAGGAAGCTAGCAACCCAGTTGCACAGCCCAGAAGGCAGACCAAAGGCAGGTAGCTTAGAAAGAAGCGATTTGTGCCAGACTCTATCGAAAGCTTTGGCGATGTCAAGACTAATTGCCAGTGACTCGCCGTGCTTGTCCATAGCCTCACCCCAAAGATGGGTAACGTATGCTAGAAGATCACCCGTTGACCGTTTCGGTCTGAAGCCATATTGCCGGTCATTAATTAAGGAGTGATCCTCTAGGTGCCGCATGAGCTGTTTGTTAATTATGTGCTCGAACACTTTGCACAGCACTGAGGTGACGGCTATGGGTCGATAGTTGGCTGGCTCCGAGCGATCCCCCTTCTTGGGAATCGGCTGAACATTCGCCTCTTTCCAAGGCAAAGGCACTGTACCCGAACTGTAGGATAGCCGGTACAGGCGCGTAAGCATTGGAGACAACTCCGCTGCACATTTTTTCAAAACTACCGCTGGAATTCCATCCGGACCACTGGCTTTCCGGACATCGAGTGATTGCAGCACTGCACGGACATCGCGTTGCCTGATATGGATATCAGGCATCGCGTGGTCACTGTCGGGTAGTGTTGGTGGCTGGGTACCACAATCATCGATTCGGGAGTTGGCCGCAAAGAAATTAGCCAGCAGATTTGCCTTCTCTTGCGGCTCATGGGCCAGGGATCCATCAGGGTTACGCAGCGGAGGCAGCGAAGGCTGACAGAAGTTGGCTTGCACGGCTTTAGCCAGTCGCCAGTAGCCACGGCTTCCCGTGGGATGCATCACTAGCTCTTGACCAAGCCGCGCTATGCGCAGGGCATCCGCTCTGACATAGGCCCTTCTACAGACCTTTGTGGCTCTGTTGTACGCCGCCTTGAAGTGGCCCAGATTGGGATGGCGCGTGGCGCGCGCCCTTACCCAAGCGCGGTACGCAGACTGTTTTTGTTCAACAGCTTCCGCGCACTCGCGCCCGAACCAAGGGCGCACCCCGCGGTCACCGGTGACATCGGTGTATGAGATATAGTATTCCATACCCAGACCGATCTCACCGGCGACAGCAGTAGCACAATCCGATGGGTTCTTACCTTCAAAGCAGCGCTCAACCCACGGGATGGACGCAAAATAGTCACGAAGTCCATCCCAGTCCGCTGACGAGTAGTGCCAGAGACGCCGCTTCCCCCGCACTGGTCGTGGAGGCGCCATAATAGGCACCGTGGAACAGACCAGGCAGTGGTCAGAGTTGCCTAACGCGGCTCGCACCGATACACTGTACCGGTCCGGATCACTCGTCAGCAGAAGGTCTAGCAGAGAAGGTGCTTGGCCCGACCTTCTTGGTATCCTAGTGACCTCGTGCACCAATTGGGTCAGGCCGTGCGCCAGAGCAAATGCGTGGGCGGCTCTTCCCGCATGGTCTGTTTTGGAGGAGCCCAACCAGATCTCGTGGTGGGCGTTAAAATCCCCCAAAAATACCATTTCGGCATTCGGAAATCGCTCCTGCGCATCATCTGCCGCCTGACTCAGATATTCAAAGAGTCGAGTTGTCTCAGCATCTCCTGTATGGGAACGGTAGAGGCACACATAGATCTGACTCGTAGGGCCATGGTCTACGTGTACCCAAAGGACGGAGAAGGATGGGTCCTCTAGGCAGCGCAAACGGCGACAGCAAACATCCGCCCTAACAAACACGCACACCCCGGCTTTTGCACGAAAACTTTCCTCAAGAACATAGCCAGGGTAGAGCAAGTAGGTCGTGTCGTCAGGGCGGTGTATTTGCGTCTCCGTTAGAAAAAACATGGCAGGTTTCGCCGTCTCTAGGTGTTGGTGGACGGCGTTGAGGTTCGCATGGAGCCCACAGATGTTAGTGGACTCCACCTCAAATAGCAAGCTTTTGGGAGTGTGACGAGCCGCTGTGTTGCCTTTTTCTGTGAATTGCGCTGCCATGAGTTTGGGTGGGAGAAGGCGTGAAAAAAGAAGTGATTGCCGCCGCAGCACCGTGTGACAAAGCGCGGGATATTGGTTTTATCTATGAATGTGAGGCATGGCGAGAGCCGACGCGCCGAACGGAAGGGCCCCCGTACCCCCCCGAGTATGGTCGCCGGGCTCCCAAATCCGGTCACCAACCGGCACGACGAACCATATCGGGATTATGCGCGGCCTGGTGAGGCAGCCTCCCAAGGTGGTTAACCCCAGTTGGGCCCCTGTACTATACCGCGGGCGGCCAGCGGCACCACCGTTTCTACAGGTCTCCCTGTTCGGCGCATCGCCCCGCGCCATCCCCACTAGACTACGCCAAGACCCACTGGTCCCACTAGTGCTGCGACAACCACCACCTCTGCCCGGCTATGCACATGCTGACCCCTGAACACAATCCAACCGAGATTGAATTGCTATGGAGGGTTTTTCGCAATAGTGCACGGTGGTACCTACCCGGTCGAAACTTGAGACAAATTTGTGCCACCAAGTTTCTACCACCAGTTGGTAGATGATGGCGCCGATGATGATGTTGATGATGGCGACGATGATGATGATGTTGATGATAATGATGATATAGATGCTGGCGCTGATGATGATGTTGATGATGGCGACGATGATGATGATGTTGATGATATAGATGCTGGCGCCGATGATGATGTTGATGGTGGCGCCGATGTTGATGTTGATGATGCGACGATGATGATGATGTTGATGATAATAATGATAATGATGATATAGATGGTGGCGCCGATGATGATGTTGATGATGCGACGATGATGATGATGTTGATGATAATAATGATAAGGATGGTGGCGCCGATGATGATGTTGATGATGGCGACGATGATGATGATGTTGATGATAATGATCATATAGATGCTGGCGCCGATGATGATGTTGATGATGCGTCGATGATGATGATGTTGATGATAATAATGATGATGATGATATAGATGGTGGCGCTGATGATGATGTTGATGATGGCGACGATGATGATGATGTTGATGATAATGATGATGGTGAAGATGATGACTCATTTCTATCTCAATTAATAGTATGTTTACCGTTCTGATGTGTAGTCGCTAGGTTTGATCACACTTTCCAAAAATAGTATAATATCTTCGTCCTGAGGCCTCGCCTTGTCGACCTCCTTTGAAAAATTCACTGTGTCTAAAATAATGGTGGCTGTAAAAAAATGAATAAAAACTATTTGTATTATTAGCAATATGGCATATCTCTTAAAACTTTTTTTTCGTATGCGTTTGGTAGTAAAATATTCTATGGCTTGGATTATGATGATGATTTTGGTGATAGATGGTGATGCATAGTTATGACGATGATATATAATTAATATGGTGAATCGGTGATAGGCATATGCGGCCAATTAGTTGTAGAGCTCATATGGCAGTCGCTTCACGGAAAATTGTAAAGTTCACCCACAGCAATTACAACTGGAAAGTTGACACCTTGTAAGTTCGGAAAAGGCTCAGAGGATGATGATAGATGATGAAAATGATGGTGGTGATAGACAATGATGGTGGTGATAGATAATTTAAATGGTGATACACAATGAAGACGAATAAATAAATATTCTAAAACAATCTACACAACGCTGTCTAGACACATGGTAAGCATAGCTTAACTAGCTTGTGTTATGGAATCTAGAATGCGGATAAACATACTTTGAATCTTTTTTATTTTGTAAACACATACGTATAATACATATAAACATCCAAAATAATGCAAATATACATATTCATGCATACAAATATTTGCACTGAGCGGGAATCGAACCCACGATCTCTGCATAGCAGTCGAGCGTGCTACCGCTACGCCACAGAAGCCGTTATAAGAGAATAGAAACCACAGAAAGAGAATCACATAACATAAACTCACGCCTATATCCCCGAAGGGGTAGGCAGAGGTGCTAGCACCCACATTTCGACAGTTTATGTTTACGTCCCAATGTGGCGAGCCTATTGCCATTAACCAGGCACTTATAAACCTGCGATAAATACACACATAACTTCGAAAAGCATCGAAATGTCATTGGTGTGTGCCATGGTAAAACCTGGGATCGAACCCGAGACCTCGTCTCAGCGGTCCATTACCCATACCACTAGGCTACCGCGGTAGAATCAACTCACCATATAACAATTTACAGCAAATCGGGTAAGCATTGAAGAAATCAACGTCCTTGGCTACCAGACTGGCCAGGTTCTTAATTCTCTGAGCGACGAGCGTGGAGCAGGAGCCGACAGTCTCTATTGTAGAACGGGTATCGTCTTTGTATGGCCATATTGACTTCTCCAGCGGTCTGAAAAATAAAATTACAGAGGTCTTTTAAGGGTCCTGTACCTTAAAAGGAATAAATACAGAATCGAGGAGGACACGAAGGTATTCCCGTCCGAATTGAGCAGTCCGACTAGGGAAGTACCTCCACCCTACAGAATACCACGGCTATAATAACTTCGCGTTGTGTTCCCGGCGGTGAGTAGGGTAGCCAGAGCTCACTGGAGAGTTTTTGTGCTGTCAGTGGGAAGACCAAAAGTTTGTCCTGATTTTGTGTTCTGCACTGAAGGCACATAAGATCTCTGTTCTTACAGGGTCGGCAGTACGGATGTGACTCCACTGGTGTTACACACGTTCATAGGTCACGGAAACCACTTTCCATCTGGTGGGCCGTGTGCTTGTCTGAGACCTAAGTTGCATAAAAAAAATCAAATATCTAGAGGTTGTAAACAGTTCGTAAAAGAATTCCTAAATCTAGCGACAGAAATCATTAAAACGACAACATTGTGCCCATAATATTGTCGAAGAGGTAACATTTAGGAGAAAGCGAGGAGACGGTATGATGCGCCACTATACAGGCAGATTATGTAAGTCAATGAATGACCTCATCCCCCCATGAGCGCAGGCCTGGGGGTGACGAGTGGAGCCGCCGGTTATCCTGGCAGAAGTGGGCTTGGCGCGCCTCCTCGTTCTCGTGGTAAAGTTGGGGACTTTGTGGTCCCCACACGCCAGAAAGGCCAGGATGCGAGGGTTATGCCGGTCAACCTCACCTTCGACAACCAACAGCGACGCCATGTGCACAAAATTTCCACGGACACCCCCACTACCGGAGCCTGTGGGGGAGGTTATGTCGGACTTGAACCGACTAAAACGCAAACAGACTGAGGCCAGCAGGTTGCCGGAGGTAAGATTATCTGAGACACATCTCTCGCTCTTCTGCCAGTCCAGGATCGTCTCTTATTCCCAACCTCATCCCCGGGTATGGGGAGGCGGACATCGGGCACCGTCGTCGCGGCCTACTTCTGCTAGGTTGACAGGTGGCTACACCCGTCATCCCCAGATCCGCGCGCATGTGGAATGGAGGCCCATGTAAGAACATACCTGTGGTCAATGATCTCGGTCACAAGGGGTATTAAGAATTGGTCTCTCTTGGCCAGGACGTGGTGGTCTACTAGTATAACCTTCGTTTTAGTTCGGCTGATTAATGTTTGTAAGTCGTGATCATCTCTGAAACAAAACATAATTACTGTAGTTTCCTCCAGACGCGGTCCCAGGCCCGGTCACGGGGGACATGACCCCCCCCTCCCCCCAAATCGAGCACGTCGAATTAAAGAGTTATCTAAAAATTAACAAAATGATGTAATTTAAAATTATTGCCCCCTTTTTTTTTTTTTTTTTACGAAAATCCCCACGGATACCTCCCCACCGGAGCCGGTGGAGGAGGTTATGTCGGACTCGAACCGACTAAAACGCACGCCGCATGTGGGTCGTTTTGGTTGCCGAAGGTGAGGTTGACAGGCATATCCCTCGCACCCCGGCCGACCCAGGGCCATCTCTCACGATCTGGCCCTCGTCTCGGGTGTGGGGACTACAGAGTCCTCAACTCGACCCCGGAAACGGGGAGGCGCGCCAGGCGCGCCACTGCCGCGGCCTGCTTCTGCCAGGGTAACAGGCGGCTCCACCTGTCACCCCCAAAATTATTGCCCCTAGTTGCGCCTTTAAACGTAGCTTCTGCGAGCACGCAATACTCGAGGAGATGGTGAAGTGGGTCCGGAGGAGAATCTCAGCCCGCACCGCCCGTGATGAGTGGAGGCAACTCCTCCTCGTAGCCTCGTAGATCGCAGAACTACCTCCGCTAAATGTGCCCGGAGGCTAGATGGGGATGCCTAGGTACCTGGCTTTAGATCGGTACGAGGATTAAACAAAAGACTCAGAGACAGCGTGCGTTTTATTAGGTTCCAGTACAACATAACTAGCCCCACCGGAAGGCAAGAGGGACTAGGGGGAGGGGGGGGGGGAGGTATTCACTCGAGGGATTTTCGTACTACAAAACAAATAGCAGTTGAGCATTCAATATCTGTTTGAGGTATGGTAGCAGGCGAATGCACTGCCCCAGCACGCACAGACAGAGTTGAAGAGAAAAATTTGTACATACAATGAAAATCTTTTTATCCTTTTGTTAATGTATATTAAAAAAGACTCTTTGTACTTTTCCACTGCATTTTATTGTGTTATAAAGTTACATTTCAAAATACTACAATATTTGACAGTACTCTACATGTGGGTAGTTTTAAATTTATTATTATTATTATTGGGGAACAGGCCAGCAGTTGAAACCACTGATATCAGCCTGCATCTCATTGTTCACTACACTGTTTTCACTACTCAATGTTAATTTATGTATACCAGCTTCAATTTTTTCCTTATATTTGGGGTAATAATATTGGATTTTTCCCAAAAAAATTATTACTAAAATAATCAATAAATATATTTTACAACATTAATTATATTAGATAATTGGAAAAATACAAAGTGTCTTATTCAATATGTGTAGCAGCAGGTTACACCAATCAACAGTATTAACTAGTGTTAATGGGTCTGCTTTACAAGGCTAACTGCGGGTTTGGCTAAATTTCGAAATGTTTCTGTGAAGACAGTGCTATCTGCTCTCCATAATCCAATGGCTTATTGAAATTTTTAGGGCTCCAACTACCCATAATTTCTGCCATAGGTGTTTGTATTGTAACTGGGACCGACAGCTTAAAGTGCTCTCTAAGGTACAACCAGACCAAATCAATTCAATTCAATTTATTTATTTCTAAACAAACATAGTTTGTACTGAAATGTCAATTTTAACTAATAAATACAAACAAACATGGAAGACGTACAACACATCCTCATGGAATGCGCGCACTACAAGACTGGCAGAGACCAACTGATGGTAGACTTAGAGGTAAATAAGGCAGACATAGGTGCCTTCCATAAAATACTGACCACTCCTAATTCGGAGGAAGCATTCTATTTATATAGAATGCTTTCTATACAATAGTACTCACTCAATGTTTTAGTTTTAATATTTGTTAAGATAATACAATATGTACTAGCAGGGCGACATATACTTATTGTATAAAGTGCTTAAATAAAGAAAAAAAAATACAAACAAACAATTAAAATAAACTATAACGTAAAAATGAAATGAAATAAAATTTTAGGTACAATTAACTACAACCTTACATTTAGTCAGAATAACATTTTAGTCATCATCCACAAATACTTCCACTGTGTAGTAACACTTTTCCAACAGTGATTCCAATATTCATGCATACAAATATTTGCAATGAGCAGGAATCACATCCGCGCATCCTGCGTAGTTACACACCTCAGTCTGAAGCTGTCAAGTAAAAACATATTGTTAAATAGTATCTTACCTAAAAACCATATTACTTTCAGATATTCCATGCTTCCTGAAAAGGTATGCAACTTCAGTCTTGATCTCATAGTCTGCTCGGTCAACATTTAATATGGGTAGAAAGATATCATCCTTCACGACCCCCGGACGGGACTCTCTTGTGCACACTTTACACTGTATTTGGTTGTATTGCCAATTTAAGAACACGGCATACACTATTGAGCTTACTGACGAATCTAGATCACAGCTCTCGTTCCCCAATACAATAGTTAGTTCATTGTAGTTTTGAGTATTCTGAAAAATTAAAACGTAATAAATGTAATATTGTAGCCATTTGTATGCTACATACATACATAAACTCACGCCTATATCTATATATAGACAGAGGTGCTAGCACCCACATGTCGCCAGTTTATGTTTAGGTCCCAATGTAATAGGTGGAGAGCCTATTGCCATTAACCGGGCACTTATAAACCTGCGATAAATACACACATAACTTCGAAAAGCATCGAAAAGTCATTGGTGTGTGCCATGGTAAAACCCGAGACCTCGTCTCAGCAGTCCATTACCCATATCACTAGGCTACTGCCATATACCGTACCACTAGGTACCATATTCTGAAAAATTAAAACAAATGTAATTTTGAAGCCATTTTTATGCTATCTTTTCAAATATATTACTAAAAACTTAATATCCAAGATAGGGCTTGAATGAGCAGGCAACAGTCCTGCTGTGCAATTCTCTAAGCAGACAACGTTGACAACAGCACTGCAGCCACTGCAGCAGTATTTTTTTTTTATATATAAAACTCGTCAATTAGACTTCGCCTTGCCTGCTAATAAGCTGAAGGCAAAGTCTCAGAAAAGAGGGTCACCATTACGTACACATACCGTGTGACAATGGTGACACTCAGATTGACAGCCTCATCATATGCTTTTTCATGTCCCGCTTAAAGGAGCCGGGACTGTAGGAAGAAGGAAACACGTGAGCTGGTAATGAATTCCAGGCCTTAATGGTGCTAAAAGTTGCTCAAACTGGGTGATATTGCTGGAGGTCAACCAATGGCAATATCTCAGGTTCTAAAAATGTGTTATCATCCGAACCAAAGGTATGTACCACATATAAGAAACTCTCTGTCTTACAGGGTCGGCAACATGGGTGTAATGTTCATAGATCACAGTAACCACTTTCCATCAGGTGGGCCGTGTGCTTGTTTGCCACCTGAGTTGTATAGTTAAAAATTATCTGTCAACAGTAAGGGGGGTAAACCAAGACATAGATAATTTTGAGTACTTATCACGTCAAGATCAATCTGATGCTCACTGTATATCGTAGTTAGTTGATACTGCTCTTATGATGTACCCTATACACAATGTCTAAAAAATTAGGATGATAAAATGTATACCTATGCATATTACATTTTTTTTAAATCTTTATTTATGTATATTAAATTCAAAAATCTTCACTTTGGTCTGTAGGAAACACTGGCTTATAATATACATAATATATTCACGTATTTGTCCATTGGGGTAAGCAGACCAAATTTTTCTAGCACATACCTTTCGTTTCCTCTACTTTCATAATTGTTTTAATTATCTATACTCGCGTGTACTATAGGTAATTATTTTCTGGTACCTAGAGTATATTAGCCGTTACGAGATTCACATGATGGAGAGGATTGTAGGGGTAATCTTGCTGAGCGGGATTGCCGGCAAGATCGGGAGGCTCGTGCCGTTGAACCCAAAAGTATGGCGAACAGTAAAACTACAAATATTACCAATTTTGTCAAAGTTGTAATGAAATATTCGTCCATTTTTGCTGTAACTAAGTGTCAATAGTAGTTTGATTGAAAAAATAGAATTTCGTCAAGTAAATTTAAGCCATTTTTTGAACTTCGGAATTTTTGTATCGCCAAAACGTCAAAGATTTTGACGTTTTTGAAAAGAAAAATACAAATACGTCAAACCGTAAAAGTCAAAACGTTTTTTTTATGTCATCTTTGATTATGGGTCCTTTGACTATGACTATTCGTGATAGACACTTAATAATCTAATTACTAATCACATAACTGTTTCAATCGCTTGAAGATTGCCGTAAATGTAGTGATCTTACATGCCTTCATAAGATAGTTCATTCCTTAATTGACTCTCCGGAAATAGTCATCTTATTAGACTTTAATATTAAATTGAGACATCGTCAACCCCACCTCAAGAGCTTCGTATTATATGTGCACATCAACAACCTATCTTTTTCTTCTACTGACGGTACAGAAACTCTGTACTTACAGGGTTGGCAGCGCGACTGTGACTCCTCTGGTGTTACAAACGTCTATTCTGCCACCTAAGTGGCATTAAAAAAACCCGATTGTTAGAAAGCGTCGTCTTTAAAATGAGCTCTAACATGAGATTAGCCACGAGATAGATATATTCAGCCGGAGTTTCTCAAGATACAAGAATACTGTTAGCAGGTTATAGCCAAGCTATAAATTTGTTGTTACTTTGTTATTAGGTAGGCACTATGTCTAATTTATTAACCATCCTAATATCTTGTAATTTATTGTCCTGTTGTTTTATTTTGTTTGATTTATTATTTTTGGTTTTAAATTATTATTGTTATTGTAGCACTTAATGCACGCTCTTTAATTGTGTTGTGCTGAGTACACATGTTTTGGAACTCAATCTGGAACCTTCAAAAGATATCTTGTAAAATTTTGATTGTTTTCTGTTTTGTGTGCCAAATAATTATATAAATGTGTTGAAATAAGTGTATAGTAGTAGGTGAAATAATACGCACAAAGGGGCACTCTGTCTATAAACTATAACTTTATATTTTTTGAATTAAAAATGAGCTAGGCTAGGTAAATAAAGGCATGTTATATATTCTATATATAATAATAATAATAATAAAACCTTTATTTCCGAACTTTTGACAAATTTTTACACATTTTAAACATAATTATAAATAACATCTACACTAAATTACAAAAGATCTCTCAGTTCGGTGTGCCTTACGGCAAAGGCCTCCTCCAACTCTTTCCAATGTTTTCTGTCTGCCGCCACTCTTGTCCAGAGCGGACCTAAAGTCATTTTCAGGTCATCCTCCCATCTTCTCTTTTTACGACCTCGGCTTCTATTGCCATCTCTTGGGTACCAAATTGTCACCTGCAGTACCGGCGTTAGGGTAGGGCGCGGTTGGGCGACCGCCCAGGGGCGCCGTGAAGCGGCGCCCCTTTATATTCCCATCTCTGTAAGTGAAAAAAAAAAACGATGTGTTGGCAACACTAGAATGGAACGCAGTGCTCAATCCGTTAAAACTGGGAATCCCCGACCACAGAGAAACACATTATCTATCTCTTTTTAACATTTTAGTTCAGAAGAGTTGACGTTATTTTTGATGGAGCGGAACACAGCTCATTCTTATTCATTCAATCGGTGCACGCACTTAAAAACAGTTATCGTAATTACATATTTTAAAACAAACAGACGCAGTAATCAGGCGGTCCACGCTAAGTTACGAAGTGCATGTTTTTTACTTTTTGTCGCCGACTACAGAGTGACATAGGTTTTATCCAAAAAGTTGAAATTCAAATAGTGTTTAAGTAGGTATTTGCTTCATGACGGATTATTTCACTAATTAGGTAAGTACAATTTTATTTTAACTATCTTTACTTATTATACTAAAGAGGTAACATTTGTTTGTTTGTTATGTTTGGAGTGGGGTAATCTATTTAAAGTAAATTATCCATACTAATATTATAAATGGAAAAGTGTGTTTGTTTGTTTGTTCGTTTGTCTTCCCTTCACGCCTAAACCACTAAACCGATTGTGATGAAATTTGACATATGTATAGTTGGAACTCATGAGACTGCTATAGGCTACTTTTTAACCGATTGCGATGCGACAAAAAAGGGTTATAGGTTTAAATAGGGATACCACGCGAGCGTAGCTGCGCGGGCAACAGCTAGTATATTATAAAATATCTCTAGAACTGACTATATAATGTTGATGAAATTTTAACACGGAGATAATAAATGAATGTCGAGGAGGTACGGTCAAGTGTAAAAGTGGATGAAGCCTGTTCATTCGTAAGCCTTTGTGTTAAAGGTGAAAAGTGTCCACCGACTTTTGCATCTGACTGTACATAGAAGTCATTTTTTCGGGAACGAGTGGATGATCGTGATTTTTTTCATACAAATCTAAGCACTATCACGTAACACAAGCTTTTAAATATAACATTTCACAATTATTCCGCTGCCATGACAATATTACCTTACCTAGATTTTTCGATCGTAGTTCACGTGTATGCTAACGCTTTCCTGTGGCCTTACCATGAGTTTGAAAAAACGTTCTCGCTATCGAAAACTATAGCTTTGTCTCTTTCACGTGCACCACAATGACAGGGACAAAGCGATAGTTTTCGATAGCGAGAAGAGAACGTTTTTACAAACTCATGGTAAGGCTACTGAATATAAAGCGTTTTTGGTCGTCCTCCCTCAATAGCGCTATATTTAATTAATTTATAGAAATGATCGGACTTACGCAGATTTAATTTGTTGCAGATTTGATTAGTACAAAATGTCTGAACACGTTGATCCTTTCAAAAGAAAACCATCTGGATCAAAATATAGAAAGCGAAAAGCAGAAAAAGAGAAGGAATTTGAAAAAACAAAAAAGTTTATGAATATAGGCAAATATATCACAACAAAAAATCAAGACCTTAATGTGGCATCTACATCTGAAATACAAGCGAATGCATCGGTAGTGGAGTCTCTGTCTGACAAGTCAGATCAGTTAGCTGTTGAAGAGATTGTGGACGAAGTTTCCCGAAGTGAGGAGACAAGTTGTGTTACAATTACAGATGCTGCTCAGGATGACACTATTGGTGATGTACAACAAATACAAATTCTAGATGACATTAGTTCTCTTGCTCCAAATATATCGGATCCAGCCACTTGGCCACTCACTCGAAATAGCAAAGTTATTGATCATATAATAACTAATGGCCCAGTGCAAACTCACATTGATAATTATCCAAAAAATGATACAGGGCGACATTTCTCAAATTCTCATTTTACAAAAAAACTTGCAAACAATGAAATAATTCAGCGTCGTTGGTTAATATACTCAGTTTCTAAAAATCGAGTTTACTGTTTTTGTTGCCGGCTATTTGATAGCAGCTCAACGTCGAATTTAGCATCTGAAGGATATAACGACTGGAAACACTTATCAGAAATGTTAAAAGTTCATGAAAGTAGCACTTTTCATAAGAAGTTTTACCTCTCATGGATTGAGGCTGAACTAAGATTAAAAACGGGAAAAACAATAGATTGTCAAGAGCAACATTTGATTAGAAAGGAAACTACAAGGTGGAATAATATTTTGTCTAGATTAATGCATATTACACTGTATTTAGCTGAAAACAATATGGCGTTTAGAGGTACTTCCGACAAACTATATACGCCAAATAATGGAAAGTTCTTGGGTTTAGTACAACTACTAGCCAAATTTGATCCAGTTATGGAGGAGCACTTGCGTTTAGCTGTAAAGGGTGATGTTTCTGACCACTACTGCGGAAAAGACATTCAAAATGAATTAATAGAGCTGATGGGTGAAAAAGTGAAGTCAGAAATCATATCACGTGCAAAGAAATCGAAATATTATTCTATTATAGCTGACTGTACTCCGGACATTAGTCATATAGAACAGCTTTCACTGACAATACGATTTGTTGATTTATCATCAGATGTCGATAAAATATCAGTAAAAGAGCATTTCATAGAATTTATACCTGTTAATGAGTCGACTGGTGAAAGGCTGACTGAAGTTATTATTGATATTTTAAATAAATACGGACTGGAATTGAACGATTGTAGAGGTCAGGGCTATGACAACGGAGCAAACATGAAAGGAAAAAATATTGGAGTTCAAAGAAGAATTCTGGACATAAATCCTTTAGCTGTATATGTGCCGTGTGGCTGTCATAGCTACAATCTCGTACTATGCGATGCCGCTAAGTCATCTGTAAAATCTGTCACTTTGTTTGGAGTACTTCAGAGGTTGTTTACGTTGTTTTCAGCTTCTGTTCATCGATGGAAAATTCTGACCGATCACTTGGGATTGTACACTATAAAAAAACTCAGTGACACGCGTTGGGAAGCAAGAATAGGCAGTGTTAAAGCAGTCCGTTATCAAATTAGCGCCGTCCATGACGCTTTAATCACTTTGGCTATCGAAACTCAGCAAACTGATGTTCAAGTCTCTCATGAGGCTACTACTCTAGCCGAACAACTAAAAGATTTCGGCTTCATAGTTTCATTGGTTGTCTGGTATGACATACTTTTTCAAATTAATGTCGTTAGTAAATCTCTACAATCAACAGACATGGATCTCGGTAAATGCACAGACATGCTGAAAAAATGCTGCAATTTCTTGGAAGAATATAGAAATACAGGCTTTAAAAGCGCCATTCTAACTGCGAAGGAATTGGCTGAAGAGTTAGAAATAGAACCTGTGTTTAGAGCGACAACAAGAATTCGACGTGTTAAGCGCCAAGCTGGTGAAATTGCCCAAGATGAGCCTATAACTTCTCCAGAAAAAAAATTTGAGGTTGAATTTTTCAACTGTCTTTTGGACACGACGTTAACTTCACTCAACGAAAGATTTGAACAGTTATGTGAGTACTCGGAATCTTGGTCTTTTTTGTACAATTTAAAACAGATTCCAGAAAAACACGACCTTATCAAACTCTGTAGTGATCTTCAATTGAAATTAAATGTAAATTCCAAATCAGATATAGATGGATGTATGTTGTGCGATGAACTCATAAGTCTGAAATCGTTTTTGCCTGATCAGAAAGTGGTTACTCCTGTTTTTGTTTTAAATTTTATTAAAGACCGCAACTTAAAAGAACTATATCCAAATGTTTGGATAGCATTACGAATATTATTAACTATTCCCGTAACGGTTGCTAGTGGAGAGAGGAGTTTTTCTAAGCTTAAGCTAATAAAAACCTATCTGCGATCGACGATATCACAATGTAGATTGACAAACTTGGCAACTTTGTCGATCGAAAATGAAATAGCTGAAAACATCGACTTTGATAACTTAATAAAAGAGTTCGCCGATAAAAAGGCTAGAAAAGTAAAATTTTATTAGTTTTTTTAATAAATGTTTATTTCTTTTCATAAATGGTTATTTCATTATTATCCTTCGCCTTTTTTCGTATGGGTTTGAATTGCAATTAGGGGGCGCCGTAGAAATCTCGCCCAGGGCGCTGTTAGTACTAAAACCGGCACTGGTCACCTGTTTGCTCCATTTCTCCTTTCCTTTATATTCTACAGAATGGTCTTATTTCGGAATAGGTTCCTACCAACACAAGCAATAGTAAAAAGAAATGTTTATTAAAAAACTTACAGCGTATAATCAATTTTCTTCTAACAATTAATTCAAGATAAAGTCATAAAACATAATAAAAATTGTAAACGAATTGTTATGTAATATTTTACTTGAAAATTTTTGACATGATCGCGCGTTTGCTGCTTTTATTTTTAGGTAAAGTAAATAAATTCCAGCAATTTCATCATCACTCTTGCGAAAACTTTTAAGATAAGATAAGATAATCTTTATTGTAGATCAACATATTATCTACACAATATAGGTATTTAAACTATCATGGTCACTGACATCAGTATCAGAATAAACGGGATATTTACCATGTTTAATTATATTGAGTTTCCAAAAATGTGGAACGCTTCACGATTTTGCGTGAAGCGTTGATACTTGCTTCGGCAGTACATATACTAAAATTGGAACGATACAGAGAAGATTAGCATGGCCCCTGCGCAAGGATGACACGCAAAATCGTGAAGCGTTCCACATTTTTGGAAACTCAAAATAATGAAACATGGTAAATATCCCGTTTATTCTGACACTGATATTATCTACACAGTAGGTACATGTACGGACAACATTATGAAAAATGTACAAATGGCGGCCTTATCGTTACAAGCAATCTCTTCCAGGCAACTTTTAGATGGAGATGTTTTAATTATTGTCTTAACATTACTAACCCATACACAAACAAATACTTCAGTGCTTTTGCTTCAGTGAACTCTGTATCCCTACTCACCACTGGAAACACAACATGAGGTTATTATGTCCGCTTTATTCTACAGAATACAGCGGACATGTATACCTCATGTTAATGTCAACCGACAGGGCACTTCCCCAGTCGGACTGCTCAATGTCAAAAAAAGGTCAAGAATAAATTAATAATTCAAAGAATAGAATAGAATGTCTTTATTTGTAAAACAGAGATATTATTTTATAATTACATACTAACATAGTTATAGACCAACATACCTACTAATAAATTATGGATGATTTAATCTGAAATACATCTTATCTTATCTTATTAGGCTCACTATGTTTTGCCACTTGGGCATACAAATTTATCCAGTAACAAAGGTCTTTCAGTCTATAAAACAACACGATGCGATGACGCTTTATCGAAGAAAACGAGTCTTTTCGTGCCTGTCATCAGCGAAAAATGCAAAAATATCAACTGTTCTATCCAAGAAGACCCGAGGTGTGTTAAAATGAAGAGTAAGAGAGAAGGCAACTCCATATATATCATCGTACTAAATAAGTGTGAAATTAAGTATATGGAATGCGTTAACGGTATGTTTTTAACCATTTTTTATTGTATTTTAAAATAGCCAAACTGTAATTTTTTTTTTTACCAAATACCTTGGATACAGTCCCTGTTGGTTATTGGGGGCGGTTATTTCGGACTCAAACCCTTTTTTAGGGATACTACGTGGAAAGTTTTCGAGCAGCTCCAAGTATATGCCGCAGGCAGCAGCGTCACCATTGGATAATACAGGCGCTGCTGTCTTCGATGCCCAGGGTGTACAACGTGTTGATTCTGGGAAAAGAGGCTACATCAACGTAACTTTATGTGAAAATACAATGTTGGATATATACCACTTAAAACAGTATAAGTATAAGGAGGTAGGACACGGCGGTATTGCCGCCCAATTGAGCAGTCCGACTGGGAAAGTACCTCCGCCCTACAGAATACCGCGGTTATAATAACTTCGTGTTGTGTTCCAAGCGGTGAGTAGGGTAGTCAGAGCTCACTGGAGAATTTGTGCTGTCAGTGGGAAGATTAAGGCTTGTCCTGCTTTGTATTCTACACTGACGGCACAGAAACTCTGTACTTACAGGGTTGGCAGCGCGACTGTGACTCCTCTGGTGTTACAAACGTCCATAGGCCACGGTAACCACTTTCCATCAGGTGGGCCGTGTGCTATTCTTCTACCTAAGTGGTATAAAATAAAAATATTATGGCGTTCCGTTCGATACGAGATCAAGAGTGGAGTGGAGTGCCCTTTATAATATTTTTTAACGTAATGGAGAATTCATAATTATACAACAGTTCGGGACCTTTCACGTTTCGGATGCGATGCAGCACCGTGGTCACCAACAGTGGTCATACGTGGTCACCGTAGTTGTGACCACGGGTGCTGCAACGCATCCGAAACGTCGACAGAAATAGTAAGTTCCATGATTTTCTGCATAGCAGTAGAGCATTCGACTGCTATGCAGGGGGCGCGGGTTCGATTCCCGCTCAGTGCAAATATTTGTATGCATGAATATGTATATTTGCATTGGTCTGGGTGTTTCTATGTATAATATGTATGTATTTACAAAAAAAAGTATCTAAGTATATTTATCTGCATTCTAGATCCTATAACACAAGCTAGTTAAGCTATGCTTGCTATGGGTCTAGATAGCGTTGTGTAGAATGTCGTGGAATATTTATTTATCATTTATTTATTTATTTAATCGCGAAAAGTTCCGAACCGTATTGTATAATTATGAATTCACACCGCGATAGTTACTATTTTTTTTTATACCACTTAGTTGGCAGACAAGCACACGGCCCACCTGATGGAAAGTAGTTACCGTGGCCAGTGGACGTCTGTAACACCAGAGGAGTCACAGTCGCGCTGCCAACCCTGTAAGTACAGAGTTTCTGTGCCGTCAGTAGAAGACAAATCAGGACAAGCCTTTAGTCTTCCCACTTACAGCACAAATTCTCCTGTGAGTTCTGGCTACCCTACTCACCGCTGGGAACACAACACGAAGTTATTATAACCACGGTATTCTGTAGAGCGGAGGTACTTCCCCAGTCGGACTGCTCAATCGGGCGGAAATATCGCCGTGTCCTAGCTCCTTTAAACTTTTTTTTTTTTTTAAATATAGGACACGCCAACTTGACCTCACCTCGCCTGATGGTAAGCTAAAGGCAAAGTCTCAGGAAAGAGGGTCACCATTACAGACACTAAGTGCTACAATGGTGGCACTCAGCTTGGCGGCCTCATCAGATGCTTTTTCACGCCCCGCTTAAAGGCCCCGGGACTGTAGGAAGAAGGAAACACGTGTGCTGGTAATGAATTCCAGGTCTTGGTGGTGCGGCAAAGAAAAGGGTCTCCGAACCGCTTGGTTCTTGCTCGTATATTCTGCACAGTGTGAGGGTGACATCTAAGGCCTGCACGTGTTGTCCTATGTAGGAAAGGAGATGGTGGGATTAGTTGGAAGAGCTCGTCAGAACACTCACCGTGGTAGAGACGGTAAAATACAGCCAAGGAAGCAATATCTCTACGCATCTGCAAAGGCTCGAGGGTGTTCGTGACCTCAGGGTTCCCAATAATTCGGACCGCGCGTCGCTGCAACCTGTTGAGAGCATCTAATAGGTATTTCGCGGAGCTATCCCAGAGATGCGAGCAATATTCCACGCAGGAGCGAATTTGTGTCTTATAGAGAAGACACCACTGCTCCGGCGTGAAAAAACGTCTCACTTTGTTTAGGAGTCCGAGTTTCCGCGAGGCTGTTTTGATGATGCTCTCGATGTAATTTCTGTTATTCAGTTTGCAGCGAATATCCATGCCTAGGATATTGAGATTGTCCTGCAGTGGCAGTGGCGTGCTCTGAAGAGTGGGAAGGGGAAGGAAAGAAGATACCTTTGTTGTGAACGCACAAGCCTGCGTCTTCTTGGCATTGAACTCGACCATGTTCTCAGAGCCCCATTGAGAAATGTGATTCAAGATCCGGTCCAGTTCAGTGACAAGAAGCTGTCTTTTTTCCACGATATCAGACTGTTTGGCCGCAGGTTGTCCGTGATAACTCCCGTGTAAGGTGCTATCGTCGCATAGCAATGTATGCTGCCGGTGGACAGCATGTCGTTGATATGCAGAAGAAAGAGAGCGGGAGATAATACAGACCCCTGCGGTACGCCAGCATTTATTTGCAAGAACTCCGAAGCCCGTCCATCACAGAGGACGCGGATACGGCGCTCCCGCAGGAAACTAGCAATCCAGTTGCACAGTCTAGGAGGCAGACCAAAGGCTGGTAGCTTGGAGAGAAGCGATTTGTGCCAGACTCTATCGAAAGCTTTGGCGATATCAAGACTAATTGCCAGTGACACGCCGTGCTTGTCCATAGCCTCACCCCAAAGATGGGTAACGTATGCTAGAAGATCACCCGTTGACCGTTTCGGCCTGAAGCCATATTGCCGGTCATTAATTAAGGAGTGATCCTCTAGGTGACGCATGAGCTGTTTGTTAATGATGTGCTCGAAGACCTTGCACATCACTGAGGTGACGGTTATGGGTCGATAGTTGGCTGGCTCTGAGCGATCCCCCTTCTTGGGGATCGGCTGTACATTCACCTCTTTTCAGGCCGAAGGCACTGTACCCGAGCTGTAGGACAGTCGGTACAGCCGCGTAAGCATCGGAGACAACTCCGCTGCACATTTTTGTAAGACCACCGCTGGAATACCATCCGGGCCACTGGCTTTCCGGACATCGAGTGATTGAAGCACCGCACGGACATCGCATTGCCTGATACGTATTTCAGGCATTACGTGGTCACCATTGGGTAGTGACGGCGGCTGTATACCGCAATCATCGACTCGGGAATTGGCCGCAAAGAGATTTACTAGCATATTGGCTTTCTCTTGCGGTCCAGGGATAGGTCCATAGGGATCCATCAGGGTAGCGCAGCGATGGCAGCGAAGGCTGACAGAAGTTGGCCTGCACGGCTTTGGCCAGTCGCCAGTATCCACGACTGCCCGTGGGATGTGCCACTAGCTCTTGACCAAGCCGTGTAATGCGCAGGGCATCCGCTCTGACGTAAGCCCTCTTGCAGACCTTTGTGCCTCTGTTGTACGCCGCCTTGAAGTGGCCCACATTGGGATCGTGCGTGGCACGCACGATCCCAATGTGGGCCACTTACCCAAGCGCGATACGCGGACTGCTTTTGATCAACAGCCTTCGCACACTCGCGCCCGAACCAAGTCGGGCACCGGTGACATCAGTGTACGGGATATAGTATTCCATACCCAGACCGATCTCACCGGCAACAGCAGTAGCACAATCTGAGGGTTTCTTACCTTCAAAGCAGCGTTCAACCCACTGGATGGACGCAAAATAGTTGCGCAGCCCATTCCAATCTGCTGACGAGTAGTGCCAGAGACGCCGCTTCCCCTGCACGGGTCGTGAGGGCGCTATAATTGGCACCTTGGAGCAGACCAGACAGTGGTCGGAATTGCCTAAAGCGTCTTGTACCGAAACACTGTACAGGTCTGGGTGACTCGTCAGCAGAAGGTCTAGCAGAGAGGGTGCTAGGCCCGACCTTCTTGGTATTCTAGTGACCTCGTGTACCAATTGGGTCAGGCCATGCGCCAGAGCAAATGCATGGGCGGCTCTTCCCGCATGGTCTGTTTTGGAAGTAACTACTTACTAATTTTGTATTCTAACTTATTATATAATATTTTGACGTTTTTATGTGCTCTCTCACTCTGTGTGCCTAAACTGAATAAACGAAATTGATTATTTGATTCTATATTATAGTGCCATATTGTTTTTTTTTTCTTTTTCTCTTTTGTTCTATGACGATTCCAACGATTCCGCCAACGGCTCAGTAAATGTTTATACAATTATTAATGGCGAGACGTCAATGTCAATTTTTTTCAAGAAATTCTACCCGCCATATTGTTCACATCAGCAAGACTTAATTTGACAATTCTATTTCAGGTTTCGATGCGAAAATTGTATCTATGAAATACTGCGGGCACCAAAATTTGACAATGAAAGCGAAGTTAAATAACACTGGTGACTCGGGGACGCGTCGCCGTTATCCACAGAAACGTCCTACAGGTATTTAAATTGTAATATTATTTTTTTTATTAACCTTTTGTTCACTTAAACTGGCCTATACATCATCACTTTTTTTTATACCACTTAGTTGGCAGACAAGCACACGGCCCACCTGATGGGAAGCGGTTACCGTGGCCTATGGACGTATGCAACACCAGGGGTGTCACACTCGCGCTGCCGACCATGAAGAAACCTTCTGATGCCCCTCTTGAAGAACCCCATATTGTAGGCGCTTGGAAAAACCGCAGCAGAGAGGTCATTCCACAGCTGGAGTGTGCGTGGGATGAAGTTTCTTTCATATAGCACAGTGCGCACCGTCTCAGGTCGCAATGTGTGAGGATGAATTCCCTGCGAGAGGTGCGATGATAGAATGTAGCTACGGGCATCATGTCAAACAAATCATCTGAGCACAAACCATTGTATAGGCGATAAAAAGAGGCTAAGCTCCAGCAAAATGGTGACAGCAGTACTCCATGTGAGGCCGGACCTGTGCTTTATAAAGAAGGAGTTGCTGCCCCGCAGTGAAGTACTGCTTCGCCCTGTTGAGCACCCCGAGCTTTCTTGATGCCAACTTAACCTTGTCCTGCAAACGACTTCGGTATTGGACGTCGCTGGAGATATCGACACCAAGGATTCCGATACTCGAGAAGATGGTAAGCGATGTGCCCAGGAATTGCGGCGCTACAATGAATGGGGTTTTCTTAGCGGTGAATAGGTACACATACTTGTGTCTTAGTGGGATTGAATTGGACTAGGTTTAGTCATCCCCAATCGGATACTCCAGAGAGAGTAGTCTCGAGTTCAGACACAAGTTGTTCGCGACTCTTCTCCACCTCGGACTGAGGGATATTTGCACGGCCCGTGTAATACGTGTCCCCGGTACTGTCGTCCGCATAACAATGAATGGAGCCATCAGACAGCATGTCATTGATATGCAGCAGAAACAGCGTAGGAGACAACACGGAGCCTTGTGGGACACCAGCGTTTATGTTCATGCGGTCCGAGCAGCTGCCGTCGACAACGGCTTGGATGCTTCTGTTGGACAAATAGCTGGAGATCCATTCGCACAATCCCTCGGGGAGTCCATAATATGGCAACTTCGTAAGAAGACCTTTGTGCCAGACCCGATCGAAGGCCTTCAATATATCGAGGCTGACCGCTAGTGCCTCACCCCGACTCTCGATGGCCTGCGCCCACCGGTTTGAGAGATACACAAGAAGGTCACCGGTAGAGCGACAGTGGCGAAAGCCGTACTTTCGGTCGCTCAGTAGATCGTTTCCTTCAAGGTATCTCAGGAGCTGTGTAGTAATAACACGCTCCATAACCTTCGAGAGAAGGGAGGTTATAGCGATAGGCCTGTAATTGGTTGGATCTGTCCTGTCACCTTTCTTAGGTACAGGGTGCACGAATGCTGTCTTCCACGAGGCCGGGACCTGTCTCGCGGAGTATGTGAGTGTAAGTACAGGGCACAGCTCGGGGGCACAGTGCTTAAGCACCATCGCCGGTATGCTGTTCGGCCCACTCAACTTCCGAATTTCTAGGGAATTAAGCTCGCGCCGGACCACTCGTTGCGTGATTTTAACTTCGGTCATCGAAGCATCGTTCATAGTCGAGTTTGACGCAAAGAGATTACCCGAAAGACCGGCCTTCTCTTTAGCGCCATGGGCCAGACTACCGTCAGATTTTTGCTGCGGTGGAAGGCAAGACTGGCAGAAGTTTCCCTCGGCAGCTTTGGCGAGCGACCAAAATGCACGACTGCCAGATGGGTAGCGCGCAAGCCTTTTGCCAATTCTACCGATGAACTCAAACTTTGCCCTAGACGTTGCCTTTTTACTGGACCTCAAAGTAACATTTAACTTCCGCTTCCCTTCAGCGATGTCCGGATCCTTATTGGCAAGAGCCGTGGTCCAAGCCTTGTATGCAGATTGCTTGCGGTCTCTAGCTTCTCTGCAAGGCGTATTAAACCACGGGCGTTTGCTCGCTCGTGTCGCGACCCAGCGGTTGGGGATGTAATATTCCATACCCACTAGAATCGCGTCAGCGACTGCTGTTGCACAGGAGCTTGGATCATCAGAAGTGAGCAAAGCTGCCTCCACGGGTACGACGCGAAGAATTCTCGCAGTCCGTCCCAGTCTGCCGACTTGTAGTGCCACACGTGCCGCCACTGAGGTGGCCGCTGTGGTTCAGGCCGCGCGAGTGTCACTTGCGCCCGGACGAGGCTGTGGTTCGAATTACCGAGAGGTGCTTCCACCCTTATGGAGCATTCATCCGGGCGCGTAGTCAGCAGAAGGTCCAGTATAGAGCTTCTGTGGGTCTCAATTTCTGGTGTTCTAGTGATAGAATGCACCAATTGAGAGAGCCAATAGGTCAGAGCGAAGTCGTGAGCAGCCCTTCCCGTAAAATCAGTCCTAGGAGACCCCAGCCACTCCACATCACCACATAGTATAAGACAAAGTCGCTTTCTCTGTCCCTATATGTATGTATCTTTAAAACTAAGCAACGGATTTTGATGCGGTTTTTTTAATAGATAGAGTGATTGAAGAGGAAGGTTTATATGTAAAATAATAGTGGAGAAATACTGTTATTTTTAAGGTTTCTAATGTGATGTCGTAATTAATTACATTTTTCCGCTTACATTGCAAACGCAGGCTGAACCCTACGAGATTTATCAAAATAATGTACTAAGTATTGTACACGTTGAAAAGGTCTACAGAAAACTTCGCGATGGTATATGTCTATCTCTTATGGATATCCCACAATAACATTTTTTTGTCATTTACTTTTTACGACAAATAATGGCTAATTTTCGAAGCGATTATAATAGATCTATCCTATCTATATGGTCCTTTGCAACATATGATTTAAATGAATATTTTCGAAGATATTACAGATTTAAAAGTTGCGGGACGAAGCGTTTCGGCGGTACTGTATTTAGTATCAGCATTGCACCCGTGCGAAGCCGGGGCGGGTCGCTAGTTACTAATAAATTATGCTTAGGTCTTAGATGAATTAAAAAAGGGAAGATACGGTACGTTCTATGCATTGTACTTAAAAAAATGGCTCGCACATAACTACACACAAATACTCACTCACACATTGTCTTGTAATTAATAAGAAATGTGCGAAAGTGATATCAATATATGATTAAGATAAGAGTGAACAAGAAGCGTTATCGCTTACTGCTCTAGCACTCGTGCGAGTTCGTGAAAGTTTCGGCTTGCGTCGTGTTCAAATTTGGCCGCCAAGACGTCGTTGTTAACACTTTACATGATATCCTTTTCTCTCTCGTGGAATTTCATATATTTGTCTCACCTTCAGCCAAAATCGTATGAAGAGTAACAAATAAATTATTAAATTAAAGTTCTAATGATATTTATTAGGTAATTATGAATGAAAGTAATCCCTTGTGTTTTGTTTTTGCTTCGTGAGTGATTTGGGCATTTTTCTAAATGAACATGAAGGCAGTTTTGTTAATTATCACGGGTTTTTTCAGCACTTGAAAGAAGAGCATACACATGTAAGCGCTTCGGTCACTCGACATACACTAAACCAAACTAGGTCCATGGACCTAGTTTGGCATGCCCACACAAATGATCGAGTACCGTATCTTCCTTTTTTAATTCATCTAAGGCTTAGGTATAATTTAACACTTTATGATTATGATGTTATAAGTTTCTATGGCCTACTACAGGTGGACCATGATTGTGTTTGTCTACCACAAAAGTGGTATAAAATAGTAATTTATAAATAATCTGTCATCATATTACAGGTCACGGTCGAGTTAAAAGGGGAGTGCGTAAGTATTCACATGAAGTGTCCTAACCACAGATAATATAATATAATTCTTCCTAACCTACCTCATAGATGCAGTGCATGCATGCAGTCTTGGGCTGTACAGGTTGTAACAAAATTAATTCTCTGAACTTTGGTGGGTTGATTAACATCAGTAAATATGCCCGTAAAAAATAAAAAATAAAAAATTCACTTATTATTTAATAAATAATAAATAATGTTTGTGTGCTAAATCTACCACGGGGCCGAAATAATTAAGAATTCAGGGCTTCTCGAGTCGGCGCGTCATCGGTTCACGAAACTTATCTACGTCACACCCACCGGTCATTGACTTCCAATAGTCAGCTGATTGTTACACCCCATGGACATATCGATATAGTACCATTAGCATAGCCATTGATGTCAATTTTTAAAATCTTTTCAACTGAATTTTAGAGAATTGGCATATTCAATAATTTAGATTTTTTTTATTTTACCTACACATATTCTCCGATACCAAGTAATCACACAAAGTTCTGAGAGTTCACATTTTTACACTTTATTTACAAACTCTATAGACACAGTAGACACAGTCACAGTATGATCACTGCAACGCGGCGTAAAAAAAAACTGCTTTGCCACAAATTTGCCATAAATACGAGTAGACTAAACATCGCATAATGTGCATGCATTGACAGTTTAATTTTGACTTATTCACACTTTTTTTTACGTGCGAAATATCCCCTCTGGTAACCCCCACCTCCCTCCCTATCGGAGCCGGTGGGAGAGGTTATGTCGGACTCGAACCGACCAAAACGCACGACTCCTGTGAGTCTTTTTTGGTTGCCGAATGTGAGGTTAACAGGCATATCCCTCGCACCCCGGCCGACCCAGAGCCGTCACTCACGATCTGGGCTTCTCCTCGGATGTGGGGACCACAGCTTATACACACATCACACAGGCTTTTGTGATGAATTTCTTGAGAAATACTAGAGTGAACATAGCCAGCCATTACGTGTTCCCCAATTAAAGACGCATCTAATTGATTAACATATCATTCGGTAATCTGATGAAACTAGGTTTAGCGTAGTGATGGGTCAACTTTAAAACAATACTACTAGAGTTAACTCAAGTTGAAACTCAGGTAACTCGAATTGAATTCGAGTTATACAACTTGAGTTAACAGGAAGAAATTGGGTTTTAAATTACCTTTTTACACGATCATGGTGAAGAAAAAAGAGGGTTATGATTTTGACAGGCTATGTATGTATGTATGTATGTATATATGTATGTAAGTATATAGGTTCATCTGTTCCGTCATAGCTCCTGAACTACTTATTGGAATTGTATAAATGAGGTTTCATTAGAAGCGTCTTAGTCGTCCGTTGGTTATAGGCTATATGACGTATCACTTTTTTCTTTTTACGTGCGCAAAATCCCCACGGATACCTCCCCACCGGAGCCGGTGGGAGAGGTTATGTCGGACTCGAACCGACTAAAACGCACGCCGCCTGCGGGTCGCTTTGGTTGCCGAAGGTGAGGTTGACAGGCATATCCCTCGCACCCCGGCCGACCCAGGGCCATCTCTCACGATTTGGCCCTCTTCTTGCGGGTGTGTGGGGACTACAGAGTCCCCAACTCGTTCCCGGTAAACGGGGAGGCGCGCCAGGCGCGCCGCCGCCGCGGCCTGCTTCTGCTAGGGTGACAGGCGGCTCCACCTGTCACCCCCAGGCCGGCGCTCATGGGGGGCGGAGGTCGTTCATCGTCCTCCGACGCCCGAGTCGACCTCCGACGAACGTGATATGACGTATCACTAAATCTAATGTAGCGCCCTCTAGCGGTCATAAAGCACTGTGTTAAAAAATAAACTTGAGTTAAATATACCGTGTTTGGTATCATCTGAAAGGGCTTAATTAGCACATTAGAAATATGTATAAATTATATGTGTTGCTTACCCCAAAATAATATAAATAAAAAAATAATTTAAAACTAAAAGCTGACTGCTGAAAAATCACGATTTAAATAGTATTAAACAAGAAAATATCAAGGATAGCCGTCGTCGTATCCCACTTAATCTAACAAAACAATACATTCTAGGAAAAAATCCTTGATATTTTCTTGTTTAATACTTTTTAAATCGTGATTTTTCAGTAGTCAGGTTTTAGTTTTAAACTTATTTTTTTATATCCGTTCTCTATGCGCATTGTGTCTACATCACATAGTTAATTACAATTATATTAAGACATTACAATTATAATTACTACAATACAGTACTAATACAGTATAAGAGGTAGGACACGACGGTATTTCTGTCCAATTGAGCAGTCCGACTGGGGAAGTACATCACGATCTGTAAAACTAACAAGTTTTACAGATCGTGATGTAATAATTACTTGTAGGTAAACAGCGCCTCGTGTACAAAAGTAAGTTTATATTACAAGTTTAAATTCGATTTTTCTTATTTATATTTTTTTTATATATAGAACACGTCAATTGGACTTCGCCTCGCCTGATGGTAAGCTGAAGGCAAAGCCTCAGAAAAGAGGGTCACCATTACTTACACATACCATGTGACAATGGTTTCACTCAGCTTGACGGCCTCATCATATGCTTGTTCACGCCCCGCTTAAAGGACATGGGACTGTAGGAAGAAGGAAACACGTGTGCTGGTGATGAATTCCAGGCCTTAATGGTGCGACAGGGGAAAGAGAGTATTAAAGTATTAGATCAATTTTGTAAGTTCTTTTGTGGTGGCAGGTGGCGTTTACCGTGGCCTATGGACGTGTGTAACACCAGCGACGTTACAAACGCGTTACCGACCATGAATAAACCTTCTAATATCTTCTAATACCTATGCAAATTTCACACTTTATTCATTCCATAGTTTAATTTTAATAGTCAGACTAAAATCGAATCAAATCGATGTATTATTAATAATCAAATTATTATTTGTCTAAATACTAACTGTACTAATAGTTTTGACTCTTTTGTCTAAATAAATTCATCCAGTTATTATTTTAATGCATGCGAATGTTGTGTACGTCTGTAATAGGTATGCATATTGGAATATTACACTTATGCAACTATTATAGAAAATGTATAATATGTATACTGTTGATGTACCTTAATAAATAAATAAATAAATACCCCTCTTAAAGAACCCCATATTGTAGGCGCTTGGGAAAACCGCAGCAGGGAGGTCATTCCACAGCTTGAGTGGGGAAAAAGTTTCTTTCTTACCGCACAGTGCGCACCGTCTCAGCTGTGTAAATTCTCTAAGCACAGCGCTGCGACGACGGTTCTCTGTTTTAATTCCTACGATTTTATGTCATTATTTAACATTGCATAATGTTACTTGTTACATTATTTAGGCATAATACTCATTTGCCATAACTTTTTAATCATAATTTTATTAATCCTATTTACTATAAGCATAATATTTTATAAGCATACTATCCCAAAGCATAAGTTTACTTAAGCATAACGACGCGTAACCATAACTATTATAAAATACTGTTACTACCAAGTACAGTTTGAAATTATATTTTTTTAATTCAGAATGTTCATTTGACTAAATAAAGTTCTACATGGTTATAAAAAAATAGTCAGAATCTGGGGCTTTCTCAATCAAATATACAATATGCTTTGCAAATTTATGCATATCAAAGTTATGAATAAAAACATTAGGATATATAATATTTATGCTTAATAACAGAGTACGTATGCTAGAAACCAATTATGGGACACTATTATTATCGTCTAGTCCCACCTGTTCTGTTGACAGAACTACTGGTATTTTTTTTCCCATTAGTTCTGCGACTTATAAGACTGGCTTTATACGCCGGATTTGTCTCAACTATTCCCATCTGTTCTGTTACTAAGTACTATCTAGGTATGGAAAGTCTAGTGAACATAACAAAATAATTTCATTAAACTATATATATTAATTACATAGAATATTTTTGAGTATGGGTATAAAAATAAAAAAATATGCAGAACATAGAAAAAGGGATTTTATTATATAAAAAATGTATAAAGAGCTTTAGCTCTATTTTTATTCATTATGTTATAAAATTACTATGTGATGGATTTTTCCTTATTTTTTTGTTTATTTGTTTTCTATGTTATTACATACAAACCAAATTCTCTAACGCAAGTTCTCTAATGAAAAAGATAGAAAGAATAAAAAATTAACGTAGTTTTTCTAAAAACAAAGATGTTCCGATGTCACCGTTAATCAATTGCATTTGATAAACTCTAATCATTGCATCGTTTTCGATCTCTTTGTTCTTTGTTTGACTGATTTCTTGCAAGTCGACATTTGAATTGCTTTAACAGAAAAAAACGATGCATCTTCCATGTTTTTCAGGAACTGAAAAATGGTTGCCGGCCTGGTTTTGAATGTGCCGTTAATGGTGCGGTGCTATCCTTCAACAACATTAGTTGTGCGATGGCGCCGACCAAAAGCAGTCCATGACTTTATGCACCTGGGGTTCATCCAGAAACGCATATATTTTATAAAATTATTCAAATCGCACCTTTCGCTAAAGTCCAGCACTTGGGATTTTACATACTCCCACCAACACTACACAAACTTACGATTCTTTTTTTTCGTATGTCTTTAATGCCCAATTGCTTTGATTTTCTCCACAGCTTATTAGAGAAATGATAGTAACATCCCTGATGTTCAGCATTTGGGAAAACATCAGCAATGGCTTGCATCGCGGCTTCCTCAAAATCAGTAATGAAAATGGACGGATTCCAAATTGGAATCTGTGATTTTATTAGATTGAACAGTGTGGTATAGGCTTTTTTAGTTTTGTGACTTAGAAGTGCATATATTAGAGGCATCACACTGGCGACCTACGCAACAAAACAGCTCTGTGGACAGAACTAATGGGAAAAAAAATACCAGTAGTTCTGCCAACAGAACAGGTGGGAATTGCTTTCCTATTTGTTCTGTGGACTGAACTAATAGGAAAAAAATACCAGTAGTTCTGTCAACAGAACTACTCAACAGAACAGGTGGGAATAGAGGATTATTATGACAAAGAAAAATATTATGCCTAATTTATTATGACAATTTAAATTAGGACAAAGACCATTATGAGAAAAAATGGGACCCCGCTACGATAGCCTTGATGGCAAAAAAATTTAAATAGAAGTGAAAAATCTTTAATGAAAAAAAGATTACCTATTCTATTATAAAGTAAATGACTTTCTTTATGATGAAAATGCGTGATCTACCTAAGGCTAGTAATAAGTCTCTTGCTTGCTCGCACAGCATAAATAGTACCTAAACAAAACATATTAAAATGAAAAAGATAATCTAGTTCTTATTTACTTCTCTGAGTTTCTTGCTGGTAACTCTTCGATTCTTCGACTCTTCCACACTTCGATTCTTCGATTCTTCGATTCTTCGATTCTTCGATTCTTCGATTTTTCGATTATTCGATTCTTCGATTCTTCGACTCTTCGACTCTTCGACACTTCGATTCTTCGATTCTTCAGTTCTTCGATTCTTCGATTCTTCGATTCTTCAGTTCTTCGATTCTACGATTCTTCAATTCTTCGATTCTTCGGTTCTTCGATTCTTCGATTCTTCGATTCTTCGATTCTTCGATTCTTCGATTCTTCGATTCTTTGATAGACCTCAAATCTCCAATATTCGTCATTTTATTCTACAACACACCGGCTAACGAATTACCGCTTCTTTAGGGGGTAGAAATAGGTAGAAATATGAACTTCTTCCTTCATTCCGACAGCCATTCTTCTCGATGCCCCATCAAAGTTTTATAAATCTTCTTGGTTTTTCTATTTTCAAAAGTTTAAGGATTACAATTCAGACTTTGATTGTACAATCTTAATTTCATGATAATCACAAATTGTAATCTGTGTTGTGTAGAAAAAATAAATAAAAGAATAATGACTGAATATCAATATGATTTTTCTTTAGGTAGCAAAACTGACAGACAAGAATTAAAGTTAAAGAAAGAAGAAGATTATAACTCTTACGAAGGTATGTATCTTCTACAAATACAATCTGCTCGCAAAAAATGCGGGTGTTCCATTTCGATCTCGTATTCCGATCTCTCAGTGGATCCAAAAGCAATATTTAAGTATTCCACTTACCCAGGGGTCCCCCACTCCCAGAGGATCCAAAAGGTCTTAGTTATTCCGCTTGGATAGTCTTAACCATCGCATGTTTGGATCGAAAAATATGGTATCTTAAGCTGACTTTACATGGAAGCGGAGCTATACATACAGCAGGGCAGAGCAAGAAAGTAATGCGGGACGGAATTGCGGACTATGTTTGTCAGGTAGCAGGGCACAGCGAGAAAGTAATGCGGGACGGAATTGCGGACTATGTTTGTCAGGTAGCAGGGCACAGCGAGAAAGTAATGCGGGACGGAATTGCGGACTATGTTTGCCATAAGCGGAGCTAGGCGCGAGGTCACTACATGTTTTATGAGCTGCCGGCTGTGGGCGATTGGTTTAGTAATTAGTTAGGTATACGCGAAATCATTGTGTATAGAATATTCAAGCGTTAGAATTAGAAATATATTCAAGACTAGTTTAGCAAATGGACGCGGCCCTGACCTGAGAAGACTCCGGCAAGAAACTCAGCTGGCATTTTTTTGGTTTATTTACAAAAACATTTATTTAGTCTACATAGTCTAAGTACCTACAATGGTTTGTTTAAGTAACATAGTTGAGCGAACAGCTCATTTTCTAGCATTTCAAGTTTATCAAAATTAGAGGATAGGAGAGATGATATGATTATAATAATAGCTCCGCTTCAGTGGACAGACAGCCTTAAGAGGATTCAATAGGGAGGCATAGGCAAAACTAATTTCAGATAGCGGCACTCCCGCTGGTCTTGTCTTGAGTCTATAATCCTATGTTTCTTATGTCAGAGGTGCTTGCTTGTCAAGTTAATCTTGCAGTTGACATGTTTGATTCTGTTGTAGATGTCACATCACATCAACTCTGCTTGAGAATCAATATTAAAACACATCTTGTTTTTCTTTTGACCGTACAATTTCATATAGCAGTCTTATCTCATCACAATCAATCATTGAATTCCGTCCACGTAATAGGGGGTGAGCACGGGCACTATTGTTGACTCAAGCCATTCATCTGAGGCTCAGTCTGGGCTGTACATATCTGTCTGATGCTAAGCCCAATCCCTTAGTCGTGTACACCGCATGGGAAGAGATGGGGTGGTCCAAATTCTACTTTGCCGGGAACCACGCTTTCTGTCTTTTTACACTCGGAATAAATTAGTAGTGTGGCTCCTCATTGCATTTAATGTTTATTTCCCGCAGATGAGGCCGGCTACAAGGTGCGGTTGGATGAAGTGATAGAATATTACGATAGTGACGCTGGTGCAAATAACAATAATAGGGCACAGAAACGTAAGGAAATATAGTATTGTAGCCTTAGAATATACACCCATACCCACTTGCAGGTGATGTGGAACCTCTTTGACGCATTAGGAGGGACTTTGCTTCGCTTTGTGTGTTCTACCGACTATATAACGTTGTATAACGTTGTATAACGTTATATAACGTTGTATAACGTTGTATAACGTTGTATAACGTTGTATAACTTTGCATAACGTTGTATAACGTTGTATAACGTTGTGTAACGTTGTGTAACGTTGTATAATGTTGTATAACGTTGTATAACGTTATATAACGTTGTATAACGTTGTATAACGTTGTGTAACGTTGTTTGTGCTCAGATGAATTGTTTGACATGATGCCCACAGCAACATTCTATTATCGCACCTCTCGCTGTAGGCAAGAAATTCATCCTCACACAACGCAACCTGAGACGCTACGCACTATGCGGTATCAAAGAAACTTCATCCCATGCACACTCAAGCTGTGGAATGAACTCCCAACTGCGGTTTTCTCATGCGCCTATAATATGGGGGTCTTCAAAAGGGGCATTAGGAGGTTTTTTCAAGGTCAGCAGCGTGAGTGTGACGCCCCTGGTGTTGCACACGTCCATAGGCCACAGTGACCACTTCTCATCAGGTGGTATAAAAAAGGCAGTAATGGACACTGCAACGCGGCGTAAAAAGTAGCTGATGTAGTCTGCGCCTGTGAACAAGTCCAGCGGCATAACTAGGAACTAAAAATGACACTATACTAGCCGCTTTACCTTTAAGTGGCAGTTCATTGGCCCGGCGTATTACAGAATAACAGATCAAATGTATGAGATTTGACGTATGTAGGTACATTATATATATTATGACAGCCGTCAACGCATTATAAGTTTACGAAGAAAATAAAAATTTAAAAACCCCGTTACGAAAAACAAGCCCCAAAATGTCGAAAATAAGTTGTCATGTCTGGGGACCCTAACTGGTAGAGCACTACGTCATAATATCGGAACGATCCAAGGCCCCCCCGACATGACGAGGGTTGAATCAAAATATGTATTACTAGGTATATCAAAGTTATAGGGCTAACTAACACAACTTATTTTCGAAATTTTGGGGGTTGTTTTTTGTGAGGGGGGTTTTTTAAATTTTTAATTTCATTTTTATTTAACACTTTTTGAATTGATCTGCTGGTCAAGCTCATTGATTTGATACCCATCTTGAGGGAGTTGTGAAATAAAATGTAATTCGCCATTTTGTGGTGGCGGCCATCTTGGATTTGAAATTTGTCATATTGTATAGTTATTATTCTACTACTAGTCAAGCCCTTTTATTTGATACCCATATTGAGGGAGTTGAAAAAAAACATGTCATTTTGTAGCGACGGCCATCTTGGACCGATTTTTTTCAATCATAGCTAAGAGCACTCCCGACTAAAATTCCGTTCAAACGTAAAAAAAACTAAATCCACATCAGTTTATCCGGTCAGGAGCTACGATGCCATAGACAGACACACACACGAACGCACACACGCACACGCACACGCACACGCACACGCACACGCACACGCACACGCACACGCACACGCACACGCACACGCACACGCATGCGCGCGCACACACACAGCATTAAGTAAGCATGCTACCTCTTTCTGATTGCTTCAAATATTATTTAAAATTGTATTGTTTTCTTCACTTCAGCGAACCGTCCAGCCATGGTTCGACCCAGAGCCGCTCTGCAGAAAGGGAAAGGTAGAATTAGTACTTATTCACGAAATTAAGGAATAGATAGGTTTAGTGATCGGCAAAGATCCTGAGAATGTACCCAAGCGTGTTTTCAGTATCCTAAGTGCCCTTAATATTATTTGATTTACCGATATCGACTACATTAGTCGATATCGATAAATAGTGGTCTCTGATTTTTATAATAGATATAATTTTATATTTTCACAGACGCTATACTCCAATTTTGAATTAAAGTACTGCGTCATATAAGTTGTATGTTGAAAATGAATGAGCGTTTAAATTCGCGGAGGCAGTACATTTAATTACAAAAACAGAATATAGGCTCAGTTGGGCTTTTAAAATGATAAGTTCATAAAATTATTTATTTATTGAAAAACATTATTTTAAAAATATTTGTAATTTCTGCGCCGCATTTCTTCTTCAATCAATTCTGCAGCTCGTAGTAGTGCATTATGACCCTTTTTAATATCAGGACGCTTGCTTCATGCCTTCGTCTTTAATAACTTTTGTACCTTGTACACATGGCAATTAGCTTAAACAAAAATAATGACATAATTTGTTATAGTGATGATGATTATTTTGCTGAACCCATTAATTGAGCAAGTTCAGAGACTGAACTGGCAGATTCATTAAAAGCTTACACCTAAAAATAAAACATCGATATACAATTGCGAAAAACTACTACCACATACTATTTTCCTACAGGTTATTATTTAAGATTATAATTTTTATAGATTTTATCCTATAAAATCTACAAACCATTGATAATTTGAATAACATACTACTCACCGAAGCTCATCCATAGGAAATCTGGCCATGAAAAACCGTTTTTTGCCTTTCCTTTCCTTTCTTCTAGATTTTAAACCACATATTTCACACTTTTTATACTTCATTTTAAAAAATAAATAATTTTTTATTGTATTTAATATTTATAAATTATTTGTTGATTAAATTTTAGAGTAATAAATAAAGTATAAAACAGTCTTTCCTAGAGAATGTCCTTAAAGAATTTATAATAAAATTCAGTTATTATCACAATTATTTCACTAATAACATTTAAAGACCAGTGATCTTTAGTCTAGCAATACATCCCATCATACAGCAGATAAATTCAAAATTCAACATTTGGTACCTAGACGACGGAACCCTAGGGGGTGATGTGCAAACAGTTTTATAAGATTTAGAACTAATAAAAAATAAATTTCAATCCATCGGCTTACAACTTAACTCGGACAAATGTGAAATTTTCATCAGCGACACGACAGACAGACCCTCGACTATAGGAAAATTTAACCTCGTAGCTCCAAATATCAAAATTTTGGAGAAAGCTTCACTGCGCCTCCTAGGGTCCCCAGCTTTGGAAGATGGATTTCATACATTTATCGAGGAAAAAATTCAAAATTTTGAATACATCACTGATCATTTGCAAAAAATAAGTGTTCATTCCGCCTTTACTATACTTCGGTTTTGCCTTTTTGTCCCTAATTTTACCCATGCACTTCGGGCATCCCAGTTTTGGCAACATTTGACACTTTTGACAAAAATTGACAACATTCTGCAAAACACACTCAGCACAATTTTAAATGTGGCCTTGAATGACCGAGCCTGGCTCCAAGCGTTTTTACCAGTTCGCTTGGGTGGTCTCGGCGTTCGCAAAATTTCAGACGTTAGCCTTCCAGCATTTCTGTCGTCGGTGCACAGCACTGAGGAGTTAACCAGGAAAATTCTCATAAACACACAGGTTAACTCTGAGGTGTTATGTAAGTCCGATGCTATTAATGCTTGGAAGGCTGCTTGTCCCAACACTGAGTTGCCTGGTAACCCTTTCTCCCAGAGACAATGGGATGCGCCGCTCTGCAGGCTGGTAAGAGATACCTTAATACACACATCTTCCCATGTTACAGAACGTGCGCGCCTTCTGGCTATGGGGGAATGGGAGTCAGGCCTCTGGATTCAGGCACTTCCATCGCCCAACATAGGCACTATGTTGGACGATACTACTTTCCGCCTTGCCACTTGCCTTCGCTTAGGAGCGCCGTGCATTTCTCCGCATCATTGCCACTGCGGTGAAGCTGTCGACAGTCGTGGGCACCATGGCCTTTCATGCAGCAGAAGCGCTGGGCGTATACCGCGACACGCCTGCATCAACGACATTATCCGCCGTGCTCTAGTTACCGCTGGCGTGCCAGCCATTCGTGAACCTAAAGGGCTGGTGCGTAGCGATGGCAAGAGACCGGATGGTATGTCGTTGCTACCTTGGAAGATGGGTAGACCTTTGGTGTGGGACGCTACGTGCGTCGACACTCTTGCGCCTTCACATCTTTCAAGCACAGCAGGGTGTGCCGGTGCTGCTGCTGCATCTGCGGAAAACCTCAAACGGCGCAAATACTGTAACCTGACAGGTGATTATGTTTTTGAGCCGTTTGGGGTTGAAACGTTAGGGACATGGGGTCCAAGTGCTCGGTCTCTATATAAAGACTTGGCAAAGCAGCTGATCGACGCTACGCGTGACCAGAAGGCTGGTTATTATCTTGCACAGAGGATAAGCATTGCCATTCAACGTGGCAATGCTGCCAACCTTATGGGTACGTTACCGGTCGGTGAGGATGCGGAGGAATTTCATGACGCATTATGTATGTAATTTTTATGTTTATTTTATTTTATTTTAGTGTATTTTAGTAGCTATCTATTAATAGTATTAGTTTTAATTTTCAATGCATTATCTACAGTTTATAAGAGAAACATTGAAAATAACGATTAGACATTCAAAATACAAAGTGACAGATACATGTCAGACAGATGACATTTCATTAAGGAACGAGCGAGACAGATTAGGAAGTTGAGTGAGACAAATATAGTCGCCATTAAAATTCTCCCCCGTTTCATAGTACCTAGGTTTTTTTGTACGTAGTTCTGACAGACTGAGAGATCCCGCCACTACACAACCACTGTCTAATGAAATGACATTCAAACGACTGCCGCTGGCGCGTCAATTTGCGTGAAAATATCAAACCTATTGATCGGGTTCGCTTCAAATCGCACCCACCCCGCATGTACCCCCACACGCACCCCCGCACATACCCCCGCACGTACCCGCACGAACGTACGAACGGTATGTTTTTCTTCCGGACATAAGATACGTTTTAAGTATTAATTATTGTTTTTTGTATTTTTATTTTGAAGATCACGACGGTCCAGTAGTCCTAGTTGGTGAACTAATGCCAGATAGCATAGGTGAGAAAAATATTCATGGATTCGTGTTAAGTTTATAAGTTTTATAACAAAATATAACTAATAGAGTAGCGCCGTCTATGGCCGTTCTATGTACAACTTAATTATCTATGATGTGAATAAATGCAGTCTGTACCTAGTTGTCAAGCCAAGCTGCGTATCATTTATAATTCGGTTAGGTAATAACTTAAGTTAAGGTAAACAATTTTGCAGCCAGAGATGGGCAATATTTCAATTACTTGTATTTAAAATACAAATACGTATTGGCCGTGCTGGTGGCTGGTGCTGCTGCAGCTTCTGCAGAGACTCTTAAGCGGCGCAAGTATTCTAATCTCATTGGTGATTATGAGTTTGTGCCGTTTGGAGTAGAAACGTTTGCACCGTTGGGAGATTGCGAAGCGTATGGTCGACCCTTGTCGTGACCAGAGGGCTGGCCTCTTCTTAGGTCAGAGAATAAGCATTGCTATACAACGTGGTAATGCTGCCAGTCTTCTGGGAACGCTACCACAAGAGGCATGCGCTGCGGAGGAATTCCACGACGCATTTTAACTTTTGTTTTTTTTTTATTATTTTTTTTTATTAATGTAAATATTAGCATAGATTTAAAATACATTAAATGTAAATAGATAAATAAATAGGAAAAAAAAAAACGTATTTTGTATTTGTATTTTAAATACTTCCATAAATGTAATTTGTAATTAGTATTTTAAATACCTGAGGTCGAGGTATTTTGTAATTAGTATTTCAAATACTTGAGGCTTTAAAATACATTTTAACAAAATACATTTACCTAATCTTCATTTAGAGAGTGTCACTAGTGAAGAAGATGACGCACGACTGCCTCTTGTACAGTTGCGTCGCGTCCTTTAACGTAGTTTCAGATACTCTTAAAAATACGCTTCGTGCACGAGGGACGTCTTGCTACATAAACGGGAATTAACTTGTCGAGGCCCGTGTCGTGCCCGAGGAAACTTGGGTGAAACTGACATCAGTCCAGTCCAAGCGTGGGTCCTAGCTCTAGGCAACGAAAACGCTCTCGAGCCCCGACTAGAAGGGTTTCTCAGTGAATGTATGGATTAGGGGATAGTTTCAGAAATTATGGAAGATGGGGATAGCGGGTCCTCATCTGAAAGGCACCGCGCCCGGTCGATCGCCGTCTGCCTACTGATGAGTAATGTAGTTCGACGAGGTATGCAAGCTCTTTGAAAGAAATATTGCTTAGTTCCTCGTCGAGCACTTCTCTAGGGGTCACTCCACCGTCAATGTCATCTTGCGCAAGAGAATTACGGTCGCCCGGGGCATGGTGATGTTGGCGACCTCCTTGGAACATCGTCAACGCGTTCAACACCTTGCCCTGGAGTTGAATTAGGGAGGCACTCGTATACATTTATATTTCAAATACATTAAAGTATGTATTTTGCCTAGCCCTGCTTGCAGCGAATTTTTGTACGAACACATATTATCAGGGCATCATTAATTTATACTAATTCTAGAGCGCGAGGATCGGAGGGGCGCGCGCTGACTTCGCAAGCACTATAGGGTTGTATCCTATTTCTTTTAATTATCGTCAACTGTACATTTTACAATAATATAATAAACTGTAAAAGTGAAACTTTCTTATGGCAAATAGTTTTAAAGATATTTGATTTTAAAAATTCAATTTCACGAGCCGCCCGAAAACGCTCCATAAAAATCGTGGCACGTGGTGACGTCACAGCGCACTGGCGCGTAGTGAAAATGTATGGAATGCAAGGGAATATCGCATTTGTCTCAGTCTACGTTGCGTTTACACGTATACTGTGTATCAAGATTATTTAAGAGTAATAATGACCAGTATTCCCAAATGATACTCAGGCATTGTCCTACGTGGCCCTAATGCGGCGTCCTACGTGAGCGATTTTGAAGCGAACGCGAAAGTCGATACGTATTGATGTGGCCTACGTCTGCAGAGATGCAAGCACGAAAAACAATCGTAATATTAGGTCTTTACATGTGAAATTGCCGAAATTTTCTTACAGATTCATGAGTTCGTTATTCCTGTAATTTAATAGCTATTTTCATTATTAATATTTTGTTTGAAAGTCAATTTCAAGAGTTTACAACTCTGTATTAAATTTTGTTTTTATTGGCCGCTTGATAAATTAAATTCGATCTTCAAAAACAGTATTTCCTAAATGCTATCCATTTTGATAATAAAATTCGTATTACTTTTTTACAGCTGTCACTTTTTAAAAATGTAATGAAAGTGTTTGTTAGCTTAATTTTGTCTCATTCATACACAAAATAAATCATAAAATTTGTATTTGTCATTCCTAAAAAAATGCAAAAATGTTAGGAAACCCAATTTTCAGTAAAATTGGGTTTCCCCTAATTTCTTCAAAAATATGGCAATTTCTTATGTAACGACCTAATGAAAAGTGAAGAGCACATCCCAAGAGAGTCAAATTTTAGATCTTTAGATTTTTTTTTAAATACTTGATCTAACTACCGTGTCCCAGTAGACCTAACATTGAATTAACGTAAAAACATTGTACGGGTCTTAATATTAACACTGCGGGCGGGTACGTTTTTCTTCCGGAGATGATAAATTTTGACTCTCAAGATTCACTCAATTAGTTTTATTTCAGTATACGTATAAGTATAAGTCTGCAAGGAGGTAGGACACGGCGGTATTTCCGCCCGATTGAGCAGTCCGACTGGGGAAGTATAATAACTTCATGTTGTGTTCCCAGTGGGTAGGGTAGCCAGAGCTCACTGGAGAATTTGTGCTCTCAGTAGAATGACTAAAGGCTTGTCCTGCTTTGTCCTCTACACTGACGGCACAGAAACTCTGTGCTTACAGGGTCGGCAGCGCGAGTGTGGCTTCTCTGGTGTTACACACGTCTATAGGCCACGGTAACCACTTTCCATCAGGTGGGTCGTGCGCTTGTCTGCCACCTAAGTGGTTTTAAAAAAAAGTATTAATTATTATTTTTTGTACTTTTTTTTAGTAGATCCCAACGGTTCTAAAGTTGGTGAAGCAATGCCAGATAGCTTAGGTGAGAAAAATATTTATGGAAATATAGAAACTGTACTCTTTTTGGTACTTAACTAAACGTAAACAATTTTGCAGTGAATTTTTATACGAACTCATATTAACAGGGCCTGATTAACTCTTAGATTAGACCAAATCTAGGGCGCGAGGATCGGAGGAGCGCGCACTTACTTCGCAAGCACTATTCACAACATAGGCGTACCCAAGGAGGGACAAGAGGGGCGCACGCCGAAGTTATGAATTTTTAGGAAAATTTAATTAATACATACTCTCCCGCCTATTTCCCTCCAGTGAAATTGAAAATTAAATTAATAAGATGACATGAATTTAAACTAAAACCCGACTACTGAATAAGTACATATTACGCTCTAAAAAGTATTATGTAGTCGTATGCCACTTTTCCCTAGAATGTATTGTTTTGTTAGAGTCAGTGGCATATGACCACAGCAAATTCCTTGAAAAGTTAATGGAAAGCGTCTCGTCGAGGACCCGACTGAGTGAGACCAGACCTGGCCGATGGCCCAAATGGCATCCGTCAGAGGGGCTCCACGGTGGATGCCACCATGCCTTTATGGATCCTGCAACACTGGTCAAGATTAAACATCACATATTTGAATATTCAAGTCTCAGGAGTGATGATACAATAATTTGCACCCAGCTGAATCTTGGTAGAATTGTTCAAATCACCATCATAAATGTGATATAAGAAGCCCTTATCTATGCGACATCTGGTTTTCTTTTTATTCGGGGTATACCATAAAAACGGGGTTTTCGCGATTTTCAGCAAAATGGTAAATGGTGGCGCCAGTAGTACTAAATTCAAATCGTCTCAATTGGTTGTCGCTGAGCACACGCTCCCTATACCCATCTCCCTCCCGCACTACCTCTAAAGTGAGATAACAATAGTTTCGCCCCGCCAATGGTTGAAATAGCCGCATATTCACTTCGCATCGAACTAGAATAAACAATGGCGGCAGCGCACGCGACTCTCAGAAATTAATAATGTTTGTTGGATTTTAACCGCTTTCATAGACCTTTACCGATCGGATTGTGCCTCTCGTGTGTCCCTCAAGTGATTTAGTGATGTGGGCAGCAGCTCCTGAGCCAGGAAGAGAAGACCGGTGCACCGGCTTTCGACGGCACGTGGCGTCATAAAGGTTAGTGCATCCTCTCCTAATTTCTTGGGTTGCATTCAATGCCTAAACCACCTCCGCGGCAACCCGATCACCTGTCTTGTTTGTTGTGTAAAGTGTCATATGAAACATTTAGCTTCACCCCCGCAAAATACAGTCCACTAGCTCAGGTGGCATGAGAATCGCGCCACCAGTAAGTTTTCAAAACAATATCCGAGGCAAAGAGTGGAGGTACAAGTGTGTAAAGCTGGTAATTATCGCTGTGATGCCATTGAGACCCGAGTCGACAGGCTAGGGTCTTTATAATCCTCAATACGCACACATAAGTATCATACGACGTTTTTCAACACACTTGCGAATAAAATAATACTAAAAATCATTTTATCTACTCTCAAACACAAATGTAAACATTAAAAATTAAAGATAATTTTAATGACATTGTTTACGCAGAGAACATCAACATTAATTTAACAAAATTACATAATGTAACTTTTTATCCATTTCGATACAATTTCAATTGGACTCAAGGAGGTATCAATACTATCAATGCATTTTTTCTACATAGTCTGTGGATGCAGCGCAACACGGATGTGCTATCGGCAAATGGATATTGCTCTAAATTTTTAATAGCATAGTTTTGTCTATTAAACACATACGAAATTATTTATTTAAATACGAAGTTGCATAAAATGAGTAAGCAATAGGTATATTAATTTATTTGTACTATTTGTATCGAATTTTTATAAGAACAAACCAGCTCAACCACAATAATTAAATGTAACCTATAACTCACTAGTGAATTATGTATATAAAGATAAAAGTCACAGTCACAGATAAAATTGGTACCATTTTGTGCCTAATTGCGGTGGAATAAGAACCACTTCATGAGCAAGTGTGTTGAAAAACATATTAGAATTAATTTATTTGTACTATTTGTATCGAATTTTTATAAGAACAAACCGGCTCAACTAATAAAATTAAATGAAACCTATAACTCACTAGTGAAATATGTATATAAAGATAAAAGTCACAGTCACAGATAAAATTGGTACCATTTTGTGCCTAATTGCGGTGGAATAAGAACCACTTCATTAGCAAGTGTGTTGAAAAACATATTAGAAATAGACTTATCAAAATTGTTTACGTTTAGTTGATAAGTACCACCTTCACCTAACCAAATAGAGTATAAATAGTACCTACTAAGGCACCTACTAATGATATCTACCTAATAATAATAGGCGGTAGCCTAGTGGTATGGGTAATGGACTGCTGAGATGAGGTCTCGGGTGCGATCCCAGGTTTTACCATGGCACACACCAATGACTTTTCGATGCTTTTCGAAGTTATGTGTGTATTTATCGCAGGTTTATAAGTGCCCGGTTAATGGCAATATGCTCGCCACATATTACATTGGAACCTAAACATAAACTGGCAAAATGTGGGTGCTAGCACCTCTGACTACCCCTTCGGGAAATATAGGCGTGAGTTTATATATGTATGTATGTATGTGTATATTTGTGCCTATTGTCTGGGGTATATAATATATATTGTATAGGTACGTTTTTCCTCTCCTATTGCAATTCCTCTGTGCACTCCCGGGTTTGCTGGAAGAGAACTCAAGTTTGAGTTAAACTCGCCTTTGTACATTACATCTCATCTTTTTGTATAAATTTCATTTATGTATACAATAAAGTATTAATAAAATAATCTCGTGTTGTGTTTCCGGCAGTGAGTAGAATAGCCAGAACTCCCTGGAGAGTTTATATGCTGTCAGAAGGCAGACCAAAAAATATCCGGCTTTGTCTTCTGCACTGACGGCACAGAAACTATATATTCTTACAGTCTCGATAGCACAGGAGTCACTTCCCTGGAGTTGCACTTGCACACGTTCATAGGCCACGTACTTAACAACTTCCCATCAGGTGGGCCGTGTGCTTATCTGGCACCTAAGTACTATAAAAAAGGGTTTATTAAAGTTTTAATTTTGCTCGTTTTTTCTAGAGAGTCTGAAATATATTCCTTATAGAAAACGAAACAAGAGTAAGCAAAACATATTTTTTTAAAGCGTTGAAGAAGTAACACGTCTTTGTCGCTGCCTTGAGTTACATATATATTATTACTAGCTGTCGCCCGCGGCTCCGCCTGCGTGGATGTCGGTTATCGCTTAGTGTTGAGTCAACACTATTAAGCATAAAAAAATTCTAAAATAAAAGTAGCCAACGTAACTCTTTATTACATCAGCTACCTGCCAATAAAGATTGTATGTCTGTCTGTTTCTTCCGGCTAATCTCCGAAATGGATAGACCGATTTTGACGGGACTTTTATTGGCAGGTAGCTGATGTAATAAGGAGTAACGTAGGCTACTTTTATTTTAGAAAAAAATTATGCTCAATAGCGTTTACTCAACATAAAGCGATAACCAACATCCACGCGGGCCGAGTCGAGGGCAACAGCTAGTCTTATATAACTTGCCGTGCATTTCAAAATCCTTTCTTAGGGGATGCCTACGTCATAGTAGCTTTATGTGTGCAAAGTCTCAGCCCGATCGGTTTAAAATTGACTAAGTTTCACACAAACTTTCATCCCCTATTTTATCCCCTTGGGGGTAGAATTAATCAAAATCCTTTCTTAGCGGATGTCATAACATCTACTTGCATGCCAAATTTCAGCCCGATCCGTCCAGTGGTTTGGGCTGTGCGTTGATAGATCACAATGTCAGTCAGTCAGTCAGTCAACTTTGAGTTATATATATTTAAAGTAGGGACAAGATAATAGGTCACTTTTGACAGATGTCAGTTTTATATTCATAGTGAGGTGACCTGCTTAAAAACATCGATCAAATGAATGAATCGAATGAATCGATACAGACTTGAAACATATGTGAATTTTAAAAATGATCATGCGAATCCCTGTCCCATTATTATTTTTTCTTTCATAAATTAAAGGAGCAAAATAAGACAAGTACCTACGTAATTTAACAAAAAAATTGCTTTTATTAACTTGAACTATCGGAACTGCTATCTTCATCACTGCTGTCAGCACTCAGAGATATTATTAATTCATTTTCAATAATATTGTCTATTCTCACATCTCGTTCAAAATCTTGTAAAATTATTTTCTTTGTCTTCTCCACGACTTTTCGCCAGTCTTCTGTAGTGACTTCTGCACATGCAGTTTGTAGCAGAGTCATCATTTTAGCAGTACTGAAAGGTGGTTCAGTATTGTTCCGCGCTGCATGACCCTTTATTTGTGCCCAAATAAGCTCGATGGCGTTATACTGGCAATGGTAGGGAGGCAATCGAATAACTTCGTGTCCATGCTCTAGGGCTAGTTCATCGATTACATAGCGGAGCTTGGACGGCTTAGTTGCTTTTACCAGATTTAACAACTCAACTTTTAATAAAGTTGGACTTGCCTCCACACCATTTGTTACCAGCCACGAGACAATTTCTTGCTTTTTATTTGCTTGAGTTGGTGGTTTATCAACTTGTACTGAATGATACGGAGCATTGTCCATTAAAATTTTTGATGGGTTTTCTAAGCTGACTAGCAGCTTCTCAAACCACTTTTTAAAAACATCAAAGTTCATTTCCTCATGGTAATCTGTTGTAGTTTTAGAGGCGAATGCGAGGAGGCAGTCTGGAATAAAACCTTGAGAAGCTGATCCCGCGTGACATATAATAAGTCGGGCTCCTTTTCCCGATGGAACTTTTGAGGTGGAGGCCGCTGTATCATCGGTTCGGTCCATGTCCGCGCAACCGTATGGTTCACATTCAACCATGTTTCGTCAATAAACACGACATTGTCCCAATCCGTAATTTTATTTACCTGACGTAAGAATGTTATTCTCTTCAAAATAATATCGTAGCGTTCTAGCAGGATTTTCCGCTTGTCGGATTTTTTAAATCTAAAGCCAATCGATTTCAAAACCTTTGATAGAGACGATTTGCCTCCAAAAAATAAGCCTGCGCCTTTTAACGAACTCAATAGCTTTTCCCGTGTAGGATATTCTTTTCTCGAGTAATATCCATAAATGTGGTTGCGAATTGCAGCAGCATCAAAATTATCAACGTCAACAATTTTCTTGTCCCTCTTTCGTTTTTTCGGTGTACGTAAAGTATTATCTTCTGAGCCTGATGGTCCGTATTTCTCTTTCAGAATTTGAGTTACTGTCTTCTTCCCTATTCCCAATGCTTCGGCAACGCGTTCTCTCGGTGGTTTCAATGGTAAAAGAGGCCCATCGTTAACTGATTCACGTCCAAAATAATTGTACAATTTCAGCACTAGTTCGCGAGATTGACTGTTTAGAGTTTTCCCCCGTTTCGACATAGTAAGACTGTAATGTTTTTCTTGTTTAATAATCGTTAAGCAATTGGAGTCCAATTTATAGCCAGGTAAACGTAGTCAGTAAGATCAGTTCAATGAAAAAGCCGGATCAGAAGAAAATAACAGAGAGCACACCAAAAACGCACAGTCACTTCGCACAACAACAAAAGACTGCGTCATCATCATGTTATGGCGACATGACATGCGTCATCGACAGGCACTGGCGTTGCCAGCAACATCCACCTAAATTGCACCCAACATCAATGACCTTTCTATTTAGTTATTTTTTTGTATTTTTATAGTTAGTTAAAAGAATAATAAATATGTATAATTAGGTTTTATTATAATCACAACGTGGTTATAAATTTATGGTGATTTTTCTTCACAAGTAATCATTGCATTCGATTCAACTTACAATCCTATCAGCTTTCGATTTTTAGAGTAACATCCCTAGTGTTTAAAAAGAAAAAGGGTTGACTGACGCAACATTGTAACGACGTTCAGTTCTTTAGATCAGAAATTGTTTATTATGTTTAGAATGGTTTATTAGTGAAAGCAAATCGTAAAATTACTCGTATCGGTCATTATTACAATAAATATGTAAACGTAATTGAAAAAAGTTAAGCAATTGTGCAGTTCTTATTTTATGCCCGCCGTTACAAGGTTACGTTGTTGAATTTCGATGAAATGTCAAAAGTGACCTATTATCTTGTCCCTACTTTAGATTATGTATAACCGCGAGCGCTGCATCGCGCCCTAGGAAAGCGCGGCATGGTGGGGGACGCGGTAAAGAAAGAGAGGTGGAACACGGCGGTATTGCCGAAATGTTCTTACAGAATCAGGAGTTCGTTATTCCTGTAATTTAATAGCTATTCCCATAGAATATTTATATTTTGTTAAAGTTGATCTCAAGATTTTACAACTCTGTATTAAATTTTGATTTTATTGGCCACTTGATAAATTAAATTCGATCTTCAAAAACAGTACTTCCTAAATGATATCCATTTTAATGATTACTTACTATATTACGTATTACTTTTTTACAGCTTTCGCTTTTGAAATAGGTTAGTAATAAAAGTGTTTGTTAACTTAATGTTGTCTCATACGTACACAAAAAAATTTTTGTAAAATTTGGATTTGTCATTCCAATTTCTTCAAAAATACGGCAAATTCATATGTAACGACCTAATAAAAACTGAAAAGGACATCCCAAGAGAGTCAAATTTTAGATCTTTAGATTTTTTTAAATACTTGATCTAACTACCGTGTCCCAGTGGATCTAACATTGAATTAACGTAAAAACATTGTACGGGTCTTAATATTAACACTGCGGATACGTTTTTCTTCCGGACATGTTTTTTTTTTTATATAGAACACGTCACTTAGACTTCGCCTTGCCTGATGGTAAGCTGAACGCAAAGTCTCAGAAAAGAGGGTCACCATTACTTACACATACCATGTGACAATGGTGACACTCAGCTTGACGGCCTCATCATATGCTTTTTCACGCCCCGTATAGGACCCGGGACTGTAGGAAGAAGGAAATACGTGAGCTGGTAATGAATTCCAGGCCTTAATGGTGCGACAGAGGAAAGAGTCGCCGAACCGCTTCGTTCTTGATGGGATATTCTGCACCGTGTGCGGATGGATGACATCTAAGACCTGCACGTGTTGTCCTGTGTAGGAAAGGGAAGGGTGGGACTAATTGGAAGAGCTCATCAGAACACTCACCGTGGTACAGACGGTAAAATACAGCCATGGCACAACATCTCTACGCATCTGTAAAGGTTCTAGGGTGTTCGTGACCTCGGGATTCCCAATGAGGCGGATCGCACGTCGCTGCAACCTGTCGAGAGCATTAGTAAGTACTTTGCTGAACCATCCCAGAGATACGAGCAGTATTCCACACAGGAGCGAATTTGTGTCTTGTATAGAAGACACCGCTGCTCCGGCGTGAAAAATCGTCTCACTCTGTTCAGGACTCCGAGTTTTCGTGAGGCTGTTTTGATGATACTTTCGATGTAATTTTTGTTATTCAGGTTATACATTTTGAGTCATATAGTTTTATATAAGTATTAATTATTATTTTTTGTACTTTTTTTAGAACCCAACCGTCCTTTATTTGGTGAATCAATGCCAATTAGCTCAGGTGAGAAAACCATTAATTGAAATTTAGAAACTATATTCCATTGGGTTTGGTACCTAACTAGATGTATACAATCTTGCAGTGAATTTTTATACGAACATAACAGGGCCTGATTAACCCTCAGACTAATTCTAGGGCGCTAGAATCGGAGGAGTGCGTACTTCACAAGCACTATTCAAAATATAGGCGTAACCAAGGTGGGGTAAGAGGGGCGCACGCCACACCTTCCTCTCTGACTGGAAGTTATGAATTTTTAGGAAAATTAAATTAATACATACACTGCCGGCTATTTCCCTCCGTTGAAATTGAAAATTAAATTAATAAGATGACATTTTTTTATACCACTTAGGTGGCAGACAAGCACACGGCCCAACTGATGGAAAGTGGTTACTGTGGCCTATGGACTTTTGTAACACTAGAGGAGTTACAGTCGCGCTGCCAACCCTGTAAGTACAGAGTTTCTGTGCCGTCAGTAGAAGACAAAGCAGGACAGGCCTTTAGTCTTCCCACTGACAGCACAAATTCTCCAGTGAGCTCTGGCTACCCTACTCACCGCTGGGAACACAACACGAAGTTATTATAGTCGCGGTATTCTGTAGGGCGGTATATAATGAATACTAAAACCCGACTACTGAATAAGTATTACGCTCTAAAAAGTATTAAACAAAATAATACAGAAAATATCAAGGATAGCTGCAGCTGTAGTCGTATGCCACTTTTCCCTAGAATGTATTGTTTTGTTAGAGTCAGTGGCATACGACACCAGCAAAATATGTAACGACATAATAAAAAGTGAAAAGGACATCCCAAGAGAGTCAAATTTTAGATCTTTAGATTTTTTTAAATACTTGATCTAACTACCGTGTCCCAGCAGATCTAACATTAAATTAACGTAAAAAATATTGTACGGGTCTTAATATTAACACTGCGGGTACGTTTTTTCTTCCGGACATGATAAATTTTGACTCTCAAGATTCACCCAAATAATTTAATTTAAGTATTAATTATAATTTTTTGTACTTTTTTTTAGAAGATATTGGCCGTCCTTTAATTGGTGGAGCTAGCTCAGGTGAGAAAAACATTAATAGAAATATATACAATCTTGCAGCGAATTTTTATACGAACACATATTAACAGGGCCTGATTTACCCTTAGACTAAGTTTAGGGCGCGAGGGTCGGAGGGGCGCGCGCTTACCTACTTCGCAAGCACTATTCACTGTTACCCAAGGTGGGGCAAGAGGGGCGCACGCCCCACCCTCCTCTCTGACTGGAAGTTATGAATTTTTAGGAAAATTAAATTAATATATACGCTCACGCCTATTTCCCTGCGGTGAAATTAAAAATTAAATTAATACGATGACATGAATTTAAAATTAAAACCCGACTACTGAATAAGTATTACGCTCTAAAAAGTAATAAACAAGAAAATATGAAGGATAGCTGTAGTCGTATGCCACTTTTCCCTAGAATGTATTGTTTTGATAGTCAGTGGCATACGACCACAGCAAATTCCTTGAAAAAGTTAATGGAAAGCGTCTCATCGAGGATCCGACTGAGTGAGACCAGACCTGGCCGATGGCCCAAATGGCATCCGTCAGAGGGGCTCCACGGTGGATGCCACCATGCGTTTCTGGATCCTGCAACACCGTTTATCACATAATGAGTGCGGATGGGTAACAGTGTAAAACAATACCTCATAAGTCATGTCTATCGATATTTCATGTTGACATTTAAATAATTGCTAAACGGTATTACGAATTTTAATTTATATATCGATAAAATACACTAGTCGATAGTGACATTTGATGATAAAAGGGGATACTTGTGGACACATCTATGGGCCCACCTTGCATTTTCAGTTTCGTTTAATCCTAGCTAAAAATTTATATTATGTCGAGCAGAGAATCAAAGAATCAAAGAATCAATTTCATTTATTCAGTTTAGACACATAAAGAGCACATATGAACGTCAAAATTTTACAAATATGTATGTCAAGAAATAATATAAAAATATTAAATAATTTAAAAATAAACCATTGGAAAATGATTCTTTCGCTGGTTCGGTAGATTAGTTCTACTGAGAAGATACCAGCAAGAAACTCAGCGAACTACATTAGAACTAGTTTATTTTTCTTTTATAAATTTGTTTTGTTTACAATTTATTTTGTGCGAGCAAGCAAGAGACTTATGTTGACCACGCATTAACATCATTAAGGTACTCATCCACTTTATAGTAACCTTTACTCGTTAAAGTTTTTATCACTTCTATTTTAAATTTATTTATTGGCATATTAATCAAGTCCTGAGGAATTTTATTAAATATTTTTATGCAGCTGCCTACAAATGAATCACCAACCTTGTGAAGCCTAAGTTTTGGTACAACTAGTTTATCTTTATTTCTCGTATTAAAATTGTGTACATCGGATAGTTTTTTGAAAATATTAAGGTTTTTTCGTACATATAAGATATTTTCATAGATGTATTGAGAAGCAACTGTTAAAATATTAATTTCTTTGAAAAGTTCTTTCAGCGAATCACGGGGTCTGAGGCTATAGATCGCTCGTATCGCTCGTTTCTGTAGTACAAATATAGTTTCAATATCGGCAGCTGAGCCCCACAGCAGCAGACCGTATGACATAACGCTATGAAAGTAGCTAAAATAAACTAGTCGTGCAGTTTCCTCATCAGTCAGTGACCTTATTTTTCTAACCGCATAGGCAGCTGAGCTAAGTCTTCCTGTCAAGGCTGTGATATGAGAACCCCATTGCAGTTTACTATCTAGAGTTATTCCAAAAGTTTTTATGCAGTTTTGAACCAGGCACATTCATAATTTTATTCAATACTCTTGTTTTAAATTTCGAACACAGAATTTAAAGAAACAAAAGACAATTTGGAGCCTGTTCGTTGATATCAGACAATCGAATACTAAGAAAACTAGATTTTATTGGTTTATTTGGATTTAATTCTTGAAAGTGTGATTTTTCTCTTTGGTTTTGCAACAAACACTTATTCTTAACATTGAGGTGAGGTTCTATCAATAATCTATGGATACTTCGCCTGAAGTTGCCGCCCAAGCTGTGGCACTTATCCAGGCCGGATAGCAGCCAAAAGAATTGTGAGTGCTTAATTTAATTTAAGTCGATCTGCGGTTCGAAATGTATATCGGAGGTACCTAGAGACTGGCGTCTTTGTTCGTCGCCTAGGAAGGCCACGATCTCGGGTCACAACTGAAAGGCAGGATCGATTTATCGTGACGACCAGCTTGAGAAATTGTCACCTTACCTCCATTGACATATAAAACTAACTTCGCGACTTCCACGGAGTATCTGTGAGCGCTCGAACAGTTCTGAGAAGGTTAAAAGATATGGTACCACACAAACCAGTTAATGGTCCCAAACTAACGCGAGCCCACTGCCTCTTCTGTTATTCGTTTCTGATGTGTCTAAAATTGCGTTACATGGCAATGATGGAAGGAAGATGGTCTACTGACTTAAGGGAGAGCGTTTTGCACAATGCTGCTTTCAAGAGAGGGTTGCTTGTGGCGGTAGCTCATGGACTGTCTGGGGCGGTATATCCGCGAGCGGCAAAACTCAACTTGAGGTTGTTACGGGACCACGGCTGCCAACATTTTCTGCTGCCACATTCTCATAGATGCCCATGGAGGCAATACGCGTTATTAAATTAAACCTTTATTTGATAAAACATGTTTTTTATTCAAAAATCAACTGCCTTCATCAAGGCGCATACCCGACTTGTTAGACGTAGCTCCATGTCGTGTGGTATTCTGAATTCTAATTTATAACAATACGATCGAAAAAGATGGTAAAATTTATCAGATTTAAAACTGCATCAATAGTTTTTGTTCAATCTAGCAATTATATTTAGGTAGGGGCCATCGAAACCTAAACTCTAAGGTGGGCCAATAGATGTGTCCACAAGTGTATTATTGACGGTGTGACAAACAAGAAACAAAACTTTCCCGATGCCAGACTCGTGGTCACACCAGTGTAACATTTAGGATTTTCTCAGCTCAGGCACAGAAACTATATATTCTTACAGGCTCGGTAGCACGAGATTGCCTCCCCTGGAGTTGCACACGTTCATAGGACACGTACTTAACAATTTCCAGGTGGGCCGTGTGCTTGTCTGGCACCTAAGTTGTAAAAAAAAGGTTTATTATAGTCTTAATTTTGCTCTTTTTCCAGAGAAGCTGAAAAAAAAAATTCCTAAATTTGAGAAAAGTTATACGTTTCCTCTATTCTCCAAAGAAACCTTAGACGAGTTCAACAAGAGTAAGCATTTTTTTTTTAAAGCATTGCAGGAGTAACACGGCTTTGTCGCTGCCTTGAGTTACATATATTATTATGTATAACCACGAGCGCTGCATCGGGCCCTAGGAAAGCGCGGCATGGTGGGGGACGCGGTAAAGAAAGAGAGGTAGTAGGTGGGACACAACGGTGTTTCCGTCCATTCGAGCAGTCCGACTGGGGAAGTACCTCCGCCTTACAGAATACCGCGGCCATAATAACTTCGTGTTGTGTTCTCAGCGGTGAGTAGAGTAGCAAGAGCTCACTGAAGAGTTTGTGCTGTCAGTGGGAAGATTAAAAACTTGCCTTTGTCTTCTACACTTGACGGCACAGAAACTCTGTGCTTACAGGGTCGGCAGCGCGAGTGTGACTCCTCTGGTGTTACACACGTCCATACGCCACGGTGACCAATTTCCATCAGGTGGGCCGTGTGCTTGTCTGCCACATAAGTGGCATAAAGAAAAAGAGAATGAAGTTCGTTCTTTCCTACTCTTTTTTACCTGAACTCCCGCCACCTACGCGTATGGGTAAGTTAGCGGTACTGTGTTCAGGGTCAATCTATAGTGGAAATAGGTCTAGTTTAGAGTAAAGCGGGCATCGAAATACACCCACTATGTGCGACCTTCGAAAGCTGCTGCTACCTCTTCTACCAATATTTAAAAATTACAGCAGTGGATTTTTATACAGAATTTGGTATTCCAGATGAGCTTAGATTTTTGTGGTAATCTTAATTTACTAGATATAAATTTTGAAAAAAAATTACCTACCATAGATTTTTGTTATCACCACCAGGATTTTAATCTTGAAATATAACCATTCCGTGGTATCCAATTAAATAAAAATCTGATTTTTAGTGTTGTATACCTATATATATAATTATCGGTCGGGTGGTCGGGTGCAATAAAACCACAAACTTCACCTGAATTAGTGTAATAATATTGTTCCATAATACATGGGTCGTTGTACCATAAGTGTGTTTTTAGAGACCGCGCAGCCTACAAGGCTTGGACCACGGCTCTTGCCAATAAGGATCCGAACATCGCTGAAGTGAAGCGGAAGTTGAATGCTGCTTCAAGGTCCAGTAAAAAGGCAACGTCTAGAGCAAAGTTTGAGTTCATCGGCAGAATTGGCGAGTGGCTTGCGCGCTACCCATCTGGCAGTCGTGCATTTTGGTCGCTCGCTAAAGCTGCTGAGGGAAACTTCTGCCAGTCTTGCCTTCCACCGCTGCAAAAATCCGACGGTAGTCTGGCCCATGGCGCTAAGGAGAAGGCCGATCTTTTGGGTAATCTCTTTGCGTCAAACTCGACTATGAACGACGGGAACGCCGAACCACCCATCATCCCCAGCTGTGGTGCTTCGATGACCGAAATTAAAATCACACAACGGGTGGTCCGGCGCGAGCTTAAGTCCCTAGATGTTCGGAAGTCGAGTGGGCCGGACGGTATACCGGCGATGGTGCTTAAGCACTGTGTCCCCGAGCTGTGCCCTGTACTTACACGCCTTACTGCAATCTCATACTCCGCGAGGCAGGTCCCGGCCTCGTGGAAGACTGCATTCGTGCACCCTGTACCTAAGAAAGGTGACAGGACAGATCCGACCAATTACAGGCCTATCGCTATAACCTCCCTTCTCTCGAAGGTTATGGAGGGTGTTATTAATACACAGCTCCTGAGGTACCTTGAAGGAAACGATCTACTGAGCGACCGACAGTACGGTTTTCGCCACCGTCGCTCTACCGGTGACCTTCTTGTGTATCTCACAAACCGATGGGCGCAAGCCATCGAGAGTCGCAGTGAGGTACTAGCGGTCAGCCTCGATATAGCGAAGGCCTTACTAAGACACAAGTATGTGTATTCACCGCTAAGAAAACCCCATTCATTATTCATTCATTATTCGGTAGCGCCGCAATTCCTGGGCACACCGCTTACTATCCCCCCCGAGTATCGGGATCCTTGGTGTCGATATCTCCAGTGACGTCCAATACCGAAGTCATTTGCAGGACAAGGTTAAGTTGGCATCAAGAAAGCTCGGAGTGCTCAACAGGGCGAGGCAGTATTTCACTGCGGGGCAGCAACTCCTTCTTTATAAAGCACAGGTCCGGCCTCACATGGAGTACTGCTGTCACCTTTTTGACCCCTTCGACTCGTTGCAAAGACGGGCATTGAGGCTGGTTGACAATCCCATACTCACAGGTAGAGTGGAACCTCTTAGCCTTAGGAGGGATTTTGCCTCACTGTGTGTGTTCTACTGCCTATACAATGGTTTGTACTCAGATGAATTGTTTGACATGATGCCCGTAGCTACATTCTATCATCGCACCTCTCGCCATAGGCAGGGAATTCATCCCCACGCATTGCGACCTGAGACGGTGCGCACTGTGCGGTATGAAAGAAATTTCATCCCACGCACACTCAAGCTGTGGAATGACCTCCCTGCTGCGGTTTTCCCAAGCGCCTACAATATGGGGTTCTTCAAGAGGGACATCAGAAGGTTTCTTCATGGTCGGCAGCGCGAGTGTGACACCCCTGGTGTTGCATACGTCCATAGGCCACGGTAACCGCTTCCCATCAGGTGGGCCGTGTGCTTGTCTGCCAACTAAGTGGTATAAAAAAAAAAGTGTTGTCGAAACCATAGCGTGATCTAATTAGATGTCAACGCCATCTATCGAGGGTTGAGTGAAACTTAATCTAAATGGCAGCACTGAATAAGTGTTGTCACTTCTAATGTAAGATCACCTACAAACTAAAATCGGAGGGGTAGGGGGCGGTTGTCAATTTTTTTTTAATGTTTAATTTCGGATAGAGCAGGAAGGGGTAATAGCCCCACATGCTCTTGGCGTGTGCCGTGGAACCCCGGATTTCCCCGTGGGTATCCGCACCATAAAAATGGTACCGCGGCCGTAATAACCTCGTGTTGTGTTGCCGGCGGTGAGTAAAATAACCAGAGCTAGCTGGAGAGTTTTTGTGCTGTAAAGAAATTCTCACTTCACAGAGATGTCAACACTGTCAACATGTGGATTGTCACAATTTTTCGTGACGTCATACCCCGGCCCTATTTTTTTTCTCTGCGCACTGTGAATTGTATCATCGTGACGGGACGGAGTCGATGATGCGAGTTCTATTAATTTTGTTCGCTCGGCTCGTGCCAGTTCTGGCACAGGAATATAATCCGTCTAATTCTAAACAAATACCTACTTGTAACACAACAAAGCTTAAAACAAGGAAAGTACCAGTCACCCGCGATAGATGGCGCTGTGCCGGTTTCCTGCATCGCACTAGCAAGATTCTCCGCAACTATACTATTTTGTGAATACGAAACAATGTGGAACAATACGAAACAATACGAATCAAATATACGTCTTTGCTTCCATTTTTTTTTCTTTTTATACCACTTAGTTGGCAGACAAGCACACGGCCCACCTGATGGAAAGTAGTTACCGTGGCCTATGGACGTCTGTAACACCAGAGGAGTCACAGTTGCGCTGCCAACCCTGTAAGTACAGAGTTTCTGTGCCGTCAGTAGAAGACAAAGCAGGACAAGCCTTCCCACTGACAGCACAAATCCTCCAGTCAGCTCTGGCTACCCTACTCACCGCTGGGAACACAATACGAAGTTATTATAACCGCGGTATTCTGTAGGGCGGAGGTACTTCCCCAGTCGGACTGCTCAATAGGGCGGAAATACCGCCGTGTCCTACTTCCTTAGACGCCTTTCACGCTTCCACGACGTTGGGACGTATATTGGGACAGAGATTCTAGCTAGATCACCACATTGCAAGCTTCACTGTAGTGTAGATAGGCATTCTTTTGTCCAAATAAATTTACGTATATCTTAACGTACGCAGTTTTCTCTCCATGCCTGTTTCCGTCTCCCGTACATTGGTGACACCCAGCTTGCCTTCTTACATACTGAACATTTAATATTTCAACATGTTTATTGTTTTACAGATCAAAACGCTGACTTAGGTAAGAAATGTTAAAATACCTAACGAAGAAAATCGCAGGCCTTAACTAATAACCTTGAGTGAAGATATGTTAATGATAAAAATCCAGATCATCCTAAGCTCTTCCTTGTTCGCACTATATCAATCATTAAAAACTCTGAGTTTTTGTTAGTATCTTCTCGGTAGAACCAATCTACCGAACCGGCGAAAGAATAATCTTAAAATTTATTATCCACTAAAAATGTAAATTTTTTACATTCTTATATTATGTGCTAAAAGTATATTTTTTTAAAATAGAACACAGGTACTTTTAACCATGAAGAAACCGAAAAATAAGTTTTAAAATTTTTATCGTTTCATTTTGATATTCATAATATTTTCGTCCTAAAGAAAGAAATTAGTACTAGATATATTTTTTTTTATATAGGACTCGTCAATTGGACTTCGCCTTGCCTGATGGTAAGCTGAAGGCAAAGTCCAAGAAAAGAGGGTCACCATTACTCACACATACCGTGTGACACTCAGCTTGACGGCCTCATCATATGCTTTTTCACGCTCCGCTTATAGGACCCGGGACTGTAGGAAGAAGGAAACACGTGAGCTGGTAATGAATTCCAGGCCTTAATGGTATACAACTTATAGCTAAGGATAATTAAAACTTTTATTATTTACTGAATTATATCAATCAATCAATCAATCAATCAATCAGCCACCGCAGTCCACTGCTGGACATAGGCCTCTCCCAATGTGCGCCATTTTCTCCGATCCTCCGCCTTCCGCATCCAGTCTGTCCCAACCACCTTTTTCAGGTCGTCCGTCCATCTGGCTAGGGGGCGTCCTACCTTTCGTTTACCTTCTCGCGGTCTCCACTCTAGGACTCGTTTACTCCAACGGCCATCAGTCCTTCGGCAAACGTGGCCAGCCCACTGCCACTTCAACTTTCTTATTCTATGGCCTATGTCGGTAACTTTAGTTCTCTGTCGGATAACCTCGTTCCGAATTCTATTCTTCAGAGAAACTCCAAGCATAGCTCGCTCCATAGCCCGCTGCGCGACTTTTAAGCTATGGACCAGCCCCACTGTAAGTGTCCACGTTTCGGCACCGTAAGTCATAACAGGTAGGACGCACTGTTCAAAGATCTTTGTTTTGAGGCATTGCGGTAGGGGTGAAGAGAAAACTCGACGAAATGCTGCCCAACCCAGTTGGACCCTTCTGGCTAGTTCTTTCTCGAAGTTGTTTTTACGGAACTGGACAACCTGCCCCAGGTAGATATATTTTTGAACAACTTCGAATGTCGCCCCTTCGATGGCAATCGGTCTCGGTGCAACATGTTCGTTGAACATAATTTTGGTTTTATCCAAGATTACACCCAGGCCGACGCGTCGAGAAGCTCCATCTAGGCTATGCAGCATTTCACCCAGTTGTTCCAACGATCCCGCTACTATGACGATATCGTCGGCGAACCGAAGATGTGAGATGTACTCACCGTTAATGTTTATACCCTGCCCAGTCCAATCCAGAGTTTTGAAGACGTCCTCCAGTGCGTTGGTGAATAGTTTGCGGGATATAACATCTCCCTGTCTCACTCCACGTTGGAGGCTAATAGGTTTCGTCTTCTGGTCTTGGAGCTGGACGGACATTGTGGCAGTGTCATACAAGCATCTCAGCACCTCGATGTATCCAATCGACACGACACCGCTGTAGGGCATCCAGAACTGCCCAGGTTTCGATGGAGTCGAAGGCTTTTTCGTAGTCCACAAACGCCATACACAGCGGCTGATTGTATTCTTGGGCCTTTTCTACAATCTGTCGAACAGAATGGATGTGGTCCACGGTGCTATAACCTTTTCGAAACCCGGCTTGCTCCGGTGGTTGGAACTCGTCGAGCTTACCCGCAAGACGATTTGTGACGACTCTCGAGAACAGCTTATAGACATGACTCAGGAGTGAGATGGGCCTGTAGTTCTTCAGCAAGGTCTTATCTCCTTTTTTGAAGAACAGTATCACCGCACTCCCGCTCCATGCCCTAAGTGTTAGCCCTTGTTGGATGACGGAATTAAAGAAGCTTGCTAGCTCTTTCAGCTCCGCCTGCTTTCAGGAGCTCAGTGGCAATTCCGTCATCACCTGGGCACCTGTTGTTTTTAAAGTTGTCTGAGAGCCGCCTCCAACTCGCATTGCTTGATATCGGGTAGGTAACTCCTCGTTGTAATGGCGCGTGAGTGGGGCTCTGTGGTCTTCATCGCTGTGTCCCGTCGGTTTACTCGTCCGTGATGCATATAGCTGTCCATAGAATTTCTCGATCTGATCGAGAATCTCGAACCTTGAGGCAGTCATTTTACCATCCGCAGTTTTAAGTTTCGTCAGACGGGGCCTCCCCAACTGCTAAGCGAACACTTTCGATCCCCTATTTCGCTCAATCGCCTCCTGGACGATGTCGGTGTTGTAGCGTCGGAGGTCGCGTCTAATCAGCTTTTTAATTAGTCGGTTTAGGGCTCTCTCATCTGACGAAGACGACGGTGTGGATGACTGCTCACGTCGCTTTCTCATAAGTTCGAGAGTCTCAGGAGAGAGCTTGGACTCTCGCTGTTTGCGTTTCCCAGGAAAGAAATTTCGAGACACTCTCTGTAATGTTTTGACCACTGTGTCGGTTTTCTCGTCAATGCTGTTTGTGGTTTCCAGCGTTGCGAAACGATTTTGAAGTTCCAAATGGAACTTTTCGGACCCTAGAGCTACTTGGAGTGGCGTAGGTCGGAGAGTACACCGTATCATTCGGAATCTTTCAGTCTTGATGTTGATATTTAGAGAGCCTCGGATAAGTCTGTGATCGCTTCCGGTTTTAAACTTGTTGATCACAGAGATGTCTCTAAATATGTGCTTACTGTCCGTTATCAAAAAGTCTATCTCGTTTCTTATCACAGAGTCCCGACGTTGGCAAGTCCACTTCCTTTGGGGTTTTTTCTTAAAGAAACTATTCATTAAGAAGAGCCCCTGCGCCTCGAGGAAGTTGACTAGCATTTGTCCCCTGTGATTTCTGCACCCCACTTCATAAGGTCCGATTTTCGTCTCACCGCATTCTTGTATCTATCTATAAAATATCTATAAATTGCCCATTTTTGCAATAAATGAGTTTGAGTTTGAAAAAGCATCGTGGAATTCCCACGCATCGCATGCCTCTTCTGTTAGCGTTCCCAGAAGGCTGGAAGCATTGCCATTGTTTGGCAAAGCTTATTCTCTGACCTAAAAAGAGGCCAGCCTGGTCACGAGAAGCGTCGACCATACGTTTCGCAATCTCATAGAATTTAATAATTGAATTTGTTTTTTATTTCTTACGTTTTAACATTACTTATTTTGTTTCGTATTTGCCTCTACCTGTCACATCCAAGCCTGCTGTGCAATTCTCTTAGCATGCAGCGCCGACTACAGCACACCACTGACGTCACCCAGTCCCACCAATGACAATAGAAACCTATCAAGGCTGTCGCAGTATTCTCGACCGTGTATGCTTACCTACCCCTCGTTTACACCTTTAAAACATGTATTTGACAAGTTGCAATATGTCACAGGCTACAGTGTGAACGCAAATGTGTTTTATACTTGTTTACAACTTGTTGGCTATACATACTACTTATTATATGAACGAAAAAGTACCGCTGCCATAATAACCTCGTGTTGTGTTCGCGGCGGTGAGTAAGCTAGCCAGAGTTCACTGTCTTTGTAGTTGTGAAGACCAAAAGCTTGTTCTGCTTTGTGTTTTACACTGACGGCACAGAAACTCTAGTGCTTACAGGGTTGGCAGCGCGATTGTGATTCCATTGGTGCTGCACACGTCCATAGGCCACGGTAACCACTTTCCATCAGGTGGGCGGTGTCTGACAAGTATTGTGTTTTAATTAGTCCCTAGGTAGAATGTTCAGTCGACAAAGGGGATACAGAAGCAATCTTTATTTTTTTTTTTTTTTTATACCACTTAAGTGGCAGACAAGCACACGGCCCACCTGATGGAAAGTGGTTACCGTGGCCTATGGACGTTTGTAACACCAGAGGAGTCACAGTCGCGCTGCCAACCCTGTAAGTACAGAGTTTCTGTGCTGTCAGTGTAGAAGACAAAGCAGGACAAGCCTTTAGTCTTCCCACTGACAGCACAAACTCTCCAGTGAGCTCTGGCTACCCTACTCACCGCTGGGAACACAACACGAGGTTATTATAGCCGCAGTATTCTGTAGGGCAGAGGTACTTCCCATATTTATATATGTATTTCATATTATAAAGCTGAATATACAGGTGCAACGGTATCTCCTTTGTCGACTTAATCAACTTGTTGTTCCACAGTTGACGGCAATACAGAGAAGTGTCCAAACTCGTGTCCCACTCGATTCCAGATGGTATGCGGCAAATGTCAACACGGTATTTACAAAACGTTCATGTCCACCTGCCACATGAGGATGTTCAGCTGCTCGATTTCGGCGGAAAGTAAGTTTTCTCTATGTATTATGTTCACACATATTGAGAACTCACTTGTACTTATATGTATAACGAGTATAACGACTGAATTTATAATATATATTATTATTATAATATTATATAACTTTGCTGTGTCCCAACAGGGCTTCATGTTGATACAATAATGTATAGGTACTATAATATTATAAAGAGGAAAGATTTAACGAATAAACTCAAAAAATACTGGACCGATTTTAATCATTCTTTTTTCATTAGAAAGCTACATTCTTCGTGAGATGCCTAAAATTACAGTCTCCCTCTTTTTCTCTATTCCATTTTTGTATATATTGTATAGTTAGCATAGTTTTATATTAATTTGTAAGTAATTGTATATTATAATAGAATATTTTATGTAGGTACCTACCTAAATTTCTGATGGTAATAAATTGAAAGTATCGAATGTCAAATAAACTTACATTAATATAATCTGTCATGATTTGAGGCTCGTCTCAAAGCGTATACAGAACACAGCATTCACGCATCTAACACTTGATAACCAGTAACATAGGCCACTTTTTATCCTTATATTCCCATGGGATCAGGATTTACGCGGGTGAAACCACGGTGCGGTGCTAGTATAATAAGAACATTTCTTTATAAACTTTGGTGGTGAGGATGCCGAAGTACAAGTGAGTTATCAATATGTGAAACAACAAATTCCACCAAGTGGCATCAATCAACAGTTTAAATAGATTAAGTCTCCGGAAAGGTAGGCAGAGGTTTTTAACACCCAAATTTCGTCAATTATGATTTTTGGTCCCGCGTAATACTGCCATAAAGTGAGCATTCAAGAATTGTGTGTTTGCTGTCAGACGGAGAACATATCTGACAGTTCCCTTAGGCGTCTTCTGCAAACCCACAGGAGGAGAGATGGGGTGGCCCATGGGGTGGCCCATGGGGTGGATACATCCCCCCCCCCCGCCCGAGTTGGTGGTTATATCGGACTCGAACCGACTAAACAGACACCGTCTATAAGTCGTAGGTTAGAGACTTATCTCTCGCACCCCGTCTTAGGGCCATTACTTTCGAGCTAGTCCCCTGAGTGTGGGGACCTACCGTGTATGAGGATTGAGGATTTGCATGCTGCTTTCGCCAGTATAATAGGTGACTCCACTCGTCACCCTCAGGCCCGCGCTCATGAAGAAAGAATGGGGGCCGTTCTGCAACACGAAAATACTAACCTAAGACAGCATTAGCTAAAGATCTTAATTTTTTCAGCCATGGAGTTGGTGTCTAGGTCCCCCTGTATCCTGTCAGCTCCTTACGTAGCGCAAGCTGGTATTCTAGCAAGTTCTAAAGAGGCAGTTAACAGTGAAGGCGACAAAATTCTGAGCTTTATCAAGTGTCGGTCTCTGGGGCTGCTGAAGACAGGTGGTAAGTCACATTATTAGTCCTAAAACTCTTATTTCAGATTCTGAATTATTCAGTTTCAGATTTTTTAAAGATTCGGCATTATGATATAGCAGATTCTAAATCTGAAAAGACTCGGTGTCTGAAAAATTACAACTGCATCTGGTTGCGCCGATGTAGAAGCTGTATTTCTTGACGTGGAAACACACTCTTTCTATACCCGTCTCCTCTCCCGCACTAACCATAGAATAGGACTAGATAGCTTCCGTCCGCCATTTGTGATATAGACACTCAGTCTCGCTTTGAACTAGCCAGCGTAATGACGGACCGCGCTCGCGTCTCTCAAAAATGATTAATATTTGTTACATTTTTACCGCTTCATAGACCTTTACCGATCGGATTGTGCCTCTCGTGTGTTCCTCAAGTGATCTAGTGATGCTGACGGCAGCTCCTGAGCAAGGAAGAGAAGATCCGTGTACCGGCTGCGATGAAAACACGTGTGTCGTGAAGGTTAGTGCATCCTCTCCTAATTTCTCGGGTTGCATTCATTGCTTGGATCACTCCCGCGGCAACCCGACCACCTGTCTTTTGTGTGTAAAGCGTCAATGGAACAGTTAGCTACTTCCCGCAATACAGTCCATTACCGCACGTTGCCAAGCGCCAACATTTTTGGTCCGGATCGAGCCGGATTCTTAGCCGTAGTTCGTATTTTGTTATTATTCTAATGGGAATAAGCGCGCCGCACCTAAGTGCCTGGTTATTTTAGTAGAAAACCCCGCATCCAGACACTTAGGATTAGATTTGTTGTCCGTTCGCCGCTGGCTCGCATAGTACCTACCTGGTACATACATAGGTTAGGTATCATATCAACACTTAATCGTAGTTCGCAATTTTCGCATCGCACCTAAGTGCCTGGTTATTTTAGTAGAAAACCCCGCATCCAGACATTTAGGCTTAGATCTTAGGTATACTAGACACCCTAGTGCATAGGCACAGTGTAATACCTAACGCATTTGGCTTTGTTTTGTTTTTTTCAATTGCGTCGTATTTGCCTAGTACCTGCGTGGGTAGACACGTGGTTGTGCCTACCTCGCTCGCATCTCATTCCAATTCATACGAAAGTATTTTAATTTGAATAGATATTACGCAATACTTAGTCCCTGAAATAATAGTTGAACCTAGACAGCGACCATCGCGTAGGTACGATCTTGTTGCTATGCGCGTTAGTTCAAGCTTGCACTGGCAGTTATAAGTACCTACCTACCTACGGTTATCGCTCGCGCCGCCTCGCTGCTCTGTACCGCTAGGATTGAGTCATTTCATATTTATTGTTTACCGCACTTTAGTTTGAGATTTAATTGTAAACATGTCCCCAAAGGTTGATAAGACCGGTAAGGTTCAATTGAAACTTTTATACGCTAAAAAAGAAATGATTTACTCTCGCGTACAATCGATTTATGATAATGCACTTAAAACCTCTGATTTGGTCATCAGAGATTCGTTCTTGTGTTCTATAGAAAACTTAGATAGTCTACGCGCGGATTTCGAAACCTTAGTACATGACATCAACGTTTTAGAGTTGAATTTGAATCCCGATTACTCAGTGAGTTATCAAGCCTTGTCGTCGTTTGACGATTTGTATTGTCGTATCAAACGCGTCGCTAGGAGTTTGGAGAAGCCGGCTGACCTACCCAACCCCACTCGCGACCGACCTAAGTTGCCACCAATTCAAATACCCGAGTTTGATGGTAACATTCGCAATTGGTGTCTATTTATAGATAGTTTTGAGAATACAATAGATAAGAACGATTCGTTGACAGATCACGAAAGGTTGCATTATCTCGTTGAAAAATTGACTGGTAAAGCTATAACCGTTTGCGCTGGAATTACGTTTAGTGCCGAGAATTATAATTTAATTTTAAATACTTTGAAAGCTAGGTATGAGGATAAAAGATCGGTAGCTAACGCCTATTTAGATCAGATGTTTGATTTGAAATCTATTGCGGCATGTAACGATCAAAACTTAGAGAAATTTTTAGATACTTTCGCGTCAGCTGTTCGCGCCGTAAAGAACCTAAAGATTGATGACCTCTGCGACTTCGTATTTTTGTATATGGGTTTAAGGAAATTAGATTCCGAAACCATTCGTTTGTTTGAGTCGGATCATCGCGGCAATAAAATTCCTAAGTTCGAAGACTTAGAAAGTTTTGTTCGCGAGCATATAAAAGTATTGCAGCGCTCTTCATCGAAACATGAGGGCGCGAAGATAGTTGTTGATTCTGCACGCAAAGTAGATGCGTCATCGAAGTCACTGAGGTCAACTCATACTTATGTTAGTACCGCACCAGCACGTGTACAGTCACCTGTTTGCTCTTTGTGTAGCACTCATCATTCGCAACTGTACAGGTGTCCTGGTTTTCTAAAATTGTCGCCTAGTGATCGTTATAAATTTGTTCGCGCTAATAATTTTTGTTTTAATTGTCTCGGTACTAAACACCGCGTTGTTTTATGTAATAGTAGAAATAGTTGTCGCAAATGTCAAGCGAGACACCACACTTTGCTTCATTTTGAGAATAGTAATGCCGCATCCAATGTGAGCACGGTTGGCTCGTCGAGCGGTGACACACGGCAGCCTGCGCCGCAGCCGCAGCCCGCGCTCGCGCGCGCTCCGGCCCGCCCGGTGACCGCCGCGGATGACGTCACCTTGTGTTCGTTCTCCGCTAGTGCTGCACTCACTACTGTGTGTCTTGCGACCGCTCGCGTTGTTATTGTTGATGCATTAGGTAAGCCGCGCATTGTTCGAGCGCTGTTAGATGGCGCTTCGCAAAGTAATTTTATTACTCAAGATTGTTGTCGGCGTCTTGGTTTCAATGTTGATAAGCGTTCAACCCGCTCAGTGGTGAAGGGTTTTGGAAGCTTACAGTCAGCTGTTCGTGGCACCGTTAAAACAAGGTTTAGATCTCGTTTTAATAATAATATTTGGTTTGACATGGATTCGCTCGTTATAGATAGAATAGCTGAACAGTTGCCTACCGTCCCGGTTGACACGTCTTTATTAACGAAATTTAAAGACTTGCCTTTAGCAGATGAGACTTACGCTGTTCCTGGAGTCGTCGATATATTGATCGGCGCTTCGATTCTCCCGCACCTCCAGTTATCACGTAAGGTTCAAGGGGGACCGACGTACCCCGCTCCGCACGCACTGGAAACAGTTCTTGGTTTTGTTATAATTGGTTCCGCACCCGCTTCTATGGATAGTTTTAGTCACTCGACTGCTTCGTTCTGTTGCACCGTCGAGCCGCCACTGGAGTCTACCATCCGCAAGTTTTCGCTCGGTGGCTCCCGTGTATCCGCTGAAAAACGCTTTCTTTGTTTGGAACGAAAGATGCAGGCGTCCCCAAAGTCGAAGCGGGCCTATGATGAGGTTGTTAACGAATATTTAGATAAAGGTTACATCTCACCTGCGCCTGCGGACACTGGCGGGACCCAGCCTTCGTACATTATCCCGCACCGCGGAGTTATTAGAGAAGATAAGCTTACTACTAAAACTCCGTGTAGTTTTGGATGGCAGTGCTAAGACTAGCACTTCCGTGTCGCTTAATGACATAATTGTAAATTTTCGCATTAATATTAGTAATTTTTAGCTTTTAGGACTCAACAGTCGCTTTGTGTTGGGCCCACTCTTCGCCCCATCGTTGGGACACATTCGTCGCTAATAGAGTGGCAAAAATTCCATCTGAATTGGCGCCACATAATCTCTTTCACGTTGCTGGCACCGACAACCCAGCCGATTGTCTCTCTCGTGGATTGCTTCCTTCGCAAATTTTAGATCACCCGTTATGGTTTAGTGGACCGTCCTGGATTCATGCCGCGTTAGATGGGTGGCCAGTTAGTCAATTCAATCCCACTACGGTTTCCGAACCACCCGAGGAGAAGAAGCACTCGCTTGTTGTATCGGTCCCGCGTGAAGAGACCCTTATTTGTTGTTGGCTAATCGCGTCTCGTCTTGGTCGAGACTGTTGCGTTGTGTTGTTTGTTCGCCTCTGCCCTCTGCCTAGCCAGCGGTAGGCACGAGCTCCAATCTAGGTTTATATTTTAGTTGTTATTTCCCAAACCTAGATTTAGATTAGACTTTAGATTTGTTTCGCATTTGTCGTTTCGAAGGTAACCCTTCAAGCCGGGGGGAATGGTTGCGCCGATGTAGAAGCTGTATTTCTTGACGTGGAAACACACTCTTTCTATACCCGTCTCCTCTCCCGCACTAACCATAGAATAGGACTAGATAGCTTCCGTCCGCCATTTGTGATATAGACACTCAGTCTCGCTTTGAACTAGCCAGCGTAATGACGGACCGCGCTCGCGTCTCTCAAAAATGATTAATATTTGTTACATTTTTACCGCTTCATAGACCTTTACCGATCGGATTGTGCCTCTCGTGTGTTCCTCAAGTGATCTAGTGATGCTGACGGCAGCTCCTGAGCAAGGAAGAGAAGATCCGTGTACCGGCTGCGATGAAAACACGTGTGTCGTGAAGGTTAGTGCATCCTCTCCTAATTTCTCGGGTTGCATTCATTGCTTGGATCACTCCCGCGGCAACCCGACCACCTGTCTTTTGTGTGTAAAGCGTCAATGGAACAGTTAGCTACTTCCCGCAATACAGTCCATTACCGCACGTTGCCAAGCGCCAACAGCATCTGTGATGTGAAATCCAATGCAAACATCTTTGTGACAAATTTATGAATAGGATTGTTTTCAAGTTTTGTATTATACAGATTCTGAAATTTTCAGTTCCTGAAACTATAGATTAAGGATTTTTACAATAAGGTTATTCAAATGTGCAAAAGAAACTTAAAAATTGCAACTGCACTCTGAGTTTTTCAGACCTCATCTAAAAATTGTAAGTGTAGTAACCCTTATTTCAAATATTTTCTTGACAGATCCAAGATGTCCGTTCTAAGTACAAGTTCAAGCAAGACTGCTTACGCGGAGTAATAGACCACCCTGGACGCCGCGCCGACTGTAAATTAATATAAAGCTTCCACAATATTATTGATTTGTCATTTGCCACATTTCCCGAACACTCAAAGAATCAATTTTATTTATTCAGTTTAGGCACACAAAGAGCACATATGAACGTCAAAATTTTACAATTAGGTACCTATGTCAAGAAATCATGGTTCTTTGGAAAATTATTCTTTCGTTGGTTCGGTAGGTTACTTCTACTGAGAAGATACCACCAAGAAACTCAGCGAACTATATTAGAACTAGATTATTTTTCTTTTTTAAAATTTGCTTTACAATTAATTTTGTGCGAGCAAGCAAGAGATTTATGTTGACCACGCATTAACATCATTAAGATACTCATCCACTTTATAACCTTTAGTAACCTTTACTCATTAAAGATTTTTCACTTCTATGTTAAATTTTTTTATTGGCATATTAATCAAATCCTGAGGAATTTTATTAAATATTTTTCAACAGCTGCCTACAAATGAATCACCAACCTTGAGAAGCCTAAGTTTTGGTACAACTAGTTTATTCTTGATTCTCGTATTAAAATTGTGATGACTAATCTTATAAGTCCAGCGTCCGTAGTCTGTACGAGATAGGTAGGTATATAATATACAAGATTTAAGATATTCATAAGATACTGTGAAAACCCCATAAGCCAAATCAATACGAGAAAATGTGATAACGATTCCCGGCCTAGGGTGGAACGAGAATCACGATTAAATCCCTCATTCGTCTTAAGACAAATTCTGGTTTCGACAGATTCTTGTTACGGCAGAATTAGTACAGTTATATTTTTTTTTTATAAATTCTGGGTTGGAAGACCAAAGTATCTTCTTTGTCGGATATCTACTTAATGAAATAAAATAAATAAATCATAAATTATTTCCTTGTTGTCATTCTTGTATATGATTTCCTTGTTATATTAAACTAGCTGACCCACCCCAGCTTCGCCCGGGGTATATTTTGTAACTTTATATCCCTTTGAGCCCGTATGTTTTAGTCTTCAAAATATGTATGAAAAATTGCCGGATTTGTTAACATTTATTATCAATGCTCCGCTCCCTTAAGTAGTAGCGTGATGATATATAGTCTAAAACTTTCCTCGATAAATGGACTACCCAACACTGAAAGAATCATTCAAATCGGACCAGTAGTTCCAGAGATTAGCGCGTTCAAACAAACAAACAAACTGTGCAGCTTTATAATATTAGTATAGATTATATAAATGAGCAACTTTATAATAAGCGTCGGTAGCTTAGTAGTAAGAGTCAGCCTTACGATCGAGAGGCCCCAGGTTCGAATCTTGGCCTCCACTTACCTGGAGGGGTTAGATGGAATATTAACTAGCTGTTGTACATGGCACCGCCCGCCTGGATTGTGGTTATTGCAATCAAACATAGTATTTGTCCTTACCTCTACCAAACCTGTACCAAATTTCATCAAAATCGGACAGGCAGAGATAAAGTTACATACGCATTTATAATATTTGTATTATAGGAGGTAGGACACGGCGGTATTGCCGCCCAATTGAGCAGTCCGACTGGGGAAGTACCTCCGCCCTACAGAATACCGCGGTTATAATAACTTCGTTTTGTGTTCCATGCGGTGAGTAGGGTAGCCAGAGCTCACTGAAAAAATTGTGCTGTCAGTGGGATGACTAAAGGTGTTCTTCTTTGTCCTCTACACTGACGGCACAGAAACTCTGTGCTTACAGGGTCGGCAGCGCGAGTGTGGCTTCTCTGGTGTTACACACGTCCATAGGCCTCGGTAACCACTTTCCATCATATTCTTAAAAAAAGCGTCATGCTCTAACTTAAAATATTTCGTGAAACATTGATTTTTCCCGCTAACTCATTACAATTATGAGTACGAGTGTACGACAACATCCAATTTAGTCATACAATTAGCCAGTGGAGCTGAAAATCCAGATTATAAATGCTTTAATTATGTCAGGATTAGTGATTATAATTATTTACAGACTGGACACGAACAGCTAGAATACTGCCTATGGGGCAATTCAAGTATTACGTAAGCAGATTTATCACAATTATAAGTAAGGGTTTAACCCTTACCTTGTCAGCAAAAGTAAGCAAAACTCTGACCCAAATGCTTACCAAAACATTGGGTACAAATATTTACTGTTTTTTTTTTAAACATGTTTCATGTTTGTTTTTTAGGGTAATATATGAGTAATGCAAGCTATATTATGTGGAAATGTAAATATATATATCTAGACCCCTACCCCATGTCATCAAAAATAAATAATGCATAGACCTCCCCTCCCTTCCGTGCTTACATAATATTTGAACGGCACCCTCCTTTTTTAAGTTTATAATATTATTATAGTATATATTTGTTACTTACCTAAGAACCAGCGAAAAATAATCATTTTCCAATGGTTTATTTATACATTATTTAATATTTTTATACAATTTCTTGACATAATTGTAATTGCCGCGTGGTTTCTGGCAGAGTAGAATTAGGGCCACCCCATCTCTTCCCATGCGGTGTCGTACAAGGCGACTAAAGGATAGGGCTGTTTAACACCAGACAGATATATACAGCCCAGACTCTGCCTCAGATACATGGCTCGAGTCAACAATAGTGCCCGAAATGCGGCAGTAGGCTCACCCCCTATTACGTGGGACCGTACCTATACAATTTTATTATTGGTGAAATGTGGGTGTTAATTCACCTCTGCCTAACCCTTCAGGGAAAAAGGCGTTATGATAAGTATGTATGTATGTATATTTGTTTATCTGTGTGGTGGCGGAGAAAGAATACAAAAAATGTCACCACCCCATCTCATCGGAAGGGCGTTATAAGAGGCGGCTAAAACGGAAAAATACGCATCTAAGCAAAAAAAAAAGCAAAAAGCATCTGATGATTCCGCCAAGCTGAGTGCCACCATTGTAACATGACTTAGTGTCTGTAATGGTGACCCTCTTTCCTGAGACTTTGCCTTTAGCTTACCATCAGACGAGGGGAAGTCAAGTTGGCGTGTCCTATTTAAAAAAAAAGATTAATCACTGAGAGAGAAAGAAAATTCGAAATTAAACTCTACCAACACATCCGCTCAGCGTGGAAACAGTAGGCCAGAGGTTGTCAACATTGGGAGAGGCCTTTTTTTTTTTTTTACGTGCGCAAAATCCCCACGGATACCTCCCCACCGGAGCCGGTGGAGGAGGTTATGTCGGACTCGAACCGACTAAAACGCACGCCGCCTGTGGGTCGTTTTGGTTGCCGAAGGTGAGGTTGACAGGCATATCCCTCGCGGGGAGAGGCCTATATCCAGCAGTGTAGGTACTGCGGTTGACAGATTTATTGTAAGCGAAACAGTTATGATTTGTTTTCGAGTTAATATGTCTGCCACGACCCTAAGTCTGTAGGTATAATAGTATATAACGTCTGCGCAATAATCTTTGCCTGAATCAGTAATTTCGTCAAGTTCTGTCATTATTCCGCTCGCGATTAACATTTCAATTAGATTATTTTTGCGGTGCAGTTTGTTTCACACTGTTTAGTTTTCATTTTAAATATGAAACCAGGTGAATATATCAATAAATAATATCCTTATACGACCCAGGGGCACGTGACTGACGTACTTAACGTAACGTAACGTAACATAACATAACGTAAAATAGCGTGGTCAATTTTGTGCGAGCAAGCAATAGACTTATCTATTGCTTGCTCGCACGAAATAAATTGTAAACTAAAGCAAATTTAAAAAAGAAAAATAATCTAGTTCTAATATAATATACTATAATCTAGTTCTAATATAGTTCGCTTAGTTTCTTGCTGGTATCTTCTCAGTAGAACTAACCTACCGAACAAGCGAAAGAATCATTTTCCAATGGTTTATTTGTACAGTATTTAATATTTTTATATTATTTCTTGACATACCCAATTGTAAAATTTTGACGTTCATATGTGCTCTTTGTGTGCCTAAACTGAATAAATGAAATTGATTCTTTGATATCCACATGGCTTTCATTATGAGTAGTTGCAGCCCTGAAAGTTCAACAACTGTATCTAACTGTATGTAGGTACAGAAGTTTGATATCGCGAAGGATTGTGGAGGTCTTGTGGCAGTTGCTTCACGTGTCACCTGAGTCGTGCGGCTTTTTCCATATTATTAATCTTATAAAACTTATAAGTCTCTCTCTCTCTCTCTCTTTCTTCTTTTTAATACTAGTTTAGCAGATAACTACACCATATCTTTTGTTTTTATAACATTACTGTCCATCCCAAGGTTGCCTGGAAGAAATCGCTTCAGCGATAAGGCCGCCCATTGTACATTGAACTGTATACATGCTACCTACTTGTCCTACTGTAAATCTGTTGGTGTACAATAAATAATTATCTATCTATCTATCTATCTATCTTTCCCCTGCGACTACAGCCGAAGATGTAGGTAGCAAAAACCACGAAAAGTATGCAGCCTTGGAGCCCAAATTTGATATAGTATAATTTACTTTATTATATAATTGTTAAGTGGTCGTGTACATAAGATTTAAAAAAAAAACTTAGGTTATGGTGTACGTAAGATTATTTAAAAAAAAACTTAGGTTATGTTAAAGTAACAATACTAAAAAAAACTAGAATTCTTGACTGTTTGTCCGCGATTGAAGCAAAAACTACTGAACAGATTTCAATACTGCTTTCTTGTTTGAAATGTCTTGATCACAATAACTAAAAGAATGAACAGTAACCGCAGTAGCCTAGTGGTATGGGTAATGGACTGCTGAGACGAGGTCTTGGGTTCGATCCCAGGTTTTACCATGACACACTAATGACTTTTCGATGCTTTTTGAAGTTATGTGTGTTTATAAGTGCCCGGTTAATGGCAATAGGCTCGCCACCTATTACATTGGGACCTAAACATAAACTGGCGTAATGTGGGTCCTAGCACCTCTGCCTACGCCGTCGGTTATATAGTGCGCGTGAGTTTATGTTATTTTATGTTTAAAGAATGAACATAATAATTTTTGTTTCAGTAATATTCTTATTACTCATCTGTATAACTTCAAACATTTCGAAAACTATACACAGTAAAACTCTGCACTTATGTATTGAACCTCAACCTACGACACAGCACGCTGAAAGACAAGTGGCTGACATGTCTGATGACCTAATTGACGACAAACAGGACACAAAGCCACCGGAACACCAAGCTATATCCACTGCCATAGAACCAGAAGTTAAAATAGCTGAAAATGAAAAAGATGGTCAACATACATCACTATTCAATCATGTTGTTGACATCGACGATATAACGATAGATAGTAACGATAAAGATGTAAATAATGAGGGAAACGTTACTGATATAAATAACGAGAGTAACGATACTTATATCAATAAAGAGAGTAATGATACTGATATGAACAATGAGAGTAACTATATTGAAATAAATAAAGTTAGTAATGATACTGATAAAAATAATGATGGTAACGTTACTGATATAAATAAAGAGAGTAACATTCCTGATATAATTAATGACAGTAACAATAATGGTATTACACAGGTAAATCCAACAGTTACAGGTATAGGAATCGATCCAGAAAGTGAAAAAAGCCACAGCTACGACGATCCAAATAGTAACAATAGTTATATTAACAATTCTTCGACAGTAACCGTTAATAACAAAGTCAATATAACTGAAAAGGGTACAGACAATACGAATAAAAGCCTAAATGATGATGTCCAAGATACTGATATAACTAACATACGCGAAGTAAGAGCGCATTTACTCGACCATTTGTTAGAATATTTCATGAATATAATCAAACAAGACAAACAATACACGCAGACAAGGAAGAAATACAGCAAAGATAATATGAAACTTGAAGACAAGCTCAGAAATTATTATAATCCTGTACATCTTGATGAATTTCTTTACAATAATAATTCAGACGACAAGGAGTATTCTAATGGCCGACGTGATGCGGACGAAGGTACAAATGATGATATTACAGCAGACAATGAGAAAGAAGCTGTAACAACTAATACAATAGGCAGAGAACCATTAAAATTGATTAATATAACAGCTGATGAAAAACCAGTTAATGAAACTTGTGTTACAAAAGAGTCATTCAATAGCGATCAGAATAATAAGACTGAAATGTATTTAAATTTACAAACTGTAAATGTAAAAGATTCTACAAAAGCAGATGATAAAATATCAAACGGTGATTTATTACTAAAGATTTTACCCAATAGTGTTGCTTTAGGAGATAATATTAAGAAGTGTAGTCCTTGTACAAGAAATAACGATAAAAATAATGTAGTAACTGAAAAAGTATTACAAAATAATGAAAATGATATGAAATCAATAAATGAAATCGATGGAAGGCGAAATATTTTCAACTCTGATGGAAATACATTAAATAATTTAAAAGAAAAAATAGCCCAACAAGAAACTGAAGATAAAAATGCTAACAAAATAGCCTTAAATCGCAAGCCCGCCAAAAAAAGTATCATGGTGAAAATTTTAGATACTTTGAAAAGATCATTAAAAAGTAAAGGGCTTAAAACACTGGCATCAAAAGAACCTGAAGATTTATTAAATCAGAAAACAGCCTCGTGCCCATATAACTTAGTTTTACAATTTAATATAAATATATAACTAACTATATTAATATATATATATTATTTTATTTTTATTGTACTTAATATTTATAAATTATTTCCCAATCAATAAAATGACTATGACTTCTCAGCAACAAAAAAAGAAAAAAAAAATATAACTGCTTGATTTTTGATCGGTTTTTCTCGATGATATCCTTTTACTAACTCTCAACCTGAGTAACTGAAAATGCTGTTGCAAAGGCCAAGTTTTGGATCGACAGAAGTTAAACCTAGTCACTATATGTCAGACCTTTTTCTTTATTATGCGCAATATCTCTACGGATACCCCCACCACTGGAGTCAGTGGGGGAGGTTATGTCAGACTTGAACCGACTAAAAACGCACGCCACTGTGTAAGTTGCCGGAGGTGAGATTATCTGAGACATAACCCTCGCATCCTGGCCGGCCCAGGACCGTCTCTTCTGAGACGGCCCTCTTCGGGTGTGGGGACCTCGGCACCCTATCTCGTCCCCGGGCATGGAGTATCGCACATCGCGTGCCGCCGCCGCGACCTGCTTCTGCTAGGGTGACAGGTGGCTCCAACCGTCACCCCCAAAGCCGGAGGTCATTTTCAGACCTCCGACGCCCAAGTCGCCTCCGCTCGCAGTCCGCACGGTTTGCGAGTCTCCTTCGCTCCCACTCCATATAAGTAGGAATTACTGGCTCACTGTATGCCACACCTAGTCATGGACTCTAAAAAGAAAAATATAAAAATTTCAATAGGGAAGATGGATTCAAACTATCCGGAACGTGGAATCCAGTGATTAAGATACTAAAACCAAAAAACACAGTGCTTAACTGACACAGTGAGTGTAGTGTGTCGCCAGCCTAAGCGTTCATAATAAAAGTAAAGGTGGGTAGGCGCTCAAAAAATGTTCCCCGCATACCTCTCGACGATTGCAGGCTAGCCGTCCGTGACCGCGGGTGCTGCAACGCATCCGAAACTTCGGCAGAAATAGTAAGTTCCATGATTTAATATTTAATATGTTGTATAATTATAAAAATAGTCTTAGACTTTCTGATGATCTATTGGGTTCGTAACAATTAGGATAATCAGGGTCAATTTTCCACTGAAACAGCTGAGAGAAGCGTGGGAGTTCGTGCAACCGGGAGATGGACTGCTGCCCTTCCTTTACTTCCAAATGACTATCGAAGCTTTTCTCCCGTAGATAAGGTCCAAAATGGTTTGTAATATTTGGCCTATAAAAACCGCTGTTGGCCGCTGCTCTTTCACGGGGAATTGATCCTTAATATTAAGTTGTCAGCTGCTGAGGTCAATGACTGAGCTGATCTATCTGAAAAAGATACTTTACATGTTAAGTCAAGTGATTCTCTAACGTCATCACCGTGAAGATTTTAAAAAAGGAACGTTGTTTTGAAAGAAAAAGAAAAATAATAGAAAAAAAACATGTATTAAACAAAAACATCGGCCGAGGAAAGAAAACTCCTTTCATATTGCAATTATGAATAGGTACACTAAATATTCCAAAACTGCTTCGTTGTCTTTGTATCTTGGAGATATTTAAAAAAAAATGCTTTAATAGGTAAGTACCTCTGTGTAAATTGCATAGAAGGTACCCTCTCGCTGCATTACTTCGATACTTGAAAAAAAAAATGTCTAGTCTATAAAATACAAAGAAATATTTTCCCTTACCATGTTATGAAACAATTTTGAATCTTAATTATAAATGATTACATTTTTAACATAAACAACTAAAAATATAGTAAAATAACAATGTCAATGAAGACGGCAGGTCTTATTCGCATCTTCACGAGCAATGGCTACGCTAATCGCCGTTGCTGACTAAGATATCTCTAGAAGTCATTTAAATTATACTTATAATTAATCAATATAATATTTACCTTAAACTAGGGTTACTTTGGAACATTAAAAAAAAAACAAAATCTATGGTTTTCCTTACGATTACTGAGTAGTGGACACGACGGTATTCCCGCCCAATATTGCGTGTAATTTTTTTTATTATTATTATCGTAAACTGTACATTTAATAATAATATGTCCTGTAAAAGTTAAACTTCCTTATGACAAATAGTTTTAAAGATATTTGATTTTAAAAATTCAATTTCTCGAGCCGCCCTTAATAGCTCCATACAAAATCGTGACACGTGTGCTGACGTCACAAGGCGCTGGCGTGTTGTTGAAATGTATGGGACTGTATGGAGTGCAAGAGAATGTCGCGAATCGTCATTTATCTCATCTACGGTGCGTTTACGCGTATACAGTGCATAAATAAGGTTGATTTGAAATTTAATAAGTTGTTAATAATCTAAATAGTTGTAAATTTTGCTTTAATTCGGATTGTTTATATTTTGATCTATTTTGGGAATTAAATTTAATGAAAAGTCATATTTTCAGTTTAGTTAGGCTATATCTTAGTTGACTATGCATATTTTTAGATAAAATACTAAGACATTAAGTAGTATTGGTAATAATTCGATAACTCAGGACAGTACCTAATTGAGCAGACCGACTGGGAAGTACCTCCACCCTACAGAACACCGCGGTCTTAATAACTTCGTGTTGTGTTCACGGCGGTGAGAATAATTTGTCTCTACCACGACCTGTGCAGAACAAGATGGCAGAAATCGTTTAGGGATCACTCGCCGCTGATACACACAAATTTTATTATAAATAGGCTATTTTATTTGACAAGGTCGGCGATTCTTCTCAAAACTGCTTAATATGTTAGCATGTCCTAAAAAAATATGACTTGTAAAATTATTTATTGCTTAGTGAAATTATGACTTTTCATAATTTTTAATTAAAAAAATTTTTTGCGAGCGTGGAAACAGTAGGCCAAAGCCTCCCAACATTGGGAGAGGCCTAGTCCAGCAGTGGACTGCGATGGGATAGTTGATTGACGTGTAAACATAACGTAGACCGAGATAAATGCGATAATCTATTGAACTTCATTCATTAGCAATAATTGCAACCGGCGCGTCACGTCCTAACACGTTCGATTTTGTATGGAGCGTTTTCTGGTGGCGCAGCGAGAGAAAATACACTCACAAAAGTAATAGTCATAAGAATATTTTACTTTAACGGTTCAATATAATAGATCGTTACATATGAAACTGCCGTTTTTTTGAAGAAATTGGGAGGAAACCCAATTTTCAGTACTAACATTTTTGCATTTTTTTTAGGAATGACATATACAAATTATATGATTTTTTTTTGTGTATGAATGAGACGAGATTAACCTAAGAAACACTTTTATTACATTTTTGAAAAGTGACAACAGTAAAAAAGTATCTAGGTAATACGTAATTTAATTAACAATCAAAATGCGATAGCATTTATAAAGTACTGTTTTTGAAGATCGAATTTAATTTATCAACCGGCCAATAAAAACAAAATTTAATACAAGAGTTGTCAAATCTTGAAATCAACTTTAAACACATAACATAACATTGTGTTTGTGAATGATCTCTGTACTGTGTGTGCAAAAAAGAATTAAATAAATAAATAAAGAAATAGCTATTAAATTACAGGAATAACGAATTCATGAAACTGTAAGATTTCGGTAATTTCAGGTAGGTAAAGACCTAATATTATTACAAAGAGGTTTTAATACGAAAGTTTAAAAAAATTGTCAAACGACCTATTGTAAACGAAGTAACCAATACCCATAATATGTGTTTAAAATAACCCCACTTTAAGGTATTCATAGTTTAATTATTTAATTATCCCTTTGAAACTATCTATGACATTTTTGTTTAATGTCAAAAGTTAGAGTAATTTTTTATACCACTTAGGTGGCAGACAAGCGCACGGCCCACCCAATGGAAAGTGGTTACCGTGGCCTATGGACGTGTGTAGCACCAGAGAAGCCAGACTCGCGCTGCCGACCCTGTAAGCACAGAGTATCTGTGCTGTCAGTGTAGAAGAGAAAGCAGTACAAGCCTAGTCTTCCCACTGACAGCACGAATTCTCCAGTGAGCTCTGGCTACACTACGCTGGGAACACAACACGAAGTAATTATGGCCGCGGTATTCTGTAGGGCGGAGGTACTTCCCCAGTCGAACTGCTCAATTGGACGGTAATACCGACGTGTCCTACTACTAGATAATGATTATAGTACAAAGAATTACACATAAAATCTTAGGTTATTTATATAAAACATAGTAAGTATAAGAGGGGACAACACTAAACTTAATTCCATCAGATTACTGGATATGTATATTATTAGACGCTGCAAGGCTCAATCCCTGTCCCCGACGAAGGCCAGATCGAGAGACATGGCTCAGGGTCGGCCGGGGTGCGAGGGATATGCCTGTCAACCTCACCTTTAGCAACCAACAATGACCCACAGGCGCCGTGCGTTTTAGTCGGTTCGAGTCCGACATAACCTCTCTCACCGGCTCCGACGGGGAAGTACTTCCTACGAGCCAGTAATGCTCGCGAAAGAGGAGGCAGGACGGGCGCTGCAGCTGGAGCGAAGAAGAATCGCAAGCCACGCGTACTGAGGCAACTCGAGCGTCTGTGGTCGATGAATGACCTCCACCCCCTTTAACGCAGGCCTGGGGGTGATGGGTGGAGCCGCCTGTCAAAAGCAGGGCGCTCTGTGCAGATAGGGACTCTGTCTTCCCACACCCAAAGAGGGCCAAATCGAAAGAGGTTGCCCTGGGTGCGAGGGATATGTCCGTCAACCTCACCTTCGGCAACCAACAACGACCTACAGGCACCGTGCGTTTTAGTCGGTTCGAGTCCGATTTTAACCTTTTTTTGCAGGGGTAGTCATTTCGTGATCGTCAATTGAGCACGCGTCTACTAATGATAATTATACATATTTGGGAATCTGATCAGACTATAACTAAACGGCAAAAGTCTAGAATGAGATATGGCGTATGGAGGTACTTTACGCATGTACACTCTCTCCCTCTGTCTCTCAACTTAAGAACAGTCAGGCTTGTCGGAGGTGTAAACGCCACTCTTCTCTCCTCCACCAATCCTTTGACCTCCTGATAAGAAGACTTGTATCTTTTCTTTTATAACATAACGTTCCTCTTGGTTGGACCTCTTCTCCTCTTTCCTTCAGCCTTAATTTCTATGATATTTTTAAAAAATAAATCAGATATTATCAGATGACCAATGCATAATTTAAGCATGTACACTGCTGAACAAAAATAAAGACCAAAAAGAAGCTTTTCATTGACCTCGTGATTGGTTAATCTTTAATTCTAATAATGCATGATTGTTTAATTAGCGCACCTCGGACCTCGCACATCGCACTACCATCAAGAATACAGTCATCATCAGATCGACCTTGACTGCTAAGTCTCAAAATGATCTTAATACCCAAGTAACAAGCGAAGACCGAACGAAAGGTGTGCACCAAATTTCAGAACAATGAATCAAGAGGAAAGAAAACCAACGTTTTAAGATAATTTTGAGTAGGGTGAACTCATCTAATGATGTATGGTATTATTATTTTTATACCACTCAGGTGGCAGACAAGCGCACGGCCCACCCAATGGAAAGTGGTTACCGTGGCCTATGGACGTGTGCAGCACCAGAGAAGCCACACTCGCGCTGCCAACCCTGTAAGCACAGAGTCTTTGTGCCGTCAGTGTAGAGGACAAAGCAGGACAAGCCTTTAGACATCCCACTGACAGCACAAATTCTCCCGTGAGCTCTGGCTACCCTACTCACCACTGGGAATACAACACGAAGCTATTATAGCCGCGGTATTCTGTAGGGCGGAGGTACTTCCTCAGTCGGACTGCTCAATTGGGCGGAAATACCGGCGTGTCCTACCTCCTATAATTGGTATTGGGTTTGAGTGCTAATATTGGGCTGTGCGAGTGAAATTAATGATTTAAAATACAACCTTAGGCCACGGTAATGGAGCACAAAGTCGTCTGCAAAGTTTGTGGCCGCTCGAGTGAGCGAGATAGTAACAACTAGCGGTTTTGTCAGTTCACGCGCATTTTTTTGCCGATTTCGGCAGTGTTTGTGAAGTGGTGGCGAACTTTGCTCTACTTCTGTAAGTATTTAGAAGCAAATAAAGATCTATTCTTATTCTTTCCTACCTTGTTTCTAATGAAATCAGGACTCACGGACTTAAAGAGGTCACCACGGAATTAGGCAAGTTGACTTGCTTTAGCAAACTTGGTATAACTTTTAGGTTTCTAGAAAAAAATGTGATTAATTGTGGCTATATTTCTCATAAAAGTCTGATTGAAACTCATGCTAAGACTGAATTAAAGTAATTAATAATTTATTGGTAATTTATAACTTAAATGCCTTTTGTCACGAAATTAGATGAGTTCACCCTACGTTGGTTTTTTTTTTGGCGAACCCAGACCTTCACTCAAACTTCCGCCAATAGCCGTGGTTATAGTAAAAAACAAAGGAGTTTGGTCAGAATTGAAGAATATGATCGGAACGAACGATACCATCAAGAACGAGCTGATGCTCGAAAATCAAGTTGACTGATTACATAATTTTGATTGATTGCTTGCAATTCAATTAAATTCTTTTTAATGCTTGCAACTCAAACACACCAGAAGAAAGAACCGAATGACATTTGGCATAAAGAATTTAAGTCTAGAATAATACACATAGAAAAAAAAATTAGGGAATTAATTAATAACAGCATGAGAACTGTTGTAAACGAAAGTAAATATGGTCAAAACAACGGAAAAAATAAATTATACTCGTTATGAAGTACGGGGGGTGTAATGGGGTGTATTTTAAGGGTGAAAAATGGTTTGCCACGGTTTGCGACGAATCTATGGTAAATATAAATTCAACCGTCTCATGCCCTTATTAATTTTTTCCCATTTTGCTCATTTTTGACGTTATCTGCATCGGCCTAACCCGGGAAGGTCCCCGAGAGCAGCGGTAACGGAATCAGTATGAAACGTGGATGGAGTAGAGACAGTTAGCCAGAGCCAGACAAACCGGTTGATTGATAGCAGTTTCGAATAAAAAAAAAATCTAAATACAATTCAATAAAAAACCGTATGGAAATAATTTGGCAAAAAGAAATACCATCCCCATACATTATTCCTTTCACTGGTGATCCATTCATTATAAAAAAAAAGAAAAATTATTGACCAAATTAATACTTCCAGATGATTTTGCTAACGAAACTGTGTCCAAAATCTTTTCATCCGAAATGGCTACAATTTTTTTTTAAATATGGGTGTATATTCACAACTTCCTGCTTCGTTGCCAATCTTTCAGGCCAGAATTATGTCTCTCGCCAAATACATGACTGATTTCAGATGTCAAAGTAAGATTCAAGTTACATGGCACACATAAAAAATGTGTGTCATTTAATTTCCTGATGTAATTATAGATCAACAATTTTTCATATATAGCCCTGTAATTCTTAGCTGTAGCAGATTGCACAGCTGTATCATAGACGTAATATTTTAAATTATCTTTATTAACACCACCATTGATTAATCTCCAGTTTTCGTGATCATGATTATATCTGGTATGTGCCATGAAATCATCTGTATAAGACTGGCAAAGTCCACAATAATATATATAATCAACATCAGGATTTATTGGTTCCATTTCGTGATTTTCCCATAATTTTTCCCTTTGATATTTGTGTGACTTGCCTTCAGCATGTTCGATAAACTGGTTTTTATTCATAGTCCTATTGCAAATGTTACAGTGTGTCTGGTTTCTGTTAACATCAGTACATTGTTTTAACAGTTCTGTCAACCACGGATCGCTGTCTCCGCTGCTGCAGCTCTCACTATAACTGCTGTTGGACATATCTGTTCTGTAAATAAATAAATATTATAAGTCAAAGTCAAAGTCAAAAATCATTTATTCTGTATAGACTATTATGTCGGCACTTACAAAACGTCAACAAAAAAGGAACATGAATATCAGTTTAGTAATTGGACCACCGCTGCACCGGTTCGAAACGCGGTCCCGACTGGGAAGACTACGGCAAGAAATTCAGCGGGCATTTCTTTTTTTTTGTCTATTTACAAACATACACTTAGTCTACTTAATTTAAATACAAAAATTTACTTGGGTAGCATAGTTAAGCGAACAGCTCATTTCCAAGCTTGTTTATTATCCAAGTATTCTTGGATTTTATAATAGCCTTTCTGGCACAATTTACTTTTAACAATATTTTTAAATTTATACACAGGTCCCTATAGAATATTGTCATTGTAAGATAAACAATCTTGATAATAACAATAATAAATAATGATGCAGAAGGCAGTTCTGCTAGGCACGGCACTCTATCACAATAAACGGGATATTTACCATGTTTCATTGTTTTGAGTTTCCGATATTTCGGCGCTGTTGCGGTTGTTGATCATGGTGCTTGCAACAGCGCCGAAATATCGGAAACTCAAAACAATGAAACATGGTAAATATCCCGTTTATTGTGATACTAACCAAATGAAGTTTTAACTTGTGATATGGGGGGTCCTAAGCTATGGATTTTGTTTTAGTTAAGTAAAAAAAGCTGAACAGATGTGGATGAAAAATAGCACAGAGATAGATTATAGTTCAGAATAATACCTATACAGATAAATGTAAAGGGCTTTAAGAGGAGAGTAGTAGGTGTTGCACACATGCATTGGCCACGGCGCCCACTTTCCATTAGATGGACCGTGTGCTTGTAATAAAAGAAAGCCCAAGAAAAGACGGATGAAAGCTGATCACCTCTATGGTGTAGAGGTGCTATGCAGCAGGAGGTACAGGTTTGATTATCTCAGTGCAAATACACACATCAACAAAGTCTAGGGAACAAGGACATTTCTAGTTTTTATTTAAAAACCCTTTCTTGTAATAGTGAGTGTTTTATATCAATAGAAGGGTATTTTTATACCGTTTTTAATTTGAATTTTAATAAAAACATTTTCATACCTATTTTTTTTTTTTTTAAGAAAGAATTGAATAGTCCCAATATTGAGTATTACAACCTTCTATGATTAGGCACAAAAATAACGAGGTAGTAAGAAATACAGTAATTAACCGTACTTTAAACGTTTTTAATAATCTGTAGGACCTCCTAAAGCATTAGCAACAGCTCGACAACGGCGTGGCATACTTAGTATGAGATTGTCAATCATCGTCTGTGGAATATGGCTCCATACACTGCGAAGGTGTAAAAAAAGTTGTTCTTCAGTGTTCAGATTTTCCAAAGAATCACTGAAAGCTCTTCTCCCAAGCAAATCCCAGGCATGCTCTATGGGATTGAGGTCGGCAGACTGAGCAGGCCATTCCAACGTCGTCATATTGTGCTCGCTTAACGCATTGACCACTACCCTCGCGGTGTGTGACCGTGCATTATCTTGCATGAACATAAAATCTTGACCGAACTGCTGTCGATGAGGGATTACCATGGGGTGTATAACCTCCTGAATGTATTGGTTTGCATTCAAATTGCCCCGTATCCAAACGAGGTAGGTCCTTCCACCAAGGCGAATTCCAGCCCATACCATGATTGTTCCACCTTGGTAAGGATGAACTTCTTGCGGATTCTGGAGACGACTCCGACGTCCAGGAACTCGCCATATACGCACTCTTCTCGAATCAGGATGAAAACCGAAGCAAGATTCGTCGGAAAACAGAACCCGTGCCCATTGATGGTCGGTCCACTGTAAATGTGCGTTAGCCCACAATAAGCGACGACCTCGATTTCCACGTCGAAGAGCTGGAACCCTAAGCGGTCTGCGAGCATAAAGATTGGCTTCGTGTAGTCTTCTTCTGACAGTTTGATCGCTAATAACCACTTGATGCTGAGCCTGGAGGCCTGCGACCAACTGACGAGCAGTAATCGTGGGTTGCCGCCTTGCGGAATTTTGCAAGAAACGATCTTGTCGCGGGGTAGTAACCCTATTTCGTCCCCTGTGACGTTCGGCAACATCCCCTGTAGACCTGTAGCGTGCCCATAATCTGCAAATTACGCTTGGTTGGGTGTTGACAGCATCCGCTACGTCGCGTTGAGTTCGTCCAGCTTGCAGCATACCAACAGCCCTTAACATCTATTCGCGACTTAAATGACAACGTGACATGATGACTACAGTCACAAAAATGCACAAACCATACGTAAAAGACGTATTATTGATAATAAACGTTATTTACAATCAAAAAAAAGAATTTTTATTTTGCCTCAGAGAAACTGCACAATCAAACACTTTCAAAAGTTTTCCCTCCATATTCGAAAATCATTACTTATTTAAATTTATTTTTAAATTTCGAACAACCCTGTAATCTACTTTATTCTATTTTTATTTATTTGCTGCCAGTTATTTGCAAAACAAGATTTACACGAAAAAAAATAATTGGGGTCATCTTGTTCCCTAGACTTTGTTGAGGTGTTTATTTACATGCATATGTATATCTGCATTGGTCTGAGTGTTTCTATGTTTAATAACATAACATAAACTCACGTCTATATTCCCCGAAGGGGTAGGCAGAGGTGCTGGCACCCATATTTTCCAGTTTATGTTTAGGTCCCAATGTAATAGGTGGCTAGCCTATTGCCATTAACCAGGCACTTATAAACCTGCGATGAATACATACATAACTTCGAAAAGTCATTGGTGTGAGCCATGGTAAAACCTGAGATCGAACCCGAGACCTCGTCTCAGCAGTCCATTACCCATACCACTAGGTTATCGCGGTTGTATAATATGTATGTATTTAAAAAAAGTATCTAAGTAAGCTTATCCACATTCTAGATTCCATAACACAAGCTAGTTAAGCTATGCTTACCATGGGTCTAGATGGCGTTGTGTAGAATGTTCTACATATTTATTTATTCATTTATTATATGGGAATGACATATGACTGGAATGTTTGGAAGAGAATCACACTGAATTGAGACTTTGCGATAATTTCTAATAATTGGGACAAGAGCAGTTCAATTCTAGAAAAGCAAAACCACTGTCATAAGAAAAACACTACAAAAAATGGCATTAAATATTAAACTTTATTTCTATACGGTTAAAATCCAAAATTAAATGTTTCATTGCACTTTTTCATTTGCTCGGCAAAAAGGCTTTTAATTTTGGACTTTAAAACATTGACTTAAAATTATATTAAATTGTTTACCTATAGCTATTTTTTTGCCTTAGGAGAATCAAGATCCTGGGTAAATTTTGACCCACCCGACCCGTTCACTCATCAACTTCTCCCACTGGTGGGTGCAAGGGGAATTTCTGTTTACCTGTACACCCACTGCATCATGGCCGGAAAAGTATTGATATCAATTCAATCTACCACTCCTGCACAAACTGGCCACTTCATTTACTATTGTACATAGTGTACCTACACATAATCTAAGTTCTGATATGGATTCTAAACTTCTATTTTAGTTAGTTACTCTTCCATGCAAAGATAGCTGAACAGGTAACGTTTACATTTAACACTTATATTCATTATAGTGTTATATTGGGCATGTCAATTAGACTTCGCCTTGCCTGATGGTAAGCTGAAAACAAAGTATCAGAAAAGAGGGGCGCCAGTAATTACATATACTATGTGACAATATTGACACTCAGCTTGACGACCTCATAATATGCTTTTTCACGCCCCGCTTAAAGGACTCGGGACTGTAGGGAGAAGGAAACACATGAGCTGGTAATGAGTTCCAGGCCTTAATGGTGTGACAAAGAAAAGAGTCACCGAACCGATTGGTTTCTTGATCAGATACTATGAAGCACTGAACATGTTGTGCTGTATAGGAAAGGGGAGGGTGGGACTGATTGAAAGAGCTCAGAACATTCACCATGGTACAGACGGTATAATACTGCCAAGGACGTAACATCTCTACCCATCTATAAGGGCTTTAGGTGTTCGTTGTAGTTTGAAATAGTGGCTATATTATCTGTCCTATATAATTTAAACCCGCAAACAAGTTACGTATTTTACATGGCTGGAGACGCGACTACTAAACTGTACTAAACTAGTTCTTATAATATAGAAAAGATTAAAGATTATATTACCTTCAGTTGGTGAACGTTTAGAACGAGGTATAACCACAGAGTGTAGTAGTATAACGTTGTATTTTTTATTGTAAAACACTTAATTCCGAGTCAAGTGATTTAATCCTTTGATAACAACATAGATTTTCTTGATCGCAAAGTATAATCCAATAAAATGATATTATATGCACATACAATTGCTTTTTTTATTCATTGGCCAATATTATATGTGCATTAAAGTGTACACAAAGATCAATAGCAAAGATACTTGACTCCAAAGAGGAGAACAAAACAAAGACGGATTATAAAAATAAGACAATAAGTTCGAAAACTTGACTCCAACTTAACTCCAAAGAGTATATAAGAGGGAAGAGAAGGCACTACGAACGATAGAGTTCAGCTGACTGGAAATAACCGTTCATTCGTTCATCTGATTACAATCCGCCGGGTAGAGACGTGCCAATGAAATGTTCTACGATAATCGCCTAATCGACTATCGATTAAATTGGTTGATTAATCGACTCATACCGATTATTGGTTAATCCCAATCGATTATTCATGCCTTTCAAATAATATGGGAAAGCGAATTAAAATTTCCAAACAAATATTTTTACATTTTTATTTGACAAAAAAAAAACAGTATAATTCACATTCTGATAATCATGTAATGATCACCTTATGAGACTTTATACAATACATTTTAATGCACGCAAAACCAACTTAAAACTAGGTGACAATAGATAGTTCATTTATTTAATAAATTTCAACCTATTCCAATACATGTAGATACAAAAAGTGGTAATGAAAAAATCATAAGTACCTACTTACGTGATAATGACATTCATTGTCATTTACATGGGTTAAGCCTTATCTCGAATGTTTACTTTTTCGATTTAAATTTATGCAACAAAATAAGTACTGACATAAGTTATATTAAGATTTATTTTACAATCACAGCCCAAGTTATCACAAAATCTCCTGATAACTTGAGATGTAATTGTAAGATTTACGATAATTTATGGTGAAATTAAGATTTTTGAGAGACATTTTTGAGTGTAAATTATCATTATTAATATAACATGATATTCTATTATTTATATAAAGTACACGAATTGATTTATTTAGTTTTCAATATAGTGCTTATCAGTCAAAATTATATATAATATACTTACCTATGAACTTTAATATGAATTGAAGTTATGTGGACATTGATAAATTTAATATTACGATCCTCATTTCATTGACATCTTATATTTACAATTCAATTAAACATAATATAACATAAACGTACGCCTATATCCTCGAAGGGGTAGGCAGAGGTGCTAGCACCCACATTTCTCCAGTTTATGTTTAGGTCCACAATTAAATTATGTGTAGAATATCCTAGAAGAAAAATTAATTCAAAATTGACATTTGTTAACAATTACTAAATAATACTAATTCAAACTTAATATAGTTGGTATAGTTAGTAAGTAGTTAAATAATAATATAATTTGCGTATTATGTACAAGATTCATATGCCTGATGACAACAAAAAATTTAAAATATTAATAATGTTTCCTACTAATAAATTTCATTTCATTGGTACATGTCTAGGCGATGTAGATACAAATTTAGGGAAATAATAACAGCAGAGCTGTTGGGACTAAAAAGAAAAATGGTTAAAGCAGGGAGTAAAATAAATTAAACTAACTATGAAGTACGGGGTGAAATAGGGTGCATTTTAAAGGTGAAAAATGGTTTTCCACAACTTGTATGGGAACGTTTTTCGTTTTTCAGATTACCTTACAGTTTTGGAGCAAAATTGGCAAATATGATTTTTTGGTTTTGTATTCTCATCTGCTATCAGTATTTATTTATTTACATACTGTTAGCAATATACACACTAAAATGCTTATATGCTATCTGTTACAGATTCGATGATTACTTTATATAATAGTAAAGTATTATCTATATTTATATATTACAATGTCAATAGATGCATTAAAATTATAAAGTCAAATAAATTAGAATTCATTTTACAGCTCATGAAATTACATAAAATGATTTAAACATGAAATTAAAAATGACATAGATGCCTTCCTACACCTTACACTAATAGCTACTCCATCTTCATTATCTAAACTTTTTCATAACTCAGTTGAAGTTGGAATGACGTTGGAGTCGTCTAACTAAGATGCAGCTGAACTTCGATATTTCCCGTGAAGCGACAGCCATCTGACCTCCATAACCAATTGGCGATATCTATGTTCTGTAGTTAAGTCGGACTTTTGAGGGTTCCAACCAACCGACGCTACGGGTATACCGTGCCATTATTTGCACTGCGGGGGGTATCGAGCCCACGCCGCGCCGCCTGCGTACCCACTGCGTTCACAACCGCCACGCTAAAGAGGCTGTCCGACATGCCCCACAGCTTCTTTTTCAACAAAATTTGGTGTAATTTTACCTCTTCATGTTTCAAACACGATCAAATTTACTTGGTAATAAATATAAATAATAACAAAAAGGATTTACTGTAAATAACGAATCATTTTCATAATATTTAAATGTAAATGTTTTGAAAATTAATATTTTCAATTTAGTGCTTTCTGCTTTTTCTGAAATATATAATATTTTTCAGAAAACATATATTTACTAACTTTTTGTTGCTTATTTCACTCAACCAATACCAATTCATACACACATATTTGAGCACAATAAACACTATTTGAACACAATTTGAGCATGAAAATAAGACGGAAATATGAATATATTGATGAAAAAGCAATGTGATTATGTTTGAAACATGAAGAAACAAAATTTGGTGAAAGTATACTTTTACAAAATTTTGTGTAAAAAAGAGGTTATCTGACAGATAAGAACAAAAAACATTATTTTCCAATTTTTTCGATACATGTAGTGTCCCTATTGTTTAGCAAACAACATAATGACAAAACATTTTATAAACAACGTTTGAAAAACTAATCATTTGACAAACTTTCATTTCGAAAACATATTACTTTAAAAATAATCATTTGATATTATAATACAGGATATAGTACAGGATATAATATTTCATTTAAAAGATTTTATTTAAAAGAAGTTCATTTGACTAAATCCAGTCAGTAGATAAATGTATTAGTAATTAATTTTATTTCTCATTTTTGACGCTATCTGCACTGCCCTATTTGCATCTTAAACATAGAAAGGTTAAAATTCAATATTGTTTCATTGTCTGGATGTGAGCTTGCGAGTAACCTTTATCCTCAGTAACTTAGAGCAGATATAGCGGGTTTAGGCTCATAAGAAGGCTATCAATGAGTAGTTGTTAAACAGATGCTAATCGTAGCACTAGTTCCGGGGGCAACTCGGACATGAAATATCTCATCCTTGCTTAAATTAGAAAGTTTCAAAAATAAATAAAGCCGGCGGAAAGAATTTAGAAATAAAAATAATTAAAAAACCCCCGTTACAAAAACGTTCCCCAAAAAGTAAAAAATAAATTGGATATGTTAAGCTTTTAACTCTGATATACCTAGTAATATATTTGATTCATACGTTGTCATGTCGGGGAGAGCTTGGATCGCTCCGATAACATGATGGAGTGCTTTCCCAGTTAGGGTCCCCCGACATGATAACGCTTGAATCAAATATTACTAGATATATCAGAGTTAAAAGGTTAACCAACACAATTTATTTTTAACTTTTTAACCCCCAACGCAAAAACGACGGGGTTTTATAAGTTTGACGTGTGTGTGTGTATGTGGTGTGTGTCTGTCTGTGGCGTCGTAACTCTTGAACAGATGAACCGATTTGGATTTAGTTTTTTTTGAAAGGTATATTAGACGGAAGTGTTCTTAGCTATGCTTGAAAAAAAAATCGGTCCAAGATGGCCGCCGCTACAAAACGACGGATTACAGTTTTTATTGCAACTTCCTTAATATGGGTATCAAATGAAAGGTCTTGACTAGTAGAATACTTTCATCTTTACTTTCAATTATAAAAATTTCAAAACCAAGATGGCTGCCACCACAAAATGGCACATTTTATTTTACAACTCCCTCAGTATGGGTATCAAATCAAAGAGCTTGACGAGTTTAAGAAATGTTAAATAAAAATTAAATTTAAATACCCCCGTCAGTAAAAATTAAATTTAAAATTTTAAAAGCCCCCCCCCCCTGTCACAAAAAACAACCCTCAAAAAGTCGAAGATAAATTGTGTTAGTTAGCCCTATAACTTTGATGTACTAGTAATACATATTTTGATTCAAGCGTTGTCATGTCGGGCGGACCTTGGATCGTTCCGATATGACGGAATGATCTAGCAGCTAGGGTCTATTAAATTGATCTACTAGTCAAACCCTTTCATTTGATACCCATATTGACAGAGATGTGAAAAAATATGAACTCCGTTATTTTCTGGCAGAGGCCATCTTAGACAAATTTTTTTCAAACACCTAACAACTCTCCCGTCTAATATACCTTTCATACAAAAAAAACCCAAATCAAAATCGGTTCATCCTTTCAGGAGCTCCGATGCCACAGACTCGCACACATACACGTCAAACTTATTACACCCCGCCGTTTTTGCGTCGGTGGTTTCAAATTAAAGATCATCGGAATACTCTGAGCCTTTAACCCGACCCAGTTGGGATCAGTTTTCCATTTTGGGGGCTAACTGCGAAACGGTTAAACTTCGATATTTTCCGTGAAGAAACTACCTCCACAAAAAAAAAACAAGCATTAAGATATAAAGTTCGGACAAAAACACATGTACATCAACAAATAAGATATGTGTCTAACTTGCACTTTACGCCTAGTACCGTTTGTGCGACTGTTTATTTACCCAAATAAATAAAATAAAGCAAAAAATAGACGTTGGAATCATAATGTAACTATGATAGGTATATTAAAGTTAAAGAACCAAACACAACATTACTTTTTATTTATATTTGGATGGTTTGTTTTGTGTCGGAGTGTTAGTGTTTTTTCTCAAAGAAATCCTAATAAAAACTTTTACTTACTACTACTACTTAACATAAATATGCAATTTTTATTAACATTGATTTGATAGAGGGAGGCCAGAGATGCCCTCCGAGCAGAGATTAAGCGGGCGAAAGCTGCGGCTTATAAGGAGCTCATGGAGACGCTGGAGCGGGACCCATGGGGATGCGACTCCACCACCTCGGTCACCTGTGGCGCCCAGGGTGGTAGTTGACGACGAAGTCCCCGAGGTCACTTGGGTAGAACTGCAGCTGGCGGTGCGAAGGCTTAGAGCCAAGAAGAGCACCGCCCCGGGACCCGACGGCATTCCAGGCCGTGGGTCCTAGCTCTGAGAGAAGACGGTCTCGAACCCCGACTGAGAGGGTTACTGAGCGGGGCCAGTTTCCGAAGATGGGGAAACTGATCCCCATCCGAAAGGAGGGTCCCCCGGCCGACGAACCGTCCGGCTACCGGCCCATTGTGTTGCTCGACGAGGTGAGCAAGCTCTTTGAAAGAGTTATTGCGAAGCGCCTCGTCGAGCACCTCTCTGGTAGGGGGCCGGACCTGGCGGATGCCAAATACGGCTTCCGTTGTGGTCCACAGTGGATGCCATCATGCGCGTGAGGACTTTGACGGAAGAGGCATTCACCCGGGGTGAGGTGACGTTGGCGATGTCCTTGGATATCTCCAACGCGTTCAACATCTTGCCCTGGAGTTGCATCAGGGAGGCACTCGTGTACCACGGTGTGCCTCTCTACCTCCACCGCATAGTCGGGGCGTACCTGACGGAGAGAGCCGTCATCTACCCAAGTGCGACCAGCGTCTGTCGGCGTGAGATGTCGTGCGGTGTTCCACAGGGATCGGTTCTAGAGCCGCTCCTGTGGAACATCGGATACAACTGGGTGCTTCGCGGTGAGCTCGGGGACGGCGCCGCCGTCACATGCTATGCGGACGACACGCTAGTGACGGCGACCGGGGATACATACCGCGAAGCGACCCTGAGGGCCACGACCGCGGTTGCTCAAGTCGTGGAACGGATCCAGCGGCTTGCTTGGCCTTGAGGTGGCTCTGCATAAATCCGAGGCCATGTTCTTTCATGGACCTCGGCGCACGCCACCACCTGGTTCCAGTCTCACAGTGGGAGGCGCTCTCATCGGCATCAAGCCCCAGATGAAATATCTGGGACTCGTGCTCGACGGCCGGTGGGACTTCGGGAAGCACTTCCGAAGTCTGGGCCCCAAATTGGTGGGCACAGTCAACGCTGCCAACCCGCGCTGATCTCTTTTATGACCAGAAGAGCAGGTAGCAGAGAGCTCAAATAATCTCTTCGTGTTACTTGCGATAGTGCACAAATAAACGGGGAACTCATTAATCGCACTTTTTTAAGCGCCATAAAAGTATTTTGTGATAATCGACAAAAAACTATTTTGAAAAACTAAAATATAATGACATCATTAATATTAAAAAAATAAGAAATGTCTGTCAATCAATTATCAATAAATCAATGATCAAAAACAATATGCAAGTTTACGTGTATTCTGTAAATGTTTGATTCCAACGTCCACTTTTTACCAGTAGGTGATCTTTTTCTATTTTATAACATATATTGCTTACAAATTCTTTTAACATGTCTGAGTCTAAGTTGTTTAGAGTTTAAGGTTCTTTTAGCAAGACGTTTGAATGATAATTTTGCAGTCTGCAATTTCTTGACAATTTTCCTCGTTGACTTATTGTTGACTTAGTGTAGTCTCTCCAACTGAAAATATCAAACCAATATTATTAGTTATATATTATATATCTAAAAAGCAATGACGCTGTTGATAGCTGTTGCTCGCGGTTCGACCTGAGTGGATGTTGGTTATAACAACCAAATATAGACAAGCGTTTTTGACGATTTCTGTCGTTTCTATTACCCAAACCTTAAATGGTCTTCCCCACATGAAATGGGATCGATTAGCACCAAAAAATATTTTTAGACTTTAGCATTTTTCTTGCCGACTTTGCTTCACCGTAACCGACGGTTTTACTAAAATCTGCCGATGTACTTCAGAATATGTTAAAAAGTTAGGGATTTCCCTCACTGCCCCGTTTCAAGAATACAGCTTGTATAGCTATTTATTTTTATTATAATACTAGCTGACCTGATGAACATCATACCGCCATTTTTTTGCCAAACCCGTGGCCCCATCCCAGTACAAATCCCGTTCACGCTACACTTCTCTTTTTTATTTTTACTTATATTATGCAAACCTTGTCCTGATAATAAAGAACACAGCACACGGCCTACCTGATGAAAAGTAATTACCGTGGCCTATAAATGTGTGTAACACCAGAGGAGTCACACTCGCGCTGGCGACCCTGTAAGCACAGAGTTTCTGTGCCGTTAGTGTGGAAGACAAGGCAGGGCAATTCTTTAGTCTTCCCACTGACAGCACAAACTCTCCATCGAGATCTGGCTACCGCTGGGAACACGCCATAAAGTTATTATGGCCGCGGTATTCTGTAGAGCGAAGGTACTTCCTCAGTCGGACTGCTCAATTGGACGGAAATATCGCCGTGTCCTACCGCCTACCAAATTTGTTTTAGTTTAATATTTTTAGTAACGATATCCTTTTGATACCTAAATCCCAAAATGTCAAGTGATTTAAAATGACAAATTCCCTTAAATACTGGTCTACGAAATTCGGGGAGCGCATAACGGCCTACTCGCTACGTTCGCTGTCGCGGCGTATAGTATGTCAATATTTTCGGATCAGGACTAGCGTCGATATGGCTATTTTACAATATAAACTACACACTATGGCCGCGTTTTGACTTTGTACATGTTCCAGTTAATACCTAAAAAAAACCCGTGGTAAATATCCCGGGGCGCGTTACACTATAAATGTGAAAAACCATGTCAGCCTCAAGACATACTTTATACATTCTTAAAGTAAACATTTTGAGTTAAGCTCGCCTTTGTACATCTTCTTTGATGTGTTTTGTGAATGATCTCTGTACTGTGTGTGCATAAAGAATTAAATAAATAAATAAAATAAAATAAACTATTGATAGGTACTCAATACTTACCAATAGTTTGTATAAATTCGGTGGAAGTTGATGCTTCTGTCTCGCCAAAACCCATTTGAGTTATTGGTGGTAATGCTGGAAAAATTGAAATTACAATTAGTACATATCATATTGGACATAATATACAAGTAACATTATGATTTACAAGTACGTTGTCAGTCACGTAGGAACGTTTAACATTGCTGAAGTAAACAGTTTGTATAAATGCCGTGGCCTCTGCACATTTTTCATTTGAGTTATAAATCTCCGAAAGGGCTGCAGAGGTGTATTATTTTCGGTCCCAAGTAATAGGAAGCGAGCCTGTTGCCGTCAAGCGGACACTTTTTAAGTTTAATATCGGATGGAGAACACTCCTATCACTTTTTTTTTATACCACTTAGGTGGTAGACAAGCACACGGCCCACCGGATGGAAAGTGGTTCCTGGCGGTCTATGGACGTGTGCAATACCCGACGAGTCACAATCGCGCTGTCGACCCTTTAAGCATAATTTTTCTGTGCCGTCGAGTCAGTGTAAAAGACAAAGTAGTACAAGACTTTGGTCTGCCCACTGACAGCACAAAAACTCTCCAGTGAGCTCTGGCTAGATTAAGGTTGGGCGAGTTATTTACATGTAACGAAACAAAAGGTATATTCCACTAATCTAATTCCGAGGTTATTATAGCTGGTATTCTGTAGGGCGGAAGTACTTCTCCAGTCGGACTGCTTAATTGGACGGAAATTCCGTGTCCTGCCTCCTAATGTTCTTTAGTTGCCTTCTACGAAATTCTTAGGAAGAGATGGAGTGGCCCTATTCTAATCCACCAGGAACGAACTCGGCATGGTCCGGGAACCAACAAACTGGGTTATATACTGGTTTACTTTAACTGAAACCCAGTATACAATATTAATTTATTTCTTTGCACTATACCGCTGTTACAAGAGCTTTGACATACCTGCGTTGGCATTTTCTTTCTTCGATGCAAAGGAAACTCAGAAAACAACTCGTCTTGTAAAGGTGGGGGCTCCATATTGAGTTTTGGGATGGCATTATCTAGTAATAATCGTTTCCGAGTTTTTCTAAAACACGATGGCAAAAAGTGGGATTCACAAATAAAGCGATTATTTTGAATCATTTCAATAGATAGTGGTACAAGGTCTACCAAACCAGCAGCGCTTCAAATCCAAGCACGACATCTGAAATCAACATAATTTATTGCATATTACAAAAACACTATTTATTATGTAATAACGTCCTCTGGGTAATAACGTCTGTAAGCGATTATGAATTTATCAATATTTCAAAATTATATTTTAGTCACATATTTGAGTAAGGATGCCCAATGTCTTCACCTCTGGTAGTATGGGGTGATCCGAAATAATAGTTAGAATATAAGGTGACTGTTTTAAAATATATGTGTGTATGTGTGTGTGTGTGTGTGTGTGTGTGTGTGTGTGTGTGTGTGTGTGTGTGTGTGTGTCAGTCTGTGTGTGTGTGTGTCAGTCTGTGTGTGTGTGAATGTGCGTCTATGTGTGTGTGACTGTGTGTGTCTGCGCGCGCGCGCGTGTGTGTGTGTGTGTGTGTGTGACTGCGTCTGTGTGTGTGCGTGTCTGTGTGTGTACGTGTCTGTGTATGTGTGTGTTGTCTGTCAGTGTGTGTCTGTGGGAGTGTAAGTGTGTCTGTGTGTGTGTCGGCGTGTGTGCGTGTCTGTGCGCGTGTCTGTGCGGCGCGTGTGCGCGTGTCTGTGCGGTGCAAGTGCGCGTGTGATCGTGTGTATGTGCGATGGGTGTGCGATGGATGTGCGCGTGCGGGTGCGTGTGCACGTGTGGATATGTGCGTGTATGCGTATGTATGTTCGTATGTGCATGCTAATTTACTTAGCAAAAAATAACCTTTTCGATGAAGCCTTCCAATCTGTATCATAAAACTACAGACCGTTTCTTTTCTAATGTTCTGCTTTCATTTCCCTGTTCAACTTCATGTTCAATTATTAAAAATGTATGAATGCATAATATTTTGTATCACAACATATTCCATCTTGCTTTTTCACCAACAAAAATACAATTTCAAAACATACATTATTATTATGCATTAACATGATAATGCATAACTGATTTATGGATAAAATACGATACCTAAATTAATTTTTTTAAACATTTCAATTTATGTAAATCCAAATGATTACGCTCATAGAAGGATGTAGTTGTCACTTGATTATCAAATGGAGAATCTAGTATCCAAACTATGTTGACACAATCGAGTATGGGGTATAATTAACTAAATAAATAGTAATTATTTATATATGTAGGTATTTATAATTATTTTTTATATTTTGACTTTTGACTTCATGGTCTTATGGCACTTTTGACCGTAACTTTTTCTTAAATAATGCTTTTAACCGGGATATTCATCCATTTACCAGAGTAATACAATGATTTGAAAGATTTCGCTCAAAGATCTTAATTACCAACTCATAAATATTCAATAAAACACTAGTCGTCTATTTGTTTGATAGTACCTACCTCGATTGATACAATGTGTGACCAAGAATTTATTATTAATTTGCAAGATTGCAATAAGAATGATCATATGGAGTAGGAGGATAGTGATATCATGATACCTAAACAGGTTGAGTTAGTAATACATGTATAAATATTTAATGTTGCTAATAATCCATAAATAGATTGAGTTAATCAATAGTGTCCCATTACTTGTTCTTACTCGGTAACAACTGTCACAGGAATCATCCTATAATAAATAAATAAAATAAAATAAAAATCATTTATTTCGGACCAGGGTCCATAGTGTGTTAGTAACAATAATCATAATCATAATCACAATATTTTATATCAATATAATTATTATATATTGTTAGTAACAATATAATACTATTAATAGGTACCTAACAAATATAATTGGTAGTTTGAGACGACTACAATAATAGGACACTGTCTACAATCGCGTGCAATCGTACCCAGCGCCCCAGCATCAGACTGTCCCACCTATCGCACAATACGCCCACGATACTGTGTGAGCTCGCCTGTATTCTCCGCAAGAGGGATGCACTACGTTTGCGGATGATGGCATGGAATCCATCGACACTCGCCTCCGCAAACATCCCCGACGCACTACAAAAGCGTGGCAGCCCAATCAGCATCCTGAATGCATTGTTATACTGTACCCGCAGGGCGTTGTATGCCCCCCGCGTATATGCGACCCAGAGACTGCACGTGTAAAATGTCTGGCAATACACTCTAATGAATAGGCTATAGGTATATTAAAGTTAAAGGGATAACAAAAACAATTTATTAACAACTAAAATTTTTTAACAATAATTGATTCTTAATTCATAATTTGTTACATGTAGGTATGTTCAGAACCTGTTTTACTTTATAATTATGTTTTGATTTTATAAATCTTTTGCCAAATATATCAATTATTATTGCACAGATCATGATACTGCGAGGCCCAACATAAGGTTACTTGTGATAATGCTTGGCAATGTCACTTTTGTGTACATTTTAATCTATTTTATGAGTTAATCATCAAAACCAAACTAATTATATTAAATATAGACTTCGTTTGTTTGATAGTTCAAAGTAAACCTAAAATCCTGTTTTATATTGTAAAGGGACTACATTTTGGTAAGAGATCGACTATTTTGGGGACAATTCCTAATAATCTAAGGAATTTAACCATTTTACTTAGGTAATTGAATACAGCTTAATTCTACTACATTTAGGTACATTATAGATAAATGAAGTTTGTTAGAAGCGTTTTTTTAACGGTACACTCAATTATATGCGCTGTATACAATAGAGCTGGTGAATATAATAAAAACGTGTAAACATCGGTTACCAATACAAACCTGTTAAAGCAGATCACAGGTAGGACACAAATTAACACTTATATCTCACAAAATAAACAGCAACTACTGCACTATCCAGCACTACGGAGGAGAAGTTACTCAATTCAACGTAAGTAGTAGACGAAACGTACAAATGGATGTTAAAATCAGAATATTTTCACCAGCAGAAAAGTAACCAAATGCTAAGTACATAGATTATTATGCTAAGTACTTGACAGCACAGCCATATTGTTTGGTTTTTGGTTTGACAATATTGATATTGCATTGCAAACTCGCCACATGATTCTGATTGGCTAACTTGCTGGAGGAAATTGTTGTAACCAATCAAAATCGGAATTCGGCGGATTGTAATAAATGAACCAATCAGTATAAATGTAAAATATGTCTGTAAGCAAAATAGTGTAGTGAAAATGTAAAACTATCTCACTATTAACACTTAGTATGCCAATGCAACCAACATTCCGAAAAAGTGTTTCTGACATGCGATTTCTTATGTTGGTATACCGGTAGCGTAGTTGGAATGACACTATTGACAGAAAATCTGTTTGTAGGGAAGTGACCAGGGCCTGCTTAACTCCACAGAACACTCTTAACTCTATGCACTTGACATTATTGTAGTTTTTGACAGATATTTAGAAGAAAAAAAGTTTAATTTAGGGTATTTGTTTATGGTTAGGGTTTCCCCAATAAATTGATAGGGAATAGACAATTTTGCTTACTAAATATGAGTAGTACATAGACAATGATTGATTCGATTTCAGATTCAGATTTGATGAAATGAATTATGATCGAATTATTTTACAGGATGAATTTTTGTACCCAAATTGGAGGGAAAGTACTCTGAAAATAAATGGCTGTACTAAAAAAAAAATTCCTATGTTTTTAAAAAGAAACAAATCGCCATTCGTAGATTTTTATATAATCTCTTGGCACACCCAGCTATCGAACAGGGGATGCACCATAAGATTATGACGGCGGCTGGAAACGACGGTAAACAGAATACCATCACCATAATGACCTCGTGTTGTATTTCCGGCGGTGAGTAGGGTAGCCTGAGCTCACTGGAGAGTTTTTGTGCTATCAGTGCGAAGAAGGCTATTCCTGCTTTGTCTTCTCGTGTTGCACAACAATAGTGTTAATATACATACATCACTATGTTTAACACCCATATTTCACCATTCATTGAATTTGGTCCCATATAATAGGAGATGAGCCTATTGCCGTCTTCCGGGCACTATTGTTGACTCACGCCATGCATCTGAGGCTGAGTCTGGGCTGTATATATCTGTATGATGTAAAACAGCCCTATCCCTTAGTCGCCTTGTACGACACCGCATGGGAAAAGATGGGGTGGTCCAAATTCTACTTGCCGGTAACCACGCAGCTTTATATTTAATATATTTTTATAAAAATCTTTTATCTGTTGTAAGTCTACCCCAAAAGCTGGGAAAATTATGCTAGCGGGCAGTTTCGCAATAGAGCGAGACAGAGTATTGTTTTTGGACACATTGCGGGATATGCAATTTATTGGTTGAATACGGCTTTTGGCTATTTATTAATCTGTGCTTTTGGTTTGTTCTGTATTCTGTGTAGAATTGACCTTGGGAGTTTTGTTTTGGCGCCAACGCGACGAAGTGTATTTATAGTGTTATTTTATTTTCCGAAATTAGTGTGAATTGGAGTTTTTATGTATAAAAATGGTGAATTTTTAGACATACCGTCTTTGATAATTCACACAAGTGTAGGCAAGTGGCATATTGCAGCAATTGTGACTTTTCGTGTTGGTTCCAAATCTCCCTAGGGAGCTTCTAGTAAAGTCCTCACAACGTTACTGAGGCAGCAATCATCTCATTGATCTACATCATCATTTCATCGTCATCAACAAAATCATCCTTAAGGACCGCAACTTGAAAAGCTCGACATTGGCGTCTCGCCATTAATAATTTGAAAGCGATTCGCTGCAGAAGCTGATGGCTTCTGCAGCGAATCGCTTAATAAAAGAAAAGAAAATAGTTTATTAATTCAAATTCAATACATTATTTAAATTCTTTGACATGAGCATATGACATAATATACTGCGGCCTGCATCTGCCAGCACACCTTGAAGAGGTTGTAATACAGTGGACCTATACATTTATCGAAAATGTATCTTTTACTAACTTTCTGTAACCTGTGTTATGCCAATAAATTATTTGATTTGATTTGATTCTAGACACCATCATAGCTACTTACCATGTAGTAAGATGCAGTGAATCGACGCATTGATGATTTAAAAAAAAGCATAACCCTCCCTTTGTTTCGTCAGGTATTTTTTTATACCACAAGTGGCAGACAACCACACGGCCGATCTTATGGAAAGCGGTCACCGTGGCCAATGGACGTGTGTAACACCAGAGGAGTCACACTCGCGCTGCCAACAACAGCAGTAAGCAGAGTCTCTGTGCTGTTAGTGTAGATATAAATAAAAAAGCAATTATGTTCTATAATAATGTATTTTACTTACATGGTACAATGTCAGCAGATACCTATATGTTATATTATAGTGATACAATACACGCCTTAATATAATGAACAAGTCCGGGCGGCGCGACTAGTCTCAACCGCATCTACTACATAATATCATGCCCGATGCGTTGAGTCGCGATTCTCTCAATTAATTTTAATATAAAACTGTCACAGATTAGTCATGCTTGGCAACGCTTCTAGCAACACTGTTAAGTATTCGATAAAGTTGCCAGCGTGATATTGTTAGACATTTAATAGCGTATGCTAAGTCCAACCATGTCCGGGAACGATCGACTATCATCATATCATGCTTTTACTTCGTATATTACATTTCGAGATGTTCAAAATACGTGTTACCACTGTTCAGTTGTCAACAGTGTTAGTCTCAAAATTTCCGGGCGAATCGCACATTCATTTTGTGCTCGTCATTACAATAATATAACATTATTTGTGTTATAAGTCCTAAATCAAGAAAGTCATGCTTGTCGCAACTCTGCGAGGTTTGTTGCTTGATATACATTGTTATTTTATCCGCTAAGGTACAAGCTTATACCCCATATAATGCTTGCTACACTTATGTCGCTTAGGTATCATTTTTAAAAACGATTTTTCAAGTCTTAACGTCATGTATTTTAAAAACGATTTTTCAAGTCTTAACGTCATGTATTTTCTCAGTAAATGTATACTGAAAATTGTCTATCCTCACGTCATGTAAGTTCTGCAGAACCATTAACTTTTCCTCTAGATACATTAAATTTTAATGTATACATAATACAATTTTGTACAGTTTAATTATAATTCAGCCCGAGTCAAACTCGGCAACGTTTCTAGCATTACAAAATAAACTTCTTATTTCAAAGCATTCACGTGAATAAGAACTGAATAATAATAATAATTAATAGTAGATACTAAATTGAATAATAAACTTGAAATTGGTAAACTGTACACAATTTTACCAATTATTATGAAAGCATTATATAAACATTAATAACACGAACCTAGAGCGTCATGCTTGAGAACAATAGTGTTCTCAAGCATGACGCGCTGTTTAACCTTGCTATATTCTTTTTTAGTTTTATAGTACATAGACTAGACTCTTTGACAATTGGGTAGCCCAAGAATGAGCTTATTACACTAAACATATTTCATATTTAAATTAGGCAGGAAACAGTACAATTTTTGTAATATATGTTCCAATTCGAGCAACAATTGTTACTATTTGGCCATAAGAGTGACAAATTTTGCAGTGAATGTTACAATTTCGTTATTTGTTATGCTATAAACTATTTGATCGTAATTATATTGCTGTCCACAGTTATCGAACAGTTTCCCTAAGTGTTTAAAGTACAATTGACTCAATATAGTTGATCAAAATGTTAAGTTATGTTGCGGAATTAACAAAATTTATGCTCAATTGACCAAATTTCACAATAGTGTTGGCGTAATTTTTACAAAATGTCAACTAAATCACTATGTCACTAAACTTTACAAAAAGATTTTTTACAAGCAATTCAACTATACAATTGATTCAGGTAGGATAAAGTGAGATGCTCAGACACCGCGGGACAGAAGCGATGATCGCGGGTTCAATACCCGTCTGAGCATTTCAAGTCTTCCAATCTTAATCAGACGTCATTAAAAAAAAAACTAATTCCACAAAATTTCGACGTTAATTTTACAAAAATTGCATTGTCACATTTGCTAAAATATGGTTTAATCCCAATCTTTTACAAAATGTGTTTACAAAAAACTTTTGCTGCCTAATTTAATTAAAAGTTACCGTTTTGTGACACAATAAATTACAAACAATATTTTTTTGGAGCGAACCTTTTATGATATATGAATCGCTGTGCGCTCTGAACCTGAAACAATCCTTCACCAACTCCATTCGCGTTAACAAACATATAAACACATTTACACGGACACAAACACACGGACACAAACACACGCACACATATACGACTCTGCATAAAAACTTCGCTTCTGGCGGGTTGGTAGACGTCATCAATGATCTTATATTCGGAATGGGAGCTACGACTTGGGCGACCAAGCGCAGGCCGCGGCAGCGGAGCGCCTCCCCATTTCCGGGAACGAGTTGGGGACTCTGTGGTCCCCACACCCGAGGAGAGGGCCAGATCGAGAGAGATTGTCCTGGTTCGGCTGGAGTGCGAGGGATATGCCTGTTAACCACACCTTCGGCAACCAAAAACGACCCACAGGCGGCGTGCACTTTGGTCGGTTCGAGTCGGACATAACCTCTTCCACCGGCTCCGGTGGGGGGTTTCCGTGGGGATTTTGGGCACGTAAAAAAAGATCTTATATTAAAAAAGTATATAAGATTAAAAACGAAAAATTCTTGATGTGTTTTATAATGTTTTATTTAAAAGCTCAGTTTTCAAATATTGTTCTGTTTAGAAACTTATTTTGAAGACTAAAAAAACCTGCGTTGACTTGTTATTTTGATTTTTGCACAGTTACAGATTTGAGTATGTAATATGAACTTACACTTGATACTTCTAGGCATTTCGGAGAAAAAGTTCTTGACAGACAGACAGACGGACAGTGAAGAAGTTCCATTTTTAACCTCTTGAGGTACGGCATCCAAAAAAACCGGTAATTGAACCCACTAGTTAGTTAGTTTAGTTTATTTCTTTAATATGTGTTATTATAAAAAGTCGGTACAAGATTGTTTACCTCTAGTTAAGTACCTGACTGAGTATAAATACGCTATTCGATCAGCGTATACTGCTGGAAGCGCAACGGGCGGAGTATGAGTCTCTCAAGAGCACTTGAGAGACTCGTACTCCGAGGGCGCTCATATCATTTAGTGCTGATCGATACTTTGTACAGAATACTCTCTCCCAATAGATTGATAATTGGTGCGCATGCAGAAGAAAAAGGAAGTAACATTTAAAAGAAAAGGAAAAAAAATAAACATCAGCCGCAAGCGTCACCGCTATTGTCAACGCGCTAAACAAACCTAGCGCATCATGCTCGAGAACGCTTTAAATGTATTTAGTAAGGTACTACTAAAGCTAAGGACGCTTTGTAGCGACTTTTTTTTATAAAAATATATTAAATAAATAAACTAGGCTAACTAACTGACTAATTAGTGGTTTAATTCTAGTGCTTAGTCTTTAAAATGAGTTTCTAAACTGAAATATTAAAAACAACTGAGTTTTTAAATAAAACATTTTAAAAAGACTTTTTTTTTATACCACTTATAGATGGGGGGTATGGTATAGATGGGAAGTGGTCACTGTGACCTATGGACGTGTGCGACACCAGTGGCGTCACACTCGCGCTGTTAAAGGTTTATATTTACTTGTGGTGTTAAATTGATATCCGACATCCTTCCAGCGGTGAGCACTGGGCCATTAGCGTTTAAAAATGGCGCAGAAAATTGAGTTTTTTTTTATACAACTTAGGTGGCAGACAAGCACACGGTCTACCTGGTGGAAAGTGGTTACCGTGACCTATGAACGTGTGTAACACCAGAGGATCACATCCGTGCTGCCGACCCTGTAAGAACAGAGATTTTATGTGCCCTCAGTGCAGAACACAACATCAGGACTAGCCTTTGGTCTTCCTACTGACAGCACAAAAACTCTCTAGTGAGCTCTGGCTACCCAACTCACCACCGAGAACACAACACGAGGTTATTATAGCCGCGGTATTCTGTAGGGTGGAGGTACTTCACCAGTCGGACAAGGACAGTCCTACAAAGTACAATATGACATAATAATATCCAGTGTGTGCGAGCGAGAAAAGAGACCACTTTATTGATCGGTATTTCTACCACTGTACATAACACGCCGTTCTGATTAAATAGAATAGGAAGATAGGACCACCCCATCACTTCCCATGGCTGTCCTTGCGACAAGGGATGGGGCTGTTCTCCTCCCGACAGTAAATATACAGCCCATGGTAGTGCCTGCTTGACAGCAATAGACTCGCCTCGTATTACGTGGAAAATCATAGTTGGCGAAATGTGGGTGTTATTACATGTCTAACTACCCTTTCGGGGATCATAATTCAGTTCACGGAATTGTTAGTTTGACCATGTTCTTTGCTGTTAGCATGTGTACCACTTTGCCAGGTAAGGGTAACCTTAGACAAGTGTAATTTCGTTGGCCGGCGTATTGTAGAATCCACGTATTAGGGTGTGAGCCTATTGCCGTCTTCCGGGCACTATTGTTGACTTGAGCCTTGTATCTGTGCCTGAGTCTCAGCTGTATATATCTGTCTGATATAATACAGCCCTATCCCTTAGTCGCCTTGTACGATACCGCGTGGGAAGAGATGGGGTGGTCCAAATTCTACTCTGCCAGGAATAACAAGAGAAGGTATATTCAACATATAATAAAGGTCGAAAGTCATGCAGCATACTAAATGATGAATTGAATTATTTTTTTATACCACTTGGTTGGCAGACAAGCACACGGCCCACCTGATGGAAAGTGGTTACCGTGGCCTATGGACGTTTGTAACACCAGAGGAGAGATTTGTTTTTCTACTGTTTTACTTAGGTGTAACGGCACAACGGTTGCAAGATGTTTTGCAGTGGAAAAGATCCTGCATCCTGTACTAGTTAAAAACTGTATCACAGGATGCAGACATCCACCCAGACTTCGCTCAATGGCAGAGAAATAAACGAAGGAGTTTGGTCGGCACTGAGGAATATGATCAGTAAATCTTGCAATCGTCCCAACAGCAAACGCTGGATGAATAATGTATGAGTTTAGAGAGTCAACGCCAGAAAATAAGTCCAGCTGTCAAACTCTGAACTAAAAATGACATCGGCGCCATACTCAACCATTCTGTGTGTTGGTGTTCAGGCCATGACAGTACGGTTTAGAGTTGCCAGCACATTTTTTTATGATGTCCTAGTGGGAATTACAGTTCACGACACATATATTGATCCCAATGTCGTCACAACATGTACACTATAAAATGCACAGTATGAGTATTTTGGAGGATAGCATGTGGTTCAACGGCGGCGCAGCAACCCAAACTCACTAATCACATTAAAAAGTGTATTGCTGGGAGGTGTCACAACACGCTCCAAGACTGTCTCTTGATACATTTTAGCTGCTTAATTTCTTAAGTTCAGCAGTTCAACTAAGAACTATTATATTCGTATCTGAACAATGGTAAAATAAAAAGACGATACTGGCAATATTACATGTTGCGACTGTCACGCCGCGGACTTATTCGTAGCGCGAACTCTAACAAATATTTTGACGTTTGTGTGTCAGTTGTCAACGTATTTTGACATTTATGACAGTCGTCACCGTTTGTCATAAATGTCAAAACACGTGTCAATTCTATACGTATATAGTTTTTACTTTTTTTTGTAGCCCAATACAGTATAACACGGCCAGCTCAAATGGCATTTGTCACTGGTGGTCAGGGTGAAAGAATTCAAAATTCCAACCACTTCATTATTTTCCCGTGTATGATCTATCTATTGCATATCGAATGATGTTGTCACCGACATCACTCGCGATAGAGAAAAATTGAATTGAATTGAATTGTATATAGTTTTTACCGGGCCGATGGGGGAGGCTATGTCAGACTTGAACAGACTAAAACGCACGCCGACTGTGTGGGCTGCAGGTTACCAGAGGTCAGATTATCTAGGACATATCCTTCGCACCCCGGCCGGCCCTCTTCGAGTGTAGGGACCACGGAGTCCCCATCACATCCCCGGGAATGGGGAGACGCGCATCGCGCACTGCCGCCGCGCTTGTATACAAGCTGTCTATATAAGTTGTCTAAGTTTTTAAGATAAGATCATTGGACGCCATACACTATATTTTATACATTTACTTATGGTTTTGTCTGAGTGCGTTGGCTATGTCGCGCACGTCCAGCTGTACTTTAGGCTTGTTCTGCGGAGGCTCGAAGTAGAATTCAAACCGCTTGAACGCTTCGATTTCTCGCTCGGCCGCTTCGAGCGACGACAAATTTGTGATGCTCGAGTCAGGTAGAAATACGCTCGACTCTGAAAAAGGATTATATTAATAAATTAATGTCACTGTGTTATTATTATACCAAGTCTACAGGGTTCTTAACAATAATCTAGCTTATACTAAAAAAACTTCAATCAATCAATCAATAAGCCCACTGCTGGACATAGACCTCTCCCAATGTGCGCCATTTTCTCCGATCCTCCGCCTTCCGCATCCAGTCTGTCCCAGCTTCCTTTTTCAGGTCGTCCGTTATATTAAAAAACTTAAACATTAACATAAACTCACGCCTATATCCCCAAAGGGGTAGGCAGAGGTGCTAGCACCCACATTTCGCCAGTTTATGTTTAGGTTAGGTAGGTTGTTAGATGGCGAGTCTATTGCCATTAACCGGGCACTTACAAACCTGCGATAAATACACACATAAAAGCATTGAAAAGTCATTGGTGTGTGCCGTTTTAAAACCTAGGATCGAACCCGAGACCGCGGTCAAACTTATGACTGCAATATTTTTAGTTGCTAAGTAGACATTGCTGTGCATACCTAATAATAAATAAATAATATTCCACGACATTCTACACAGCACTATCTAGACCCATGGTAAGCATAGCTCAACTAGCTTGTGTTATGGGATCTAGAATGCGGATAAATATACTTAGATACTTTTTTCATGGTTAATATTTTGCCTACCTACCTCAATCAGAGATCATTGCAGAGATGCATCACCCTAAGGTAGACTGTCAGATAATGCCTTTGTACAAATTGTGCATAAAGTTAAAAATAAAATAAAAATTACAAATGGTGGCACTCAGCTTGGCCGCCTCATCATATGCTTTTTCACGCCCCGCTTAAAGGACCCGGGACTGTAGGAAGAAGGAAACACGTGAGCTGGTAATGAATTCCAGGCCTTAATGATGTTTAGAGTTCTTCCACTCTTGGATCTATGTTTAACGTACCTGATTTGTTGTTGGCACTTGGTTTAGGGTACGGAGTCTGTTCTGGCCATGTGTGGGTAGGTTGTCTTGAGAACAAAGATTCCTCAGGCTGACACTCGGGATGTCCTGGCTCCTGGATAATTAAAAAATATTTTACACAAGGCAAATCGGATTGACAGCATCTGTGGCGCGACTGTTGCGCAGGAGGCGCGGGTTCGATCACCGCTCTGTGCAAATATTTGTATGCATGAATATTGGTATTTGCAGTGGTCTTGTCGTATCTCGGAGAACATGTTAGACAAGGTTGTAATGCGAATATCTCATACATGACAGTCGTCGAACCCGGGACCTGTCATTCGTAACTCCTTTAGACTCCTTAACTACTAAGCTACCATATAAATATTTGCACTATAGGAAATCGAACCTGCAACCTCAAACATAGCATATGTAAAGATTGAGAATCACATACCTGTGTCTTATAAAATTTGCTTTCTGTGACATGGTGAATGGTCACCTCACTATTCAACTTAGACCCAACCCTCAACCGCTGAAAGTATGGCAACGTATCACCGTTGGGCATGGTGTTCACCCCCATATCATCACACTTAACACCTTGAACATCACTTTTATCACTGAACAATGCGTTCCGGAACAACGTATTCCTGTCTTCTTGCCCAAACGGAGTGTATAACCCAGTATATTCAGATCTATCATCATCTTTTTTCAACGGAGTACCTATCGGTTCTGGACGCTGTATCGGATTAGCAAATAAAGATGAATCGTTTGAATCAAACGGTCTGGTTTCAACCGGTCTCGTTCCTATCGGGTTCGGTGAAACTACAGATTTCGGGCTCTGATTCTCGTAATACTCCGGAGTAAGAAAGTTCCTCTGCTGGCTGTCATCGGAAGTCTGGAATAACGAGTATCCTTCATCATTCTTCTGAGTGAACGAAGCTAAATTCATGATTCTCGTTTGAAAGTCATCTTGTTTCGGAGAGTTCCTCGATTCCATTACATATTGGTTTTGGTTCGGAACGGGTGTGTATGTGTTCGGATTAACATAGTTATACTGTTGTCCGTACATCGGGTTTAGCTGAGGACTCTGATTCCGTACTCCACCCATCATGGACTGCTGATGCATCATTGTCATTAGTGGATTTCTTATCGTGTACATCCCGTTTGAAGTAGGTGTAATAGTTGCTTGACAAGCGTTCGGTGGCATAGGTATTGGATCAGGAACTCTGATCTGTTCTGGCTTCTTAGCCTGGTTAGTTTGGGGTTGGCTGGATATTTGGACCTGTGGTAGGTTAGGGTGGAACATAGGGTTCCTTAGAGTGACCATCTTCGCTCCATCAGTCCTGGGTTCGTTGTCGGCTGCAGCAGCAGCTTTTTTGGCCTTCTTTTTAGCTTTTTTAGACTTGCCTACGACTGGTGCGGGTTGTGGCTCGACAGTTGGTGCAGGTTTTGGTGGTGGTTCTGTGAAAAAAAAAGAATATTTATAGCATTTTATTTTTTATATTTGACAATTTGATTTCACCTTTTTCGAGGAGTTAGAACACGACGGTAATTTCGTCCAATTGAGCAGTCCGACTGGGAAGTACCTTCGCCCTATAGAATACCGCGGCCATAATAACTTCGTGTTGTGTTCCTGGCGGTGAGTAGGGTAGCTAGAGGTCACGGGAGAGTTTTTGTGCTGTCAGTGGGAAGACCAAAAGCTGGTCCTGCTTCGTCTTTTACACTGACGGCACAGAAACGTGAAAGTGTGTCTCCCTTGGTTTTACACACGTTCATAGGCCACGATTACCACTTTCCATCAGGTGGGCTGTGTGCTTGTCTGCCACCTAAGTGGTATGAAAAAGAAAACCTCGCCTGATGGTATGCTAGAGGCAAAGTCTCAGGAAAGAGGATCACAATTATGGACACGTCAAATGAAAACTTAAGTTTTCATCATCATCACAGTAGCTTCCATGTTGCGTCCAAGCTTGCACATTGGAGCGCGAGGTCAAATTATTAGTACGTTTACGGTTTTCTAGGAGCGACTGCCATATGACCTTCCAACCCTAAGCGGTAAGCCAAGCCAGGGCCTCGTCGGTTGTGTAGCATTTTTCTTATCTAAGACACACCAATTTGACTTCACCTCGCCTGATGGTAAGCTAAAAGCAAAGTCTCAGGTAAGAGGGTCACCATTACAGACACTATAATCAGCTCGGCGAACCTTGATCCCTATGACAGTTCATACTAGTGACGGGTCGTGTCGATATATCGCAACTTTTTATAGGCAAAGGCGTGACTTGCATTCAGCCACATCGATAAACATGTTTTTAAAATATAATCTACATTACTATAATTATAATGCTTGTTATATTTACAAGTATCCGTGTATTTGTATATGGGGTTGCCAATATTCCGATGCAGAGGTAACATGGTCGGACTGTATAATTTTAATGTGAATTAAAATTTTAGTTATAGCAACACTATCTGATCTGTCACTACGCTAGTACTGTCAGTTCGCTACGCCAGTACGAGTGCTAACGCCTTGTATGCGCCACGTGTTTTCTTGTGTCAACGGAATCCTTTGTTTGTTACTATTGTTGTTTTCTGTTTTTGTTATTGTTGCTGTTTTGTGTTTGTTGGTGTTTCAAAATGCCGAAAAGACTGAGAAAAACTGTACTCAACAGTGAAACGCGGGAGTTTGTTGTACGCTTGCGTGACTATTTTGCTCGCGAACTACAAAATGGCGGACCTTTGTTGCCACTTGACAACGTACGCGACCGTGTTGCTGATGCTTTGGGAATTGGCAAAGCTACCGTTTCCCGAATTACAAAGGAGAAGTTCGGCGAATCGTCGATGGAGGAGAACAAATTATCAACTCCAAAGAAGAAAAAACATAATAGGGCACGACCCGTAACTAACCCCGATGATTTCGACATGGCAGCGATACGAAACCATATTTACGGCTATTATTTTCGAGGTGAACTGCCGACTTGCACAAAATTATTAGCATCGCTGAAATCGGCTGATTTATTTAAAGGTGGATTCACTTCTCTCAGACAAGTTATAAAAAAATGTGGATTTCGTTATGGGAAGTGTGACAAAAGAAAAGTGATAATGGAGCGGAAGGACATTGGATTGATGAGGTGTGATTTTCTACGACAAATAAAAAACATCGAGAACTGGGACAAGGTGGTTTATCTGGACGAAACGTGGCTCAACGCCAATCACTCAGTCTCCAAAACATGGACAGACGACACAGAGAAATCCTGTACCAAAGCACCAGAAGGCAAGGGCCAGCGTTTGATTATCTGCCACGCTGGCACAGCCAAAGGTTTTGTACCTAACTGCTTGTGGGCCTTCAAATCCGTGAAAACAAGTGATTATCACGAAGAGATGAATTTTGAGAATTTCAAGAAATGGTTCACAAAACTATTAGACAATTTAAACGAGCCCCACTACATTTTAATGGACAACGCCCCATACCACTCTGTGCAAATTAATAAAGCGCCTACCGCGAACAACAATAAAGGCGAAATAATAGAGTGGCTGCAAAACAATGGTGTGGCAGCTAATACTCAAATGCTGAAAAAGGAATTAGTTAGATTGTTGAACCTTCATAAACAGCAAACAAAGAAGAAATATTTCTTGGATGAGATGGCAAAATCAAAAGGGCACACCGTGATTCGGCTACCGCCCTACCACTGCCAATATAATGCAATCGAAATGATATGGGCGCAGATCAAAGGTGGGTTGATTTGTATTTATTTTAACATGTTTTTATTTAGGTCACTGGTGACTGTCTAGTCGGCTAGTACTATTTAAAGCTATTTTATTTCACTAGCAAATTGCATTTTTATTTTTATCCATGTGCTTATATCAATTACACACTTTTAACGTACAAAATTATGTACTTATAATGTACTTACCCCGATCTCGCTCTTTGACTTTGCATCATTTTCAATCTAAACCATTATTGTTTCAGGTTGTGCAGCCAGGCTTAACACCACTCCACCATTCACAGCTAATAAAATGCTTACGTTGCTACAAGAGGCATGTAGTCAAGTGACTCCGGACAATTGGAGGAAAGTGGTTGAAAAGACGAAAAAGCTATGCTTAGATGATTGGAATCGAGACGTGCGATACGACAATATAGTAGACCAGCCGTTTATCATAAACATAGGAGAAAGCAGCTGCAGTTCGGATTCCGAGTCTGAGACGCAATCGGTGACACCATTGTCATATTCAGATTAATGTATATTAAAAAATCATAAATAAACCGCTTTTGTTTTATTTGAGTAGGTATATACAATAAATTTGTTAAATCTCCTTTATTTTATTATCGCAAACAACTTAAATGATTATAAATCTGACACTAAGAGCGTAGGTGCTCTATTGATGTATTTTGTACACTCGTTTCCATTTTCGATATTTGTTTATCGATACTTTTCCGCACTAGTCGATATCTTCCAAACGGAGTAACTTTTGCAGGACGTCAACGTAAAGTCTGATTGAGATAATTTCTTGTAAGTGTTAATAATTATTATAATTCCAACGGGATATTATTGTAATTGCATATATCTGCCTAAAATTAATAAATATCATTTTTAGACACCGCCAATTCGATTATAATATAACGGTGACGCTACTACAAGGTTGTGTCGTGGGAATAACTGTCAGTGTCATAGGGATCAAGGTTCGCCGAGCTGATTATATTATAAGTAATATTACAATGGTGACACTCAGCTTGTCGACCTCATCAGATGCTTTTTCACGCCCCGCTTAAAGGACCCGGGACTGTAGAAAGAAGGAAACACGTGTGCTGGTAATGAATTCCAGGTCTTCGTGATGCGGCAAAGAAAAGAGTCTCCATATCGCTTGGTTCTTGAATGCTCGTATATTCTGCTGTGTGTGAGGGTGACATCTAAGCCCTGCACGTGTTGTGCTGTGTAGGGAAGGAGAGGGTGGGATTGCTCGCCTTTGTACATTTTCTTTGAAATGTTTTTTATTTATGATCTCTGTACAGTGTGTGTGCAATAAAGAATTAAATAAATAAATGATGATAGTTACCAGGTTGTGACGTAGTGAACATCATCATGGACGGGTCGGCGTTGATGACTGGCGCTGGTCTGGGTACAGGCGTTGGCGTTGCCGGCAACTGGTTACACTTCCACAGAGGCTGCAAACAAAGTATATTTTTCGATTAACCAATCATTAATCAATCCCATGGGTTACGGGAATGTCCTCAATGGTTACGGGAATGTTCTCATGGGTTACGGAAACGTTCCCCTATGTTACGGGAACGTTCCCTTGTGTGACATGGAGTTGAAATAGGTTACGGCAACGTTCACATGGGTTACTGGAACGTTTCCATGTATTACAGGAACGATTCAAAGATAGAAGAGAAGAAGACCGGTAAACGTTGGGAACGTTCCCGTAAAGTTTCCGTGGGTTACAAGGACGTTCCCATGGGTTACGGGAACGTTTCAATGTGTGACGTGGAGTTCAAATAGGTTACAGGAACGTCTCATGGGTTACTGGAACATTTCCATGCGTTACGGGAACGATTTTTTAATCGTAACTTTCCCATAAACATTTTGGTTTACGGGAAAGTTCCCAACGTTTACCGGTAACTTCCCATGGGTAACAAGAACGTTCCCATGAGTTACGGGAACGTTCCCATGTGTGACGTAGAGTTCAAGCAGGTTACGGGAACGTCTCATGTGTTACTGGAACGTTTCCACGTGTTCCCAATAGTTTACGGGCACGTTCTCATGGGTTACAAGGACGTTCCTATAGGTAACGGGAACGTTATCAGGGATTACGGGAATGTCCCCATGGATAACGGTAACGGTACTGCTTACTTAACGCTAAAAGTACAGTTCAAATCTTTCACTTACGAATTCACTATTTAACTCACAAACGTTTGAAACAGTATTGAAGAGATAAAACAAACTGCATATCTTTTTATAACATTTGTACTCAATTATGAGGTCATTTAGCCTAATTACCAGAGTATTGAATAATATACACCGTTTGGTTGGGTGCTTAACTAAACGTTAACAATCTTGGTGTGTCTTTTTAGACATACATACATATTTATTTATTTATTTAGATTTATCAACATTTGTTTACAGTGTTACAAGTTACAGAAATTATTTTAAGTTCGACATTAATCGAGTGTGACAAATAATTATAGGTAAATACTACATGCTATATAAAACGCACATCATATAATCACGCTTTTATCCGTTAGGCAGAGGTGAATTAACACCCACATTTCACCAATCATTGTATTCGGTCCCACGTGATAGGGGGTGAGCTTATTGCCGTATTCCGGGCACTATAGTTGACTCGAGGCTGAGTCTGGGCTGTATATATCTGTCTGATGTTAAACATCCCTATCCCTTAGTCCCCTTGTACGACACCGCATGGGAAGAGATGAGGTGGCCCTAATTTTATTCTACCGGAAACCACTCTATTACCATTCTTAATTCAATAAGCTCAGTTCAATCTATGAAACGGAGGAGCGGAAGCTCCTAACACAGGCATTTCTTGCTGAAAAGGAGTCTTCGACACAATAAAAAAAAATCTGCGGTAGCCTAGTGGTTTGGGTAATGGACTGCTGAGACGAGGACTCGGGTTCGATCCCAGGTTTTACCATGGCACACACCAATGACTTTTCGATGCTTTTCGAAGTTATGTGTGTATTTATCGCAGGTTTATAAGTGCCCGGTTAATGGCAATAGGCTCGCCACCTATTACATTGGGACCTAAACATAAACCGGCGAAATGTGGGTGCTAGCACCTCTGCCTACCCCTTCGGGGATATAAGCGTGAGTTTATGTTATGTAAAATATATATATTTTTTAATAATTTATGATAACTACAGGAAAATACCCAAATACGATTTAACAAATTATAACCCAAGTAATTATTTATTATCTCCAAAATACAGACAATTTTACAACATTATAATCGTATAGATAGAAGCTAAATTGGTTGAAGGTGTACCGATTCCGTGCGGAGGTCTTTTTAGCAATCTTTAGTACCTGGCGTCAAACAAACATTTCGTGATGCCTCTGAGGCACCAAGCGCCAGAGACTTTGATGATTCCCCTGGGGAATCATCCGCCATGAATTGTAACTTCTAGCTTTTTCTCGTGTTTCGACTTGTTAAAGAGTCATTTGCCACTGTGTATCGAACGTAAGCGGTCAGTAAATTCGTTCAGTGCGTTTAAAAGTGACGATCTGTGTGTTTTTATGGAAATGGAAGGTAAGTGACTAATTTCTACCAGGTGTTGTAAACATTTTAGCATTATTTTATAGATTTATTTAAAATTACATAGCCTAACCACTTAGTATTAGTTCAATTTGAAGAATCAAAGAAGAATCAAAGAATCAATTTCGTTTATTCAGTTTAGGCACATAAAGAGCACTTATGAATGTGAAAACTTTACACCAATATTATGTCAAAAATATTTTATACTTAATCCACAAAAAAAAAAAAAACATTTGAAAATGATTCTTTCGCTGGTTCGGTAGTTAAATCTACTGAGAAGAGACCAGCAAGAAACTCAGGTAAATTATCGTTATACTTTTTTCTTTTTTAATATTAATTTTGTTTATTTGTAAATAAGTGCAAGAGCAAGAGATTACGATAACCATACATTTTTATCATCAAGATACTCCTCTACTTTATCATAACCCTTTTCCATGAAACATTTTTTGACTTCTATTTTAAACTTATTAAGTCAGTGCTGTTCTTCTGCGAAAAATAATTATTATGGATAATAAACAATAATATCTATGAACACCTATTTTAAATATCAAGCGTTTAATTGACAATCTTTTTATTTTGTTGTAGAGTTACCCAGAAAAATATGGTTTACTACCCCTGAAATCTGGTAATTTACGGAATTACTTGAAAGGAACACTGTAGGCATGATATGGGTGACAAATAAAGACACTTATGTAAGAGAACCTTTCAACAAAAATGTCGTTTTACTCGAGATTTCTATGTATTAATTTTGTATCCCCTCGGGCACCATACGCCATACGCAATAGATTTACATGGTGCCTGAGCGGCACCATCCGCACGGAATCGGTCTGGTAATGTATTTATATTAATGACTTTCTAATGGAGTATATCATTAATGGAGATGCAAATATTGTTTTATTTCAGTTAGCATGCTTAACGAGATCTTGATTATGGTAAAGCAAAACCACTGTCATGCTGTCTAGCATTTGGAACATTTCCATGTGTTACGGGAACGATTTTTTTTAATCGTAACGTTCCCGTAAACATTTTGGTTTACGGGGAAAGTGTCCAACGTTTACCGGTAACTTTCCATGGGTTAAAAGAACGTTCCCATGGGTTACGGGAACGTTCCCGTGGGTTACGGGAACGTTCCCGTGGGTTATGGGAACGTTCCCGTGGGTTATGGGAACGTTCCCGTGGGTTATGTGAACGTTCCCATGGGTTACGGGAACGTTCCCATGGGTTACGGGAACGTTCCCATGGGTTACGGGAACGTTCCCTTGGAAACGATTATGGTAAAGCAAAACCACTGTCATGCTGTCTAGCATTTGGAACACTTCCATGTGTTACGGGAACGATTTTGTTTAATCGTAACGTTCCGGTAAACATTTTGGTTTACGGGAAAAGTGCCCAACGTTTACCGGTAACTTTCCATGGGTTAAAAGAACGTTCCCATGGGTTACGGGAACGTTCCCTTGGAAACGATTATGGTAAAGCAAAACCACTGTCATGCTGTCTAGCATTTGGAACACTTCCATGTGTTACGGGAACGATTTTTTTAAATCGTAACGTTCCCGTAAACATTTTGGTTTACGGGTAAAGTGCCCAACGTTTACCGGTAACTTTGCATGGGTTAAAAGAACGTTCCCATGGGTTACGGGAACGTTCTCTTGGGAACGATTATGGTAAAGCAAAACCACTGTCATGCTGTCTAGCATTTGGAACACTTCCATGTGTTACGGGAACGATTTTGTTTAATCGTAACGTTCCGGTAAACATTTTGGTTTACGGGAAAAGTGCCCAACGTTTACCGGTAACTTTCCATGGGTTAAAAGAACGTTCCCATGGGTTACGGGAACATTCCCTTGGAAACGATTATGGTAAAGCAAAACCACTGTCATGCTGTCTAGCATTTGGAACATTTCCATGTGTTACGGGAACGATTTTTTTTAATCGTAACGTTCCCGTAAACATTTTGGTTTACGGGAAAAGTGCCCAACGTTTACCGGTAACTTTCCATGGGTTAAAAGAACGTTCCCATGGCTTACGGGAATGTTCCCTTGGGAATGATTATGGTAGCAAAACCACTGTTATGCTAGACATTGCAAAAAAATACATTTAATTATAGACTTTAAAACAATGATGTTAAAGTCCTTTTAAATTATAACCGCGGTAGCCTAGTGGTATGGGTAATGGTCTACTGAGACGAGGTCTTGGGTTGGATCCCAGGTTTTACCATGGCACACACCAATGAATTTTCGATGCTTGTATTTATCGCAGGTTTATAAGTGCCCGGTATTACATTGGGACCTAAACATAAACTGGCGAAATGTGGGTGCTAGCACCTCTGCCTAACCCTTCGGTGATTTAGGCGTAAGTTTACGTTAAGTTATGTTATGTTAAAGTTCAAAATTCAAATACGTTTGATAGTCCAGACTCAGCCTCAGATGCATGACTCGAGGCAACAATAGTGCCCGGAATACGGGAATAAGCTCACCCCCTATTACATGGGACCGAAAACAATGATTGGTGAAATGTGGGTGTTAATTCACCTTTGCCTAATTTTACTGGGATAAAGGTGTGATTATATGTATGTACGTATGTTAAATCATAAATTCTGATTTCTTTCAAAAATCGTTTTTATTTAATAAACCGTTCGGCGTAAATAATGACAAAGGGAAGTAATGAAACTGTTTTTGTTTAACTTTGAACTTTAACCATATAGAAATTAAAGTCTACATTTTAATGCCATTTTTTGAAGTGGTAATGACAGTGGTTTTGCCTTAGTAAAATCAAGGGCCAGATCGAGCTATCTATTATCATAATGAATCTTTATCAGGTCTGATTTTACCTATATTCCACGTAATAGGAGGTGAGCCTATTGCCGTTTTCCGGGCACTATTGTTGACTCGAGCCATGCATGCCATGGCCTTCACGCTGGCCAGATGGATTGGTACAAGGTTTTATTTTGGGTTTTCCATCTCACGCAGTGATATCGTATGCCTTTTTTTTACGCAGAAGATATCACTGCGAGAGGTTAAGTCATAGGTTTGATTCCTATACGTACCACGGACTTGATGGGCGGTGGTTCCCTCTTCTCGTTCGGCTGGACCCGAGTCAATGTAATGCCTGGGGGTAGTCTCAGATCTGCTACCTGTAAATCAATGTTTTTAGAATCTGAATAAAAGTCATAGTTTCAATTGTTAGGTAATATCTTATTTTACCAGGCAATTTTTTCCAGCAAAAACTAAGATATTTAAGCGGTATTGGGAAGAATGGGACGACCTTGTCAAATAGCCTATTGAGCAGTCCGACTGGGGAAGTACCTCCACCCTACAGAACCCGAGACGAGGGCCAAATCGCGAGAGATGGCCCTGGGTCGGCCGGGGTGCGAAGGATATGCCTGTCAACCTCACCTTCGGCAACCAAAACGACCCACAGGCGGCGTGCGTTTTAGTCGGTTCGAGTCCGACATAACCGTGGGGATTATGCGCACGTAAAAAAAAAAAAACCCTACAGAATACCGCGGCCATAATAACCTCGTGTTGTGTTCCCGGCGGTGAGTAGGGTAGCCAGAGCTCACTGGAGAGTTTGTGTGCTGTCAGTGGTAAAACAAAAAGCTTTGCCTGCTTTGTATTTTACACTGACGGCACAGAAACTCTGTGTGCTTACAGGGTTAGCAACGCAAGTATGACTCCCTATGTTTGCACACGTCCATAGGCCATGGTAACTACTTTCCATCAGGTGGACCGTGTGCTTGGCTGCCATCTAACTTAGATAAAAAAATAAATTATACGAAAATTTTCATTATGATTACACTTTTTCATTTACTCTGTTTTCGCCTTAGTTTGAGTCTAGAATCTAGATAGCGCTATGTAAAATATCTTGAAATATTTATTTATACATACATACATATAATCACGTCTTTATCCCCGAAGGGTTAAGCAGAGGCGAATTAACACCCACATTTCACCAATAATTGTAGTCGGTCCCACGTAATAGGTGCTGTTTTCCGTGCACTAATTGTTGACTCGAGCATCTGAGGCTGAGTCTGGACTGTATATATCTGTCTGATGTTAAACATCCCTATCCCTTAGTCCCCTTGTACGACACCGCATGGGAAGAGATGGGGTGGTCCAAATTCTATTCTGCCTGAAACCATGCAGCGCTGTTTTTGCCTTAGTTTTGATCAAGAATCTAGATAGCGATGTGTAAAATATCGTGGAATATTTATTTATAACATAACATAAACTCACGCCTATATCCCCGAAGGGGTAGGCAGAGGTGCCAGCACCCACATTTCGCCAGTTTATGTTTAGGTCCCAATGTAATAGGTGGCGAGCCTATTGCCATTAACCGGGCACTTATAAGCCTGCGATAAATACACACATAACTTCGAAAAGCATCGAAAATTCATTGGTGTGTGCCATGGTAAAACCTGGGATCGAACCTCGTCTCAGTAGTTCATTACCCATACCACTAGACTACAGCGGTTTTATTTATAACTAGTAAATTAATGAGTATATGTTGAATACCTGTATACCACAGCTGAGTTGCTCCATGATGCTACATGAGGCTGGTTTTTCAGGCTCCGTGGTGCAAGGGTTCTGTGGACAGCAATAAGATATAAATATTATAGAACATGACCCGCCGCAGGTTTTTTTATACCAATTGGGTATAAAGACAAGCACACGGCCGACCTGATGGAAAGAGGTTACCGTGGCCTATGAACGTATGCAAAACCAAGGGAGTCACACACTCGCGCTCTCAACCCTGTAAGCACAGAGAGTTTCTGTGCCGTCAGTTTAAGAGACAAAGCTTAATAATTCCAAAGTCCAATTGACGTGTCCTTTATAAAAAAAAAAAAAAAAATTATTTAATTGAAGTTGTATTTATATTATTTTATTTTTTTTGAATTATGTATTTAATTGTAATTTATATTATTTAAAATTCAATTTATAAGTATATACAATTCTCATTGGACATTCAATTTAATTTAATAATTTTATTTTTGTAATGCTTTATGACGAAAATTAATTTAAATTTGTTTTCATGACATTTGTGTACTTTATCTTATGTGTGTTGTATTATAATAATGATAGTAGATGAAATATGAACTTCAATATGTAATGAGTCTCTGATACTTGAAATAAATGAACTTTGATTTGATTTGAAAGCAGGACAAGCTTTTGATCTTCCCACTGACAGCACAAAAACTCTCCAGAGAGCTCTGGTTACCTCCGCCGTTACTCACCGCTGGGAACACAAAACGAGGTTATTATAGCCGCGGTATTCTGTAGGGTGGAGGTACTTCCCCAGTTGGACTGCTCTAAAGGGTTGTGTCCTATTTTTTTTACTATCGTAAACTGTACATTTTACAATAATATAATTAACTGTAAAAGTGAAACTTTCTTATAACAAATAGTATTTAAGATATTTGATTTTTAAAATTCCTATTCTCATACATAATCGTGGCACGTGGTGACGTCACAGCGCGCTGGCGCGTCAAATTCAATAATTCATTTGCATAACACGGGTTACAGAAAGCTTGTTAACATGTGTTATGCAATATGTATGTAGTTATGCAATGCGTAGTTAAAATGTATGGAGTGCAATAGAATATCGCATTTATCTCAGTCTACGTTGCGTTAACACGTATACAGTGCATAAGATTGATTTGAAATTTAATAAGGAATCTGAAAAGTTGTAAATATTGCTTTATTTCGATCTATTTTGGTAATTAAAAATGATGAAATGTCATAGTTTCAGTTTAGTTAGTAAACTAAGATGTTAGTTTACTAGATACGCACACACACAACATTGACGGCACAGAAACTCTGTGCTTACAGGGTCGGCAGCGCGAGTGTGGCTTCTCTGGTGTTGCACACGTTTTCTGAGGAGGTAGGACACGGCGGTATTGCCGCCCAATTGAGCAGTCCGACTGGGGAAGTACCTCCGCCCTACAGAATACCGAGGTTATAATAACCTCGTGTTGTGTACCCGGCGGTGTGTAGGGTAACCAGAGCTTACTGGAGAGTTTTTATGCTGTCAGTGGGATGACCAAAGGCTTGTCCTGCTTTGTCCTCTACATTGACGGCACAAAATCCCTGTTCTTACAGGGTCTGCAGCACGGATGTGACCCCACTGGTGTTACACACGTTCATAGGTCATGGTAACCACTTTCCATCAGGTGGGCCGTGTGCTTGCTTGTCTGCCACCTAAGTTGTATATAAAAAAAAACACGTCCATAGGCCACAGTAACCACTTTCCATCAGGTGGGCCGTGTGCTTGTCTGCCACCTAAGTGGTATAAAAATAAATTTTGATAAAAAACTAAGACATTAAGTAGTATTGGTCGATGACTCAGGACACTGCCCTATTGGACGATAATACCGTCGTGTCCTACCTCCTCCATTGCTTGAAACTTGCAGTTAGACTGGTAAAGCGGACCCCAGACTCCCGTGGTAAGAGCTTGGGATGCGACTGGAAATGCTGATGCTGATGCTTCCGACCGATTTCTGTCATGGCGACCACTTCGACTGCTAGTCAGCTCGGCGCTGATGCGCTCGAAGATGACTAACATAACGGTAGAATAAAGAAGTAAGATTAAGAGCATTACCTTTTTATTAACAATCTCAATGGTGGTGTCGGGTGTGATGTTGATGATCTGCGGTTTCTGTTGCTGCGGTTGCTGCGGTTGTTGCTGTTGTTGCTTCTTGCTGTCCTTCTTGTTGTTCTGTTGCTGTGTCTGTTTGTTTGTCGGTTGAGGTGTTGATGCTGAAATATAGTGTTGCTGGAATTAAATCACCTTTTCACGCATTCTTATCGCGATCCGCAGAGCTATTGAAATTTCAAATTCACCAATATTTTAAAAGAGATGTTACTCCTGTCTGGGTCCCAATCATTCACTCAATTAAACCAGGGAGATTGCGAAGCGTATATTCTACAACATTCCACACAATGTTATAATAGTGGTACAAATTCTACTCTGCCAGATTTTAGACCAACACGTGCAGGTCTTAGATGTCATCAGCACACGGTGCAAAACATCCGATCAAGAACCAAGCGGTTCGGAGACTCTTTCCTCTGTCGCACCATTAAGGCCTGGAATTCATTACCAGCTCACGTGTTTCCTTCTTCCTGCAGTCCCGGGTCCTTTAAGCGGGGCGTGAAATAGCATATAATGAGGCCGTCAAGCTGAATGTCACCATTGTCACATGGTATGTGTAAGTAATGGTGACCCTCTTTTCTGGGACTTTGCCTTCAGCTTACCATCAGGCAAGGCGAAGTCCAATTGACGTGTCCTATATAAAAAAAAAAAGAAAAAGACTCAGCCTCAGATGCATGAGATGACAAGTGCCCGGAATACGACACCCCCTATTACGTGAGACCGAATACAATTATTACTGAAATATGGGTGTTAATTCACCTCTGCCTAACCCTCCAGGGGTAAAGTCGTGATTATATGTATGTATGTACGACACCGCATGGTAAGAGATGGGGTGGTCCAAATTCTGCCAGGAACCACGCGGCCTAAAACCCGTGGGTATTTTGCGCTATTAAAAAAAAGGTAACTCACCAATCTTTTCTTGTTTATTTTCTTTGCCTTTCTTCTCACTCTTCTTTTGCGCTTCCACAGTCTTCTCTTTCTTGTCATCTTTCTTCTTGACAGCGTCTACTTTCTTTGCGGGCTCCACTTTTTTGTCATTTTTTACTTTCGTGTCTAATTTCTGTTCTACAGGTTTTTTAGTTTCGGTCTTTTTGGTCTTCGCTTCTTGCTGTAGTCTTCTCTTTTCTTCTTCTTCAGCCTGAAATAGGAAAAAGAAAAATTGTATTACCTGTCACACATTTATCTTATTGCTAGGGATAGGGTTGTATAACATCAGACAGATATATACAGACCAGATTCAGCCTCAGATGCATGGCTCGAGTCAACAATAGTGCCCGGAATACGGCTTTTATTACGTGGGACCGAATTCAATGATAGGTGAAATGTGGGTGTTAATTCACCTCTGCCTAACCCTTCGAGGATGAAGGCGTGATTAAATGTATGTATGAATTCACCTCTGCCTAACCCTTCGAGGATAAAGGCGTGATTAAATGTATGTATGTTTGTAAGAATAGTTAACATCAATCAGATTCTAATGCTATACCTGTTGCTTGGCGAGCAGTCTCCTCTGCTTCTTAGAAAGGGACTGTGTCTCCGGCAGAGAGTTGGATCTCTGCGGTTCTTTGTTGGTCTTCTGTTCCGCTTTAGCTTGGTTGTCTTTCGACTTTTTCTGAAAAGGAATGAAGAATGAAGTGGTCATTACGAATGAAATTTCCGTTTTTTCAAAGAAATTGGATGAAACCAAATTTTCAGTGCTTACATTTTTGCATTTTTTTAGGAATGATAAATCCAAATTTTATGATTTTTTTTTTGTGTATAAATGAGATAACATTAAACATTTTTAAAAAGTGACAACTGTAAAAAAGTAACACGAAATGTATAATCAAAATGGATAGCACTTAGGAAGTAATGTTTTTGAAGATCGAATTTAATTTATCAAGCGGCCAATAAAAACAAAATTTAATACAGAGTTGTAAAATCTTAAAATCAACTTTCAAACAAAATATAAATAATGGAAATAGCTATTAAATCTGTAAGAAAATTTCGTCAATTTCAAATGTACGGAGCTAATATTAGAATTAGTGCTAGAGTACGCGCCATTTAGTAGAGGTAGGACACGGCGGTATATCCGCCCGATTGAGCAGTCCGACTGGGGAAGTACCTCCGCCCTACAGAATACCGCGGTTATAATAACTTCCTGTTGTGTTCCCAGCGGTGAGTAGGGTAGCCAGAGCTCACTGGAGAATTTGTGCCGTCAGTGGGAAGACTAAAGGCTTGTCCTGATTTTTCTTCTACTGACGGCACAGAAACTCTGTACTTACAGGGTTGGCAGCGCAACTGTGACTCCTCTGGTGTTACAGACGTCCATAGGCCACGGTAACTACTTTCCATCAGGTGGGCCGTGTGCTTGTCTGCCAACTAAGTGGTATAAAAAAAAAAAAAAAAAAAAAAATGAAATATATCCCTTGGCGACGGCGCGGCTGTCGCAACATATAGTGTTGGCAGAATCGTCTTCTTGTTTTATCAGATCTTTTATTGTTCAGTTACGACTTGACTAGCTTGCGAGCGCCGCAAGCCAGTCTAGTCATGACCACGGGAGCTGCAACGCATCCGAAATGTCGGCAGAAATAGTAAGTTCCATGATTTAATCGCGCAAAGTCCCGAACCTTTGTATAATTATGAATTCACACCGCGATAGTTTAAAAATAACATTTTTATATTATTTCTTGACATAATTGTAAGATTTTAACCTTCATATGTGCTCTTTGTGTGCTTAAACTGAATAAATGAAATTGATTCTTGATTGACCCGTTCGTTCTGAAGGTCAGATGGCAGTCGTTTTCCGAAAAATATCGAAGTTCAATCAAACATGCAGTTATATTGAAAAATCCAGGTCTCAGAAATCAGATCCAAGCCATAGAGACTTTTTTATTTTTAAACCGAGTGAGGGGGGGATGGGGTATTCACTCGGATACCCCTCGCCGAGGACAGCGGGGTGGTTATGTCGGGCTCGAACCGACTAAAACCGCACGGCCCTCTTGTACCATCAGTTGCCGAGGGTGAGAGGTAGTCTCTGGCATATCCCTCGCGCACCCCGACTGGCTCAGGGCTATAGAAGGCCCCATCGGGTGTGGGACAACGGCATCACCATCTTTCCCCAGGAAAAGGCAGAGAGGCCCAATCATACCTCTTAATTGTCTCAACCTGCTTCTGTCACCCCCAGCCCTGCGCTCGTGGAGGACAGAGGTCATTTAATCACCTCTGACGTCAGAGTAGCCTACGCGCATTGGGGGCTATGGGGCACGGTAGGGATTTAAGTCTCCTCCGGCCCCGTTGTAGTGTAGTGCCCGAAATACGGCAATAGACTCACCCCCTATTACGTGGGACCGAATAAAAATATTGGTGAAATGTGGGTGATAATTCACCTCTACCTAACCCTCCGGGTATATAGGCGTGATTATATGTATGTATGTATGTAATTTTTATTAATGACAATATCGTCTATTGTTTTCAGTTCAGGTTTTAGGGCCCTCTGTATCCACGGGGCCCTGGGCTTCAGCCCAAAAAGCCTTTAAGTAGATCCGCCCCTGCTGTCAGTGTAGTAGCTTATTTTTTTTAATTTCTTTTTTTTACCACTTAGGTGACGCACGGCCCACCTGATGGAAAGTGGTTACAGTGGTCTATGGACGTCTGTAACACCAGAGAAGTCACACTCGCGCTGCCGACCCTGTAAGCACAGAGTTTCTGTGCCGTCAGTGTAGAGGACAAAGCAGGACAAGCCTTTAGTCATCCCATGGACAGCACAAATTCTCCAGTGAGCTCTGACTACCCTACTCACCGCTGGGAACACAACACGAAGTTATTATAACCGCGGTATTCTGTAGGGCGGAGGTACTTCCCCAGTCGGATTGCTCAATTGGGCGGATCTACCGCCGTGTCCTACCTCCTATAAGATTAAATGAAGTATAGCTTCGTACCTTGTCCTTATTGCGGCCCTTGGCGAGTTGGTTGATGTGTGCGAGAGCTTGTTCCCATGTCATTTTGCGAGAATCGCCCGGCTTCTCCTCCGGTGCTGCTGGAATACAAAATTTAAAAATAAATCAGCCAAAAATATTTGATAACTATTTTTTAACGTGCCAAACTGCCCACGGTCTTGTAGAAGACAGTCAAAACACAATACTTGTCTTATACATGTACTAGCTGTCCCGGCAAACGTCGTTTTGCCATATAATGTTAAGGGTGGACAACCCTTAACATTTAGGGGGATGAAAAATAGATGTTGTCCGATTCTCAGACCTACTCAATATGCTCACAAAATTTCATGAGAATCGGTCAAGCCGTTTCGGAGGAGTTCAAGTTCGAACACCGTGACACGAGAATTTTATATATAAGATTGAGACTGTCTCAGATACTTTTTCGTTCAAATAGTATGTATAGCCAACAAGTTGTAAACATATTGCATTCACATTGGAAACCTGTGACATATTGCAACTTGTCAAATACATACAGGTAGGAGACCACGGTAGCCTAGTGGTATGGGTAATGGACTGCTAAGACGAGGTTTCGGGTTCGTTCCCATGTTTTACCATGGCACACACCAATGACTTTTCGAAGTTATGTGTGTATTTATCGCAGGTTTATAAGTGTCCGGTTAATGGTAATAGGCTCGCCACCTATTACATTGGGACCTAAACATAAACTGGCGAAATGTGGGTGCTGCCTACCCTTTTGGGAATATAGACGTGAGTTTATGTTATGTTAGGAGACGACGGTATTTCCGTCCCAATTGAGTAGTCCGACTGAGGAGGTACTTCCACCTTACAGAATACCACGGCCATAATAATATCATGTTGTGTTCCCAGCGGTGAGTAGGGTAGCCAGAGCTCACTGGACAGTTTATGTGCTGTCAGTGAGGAGACCAAAGGCTTGTCCTGCTTTGTCTTATACACTGACGGCACAGAAACTCTTGTGCTTACAGGGTCGGCAGCGCGAGTTTGACTCCCTTGGTGTTGCACACGTCCATAGGCCACGATAAACACTTTCCGGCCGTGTGCTTGTCTGACAACCAAGTGGTACCATTAAGGCCTGGAATTCATTACCAGCTCACGTGTTTCCTTCTTCCTACAGTCCCGGGTCCTTTAACCGGGGCGTGAAAAAGCATATGATGAGGCCGCCAAGCTGAGTGTCACCATTGTCACACGGTATGTGTAGGTAATGGTGACCCTCTTTTCTGGGACTTTGCCTTCACCTTACCATCAGGCAAGGCGAAGTCCAATTGACGTGATCGTGATCTGGTGATCCAATTGTGTTTTGATTAGTCTTCAACAAGTTTTGCAACTTGTTTTACAACTTGTTTCGTAGTGAAAACGAAGGATAAGGTATGTCACAATACCTGAGTGCGCGGCGGGGGCGGCGGGGGCGGCCACTGACATAGTGACGGCGCCGTCGGCCGCCGAACGCCGCACGCACACCATGTTGCCTCCCGGCGACGCTTCTGTCAACAAAATTGGCACATGACGTAGGCGCTTTTAAAAAATAATAATTAGGTTCGGCAATCCCCTCGGATGGGCCCCCGCCGAGGCCAGCGGGGTGGTTATATAATAATAATAATTTATTGATGGTAACTTGGCCCATTTTATTAGTAACAATTTTTCCAAATGTTAGGAATTGCCTACCCGGCAGAGGAGAGTTTGGATAATCTTCCCATGCGGTGTCGTACAAGGTGACTAAGGGATAGACATCAAATATATACAGCCCAGAAGTAGTCTCAGATGCATGGCTTAAGTTAACAATAGTACCCGGAAGACGGCAATAGGCTCAGCCCCTGTTACGTGGGACCGAATTTAATGATTGGTGAAATGTGGGTGGTAATTCACCTCTGCCTAACCCTCAGAGGATAAAGGTGTGATTATTGCTGTTTGACGGACAATGTTCTAACAGTAACTAGGCATGTTGTTGTTCCAAATGTTGTTGATGAATCTGTTGTTGTTAATGCTTAACACGATACTTACTGAGAGAATTCTTCTGTTTCTCAATCTTCTGCTTCTCCAACTCCAGCATATGTAAAGCACGTTTGTGTTCTAACAGTAACTGGGCCTGCTGTTGCGCCTGGTGTTGTTCCAAGTGTTGCTGCAGCTGTTGTTGATGGTTCAACTGCTGTTGTTGATGGATCTGTTGGTGTTGTTGTTGAAGCTGTTGTTGAAGTTGTTGTTGGTGGAGTTGTTGTTGCTGTTGTTGGTATTGTGCAGTTGGCTCCGGCTGTGAAATTTTAGGTTTATAAATAATGTATACAGACTGTATTTGTGTTGATAGTACACTTATTTTGTGTGATTTTAGTTGGAAGAAAATTTGATTTATTGGTCATTAGCGGTATCAAACTTATTTAACGACAGTGACATATTTATCTGCGGTTTCATTGCCAGCTGCGCCATTTTATTACCAACGCCAATTCGTCGACAGCGTCATTTTATCGACGGCGCCAATATGTCAACTGCGTTATTTTACCGTTTTTCAACGGTAACACTTCGTCAATGGCAACAGTTTATCTACGTTGTCAGTTTGTCTATGGCGCCATTTTGTCTGTGACGCCAGTTTATTTCATTTTTACGCTGTATGTAACGCGTGTTATGTGACTACGTACCTGGCGCGGCGGCTGCGCTATTTTGTCGGCGGCGCCCTGTATGGCGCGCGCCTCGTTCAGCTGCCTCTCGCACTGCTGGAGGCGCCGGCTCCATTCTATCACTTTCTTCTCTGCAGTTTCTAGCTCCTGTAACAATTATTGAAACGATTGAGCCTAGAGTAGACAAGGCAACTTTATTGCTCCCCAGTTTGCGCACCAATGTGGAATGTGGAATATATATTTGAATGTGCAAAATTTGTCAGACTGAATGAGCACCTTTTTTTTTTTTTTTTTTTTTTTTTATATAGGACACGTCAATTGGACCTCGCCTTGCCTGATGGAAATTCTTTGGATGGAAATTCCTTCTAATCTCAAAACCTCTTTACAAGAGCAAAGGAGACGTACCCCAGAAACACGCGCGACCCAGACAGAATAGTTTTATCTATTTATAAGTACCAAAAACTGTTGTATATAAAAAGAATTACCTGTCTATGTGTGGATATATTTATAACTGTGTACCTAGTGAAATTAAAGCTTTACCGTACAAGAAATTTATAAAAGCGTTAAAAGACTGGTTGCTAAACAAATGTTGTCATTCTGTTACAGAGTTCAAATAATATTTTGTAAAATTTTGATTGTTTTCTGTCTTGTGTGCCAAATAAATAAATAAATAACATGTATAAATATAAGCTTCCTTTTGACTTCGTATTATTTTGTACGCTATAGTCGTACAGACTTTATAACATCTCCTACAAGCCTGTTCTCAAGTCTGTACGAGTCTCGACTTTCAATTCAGTCATGAAACGCAGCATACTTGCTACTTGAAGTTCGTATTATGTGGGTATCTAAATAATAAACACAAATTCTTACCTTTGCCGTGTGATTCATAAGTATCGTCAATTCCCCTAGTTGCTCAGCGAGTAGTTGAACTTTGGCCTGTTGTGCTGGATTCAATTTCTGTTTTTTACCTGTAAACAATAAATTCAATGAATTGAGTGACTCACAAATAGTGAGTCGGGATCCGAGATTACACGTTTAGTTGCATGTGTGAGTATGAGCGAATGAGTGGGTGTGTCAGAGAGAATGATTCTAATCGAATGAGTTTGAGATTAGTGTGAGTGAGAAGAACTAAATCAATACACATAACACTGTGAGTGATGAAGTGTTTCAATGAGACTTGAGCTTGCAGTAGATTGAGACTGAGTGAGTGTTAGCGATTGAGTTAATGTGCAAGTGAGTGTATGCATAAGTAAATTAAGTCTAACCGTGCGAGTGAGGAACTTAATTTGTAAGTAAATGATTGAAAACATAAGTGAGCGAATGTGCGAGCCAGCGAGTGTATGTGTGCGTGAGTGTGTGTGTTAGCAACCTACCTTTCTTCTTGCCCTTGACGTGCGCGTCCAGTAACTGCCTAGTGTGTCGTACACTGTGGGCCGCGTCGTCGTGTGCGGCACATAAAACCCCCGCTTCACGTCGGGCGGCAGCCAGTTCGCGCGCAACCCTCGTATGCTCTTCTAGAAGACGGAGCTCCATCTGAAAGCGTGATGGTGAGATAAACTTCTTGCATATAGGGTATAAACCTCTGGATAGACATTCCTGTTTAGACGATAAATAAGATTGTCAATAAGTGAAATTCAGAGAGAGTTTTGGCGTCAACACTAAGGAGGGCGCATGGCGGTATAATTTTATTTTCCAAAAATGGTATGAATTCGAGTTCTTATGTATAAATAGCTGAGCCACCCCAGCTTCGCCCAGGGTATATTTTGAAGCTTCATATCCCTTTGAGCCCGTATGTTTTAGTCTTCAAAATATGTATGAAAAATTGCCGTATTTGTTAACATTTATTATCAATGCTCCGCTCCCTTAAGTAGTAGCGTGATAATCTATAGCTTGAAGCCTTCCTCGATAAATGGACTAACCAAAACTGAAAGAATCATTCAAATCGGACCAGTAGTTCCAGAGATTAGCGCGTTCAAACAAACAAACAAACAAACTCTGCAGCTCTATAATATTAAGTATAGATATGGTGGGTTTTTAGACATAAACGTCTTTAATACGCACACATGTGCAGAAAAGTGGCATATTGCAGCGAATTGTGACATTTTTAGCCGCCTTGTACGACACCGTATGGGAAGAGATGGGGTGGCCCAAAACTCTGCCGGGAACCACGCGGCCATCTTTATGGTGAAATGTGCTTGATTACTATATTTTTTATTTCCATCTTTTGTTGTACCACATTACAAGCAAATAAATAAATGAATTGAATTGACTTTAACCAATATCTTGGACCTGAAATGTTTAAATAAATAATAAATATTCCACGACATTCTACACAACGCTATCTAGACCCATGGTAAGCATAGCTTAACTAGCTTGTGTTATGGAATCTAGAATGCGGATAAACATACTTAGATACTTTTTTTTTTTTTTGTAAATACATACATATTATACATAGAAACACCCAGACCAATGCAAATATACATATTCATGCATACAAATATTTGCACTGAGCGGGAATCGAACCCGCACCCCCTGCATAGCAGTCGAATGCTCTACCGCTACGCCACGGAGGTCGTCATAATGTGCTCTACACATGCTGTATACGTTTTTTGTGTGCCTTTTGACAATAGCACAAGGTGCTAATTTGATCTCGCCTGATCAAATTCACTAAGCCAATAATTACAAAACAATCAGTGCGGGTTAGGGCCTCGTTTATATCGCGATTTACTTCCAAGATTTGTGCTCCGAGGTGTACATAAAGAAGACATATAGAAGTATTACAGTGACATTACCTTCTTAGCTTTCTGGCGTTGCTTTTTGGCGCGTTTCTTGCCCCTGTCGACGTAACGGGACGGACCCTCGATGTACTGCAGTAGGGCGTCCAAGTCGCGAGTGTCTTCCGGTCGAGTGGTGCGCCAGCAAGAACCCCTGGAAAGTAGGTAATTGGGTTAATATTGACAGCCTCTGTGGCGTGGCAGTAGTGAACACAGTCGTTATGCAGAAGGTGCGGGTTCGATGAACGCTCAATGCAAATATTTAGTTTAGCCAATACTGTAAATACGCTGGGCCCTGATTGTGCTAATTTTAGATAAGATGTCATAATAAAATCATTGTCATACCGCCAACATTGCAAACAATGCCATTTAATTTCAGATTTTACTCCGATGCTGTTAGAGTCTAAAATCAAATCAAATCTTGTAAAGTAGATGAAAAAAATATAAAAAAATCTTTTGCATTTCATTTTGAACTTTAAACCTATACACATAAAGTCTGAAACTTATGTAACTTTTTGCAGTGACAGTGTTATAACAGGGATTTTGCTATGACATGAAATTAGCAGAATCGGGGGCCGAAAAAACCCGTAAACCGGATTCCAGACTCCGAGGAGAAAAGCTTTGGATGAAGAAGAAGAAACTGCCTGTTAGAGTTTGAAAGAGAGCTTGGTAGGTTCTCCATTTGTGTAAATAATCTTGTAACTACTTTTTATAAAAACATATTAAGTCATATGAAATTGTCGAAATTTTCTTACAGAGTTCGTTATTCCTGTAATTTAATAGCGATTTCCATTAATTAAATTTTGTTTGAAAGATGATTGCAAGATTTTACAACTCTGTAAACTTTGTTTTTATTGGTCGCTTGATAAATTAAATTCGATCTTCAAAAACAGTAATTCCTAAATGCTATCCATTGTGATGATAAATTTTGTATTACTTTTTGACGGTTGTCACTTTTCAAAAATGTTAAAAAGTGTTTGTTAGCTTTATGTTGTCTCATTCGCACACATAAAATCATAAAATTTGGATTTGGTCATTCCTAAAAAAAATGCAAAAATATTAGTACTGAAAATTGGGTTTCCTCAAATTTCTTCAGAAAAACGGCAATTTTATATGTAACGACCTATTATTAACCAAACAAAGTAGGCCACTAACTGACAACTAGTAGTTCAATGACAGTTTTTTAGTCTTTAAAATGAGTTGCTAAACAGGAAAATATTAATAAACTGAGTTGTACCAAAACTTAGGCTTCACAAGGTTGGTGATTCATTTGTAGGCAGCTGCATAAAAATATTTAATAAAATTCCTCAGGGCTTAATTAATATGCCAATAAATAAATTTAAAATAGAAGTGAAAGAAACTTTAATGAGTAAAGGTTACTATAAAGTAGATGAGTACCTTAACGATGTTAATGCGTGGTCAACATAAGTCTCTTGCTTGCTCGCACAAAATAAAAAATAAATTGTAAACCAAAACAAATTTAAAAAAGAAAAATAATCTAGTTCTAATGTAGTTCGCTGAGTTTCCTGCTGGTACCTTCTCAGTAGAACTAATCTACCGAACCAGCGAAAGAATCATTTTCCAATGGTTTATTTTTAAATTATTTAATATTTTTATATTATTTCTTGACATACATAGTTGTAAAATTTTGACGTTCATATCATATGTGCTCTTTATGTGCCTAAACTGAATAAATGAAATTGATTCTTTGATTCTTTTAAATAAAACAGATTGTTTATGTTTAGCCAAGTACTTAACCAAATTTAGTATAGCTGTCATCATCGGGGTTCTCAGTTGTTGTTGAGATTGTTGAGCTTGTTGTTGAACTTAAGTACACTCACCCAGAACAACCAGACGAAGTGGAGAACACACTGGTATCCCTACTAGAGAGTGACATGTTGCTCCGTTGTTGCTGAGGCCGACTCTGTCTCTGCTGTTGTTGAGATTGTTGAGCCTGTTGTTGCGCTTGTTGTTGCGCTTGTTGTTGAGCCTGTTGTTGAGCTTGTTGCTGCTGCTGTTGTTGTTGGAGTTTTTGCTGTAGTAACTGTAAAAATAAATATATGGATTGTATCAACTGTTTGAATACAAGTCAAATTAAGTTCAATTCTCGTAACAAAATCAGTTCAAAATACATCAAATCTCAAGTTTTTTTTACGATAGATGTATACTTTATCTCCTTTCCGTGTGTTGCTGTATCGTTACAACTGACCTGTTGCTGCTGTTGCCTGATCTGCTGCTGCTGCTGAGGCGTGAGGGTCGGCTTGTTGTGTATCGGCAAGTCGTATATCGGCTCCGGCTTCTTCTGTTGCTGCGCTAGCTGGTGTTGCTGCAACTGTTGCTGGTATTGGGCTTGTTGCGCTTGCTTCAATTGCTGTAATTGTATTCACACACATAAAATCACGCCTGTTGGTAGGCAGAGATCACGGATCTCCATTTGCTACGATCCTGACATACTAATCTCGCTTCATTCACTCTCATTACATTCTTCATGCATGCTCGTTGGTTTAGGGTACTCCTGACCTGCCCCTTTTCTAAAACTTCCCCGATTTGGTCCAAGTATGTGCGCCTAGGTCTTCTCCTTCCGACGGTACCATCCACACTCGCCTCATACACCTGTTTCGTTAGTCTTCTTTCATTCACCCTCTCAACACACCGAACCATATCAACATTCCTCTCTCAATTCTCATCACTATATCTTCTATCACTCCACATCGCTCTCTTATCACGTTATATGCATATGTATTTATAGAAACGGTTTTAACTACTCTATAAAGTTCCCAGTGGTGTAAAATAGGGTCACCCCATCTCTTCGTGGGTGTCGTAGATAGCGACTAAGTATATGGCTGTTCTCTATCTGACATTAAACATACAAGCCATGAAAATGTCCCCTAGACTACAATAGGTTTGCCCCATATTATGTGGGACTGAAAATCATTGTTGAAGAAAAATGAGTATTAATCAGTTAATACATCTATGCCAACCTCGTGTTGTGTTCCCAGCGGTGAGTAGGGTAGCCAGAGCTCACTGGAGAATTTGTGCTGTCAGTGGGAAGACTAAAGGCTTGTCCTGCTTTGTCCTCTACACTGACGGCACAGACACTATGCTTACAAGGTCGGCAGCGCGAGTGTGGCTTCTCTGGTGTTACACACGTCCATAGGCCGCGGTAACCACTTTCCATCAGGGGGGCCGTGCGCTTATCTGCCACCTAAGTGGTATAAAAAAAAACCTCTTCGAGGATTTACAAGTGTGAATGTTTGCATGTGCAGTTCGAAGTGCGACAGAGAGAACGCTCTATTAAACTGATGCAAATAGCCATACATATGCATAACAAATATTTGCACTGAGCGGAGATCGAACCCGCGCCTCCTCGCCACAGAGGCTGTACATCCTATCGCAGGTGATGAAATATGACTTACCTGTATTCGAATCTGCTCCATAGCGTTAGGATTCACTTTCCCCTCAGTTTTGAGCCCAGACGGCAAGTTCACTTGTATCGGCGCGACGCGCTGTACTGCCTAGAAAATAATAATAAATATTCCACGACATTCTACACAACGCTATCTGGACCCATGGTAAGCATAGCTTAACTAGCTTGTGTTATGGGATCTAGAATGCGGATAAACATACTTAGATACTTTTTTTTTTGTAAATACATACATAATACATATTATACATAGAAACACCCAGACCAGTGCAAATATACCTAGTCTAGCCATAAATATTGTTACGTAGAAAAAACTTTTTTTTTATTGCAAATAATATTTATTACTTTTACAGTGTGTTAGTTTAATACATAAATATAAAACAATTTAAAATATAAAAAGCTTATTCGAAGTGGTCTCCATTGGCTGCAACACAGTCCTTTAAACGTTGAGGCCAGTTATCAATAGAAGCACGCACTCTTCTCAATTCTTCACTGCCAATCGTATGGATTGTCTTAGGGACTCCAAATTATCATGGCGTTTAGAGCAAGCCATACTCTCTAAAACTGACCATAAATCATAATCCAGCGGATTAAGATCGGGACTAGACGACGGCCAGTCTTCAGCTCTGATGAAGTCCGAAACGTTCACTTCCAACCAAGACTGCGTGGACCGAGCTTTATGACCCGGCGCTGAGTCTTGTTGGAAGGACCATACTTGGTTATTGAACATGGTGTTGTTAAGGGGTTTAACTACCTTCTCAAGAATGGTATCTTGATACACTTGTGCCGATGTTTTGATACCTTTTTCACAAAAATATGGCTCAGTCACTCCTTCATAGCTAACACCCCACCAAACCATCAATGAAGTCGGATAATGCCCACGTTGCACTCTGTCGACTAATTGGGAAGCTTCCTTAGAGCTTTGAGCATAAATACGGTCATTTTGTTTGTTAAAATGTTGCTCAATTGTAAAGATTTTCTCATCCGTAAACAATTTTTTTCTGTGACCTCCCTTTGCGTACTGCTTCAGTAGTTGCTTCGATTTTACCACCCTATTCTTTTTTAAATTATCAGTTAAAAAATGACCAGTGCGTCTCTTATAGGCTGCAAGTCCTAAGTCATCTTTTAAAATGCGCGACATGGTTCTGGGTGCTATCTTCATCTCCCGAGATAAAATCTTTTGCTTTCGGACAGGATTTCGTCGAATTCTTTCCCTTACTGCTTTGAACACCTTTTTCGTACGAACACTACGTGGACGGCCAGATCTTTTTCTGTCACAAACAGAGGAGGTCTCATTGTACCTATTAATAGCCCGGTACACAAACATTTGACTAATACCAAGCGTATGGAGAGTTTTAAAAATTACATTCCGCTCCATACCAACTTTGTGTAATGCAATCACAGCGATTCGGTTTTCTTTATCACCCCACTCCATTTTAATATAGCAAAATATTGTACAATGTATTGGCGCCAAAATTAGAAAACACAATGAACAATCGTATAAAAATGACAGATTCCAAATTCAAATGTAATATCTTTCTTATTTTAATTGTAACAGTATTTATGGCCAGACTAAGTACATATTCATGCATACAAATATTTGCACTGAGCGGGAATCGAACCCGCACCCCCTGCATAGCAGTCGAATGCTCTACCGCTACGCCACAGAGGTCGATAAATAACACATATTAAATCATGTAGCCGCGTGGTTTCCGGCAGAGTAGAATTTGGACCACCCCACCTCTTCCCATGCGGTGTCGTACCAGGCGACTAAGGGATAGGGCTGTTTAACATCAGACAGACATATGCAGTCCAGACACAGCCTCAGATGCATGGCTCGAGTTAACAATAGTGCCCGGAATACGGCAATAGACTCATCCCCTTTTACGTGGGACCGAATACAATGATTGGTGAAATGTGGGTGTTAATGGTGCGACAAAGGAATGAGTCACCGAACCGCTTGGTTCTTGATCGGATACTTTACACCGTGTGGGGGTGACATCTAAGACCTACACGTGTTGTCCTGTGTAGGAAGTGGGAGGGTGGGACTAATTGCACTACCTAACCTGTTGGTAACTGACGATGTTTTTTTTTATACCACTTAGGTGGCAAACAAGCACACGGCCCATCTAATGGGAAGTGGTTACCATGGCCTATGGACGAGTGCAGCATCAGGAGCGTTACGCTCGCGCTGGTGACCATGAAGAAACCTCTTAATGCCTCTTTGAAGAATCCCATATTGTAAGCGCTTGGGAAAACCGCAGCAGGGAGTTCATTCCACATCTTGAGTGTGCGTGGGATGAAGTTTCTTTCATACCGCACAGTGCGCACCGTCTCAGGTCGCAATGTGTGAGGATGAATTCACTGCCTATGGCGAGCGATGCAATGATAGAACGTAGCTGTGGGCATCATGTCGAACAACTCAACAAGGTAGGACACGGCGGTATTTCCGCCCAATTGAGCAATCCGACTGGGGTAATACCTCCGACCTACAGAATACCGCGGCCATAATAACTTCGTATTGTGTACCCAGAGGTGAGTAGGGTAGTCAGAACTCATTGGAGAATTCGTGCAGGCAGTAAGAACACTAAAGACTTGTCCTGCTTTGTCTTCTACACTGACGAAACAGAAACTCTATGCTTACAGGGTCGTCAACGCTAGTGTGGCTCCTCTGGTGTTACACACGTCCATAGGCCACAGTAGCCACTTTCCATTAGATGGGCCGCGTGCTTGTCTTAAGCGGTATAAAGAAAAAATCTGAGCACAAACCATTATATAGGCGGTAGAACACACAGCGATGTGGTCGACAGTGGAGCGCGCTTGCCCTGAAGAAAACTATCCTCTCTAGTCTTGAAGACACCCAAGTCATATGCTTTCATTACTATCTCTAGTACTAACCTTGGGTTTATTTTCGGGTGGTTTTTCCGAGACTACCATCTTCGCCATCTTGTCTGCGAGCTGCTTCTGTTGATTGTCTATGGACTGGCGTTTCTGTTGTACCTGCGCCGGCGTGAGGTTAGGTGGCTGGGTTTTTGGCAAGGCCTGCGGAGAAAAAATTTTTACTGTAAGACGAAGTTTTCGATAGTGTCGGCAGCACGAGTATGACGCCACTGGTATTGCACTCGTCTATTATTTTTTTTATACCACTTAGGTGGCAGACAAGCGCACGGCTCACCTGATGGAAAGTGGTCACCGTGGCCTATAGACGTTTGTAACACCAGAGGTGCCACACTCGCGCTGCCGACTCTGTAAGTACAGAGTTTCTGTGCCGTCCGTGTAGTAGACAAAGCAGGACAAGCCTTTAGTCTTCCCATTGACAGCACAAATTCTCCAGTGAGCCATAGGCCAACGAGGCCACTTTTCATCATTAACTGTGTTGTTATACGAGTGTGACAATTTTGCGAATGGGACCGAATGCGAATGGGGCCGTTTTTGAATTCGTGACGAAATAAGAATGGGACAGTATGCGTCAAACCCTGCTTGTCTGCCTCTTATGTGGCATGAAAATAGAAGAGAGTCTAACGGTTAAGGAGAAGGATGAAGAGAAGTAGCGAGTTCGAACCCTGGCCGTTACAATGCCGATGTATAAATGAATATAACTTTATTGTAGACCGATAATCAACATCGAGAAACCGTTGTAGCCTAGTGGTATGGGTAATGGACTGCTGAGACGAGGTCTCGGGTTCGATCCCTGGTTATACGATGGCACACACCAATGATTCTTCGATACTTTTCGAAGTTATGTGTGTATTTATCGCAGGTTTATAAGTGCCCGGTTAATGGCAATACGCTCACCACCTATTGAAACCTAAAGAAAACTGGCGATATGTGGGTGCTAGCACCTCTGCCTACCTCTTCGGGGATATAGCTATACAGCATAATGTTACAATAGTGGCACTCATCTTTGGAATAGCAGGCTAGAAAGGGTACACTCAGTGGCGTAGACATCACATAAACATTATCACAGAGACGTATTTTCCTGATTGCATCAAAGGATAATCCGCCGCGTGGTGTTCGGCAGAGTAGAATTTGGACCACCCCATGCGGTGTCGTACAAGGCGACTAAGGGATAGGGCTTATTTAACATCAGACAGATATATACAGCAAAGACTCTGCCTCAGATACATGGCTCGAGTAACAATAGTGCCCGTAATAGAGGCTCACCCCCTATTACGTGGGAATGAATTCAATGATTGGTGAAATGTGGGTGTTAATTCACCTCTGCCTAACCCTCCGGCGATGATAATAATAATAATAATAATAAATATTCTACAACATTCTATACAACGCTATCTAGTCCCACGGTAAGCATAGCTTAACTAGCTTGTGTTATGGAATCTAGAATGCGGATAAACATACTTAAATACTTTTTTTTTTTTTTGGAAATTCATACATATTATACATAGAAACACCCAGACCAATGCAAATCGTTGACTACTGACCGGTGGCTTGGGCGCGATGGGTGGCGGCTTGACCTGCGGCGCGCTCGGCGGCTCGCTCGCTTGCGGCGGCGCGGCTGGCTGCTTCACCGGCTGCGGCGGCGCCTCTGCCTCGCCCTGAAACAGAACAACTCACATCAAAACGAACGTTCAAAGACAATTCACAGATTTCCGTCCAATTGAGCTGTCCGACTGAGGAAGTACCTTCGCCATATAGAATTTTGGTCTTCGCGCTGACAGCACAAAACCTCTCCATTCCTCTTCCATTTCTTAATTCACCTCTGTCTAACCCTCCACGGATATATGCGTGATTATATGTATGTATATAGTAAATACTTACATTGACATTCTTACACTGTTGCTTCTTCCTGTTGAGAATTGAACGCAGGCGTTCCCTCGTCTCGTTGAACTTGGGAGGGACGGGCGTCGTCAGCGGGGGCTGCACAAGACAAACAATTTATTCAATACTGTCTGCAGCTTAAGTGAATATCACTCATTTAATTTAAACCGCTTTAATTTAAATAAATTACCGCGGTAGCCTAGTGGAATAGGTAATGGACTGCTGAGACGAGGTCTCGGATTCGATCCCAGGTTTTACCACGGCACACACCAATGACTTTTCGATGCTTTTCAAAGTTATGTGTGTATTTATCGCAGGTTTATAAATGCCCGGTTAATGGCAATAGGCTCGCCACCAATTACATTGAGACCTAAACATAAACTGGTTTAGTATCTAGATTTAGTACTTGCCTACCTGATGTACAGAATTAGTATTATATAGACTCGACGACGAACGTAGTGTACGGACAAACCTTTCTGGTTTTTGTTACACTACTAAGGCATTAGACCCAATGTATGTTTTTCTGGTTAAATAAAAAAATAAAAAAAAAATAAAAAAGATGCTAGCCCTCTGCCTGCTTGAGGGTGACGGGTGGAGCCGCCTGTCACCCTGGCAGAAGAAGGCCGCGGTGCCGACCTCCCCATTTCCGGGAACGAGTTGGGGACTCTGTGGTCCCCACACCCAATGAGGGCTAGATCAAGAGAGATGGCCCTGGGTCGGTCATTCAATTTTAGAGTTTTATGCTACAGAGTTAAAGTCTAAAATTTAATGCTATTTTTAGCAGTGTCTGTACTAAGACAGTGGTTTTGCATTAGTAGAACCGATGGCCTGCTCAGCAGCGACCATTTCAGCTGAAAAGGAATAGCAACTACCCTCAGTTTGGAATACAAAAAACTTGGAAACATACATTTTTATGAATGATTCAATTCAATTTATTTATTTGTGAATCTGGATCATAGGTTTGTGTACAGTTTTTATTCTAGGTAATATTAAAGTGCGCTATGTCATACCATGGAATTTGGTGTACAAATTAAATTTACAGCAACATTAATATAAATATGTCTTCTTAATATAAATATGTCTTTACAATGTCATGCGAGAGAATTATCATTGAGGAATTCGTCAATGATTGTAGTAAGCCTTATCTGCTGAAGTTTTTATTAGCTTACACCTAAATACAGTAATATTTTCTAATCGGATCTTCGCAGGTATCTTGTTGTAGATAGAGGTTGCCGTACAAAACACACTACGACATAACAATTGGGTTTTACTTGGCACGACTTTTAAGTTGACCATATGATTTACCATATAAATTTTTGGTATGTTGACATAATTTAATTATTACACTACTTCCGTCAAGCTGAGTGTCACCATTGTCACACGGTATGTGTAAGTAATGGTGACCCTCTTTTCTGGGACTTTGCCTTCAGCTTACCATAAGGCAAGGCGAAGTCCAATTGACGTGTCCAATATAAAAAAAAAAAAAAAAAACTTAATTATTATACTAGTAAATTTTATTGTATGCCGTGAGGCGGAGATTGAAGAAACCATATTATATTATTTTACTGTATCACTGTTGTACCCATTTTCACAATAAAGTGATTTGATTTGATTAAAAAAATGTATTCTAGTTATTTTTAGGCGGCGGTCATCTTGGACCACCTTTTCAAAAATAGCTAGAAACACATCCGACAGAAAAAAAAAAAAAATCCAAATCAGTTCATCAGTTCAGGAGCTACGATGACAAGCACACACACAGACACGTGAAACTTATAACACACAGTCGTTTTTGCGTCGGGGGTTAAAAATGAATGTTTCCAAGATTTATGGACTCCAGTGTCCCTCAATTTTGATGCCATAAAAAATGCTAGTGAGCCTATGGACGTCTGCAACACCAGGGGCGTCATACTCGTGCTGCCGACCCTGTAAGAACCTCCTAATACCTTCTAGACACCTTTACACCATTTTCCCATTAATTATAGAGGTATAACGACAGTATTACCTAGCTTGCCGGATGCATGGGCGTAAAATGGGTTAAACCCAATCCTCCAATACAAAATTCTAAAAACCAACCTTCTGTTAATTTACATACACGTTTATTTCATGCAAATATCTGTAGTTTCTTTTTTTAAATTAGACGTGCAACATAGTAAAATTGTCCCCAAAAGTGAAACCAGTCCATGTATGACACAGTTCTGAGTTCGTGTTCTGAATGAGAAAGCAAGATGGAGCTATACACTTTATATAGCGCCATCCCACTTTCTCGGCAGGATCACGAACTGTTTTAACGCGTAATGGTAAGTCCTTAAAGCCTGGAGCACGAAAAATATTCGAATTCGTAGCGTAAACGTATCGAGAGAACCGAGCATTGCGTTTGGCCGCCTGCCTGCTTTGAACCTGAGTGTGTTAAGCCAGCCAATCGCAACGATCCATTCTCTCGACAAGTTTACTCTCTGTATACTTAGCATGAAAAACTATCGTAAACGTATCGAGATAACTGAGCATTGTGATTGGCCACCTGCCTGCTGTCAACCTGAATGTGTTAAGCCAGCCAATCGCAATGATCTATTCTCCTGACACATTTTCGTTATGCAGTGTAATTCTCTAAACACACAGCGTCGAGAAAAGCGCTCCGACAGCTTTGATAGAGCTTGACATTGGCCAATCTCCAGTGACTTTTTTTTTATACCACTTAGGTGGCAGACAAGCGCACGGCCCACCTGATAGAAAGTGGTTACTGTGGTCTATGGACGTGTGTAACACCAGAGAAGCCACACTCGCGCTGCCGACCCTGTAAGCAGAGTTTCTGTGCCGTCAGTGTAGAGGACAAAGCAGGACAAGCCTTTAGTCATTCTACTGACAGCACAAATTCTCCAGTGAGCTCTAGCTACCCTACGCACCGCTGGGAACACAACATGAAGTTATTATAACCGCTGTATTCTGTAGGGCGGAGGTACTTCCCCAGTCGGACTGCTCAATTAGGCGGAAATACCGCCGTGTCCTACCTCCTCATCACTCATGACGTCACCCAGTCTGACCAATAACAGTCTGTATGAAAGCTGTCGCAGCGCTGTGTTTAACGCTGTAGGCTTAAAAAATTGCACAATAAAATTCAAATACATTTCGTGATCGCCGCAATGAAATCAGTTGTTCTAATAGATTAAGATATAGATAAAATATTGAATCAGTTCAAGTGGGATTCAAACCCGCAATCTTTCATCGACCTCCGTGGCGTAGCGGTAGAGCATTCGATTCCCGCTCAGTGCAAATATTTGTATGCATGAATATGTATATTTGCATTGGTATGGGTGTTTCTATGTATGATCTGTGCGTATTTACAAAAAAAAAGTATCTAAGTATGTTTATCCGCATTCTAGATCCCATAACATCAGCTAGTTAAGCTATGCTTACCATGGGTCTAGATAGCGTTATGTAGAATGTCGTGGCATATTTATTTATTATTTATTTATTTATTCTTTTCATTTTTTCTATATCTTAAACGATTTGATTCGACATCAATGTACTACAACCATATTTAGGAAATTATTAATAAATAAAAAAATAACCTAAAAAATTTGTCTGTACCTAAATCCATCTAATACCTTCTGTTATATTGTATAGTTACTGACATTTATCTTGATTCAATCACGTAGTAAAGAGCACTATATACGCAAAAAAAGTCGCAGGTACACTGAAAAAAACGGACCCCAGACTCAGAGGTGAAAATTTCGGATACGACTGGGATTAACGGTAGGATTTTTTTTTATACCACTTAGGTGGCAGACAAGTACACGGCCCACCTGATGGAAAGTGGTAACCGTGGCCTGTGGACGTGTGTAACACCAGAGGAGCCACACTCGCGCTGCCGACCCTGTAAGCACAGAGTTTCTGTGCCGTCAGTGTAGAGGACAAAGCAGGACAAGCCGTTAGTCATCCCACTGACAGCACAAATTCTCCAGTGAGCTCTGGCTACCCTACTCATCGCTGGGAACACAACACGAAGTTATTATAACCGCGGTATTCTGTATGGCGGAGGTACTTCCCCAGTCGGACTGCTCAATTGGACGGATATACCGCCGTGTCCTACCAGAAGATGCGCTGTATGCGTTTTGTGGGTGTCTTTTGAGGTTCACACGGAGTGCTACGGCGGTGAATGATCAAATCCACTCTAGACGCTGTAGGAGACTAGTCAAAACACAATACTTGTTTTATAGATGTATTGAGTCTGTCTCAGATATTTTTTCGTTCACATAATATGTACAGCCAACAAGTTGTAAACAAGTATAAAACAATTTCGTTCACATTGTAGCCTGTGACATATTGCAACTTCTCAAATACAACATGTATTTGAGAAGTGGTTATACCTGCTTACACCACAAAACAAGTTGTAAAACAACTTATAAACATGTTTATAAAAAAAAGACTAGTAGAAGACTAATCAAAACACAATACATGTTCTAAACATGTATCGCAGATACTTTTTCGTTCACATAGTATGTACACAACAAGTTGTAAACAAGTATAAAACACATTTGCGTTCACACTGTAGCCTGTGACATATTGCAACTTGTCAAATACATGTTTTATACTTAGGTGAAAACGAGAGATAAGGGTGCTTACATTGCCGGCGCGATCGCTTGTTTAAACGTAGTAGGGTGTGTGTAAATGATTGCATGGTGGACAGTCTTGTTGATTTCTTTTCTGTTTTAAATTTATATGTATTTACTTACTATGTATACATTAATATTATATAGCTATAGAGCTTGTTCGTTTGTTTGTTTGGTTAGATTTTTTTTTTAAACCACTTATGTGGCAGACAAGCACACGGCCCACCTGATGGAAAGTGGTTACCGTGGCCTATGGACGTTTGTAACATCAGAAGAGTCACAGACGCGCTGCCAACCCTGTAAGTAAAGAGTTTCTGTGCCGTCAGTGTAGAAGACAAAGTAGGACAAGCTTTTAGTGTTCCCACTGACAGTACAAATTCTCCAGTGAGCTGTGGCTACCCTACTCACCGCTGGGAACACAACACGAAGTTATTATAGCCGCGGTATTCTGTAGGGCGGAGGTACTTCCCCAGTCGGACTGCTCAATTGGGCGGAAATACCACCGTGTTCTACCCTGCGCTAATCTCAGTACACGAACAGTTTCAATAAAAAAAATTGTGTTGAATAAGTCCGTTTATTGAGGGCAAAAGAGTCCTCTTTGCAATCCGCGCTCTTGAGTCTCGTTTCATTTGCAAATTGGGAGTCAAGATATATGACAGTAACTAAACCATTTATCATTACAAGACCTATACTTAAGACCTATGTCTCTGTACCCCTCTCAAATCCCCCCCCTTACAACCCGCACCGAGACACAATGTTTGTTGCAAACAGCTGATCTAGCATACATACTCTAATCTCGAACCTTATTCGCCGCTCTGTGCTATGGAGGGTAAGCTGTGCACAAAACATGATTAGGTATCAGTGGCGTGGCGGTAGTGGACGCAGGAGACGGGGGTTCGATTCCCGCTCAGTGCAAATGTTTATATACATGAATATGTTTATTTGCATTGGTATAACCGTCAAAGCGCGTTAAACCAAAGTCAAAAATAATTTACCATTAAATCGGAACTTACAAAACGTCAATAAAAAAGGAACATGAAAACCAGTTTAGTAAATAGACCACCGGTTCGAAACGCGGTCCCGACCCGAGAAGACTTCGGCAAGAAACTCAGCGGGCATTTTGTTTTTGATCTATTTACAAACATCCACAACATACATTTCCGGCAGAGTAGAATTTGGGCCTCTTCCCATGCGGTGTCGTACAAGGCGACTAAGGGATAGGGCTGTTTAACATCAGACAGATATATACAGCTCAGACTCAGCCTCAACAAGACGAGTCAACAATAGTTCCTAGCGGGGCGTGAAAAAGCATATGATGAGGCCGTCAAGCTGAGTGTCACCATTGTCACACGGTATGTGACATTCAATTCATCATTTAGTATGCTGCATGACTTTCGGCCTTTATTATATGTTGAATATATCTTCTCTTGTTATTCCTGGCAGAGTAGAGTTTGGACCACCCCATCTCTTCCCACGCGGTATCGTACAAGGCGACTAAGGGATAGAGCTGTTTAACATCTGACAGATATATACAGCACAGACTCAGGCACAGATACAAGCCTCGAGTCAATAATAGTGCCCGAAAGACGGCAATAGACCCTCCTATTACGTGAAATGTAGTAACTCTCCGGGGATAAAGGCGTGATTATATGTATGTATGCATATGTATATCCAGAACTGCGTAAGGCTTAATCAATACTGTTATATCTATAAAACAAAAAGTCACTCACAGCGTGTCCGAACACAGTGCAGTAGCAGCAGCCGCAGGGTGACTCGCCTTCACCTGCGCACGCGCCGCCTGCATGACCTACTGCAATAAAAACAATTATACTATACAGTTAGCGGCACTATTCCTCACACATTGCGACCTGAGACGGTGCGCACTGTGCGGTATGAAAGAAACTTCATCTCACGCACACTCAAGCTGTGGAATGAACTCCCTGCTGCGGTTTTCCCAAGCGCTTACAATATGGGGTTCTTTAAGAGTATTGGGTTTCTTCAGGGTCAGCAGCGCGAGTATAACGCCACTGGTGTTGCACACGCCCATAGGCCACGGTAATCACTTCCCATTAGGTGGGTGGTGTGCTAGTCTGCCACATAAGTGGTATAAAAAAGAAAACAAAATCCATTAAGGCCTAGAATTCATTACCAGCACACGTGTTTCCTTCTTCCTACAGTCCCGGGTCCTTTAAGCAGGGGGTGTAATAGCATATGATGAGGTTGTCAAGGTGAGTGTCACCATTGTCACATGGGTATATGTAAGTAATGGACCCTCTTTTCTGAGACTTTGCCTTTAGCTTATATATTAAAAAAAACATTGCCGCGTGGTTTCCGGCATAGTGGAATTAGGGCCACCCTATCTCTTCCCATGCGGTGTCGTACAAGGCGACTGTGGGATAGGGCTCTCACCATCTCCTTTCCTACATAGGACAACGCGTGCAGACCTTAGATGTTACCCTCACACTGTGCAGAATATACGAGCAAGAACCAAGCGGTTCGGAGGCTCTTTTCTTTGCCGCACCACCAAGACCTGGAATTCATTACCAACTCACGTGCTTCCTTCTGCCTACAGTCCCGGGTCCTTTAAGCGGGGCGTGAAAAAGCATCTGAAGAGGCCGCCAAGCTGAGTGCCACCATTGTAACACTTAGTGTCTGTAATGGTGACCCTCTTTCCTGAGACTTTGCCTTTAGTTTACTATCAGGCGAGGTGAGGTCAAGTTAGCGTGACCTATATAAAAAATAAAAATAAAAAACAGATATATATGGCCCAGACTCAGCCTCAGATGCATGGGTCGAGTCAACAATAGTGCCCGGAATATGCCAATAGTCTCACCCATATTACGTGGGACCGAATGTAATTATTGGTGACATGTGGGTGTTAATTCACCTCTGTCTAACCCTCCAGGGATAAAGGCGTGATTATATGTATGTATAAAAAAAAAGTAACACGTACCTTTACATATATGCTGCTGCGGGTGAATGCTATTCTCACACGCCTTGGGTACTTGTTTCGGCTTAGCCATCTGTTTTTTGGCCTCCTTTCTCTCCTTGCGATCTTTTTTATCAAACTCAATACACTTCTGCACTATATTGCTAATGTTGCTACTCAAACACAACCCGGAATTATCGTTATCCTTACAAGAGTTACAAGAACAGTCGTTCGTCCATTTACAATCAGATTTTGGAGTATCACAGACATCGCTCTCAGATTTTGACTGTCCGTTCCTAGTGATATTTTTGAAAGCTACAGCGTTTAACGTCTGTTTGGCATTTCTTAGTGCTTGAGCCGAATACTTAGCTAGGTCTTCGTGGTTCGTACTTGTTGGTACTTTATCATTTGTGCTGTCCGGAGTGCCAGGACTATCTATATCAGATTTGAGTGTATATTGTATGTCTTCGTTGACTAATTTTGCATCGATAGTCGAACAGATAGATATCACATGTTTTTTATAAGTCTCCGGGACGGGTAGTCCCTGCGTTATATAGGATCTTATCGTATAAAAACTGTCTAGTAAAGATTTTTCTCCTTTAGAAGTTAAAATAGCTTCACATTTTGATAGTAAAGCTTCTTTTTTACACTTTTTATCTTCTTCTTTTATTTCTTCTTTCTTTTTAGGTGGTTCCGGTTTTTTTACCGGTTTGTTAGCTTTATTTATTATTTTGCTAAGCCCTTTTGCTGCTAGAATTTCTGCTTCGCTTGCTGTTTGAGTAGTTTTTACCGGAGTCGGTGTTAGTTTAGTAAAAGATTCTTTTAACTTCACTTCGCACTGTTCTAGCCTGTACAACATTATCAGCCATTCGTCACCCGACAGAGCCTTTTTAGGTAACGCGTCCATATATTGTTTATTTACCTCTCTAAGTCTATCAATAAAGTAATCCCTTTTCTTTTCTATATTCATATTACTAAAATCAGGTATGGTATCAGGTTTTTTGACATCAAAATGCATAATTTCTTGTATTATATTGATAGAACTTTCTGGATCTGTTAGAAGATATGACGCTAGAGGTTGAGACTCGATGCAACGCGCCAATACATGCATATAATTGAATTTCAAAGCTTTCACAAGATGCTGTTTATCTTGGCCTAATTTGTGATACTTCATTATTAAGATATCTATTGTATTTCCAACGGAGGTTGGTAAGAGCATCTGTTTCATGGCATCTTTCGATTCAGAATCTGAATTGTGTACTTCGTTATTTTTTCTTAGCTCTTCTATCTTTTGCAGTACCCGATCGCTGTCGTTAGCATTCTTACCCGCCAAATCTTGTATATAAGTATAGAACTTATCAAGCATAGCTTCAATTTCGTTCTCTAACAATTCTAAAGGTATACTCTTAAACTTAGTCGCTACATAGTTTTTCCAAGAATTAAATCGAGATTTCACTAAGTTTCTAAGTTCGTCCATACTTAGCGCATCTTTGACTGAATTGTCAAACAATGTTGACGCTTTTGAACACATTTCAGAATTGAGACAAGGCAATGAGAATAATTCCTTCTCATCTTCCAAACATTTGGCCAGTTCTGGCGACTTGCTTTGTTTCAGATGTTCGAATACTTTACCTATAACAAGTTGAGCGCTTATCGAAAACAGTAAATCTTTAAATTCTTCCTTTTTATTTGCGTTCGTCACGAAAGAGTGGAATTCTTTCTCGTCTTTCAAGAGTTCAGCTATATCTTTATTATCAAATTCAACTGTCATTGTACCTATAATATCACTAGATTCAACGTTATTCTTAACTTTACGTTGAGTTTTACGTTTAGTTGTATTTTTAGTAACTTTTACACTATCTCTAGTCTTATTAAGCTTTAGATCTCTTATTTGTTTCAACGTTTCAGGTGTTAATTGAGCTTCGCTGTTAGCATCTGGCAGACTGTTCATTATAGAAGCGAATTCTGGTAATTCAAAACTGGCGTTGGCAAACTCTGATAGTTTGCCGGCTATCTCTGGCATGTTGGCTAAAATCTGCGGCATATTTTCGACTAGCTCAGCTAGTTTTGTATTAGCTATATTCATATCTATATTTTCATCGTTGTCAACTTTGTCTAGGAACTCAGCTGAGTTCTTGTCTAACGTCATCATGACTTCGCAAATATGTTCTAGTGACAGCTGCCCATCGTCTTTTTTATTACCCTTGATGCTATTGTAAGAATTTATGATGTTCTGACACTCCTCCATTGCTTTTTTGATCTCTAAGCCGAAGGAAACGTACTTATAGATGCTAGGATCTTTCTCTTTATGAGTGTCTGTTAGACGATCATCTTTCACTAATATTGGCGTTCGACGAGCGTTCAACGGTATATTTAAAACTTCAGGCGCCGGATTGAACTCTTTATCATCTTTTAAAAACTTATTCACAGAGAGTAGTCGCTGATTCGGTTTAGAGGAGTACACAGGCATGGGTTCCGGTGTAGTGGGAGACATCTCTTGAAGCGGAGGGCTCACTGACTCCGGATATTTAGTTTCTTGATTATCACTAGAGAGGGCAAAGCTCGAGAACTTTGCCAAACACTCCTTCATTTCCTTACATATGTCTATTTCTTTCTCACCAACGATAGTCTCCGTATCGCTAATGTTGTCTTCTCTTTCTAGCGGGAATGCTTCGGGCGGTTCGGCTTCAGATTTCGTTATTTCTTCTTCGTTTTTCAAATCGTCGGTTAATAATTGTGTTGTTTGTGCGGGAGCTTTGTGTTTTAACATTTGAAGTATTTTATGCGGTTTACTTATTGAAGGGGACACGGCTTTGAGTTTCCGTTTAGGTGCAGTGGTTAAACGTGGCACTTTGGGACTCGAAGTACGCCGTTTGCGGCGGGGTAAGTCTTCGATTAGAGTAACGTTGCTTTCTGGTAAGCTGTGAAGTAAATAAATATGATTTTATTATTATTATTTATTTTTGAGGAAATCATTTTTTTTGGGAGGAAATCATTTTTTTTAAATAATTTTGCAATCGTAATTATTAGAATTATAGTTTGTTCACCGTACGTATGGGTATGGGTAATGGACTGCTGAGACGAGGTTTCGGGTTCGATCCCAGGTTTTGCCATGGCACACACCGACCTTTCGATGCTTTTCGAAGTTATGTGTGTATTTATAGCAAGTTTTTATGTGCCCGGTTAATAGCAACAGGCTCCGCACCTAATACATTGGGACCTAAACATACACTGGGGAAATGTGGGTGCTAGCACCTCTGCCTACCCCTTAGGCGTGAGTTTAAGTTATGTTCTGTTATGGTTTGTTCACTTTCCTCGTAGATACACACTTTTTAAAAATGGCCGCTTTCATTTCTGTTTGATAAACTTTTTGGATACTTGAGTAAGCATTCCGGTTCAAAGAATTTTTGGCGCAAGCTTTCCTCACGCGGGTAGGGGGTCAGAAGGCAGTCGCTCCCGTAACCTAGGATTTTTCAATCGTAAGGTCGTGTGGAAGTCAGATGGTAGTCGCTTTCAACCGTTTCGTAGAAGACTTATACCACAAGAGTGCACGTGGAAGTGTGTCCACTGATGTCCCAATATGCGCCTTTGTTCCCAACCTACCGCTAGCCCCTTTTTTCAGGTCGTCAGTTCCCCTGGCTAAGGGGTGGTCCATTCATCACGTGAGTCTCAACCGGCGGGAGAGGGTGTTGGTTTAATACCTAAGCATGCAAATGTAATTTAATGAAAGAAGAATTAAATAGAGCCTAAGCGAATATTTGCATGCCATTGAATGGTAGATGTGCTGAACTGTATCTAATCTTACTTAGCACCATGTATGACCACATTTCTGCAAATAAATGAATTTTGAATTTGGTTCGGAAATATCACCAGAGAGGAAAGGGTACAGTGAGATATAAGGTGTATTTTTTTTTAATTACGCAGGACTAAAGGATTTTTTTTTAATAACGAGTACCAAAGAAGTACACGTGATCTTGGTTAGGAGAGGGGGAGGGGTAGTTTGAAACCTCACCACGTATGTGGAGGGCAGAGGGAAGTTAAAAAAATTGGCGTCATCAAATAATTGGCGTCTCCACCTTCCGTACACCTGTAGCCAGCTCCTTCATCTTGATTAATCTGAAAGTGTGTGATATCGCAATTTAAAACTATATATTCCTCTCACCTCTCGCGTTCCTGCCGCAGCTGGTCTTCAAGCCACATTCGAAGCCTATGGTAGTACAACTGCTGGTCGCGCATATGCATCACTTTGCGTCGTACCTGCGATCATATATTAACAGTCAATTACATACATACATAAAATTACACCTGTTTCCCATATAGGGGTAGGCAGAGAACACGGATCTCCATTTGCTACGATCCTGACATACTACTCTCGCTTCATTCACTCTCATTACATTCTTTATGGATGCTCGTCGGTTTAGGGTACTCCTGACCTGCCCCTTTTTGACTAAACAACAACTACCCTATCACAGTCCATTGCTGGACATAGGCCTCTTCCAATATTGGGAGGCTTTTTTTTTTTATACCACTTAGTTGGCAGACAAGCACACGGCCCACCTGATGGAAAGTGGTTACCGTGACCTATGGAGGTCTGTAACACCAGAGGAGTCACAGTCGCGCTGCCAACCCTGTAAGTACAGAGTTTCTGTGCCGTCAGCAGAAGACAAAGCAGGACAAGCCTTTAGTCTTCCCACTGACAGCACAAATTCTCCAGTGAGCTCTGGCTACCCTACTCACCGCTGGGAACACAACACGAAGTTATTATAGCCGCGGTATTCTGTAGGGCGGAGGTACTACCCCAGTCGGACTGCTCAATCGGGCGGAAATACCGCCGTGTCCTACCTCCTTTAAAAAGGGGCTTTGGCCTACTGTTTCTACACTGGCCAGACGGGTTGGTATAAGGTTTTATTTCTAGTTTTCCTTCTCTCGCAACGATATCGTCTGCGTATTGTTCCATTACGACACCCTTCGAATGAGATGGGGTGGTAATACCTGTATTCTTTCTCAGTCATGACGCGGATCATTCCCACTGGCACTAAACGATAAGTGCCCAAGTGCCGCGACGAAGGATCGCAATGAGCGCAGGTCTGGGAGTAACTGGTGGAGCCGCCTGTCTCTCTAGCAGAAGCGAGCCGCGGCAGTGGCGCGCCTCCCCGTTTCCGGGGACGAGTTGGAGACTCTGTAGTTCCCACACCCGAGGAGAGGGCCAGATCGTGAGAGATGGTTCTGGGTCGGCCGGGGTGCGAGGGATATGCCTGTCAACCTCACCTTCGGCAACCAAAAACAATCCACAGGCGGCGTGCGTTTTAGTCGGTTCGAAAGTGTCTACAATACGGGGTTTTTCAAGAGGGTCATTACAAGGTTCATGGTTCCTCTGGTGTTGCATACGTCCATAGGCCACGGTAACCACTTTCCATCAATGAGCCGTGTGCTCGTCTGCTATCTAAGTGGTATAAAAAAAAGACAATGTATGTCACAAACGTGAAACTCAATACAATAGTCTGTCCATCGAGTAGCGCCTAGTGCAGAGGGGTAGCGGCTTACCTAGGTTTAGGTTTAGGTTTAAAGACATTTATTTCTCATAAAAACATAAAGTTCACTTAAAATGAGATTTACAATAATTTTGAAATAATGTTTTCCTCTATTCTGCCTACTTTACATGATTACATTTGTTGTACATAGTTTTTGAGTTTACTCTTATACACATTCAAATTATCAATATTTTTAATGTTGTTAGGTAGTTTATTATAAAGCTGTGCTCCATCGAATAATATCGTTTTTTTCCCATAGTTAGTACGTGGACGAATTAACTGAATATTGTCTCTGTTTCTTAGCAAGTGAATTGATTCCCTCTTAGATAAATGTATATTAGTTTGGATCGAATTAGTTGTAATTTTTTTAACCAAAATGCAGGTCGTGTATATGTATAGTTGTTTTATGTTTAGTAATTTTGTTTCGTGATATATTTGATTTGTTGGAGTCCGATAGTGATAGTGAAATAGTGCTTTTATTATTTTATTTTCCTACCTCCTTAAACCTCTGCAGGTGGTACTCGGGGCACAGCGCGCGGCAGGGCTGCGGCGGCGCGTTGGGCGGCGGCGAGCCGGGCGGCGGCGGCGCCGGCGCGCGGCCCCCCACCAGCTGCATGCACACCTGCGGGGGGGAGGGGAGGTCAGCCAGGGGTACTCACTAATACGACTCGCTTATCGGACTATGGTACACCGGGTGGTCGGTACCCTCCCCACTCTAATACTCTCACTCTCATTCAAATAACATAAGAAAAAACTAATCGGTTCAGGCGGAATTCGAAACTGCAATCTTTGCATTGCAGGGGGAATGGTCTGATCATTGAGTAACCGAATCACGCCTAGAGTCATCCTAATCTTCGTATATATCCGTCTTACTGCAACGGTGGAAGGAGCTTTAAAATTTCAATCAATTAGTCACTTTTCACTAATCGTCAAAACGGTAAGTTACAAGAAAAGTTGTATAAAATAATTTATTGTGACGTCATAATATTTGATAATCAAATCATTTACTAGTATAAATTGGCCGAATGATTAGAAATAATTAAGAACAGACACAACTTTCACCATTAAACAATTAATTTTAACTACAGCAAAATACTTCATTACAGTTAACGGAGAATTTTACCCACCCCAGCTTCGCCCGAGGTATATTTTGAAGCTTCATATCCCTTTGAGCCCGTATGTTTTAGTCTTCAAAATATGTATGAAAAGTTGCCGGATTTGTTAACGTTTATTATCATTGCTCCGCTCCCTTAAGTAGTAGCGTGATGATATATAGCTTAAAACCTTCCTCGATAAATGGACTACCCAACACTGAAAGAATCATTCAAATCGGACCAGTAGTTCCAGAGATTAGCGCGTTCAAACAAACAAACAAACTCTGCAACTTTATAATCTCATTCGACGTCAGACCACTATTCGCGCGGGTCGTGTTTACGTTCGTGTGTAGGACGTAATTAATAAAAATGACTTCGAATCGAGTAAAATGTGCGAAATGTAACATTGTTATTAATGAAGTGCTTGCATTTATAAATAACAAACTAGATGTGATGGACGAAGAAAGTATTAGTCGTATATGTGTAAGTGCTTTTTCTGAGAACGATATAGTGTTAGCTAAGGACTTATTATTTGAATCGATACCAGCTATAAAAAGCAGAAAAAAGTTAGAAAACGAGACGGGAAAAAGCTCCGCAATATAGATGATATTATCTGTGTATTAAAAGAAACCGATCCGGAGGAATTACCAATTTTTGTTGCTCGTGAGTTACAGAAACTACCCCCAATTCTTTTTGATCATGTAGATGTGACAAAGATATTGAAAGATCTGTTAATAATGCAGCAAAACATCAGCCACATGAAGGATACGTTTGTCACGAACGATCAGTTTGACACTCTAAGACACGAGATGGAAATTATGAAACATTCTTCTTTCGTCAATACATACGAATGTAATGTTAACACTCAACGTGGAGCACATAATGTGGATGATTTTGAGTATACCGAAGACACCTTGGGACCTTCTATAGGGGATTCAAGTTTGAAATCCTCCCCAGAAACAGTATATCGTGAAATAGTGCAAATTCATAATTCTGCATTTGACGGTGAAACTACATCAAGAACAACAAATATACAACCGTCACCGCATCAAAGCACAAGTAAAACTGAACCCTGTGTCGTTAGTGACAAGAGTGAGATTCTCGCTGTCCTAAATGAAAGTGCAGTTGCGCTCACGCATTTGAAAAACAAGCAGATGAGTCACCCACCTCAGCAATCTATGCGTATGGACACCTGTGAGCCGGGACACACAGATCCCAAGGTCATCGCACAGAATGAAACAATTGAAACAAACAAAAAGAAATCAATGGCTGCAATAGTACAAGAAGGTGAATGGAAGCGTGAAAAATATAATGATGAGTGGATTAGAGTCCAAAGGCGAAAACACAGGAACCGTTTCGCGGTGAACAGAGGGAAAGCCCAGCTGGACACCAGCGTGAACTTCAAGGCTGCTGAAATAAAGGTACCTCTTTATATTTATAATGTGGCTAAGGATGTCTCCGTGTGTGACATTACAAAATACGTTACGAGTAAGTCCAATCTCAATATTAGAGTTGAAAAGGTCAATATGAAAACGGAAAAAGAGTACAACTCCTACAAAATATTCGTACCTAAAGATAACGTGGAACTATTTCTACAAGATGATTTTTGGCCGGTTGGAATACATTATCGGCGGTATGTAGATTTTAGTTACAAAAATAGGTCTGAGACTGCATTGTCTTCAAGTGTAAAAAAAAAACAAATAAATAAATCATGACAACTGCCAAACTCGTAACGTTCAACTGTAAGAATGTTAAAAGGGAGATAGATGCTGTAAGACGTCTCTGTCAACAAGTGGACCTAATAGCGCTACAGGAGACATGGTTAAGGCCTCACGACCTGCCTTTCTTGGAGACCATAGACAGCAATTTTGCTTACACGGCTACCTCGGCGATGGACCCGGCCACTGTGCAGCGGGGACGACCACATGGAGGCCTGGCCTTCCTCTGGCGTAAAAAGTGCTTTCCCCATCGTATCAGTTGTGGAGTGTAGTAGTGCACGACTAGCGGCTATTAAAATTACGCTCAGCGATAGGATTTTCTTAGTACTTACAGTACATATGCCCTGGGATAGTAGTGATAATTTATTAGAATTTACAGAGTGCTTAGGCGAAATAAATGCGATAATTGAAAATAATAACATTGAGTCTGTTTTTGTAATGGGGGATTTTAATGCGCACCCGGGTGAATTGTTTATGCGCGAGTTGTTGTCATTCTGTGCGGATCAGTTGTGGGCGTGTGTAGACATGAACGCCCTGCCGTCGGACACGCACACATTTATCAGTGATGCACACGGGAGCCTGCGGTGGCTCGATCACTGCATAGTGACCGAAGCGGCGTTGCCCGCCGTTATCAGTGTGGCGGTATTGCATGACTCATATTGGTCGGACCATTTACCTGTCATGTTAGAATGTTGTTTTAATATAATTCATACGATCATAACGAAACCAATTTCACAAGTCAATAAAACTATTTGGGGAGAACGGGATGCTGTTCAAATTGATAAATATCATAGTTATTGTCATTTACACTTAAAACATATTGACTTTAATTTAGAATTTAATAATTGTTGTGATAAAATGTGTAATAAAGATAGCCATTTAAAACTTTTAGATGAAATGTATAATAACATTGTAAGTGTACTTGTGACTGCGGCTGAATGCAGTTATAATGACAAAGCGATTGGACGGCGCAGACATAAACATGTTATCGGGTGGAATAGGTACGTCCGTGACGCGCACGGGCGGGCCCGGCTTGCGTACAAAACTTGGTTACTGAGCGGTAGGCCTACATGTGGCGCGACTTTTACTGGTATGACCGAATCCAGAAGAATTTTTAAGTCCAAGTTGAAATGGTGCCAAGCCCACCAAAACCAAATAAAAATGGACATGTTAGCTAAACATCACCTAAATAAAGATTTTAGTAAATTCTGGAAATCAACTAATAGGCTGTGTCCCGGGCCGGGCCTGCCGGTGAGCGTTGAGGGTGTGTGCAATCCGTGCGGGATAGCGAACCTGTTCCGCCAACATTTTGAAATAAAGTCACCTTTAAATTCTCAGCCATTTCCTGTGCCTGATTCTGAGGCCGTCTGTGCCGAGCGCGACGTAACTTTTACGACAAAACAAGTCAGGACCATAATAAAGAGCATGGTGAGGGGTAAGTCACCCGGACACGACGGTCTCAGCATCGAGCACCTACAGCATGCGGGGGTGCACTTGCCTCGCGTTCTCTCAATGTTTTTTAATTTATGTGTGGGTCATTCATACATACCCGGTGAATTAATGCGAACAGTTGTGGTACCGATAGTCAAAAATAAAACTGGTGACTCTTCTAGATTAGCCAATTATAGGCCTATTTCGTTGGCAACAGTGATTGCTAAGGTGCTGGACAGTCTGCTTGAAGGACAGCTAGAACAACATTTATTATTTAATGATGCTCAATTCGGGTTTCGGCCCGGATTGTCAACAGAGAGCGCAATCCTTTGTCTCAAGCAGACTGTGCAGTACTATACAGCAAGAAATACGCCTGTTTACGCGTGTTACCTGGACCTATCAAAGGCGTTTGATCTGGTGTCATATAGAGTGCTATGGGGAAAAATGGAACGAGATACAAGTGTGCCGTCGGAAATAATTAATCTGTTCAAATATTGGTATGACAACCAACAAAACCGTGTAAGGTGGGCTGAATTCTATTCGGCAGAATACAGGTTGGAGTGTGGCGTTAGGCAGGGAGGGTTAACCTCGCCCACACTTTTTAACCTGTATATGAATGGTCTGATCGATGAGCTCAGCGGGACCGGAATCGGGTGTCATATTGATGGTATTTGTATTAATAATATAAGCTATGCTGATGATATGGTTCTGTTGAGCCCATCGATCAGAGGCCTCAGGACACTTATTAAAATTTGTGAATCCTACGCCGGGGCGCACGGGCTCAAATATAACGCACTCAAGAGCGAGTTCATGCTTTTCAAAGCAGGTAAGAAAGATTTTCACAGAATACCACCAGTCATGTTGTGTGGTACACCGCTAAAAAGAGTTGCTAATTTTAAGTATTTGGGCCACTGGGTCTCGGAGGATTTAAGAGATAACGCTGACATTGAGAGGGAGCGCAGATCGCTGGCTGTCCGATGTGGCATGCTGGCCCACAGGTTTGCACACTGTAACAGGCAGGTAAAGCTGACGCTTTTCAAAGCGTTTTGCCAATGTTTTTATACGTGCAGCCTGTGGACGGGCTTTACGCAGAGGGCATACAGCGATCTGCGTATTCAATACAACAACGCGTTCCGAGTGCTGATGGGACTGCCGCGTTTTTGTAGCGCATCTGCCATGTTTGCCGAGGCAAACGTAGACAGTTTTTCGGCGATCATGCGCAAAAGAAGCGCCTCACTCTTACGCCGTACCCGCGGCAGTCCCAATACCATCCTTAGAGCGTTGGTTGATCGGTGGGACTCCCCGATCCTGGGGCGGTGCATAAAACTACATGCAATAAAGTCTGACACAGTCCCCGGATCGGGGTGGCGCACCCAAACTATTTAATTGTATTTTTACCTACTAACATTAGTTGTAAGTTTAACTAACAAATATGGAAGAATTTCTGAAATAAACGTTATATTATTATTATTATTATTATAATATTACTATAGATTTCATGTACAGCAAACGCTACGTTTAGTAAAACCCATTGTATACATCCTCTCCTCTCTCGAATTAGCGAACGCATTTTATAAACAGCCCTTACATATCAACAGTGAGTAGACAAATTATAGACAGACAGTAAACGCTGTACCACACTCTTGGTACACGCGGCGAAGCTCCTCCACCATCGTGTTGTGTTCCCGGCGGTGAGTAGGGTAGCCAGAGCTCACTGGAGAGTTTTTGTGCTGTCAGTGGGAAGACCAAAGGCTTGTCCTGCTTTGTCCTTCACACTGACGACACAGAAACGCGCTCCCCCGCTTCTTTTTTTTTATACCACTTAGTATGTGTAGTGGCATACAAGCACACGGCTCACCTGACGGAAAGTGACTACCGTGACCTATTGACTGCGCTGCCTACCCAGCAAGCATTGAGAGTTTCTGTGCCGTCAGTGTAAAAGACAAAGCAGGACAAGCTTTTGGTCTTTCCACTGACGGCACAAATTCTCCAGTGAGCTCTGGCTACCCTACTCACCCCCGGGAACACAACACGAAGTTATTATAGCCGCGGTATTCTGTAGGGCGGAGGTACTTCCCCAGTCGGACTGCTCAATTGGACGGAAATGCTCCTTCTTTATCACGAATCCCACCACGCTACAGGTATCATGTGAGCGGTCGCGGTCCCAACATTATTACTGATTTCGAATAAGTAAGAAAACATTTGCGATCATAACTGGTTACGAAAAGATTATGGTTCCGAAAATATATTTACTATTTTCGAACTAAGAATAATACATCCTCGATCGCAACTGGTTACGAAACACTGGTTACCATGGCGTCCGAAGCCTCTAGAATACAGAGCATAGAGAGGTAAAAGACTCGATTAGTTCTGAGGGGTGGCTTACCGTGGACAATTTCTTCTGTTTCCTATACACCTGCAGCTGCCTCCGGTGCACGTCCGGCAAGCGTCGGTACATCGCCATCAGCTTCCGGTCCACCTCCGAGAGACCCATGTCGACGCGTTTCCTGTTACAAAATCTATATAAATAAAGCGTCATAGTCAAAAATCATTTATTCTGCATAGACCACTAAATCGGCACTTACATAACGTCAATATTAAAAGAAATATGAAAGACTAGTTTGGCACATAACTTCGAAAAGCATCGAAAAGTCATTGGTGTGTGCCATGGTAAAACCTGGGATCGAACCCGATACCTCGTCTCAGCAGTCCACTACCTTTACCACTAGGCTACCGCGGTTGTTAATGAATACATATTATACATAGAAATACCTAGACCAATGCAAATTGCGTTTTATGTTTTATGTCAAGTATGTTACGTATATGTCACAGTAAACTGTCAGGATTGGCAGTGAGGCGAATATCTATGGTCAAGAAACAAAAAAAAACATTATTTTTATTTATTTTTAAGCATTGTTGTATTCCGCTGTGTATCACCTCTAAAAATGTGCGCTGTGTTTTCTAAATAAAACATATTTTCTTTTCTTTCTTTTTTTTTAAATATACATATTCATGCATACAAATATTTGCACTGAGCGGGAATCGAACCCGCGCCTCCTGTAGCAGTCGAATGTTCTACCCCTGCGCCACACTAGGCTACCGCGGCTAATTAGACACAAGTGGTGTTGTCACCTAGCCTCGTGGTCGGTCCGCGAGGGCGGCGCGGGCCAGTCGTCGCAGTGCTTGAGCACGCGGTCCATGAGGCGCTCGATGGACGCGATGGAGCGCATGAGGTGGCGCACCGTGCGGCACAGCTCGCCCGGCGCCGCCTCGCCCTCCGACCCTCCCGACTCCACCGCCGCCGCCGCCGCCAGCAGCAGCTCCGACGCCGAGTCCAGCGACGACGACGTCGACAGCCCGAGGGAGCCCGTGCCCGACGCGGCGTCCGAGTCCGACACTGGGGAGGATAAGTGTAACATTCAAATCAAAAACCTAAATTATAAATTTAAAATTAATAATAATAGTTTTTTTTTTATACCACTTAGGTGGCAGAGAAGCACACGGCCCACCTGATGGGAAGTGGTTACCGTGGCCTATGGACTCGTGCAACACCAGGAGCGTCACACTCGCGCTGCCGACCCTGAAGAAACCTCCTAATGCCCCTTTTGAAGAACCCCATATTGTAGGCGCATGGGAAGACCGCCGCAGGGAGTTCATTCCACAGCTTGAGTGTGCGTGGGATGAAGTTTCTTTCATACCGCACAGTGCGTACCGTCTCAGGTTGCAATGTGTTTTGCAATTGCAATGGGTTGTGATGTGTCTTTATTGTAGACCAATAACATGTTACATTACAATAAGAAAACATATAGTTTTGTGATATACAGGATGGAATTTTGTAATGCCATCTGAAGGGGAGGTACTCTTAATACTGTAGATAGAAAATTTTACTCAAAGAAAACATTTCTTTATATTTGAATAGAGAGAAAACTGCAGTCAAGGAGGTAGGACACGGCGGTATTTCCGCCCGATTGAGCAGTCCGACTGGGGTAGTACCTCCGCCCTACAGAATACCGAGGTTATAATAACTTCGTGTTGTGTTCCCAGCGGTGAGTAGGGTAGCCAGAGCTCACTGGAGAATTTGTGCTGTCAGTGGGAAGACTAAAGGCTTGTCCTGCTTTGTCTTCTGCTGACGGCACAGAAACTCTGTACTTACAGGGTTGACGGCGCGACTGTGATTCCTCTGGTGTTACAAACGTCCATAGGTCACGGTAACCACTTTCCATCAGGTGGGCCGTGTGCTTGTCTGCTAACTAAGTGGTATAAAAAAAATAAAAAATAATTCAATGATTTTTTTAAATTCGCTTGCCGCACCCGGTAATCGAACCGACTAAAATCTGTAAAAGTTGCACCCTTTACTTTTATTGCAGTGATCGTTAGGGTCAACTGGCTATCAGTTACATTTCATATATCTAAGATATTATCAAGTTTTTCCCGGCAGAGTAGAATTTGGACCACTACATCTCGTCCCATGCGGTGTCGTACAAGGCGACTAAGGGATAGAGCTGTTTAACATCAGACAGATATATACAGCCCAGACTCAGGCACAAATACAAGGCTCGAGTCAACTATAGTGCCCCGAATACAGTAATAGCCTCACCCCCTATTACGTGGAACCGAATACAATTATTGGTGAAATGTGGGTGTTAATTCACCTCTGACTAACACTCCGGGGATAAAAACGTGATTATATGTATGTATTAAGGTTTACTTCAGTCGATTGCTTCTGCTAGGGTGACAGGGACCTCCGAACCCATGTCGCCTCAGCGCAGTGTAACACCTCTGGTGTTGCACACGTCCATAGACCACAGTAACCACTTCTCATCAGGCGGGTCATGTTCTTGTCTCTCACATAAGTGATATAAAAAAGAGAAATAGAAGTAGAATACTCACGATCATCCAAGTCGATGGTACGATTAGAGTCGCTGTTGTCATTCGCGGGCTGGCCCTCCGGTTCTGCACTGTCAGCGCTGTCCCCGCTGTCAGCGCTGTCGACACTCTCCGCACTGCCGATGGAGCTCTCAACACTGTCTACGTGCTCCTCTGGTGGTCTGGGTAGAGGGGACAAGACGCATAAACAATGTGTGTATAGTTGGTATAGTTCCCGGTATATATCTGGACCTAAAGTTATGCGAGAAACGAGGCGGGTGGGCGAGGTGGATTTGGGCTTCTCCGCGGCCATCATAGTAGGACTCCGTGTTATCCTCCCTAAAGGCATACAAAAAACGAGTACTGCTCACATTTTTGTGACGTGTATGTGGTAATGATATATGCTAAGCTACACCTCCCACTGAAGAAATTGGAAGACCGGAAGGGGGGGAGAGAAATTCCTCCGACACAAAAGGGTCTTGTCTCTAACCAGACAAGATGACTTCAGTGATATAATGTCAAAATTTTGAATACATAATTATGTTGACTAGCGCGAAAACTTTCATAGCGCGATGCAGGATCAGTAGTTTCGTAGAAGTTCACGTTGCTATAACTAGATGGCGTTGAACCTATATAATATCACCACAGAAGTAATTTCAAAATCGTTTGTAATGTTTATCAATACTCACTTGGCGCCGGTTCCATCGCCTTGCTGCAGCTCTACGCCCGTTTTCGGTCCAGTCTCGTTTGGAGGCTGCGGACAACATACATACTGTGAATAGAAGATGGCGTGCGGTTTTATTCGGCTCGAGTCCGACATAATCAACCACGCTGCGGCAGGAGGCTATGCGAAGGATTTTTAGGAAGAGGGGGGAGGGGTAGGAGGGAATGGGGTGACACACTACCTTGTCAGTGAGCGCGGCCGCCCTCGGCTTAGCACCATTGAATTCGTTAACAGCTTGCATCATACCGACGAAAGAGATTCTGAAATCAAATTATGAAACATTAACAAAGGACCAACAATATTCTGTGGTTCGAAGGACCAAGTTCCACGGTCAAAATCATTTGTGATTTCATACATAAATTTAGTGTCATTTTATTACAATATGAACAATACATTAATAATAATACTTAAATTAATACAGCAGAATGACATGGGAGTGGGGGGTTCTAGATAAAGTAGGCTCACCCCCTCTTACGTGGAACCGAATACAATGATTGGTGAAATGTGGGTGTTAAGTCACCTCTGCCTAACACTCCGGGGATAAAGGCGTGATTATATGTACGCATGTATGTATGAAATTTGGTACATTATAGACTGGAATAACACATAGGCTTACTTTACCCCGGGAGTAGGTTCCCATGGGAAGTCAGAACAGGAACAAGTTTCACAGTCATCACAGATCAGCTTGATCAGTTGTAAGGCATTCGTACATCGGGTGGACCTTATTAGAGTAGTTAAAACCCATTAATTAAGAATTGAATTTAGTTAGAGTAGTTAAAACCGATATTACATTAAAAAAAACGACGGGTTGCACTCCGGGAGTGCCGGCAGAAGCTAACTTGAATATTAACGTGGTGCATTTTTGATATTTTGGAATGGTTAGAGCATAATTTTGTACGAATTGCATTCATTATCAGTGTAAAAGTACTATTATTTATGTGGTGGAATACAATATTCATTTATTGCGCTATCGTACACAAACATGACAATTTATATTACATTAAAAATTTAACACTTCAGAACTATTACAATTATTTTACATTAAAAAGTTTATCACCGCCATCACACATGTGACAGTCGTGTGACATTCGCGCAAGCGCCCTGCGCCGCCTGTCCTCTCTCCATCCGTCTTACGAATTTTCGATCAGGTCACGTGTCCTGACGCGAGTTTAGAAATTTTTACCCATTCCAAAAAAAGTACACAGCGCCGTTAAAGAAGTTTTCACTTCAAAAAATTGCAGTGCGATTGCTACTTCGCTCGCGTCGATTCTGATTTCGTTCCCACTGGTGACCCTCCCTCCCCAGCTTCGCTCATGATATATTTTGAACCCCCATTAGACCCCTTTAGACCAATTTAATTCCATTACAACTGAGATTTTTTTACCCGACTACGGTACAGTCAAAGATGGGTTATGTTTTCGTTAGAATGTAATGTTTTGTTAGAGTAAGTGACATACAACCACAACTATCCTTAATATTTTCTTGTTAACACTTTTGGAGCGTCATTTAACTTATTTTTTATAGGACTTCGGAAGTATGGTGCAACATGTTTAGTTTTAAAGTTAAGAAAGATCTAAAAACAGTACACACTGGTTCAATACTTACTTGAGTAACTGCTTCCTTTGCTGGGCGCAGAGCGTCCGCGGGGTGAGACAGTCGCACCTATGCGAGTACCCCGCCCAGGAACTCACTGGGAAACACATGTGATGCTTTCAATTACCTATTGATTTGTTGATTCCCTGTAGAGTAGAATCGGACTACCCAATATCATCCCGTCAGAGTATTAGAAGGCGATTAAGAGCAGAGCTGTTCTAAAAAGGTACACCTTTTTGGTCCTTTGAACCGGATAATGTAACGCCGACTGTTTAGTTCCAACTTGTTCGCTAGATAGCGTTGCATATCATCATCCTCCTGCCCTTATCCCAAGATTATTTGGGGTCGGCGCAACATGTGTTCTCATGTTAAAGATATAGCAAAGATTTGGCTATATCTTTTTTACTGACCGGCCGCCTGCCTGACGTCAATCCTCCTTGGGAATGCTATTGTTTGTGGTTTAACTGCTACCCACGGTCTGACACTGGTAGATGGCGTTGCATAATTTTTATAAATGTTATATAATGCGGTGTACTTTCTTGAAACATTTCGTAAGCTTGAGTTACTAAAGTTGTTCTTGTAATGTGCAATTTTTGGAATCAAGCGCCTTTAGGTCCTTCGAGCCGGATGATCCAGTTCGTTAAGGCGCACCAATTACCACCCGGCTCGAAAGACCAAAAATGTCTGCAATTTTGGTCTTTCGAGCTGGACGGTGTGGCGAACACCACCCCCACGCATACGTACGGTCGTTCGGCGAGGTGCGCGCGGCCATGTCCCGCAGGCGCGCGCTAGTGCTGGCGCGCTGGTGCGGGCGCAGGTAGCGCGCCAGCCGCTCCCGCGCCGCCGCCACCCAGCCCCAGCGCCCGCAGCCCGCGGCCTCCGCGCACGCGTCCCCGCCCGCGCCCCCGCCCGCGCCCCCGCCCAGCGGTATCATCTCCACCTGCCGGAGAAGCACTTCTTAGGGCCTTTGTAAATTAGCGTCAAACCCCACTGAAAGAACAGAAGCTGGCAGCGGCTTGAGGCAAAATATTTCAAGCCAGGGTGACTTTTTAACATTTCAAGCGTCAGTAGCTTAACGGTTAAGGAGTCGGCTTTACGATCGATAGGTTCCGGATTCGAAACCTAGCCTTTATACTATCGATGTGAACCCACACCTAACATAAGCAATTTAGCTTAGCAAAAGGGGTTAGAGGGAATATTAGTAATATGGGATATTATAAATAGTAACGTGGGATGAAGTTTCTTTCATACCGCACAGTGCGCACCGTCTCAGATCGCAATGTGTGAGGATGAATTCTCTGCCTATGGCGAGAGGTGCGATGATAGAATGTAGCTGTGGACATCATGTCCTAATATTCTTTTAAAAAAAATATTTTATCAACGGGAATAAAAGATCATAATTATACATTTGAAAGTGAAAGACGCTTCTCGCAATTAGTTCTAGTAACAAATTCTGGTCACCGTCGACCGCTGTTCTTTCAGTGAGCATTGACACTTAGGAAATTAGACGGTGACGAGACTCCAGTTGCGTATTATGGAAACGCGACCAAAGTAGTTCCTGAGATTAACTCGTTCAAATCAACTATTCAGCTTTCCAATATTATTTTAGATAAAAACTATACCTTGAAAATGATCGTAGACGCTGCCTTGAAATTCTCCAGAATTTTACAAAATCTCTCTACTGCAAACCTGTTGAGAATAAAATAAAAATATTTAATGGAGACAAACAAATACAGTCACGCCCGCGAGCAAACACAAAGAGGAGGCCCAATGAACTGTGCAATGTGAGGGCCTGACGTCATGTATACAGGATAAATTTTTTTGTTGCACATGGATAGCCAAATTTAAAACTATGAGTAATAGCGTGAAGGACACTAAGGAGTCTCAGTTCGTTTTCATCAAAATCGAACATATTGATGAAAATGAAAACTGTTACATCAAGGAAAAAGCTATATTATTTTTATTTATTTTTTTATATAGGACACGTCAATTGGACTTCGCCTTGCCTGATGGTAAGCTGAAGGCAAAGTCCCAGAAAAGAGGGTCACCATTACTTACACATACCGTGTGACAATGGTGACACTCAGCTTGACGGCCTTATCATATGCTTTTTCACGCCCCGCTTAAAGGACCCGGGACTGTAGGAAAAAGGAAACACGTGAGCTGGTAATGAGTTCCAGGCCTTAATGGTGCGACAGAGGAAAGAGTCTCCGAACCGCTTGGTTCTTGATCGGATGTTTTGCACCGTGTGCGGATGACATCTAAGACCTGCACGCGTTGTCCTGTGTAGGAAAGGGGAGGGTGGGACTAATTGGAAGAGCTCATCAGAACACTCCCCATGGTACAGACAGTAAAATACAGCCATGGACGCACCATCTCTACGCAGCTGTAAAGGTTCTAGGGTGTTCGTGATCTCGGGATTCCCAATGATGCGGACCGCACGTCGCTGCAACCTGTCGAGAGCATCTAGTAAGTACTTTGCTGAACCATCCCAGAGATGCGAGCAGTACTCCACACAGGAGCAAATTTGTGTCTTGTATAGAAGACACCGCTGCTCCGGCGTGAAAAATCGTCTCACTCTGTTAAGAACTCCGAGTTTTCGTGAGGCTGTTTTGATGATGCTTTCGATGTAGTTTTTGTTATTCAGGTTGCAGCGAACATCCATACCTAGGATATTGAGATTGTCCTGCAGTGGCAGTGGCGTGCTCTGAAGAGTGGGGAGGGGAAGGAAAGAAGATACTTTTGCTGTAAACGCACATGCCTGCGTCTTCTTGGCATTGAACTCAACCAGGTTCTCAGAGCCCTATTGAGAAATGTGATTCAGGATCCCGTCAAGCTCAGTGACAAGAAGCTGCCTTTTCTCTGCGATATCTGACTGCTTGGCCGCAGGATGTCCATGATAACTCCCATGTAAAGTGCTATCGTCTGCATAACAATGAACATTGCCGGTAGACAGCATGTCGTTGATATGCAGAAGAAAGAGAGTGGGTGATAAGACAGACCCCTGGGGCACGCCAGCATTAACCTGCAGAAACTCCGAAGCTCGTCCGTCACAAAGGACGCGAATACGGCGCCCCTGCAGGAAGCTAGCAACCCAGTTGCACAGCCTAGAAGGCAGACCAAAGGCTGGTAGCTTGGAAAGAAGCGATTTGTGCCAGACTCTATCGAAAGCTTTTGCAGTCAATTTTTCGTTGGCAGACAAGCACACGGCACAATTGATGGGAAGTGGCTACCGTAACCTCGGTGAGTCACACTCATGCTGCCGTCACTGTAAGAACCGAGAGTGTCTGTGCCGTCAGTGCAGAAGAAAAAGCAGGACAAGCCTTCAATAGCAAACAGTAGTGGTGCAGCTTATCGTAATTTACCGATGCTCGTGACTCAATCACAGTCGTTTTTATATTTTCAATGGTTTTTAATATCGTTCATTATCGCGTCATGTAAATTCATGCACATTCACGACCCGAAGGAAAGGACTGCATCCGCCCAAGTCTTCCCGCTGACAGCACAAAAACTCACTGGCGGGAACACAACACAAGATGGCCGGTTAAATCCGCGGTTAGATTTATAAAATTGGTTGACTCGCCCACTATTCAGTACAACTCAGCCAGCGGGGTCAGTTGACCCCGATCACCCCAAAATAGATAATTTACAACAGTTTTAGCACTTACTCTTGCTCCATAGGTTTGTCAAACTGCCTACACAGACATATTTTGGTAACAATCTGTTCCGCCTCTTCGTTTTGTTGCGCTAACTTGCATAGTTGTTCGTGTATTATTGCTGCACCTAGAATGGAAAGATCACACCTTCAGAACTGTCATCATTTGCCTTTTGGGAACATTTAGTTTCATATTAAGCAGTATTTTGAAGAATCAGACTACCTTCGTCAAATAGCTTATTCCTAGACTTTTTTATACCACTTAGGTGGCAGACAAGCACACGCCCTATCTGATGGGAAGTGGGTACCGTGGCCTATGGACGTATGTAACACCAGTGGCGTTACACTGGCGCTCCCGACCCAAACATGAAGAAACCTTCTGATGGTCCTCTTGAAGAACCCCATATTGTAGGCGCTTGGAAAAATCGTAGCAGTGAGTTTGTCCTCGGAGGGTTAGGCAGAGATCAATTAACACCCACATTTCAGCAATCATTGAATTCGGTTCCACGTAATAGGATGTGAGCATATTGCCATCTTCCGGGCACTATTGTTGACTCGAGCCATGCATCTGAGGCTGTATATATCTGTCTGATGTTGAACAGCCCTATCCCTAAGTCGCCTTGTACGACACCGCATGGAAAAAGATGGGGTAGTCCAATTTCTACCCTGCCAGGAACCATGCAGATAATAAAATGAGTTTTAGGGCGCGGGACCGCGGTCGCGATCGTTCTGTATTATACGGTACAGTACCTTGCTGCGGCTGGAGAGCTCGCCGAAGCCGTGCTAAGTCCCAATGCTTCAGGTGCTCATGCTGGAAGGGTCCGTGAGCACCTGGCGGCCTAAGGGCCCGTACTATCCGCGCCGCCGCGGATACTGTACTAGTACCTATAGAAATAAGTGTCATTACTGGTGCTGCATCGCGATATTAATGTTTGCGTGATGTAGAAATAAGTCAGCAGTGATAAAGCAACATGGTTTGACTAAATAAAAATTTACTTAAAGGAAATGGTTTATTAATATTAAAAATATGATTAATTAAGAGTATTAAAGAGTTAGCATTGGTTTTACTATAAGGCAAATACAAAGAGGAGGTGGAACATGGTCCTAGTAAAAGAAAATTTGCGAAAATAAAATGGATGAATGTTAACAATATTATTGCATCAACTTAAGAATATATATCATAGTGTTGCCATTTTATATATTTATATGTACATTTTAAATATTGCGTGAATGTTCTTACTACATGACAAAAACAAAGAGGAGGTGGTATAGTCCGAATTTCCCTACGAAAGTACGTGTGACACATTGCAAGGGCACGGATGTGTTGAAGAGGGGTTAGAAGACACCCAATTCTTAATTTACCATCCACTGGCCAATAGTAAAGTTAGTTGTCGCGAAACACAATTAGACAGCCTCCTCTTTGTGTTTGCTCTGTTATCATTACTAACGACAATAACTCTGTTATTGTTACGATCGTCAGTAAACCACCTCCTCTCTGTACTTGCCCTATGCTCACTACCTACTAGAGCGGTACTCACAGTGCGCGAGCGCCCACACCACGTCGCGGATGAAGGCGGCGAGCGCGTCGGCGTTGTTGGCGAGGCACAGGCACAGGCGGCAGTGGCAGCCGAAGCGCGCGCGGTACACCCACTCCTCCGTCGCCATCTCCACACTCCTGGCGGACGCATGGCTACTATTGTACCGCTTCTTACGTCAACATTTTTCATAAGTGCTGGCAAACTTCTTATACCCCCCATTTCCCCGTCTACCCAACTTCCCATCTCTCCATTTCTGCATCTTCCCACTTCACCATCTACACATTTCCCCATCTACCCATATACGCATTTGTCTATCTACTCATTTCCTCATTTCCCATTTGCCTATCCCATCTAACCACTTCCCCATCTCCTCAATTCCCCATCTTCCCATTTCTACATCTCCCCATTTGTCTATCTATACATTTATCCATCTAACCGCTTCCCCATTTCCTCATTTCCCCATCTTCCCATTTCTGCATCTCCCCATTTGCCTATCTACACATTTATCCATCTAACCACTTCCCCATCTTCCCATTTCTGCATCTCCCCATTTGCCTATCTACACATTTATCCATCTAACCACATCCCCATCTCCCCATTTCTTCAGCTTCCCATTTTCCGATCTCACCATTTTCCCATCTACGCATGTCTCCATCCACCCATTTTCTCATCTACCCATCTCCCCATTTCCCCATCTCCCCGGAATAAATGTATCTAAATTGACTAGACAGTTAAACACGCAATTGGCCATCAGGTATGTACAAGGGTGATGGAGTGATGGGGTGATGGGGTGATGTGTTGTCACTCACATGTTGGTCCCGATGAGCGTGAACATGAGCGCGCTGATCTCGCACCACGAGTGGAACACGCCCATCAGCCACTCCGCCACTCGCGTGAACTGCGGCGCCCCTTCCGCGCCTGTCTGCCGCTCCGCCTCTGAACACACACCACACACGTTGGCTTAACATCCAAGATCTTCGAGAGACGAACAAACGACTACGGTATTGTGTCTCCCTTGATATTCCCCTTAGGGGAGCCATCAGGATTTTCTTTTAAAATTATATTTTGAGTACTCGTCTAACTGTCATAGCTCTGTGATGTTTGTACATACTGGGTGCTTGCAAATAAATAAATATTAATATAATATTTACTACGTTGAAGACTTATGTTATTCAAATTCAAATTTCTCCTCGTTTGTCTCGCGATTTATGTCGAAAATATGTGTCCTCAGGTATATTTTTGAATTTTGTCATTTGTGTGTTACACTGTGATATTTTTTAACTAACACAAACATGACAGAAATGTGATGGGGATATACGAGCTAATATATTTTAAAAGTAAGTTTTGATGTCTTCCCAGCCAAGGGGAGACATCAGGACCTCTAAGGGGATATCAGGGGAGACACGAGACCGATTCCGAACAAACTTCACCTACCATTTAGACAGTACACTTTTTTTTTAAGTGCAGAAGTGTGGTGACGGTGAAAGAATACAAGTATCACTAACCCATCTCATCCGAACGGTGTAGTATGAGACGGCTAACGGAACAAAATACAGATGATATCACTGAGAGAGAAGGAAAACTCGAAATAAAACCCTGTACCAACCCATCTGGCCAGCGCGGACACAGTAGGGCAAAGTCTCCCAACATTGGGAGAGGCATATGTCTAACAGTAGATAGGCTAACAGATTGATTGAATGACCCCTTGCCGACAGACAGGGCAGTTATGTCACACTCGAATTGACTAAAACCACACGCCAGGAGCCCTCTTGGATTTAGAAACGACTGTGCCTCTTGCCCGCTCATATATTTTGCACGGTGTGAGAGTGACATCTAAGCCCTGCATGTGTTGTCCTATGTAGGAAAGGTAATTGTATTCTTTCTCCATCACCACACGAATGCAACCGGTACTAACACAAGGAGTCACATAAATAATACACTGATATAGTTTCAACTTACCACAGACATAGTGAAGTAAAGCAGCTTCCTCTTCAGGAGACACCGGTGTCTCCTCAAAGTCAATCATCTCACTGCCCGACAACCTACAAGGATGGGGGTTAATAATTTGTAAATAAAAATTTGCTTATGTAATACTTGAACAACCTCTATTCTTTAGCAGGGGCGGGGTGTGCCTCCTTTTCCCTCACTCCTTCCTTTTAATCTGCGCTTCACACGCACACACGTACATACAACCATTCCCCCCCCCCCGCTGACACACTGGTTGCACATCACTTCTTAGTAACAGAGTTGTCCACAATTGGAACTCACTGCCAAATAACGTTATTGCTGCAACCACAATAAATGGATTCAAAAATAGACTTGATGACGACTAGACAACACAGAGCTCAAAAAAGTGACGGACAGTTAAGTCTTCAATAGAGAGACTCCACATTTTATCACTAGATGTGAACACATCAGCTTGTAGCTGCTTGTTCATAAATAAATAAATACATACACAGTAGGTGGACAAATGCAGACACATTGATAGGTTGGTACAATACACCATTCAGTGAGAAATTTAACTAAACTCAAACAAACTTGATGGGTCTTTTAATGTTTTTAAAAAATCAATTTATAGTATGTTTCAGTTTAGAAACTCATTTTAAAGACACACCGAAAATAAACCACTTGGGTGCTGTCCATTAATGTTGTGACTTTTTTAACAATTTTTTAATCCCTCCCATCATAGTGATACGTGGTGAGGTTTCAGCCTAACCCTTCCCTCTCCTACCCAAAATCACGTGTCTTTTTTCACACGGCCCATCTGATGGAAAGTGGCCACAGTGACCTATGAACGAGTAATTTAACAAAAAAAAACTAAATGATATCTCACTATACCCCTACCTTCCCCCTGGTGACATTTCGCGATTATTTTCCGAACCCCCCCCCCCCCCACTCTCTTTTGAGTCTCACGTGGTTAATGAACAGCCCCTAGTTAGTCAGTTAGATAGCCTAGTTTATTTGTTCAATCATGGTTAATGAACAGCCCCTAGTTAGTTAGTAAGATAGCCTAGTTTATTTGTTTATATTAAACACACAACTTTTTTATAAAAAGCCGCTACAAGAATATTTATTATTTACCTTATTTAAGTACGAAACTGAATGGAGTATAGTACAAACCAATAGATCGTATGATGACTAGATCGAGATAACGTTTTTTCCACCAGCTACCCTTTCAAAAAATTTCATACTTCGCCACTGCTCCCTGTTATCTGGAGTTTCACTCTTAACAAAAAAAAACAAAAAAAAACTCACATGTCTGTCTGCTCGAGTGCTGCATCATCTTCTAGGGGTATATCGTCCCGGACGCTCTCCTCTGCAGAAGCCAGCAGCTGAAACAACACTCGCCTTTATTAGAAGTCATATTTACATATATTTTTCTATTCCTAATTTAGGGGATAAATTTTGAAAACGCTGACACTTGCCCATTAATTTCTAAGTATACGAAAATATTGTATCTAACATACATACATATAATCACGTCTTTATCCATGGAGGGTTAGACAGAGGTGAATTAACGACCACATTTCACCAATAATTGTGAGTGACCCTATTGCCGTATTCCGGACACTATTTTTGACTCGAGTCATGCATCTGAGGCTGAGTCTGGGCTGTATATGTCTGATGTTAAACAGCCCTATCCCTTGGTCGCCTTGTACAACACCGCATGGGAAGAGATAAGGTGGTCCTTATTCTACTCTGCCGGATACCATGTGGTACCTAACGTTGAAAACACAATATCTCAAAAATCTTTCGTTCAGTAATAAAAACATGTTCAAAATTTAGTCTCAAGCTAACTTATCTCTATTTTTACTGTAGATTGATGGCACTTGGTGGAATTTGTTGTTACACATATTGATAACTCACTTGTACTTTTCCATACTCCGTGTTGCAATGTTTCTAATAGGAATGTTCTTAAATGTCATTATAAACCTAGTAATGTGGTAAAGTACAAGTCAAGTCAAGTATCTCTCTTTTCTATAATGAGTCTCCCAAATGTCAAAAAAAAATCTTTAATAAAAAAAATTTCATGAACATTGTGATAATTTTTGCCATTTGGAAGATTCTGAGACAGTATTGTGAACAGATTTTTATTACGAGAATTGGCTCTTTGGTTAATATCAAACCTGATCCTTGATTCAGCAAAATCAAATCAAATCAAATCAAAAAGCGATGCAATTAAAGTCTTTAATTTAATTTATGAAACTATTTTCGTTTAATTTTGGAGCTTAACTGTATAGAAATAAAGTCTTTTTTTACACCACTTAGGTGGCAGATAAGCACACGGCCCAGTGGGTACCGCGGCCTATGGACGTGTGTAACACCAGAGAAGCCACACTCTCGCTGCCGACCCTGTAAGCGCAGAGTCTCTGTGCCGTCAGTGTAGAGGACAAAGCAGGACAAGCCTTTAGTCATCCCACTGACAGCACAAATTCTCCAGTGAGCTCTGGCAACCCTACTCACCGCTGGGAACACAACATGAAGTTATTATAACCGCGGTATTCTGTAGGGCGGAGGTACTTCCCCAGTCGGACTGCTGAATTGGGCGGAAATACTGCCGTGTCCTACCTCCTAAAATTTAATGCCTTTTTTTTGATGTGTGACAATGGTTTTGCTATGAGATAATATAAGAATCAGGGGCCTGGTCTGGTCTTCGTTATCGCAAGCGAGTTGTGGAGGTCAGATGATAATCGCTTGTTATGTTGAAAGTGTGATTACTACAGAAAGCTGACCTAAACTGAATTGAGAAAAGACATTTAGAATTATGACTCACCTGTAGGATATCCTCGTGCCTGATGAGAAAGTGCTCAGGGTCTGGAGTTGGCGCGTCCGCGCTCAGCAGCGGCAGAAGGAATTGGCCCATCGCAGGGGCTTCGGCCTGGGAGCATACGAGTGTTTGTTACAACATACCCAGGACCATCGAAGACCCCCTCAGGAATCTCATAAGCTTTTAGACTATAAGGATTACTTACCGAAGCCTTGTGTTCGTAACCGTTGCAGTTCATGTCAGCCCCGGCGGCCGCCTCCTTCGTCGACGAACAGTCGGACGAACCAGCTGTGAAACAAACAAAAACCACTCTTAGCCATTATGTGTGGTGGAGCCGCCTGTCACCCTGGCAGAAGCAGGCCGCGGCGGTGGCGCGCGTGGCGCGCCTCCCCATTTCCGGGGACGAGTTGGGGACTCTGTAGTCCCCACACCCAAGAAGAGGGCCAGATCGTGAGAGATGGCCCTGGGTCGGCCGGGGTGCGAGGGATATGCCTGTCAACCTCACCTTCGGCAACCAAAGCGACCCACAGGCGGCGTGCGTTTTAGTCGGTTCGAGTCCGACATAACCTCCTTTTCCAGCTCCGGTGGGGAGGTATCCGTGGGGATTTCGCGCACGTAAAAAAAAAAAAGCCACTATGTGTTGCGGCTGATGCTGTGGAGGCTGCCGTACGGGCTGCTGTGGGGGGTGTCTGTAGTCATTAAAATAAATTCTAAAGACAGATAATGGTACAGAATCCTTCACACGCGAGGCCGACTCGAAATTGGACGGTTTTTAGGGTTTCGTACCTCAAAAGGAAAAAAAATAACGGAACCCTTTTAAAATCACTTCGTTGTCGTTGTGTCTGTCTGTCTGTCTGTGTGTCTGTCAAGACTTTTTCAGGAATGCGTGGGAGGTATTCAGTTACGATACTCAGATCTATAACACTGAAACTGTATATAAAACAAACTTCTAAGTCAACGCATTCAAAATATATTACGGTTTACGTAGATTAAGTCACGGAACCCACGCTGCACGAGTCCGAATCGCACTTGTCCTACTTCTTTTGTCTGAAATCTGTTGAAAATAAATCTGCTTTTGACACTGCCTGTACCTACAACATAACGCTCTACTCACATCCATCGTCAAACTCCGTCCACTGGTCGTCGCTGTCGGAGTCGGCGCCGACGTCTGACGCGTCCGACACGACCTCGACACGACGCACGCGCATGCATACCGCACGGCGGGCGGCGGCACTGCGACGGCGCGACATCTGCACGATAAAATTTAACATCTATACTAATATTATAAAGCTGAAGAGTTTGTTTTAACGTCGTTCAACAACTACTGGTTCGAATTGAAAAAATATATATATATACAATTGACATAAATACATATAATCACGCCTTTATCCCTGGAGGTTAGGCAGAGGTGAATGTCTGGCACATTTCCATAGATTATTTGAAGGCTAAAAAATTACGGGCTCAAAGGGGTGATATATTGAAGTTTCTAAATATGAAACGAGCGAAACTAGGGCGGATCAGCTAGTTTTTTTTTTTATACCACTAATGTGGCAGACAAGCACACGGCCCACCCGATAGGAAGTGGTTACCGTGGTCTATGGAAGTGTGCAACACCAGGGGCGTCACACTCGCACTGCCGACCCAGAAGAAACCTCCCAATGCCCTTTTTGAAGAACCCCATATTGTAGGCACATGGGAAAACCACGTATTTCCTTCTTCCTACAGTCCCGGGTCCTTTAAGCGGGGCGAGAAAAAGCATGTGAAGAGGCCGCCAAGTTGAGTGCCACCATTGTAACATTACTTAGTGTCTGTAATGGTGACCCTCTTTCCTGAAACTTTGCCTTTAGTTTACCATCAGGCGAGGTGAAGTCAAGTTGGCGTGTCCTAGATAAAAAAAAAGGGTGGGCACTGTGCTGTGACTGAAGCGAACTTCTAGAAAACATTGATGTAAATCCTTGTAATTAAAGAAATACAGTTACCTCTTTCCCTTTGGCAATGGGGCGGCGTCGAGGCGCTCGCTGGGGTCTCGAGTTCCGCCTCGGGCGCCCCCCGCGGCCTCCGGACCACGACGATGAGGATGAACCGCTGCCGGAACCGCGGTGACCCATCTGTGGAGGAAATACATAATATAATAATAAATAATGAATAAATATTCTACAACATTCTACACAACGCTATCTAGACCCATGGTAAGCATAGTTTAACAAGCATGTGTAATGGAATAAACATACTTATACAAATATTTGCACTGAGCGGGAATCGAACCCGCGCCCGCTATACGTAGCAGTCCCCACGGCTACCCACCAACTCAAACGCACGGCGCCTATGGGTCATTTTCTTGGTTGCCGAAGGTGAGGTAGTCAGGCATATCCATCGCACTCCGACCGACTCAGGACCATCCCTCTCGATCTGGCCCTCCTCGGCTATGGGGACCAGAGTCCTTAACTCGTCTCCGGGTATGGGGAAGCGCCACCGCGGCCTGCTTCTGCCAAGGAGACAGGCGACTCCTCCCGTCACCCCCACCGTCTCAGATAGTTGGGGTCCTAGTAAGTCTGACTAGACAACTTTTATATCGGCATTCCGTTGTGGAAGTCTGAAGGTATTAGCTTCACGGAAATATCTAAGATGTTCGTGTATACAATTATTTACACTGAGCGGGAATCGAACACGCACCCCCTATGTAGCAGTCGCGTTTACTATGTATTATTTTTATCTTTGTTCAGGTTCGATCCCAGGTTTTACCATGGCACACACCAATGACTTTTCGATGATTTTAGGTAGGTTTAGAAGTGCCCGGTTAATGGCAATAGGCTCGCCACCTATTGGGACATTTGGACCTAAACATAAACTGGCGAAATGTGGGTGCTAGCACCTCTGCCTACCCCTTCGGGGACACACGCAAATTTTACTTCATCTCGCCTGATGATAAGCTAAAGGCAAAGTCTCAGGAAAGAGGGTCACAATTACAGACACTAAGTAATGTTACAATGGTGGCACTCAGCTTGGCGGTCCCATCAGATGCTTTTTCACGCCCCGCTTAAAGTACCGGGGACTGTAGGAAGAAGGAAACACGTGAGCTGGTAATGAATTCCAGGTCTTGGTGGTACGACAAAGAAGAGTCTCCGAACCGCTTGGTTCTTGCTCATATATTCTGCACAGTATGAGGGTGACATCTAAGCCCTGCACGTGTTTTCCTGTGTAGGAAAGGCTATCCACGAGAGGCCCCAGGCGTGATAGGAATTATTATTATTATTATTATTGTTCCCTTTATTCATTTAAAAGTGCGTATAAATTACATTTTTGTAATACATCTATAAAAAACTACAGAGTAGAATTAGGGCCACCCCATCTCTTCCCATGCGGTGTCGTACAAGGCGACTAAGGGATAGGGCTGTCTAATATCAGACAGATATATATACCTCAGCCTCAGATGCATGGCTCGAGTTAACAATAGTGCCTGGGAGACGGCAATATTTTCTCCCCCCTATTACGTGGGACTAAATTCAATTGTTGGTGTAATGTGGGTGTTAATTCACCTCTGCCCAACCCTCCCGGGATAAAAGCGTGATTAAATGTATGTAAAAATGTCGTAAGTGACGACTAAGGGATAGAACTATAGGGATTATTATTATTATTTATAGTAAGCTCTTTAAAAAATAGAATCTTTAGTTTAACTAACATATTTTTATAAATTATAAGGTGTTGTAATGTTTATAATGGACTGCTGAGACTTAGTCTCGGGTTCGATCCCAGGTTTTACCATGTCACACACCAATGACTTTTCGATGCTTTTCGAAGTTATGTGTGTATTTATCGCAGGTTTATAAATGCCCGGTTAATGGCAATAGGCTCGCCATCGGCTTGCGAAATGTGGGTGCTGGCACCTCTGCCTACCCCTTTGGGGATATAGGCGTGAGTTTACGTTATGTTATGTTATTATTATAATTGTACAAGTATTTAAAAAATGTTTAATTACAATAACATTGCAATTATGTACACAATGTGTATTTCGTTATCAATGTACTAAATATTTCTTTTTTTTTTTCTTCAACTTCATTATAAGCCCGACCGCGTGAATATCGGGCAAAATCAATTATTCTTTATAGGCCAGTGATGGGGAGTACATCCCGTGGATCAGCACCGGCCCGCGAAAGCAATTAATCCGCCGACGGTCCTTGGCGCGCAAACATTTTAATGGCAATTGAAAATCCCGACTTGCTGTTTAAAAGATCAAAAGTTTGACAGCGGGCGGTACACACTCATTTTACGGTCGGTTTATAATTGCCAATAGGGTACAGCCTGCTGTCAAATTTGTTTTGATCTTTTAGACAGCAATTCGAGATTTTTAATTGCAGGCAGGCAGTTGTAGACAACTAATAATGCCTGTATCCAGTTTCCATTTTCTGACCTTCTATTTCTCTAGTTTGAGGTAAAATGTATCAAGTCTGTTTTTGAACTGGTTGATACTGTCAGCTCAGACTACATGCTCTGGCAGCATTTTTTTTTCCCCAACTATGTCCACAGATAGACATAGGCCTCTCTCAATGCTGGGGAGGCTCTGGCCTACTGTTTCCACACTGGCCAACCGGGATGGTACTGGTACAGGACGGTAACGGTTTGTTTTTTCGAATTTTCCTTCTCTCATAGTGATATTGGATGAGATGGTGTGGTAATACTTATATTCTTTCTCCGATTCTACAAGGAATTATTGGGATATTTATATTCTGAATATATAAAAAAGCAATTTATTCACTACGTCTATAAAACTAAATTCATTACCATTCCTACGTCAAGTCTGTTTATCTCACGTTTCTAGAATAGTGACTACCTAGAATTTTCTAAGGGTCAGCGCAGACCGGGGGGAATAATTTGCATGCAGTCTCGGACATTTTCTGACGGATAGAGTCTGTACGAGCATGGCTGACCATCACATCTTCGAGGACTTGTGAGCATTTTTGTTAGGTGTAAGCATAGCGGTTAAGGAGTCGGCCTTACTATTCTAATCCTGGCCATTACAATACCGACGTGAACCCACTCCTAACACAAGCAATCTAGCTTAGCTGGAGGGGTTAGAGGGAATATTAGTAATGTCGGTTCTAATATTCTATAAAAAACCTTCATTTTAATATTAGTCCCAGGTTGACATATCTGTGTATCTACACACAGTATTTTTTTATTATTATTATTATGGGGGCTTTTATCTAAAAACCCCCCAAAAACCAAGATTAAAAAAAAAAATTGACCCAGTTGCACGGCAGTAGCCTAGTGGTATGGGTAATGGACGGCTGAGACGAGGTCTCAGGTTCGATCCCAGGTTTTACCATGGCACACACCAATGCTTTTTGAAGTTGTGTGTATTTATCGCAGGTTTATAAGTGCCCGGTTAATGGCAATAGACTCCCCACCTATTACATTGGAAACTAAACATAAACTGGCGAAATGTGGGCGTCAACACCACTGCCTACCTCGGAATCTGGGGTCTGGTTTACCAGTGTAACTATATTTGGCTGAGCTTAGAAAATTTTATGTGAAGCAACTGCTATCTGATCTCCACATCCCAATAAAGATATTGAAGCATTGGAGCTAGACTAGTTGATGGACTGTTTAGCACTCCAACTAGCCAGAACAGCTACCATAGATGTTTGTATGACAACTGGGACCAACGGCTCTCCGGGGCACGAGCATACCAAAGTCAAGTTCAAGCATATAAAATGCACTTTATTCCAATAATCGTAAAGTTGATTTTCGAGTACCTTAATAAAATCCTTTCTATTGTGCTCCTCTCTGTCTCTGCTGACCCTAACAGTATGGCCAATCGCATGCAAATATAAGCAAAAACATAGACCAATGAGAGGTTGCAACAGGCAAAAAAACATATTTGTATGCAATTTTATTCTATGAATTTCAATGCTAAAAAAATCACAATGTTACTATCTGTCTAATAATATAAAATTCTTGTGTCACAGTGTTTGTCTGTAAACTCCTACGAAACGACTTGACTGATTGTTATAAAAAAAAATTGTACATGTTTGGTAGGTCTGAGAATTAGTTTGACTGGCCAGTGATAACAAAAACTCTTACTTGTATTTTATTAGGCATTGAAAAATACACATCCCTAATATTTTCATCCCTTTTACCATATAGGAGACATTTTTTGTAATATTACTAAAATAATAAGGATTATGAAAAAAATGTATTGTTTAAATTTTTGTTAGTTTGTTGACAATGAATACGAAAACTACTCCACAGTTTTTATGCTATTTTTTCGGTGACATATTTTGGTCAGACTTAAATCTTACATTTGGTTGAGTAGAACCGGAGATATGACCAAAATTAACTAAACCTGTGAACCAAGCGGGCGGAACCACAGGCATTAGCTAGTGATATGGCGTGATCAAATATATGTATATTTTACATATTGTTTTTCAGAATATTTGAAACTAACTGTAACCGATTTCATTTGCATGATTTTTTTTCTGAGGAAACCTAATACTTTTTGTAAAATATAAGTAGCCATTTGTTTTATTTTAGCTCAGTGGTCATAGTCAAATTAAAATATTACATATTCTGCATAGCCAATTAAAACAGCACTTACTAAACTGTAAGAGACTGTTGAATGAATTGAATCGGCTTAGGCGGGACCGCCCTGCCTGAACCGATTCAAATTTTTTTCTACATACATACATATAGTCACACTTTTATCCCTTGAGGGTTAGGCAGAGGTGAATTAACACCCACATTTCGCCAGTCATTGGGTTCACATCAATAGTATAGTAGTCAGGACACCGACATTTCACTGAACATGATTTTACTAAGTAATTGGGGGCAAGTCAAATGACATCAAGCACACACTTTAGTCATGGGCTGCGTATTTAATGCCATATGAAGAACAGGCCTATCCGATAGTTACAACACTCACATGAAGAGATCATGTGGTCCTATTTTACTTCAGTGTGAGCCAACACGGAATATGGAATTTTAAAAAACTGATAATCCATTTGAGGAATAACAAGTTCAGATATTAATGTACTTTGCATACAATCTAACACCTCCAGACGTCATAAAAACAGATTTTATATGGTAATCTCATTCAAAAATTGTGCATCTAAAATTATCTAGACATGACCAAACTGGTTTGAAAAGTCAATTAATAAGTAATCAATAGCTTATATACTTGTCTACCCTTTGTGAATGCACCACCACAAAGTATATAATATACCTATGCATAGCATACTGTCTACCTATAAAGGTTCAATGACATCAATGCCAAGACGCACGGATTCTCAGGACGAGAGTTAATAAAAAAACATATACACAGAAGACAGTGATGTCAGCCATATTGGCACTTACGGCTATTTCGAAGAGTGACGGAAAGTCTTGTGGTGGCTCCCCATCAGCTAGTCCAGCCAGAAGGCCGAGCTCAGCGCTCAAATCGGCAAGTTCCGCGCCGATTTGATCTGCGCGATCCGCGTCTCCCAGCTCATCTTTCAGAATGTCACCAATCTCGTCGGAGACTGCTGCTACTGCCGAGGCCACTTCATCTGAAGCCACTCCCTCTTTACCGACCCCTTCGCCTCCGCCGGTGAAGAAATCAGCTCCCTCCGCCGCACCATTTTCACTACGGCCTAAGCATTTCTCCATAGAAAACATCATTTAACAACCGAATAACACAACTCATATGACAAACGTAACATCTAAAGTCACCGCCGGTTCTACTAGATCACTTGAAAACGATAAACTCGTTAATTAAAAGACTTGAAACCATTTTTTCATCGGCACCGATATATCCTAAAGTTTTTGACAATACCAATATGGCGACGATATTTTTAGGTATTTTGTGACCAGTTTCGAGCGGATAACGTGACATTATTTGGTATGGCAATATTGAGGTTGAATGAATAAGCCGAATTTTTCAATTCGAATCTTGTTTGTTTTTAACCAATCTCCGCAAACGTATATACTTTTAATAATTTTATCTTAAACTTGAAGTGCAAAGGACTCGATACTAAGTAATTCACCTATATGATGCAAAATTAAATTTCACACCAAGTATAAGTAGGTACAATGTTGTAATGTATCTCTTATTTCCCTCAATAGCCTCGCATTTGATTTAGTCAGAAGGTAATCGCTCTCATAATACCCAAAACAAATAAATCAAATCAAGGAAAGAGAAATAGAGTACACCTGGGTTCTATAGCTCAAGATAATAGCCAGTGCAATGAGCAAAATTTACTTTGTAGGGTAAGTGTATCGTCAACCAAGTTAATAGCCAGTGCAATGAGCAAAATTTACTTTGTAGGTATCGTCAACCAAGAATAATTTACGACATCGCTGTCCCGCAGTGTAATGTTGCTCGAGCATTGTCGTAATTCGTATACTGCGTATGATTTTTGGAACTTTCCTCTAATTTCTGGTACGGTAGTCACTTCAACAGAAGCCAACATAAGCCGAACAAAGAGAAAGCATAGCAGAGTGGACCACTTACTCCAAAGAAAAAGCTTGGGGTGCAACTGAAAGTCCATTTAGCTTTACTACACACGTAGCACGAATAGTGTACGACTGGCAAATCTATGAAAGTTTCAATAATATTGAAGGCATTGTAATTTGTCAAGTAATTTTATTTGAAACAATATAAAATTATTGACACTTTTTAACTAACTTGTTTTGCAATACAATTTTACTTTTACAGTTGGCAACAGCATGGACTCAATACAGTGCTACTCGTGCTTGACTTCTAGGGTAGGTTCTAGTTCGTTCAACACTATTAACATATCATATCAAGTTCAATAAAGGACACCCCGAACACTTTTAAGTTAAATGTTTACGATGAGATGAGGTGAAATGAGGTGAGGTGAGATGAGATGAGATGAGATCAGTGACTGATCAAGAGTTCTGACGCCCTAGGCTAATTTAGAAGACGCTCCCCCGCCAAGTGTGTTACAGTCGCCCTCGGTTTTATGCAAAGCCATCTCGAGACTCAGCCGTCAGCGTATGCAGCTCCGTACGCTGTCACGGGCGTGTCATCTTTATCACGCGTGTCGGTGGCTCCGTCTACGAGCTCACGGCGAAGCGTCTAGTTGTATGCGATGTTCCATGAAGGAGCGGCCACAGGAACGATTCCTGAGGAACTAAACGATAGATGACGGTCCTCTTCGTCTGATACACTCCAACTAAGTGCTTTGCAATAACTGTTTGAAATACTCTAATCTAACATGCATAATAATCTGAACTGAACTGAACAATGCTAAAAGCGAGCTCCCGGAACTCTCCCTTCGTTTGGCACTGTTGACAATTGACAATCTTGACATTAAAGCACTTACTTTGACAGTATGACAGAAAGGGATTCTGCGCGAAACACTTGTGTAAAATTATTTAAATATATTTATGAAACGTATATATATGTATAATGTATCCAAAACTATATTGCAGGTAAAATGCCGCATTGCCGATTCACGCTGTAACAAATACATCATGGTTTAAAACATGTCACAAGGCTTTAAATATTTAAATTTCATTAATTATTTGTTAAGTGAATCTGCTGTCAATAATTTTTATATTTTTTATTAGCCCAAAATTAGCACAGAGCGCTATATTTGTGTTTAGCTGTGGATACTAGTATCTGTGTATTAAATACTTGTGAATAAACTTAATTATGGCTGTACAGAATAAAATTTTATATGCTTTTCGTGGATGGATTGCGTTTGTTGCATTTATGGATTTAGGGACCGCTGGGCGCTCTTATATAGAAAGGAGGTCGTTTCTAAGTAATAATGGAGATAGCGAGCAGTTGGATGGTGAGTATTTTCGCTTTATACGCGACACTGTTTAATTATTCTTCTAACATTGAAGTACAACCTCAGCTCAACTTTTAATTGAAACCATAGAGCTTTATTTAATTTTTTTACATATTTTTTTTTCTTGATTAAAGTAACTATCAGACTACCAAATAACACAGGTTATCAGTTTGTCAATAATTTAAAATAAAAAAGAAATTGCGTGAATGTGCCTTTTTAAATTGGGTATCTCTTTTACTACCTTTTTAAATATCCACTTGAAGTTTAAAAGCAATTCCAAGCACTTAAAAGTCTTTATTATAGACCGACTGTGAACACTTCTATGGTGGGGGGATAATGTAAAAAAGAAAAGGAGCATTTGCTGAGAGTGAGCATTAGCTCATGCCCTCTCTTTCTCTGGTTACCCCCATGATGATGTGTACAATGTACTTTCGGTCTGCCTATTGTAAAATAATCTACTTGATACTAGCTACCAACAGTGCGACTGGTAGATTTCTTAAAAAACTTGGGCTTGGCATTGGCATCTCGCCATGTTCGCTACAAAAGCCAATAATATAAGAAGAAAAAGAGCAACAGATAATAGGCAATTGCTTATGTTTCAGGGGACTACACAATATCTCGGATGCTGGGCATGTACTCCTTGTTAAAGGCTCTAGCGCTAATACATTGTACGCTATACATACATTATAGACCGTAAGTATTGACTTCTTTTTTTAAGTATAGGTATGTGGTATGGTATGTTTTCATAGGCTGGTATTCGCTACTCCACGTCAAAGCTCGGTTTTTGCGTGAGATATAATGTTATAAGATACAATGTGGTATGGTTTTTGGTGCCAACATGAAATAGGGTGCATTGCGGTATTATTTTATTTCCTGAAGTTGGTGTGAATTCCAATTTTCATGTATAAAAATTATGAATTTTTAGACACGAATGTTTTTGACAATGCACACAAGTGTAGAAAAGTAGCATTGTAAACAAACAGACAAGAAATCCAAAAGAAGTTGGATTTTTATTTTTTAATAATTTATTTTTTTATTCCAACTATGTACCTACAGACACTACCTCTTTACAATAATATAATATGATAGTATAGCTTATTATTTTCACCACTGAACTTTTCTTTTCCAGAGTGGTGTCCATGGGATATTGGTCTCTATCACTAACCATTATATTGTACTTTACTGAAGCATTCTATTTCCACTCGACTGATGTGAATTTCTATGTAGTGTTCCCTTGCATATTAAATAGTAAGTATTCTTATTTAAATTGGTTAACATAGAAAAGGTTCAGGCAGGATTCAAACCCACTGAGCCACCGAATCTTCGCCTAAAACCATCCAAATTCCTCTAAACATTATATTCGTCTTGTGGTGACGGTTGACAGTCATCTACAGACATTCTTACGATTTTTTTTTTAATGCACACAACTTTGGGCAATGTCAACAATGGACAATATATCACTAGTAGTTTTAACAATGGCAATGAAATGCCTTAAATTACGTGAATATCACCTGTCAAAGGCAAATTATAATGGGTCTATATTACCCAAATCAGTTGAGATGGGTTTGTCTAGGAATGGGGTGGAATGTTCCTGTGACCATATATCGGAACCAATGAATGATGTTGCAATCATTTTTAAATATTCTCTCCCTTGTCAAGCTATTTTTAACACCTATTTCTTTTCAATTCGACTTATAATGTCCATATTATAAGCTGTACTTAGTTTGGATCGAAATATACTTCTATGTAGTATGTTTTAGAATATTATTGTAATTATTATTTTTTCTACCTTTCAGTAATAACTCTCTTAGGATTAGTATACTTACCAACAAAGTTAAAATTATTCGGACAAATTCCCGGGACTTCGGGCATGAATCGAGAAGTTGACGACGAAAACACCCAAATACTCCGACAAATGGGCAACTTCCGACGTAGAAAACCTGGCAACACTGTAAAAAACAAACACGTCTGATAGTGTTGGCAGATGACAAAACTATTCGGCTGTGTAGATTAGTGCCCTGGGCGTAAGTAAAACAAAAAATTGTCCTGTAACATTAAGAACTTTGGATAATTTTAACAATCAAAGTAATTGAGAACTTCAGAGTATAAAATCAAGAATGAGTTTAGTTAGTTTAATTATTCTTTGCTGTACACTTATAAGGCAAAGTTCAACTTTTTTTATATTTAAATTTGAATTTGGAACTTGAAACCACAACCAATCCTAATGACACTGCAAACAATGCCATTTAATTTTTGTTATGATGTTATAGTTGTACACCATATGTGGCAGATTGTGAGGAAACGTGAATTTGTAATATCTCTTGTACCATATTCTAGCAAATAAACTATTTTGATTTTGATTTGATTAAATGGCATCTTGTAGAGTGAATTAAATGATGTAATGAACTCTTTTTCATTTAATTATGAACTTCAGTCTAAAAATTAATGTCATTTTTTGCAGTGTCTGTGGTATTAAAGTAGTTCTGCTATGACATAAAATTTACAGAATTGGGGGCCAGTTCCTTACAGGGGCTTGGACATTCAAAATTATATTATACCATACCTTTTTGGTGGTGTTGGTGACACTGGTGCCATCTACCGATATTCTTATGATTAATTGGCAATAAACTATTTTTATTTACTATAACTCCTTTCGGTTAGTTATTTAACTGAACGTAGATAAGTAATCTTGAATGTCTTTTATTATTTAAAAACTCAGTTTATTCATATATTTGGTTTTGAAACTCATTTTAAAGACAAAAAAACGATATCGAACTTCTAGTCAGTCAGTCAGCTTAGTTTATTTGTTTAATATGTGTTTTTATAAAAAGTCGCTACACCTACTTAAGTACCTGCAAGGAGTATAATTACTTCAATCACAGAATCTAGAATCCAGAAGAATCACAATTTTTTTTATTTATTTATATTTTAATTCAACTTTTAAGATAAAAAAAATGTTAAAATGATCAGTATCAAAATAAACGGGATATTTGCCATGTTTCATTGTTTTGAGTTTCCAATATTGCCTGTTTATTTTGATACTGATGTGAGTGACCATGATAGTTTAAATACCTATGCGATGTTAAAATGAATTATCAAGAGACACGTAAAAACAAATCCTATAACAACTTAAGAGGCAGTACATCAATTTGGGCTCTATTATTATAATAATTAATGAGGTATTTAGTAATAGCGATAAAATAAAAACCGACACAAACTTTTACCATACTGAATTTAATCAATCAATCAACTAGCCCATCGCAGTCTACTGCAGGACTAGGCCTCTCCCAAAGTTGGGAGGCTTTGGCCTACTGTTTCCACGCTGGCCAGACGGGTTGGTACAGGGTTTTATTTCGAGGTTTCCTTCTCTCGCAGTGATATGGTTTGCGTATGTTTCCTTTACTGAATTTAATAAGCTCACTTAAAAATATATATTTTGTCTACAAGATAATACCCAATTCTTACGAGAACATAAATCAGTGGGTGAACAAAACTAATAATACCGTTTTAAATTGGTGTACTGCCTCTTTAGTTAACTAAGTACTCTACACTTTCTTGTGCACTTAAGCAAAATGCTAGAGCACACTATTAGGTATAGTTTTAAAGTTTTCAAATGTGACTTATGGTACCTACGCTACGTAACACATAATATATGATCGATCTGGTGACGGATTCAGCCCTTCAATCAGCATCTGACACTGCAAAAAATGCCATTTAATCGTACACTTTATTAATATGGGCTTACGGTCCAAAATTGAATGAAATTCATTACGTTTTTTAATTCACTCCACAAGATGCCATTTAATTTTAGACGTTAACTGCATAACAATAAAGTGTAAAATTGAACGGATTTTTTTGTAGTACCAGTGGTATGATTGTGTTTGACAATAGCAGAATTGGGGTCCAAAGGGTTGGATTTCGTTGAGTTAAAAAAATACTTAGCTGGTCTAAATGCCAAGCAAGTAGACAGCCCATTACACGATTTTATGGATTTTTTTTTGTGGCAACCCTGACGGATAAGGAATCTAATTTAGTGTATAGTTCCAAGCATATACCTTGATACTAAAATTTACTATATATGCGCAGTACACGTGTCTTTTGAGGATAACACGAGGTGCTACAGCGGTGGACGCGCGCCAGGGTTTCGCTTCTATCGCGATGTAGGTTCAAGATATATGCCGGTAACTATATATTTGTTCAAAGTAGTTATGTACCGTAGGTATCTAATGTCAAATATAAATTCTATAGTAATAAGCGCCAACATTTGTATATACGCCTTAATAGTTAAAAATAAGAAATTTAATTCGAGCAGTGAATGGTAAAAATCTATGGAAGAACTGTTTCAACAGCTCTAGATAAATATTTCGTACTTGACATGGTAAATACTTAACCATTAGAAATTGCTATACAGGAATAAAGCCTGCAGAAGTATCCTCATGCAATAATATACTCGTATTATAAATTATAGATGCATTGTTCGCACATATAAATGGCAACAAAAATTCGGCTGATATTACGCAACAATCACAGACGCAAACAGCGCGCTTCACAAAAAGATTTTGGACAGTTTCGATAGCACAATCAATAGAAAGTATTAATTTGGTGGAAAAAAAAGTATGGCAATTTTGCTAAAGCGAAACCAGTCATACCACGAATACTGCTAAAAAATCTATTTAATTTTGTCTGCCATCTAAGTGGTATATAAAAAACAAAAAAAAACCATTAATGTCCAAAATTGAAAGGCTTTTTGGAGAGTGAATGAAGAAGTGCAATAAAATTCTTTTCATTTAATTTTAAACTACAAGCGTAAAGAAATAAAATCTAAAATTCAATGCCATTTTTTGCAGTGTCTGTGGTATGACATTAGTTTTAGAATCAAGGCCCTGGTGTAAGGAATAAAATATGGCGGTTGTAATTTGTTATTCGCTAAGGTGCTGTCCATTTATCACATAAGGTTCCACAGAGGGGGAGGGGAGAAGCCACGATATAACACCAGGGGGGAGATAGAGGTATAGTGATATTTATATTATGTGTAGATATTTATTTTTCAATTACGCGTGAAAAATGTGAATATTGTTTTAAATTAACTTGTACCTACCAAAAACTACACGTTATTTTGGGTGGGGGGAGGGGTAGTCTGAAACCTCACCACCTATCACTATGGGGGAAGGGAGGGGGGTTAAAAATTGCAAAAAAAAAGCATCATGTGATTAATGGACAGGCCACAAATGAATACTTCCCGTCGATTTTCCTATCGATACCGTATCAAAAATCTTTTATTCCGAAACAACTCTAAAATGACCCGGTACTTGATGCAGACTTTCCTCTCACAGTTGAGGAGTCAAACGGCACCCGTAAAACGAAAATAATTCAATAATGAAGATGTATAAAACGGACCCGGGGGTCCAAAATGCAACATTTTGCGTCAGGAACTTAGACCATACGCTGTATAAACGCAGTATTTGTAACATAATAAAAAAAAACGGCTTAAAAGACGCGTTATGTGTAAGCTACTGTAAAGCCTCTGTGGTGTGGTGGGAGTGAACGCTGCGTAGCAGGAGGCGCGGGTTAGTTTTCCGATCCATGAGTGCAAATATTTACATACATACATACATAAAAATCACGCCTGTCTCCCATAGGGGTAGGCAGAGATCACGGATCTCCATTTGCTACGATCCTGACATACTACTCTCGCTTCATTCACTCTCATTACATTCTTCATGCATGCTCGTCGGTTCAGAGTACTCCTGACCTGCCCCTTCTCTAAAACTTCCCCGATTTGGTCCAGGTATGTGCGCCTAGGTCTTCCCCTTCCGACGGTACCATCCACACTCGCCTCATACACCTGTTTCGTTAGTCTTCTTTAAATACGCAATAATAATAAATAATAATAATATGCAAATATTTGCATGCATGAATATGGGTATTTGCATTCATCTGGTTTTGCCTCGGAGAGGGCGTTAAGCTGTCGCTCCCGGTTGCCATACGAACATCTATGGCACTCGTTACGGGTACTTGGGTCGGGTGGTCTAGCTGCAATGCTCCGATAACGTGTTTGGGTTACGGAGCTCATATGGTAGTTGCTTTACGGAAAATATCGAAGTTCAGCCAAATCTGCAGTTAGACTGGTACAGCGTACCCCAGACTCTGAGGTGAAAGGTTCGGAAGCAACTGGGATTAATACTAGGATGAAGAAGAAGCTAGTGTCAATATTGTTCTTTAAACTGTCAAAGTGTGCATGTTGTTGGGTTGTGTTTGGGGGGGCTACCAGATTACGTAAATTAAACACTCAAGGATAATTACACGTTTACTATATCTGACCTTGGTACAAATTTGGTTACAAGAAAGGTTACAATGGTTACTTAACGTTATACGTGTCCAACCTACTGCCCAGTTCGTATGCGACTGCCTGAACGCGCCGGGCGCTCGGTCGTATGACTTATATTTCCGGCGTCAGCATTCCTGTCCCTACAATGTCATGGGATGTATGTATATGTCAACTCGTACCAAAGTGGTAGCAATTTTTTACGCCGCGTTGTAATGCGACTTACTGTGTCTATAGAGTTTGTATATAGTCTAAGGTCACTTCTAGATTTTGTATTTCATGTCTCCTACAATGCAAGCCTTTAAAAATAAGCAAATAACTAGTTTTCGAAGCTCAATCAATTCATTTAGCTTTTAAAAGAGCAACATGTACCTCTTTATCACAGTGCCAATAATGAATAAAATAATTTTATATATCACATATATAAGCTATATATACAACCATAGTCAATTAGACCATATCATAGTGCAGATCGGAAGTCATAGACAAGGATATTAACTTTTTAAACAAATAAAACGTCAAAACTCGCCAAATTGACGAAAATATAAAAATATTTCTAAAATAACATATATAAATTCACCCCTGTAATTTCCCGAAGGGGTAAGTAGAGGCGTAAAAACACCCACTTGCCACCAACTATGATTTTCGGTCCCACGTCGTACTATCGTCGTCAGGTCCTAAAAAAAAAGTTGAATATTAAAAATAACTGTACTGTCTTTGGTATTTTAAAAATGATATCCTTGTCTATTACTCCTACCAATTGTAAAAAGGAAACAATACCATAGACAATATGATTGTTTTCTGTTCCCATGTTTGATGTTTGTGAAAGTAATATATCTAGTCTAGTCATAAATAATAATATAAATTGTGTATTTATGTGTATAAATTGCAATATGGTGATATTTTATTAAGATAAAAATTATCTGGCATAAGCATAACATTAATTTATTCTAGCACAAAGTCAGTGGTATAATAAAATATGTATTGAAGTGAAAGTATAAAAATTATAATAGCTATTTCACTCATTAGTGGACTCTATAAAAATAGGAAATAAAATTACTATAATCAGCTCGGCGAACCTTGATCCCTATGACAGTTCATACTAGTGACGGGTCGTGTCGATATATCGCAACTTTTTATAGGCAAAGGCGTGACTTGCATTCAGCCACATCGATAAACATGTTTTTAAAATATAATCTACATTACTATAATTATAATGCTTGTTATATTTACAAGTATCCGTGTATTTGTATATGGGGTTGCCAATATTCCGATGCAGAGGTAACATGGTCGGACTGTATAATTTTAATGTGAATTAAAATTTTAGTTATAGCAACACTATCTGATCTGTCACTACGCTAGTACTGTCAGTTCGCTACGCCAGTACGAGTGCTAACGCCTTGTATGCGCCACGTGTTTTCTTGTGTCAACGGAATCCTTTGTTTGTTACTATTGTTGTTTTCTGTTTTTGTTATTGTTGCTGTTTTGTGTTTGTTGGTGTTTCAAAATGCCGAAAAGACTGAGAAAAACTGTACTCAACAGTGAAACGCGGGAGTTTGTTGTACGCTTGCGTGACTATTTTGCTCGCGAACTACAAAATGGCGGACCTTTGTTGCCACTTGACAACGTACGCGACCGTGTTGCTGATGCTTTGGGAATTGGCAAAGCTACCGTTTCCCGAATTACAAAGGAGAAGTTCGGCGAATCGTCGATGGAGGAGAACAAATTATCAACTCCAAAGAAGAAAAAACATAATAGGGCACGACCCGTAACTAACCCCGATGATTTCGACATGGTAGCGATACGAAACCATATTTACGGCTATTATTTTCGAGGTGAACTGCCGACTTGCACAAAATTATTAGCGTCGCTGAAATCGGCTGATTTATTTAAAGGTGGATTCACTTCTCTCAGACAAGTTATAAAAAAATGTGGATTTCGTTATGGGAAGTGTGACAAAAGAAAAGTGATAATGGAGCGGAAGGACATTGGATTGATGAGGTGTGATTTTCTACGACAAATAAAAAACATCGAGAACTGGGACAAGGTGGTTTATCTGGACGAAACGTGGCTCAACGCCAATCACTCAGTCTCCAAAACATGGACAGACGACACAGAGAAATCCTGTACCAAAGCACCAGAAGGCAAGGGCCAGCGTTTGATTATCTGCCACGCTGGCACAGCCAAAGGTTTTGTACCTAACTGCTTGTGGGCCTTCAAATCCGTGAAAACAAGTGATTATCACGAAGAGATGAATTTTGAGAATTTCAAGAAATGGTTCACAAAACTATTAGACAATTTAAACGAGCCCCACTACATTTTAATGGACAACGCCCCATACCACTCTGTGCAAATTAATAAAGCGCCTACCGCGAACAACAATAAAGGCGAAATAATAGAGTGGCTGCAAAACAATGGTGTGGCAGCTAATACTCAAATGCTGAAAAAGGAATTAGTTAGATTGTTGAACCTTCATAAACAGCAAACAAAGAAGAAATATTTCTTGGATGAGATGGCAAAATCAAAAGGGCACACCGTGATTCGGCTACCGCCCTACCACTGCCAATATAATGCAATCGAAATGATATGGGCGCAGATCAAAGGTGGGTTGATTTGTATTTATTTTAACATGTTTTTATTTAGGTCACTGGTGACTGTCTAGTCGGCTAGTACTATTTAAAGCTATTTTATTTCACTAGCAAATTGCATTTTTATTTTTATCCATGTGCTTATATCAATTACACACTTTTAACGTACAAAATTATGTACTTATAATGTACTTACCCCGATCTCGCTCTTTGACTTTGCATCATTTTCAATCTAAACCATTATTGTTTCAGGTTGTGCAGCCAGGCTTAACACCACTCCACCATTCACAGCTAATAAAATGCTTACGTTGCTACAAGAGGCATGTAGTCAAGTGACTCCGGACAATTGGAGGAAAGTGGTTGAAAAGACGAAAAAGCTATGCTTAGATGATTGGAATCGAGACGTGCGATACGACAATATAGTAGACCAGCCGTTTATCATAAACATAGGAGAAAGCAGCTGCAGTTCGGATTCCGAGTCTGAGACGCAATCGGTGACACCATTGTCAGATTCAGATTAATGTATATTAAAAAATCATAAATAAACCGCTTTTGTTTTATTTGAGTAGGTATATACAATAAATTTGTTAAATCTCCTTTATTTTATTATCGCAAACAACTTAAATGATTATAAATCTGACACTAAGAGCGTAGGTGCTCTATTGATGTATTTTGTACACTCGTTTCCATTTTCGATATTTGTTTATCGATACTTTTTCGCACTAGTCGATATCTTCCAAACGGAGTAACTTTTGCAGGACGTCAACGTAAAGTCTGATTGAGATAATTTCTTGTAAGTGTTAATAATTATTATAATTCCAACGGGATATTATTGTAATTGCATATATCTGCCTAAAATTAATAAATATCATTTTTAGACACCGCCAATTCGATTATAATATAACGGTGACGCTACTACAAGGTTGTGTCGTGGGAATAACTGTCAGTGTCATAGGGATCAAGGTTCGCCGAGCTGATTATATACCGATCAATGTTATAAAGCTGAAGAGTTTTTTTCTTCGCACTAATCTCAACAACCATAGCTTCGAATGGTTTTTTTTTATGCAACTTAGGTGGCAAACAGCCAGGAAATTTATTGTGACATATATTGAGAACACACTAAACTTGTACTTTTACTACAGTATTTTGTTGTTAATACCGTGGAAAAAGAACATTTGTGTGTTCTCAATTTGTGTATATGTTTTGTGCCATAATATATTTCAATTACAACACGACCAAATATTTTTTTTAAGATTACATTAATAAATTAATCTGTAAATGTCAAATAGCACCATATTGCTATATGTAACACTATATATATTTAAGTTTAATAATTCGGCGTTTATTTTGGCACGTCGGGAAAAAGAGTAAGATCGGCTAAGATCGGCTTGCTTCGTTATGAAACTTACTGTCGGATGTGCGACAGAGACAGCGCTCTACAATACCGAATTAAGCTGCAGGCACATGCGGTAAGAGCGTTTTAAATGACTTGACAGCTGAGTTCGAGGTGAGACTTCAATTTGCGCATGCTCTAACGTGACGTCACCAAATTTAGAGCACGTACAATTTGTTTTTTGAATATATTTTTTTACAACGCTATCTCAAAACCCATGGTAAGCATAGCTTATCTAGCTTGTGTTATGGAATCTAGAATGCGGATAAAGATACTTAAATACTGTGTTTTTGTAATACTAATATTTGCACTGAGCGTGAATCGAACCCGCGCCTCTTGCGTAGCAGTTGAACGTGCTACCGCTACGCCAGTGGCCGTCAAATTGAAATCTCACCGCGAATTCAACTGTCAAATTCGTCAAATTCGATTGTTCAAAACTTAAAGCATGTGCCTGCAGATCTTACCCTCTCACTCTTCTTCCCGATGCCAAACTAACAACCGAATACTAAAAGTTTTTATTAAGCTCAATGACGTGCTTTTAGTAGATATTAGATAATTTTAATTACAAATTTAAATTCACTGTGGAACGAATATGTTGTATTAATATTAAGTATATAACTCTCGGGCCTGTGACGTCATATCAGCGTAACCTTACCTCCCTCCCCCCCCCCATCTCCAAATCTAGGGCAGCTTTAGATACTCAATTTCAGCAATGCAATTGTCTAAGCGTACAGCGTTGAGAGTAGCGCTGCGATAGCCTTTATAGAGTTTGTGATTGGTCGATTTCTAGTGACGTCACCCAGTCCGACCAATGCCATTTCTAACTTGACCATCGCAGTGCTATGCTCAACGCCTTGTGCTTAGAGAATTGCATTGCTGGATAGAGCTGACTACACTTCTGTACAAGTCAAGGTCTTTCGGCAAATTATAGAGATATATTCCTGTTATACTTCTCGCGCCTACTTCCATAGAGTATAGATTTACTACATCAACTTCTCTCTCTCTCTCTCTCTCTCTCATAACTCACGCCTATATCCCCGAAGGGGTAGGCAGAGGTGCTAGCACCCACATTTCGTCAGTTTATGTTTAGGTCCCAATGTAATAGGTAGCGAGCCTATTGCCATTAACCGGGCACTTATAAACTTGCGATAAATACACACATAACTTCGAAAAGCATCGAAAAGTCATTGGTTTGTGCCATGGTAAACCTGGGATCGAACCCATACCATACCACTAGGCTACCGCCAAACTTAGAATAAAAAAAGCCGGTCAAGCGCGAGTCGGATTAGCACACCGAGGGTTCCGTAACTTAAACCGCAATATATGTTGATTGCGTTGACTTATAAATTTGATTTTTGCAGTTTCAAGACGTTATAACCTGAATATGTGGTATGAATTTCAACTTGAGACCTCCTCCTCGCATTCCTGAGAAAAATCTCTGGAATTGGACTTGACAGAAAGACGGACAACGTAGTGATATATATACACACACACACACACAAACACACATATAATCACCGCCTTTATCGCCGGAGGGTTAGGTAGAGGTTAATAAACACCCACATTTCACCAATAATTGTATTCGGTGCCACGTAATAGCACTATTATTGTTGACTCCAGCCATGCATCTGAGGTGGAGTCTGGGCTACGGAGTTAGGGATAGGGCGGTTTAACATAAGACAGATATATACAGCCCAGACTCAGCCTCACATGCATGGCTCGAGTCAACAATAGTGCCCGGAAAACGGCAATAGGCCCTATTACATGGAATCGAATACAATGATGGTATCTAATATCTGTTTTATGTTAAACAGCCCTATCCCTTAGTCTTGACGGAGAACGTAGTAATTTTATATGGGTTCCATTCTTTCCTTTAGAGGTTAGGGAACCCTTAAAAAGTTGTGCTAGCATGGCTCCCTGTATGTTCACACTATCGGTGTTGCCAGTCGCATATATTTCCACAGTGAATAAATTAACTTTTAAAATTAGAAGGACCATGACACGAGTGCCATATCAGTAGGAATTGTTACATTTTGACAAATACACCGTTTTGAAAAATATCAGCTCGTTTTATTTACTTATGTATGTCACAATAATATATATTAATTTGTTTACATATAGGTTATATAAATAATAGGTCGTAACATATGAAATTGCCGTTTTTTTTTTTAAAGAAATTGGAGGCAACCAAATTTCAGTACTAACATTTCTGTATTTTTTTTAGGAATAACAAAAATAAATTTTATGATTTTTTGTGTATAATTGAGACATCTTTAAGATAAGAAACACTTTTAATACATCAGTATCAAAATAAACGGGATATTTACCATGTTACATTGTTTTTTCTGAAATTTCCGATTGGTAAATATCCCGTTTATTTTAATACTGATGTGAGTGACCATGATAGTTCAAATACTTTTATTACATTTTTGCAAAGTGACAGCTGTAAAAAAGTATTACGTAATTTATAATTAAAATGCGATAGCATTAATGAAGTACTGTTTTTGAAGATCGTATTTTCATTTATCAAGCGGCCAATAAAAACAAAAATTAATACAGAGTTGTAAAATCTTGAAATCAACTTTCAAACAAAATTTAAATAATGGAAATGGCTATTAAATTACAGGAATAACGAATTCATGAATCTATAAGCAAAATTTCGGCAATTTCATAGTTGGGGACTCTGTAGTCCCCACACCCGAGAAGAGGGCCAGATCGTGAGAGATGGCCCTGGGTCGGCCGGGGTGCGAGGGATATGCCTGTCAACCTCACCTTCGGCAACCAAAGCGACCCACAGGCGGCGTGCGTTTTAGTCGGTTCGAGTCCGACATAACCTCCTTCACCGGCTCCGGTGGGGAGGTATCCGTGGGGATTTTGCGCACGTAAAAAAAAAAAAAAAAAAAAAGAGCTAATATGATTTCTGCACGTTTAAAAAAAGTTTCCATAAATATGAAATGTTATTTTTTTTATGTGACGGTTTCCGTGGCTTTGTGGTAGTGCATACGACTGCTACAGCGCGAGTTCGATTCTCGCTTGGTGGATATATGGGTATTTGCATTGGGCCGGTCGTGCTTCGCACGTTTAGCCGTCGGTCCCGATAGTAAACAAACATCTATGGCAGTCGTTATGCAGGGGATAAGGTTGAAATATCCCACACAGAAGGGGTTGATCACCCCTCCGGTCAATGGCGACCCCATAGTTAGGTACAGATAAATGACAGATCTGTAAATAAGTAAAAACTTGGCGAGAAACAAAATTTAAAAGAATATTTTAGAAGCCACTCCTTATTAATAAATCGATAAATAAAACAGTGTAGTGGGAACCTATTGTGATGCGTTTACTAAACGTATAAGGTAACTGTATTTATGAGAGAAATTATTGACATGTAGTAGTATCTTGTATTATGCTATAATACAAGAATAGGTACTTATCTACAAATCACAACACTACTTGGTGGTATCGTTTCGGACCCACGCTACCACCAGTGGTATCAGCGGTGGTAGCGTGGGTCCGAAAGGCCATTAACAGCAGTACATAGGCTTATCCTGACATTTTTAATTTTTTTTTCTCTGACGATTTTGAAGTTGTGAAGGTAAGGTAACCTCCGATAAATACACACATAACTTCGAAAAGCATCGAAAAGTCACTGGTGTGTGCCATGTTAAAACCTGGGATCGAATCTGAAAACCAGCGCTGTGCATACCCAACGAAGGGTGTGCGCAGCATTCAATGCTGAGATGGGGCCTTATTTGGGCTCGCAGTGGAGTGTTACACCCGTAACTTAATTTTAATGTGCCTACTGTTTTGATTTGATGTACCTGTTAATTGATATATTGCCTACCTGTTTGTATTTGGTGGGGTGCCCGCTGTGTGGGCTTGAATAAAATATTTTTCTTTCTTTCTTTCTAACCCGAGACCTCGTCTCAGCAGTCCATTACCCATACCACTAGGCTACCGCGGTTTTCATATACGTCAAATTTAAATTAAGAGATATGAACAGATAGGTATGCTTGCTAAGTGTTTTCAAAACAATTTCTTTATTTTCTCGATGATAGATTTTATAGGTAAGTATACAATTTTATACAATACTGGAATGTATATTTAGTAAAATTTTTAACATTAAATACAATGGCTTCCATTCCATCACTTCATCAACATATTCAAATTTTATTTGCATAAAACATGGTGTACATAAATGTTTAAAAAATGTTTGCAAAACTGAGCATGCATGTTTTGCCAGTGGTGTACTAGCGCACAAATATTTATTCCCTATTAACTTTGATTAAGAAATTCGTCAATGCTATAGAAGCTATGTTCATTTAGCCATTTATATAATTCTTTTTAAATTTTTTACTGCTTAGTCCTTTATGATACATTGGTATTTTATTGTAAATTCGTACACACATAGCAAGGCAACTCTTATTGTATTTGGTGGACTTCGGGACCTTTGTGGTTACAGGGTTGGCAGCGCGACTATAAACTCTTCTGGTGTTGCACACGTCCATAGGCCACGGTAACCACTTTCCTTCAGGTGGGCCGTGTACTTGTGCCACCTAAGTGGTATATGAAAAAATAACTATTGAGTTAAAAAAAAAAACATTTCAATGGAAGATTAAACTAAAAAAAAAACAATAATTATTGTTGACTTTTGTTATTGTCAAAAAGCGTGGGGTGTTCGTAAAGCACGTTATATTTTTTTTTATTTCAAATGTATATTTTATTTTTTTATTTTCAACTTGAATCACATTAAATACTTTATTATATTCGTCAAATTAATACAATATATTATTTTATTTTTTTAGTTGATAAATATAGCAGTGTAATAGAAGTTAATTTCTTAATAATAGTCAGGGACAGGCGCGCAGGCGATCTTCACGAAGTCCTCGTAGCGGACGGAAGAGTTGTTGCCTACGTTAGCTTCTCTGAATATATTGTCTACCTGTAGAAGCAAAAAAATAATTTAAAACTAGAAGGTAGGACACGACGGTATTTCCGTCCCAATTGAGCAGTCCGACTGGGGAAGTACCTCCACCCTACAGAATACCGCAGCCATAATAACCTTGTGTTGTGTTCACAGCGGTGAGTAGGGTAGCCAGAGCTTACTGGAGAGTTTTTGTGCTGTCAGTGGGAAGACCAAAGGCTTGTCCTGATTTTGTGTTCTGCACAGACGGCATAGAAAATCTCTGTTCTGACAGGGTCGGCAGCACGGATGTGACTCTACTGGTGTTACACACGATCATAGGTCACGGTAACCAGTTTCCATCAGGTGGGCCGTGAGCTTGTCTGCCACCTAAGTTGTATAAAAAAAATCTATACTCCGTTCAGTAACTCATTTTAAAGACTAAAAATATTGAACCACTGGTTAGTAAGTTAGTTAGCCTAGTTTATTTCTTTCTTTTTTTATATAGGACACGCTGACTTGACTCCACCTCGCCTGATGGTATGCTAAAGGAAAGAGGGTCACCATTACAGACACTTAGTAATGTTACAATGGTGGCACTCAGATTGGCGGCCTCATCAGATGCTGTTTCACGCCCCGCTTAAGGACCCGGGACTTTAGGAAGAAGTAAACACGTGAGCTGGTAATGACATAGATAGCCTGTCAAAATCATAACCTTCCTTTTGTTTCGCCGTAGTTGGTAATAATAGTAAATATCTACTTAAGACAGCCTCTGTGGGGTGGTGGTAGTGCTTTCGACTGCTACACAGGGGGTGTAGGTGCGGTAATATTCATACAAACACATATTCACGCCTGTTAATCCCCGAAGGGATAACCAAAGCTATATTAACACCCACATTTCGCCAACTACGATTTTCGGTCCTACGTAATAGTGGGCAAGCCTATTGCCGTCAAGCGGACGATTTTCATGGGTCGTATGAGATTAAGTATCGGATTGAGTTTGCATGCATATGAATGAATATGTTTATTTGCATGGTCTGGATGTTGCCGTGCCTTCGAGGGCAAGTTCCAGTGCACGAAAAGGCTGTTCACCCGTCCGATCAACAGCGTTCCCATTGCTGGCAGTAGCAATAGTAATCCTTCTATCATAAAAAATACAGTACTAACCTCTCTAGCTGATAGACCTTCCCCCCAGTTCTGCAGCAGATTCCTGAGCTGCCTGGCTGGGATCACACCACCCTTCGATGCGTCACCGGCTTTGAAGGCATTCACTACCTGAAATTTATAAAATGAGTTTTGAACATATCAGTCAAATAGTACAAGAGCTTAGGATAATATTGCATGGTCGCATCTTGAAAAAGTTAAAAAAAAATTAAAAGAATTTAAAATATGGGATGACATGTAAGTTTGTCAGAATTTGGTGAGTGGGTACATACATTTTGGATGTTTGCATTTAGGTGCAAGCCATACTCTACCACTGTGTGGAGTATAAAAATATATCTTACAATTTAAATTAAATTATTCGATTGTTAAAATTATAATAAACATAATCAAGCAAAATAAAAGTCAATTATCACAATTTACCATTATTTAAAAATTCGTACCTCCACCCTACAGAATACTTCGGCCATAATAACTTCGTATTGTGTTCCCAGCGGTGAGAAGGGTAGCCAGAGCTCACTGGAGAATTTGTGCTCTCAGTGGGAAGACTAAAGACTTGTCCTGCTTTGTCCTCTACACTGACGGCACAGAAACTGTGTGCTTACAGGGTCAGTGGCAGGGCAGCGCGAGGGTGGTACCTCTGGTGTTACAAACGTCCATAGGCCACGGTGACCACTTTCAATCAGGTGGGCCGTGTGCTTGTCTACCACTTAAGTGGTATAAAAAAAATTTCGTATTACTTTCTTTGAGGCTATTTGGTAACTTATTATAAATATGTATTGCCATACAATATACATTTTTACTAGAAACATTCACTCTTTGCTTAGGTATTAAAAGTTAATGAATGTGCCTATTTGCTCGAATGCTTCAAAGCCGCGTGGTTTCCGGCAGAGTAGAATTTGGACCACCCCATCTCTTCTCATGCGGTGCCGTACAAGGCCACTAAGGGAAAGGGCTGTTAAACATCAGACAGATATATACAGCCCAGACTCAGCCAGAGATGCATGGCTCGAGGCAACAATAGTGCTCGGGAAACGGCAATAGGCTCACCCCCTATTATGTGGGACCGAATACAATGATGGTGAAATATGGGTGTTAATTCACCTCTGCCTAACCCTCCGGGGATAAAGGCGTGATTATATGTATGCACCTATGTATGCTTCATATGTTTACTGTTGACCCTGTAAGAACATTCTAATGCCCTTTCAGAGATGACCATTTTGTAGTCACTTGGAAACACAACTGCAAGGAGCTCATTTCACAGCACAGAAGATCCAGGGTAATCCAGGGCTGCCATATATAATAAACAATTTACCTCATTGGGAAGGTTTTCTGCCCGTGAGTGTATGTGCATGACCTCCAGGAAATCAGCAAAAGACATCTTTCCACCTTTGCCTTTCAAATACCCTGAAAATTAAAAAAAATAATCATAAAAGTAGGCATGGGTTTGCTGGAAGAGAACTCAACTTCGCCTTTGTACATACATATAATAATTATAAATGTCAGTATAATCTATACTATTATATAAAATATCTATATTATATACCATCTTAAAATTGTGGAGTAGTGTTGTTAATATTATATTGTTACTAACACTAGTATTAAGATCATTGTTACTAAAACGCTATGAACCCTGGTCTGAAATAAATGATTTTTATTTTATTTATTTATTTAAGGGATGTAGAAATGTAATGCCACAAAGATGTACCTATTATATTTTTTTCTATATCCCTTCTTTGTGTACATGCAATTAAGAGATTTATTATTATTATTAATTGCAATGCCTGTTGCAATTCATCATTTTCCCGTAAAAGTTAATGAATTAGGAAAAAAACACATTTTCAGTTTGTTTAAAAAAAGAACACTGTTTGATGTTGAAAGTCAACCTTGACTGAGATGAGATAATGTAATGATATACCTGCCAACTCCTGGATAGTAGGACTCATTCCAAGTGACCTCATCACCACTGTCAGCTCATCCAGAGACGTGATCTGTCCCGATCGTGCAAATAGGTAGAAACATTCACGGAACTCTGCAAAAGAAAAAAAAGGAAATAGAAGTGGGTACAAGAGTGAAGTATTTATTTATATGCTCATGAACAAGTAACAAGCAGTAGCATGAGCTGGTGTGATCACTATGTATAATATTCATGCCTAATTATGAATATTTACGTGAAACGGGAATCAAACCCACAACCTCTAACATAGCAGCCCAATGTAACTCGCTCTTTCCTTGACCACTGAGCCAATAGTGCAAATAGGTAGAATTAATGTTTCTAATAAAGTGTTCTTAAATTGATTCACATTCTGTGAAGATATTGCGTCTTCTCGTCTTCTGGCAGTTTGTTCCATGCTATGACAACTCAATTGCTTAAAAAATGCTTATGTGTAATGCTTAAGTGGAACTCATATCACTAAATATATCAATAATTTTTTGGTATACAATTTATCCTCCTGTCTCCTATCTATCCTCCTCATTTCAAAAAACTATTAAAAAGTACAGTTACAATGTGCTACCTACTTTGTACTACTTTTTAAAAAAGGCAGGCAATCATTATTTCACTGTAGGTTTTAACCACATTACCGTTACTATAATTAAAGACATTTTATTTTCATTATGATGCGATGATTAATAAGAATCTAATTCGACGTAATCACAAAAAAATAGATATGAAATCTTACCATCGATATCTTGTTCCTTGAAATATCGCGCCTGTAAAATAATAATCGAGTATTAATAAACGTTAAAATTAATAACATTATACAAGTAAATATTTATAAATACCATTTTATATGTTCGCAGAAGTGAAATTAAAATAAATAAAAAGTTTTATCACAACAGAGCGAATTAATTTCACTACTTTTGACAGCAACTTTTTTTGACAATAGGTTGTTTTGCGAGTGCATTTGTGAAGTAAGTTTTTAAATTACTTATGATTAGACGCTTTTATATTATCGACTACACGACATATTGCGCGATAATGTCGTTGAGAATATAAAAGCGTCTATTAGACATTTACTTGAAGCGATCAATGGACGCTTTTATAATATCCAAAGCGTAATAAGTTACAAACGATAATATCATGCAAAATGTAAACGCAAAAGCATTCATTCTCATATATTTCTTTTTCATTCTTGATCAACAAAAAGTTAAAATGACTTGTATTCTTTACAAAAAAAAGCATTTATAATAATCTGTAAAACAATATGGACGACATATCAGCTGACATTGGTGAACTGAAGGCATATTTTTCCATGGTGAAATTACCTAAATTGAACGAATTATTACATAAAACGTTTTTCAGTATAATTAAAAGTGATCAATAATAAAGTGTTGTGATAATACAACTCCAAACAGCTATGGATATCGACAATACGATAGCGTAAGTTGCATACTATTTACTGAAAAAATATTTATTGTTTCGTAATTATAAGATTAGTTACGTTACCTTGCACTTAACATTGATAAGGCCGAACGACAATGCCGTCCTTTGGCCTTTATAATCAATTTGTAAGAAGGTTTCCTAAAAAAAGTCTATATCGATCTAATATCTTGCTTACATTAGTTTATATTTATAAACTGAAAAGTCTTATGCTATTTCAATATTTATTAATAAACCCGTATTTATACCCTATCAATAATTACCTATATTACGTTATATTATATAATGCTAAAATTCACACTTCTTAACTCAATTGCTATGACTCACAAATTTAACCATCAAAATTAAAAATACTACAATATTATCGGGAATTAACGTAATCATGCTTCAAGTAAACACATACCTTTGATTCAACTGACGCTTTGAACAGGTTACACCGACTGTGGTCACCATGATCGCATTAATACCTTTTAATATTAGTGTACCTATGTCAGGCCACTGCAGAAAAAACATGTCAAAATTGGGCTATATCGTACGATTGCAAAATTCCTGCGACTGTGGAGCCCAACCCAGTCCATGTCGCATTTGCGCTCCTGCTCGATGTGCCCCTTCACTTGCATTACCTACAACCTGTGTAGAACTACGGAGAGTGCAGTTGCTGTGGCCAAGTTTTGGGTCAAAAAAATTTAAATACCTGACCATTATATGCCAGACCTAGCTATTGACTCGAAGAAGAAGAAAGCCACGGTAACCACTTTCCATCACCTAAGTTGGATAAAAAAAACATATCTTGTATGTGAAGTATGTGACATTCATTCTTTAATTCTTTATTGTACACAAGAAAATAATACATCAACAGGCAATCACAAATACATCTTGGTGTACAAAGGCGAGCTTAACTCAATATTGAGCAAACCTTTGGGGGATTAAAATTGCAAAAAAAAATAATTGGTAAAAAAAAACAAGTGTACAACAGCAGAGAAAATACATATAATACAAAAATACTAAGAATAAAAATATCATACATATACAATATATACAGCAGATATATTACATATATACTGATATGTATATAATAATTCAATTACACAAATATACAATAGATAATACAAATATTCATTCATTCAAGAGTTTCCGAATGATTCACTGGTTTTTCAAGAAGTCATCCTACTTCATTACTAATTGCCATTGTACTTGTCATTTGAGGTATATATTTTGTTCACTTGATTGAGTCTACTCAATCTAATGAAAGATAAACTATTTTTTTTTTCAATACTTTTATTATATGGCAACAGCTATTTCCTGTCAGTTAGTATTTTATAGTCTTCAAAAACTTCTTGATACTCGTATATATTGTTATCATTTGCGGATAATACTTCTAAAAGAGAATTGATTATTTTTAATTCTTACATTATCCAATATTATAAAGTAGACTGGCCAATAATATTTTGTTAAGTAATGGGTATTGAGTCTTATGTTCATTATTTATTTATTTATCATGAATATCTAAAAAAAATGTTTGTATTGTAGAGTACAAACACATCAGTTTTTTTTATGATAACAAATCTGCAAGCATTATAAGTACTGCATAAAACATATTTATTTGGTAAACATTTTAAAGTTAATAAACACATGTCATCAGTACCATAAAATTAATACTATTTCTGACCATGTAGATGTTTTTATGAATACCTAAAAAAATAAGTAAAAAAATTATAGTATCAACTCTGTTTTGTCGATGTATAATCAGTGTTGCAACCTGTGAATTTTTCAAATTTCCTGACGTTTTATTCACCACCTTTTGCTGGCCAGTGTCTACTAGCAAAATTGTGGCGATGCTTTCGTTAGCAGATGCCATTAATTTAAAAGAAGAAGAAGTGTTTTCTCATATGAATTGGGGACGACTAAACCTAGTCCAATTCAACCCCACTAAGACACAAGTATGTGTATTCACCGCTAAGAAAACCCCATTCACTGTAGCGCCGCAACTCCTGGGCACACCGCTTACCATCTCCTCGAGTATCGGGATCCTTGATGTCGATATCTCCAGCGACGTCCAATACCGAAGTCATTTGCAGGGCAAGGTTAAGTTGGCATCAAGAAAACTCGGAGTGCTCAACAGGGCGAAGCAGTACTTCACTGCGGGGCAGCAACTCCTTCTTTATAAAGTACAGGTCCAGCCTCACATGGAGTACTGCTATCACCTTTTTGCTGGAGCACCTACATACCAGCTTGACCCCTTCGACTCAGTGCAAAGACGGGCATTGAGGCTGGTTGACAATCCCATACTCACAGGTAGTGTGGAACCTCTTAGCCTTAGGAGGGATTTTGCCTCACTGTGTGTGTTCTACCGCCTATACAATGGTTTGTGCTCAGATGAATTGTTTGACATGATGCCCGTAGCTACATTCTATCATCGCACCTCTCGCCATAGGCAAGAAATTCATCCTCACACATTGCGACCTGAGACGGTGCGCACTGTGCGGTATGAAAGAAACTTCATCCCACGCACACTCAAGCTGTGGAATGACCTCCCTGCTGCGGTTTTCCCAAGCGCCTACAATATGGGGTTCTTCAAGAGGGGCATCAGAAGGTTTCTTCATGGTCGGCAGCGCGAGTGTGACGCCCCTGGTGTTGCATACGTCCATAGGCCACGGTAACCGCTTCCCATCAGGTGGGCCGTGTGCTTGTCTGCCATCAAAGTGGTACAAAAAAAAAATGAAACAGCATCTTCTTCTTCATACCAGCATTAATTCCAGTTGCATCCGAATTTGCGCCTCTGGAGTCTGAGATTCGCCTTTTCCGGGTTATCTGCAGATATGGCTGAACTTCGATATTTTTTGTTAAGTGACTGCCAAATAAACTCCATGATATTCAAGCATTGTGGTTAGACCTGTTGTTTGACTTTTTAAGGCTTTAAATACCTGTAACAATTGCCATAGATGTTTAAATGGCAACTGGGACTGAAGTTTTAACATGGTCTCCGAGACACGACCAGACCATGCAATTACCCATATTCATGCATACAAATATTTGCATTGAAGGGTTCTCACGCTCTCGATGAACGACCTCCGCCCTCCATGAGCGCAGGCCTGGGGGTGATAGGTGGAGCCGTCTGTCACCCTGGCAGAAGCAGGCCGCGGCGGTGGCGCGCCTCCCCATTTCCGGGGTCGAATTGGGGACTCTGTAGTCCCCACACCCGAGAAGAGGGCCAGATCGTGAGAGATGGCCCTGGGTCGGCCGGGGTGCGAGGGATATGCCTGTCAACCTCACCTTCGGCAACTAAAACGACCCCCAGGCGGCGTGCGTTTTAATCGGTTCGAGTCCGACATAACCTCTTCCACCGGCGGAGGAGGTATCCGTGGGGATTTCGCGCACGTAAAAAAAAGAAAAATATTTGCATTGAGCGGGGATCAAAACCGCGCCTCCTGCGTACCGTCCGCGTTCACTACCGCCACGCCACAGATAAAATAGCTGTTTATTTCATTGCTTTTATTATCTTTATTGTCTGTGTATTGTATCATGTATTTAGTAGCTGTTATATAGATAACTTTATAATGTTAATAAAACAACCAATGCATATAATATGATCATCAAAAAGCCGCGGTAGCCTAGTGGTATGGGTAATCGACTGCTGAGACGAGTTCTCGGGTTCGATCCCAGGTTTTACCATGGCACACACCAATGACTTTTCGATGCTTTTCGAAGTTATGTGTGTATTTATCGCATGTTTATAAGTGCCCGGTTATTGGCAATAGGCTCGCCACCTACTACATTGAGACCTAAACATAAACTGGCGATATATTCGAGGATATAGGCGTGAGTTTATGTTTTCAATATCAATATTATAATACTGAGGTGTTTGTTTGGTTGAACTTGATGGAGGTAAGACACGACGGTATTTCCATCCAATTGAGCAGTCCGACTGGGGACGTACTTCTACCCTACAGAATACCGCGGCCATAATAACCTCGTGTTGTGTTCCCGGCGGTGAGTAGGGTAACCAGAGCTCACTGGAGAATTTTTGTGTTGTCAGTGGGAAGACCAAAGGCTTGTCATGTTTTGTCTTCTGCACTAACGGCACAGAAACTCTCTGTTCTTATAGGGTTGGCAGCACGAGTGTGACTCATCTGGTGTTGCACACGTCTATAGGTCACGGTAACCACTTTCCATCAGGTGAGCCGTGTGCTTGGAATGGAATGGAAAGTCCGCACTTAGCCTCCTTTTGGGCCATTGTGCCTGCAGAGTACTGGCTAGAGTAGCCAGCCTAGCTCTGCCCAGAAGCGCAGAAGCTTACTGGGGGCTTTCACAGGCTTCGTGGAGCGACCTCACTGTACACTTGTGATCGTTGATAGGCTACTGCCTCGCATTCCAGTATTACGTGGGCGGCCGTTTCTTCGGCAACAAAACACCCCCTGCAAAGCGGACTGTCCGTAACTCTGATAGTGTATAGGTGCTTGTGGAGGGGGCAGTGGCCCGTTATAGTCCGCATTATGGTTCTTAGACTTGTTCTGTCTAGTTTTAGGAGATGTTTCGTGAGCCGTGTGCTTGTCTGCTACCTAAGTTGTATAAAAAAAAGATAATGTATTATGTATATTATCTCCCTCCATTACCATGTGACATGAAATTATTAATGTTTGGCACTAACTTTGTTTAGTTTCATAGATAATCTGTAGTCTGTCCTTGCTCCTTATCTCGGCATAACTAATTATAGAACTTTTTTAAAATATTTCTTTTTTATACAACTTAGGTAGTAGCACACTGCCCACCTGATGGAAAGTGGTTACCGTGACCTATGAACGTGTGTAACACCAGTGGAGTCACATCCGTGCTGCCGACCCTGTAAGAAGAGGGAATTTTTGTGCCTTCAGCACAAAAGCTCCTCCAGTGAGCTCTGGCTACCCTATTCACCGCCGGGAACACAACACGAGGTTATTATAGCCGTGGTATTCTTTAGGAGGTACTTCCCCAGTCGGACTGCTCAATTCGAACGGGAATACCGTCGTGTCCTACCTCCTCCAAATGTCAATGGTTTAATTGGAAGCGCCGAAACGCTCGTGGCCAGTTTCGCTCACAGTCGGAGCAGGACTAATTTAAGCGCACGGCTCACGACGAGCGGAGGCTACTCGGCTGTCGTAGGTCGCAGAATGAAGCGTTGGTAGCTTAGTGGTTAAGGTGTCGACCTTACGATCGAGAGGTCCTAGGTTCCGAACCCTGGCCATTACACAACCGACATGAACCCACTCCTAGCACAAGCAATTTACCTTAGTTGGTTTGGAGGGAATATTAGTAGGTAACTGCGGTTGCTAAAATTCTTATTAAACAAAAAAATAACCTCCGTCTCCCATGAGTGCAGGTCTGGGGGTGACAGGTGGAGCCGCCTGTCACTCTAGCAGAAGCAGGCCACAGTGGTGGCGCGCAGTACGTGCCTTCACATACCCAGGGACTAGATGGGAACTCCGTTGTCCCCACACCCGAAGAGGGCCAGCTCGAAGAGACGCTCAGTCGGCGTGCGTTTTAGTTGGTTCAAGTCGGCCATAACACATAGCTTAATTATAGCTTCTGCGGCGAAGCGGTAATGCATTTCACTGCTACGCTGAGGCCGCGATTTCGATTTCCACTCAGTGCAAATATTTGTATGCCTATTTCCATTGATCTGAGTTTTACTGTCCCTCGGAGAGCACATTAAATCGTCGCCTCGGTTGTCAAACAAACACAGTATGCAGAAGGGCTGATCACCCACCGGTCAGCGGCGTCCCCACTAGCAATAGTGGTAGCAACGTAATAATTGCTTCAAAAATTTAATTGACGGAATATTTTTCTCTTTTTCAGGACCAGTGTGCCATTGCCGTACATATTTCAATAAAAACCATGGAAGAACCAATATTCAGATCAAAAAATATATGTTTTGATGCCTACAAGATAACCTAACAACAATATATAGTGAAAAAAAAATTAGTAAATACTAGAGATCTAGTCTCTACCTCTGTAACAAATAGTGAAATTAATAATAAGATATAATTATTTTAAAGTTTATTTATTAATAATTTATTTTTTCGTTAAACGTTATACACAAACTTTTGTTGACAAACAATTCCATTTTTTTTTGTAAATCTGTATTCTAAATACAAAAAATTAAGTTTTTGAAGCTTAAATATAGATTATAAAAATATTTTAAATCTGTTGATGGTTACCAAAGAGTGTATATAGATTAAATAAATCGTAGAATTAGATGACATTATATTTATGGGAATCAGTGACGAGACTTCTAGGGCAGAAACACGGTCAGTCGTCAACAATGGCAGCTACCATGGTGGAGACCCCACCACCACAGTTAATCACCACTATTGAGTGGGAGATGATGGATAAAAGCAAGTTTTTTCCATTGTACACGTTGAGCAGCTTTTCAGGTAAGATTTGATTATAATTTATGCTCAGATGGTGCTTGAATCATCGACCAGTGTCTTATAGGCGAAAGCTCTGAAGACTGAGCCGATGATCATTCAAAATTCTCCTATACAAACATCTTGGGGCGACGGCGGGAGCGATAGTCGTACCAATTATTTTTAAACATTGTTATTTTTATTACTGGCAACTCCATTAGGGTTCTATCTTATCCCACCTGTGAGCACCACCTCACAGTACATGTGCTGATTGACTACCAACCAGACTATGGTGCAGGCTTTCTCGCAGAGGTGGCGGATCAGTAAGCAGTTGCCTTCATAAAAACCGTATAAGTTAAACAAAGAGGAGACGGAGTAAGCAGAACCTGAGCCCCAAAGTGCTATGTTTAATCGCTACCGCTACCTGGTATTGATACGCATGCTGGCATCTGCACGTCGCGTCGTGCAAACGTCGTTTCTTTTTGCACGATTTTGTGCAAATTCTCTGCATGAAACAAGCACCTGTCTACGTGCACACACATGCAGAACTTATGTCATCTTCCTGTCCTAGATTTGGGACCAGGGCTCAAAAATGTCAACCATGTCATTCTCCTTCATATATTCCTGTCAGATGTCATTTCCTCTGCGCAGACCAAACAAGGACTTTTTAAATGTACAAATACCCGCAATTTCTTGACTTAATATATACACAGTATGGCTATCTATAACCTTACCAGTAGTTCGACTTCTTTAACGCACAGAAACTCAGTCAAAAGTCAAGGTAGCAGCAACGAAAGGGACTTTAATTTTGGAGTGCCTATGGTCACCTTCCTACTCCAACATCAGAACAGCGCCATGGTACCATATTAATGTATTGGCATCAAAATGGAAAGTGTTTGCATCGAGTTGCAAGATTTGACCCGAACAAACAGTTATATACATCCATAGGGGCTATTCAAGTATTACGTAAGCAGATTTAATACAATTACTTAACCCCCGCTCCCCCTTGTCAGCAAAAGTAAGCAAAACTCTTATCCCCCCGCCCCTTGCTTACGTAAACATTGGTACCTATATACATATTTCTTTTCATATCTGTTTTTTAGGGTAATGTATGAGTAATGCTTGCTATGTTATGTGTGAAAAAGTAAATAACTACTGCTTACGTAATCATTATCTAGTCCCCCACACCCCATGTCATCAAAAATAAGCAATGCATAACACTTGAACGGCCCCATGTATGAAATACATTGCAAGTTAATAAAATGCTTTAAAAAAAAGCAACGAATTGAAAAACTGCCTACTTTTTAAAGTAAGTTAAAAAGATTTTTGCTGGCAACACACCCCTTCAGATTAGAGAGCGCAAACTCCGTGAGTTTGAGCTCGCCGACTTGCCGCTCGCTTTCTCTGTACCCCTAATAGTTGTCACGTGCAAGAACCGACTGACTGTAATAAATAATAAGATTGTTATATAAATCCATATTTCATTTAATGAATAAAAAAATATAAAAAAGGTCCTTTTCCCTCAGTCAGGTGCGCCCTATACCCTCTAACGTTAATCAAGACACAAATACAAGTCCAAAGGAGAAAAGACGCGTACAAGGGCATCACGGATGCCTTCACTAAAATATACGCCAACGACGGAGTCTCCGGCCTCTATAGAGGCTTCTGGCTTTCCAGTGTAAGTATTAAAGACAGAACGTAACAGCTGTACCGCGCATTGTGTATATGCGCGGCCCGCCAACTCTCGCGGCGCTATCTCGCTCGCTCTCGACTCATGCTCTATCTTTCTCTTTCTTTACCTCGTCCCCCACCACGCCACGTGTACCTAGACAGCGGTACAGTGGTGGCGGTTACAGTACCCAACGCATTGGTAGAGTTGTTGATATAACTATTTCTTTTATACGATACGTTCGCCATACGCAGGGAATTATTACTCACACTTTGTGACTTGAGACGGTGCGCACAGTGAGGTATGAAAGGAACTTCATCTCACACACGCTCACTCCCTACTGTGGCTTTTTCAAGCGACTGCAATATGGGGTTCTTCAAGAAGGGTATTAGGTTCCTACGGGATCGGCCGCACGAGTGTAATTTTTTTTTTATACAACTTAGGTGGCAGACAAGCGTACGGCCCACCTGATGGAAAGTGGTTACCATGACCTATGAACGTGTGTAACACCAGTGGAGTCACATCCGTGCTGCCGACCCTGTAAGAACAGACATTTTGTGCCGTCAGTGTAGAGGACAAAGCAGGTCAAGCCTTTGGTCATCCCACTGACAGCACAAAAACTCTCCACGAAGTTATTATAACCGCGGTATTCTGTAGGGCGGAGGTACTTCCCCAGTCGGACTGCTCAATTGGGCGGAAATACCGCTGTGTCCTACCTCCTGCTACTGTAATGCCCTTGGTATTACCATATGCTGCGCAAGGCAAGGTATAGGCACCCGGGGATGAGATGAGGACTCCGTGGTCCTCACATCAGAAGAGTCTCATAAGAGACGGTCCTGGGCCGGCTGGGGTGCGAGGGATATGTCTCAGATCGTCTCACCTCTGGTAACCTGCGGCCCACACAGTCGGCGTGCGTTTTTAGTCGGTTCAAGTTCGATATAACTTCCCACACCGGCTCCAGTGGTGGACGTATCCGTGGGGATTTTGCGCATATTTAATATTAGGTAGTAGGCAAGCACGCGGTCCACCTGATGGAAAGTGGTGGCACCGAAGAGGTACAAAAACAGTTGAAAGAAAAAGATACTATTACCGTATAATATAATAATAATAATACCGCGGTAGCCTATTAGTATGGGTAATGGACTGCAGACGAGGTCTCGGGTTCGATCCCAGGTTTACCATGGCACACACCAATGACTTTTCGAAGTTATGTGTGTATTTTCGCAGGTTTATAAGTGCCCGGTTAATGGCAATAGGCTCGCCACCTATTACATTGGGACCTAAACATAAACTGGTGAAATGTGGGTGCTAGCACCTCTGCCTACCCCTTCGGGGATAAAGGCGTGAGTTTATGTTATGCATGATATGTTTATAATAATAATAATATATAATTCATTTCATTAATTCAATAGTATATGTTACATAGTCATAATCTATTGCTATATTTTATACTTATTACATACTTTATACATAAACTCTACAATTGTCAAATAATTCTTACGCTATAGTTATTAAGCTGTACTACATAGATTGTGCCTGAACTAGGTAATCCTGCTTTTCAGGCTTATAGTGCCTAGTGGAGTAATTCATAGGTAGTTACAAAGTGAATTGGTAATTAAATCCTAACTTATAGGTATCTTAGTTACTAGTTAAAGGCAAAGGTTAATAGCAATAGGCTCGCCACTTATTACATTGGAACCTAAACATAAACTGGCGAAATTTGGGTGCTAGCACCTCTGCTTACCCCTTCGGGGATATAGGCGTGAGTTTATGTTTTGTTACTAAACTACACTGCACTGAAGGCACTTAAAATCTCTGTTCTTACAGGGTCGGCAGCACGGATGTGACTCCATTGGTTAACACGTTCATAGGCCACGGTAACTACTTTCCATCAGGTGGGCCGTGTGCTTGTCTGCCACCTAAGTTGTATAAAAAAAAAAGTAAATAATATTCATTTCACCACCGTTATCGACTTCTCTGTCTCATCGTGAGGCAAAAATCTGTGTTTCGGGTTCATATAATAACAGGCAACTGTTATATTTCTGTTATTTTCGTTCAGTTTCAGATAATCTCAGGTATTTTCTACATTTCGACGTACGAGGGCGTGCGGCACGAACTCGGCAAATATGACGTCAGCCCCAAAATGAAGGTAGTTGTACATTCATTATATAATTATTTATTACCCTACCATTACCCATACCACTAGGCGGTAGCTGAGACGAGGTCTCGGGTTCGATCCCAGGTTTTACCATGGCACACACCAACTTACTATCATGGTCACTCACATCAGTATCACAATAAACGGGATATTTATCATGTTTCATTGTTTTGAGTAGACGATATTTCGGCGCTGTTGCAAGCACCATGATCACGGAGGAACTGGAGTAGTGGCGGTGAACAGAGAAAAAGTTTTTTCCTAGGAGTAATTATATCGATCTACCCTCTTTCGAGTTCTTTTACTACGCGTATCTGCACTACTATTGGTTTCACTCTCACTACAAAATCAAAACAATGAAACATGGTAAATATCCCGTTTATTGTGATACTGACTTATCGATGCTTTTCGAAGTTATGTGTTTATTTATCGCAGGTTTATACGTGCCCGGTTAATAGCAATAGGCTCGCCTCCTATTTGACCCTAAGCATAAACTGGCGAAATGTGGGTGCTAGCACCTCTGCCTACCCCTTCGGGGATATAGGCGTGAGTTTATGTTATGTTATTGTATAAATACATACATTTACGAATAACGTTTTTTTCACTTATCGCCACGGCCATAATAACCTCGTGTTGTGTTCCCGGCGGTGAGTAGGGTAGCCAGAGTTCACTGGACAGTTTATGTGCTGTCAGCGGGAAGAGTAATGGCTTGTCGTGATTGTTTCTTCAAAGAATCAAAGAATCAATTTCATTTATTCAGTTTAGGCACATAAAGAGCATATATGAACGTCAAAATTCCACAATTATGTATGTCAAGAAATAATATAAAAATATTAAATGATGTAAAAATAAACCATTGGAAAATGATTCTTTCGCTGGTTCGGTAGATTAGTTCTACTGAGAAGATACCAGCAAGAAACTCAGCGAACTACATTAGAACTAGATTATTTTTCTTTTTTAAATTTGTTTTGGTTTACAATTTATTTTTTATTTTGTGCGAGCAAGCAAGAGACTTATGTAGACCACGCATTAACATCATTAAGGTACTCATCCACTTTATAGTAACCTTTACTCATTAAAGTTTTTTTCACTTCTATTTTAAATTTATTTATTGGCATATTAATCAAGTCCTGAGGAATTTTATTAAATATTTTTATGCAGCTGCCTACAAATGAATCGCCAACCTTGTGAAGCCTAAGTTTTGGTACAACTAGTTTATTTTTATTTCTCGTATTAAAATTGTGTACATCAGATAGTTTTTCGAAAATATTTAGGTTTTTTCGTACATATAAGATATTTTCATAAATGTATTGAGAAGCAACTGCACTGACAGCACAGAAACTCTCCGTTCTTACAGGGTCGGTAGCACGAGTGTCACTCCTCTGGTATTGCACACGTTCATAGGTCACGATAACCACTTTCCATCAGGTGGGCCGTGTGCCTGTCTACCACCTAAGTTATATAAAAAAGATAAGAAAGAAAAATTTTGTGGGTACTGCCTGAATTATCAAACTTGTTTGAATCTTTTAGACAGCAGGTTAATTGCAAGTTTAATTGTATAGAAAGTTCAGTTAATAAATAAATATTCCACGACATTCTACACAACGCTATCTAGACCCATGGTAATCATAGTTTAACTAGCTTGTGTTATGGAATCTAGAATCCGGATAAACATACTTAGAGACTGGAATTACCTTGGTGGTAATTCCAGTCTCTAAAACCATTCAGTCCTGGAATTTATTACCAGCACACGTGTTTCCTTCTTCCTACAGTCCCGGGTTCTTTAAGCGGGGCGTCAACCATTGTAACATTACTTAGTGTCTGTAATGGTAACCCTCCTTCCCCTGACTTTGCCTTTAGCTTACCATCAGGCGAGGTGAAGTCAAGTTGGCGCTGTCCTTGATAAAAAAACATGCATATATATGATAAGTAGAAACACCCAGACCAATGCAAATATACATATTCATGCAAACAAATATTTGTAGGAAGCGGGAATCGAACCCGCGCCCCCTGTGTAGCAGTCGTACTTTCTACCGCTACTCCACAGAGGCCGCAATATTCCTTTGTTAATATTTTTGATGTCCTACCCGACCTTCTCTCGGTTTGCTAACGCAATATTTATTTCCTTGCAGTCTTTTATAGGCGGCGGCTGCGCTTCAATAGTGGGCCAGACGATCATCGTGCCCTTCGATGTACTGAGCCAGCACCTCATGGTCCTAGGGCTCGTCAAGGGCAAGGGCGGAGTCAGGAATCAAGTAAGTATACTCATCTTGTAACCTAAAGTCCCGGGTCCTTTAAGCGGGGCGTAAAAAAGCATCTGATGAGGCCGCCAAGCTGAGTGCCACTATTGTAACATTAGTTAGTGTCTGTAATGGTGACCCTCTTGCCTGAGACTTTGTCTTTAGCTTACCATCAGGCGAGGTGAAGTCAGGTTGGCGTGTCCCAGATAAAAAAAAAAGAACCCAGGACTATCTGTGGCCCTGGGTCGGCTGGAGTGCGAGAAATATGTCCATCTCACTTCCGGTAACTGAAGACTTAAAATGACGTGCGGTGTTAGTCGGTTCGAGTCCGATATAAGTACGGGTATCCGCTTCTTCCGATCTTCTGCGACGGAACGCCAATACACGTTATTGCGTACAAAAAAAAACTTTTTTGTAAAGTATATTAGTAACTATTATCACTAGTGTTCCCCTAACCTCACCAGCTAAACTAGGAATAGATTCACATCGATGGTGGTCAAGATTCGAACCCGGGACCTCTCGATCATACGGCCGATTCTAACTACTAATCTACCGACGCTTATATGCCATAATTGTGACCATGTTCCCATGATTGTGACCATGTTACCATGCATGTCACCATCTTTTATTACCATAATTGTGACCATGTTACCATGCATGTGACCATCTTTTATTACCATAATTGTGACCATGTTACCATGCATGTGACCATCTTTTATTACCATAATTGTGACCATGTTACCATGCATGTGACCATCTTTTATTACCATAATTGTGACCATGTTACCATGCATGTGACGATCTTTTATTACCATAATTGTGACCATTTTTTTATTTCTCAGCAAATGAACCCCCTAGGCCTCGACCTAGACAAGCGGATGTCTAAAGCGGCCCTTGCTAAGGAGGTGGCAGTTCGAGTGTACAGACTGCACGGCCCTCTAGGGTACTACCGCGGGTACACCGCCAGCCTAGCGGCGTATGTGCCCAATTCGGCACTGTGGTGGGCCCTGTATACTGCTTATCAAGGTATGTTTACATCTTCATGCTTGCGTTTATCCCAATCGCAACTGATGCTGTTCACACGCACACATGCACACACTCAGACACCACACTCGAAAGCACACACACAGGCACACACAAACACAGACACACACCACACACACAGATACACACACACACACACACACACATATACACACACACACACACACACACACACACACATGCACAGACACACACACATGCACAGACACACACACACATGCACAGAGACACACTCACATGCACAGACACATGCACAGGTTCACATCAAGGGTCGTATCCTAGAAAGACACTCAGTCCTGATTCTCAATCAATTTCATACATGTATAAATAAATCAAATAAATTTAAAAATAAATACAATTCAATAATACGGGATGTCATCTAAAATACAATATCTCCTCAGATCAATAAATAGATATTCAGAACTTCGTTTCTGGAGTGCAGACTTTTAGAAAGTTTTCCTGATTTCAAAGCCCCGTCCTGAATGTTAAGTTTTCCGATTCAAATGTATAACAAAAACCCCCTCCTCACTGCTCCAGCCATAACGATGGCTCATTTACTGTTCGCGCAGTAAGGTTATGGAATTCGTTGCCTCACTCGGTACGCGATAGCATTTCTTTGAACGCATTCAAGATCAAAGTAAAAGAACTGTTCCTCTCTCAAACTAGATAAATGTATGTTATTTAATTTTATAATAATATATATGTATTATCTATTGTATATTTGTGTAATTGTATTATATACAAACCAGTATATATAATAATAATATAATTCTAAAATAATTTATTCCGAACAAAGAAGTCCATATCTTAGTAACATTATTCTTACAAATTATGTTAGTAAAATTGGCATCTTTGTTTGCAGTCCGTTATATTATCAAATCTCAATATATTATCAAATGTTATATGTATTGTTGTTGCGTATAATGTCAAAAATTGCAATTTAATTAAAATAATAATTAATTATACTATTAGAATTATTTGATGCATGAAAACATTATTAAAAATAAAATTAGATGTAATTCTATATAACAGCGCAACAACGACCAATGAAGACATATTACAAATATATGTAATATATCTGCTATATGTATAATATTTTTATTCTTAGTATGTATTTTTTCTGCTGTTGTACACTTTTTTTTTATATTTTTTTTTTTTTGCACTTTTAATCCCCAAAGGTTTGCTGGGCGAAAACTCAATATTGAGTTAAGCTCGTCTTTGTACACCAAGATGTATTTGTGATTACCTGTTGATGTATTATTTTCTTGTGTACAATAAAGAATTAAAGAATCAATTGTCTTCACAGACGAGCTGCTAAAGATAGCGCCGCCATGGATCTCGCACTTGCTGATCCAGTGCGTGGCGGGCACATTCGGTGGGTTCACCACTACCTTCCTCACAAACCCTCTGGACATCGTGCGCGCTAGGCTGCAGGTAAGATGAGATCTCTTTCGACCGCCACCTCAGATTGTCAGGAAGTTGCTCAATGACCTCCATCCATGGTGAGAAGAACGATGAGCTCTTCCAACTAATCCCACCATCTCCTTTCCTACTCAGAACAACACGTGCAGGCTTTAGATGTCACCCTCACACTGTGCAGAATATACGAGCAAGAACCAAGCGGTTCGGAGACTCTTTTCTTTGCCGCACCACCAAGACCTGGAATTCATTACCGGCACACGTGTTTCCTTCTTCCTACAGTCCCGGGGCCTTTAAGCCGGGCGTGAAAAAGCATCTGATGAGGCCACCAAGCTGAGTGCCACCATTGTAACACTTAGTGTCTGTAATAGTGACCCTCTTTCCTGAAACTTTGCCTTTAGCTTACCATCAGGTGAGGTGAGGTCAAGTTGGCGTGTCCTATATAAAAAAAAAAACCACCATGAGCGCGGGCCAGATCAACCAACCGATAGGCGCGGCTGCTGGTATGGGGTTTATGTTTGTACTCACAATTAAACACTCACCAATAGAAGAAAGGAAAGTTTATTTTAAGCACAGGCACAGACAGACAGTTTAAGCACAGGCACAGAAAGATAGGTACAGTTCACTATAGTTCGGCAATAGAAAGCACGGAAGATAGATTGGACGTTAGGCGGTAGGTACAGACAAAGACTATATTTAGGTATATACTACACTTAGATATATAAGCAACAAGATCGATTAACGTAAATAAACATGCGGTTTAGCGGAAGGAAATAGCAAGCGCTTCGCGTCGTGTATGGTTAGCGACTGGCTGTGTCCTCTGCGCGTGCGCACCGGTGGAGCGGGTACCTATATAGAACTTATACATCTACATGGCAATGAGTTGAGACACTGTCGATAACTTAATGTCGATATTTATGATATCGACAAGTTACATCGACCAACCAATATAATTCACATAAAATAATATTAGATAATATGTAAGTTGTGTAGATTAAGTAAAATGTACAGTCGGCAAATAAAATAAGTATACATGTAATAAATAATATTTATGTAAATATTGTATATATTATGAGGTACGTTAGGTACCCTACACTGGCATGCCTCTCCATATGGGGTTCCGTCACCTGAGGGGTGGAAACCTTAAAGCTAGAGATGGCGCTGGTTCCGTCGGGATGCAGGGGATATGTCTGAAGCAATCTTACACCATGGCATTTCGAGTCTGACGTACTGAATCGGGGAGGATAGACTCAGATAACGTTTTGAATCTATGAGTTGAACATACAATACACCCCTCTCCTCCTTTCATTTTGTGTTTTTATTTCTTTTTTAAGTAGGTGTTCGCCTCATTGCAGTAAAAGAAAACCTCTTCGACAGTCTTTATCCCACCAAAATAGTAACCCCGGTACCCCTGCCCTATCGTATCTCCACGAAAACAGATAGCCCCACCACCAGAGCCGGTGAGCCCCACCACCAGAGCCGGTGAGGGGGAGGGAGGGAGGTTTGGCGGCCGAAAGTGAGATTATCTGAGGTTTGCTAGGGTGACAGGCGGCTCCACCCGTATCCCCCAGGCCCGCGCTCTTGGGGGACGGGGGTCATTTTGCGACGTCAGACGCCTCTTTCGCTTCCGCTCCGCAGAACGGAAGGCCCTTATGGAAGACAGAATATTCCGGTGATTAACGTCACCCCATGCGCCTTCTGCGTCATGAGACATTCTGTAACACCAAATTTACAATTTATTTTGTCCACAGGTAGAGGGTGTAGGCAGCATGCGCCAGATCTTCCGCACCCTGTGGGCGGAGGAGGGCTTAGTGGGGCTGTACCTCAAGGGTCTGTCGGCGCGCCTGGTGCAGTCCGCTTGCTTCTCCTTCTCCATCATCCTGGGCTACGAGACCATCAAGCGCGTGGCAGTGAGCGCGGAATACCGCACCAGGGTGCGCTGGTGAAGAATAAACATGGACACGAATATGAGTTTTATTTTATGAACGCTAGTGTACCCTCGGAGTCATGGGCCTACCCTAAGAGGTACCGTCCCAATTGAGCAGTCTGACTGGGAAAGTACCTCCACCCTACATAATACCTTGGCTACAATAACCTTGTGTTGTGTTCCCGGCGGTGAGTAGGGCAGTCAGAGGTCACTGGAGAGTTTTTGAGCTGTCAGTGGGAAGAGCAAACGCTTGTCCTGATTTGGTGTTCTGCACTGGCGGCACAGAAAATGTCTGTTCTTACAGGGTCGGCAGCACAGGTGTGACTCTCCTGGTTTTACACACGTTCATAGGACACTTTAACCACATTCTGCTCCCTAAGTAGTATAAAAAAACTCCAGCCTTGTTTATGGAAGGGGCAAAAGTTAAATCAGATACTTTGTGTTGTCGTAAGTATAAAATTCCTAACTCCAGACAAGAGGAGCATGCCTCAACTCACCCCCCCCCCCCCCCCATGTCCAAGGTACGCGACCGAATTCCCGCGGCTAATTACGCCCCCCAGATCTTTATCGGCAATCGTACAGAACTTCAGTCGCGTATTATGTGTACTTCAAAATGATTTAGTAAGGCAACGTAATTTCGGCATTATGTGTCATCTGTAATTCAAATGGCATGGCAGGCGTAACCGTGCCTAACTTCGGTCACGTACCTTCAGCGTAGTGTGTTTAAACACTAAAAATGTCCGCTGTCTCGGGACCTTAGAAGCTAAGGTTACCTATACTATAAAGATTTTCCCTCATACACCGGCTGACCCAGGCCCATCTTCGATTTCGAGGGCCATCCCTCGTGATGTGGGAACCACGGTTTCCTAATCATGGCCTGAAGAAGGAGGCGCGCATCGTGACTCTGCCTCGGCCTGCTTCTGCTAGCGTGACAGCCGGCTCCACCTGTCACTTCTAGGCCTACGTTCATGAAATACAAAGGTTTTCTAATGTTGTTTATAATTTTATTGTATTCAGTAAGTAATAAACACAAATCTAACCATGTCACTTGTGTAAATCGGTTTGTGTATTAAGTAGGTACGAGTAAATATATTACAGACACATAACATAACACTTTCTTTGTCCTCACCATTGTAAATATTCGCTGAATGCTGAAAGAAATTCAGGATTTTATATCATTGGGATTTTACGAAAAATACCATTTCTCAAGTTTTATTTAGCTTGGCAACATTAATCATACCTACTATAGTGATGTTCTATTTACATTTTAATTACACTTGTGAATCGATTGAAACTTAAAACCGGTTTTTTTTATTACGGACATCCCTTGATTTTTCTTTTATTAATAATCTGTCTCAGTCACTCCATATTTTTTTGTTTCATTTCATTGACAATTGAATTGACATTGATTGACAAGTCAATGTGTGCTCGCGCTATGATTATTTTGTTTGTTACGCAATTTTTATAATTCAATTATTGTAAAAACAGAATGGAATAAAACTTTAAGAGATATTGTTGAATATAACTATGCGATATTCAGACGTCGAAATTATGCTCATAGGTATAGAAATAATGAATAAAAACATCGAATTTTGTATTCGCTACGACCATACTCCATTCGGTCGGTTAGGTATAGGTACTTTAAACGTAAACAATCCAGATATGTCTTTTTATCACTGAGTTATATGATCATACATACTTATAATCACGCCTTTATTCCTGGAGGATCAGGCAGAGGTAAATTATGACCCACATTTCAGCAATAATTGTATTCGATCCCACGTAATAGGGGGTGAGCCTATTGCCGTATTTCGGACACTATTGTTGACTCGAGGCATGCATCTGAGGCTGAGTCTGGGCTGTATATATCTGTCCGATGTTAAATAGCCCTATCCCTTAGTCGCCTTGTACGACACCACATGGGAAGAGATGGGGTGGTCCAAATTCTACTCTGCCAGGAACCACGCGGCTTATATGATCAATGCTTTATATTTGTCTGTATTATTTAAAAAACTTAGGTTATTGATATTATTCTGTTTAGGAACTTATTTTAAAGACTAAAAGCCGGAATTGATTCACTAATGCCCGGTTTCTGAGGTACATTTATCAGCAGTTTATCTATTCGATAGCGCTATTGGTTTGATAACGGCGAAAGTGCGTTTTTTTTTACGTGCGCAAAATCCCCACGGATACCTCCCCACCGGAGGCGGTGGAGGAGGTTATGTCGGACTCGAACCGACTAAAACGCACGCCGCCTGTGGGTTGCTTTGGTTGCCGAACGTGAGGTTGACAGGCATATCCCTCGCACCCCGGCCGACACAGGACCATCTCTCACGATCTGGCCCTCTCGGCGAAAGTGCGTTACTGAACACCGCATTGTAAGATTAACTAAATATAACTTACGTTCAACTTAACTAAAGTTTATCTTAAGCTTATCTTTATTGAATCTATAGCTTTCACTGCTGACCGAACTAAATCTAAATAGACTGGATATAGGTCTCATTCAAAACGATCTTAGCAAGACCTAAATCTGAAGAGGCTATGAAATTATGTCGTTTGGCACTGGTGGTTCAGCAGTGAATTGATGCATCTAATGTGTTTACCCACTTTAATAAATTATTGTTGTCCTGTATGGGACCGTTCAAGTATTACGTACATAAGCATTCAGATGGATTACAATAAAATTATTTAACCCCCCTCTCACTTGTCAGCAAAAGTAAACAAATCTCTTAAAATGCTTACGTAAACATAAAAAACACATGCATTTTTCTTTTTTGGTTAAATGTAAGGGTAATGCATGTTATATTATATATGAAACATAAATAATACTTTTCTTTTTTAATTTTATAATAAAATTTTTTATTAAATCAATTTATACAATATAGATACATAAATTGTTATGTCAAATCAAATAACCCGGCCCGTATCGTTCCCGGCGCAAAGGTGCCCATGACGCTGGCAGCGTTGCCTCGCTGAATCGCGATGGCCATCTTCTGCCCCAGAAACGAGCTGGAGCGGGAGTCACCGCCTTGTTCGTGTATACGGCGGCCAATCTCAGCGATTAAGCCCTTCGCCTCCGACCCCCAACTGCCCATAGTCTTAAATAATATTATATATTAATAATTATTTAAGCAATGCAATGACCCCCCCTCCTCTAGTGCTTACCTAATACTTGAACGGCCCCTATAATGTTGAAAGGTACGATGGGGTTGGCATATCCTTAATGGATCAAAAACCCCAATTAAAATTAAGATATAAAAAAAAATTTGATAGCTGTTGGGATGTAAAATAGTAACTTTAGAACTCGAGCATAAGTTATTGGATATTTACCATGTTTCGGAAATATCGGAAACTCAAAATAATGAAACATGGTAAATTAGTTAACCTAGTTTATTTTTTAATAGGTATATGTAGGTATATTGTTTTTGCAAAACGTCGCTAAGATTTATTATTATTAAAAGACATTTAGTTAAGTACCCAACGGAAGTAGATATCTACACTAATATTATACCTAAAGAGGAAAGATTTGTACCTATTTTTGTATCTACACTAATATTATAAAGAGGAAAGATTTGTACCTATTTTTGTATGTTTGTAATGAATAGGCTCAAAAAGTACTGGGCCGATTTAAAAAATTCTTTCACCAATAGAATGCTACATTCTTCGTGAGTAACATAGGCTACTTTTCATCCCGATATTCCCACGGGATCAGGATTTACGCGGGTGAAACCGCGGCGCGGTGCTGGTAGTGAAGAAAGAAAGAACTGCGGTTTTCCCATGCGCCTACAATGTGGGGTTCTTCAAAAGAGGCATTAGGAGGTTTCTTCAGGGTCGGCAGCCCGAGTGTGACGCCCCTGGTGTTGCACAAGTCCATAGGCCACGGTAACCACAACCCGTTGGCCGTGTGCTTGTCTGCCACCTAAGTGTTATAAAAAAAAGTACAACGTTCGTGTTGTGTTCCCAGCGGTGAGTAGGGTAGCCAGAGCTCACTGGAGAGTTTGTGCTGTCAGTGGGAAGACTAAAGGCTTGTCTTGCTTTTTCTTCTACACTGACGGCACAAAAACTCTGCACTTACAGGGTTGGCAGCGCGACTGTGACTCCTCTGGTGTTACAAACGTCCATAGGTCACGGTAACCACTTTCCATCAGGTGGGCCGTGAGCTTGTCTGCCAGCTAAGTGGTATAAAAAAAAAGTACAACGTAAGTATAATCGGTACAGGTAGGCCTAGGGCACAGGTGATCGATGTGCAAATTCTACATACTGGCCTTGTGTCTAACGTAAAGTAGAAAACATATTATTTCCGTCTTGTGACTTCAAGGGTGACTTGTTGTAACAGTTGTAAGTTTGTAACATACAGGTATATTAGAGTTTCCTTACTTTGTATTCATACATACATATAATCACGCTTTTATCTTCGAAGGGTTAGGCAGAGGTGAATTAACACACATGTTTAACCAATAATTGTATTCGGTGCCTCGTAATAGGGGGTGAGCGTATTGCCGTATCCCGGGCGCTATTGTTGACTCGAGCTATACATCTGAGGCTGAGTCTGGGCTGTATATATTTGTCTGGTGTTAAACAGTCCTATTTTTGATTAGTTTTCTATAAGTTTTTTTTATAAACAAGTGTAAAATTTAGTCCATAACATAACATAACATAAACTCACGCCTATATCCCCGAAGGGGTAGGCAGAGGTGCTAGCACCCACATTTCGCCAGTTTATGTTTAGGTCCCTATGTAATAGGTGGCGAGCCTATTGCCATTAACCGGGCACTTATAAACCTGCGATAAATACACACATAACTTCGAAAAGCATCGAAAAGTCACTGGTGTGTGCCATGGTAAAACCTGGGATCGAACCCGAGACCTCGTCTCAGCAGTCCATTACCCATACCACTAGGCTACCGCGGTTACCTTTATTCCATAGTCGATAGTAAAAGGACTCGAAAGGGAGTAAATCGATATATTTACTCCTAAAAAACTTTTTTCACTGTTCACCGCCACTACTCCAGTTCCTCCGTGATCATGGTGCTTGCAACAGCGCCGAAATATCGGAAACTCAAAATAATTCAACATGGTAAATATCCTGATAACTTTTATACTAACCCGCCATCTGTTTCAATCTTTATCAATTTTTGTATAACACAATAACTGTGTATCCTTTATTTTCCTGTAGCCGCGAGGATCCCGGTAAATTAGAATCGGACCACCCCATCACTTCCCATGCGGTGTCGTACAAGGCGACTAAGGGATAGGGCTGTTTAACATCAGACAGATACATACAGCACAAACTCAGCCTCAGATGAATGGTTTGAGTCAACAATAGTGCTCGGCATACGAAAATAGGCTCACCCCCTATTACGTGGAACCGAATTTAATGATTGGTGAAATGGGGGTGTTAATTCACCTCTGCCTAACCCTCCGAGGATAGAGGTGTGATTATATGTATGTATGTTTGTGTTTTCCTGTACCTAGTTAATATATTAAATTAAGAATTCTAAAAGAGCGGTAAACCATGCGTCAATATTTTTTTTGATTTCCTCTATATTAACCTATAATAAATGATTTGATTTGACTATTAAATATAATGACGTCACAAGAAATTATTTCATACAAGTTTCCTTAAAATTTACCGTTTAGAAACAAGTAACTAATTTCAGTATCAGATTAAAGTGCTATGCTATGTGAACACGTGGTTCAAAAAGAAAAAGGAACATCTCATTACCTATAAAAGTCGCCCCCACGCGACTCAAATAGACTTTTTCTTGACTAGGAGGGATAAACTTAGCAGTGTAAAAAACTGTAAAGTAGTGCCAGGGGAAGACCTAGTGACCCAACACCGATTGCTATTAATGCAAATTAAAATCAAAATTGAGCCAAGTAATAACAAGCGAAGGCCCCCACCTCGGACCAGATGGCGTATGATAGAAAATAAGGAGTATGCAAGTATATTTAAGAAAGAAGTGGTTGATAAGATGATAGATATGAAATGTATGGAAGATAAAACAGTAAATGAATGTTGGGAAGAAATGGCGCATTGCATAAGGGCAAAAGCAAAAGATATCTTCGGAGAAACAAAAGGCAAGGGTGTGATAGAAAGGAATACATGGTGGTGGAATGATGAGGTCCAAAAGATGCTGAAAGAAAAGAAAAAGGCGTTCAAAGAGTGGCAAAAAGTTGCCGTTGAAAATGTGAGTATAAGAGAAGAAAAAAAGATGATTTACAAGAATTGTAAAAATAGAGCAAAAAAGGCAGTAGCAATATCCAAGGCAAGCGCACAAGATAAAATATACATTCGGCTTGATGAACCGGGCGGCCAAAAGGAACTCTTTCGAATGGCAAAGATGAGAGAAAAAAGTACGAAAGATATTAAACATGTTAAATGTATAAAAGACGAACGAGGACAAATTTTGTTGCAAGAGGATGATGTGAAAAAGCGATGGAAGACATATTTTGAGAAACTATTGAATGAAGAAAATGTATGGAATGGAGTGCTAGAAGATAAGTCTGGGAATATTGGTTTGGTAAAAGAAATCGGTGTGGATGAAGTAAGAAGAGCGGTAAAAAGTATGAAAAATGGCAAAGCTGTAGGGCCAGATGAGATACCAGTGGAAATATGGAAGTTATTGGGAGAAGATGGATGTCGGTGGCTGACTTTATTCTTCAATAAGTTGTTGCAGGAAGTGGTGATCCCTAGCGAATGGTGCAGTAGTGAACTAGTGCCCATTTTCAAAAACAAAGGTGATGTACAGGACTGCAATAGCTACCGAGGCATAAAGCTCATGTCACATAGTATGAAAGTGTGGGAGAAAGTAATAGAGAAACGCCTGCGAGAGGAGAGTGAGATCACCCAAAACCAGTTCGGTTTTATGCCAGGGCGGGGTACCACAGATGCCGTATTCGCATTACGTCAACTATGTGAAAAATATAGACGTGCCCATAAAAACCTGCACATGGTGTTTGTGGACCTCGAAAAGGCGTACGATAAAGTACCACGAAAGGTCTTGTGGTGGGCCCTGAAGGAGAAAGGTGTGCCAGTGAAGTATGTAGAGTTAATCCGTGCTATGTACCGGCAATCTCATACGCATGTCCGGTCGGCCGCGGGTAACACCGATGAGTTTAGTGTGGCTGTTGGCTTACACCAAGGGTCGGCTTTAAGCCCGTACCTCTTCCTGTTAGTAATTGATGTTCTGACATCGGATATACAGGATGAGGCACCCTGGTGTATGCTTTTTGCCGACGACATTGTCCTTGTTGGTGAGGATGGAACCGATGTCCAGAGTAGATTGGTGAAGTGGCAACAAAGGCTAGAGAATGTTGGCCTGAAAATTAGCAGAACCAAAACAGAATACATGTTCTGCGATTTCGGCGGTCTCTCTAGCCCCACAGTCATAGCGCTTGATGGTGCTCCTATACCAATCTGCTCCGATTTTAGGTACCTCGGTTCACTACTGCAAAGCGATGGAGAATTAGATCGAGCCGTAAAGCACCGGATTAACGTTGGTTGGATGAAATGGCGGCAGGTTACAGCAACTACATGTGACTCGCGAATGCCCCTTCGATTGAAGGGCAAAATTTATAAGAGCATGATCCGGCCTGCCATCCTGTATGGATCGGAGATTTGGCCAGTAAAGGTGACGGATGAAAGACGGTTGCATGTAGCCGAGATGCGAATGTTAAGATGGATGTGTGGTGTGACAAGAATGGATAAGATTAGGAATGAATATATTAGAGGAAGTTTGAGAGTAGCACCAATCATAGAAAAGCTACGAGGAAATCGTTTGTCCTGGTTCGGGCATGTAATGCGTAGGGATGAAAATAATGTCGTAAGGAAGGTACTAACTATGGAAGTGGATGGCTACAAGGGGAGAGGGAGGCCCAAAATGCGGTGGATGGACTGTGTGAAAGATGACATGGTTAAGAAGGGAGTGAATGTTGAAATGACTGCAACTAGAGATGAATGGAAAAAGAACACATGTTGCGCCGACCCCAAATAATCTTGGGATAAGGGCAGGAGGATGATGATTAAACGGGATATTTACCATATTTCATTATTTTGAGTTTCTGATATTTCGGCGCTGTTGCAAGCACCATGATCACGGAGGAACTCTTGTCGTCGTCTTGTGAACGTGATCGAGATCGGGTTCGAGTTTGTAGTGAGAGTGAAACCAATAGTAGTGCAGATACGCGTAGTAAAAGAACTCGAAAGAGGGTAGATCGATATAATTACTCCTAGGAAAAAACTTTTTCTCTGTTCACCGCCACTACTCCAGAGTTCCTCCGTGATCATGATGCTTGCAACAGCGCCGAAATATCGGAAACTCAAAATAATGAAACATGGTAAATATCCCGTTTATTCTGATACTGATGTGAGTGACCATGATAGTTTAAATACCTATAAAGTAACCAATTTCACTAGTCCATCAAATACCCAGTTTTATGTTTGGCTTCGAGCACCCAGGTAGGTACGACACAAAGGTATTTCCGTCCAATTGAGCAGTCTGACTGGGGAAGTACCTCCGCCCTACAGAATACCGCGGCTATAATAACCTTGTGTTGTGTTCCCAGCGGTGAGTAGAGTAGCCAGAACTCACTGGAGAGTTTTTGTGCTGTCAGTGGGAAGACCAAAAGCTTCTCCTACTTTGTCTTTCACACTGACGGCACAGAAACTCTTGTGCTTACAGGGTTGGCAGGGCGAGTGTTGCACACGTCCATAGGCCACGGTAACCACTCTCCATCAGGTGGGCCGTGCGCTTGTAAGCCACTTAAGGGGTATAAAAAAAACCAAGGCTATGAAGATTCGCAAAAAAATTGACAAGGAACTGCCAGCTAACCATTATCACATTTGAGATAACAGAAAGGAAAAATGCTATTCAGATAAAAAATAAACAATTAAAAAACCCGATTGCCACTGAAAAGAGTGAAAAAAGTCTGATAGCGCTGTATTCGGTAACCGGGGTTAAGCTACCTAGGAGCGGTTTCAATTTGGGTTGGTGACCACCTAGTGGTATTTATTTTTCATCTAAACACTTCCGTGCTTCGGAAGTCAGAGTAGAATTAGGGCCACCCCATCTCTTCCCATGCGGTGTCATACAAGGCGACTAAGGGATAGGGCTGTTTAACATCAGACAGATACATACAGCCCAGACTCAGCCTCATCCGTCAGTATCCGTGTGGATTTTGCGCACGTAAAAAAAGGGGAGAAAATCAAGGCGTTAAGATCATTTTGAGGCTTTGTAGTCAAGATATATCTGATGCTTACTGTACATCTTATACCTGTATAAAATTCTCGTGTCACAATGTTCGTTCCCGTACTCCTCCGAAACGATGACCGATGACGATGACCGATTCTCATGAAATTTTGTGAGCATATTGAGTAGGTCTGAGAATCGGCCAACATCTTTTTTTTTTTTTTTTTATACCACTTAGTTGGCAGACAAGCACACGGCCCACCTGATGGAAAGTAGTTACCGTGGCCTATGGACGTCTGTAACACCAGAGGAGTCACAGTCGCGCTGCCAACCCTGTAAGTACAGAGTTTCTGTGCCGTCAGTAGAAGACAAATCAGGACAAGCCTTTAGTCTTCCCACTGACGGCACAAATTCTCCAGTGAGCTCTGGCTACCCTACTCACCGCTGGGAACACATAACATAACATAACATGTCCTACCTCCTTCAAAATTAAAAAAACATCTATTTTTCATACCCCTTAGTGATAAGGGTTGTCCACACTGGGAACCGGCATCCACGCGGGCGGAGCCGCGGGCAAAAGCACCTAGTACCTATATAAATTTGACCTCAAACAGTTTGTTGGTCGAAGTGATAGGGCAATGAACTTGACCGTCTAGGTAGTTACGTAATTTAGTGTGATTATAATATGACGCGATGCGATATGCCTGCAATAGATATTTTGTCGCTATCGTGTGATTATTTCTTGCTATCACATTATCTTCACGCCTGTAAATCCTCAAAGGCGTAGGTAGAGAGAATGCTGGAAGAAATTTATCTACAAAGGAGGGTTATGATGTATGTAGGTTCTTCTGTTCCCTCATAGCTCCTCAACCGCTAATTAGAATTGGATAAATGAGGTATCGTTAGAAGCGTCTAAAGTAGTCCGCTGGTTGTAGGCTATATAATATGTCACTGAATCTATTATGGCGCCCTCTAGCGGTCATAAAGTACTGTGTCAAAAAATAAAATTGAGATAATATGTCGTGTTTGGTATCAACTGAAAGGGTTTAGTAAGCACATTTCAAATATGTATAAATTATACATATTGCTTGCCACAAAATAATATAAATAAAAAAATAAGTTTAAAACTAAAACCCGACTACTGAAAAATCACGCTCTAAAAAGTATTAAAAAAGAAAATATCAAGGATAGCCGTGGTCGTATGCCACTTTTCCCTAGACTGTATTGTTTGGTTAGAATAAATTAAGTTGGTTATTAGGATAACAAAAGATAAAAAAAGATAATCTAGTTCTAATTTAGTTCTCTAGAGATTCTTGCTGGTATCTTCTCAGTAGAACTAACCTTACGAGCCAGCGAAAGAATAATTTTCCAATGGTTTATTTATACATTATTTAATATTATTATAATATTTCTGGACATTATTATAAAAATTTTGACGTTCATATGTGCTCTTTATGTGCCTAAACTGAATAAATGAAATTGGTTCTTTGATATCACTGCGAGAGAAGGAAAACTCGAAATAAAACCCTGTCAACCCGTCTGGCCAGTGTGAAAACAGTAGGCCAAAGCCTCCCAACATTGGGAGAGGCATAGGTCCAGCAGTAGACTGTGATAAGCTAATTGTTAGTGCTAGACAAAGTTAGGTATAGACCGAATTTCATATTGTTTATCTGTTACCTATTCCTTTGTGTGGGCAGTGAATTACAACACGGCAGTCATGACGTCACACTTTATCTGCGCTGTTAGAGAATGCCTTGAAATTACTTTTATCGGCATTTATAACTGGATTAGACGGAAGAGTTATATTGGAAATAATAGTGATATTGGAAATAGGGTATTTGACTATTTTTTTTATTATCGAAAAATGACCACAATATTATGAACAGCTGAAGAGAATTTTTTTTTAATTTAACTTTAGATGTTAGTGAAAAATATTTAAAAAAAAACCTTACGATAAATAGTTTTAAAGATATTTGATTTTGAAAATTCAATTTTTCACGCTTCTTTTCAAGACGCTCCATACAAAATCGTACTTGTGACTGGCGTCACACGCTAGTCGCAAGTAGTGCAAATATATATATAGTGCAAGAGTATTTCGCATTTTTAAGTAAAAAAGAAAAAAAAAAGTATTTATTCAAGAACACACAACGTACAGATAGTCAGACAAATATTTAAACACAATAAGGTAACACAACAAGAATACACTCACTGCACATCGTGCGCACCCAAATGGGCCACCATCTCAGCATGAATGCCCCGCACACCAGGGTATGCGAAGCGCTGGTTTTCAGATGGCGCCGCTAGTGGCTCCTCTTGGTCTACGTTGCGTTTACACATGTATGTATAGTTCATAATAAATTTGTAATTGAATGACGAATCCAAGAAGTTATAATTTGGGACTTGGGAGATTGTTTATATTTTGACTTACTTTGAGAATTAAAAATAATGATAAGTCATAGTTGCAGTTTAGTTAGGCAATATCTTATTTTGCAAAGCATGTTTTACACATTAAGCATTATTGGGAAGAAAAGGACGACCTTGCCAAATAGCCTATTGGACCAACTTTTACTTGTAATGGCCGAACAGCCTCTGTGGCGTGGCGGTAGAGTATTCGTATGCTGCACTGCGCGGGTTCTGATTCCCGTTCAGGTCAAAAATTTGCATGCATTGCATCGGTATGGGTGTATCCGTACTTCGGAGAGCACGTCAAGCATTACATTATAACATATATAAAATATAAATAGAGAATTAATGAAAAAAGACTAACGAAACAGGTGTATGAGGCGAGTGTGGATGGTACCGTCGGAAGGGGAAGACCTAGGCGCACATACCTTGACCAAATCGGGGAAGTTTTAGAAAAGGGGCAAGTCAGGAGTACCCTAAACCAACGAGCATGCATGAAGAATGTAATGAGAGTGAATGAAGCGAGAGTAGTATGTCAGCATCGTAACAAATGGAGATCCGTGATCTATGCCTACCCCTATGGGAGACAGGCGTGATTTTATGTATGTATGTATGTATAAAATATTTATTCTCTCTAAACAATTTAAACACAAATATAAATACATACAACAATAACATAACTTATTTCTTAGTTTCCTTAGTAGCTATATAAGAAATTGTAATTGTGAGACTGGTGCCTAAACTAGATACAACAGTTTGTATCTGTATTTATAGGACACCAGGAACCAAGGCACCATTATGTTTATAATGTGTTTTATAATTTGTTAATGTCAGTCGGAAAGCGTCATACTCTGCTCTCGGGAATAGCGTTGGGTGTCACGTGATCTGCGCGGGAACACAGATAAAATATTGTTGTTTTTATTTTTTTTTCTTTTTTGACTATGGCTGTCAATGGAAACACAACACAAAGGAGTTCTGTATTCTTTGTATAATTATTTTCCAATAAGAAACTAAGTAGTTACTGCTTAGTTTCTTATTGGAAAATAACGTGTTGCATTTACTACAAACCTCAGTGGTTTCTAAATACACTGTAAATGATTATGTATGTATTATGTTTTTTAAGGTGTTAAATAATAAATGGTGTGTCGCCAGCCTAACCGTTCATAATAAAAGTAATGGTGGCGAACAAAAAATATTCCCCGCATACCTCTCGACGCTCGCAGGCTACAGGCTAGTCTTGTGTGTCGTGACCACGGGTGCTGCAACGCATCCGAAACGTCGTCAGAAACAGTATGTTCAATGATTTAATCACTTGAGCCGTTGTATAATTATAAATTGGTTCCGCAAAAGTTTAAAAATAACAAGACTTTTATACCAGTAATTATGTATGTATATTGTTCAAACATAACATAAACTCACGCATATATCCCCGAAGGGGTAGGCAGAGGTGTTAGCACCCACATTTCACCAGTTTATGTTGAGGTCGCAATGTAATAGGTGGCGAGCCTATTGCCATTAACCGGGCACTTATAAACCTGCGATAAATACACACTTATCTTCGAAAAGCATCGAAAAGTCATTGGTGTGTGCCATGGTAAACCTGGGATCGAACTTGAGACCTCGTCTCAGCAGTCCGTTACCCATACCACTAGGCTAACGCGATCTATTGTTTATCATGTAGTATTTAGTGTGTAATAAATCTACTGAAGTTCAGATATCAACTTTTAATATCAAAATTCAACAAACATTTACGAATTACAATATATGAACTAGCTGCAACGATGAGGATTATTGTATCGTTGCATTCTTTATAGTTTATTATGGTTTAATCCTTGGCCTACATACAATCCATATCTATACAGATAAATAAAATAGGACTGAGTGTCTGTGTTGGAGTTTGCATTATTCCAAACCTGGCTGAAACATTTATTGTTGAATATGACATTAGGTTTTTGGATAGTACAGCTGTTCTTCCCGTCCCAATTGAGCAGTCCGACTGGGGAAGTACCTCCGCTCTACAGAATACCGCGGCCATAATAACCTCGTGTTGTGTTCCGGCGGTGAGTAGGGTAGCCAGAGCTCACTGGAGAGTTTTTGTGCTGTCAGAGGGAAGACACATTGTGTCTTCTGCACTGACGGCATAGAAACTCTCCGTTCCTACAGGGTCGGTAGCACAGGTGCCACTCCTCTGGTGTTGCACACGTTCATAGGTAACGGTAACCACTTTCCATCAGGTAGCCGTGTGCTTGTCTGCCACCTAAGTTGTATAAAAAAATAACTTTTTATTCACACAAGCTTTTTTTACTTTTGGACTTTTTAATCTTAATGTCTAAAATTAAATGGATTTTTTTTTGGAGTGGCGGTGTGTGGTCTTGGTATGATAGTGATTTTGCTTTAGCTGAATTCAATATGATGCTATGTGATAGTGATTTGCCGCGTGGTTTCCGACAGAGTAGAATTTGGACCACCCCATCTCCTCCCATGCGGTGTCGTACAAGGCGACTAAGGGATAGGGCTGTTTAACATCAGACAGATATATACAGCCCAGACTCAGGCACAGATACAAGGCTTGAGTCAACAATAGTGCCCGGAAGACGGCAATAGGCTCACCCCCTATTACGTTGGACCGAATATTCAATGATTGGTGAAATGTGGGTGTTAACTCACCTGTACCTAACCCTCCGGGGATAAATGCGTGATTATATGTATGTATGTATGCTATGTGATACCATGTGATGCTATGTTTGTGTATATGTGTGAGTGTGTGCACGTACCACATAAAGTGTGTCGTATTGGGTTAAGTATTTTCAATTCGTCAGATGCAATTCCTGCATATAGGAATGAACCATCCATCACCAATCTTGTAGGTACCTATATTTATAATGCACTAGCTGACCCACCCCAGCTTCGCCCGGGGTATATTTTGAAGCTTCATATCCCTTTGAGCCCGTATGTTTTAGTCTTCAAAATATATATGAAAAGTTGCCGGATTTGTTAACATTTATTATCAATGCTCCGCTCCCTTAAGTAGTAGCGTGATGATATATAGCCTAAAACCTTCCTCGATAAATGGACTACCCAACACTGAAAGAATCATTCAAATCGGATCAATAGTTCCAGAGGTTAGCGCGTTCAAACAAACAAACAAACTCTGCAGCTTTATAATATTAGTATAGATTTAAACGCCTGTCGATAGCTTAGTGGTTAAGGAGTCGGTCTTACGATCGAGAGGTTCTGGGTTCGAATCCTGGCTATTACACTACCGACGCGAACCCACTCTTAGCACAAGCAATTTAGCTTAGTTGGATGGGTTAGAGGGAATATTAATAATAATATTCTTTTTCCAAAACAAAATCCCGAAAGAAGTAGGCAGAGGTAACAAAAATATTTATAGTAATAAGAAACTATAGTGATATAGTTCCCGGCATATATCTTGAACCCAATCTCGTCACAAAATGCGCAGTACGCGTTTGCACACGGGGTGCTACGGCGGTGCAGTGGAGGAGCTCAAATTCTATTTGACAATTATTTTTTAATCTTGAAAAATTACCACTGTATAATATAATGAACTGCCAAAGGAAATAGTTTTAAAGATATTTGATTAAAAAAAAAACAAGTTTTCCGAACCGCTCGAAAACGCCCCTTACAAAATGGTACTTGCGAGTGACGTCACACGCCAGTCGCGAGCAGTGCAAATGATTGGGTGGCAAGAGAATATCGCATTTATCTCAGTCTTAGATGAAATAAAAATTTATCCTACTAATTTACCTTTTTAATTCATCTAAGATCTCAGTCTATGTTATATTTTGTGTGTGTTATATATAACATACAAATTGTAATTATTTGTTTACCCGAATATAAAAGAAATATCGTCTGCGTATTGTTCCGTCAGTCGCCTTTTATGAGATGGTGTGGTGACGCTTGTGCTTGTGATCTTTTTTTATATACCACTTGGTTGGAAGACAAGCACACGGCCCGACTAATGGAAAGTGGTTACCGTGGCCTATGGATGTGCGCAACACCAAGGCAGCCACACTCGCGCTTCCGACTCTGTAAGCACAGAGAATTTCTGTGCCGTCAAAGTAAATGACAAAGTAGAACAAGCTTTTGGTCTTCCCACTGACAGCACAAAAACTCTCCAGTGAGCTCTGGCTACACTACTCAGCGCCGCCGGGAACACAACACGAAGTTATTATAGTCGCGGTGTTCTGTAGTGAGGAGGTACTTCCCCAGTCGGACTACTCAATTAGGACGAGAATACCGCCGTGTCCTACCTCCTTTATTTCTTTCCATTCTTTCTCCGTCACCACACGGATGGCTCAAGATATATACCAGCAACTATACCAAACAATTTAATTGCCTGAGTGATAACACCCTTGGCGACAACTCAGCATCAATGATGTGATTTGCTAACATATGTATAGATCTATAATATTTGTAGATATACAACCGCGGTAGCCTCGTGGTGGGTAATGGATTGCTGTGACAAGGTCTCAAGGTTCGATTCCAGGTTTTACCATGGCACACACCAATGACTTTTCGATGATTTTCGAAGTTATGTGTGTATTTATCGCAGGTTTATAAGTGCCCGGTTAATGGCAATAGGCTCGCCACCTATTACATTGGGACCTAAACATAAACTAGCGAAATGTGGGTGCTAGCACCTCTGTCTACCCCTTCGGGGATATAGGCGTGAGTTTATGTTATGTATAGATGTTATATAATTACCTACCTATAGCTGCACATCATTTTGAAACGTGACAGATACGAAAGAGGTGCTAAGGTCAATAGAATCTCGCCAATTTATTAAAAAAAAACCGTAATAATGTAAATTAGTATAAGATAAGATAAGATGAGGTTAGCAAGTTTAGTAGGTAATTAATATATATACCGAATTTTTTTGTAAATATTACAGTCTTACTAAAAAAAATACACTGGGTTACTACTTCATTCGGTTTTTTTTTATCTAGAACACGCCAACTTAACTTCACCTCGCCTGATGGTAAGTTAAAAGCAAAGTCTAAGGATAGAGGGTCACCATTACTAAGTACCTAATGGTGCCACTCAGCTTGGCGGCCTCATTATATGCTTTTTCACGCCCCGCTTAAAGGACCCGGGACTGTAGGAAGAAGGAAACACGTGAGCTGGTAATGAGTTCCATATAGTTTCTATAACATAACATAAACTCACGCCTATATCCCCGAAGGGGTAGGCAGAGGTGCTAGCACCCACATTTCGCCGGTTTATGTTTAGGTACCAATGTAATAGGTGGCGAGCCTATTGCCATTAACCGGGCACTTATAAACCTGCAATAAATACACACATAACTTCGAAAAGTCATTGGTGTTTGCCATGGTTAAACCTGGGATCGAACCCGAGACCTCGTGTCAGCAGTCCATTACACATACCACTAGGCTATCGCGGTTAGCTTATTTTTTTTTAATTTAAATATACAGTTTATTAATATTTTTCTGTTTATAAACAAATTTTAAAGACTAAAAACCAAAATTGAACCACTATACTTTGTAAAATGTAGCTTGGGTCCTATGACAGATGTTGAAAAGACATCACTAGTGATGTGAAAGTGTAATAGTCTAAGTCGAGAATAATTATAGGTACAATGAAAATGCATGTATGTATATTATCAAAAGCTATTTATTTAATCTGAATCAGACAATGGAGTACATCCTAAATCATCATCATCATCGTCGTCGTCTTCTATATCCGACTCGCTGGAACAGTCTTGGAGATTTATAATAATTTCATTTTCTCGAAGGTTATCAAAACGAACGTCACGTTCCCAGTCTTCAATAATGAGACCTTTGGTCCTTTCCACAACACTTTTCCAGTTCTCCGGTGTTACTTTGGTGCAAGCTTCTTTTAATAACCCCATCATTTTATTTGCAGTAAACGGCGGAGTGGTATTGTTGCGTGCCGCGTAGCCTAAAAACAATTAAATATTCATTATTATATTAATAGTAAAATATGTATTACATGGGTCTTTGTTACTGAACTTTAAATAGGTAACATATTTTTTGTAATTAGCTTTACCCTAGGACTTAGCCTGCATTATTTTTTTAGATAAAAAGTAGGCTATGGTCCATCCAGCCTTTGTTGCTACATTGCAACGAAAAAAAATATTTACAAAAAACACTTTTCAAATTTATAAAATGTATAATATTTTATTTTTTGATTTTATTAAAAAAAACTAAAAATAATTAAAAAATACGAACCTTTAATTTGAGCCTATATCATTTCTATACTGTTGTATTGGCAATGATATGGAGGGAGACGGAGAACAGTGTGACCAAAGGATTTTGCCAGTTCGTCGAATATATATTTTGGACCGCCGGGTGGCTTATTTAAGTTAACGAGCCTTAGTAGCTCCACCTTCAACATTGAGACATCAGCCTCAACACCTTGATTTTGGAGCCATTCCAAAATTTCGCTCTTTCGGTTAACTTTGGTTGGCGGTTTATCCATTTGCACGGAATGGTATGAGGCGTTGTCCATAACAATAACATGGGGCTCATTTAAATTGGCTAATAACGTCATGAACCACTCTTTGAATTTTTCATAATTCATTTCTTCGTGGTATTCAACCGTTTTAACTGACTTAAAAGCCAATAAACAATTGGGCACAAACCCTTTGGCTGTCCCAGCATGACAAATAATAAGTCTTTGCCCTTTTCCTTCAGGCACCTTTGTTACAGACTTCGCAGTATTATCATTCCATGTTTTAGAAACGCTATGATTGGCATTTAACCATGTTTCGTCCAAAAAAACAACTTTGTCCCAATCTACAATTTGTTTTGCCTTTCGTAAAAAATCACAACGTACGAGAGCTATATCTGTCCGTTCCATTAGTATTTTTCTTTTGTCTGCTTTTTGGTAACGGAAACCTACTTCTTCTTTTAATAATTTAGACAATGAGGGCAAACTTCTTTTAAAAAGGTTGGCTTCTCTGAGAGTGGTACGCAATTTTCTTAACGTTGGCAACTCATTACGCGTGTAGTAACTGTAAATGTGATTACGTATAGCATCAACGTCGAAACTGTCTGGTTTAGTCACTGGATGCTTTCGCCTCCTCTTTTTATTTGGTGTCGTTAGGACGTTTTCTTCCATTGAAGATTCCCCAAACTTTTCCTTTGTGATTCGAGAAACAGTGGTTTTTCCAATTCCAAGAGCATCAGCTACGCGATCACGTACGTTATTTAAAGGCAAGAGTGGTCCGCCATTTTATAATTCGCGTTCAAAGTAGTGTCGCAAATTAACCACATATTCACGCATTTCGCTCTTGATAACAGTTTTTCTCGTTCTTTTCGGCATTATGGCACAACAAAAAAGTAAACACGGGAACAAACTTAACTATAACAAAATACACAACAAAACTTAACACTAACAAATAATAACAACCAACGATAATAACAAATGACTGGTGAAGAAAAAAGTTAACACTGGACGCATACAAGCACAAGGCTGAAGACATAGAACAATTACCTATACTGAGGTGACCGACGCTGGCGTTTCACCAGGGTTGCCATAACACAGCACAAATGGATACTAGTGATTTGTTAAATTATTTGATTTCGATGCATGGTATCTAAGAAAGTTGTACCCAATATATTTTAATATTACTTTCAATCACAAACTCAACTACATAATATTTACATTCATTGAAGATACCTAACGTAAATCTATTAACTTTACATAATTTTATAAATTCACAACAGTTATATAATGTGTATCGATTATGCCTCATACAGTCGACTGAGTCGACCCAGTCGACCGATTATGTCCCATCTCTAGTAATTTCTGCCGACGGACGGAACCTTGATAAAACGGCAAGATATTTTTTGTTGCGCATTTATTTTATTTATTGATGCTTGTTTTTCCAAATTATTATGTTGTTATTGTGTTATATTATTGTATGATAAATTTTATTTGTGAACTATGGTGGTAACTACGAAAAATAAAAATCTAGAAATAAATGATCGAAGAGAGACACCGTTACAATGTAAAGTCGTCCTGAAAATGTTCAAATGTCATAGGACCCAAGCTACATTTTACAAAGTATAGTTAGTCAGTTAGCCTAGTTTATTTGTTTAATATGTGTTTTTATAAAAAGTCGCTACAAGATTGTTTACCTTTGGTTATGTATCTAACCGAATGAACTATTTATTAATCTGTGGTATAGTTCTATACTCTATTCACTTTAAAAAAAAAAAATATAGTCAGAAAGATTTTGAAACACCTGCTTTTAAAATAAGATTTCGCAGCGTTCGTTGCCCTCTAGATAATTTTATCAGGTGTTCAGTTCACGAAATCTCCGTATTCGCCAGCAATTGGTGGTCAATGACCTCGAGTCAAACGAAGCCATCGCATAATGCCTAGTGTTTATTAGTTTTGTAAACATTTTTATTACTTTTAGATGAGAGACTTATGTAATAACATGTAACATGTAGCCTCAACGGTGTAGCGGTAATGCATTTGAAATGTATACAAGGGCGCGGGTTGAATTATCGCTCAGTAGGGTTTGTAGGACTTTCGAATAATGTTATAAATTCGACAGACTTGGCAACACGGGTGTGACTCCTCTGGTGTTGCACACGTCCAAAGGCAACGATAACCATTTTCCGTGGGGCCGTGTTCTAGTCTTTCACCTAAGTTGTATAAAAAAATATTATATGTCAAGATGAGCGTCGTAAAATAGAAAAAAAAAGACAGACGCAGCAGGAATAGGATCTAAATTGCACGCGGGTGGGACCGCAGGCAATAATAATAATGATAATAAACCCCGTAGGGTCAGCTTGTGACGAGCTGTTGGCGAGTGGCGACACCACGTACCCCGATTCTCCCGAGGATTAGGATTTATTCCCCCTCATTTTGTGTGCTTGCATTTATTGGCCGGCCATGAGTGGAGTTACAAGAGCAGAACCTATGCTCCAGGTTGTAAGTGTAAATCGTCATAAGTTCGTAACGCCGGATGCACGCTGATTGGTATACCGGGAACTTGCGCCCCGCAGACTCACCTCTCGACAACCTTAGCCGCTCAACGGATGTTGCTCCATGGTCGCACTATATGTGGCTATTTTAATGGGGCCCATGCAATGAGTTGGCAAGTCACCGCCTGCCTTTTTACAATTTTGTGACTTATTGTCACGGCAGACGTCCGTTAGTCTCCTCCCATAGCCCATTCACCAGTCCATCCAATTCTCAATCCCATAACCCATAACTTAGTTTCCATCGCGGCCACAGCCCCGCACAGCAATATTCTCTGCACCTGGCGGGGACCATCTCCTGGTGTATCATGTTGTGTGCTCGGGGATGATATCCGCCATGTGTGTGTATTCCTAGCATATTAAAATTCTCATAAAAGGACCTCTACGTCTTGGCTTCGGCCCGACGCACGCCTTCCAAAGGCCCGGGACTCCATAGTCCCGAGAGTCATGGAACCGAGAAATGATAATAATAATATATCTCTTTATTGTATGTATACAAAGAATGAATACAGAAAGACACAATTTGGTACCTACAGTTTTGTGGCCTAACAAATGGCGGTTTTCTTGCACAAGGCAATCTCTACCAGGCAACCATGGGATGGAGAGAGTTAGATAAATAGATAGATATGGTGGGCACCTTCCAGTGTAGACATTTTATTTATTTTATATTATTATTTGTACCTACTCTGATATATTATATAGTTATAGATATAATACATACTTACATATATATACTTACTACAAACATAATTTATAATGAAACGGTACCTACTACACTACGGCAAGTAAAATAAAATAGCTAGCCTACCTAGTAAATCTATATTCTTTATCTACATATTAAATACTAGCACCGCGCCGCGGTTTCATCCGCGTAAATCCTGATCCCATGGGAATATCGGGATAAAAAGTAGCCTATGTTACTCACGAAGACTGTAGCTTTCTAATGAAAAAGGAATTATTAAAATTGGTTCAGTACTTTTTGAGTTTATTCGTTACATACAAAAATACAAATCTTTCCTCTTTATAATATTAATACCTAGTCTAGCCATAAATATTGTTACGAAGAAAAAACTTTTTTTTTTTATTGCAAATAATATTTATTACTTTTACAGTGTGTTAGTTTAATACATAAATATAAAACAATTTAAAATATGAAAAGCTTATTCGAAGTGGTCTCCATTGGCTGCAACACAGTCCTTTAAACGTTGAGGCCAGTTATCAATAGAAGCACGCACTCTTTCCATGGGTTTCACTGCCAATCGTATGGATTGTTTTAGGGACTCCAAATTATCATGGCGTTTAGAGCAAGCCATACTCTCTAAAACTGACCATAAACCATAATCCAGCGGATTAAGATCGGGACTAGACGACGGCCAGTCTTCAGCTCTGATGAAGTCCGAAACGTTCACTTCCAACCAAGACTGCGTGGACCGAGCTTTATGACCCGGCGCTGAGTCTTGTTGGAAGGACCATACTTGGTTATTGAACATGGTGTTGTTAAGGGGTTTAACTACCTTCCCAAGAATGGTATCTTGATACACTTGTGCCGATGTTTTGATACCTTTTTCACAAAAATATGGCTCAGTCACTCCTTCATAGCTAACACCCCACCAAACCATCACTGAAGTCGGACAATGCCCACGTTGCACTCTGTCGACTAATTGGGAAGCTTCCTTAGAGCTTTGAGCATAAATACGGTCATTTTGTTTGTTAAAATGTTGCTCAATTGTAAAGATTTTCTCATCCGTAAACAAAATTTTTCTGAGAACTCGCTTTGCGTACCGCTTCAGTAGTTGCTTCGATTTTACCACCCTATTCTTTTTTAAATTATCAGTTAAAAAATGACCAGTGCGTCTCGTATAGGCTGCAAGTCCTAAGTCATCTTTTAAAATGCGCGACATGGTTCTGGGTGCTATCTTCTTAATTACATTCGGCTCCATACCAACTTTGTGTAATGCAATCACAGCGATTCGGTTTTCTTTATCATCCCACTCCATTTTAATATAGCAAAATATTGTACAATGTATTGGCGCCAAAATTAGAAAACACAATGAATAATCGTATAAAAATGACAGATTCCAAATTCAAATGTAATATCTTTCTTATTTTAATTGTAACAGTATTTATGGCCAGACTAAGTATAGATAAAGAATACAAAACAAACCAGAAGCCGCAAACTACTCCGTTTCAGGAGCAGTTTTTGTTGTTGCAACTATAAGCGCGCTTGCAACTTCTAGATTGTTCTGTATTCTGAGCCTACCTATAAATGCGAAATACCTCTCACTGATTAATCTCGGAAGTTATAACACCTACAAACTTGAAATTATCCAGTGTACACATCCGTAAAGAAAGTATTTTACGAAACTCCACCCCTCAGGGAGTAAAACGAGTCTGAAAAAGAAAAGAATTGTACAAATGCGCGGGCCGCCAATTAGGTATAAACCATAGCTAAAATCACGCCACAGACCACGTGCGTATTGTAAATATTACCACAGATAATAGTTAATAATAATATTGTCTACTTTTTGCGTCTCGCGCATGTTTTAATAATATAAATAAAAGATAGTATAGTTATCTAAGTAGGCAGCAATATGGCGTGACAAATTAGAGTGACGAGACGTATGACAATATTATCCACTATAGATGCGTTGTCCGCACTCTAGAAAAGCAACAAAAAATGTGTTTTTTATACCACTTAGGTGGCAGACAAGCACACGCCGCACATTGCCCACCTGATGGGAAGTGGTTACCGTGGCCTTAGGGACGTGTGTAACAACAGTGGAGTCACACTCGCGCTGCCGACCCATTTTGACGTGACAACGTCTTATAAATTGGTTTGCCGGGTGACACTTCAAGAAACTGCGTTACGCTCCGCTCACGTTATGCGCTCACAATGAGAGCGAGTGAGAGGCACGCGTCCCTTCCACTCGGGCATGGTTAGCCCGCCTAAGAGCGAGAGAGACAGACATCGATCCAGTTACGTGCTGCATATATTTCCACAAACTCGTCGGTACATTGATGAATATGCTGAAGGCAAAACAAGTCGTTGTCACGTAAAACTTTCGCCCGTATACCGACTTTACAGGCAACCAATTTTTTTATATAATAAAATCATAACGTAACTAAGGACTCATAATTTTATTGTACAACGATTCGGAACTACAATACAACGAACCGTTGTAAACTCCGATGGTTTGTGTGGTGTGGTATGTATGATAAACAAAATGAACCTTCTTTCTAATTGGAAAATAAAAATCTAAAATAAAAAAATATGAATTCACACCGCGATAGTTTCAAAATAACAGTAACTAAGGACGTATATTCATCTCCCTTTAACAACAGGTAACCCAGATGTCATATATTTTCTGTCCCTTTTTTCATGCGAGTAAGTAGTCATTTTTTTATAAGCTCTGTCTCATTAAGGACGCCATGGCGATGTCACCGGCGTCATTAATGAGGCAGAGCACCCTCGGCAACCAAAAACGACCTACAGGCGTCGTGTGTTTTAGTCGATTAAAGTCCGACATTACCTCTCCCACCGGCTCCAGTAGTGGGGGTATCCGTGGTGATTTTCCGCATGTAAAAAAAAAGTATTTGCGCTGTTTTTGAGAGCATGTAGGAATGACACATTCCTACATGCCATGTCTATAATCATACGTCATTGGACGAGACACTTCATTGATCAATGCTACGCGAATATTGTGCTTCTGATAAAGTATTTAAATGAGTCTAACTCGTTCATTGTTACTATGTGTCGGTACATAGTTAACTAGCCTATGCCCGCGACTCTGCCCGCGTTGATATCGGTTTTTTTTTAAATATCTGTAGACCTATCATTCTGGGTTTCGATTTTGCTAAAGCACAACTTCTGTCATACCACGGACATTTCTTAGAAATCTATTTAATTTTAGACTTTCAATAAATGGAATTACATACAAACAAACATATAATCACGCCTTTATCCCCGGAGAATTAGGCAGAGGTGAATTAACACCCACATTTCACCATCATTGTATTCGGTCCCACGTAATAGGGGGTGAGCCTATTGCTGTTTTCCGGGCACTATGGTTGCTTCGAGCCATCTCTGCGGCGATCTCTGGCTGAGTCTGCGCTGTATATGTCTGTCTGATGTTAAATAGCCCTATCCCTTAGTCGCCTTGTACGACACCGCATGGGAAGAGATGGGGTGGTCCAAATTCTACTCTGTCGGGAACCACGCGGCTACAAGACTTTATTTTAATTTAAAAAACCATTTGAACTGCATTCATACATTTTTAATAAATGCCTCGTGCCTCCGGGAATCGAACCCGGTACACGAGAAAAAAAATCGGTTTGTAGTTTTATGATACTAATCGGAAGGCATCATCGTAAGGGTTATTTTTTTACTAAATAAATTAGTATCAGAAATAAAGGGATACCCATAAATTTTAACATTCGATGTGAAATTTTGTTCAGAAAAATTAAAAGATGACATAGCCGTATGTCAGTTATGCAATATACGTCCAACTGTCATTTTCATAAGTACCTACCTATTACTAATAATAATAAATGTACCTACCCACTTGAGAAGTAAGCATAATTTCCCTATTATAATTTAAGTGCATGATAAAATGATACGTAATTACTAGGTACCTACCTGATTGTATACAAAAAATCGATCCGTATCTTGAGCCGAAAGACGCGTAAATTATTTTGTCCAGCCGAATCCCAAGAAGGGGGATCGCACGGAGCCAGCCAACTATCGACCCATAGCCGCCACCTCAGTGCTGTGCAAAGTGTTCGAGCACATAATTAATAAACAGCTCATGCGGCACCTAGAGTATCACTCCTTAATTAATGACCGGCAATATGGCTTCAGACCGAAACGGTCAACGGGTGATCTAGCATACGTTACCCATCTTTGGGGTGAGGCTATGGACAAGCACGGCGAGTCACTGGCAATTAGTCTTGACATCGCCAAAGCTTTCGATAGAGTCTGGCACAAATCGGTTCTTTCCAAGTTACCTGCCTTTGGTGTGCCTTCTAGGCTGAGCAACTGAGTTGCTAGCTTCCTGCAGGGGCGCCGTATTCGCGTCCTTTGTGACGGACGAGCTTCGGAGTTTCTGCAGGTAAATGCTGGCGTGCCCCAGGGGTCCGTCTTATCACCCACTCTCTTTCTTCTGCATATCAACGACATGCTGTCTACAGGCAATGTTCATTGTTATGCAGACGATAGCACTTTACATGGGAGTTATCATGGACATCCTGCGGCCAAGCAGTCAGATATCGCAGAGAAAAGGCAGCTTCTTGTCACTGAGCTTGACGGGATCCTGAATCACATTTCTCAATGGGGCTCTGAGAACCTGGTTGAGTTCAATGCCAAAAAGACGCAGGCATGTGCGTTTACAGCAAAAGTATCTTCTTTCCTTCCCCTCCCCACTCTTCAGAGCACGCTACTGCCACTGCAGGACAATCTCAATATCCTAGGTATGGATGTTCGCTGCAACCTGAATAACAAAAATTACATCGAAAGTATCATCAAAACAGCCTCACGAAAACTCTGAGTCCTGAACAGAGTGAGACGATTTTTCACGCCGGAGCAGCGGTGTCTTCTATACAAGACACAAATTCGCTCCTGTGTGGAATGCTGCTCGCATCTCTGGGATGGTTCAGCAAAGTACTTACTAGATGCTCTCGACAGGTTGCAGCGACGTGCGGTCCGTATCATTGGGAATCCCGAGGTCAAGAACACCCTAGAACCTTTGCAGATGCGTACAGATGTTGCGTTCATGGCTGTATACCGTCTGTACCATGGGGAGTGTTCTGATGAGCTCTTCCAATTAGTTCCACCCTCCCCTTTCCTACACAGGACAACACGTGCAGATCTTAGATGTCATCCGCACACGGTGCAGAACATCCGATCAAGAACCAAGCGGTTCGGAGACTCTTTCCTCTGTCGCACCATTAAGGCCTGGAATTTATTACCAGCTCACGTGTTTCCTTCTTCCTACAGTCCCGGGTTCTTTAAGCGGGGCGTGAAAAAGCATATGATGAGGCCGTCAAGCTGAGTGTCACCATTGTCACACGGTATGTGTAAGTAATGGTGACTCTCTTTTCTGAGACTTTGCCTTCGGCTCACCATCAGGCCAGGCGAAGTCTAATTGACGTGTTCTATATATATATAAAAAAAAAAGAATATCTAAGTGCTTAAACTTCTCCTCTGCTGTCATGGCGACGCTTCTTTTTTTATCTATGCTAGGCTTTTTTATTCATCGTGCTACTTCCGCACTATCTTATCTGTGGCTATGCTATACCTACAGTTTAAAATCTTATCCAGTAGACAGAGAAGGGGCGTCTTTCTCTGTCTTATACTAATTTTATTCGTTAATAAATGCAAATAATGCAAAGTGCTAAATCGGGGTTCTTTACCTATACGTCTAATATTTTGATAATATAGAATCTAGTTAACACTTCTGGACTTCCAAAATATTTAGAGAGAATATTAGTATGTAATTTCGAATGTTAATATTCTTAGCTAAGGACACGACAGTATTGCCGTCCAATTGAGCAGTCCGACTGGGGAAGTACCTCCGCCCTATAGAATACCACGGCCATAATAACCTCGTGTTATGTTCCCGGCGGTGAGTAGGGAAGCCAGAGAGGAGAGTTTTTGTGCTGTCTGCTGTCAGTGGGAAGACCAAAAGCTTGTCCTGCTTTGTCTTTTACACTGACGGCACAGAAACTCTCTGTGCTTACAGGGTTGACAGCGTAAGTGTGACTCCCTTGGTTATACACACGTCCATAGACCAGGGTAACCATTTTCCATCAGGTTGGCCGTGTTTGTCTGCCACCTCAGTGATACAAAAAAAAAGTTAATCCATATACTGTTCATGTCAAAGGACGCGGGCAGTACTTTTCCCATCACTGCCATCAGAATCAATCACAGTCTTGAACCCTAGTACACCACTAGGGTTCAAGACTGTGATTGATTCTGAAGGCAGTGATGGGAAAAGTGTTTAATTCTACAAAATATTATTACACTTTTTTTTTTATATAGAACACGTCAATTAGACATCGCCTTGCCTGATGGTAAGCTGAAGGCAAAGTCTCAGAAAAGAGGGTCACCATTACTTACATATACCGTGTGACAATGGTGACACTCAGCTTGATGGCCTCATCATATGCTTTTTCACGCCACGCTTAAAGGACCCGGGACTGTAGGAAGAAGGAAACACGTGATTTGTGAAATGAATTCCAGGCCTTAATGGTGCGACAGAGGAAAGAGTCACGGAACTTATATATCAAACAGTTTGACACTATCAATAGAAATACAACTTACCTCAATGTTTAAATAAACTATATTATGTACTTGTATCACCCATCAGAATATAAAGATATATAGACAATTCTAACATACAGTTGCTATGTACAACAATTATTCTAACATACAGTTATAACATAAACAGTTTGGTTTCACTAAAGGTAGAAGAAATACGACATATGCAGGTGTTACACGTGAACCGAATACAATTATTGGTGAAATGCGGGTGATAATTCACCTCTGCCTAACCCTCCGGCGTGATTATATGTATGGTTGTATAACGTATAAATTTTCACATTCGCGAATTGAAACCCCTACGCTCCAAAGTAACAGTTAAACTGTTGACGGCATGGATGGTGTTAGTTGTATAAAAAAGGTAGCCCTGCCACTTACTTACTGTTGTAGGACTCCATCTCAATCAATCAATCAATTAGACCACTGCAGTCCATTGCTGGACATAGGCCTCTCCCAATGTGCGCCATTTTTTCCGATCCTCTGCCTTCCGCATCCAGTCTGTCCCAGCAACCTTTTTCAGGTCGTCCGTCCATCTGGCTAGCGGGCGTCCTACATTCGTTTACCTTCTCGCGGTCTACACTCTGGGACTCGTTTGCTCCAACGGCCATCGGTCCTTCGACAAACGTGGCCAGCCCACTGCTACTTCACCTTGCTTATTCTGTGACCTATGTCGGTAACTTTAGTTCTCTGTCGGATAACCTCGTTCCAAATTCTATCCTTCAGAGAAACTCCAAGCATAGCTGGCTCCATAACTGGTTGCACTGGCAACTGTAAGTGTCCACGTTTCGACACCGTAAGTTATAACGTAGGACGTACTATTCAAAGACCTTTGTTTTTATTTAACGTTAATTAAAGATGATATGAGGCACAATTGGCAGTTAGCTGAGCGCTACCATAACTATTTATTAATCTGTGACCCTACGTTTATTTGAAATATGACTTTGTATATTAGACAAACTGTTTAAAGCTGTAGAATGAACTGCCTACTTTTTTCCAAGAGACTATAATAAGGGGTTCTTCAAGGGCATTAGAAGATTCCTACGGGGTTAGCAGCACAAGTATAACACCCCCGTTATTAAGAGTGAAAAAAAAATGTTGACAACACGCTTTTTAGCACCAAAAATCCTGTATACTCGATATTGACATTTTATGTACCTACCCTTTTTTTACGTGCGCAAAATCCCTACGGATACCTCCCCACCGGAGCCGGTGGAAGAGGTTATGTCGGACTCGAACCGACTAAAACGCACGCCGCCTGTGGGTCGATGTGGTTGCCGAAATTGAGGTTGACAGGCATATCCCTCGCACCCCGGCCGACCAAGGGCCATCTTTCACGATCTGGCCCTCTTCTCAGGTGGATTCTTCTCAGGAAACGATTTTTATGTACCAAGGGTACTCTCGGGAGATGAATACTTTTCATTTGAGACCCCATTTGTCGAAATTTGTCCAGCCGTTAGGCCTGCAGAGTATAACAACGAAAACTACATACATACCCACGTAGCACAGTACCCTTGCTGCCACAGTCGGGAAAAAAATGTTGTGACTGTCACGCCAAAGGACTTATCTCGTGACGCGTACTCTACCGATGACACGGTATGACAGCTACTGAAGATTGTTAAGAGGTTTTATTCATGTACCTAAGCTATATACATTGATATATTTTTGTATATAAATGGCTAAGTACTATTATATATTCTGTCTCTGTGCCCAAGTACAATAAGCATCTCTTTCGTTTTGACATTTATTGTTTGAGGAAACGTATGTCTCTGTGTGCGAACTTTACATAATAAACAATGGTTGTTAAAATAAAATCCCTAAATGACCTTGTTTTACTTAAAAACATTTTGTTATGTTAACAGAATATGATTACTTACTTACCAGTTATAACATAAGAAGCAAATATTAATTAATTCGCGCGCGACACCATTTCGAACACGCAGACTTTTTTTTTTGTTAGTAGCGCAGTTTGATTTTATCGCGTCATAAGATTTATGGGTATGAGTTATTTAAGATTTTTTCGGCCTAAATATGGTTATTAGTAATTTATCAAGAATAATAAAATAAAAAACTAATGAACAGAAGTAAGGACTAGTGGTAATAATATAATAATAGTCTTGTAATAATAGTGAACTTTGAAACTTGTGGTAATAGTTCATAGAGAATAGATCGGGGTCATGGATACGAATACATAAACTTGCAAACATATTTAAATAGCTACATATGGCTAAAATTTCAAAATACATGCGCAGAATAGTTTTGCAAGCAGTTAGTTAAGTAACACTAATAGGAAAATTTCGGCAAGCTCTAATTTTATCACGCTACTATTTGTACCGCGGAAGTCTAGTGGTATGGGTAATGGACTGCTGAGACGAGGTCTCGGGTTCGATCCCAGGTTCTACCATGACACACACCAATGACTTTTCGATGCTTTTCGAAGTTATGTGTGTAACTATCGCGGTACCCTACCGCGGTAGCCTAGTGGTATGGGTAATGGACAGCTGAGACGAGGTCTCGGGTTCGATCCCAGGTTTTACCATGGCACACACCAATGACTTTTCGAAGTTATGTGTATTTATAAGTGCCCGGTTAATGGCAATAGGCTCGCCACCTATTACATTGGGATCTAAACATAAACTGGCGAAATGTGGGTGCTAGCACCTCTGCCTACCCCTTCGGGGATATACCTAGGCGTGAGTTTATTGATTGATAGATTGATTATATTTATCGCAGATTTATAAGTGCCCGGTTAATGGCAATAGGCTCGCCACCTATTACATTGGGACTTAAACATAAACTGGCGAATTGTGGGTGCTAGCACCTCTGCCTACCCCTTCGGGGATATAGGCGTGAGTTTATGTTATATGTTACTATTTATATCCAAGTAAGGAAATGTATGGAGTCACAGCACACACATGTAGGACACGGCGGTATTTCCGCCCAATTGAGCAGTCCGACTGGGGAAGTACCTCCGCCCTACAGAATACCGCAGTTATAATAACTTCGTGTTGTATTCCCAGCGGTGAGTAGGGTAGCCAGAGCTCTGAGTATTTGTGCTGTCTGTGGGATGACTAAAGGCTTGTCCTGCTTTGTTCTCTACAAGTCTACACTGACGGCACAGAAACTCTGTGCTTACAGGGTCGTCAGCGCGAGTGTGGCTTCTTTGGTGTTACACACGTCCATAGGCCACGGTAACCACTTTCCATTAGGTGGACCGTGCGGTTTTCTGCCACCTAAGTGGTATAAAAAAAAACACAGCTCAGTATGAAAGTACGTTTATTTCAAACATCATAAATAGTGACATTTATTTCTTTGGATAATAAACAATGGCCGGGAAATTAAGCTTCAACACGCGAAATATAATTACTAAGGCTATATACTGGGTGGCGCAAAAGTACTGGCACTAAAGAAAATACCTTTATTTTTTTTATATGACATTTTCTGTACTTCTGTTGTTGAAAATTGTGTAGTGAACAAATGTAAAATACACTGAAAATAAACATGGACCGTTTTACTCCCCAAGAACGTGGAATAATTGTGTCAATGTTCTTAGTGGACGCTTTTCCAGGCCGAGTTATCTCTCGTTTTGGCGATTTGCCTTGGCCTGCAAGATCACCCGATCTGACCAGTCCAGACTTCTTTCTTTGGGGTTTTTTGAAATCTCGGGTGTATGTGAACAAGCCACAGACTCTCGCAGCTCTAAAAGAAAACATTCGTCAAGAAATAACGAACATATCGCAGGAAGTGTCACGGCAAGTTATGCAAAATGTCATAAATAGGGCTCAAATGTGTATCAACTCTGGAGGTCACCATTTAAAAGACATCATCTTTAAATCCTAATGGTACGAAATTTAATGGTACAAATATACATTTAAAAAAACCTAAATCTAGTTTTCTAATTTAGAAAAAATGTTATAGCCGAACCAAATAGGGTCTTTACTTTTGCGCCACCCAGTACCTGTTCGAGCTCAAAGTTTGGACCCCATGACAAAAACACCCGCACAGTTATATCCCTTTGGTCCATTAGGTTCCACGTATCAAAAGATCCGAAGTGTCAAAATGTCCAGTTTTACAAAATGTCTAGTGTCAAAATGTCTAGTTTTTTTACAAAATGTCCGCAGTGACAAAGTGTCCAGTTTTAATAGGTCTAAACGTGCGATCCTCATTGTGAGACCCATTTTTTTTTATCTAGGACACGCCAATTTGACTTCACCTCGCCTGATGATAAGCTAAAGGCAGTCTCAAGAAAGAGGGTCACCATTACAGACACTAAGTAACGTTACAATGGTGGCACTCAGCTTGGCGGCTTCATCAGATGCTTTTTCACGTCCCGCTTAAAGGACCCGGGACTGTAGGAAAAAGGAAACACGTGAACTGGTAATGAATTCCAGGTCTTGGTGGTGCGGCAAAGAAATGAGTCTCCGAACCGATTGGTTCTTGCTCGTATATTCTGTACAGTGTGAGAGTGACATCTAAGCCCTGCACGTGTTGTACTGTAATGGAGACCCGTTTTATAGAAGCAGTATAAACATGGTCCAAATTTTGGGTTCGCACTGGTACGTAACCAAAGAGGGGTTCAATTCCCACATAAAAGCAGCGGCTGGCAGCTGCTTGAGATAAAATATTACAAACCATTTTGAATCTGATCTACAGGATATAAAGTTGATAATCATTTGAAGGCAACGCGGAATTGCGCGAATCTTCTAAAATTTATTTCTAGTAACAAAAGTTCCAGCCGCTGTTCTTTTAGGAATTGACCCTAAGTGCCCTAAGACTCTGTACCATCATTGACAATGTCTCATATATTACCAGTCATGACACACAAACTAGTGATGTCATTTATTATTATTATAAAAAGAGAACAAATCTAGAAGTATATGTCAGTTAGTTGCCAATCGCGTTGATGCGATCTTTACAGTATTGGGCATTGAGCAAACACAGAGAGGAGGTGTTGTAATTAATATTTAAAAGAAATATCCTTTTTAAAGAACTTATCACCCCGGTGGCTTCTTTATAGCCTGAGAGGGCCATCTCCAGATCGAAGATAGTTCTGGGTCATACGGGCTACAAGGGATATACAATCTGACACCTTGGCATCTGAAGATCCAAGGCAGCGCGCGTGCAGTTTTAGTCGGTTGGAGTCCAACATAACCACCCTTATCTTACCAGTGGTGACTTCCACACGAAAAATGCGTGGACTCTTTTTTCCATCTACCCGTCAATAGTAATACTACTCACATCATTCTATATCAAACGTAGTACTGCATATCACTAAATGTAACAGAGGCGTACTCAGATACAAATTATCTTCAGGGTAAGCCCTGACGTCATCGAGAATTACAACACACAGTTACTTAGGCCACCTCCTCTCTGTGTTTGCTCAATGTCATTACTGCGAGGCATTTCCTCTAGAGCTTATATTCGGTGTTTAGACACAACTGGAATGGATTTACTACATTCTAGAACAAGTTACCCAGTATATTACCACGCTTTTGACAAATATACACGGCAACAAAAAAAAAATACAATTTGCACTCTTCTTATCACACACATATATAACTAAATATCTTAAAATTACTATTACAAAATTCATAAACTGGTTTTAAGCTTTCGCGACTTCGTACACATTAGATATAAACCAACCCATCGACCACAGTTAGTTAAATTAAAAAAAAACGATCGAAACGTCAAGAAAATTAAAAAAAAAAATTTTCATACAAGTACGCTTAATTTTGGCGCCCATAAATTGATAGCGTTCAAGTTTTCAAGACGAATCGTAACGATTTAAAAACTTTAATTCATCATAATCAGTTAATTCGCTCAGTAGTTAACAGGGTCGGACATACATAAATACAGTCAAAAAGACACACACACACAAAACAAACATAAAACCCTTCCTTTGGTCATTAAAAAAAAGATACGAAATCTTAATAGCGCGATTCAGAATCGATTTATTTCTAATGTGTCAACGTCTTTTTTTTGCGACTATTCAGTCGATTTTTTTTTTAAATTTAATACAGTCACAATTAACTACATTGTTCGTTTTAAAATTCTATAATAAAATCTATAAAATACAAACAAACTATAAGCTATTGTAATTCATCGCAAGCGTACTCTAGTAATCTTCATATCAGTAGCAATCACTGCTATGTATACATACTGTTAGACTGGTTGTACGGAACATTAAAATTGATAACGCTAAAGGCCACTATCCAGGCGATAATTTTTGCAGCAACAAAAACCGGTCAAGTGCGAGTCGGACTCATGCACGGAGGGTACTGTACGATTCTGTTTTTAGTATTTTTTGCTATAGCGGTACTCTCTATCACCGTTCATGAGATATAAACCTGGTGACAGTCAAACAGTGAATTCTTAGTTCCATTCCTACCCTCAAAGGGTAAGAAACCCTAAAAAGGCGCACTATGTCTAAGATTAAGTGTCAAAATTCAAATAAAAAGAAGGTAGAAAGTAAAATTACTAATATTTCATGTAAACTAAATTGCTTGTGTTAGAAATGGGTTTAAGTCGGTAGTGTAATGGGTTGATCGGCACCTTTCGATCTTAAGTTCCACTCCTTAACCATTAGCCTACCGACGCTTTATTCATCCCTCAGTTCTATAAACGTGACAACATAGCTTATATGTATATATAGTATGATACATAGAAGACATCGAACAGTAGTAATGTAGAAAAGCAACAATCACTTTTTAAAAAGCAACAAATTGTCTCTATGGTCACAAAGAAAAATCTAATAAAACTGACAATTAATACGACATGACGAAAAATAACCGTACATAAAAAAAAAATAGTAGCCTTGTCATTTAATGACATAAATATATTAACTATAAAGTCGTACCCATTTTGTCATACCCTACACCACAAATATAAATCTTTTTACTCAAAATGGGTATTACTCTGCAATTATTCGTGTATTCTGCAATAAATAATACCCTATTATTACAAATAAGGGTATATATCTATTTATAAATAATAAATTGTTTGCAAAACCACTTTATCTGAAGCCGATCGATACCGACACACTATTTTAAAGTTAGTATACACCAATACAGCACATGCACTTTTACCTTGAGCATACAGACATATATATATGTATATATAAAAATGAAACCTGTTTTCCGTTGTCACGACATAGCATGAAAACGGCTTCACCGAATTGGCTGATTTTTTTGTAGTTTTCTAATACTCTGTACAAGGTTCTTACGGAAAAAAATATTAAGAAAATCTCTCAGAAAGATTGAAAAATATACATTTAATTTTGCATATTTTAAAAAAAAGCGCGTTACGAAGTTCGCCTGGTCAGCTAGTTTATCATATTATTATTTGATCAAGATAAAAAATTATTTGATCTGATAAACTATTGATGTATTAAACTGTTGACGAAACTAACTGTCGACATTTTGTTTGTTGATCTAGTTAAAGAACTGTTGATCTCATGGCGTTAATGTTGTGACTGTTTAAACCGCGTATGTACTAAAAAGAAATTTACTTAGTTTGTTATATTAACAATGGGTAATGGACTGCAGAGACGAGGTCTCGGGTTCGATCACAGGTTTTACTATGGCACACGCCAATGACTTTTCGAAGTTGTGTGTGTATTTATCGCAGGTTTACAAGTGCCCGGTTAATGGCAATAGGCTCGCCACCTATTACATTGGGACCTAAACATAAATAGGCGAAATGTGGGTGCTAGCACATCTGCCTACCCCTTCGGGGATATAGGCGTGCGTTTATGTTTTGTTATGTTTTTTTATATTAACGATACTGAATACAAAAATATTTCTTTTTAAATTCTTATCTGTTTGTCTGCGATAGACGCAAGAACTACTCAACGGATTTTGATGCTGTTTTTTTCTCTTGATCAGACTGAAAATCTTAGTTGAATAAAACTGGAGATTTTGAAATGCTAAAACTGTCATTCACGCTGCAATAGCGTCGTGTATATATTTTACTTCAGACAGGTGAAATTGCAGCGATTCTTTTCAATTGTCCCCTAGACAAGTGGCAATTATTTGGTCGCCATATCTATACTATATAATATAATATTATAAAGCTGCAGAGTTTGTTTGTTTGTTTGTTTGAACGCGCTAATCTCTGTAACTACTGGTCCGATTTGAATGACTCTTTCAGTGTTGGGTAGTCCATTTATCGAGGAAGGTTTTAGGCTATATATCATAACGCTACTACTTAAGGGAGCGGAGCATTGATAATAAATGTTAACAAATCCGGCAATTTTTCGTACATATTTTGAAGATTAAAACATACGGGCTCAAAGGGATATGTAGCTTCAAAATATACCCCGGGCGAAGCTGGGGTGGGTCAGCTAGTTGTGGAATATGTGTCGACCAACGAATTATGTGATGGGATTCAATCCCGTTACAAGTTGGTGAATCCCTAAAAATTATTATTCTATTATATTGAATGTATATTTGAAGCATTTAGTATGCTAACTTTTGTAATCGATCGTTTAAAAATGATTGCAACATCATCAGCAGTTGGTACGAGTATCGGTAGCTGAATCCTACCGTCGGTCGCCGTAAGACGGATAATAGGAAGATTTGGATAGCTTCAGGCGTGGTTCGGTAGTTTAAAGGCATTACCATTAGGAAAAACTGCATGAATTTTTTTTCTGTCTTATTTTTTTATTTTTTCATACCACTGAGACATACACACGGCCCACTTGATGGAAAGTGGTTACCGTGGCTTATGGACGTGTGTAATACCAGAGGAGCCACACTCGCGCTGCCGAACCTGTAAGCACAGTCTTTTTGTGCCGTCAGTGTAGAAGATAAAGCAGGACAAGCCTTTAGTCTTCCCACTGACAAATTCTCCAGTGAGCCCTGGCTACCCTACTCACTGCTGGGAACATGAAGTTATTATGACCGCGGTACAAGCGGTACAGTTATTGTCTTAATCTATTATAGTCTATAAACGTGCTGCCACTCGTCTAGAGGCGCAAGGTCATTAATTAGAAGAGGACTCAAATGGACTTGCGTCGCGAAATACTTTTGCAGTATTATTTAGTAGTAAACGCAATCGGCGGTCGGCCTTGAACATGTTCTCTCGCTATTATTAAATATCTAATTCTGGGCAGTTGTATGTACCTAACATAAATTTATATAACCTACAAGATGGCGATAATAATTACATACCATTTAGATCTAAACGTATTTTAGGCACGCACTACAGTTTAAAAATCGATTGTTTTGCCGCGTGAATGTAGGCTTTTTTTACCACTTAGGCGGCAACAAGCATACGGCGTACTTTTTTTTTCCATTGCCAATTTCTTTTTTTTTTGGAACCGTAGATATGGGTCTAGATCGCAAAAATCTACTTCCAAGCGGGTGGAGCCGCGAACATTAACCTAACCGATTGCCCCACCGTGTGGCTGTTGACGAAACCATTGTAATGAGTACCTCTCGCGTTTAGCTGGTATCCGCAGTAAAATCAATTTTTAATAAACGCGATGATCAAAATTCCACGTATACAAGCGCGCAATTTTGATACTCGCGTTTATTATATTGTTTTGATCGACAATGGTTTTATTATTGACCTAAAATTAGTAGAACATATTGCTGTTACCTCTCGTTTACCTAAGTATAAAACATGTATTTGACAAGTTGCAATATGTCACAGGCTACAGTGTGAACGCAAATGTGTTTTATACTTGTTTACAACTTGTTGGCTGTACATACTATGTGAACGATAAAGTATCTGAGATACATATATAAAAAAAGTATTGTGTTTTGATTAGTCTTCTACAAGATTTTTATAAGCAAGTTTACAACTTGTTTCGTGGTGTAAACGAGGGGTTATATTTCAATGCTTTTTATAAATTGCCGCGTGGTTCCCGGCAGAGTAGAATTAGGGCCACCCCATCTCTTCCCATGCGGTGCCCTACAAGGCGACTAAGAGATAGGGCTGTTTAACAATAGGCAGATATATACAGCCCAGACTCAGCCTCAGATGCATGGCTTGAGTCAACAATAGTACCCGGAATACGACAATAGGCTCTCCATCTATTACGTGGGACCGAATACAATTATTGGTGAACTGTGTTTGTTAATTCACCTCTGCCTTACCCTCCAGGGATAAAGGCGAGATTATATATGTATGTATGTTTTATAAATCTGTTTACATAGTAGACCGCGTTAGATAAATTTACAGTTCTATTAGTCATAATGAATTCGTAATCACGAGTAACAAACTCGTCTCAATATGACTCATTACATTGTCCTTTTGTTAGATGCGACACAATCTGACAATAATTCTACTAGTAGTTCTGTTGCATGTCCGCGTGGTTCCCGGCAGAGTAGAATTTGGACCACCCCATCTCTTCCCATGCTTCGTCGTACAAGGCGACTAAGGGATAGGGCTGTTTAACATCAGACAGATATATACAGCCCAGACTCAGGGACATATACAAGGCTTGAGTCAAAAATATTGCCCTATCACGTGGAACCGAATTCAATGTTGGTGAAATGTAGGTGTTAATTCACCTCTGCCTTTCACTCCGGGGATAAAGGCGTGATTATATGTATGTATGTATGTATTTCTGTGAACAGTAGACTTCGCGAGCACCCTTTGGCGCACTTTTCTCATAATTTCAGGCATGTTCAGATATTTTTTACGTGTTAAAAATCCTCACGAATCTCCCACCAGCGGAGCCGGTGGGAGATGTTATGTCCAACCGACTAAAACGTACGACGCCTGTGAGTCGTTTTTGGTTGCCGAAGGTGAAGATTAACAGGCATATCTCTCGCACCCCGGCCAACTTAGGGCCATCTCTCTTGATCTGGCCCTCTCCTCGGGTGTGGGGACCACTGAGTCCGCAACTCGTCCCCGGAAATGGGGAGCCAGGGTGACAGGCGGCTCCACCCGTCACTTCCAGGAATGCAAGTGATCTGAATAATTTAGGATATTTGACTGCAATTTTTTAAGCGGTTGATAAGCAAACTGTTGCTATGGCAACTGTCTTGTTATTAATTTTTCCGTAAGAATGATCTCCGTGGCGTAGCGGTAGAGCATTCGACTGCTATGCAAGGGGTGTGGGTTCTATTCCCGCTCAGTGCAAATATTTGTATGCATGAATATGTATATTTGCATTGGTCATGGTGTTTCTATGTATGTATTTACAAAATAAAAGTATCTAAGTATGTTTATCCTCATTCTAGATCCCATAACACAAGCTAGTTAAGCTATGCTTAGCATGGCGTTGTGTAGAATGTCGTGGAATATTTATATTTATTAGTCGTGGAATAGGGACCCACTCCGGCAATCCCTCCTTTTCCCTCCTATCAAATAAAGCTCTGGACAGTTGAGTTTTGAATCAAAGAACATGTGTGCCAATTTGGTGAAAATTGGTTAAGAAATGCGTCCTCTAGATCGGAACTGACATACATGGACCTATAGACCTATAAAAAATAGTCCATTCTGACATATATACGGACAAAAGCAAAATCGGACACGTTGTCGAAACTAATGTTATATGTTGGCCCTGGGTCAGCCGGGGTGCGAGGGATATGCCTGTCAACCTCACCTTCGGCAACCAAAAACGACCCACAGGCGGCGTGCGTTTTGGTCGGTTCGAGTCCGACATAACCTCTTCCAACGGCTCCGTAGGGATTTAGCGCACGTTTTTTTTTTTTATTTTTTTATATAGGACACGTCAATTGGACTTCGCCTTGCCTGATGGTAAGCTGAAGGCAAAGTCCCAGAAAAGAAGAAGAAGTCCAGCAGTGGGATAAAACTGTGTGTTTGTGAATTGTTTATTATGCTACATTGCAAAAAAATATTTATAATATACTAGCTGTCCCGGCAAACGTTGTTTTGCCATATAATGTTAAGGGTGGACAACCCTTATCATTTAGGGGGATGAAAAATAGATGTTGTCCGATTCTCAGACCTACCCAATATGCTCACAAAATTTCATGAGAATCGGTCAAGTCGTATCGGAGGAGTTTAACCAGAAACACCGCGACACGAGAATTTTATATATAAGAATTATAATAATAATTACATACGTTTATCATTATATTAGACTAGCTGACTCACCCCAGCTTCGCCCGGGGTATATTTTGAAGCTTCATATCCCTTTGAGCCCGTATGTTTTAGTCTTCAACATATGTATGAAAAATTGCCGGATTTGTTAACATTTATTATCAATACTCCACTCCCTTAAGTAGTAGCGTGATGATATATAGCCTAAAACCTTCCTCGATAAATGGACTACCCAACACTAAAAGAATCATTCAAATCGGACCAGTAGTTCCAGAGATTAGCGCGTTCAAACAAACAAACAAACAAACTCTGCAGCTTTATAATATTAGTATAGATAAGTAATTTACATAATGGTAATAAATAATTATTTCCGATAAAGAAATTGAATTACTTTCCTCGTAGATAACCTTTTTTATGATTATTAATATATTATTTTTATTATTTCTTTATGCATGGGAAACTCCGAGTTATCTTACAAATTGTGAATATTTAGTAAAGAAAGCTGATTATTTAAAAACTTTGTTAAAACTACCATGTTTTTTTTTAATACCGCGTAAACCGCTGCTGAGGCGGGGTCTCGGATTCAATCCGGTTTCGGTCTAGAGGGTGCATTTCTTAACCAATTATCACCAAAAAAACTTTTGTCGAGAGCTTCTTTTTTGATAGGAGAAAAAATGGAGGAGAATAGGGGAAATTCTTGCTGTGGCGTTATTTATGAACGGATCTTGATGATTTTTTTTTTTTTTTTTTATTCCACTAAGTTGGCAGACAAGCACACGGCCCACCTGATGGGAAGCGGTTACCAATTTGAACTAAAACATCAAGGGCATGATTCTTCACAAGTTGCTGTAAAAGATAACTGACTAGACAATATACAATTGTCTTATCGTTAAAAAAAAAATTTAATGCAAAAAAAAAAAAAATTAATGCAGATATAGTTTTGACTTCGTCAAAGGAATTAGTATATTTTTTTTTGTTTTACTGTTTAACATCAGACAGATATACAATTATACAGCCTAGACTCAGCCTCAGATACATGACAAGGATACAATGATTGCTAAAATGTGGGTGTTAATTCACCACTGCCTATACCTCCGGGGATAAAGGCGTGATTATACGTATGTATTTTTTTTTTATGCCACTTGGGTGGCAAGTAGTCTGTTACAGTATCGTTAATATTAACCGCTACATTAATTATAATGTATGAAAATGTTAATTTATTATAATATGTAAAATTGTATGCAGTGTGAATGACTGATTTTTCATTCATGTATTTGCATACATAAACTCACGCCTATATCCCCGAAGGGGTAGGCAGAGGTGCTAGCACCCACATTTCACCAGTTTATGTTTAGGCCCCAATGTAGTAGGTGGCGAGCCTATTGCCATTAACCGGGTATTTGATGATTAAAAATAGAAATGAATATTGAAAGTTGACCGTAGAAAACAATTTTAAAATTGAATCCTAATTGCTACATACATTATGACAACACGTAAAAGATTAAAAGATTTATTCAAGACACTCAACATCAATTATAGCCATAGAATATATACATAACATTTATTTATCTAGACCAGCTACGTTACAATGACTGCATTGTTCACTGTCTGCAATACCATCCCATGGACATCAATTCGTAAAGTGGTTATATGCTCAAGAACATAACTCATTCACAATAACAGTGACAGTGCGTATAAAGTTAAAGCCGTATTAGCTATTTCTACTAAATCGTTAAAAATCAGTCATCTAGTTTGCACTTTCGCCGCCATAGCCAACGATTGACCCATTAATACCCTATCACCGGACGTCATATCAAATTTAAAATCTTTCGGAGCCTCAAATAACAAAATAATAGTACTACCCATATTAAATTGACCAAATAACTCCCCTTTTTTCAACGGAACTTGTCCAAGTTCTATCTCGTGAATTCTATCTCGTTTACCTTTTGTGTTTGTTCGTAAATCTGGATCGTTATATATCTCGATCGAACCAACATTCGTCGCACCAACAGCAGTCATGCTGAAGAATCCATGCTTCCATTCACCAATGTATACTGCTCGCTCATTAATGGTAAAAAGTCCTGGTATTAATCTTGCCAGCCACGGGTTTACGGATAACAGCTTCCCTGAGAAGTGTCTTCGGAATGTCGCTGTCCAATCACAGGGAGAATGGAACCGGTGATAATCTCCAGGCGCCAAGTATATAATACACTGGTGTAGTACATTCTCTTTATTGGTCAATAAAGAATCATAATAACTATCACCTTTTTTCTTCGCCCATTTGTTCTCACCCAAGAATTCTTCTAAGCTGTATGTAACACCTTTCACCTGTTCTATCTTCTCTGTATCTGCTTGCCCACAAGTTAAAACAACACCATCACAAGGAGAGACACAAGCAGCTTGAGATATATATCTCACACCATCTCTTAAGCTCCTCGTAAAGAATTCAGATAAACTTCTATAAGATTTCAAATCGGGAACAGCTGCTTCATCTAAGTTCACATTGAACATTCTACAGTATGTCCCATAAACTAGACTTCTGAGAGACGTAGGAAGCTCACATGCGGCCAAACGACCCCACAATCGACTCGTAACGCGAAAAGGAAACATTTCGTAGAATAAAATTTCAACTTTCGACACTTCATAGTTAATACTAGCGCGAATGTAGCACCAACCGACGTATATAGCACTTCCTAGAGGCACCCATCTAGTTATTATAGATCTAAAATTCATCCATTTATTTCTCTGTAACTGAGCAGTCTTTGTTTGATTACTATTATGAATCGACGATGTTTGTCGAAATGGCCTATGAGGACGCAGCCTTTGTCTAAACATTGGATTTATAACTGGAAGACAGCTCCGTATACGAGTCGGCGGGAACATGTCTATGTAGCAACGCACACAGCGATCGTTTAAAAATAATTCGTTTACGTAAATACGCACGAAACGAATATTTTGCGTGCAAAATATCACAAGCACAACAGAAGTAGGTATACTTATATACCGGATAAGAAAAATCAAATTAGATTGATAGTCGTGCTTGTATTATGTAACATACGTAAAAAAAATTGCGACGATTTTGGCCCCTAAGTTGTTGTGGCAGAAGGGTTATAATTGTATGAGAAAATTTACTAACTTTGTTCAATTATGGAGATACTGTAAAGGAACGTTCTGTAACCAAATAATGTAGTGTGATATGACTTCAGAATCATTCCATAAACTTGTTAAACAACTATGAATTTAAAGTATATCAAATGCTTAAAATTACAATCAAATAATCTTATTGTATTTGTGTATACAACTATACTACGAGGAATATACTCCTCCAAATAGTTGAAATAGTTGGACAATTTGTGGCTATTCATGTTTTCGATCGCAGGAATTAATGTTACCATCCCCACTTACCACAGATTCCATAGAGTGTATGTACTTTATAATTTTCATAATTACGGTTTTTTAGAATTGACATTATAGTTAAATAAATAAATAAAAATAAATATTAGGAATTGTACAGCATTTTGCTACCTTTTTCATCTCTTTTTCATAATTGACCATGCTTTTACACAATTTTAAAAACGTTGAAATAGATTTCCGTCAACAACCGGTTTTAAGCATGACAGTTGATGAATTATGGCGATTGGATATCATTGAAATGCACCCAATTTTGTTTGAGCATGACATGTAGCGCTGTTGACGTTATATGTAATAATCTTAGTTTTTCCTTTTTATTATTTTATTTTCCCACGTTTGTTTTGTTTTTCTCTCATGTCTACAAGAAATGGAGTTGCTAAAGAAACGAAGGATACGAATGAAGATACGTCGAAAGTGGTTCGTAGACGAGGGTCTTCGGAAACTAAAGATTTCGCGCTGGAAGCGTTTCGCGGTTTCGAGAAAGTGCCGCGCGTTATTCTACAGCGTTATAACATAACTCCGTATATAAATAAACTAAATCATCACAATGAAAGTGATAAAATTGCTGATCAAAATAATTCCATACACTCGTACAGACTGGCTCAAAAATGTGTCGTGAAGTTAGCTAACCAGGACTTGAGGAAACTGAAGGAGGTTTATGCTAACAGCCGAAAGCGGCAGTTATCCACTGATTCATTAAGTGACTTAGAAAACGGCGTTATGGCGAACATTAAGTGTAAGATATGCGAAAAAGGCTATTCAAGTGAGAAAAAGCTTTTGAAACATCAAGAAAATAAGCACATGATAATCTATAAACCCCATAATAAAGCTCAGAAACGGGTGTCGTTCTCAGACCATGTTATAATACATGAAGTGAAGGAGTATCACAAATGTAGAAAATGTCCGAAAATCTTTGAGGCGTACAAAGTATTGAAATTGCACATGAAGGAATTTCACAGAAAACGTAAGTGCTACATTTGCAACTATTGTAAAAGGAATTTTGCTGACCGTACATTTTTCAAGGTACATATTAAACTCCATTGCGACATTTGCGGTCTCTTATTACCAAATAAAGTTAAATATACAGAACACAGACGTACCGTTTGCCGTAATTTAAAAATATACAAATGTAAAACATGCAATGAATCATATTTTAAATTAATGGACTTGAAAGACCATAGTTACGAGCATGTAATTGATTGTTACATCTGTGATATATGTAAAGATCAATTTCAAACTAAATGTGCCATCGCTCATCATATATCGTTCCTCCATTCTAATAATAGACCGACATCGTTGTACGGTATGCGAAATTTAGGAAATGAAAGACTGTATTTATGCAATTATTGCGAAGAAAGCTCCGTTGAACGTGACATGTTAGAATCGCATGTGCAACTACTACCAGATTTATCGAATAAAGCTATGACAGGTTACAAAGACTATTATTTCTGTGACCAATGCATGAAAAAGTTTGATACTGAGACTGACATGTTACAGCATAAATGGACACACTTTTTGAAAACGAGTGACAATTCACAAATAAGGGAAAATACATGCAAAGAAACGACAAAGACAAAATTTATATACGGAGATGAAATACCAGAACATATGAAACCAAAAGTTGTTGTAGAAAAACTTAAGAACACTGATATACATACTACCGAAAATGTTGAGTTTGTAGACGTGAAAAGTATTGACGTCAATAACATTGATGTCAATAATATTGAGCTCAAGAAGCCTATAGTAGACCCTAAAACTAAAAAGACTATTATTTCCAAGCACCAATGCCAGGTTAGTACCTGCATATTCTTTTTTAACCTTTCATGGATTCACAGTGCACATTCCATATACCATGTTCAGTAGAAATGAGACACTTATCAAATAAAATATGCTATGCTAATAATAATGATATACAGAGTAACAAATTCAACGCATAATTCAATGCATATAGACACAGTTGCGAACAGAATTTAATAACTATTTCCAGATTATTCTCTTCATGTAGTTTCAGACAAATAATATAAATACACACATAACTTCGAATAGCATATATAAGTCATTGGTGTGTGCCATAGTAAAAACTGGGATCGAGCCCGAGACCTCATCTTAGCAGTCCTTTACCCATACTACTACCGCAGTTATCGTGTATAAAAAAGTCTAAGTAGAATTTACTAATATTAATGGCTATGCGTAAATATTGTAAAAATTAAATCTGTAATTATTGTACAATCAATCTGTATATGACCAATGCTCAAATGTGCAGAATTGCTCCTGAGTTCTTCAGGTCAATGGCTAGGTCTGGCATATAATGGTCTGGTATTTAAATTTTATGGACCCAAAACTTGGCCACAGCAACATCACTCTCAGTTACTTTACATTGGTAGTCGTTAGTGCAGCGCAAGCGCCATAACAAGCAGGAATGCAAATATGACATGGACTGGGATTGGGCCTCGTAATAGCAGGACTCGTGCAACTGATCGATAAAACCCCATTTTGCCATATTTTCCCAGGCAGGCGGCTTAAAATCTTCCAAGTTGATCACTGGAGATGGAAAGGTTCTGCTAATAATATTGTACATACCAATGACAAGTTTTATCATAACAAATATTTTTTTTTGTAAAAAAATATGCCTCATCCACAGGCCACGGCTGTAGATACCACATCAAGTGGCATAAAAAAAAAGTTGGCCTGAAAAGTTTGTTTTTTCAACTTATTAATGTGTTGTATGAAAGACTTCATTACAACATGATTTGTTTTAAATGATGCTGTGTGTAAATTATGCTAAAAAGTTACTTATTATTAATTGTTTGCCTAGCGAATGGGAATTAATTTAATATTGTTTTCTTTTTAGACTTGCGGTAAATACTACTCATCAAGCTATTGTCTGAATCGGCACATTGAAACGCAACATTCAGATTACGAGAACCTTCAATGCAAAGTGTGCGAAGAAACCTTTGTATGGCCATCGTTACTCCAATCACACAAATGCTTACGTCTCAACCATCCAGAAATGCCATTCGAAGATGCGAGACCCGAAATACACTTTGACAATCTCCATGAAATAGGCCAAAATGGTTTTGATGACTTCAATATTGGGGAAAATGATGATTATCTCAATACTATAGATTTTGAAATACCGGCTCCTATTGTGCAGTTGACTGAGTTTGAGAGCTGTGTACCGGCTCCTACTGATAAGTTTGTACCGTTGAGTAATTTAAGTTATAAAGTTGTGATGCAGGAAGTACCTATCGAGTTTTAAGGTATGTGTGTTTTAACGTGTAATTAATTGAACATCTCATTAAATTACTATTAGATTTTAAAGTTTGTATTACATATGGACTAGAAGTGCACAAGTTAAAATCTTATTTAAATTGGTAAACTAAAGAAATGTAGCACTTCGGGAGTGCCGACAGAAATGAAAATAGTCTATTCAAAAAATTTCCAAAAAAAAGTGCTCGATGCGCTTAAGGAGTTTTCACTTCATGTGAATTGTCACAATTTTTCAAAAAAGTACAACTGGCCGAAGAGAATTTTAAAACTATATTGTTGTATCGTTCGATATTGGATCCGTCATATAGGATGTGGCGCGCGGGATCCATGATTTCAGTAAGCCCAAAAAAAAAAGATTGTGAAAATTGTTCAATGCGCCAATAACTTTCCACAAAAGAAATATGAAGATGGGGGCTACACATACATCCGAAACTTTAAGTCTGCCTGAAATACGAACGAAAGACGTTGTAACTACATGTACAATAATGTTTATTTCAGACTTTTAATGATGGTGGTATTAATTTAAAATTTGTTATAGAATTATAATATGTATAATGTTGTACTGATTTTATTTAGTAGGATGTTCAAGATTACATATTGTGACACTTAAGTGTACATTTATTTTTAACTATTTAGCCGTTAAATTAAAGGCTATTTAAAATTAGAATTAGCACATATTGTTATAGTAAGTATGTGTATAAATATTAGTATTATAGTCTTCTGTTTGCTTGTGTTGCCATACAGAAAAAATAGTAACAAATGGTGTTAAAATTACGCTAAGCATTCAGGAGACTTTTGCAGTTACATATTTAAGGACTGTTATTATATTTTTAATTTTCATAAACACATGGAGACGCTAATTATGCAAATTGTACAATGAGTCTAATACATTGGTTTCAATATCTTATTGAATTAAGGTCGTATATATTGTCGTTATCACCCGAGTTAGTTAAACTCTTGTTATTGTCTCGCTCGCTTCCATTGTTTTTACTGAGCGTCATAATAATAAATAAGTACTACGGCCATATTATAGTAATTATCGACCATTTTTTTTAGCAAGTAACTTCTCGGCTCATTCTAGGGATAATTTCCTGCATAAATCCATATAAATTCTGAAGTTTTTTCAGAGTCATCACTTTGGTAGCCGTTGCTTGTGATAATGATATCATGCTTATGTTTGAAAAAATTTCGTTTTACGCAGAATTTTCGTTTTTCGTTTTATAAGTTACAAGTACAGTTACTTATACGTAACTGATATTAGCCAATTAACCGAGATTAGTGTTACGATGATGATGAATGAGACAGATACTAGATCACATGCTTTTTATTTTACGTACGAGAAATACCCACGAATCGCAGGAGGCGCGATTACATTGTTTTTAGATATTCGTATGAATTAAAAATCACTTTGTAGTGATATAGTTCGATGTATGAAAGGCAAAAAATATTCAAAGAAAAAAGGGTTCCAAACGACATCAGAAACTCTTGATGGAAACACTATTTTCCTTTCAACTGCCATCGTCGCTTATTACATTTACTAACTTTTTCAACCGTCTGTCGATATGTCACGTTACTATGAATGGTGTCGCGACTTTGTCACGAGGTTTAGATGTTATATTCAACTTGAGAAGATTATATGTGATAATTTTTCAATTTCTTTCGCATGGGAAATTGAAAAATTATCACATATAACATTCTCAAGTTTAATATGGCATATGAACCTCGTAACAAAGTTGCATAAAATGGGTTATAGATTGTTTTTGTACCATAAAGTCATTTGAAGACAATATAATAGTCATTTGAAGTCAATATAATAGTCATTTGTGTCACTGTATCAATTTTGATAGCTTAGATTGTAAACATTTGTAAATACTATATCGCTAGCATGTAAAATGTACAAAAGTGCCACATTTCTTGTGAATATTACTGTCTCGAATTAGTCGTGCATGACGTTGTGCTACGTGAAGACGCGACGCGATGATGCGACGCGACGCGATCCATACTTCATGTGATGTATTATAATGAACGACTGCTTGATACTTTAGCGTCGCGTCGCATCGCGTCACGTTGCCACGCTAGTCGCTGTAACGGCATATTCACGTTTATTTGCCCATGTGTCTTTGTTTCGATAGGTTAGTATCTGGGATATATAACACTCGGATTGTATAACATTCATATATGCTTAATACTTAAATATTATACCTCTTACTCTTGTCAAAACGGTTACCGGGTTATTCCAAATTTGCTGCATACAAACAGTCAAAGCAAAATAAGATCTCGCTGGTAGAGATACGGCTGGAATTACACTGCACTTGACATATAAAATTTAATTTTTGGGGTGAGCCAAATTGCACTTTACGACATGGTATATAAAGTTGGTACCTATTTATTTAAGTAAAGTAAAACTTCTGTATAAATAATAAATGCTTGGATTTGTGTATCGCGTAACGTGTGGACAGTTTGATATTCATGAAAAACGTGTCTTTTTTTAACTTTCTAGGGTCAGATTCTGCTAATTTATTTAAAATTCAGTTTAGATTCCATCTCATACTCCCAACCCAAATTTAAAAAACGATATTTTCTTATTACAATTTTCAAGAAAAAACGATGACATCGTGATCACATTTTAACAATAGATTGAAGTGAAATTAATGAATAAATTATTACTATTAAAACATTATGCTCTTTTCAATGAAAAAGCAATAAATCATTTTTGACAATTAATTTCATTTTGACAGCCAATCGAATCGAAATTAAATCTTATAAGTTAGCAGAATCAGACCCCTGTTTTCTGCCTTATTAATTTTAACTGGAAAAGTTTTTAATTATACTTACATGTTTGAAAACTTGGTTTTGTGGTCGTTGTGAAGAACATGCCGCTACCTTTTATGAGTGTTTGCCTCTACAAAAATATTCCATTTCGCTCTGTTATGGGTCTCCTTTCACCAAGACCGAAGCTAACCCCATACACATCATCTTTCTACCACTTCTCGAGTATTTAGTAACCTTAAACTCAAATAATGTACGTATTTTTTTAATTAAAGTGTTTATATTTTAATATTATTTTAATGTTACCGATTTCGTGTATATTTTCTACGTTTTTGGTAAATTGTGTCCCATAAAACTACTAAGTGACAATAAATTATTTGGTAGATTTTAAATTTGTATATTGGTAACCCCTAACTTAGTATACAGACTGTTAGTTTTATAAGCGGTGTTGTGTTCTACAATTTAGCTTACCGGATAAAGTAACATAAGACTAACTAAAAATGGCGCCGAATGCATTACTGTTGTAGATTTTGGCCATAATTATGCTTATTACTTGCCTAGTACCAATAGAAAATTCTATTTATATTTTCTAATTTTGTTGGATAATATTTATACATTATGTACTAATTATTTAGTATCCTAATAAATGGCCTGGCTGGGCTTTGTTTTTTGTTACGTGATTTGGTCAGTCATAAATCTGTCGACACTAGTCTTAACGTTTTGACCAAATTTAGTCAGTTCCTCTAGAATTTATATTCTGTGGCCATAAATAAAGAATCTCTGCTGTCATTTCTTTACCGAAATCAGAGGAAAATCTGTTCAAGTTTCAATCTTAATCTAATCTCAATATTCCAAATATAAAGGATTATGAGGCCTGTTCCTTCTTGTTGAAAATTGTATTACGAGAATATAATTATTGACATTTAGGATCAGGGTTGAGATGAAACTTAGAACTCCGTGAGTTCAGTGAGCGACAAGGATAAATTAAGCTCAAATTACTAAGTTACAGCCCCATAAATACCCCATAAAAATAGGGATCTCCATAAAAGATTTTGAGGTTGGCTTAATCATCGGTACCTATATAACAGGTGCAAGTAGCCATTTGAATACATTAAGAAAAAGAAGCAGAGACTTTGAACAGAATTTTATTAGGAGAATAGACCTTGTGGATTTCAATGCAATCACGTTATCTTTTATACACAATAAAATGTTAACCATATTGTATTGTAACGATGTGTGAAAGAAGTTTGTGGTTATTCATTTAAGTAATACGTCTCGTATTAAAACGCTGGCGACCGTGACAGGACAGTATTGTCACTTTGTGGAAGTCTGTTCTTGTAAGTGTTATAACATATACTATAGTATGACTGCGACCGCTGTGCGGGGGACGAGGTAATGAAAGAGAAAGAAATAGTATGAATCAACAGCGAGAATGATACCGCCGTCAGCGCCTACGGTGGTTTCTCGCTCACTCTCAGCTAATGCTCTTTCTATCTCTTACTTTACCGCGTCCCCCGCTACGCTGTGCGTGCCATTGGAGCGGTACAGTGCTTGCGGTCAGTCTATACCACATAATATTACTAAGTGTGACTGTATTTACGATTAAAAGACACATTATTTCTAATATGTAATATAGTATTTTTTTGATGTTTATTTTATATTAAGGGTAACATTTGTAATTTAAAACGCCTTAGGAGTTGTTAAGACGCTAAGATGTTTCGGTGAGCGCAATATGCCTAAGGCGCGCTGTCATTATTTTCTATCAGGTGATATTAGCTATTGCGCGTACAAAGTGGAAGTTTATTGTAGTACCTGCTAATAAGATCGCACCGGGTATCATACCAGCTCTGTTCCGGAACTTCCGGAGTTTTGGATCATTTTTTTCTAATTTTTTTTCAATGTTCATTATTTATCACGATGTCTGACCTCAATGTAGACCTATATCATATAACATTAGGAAATCATAACTGTGAGTTGTGGCTACGCATTGTAACCCTCGTAGCGAGCATGTCTTAATATAACCTATTTTGATTAAAGAAAATATATATCGTTTGTTAAGTTACCATGTTCAGAATGGTTAATAATTTGTTTAAAAAAATATGTTTATTCCTAACTTTTGAGTATTTAACCTAGGGAGTTATACGGGCGCGGTCCTCTCCCGCTGAGGTACATGACAACTTATTGTGTTAATGTATTAGTTTGGTCTTGTCGATATAGTAATTTTGTCGTTTCTGTGTAGTAGACGATCAATCAGGTCCCCGTGCTAATCCATAAACCATTGCCAGGCTACTGACACTGCATAAAATGCCATTAAATTCTAGACTTTATTGTCCTATTGACCTAAAGTCCAATTTTATCATTTAATTTTCGACATTAACTGAATAATAGTAAAGTCGTAGAGTGACATTTTTGGCAGTCTCTGTGATATGATATTCCAAAATTAAATAAAAAGAGTTTAGTTAAAATTTTCATTCTCTCTGCAAGAAGTATTTTAATTTTGGACTTTAACTGCATTGCTTTAAAGTTTAAAATTAAATGGATTTTCTTAGCATGTTAGAACGACGGTGGGTTTACTTTAGCAGAATCAAGGCCCTGGTGTTGTCCACAAAATTACTTGTCATACATTTGCTTATTAACTTCGTAAATAATGTTGATGCGTGCTATACGTGTGTGCCTCCCCCGCCAAAAAACGATTGGAATTTTTTTCATAGGTACCTCCCGCGTTGAATACTCAAACGGGTTCAGAATTTGAAATTTATCTTTTGGTGACTTTTTTTCTTGATTTGTGGTTGAAGAGTTTAGGGTGTGCCCTGAGGCCTAGAGCCTTGGTGACCTCATATGTTTTGTTTACTTAGCTGTATAGTTATTATAATTACCTACATATTTTGATTTATTATTTTTCGTACAATACACGTTTAGTGGTAAGTAGATCAGAAGTACATATAATAAACCAATGTACATAACTTTATTGATGTTTTATTTTGACTTGTGTATAAAGTGTATTATTTAAGGAGGTAGGACACGACGGTATTTCCGTCCCAATTGAGCAGTCTGACTCGGGAAGTACCTCCACCCTACAGAATACCACGGCTATAATAACCTCGTGTTGTGTTTCCAAGTATACAAGTATCACCACCCCATCTCATCCGAAGGGTGTCGTAAGAGGCGACTAATGGAAACATACGCAAACCATATCACTGCGAGAGAAGGAAAACTCGAAATAAAACCCTGTACCAACCCGTCTGGCCAGCGTGGAAACAGTAGGCCAAAGCCTCCCAACATTGGGAGAGGCCTAGTCCAGCAGTGGACTGTGATGGGTTAGTTGATTTTGATTTGATTTGTTGTGTTTCCGGCGGTGAGTACTAGTAGCCAGAGCTCACTCTAGAGCTTTTGTGCTGTCAGTGAGAAGACCTTTGGTGTTACACACGTTCATAGGTCACGGTAAACACTTTCCATCAGGTGGCCCGTGTACTTGTCTGCCACCTAAGTTGTACAAAAAAGTATTGTTACGACAGCCGTCGATATCTCGAAAACTAATAATCGAATCTTCAAGAAATAAAAACGCATTGTTAGTGACGAGGTACTCTACCGAATGGCATAGAAAAATCTAGAATCGTCAACAAAAAGTCACAACCTACCTACGAGTACCTACACACTCTTTTGAATAAAAACAAACAATAGGTAAATATCGAGAATGTACTCGAAGGTCAGCGACGGCGGCAAAGAATAGGTATTTATCGCTCGCGAACTTTCTAGATAATTCGATCCTCCTAATTGAGAGGTATAAAAACATGCTCGCATAGCGACACGATTCATTCTGCCTTTGAGACCGAAAGCGAACACAGCGAACTTAAGCGACTGAAGAAGATTCTACCTGCGACCTGAGCAACGACTGTGGACTACTGTGAACTACTGAGCGACTGGAACTGTTGAAGAGTACTGTGTGTACTAGTGATTAAATTGTCTAGTTTGTGGTGAGCTAATAAATCTCTTCGTTGAGTAAACGGCATTTAATTGTACCCCGTGCACGTAACAGTATATAAAAAAATTATTCATATTCGACCACAATATGGGGTCCCCATAACTTGCAAGTCTGCATAACAGCTGAGTGGGCTCTGAAAGAAAGAAAATGCGTTTATTAGACACACACACAAAAACAAAATACGAAATAAAACCAATAAAATTGAATACTAAACATGCATAAAAAACACATATTCATTATTGATAGGTCGTTAAGTAAAACAAATACAAGAAAAAAAACAATTCTGGTAATACAGTATGATAATAATCTAGTGGTATAAAATCAGTTACAGTAACTGGCAACCTTACCATTATAAATTTTATCAGTAAATAAAACGCTTGGCAAATGTACGAGTGAGTGAGTACTTTTAAGCTATTGCATAGCTTTTATCGCGGGCCTTGAGCGTGGGGACCCCCCACTCCGAGCTCGCACGAATCGAGCCGAGCTGCTCCGAATTGCATAAGTTGTTAGTTTTCAAATTCAAATTCGGACTTGGACTCGGACTCAAATTCAAATTATATTATTATTTATATTTATTCAGTTGACAATATTATATTATGTATCTATCGCTCCCCGTCTTACCATAACACTGATATTTTTACAGACTCGCTTAGTTCACATCTAGACTCAATACCCTCAAAGAAAAACATTATTATAGCCGGGGATATCAATATTAATATTAGACCTAGGGAAGAAGAGAAATCTCCTGATAGGAAAAAACGTATGAGTTACATGGGTAAGCTTTCGGTGTATGGTATATTGGCTGGACACACAGAGATTACGAGAGAACCGAACTGCCTTGACCACTTTATGTTAAAGATTCACAAGAAAAAGACTTCTGCATCTATAGCCATTATACAAACCACTATTACTGACCACTACACTACATTATTGACTCTTTCAAAAATAAAAACCGATGGCCCCCCTAATAAAACAACCACTACAATAAATTTTGAACAAGCTCTAAACTACTTACAAGAAAATAAACTTGCAGAACTACTCTCTTGTCAAGATCCAAATTTAATCACAGACAAACTGATTCAAACACTAACCGACTCTATTAAAAGTAATACTATAACCACTAAAATTCCTAATAGTAAACGACTAATTAAACCTTGGGTCACTCCGGGATTATTGCGCTGTATTAATAATCGTAATAACTTACAAAAGAAATCTCGCAATGACCCTCATAATTTAGTATTAAAAATCACCTACTGCCGATATAGAAACTACTGCAATAACCTTTTAAAAAAATTGAAAAGAAAATATGAAAGAGAACTACTTGCTAATTCCCTCACAAACACTAAGTTACTCTGGAAAAATGTCAAGTCTCTTACATACACTAAAAAAATAAAAAATCCATGTACTGAATTGCTGAATATCAAAGCGACCCCTGTTGAATCTGTGAATGCGGTAAACAACTACTTTGTGGATGTTGGCAAAAAATTAGCTGAACATATCCAACCTGCACCGAATCATAACCCAAATGATCGACTCAAACTTTTGCCAACGCCGGCCAATTCTCTTGTGCTCTTAGACACCGACCCGGAGGAAGTAGAGAGAGTTCTGATGAGTATGAAAGTGGACAGTGCCCCAGGATGTGATAATATCTCCACCAGATTCTTGCAGTACGTTCGCAGGGAGGCCGTACCTATTCGTACACATCTTGTAAACCTTTGCTTTGCAAACGGTATTTTCCCAACCCCTTTGAAACAATCGATCGTAACTCCGATACACAAGGGAGGGAACAGAGACGACGTCAATAACTACAGACCTATCTCGGTTTTGCCAGCGATATCAAAACTAATAGTAAAATTAACCAATTTAAGACTCTCAAACTATCTAAATAACCAAAATTTACTATCAACGACACAATTTGGGTTCAGACAAGGAGTATCTATAGAGGATGCAGTCACTGCCCTGACAACCTTAGTTACTGAGCATCTTGATAAAGGAAGGAAATGTATAACAGCATTCCTAGATCTTAAAAAAGCATTTGACACCGTCTCTGTTCCGACCCTAGTGACTAAATTAGAAAAATACGGGATAAGAGGAATTCCCTTGGATTTTTTCAAGGATTACCTAACAAACAGAAAGCAGAGGATCAGAATAAAGCAATTTACTAGTAATGAAATATTAGTATCGTACGGCGTACCTCAGGGAAGCGTTTTAGGCCCCACATTATTCCTAATAGATCTCTGTAACTTAAAAGTTAACAACGCAAAGATATTTTCATACGCCGACGATACTGCTGTCGTGTTTCATGGCAACAACTGGTTCAACGCTAAGTGTAGTGCTGAGAAAGGCTTGGCCCAGATAGGTCTGTGGCTTAATGATAACCTATTGACCCTAAATACAGCCAAAACAAACTATATTTGTTTCACCATCACTGAACGTACACAACCAAAGGAAAGTCTAGATCTTCGAATTCATTCCTGCGGTGAACCTGTAAACTGCACCTGTCCAAAAATAAACAAAGTCGTAGAGACGAAATACCTCGGCGTCATAATAGACCAAAATTTGTCATGGTTCTCACATCTGGAACATGTAACAAAACGGATAAGAAAATTAGGCTGGATATTCAAATCCCTGAGACACGTGGTACCAATAAATTTAAATAATACAGCAAAACACTCTAGGAATATTTTAAATGAAATTTATATTGCCCTTGCACAATCCATACTTGTATATTGTATCACAGTGTGGGGTGGCGCTATAAAATCAAGGTTTATCGAGGTCGAACGAGCACAACGATCGCTGATTAAAATAATGTACTTCAAACCAATTAGATTCCCTACCCAAAACCTCTATTTAATTAGTAGCCTGCTCTCTGTCAGAAAACTTTATATTGCGCACACTATTTTAAAAAAACACAAAACCCTACCTTACAATACAAGTGCAAATCTCAGGAGGCGAAAGGATGTTGTAGTGGATGTACCAGTAACAAAATCTAGGTTTGCTGACAGGCAGTATAATATTCTTGCTGCTAAGCTATACAACAGAGTAAATACAACTATTCGTAGGTATATATAATAAACAAACACACGAAGGAAAAAGGGTCCTAACTGAATGGCTAAAAACATTGAGCTATGACGGCACCGAGGCGCTCATAAAGTAACTCATTCTTAAACACCCGCGCACACACACACACAAACACACACGCACACACACACACACACACACACACACACACACACACACACACACACAAACAAAAACACACACACACACACACACAGAGAGAGAGAGACAAAAATTGGTAACTTCTTGATTAACGTGTTTTTTTGTAACAATATTCTTGATATGGAAGAGCGGAGTGTCCTACTACAAGCATTTTTTGCTTAAAAGGAGGCTCCAATCACAAACCAATGTTGTTGTATTTTGATACCGAATAAAGAATTTTGAATTTGAATTTTGAATTTGAATTTTGAATTTGAATTTTGAATTTGAATTTTGAATTTGAATTTTGAATTTGAATTTTGAATTTGAATTTTGAATTTGAATTTTGAATTTGAATTTTGAATTTGAATTTATTATAATTGCATAAGTTCATAAAAAATGCTATGCAATAGCTTTACCGCGGCAGTCCCCGAGTGCCACACGTCTTTTATTTTTTAATTCCTCGAATGCAGCCTTTTAAACGAGGAGAAGCCTTGCGTGTAATTTTTTATAAATCTCGATTTTTACTAATACAGTCAACGTCAGAAAATATATCCCGAGGTCAAACTCCAAACTAAAAATGACAGCTCCAAATTCATCAAAACATGTATAATACACTACCATATAATATGCACAGGTGTTCTTTGGTATCTTTTGAGGATTTACAACACATGCATGCTGTAAAGGAGGAGCTCAAATTCACTAATCATATTAAAAAATCTTGATACATTTTGGCTTAAGTTTTCGTCCCATTTTCACAAAAATGTAAGACACGTTCCATCAAACCATTACTGGTACGGGATGGCAGGATGACGACCATGTTGTATCTTTTCGAACACTTGAGTGGCTTAGACCTTACTTAGAATTGTGAACGTACCCTGTATCAGTAAAGAGGAATAATTAAGAATTTTTATACATAAAAACTTGAATTCCCACCAATTACGGAAAATAAAATAATACCGCAATGCGCCCTTCTTCGTGTTGGCGCTAAAACTTCGCCAAGGGACTTATTTTAGATCGCGTACTCTACCTAATTAGTTAGAGTTAGGCCTAAGTATAATTTGTGATTTTAGGACTTAGGCCTAAGTTTCATTAGTACTTTTTGAAGAATGGCAATATTTTGAACAAGAAGTTGACATTATTTTAATTGACGTGATTTTTTTGACAACTCAATCTTGTCAAACGCCATTTTCCCGTACACTGTAGATTCTGTAGAATGTTAAAAATGTTTGAAAATAATGCATTTACTGCTAATAAAATGACTCATTCGTGAATATTTTTAATTTAAACAGTAAATAAAAGTATTTCTAATTTTGTTTTCAAGATATATAACGTTAAACCGATCATTTTCGTGTGTTTAAGTCACACTTCCTGTGGGAACTATTAATTATACTCGAGTTTATTGCGAATTTTTAAGTGATAAACCATGTCTGTGAGTGAAAAAGTGTCGTTATCGGACGCTTTGAGCAATGTGGATGTATTGGACGAACTAACATTACCGGGTAAACAAATTATTTAATTATTTATGGTGAATTAAATTCGTCATAGTCGCTAGGTGCGGCCGATATGGTTAGCGATAGTACATGTATGTTTGATATTCTATAAGATCTATTTTTTTATAAACTTCGTCGATAAACGGACTATTCAATTCGAAAATATTTTTTCAATTCGAATCAGTAGTTCCTGATTAGCGCATTCAAACAAACAAACTCTTAAGCTTTATAATATTAGTATTTTCACATAGGGTTTAACTCTTAGACCAAGTTATTTGTTGTGGGATACATAAGTGCAACTGTACTATGTACTGTACGTGAGGTATACAATAAGTACACCTTCGCGTAGGACTGGCTGAAAACAGCTATATGCTGAGCCAGAACCTTTTCGGTTGCTGCGTGAGGTACACAAAAAATACTAAATTGTATGATTGTTTTATTTAACGCCTTCTGTACTGTATATTTAGAAGTGTATAGCTAGAATATATTAGACTCAGCCTCAGATATATGGCTGGAGTTAACAATAGTGCCTGGAAGACGGCATTAGGCTCACCCCCTATTACGTGGGACTGAATTCAATGATTGGTGAACTGTGGGTGTTAATTCACCTTCCCCTAATCCACCAGGGGTAAAGGCATGATTATATGTATGTATGTAAATATATATTTTTTTGTTTCTTTTATTCTTTGCATACATATATAAATAAACATATATATGCACAGTTGGCTAAAAATTAAATAATATCAACATACATACACTCACATCAATTTCTCTCTGGGGCATCATGACTCTATCTTTACATACTTCACAAGATTCTTCTACGTACATTAATCTTTTCATGCAAGCCTTCGGTTTCGAGTTCTTATGTCTCTCTAGACAAGTGGCAATTTGTAGGACAGTATATTGTAGCATAGAATGACAAATGTATGGCATATGACAGTCATCCACATGTCATACATGTCAAATACCATACATGCGTGGCTCAGCCATCCTTTTTACGAAATTTGATTAATATGTTCAATGTGTGTTGGGCAGATTTTTATTGCAATTAAACTTGCGATTAACCCGACCGCCATGTAAATTTCAAATTTCTTTTGTTATGAACAATATTCATGTAAACGCAACATAGACCTAGATAAATGCGATATTTTCTTGCACTCCATACACATACACTATGCTTGATTGACGTATCACGTCACTTGCAAGTACGATTTTGTATAGAACATTTTTGGGCGGCACAAGAAAGTTAATTTTCAGAATAAAATATCGTTAAAACTATTTATCATACAAATATTTCAGTAGTTCTTTATATTATTATAAAGTGTTCATTTCTTGAGAATAAGAAAATATAGTAAAATAGCGTATTGCGAGGTTTATCCAAAGCCATGGCTAATAAATTCCTGTCACATATACACCATGATATCAAGGAAAACAATACTAAATACCAATTGAAGGCATACTCCTTATCTACTAATGACGCAATTACTCTGTAAATATTGTACATCGAAGCTGATTTGGTCACATCTTTATGTTTTGTATACCAATTAGGTGGCAGACAAGCACACGGCCCACTTAATGGAAAGTGGTTGCCGTGGCCTATGGACGTTTGTAACACCAGAGGATTCACAGTTGCACTGTCAACCCTGTAAATACAGAGTTTCGGTGCCGTCAGTGTAGAAGACAAAGCAGGACAAGCCTTTAGTCTTCCCACTGACAGCACAAATTCTCCAGTGAGCTCTGGCTACCCTACTCACCGCTGGGAACACAACACGAAGTTATTATAGCCGCGGTATTCTGTAGGGCGGAGGTACTTCCCCAGTCGGACTGCTCAATTGGACGGAAATACCGTTGTGTCCTACCTCCTCTTGTCAAACTAGTATTCCGCACGCGCCTGAGTGTTCTCTGTGTGTCCTCTGTAGCGTGGCGGTAGTTTGTTGGCAGCGCGAGTGTGACTCCTTTGGTGCTGCACACGTCCATAGGCCACGGTAACCACTTTCCATCAAGTGGACCGTGTGCTTGTCTGTCAACCCGGTGGTATAAAAAAATAGTATACTCATAATTTTGTTTACTGTACGCAGATGAGCAGCCTTGCATCGAAGCCGCACCCTGCTCCATCCTGTACCAGGCTAATTTTGATACAAACTTCGAAGACCGCAATGGGTTCGTCACAGGCATCGCCAAGTACATCGAGGAGGCTACAGTTCACGCCAACTTGGTAAGGAGAATGTTTTATAACATAACATAAACTCACGCCTATATCCCCGAAGGGGTAGGCAGAGGTACTAGCACCCACATTTCTCCAGTTTATGTTTAGGTCCCAATGTAATAGGTGACGAGCCTATTGCCATTAACCGGGCACATATAAAGCTGCGATAAATACACACATAACTTCGGAAAGCATCGAAAAGTCATTGGTGTGTGCCATGGTAAAACCTGGGATCGAACCCGAGATCTCGTCTCAGCAGTCCATTACCTACTAGGCTACCGCGTTTTATTATCTTTATAAATTGACTTAAGTGGAGAATCGATTTGATTGGACAAATTCCGGCCAGAAAACGAACCTGATATCTTTCGGTCGTAAGGCCGACTGTTCAACCACCAGTCTACCGACGTTTAATTGCTGTATTGATGCTAAATTGAACCGTTATTAAGACGGATATATGTATAGAAGAATTTTGACGGTTTCAGGCGAAGGTTCGGTGGCTCAATGATCAGAGCATTCCCTTTTTAAGGGACGGATCGCGGGTTCGAAGCCCGAATGGACAGATTAAATTTTTTCTATTTTAATCGATTTGAATATACATGCAGATTATTTGGAATTCTATCGGCAGTCACCAAAGACTGCTTCGAATGATTTATAGGGTTTCGTACGTCAAAAGGAAAAAACGGAGTCCTTTTTTTTTTTTCTTCTATGGCGATCACAACGATTCCGCCAACAACTCAGTTTTTATACACTGATCGAAATAACTTGTGAAAGTACAAGTGACAATAAACAAAATTTCTTTTCCATACAAACAGTTGATTTAGAAAGAGGCCAAAAGGTTTATGGAGTGTTGAAATACCTGAAAAGAGGAGACATCATTAAAGTAGACACAATGTTAAGTGGTAGAGCAAACGGCGCCTAGCGCGCCTTCCCGTTTCCGGGGTCGAGTTGGGGACTCTGTAGTCCCCACACCCGAGAAGAGGGCCAGATCGTTAGAGATGGCCCTGGGTCGGCCGGGGTGCGAGGGATATGCCTGTCAACCTCACCTTCGGCAACCAAAACGACCCACAGGCGGCGTGCGTTTTAGTCGGTTCGAGTCCGACATAACCTCCTCCACCGGCTCCGGTGGGGAGGTATCCGTGGGGATTTTGCGCACGTAAAAAAAAAAAAAAAGTGGTAGAGCAAACGAGCACAGTTTTACAGGATCTATGAAGTAACATAATGTATAAATGAGTGAGGAATTGACATAAGTCAGGAGGGTGTTAAAGTTGGCAGGAAGAGGGAAATCGTTTGAGGGAAGGAGATCATATAGGGATCCATTCAACCTAGAACATGAGAAGAAAATGTGGTCAGGAGTTCCTTCGTCCAAGCTCTGTGTGAAACGGAGTACTTGTAGGATCACTTCGTTTTTTTTTTATAGGACACGTCAATTAGATACCGCCTCATCTGATAGTAAGCTGAAGGCAAAGTTTCAGATAAGAGGGTCACCATTACTTACATATACCATGCTACAATGGTGACACTGAGCTTGACGGCCTCAATGAATCACTGCAGTCCATTGCTGGACATAGGCCTCTCTCAATGTGCGCCATTTTAACTAATAGTCTGCCTTCCGCGTACAGTCTGTGTCCCAGCCACCTTTTTCTGGTCGTCCGTTCATCTGGCTAGAGTGTGTCCTATCTTCCGTATGCATTCTCGAGGTCTCCATCATATGCTTTTTCACGCCGCGTTTGAAGGACCCGGGACTGTAGGACGAAGGAAACACGTGAGCTGGTAACGAGTTAAAGGCCTTAATGGTGCGACAAAGGAAAGAGTCACCGAACCGCTTGGTTCTCGATTGGATATAGGTGTGAGCCGAACTTGCCCGCCGAGGGTTCAGTCACCTAAGCTACATAAGTCTTAATATATTTTGATTGCATTGAAATAGAAGTTTTTTTTTATGAAGGACACGCCAACTTGACTTCTCCTCGCCTGATGGTAAGCTAAAGGCAAAGTCTCAGGAAAGAGGGTCACCATTACAGACACTAAGTGTTACAATGGTGGCACTCAGCTTGGCGGCCTCATCTGATGCTTTTTCACGCCCCGCTTAAAAGCCCCAGGACTGTAGGAAGAAGGAAACACGTGTGCTGGTAATGAATTCCAGGTCTTGGTGTTGCGGCAAAGAACGAACCGCTTGGTGCTTGCTCGTATATTCTGCACAGTGTGGGGGTGACATCTAAGGCCTGCACGTGTTGTCCTTTTTGTTTAATTTTAATTTTTGCTCAGTTTCAAAACGTTATAAACTTGAGTATGCGGTATGAATTTCAACTTGATACCATCATGCATTCCTGAGAATAACGTCTTGACAGACAGACAGACAAACGGACAGACGGATAACGAAGTGATCTTATAAGGGTTCCTTTTTTTCCTTTTGAGGTACGGAAACCTAAAAAAAGATTGCAAACTATTTGCTCTAAAACTTCTTTAATTAATTCTTGTCTATCTCTTCCAGAACGAACTGCTAGAAGAAGGCAACGCCCACGCAGTGATGCTGTACACCTGGCGATGCTGCAGCCGCGCCATACCGCAGCCTCGGTCCAACGAGCAGCCTGACAGGGTACACATCTACGAGAGGACTGTGCAGGTCTTGGCCCCTGAGGTGGACAAACTACTGCAGTTTATGTACTTCCAGGTTTGTAGCTATTAAATCTAGTGTCTACTTTTATGTTAGTAGCAGGAGAAAATAATAAAAATAAGGCATGTGGTACCCGGCAGAGTAGAATTTGAAACGCCCCATCTCTTCCCATGCGGTGTCGTACAAGACTAAGGGAAAGAGCTGTTTAACATCAGACAGATATATACAGCCCAGACTCATACTCAGATGCATGTCTCGAGTCAATAATAGTGCCCGGAAGATGGCAATAGACTCACCCCCTATTACGTGTGAACGAATTTAATGGTTGGTGAAATGTGGCTGTTAATTCACCTCTGCCTAACCCTCTGAGGATAAAGACGTGATTATATGTATGTATGTAAAAAAAATACATTAAATTTACGTTGAATACACTGTTTAAAAAAATTACATAACATATACTCACGCCTATATTCCCGAAGGGGTAGGTCGAGAGAGGAAAAAATTAACATTCTCAATTCCTTCAACAGCGTAAAGCGATCGAGCGTTTCTGCGGGGAAGTCCGGCGCCTCTGTCACGCGGAGAAGCGCCGCGACTTCGTATCGGAGGCTTATTTGCTGACGCTGGGCAAATTTGTCAACATGTTCGCCGTGTTGGACGAGCTGAAGAATATGAAGAGTTCTGTCAAAAATGATTATTCTACTTATAGAAGGTAATTTTTTATATCCAATATGCGTGATTTATGATAACTTTGTAGGAGGTAGGACCGCCCGGTTGAGCAGTCCGACTGGGCAAGTACCTTCACCCTACAGAATACCACGGCTATAATAACCTCGTGTTTTGTTCCCGGCGGTGAGGCCGGAGCTCACTGGAGAGTTTTTGTGCTGTCAGTGGGAAGACCAAAGGCTTGTCCTGATTTTGTGTTCTGCACTGAAGGCACAGAAAATGTCTGTTCTTACAGGGTCGACAGCACGGGTGTGTCTCCACTCCCACTGTTGTTACACACGTTCATAGGTTGCGCTGGCCACTTTCTATCAGGTGGGCCGTGTGCTTGTCTGCCACCTATTTATTTATTTATTTATTTATTTATTCAACTTTATGCACAGTAATTTTGTACAAAGGCGGACTTAATGCCAAAGGCATTATCTAACAGTCAACCTTAGGGTGATGCAGAGATACATTGAGGTAGGTGCAGTGCACTATGACCACAATAATAATACATACATTATACATACACACTATAATACATAAGAAATTCATACACATACTTTTAAATATATTTACTTACATATTACTTACTTATACTTACTACTTATATATATACTTATATATATTCGTATAATATATACTTATATAATATAAACTTACCTATACTTACATAATTATACATAATGACAAAGTATTTCTAACATTAAGGTTTTACATATTACTATGACTAGGGGCTACTGTAGTAGAGCTGACGTACTTTGTACTTGAATGTTGCACGGTTAGTAGTCATCCGGATTTCGAGAGGAAGCGCATTCCAGAGGAGAATTGCTTGCACGAGGAAAGAAGAATGAGTTAGGCTGGAACTATGAGTAGGACAGTGGAGAAGACGGTTGTCAGCTGACCGCAGATTTCTGTTGTGATGAGAACCAAGTAGCTGAATATGAGATGATAAATAAGAGGGGACATTAGGAGTGGCTAAAATTTTATGTATCATCATCACCGCCCTCAAGCTGCGTCGCTGACGTATCGGCAACCATCCTAACTCCGAACGATGAGCTGAGACGTGATCATATTTCCTAAGGTTAAAGGTGAATCGAATGCAATTGTTGAGAAGGCGGTCGAGTTTATTGAGCAGATCTGCATTCAGGTCGAGATAGCATACATCACCATAGTCCACGATTGGAAAGATTAGCGTTTGCATTAGCATTGCCTTGGTTTTGGTTGGTAGCAAATTTTTGAGGCGATAAAGACTACGCAGCATTCCTGTAACCCTCTGACAGACCTTTGTAACTTGAACTTGCCAGTTCAAGGTGGAGTCAACATTCAATCCCAGATTTTTGACACTATGCGTGACAGGAATAATTCTTCCGTTGAACTTTATTGTTGGCAGAGTTGCACTGTCTACCTTATTCATCCTATGGCTACTTCCAATTAAGATACTCTGGCATTTATCGGGGTTAACAGAAAGACCAAACCTGTCACACCAAACGCCTATTGAGCGCAAATCGGAATTAACTCTGTCAATAGCCTCTGAAAGGTTCTCCACGCGGGCTTGGCTGTATATCTGTAGGTCATCGGCATACAAATGATACGCACACTGAAGTTCAGAGGTAATGAGGTTAATGAATATAGAGAATAAAAGAGGTGAAAGAATACCGCCTTGCGGAACACCAGAGTCGAGGTTGCGCCAGCTAGATGAAATTTCGTCTGCGCAAACCGACTGTTGGCGTCCACGAAGATATGAAGAGAACCACTCCAGCTCGTCGGCTGAGATCCGAAGATGGGCTAGTATGGCTAAAAGGATGTCGTGATTCACGCAATTGAACGCATTTGAGAAATCCACTAACACTAGCACTGTGATACAACCTTTCTCTATTCCGTCCCTGACATCTCCCGTTACTTTAAGGAGTGCGGTTGTAGTGCTGTGTCCCGGTCTGAACCCGGATTGTAATGGACTTAGTATCCCATTGGAGTGCACATAGTTGGACAGCTGGCGATGAACACAGGCTTCTAATACCTTGGATAGGAAAGGGAGAATGGAAATAGGACGAAAGTGATTGGGAAGAGAGGGATTGGAGATTTTAGGAAGAGGACGCACATAAGCTTTACGCCACAAGTCAGGAAATTGACCAGAGTCAAGTGAAAAGTTGATGATGTGTGTTATAGCGGGAAGGAGTTGGTCCATGATAGTGGTTATCATACGGCGACTAATGTCATCACAGCCGACTGCCTTTGACTTAATTGCGAGAATAGTCTTCTTGATCTCCGCCGACGTGACTGGAGTGAATTGAAAAGGTTCGTAATTGGGACTGGGCACCTATGTTGGGTGAAAAAAAAACTTTCTGCTTTTTATTTTTTTTTCGCCTAATTAATGCTTCCACACGATTTTACTATCGAAACTGTCTTCATATTTTTTTTATCCGAAACGATTTATAAAATTACCTAGTGGTATGGGTAATAGACTGCTGAGACGAGGTCTCGGGTTCGATCCCAGTGTGTATTTATCGCAGGCTTATAAGTCCGGGCACTTATAAACCTTAATGGTAATAGGCTCGGCACCTATTACATTGGGACCTAAACATAAACTGGCGAAATGTGGGTGCTAGCACCTCTGCCTACCCCTTCGGGGATATAGGCGTGAGTTTATGTTATGTTATGTTACCTAGTATATAATCAAATTTGCTTTCTACAGAGCTGCCCAGTTCCTCAAAGTGATGTCAGACAGCCAGAGCCTCCAAGAGTCGCAGAACCTGTCTATGTTCCTCGCCACGCAGAATAAGATCAGGGACACCGTGAAGGATGCTCTCGAGAAGATCAACGGTAAGATTTTACTGAGACTTTTTTATCAGCCAGCTCTTTTCTGGGACTTTGCCTTCAGCTTACCATCAGGCAAGGCGAAGTCCAATTGACGTGTCCTATAAAAAAAAAAAAAACCTTTATATGTGAAGTTCATTTTTTTTAAAAGAATATTAGTAACTGCCATTACTAATATTCCCTCTAATCTTTTATTTTATTTTATTTTTAATATAGGTCACACCAACTTGACCTCACCTCGCCTAAAGCTAAAGGCAAAGTCTCAGGTCACCATTACAGACACTAAGTAATGTTACAATGGTGGCACTCAGCTTGGCGGCCTCGTCAGATGCTTTTTCACGCGCCGCTTATAGGACCCGGGACTGTAGGAAGATGGAAACACGTGTGCTGGTAATGAATTCCAGGTCTTGGTGGTGCGGCAAAGAAAAGAGTCTCCGAACCGCTTGGTTCTTGCTCGTATATTCTGCAGTGTGAGGGTGACATCTAAGGCCTGCACGTGTTGTCCTATGTAGGAAAGGAGATGTTGGGATTAGTTGGAAGAGCTCATCAGAACACTCACCATGGTAGAGACGGTAAAATACATCTTCCGCTAAAATTGCTTGTGCTAGGAGTGGGTTTACGTCATCCGATCAAGAACCAAGCGGTTCGGAGACTCTTTCCTCTGTCGCACCAACAAGGCCTGGAATTCATTACCAGCTCACGTATTTCCTTCTTCCTACAGTCCCGGGGCTTTTAAGCTGGGCGTGAAAAAGCATATGATGAGGCCGTCAAGCTGAGTGTCACCATTGTCACACGGTATGTGTAAGTAATGGTGACCCTCTTTTCTGAGACTTGGCCTTCAGCTTACCATCAGGTAAGGCGAAGTCTAATTGACGTGTTCTACATAAAAAAAAAAACGATTTGAGTCACTCCAACCCTAGACTACAACTGTCAAAGCGGGACCATGGCTATCCTTGATTTTTTTTTTCATTTTTGAAGGTAGGTTGAGATTTTTAAATGTTTTGTGCTTACAGGTTACGAGGAGTTACTGGCCGACGTAGTGAACATCTGCGTGCATATGTTCGAGACCAAGATGTACCTCACTCCTTCGGAGAAACACATGCTTGTCAAGGTGATTTCCATTGCAGATTACAGCTTCATATACACATAACATAAACTCACGCCTATATCCCCGAAGGGATAGGCAGAGGTGCTAGCACCCACATTTCGCCAGTTTTTTTTTTTTATACCACTAAGTTGGTAGACAAGCACACGGCCCACCTGATGGGAAGCGGTTACCGTGGCCTATGGACGTATGCAACACCAGGGGTGTCACACTCGTGCTGCCGACCATGAAGAAACCTTCTGATGCCCCTCTTGAAGAACCCCATATTGTAGGCGCTTGGGAAAACCGCAGCAGGGAGTTCATTCCACAGCTTGAGTGTGCGTGGGATGAAGTTTCTTTCATACCGCACAGTGCGCACCGTCTCAGGTCGCAATGTGTGGGGATGAATTCCCTGCCTATGGCGAGAGGTGCGATGAAGCTACGGGCATCATGTCAAACAATTCATCTGAGCACAAACCATTGTATAGGCGGTAGAACACACACAGTGAGGCAAAATCCCTCCTAAGGCTAAGAGGTTCCACTCTACCTGTGAGTATGGGATTGTTAACCAGCCTCATCGAAATGTCATTGGTGTGTGCCATGGTAAAACCTGGGATCGAACCCGAGACCTCGTCTCAGCAGTCCATTACCCATACCACTAGGCTACCGCGGTTATTACAACTAGTCAACGCCATTCTGAAGGTCATCAGTGAGAAGCCGTGTTGCGCTATCACGGCGCATTGGGTGCGTATACATATGCGTGTTCCCTGTGCGTCAGGAGGGCGGGGCCGGTATATGAACTGATTTTTTTTTTGGGATTTTGTGTTATTTTGTTAATAACATAGCTTTTAAGTGTGTACTACTAACATTGTTTATGGATCAAGGTCCGAAATAAAGTTTTATTATTATTATTATTATTATTATTACAGATTTTTATTCATGTTATAATTTTAAAATTTGCTCTAACTAAACAATAGATTCTAGAAAAAAGTGGCATATGACTAAAGCTATCCTTGATATTTTCTTGTTTAATACTTTTTCAAGAAAGATTTTTTAATTCAACTTACTGCAACACACATCATTTGACTAATAACAGTACTTATATATAAAATATACAACAAAAACTTAAACTAATTATAATTTTTTGTGACGGCAACACTGACCAATGTTTCCTTCCCTATCTCAGCCATTGCATTATTCTGAAAGTCATCAACGTAATTTTTTATTTAGCTAGCCTCAAACCTCATGTCACTCCCTTTGAGCCCGTAATTTTTTAGTCATATGGAACATTATCCGATTTGTTGATCACTGCTCTGCTCCGTTAAGTAGTAGCGTGAGCCTCCCCCCCATCCCCTCCTCCCCCCCACCGTGGCCGGTGGGAAAGGTTATGTCGGACTCGAACCGAATAATACGCATGGCGCCTGTGGGTCGTTTTTGGTTGCCGAAGGTGAGGTTGGCAGGCATATCCCTCGCATCGCAGCTGACCTAGGGCTACCTCTCTCGAGCTGGCACTCCTCGAGATATTGTTTATATCCTAAACATTGTTAAAATTGTTTGTGATAAATAATAAAATAAATCGATATATAGCCTTAAACCTTCGTCGATAAACAGACAAGAAGGAATTCAATTCGTTCAAGTAGTTCCTGAGATTAGCTAGTTCATACAAACATACAAACTCTTCAGCTTTATAACGTCAGTATAGGTTTTGGGGCAGGCAACAACTTATAATAATTTACGGGATCCTGAAGATCTTGTCTCACCACTATTGTTTGAAACCGAAAAACACAAGTAGAAACGTGGGAGTAATATACACATCTGCTTATCCCATTAACAATGTACACACATACATACATATAATCACGCCTTTATCCCCGGAGGGTTAGTCAGAGGTGAATTAACACCCACATTTCACCAATGATTGAATTCAGTCCCACGTAATAGTGAGCCTATTGCTGTCTTCCGCGCACTATTGTTGACTCGACCAATGCATCTAAAGCTGAGTCTGGACTGTATATATCTGTCTGATGTTAAACAGCCATATCCCTTAGTCGCCTTGTACGACACCGCATGGGAAGAGATGGGGTGGCCCTAATTCTACTCTGCCGGGAACCACACGTCGGTAACAATATACGACTGTGAAATAAACAAATGGTTCTATTTCAGGTAATGGGCTTCGGGCTGTTTCTTATGGATTCCGAAGTGTGCAACATCAACCGTTTAGATCAAAAGAAAAAGATACGACTGGATCGCATCGACAGGATTTTTAAGGTAACCAAACAACTAAGCTACCAATAAACCAACTAACGACCACTTAACTACTTAACCAACCACCCAACCAATAAACCAACCATCTAACTAACCAACCAACTAATTAACTAACCGTCCAACTAACCAACCAACCATCTAATTAACCAACCAACTAATTAACTAACCATCCAACTAACCAACCAACCAACCATCTAATTAACCAACCAACTAATTAACTAACCGTCCAACTAACCAACCAACTACTCAACTAACTACCTAACTATCCAACCAACCAACCAATTAACTATCCAACTAACCAACCACCTAACCGATCATCTCCTCAACCAACTACCTAACCACCAACCAAACTTCCAACCAACCAACCAACCAACCTACCAACCTACCAACCAACCAATCTACCAACCGACCCACCATCTAACTAACCAACCACCTAACGAACCAACTGACCGTCCAAATTATCAACCAGTCAACCAACTAACCGACCATAACCAAGTTAATAATAGACCTACCGTAACTGCTGTACCGCGCCCTAGGTACGCGCGGTGTGGCGGGGGGACGAGGTAAAGATCTTTCTTTACTTACTGACTTTAGACAAGAAAGAGTAAAGAGTACATACAAGTCGAGAACGAGCGAGATAGCGCCGTGAGCGTTGGCGGCGAACCGACCAATAATAACGACCGATTGGTCGATTAAAAAAAAAATTATACCACTTCGTTGGCAGACAAGCTCACGGCCCAACTGATGGAAAGTGGTTACCTTGGCCTGTGGACGTGTGCAACAGCAAGGGAGTCATACTCGCGCTGCCAACCCTGTAAGCACAAGAGTTTCTGTGCCGTCAGTGTATAAGACAAAGCAGGACAAGCTTTTGGTTTTCCCACTGACAGCACAAAAACTCTCAAGTGAGCTCTGGCTACCCTACTCACCGCCTGGAACACATCACGAGGTTATTATGGCCGCAGTGTTCTGTAGGGCGGAGATACTTCCCCAGTCGGACTGCTCAATTGGACGTAAATACCGTCGTGTCCTACCTCCTTTAAACCTGATCTGACGGCCGATAGGTCGATACTCTTTCTGACTAGCCGCGCATATCTTAGCGCAGTACAGCGGTTACCGTCAAACTATGATAAAAATATTCTATACGTTTTTTTAGAATTTGGAAGTCGTCCCCTTGTTTGGTGACATGCAAATAGCTCCGTTCAACTATATCAAGAGGTCCAAGCATTATGATCCTAGCAAGTAAGTTACCAACCAACCAACTGATCAATTCACCCATACTAAACACCCTGATTTTATAATCCTTTCGGATAATACAATGGTTTGTGCTCAGATGAATTGTGAGAGTATTCTTGTTGTTGTGTATATATATATTTGTCTGACTCTCTGTACGTTGTGTGTTTGTGAATAAATGTTTTTTCTTTCTTTCTTTCTTTCTTCTTCTTTCTTATTTTATTATTGCAAAATAAACGCATTTTTTTTTCTTTCGTTCAAATAAAGAGAGTTACAGAACAAAGTGGAGCATCCTGTATATACACGACGAGTCGCACAAAAAAAACTGGCTATTGTGGGGGCGAGGAATTGCTACGGCGAGCGGACGAGTACATTCCTTGTACCGCGTCTTATCAATTCTTTGCCTACCCTCATGCGAGAGAAAATTAATGTGAGGAACATTAAATATAAGCTCAAGTCTTATCTTTTAGCGGAATTGTAGATACGACTTTGACTGCTTCATTGTAAACTGTTTAGGTGTTTTGTTTACGACGATTATGGTTTCTCCTTTTTTTATTTATAAGATTGTAATGTTTTATACTGAAGAGAGAATCGCATATGTCGCACACAAGCTCCAGTAGCTTTAGAGGCACAATAAGTCTATTTTTTTGTTAAATATGTATTCCGATAGTTAAATAAAATAAAAAATAAAAAAGTAACTTCCCGGCAGAGTAGAATTTGGCTACTAGCTCTGCACCACCCTATAGTAGACTGGCAGAGAATGCCTACGGCATTAAGTCCGCCAATGTAATAATAATAATAATTATTATAAATATTCTTTGTTGTACACCAAAATACACAAATGAACATGGATTTTCTACATAATAATGTACAATGGGCCTTATTGCAAACAACAATCTCTTCCAGGCAACCTTTGGATGGACAGGAGTGTATAGAAATAAAATAAATAAATAAATAAAATTAATTTGGACCACCCCATCTCTTCCCATGCGGTGTCGTACAAGGCGACTAAGGGATAGGGCTGTTTAACATCAGACAGATATATATAGCCCAGACTCAGCCTCAGATGCATGGCTCGAGTCAACAATAGTGACCGGAAGATGGCAACAGGCTCACCCCCTATTACGCAGGATCGAATTCAATGATGGGTGTTAATTTAGCACTGCCTAACCTTCCAGGGATAAAGGTCTGATTATATGTATGTATGTGTTAATTTTGCGATTTTTTTATACATAATAAACTCATGCCAATATCTCCGAAGAGTGCTAGCACCCACATTTCGCCAGTTTATGTTTAGGTCCCAATATAATAGGTGGCGAGCCTATTGCCATTAACCGGGCACTTATAAACCTGCGATAAATACACACATAACTTCGAAAAGCATCGAAAAGTCATTGGTGGGTGCCATGGTAAAATCTGGGATCGAACCTGAGACCTCGTATCAGCAGTCCATTACCCATACCACTAGGCTACAGCGGTCAATATAAATATATATATATATATATATAATGGATGGGAATAATGGGTACATGGGTACCAGTGATAGGATTAATGTAGGGGGGTTATAAAAAGTGTTTTTTTTTTGTTTTTTTTTATACCCCTCAGGTGGCAGACAAGCACAAGGTCCACCTGATGGAAATTGGTTACCGTGGCCTATGGACGTGTGCAAAACCAACGGAGTCACACTCGCGCTACAGACCCTGTATGCACAGTCTCTGTGTCGTCAGTGTAAAAGACAAAGCAGGACAAGCTTTTGATCTTCCCACTGACAGCACAGAAACTCTCCAGTGAGCTCTGGCTACCCTACTCACCGCCAGTATGATTTTGCTATCGAAACTGTGTCCAATATTCCAATAAATATTTAGTTCCAATAAAGATTTTTAATTAAAAAAAAATCCTTGTTATATACTTAGGTGAAAACGAGGGGTTAGCCTTTATTCTTATCACTTTTTACAGATGGCCGCTATCATCAAGCCCTAATCCCCCGTCTCCCCAAGCTGATCTGATGGTCCACCTGCCTCAGATCCGAGAGGAACACCAGAATTATATATCTGAGCTGGCTAGATACAGTAATGAGGTAAGTCTTGAGTATTTTTTTTTTGTTAACACTAGCTTGAAGAACAGGTATCATGCAAGAAGAGGTATTATAGAACTCTCACAAAATCTCTGTTGTGGCGGCTATCAATCCTATAGATTAGCTGGGCAGTTTTTTTTAAATCTATGACACGCTAATTTGACTTCACCTCGCCAGATGGTAAGCTAAAGGCAAAGTCTCAGGAAAGAGAGTCACCATTACAGACACTAAGTAATGTTACATTGGTGGCACTCAGCTTGGCGGAATTATCAGATGCTTTTTCACGCCCCGCTTAAAGGCCCCAGGACTGTAGGAAGAAGGAAACTCGTGTGCTGGTAATGAATTCCAGGTCTTGGTGGTGCGGCAAAGAAAAGTCTCCGAACGGCTTGGTTTTTGTTTTGCTTTACTTCTTTTTTTTTACGTGCGCAAAATCCTCACGGAAATGCCCCCCCCCCCCACCGGAGCCGGTGGGTGAGCTTATGTCGGACTCGAACAGACCAAAACGCACGACGCCTGTGGGTCGTTTTCGGTTGCCGAAGGTGAGATTAACAGGTATATCCCTCGCACCCCGGCCTACCCAGGGCCATCTCTCTCGATCCGGCCTTCTCCTGTGTCAATACACACTCCACGTATTTCTCGTAATCGTTCTCCTCTCGCACCGAGAGCACAGCTATTTATACACCAATCTCTTACCATCTCTTTCTCCTACAGGTAACAACTACCTTCAAAGAAGCTGGCTCCGACGCAGAAAACAGAGCGGTCACAGAGCTGTGTCTCCGGGGGCTGCAGCTGCTGTCTTCATGGTGTTCAGTCCTCACGGAGCTCTGCTCCTGGAAGCTGCTGCATCCCACTGATCATGCTAGCAACCCTAGATGCCCTCCGGATGCTGAGGAATATGAGAGGGTAAGATCGTTGTAATATACCGTGATGAAATGTTTTTTTTTTTAAAAAGGGCGTGTTCTCTTATAAGCGTCAGGAATGATAATCGCGGAAAATCCCCACGGATACCCCACTGGAGCTGGTGGGGGAGAGTTTATGTCAGACTCGAACCGACTAAAACGCACGCCGCCTGTGGGTCGTTTGGTTGCCGAGGTTGAGGTTAACAGGCATATCCCTCGCACCTCGGCCGACCCAGATTCACCTCTCTCGTCCTGGCCCTCTCCTCGGGTGAGGGGACCACATAGTCCTCAACTCGTCCCCGGAAAGGTGGAAGCTGTTCAGCTTTATAAGTGTAAGTTATTTATATTTAGTCCGACGTTTTGACTACCTTTCAGCAGCCATGATCACGGGGTGACTTACCGAAATAGTTAAACGTAATAACAACTTATAAATCGCAGGAGAATAATTTAAAAAGTGGTTTTGTTTCAATACAATAAAATTATCAATGTTTTGAACAGGCAACCCGCTACAACTATACATCAGAGGAGAAATTCGCGATGATAGAAGTGATAGCAATGATCAAAGGTCTCCAAGTGCTCATGGCGCGTATGGAGACGGTTTTCGCTGATGCTGCCAGAAGGTCCATATACGCGGAGCTACAGGACTTCGTACAGCAAGTGCTGAGGGAGCCGCTTAGAAAGGCTATTAAGAATAAAAAGGATCTTATACGCAGGTATGTAAGATAAAGTCTGGTTTCTAGAGTTCAGGAGGTAAAAACTGAATCCATCATTTATCTGTCTGTCTGTCAAGAAGTTAGAGGCATAAAGTGAGGTTTACACCAAATAGGTGTGTGTTAGGAGCCGTTCAAGTATTATGTAAGCAGGATTAAGGGGGGGAGGGGGGGTGCATTGCTTATTTTTGAAGACGTGGGGGGTGGGGGCTAGATAATGATTATGTAACCAGTAGTTATTTACTTTTTTACACTTAATATAACATGTATTACCCTAAAATAAACAAACATGAAAAGAAACATCCAAATACATAGGTACATTGGTTTTCGTAAGTATGGGGGGGGGGGGGGGAGGTTATAGTTTCGCTTACTTTTGCTGACGTGAAGAAGGGGGAGTTAAATTGACTTGTTAAACCGTGCGTATGCGTCCGGTCTAAATATTGTTCCTCCGAAATGAGTATAAAATCAACCTGTATAAATACTTTTTAATTTTTCTCTTGGAACTTGATAATGATTACGTAAGCAGTAGTTATTCACTTTTGCACACATAATATAGCATGCATAACCCTTAAAAAAAACAAACATGAAAAGAAATATGCATATAGGTACCAATGGCGGGGGGAGGGAGGGGGGGTGTCTTAGAGTGTTGCTTACTTTTACTGACGAGGGGAAGAGGGTCATATTGACTTGTAAAACCGTGCTTACCGTTAAATCTTTTGATAGATAGATAGAGAATACTTTATTGTACACCAATACATTTACAGCTGAGACAAGTAGGTAGCATGCATATACAGTTTAATGTGCAATGGGCGGCCTTATCGCTGAAGCGATTTCTTCCACGCAACCGAAATGAGTGTTAAATCAACCGGTACAAATACCTTTTTAATTTTACAGTATCGTAGTATCAGTTCGCGAGACGTGCGGCGACTGGGCGAGGGGCTGCGAGCCGCAACAGGACCCGGTGCTCCGCGGGAAGAAGGACGGAGAGGCGAGCTTCACCATCAAAGTGCCTAGGAGGAACGTTGGTGAGTGGAGTCTGTACAGCTCTGGAGTATAAGGTGTTAAGAGCTTGGGGTCCAAACAAACCTCACTTGCGAAGTTCCCACTGGTTCCGCCATCCGCTCCACTCCCTCTAGCCAGAGTGGAGGCCCCTCCTCCACTCTGACTAGAGGGGGTGGGTCTAGCAGGGGTGGTTTCCTGAGCAAACTCTGAGATATTTGCGGCTTTAAAAGGCTCCCCTCGGGTGTGGGATGGCTCGTGGCCGCAACTGACATCAGTGTCACCCTTCTTGAACCTGTCGCAGTCCACTGCAGGACTCAGGACTCTCCCAATATTGGAGGCTTTGAACTACTGTTTCATCCCAGGGCAGACGGGTTGGTACAGGGTTTAATTTCGAGGTTTCCTGCTTTCGTAGTGATATCGTCTCCGCATTGTTCCGTCGCCCTGCGAGGACACCTATCGGATGAGATGGGGTGATGATACTTGTATTCTTTCTCCGTTATCACTGATAATCTTTTAGAAGAACTGCTTCTCTGCTACTCAAAGGTTTACTGGTAAAGAACTTATATTGAGTTAAGCTCGCCTTTGGATTTGGATTAATGTTCCGATAGCCGTATAATAATAAAATCGAAGAACGAAGGTCCCGAGATAAGACCATAGCAGTATATGGCAATAGCAGTATATGGCATCAGCTAGTAATAAAAAAAACTCATTTCTTCCCACAGGTCCATCTTCTACCCAACTCTACATGGTACGGACTCAGCTCGAGGCTCTGATCTCCGACAAGTCAGGCGGTCGAAGGACTCTTCGGAAAGACCTCGACGCAGGCACCCTGCAGCAGATCGAGACCTTCCACAGACAGAGCTTCTATTGGAGCTACCTTCTGAATTTGTCAGGTACTGGTAAGCTATGTTCTTGAGGCATGGAAATGGATGGGTGGACTAAAAAAATACTGAAGTTACTAGTATAGACAATAACCTCTCCAACTGGAGCTAAGGTACCGAGTGGAGTGGCGAGTCAGCGCACTCGACCGATGCTCGGTACGTGTGAACAAAGCGCCGAGTGCTTCTCGTACTTCACACTCGGCCAAATGCACTGTTCAAATCGTCGCACCATTAATTCCTGAAATTCATTACCAGCTCACGTGTTTCCTTCTTCCTACAGTCCCGGGTCCTTTAAGCGGGGCGTGAAAAAGCATCTGATGAGACCGTCAAGCTGAGTGTCGCCATTGTCACATGGTATGTGTAGGTAATGGTGACCCTCTTTTCTGAGACTTTGCCTTCAGCTTACCATCAGGCAAGGCGAAGTCTAATTGACGTGTTCTATATATAAAAAAAAACCTCTCCCTATCATTGATGCCCTCCCCCCCCACCTCTCAATTATGACACCACCTATATGGCTTTACATTAGGCCAGCGAATTGATCCGTTCAATTAACAAAGACGATAGTATATAAAATAAAAACGATTAAGATAGAAAAATATTAATCGGTTCAGACGGGATTCAAACCTGCGATCTTTTCCTTACTTGGGGAACGATCTGGCCACTGGGCCACCCTTCGTTTCAGGCGAATATATGTATAGAGATATTTGAATGGTTTCAGGCGAAGGTTCGGTGGCGTCATCAGAGCGTTCCCCCCGTTAGGGAAAGATCGCGGGCTCGAATCAAATCGCCTACAATAAGCGCCTACAATATGGGGTTCTTCAAGAGGGGCATCAGAAGGTTTCTTCATGGTCGGCAGCGCGAGTGTGACACCCCTGGTGTTGCATACGTCCATAGGCCACGGTAACCGCTTCCCATCAGGTGGGCCGTGTGCTTGTCTGCCAACTAAGTGGTGTAAAAAAAAAATCCCGCCTGGACTGATTACATTTTTTCTATCTAAATCAATTTGAATATTTGGCATACTAAATGCTTTATATATATGGTAGCATGCGTGTAACTCCCCTAACACGTTAATAGGTCACGGTAACCACTTTCCATCGGGTGGGCTGTGTTCTTGTCTGCCACCTAAGTTGTATAAAAAATACTTGAAAAACGAAATTGAACTGCCAGTTAGTTAGGCTAGTTTATTTGTTTAATGTGTGTTTTTATAAAAAGTCGCTACAAGATTGTTTTAGTTTAAGTACCTCACTGAATGGAGTAAAGTAATATTATGGGTCAAGCGTTGTCGAGTCGGGGGCACCCAACTGTTAAATTCCTCGTATTGTTTTAGGAACTATTCGAGGTTTTTGGCTGACTGTACTTTTGTAATGTGTTAATAGTTATATATTTATTTATATTATCTCTGAACAGATTCTCTGCAGAAATGCTGCGACCTATCGCAGCTGTGGTACAGAGAGTTTTATCTGGAGATGACCATGGGCAGAAAAGTGAACGTAAGTATTGCCATATATACGTACATACACATACATATAATCACGCCTTTATCCCTGGAGGTTTAGGCAGAGGTGAATTAACACCCATATGTAACCAATCATTAAATTCGGTCCTACGTAATACCGCATTGGAAGAGAAGGGGTGGTCCAAATTCTACTCTGAAAGTATGATGTATTTGACAAGTTGCAATATGTCACAGGCTACAGTGTGAACGCAAATGTGTTTTATACTTGTGTACAACTTGTTGGCTATACACACTATGTTGAACCAAAAAGTATCCTTACCCTTCTACTCGTTGCAAAGACGGGCATTGAGGCTGGTTGACAATCCCATACTCACAGGTAGAGTGGAACCTCTTAGCCTTAGGAGGGATTTTGCCTCACTGTGTGTGTTCTACCGCCTATACAATGGTTTGTGCTCAGATGAATTGTTTGAAATGATGCCCGTAGCTACATTCTATCATCGCACCTCTCGCCATAGGCAGGGAATTCATCCCCACACATTGCGACCTGAGACGGTGCGCACTGTGCGGTATGAAAGAAACTTCATCCCACGCACACTCAAGCTGTGGAATGACCTCTCTGCTGCGGTTTTCCCAAGCGCCTACAATATGGGGTTCTTCAAGAGGGGCATCAGAAGGTTTCTTCATGGTCGGCAGCGCGAGTGTGACACCCCGGGTGTTGCATACGTCCATAGCCCACGGTAACCGCTTCCCATCAGGTGGGCCGTGTGCTTGTCTGCCAACTTAGTGGTATAAAAAAAAATCTTTGACAGTCTCAATACATGTTTGACTAGTCTTCTACAAGTTTTGTATCAAACAATTTCAAGGAGGAGGAGTTCATTATCTAGATCCCACCCACCCCCATGTCATGAAAGATAAGCAATGCATACACCCCCGTCCTCCTCTAGTGCTTACGTGATATTTAAACAGCCCCCCTTCGGATGAGATGGGTTGGCGATACTGGTTTTTATTTTTTCGCGCGAATGAAAGTTTAGTAAGAAAAATAATAATGTCCTGTATAGAAATGCATGGTCCGCCACCAACACAACGAGGAGTGCAGCGACCTTATCACCATGGAGAAGCGCATCCAGTTCCCCATCGAGATGTCCATGCCGTGGATCCTCACCGACCACATACTGCGCACCAAGGAGCCCGCCATGATGGAGTGAGTAATTAATATACGTGATTGGCAAATCGTTGTAGATACTACACACAAACTCATGCTCACACGTAAAGAAGAAAGAAACGAAAAACAAAAGCATTTATTCAAGAGACACATACACACGCACATGCCGAGTGTATACACACGCACAAGCGCAAACTAATGCACAAGCACGCTCAAGCACACGCTGACGCACGTGCACAAGCTCACGCACAAGCACAAGCACAAGCACAATTACACGCTCACGCACACGCACATGCACACGTACACGCACACGCACACGCACAAGCTCACGCACAAGCACAAGCACAAGCACAAGCACACGCACACGCACACGCACGCACGCAAAAAGTATGAAGAGTACTGTTACGGAACAGTCAACTATATTTTACTGTTAGGATACTCGTCTTCGTTAACTGATAACCCAACCTATCGTACAGTTTTATTTGTTTCGAGTCCGACATGAACTCCAGAGGATTTGGGGGGGGGGGGGGGGGGGAGTAGGGCAAGGAATCGAAGATATTTCCGCACTATTAAAATATAAGTCCGCATTATAAAGATGTTATCCGCACACGGTGCAGAATATCTGATCAAGAACCAAGCGGTTCGGTGACTCTTTCCTCTGTCGCACCATTAAGGCCTGGAATTCATTACCAGCTCACGTGTTTCCTTCTTCCTACAGTCCCGGGTCCTTTAACTAAGGCGTGAAAAAGCATATGATGAGGCCGTCAAGCTGAGTGTCACTATTGTAACATGGTATATGTAAGTAATGGTGACTTTGCCTTCAGCTTACCATCAGGCGAGGCAAAGTCTAATTGACGTGTCCTATATAAAAAAATAATCTCCAAAGACCATATCATCAATCCCACAGGTACGTTCTCTACCCGCTCGATCTATACAACGACTCCGCCCAGTACGCGCTCACCGTGTTCAAGAAGCAGTTCCTATACGATGAAGTGGAGGCGGAGGTCAACTTGTGTTTCGACCAGTTCGTCTACAAGTTGTCCGAGCAAGTCTACGCTCATTACAAGCAGTTGGCTTCCAGGTAAGTTGAATAAACTTGTATAAGGTGGAACCGCGGTAGCCTAGTGGTATGGGTAATGGACTGCTGAGACGAGGTGTCGTGTTCGATCCCAGGTCTTACCATGGCACACACAAATGACATTTCGATGCTTTTCGAAGTTATATGTGTATTTATCGCAGGTTTATGAGTGCCCGGTTAATGGCAATAGGCTCGCCACCTATTACATTGGGACCTAAACGTAAACTGGTGAAATGTGGGTGCTAGCACCTCTGCTTTATGTGGAAATTTCCTTGTGTTATGTTATGTAATCTGTGGCGATGCCACATATACCCAGCGCCATTTAGCGACTGCAAGCAGAACTATTACGTAAAAACTACGAATCCTACATCGCGCAAGTAAAGTTCTCGCGCTGGGACAACATGTACACATCAACCCAACGACAATCGTTGGGCCGCGGCCCGCCAGGCGTGATCACCTTGCCTGGTCGGAGTATCCTCCCTTTGTGTTTTTTTTTTTATAATCTATAAACCTGTAAGGCAAAAAGATTTGTATGATTAGATCTGCGTGCGCTGTGTCTGGTGTTGAAAGATTATTGTTATTTTGTTAAAGATTATAATTATTTATTATTTGGTATTATTTAAATTAAGAATGGTATACCGCGGTAGCCTAGTGGTATGGGTAATGGACTGCTGAGACAAGGTCTCGGGTTCGATCCCAGGTTTTACCATGGCACACACTAATTACTTTTCGATACTTTTCGAAGTTATGTGTGTATTTATCGCAGGTTTAAAAGTGCCCGGTTAATGGCAATAGGCTCGCCACCTATTACATTGGGACCTAAACATAAACTGGCGAAATGTGGGTGCTAGCACCTCTGCCTACCCGTTCGGGGATATAGGCGTGTGTTTATGTTATGTTATGGTAAAAGATCGGTAAGAGTTGCGTCCGGTTCTTATTTTATCGGTTTTATTTATTTTTAATCATCCACCCATTCTATAATAGTAAATAATTTAACTATTGAATATTATGACGTCACAATAAATTATTTCATACAAGTTTCTTTGTATCTTACCGTTTGGAAGTTTAGTAAAAAGTAACTAATTTAACTAGGCAGTGAAATACCCAATTAGAGAGATATTTCACTCAAAGTATATTTTTTTCTTATAAATAAAGGAATGTCCGTTATTTTTAAGAAAAAAATCTTCAAAAATTTCAGGGTTTACCTTTCATTTAATTTACCATTGTTGGAGGAACATCAGACCTCGTTCCTCCACAAATCTACGTAACCTCCAAGTAATGACTGATCATAGAGTGTCATTGTGTGTGTGTGTGTGTGTGCAGCATGCTGCTAGATAAGCGGTACCGAGCAGAGTGTGCAGCTCGAGGCGCCAGTACGGGTGCGGGCGCCGGCCGCTACGCCTCCCTGCTGCGGCAGCGCCACGTTGCTCTCCTGGGCCGCCACGTCGACCTGTGCGCGCTGGTGAGTCTCCCCCACCATAGACAACAGACTCCGCGCTTAACCTCCCTATTTACCCGACTACAGCCCCGCAAAACGAGGGTTATCATTTTGACAGGCTATCTATTTATTTATATAAATATTATATTTATTTTATTTATATATAAATATTATATATAATATTATATATAAATATTATAAATATTTATATTTATTTTTGCGATTTCTAGTGATTATTTTTTGTAACCTGTATTACTTATTGAAAAATAACTCGTTGCATTTACTACAAACCTCAGTGGTTTCTAAATGCACTGTAAATAATTATGTATATATGATGTTTTTAAGGTGATAAATAAAAAAAATAAAAATTTTTTTTGATTATATATTCTATATATTCGACGATAGCGTTGTGTAGAATGTCTTGGAATTTTTATTTATTTATTATATTCTTTATTGTACGCCAACGTTACTTAGTGTCTGTAATGGTGACCCCTCTTTACTTTAGCTTACCATCAGGCAAGATGACGTCAAATTGGCGTGTCCTAGATAAAATTAGCCTTCCTTTTTACCCGCCTACGGCGATGCAAAATGAGGGTTATGATTTTGACAGGCTATCTATATATGTATGTAGGTTTGTCTGTTCTCTTCTAGCTCCTCAACCACTTATTAGAACTAGACAAACGAGATATCGTTAGAAGCGTCTTGGTCTTCCGCCGGTTATAAAGTATACAATGTGTCACTGAATGAATCTATTGTGGCGCCCTCTAGCGGTCATAAAGTACTGTGTTAAAATATGTCGTTTTTGATATCAACTGAAAGGGCTTAATTAGTACATTTCAAATATGTATAAATTATACATATTGCTTGCCCCAAAATAATATAAATAAAAAAACGACGGGGAAAACTTGAATATTAACGTTGTGCATTTTTGATATTTTGGAATGGTTAGAGAATAATTTTGTACGAATTGCTTTCATTATCAGTATAAAAGTACTATTATTTATGTGGTGGAATACAATATTCATTTATTGCGCATCGTACACAAACATGACAATTTATATTACATTAAAAGTTTAACACTTCACAACTATTACAATTATTTTACATTAAAAAGTTTATCACCGCCATCACGCATGTGACAGTCGTGTGACATTCGCGCAAGCGCCCTTCGCCGCCTGTCCTCTCGCGTGTCGTGTCCTGACGCGAGTTTAGAAATTTTTACCCATTCCAAAAAAAGTACACAGCGCCGCTAAAGAAGTTTTCACTTCAAAAATAAAGTTTGAAAATACAACCCGATTACTGAAAAATCACGCTCTAAAAAGCATTAAGCAAGAAAATGTCAAGGATAGCCGTGGTCGTATGCCAGTCAATCTAAGCGTCGGTTACTTAGCGGTTAAGACCGGGAAGTCCCGGGGTCGAATTCTGGCCATTATACTACCGATGTGAACCCACTCCGAACACAAGCAATTTAGCCTAGCTGAAGGGGTTAGAGGGAATATTAGTAACTAGCTGACCCACCCCAGCTTCGCCCGGGGTATATTTTGAAGCTTCATATCCCTTTGAGCCCGTATGTTTTGGTCTTCAAAATATGTATGAAAAATTGCCGGATTTGTTAACATTTATTATCAATGCTCCGCTCCCTTAAGTAGTAGCGTGATGATATATAGCCTAAAACCTTCCTCGATAAATGGACTACCTAATACTGAAAGAATCATTCAAATCGGACCATTAGTTCCAGAGATTAGCGCGTTCAAACAAACAAACAAACTCTGCAGCTTTATAATATTAGTATAGATTTCAGTTCAAATATTCTTTTATAAAATAAATTTATAACAAAAAAAATCAAAAATGTGACATACGAGCACGGGTATCCTGGATATTTCTTTTTACTCATTATTTCTTATTAATTGACCATTGAGGCGAACCTTCAGAGTTTTGACTAAGAGGATATGCCTTACTGAAGTTACTTGAACATAATTTTAATAAAATTAAATAATATTTTCGTGCAGGTGGCTCAACGCATCAATGCAGATATGCACAGGGCTTTAGACGCTGCAGTCGCTAAGTTTGAAGCTGGAGACATTACTGGAGTTGTTGTAAGTATGCACACACAGACGCTAACACACAAACGCTCACGCACATACTCACACACACATACATGATGATATAGTAATATATTACGCGCACACCACACACACAGATATACACGCACATACACACACATACACACACATACACACACACATGCACACACACACACACACACACACACACGCACACGCACACGCACACGCACACGCACACGCACACGCACACACACGCTTACGCATACGCATACGCATACGCACACGCACACTCACAGAAGCTCACACGCACACACAAACACGTCCACATACATACCGTACATAGTATGTATGTATATATACCGATCACTACCTATAAATCCACATATAATATCCCCAGGAACTAGAAGGTCTGATCTCCGTGAACCGCCTCTGCCACAAACTCCTCAGCCGCTACCTGACGCTGGACGACTTTGAGGGTATCCTGCGGGAGAGCGATCACGGAGTCCTGGCCCCGTACGGGAGGATCACTCTGCACGTGTTCTGGGAACTGAACTTCGATTTCCTGCCAAATTATTGTTATAATGCTGCTACAGACAGGTGAGTAGAGAGACCCTGCCCCTAAATCTCAATATCAATTTGAATCTCAATATTAGTCTGAATCTCAACATCAATTTGAATCTCAATATCAATTTGAATCTCAATATCAGTCTGAATCTCAAGATCAATTTGAATCTCAATATCAATCTGAATCTCAACATCAATCTGGATATCAATATTAGTCTGAATCTCAATATCAGTCTGAGTCTCAAAATCCGTCTAAATCCCAATATCAGTCTGAATCTCAAAATCTGTCTAAATCCCAATATCAGTCTGAATCTCAAAATCTGTCTAAATCTCAATATCAGTCTGTTTAGAAACTCATTTTAAAGATATTAATCTCAATCTCAACGTTTTTTCTAGATTTGTGAAGTGCCGCGGCATACAGTTTGCCGCTAACGTTTCGCGCGAGAAACCTCAGCAGTACGGCCACGCGCTACTGTGGGGGTCTAAGCAGCTGTCGTTGGCATATTCAGCTCAGTATGCGCAGTATAATGGTGAGTGAATGTACTACATAACAATGTTTTAAAGGAAAAGCACCCTCTGTGACGTGACGGTAGAATGTTCAACTGCTACGTAGAAGCTGCGGGTTCATTCCCGCCCAGTGTAAATATTTGAAATGGTGATTGCATTGGTCCGGGTGTTTTTATGTATAATATGTATAATCTGTTTACTTATAAGTTTGGTCCTGTCGCCGATGACGTTAATCTATAACACTTTGGTTTTAGACAGCGCTGTGTAGTAGAATTTCCTACAATATTTCTTCATTTATGTATTTATGGAATTCTACGACGCATTTTAATTGTTCTTAGCTATAAGTTGTATAATAGATATTTTATTTTTATTGTATTTAATATTTATAAATTATTTCTTGATTTGTTTATTAAAGTATTGTATGTCATGTATTAGATAGATAGATAATTACCAGATAATTCATAAATATGATTTCATTTGATTTGATAATTCTTTATTTTACACCAATATAGATTACAGTAGAACTTGTAGGTAGCATGCATAAAGTTGCAATTATGGGCGGCATATATGATTTACAGTGATGCAATAAAAGTAAAAGATTTGTTGTAGTTAGCAACACTCTCATAAGAATTAAACGTTTTGATGATAAAAATTAAAATAATATTTCTGTGAACAAATATATATTTTGGTCCTTCGAGCCGGATATGATCTATGAACCGGCCATCCGGCTCGAAAGACCAAACATGTCGGGCATGAACATAATTCGGCGGGCAGGGTTCGTGGGCGCGGTGCACCTGCACGCGCTGGTGCGGCTGCTGGGCTACCAGGGCGTGGCCGTGGTGGTGGCGGAGCTGCTGGACGTGGCGCGCGGCCTGCTGCACGGCACCATCGCGCAGTTCACGCGCGCGCTGGCCGCCGCCATGCCGCGCCACTGCAAGCTGCCGCGCTACGACTACGGCTCCAATGGTGAGCTGCACTTTTTTTTTTTTATACCACTTAGGTGGCAGACAAGCACACGGCCCACCTGATAGAATGTGGTTACCGTGACCTATGGACGTCTGTAACACCAGAGGAGTCACAGTCGCGCTGCCGACCCTGTAAGTACAGAGTTTCTGTGCCGTTAGTGTAGAAGACAAAGCAAGACAAGCCTTTTAGTCTTCCCACTGACAGCACAAATTCTCCAGTGAGCTCTGGCTACCCTACTCACCGCTGGGAACACAACACGAAGTTATTATAGCCGCGGTATTCTGTAGGGCGGCGGTACTTCCCCAGTCGGACTGCTCAATTGGGCGGAAATACCGCCGTGTCCTACCCCCTAACAAAAATTTGTTGTTGTTGTATATTAGGGTACGAGTATGGTACGAGTGTGTAAAGTTAACAGTAGCTATATTTTTTACTAGCTGACCCGCCCCAGCTTCGCCCGGGGTATATTTTGAAGCTTCATATCCCTTTGAGCCCGTATGTTTTAGTCTTCAAAATATGTATGAAAAATTGCCGGATTTGTTAACATTTATTATCAATGCTCCGCTCCTTTAAGTAATAGCGTGATGATATATAGCCTAAAACCTTCCTCGATAAATCGACTACCCAATACTGAAAGAATCATTCAATTCGGACCAGTAGCTTCAGAGATTAGCGCGTTCAAACAAACAAACTCTGCAGCTTTATAATATTAGTATAGATAATTTTTATCTTTTATTTTACTAACATAGGCATAAGTAATACTTACAAATATTGAGCCTTTGTTGCTTGTAAATAAAGAAATTCATTCATTCATCAATTCATTTGTAGTATGGAACATGATCTTTTTTGTATCGAAAATTTTTTAAAAACAAAGTAACTCAACTAATAAAAAAAATAAAAAAAACTATAACTCACTCGTGAATTAGGAAAAAGTCACAGTTTAAATATAGGTGCAATTATGTGCCTAATTGCGGTGAAATTAGAGCCACTTTATCAGCAAGTGTGTCTTCATACCACTTAGGTGGCAGACAAGCACACGGCTCACCTGATGGAAAGTGGTTACCGTGGCCTATGGACGTGTGCAACACCAAGGGCGTCACACTCGAACTGCCAACCCTGTACGCACAAGAATTTCTGTGCCGTCAGTGTTAAAGACAAAGCAGGACAAACTTTTGGTCTTCCCAATGACAGCACAAATACTCTCCAGTGAGCTCTGACTACCCTACTCACCGCTGGGAACACAACACGAGATTGCTATGGCCGCGGTATTCTGTAGGGTGTACTTCTCCAGTCGGTCTGTTCAATAGGACGGATATATCGTCGTGTCCTACCTCCTAAGCTATAACTCACTCGTGAATAATATCCAAGAAAAAGTCACAGTTTGAATATTTTTTTATTTTTTTATACCACTTAGTTGGCAGACAAGCACACGGCCCACCTGATGGGAAGCGGTTACCGTGGCCTATAGACCTATGCAACATCAGGGGTGTCACACTCGCGCTGCCGACCATATATAATATACAATACCATATCTTATATATAAAATTCTCGTGTCACAATGTTCGTTCCCGTACTTCTCCGAAACGGCTTTCATGAGAATCGGTCAGATGGTAAGAGTCAGTCATGGTAAAAGAGTGGTAAAAGTCGCGTCTGTTCTTATTTTATTGTTTTTATTTATATTAAATCATCCACCCAACCTATAATAGTAAATGATTATGACGTCAGAGTAAAATTTGGGCCACCCCATCTCTTCCCATGCTGTGTCGTATAGAGTACATTTTGAGCACGTTTTAGGTCCAAATTATATGTCCCCAGTAATACCTTATATATGTGTTTACTGCTAGGTGTCCTTGGCTACTACCACGCTCAGCTGACTGACATCATCCAGTACCCAGACGCCAGGACGGAGCTGTTCCACGCCTTCAGGGAACTTGGCAATATCATACTGTTCTGTATGCTCATTGAACAGGTATGTTTTGTCACCTAACGCAAAAAGAGGAGTGTTATAACCCGACTCTAGAGAAACGGTCTGCATTTCCATAGTACTCCAAATTTAGATAGCCTAGTGGTATGGGTAATGGACTGCTGAGATGAGGTCTCGGGTTCGCTCCTTACCATGGCACACACCAATGACTTTTCGATACTTTTTGAAGTTATGTGTGCATTTATTGCAGGTTTATAAGTGCCCGGTTAATGGCAATAGGCTCGCCACCTATTACATTGGGACCTAAACATAAACTGGCGAAATGTGGGTGCTAGCACGGCTGCCTACCCCTTCGGGGATATAGGAGTGAGTTTATGTTATGTGTTATGTCCAAATTTAGATTTTTTTAGTACGAATGCATACAACTGCAAAATATCTGTGCAGCCCTACTTGAACTGCACTTCGAACTTAATTAACTTGCAGTTGGCGTACAATCATTGGAACTGCGCTTCAACTGCACACCCACTGCAATAAGAATGAATATTGTTTGCATGTACTAACTGTTCCTTTTTTTTAAAATAAGAATTTAACCCCTCCAGCTAAGCTAAATTACTTGTGTTAGGAGTGGGTTCACGTCGGTAGGGTAACAGCCAGGATTCGAACCCGGGACCTTTAACCACTAAGTTAACGACGCTTCTGAAATTTACAGTTACAAACGCAGTTCATCTATCCAATGCGCTAAATGTTATTTGTTTGTGTCATCAGACCTCGGAAACAAATCTATCGATCATAATTTTATTTATCGTCACAGGACATTGCAAATTTTTAAGCTGTGTAACCGCGTGGTTCCCGGCAGAGTAGAATTCGGACCACCCCATCTCTTCCCATGCGGTGTCGTACAAGGCGACTAAGGGATAGGGCTGTTTAACATCAGACAGATATATACAGCCCAGGCTCAGCCTCAGATGCATGGCTCGAGTCAACAATAGTGTCCGAAAAACGGCAATACTCACCCCCTATCACGTGGGAACGAATTCAATGATTGGTGCAATGTGGGTGTTAATTCACCTCTGTCTAACCCTTCGGGGATAAAGGCGTAATTACCGTCACAGATCACTTGCCACTCAGTGTTACCCATAATAAAATTGTGTTCAATGTTACCAGGCTCTCAGTCAAGAGGAAGTAACAGATCTATTGCACGCGGCACCGTTCCAGAACATTCTACCGAGACCATTTGCAGCTGGTATGTATTGCTCGATGTATGGTCGATGTTATTTATACTGATTTCAGTAAATGTTTCGATCGTATTGATCATAATTTACTATTGCGCAAACTTTGTCTAATGGGCATTTCAGGTAACTTATACAGATGGTTTACATCTTACGTGCAAAACAGATGTCAAATAGTGGCTCTTAATGGATATACCTCCAGAGCCGTATCTATACCATCTGGAGTTCCTCAAGGATCCCTGCTAGGTCCCATGTTATTCAATATCTTCATAAATGACGTCGGTGTATGCTTTCAAAACTCTAAAATTCTGCTATATGCCGACGATATGAAGGTCCTAAGGCAAATAACAACCGTAGGAGATGCTTGCTGTTTGCAGGATGATTTGAACAAATTTCAAACTTATTGCGTTCGGAACAGGTTGGATTTAAATGTCTCCAAATGCTACGTTTGCACATTTACACGTAAACTAAACCCATTAGCTTATGATTATACACTATTAAATGCGTCAATAGCGAGAGTCACTGCCATTAAAGATCTTGGAGTGACATTCGACTCAAAACTGATATTTGATTCTCACATTGAATCGGTTGTCAAGAAAGCATCCAAAGCTTTGGGTTTTATCATTAGGTTATCCTCTGATTTTAATAATATTAAGACAATGAAAATTCTTTACTGCGCGTTCGTCCGTAGTCACCTCGAATACTCTTCCCCAGTTTGGAATCCAAATTATGATATATATATCAATCGCCTTGAAGGTATACAGAGAAGATTTCTAAAGTATATTCAATATCGTTCTCAAATATACTTACCTAACTATATAGCAAGATGTAGAAAATTTCATATACTCCCGCTGTATGAGAGAAGGAAAATTGCAGATATGTCACTATTATTTGATGTGATGAATGGTCGTATTGACGTCCCTGAGTTAGTAAGCAAAATTGATTTACGTGTGCCTTTGGCATTCCTACGAAGGACAAACATTGTAAATGTACCTGCTGTTAAAACTACATATAGACAGAACTCGTGTCTCATTAGAGCTTGTCGCTCATTTAATTTAGAGTGTCGTAAAGTAGATCTTGACTTGTTTGCAACGAGTATCCCTAAAATGAAAAAGGATCTTAGTTCTTGTTTCTTTGACAATAGGTAAACATATTGTATTTTGGTAATGCTCCTGTTTTCCTTATTGTTTTACAAATTTTGTAGTTTTTTATTCGGCTTTTGTTTTCGTGTTTGTGTGGATTGTCTACCGCTTACTAAATATTTTCAACCAATATTTAGCAGTGAAAACTTTTAATTGGCCGTCTATTATTTTATATATCTTTGTAACACTAATGGATAGCTGTAAGTTTTCCTACTATGAAATAAATAAAATAAATAAAATAAATATCTTGACCCTAGACCCCATCCGTGTGTCGATGGAGTAGGAATACAAGTCGCCATAGGCAGGGAATTCATCCTCACACATTGCGACCTGAGACGGTGCGCACTGTGCGGTATGAAAGAAACTTCATCCCACGCACACTCAAGCTGTGGAATGACATCCCTGCTGCTTTTTTCCAAAGCACCTACAATATGGGGTTCTTCAAGAGGGGAATTAGAAGGTTTCTTCAGTGTTACACACGTCCATAGGCCACGGTAACCACTTCCCATCAGGTGGGCCGTGTGATTGTCTGCCACCTAAGTGGCATAAAAAAATAATTATCATTGTCCCATCTCATTCGAAGGGTGTCGTAAGAGGCGACTAACGGAACAATACGCAGGTGATATTGGTAACTATCATGGTCACTCACATCAGTATCAAAATAAACGGGATATTTACCATGTTTCATTGTTTTGAGTTTCCGATATTTCGGCGCTGTTGCAAGCACCATGATCACGGAGGAACTGGAGTAGTGGCGGTGAACAGAGAAAAAGGTTTTTTCCTTGGAGTAATTATATCGATCTACCCTCTTTCGAGTTCTTTTACTACGCGTATCTGCACTACTATTGGTTTCACTCTCACTACAAACTCGAACCCGCTCAATGAAACATGGTAAATATCCCGTTTATTTTGATACTGACGCAGATGATATTACTGCGAGAGAAGGAAAACTTGAAATAAAACCCTGTACCAACCAGTCTAGCCAGAGTGGAAACGACTGGGAAAGTCTCTCCTCCCTACAGAATACTACGGCAGTAATGACATCGTAAAGTATTTGCACTGAGCGGGAATCGAACCCGTGCCCCCTGCGTAGCAGTCTAACGTACTACCGCTACGTTACTGAGGCTGCCAATAAAGTGACGACCATCAGATTCGGTCAGTCCTCCGCAAACGCTCGGGGTGCTATCTCGCTCGCTCTCGTCTCATGATCTATCTTTCTCTTTCTTTACCTCGTCCCCCACCTCACCGCGTGTACCTAGAGTGTTATATAGCGGTAACTTTTGGTCTATAACAGAATCACGGCCGTTTCCAATATTCGATCGTCTAAGATTATTTTCAATACCGATTTTTACCCGATTACGACGAAGCAAAAGGAGGGTTATGATTTTGGCAGGCTATGTATGTATGTATTTATGTATGTAGGTTCATCTGTTCCCTCATAGCTCCTGAACTACTTATTAGAACTGGGCCAATGAGGTATCAGAAGCGTCAAGGTCGTCCGCTGGTTATAGGCTATATGACGTATCACTGAATCTAATGAAGCGCCCTCTAGCGGTCATAAAGTACTGTGTTAAAAAATAAACTTGAGATGAATACACCGTGTTTGGTATCATCTGAAAGGGCTTAATTATAATAATAATAATAATAATAATAATAATAATAATAAGCTTTATTTAATTCCATGCAAACATATTACAATTACATAATTCATGCATTAAATTGGCAATATTTAAAGAAACAAATGTTTTTAGACAATAAATTGAAAAAGTGTGATGTAAATGGAATAATGATAATTAAAATAATGTCATTGTAATAATATGTAATAACAATAAAAATAATATTGCTATCTATTCTGTTTGTATGGACCCCGTTCGGGTAAAAGCCTCCTCCAAGGAATTCCATTCTTTCCTATCTTGTGCTGTTTCAATCCATCCTCGACCTGCCACTTTCACTATTTCGTCTGCCCATCTGGCATAGGGTCGGCCTCTCGCTCTAGTGCCTTGCGGTCCTGACCATTTTACGACCTCTTTTGACCATCTGTGGTCAGTGTACCTAGCCACGTGTCCTGCCCATTTCCATTTTCTTTGGAGGGAGAAAGTAAGTGCATCTGAAATATTTGTTTTTATTCGGATATCTGCGTTTCTCACTTTGTCCCTTATTTTCAAACCTAGGCAACTTCGTTCCATTCGTCTTTGAGTAGTCTGAATTCTGTTTCTGGTTTTTAGATCGAATGTCCAGGTTTCGCAGCCGTACGTGAGGCAAGGTAGAATTTCCGAATCCATAACTATTTTCTTCATAGGTAGCGGGAGCTGTGATTTAAATATCTCTTTGCGAGCCCAGTATTTCTTCCAGGTGATAGCTACTCTCCTTTCTACTTCTTCGTAACCTCTATCTCTACTAAAAGAAATCTGTTTGCCTAGATAAACGTAACTTTCTACGAATTCTAGGGGGGTGTTATTCACATAGATGGGTGATTTATGGTGGTTGGTCATAGCTTTAGTTTTTTCAGCGTTCAGTTCTAATCCAACTCGTGTACCAGCCTGGAACAGGTCGTTTATCATTCTCTCCAGTTTTTGTGCAGATTCTGAAAACAGAATGATGTCGTCGGCGAATCTGAGATGACTCAAAAAGTTTCCATTAATGTAGATGCCCTCTGCAGACCACGGTAAGTCCTTCATTATATATTGTAGAACGGCTATGAAAAGTTTAGGTGAGATCGGGTCACCCTGTCTCACACCTCTATTTATATCGATTTTTTCCCCTACTCGATCTAGTTTTACTCTACTTGTGCTGCTGGCATAGATGTTTTTGAGAATGTTTATGTATTTTTCTTTTATATTTTGAGATCTTAATGCCTCCCAGATGCTGTCGTGAGATATAGAATCAAAAGCCTTTTTATAATCAACGAACGCCACATACAAAGGCCTGCGAAATTCCAGATATTTTTCGATTACCTGGTCGACCACATGGATATGATCTGCAGTGCTGAAACCACTTCTGAAACCGGCTTGCTCTATCGGTTGGTGTGCATCTATGTCTGGTGATATTCTTTCCAGCAAGCAACAGGCAAACAGTTTGTAGAGGCTGGGCATGAGGCTTATAGGGCGGTAATTCCCTATATCGGTTGGGTCGCCTTTTTTGTACAGCAATATTATTTCAGATTCAGACCATATGGGCGGCACAGCTTCTTCTACTAATATTTATTTATTTTTTTTTTTTTTTTATATAGGACACGCCAACTTGACCTCACCTCGCCTGATGGTAAGCTAAAGGCAAAGTCTCAGGAAAGAGGGTCACCATTACAGACACTAAGTGCTACAATGGTGGCACTCAGCTTGGCGGCCTCATCAGATGCTTTTTCACGCCCCGCTTAAAGGCCCCGGGACTGTAGGAAGAAGGAAACACGTGTGCTGGTAATGAATTCCAGGTCTTGGTGGTGCGGCAAAGAAAAGAGTCTCCGAACCGCTTGGTTCTTGCTCGTATATTCTGCACAGTGTGAGGGTGGCATCTAAGGCCTGCACGTGTTGTCCTATGTAGGAAAGGAGATGGTGGGATTAGTTGGAAGAGCTCGTCAGAACACTCACCGTGGTAGAGACGGTAAAATACAGCCAAGGAAGCAATATCTCTACGCATCTGCAAAGGCTCGAGGGTGTTCGTGACCTCAGGGTTCCCAATAATTCGGACCGCGCGTCGCTGCAACCTGTCGAGAGCATCTAGTAGGTATTTCGCGGAGCCATCCCACTTTGTTTCGTCGTCGTCTCACTTTGTTTAGGAGTCCGAGTTTCCGCGAGGCTGTTTTGATGATGCTCTCGATGTAATTTCTGTTATTCAGTTTGCAGCGAATATCCATGCCTAGGATATTGAGATTGTCCTGCAGTGGCAGTGGCGTGCTCTGAAGAGTGGGAAGGGGAAGGAAAGAAGATACCTTTGCTGTGAACGCACAAGCCTGCGTCTTCTTGGCATTGAACTCGACCATGTTCTCAGAGCCCCATTGAGAAATGTGATTCAAGATCCGGTCCAGTTCAGTGACAAGAAGCTGTCTTTTTTCCACGATATCAGACTGTTTGGCCGCAGGTTGTCCGTGATAACTCCCGTGTAAGGTGCTATCGTCTGCATAGCAATGTATGCTGCCGGTGGACAGCATGTCGTTGATATGCAGAAGAAAGAGAGCGGGAGATAATACAGACCCCTGCGGTACGCCAGCATTTATTTGCAAGAACTCCGAAGCCCGTCCATCACAGAGGACGCGGATACGGCGCTCCCGCAGAAAACTAGCAATCCAGTTGCACAGTCTAGGAGGCAGACCAAAGGCTGGTAGCTTGGAGAGAAGCGATTTGTGCCAGACTCTATCGAAAGCTTTGGCGATATCCAGACTAATTGCCAGTGATTCGCCGTGCTTGTCCATAGCCTCACCCCAAAGATGGGTAACGTATGCTAGAATTTGTTTAATAGATTATTTTGTTGAATAGAAGAGTAATCGGAGTCAGTAGTGAAGTCTTTGCAAACTTTATATGTTCGTTTGTAATACCATCTGGTCCCGGGCTTTTCTCTGGTTTAAGCTTCAATATTTGCTTTATGATTTCAGGCTCTGTGAACTCCGGAGTAGGTGCGGTTACCAGATATTGATTATCGGTATTGCTTTGTTTTTGGGGATCTCGTTGGCTGTACAGTTGTCTGTAAAACTGCGTAGCTGCATTGATTACCTCCATTCGGGAAGTACTCTTGTTGGAGCCGGGCTGCAGAGATGGTATCCAAGACTTTGTGTTGTTCAGTTCTTTGAAAGCTTTTTTGGCTGATCTAGATTTTTCAAGGTATCTTTGTATAGTGCTCATTCTGTAGGCATGGTAGCATTTCCTTATTTCTTTGTTGGTAGTTGTGTATAGTGCTTTTAGCTTTTCTTTATCCATTTTGCTCAGTTTAGGCTTGCTTTGTAGTTTACTTCTTTCTTTCATAAGCTCCATCGCCTTCTGTGATAAGATATTCCGCGTAGCTGTCTCTGTAATACCTTTTAAGCTTTCTTTTATAGAGTTTACGATTTCATGACAATATTCTTCAGCATTATACATGTTGTGTGATGTCATAAGTTTGGATATATGAAAATTTAGTTTTTCAAGGTAAGTTTCTTGCTCTTTTAGGGTTTTCAGCTTTCTTGGTATGTTTAAAAAGTTGCGTCTACTCTTTCCTTTCGGTTTCAGATGGATAGTAGCTCTCAGAAGTCTGTGGTCTGATTTGAATGGGAATGATATTAGTACTTTGAAGTTAGAAAATAAGTGGGGTTCTGTGGTCATAATATAATCGATCTCGTTCCGTATGTTTTTGTCTGGAGAGATCCATGTCCACCTGTTCTTTGGTTTTGACTTGAACAGTGTATTAACAATTTTTAAATTATGCTCATATGCATACTGGATCAGTCTTTCGCCGCGATCGCTCCTTTTCCCGTAGCCATATTTGCCAGCAACGGATTGTTCGTGATCCTTGGGTATTCCTATTAGTGCGTTGAAATCTCCCATAGAGATAATACATCTTGTAGAGACAGAATTATGGGCTTTCTCCAAGTCTTCATAGAACTGGTCAATTGCTTCTTGGGATGAATTTTCAGTGGGCGCATACGCTTGAATTATTGCGAAATGTGTGTTTTCTAATTCAATTTCCAGTATACAAATCCTTTCTGATATGCCTGTGAATTTCTTAATATTTTCTTTATATTTTTTCTTGACTAGAAAACCAACACCATAAAGACCTTTAGTTTGGCCTAGATAGTACATAATATAATCTTCGTCTTCGATTATATTCTCTCCCAGCCGGCGAACTTCGCATAATCCCACTATATCATGATTGATTGTTTGTAGCGCTGCCTTTAGCTCGATAAGCCTAGGTTCTGAAGAGAGTGTTCTTACGTTATAGGTACAAATGTTAATAATACTTTTCTTTTCGTTAATTTTTTGGATATTTTTATTTGGAGGGTTTTGGTCGACCTCTCCCGCGGTGACCGGCCGTATTGGGAGATGGGGAGTGGGAAGAGGGTCCATATGTGGTTGCTATATCGTTGGACTCTGAGAGGTTTCTGTCTGGTTACTCTTTAGTTTTGGTTTTTGCAGTATATAGTCTTTCAAATTCGTTACTTTATTTCTCTTGGGTGGTTGTTTGTTCTCATGTTGAGTTTTTTGACCGCTAGGCTGCAACGTTTCTGGGGATTCCGATAGGTTCCTCTTACTAAGTTGACTGCGAGGCATGCGTTTGTTGTTACTCTTCACTATGAGTTTGTCGTATTTTATGAAGGCAGTATTACCTGACTCCCTTTCGTTCAGTAACTGTGTCTGAAGCTCCTTGCGCTTATTCAGTACCTCTATTGGATAGTCATCTTTTATGTAGTAAGGAGATTTTTCTAGACAAGATTTCTTTTTCTGAATGTTTATTTTAAATCCTAGTGTGGTAAACGATATTATAACTGGCCTGATCTTTTCACCCTTCTTCCCAACTCTTCTGACAGCTTCAATATAGTTTTTCTCGCATGGCAGTTTGAAATAGGTGGCTATTATGTTGGTTATTATGTCTTCTAGTTCATGATAGGATTTTTCACACTCCTCTACACCGAATATGACTAGATTTTTGCGTCTGATGTGTCTTTCTAAGTTATTTATTTTTGTGTTTTGTTCCTCTACTTTTTTTTCTAAGTATTCGTTTTTTAATTCCAGACTGTTAAATTTTTCATTCATGTTATTAATTATTGAACTTTTGATATCTTCTTTCATTTCTATCATGTCTTGATTTTGTTGTTTCATATCTCGTTGCATTCCCAATAGCATCTGCTTTAATTCTTCCATTGTTCCCCTGACTATGTGCCACACAACGGGGCTTGGTACGGTAGGTACGGCGAATTATAGTAGGTAGATGGCGTGTCACGATATTATTTGTACTGAAGTGTTCAGTGATAATATTTGGCGAGTTATCTCGACTTTTTGCCCTTTTTAATGGACTACTTTCGCACTATTTATTCATATACATAATATCCAACAGCAGATGGCGATCTCAAAAAGCGACGCGTAGTTTGCTCGGGATCGAACTCAAGTCGTTTGCGCGCGGATCCCGTAGTATGGCGCGACAACCAAGATTGAACTATCAAAGTTTGCTAAAATAAGCGTTCGCTTTATGCGTGTTGGACAATACAACAGTAGTTCATCAAAAAAACCGGTTCTTTAAGAGCGCTTGCAATTCATAATATTGAGTTTGAAATGTCTGTATGCAAAGTTTAAGTTCACCCACATTACACTGTTTATAATTTTTATGTTTACTATTGCTTTACTGTGTTGTTAAAATTATTATCTTTGATTGCACTGGATTGACCAAATTGTTGTTTAAGGCACTGTAACTTCGTGCATTTAATCGCTTCAGTTGTTTCACTTCACAATTATTGCGTTACTTATATACAATGTGACACTCATTCAGATCTTGGATTTTTATTTATTTAATAATTGCCACACTTTTTGAGAGGAAAGGAATGAAAGTGAATGTTAGTAAGACAAAAGTTATGGTTTTTGAAAGAGATGAATGTGTGACAGAGTGTAGGATTTGTATAGATGGAGAAAAAGTGGAACAAGTGAATGAGTTCATATATTTGGGAACATTGTTTACGAGAGATGGAAAGCATGAAGAAGATGTTGAAAGGAGAGTGATGGCTGGAAATAGAGGGAATGGGGCACTACACAACTTTATGAGCAGCCGGAAAGTGTCCGAAAAGGCACGACTGGCTGTACATGGAGGAGTATTGGTGCCGACTCTTATGTATGGTAGTGAAAGTTGGGTGTGGCAGAAAAAGCATCAGAGTAGAGTAAATGCAGTAGAAATGCGTGCGTTGCGAAGTATGTGTGGCTTGACCTTGAAAGATAGAGTGAGAAATAGCGTGATAAGAGAACGATGTGGAGTGATAGAAGATGTAGTGATGAGAATTGAGAGAGGAATGTTGAGATGGTTTGGTCATGTTGAGAGAATGAATGAAAGAAGACTAACGAAACAGGTGTATGAGGCGAGTGTGGATGGTGCCGTCGGAAGGGGAAGACCTAGGCGCACATACCTGGACCAAATCGGGGAAGTTTTAGAAAAGGGGCAGGTCAGGAGTACTCTAAACCGACGAGCATGCATGAAGAATGTAATGAGAGTGAATGAAGCGAGAGTAATATGTCAGGATCGTAGCAAATGGAGATCCGTGATCTCTGCCTACCCCTATGGGAGACAGGCGTGATTTTATGTATGTATGTATGTATGTATAATTGCCACTTCGCTCGGAAATAATGATTGCGCGTGTTTATTTTTTAGTCTTGTGCAAACTTATTAACTATCAAAGTTAGTAGTAGTAAGTTACTAGTAGTATTAACTATGAAAGGGCTTAATTAGCACATTACAAATATGTATAAGCCGTTGCTTGCCTCAAAATAATATAAATAAAAAAATAAGTTTAAAACTAAAACCCGACTTCTGCCACTTTGTCTAACAAAACATTCTAGAAAAAAGTGGCATACGACGACGGCTATCCTTAAAATTTTCTTTTGCAATACTTTTTTAAAGCGTGAATTTTGCAGTAGTCAGGTTTTAAACTTATTTTTTTATTGACATACTATTGATCGACGCAGAATCGGTACACTTTGGTACAAACGGCGATCTAAAAATGTCGATCGGTGCTTCCAAAGATTGATTAGAAAAAAAGGATAAGTGTATTGATCTATAGATTGTTTATTGAAATAGTAAAATCAAGAAACGGTTTAAATGATCAATCTTGGATTACGACGTAGGACACGACGGTATTCCCGTCCGAATTGAGCAGTCCGACTAGGAAAGTCAATAATCAATAATCAATAATCAATTTAATTCGTCAAACATAGGTAAAAAAGGTGTTACAATAAAAAATATAATGGTCTTCAATGTTTCGCCTAAAGGCATACGAAATAATACATTATTAGTTAATAAAGTTAGATAATTAAAATAAAATTAAAATAAGCAATGTCAGTGAAAATTGAGATGCAATGTGCTAAGTCCATAGTCGCCAAAAATGTGCAATCCAATCAAATGTCAAAATATAATATTATGGAAATATGGTATACAAATCAAAATAGCAGATGTCAAATGTTATCATTTAAAAATTTATTAATTGAGTAATAAGTTTTGTCAACTTGAAACTTAAAAGTACCTCCACCCTACAGAATACCACGGCTATAATAACCTCGTGTTGTGTTCCCGGCGGTGAGTAGGGTAGCCAGAGCTCATTGGAGAGTTTTTGTGCTGTCATTGGGAAGACCAATTGCTTGTCCTGATTTTGTGTTCTGTACTGAAGGCACAGAAAATCTCTGTTCTTACAGGGTCGGCAGTACGGATGTGACTCCACTGGTGTTACACACGTTTATAGGTCGCGGTAACCACTTTCCATCAGGTGGGCCGTGTGCTTGTCTGCCCTGCCACCTAAGTTGTATAAAAAAAATACAGATTGAGATTGCATATAGGAAGCGGCCGTTAGTGATTTCGTTTGTCTTTCAGAGGGTGAGAAGCCGGAGACGAAACAGAAGCGTCTAGAAGCTAAGTATTCGGCTCTGCAGATCGTTCAGAATGTTGACAAATATGGCACAGCTAAGGTGAGTAAAATAAAATATTTTCAGTGTGTCTAAAATCAATTTATACTCTACCTATAACTATAGGTAATCAAATAGATCAGGATTTGAATAATATGCCAATAAATAAATTTAAAATAGAAGTGAAAAAATCTTTAATGAGCAAAGGTTACTATAAAGTGGATGAGTACCTCAATGATGTAAATGCGTGGTCAACATAAGTCTATTGCTTGCTCGCACGAAATAAATTGTAAACTAAAGCAAATTTTAAAAAGAAAAATAATCTACATAGTTCTAATGTAGTTCGCTGAGTTTCTTGCTGGTATCTTCTCAGTAGAACTAATCTACCGAACCAGCGAAAGAATAATTTTCCAATGTTTTATTTTTACATTATTTAATATTTTTATATCATTCCTTGACATACCTTATTGTTAAATGTTCATATATGCTCTTTGTGTGCCTAAACTGAATAAATGAAATTGATTCTTTGATTAAGATGGGAAAATTTTTGAATGATTTAAATGCTTTAAAATTTCATTCAATTTGCGTATTATGTTCGTCAAAATCAATCTGGTGCTGACCGGTACAGACAACTGTACTCTATGTGTTCCGTGTGTGCAGCAAGGCCAGCTGTCCCGCGAGGGCGACCTGCTGACCCGCGAGCGCCTGTGCTGCGGCCTGTCTCTCTTCTCCGTCGTGCTGCGGAGGCTCCGCACCTGCCTCGCCGCCGCGCCCTGGCCCGCGCCGCCCGCGCCCCACCACCACGCGCCGCTGCACACCGACGACACGCACGAGTTCCACCGGTGACGTACTGACACACACACGCACACACATACACACACATACATCTACACACACTACTACACACTTACTCATATACACACTAGCTCACACACTTACACATAGGTATACATACCAGTGTTGGGCAAATATAATTGCAATTAAAAAATATTAACTATTAAAAATCCAGATCTGCTGTCTATAATATCGAAACAAATAAATCCGACTGCTGCGTAAAATATCAAAACAAATTTTACAGCAGGCTGTACCCTATTGCCAATCACGAGCTGGAAGAAAAAATAATGGGTAATGCCTGCTGTCAAACTTGTTTTGATCTTTAAGACAGCAGTTGGGTTAATTGTAAGTTAAATGCAATTAAAATGAGCTTTGAGCACATTTGATCACACACTAGCTCACACACATACTCATATACATACTAGCTCTCTCACACACTCATCTACGCACTCACTCACACAATTATAATCATCCAACCAATAGCTTCCATGACCTCAAAATAACTAAAAATACACACTTGCCCACAAACTCACTTATTTACACACTCACTCACACACTCATATACACACTCACTCACATAACACCTAACAAACTATTTCTCTCTCCACAGACTCTGGTCCGCCCTCCAATTCCTGTACTGCATTCCCGTCGGCGATACCCAATTCACCGTCGAGGAGCTGTTCGGCGAGGGTCTGCACTGGGCGGGATGTACCATCATCGCACTCCTCGGCCAGCAGAGGAGGTTCGAGGCGCTGGACTTCTGCTATCATATCCTGAGGGTGCAGAGGGTTGATGGAAAGGACGAGCTGGTTAAAGGCATTGTGAGTACAGACTTTGAGTTTTATTATCTGCATTCTAGAACCCATAAAACAAATACTTAATTAAATGCACATAATAATGATGTCTTATACTATTATTTTTATTAAAAGCTCAGTTTATTAATCTTTTTATTAAAACTATGTTTAAAAATTAATAATAATAATAAAAAAAGATACCAATGGAATACAGAACCTTCTCCTTTTTGGAAGTCGGTCAAAAATAAAACGTGATTAAAAGCCGAAATCGAATCATGATAGCGTACAAGAATCGGTTCGGGTCCGATATGACATCCGACTCGTTTAGGGGATTTCTGCACTATAACAAAGGGTAATAACCGCGGTAGCCTAGTGGTATGGGTAATGGACTGTTGAGACGAGGTCTCGGGTTCGATCCCAGGTTTTACCATGGCACACACCAATGACTTTTCGATGCTTTTGCTCGCCACCTATTACATTGGGACATAAACTGGCGAAATGTGGGTGCTAGCACCTCTGCCTACCCTTTCGGGGATATAGGCGTGATATTATAAAAAAAAACAAAGGGTATTAACGAAGCCGTTCCCCATTGCAGCCGCTGAAGCGCATGGTGGACCGCATCCGCCGGTTCCAGGTGCTGAACTGCCAGATCTTCTACGTGCTGGCGCGCCACCTGGCGGCCGACGACGAGCGCGCCGGCGTCGAGCACGTGCGCTGCTTCCCGCCGCCCGCCGCGCCGCAGCACGGACACTAGGCGCTGCCACTAGGCACTGGACACTAGGCGCTGGCACTAGGTACTGGACACTAGGCGCTGGCACTGCCACTAGGCACTAGGTACTGGACTCTAGACACGTACACTAGGCACTGGGCATTAAGCACATACACTAGGCACTGGACACTAGGCACTGGGCATTAAGCACATACACTAGGCACTGGACACTAGGCACGTACACTAGGCACTGGACACTATATAGTCACGTACACTAGCCAATAGGCACATACACTAGGCACTGGGCATTAGCTACATACACTAGGCACTGGGCATTAGGCACATACACTAAGCACTGGGCATTAGGCACATACACTAGGCACTGGACACTAGGCACGTACACTAAACACTGGGCATTAGGCACATACACTAGGCACTGGACACTATATAGTCACGTACACTAGCCAATAGGCACATACACTAGGCACTGGGCATTAGCTACATACACTAGGCACTGGGCATTAGTCACGTACACTAGGCACTAGGCATTAGGCACATACACTAGGCACTGGGCATTAGGTACATACACTAGGCACTGGACACTATATAGTCACGTACACTAGCCAATAGGCACATACACTAGGCACTGGGAATTAGCTACATACACTAGGCACTGGGCATTAGGCACATACACTAGGCACTGGACATTAGCTACATACACTAGGTACTGGGCAATAGGCACATACACTAGGCACTGGACACTAGTCACGTACACAAGGCACTGGGCATTAGGCACATACACTAGGCACTGGACACTAGGCACGTACACTAAACACTGGGCATTAGGCACATACACTAGGCACTGGGCATTAGGCACATACACTAGGCACTGGACACTAGGCACGTACACTAGGCACTTGATACCTTCTACATACTGGACGGGGAGATCAGCAGATCAATTTTGACTTGATGAACTCCCCCCTCCCCCTTTCTGTTGACTGATTGGTCTGATATGTAGTCGTTTATGTATTACGTAAGCAGATTTATTAAAAAAATTAACCCCCCATTTTTATACCACTTAGGTGCAGACAACCTGATGGAAAATGGATACAGCGACGTATGGACGTGTATAATCAATCAATCAACTAGCCCATCGCAATCCACTGCTGGACTAGGCCTCTCCCAATGTTGGGCGGCTTTGGCCTACTGTATCCACGCTGGCCAGACGGGTTGGTACAGGGTTTTGTTTCGAGTTTTCCTTCTCTCGCAGTGATATGGTTTGCGTATGTTTCCATTGGTCGCCTCTTACGACACCCTTCGGATGAGATGGGGTGGTAATACTTGTATTCTTTCTCTGTCACCACACTGTATAATACATACATTTAAATCAATAGAATAGTTTTGTATTAACATTAAGGTCATTTAGAGGATTGAATGAAATTTTAAAGCATTTTATATGCTAACTATTATAATTAAGATATAGAAAAAATTTAATTGGTTCAGCCCGGATTCGAATCCGCTCACTTTGCCTTACAGGAGGAACGCTCTGACCACTGAGCGACAGAACCTTCGCCTGAAACCAGATTAGCCGCGGAAGCCTAGTGGTATGAGTAATGGACCGCTGAGACGAGGCCTCGGGTTCGATCCCAGGTTTTACCATTACACACACCAATGATTTTTCGATGCTTTACGAAGTTATGTGTGTATTTATCGCGGGTTTATAAGTGCCCGGTTAATGACAATAGGCTCGCCACCTATTACATTGGGACCTAAACATAAACTGGCGAAATGTGGGTGCTAGCACCTCTGAATACCCCTTCGGGGATATAAGCGTGAGTTTATGTATGTATGTATATTTGTCGTACGGCGACCTGACGCCTGAACCGATAATTTTTTTTCTATATTTTAATAATTTAGAGTACATTGCTCAGATATTTCTGGCGCTGAGTGTTCTAGACAGGCTGTATAGCACAAAAATTGTGTCACGTTTCCTGGATGAGCAAAGAATTTAATTTTATTTCTAAACTATCGCGGTATAAATTAATAATTATACAACTGTTCGGGACTTTTAGCGAATAAATCATGGAACTTACTATTTCTGCCGACGCTTCGGATGCAGAGGTGCTAGCACCCACATTTCGCCAGCTTATGTTTAGATCTCAATGTAATAGGTGTGCGGAGCCTACCATTAACCGGGCACTTGTAAACCTACGATAAATGTGGGTGCTAGCACCTCTGCCTATCCCTTCGGGGATATAGGCGTGAGTTTATGTTTGAATGCGTTGCAGCACCCGTGGTCACGACTTAACTAGCTTGCGAGCGTCGAGATGTATGCGGGGAACATTTTTTGAGCGCCTACCCACCATTACACTTATTATGAACGGTTAGGCTGGCGACACACCACACTCACTAATCAGTTTTAAACTACACTGCGTTTTTTGGTTTTAGTATCTTAATCACTGGATTCCACGTTCCGGATAGTCAATCGCGAAAAGTACCGAATCTTTGTATAATTATGAATTTAATTTTAAACTGTATTCGAGGAAAAATAATTATAATTTAGGTATCATGAAAATTACATTAAAATATCAATAAGTATTCTAGTAATAATATATAAATTAAGTTTATTTATAACACCATATGATCACGCCTCTATCCCTAGAGGGTTAGGCAGAGGTGACTTAACACCCACATTTCACCAATAATCAAATTCGGTCCCACGTAATAGAGGGTGAGCCTATTGCCGTATTTCGGGCTTGACTCGAACGCTCCTGAGGCTGAGTCTGGGCTGTATATATCTGTCTGATGTTAAACAGCCCTATCCCTTAGTCGCCTTGTACGACACCGCATGAGAAGAGATGGGGTGGTCTAAATTCTACTTTGCTAGAAACCACGCGGCTATTTATAGCATGTATAACATATAACCCACTAGCTGACTCGCCCCAGCTTCGTCCTTATCATATTTTGAAACCTAATTATCACCCCCTTTGAGCCCGTAATTTTTAACCTTCAAATAATGTATGAAAATCTGCCGGATTTGCTAACATTTAGGACGCACAATGCCCGTAAGATCGGTCTTGAACTGATAGATGGGCAGTGTTGCTGATTCAAATGTTATGTAGGATGTACAGTACCCAGCTTTTGATTAGAAATTGAGGGAATAATAATGAGTGTTCCCGGGCTATAGTATATTACAGATACAAACGGTTTTAACTACTTTATAAAGGTACTAAACAGATGATGTTTTTTTTAGCATTTTATAAACCCCCCCTCCCCCATGGTGATACATGGTGAGGTTCCAGCCCCTCCCCCTCCAAAATCACGTGTCTTACATGATAGAACTATATATTTATCTTACCTTCTTCCCATGCGGTGTCGTACAAGGCGACTAAGGGATAGGGCTGTTTAACATCAGACAGATATATACAGCCCAGACTCCAGAGGCGTGGTTTGAGTCAACAATAATGACTAGAAGACGGTAACAGGCTCACCCCCTATTACGTGGGACCGAATACAATGATTGGTGAAATGTGGGTGTTAATTCACGTCTGCGATTATATGTTATATGTATGTATTTTCAAAAATAATCGTGTAACTGTTTTATGTTTGTAAGTTTGTGAGAATATGCCTAATATTATATGAAATTTTAGAGACAATTTCAAAATTTGAGCATTTTTTTAAGAACTTCACTAGATTATGTATATTTCGCGTTTGTAAGAAGTCAATTTGACGCCTGTTGCCAGCAAATGGGACAAAAATAAATTTATCTATAGTTATTTATCAGTTTTATATTTAGCTGTAAGGACACATGTAATCTTGGCATATAATAATATAATATTGTAATAAGACTAATTATACTATTAATTAATAAACTATTATTTCAATAAATTATTTTTATTTGAATTATTCATCACTTATGCACTAATCTAGATTCTTCAAGAAAGGTATTATAAGATTTTTACATAGTCGGCAGCGTGAGTGTGACACTCTTGGTTTTACACACGTCCATAGGCCACGGTAACCACTTCTCATCAGGTGGGTCTTGGTGATTAGTGGACATTAGAGCGGTTATCCCATTGGCGTCACCCACTAGTGGATTATCATAATCGTCCTTGTACTAGACTCGGTCGCAGGTGCCTTTCTAGTCTAACTGCGATGCTGAAGTGCGATATATTTTCCATGAAGGGACTGCCATCAGACCTCCGCACCCAGTAATGCAAATAGATAATATTCACGCATACAAACATTAACCGCGTGGTTCCCGGCAGAGTATAAATTGGACCACCCCATCTCTTCCCATGCGGTGTCGTACAAGGCGACTAAGGGATAGGACTGTTTAACATCAGACAGATATATACAGCCCAGACTCAGCCTCAGATGCATGGCTTGAGTTAACAATAGTGTCCGGAAGACGGCAATAGACTCACCCTCTATTATATGGAACCGAATTCAATGATTGGTGAAATGTGGGTGTTAATTCACCTCTGCCTAACTCTACGGAGATAAAGACGTGATTATATGTATGTATGTAAAAATATTTTCACTGGGCGGGAATCGAACTCTCGCCACCTACGTAGCAGTTGCATGCACTATCGCCACGCCACAGATGCTGTAAAATAAGTACCCTTCGATGTACAGACTATATACAGGGTGTATTTTTGAAACGGGGCAGTAAGGGCAAGTACCTTAACCGTTGCAGTTACAGCAAAACGTTCTTAAAAGACCTTCCCTAACTTTTTGGGACATTTTGAACTGCATTCACAGATTTTGTAAAAAACTTACAGTTAACAAAAAAAATGCAAAAAGTTCAAAATTTTTTTTTTATGCCAATCGATTCTATTTCATGTGGGGATCAAAAAACACTATGGGACCATTTTAGCTTTCAGTACTAGAAAAACAGAAATCGCCAAAAACGTTTCCCATACATTTCGTACGGAAATATGATAAATCAACTCGAAACTCATAGGTCAGGTAAAATTTTGAACTTTTTTAAATAAAAAAAATCATTTAAACATTTAAGAAATTGGTTTATGAAATAAATTGCTCAAAATGATTTCCATTTTCACGAATACATAAGTCTATCCTTTTTTGCACTGAACGAATGGCGGCTAATAATGTTCTGGGATGAATATTACGTAAAATGGTAATTAATGCATCCTTGAGCTCTTGAACACTGGCGTACGTCGTCTTATACACCTCGTTTTTCACGAAGCCCCATAAAAAAAAAATCAAGTGGTGTTAGATCGGGGCTACGAGGTGGCCACTGTGTTGAACCATGTGTACCTATCCACTGTGTACCGAATAGGCGGCTCAAATTGGAACGTGAAAGGTGACTGTTATGTGGCGGAGCACCATCTTGTTGAAAATGAACTTTTCGCAATTCCGACAGGGGCCATTCGTCCATCTCGTTTTCAAGATGGTGTAAAATGACTTCATTATACATGGCAGAATTCAGTTTCCCTTCATAAAATTCCACCATTATGACTCGATTGGACATTATACCACACCAACAGTTGAATGAGAAGCGAACCTGATTCTGACTTGCCGTAACTCTTAGTGGATTTTCTTTGGACCAATAGTGGTGATTTTTTCTGTTGTACATACCGTTATTGGAAAAATTCGTTTCGTCTGACCACAGTATGTAATTTAAAAATTCATGATCTCTGCTTATTTTTCCTCTTAGCCATCTGCAAAAAGTAAGCCTTCAAACATCATCACCCGGATGTAACACTTGAACTATGCGCCCATATCGATAGCACTTGTAGCCGTATTTCTTCCATATCTTTATCACAAGGGAGTGGGATACACCTACTTCAAGGGCGACTTGCCTGGACGATACCTCTGGATATGCTTCGATATAAGTCAGAACCGCAAACTCCGTGTCCATGTCCACACGAGGCTGCCGCTTTCTTTTGAAAGAACCCTGCAATTCCAGGTTTTTCAAAAGATTTGTAATAACCTTTCTTGTTGGCACATGCCGCAACGGATACTTATTGCGGTACCACACTAATCCAGCTCCCGCATTTCGATTATTGACAAAATACGCTTCTAATAAGTAAATTTTTTCACGATTAGAAGACATTTTAGCGAAAATCCTTAATTAATAACTCATACGAAGTTTCTCAGCTGAAACTAAGTATAACACACAGATTTACGAATCAAATTCGAAATTTGAGGGTAAAAATTATTTTTATTTACTTTACAGTCAATTCTACCCACTTCCTGGCCATAACAAAAAGTTAGACCATCGTAGAAATTTGTTTCTGTTGCCGAAATGTATGGGAAACGTTTTTGGCGATTTCTGTCTTTCCTAGTACTGAAAGCTAAAATGGTCTCATAGAGTTTTTTGATCCCCACATGAAATAGAATCGATTGGCATAAAAAAAAAGTTTTTGGACTTTTTTCATTTTTTTTTGCCAAATGTAAGTTTTTTACAAAATCTGTGAATGCAGTTCAAAATATGTCAAAAAGTTAGGGAAGGTCTTCTAAGAACGTTTTGCTGTAACTGCAACGGTTAAGGTACTTGCCCTTACTGCCCCGTTTCAAAAATACACCCTGTATATATATTAATATTATCAAGCTAAAGAGTTTGTTTGTCTGGTTAAACGAGCTAATTTCAGGAATAGAATCGAGGAAGGTTAATAATTTCATTGAAAGAGGAAGGCTGTATACCATCACGCTGCTACTTGAAGGAGCGGAGCAGTAAATAAATGTCAACAAATCCGGTCAAAATAAGAGACATAGAGGACATAGAAATATCCTTCCACTATGAGTCTGTATTCCTCATGACCTTTTGGGTCGCTTGGTGGTAGCAGCACCACACGCTCTTACGAGCATGTCATCCACATAACACGTGACGGTGACACCGTCTGTGGGCTCATTGCGAAATATCCAATCGTATCCGGTGTTCTACAGAAGTGATCCTGTGGAATACCACATTTCACGCCGTCCAAGCTTGGTAACTGGTAGAAGTGGTAGATGATGTGTCTCTCCTTCAGTTACATCCCGACTATGCGACGAAGGTAGAAAGACACTTCATGATAGACGCGTCTACCTAAGGCAAGATGTTGAACGCGTTGGCGATGTCTAAATACATCGTTAACATTATCTCGCCCCGGGCAACTGCATCCATCACCAGAGCCCTCCGTTTACGGTGGAGAGTTGCTCGATGAGGTACATCGCTATAACTCTTTCAAAGAGTTTGCATACCTCGTTAAGTAATACTCCATAGTACGCCTGGCGCGCCTCCCCGTTTCCGGGGACGAGTTGGGGATTCTAGTCCCCACATACCCGAGAAGAGGGCCAGATCGTGAGAGATGGCCCTTGGTCGGCCGGGTTGCGAGGGATATGCCTGTCAACCTCACCTTTGGCAACCAAAACGACCCACAGGCGGCGTGCGTTTTAGTCGGTTCGAGTCCGACATAACCTCCTCCACCGACTCCGGTGGGGAGGTATCCGTGGGGATTTTGCGCACGTAAAAAAAAAAAAAAAAAAAAAAAACCTCTTCCACCGGCTCCGGTGGGGAGGTATCCGGGGTGATTTTGCGCACTTAAAAAAAAGAATACTATGGGTCGGTAGGCGGACGGAGAGTCCGCCGGGCGCAATTCTTTCGTACCAGATTCCCTGTTTTCTTCAATTGCGAAAACTGGCCCCTCTACAAATATGCCTTGAGAAGCTCTCTCAGTCGGGACTCGAGAGCATCGCCCCCTTTATTACAACGTGCGAGAATTCCCCACGAAGCCCAAGTAGCCCGGGGCACGTGCACCGGCTTGCCTCCCCCCCCCCCCCTCCACCTCTAGATCCAGGCTTGTGTACCTATGCTTGGTAGGCTGGATACCAGGCATACAGCTGAGCTTAGAGATTTTGCAGTTTATTGGGTTCAATTAAACTATCGCGAAAGGACAAAATACAATAGTGTTGTGACCACCGGCTTTTGCTAAAGTATCGAAAAATTTAACGGTTGCACATTATTGTAAATGAAACCACCTGTATGTATCTGTCTTATGCAAATAAACTGATTTGATTTGATTTGAAAACTTTCTGTAACATCCTGTACCTAGATTTCTTAAAGGCTGAAGCTGGGGTTGGTCTGCTAGTCAAAAATATATTTCGAAGAGCATAGTATCTGAGTGTAAGAATGCCAAATAAATAATTGTTTGAAGTTTTTAATTATTAGTTATTTTGTATGTTTAAATAATTGTTTTAGTTATTTTGTATGTGGTAACATTGGTTATTACTTTTTTTTTTAGAATATTAGCAACCGCAATTACTTATATTCCCTCTAACCGCTCCAATTAAGTTAAATTGCTTGTGCTAGGAGTGGGTTTTTTTTTTTTTACGTGCGCAAAATCCCCACGGATACCTCCCCACCGGAGCCGGTGGAGGAGGTTATGTCGGACTCGAACCGACTAAAACGCAACGCCGCCTGTGGGTCGTTTTGGTTGCCGAAGGTGAGGTTGACAGGCATATCCCTCGCACCCCGGCCGACCCAGGGCCATCTCTCACGATCTGGCCCTCTTCTCGGGTGTGGGGACTACAGAGTCCCCAACTCGTCCCCGGAAACGGGGAGGTGCGCCAGGCGCGCCACCGCCGCGGCCTGCTTCTGCCAGGGTGACAGGCGGCTCCACCTGTCACCCCCATGCTAGGAGTGGGTTCACATCGGTAGTGTAATGGCCAGAATTGGACCTGGGACCTCTCGGCTCTCGATCGTAAGACCGACTCCTTAACAATTAAGCTACCGACACTTTTTTTTTCTCCTTATGGCGATCCCAACAATTTCGCCAACTGATCACACACTGATCGAAATAACATGTGAAAGTACAAGTGTCAGTAAACAAAATAAACAAAATTTCTTTTCCGTACAAACAGTTGATTTTGAAAGAGGCCAAAAGGTTTTTTTTTTTTTTTTTTCTCCTTTTTGGCAAGTAATAGATATATGCCAATGTCAAGTAATATAGTACATAGTAGCAATATAAGTAGGTATATATATAAATAAAATGTCTTTAAAATTATTAATGGCGAAACGCCAAAGTCAAGTTTTTCAAGTTACAGTCCTCAGTAAAGTTGTGGGGACTTTACTAGAGGCTCCCTAGGGAGGTTTGGAACCAACACGAAAAGTCACAATTCACTGTATTTTGCCACTCTCCACACTTGTGTGCGTTGTCAAAGATATTATATCGAAAAATGACGTCCCTGCTGCGGTTTTCCCAAGCGCCTACAATATGGGGTTCTTCAAGAGGGGCATCAGAAGGTTTCTTCATGGTCGGCAGCGCGAGTGTGACACCCCTGGTGTTGCATACGTCCATAATCCACGGTAACCACTTCCCATCAGGTGGGCCGTGTGCTTGTCTGCTAACTTAGTGGTATAAAAAAAAAAAACCACCATTTTTATACATAAACTCTCGAAATCACATCAATTTTGGATAGAAAAAAATACCGCGATGCGCCATTCTTCATGTTGGCGCCAAAACTAGGGCCAAAAGGTTTATAGAGTGTTGAACTACCGACGCTTATTTGAGTATGTTTAGCTTGTGACAGATTGTCAGTTGATAATGACATTTGATGTAAATAACACTTCGTTGGCGGCAGTTGGCGATCCGAAAGAAACTCAGTTTGAAACGGGACGCGTCGCGAAGTGGTCTGTTGACACAGCTAACCTCGCTGCTTTCAATCGGTTTGTGATCTATTCTAAGTCTAGTTTAAATCCTAAAAGTAAGCATCCTTGGTGATTTCGCGTACCCAAAGCTCTTGAGATAACGAAGTTGTACGGGATACAGGTAAGCGTGAAGTGGGATTTAGTACGTAAAATATTTAAACGAATTACTTTTATGAAAATGTATCACTGAGCTCAAACTACGGCGGCGTCGTGCAATTTCGATGTACTTCGGTTAGCGACTGCAGCGACAAGCTACCTACGTAGCTCGCAAAGAACGTGGTGACGTATGTAGTGTGCGTACAGTGGATACATATGTTTATTGTTTATAAACGGTAAGTACAGATAAATGTATTCTAATTAGGCCAAATAGTTAACAATGCTTGAATATAGCAATTTTGAATAAATGTATATATATCGTGTAAGAAGTATTTAACAATTTACATTTATGTTTCAAGTAATTAGGTGTCATCGCGAGGCGCGTCGTCTACAATCTCCGCCCAGTGTCATTTCGGTGACACTAATCTCCCAATGGAAGTAGAGCCAAGCGATGTACAGGTCTGGTGAGTAAGCCAGTCAACGTTCTCACCTCCACCGTACGTACTCGATTATCTCTCGAAGGGAAAACTCTTTCTATAACGCCCTTAGGCCACGTGTTCCTTGGTAGATTTGGGTCTACAATTATTACGACGTCTCCTTGTTTCAGATTTTTATTCTCTTGGTACCATTTTTGTCTCGGTATCAGAGTAGGTAGGACCTCTTTGACCCATCGTTGCCAGAACATATCAGCCAGCCTCTGTGCGATTCTCCACATCTTTCTTACATATAGGTCACCGTCATTGAAAACTCCAGGCACAGGTAAGTTGGAACTCATACCGATTAAAAAATGATTAGGCGTTAGGGTCTCCATGCTTTCAGGCTCAACAGAGACATGTGTCAAAGGCCTACTGTTGACAATATTTTCTATTTCAGTTAGTAACGTAGTCAAAGTTTCTTCATGAGGTGCCCTTTCTTTTAAAATAACCTTTAGTGTTGTCTTAATACTCCTAATGAGTCGTTCCCAGGCTCCGCCCCTGTGTGGGCTAATTGGTGAGTTAAAAGACCAGTTCACGCCATGGTTGGTCATCTCTTCCTTTACAATGGTTTGATCTAATTCCTTGTAGGACTGTCTTAATTCAGCCTCAGCGCCCCGTAAATTAGTACCGTTATCAGAATACATATTTTGTGGCCACCCTCGTCTCGCTGCCATGCGTCTCAATGCCATAATGAACGAGTCCGTAGTCAAGGATGGTACCAATTCTATATGCACAGCTCTGACCGTCATGCAAGTGAACAACACTCCGTATCGCCTTTCTCTTCGGCGACCCACTGTTACCTCCATCGGACCAAACAGGTCTACGCCACAGTGAGTGAACGGGCGCGCTTTGACCGCTAATCTAGCCTCTGGTAAATCTGCCATACGTGGTATCACAGGCACGGTCTTTCTAATACGGCAAGGTAAACACTTAGAGGCGACAGAACGAACTGTGGGTCTTAAATTCAGCAACCAGTACTTCTGTCTTAATTCGTTCACCACAGTTTCATTATAGCCGTGACCACATTTCTTGTGGTAAAATTCGGTTATCAGTCTTGCAATAGGATGACGCCCATCTAATATAACTGGGTTCTTCATTTGGGGCGTGACGTCAGATACGACCCCAACTCGTCCACCAACCCGGAGTAATCCCAACTCGTCTAAGTAGGGTGTCAAAGTCCGCAATCGACTGTTAACTTGAAGCGGTTTGTTATTTTTCATTAGATGTGATTCCATAGCGAACGATTGCCTTTGAGCGTGACGTAACAATAATATTTCCGCTCGCTGTAACATTTCTGTATCTAATTTCTTTGTATAATTTTTCTTACACTTTTCTATGAATAATAAGGCAGTTGCAGTGCATCGCAATAAGCGCAACCATGATGAAAATTTATTTATGTCCGGAACAGGTAAGTCACTATCTTTTGTTTCATAAATATTATGTATACTTTCTAATATTTCTTCACTAATGTTTAATTTTTCTGTTTCAAGTGGCGATATAAACCAATTTTCGGTCTTCTCATATAAGAATGTGGGACCCTGGAACCATTCACATCCGTTTTCTAGCTTGTATGCGCTGTTTTTAGTTGCTATGTCCGCTATATTGCGCTCGGTGGGGATATAGTGCCACTCATCTACGCACGATAGATCGTCTATTTCTCCGAGGCGATTTGCGATAAAAATGTTATAATTTCTATTTTTGTTTTTGATCCAGTGAAGGACTGTCGTTGAATCGCACCAAAAATGTCTCCTGACTACCTTCAACCTGTGCTCCTTTTGAATAGTATCAGCGAGGCGACACGCCAATACAGCCGCTTGCAATTCCATTCGCGGTATAGTATCTAACTGGTTTTATAGGTGCCACTCTACTCTTACATGCGACAAATGAGACGAACACTTCTTCACTAGACGGACGGTGAGCTCGGTAATAAGCCACCGCGGCGTATGCACTCGGCGAGGCGTCACAAAATACATGCATTTCTAAATTCTCATGAGTATGAGTTTGAGTCTCGTTTGATTGCTGGTTATATGAGTGGAAGTACCATCTTGGTATTCTGATGTTACTCAACTCATTTATTTGGGTTATCCAGCTACGAAATACTTCGAAATGAGCTTCTTTTATTTCTTCATCCCAATCTAAGTCAGTCTTCCAACATTGTTGTATGAGTATTTTCGCCTTTATAGTAAATGGTGCCAGGAACCCATAAATATCAAATATTGACATGATTATACTTAACAGTTCTCGCTTTGTAGGTCGTTTTTCGCATGTCAGTAGTTTCGTTGAAATTCGTTGTAAAGATAAGTTAAACCCGAAGGTATCTGTGTTCGGATACCAGAGGAGGCCGAGTATCCGTTCGCTAGGGTTGTCTTGTTCAATTTTGAACCCTACGGCCGCCGCACTTAATGCTTCCTGCGGTATATTGATGCAGACCCTTGGTTCATTCGAGGTCCAGTTACACATCTCGAATCCTCCCTGCTGGTGAATGAACGAAACTTCTCTCATTGTTTTTATTGCGTCATTAATATTGTCGAAGCAATCATCGTCCATGAAGTGGCTCCTCAGAATGGCATGAACAGCCTCTGGCATCTCCGTTTCAAATCGAAGTGCATTTTTGTTCTTAATATGTTGCGCAATAAAGGGAGCGCAATTCGCACCAAATATCAATGACGTCATAACATATTTTTCGATTTGTTTTTGTGTATCGTTTCTCCATAAAAACCTCAAAGCGTGTTGATCCCTTTCTTGTATTTTAATACGTAAAAACATATCTTTAATATCGCCTGTAAGGCCTATTGTCTTTTCTCGGAATCGGAACATAATGCCGAGAAGTGATTCCAGCAAGTTGGGCCCCGGTAATAAATAATCATTTAGTGACTGGCCAGCTGTAGTTGAGGCGGCGTCGAACACTAGGCGTAGTTTCTTTTTATTGGGATTGTCGACTCCAAAGTGAGGTAGGTACCATAGTCTGTCATACCCTTTGTCCTTTTCATTTAGGTTCAATTTTCGAGCGTAGTTGTTGGCCAGTAAATGCTTAACTCTGTCGTAGTACCTTAGTCTGTATCCTTCGTCATATGACATTTTCCGCTCAATTGTTTTGAGACGTCGGTAAGCGTCACAAAATGAATCTGGCATTTTATCTTTTGTATTTTTCCAAGGGAGGCCAACTTCCCATCTCCCGTGACGTAACACAGCACTCCTGTCAACAATATCTATGGCTTTCAACTCCTCTTCATTCTTTCGCTGTTTATTGTGAACGCCAATACTTTCAAATAAAAATGACTTTCGAACTAGTTCATGAATACGTTCGACATCCTCGCGGTCCGTGTGTATCACGGCGTGCGGAATAGATCGATGTAAACAACTGCATTCCAATGTCGATAGGTATGTATGTGTTTGTGGGTCGTCAGCCGTTTTTTTTGCGCCTGTGCACGTATTCACCGGAGGGGAAATGCCAGCGACATCGTGATGGGAGGCGTGGTCGGGAAGACAATCGTTCAAGTCAGCTTCTTCACTACTGATTAATAACGCGCACTCCGTTAACCTTGACCCTTTTTGTTTAGGACAAACACCATGCAAGCACCATCCCAACTGCGTCAGTGTCGCGCATGGTGCATTTTTACTCCTCATAATAGTCTCGATGGGCGCGATAAGATGATAATTATCTTGTCCTATTAATATTTTTGGTTTCATGTTGACACACGGCAGAAATTCATTTATACCTTTTAAATGTTCATATTGTTTGTGATTAATATTGGACAACTGTTGAGTTGGTAAATTTAATTGATGTATTTTTCTTGCACATAGTTCGAACTGTTTGTTATTGTTTATATTGATTATGCCACATTTAATTATTTCACTGTCGCAGACCAACTCGGAGCTCCATGCACCTCGAATACGTAACGTTTGTTTATTTCCTTCGAGGCCGACGCGTTCAGCAATGTCAGCTGATATCAGCGATATTGTTGCGCCGTCGTCAAGCAGCGCGTAGGTAGTGAGCAGACCTCGTGGTCCGCTAATTTTTATGGGCACTACTTTTAATAGGATGCTTGCCTCAGATGTATCACATGCGTGAGTCACGGTGTGTTCAGAGTTGTCAAGTACCGGTGGGTCACTGTTTTCAGGGCTTGCGGGTGCACTGGTGGATTCCGTTCTTTTGTGTTTCCAGTGTAGCAGACGGTGATGGGGTAACGTACATTCATCGACACCGCATTCAGGCGCCGGGCAAGCGTCGCGGTTGTGAGTGGCCGTCAGGCACTTGTGACACAGCCTGTTAGTACGTACATACCGCCATCGATCCCTTGTCATCGCGCGCTTAAATCGAGCGCATTCAGTAAGTTTGTGTGTGCCTACCCGACAAAACTTACACTTGATAGGTGCACTGTCTTTCTCGCTAAGCAAGACTGCATGTTGCTTGCGATCGTCGAGCTTCTTTTTGTAGTCGGTTTGATAGTGTATGTGAGTCAGTCCGGCATTGGAAATCTTGTTGGCTTCGTTGAATAAAAATTCAGAAAGTATTTGCAATCTGGCTTCTCCGGCGTGTGGGTTTGCACTGTAATAATCGGCCCATTTATTTATAAGCGCGCTTGGAAATTTTGACAATACACTAGACACCAATTCAGGGCTGTACAAGTATTCTGTTTTCTTTACAGCCTGGACTGCTGCAACGAAGTTTTTTATTTTGATGGAAAACGGCACAATTTCCTGATGATAGTTTTGAGGTAGCGGTGAGATTTTCTTTAACTGATATGATATTTTATTTATTATAGTTTCGGGTCTACCGTATCTAAGTTCCAACGCTTCCATGACGGTATGTGGAGCCGTATTTCCGATGAGAAGTGATGATACTGTTTCTTTTGCTTCCCCACGGAGTGACTTGCGTAATCTCCACATATTTTCAGCGTCACTGTATTTGCAAAACTTAGTTGATTCGTCATATGCCTGTTTGAATGCAAGCCATTCAAGCGAATCACCACTATACCACGGTAAGTCTTTTGATGTTGCTATACGCGACATCAATTGTTTATTTTGCATATTTGCTTGATAAATTGCACTGACCAAGTTCTTAACTTCTGAACCGCTGTTCACGAAATTTTGGTGATTGTTGTTAGTTTCCGCTACGTGGCTATGCTCAAGCCACTGATGTACTTTGTCAACGGAACTTAAATCACTGCGCTGACTGTTGCTTCTCTGGCTTCGACATTGAACTTCAAGGGCTGCTAAGTCAGCAGCGAGCTTTTTCTCGATCAGAGTTTGCTTGACTTCAGCTTCTTTCCGCTGCATTTCAGCTTCTTTTCGTTGCATTTCAGCTTCTTTTCGTTGCATTTCAGCTTCTTTTCGTTGCATTTCAGCTTGCAGCTCTGCCTTAGCTTTGGCAGCTTCACACTCCAGCAGCCTCTTATGAGCTTCAATAGACGCCGATGAGCCACAGCTTCTTCGTGTCGAAACAGCTTCGTCATGTTTTACCACACATTTTGTCGGTCCCGCAACATCAGTTTCCGGTCGTTTGACGAGAGTATGTTTTTCAGTGTGATCTTGCCTGAGTATTTCCGATTGGATATCGCGAGTCAGGTCTTTCTTTTCCATGCTCAGTTCTCTTTTCAAAGCGCGCCGCGTGCGAACAGAGGTCAAACCATCATGGCGGCTCGTATGCGGCGGAGTTTTGTACATTTTACGCACTAATGTAAAGTTCCACGTATATATCCGGCTCGAAGGACCACTTGTACGGGATACAGGTAAGCGTGAAGTGGGATTTAGTACGTAAAATATTTAAACGAATTACTTTTATGAAAATGTATCACTGAGCTCAAACTACGGCGGCGTCGTGCAATTTCGATGTACTTCGGTTAGCGACTGCAGCGACAAGCTACCTACGTAGCTCGCAAAGAACGTGGTGACGTATGTAGTGTGCGTACAGTGGATACATATGTTTATTGTTTATAAACGGTAAGTACAGATAAATGTATTCTAATTAGGCCAAATAGTTAACAATGCTTGAATATAGCAATTTTGAATAAATGTATATATATCGTGTAAGAAGTATTTAACAATTTACATTTATGTTTCAAGTAATTAGGTGTCATCGCTGTTCGTTCTGTACTGGACTGCATTAATTATTTTCGAAATACCCTCGCATCTGATTAACATCCTGATTTAGCCGAAATAGAACCTGATGTGGTGTCTATCTGAGAAGTGGGATTGTTTACGTGCTTACCGCCCGGTATTATAGCAATAGTCAGATCCAGTAGTAATTCGATTTAGAGCAGTAAGTCCATGCAGCAGAGACAGGTGTGCAGGTGCGGTGTGGAGCAACACTGCGTAGACCTGTGCTTGCTCAAGGTGTCTGCGGGTATTCAGTGACACTCTGGTGAGTCATTTCATTTCTGTGCTGTTATTTCTGTGTTATTACTAAAAAGTAGCTAATTTGACCAGTCAGTCAAATACCCAATCGTATAGTATATTGACTGCGCCACCTGCTATGATAACGTCAGGGGGGAGTAGAGCCCACGAGTCACAGTGTAGTTATGTAGGCCGCCTTTTCTCTGTGCTTGCTCTGTGGGTATGAACAAAAAAGATGTATTTAATTCCTTCATGTGATATTAATTTAAGTTGCTAAAGAATCACCGTCGAAAAAATCATTTTCCAATGGTTTACTTTCACATTACTTAATATTTTTTATATTATTTCTGGACATAATTGTAAAATTTTGATGTTCATATGTGCTCTTTGTGCCTATACTGAATGAATGAAATTGATTCTATGATTTTACGACTTTGATAGAGATCTTATTAGTTTGAGATTCAAATTTTATTTCTATTGAATAGTGAGGGTATTTATTTTGCTGTTACTCTGTGCTGTAACTTTTTTTTTTTAAAGATAGGGGATGATCAGAGGTATCGTCTTATACCCTCAATGTTGTGATTTAACCTATATTTTGCTGTGACTTTCCAGCGATATAGAGTAAATGATAAGGACGATATCACTTTTTTTTTAACGAGCGAAAAATCCCGACGGTTACCCCACCACCGGAGCCAGTGGGAGAGGTTATGTCGGACTCGAACCGACTAAAACGCACGCCGCCTGTGGGTCGCTTTGGTTGCCGAAGGTGAGGTTAACAGGCTTATCCATCGCACCTCGGCGGACCCAGGGTCATATCTCTGGATCAGGCCCTTTTGTTTGTTCAGCCATGTTCCTTCAATTATTATGCTATTCAAATTATTTGAAATGAGAACGATGATACTACCTATAATATTGCCTTACCGATTCACTATCTATGTGCATAAAAAATAACCATATCATATTTTGACATTTATGGTAATTTAGACTGATATTTATGCATAATTTTTTTAGCATATTTGCGCTTTGGCATAATTTGAATATTAAATTATGCCAAAGTACAAATAAATATGCTAAATTTGTAGTGAACCTGTTTTACCATGTTCATTCAACGTGTTAATTGAGTGTTAATTTTGTTGTTACTATGCTGTTCAAACTATTTGAAATAATGATGGTGATAATGTACCCTCAATTTGTTTATTGAGCATTTATTTTGCTGTTATTTTAACTTTTTACCCGGCTACGGTGAAGCAAAAGGGACAGGCTATATATGTATGTATGTATGTATGTATGTATGTATGTAGGTTCGTCTGTTCCCTCATAGCTCCTCAACCACGTATTAGAACTGGACAAATGATGTATCGTTATAAGCGTCTTAGTCGTCCGCTGGTTATAGGCTATATAACGTATCACTGAATCTAATGTGGCGCCCTCTAGCGGTCATAAAGTACTATGTTAAAAAAATAATTTGAGATAAATATGTCGTGTTTGGTATCAACTGTAAGGGCTTAATTCGTACATTTCAAATATGTATAAATTATACATATTGCGTGCTCCAAAATAATATAAATAAATAAATAAGTTTTAAACTAAAATCTGACTACTGAAAAAATTACTTAATCTAACAAAACAATACATTGAAAAGTGGCATACGACCACGGCTATCCTTGATATTTTCTTAGAGAGCGATTTTCCAGTAATTTAAGTTTTAAACTTATTTTTGATATGAGAACAATTAAATAGATATAGAGATACCGCGGTAGCCTAGTGGTATGGGTAATGGACTGCCGAGACGAGGTCTCGGGTTCGATGCCAGGTTTTACCATGGCACACACCAATGACTTTTCGATGCTTTTCGAAGTTATGTGTTTATTTATCGAATGTTTTATAAGAGCCCGGTTAATGGCAATAGGTTCGCCACCTATTACATTGGGGCCTAAACATAAACTGGCGAAATGTGGGTGCTAGCACCTCTGCCTACCCCTTCGGGGATATAGGCGTGAATTTATGAATTTATGTTATTTATGAGAACAATGATATTTTTCTTTATTTTTATGTTAACATACACCCTCAATGCTGTGATTGAGCGCTTATGTGCTGTTTAAACTTTGTTGCGATAATGCTTGATGAGGGCGATGAAATCATTTTGAACATTTTTTTTACCATATACCCACAATGTAGTGATTGAAGTGTTATTTTATGATTTGATAATATCGTGTTTAGCCCGGTCAATGGAAGCGTGATGGAAGGAAAGTGTATTTTATTGTACGCTGCTGTATTTTGTAGTCTTGTAGTGGCGATATTTATCGTGAGCACAGATAGTTTTTTTATATTTTTTTATATAGGACACGTCCATTAAACTTCGCTTTAGCTGATGGTAAGCTGAAGGTAGAGTCTCAGAAAAGAGGATCACCATTACTTACATAAGTATACCATGTGACAATGGTGACATTCGACAAACCAACTCGGCAAACAATCACTCAGTTGAGAATATTTGCCGGATAAATAAATATTCCACAACATTCTACACAACACTATCTAGACTCATGGTAGGCATAGCTTAACTAGCTTGCGTTATGGCATCTAGAATGCGGATAAACATACTTAGATACTTTTTTTTTGTAAATACATACATATCATACATAGAAACACCCAGACCAATGCAAATATACATATTCATGCATACAAATATTTGCACTGAGCGGGAATCGAACCCGCACCTATTGTGTAGCAGTCGTACGTTCTACCCCTACGCCACAGAGGCCAGGAATTAGTGTTAGGTTATTATGAACAACGTTTGCTGTAATAACTAAACTTCTATAAGGCTGCCTGTCTACCAATGCGGAGCGTGGTAGCGGAGCGGAGCGAGGTAGTAATGTGGAGCGGAGTTGCTGACTGTGATTGTCTACCAAAGCAGAGCTGGGTAGCGGAGCGGAGCGAGGTTTTAATGCGGAAAGGATATGCGGGCTGTGTGAGCTAGGCCGCGAGCACGCGACGATTCATTTTAAGCTTCCGGCGGCGGGCGATTTGGTTTAGTTATACGCGAAATTACACCGACAGCAGATATGCTATCAAACCAGTTAATACGGTACTCATTTCTGCTCTCCGCTTCCCCTCTTCGCTGCCCCGCTCCGTTTCCCGATTTTGTATGAATTTTTAAACTCGTTCTAAACTCCCTGTACACCGAAGAAGAGCGGAGATTTAGTGGAATCTAATTGGTTAATATTTGTCCGTTTCTCCGCTCCGCGGCCTCGCTCCGCTTCGGTGGACCGGCAGCCTTATGGTACTGCTGCATCGTATGACTATACTTCGAGCGTCGATTTACCGCCTCAGTGCGGCCATGACAGTGAGTGGCGTGCGTTTGGTCTCTGCTTGCTGTAGTATCAGCGGCCGTTGAACTTTAAGTGTTGAATTAAATGAAAAGTCTGATGCTATTAAGATCTCTTTTTTTTATAACTTTACCTTGGACGAGCTAAGGTGCTATTGACGACGCGTGAAATGTCAGGACGGCCGAGTCGTATACGTGTTTAAGGGGTCTGATGCGATGTGCTGTCTTATGTGAGGTTTTATGTGCGGTCCTGTGCTGTCTGATGTGCAGTCCTATGGGTTCTGATGTGCTGTCCTATTGGGTCTGATGTGCTGTCCTATTGGGTCTGATGTACTGTCCTATGGGTTCTGATGTGCTGTCCTATTGGGTCTGATGTGCTGTCCTATTGGGTCTGATGTGCTATCCTATTGGGTCTGATGTGATGTCCTATTGGGTTCTGATGTGCTGTCCTATGGGGTCTGATGTGCAGTCCTATGAGAGGTCCTGTGCGGCCTGATGTACGGTCCTTGGGGTCTCATGTGTGGTCATGTGGAGTCTGTAACGCGTTCCTGTGGGGTCTGATGTAGAGTCCTATGTGGGCTTGACGTAGAGTCCTATGTGGGCTTGACCACTACACCGTTGATCTTGGGTTTACTTCGGGTTAGCTTTGAGTTCTATGATTTGACTTTGGCTTGAGCTGAGTTGAATGTAAGTGACTGGTTCTGCCATCATCGTCACAGGGATGCTGCAGTATGCGTGTGCTTTTTCCACTGGCATTTTGGTGGCTCGTAAGTAAGTGCGCTCAGGAACGCGTGACGTCGAGAACCATCCTGGCTGTCAAGGGGCAGTCAAACAGAAGGAAGAAGCACCAAGGCTGACACGTGATGAGTTGCAGTGTAGCCGGGATTGCTTTTCATTCATTTTCGTGGCAAAGAGTTCTAGTTTTTGCAAATTATGTTATTCAAGTGAACGAGTAAGATACAAGAGCTACAGGCTGCTGCTGTTAGAACGTTTCGAAGGAACTCGACAGGTGAATCCGCTTTGAGAAATTAAATTTCGTATGCTGTAAATTTGGTGGCGTCTCGAGCACAAGTTGATAGTGATGTTTGAGAGTTTAGATGCTCGAAAATGTAATGTCACCAAATTCACAGCATGCAAAATTGAAATCTCAAAGCGGATTCAGCTGATTTTGATCGGTTGTTCGAAACGTTCTCACAGCCTATGCCTGCAGTCACTCTTTTCTTCTTTCGGTAAATCACATTCAGTGGAAGACATCCTGATGTCTGGTATCTATGTTGTAGTGACATAACATCTGGGTATGCCAGTGGAGGGAGTTCCTGTTGTTGATTTACGATGAGTTGATTGCTAGGACGTATCGTTCTTGCAGGCCGTGCTGGTTGTGCATACCGTTATCTTATTGGTTCTTGGCTGTTAATCAATTGTATCGCCGATATATTCTGCTGTGCAAATCTCTAAGCACACGGCGTTGAGCACAGCGCTGCGTCAGCCTTGATAGGGATTCTCATTGCTCTCACCAATGACAATCTGTATCAAAGCTGTCACAACGCTGTGTGCTTAGAGAATTGCACATCTGGACCATTTGGATTGGCGTTTACCGTCCCAACAAATGCCGATGGTTGAATTTTCGAATGATTTGGGGTTTTTTGTGTTATCAAAGTGTAGCTTGGGTGCTGCATGGTCGAGTGCGAGCTGTGCTATCAAGTGGATCTATGCTTATGGATCAACGGAGCTGTTTTCATTGCGTTTGGTGCTGTATGCGTCAGAGTATATGAAGCGCTGCGTGCTGGGCAGGCACAGCTTTGTACTTGTGAGATGGAGGGTCGCAGTTTATTTGCTTATTCCTGAAAGGTGAACCTCGCAGCTCTGTGCTGGCTGCCGAAAGATTCCTTGGTTATATCGCTGGTCGCTGGGAATGAATGAACTTACTGTCGAGGAAGAGGAGGGTGCTTGCCGCCGAGTTGTGTTCGCTGATGTGATTCTTCTGGGCGACTTTCGCTACGCTGTGTTTGTTATTGTGTTTGTGACATGAAGTTAAATTCAATTTAAGTGACTGGTCTTCTCAAAATAAGCTAGTTCTTAAAACAGAAGTCTTCTATAAATCATGACAGTTCGAAATAGTGCCAATTCATTTTTGTTACCTTGATATTGTTAACAAGTAATACATACATACAATCACGCCTTTATCCCCGGAAGGTTAGACAGAGGTGAATTACCACACACAATTCACCAAACAATAGTAATCTATGCCTAAATATGTTCGCAATTACTTTAAACAAATACTTGCGGTTATTTCTCTTTCAGATATAGATAGCAAAGCCGCGTGGTTTCCGGCAGAGTAGAATTAGGGCCACCTCATACAGGTACTCGTAGATATATACATCCCAGACTCAGCCTCAGATACACCGCGGCGGTGCGGTGGCGCGCCTGGCGTGCCTCCCCGTATCCGGGGACGAGTTGGGGACTCTGTAGTCCCCACACCCGAGAAGAGGGCCAGATCGTGAGAGATGGCCCTGGGTCGGCCGGGGTGCGAGGGATATGCCTGCCAACCTCACCTTCGGCAACCAAAGCGACCCACAGGCGCCGTGCGTTTTAGTCGGTTCGAGTCCGACATAACCTCCTCCACCGGCTCCGGTGGGGAGGTATCCGTGGGGATTTTGCGCACGTAAAAAAGCCTCAGATACAAGGCTTGAGTCAACAATAATGCCCGGAATACGGCAATAGGCTCACCGTCTATTACGTGGGACCGAATACAATGATTGGTCAAATGTGGGTGTTAATTCACCTCTGCCTAACCCTCTGGGGATAAAGGCGTGGTTATATGTATGTAAGGCATTATTTGCCACTTTTTTCATTAATACTATAAGATGTTTTTATTAATTTTACAATCAAGTTGCGATGCGGATGGTAGTGTCATCTAACATCTAACATCTAACATAGTACTGGTGGTAGAGATTTGACGGCACAAATTTGTCACAAATTTCGACCGGGTTGGTACCACCGTGCAATATTGCGAAAAACCCTTCATAGTAATTCAATTTCGGTTGGATTGCGTTCAGGGATCAGCAAATGCATAGCCGGGTAGGGGTGATGGTGGTCGCAGCACTAGTGGGACCAGTGGGTCTTGGCGTAGTCTAGTGAGGATGGTGCGGGGCGACGCGCCGGTCAGGGAGACCCGTAGAAACGGTGGTGCCGCTGGCCGCCCGCGGTATAGTACAGAGGCCCAACTGGGACTAACCACCCTGGAAGGCTGCCTCACCAGACCGCGCATAATCCCGGTATGGCTCGTCGTGCCGGTTGGTGACCGGAAGTGGGGGCCAGGCGACCATATTCGGGGGGGTACGGGGGCCCTTCCGTACGGCGTGTCGGCACACGCCATGCCTCATAATCATAGACAAAACCAATATCCCGCACTTTGTCACGCGGTGCTGCGACGACAATCACCTCTTTTTTTCACGCCCTTTTCTCCTTTTCATCATGGCAGCGCATTTAAGAGTATTGGGCAACACAGCGGCTCTACAGACTCCCACAAGCTCGCTATTTGAGGTGGAGTCCACTAACATCTGTGGACTCCATGCGAACCTCAACGCCGTCCACCAACACCTTGAGACGGCGAAACCAGATATGCTCTTTCTCACGGAGACACAAATAGGCCGCCCTGATGACACGACCTACTTGCTTTACCCCGGCTATGTTATCGAGGAAAATTTCCGTGCAAAAGCCGGGGTGTGCGTGTTTGTTAGGGCGGATGTTTGTTGTCGCCGTTTGCGCTGCCTTGAGGACCCATCCTTTTCAACCCTATGGGTACACGTAGACCATGGCTCTACGAGTCAGATCTATGTGTGCCTCTACCGTTCCCATACAGGAGATGCTGAGACAACTCGACTCTTTGAATATCTGAGTCAGGCGGCAGATGATGCGCAGGAACGGTTTCCGAACGCCGAAGTGGTATTTTTGGGGGACTTTAACGCCCACCACGAAACCTGGTTGGGCTCCTCCAAAACAGACCATGCGGGAAGAGCCGCCCATGCATTTGCTCTGGCGCATGGCCTGACCCAATTGGTACACGAGGTCACTAGAATACCAAGAAGGTCGGGCCTAGCACCCTCTCTGCTAGACCTTCTGCTGACGAGTCACCCAGACCTGTACAGTGTTTCGGTACAAGCCGCTTTAGGCAATTCCGACCACTGTCTGGTCTGCTCCAAGGTGCCAATTATAGCGCCTTCAAGACCCGTGCAGGGGAAGCGGCGTCTCTGGCACTACTCGTCAGCAGATTGGGATGGGCTGCGCAACTATTTTGCGTCCATCCCGTGGGTTGAACGCTGCTTTGAAGGTAAGAAACCCTCGGATTGTGCTACTGCTGTTGCCGGTGAGATCGGTCTGGGTATGGAATACTATATTCCGTACACTGATGTCACCGGTGCCCGAGGAGTGCGCCCTTGGTTCGGGCGCGAGTGTGCGAGGGCTGTTGATCAAAAGCAGTCCGCGTATCGCGCTTGGGTAAGGGCGCGTGCCACGCACGATCCCAATGTGAGCCACTTCAAGGCGGCGTACAACAGAGCCACAAAGGTCTGCAAGAGGGCTTACGTCAAAGCGGATGCCCTGCGCATTGCGCGGCTTGGTCAAGAGCTAGTGGCACATCCCACGGGCAGCCGTGGATACTGGCGACTGGCCAAAGCCGTGCAGGCCAACTTCTGTCAGCCTTCGCTGCCACCGCTGCGCTACCCTGATGGATCCCTGGCCCATGGACCGCAAGAGAAAGCCAATATGCTAGTAAATCTCTTTGCGGCCAATTCCCGAGTCGATGATTGCGGTATACAGCCGCCGACACTACCCAATGGTGACCACGTAATGCCTGAAATACGTATCAGGCAATGCGATGTTCGTGCGGTGCTTCAATCACTCGATGTCCGGAAAGCCAGTGGCCCGGATGGTATTCCAGCGGTGGTCTTACAAAAATGTGCAGCGGAGTTGTCTCCGATGCTTACGCGGCTGTACCGACTGTCCTACAGCTCGGGTACAGTGCCTTCGGCTTGGAAAGAGGCGAATGTACAGCCGATCCCCAAGAAGGGGGATCGCTCAGAGCCAGCCAACTATCGACCCATAGCCGTCACCTCAGTGCTGTGCAAGGTCTTCGAGCACATCATTAACAAACAGCTCATGCGTCACCTAGAGGATCACTCCTTAATTAATGACCGGCAATATGGCTTCAGGCCGAAACGGTCAACGGGTGATCTTCTAGCATACGTTACCCATCTTTGGGGTGAGGCTATGGACAAGCACGGCGAGTCACTGGCAATTAGTCTTGATATCGCCAAAGCTTTCGATAGAGTCTGGCACAAATCGCTTCTCTCCAAGCTACCAGCCTTTGGTCTGCCTCCTAGACTGTGCAACTGGATTGCTAGTTTCCTGCAGGAACGCCGTATCCGCGTCCTCTGTGATGGACGGGCTTCGGAGTTCTTGCAAATAAATGCTGGCGTACCGCAGGGGTCTGTATTATCTCCCACTCTCTTTCTTCTGCATATCAACGACATGCTGTCCACCGGCAGCATACATTGCTATGCAGACGATAGCACCTTACACGGGAGTTATCACGGACAACCTGCGGCCAAACAGTCTGATATCGTGGAAAAAAGACAGCTTCTTGTCACTGAACTGGACCGGATCTTGAATCACATTTCTCAATGGGGCTCCGAGAACATGGTCGAGTTCAATGCCAAGAAGACGCAGGCTTGTGCGTTCACAGCAAAGGTATCTTCTTTCCTTCCCCTTCCCACTCTTCAGAGCACGCCACTTCCACTGCAGGACAATCTCTATATCCTAGGCATGGATATTCGCTGCAAACTGAATAACAGAAATTACATCGAGAGCATCATCAAAACAGCCTCGCGGAAACTCGGACTCTTAAACAAAGTGAGACGTTTTTTCACGCCGGAGCAGCGGTGTCTTCTCTATAAGACACAAATTCGCTCCTGCGTGGAATACTGCTCGCATCTCTGGGATGGCTCCGCGAAATACCTACTAGATGCTCTCGACAGGTTGCAGCGACGCGCGGTCCGAATTATTGGGAACCCTGAGGTCACGAACACCCTCGAGCCTTTGCAGATGCGTAGAGATATTGCTTCCTTGGCTGTATTTTACCGTCTCTACCACGGTGAGTGTTCTGACGAGCTCTTCCAACTAATCCCACCATCTCCTTTCCTACATAGGACAACACGTGCAGGCCTTAGATGTCACCCTCACACTGTGCAGAATATACGAGCAAGAACCAAGCGGTTCGGAGACTCTTTTCTTTGCCGCACCACCAAGACCTGGAATTCATTACCAGCACACGTGTTTCCTTCTTCCTACAGTCCCGGGGCCTTTAAGCGGGGCGTGAAAAAGCATCTGATGAGGCCGCCAAGCTGAGTGCCACCATTGTAGCACTTAGTGTCTGTAATGGTGACCCTCTTTCCTGAGACTTTGCCTTTAGCTTACCATCAGGCGAGGTGAGGTCAAGTTGGCGTGTCCTATATAAAAAAAAAAAAAAAAATAGTCCCTACGTTAGATGACGGAAGAGCTTGTAGCCAAAGACCCGATTCCCACACTCCAACCGCCAGTAAACGGGCACGCTCAGCAGCATTGGAACATGTAATTTAGTATTTTTTTTCCAACTAAGCTGCAGAGCGGCCCCTCCCACTGACGCTGTGAGAAAAGGTTCTTTGGGAGATCGGTGTTTGGACATGCAATTTTCCAAGTGTTCACTGCATCAGTCTTACACAATACTTCAGAATTAACTAGTGTAGGTGCAAGGATTTTCCTAGTTAATTCTTCCGTACTGTGGACTGAAGACAGGAACGCTGGTAAGCTGACATCTGAAATTTTGCGAATACCGAGCCCACCCGAGCGAATCGGTAGAGTCGCTTGTAGTGAAGCTCGGTCATCCAAGGCCACATTTAAAATTTTGGTGAGGGTGTTTTCTATAATTTTGTCCATTTTTTTCAAATCTTTTATATGTTTTAAAAAATGGCGTTGATCGCAGGGCATGGGTGAATTTTGGAACGATTAGGCAATACCGAAGAATAGTGAAAGCCGAGTGTATATTAATTTTGAGTAGGCGATCCGAAATGTCACTAAAATTTTGATTTTTTTCCTCTATAAATGAGGTGTAGGCATCTTCTAGGGTTGAGGACCCGAGGAGACGTAAAGAGTCTTTTTCTAAAATTTTGATGTTGGGAGCTATGGAATTGAATTTGGAAATAGTAGAAATTTTGTCCGAAACTTCGTTTAAAAAAATCTCGCAATTGCTATCATTTAGTTCTAAACCAATTAATCTAAATTCATTTTTAATTAATGCCAAATCTTATAAATCTGTCTCCACATCTCCCCCTAGAGTCCCATCGTCTAGGTACCATACATTAAATTTTGAATTTAACTGCCGAGATGTTGTAGATTGGAAGGTCACTATCGCTATTCCTTTTAAGAGCATAAAATAAAACGCAGTTAAAATTTCACTTTTTATATTATTTCTTAAACAACTATGTTACCTTACATAAGATACCCTAAAGCTAAAAATAAAAAATATACTAACCTATTATATTACAACAAATTTTCTGGCGTACAGAAATACACAAATAGCTATTTACACTTTCTTGCATTTAACGCAAGAACATGCAAGAAGCAAGTGCATACGTTCTTGCGTTCTTGCATGATCTTGCATGCAACTGCGATTATTACAAAATAATAAAAAAAACGGCATAATTGGAACAATAGTCGTTTAAAACTGTTTTAAGAAGATGAATACAATTCGAAATAAATAAAAAAATGTTCAGTCCTATGAATGGAAAAACCTTTTTTTTTTTAATTATGCAAGACACTCCATAGGACGACAACAGTAAAAAAAAACTCTACATCAAAAATATTTATTCAGAGAACATATTTCGCTTTCAAAACAAAAAAAGAGATATTTTTTGACATTTTTACAATAAAAAGTGCATAAAAAATTCATGATTCAATATTCCTATTGCCTAAATTTGCTGGTAAGCGTTATACAATCTATACGAGCCACGTTGGCTCACAAATCCACCTAGTACAACTGCCGGCAAATATCTTGAACTTTAAAAGTCGGAATTTTCTAAAATTGAACCTGTTAAACGAGTTCTTTAAGCCCGTAATTGATTTAATATATTCCATAATTGGTTTATTTCACCATAAAAAGACCAAAAACGCTTTTTACGCAGAGTATATTGTCAAATTATTTGCCAGGCATTATACTGCTAAGATGCACGATCTCTTGCTCTTGCAAACCCAATCGTAGGCCAATCAAATGAAGCTATACATTATAGGGTAGCAGACACAATTGTTAGCCATTAATAATTTTTTTTAACATTAAATCTGAATTATTTTTGTGCTTTGGGGTAAGTCCGGGGTAAGAGTGAAAAGTATAACACGTTTTACCTGCTTTAAATTTCTAAATGTTAGAATTACGAGCAGTGAAGTCGGCAATGTGTACTTTTCATTTTTACCCCGCTTCTGAATTTACCCCAAGTCATATCCAGAATGTTAATTTATGATAAACTTTTTTAGTCACATATTTATACTAGTGTGTAGTTTATTAATGACTTGAACAAAACATGAGATTTAAAAAGACCTTTTAGGAGATCATATTAGGCTAGACTTTCCATAGACAATTTTCGCGCGGTGCTTGGGGTTGATCAATCTGTTTTACAAACGAGGGGGCTGGACTAACAATTGTGTTTACATGTCTAGTGTTAAAAGTAACCCACAGCCATCTTTGTATAGCTCAGTATTTACTTAAGTTAAATGCAAAACCCGTTGACCTAATTTAAGATTTAATAGTTAATTTTTAATTATTTTTTTAATACCAATATCTTATATAAATTGTTCGATGAAATGTTTACTATCGAACAACTGTACCGAATTGGATAATAATTTTTTTATTGAGTTTATTATAAGGACAAGGTTTGTATGTAGTTAGTCCAATTGTACCCGGGTGAAGTAAGGGCGTGCAGCTAGTTACATGTCTGTAGTAGTTTTATGTATCGGGTAGATGTAAAGTCAAGAAAATATGATAATTATTATTTTGTAAATATCACACTCTATATCGGGCTACCTGATGGGAAGTGGTTACCGTAAGTGACCTTAAGACATGTGTAGCATCACAGGCGTCAAAACTCATGCTCCTGACCCTATAGGTATCTTCTGATTGCCATATTGAACAAAATAATCCTGTTATATAAGACATTGGTGTTTAAAAATGTTAACAAAATCATTTTCTATCATAATACTTAACGGTTTAAAGGCATTTAAATTAAATACGAAATAAATAAGACGCCGATAACCGCTTCACCCTAAACGAATAAATATATTTATTTAAAAAAGCGGGTAGTCTATGCGCTCTATAGTTTTATAAAAAAAATTACGCACCATAGTTGTTTTTTTCTCTTTTCAAAGACAACAAGTTGTTATTTTTTAATTTTTAGTTTCAGTATATATATTTACAGGTAATATTAGTCGAAATTTCGGTGCGCTGGTCTGACTCGCGCATGACCGGCTTTTTTTTGTTAGTGGTCGATGGTTAGTTATTTCGTCTATCTTGTTGTCTTTGAAAAAATAAATATGCTTAACATACAGATCCAGATTATAGTTGTTTGAAAGATTTGTTAATTCGACAATTAAAAAATAACTTTTTTAAATTTATGTGCTGTTATTGTCACTTTTGACACGAGTCAAATATGACAGATAAGTATAAAAGTGTCTATGAGTGTGAGTTTACGTGTATTGTCCTTGGTTTATTCAATGATTTTATATCAAAATGAGATGGGTACGGTCCTGTCGCTTAAAAACAATCATATATTAAATCCTTTACCAACCCGTCTGGCCAGTGTGGACACAGTAGGCCAAAGCTTCCTAACATAGGGAGAGGCCCATGTCCAGCAGTGCACTGCGACAGGCGAATTGATTGACAACGCCGACTCGTCACATTCGCGCGAAACAGCTTAACGTATGTATGTCTCGTTTCTGCGTCTGTGATTTTTTATGCCTGTGGGGATTATTTTGTTTAGTATGTATAAGAAAGTATACTTATAAAATAATTACATTACATAATTAATTGTTTTAACTTTTCATAGCGCCATTGTATCTAACTCATTTTGATATAAAATAACATTGATAGCGTGATCTAGAAATACATCAATCGAATATTGAGAATCTTAAAGAAACAACTATATAATTAAACGTTGTGATCACACACAGGTTAAGCACAGATCGCTAAGGTATAGAAAGTGATGGGCGTTTTTAGTCATGTGCAATCACAACGGACTTACAGATGTAGTTTTTATACAATAGATTTAATTTAGTTCATTCAATTTTTTTTGTACTTGTATTCAAAATATATATGTACTTGGTGAAAGACTTAATAATATTTATCAAAATTTACTATTTTTTTGAAATGAGATTTGCCGCTTGACAGTAATAGGGATGAAAACGGTATTCCTAGTTATGTACTCCTACAATAGGGGTATTATATTTTTTACAACTGTATACCCAGGCAACGCCGGGTCCCATGATGCTAATATTTTACAAAATGAGTAAATTTTGTCAAATATTTTTTTTTAAATATTCCAAACTGTTATACACAAAAATCGTTATGTGTAAAGCTAAATATTAACACTTAGCGAAATTGATTCAACAGTATTTTTTAAATATCTTTTTAATTTTACAAGGTTTTTTTTTAACTTGCGACACTTGTATTTTAGTTTGTATCTTGTAAACTGAATTAGAATCACTTTTTCTTATCCTACGGAGTTCATTTTTTCTGTCATAGCTTCAAATTAAAAAACTCTTTAAAAATCAACAGCATAGAGACGAAATTTTCTGTACTGATTGTAGTAAAGGCTTTTGCGATAGTACACTGGGTGGGGGTCGATCCCGCGACCACTTAATCACAAGTCGGATACATCAGCTTTGACACGTTCAATTACGCGTATGGAAACTTCGGTAATTTTAATGAACTGTAGAATTTTATTCGGGTATACAATCTAGAGTGTTCTTGAGGATCTAGTAGATTTATAAAATACTCGTTAAAACGGAAATTTGTGTCGCCAAACTCTCACATACTATGACTTATCATCAATGCCACCACTGTTTTGAAACTTACCCCGTTCCGAAAGTTACCCCAACTCTGAAAGTTACCCAACTCGGAAAGTTACGCTCTCTGAAATTAAATCACACCTGTACATCCATGTATCAGATTATAACAATGATATAGTGACGTGACGTATAGAATATTTCTAATACTCATGAATGAATTTCGCTAAATTCAACTACATTTTTTTTTATTATTATCTATTAAATATTAAAAGATAAATAAAAAACTTAATGAAAAAAAGGTATTTTTACAAAAAACGTCTAAAATTACTTATTGCAACATTACGATGTCATAGACATCAAGTTTAGTGTTTTTTTTTTTACTTTTTTTATATAATCTATGGTATTTATGATATCAGTCGTTTGTGGTAAATATTCGTTTCTTTTTATAGTTTTGGAAACAATTTTTTATTGGGGAACCCAAAAAAATATAAGTTACTTTTCGAAAATAAAAAAGCATATTTTTTTGTAAAACAGCAAAAATTGTAATTTTTGCTACAAAAACGCGACTAAACACACAATTTTAAAATTACTAATCACAAAACTAAGTAAAAATGGAATTATATTTTTGTATCACAAATAATATATATTTTTTATATAGCTTCGGCTCATCGTCCTTTAGGGCGGTAAAAGCAAACTATGGCGGTATAATGAGGGTAAAAATAGCTCTTTAACCGACTTAAAAAAGGAGCATTTGAATCGATGTGTTTTAAAGCCGTAATGTTCGAAATGGTTCAAGGTACAAGTTATCTAAATTGTTCAAATTATATTTTGACAGATCAAAAATCTACATTACAAGAAAGAACATTACATCCATTGTAAATATTATACACATTGTTAAAGCAGTGTCACAACATACTTCAAAATACATTTTGACAGTTAGGCGAGCTGTCAAAATCGATGTTGACAGCTATCAGATTGTGTAAAAACGGTTATATTTTTTTTTGCAATAGTGACGTTTATTTTGTTTTGTATACAAATATTATTGCGTTAAAGTCTTGTATGTTTGTGTATGTGGTTCTACCATCTCGGGAACGCCTGGTACGGTGCCGTGTGTCACTGGTCGTAGTGTTTCGCCTTCCTGTCGATGTCATCGTCTGATGTGCGGTTCATTGGGTGATCTAGAAAGAGAGAGAAGATTATTAACAATATTATTGATTTAAAGCGGAAAAGTTTAGTACTGTCATACCCCAAACACTGCAAAAATGTTGTTTAATGCAAAAAGACTGTTATGCTGTTCAAGTATAAAAAACCCCGATTATTGAAAAATCACGCACGCAAAAATCAGTTTAGAGTAAGTGGCATACGACCACGGCTATCCTTGATATTTTCTTGTTTAACACTTTTTAGAGCGTGATTTTTCAGTGGTCGAGTTTTTGTTTTAAACATTTTTTTATTTATATTATTTTGGGGCAAGCAACAACAATAAATTTTATAATACATATTTGAAATGTGCTAATTAAGCCCTTTCAGTTAATACCAAACACGACATATTTATCTCAAATTCCTCCTTTTGCTTTGCCGTAGTCGGGTCAAAATTAAATGGCATCTTGTAGAGTGAATGGAAAACTATAATATAAGCTTTTTCATTAAATTTTGGACTTTAAGTCTATTTACCCAAAGGCTAAAATTTAATGGCATTTTTAGTAACGTCAGTGGTATGACATTGGTTGACAATTAGCAGAATCGGGTCTTGTTGAAGTCAAGATGCTGATGATGACGAAAAGTGGCGTTACCTTGGTGTTGGGGCATCTTGGGGACCAGCACGACGTTACCATCGGCTGCTTGCTGCAAGGAGTAGTGTTGTGAGGAGACGGGCCTGCCTTCCGGGTCGCGGAGGTTCTGTTGGAGACAATAAGGTTAGTTTAGCTGTTGGTTTTCCATATAACAAACTGGATGGGGATTTTCCAAGGCAATTTCCGAAATGGTGGGACAAAGGTTTTGGGTTTGATGACGTTTAAATGTTTTTATGTAGAATATAGTATTAACTGTGACTTTAATAATATATCTCTTTATTGTATGTACACAGAGAATGGATACATAAAAACTTTGCTTATTGTAACATATTATTGTAGACAGAGTAGAATTTGGACCACCCCATCTCCCATGCGGTGTCGTACAAGGCGACTACCGGTCGGCGAAGCTAGCGGATCTGAAAACGGTCGTCCCTGGACTGCTAGAGGAGCGGGAGACGCGGTCGGCGCGGCGGAGGCTAGGGGCACAGTCGGAATGGCCGATGCTGTCAACACGGCAGCTGTCGCCGGTGTCGACCAGGTCGCCGTTGCGGACGAGGTGCACCGGAGTCGCCGGTGCTGCAACCACCTCGGCCTGCGGACCCGCCAGCGGTTTGCATGGGAAAAATCGTCATGGAAAAACGACAGGAGCTGGCGCTGGCGGAGCAGCTGGCGTGGCGGGTGGCGCAAGAGGAGCGCACCCAGAGGTGGATGGAGGCCATTATGGACTCCAACCATTGACCGCCCCTTGCGCCACCGGTCAGGTAAGCCGTGTTAGAGGGGTCCCACCTGTCGGGCAGTGGTGAGGCCCTCACAGGAGTCAGTCCCGTCCGCTGCGCATGCCGCTCCGGCCGCTCTCGCTGTGAGAGCTGGGAGCCCCTAGGGACCGCAGGGCGCCAAGGGCAAGGGGAAGGGGAAGACGTCCCCGGCCCTAGCCTCAGCCCCAACCCCGGCTCGGGATCCAACTGAGATTGCCTCCACAAACTCTTCTGCCTCCACAAGCTCTTCACCGGAGTGGAGCTGGTAATCGGTGCTTCCAAAAAGCGGCGGAAGGCCCAGTGGAAGGCAGCCAAAAGGGGAGGGGAGTGCCGGGGAGGCTGCGCGTCCCTCCGCTCAACAGCCGTCGCCCTCACGATGACGGCGGAAGCAGCGAGAGGGGCGTCAAGTACGCCCAGAGATTGTGACGCAGGCAATGGACTGCCTCGATATGAGGGCCCTCGACATGCCAGGCCCATCCGGGTAAAACCCACTCGGACCAGTGCTCGGTTGCTCGAGATCCCCGGCGCTTCAAGCGGTTCCCAGGCTGATGCTCTAGCGGCTAGGCTAAGGGTGACGCTAGACGCAACCGACGTCCGGGTGTCCAGGCCCACCAAGTGCTCGTAACTGCGCATTTCGGACCTGGACGACTCCATCACGGTGGAGAAAATTCGTCTCACCCCGCCGCCCTTGTATAGGGGGCGGCAGCTGTCGGCTGCCTCATCACAGCAGCCCAAAAAGCTGCCGACCGGCGGTTCCTCGTCTTTGGAGGCGTGGTACGGGTGCAGGTCCGGCTCCTGCAGGCTCGACCGGCTAGGTGCTTCAGGTGCCTGTCGGTCGGCTACGTGGGGCTGCACTGCACTGCGGAGGTGCCGGTCGGTGACCGCTGCTTCCGCTGTGGTCAACCCGGCCATATGGCCGGCGGTTGCATACCTGAAGCAGTGCAGCGGGAGGCAAACCGGCCGACCACAGGGTTGGTAGCAAGGCCTGTACCGGAGCTTCGCGGTGAGCTCGCGGACGGCGCTGCCTTCACGTGCTATGCGGACGACACGTTAGTGACGGCGAGCGCGGCTATCAACCGCGAAGCGACCCTGAGGGCCACGACCGCGGTTGCTCAAGTCGTGGAACGGATCCGGCGGCTGGGCCTTGAGGTGGCTTTGCACAAATCCGAGGCCATGTTCGTTCATGGGCCTCGGTGCACGCCGCCACCTGATTCCAGTCTCACAGTGGGAGACACTCTCATCGACATCAAGCCCCACCGGCCGTCGAGCCCCAAATAGGCTTTCCGAAGTCTGGGCCCCAAATTGGTGAGCACAGCCAACGCTCTGGCGTGGCTACTGCCCAACCTGAGGGGCCCGGAGGACTCCTGCAGGATACGCGAGGGCCCGGAGGACTCCTGCAGGATACGCGGGTGTCGTGCGATCCATGGCTCTATACGGGTGTCCCGTGTTGGCGGACACCCTGAAGGACAGGCATATGCACCTGCTGCGCGGTCCGTAGCAGAAGATGGCCTGGGGGTACCGCAGGATATCGTTCGACGGAACCTGGAAGCGAGATCCCTTTCGGCATTCTACCGGTTCCTGAAAGGCGGCGCGGGAGAGGGGTCACGATCCCGAGCTCGAAGAAATTCGAGCCGTGAGATCCCGGCTCCACAGGGACATGGTGGCGGAATGGGAGCTACGACTTGGGCGACCAGGCGCAGGGCGCGCCGTAGTAGCGGCGGTAAGACCCATCATGGGGGAGTGGTTAGAGAGGCAACACGGCAGCCTCTCGTACCGTCTGACGCAGATGATCACCGAGCACGGGTGCTGCGGGAAGTATCTGCGTCGGATGGAGAAAGAGCCAAAGTGCGAGTGCCATCACTGCGACGCGAGGGAGGACTCGCGGCCGCACACGTTCACTGAGTGTCCGGCCTGGGAGACGCCGAGACGGGAGCTGGTGGCGGCCCTGGGAGTGAGAGTTCTCCAACGCACCGAGCGGCGATGGTCTGCTGCTTGGATGCGTGGGTGCCCGGTGCCTCCTTCTGCGAGCAAGTAATGTTCGTGAAGGAGGAGGCGGGGCGGGAGCGGTAGCGGAACCGACGAAGGATCGCAAGCCAAGCTGCCCGCGTACGAAGGCAACTTGGGCGTCTGAGGTCGATGAACAACCTCCGCCCCCCATGAGCGCAGGCCTGGGGGAGACGGGTGGAGCCGCCTGTCACCCTGACTGAAGCAGGCCGCGGCGGCGGCGCGCCTCCCCATTTCCGGGGACAGAGTTGGGAACTCCGTGGTCCCTACACCCTGGGTCAGCCGGGGTGCGAGGGATATGTCTGTTAACCTCACCTTCGGCAACCAACAAAAACGACCCACAGGCGGTGTGCGTTTTGGTCGGTTCGAGTCCGACATAACCTCTTCCAACGGCTCCGGTGGGGAGGTATCCGCGGGGATGTCGAAAAGAGGTCTGCAGCGGAGGGGAACCGAAGCCGCAGGCGGGAGCTCCGCACCAAGTTCGCGGTGGGATGTGGAGATGGTTCCATAATGGATCCCCAGCTCCGCATTCTGCAAGCGGTCCGTACACGTCGCCGCTGTCGCCGATCTGTACACTCACCAGCATCTCGGGCCTGCCTGGGTGGTCGACCTCGACGGATCGCCGGCACTGGTGTGCAGCGCTGATATGGGTGCCTCCTTATCGCAAACCAAGCTGCCCGCGTACTGAGGCAACTCGAGTGTCGGAGGTCGATGAATGACCGCAGGCCTGGGGGTGACGGGAGAAGCCGTCGCCTCCGCTCGCGAGCAGCGCGGTTTGTCTGTCTCCTTCATTCCCGCTCCGCCGTATCCTTCACGAGGGGGCCGGAGGTCATTCACCGACCTCCGACGCGCGAGCTGCCTTCGTACACGGGCAGCTTGGCTTGCGATCCTTCGTCGCTCCTGCTGCCGCTCTGGCCCCGCCTCCTCCCTCACGAGGATTACTTGATCGCAGATGGAGGCGCCGGCCGCCCACGCATCCGCGCAGCGTACCACCGCCGCTCGGTGCGTTGGAGAACTCTCCCTCCCAGGGCCGCCACCAGCTCCCGTCTCGGCGTCTCCCACGCCGGACACTCGGTGAGCGTGTGCAGCCCCGAGTCCTCGCTCGCGTCGCAGTGATGGCACTCGGACGTTTGGCTCTTTCCCGATCCGACGCAGATACCGCCCGAAGCACCCATCCCCGGTGATAATCTGCGTAATCCGGTACGAGACTACTCCGGTGCTCCGGTACTACCCGGTGATAATCTGCGTAATCCGGTACTCTCGTACCGCCACTCCCCCACGATTGGTCTTACCGCCGCTATTACGGAGTGCCCTGCGCGAGGTCATCCAAGTTGCAGCTCCCATTCCGCCACCATGTCCCTGTGGAGCTCGGGTTCGTGTCCCCGCCCCTGCGCCGCCTTTCGGTACCGATATAGTGCCGAAAGGGCTTTCGCTTCCAGAATCCACGGTGGCGATTCGGCGAGGAGACTCGCTGCATCAAAGGATATCGTGCGGTACCCCCTGATGGTCCTGGAGACCATCTTCTGCTGCGAACCACGCAGCAGACTCTCGTGCCTGGCCTTCAGGGTGTCCGCCTATACGGGACACCCATATAGGGCCATGGACCGCACGATACCCACGTAGAGTCTCCTACAGAAGTCATCCGGCCCCCTCAAGTTCGGCAACAGCCGCGTCAGAGCGTTAGCTTGCGCGCCTCCCCGTTTCCGGGGACGAATTGGGGACTCTGTGGTCCCCACACCCGAGGGGAGGGCCAGATGGAGAGAGATGGCCCTGGGTCGTGATTATATGTAGTATTATATATTGCTTAAATTTATCTCAACGTAAAATTTCATTCGGATTCGTACATCTGTTTTTGCATGGAAGAGTATTAAACATACATCCATTCTTACAAGCTTCCATATTTACAATACGAATAGTATCAGGCAGAGCAGTCTTGTATGAGTGAGGAATGGTTCCTCTGCCTCGAGCTACAAAGATCCAGCTGTATGAGTGAGGAGTGGTTCCTCTGCCTCGAGCTACAAAGATCCAGCTGTAGAGTGAGGAGTGGCTCCTCTGCCTCGAGCTACAAAGATCCAGCTGTATGAGTGAGCATTGGTTCCTCTGCCTCGAGCCACAAAGATCCAGCTGTATAAGTGAGGAGTGGTTCCTCTGCCTCGAGCCACAAAGATCCAGCTGTATAAGTGAGGAGTGGTTCCTCTGCCTCGAGCTACAAAGATCCAGCTGTATAAGTGAGGAGTGGCTCCTCTGCCTCGAGCCACAAAGATCCAGCTGTATAAGTGAGGAGTGGTTCCTCTGCCTCGAGTTACAAAGATCCAGCTGTCTCACCTGGAACACGTGTCTGTAGAGCGCTGCGAACCGTTCCTTAACGCGCTGCCGCTCCGCCAGCAATGAGGAGTGGTCCCTCTGCGTCCTCTGCTTCCGGTCCCTAACGGTGCGGACCTCGTCTGCGAGGGACGTGATCTGGTCCAGCTTGCGTTTGCGGCAGTTCTGGGCGGCCACCTAGATATGATAACATGGTTATTAGGTTATAGAAAAAATTGCTGATTAAGGTCACCCCCCATCTTCCCGTGGGTGTCGTACAGGACGTCTAGGGGGATAGGGCTGTTCTCCATTCGAAAGAAAATATATTTTTTTTATAACTTAGGTGGTAGACAAGCACACGGCACACCTGATGGAAAGTGGTTACCGTGACCTATGCACGTGTGTAACACCAGGAGAGTCACACCCGTGCTGCCGACCCTGTAAAAACAGAGATTTTCTGTGCCTTCAATGCAGAACACAAAATCAGGACAAGCCTTTGGTCTTCCCACTGACAGCGCAAAAACTCTGCAGTGAGCTCTGGCTACCCTACTCACCGGCGCGCCGGCAGGTAAACTTCAAAAGACAGTAGGTATTTATCGCTCGTGAATTTTCTAGATGATTCGACCCTCCTAATTGAGAGGTATAAAAACACGCTCGCATAGCGAAACGATTCATTCTGACTTTGAGATCGATAACGAACACAGCGAGCTTAAGCGACCGAAGAAGATTCTACCTGCGACCTGAGCAACGACTGTGGACTACTGTGAACTACTGAGCGACTGGAACTGTTGAAGAGTACTGTGTATACTAGTGATTTAATTGTCTAGTATGTGGTAAGCTAATAAATCTCTTCGTTGAGTAAACGGCATTTAATTGTACCCCGTGCACGTAACAATACATTGATATGAAAGTTCTACAATCTTGTCTAAATACAGATCGTCGATATCACTTATTGGTTTTAGAGGTCAGAGGGCAGTCGCTTTACGAAAAATATCGATGTTCAGTCCGTTAGACGCTAAACGACACCTTTCGGATGAGATGGGGTGGAGATACTTGTATTTTCTCTCCGTCACAAATAGGTACTGTACCTTATTCTTCCCTCGCCGCCTGATGTCCCTTATAAGGGACAGTTGCGCCTCGCTCAGGTCGTGTTTAGACAGGCGTTCGTTGAATTCATCCATTGGTAAGTTGATTATGTCGTGTACTTCTAAAGGTATGCCTGTGAAAGAAATCACGTTTTAATGTATGAGGTAACACTTCTGTGTAAACTCACGCCTATATCCCTGAAGGGGTAGGCAGAGGTGCTAGCACCCACATTTCGCCAGTTTATGTTAATGTCCTAATGTAATAGGTGGCGAGCCTAATGCCATTAACCGGGCACTTATAAGCCTGTGATAAATACACACATAACTTCAAAAAGTATCGAAAAGTCATTGGTGTGTGCCATGGTAAAACCTGGGATCGAACCCGAGACCTTGTCTCAGCAGTCCATTACCCATACCACTAGGCTACCGCGGTTTTTTTACAAACAAAAAAGTCGCAATCGCGAGTCGGAGTTTTTCTTTTTTACCGTGCAGAAATTCGCTCGGGTACCAAGCCAAAATCAGCGGGGTGGTTATGTCGCGCTAGAACCGACTAATACCGCACAGCCATCTTGGACCACCAGTTGCCGAGGGTGAGGCAGCTTCTGGTATATCCCTCGCGCCCCCCGACTGACCCAGGGCTATAGAAGGCCCCATCGAGTGTGGGGGGCGGAGGTCGTTCATCGATCTCTGACGCCCGAGTTGCCTTCGTACGGGGGCAGCTTGGCTTGCGATCCTTCGTCGCTCCCACTGCCGCTCCCGCCCCGCCTCCTCCTTCACGAGCATTACTTGCTCGCAGAAGGAGGCGCCGGCCGCCCAAGCATCCGCGCAGCGGACCATCGTCGCGAGCAAGGTGGAGAGTGTGAGAACTCTCACTCCCAGAGCCGCCACAAGCTCCCGCCTCGGCGTCTCCCACGCCGGACACTCGGTGAGCGTGTGCGGAACTGAGTCCTCGCTCGCGTCGCAGTGATGGCACTAGGACGTTTGGCTCTTTCTCCATCCGACGCAGATACTGCCTGAAGCACCCGTGCTCGGTCATCTGCATCAGAAGGTACGAGAGGGATCTCACGGCCCGGGCTCGGGATCTTAACCCCGCTCCCACGCCGCCTTTCGGAACCGGTATAGCGCCGAAAGGGATCTTGCTTCCAGGATCCACGGTGGCGATCCGTCGAGGAGACTCACCGCGTCGAACGATATCGTGCGGTACCCCCTTATGAAGCGGCAGGCCAATTTCTGCTGCGGACGCCGCAGCAGGGGCATAATGCAGATCACTCAGGGTGTCCGCCTACACGGGACACCCGTACAGGGCCATGGACCGCACAACACCCGAGTTGAGTCTCCTGCAGGAGTCCTCCGGGCCCCTCAGGTTGGGCAGTAGCCGCGCCAGAACCACCAATTTGTGGCCCAGACTTCGAAAGCGCTTCCCGAAGTCCCACCGGCCGTCGAGCACAAGCCCCAGATATTTCATTTGGGGCTTGATGCCGATGAGAGTGCCTCCCACTGTGAGCCTGGAACCAGGTGGAGCGTGTGCCGAGGTCCATGAAAGAACATGGCCTCGGATTTATGCAGAGTCACCTCAAGGCCCAGCCGCCGGATCCGTTCCACGACTTGAGCAACCGCAGCCCTCAGGGTCACTTCACGGTATGTAGCCCCGCTCGCCGTCACTAGCGTGTCGTCCGCTTCACCGCGAAGCACCCAGTCGTATCCGATGTTCCACAGGAACGGCGCTAGAACTGTACGACATCTCACGCCGAACGACGCCGGTTGCACTTGGGTAGATGACGGCTCACTCCGTCAGGTACGCCCCGACTATGCGGCGGAGGTAGACAGGCACACCGTGGTACACGAGTGCCTCCCTGATGCAAGTCCAGGGCAAGGTGTTGAACGCGTTGGAGATGTCCAAGGACACCGCCAACTTCACCTCACCCCCGGCGACTGCCTCCTCCGCCAAAGTCCTCACGCACATGATGGCATCGACTGTGGACCGCCACCGGCGGAAGCCGTATTGGGCCTCTGCCAGGTCCTGCCCCTCGCCAAAGAGGTACTCGACGAGGCGCTTCGCAATTAATCTTTCAAAGAGCTTGCCCACCTCGTTGAGCAACACAATGGGCCGGTAGCCGGACGGTTCGTCCGCCGGGCGACCCTCCTTTCGGGCTTACCAATTGTCTAAGTAGCGTTGTGTAGAATGTCGTTGAATATTATTATTTTCTAAAGGTTGCCTGGAAGAGATCGCCGCCATTTGTACATTTTTATAATGTTGTCTGTACGTATACTGTAATGTGTTAGTGTACAATAAAAAATATCTTATCTTATCTTATAGTTACAAGTAGTAAAATATATGAGTTCACTAACACACACCTAGCGCCTTCGCGCGCTTCTCGTCGCGCGTGAGGTGCTGCCCGCTGGACGTCGCGGAGGAACCGCCGTCTGACATACTGCCGTCTGTCAGCCGCCGCACTGGAATATCACAATACATTATAGGCATTTAAACTATCATAGTCAAACAAATAGCCCATCGCAGTCCACTGCTGGTCTCTCCCAATGTTGGAAGGCTTTGGCCTGCTGTTTCCACGTTAGCCAGACGGGTTGGTACAGGGTTTTATTTCAAGGTTTCCTTCCCTCGCAGTTATATCGTCTGCGTGTTGTTCCGTTAGTCGCCTCTTACGACACCCTTCGGATGAGATGGGGTGGTGATACTTGTATTCTTTCTCTGCCACCACACGTGTGATAATCATAGTCACTCACATTAGTATTAAAGTAATCGGAATATCTACCATGTTGTTTTGTTGCTTTAGTCGCATTATGTCCAATTCGCAAAATGTCCAGCGGGCTCAAATTATCCAATTCTCACAACGTCCAATTCGCAAATTGTCTAATTCTCAGAATGTCCAATTCGCAATTGCCCAGTTTGTAAAATAGGAGTCGTGCTTGATTACGGGAGGCGTTATTGACGCTTCAGTCTCATAACGTTCTTAAACCATATTGCGAATTGGACATAATGCGACTAAAGGATTTTGTTCTGAGTTTCCGATATGTCGGCGCTGTTGCAAACATCATGATCGCGGAGGAACTGGAGTAGTGGCGGTGAACAGTGAAAAAGTTTTAGAGCTTTCCAGGGAAAGATAGGTACACCGTTTACCCCTGATGGGGGTAATTTTAAAACTTAGGTGGCAGAAACACACGGCCCACCTGATGGAAAGTGGCTACCGCAATCTATGAACATATGCAACACCAGGGTCCGAAAGGTCGCCAGAGATGGCGTGCCGCTCCAACCGCCGGTGGGGAGGTAGGGGGGGTATGTTTCTGTGGGGATTTCAGCATGAAATTGAGAAGCTACTCACCTCGCTTGTCCCTGGTGGCGGCGGGGCGCTGGTCGGGCGCGGCCAGCGGCGCGCTGTACGTGTGGTTGTGGCGCACGCGCTCGCCCGCCGCGTACGGGAAGCGCGCACCTGCACCCGCAGCCGCGCCCTGCGGGGGGACGGGGTATACAGAATACTGTCGTGTCTTGTGTGCTATTTTATTTGGGGGACACGCGGTATACAGAATACTGTCGTGTCTTGTGTGCTATTTTATTTGGGGTACACGGGGGCGGTATACAGAATACTGTCGTGTCTTGTGTGCTATTTTATTTGGGGGATACGGGGGCGGTATACAGAATACTGTCGTGTCTTGTGTGCTATTTTATTTGGGGGACACGAGGGCGGTATACAGAATACTGTCGTGTCTTGTGTGCTATTTTATTTGGGGGACACGGGGGCGGTATACAGAATACTGTCGTGTCTTGTGTGCTATTTTATTTGGGGGACACGGGGGCGGTATACAGAATACTGTCGTGTCTTGTGTGCTATTTTATTTGGGGGATACGGGGGCGGTATACAGAATACTGTCGTGTCTTGTGTGCTATTTTATTTGGGGGACACGAGGGCGGTATACAGAATACTGTCGTGTCTTGTGTGCTATTTTATTTGGGGGACACGGGGGCGGTATACAGAATACTGTCGTGTCTTGTGTGCTATTTTATTTGGGGGACACGGGGGCGGTATACAGAATACTGTCGTGTCTTGTGTGCTATTTTATTTGGGGGATACGGGGGCGGTATACAGAATACTGTCGTGTCTTGTGTGCTATTTTATTTGGGGGACACGGGGGCGGTATACAGAATACTGTCGTGTCTTGTGTGCTATTTTATTTGGGGGACACGGGGGCGGTATACAGAATACTGTCGTGTCTTGTGTGCTATTTTATTTGGGGGACACGGGGGCGGTATACAGAATAGGGTCGTGTCTTGACAGCCTCGGTGGCGTGGCGGTAGTGAACGCGACTGTTACGCAGGAGGCGCGGGTTCGATCCCCGCTCAGTGCAAATATTTGTATGCATGAATATGGGTAGGTATTTGCATTGGTCTGGGTGTTTCTATGTATAATATGTATGTATTTACAAAAAAAAAAGTATTTAAGTATGTTTATCCGTATTCTAGATTCCATAACACAAGCTAGTTAAACTATGCTTACCATGGGTCTAGATAGCGTTGTGTAGAATGTTGTAGATTATTTATTTATTTGTGTGCTATTTTATTTGGGGGACACGGGGGCGGTATACAGAATAAGGTCGTGTCTTGTGTGCTATTTTATTTGGGGGACACGGGGGCGGTATATAGAATAGGGTCGTGTCTTGTGTGCTATTTTATTTGGGGGACACGCGGTATACAGAATAGGGTCGTGTCTTGTGTGCTATTTTATTTGGGGGACACGCGGTATACAGAATAGGGTCGTGCCTTGTGTGCTATTTTATTTGGGGGACATGGGGGCGGTATACAGAATAGGGTCGTGTCTTGTGCGCTATTTTATTTGGGGGACATGGGGGCGGTATACAGAATAGGGTCGTGTCTTGTGCGCTATTTTATTTGGGGGACACGGGGGCGGTATACAAAACAGGGTCGTGTCTTGTGCACTATTTTATTTGGGGGACATGGGGGCGGTATACAGAATACTGTCGTGTCTTGACAGCCTCGGTGGCGTGGCGGTAGTGAACGCGACTGTTACGCAGGAGGCGCGGGTTCGATCCCCGCTCAGTGCAAATATTTGTATGCATGAATATGGGTATTTGCATTGGTCTGGGTGTTTCTATGTATAATATGTATGTATTTACAAAAAAAAAAGTATTTAAGTATGTTTATCCGTATTCTAGATTCCATAACACAAGCTAGTTAAACTATGCTTACCATGGGTCTAGATAGCGTTGTGTAGAATGTTGTAGAATATTTATTTATTTGTGTGCTATTTTATTTGGGGGACACGGGGGCGGTATACAGAATAGGGTCGTGTCTTGTGTGCTATTTTATTTGGGGGACACGGGGGCGGTATACAGAATATGGTCGTGTCTTGTGTACTATTTTATTTGGGGGACACGGGGGCGGTATATAGAATAGGGTTATTATTATTAAAATTATGGACGAGTAGCATATTTGCTGATATGTCCACTTCACGGTGTTGGAGTACAGTTCAGTCCAGTCCATATCTCTTTTATTGTTTGTTTTGTACTGTAAGCCATTCATCCAAGCGACACTTAAAGGTTGTGTCCTATTTTTATTATTATTATCGTAAACTGTACATTTTACAATAACATAATGAACTGTAAAAGTGAAATATTATTATGACAAAAAGTTTTAATTTTTAAACGCCCGAAAACAGTTTTTTTTTTTCATACCACTTAGATGGCAGACAAAGCACACGACCCACTTGAAGGGAAGTGGTTACCGTGGCCTATGGACGTTTGCAACACCAAGGAAGTAACACTCACGCTGCCAAACCTGTGCACAGAGAGTTTCTGTGCTGTTAGTGTAAAAGACAAAGCAGGACAAGCTTTTGGTCTTCCCACTGACAGCACAAAAACTCTGTAGTCATCATCATGGCACGTGGTGACGTCACAGTGCGCTAGCGCGTAGTGAAAATGCATGAAGTGCAATAGAATATTATCGTATTTATCTCAGTCTACGTTGCGTTTACACGTGTACAGTGCATAATAAGATTGATTTGAAATTTAATAAGGAATCTAAAAAGTTGTGAATTTTGCTTTATTTCGATTGTTTATATTTTGACCTATTTTGGGAATTAAAAATAATGAAAAGTCATAGTTACAGTTTATTTAGGCAGTATCTTAGTTTACTAAGCATATTTTTAGACAAAATACTGAGACATTAAGTAGTATTGGTAAGAATTCGATGACTCAGGGTGTTACCTTTAGTTAACAGAAAAGAAAGATGGATCAATAATTTACCTGCAGTAAGGCATGGCTGGAATGTGCAGTGTTGAGATCTAAGGGAGGCTGCAGACTCGTCACGTGAGGCGGAGGTAGCTGATGGCGCGCGCCGAACTCTACTGCCAAACAAATATATAGCTTAATACCATTCTATATATTAGTGAGTCTAGGAGGTAGGACACGACCGTATTTCCGTCCCAATTGGGAAGTACCTCCACCCTACAGAATATCACGGTCATAATAACTTCGTGTCGTGTTCCCGATGCTGAGTAGGGTAGCCAGAGCTCACTGGAGAGTTTTTGTGCTGTCAGTGGGAAGACAAAAGGCTAGTCCTGATTTTGTGGTCTGCACTGACAGCGCAGAAACTCTGTTCTTTCAGCCGACCTGTGTAAGCACAGAGAGTTTCTGTGCCGTCAGTGCAGAAGACAAAGCAGTACAGCCAATGAGAAACTCTCCAGTGAGCTTTGGCTACCCTACTCACCGCCGGGAACTCAATACGAGGTTATTATAGCCTCGGTATTCTGTAGGGCGGAGGTACTTCCCCAGTCGGACTGCTCAATTGGGACGGGAATACCGTCATGTCCTACCTAAGATGAAGCAGTACTTTAAACTGTGTTACTTACCGCTATGCATGTGCATATTGTCGTGATGGTAGGTCTGTTCGGGACACTCGTACTTGACGACTCCAGGTCGCGCCACCGGCTCCATGGGGGGTGCTGGGGGCTGTTCCTGGAAGTACCAGGTAATATAGGGAACGGGTCTACATACAGAAACAGCAACAGCATTAGCGCAGATGCGACACCAAAGGGAATACTTGTAGACTAGTTAAGAAGTGCTTTTACTACCTCGTACACTAGTTAAAAATACATTATCTCTCGAATCGCACACATAATTTCGCAAATACCACGTCTAATTCATATAAACATTGACATTTATGTACTAAATTCGAAAAACGCTCGTACCGTAAAATCTGTATACAATCACTCGAATCGCACATATAATTCCAAGAATCTTACCACTAATTTCATGAATCTCACACATAATTACATGAATCTCTCGTATAATTCCATGAATATCACACATAATTCCACGAATCTCACGCATAATTCTATGAATCTTACCCCTAATTCTAGTGTACTGATATTCTATTTTAGATATTAATTTACTGTGGTATAACGTACCTGGAAGCATCGTTTGCCGAACATATGATGTTTCTTCTGCGGCTGGTGAGGGGGGGCTCGCTCCCGACCATACGCCGCGTCGTAAGGACGGAACTTCGAACTGTGGAAGTTATTATAGAATTTTATCTTCGGTGTTGGCCACGCCATCTCTCTATCTTAGAAGGCAACTAAGGGATGGGGGTGTTCTCCATCGATAGTAAAAGTGCACGCTTGACGGCAATAGGATCGTGTGTATTACATACATACATATAATCACACCTTTATCCCCGAAGGGTTAGGCAGAAGTGAATTTACACCTACATTTCATCACCAATCATTGAAGTCGATAATGAAATAAAAAGTTGGACTTTAAAAACCGATTCCAACTGTGTTAGGAAATGGCTTAGAGAATGATTTATTCCAACTTAAGTGTTGTAGGTTGAGAGTTTCTGTGCTGTCAGTGTAAAAAACAAAGCAGGACAAGCTTTTGGTCTTCCCACTGACAGCATCAAAAACCCTCCAAGCATTCGTGTTTTGTTTTTTTATATCACTTAGGTGGCAGACAAGCGCAAGGCCCATCTGATGAAAAGTGGTTACCGTGGCCTATGGACGTGTGTAACACCAGAGAAGCTACACTCGCGCTGCCCACCCTGTAAACACATAGTCTCTGTGCCGTCAGTGTAGAGGACAAAGCAGGACAAGCCTTTAGTCTTCCCACTGACAGCACAAACTCTCCAGTGAGCTCTGGCTACCCTACTCACCGCTGGGAACAACACGAAGTTATTATAACCGCGGTATTCTGTTTTTTTTAATATTGGACATGTCAATATGAATTCACCTCGCTTGATGGTAAGCCTACGTTTAGCGTATTCTATTAAAGTTTTGTTAAATGTCAGCTTGTTGTCAGTATGTTAGGTAGGTCTCACCTATGAAACTCCTGTGCCGAATCGCTGCCATCGCACCATTCACCGTCGGACAAGGAAGGGACCCGCTCGGAGCCCATCGAGGATACGGCACTGTCTGACGCCGAGTCACGTTCTGGAAATAAAAATGAAATATAATATGTCTTTTTAAATATCTAGCTAGCCGACAGCGGCTGGAATTTATTAGAGTGACCAGCTTATATCTAGATTTTAAATCGCGATAAGTGTTTGATATGAACTTTAATTGGTGGAACTTTTCCGCCACCGTAGCACCGTAGCGTATCCTGAAAAGAGATTCCAAAAACGAGTACTACGTTTATAGAGGAGGTGCACTTTGTGACGTCACTGGGGTCAAGAAATATGCTAGGAACTCTACTAGACATTGCCTTTAAATAACTATGAACTTTGTCACCGGTAAATAAGAATCAAAATGGTTAGTATTTGTAATCAAAAAGCTGCTGTTGGCCGCTGCTCTTTTAGTAAGAATTTATTATAAGGATATTAGAACTCCCGACCAGTCGCCCTCTAAGGGCATAATCTGGCGAACTGATCTCTTCTTATTGTTCAAAAACCCCACTAATACCTCCCTCCCCCCGCTGGTGACAGCGGGGGTGGTTATACCGGACTCGAATCGACTTAAACCGCACGCCGTTTTGGGTCATTCGTAGCTGAGAATGAGATTGCCTCCTGCATATTCCTCATGCCCCGGCTGACTCATGGCCATCGAGATGACCAGCTCAGGTGTGGGACCACGGTGACCCTATTTTTATTTATACCACTTAGGCGGCAGACAAGCACACGGCCCACCTGATGGAAAGTGGTCACCGTGGTTTATGGACGTGTTCAAAACCAAGGGAGTCACACTCGCGCTGCCAACCCTGCAAGCATTGAGAGTTTCTGTGCCATCAGTGTAAAAGACAAAGCAGGACAAGCTTTTGGTCTTTTCACTGACAGCACAAAAACTCTTCAGTGAGCTCTGGCTACCCTACTCATCGCCGGGAACACAATGCGAGGTTATTATCGCCGCAGTATTCTGTAGGGAGAAGGTACTTCCGCAGTCGGACTGCTCAATTGGACGGAAATACCTTCGTGTCCTACCTCCTATCTTGCCCCGGATTGGAGGAGCCGCACGCATCGCCCCGCTGCCGTGCTTGCTTCTGCTAGGGTGACAGGCCACCTGTCAACACCAGGTCAACTGTGCTGGAAATACATAGTGAGAGTGCGTACCTGTGATCATCATATGCGAATGGTTGTGATGTGGGGCGTGGTGGGCACCAGCTCCATCCAGCATCCGCATGGTGTACATGCCTGCAACAAAGAAACACATGAGTTTTCGAAATTTTTTTTTTTTATATAGCCTCTGTGGCGTAGCGGTAGTGAACTCGACTGCTACGCAGGAGGCGCGGGTTCGATTCCCGCTCAGTGCAAATATTTTGTATGCTAGAACATGTGTATTTGCATTGGTCTGGGTGTATCTATGTATAATATGTATGTATTTACAAAAAATGTATCTAAGTATGTTTATCCGCATTCTAGATTCCTTAACACAAGCCAGTTAAGCTATGCTGGGTCTAGATAGCAGTGTCGTGTAATAAAAAAATAAAAAAAGTGGCCCATGTAATGGTTACCGTGGCCTATGGACGTGTACAACACCAGAGGCGTCACACTCGTGCTGTAGACTCTGTGGAAACAGAGTTTCTGTGCCGTTAGTGCAGAAGACAAAGCAGGACAAGCCTTTCGTCATCCCACTGACAGCACAAAAACTCTCCAGTGAGCTCTGCCTACTAAATATACTGTCCTATCCAATAGTCCATTTAGTCGGCTACGTTGCGAGAGATGTGTCCTAGCCTTTTAATTTTTAAGTTTAACCGCATTGCTTTAAAGTCTAAAATTTAATGGAATTTTTAGCAGTGTTCGTGTTTTAACACAGTTTTGCTTAAGCAAAATCGAGGCCCTGAACAACTCTGTTACTCAGTACTCACCAACCACAACTGAGGCTAACAGGTCAGATGCCTGTCGCTCCCACTATAGCTGAAAGAAAACCCCAAGCCACATCATACTTTAAGATTACCCCAGAACCGAGAAGAGAGGAAGGCTTTGGAAACGACAAAAACTGATTAACTCAAGGCGATGATGGGAAAGAATACTTTATTGGCGAAATGTGGGTGTTAATTTCTTTTTTCTTATCTAGGACACGCCAACTTGACTTCACCTCGCCTGATGGTAAGCTAAAGACAGCGTATCAGGAAAGTCACCATTACAAACACTAAGTAATGTTACAATGGTGGCACTCAGTTTGGCGGCCTCATCAGATGCTTTTTCACGCACCGCTTAATTCACTTCTGCCTAACCATCCGGGGATAAAGTCGTGATTATAAGTATACTTTATAATTACTGTATAATGACAGCATGTTAATATATACGTGTGTATAACAAGATGGAGCACTCTCCGCACAGCCGCCAAAATATGCAAGTAACGTTCAATTCAATTTATAAGATTACATATCGAAATGATGATAAAGAAATCAGAGAAATAAACTTACAGTATACAATTGGACTGTGACCGAAACATTTCAAAACACAGGCAATAATCACATGAAATAATATAAAATAACCAACTTTGATGTGCAAATAACTGAATTACGAACTGATTAATGGAAAAAAAAAGGTTCAAGATAATATATCAGAAACTATCTTATCACAATTTATCTGGTACTGGTTTGAACTGGTGATGTGACGTCAATATGTATGGTTCTTCCCCTTCGGTGCGTGTTTACTTAGGCGGTGATTAACAGCAATATATATCACAATCATTCTGTGGTGAATGTGCAGAGTCACGCGAAAAGATCGCGTGAGGAACTCTCGCATCCATTACATCCCAATTGAGCAGTCCGACTGGGGAAGTAACTCCACCCTACAGAATACCACGGCTATAATAACCTCGTGTTGTGTTCCCGGCGGTGAGTACGGTAACCAGAGCTCACTGGAGAGTTTTTGCGCTGTCAATGGGAACACCAAAAAAGCTTGTCCTGATTTTGTGTTCTGTACTGAAGGCACAGAAAATCTCTGTTCTTACAGGGTCGGCAGCACGGATGTGATTCCCCTGGTGTTACACACGTTCATAGCTCACCTCTGGGAACACAATACGAAGTTATTATAACCGCGGTATTCTGTAGGGCGAAGGTACTTCCCCAGTCGGACTGCTTAATTGGGCGGAAATACCACCGTGTCCTACCTCCTATAACCTTTATTGATTTAACATTATAAGATAATTACATACTAGATGTTTATCTCGAATGTCATCAAAACAATATTGTTATATATTCTGACGTCATCGCAGATATATCTAGATTATATATCAGCTATTATTAAAGATATGATAACGGCCTGTGTTGTGTGGCGGTAGTGAACGCTGCAGTTACGCAGGAAGCACGGGTTCGAACCACGTCCCGTGCAAATATTTAACATAACATAACATAAACTCATGCCTATATCCCCGAAGGGGTAGGCGGATGTGCTAGCACCCACATTTCGCCAGTTTATGTTTAAGTCCCAATGTAATAGGTGGCGAGCCTATTGCCATTAACCGGGCACTTATAAACCTGCGATATATACACACATAACTTCGAAAAGCATCGAAAAGTCATTGGTGTGTGCCATGGTAAAACCTGGGATCGAACCCGAGACACCGTCTCAGGAGTATTTGTGTGCATGAATCTAGTCGTGCCTCGGAGAGCACAATTAAGCCGTTGGTCCAGGTTGCCATACGAACATCTATGGCAGTTGTTGTTGGAGACCTAAAAAGGCCAACAACTGGTCTAAATGCAATGTTTCGATATCGCCTTCCGGTTGTGGAGGTCTGATGACAGTCGCTTACGGGTAATGGGAGCCTTCAAAAGTCTAACTATTCTAACTAAAAACTTTGATTTCGCCAAATGGTTTTAGAAGTCAAATGGCAGTCGCTTCTTTTTTTTATTTTTTTATACAACTTAGGTGCCAGGCAAGCACACGGTCCACCTGTTTGAACGTGGTTACCGTGACCTATGAACGTGTGTAACACCAGTGGAGTCACACTCGCGCTGGCGACCCTGTAAGCACAGAGTTATTGTGCCGTCAGTGCAGAACACAAAATGAGGACAAGCCTTTGGTCTTCCCACTGACAGCACAAAAACTCTCCAGTGAGCTCTGGCTACCCTACTCACCACCGGGAACACAACACGAGGTTATTATAGCCGTGGTATTCTGTACTGTGGAGGTACTTCCCCAGTCGGACTGCTCAATTCGGACGGGAATAGCGTCGTGTCCTAAATATCGAAATTCAGTCATATCTTAATTAGACTAAAAACAATCCGACCCTAACCGAGTTGGAAAAAGATTTAGAGAATGATGATGCGAATTTGATCACGAGCGTTCATATTACTGATGTTAGGTGCTTGTCTTAAGACCAAAAGACGCGCCCCACCACCTGTCTTACGCAGACAAGCCTATTGACGAGTTGATGATTGTTTTCAGATTCGTCGGCCAACTAGTCATAATGTGACAGACCGTGCGAGCGAGCGGACGTCTTGTTCTATACAATATGACAGCGCTAGTCCACACACAGAGCGTTCTGTTCGCAAAACTATCGACGTTTTTATATGTAAGCGTCATCAATAAACAATCTTGTAGCGATTATTTATAAAAATACGTTTTGAACAAATAAATTAGGTCAACTGACTGACAAACTAGTGATTCGATTTCGGTTTATAGTCTTTAAAATGAGTTTCTACACAGAAAAATATTAATAAACCGAGTTTTATATAAAAAGTATTTCAAAGGCGCATCAATATTGGTTACCTTTAGTTGTTAAGTATCTTACCGAATGCAGTATAATTCTGTGTTCTTGTGTGTTTAAACAAGCAGTATGAAACTATTGTACGGTAGCCATTATGGTGTTATAATACGGCTATTAGTCTATGGTTTGCTATAATTTATGCCGCATCATTGGTTTCTCTATAATATAAAAGACAAATATTGTCATAGTAGTGTCTTACCATCATAAAAAGAATAATAATTCAGGTATTCAACCGGATTCGGATACATAATCGGGTTCAAATATGGCGCCATTGGATAAAATGGCGGCGAATAACAACTCGCTACTGTCAAATCCATTTTTAATCGTCGTATATCTTCTTAATCGTCAATATATTTCTTTATTTCTCAACCAAATATATATCTTCGATTCCTCTTCTATGTATCTGTGCAAATATTTTGCATCTCATCGATAGAATTCAAAATTTAGTCACACGCCATTTTGAATCTAGGTATTTCCATGACGTATAAGACAAGTAAATCCTCCTGATCTTTATACAAATAATGCCATTATCATAATTATCTTAAACAAATCTTTGCACAGCCTCAGCGATCAAATAAAAGTCTATATTTAAATGAGCACAAACAAAAGTTATATCTTTTGAGCACTGCCGTAGACACTTTTATCATAGATTCACAATTTGTTCTTTGTCTTCTGAATGCCATACACAGTCGGCACATGCACAGGGAGCCCTGATTATGCACCTTTCTACTCTGTGTTATTCTTTGGAGGAATGGCATGGGTATTCCTTTGCGAGCAATAAAAAAAACACTTGTAAAAATTTTCAAATTAAGAACGGGCAGGCAGTTTGACAGTTCACTGTTTTTTTAAGTCTGAAGTTTTTTTTCACAGTTTTTTTTTAAATAGAGTTGTTCCTTTTTTCACAATCACTTCACGATATAACACGGCATCACAAATAGTCTATAAACGTATGAATAGATTCCCATGTTTGTTTTAAATATTTTAATTAATTAGATACAAATGCATATTTTTTTATCCAAAACCATAAATATTATAGAACTTCTAATGTCAAAATTTCGTTCGATTTTTAAACGGAGCGTAACTACTTATATTCTTTGCTTTTTTTTGGATAAAATTCAAGCAAAGGAGTTTATCACAAGTACAGAACTGTCACACGAGGAGGTTGCCAGCGCAATAGTTATCAGATAAGTATATTGTTTATCACATCGTACGGCTAATTGGATCCATATTCAAACAAACAAGTATTAAGTTTATTTACAAAGAAATTATAAATATTAATGACGGTGACTTGGAATTGTTTTGTCGAGATTAAATCAATGGTGTTTTCATCTTCAAAGATGAGGGTCCATATTATGAGGATAATTTAATTATGGTTCCCGGTTGTATAATTTATAATCTCAAGTTTATTTAAAGTCTCGTGATTCCTGGCTGTGTAGAATTTGACCATCCCATCTCTTCAAATGCGGTGTCGTACAAGGCGACTAAGAGATAGGGCTGTTTAACATCAGACAGATATATACAGTCCAGACTCGGCCTCAGATGCATGGCTCGAGTCAACAACAGTGCCCGGAAGACGGCAAAAGACTCACCCCTATTACGTGGGACCGAATTCAATGATTGGTGGAATGTGGGTGTTAATTCACCTCTGCAATTGGCAGAGTAAATTGGAGATATGACAGAAGTCGCGAAAACCGACCTCCGCGCAGGCCTATCGGAATAGGCTTGTTTGACATAAGTATTTATTTCTAAGCATGTATCCATACGTTAGCAGGTGGACGATGGTCCATGCAGAGTCTTTTTTTTACCACTTAGGTGGCAGACAAGCACACGGCCCACCTGATGGAAAGTGGTTAAAGTGAACTATGGACGTGTGTAACACCAGAGGAGCCACACTCGCGGTGCCGACCGAATTTCTGTGCTGTCAGTGTAGAGGACAAAGTAGGACAAGCCTTTAGTCTTCCCACTGACAGCACAAATTCTCCAGTGAGCTCTGGCTACCCTAATCACCGCTGGGAACACAACATGAAGTTATTATGGCCGCGGTATTTTGTAAGGCGGAGGTACTTCTCCAGTTGGACTGCTCAATTGGGCGGAAATACCGCCGTGTCCTACCTCCTGTCCATTCCACATGTCATCCGCATACCCGCAGGATGGGGACACCATAGTCCCACATCCGGGGGGGCTTCGATGGTACTGGCTCAACCGGGACGTGCGAGGAATACGGCTCGAACGCTCGTGTGATTTTAATCGACATAACCGCCTCTGCAGACTTCGGCGTGGGGGTATTTTTAGAGATTTTCGCTCGTTAACCTGTGCTCCCACCAGTGGGTCGTACTGGTGGGCGTGGGACTGGTAATATCTACAGAAGTAACATATATAATCATCCAACAAATATTTCCTACCTTCGTTCATGGCCATGTCCATGAGTTGCAGGTCTTCATCGTTGAGTATTGATTGCAGGAAGCCATCTTGGTTTGTGGGGCCAGCTGCCATCTCGGCTGTCGAGTTCTGGAAGGAAATAGAGGGTAGTTTATTAATATTAGAGCTTATATTTACCATATTGTTTGGAGTTGACTTATTGTGGTTCCCGGCAGAGTAGAAATTGAACGCCCCATCTCTTCCCATGATGTGTCGTACAAGGCGACTAAGGGATAGAGCTGTTTAACAACAGACAGATATACACAGCCCAGACTCAGCCTCAGATGCATGCCTCGAGTCAACAATAGTGCCCGGCAATAGGCTCTCCCCCGATAAAGTGGGAGCGAATACTAATAAATTGTAGGTGTTAATTCACCTCTGCCTAACCCTCCGGGAATAAAGGAGTGATTATATGAATGTATGTTGCAAGCACCATGATCACGGCGTATTAATACTGATGCTCATAACCCTTAAGGAAATGTTTTGTAGATTATAAGACAATATGGTATTCTACAATATAATCTATCTTAGTGCAAAATTTAATCTAAATCTGGTGAGCCGTTCGGGCGTAATTGAGCTATACATGCTTCTGTGTGTTCAAAGCTTAGTGGTTAAGGAGTCGGGGTGCATGAGAACCTCCGCTGTGCACCCTGATCAACGAAGACATCAGCGCCTTTCTTCCAAGATAGGTGAGACGATGTCACCTGCAGCTAATTCTGATCGAGGTAGAGGCAGCCCCGGAGAGTTTCTCGGAGGTTTTCCACGTGTCCCTCTGACTAGCAGAGAGTACAGTGGAGAGCAGGCAAGGGACGGGTTGGTTCTCCGGGCGCAAGCTAGGGAGTGAGCTGGTATACTAGCATAAGCAGGTCGATGAGGCAGTAAGTAACATGACAACCAGTGTGCGAACCAGAGTAGCCTTAGGCCAGGTTTCCACTGATGCGGAGCGGGGCGGAGAGGAGCTATGCGGTGCACGAATTGACCAATCACTATGCTCGAAATTTCTGCTCCGCTTCAATGGAAACAGGACGAGCTGGGTGGAGCAGAGCTGAGCGGATATTCATTATAAGAATACAGCGAGGCGATGTGGTGCAGAGGACAACGAGCACTGGGGTGCGGAGCAGAGGACAGTAGGGCGGTGCAGTGCGGATGACAGCGGGGCGGTGCGGTGCAGAGGACAGCGTCCTCTTCAATCTTCGTCTTCAAGTAGAGAAAGACATAAAATAATTGCTTTTTTCTTTTTAAACGACAACATGACGCATGGTCTTTTTGAGAGATTGATTGTAACTGAGCGTAAGCGTAAAAATGCGCGATTCCAAGAGTATGCTCCACTCCGCTCCGCTTCAGTGAAAACACTGACCACTTTTCACCGCTCCTCTCGGCCCAGCTCCGCTTCAGTGGAAACACTGGCCACTATTCACCGCTCTGCACCGCTACTCTCCGCCCAGCTCCGCGTCAGTGGAAACGCGGCCTTACAGTTTTGTAATTTTGACTCAAAATGTTGTGCGGCTTTAGATAGTAGGTTCGAGTCCCACATACCCTCCACCTGGGTGTCGAGCAGTGTTCAAAAGCTCTATCGCTACACCTCAGAGGTCTTCTAAAGCAACTTTAGATGCCCTCTCAAGCACTAACTAGTTTGTGATATTAATTAATCTCACCTGATAGTAGAGTCCATCGTGAGGCTGTGGATGCTGTGCTGACTCCACTTTGTAGGCTCCATCTAGAGGGGCTGCTGCTCCGGCTATGGAAATAGACAATTAAGATTAATCTATGATTTTAGATTGACATGGTCATTCACACCAATAGTGTAAAACTCGTCTGGAAATTTACCATGTTTATTGTTTTTGGTGACATAACATACATAACATAAACTCACGCCTATATCCCCGAAGGGGTAGGCAGAGGTGCTAGCACCCACATTTCTATATATACATACATACATACATAAAATCACGCATGTTTCCCATAGGGGTAGGCAGAGATCACGGATCTCCACTTGCTACGATCCTGACATACTGAATGAGAGTGAATGAAGCGAGAGTAGTATGTCAGGATCGTTCTATGTATAATATGTATGTATTTATATAAAAAAGTATCTAAGTATGTTTATCCGCATTCTAGATTCCATAACACAAGCTAGTTAAGCTAAGCTTACCATGGGTCTAGATAGCACTGTGTAGAATGTCGTGGAATATTTATTTATTTGTTTATTTCGCTAGCACCTCTACCTACCCCTTCGGGGATATAGGCGTGAGTTGATGTTATGTTAATTAATACAATCTCTTTACAGTAACCTCACTACTTTTCTTATAATAAGCTGCGCTTGTGAATTCATTCAGATTACATATATATATATATATATATATATATATATATATATATATATATATATATATATATATATATATATATATATATATATCGACTCGCTGAGACACAGCGTTGTGCGCATGCAACGGCGCGAATTTCAGCAAGTTGGTGAGCGCGGGCGGCACGAACAACATCGGAGGTCGGCGCAGACTTCCTACGTACTCAATCCGAACATAACATAAACTCACGCCTATATCCCCGAAGGGGTAGGCAGAGGTGCTAGCGAAATAAACAAATAAATAAATAAATATTCCATGACATTCTACACAATGCTATCTAGACCCATGGTAAGCATAGTTTAACTAACTCAAGCCTATATTCCCGAAGGTCATTCGGAACACACCACCCCAAAAACTCTTTGGTGACAATATCCAAAGAGTTTTTCTCAATTTTTTTATGAGAAAGAGTCTTTTTGAATGGGCGTTTTAATGTCACATATAGAATTTGACCATCGAATCTATGCCTTTTTTTTTACGTGCGCAAAATCCCCACGGATACCTCCCCACCGGAGTCGGTGGGAGAGGTTATGTCGGACTCGAACCGACTAAAACGCACGACGCCTGTGGGTCGTTTTGGTTGCCGAAGGTGAGGTTGACAGGCATATCCCTCGCTCGAATCTATGCCTATATTTAGATGAAAGAAATAAAATAGTTTTTTACCATAAGCATCTGGGTGTTTCTCTGGTACAGGCGCCGGGATAGCGGCATGATAATTCGGAGGATACCCGCCAGTAGCGCCGTGTGCACTGCGAAAGTACAAACAATAATAACAATTGAAAAATAGTTTGTTACGCGGCTGACAAGCACACGGCCCACCTGATGGGAAGTGGTTACCGTGGTATATAGAAGCGTGCAACACCAGAGGCGTAAGAATCGTTTTTTTTTTTATACCACTTAGTTGGCAGACAAGCACACGGCCCACCTGATGGAAAGTGGTTACCGTGACCTATGGACGTCTGTAACACCAGAGGAGTCACAGTCGCGCTGCCAACCCTGTAAGTACAGAGTTTCTGTGCCGTCAGCAGAAGACAAAGCAGGACAAGCCTTTAGTCTTCCCACTAACAGCACAAATTCTCCAGTGAGCTCTGGCTACCCTACTTACCGCTGCTCTGTAAGATACTACTAATGCTTTTCTTGAAGAACCATAGTTTAATAGCTTGGAAAATCACAGAGTTCATTCTACAGCATCAGCGTTCGCGGGATGAAGTTGCTTTTAACCCGATTACGACGAAGTAAAAGGAGGGTTATGATTTTGACAGGCTATGTATGTATGTAGGTTCATCTGTCCCCTCATAGCTCCTTAGCTACTAATTAGAACTGGACAAATGAGGTATCGTTAGAAGCATCTTAGTCGTCCGCTGGTTATAGGCTATATAACTTATCACTGAATCTAATGTGGCGCCCTCTAGCGGTCATAAAGTACTGTGTTAAAAAATAAAATTTGAGATAAATATGTCGTGTTTAGTATCAACTGAAAGGATTTAATTAGCACATTTCAAATATGTTTAAATTATTTTTCGTATCCCAAAATAATATCAATTAAACAAAATAAGTTTAAAACTAAAATCAGACTACCGAAAAAGTAATAAACAAGAAAATATCAAGAATAGCCGTGGTCGTATGCCACTTAATCTAACAAAACAATACATTCTAGGGAAAAGTGGCATACGACCACGGCTATCCTAGATATTTTTTTGTTTATTACTTTTTCAGTAGTCGGGTTTTAGTTTTAATTTTTTTTTTTATATATCGCAGTTATATTGTCTGCGTATTGTTCCGTTAGTCGCCTCTTACGACACCCTTTGGTTGAAATGGGGTGGTGATATTTGTTTTCACTCTTTGTCACCAAACAGATAGCAGTATGTTTACTCACGTGATGTTGTGCGGGTGCGGATGCTGGTGGTGATGATGGTGGTGGTAGTGCTGGTACTGGTCCGGGGGAGGGGGCGGCGGGATCGTCAGCAGCGAGGCCAGGTCCTGCCAGCGCTGCTCCACCGACATGGAGCGCATCAACGACTGTGGGCAAAGAAGGGGGTAGAAGTTAGTCGACGTTTAATATTATGTTGTGTGTGGTACCGCGGTAGCCTAGTGGTATGGGTAATGGACTGCTGAGACGAGGTCTCGGGTTCGATCCCAGGTTTTACCATGGCACACATCAATAACTTTTCGATGCTTTTCAAAGTTATGTGTGTATTTATCGCAGGTTTATAAGTGCCCGGTTAATGGCAATAGGCTCGCCACCTATTACATTGGGACCTAAACATAAACTGACGAAATGTGGGTGCTAGCACCTCTGCCTACCCTTTCGGGGATATAGGCGTGAGTTTATGTATGTATGTATGTAATAATAATAATATCATTTTATTGATGGCAACAGGGCCCAATTTGTTAGTAACAATATTTGTCTTACATCTATGGTTAGCAATTTAGCATGCAAAATGTCAACAGTATAAAATCAAATCAGGAAATTATTATCAATTGATATTATATTATTGCATTAGATTTGAAGTCACTTAAAAATTATAATTCACAAAATTAAAATATTTCAATTATTAATAAATTACGTATCACAGGTTAATACTAAATGCAATAGTCAATAAAATGTCAATTCACAATAAAATATAACTCAAATATAAGTCAAAATAATCGACATAAATCAAATCAAATATATTAAGTCAATTAATTAAAGTGTACATGGTTTCATTCTACTGGTTATATTGTAGGCATATAGTCAGGTCGATGAACGACCTCCGCCCCCCATGAGCGCAGGCCTGGCGGTGACAGGTGGAGCTGCCTGTCACCCTGGCAGAAGCAGGCCGCGGTGGTGGCGCGACTCGCGCGCCTCCCCGTTTCCGGGGACGAGTTGGGAACTCTGTAGTCCCCACACCCGAGAAGAGGGCCAGATCATGAGAGATGGTCCTGGGTCGGCCGGGGTGCGAGGGATATGCCTGTCAACCTCACCTTCGGCAACCAAAACGACCCACAGGCGGCGTGCGTTTTAGTCGGTTCGAGTCCGACATAACCTCTCCGGTGGGGAGGTATCCGTGGGGATCTTGCGCAAGTAAAAAAAAACAGACATATAGTCAAGTAGTTTGCCGTGTTACCGATTCAAGCGTTGCCATGTCAGGGGACCATTATAAGTGCTTCACCAGTCAGGGTTCCCCGAAACGACAACGCTTTAATCAAAATATTACTAGACATACTAAAGTTAAAGGACTAACCAACACAATTTATTTTCTACTTTTTGGGGGTATTTTGGTCGTTAAATAAATTTTAAATTTAATCTGTCAAAATGAAGAACCTACAAGCAACCTACAAGTATATAATGTTAATTACAACTTGACCACCATATCTGTGGTTTACCAGAATTTAAAAAAAAGCTGTTAAAAATGTATTTTGAACTACATATATCCGTTATTCGTACACAAATGTTGTGTTAGCTAAAATAATATTGACAAGGAAAGTCCGCCATATTTGAACAGAAATTTAGCGCCAAATGAACGCGTTTACCTTGTCTATGGTTTTCTTTTTGTTTGATGTTTGAATAAATGTTTCTTGAGACTTTAATTGAAACGATTTCTAAAGAGGTTAGATTACATTAACTGTTTTGAAATGTTGACTTTTTACTTGCAGCTTCTCATATGATAAATATATCTGTACTATTATATAATTTGTAATAGTCGTGTCTGTATTTAAAAAAATACTTATGTATTATATTAAAGTTTCTGAACGCAAAAAGTTTTTTTTTTTAATTCTTATCTGTTTGGCCTCGACATACGCAAATCCTACTGAACAAGCTTGAATGTGTTTTTTTTGTTTGAATGGTATTGGTCAGACTTAAATTTTTGTGTAAGTTTGATCTCAATTGGTTAATTAGAACAGGATATATGAGCAAAGGTCGAAATAACCTATATTCCCACGAGCGGAGCCGCGGGCGGAAAGCTTAGTGTAAAATAATTCTTATAATTATTGTCTAGTAAGGCCGTCATCATAGCTAAAATACTAGATATGAAGCAAACCAACTTAAACCTTTTAAATTTAATATTTTATTTATATGTATGTGGTTCTACTCAACCGATTGCAAGTCTTTCTAAAGACCTTTCTAACAAGAAAAACCTCATCGAAATCAGTTCAGTAGTTTTAGCGTCCATTAAGAACAAACATTTTCATAAATAGTATTTTTTTTTGGTGTGCGATAAATCGCCACGGATACCCCCACCACCGGAGCCGGTGGGAGACGTTACGTCGGACTTGAACCGACTAAAACGCACGGCGCTTGTGGGTCGTTTTTGGTTGCCGAAGGTGAGGTTAACAGGCATATCCTACGCAATAATAGAAGAGACTTTTAAAGAAGGCTACAATACAGTAAGTCTACAGTACAGTGAATATAAAAATTACATAACATAACATAAATTCACGCCTATATCCCTGAAGGGGTTAGGCAGAGGTGCTAGCACCCACATTTCGCCAGTTTGTTTAGGTCCCAATGTAATAAATGGCGAGCCTATTGCCATTAACCGGGCACTTATAAGCCTGCGATAAATACACACATAACTTCAAAAAGCTTTGAAAAGTCATTGGTGTGTGCAATGGTAAAACCTGGGATCGAACCCGAGACATTGTCTCAGCAGTCCATTACCCATACCACTAGACTAACGCGGTAGTAAAAATTAACAAATAAAATATAACCTCTTCCTCCGTACCCGAAAAAACAGAACCCTATTACTGAGACATCCCTGTCCGTCTGTCTGTCTATCACCAGGCTGCTATTTCACAAAACGTGATAGCTAGTTTTGAAATCTGTTATAAAAGAGACATTTCCTCTCTCTATTTACCTATTACTATTCTAAATTTGTTGTTTTAACATTCCTACTGCTATTTAAAAATCACTAATAACTGAATAGCAAACAGTACTAATACTTGAAAATTACTTTTTACCACAAAAAAAATAGATTAACAAAGAAAAAAAAACCATTTCCCGTATTCTATTGCGGAGAAAACTGACCGTCAATATTGATTGAGCACTTGAACATTGCAAACAGCCGTCAGTTTTGCTTGTCATGTTTACTTGACGGCACGCGCGGTAGCTTAATTAAACATTTCTTTATTTGAATTCAAATTAGAATACGTAAAACGTTATAGTTTCTTTTTTTATTGGTTTATGGTTTCTAAAGTTGTTTTTTTAACAATTACTAAGTTGGACTGTGGGTTATTGCGATGTTAAAAATATAAGATTTATTATGCTGTTTGAGTATGTTGAACGTATGAAAAAATTAGAGTAGTATAGTTAGAAAGAGGCTTTTGGGGCATAAGAGATGGCTTTATTTCTCGATGGTGTTGAATAGGGTCAATCCATCTCTTTCCATAGGTGCCACTACAGCCAGTGAAGACGCCGTGGACCGGACGGGTGAACAGCCTTTCTGTGTGGGCCATTTCAACTATGACCCCTATACCACGAGTGTCATAGGTGTTAGTATGACAACCGGGACAGATTTTCGGTTCCACGTAACAGAGGGCGAGCCTACTACCGTCAAGCGGGCATTTTGCAATTGGCAAATACCCGGGTACATACAGTACCCGGATAGAATTTCTTTTCATATCTATTTTTCATGTCAAGTAGGCAATAAACACACTACCATTGCTGCCGTATCCTCATAAAAGACAGTTAAAACATTATCCATGGTTGTTAGTGCTAGAAAGCCGTTTATCCAACAGTTATAGTTGACTATGTCAAGAGTTGTCTATGCTCTAACTGGAGTAAACTTTCAACAAACATTTCGTTCCGGAATTGAGTTCTTTTTTTTAAACGCTCTGTCATTGTTTGACTAAGATATCTTTTAATAGGTTAGTTCCGTGTTTATCATCACGCTACTGTCCAAGGGAGCGGAGTAGTAGGTGATTATAAATGTCAATAAATTCGGTAGATTCCTAGTATTCCTACACATTCTTTGAAATCTACTAATAATAATGGTAATAAATATTATAAAGAGGAAAGATTTGTATTTTTGTATGTAACGAATAAAATCAAAACGTACTGGACCGATTTTAATAGTTCTTTTTTCATTAGAAAGCTACATTCTTCGTGAGTAACATAGGCTACTTTTAATCCCGATATTCCCATGGGATCAGGATTTACACGGGTGAAACCGCGGCGCGGTGCTAGTCTACTAATAAATAAATACTCGATACTCAATTTATTTATTGCGTTCCATAATGTAGTAGGTACAGTTGTTCAGGTTAAAATTATAATGTTACAATTATGGACCCTGTGGGGCACAGAGGAGAGAGGAAGAGTTTGTCATACTAAGTTTTATAACATTAGATTATATTATTGCATTATTTCAAGTATTACGTAAGCACGGCCGGGATGCGAAGGATATGTATCAGATATGTCCCACACAGCCGGCGTGCGTTTTAGTCGGTTCGGACATAACCTCCCCCATCGGCTCCGGTGGTGGGCATTTAGCGCACATTAAAAAAAAAATATTACGTAAGCAGATTTATTACAATTATTTATCCCCCCGCCCCCCTCTCCTTTGTCAGCAAAAGTAAGCAAAGCTCACACATTATTGAATAAGGCAATTGAACGTTTCCAGTTTTCTTATTTTCAAAAATAAAGTACGAATGCCTATTTCAAATTGTGTAACAAGTTCCACATAGCGCCATCAATCTCCTGTATAAACTGTCAGAGACATAAAGTAATGCGCGCGCTTTTGTTTTTTTTTTTAAGTTAGCACGAGTCCCCACGCTTTGCGGCCAGCACGTACCAGCCAGTAATGCATCATACAATATGTGTTCAATTTCTATGAATGATATATGTTCTAAATTCAAATCACTATTCCGCGCGCTAAAAACTCAACAGAAAAGATCTATTTTGCTACCGCTTATAGTGGAACAAAGTTTTCGATTAGAAGGGATACTTACGTAATTATTATCTAGACCCCCACCCCAATGTCATCAAAAATAAGCAATGCAATCCCTTCCCCCTTTAGTGTCTAAGTAATACTTGAACGGCCTCTTAGTACAGATTATACAAAACAGTAGTTAATTGTCTACGGACATATTGCCAATGTCATATCGTAATGGCATATTATCGTATTGTAACTGACATATATCAAGAAAATTATATATAATCGCTAAAGACGCGTAATAATAACGTATTTAAAGACAAATCCTCCTATTTTAAATGTCGGTTAAAAAGTAATCTGTACCAATAATGAGACTAGGATCTTTTTTTTTATCTAGAACACGTCAATTAGACTTCACCTCGCCTGATGGTAAGATAATGCCAGTCTCAGGTGAGAGGGTCACCATAACTTACATATACCTTGTGACAATGGTGACACTCAGCTTGACGGCCACATCATATGCTTTTTCACGCCCCGCTTAAAGGACTCGGCCTTCAGTTTACCATCAGGCAAGGCGAAGTCTAATTGACGTGTCCTATATAAAGTAATGATAAATATAAAAATATCAAATTCTATCGATATCACCATTTTTCCGATATATAAGTGTAATGAGACTAAAGATCAGTGTAATGAGACTAATGATAAGTGTATAGAGACTAACATTAGTTCAAAGAGACTTAAGTTACCATGAGTTCTAAATATAAATTAAATTTATAAGTACATACGCAAAGCCACGTGCGTACAATTAGCGCGTGTACGGAGTCGCGTGCGTTAAATTACGGTGTATTATGATAGCGGGCAATTTTGTGACACCTTGAGACTGCACAAGGCCAATGTTGGACAAGTGGCTGGCGATTTTAAATAGTCTATATGAACTAAACAGTAATATACCTCAAGCAAGACACATATTATTTTAAGCCTAACTCGTGAGACAGACGAGGCTTGGCGCGCGTGGGTTGTTGGAGCTTATTTTGAGCACGGTGGTGCCCGGTAGAGTAGAATTTGGACCACCCCATCTCTTCCCATGCGGTGTCGTACAAGGCGATTAAGGGATAGGGCTGTTTAACGTCAGACAGATATATACAGCACAAACTCAGCCTTCAGATGCATGGCTTGAGTCAACAATAGTGCCCGGAACATGTCAATAGGCTCACCCCCTATTACGTGGGACCGAATACAATTATTGGTGAAATGTGGGTGATAATTGACCTCTGCCTAACCGGAGGGGATAAAGACGTGATTATATGTATGTATGAATGTATGAAAATAAATAAATTAAACTCCGTAGTATAAGTGGTTGTAATTCATCAGTATCAAAATAAACGGGATATTTACCATCTTTCATTGTTTATGAAATATCGAAAACTCAAAATAATGAAACATGGTAAATATCCCGTTTATTTTGATACTGATGTGAGTGACCATGATAGTTTAAATACCTAAGTTGTAATTCAGTTTGCGAGATTTGACCTTCAAACTTCAAACTAACTTTTTTTTTTCATCTAGAACACGTTTACTTGACTTCACGTCGCCTGATGGTAAGCTAAAGGCAAAGTCTCAGGAAAGAGGATCACCATTACAGACACTAAGTAGTAATGTTACAATGGTGGGACTCGGCTTGACGGCCTCATCAGATGCTTTTTCACGCCCCACTTAAAGGAGCCGGGACTGTAGAAAGAAGGAAACGAATTCCAGGTCTTGGTGGTGCATACATACAAACATTTTGAAGCTGAATAATATTTTTTATCTGTGTTACAGTTCACCTGACTCACTTTCATACGTCCTATGTATTTAATACATAATAATATAAATATCTCTTGACAATACAATAATAAAAAAATAAAATGAGTAGGTACCGAGAGAAACAAAAGTTGCTGAACAGTCATATATTTACAGTTTGACGGCCTCTGTGGCGAAGCCGTAGAACGTTCGACTGCTACGCAGGAGGTGCGGATTCGATTCCCGCTCAGTGCAAATATTTGTGTGCACGAATATGTATATTAGCATTTTTTTTTTCTTTTATATAGGACACGTCAATTGGACTTCGCCTTGCCTGATGGTAAGCTGAAGGCAAAGTCCCAGAAAAGAGGGTCACCATTACTTACACATACCGTGTGACAATGGTGACACTCAGCTTGACGGCCTCATCATTTGCTTTTTCACGCCCCGCTTAAAGGACCCGGGACTGTAGGAAGAAGGAAACACGTGAGCTGGTAATGAATTCCAGGCCTTAATGGTGCGACAGAGGAAAGAGTCTCCGAACCGCTTGGTTCTTGATCGAATGTTTTGCACCGTGTGCGGATGACATCTAAGACCTGCACGTGTTGTCCTGTGTAGGAAAGGGGAGGGTGGGACTAATTGGAAGAGCTCATCAGAACACTCCCCATGGCATTGATCTGGTTAATGTATAATATGTATGTATTTACAAAAAGAAGTATCTTAGTACGTTTATCCGCATTCTAGATTCCATATCACTTACTATGCTTACCATGGGACAAGAAATGGCGTTGTGAAAAATGTTTTGGAATATTTATTTTATATATTTTACATTTAACTATATAAATAAATGTTCCTACAGTCCCGGGTCCTTTAAGTGGGGCGTGAAAAAGCATCTGATGAGGCCACCAAGCTGAGTGTCACCATTGTAACATTTCTTAGCGTCTGTAATGGTGACGCTTTTTCCCGATGGTAAGCTAAAGGCAAACCTTTAGCTTACCATCAGGCGAGGTGAAATCAAGTTGGCGTGTCCTAGATTTAAAAAGTCGTTTAAAAAGCTCTCAAAGGGTTCCGTACAAAATTGTATTCAGGTTGTATTCAAATGGACATGACACGTTGACAGTGTCATTAATGTCAATTTCAATGAAAATTTGTAAATGTCATCTGTCAAATCTGCTCAGGCGGCGACCACAGATAAGAAATGAAAATTCTGACATTGTAGCTGCAGGTCCACTGATTTTTATTTGTGTACTATTGTGTGGTCCGTAATAACTATTTCTTTTAACGGGGAACAGGTGGAGAGTCCATGTCTTAACTTATCGAGCACGGCTTGTAATACAAACTTGTGCTACATAAACCGTGTAATATAATTTGATTGCGTTTACTTAGAACTTTGATTTTGGCAGTTTCAAATAGTTACAAACTTGAGTGTATGGTATAAATTTTAATTTGATACCTCCCTCCACGCATTCCTGTGAAAATGTTCTTGACAGACTGATGGACAACGAAGTGATCGTATAAAGGTTCGTATTTTTTTCTTTTTTTTTAATGTGCTCAAAATCCCCACAGATATCCCCACCACCGGTGGGGGAGGTTATGTCGGACTTGAATCGACTAAAACGCACGCCGACTGTGTGGGTCGCAGGTTGCCGGAGGTGAGACATATCCCTCACATCCCCGGGTATGGGGAGGCGCGCATTGCGTACCGCCCGCGGCGAGATACGGAACACAAAAAATAAAATGTGTTTAATCTACTTTTGTTGCTAATCGTAAACAAAAATAAATTTAGTTTAAATGGACTAAAAACATTCAAATATTATCTAGTAAAAAGCGTGGAGTTTTTTTTTATTAAAGTATAATACTATATTTTATTAATGGGCTTATTGTTCGCACGCGTATTAGCGTTAATAGTCAGTTTATTGTATACATAGTTTTGTTTTCTTTTATTTTCGCTATATTTTTTTAGCCCGCCGCTGGTTTCAGGCAGAGTAGAAATTGGATCACCCCACTTCTTCCCATGCGGTGTCGTACATGGTGACTAAGGGATTACGCAGTTTAACATCAGATAGTTATATAAAGCCCAGGTACGGCCTCAGATGCATGACTCGAGTCAACAATAGTGCTCAGAATACGGTAATAGGCACCCCATTACGTGGGATCGAATACTTCATTAATTCACCACTGCCTAACCCTCCGGGTATAAAGGCGTGATTATATGTATGTACTGTTATTTTAGATGTAGGTATGTACCAATGATTCCGTAAAGTGATGTTCAATGTTCTTTCGTTAATGGTCTCTGCAGCAAAGCGCTGCAATTTTGCCAATATCAAGTAAATTGTAAATGTTTATAAAATTATTAATGGCGAGACGCCAATGTCAAGTTTTTTAAGAAATTTCACCAGAGCCGTTACGTTAGCCAAGCCAGTAAGTTTGTTACCGTGTGTCCAACCCCCAAGAGATTCAGGTGGTCGATCAGGACGTGTGGTTGGATTTTAGAGGGCAAAAGTGTTTCCGTGAAGTGAATCAAATCAGAATTACACTTGACATTGTCAAAATTTCTATAATAGGCTTTTCACTGATTTATTTTATTATCGTAAAATGGCCACTCTATAATAATATAATAAATAATAAACTGCTAAAGTGAAATATTCTTACGACAAATAGTTTTAAAGATATTTAATTTTGAAAATTCTATTTTTCGCGCCGCCCGAATACGCTTCCACACAAAATCCACACGCAATGTATAGAGTGCAAGTGAATATAGCATTTATCACGGTCTACATTACGTTTACATACGTATTTAGTTCACAGCACATGTAATTTTAAATTTAATGAGAAATCTAAAAGTTATAAATTGGGACTGAATATGATTGTTTATATTTTGACTTGCTTTAAGAATTAAAAATAATGATAGTTGCAATTTAGTGAGACAATATCTTATAGAATTAATAAATAAATGAAATAAATTATTATTATTATATTTATTGTTTTTATAAAACATCTCCCTTTTGGTTAATAGGGGTACAATAAGAGACACACGGGTCTTAATCAATTGTGAAACATAAAAAAGAAAACAAAAGAGTGTTAATGTGATGTGGATGAAGCAAGAAATTTCCGGGTCAGACGGCATGTGTTAAGTAGGGCGGCTTTCAGTATAAGCGTAAGGGTGGATTTAGGCATTTGTAGTGTGCTGAGGTTAGTTTAGAGGGTCTTAGGGACAACCCCAGTAGTTGATTTGATGATGGGTAAAATCTTTACGTATTATTACTATATTAGGCAGTATTGGGCAGAATCGGAAAATTCTTGCCTTGTTAAATTGTTAAATCCTATAAAAAGATGTTTAAAATTCTATGTCGATCTACTCTTAGGCCCGTATCCTAAAATAACACTCGGTCTTGAATCTAGATTTATATGAACATCGATTGTATACACAGGTTGACAGATTTGACAAATTTGACAGATTATCTTAAAAGTCTGTCCACAGATAAATCTAGATTTCGCGCTAAGTACCAGTCAGTGTAGTAATAAAAATATATTCATTCATTTTACCTCTATTTAATGTAAACTACGATTGATGTCAATGTTCTTTCTTGAAAATTGTATTACGATAATATAACATTACGTATTCCGTTTCCTATAATTATTCATAGGTAATGTTGTTATGATAACTCCCTTAGATCGGTAGTATGTCATTTTACTCACAAAAAGTTTGGTTATAACCATTATCTGACAAGTCTATTATTCAGTCACTACAAAAAGTATTCCTCTATAACAGAACTAACAATTCTGTGATCGCTACCGTCCCTTCATATATTATGAAATTGACAAGATCGTCCAATTCTTCCCAATACTGCTTAATATTAGGTCTTAGATGTCATCCGCACACGGTGCAAAACATCCGATCAAGAACCAAGCGGTTCGGAGACTCTTTTCTCTGTCGCACCATTAAGGCCTGGAATTCATTACCAGCTCACGTGTTTCCTTCTTCCTATAATCTCGGGTCCTTTAAGCGGGGCGTGAAAAAGCAGATGATGAGGCCGTCAAGCTGAGTGTCACCATTGTCACACGGTATGTGTAAGTAATGGTGACCCTCTTTTCTGGGACTTTGCCTTCAGCTTACCATCAGGCAAGGCAAAGTCCAATTGACGTGTCCTATATAAAAAAAAAATATGTTAGTCTCGTCTCACTAATGACTTTTCATTATTTTTAATTCCCAAAGTAAGTCAAAATATAAACAATCAAATTCTGTCACAATTTGAAACATTTTAGATTCCTCATTTTAGATTAAATTTTAAATTACTTTTATTATGAACTATTTACGCGTAAATGCAACGTTGACCGAGATAAATGCGATAGTCTCATGCACTCCATACATTTGCATTAAGCGCGACTGGCGTGTGACGTCACTTTCAAGTACGATTATGTATGGAGTGTTTTCGAGCGGCTCGGAGAAATTGAATTTTCAATTTCAAATATCTTTAAAACTATTTTTAGTAAGAATATTTCACTTTAGCAGTTCATTATATTATCATACAGTGATCAAATTTCAAGAGTAAAAAAAATAGTCAAATAATCTCTGGTTGTTCACAAAGTTCTCATTTATGGTACCAGTTCTATCTATCTATGGCTGTACACTTACGTTATCTGTATCCAAAATCAAACTTTCAAATTACGTGAACATCCCCATTCTTTTTTCAAATCGTTAATTACGAAACGCAACCTAATAATTTCATGTCAATCAATGTATAGAAAGTCACCAATTTTGAACTTTTTTGCATCGCCGTATAGGTTTTTTAAATTTTTTGCTACCGCGTTATGCAAAGCGCGTGTTTTTTTGCTAATATAGCGTTGATTTATTAAGTGGAGCTATATTTTTTGTATTAAGTAATTTTTGAACTACATTGCTGTCCGTTAGCCGACCGATTTTAACAAGATGTTAATTGCTGAACGAATATTTTTGATAAAAACTATTTGTAACCGTCACGAGTTTAGAGCAAACATTTTTTTTTGTTTTATCTGTGGTTTTATTTGACAAATGTTATGCCTATTGCGAGTCGTAATATACACTACTTCATAAATTATAAGGATAAATAAATTTAGAATAATAAATTGATGATACATATTATAATTTCAAATATGGTATAAGTAGTTACGTTAGGATGCTTTTGCTAATGCCAACGGCTCCGCCTGTGCGGAATTTTGTTACCGTTCCAGCAACCTATGGGAATTTATTCCTGAGATTTTATTCTATCTGTTATTGTAAACTATATTACTTTATCAATTTTCAGCTGGATCCGCTGAGCTGTTAGAGCGTGATTGAATGACAAATATCTTAAAAAAAAATTCTACAATATTAATAGGACAATATTGTAAAAAAAAAGTATTTGGTTATAGACAATAGACAATATGACAAAAATGATAAAAGGTTAATGTAGTATTTTATAACATTACTACATAATGATTTTCTGTTTTGTTTTTCCAAATTTTGCTTTTCTTAACTTAACCTAATACCGGGTCAGGTTGATAGGTTGTGACTGGTTCCTAACCTGACAAAGTTAAGAATAAACCAAATTTTTTATTAACCTTTGACCAAACAATTGCAATTTTTGCGTTAGTTCCTAAATACTTTATTACAAATCAGAATTTTTTAATTTTTTTGTAATTTTACACACAGTTTTAATATCGAAACGGACAAACAAACAGACATCCAGTTTCCTAATAGTGAAAGACGTTCAATTAAAGTTATCTCATAGATACTAGTTAAACTTTGTAACAAGTTATTAAAATATTTAAAGAAGCATCATCATTGCTATGTTACGTAGGCAAAAAACAAAAAGAAAAAAAATATTTTGAATATTTTTGATCTTTTTAGGGTATCTCAAGAGATAAAAATCGGAACCCTTATATTATGCGTACATCGCACTACGAGTTCAGTACAACAATGCCTTCCGGGTGCTGCTGAACCTGCCGAGATTCTGTAGCGCCTCAAATATGTTCGGGGAGGCACATTGTAATGATTTTTACGCTATAATAAGAAAGCGGAGCGCATCAATGTCTGCTCGACTGCTAGGTAGCACCAACAGCATCCTGAAGGTATTGTCCGAGAGGTGGGACCTGCCTGTCCTGCAGAGGTGGACGCGCTTACATGCTAGCGGTTGTACTCGATTTATTTTGTAATTTGTGTTTAATGTAGCACTAACACGGTTATAAGATTATTGTTACTAACACATATGGACTGATGTCTGAGATTAAAATGATTATATTAGACTGATGCGAAGGATATGTCTTAGGCTATCTTACATTCTGGTATCTGACCAAGACGGCTTGGGGTTTTATTCATTTCTAATCTGTCATAAATACTCCAACCATCCAGCGTGGATGAGGGGTATTCCCCACGAAAAAGAAGAGATAAATCAGACTCAAACCGACTAAAATACAACATTCAGCAGATCCTCATGCAAGCCAGTTAGTCGCCACATGGTTAAATGATTTTAAGAATGTAATAATATATCGCGTGGTTTCCGGCAGAGCAGAATTAGGGCCACCCCATCTCTTCCCATGCGGTGTTGTACAAGGCTGTTTAACATCATACAGATATGTACAGCCCAGACTCAGCCTCAGATGCATGACTCGAGTCAACATTAGTGCCCGGAATACGGTAATAGACTCACCCCCTATTACGTGGGACCGAATATAATTTTTGGTGTTAATTCGCGTCTGTCTAACCCTCCGGGGATGGAGGCGTGATTATATGTATGTAATAATTCAATAAGAATGCAAAATTTTAAATAATAAAATGCAAAATGAAAAAAAAACTACGTGTTTATCTCATATTAAGAATTTTTTTGAAGTTTTATTGCTTTGTCATCCACTTCCGAGCTATGTTTAAATACTCCGGCATGAGCGGAAGTCTGAACGGAATTCGGAAGCTAGATTTTTAGTATTCTATACATACATTTATATAGTCACGCCTCTTTACCAGTGGAGTAGGCAGGGACACCATGTTTCCTACTACGATACTGGCATAAATATTGATGAGGGACTTGGCGACAGTAACATATATTTTCAAGGTGTTTTTTTTTATACCACTTAGGTGGTAGACAAGCGCACGGCCTACCTGATGGAAAGTGGTTACCGTGGCCTATGGACGCGTGTAACACCAGAGAATCCACACTCGCGCTGCCGACCCTGTAAGCACAGAGTTTCTGTGCCGTCAGTGTAGAAGACAAAGCAGGACAAGCATTTAGTCATCCCACTGACAGCACAAATTCTCCAGTGAGCTTCATACCTAACTAATTCGTATGTATTACAGTGTGTAGGTTTATCTGTGCCAGATAGGTATGTATTACTGATCCCGTTACAGCAACTCACATGTGTTATTAATCCTGTAACTGCGACGAAACAAAGGGAGGGTTATGATTTTGACAGGCTATGTATGTAGGTTCATCTGTTACCACATAGCTCCTCAACCACTTATTAGAACTGGACAAATGAGATATCGTTAGAAGCGTCTTAGTCGTCCGCTGGTTATAGGCTATATGATGTGTCCCGGAATCTAATGTGGCGCCCTCTAGCGGTCGTAAAGTAATGTGTTAAGAAATAAATTTGAGATAACTGAAAGGGCTCAATTAACACATTTCAAATATGTATAAATTATACCTATTTCTAGTCCCAAAATAATATAAATGAAAAAATAAGTTTAAAACTAAAACCCGACTACTGAAAAATCACGCTCTAAAAAGTGGTAAACAAGAAAATATCAAGGATAGCCGTGGTCGTATGCCACTTTCCCTACAATGTATTGTTTTGTTAGACTAAGTGGCATACGACCACGGCTATTCTTGATATTTTCTTGTTTACCACTTTTTAGAGCGTGATTTTCTTTTTTATACAACTTAGGTGGCAGACAAGCACACGGCCCACCTGATGGAAAGTGGTTACCATGACCTATGAACGTGTGTAACACCAGTGGAGTCACATCCGTGCTGCCGATCCTGTAAGAACAGAGATTTTGTGCCGTCAGTGTAGGGGACAAAGCCTTTGGTCATCCCAATGACAGTACAAAACTCTCCAGTGAGCTCTGGCCCCTACTCACCGCCGGGAACACAACACGAAGTTATTATAACCGCGGTATTCTGTAGGGCGGAGGTACTTCCCCAGTCGGACTGCTCAATTGGGCGGAAATACCGCCGTGTCCTACCTCCTGCTCAATTTGGTGATTACAATCGCGTGATTTTTCAGTAGTCATTTTAATTGGTTTTAAACCTATTTTTTTATCTATCTTTACCAAATTTCATCAAAACCAGTTCAGTCGTTCCGATGTAATTGTGTCACAAACATCCAAACTTTCGCGTTCATAATATCAGTAGGAAATGACAAACGAAAATTTCCCACGGAACTCTGTTGTTGAACGCATCGGTAATCACATCGCGGTCATGTCAAGGTCTCTCGTTCGACTCCCGACCGGCGCTATATAATTTTGTACGGTAGCATGTGTGGTACATACTTTTAAATAATTCTAGTGTGTAAAAAAAATGATTTGTCCTATAGATTATACAGGTAAACTAACGATAAAAAACTCGTGGCCAGTCCGCTTAGATAAGTGGCAACTCGTTGGCCGGCGTATTGTAGAATAGAATGAAGAATATATGAGATCGTATTGTGACATTTATGACAGGCGTCATGAACGTCAAAATACGTGTCAACATATGTCAAAAACGTCAAAATCGGCGGCAAACCGATTTGACAGCTGTAAGAACGTAGAAATTTCTATTGCGCATGTTCTAACGTGACGTCACCAAATTTAGAGCATGCGCAATTGAAATCTCACCGCGAACACGGCTATCAAGTCTGTTCGATCGTACGAATCGTTGTTACAGCATGTGGCTGCTGAACATTCCGTCTGTAAGGGACAGGTCTTGGGTTCTAATCTCGTCTAAACATTCACTTAAACCGCCGCGTGGTTTCCGAAAGAGTAGAATTAGGGCCACCCCATCTCTTCCCATGCGGTGTCGTACAAGGCGACTATGGGATAGGGCTGTTTAATATCAGACAGATATATACAGCCCAGACTCAGCCTCAAATGCATGTCTCGAGTCAACAATAGTGCCCGGAATACTGCAATAGGCTCACCCCCTGTTACGTGGGACCGAATACAATTTTTGGTGAAATATGGGTGTTAACTCACCTCTGACTAAGGAGTCATTATATGTATGTATGTTGAAGATACTAACGCTTTAAAATTTCATCAAAATATATACAAATATTTTGACGCTGTCTGCCTATATCCCAACGAACAGGGTGCATAAAAAAATCTGGTCAGTAAGTAAAGATGTTCAACAAGAAATCTTATTAAATATAATCGCAAAAATTGTTATTCAAACCAGTTAAAAAAAACGAAAATCATTAATCATATTATAAAAGATTGTTTGCTATTCGTTAGCATTTTTAGGGATCCGTATGGTTACATTTGCTGCGTGGTTCCCGACAGAGCAATTTGGGTGAACCCATCTCTTCCCATGCGGTGTTGTAAAAGGCGACTAAGGGATAGGGTTATTTAACATCAGACAGATATATATACAGCGCAGAAACAACAAGACTTGGGGTTTTAATCGTTTCTAAACTGTCATAAATACTCCAACCCCCCCGCGTGGGTGAGGGGTATTCCCCACGAAAAAGAAGACGTAAATCAGACTCAAACCGACTAAAACACAACACACAGCAGATCCTCATACAAGCTAGTCACTCACCACATGGTTAAATGATTTTAAAATTGTTTTTTTTTATACCACTTAGTTGGTAGACAAGCACACGGCCCACCTGATGCGAAGTGGTTACCGTAGCCTATGGACGTTTGTAACACCAGAGGAGTCAGTCGCGCCTGTAAGTAACAACTGTAAGTAGAGTCTCTGTGCCGTCAGTTTAGAAGACAAAGCAGGACAAGCCTTTAGTCTTCCCACTGACAGCACAAATTCTCCAGTATTGTATTAATTTACCGCGTGGTTTACGGCAGAGTAGAATTTGGACCACCCCATCTCTTCTCATGCGGTGTCGTACAAGGCGACTAAGGGATAGGGCTGTTTAACATCAGACAGATATATACAGTGAAGGAACAGCCTCAGACGCCTCGAGTCAACAATAGTGGTCGGCATACCGCAATAAGCTCACCTATTACGTGAGAGAGAATACAATGATGGGTGAAATGTATGGGTCCGTAGCTTAGTGGTTAAAGAGACGGCTTTACGATACGAAAGGTTCCGGGTTCGAAGCCTGGCCATTACACTACCAACGTGAACCCACTCCTAACACAAGCAATTTAGCTTAGCTGGAGGGGTTAGAGGGAATATGAGTAATTTCGGTTTTAATATTCTTTAAGAAAAAAATACTCTTCTGCGTTACCCTTCGGGGGTAAAAACGTGAATATATATATGTGCCTCAAAAGGAAAATATCGAGATCCTTACAGGATCACTTCGTTTTCAGTCTGTCTGTCCATCAAGACCTTTATCTCGGGAGTGTGTGGACTTATCCAATTCAAACTTATACCAAATAGTGAAAATATCAAACTTCTTGGTCAACGCAATAAAAAGATATGGCTATTATGTTATATTACTTCGTTCCTCAATTAAGTTTTGTACGGAACCTTCAATGCGTGTGTCCTCTCTCACTTGACCGGATTTTTTTCAGTACAAAAACTAGCTGTTGCCATAGCTCCGTTCGAAGATACAATGTTTTTTAGATGGGCTTGTCCATTGAGGAGTTATGATGTGTATATAAAGAGGTAAGACTATAAAAACACCCAGAAGACCAATTTTCCTAATAAAAATATAAAAACACCGCGGTAGTCGAGTGGTATGGCTAATGGACTGCTGGGACGAGGTCTCGGGTTCGATCCCAGGTTTTACCATGGCACACACCAATGACTTTTCGATGCTTTTCGAAGTTATGTGTGTATTTATCGTAGGTTTATAAGTGCCCGGTTAATGGCAATAGGCTCGCCACCTATTACAATGGGACCTAACCATAATCTGGCGAATTTTGGTGCTAGCACCTCTGCCTAACCCTTCGGGGATATAGGCGTGAGTTTATGAGAGTTTATGTTATGTTCAGTTTCATTCAAATCTCAAACTCGCAAATTTCAAAAAGATCACGATTTCAACGAAAAGCAGCCAATTCTAGTAGGTAATAGTTTTATTTTCCAAGCCTCGATCTAATGATAAAAGTGATTACAATAACAATGTTATTATAAAAATTATATTACGGTACGAGCTTAGACGAACACCCTCGAGCCTTTGCAGATGCGTAGAGATATTGCTTCCTTGGCTGTATTTTACCGTCTGGCGCGTACACGTGCAGGCCTTAAATGTCACACTGTGCAGAATATACGAGATAGAACCAAGCGGTTCGGAGACTCTTTTTTTTGCCGCACAACCAATACCTGGAATTTATGACCAGCACACGTGTTTCCTTCTTCCTACAGTCCAGGGGCCTTTAAGCGGGGCGTAAAAAGCATCTGATGAGGCCGCCAAGCCGAGTGCCACCATTGTAACATTACTTAGTGTCTGTAATGGTGACCCTCTTTCCTGAGACTTTGCCTTTAGCTTACCAACAGGCGAGGTGAAGTCAAGTTGGCGTGTCCTATATAAAAAAAACTCTTTGCTTAGACGCAGCAAGAGTCATTTCCCCTATGGCTTCTACTTCGGTATAACTTGAGATATTAAACAACATACATCATGCAAATCATACACATCTGAGTGGTGACCGAGAAAGAATACAAGTATCACCACCCCATCTGATCAGACGGATCTCGTAAGAGGCGACTAACGGGACAATACGCAGACGATATCACTGCGAGAGAAGGAAAACTCGAAATAAAACCCTGTACCAACCCATCTGGCCAGGGTTGAAACGGTAGACCAAAACCTCCCAACATTGGGAGAGACAAATCTCCAGCAGTGTACATCCAGTGTACAGCATTGACACTTTAACGAAAAACTTTATCATTAACTTTTTATACCACTAAGGTAGCAGACAAACACAGGGCCCACCTGATGGAGAGTTGTTACCGTGGCCGTTATATAATATAACACCAGAGGAGTCACACTTGCGCTGCCGCCCCTGTAAGCACAGAGTCTCTGTGCCGTCAGTAGAAGACAAAGCAGGACAAGCTTTATTTTTCATAATTACAACACAAACTCTCCAGTGAGCTCTGGCTACTCTACTCACCACCGGGAACACAACACGAAGTTATTATGGCCGCGGTATTCTGTAGTGCAGAGGTATTTCCCCAGTCGTACTGCTCAATTGGACGGAAACCTCCTTACACATCACGTCGTTTTTTACAATGCATTTTCTTACAAAAGCTGTCTCTATAGGTACAGTATAAGATCTACTAAGGATTCGAGTTTTTAACATTTCATTCAATTTTGAAAGATCGAAACTGAATTCGGAAAAAAAATGTGAGTTGGTTTCAGATCTATAAAAAAAAAAGTTGTTCTACCGCTGAGCCACTAAGATACAGACCTAAAAGCTGTCGATGAAATCTCCTCATATTCACATTTTATTTATTTATCTATACTTCATATTTGCATACTATGTAATTATTCATGTAACATACTATTTTATAAATGTTGACAAATTACACCAACACTCACTTATATACTATTGACGACCTCTGTGGCTTAGCGGTAGAGCATTCGACTGCTATGCAGGGGGCGCGGGTTCGATTCCCGCTCAGTGCAAATATTTGTATTCATGAAATATTTGTATTGGTCTGGATGTTTCTATGTATAATATGTATATATTTACAAAAAAAGTAACTAAGTATGTTTATCAGTATTCTAGATTCCATAACACAAGCTAGTTAAGCTATGCTTACCATGGGTCTAGATAGCGTTGTGTAGAATGTCGTGGAATAATTATTTATATTAATTTAATTCCTGTCCATCCTAAGGTTGCCTGGAAGAAATCACTTTTAGCGATAAGGCCGTCCATTGTGCATTTAACTGTAACTTTAACGGTATGTACAACTATCTTTAATAATATTGGTGTTCAATAAAGAATTATCTATTTATCTGGCAGCTTCTGATAAATTAGGATAAGATTAGACCGTAATTTATTAATAGTTGCCAAAACAAAAAACATTTTTTTTACTATTTTACCGCTCAAATGATCACGTAATTCAAAATGGCCGCTGAATAAAAAAAAATAATCGTATGACGGAAGCTCAGCTATCAATTGAATTCAGGACCATGTTAAATTTCTGTCAATGGACTCTTTCCCACGATGGAGGTTTTTATAGCTTTTTGCACGAATGGTAAAAAAATAGTGTAATGGGGTCCGGTTCATGACAGGAGTTAGGACACGATAGCATTTCCGTCCAAATGAGCAGTCCGACTGGAGAAGTACCTTTGCCCTACAGAATCCCGCGGTAATAATAACCTCGTGTTATGTTCCCGGCGGTGAGTAGGGTATACAGAGTTTTTGTGCTGTCAGTGGGAAGACCAAAGGCTTGTCCTACTTGGTCTTCCACATTGACATTCTGGCATTTATGGCAATGTTGCCATGGATGCTCAAAATCATGCTAAGTTGAAAAGGAAATACTGCTAAACTATTTTTCCTTGAGACTACAATATAGGGTTTAGTTTAAGAAGGGCATTGGAAGATTCCTACAGGGTCGGTAGCGCAAGTGTGACGCCCCTGGTGTTGCATTGGTCCATAGGGCACGGTAACCACTTTAATTCATATGCTTGTCAGCCACCAAAGTGGTATAAAAAAGCGGAAACCGGGCTCCGAGGTGAAGGTCTCGCATATAATTGAGACCAAAACGTTAATATGAAGAGGTTGATATCTGCTGATTAAAGACTAGACTCTCCTCTAGCGGTAGTCAGTTTCGTAAAAGACGAAACAAAAATTAGGAAAAGAGAAACAGGAGGGGGCATACTTGACTCCAAAGTACAAGCTTTGGATACAACCGGGAATGGTGAAGGGATTTACAGAAAAGTTACAAAGAAATCCCTTGTCTTATTCAGTCCTGTGACGCGAAGTGATAAAATAATATCGCTAAGAAGTGAACGGTTACAAGAGGAGAGGAAGACCTAAGAGGAGATGAATGGACTGCGTGGAAGATGATATCTATAGAAAGGAAATTGAGAAGACTAAGTAAAAATGAATGGAATACGCATACATATTGCATTAACCGCAAACAAATAAAAAGATGGCGATGAAGATTTTTGGATGGTTTTAATTTAGGGTCGGATTTTCGCAAAGATAGCACAGTACCTACTATAGCAGGAGTAACGATAATGGACCAAAAGAAGAACAGCGTGATATGGGAACGTTGTTTTATGATAGAAGATGTAGTGACCAAGGGATGATTATATGGTTTGTACGCATGGAAAAAGACTGACGAAACAGATTTATGAAGCAAGATTATTGAAGGGAGAGAGAGGGAGAGATTTATGAAGGGTGAATAGATGACCCAGTATGGGGTTTGAAGACATTTTAAGGAAAGGACATGTCAAAAATATCCGAAACTATCGAGCATATATGAAAACAATTATGAAAGAATACTAGAATCACTACTCCGTCTCATCCGAAGGGTATCGTAAGAGGCGACTGACGGCAAAATACGCAGACGATATCACTGCGAGAGAAGGAAAACTCGAAATAAAACCCTGTACCAACCCGTCTGGCCAGCGTGGAAACAGTAGGCCAAAGCCTCCCAACATAGGGAGAGGACTATATCCAGCAGAGGACGCGATAGCCTTATTGGTTGATGAAAGTAGAAGAAGCAAAAGATATATTGTCAGGATCATAATGATGAATGATTTGAGATTGACACGGTCATTCACATTAATAGTGTAAATCTCGCCGGGATATTTACTATATTTATTGTTTTTTCCGAGTAACCGATATTTAGGAGCTGTTATAAGCGCCATGATCACGGTGTGCTGACGACGAATATCCAAATACACAGACAATATTAAAGGATGGTAATACTTAAGTGGGAAGATGTTGTCTTTGTACCCTAATGGGAACTAGGCAAGACTATGTATTATATACGTTAAAAATAGCTCTGAATAGTCTATTGAAATACAACAAAATAGATATTACGTACATACGCTATTCAAATACTAAAAGCTCCAATTAAATAGCAAAAACGCGAAAAATACACCGCAAAAAAAAAAGACTCCGAACTTTTTACCCGGAACCGTAATCAGAAATAAATTCGATAAAAAACTCACCTGATACTCAAACACATCCATTATAAGAACATTAGTAATCCAATAAAAAAAAAACACTAAATTAAATAATAATAATAATAAAAAACTAAATATAAACTATTATTGCACAGAATTCAGACTGGCCACTTTAGTGGTAATATTGCACAGATTAAAAATTCAGGTACATTTAGGCATCACATGTTTGTTTCCTTGGTCGCGATGAGCGGTAGTGTCAGTTTGACATTAGATTCAACATGGCGGCAGCGCATGCGCGCGGTGCGCGTCAGTGCGCGGGAGTTACTGGTCGTACTATACTGTAGTGCCGTTGGAGAGGCAAGCGTACACGCTTGGTGTGCTCAGGTTCAGTATATTATGTTTTGGTAATAAAAAAATTAGAATATATTTTACGAGAGAAAATGTTTTTTTTTAACACAATGGTATAATTTAGCTCGGTAAGTAATTACAGCTATAAGTAGGGACGTATACATATAATTTTAATAGTTTGATATGCACAATTTAGGTAGTATTAAGTATTTTATGCGAGTTTTTTTACGTGCGAAAAATCCCCATGGTGCCGGTGGGAGAGGTTATGTTGGACTCGAACCGACTAAAACGCACGACGCTTGTGGATCGTTCATGGTTGCAGAAGGTGAGGTTAACAGGCATATCTCTCGCACCCCGGCCGACTCAGGGCCATCTCTTTCGATTTTGCCATCCTAAAGAGTATTTAATACGAGTAGGTGTAACAAGATGATACCTTAGACAGACTGACTGGCCGCAAAAAAAGCTCGTGAAATGTGTAGGAGTAGAAAAACATGGAGGGCTACTATCTCTACCTATCATCTACCTATCCGCATCATTGGGAATCCCGAGATCACGAACACCCTAGAACCTTTACAGCTGCGTAGAGATGTTGCGTCCATGGCTGTATTTTACCGTCTGTACCATGGGGAGTGTTCTGATGAGCTCTTCCAATTAGTCCCACCCTCCCCTTTCCTACACAGGACAACGCGTGCAGGTCTTAGATGTCATCCGCACACGGTGCAAAACATCCGATCAAGAACCAAGCGGTTCGGAGACTCTTTCCTCTGTCGCACCATTAAGGCCTGGAATTCATTGCCAGCTCACGTGTTTCCTTCTTCCTACAGTCCCGGGTCCTTTAAGCGGGGCGTGAAAAAGCATATGATAAGGCCGTCAAGCTGAGTGTCACCATTGTCACACGGTATGTGTAAGTAATGGTGACCCTCTTTTCTGGGATTTTGCCTTCAGCTTACCATCAGGCAAGGCGAAGTCCAATTGACGTGTCCTATATAAAAAAAAAAAAAAAAACTACTTGAGTATATGCACAATCAGCTGCAGAGAATCAATGAAAGGGTTAAGTTTTCAAAGTAATTTTAAGGCCCGTATTGCATGGCAATACATAGTCCTGAATCTAGATTTATAACCAGATTTGAGGACAGATTATATTCCAGATAACAGTTTTAAAATCATTGTGAGAATCGATTCACAACTGAGCGTTGATTTGGAATATGACATCAATGTACAAACACGAAAATTAATTTATTATTGGTTGATATCAATAACTAACTACGCTTGTAGAAAAACTGTTTGCCTTACAAACTTTTCGGGTTTGTTTCCCAATACAACACAACAAACAATATTCTCTCTAACCCCTCCAGTTAAGCTAAATTTGCTTGTATTAGGAGTGGGTTCACGTCCGTAGTGTAATGGCCAGGATTAAATCCCGGGACCACTAAGTTACCGACGATTTAATTTTTCTATCAGACTGTATATATACGTATAGATATATTATTCTATCTAGTAAACTTTACAACGGTTTTCGTATCATCCCACGGTACCCAAGAAAGCTAACAAACTAATAGGCAAGTGTGAAATCGTCCGTCTGACCATTTTCTAACGGTGACGTCCGAGCTTTTAGACATACTTTCATGTGCCCGAGATTCGGTACTTGCACTTGGTACCAAACGGTACAACTGTCCAAAACTTTTGGTCCGAATACCTTGAAGTACGTCTTCACATTTTTCTAACGAGAAAGTGACTTTTGTTAATTTAAACTATCATGGTCACACACATCAGTATCGAAATAAACGGGATATTTGCCATGTTTTATTGTTTTGAGTTTCCGATGTTTCGGCGCTGTTGCAAGCAACATTATCACGGAGGAACTGGAGTAGTGGCGGTGTAGCGCCGAAATATCGGAAACTCAAAACAATGAAACATGGTAAATATCTCGTTTATTTTGATACTGACTTTTGTTAACTTTGTTCAAAGTCAAAGTTCTTTATTTGTTGAATATGCTACAAAATTGATATTAACATAATAATATCGAATTTCATAATCCGTCAGTTGTGGCGTAAAAATTTTACATTTAGATTTAATTAATAATTATACTTACAATATATGCAAGACCATTCAAAACAATTCATATCAATATCATTCAAAAACTAACATTTTCAAGGGTGTATCAACTTTCTGCGCTTTTCGATTCCTTCTGCGAGTAAGGAGACTAAGGAGCGCACTCGGGAGGGATTTAGATTCTCAGTTCCCCCATTTTTTAATATTTTTTTTCACTTAGATGGCAGACAAACAAACGGCACACTTGATGAAAAGTGGTTACCGTGGCCTATGGACGTGTGCAACACCAGAGGAGTCGTACTCGTGCTGTTGACCCTGTAAGCACAGAGAGTCTCTGTGCCGTCACTGTAGAAGAAGGACAAGCTTTTGGTCTTCCAACAGCACAAAAATTATGCAGTGAGCTTTGGCTATCCTACTCACCGGGATCACAACTCGAGGTCATTATGGCCGCGGTATTCTGTACGACGGAGGTACTTCCCCAAGTCGGACTGCTCAAATCCCCCCGCCAAAGTCGGTGGGAGAGGTTATATCGGACTGGAACCGACTAAAACGCACGCCGTAAGTTGCCTGAGGCATATCACTCGCACCCCAGCTGAATTCTCAGTCCCCCAAGACAAGTGGCAACTCCTTGGTCAGCGTATTGTAGGATATAATGATGAATGTATTGGATTGACACGGATTGTGACGTTTATGACAGTCGTCAACATATGTCAATACCATAAATTGATCAATATATTCTATTTTACAAATGTATTGCCACTTTTATAGAGGGGTTGGTTTCTTCCGAACCGCAGATTTCGTGAGGCGCGGTGGCGACTCTGGCGTGAGGTCAATGTACGATCTTTAGGCTCCATGAACATGGGTTTGGGGTTACAGTTGGAGCCGCCTGTCTCCCTAACAAAAGTAAGTTGGGGCTGAGGTGCGATTTAAGGGTAAGGCAGTAAGTACATACATTCATATAATCACGCCTTTATCCCTGGAGGGTTAGAAAGAGGTGAATTAACACCCACATTTCATCAATAATTGTATTCGGTTCCACGTAATAGTGAGTTCCGTATTCCGGGCACCCTTAGTCGCCTTGTACGACAATGCATGGGAAGAGATGGGGTGACCCTAATTCTACTCTGCCGATAACCACGCGGTAAGTAAGTAATTTTAATTAATCAGAAACGTCGGCAATCTTAGTAATTAAAGGTTTGCGCTTATGTATCGAGATACTTCGAAGATCTTCGAGATCGCATTCGAGAACTCTCAGCTCATAATATTTCGAATCCAAACTTCTAAATTCAAAAGATACAAACGTTTTTAAAATGTTCCTAATTCAAATATCATTAGTAAAATAAATTTCAAATCAAATCCATCTCTCCTAACGGTCGTTTCAAAAATCGAAAGCGTTAAAACACGAATGCACCCGAATTAACACGAACTGACGCGAGTACTTTTAAAAAATGATTGATTGTTGCGCCCGCGCACCAAGACAGTTATTCCGTAATTAAGTTTTTTAATCACTTTATAATTTTTATTGACAGAGATAGTATTATAGAAATATTGTTTTCTTTTTCTTTTGTGTCCGATAGGATGTTGTTTAGTTGAGTGATATTGATTTATGTGACATTGACAAGTAATGATGACCCACCCCCCTCCCCCGAGCGAGGTCGGAGAGATTATAATCGGACTCAAACCAACTAAAACACACGTCGTCTGTGAGTCATTATTAGTACGGAATATCATATATTAATTTGCTTGTGTTAGGATGGGTTCACGTGAGTAGTGTGATGGCCAGGAGTTGAACCCGGGGCTTTCCATCGTAAGGTCCATTTCTGAACCTTACTCTTTAGCTTAACCACTAAGTTACGAACGACGCTACGAAGACAATGAGCAATTTACGCATATATCTAGGATTTCAATACATTCTAAGTTCTTCATAGAAGCCATAACTCTTCGTTCTGTATATTCGTACTGCAGACTATATCTACTAATATTATAAAACTGAATAGTTTGAGTGTTTGTTTGTTTCGTTAAATGCACTAATTTTTATTTTCGTGTTGAATCAAAGAATCAATTTCATTTGTACAGTTTAGGAACATAAAGAACACATACGAACGTCAAAACTTTACAATTATGTCAAGGAATAATATACAGCTCAGACTCAGCCTCAAATGCATGTCTCGAGTCAACAATAGTGCCCGGAATACGGTAATAGGCTCACCCCCTATTACGTGGGACCGAATACAATGTTGGTGAAATGTGTGTGTTAATTCACCTCTGCCTAACCCTCCGGGGATAAAGGCGTGATTATATGTATGTAGAAACTTTCGATCATTAAGAAAAACATGTTATTTTGTTACATAAATGCGTGACTGTTTGTTTCCTGAATAAATAAATAGATTAAATGCGTGTGTGGGTTTCGGAATACGCCACGGGAATAGCCGGGGTGTATCAGCTAGTAAGCTATACAAAGATAAACTGTTGACAGTGAAAGTTGCACACTAAAGTTAACTGTGCAAATAATAAACTCTATGGAGGTGATAATAGTTGTATTTATTGGCCCGTTAGGCGGTTACCGCGTACGCAGTGCTGACCAGGTTACTGGAATAATATCACGTTTGATAGCAGTGTCAAAGGCTGTTTGCAAGTCTACGGGAAACTCATTCCTCTGTCGCACCATTAAGGCCTGGTTGCAGCGACGTGCGGTCCGCATCATTGGAAATCCCGAAGTCACGAACACCCTAGAACCTTTACAGATGCGTAGAGATATTGCGTCCATGGCTGTATTTTACCGTCTGTACCATGGTGAGTGTTCTGATGAGCTCTTCCAATTAGTTCCACCCTCCCCTTTCCTACACAGGACAACACGTGCAGGTCTTAGATGTCATCCGCACACGGTGCAGAACATCCGATCAAGAACCAAGCGGTTCGGTGACTCTTTCCTCTGTCGAACCATTAAGGCCTGGAATTCATTACCAGCTCACGTGTTTCCTTCTTCCTACAGTGCCGGGTCCTTTAAGCGGGGCGTGAAAAAGCATATGATGAGGCCGTCAAGCTGAGTGTCACTATTGTCACATGGTATGTCAATGGTGACCCTCTTTTCTGAGACTTTGCCTTTAGCTTACCATCAGGCAAGGCGAAGTAAAATTGACATGTCCTATATAAAAAAAAGGCTATGGTGCCTCATGCAGGCGCTTGTTTAAAAAATTACGAAATAGGCAGTGATAGGGCCCGGATGTGTGTACACGCATAAAACAACGTACAGCCTTATGCAGTATTAACGCAATCAAAGAAATAATAATTGCAAATACTTTGTACTTGACATTGGAACTGTCAAGTTCACGACAGTCGAAGCCTTGAAGATCAATTGCGAGCGTAATTCCTCTTGACCAAAAAAAACATCGATCGACCACATCGATTCGGGATCCTACCTATTGTCTCGAAAAGCCAATAAAAACTGATAATTAAAAATTCTCAGAATGCGACGTAATTGATTTCGTAATTAGAATTTATTTAAGGCAGCAATAGTTAATTTAAGTTTGGATTTCTATTTAAGTAAATTGTTTTTTTTTATATAGGACACGCCAACTTGTCTTCACCTCGCCTGATGGTAAGCTAAAGGTAAAGTCTCAGGAAAGAGGGTCACCATTACAGACACTAAGTGTTACAATGGTGGCACTCAGCTTGGCGGCCTCATCAGGTGCTTTTTCACGCTCCGCTTAAAGGCCCCGGGACTGTAGGAAGAAGGAAACACGTGAGCTGGTAATAAATTTCAGGTCTTGGTGGTGCGACAAAGAAAAGAGTCTCCGAACAGCTTGGTTCTTGGTCGTATATTCTGTATATTGATAGTTCTATCAGGGTTAGATCGACACCTATACAGATCTATCAGGGTTAGATCGAGACCTGTCGCGATCTACGGGTTCAACTTAACATACATACATACATATAATCACGCCTTCATCCCTGGACGGTTAAGCAGAGATGAATCTCACTCAACAAAAAAAAAAAAAAAAAAAATGGTGACCCTCTTTCCTGGGACTTTGTCTTTAGCTTACCATCAGGCGAGGTGAGGTCAAGTTGGCGTGTCCTATATATATATATATATAGGTATAGATAAAAAAAAGAATTATCACGGAAATTTCACGAATAATTGTATTCGGTCCCACGTAATAGGGGTGAGCCTGTTGCCGTATTCCGGGCACTATTGTTGACTCAAGCCATGCATCAGAGTCTGAGTCTGGGCTGTATAATATCTGTCCGATGTTAAACAGCCTTATCCCTTAGTCGCCTTGTACGACACCGCATGGGAAGAGATGGGGTGGCCCTAATTCTATTCTGCCGGAAACCACGCGGCAACTTAACTTAACCTCATCTGTAATATGGTAAATCTGCTAATTAATGGATGGCTTGTTAGGTTAGATGACTCGCTTTCATAAAAGATGCTTAATACTGTTTGAAGTTTAATCGAATATCATTCATTGAAACCATCCGACGTTTCGGCTACTTTTCAGCAGCAATAAAATTTGTAAAAGTCAAAGCTAAGATTTTTTTTTATATAGGACACGCCAACTTGACCTCACCTCGCCTGATGGTAAACTAAAGGCAAACTCTCAGGAAAGAGGGTCACCATTACAGACACTAAGTGTTACAATGGTGGCACTCAGCTTGGCGGCCTCATCCGATGCTTTTTCACGCCCCGCTGACACCAGGTTCGAAGGTGATATCCTCAAATGCGTGTATAATAATTTATTGTATGAGACACGGTATGTTACAAAGGTGTTACAAAAAAACAAATAAATATATAGGTTCCTATTTTATGGCAATTATTTGTAGCATCTGCTGCTGACCTAGGCTTGTAGCCTGTGTTTCAGCAGACAGGGCCTCCGCCCACAAGATTTATTTAACTATATTGTTTATTACTTAGTAGGTGCGTAATAAAATTATTAACACGAATGAAGCAATAAAAATAGACACAAAAAAAAAAGAAGGGGTTGCACTCCGGGAGTGCCGGCAGAAGTGAAAACTTGAATATTAACGTTGTGCATTTTTGATATTTTGGAATGGTTAGAGAATAATTTTGTACGAATTGCTTTCATTATCAGTATAAAAGTACTTTTATTTATGTGGTGGAATACAATATTAATTTATTGCGCTATCGTACACAAACATGACAATTTATATTGGGTACATTAAAAATTTAACACTTCAGAACTATTACAATTATTTTACATTAAAAAGTTTATCACCGCCATCACACATGTGACAGTCGTGTGACATTCGCGCAAGCGCCCTGCGCCGCCTGTCCTCTCTCCATCCGTCTTACGAATTTTCGATCAGGTCACGTGTCCTGACGCGAGTTTAAAAATTTTTAACCGTTCCAAAAAAAGTACACAGCACCGCTAAAGAAGTTTTCACTTCAAAAAAACAAGATTTCAAAATCTAAATAATAATACAAAATAACATATTAACACGTATAACGTGGGTAAGTGGTATGTGAATGCGAAAGTATACGAGGGTGTGTGTATGTGTTCGTGTGCGTGTGTGTGTGTGTGTGTATCCACACAGCTACATGCAGCCGGGAATAGCTCTAAGATAATGCTGATAGATAAATCACCCTCTAACAATGCTAAAATGATGATGCTGATGGATCTATCACCGTTACATTCATGTATTCACATAAAATACATAGGTAACTGTGTCCACCTACACACAACCTGATCATTTAATCGTAATACAGTTAGTAAGTAAAAGATCAAGAAAAAGAGAAAACCAGAATGATTTTGCTTATTGCGATAAAATGTATGAAATATCAAGCTGACATTAAGAGCAAAGTCATATTTCATACAAGACAATGATATTTGTCGGTGCAAAAACCGCGATCGATGATCTATGGATCATTACTGTAGATCTGATTCGAAATTTGAAATTAATTGTCATCGAGAAAGTATATACTGCAGCGTGTATATTTCTGTTGATTATCGCTGATAATTTATTTTTCGAATCTCAAGCACAAATTAAGTTTATGAATGATTACACTAACTGTAAGATGCTCAAGCGATTAAAATGTATATTAAAATTGATTATTAAGCTATAATATATGAACGAGTGTACAATTAAGTCTAGAGAAACACGTCTACGGTGGATAACTATTGTATTGATGTTACAAACAACTTTTTTTTTTTCTAATAATTCAATTAAATCACTTTGTCATTAATCAGCTGCAGAATTAGAAGGTGCCGATATGGGCTTTTTAAAATAATCATTTGAGGCACTTGCGACCGGAGACGGTGCGCACTCTGCGGTATGAAAGAAACTTCATCCCACGCACACTCAAGCTGTGGAATGACCTCCCTGCTACGGTTTTCCCAAGCGCCTACAATATGAGGTTCTTCAAGACGGCCACAGAATGTTTCTGGTGTTGTATACGTCCATAGGCCACGGTAACCGCTTCCCATCAGGTGGCCCGTTTTTAAACAAAAACCTATTCTCTTTCCTCTTTATTACGTTCTTCGACATGTTAATATGATCATCATGTGATTTAATTACGATTAAACTAACACAATACCTATGGCGTTGTTTTTTTTTTGAGTAAGAATACCTACCAATTTATAGTCAATTCATAATTCAATCTCAATTCAATCATTCTGTGATTGTTTAAGATTAGGAGAAAGAAGTCTATTGGGGTGATTGCTTATTTTCTTTAATATACCAAACCTTTTAATTGAGTAACAAGCATTATTTTTAGTTATTTTTAATCAATTTATTATTACAAAGGCAATCTTTTAAAAATATCTTATCTACTCACTTAAAACTGTAAAATACAGGATAATACATATTAGTGTGCCTATTATCTTATTAATAAAAAAAACCAAATAATCTCTTTATTACAGCGCCAAACCCAAGTTTATTTACTAGGAATTTTTGCAAACTGTTATTACGTTGTTAACTGCCAATAATTGAATGATAATACAGTTTGTAGTACAAAATTTTTGACTGTACACTGTGTTTATGTCACAGTCAATTAGCGCAATCAGCCGTTCAATCAACAGCCCAGCTATCAGCCCAAATGCTTCGGCCAGATATCTTGAATCGATAATGTTTTAATACTTGCATACAAGGATTCATTTATATAACATAAAATAAACTCACGCCTATATCCCCGAACGGGTAGGCAGAGGTGCTAGCACCCACATTTCGCCAGTGTATGTTTAGGTCCCAATGTAATAGGTGGCGAGCCTTCTGCCTATTGTAATTAATACAACATATCTTATAATAAAAAAATTATAATATATAGATTACAAACTTTTGCCCGCAGCTCCGCCCACGTGGATGTCGGTTCCCGGCAATTATTCGAATTTTTCTCACCTTTTAAACCTTTCCTAGACCTCCACGAACATTTCAAGACCAAGATAAGATAAATCGTTCAGCCGTTCTCGAGTTTAATCGAGACTAACGAACAGCAATTGATTTTTATACATAACATAAACTCACGCCTATATCACCGAAGGAGCACATTTCGCTAGTTCATGTTTAGGTCCCAATCTAATAGGTGGCGAGCCTATTGCCATTAACCGGGCACTTATAAACCTGCGATAAATACACACACATAACTTCGATAAGCATCGAAAAGTCATTGGTGTGTGTCATGGTAAAACCTGGTATCGAACCCGAGACCTCGTCTCAGCAGTCCATTACCCATACCACAAGGCTACCGTGGGTAATTGATTTTTATTTAAATAGATAATAAAAAATAAAATGAAAAAATGGTTTCGTTTCTGTTATTCTTTTAGACACACTTATGTAGTTCCCTCTTTGCTGCGAGGAATATGCCTGTCAGCGAGGGATATGCCTGTCAACCTCACCTTCGGCAACCAAAGCGACTCACAGGCGGCGTGCGTTTTAGTCGGTTCGAGTCCGACACAACCTCCTCCACCGGCTCCGGTAGGGAGGTATCCGTGGCGATTTTGCGCACTTAAAAAAAAAAGTTCCCTCTTTGCTGGGTTATTTATCTAACTATCCTGCAACACAGAGGCACTCAATCGAAATAATGAAGATTAACACTGTTATTCATATGCTAATAACTTTTTAATTCATATCACATAGGAGGTAACTTGCCGAGAACTAATTGTCGGCGGTACAAAGAATGTAATTATGTTTGCTTTGAATAATATTACAATATATTAGTACATTTTATTTGTTAAGACTGTTTTTCTTACTTTCTCTTATTTTTTTATATTTTTATACCACTTAGTTGGCAGACAAGCACACGGCCAGCCTGATGGAAAGTGGTCACCGTGGCCTATGGACGCGTGCAAAACCAAGAGTCACACTCACGCTGCCAATTCTGCAAGCATGGAGAGTTTCTGTGCCGTCAGTGTAAAAGACAAAGCAGGACAAACTTTTAGTCTTTCCACTGACAGCACAAAAACCCTCCAGTGAGCTCTGGCTACCCTACTCACTGCTGGGAACACAACACGAAGTTATTATGGCCGCGGTACTCTGTAAGGAGGATGCACTTCCCCAGTCGGACTGCTTAATTGGACGGAAATACCGTTGTCCTACCTCCTCTTATATTGTTTACCCGCCTGCTGAGGAAGGGTTATATTTTTCGACCCTGAAATTCCGTTTATTACGGGTATGATTTCGAACTATGCAGCACGCTGAAGTGTTGCACAGCACCATGTACCATGGAAAAAACGTGGATGGAGACACATACATTCCCCCGGTGTACAAAGCTTGTCCTGCTTTGTCTTCAACACTGACGGCACAGATACTCTTGTGCTTACAAAGTTGGCAGCGGGATTGTCCCTTCCTTTTTTTTTTTTTTTTTTTTTACGTGCGCAAAATCCCCACGGATACCTCCCCACCGGAGCCGGTGGAGGAGGTTATGTCGGACTCGAACCGACTAAAACGCACGCCGCCTGTGGGTCGTTTCGGTTGCCGAAGGTGAGGTTGACAGGCATATCCCTCGCACCCCGGCCGACCCAGGGCCATCTCTCACGATCTGGCCCTCTTCTCGGGTGTGGGGACCACAGAGTCCCCAACTCGTCCCCGGAAACGGGGAGGCGCGCCACGCGCGCCGCCGCCGCGGCCTGCTTCTGCAAGGGTGACAGGCGGCTTCACCTGTCACCCCCAGGCCGGCGCTCATGGGGGGCGGAGGTCGTTCATCGACCTCCGACGCCCGAGTTGCCTTCGTGCGCGGGCAGCTTGTCTAGCGATCCTTTGTCGCTCCCGCTGCCGCTCCCGCCCCGCCTCCTCCTTCACGAGCATTACTTGCTCGCAGAAGGAGGCGCCGGCCGCCCACGCATCCGCGCAGCGAACCATCGCCGCGAGCAAGGTGGAGAGCGTGAGAACCCTCACTCCCAGGGCCGCCACAAGCTCCCGCCTCGGCGTCTCCCACGCCGGACACTCGGTGAGCGTGTGCGGACCTGAGTCCTCGCTCGCGTCGCAGTGATGGCACTCGGACGTTGGCTCTTTCTGCATCCGACGCAGATACTTTCCGAAGCATCCGTGCTCGGTGATCATCTGCGTCAGACGGTACGAGAGGCTGCCGTGTGGCCTCTCTAGCCACTCCCCCATGATGGGTCTTACCGCCGTTACTACGGCGTGCCCTGGATTGTCCCTTCCTTGATGTTGCACACGTCCATAAGTCACGGTAACCGCTTTCCATTAGGTGGGCCGTGTGCTTGTCTCCCAACCACGAGGTACAAAAAAGAAATATATATATAGGCATGTAGCACTAGTCAATAGGTGGGTCATTGTCTGTGGATCAACTCCACATTCACAACGCAGGTCCGCGCCACGAGAGGAGAAGAATACCTACAAATTCAAATTCTTTTTTTTTTCTCAAAATAGTGTAACGTAATTTCATCTTGTTGACGTCAATTTGGGTTTGAGTTCAGTGTTTAGAGTAGTCAAACTTTTTACAGCTCCAACTATCCGTGCCACGTGGTTACCGGAGTAAACCACCGCTGTTGGACCACCCCATCTCTTCCCATGCGGTGTCGTACAAGGCGACTAAGGGATAGAACTGTTTAACATCAGACAGATATATACAGCTCAGACTCGGCCTCAACAAGACGAGTCAACAATAGTTCCTAGCGGGGCGTGAAAAAGCATATGATGAGGCCGTCAAGCTGAGTGTCACCATTGTCACACGGTATGTGTAAGTAATGGTGACCCTCTTTTCTGGGACTTTGCCTTCAGCTTATCATCAGGCAAGGCGAAGTCCAATTGACGTGTCCTATATATAAATAAAAAAAAAAAAAAAAAAAAAAAAAAAAAAAAAGTGCAAGAAATACTGCAATAGGCTCACCCCCTATTACGTGGGACCGAATAAAATTAATGGTAAAATGTAGGTGTTAATTCACCTCTGCCTAACCCTTCGGGGATAGACGTGATTATTTATATGTATACAACTACCCATAACGACTGCTATAGATGTATGCAACCGGGCCTGTCGATATAATGTGCTCTCCGAGGCACAGTTCGTTTCCGTTATATTACTACAGTAAAAATATTCGTTCAAATAATAACAAATTCAATCAAATATAATTATTTAACAAATAAAATAGGCACGGAGAGAAGAAAGTTTCTCAAATTGTGCTGGAGTGTACCGTTTCTATGTTGCAGGCAGACAGGTAGGATGGACGTTTTGGGCTTTGACTATCAATCACTACATGGTATAAAACAAAGTCGCTGTCTCTGTCCTTATTTCCCTATGTATGCTTAAATCTTTGAAACTAAGCAACTGATTTTGAAGCGGTTTTATTTAATAGATAGAGTGATTGAAGAGGAAGGTTTATATGTATAACAGCCATTAAATGGTGGAGAAATACTGTTATTTTTGACATTTCTAATGTGATGTCGTAAATAATTACATTTTTCAGCTTACATTGCAACCGCAGGCTGAATTATCAAAATAATGTACTAAGTACACATTGAAAAGGTCTACAGAAAACTCCGCGATGGTATAATTATCTCTATCTCTTATGGATATCTTACAATATTTTTTTTTGTCATTTACTTTTTACGGCAAATAATGGCTAATTTTCGAAGCGATTTTAACCAATACAGCGTTATTCCTTATCCAATTAAATACCTTAAATACATTGTTGATTTAATATAGATCTATATGGCCTTTTACAGCATATGATTTAAATGAATATTTTCGAAGAAATTACAGATTTAAAAATTACGAGACGTAGCGTTTGCGTTTACTTTAATGTATTTAGTATCAGCATTGCACCCGTGCGAAGCCGGGGCGGTCGCTAGTACGCAATAAAAAGAAAAGAAAGAAAGAACAATGTTACACATATTGATAACTCACTTGTACTGAAAAGACCTCACTAGTATTTTAAAAAAAAATGAAAAATGTTTTCGTTATCAAAACGTCATTTCGTTATCTTATTAGTTATGGTAGTGTACATAAAGTGTTAATTTAATAGTGTTTTTTGTGGAGACAATGTTATGATAGCGGTTGATAATTCATGGTCCAGGTTTCCTACGATCAGGTCCTCGATTTTACTACAGCAAAACCACTGTCATACACTGCAAAAATGCCATTAAAATTTTAGACTTTATTTCTATAACACTTAAATTCAAAATTAAATGAAAAGAGTTTCATTACACTTTTATTTATTTATTTATTTATTCAACTTTGTGCACAGTAATTTTGTACAAAGGCGGACTTAATGCCAAAGGCATTATCTAACAGTCAACCTTAGGGTGATGCAGAGATACATTGAGGTAGGTGCAGGCATTCACACTTTTGCATTCATTCTGCAAAAAGTCTTTTCATTGCGAACTTTAAAACCATTGCTTTAAAGTCTAAAATTCAACAGACTTGAATTGGATGATATTGATAATTGTTTTAATTTATTGCAGCGGCTCAATGGTGTCGTTTAGCCGTTTCAAAGTCTAACAAGTAATAGTCAAAGTTTCGGATTATTTCATGGTAGTCACCCAATTCAAATTCTCTTAGCTTTTTTTTATACAACTTAGGTGGCAAATGGCCCACCTGATGGAAAGTAGTAACCGTGACCTATGAACGTGTGTAACTCCAGGGCAGTCACACTCGTGCTGCTGACCTTGTAAGAACAGAGATTTCTTATGCCTTCAGTGCAGAACACAAAATCAGGACATGACTTTGGTCTTCCCACTGACAGCACAAAAACTCTCCAGTGAGCTCTGGCTTCCCTACCGGGAACACAACACGAGGTTATTATAGCCGTGGTATTCTGTCGGGTGAAAGTACTTCCCCAGTCGGACTGCTCATTGGGACGGAAATACCGTCGTGTCCTAACCTCTTACCATTGCTCATTAAAATGATTGAGTTTTTTTTTAATTAAATATTTTTTTTATACCACTTAGGTGGCAGACAAGCGCACGGCCCACCTGATAGAAAGTGATTACCGTGGTCTATTTAATGAAAACAAAATTAAAACATATTTTTTTTAAACCACACCAAAATATTGATACCCAGCCATTTCATCTTACGTCCGATTTCCAAATAAAACTACAACATAATGATGTATAATGCTCTCGAGTCCACGTCTGAATAGGACCGTAATTGCCGCACATGACCCCGTCGATCTATAGATCCGATCCATAGATCATTGATCGATAATAAGGATAGTATGCGCGCGCGCAACGAAAGTAGAAAGGTGCGCGAATACTTATATGGTTGTTAGAATGTACTCGTATCTGTAATTTGTACTTAATGCTGATAGAGTACTCGTATTAACATTAGTGTTTGCTTAGCGGTAACGCGACGAAGTATAATACGATTCTAATCGGGTTCCCATTTTGAACGTGTGATGAGCAAAATTGATTGAGTTTGCGCTCTCTTGACCCAAAGTATTCAAGACATACATACCTATAATCATGCCTTTATCCCCGAAGGGTTAGACAGAGGCGAAATAACACACGCATTTTATCAATAATTTAAATTCGGTCCCACGTAATAAGGGGTGAGCCTATTGCCGTATTCCGGGCACTATTGTTGACTCAAGCCATTCATCTGAGGCTGAGTCTGGGCTGTATATATCTGTCTGATGTTAAACAGCTCAGAGAGTTTCTGTGCCGTCAGTGTAAAAGACATTCGTTTTCCCACTGACAGCACAAAAACTCTCCAGTGAGCTCTGGCTACCCTACTCACCACCGGGAACACAACACGAGGTTATTATGACCGCGGTATTCTGTAGGGCAGAGGTACTTCCCCAGTCGGACTGCTCAATTGGATAGAAATACCGTCGTATTCTCTTTGTAAACTATATTATATATTCTTGACAATAAAGCGACAGGGTCCCCTTAAATACTGTTTTAACTTATACTCAGCTCTAAGTGTAATAATACATTGTATCGTGGGTCGTATAAAAAAAACTAAGTTTCAATTAAAATAATGGCGTATAATTGACAATTATTACTGTCCATTAGGTATAAGAAACGAGAAATCTTGTTACATACAGTAATTTTTTAGTGACGTCAACTGTTAACCAATGTCACTTGTATGTCATTTTTAACAGATTGCTAAGAAATACAATACATACATATAATCATGCTGTTATCCCCGGAGGGTTAAGCAGAGGTAAATCAACAACATTTTACCAATCAATGCATTCGGTCCCATGTAACAGGGGGTGAGCCTATTGCCGTATTCCGAGCACTATCGTTGACTCGAGGCATGCATCTGAGGCTGAGTGTGGTAAAGTAAATTAAAAAGTGTAATAAAAACTATTTTGATTTAATTGTGGATTTAAACTACAGGTAAATCTCGGTAAAACATAAACTCACGCCTATATCTCCGAAGGCGTAGGCAGAGGTGCTAGCACCCACAGTTCGCCAGTTTATGTTTAGGTCCCAATGTAATAGGTGGCGAGTCTATTGCCATTAACCGGATTCTTATAAACCTGCAATAAATACACACATAACTTTGAAAAGCCATTGTTGTGTGCCATGGTAAAACCTGGGATCCAACCCGAGACCACGTCTCAGCAGTCCATTACCCATACTCTAAAATAATTGACCCTAACCCTTCAAAACCTAAAAGCGATTAGCGGCTCTCGAAAGCGATTATATAAAAGGAACCTGTGAAATAAATGCCGGGGTAAACAGGGCGGGGGTTGACAGCAAAAAAAAATCGTGTAGGTACCTGCTTCAACTGTCATCGCACCATTTGTCAAAATCGTTCATCTGTCAATAGGGTGGTTTTTTTAATCTGTATCTAACTATTATTTTGTTTTTATATACTTAGAACTAGCGGCCGCCCGCGAGTTAATACGAGTGGACCCGTTTTACCCTCTTAGGGGAGGACTTTCGTAAAATTCGTTCTTAGGGGATGTCTACACCCTACAAGGAACCTACCTGCCAAATTTCAAGTTTGTAGCTGTTATAGTTTCTGATATTTCGTGATTATTTACATTACATCATTACATATAATCACGCTTTTATCCCCGGAGGGTAAGGCAGAGGTTTGAGGATGTAGGACACGGCGGTATTTCCGCCCAATTGAGCAGTCCGACTGGGGAAGTACCTCCACCCTACAGAATACCGCGGTTATAACTTCGTGTTGTGTTCCCGGCGGTGAGTAGGGTAGCCAGAGCTCACTGGAGAGTTTTTGTGCTGTCAGTGGGATGACCAAAGGCTTGTCCTGCTTTTTCCTCTACACTGACGGCACAAAATCTCTGTTCTTACAGGGTCGGCAGCACGGATGTGACTCCACTGGTGTTACACACGTTCATAGGTCATGGTAAGCACTTTCCATCAGGTGGGCCGGGTTCTTGTCTGCCACCTAAGTTGTATAAAAAAAAAGCAGAGGTGAATTAACACCCAGTTTTCATCAATCATTAAAGCCTCGTGGTTACCGGCAGAGTAGAATTTGGGCCACCCCATCTCTTCCCTTGTGGTGTCGTACAAGGCGACTATAGGATAGGGCTGTTTAACATCAGATAGATATATACACAGCTTTACTCAACATTGAGTTAAGCTCGCATTTATTTATAATAAATAAATAAATAATAAATTAATATTCTACAACATTCTACACAACGCTATCTAGATTCATGGTAAGCATAGTTTAACTAGCTTGAGTTATGGAATCTAGAATACGGATAAACATACTTAAATACTTTATTTTTGTAAATACATACATATTATACACTAGCTGACCCACCCCAGCTTCGCCCGGGGTATAGTTTGAAGCTTCATATCCCTTTGAGCCCGTATGTTTTAGTCTTCAAAACATGTATGAAAAATTGCCGGATTTGTTAACATTTATTATCAATGCTCCGCTCCCTTAAGTAGTAGCGTGATGATATATAGCCTAAAACCTTCCTCGATAAATGGACTACCCAACACTGAAAGAATCATTCAAATCGGACCAGTAGTTCCAGAGATTAGCGCGTTCAAACAAACAAACAAACAAACAAACTCTGCAGCTTTATAATATTAGTATAGATAGAAACACCCAGACCAATGCAAATACCCTTATTCATGCATACAAATATTTGCACTGAGCGGGGATCGAACCCGCGCCTCCTGCGTAGCAGTCGCGTTCACTACAGCCACGCCACAGAGGCTGTAATATTTCACTTATTTGTTTAAATGGCTTCTAAGTTTACAATAAAGAATTTAAAAGTAGAGCGTCAGTGGTTTAGTGGTTAAGGAGCCGGTCTTACGATCAAGAGATCCCCGGGTTCAAATCCTGACCATTACACTACCGACGATGAACCCACTCCTAACACCAGGAATTTAGCTTAGCTGGAGGAGTTAGAGGGGATATTAGTAATTTCGGTACTAATATTATTTTTAAAGTACCGCGGTATCCTAGTGGTATGAGTAATTTACTGCTGAGACGAGTTCTCGGGTTCGATCCCAGGTTTTTACCATGGCACACACCAATGATTTTAAATGTGGGTGCTAGCACCTCTGCCTACCCCTTCGCGGATATAGGTGAGAGTTTGTTATGTCATGTCCTTAAAAAAAAAATATAATAAAAAAATACTAGGTTACCACGAAACACTCAAGTCAATTACAACAAACGCAAACTCCTTCTCAAACTCATTATCCATCCTTTTCGATCACAGTCGGGTAGGCGGCGTTTTACAAGGCGAATGATAAATAGTGTTTGGACATTCAAGGACAGGTGACGCCGGGCCACCTGCATAGTGTGTCACGACATGACAAATTGCTTTATCTGCTGGGTTTCGAACCTGTGATGTTTGTTAGCTGATTATATAGACAAATAAAAAATGTACAATGTTCTACACAACGCTATCTAGACCCATGGTAAGTATAGCTTAACTAGCTTGTGTTATGGGATCTAGAATGCGGATAAACATACTTAGATGCTTTTTTTTTGCAATCCAATGCAAATATACATATTCGTGCATACAAATATTTCAACTGAGCGGGAATCGAACCGGCGCTTATATATTAGCAGTCGAATGTTCTACCGCTACGCCACAGAGACAAACAAACATAAACAAGCGTTATGTGGTAGAGAGAAGACTATAAAATTCAAGTAAGAGTTGTTTGTACGAGTAATCTCAGGAACAACTTGTTCGAAAAAGATTAATATTTTGAATAGTATGTTCTTAATGCAATACTTTGATATCACTAATGAGATTTGAAGGTCAGTTGGCAGTCGCTTCACGGAAAATATGTAAGATATGCGAAGCCCGCAGTTACACCTTGCAGCACCCTCTAGTGAGTTAATCAAGAGACTTATGTAAACCAGGTATTTACATCATCAAGATACTCATCTAAACATTATTTCACTTCAATTTCATTTATATTTTTTATACCACTAAGGTGGCAGACAAGCACAAGGCTCACCTGATGGAAAGTGGTTACCGTGGCCTATATAGTAAGTTCGGTTCTAATATAGTTAATAATTGGTAATAATTAGTAAGTTCTGTTCTAATATAGTTAATAATGGGTAATAATTAGTAAGTTCGGTTCTAATATAGTTAACAATTGGTAATAATTAGTAATTTCGGTTCTAATATTCGTTAAACAAAAAAAATAGTGAACCTCTTTCCTAAGACTTTGCCTTCAGCTTACCATCAGACAAGACGAAGTCTAATTGACGTGTCCTATTTAAAAAAAAACGCATATACCGTCTCCATTCTGTCGTGGGTAAAAAATATTTCCTTAGAAATCGGTATATCTTTTAAGATTACTTTGTAAATTCGCAACAGGGAACGATTAAAATGCAATATCGTTTCGCTGAAACACAATCGGGAATGATACAGCACTTCTTGTGTTATTAAAGGGCCTATCTTGCGATCTGTCTGTCTGTCTGTCCGTTACGCGGCATCTTTTTGAGGGTATGAAAGGATATATGAAATGTAGACTTAATTGCTTGAATATTGAAGTGAGGGTTGGTTGAGTGAGTCGTCTGGTTATTGAAAGGTTACATGTTCGATTCTTTTGAATTTTAATCTCGGAATGAAACTAGTCTAGTAGTCTTTTTTGAGGAGTAGTACGACGGTATTTCCGTAAAAATGAGCAGTCCGACTGGGGAAGTACCTCCGCCCTACAGAATACCGCGGCTATAATAAGCTCGTGTTGTGTTCCCCGCGGTGAGTAGGGTAGCCAGAGCTCACTGGACAGTTTTTGTGCTGTCAGTGGGAAGACCGAATGCTTGTCCTGTTTTGTCTTTTACACTGACGAACTATTTCCTTTGTCGCACCATTAAAACCTGGAATTCATTACCAGCTCACGTGTTTCCTTCTTCCTACAGTCCCGGGTCCTTTAAGCGGGGCGTTAAAAAGGATATGTTGAGGCCGTCAAGCTGAGTGTCACCGTTGTAATAAGTACACCATTGTAAGTGATCGATTAAGATATTGAAAAAAAAAAATCGGATCAGGTAGGATTCGAACCTGCGATCTTTCCCTTACAGGGGGAACGCTCTGAGCACTAAGCCACCGAACCTTCGCCCGAAACCATCCAAATTCTTCTATACGTATATCCGTCTTTAAAATTTCATCTAAGTGAACTATTTAATTTCCAAAAATACCTCATTCACCGAATTCTGATAAGTAGTTTAGAAGTAATGAGGACCACACATACATACGTACCAATCAATACTATAACCCTCGTTACTGTTTTGCCGCAGTCGAATACGAAAAGATTCATATTTAATAGCTGAACTAAACATAAGTAGCTAAACTGCTGAGACCGAGGTCTCAGGTTCCATCCCAGGTATTACCATGGCACACACCAATGACTTTTCGATGCCTTTCGAAGTTATGTGTGTATTTATCGCAGGTTTATAAGTGCCCGGTTAATGGCAATAAGCTCACCACCTATTACATTGGGACCTAAACATAAACTGGCGAAATGTGGGTGCTAACACCTCTGCCTACCCCTTCGGAGATATAGGCGTGATTTTATGTTATGTTTCATACTTAATAGCAACAGATTTTTAATTCCTATTGTCATCAACAGGTAGTCAGTCACACCTACACTGATCGTGACGTCATACATGCAGCATACCTCTTTAGTTTGCCAACTGATTTAAAAAAAAAACTGAATACTTACAGTGATTTTCAAGTGTTCACCCTAAGTAAACAAGGCAGGGATCCCAAAAATTGGTATTTTTTTCGAAAAATATTTTCGTTTATAGTGAGGGGACATAAGTATCGATAATTGACGGTTTTGTGTCGTACATACATACATATAATCACGTCTACCCGGAGGGATAGGGAGAGGTGGATTAACACCCACATTTCACCAATCTTTGTATTCTGTCCCATGTAATAGGGAGTGAGATTATTGCTGTTTTCCGGGCACAATTGTTGACTCGAGCAATGCACCTGAGGCGGAGTCTGGGCTGTATATATATATTTGTAAGTAGAGTTTGGACCACCTCATCTCTTCCCATGCGGTGTCGTACAAGGCGACTAAGGGACAGGGCTGTTTAACATCAGACAGATATATACAGCCCAGACTCAGAGGCGTGGTTTGAGTCAACAATAGTGCCCGGAAGACGGCAATAGGCTCACCCCCTATTACGTGGGACCGAATTCTATGATCGGTAAAATGTGAGTGTTAATTCACTTCTGCTTAACCCTCCGGGGATAAAGACGTATGTATGTATGATTAGAGCAAAAATTGTGGACACAGTTTCGATAGCAAGCTCATCTGGAAGTATTAATTTAACGAAAAAAATCCATCCATTATTGTAAATAACTCATAATTAACGGTAATTTTCAAGTCGCATGTACAGTTCCAGAGATAAAAGCATCAACAAATAAAACAAAATTATCGACAATTGTCGATATAAAACTATCGTTATGTACAAAGCACATCACTAATTCAAATCACTCAAATATCCTAAAATCCGGCTACTGTATTCGTGCACGCATATACTTCTCAATATTTATCTATAGTTAACATTCCCCGGCTAAGCAAACATTTTTGACAGGCGTCTTAACAAAGCACTTCACTAGAATTTTAGTTTTAAAAAATGTCAGGTATGCTGTCTTCATTTAAGAAGAACATAGATTCAAACAAAAGGGGACAGCCTCTGCAGCGAAGAGGTAATGAACGGTTCGGAGACTCTTTCCTCTGTTGCATCATTATTGCCTGGAATTCATTACCAGCTCACGTACGTGTTTCCTTCCTCCTGCAGTCTTGGGTCCTTTAAGCGAGGCGTGAAAAAGCATATGATGAGGCCGTCAAGCTGAGTGTCACCATTGTCACACGGTATGTGTAAGTAATGGTGACCCTCTTTTCCGGGACTTTGCTTTCAGCTTACCATCAAGCAAGGCGAAGTCCAATTGACGTGTACTATAATAAAAATAAAAAAAATTTAGCGGGTTCGATTCTCACTCAGTGCAATTATTTCTATATTTGAATATGGAATATGAATATGGTATTTTTTTTATATAGGGCACGCCAACTTGACCTCACCTCGCCTGATGGTAAGCTAAAGGCAAAGTCTCAGGAAAGAGCGTCACCATTACAGACACTAAGTGTTACAATGATGGCACTCAGCTTGGCGGCTTCATTAGATGCTTTTTCACGCCCCGCTTAAAGGACCCGGGATTGTAGGAAGAAGGAAACACGTGAACTGGTAATGAATTCCAGGTCTTGGTGATATATGTTACCGCGGTAACTTAGTGGTATGGGTAACGAACTGCTGAAACGAGGTCTCGGGTATGATCCCAGGTTATACCATGGCACACACCAATGACTTTTCAATGCTTTTCGAGGTTATGTGTGTATTTATCGCAGGTTTATAAGTGTCCGGTTAATGGCAATAGGGACCTATTTTTTAATACCACTTAGGTGGCAGACAAGCACACGGCCTATCTGATGGGAAGTGGTTACCGTGGCCTATGGACGTATGCAACACCAGGGGTGTTACACTCGCGCTGCCGATAACGACTTCAGGCGCGAAGCCAGGGTAAGCAGCTAGAGCGCCGGCCTGGGGGTGACAGGTGGAGCCGCCTGTCACCCTGGCAGAAGCAGGCCGCGGCGGTGGCGCACCTGGCGCGCCTCCCCGTTTCCGGGGACGAGTTGGGGACTCTGTAGTCCCCACACCCGAGAAGAGGGCCAGATCGTTAGAGATGGCCCTGGGTCGGCCGGGGTGCGAGGGATATGCCTGTCAACCTCACCTTCGGCAACCAAAGCGACCCACAGGCGGCGTGCGTTTTAGTCGGTTCGAGCCCGACATAACCTCCTCCACCGGCTCCGGTGGGGAGGTTTCCGTGGGGATTTTGCGCACGTAAAAAAAATAAAAAATAAAAGGGTAAGCAGCTAATCAACTATAATCAAACATGGATCTCCCTAACCATCCATATTAGGCACTGGTACCTTAATGAACGAGGTATTTAAAAAATAAACGTTCAGGAATTTTGTTAGTGATGTACCGTCTGTCGGCATCGATTCGATACTCGATAGATAACAATCGGTTTGGTGTTTAACTATCATCGGAGCGGTGGGTCGTGACTTCAAAGTCAGCTTTGTACTTTGTAAGTACATTGAGTACGCTATTTTTTTTTTTAAGTTTTTTTAACGGATTTTTTTTATACTACTCAGGTGGTAGACAAGCACACGGCTCACTTGATGAGAATTTGTTGTGGCTTATGGACGTATGCAACACCAGGGGTGTCACACTCGCGCTGTCGACCATGAATGTTTGACTCAAAGGTCCAAATGTCTGCGTACCTAGTACCTTTTTGATCATCATCATCATCATCATCATAATGTCAGCCACACATAGTCCACTGCTGAACATAGGCCTCTCCCACAGACTTCCAGAATGACCGATCTAAAGCAACCCGCATCCAGCGCTTCCCGGCGACCTTGATGAGGTCGTCCTTCCACCTGGCCGTTGGGCGTCCTACGATACGTTTGCCCGATCGCGTAGGTACCTTTTTGATAGGTATACACAATTTTTTTTCTATATTTAACCTCGGGAAAGAGATTTTGCCTTCAGCTTACCATCTTCTCATGTTAATTACCCGACTACGGCGAAGGAAAAGGAGGGTTATGATTTGACAAGCTATGTATGTATGTAGGTTCATCTGATCCTCATAGCTCCTCAATCACTTATTAGAACTGGACAAATGAGGTATCGTTAGAAGCATTAGAAGCGTTAGAAACGTTCATAAAGTACTGTGTTAAAAAAATTAATTTGAGATAAATATGTCGTGTTTGGTATCAACTGAAAGGGCTCAATTAGTACATTTCAAATATGTTTAATATATACCTATTGCTTGCCCCAATATAATAAAAATAAGTTTAAAACTAAAACCCTACTATTGAAAAGTATTAAACAAGAAAATATCAAGGATAGCCGTGGTCGTATGCCACTTAGTCTAACAAATTAATACATTATCGGGAAAAGTGGCATACGACCACGGCTTTTTTCAGTAGTCGGGTTTTAGTTTTAAACTTATTTTTTTTTGTTAATATGGATTTACTTCTCAATTAAACATTTTAAAACATTCTTTCGTTGTTCTTTATTTGAAAACAAGGTTTAGTTTACACTAAAATATTAAAAAAGAATGCTCTTATTCTAGCCCGAGCTCAAGTTCGTGTGGTTTAAATTCACATTTACAAGTGAATGCTCAAGTAATACACACCTATAGATAAATCTCACCCGTTTCTCTTTAATTCTACATAAAAACAAATTGTAAAACCATCAAAATACGATATTTTTCGCGACTAGTAATGGTGTTGTGCTCAAAACAACAAACGGTAGCCATTAGACAATTAAATATAAATTGTTCAACAATTTGTCTATGGTTGTAATTTTTTGTCGTTCAATGATTGATGGCAGTTTGAACTGGCAGTGTCTAGGTTGTCTTTGGCTCGCGTGTGGTACAAGTTAGAAGAGAGAGACGTTATTAAAAAGAATAAGAGTTATCATACAACCTTGCAGATGCTCGCGGTTTTGCTCGTGACTAACAATCAAAGTAATAAGGCTAGCGACTCGTCCTAGCAGTTTATGTGCAATTTGATTCCGATTGTTCCTCACTTCTTCAATGACAATGAATGCTGTATCAATAACCTATAGTGCGGTTCGCTCAGTGTAATATTAGAATGTTATTAAGAAAGGATGGAAAGACGTTTATTTGTTAATCTTTACACAAAAGCAGCTAAACAGATCTGGATGAGATTTCGCATTGAACAAGGAGAATTATAATGGACAATGAAAATAGGCTTATATGGGTCGCGGCAACCGGATTAATGTTTTACGCGGAGACAGAACATAGTTTCTAATCTATCACGGACTTATTACAAGAAGAAAACAGCTAACAAATGTTGAAATACAGCTTGTCTACCGATGTATGCCACATCCACACAGAATTTTATTGTATTGTCTTTCGGCTCTCTGCACTGCTCTCGTGCCGGCAGTGTGCTGCTGCTTAGGGTTCACGTTTGACTATTTATCTCAACTGCTGATAAGTGATACATTCTACGTTGAGCTACGCTTAACTAAAAAGAACCTAGTCACTTCAGATTAAAATCTACCGATAGTTTGCCTAGTGAAAGTTCTACATCTTATGACTTGGGCCACACGTTAACCCTGTACTACGTGTGTGGTACAATGATCCGGCGACACATGTTCATTTATCATCAGCGGTTAGAAGAAGCCCGCACTGACTCCGACGCGCCGACTCTTGCTCATTTTTGGGTTAAAAGTAAAAGTTTAAATTCTTTTTTCAATTTTTAATTTGGAATAAATATTTTTTAAGGGCGTGCTTCGTTTTATATTAAACTAACTAACGCTTACAATTTTTATTTCGTTCCCGTCACCTATGCGAACTTATTCTCAAGATAAAAAGCCAAACCGCGGTAGCCTAGTGGTATGGGTAATGGACTGCTGAGACGAGGTCTCGGGTTAGATCCCAGGTTTTACCATGGCACACACCAATGACTTTTCGATGCTTTTCGAAGTTATGTGTGTATTTATCACAGGTATATAAGTGGCCCCGTTAACTCCCCCCTATTTAAAAGGTGTATGGTGATTCACAATGTAAAAAACACAACCATAAAAATATATGTACCTTACTAACAATAGTATATAAGTGAAAAATGTACGTACTAACCATCTATGGACTTGTTCCGAAATAAACTTTATTTAATTTAATTTTTAATGGCAATAGACTCGCCACCTATTACATTGGGACCTAAACATAAACTGGCGAAATGAGGGTGCTAGCACCTCTGCCTACCCCTTCGGGGATATATGCGTCATTCTAAGTGTCATTTCAGATTTCGGGCGTCGGAGGTCGCAACACGAGCGCAGGGCTAGCAGTGACGAGAGGAAGCCTGTCATCCTAGCAAAAGCAGGCCGCAACGGCGGTGCGTATTCACGCCTCCCTATACCCGGGGATGAGATTTAGACTCCGTGGTCCTCACACCCGAAGAGGGCCGTCTCATAAGAGACGGTCCTGGGCCGGCCGGGGTGCGAGGGACATGTCTCAGATTATCTGACCTCTGGCAACCTGCGGCCCACACAGTCGGCGTGCGTTTTAGTCGGTTCAAGGCCGACATAACCTCCCTCATCAGCTCCAGTGGTGGGGGGCATCCGTGAGGATTTTGCGGACGTTAAAAAAAAGTGTTATTCTTTTTTTTTTTTTTATACCACTTAGTTAGCAGACAAGCACACGGCCCACCTGATGGAAAGTGGTTACCGTGACCTATGGACGTCTGTAACACCAGAGGAGTCACAGTCGCGCTGCCAACCCTGTAAGTACAGAGTTTCTGTGCCGTCAGTAGAAGACAAAGCAGGACAAGCCTTTAATCTTCCCACTGACAGCACAAATTCTCCAGTGAGCTCTGGCTACCCTACTCACCGCTGGGAACACAACACGAAGTTATTATAGCCGCGGTATTCTGTAGGGCGGAGGTACTACCCCAGTCGGACTGCTCAATCGGGCGGAAATACCGCCGTGTCCTACCTCCTAAGATTCATTCTAGATGGTAATCTATCTCTGTATCAAAGTTTAGCCGTTACAGCGTAAAAGAGTAACAAAATATCCAAACATTTCCACAAATTAATAGTAACAGTAGGATTGATGATCCCGTTCTCGCCACTTCTCGCTATTCACACCTCGCTATACTCGTGATCAAAAATGTAAGCGGTATTGCAGATTATAGATCTATCTTTGTGCTTAATTTCATGCAGATACGTTTAGATTTGCTAGAATATTGTGTAGTAAATTAAAAAAAAATTGTCAAATAAACAAAGTGTACCATTAAATTGCTCCCTAGATCCCACGCTAAGATTCCCTTTGTCATGGGATCCAATTCCATTTCAAATCACTATGACAATAATAATGTTTAAAACATTGAGCATGCAATTATTAAAATATAAAAACTTTTTGGTAAATAAAATGGCGTCAAAAGGAACTGACAATCGATCCTATCTGAGTATATTTTACAACTATTCAGGCTCACGGGCCTGAAAATTTATCAAGCAACCATTCTATTAACATTTTTATAAATTTCTCGTATGGTAAGCCTTTAATTTCCCAAGCTAAACATTTATTAAGATATCCATACAGACAATTATATTAATTATATAAAGCAGTTTTAGACTATTTACCGTAGCTGTACTATTAATAGTACTACTGGGAATTTTCGTCCCACTAGTACCATTAATGGTACAACTCGGAATATTTTTCTCCCACTAGTACTATTAATGGTACAGCTGGGAAAGATAGGTTTTAGGTATCTTACACAAAACTATTCTGTCTAGATCTTATAGGGTTTTCAGGTACATATAATTAAATCTTTAGTAATAAACTCTATCTACCCATTCTCCCATCCACTAACACACGTTTGACCACTCTTCTCGTTGTCTTATCTGCTAGTACTGACCTGGTTGTGGTAGTGCGCGAGCGGATGATGCGGCAGCTGCCGCATCGCCGGGTGAAGCATCTCGCCGCTGCTGCTGCCCTCTACCGCCTAGAAACAACAGGAGATGGGTATTTCATGTATAATTTTGACATGAAAAATTTCATCTATTCATAACTCCTCATTAAAAATGATTAATTTTGATTTTATTGTTATAATATGTGACATTATTGCATGCCAATCTGGCTGAAATATGGTGAAACTCAAATGTATTGCTTGTAACATCTTTGTACCCATATATCGCAATAAAATAAATTGAATTAAATTTAATTTAATTTAATTTTTTTACTACCGCCGCCTTTATTGGCCGCGTGGTTCCTGGCAGGGTAGAATTTGGGCCACCCCATCTCCTCCCATGCGGCGTCGTACAAGGCGACTAAGGGATAGAGCTGTTTAACATCAGACAGATATATACAGTCCAGACTCAGTCTTAGACGCATGTCTTGAGTCAACAATAGTGCCCGGAAAACGGCAATAGTCTCACCCCCTATTACGTGGGACTGAATTCAATGATTGGTGAAATGTGGGTGTTAATTCACCTCTGCCTAACGCTTCGGGGATAAAGGCGTGATTATATGTATGTATGTATGTTTTTTATTACACGACATTCTACACAGCGCTATCTAGACCCATGGTAGGCATAGCTTAACTAGCTTGTGTTATGGAATCTAGAATGCGGATAAACATACTTAGATACTTTTTTTTTTGTAAATACATACGTATTATACATAGAAACACTCAGACCAATACATATTCATGCATACAAATATTTGCACTGAGCGGGAATTGAAACCGCGCCCCCTGCATAGCAGTCGAATGCTCTACCGGTACGCCACGGAAGTCGTGATCGTATTGAATAACAACATGATCGACCACCTAAATCCCGTGGGGGGTGGACAGACGGCAACCAATTTGCTGGCGTGGCCAACGTAGCTCTGGTAGAGTAAATTGAACATTTTATCGCAGGTTTATAAGTGCCCGGTTAATGGCATTAGGCTTGCCACCTATTACATTGGGACCTAAACATAAACTGGCGAAATGTGGGTGCTAGCACCTCTGCCTACCCTTCGGGGATATAGGCGTCCTTACCTCAGGTGGTTCATCCTTGGTGTCAGCCTCGTCTCCAAGCTCCACCAGCTGGAGAGCTTCCTCTAGTAAGTCAAACCGTGACTCCTCACTGCTCACAAGCTCCGTAGGAAGGTCACCCTGGATCACGTACTCGCCTGGGGAAGAAACATATAAATTAGTACGAGACATAAGAGAATTACTCTAGCTTAATCCACTCACGTAACCCACCCACATAAACCCATATTAATCTTCTAATTAACCGTACGATCTCATAGTTTGGTCCTCATATACAAATGGGTCTTAAAATGAAGGCCGTACGGGTGTTTGGGTCCAAAACTTTGAGTGTACATTGTCCTTTTATCTGGTATTTTGCAGCGGTCCCATGATCGTTTCCCTTTTTTTAATATAGAACACGTCAATTAGACATCGCCTTGCCTGATGGTAAGCTGAAGGCAAAGTCTCAGAAAAGAGGGTCACCATTCTCCGTGACATACCTTCTCATACCGTGACATACCGTGTGACAATGGTGACACTCAGCTTGACGGCCTCATCATATGCTTTTTCACGCCCCGCTTAAAGAACCCGGGACTGTAGGAAAAGGAAACACGTGAGCTGGTAATGAATTCCAGGCCTTAATGGTGCGACAGAGAAAAGAGTCACGGAACCGCTTGGTTCCATTAATGGAACCACGTAGGATAACTGTTTTTCCTAATCTAATTACGATTGGTGATAGATAGGTTAGGTTAGAAAGGTATGGCGGTATGGTAGAGAATACAAGGATGGGCTTCGAAATAGATTTATTCGTTCAAAACTTGTACTGTGTCTTCTGTTCCGCAATTTAGTGATTTTTAGTTCCACGTAATAGGGAGCGAGACTACTGCCGTCAAGCGGGAACTTAGTCAAGGGGTGTTTGTAGAACAGCGCTATCCCTGAGTCGCCGTTTACGACACTTGCGAGAAGAGGTGTGGTTGCCATATTCTACGGCAAAAAGAAACCAATATGTAAAATAAATACTCTAAAATACGCACCAATACCAGTCCCACAGATATATAGATGAGATACTCTAATCCTTTACTAATTATGAATATTAAACCCATCACACAAAACAGTAGCCCATATATTAATTGGACTAATCAAAACTTATAGTAACATACAAAATAATCCGCTTAAATTCTCAAGAAGCCAACCCTTCCGATGCGCACAGCGACAAAAAATTATTGTCGCCACTGACTTCGGGTCTTACAGACCGCGACAATAGAAGGATTATAATAAACCATTATTGTGTGGTGTAGTAAGCTACTGGGAGACCGTTACTTGCTTTTAAAGACGTCAAAATTTTATTACGGTTGAAAAAAAGACTGTTAAGCGCTTTTGTTTTGGTTGAAAGAAGTGTTACTATTGACAAGGTGTTGTGGATTTATTGGGTAGATAAATATTTTAAGACATTTCTAGTTAAACCTCGAAATCCTGTTACTTTGAATAGATTAATTTAATACCTTCAAATTAATTTATTTGGTCGATATGCCGCAGTGGAGTTTCTTCTCACTGGCGCCTTAGGAAACGGTGGTAAACTTAGTTTAAGTAGAATTTGACATAATAAAGATATAATTGCATTATACTATTGTGAAAAATAAAGAAATTGAAATTTATATAAAGCATGGATATTTTCCGGAAAGCGAGTTTCATTTTAATATCTTGAATCATTAATAAATAGGCTTGGCAGACAGGCATGTAATTTTTTTTTATCTATCGATACATGCCTATTTGCTGCCTTTATAATAATAAAAATAAATTTATAGTTACCGAAACACATAAAACTATTCTTATCCTTTCAAAAATTTAAATAATAGAAGAAAAATTCAGACACAACGCCCGCCATTAAGACAATATAACTAAACACTCTTTTTTTTTTCAACCATCAAATGCAGTTTTTTTTTTTTGACAACCATCACTCAATTATGATTTACAACTCAACCCTTTGGCTACCGTGCCTAATTATGCGGCGGTGCGAATGACCATCTCTTAGTCAAACACATTATCGCCAGCGTTCAAAGGGTTTCTTTTTGTCGCCGATTTTATGATTTATTGTAGAATTTAAAATAATAGTGGCCTTTTTGTGTATTTTCGCAAAAGTCATAGCCACAGGGGAATAACCTTTTGATGTGTAGTGTTTAGAAACCGTTGAGTTGTGAATTTTTGGGTAGCAAATAATGTGTATTGTGAAAATCCCGTTATAACTTCTGTTTAGGTTATAGTACAGTTGCAGGCATATATCTTGACCTTAGTGACGTCAAATAATGTGATTTTTATGTGCAGGACAATTTTTTTTGATTTTTTTTAGGATAGTAGGTACGGGATGCAACATCAGTGGACAAGCTCAAAGCCACTAAGCATAGATTATATAAAACCAATACACGCGCGGCAGGGCCTCATTTCCCCTACGACTTGCGTACATGATACCACCAAGACATTATTAGAATATTATAATAATAAAGATTGTTAGATTGTTTTATGTACGTGACGCTCCATTTTACCTCTTTTAAAAATCTTCTGTGTGGTCTACATATCTTTGTGACAGAAAGGGAAAGGAAACAGTAATATATATGTCAGTACCTTGTTTTATATAGCATGTAGTATTTACCTATAATTATTTGTCACACTCATTCATATCTAACTTAATGTAATTTCTGTAGCTTGTAACAGTGTAAAAAAATGTTGGTAAATCTAAATAAATAAATAAATAAGACCTGGACTTCATTACCAGATCACGTGTTTCCATCTTCCTACAGTCCCGGGTCCTTTAAGCGGGGCGTGAAAAAACATCTGATGAGGCGTCAAGCTGAGTGCCACCATTGTAACTTTACTTAGTGATGTGACCGTAATGGTGACCCTCTTTCCTGAGACTTTGCCTTTAGCTTATCATCAGGCAAGGTGAAGTCAAATTGGCGTGTCCTAGATAAAAAAAAAGTACATACATTTACTCTAATTTCTAATTGTCGCCCGCAAATGACAACAAATATCCCGCATTCAGCGGGAATGGAAACTGTATGTGGCTCAAGCACGATGCCAAATAGTTTATTTTTATGATACAGTGGGCGGTCAACAAAAAATCCTCAATATACCTGACTTAATCAGCCGTGAGGTAACAGATTACCCAAAAAACACATGTTTTAATTGTCGCACCGCCATATTGGAAACCATTTTGTGATTTTTGCGGTCGACCAATCAGAGGGCTTGATGTCAGTTGGGTTGTTTAATTGGGTATTTGACAAAACGTCAAAATGGTAAGTTATAAGAAATGAAATAATTTATTGTGATGTCATTATATTTTATTGTCAAATAATTAACCTTAAAAGCCTTATTAAAGAAATCTGACAGAGGCTCATCGAGGCGACCGGTGACACTCGTTCCGGGTCGTTCCTGGTCCAAAGGCCAGCAAGTGTTATGGGCACTTTTGCACCGGGAGCGATCAGGGGCGGGTTATTTGATTAGTACATAGACTAAGCATTGTTTGTTGTACCATTTTGGATATTGTATTAAAATAAATGTAGTAGATATAAGTAAATGCGAAATCTGTGGTACTAAGTTAATCTATACTAATATTATAAAGCTGCAGAGTTTGTTTGTTTGTTTGTTTGAACGCGCTAATCTCTGGAACTACTGGTCCGATTTGAATGATTCTTTCAGTGTTGGGTAGTCCATTTATCGAGGAAGGTTTTAGGCTATATATCATCACGCTACTACTTAAGTGAGCGGAGCATTGATAATAAATGTTAACAAATCCGGCAATTTTTCATACATATGTTGAAGACTAAAACAAACGGGCTCAAAGGGATATGAAGCTTCAAAATATACCCCAGGCGAAGCTGGGGTGGGTCAGCTAGTTAAAAATAAAATATAAACTCATTCACATAACTAAATAATTCTATTACGACTCAACAATAATTAACTATTATAATATGGTTGATTAAAAATAAATCTTCACCGTTCTTTTACCATTCTTAATTTAATAAGCTCAGTTTTTTTTTTTATATAACTTAAGTGGCAGACAAGCACACGGCCCCAATTTGTTTTAACGAGCGGAAAGTTTTCAATTATATGTAAGTTTGTATGAAAATGTAAAGTCAATTAAATTAAGTAACTTGTGCTTGCTGTTAAATTTCGAGAGAAATCGAGAGCATCATTTTCGAGGAGAATCGGTAAAAGGGGTGAATTGGGAATAAGTAATTTTACCACCTTAGCACTATAAAAATCCATATAAATATTATAAAGCTGAAGAGTTTAAAAAATTCTTCAGGATTTGATTAACATGTCCCTAAATACCGAAAAAATCATTTTCCAATGGTTTATTTTTACATTATTTACATACATAACATAACATAAACTCACGCTTATATCCCCGAAGGGGTAGGCAGAGGTGCTAGCACCCACATTCCGCCAGTTTATATTTAGGTCCCAATGTAATAGGTGGCGAGCCTATTGCCATTAACTGGGCACTTATAAACCTGCGATACATGTACCTACATACATTATTTAATATCTATTTTTATATTATTTCTTGACATAATTGTACAATTTTGACGTTCATATGTGCTCTTTGTGTGCCTAAACTGAATAAATGAAATTGATTCTTTGATTGAAACAAAAAATTTATATACCCTGACTCCCAAACTAGGTACCTAATCCTGTTACTTAGGAGTCAGTGTTCTGCTGTTACTGTTACATATATAGGTATATATATAATCACGCCTTTATCCCCGGAGGGTAAGGCAGAGGTGAATTGACACCCACATTTCACCAATCTTTGAATTCAGTACCACGTAATAGGGGGTGAGCCTATTGCTGTCTTCAGGACACTATTGTTGAAAATAAAAATAAAAATGTAAAATTAACCATTGGAAAATGATTCTTTCACTGGTTCGGTAGGTTAGTTCTACTGAGAAGATACCAGCAAGAAACTCAGCGAACTACATTAGAACTAGATTATTTTTCTTTTTTTAAATTTGCTTTAGTTTATAATTTATTTTGTGCGAGCAAGCAAGAGGCTTATGTTGACCACGCATTAACATCATGAAGATACTCATCTACTTTATAGTAACCTTTATTCATTAAAGTTTTTTTTACATAGGTATGGCACTAATAAAGTTTATATAACATTATATGTTATGACATGACTGGTATAAATGAGATAAGTGTAATTTAAATTTAATGTATGATAATTTCTAATTAATTAATAATTTTCTCACAAAATATTGTATGCCGATATGGCTGAACATAGCTGATCAAATTATGTAAAAGACCATCTTTGTTTTTTTTTTTTTTTTATACCACTTAGTTGGCAGACAAGCACACGGCCCACCTGATGGAAAGTAGTTACCGTGGCCTATGGACGTCTGTAACACCACAGGAGTCACAGTAGCGCTGCCAACCCTGTAAGTACAGAGTTTCTGTGCCGTCAGTAGAAGACAAATCAGGACAAGCCTTTAGTCTTCCCACTGACGGCACAAATTCTCCAGTGAGCTCTGGCTACCCTACTCACCGCTGGGAACACAACACGAAGTTATTATAACCGCGGTATTCTGTAGGGCGGAGGTACTTCCCCAGTCGGATTGCTCAATCGGGCGGATATACCGCCGTGTCCTACCTCCTACCTTGTACCTTGTACCTGTGTTTCACAATAAAGCATTTGAATTTGAATTTATTATTTATTTATTTATTCAAAATATGCCACAAGCGAAGCTGAGGCTCATCAGCCAGTCGTACTATTTATTTTTATCTAAAACCCGCCAACTTGACTTCACCTCGCCTGATAGTAAGCTAAAGACAAAGTCTCAGGAAAGAGGGTCACCATTACAGACACTAAGTAATGTTACAATGGTGGCACTCAGCTTGTCGGCCTCATCAGACGCTTCATATTCAAACGCAAACATTTCGTTCAAAGCACAACTTCCTCTATAATGTTTTTATTCAATCACAATTCGCACTATCAATGTAATTGACAATGAGCGCGACGGACACGCCAATGATCCATAGATCTCTGATCTATAGATCTATTCACTTTCGACGCTAGCGACAATCACTGTCAAGGTTACTAGCTGTTGTATTTCTTTTAATACGTTATGTAATGGTTACCTATTTTTAATCGTGCCGCTGTAGTTAAATAGATTGGGTATTCTGAATTTACTAAATACTGAATTTCTTTTATTTATATACACTGCGCAAGCGCAGGTAATGTTTTTAAACGCTTTTAAGGTATCTTAATCGTTATTTTTTTTTAGTGGGGACTCTGTGGTCCCAACCCCCGAAGAGAGCCTCCTCGAAAGATATGGCCGTGGGTCAGCTAGAGCGTTGCCTCTCCCTACTTCTTTCTTTTTTATTTTTTATATAGGACACGTCAGACTTCACCTTGCCTGATAGTAAGCTGAAGGCCAAGTCTCAGAGAAGAGGGTCACCGTTACTTACATATACCATGTGACAATGGTGACACTAAGCTTGGCGGCCTCATCATATGCTTTTTCACGCCCCGCTTAAAGGACCCGGGACTGTAGGAAGAAGGAAACACGTGAGCTGGTAATGAATTCCAGGCCTTAATGGTGCGACAGAGGAAAGAGTCACCGAACCGCTTGGTTCTTGATCGGATATTCTGCACCGTCTTCACCCTCGGCAACTTAAGACCCTCAGACGCCGTGCGTTTTAGTTGGTTCATGTCCGATATAACCTCTCATATTTATATTAACAAAATACTTTCTCTAGATTGATTAACAGATAAAAAGTTGATTGCATTGTCTTTGGTCAATTAGAAATTACAATATTTTATCTGTGTGGGAAGAATGATTTTAAAATTCGATGTAAGTACCATTTCGTCATTGACCGAGCGAGAGAAGCGAACAAGTCACCTTTTTGACAAGATGGCGGCGTTTTCTTTCGTTCGCATGTCTGTTTGTTCGTCAGTTCTGGTCTACATGGCGCATCTGTTAACCAATTTTCACCAAACTTCGCACACACGTTCTTAGATTTAAAACACAACTATTTGTCAAGAGCTTTTTTTTGATTGAAAGTAAAATGAAGGAGAAAAGATTGAAAAGTTTATTGTCGCGTTATTTATGAACAAATCTTGGTAATGTAAAAAAAATGGCTCTGGTTTATCCTTCACAAGACTAATCCAACCTCAACTGAGACGAGACAAGGCTCAGACAATGATTATTATCTCGAAAATAATACTTTTAAAGTACACTAAATTGTAAATGGCCGCCAATTTAAAACTACCAATAGTGAAAGAGGACTCAAATTAAGAACAATTGATTTCAATCAGGACTCGTTAGCGGCGGCCATCTTGTGTACACTTTGATGTGAGCTACGGTTATGTTGTGTAAACTACCGTGATAAATTGTTAATACAGACATCTTGAGAAGTTTCTGATGTGTGATTACACACGGCCTACCTGAACTAAGGCCACATTCAGCAAATTCTGCTAAAACAAGTTACTTTTTACCAGACTATAACGAAGCAAAAGGAGGATTATGATTTTGGCAGGCTATGTATGTAGGTTCATCTGTTCCCTCATAGCCCTTAAGCCGTTTATTAGAACTGGACAAAAGAGATATCTTTAGAAGCGTCTTAGTCGTCTACTAGTTATAGGCTATATGATGTGTCACTGACTCTAATATGGCGTCCTCTAGCAGTCACAAAGTACTGTGTTAAAAAATAAATTTGAGATAAATATGTCGTTTAATATCAACTGAAAGGGCTTAATTAGCACATTTCAAATATGTATAAATTATACCTATTGCTTAACCAAAAATATTATAAATAATAAAATAAGTTTTAAACTAAAACCCGACTACTGATAAATCACGCTGTAAAAAGCGTTAAACAAGAAAATATCAAGGATAGCCGTGGTCGTATGCCACTTAGTCTAACAAAACAATACATTGTAGGGAAAAGTTAACACTTTTTAGAGCTTGATTTTTCAATAGTCTGGTTTTAAATAATTTCCGGTGGATCTCAATAGATTCCTATCAATTCGTAAAATGTCCACTCATATGAGCAGAATCACAATTCTTTGCACGCTCAAGCACTAGAATGACTCCCTGCCGTGGTTTTTCCCAAACGATATGGGGTTCTTTAAGAAGGAGGTCAGAAGTCGGCAGCACGAGTGTGACTCCCGTGATGTTACACACGTCCATAGGTCACGGTAACAACTTTTCATCAGGTGGGCCGTGTGCTTCTCTGCCACACAAGTGGTATAAAAAAATAAACGACGGGTTGCACTCCGGGAGTGCCGGCAGAAGTGAAAACTTGAATATTAACGTTGTGCATATTTGATATTTTGGAATGGTTAGAGAATAATTTTGTACGAATTGCTTTCATTATCAGTATAAAAGTACTATTATTTATGTGGTGGAATACAATATTCATTTATTGCGCTATCGTACACAAACATGACAATTTATATTACATTAAAAATTTAACACTTCACAAGTACCTACTACAATAATTTTACATTAAAAAGTTTATCACCGCCATCACACGTGACAGTCGTGTGACATTCGCGCAAGCGCCCTGCGCCGCCTGTCCTCTCTCCATCCGTCTTACGAATTTTCGATCAGGTCACGTGTCCTGACGCGAGTTTAGAAATTTTTACCCATTCCAAAAAAAGTACACAGCGCCGCTAAAGAAGTTTTCACTTCAATAAATCGAACCCGCAACCTCTTTTTCAGCAGTCGGACGCTCAACCACTACGCCATACAACAAACAGACAACTAAAAAAACATTTCTAGTCTTATTAAACATACCGCAACAAAATTACAATCCGAGAGCCGGTGTAGTCCAATCCTTAAACCTGTTCACATTCCTACACAACCGAAACAACAGAAATATACCCGTCCTTTTCTCACACACAACTTTTTGTTTCAATTTCAAATTAATTCGAAATTGCTCCACGTGTTAGAGCGAGATACCAACATAAGTAGAATATAGTTTCCCGTTGCTGTGGGTCGATTCGATATTCAATATCTGTACCTATATATATTTTGGTTAAAGTTTTTCCTTATGTATTAATTACGAATTATTTCTTAGATGATGTCAGGTTGAGAATAAAATCTATTATTACCGTCATAATTAAATATTGGACAAAAAAATGTTGTAGAAATATTTTATCAATTCGATTGCGGTACAAAAAATAAAGTGTACAGGTTCAAACTTCGACAGTTCAGTCAATCTTTGGAGACTGTTAAAGCTGTCAATAAGCGTACAGCAAATCGTTGCATTGTAATTAATTACAGTTAGGTATAAGTGATGGTATTTTGAAGAACCCACCAAGCTAGTCGAATTAGATGGGATCAGACTTTAATAAATCCTGTAAAAAGCCATAAAATTATGTGAAGAAGTGGGAGAGTGAGAACCCTTAGCACACGACTCACCTGATGGAAAGTGGCTACCGTGGCCTATGGTGTGTAACACCAGTTGAGTCACGCTTGCGTTGCCGACCCTGTAAGCAAAGAGTTTCTGTGCCGTCAGTGTAGAAGACAAAGCAGGACAAGCCTTTAGTCTTCCCACTGACAGCACCAACTCTCCAGTGAGCTCTGGCTACCCTACTCACCGCCGGGAACACAACACGAAGTTATTACGGCCGCGGTATTCTGTAGGGCGGAGTCTTGTCCTGCTTTGTCCTCTGCACTGATGGCACAGAAACTCTGTGCTTACAGGGTCGGCAGCGCGAGTGTGGCTCCTCTGTTGTTACACACGTCCATAGGCCACGGTAACCACTTTCCATCGGGTGGGCCGTGCGCTTGTCTGCCACATAAGGGGTATAAAAAAAAATTGCGTTATATTGACGTGTTCTATTTAGAAATAGCACGTAATAAAAATTCAACGCCCACGCACCAACCTACATTACTTCGAAAGCACAGAAAGATGGCGAGGCACTCCTATTGTATTTTAAGTATGAGAGCGTGTTCAGTTTCATCTTGATATCGGAACTGTAGGTAATTATAGCGAGTACTTGTCTTCGAGTGTAAAGGTGGGAGAAGATCTGTGAGAGAAGGGTGCCGTCTATTTGGTAGAAACTTGATACTCCGAAACCTATTTAGGATAACTCACTTCGCAGAAACTTCTTTAATCGATCATTTATTAGGCATTAAAAATATTTGACATAAATATTTTTAGGCATAATGTGCTTATGACCGAATTTAGAATGGCATACATTTAAGATAGTAGAATTTTATTTGGCATAATTACCTTTGGCATAGTTAAAATTTTGTATAACTTCATTTAGCATAACGTTCGTTTAGAGTACAGATTATTTGGCATAATTTGACTAGGCATACTATAAAGAGCATAGAATTTCAATTAGAATAATATAGATTGGGTTACTTTCTTCTTTAAAAATGGGTAGGTTAGGTTAGGTTAGAACTGTGGCCAGAAATGAGCATGCTCTCATAGGCAAGGATATAAATTAGAAAAGTGTTGCAATAATCATAAAAGATGATTCTTGCTGTAAACATTATGCGAAATGATGGTTCTACTTTTAAATAGTTATGGATAAGAAATATATACCAAAAGATGAATCTGGTTTTGAACTTTCTGCGATGTGATGGTTATACATTGTGATTATTATGGATACAAAAATTATGCGTACAGATGATTCTGACTTACAAAATTATGGGTTTCAATGTATGCAAAATGAGTTTATGCCAAACGATATTCTGCGAAAAGAGGTTTATGCTATTAGTTGTTATGCAATATAAAATTATTACTTAAAAAGTTCTACTATATGAGGTGTACCCGTGAGAGAATATACGTAGGAGAATTAAGTGTTAGTATTAGTACAGGTACAGTGTTCCAGTTGTAATCCAGAGACGTCGGCCGGGGTGCGAAGGATATGCCTGTTAACCTCACCTTCGGCAACCAAAAACGACCCACAAGCGTCGTGCGTTTTAGTCGGTTCGAGTGCGACATAACCTCCGGTGGTGAGAGTATCCGTGGGGATTTACCGCAAGTAAAAAAAAGCAACTTTACCTCCGGCAATCTACGACCCACAGACGGTGTGCGTCCTCTAATAGATACTTATAAACTGGAAGCAAAAGGACCTGATGCTATTACGCCTATCTAAAGTGTAGCCCAACCAGTCTGCTGTAGCGATGGTATATTTGCTTCTAAGTTTAACCGAGACCTTTCTTATAAAAAAAACTGCATCAAAATCCGTCCAGTAGTTTTTGCGTCCATTGCGAACAGACATTTACAATTTACAATTTTATAATATAATGGTATACCTATATGTATTCAAAAAATGATTTATCTATGCTTGTCCGCATTCTAAAAATCATATTAAAAGCGTTTAATTCTCGTTTAGTTTATATGGCGCTGTAATATAACATAACATAATCCATCCAATTGAGCAGTCCGATTTAATTCAATTCAAATGCTTTATTGTGAAACATAGGTACAAAGATGGTCTTTTACATAATTTGATCAGCTATGTTCAGCCATATCGGCATACAATATTTTGTGAGAAAATTATTAATTAATTACAAATTCGACTGGAGAAGTACCTCCGCCCTACAGAATACCGCGGCCATAATAACCTCGTGTTGTGTTCCCGGCGGTGAGTAGGGTAGCCAGAGCTCACTGTAGAATTTTTGTACTGTCAGTGGAAAGACCAAAGCGTGCCTTGCTTTGTCTTTTACAATGACGGCACAGAAACTCCTGTGCTTACAGGGTTGGCAGCACTAGTGTGACTCCTTGGTGTTGCACACGTCCATAGGCCACGGTAACCACGTTCCATCAAGTGGGCCGTGTGCGTGTCTGCCAACCAAGTGGTATAAAAAAAACACGAGTAACGCCGCAGGGTACAGCTAGTGTATTACATAGAGGCTCAAGCCAATAGTGTGTGAACATATGACCACAGCAGGGGTCCCCGTTCAAGTTTACAACGAAGCTGAAGGCTCCAACTGCGCAGTGGTATCAATATTGGACCCAATTGTTGTGGCTCGGCGGTTCGATGCACGGGATATAAAAAAGAGAGACCGGCATTGAATTAAAATCAGGTTTAATTAAATGAAATTAATATCAAAAATATTGTTATACTAGCGGCCGCCTATGACTTCGTACCTACGCGTGGGCCTGTCTTTCCCCCTCAGATTTTCGTAGAATCTGTTTTTTTATACCACTTAGTTGATGGAACAGCACACGTCCCACCTGATGTAAAGTGGTTACCGTGGCCTGTGGACGTGTACAAAACCAAAGCAGTCACACTCGCGCTGCCGACTCTGTAAGCACAGAGTCTCTGTGTCGTCTGTATAAAAGACAACAGGACAAACTTTTTGGTCTGCCCACTGAGAGCACAAAAACTCTCCAGTGAGCTCTGGCTACCCTGCTCACCACCGGGAACACAACACGAGGTTATTATGGCCGCGGTATTCTGTAGGGCGGAGGTACTTCCCCAGTCGGACTGCTCAATTGGACGGTTTACGTTTATAATTCTTTTTATGTTGAATAGTTCGTTTATCAACGAAGGTTTTAGGCTATATATCATCACGCTACTATTTAAAGTAGCGGAGCAGTGACCATAAATGTCAACAAATCTGGCAGATTTCTATATAATATTTGAAGACGATAAATTTACGGTCGGTCATTTGATGTTTCAAAATGTATCACTGGCGAAGCTGGGGCAGGTCAGCTAGTAACAAATAAATCGCGTTAGAATTCGTTAAAAAAAATTTATACTAAGAGATGTCACCTTATCGCTCTCTATGTTGACTGATGCCTAAATTTTTTTGCTATTAGTAAAAGTAATTGCATAGTTACAGCCAACCACGTTACGAACACTCGTGCGCATCTATAATACCTTCCTTTCAATTCTTTTGTAAATGCTATTTTTTCTTTTTTTTTTCTAATTCAATAGACGTATGTGGTAATATTATGGTGTTGACAGGCGTTAAGCAAAGTAATGTACATTCACAGCGAACGTTACCTTACGTCGAGTACCTACTTACCAAAATTTGCTGAAAAGTAACTCTTGATTTAGCATTTGGGTTAGAAGGGGCCTGTACACTAAGCACGTACACAGCCATTTTTTACTATGCGTAACGTCCTCACTAAAACTAGGCTTTTTACTTTTTTGACTTTGGCCTACGAATATTTTTTTATTATTATGTAAGTATGAATTTCTGGTCTCGAAAGTGGAAACCAGCTTTATTCACTATCGTTTAGTCATCACACCAATAAATACATACTAAAATATCCTACTTTACATAAAATATAATTATCTGAAAAATCTAACTAAAACGGACCGCGCCTTCAAAGCGAGACCACTCGAAGACCCAACGTTTTCAATTCAGAAACCTGTTCTTTTTTTTTTCTCACAGTATTTTTTCCGAAGGTCCTCAGACCTTTTAAATTTCGAACGAGTGTGGGCCGTTCTCATTTTAAAAGTCGTGTCCGTATTTTTTTTTTTTTCGTTTTATTTTTATTTGATTGTGTCGAATGCGGTTGACTTCATCGAAATACATTTTTTTTTTTTAAATTAGGGCTTGTGTTGGGTTGGGAGTTCGTGAATAATATTGTTTCACGAAAATTAAATGTAGGTACATTATGTTCACGGATGTAAATAGCGTAGGTAGGTGTTTACACCCACATTTCGCCAATACTATATTCGGGTCCATGTAAGCGAGCCGAGCGAAGCCTATTGCCGTCAAGCGGGCACTCCATCATGTGCTTTATTTTAACTGTCGGACGGATAACATCCCTATACCTTAGTCTCCTTCTACGACACCCACGGAAAGAGATGGCAAACCCACAAAAATTATATTCAAACCACCGAAATCGTACCACCTGAGCATAAACTACAGTGGATGATCAGGCCTTCGATTCTGCTAAAGCAAAATCACTGCGATACCAAGGACACAGCTAAAAACTCCATTTAATTTTACACTTTAAACCGATGCACTTAAAGTTCAAAATTAAAAGGTTTTTTGCGGAGTGCATGAAAAATTGTAATGAAACTCTTTTCATTCAATTTTGGACTTTAATTTTACTAGAAAAAGTCACAAAATTTAATGCCATTTCTTGCAGTGTTGAGTTGTATGACAGTGGTTTTGCTATAATAGAATTAAAGGCCTGGAAGTCTCTTGTCTCTTCTCTTAATAGACTGAGGTCTCACCAATGAGGTATTATAAACTAGCTATGTTGTCCATTCTTTAAAATGGCGACAAAATAATTATGACGTCTGTCGTATCGATGAGTAGGGTAGCCAGAGCTCACTGGACAGTTTTTGTGCTGTCAGTGGGAAGACCAAAAGCTTGTCCTGCTTTGTCTTTTACACTGACGGCACAGAAACTCTCTATGCTTACAAGGTTGGCAGCACGAGTGTGATCCCGTTGGTTTTGCATACGCCCATAGGCCACGGTAACCACTTTCCATCAGGTGGGCCGTGTGCGTGTCTGCCACCTAAGTGATATAAAAAAAATCTATACTTAATATTATAAAGCTGAAACGTTTGTTTGTTTGAACGCGCTAATCTCAGGAATTACTGGTTCGAAATGAAAAATGCGCTTTGTTTTGAATAGTCCGTTTAACAACGAAGGTTTTAGGCTGTATTTCATCACGCTACTACTTAAGGGAGCGGAGCAGTGATCATAAATTTCAATAAATCCGGCAGAGTCCCTTGCATAATTTGGGAACTAAAGAAATACAGGCTTTGTTTTTATATTCTAATTTAGATAACTTCCATGTAAATTATGTTAATATTAATATTGATAAAGATTTAAAAAAAAAAAAAAAACAGGCTCAAATAGGTGATATATGAAGTTTCAGAATGTACCACAGACGAAGCTGGCGTTTAAAAACATAAAAGATGACGTTTGCTTATCAATATACATTACGATCCGCCATCTTGCCGTTTTTTTTTCTTAATGCCTATCACATCGTACACGGTAGCATTCTATTCCGCCGATCGATCACAGTTTTGACGTTTGTGGTGTCAAAATATTGTTATTTATTTCGATATCGGAAATATTTTATAAAATCGATTGGTCTCGCGGGAGTGTATGAATTGTATCAAATATAATACAAATTCTGTAAATTCAGAAATGTTTAAAATTGTGAAATTAAGTGTGGATTCCTATTTATACTCTTGGGGGGCAAGGTGATCTCAACTGCAAATTCTAACACCTGCGAAAAAGGAAATCTGAGGCAGAATTTTCTCGAGGGAAGTTAGAAGAGAGAGAGAGAGAGAGAGAGAGAGAGATTACTCTCGTAAAAGTTAAAGAAACCAATCGGGAGGAGCAGAAGAGTTACCTTGGACTCTGTAGTATACTTAGATATTAGTTTTAATGGCTTGTCAACCTCCAACGTGAGCAGATAATCTCGTCCATAACTCCCGCCTCTCGGCTCTCTTGCTATGTCATAATGGCGTTTCATCCCAGCACGCTGTGGCCCGAGACAGTGTTGCCAGTTAGATAAATACTACAGGCTCAAATATTCAAGTTTCCCATCGTTTGGATGCTATCGACATTGGTTTCAGAACGATACAAGACACTTCCGCGTGGTTTCCGGCAGAGCAGAATTTGGACCACCCCATCTCTTCCCATGCGGTGTCGTACAAGGCGACTTTGGGATAGTGCTGTTTAACATCAGAAAGATATATACAGCCCAGACTCACCCTCAGATGCATGACTCGAGTCAACAATAGTGCCCGGAACACGGCAATATGCTCAACCCCTATTACGTGGGACCGAATGCAATTATTTATTTAACCCTCCTGGGATAACGGCGTGAATATATGTATATAGGTATGTATGTAAGATACTTAATAATGATTTTAGAGAGCCCATTAAGTACTTACTATTTTTTTATATAGAACACGTCAATTAGTCTTCACCTCGCCTGATGGTAAGCTGAAGGCAAAGTCTCAGAAAAGAGGGTCACCATTACTTACACATACCGTGTGACAATGGTGACACTCAGCTTGACGGCTTCATCATATGCTTTTTCACGCCCCGCTTAAAGGACTCGGGACTGTAGGGAGAAGGAAACACGTGAGCTGGTAATGAATTCCAGGCCTTAATGGTGCGACAGAGGAAAGAGTGACCGAACCCCTACTATGTCAATGGTCTTCACGATGTTAGATCAGTCTATTAGACAATAGAATTAACATAACATAAACTCACGCCTATATCCCCGAAAGGGTAAGCAGAGGTGCTATCACCTACATTTCGCCAGTTTATGTTTAGGTCACAATGTAATAAGTGGCGAACCTATTGCCATTTACCGTGCACTTATAAACCTGCGATAAATACACACATAACTACGAAAAGCATCGAAAAGTCATTGGTGTGTGCCATGGTAAAACCAGTCCATTACCCACTAGTACCGCGGTAGACAATAGAACTTGTTTAATATCCTCTAAGAACAAAACAATATAAGTCAGCTAAGAACATTTAATAGAGAGAGAATAAGAAACAATTAATAGAGGTAGGACACGGCGGTATATCCGCCCGATTGAGCAGTCCGACTGGGGAAGTACCTCCGCCCTACAGAATACCGCGGTTATAATAACTTCGTGTTGTGTTCCCAGCGGTGAGTAGGGTAGCCAGAGCTCACTGGAGAATTTGTGCCGTCAGTGGGAAGACTAAAGGCTTGTCCTGATTTGTCTTCTACTGACGGCACAGAAACTCTGTACTTACAGGGTTGGCAGCGCGACTGTGACTCCTCTGGTGTTACAGACGTCCATAGGCCACGGTAACTACTTTCCATCAGGTGGGCCGTGTGCTTGTCTGCTAAGTGGTATAAAAAAAAAAAAAAATAATCTCGGTAATCATATTACCGAACCCAAAAAAGTGGAATATCTTCGATACGCCGTTCACTTGTGAACGTAGGTAATTGTAATGCATGATGTTTTGCTTTTCAAATAAGTTTCTCTTAATGTTACTAGTGGTAGCCGGCGGATCCGTCCACTGTGTATTTTTTTATACCACTTGGTTGGCAGACAAGCACACGGCCCACATGATGGACAGTTGTTACCGTGGTCTATGGTCGTGTGCAATACCAAGGGAGTCACAATCGCGCTGCCAACACTGTAAGCACTAGAGTTTCTGTGCCGTCAGTGTAAATGACATAGCAGGACAAGCTTTTGGCCTTCGTCGTCGTCCACTGACAGCACAAAACTAAACTGGCGTTACTTTTCCGGACAATTTTCTTTTTTTTTCTAAACGTTATGGTATTTTATCCGACTACCTACGGTAAAGTGAATGAAGGGTTATTGGTTTTATTTATAAAAAGAAAGGTACTAATAATGATGCTAGAGTTTATATGAGTTTAAACGTGCTTTAGGTACTCTAGATTAGAAATTTCTTTTTGCATTTTATAGTAAGGCGACTAAGGATAGGGCTGTTTAACACCAGACAGATATATACAGTCCAGACTCAGCTTTAGATGCATTGCTCGAGTCAACAATAGTGCCCGGAAGACGGCAATAGGCTCACCTCCTATTACGTGGGACTGAATTCAATGATTGGTGAAATGTAAATAAATAATAAAGGCGTGATTATATGTATGTTTGTATTTTATAACATCAAGCTAAAATTCTTAGGAGCCTGCAGATCTTTGTTCGTAGGTATATCATCTGGTGTATTAGCTTTTAGGGGATTTGATTTACCTTTTTTTTAACGTGCGGCAAGCCCCTCAGATAACACCCCGCCAGAACCGGTGGGGGTGGTTATGTCGGGTTCGGACCGATTAAAACCGCACGGCCGCCTCAGGCCATCCGTTGCCGGGGCTGAGGTACCCTTTAGCATATCCCTTGTGCACCTCGCCGGTAGGAATTTGGGACCTAAACACCAGTTTGTTTCTATCGCAACAATTTTCCTTATTGCTCGGCTCCAAAGCGTGATAGCGTGATGTTATGTAGCAAGAACTGGGCTATCAACTAAAAAAAGTACTTTTACGCAGATAATCGCGTTCAAACAGACAAACTTTTCAAAATTTATTATTAGTTTAGATAGGTACCTATGTTTTGTTTTCTAATCGTTAATGATTGTCAAGTCATTATTTTAACGTGTTTGTAGAGACATAAAGTGATTATATGATGAAATAGAAATATAATTGATATGTAATTTTGTTTGTAACCAGGTAGCTAGTGCTCACTAGAGAATTTGTGCTGTCAGTGGGAAGACTAAAGGCTTGTCCTGCTTTGTCCTCTACACTGACGGCACAGAAACTCTGCACTTACAGGGTTGGCAGCGCGACTGTGACTCCTCTGGTGTTACAAACGTCCATAGGTCATGGTAACCACTTTCCATTAGGTGGGCCGTGTGCTTGTCTGTCAACCAAGTGGTATAAAAAAAAACCATCTTCAAATTCCTAATATTAAAAACTCGAAAGTATCTCGGTATGTTTGTTACGCTTCTACGCCTAAACTACTGAATCGATTTAAATGAAATTCGGTACAGGGATAGACTATAGCTTCGAATAGGACATAGGTAACTTTTTCGCGAAAAATAGTGTTAAATTGGAGGAAATAGAGGATGAAAGTTTGTATGCAAAAGTAGGAAAGACAAAACACCCATGCTTCGCAAATTATGATTTTCTCGCATAATAGCGGGCGAGCCTATTGCCATCAAGCGGGTACTTTATCACGGGCTATAAGTATACTGTCGAATGGAGAAGAGCCCTATCCCGTAGTCGTTTTCTACGACCCCCACGGGAAGAGATAGTGTGGTCCTATTGAACTCCACCCGGAACCAACACGACTAAATAAAGATTTGTAAGTAGGTATGCATAAATATGTAAGTAGGTATCCGAACGAAAAATGTAAGAAAATTATTCTGACAGAGAAAAATGAAATTTATTGTTTCCAAACCCTTAGAAAAATAAATTCAATAAGATCCCGGCAGAGTAGAATTAGGGCCACCCCATCTCTGCCCATGCGGTGTCGTACAAGGCGACTAAGGAATAGGGCAGTTTAACATCAGGCAGATACATACAGTCCAGACTCCGCCTTAGATACATGGCTTGAGTCAACAATAGTGTGTCAACCCCCTATTACGTGGGACCGAATACAATTATGTTGAACTGTGGGTGTTAATTCACCTCTGCCTAACCCTCCTCCTCCTCGGATAAAGGCGAGATTATATGTATGTATGTGTTTAATAAGAAAAGTTCTGAGATATTTCGTCCGACGTATTTTTAAATTGTATCCTTTATGAAATAAAACAAGGGATGAAAATTATGTATGAAGTCTCTTATTTTAGAATTAAGATGCTTCTTCTACTTATCTATGCTACCTAATGCATGAAGGCAAAGTGTCAGAAAAGAGTACCTATAGGTATATACCATGTGACAATGGTGACGGCCTCATCATATTATGCTTTTTCACGCCCCGCTTAAAGGACCCGGGACTGTAGGAAGAAGGAAACACGTGAGCTGGTAATGAATTCCAGGCCTTAATGGTGCGACAGAGGAAAGAGTCGCCGAACCGCTTGGTTCTTGATCGGATATTCTGCACCGTGTGCGGGTGACATCTAAGACCTGACCGGTTTTCGAAGTAATTAGATAATACCTAAGTGAATATTGTATTCAGGGTCCTAGTCTGGTACAGATAAGTAAACCTAATCTATCTGCAGAAATCTTGGTGTTTCTATTTAAGTATAATTTATACAGTTTAGGAGGTAGGACACGGCGGTATTTCCGCCCAAATGAGCAGTCCGACTGGGGAAATACCTCCGCCCTACAGAATACCGCGGCTATAATAACTTCGTGTTGTGTTCCCAGCGGTGAGTAGGGTAGCCAGAGCTCATTGGAGAATTAGTGCTGTCAGTGGGAAGACTAAAGGCTTGTCCTGCTTTGTCCTCTACACTGACGGCACAGAAACTCTGTGCTTACAGGGTTGGGAGCGCGACTGTGACTCGTCTGGTGTTACAAACGTCCATAAGCCACGGTAACCACTTTTCATCAGGTGGGCCGTGTGCTTGTCTGCCACCTTAGTAGTATAAAAAAATATATATATATCGATGTATGAAGAACAAAGTATTCAAAATGATCTAATATCTTGGTTTTGCCCCCTTCCTGTTGACTGAATATTCTGACATTTGGTAGGTAGGTACCTAAGTACATCTTTAGTTCGTACGATAATACAATTTCAATCAATAAAACGGTTTGATTTGCTCTTAATACCTTGGAAATCATTTCGAGATTTTATACTCATGATAGTTATGACGCAGACGGCAATTAGATAGATTTAACAAAAGAAAATGTAGATATTTACTTAAGTTAATGTGTTTATTCGCATTCTAGAACCTAAGCTAGACATTTATTTATTAAAATAAACAATACTAAAATTATATAATCAGACATTCAATAATTTGATTCAAGTATAACCTAAGTTTATTTTTAAACATGATTCAAGCTAACATATCGAAATCAGACGCCATCTTGAATCTTAAGCTTGCGACTTTCCAATTATTCATATTTCGAACATATTCTGATTTAATTACAAAATTTAAATATCGCTAATGGGTTATAGGGGGTCAAATGGCAGTCGCTGCACCAAAAATTTCAAAGATTAGCCGCGGTGGACCGGAAAAGCGGACCCTGGACTCCGAGGCGAAGGCCTCAAATGTGACTGGTACCAACGCAAAATGATAATTTCGAACATATTCAAATTATTAAAAAAAAACACGTACCTCAAAAGACACAATCCTGAATTTCAAATTTCGAACACACACACTAAAATCCCTTTGCACTGCACACTAGATTATCAAAAAAAAAATGCAATTATCCATGACCTAGCAGTTTATGCACTATGATTTTCACTTTTTAATTCTAAGGCACAGGACACCATTCCTTGCAGCCTCTGACGAATAATGGGGCACTGTAACCTTTTTGTCCCTTGCCTCAAACTAACTTTTTTTTTCACATTGTCTCGACCAACCGGTCTGCCTATTGCGCCCGTAGGCGGAGCCTCAAGTCGCACGAACAAAAACATACCCGTCTCATTTTAGTACATAGCGTTTATATATGAGTGAGAGAGATAGTTATATGTTCGTTATTGTCGATTTTAGTAGCTTTTTTCTCGTAAGGATATTTAGTATATGTAGGCTTTTAGGTATGTTTTGTATTTTGTATCGGAAACTTGTTTTATGGCGCGGGTTTTCTTATAATGCTTTATCTTCTATGTAGATGGATTAATAGAATACAACAATTTTATTCATTGTAAATTGTTAATCTCACAACTTGTCGTCACCCAATGCTCTCATATAGGTATACCTATCACCTATTGGCGCGTATAGCATCCAGCGTTTTACATGTTGCCAACTCATAAAATATGTGTATTTTATGAGTTAGGTATTTAATAACGATGCAATTATTCAAAAATATCAATATGTTTTATTAACGTGAAAAAATCCGAGTATTTAAATTATTATAGTATATTTCTAAAATCACATGAATTACCTACTGTTTTATTTCTATGGTGGCACTTACAAATGGGACATATTATCAAAAGCCGGTGGTTCCCGGCAGAGTAGAATTTGAACCATCCCATCACTTCCCCTGCGACTAAGGGATAGGGCTGTTTAACATCAGACAGATAGGTATATGGGTACAGCCTAGATTCAGGCACAGAAACAAGGCTCGAGTTAACAATAGTGCTCGCAAGACGGCAATAGGCTCACCCCTATGAAATGTGGGTGTTCATTCACCTCTGCCTAACCCTCCGGGGATAAAGGCGTGATTATTCGTATGTAAGTAGGTATGTAACATAAAACAAAAATTATAGCTGATTGGAACCTTTCAATTTAGAATTCGATAATATGCATAATATCATTGGAGCCTATTGCCGTCCAGTGGGCACTCTTTTATGGGCTCTATATTTATCGTCGGATGGAGAACATCCTCATCACTATCCCTTAGCCGCCTTAACCCCAGGAAAAGACGGGGTGACCCACTCCACCGGGAACCAACGGGCTTGATGTCATGTGAGATTAAGCGAAGGCAGGATCGTAGCAAGTGGAATAAATACTGTCTCTGCCTACCCTACTGGTAAAGAGGCGTGACTTTATGTGTGTTCTAAAAATTTGCGATACAGCAAACGCGTCTGATTTGCTGACATTCATTAAGGAGTTCTGTAGTCTGTCTCTGAAACTGATCATCGATTATCACGAATTTTCGGAACCAATTGAGGATAATTAAAAAAAAAAAAATTCAAAATTCTTTATTCGGTATCAAAATACAACAAACATTGGTTTGTGATTGGAGCCTCCTTTTAGGCAAAAAATGCTTGTAGTAGGACAAATTCTTTATTATTTTGAATGAAACAATAATTTGGGAAATCTCAAATCCTACATGACAGAGATGTGCTTGAAAAACATTTTAAACTATATTAAACGTTCGAATTAAGAAGCTCCTTCGTTTTTGAACTCTATTAAAAATGGTTATCCTGTATTCGAAATTTAAATAAAAATATATATTACCGCGTTCTTGTATTTATGTTCTAGATTCAAATTTTTAAACTGTATTCGTGCTGTGTGTAGGTACCTACACACAGCTTCCAAATTCAAATTTCCAAAAAGGGCTACCCTGTTTTCGAAATTTAAAGAAATACTACTCACGTTCTTGTATTTAGGTTCCAGATTCAAATTAAAAAAGTACTGCCACATTCTCATAGCTTCCAAATTCAAATTTCCAAAGCTACAACGAAAATCAAAATTAAAATGGCCGCCGTTTCAAAGCCACGCACCAAACAACGGTACCTAATCGATAGTCCGGAACGCACCGAGCACAACACACTTGTGAACAAAAAAGTTAATTAAAATGGAGCCGCGAGACAGATGGGAATTAGTTATTACTGGATATATAGCTAGTAATATGGTCTATTGTGTGGGAAAAATGGCGTCGAGGGGACCAAGTAGGTACTATTATTCCCAGCATATATCTTGACCTGGCTTCGTGGACGCCTAAGATCGTGTGTAGTGAAGAAGGATGAGCGGGAAGGCGGTACCTGAGCTCGGAGTTCACATTAGCCTAGGATGATATGTCTATGCTCTATAATTTTTTTTATACCACTTAGGTGGCAGACAAGCACACGGCGCACCTGAAGGAAAGTGGTTACCGTGACCTATGGACGTGTGTAACACAAGAGGAGTCACAATCGCGCTGCCAACCCTGAAAAGCACAAGAGTTTCTGTGCCGTTAGTGTAAAAGACAAAGCAAGACCAGCTTTTGGTCTTCGCACTGACAGCACAAAAACTCTCCAGTGAGCTCTGGCTAGCCTACTCACCGCCGGGAACACAATACCTGGCTTCGTGGAAGGTTACATGCTCTCACTACTCACTAAGGAAGAACCGGATGGTGATACATGAATTCCGAGTCCACATTGGCTTAGGATGCAATTAGGAAAATACGTCCTTGATAAAGATATGATCTTGACCGCAAATCGCGAGAAACGAGGTCCTGCCGTAAATTGGTATATTGGTGGAATTGACCTCCTCTGTCTTAACATTCCACGCTATCCTCCAAAGATACCCTGAAAACGTGTTCTGCGCGTAAAGCGTACATTTTGAGCAAATTTTGGGGTCAAGTCTATAACCATGAGTGTTCTGGTGAGCTCTTCCAATTAGTTCCACCCTCCCCTTTCCTACACAGGACAACACGTGCAGGGCTTAGATGTCACCCGCACACGGTGCAGAACATCCGATCAAGAACCAAGCGGTTCGGTGACTCTTTCTTCTGTCGCACCATTAAGGCCTGGAATTCATTACCAGCTCACGTGTTTCCTTCCTCCTACAGTCCCGGGTCCTTTAAGCGGGGCGTGAAAAACTGCAACCAAAAACGACCCACAGGCGTCATTGGTGCCAATAGTTTCGTACCAATACCGGTAAATGGCTCCCACCGTCTCCGTAAGACGGATATATATAGGAAGTTTTGGATGGCTTCAGGCAAGGTTCGAAGACTCAAAGGTCGGAGCATTTTTCCTGTAAGAGAATTGAGCAGTCCGACTGGGGAAGTACCTCCGCCCTGCAGAATACCGCGGCTATAATAACTTAGTTTTTTTTTTTATACCACTTAGTTAGCAAACAAGCACACGGCCCACCTGATGGAGAGTGGTTACCGTGACCTATGGACGTCTGTAACACCAGAGGAGTCACAGTCGCGCTGCCAACCCTATAAGTACAGAGTTTCTGTGCCGTCAGTAGAAGACAAAGCAGGACAAGCCTTTAGTCTTCCCACTGACAGCACAAATTCTCCAGTGAGCTCTGGCTACCCTACTCACCGCTGGGAACACAACACGAAGTTATTATAGCCGCGGTATTCTGTAGGGCAGAAGTACTACCCCAGTCAGACTGCTCAATCGGGCGGAAATACCGCCGTGTCCTACCTCCTTCGTGTTGTGTTCCCAGCGGTGAGTAAGGTAGCCAGAGCTCACTGGAGAACTTGTGCTGTCAGTGGAAGACTAAAGGCTTGTCCTGCTTTGTCTTCTACTGACGGCACAGAAACTCTGTACTTACAGGGTTGGCGGCGCGACTGTGACTCCTCTGGTGTTACAAACGTCCATAGGCCACGGTAACCACTTTCCATCAGGTGGTTGCTTGTCTGCCACCTAAGTGGTATAAAAAAAAAAAAGATCGAGGTTTCAAATCCCGCCTGAATCGATTCAAAATATATCTTATTTTAATCGATTAGTGGAATATTATAAAAAAATACTGTACCTACTAGTGGTCTTTTGTAAGATTATTTTCATTTAATAATTAATCATTAAACTTATTTTAAACATTTTTTTTAAACACGGAAGCATTACCCGGGAGCGTTCGAACACTTTCACTCGGTCTAATCAGAGTCACCATGACTGCACAAGATGGCCGCCAGTCATCACACTTCAGCACTTTAAGTCTACAATACTGTGTCTACAATGTTTAATAGTAAAAGTGCAATGTGGTTAACCAATTGACTGACAATTTTTTTATATATATTTAATTATTTAAATCAAAGATTACAATATATCAGGTGGTTTCATCGTCTCTCTTTTATACTGCAGGTGGCTCGCAATTACACCTTCAGTTGTCACAGTTGTCACTTAGATATTGATAAAAATTAATTTCTGATTAATAATTTACATAACATAACATAAACTCACGCCTATATCCCCGAAGGGGTAGGCAGAGGTGCTAGCACCCACATTTCGCCAGTTTATGTTTAGGTCCCAATGTAATAGGTGGCGAGCCTATTGCCATTAACCGGGCACTTATAAACCTGCGATAAATACACACATAACTTCGAAAAGCATCGAAAAGTCATTGGTGTGTGCCATAGTAAAACCTGGGATCGAACCCGAGATCTCGTCTCAGCAGTCCATTACTTGTGACTTTTAGATGCGTTTCGAAGTTATGTGTGTATTTATCGCAGGTTTATAAGTGCCCGGTTAATGGCAATAGGCTCGCCACCTATTACATTAGGACCTTTTTTTTTTACCTGCGCAAAATTCCCCCGGATACATCTCCACCGGAGCCGGTGAGAGAGGTTATGTCGGACTCGAACCGACTAAAACGCACGCGGCCTGTGGGTCGTTTTGGTTGCCGAAGGTGAGGTTGACAGGCATATCCCTCGCACCCCGGCCGACCCAGGGCCATCTCTCACGATCTGGCCCTCTTCTCGGGTATAGGGACTACAGAGTCCCCAACTCGTCCCCGGAAACGGGGAGGCGCGCCAGGCACGCCACCGCTGCGGCCTGCTCCTGCCAGGGTGACAGGCGGCTCTACCTGTCACCCCTAATTACATTGGGACCTAAACATAAACTGAAATGTGGGTGCTAGCACCTCTGCCTACCCCTTCAGAGATCTCATATCAGAGATTTCATAGAAAGGCTAGGTCAAGAATATTTGCAACCAGAGAGCGGGCATGGAAACCATTATGGCAGTTGAAGAAGTGAAATAATAGATTTCTGGCATACGTTTATGACATATTTTATACCATTTAGGTGGCAGACAAACACACAGCTCACCTGATGGAAAGTGGTTACCGGTTAACACCAAGGGAGTCACATTCGCGCTGCCAACCCTGTAAGCACAGAGAGTTTCTGTGCCGTCAGTGTAAAAGACAAAGCAGGATACGCTTAGGTCTTCCCACTAACAGCACAAAAACTCTCCAGTAAGCTCTGGCTACCCTACTCACCGCTGGGAACACAACACGAGGTTATTATGACCGCGCTATTCTGTAGGGCGGAGGTACTTGTCCAATTGGACGAAAATACCGTCGTGTCCTACCTTTTTTTTATACCACTTAGGTGGCAGACAAGCGCACGGCCCACCTGATGGAAAGTGGTTATCGTGGCCTATAGACGTTTGTAACACCAGAGGAGTCACAGTCGCGCTGCCAACCCTGTAAATACAGAGTTTCTATGCCGTCAGTGTAGAAGAGAAAGCAGGACAAGCCTTTAGTCTTCCCACTGACAGCACAAATTCTCCAGTGAGCTCTGGCTACCCTACTCACCGCTGGGAACACAACACGAAGTTATTATTGCCGCGGTATTCTGTAGGGCGGAGGTACTTTCCCAGTCGGACTGCTCAATTGGGCGGAAATACCGCCGTGTCCTACCTCCTTAAACTCAATTGGTGAAATGTGGGTGTTAATTCGCCTCTGCCTAACCCTCTGGGGATAAAGGCGTGACTATATGTATGTATGCATTCTACTAGAAAATTTAACTGTACAAGCATCCAGTTAAAAATATCTGTGTGTCATTGCTTATATTGGTGTGTATCAGAGAAAACTGTAAAATAGCTGATATGTAATGACTGTGCCGCCATCTTTTATACGTCATCGTGACTGGCTGACGGCTTCCGGTAAGAGTAATTTTTTTTTTTAATTTGGTCTTGTTTGATTTGAGTATGTAGATGGTTATGAGATCGTAATGATAGCTGTATGTTACTGAAGTGGTAAATAATGGCATATTTAGGAGGTAGTCTGCGAAATAGCCGCGTAGTTTCCGGCAGAGTAGAATTTGGGGCACACCATCTCTTCCCACGCGGTGTCGTACAAGGCTACTAAGGGAAAGGGCTGTTTAACCACTGTCCGCTGTTTTAACAAGCTCCCTAATGAAATTAGGGATTTACCGGTGTATAAATTTAAAAATATTGTTGAAAGTACCTAAATTGTGCCAGAAAGGCTACTAGGTTTAATCCAAGAATACTTGGATGATAAACAAGCTTGGCAATGAGCTGTTCGCTCAACTATCCTACTCAAGTAATTTTTTGTATTTAAATTAGGTAAGTAGACTAAGTGTATGTTTGAAAATAGACCAAAAAAAAGAAATGCCCGCTGAGTTTCTCGCCGGAGTCTTCTCAGGTCGGGGCCGCGTTTCGAACCGGTGTTCCATTTACTAAACTGATATTCATGTTCCTTTTTTGTTGACGTTTTGTTAGTGCCGATATAATGGTCTATACAGAATCAATGATTTTTGACTTTGACTTAAACATCAAACAGATATATACAGCCCAGACTTAACCTCAGATACATGCCTCGAAGAGATGTAGGTATACAATCCAGATAGCCTCAGATGCATGGCTTGAAGCAACAATAGTGCCCGGAATACGGCAATAGACTCACTACGTAGGACCGAATACAATTATTGGTGAAATGTTGGTGTTAATTCACCTCTGCCTAACCCTCCGGGCAAATGGTGCTTTTACAAGGTGGCCGCTTTTGCGTTTGTATGTTTGTTTGTCAGTTCCGGTTTAGGCGAATTTCTGAACCGATTTTGACCAAACTTTGTACACATGTTCTCTGATTTAAAACTCAACTTTTGCCGAGAGCATTTTTTGATAGGAGGGTAAATGGGGGAGAAAAAGGGGGAGGTTTCTATCGTGTTATTTTCGGGGACATAATACCTCACAGGTTGGTGTGAAAAAAAATTATGTCTCAAATAGGTCCTATACCTACTTCGTTATAGAAAAAAAAGAAATGAGAGACAAAAAGGGGAAAGTTTGCTGCAGCGCTTTTCACCTGACTATGGGGAAGCAAAAGGAGGGTTATGATTTTGACAGGCTATGTATGTATGTAGGTTCATCTGTTTCCTCATAGCTCCTCAACTACTTATTAGAACTGGACAAATGAGGTATCGTTAGAAGCGTCTTAGTCGTCCGCTGGTTATAGGCTATATGATGTGTCACTGAATCTAATGTGGCGCCCTCTAGCGGTCATAAAGTACTGTGTTAAAAAATAAATTTGAGATAAATAGGTCGTGTTTAGTACCAACTGAAAGGGCTTAATTAGCACATTCCAAATATGTATAAATTATACCTATTGCTTGCCCCAAGATAATATAAATAAAAAAATAAGTTTAAAACTAAAACCAGACTATTGAAAAGTCACGCTCTAAAAAGTATTAAACAAGAAAATATCAAGGATAGCCGTGGTCGTCGTATGCCACTTGGTCTAACAAAACAATACATTCTAGGGAAAGTGGCATACGACCACGGCTATCCTTGATATTTTCGTGTATTAAGAGAGCGGTCACATAGGCCCCAATCAAACCCAAGACCTGTTGGTGATGATCTAACTAGCAAACTTCACAAATCTACATTCACGCTCAAAAACCTCTGAAAAGGTAAGCAGATACGTATCAACATCCACATGACAACAAAAATGTTTCGGTCCCACGTAACAGGAGGCGAGCCCATTGCCGTTAAGCAGACACAAATCTAACGTTTAAGATAAATAAAAAGATACCGCTAACACTTGAAAATCATTTTACACGAAATTGAAAAAAAAAAGATCCTTTTTTTGTAACCTTGCTAATTGCATTCCGGTAGTCGACGGGTTGAAAAAAAAAAATGTCGACAGGGCTTTTAAGACAAGTCAACTGCCATAGTATTGTCAAATCTGTGGTTTTAGAAAAAAAAGATTCGAGTTTACAATAGTTTTCTTAATGGGATCATCATTTTGTCCAAGTTCGGACATGTTTTTTTTTTATACCACTTAGGTGGTTGACAAGCATACGGCTCACATGATGAAAAGTGGTTACCATGGCATATGAGCGTGTCCAACACATGGGGAGTCACACTCGTGCTGCCGACCCTGTAAGACTAGAGAGTTTCTGTGTCGTCAGTACAGAAGACAAAGCAGGGCACCTTTGGTTTTCCCACTGATAGCATAAAATCTCTCCAGAGAACGCTGGCTACCCTACATGTAATGTGTAGGGATGAAAGTAATGACGTTAGGAAGGGAATTACTAATTACCCCATAATGTAAGTAACTTAGGTAAAACATAGCAGTGAATTCATGATGAATATTAGATTACTTTTTTCCACAACATTCTACACAACGCTATAGACCCATGGTAAGCATACCTTAACTAGCTTGTGTTATGGGATCCATGCATCTGAGGCTAAGTCTGGGCAGTATATCTGTCTGATATTAAACAGCCCTATCCCTTAGTCGCCTTGTACGACACCGCATGGGAAGAGATGGGGTGGTCCAAATTCTACTCTGCGGGAACCACGCTACATATCTATGCATGCAAATATTTGCACTGAGCGGGAATTGAACCCGCGAACAATCGAACGTTCTACCGATAGGCACAAAGGCGAGTTTATCAATGAAGAAACCAAAGTTTCTCTTCCCAAACATTTTCAAAATAGTAATTTTATTGTAAAAAATTACATCAAAATCAAGAATTTCACAACTTTTTTTATTTTGTTCACAAAATAAAATGTTTCTATACCTACTCAACCTGCTTTGGTAAGTACAAAGCCTCTTTTGTTCTACCTACAACTAAAAAACTTATTTTCATCTCTATCCCATAAGCCCAAAGCCTAAATTCCTTTAAACCAGGAACTATGACATCCGACCTTACGACATTCGAAAAAAAATATTGATTAGCAACGAACCGACCAATCAGAGGCCTCCGCGCCACAAAATGGCTGCCGAGGGTTGCTCGCCCTTACGGAATATTACACATCTAATTTATTAGTCTTTGTTGGGATCGGACATTAATCTTTTTCTTGCTTTTATTAATGGTTTTATTTTAATGAAAGATCCGCCATCTTTGCTATTGTGGGTAATGTTATTGATTTTTATTTTTGCTTTTTTGGTTTAAAAGTCTTTTTTGATTTGGGAATCACTGACGTCTATGTACAGACAAGAAGTTTAGAACAAAATTATCGTGTCACGGTTCTGGGGTGAGGCGGAAATGAATTTTGAATTTCGAATTTGGAACAGAAGGCCAAATTAAAGATACGTTCAAAATTCAGACGAATTTTCAAACTCGTAAAAACAATCACATTCAATCAACATTGAAATTATTGTCAATATTTTCACAATGAAATATATTATTGTTTGTTTGAATAGGCTTCGAAACTACAGAACTAATTTAAAAAAGTCTTTTACCAATTCGAAGCCACATTTTGTGTGTAACATACTCTAGTGAATGTTACTTCATTTTCAGTTTTTTGTTTATTTGTATCTACTTTTCAATGTTATTTATAATATGTCAAAGAATCAAAGAATCAATTTCATTTATTCAGTTTAGGCATATAAAGAGCACATTTGAACGTCAAAATTTTACAATTATGTGACAAAATATTAAAACATTTATACAATAAACCATTGGAAAATGTTTTTTTTTGCTGGTTCGGTAGGTTAGTTCTATTGAGAAGATACCAGCAAGAAACTCAGTGAACTATATTAGAACTAGATTATCTTTATTTTAAATTTGCTTTAGTTTACAATTTATTTTGTGCGAGCAAGCAAGAGACTTATGTTGACCACGCATTAACATCATCAAGATACTCATCTACTCTATAGTAACTTATATTAATTAAAGTTTTTATGTAGATGTTTGAACTGTTATTAAAACAATATTCTTCTTTCTTTCTGTTTATATATCATCACGCTACTAACCAAGGGAGCGTGGCAGTAATAAAAAAAAATTGAAATCTATTGAATTACGAGCATATAAGGACTAAGTAGTGAAACGGTTGAGGAGGGAGTAACCCCTCTACAATAGGCTGGCCAACAAATTGCCACATGCCTAGGTGAACGGAGAGTGCAGCGTGAAAGCTAGCAAAAATATGATTCCCTGAACCCAATACACAGTTACTCTGCCTTGTACCGTAGGGCTTGATCCCGAATTCCGACCAAAACCGCACGCACACGATGAATGGACAATTCTATAGCGCACTCATAATTGTGCGAAGTCATATAAATAGTTCGATAAGGACACTGAACTTTTGATAACAAGAAATTACACATAAACATATAATCACGCCTTCATCCCCGGAGGTTTAGGCAGAGGTGAATTAACACCCACATTTCATCAATAATTGTATTCGGTCTCACGTAATAGAGGGTGAGCCTATTGCCGTATTCCGGGCACTACTGTTGACTCAAGTCTGAGTCTGGACTGTATATATCTGTCTGATGTTACACAGCCTTATTTCTTAGTCGCCTTGTACGACACCGCATGGGAAGAGAAGGTGTGGCCCAAATTTTGCCCGAAATACAGCAATAGACTCACCCCCTATTACGTGGGACCGAATACAATTACCTATTGGTGAAATGTGGGTGATAATTCACCTCTCCCTAACCCTCCGCGGATAAAGGCGTGATTATATGTATGTATGTACCTACATAAACACTTTGTCGACTCGATCAAACAAAAACCCTCGCAATCACAGTGCCTGATTGAAGGCAGCATCTTTGCCACGTATTATATGGGACAGAAATTGAGATTTTTTTATATACAACTCAAGTAGCAAACAAGCACACGGCCCACATGAAGGAAAGTGGTTACCGTGACCTATGGACGTATGCAACACCAGGGGCGTCACCCTCGTGCTACCAAATCTGTAAGAACTGAAAGTTTCTTTGCCGTTAGTGCAGAAAAAACAATCAGGACAAGCCTTTAGTCTTCCCACTGACATCACAAAAACTCTCCAGCGAGCGCTGTGTATCATTGAGCAGTGATTATGATAGTAGGTACGCAGTTTAATTCATACATTCATACAAAAATCTTTCACAACCCCCCACAAAACTTTGAGACACGCGGCCCCAACAATAACATAAATAATATTATTAATGACTCAACCCCCAGAGGATTGAGATGTCAAACTTTCATTAATCATAGAAAAGAATAATGCGCGCATGCGTGCATTGTGTACTACAGTACATATGTGTATTGTGTGCTTGTGTACTATAGAGCTATGTTCGTGATAACTCTATTTGTAAGCTCGGTATTGTAGCCACCTGGATTTTTTTTGAGAAATACGGCTGTAATTGTGAGCATTTGGATTTGATGCTCGGATTTACAAAGATTATTGAGATATTCTTTGAGAAACTTCGTCGACAGTCACGTCTCTTAAAGTCTCAAGAAAAGTCGCCATTACAGGCTCCATTAATGTAACAATGGTGGCACTCAGCTTGACGGCCTCATCATATGCTTTTTCACGCCTCTCTTAAAGGACCCGGGACTGTAGGAAGAAGGAAACACGTGAGACGTTAAATAATTCCAAATTATATGTGATGAAAAAAAAATCAGTTTAAAACTAAAACACGACTACTGATAAATCACGCTCTAAAAACTATTAAACAAGAAAATATCCACGGATAGCCGTGGTCATATGCCACTTTTCCCTAGAATGTATTGTTCTCTGAAGCAGGCTGCCCTTTCGGTGTTGGTAGGTCAGACGGCAGTCAATCCTTTAAAAGTCATATACCTAAGGAGGAGATTAGAGAAGCGGATCCCAGGCTACGAGGTAGAAAGTATAAAAGACGAAATAGTTATTTATTTATTATTTTATATAGGACCCGTCAATTAGACATCGCCTCGCGTGATGTTAAGCTGAAGGCAAAGTCTCAGAAAAGAGGGTCACCATTACTTACACATACCGTGTGACAATGGTGACACTCAGCTTGGCGGCCTCATCATATGCTTTTTCACGCCCCGTGTAAAGGAACCGGGACTGTAGGAAGAGGGAAACACTTAGCTGGTAGTGAATTCCAAACCTTAATAAAGATAAATAGGCATGTAGAATAAAATTATATGTCTTGATTATCATATGACAAAAGAACTACCTATGTCTTGTTTCTACATTAGATTTTTTTAAATATAGTTTTTCGCCACCGCGCCGGTATAATTTAGCAGACTAATCGTTTATATTGTACCATAGCTATTTAAATTGTACCAGACAGTAATATAACATACCATAACATACATAAACTCACGCCTATATCCCCGAAGGGTTAGGCAGAGGTGCTAGCACCCACATTTCGCCAGTTTATGTTTAGGTCCCAACGTAATAGTTGGCGAAGCCTATTGCTACTAACCGGGCACTTAGAAACCTGCGATAAATACACACATAACTTCGAAAAGCATCGGAATTTTATTGGTGTGTGCCATGGTAAAACCTGGGATCGAACCCGAGACCTTGTCTTAGCAGTTCATTAACCGTACCACTAGGCTACCGCTGTGTACAGTAATATCTTATATACCTATAAAATTCTCGTGTCGCGGTGTTTGTGGTTAAACTCCCCCGAAACGGCTTGACCGATTCTCATGAAATTTTGTGAGCATATTGGGTAGGTCTGAGAATCGGACAACATCTATTTTTCATCCCCCTAAATGTTAAGGGTAGTCCACCCTTAACATTATATGGCAAAACAACGTTTGCCGGGACAACTAGTACTACATAAAAATCTTATTTCGGATCATTCTTGCGTGCGTTTAATTTCTTCTGCCTTTCACTAAAGCATAGTTTGGTATTGCCAGTGTAGAAAAAAACTGTTAGTTAATAAGAAATCTAAAGTCAGTTAAATAATTCATTTTAATTACAAGAAAATACACAAATCTCACTGAGAGATGCTGTGTGTGAAGTTCAAATCTTACGAATAAGTCCTGTTCAGTCCTACAACTCGGACAAAACTGTTTGATTAACACATACCCATCCCTTCAGCAACACACAAAGCACAAATATCCCGACTATTAAATACAATTCAAAAATATCACATAACACAAGCAATTGACAAAAAGAAAAAAAAAAGATAAAAGAAAAAAGGTATTAATCAGAGAATAGCGCCGACAAGATGACTTGTGGAATCAAACTCGGAGCAATTTTGTGGCGAAGTGCGTTGCGGTAACGAAATATGGGGTTCCGTAGAAATTACATATTTCAAAAGAATTTGTAGTCTTTTTTATGGAGGACACGCCAATCTGACTTGACACCGCCTGATGGTAAGTTAAAGGTAAAGTCTCAGGAAAGAAGGTCACTCAGGAAAGAAGGGTTTATATTTTGATTAACTTTGGGAATTAAAAATAATGGAAATTCATAGTTTCTGTTGAATTAGTAAATATCTTAAATCTTGCATATTTTTTTTCACATCACATAACATAAACTCACGCCTATATCCCCGAAGGGGTAGGCAGAGGTGCTAGCACCCACATTTCGCCAGTTTATGTTTAGGTCCCAATGTAATAGGTGGCGAGCCTATTGCCATTAACCGGGCACTTATAAACCTGCGATAAATACACACATAACTTCGAAAAGCATCGAAAAGTCATTGGTGTGAGCCATGGTAAAACCTAGGATCGAACCTGAGACCTCGTCTCAGCAGTCCATTACCCATACCACTTTTTTTTACTTTTTTTTTCAGAAAATACAAATATATTTAACGGTATTGGGAAGAATCGAACGACGAAGATTTAGAGGAGGTAGGAAACGGTGGTATTTCCGTTCCATTGAGCAGTCCGACTGGGGAAGTACCCCTACAGAATACCGCGGCCATAATAACTTCGTGTTGTGTTACCAGCGGTGAGTAGGGTAGCCGGAGCTTATTGGAGAGTTTGTGTTGTCAGTGGGAAGACTAAAGGTTTGCCCTGCTCTGTCTTCTACACTGACGGCACAGTAACTCTGTGCTAACAGGGTCGGCAGCGCGAGTGTGACTCCTCTGGTGTTTTTTTTTTTTTTTTACGTGCGCAAAATCCCCACGGATACCTCCCCACCGGAGCCTGTGGGAGAAGTTATGTCGGACTCGAACCGACTAAAACGCACGCCGCCTGTGGGTCGCTTTGGTTGCCGAAGGTGAGGTTGACAGGCATATCCCTCGCACCCCAGCCGACCCAGTGCCATCTCTCACGATCTGGCCCTCTTCTCGGGTGTGTGGGGACTACAGAGTCCCCAACTCGTTCCCGGTAAACGGGGAGGCGCGCCAGACGCGCCACCGCCGCGGCCTGCTTCTGCTAGGGTGATAGGCGGCTCTACCTGTCACCCCCAGGTCGGCGCTCATGGGGGGCGGAGGTCGTTCATCGACCTCCGACGCCCGAGTTGCCTTCGTACGCGGGCAGCTTGGCTTGCGATCCGTCATCGCTCCCGCTGCCGCTCCCGCCCCAACTCCTCTGTTGTTACACACGTCCATAGGCCACGGTAACCACTTTCCATCAGGTGGGCCGCATGTTAGTCTGCCACCTAAGTGGTATATAAAAAAACCTTGTCAATTAGCCTATTGTGCAGGTATTAGCAACACCACGGCTATAATAACCTCGTGTTGTGTTCCCAGTGGTGAGTAGGGTAGCCAGAGCTCACTGCAGAGTTTTTGTGCTGTCAGTGGGAAGACCAAAGGCTTGTCCTGATTTTGTGTTCTGCACTGAGGGCACATAAAATCTCTGTTCTTACAGGGTCGGCAGTACGGATGTAATCCGCTGGTGTTACACACATTCATAGGTCACGGTAACCACTTTCCATCAGGTGGGCCGTGTGCTTGTCTGCCACCTAAGTGGTATATAAAAAAACCTTGTCAATTAGCCTATTGTGCAGGTATTAGGGCACAGTGGGCACGACAGGGGGTGGTCCATCATCCCCCGAATCTAGGTAGCTCCATTTTACTCAGTTGGCCCTACAGCATCCGACTTGAAACCTCAATCTATTCAGGGACCCCCAGGTGTACCATTTCAGATTATGCCCAGGTGGTAACCTCTCAGCAGACTGAATATTATCTGAAGGAGGTGAATTTTCTGTGCGCCTTTTCTTATACTGAACCCTAAGCCAACCAATAGGTTCAAACATCAACCTATGGCTGTACAATAACTATTATATCTTGAGCTATCTATGTACCGCAATTTGATCCTTGGCGCCTGTGTCTTGTTATAGTCAGGAGGGCGGGGAAGGTCAGAGTATATTGGTGAGTTTACGGCTCATTATTATATGAAGTGTTAGGGTTGTCACGTAATAAGTATATTTTCTTTATTTTTTTTTCTTATTATTTTTGTTTTCATAATTATACTAAGTATCGGGACTTCTCGCGAATTATATTTTGGAACTTACTATTTCTGCCGACGTTTCGGATGCGTTGCAGCACCCGTGGTCACGACTTGACTAGTCTTCGAGCGTCGAGATGTATGCGGGGAACATTTTTTGAGCGCCTACCCACCATTACACTTATTATGAATGGTTAGGCTCACACAGTTCAACAAATCGGCAGTAGCAGAACATCTTGAGTCGGGTACCAATCACTGGATTGAGCTTCATCAACCCAAAGTCCTCTCCACTGATCGCCACTACTATTCACGGATTGTGCGTGATGCCATTGAAATCAAAAAATATAAAAATTTCAATAGGGAAGATGGATTCAAGCTATCCGGAACGTGGAATCCAGTGATTAAGATACTAAAACCAAAAAACACAATGCCGTTAAAAACTGACATAGTGAGTGTGGTGTGTCGCCAGCCTAACCATTCATAATAAGTGTAATGGTGGGTAGGCGCTCAAAAAATGTTCCCCGCATACATCTCGACGCTCGAAGACTAGTCAAGTCGTGACCACGGGTGCTGCAACGCATCCGAAACGTCGGCAGAAATAGTAAGTTCCAAAATAAAAAGTCCCGATACTTAGGTAGTATAATTATGAATTCACACCGCGAAAGTTTAAAAATATTTTTGTTTTATTTTCCTTATATACCTACTATATTCATTCACTAATCATAAACTGATGAAATTAATGGCTACCGCCTGCTATCAAACTTGTTACAAATTTTAAACAGCAGTCTGGTATTTATTTTTCAATAATTAATTTTATTTTAAACTTTTTACATGATATGACATGTATATATGTATTTTTAAAATCTCCTTCAAAATTCCTTCATTTTGACACCTAGTCGATAAATTTCAAATTTTTTTTTATACTATTTAGTTGGCAGACAAGCACACGGCCCACCTGATAGAAAGTGGTTACCGTGACCTATGAACATGTGAAACACCGGACAGCCACACGCTTGTTGAATGAAAAAGATTTTTGACCACTTGCATTTTGGCACCGCATAGTTTTTGTTGACATTTTATGTACCCTTTTTTTTTTTTTACGTGCGCAAAATCCCCACGGATACCTCCCCACCGGAGCCGGTGGAGGAGGTTATGTCGGACTCGAACCGACTAAAACGCACGCCGCCTGTGGGTCGCTTTGTTTGCCGAAGGTGAGGTTGACAGGCACATCCTTCGCACCCCGGCCGACCCAGGGCCATCTCTAACGATCTGGCCCTCTTCTCGGGTGTGGGGACTACAGAGTACCCTATGACACTCGGGAGATGAATACCTTTCATTTGAGACCCCATTTATCGAAATCCGTCCAGCCGTTAGTTCTGTAGAGCGAAACAAATAAAACTACATACATACACACGCGCGTAACACATTACCCTCGCTGGCGCAGTAGGGTAAAAACAGAGCCACTCTGGGAGTGCGAACAGAAGCGGAAATTTAACCAATATTATTTAGATACTTAGGTATATACTGAGGCGTTATATGTAATTCATTAATTAAATTCGTCATAGGTAATCTGTAGCAAGAGGTATCGTGTAACGGTGTCGCGAATTCAATAATTATTTCTCATCTCAAAAAATGTTCTACAAATAATGCCCAACGCTCTTAATGATGTTCTCTATACCCTACACTTTCATGTACACTAAGATTTTGCCTCTCGTATTGTAATTCCTCGGTACACTTTTGTTTGCTGGAAGAGAACTCAACTTCGAGTTAAACTCGCCTTTGTACAATGTACAAAGGCGAGTTTAACTCAAAGTTGAGTTCTCATCTTTTTGAATAAATGTCATTTATGTGTACAATAAAGATATAAATAAATAAAATAAAATGTTTTAACTTCAAAAAACTTGTTATATGGCAACCCTATTCTAAATTTGAAAACGTGTCCTTTCCGAAACTTGAAAGATAATAGACCTTTTTTCTATCCAATCTACGTTCAGAAACTTTTTCCAACTGGATTTCAAATTTTTTGGATATTCAATGAATAAAATTATTATTTGATTCAAATTTCGTAATGATTTATGATACCATTTTTTTGAACGTGTAAGTGGTGAGCAGAAAATATATGAAACCCAAATTTCGTCAATATATTTTTTATACTGGAATAGGGCGAGAAAACTGGACTATTGGCGGTGAACAGTTAAAACGTTTTATAGGAGAGTACTTAAATATATCGATCTACCCTCTTTCGAGTTCTTTTACTAAGCAGTCCTCCGTGATCATGGTGCTTGTAACAGCACCAAAATATTGCTAACTCAGAACAATACAACATGGTAAATTTCCCGATAACTTTAATGGTAAATATTTTTATATTGAATAGTCTGTTTATCGACGAAGGTATTATCATTTAGGCTATATATCATCACGCTATTACTTAAGGGAGCGGAGCAGTGATCATAAATGTCAACATATCCGGCAGATTCCTATACGTTATTGGAAAACTAAAGAAATACAGGCTCAAATAGATGATATCGGGTTTTAAAATATGCCACAGGCGAAGCTGGGGCGGGGGTCAACTAGTGGCAAATATAAAACAACAAGAACATACATATAATCACACCTTTATTCACAAAGGGTTAGGCAGAGGTGAATTAACACCAAAATTTCACCAATCAATGTTTTTGGCCCCACGTAAAAGGAGGGAGAGCCTATTGCCGTCTTTCGGGCACTAGTGTTGACTCGAGCCTTGTATCTATGCCTGAGTATAAGCTGTATATACATACATGCATACAGTCACGCCTTTTTCACAGTGGGGTAGTCAGAGACTACTGTTTTCCACTAGCCATGATCTTAGCATACCTCTTTAGCTTCTTCAACTTTCATACATGCTTGATTGACAATCCCATACTCACAGGTAGTGTGGAACCTCTTAGCCTTAGGAGGGATTTTGCCTCACTGTGTGTGTTCTACCGCCTATACAATGGTTTGTGCTCAGATGAATTGTTTGACATGATGCCCGTAGCTACATTCTATCATCGCACCTCTCACCATAGGCAGGGAATTCATCCTCACACATTGCGACCTGAGACGGTGCGCACTGTGCGGTATGAAAGAAACTTCATCCCACGCACACTCAAGCTGTGGAATGACCTCCCTGCTGCGGTTTTCTCAAGCACCTACAATATGGGGTTCTTCAAGAGGGGCATCAGAAGGTTTCTTCATGGTCGGCAGCGCGAGTGTGACACCCCTGGTGTTGCATACGTCCATGGGCCACGGTAACCGCTTCCCATCAGGTGGGCCGTGTGCTTGTCTGCCAACTAAGTGGTATAAAAAAAAATGTCTGATGTCAAACGGCCCATCCCTTAGTCGCCTTGTACGACACTTTAATGGGTGGCCCAAATTCTACTCTGCCGGGAACCACGCGGCTGATCCCCCATTTTACAAAAATAACTCATCTTTCTATCAAACATCATTGGAATTCAGCATCAGAATAAACGGGATATTTACCATGTTTCATTATTTTAAGTTTCCGATATTTCGGCGCTGGTGAACGTGATCAAGATCGGGTTCGAGTTTGTAGTGAGAGTGAAACCAATAGTAGTGCAGATACGCGTAGTTAAAGAACTCGAAAGAGGGTAGGTCGATATAATTACTCCTACGAAAAAAACTTTTTCTTTGTTCACCGCCACTACTCCAGTTCCTCCGTGATCATTGGTGCTTGCAACAGCGCCGAAATATCGGAAACTCAAAACAATGAAACATGGTAAATATCCCGTTTATTCTGATGCTGATGTCAGTGACCATGATAGTTTAAATACCTATATCATTGGAATTCATACAATCTTCAAGACACCATCAAAATATTATAAACAAAATCCAAAAATCAATTTCCCTTTCGTTTTCTGTAAAAACTAAACCGATTTCGGTAAACGCAAAAGCAAAAATAGCTTCGTCATATGAGTAATGACAGTGCACGGAGCTCCGGCGGCCGGGGGTTGCCATTACCTTAGGGGATTGAAACAATCAGAATACGAGGGTTGCAAACGAAAAAAATACACGAAAAAATATATATAGGAATGCTTTTTCGGTAAAATTGTGTTTTGGGAGAGAAATAAGGACTAAAGGCAATAGGCTTCGCCACCTATTACATTGGGACCTAAACATAAACTGGCGAAATGTGGGTGCTAGCACATCTGCCTACCCCTTCGGGGATATAGGCGTGAGTTTATGTTTATGTTATGTTATAAGGACTATTATAATACTGGCTGAAAAGACTATGCAAGCGATAACTTCTATAAAACTACTTACTGTAAAGAACTATAGACAGTCAAAATACCATTTCTCTTTTTTTTTATACAACTTAGGTGGCAGACAAGCACACAGCCTACCTGATGGAAAGTGGTTACCGTGACCTATGAACGTGTAACACCAGTGGATCACATCCGTGCTGCCGACCCTGTAAGAACAGAGATTATATGTGCCCTCAGTGCAGAACACAAAATCAGGACAGGAGAGGTGCTAGCACCCACATTTCGCCTGTTTATATTTTGGTCCCAATGTAATAGGTGGGCGAGCCTATCGCCATTAACCGGGCACTTATAAACCTGCGATAAATACGCACATAACATAAAGCATCGAAAAGTCATTGGTGTGTGCCATGGTAAAACCTGGGATCGAACCCGAGACCTCGTCTCAGCAGTCCATTACCCATACCACTAAGCTACCGCGGTTTTAGTGACGTTTTACTGAACGTCAAAACGGTAAGTAAAGTAAGTAAAACGAAACTTGTATGAAATAATTTATTGTGACGTCATAATATTTAATAGTCAAATCATTTACCATTATAGCTAGGGTTGGATAATTAAAAATATATTAAATAATAGCCGATGCAATTTTTACCGCTCTTTATCGTTCTTAATAGTTTAGTTAATTAAATAATTTATTTTACATACATACATATAATCACGCATTTATCCCTAAAGGGTTAGGCAGAGGTGAATTAACACCCACATTTCACCAATAATTGTATACGGTCCCATGTAATAGGGGGTGAGACTATTGCCGTATTCCGGGCACTATTGTTGACTCGAGCCATGCATCTGTGGCTGAGTCTGTGCTGTATATATCTGTCTGATGTTAAACAGCCCTATCCCTTAGTCGCCTTATACGACACCGCATGGGAAGAGATGGGGTGGCCCAAATTCTACTCTGCCGAAAACCACGCGGCAAATTTTTTTCAACTACAGAAAAATACACAATTGTGATTTTTTATAATATTGAGTGCTCTAAACCGACGAGCATGCATGAAGAATGTAATGAGAGTGAATGAAGCGAGAGTAGTATGTCAGCATCGTAGCGAATGGAGTTCCGTGATCTCTGCCTACACCTATGGGAGACAAGCGTGATTTTATGTATGTATGTATAACATTAGACTGAGGTAAAATAATGAATATTTTTTTGTTACGAGAATTGGAATAATTGAAAACGTGAGTTTAGGTTTTGTCATTTGGATGTATGAGAGTAGACCTAGACTGAATTTTGATTATCTTTTTATTAAGAAAATTTACCTTCTGGTTGCGGCGGGAATTAATTGCATCGATTTTAATTTTTTTTCATGTTACAGCGATAAGGCAGCCATTTGTACATATTTTACATATTTTTTATACCACTTAGTTGACAGACAAGCACACGGCCCACCTGATGGGACCCGTGGGTTACCGTGGCCTAGGGACGTATGCAACACCAGGGGTGTCACACTCGCGCTGTCGACCATGAAGAAACATCTTGTCCATAAATGTACTTTAATTTATTGGTTTATTAATTTATTGTACAATATTAGATATATAGATAATTCATTATTGTACACCAAAAGATTACAGTAAAACTTGTAAGTAGCATGCATACAGTTTAAAGTACAATGGGCGGCCTTATCGCTGGAAGCGATTTCTTCCAGGCAACCTTGGGATGGACAGTAATGTAATAAAGCAAAAGATTTGGTGTAGTTAGCAAACAAACTAGAAACAAGGTGTATTAAAAACCAAAAGAAAGAAAGATATGAGAGAAGTACAAATAAAGTAAAAATAAATATACAAAAAACGATAAGGCCGCCCTTTGTACTGCTCTTGTCTTCTCAATTTCTGTAATATGAATATTGTAATTGGCGTACAATAAAGAATATAATAAATAAATAGTACATACTAATAACCTACTCAATTCATTCTCGTTTCAAACTTGACGAATTAACGTTATTATAAAAGCAAATAGAAATATATTTTTGAAGTATTTTAAAATAGTTCGACCTTTCTAAACCCCAACTGCTGCTATCCCTTATATTAAGGGTACCGATATCATCCCTTAGGTAAACGTAATGTATACATAAGGGTGCATTCGAGGTAGTTTATCGTAGAGGGGTGTAAATTGGGGTGTAGATTTCAACTGTGCAAAGAAGGCAGGGGTGAAAGTCGTACTTATATATCGGTTTTATTGTATGATTTTAATATAATCGTAATATTTTCGTAATTTCGGTTGCTAATATTCTTTATCTATAGTTTAAAAATGAATCACAGAATGTGTTGCTAAGCGCAAATCTCGAGAACAGCTGAATCGATGTCACTAATTATTGTTTTAGAATATTCCTTGAAGTACGAGTATGGTTCGCAAGGCGCGGCGGTGGCGCGCCTCCCCGTTTCCGGGGACGAGTTGGGGACTCTGTAGTCCCCCACACACGAGAAGAGGGCCAGATAGTGAGATATGGCCCTGGGTCGGCCGGGGTGCGAGGGATATGCCTGTCAACCTCACCTTCGGCAACCAAAACGACCCACAACCGGCGTGCGTTTTAGTCGGTTCGAGTCCGACATAACCTCCTCCACCGGCTCCGGTGGGGAGATATCCGTGGGGATTTTGCGCACGTAAAAAAAAAAAGAATGATTCCCAAGGAGAGAAAAATTTAAAAAATTGCCTAATAAGTCTATAAAAACACTTTTACACACTCCCATACAAAAGATTCGTAATAATACTTAAGTCAATTTGAACTTTAATACCATACCATGAAGTTTAAGTGTTAGTGGAGAGGTTCCGGAAAGGAAAAACAATTCTGTCAGTCTGTCTGTCTCTTTAACGCCTAAACTGCTGAACCGATTTTGATGAAATTTAATATAGGGATAGATTAGACCATGAGAAAGGACATTGGGTATGGTTTGTCGCGATAACCGATATCCATAGCTTATTTCTGGCACCGTGTGGTTGCCGGCAGAGTAGAATCTGGACCACCCCTTCTCTTCATGCGGTGACGTACAAGGCGACTAAGGGATAGGGTTATTTGACATCAGACAGATATATACAGCCCAGGCTCAGATTCAGATGCACGGCTTGAGCCAACAATAGTACCTGAAAGACGGCAATAGGCTCACTCCCTATTACGTGAGACGGAATTCATTAATTTTTTTTCTTATACCTACCATTTGTTTGACAGACAAGAACACGGCCCACCTTATGGAAAGTGGTTACCGTGGCCTATGGACGTGTACAACACCAAGGGAGTCGCACTCGCGCTGCCAATCCTGATTGGTGAAATGTGGGTGTTAATTCACATCTGCCTAACCCTCCAGGGATATAGGCGTGATTATATGTCTTCACTCACCTTTATTACTTCCAAGTGATGATTAAGATGATCACCATCGACACACCATCAATATCCAAACGCTATCAGTAGGTATAGGTATATTGTACGTATATAACAGAACACCATGGCTATAATAACCTCGTGTTGTAAACTGTTATAAACTCACGCCTATATCCCCGAAGGGGTAGGCAGAGGTGCTAGCACCCACAGTTCGGCAGTTCATGTTTAGGTCCCAATGTACCTAATAGGTGGCGAGCCTATTGCCATTTACCGGGCACTTATAAACCTGCGATACATAAACACATAACTTCGAAAAGCACCGAAAAGTCATTGGTGTGTGCCATAGTTAAACCTGGAATCGAACCCGAGACCTCAATATCATACATTCATCATTCGATTCTACAATACACTGGCCAACGAATTGAGTAGGGTAGCCACAGCTCACTGGAGAATTTGTGCTGTCAGTGGGAAGACTAAAGCGCTGACGTCACAGAAACTTCTGTTCTTACAAGGTCGGTAGCACGAGTGTGACTCCTCTGGTGTGGCACACGTTCATAGGTCACGGTAACCACTTTCTATCAAGTGGGCCGTGTGCTTGTTTGCTACTTAAAATGTGTACAAAAAAAGGTTAAAATATCCGGGCTACTAATATAGTTAATATGACCCTAAATATCATTAAATATTCTGTTTACTTTCGATACTAATATTATGAAGCTACAGAGTTTGTTTGTTAAAAAAAGACGTTGTCCTATCGCATAAAAATATTCCATAGAACATAACATACCATAAACTCACGCCTAATATCCGAAGGATTAAGCAGAGGTGCAAGCACCCACATATCGCCAGTTTATGTTTAAGTCCCAATGTAATAGTTGGAAAGCAAAGAAAAGAATTTAAAAAGAAAAAATATTTTCTTTTTGAATAGTCCGTTTATCGACAAAGTTTCTAGGAAATATCATCACGCTTACTGCTTAAGGGAGCGGAGCTGTGAACATAAATGTCATCAAATCCGGCAATTTTCCATACGTTATTTAAAGACTAAAAGATACAGGCTCAAAGGCGATACGAAGTTTATTGCGGGACTGATTTTCTTTTTATTTCAATGGATAGCTTAGTGGTATGGGTAATGGACTGCTGATACGAGGTCTCGGGTTCGATCCCAGGTTTTACAATTTTTTTTTTATACCACTTAGTTGGCAGACAAGCACACGGCCCACCTGATGGAAAGTAGTTACCGTGGCCTATGGACGTCTGTAACACCAGGGGAGTCACAGTCGCGCTGCCAACCCTGTAAGTACAGAGTTTCTGTGCCGTCAGTAGAAGACAAAGCAGGACAAGCCTTTAGTCTTCCCACTGACGGCACAAATTCTCCAGTGAGCTCTGCCCTACTCACCGCTGGGAACACAACACGAAGTTATTATAACCGCGGTATTCTGTAGGGCGGAGGTACTTTTTTTTCGAAGTTATGTGTGTATTTATCGCAGGTTTATAAGTGCCCGGTTAATGAAATGGGAAATTTTATGGTCGGCAGCGCGAGTGTGACACCCCTGGTGTTGCATACGTCCATAAGCCACGGTAACCGCTTCTCATCGGGTGGGCCCTGTGCTTGTCTGCCAACTAAGTGGTATAAAAATAATGGCAATAGGATCTCCACATTGGGACCTAAACATAAACTGGCGAAATGTGGGTGCTAGCACCTCTGCCTACCCCTTCGGGGATATTGGCGTGAGTTTATGAACGTTATGATGTTGAATCGACTCTTACAGTTAGAACTGTTATCTAGAATACAATCTGTCCTAAGATCTAGATATAAATATAAGTTCAAGACTGAGTGACTTCTGGAATGTAGACCTAAATATCTAAATTACAATTATTTACTATGACATTTAAGAACATTCTTCTATTTCTTTTACGCCAATATTATACTTCGCCTCGCCTGATAGTAAGCTGAAGGCAAAGCCTTAGAAAAGAGGGTCACCATTACATTCATATACCATGTTACAATAGTGACACTCAGCTTGACGGCCTCATCATATGTTTTTCACGCCCTGCTTAAAGGACCCGGGACTGTAGGAAGAAGGAAACACGTGAGCTGGTAATGAATTCCACGCCTTAATGGTGCGACAGAGGAAAGAGTCACCGAACCGCTTGGTTCTTGATCGGATATTCTGCATCGTGTGCGGGTGACATTTAAGCCCTGTACGTGCTGTCCTGTGTAGGAAAGGGGAGGGTGGGACTAATTGGAATAGCTCATCAGAACATTCACCATGGTACAGACGGTAAAATACTGCCAAGGACGCAACATCTCTACGCATCTGCGTCTATAGGATCAAAAAACACTGCGACGAAATGGAAGACTGAAGCGGTATTCTGTAGGGCGGAGGTACTTCCCCAGTCGGACTGCTCAATTGGGCGGAAAAACCGCCGTGTCCTACCTCCTAATGTGTGTAACAATAAACAGTATAAATAGTTATTATAAACAAACTTACCTGTCTCAGTATCCACAGTATAAGACAGCCCAGCCCAGGGGTCATCCTGTCAACAAAAAAATTAAAAAACTAAGGTGTTGTATAACCGAGGCTTTTGGCCACAAGATATGTACCAACCTCTTTTATCTCTGGGTCCAGTAGAGACGCCTTCACCTTCTCTATTTCTGCGTTTTCTTCATTCTTCTTCACGATCTTCTCTTCTGCGAGTTTCAGTTCTTTGTCGATCTCGTCTCCAAGCACCTTTGTGGCAGCTGGACCCTTCTGTGAATAGGGATAGGATTTTTAACTATGCTTAAAAACAAAAATTAAAATTAAATAAATAAAAAATAAATACCACGGCCATAATAACTTCTTGAACCACTAGTAAGTCAGTTAGTTAGCCTAGTTTATTTGTGTAATGTGTAAAAAGTGCTTACCGGTTGCATAGGGTCCTCGAGGGTGAACCCCATGTCCACGTCCTGCTTCCATAGCACCTCGATCAGATCCATGTCCTGTGAACAAAGAAAAGTCATTCAAATTTAGTAGAAAATAAAATTTTGGGAGACGTTATTTTTGGCGTAAGTAAAAAAGATTTTGTTTAAAATATTTTTGTGTATAATTTTGTTTGGTGTAAAATATAATTTACGATGTCTTATTATATACAGAAAATAATATATGCAATTACTTATAAATTTATATAAAACTATGCTAACTATACCTATAATATTTAAAAAAAACGAAATAGAGACAAAGAGGGAGACTGCAACATTAGGCATCGAAAAATTCCTCACCATCGATCTCTACTGGTACCGAGCCTAAGAGGCTGGCGGCATTACGACTCTGAACGGCGATGCCAATTCTTTGAGAGAGGTAAAGGCCAGCCCTATGGTCACAGGAGGCGTCGATTAGTCGCTTTGCTATTTCTTTATATAGCGAAGCGACTATTCCATGGCTTATTAATAATATTAAATCATTAAACACCAGGAATTAAATTCAGCTACTAATTTTTTAGTTCAGTTTATCAAAATTAAAGATACATTCTTGAACAATATCGCATAAAGAACATAAATATCATTAAATAATACAAGATGTTAATCGATTCAAAAACATAGATACGATTCGACGATAGCAACTGTTTTTGTCGACGCCATTTTGTTGAACGCAGATGACATGCACAGATAATGAAGCTTACGTTTTTTTTTTCTTCAAATTAAAGGCTATAGACGCTTTTACCTGGTATTTTGCGGTTAGGATTTTTTAGAAGAAACGGCGAAACTGTCTTAACTAGTGATAGGTCCCGGCTTTACGCGGCTTTGAAAAAAAAAACCTTATAACACGAATGACCCTGATTGTTTTCTAGAATAAAAGTAACCAAAGTTACGTCAGAGATATCAACTATCTGCCAGTGAAAGATCTATCAAAATCGGACCAGGCGTTTTAATTATCTAAGTCAAACGAACAAGTCAAGTTATAGAACTAAAGATCAACTACCAATTTTGGGTGTTTTTTTTTTCATCTTTAACGCGCATCAGTTTTCCTGTTTAAAAATATTACACAGGCGTAAATAAATATAGGTATGTATCTAAAGCACGTAAAAAAAATGCTTTGAACATTTACTATTCAATTTTAAAGAACAATACACAAATTCATAATAATTATTAAAAAAAATACAAAAGCCGCCATATTTAAGTAATTGTCTGAATTCGAATTTCAATTTAATAACCAATTAACCACAGACCCGAGAACTTGCATCACGAAATTATAACTATTACTATGAATGTTCAAAGTTCAACTTTATTCCTAACGCATAAAGTCGAAATTCTATTGACAAAATCAATTAGATACGCCTATATTCTTCGGAGCAAATTCAAATATTTAACTAATATTCTTTCAATATCTCACAGGTACTATGTACAAATACTTTTTATGCTAAATTGAACTCTATTTCAATACAAGAACTATCAAATTTGTCTGTCGCATTGTGATTATTTTTCCCGCCCAATCTTAGTGACCAGCGGGGGTCGTTTGGACTCAGCAGGAAGAATCCGTGTTCATCAAAGTTATTATAATTTTGTAATACAAGTTTTTTGGGTCTGATATTAAATACTTTTCATATAGTTATATAAATTATTATTAATATACAAAATAACTTTGGTGGTCCTACCTTCGAAATAAAATACAAGCGACTGTGAATGCTACAGACTATATAAGTACTACATTCTTCTTCTTTTTCTAGGATGGCAACACATAAACCCAATTCAGGAGACAGTCCTGCCAGTATCAAGTTAGACATATCAAGTAGTTTTTTTTACGTGCGCAAAGTCCCCACGGATACCTCCCCACCGGAGCCGGTGGAGGAGGTTATGTCGGACTCGAACCGACTAAAACGCACGCCGCCTGTGGGTCGTTTTGGTTGCCGAAGGTGAGGTTGACAGGCATATCCCTCGCACCCCGGCCGACCCAGGGCCATCTCTCACGATCTGGCCCTCTCCTCGGGTGTGTGGGAACTACAGAGTCCTCAACTCGTCCCCGGCCGCGGACTGCGCTTCTGCCAGGGTGACAGGCGGCTCCACCAGTCACCCCCAGGCCTGAATCACCCCCAGGCTAGATATATCAAGTCTTATTTTGTATTAGGTATATTAATATCTCGGCCGGGGTGCGAGGGATATGTCTCAGATAATCGTAAGTACCTCCGGCAGCCTGCGGCCCACACAGTCGGCGTGCGTTTTAGTCGGTTCAAGTCCGACATAACCTCCCCCACCGGTGGTGGGGGTATCCGTGGGGATTTTCTGCGCGTAAAATACAAGGGGCGGCTGATAATGGTCGGCCGGGGTGCGAGGGATATGCCTGTCAACCTCACCTTCGGCAACCAAAACGACCCACAGGCGGCGTGCGTTTTAGTCGGTTCGAGTCCGACATAACCTCCTCCACCGGCTCCGGTGGGGAGGTATCCGTGGGGATTTTGCGCAAGTAATAAAAAAAAAAAAAGGGGCGGCTGATATTAAAAATAATTATTTTAACATTTGATAAAATAACCCACAGATAGTACATGAAATATTCTCATTTATTTACTGATGTTCAAGGTTACCCAACCCAATAAAGTGTTTCTTCGCCAGTGTTGGGCGCATTTTAATTGCAATTAACCCAACTGCTGTCTATAAGATCGTTTCGTAACACTGGAGAGTTTTTGTGCTGTCAGTAGGATGACCAAAGGCTTGTCCTGCTTTGTCCTCACACTGACGGCACAAAATCTCTGTTCTTACAGGGTCGGCAGCACGGATGTGACTCCACTGGTGTTGCACACATAGGTCATGGTAACCACTTTCCATCAGGTGGGCCGTGTGCTTGTCTGCCACCTATGTTGTATAAACAAAAAACATGTTTGACAGCTGGCGTTTAACTTTTTCGGTTTATAATTGGCAATAGGGTATCGCCTGCTATCAAATTTGTTTCGATCTCTCAGACAGCAGACAGATTAGTCTTTAAAATGTTTTTCTAAATACAAGAATATTAATAAAGTGAGTTTTTAAAATATAAAACATATTAAAAAGGACATATTCAATATTGTTTACGTTCAGTAACCGAATGAAGTAAACTGCCGTGGGAGAGGTTATGTCAAAACGACTAGAGCGCAAGACACCTGTAGGGTCGTTTTTCGTTGCCAAAGGTTGAGGTTAACAGGCATATCCCACGCACCCCGGTCGACCTGGGACCATCTCTTTCGATCTGTCCCTCTCTTCGGGTGTGGGGACAATAGAGTCACCAACTCATCCACGGCATAATATCAGCCCTCCCTAGACTAGACTAGACAATATATTAATCCATGAGTAGGATTGATATTCGTTGACGAGTGTTATAAACGTCACGATACAATACGCCGACCAACAAATTGCCATTTGACTAGAGAGGCTAGGTTACTTGATTACAACAAAAACTGCAGCTTACTGCTTCACATCTAAGTATATAAGTACACGGTTATAACGTAAAAGAACTACATGTATGCAATAATAACATATGAAAATGTACTAAAGCTGTTCCATAATTACTGACAGAGTAATTATCTTCGAAATGCAAGACGAATGAAAAAATTACTCGTTTTTCTATTACACATACGACTAGCGACATCTAGTTCAATATAATGTAAATTTTAGAATTTGCTGCAGTAGCGACACCACGCTAGAATTTACTGTACTATTTGAAGCAGCGCCATCTGTTGATATTATCGTCTACTAAGACAAGAACCTTTTCTTATAATAGTGTATGCTACTCGACGATAGATGGCGTAAAAAGCAATTCCCTGAAATACAGATAGCGAGGTAACTGGAGTTGAATCATAGTTGAATAGGTTTATCTGAGTCAGTTATTCTAGAAGGCAAAACATTTTGTTTTTCTCAATTACTGCCAATGTGATTATATGACAGCTACAAAAAGTGCGTAATGGTGCTGTCTTCTTCTTTTCGTGTCAATGATTCACTGTTTAAATGGTTCCTGTATAAAATTGTGCTATTTCAACCGCGTATTCAGTGGCCGGTGTCTTTCGATATACCAATTTATTTGTTAGTAGTAGTTATTGATAAGTAATTGACTGATAGAAACTAAAATCCAAAACGAGCGCTATGACTAATAGAGATAAGGATCAAAATTCAATAAAGTACCCCTTTTCGATTCCCGTTTCACTCACACACCGTGATGCGTGATGCAATTTTTGTTCTAAACAGCTTATCTAGCATACAAAATGTTGTTTTTTTTATTCAAATTCTTTATTTGCCACATTCAGGTGTCTGACAAGCACACGGCCCACATGATGGGAAGTGGTTACCATAAACTCAGCCTGTACACATGTGCAACATTACGGACGTCACACTCGCACTGCCGTCCCTGTAAGAACCTCCTAATACCCCTCTTGAAGAACCCCATATTGTAGTAGCTTGGGAAATCTTTTTACTGTAGTAGGTACATATATAATGTTTTTTTTTATTCTACTAGACTAGGCGGTAGCCTAGTGGTATGGGTAATGCACTGCTGAGATGAGGTCTCGGGTTCGATCCAAGGTTTTAATATGGCACACACAATGACTTTACAATGCTTTACGAAGTTATGTGTGTATTTATCGCAGGTTTATAAGTGCCCGGTTAATGGCAATAGGCTCGCCACCTATTACATTGGTACCTAAACATAAACTGGCGAAATGTGGGTGCTAGCACCTCTGCCTTCGGGGATATAGGCGTGAGTTTATGTTATGTTTTTTATTTATTTCAATAGTATTAAATTAGTTCATCTCATAGAAGCACCCATAAAACCCGTATAGGTTTATCTTGGGTAGAGAAACACCGAAGCAGGTATATTTTATTTCTACTGCAAGTAAGTCTAGTAAATAGACGTATACATCAGAGGTCGCGAGTTCAATTCATGAATAAGTAATATTGTAATTATTTATTACGTTGTATCTAAATGTTTCTAACTACTAGAAAAACTGCTAAAAACAAGAATGGGGACGCACAGGTAAAACTAACTTCAGATTTGACACATTTATATACCACAGTTAAAGGAGGTAGGGCACGGCGGTATTTCCGCCCAATTGAGCAGTCCGACTGGGGAAGTTTTTTTTTTTTTTTATAGGACACGTCAATTGGACTTCGCCTTGCCTGATGGTAAGCTGAAGGCAAAGTCCCAGAAAAGAGGGTCACCATTACTTACACATACCGTGTGACAATGGTGACACTCAGCTTGACGGCCTCATCATATGCTTTTTCACGCCCCGCTTAAAGGACCCGGGACTGTAGTATCTCCGCCCTACAGAATACCGCGGTTTTAATAACTTCGTGTTGTGTTCCCAGCGGTGAGTAGGGTAGCCAGAGCTCACTGGAGAGTTTGTGCTGTCAGTAGGAAGACTATAGGCTTGTCCTGCTTTGTCCTTTACACTGACGGCATAGAATCTCTGTGCTTACAGTGCTTTTTTTATACCACTTAGGTGGCAGACAAGCTCACGGCCCACCTGATGGAAAGTGCTTACCGAGGCCAATTGGACGTGTGTAACACCAGAGGAGTCACACTCGCGCTGCCGACCCTGTAAGCACAGAGTTTCTGTGTCGTCAGTGTAGAAGACAAAGCAGGGCAAGCCTTTAGTCTTCCCACTGACAGCACAAACTCTCCAGTGAGCTCTGGTTACCCTGCTCTCCAGAACACAACACGAAGTTATTATAGCCGCGGTATTCTGTAGAGCGGAGATACTTCCCCAGTCGGACTGCTCAATTGTGCGGAAATACCGTCGTGTCCTACCTCCTATAACTGTGGCCTACCTCCTACCAAAAGTAGCAAGCTGGTGCTTGTCTTAGAGTCTATAATCCTATGTTTCTTACGTCAGAGGTGATTGTCAATTTTGACGTTGACATTTGCATTATAATTATAATTTATCTTATAACCAGTGTGTTTTGCTTTGACTCAGGTACTCCAGCGTGCTACATGACTTTCGGCCTATATTGGATGTTAAATACATCATCTCTTGTACATTCATAAAAATTTTGATCCGAGATTACAACAAGTCACATTCCGCCAAGTCGAAACTATGAATTAAATCCCGAACTAAGTCATTGGCCGAAACATCGGAATCGCCAGAAGAAAAAAAAATATATCATAATTATATATTATGGTTGCCTGTAAGAAATTGCCGCAGAGCGATAATACCGCCATCTGTACGTACCACAAAACTTGTATCTCATATTGTAATGTAATAGGTATGTTATCGGTGTACAATAAAGAAGTTTATTATTATTATTATTTATCAATAAAACAGTGTTCCTGCATGACAGTGGCGAATTTAAAAGGATAGTTTAAGAAGAGATATACTTCCCTTCTACGCCGCGTGGTTCCCGGCAGAGTAGAATTTGAGCCACCCCATCACTTCCCATGCGGTGTCGTACAACGCGACTAAGGGATAGGGCTGTTTAATACCAGACAGATATATACAGTCCAGACTCAGCTTTAGATGCATTGCTCGAGTCAACAATAGTGCCCGGAAGACGGCAATAGGCTCACCTCCTATTACGTGGGACTGAATTCAATGATTGGTGAAATGTGGGTGTTAATTCACCTCTGCCTAACCCTCCGGGGATAAAGGCGTGATTATATGTATGTATGTGTGTATAAAAATCATCATGTATGAAATGGTACCCACATATTTATAGCAGACGAATTTGGTATCCAGTTTTTGATGCGCGGTCCTTTAATCTATAGCGTCTGTTTTTTATTATCAGTAGGGAAACGATGAGGACCTTTCTTTTATTTATTTATTAATTATACCCCAATTACAATATTCGTGTTACAGAAATTGAGAAGACAAGAGCAGTACAAAGGGCGGCCTTATCGCTTTACATAATTTCTTAATTTTGACAGATCATACTTTTATAAAAATTTCTTTCGAAATAATCTGAAACCACGCATTTTGAAAACGAAGCGATACTAAATAATCCGACTTAGTATCGCCTCGTTATCAAAACGTGTGATTTTATTTTATCTGCTGGAATTGTGAGGGCGGAACAATAAATATACAGCAAAATGTATTAATTATTCAGTTCTCACATAATGATAATGATAGATCTGTTGAATATTATTAAAACTTAAATTAGAGGTAAGAAAAAAATTGTTACTAACAAACAGGGTCAATATGCCATCAAATAAAAAAAAATTGAGTAGCTACTTGTAATATTATTACCCAATTCCGAAAACAATTAAATTTTAGTTCCGAAACCAACCAACAGATGACGTTAAACACACTCCTAATTTATTCTAGAACATGTGATTTCAAGGAAAATCGTATTTTTTCTCGCAGCAAGGTCGCCAGAGGTCAAGGCGAGGCAAGGTCAGGTACAAAGCAACGAAAATAGTTCACTCCCCCGCACTGCGTAAGATATTAGCACAAATTGAACGTATACGGCCAATGGCGGCCTTTTCTTGACACTTGAAGTTAAAAAAAAGACTAATAGTGCGCGAGTCGATCAGGAAAATGGCGGAAAAAGATACAACGCTGTTTATTTTTTGTGACAAAACAATTTTTTACAGATTCTAACGCGTATTACTTTATTATTTGCACTTAGCTCGACGTTTTGGTTGCTTTTCAGCAAAATTATAAGCGGGATCAACAATCAACAATGAATATTTCAACGCCACTAGGTCAACAGTTTAAAATATCAATAGGTTATTACAACAATAATTTACGAATTCAATAGTTCATTAGATCAAAGTTAGTTCCGTCAACAATACACTATATTAATAGTTCATGGGATCAACATTTATATGGTAAATGACTTAAAATTTGTTACCGAGAAAAAGGAATTCAAATTCGTCACAAATATTATCAATATCGCTCCTAGTTATTATTTTTAATTTGAAAAGAACATTATTTTTTCAGTAATTCAAAAACAAGAAGTTATCGTAAGATATAATGACAAGATGAAACTACGATGAAATAATCAAATATGAATTTGACAAAAAAAATAGATTTACGTGGCGTGAGGTGAATGATTCATGATTCAAATTGTTTCGTTCTACACAATTTAGTTCAGTCATATTTTCGTTCGTATTTCATTCAGTTCTAAACTGTTTATTGCCTATCTAATCTGTGGTACGGTACCCGCCTTTTACAGGGTACTGTGTCTAAAAATTAATCATCTATACTCCATATTTTTGGGAAATTGACTATTTAAAATTCTGAAACGTATTTTTTTTTTACATTAACCTTCAATGAAAATTATACAATTTAAATTACATTAAAAAGTTAAGTAGCCTACTTTTTCTGCTCTCTACTACCTGATTGTCATGTGCAAACGAAATAGATTTCATTGCGAATTCATTCAAATACCTTAAGCACCGTTTAGCTTTATATTCTAGAATTTGGACCACCCCATCTCTTCCCATGCGGTGTCGTACAAGGCGACTAAGGGATAGGGTTGTTTAACATCAGACAGATATATAGACCCAGACTCCGTCGCAGATGCAGGCTCGAGTCAACAATAGTGCCCGAAATACTATAATAGGCTAGGAATACAATGATTGGTGCTTACATTGGGACCTAAACATAAACTGGCGAGATGTGGGTGCTAGCACCTCTGACTACCCCTTCGGAGATATAGGCGTGAGTTTATGTTATATTTGTGTTAAAGAAATTATATGAACAGTTGTTATATATCACGTTGATTAAATCTTTTGAACGATAATGAAATGAAATTAGACCAAATGAGTATAACAATATACATTATGAGACGCACCCGCCAATAAATGTATATATACATTTATTGGCGGGCGATATACCTATATATATATATTTCTATAACATTGGTCTCGTATTATATTACCTACCTCCGTATTTATTACTAATTGGCGTAATTTGGCCTTTGAAAAAATATAAGTGGGTAGTTAATAATATTTTTTCATAACGAAAGATGATATCGAGAAAAATAGGGCACAGCAGGGGGGGTACACGTGGAGACGTCCGACTGTGAAGGAACCCGTGTATATTTCTGTAGGAAGTAAGGGTCACCAGAGAAATAAATTATGTTGACTACCTCTGCGGCATAGTGATAGTACGCTACTCCCATTACGATCTGTCCTATGGCGATACTGACAGTATTGCTTACTTTTGCTGACAAGTAGGAGGAAGGGGGGGGGGGGGGGGGGGTAAACTTCATGCACAAATGTACACAGGCGGACTTAATGCCACAGGTTTACGTGCGCAAAATCCCCACGAATACGAACGCAAACGCATGCCGCCTGTGTCGTTTTTTTTTCCGAAGGTGAAGTTAACAGGCATATCCTTCGCACACCAGCCGACCTAGGGCCATCTCTCACGATCTGGCGCTCTCCTCGGGTGTGGGGACCACAGAGTTCCCAAATCGTCGCCGGAAACGACAGGCGGCTCCACCCGTCACCCTCAGGCCTGCGCTCATGGGGGGCGGAGGTCGTTCATCGACCTCCGACGCCCTACTTACGTTATACTTGAACTGCCCCTTATCTAAACGTAAACCATCTCGATGGGTTTTTTAATATGTTTTGAAGACCATAAACCGAAACCTAACCACTAGTCAGTTAGCCTAGTTTATTTACTTAATACTAGCTGACCCACCCCAGCTTCGCCCGGGGTATATTTTGAAGCTTTATATCCCATTGAGCCCGTATGTTTTAGTCTTCAAAATATGTATGAAAAATTGTCGGAATTGTTAACATTTATTATCAATGCTCCGCTCCCTTAAGTAGTAGCGTGATGATATATAGCCTAAAACCTTCCTCGATAAATGGACTACCCAACATTGAAAGAATCATTCAAATCGGACCAGTAGTTCCAGAGATTAGCGCGTTCAAACAAACAAACAAACAAACAAACTCTGCAGCTTTATAATATTAGTATAGATGTGTTTTTATTATCTCGGTAGTCTAATGGTATGGGTAATGGACTGCTGAGACGAGGTCTTGGGTTCGATCCCAGGTTTTATCATGGCACACACCAATAACTTTTCGATGCTTTTCGAAGTTATGCGTGTATTTATCGCAGGTTTATAAGTGTCCGGTTAATGGCAATAAGCTCGCCACCTATTACATAAACATAAACTGGCGATATGTGGGTGCTAGCACCTCTGCCTACCCCTTCGGGGATATAGGCGTGAGTTTATGTTATGTTATGTTTTTTATAAAAACTCGCTACAAGATTGTTTACCCATACTTAAGTACCTCACCGAATGGAGTATTAATTACGGAAAAAATGCTAGGAGAGTGAACTTCAAGCTTCAAAGTACAAAATTTAGGTGCCACCGGGATAATTCGTACTAAGAAGACCTTGTAAGTTTGAATCATTCACGCAATTAAATCAGCCATTTTGTCATATGACGTAATGTTGTGTAATTTCGAAATAATATGCAATTCATTGTTTATCTATTCTTGAAGCATGTTTTTTTTTTTGCATAAACATAAAACATAAACTCACGCCTAAATCCCCGAAGCGGTAGGCAGAGGTGCTAGCACCCACATTTTGCCAGTTTATGTTTAGGTCCCAATGTAATAGGTGGCGAGCCTATTGCCATTAACCGGGCACTTATAAACCTGCGATAAATACACACAAAACTTCGAAAAGCAGCGAAAAGTCATTGGTGTGTGCCATGGTAAAACCTGGGATCGCACCTGAGACCTCGTCTCAGCAGTCTATTACCTATACAACTAGGCTACCGCCGTCATCTACCCAAGTGCGACCGGCGTCAGTCGGCGTGAGATGTCGTGCGGTGTTCCACAGGGATCGGTTCTCGGGCCGCTACTGTGGAACATTGGATACGACTGGGTGCTTCGCGGTGAGCTTGCGGACGGCGCCGCCGTCACGTGCTATGCAGACGACACGCTAGTGACGGCGAGCGGGGCTACACACCGCGAAGCGATCCTGAGGGCCACGACCGCGGTTGCTCAAGTCGTGGAACGGATCCGGCGGCTGGGCCTTGAGGTGGCTTTGCATAAATCCGAGGCCATGTTCTTTCATGGACCTCGGCGCACGCCACCACCTGGTTCCAGTCTCACAGTGGGAGGCACTCTCATCGGCATCAAGCCCCAGATGAAATATCTGGGGCTCGTGCTCGACGGCCGGTGGGACTTCGGGAAGCACTTCCGAAGTCTGGGCCCCAAATTGGCGGGCACAGCCAACGCTCTGGCGCGGCTACTGCCCAACCTGAGGGGCCCGGAGGACTCCTGCAGGAGACTCTACGCGGGTGTCGTGCGGTCCATGGCCCTGTACGGGTGTCCCGTGTGGGCGGACACCCTGAGTGATCGGCACATGCTCCTGCTGCAGCGTCCGCAGCGGAAGCTGGCGTGCCGCATCATAAGGGGGTACCGCACGATATCATTCAACGCGGCGAGTCTCCTCGCCGGATCCCCACCATGGATCCTGGAAGCGAGATGCCTTTCGGCGCTATACCGGTTCCGAAGGGCGGCGCGGGAGCGGGGTCACGATCCCGAGCCCGAAGAAATTCGGGCCGTGAGATCCCGGCTCCACAGGGAAATGGTGGCGGAATGGGAGAGACGACTTGGGCAACCAAGCGCAGGGCACGCCGTAGTAACGGCGGTAAGACCCATCATGGGGGAGTAGCTAGAGAGGCCACACGGCAGCCTCTCGTACCGTCTGACGCAGATGATCACCGAGCACGGATGCTTCGGAAAGTATCTGCGTCGGATGCAGAAAGAGCCAACGTCCGAGTGCCATCACTGCGACGCGAGCGAGGACTCAGGTCCGCACACGCTCACCGAGTGTCCGGCGTGGGAGACGCCGAGGCGGGAGCTTGTGGCGGCCCTGGGAGTGAGGGTTCTCACGCTCTCCACCTTGCTCGCGGCGATGGTTCGCTGCGCGGATGCGTGGGCGGCCGGCGCCTCCTTCTGCGAGCAAGTAATGCTCGTGAAGGAGGAGGCGGGGCGGGAGCGGCAGCGGGAGCGACGAAGGATCGCAAGACAAGCTGCCCGCGCACGAAGGCAACTCGGGCGTCGGAGGTCGATGAACGACCTCCGCCCCCCATGAGCGCCGGCCTGGGGGTGACAGGTGAAGCCGCCTGTCACCCTGGCAGAAGCAGGCCGCGGCGGTGGCGCGCGTGGCGCGCCTCCCCGTTTCCGGAGACGAGTTGGGGACTCTGTAGTCCCCACACCCGAGAAGAGGGCCATATCGTGAGAGATGGCCCTGGGTCGGCCGGGGTGCGAGGGATATGCCTGTCAACCTCACCTTCGGCAACCAAAACGACCCACAGGCGGCGTGCGTTTTAGTCGGTTCGAGTCCGACATAACCTCCTCCACCGGCTCCGGCGGGGAGGTATCCGTGGGGATTTTGCGCACGTAAAAAAAAAAAAAAAAAACTAGGCTACCGCAGTAACAACTAACTAACAAGAATATAACTTATTAAAGTTTCCTAATTATACTAGGTATCGGGATTTCTCGCGAATTATATCTTGGAACATACTATTTCTGCCGACGTTTCGGATGCGTTCAAGACCCGTGGTCACGACGACGACACGAGTCAAGTCGTGACCACGGGTGCTGCAACTGGTGTTCCACACGACCATAGGCCACGGTAACCACTTTACATCACGTGGGCCGTGTGCTTTTCTGCTACCTAATTGATATAAAATAGGCGTATTGATAAAGAGACCGATTGTAATTTATTTACATACATACATATAATCACGCCTTTATCCCCGGTAGGTTAGGCAGAGGTGATTTAACACCCACATTTCACCAATAATTGTATTCGGTCCCACGTAATAGGGGCAATTCCGGGCACTATAGCTGACTCGAGCCATACATCTGAGTCTGAGTCTGGGCTGTACATATCCGTCTGATGTTAAAGCCCTATCCCTTAGTCGCCTTGTACGACACCGCATGGGAAGAGATGGGGTGGTCCTAATTCTATCTGTCGGGATCTATAACATAACATAAACTCATAATATATAATATCCCCGAGGGGGTAGGCAGAGGTGGCGAGCCTATTGCCATTATCCGGGCACTTATAAACCTGCGATAAATACACACGTAACTTCGAAAAGTATCGAAAAGTCATTGGTGCGTGACATGGTAAAACAAGGATCGAACCCCGCATCATAAGGGGGTACCGCACGATATCCTTCAACGCGGCGAGTCTCCTCGCCGGATCGCCACCATGGATCCTGGAAGCGAGATCCCTTTCGGCGCTATACCGGTTCCGAAAGGCGGCGCGGGAGCGGGGTCACGATCCCGAGCCCGAAGAAATTCGGGCCGTGAGATCCCGGCTCCACAGGGAAATGGTGGCGGAATGGGAGCTACGACTTGGGCGACCAGGCGCAGGGCGCGCCGTAGTAGCGGCGGTAAGACCCATCATGGGGGAGTGGCTAGAGAGGCCACACGGCAGCCTCTCGTACCGTCTGACGCAGATGATCACCGAGCACGGATGCTTCGGCAAGTATCTGCGTCGGATACAGAAAGAGCCAACGTCCGAGTGCCATCACTGCGACGCGAGCGAGGACTCAGGTCCGCACACGCTCACCGAGTGTCCGGCGTGGGAGACGCCGAGGCGGGAGCTTGTGGCGGCCCTGGGAGTGAGAGTTCTCACGCTCTCCACCTTGCTCGCGGCGATGGTCCGCTGCGCGGATGCGTGGGCGGCCGGCGCCTCCTTCTGCGAGCAAGTAATGCTCGTGAAGGAGGAGGCGGGGCGGGAGCGGCAGCGGGAGCGACGAAGGATCGCAAGCCAAGCTGCCCGCGTACGAAGGCAACTCGGGCGTCGGAGGTCGATGAACGACCTCCGCCCCCCATGAGCGCCGGCCTGGGGGTGACAGGTGGAGCCGCCTGTTACCCTGGCAGAAGCAGGCCGCGGCGGTGGCGCGCCTAGCGCGCCTCCCCGTTTCCGGGGTCGAGTTGGGGACTCTGTAGTCCCCACACCCGAGACGAGGGCCAGATCGTGAGAGATGGCCCTGGGTCGGCCGGGGTGCGAGGGATATGCCTGTCAACCTCACCTTCGGCAACCAAAACGACCCACAGGCGGCGTGCGTTTTAGTCGGTTCGAGTCCGACATAACCTCCTCCACCGGCTCCGGTGGGGAGGTATCCGTGGGGATTTTGCGCACGTAAAAAAAAAAAAAAAAAAAAAAGGATCGAACCCAAGACGTCGTCTCAGCAGTCCATTACCCATACCACTAGGCTATTTAATAAGATAAAAGACATAGGGTCATGTCTGCAAGCACATGCTGAAAAAAAATTTGAAGAAAGAATGAACGTTTTAACGTTTTAATGACCGAACGAAATCGACAGCTGAATCCTTTTTGAGATTTAAATATTTCAAGCTTTAAATTTCGTGACGAAGCAACCGGGACCGACGCGACGGCTTAACGTGACGTGCTCTTCGAGTCACGGCCAGACCAGACAGACTATATTCATGCATACAAATATTTGAGCGGGGATCCAAAACACGCCTTTAAGAGGGGCTATTCAGGGCATCAGAAGATTTCTTCATGGTCGGCAGCGCGAGCGTAACACTCCTGGTGTTGCATACGTCCAAAGGCCATGGTAACAGCTTCCCATCAGGTGGGCCGTGTGCTTATCTGCCAACTAAGTGGTATAAAAAAATAAAAAATACCGCCACACCACAGAGGCTGTTAAAGACATGCCTTTATAGGTAGTTAATTCCTCGCTATAAATATACAGCTGTTCGATTTAGTTTATTTAAGTTTCCAACACGTGTTGTCTTGTTAATCACTGTTTATCACTTTCGTTCTCAATACATACGGTACTTTCTTGAGGCGCAATTGGCACAGAGCCCAGATATATTTTGTATGCCCTATTTGGGGCGAATGTGTTATTTGTAGGAGCATGGTGTGATGTGGATGTGCGGGTCTCTAGGGCCTGATACTAACTGTAGATAGGTTAATGGTTGAAGAGTCGGTTTTGCGATTAAGAGGTATCGGATTCGAATCATAATTGTTACATTATAGATGTGATCCTACTCGTTACAAGTAATCTAGTTTAGCTAGAGGGGTTACTGGAAATACTAGTATTTTCGTTTATTAGCGTACCTATTTCGGTTATTATGGTACTAATTGGTGTTATTATGGTACCAATTACGGTTATTATGGTACCAATTTCGCTTGTTATGGTACCAAATTCGGTTATTATGGTACCAAATTCGGTTATTTTGGTACCTATATCGGTTATTACGGTACCAATTTTGGTAACTAGTTTCTAGTCTATCTCTACTTATACCGAAATATTTACGGTACCGATAAATAATATATATCTCATAAGCTTAACTCATAAAATAACTCATTTATTTATAAGAATATTACACGTCACATAAACACATATCAGCACACATAAGCACATATCAGCACACATAATATGTAGGTTTAAAGACATTGATTTCTCATAAAAACATAAAGTTCACTTAAAGTGAGATTTATAATAATTTAGAAACTTAGAATAAATGTTTTCCTCTATTCTGCCTACTTTAAATGATTACATTTGTTGTACATCGTTTTTGAGTTTACTCTTATACACATTCAAATTATCAATATTTTTGATGTTGTGAGGTAGTTTATTATAAAGTTGTGCTCCATCGAATAATATCTTTTTTTTACCATAGTTAGTACGTGAACGAATTAACTGAATATTGTCTCTGTTTCTTAGCAAGTGAATTGATTCCCTCTTAGATAACTGTATATTAGTTTGGATCGAATTTGTTGTAATATTTTAACTTAAATGCATGGTGATGGTTTGTAGTTTTTATAACTTTTTTGGATTAAAGTAATGTCAAAACCACTGTCCGGACGTCTCTGAAAATCAGCGCTGTCTGCCTGCACACAACGCGGACTGCATTAAGCTGAGAGGCGGCCTTTATTTCTACTTGGCTCTTGTCACAAATTGCTGCACTGTGTATATCTGTTTTCTTTATGCTAAGTAAAATAAAAATGTTTTCTTTCTTTCTTTCTTTCTTTCTAGGTCGTGTATATATATAGTTGTTTCATATTTAGTAATTTTGTTTCGTGATATATTTGGTTTGTTGGAGTCCGATAGTGATAATGAAATAGTGCTTTTGTGTCGATTAAATATCTCTGCTTATTTGTCAGTATTCAACGTTATACTCACAAAAGGTATTTTTGCTTGTCTGTCTGTTTAATTCTCTCTAAACTCATAAACTCACGCCTATATCCCCGAAGGGGTAGGCAGAGGTGCTAGCACCCACATTTCGCCAGTTTATGTTTAGGTCCCAATGTAATAGGTGGCGAGCCTATTGCCATTAACCGGGCACTTATAAACCTGCGATAAATACACACATAACTTCGAAAAGCATCGAAAAGTCATTGGTGTGTGCCATGGTGAAACCTGGGATCGAACCCGAGACCTCGTCTCAGCAGTCCATTACCCAAACGACTAGGCTACCGCGGCTGTCTGTTTGACTTGGCTAATCTCGGCAATAGTTAAGTCGATTTAAAAATCTGAACCTATATTATCAACGCAAAACAATCGTGTTTATTATAAAAGTTTACGATTTACATATTGGTATATTTCGGGTTACTTCAGGTCGTCAAGGGTGCCTGACCTAAACCTTTTGAACCCGGGCACTGAACGTCTGCGAGGGTCCCAGACGAGATTGAACAAAGGAAGGACATTACCTCAGAGAGCGAGGGCCAGACGACCGTTTCGTACCTCTGTATACTCTTTTTGGTTAGAAACTTAACTAAAGGCATCCATTGTATGTGTCCTATGTTTGGTGTGCAATAAAGAGTATTATTATTATTATTATTATTATTAAAGGCAAACAATCTTGATTTGTCTATTAATATCTTATATATACAAATGAACCTGGAATTCATTACCAGCTCACGTGTTTCCTTATTCCTACAGTCCCGGGGCCTTTAAGCGGGGCGTGAAAAAGCATCTGATGAGGCCGCCAAGCTGAGTGCCACCATTGTAGCACTTAGTGTCTGTAATGGTGACCCTCTTTCCTGAGACTTTGCCTTTAGCTTACCATCAGGCGAGGTGAGGTCAAGTTGGCGTGTCCTATATAAAAAAAAAAAAAAAGAAAAAAAAAGAAATTAGTGTTAGTTAAACTATTTATAAATGGCGCACATTGGGAGAGGCCTATGTCTAGCAGTGGACTGCCGTGGCCTGATTGATTGATTGATTGAAACTATTCATAACTGAAAAACGGCTGTAATGATTTGATAGAAAATTGATGGGGATGTAGCTTAGAACAAGGAGACGGACATTTGTTTTTATACCACTTAGGTGGCAAACAAGCGCACGGCCCACCTGATGGAATTCAGTATTCAGTATTTATTCATTAACAATTTTTACATTGTGTTTGAACATGGTTTGTACACATACATTGCATATACAAAAAAAAACATATAAGAAAAACAACAATCAAAAGCAGTAGAAAATATCATGACACGTAAAAACTGGTATCAGTATAAAATCTATTTATTAAATATCTCATCAACTGAATAATAACACCCTTGGAAAGTGGTTACCGTGGCCTATGGACGTGTGTAACACCAGAGGAGCCACACTCGAGCTGCCGACCCTGTAAGCACAGAGTTTCTGTGCCGTCAGTGTAGAAGACAAAGCAGGACAAGCCTTTAGTCATCTCACTGACAGCACAAATTCTCCAGTGAGCTCTGGCTACCCTACTCACCGCTGGGAACACAACCATCCCGCTCTACCTTCATCCTGTTGGACCACGTTTCCATGTGACATAAAACCTCATAAAAATCCCTATAAAACGTGGTATAACAAAAACGCATCTGACTTCGAATAACAAAACGCAAATGATAGCTAAACGTTATTTTATCTCATCATCATCCTCCTGCCCTTATCCCAAGATTATTTGGGGTCGGCGCAACATGTGTTCTTTTTCCATTCATCTCTAGTTGCAGTCATTTCAACATTCACTCCCTTCTTAACCATGTCATCTTTCACACAGTCCATCCACCTCATTGTAGGTCTCCCTCTCCCCTTGTAGCCATCCACTTCCATAGTTAGTACCTTTTTTACGACATTACTTTCATCCCTACGCATTACATGCCCGCACCAGGACAGACGATTTCCTCGTAGCTTGTCTGTGATTGGTGCTACTCTCAAACTTCCTCTAATATTTTCAATCCTAATCTTTATTATTAATAAACGTTATTTTATCTAAGTTAATCTCATATTTATGTTAAGTATGGTTGAAAATTTGATAATTAGAAATTTATTTTAATATCTATTTAATTAGTATTAATCAGGCACTCGAAAAAAATGTTCCCCACAAAATAAATATATAAAACTAGCTGACCCACCCCAGCTTCGCCCGGGGTATATTTTAAAGCTTCATATCCCTTTAAGTCTTCAAAATATGTATGAAAAATTGCCGGATTTGTTAACATTTATTATCAACGCTCCGCTCCCTGAAGTAATGGCGTGATGATATATAGCCTAAAACCTTCCTCGATAAATGGACTACCCAACACTGAAAGAATCATTCAAATCGGACTAGTAGTTCCAGAGATTAGAGCGTTCAAACAAACAAACAAACAAACTCTGCAGCTTTATAATATTAGTATAGATAAAATACTGCACCATCTATAAGGTTGACTGTTGGATAATGCCTGTGGCGTTAAGACCGCCTGTGTACATGTGTGCATGAAGTTTAAATAAATAAATAATAAATAGGTACAGCACATAGGTTTGAGTTGTTGTTGATGGAAAGTGGTTACCGTGGCCTATGGACATGTGCAAAGCAAAGGGAGTCACACTCGCGCTGCCAACCCTGTAAGAACAGAGTTTCTGTGCCGTCAGTTTAAAAGACAAAGCAGGACAAGCTTTTTTTTTATACCGCTTAGTTGGCAGACGAGGGCCCACCTGATGGGAAGCGGTTACCGTGGCCTATGGACGTATGCAACACCAGGGGTGTCACACTCGCGTTGCCGACCATGAAGAAACCTTCTGATTTTGGTCTTCCCACTGACAGTACACTCTGCCTGTTGTGTCATTCTATTTTTGGTCATTTAAGGGTCAATCGGTAGCAATCAAACATTTTATTTCTGATCCAGACCTTTTTGTAACCGCACAAAACAAAACGATAATTTCTTCAAACATTAATAATCAATAAATAACATCAGCAACATTCATGATATTGCTCTATGGTACAAGGGCACGCATCTAGGTCATAGAACAGCTGTTAGTGTAGTACTTAAATGACTGGGTGCCAATCCTGCATTCGCGGCCTTGATTCCGATAACATATGGTGTAGTGGATTTTGTGGTTGGTCACAAGTGGGTTTGAGCCATAAACAGACAAACTTCCTTCCTATCTATTAATTTTATATGAAATTGTAATAATGTCGTGTCTGTACATTGTAGATATTAAAAAAAACGGTCAAGTGTGAGTCGGTCTCGCGCATTATGGGTTCCGAACAAAACCGTTTTGAAGAGCGAACTTATGCTACATAAACGGTAGGTATATCTTTTTATCCGACTGCCAAGAAGAGTTATGTATATTGAGCATTTTTATTTCATTCATATGTATGTATGTAATATTCTTTATTACCTTATATATTCCAAACTACTAGACGGATTTTGTTCTTAGATAGGCGACGCGAAGAAAAAATAAATAGGCCGCTGTAATACGCTATAATTTACATACATATATATAATCACGCATTTATCCCCGAAGGGTTAGACAGAGGTCGAATTAATACACATTTCACCAATCATTGACTTCGGTCCCACGTAATAGGGGGTGAGCCTATTGCCGTCTTCCGGGCACTATTGTTCACTCAAGCCATGCATCGGAGTATAAATAAAAAAAAATTGTATACTGTAATATAGGCATCAAATTAAAGGGCTTTTTGCGAGGATTTCAAAATGGTATATCATAACCCCAATTTAATATAAAAAATAAATATTAAAAATAAAAATCCCAGCTGATGCTGAAAATATATTATATTAATTTTCTTTAGATTTATGATTGGCAAATGGTATTTTGATGTGGTTTTTTATGTTTGAAAGGTCTTGGGCTGACATAATCTTACAGACAGTTTATCGTGCTCTGCGAGACACGACCAGTCCAATGCAAATAGCCATATTTATAATTATTCATGCATACAAATATTTACAACGAGCGGGCATCGAACCCACGCCTCCTGCGTAGCAGTCTCGATCAATACCGGCCACACCATTGAGACTGGCTGACTATATCTCAATTCTTCAACTATTATAATAAAAAGAAATTCGTAAACAACATTCATTCATTTATTTTTTAAATCATTCGTGACAGCCATTACAATTTGAATACATGGCTTTTGTACCAAACCATACCACAGATTAACTAAATAGTTCAAGTCATACGGTGATCAAGCTTGAGGTGAATGTACTCCTAAAGCATAACGACGACTTTATTATTAGAAAAGTATATAAAACTACGCAGTTTAAACTTAAAGAGTTTTGAACGAAATATTATACAGAAAAATGTTGAACGAAGTACGATTTTTTTTAAAATTACCGTTACATTGACGTTTAAGAGTCCGAACGTGGAGTTTTTTTGACAGAATTTAATTTAGATTTTTGATATTAAAATCAATGATATTAATTTTTAGGTGACAGATAAGCACACGGCTCACCTGATGGATAGTGGTTACCGTGGCCTATCGACGAGTGCAGAAAAATGTTGAACAAGGTGCGATTTTTTTTTTAAATTACCGTTACACTGACGTTCAAGAGTCCAAACGTGGAGTTTTTTTGACAGAATTTAATTTAGATTTATGATATTAAAATCAATGATATTATTTTTTTATACCAATTAGGTGACAGATAAGCACACGGCTCACCTGAAGGAAAGTGGTTATCGTAGCCTATCGACGAGTGCAACACCAAGGGAGTCACATTCGCCGCATTCGCGCCGCCGATCCCTTTGTTGGGGGTTTTTATTTAACATATACAGATTATGTCAACCCCATCGTACCCTGTACCGGTAACACTTTCTTTTTTCAATTCTTTCCAATTGGTCACATCCAGCCCATTCAGTTTCAAGTCACTCACTAAATTTTCAAATTATTAAAACCATTTAAATTTAAAAAAATAAATTATTATATACAATTACATATAATCACGCCTTTATCCCCGAAGGGTTAGGCAGAGGTGAATTAATACCCACATTTCAACAATTATTGAATTCGGTTCAACATAATAGGGGGTGAGCCAATTGCCGTATCCCGGGCACTATTGTTGACTCAAGCCATTCATCTGAGGCTGATTCTGGGCTGTATATTATCGGTCTGATGTTAAACAGCCCTATCCCTTAGTCGCCTTGTACGACACCGCATGGGAAGAGATGGGGTGGTCCAAATTCTACTTTGTCGAGGTTTTTTTTTCTTTTTTTTTTTACAGTATACAGGCACAAGTAATTTACAGTTTTATAAACACTTGGTATAGAAAACATTGATTGACGTGGAAAATTAATAAATATTATGAATAATGAAATATGCAAATTTAAACAAGGAAATAGTGTGTTTTGTATGTAAATTGATTTATAACTTATGTTTGTATACCTGCGCGTACGCATATCTGTCGCCTGTAACGCTATAGTTATCGGCAAACTTAGTGAAGCTTCATTACCGTTTGAAAAAGTAGTAGTTTAGACAAGTAGTAATTCTGTATTTTTAAATAAACAAACATACATACATATAATCACGCCTTTATCCCTGCAGGGTTAGGCAGAGGTGACTTAACACACACAGTTCACCAATAATTGTATTCGGTCCCACGTAATAGGGGGTGAGCCTATTGCCGTGTTCCGGGCACTATTGTTGACTCTAGCCATGCATCTGAGGCTAAGTCTGGGCTGTATATATCTGTCTGATGTTAAACAGCCCTATCCCTTAGTCGCCTTGTACGACACCGCATGGGAAGAGATGGGGTGGCCCTAATTCTACTCTGCCGGAAACCACAGGGCTCTTCTGTATTTTTCTGTAGTTAAAATAAATTATTTAACTAAGCTTACTAAATTAAGAATGGTAAAAGAGTGGTAAAAGTCGCCTGTGTTCTTATTTTATTGTTTTTATTTATTTTTAATCATCCAATCTATAATAGTAAATTATTTGACTTAAAGTTCCAAGATATAACAACCGCGGTAGTCTAGTGGTTTGGGTAATGGACTGCTGAGACGAGGTCTCGGGTTCGATCCCAGGTTTCACCATGGCACACACCAATGACATTTCGATGCTTTTCGAAGTTATGTGTGTATTTATCGCAGGTTTATAAGTGCCCGGTTAATGGTAATAGGCTCGCCACCTATTACATTGGCACCTAAACATAAACTGGCGAAATGTGGGTGCTAGCACCTCTGCCTACCCCTTCGGGGATATAGGCGTGAGTTTATGTTATGTTATTTGACTATTGAATGTTATGACGCCACAATAAATTATTTTATATTAAATAATTATTTATTTATAGACAGCTTCTATGGCGGTAGTGAACGGGGCCGCTACGGAGGAAGCGCGGGTTCGATCCCAGCGTTGTGCAAATATTATTTTTAAACTTTCACGATGTGAATTCATAATTATACTAGGTATTGGGACTTCTCGCGAATTATATCTTGGAACTTACTATTTCTGCCGAACCAAGCCGAGCCTAACCGTTCATAAGTGTAATGGTGGGTAGGCGCACAAAAAATGTTCCCCGCATACATCTCGACACTCGAAAACTAGTCAAGTCGTGACCACGGGTGCTGCAACGCGTCCGAAACGTCGGCAGAAATAGTAAGTTCCAAGATATAATTCGCGAGAAGTCCCGATACCTTTTTTTTTTTTTACGTGCGCAGAATCCCCACGGATACCTCCCCACCGGAGCCGGTGGAGGGGACTCGAACCGACTAAAACGCACGCCGCCTGTGGGTCGCTTTGGTTGCCGAAGGTGAGGTTGACAGGCAAATCCCTCGCACCCCGGCCGACCCAGGGCGATCTCTCACAATCTGGCCCTCTTCTCGGGTGTGGGGACTACAGAGTCCCCAACTCGTCCCCGGAAACGGGGAGGCCACCGCCGCGGCCTGCTTCTGCCAGGGTGACAGGCGGCTCCACCTGTCACCCCCAGGCCGGCGCTCATGGGGAGTCCCGATACCTAGTATAATTAGTGCAAATATTTATGAATATGGGTATTTGCATTGGTCTGGTCGTGCCTCGTAGAGAACGTTAATCCATGGGTCCAGGTTGCCATACGAACATCTATGGCACTCGTTACGAGGAGTTGGAGCCCTAAAAAGTCCAAGAACTGGTCTATATTCAATGATTCGATATCGCCTTCGGGTTGTGGAGATAATATGGCAGTCGCTCCTAGAAAAGTCGACATACCAATAAAAAGCAACAAACTGACCCCAAACATTGGATAGTGATAACTTCTGCGAGGTCGACCCTGCTTCCCCAGGCTGACGTCACGAGTAGTCACGACACGGTAAAAGCTATTTATATGTTGAATAAGAATAGACCTTATCTCATTTAGCATAAAGTTGAAATTTCAATGACATAATCATAGAAACAAAACTAGGACACAGATTCTGCTAATTGACAACCACTGACTGACACTGTAAAAAATTATAGACTTTATTTATATTACCGTAAAGTTCAAAATAAAATGAAAGAATTGATTATTTTTTTTTAATTCACTTTACAAGATAGAAGACTGTCTCTGTGGCGTAGCGGTAGAACTTGTGACTGCTACGCAGGAAGCACGGGTTCAATTCCTTGTTTGCACGAATATGTATAATTGCATTGGTCTGGGTGTTTCTATGTATAATATTATGTAATTACAAAAAGAAAATATCTAAGTATGTTTATCCGCATTCTAGATCCCATAACACAAGCTAGTTAAGCTATGCTTACCATGGGTCTAGATAGCGTTGTGTAGAATGTTGTAGAATTTTTTTAATTTTTTTAATTTTCGACAAGATGGCCGATTTTGCTTTCGTCCGTGTGTCTGTTTGTTTGTCAGTTCCGGTCTAGAGGGCGAATTTCTTAACCTATTGATTTAAAACACAACTTTTGTCAAAAGCTTTTTTGATAAGAAGGAAAATGGAGGCGAAAAGGTTGAAAATTCACTGAAGCGTTTTTTAAGAACGGGTCATCATTATTTTGGAACATATGTGTTTTTTTTTATACCACTTAGGTGGCAGATAAGCACGCGGCTCACCTGGTGGAAAGTGGTCACCGTAGCCTATGGACGTTTGTAACACCAGAGGAGTCACAGTCACGCTGCCAACCCTGTAAGCACAGAGTTTATGTGCCGTCAGTGTAGAAGACGAAGCAGGACAAGCCTTTAGTCTTCCCACCGGCAGCACAAATTTTCCAGTGAGCTCTGGCTACCCTACTCACCGCTGGGAGCACAACAGAAAGAAGAACAAAAGAAGATATTTATTGTTTTTTTAAGGATATCAGATTTTTTTTTTATACTACTTAGGTGGCAGACAAGCACATGGCCCACCTGATGGAAAGTGGTTACCGTGGCCTATGGACGTTTGTAACACCAGAGGAGTCACAGTCGCACCTGCCAACCCTGTAAGTACAGAGTTTCTGTGCCGTCAGTGTAGAAGACAAAGCAGTACAAGCCTTTAATCTTCCCACCGACAGCACAAATTCTCCAGTGAGCTCTGGCTACCCTACTCACCGCTGGGAACACAACACGAAGTTATTATAACCGCGGTATTCTGTAGGGCGGAGGTACTTCCCCGGTCGGACTGCTCAATTGGGCGGAAATAGCGCCGTTTCCTACCTCCTTATATACTTATATATAGATTTGATTAAGGGTATCAAAAAATATGGCAAGAGGTGTTCCTAAGGTCTACTGTTCAAAGAACTACTAGTTTTACACTGTAACAACATAACGATAAAGTCTAAAATAATAAACGACATTTTTTGCATTGTCTGTGGTTATGGCAAAGGTTGACAGTTAGCAGAGTGGGTTATTTAAATTTCAATTTTAGTTCCATGAGCATAAGGTATATTCTTATTCGACAAATACCCTTACATGTACCTATTATGCATGTTGATAAACCCAGATTTTTTTTTATGCAGTCACGTCAAAATAATGGCCAGGATTCATAAAAAACATTGCGATATAGTCATATTCCAATTTCAAAAACAATAAATAATACATTCGCTTAGCAGACGCCATAGCTAACCAGAAAATTAATATTTATCACTGGCAACACAGAAAACATACGTCAATGTAAACAACAGTGTATAAATAATTTAAATTTTAAACTAAATATATTCTGTCTAGTATAAAATGACCTGTATTGAATATTTTGTTCACCAAAGAGTTTCATGTTATTGTCACATACATACATATATATATGTATGTATGTGACAATAACATGAAACTCTTTCACGCTTTTATCCTCGAAGAGTTAGACAGAGGTGAATGAACAACCACATTTTACTAGTAATTGTTTTCGGCCCTACGTAATAGGGGGCGAGTCAATTGCCGTCTTCCGAGTACTATTGTTGACTCGAGACTTGTTTCTGTGCATGAGTCTGAGCTATATATATATCTGTCTGATGCTAAACAGCCCTATCCCTTAGTCGCCTTGTACAACACCGCATGAGACGAGATGGGGTGGTCCAAATTCTACTCTAAGGGAACCACGTCATGTTATTGTTCCCGGTATTTATCTGTGGTTTCCGGTTGCCGCGTGGTTTCCGGCTGAGTAGAATTAGGGCCACCCCATCTCTTCCCATGCGGTGTCGTACAAGGCGACTAAGGGATAGGGCTGTTTAACATCAGACAGATATACAGCCCGGACTCAGCCTCAGATTCATGGCTCGAGTCAACAATAGTGCCCGGTATACGGCAATAGGCTCACCTCCTATTACGTGGGACCGAATACAATTATTGGGTGTTAAGTCACCTCTGCCTAACCCTCCATGTATAAAGGCGACATTATATGTATGTATGTATATCTTAACAGCAAGTTGCGACAGAAACGAGACCCTGAGTGCCCTGACGCGGAGATTGGTTTGATACAATAACATGTGCTCCATCGCCGCAGTGCCCCGTGCTATTGTCAAAAGACACCTAAAAAACGCGTACCGGTCAAGATTATAATTATGTCGGAAACTATACTATTTACTAGTTCGTCAGCAGGCATGCATGTTTTAATGCAAAACAAAGGCAATTTAACAAGATTTGTGGTGGTCTCCTTCAGTTCACGAAATTGCTTTCTTTTTATACATCTTAGGTGTCAGAAAAGCACACGGTCCACCTGATGGAAAGTGGTTACCGTGGCCTATGGTAACACCATAGGAGCCACACGCGCGCTGCCGACCCTTTAAGCGCAGAGTTTCTGTACCGTCAGTGTAGAAGACAAAGCAGGACAAGCCTTGAGTCTTCCCGCTGACAGCACAAATTCTCCAGTGAGCTCTGGCTACTATACCCACCGCTGGAAACACAAGAAGTTATTATGGCCACGGTATGCTGTAGGGCGGAGGTACTTCCCCAGTCGGACTGCTCAATTTGGCGGAAATACCGCCGTGTCTTACCTCCTGACTTGGTGTTGATATAAATTTCAGAATAGATTAACCTAAACTAAGATAAATAAACAGATAATTGAAACTCACCTCTTGTGTCAGCTCGTCTCCTGTATGGTGACCCTCATCCGGCTCCATCTTAACATCAGGACCATCGCTGGACAAATCCATATCACTAACACCACTGGAACTAGCTGTGAAACTAGTGCTAGCTCTTTCTCGCTTCACATTCAACACTAACTCTTCTTCGAACATCGGAGCTAGCTCGTAGACTTCAGCATCTAACGGCGTATTCTCCATTAAATACTGTTCAAGGTTCTCTTGCTGTTGTTTCACATCCAAATATTCCAGATCAGGCTTCGATTCCTTAACCTCATCTCCATATTCTTGTAAATCAGCTAAATTCTGCTGAAATACTGAATTATCATCACCAAGATCCATTTCTGATTTCGTATTGAAATACGGCATGAAATCAATGGCGTTATCACTGTACAAATCATCGCTTTCTTCCTCTTTCTTGACACGAACTTCAAAATTAGGCTCTTCATCTTCAGTCTTAATCTGCATCTCGGCAGGTTGCACCAAAAACTCGCTCACGTCAAACGATCTGCTAGCTATTTCAGCAAAAACATCAGACTCGGTGTGGTTGTTAAGAAAATCAGGTGATAGAGTAACAACAGCATCAGGAAGACTTTCTTCGTCATTGTCAACCTCTTCTATTTCAACTTTTATCTCCTGAGCTACATTATCGTCGGCCGACACTGAGTCTTCAGCATTTTCAGCGACCGACGCCGTCGCCAGCACGGGCGCGACTGTGTCAGTCGCCACGTTATTTAGTAAATATGTATGAAGCACAGGTCTGTTATGCCACATCCGGTCATTATATTCTAAATCAGAATTTCCATATCGACCTAGGGAATTCAATTCCTCGAACAGCTCTCGTTCATAGTTTATCAGAATGTTGTCCAGAGATTTGGGATGGACAAACCTTGGTCTGATCAGCGTCCGGGCTTCTTGCTCCAAAGACCAATCGGAGCCGTTCGATATATGAAGTCCGGCAATCATTTGCTGAGTCTCTCTCTCCAAATAGTCGTTTGGATCTACCTTCAAGAGGCTTAACACCAACGCTATACGTAAAAGCTCGTCACCATACAGCTTCTTCAAAGAAATCATGATTGTTTATAAACTATTGAGCACAATTGAGATCAAATTTTGATAGTAATACTAATAGCTATATAGTCCTTGGTGTTTTGCTAAAATTTCTTGACTTCTTGCGTCTTTTTTCCGACATTTTGACAATCTGTCACTTGCGCACTGATTTTCTTAGAGTCATTTTTATATTTAGATACATTTTGAACTTATTGAATTTAAACGTTTTAACTTTATTCCTGGCTCTCTGCCAGCCCACTACACTGTTCGTCGCAATGTTTACACTGAAATATGATAAACTTTGGTACAGCAGTCCTTATAATATTTTTACTTTATAACAATAGTTAATGCGTTAAAAGAATTTCGTTAAAAAAATTTACTTGACGGAATAATTTTGCATAAGTTTTATAGTGCTAATCAAATCAAATCAAATCAAATGCATTTATTGTTTGTCACAGGTAATAAATGCATTTGATTTGATTTGATTTGATTAGCACTATAAAACTTATGCAGTCCTTTGGTAGTGTGTTTGAATTAAGTTAATTATAGCATCTGATCTAAGGTAGACAAAGATAGACAGCCTCCACGGCGTGGTGGTAGTGAACGCAACTGCTAAGCAGGAAGCACGTATTCGATTCCAGGTCAGTGCAAATATTTGTATGCAATGAATATGAGTGAATGCAGTAGAAATGCGTGCGTTGCGAAGTATGTGTGGATTGACTTTTAGAGTGAGAAATAGCGTGATAAGAGAGCGATGTGAAGTGATAGAAGATTTAGTGATGAGGATTTGGAGAGGAATGTTAAGATAGTTCGGTCATGTTGAGCGAATGAATGAAAGAAGACTAACGAAACAGGTGTATAAGGCGAGTGTGGATGGTACCGTCGGAAGGGGAAGACCTAGGCGCACTTATGGACCAAATCGGGGAAGATTTAAAAAAGGGGCAGGTCAGGAGTACTCTAAGCCGACGAGCATGCATGAAGAATGTAATAAGATTGAATGTAGCGAGAGTAGTATGTCAGGATCTTAGCAAATGGAGATCCGTGGTCTCTGCCTATGGGAGACAGACGTGATTTTATGTATGTATGTATATGACTATTTGCATAAGTCTGGTCGTGTCTCATCTCTCTCTCATCTCTCATAAACTCACGCCTATATCCCCGAAGGGGTAGGCAGAGGTGCTAGCACCCACATTTCGCCAGTTTATGCTTAGGTCCTAATGTAATAGGTGGCGAGCCTATTGCCATTTACCGGGCACTTATAAACCTGCTGGTCGTGTCTCAGAGAACACGTTAAGCGTCCAGGTGCCATACGAACATCGTTACGTGTATTTTGTGCCCTAAAGGGTCCAAGTACTGGTCTAACTGCAATGCTTCAATGTCGTCAATGGGTTATAGAGTTCAGATGTCAATTACTTCGCAAAAATATCGAAGTACAGCCTAACACGTAGTTAGACTGGACAAAATGGCGTCCAGATTCCGAGGTGAAAGCGGATGCGACTGGGATTAACGCTAGGATGAAAAAATATCTAAGGTGTTATATGTTTTTTTTACGTGCGGAAAATCTCCACGGATATGGCTGTTTAATATCAGACAGATATATACAGCCCAGACTCAGACTCTGATGCATGCCTTGAGTCAACAATAGTGCCCGGAAAACGGCAATAGACTCACCCCCAATTACGTGGGACCGAATACAATGATTGGTGAAATGTGGGTGTTAATTCACATCTGCCTTTGGGGATAACATACAAACAAACATACATATAATAACGTCTTTATCCGTCCAGTGAGCTCTGGCAAACCTACTCACAAAAACTTTTCAATAATCGATCGATTTTGGAATTACAATATGACCGCTCTCGGCGCAACGATACATTATTTGACATTGTCAAAAGTTTTACAATTCAAGTGGGTGATTTAAAATTCAAATAGAGAACACAAACATAGATGGTCGTCAACGATATTCTAAATTCGAATTTCTATAAGTTTTATTTTAAACTAGCCTATGCCCGCGGGTTTGCTTACGTGATATCGGATTTTACTACTTTTGGTCATTCTCCGGGTTGAATCAAATAAATTTTAATTCTGACTAAAAAACCCAGAAGAGACCTGGAAAGGCCAACAACATATAAAATAATTATCATAATATGTTCAGTAATTGTTGCGTCTATCGGGAACATATAGATCAAAATGCCAAAAATAAATGCGAAATTCTCTCTCTCTTTCTCTCTCTCTCTCTTCGTCTGTCTATTACTGGCTTTCGCGCCTAAACCACTGAACCAATTATCATAAAATTTGGTGAAGAGCTAAATTAGACTTTGGGAAAAGAGATTTGCAAGCTAATTAGACTTTGGGAACAGACAGGCTATATTTGATTGCGATAACCGACATCCTTGCGAGTGGAGCCGCAAGAAACAGCTAGTATATATAACCCAAGTATTTATTTTAATATCTCCAATATACAGACACTACTATTATACAATTTATATAATAGTACAGATAGTTTTAAAATGGCGTCGTCGAATCATTTTTCACATTGAAGCATAAGTAAATTTAAAAGTAAAATTTTGAAATAAAAACCGAGGGGAACAAAAGAAGGATGTTTTTTTGTTTTGTTTTTTTTTTTGCGTTCGGGCGATTCTGCTGTTTATATTATGGGAAACAAATAGCTCACTCAGAATGAATGATTTGTAGATAAGTTAGAATAAAATAAAATAAAGAATACCCCGTCACAAAAAAAAGCTCCCAAAAAGTAGATAATAAATTGTGTTGGTAGTTCTAGTAATATTTTGATTCTAGTGTTGCCATGTAAGGGGACCCTAACTGGTAAAGCAATACGACATAACTAACGGTACGATCCAAGACCATGTCCTTTTTCAATGTTTTATCTGTATATCAGTATCAATTTAATCAAAATCGTATCAGTCGTTTAAGCGTGGAAAATTAACAAAAAAAATTTTTTTATTATGATTTTCTTGACTTTCGCGATTATTATGTAGGTTAGCTCATCCATAGGCCATGATAATCACTTTCCATCAGGAGGAGCGTGTGCTTGTCTGCCCACCCAAGTGGTATACAAAAAATTTTCGTATAAGTAATATCAATAATATTAAAAGAATGTAAAATTTTGTAAAAAAAATTTTTATTATATCACGCGAAAACAGCTGAACAGATTCGGATGAAATTTATCACGGAGTTTTGTAACTTCTTTTCCCGGGAATAGATTCTGTGTCGTGGGAACTACTTACAGGCAAAACCGCAGGCAACAGCTAACAAACAGATACTACAACAATATTTACATATAAAGAATAATAATTACCTCATATTTAGCTTCTAATGAATTACATTAACCTTAACAGCACATATAGTGCAAGGAAAAAATAACTGTAATCAAATACAGATAAGGTTCAATATCGTTTGTAGTGCGAAAGAGTGTTATGACGAAAATTACTAGAAGCAAATGACCTATGGGAAAGTACGTAGACAGTATGTGCATAGAGAGTATACTAATATTAGTTAGACTAGCTGTGCTCCCGACTTCGTCTGCATGGACTTCTTTTTTTTTTTAACGTGCGGCAATCCACTCGGACTCCCCCAGCCGAGGCCAGCGGGGTGGTTATGTCGGGCCCGAACCGACTAAAACCGCACGGACGTCTTGGGCCATCTATTGTCGGGGGTGAGGTAGCCTCTGGCATATCTCATTTTTTTTCTGGCCATATAAGTAGCCTAAGTTTCGTATCCACAGTTAAAATTCGGTCAAGTGAAGACTAGCCGTTCCGTAGATAACCTATTACAAACAGACAATTTAAAAATGCCGCGTGGTTCCCGGTAGAGTAGAATTTGGGCCACCCCATCTCTTCCCATGCGGTGTCGTACAAGGCGACTAAGGGATAGGGCTGTTTAACATCAGACAAATATATACAGCCCAGACTCCGCCTCAGATGCATGGCTCAAGTCAACAATAGTCCTCGGAAGATGGCAATAGGCTCACCCCGAATTACGTGGGACCGAATTCAATGATTACTGAAATGTGGGTTTTAATTCACCTCTGCCTAACCCTCCGGGTTTAAAGGCGTGATTATACGTATGTATGTTATTTAAAAAAACATGCGCTTTTGTCAAACGCGTCGTGTATACACCCAATTAAAAGATTTTATTTTAACGTTACAAATAGACTCCATATTATTCATTTTAGGGTTACGTATCTCGAAAAGATAAACGGTGAAAAAGCTAGCTAGCTAAACGGAAGGTAGGACGCCCCTTAGCCAGATGGACGGACGATCTGAAAAAGGTAGCTGGGAGAGACTGGATGCGGAAGGCAGAAAAGTTAAAAAGTAAATTGTGCCAGAAAGGCTATTATAAAATCCAAGAATACTTGGATGATAAACAAGCTTGGAAATGAGCTGTTCGCTCAACTATGCTACTCAAGTAAATTTTTGTATTTAGATTAAGTAGACTAAGTATATGTTTGTAAATAGACCAAAAAAAAGAAACGCCCGCTGAGTTTCTTGCCGGAGTCTTCTCAGGTCGGGGCCGCGCGCGGTGGTCCATTTACTAAACTGATATTCATGTTCCTTTTTTGAAGACGTTTTTTAAGTTCCGAAATAATGGTATTTACAGAATAAATGATTTTTGACTTTGACTTTTGACTTAGAATATCCGAAAAAATAGCGCACATTGGGAAAGGCCTATGTTCAGCAGTGGACTGCAGTGGGCTAATTGCTTGATTGATATTTCGAAAAGAAAAAACAGAACCCTTATAGGATCACTTCGTTGTCCGTCTGTCTGTCTGTCAAGACCTTTTACTCAGGTATGCATGGAAGGTATCAAGTTAAAATTCATACTCAAGTCTGTAACGTCTTTAAACTGTGTAGGTCTTAAACTTTAAACTCTGTCTGTGTGTGTAAAGTGTGGGTAGTCTTTAAACTGTCTGGAGTGTATATTTTGTTTTATATATTTTGTAATTTTTAGCTGTTGGTTTCCCAAATAAAGAAAAATAAAAATAAAAAAAGAACTTTTAAGTCAACACATAACATATAACATGACATAAACTCTCGCCCATATCCCCGAAGGGGTAGGCAGAGGTGCTAGCACCCACATTTCGACAGTTTATGTTTAGGTCCTAATGTAATAGGTGGCGAGCCTATTGCCATTAACCGAGCACTTATATACCTGCGATAAATACACACATAACTTCGAAAAGCATCGAAGAGTCATTGGTGTGTGCCATAGTAAAACCTGGGATCGAAACCGAGACCTCGTCTCAGCAGTCCATTACCCATACCACTAGGCTACCGCGGTATTTTTAACCGTCCGTAACGTGTCACCGGTAAGTCAACACGTTCAAAATGTATTACGGTTTATGTAGCTTAAGTTACGGAACACTCGGTGCGCGAATCCAACTCGCACTTGACCGGCTTTTTATCGACGTGTGACAAGTTGGGAATTTTTTCCCAAGCAATAACAATGTTATTCGTTTTAGTGTTACTGAATGGGAATACACACCATTAATATACTAGTTGAAAAAAAAATATTTTGTCTATGACCGCATTAAAAAATTGTCCGATGGACTCTTTAATACATTATTTTTGAAAATTAATAAATATAATCACGCCTTTATCCCCGGAGGGTTAGGCAGAGGTGAATTAACACCCACATTTCACCAATCATTGTATTCGGTCCCACATAATAGGTGAGCCTATTACCGTCTTCCGAGCACTATTGTTGACTCGAGCTATGCAACTGAGGCTGAGTCTGGGCTGTACATATCTGTCTGATGTTAAACAGCCCTATCCCTTACTCGTCTTATACGACACCGCATGGGAAGAGATGGGGTGGTCCAAATTCTACTCTGCCGGAAACCACGCGGAAAATTATTTAACTGAAAATATGGCTTAAAAGGCTGATCAAGGGTTTATAAGTGTGCCACGAGCGAAGCCAGAGAAGCCCTGCTAGTCTATACTAATATTATAAAACCAAAAAGTTTGTTCGTTTGAACGCGCTATTCTCAGAAACTACAGGTTCAAATAGAAAATTGTTTTTGCACAGGGCGTGCCGTCTCAGGTCGCAATGTGTGTGGATGAATTCCCTGCCTATGGCGAGCGGTGCGATGATAGAATGTAGCTGTGGGCATCATGTCAAACAATTCATCTGAGCACAAAGCATTGTATAGGCGGTAGAACACACACAATGAGGCAGAGTCCCTTCTAAGGCACAAGCATTCTGAGTGGAGACATCACCTTGGAATTTGGGAGAAGATAGTTAATTATTCCTCTGATACAATCTCCAAGTAACAGAGAAAGAAAAAAAGAGTATCACCACCCCATCTCATATGAAGGGTGTCGTAAGAGGCGACTGAAGACTGAAGGAACAATACGCAGACGACATCACTGCGAGGGAAGGAAAACGCGAAATAAAACCCTGTACCAACCCGTCTGGCCAGCGTGGAAACTGTAGGCCAAAGCCACCCAATATTTAGAGAGGCCTATGTGTGCAGCAGTGGACTCCGATAGGCTAATTAAATGACCAACACCCAGACGACAGGAGACAGGGGGCAAAGGAAATAAATAACCATATTATAAAAGAATAAAAGTATCACTGACTAAATATTTTTTGTCCTAAGTAAGCCATATTAAAAAAAAGTTAATTGAAAATGCAATATTTCTAATATTTAAATTTATAGCATTACAAAACATGCCAAAAGACTGCAACAGCAGTTTGCAGGCCAAAATAAGATCGGCCTCCTTTTTAAAAACACGTTATTTTCCGTACATAAATAAACACAAGAAGAAAAACAAACACACTACCAAATGAATCAGTTATTAAAATCCATCTAAGTCCTTCATTTTGTTACAATTAACAATTTGCACACTACGGATTAAATAAATCACTCGGTGCCAAACTCACTAATACGAAATTTAAAAAAATACACGCGGTATACCTTTGCTTTAAAAAAAAAGTAAAATATTTCGCGCTTATGTTTTTACGAAACACAGATAACAAAGTTCTTTGTTTACGATATTCCGTTCAGAAACGCGCGCGTTCTCGTCTGGTGTCGCGAGTGTACTGCCAAATCGGCTGCACGCGTACAATAAGCTATGATTCATACTCATCTTATTTATTTTCCCTGGATTTTAGCACGGAATATATAATTCTGTGCACGCATTCAGGTTTGAATCATTTAATATAGTTCAACTCTTGTTTTAATAGAAAACAGTATTGCACTGTCTATTTTAACATGAGCAAAAGACCTTTGCAAGGTCGAATTACGATTATTAATTTCTTGAAGGGAAACATTGGAGATGTGTTGACGGCCTTACTAACAAATGCTTTATTCAAATTAACTTTGATATTAGATGTGAGGTGAAATCCTTCAAACTTCAAACATATTCAGAGTTCTACACGAATATTCTAGCTGAAGAATTTGTCTGTCGCATTGAACGCGCTAATCTCAGAAACTACTGGATCGAATTGAATAATTATTTTTGTATTGGATAGTCCGTTTATCGAGGAAGGTTATAGGCTAAATATCATCACGCTACTACGCAAGGGAGCGGAGCAGTAACTATAAACGTCAAGAAAATTGTCATTGTCATACATTTAAAAGCTGATAAATGGCGGACATATATTGTTTAAAGGGTATTTTTTTTTTGCTTTGGAACTTTGGATTTAGGTAAGATATTTACGTTTTTTACTTTTCATCTGTATACTTCTCCCCCGGACAGCTTCACTACACCGGAACTATAATTTTTCGAAACTGCTTGTCTATACCTAGAATTATATAATCTGTGCTATGATTGTCGACAGCCAATTATAATTATAAATAGACAAGAGCTCCTTTTGCGTACTATCTCGCTTGAAAACAATAACATACTGTTTCCCATAGTACAATGTACAAACAAACACGCGGAATAAAAGTTACGTAGTAGATAAACTGTGTTAGTGTACATAACATCAATACAATTTAATTTTATCAGTTCGTGAATGTTGGCACTACTTACTTCAATAAAGAGGTGCTGTCGCTAAGTATGTACTTAAAAAATTACGTACTGCTTTATGGTTTATCAATTGAAATTGTATCTAATTGATGAAATCTTTTACTTTAATACTACGAAATAAGGCAGCTAGAATAATTAAATGAAATAAAAGCGAGAAGATAGAGTGCAATTGCAATAGGATAATTTTTGAAGTTCTAGTAAAATTAGTTACTTTTTACTAAATGTTAAAACGACAATTATAAAGGAATGTTTTAAAAAATAGTATATCGTCATACTTTTTATTGTCAAATAATTTACTACGTGTATTTTTGATATTTTCTCGTTTCATACTTTTTAGAGCGTGATTTTCCAGTAGTCGGGTTTTAATTTTAAACTTAATTTTTTATTTAAGTATATTATTTTCTGGCAAGCAATAGGTATAATTTAAACATATTTCAAATTTGTTAATTAAGCCCTGTCAGTTGATACCAAACACGACATATTTATTTCCAATTTATTTTATTTTATCTATCAAATTTTTTTTACCACAGTGCTTTATGACTGCCAGAGGGCGCCACAATCGATTCAGTGACCTATTATATAGCCTATCACCAGCAGACGATTAATACGCTTCTAACGATATCTAATTTGTCCAGTTCTAACGAGTGATTGAGGAACTATGAGGGAACAGATGAACCTACATAAATACATAGCCTGTCATAATCATAACCTTCCTTTTCCTTCGATGTAGTCGGGTAAGAAGCCCAGTTAAATAATTTATTTTAACTACAGAAAAGTACACAATTGTAACATAAATAATAATATTGTGTAATGTAACATATTTATTGATACAAATAGCAGTCATTAATTGGTATGTTGGCATTACTGATATTTTGATAGAAACTGTCACAATTTAAATTCTATGTTCTATGCCAAATTTTAACTCTATGACACACTTACAAAGAAAGATGATTCACATTGAATTTTTTATTTTTATTTATACGAAACGTAAATATGACTTCACCTCGCGTGATAGTAAACTGAACGCAGTTTCAGGAAAAAGGGTCACCATTACATACCACATTAAATACATACATACAGACATTGAATGGGGCTAGTTCTTAAATTCTCACTGAAAAATTACAGGGTGTTAATAAGTTTGACGTGTCTGTCTATGTGTGGCATCGTAGTTCCTAAACGGATGAAAAGATTTGTATTAAATTTTTATTATTCAGCGTTATCTTAATTCGCGTGGTTCCCGGCAGAGTAGAATTTGGACCACCCTATCTCTTCCCATGCGGTGTCGTACAAGGCGACTAAGGGATAGGGCTGTTTAACATCAGACAGATATGTACAGCCCAGACTCAGTCTTAAATGCTTGTCTTGAGTTAACAATAGTGCCCGGGAGACGACAATAGGCTCACCCCCTATTATGTGGGACCGAGTTCACTGTTTGATGAAATGTGGGTGTTTTTTCGCCTCTGCCTAAGCCTCTGGGGATACAGGCGTGATTATATGTATGAATGTATGTATGTATGTATCTTAATTCTTCCTACAGTCCCGGGTCCTTTGAGAAAAAGCATATGATGAGGCCGTCAAGCTGAGTGTCACCATTGTCACATGGTATGTGTAAGTAATGGTGACCCTCTTTTCTGAGACTTTGCGTTCAGCTTACCATCAGGTAAGGCGAAGTCTAATTGACGTGTCCTATTTGAAAAGAAAAAGGTGCTTATCGCTAAGAAACGAAATTATTTAATGTCAATGCCTCCTTTGCTACGATACAAGATTATTTAGGTATTTATTTCAATTGTTATCTTATCTTTAAAATTAGTTTTCTTTTCTTTGTTATGACATTTATTATATAGTAATTGAGAATTAATGATAAAAAGGTCATATTATACATAATTTATCCATAGATTTTCTTCTGGGTGTATCAGTCTCTGGGGCTGTTCAAGTATTACATAAGAGACGGTCCTGCCTGAGCCTACTAGATAATGATTACGTAAGCAGTAAATATTTACTTTTCCACACTTAATATAGCATGTATTACCCATACATTCCCTAAAAATAACAACATACATACATATAATCACGCCTTTATCCCTGGAGGGTTAGGCAGAGGTGAATAAACAACCACATTTCACCAATAATTGTATTCGGTCCCACGTAATAGGGGGTGAGCCTATCGCCGTATCCCGGGCAACTATTGTCGACTCGAGCCATGCATCTGAGGCTGAGTCTGGGCTGTAGGTATATATCTGTCTGATATTAAACAGCCCTATCCCTTAGTCGCCTTGTACGACACCGCATGTGAAGAGATGGGGTGGTCTAAATTCTACTCTGCCGTATAAAACGCGGCTAACATGAACTTTATACTTAGTATTTGCGCCATATTTTAAAACCTCCATGTTCCTGCATGACCTAAGATCTATTATTAAATATGTCATTGATAAAAGGACATTAAGGTCAAAAATATTATCATTTATAGACCTCTTAACAAATACAGCTTCAAATAAAGTACTTCAACAGCATAAAGGACCCATGATTGAGTATAAATAACTGGATTATAACCTATACGGTCACAACTTCGAGGCAAGCCGTCTAAGGCCTGACGCCATTTTGGGAACGGCTCGCAATCAACGACTCATTTTTATTACCCATCTACGGCGAAGCTAAAAGAGGATTACGATATGACAGGCATGTATGTATGTAGGTGCATCTGGTCCTCATAGTTCCTCACCTATTATTAGAAACTAGCTGACCCACCCCAACTTCGCCCGGGGTATATTTTGAAGCTTCATATCCCGTTGAGCCCGTATGTTTTAGTCTTCAAAATATGTATGAAAAATTGCCGGATTTGTTAACATTTATTATCAACGCTCTGCTCCCGTAAGTAGTAGCGTGATAATGTATAGCCTAAAACCTTCCTCGATAAATGGACTACCCCACGCTGAAAGAATCATTCAAATCTGACCAGTACTTCCAGAGATTAGCGCGTTCAAACAAACAAACAAACAAACTCTGCAGCTTTATAATATTAGTATAGATAGACAATTGAGGTATCATTAGATTGCGTCTTAGTCGTTCGCTGGTTTATAGTCTATACAATATGACACTGAATGTAATGTCGCGCCCTTTAGCGGTCATAAAGTACTGTGTAAAAACATAATTTTGAGATAAATATGTAGTGTTTAATATCACCTAAAAGGAATTAATTAGCAAATTACAAATATGTATAAATTATAATCGTCGTTTGCCCCACAATAAAATAAATAAAAATATTCGTTTAAAACTAAAACAAAAGTATTAAAGAAGAAAATATCAAGGATAGTCGTGATCGTATGTCACTTTTTCCTAGAAAGTATTGTTTTGTTGGTATTTTCCTTGTCTTTTTTTTACGTGCTCAAAATCCCCACGGATACCTCCCCACCGGAGCCGGTGGAGGAGGTTATGTCGGACTCGAACCGACTAAAACGCACGCCGCCTGTGGGTCGCTTTGGTTGCCGAAGGTGAGGTTGACAGGCATATCCCTCGCACCCCGGCCGACCCAGGGCCATCTCTCACGATCTGGCCCTCTTCTTGGGTGTGGGGACTACAGAGTCCCCAACTCGTCCCCGGAAACGGGGAGGCGCGCCACCACCGCGGCCTGCTTCTGCGAGGGTGACAGGCCTGTCACCCCCAGGCCGGCGCTCATGGGGGGCGGAGGTCGTTCATCGACCTGATATAAATCCTTAATATTTTCTTGTTTAATACTTTTTAAAGCGTGATTTTTAAAGAAAAACCAGGTTATACTATCTTTAAAATGAAATAGAAACCGCTAGAGCCTAGTGGTATAGGTAATGGACTGCTGAGACGAGGTCTCGGGTTCGATCCCAGGTTTACCATGGCACACACCAATGACTTTTCGATACTTTTCAAAGTTATGTGTGTATTTGTCCCAGGTTTATAAGTGCCCGGTTAATGGCACTAGGCTTCGCCGCCTATTACATTGGGACCTAAACATAAACTGGCGAAATGTAGGTGCTAGCACCTCTGCCTACCCTTTCGGGGATATTGGCGTGAGTTTATGTTATGTTTAAAATGAAATTGAAAACATGTTCATTCACCTCTGCATAACCCTCCGGGGATAAAGACGATATTATGTGTATATATGTATGTAAAAACATGTTGCATGAATCGTTTTATTGAATTGTGTTTATATTTGAGACTTCGTACGAGTGGAATCGTTTTACCCCCTTAGGGGTGGAGTTTCGTAAAATCCGTTCTTAGCGGATGTCTACCCCATAAAATTTCAAGCTTGTACGTGATAAAGTTTCTGAAATTTCATGATTAATCAGTGAATGGTATTTCGTTTATTATATTTTTTTTAAATATAGGACACGTCAATTAGACTTCGCCCTGCCTGATGGTAAGCTGAAGGCAAAGTCTCAGAAAAAGGGTCACCATTACTTACATACACTATATGACAACGGTGACACTCAGCTTGACGACCTCATCATATGCTTTTTCACGCCCCGCTTAAAGGACCCGGGAGCTGGTAATGAATTCCAGGCCTTAATGGTGCGACAAAGGAAAGAGTCATTGAACCGCTTGGTTCTTGATCGGATGTTCTGCACCGTGTGCGTGTGACATCTAAGACCTGCACGTGTTGTCCTGTGTAGGAAAGGGGAGGGTGGGACTAATCGGAAGAGCTCATCAGAACACTCACCATGGTAAAGATGGTAAAATACTGCCAAGAATGCAACATCTCTACGCATCTACAGGAGCTCTAGGGTGTCCGTGATAAACAGAGTTATAACATAACATAATATAACATAAACTCACGCCTATATCCCTGAAGGGGTAGGCAGAAGTGCTAGCAACATTTAGCCAGTTTATGTTTTGGTCCCAATGTAATAGGTGGCGAGCCTATTGCCATTAACCAGGCACTTATAAACCTGCGATAAATACACACATAACTTCGAAAAGCATCGAAAGTCATAGGTGTGTGCCATGGTAAAACCTGGGATCGAACCCGAGACCTCGTCTCTGCAATCCATTACAGATACCACTAGTGTCGCGGTGTGTACAGATTTATGTCGAGACATTAAAATGAATGATGGACTAATAAAAGTTTTTATGATATTTATTTGTCCTTTGTAAATGAAATGACAAGGTAATGTTGATACGACTGCCATCACTACTTTTATTATTCGACTACGGCAAAGCAAAAGGAGGGTTATGATTATGACAGGCTATGTATGTTTGTATGTAGGTTCATCTGTTTCCACATAGTTCCTCAACCACTAATTAGAACTGGACAAATGAGGTATCGTTAGAAGCGTCTTAGTCGTCGCTGGTTATAAGGCTATATAACGTGTCACTGAATCTAATGTGGCGCCCTCTAGCGGAAATACTGTGTAAAAAAAATACATTTGAGATATGTCGGTATTAACTGAAAGGGCTTAATTAGCACATTTCAAATATATCATCATTATACATATTGCTTGCCCCAAAATATTATAAATACAAAAAGACGTGTGGCATTCGGGGACTGCCGCGGTAAAGCTATTGCATAGCATTTTTTATGAACTTATGCAATTATAATAAATAATAATTTATAAGGAGGTAGGACACGGCGGTATATCCGCCCGATTGAGCAGTCCGACTGGGGAAGTACCTCCGCCCTACAGAATACCGCGGTTATAATAACTTCGTGTTGTGTTCCCAGCGGTGAGTAGGGTAGCCAGAGCTCACTGGACAATTTGTGCCGTCAGTGGGAAGACTAAAGGCTTGTCCTGATTTGTCTTCTACTGACGGCACAGAAACTCTGTACTTACAGGGTTGGCAGCGCGACTGTGACTCCTCTGGTGTTACAGACGTCCATAGGCCACGGTAACTACTTTCCATCAGGTGGGCCGTGTGCTTGTCTGCCAACTAAGTGGTATAAAAAAATAATAATAATAATATAATTTGAGTCTGAGTCTGAGTCTGATTCTGAGTCTGAATTTGAATTTGAATTTGAAAACTAACAACTTATGCAATTATAATTACTTACGTTAAGCGGAGCTACTTCGGAGCAGCTCGGCTCGATTCGTGCGAGCTCGGAGTGGGGGGTGTTAGGTTTTTTTCGTTACGGAATTTCTGGATTCGGTCCCCACGCTCAAGGCACGCGATAAAAGCTATGTAATAGCTTAAAAATAAATTTAAAACTAAAACCAGACTACTGAAAAATCACACTCTAATAAATATTAAACAAGAAAACATATTTTTAAATTCCACTTAGGTGGCAGACAAGAGCACGGCCCACCTGATGAAAAGTGGTTACCGTGGCTTATGGACGTGTGTAACCCCAGAGAAGCCACACTCGCGCTGCCGACCCTGTAAGCACAGAGTTTCTGTGCCATCAGTGTAGAAGACAAAGCAGGTCAAGCCTTTAGTCTTCCCACTGACAGCACAAATTCTCCAGTGAGCTCTGGCTACCCTACTCACCGCTGGGAACACAGCACGAAGTTATTATGTATAACCGCGGTATTCTGTATCTAGGATAGCCGTGGTCATATGCCACTTTTTCTAACAAAACAATACATTCTAGGGTCCGTCTTGTCTGCCACCTAAGATGTATTTAAAAGAAATGAGGTAACTCTATTTTGCTCCACCGGGAACGTCCTACCAAAAAAAGGTTTCGACAAAAGTTGTGTTTTAAATCAAAGAACACGTGTACCAAGTATGGTGAAAATGGGACCTCTAGACCAGAACTGACAAACATATTGACATAGATACGAACAAAATCAAAATCGGCCACCTTGTCATAACGGAAACTCTTGCTAGCTTTGCTCGCTCGTTCATGAAGAATCAAAGAATCATACATACATATAATCACGCCTTTATCCTTATAGGGTTAGGCAGAGGCGAATTAACACCCACATTTCACCAATAATTGTATTCGGTCCCACGTAATAGGGGGTGAGCTTATTGCCGTATTCCGGGCACTATTGTTGACTCGAGCCATACAACTGAGGCTGAGTCTGGGCTGTATATATCTGTCTGATGTTAAACAGCCCTATCCCTGAGTCGCTTTGTACGACACCGTAAGGGAAGATATGTGGTGGTCCTAATTCTACTCTGCCGGGAACCACGCGGTTCGATTATTCAGTTTTGGCACATAAAGAGCACATATGGATGGTACCATCGGAAGGGGAAGACCTAGGCGCACATACCTGGACGAAATCGGGGCAGTTTTAGAAAAGGGGCAGGTCAGGAGTACTCTAAACCGATGAGCATGCATGAAGAATGTAATGTGAGTGAATGAAGCGAGAGTAGTATGTCAGGATCGTAGCAAATGGAGACCCGTGATCTCTGCCTACCCCTATGGGAAACAGGCGTGATTTTATGTATGTATGTATGAACGTTAATTTTATTATACATAGAAAGATCCTACATATTAAACTGACCGGGAATCAAAACCCTCCACACCACAGAGGTCGGTTTATTAATATTTATGATGTTTAAAACTATGTACATAGTTATTTTTGATTGACAAAGCAATATGTCTTGTTCCACCTTAATTGTTTGAAGTCAATGCACTCTATCATCATAAATTGGTGAAGCGTGATTTAATGACTTGTGACGTACTTCTGTTACCTAGGCTGCCGGAATTTGTGCGGAAATCTAATTTAACCGCGGTAGTCTAGTGGTATAGGTAATGGCTGGTGAGACGAGGTCTCGGGTGCGATCCCAGGTTTTACCATGGCACACACCAATGACTTTTCGATGCTTTTTGAAGTTATGTGTGTATTTATCGCAGGTTTATAAGTGCCCGGTTAATAGCAATAGGCTCGCCACTTATTACATTGGGACCAAATATAAACTGGCGAAATGTGGGTGCTAGCACCTCTGCCTACTCCTTCGGGGATTATTTTATGTGTGTTAAAAGAATATTAGAACCGAAATTATTTAATTTCCTCTAACCTCTCTAGCTAAGCTAAATTGCTTGTGTTAAGAGTGGGTTCACATCGGTAGTGTAATGGCCAGGATTTGAGCCCGGGTCCTCTCGATCGTAAGGCCGACTCCTTAACCACTTAGCACTAAACTTTACTTTGTTTTATACCACTTAGGTGGCAGACAAGCGCACGGCCCACCTGATGGAAAGTGGTTACCGTGGCCTATGGACGTGTGAAACACCAGAGGAGCCGCACTCCCGCTGCCGACCCTGTTAAGCACAGAGTTTCTGTGCCATCAGTGTAGAAGACAAAGCAGGTCAAGCCTTTAGTCTTCCCACTGACAGCACAAATTCTCCTGTGAGCTCTGGCTACCCTACTCACCGCCGGGAACACAACACGAAGTTATTATAGCCGCAGTATTCTGTACGGTGGAGGTACTTCCCAAGTCAGACTGCTCAATTGGGCGGAAATACCACCGTGTCCTACCTCCTTTGATACTTCACCACTGTACAATACTACCCCATTACAAGACAGTACACCAATTTCGGAAAATAAAAAAATACCGCGAGTGCCCTTCTTCGTGTTGGTGCCAACACTCAAAATAAATTTTGTTTATATAGGTATGTAGTAGTAATACTATTATTAGTAATTTATTATTAATAGCGTTTATTTCTTGCGTAGCGTACTTTCGTACTCTGATTGGTGCGTAAAATCAGGACGCATGTCCTCATTTATTTTTTGCGTGCAGAAAACGCATTAACAGTTTGTCGTACACGTGAAAAAAGAAATCACAGGCGTTAATATATTATACTATGTATTTTTGCTTCTTATATGTAGTAAGCTAGTAGATTCGACACAGATAAATAATAACAAATTCAAATTGAGAACAATAACCTGTTCTACCAACATCACGAATGAACTTGACCTGACATAGATAATAAAAATATATTAAAAGTTCAACGACAGATGATGAAAAAACGTGCACCGATCGCAACTCTGCGGCGTGCCAAAACGTTGAAAATTACACCTATTTTTACCCGACTACGGAGAAGTAAAAGGAGGGTTATGATTTTGACAGGCTATGTATGTAGGTTCATCTGTTCTCTCGTAGCTCCTTAACCACTTATTAGAACTTGATAAATGAGGTATCTTTAGAAGCAACTTAGCTGTCCGCTGGTTATAGGCTATTTAACATGTCACTGAATCTATTGTGGCGCCCTCTAACAGTCATGAAGTATGTGTTAAAAATAAATTTGAGATAAACATGTTGTTTGGTATCAACCGAAAGGGCTTAATTAGCACTTTTCAAATTTGTATAAATTATACCCCAAAATAATATAATTAAAAATTAAGAAAAAACAAGAAAAAATCTAGGATAGCCGTGGTCGTATGCCACTATTCCCAATAATTTATTGTTTTGTTAGACTAAGTGGCATACGACCACGGCTATCCTTGATATTTTCTTGTTTTATTACTTTTTAGAGCATGATTTTTCAGTAGTCGGGTTTTAGTTTTAAACTTAATTTTTTAAACGTGGATACAGCGCCATTAAGAAGTCGCAATGAATTGTATGCTGTATATATTAGTATGCTGTACCTTTTACATACTGTTGTGGTTTTTTTTTTACGTATTCAAAATCCCCACGGATACCTCCCCACCGGAGCCGATAGAGGAGGTTATGTCGGACTCGAACCGACTAAAACACACGCCGCCTGTGGGTCGCTTTGGTTGCCGAAGGTGAGGTTGACAGGCATATCCCTCGCACCCCGGCCGACCCAGGGCCATCTCTCACGATCTGGCCCTCTTCTCGGGTACCACGGCTATCCTTGATATTTTCTTGTTTAATACTTTTTAGAGCGTGATTTTTCAGTGGTCGGGTTTTAGTTTTAAACTTAATTTTTTAAACGTCGATACAGCACCATTGAGAAGTCGCAATGAATTGTATGCTGTATATATTAGTATGCTGTACCTTTTACATACTGTTGTGGTTTTTTTTACGTGCGCAAAATCCCCACGGATACCTCCCCACCGGAGCCGATAGAGGAGGTTATGTCGGACTCGAACCGACTAAAACACACGCCGCCTGTGGGTCGCTTTGGTTGCCGAAGGTGAGGTTGACAGGCATATCCCTCGCACCCCGGCCGACCCAGGGCCATCTCTCACGATCTGGCCCTCTTCTCGGGTACCACGGCTATCCCTGATATTTTCTTGTTTAATACTTTTTAGAGCGTGATTTTTCAGTGGTCGGGTTTTAGTTTTAAACTTAATTTTTTAAACGTCGATACAGCACCATTGAGAAGTCGCAATGAATTGTATGCTGTATATATTAGTATGCTGTACCTTTTACATACTGTTGTGGTTTTTTTTTACGTGCGCAAAATCCCCACGGATACCTCCCCACCGGAGCCGATAGAGGAGGTTATGTCGGACTCGAACCGACTAAAACACACGCCGCCTGTGGTTCGCTTTGGTTGCCGAAGGTGAGGTTGACAGGTATATCCCTCGCACCCCGGCCGACTCAGGGCCATCTCTCACGATCTGGCCCTCTTCTCGGGTACCACGGCTATCCTTGATATTTTCTTGTTTAATACTTTTTAGAGCGTAATTTTTCAGTAGTCGGGTTTTAGTTTTAAACTTAATTTTTTATTTATATTATTTTGGGGTATAATTTATACAAATTTGAAATGTGCTAAGCGTGATTTTACAGTAGTCGGTTTTTATTTTTAAACGTCGACACAGCACCATTGATAATCCGCAATGGATTGTAATTGTCCAGTACTCCGAGCCACGCCGCTAGCTAATTGAAAACGTCTTAGTGTTAAGTAACTAGTTAATAAGGTATACAAATGATTGCTCCTTACGCCGCACCGCGGGCTTAAAGGAACTTAGTTAATTAATTAATTGTAAATAGTTGCTCCTTCTGCCGCAGTGCGGCCTACGGCTAAAGTGTTGAATAAATACACGTGCATTTTGGCATTAATGGTGTGGTTTAAAAACAATATGGTTGTGATACGAAACAATAAACAACAGGAAGAAGAAATTGCTGTTTTATTCACCTGATAACAGATAAAAGTATACAGTCCACAACATTATTTGGTCCTTCAGAAGCCGGATCGAAGAGTAAAGATCAGCTTCAAGAAAATCTAGTCCAGAATCAAGCTTCAAGACGAACATTTCAAGCTCCAGAATGGTGATCACGAGAAGCCAGGCTGATGCAGATGAAGCTCCAGCTCGACGTGATGAAGAGTACCTGAGGCAGCAGCGTATTGATGAAGAACGGCGCCGAAGGTTGACTCAGGGTCCACCGGCATCGCCAAGCACGCAGTTGGGTATGGATTCTGGGGTCGGGGCTACGAACGACGCCCCCCTCAGTGCTCCTAGACTGAAGCCCGGGAACCTACCCCGAACTGGTTCACCGGGAGGGTCGGTGAGATCGCACCGCTCAACTGCAAGCGCGGCAGCACGGGCCCGATTAGTCGAGCTAGAAGCGGCAGAGAAGATCGCCGAACTGAAGAGAAAGGAACTTGAAATAGAAGCGGACTTGATACGGAAAAGGCTGGCCGCCGACCTCGCGACCATCCAAGAAGACCAAGAAAGCACTCACGAGGAAGTGTCTACAAACGTTAACCACAGAAGAGTGAACGAGTGGCTGCAAACCAACCCCGTCGTGTCAAGAATAGAGCCAGAAGACTCGAGAACACGGAACAAGGAAGATCGGCACCTGCGATTCGACCTGCGTGAACGATCAAACACACCCACCAGGACGAGTAGGATCGACCAATTGACCGAAGCAATGGAACGATTAGCAAGACCTAGAATACGATGTGCAGATCTACCTACGTTCTCGGGGGCTCATGGTGAGTGGCTTACATTCAAAGCCGCTTACACCGACTCTACGAAGCTGTACAGCATATCGGCGATTGAGAACTTGCAGCGACTAAGGAAGAGTCTCATCGGGGAAGCAAGAGACATCGTGGCAGCACTACTTGCAACAGCGACGGAACCGGAAGTCATACTCCGGACACTAGAACAAACGTTCGGCCGTCCTGAGGTAATCATCGACAAGGCGTTCGAAGACTTGAAGAAGCTACCAAGACCGGGGTCATCGGCAGTGGAGCTGAACAACTTCACCATACGAGTGCAGAACGTCGTGTATGTACTACAGAGCATCGACCAGCGGGGATACCTGTACAACCCGGCGCTAGTGAGGGAGATTCTGAGTAAGCTGAGCCCTCACGTTCAGGCAAGATGGTGTGACTACGCAACGGACTTCGGAATCACAACAGAACCCGAAATCATCACGCTATCGCGCTTCCTAATGAGGGAAGCAGACCGCGCGCTCAAGCATGCCTACGTCCCAGCTACGAGTACCACGACGCAAGCGAAGAGAGAAGCTCGCCCACCGCCCATGCCTGCAAATAAGAAGAAAACGAATGCTGTCTTCAATGTCACCGAGTCGACTGAGAATAAAGAACAGTTAGACCAATGTCCGAGTTGTGAGCAAGCCCACGAACTACCGCGGTGCCCGCAGTTTAAGGCACTGCCGATAGAACAACGATGGGAATTCGTGAAAGAAAAGAGATTGTGTTTCAAGTGCTTAGTGAAGAGGCATCGACGCAACCTGTGTAGGTCGAAGCCTTGCGGCGTAAACCAATGCCGCTACGCCCATCACGCTGCGCTACATGAGTCAAGAGCTGTGCTGCTGAAGATGTGTCCCGTCACGGTCGTGGGGCCAGGAGGGGAGGTGAAGACTCATGCACTCCTGGATGAAGGCGCTACCATCTCTCTCATCGATGCAGACTTAGCGAAAAGGATTGGGGCAAGAGGACCTCCGCAACGCCTGTTAATGCGAGGGGTCAACATGCAGCAGTCGGAAGAGAAGAGTCAGCTGGTAACCGTGAAGATCAAGGGACCCGAAGGTGTGCCCCACGAACTCAAGGCTCGCACCATCCGGTCCATGAAGTTACATCAGCAAACTGTTCCGGCGTCGCTACTCGAGTGCAAACACTTGCAAGACCTAGAGGAGAATGAAGTGTGCTACGAATCGACGCGTCCAGGGATCCTAGTGGGTACAGACCACTGGGAATACATCGTGTCCCGAGAACTGCGCCTGGGCGAGCGAAACCAACCCGTAGCATCACGAACCACACTAGGTTGGGTGATACATGGAACGTTACCACGAAGCATCATTCGCCGAAGCGAGAGCAACGTGTTACATGTCTTCACTCCCGAACAAACCGAAAAGGAAAACAAACGCCTACACGACCTCGTAGATCATCACTTCAAGATCGACGCGCTCGGTGTCTCTCACAAGCCGAAGGTGAGCGACGCAGAACTTCGAGCAGTGCGAATCGTCGAGACTACCTTGAAGCGAACGGATGAAGGCTACGAAGTGGGGCTACCGTGGAAAGAAGACGACATCACACTCCCGCCGAGTTACAACTCTGCGCTGCGCCGGTTAAAGAAGATTTAGTCAAAAATGGATGAAGATCAAGACTTCGCTGAAGCCTACACCAAGCAAATCAACAACTTGTTAGAAAAGGGGTACGCGACGCTGTGCGACGGCACCGAGGCTACGAGTCCCGTCTGCTGGTACCTGCCTCACTTCGCCGTGCAGAACCCGAACAAGCCTGGTAAACAGCGACTCGTCTTCGATGCAGCAGCAAAGAGCCGGGGTGTCAGTCTCAATGATCACCTGCTTGAGGGACCGGACCTGTTGATGTCACTACAGGGGATTATGTTCCGGTTCCGAGAGAAGCCGATCGCCGTCACAGCGGACATTCAAGAAATGTTCCTGCAGGTGAAAATACGACGCGAGGATCAACCAGCTCAACAGTTCCTGTGGAGGGGAAGCGATCGAGACGTACCACCCCGTCATTACAAGATGACGAGCATGATCTTCGGTGCCGCCAGCTCACCATTCATGGCACACTACGTAAGAGACGCGAACGCGAGGGCCCACGCAGACACTCACGCGGCGGCCTTCGAAGCAATCACGCGAAGCCACTACATGGATGACCTGGCAGCTAGTTACGAGAACGAAGAGGAAGCCCAGCGAGCCGTCGCCGAGTTAATGACGGTCCACGCAGCCGCCGGCTTCAAACTACGAGGGTGGAACACGAACCAAGCCACCGCACTCCGCGACGTCCCAGCTGAGCTAAGGGCGACGTCGCCGACCCCACTGGGGGGAGATGGGCCCGAGAACAAGATACTCGGCCTCATCTGGAGTGCAGAACAGGACGAGCTTGGATTCAACACCTCTATGAACCGAGTTCCCATGGAAGTGATCAACCGAACACGTGCGCCGACGAAGAGAGAAGCCCTCAGCGCGGTCATGTCAATCTATGACCCCCTCGGACTGCTGAGCCACTTCACGATACGCGCCAAGATCGTGCTACAGAGTCTGTGGCGACTTCAGATAGCGTGGGACGAACCTATACCCGAAGAAGAAAACGAGCTCTTCGCAGCCTGGCTAGAACGACTCACCGACCTAGCCTGCCTACGGCTCGAGCGCTGCTACATGCTGAACGGAGCTCAAGACCTACAACTGCATGTGCTGTGTGATGCGAGCGAACAAGCGTACGCGGCAGTGGCGTACTGGCGCACCACTCAGCGAGACGGAAGCGTCAGCCTGTGTCTTGTCGCCGCCAAGTCAAAGGTGGCACCGCGACGCACGCAGACAATACCACGTCTAGAGCTACAAGCAGCGGTCATCGGGTCAAGACTAGCGGCAACGATCAAGCGAGAGCATCGGGTCAAGATAAGCAAGACAATATACTGGACCGACTCAACCACAGTGGTGCATTGGGTACGAAACGACGGCCGACGCTACACACCGTTTGTAGCTCACCGCCTGGGCGAGATCTCCGAGCTCACTAACAGCGAGGAGTGGCGGTGGGTGCCGACTGAGCAGAACGTAGCGGACGACGCGACACGCATCAATGGCTCACCAATCACCGCGAACGACAGATGGTTCCGAGGTCCAGAGTTCCTGCTGCTACCAGAAGATCGATGGCCGGCAGACAAGACACAACCAGTAGAAGACTGCGAGGTACTACACGTCAGCGAGAGTAACGAGGTTCCCCACGCATGGTTACCCGACCCCGAGCGGTTCTCTAACTACGACCGATATGTGAGAGCCGCCGCCTACGTGTTAGCCTTCGTGGACAAGTGTCGCCGCCAAACGTCGCACCTGGGAACTACACACATCGAGAGGGCTGAGAATGCAATTATCAGCCGCGCACAACACGAGAGCTTCGAGGAAGACATCGTGCGACTACGGACCGCTCGCCCTATAACCAAAGCGAGTCGTCTGTACAAATTGGACCCGGTCTTAGAAGACGGATTACTGCGGGTCAAGGGACGCATCGGAGCAGCCGCCGCGCCAGACAACACGAAGAAACCGCTCATACTCGACGGCCGACATCGCGTTACTAAAATGATAGTGATGCGCGAACACAGGGCCGCCGGGCATGCCGGACGTGAGCGGGTCACGAACGACCTGCGGCAGCGGTACTGGATCATCCATCTGCGACCCACCGTACGAACTACAGAACGAGACTGCGGCCTGTGTAGAAAAGGAAAAGCCAAGCCGCAACCGCCAGCAAAGGGAGACCTGCCACGTGAGCGCCTCGAGCCCTATCAGCGACCTTTCACTCACTGTGGGTTAGATTATTTCGGACCCATGGTAGTTAAAGTGGGACGTCGCCGCGAGAAGAGATGGGGCGCCCTGTTCACGTGCCTCACTTCGAGAGCTGTGCACCTGGAAATCGTCGCGTCACTCACTACGAGCTCCGCGATCATGGCCCTGAGGAGGATGGCGGCAAGGAGAGGATGGCCGAGAGCCATATACTCGGACAACGCCACCAACTTTCACGGAGCAGACAAAGAGCTGAAGAGGGCATACGAAGAGTGGGCGCCGGCGCTACGAAATCTGGGACAGCTGCACGCGGTCAACTGGCGATACATACCACCGGGAGCACCGAACCAAGGCGGAGCGTGGGAACGACTAGTCCGGTCAGTAAAACAAGCGTTGTCGGTAACTCTGAAGGAAAAGGAGCCGACCGAGGAAGTACTGGGAACTCTACTGACTGAAGGAGAGTTCTCTATCAACGCAAGACCCCTAACCCACGTAAGTGTCAACCCGGAGGATCCAGAGGCGTTAACCCCGAATCATTTCTTGTTGGGGTCATCTATGGGCTTGCCATCAACCGGGCCCTGCCGATACGCCGACCAACGAACATGGAGGAGTTGTCAAGCCCTCGCCGACCATTTTTGGAGTAGATGGGTGCGCGAGTACCTACCGACCCTGGTACCGCGCGGCGAGCCGAGCAGTCAGAGACGACCCCTACGACCTGGAGACATCGTGATGATAGCAGATCATTGTCTACCTCGCAACGTGTGGCCCATGGGAGAGGTCACCCGCACTTACACTGGACCCGACGGCGGAATCCGAATGGCAGACGTCAGGACAAGATCCGGAGTATTCAAGCGGCCTGTAAGCAAGCTCGTCGTGCTGGAAACAACCGTTCCGCAGACTGCTGCACTGGGGGGAGAACTGTCCAGTACTCCGAGCCACGCCGCTAGCTAATTGAAAACGTCTTAGTGTTAAGTAACTAGTTAATAAGGTATACAAATGATTGCTCCTTACGCCGCACCGCGGGCTTAAAGGAACTTAGTTAATTAATTAATTGTAAATAGTTGCTCCTTCTGCCGCAGTGCGGCCTACGGCTAAAGTGTTGAATAAATACACGTGCATTTTGGCATTAATGGTGTGGTTTAAAAACAATATGGTTGTGATACGAAACAATAAACAACAGGAAGAAGAAATTGCTGTTTTATTCACCTGATAACAGATAAAAGTATACAGTCCACAACAGTAATAATAAAAGACTTTTTGCACAATCAAGTATATTTAGCGGTATGCTGTACCTGTTTACATGCTGCTGTATTCTGCAGTTGGTAAGGCTCACCCCCTAAACGTGATACAACTTTTACTCAAAACAACTTATCTAACAGTATACACACCGCTATCTCGATTATCACAATATAATTGCTGGCAACATTATTAGGTATTATCTGATAATAATTATTATAACGTTTTCATAGACTAGCCGACACGCTCCGGCTTCGTCCGTTGCATACTTCAGTACTTTAAGCCGTAATTTATTAAGTTAGGTTATGTAACTCAAAAGGAAAATAAATACGCAACCCTAATAGGAGGAGGTAGGACACAGCGGTATTTCCGCACAATTGAGCAGTCCGACTGTTGAAGTACCTCTGCACTACAGAATACCGCGGTTATAATAACTTCGTGTTGTGTTCCCGGCGGTGAGTAGGTTAGCCAGAGCTCACTGGAGAGTTTTTGTGCTGTCAGTGGGACGACCAAAGGCTTGACCTGCTTTGTCCTCTACACTGACGGCACAAAATCTCTGTTCTTACAGTGTCGGCAGCACGGATGTGACTCCACTGGTGTTACACACGTTCATAGGTCATGGTAACCACTTTCCATCAGGTGGGCCGTGTGCTTGTCTGCCACCTAAGTTGTTTAAAAAAAAAAATCACCCCGTTGTCCATGTTTAAAGTCTTTTTTCTCAGGAATGCGTGGAGGTATACAGTTGAGATACATACCACATACTCAGATCTTTAACGTCTTGAAACTGTGTAAAATTCAAACTTCTAAGTCAACACATTCAGAATATATTACGGTTTATATAGCGTAAGCTACGGAACCCTCGGTGCGCGAGTCTGACTCGGACTTGACCGGCTTTTTGAATGACAGACAGCGGAGTCTCAGTAATAGGGTTCCGTTTTTACCCTTTCGGAGTTGTTGACATTTATGATTAATACTCCGCTCCTTTAGGTAGTAGCGTGGTAATATATCTATACTAATATTATAAAGCTGCAGAGTTTGTTTGTTTGTTTGAAAAATCTCTGGAACTACTGGTCCGATTTGAATGATTCTTTCAGTGTCGGGTAGTCCATTTATCGAGGAAGGTTTTAGGTTATATATCATCACGCTACTACTTGAGGGAGCGGAGCATTGATAATAAATGTTAACAAATCCGGCAATTTTTCATACATATTTTGAAGACTAAAACATACGGGCTCAAAGGGATATGAAGCTTCAGAATATACCCCGGGCGAAGATGGGGTGGGTCAGCTAGTAGCTTATAATCTTCGTCAAGAAATGAACTATTCAAAACATGAACGATTCGAATCAGTAGTTCTTGAGATTAAGGCGTACAAAAAATATGGCGAAATGTGGGTGCTAGCACCTCTGCCTACCCTTTCGGGGATATAGGCGTGAGTTTATGTTATGTTTAAAGCAAAAACAAAGACATTATTCCGGCGGAGTTTATGAAACAAACTACCGATTTATACGGACTCTAAGGTATCCTTTAAGCGGGGCGTGAAAAAGCATATGATGAGGCTGTCAAGCTGAGTGTCACCATTGTCACACAGTATGTGTAAGTAATGGTGACCCTCTTTTCTGGGACTTTGCCTTCAGCTTACCATCAGGCAAGGCGAAGTCCAATTGACGTGTCCTATATATAAAAAAAAAATTGCGGTAGAGCACGGTAGAGCAGAGACTGCTATGCAGGGGGCGCGGGTTCGATTCCCGCTCAGTGCAAATATTTGTATGCATGAATATGTATATTTGCATTGGTCTGGGTGTTTCTATGTATAATATGTATGTATTTACAGAAAAAACAGTATCTAAGTATGTTTATCCGCATTCTAGATCCCATAACACATGCTAGTTAAGTTATGCTTACCATGGGTCTAGATAGTGTTGTGTAGAATGTTGTAGAATATTTACTTATTATTATTTATTCAAAATACAAACACACTAAAATGTATATTTTATTTACCATCCTCAAGAAAAACCAAATTTTATTTCAATTCAGAAGTATTTTTTTAACAACTAAGGTGGCAGACAAGCTCACGGCCCACCTGATGGAAAGTGGTTACCGTGACCAAATGAACGTGTGCAACACCAGAGGAGTCACACCAGTGCTACCGACCCTGTAAGAACGGAGAGTTTCTGTGCCGTCAGTGCAGAAGACACAATCAGGATAAGTCTTCAGTTATTAATTTTATAATATTAGTGGAGATAGTGCAGATATAATTTTATTACTAATAACGTTGTACTTCAAGGCATTATACAAATAAAATAATTTTGCTTGACCGATAAGTATCGTTATCGATAAATAGATAAGGCTACTTATCGATATCCTAAAGCATGATATTACCATACTATGTAATCATAGAATACATTACACTATGTGTACCGTTTTTCTAGAAACTCTATGGTTCAATATACCAGAAGAAATACAAATCTGGAGCCGCCATCTTGATTAGACAAACCGCACACATAATATTATAAACAGGAAAGATTTGTTTGTATTGAAAGGCGACGATACTGTGGTCCTCACGCCCGAGGAGAGGGCCAGATCGAGAGAAATGGTCTTGGGTCGGCCGGGGTGCGAGGGATATGCCTGTTAACCTCACCTTCGGCAACCAAAAACGACCCACAGGAGTCGTGCGTTTTAGTCGGTTTGAATCCGACATAACCTCTCCCACCAGCTCCAGTGGCGGGGATATCCGAGAGGATTTTTCGCACGTAAAAAAATGGCTCCGAAAATGGACAGATTTGATTTTTTACCAATAGTAAGCCATATAATTTGTGAGTAACATAGGCTATACATATATAATTAAGCTACAATCCAAGGGAGCGTAGCAGTAATCATGTAAATAAATCCGGCAGACTCCCATACACTATTTAAAGATATAAAAATATAGTAGGAACAGAATTAGAATTCTCCACGGGCGGAGGGGCGAACTACAGCTTGTTTATAATAAGAACATAAATATATGCATTGTGCATTAACGCTCAATCTCAAACCCAATGAAAAAATAAATGTTCAAAACATGCTACTTATTACAAATTTAAAATTAGAACATCACCCACTACCAACATTACGAATGCACTTGACCCGAACGATAGACAGTAAAAATATCATAAAACTTTTACTGCACAGATAATAAATACACTAAGATCGCTACACGTACGGCCAAAAATAGGAAAAAGTATGCATATTGAAATCTTTCAACCTGCTTTGTTCGGAACGTTATTGGAATGACATAAAGGCCATTTCCCCGCCATGGCGTTCATCCAAATGGACAGAACCATTATTACGTGGCCTCTGGACACGTGTTGTTACAAAGAATCCGCACGTCGAGGTAATATGGACACCGTCAATGTAGTAAACATGTTTGAATTCTGAAAATGGTTTTCGTGAAGAACAAAGAGGTTATGCATCATCTGTTATTAAAGGAAGGTGTTATAATAATTTATTAATCAATGTAGTCACAAATAGTACTTTTAGAATACTTCATTAGGCGCATTGAACATTTTTGGAGTGAATACTTTTTGAGTGAACTAAAATCATGGCGCTCGCGTCATTGTCACCGTCTTGTCCCGTTACGATGATATAATTCATAAGTTATAACTTCTATCGGCAGTCTGGCAAGTCTCTTCGACTGATTGACGGACGACGCTCTAGTACAGGTTTTCTTCTCGGGTTTGGTGGGTCGTTGAAATTATCTGAATGAGGAGTAGTAGAGAGAGAACCGGGTTACTAATTGCTGCAAGCTAGTAGCAATTCGTTGGTCAGCATATTGTAGAATAGAATGACGAATTCATGCGATTGACAAGTATTTTGACGTTTATTAATAGTCGTAAACGTACGTCATAATCGTCAGAATACGTATCAATTCATATGTTCATTGTTCTCTTTTGTCATAATCGTCAAAATGCGAATCAATTCATACGTTCATCGTTCTCGTATGTCATAAAGTCAAAATACGTTCATACGTTCATCGTTCTCGTATGTCATAAAGTAAAAATACGTTCATACATTCATCGTTCTCGTATGTCATAAACGTCAAATTACGTGGCATCTGTATCAAAATAATCGGAATATTTACCCTGTTGCATTGTTTTGAGTTTCCGATATTTCGGCGCTGTTGCTAGCACCATGATCTTGGAGGAACATGATAAATATCCCAATTATTTTGATACAAATGTGAGAGACCATGATAGTTTGAAATACGTGGCAATTCATACATTCATCGTTCTATTGTATAACACGCCGGCTAACGAATTGTCAGTTGTCTAAAGGTGGATTTAGACCAAACGAACATAAAGCTAGAGCTAAAACAAGAGCATTCTTTCTTAATATTATAGTATAAACTAAAACTTGTTTTCATATAAAGAACAATGAACGAATGTTCTGTCACTGTTTACGCTAAAAGAATTTGACGGATAGGGGATAGAATGAGCGTTCATTTGATGTAAAACAACCTTTGGGGGTCTGATGTATGTACAGGAATAAAAGTTGTTAGACATCTGGGTGAGCTTAGTCAAGTTATTAACATGAGAATATAATTATGTTACAGTTTTGATGTAAAACTGCATATTGCCCACGCGTATAAAAAGTACAATGGCGTTTGCGTAACGATGTAACAAATGCAAGAAATTAATTGTTTATACATGACTGTAATCAGGGCGCCTTGTTAGAGATGTTACGACATCCAGTGTACTTTATTACTTATCGATTTTTGCAATGAGATTATTAATGGTTATGTAAGAAGATATCGACAATCTTGTAAAAAAATTTTATACCACTTAGGTGGCAGACAAACACACGGCCCACCTTATGGAAAGTGGTTACCGTGGCGTATGGACGTGTGCAAAACTAATGGAGTCACACTCGCGCTGCCAACCCTGTAAGCACAGAGAGTTTCTGTGCCGTCAGTGTAAAAGATAAAGCAAGACAAGCTTCTGCTCTTCCCACTGACAGCACAAAAACTCTCCAGTGAGCTCTGGCTACCCTAGTCAACGTCGGGAACACAACACGAAGTTATTATGGCCGCGGTATTCTGTAGGGCGGAGGTACTTCCCCAGTCGGACTACTCAGTTGGACGGAAATACCGTCGTGTCCTACCTCCTCGAAATATGGTAATTCGTATGGTGACGGAGAAAGAATACAAGTATCACCATCCCCAACCTATCTCATCCGAAGAGTGTCATAAGAGGCGACTAACGGAACAATACGCAGGCGATATCATTGCGACAGAAGAAAAACACGAAATAAAATCCTTCACCAACCCATCTGGGCTGCGTGGAAATAGTAGGCCAAAGCCTTCTAACATTGGGAGAGGCCTAGTGCCACTAACTGCGATTGGCTTATTGATTTGAATACAGTAACTGCATAAGTCGAAATGCGCGGCAAAGTTAGTGAAAAGCTGTTATTTAAGAGAAAGGCGTTCTTTTACTAACAAAATTTCTGTCTATAGCAAGAGAAATATCATTAATTTTAAACATGTATTGTTTTTAAAAAACTCCGAAATACCTGCGTCCATTAAACTTATTTTTAATCTATCACCTACCCATAGACAAGCAATTCTATTTTATCAGTGTACCAACCTTAAAAAAACTCATATACTTATTATTCTATTCTATTTTGTACGTTCCCTCGATCACAATATGGACGATTACATTATCTACCACAAAAACCGCGACAAATCGATATGTGATGTTTTATTATACAATGATATTAGTAGCGGCTTCGTACGGGAAATATTTGTATCAAATCACTATAACCTGAGGGTCAATTATTGTATTAATCTGTGCGATTCAATCATGACTTGTCAAAATCAAATGAAGATCTGAATGGTGACAAGTGACAATTGGTAAATCGTCACAATCAGCCACAAGAGGTGTCGGTAATAGTGCAGTGAGGTTGGTAGTAGTTTCCATCTCAAAAACAAATCAACAAAAATATCCCTGTACGCCCCTAATGCGTATAAAAAGGTTTCACTTATAATACTACACCATTTTTATTATTCATTTTTATATAACATGTAAACTAAAGTAATAAGATATAAACTAATATTTACAAGAATATAAAATAGGATACAAAAGGATCAAATTAAGCATCGAAGAATTCCTCCCCATCGATGTCGACTGGTAATGTGCCCAAAAGGCTGGCGGCATTGCCCCGTTGGATGGCAATGCCAATCCGTTGAGCGAAAAAGAGGCCAGCCCTTTGGTCACGCGAAGAAATATAATACTTAAAAAAAATAATACGCTCGACTTTCAGATCCCCTACTAATATACACTCTATGGTTCCACTTGAGATTGCAAATGAAAACTCTAAACATAACATTCGTATTATGAATGTATGCAAAAAAAAACTACTTTTAAAAACAAAATATTCGCTTCTTAGCACAAGCAGCGGATAACCTTGAACTCTGGTCGGTCATACACGAAGTCTCTGACGTAAAATTCGGCGGGAACGACGCAATTATAATTTTCAAATGTTTTTTTTTTCGAATATGTTATAATACCTTTATGGTGATCATTCAGAAATGAGGTTTTAGGTAGTAGTAGGCGACCTGGAAGTCCCTTAATAGACTGAGGTCCCGAGCAGGCTGCTGCAGGAAAACTTTATTAAATAAGGATACCTGGACGCGGGAGGAGAGGACTGTGACTGCGGTGCACCTCTGCAAACAATGGACTACCTATTATCGCTCCCGTTGTGCCCCAACACTTGCACAACTGGAGACCTCAATGCAGCAAATGAGGCAGCGGTAAAGGTTGCTGAATTTTAGGCTGCCTACATCTTTACTACAAAGTACAAATATATTGCCATCGACAGGATAAAGATCAAGAAAGAAGGTAGAAAAGATAAAAAAGGATTATGCAATGCGAAAGATAGAACTTTCAAGATTGATTATGATACAAGTACAATAGATACAATAATAAGGCCTACAACACACTTTCGCCTAGCTCCCAAGTGGCCAGTATTATAGTATTAGTAGAATAGTAGCATTGGTATAGTAATATTAGTAGAAGAGTAGAAGTTAAAGTTATTATAACCATAGTACTGCGAGGTTTTGAAGAAATTAATGTCTAAATATTTGCCAGTCATTAAATCACATATAGATTAGATAATAATATCATAAAAAGGTAAGATTTGTTTGTAACGAATAAACTAAAGATCTACTGAACCGATTTCATTATTTTCATTTAATACACGTCTGCCTACCCCTAGGGGGATTCACAGTCGTTATTACATGTATATATATATAAATATGTACGAACATAACCTCCTCCTTTCTGAAGTCGATAAAAAAGGTAAACAACTTGTCTATGGTAACAGTAGAGTTGTACCTATTGGCGCATCTCCATACAAGGATATGCGTTAGTGGTCGCCCTTAGCTAGCTTGCATTCGGGCCAAGGTTGTACAAGCAACGAAGTGCTTACGCGTTTTATGTTGTACATCAATTTAAAGTAGACTATATACTTTTAATTAACGCTTGTATATAATACCAATGACGTACCACGAAATGTGATAAGATTCAAATATCATTCACTCATTATATAGTCTATGTCCCTTTCCAAATTCGAATTATTATTTTTTTAATTTTGAACGTTGACGCATCTTTTTCTATTCAAATGGTTGAAATCGACATTTATTTTCTAGTTTTTTTTTTTAATAGTCTCCATCTACTGAAGGTTTAGAATCAACTCTGACTAATCCTTTCTATGCGAGGCCAAACGGAAGTCAAGCTAAACAACATCTTAACTAATTAAACATGTCTCGAGTTTCCTACAATACTCTTCAAGGTATTTCTTTGTCTACCCTCAAAACATCGTGAATCAAAAGTTAATTTTCTTCATTTTATTTATACATCTGAGGGCAAACGCAAGGTGACGGCCCATTTCGTTGACATTATTATTAATGTACACAACATACAATTGTTTGAAACTGCAGAATAAAATTTTGGCAGCCATATTTTTCGAGAATGCGGGTAGTGACACAAATAATTGGGGTGGAATGTTGAAATTTTGATGGCACTGTTGCGTGCCGATGGTCGAGGAGTAAAATAATAATAATATTTATTATTTTTTTTTCATCGGCTGTATAGTGAGTTAAATGGATTCTGGGGGGTGAAAATCTTGGAAGCAACCAGAATCAACTCTAAGAAAAGCTGAGGCGAGAGTGAATTTCAGTTGTAGAATAAGACTCAAAAATTAAATAAAGAGGTTTTCCTCTTTATAGAGTTATTTGATTATTTGTTTATTGTGTTTAACATCAGACAGATATATAAAGCCCAGATTCAGCCTCAGATGCATGGCTCGAATCAACATTAGTGCTCGGAAGACGGCAATAGGCTCACCCCCTATTACGTGGGACCGAATTCAATGATTGGTGAAATGTGGGTGTTAATTCACCTCTGCCTAACCCTCCGGGGATAAAGGCGTGATTATATGTAAGTATGTGTGTGTTGAAGAGATTCCGAAACTGCTGGCGAGATTTAAAAATCTTTTACCTAAGCCACATTATTTGTGAATAACAGTCACACACAGCCAGGTGAAAATATAATTCAGTCAGAACATAACTTATCATTCGCAAGGTTAACAGACGGAGTTATAAAAGCAGTAAGCATATAATTAGATCGTTTCCAGGATGCTGTAGGTCATCTCAAAATAACGATATTGACCTCAGGCACACTGTTTTGATCATGACGTTTGTAAAGCATTCAAAAATTGTGCTACATTTTCTGTGACCAGAGACACCGCATATTTTTTTTATACCACTTGGTTGGCAGACAATCATACGGCCAACCTGATGGAAAGTGGATACCGTAGCCTATCGACGTGTGCAACACCAAGGCAGTTACAATCGTTTCCAACCCTGTAAGCACAAGTTTCTGTGCCGTCAGTTATAGTGGCATCACAAAATGTACTCAATATAGGAGTATATTTCTCAGAACCCGACTACTGAAAAATCATGTTCTAAAAAGTGGGTATTAAAGTAGAAAAATCCACTTTTCCTTAGAATATATTGTATTTTTAGACTGAGTGTCATACGACCACGGCGTTCCTAGATTTTTTCTTGTTTAAGTAATACTTTTTTGTGTCCATTTGGAGGTTTTGCCATACTCGCCACGCTTGGCAAACGGGTTGGCGAGCGCGGTGTTAGGTGAGGATATAATACAAAGGACGCCGCTGCCCATCCTTTGGTGTTCTCTTAGTCGCCTCTTACGATATCCACGAGAAGAGATGGAGTGGTCCTATTCTATGCCGGAAGCCACACAGCCAGGTGGAAGGACGACCTTATGAAGGTCGCCGGGAAGCGCTGGATGCGGGCTGCTTTAGATCGGTCATTCTGGAAGTCTGTGGGAGAGCCCTATATTCAGCAGTGGACTATGTGTGTCTGACATGATGAATTAATACTTTTTAGAGCGTGATTTATCAGTAGTCAGATTTTAGTTTTAAGTCAAGACATACACTTTGGCGTTTCATACACTGTACGGTCGCTCAAAAAAACTCCACTAGTACGTAATTAATATTGATCCTTCAATACTGTTTTGCTCCAATGTATTCAAGAGATAACTATATGACTAAAACGCTTTGTCTCCGGTCATTCCTTCGCCTCCCACACTGGAGGCATTGAATGACACGACATTGAACTCCCTAATTACTGTGTGGGACCAAATAATAAACATAATGTACATCAAAACGAAAACTTATGAAGGTCGACTCGGATATGCGACGAAAATGGCGCGTAATAAGACGTCATCTGTCACTTTACCCGCGTTTATGATTGTCTTTGATTTGATCGGTTATTTTTTTATGCAAAGATATTTGGTTAAGTATAGATACAAAACGATATTTATTTTGTATCAAGAAGTTTCTTTTTTAATTTATCTAATTTAAACTTCCTAATATAAATGTGAAAATTTGTATGGACCTACCCAGCTAAGCTAAATTGTTTATGTTAGGAGTAGATTCACATTGTCGGTAGAGTAATGACTAGGATTGGAATCGCACCCGAGGTCTTTCGATCGAAGGTATTACTATTCAGCAGTACAGATCTAGATGGAAATTAGCAGGGATACCTAGATGGTTTAAAATAGCACTTAGGCTTTTATCCCGGGAATAGATTCCTGTGAGTTTGTAGCAACGGGATCAGTATTATACGCTGGCAGAGTAATTAGTGCAAATATGCTTGTATTCAAATCCAATTGCGAATTGCGACTGCTTCCTTATTTAAAAATCTGTTTAATATCGATTAAGGCGAACATGAATACCTTTTAGCAAGTTACTGTTTTGGCGCGAGAGTACACAACTCAATTTAAAAAAAAAGACCACACCAATCCAACCTACATGCAGAATTTTCCAACAAATATTCTTAATCAAAAGGAGCTCGGTGTTCTAAATTTAAATAAAATGACAGTATCTCTTAAGCATTTTAGGTCACGGGAATAATCTCGATCTTACATTAATCAACGTTATAATTATACTGACTGAAAGCACAGATTAACACACGAAACATAAAAGACTCGGGGCCAAGGCAACCTCATCTGCAAGCCGGGGTTTTCAATTTCCCAAACGTCAAAAACAATAACGATTTAAATGAAGAGGTCCAATTCTCGAAATAAAAATTTATTCATTAATTTTGCGTCGATCTAATGTTACACAGTATACATTTTTTGACATCTTATTTGATTTTGACAAATCGAAAGACAAAATTTAAATTTTAAACGTCTTTAGAGAGTCTCATTGAGTTTAGAGGTTATTATGTTAAAAGAATTACGTGAAAATGAATGATAGTTTTTATTTCAAGCTTGTTTGTGTTAAAAATACGTCTTTTCGGAAACATATCAAGCTTAAAACCTTATCTATTTTTTTTAAGTTCGAAGCGTTAGAGCGGTATATTTATCCGCATTCTAGAATTCATATTACCTACATTAGAAGCTACGCTTCGTTTTCGGTCCAAATATTATGAATTTAAAAAAGTACAGAATACTAACCAAAAAAGTAAGTAATCTCTTCGCTTCACACGTCAACAATGGTGTTAATTCTGTTGTACAATTTCAGTAAATTAAAATTTGTAAATTTATATTTCGTTTTGATTGTTTCCGAACTTTTTGGAAACTAATCAATATTATTACGGCTTGCACCTGATATAGGTATTTAAACTGTCATGGTCACTCACATTAGTATCAAAATAAACGGTATATTTACCATGTTGTTGAAATATCGGAAACTCAAAACAATGAAACATGGTAAATATCCCGTTTATTTTGATACTGGTTGCACCTGATAGTTTCTGGCAATTTTGTTAACGATAACTGAATTGATTTTAAAGCTAAGGGTTTAGTTACGTCTTCGGATGGGTGATCATACTTTGATACACCTCGAAGAGTAAGGTAATTTAGCGATCCTGGTTGCCATAGGAACATTTGTGGCAGTACTTCTCGGTAGTTGGAACTTACAAAAAGTTCGCCAATTGGTCTAACTACAGAGCTTCAATATCGCCAGGGTCTTATTTGTAGAGGTCAGATAGTAGTCACTTCATGGATGACATCGAAGTTTGGAATCGCAATTAAGCTGAAAGGCCGGTCGGAAAAAACTAAAAGGATAATTTAGTTACACTTTAGACAGTTTAGCTCAGTAAAAACCTACAACAGGATCAACACCAATACCAGGTAGGTGAAAGACCTAAATATTACCAACCGCCATCTTTAAATACTAAAGTAATTCACTTAACGCTCATAGACAATTATTATTTGTTTTCGCGTGATGTAACTGCTACGTTCGGAGGTCGTTGATCCCGCGGCCATCTTGTGAATCACCTTTGTGATGTGATAGTTTACCTTTTATGCGCAAACTCATTTTTAACACCCACACATGTTTACTGGAGTTGATTTTCTATAGTACTTACAGAGCAAACAAGCTTATGGATTGATGGTAAACATTTATTAACCATTGAAGTAATTGGATAACAAGAGAATTGCTTGGGTATACGACAGTATAGTGGTTCTATGAGTTGGGGTTGCGTTTTTGTCGGGTCAAGTCCAACATAACCTCCCCCATCGTCTTTCGCCGGCCTTGTCCGTGGGTATTTTACGCTCATTCATTAAAAAAATGGGGTTCTATACGTTAGCGAACATGTTGGCCAATATTGTGTTGAACAACATGTACAGCCGGGGGTTATGCCATTCTTGATGCGTGGCGGGGCGCCGGAAGTTTTTGTTGGTCAACATGTTCGTCAACGTGTAGATGGTACATCAGAAGTATTATTATCATTGTCATCCTGTTAACTAGGTCACGCCACGCCATGGAGGAATCCCCGATTTTATCGGTCATTTTACGGGGGAAGTCCTACTAATATTTACTAAAATTAAAATCATAAATGCGAAAGTAAGCCTGTCTGTTTGTTACGCTTTCTCGCGTAAACCACTGAACCGATATTGTAGAAATTTGAAAAGAGGTTCAAATAGGGGATGAAAGTTGGTTGGTTTGCTGAGTAACCGATATTTCGGCACTGTTACAAGCGCCGGTGTACTTTTTATAGCTGTTATTTTTTTTATAGAACGTCCTTGCAAAGACGTTCGGTCACGGTGTACTCAGCAAATAATAAACATGGTAAATATCTCGGCGAGTTTTACACTATAATGTGAATGACCATGCCAATCTCAAATCATACACTATTATGCTCAGTTAAATAATTTATTATAACTATAGGAAAATACATAACAGTCTATACTAATATTATAAAGCTGAGGAACTTGTTTGTTTCGTTTAATTGTACACGCTAATATCAAGCACTACTGGTTCAAATTCGAAAAAATCTTTTTGTGTTGAATAGTCTTTATAGACCTTTGCATTTGCGAGGAGGTAGGTAGGACAAGACGGTATTCCCGTCCGAATTCAGCAATCTGACTGGGGAAGTACCTCCATCCTACAGAATACCACGGCTATAATAACCTCGTGTTATGGTCCCGGTGGTGAGTAGGGCAGCCAGAGCTCACTGGAGAGATTTTGTGCTGTCTGTGGGAAGACTAAAGGCTTGTCCTGATTTTGTGTTATGCACTGAGGGCACATAAAATCTCTGTTCTTACAGGGTCGGCAGCACGGATGTGACTCCACTGGTGTTACACACGTTCATAGGTCACGGTAACCACTTTCTATAAGGTGGGCCGTGTACTATCTGCCACCTAAGTTGTATAAAAAAAAGACCAGAATTTTAGGGAGTGATCATAAATGTCAAAAATTATTACTATCGAAAGGCTTTAAAATATGCTACGGGCGAAGCCAGGTCAGGTTATATGCAATCTATACTAATATTATAAAGCTGCAGAGTTTGTTTGTTTGAACGCGCTAATCTCTGGAACTATTGGTCCGATTTGAATGATTCTTTCAGTGTTGGGTAGTCCATTTATCGAGGAAGGTTTTAGGCTATATATCATCACGCTACTACTTAAGGGAGCGGAGCATTGATAATAAATGTTAACAAATTCGGCAATTTTTCATACATATTTTGAAGAATAAAACATACGGACTCAAAGGGATATGAAGCTTCAAAATATACCCCGGGCGATGCTGGGGTGGGTCAGCTAGTATGCAATAAAACAGCGCAACAGCGCAACTACACACATCAACAAAGTCTAGGGAACAAGGACATTTCTAGTTTTTATTTAAAAACCCTTTCTTGTAATAGTGAGTGTTTTATATCAATAGAAGGGTATTTTTATACCGATTTTAATTTTAATAAAAACATTTTCATACCAATTTTTTTTTTTTTTAAGAAAGAATTGAATAGTGCCAATATTGAGTATTACAACCTTCTATGATTAGGCACAAAAATAACGAGGTAGTAAGAAATACAGTAATTAACCGTACTTTAAACGTTTTTAATAATCTGTAGGACCTCCTAAAGCATTAGCAACAGCTCGACAACGGCGTGGCATACTTAGTATGAGATTGTCAATCATCGTCTGTGGAATATGGCTCCATACATTGCGAAGGTGTAAAAAAAGTTGTTCTTCAGTGTTCAGATTTTCCAAAGAATCACTGAAAGCTCTTCTCCCAAGCAAATCCCTGGCATGCTCTATGGGATTGAGGTCGGCAGACTGAGCAGGCCATTCCAACGTCGTCATATTGTGCTCGCTTAACGCATTGACCACTACCCTCGCGGTGTGTGACCGTGCATTATCTTGCATGAACATAAAATCTTGACCGAACTGCTGTCGATGAGGGATTACCATGGGGTGTATAACCTCCTGAATGTATTGGTTTGTATTCAAATTGCCCCGTATCCAAACGAGGTCGGTCCTTCCACCAAGGCGAATTCCAGCCCATACCATGATTGTTCCACCTTGGTAAGGATGAACTTCTTGCGGATTCTGGAGACGACTCCGACGTCCAGGAACTCGCCATATACGCACTCTTCTCGAATCAGGATGAAAACCGAAGCAAGATTCGTCGGAAAACAGAACCCGTGCCCATTGATGGTCGGTCCACTGTAAATGTGCGTTAGCCCACAATAAGCGACGACCTCGATTTCCACGTCGAAGAGCTGGAACCCTAAGCGGTCTGCGAGCATAAAGATTGGCTTCGTGTAGTCTTCTTCTGACAGTTTGATCGCTAATAACCACTTGATGCTGAGACTGGAGGCCTGCGACCAACTGTCGAGTAGTAATCGTGGGTTGCCGCCTTGCGGAATTTTGCAAGAAACGATCTTGTCGCGGGGTAGTAACCCTATTTCGTCCCCTGTGACGTTCGGCAACATCCCCTGTAGACCTGTAGCGTGCCCATAATCTGCAAATTACGCTTGGTTGGGTGTTGACAGCATCCGCTACGTCGCGTTGAGTTCGTCCAGCTTGCAGCATACCAACAGCCCTTAACATCTCTTCGCGACTTAAATGACGACGTGACATGATGACTACAGTCACAAAAATGCACAAACCATACGTAAAAGACGTATTATTGATAATAAACGTTATTTACAATCAAAAAAATATTTTTTATTTTGCCTCAGAGAAACTGCACAATCAAACACTTTTAAAAGTTTTCCCTCCATATTCGAAAATCATTACTTATTTAAATTTATTTTTAAATTTCGAACAACTCTGTAATCTACTTTATTCTATTTTTATTTATTTGCTGCCAGTTATTTGCAAAACAAGATTTACACGAAAAAAAATAATTGGGGTCATCTTGTTCCCTAGACTTTGTTGAGGTGTTTAGTTTTAAACATTCAAAAATGGAATACTTAGAAGCGCGAAACAGACATCGTTATTTAAGTTTTTACGCACCAATATATTTAGATGTTACATCAAACAGCCAAAAAGCGCGGGTAAATGACCGGGTGTGACCGAACGTCTTTGCAAGGACGTTCTATTAAAAAAATAACAGCGATAAAAAAGTTATTTACTCTGTGGAGGTGCATCGTGTTCTATTTAACCTGTGAATTTGCGTTGGAGTATCCTACTTTTATACTCCATTTGGTTAAGCATTTAATAAAGGTAAATAATCTTGTAACTACTTTTTATAAAACAAATAAACTAGGCTAACTGACTAACTAGTGATTTGATTTCGGTTTTTAGTCTTTAAAATGAGTTTCTAAATACATACAAACATATAATCACGCCTTTATCCCCGGAGGGTTAGGTAGAGGTGAATTATCACCCATATTTCACCAATAATTGTATTCGGTCCCACGTAATAGGGAGTGAGCCTATTGCCGTATTCTGGACACTATTTTTTACTCGAGTCATGCATCTGAGACTGTGTCTGGGCTGTATATATCTGTCCGATGTTAAACAGCCCTATCCCTTAGTCGCCTTGTACGACACCGCATGGGAAGAGATGGGGCGGTCCAAATTCTACTCTGGCGGGAACCACGCGGCTTCTAAATAGAAGAATATTAATCAACTGAGTTTTTAAATAAAACATTAAAAATACACATCGATATTGTTTACGTTTAATTAAGTAATATGAATATAATATAGTTATAAATCGCGATTAATCTGAATATCGTTCTGGAATATAGTCTTAAGATTACGAAAATATTAAAACCACACCAAGAATTGCCAAATTATTGTAATGATGGTGAAATCTTCGCGCCAGACAGATTTAAAGATAAAATTGTATAACACAATTGTGTAGTTAGAACACGACGGTTTTCCCGTCTCAATTGAGTAGTCCGACTGGGGTAGCACCTACTTTAGCTTTACAGAATACCGCGGTCATAATAACCTCATGTTGTGTTCCCGGCGGTGAGTATGGTAGCCTGAGCTCACTGGAGAGTTTTTGTGCTGTCAGTGGGAAGACCAAAGGCTTATCCTGCTTGTCATTATTGTTGAAATTAAGGAAACTAGTTCTATACGTAAGCACACTTAGGACTGCGAAGACAAGATATTCTTATCTAAATTGAAATAAATCCAATTTTGTCAATTATTAAATACTTAAGTAATTTATTATGGTTTTTAATTGTATTTAACTAGTATAGCAAGTATAGGACCAACTATTTAGATTATCTGTGATATAGATCAAATCTTAGAAGTTACATTAAAAAGCTTCCGATGATTGGGCTAAGTTTAATTCTGAATAGTAGAACTCTTCTATCTATGCTTCATTTAGTTCCTTGAAACGAATTAATATAGGTAGTTTACTTACGAGTTGTCGCCCATTCACGACCAAACGAACAGACCAAATTTCATTGTAATTGGTTCAGTGGTTTAGGCGTGAAAGCATAACATACAGACACCGATAACCGACATCCCCGCCGGGAGTGCCGCGGACAGCAGCTAGTAAGCTATATTATATATATTTTAATTTAGTTTTGAACAGCTATTAATAATATCTGTTGTAATTACTCTCAAGCCCTAAAACAACGATTGCCAAAAACATTTCAGACGCTGATAGCGCCCTGCCAAAAACATTTTTTTACTAACATTTCTATCTACCAGACAAGAAAATTGGAAAAGAAATAATTATGTAGTATATCGTAATGAAAATGTGACAAAAATTTATTCTAATACATACCTAAGTGTAGTAGCATTGGTTATTAATTCGCATTATAGACACGGTTAGGTTTAGAGAAATATATATTTTTTTATACCACTTAGGTGGCAGACAAGCACACAGCCCACCTGATGGAAAGTGGTTACCGTGGCCTATGGACATTTGTAACACCAGAGGAGTCACAGTCGCGCTGCCAACCTTGTAAGTACGAGTCTCTGTGCCGTCAGTGTAGAGGACAAAGCAGGACAAGCCTTTAGTCATCCCACTGATGACAGTACAAATTCTCCAGAGAGCTCTGGCTACTCTACTCACCGCTGGGAACACAACACAAAGTTATTATAAGCGCCTCTATGTCAATGTCCCTATTAGATATCCCCATGAATTTCTCATAGGTTGTATTATCAGCAGGCACATTGTAAGAACGTTTCGAACAATCTAACGGGTTTGACAATTGAGCATGCTCCAAATTTAGTGACGTCACGTTAGAGCATACGCAATTGAAAACTCACCCCGAATTCAGCTATCAAGTTCCGAGACGGTCCTGGCCGGCCGGTTTGCGATAGATTTGTCTCAGACAATCTCAGCTCCGGCAACCTGCGGCCCACACAGTCGGCGTGCGTTTTAGTCGGTTCAAGTCCGACATAACCTCCCCCACCGGCCCCTGCTGCGCATATTAAAAAAAAGAAGCTATCAAGTCCCTTCGATCGTTTTGAAACGTTCTTACAGGATGAGCTTGCAGACCATAGCCAAATCTTGTAACGACGCGCTCTGCAAACGTCGTCACACCGGTTTTAATTCTATTTTTGAACGAAAAGTTTCGGAACGCGGAGTGAATGACATTTTGACGTATAGCTGTCAAAGGACCTTTCTTCCTAGCGTTGAGGCTGGATGGTCGATATTCATGGCTTCGTAACTTAATTTCAATAAATCTCATAAAAATGAGAGTATTTTTGCCTAAAGGATAATAGTTTGTGTCTTCACAACTATCCTCTTGTGGAATTATAGTTTATTTCTGCTCTTAATCTGAGAATATTATGATTTCTTTTGCTATTGGCATTGTTCCAGCAAATTAAGGCGGTTTCCAAATTGGAACCGCCTTTGCCCTTTTTCTCATTTTCTTTTTGCCTTTGGATCTTATCTTTGGACCTTTGTCTTCGGTCATCTGCATTTCCTTATGGAGGGTTTGGACTTTTCGCCTCAAACCTGGATGTACCGCATGGGCTTAAACTGAAAACTTCGCCTGCTACGAGCTTTCTCGCTGCTGTGTTTACATATACTCGCCGAGGGATGCCGTGAGCTTACTTTAATTATATTTTAAATCTAAACTTCAAAATAACCTAAAAATGCATTGGTGACATAAGTTCATTTTGACATAGGATCAGATAGACCTAGCTTATAAAACTCTAATTTTAAATTTAAGGTTAGTTATACATTAGGAATGTATCCTTGCAACTATTTCTAAATGCACACTGGAGTGGACAATAAAACCTTAAACCTCACCGTTTGGTTTCATTTAGCTCACCTCCGGCAGATTAAAAGTTTCCAATCTCCGCTGATTATCCTAGGCATTTGTATCTCTCAATTACAGGCGAATGTTTTTATTATTACATCTGGCACTCGCGAACAGGGACATGACAGTGTGCATATATCTTTATTCCTTGTCACCTTTGCATTATTTTTTACCTTATCATGTTAAGAACAGTGTTTTCTTCATGTATTTTACTGTTACATAACTGTGTATTACAGTAAATCTTTGTTATTGTTTACTTTGCAAAACTAATCATACTACAAGTTAGTACTATTGTTTGTATCTCTCAATTACAGGTGAATGTTTCAATTTGTATAACATGGTTATTGTTATAATTGTTTTATCTTATATAGCTTTTGTTTATTACAGGTAAGATTTTCCACTTAATAATATTATATAATTACTAGTTCTTAACCTTTATTCACATGTGTGAAAACATAGTAATATTTGAATATTTGCTGTTTACCTTAAGTAGACATAAATAATTTATTTTGTGAATCACTAATGCATTTTTATCTTTATAGGCATTTGACCTAAATAATTTTTGCAACAATAACATTCCATTCTATGAGTTTGTTTGACTTTTGAGTTTAGCGTTTTGCTATCAATGCAATTAACTTCATTCATAATTTAATTAACTTTAATTAGAAACTTTAATTGATACTTTAATTAGAAACTTATAGTGTATTTAATACAACTTTTTATTAGATTTTCACATCCTTTTATAAATCAAACATGGATAAGGAAATACAGGTCCCGCCTTTGTTTGAGAATATTGTTGGTGATGTTCCAGTTGGTACTTCTACTCATGTCATGGCTGATTTATCTGAAGTTGTTGATCCATTTTCGAATAGTCGAGGAGCTGGTGATCATAGTCTGAGAGCCGCATCTTCATTTAATATGATGAATGTTTTATTGAATGATAATTTGAGGAAAAACTTGCCTTCTGTTACTAAGTTGCCTGATTTAAAACGAAGTAAGCTTTTGTATGATGGTAAATCGTGCGTTAGGGAATTTATTACTCAAGTGGAAGAATATTTCTTGTTTAAAAATTTTAATGAATATTTTTTGGTTAGTTCATTCTCTGATCTTTTGTCAGGCACTGCGCTTAAATGGTTTCGTAGTGTTCGTATTCGTATTGCTTCTTGGCAGGATTTGAAGGCTGCGTTGTTGAAACGTTTTGATAGAATTGAATTTGATTATCATTTGGAACATGAACTCCGTACTCGTAAACAAAAGATAACTGAGTCATTACCAGATTTTATTACAGACATAATGGATATGGCTAGCCGTTTGTCTATGCCTGTTTTTGATGCTACCCTCATAACTATTATTAAACATAACATGTTGAATATTTACACACCTTTTGTGTTTGGTAGAACTATTTCTTCTATCGACGAATTTATTAACCTCAGCAGAGAATTAGAGAATTTTGTGTCAAGAAAGAACTTGAGTGAGAATAAAAGTATTAAAAAAGAAAAATATTCTGCTCAAATTAGTGCTGTTAAATCAGATGATTTAACTTGTTTAAAATGTAAGTCCTCTGGACATTCTTATAAAAATTGCCCTACATTTCCAGGTGTAATTTGTTTTAAATGTCACAAGCTTGGCGTCACTACGAAGAATTGCGAAGTTTGTAATTCAAATACTGTTCAGTCAAAAAACGTATCAGGTCCCATCGAGCCCTAGTTTTTGATAAAACCTCTGGTGACTCGATGTTGAAAAAATTTAGCAATGCTCCGAATGAAGCCACTTGTAAGAAAGAATTTAATGAATGGTTGGATTATTTGAAAGTTTTCTTTAATAATATCAGGGCTGCTCCTGTTTTGTTTGTTAAACATAAAGACACTAGACCTTATTTAAATTTTAATATTAATAATAAATTTTATTCAGGTTTGTTAGATAGTGGAGCTTGTAGTTGTGTACTCGGTTCTAATATTCATCAAACATTTTTGCAATTAGGTTATAAATTTAAACCTTATAAAGGTAACGCTGTTACTGCTGATGGTTCTGCACACAATGTTATTGGAACTATGGTTTTACCTATCACTTGTGATAACTTAACTAAAAATGTAGATTTTTTGATAATACCTTCTTTTAAACCTTCAATTATTTTGGGATTTGACTTTTGGTTGAAATTTAATCTTGCTAAAGACTTATGGAATAATATTGCTTTTGAATATGAATCCACTACTTGTGTAAATGCAGTTACTTCTGTTTCTGAACTTTCTCCTTCTGAGAAACACGAGTTAAATAAAATTATTTCACTTTTTGAAAATATTTCTTATGAAAAGAGAGGCTTAGGTCTTACTCATTTAGTTAAACATAAAATTAATGTTACTGGTGAACCTTTTAAACAACGTTATTGGCCCCTTAGTCCTGCTAAACAAAAAGAACTTTATGATGAAGTGGAAGTTTTATTAAAGGAAAATATTATTGGAACTCTTCCAAAGGCTTATTCTGGCCATAAGTATATACTTTCAATCATGGATGTTTTTACAAAATATTGTTGGATATTTCCTATGACTAGTGCTACCACTAAAGTAATTTGTGGGATACTTGAAAAAGAAATATTTCTTAAGTTTGGAACGCCTAAAATTTTTGTTTGTGATAATGGAAGCCAATTTACAGCTAAGCAATTTGTAGATTTTCTAAAAAGTTATAATATTAGTAAAATATTTTATAATACTTTATATACACCTCAAAATAATCCTGTAGAGAGATATAACAAAACAGTCGAAACATGTATTTCTTGTTTTGTTAAGGATGATCATAGAACTTGGTCAAAATATTTGCCTCATGTTCAATTAGCTTTAAATAGTAGTGTGAATCTAGCTACAGATTTCACTCCTAATTTTCTCATGTTCGGTAGAGAACTTATTTTTGATGCTTCATTGCACCGTTTTAGAAATTCTTTTGATAACCTCAATCAACTTGATGTTGTTGATAGGTCTTCATTTGCTTTTTCACTTAAATCACTTAGTGATATTTTTATAAAAGTTCAAGCTTCATTGCTTAAAGCTTATAAGCGTAATGCGCGTTATTATAATATAGGAAGGAAGGTCATTTCTTTTGAAGTGGGAGATATAGTGTGGAGGAGAAGTTTTGTGCAGTCTAATGCTCCTGCATTCTTTTCGGCTAAGTTAGCACCTAAGTTTGTTAAGTGTGAAATAATAGATAAAATTTCCTCTAATGTTTATGTTTTAAAAGACCTTAATAAAAACTATACTGGTCGTTATCATATTAAAGATATAATAAAATATTAAAATTATTCTTGTTTTGACTGTCAAAAAGTCTATCTTTGTCTTTGGTACTTTGTTTGAAGTATTGAACCCATTAAAAGGTGATGTTTGATAGGTTTAGGGTTCTTGAAAGGTGATGTATGTTAGGAACTTCACAACAATTTATTAATTTCAATTTTAGTTTCCTTCAAAAATAACTTAGGTCATTTTAGGACTTATTTTTATGTAACTCTACTCCATATTAACAAATAGTTCCACATCAAAAGATCTTATAATTTTTATTTATCTTTGTTGTATAGGATTATTTTCCTGTATATATTTTTATACACTTGTATATTTAATATTGTATATTTTGTACAAATTTAGGAATTTAGTTTCTACTCTAATATAGGAGTGAAATTTAATATTCATTTTCTACATTAAATTCACTTGACTTATTTCCACTCACTTAGGGAATGGAAAATTAAGTTTCTTGAACTTTATTTTTGTACAGTTCTGGGTTATTTTCTTAGTATTAAGATTCTCGGATTGGACGCATTTTATGCATTTTTTACACACCTTGTTATACCATTTTTTGGGAAACTTGTGTCTTACTGGACTTTACAATTTTTTGTGCTATTGTGTTTCATACACATAGTCACACCTTACGCTTTGCGCACGGGAAGCTGGTGGTGTTGAGCCGGTCGTAATTGTCGTTTTTCTCTTTTTGTACGATTGTGTTTTTATACACATTGTTACATTTTTTATGCTTTGCGCACGGGATGTCGGTGGTGTTGTGCCGGTCGCAAATGTCATACTTTTCTTATGCGGTTGTGCTCAGAAAGTCAGTGGTGTTGTACTGGTCACAATTGTCATATTTTCTTTATATTTTGCTTGTGCTCGGAAAGTTGGTGGTGTTATGCCGATCACAATGCTTATAAATATATTATTACGACACTTTTGTTGTGATTTTGTTTTGACGTTTTAGATGTTGGAATAGGAATTTGAAGTCGGCGGCTTTTCAACCTAACCGACAGTGGGAAAACTTCATTGTTTTTACCGATTTTCTTTCAGATTCGGCAGCGTTGGTGCTTAACCGATATCTTGTTAGTTTCATATTTTTGTTTCAGGAATAGCTGGTATAGAGTCGGTGGCGTAGGAGCTCAACCGCACTTTTGTATTGATGCTAGAAGGCTGGTTAAGATCAAGGATTAGATTCGACGGCGTTGGTTGCCTAATCGATATCTGGAATGGAATTGAGTAGGGATTGTTTAATTTATTTTATTGAAGGATTTATTTTCACTTTTGTGTTGAAATAAGTTTTTACTCTTTTCTGAGTTTGGTTTCGGTTATTCCATTAAGTTGGATAGTGTCCTTTGTTTCCATTTGAAACTGGAAATTCTTTTTCAACTTAATTCTTTACTTTTCGAGTGTTTTCACATTCTTTGATTTTTAGGAATGCTTTCCCATTCTTTAATTTATAATTATTTCTGCAATACCCAATGCAAGATGCTTTCGCATTGCCTTTTTTATTTATTGAAAAATGTTGCAAGACATTTTGTCTTTTGAGGTTTTTTGGAATTTTGTTCTGGACTCTCATAATTTTCATTAGAAAAGGAAGTTTCTTTCTTTCTTTTTTCTTTTTGGGGAGGGATGTAATGTAACGACGCGCTCTGCAAACGTCGTCACACCGGTTTTAATTCTATTTTTGAACGAAAAGTTTCGGAACGCGGAGTGAATGACATTTTGACGTATAGCTGTCAAAGGACCTTTCTTCCTAGCGTTGAGGCTGGATGGTCGATATTCATGGCTTCGTAACTTAATTTCAATAAATCTCATAAAAATGAGAGTATTTTTGCCTAAAGGATAATAGTTTGTGTCTTCACAACTATCCTCTTGTGGAATTATAGTTTATTTCTGCTCTTAATCTGAGAATATTATGATTTCTTTTGCTATTGGCATTGTTCCAGCAAATTAAGGCGGTTTCCAAATTGGAACCGCCTTTGCCCTTTTTCTCATTTTCTTTTTGCCTTTGGATCTTATCTTTGGACCTTTGTCTTCGGTCATCTGCATTTCCTTATGGAGGGTTTGGACTTTTCGCCTCAAACCTGGATGTACCGCATGGGCTTAAACTGAAAACTTCGCCTGCTACGAGCTTTCTCGCTGCTGTGTTTACATATACTCGCCGAGGGATGCCGTGAGCTTACTTTAATTATATTTTAAATCTAAACTTCAAAATAACCTAAAAATGCATTGGTGACATAAGTTCATTTTGACATAGGATCAGATAGACCTAGCTTATAAAACTCTAATTTTAAATTTAAGGTTAGTTATACATTAGGAATGTATCCTTGCAACTATTTCTAAATGCACACTGGAGTGGACAATAAAACCTTAAACCTCACCGTTTGGTTTCATTTAGCTCACCTCCGGCAGATTAAAAGTTTCCAATCTCCGCTGATTATCCTAGGCATGTGTATCTCCAAGGCGCCCGAACTTTTATGGTAATGTACTTACAAACCAATTTTATTTCTATTTCTTTTAAATAGGAGATTACACACTTACTTTGTCACATTTAACTTGCTCCATTCAAGAGTAAACCAATGATAGGAATACAGAGAATAAAATCATTTTTTTTATTATTACATCTGGCACATTTCTTTTATTATTACAATCTACATAGAACCACCTCTACGGTGTCAATAATTTTAACAAAAACAAAAAGAGTTTTGGCGCCAACACACGAAGAAGGGCGCATCGCGGTATTATATTATTTTCCAAAATTGGTATGACTTCGAGGTTTCATGTATAAAAATGGTGGATTTTTAGACATACCTAATGTCTTTGACAACGCACACAAGGGTAGAAAATGGCATACTACAGTGGATTGTGACTTTTCGTGTTGTTCCAAATCTCCCAAGGGAGCCTCTAGTAAAGTCCCCACAACGTTACTGAGACAGCAATCATCTCATTGATCGTCACCATCATCATCATCAACAATCATTCTAAGGGAAAGAAACTTGAAAAAAATTACAATAATTTTAAAGTCGAAAAGAAGAGGAACAAAAACTAATCTTTTTTGGAGTCTCGTGACGCGGTAACTAAGACTTTTAGGTAAATTGTAATCAAACAAGCTAAATAAAATAATCATACTATATGTCGTATATATATTTTTCTTAAATCTATTATAATGAAAAAGAAATTGGCCATGTTCATGAACATAGACAACCGCACTACATTTTATTACGCACTGAACGCATACGCTTTCGACTCACTCATATTTCATTGTCAGCGAGAGTGAGTATGGCGTATGGCGGTATGGCCGTATTGAAAGTCTAAATATATAATTATTGCACATATTAACCTACATGCTAATTGTAGCAGTAAAGTTATTTATCTTTTGTCTCATTTCAGATTTTTTAAACTCTCTTTTGATATCTTCAGATATTAAGTGGACCTCGCCAAGATCTTCGAGAACCAAGTCAACTGATCTATTTATTTAACGGATGAGGTAATGGCGTAGGTTTACCTTCGAAGCTGGGAGGTCACGCGGTAGTTGCCGAAAACCTATATAAACCAGAACTTAAAAGGCAGGGTGCATTAAAATTGATTTACTGCTTATAAAATGACAATAATATCAAGGGACATAACGTTGTTTACATCTTCGAATATAGAACCGAACATCGTCTACATCTTTGAATATAGAAAACCTCTTCCTTTTTTGAATTTCACTTAAAAAGTATAAAAATTCTCTTTGCCATAAAAAAAGTCATTATAGTGAAGACCGCATTACGGCGGGTTATGTTCAACCTCCATTGCTCTTGACCTGGTTTTGTACCTACCTAGATAATATTATTTAGATGTGCTTTACTTACAATAGTATAAAATACGTCAAATATGTATTATGTAGCAGATTTATGGTGACGAGAATGGACAGCAAACAATTGTTTTTATAACACGCCAATCCAATCCAGGTGTTGGAATTTCATGCAGAACAAGCTCGTATTAAAAGAATCTTACAAAATACTTCACTTGAGGAATCTATACTATACTAATATTATAAAGAGGAGGTTGTATTTTTGTATGTAACGAATAAACTCAAAAGTACTGGACCGATTTTAATAATTCTTTTTTCATTAGAAAGTTACATTATTTGTGAGTAACATAGGCTACTTTTTATCCCGATATTCCCACGGGATCAGGATTTGCGCGGGTGAAACCGCAGCGCGGTGCTAGTCATGAATAAGTCTCGTTTGTAGCATTTGCTCTGTCACACAAACAAACCTACAATGACAGAGAACCTTCTTGCTTTTCAAGTAGTATTATAGTATATTTGTATAGCCATGAGATTGATATTTTCAGCCTTAGTTTCTCAACATACAAGAATGCTGTTAAAAAGGTTATAGCCAAGCTATAAATTTGCTGTTGCTTTGTTACAGGGATTAATTACTGTCTAATTTTTTGTTTATTTTTTTTAACCATGATATCTTGTAATTATCCTATTGTTTTGTTTTGTTTGTTATTTTTGGTTTTTGATTAGTATTTTTATTGTTAAACTTAATGCACGCTTTTAATTATACCATGCTGAGTACACATGTTTTGGAACTCAATCTGGAACTGAACCTTCAAATGATATTTTGTAAAATTTTGATTGTTTTCTGTTTTGTGTGCCAAATAAATAAATAAATAAATTTGTCTTTTTGAGGCACTAAATTATATCCCAATAGGAGGAGGATACAGAGTAAAAGATTCTACAATAGAATCCTGAGTGGATCAAGTGATACAGGAACCAGGATGTTTTTTTTTATCAAATGTTAGGTACTCTACTTTTTATCATCGACTATGAGAATATTATTAATCTGTGATTATGAATTTTCGACATCATTCACGCTCCATACAAAAAGAACCCAAAATAAAGTGCCGGCCAACGAAAAAAAATGTTTTTATTGGTTAGAGTATGACATTCAAGATTTTTTTCTTTAGACAGCTAAGAGCTAAGACCGATTACTTATGACTTATATGACTTAGAAATAATAAAAAAATTAATATAAACAAGTTCATCTGAACAATTTTCACTTCATTACTATAGCAAAAGTCAAATAATGATTGATGATAAAGAATAACTAAATCTTTTTTTCTTAATTTAAAATTTTAAACTGAACCATATTCCATACAGCCCGTTATTAGTGTTTTAATAATATTTAGTAAGTCTTTGAAGTGTGATTATACAACCTCTTTGCACATTTTCCTATTTTCTTACTATAATCAGTATTATTCACACATGTACCAAATATTTAAATTTTTCACTAGGCAAAACAGAAAGTGATTTATTCACTGTTATTGTAGAAACACAGGCCCTTTGTCAATGGTAAAAAGTCTTTATTCCTCTGAGGATTAGAAAATACATACATACATATAATCACGCTTTTATCCCTGGAGAGTTAGGCAGAGTTAAATTAACACCTACTTTTGACGAATCATTGAATTCAGTCCCACATAATAGGGGGTGAGCCTATTGCATTCTTCCGGACACTATTGTTGACTCAAGCCATGCATCTGAGGGTGAGTGTCGGCTGTATATATCTATGTGATGTTGCCTTGTAGGACAGCGAATGGGAAGAGATAGGCTGGTCCAAATTCGACTCTGCCGGGAACCACGCAGATATCATGATTATTCAGAAATATTTTTTCTTATATTAATATATTAGCTTCTACTAGCTGTTGCTTGCGTTTTCATCCGCATTGAATTTCAATCTGTTCCTGCAACTTATGGGAACCTATACCAAGGATAAAAGTAGCTTATGTGTTAATCAAGACTATAACCTGTCCCTATTTCAGTTGGATCCATTTAGCCATTTCAGTGTGATTAAAAAACCAATATCCAAACATCTTCACAAACTTGCACATTTATAATATTAGGATAACTTGAATAGGTATCAAAATATCTCAAACAAATATTCTAGCCTAAAAGTAGCCAAATATGGATATATTATAGCTATGTATAAGTTTGTTTTCTTTTTCATTAAAAAAAAATTAAAAATCTAATCTATAACATGAAGTAATAGCATTTGATTGCTTTACATTAGTGTTTAGTAATTCAAGAGTCATAAGAATACGTAAACATGAGTAGATAAATACTTAATAATATAACACCAACCAACTACTAATAAGATTAAAAGAGAATTGAATTTCAATAAAAATCTCTTACAAAATAGGTAAATATTGTATGTACACAGATAATGAAAAATTCATTATCTCAACATGAAAGTTTTATAACTTACTAAAATACTTAATGAATTGGCTCGAAGAAATCTGAAACCGGTGCATAGTAATTGAAAAAAAAAAAAAAGTTTTATGACAGCAAAATTGAGCAGGAAAACAGGTTGTTATTCAAAGTGTTTTCTGTAAATTAACGAATCTTAATGTGAATTCCTTTAGCTTGTACAGTGAAATAACAAATTATATAATTAACGTCGGTATCTGTAAATAAATTAAGTGTAATCGAGCCTGGGCCTGACTAAGTTAGAAAAAAAAAGTGTTATGTACAAGTTCTTTTTCAGTAAATTCCAATTATTAATAAGAATCTGATAAGATGGGATAACATACGTTGTTGTTCGATGTGTAATCATAGTAAAAATACATAAAGTAAATACCAAAGGACTGTGTTTATTCGTCGCAAAAGTAATGTAACCTATAAAATTTCAAAGTTACGATTAGGTTAAAATGATATTAAAAGTTATTTCTTTAGAAAGACTGCTGTAGCAAAGGTTCGATGCGCTTCGTTACCTTCAATAACGGAAGATAATCCACGAAAACAGGTAAAAGCACTTGGAAAACAGCAAAATTTACTGTTTTTTATAACGTTCCACTTATCACAGTATATAACTCACGAAATACACTATTATTGGACGATTTACGCACTAAAATCGCAGGTGTAGTTGCGATATTCACTTTAAACACAAAATGAAGGTAATTATAGACGATATTATTATAGAAATAACATCAAATAACAGTATCATACGATATCAGAATCGGTTTGTGACTGACTTCAGACTCCGTGACGATCGAACACAACGTGAAATTCACACGTCATGCAGACATTTAGAACGAGACGGAGCTATTGATAAGAAGGAGAAGTGAGATCATGCAATTGTAAATTAAATAAATAAATTATGTATCTAAGACTTTTATTTTATATTAACATACTATATAAAGTGATATTGTTATAATGCTGTAAGCATCAATTTCTATAATAAATGCTATTCCAATTTCTATAAAACGCCATCTATATTTGAATAGCAATACTAAAGTTTCAATATTCTCAAACTTTTCGCTACAAGATGGCGTAAAACAGCAGTCATAGTTATGTCATGAAGTTTAATTTTATATTACGATACCAGGAAAATGGTTGTTATTTAGTGGATATAAGACTTGCGGCGTACTTTATGTTTGATAAAGACATGTATTAGTTCATTGCAGTCCACGCCCTCAATGGACTGACTACTGTAAAACACAAAAACGTATACATACAGGTGCTGTAACGCATATTTTGGAATAGCCGGTCTATAAATAGAGAACATAAATTACCGAACGAAATTATGTTCAGTCGCCACAATATGCTAATAAGGTTTTTCGCCTATGACCTATTGTACGTTCAATGTATCGACGCGCTTCCCAAACAATTAATGTACATACTAAAATATTTAAATTTCTCATGTGACAGTTACATAGTTAATTAATTTTAACAGTATTCTTCCATTTTACTTTAAAGTATGACTGTAAATACAATTAAAAAGTCTGAATATTTTATTTGATGATAGTTTTACAATGATTGCTTCTATTATTTTTTTTTTTAAATTTAAGCGCCAATCTCAGTCGCGTCTGGGGAACAGTAATTGGTTTGTTTTGACTTTTATGGAAGCCAAAGCCACTTGATCTTTCTAATGAAGCCTCGTAACTAATCTGCCGGGACACCATCATACTTTAATTAAAAAATACATATTAATATTAACCAACAAAATATAAAACTAAAATCTCAAAATGAATAATAGAACAATAATTGATAAAAGCGCCATCTAGTTTCAAACACATGCAACTCTAGTGCTGCTGTAAATTGCACAATGTTTGGGTTTTTACATCAGAGTCAATTCGTCATATAGTTACGTCACGTACTTGTAACAAAATGACCTATTGGACTTGAACAGGTTCGATCAACTTTTTCTGTCTACGTATTTATCTTATCGTTAGATAATTCCTTCTATTGGTAACAACATTAACAACGTTCTTTTTTATTTTGTCTGTGGCTGGTATCAATTTTATTGTGCCTACCTTTTTTTTTCTTTTTATACCACTTAGGTGACAGACAAGCACACGGCCCACCTAATGGACAGTGGTCACCATGGCCTATGGACACGTGCAAAACCAAAAGTCACACTCGCGCTGCCAACCCTGCAAGCATTGAGAGTTTCTGTGCCGTCATAACAGGGACAAGTTTTTGGTCTTTCAACTGATAGCACAAAAACCCTCCATCGAGCTCGGGCTACCCTATTCACCGCCGGGAACACAACACGAGGTTATTTCGGCTGCGGTATTCTGCAGGGCGGAGGTAGGGGAGAAGGGGGCTTGTTTTAACGGGGGTAGGTATTAACAAGCCTCTATCTATTAAACTATACACGGCAGAGTACCCATTTCAAGATTATAACTTCGGGCGCGGGTAACGAACGAGTCCCGACCAGTCAGTCTCCCGCCGGCCGCCGCGTTGCGTAGTTATGGCACGTGCATGTAAAAACACAGGTGAGCGGACTTTTTATCGTCGTGATTTTTTTGATTTGTGCTTTAATTAATAAGTTTACTGTTTACGGATTAATGTGTGTTAAATACTTATTTAATGGGCTATTACATCTGCTAGTTGTTTTGTTAAATTTATGCATAGTTATTTTTTAATATTTTTTTATGTTTGAAAAGTATCTCTGGGGCTAGTTTTAACAAAATGAAGGGGCAAGTTTTAACCCGTTAATACTTGCCCCCAAGAATTATGTGCCGCTTAAAATAAAAAAATGGGGTTTATTGTTACAGAATGAGGAATTATAAGCGTAAAACCACCCGGGGCTCTACAAGTAAAGAAGTGTACGATTTAGCGGTGCAAGAAGCCTTAACATCTACACGAAAATATAGGGATATTGCAACAGCGTATAACATTTGCCATGTGACTCTCTTTAACTACGTCAAAAAGGCAAAAGCTGGATTGCAATACAATGTCGGATATAGTAAACCTAGACGGATTTTCGATGAACAGCAAGAACGCTCAATAGCCGAATACCTAAAGAAGAGTGCATCTATATACTTCGGCCTCCTTCCCGAGCAAGTTAGATCTTTAGCATATGAAGCAGCCGTTGATCAAAATATTCCCATTCCGGAGTCCTGGAATAAAACCAAATCAGCAGGCATTGATTGGTTTAAATCATTTATGAAACGCAATCCTGATTTGTCAATTAGAAGTCCCGAAGCTACTAGTTTGAGCCGATGCACCTCTTTCAATCGTACCAACGTTCATGCATTTTTGAAAAGTACATGGACGTCCTTCAGCGATATAACTTAACGCCAAGTAGAATTTGGAACATGGACGAAACCGGCGTTACCACAGTCCAGAAGCCGAAAAAGATCGTTGCACAGAAAGGACTCAAACAAGTCGGGTCTGTGACATCTGCTGAGAGAGGTACTTTGATCACTCTAGCGGCTGCGGTGAACGCCATTGGTAACACCATTCCACCTATGTTCATTTTTCCGCGGAAAAGGTACAACGCACTGTTTCTTGCTCATGGGCCACCTGAATCAATAGGTGCAGGCAACAGCTCTGGGTGGATGTCACAAACAGAGTTCTTGATTTTTATGGATCATTTCATAAAACACGCAAAACCGACACCAGAAGAACCGGTTCTACTGCTTTTGGACAATCATCACTCTCATGTGAATGTCCCTGTGGTAAACAAAGCTAAAGAAAACAACGTGATTATGTTATCATTCCCGCCGCATTGTTCACACAAGCTTCAACCCCTGGATATTGGAGTTTATGGTCCGCTAAAGAACTATATTAGCAGACAACAAACAAATTGGATGTGTAGCAATCCGGGCCAAACAATGACAATTTACAATATTCCAGGTATTGTCAGAGAGGCTTTTCCATCTGCTTTTACAATGAGCAATATAACAAACTCGTTCAAGAAAGCAGGCCTTTGGCCTTGCAATGAAGACGTCTTCCAAGATTCGGATTTTGCATCATCGTATGTCACAGATCGACCTGACCCAACCATTCAAAATGTACCTGATCATGATGCTCTTGACAATTCTGCTCCTACCAATGCGAACATTACAGAGAATCAACCGGCACAAAACGACCCACCTATTGCTCTTGATGCATCTGCAACTAGTGACATAAACGCAAGCTTACCATCATTAAACCTGGACTCATCAGTAATACCAATTATTGAACAAGAGTTACCCAATATTGATATAAATCTCTCAGAGATCATCGACCAAATATCAAATGAACTAACTGCTGGGCCATCAACGTCTAATGATACATTTTTAAATATGGAAAGTATCAGACCTCTTCCGAAGGCACTTCCTCGAGTATCTGGATCAAATAGAAAACGTACAAGGAAAGCAGCTATATTGACTGATACACCTGAAAAGTTGGAGCTAGAACAGCAAGAAGCTCTCAAAACTTCAAAGAAAAAGGATACAGCTGTTGGTAAAAGTACAGTCAACAAAGGCAAAGGAAAGGGGAAGAAAAGCCAGAAAATAAACAAGAAAGAGGTCAAAAGGGTGAAAAAGAAGGTATTACAAGACGATGACAGTGATGGCAGTGATTGGTTCTGCTTGGAGTGTGGTTCGTCATATACCAATGACACTTCAGGAGTTGATTGGATTCAATGCATATCATGTAAGGAATGGGCTCATTCAACATGCATAAAGGGGGACTTAGTGAATTTTATTTGTGATAACTGTTATTCAGATTCTGACTAACATTGTGTAAAAACTTAAAATATTCGATTGTTATCATTGTGTTATCCGTTCCAACTGATTCAATTTATTCCTAATTAGCATTTGTAAGTTTAAGTGAGATGTGATCTCAATTTATGTTTTGTTAATTTTCTTAAATATCATACTTTTTGGTTTGATGATAAGGTACATATATTATAAGTATTATAGTAGTCTCTACTTGAAGAATTTAAAATATGCGATTGTTATTGTTGTGCCATTGGTTCAAACTGAACAAATAGTTCCTAATTAGCCTGTAAATCCAAGTGAGATAGGATCTCAATTTATATTTTATTAATTTTCTTAAATAGCATACTCATCTTGTATGTTAGAACTGACATTATTAATGTTGTTGCTCAACGTAAGGTAATAAAAATGATAGTATTTGATTGTTATTATTGTGTCATCAGTTGAAACTGATTAAATGGTTTCTAATTAGCATAGAAATTTAAGTGAGATGAGATCTCAATTTAGGTTTTGTTATTTTTTTTACTAGCATACTTTTATGGTATGTTAGAACTGAAACTATTAGGTAATGTTGATAAGAATAACTTAACTGTCTAGTTACCTTAAGTATTTTAAGGACTTATTGGTGATGTTACAATAGGAAACCTTGCTACCTAAGACTGATTGGTCATTTTCTGATAGAAGATCTCTATTTTTTTACTTTATTACATTACAACATGTTAATTTATAAATAAATAAAAATATTACAAAAATTAATACCGTTTTATTTTTGACAAACGTCATTACTTTAAACAGCAAAAAATATGTTAATTCTTACCCCTTCATTGTTAATATTTGCCCCAAAAACGGGGTAAATATTAACCGCCGACTTTAAAAAAAAAATGGTTTCTACCTGTGAAACCAGGCAACCTGTGTGGTATTTTGCATATAGATATAAAAGATGAATAAATTTCCGACACGTAAGTAAAAGAACATTAACGTTAAGTTCACAATTTTAGGAGCTATGAGCAAAAGTTTGAATTTTGTTAAAACAAGCCCCCCTCTCCCCTACTTCCCCAGTCGGACTGCTCAATTGGACGAAAATGGCGTCGGGTCCTGCCTAGATCCTACCTACTTAGATGATAAGTAGGAGATACTCTCACTTCGGCGTGCTAGATATATCTAGAACCCCCATGTTGTGCAGGCCAACGGAGACGGTACCGCCTCTCTCCCAGGAGAGACTGTCCTAACCGTCAGCCGCTGCTTCGATGCTGATGTTAAAAACAAATATCGCTAAGCGATCCCCCATCTAAATGACACCCACGCCTCAGTTGCTTAACCCAATGATCAATCGCCGGCCTGGGGGTGACAGGTGGAGCCGCCTGTCACCCTGGCAGAAGCAGGCCGCGGCGGTGGCGCGACTGGCGCGCCTCCCCGTTTCCGGGGACGAGTTGGGGACTCTGTAGCCCCACACCCGAGAAGGGGGCCAGATCGTTAGAGATGGCCCTGGGTCGGCCGGGGTGCGAGGGATATGCCTGTCAACCTCACCTTCGGCAACCAAAGCGACCCACAGGCGGCGTGCGTTTTAGTCGGTTCGAGTCCGACATAACCTCCTCCACCGGCTCCGGTGGGGAGGTATCCGTGGGGATTTTGCGCACGTAAAAAAAAAAACCCCAATGATCATATACCTACCTCGCACCTGGCCATGACCCCTTCAATGCTCCATTGCAAGATGTAGCAAATTAAATAAACTTTCTTTTAGTGATCTAATCGTTGCAGCTAAGTGCCCGCTTGACGGCTATAGGCTCGCCCCCTTTTACGTGGAACAGAACATCATAGTTAGCGAAATGTGGGTGTTAATATCCCTCTGCCTACCCTACTTTACAGGCGTGAGTAATGTTTAGTGTATATCAATTCGTAATCTTTTTTGATACCTAACTTAATCTATTTTTTATATGTTATGTAATTCATGAAGTAAGTAAAGTTGATTTTGATAACGTTATAACATAATTATATGTCTAAAATAGGTACCCACTATCTGTTACCCTCGTACCCGAGGAGGACCAGATCGAGAGAGAAGCCAGAAGTCGGCCGGGGTCCGAGAGATATGCCTGTTAACTTCACCTTCGGCAACCAACAACGACCCACAGGCGCCGTGCGTTTTTTTATACCACTTATAAGTGGCATACAATGACACGGTCCACCTGATGGAAAGTGGTCACCGTGATATATGGACGCGTGCATAACCAAGAGTCACACTCGCGAACCCTGCAAGCATTGAGAGTGTCTAATGTTTTAGTCGGTTCTAGCCCGACATTTGATTTCCAAAAGACAGCTTATTACTGCAACCTTGTGCTGCTATTCAATTCTCTAAGCACACAGTGTTGAGGTCAGCGATGCGACTGTCTTTTTTATGTGCAAAAAGTCCCCCCCGCCAGCGGAGCCGGTGGGAGAGGTTATGTCGGACTCGAACCGACCTAAACGCACGACGCCCGTGGATTGGACGTTTTTGGTTGCCGAAGGTGAGGTTAACAGGCATATCCCTCGCACCCCGGCCGACCCAGAGTCACAACACACTTAGAACTCAGAACAAGGGGTTCGGAGACTCTTTTGAAATTTAAAATTTAAAATTCTTTTTTGAAGACTTGGAATTCTGAAAGAATTCTGAGAGAAAGAATGGAATTAAGCGGGGCGTGAAAAAGCATCTGATGAGGCCGCCAAGCTGAGTGCCACCATTGTAACATTATATACCTAGTGTCTGTAATGGTGACCCTCATTCCTGAGACTTTGCCCTTAGCTTACCATCAGGCGAGAGGAAGTCAAATTGGGCGTGTCCTAGATAAAAATAAAATCTTTCTAGATATGGCCCTCTCCTCGGGTGTGGGGACCACAGACTCCCCAACTCGTCCCCGTAAATGGGGAGGTGCGCAAGACGCGCCGCCACTGGCGGCTTGCTTCTGCCAGGGTGACAGTCACCCCTAGGCCTGCGCTCATGGGGAGGAGCATGGAGGGCCCTATTTGGCTTCGCATAGTGTGGAGTGTTGCAACCGTAGTTTAATTGTAATGTGCCTACTGTTTTGATTTAATGTACCTGCTAATTGTTGTAACCTGTTTGTATTTGGTGGGGTGCCCGCTGTGTGGGGCTTGAATAAAATATTTTTCTTTCTTTCTTTCTTTCTTTAAACGAGTATCGAACCCGTGATCTCAAACTTAGCAATCGAATTCTACCGCTGCGCAACAGTCGCCTTGATTATGCGCACAAGTTTTTGTAAATTATATGAATTTGTTTTTAATAAATCATTACTTCTTATCAAACGGTAAGTTTTTTCTTTGGTAAGTTATAAAAAACAATACAAATAATACTTTAATTAAGCTAATTATCTTAGTATTGAAGTTTTTGGGATATTTACCATGTTGTATTATCCTGAGTACCCATCCCGATAGCTTAACCACGTAGAGGTCCGACTGCTAAGTTAGAGTTAACGGGTTCGACACCCGTTTAGTGCCAATATTTGTATTTTTTGAGGGCATACAAGCACACGGCCCACCTTTTATTTACGTGCGGAAAATCCCCACTGATACCCCCCCACCACCTTAGATGGTAGGAGAGGTTTTGTCGGACTCGAACCGACTAAAACGCACGGCGCCTGTGGATCGTTTTTGGTTGCCGAAGGTGTGGAGGCTAACAGACACTAGATATGGGTCTAGCTGAATAGTGTTCTGTAAAATGTCTTAGCTAGAATATTAATTAATTTATTATTCCTAAACAGTTTGAAGTTGTTCAGATTGATATATAATTAGTGTTTTATTTATGGAAGCAATTCAAAAGTGTACTTTTTTAGTCATGCTTTTTACACGCACAGACAGACGGATCCTTGAATGACGCGTAATAAGTATTTTGTTCATAGAACTTATTGAAAATTCAATTTGTTGTTTTTATTTTATACAATGTTCGTGATTACATCATTACGAAGTGTAGGAGTGAGATTATAAGTATACAAATATATATTCTGGGGACGAGTTGGGGACTCTGTTGTCCCCAGACCCGAGGAGAGGATTCCGCGGCGGTGGCGCGCGTGGCGCGCCTCCCCGTTTCCGGGGACGAGTTGGGGACTCTGTACCTAGTCCCCACACCCGAGAAGAGGGCCAGATCGTGAGAGATGGCCCTGGGTCGGCCGGGGGTGCGAATGATATGCCTGTCAACCTCACCTTCGGTAACAAAAAACGACTCACAGGCGTCATGCGTTTTAGTCGGTTCGAGTCCGACATAACCTCTCTCACCGGCTCCGGTGGTGGGTATCCGTGGGGATTTTTCGCACGTAATAAGAAAGTGTTTTTTTTAACTAGGACAAGCCAACTTGACTTCACCTCGCCTGATGGTAGGCTAAAGGCAAAGTCTCAGGAAAGAGCGGCCTCATCAGGTGCTTTTTCACGCCCCGTTTAAAGGACCCGGGACTGTAAGGAGAAGAAAACATCCACGTTCATAGGCCACGGTAACCACTTACCATCAGGTGGGCCGTGCGCTTATCTGCCATCTAAGTGGTATAAAAAAAAACGCGAGCTGGTAATGAATTCCAGTTCTTGGTGGTGCGGCAAAGAAAAGAGTCTCCGAACCGCTTGGTTCTTGCTCGTATATTCTGCACAGTGTGAGGGTGACATTAGATGTTGGCCTGCTCGTGTTGTCCTATGTAGGAAAGGTGAGGGTGGGATTAGTTGGATGATGATATTGTCTAAAAAACAAAAAAGTGATTGTTTGCGGAGACTTTAACATTGACAGACTAAAAATAACTAAAACTAGTCTACAGTTTGAGGAAATATGTACATGCTTCAATCTTAAACTTGCTATAAATGAGACTACTCGACCAGCCAGTGGTAAATGCATAGATAATATTCTTTATAATATTCGCGGTTGTCATGCTGAAGTAATTGAACTAGCTATATCGGATCATAAAGCACAAATACTGACTTGCCCAGTTAAAGAATACTGCACTCTTCCTTATTGGTACATAATGAAACGTGACTATAGTGTCGGTAATATGACGAAGTTTAAGCAATGTTTGTCAAAACTTAGTTTTAATGACATTTATAATTCAGATGATCCAAATATTGCATTTAATAATTTTCATGACATATTTTCTTTCTTTTATGATTTGTGCTTCCCTGTAATAAAACTAAAACTAACAAAAAACATAAAGCCTCGATGGCTGAGTAAAGGTATCAAGGTATGCTCGCGCCGAAAACGGGAACTGCTACATAAATACAGGAAAAACCCAAGTAGGCAAAACAAGGAAACCTTTAAAATTTATAGTAAGAGACTTAATTCGATTATAAAATTGACTAAAAAAGCACAAAATGATTTTAAAATAAAAAACGCTAATAATAAGTCTCAGGTTACATGGAAAATTATCAATCAATGTAAATTAAATACTCCTAAAGAAGAAATTAATTGTATAAAAGTCGATAATAAAATAATAAGTGATCCACAGCAGATAGCGCAAGCATTTAACGATTTCTTTTTAAATAAGTTTCAACCTTCTTCAGCAGATGGTTCCAAAAACCATAAAGCTACCTTAGTGTGGAACAAAGAGAACTCTATGTTTATGAGTCCATCAACACCATATGACATGCATAGAATTATGAGGGAACTAAAGAACACTTCAAGTACAGGTTATGATGGCATATGCACTAAAGTTGTAAAATTCGTTTCTATTATTATAGCAAGCCCCTTAAGCCATATCGTCAATCTATGCATAAGTTGTGGTACTTTCCCTGATAAGCTAAAGATAACGATAACCATCCCTATTTTTAAAAAAGAAGATAAAGAAAGCATGAAATTTTATAGACCTGTAGCACTGATTCCTATATTCTCGAAGGTTTTGGAAAAATTCATCTATCATTGTTTATACGAGTACTTGGACAAAAATCAAGTGCTAACCGATGAACAGGTAGGGTTCAGGAAAAATAAAAGCATTAACCAAGCTATTTACAATTTTCTCTTGGAGGTTATGGGAAATCTAGAAAAAAAGCTGCCTGTTTACGCCATGTACATGGATTTAACACGAGCATTCGATTACGTGGATCACTCTATACTGATAGATAAGCTGTATACTTACGGAATAAGGGGAAATGCACTAAATTTAATAAAATCATATCTTGAAGGTAGAAAACAGATAACTCAAATAAATAGAATATGCCCTAAATACAAAACGGAGGTGAAATACTCGTCGGAAACGAGAACAGTAACAAACGGTGTACCTCAAGGAAGCGTACTAGGTCCTTTACTGTTTATATTATATATAAATGATTTCCCACGGTCAATAGGATATCCCATGATCCTTTTTGCGGACGATAGTACCGTAGTTTACTCGGGACAAGAGATCATGAACAACGTAGAATTTAATATTAACTGTAACATGGACAAAATTATCAAATGGTTGACATCAAATAATCTTTTAATTAATCTTGACAAAACAAACATTATGACATTCGGAAATAATTCACATCACTTAAGCGACATGGATATAAGACATTTAAATAAAACTAATATTGACATAGGTAATACAAAATTTTTAGGATTACATATTGACTCGAATTTAAACTGGAAAACGCACATTAACATGATATGTAGAAAACTAAATAGTTTCTCGTATGCGCTCTATATGATATCAAAAATAGTAAACCGAGATGCAGTAATTACAGCATACCACGCCCACGTGACAGCAATATTACGATATGGGGTCATGTTCTGGGGCAACTCTACTGACAAGGAAGATGCATTTAAGGCACAGAAAAGATGTTTGAGAGCCGTGTGCAAATTACAACAGACAGACACATGCAAACCACACTTTATACAGTTGAAGATACTAACCCTACCTTGTCTGTATATATATGAAGTTGTAACTTTTGTAAAAGGTAATTTGAGTCGTTATACTGCATACAACAGTGCTCGTAACTGCCATAAAATTTGTATGCCTCAGCATTGGTCAGCGCTGTTTGATAAAAGTATTTTCTCCATGGCACCTCGCTTGTACAATAAATTACCACGAAATATTTTAGAAGTGGAAAATACAACTACTTTTAAAAAAAATGTATTGCACTTACTTATAACGAAAGCGTACTACACTATTGACGAATATTTGAATGACAGATTGTAATGAAAGTGACTATATTGTATTACAACTAATTAAACTTATATACTATTTAATTTAAAATTTTGACATAGCTAAACCATTTAACATTATTAAATTCGAAATTAATTGCATTATTAATCAGTAGCTACTCCTATAAAATGTATTTTATTTTTAAGCTTATATTGTAAATTTGCATGCCTTTTAGGTGGAATGCGGAATGATCAAACATTTAAACCAATGTACCAACAATTTGTACCTGTGTTCGCAAATAAAGATGAAATTGAAATTGAAATTGATGTATGAACGTAAAAGAAGTTTCTAGTGTAAAACTCGCTGGGATATTTACCATGTTTATTATTTTTACTGAGGTCGGTTGTCTCTGCTTATACCTCTATGTATACAAATATATATTCACGCTACTGTGGCCTATGGACGTGTGCAACACCAAGGGAGTGTGACTCCGTATTCCGGGCACTATTGTTGACTTGAGCCATGCATCTGAGGTTGAGTCTGAGCTGTATATATGTCTGATGTTAAACAGCCCTATCCCTTAGTCGCCTTGTACAACACCGCATGGGAAGAGATGGATTTGCCCTAATTCTACTCTGCCGGAAACCACGCGGCAATTCGTAACCGCTTTAGTAACCGCGGTAGCCTAGTGGTATGGACTACTGAGAAGAGGTCTCGGGTTCGATCACAGGTTTTGCACACAGCACACACCAATTAAATTTTCGATGCTTTTCAAAGTTATGTGTGTATTTTTCGCAGGTTTATAAGTGCCCGGTTAATGCCAATAGGCTCGCCACATATTACATTGGGACCTAAACATAAATTGGCGAAATGTGGTTGCGAACACCTCTGCCTACCCCTTCGGAGATATAGGCGTAACTTTATGTTATGTTATGATTCCTACTTCGTGGAAATGATTCGTGGAATTGATTGATTTGTGTACCCAGTGGTGTTTTGGTTGACACCACTGGGTACACCACTCCGTGTACCTACTCAGTGGTGTCAACCAAAAAAAGGAACCTAATCGGGATGTACCACATCCAAGATCCCTTTTGCCATGTTTCTTCTTTCCTTCTTCCTACAGTCCTGGGTCCTTTAAGTGGGGCGTAAAAAAGCATATGATGAGGCCGTCAAGCTGAGTGTCACCATTGTCGCACGGTAGGGTGTAAGTAATGGTGACCCTCTTTTTTGAGACTTTGCCTTCAGCTTACCATCAGACAAGGCGAAGTCTAATTGACCTATTCTATATAAAAAAATAAATAAAAAAATCTGTAAGCTTTTTGCGTTAAACTCTAAATTACATTCCGAGTTACCTTCAGGCTGTACAATAAAAAAAATTGAACTACAGTCAAATCTGAATTGTCGATTTCCTTGTTGTCTATGACCTTAAAATGTAGATTACAAGTATTGCAAGCAATAATATGTTCTAGCATATATAGATAGAGATCAAAATAAAATGGTCACAATAGCACGTCGTGTGCTTTTATGACGATACTTGTGTGGTTTAGATGTTTTGCCTCTTGTCAGTTATATATTGCAACTTTGACCTTCTATCGTTGATAAGTACAATTTTAGATATACGCTGACGGAATTTCCGTTACGGATCTTCGGCGGAGGAATGCCACAGCCACGAAGATGGTTTCTAAAAAATGTACCTACAGGACTTCCACAGCGGCGGAAAAGTTTGTTGCATTGCTTGACAATTCAATTCTTAAAGGTTTAAAATTGCCGTTAAGAACATATTTCTCAAAGGCTTGTCCTGCTTTGTCCTCTACACTGACGGCACAGAAACTCTGTGCTTACAAGGTCGACAGCGCGAGTGTGGCTTTTCTGGTGTTACACACGTCCATAGGCCACGATAACCACTTTCCATCAGGTGGGCCGTGCGCTGCCACCTAAGTGGTATAAAAAAACAGTACGACGAAAAGATGTGTGAATAAAAAAATAAGTTTAAAACTAAAACCCGACTAATGCTGGACTAAAAACTGGAAACAATATTTTCTTGTTCAATACTTTTTGTATTGAACAAGAAAATATTGTTTCCAGTTTTTTTGCTAATCTACACCAAATCTTTTGCTTTATAACATTACTGTCCATCCCAAGGTTGCCTGGAAGAAATCGCTTCCAGCGATAAGGCCGTCCATTGTACATTAAACTGTATGCATGCTATGCTACCTACAAGTTTTACTGTAATCTATTGGTGTACAATAAAGAATTATCTATCTATCTATCTAATATCAAGGATAGCCGTGGTCTTATGCCACTTTTCCTTAGAATGTATAGTTTTGTTAGACTAAGTGGCATACGACCACGGCTATCCTTGATATTTTTTTGTTAAACACTTTTTCATTAGTCTAACTTATATTATTTTGGCCCTAAGATAAAAGTATGTCAAAATTCAATAGAAAGAAGTATTTTATAAATAAAAAGAAGAGATAGAATAAAATTAGAAGAAATTAAAAAGAAAACAAAATTTAAAAACGCACTCGCTGCCTACAGACGTCTTAAATGGCGTTGCACAGGACATATGCTACGAGAAAGTAAGGAAAAATGGACTAAATCAGTAACCGAATTGTACCCAAGGAATAGCAAATGAAATAGAGACAGGCAAAGCAAAAGATGGGAAGATGACATCAAAAAAATAGTTGGTCCGCAGTGGACCCGCCTAGCAAGAGACAGGATTAAATGGAAATCTTTAGAGGAGGCCTTTGTCGACAGACAAGCTGTTTCACATAAACCGGTTGCCGAGAATATGAACTCAAACCAAGTTAAAAATTAGAAACTAAGCATGTTTTATATGTTAACAAGCTAAAGGAACAGCAATGAAGGTTATTTTATTATTTATTTATTTATTAATTAAGCCCTTTCAGTTGATATAAACACGACATATTTATCTAAAATCATTTTTTTTAATGTTTCCAGCGCTAGAGGGCGTGGCATTAAATTCAGTGACACGTTATATAGCCTATATATAGCCAGCGGACGACTTAGATGCTTCTAACGATATCTCATTGGTCCAGTTGTAATAAGTGGCTGAGGAGCTATGAGGGAATAGATGAACCTACATACATACATAGCCTTCAAAATCATAACCCTCCTTTTGCTTCTCCGTAGTCGGGTAAAAAAAGTATGTTTTAACTGCAATATTGTAAATCTTTAAAGATGCCGTAAGGCGAAACCGTTCAGGTGAATAATAATTACGGGTGTCCCGTGTGGGCGGACACCCTGAGTGATTGGCACATGCCCCTGCTGCAGCGTCCGCAGCAGAAGTTGACGTGCCGCATCATAAGGGGGTACCGCACGATATCTTTCACCGCGGCGAGTCTCCTCGCCGGATCGCCACCATGGATCCTGGAAGCGAGATCTCTTTCGGCGCTATACCGGTTCCGAAAGACGGCGCGGGAGCGAGGTCACGATCCCGAGCCAGAAGAAATTCGAACCGTGAGATCCCGGCTCCACAGGGAAATGGTGGCGGAATGGGAGATACGACTTGGGCGGCCAGGCGCAGGGCGCGCCGTAGTAGCGGCGGTAAGACCCATCATGGGGGAGTGGCTAGAGAGGTCATACGGCAGCCTCTCGTACCGCCTGACGCAGATGATCACCGAGCACGGGTGCTTCGGGAAGTATCTGCGTCGGATGGAGAAAGAGCCAACGTCCGAGTGCCATCACTGCGACGCGAGCGAGGACTCACGGCCGCACACGCTCACCGAGTGTCCAGCGTGGGAGACGCCGAGGCGGGAGCTTGTGGCGGCCCTGGGAGTGAGAGTTCTCACGCTCTCCACCTTGCTCGCGGCGATGGTCCGCTGCGCGGATGCGTGCAGCGGGAGCGACGAAGGATCGCAAGACAAGCTGCCCGCGTACGAAGGCAACTCGGGCGTCAGAGGTCGATGAATAACCTCCGCCCCCCATGAGCGCCGGCCTGGGGGTGACAGGTGGAGCCGCCTGTCACCCTGGCAGAAGCAGGCCGCGGCGGTGGCGCGCCTGGCGCGCCTCCCGGTTTCTGGGGACGAGTTGGGGACTCTGTAGTCCCCACACCCGAGAAGAGGGCCAGATCGTGAGAGATGGCCCTGGGCCGGCTGGGGTGCGAGAGATATGCCTGTCAACCTCACCTTTGGCAACCAAAACGAATCACAGGCGGCGTGCGTTTTAGTCGGTTCAAGTCCGACATAACCTCCTCCATCGGCTCCGGTGGGGAGGTATCCGAACGTATAAAAAAAAAGGTGTACTTAATAAAAAAAACTCTGGTAAAAGTACAAGTGTATTTCAATATGTGTAACAACAAATTCCACCAAGTGCCATCAATAAGTAGTATAAATAGACGTTAATTAGACTTCACCTCGCCTGATAGTAAACTTATACCAAGTATATGGTAAGTTTATGGAACAAGAATTTGTCAATATATACTACCCGAAATTTAAAAATAGCCTACCAAAACAAATGGCAACCATTTACAAAAAGATTACAAAGGCATTTTCTAAACCATTTAGCTGATAGACGAAATAGCAAAGCGACTAATCGACGCTTCCCGTGACCATAAGGCTGGCCTTTACCTCTCTCAAAGAATTGGCATCGCCATTCAGCGTGGTAATGCCGCCAGCCTCTTAGGCACGGTACCAGTAGAGATCGATGGGGAGGAACTTTTCCCAATTTTTCCATGCCTAAAGTTGCAGTCTCCCTCTTTTTAATTTAATTTTTGTATACATTGTTTCTTTATACCACTTTTTTTTAATCATCGTGATCGAAAGTAGTTTTTGTTTTTTTTTGTTTTTGTTGTATAGTTAGCATAGTTTTGTATAAATTTTAAAAGTTGGAGTTTTGGCGCCAACATGAAGAATGGCGCATCGCGGTATTTTTTTACTATCCAAAATTGATGTGATTTCGAGATTTTATGTATAAAAATTATGGATTTTTAGATATAATATCTTTGACAACGCACACAAGTGTGGAGAGTGGCAAATTACAGTGAATTGTGACTTGTCGTGTTGGTTCCAAACCTCCCTAGGGAGCCTCTAGTAAAGTCCCCACAACTTTACTGAGGACTGTAACTTGAAAAACTTGACTTTGGCGTCTCGCCCTTATTAATTCTAAAGGCATTTATTTATATATATACCTACTTATATTACTACTACTATATTACTTGACATTGGCATATATCTATTACTTGCCAAAAAGGAGAATTTTTTTTTTATTAAAAGTAATTGCATATATTTTTTCTGTATACTACTTTTGCTTTTTTTTTTACGTGCGCAAAATCCATACCTCCCCACCGGGGCCGGTGGGGAGGTTATGTCGGACTTGAACCGACTAAAACGCACGCCGACTGTGTGGGCCGCAGGCTGCCGGAGTCGAGATTATCTGAAACATATTCCTCGCACCCCGGCCGGCCCAGGACCGTCTCTTATGAGACGGTCCTCTTCGCGTGTGGGGTATACGGATTCCCAATCACATCCCCGGGAATGTATTGTATGGCAATACATATTTATAATAAGTTACCAAATAACCGCAAAGAAAGTAATACGATCAATTTAAAAGAAAACCAGCCACCTTAGTCGCACCATTCACTCCGCGTCGGCCGCTGCGGAAGACGCCGGCTCAAGGAAGAGGCTTAAGTACGCCGACTTGGAACCGCTGTACCAGTTCGTGCCAATAGCGGTGGAGACTCTGGGGAGTTGGGGCAAGGAAGCTAAAAGCCTTATTAAAGAAATCGGACAGAGGCTCATCGAGGCGACCGGTGACACTCGGTCCGGGTCGTTCCTGGTCCAAAGGCTGTCCATTGCCATCCAACGTGGCAACGCAGCAAGTGTTATGGGCACTTTTGCACCGGGAGCGATCAGGGGCGGGTTATTTGATTAGTAGTTTTGACATATTGTATTGTAATAAATGTATTCGAATTATGTAATAATAAACTTTAAATAATTTTTTTCATTAAAAATTCCAAATTCAAATTAGGAAAAAAAAAAAAAAAGAAAACTATTTACATTACTAATAGATAAATGTTATTATACTATTGACGAATTTGGAAATAATGGTAAATTGTGATAATTGTCATTTTTTTGGATGATAATGTAAATGATAATTTTAATTATCGAATATCTAAATTTGAATTGTAAGACATATTTTTGTACGCCACACAGTGGTAGAGTATGGCTTGCACCTAAATACAAACGTCCAAAATTTATGTACCCAGTTGGTATGTTTCATTTAATTTCATGGGGAGGCAGTAATAAAGTTGTACTTATTTTTTACGTCTCGTTGTACGCATTTACTGTGGGTTTTTAAATAGTCTAAGGTGACCAAGGTTATGTGCTTGTCTGCCATATAATGCTCTCGTAAATATAAGCACTCACCTGCATGCTGAGTTTCTTGGAGATGGCCTCTATATCAGGGTCTGGAGTCAGGTTTTCGGTGAGCTGCATCTTCTCTTCGAAGTCGGAAACCTTGAAATCCTGAAACCAGAAACACGTAAAGTATTACGACGGCCGATGAGATCTTTAAGTTTTATATTAAGTAATTGTCAGGCTCGGTGGCTTGGTTTGATTCCCGCTCAGTGCAAATATGTCTATTATCATTGGTTTGGATATTTCCGTGCCTTTTTTTTCACGGATACCTCCCCACCGGAGCCGGTGGGAGAGGTTATGTAGGACTCGAACCGACTAAAACGCACGCCATCCGTGGGTCGTTTTGGTTGCCGAAGGTGAGGTTGACAGGCATATCCCTCGCACCCCGGCTGACCCAGGGCCATCTCTCACGATCTGGCCCTCTTCTCGGGTGTTTGGGGACTACAGAGTCCCCAACTCGTTCCCGTAAAACGGGGAGGCGCAACAGGCGCGCCGCCGCCGCGGGCTGCTTCTGCCAGGGTGACGGACGGGTCCACCTGTCACCCCCAGGCCGGCGCTCATGGGGGGCGGAGGTCGTTCATCAACCTTCGACGCCCGAGTTGCCTTCGTACGCGGGCAACTTGGCTTGCGATCCTTCGTCCCTCCCGCAGCCGCTCCCGCCCCGCCTCCTCCATCACGAGCATTACTTGCTCGCAGAAGGAGGCGCCGGCCGCCCACGCATCCGCGCAGCGGACCATCGCCGCGAGCAAGCTGGAAAGCGTGAGAACTCTCACTCCCAGGGCCGCCACAAGCTCCTGTCTCGGCGTCTCCCCGGTCCTGGTTGTCATACCGTTATTGGTAGTTGGAGCCCTAACCTCTCGTTTACACCTAAGTATAAAACATGTATTTGACAAGTTGCAATATGTCACAGGCTACAGTGTGAACGCAAATGTGTTTTATACTTGTTTACAACTTGTTGGCTATACATACTATGTGAACAAATATTTTTACATTAGATCACAACTTGTTTTACAACTTTTTATTTTTTTATATTTTATACCACTTGGGTGGCAGACAAGTACACGGCCCACCTGATCGAAATTGGTAACCGTGGCCTATGTGTGCAACACCAAGGGAATCACACTCGCGCTGTCAGCCCTGTAATCACAGAGAGTTTTTGTGCTATCAGTGTAAGAGACAAAGCAGGACCAGCTTTTGATCCTCCCACTGACAGCATATACTCTCCAGTGAGCTCTGGCTACTCTACTCACCGCCGGGAACACAACACGAAGTTATTATGGTCTTGTTTCGTGGTGTAAACGAGGGGTTAAAAGTCTAACAACTAGTCTAATTGCAATGAGTTGTCGAAGTTATATAGCAGTCGCTTCACGGAAAATATCGAAGATCAGCCAAGCCCGCTGTTAGACTGGATAAAGCGGACTCCAGACTCCGAGGGAATAATCTCGGATGCAACTGGAATTAACGCTAAAATGAAGAAGTGTAGCCACCATCACCAACGGATTTTGGGCCTACCAAGCTACTCCTAGGTTTCTTGGGTTTGAAGCTCATCTCCTCGGCATCAGGGCTGAGACTCCGCATCGTGGGCATAACCTCATCCAGCAGCATGATGATTTTGACAGTTTAACGGATACCTGGAGAGAGAACAGTTTTAAAATATATATTTGGACGAATTTTTTTAAAACATAACTAAAAATATACTGTACATACATACATATATTCACGCTTTTATCCCCGGAGGGTTAGAACGAGGTGAATTAACACCCACATCACACCAATCATTGGTGGATAGCGTGGAAAGCCACAATATTGCTTAGTTAATATTGTATATTTGAATAAATTGTTACACTGAATATATGTATTATGGCTGTCCGTTTGTTGTCCCTAATAAAATAAAATAAAATATAAAAAAATCATTGAATTCGGTCCCACGTAATACGGGGTGAGTCTATTGCCGTCTTCCTGGCACTATTGTTGACTCAAGCCATGCATATGACGCTGAGTCTGGGCTGTATATATCTGTCTGATGTTAAACAGCCCTATCCCTTAGCCGCCCTTATTTATTATTTGTGAAACATAGGTATTTCAAAAGATCGTAACATTGATATCAGTCCACTATGTACGCACGATAGATTAAGAACCCATGTAAAATACTGTACAACGATTATGAAATAAATTTGATTTGATTAATCATAAAGGTAGGAGGTAGGACACGGCGGTATTTCCGCCCGATGGAGCAGTCCGACTGGGGTAGTACCTCCGCCCTACAGAATACCGCGGCTATAATAACTTCGTGTTGTGTTCCCAGTGGTGAGTAGGGTAGCCAGAGCTCACTGGAGAATTTGTGCTGTCAGTGGGATGACTAAAGGCTTGTCCTGCTTTGTCTTCTACTGACAGCACAGAAACTCTGTACTTACAGGGTTGGCAGCGCAACGCCACGGTAACCACTTTCCATCAGGTGGGCCGTGTGCTTGTCTGCCAACTAAGTGGTATAAAAAAAAAAAAAAATAGGACGCCCCCTAGCCAGATGGACGGACGACCTGAAAAAGGTGGCTGGGACAGACTGGATGCGGCAGGCGGAGGATCGGAGAAAATGGCGCACATTGGGAGAGGCCTATGTCTAGCAGTGAACTGCGTTGGACTGATTGATTGATTCATTGAATCATAAATTGAAAGAAAATTAATAGGTACCGCCTGCTATCAAACTCATTTCGATCTTGTCAGCATCATTGGGATTATTTTTTAATATCAAAATGGGGTTATGATATACCAATTTGAAATCCTAGTAATAGGAAATAGTAATTAATCCTAATAAGCCCTTTAAATGCTATAGAACATCGCGCTACCACAAAGGGGAGCGGACCAGTGATCATTATTTTTATTTTTTTATACCACTTAGTTGGCAGACAAGCACACGGCCCACCTGATGGTAAGTGGTTACCGTGACCTATGGACGTCTGTAACACCAGAGGAGTCACAGTCGCGCTGCCAACCCTGTAAGTACAGAGTTTCTGTGCCGTTAGCAGAAGACACAGCAGGACAAGCCTTTAGTCTTCCTACTGACAGCACAAATTCTCCAGTGAATTCTGGCTACCCTACTCACCGCTGGGAACACAACACGAACTTATTATAACCGCGGTATCCTGTAGGGCGGAGGTACTACCCCAGTCGGACTGCTCAATCGAGCGGAAATACCGCCGTGTCCTACCTCCTTCATCTATTAATCCATTCATCTATTGAAGAGGAAAGATTTGTATTTTTTTATTCGAATAAACTCAAAAACTAGTGCACCATTTTCAAAAATTATTTTACTTTTAAAAAACTGCATTATCACTGACTAATATCTAGAGTTTATTATATTAAAAAAAATGCCGTGGTTTCCGGCAGAGTAGAATTAGGGCCACCCCATCTCTTCCCATGCGGTGTCGTACAAGGCGACCAAAGGCGATCAAACAGATATAATATATACAGCCCAGACTCAGCCTCAGATGCATGGCGTGAGTCAACAATAGTGCGGGGAATACGGCAATAGGCCCCTATTAAGTGGGACCGAATACAATTATTGGTGAAATGTGGGTGTTAATTCACCTCTGCCTAACACTTCAGGGATAAAGGCGTGGTTATATGTATGTACGTTTTTTTTATACTACTTAGGTGGCAGACAAGTACACGGCCCACCTGATGGAAAGCGGTCACCGTGGCCTATGGACATTTGTAACACCAGAGGAGTCACACTCGCGCTGCCAACCCTGTATTTGATGATGCGAATATGAAAATTCAAGAAGGGAATTAGCCGGTTCCTACGGCGTCGGCAACGCGTGTATGACGCCACTGGTGTTGCAAACCTCCATAGGCGACGGTAACCAGTTTCTATACGGTGATCCCTAGTATTGAGCCTAGTGGTATGGGTAATGGACTGCTGAGACGAGATCTCGGGTTTGATCCCAGCTTTTACCATGGCACACACCAATGACTTTTCGATGCTTTTCGAAGTTATGTGTGTATTTGTCGCAGGTTTATAAGTGCCCGGTTAATGGCAATAGACTCGCCATCTATTACATTGGGACCTAAACATAAACTGGCGGAATTTGGGTGCTAGCACCTCTGCTTACCCCTTCGGGGATATAGGCGTGAGTTTATGTTATGTTATGTTATGATACATAAAAAAAAGGAATATCATTACGCAATACTAACGAACAGATAATTGTAGCACAAGGAAATCATATAACTATTTTTTTTACACATATATGTAGCCTAATGACATGAGATAGGGTAATGCGAAGATACTGTAATCAACCAACGACCTTATCAGAGCTATTTGCAACCAAAATATGGATTCTGATAACTCTGTTGACAGTATCGTAGCCTTGTGGCGATAAGGCGCCACCCACATATTGCTAGATAAGTTTCGCGAGTGTCTTTGTGAAGTGTCGGGGCGCCGCCTCTTGCTGCCGCTGCCTTAACATAAACTCACGCCTATATCCCTGAAGAGGTAAGGCAGAGGTGCTACCTCTCCAGTGAGCACTGGCTACCCTACTCACCGCAGGGAAAACAACACGAGGTTATTATTGCAGCGGTGTTCTGTAGAACGGAGGTACTTTCCCAGTCGGACTGTTCAATTGGACCGAAATACCGTCCTGTCCTACCTCCATTGTACAAAAGGTCTTTGAGCGAACTATGACGCATCAGTCGCCTTACGGACTATGCGGTACGGGAGAGAACTGTGTCCCTCCAGACCCGCTTCCCCGTCTTCTTTTTGAGCATTCCTTTTTCGCGGTAACCTAGTGGTATGTGTAATAGACTGCTGAGACGAGGTCGCTGGTTCGATCCCAGGTTTTAACATGACACACACCAATGACTTTTCGATGCTTTTCGAAGTTATGTGTGTATTTATCGCAGGTTTATAAGTGACCGGTTAATGGCAATAGGCTCGCCACGTATTATATTGGGATCTAAACATAAACTGGTGAAATGTGGGTGCTAGCACCTCTGCCTACCCTTTGGGGGATATAGGCGTGTGTTTATGTTATGGAAAACAACGTTTGCCGCGTCAGCTAGTATAAGTATAAAATTTAGCCATGATCCCGAGCCCGAAGAAATTCGAGTCGTGAGATCCCGGCTTCACAGGGAAATGGTGGCGGAATGGGAGCTACGACTTGGGTGACCAGGCGCAGGGCGCGCCATAGTAGCGGCGGTAAGACCCATCATGGGGGAGTGGTTAGAGAGACCACATGGCAGCCTCTCGTACCGTCTGACGCAGATGATCACCGAGCACGGGTGTTTCGGGAAGTATCTGTGTCGGATGGAGAAAGAGCCAACGTCCGAGTACCATCACTGCGATTCGAGCGAGGAATCGGGGCCGCACACGTTCACCGAGTGTCCGGCGTGGGAGACGCCGAGGCGCGAGCTTGTGGCGGCCCTGGGAGTGAGGGTTCTGACGCTCTCCACCTTGCTCGCGGCGAAGGTCCGCTGCGCGAAAGCGTGGGCGGCCGGCGCCTCCTTCTGCGAGCTAGTAATGCTCGTGAAGGAGGAGCCGGGGCGGGAGCGGCAGCGGGAGCGACGAAGGATCGCAAGCCAAGCTGCCCGCGTACGAAGGCAACTCGGGCGTCAGAGGTCGATGAACGACCTCCGCCCCCCATGAGTGCTGGCCTGGGGATGACAGGTGGAGCCGCCTGTCACGCTGGCAGAAGCAGGCCGCGGCGGTGGCGCACCTGGCGCGCCTCCCCGTTTCCGGGGACGAGTTGGGGACTCTGTAGTCCCTACACACGAGAAGAGGGCCAGATCGTGAGAGATGGCCCTGGGTCGGCCGGGGTGTGAGGGATATGCCTGTCAACCTCACCTTCGGCAACCAAAACGACCCACAGGCGGCGTGCGTTTTAGTCGGTTCGAGTCCGACATAACCTCTCCCACCGGCTCCGGTGGGGAGGTATCCGTGCGGATTTTGCACACGTAAAAAAAAAGTATAAAATTTAGCTCTCTCTCTTTCCGTATTCAATCACACTTTGTAATAATCAACTCCTTGATTTAGATATTAATGATATATTCCTTGAAATAAACATCATGTTATTATCTTGCGCAAAACGTGTCTTAACACGTGACTTTAAGTGCAGACACTTAAATCAGCAATCGAGATTCTTATATCACATACAAAAATTAAGTATATCTTTGTAAGCAAACACGCTAGCAATTTGGTCAGTTTATCTTTCAACGGCTAAACCGCTGCAGATCCCCAAATTCTACCCTGCCGGGAACCATGCGGCTTTATGTAATATAACATACTATATCTGCACTGCAGCGGCATAGTGGACAGTGATGACCTGTCATCAAATCCCACATGTATCAAAGAATTATCTATCTATCTGTCACTCCCATTGGGGAAGTACCTCCACCCTACAGAATACCGCGGCTATAATAACCTCGTATTGTGTTTACCAGTGAGTACTGAAGAGTTTTTGTGCTGTCAGTGGAGAGATTAAAGGCTGTCTTTTTTTTTATACAGCTTAGGTGGTAGACAAGCATACGGCCCACCTGATGGAAAGTAGTTACCGTGTCTTATGAACGTGTGTAACACCAGCGGAGTGAAACCCGTGCTGCCGATCCTGTAAGAACAGAGATTTTCTGTACCTTCAGTGCAGAACACAAAATCAGGATAAGCCTTTGGTCTTAGGTTTAAGATTTAAAAACATTTATTTCTCATAAAAACATAAAGTTCACTTAAAATGAGATTTACAATAATTTAGAAATTTACAATAAATGTTTTCCTCTATTCTGCCTACTTTAAATGATTATATTTGTTGTACATAGTTTTTGAGTTTACCCTTATACACATTCAAATTATCAATATTTTTAATGTTGTTAAGTAGTTTATTATAAAGCTGTGCTCCATCGAATAATATCGTTTTTTTACCATAGTTAGTACGCGGACGAATTAACTGAATATTGTCTCTGTTTCTTTTTTTTTATACCACTTAGGTGGCAGACAAGCGCACGGCCCACCTGATGAAAAGTGGTTACCGTGGCCTATGGACGTGTGTAACACCAGAGAAGCCACACTCGCGCTGCCGACCCTGTAAGCACAGAGTCTCTGTGCCGTCAGTGTAGAGGACAAAGCAGGACAAGCCTTTAGTCTTCCGACTGACAGCACAAATTCTCCAGTGAGCTCTGGCTACCCTACTCACCGCTGGGATCACAACACGAAGTTATTATAGCCGCGGTATTCTGTAGGGTGGAGGTACTTCCCCAGTCGAACTGCTCAATTGGGCGGAAATACCGCCGTGTCCTACCTCCTCCTTTCTTAACAATTGTTTTCCCTTTTAGAAAAATAGTTTGGACCCACTGACATCACAAAAAGTCTTTATCTTCCGCATTAACTCAGTAGGACACGGCGGTATTTCCGCCCGATTGAGCAGTCCGACTGGGGTAGTACCTCCGCCCTACAGAATACCGCGGCTATAATAACTTCGTGTTGTGTTCCCAGCGGTGAGTAGGGTAGACAGAGTTCACTGGAGAATTTGTGCTGTCAGTGGGAACAATAAAGGCTTGTCCTGCTTTGTCTTCTACTGACGGCACAGAAACTCTGCACTTACAGGGTTGGCAGCGCGACTGTGACTCCTCTGGTGTTACAGACGTCCATAGGTCACGGTAACCACTTTCCATCAGGTGGGCAGTGTGCTTGTCTGCCAACTATAAAAAAAAAAAAAAAATTAACGGTGCAGAAACTTTCTGTTCTTACAGGGTCGGTAGGGTGTGCGTGTCTGTCACTTAATTGCTATTAAAAAAATGTATGACGTGGGTGCAACGCATACGTCTCTCGGCCTAGTAAAACAACAATATAGGTAATAAGTTTTATCTGTGGTTTTCCTTCAACCGGTTTCCAAGGAAATGTATTGCAATTGCTAGTATTATTAACAGCTGAACCTACGCTTATATATAATAAATAAATATTCTGCAACATTGTACACAACGCTATCTAGACCCATTTTAAGCATAGTTTAACTAGCTTGTGTTATGGAATCTAGAATACGGATAAACATACTTAAATACTTTTTTTTTTGTAAATACATACATATTATACATAGAAACACCCAGACCAATGGAAATACCTATATTCATGCATACAAATATGTATCCGTGGGGATTTTACGTACCTACATAAAAAACCTTTAGTTAAAAACTTAGGTAATCAAACTGAGTAGGTAGGACGTATAAAGTACTCAAAACGATCTTAATCTCATTACCTTGGTTTCCCCCTTTCCTTTTGACTGATTGTTCTAATATTTCCCTACCTACACACATTTATAAATACGCAATAAATGTATTGAGTATTGAGTATTGAGTATTGAGTATTTAACTCGGTAAATAATACAATTGGAAATATTCCTGTAAATAAAATAAATTATTTAACTGAGCTTATTAAATTAAGAATGGAAAAGAGCGGGCAAATTTGCGTCGTTTCTTATTTTATCGTTATTATTTAATCACCGAACTAAACTAAATAGTAAATTATTTGACTTAATAGTCAAATATTATGACGTCACAATAATTTATTTCATATAAGTTACCGTTTTGACGTTTAGTAAAAAGTAACTAATTTGACTAGTCAGTCAAATACCCAATTTAAATCAATAAAGCAGTTTTAATAAATTGGTAATTCAAGGTATTAAGATAATTTTGAGATTATCAGACATGCCACAGTGATACCTACTTTTTTATGTAATTAATAACATCTTCTACTACCTGTGACAAACAATAAATGCATTTGATTTGGTTTGATTTGATTTAAGATCGTTCTGTCGCTTACTGTACCTACATTGCGAATTTAAGTGCAAAATATTACGTCACTAACACATGACAGAAGATTGCTAAACAAATATAGTAAAGTACGAGATAGGAGATATAGCAGTTGCATAAAATAGAAAAGGACAAAAATATAACACATTCATACTAATCAAATTACAGATAAACAAAACAGACGAATTATTATTTAGCAGTTTCTTGCATTTCGTTTTGCAATACGCACGTTGTTTCCGTAACTTATAACGATAAATAAATAAATATTAAATTAAATACTCACAAATAAAATAAAGAGAAATAAAATCCAAAACAAAATCACAGCACAACACTGAATATTATTGAAGGAAACTTTTTGATTTTTAAACGAATAATCGAACCAGATTGGAAATGCGCGGGAAATCGTTAACGATTGAATGTTTATGGTGATATTGAATTTAGACGGGTAATAATGGCGGGTGACGAACGCACGCGGTGGCTGTAGTGTTTAAACTGTTGATGTTTCGCAACAACATGAATATATTGCACGACGTCACGTCAAAATAAATATAAAAAGTGACTTCATGATAATAATACAGTGATAACAAGTTTATCAATACATATTATATAAGGTAATACGGTAAAAGAAGTGCTAATAATTTAAACTTTTCAGTACAGTTTGTAGAGTTGTGTGTAAAAATAAAAAGATGGCGTTACTTATAGGGAAAAATTATAATGTTTTTTCGTAGCGGAATGTCGAATTGAGTCATCTACGAGTCATTTATGCCTATTCACATAAGTATGTAAATCACCTAGATGAAGTTACCGGTATATAATATATACCATAAATCACACTACCAGGGAAATAAAGGCGTTAGTTGAAAACGTTAACTTTACAGAAGGCCTGCTGCGGTTTTCCCAAGCGCCTACAATATGGGGTTCTTCAAGAGGGGCATCAGAAGGTTTCTTCATGGTCGGCAGCGCGAGTGTGACGCCCCTGGTGTTGCATACGTCCATAGGCCACGGTAACCGCTTCCCATCAGGTGGGCCGTGTGCTTGTCTGCCAATTAAGTGGTATAAAATAAAAGGCATTAATTGCCTTCTATCTTTTTAGCCAGGTAGGTAGGTACCCTAATAGAGCACGAATACTCTCTAGAGCCTTTGCAGATGCGTAGAGATGTTGCGTCCTTGGCAGTATTTTACTGTCTATATCATGGTGAATGTTCTGATGAGCTCTTCCAATTAGTCCCACCCTCCCCTTTCCTACACAGGACAACACGTGCAGGGCTTTTATGTCACCCGCACACGGTGCAGAATATCCGATCAAGAACCAAGCGGTTCGCCGACTCTTTCCTTTGTCGCACCATTAAGGCCTGGAATTCATTACCAGCTCACATGTTTCCTTCTTCCTACAGTTCCAGGTCCTTTAAGCGGGGCGTGAAAAAGCATATAATGAGGCCGTCAAGCTGAGTGTCACCATTGTAACATGGTAGGTATATGTAAGTAATGGTGATCCTCTTTTCTGTGACTTTGCCTTCAGCTTACTATCAGGCGAGACGAAGTCTTATTACGTACATACATTCATACAATCACGCCTTTATCCCCGGAGGGTTAAGCAGAGGTGAATTAACACCCACATTTCACCAATCATTGAATTCAGTCCCGCGTAATAGGGGGTGAGCCTATTGCCGTCTGCCGGGCACTATTATTGACTCGAGCCGACACCTAAAGCTGAGTCTGAACTGTATATATTTGTCTGGTGTTAAACAGCCCTATCCTAGTCGCCTTGTACGACACCGCATGGGAAGAGATGGCGTGGTCCAAATTCTACTCTGCCGGGAACCACGCGGAGGTTCTAATTGACGTATCCTATATAAATATATATATACTAGCTGACCCAGCAAACGTTGTTATGCCATGTATTTTTATTTCAACAAAAATAACTTATTTACTAATGTAAGTGTGCGGGGATTTACTAATAATCGAAAGATAAAAATCGCAATAGAAAAATAGGGGATGATCGTGAAGGGGTGAAAATTTAGGGTTGTATGTATTTTTGTATGTTGTATCATAAAAAAAAAAAAAACAAAAAATTTTGCCTAAAAAATAAAAAAAAACAATTTAGGGGTGGACTACCCTTAACATTTAGGGGGATGAAAAATAGATGTTGGCCGATTCTCAGACCTACTCAATATGCTCACAAAATTTCATGAGAATCGGTCAAGCCGTTTCGGAGGAGTTCAAGTTCGAACACCGTGACACGAGAATTTTATATATAAGACATTTATATACCACTTAGTTGGCAGACAAGCACACGGCCCACCTGATGGAAAGTAGTTACCGTGGCCTATGGACGTCTGTAACACCAGAGGAGTCACAGTCGCGCTACCAACCCTGCAAGTACAGAGTTTCTGTGCCGTCAGTGTAGAAGACAAAGCAGAATAAGCCTTTAGTCTTCCCACTGACAGCACAAATTCTCCAGTTATTATTATAGTTTTGATTCTTTGATATTTTGTTATAGGTACTTATATTAAAAGAAACATATTGGCTTATCGCCTTTTTTACCCGACTGCCAAGAAAGGTTATATTTTATCGCGCATATCTGTGTTTAAATCATTTATTCTCATAAAGACAGAAACAGTCACTTACATGAGAACATAAAAGATACATTTTGTGATCCGTTTCAAGTAACCGTCGACAGAGTAGGTACAATATAAAATACAACAACAATATGACATGATACTTCGAATTTCACTCAGCAGTCCATCCTTACGCAGATAGGCATACACAGATAGGTTCGGAGCATTTAACCATAGTAATTTTCAATAATGTATTTAGATAGCCGCGATTTAAAAGTGCCAAATGAGTTCGCATCTTTTATGTCTGAGGGTAGATTATTGAAAAAATATCTTGTGCGTATGTGTTTAAAACATTCTTTATTACCTCATATCTGCCAAGCTACTGGACAGATTTATTCGTCTCGGCAAGTGTTCTTTAATAGGTAACGCGAAAAAAAAACCAACATGGCCGCTGTAATTAGGATTGTCAACATTTTTTGTTTGAATATAGGTAGTATTGCATACAGGTGTTGCATACGTCCATAGGCCACGGTAACCGCTTCCTATCAGGTAGGCCGTGTGCTTGTCTGCCAATTAAGTGGTATAAAAAAAAAAGGTAGGACACGGCGGTTTTTCCGACCAATTGAGTAGTCCGACTGCGGAAGTACCTCCGCCCTACAGAATACCGCGGCTATAATAACTTCGTGTTGTGTTCCCGGCGGTGAGCAGGGTAGCCAGAGCTCACTGGAGAATTTGTGCTGTCACTGGGAAGAAAGGCTTGTCCTGCTTTGTCTTCTACATTAACGGCATAGAAACTCTATACCTATATATTTACAGGGTTGGCAGCACGAGTGTGACACCCCTGGTGTTGCATACGTCCATAGGCCACGGTAACCGCTTCCCATCAGGTGGGCCGTGTGCTTGTCTGCCAACTTAGTGGTATAAAAAAAATATGTATGAAAAATTGCCGGATTTGTTAACATTTATTATCAATGCTCCGCTCCCTTAAGTAGTAGCGTGATGATATATAGCCTAAAACCTTCTTCGATAAATGGACTACCCAACATGGAAAGAATCATTCAAATCGGACCAGTAGTTCCAGAGATTAGCGCGTTCAAACAAACAAACAAACAAATAAACTCTGCAGCTTTATAATATTAGTATAGATTATCATAAATGTATTGAGAAGCAACTGTTAAAATATCAATTTCTTTGAAAACTTCTTTCAGCGAGTCACGGGGTCTGAGGCTATAGATCGCTCGTATCGCTCGTTTCTGTGGTACAAATATAATGTCAATATCGGCAGCTGAGCCTCACAGCAGCAGCCCGTATGACATAACGCTATGAAAGTAGCTAAAATAAACTAATCGTGCAGTTTCCTCATCAGTCAGTGACCTTATCTTTCTAACCGCATAGGCAGCTGAGCTGAGTCTTCCTGACAAGGCTGTGATATGAGAATATGAATATGTGATATTCATGTGCCCAATGTCATAGGGTACATAAAAAATTAACAAAATCAATATGGTGGATTTTTGGTGTAATATTCCGCGCCAGAAACCGCAGTAGCCTAGTGGTAAGAGTAATGGACTGCTGAGACGAGGTCTCGGGTTAGATCCCAGGTTTTACCATGGCACACACCAATGAATTTTCGATGCTTTTCGAAGATATGTGTGTATTTATCGCAGGTTTATAAGTGCCCGGGTAATGGCAATAGGCTCGCTACCTATTACATTGGGGACCTAAACATGAACTGGCGAAATGTGGGTGCTAGCACCTACCCTTTCGGAGACATAGGCGTGAGTTTATGTTATTCCGCGCTAAAGCGATTTTACAGCTCAATAAATTTCAAGTTGTAATTTCATGCTTATTGACACATCATTGTACATTGTTAATCAAAGTTTAATGTTTAATTAATTAATTATTAATGTTATTTAAACATAAACTTAAAGTATACAGCTGCCTGAACAGGCCTTTCGTAATGATTATATTTTTAATTATAATATCATGTAAGTATTATTTTTTTGGGTTACTACTATTACTACTATACACTTAAAAAATATTATATTACGAACACAGAACGAAAGTAAAATTATATTGTTGCACTACATATGTACCCACAATGTTACATATTTTGTGGTGCAGATTTAATTCTGATATTGTTATAACTAGATTTAGTGCTTGCTTACATGATGTACAGAATTAATATTATATAGACTCGACGACGAACGTAGTGTACGGACAAACCTTTCTGGTTTTTGTTACACTACTAAGGCATTAGACCCAATGTATGTTTTGCTGGGTAAACAAATAAATAAATAAAAAAAATTGTGTCTATTGCACGCGGCCGTTACGCAGGAGGCGCAGGCTCGTTTCCCGCTCAGTGCAAATATTTGTAGACATGAATATGGCTATTTGCATTGGTCAGGTACTCGATACTACCAAAGAATAACCACTGTCACACCACAAACACTGCCAAAAGTGATTGAATTTTGAATTTGAAAGTGGAAAATTAAATTAATAGAATTTGATAACAAACACATACACATAATTAACAAACAGCTCATGCGGCACCTAGAGGATCACTCCTTAATTAATGACCGGCAATATGGCTTCAGACCGAAACGGTCAACGGGTGATCTTCTAGCATACGTTACCCATCTTTGGGGTGAGGCTATGGACAAGCACGGTGAGTCACTGGCAATTAGTCTTGACATCGCCAAAGCTTTCGATAGAGTCTGGCACAAATCGCTTCTTTCTAAGCTCTTCCAATTAGTCCCACCCTCCCCTTTCCTACACAGGGCAACGCGTGCAGGTCTTAGATGTCATCCGCACACGGTGCAAAACATCCGATCAAGAACCAAGCGGTTCGGAGACTCTTTCCTCTGTCGCACCATTAAGGCCTGGAATTCATTACCAGCTCACGTGTTTCCTTCTTCCTACAGTCCCGGGTCCTTTAAGCGGGGCGTGAAAAAGCATATGATAAGGCCGTCAAGCTGAGTGTCACCATTGTCACACGGTATGTGTAAGTAATGGTGACCCTCTTTTCTGGGATTTTGCCTTCAGCTTACCATCAGGCAAGGCGAAGTCCAATTGACGTGTCCTACATAAAAAAAAAAAAATATTTTCGTTCACTCTGCAAAAAGCTTTTTAATTATGGACTTTTACTGCAATGCGTTAAACTCTAAAATTAAATCGATTTTTTAGCAGTGTCCGTAGTATGAACCAAAGATGTGGAATGACCTCCCTGCTGCGGTTTTCCCAAGCACCTACAATATGGGGTTCTTCAAGAGGGGTATCAAAAGGTTTCTTCATGGTCGTTAGCACGAGTGTAACACCCCTGGTATTGCATACGTCCATAGGCCACGGTAACCACTTCCCATCAGGTGGGCCGTGTGGTTGTCTGCCACTTAAGTGATATAAAAAAAAGTATGACAGTTCTTTTTCTGCTTTAGCAGAATCAAGGCCCTGGTCTCCCGCGCCTCCCCATTTTCGAGGACGAGTTAGTGACTCTGTAATCCCCACACCCGAGGATAGGGCCAGGGAGGGATATTGCGAGGGTTATATGTATAGCCTGTCAACCTCACCTTCGGCAACCAAAAACGACCCACAGGCGGCGTGCGTTTTGGTAGGTTCGAGTCTGACATAACATCTCCCACCGGCTCCGGTGGGGAATCCGTTATTAATTTATTTTATTCTATTCATCGAATTAAATTTTGACATATCTGTGATAATAATAAATGTAGCTTTAAAATGTAATTTGATCAATGTAATGTGATGTAAAAAACGACCTCCGTGGCGGGAGAGCATTCGACTGCTATGCAGGGGGCGCGGGTTCGATTCCCGCTCAGTGCAAATATTTGTATGCATGAATATGTATATTTGCATTGGACTGGGTGTTTCTATGTATAATATAATAGAAACACCCATATGTATGTATGTGTATGTATTTACAAAAAAAAATTATCTAATGGTAATTTAAAAATGCAATTTAATAATGAAGTTTTATAATTGTAGGTAATTCACTATTCTAAAAATGTATAATCCAATATATAAAATTCTCGTGTCGCGGTGTTTGTGGTTAAACTCCTCCGAAACGGCTTGACCGATTCTCATGAAATTTTGTGAGCATATTGGGTAGGTCTGAGAATCGGACAACATCTATTTTTCATCCCCCTAAATGATAAGGGTAGTCCCCGAAATTTCGTTTTAATTTTTTCATTACTTTTTATTATACATCATTAGAAAATACATACAACCCTGAATTTTCAACCCTCTACGATCATCCCCTATTTTTCTATCGCGATTTTTATCTTTCGATTATTAGTAAATCCCCGCACACTTACATTAGTAAATAAGTTATTTTTGTTGAAATAAAAATACATGGCATAACAACGGTTGCAGGGTCAGCTAGTAAATATATAATAGGGTATAAAATAGACTAGATGCGTGTTATAAAGAAACAACATACCTATTTATTGCATGCAAGAATTGATTTTAACTTTAAAATTTAAACCTAATCTTTAAACTTTAGTTTTGCACACCGAATCGGTGAAACATGCTGCACTAATCAAAATAATTGAGCAGACCGACTGGGGAAGTACAGTCCCCTACAGAATACCGCGGTTATAATAACTTCGTATTGTGTTCCCAGCGGTGAGTAGGGTAGCCAGAGCTCACTGGAGAGTTTTTGTGTTATCAGTGGGATGACTAAAGACTTGTCTTGCTTTGTCCTCTACACTGACGGCACAGAAACTCTGTGCTTACAGGGTCGGCAGCGCGAGTGTGGCTTCTCTGGTGTTACACACGTCCATAGGCCACGGCAACCACTTTCCATCAGGTGGGCCGTGTGCTTGTCTGCCACCTAAGTGGTATAAAAAAAAAACAACCTATTACCATTGTTAAACCATGTTTCTTGCAAATTTTATTTTACCTTCTCTACCATGGTGAGTGTTCTGATGAGCTCTTCCAACTAATCCCACCATCTCCTTTCCTACAACGACAACACGTGTAGGGCTTAGATGTCACCCTCACACTGTGCAGAATATACGAGTAAGAACCAAGCGGTTCGGAGACTCTTTTCTTTGCCGCACCACCAAGACCTGGAATTCATTACCAGCACACGTGTTTCCTTCTTCCTACAGTCCCGGGGCATTTAAGCGTGGCGTGAAAAAGCATTTAATGAGATCGCCAAGCTGAGTGCCACTTAGTGTCTGTAATGGTGACCCTTTTTCCTGAGACTTTGCCTTTAGCTTACCATCAGGCAAGGTGAAGTCATTTCATTTCATTTCGGTCCCGGTTGCCATATAAACATTTATGGCAATCGTTAGGGGTAGTTGGACCTCTCAAAAGTTCGATTAGTCTAAGTATAGAACGTTGAAATTCCCAATTAATAGAAAGAAAGAAAGAAAGAAATATTTATTTGGTTCAAGGTGGTCACAGAGATAACAATAACCAACAATATATTTAAAAAAAAAATACAAGTAAAACAGTGGCTCACAGATACACCAAATAGGTGTCCAGTTCAGCATGTGCCAGGTATAAACCTGACCCTGGTTTTCAACTGGAACCTAATCAGTTTGTAAACGTAATAATACCGCGGTAGCCTAGTGGTATGGGTAATGGACTGCTGAGACGAGATCTCTGGTCCGATCCAAGGTTTTACCATGGCACACATCAATCACTTTTCGATGCTTTTCGAAGTTATGTGTGTATTTATCGCAGGTTTATAAGTACCCGGTTAATGGCAATAGGCTCGCCACCTATTACATTGGGACTTAAACTGGCGAAATGTGAGTGCTAGCACCTCTGCCTACCCCTTCGGTGATATAGGCGTGAGTTTATGTTATGTTATGCCAGCTAGATCAAACTGCCCAGGTTTTGATGAAGGATGGCTTCTTCGTAGTCCATATACACCGGCTGTGTATGGACAAAGAAACCAGGCTTGCTCCGGTGGCTGGAACTCGTCGAGTTTACCCGCGAGGCGATTTGTGTTGACTCTCGAGAACAGAACGAAAGAAAAAAATAAAGAAAGAAAATATTTTATTCAGGCCCCACACAGCGGGCACCCCACCAAATACAAACAGGTAGGCAGTACAACAGAATAACAAATCAAAACAGTAGGCACATTAAAATTAGACTACAGGTGCAACACTCCACACTATGCGAGCCCAAATAGGGCCCCATATCAGCATTAAATGCTGCGCACACCCTTCGTTGGGTATGCACAGCGCTGGTTTTCAGATGGGGCCACTAGGCAGCGCTGAAGCCACGCACCATCCCATATATGCATTTTACATCTACACAGGTATTATTATATTATAAAGTCGAGTCGCGCTTGCAAAAACAAAAGCTTGTAGATATGGTTCAGGATTGAGATGGGTCTGTAGTTCTTCTGTAAGGATATCACCTTTTTTGAAGAACAGTATCACCGCACTTCCGTTTTATGCCCTATGTGTTAGACCTTGTTGGATGGCGGAATTAAAGAGGCTTGCTAACTCTTTCAGGATTGGAACCCCTTCTGCTTTCAGGAGCTCAGTAGTAATTCCTTAATCACCAGGCCACCTGCTGTTCTTCAGTTGCCCCGAGAGCCATTCAAGCCTTGTCATGTCGGGGGACCCTAACTGGTAGAGCACTATATCTTATCGAAACGATCCAAGGTCCCCTCGACAATGACAACGCTTGAAACAAAATATGTATTACTTTTTTTTTTATACGTGCGCAAAATCCCCACGGATACCTCCCCACCGGAGCCGGTGGAGGAGGTTATGTCGGACTCAAACCGACTAAAACGCACGCCACCTGTGGGTCGCTTTGGTTGCCGAAGGTGAGGTTGACAGGCATATCCCTCGCAACCCGGCCGACTCAGTACCATCTCTCACGATCTGGCCCTCTTCTCGGGTGTTGGGACTACAGAGTCCCCAACTCGTCTCCGGAAACGGGGAGGCGCGCCAGGCGCACCACCGCCGCAGCCTGCTTCTGCCAGGGTGACAGGCGGCTCCACCTGTCACCCCTAGGCCGGCGCTCATGGGGGGCAGAGGTCGTTCATCGACCTCCGACGCCCGAGTTGCCTTCGTACGCGGGCAGCTTGCCGTTGCGATCCTTCGTCGCTCTCGCTGCCGCTCCCGCCCCGCCTCCTCCTTCACGAGCATTACTTGCTCGCAGAAGTAGGCGCCGGTCGCCCACGCAGCCGCAAATATGTATTACTAGGTAAAGCAAAGTTATGGAGCCAATTAACACAAGTTATTTTCCACTTTTAGGGGATTTTTGTGACGGAGGTTTTTAAATTTTTAATACATTTTTATTTTATACTTTTTAAATTGATCTACTCGTCAAGCTCTGATTTGATACCCATATTGAGGGAGTTGTGAAATAAAATCTAATTCAGTATCAGAATAAACGGAATATTTACCATGTTTCATTATTTTGAGTTTCCGATATTTCGGCGCTGTTGCAAGCACCATGATCACTGAGGAACTGGAGTAGTGGCGGTGATCAAAGAAAAAGTTTTTTCCTAGGAGTAATTATATCGATCTACCCTCTTTCGAGTTCTTTTACTACGCGTATCTGCACTACTATTGGTTTCACTCTCACTACAAACTAGAACCCGATCTCGATCAGGTTCACGACATACGATGCTCACTGTATCCACTCGCGATTTTGTTTTAGCTTGTTCCCGGTTGTTTTTGCAAAGACGGTCTGGATCTGGACTGGATGCCAGACGTTCGGCAGTTGAAACCCATCCTCACGATTGAAATTTTTATACTTTTTTATTTCAATTGCTTCCCTAACCAGTCTTTGTATATAGTGGCGTTCTGTCGAAAGCATCTGAGGGTTATGTAGCTCGATCCAGTGGTTCGTACCGGACTCCAATAAATGTTGAGCGATTGCAGATTTATGCGGTTCATTGTTTTTGACTGCCCTGATCTGTTCCTTGATTCGGCATGTAACCGTTCTTTTTGTTTGTCCTATATAAGAACTTCCACAGCTACAGACAATCTTGTACACTCCCGGTCTGTCCAATGGGGATCCACCTTTGGGTGAGCGCAGGCATTGCGACAGCTTTTTAAGAGGAGTGAAAATAGTTTTGACAGATACCTTCTTCAGGATGTTAGCGATCTTATCGGTCACTCCTTTGATGTAGGGTAAAAAGGCTGGCTGTCTTTCCACCTTATAGTTACGGGGTTTATTTGTGGTGAGTTCGGGTGGTCTTATCCGTCCATTGTATCCATTCTTTTGTAGAACGCCGCTTATGTGCTTCAATTCTTCCTGTAAATGTTCCTCGTCACATAAACTATATGCGCGGTCAGTAAGCGACGTCACTACCGAATTCAGATGGCGCGGATGATGATGTGAGTCGGCATGCAGGTAGCGGTCAGTGTGTGTGGGTTTCCTGTACACCGAGTGGCTACACGACCCATCCTCACGAACACCGATCCTCACGTCAAGGAAGGCAAGGGTTCTTTCTTTTTCCATTTCGTATGTAAAGCTCATTTTTCCATGGATGTTGTTGAACTGGGCCACGTATTGTTTTACAACATTCTCACTCCCCTCCAGTATACAGAAAATGTCATCAACATACCGTTTCCAGATTTTGATGCTTGGGGCGGTGGGTATGGCTATGGTTTCGAAATGTTCCATCCACAAGTTTGCCACAATTGGAGCCACCGGACTGCCCATCGCTACTCCATCTATCTGTAGGTAGTAAGTACTCATTTCTGTATACGAAGTAGTTTGTGGTCACACAATGTTGCACAAGGTCGGCATATTCTTGAGCGACTCCGTTCTCTGCGATTTTTCGTCTCATGATCTCCAAGCAGTCTGTGATCGGAACATTTGTGAATAGGGGCTCCACGTCGAAGCTCACCATCACTTCTTAATCACTGACCGAAGTTTGACGCAAAATCTGAACGAAGTGTCTCGAGTCCTTCACGTACGACATGGTCCTACCCACCAATGGCTGGAAGATATTCGCCACATGTTTGGCCAGTTCATAGGTCGGCGAGTCAATCTGACTCACTATGGGCCGCAAGGGAGTGTTTGGCTTGAGTATCTTAGGCAGACCATATAGTTTGGGGGGCTGGAGGTTCCTGGGTAGCAGCAGGTGTGCCACTACCTCTTCACCGATTACCTGTTGATGTTCCTTGATCATTCGAACAGTGCTTCGGTTGGTCCTTGCAGTCGGGTTGTAGTTGACCTTCTTATACGTTTTTTCGTCACTCAACAAGTGCCGCATTTTGTCGTCGTGTTTAGAGTGAATAGCTTTCTGCCTAGAATTATTAGTGAATTTAACCAATTGAATGTTGACAGTAACCTGGATCTCTTTAATACCGGTAAACATTCTGCCAAATCTTGTCTAACGAAGTGTTTTGTTGAAAGTTTATAGATGTTGATATTTCTATTGACTCAATCTTATTCCTGTCTTATTGCTCTCAGCTGTTAACAATTTTGTTTTATATAACTGGTTGATATAATTGTGGAAGCTTGTAATTGACGTGTACTAACCTAAATGTTGTGTATATGTGAATGTAGCTGTAAGCTCCCCAAATGAAATAAAATAAAATAAAGTATTCCGTGACGTTCATAACTACCGTGGCGTTTCCCTTGTCGGCCCTCAAGACTAGTATCCTGTCATCGTCTCGTAGGTAGCGAAGTGCACAACGTTCATCGGCAGTCATGTTGGATTGTGGGATCTTTGCTCGACGCAGAGTGAGAGAAACCTCTTGTCTACGTACCTCAGCGTCATCAGCTGGTATTCTATTCCGTCGAACAACCTCCTCAATCGTACCTATAACTTTTTCGTACGGAATACGCTTAGGTGTAGGGGCAAAGTTCAACCCTTTCTCCAACGAGCTGAGTGCTGCTTCGGTCAGTACTTTCTCAGAGAGATTGACAACCGTCCGTGACCTATCGTGGTAGGGGCCACTAGGTTTCTGTTTGCGTAAAAGTGATTCAAACTTACGTGACTGTTTCGAAACGCTAATTTCCCTCGTACGTAAATATATCTAAAACCTGTTACATTATCTTCAAACCTAAAAACAAAATAATTCCGCAACATAACCCATTAACTATTGATAATATACCATTAGAAGAGAAAACTTGTGAAAAATACCTTGGTCTGAGAATGGACAATTATCTCACTTTTGACAAACAAATTGACTACATTAAAAACAAAATTTCAGCTCTTATTGCATCACTCCACAATATAAGTCACTGTACACCCAAAAAACTACGCTATACCATATACAATTCTCTTGTCAAATCGCAATTGCTTTATCTCATAGAAGTCTGGGGTAACACTAGTAAGACACAGCTACAAGAACTGCAAAGAATGCAAAATAGGGTTATAAAGACACTGTTTCATTATCCATACATGACACCAACCCATAAAGTGTATAAAGAAACAAAGATTATGAATATCAAACAATTATATTTATACACCACTTGCATATTAATTAGGAAAATTTTAGACAAAACCATCCACACCAATATAACTTTCATAAAGAAATCTATGATAAGTAAACGTAGTCTTCGTCGGCCTAGTCTGCTTGTTTTGCCAAAAATACGGACAAATTATGCAAAAAGGAATATCACCTATGAAGGAGCACAAATATACAATAGTATCCCGTCTGAAATTAAAAATGTAAGCTCGTTTCGCGCTTTCAAATCTCAACTGGCTGGCTACTTAATGGATTAATATCCTATTCAATAAAAAAATAAAAAAAGCCTCTGAGACTGAAACCGCGAAATGAGTAGGTGCGTTCGCTAAATCCTCGTTGCCGTTTACTGTATGTTTAATTATTATTATTTTTGTTATGTTCTCATGTAAGTGACCTTAAATGTCTTTTTGAGAATAAATTCTTTAAACAAAAAAAAAACGTTGTGCTTGTAGATAGGTAATCCGGTCACACTTATCAAAATCCTCACGCGACAACACAGCACTGCACTCCAGATGAATATTGTACAGCTCACACTAAATTTTGTCAAGTTTGTATCTAGTGTTACCAATCATTTTGCGAAGCAGTTATACACTCGCGTAGCGTAAGATATTTTCGGAACCGTGTATATCCTTGCGAGGTTTTAATCGTACACACACGGGAATAATGTCCGCACCCCGACACTGTAGTGCAGATACGCGTAGTAAAAGAACTCGAAAGAGGGTAGATCGATATAATTACTCCTAGGAAAAAACTTTTTCTTTGTTCACCGCCACTACTCCAGATCCTCCGTGATCATGGTGCTTGCAACAGCGCCGAAATATCGGAAACTCAAAATAATGAAACATGGTAAACATCCCGTTTATTCTGATACTGATGTCAGTGACCATGATAATTTAAAAATCTAATTCGCCATTTTGTGGTGGCGGCCATCTTGGATTTCATAATTGTCATATTGTATGGTATTCTACTAGTCAAGCCCTTTCATATGATACCCATATTGAGGGAGTTGAGGAAAAACATGTACTCCGTCATTTTGTAGTGGCGGCCATTTTAGACCGATTTTTTCAAACATAACTAAGAACACTCTTGTCTAATATACCTTTCAAACAAAAGAAACTAAATTCAAATCGGGTCATCTACGATGCCACAGACAGACTGACACACACACACACACACACACACACACAGACACGTTAAAGTTATAACACCCCGTCGGTTTCGCGTCGGGGGTTAAAAAAAGAGGCAACTTTTATGGGATTAGGTACTGAAATTAACCTACTATTAGCAATAAAAGCCTTTACTTAAATTACACTTAAACTACACAATTAGGAGGTAGGACACGGCGGTATTTCCGCCCGATTGAGCAGTCCGACTGGGGTAGTACCTCCGCCCTACAGAATACCGCGGTTATAATAACTTCGTGTTGTGTTCCCAGCGGTGAGTAGGGTAGAGCTCACTGGAGAATTTAAACAGATTAAACATAACGGAGTCATAGATACATAGCGGGGGTGTTGACGGAGATAGCTTGTGGTTGGGCTGGTTCTTTTTATTTTTTTTACTTTTTGGCTATTTTATTTTTAATTCTTATAAATTTAGTTGAACCTTTAAAATTCGTGTTAAAATTTCATATAGGTAATAAGTTGTGTGTTTTTTTTAACGGCTCAGGTGTACTCTAGAGGCCAGTTGAAAACCAGCGCTGGGTACGTAGTGCCCAGCATTATGCTGAACTGGTCCCATTCTTGGTGTAACCTAAATGTGCCCAATACAAGCACTAAATAGGTAATATAATAAATTTCACTGTTTAGTTTTAAGTATGTTTGTGTTGCACCAAAAATAAAATGTAATTTCTTTCTTTCTTTCTTTCATTTAATATTCAAAGTCAAAGTCAAATATTGATATTATGTCTCTCCATTCTCTTCTTAATAAAAATTGTGATATTATGTCTCTCCATTCTCTTCCTCAAGGCATACAATAGACAACACTTTATATAAAATGCAATGTACTTAAATAACCAAACAAAATGTCAGTATTATATTAAACAAATGAGGTACATATTTATATGTAATCAAATTAAATCAAATATACAATACAATCCAGGAGCTAGGACACGGCGGTATTTACGCACAATTGAGCAGTCCGACTGGGGAAGTACCTCCGCCCTACAGAATACCGCGGCTATAATAACTTCGTGTTGTGTTCCCAGCGGTGAGTAGGGTAGCCAGAGCTCACTGGAGAATGTGTGCTGTCAGTGGGAAGACTAAAGGCTTATCCTGCTTTGTCTTCTACACTGACGGCACAGAAACTCTGTACTTGCAGGGTTGGCAGCGCGACTGTGTCTCCTCTGGTGTTACAAACGTCCATAGGACACGCTTACCACTTCTCATCAGGTGGGCCGTGTGCTTGTCAGCCACCTAAGTAGTATAAAAAAAAACAATAAATGAAAAGTTCTTGTCTTCGTCTTCCAGAAATTCAGTCACACAGAGTCACACTATATACGAGTATAATAAGTTTTGTTCAACAGAAATAATTTCATCTCATGCTTAAATTTAGATTTAAAACATGTTAGTGGTGACCAAATTTAAATGTCATTTTTTGCTGTGTCTATGGCACGACAATTTTTTTTTATACCACTAAGGTGGCAGACAAGCTCACGGCCCACCTGATGGAAAGTGGTTACCGTGGCCTATGGAAGTTTGTAACACCAGAGGAGTCACAGCTGCCAACCCTGTAATTACAGAGTTTCTTTGCCGTCAGTGTAGAAGAAAAAGCAGGACAAGCCTTTGGTTATCTCACTGACAGCACAAAAACTCTCCAATGAGCTCTGGACACCCTACTCACCGCCGGGAACACAACACGAAATTATTATAACCGCGGTATTCTGTAGGGCGGAGGTACTTCCCCAGTCGCATGGCTCAATTGGGCGGAAATACGGCCGTGTCCTACCTCTACAGTGGCTTGGAATAAATAAATAAATAATAAATAAATATTCCACGACATTCTACACAACGCTATCTAGACCCATGGTAAGCATAGCTTAACTAGCTTGTGTTATGGGATCTAGAATGCGGATAAACATACTTAAATACTTTTAATTTTTTTTGTAAATACATACATATTATACATAGAAACACCCAGACCAATGCAAATATACATATTCATGCATACAAATATTTGCACTGAGCGGGAATCGAACCCGCGCCCCCTGCATAGCAGTCGAATGCTCTACCGCTACGCCACGGAACTGACATAAAGTTTACGGAATCGGGGCCCAGGGCCCCGGTCATTTTAATTATAACATTTATTTTCAGGTGTGGTACAGATATGCCTTGGAAAACAGGAATACGACTTTATTCTCCACCGTATCACTGATGATCACTGGCATAACATGGATACCTGGTACAAGGACTTTGATAAAACGCCACTAATGATGGGCCCAAGGCTTGATGTTTACGATCGAATGCTCCTTCTCTCTCGACAGATATACGAAGATGCGAATCTAAGGGTCTTAGAGATGGACGATTACAGGTTTATGTATGAAGAAACACCTGAGTACGAAAGTGGGTATATTATGAGTGAAATAATGGAAAGGTGAGATTATTTGTCTTTATATCACGGTCACATAACAGAGTATTCTGCCTGGGACCACGTACATATAATAAGGTCCCACCTACGTCTTTATATCACGGTCACATAACAGAGTATTCTGCCTGGGACCACGTACATATAATAAGGTCCCACCTGCGTCTTTATGTCACGGTCACATAACAGAGTATTCTGCCTGGGACCACGTACATATAATAAGGTCCCACTTACGTCTTTATATCACGGTCACATAACAGAGTATTCTGTCTGGGACCACGTACATATAATAAGATCCCACCTGCGATAAGAAATGTAACTGATATTAACAGTTTTAAAAGAAGGCTTCGCATAATTTTGATAGCAAAGTGTTTGGTTGCGCCGATAGTAAAATTTGTATTTTCCCGCTCAATAGTAGTAGTATATCGAGTGGTTCGAGTCATCTCTCAATTGATTGACACTGAACACACGCTTCCTATACCCATCTCCCTCCCGCACTACCTTTAAAGTGAGATAGCAATAGTTTTCGCCCCGCCCAATGGTTGAAATGGCCGCATCTTCACTTCCGCATTGAACTAGAATCATCAATGGCGGCGGCGGCGCGCGCGACTCTCAGAAATTAATAATATTTGTTGGATTTTAATCGCTTTCATAGACCTTTACCGATCGGATTGTGCCTCTCGTGTCCCTCAAGTGATTTAGTGAGGTGGGCAGCAGCTCCTGAGCCAGGAAGAGAAGACCGGCGCACCGGCTCCGACAGCACGTGGCGTCATAAAGGTTAGTGCATCCTCTCCTAATTTCTTGGGTTGCATTCACTGCCTAAACCACTTCTGCGGCAACCCGATCACCTATCTTGTTTGTTGTGTAAAGTGTCATCTGAAATATTTAGCTTCATCCCCCGCAGAATACAGTCCACTAGCTCACGTGGCGTGAGAATCGCGCCACCAGTGTTAAATATAATATATCATAAACTCATATATCCCCGAAGGGGTAGGCAGAGGTGCTAGCACCCACATTTCGCCAATTAATGTTTAGGTCCCAATGTAATAGGTGGCGAGCCTATTGCCATTAACCGGGCATTTATAAACTTGCGATAATCAGGCATAAACAGGCGATCTGGAACTAAACCTAACCACACTGGAAGAGAGAAGGAAAAGGGGAGACCTCATTGAAACATACAAAATCCTGACAAAACATTATAATGTACCAAACATAGAAAACATCTACACAATGAACTCCAACAGACATCTAAGAGGTCACTCAATGAAATTATGCAAGCCTCGATGTACCAGCAACCCTAGGTATCACTTCTTGCCGAACCGCGTGGTGCAAATGTGGAACTCCCTTCCGGAAAGTGTAATAAAAGCTCCTAATGTGAATATTTTTAAATATAGACTTGATAAACATTGGACAATCAAAACACAAGTGCAGTGATATACACGCATCAGCTTATGCTGCTAGTGTATTAAATAATAATAATAATAATAAACATAATAGTAATAAATAATAATAACCTGGCAACCCTACGTCAGTGTCAAAATTGTAATTTTTGCTCCGTATATTTTTATTTTTCAAATATTTTGATAGATAAAATGTACCTATTCTATCCTAAACAGTAAAATGAATCGAAGAAGAAGAAGCATTACTGTAAAAAAGAAAATGTAACATTTATTACAATTTATTACGAGAAATATTGACTAGGGCCAGACGTACAAATGCACGTGGAACAACTCCGGACTCGACGCTAAGCTCCGCCGCGCAGCCTCTATCAGTGGAACCAGCGGCGTCGAGCTCTTCATCGAGCGACGAGTTTTTCTCCCCGCCGACGTCACCAACACCAGTACGTCAGGCGAGGAGAGGCCGGCCACCGACCTGCCTGGGACCCCGAGGCCAACCGGCTTCGAATTGGGCCCCCGCTGCCGGTGGTAATGTGCACCGCATGCGATGGACTACTTCAATGAACGAAAACGTCATGCGGGCATATTATGCGGCTACAGAGGATGGAACTAACCTCAGTGCGTACCGTTCTCGAATTCTTCCTCTGTTTCAGGCGCTCGAACCTTCCGTCAACACATCGTCACAGCGACTATCGGACCAAGTGCGGGTCATTCAACGCAATCGCATGTTGAATGAAACCGTACTTGAGACTCTACGGCTAGAATGCTTGCGAGATATTTGTGTCACCCCCGCCCCAGCTCCTGCTTCCACACCTGCACCTGTGGTTCAAATAAACGAAGGCGCATGTGTTGGGCGGGATGACACACCTATTCCAGTAAGTATTCAGTACAATGAAGAGATTAAGGAGGCTTTGGAATGTGCGATGCGGGAATATCGATCGATGCCCTTAAATGTTAGGCCACATCTGCCTCGGTTGCCTATGCATAGACGAAATTTGGCTCTGGTGAGTGCCCTAGATAAATTATTGTCTAGTTATCTTGAAAATAGTGAAAATCTCGGTGACACTCATTCAATGCTGTATTGTACTGCTGTGGCAGCATGTCGTATGGCAGGTCTTAAATTTCCTATTAAAGAGCCTTTTATACGGCCTAAGTCTGCCATACCAGCATGGCAATGCAGGATTGAACGACGTGTGGCCGAGACAAGGGTGCTCATCGGTAAGCTAATCTGCTTCAGGTCGGGTAATACCCGCCCAAGAGTGATGCGCTATGTGACCCGAGCGTTTGCGGGAACTGGTATCAGTCCCCAAGAATATGCGTCTCGGATCACAGAGCGCATTGACTTCCTGAAGCAGAAAATCTACGCATGGGCAAACCGAATTCGCAGATACAAAAAACGCGCCGATCGATTTACCGTTAATCGCATGTTCCGAAGAGACCAGAGGTGGCTATATAGAAGCTGGGAGCGAACAGATGAAAGTGTGGATGACGTGCGGCGGCCAGATGCTGAAGCCACAAATGCGTTTTGGCGCAGCATCTGGTCGGTGCCCGTTAGCCACATTGAAGGCGAATGGATGCGTGAGATTAAAGGAGCATGCGAGACCATTCCGAATATGGATGAAATTTCTATCGATGCCATTGATATAGATTGTGCAGTCCGTCCGCTGTCTAATTGGAAATCTCCAGGACCGGACGGACTGCACAACTTTTGGCTAAAATGGCTACGGAGTTCGCATGTTCTTTTGGCTTCACAATTTCAATCCGCTGTTGAATCTGGGACGCTACCAGCTTTTATGACGATAGGGGTTACCCATCTGCTCCATAAAACAGGTAGTACTTTGGAGCCCAATAATTATAGACCAATTACATGTCTACCAACGGTCTATAAACTTCTTACATCCATTCTGAGAGTCAAAATTAACAATCATATAAATGATAATTCTATTATGTGCGCCTCTCAGAACGGATGTAGGAATGGAGCCCGGGGTACTAAGGAGCTTCTCCTTGTTGATATGGCTATTAGCCAACAAGCTCGACGCAATCGTAAAGATCTGGCGGCATGCTGGATAGATTATAAGAAAGCGTTCCATTCTGTGCCACATACATGGCTTTTGAGGGTGCTGGAGTTGTATAAAGTGAATGCAACTCTATGTACCTTCTTAAAGTCATATATGGAGCAGTGGAGGACAGTTCTTGTCTATCCAGGGTGTCGTCGGACTTTGGGTAGTGGTGAGCCGATAACAATAGAGCGGGGTATTTTTCAAGGGGACAGTTTGAGTCCCCTTTGGTTCTGCTTAGCCCTGAACCCACTCAGCACTTTGTTAGTGAAATCAGGGTTAGGTTATAGGTTACGAAGAGAGGGTAAGACGGTATCCCACCTGCTTTACATGGATGATTTAAAGTTATTCGCCCACACCAATCCTCAATTAATGGCTTTACTGAAAGTAACCGAAGCATTCAGTAACTCTATTAAAATGGGGTTTGGTGTGGACAAATGCGCAGTCGTTCATGTAAAGCGAGGTAGGGTGGTGGAGTCGGAGGGTCTACAACTCTCTGATTCCATTAACCTAAGATCACTCCTCGTAACTGAGACCTACAAGTACTTGGGTATGTCCCAGGCGTTATGCATCAATGAGGCCGGCATGAAGCAAATGTTACAGGAACGTTTCTTTGGCCGCCTGAAAAAAGTACTTAACAGTCTTTTGTCAGGTGGTAACAAGGTGCGCGCTTGTAACAGTTGGGTCATACCACTCTTGATGTACTCCTTTGGTATACTCAAGTGGACCCAGACTGAACTCGATACCATTGATAGGAGAGTCCGGACTCAGTTGACTGCATTTCGAATGCATCATCCACGGTCGTCAGTCATGAGATTGTACATCCCGCGGAAATGTGGAGGTCGAGGATTTTTAAATATTAAAACTCTACATAATCGCGAGGTGTGCAATCTCAGAGACTATTTTCTTAAGTCTAACGTGGATATGCATCGTGATGTAGTCAACGTAGATACCGGGCTCACCCCGCTCAGTCTGGCTAAGGAGAACTGGCGCAGACCTGTAGTAGCTGGTACTGACAGCCGCAGGGAGGTATGGCAGAGTAAGGAGCTACATGGCAGGTTCTATCGGGCCCTCCACAGGCCTGAAGTAGACATACTGGCATCCGTGTCATGGCTACGTTTTGGTGACCTTTTTGGGGAAACTGAAGGTTTTGTCTGTGCAATTGCTGACGAAGTTATCAAGACGAATAACTACCGGAAGTATATCATGAGGGATGGCACAATTGACATCTGTCGAGCGTGTCACCAGCCTGGTGAATCCCTCAGGCATATTACTTCCGGTTGTTCTCGTCTTGCTAACGGCGAGTACTTGCATAGGCATAATCAAGTAGCCAGGATAATCCATCAGCGACTTGCTCTGAAATACAACCTTGTGGAAGGTGAGATGCCGTACTACAGGTATGTCCCTGAGCCAGTTCTTGAAAATAGTCATATCACATTGTACTGGGATCGATCTATCATCACTGATAGGACTGTTGTAGCCAACAAGCCTGACATTGTGGTGATAGACCGATCCCAACGCCGAGCATTGATTGTTGATATCACCATTCCTCATGACGAGAATCTCGTGAAAGCCGAGAAAGATAAACAGGTTAAGTACTTGGACTTGGCCCACGAGGTTGTCGACATGTGGAATGTTGACTCAGCAATCATTGTTCCGATAGTCGTGTCAGTCAATGGACTAATAGCAAAGAGCCTCGACCAACACCTAAAGAGGCTCGGGTTAGATGGTTGGGTCAAGGGCCAGATGCAGAAGGCTGTGCTTCTTGATACGGCGCGCATCGTGCGGAAGTTTCTTTCTTTGGAGCCCTAACCACCGGTAGCTTGGGCCGGCAGTCTGTACATTCGTCGTTAATACTTATCTTACGAAATCGTAAGCAAAGTTAACAACAAAATTCGGTTTCTTTGCGTCAAACCCAAGTCTGTACATTTTGAGGTAGCGACTAAGCGAGCAATAATGTATGGGGGATGCAAGTCTCTACATGTATCGGTGCGAGTTAACGACGGTATTTGGTACGGTGGCAATATTAGCAAGTCTCGACTTCTAAGTTAACAAAAATTGTCGGTTTCTTAACAAATTTCGTCGTAAAGAATGCGAGCATTCTTGAAGGCCCGCAAAGTAGTTAACGTCGTTAACTATTTGTTATTATTTGTCCACATTTTGTTGATGTTTTTAATAGAATATTAAATATGAAATTGGGCAACATTGAGGAAATAAGTATTATATATTATAAATGGAGGCTAATTTGGTGAATTTAGTTGAGTTTCAAGTTATTATTTGGATGATAATGATGTTTTATTGTTCAATTTTACATTTTAATAATCTCTAAGGTTATGAAATGGATGATAAAATACAATTATAAGATGATGGATGTTTATTTAGTGAATTTGGTTGAGCTTTAAGTTATTATTTAGATGATAATGATGTTTTATTGTTCAATTTTACATTTTAATAATCTCTAAGGTTATGAAATGGATGATAAAATACAATTATAAGATGATGGATGTTTATTTGGTTGAGCTTCAAGTTATTATTTGTTAACTTTTGGTGATATGTTTATGTTATATTGTTAAATTTTATGTTTCATAATCTCTAAGGTTATGAAATGGATGACAAAATAGAATTATAAGATGATGGATGCTTATTTGGTTGAGGTTCAAATTATTATTTGTTGACTTTTGGTGATTTATGTATGCTATATTGCTCAATTTCATGATAAAATACAATTATAAGATGGTGGATGCTTATTTGGTGAACTTAGTTGAGCTTCAAGTTATTATTTGTAGACTTTTGGTGAAATGTGTGTTATATTGCTCAATTTCATATTTAATAACTTCCCAAGGCCATAAAATAGATAATTATATTCTGATGGATGCTTATTAGTAACTGTCATGTTCATGTTTGTAGGACTAGTAACTAACACAATATAAGTTACTGCAGAGTTCATACAAAGATTATCGGTAGGTAGTAAGTAGATTTCTATATAGGTAAATTAAATAAAACATATATATATATATATAGGTTCATATCTTGTGCATTTATTACTTCAAAGTACTTAATACAAAGAGTTTCTATTAAGTTTTTACAGACAATAAAATTTTCTCAGTCTTCATTTTGTAACATTTTGTTATGACTTCGGCTATGGGTATCCTCTCCTCAGGCTTGAGTTGAGTGACAAACAACGGCTGGCATCTGCAATGAAAAGAAATAGATAGTTATAGGATTACAATATTTTTTGTTCTATTTTCCTTTGTTCTATTAAAGACAGTAAATCCCTAAAGAATATTACTTTTGGGAAAGCTATGTTCAGTTTATTGCAATGACAGCTTCTGTGGGATGGGGATATTCAACTAGGTAACCAGCAGGAGGTTTTGAGGCAACAAATGCCTGGCAAGGGGGCTCCCACCAGGTCCAGGTAAAGAAAGTAGGCTTGACGTCGTGGAGGAGAAAAAGCCGAAGGCGGACCCTGAACTGCGAGGTAACAATGCAATCAGTATAGTATGTCTACACAAAGATGATGATGACAATGTTCAATTTCCGTTCAGTGAAAATATGTATATAAATCAAATATATCTATTTGCAATGGTTGTGTATCTGCCTATTGTCTGCCCCGGTTGCCATACTAACATCTATGGGAGTCGTTATATATGGCAAAAGCCCGTACAGAAGGGCTAACCATCTGTCCGGTTAACAGCTTCTCTGCTGAAAGGATCCACCACTTGAGCTTGAGTGACAGCTGCTGGCATTTGTAATGAATAATAATAGATAGCAAAAGGATTATACAATTTTCCTCTGATATAAACTGTAGACTCATGGATACAACCTTTAGTTCCATGAAAAGCAGAAAATGCCTGCAGAATGTTGGTTTGGGATTGTTAGTTTATATTATAGTAGTTACTAATTTGCAAATGCATAGCACACATCTAAGTATGAAAGAGAAGAAACCACTTCCTACTTCACGTAGAACATTACTGTAGTGTCTTGCATGTAAGTTACATATTTGTGTGTCAGTGGGGTATATATATATTATGTACTACTATGGTACTCGCAAGGTTACTTGTACAATAATTACCATTTTCAAGAACTGGGTCGGCACATTCTTGTAATATGGCACCTCTGAAGTGTTGCTGATGTATAATTTTGGCCACTTGGTTGACTTGCAGTTGACAAGGCGAAAACAATCGAAAATAATGTTTCTGAATGATTCTCTGGGGCAGTGGAATGCCACAGATGTCCACCATAGTGTCAGTTCAGTGTAATACACAGTCTTCAGTGTATACTTGTCGTTAGGCCAAGGGGCTGGTTCATCATTGGGGTCATCGGCCATGGTTCTAGTGGATATCCATCATCACCTGTGGATTAAATCAAAATATAATATATGTTATAATTGTTATATTGACACATTGACAGCCTCTGTGGTGTAACGGTATTAAATGCAGCTGCTGCTTTGTGCAAATATTTGTATGAATAAGGGTATTAGCATTGGTTTGGTTGTGCGTCAGAAAAAATGTTAAGCCGTTGGTTGCAGTTAACATGTATGACAGTCATTATATAGGAGAAATAGTCCACACAGAAAGGGTGATCACTCGTCCTGTCAACAGCATCCCCACTGGCAGTAATAGTATATTGACACATGAGGTGTTCAGTTATTTGACTCAAAACTTACCAAGTAACCATGCATGGTGGTCTCCGTTATTAACAAACGTCTTCATGTGGCATGAACTGGGGAATTTTCATATGATATATGTGGCTATCATGCAGAGCTCCTGGCCATCGAGCATTTATATTGAAAATGAGCAGAATAGTGTCACACACCTAAAATGATGAAAAGCACATAAATTATACAATTACAATATATTAAATGAGATGAAGTACTTCTAGATAAATAATAATTTTGAATTAGATAAATGATAAACAATGTACAAGTTATACAATGAAACTTACATAGGACTCCACAGAAAGCCCGCAAGGGCGTTTTCTTTCAAGTGATAGCGCTATTTCATCACCAAGTTCTTTAAACATTGCCTTTGTAATGCGATACAATGATAGGAATTCACCATCAGCCAAATTCAAATAATTTTCACTAGCGCGCAGAATCCATGCACCTTGCCGTCGCATTACCATTTCCCGCTTCCCGCCTATATTCTAGAGTAAACTAATTACATGCTAAACACGCTTCAGCCATAATATTTCTCGTATTTCCCTACAACCTCCAAAAATATTCAATTCTTTTTCAAGGCTTCTTGGCTTCTTGCTTGTGTGTTATGTCACTTGTGTCAACTTGCCATGTCAGAGTCTATGTTTGGTCTATATATATGTACAATAATCTATGGTAAGGGTGTTGTGAAAAATCAATCAGCGGAGAGATTTTTCTGTTTAATGAAATTGTACAGTCAAAAAAGATACAATTACAAATTCATAAAGCATAATTGTACAAACATAATAAAAATGTCAACAAATTACACAGTTAACCAAAGAGAATCTAAGGGTAAGAGTGACAAATTCTAGGCTTGTCTATGCTATTAAGGTACTATCCGAGAATTTGTTAAGTTAACGACGAATTTCGGTACGGCAACCGACAAAAATCGTAACTTTAAGTACAGACTTGGGAATTTCGGTTAGTTTGCGTCGCTACGTACTTAACATCCGAATTCGGTCGCTATCTCATGTACAGACTGCCGGCCTTGGTCCCTGTACCCGATACCGGTAGAGCACTATTTTTTATATTTTTAAATAGATGTTTTTATATGTGTTTAAAAATATAATTTATAAGTTGAATATTAAAATAAAGTAAATAATAATAATAAATACTAGCATCGACAATTTATTGGTGTGTGCCATGGTAAAACCTGGGATCGAAGGGAAGCTAGGATTAGGGTAGTTCTTCGAAGACAAAATTTTCTATTTCTATGGGTGTATTTCTGTAACCAACTAACATAATTGCCTGTGAATTTTTGATTTGGATACTTTAGCTTTGTCTCTAACTTGGTCAAATGATATTTTAGAAATAGTTGTTGTCTAGGTACAAAATAAAAACATTTGAACTATGTTCTTCTGATTCATATAACGCGTCCGTTTGCCATTTTCCGGAAGAAAATGTTTGATCTGGCGTTTTTCATTTGACAAATTCACATAAATAATATTTTTTAAGGAAAGGAAATGAATTATCCTTTTATAAATTATTGCGTTGTAGTTAAAACTACTTATACTTTTTTTATAAATAAGTAAAACATAAGTGTCCGGCGTATAATACTGACTAATATGGTGCAAGCGGCGCTTGACCATAGTTGACCGGGTAATACTGCTAGGAGAGTGATTTTGCGCGTGGGAGGAACCAATCGTGCAACGAACAAGCTAGGAGGTGGACATGCTGCTGGAAGCCAGAGACCCTGGTGATACGAAGGTAAATATATGATTCATCTGTGCTTGGTTCAGGTGACATTCTGATTACAATGCCTACTTTATCTCATTTATTTTATTGTTTTAAAACCTCAATTTGCCTTTGCCGTAATGCTTTTAGGTAATATTTTAATGTGGATTTTTTTTAATACTGAAGCCTGTATGAATATGGAGTTATGCATAATTAAAGGCAAAATCCTGATTCCTCTGTGCCTGCTTCATATGGTCAAAACACCATATGGATTAGAAAGGAGCGGTTTTATAGCGTCAATTTGCTTTTATACATACATATGTATTAAAGTATAGCTGCTACAAGTGTATAGCCGCTTGTAGAAACTCTACATTTTATGGTCCTTCGAGCCGGATTCTGTTAAACCTTATACTTTCATTGGTACTTAGTTTAAATATTTTAATTTGCATTTTTGTTACATTGTACTATAACTATTACGCTATTAATAAAATGGCAATTTTAAGATTAATTTTCTCTAATAAAAACGTGAAAAGTTATTTATCTTTAAATATCTGTATTATTTTTTTCTTTTAATATTGTAGTTTACAGCAATGTCACGACCTGGAGGTAAAAAAGGAGAAAAAGAGACTGGCAGAACGCGTTATGGAAAACATGAGAAAAGATCCAGACAATTATACTCTGTGCAAATTTAAATTAAAGAAACATATTTGAAAAGAAAGAGAGAAGGTTCTTGCAGAATTCAACACCTAAACAACAAAAATTAGTTAGCTAATGAAGGGTCGATCATCAGCAACCTTGGAACACTCAGATTTAGACGATCGGGGTTTTTCTTATATTTAAACGGACAAAAGTGTCTGACACCATTGGGGAAAATACGATCACTCCATCTTCATCGAAAAATTCAGGATCTCGTCACCAAGAATTTTTTTTGAGGATGAAATTGAAAGCAGCTCTCTCCCTTGCAAAAAGTCAGCAAAGTTAGTAATGTTATTAACTTTCTTACTTGTGTATGTTTGTTTTGATAGTTGGACACACGATACATTACTAAGACTGATGTCAAGTGCCATTACTAGAATTAGTTTATACTGTGATTTTTTAATTGTAAAATATTAATCTAATTGATAATAGCTATTTATTTATCTATATACATTTAATGTATATTAAATCTATGTTAATATTTACATTAATAAAAAAATAAAATAAAAAAAACAAAAGTTAAAAAGGGGTCGTGGAATTCCTCGGACCCTACGGCCTAAACGTTTCTACTCCAAACGGCACAAACTCATAATCACCAATGAGATTAGAATACTAGCGCCGCTTAAGAGTCTCTGCAGAAGCTGCAGCAACCCCAGCACAGCCAACCGTGCCAGGTATATGGGTCTAATTGATTAAGTATTAAAGTTTTTTAATTTAATTTTTTGTTTCTGATTTACCTGTTACCAATTCTAATTCCTCTGGGCACAAAATATTTGAATGTCGATATCTTGAAAACTACTGTATCAAAATGAGTCCCTCATTTAAATATATGATCTTTGGAATCCATATTTTCATATGAATATGTGTTACAAAGCTTATAGTGTAATTTAATTTTGGCCAGATGAATCAGTTGAAGAATGAAATTTCGAAGAAATATCCATTATTGGTCTTTCAGAAATCTAATGATGATGTTTTAAGTTCCATCAAAATCGGGCTTGTGACCTTGGGTATTTTTCGCTATTCTTTATAGTTTCGGATTTGGCCATCCAATCCCTTTAGAAATATTCATCCTGTAGGTATATGTACATACTAGCAGCCCGTCCCGGCTTCGCACGGGGTAGGCACCCCACTCCTGTATTTCAGTGCCCCCTCCACCCCGCCCGCCGCGATGCCCGCCGCGCTTTTCAGACTGCATCGCAAACAACGGCCACGGCGGCGCTATGGCGGTTTTGTTAACTGTTTGAATATTTTAATTCGTAATATCTTTTGAATGGAAAGTACAATTTAAATAATTTAAAAACTATTTTATAGGTAGTTAAATGGTCTTGACCATAAAATAATTTATGGTCAAGACCATATATAAACACATAAATAGCATGGTTTGAATTTGGTTAGCATTTTCATTAATGTTTAAAATGAAAAAAGTTGTTGTAGTGACATAACTACAATAGTTGGACATATGCTACCGCGGAGTTTTTTGTAGACATTATGATGTTCTTCAATATTGTTGTACATTATTTTGTTCTATCGCTAATAGTTTCGGCAGCGCATTCGACGAAAGACATTTTAAGACTCATTGTTCTACACCTTCGGTTACATTGTTCAAATTTTACCAAGGATCCCTAATTTTTTTCAAAATGAAATGTAGCCTATGTCAAATTGGAAGAATGTAGCATTCTATTGGTGATAGAATTTTTTAAATCGGCCCAATACTTTTTGAGCCTATTCATTACAAACATACAAACATACAAAAATAGGTACAAATCTTTCCTCTTTATAATATTAGTGTAGATTGGGCCTCCCCATCTCTTCCCATGCGTTACCGTACAAGGCGACTCAATTTGCAATTGTAATAATTCACGTTATAGGGGGTGAGCCATGCTTCTGAGGCTGAGTCTGGGCTGTATACCACTGACTGTACCACGGACTGTAACCACTTTCTATCAGGTGTAAAATTAGGCAAAAATTTATAGATGTTGAAATTAACCTATTTACTTGATACATGCATACATACAGTCAAGCTTCGTTCGCAGTGGGGTAGGCAGATACCAAATATTTTCTAATAAGATCTTAGCATACAGCTTTCGCTTATTCTACTTTCATAATTGTTATCACAAAAACTCGCCAGTTACGGCTACTCTCGACATATCCTTCAATATATATATATAGCCAACTTGACTTCACCTCGCCTGATGGTAAGCTAAAGGCAAAGTCTCAGGAAAGAGGGTCACCATTACAGACACTAAGTGTTACAATGATAGCACTCAGCTTGGCGGCCTCATCAGGTACATTTTCACGCCCCGCTTAAAGGCCCCGGGACTGTAGGATCTTCGATCTGATTACCATAATGTTGGTTCTGCTATTCACTTCAGGTACAGAAAAATGTTGGAAGAAGGACGTATGTCGTATGCAAATTTAGACAGAAAATATGATGCACTGCGGCACGGTGCCCCTGGTTTACTTCAAAGATTGGAAAAAGGCCAAAATTATTACTTCGAAATGTATCATTTAGTACGTATGTTGCACGAAGTCATACCAAAATATAAAAAGAGCACCAAAAAGTCAGATCAAAAAAAAAAAGGTCCGAAAATAGATCCAAGATTGATTGCTGCTTTTCATCCAAGTGTGGACATGGATAAAGTCATTGCTGAAGGTGAGAAGCAGAATGAAGAAAAAAAGAAGAAAGAAGCTGCAGAAAGAAAGAAAGAAAGAGAAAGAGAGCGCCTGGAGGATGAGAAACTATCAGTCGCGGATAGGATTGAGAAACGTGAAAAGTTGAAACTCATTAGTAAGTATAGTTATTATAATCCGAATAAGGTTAACGAGTACACGAGATGGCCATCACAAGGGAGCGGAAGGTACAATACCTTCCAGTTTGATTATGGTTGGGAGATTAATGGTTGGTGGTGATACAATAAATGGTTTTACCAGCTGACGTGTTTCATTCTTCCTTCACTCTCGGGTCCTTCAAGATGAGCGTGAAAAAACATCTGATGACACCTTCAGACCAGTGCCAGTGGTGCGCCCAGGTACTTAGAGAAGGGATGGCCCTGGGTCGGCCGGGGTGCGAGGGATATGCCTGTCAACCTCACCTTCGGTAACCAAAACGACCCACAGGCGGCGTGCGTTTTAGTCGGTTCGAGTCCGACATAACCTCTTCCACCGGCTCCTGTGGGGAGTTATCCGTGGGGATTTTGCGCACGTGAAAAAAAAAGGTACTTAGAGAACTGCACCGCTGAAGGCAACGCACCATTACATACTTGTAGCATGTTTTTGTACTGTAGGGGCGGTTGGCGAGGGTGATCCATTGTTCTGCTGTCGTGTGAGATGGCGTGGTCCCGGTGATGACTTCACGCTTTTTTGGCTGCGCGTCCGCATGATGACACCTGATTACTCTCATTTACGCATTTCTCGGTTTTTTCTTTACTCACTCACCATAGTCACCAACAATATTATCGGTACCATATTATGCACGGCACTTACGGGCAAATACGTTGCATTGCACTAACTGGCTTACTCGTTGCAAATGAGGGGATATGTGATTGCAACTTTTGATTATAAATGTTACATCACAATGTGATGTAAATCAAATATTGTAACTTGTAACTTGTAAATAATGTCTTACGCAACCCAAGCCAAGCTGCAGTGCAGTGACCAATGACAGCGTCGAAGCGGCTGGAATGTTTGCGCGGGATTTTTAAAATATATGAGCGCGACGTCAGCGCTGCCTAGCGGCCCCATCTGAAAACCAGCGCTGCGCATACTCTCAGTGTGCGTAGCATTTAATGCTGAGATGGGGCCCTATTTTGGGTTCACACAGTGTGAGATATACTAGGTTAAGGTTAGTTGTAAGTATAGTTCATAAGTATTTAAGTAACACTGTGAGAGGCAAAATAAAAAATTTCTTTCTTTCTTTCTTTCTTTTCTTTTTATTTCACAATTTTATCCACCTCCTTTACAGGGATATCCCCAAAACAGTACTGGACATACAATATTACTAAATAATCAATCACAAAGCAATACACAAAAAAGTAATACAAAAAAAAGAAATACATTAAAAAAAGAACACCAGACGAAAAAAATCACCAATTCGACAAAAAAGAAAAAAAAATACAATTTATTGATTTTCGTAACAACAATTAATACATAATATAATTCTTGCCAGCTCACTCCAAGTGCCAGAAAATATATCCACCCTGTCACCGATTTAATTTATAATTTTTATGGATCGGCTAAGAGGTGTTCTCTGTAGCAAGTTGGTCTTGGCTACAGGCACAACCAGCAATGGTGGACGTTTCCGCCTCCATACGTACCGATCCGGAACGCAGAGGTTCAGATGTATGAGTACTCAAAATCAAAGCGCCAGCGGTGCGACAGGATTGATTGTCATTGGTCGGACTGGGTGACGTCACTGGAGATGGTCCAATGAGAATCTCGAACAATCCTGTCGCAGCGCCGCACACTGGTCCCAAATTAAAAAAAAGTGGACATTGATAGTAGACCGCTGATATTTTTTTTTTATTGTTGATACAGTGATAACAGACCAGGCAAAAAAATATTATTGTCCTACTTCAGATACTTTTCTGTAAAAAAAAAATTTCTTTTTTTTTTGTATGGGAGTAGCTACATTTTATTCATATAACATAACATAAACATAATTTCTCAAAAACCTCAAGCGATGTCGAGATGACAATCACATATGTTAGAAAACTAATAATTCTGAGTATTTGGCTAGAAAAAACTTATTGCTTATCTCTGCGTACTTTCGAGATAATAGTGAAAGAAAAAAAAATTTAAAAAAAAATTATTCGCTTTTTTTCATCATAGCCTTACTGTAGCACAATATAATGTAGGCTAAATGTTAAATAAATAAAAGGAAACTTCTTTGTAAAAGAGGTAGGCAAACAAATTGTAGCCGAGCACATTTTGAACATTCAAAATAGAATTAAAACATAATAATAAAAATGAATAGAATTATTGCAATAGGTCCGCTGGCCAACAAAATGAAGCTTCGACGCGAGTTTGCCAGGATAACAAGATGGCCGTCTCTCATGACGTAAAACGCTCACGAATTACGTCATGAGCCCATATAATGTATGCGAAATGTCAAATAAATAAAACGAGACTCTGTAAAAGAGGTTATGGGGGTTCACTAAAAACTGAAAAGCTATGACCTAAAAAACACAACCAAAATGATGATAAATAAAGCTGCAATTAATATTTGGGTCTATATTCTCTTGAGAAATCTCTATTTCCTCGTTTTCCAACGAAAGCAATTCATTGTTCAAGATCAAAGCACTAACGTCTGGGAACAACTGTTTATGTAAACGAGCAAACTTCGGTTTGATATGGCTGATGTAAGGATCTGAGCTAATTAGAAAACAGTGAATAATGTCTAAATCAAATCAAATCAAATCAGTATATTTCTTGTATGTGCCATTCTAACATTCCGGAAATCTTTATTCCTCGCTTCGGAAGCTTCCTCGGAAAGCATACCTATCGGAATAAAGGAGAAATTTTCACAAATATCAGCACCGTGTATCAACAATTATTTATGGACACTTGAAGGCATGTAATACCATGGATAAGTTTACATACAGCATTGCTGTTTCTTTACAGTATTCCCTAAACAAGTTGATATTAATAAGGTGGCTAGATGAAATTCTTTGTAAAATGACTGCAAATCTCTTGATTAAATCAGGGCGGATACCCGTTATTTCAGCAGATACTTCATAATTTTGAAAAAACCTTCTTGCCGTGTTACCGTCATTGGTTGTACCAAATCCTTTTCTTACTATGTCAAATAACAAACCAGTTCTTTCCCAGAATTCTTGTTGTGTCAAATTCTTTTTAATTTCTTTTAACAATTTATCTTCTTCTCGTGCAGCCCACTTTTTGAAGTCTAAGTTGTACGAAATGTGTAAAATGCATTCCATAGATCTTATCCACATGTGAAGCGAAGCTAGACCATATTTATGCATATCTTCACTGATGGGTCTTTTGGATACAAAGTCCAAGTCATTCATTTTGCTAGGTGGGGCATTGCAAATATTACAAACAGCTGCAGAAGAAGTATTGGAAACCACAGAAGAAATTTTCCCATTAATCATAGTCATGTACAAAACATGGCTAATATCAAAATTATCAACAATTGTGGGCACAAGATTACGGATTTCTTCCTCTAAGGATACACTTTCTTTTATCGATTTATTTGTCTCTTTTGCAAACATAGAACCAATTGGACGACAGTAGTTTGTTGAAGAGGGAACAGAATTTTGCCACAAGATAGTACTCTCTTCTTCCAAACGAAGCGGAACCAAACTAATCATGAAAACTGAAGAATCGTCAAAACCCCATTCACTTATTAGGTTTATCAATTTTTTGTCGGCAGAGTTGTGCTGAATGGTTTTTAATATCCTATTAGTTGTCAAATCTGGAAGCGATTGAAGTCTTATCTTGGCATCAGATTCTGTTACAGTTGATAGGATGGAAGACTACACATTTTCTCTGAAGCAAGAATAGTCCTTAGATTTCGATATTGCCATTTTGACAAGAAAGGTTTTTTGTGCTCTACTGGAAGCAGACCACCTTTTTTAGATATTACTTGAAAAATTACGACAGGATAATTTAATATTACTCAAATCTTCGGAATACAATTCAACAACAATACGTTCAATAAGGGCATTAAATAAAAATTCGACATTTTAATACCACCTCCTGACTTAAGAACAACGTATAAGTTGACAAAAGCGTACAGAAAAAATAAGGACACGTCTTATCGCAACCAGATTTAGTTGTACACTGAGGTGTACGCGCGCGATTCGTGACCGTATTACGTCATGAGAGGCGGCCATCTTGTTATCCCGGCAAACTCGCGTCGAAGCTCCATTTTGCTGGCCAGCGGACCTATTGCAATAATTCTATTCATTTTTGTTATTATGTTTTAATTCTATTTTGAATGTTCAAAATGTACTCGGCTACAATTTGTTTGCCTACCTCTTTTACAGAGAAGTCTCTTTTTTAAACGGTTTTATTTAGCTCACCCCAAGCTCACCCCGTTTGTTTTATTATTTATTCTTGGGTCAAATTTAGTAATTCAAATTTCACCCTCTTCCTGTCAACCGATTAATCTGAAATTTTGTATACACTTTGGATTTTGGTGACATTACAATTAATTATGTTTATTCATTATCATTATACATTCAAGATGGCCGCCGCTACAAAATGGCAGATAATTTATGTTTTATTAATCCCATCAATATGGGTATCAAATGAAAGGGCTCAACAAGCAGAATACAATATATTATAAAAATTTGAAATCCAAGATGGCGGCCGCTACAAAATGGCGGATAACGTAGGTTTTATCAATCCCATCAATATGGGTATCAAATGAAAGTGCTCAACCAGTAGAATACAATGTACTATATAAAATTAAAATCCAAGATGGCGGTATCTACAAAATGGCGGATAACTTAGGTTTTATCAATCCCATCAAAATGAGTATCAAATGAAAGGTCTGAACAAGTAGAATACAATTTACTATGCAAAATTGAAATCTAAGATGGCCGCCGCTTGGAAGCGGACTGCAATAAACTAACGGGCAAGTAACCTTGCAATAATGAAGCACTAAATGAATTAAACAGAATGCGAAATAAAAACTAAAAACTAGAAAATAAAAATAGGTAAAAAAACTTTTTAAGTTAAACGGTTTTATGTTAAACATACATTGCAATGTTTAAGATAAATGTACTAAAAACCAAAAAATAATAAAATAGATACAGTCGTGGGAATTATAAAAAAACATATGCATAGACTAGACTAAAATATAAAACCGTGGGGCACGTCAATTGTCTACAAATTATCGACTTAATTTGCGATAGAAGAATCGTTTAATTCGTCGTTAGGTAGTTGGCCCGCAGACGGTGAGGAAATTACTTACTATTTTCTTGCTCATGGAAATTCCAATAGTTATACACTCCATGTAAATAAAAGAGAGACAATTGACGTGCCCCACGGTTTTATATTTTAGTCTAGTCTATGCATATGGTTTTTATAATTCCCACGACTGTATCTATTTTATTATTTTTAGTACATTTATCTTAAACATTGCAATGTATGTTTAACATAAAACCGTTTAACTTAAAAAGTTTTTTTTACCTATTTTTTATTTATTTAAAATTTAGCCTACATTATATGTGCACAGTAAGGCTATGATGAAAAAAAAGCGAACAATTATTTTTTTTATTTTTTTTATTTTCTGTCACTATTATCTCGAAAGTACGCAGAGATAAGCAATAAGTTTCTTCTAGCTAAATACTCAGAATTATTAGTTTTCTAACATATGTGATTGCCATCTCGACATCGCTTAAGGTTTTTGAGAAATTGAATAAAATGTAATTACTCCCATACAAAAAAAAAAGAAAAATTTTTTTTACAGAAAAGTAGTTGAAGTAGGACAATAATATTTTTTTGCCTTATCTGTTGTGGGAACACAGAAATGCTGACAAGCATTTGAGTAGGTGCCCGGTCGCGCCGACCGCCGTGTCGGCAGTCACGTACGATACGGGCAGTGGGCAGGACACGCATTGTATCTAGAGCCTTAAGTTAATTCAGTAAACCAGTTTAACTTTTATCCAGTGTTTTTACTGGCCAAGGCCAATCACCCATAACCTTGAGAACGATTGGGTATCCAACCCAACACTGTTATCAATGTATCAACAATAAAAAAAATATCAGCGGTCTACTATCAATGTCCACTTTTTTTTAATTTGGGACCAGTGTGCGGCGCTGCGACAGGATTGTTCGAGATTCTCATTGGACCATCTCCAGTGACGTCACCCAGTCCGACCAATGACAATCAATCCTGTCGCACCGCTGGCGCTTTGATTTTGAGTACTCATACATCTGAACCTCTGCGTTCCGGATCGGTACGTATGGAGGCGGAAACGTCCACCATTGCTGGTTGTGCCTGTAGCAAAGACCAACTTGCTACAGAGAACACCTCTTAGCCGATCCATAAAAATTATAAATTAAATCGGTGACAGGGTGGATATATTTTCTGGCACTTGTAGTGAGCTGGCAAGAATTATATTATGTATTTGTTGTTACGAAAATCAATAAATTGTATTTTTTTTCTTTTTTGTCGAATTGGTGATTTTTTTCGTCTGGTGTTCTTTTTTTTAATGTATTTCTTTTTTTTGTATTACTTTTTTGTGTATTGCTTTGTGATTGATTATTTAGTAATATTGTATGTCCAGTACTGTTTTGGGGATATCCCTGTAAAGGAGGTGGATAAAATTGTGAAATAAAACATGCTACAAGTGTGTAATGGTGCGTTGCCTTCAGCGGTGCAGTTCTCTAAGTACCTTTTTTTTCACGTGTGCAAAATCCCCACGGATACCTCCCCACAGGAGCCGGTGGAAGAGGTTATGTCGGACTCGAACCGACTAAAACGCACGCCGCCTGTGGGTCGTTTTGGTTGCCGAAGGTGAGGTTGACAGGCATATCCCTCGCAGCCCGGCCGACCCAGGACCATCTCTTCTCTAAGTACCTGGGTATAAAGTGTCGAGCGCACCACTGGCACTGCAACAGGATTGATCGAGATTCTCATTGGACCATCTCCAGTGACGTCACCCAGTCCGACTAATGATAATCAATCCTGTCGCACCGCTGGGCGCTGCGACAGCATTGATCGAGATTGTCATTGGACCATCTCCGGTGACGTCACCCAGTCCAACCAATGACAATCAATCCTGTCGCACCGCTGGCGCTGCGACAGGATTGATCGAGATTGTCATTGGACCATCTCCGGTGACGTCACCCAGTCCAACCAATGACAATCAATCCTGTCGCACCGCTGGCGCTGCGACAGGATTGATCGAGATTGTCATTGGACCATCTCCGGTGACGTCACCCAGTCCAACCAATGACAATCAAGGCTGTCGCAGTATACAATAACATTTACAATAACATTTGTCGTTTGGTAAAAGTATAAGTGAGTTCTCAATATGTATAAATTAAATTACATAACATAACATAAACTCACGCCTATATTCCCCGAAGGGGTAGGCAGAGGTGCTAGCACCCACATTTCACCAGTTTATGTTTAGGTCTCAATGTAATACGTGGCGAGCCTATTGCCATTAACCGGGCACTGATAAACCTGCGATAAATACACACATAACTTCGAAAAGCATCGAAAAGTCATTGGTGTGTGCTATGGTAAAACCTGGGATCGCACCCGAGACCTCGTCTCAGCAGTCCATTACCCATACCACTAGGCTACCGCGGTTAACTTAAATTAATAATTTAAAAAACCCCACGTCACAAAAAACAAACGTTAAAAAGTCGAAAATATATTGTGTTAGCCCTATAACTTTGATATACCTAGTAATCAATATTTTGATGCAAGTCTTGTCATGTCGGGGGACCCTAACTGGTAGAGCACAACGTCATATTATCGTAACGATTCAATGACCCCGACAATGACAACGCTTGAATCAAAACATGTATTACTAGGTACGAGTATATCAAAGTTATACATAGAACTAGCTAACATCCTCACAGTCTGATATATCTTTATCAGATGTTAATTCGCAGTATCTTGGAATATAACTCCATCATTTGGTCACCTTTTTATGCGGTTCATATTAAGTATCTGGAGCGGATCCAGGAGAAGTGTCTTTATTTTGCTTGCTATAGAATGGGGTCACACATTCAGCTGAAGTCGTATGCGGAGAGACTCGACCATTTCAAGTTGCAATCGCTTGAAGAGCGCCGTACATATAGTGATCTTATATGCCTTCATAAGATTGTTCATTCCTTAATTGACTCTCCGGAATTATTAACCTTAATAGAATTTAATATTAAATTTAGACATCGTCAACCCCACCTCAAGAGCTTCGTATTAAATGTACACATTAACAACACATCTTTTTTCAACCCGATTGTGAATGTTAATGAACTCCTACGTGAGCATAGCCATGAGATAGATATTTTCAGCCTTAGTTTCTCAACATACAAGAATGCTGTTAAAAAGGTTATAGCCAAGCTATACATTTGCTGTTGCTTTGTTACAGGGATTAATTACTGTCTAATTTTTTTTTTTTTTTTTTAACCATGATATCTTGTAATTGTCCTATTGTTTTGTTTTGTTTGTTATTTTTGGTTTTTGATTAGTATTTTTATTGTTAAACTTAATGCACGCTTTTAATTATACCATGCTGAGTACACATGTTTTGGAACTCAATCTGGAACTGAACCTTCAAATGATATTTTGTAAAATTTTGATTGTTTTCTGTTTTGTGTGCCAAATAAATAAATAAATAAATAACACAACTTATTTTCGACTTTTTGGGGGCTGTTTTTTGTGACGGGGGTTTTTGAAGTGAAAAATTCTTTAGCGGCGCTGTGTACTTTTTTTGGAATGGGTAAAAATTTCTAAACTCGCGTCAGGACACGTGACCTGATCGAAAATTCGTAAGACGGATGGAGAGACGACAGGCGGCGCAGGGCGCTTGCGCGAATGTCACACGACTGTCACATGTGTGATGGCGGTGATAAACTTTTTAATGTAAAATAATTGTAATAGTTCTGAAGTGTTAAATTTTTAATGTAATATAAATTGTCATGTTTGTGTACGATAGCGCAGTAAATGAATATTGTATTCCACCACATAAATAATAGTACTTTTATACTGATAATGAAAGCAATTCGTACAAAATTATTCTCTAACCATTCCAAAATATCAAAAATGCACAACGTTAATATTCAAGTTTTCACTTCTGCCGCAACCCGTCGTTTTTTTAAATTATTGTTTTCCGCGTGGTTCCCGGCAGAGTAGAATTTGGACCACCCCATCTCTTCCCATATGGTGTCGTACAAGGCGACTAAGGGATAGGGCTGTTTAACATTGGACAGATATACACAGCCCAGACTCAGCCTCAGATGCATGGCTCGAGTTAACAATAATGCCCGAAATACGGCATTAGGCTCACCCCCTATTACGTGGTCCGAATAAAATTAATTATTGGTGTAATGTGGGTGATAATTCACCTCTGCCTAACCCTCCGGGGATAAAGGCGTGATTATATATATGTATGTAAATTTAATTTTAATTTTATACTTTTTAAATTGATCTACTCGTCAAGCTCTTTGATTTGATACCCATATTTTGGGAGTTGAGAAAAAATTATGTACTCCGTCATTTTGTAGCGGCGGCCATCTTGGACTGATTTTTTTCAAACCTAGCTAAGAACACTTCCGACTAATATACCTTTCAAACAAAAAAACTAAATTCAAATCGGTTCATTCGTTCAAGAGCTACGATGCCACAGACAGACACACAGAGACACGTTAAACTTACTTATGCACCCCGTCGTTCTCGCGTCGGGAGTTAAAAGAACTTTGCAAATGCAGCCTTTAATTTTTTGTTATCTAGATAATATTGACGACCTCCGTGGCGTAGCGGTAGAGCATTCGACTGCTATGCAGGGGGCGCGGGTTCGATTCCCGCTCAGTGCAAATATGTGTATGCATGAATATGTATATTTGCATTGGTCTGGGTGTTTCTATGTATAAAATGTATGTATTTACGAAAAATAAAGTATCTAACTATGTTTATTCGCATTCTAGATCCCATAACACAAGCTAGTTCTTTAAGCTATGCTTACCATGGGTCTAGATAGCGTTGTGTAGAATGTCGTGAAATATATACTTCTGCGTACATACATACATACATAAAATCACGCCTGTTTCCCATAGGGGTAGGCAGAGATCACGGATCTCCACTTGCAACGATCCTGACATACTACTCTCGCTTCATTCACTCTCATTACATTCTTCATGCATGCTCGTCGGTTCAGAGCACTCCTGACCTGCCCCTTTTCTAAAACTTCCCCTTTAAATACTTCTATAACGGGTCTTAAATATCGAGTGCCGGAAAAGTGGGTATTATATTTTCTTCAGCAACTCGCATCGGCGCTCAAATTCCTCAGAGAAAAAGGTGTGGTACATATGGACCTGAAGCCACACAACCTTTGCCATCAGATCACATGGGATCTGAAGGGCGGTGAGTAGGATAGCCAGAGCTCACTGGAAAATTTGTGCTGTCAGTGGAATGACTAAAGACTAGTCCTGCTTTGTCCTCTACACTGAAGGCACAGAGACTCTGTGCTTACAGGTTTGGCAGTGCGAGTGTGGCTTCTCTGGTGTTACACACGTCCATAGGCCACGGTAAGCACTTTCCATCAGGTGGGCCGTGTGCTTGTCTGCCACCTAAGTAGTATAAAAAAAGCCTAGTGGTATGGGTAATGGACTGCTGAGACCAGGTCTCGGTTTCGATCCCAGGTTTTACCATGGCACACACCAATGAATTTTCGATACTTTTCGAAGTTATGTGTGTATTTATCGCAGGTTTATAAGTGCCCGGTTAATGGCAATAGGCTCGCCACCTATGACATTGGGACCTAAACATAAACTGGCGAAATGTGGGTGCTAGCACCTCTGCCTTCACATTCGGGGATATAGGTGTGAGTTTATGTTATGATTATAATACACTCGAGAGCAATGAATCCGGGTCACTTAAAGAATGTTAAAAATCTCGGAAACTAAAAATGATAGGTTAATGCAATAAATTGTATTTAATAGACAATGTAATACTCCTTAAATGAAAGTAAAAAAAATATGAGTCACCATACATTTTATTAACACAAAATTACATAAAGAAAAAAACTGCTGATCTCTCCTTAAAACAAAAATAGGAAACATGAAATTTTTGAACTTTATTACGATTTTCTTGAATTTTAATACTTCGTATTGCCTCCTCGTGCTTCCATTACTGCGTTTACGCGGTTTGGCATGCTGTACACCAAGTTCCTTATACGATTTTGGGGAATATTCTCCCATTCCTCTGTGAGAGCAATTTTGAGCTCACGAAGCGTGATTGGGGGAGGGTTTCGTTGTTTTACGCATCTGCCTAGCTCGTCCCAAGCATGCTCGATCGGGTTGATATCCGGGCTGCGCGCTGGCCACTCCATACGAGTAATGTTCATCTCTTGAAGGTAGTCATTCACAATCCTACCTGTATGAGGTCTGGCATTGTCATGCATAAATATAGCATCCTCACCTAAATTGACCATAAATGGACCAACGTGATCATTGAGGATTTCTTCCACATATCTTACGCTAGTTAAAGAGCCGTTTTCTATGATCACCAGCTCTGTGCGACTTTCAGAAGAAATTCCGGCCCACACAAGTACAGACCCACCACCGTAGGCTACTTTTTCTTCGATGCATGCTTGCTTGAATCTTTCCCCTGGTCTTCGATACACTCTGTGTCTTCCATCGTGCTTGTAGAGCATAAATTTTGATTCGTCGGAGAACATAACTTTTGACCAATCTTCAATACTCCAATTTACGTGGCTCTGGGCATAACTTAGTCTCGAAATACGATGCCCACGCTCCAGTTTAGGGCCGTTTGCAGGTCTAAGGGGTTTTAAGTTAGATTCAGCAAGCCGACGTCTTACTGTCCATGCACTTGGGTTACTTCCTCCGAGGCGTCGAAACTGATTGGTGAGTTCAGTTCCTGTGAGAAAGCGATTTCGAAGCATGGTGTTCACCAAGTATCGGTCTTCTCGTGCTGTGGTACACCTGGTTCTGCCCGTTCCTGGTCTGCGTAGGTTAGAACCAGTTTCTTCGTAACGTCGGAGAACTCTTTGTACTGTTGACAGCGACACACCGACAGTCCTGGCTGTATCGCGCTGACTCCGGCCGGTTTCCAGCATTGTAAGTATTCTGGTGCATTCTTCAGGCGTAAGCGACATAATTTCAGCTTGATTAATGAATATAGAGCACTATCAACATGGTTTATGTACCCACATAAATGACAGATTACAAACAAAAGCAACACCAAATGCTGTAATTTCGTAGTTCCATCTTCGAAAGTGGCCCTTTTTCAAATTTGATTTTTTTATGATATAACTTTACAATAACTAAGAAGTTTTAATACCTTCATTTAAGGAGTATTACATTGTCTATTAAATACAATTTATTGCATTAACCTAGCATTTTTAGTTTCCGAGATTTTTAGGATTCTTTAAGTGACCCGGATTCATTGCTCTCGAGTGTATATAGAAAAAATATATGCAATTACTTATAAATTCATACAAAACCAGCTCACGTGTTTCCTTCTTCCTACAGTCCCGGGTCCTTTAAGCGGGGCGTGAAAAAGCATATGATGAGGCCGTCAAGATGAGTGTCACCATTGTCACATGGTGTGTGTAAGTAATGGTGACCCTCTTTCCTGAGACTTTGCCTTCAGACTTTGCCGTCGCGACGGCTTAACGTGCGCTACCAGACCAATGCAAATATCTATATATGTATTGTTTTGAATTTCCGATATTTCGGCGCTCTTGCAAGCACCATGATCACTGATGAACTGGAGTATTGACGGTGAACAGTGAAAAAAGTTTTTTAAGAGTAAATATGTCGATCAACCCTCTTTCGAGTTCTTTTGCTACGCGTATCTTCACTACCACTGGTTAAATTCTCACTACAAACTCGAACGAGTTTTTTTTTAAATCTTTAGCGATTGTAATAGGTTGATTTTAAATTTTATTAGGGCGCTTTTTAGGGGCTATTCCAGCATTCCGACCATAATATTCGGTTTAAAACTCTCAATAACTTCAACGAGACAACAAGCTCGCTATTTAAGGTGGAGTCCACTAACATCTGTGGGCTCCATGCGAACCTCAACGCTGTCCAGCAACACCTTGAGACGGCGAAACCAGATATGCTATTTCTCTTGGAGACACAAATAGGAAGCCCTGATGACACGACTTACTTCCGGCTATGTTATCGAGACATTTTTCCGTGCAAAAGCAGGGATGTGTGTGTTTGTTAGAGCGAATGTTTGTTGTCGTCGTTTGCGCTGCCTAGGACCCATCATTCTTAATCCTATGGGTAAACGTGGACCATGGCTCTATGAGACAGATTTTTTCTTTTATACCACTAAGTTGGCAGACTAGCACACGGCCCACCTGATGGGAAGCGGTTACCGTGGCCTATGGACGTATGCAACACCAGGTGTGTCACACTCGTGCTGCCGACCATGAAGAAACCTTCTGATGCCCCTCTTGAAGAACCCCATATTGTAGGCGTTTGGGAAAACCGCAGCAGGGAGGTCTTTCCACAGCTTGAGTGTGCGTGGGATGAAGTTTCTTTCATACCGCACAGTGCGTACCGTCTCAGGTCGCAATGTGTGGGGATGAATTCCCTGCCTATGTGATATAAGTGTGTCTCTACCGTTCCCATACAGACTACTACAGACATATCATTTCAGCGTTCGGAAACCACTCCTGCCCATCATCTGCCGCCTGACTCAGATAATCAAATAGTAGAGTTGTCTCGGCATCTCCTGTATTTTTTTTATACCACTTACCTAAGTGGCAGACAAGCGCACGGCCCACCTAATGGAAAGTAGTAACCGTGGCCTATAGACGTTTGTAACACCAGAGGAGTCACAGCCGCGCTGCCAACCCTGTAAGTACATAGTTTCTGTGCCGTCAGTGTAGGAGACAAAGCAGGACAGCTTTTGACCTACCCACTGATAGCACAAAAATTCTCCAGTGAGCTCTGGCTACCCTACTCACCACCGGGAACACAACACGAGGTTTTTATGGCCGCGGTATTCTGTAGGGCGGAGGTACTTCCCCAGTCAGACGCTCAATTGGACGGAAATACATCTCTTGTTAATATGCGCCTACCTCGTCCTACCTCCTATAAAATATCAAATAAATTAAAAAATAATAATAATTTAATTTAAAATAAACTGTAAGTTATTTTATGTTAGAATATCTACAAACATAAAATAACTTTTTTACAGGGTTTAAAAATATTTATTTAAAATATTAATAAAAATATAATTTTTTTTATTCAAAACTCACCTTGGCAACCAAAACGACCCACAGACGGCATGTGTTTTAGTGGGTTCTAGTCCGACATAACCTCTTCCACCGGCACCGGCTGAGGAGGCATCCGTGGGGATCTTGCGCATTAAAAAAAAATGTCTAAACAAACATAGGTAGATATGATTCAAATCAGGCGTATTTAAAAAGTGGAATTAGCTTATTACAATAATTAAACTAATAATAAAAACATAATAGTTTACCAAACAAGGACATTTAGAGCTAAACTTTGAGCTTGGCACTTACCTGAAAAGAAACAAAAACAAATAATTATTTCCAAGGTCATTTATTAATAATACCACGGCCATAATAACCTTGTGTTGTGTTCCCGACAGTGCATTCGATAGCCAGAGCTCTTTAGACAGTTTTTGTGCTGTCAGTGGGAAGACCAAAGGCTTGTCCTGCTTCGTCTTTTACACTGACGGCACAGAAACTCTCTGTGCTTACAGGGTCGGCAGCGCGAGTGTGACTTTTGGTTTTGCACACGTTCACGGGCCACGGTAACAATTTTCCATCTGGTGGGCCTTGTGCTTGTCTGCCACCTAAATGGTATAAAAAAGTTGATTTTTTTTTACCATTGTATAGGCGGTAGAACACACACAGTGAGGCAAAATCCCTCCTAAGGCTAAGAGGTTCCACTCTACCTGTGAGTATGGGATTGTCAACCAGCCTCAATGCCCGTGTTTGCAACGAGATTTTTATAATAATTACAAAGTAGGTACAATTCATTATTATCTCTGAGGTTCTAGACCCTCGCATGCCGATGAGTATCACCACACAACGTTCAAAATAGTCACCTTCAACAGCACAAAGACCACTCCAAAAAATTAAGTGTTCATAGCTAATACTACCCAATTTTTAATTTAATTACGGCCACTAATTATTTTTTCTATTAACACGTCCCGGCTTTCAATTTATCCGCCACTGAGTGCTACGATAGAGGACCACTATCACTGAACCTGGGCTGTGGCGGTGTAGGTAGATTTGGAAAAATTACTGTATATTGGCGGCAAGCTTCCGCCACATTATCATCACACCTATCAAGCATCCTCACCATTCCCGTGTATTCCACACTGGAACACTGATAAGGCATAGCGATAGACAGATCAACGCAACACGGTAATGAGAAAAAATAGTGGCACAGAATGACAAGTGACGCGTGCGCATTTAGCGATCGACTGGCGGCTCGGAAAAAGAAATGGGTCAAGGACAAAGGCGCTAGCGCCGCCCCGCCCCACCCCGTCACACGCCCCTATCAAGCATTGCACGAATAGACTATTTGACAATTTTTTTTTTATCGAATAATGACCACTCTATAATAATATAATGAACTGCTAAAGTGATATATTCTCTTTGGGTCGGCCGGGGTGCGAGGGATATGCCTGTCAACCTCACCTTCGGCAGCCAAAGCGACCCGCAGGCGGCGTGCGTTTTGGTCGGTTCGGGTCCGACATAGCCTCCTCCACCGGCTCCGATGGGGAGGTATCCGTGGGGATTTTGCGCACGTAATAAAAAAAAGTGAAATATTCGTACGACAAAAAGTTTTAAAGATATTTAATTTTGAAAATTCAATTTTTCACGCCGCCTGAAAACGTTACTTCTAAATCGTACTTGCGAGTGACGTCACACGCTAGTCGTGACTCGTGAGTAAAGCAAATGTATGGAGTGCAAGAGAATTTCGCATTTATCTCGGTCTACGTTGAGTTTACACATGTATAGATCATAATAAAAGTAATTTGTAATTTAAAGAGGAATCTAAAAAGTTTTAAGTAAGAACTGAATTTGATTGTTTATATTTGGATTTACAGGCAAGGCGAAGTCTGTCAATTAGACTTCGCCTTGCCTGTGTTATAAATTTAAAAAAAATACTTTGGGAATTAAAAATAATGATAAGTCATAGTTGCAGTTCAATTAGGTAATATCTTATTTTGGAAAGCTTATTTTATGATAACAAACTAACATATTAAGCAGTATTGGGAAGAATGGGACGACCTTGTCCAATAGCCTATTCAATGCGCGTAAACTGTTAATAACTTACCAACTTAATTCTTTATTTTATATATAATTTATTATGCGTCAAATTAATACAATATGTCAAAATGGTACATCAAGCAATGCTCAGTCCATGTACTAATCAAATAACCCGCCCCTGATCGCTCCCGGTGCAAAAGTGCCCATAACACTTACTGTGTTGCCACGTTGGATGGTGATGGACAGCCTTTGGACTAGGAACGACCCGGAACGAGTGTCACCGGTCGCCTCGATGAGCTTCAGCCCGATTTTTTTAATAAGAAAAAAGAAAGAAAAAACATTTATTCCAGAACACAACGTACAGAGAGTCAGACAAATATATAAACACAATAAGGCAACACAACAAGAATACACTCACTGCACATCGTGCGCAACCAAATGGGCCACCATCTCAGCATGAATGCCCCGTACACCAGGTTATGCAAACCGCTGGTTTTCAGATGGCGCCGCTAGTGTCTCCGCCGCCATGCAAAACGAGTCAGGCTTTTAGCTTCCTTGCCCCAACTCCCCAGAGTCTCCACCGCTATTGGCACGAACTGGTACAGCGGTTCCAAGTCGGCGTACTTAAGCTTCTTCCTTGAGCTGGTGTCTTCCGCGGCGGCCGATGGGGAGTAAACGGTGTAACTAAGGTGGCTGGTGGCTACCGTGCTGACACACGTTGCGCCCCAAAGTAGACATTTGCCGTTCTTCCAGGGCACCTAAGTCAGTCCGTCTGGCCTCTTACTGTCCGACCTGCTCAGACCCGGAGGCTCAAGCACATTAATAACTGTCTGACGTAAACTTACATTATTATTTATTTTTATATGAACGTAAAATTTTACGAATTATAAAATGTCAGAACAAAAGTTGTAACTTATGTTGTCCTGCCTACCCCAGCGAGGACGCTAGTTAATTAGAAATAACCTTGTACATCAGTGTATTAACCAGGCAGTATTTTCCAGGAGGTAGGACACGACGGTAATCCCGTCCCAATTGAGCAGTCCGACTGGGGAAGTACCTCCACCCTACAGAATACCACGGTTATAACCTCGTGTTGTGTTCCCGGCGGTGAGTAGGGTAGCCAGAGCTCACTGGAGAGTTTTGTGCTGTCAGTGGGAAGACCAAAGGTTGTCCTGATTGTTTCTTCTACACTGACACAAACTCTACTCAGCACGGGCGTAACTCCCCTGGTGTTGTACATGTTTATAAATCACGGTAACCAATTTCCATCAGGAGGGCCGTGTGATGCAACCATAAGTTGTATAACAAAGTGCTATTTGAGTCTTAACGGATTTTTATCTATACTTATATTATAAAGAGGAAAGATTTGTTTTTTTGTATGTAACGAATAAACTCAAAAAGTACTGGACCTATTTTAATAATTCTTTTTTCATTAGAAAGCTACATTCTTCGTGAGTAACATAGGCTACTTTTTATCCCGATATTCCCATGGGATCAGGATTTACGCGGGTGAAACCGCGGCGCGGTGCTAGTTGGGAATAAAAAGACCGCCATTTTTTTGAAACATCTTTCGCTGACCAGTATCTATATTTTGATGGTTGATTGTCGAAGAATTAAAAACAATTAATGTCGGGACAAAGTTTATTCAATACCATAATACAATCTGTTTAAATTATTGAATGATATTGAATGATGATTGATGAATGATATTGAATCGTTTAAGGTATAGAAAAAATTGGATTGGTCTCCACCTATCGCCGTAGGCAGGGAATTCATCCCCACACATTGCAACCTGAGACGGTACGCACTGTGCGGTATAAAAGAAACTTCATCCCACGCACACTCAAGCTGTGGAATGAACTCCCTGCTGCGGTCTTCCCATGCGCCTACAATATGGGGGCATTAGGAGGTTTCTTCATGGTCGGCAGCGCGACTGTGACGCCCCTGATGTTGCACGAGTAGGCCACGGCCACGGTAACCACTCCCCATCAGGTGGGCCGTGTGCTTGTGTGCCACCTAAATGGTATAAAAAAAAATTAAGAATTTGGAAGGTTTCGGGCGAAGGTTCTGTGGTCAGAGTGGTCCCCCTGGAAGGGAAACATCACGGGTTTGAACCCAGCCTAAGCCGATCCAACTTTTTCTATATCTTAATCGATCTGTTTAATAATAAAAATAATAAACTTGTTTATTGTACATCAATTACAAATTACATTACAATATGAGATACAAGTTTTGTGGTACCTACGTACAGATGGCGGCCTTATCGCTCTGCGGTATTTTCTTACAGGCAACCATACATTTTATATGCGGCAATTTCTTACAGGCAACCATAAGTTAAACGATCAAGAACCAAGCGGTTCGGTGACTCTTTCCTCTGTCGTACCATGAAGGCCTGGAATTAATTACCAGCTCACGTGTTTCCTTCTTGCTACAGTCCCGGGTCCTTTAAGCGGGGCGTGAAAAGGCATATGATGAGGCCGTCAAGCTGAGTGTCACCATTGTCACACGGTTTGTGTAAGTAATGGTGACCCTCTTTTCTGAGACTTTGCCTTCAGCTTACCATCAGGCAAGGCGAAGTGTAATTGACGTGTTCTATATAAAAAAAGGTACAATTGTTATTCTAATTGAAGCATGTTAACAGTTTGAAATATGGCAAAATAGTTTACATGAATTGTGACCCTTTTTAAACTAAAAAAAACAAAAAAAACTCGTGGCTGGACCGTGGCATGACATCCGCCCTACTGAATACCGCGGCTATAATAACTTCGTGTTGTGTTCCCAGCGGTGAGTAGGGTAGCCAGAGCTCACTGGAGAATTTGTGCTGTCAGTGGGAAGACTAAAGGCATGTCCTGCTTTGTCCTCTACACTGACGGCACAGAAACTCTGTGCTTACAGGGTCGGTAGCGCGAGTGTGGCTTCTCTGGTGTTACACACGTCCATAGGCCACGGTAACCACTTTCCATCAGGTGGGCCGTGCGCTAGTCTGCCACCTGAGGTGTTGTAAAAAAAAAACACGACGGTATTCTCGTCCGAATTGAGCAGTCCGACTGGGGAAGTACCTCCACCCTACAGAATACCGCGGCCATAATAACCTCGTGTTGTGTTCCCGGCGGTGAGTAGGATAGCCAGAGCTCACTGGAGAGTTTTTGTGTTATCAGTGGGAAGACCAAAGGCTTGTCCTGATTTTGTGTTCTGCACTGAAGGCACAGAAAATCTCTGTTGTTACAGGGTCGGCAGCACGGATGTGAGTCCACTGGTGTTACACACGTCCATAGGCCACGGTAACCACTTCCATCAGGTGGGCCGTGTACTTGTCTGCCACCTAAGTTGTATAAAAAAAAAGACGTCAAGTATTTTTTTTTTCATTTATTTAATTAAATACAAAACATTCGTCATAAAAATGCCTCATAAACTCATTAGTTTTTCCGTGCATTAGTGCCATCAATGTTCAAACAGATTACAATAATAACAGTTTTTTATACACAAGCGAGAAATAGAACTTATGAGGTATTTTATTATTTTATTATTATTATACAATATTATAAATTATAAATGTCAGTAAAGAAGGTAAACTTTATTTGTTTATTATTTAATGTATTTCGTATAAACCTTTTATCTTACCGTTTTGAAGTATAGTAACAAATAATTTGACTCGACAGTGAAAAGCCAATTCGGCTCTGTTGATTTTGACAGGCGCTCGACACTCAGAACGGTATTTTTGCACGTTGTATGCAGACATATCAGAAAGCACGGTGTCAGTAACTCCTCGTTTACACCACAAAACAAACTTGTAAAAAATTTGTTGAAGATTTTTTTTATACCACTTAGGTGGCAGACAAGCACACGGCCCACCTGATGGAAAGTGGTTACCGTGGCCTATGGACGTTTGTAACACCAGAGGAATCACACTCGCGCTGCCAACCCAGTAAGTACAGAGTTTCTGTGCCGTCAGTGTAGAAGACAAAGCAGGACAAGGCTTTAGTCTTACCACAAACTCTCCAATGAGCTCTGGGTACCCTACTCACCTCAGACTTGTAAAAGACTACCCTTAGTCTGGAAGAAATCACTTCCAGGAATAATGCCGCAAATTGTACATTAAACTGTATACATGCTATCTACAAGTTCTACTGTAATCTATTGGTGTACAATAAATAATTATCTATCTATCTATTTAATCAAAACACAATACTTGTTTAAACATGTATCTCAGATACTTTTTCGTTCACATAGTATGTATAGCCAATAAGTTGTAAACAAGTATAAAACACATTTGCGTTCACACTGTAGCCTGTGACATATTGCAACTTGTCAAATACATGTTTTATACTTAGGTGATAACGAGGTGTAAGACGGAACCAATCAGAAGTCTGAGTTCCCGCATGCGTACTACATGGACCAATATGATTCATTTAGGTGTTCGATAAACCGTTACGAATGTTGTAGTGGTTTAAATTCATGGTTAAGCTACAGGCTATTGACAAATAATGTTTATTATACTTCATTGTACACACATATATTACGTTTACATAAAAAGATGAGATGTAATGTACAAAGGCGAGCTTAACTCAAAGTTGAGTTCTCTTCCAGCAAACCCGGGAGCACAGAGGTGCACAGAGGAATTGCAATACGAGAGGCTGTTCGTAACGCACTATATTATAGCGCGTTATTTATTTATTTATTCAACTTTATGCACAGTAATTTTGTACAAAGGCGGACTTAATGCCAAAGGCATTATCTAACAGTCAACCTTAGGGTGATGCAGAGATACATTGAATGTTCACAATAATAATACATACACACTATAATACATAAGAAATTCATACACATACTTTTAAATATATTAGGTACTTATATATATTCGTATAATAATATATATACTAATATAATATAAACTTACCTGTACTTACATAATTAAACATAATGACAAAGTATTTCTAACATTAAGGTTTTACACATTACTATGACTAGGGGCTACTGTAGTAGAGCTGACGTACTTTGTACTTGAACGTTGCACGGTTAGTAGTCATCCGGATTTCGAGAGGAAGCGCATTCCAGAGGAAAATTGCTTGAACGAGGGAAGAAGAATGAATTAGGCTGGAACTATGAGTAAGACAGTGGAGAAGACGGTTGTCAGCTGACCGCAGATTTCTGTTGTGGTGAGAACCAAGTAGCTGAATATGAGATGATAACTAAGAGGGGACATTAGGAGTGGCTAAAATTTTATGTATCATCATCACCGCCCTCAAGCTGCGTCGCTGACGTATCGGCAACCATCCTAACTCCGAACGATGAGCTGAGACGTGATCATATTTCCTAAGGTTAAAGGTGAATCGAATGCAATTGTTGAGAAGGCGGTCGAGTTTATTGAGCAGATCTGCATTCAGGTCGAGATAGCATACATCACCATAGTCCACAATTGGAAAGATTAGCGTTTGCATTAGCATTGCCTTGGTTTTGGTTGGTAGAAAATCCACCAACACTAGCACTGTGATACAACCTTTCTCTATTCCGTCCCTGACATCTCCCGTTACTTTAAGGAGTGCGGTTGTAGTGCTGTGTCCCGGTCTGAACCCGGATTGTAATGGACTTAGTATCCCATTGGAGTGCACATAGTTGGACAGCTGGCGATGAACACAGGCTTCTAATAGCTTGGATAGGAAAGGGAGAATGGAAATAGGACGAAAGTGATTGGGAAGAGAGGGATTGGAGATTTTAGGAAGAGGACGCAAATAAGCTTTACGCCACAAGTCAAGAAATTGACCAGAGTCAAGTGAAAAGTTGATGATGTGTGTAATAGCGGGAAGGAGTTGGTCTATGATAGTGGTTATCATACGGCGACTAATGTCATCACAGCCGACTGCCTTTGACTTAATTGCGAGAATAGTCTTCTTGATCTCCGCCGATGTGACTGGAGGGAATTGAAAAGGTTCGTAATTGGGACTGGGCAGTCCGGTGATAGAGTTAACCGTTTGACGTTTGGTTGGGCCATCAATTGTGTGAGAGGTAGAGAAATGATGGTTAATGGCATCCAACTCAATTGTCTTGGGTAGCTCCAGCTGTCTTGGCTTACCAGTGTCCCAAGAAACCTCCAGACATCGACAGATGTACAGGAAGATAAGTTATCAAGAATATGTCGGCGTTTAGCGTTGCGTATCACCTGATTACACCGATTCCTGGCAGTTTTATAAGAATCCCAGTTGATGACAGAACGATTCTTTTTGAACTTACGAAAAGCCCGGTCTCTCTCTTTCATAGCGGTTCGAACATCACTCGTTATCCACGGAGCTGGTCTATGTTTTAGTTTCACCCTCCTCACGGGTGCATGGATGTCATAGAGGCCAATAACTATTTTGCGAAAAGTACAAACCTTATCATCGATGGTGCTTGCCTCTGCTAAATCCTCCAAACTGACTTTGGCAGCTTCATTGCACAATTTTTCAACATCCATGCGCCCGTAGCATCGTCTGTCCAATACTTTGTGTTTGAGTATAGGGGGCTTAAGAATGTAGGAGATATAGATCCGGTCATGATGAGAGAAAGCTGGAGCTAGATACTGACCGTGAGTTCGAACAAGTATAGGCGAAGACGTAAGTATTAAGTCGAGCCATGTGTCCTCAACATCTTTATTGTGGTGTGTGGCCTGAAGCGGTAAAACCTGAAGACTGGATGACTCGACTATGTTAAGAAGCTTTATGGCTCGTGATGACGAACTAGGGAGAAGATTAGTGTTAAAATCGCCCATGATGATGTGATGCTCGTAATCAGACACCAAGGATTCAAAAACCAATTCGATATCGGTGAAGTAGTTGACACTTGGAGGACAATAAACAACACCCAGGAGGGCTTTGACACCCCTGACCCAGACCTCAAGAAAAAGAAACCCGGCTGTTGCGGAGTACACGGAAGGTGATGAAGCGACTATTTTGTACGGGAAGTCGCTACGTAGGTATATTGCTACCCCACCGCGCTCCTTGCCCGTCCTGTCGTTTCTTATTAAAATAAATCCGGGCAGTGGGTAGGATGTGGATGGTAGGTGTGGTTTAAGAAAACTCTCAGAAATCAGGATGGCATGAACATGGGAGTCAGCAAATGTCGCAACCAGGTCACTGTAATGGTAGGGCACACTTTGTGCATTATATGACACACGTTGAATGTCTGCCCTGATTCCCGAAAGGTATCACGGAGCTTGTCGCCAAGTATACTATCAGTGACTGAACAAAAACTGTCGTCCTCAGATAAAAAATCCGCCTGCGTTAGTGAGGAATATTACTGAATACTGCGCTTCCGTCTGGGCTCCAATATATGCGGTGCATGTTGATAAAATAGAAGCGGTCCAAAAACGCTTCGTTAGGACCTTGTGCATCAGGTATGGCCTCAGATGTAAAATACCTGAATACGAAGACAGACTTAAAACCTTCAATCTGTTGAGTTTGGGAAAGAGGAGGGAGGTTGGGCAACTTATAATGCACTCTGTACAGAATTGCAAATGGCTTACTTGACTGTAATCTGTTCTCCTACCTGAACTTTAAGGTACCCGGTTTGTACGCATTCCACAGCTGTTCACTATGCCTTTGTGTAAAAATTATGTCTGCCAAAACAATCCGCTTCATAAAATGTGTTATTAATACAACAAAGTTTGTACACAAGTAGACATTTTTTCGATAGCTTCAATACTTTTAAAAAGAATCTTATTTAGAATCATTTAACAAGCACACGGCCCACCTGATGGAAAGTGGTTACCATGACCTATGAACGTGTGTAACACCAGTGGAGTCACATCCGTGCTGCCGACCCTGTAAGAACAGAGATTTTGTGCCGTCAGTGTATAGGACAAGCCTTTGGTCATCCCACTGACAGCACAAAAACTCTACAGTAAGCTCTGGCTACCCCACTCACCGTCGGGAACACAACACGAAGTTATTATAACCGCGGTATTCTGTAGGGCGGAGGTACTTTCCCAGTCGGACTGCTCAATTGGGCGGAAATACCGCCGTGTCCTACCTCCTCTATACTTGTTACTTTGGAACCGTCCGCGTCATTTGGTCGTTTGGATCATCAATTAATTTATTTGCCCACAGACCTATAGTTTAGTTCTTGTTTTTTTTTTTTAGTTTTTCTATTATCGCATGCATGTCTTAACGTAGCTGTTTAACACTTAAAACGCTGTGTAAGCAAATAATGTATTTGTATTTAATTTCAATCAGTTTTCTGTTTCTATACCTAATAAAATAAAATAAATAAGAGCATGAGATGCATAGAGCTTATGATGCCATCTACGGCAAGTATGGTATTTTGGTACACGCATGGAGCGTGTCAAAACATATCTCTAAAATAATCATTCCATGTATCCATTACCGGCCATTGGTTGAAGAACCTGAAACAGAATTATTCTATTATTGTCTATACTTAATAAAAGCTGATGTTATTTTTAAACTCAAAGTCCTCTTCACTGATCGCCACTACTATTCACGGATTGTGCGTGAAGCCATTGAAATCAAAAAATATAAAAATTTCAATAGGGAAGATGGATTCAAGCTATCCGGAACGTGGAATCCAGTGATTAAGATACTAACCAAAAAACACAGTGCCGTTAAAAACTGACATTAGTGAGTGTGGTGTGTCGCCAGCCTAACCGTTCATAATAAGTGTAATGGTGGGTAGGCGCTCAAAAAATGTTCCCCGCAAACATCTCGACGCTCGAAGACTAGTCAAGTCGTGACCACGGGTGCTGCAACGCATCCGAAACGTCGGCAGAAATAGTAAGTTCCAAGATATAATTCGCGAGAAGTCCCGATACCTAGTATAATTATTAATAAAAGCTGATGATTAAGATATAGAAAAAACTGAATTAGTTCAGGAGAGAGTCGTACCCGGGATCTTTCTCTTACAGGGGGAACGTTTGACTTAATTCAGACGGATATATATGTACATATAGAAGAATTTGTATGGTTTTGGGCGAAGGTTCTGTGGCTTAGTATTCAGAGCGTCCCCACTATAAGGGAAAGACTGCGGGTTCGAATTTCGCATATATCATTATGAACAGAACTCATGGAAATCGTATTTCTTATTTTTTTAAAGTGTTATTAAAGGATAGAAAGCCTAGTGGTATGAGTAATGGACTGCTGAGACGAGGTCTCCGGTTCGATCCCAGGTTTTACCATGACACACACTAATGACTTTTCGGTGCTTTTCGAAGTTCTGTGTGTATTTATCGCAGGTTTATAAGTCCCCGGTTAATGCCAATAGGCTTGCCACCTATTACATTGGGACCTAAACATAAACTGGCGAATTGTGGGTGCTAGCACCTCTGCCTACTCCTTCGGGGATATATAGGCGTGAGTTTATGTTATGTTATGTTAGAAAGTTAATTTGGGGGTGACTTGCTTCGAAGTTTATATCGGTACTGTCTTTTTGGTTTGCAAATGGCCGCAATTTGCCAATGGTGAGACACCACTGTCAAGATTTTCAGTAAATTCTATCAGAGGTACGTTAGCCACGCCAGTATATTCCCTGCCGTCTGTCCGCCTCCCCCGGGATTAAGGTAGCCGATCAGGGTCTCGATTCTGCCAAATCAAAACACAGTCACACCACAGATACTGTTAAAAAATCCATTTTTTTATACCACTTAGATGGCAGACAAGAGCACTGCCCACCTGATGAAAAGTGGTTACCGTGGCCTATGGACGTGTAACACCAGAGAAGTCACACTCGCGCTGCCGACCCTGTAAGCACAGAGTTTCTGTGCCGTCAGTGTAGAGGACAAAGCAGGACAGACCCTTTAGTCATCCCACTGACTGCACAAATTCTCCAGTGAGCTCTGGCTACCCTACTCACCGCTGGGAACACAACACAAAGTTATTATAACCGCGGTATTCTGTAGGGCGGAGGTACTTCCCCAGTCGGACTGCTCAATCGGGCGAAAATACCGCCGTGTCCTACCTCCTCATCGATTTAATTTTAAACACTAAAGCAATGTTTTTAAGATTTAAGAAGTGGTTAAGATTCAAAATTAAAAGGCATTTTGTGGAGTAAATGGAGAAGTGTAATGAAATGTATCTTCTTCTTATTTCATTGTGAACTTTAAGGTTATAGAAATAAAATCTAAAATTGAATGCCATTTTTTACGGTGTCTTTGGTATGACAGTGGTTTTGCTTTTGTGGAATCGAGTGTGGTTAGATTTTAGGGGGCATCAATACTGCTTAAAACAATGGTCTTTGAACAGTGCATCCTACCTGTTATGACTTACGGTGCCGAAACGTGGACACTTACAGTCCATAGCTTAAAAGTGACGCAGCGGGCTATGGTGCGAGCTATGCTTGGAGTTTCTCTGAAGGATAGAATTCGGAACGAGGTTATCCGACAGAGAACTAAAGTTACCGACATAGGTCGTAGAATAAGCAAGTTGAAGTGGCAGTGGGCTGGCCACGTTTGCCGAAGGACCGATGGCCCTTGGAGCAAACGAGTCCTAGAGTGGAGACCGCGAGAAGGTAAACGAAAGGTAGGACGCCCCCTAGCCAGATGGACGGACGAGTTGAAAAAGGTGGCTGGGAGAGACTGGATGCGGAAGGCGGAGGATCGGAGAAAATGGCGCACATTGGGTGAGGCCTATGTCCAGCAGTGGACCGCGGCGGGCTAATTGATTGATTGATTGATTGATTGATTGACTGATTGATTGATTGATTGATTGATTGATTGATTGATTGATTGATTGATTGATTGATTGATTGATTGATTGATTGATTGATTGATTGATTGATTGATTGATTGATTGATTGATTGATTGACAATACTGCTTATGTGTGTAAGTGTATTTCAATTGAATTCTTGATGAATAGCTCTGTGCTTTTAGCATCAATTCCGCCAATGTCTCGCTGTAGAGCTATTTACGATGGAGATAAAGTGGACCAGCATGTGACCGGTAACTGAAGTAAGTTTATAGTTACTCCCCGCAAAATCATCAGTCGATGTGAAGCCAAATTGGGGCACCATATAAGTGTACTTGAGGTATTGTATTCGATATTTTATATTGACGCGTTTTATATTTGCGTCCTCTATGAGCGAGGGTCTGGGGGTGACTGGTGGAGACCTCTTAGTAGACGCAGGCCGAGGCGGGGGCATATCCAGGGGCCACATGGGGATACCGTGAAGCTATCTCAGCTCTGGCAACTGAAGAGCCAAAGATACTGACCGGTTTTAGCCGGTTCTGGTCCGAAGTTTTCAACCCCACCAACTCCGAGGATTATTAAGATGTATTAAGATAAGTTAGTTAGTTAGATAAGTCTTTTGTATCTTTCTTTTTAACCCCCGACGCAGAAACGACGGGGTGTTTAAGTTTGACGTGTCTGTGTATGTGTGTATATGTCTGTGGCATCGTAACTCCTAAACGGGTGAACGAGTTTTTTTTTTTATACCACTTAGTTGGCAGACAAGCACACGGCCCACCTGATGGAAAGTAGTTACCGTGGCCTATGGACGTCTGTAGCACCAGAGGAGTCACAGTCGCGCTGCCAACCCTGTAAGTACAGAGTTTCTGTGCCGTCAGTAGAAGACAAATCAGGACAAGCCTTTAGTCTTCCCACTGACGGCACAAATTCTCCAGTGAGCTCTGGCTACCCTACTTACCGCTGGGAACACAACACGAAGTTATTATAACCGCGGTATTCTGTAGGGCGGGGGTACTTCCCCAGTCGGACTGCTCAATCGGGCGGATATACCGCCGTGTCCTACCTCCTACCGAGTTTCTAAACAGAAAAATATCAAAGAATGATTTTTGAATAAAACATATTAAAGCCGCGTGGTTCCCGGCAGAGTAGAATTAGGGCCACCCCATTCTCTTCCCATGCGGTGTCGTACAAGGCGACTAAGGTATAGGGCTGTTTAACATCAGACAGATATATATAGCCCAGACTCAGCCTCAGTTGCATGGCTCGAGTCAACAATAGTGTCCGGATTACGGCAATAGGCTCACCCCCTATTGCGTGGGACCGAATACAATTATTGGTGAAATGTGGGTGTTAATTCACCTCTGCCTAACCCTCCAGGGATAAAGGCGTGATATTATTTATATATATATATATAATTATATGTAAAAAGACATCTAGATTTTTTACGTTTAGTTAGTAACCTAACCGAATATTAAAAAAATACAACCTTTTTTTCGCAGTGGTTGAGTTTTTTGGTAGACCCATTTTTTTCATTAGATACTTTTGTCTCATGCTGTGTTTCACTTTTTCTTCAGCCATAGCCTTAACTTGCTCAGCGAAATTATCTAAAACATAATAAAATAACCATTAAACTGTTTTTTGTGCGATAGAGAGGACGCTGTACAAAATCGAAGTACGCCAATATTCTCACTCTTTTCACATTTGAAATATAATCCTTTGGCAATAGGCTCGCCTCGCCACCTATCTCAAGGTGGCGAGGCGAGCCTATTGCCATTAACCGGGCACTTATAAACCTGCGATAAATACACACATAACTTCGAAAAGCATTGAAAAGTCATTGATATGTGCCATGGTAAATCGAAGATCGAACCCGAAACCTCGTCTTAGCAGTCCGTTACCCATAACATTAAGACTATCGCGTTCTTTAATACAATTAAAATTCGTCAAATTAATACAATATGTCCATAACAAGCGATTGTTAAAAATGCAATTGAGATTATTTGATATTTTAGAAATGTTTAAAATTATATTTTAAAAAACATTAATAAATATTTGAAATCCTATATTTCTTAAATACTTCCTGTTTAAAAACGGCGGCCATGACACTTTGCGTCAAGATGGCGCATTAGAGATTGTAACAGAGAGACGCATGGTGTATACGGGTAACGAGAGAAACAGAAATAAATGCGGTTAAGAGTTCTAGATGTTTTATTCTTTTATACGATGTTTAGTTCATGTACTAATCAAATAACCCGCCCCTGTGCCAAAGTGCCCATAACACTTGCTGCGTTGCCACGTTGGATGGCGATGGACAGCCTTTGGACCAGGAACGACCCGGACCGAGTGTCACCGGCAACATGAGCCTCTATCTGATTTCCTTAATAAGGCTTCTTTAGCTTCCTTGCCCCAACGCCTTTTTATTAAGAATAAGTCAAAGTCTAAGTATTTTTTTGCGATATATGGGTACAAATATTGTTACAATAAAATATATACAATTAAGTTCCATTTCAGCCAGATTGGCATGCAATAACGTCATTAGACGAGTATTATTATAATAGAGAAAGTAATTTAGTAATTTAAATCGAAATTAATAATAATTATTTAGAATTTACATTACAATTATAAATCTCAGAATTTCCATGTCAAAATTAGAAATGTGAGTATTTGCAGTACACATACAATCATTAAAGGCTTTCATCGTCTAGAAACTCAGTCACACTATAATGAATGAATTTTTCTTTATTTATAAGCAACAAAGGCACAATATGTATTTGTTAAGTAGTATTACTTGTGTCTATGTTAGTAAAATTTATAAAAAAAAAAAAATCTGCACCATCCCCCCCCCCCCCCCCCCCGCTATGGTACTATGGTACAGCAATGGTTTACGTGGCGACTATCCAATCTCCTCGCGATCATGTCCAAGATGCTGTTGCCGCCCCCGCGCACTATGCGCCCCAGGGACGCACATCTCAAAGAATCAAAGAATCAATTTCATTTATTCAGTTTAGGCACATAAAGAGCACATATGAACGTCAAAATTTTACAAATATGTATGTCAAGAAATAATATAAAAATATTAAATAATTTAAAAATAAACCATTGGAAAATTATTCTTTCGCTGGTTCGGTAGATTAGTTCCACTGAGAAGATACCAGCAAGAAACTCAGCGAACTACATTAGAACTAGTTTATTTTTCTTTTATAAATTTGTTTTGTTTACAATTTATTTAGTGCGAGCAAGCAAGAGACTTATGTTGACCACGCATTAACATCATTAAGGTACTCATCCACTTTATAGTAACCTTTACACATCACACACTCATCTCTTACGCATGGTTGCGTAAAAGCAATCCACGCGGGCCTCTGCGAACATCCCTGATGCGCTACAGAAGCGCGGCAGCCCCAGCAGCACCCTGAACGAATTATTATATTGCACGCGAAGGGCGTTATAAGACTTTTGAGTATACCTAGCCCACAGGCTGCACGTATAATAAGTTCTGTTCAACAGAAATAATTTCAAGATGAAAATACAACTTATTATTAAAAATAAAAAACCCCACTGATGCTGAAAAGATTCAAATAAGTTTGATACCAGGCGGTACCTATTAATTTTCATTTGCCTTTTGATTGGCAATCTGGTGCTTTTATTTTTAATAAAAGATGTCTCGACTCTGCTAAAGCAAAACTACTATGGACACACACACACAGACACACAGACACACAGACACACAGACACACAGACACACAGACACACAGACACACAGACACACAGACACACAGACACACAGACACACAGACACACAGACACACAGACACACAGACACACAGACACACAGACACACAGACACACAGACACACAGACACACAGACACACAGACACACAGACGCACAGACGCACAGACGCACAGACGCACAGACACACAGACACACAGACACACTGACACACAGACACACAGACACACAGACACACAGACACACAGACACACAGACACACAGACACACAGACACACAGACACACAGACACACAGACCCACAGACACACAGACATTCAGACACACAGACACACAGACACACAGACACACAGACACACAGACACACAGACACACAGACACACAGACACACAGACACACAGACACACAGACACACAGACACACAGACACACACACACCTGTTATAATAACTTCGTGTAACACGCACACGCACACGCACACGCACACGCGCACGCACACGCACACGCACACGCACACGCACACGCACACGCACACGCACACGCACACGCACACGCACACGCACACGCACACGCACAAGCACGCGCACGCGCACGCGCACGCGCACACACACACACACACACACACACACACACACCTGTTATAATAACTTCGTGTTGTGTTCCCGGCGGTGAGTAGGGTAGCCAGAGCTCACTGGAGAGTTTTTGTGCTATCAGTGGGACAACCTTTCTTGTCCTGCTTTGTCCGCTACACTGACGGCACACGGTTCTTACAGGGTCGGCAGCACGGATGTGACTCCACTGGTGTTACACACGTTCATAGGTCATGGTAACTACTATCCATCAGGTGGGCCGTGTGATTGTCTGCCACCTAAGTTGTATAAAAAAAATGTAAATGTATATGTAATCACCTTTTATATTAGCCCTTCTCCCATAAGGTCGAAAGGTGCTGTAGACGTGTTTGTTTACAAGCCCCATTTTGTTCCCACCCCACTCCGACTCTGGAATATCTTCTATAGCATTTATAAGATGATCTATATGTAATTCATATCTGCGTATGAGTTCAAAAAAAAACACATAATGCTCCATTTTGTCTCTGTCTATGGCTGGAACGTTGAAAAGAAGCCTCTCGTGTCTATGGTCTTGACCCTCTCTGTATATATCTAGCATATTCCTGTATTTTTCCCTTATTTTACCTGAAAATAAAAAAAACACATCGTTTCTAGGGTTAATTACATCAAGGGGAAAAACACGCCTGCATCAACGACACTATCCGCTGTGCTCTAGCTACCGCTGGCGTGCCAGCCATTCGTGAACCAAATGGGCTGGTGCGTAACGATAGCAAGAGACCCGATGGTATGTCGTTGCTACCTTGGAAGAAGGGTAGGCCTTTGGTGTGAGGCGCTACGTGCGTCGACACCCTAGCGCCTTCAAATCTTTCAAGCACTGCAGGGTATGCCGGCGCTGCTGCTGTATCTGCAGAAAACCTCAAACATTTCATTTCATTTCATTTCATTTATTCATTAACAATTTTTTACAATCGTGTCTGAATGTACAATATTTATTTAACTAAATTAACAAGAAACAAAAACATGGCAATTAAAATTGAGTACCTAAGTATAGTCGATGCATTTCTCATCCCTATTTTTGTAAAGATGCTGCGCACAAATATTTAAAATTTCAATTTGAATGTGAATGGATTTTAGAACCTGATGAATTTATGCACTGTTAAATTATACAATTCAATCATAAATAGTAGGTAAGTCGAATATTAATAAATTTTATAACAGTTGTGAAATAATGTCATTATCGAATTCAATGGAATGTCAAAATCAAATTAAAATTAAAATCCCTATGTCATTTAAACATTTTTTGTCCTCATAAATTTATATAATTCAATCATTTATACTAAGTCAAATATTAATAAAGTTGTGAAATAATAGTGTTAATAATGAATTCCATGCAATGTCAAAATTAATTTACAAATTCTATGTCATTTAAGTACCTACTCATGGTCACAAATTCTTCCAGTGAATAAAAACAGTTACTGAGCAGATATTCTTTAAGTTTTGTCTTAAACAAGTATGTCTTATGGATAATATTTTTAAGTTCAGTTGGTAAGCAATTGAACAGTTTAACTGCCTGGTATGATGCACCATGTTTTACAATATTTAATGTAGGGATGAAAGCAGTCCGTATTACATTTCGTCGTGTGCTTATTCTTAATTTTCTTTCATCATCAGTTTCAAATCTATGTATATTTTTAGACATATTACACAAAACCATAAGTATGTAAAGGCTCGGAACAGTGAGTATTTTTAATTTTTTGAAATATTCCCTACAGGACTCCCATTGGGGAATGCGTACAATAATCCTAATGGCCCTTTTCTGTAGAATAAACGCTCTATTACAATTATACGCGTAACTATTTCCCCAAAACTGTATGCTGCTGCGCAGTCTAGATTCTATCAGGGCAAAATAAACGGTTCTCAATATATTAATGTTGACTTCATCGCGTAAACTTCGCAAGGCATAACAGGCGGATGATATTGATCCGTCGATAGCATCTAACTCCTGTGTCCAGTTAAGATGGGCATCAATAACAACACCCAACAGTCTTGCTGAGTTAACAAGATTTATCTTGTCTTCATTAAAGTTTACGTCTAAAGTATCAGTGACCCGTGCGGTAGTTTGGAATAGTACAATATTTGTTTTTTTAGTGTTTACAATTAATTTATTTGCTGTAAACCATTCCTGAAACATATTGAGTGTCGTGTTAACTTTTGAGTTCAATATGTGAATGTCACTTGCACCAACTACCGCATTTGTATCGTCAGCAAATACAACTATATTATCATCTGGATTTTTTTGTTCAGCATAACTAATCAAATCATTTGTAAATATGATGAACATTACAGGTCCTAAAATAGATCCCTGTGGAACACCAGTATTTACGCGACATATCTGCGAGTGATATGCATTTTGGCATCTATTTTCATCTATGGCTTTAATTTCTACAAACATATTTCGATTCTGAAAATAGGAACTGAAAAATTCAAGAACCTTTCCTCTTACCCCATAATGTTCTAATTTCATCAACAGTGCAATTACTAGACAGGTGATTATGTTTTTGAGCAGTTTGGGGTTGAAACGTTGGGGACGTGGGGTCCAAGTGTCCGTTCTCTATACAAAGAGGGTAAAGCAGCTGATCGACGCCACGCGTGAGCAGAAGGCTGGTTACTATCTTGCACAGAGGATAAACATTGCCATTCAACGTGGCTATGCTGCCAGCCTTCTGGGTACGTTATCGGTCGGTGATGATGTGGAGGAATTTCATGACGCATTATGTATGTAATTTTTATTTTAATGTATTTTAGTACCTAATAATAGTTATTAGTTTTAAATTTTTATGATCATTTATTTTTGAATTGAATTTAAATAACATGTAAACTAATGTAATAAGATATAAACTAATATTTACAAGAATATAAAATAGGATAAAAAAGGATCAAATTAAGCATCGAAGAATTCCTCCCCATCGATGTCGACTGGTAATGTGCCCAAAAGGCTGGCGGCATTGCCCCGTTGGATGGCAATGCCAATCCGTTGAGCGAAAAAAAGGCCAGGCCTTTGGTCACGCGAAGCATCGACCAGTCGTTTTGCTATTTCTTTGTATAGCGACCGTGCGCTCGGACCCCACGAACCCAGCGTTTCAACCCCAAACGGCTCAAATATGTAATTGTTTGTAATGTTATCATATTTTCGCCGTTTGAGGGTCTTAGCAGATGCCGCAGCAGTACAAGCGCAATCCGTCATACTTGGAAGATGGTAAGGGGCAAGGGTGTCGACGCATGTTGCGTCCCACCCAAAGGCCTACCCATCTTCCAAGGCACCAAAGACATACCGTCCGGTCTCTTGCCATCGTTGCGCACCAAGCCAACTGGTTCAAGTATAGCTGGAACACCAGCGGTGAGTTTTTTAAACGGTTTTTGTGTTTTCATTTAAATTTAAATTAGAGATGCCGCCAGCCTCTTGGGCACGGTACCAGTAGAGATCGATGGGGAGGAATTTTTCGATGCCTAAAATTACAGTCTCCCTCTTTTTCTCTATTCCATTTTTGTATATATTGTATAGTTAGCATAGTTTTATATTAATTTGTAAGTAATTGTATATTATATTAGAATATTTTTTGTAAATATATATTAAGAAAGGACCCGAAAAAAAAAATTAGAGATAAATATAATTTATGATTGAAATCTATTGTTTCATGAAGATGCTAAGTTTTAGCAGAATCGCTCAATGTGACCTTTTTAGACCCACAACTATGTTTCAAGTTTTGTTAAGTCTAATACCTACAGTATGTGTATTTGCAGAATATCATACTTGACCGGTTTTTATTAAATGTGAGCGCAAAACTCGGGAACTGCTCGACCGATTTCGGTAAGTTCTGCCCCCTGTCGGTCTTAGCCTTAACTTGGTTCAGCCCGCTGAGTTTCTTACCGGAGTCTTCTCAGGTCGGAGCCGCGTTTCGAACCGGGGTGCTCCATTTGCTAAATTATTATTTCATATTTCTGTTTATATTTACGTTTTGTACGTGCTTTATTATAGTCTATGCAGAATATATGATTTTTTACTTTGACCTATGGTTATGCCGGACCAGACCTGACTATAAACGCACGCCGAAAAGACCTACCTAAGGCCAAGATATAAAAAGGCCTCGGCCTTCTTCTGCTAGGGTGGCAAGTGGCTCCACCTGTCACCCACAGGCCCACGCTCATGGGGGACGGAATTTGTTGAGTGCCCTCTGACGCCTCAGTGGTCTCCATCTATTGTGAGCTTCGCGGGCCGGGTGAGACGTCAATCTCCACCGGATCCGCTCCGCCGGCTACTTCTCGAGCATTACTTGCTTCCAGAAGAAAGCAGCACTTGCCGATATATTAATCTCTGATCCTTATATTAACTTTCTTGTAACGACTGTAAGTGACCTCCACAACAAAATAGCGATATCAAAAGCTCTATAGTTAGTCAGATTTTTGAGGGTTTCGACTACCCGTAACGACTCCCCGTTTTCGGGGACGAGATGGGGACTCTGTGGTCCCCACACCCGAGGAGAGGGTAGATCGAGAGAGATAGCCCTGGATCGTTCGGAGTGCGAGGGATATGCCTGTCAACTTCACCTTCGGGAACCAACAACGAGCTACAACGCCGTGTGTTTTAGTCGGTTCGAGTCCGACATAACCTCTCCCACCGACTCCGGCGGAAAGAATGGAATGGAAAGGGACTCCCTTGTCCGCTCTTAGCTTCCTTTTTGGGCCATTGTGCGTGCAGGGTACTGGCTAGAGTAGCCAGCCTAGCTCCGCCCAGAAGCGCAGAAGCTTACTGGGGGCTTCACAGGCTTCGTGGAGCGACCTCACTGTACCGAGGATTTGTGATCGTTGATAGGCTACTGCCTCGCATTCCAGTATTACGTGGGCGGCCGTTTCCACGGCAGCAAAACATCCCTTGCAAAGGGGACTGTCCGTGACACCAATAGTGTATAGGTGCTTGTGGAGGGGGCAGTGGCCCGTTAGAGTCCCCATTATTGTTCTTAGACTTGTTCAGTCGAGTTTTAGGAGACGTTTCGTGAGTCGTTTATCTTTCTGGCGGAAGGAATCCATGGGCGTCACTTGTACTCTACCCAGGACCGACGGATTAAGAGCCAGCTAAGCAACACGAACACTGCGCTGCAACAAACTTAATGGATGTCTGATAATGATGATTGCCATTGGACGATCTCCTGTCACGTCACCCAGTCCGACCAATGACAATCTCTGTCAAAGGTTGCCGCAGCGCTGTGCTCAACGCTGTCAGTCAATTAATTAGCCCACCCCAGTCCACTGCTGGACATAGGCCTCACCCAATCTGCACGATTTTATCCGATCCTCTGCCTTCCGCATCCAGTCTGTCCCCGCCACCTTTTTCAGGTCGTCCGTCCATCTGGCTATGGGGCGATCTACCTTTCGTTTACCTTCTCGCTGTCTCCACTCTAGGACTCGTTTGCTCCAACGTCCATCGGTCCTTCGACAAACGTGACCAGCCCTATGGTGAGTAGGGTATCCAGAGCTCACTGGAGAATTTGTGCCGTCAGTGGGAAGACTAAAGGCTTGTCCTGATTTGTCTTCTACTGACGGCACAGAAACTCTGTACTTACAGGGTTAACAGCGCGACTGTGACTCCTCTGGTGTTACAGACGTCCATAGGCCACGGTAACTACTTTCCATCAGGTGGGCCGTGTGCTTGTCTGCCAACTAAGTGGTATAAAAAAACAATGCCACTTCAGCTTGCATATTCTGTGGTCTATGTCGGTAACTTTAGTTCTCTTTCGGATAACCTCGTTCCGAATTCTATCTTTCAGAGAAACTCCAAGCATAGCTCGCTCCATAGCCCACTGTATTTTTTTTTTATACCACTTAGGTGGAAGATAAGCACACGGCTCACCTGATGGAAAGTGGTTACTGTGGCCCATGGACGTTTGTAACACCAGAGGAGTCACACTCGCGCTGCCAACCCTGTAAGTACAAAGTTTCTTTGCCGTCAGTAGAAGACAAAGCACAAGTAGCTTCTTAGTAACTTCGTGTAGTCTTCCACTGACAGCACAAATTCTTCAGTGAGCTCTGGCTACCCTATTCACCGCTGGGATCACAACATGAAGTTATTATAACCGCGGTATTCTGTAGGGCGGAGGTACTTCCCCAGTCGGACTGCTCAATTGGGCGGAAATACCGCCGTGTCCTACCTCCTTATGCTTGAAGAATTGCACAGCGGGACCGACGCGACGGTTTAACGTGCTCTTCAAGGCACGGAAGCACCCAGAAAAAAGCACTTACCGATTATAAGACCAATATGGTACCCCATCATAGGCTGGTGTTGTTTTCGTGGTCCGAAGGCCTGACGCATCTTCAGCTTAGCATCTCTGATGATTTCCTCCGAGGTATTGCCGATGAAGTTCCGCTCAGACTGGCCCAATCCGTCGTCAATGGACGTCCATCCCTCCAGAGGCCTCCATGTGATATAGAATTCTCGCTTCCAGCCATGTGTACTGTAATGCCAGCGACATGTCACGCTGTTAAAATCTGAAAAAGCTATACTCATCAAACATAAACGACACAGTGAGCTCATTCTGCGTAAATTGTGGCTATATGACCATTTAGCGGTAGCCTAGTGGTATGAACTGCTGAGACGAGGTCTCGGGTTTGATCCCAGGTTTTACCATGGCACGCACCAATGACCTTTCGATGCTTTTCGAAGTTATGTGTGTATTTATCGCAGGTTTATAAGTGCCCAGTTAATGGCAATAGGCTCGCCCTATTACATTGGGACCTAAACAATGTGGGTTCTGGCACCTCTGCCTACCCATAGAGATAAGATAAGACAAGATAAACTTTACAAATGGCGGCCTTTTCGCCACAAGCGATCTCTTCCAGGTAACCTTTGTATGGAAATGTTTTAATTGTCTTAACAATATTAGCCCGTAGGTAGTTTTTAGTGTAGTCATAAGCTACATATATATAACGTAAATAAATTTATTATAGAATCAAAGAATCAAAGAATCAATTTCATTTATTCAGTTTAGGCACATAAAGAGCACATATGAACGTCAAAATTTTACAAATATGTATGTCAAGAAATAATATAAAAATATTAAATAATTTAAAAATAAACCATTGGAAAATGATTCTTTCGCTGGTTCGGTAGATTAGTTCTACTGAGAAGATACCAGCAAGAAACTCAGCGAACTACATTAGAACTAGTTTATTTTTCTTTTATAAATTTGTTTTGTTTACAATTTATTTTGTGCGAGCAAGCAAGAGACTTATGTTGACCACGCATTAACATCATTAAGGTACTCATCCACTTTATAGTAACCTTTACTCATTAAAGTTTTTTTCTTTATATATAATTTAATAATATCTTACATATACCTAAGTTTATGTTATGTAATGTACTTATGACTATTTTTTTATTGTTGAAAAATGATTACTTTAGTATAATATAATGGACTAATAAAGAGAAATCAGTATCAGAATAAACGGGATATTTACCATGTTTCATTATTTTGAGTTTCCGATATTTCGGCGCCTGTTGCAAGCACCATGATCACGGAGGAACTGGAGTAGTGGCGGTGAACAAAGAAAAAGTTTTTTCCTAGGAGTAATTATATCGATCTACCCTCTTTCGAGTTCTTTTACTACGCGTATCTGCACTACTATTGGTTTCACTCTCACTACAAACTCGAACCCGATCTCGATCACGTTCACGACATACGATGCTCACTGTATCCACTCGCGATTTTGTTTTAGCTTGTTCCCGGTTGTTTTTGCAAAGACGGTCCTCTGGATGCCAGACGTTCGGCAGTTGAAACCCATCCTCATGATTTCAATTTTTATACTTTTTTATTTCAATTGCTTCCAAATATCGGAAACTCAAAATAATGAAACATGGTAAATATCCCGTTTATTCTGATACTGATGTCAGTGACCATGATAGTTTAAATACTAAAGAGAAATTTTCTTATCACAAATATTTTTAAAGATTTTTAAATTTAGAAAATTAAATTTCTCTTGCCGGAGGACAACGCTCCATACAAAATCGTACTTGCGAGAAATGTCACGCCTCAGTCGCGCGTAGTGCAAATATATGGTGTGCAAGAGAATATCGCATTTATCTCGGTCCACAACAACAAAAGATGGAAATAAAAAATATAGTAATCAAGCTTATATCGCCATAAAGTTGACATGCAAACACAGATTATTAGGTATACAAAGCAATATCTACTTAACAGCTAAAAAAATATTGCAGCCACAATAATGGCGCAGCCGTTACAACGCATTTCTGCAGTGCAGTGGTACGAATGACATGCATTTTTTTTTAAATATTTTTTTATTACAATTTAGGTGGCAGACAAGCACACGGCCCACCTGATGGAAAGTGGTTACCGTGGTCTATGAACGTGTGTAACACCAGTGGAGTCACATCCGTGCTGCCGACCCTGTAAGAACAGAGATTTTATGTGCCCTCAGTGCAGAACACAAATTGGTATTGGTGGTATTCTGTAGGGTGGAGGTACTTCCCTAGTCGGACTGCTCAATTCGGACGGGAATACCGTCGTGTCCTACTTCCTACACATATTGTTACCATGCGAAATAATAATTACAATACCAAGTCTTTTTATAATCAATTTAAAAAACAAACACGAGCACAGCCAAATGTAGTCTTACACAGCCGAACTGTATTATGTTATCTGTGGTTGAACCCAGATTCGCTGTTCTGCGACGTTGCATTGGTTGGAACGAAACTAACAATTAGTAATGGCTCGAATCTTTGAAATTTATAGACGAAATCTACTATATATAGCAAACTATAGATGAAACAATTAAACTACCGTGACTGGTAGTCTCGAAAAATACATAGCATAAACTCACGCCTATATCCCCGAAGGGGTAGGCAGCTAGCACCCACATTTCGCCAGTTTATGTTTAGGTCCCAATGTAATAGGTGGCGAGCCGTTTTTTTTTTTACGTGCTCAAAATCACCACGGATACCTCCTCACCGGAGCCGGTGGAGGAGGTTATGTCGGACTCGAACCGACTAAAATGCACGCCGCCTGTGGGTCGTTTTGGTTGCCGAAGGTGAGGTTGACAGGCATATCCCTCGCACCCCGGCCGACTCAGGGCCATCTCTCACGATTTGGCCCTCTTCTCGGGTGTGGGGACTACAGAGTCCCCAACTCGTCCCCGGAAATGGGGAGGCGCGCCATGTGCGCCGCCGCCGCGGCCTGCTTCTGCCAGGGTGACAGGCGGCTTCACCTGTCACTCCCAGGCCGGCGCTCATGGGGGGGTGGCGAGCCGTTTGCCATTCACCGAACACTTATAAACCAGCGATAAATACACGCACAACTTCGAAAAGCATTGAAAAGTCATTGATGTGTGCCATGGTAACACCTGGGATCGAACCCGAGACCTCGTCTCAGCAGTCCGTTACCCATACCACTAGGCTACCGCGGCTAAATGAATAAAATTTTAACAAAATAGTTAAACGTATATGAATGAAATTAAATCTTAAAAATATCTTTAATGAATAATATTCTGCAACATTCTACACAACGCTATCTAGACCCATGGTAAGCATAGTGTATCATAACCAGCTTGTGTTATGGAATCTAGAATACGGATAAACATACTTAAATACTTTTTATTTTGTAAATACATACATATTATACATAAAAACACCCAGATCAATGCAAATACCCAAATTCATGCATACAAATATTTGCACTGAGCGGGGATCGAACCCGCGCCTCCTGCGTATCAGTCGCGTTCACTACCGCCACGCCACAGAGGCTGTCAAAATAATTTATTAACCATTAACGCATCTAAACTTCTTAAATGATTTTTGCAGCTAAAAACAAAAAAATACCTCAGCACCCACTTCTAACAATAAATAACCTGCAAGTACGACTTTCGATTAAAGAAAAATATCTAGGATTGTTTGATAGATGATAAATTAAGCAGGTAACCACATATTAACTATGCAAAATCAAAATTAACGTTCCTACTGGGAACCGTACGCAAAAAAAAAATAACACAATTATATATAACTCTTTAGTAAAGACAGATTTCAAATATTTAATTGAAATATAAGGTACAGCTGCCGTTACAAATTACAAATACAAAGAACTCAAAATAAAATAATAAAAGCACTATTTCACTATCGCTATCGGACTCCAACAAATCAAATATATCACGAAACAAAATTACTAAACATAAAACAACTATACATATACACACGACCTGCATTTTAGTTAACAAAATTACAACAAATTGGATCCAAACTAATATACATACAGTTATCTAAGAGGGAATCAGTTCACTTGCTAAGAAACAGACAATATTCAGTTAATTTGTCCGCGTACTAACTATGGTAAAAAAATGATATTATTCGATGGAGCACAGCTTTATAATAAACTACCTAACAACATATAAAATATTGATAATTTGAATGTGTATAAGGGTAAACTCAAAAACTATGTACAACAAATGTAATCATTTAAAGTAGGCAGAATAGAGGAAAACATTTATTGTAAATTTCAAAACTATTATAAATCTATTTTTTTTTAATACCACTTAGTTGGCAGACAAGCACACGGCCCACCTGATGGAAAATAGTTACCGTGACCTATGGACGTCTGTGACACCAGAGGAGTCACAGTCGCGCTGCCAACCCTGTAAGTACAGAGTTTCTGTGCCGTCAGTAGAAGACAAAGCAGGACAAGCCCACTGACAGCACAAATTTTCCAGTGAGCTCTGGCTACCCTACTCACCGCTGGGAACACAACACGAAGTTATTATAGCCGCGGTATTCTGTAGGGCGGAGGTACTTCCCCAGTCGGACTGCTCAAACGGGCGGAAATATCGCCGTGTCCTACCTCCTTAAATTTTAAGTGAACTTTATGTTTTTATGAGAAATAAACGTCTTAGACTTAAATCGACTTCAAGAAGCAGAATAGAGGTCATGAAAAGCGAAATAATTTAATTTATAGATTTACTGATCTGTTAGAAGTCGGTGCCTAGCCCGAGAGGCCATGTTATTTCAATTGAGTGCATTATAGGAGTTCAAATTTCAAGTTCAGACACAACGAATTAAGTATCTAAGCACCGACTTCTAATAGATAAGTAAATCTGTAAATACCTATATGTATTTTTATCCGACTGGGCGAAGCAAAATGAGGGTTATGATTTTGATAGGCTATGCTTGTATGAATTTTAGACTTTAAACCAATGCAATGTAAAAGTCAAAATTAAAGGACTTTTTTCAGAGTGAATGTGAATGTGAAAAGTGTAATAAAAGTCTTTTCATTTGATTTTGAACTTTAAGAACATAGAAATAAAGTTAATTTTATTGCTATTATTATTGTTTCTCGGTTCCATGACTCTCGGGACTATGGAGTCCCGGGCCTTTGGAAGGCGTGTGTCGGGCCGAAGCCAAGACGTAGAGGCCCTTTTATGAAATTTAATATGCTAGGAATACTCACACATGGCGGATATCATCCCCGAGCGCACAATATGATTAAGTTTTTGATTTAATAGATTCGAGGGTAGATTTAATAAAAAATTTACTTACAGGCAAATAATAACAGGAGTTTGATGTACATCTACAAGAAAGTTCTGGAAAATACACAAAAAAAGGTTGTTATCGTATGTGTATATAATGAAATCAAATAAAATTTTATTTGCATAAATACGTATGGTTATAAATTTCACAAAATTGAACATGCATGTTTTGTTTTGCCTTTCCTATTGTAACGACGCGCTCTGCGAACGTCGTCACACCGGTTTTAATTCTATTTTTGAACGAAAAGTTTCGGAACGCGGAGTGAATGACATTTTGACGTATACCTGTCAAAGCACCTTTCTTCCTAGCATTGAGGCTGGATGGTCGATATTCATGGCTTCGTAACTTAATTTCAATAAATCTCATAAAAATGAGAGTATTTTGGCCTAAAGGATAATAGTTTGTGTCCTCACAACTATCCTCTTGTGGAATTATAGTTTATTTCTGGTGAGTTGTCATTTTTTAATAAGATTCACTCTGATGGAAATCGCCACGCTCCTAATTTGAAAAATAATTGTTAAAATTCTATTGTTTCAGCTCTTAATCTGAGAATATTATGATTTCTTTTGCTATTGGCATTGTTCCAGCAAATTAAGGCGGTAAGACGCTCAAATTTATAAAAAATTAGGACCTCGTGTTCATATGGGAGTATTGTTCTAATGACATGCAATTTTATTACAGGTTTCCAAATTGGAACCGCCTTTTTCTTTTTCCTTTGGACTTTTTCTTTGGACCTTTGTCTTCGGACATCTGCATTTCTTTATGGAGGGTTTGGACTTTTCGCCTCAAACCTGGATGTACCGCATGGGCTTAAACTGAAAACTTCGCCTGCTACGAGCTTTCTCGCTGCTGTGTTTACATATACTCGCCGAGGGATGCCGTGAGCTTACTTTAATTATATTTTAAATCTAAACTTCAAAATAACCTAAAAATGCATTGGTGACATAAGATCATTTTGACCTAGCTTATAAAACTCTAATTTTAAATTTAAGGTTAGATATACATTAGGAATGTATCCTTGCAACTATTTCTAAATGCACACTGGAGTGGACAATAAAACCTTAAACCTCATAGTTTGGTTTCATTTAGCTCACCTCCGGAAGATTAAAAGTTTCCAATATCCGCTGATTATCTTAGGCATGTGTAGCTCCAAGGCGCCCGAACTTTTATGGTAATGTATTTACAAACCAATTTTATTTATATTTCTTTTAAATAGGAGATTACACACTTACTTCTTTCATTGTCATATGACACATATTTTTTTATTATTACATCTGACGCTTGCGAACCAATTTTTTTTACTTTGTAATAACACATATTTTTTAATTATTACAATTGGCACTCGCGAACAGGGACATGACAGTGTGCATATATCTTTATTCCTTGTCACCTTTGCATTATTTTTTACTTTATCATGTTAAGAACAGTGTTTTCTTCATGTTTTTTTACTGTTACATAACTGTGTATTACAGTAAATCTTTGTTATTGTTTACTTTGCAAAACTAATCATACTACAAGTTAGTACTATTGTTTGTATCTCTCAATTACAGGTGAATGTTTCAATTTGTATAACATGGTTATTGTTATGGTTGTTTTATCTTATATAGCTTTTGTTTATTACAGGTAAGATTTTCCACTTAGTAATATTATATAATTACTAGTTCTTAGCCTTTATTCACATGTGTGAAAACATGGTAATATTTGAATATTTGCTGTTTACCTTAAGTAGACATAAATAATTTATTTTGTGAATCACTGATGCATTTTTATCTTTATAGGCATTTGACCTAAATAACTTTTGCAACAATAACATTCCATTCTATGAGTTTGTTGACTTTTGAGTTTGGCGTTTTGCTATCAATGCAATTAACTTCATTCATAATTTAATTAACTTTAATTAGAAACTTTAATTGATACTTTAATTAGAAACTTATAGTGTATTTAATACAACTTTTTATTAGATTTTCACATCCTTTTATAAATCAAACATGGATAAGGAAATACAGGTCCCGCCTTTGTTTGAGAATATTGTTGGTGATGTTCCAGTTGGTACTTCTACTCATGAGATGCCTCATGCCATGGCTGATTTGTCTGAAGTTGGTGATCATAGTCGGAGAGCCGCATCTTCATTTAATATGATAAATTTTATTCAGGTTTGTTAGATAGTGGAGCTTGTAGTTGTGTACTCGGTTCTAATATTCATCAAACATTTTTGCAATTAGGTTATAAATTTAAACCTTATAAAGGTAACGCTGTTACTGCTGATGGTTCTGCACACAATGTTATTGGAACTATGGTTTTACCTATCACTTGTGATAACTTAACTCAAAATGTAGATTTTTTGATAATACCTTCTTTTGGACCTTCAATTATTTTGGGATTTGACTTTTGGTTGAAATTTAATCTTGCTAAAGACTTATGGAATAATATTACTGTTGAATATGAATCCACTACTTGTGTAAATGCAGTTACTTCTGTTTCTGAACTTTCTCCTTCTGAGAAACACGAGTTAAATAAAATTATTTCACTTTTTGAAAATATTTCTTATGAAAAGAGAGGCTTAGGTCTTACTCATTTAGTTAAACATAAAATTAATGATCCTTGGCATAGAAAAATATTTGTAAATTGTCAAAAGTTTCCTAGAAAATATAAAAGTTTCAAAGTTGAAAGTGATACTTTGTATAGATTTTGTAAAGATAAATATAATCCTAATAATCGTTTAAATTGGAAAATTGTCATACCTAAAGAACACATCTTAGACACTATTAAATCTAATCATGATGATGTTAATTCAGGACATTTAGGAATTCATAAAACTTTAAATAAATTAAAAATACATTATTTCTGGAAAGGTATGTTTATTGATGTTCAAAAATACATTTCTTCTTGTGACACTTGTAAAGCTTATAAATCTTCTACTAATCCACCTCATGGAATTATGGTTAATCCTAAGAAAGTTGATAAACCAATGTTAATGCTTTCTATTGATATTATTGGAACTCTTCCAAAAGCTTATTCTGGCCATAAGTATATACTTTCAATCATAGATGTTTTTACAAAATATTGTTGGATATTTCCTATGACTAGTGCTACCACTAAAGTAATTTGTAGGATACTTGAAAAAGAAATATTTCTTAAGTTTGGAACACCTAAAGTTTTTGTTTGTGATAATGGAAGCCAATTTACAGCTAAGCAATTTGTAGATTTTCTAAAAAGTTATAATATTAGTAAAATATTTTATAATACTTTATATACACCTCAAAATAATCCTGTAGAGAGATATAACAAAACAGTAGAAACATGTATTTCTTGTTTTGTTAAAGATGATCATAGAACTTGGTCAAAATATTTGCCTCATGTTCAATTAGCTTTAAATAGTAGTGTGAATCTAGCTACAGATTTCACTCCTAATTTTCTCATGTTCGGTAGAGAACTTATTTTTGATGCTTCATTGCACCGTTTTAGTAATTCTTTTGATAACCTCAATCAACTTGATGTTGTTGATAGGTCTTCATTTGCTTTTTCACTTAAATCACTTAGTGATATTTTTATAAAAGTTCAAGCTTCATTGCTTAAAGCTTATAAGCGTAATGCGCGTTATTATAATATAGGAAGGAAGGTCATTTCTTTTGAAGTGGGAGATATAGTGTGGAGGAGAAGTTTTGTGCAGTCTAATGCTCCTGCATTCTTTTCGGCTAAGTTAGCACCTAAGTTTGTTAAGTGTGAAATAATAGATAAAATTTCCTCTAATGTTTATGTTTTAAAAGACCTTAATAAAAACTATACTGGTCGTTATCATATTAAAGACATAATTAAATATTAAAATTATTCTTGTTTTGACAATGTCTATCTTTGTCTTTGGTACTTTGTTTGAAGTATAATCCCATTGTAAGGTGATGTTTGTGAGGCTAAGGGATTTTGAAAGGAGAGGTATGTTAGGAACTTCACAACAATTTATTAATTTCAATTTTAGTTTCCTTCAAAAATAACTTAGGTCATTTTAGGACTTGTTATTGTGTAACTCTACTCCATATTAACAAATTGTTCCACATCAAAAGATCTTATATTTTTATTTATCTTTGTTGTATAGGATTATTTTCCTGTATATATTTTTATACACTTGTATATTTAATATTGTATATTTTGTACAAATTTAGGAATTTAGTTTCTACTCTAATATAGGAGTGAAATTTAATATTCCTTTTCTACATTAAATTCACTTGACTTGTTTCCACTCACTTAGGGAATGGAAAATTAAGTTTCTTGAACTTTATTTTTGTACAGTTCTGGGTTATTTTCTTAGTATTAAGATTCTCGGATTGGACGCATTTTATGCATTTTTTACACACCTTGTTATACCATTTTTTGGGAAACTTGTGTCTTACTGGACTTTACAATTTTTTGTGCTATTGTGTTTCATACACATAGTCACACCTTACGCTTTGCGCACGGGAAGCTGGTGGTGTTGAGCCGGTCGTAATTGTCGTTTTTCTCTTTTTGTACGATTGTGTTTTTATACACATTGTTACATTTTTTATGCTTTGCGCACGGGATGTCGGTGGTGTTGTGCCGGTCGCAAATGACATACTTTTCTTATGCGGTTGTGCTCAGAAAGTCAGTGGTGTTGTACTGGTCACAATTGTCATATTTTCTTTATATTTTGCTTGTGCTCGGAAAGTTGGTGGTGTTATGCCGATCACAATGCTTATAAATATATTATTACGACACTTTAGTTGTGATTTTGTTTTGACGTTTTGGATGTTGGAATAGGAATTTGAAGTCGGCGGCTTTTCAACCTAACCGACAGTGGGAAAACTTCATTGTTTTTACCGATTTTCTTTCAGATTCGGCAGCGTTGGTGCTTAACCGATATCTTGTTAGTTTCATATTTTTGTTTCAGGAATAGCTGGTATAGAGTCGGTGGCGTAGGAGCTCAACCGCACTTTTGTATTGATGCTAGAAGGCTGGTTAAGATCAAGGATTAGATTCGACGGCGTTGGTTGCCTAATCGATATCTGGAATGGAATTGAGTAGGGTTTGTTTAATTTGTTTTATTGAAGGATTTATTTTCACTTTTGTGTTGAAATAAGTTTTTACTCTTTTCTGAGTTTGGTTCTTTACTTTTCGAGTGTTTTCACATTCTTTGATTTTTAGGAATGCTTTCCCATTCTTTAATTTATAATTATTTCTGCAATACCCAATGCAAGATGCTTTCGCATTGCCTTTTTTGTTTATTGAAAAATGTTGCAAGACATTTTGTCTTTTGAGGTTTTTTGGAATTTTGTTCTGGACTCTCATAATTTTCATTAGAAAAGGAAGTTTCCTTCTTTCTTTTTTTCTTTTTGGGGAGGGTTGTAATGTAACGACGCGCTCTGCGAACGTCGTCACACCGGTTTTAATTCTATTTTTGAACGAAAAGTTTCGGAACGCGGAGTGAATGACATTTTGACGTATACCTGTCAAAGCACCTTTCTTCCTAGCATTGCGGCTGGATGGTCGATATTCATGGCTTCGTAACTTAATTTCAATAAATCTCATAAAAATGAGAGTATTTTGGCCTAAAGGATAATAGTTTGTGTCCTCACAACTATCCTCTTGTGGAATTATAGTTTATTTCTGGTGAGTTGTCATTTTTTAATAAGATTCACTCTGATGGAAATCGCCACGCTCCTAATTTGAAAAATAATTGTTAAAATTCTATTGTTTCAGCTCTTAATCTGAGAATATTATGATTTCTTTTGCTATTGGCATTGTTCCAGCAAATTAAGGCGGTAAGACGCTCAAATTTATAAAAAATTAGGACCTCGTGTTCATATGGGAGTATTGTTCTAATGACATGCAATTTTATTACAGGTTTCCAAATTGGAACCGCCTTTTTCTTTTTCCTTTGGACTTTTTCTTTGGACCTTTGTCTTCGGACATCTGCATTTCTTTATGGAGGGTTTGGACTTTTCGCCTCAAACCTGGATGTACCGCATGGGCTTAAACTGAAAACTTCGCCTGCTACGAGCTTTCTCGCTGCTGTGTTTACATATACTCGCCGAGGGATGCCGTGAGCTTACTTTAATTATATTTTAAATCTAAACTTCAAAATAACCTAAAAATGCATTGGTGACATAAGATCATTTTGACCTAGCTTATAAAACTCTAATTTTAAATTTAAGGTTAGATATACATTAGGAATGTATCCTTGCAACTATTTCTAAATGCACACTGGAGTGGACAATAAAACCTTAAACCTCACAGTTTGGTTTCATTTAGCTCACCTCCGGAAGATTAAAAGTTTCCAATATCCGCTGATTATCTTAGGCATGTGTAGCTCCAAGGCGCCCGAACTTTTATGGTAATGTATTTACAAACCAATTTTATTTATATTTCTTTTAAATAGGAGATTACACACTTACTTCTTTCATTGTCATATGACACATATTTTTTTATTATTACATCTGACGCTTGCGAACCAATTTTTTTTACTTTGTAATAACACATATTTTTTAATTATTACACTATCTACAACAGGATAAATTAGCAGGAGATTACAAATAATCTCCTTCTAAATATGTATTACTCCTTCGAAAATATACATAACATATCATATCATAAATGAAAAGTTTAAAATAAAATAAATTTTAAAAAAGAAACCGACTGCTGTATCAAAAAAGATTGGAACGAGTTTGATGCGGTATCCATTCATTTTCTACCGGTTTATGATTGGCAAATGGGTACCGCCAGCTATCAAACTTGTTTCATCATCTTTTGTCTAAACAGCGTGAAGGAGGGTAGGCACTCAAAAAAAAAAATGTTCCCCGCATACACGGGTGCTGCAACGCATCCGAAACGTCGGCAGAAATAGTAAGTTTCAAGATATAATTCGCGAGAAGTCCCAATACCTGTATAAGTTTATTATGAATTCACACCGCGAAAGTTTTAAAATAACATTAAACAGCGTGTATTTCAAAAACGGGTAGGAGTATGGAAAAGTATATAAAATCAAAGTTATAGAGAATTTTAGCTTTCATTTCATCTTTGAACATTTTTCGCTACAACTCACCGTTCATGATTTATTAAAAAAAAACCTAAAATTGAGGCCTTTGCCGCCCCCTGCCCACTCCGGCTCGACACCTTGACGTCAGGACTTTTCTTTTTTTTTTTCAAGTAATCTGATAAAGTTGGGAACGAGCTGGGGACTCTGTAGTCCCCATACACCCCAAGGAGAGGGCCAGATCGTGAGAGATGCCCCTGGGTCGGCGGGGGTGCGAGGGATATGCCTGTCAACCTCACCTTCAGCAACCAAATCGACCCATAGGCGGCGTGCGTTTTAGTCGGTTCGAGTCCGACATAACCTCTCCCACCGTCTCCGGTGGGGAGGTATCTGTGGGGATTTTGCGCAAAAAATAAGTAGTCTGATAAAGTAGTTGTAGTCTGCTCACGCACTCTACAACCACTCTATCACCCCTGAGGACGAGTTAGGGGCTCCGTGATCCCCACACTCGAGGAGAGGGCCACATCGAGAGAAATGGCCCTGGGTAGGCCGGGGTGCGAGGGATGTGCCTGTTAACCTCACCTTCGGCAACCAAAAACGACCCACATGCGTCGTGCGTCGTGCGTTTTAGTCGGTTCGAATCTGACATAACCTCTCCCAACGACTAAAGTGGTGGGGGCATACCTGAGGATTTTTCGCAAGTTTAATTGTCTTTAGGCCAGAGCTCACTGGAGAATTTATGCTGTCAATGGGAAGACTAAAGGCTTGTCCTGCTTTGTCTTCTACACTGACGGCACAGAAACTCTGTACTTACAGAGTTGGCAGCGCGACTGTGACTCCTTTGGTGTTACAAGCGTCCATAGGCCACGGTAACCACTTTCTATCAGGTGGGCCGAGTGCTTGTCTGCCATTTCAGTAGTATAAAAAAATAAATAATCTATACTAATATTATAAAGGTGCAGAGTTTGTTTGTTTGTTTGAACGCGCTAATCTCTGGAACTACTGGTCCGATTTGTATGATTCTTTCAGTGTTGGGTAGTCCATTTATCGAGGAAGGTTTTAGGCTATATATCATCACGCTACTTTTTTACTTTTTTACTTAAGGGAGCGGAGCATTGATAATAAATGTTAACAAATCCGGCAATTTTTTATACATATGTTGAAGACTAAAACATACGGGCTCAAAGGGATATGAAGCTTCAAAATATACCCCGGGCGAAGCTGGGGTGGGTCAGCTAGTAGAAAATAAATTTAAACTAGTAGTTCCTGAGTTTACTGCGTTCAACGAAACAAATAAACTCTTCAGTCCTATGACATTACTACACTTAGATTTAGTTTTTAAACAAAAAAAAAGATGGTTATTTACCTTTAGTTATGCCCCTAACGAAATAAAGTATAAACTAATTAAGACTGAATTCGTAAAACCTTAATTAATAATTGAACACTTTAATAAACATTAATTGAATAGATTATTTCTATTTTCTTTTTTATATCCGATGCCGGAATTGTGCAATTATATTTTCATGCACATATTGAAAACTCACTTGTACACTCACTCACACATAATTATTAATAGGTATTTATTAGACCTGATCAGTTTCGCCTTACGGCATCCTCAAAGGAGGAATGTTCTTAAATGTCATTTTAATGACATTTAAGAACATTCCTTTATAAATATTGCGACACTCAGCCATATTTCATGTGGGTAGTTGTAAAAATATGTATACCAGTATTTTTTTTCCCCCAAAATTTGGGGAAATAAATAGAGTAATGTTATTTTTAAACTTTCGCGGTGTGAATTCATAATTATACTAAGTATCGGGACTTCTCGCGAATTATATTTTGGAACTTACTATTTCTGCCGACGTTTCGGATGCGTTGCAGCACCCGTGGTTACGACTTGACTAGTCTTCGAGCGTCGAGAGGTATGCGGGGAACATTTTTTGAGCGCCTACCCACCATTACACTTATTATGAACGGTTAGGATGGCGACACACCACACTCACTATGTGAGTTTTTAACGGCAATGTGTTTTTTGGTTTTAGTATCTTAATCACTGGATTCCACGTTCCGGATAGCTTAATTCGCGAGAAGTCCCGATACCTAGTAGGTATAATTATAATAAAAAGATTACTAAATACAAACAGAAATATTATATTAAAACAACAATAATCTCCCTCTTTTTCTCCATTTCATTTTTGCATATATTGTATAGTTAGCATAGTTTTGTAAACATTTTATAAGTATTTTTACTAAATTAAGTTGATTTACTAGTTCAATTGAGTATAAACAACAATTGGATTTAAGTCACTCACCGCTATTGTGGGTGTTAATTCACCTCTGCCTAACCCTTTGACGATAAAGGCGTGATTATATGTGTGTATGTACCTCTATGTCAATAATAATGACATGTACATACTGAACTATAACTACTGACACTAAAAAAAGAATCTTTATTTCAAAGTTCAAAATTAAATAAACTAAAGTTCACCATAATAAAAGGAATATTAGAACAGAAATTACTAATATTACCTCTAACCCCCCTCCCAGCTAAGCTAAATTGGTAGTGTTTGGAGTGGGTTTACGACGGTAGTGTAATGACCAGGATTCGAACCCAGTACCTCTCGATTGTAAGGCCGACTCCTTAACCAATAAGCTACCGATGCTTCATAAAAAAATTCATTCAGTGCAATATATGACGTTTAATTTAAAACTTTAATAACCGGTAGGAAATAGGACACGGCAGTATTTCCGTCCAATTGAGCAGTCCGACTGGGGAAGTACCTCCGCCCTACAGAATGCCGCGGCTATAATAACCTCGTGTTGTGTTCCCAGCGGTGAGTAGGGTAACCAGAGTTCACTGGACGGTTTTTGTGCTGTCAGCGGAAAGACCAAAAGCTTGTCCTGCTTTGTCTTTTACACTGACGGCTCAGAAACTCTCAATGCTTGCAGGGTTGGCAGCGCGAGTGTGAATCTCTTGGTTTCCACGCGTCCATAGGCCGCGGTAAGCACTTTCCGTGTGCTTGTCCTGAGTGGTCTAAAAATGATGATACAATCTAAAATTAAATGTATTTTTTGCTTGTCTGTAGTATGACAGTGGGTTTTGGTATGACAGTGGCTGAATTGGGGCACTGATCGCAGTTTCGAAACGCTCCTGTTCTAAATAGATTGAGTATATTTTTTTTATCTTATTTCTAGCGGGCTCCGCACTTGTGGATGTTGGTTGTCGCGACAAAACATACCCTATGTCCTTTCTCAAGGTCTAATCTACCTCTATACTAAATTTCATCAAAATCGGTAAAGCAGTTTAGGCGTTAAAGCGTAATATACAGACAGACAGATTAACAGAAATTGTGTTTTCCTTCCCGGAACCTCTCCACTTCCAACTTCACGGTATGGTGATAAAGTTCAAATTGAATTTTAAGTATTATTACGAATGTATATATGTAATTTAAGTATTAGTACGGGAGTATATAAGTGTTGTTTTTGATCTTTTTAGACAATTTTTTAATTTTTTCTCTACGTAAGAACCATCCTCGTACTTCAAGGAGTTCACGAGATTTGCGCTTAGCAACACATTCTTAGATTCATTTTTATATAATAAATAGTTATATATGAGGAGGTAGGACACGGCAGTATTTCCGCCCAATTGAGCAGTCCGACTGGGGAAGTACCTCCGCCCTACAGAATACCGCGGTTATAATAATTTCGTGTTGTGTTCCCGGCGGTGAGTAGGGTAGCCAGAGCTCACTGGAGAGTTTTTGTGCTGTCAGTGGGATGACCAAAGGCTTGTCCTGCTTTGTCCTCTACACTGACGGCACAAAATCTCTGTTCTTACAGGGTCGGCAGCACGGATGTGACTCCACTGGTGTTACACACGTTCATAGGTCATGGTAACCACTTTCCGTCAGGTGGGCCGTGTGCTTGTCTGCCACCTAAGTTGTATAAAAAAAGTTATTAATATGTGAAGTGTTCGCATACACATGTATCCGTGGGGATCTTTCGTATGTAATAAAAAATACTTCATCTCACGCATGCTCAAGCAATTGCTGTCGTGTTTGTACTTTGTTCAAGAACCTCTTAGCCTTCGAAGGGACTTTCCCTCGCTGTGTGTGTTCTACCGCCTATACAATGGTTTGTGCTCAGATGAATTGTTTGACATGATGCCCTTAGCTAGGTACATTCTATCATCGCACCTCTCGCCATAGGCAGGGAATTCATCCTCACACATTGCGACCTGAGACGGTGCGCACTGTGCGGTATGAAAGAAACTTCATCCCACGCACAGTCAAGCTGTGGAATGACCTCCCTGCTGCGGTTTTCCCAAGCACCTACAATATAGGGTTCTTCAAGAGGGGTATCAGAAGGTTTCTTTATAGTCGGCAACGCGAGTGTAACACCCCTGGTGTTGCATACGTCTATAGGCCACGGTGACCACTTCCCATCAGGTGGACCGGTGCTTGTTTGCCACCTAAGTGGTATAAAAAAAAGAATTAGAAAGTTCTTACAAGATTTGCAGTGTGAGTGTGACCGCCCCATGTGTTGCACACGTCGATAGGTCACAGTAATTCACTTACCATTAGGTATTCCGTGTGCTTACCTGCCAGATAAGTGATATGAAATATAACAGCAGTCGCATGCGGGTAAATTAAATCAAACAATTTTCTCATACTTTTAATTAGTTCAAAAATAATGAAAATACCGTAATCGCGATTCAGTAAGTCATAGATCCATTCTTGCTTATAGATCTAATTAGATCTATCAAGTGATTTATTTGTATACCGTAATTAGCTATCTGCTCGTAAGCATTGATATGTTCAATAGGCTTCCATTTGTCATAAAATTTCTTCAGAGTACCAGAAAATTCTACAATTACATCAAATTTTTCTTGCACTTCGCCCATAAGGAATCCTACTTCAAAAGCGGTAGAATTGCCGTAATGTTTTCTTATGAGTTCGGCCCTTTTGACTTTCAGGTCGCTGTCTCTCACAGTTTCATACATAAGACGGAATAGTTTTAATCTCATGTTGCTGTCGTCGTCTTTCTCGTTTGTTTGTGGTCTATCAGCCATTTCCTCGTCATCTTGGGCATCTGGTACTGGTCCTTGTCCTTGGGGTGGGCCTCCCTGTCGTCTCATTATCAAAGACTCCATGCCCACTCTCCTGAAAGTAAGATTAGGATTGTCTAGTGTCAATAATCATTGATACATAACCTAACCCTCAGATGCTCTCGACAGAACGCCACTATATATTCGCCAATTGGCTGTGAAGGTCATGCGGCAATCACTTTGCGGAAAATATCGAATTTGAGTTAAAGGACACGGCGGTATTTCCACCCAATTGAGCAGTCCGAATAGGGAAGTTTCTCCACACTGCTGAATACCGCGGCCATAATAAGTTTGTGTTGTGTTCCCAGCGGTGAGTAGGGTAGCCGGAGCTCACTGGAGAGTCTGTACTATCAGTGGAAAGACTGAAAGCTAGCCCTGCTTTGTCTTCTACACTGACGGCACAGAAACTCTGTGTATACAGGGACGGCAGCGCGAGTGTGGCTCCTCTGGTGTTACACACGTTCATTGGCCGTGGTAACCACTTTCAATCAGGTGGGCCATGTGCTTGTCTGAATCCGAGGTGAAAGCTTAGGATCCGACTGGGATTAACGCTAGGGTGATGATGAAGAAGACATCAAAAAGATAATAATATGGTTACTCTTACCGCGGTCCGTCAGGCCTCTTCGAGTGCCGAGGCAGTTCATCCTTCAGCAGTAATAACTTAACGCTCCATGGTGCATTGGCCAAGATGTCATCCTTCGCTACTTCTGGTGGAGGTTGATAAAACTTTGGAGGCACGTGATCAACAGGGTAATCCATTGAGGGGCGGCGACTCGAGTCTGGAATAAAAAAAGACAAGTTTTTTTATCCACGAAGGAACGGAGACGGTATATTCCAGAGCCATTCCACCAACTTCGCTGACAAATCCTTTTCGGTTCAGGCGGCAGCTCGGTTGTGGAATGCTTTGCCAGTGACTATCAGGCGAGCTCAGTCCTTGCCTGTGTTCAAAAGACTCGTCAAGGAATACTACCTGTCTCTCTGAAAGACTGAAATAATAAGGTAGTATGAAGAATATTTATGTTAGTGTTAATGTATTGTGACTTTTTCTAAGATATACCTATATATAGTACGTATGCTTATGTATTTTTTTTATATAGAACACGTCAATTAGACTTCACCTTGCCTGATGGTAAGCTGAAGGCAAAGTCTCAGAAAAGAGGGTCACCATTACTTACACATACCGTGTGACAATGGTGACACTCAGCTTGACGGCCTCATCATATGCTTTTTCACGCCCCGCTTACAGGACCCGGGACTGTAGGAAGAAGGAGACAGGTGAGCTGGTAATGAATTCCAGGCCTTAATGGTGCGACAGAGGAAAGAGTCACCGAACCGCTTGGTTCTTGATCGGATGTTCTGCACAGTATACGGATGACATCTAAGACCTGCACGTGTTGTCCTGTGTAGGAAAGGGGAGGGTGGGACTAATTGGAAGAGCTTATCAGAACACTGACCATGGTACAGACGGTAAAATACAGATATGTATGATTGTGTATGTATAATTGTATTCACCTATGGCTATTGTGTTTTCTTTTTCATTATTATTGTTTTATTTTCTTTGTATATTCTCTATGTACACCTAACAGCCCTAAAATATTCTTCTCTTATTTAATTATGGGATGGACTATGGTTGCCTGTAAGAAATTGCCGCAGAGCGATAACGCCGCCATCTGTACGTATCATGGAACTTATATCGTGTAATGTGTAATTGGTGTACAATAAAGACGTTATTATGCCATGGAGAAGGAAATTATGTTCTGTTTTCTTTTTGTACCGCGTTAACCTAGTGGTATGGGTAATGGATTGCTGAGACGAGGTCTCGGGTACGATCCCAGGGTTTACCATGGCACACATCAATGACTTTTCGATGCTTTTCGAAGTTATGTGTACATTTATCTCAGGTTTATAAGTGCCCGGGGGACATTGGGACCTAAACATAAACTGGCGAAATGTGGGTGCTAGCACCTCTGCCTACCCCTTCGGGGATATAGGCGTGAGTTTATGTTATGTTTTCTTTTTGTACAACTTAGGTGGCAAACGAGCACATGGCACACAACTATGGACGTATGCAACACTAGGGGTGTTACACTGAAGAAACCTTCTGATGCCCCTCTTGAAGAACCCCATATTAGGTGCTTGGGAAATCCGCAGCAGGGAGGTCATTCCACAGCTTAAGTGTACGAGGTGAAGATGAAGTTTCTTTCATACCGCGCAGTGCGCACCGTCTCAAGCCGCAATGTGTGAGGATGAATTTCCTGCCTATGGCGAGAGGTGCGATGATAGAATGTAGCTACGGGTATCATGTCAAACAATTCATCTGAGCACAAACCATTGCATAGGCCGTAGAACACACATAGCGAGGGAAAGTCCTTTCTAAGGCTAAGAGGTTCTTGTATAATGTAGTTGCTTGGGAACGCGACAGCAAGGAGTTCATTCCACAGTTTGAGCATGCGTAGCTGTGCTGTGGGCATCATGTCAAACAATTCATCTGAGCACAAATCATTGTATAGGCGTTTTATAAAAAAAGGTTCTACACAAAAACTTACGTGCAAACGCCAGAAAAGTTAATAAAAAAAAATGTACAATAAATATTTTCACACCAAGCACAGAGGCGGCCATCTTCGCCGCCATCTTGTAATCGTCTCACAGTATTACTTAGTTAATTAATACGGTGATTAAAATTTATTAATTGAAAAATTCAATTATTATATAAGAAACATTAAAAGGATTTCAATATGGGATATTATTTTTATCTTTATTGGCTAGTATGTTTTATTTTTACGAGTAATTGATAATTTATGTGTATCTACCTATTTCCCGACTGGCAACCTTCGCTATTGAAATCTGAGACTGCGTTTGGTGTTAGTCGGTCCAAGTGCGACATGACTACCCCCGGTTACCCAACAGTATTGAAAAAGTCTTGGTCAGACTTAAAATTCTTCTTCCTACAGTCCCGAGTCCTTTAAGCGGGGGGTGAAAAAGCATATGATGAGGCCGTCAAGCTGAGTATCACCATTGTAACATGGTTTAAGTAAGTAATGGTGACCCTCTTTCCTGGGACTTCGCCTTTAGCTTACCATCAGGCGATGCGAAGTCTAATTGACTTGTCCTATATAAAAAAAACTTACGTTTGTTTGATAGCAATGGAGAATGTTACACTTTTTTTTATAAACATTAAGGTTTGTACAGAAATAAACATTTATAACCTGTGCCAAATGAAATGAGAATAAAAGTATGCAGTGATTTTACGGTGAAATATTTTGACAGCAAAAACAAAGGAGTTGTCCAGAAATTATTTTTTATTATTTTTAAATTATTGCGGTGTGAATTCATAATTTATTTTTATACCACTTAGGTGGCAGACAAGCACACGGCCCACCTGATGGAAAGTGATTACCGTGGCCTATGGACGCGTGCAAAACCAAGAGAGTCTCACTTACGCTGCCAATCTTGGAAGCATTGAGAGTTTCTGTTCGGGACATTTCGCGAATAAATCATGGTACCTACTTACAATTTCTGCCGTTTCGGATGCGTTGCAGCACCCGTGGTCACGACTTGACCAGCTTGCGAGCGTCGAGAGGTGTGCGGATAACATTTTTTGTGCGCCTACCCACTATTACTTTTATTATGAAGGGTTAGGCTAGCGACACACCACACTCACTATGTCAGTTTTTAACGGTACTGTGTTTTTTTGGTTTGGTGGCAGCTTGCCTACATAAAAATCATCACAATTAATGATTAAACGAACTTACCTTAAGTGATGTTCTATCATAATTATACGAAGGCTTCGTCTTCGAGATTAGAGTACTTGTAGTAGCACGTACCGTGTAGCCATTCATACACTATAGTTGAGAATTGTAGAAATAAATAAATATTTTAATATTAAGTTATAAATAGAAAACATTTTTTCCCTGATTTATTCATGTACAGCGATCCCCCTACTATGGCAACACTGTGCGCGCCATTTTCATTTAGTTTAGAGCAAATAATATTTTGTTATTTTTTGTTTTAGCAAATTTTTCTTGGGTTTGGGTAGGGAGGGAGCTAATCTCTTCAGACGAAGCCTTCGTATAATTATGATAGAACATCACTTAAGGTAAGTTCGTTTAATCATTAATTATACTTTGCTTCGTCTTCGAGATTAGAGTACTTGTAGAGCTTTAGAGTTACAAAATTTCTAAATGAAAAAAAAATAACTTAAACTCGTATTTTTGTGTAATTGCTATAATTAGGATTTTTAATGAAATAATGTATAAGTAAACATAGCAAAATTATTGTTTCTTTCCTCGACAATAATATATCTTTGATAAAATCTGGCAAACACACTGGATGAATCTGACCATCCAGTGGTTTTACGTATAAGATCTAGACTCACACCATTTTTATGAGCAGTGAATGTTGAAGCATGCCTGGTTGAATGAGCAGAAAAAATATTTGTATCAATACCACTTTGACGCAATATTTCTTTTCATCTATCTATCCAGCGACTGATAGACTGCGAGCAAACTGGTTTATATGGACTTTTATAACTGATGAGTAGTTGATCAGAAGTTCTTATAGAATCAGTTCTACTTTTATAATCTAATAATGCATTTACTGGGCAAATTTGAGGTTTTTCTTTAAAAAAAGGTAATATTAATGTGGGTTGCTTTGAGTGAACTCTTGATGTCTTAATTAATTCAGGTATCTTAATAATAATTCTATCATCCGGACATACTTCAATATTTTGCACTTTGATTTTGCTTAAAGTTTGCACTCTGTGTGCAGTTACAAGTGCCAATAACGTCACAACTTTTTTACATAATTTATTCAAACTGATTTCATCATGTGGGTACCAGCCTTCCAAAAAATTTAAAACAGTCACTGGATTCCAAGTTACATCGTATTTTGGAATAGGTGGGCGTAGCCTATAGAAGCCCTTGAATAACCTACTTACCCTATCGTCAGTACCTATTTTTGTATTAACAATTAGCGAAAGTGCAGACCTATATGTGTTTAATGTACTATATTGGGCACCACCCTGATAACAATCAGTCAAAAAAGAGATCACTTGGGGAATTGACGCTTCATAGGGTGTAATATTATGTAATTTGCAAAAATTAAACCACTTTTTAAAAGCCACACCATACTGCTTGACTGAATTATCCGAGAGGGAAGCACACATAATATCTAAGGCACTTGTTGGAGGGCACGCCGTAGTAACGGCGGTAAGACCCATCATGGGGGAGTGGCTAGAGAGGCCACACGGCAGCCTCTCGTACCGTCTGACGCAGATGATCACCGAGCACGGATGCTTCGGAAAGTATCTGCGTCGGATGCAGAAAGAGCCAACGTCCGAGTGCCATCACTGCGACGCGAGCGAGGACTCAGGTCCGCACACGCTCACCGAGTGTCCGGCGTGGGAGACGCCGAGGCGGGAGCTTGTGGCGGCCTTGGGAGTGAGGGTTCTCACGCTCTCCACCTTGCTCGCGGCGATGGTTCGCTGCGCGGATGCGTGGGCGGCCGGCGCCTCCTTCTGCGAGCAAGTAATGCTCGTGAAGGAGGAGGCGGGACGGGAGCGGCAGCGGGAGCGACGAAGGATCGCTAGACAAGCTGCCCGCGCACGAAGGCAACTCGGGCGTCGGAGGTCGATGAACGACCTCCGCCCCCCATGAGCGCCGGCCTGGGGGTGACAGGTGAAGCCGCCTGTCACCCTGGCAGAAGCAGGCCGCGGTGGCGGCGCGCGTGGCGCGCCTCCCCGTTTCCGGGGACGAGTTGGGGACTCTGTGGTCCCCACACCCGAGAAGAGGGCCAGATCGTGAGAGATGGCCCAGGGTCGGCCGGGGTGCGAGGGATATGCCTGTCAACCTCACCTTCGGCAACCGAAACGACCCACAGGCGGCGTGCGTTTTAGTCGGTTCGAGTCCGACATAACCTCCTCCACCGGCTCCGGTGGGGAGGTATCCGTGGGGATTTTGCGCACGTAAAAAAAAAAAAAAAAAAAAGGCACTTGTTGGGATGCTCCTTCGTGAAAGTGCCGTGCGTATAATTTTGCTGCTATCAAGGTGACTTTGTGTTGAAGTTGTCTGTTAGGGACAGATAATAAGACATTTGTATTTATTACGAGTACTATCATATATCACTACATAAGCTTTTTAAGATAGGAAACCATGGCTGGGTAGGCCAATGAGGAACAATCACTATGCCTTCAGCATTTTCAGATATGATTTTTCGAAGCATTTTTAAAATAACCGATATTGGTGGGAATGCACAAAAATTTAAGTTAGTCCAGTTTAAAGTGAAAGAATTGATGGCTTATAGCTCCGGGATCTCGGTGCCAAGAAACATATTTATCACATTTTTTATTTAATCTTGTAGCGAATAAATCAATATCCGGTTTTTTGAAGTGTTCAACTATTTTGCTGAAGGCATGGTCAGTTAGCGCCCATTCTATATCAGGGTGTGATCGTCGCGATTCCACATCTGCCACTTCGTTATCTTGGGAGCTAATATATGATGCGAAAACATATATGTTTCTGTCTTCACACCATTTCCATATACTCCTTGTATTATCCGTTAAATGTGGGAAGCGTACACCACCCATTTTGTTTATATACGAAATGGCAGTTGTGTTATCAATACGAAGGAGTATTTGACAATCTCGTAAGTCTTTTGCAAACACCATCAAGCCAAAGTATGCCGCTAATGTCTCTAAATAATTGATATGTAAAGTTTTCTCCTTCTCACTCCATTTTCCATTAGCTCTATCCTTACCACATGCTGCCCCCCACCCTGTTTCGCTAGCATCAGAAAAGATTTCCATACAATAGTTATCGTGTCTTATTGGATTAACGGAACTATTCATGTGAGTTTTCCACCACTTTAAATCGTCATTAAGAGACTCAGGTATAGACATATAACTGTCATAATCTTCTGTTTTTAATAACGCAAGGTATTTACATCGTTCAATGTTCTTAGTATATAGCCAACCGTATTGGATGGCGGGGCAGGATGAGGCGAGTAGGCCAGCTAAGCGAGCGAATCGACGTATTGAGCATCGTTTTAGGTTTAAGAACTTTGTTACTTCTGTTTTTATTAAAGTTCTTTTTTCTTTAGTCAGGGTAATATGGTATTTTTTTGTGTCAATAATAAATCCTAGATACTTACAAACATTACTTGGTATTAAGACACTTTTGTCATAGTTTATAAGAAAACCCAAAGATTCTAATATAATTATTGTCTGTTTTATATTATGTTCTAAGTTTTTATATGAGTCAGCAATCAAACAAAAATCATCTAAATAAGTTGAGGATATATATCCTAAAGACCTGAGTAAACACATGACTGGTTTCATTAGCTTTTTAAATACTAGTGGGGCGGTGTTTAATCCAAAGGGGAGAACATTAAATTCAAACAATTTGTTGTTGAATGTGAAGCGAAGATATTTCTTAAAATTATCTTTTATAGGTAATAAAAAATAAGCATCTTTTAGATCAATTGTACACAAAAATGAACCTCAAGAGGTTTAGGATTTAAGGACAACATTAAAATTAATATCAAGATATTAATTTTAATGTTGTCCTTAAATCCTCCATTTTAAAATGTTTAGTTGTAATGAATTTATTTAGTGATTTAAGAGATAAAATAAAGCGATTTTTTCCGTTTGGCTTTGAGACTAAGAAAATGCTTGAGATGTATTGCTCATCACATGGAGAACATTCAGTGATTGCACCCGATTCTAATAATTCATCAATAGTAGTTTGCATGTCATTAAATTCATTTAAGGGATAGATTTTGGAGGATGGTATAAAGTCCTGTTTTGGAGTGGAATGAAAAGGTATAGTAAACCCATCTGTAACCCACGATAGTATTAGATTATCGTTGGTAATTAAACGCCACCTATCATGAAACGAAGCTAACCTGCCAGCTGTGGTGGTCTTATAGCGTACCTCATTTATCGGCGAGTCTGCGTGTGCGCGCGCGAGCGCTGCTGCTGCCCTGGCGGCGGCGGATGACGATAACGCGTAGCCTGTGGGGCTGGTGGCGGCGGCGGTGGCGCGGGAGCTTGGTATCGGCGTGGCTGAGTCATCACAGGCATCAATCTTCTCCCCGCTCCCGCCTGCCTCGCTTGTGGAAACGGAGGTCTCACATTTAAAGACCGAGGTTGGTTGACTCCAGGTTTAGGATGTGCTATCGTTTTCATTTCAGCTCCCGATTTGTAAACAGCTTTCGCTGCCTTTAGTGTGTCAACTAATTTCTCACCAAATAAATGACTGTCAATCTCTGTTGTAAATAATTGGTCTTTTATATCTTTTTTGATTGTAGATGTCACAAAACTTCGGCGAGACATCGACTCCTGATATTGAGAGTCGCACAAAAGTCTAGAGGCGTCAATAAGGTACTTGATTACTTCAGTGTCCTTGTTTTCACTACCAAATATCTTTGTCAAAGCCTGCCCGATGCAGGACAAAGCTACTGCTTTTTGATTTTGCTTGGTCTCAATAACTGCATCCTTTTTTACTAGCGTTTCTGATAATGCTGCTTTTATCTCCGGGTTCAGCTTAGGAGCCCCAAGTTTTTGGCAGTTTTGAGGTACAAAATATTTACCTAAAAGGTCCTTCTTAACCTCCCTGGGCAGTTCAGAGGTTACAATGTGCTCCCATCGGTCCGCCAGATCTGATTGTATTGGCGAGCTGTAGGACCTATTTTTTGTAGGATTATCACCTAACAGTTCGCGTATGCTGTCGTCTAAGGTGACAGAGCACGCTTCCGAAGTCAACGGCAGATCTGGATCGAGTTCTAAGTTTTGTGGTTCTAAGTCCACAATTTTTGGAGTACAGTCATTGTTTTGAGGTTCAGGTGTGATTAATCCAACTGTATTATCCTCATGGATGTCGACACTAACAACGATTAAGTCTACAGATTCCTCCGTTTGATTGTCTAAAATAGACAGAGAGAAAAAAAAAATGTAGGTAAATACCAAATTTTAGGTTATATAATTATTGAATTGTAGGTAACAGGCCTAAAAACTTGTACTCATTCAATTATGGTGTGGTAATATATATTACCGTTATTACAGTGAGGTAAGCATCCTTAATAGATGAACTCAGCACTGATTTTTTATAGGTAGGAATAATAAAATCAATACAAGGCGATAGTCCCACTAAACTATCCTCATGTATTTTGTTAGATAATGAAGGTAGCACTCTCAATGGAAGTGCACTCAACATAATGTTTGAATAAACATAAAACATCTACCAGTTAAATCATATTTAAAAGTTGTAATACTTAGTAAGTACCTTTTTGTAACGATAATCGTGTATCGGAACCGTTTGAAGACGAACTCGATGATCTTTTTTGATCTCGTTTTTTCAGCTTCTTTTCTAATTTGCGTAACTTTCTAAGTATGTAATCATCACTATTACTGTCCCTCCCTATGCTTACATTTAGGCATATTTATACGAGATAACACTATGAATTTGAAAAGTGAGGTGTTGAACGGCCGAACACTAAAACGTCAATGAAAATGGCGCGCACAGTGTTGCCATAGTAGGGGGATCGCTGTACATGAATAAATCAGGGAAAAAATGTTTTCTATTTATTATAACTTAATATTAACTATAGTGTATGAATGGCTACACGGTACGTGCTACTACAAGTACTCTAATCTCGAAGACGAAGCCTTCGTATAATTGAAATGGTCGCTACATATTCTAGCAGACGAATTTGGTAGCGAGAGCGGCAGCGGGAGCGACGAAGGATCGCAAGACAAGCTGCCTGCGGACGAAGGCAACTCGGGCGTCAGAGGTCGATGAACGACCTTGGATGCCGGCCTTGGATGTGACTGGTGGAGCCGCCTGTCACCCTGGCAGAAGCAGGCCGCGGCGGTGACGCACCTGGCGCGCCTCCCCGTTTTCCGGGGACGAGTTGGGGACTCTGTAGTCCCCACACACCCGAGGAGAGGGCCAGATCGTGAGAGATGGCCCTAGAGATATGCCTGTCAACCTCAATATCAGCAACCAAAACGACCCACAGGCGGCGTGTGTTTTAGTTCGTGTCCGACATAACCTCTTCCACCGGCTCCGGTGGGGAGGTATCCGTGGGGATTTTGCGCACGTAAAAATAAACAAAAGCAGACGAATTTGGTAGCCTGTTTTTGATGTGCAGGGCTTTAATCTACAACGCCTCTTTTCTTATCAGTAAGGAAATGTTGAGGACCTTTCTTTGTAGACTGTAATGCACTACTGGAGAGTTTTTGTGCTGTCGGTGGGAAGACCAAAAGCTTGTCCTGCTTTATCTTTTATTCAGACGGCACAAAACCTCTCTGTGCTTACAGGGTCGGCAGCGCGAGTGTGACTCCCTTGGTTTCACACACGTCCATAGGCCACGTTAACCACTTACCATCAGATGGGCCATGTTTTCTTTTTTTTATCTAGGACACGCCAACTTGACTTCACCTCGCCTGATGGTAAGCTAAAGGCAAAGTCTCAGGAAAGAGAGTCACCATTACAGACACGTGATATTGTTATAAAAAACAGACGAGAAATAAATAAAATAATACAAAAAAGTTAAACCGACTTCAAGAAACAAAATAGCATCTATTTTGTTTCTTGAAGTCGGTTGGTTTAACTTTGACCTGAAAAGCTAAAAATAAATGGATTTTGCCTCACTGTGTGTGTTCTACCGCCTGTACAATGGTTGGTGCTCAGATGAATTGTTTGACATGATGCCCGTAGCTACATTCTATCATCGCACCTCTCGCCATAGGCAGGGAATTCATCCCCACACATTGCGACCTGAGACGGTGCGCACTGTGCGGTATGAAAGAAACTTCATCCCACGCACACTCAAGCTGTGGAATGACCTCCCTGCTGCGGTTTTCCCAAGCGCCTACAATATGGGGTTCTTCAAGAGGGGCATCAGAAGGTTTCTTCATGGTCGGCAGCACGAGTGTGACACCCCTGGTGTTGCATACGTCCATAGGCCACGGTAACCGCTTCCCATCAGGTGGGCCGTGTGCTTGTCTGCCAACTTAGTGGTATAAAAAAAAAATACAGATTTATTTATCTGTTAGAAGTCGGTGCCCAGCCCGAGATGCCATATTATTTCAATTGATTCCATCATAATAGTTCAGGCACAAATGACAAAATAGGCACCGACCGAACAGATCAGCAAATCTGTAAATTCAGTTATACAACTTTTTATCCCGATAGGTGGCGCATTACAGCCGGTGCTGTATAAATTTCCTGCAAATTGCCCACCCGCTGTCATTCAGTACAATTACATAGGTGGTGTTTTTCACGTGCCCTCAGTGTACACGAGAGTTCACCGCGAAGATCGGCTATGTTAGTCATCTTCGAGCTCATCAGCGCCAAGCCGACTCCTAGTCGAAGTGGTCGCCATGGCCGAAATCGGTCGGAGGCATCATCATCATCATCATTTATACAATACGTTACTTGTCATTTGGCAAATATTATCAGAGAAAACATCAACATTAGGATTAGTACGTAGCAAATAATTAATTGATTCGACCGCCCTTGCAGTGGGGCAAGTGGCAGCCTGCAGCACGCGCCATGCTGTTGGCATCACAAGAAGGCGATATTGTCCGCACCCAGTGGCTCATACATAACTATCTGGGACAAAATAGTGAAGTTAAGCTTCACCGTATCGAAGTAAACGTCGTTTAGAAATCGCAATTAATTAAAACAATAAACAAATAATATTCTGACATCGTTGACTTTATTTTGACCACTAACTTTAGGTACTTGCCATTGTTATTGATATGTAGTACATTTTCTATTGTATTTCAATCTATTTGACATGATTATTGATAAGATATTGACATTTCTATTGTATTTTTGAATCCATTTGACATTACATTACATAATGATTATTGAACTGTTAGTGAAACTTTCATTATTATATGCTTCTCTGCTACTCAAAGGTTTGCTTGGAGAGAACTCATTTTGAGTTAAGCTCGCCTTTGTACATCTTCTTTGATGTGTTTTGTGTATGATCTCTGTACTGTGTGTGCAATAAATAATTAAATTAAATAAAATTGAAAGCAATTATGAATAAGCGTCTCCTTACGCATATATTTGTTTGCCGCTATATGGGGCAAAACATGACTGGACTATATAAACTATTACTGACCTATTGACTACTTTTGTATGTAGGTACACACATTGACCTGAAAAACCTGATTTAGATACCAGCTGCTTGACAGAAATGGCATTTAAAAAGAGACTGAATGAATTCCTCCTGGACACGTTTCAAGAATACATCTCTTTAAATGGCATGTAATAATAATATTTGTAAGTACGACGTCACAGAATAGGTACTACGTTAAATGTTCTTGTGATGATGGATGCGGTTTAAATTATGTTAAAAATATATAAAAAAAAAAATTAAAAAAAATTGTAAATAGCTCATCTGCCAACAAACTGCTGTACAGTTTGGCAGAGGTTCTGACTTTATAATAGTGTATTTTACTGTCATGAATATTTTTTTTAAATATAATAAGGAATCTATTTTATTTATTTTCTAACAATAATCTAAATACAATACAAAATATGTCCAATTATTATCTGCAATCATAGAGTTTGTCAATTGTTATGTCAAATCAAATAACCCGGCCCGTATCGTTCCCGGCGCAAAGGTGCCCATGACACTGGCAGCGTTGCCTCGCTGAATCGCGATGGCCATCCTCTGCCCCAGAAACGAGTCGGAGCGGGAGTCACCGCCTTGTTCGTGGATACGGCGGCCAATCTCAGCGATTAAGTCCTTCGCCTCCGACCCCCAACTGCCCATAGTCTCCTTAGCAATGGGCACAAAATAATACTGCGGCTCCATTGCGGCATATTTCATTTTTTTCTGCTCGCTATTATTTTATTTATACCCATAGTAAACAGATTGATCTGAGATGAACAAATAAAACGAAGAAAAAAAAAACAAGTTAATCATACTGTGTATTTGTCAATCATGTTCAAAAAAGTTCAGTTTCCAACTGTGTCTGTAGTCTGCATATTGTTTAAGATTGGACTAGTTCGGGTTTCTCTTAAAACGGGTTGACTCCTAAGAACCTGCTTCTGTTTTGTTCCATATTTTCCAAAGGACTACTTAGTTCAATGCCTTCTGCTTTGGAGTCGAAGCCGTTCCATTTCTCTGCCCATTTTTTGTACCTGAAAATTCAAACATGTAATCACGCATTTATCAGTAGTATCTGTAGGCAGAGGTGCGCCCAATTGAGCAATCCGGCTGGGGATGTACCTCCACCCTACAGAATACCGCGGTTATGATAACTTCATGTTGTGTTCCCGGCGGTGAGTAGGGTAGCCAGAGCTCACTGGAGAGTTTTAGTGCTGCCAGTGGGATGACCAAAGGCTTGTCCTGCTTCGTCCTCTACACTGACGGCACAAAATCTCTGTTCTTACAGGGTTGGCAGCTTGGATGTGACTCGACTAGTATCTCGATCACTCGATCATAGGTCATGGTAACCACTTTCCATCAGGTGGGCCGTGTGCTTGTCTGCCACCTAAGTTGTATAAAAATGAGCTTTAAAGGAATGGTAAACCACAGCTTATCATCGTGTACTCTGTGATAGCTTGCAGGTCATGTCGCGTCAAACAACCCACTCCGCATCGTTCCCGGCGCAAAGGTGCCCATGATGCTGGCCGCGTTGCCCCGCTGAATCGCAAAAAAAGAAGTTCATTATATATATATCTATTTATGAGTTTTTTTTTCTTGGTAGATGGGTAGGCCTTTGGTGTGGGATGCAACTTGCGTCGACACCCTGGCGCCTTCCCATCTTCCAAATACGATGGACTGCGCATGCGCTGCTGCTGCATTAGCGGAGACTCTCAAACGGCGCAAATATACTATTTTAACTGGCAATTATATTTTTGAGCCGTTTGGAGTCGAAACGTTGGGTCCGTGGGGTCCAAGCGCGCGCGCTATTCAAAGAAATAGCGAAGCGACTAATCGACACTTCTCGTGACCGTAAGGCTGGCCTTTACCTCGCTCAGAGAATTGGCATCGCCATTCAGCGTAGTAATGCCGCCTGCCTCTTGGGCACGGTACCAGTAGAGATCGATGGGGAGGAATTTTTCGAAGCCTAAAATTACAGTCTCCCTCTTTTTCTCTATTCCATTTTTGTAATAGAATAGAATAGAATAGAATAGAATAGAATAGAATAGAATAGAATAGAATAGAATAGAATAGAATAGAATAGAATAGAATAGAATAGAATAGAATAGAATAGAATAGAATAGAATAGAATAGAATAGAATAGAATAGAATAGAATAGAATAGAATAGAATAGAATAGAATAGAATAGAATAGAATAGAATAGAATAGAATAGAATAGAATAGAATAGAATAGAATAGAATAGAATAGAATAGAATAGAATAGAATAGAATAGAATAGAATAGAATAGAATAGAATAGAATAGAATAGAATAGAATAGAATAGAATAGAATAGAATAGAATAGAATAGAATAGAATAGAATAGAATAGAATAGAATAGAATAGAATAGAATAGAATAGAATAGAATAGAATAGAATAGAATATGTGTTATGGTTGTGCGATTATGTTTATAATAATTTACGTAAAGTATTTTAATTCATATTCCTTTACTTGTGCTTTTCTCTGTCTTTCTTTATGTTTTAGTACATCTTTTATCTAGTTTTATAAGATAACTACACCATATATCTTTTGTCTTGTCACATTACTGTCCATCCCAAGGTTGCCTGGAAGAAATCGCTTCAGCGATAAGGCCGCCCATTGTACATTAAACTGTATATGCACGTTACCTACTTGTCTCATCTGTAAATGTATTGGTGTACAATAAACTATTATCTATCTATCTATCAATCTAAAGGAGTGAGTGTACTGATGAGCTCTTCCAACTAATCCCACCATCTCCTTTCCTACATAGGACAACACGTGCAGGCCTTAGATGTCACACACACACACACTGTGCAGAATATACGAGCAAGAACCAAGCGGTTCGGAGACTCTTTTCTTTGCCGCACCACCAAGACTTGGAATTAATTACCAGCACACGTATTTCCTTTTTCCTACAGTCCCGGGGCTTTTAAGCGGGACGTGAAAAAGCATATGCTGTGGCCGCCAAGCTGCATGCCGCCATGCGCATGAGAAGAAATAGGGTGGTCCTAATTCTACTCTGCCGGGAACCACGCGGTTCGATTATTCAGTTTTGGCACATAAAGAGCACATATGAATGAATGAAAGAAGACTGTTAGACTTTCATTCATTCATATGTGCCCTTTATGTGCCAAAACAGGTGTATGAGGCGAGTGTGGATGATACCGTCGGAAGGGGAAGACATACTTGGACCAAATCGGGGAAGTTTTAGAAAAGGGGCAGGTCAGGAGTACTCTAAACAGACAAGCATGCATAAAGAATGTAATGAGAGTGAATCACGTGTTTCCTTCTTCCCACAGTCCCGGGGCCTTTAAGCGGGGCGTGAAAAAGCATATGATGAGGCCGCCAAGCTGAGTGCCACCATTGTAACACTTAGTGTCTGTAATGGTGACCCTCTTTCCTGAGACTTTAGTTTATCATCATGAGAGGTGAAGTCAAGTTGGCGTGTCCTATATAAAAGAAAGGAAACAGAAACTGTCTGATATCAGCTTTACAGTTGGTCTATAGTATGGTATGTTACGTTACGTTACGTTACTTTACGTTGCGTTATGTTACGTTACGTTACTTTACGTTGCGTTATGTTACGTTACGTTACTTTACGTTGCGTTATGTTACGTTACGTTACTTTACGTTGCGTTATGTTACGTTACGTTACTTTACGTTGCGTTATGTTACGTTACGTTACTTTACGTTGCGTTATGTTACGTTACGTTACTTTACGTTGCGTTATGTTACGTTACGTTACTTTACGTTGCGTTATGTTACGTAACCTACGTTACGGTACGGTACAGTACAGTTATAAATGATCCATACGTACCTTAGACTGCGTTTGTACTCCTCCTGCGCCGCGTCGAGAGTGAATTTTATTTTCGGTGTGTTGCTACTACCACTTGAACTGCTGCGCGCGCCCATGGCTCGTCTGCCACCCCCATAGATAGCTTTGTATTCTTCTATCTTTCTGTCTTGTTCAGCCTTACTCATCTGAAGCCACTCTTCTTCAGTCATCTCAGGTTTTAAATAATCTAAAGACCAATATTTTTTATATAAATGTTTGATAAGGAGGTAGGACACGGCGGTATATCCGCCCGATTGAGCAGTCCGACTGGGGTAGTGCCTCCGCCCTACAGAATACCGCGGCTATAATAACTTCGTGTTGTGTTCCCAGCGGTGAGTAGGGTAGCCAGAGCTCACTGGAGAATTTGTGCTGTCAGTGGGAAGACTAAAGGCTTGTCCTGCTTTTTCTTCTACTGACGGCACAGAAACTCTGTACTTACAGTACAGGGTTGGCAGCGCGACTGTGACTCCTCTGGTGTTACAGACGTCCATATGTCACGGTAACCACTTTCCATCAGGTGGGCCGTGTGCTTGTCTGCCAACTAAGTGGTATAAAAAAAAACAAAAAAAGTAGGCATTTGGAATAATGTGCACAACAACAACTAGCGCCATCTAGTAACGATCGAATAAAACACTTCTCTTAACACTCTCACCACCATACGGTCTGCCGGCCGCCCGTGCTTTTTCGAGTTCAGCACGCCTCACGCCACTGTATGTTGCACTAAGCGAGTCTAGCACGCCGTGCGGGCTGCCGGCGGCGTACCGCATCTTTCGCGCCTAAATGCATTAAAACTTCCATTCATATTAAAACAATAAACGATTCTAGCACGCCATACGTAATAACCAATCATTATCCCGCCGGCCGCCCGCGTGGCTTGCAACGGTTACACTTTTGCGTGCTTTTTGCTAAATATCGTCAATTTATTGAGTATTTCGCCAGTTGTGACACAGTTTTATCATTATGTCGGACACAGAGGATGATTTAGACTACCAGCCGTCTACAGACGAGGAATCGGATAGCATGAGCATGTATTCTGATGCAAGTTCGCCGGAAGAACGCGTCGAAGTACCTACTAACAGATGCCAACATATTTTACATTACGTTTCATTCCTATAAAATTGTTTTTTTATTTCCTTTATTAAACCCTTAGATTTAAAGATGAGCAATTATGTTTTTTAAAAGATTAATATGAAAATACGAGGTTACAGCGGACCGCATAGCTTGCCAGTAAAATTTAAGGGTGAGCCCGCAGGCCGCCCGTGTGGCCTGCTAGATTCGATGTAGCATTTACACCTCGGCGAGTACGATTGGACAAAGTTGCGAACGCCAGCGCACCGCACGGCCTGCTGCACTGGCAAATTCTGTATAAGAGTGGCGGTGAGAGTAATGTTTTCAAGTAGGACAAGTGAACTCATCGTGATGACGCTTGATCATAGGCAAATCTTCATTTTACAAGGAGGTGGGACACGGCGGTTTTTCCGCCCAATTGAGCAGTCCGACTGCGGAAGTATCTCCGCCCTACAGAATACTGCGGCTATAATAACTTCGTATTGTGTTCCCAGCGGTGAGTAGGGTAGCCAGAGCTCACTGGAGAATTTGTGCTGTTAGTGGGAAGAAAGGCTTGTCCTGCTTTGTCTTCTACACTGACGGCAAAGAAACTCTGTACTTACAGGGTTGGCAGCTGTGACTCCTCTGGTATTACAAACGTCCATAGGCCACGGTAACCACTTTCCATCAGGTGGGCCGTGTGCTTGTTTGCCACCTAAGTGGTATAAAAAAAAACGACGGGTAGCACTCCGGGAGTGCCGGCAGAAGTGAAAACTTGAATATTAATGTTGAACATTTTTGATATTTTGGAATGGTTAGAGAATAATTTTGTACGAATTGCTTTCATTATCAGTATAAAAGTACTATTATTCATGTGGTGGAATACAATATTAATTTACTGCGCTATCGTACACAAACATGACAATTTATATTACATTAAAAATTTAACATTACAATTATTTTACATTAAAAAGTTTATCACCGCCATCACACATGTGACAGTCGTGTGACATTCGCGCAAGCGCCCTGCGCCGCCTGTCCTCTCTCCATCCGTCTTACGAATTTTCGATCAGGTCACGTGTCCTGACGCGAGTTTAGAAATTTTTACCCATTCCAAAAAAGTACACAGCGCCGCTAAAGAAGTTTTCACTTCAAAAATAGGGGTAACAATCATTAGAAAAAGCGGGATTGTACATGCGACACGATTGTCTTGGAAGCATCCCTTTTATTTAATGTGCGCAAAGTCCCCGCGGATACCTCCAGGTTATGTGGACTCGAGCCGATTGAAACGCACGGCGCCTGTGGCTCGTTTTTCATTACAGAAGGTGAGGTAGACAGACATATGCCTCGCACCCGGACGACATAGGGCGATCTCTCTCTGGCCCTCCTCGGGTGTATTGGGGAAGTGCCTCCACCCTACAGAATACCGCGGCCATAATAAACTCCTTTGTTTTTATACCACTTAGGTGGCAGACAAGCGCACGGCCCACCTGATGGAAAGTGGCTACTGTGACCTATGAACGTATGTAACACCAGAGAAGCCAAACCTGCCACACTCGCGCTGCTGACCCTGTAAGCACAGAGTTTCTGTGCCGTCAGCGTAGAGGACAAAGCAGGACAAGCCTTTAGTCAACCTCCAGTGAGCTCTGAAAACCTCTTGTTGTGTTCCCGGCGGTGAGCAGGGTGCCTAGAGCTCACTGTAGAGATTTTGTGCTGTTAGTGGAAAGACCAAAGGCTTGTCCTGCTTTGTCTTCTACACAGGGTACATACATATAGGGTCAGCAGCGCGAGTGTGACTCTCCTGGTCTGCCGCCAAGGTGGTAGGTATGATAAAAAAATACTAACCATCTTCGGTGTCGGACTTTTCTTGATCCATTTCCATCTTTTCAAATTTGGCGATTGTCAAGAAAAAAAGCTCACTTTCCATTCTAATTTCATTGTAATCGCCTTCTGAAATCAAAGTTTTATGTAGAATAATATCATAATATACATACATGGATTTTGCCTCACTGTGTGTGTTCTACCGCCTATACAATGGTTTGTGCTCAGATGAATTGTTTGACATGATGCCCGTAGCTACATTCTATGATCGCACCTCTCGCCATAGGCAGGGAATTCATCCCCACACATTGCGACCTGAGACGGTGCGTACTGTGCGGTATGAAAGAAACTTCATCCCACGCACACTCAAGCTGTGGAATGACTCCCTGCTGCGGTTTTCCCAAGCGCCTACAATATGGGGTTCTTCAAGAGGGGCATCAGAAGGTTTCTTCATGGTCGGCAGCACGAGTGTGACGCCCCTGGTGTTGCATACGTCCATAGGCCACGGTAACCGCTTCCCATCAGGTGGGCCGTGTGCTTGTCTCTGCCAACTTAGTGGTATAAAAAAAAAAAAAAACACGCCTTTATCCCCGGAGGGTTAGGCAGAGGTGAATTAACACTCACATTTCACCAATAATCGAATTAGGTCCCACGTAATAGGGGATGAGCTTATTGCCGTCTTCCGGACATTATTGTTGACTCAAGCCTTGTATCTGTGCCTGAGTCTGAGCTGTATATATATGTGTGATGTTAAACAGTCTTAACTTGAACCGGTTTATTTTACGTGGTAATGCCGTTGGCCGTGGTAATGCGCCGTAGTAGCGGCGGTAAGGCCCATCATGGGGGAGTGGCTAGAGAGGCCACACGCCAGCCTCTCGTACCGTCTGACGCAGATGATCACCGAGCACGGATGCTTCGGCAAGTATCTGCGTCGGATGGAGAAAGAGCCAACGTCCGAGTGCCATCACTGCGACGCGAGCGAGGACTCAGGTCCGCACACGCTCACCGAGTGTCCGGCGTGGGAGACGCCGAGGCGGGAGCTTGTGGCGGCCCTGGGAGTGAGGGTTCTCACGCTCTCCACCTTGCTCGCGGCGATGGTTCGCTGCGCGGATGCGTGGGCGGCCGGCGCCTTCTTCTGCGAGCAAGTAATGCTCGTGAAGGAGGAGGCGGGGCGGGAGCGGCAGCGGGAGCGACGAAGGATCGCAAGACAAGCTGCCCGCGTACGAAGGCAACTCGGGCGTCGGAGGTCGATGAACGACCTCCGCCCCCCATGAGCGCCGGCCTGGGGGTGTCAGGTGGAGCCGCCTGTCACCCTGGCAGAAGCAGGCCGCGGCGGTGACGCGCCTGGCGCGCCTCCCCATTTCCGGGGATGAGTTGGGGACTCCGTAGTCCCCACACCCGAGAAGAGGGCCAGATCGTGAGAGATGGCCCTGGGTTGGCCGGGGTGCGAGGGATATGCCTCTCAACCTCACCTTCGGCAACCAAAGCGACCCACAGGCGGCGTGCGTTTTAGTCGGTTCGAGTCCGACATAACCTCCTCCACCGGCTCCGGTGGGGAGGTATCCGTGGGGATTTTGCGCACGTAAAAAAAAATGTTAAACAGTCTCATAAGATATCACAGTATAATGAGTAATCTTACATACAGTAGTATTTTTCATATTTTTTTAAAAGTAAAACATTTTTTTTTAGTAGGTTAGCAGGTTTTAGTAGGTCCAAATTCTTTTTTTTTTATACCACTTAGGTGGCAGACAAGCGCACGGCCCACCTGATGGAAAGTGGTTATCGTGGCCTATGGACGTGTGTAACCCCACAGGAGCCACACTCGCGCTGCCTACCCGGAAAGCACAGAGTTTCTGTGCCGTCTGTCCTTTAACACAGCAGGACAAGCCATTAGTCATCCCACTAACAGCACAAATTCTGCAGTGAACTCTGGCTACCCTACTCACCGCTGGGAATACAACACGAAGTTATTATAACCGCGGTATTCTGTAGGGCGGTCTACTTCGACAGTCGAACTGCTCAATTGGGCGGCAATACCGCCGTGTTCTACCTCCTATTAAAATTCTACTCTGACGGAAACCACTCTGCCACCTAAGTAGTATAAAATAATAATAATGTACATACGCATGACCTGATATCCCTGTACAATCACATTTGTTACGTGGTGGTGTCTGGCGGCGTTCATGGATGACTCTTCATATATCTCAGGCCGAGCGTAGTACCTAAAAAAAAGGGGATAGGATAAAATTTTAATCACACACACGACGAAATTTCCAACCCCACACCCGCGCTGCCGACCTTGTAAGCACAAGTGTGCCTTCAGTTTAGAAAACAAAGCAGAACAAGCCTTTAGTCTTGTCACTGACAGCACAAATTCTCCAGTGAGCTCTGGCTACCCTACTTACCGCTGGGAACATAACAAAACAAAACCACAGACATACCACGGACATTGCAACAAAATCCAATTAATTTTTGATTTCGAGGCAATGTTTTTGAAGTTCAAAATTAAAAGACTTATTGCAAAGTGAATCGTAAAAAAATTTAATGAAAATCTGTTCATTAAATGTTGGTGTGTATTGAATCGAAATAAAATACAATCATAGGAGGTAGGACACGGCGGTATTTCCGGCCAATTGAGCAGTCCGACTGGGGAAGTACCTCCGCCCTACAGAATACCACGACTATAATAACCTCGTGTTGTGTTGTGTTCCCGGCGGTGAGTAGGGTTGCCAGTGTTTTTTTTCTCCCTTTTGGCAAGTAATATTGTTATATGCCAATGTCAAGTAAATGTCTTTAGATTTATTAATGGCGAGACGCCAAGGTCAAGTTTTTGAAGTTACGGTCCTCAGTAACGTTGTGGGGACTTTACTAGAAGCTCCCTAGGCAGGTTTGGACCCAACACGAAAAGTCACAATTCATTGTAATTTGCCACTCTCCACACTTGTGTGCGTTGTCAAAGATATTATATCTAAAAATCCACCATTTTTTATACATAAAATCACTAATTCACACCAATTTCGGAAAATATAAATACCGCAATGCGCCATTCTTCATGTTGGCGCCAAAAGTTCCGTTGCCAGTGTTATATGATTTTATCAACGATTTAGCCAATAAGAATTCAGATTGTCGAATAGTTCCTATAAAAGTACGTCACACGCCCCCTAGCAAGATAGACGGACGACCTGAAAAAAGGTGGCTGGGAGAGACTGGATTCGGAAGGCGGAGGATCAGAGAAAATGGCGCACATTGGGATGTCCAGCAGTGGATTGCGGTGGGCTAATTAATTCATTGATTGACGTCACATCATAGAGCCAATAGAGCGCGCTAGTGTACATCATAGTCACTCACATCAGTATCAAAATAAATAACCGGGAACAAGCCAAAATAAAATCGCGCGTGGAAACAGTAAGCATCGTGTGCCGTGAACGTGTTCGAACTCGGGTTCGACTTCGTAGTGAAAGTGAAACCAATAGTAGTGCAGATACGCGTAGTAAAAGAACTCGAAAGAGGGTAGATCGATATAATTACTCCTAGGAAAAAACTTTTTCTCTAATAATAATAATAATAATAATCTTTATTCTTCATAAATTTACAAAATTAATACAATTTCTGAGGTCTCCTTTTAAGTAGCAAAGGATACTTGTGCCAGGAGACCTCGCTTCTACATAATTACAATAAATTAAACAATTCAACAGAGAAACAGGCAATAAACAGAATAAAGGCAATACAAACTAAATTAAGGTTAGTTATTAACGGGTTGAGTGTGTGAGAATGTGTGTGTGTGTGTGTGTGTGTGTGTGTTTGTGAGTGAGAGAGAAGACAAGGAGAGAGGAATAGATTTAACCCATATAGAACAGCAAGCTACAATCCTACGTAACCCGCACCTGGGATTGGTATGCCGGCTGTAGCTGGCACAGGCCTCTGTGCCTGTGATGAAGTGATAACCCTAAAAAGTCTTAGGAAAGGGGAATCAAGAGCGATTCCAACTCTTCGTAGTTACTGTCTAGGAGCCAGGACGTTAACGTCTTTTTGCAATCACGGTCATTTAGTTTATAGATATTTAGAAGCTTATTTATTTGGTTATATATGAAAGATGACAGCCAGGTATATTGCCTTTGAGCATATGTAGTCGTGACTCCTTTGACATACGATACTTTATGCTTGCGTCTTTTCTTTAAGATATGAGGGTCATAAGGTAATTTCACATGCACTTTAAGCGTTGCCTTCAGGATAAATAGTTTCCTGATAGTTAAAAGATTACAGGTAGCGTATAGGCTTTCGGTAGGATATCTGAAAGGTTTAAAATACATGACCTTGAGCAGGGATCTTTGGGCTCTCTCAAGATCAAGAATCAACGTCTTGCCCGCCCCACCCCATACAGGTATACAATATGTAATGACTGATTGGCCTAAAGATATATATATCTGAGTTACGAGGGTTTTTGTAGTTACGTGTCTTAAGGTCTTGAATAGCCAGATCAGCCTGCGTGTCCGATTCATGACCATTTCAGTATGTGCCTGCCAAGTAAGACGCTGGTCAAGCATAACCCCCAGATATTTCGTCTCCTTAACTTTATTGATTGTACTACAAGTACATTTGGTATTCAGTGGGATGTTACATCTGTGTATTCTTATTTGAAAATCTGGCTTAGGTTGGGCAGGGGAATATATTGTGAATGCGATGTAGTTAGTCTTCGCAGTGTTCAGTGATAAGAGATGAGAGTTCAACCAGTCCGCAACCTTAGCCAAGCCTTTCTCCGCTGATAGGCGAACAGAGTCCCATGTTTTACCAGTAAAGACGATGGCGGTATCATCGGCATACGAAAAAATACGTCCCTGCTCCAGATTCATTTTACATAGATCTGTTCATCGCCACTACTCCAGTTCCTCCGTTATCATGGTGCTTGCAACAGCGCCGAAATATCGGCAACTCAAAACAATGAAACATGTTAAATATCCCGTTTTTTTTGGTACTGACGCTAGTGTACATGTTAGAGAATTCCAAATTCAGACATCCTAGACGCATCATTGTGACATTGTTGGCCCCGACGATATGCGCTTACAGAATTGCACTGCAGAGCTCCCTGGAGAGTTTTTGTGCTATCAGTGGGAAGACAAGCAGCAGTAGAATATTTAAGAGTATTTATTAACATGGGTTACATGTACAATCTCGAATGTGTGTACTCACATGTATTCAGTGAACTTACTTGTATATTTTGACCATGTGATTAAATTTGTCAATAACTCCTGCCACGATTTGTCCAAGTATGTAACGCTTGTCATTTTTATAGTCCTTTTGTATATTATACAATAGAATACTTTTTATATATGTATCTGGAATAAATTGAATATAGGAATTAATAAAACACACACACACACTTTCTAAAACTTTGCGCACTTTCGTTTTTTTTTTATACACTCGAGAGCAATGAATCCGGGTCACTTAAAGAATCCTAAAAATCTCGGAAACTAAAAATGCTAGGTTAATGCAATAAATTGTATTTAATAGACAATGTAATACTCCTTAAATGAAGGTATTAAAACTTCTTAGTTATTGTAAAGTTATATCATAAAAAAATCAAATTTGAAAAAGGGCCACTTTCGAAGATGGAACTACGAAATTACAGCATTTGGTGTTGCTTTTGTTTGTAATCTGTCATTTATGTGGGTACATAAACCATGTTGATAGTGCTCTATATTCATTAATCAAGCTGAAATTATGTCGCTTACGCCTGAAGAATGCACCAGAATACTTACAATGCTGGAAACCGGCCGGAGTCAGCGCGATACAGCCAGGACTGTCGGTGTGTCGCTGTCAACAGTACAAAGAGTTCTCCGACGTTACGAAGAAACTGGTTCTAACCTACACAGACCAGGAACGGGCAGAACCAGGTGTACCACAGCACGAGAAGACCGATACTTGGTGAACACCATGCTTCGAAATCGCTTTCTCACAGGAACTGAACTCACCAATCAGTTTCGACGCCTCGGAGGAAGTAACCCAAGTGCATGGACAGTAAGACGTCGGCTTGCTGAATCTAACTTAAAACCCCTTAGACCTGCAAACGGCCCTAAACTGGAGCGTGGGCATCGTATTTCGAGACTAAGTTATGCCCAGAGCCACGTAAATTGGAGTATTGAAGATTGGTCAAAAGTTATGTTCTCCGACGAATCAAAATTTATGCTCTACAAGCACGATGGAAGACACAGAGTGTATCGAAGACCAAGGGAAAGATTCAAGCAAGCATGCATCGAAGAAAAAGTAGCCTACGGTGGTGGGTCTGTACTTGTGTGGGCCGGAATTTCTTCTGAAAGTCGCACAGAGCTGGTGATCATAGAAAACGGCTCTTTAACTAGCGTAAGATATGTGGAAGAAATCCTCAATGATCACGTTGGTCCATTTATGGTCAATTTAGGTGAGGATGCTATATTTATGCATGACAATGCCAGACCTCATACAGGTAGGATTGTGAATGACTACCTTCAAGAGATGAACATTACTCGTATGGAGTGGCCAGCGCGCAGCCCGGATATCAACCCGATCGAGCATGCTTGGGACGAGCTAGGCAGATGCGTAAAACAACGAAACCCTCCCCCAATCACGCTTCGTGAGCTCAAAATTGCTCTCACAGAGGAATGGGAGAATATTCCCCAAAATCGTATAAGGAACTTGGTGTACAGCATGCCAAACCGCGTAAACGCAGTAATGGAAGCACGAGGAGGCAATACGAAGTATTAAAATTCAAGAAAATCGTAATAAAGTTCAAAAATTTCATGTTTCCTATTTTTGTTTTAAGGAGAGATCAGCAGTTTTTTTCTTTATGTAATTTTGTGTTAATAAAATGTATGGTGACTCATATTTTTTTTACTTTCATTTAAGGAGTATTACATTGTCTATTAAATACAATTTATTGCATTAACCTATCATTTTTAGTTTCCGAGATTTTTAACATTCTTTAAGTGACCCGGATTCATTGCTCTCGAGTGTATAAGGAGGTAGGACACGGCGGTATTTCCGCCCAACTGAGCAGTCCGACTGGGTAAGTACCTCCGCCTTACAGAATACCGCGGTTATTATAACTTCGTGTTGTGTTCCCAGCGGTGAGTAGGGTAGCCAGAGCTCACGGGAGAGTTTTTGTGCTGTCAGTGGGACGACCAAAGGCTTGTCCTGCTTTGTCCTCTACACTGACGGCACAAAATCTCTGTTCTTACAGGGTCGGCAGCACGAATGTGACTACACTGGTGTTACACATGTTCATAGGTCATGGTAACCACTTTCCATCAGGTGGGTCGTGTGTTTGTCTGCCACCTAAGTAGTATAAAAAAAATAGTCCTTTTGTATATTAAACAATTGAATATTTTATATATGTATATAGAATAAATTGAATATAGGAATTAATAAAACACACACACACACACACTTTCTAAGACTTTGCGCACTTTTTTTTTTAGTATTATTTATTTTTTCTCTATCGTAATAAATGTGCATGTATTTGTTAGAAGTAAATTAATGAACCCTTAATTCTAAGAAATATACCTAATAATAAAGCTGAAAATAGAAGTAAAACCTTGCCTTTGTAAAACCAACAACTAGGAAAGACTATACTGGAGGAGCGGAATTTCCAAACACAAGCATCTATATAGCTTATACGGAAATTCTTGCAGAAATTACTTGTACAAAAATTGTGAAATGAAATAAATATTTTTATTTATATTATTTATTATTAAGAAATAAATTATTAAAAATAAAAAAATACCGACTAATGCTGAAAAGTTTGAAACAAAGATAATCGTGGCATGCGGTGCCCATTAATTTACATTCGGTTTACAATTATTTTGGAAATGTGATTCACCGGCCTGATTCGATATTTTTGTTCCTAAATTAGAAAGAAAGAAAAAAGAAAGAAAAAATGTTCATTGCGACACAGCATACAATACAAAAAAAAACACAATGCAAAAAGCGAAAATACAATAAAAATACAATATATTTTTATATACTATGGCGATGTGAGATGCCACGTCATTTTGATGCCAAATATGACATTTGACAAGTCAATGTCATATCTGTCAGCAGCAGGCCGTGACGTGTCACACAGCACACCGTGACGTGGCAGATTCTCATTTTTACACTACTTTATGTACTAAATAAAAACACAGGAGGTACTTAACCTCATCCACATACGAGTACACTGTGTCCACAAAGGATGGACACTCAGCATACACTGCGATGGGTATCTGCCATCACAGCACTGGTTTTCAGTGCCACCCTTACTTAACCTAAATAACTAATACATTTTTCTCATCGTCATGCAATAACGCTACTTGAAATCGAAGAAGACACTATAATCAGCTCTTGCTTAAGCACCAGAAGGTTGTATATCCAAAAAGTAAGTAGCATTTCCAACATTTTTCAATAAGACAATATTTCATCACACATACATCACAATATTTCTCTTGATAACATTCATCCTGATCGTTAGTCAGGCCACTATCACCTCACAGATTCTACTTACTGCCTAAACTCACATATGCTCTCAGGTCTACGCCATTTTGGAAATATTTAACAATTTTGGAAAAAATTATAGAAATTACAATCACCAAAATTTTAAATGTGGCCTCGGTGAAGCTTCATTCACGCGTCTCTACCTATTCGCTTAGGTGGGCTCGGTATTCGCAAAATTTCAGATGTTAGCTTACCAAGCATTCCAGTCGTCGGTCTACAGTACGGAAGAATCAACTAGACAAATTCTTGCACCTACACTAGTTGATTCTGAAGTACTGTATAAGACTGATGCAGTGAATGCTTGCCAAATTGCATGTCCAAACACCGATCTTCCAAGGAACCTATCCTTACAGCGTCAGTGGGACGGGCCGCTCTGCAGCTTAGTAAGCCAAAACATGCTCTAATTCTGGTGAGCGTGCTTGTTTACTGGCGGTTGGAGTGTGGGAATCGGGTCTTTGGCTACAAGCTCTTCCGTCATCTAACGTAGGGACTATGTTAGATGACACAAACCTTCTTCATCGCGACGTACCTTCGCTTAGGTGCGCCGTGTGTTTCTCCGCGTCAATGCCGTTGTGGAGAAGCAGTTGACCGACTCTGACATCATGGCTTGTCGTGCTGCAGGAGCGCTGGGCAAATTCAACAGCACGCCAGCCTCAACGACATAATTCGCCGTGCTAATGTCACCGCCGGTGTGCCAGCTGTGCTTGAACCAAACGTTTTGGTGCGCGAGAATGGCAAGAGACCGGATGGCATGTCATTAATGCCTGGTCAAATGGGTAGAACTCTGGTGTGGGACGCAACATGCGCCGATACCAATGCACCTACTCTTATACCTGGCACGGCTGGCTGTGCCGGTGCTGCTGCAGCTTCTGCAGAGGCTCTTGAGCGGCGCAAAAATTCCAATCTCATTGGTGATTATGGATTTATGCCGTTTGGAGTCGAAACGTTTGGGCCGTGGGGTCCGAGCGCCCACTATCTCTTCAGGGATCTTTCATCATCCTCTTTTTTTTATACCAATTACCAATACCAATTAGTTGGCAGACAAGCACACGGCCCACCTGATGGGAAGCGGTTACCGTGGCCTATGGACGTATGCAACACCAGGAGTGTCACACTCGCGCTGCCGACCATGGAGAAACCTTCTGATGCCCCTCTTGAAGAACCCCATATTGTAGGCGCTTGAGTAAACCGCAGCAGGGAGGTCATTCCACAGCTTGAGTGTGCGTGGGATGAAGTTTTTTTTTTTTATACCACTTAGTCGGCAGACAAGCACACGGCCCACCCGATGGGAAGCGGTTACCGTGGCCTATGGACGTGTGCAACACCAGGGGTGTCACACTCGCGCTGCCGACCAAAAATTTGCTTTCATACCGCACAGTGCGTCTCAGGTCGCAATGTGTGAGGATGAATTCCCTGCCTATGGCGAGCGGTGCGATGATAGAATGTAGCTACGGGCATCATGTCAAACAATTCATCTGAGCACAAACCATTGTATAGGCGGTAGAACACACACAGTGAGGCAAAATCCCACCTAAGGCTAAGAGGTTCCACACTACCTGTGAGTATGGGATTGTCAACCAACCTCAATGCCTGTCCTTGCAACGAGTCGAAGGGATCAAGCTAGTATGCAGGTGCTCCAGCAAAAAGGTGACAGCAGTACTCCATGTGAGGCCGGACCTGTGTTTTATAAAGAAGGAGTTGCTGCCCTGCAGTGAAGTACTACTTCGCCCTGTTGAGCACTCCGAGTTTTCTTGATGCCAACTTAACCTTGTCCTGCAAATGACTTCGGTATTGGACGACACTGGAGATATCGACACCAAGGATCCCGATACTCGAGGAGATGGTAAGCGGTGTGCCCAGGAATTGCGGCGCTACAATGAATGGGGTTTTCTTAGCACTGAATACACATACTTGTGTCTTAGTGGGGTTGAATTGTCTAGGTTTAGTCGTCCCCAATCGGTTACTCCAAAGAGAGTAGTCTCAATTTCAGACACAAATTGTTCGCGACTCTTCTCCACCTCGGACTGAGGGATATTTGCACGACCCGTGTAACACGTGTCTCCGGTACTGTCGTCCGCATAACAATGAATGGAGCCATCAGACAGCATGTCATTGATATGCAGCAGAAACAGCATCGGAGACAACACGGAGCCTTGTGGGACACCAGCGTTTATGTTCATGCGGTCCGAGCAGCTGCCGTCGACGACGGCTTGGATGCTTCTGTTGGACAAAAAGCTGGAGATCCATTCGCACAGTCCCTCGGGGAGTCTATAATATGGCAACTTCGCAAGAAGACCTTTGTGCCAGACGCGATCGTAAACCTTCGCTATATCGAGACTGACCGCTAGTGCTTTACCCCGACTCTCGATGGCCTGCGCCCACCGGTTTGTGAGATTCACAAGAAGGTCACCGGTAGAGCAACGGTGGCGAAAGCCGTACTGTCGATCGCTCAGTAGATCATTTCCCTCAAGTTATCTCAGGAGCTGTGTATTAATGACACGCTCCATTACCTTCCAGAGAAGGGAGGTGATAGCGATAGGCCTGTAATTGGTTGGATCTGTCCTGTCCAATTACACCAATTACAGGCCTATCGAAAGAAAGAAAGAAAACGAGTTTTCTTTCTTTCTTTCTTTCTTTCGATAGGCCGGTAATTGGTTGGATCTGTCCTGTCACCTTTCTTAGGTACAGGGTGCACGAATGCGGTCTTCCACGAGGTCGGGACCCGCCTTGCGGAGTGTGAGAGTGCGAAAAGACGTGTAAGTACAGGGCACAGCTCGGGGGCACAGAGTTTAAGCACCATCGCCGGTATACCGTCCGGCCCACTCGACTTCCGAACATCTAGGGACTTAAGCTCACGCCGGACCACTCGTTGCGTGATTTTAACTTCAGTCATGGAAGCACCACAGCTGGGAATTATGGGTGGTTAGGCGTTCCCGTCGTTCATAGTTGAGTTTGACGCAAAGAGATTACCCAACAGATCGGCTTTCTCCTTAGCGCCATGGGCCAGACTACCATCGGGTTTTTGCAGTGGTGGAAGGCAAGACTGGCAGAAGTTTCCCTCGGCAGCTTTGGCGAGCGACCAAAATGCTCGACTGCCAGATGGGTAGCGCGCAAGCCGCTCGCCAATTAATTCTGCCGATGAACTCAAACTTAGCCCTGGCCGTAGCTCTTTTACTAGATCTCGAGGCGGCATTGAACTTTCGCTTCACTTCAGCGATATGTGGATCTTTATTGGCAAGAGGCGTGGTCCAAGCCCTGTATGCAGATTGCTTGTGGTCTCTTGCTTCTCTGCAGGGCCTATTAAACCAAGGGCGTTTGCTCTCTCCTTTTGCAATCCAGTGATTCGGAATATAGCATTCCATACCCGCTAGGATCGCATCAGCTACTGCTGTTGCACAGGAGCTGGGATCATTTGAAGTGAGGCAAAGCCGCCTCCACGGGTACGACGCGAAGAATTCTCGCAGTCCATCCCAGTCTGCCGACTTGTAGTGCCAGACATGCCGCCATTGAGGTGGCCGCGGTGGTTCAAGCCGCGTGAAAGTCACTTGCGCCCGAACGAGGCTGTGGTCCGCAGGCCCCTCTTCCCCACTGGGCACTATGGGCACGTGCCCAGGGCCCCGCGATCGAATGGGGCCCCCTAGTTCCTGCCAGATTACCAAATGATAACCGATATTTAGGTATTACCGAAAAACATTAATTTTGAAAAATCTGATGATAATGACTTACTACAATACCTACGCTTATTATATTAGCTTTAGTTTGCCGCATGCGGATAGCTATACCTTGTACAACATAGCTTGAACTTTTTGACAGATGGGTCAGTGATGGGAAACAGAAAATATCTATTGGTGTACAAAATGTGTTGGCTAAATATGTGGCTGTATGTATGTTTTAAACTATTCAAAATAAATAAATTCATTCGTCAATCAATTTTATTGCACTAGACATAAAAACATTGGGTAGGTACCATTGTTTTCAGTTTTTCTATTTAAATTTTACTTCGAAGCAATAAAAACCACTTAAGACTTTCGGAAAATGCTTGAGTCCTTAACAGGTACTCTTATGTTGTGTGTCTATTCTTATGATTATTATCAATTTTTAATATTATTAAAATAAGAAAATATTGTTCGTCGTTGCAAAGTTATATCGATTGCAGATTTGACATCCGTCAAAAAGAAAGATCAAACTAATAAATAAACAGGGTATAAGTACTCCACTCTCTCTCAAAAATGAGTTTTTCCGATATTAGTATATTTAGGTTAATTTAAATACCTATATGTAAGTATAAGAATACAATTAAAAGAAAAATTATTAAATTAAAAAAAAAAGAATTATTTGATGCGGTGTGGTTTATGTCTTTAAGAAACCTATTCGAACGTCATTCGTAATACCAAAGACAAAAAAGGGGAATTCCCGACTCCCGATCGTCGTTTGACTTGACGAACGGGAATTCCCTTCAAGTATTTGTCTGCGATGTTGTGGCGTTTGTTTTGTTTGTAGTTGTTAGTTTGTTACTGACTGTGCTTGAGCTCTGACAAAAAAATAGTATTGTTTGATTAAATCGTCGTTTGTCTGTTTTGTGTTAGCGAATATTTTCGTTATAAAATTAATTAAATACTGAATTATAAAATGTCGAAACGGTCATATCCTAGTGGATCTGAAAAAGGGAAAAAAGCTCTACATCAGAAAAAAGTAATTGAAAAGTTACCAAAATTAACATCATATTTTACTACTACTACTGGAGAAACTTCTGTAAGTAGCAATCAACTCATAAATGTTCCACATGATGACTCAGCTCAATTACAAATTGCGGGAATTTCTAAACCTTCATGTTCCAATTTTGAAAAAGAGATTGAATCAGAAAGCGACTATTCCTACGACGAAAGTGCAACGACTTCAGTAACTTCACTAAAACCGACAACTCCAACTGTGTCAATTGAACAGCAGTTTTCCAACACAGAAGAATTAATATCGCACGATCCCGCCGATTATTTTCACGAAAAGTTTGTTGAAATAAATTGCGAAATTTTAATTCGGAAGGGACCAGTATATTTTCAAAATAAAGATTCTGACTTTTCCGAGGCATCCAGAACCTACAAAGATGGTAATAAATTAGTGACGAGATATTTCAACAAAGCATTATTTATTCGCAAATTAAAGAACAATGAAAGCGTCGAAAGAAAATGGTTGCTGTATTCGCCTTCCAAATGCTCTGTATTTTGTTTTTCATGCTGCTTATTTAACCCAACTGATGTTAATCTTTGCTCTCGGAATGGATGTAATGATTGGAAGCATATTAATCACATAATTTTAACACATGAAAATAGCCCAGCGCATACGCAATCTATGATGACTTATCTGGCACGAAGTAAAGCGGTTGGTAGAGTAGATATAGAGTTATTATCTCAACATCAAAAGGAAGTATTAGGATTACTGGAGAAACGTACTTAAACGGATTGTAGCTGTTGTAAAATTTTTGGCATCGAGAGGGCTTCCATTTCGCGGCGACAATGAAATCCTAGGATCTCCAAACAATGGAAATTATTTGGGTTGTGTGGAATTATTGAGTGAATTTGATCCATTTCTTGCAGATCACTTAAAAAAATTTGGGAATCCTGGAAAGGGTAACATTTCTTATTTATCAGCAAATATCTGTAATGAGTTTATTGAAGTAATGGGAAAACAGGTTCTAAAAAAAATTATAAATGAAGTTAAATCAGCAAAATATTTTTCCATAAGCGTTGACAGTACGCCCGATCTGTCTCATATTGACCAGCTAACTTTCATCATTCGATACGTAAAAGACTGTGCTCCTGTTGAAAGGTTTTTGAAATTTATACCTATTAAAGAGCATAAATCTAAGTATTTAGCGGAGACCATCTTAAATTTTTTAGAGATACATGATATTCCCATAAAAGATTGCAGAGGACAAAGCTACGACAATGCTTCAAATATGTCGGGAAAGTATAGTGGTCTACAAACAAGAATCAAGGAAAAATGAGAATTTGCCACCTTTATACCATGTGCAGGACATTCACTAAACTTGGTAGGTGTCCATGCTGCTGGGTGTGTACCGGAGGCATCACAGTTTTTTAAAATAGTTCAGAAAGTGTACAACTTTTTTTCGGGCTCTACCCACAGATGGAATATATTAACAGAACATTTAGGTTCAAAAAAAGTTGTTAAGAGTCTTTCACAAACCAGATGGTCAGCCCGAGCTGATGCAGTAAGTGCTTTGCATGGGGGTTATAAAAGAATATTAGAAGCTTTAATCACCATCGCAAACGATACTGAAAAGGCACGAGAAACAAGAGACGAAGCCCTTAGTCTGTCTAGAAAAATGGGAAATCTAGAATTTATTATACTGACGGAAATCTGGAGCACCATATTGGAAAGAATAGACAAAACAAGTAATTATCTTCAGAAAGAAACAATAACACTGGACGTTGCAACCAATTTGTTGACTTCACTTTATGATTTTATTACTAACCTCAGGGATAAATTTGATAACTTCGAATCATCTGCCAAAGAAAATAACCCAGAATCTGACTACAAAGATCTATCTCAAAGAACAAGACGTAGAAGCTCACGGCTGATTTTTTTTGATGGCTCTGCGCCATTAGTCCAATTGAATGGAAAAGAGCGATTCAACGTAGAAACCTTTCTCCCAATAATCGATACCTTGAGTGTTCATCTAAAACAGCGACAAAGTTCATATGAGACCGTCAGTCAACGTTTTAGTTTATTTTTTCACTTAAAAACTCTGAATTCCGAAGAGATACGACAAGGATGCAAAGAATTTTCTCAAATCTATCACGAAGATGTAAATGAAAAAGAGTTAGAAATAGAATGTCAACATTTAAAAGAATACTTAAAAAATGTTCAGAGTGAAAATGAAGCATCTAACAGTGTACAGGAAGTATATAATCTATTAAAGCAAAACAAAATTGAAGACACATTTCCTAACGTAGAAATTGCATTGAGAATATTTTTAAGTATGATGGTAACTAACTGCAGCGGAGAACGCTCCTTCTCCAAATTGAAACGAATAAAAAATGAATTAAGAAGTACAATGCTTCAAGAGAGATTAACTAGTTTGTCGCTGATGTCCATAGAATGTGACATTCTCAATACCATAGATTTTGAAGATGTGATTAACGATTTTGCTCATCTTAAATCTAGAAGGGTACCTTTGCAATCAACATAGAATTAATCTAAGGATTTTATGTTAAGCGAGTTACTTTTGTAGATTATTTTTTATATTTCCTATTTTTTTATAGTTAGTAACTAAATAAAAATAAATTTAGAACCTTGTTTGTCTTTCTTTATCTATTGTAACTAAATAGTGTTTTCTCAAGGTCCTAGGGGCCCCATGATCCTAATGTGCCCAGGGCCTCAAATAGTTTAAAGACGGCCCTGGTGGTCCGAAGTACCAAGTGGTGCTTCCACAGTTACTGAGTATTCGTCCGGGCGCGAAGTCAGCAGAAGGTCCAGTATAGAGCTTCTGTGGGTCTCTATTTCTGGTGTTCTAGTAATAGAATGCACCAGTTGAGAGAATCCGGAGGTCAGTGCAAAGTCATGAGCAGCCCTTCCCGCAAAATCAGTTTAGGAGACCCCAGCTACTCTACGTGGTGAGCGTTGAAGTCTCCCAAGAATACTAAATCCGCGGTAGGGTATTGCGCAATTATCTTGTCCGCAGACCGCTGCAGATGCTCAAACAATTGAGCTGTACCCAAGTCACCGCTATGAGACCTGTAGAGGCACGCAAAGATACGGGTGTGGCCACCGTGATCCGTACGTACCCAAAGAGTCTCAAAGGCCTTGAAGACGGCGGCAGCAAATATCATCCCGGACGTACAAGCATACCCCAGCGCGACTCAGGAAGTTATGCTCGAGTTTGTACCCGGGGTACGTTAAGTAGGCTGTATCGGCTGGGCATGATATTTGAGTCTCCGTCAGAAAAAACAAGGTGGGCTGCGCGGTCTCTAAATGGAGATGAACCGCGTTGAGATTGGTGTGTAGGCCCCTGATGTTACAGAAATCCACATGTACTCGTACTGTGGACGATGGTGCCGCTGTGGTAACGTTTTTCTTGTTTTTTCCTTTCATGAGCTATGTGGGGGGTGTGGGTGAGGAAGATATAGAGAGTTTCTGTGCTCCCAGTGCAGAAGACAAAGCTAGGCTTCGTACCACCATAGACAAGCTGGGGTTGTGTGACTGGCTGGCGCGGCGAGCGGAAGGGCCCCCGGTCCCCTCCCAAATACTGTAGCCGAGTCCACTCCGGTTTCCTGCTCCGGCACGACTACAGCATCGGGTACTTTACACAGGCTGCTGGTTCAGCCTCCTGAGGCGGAGATTAAGTGATCCCCAGGTTCGGGCGCCGTACAACCTGCGGGCGGCCAGCGGATAACCGTTTCACCGGATCTCCCTGACCGCCGCGCCAACATTTCACGCCCCTACAAGTCAGTGGTGTCAATTTAAGCCTACGGTCTTTCCACTGACAGCACAAAACCTCTCCAGTGAGCTCTGGCTACCCTACTCACCACCGGGAACACAACACAAGGTTATTATAACCGCGGTATTCTGTAGCGCGAAGGTACGTCCCCAGACGGACTGCTCAATTTGAGACGGGAGATACTGTCGTGTCCTACCTCCTTTTCTTAGGTCAGAGAATAAGCATTGCCATACAACGTGGCAATGCTGCCAGTCTTCTGGGAACGCTACCACAAGAGGATACGATGCGGAGGAATTCCACGACGCATTTTAACTTTTGTTTCATTTCATTTTTATTTTTTATTCATGTATATATTATAAAAGATTTAATTAATCATGATATTATATTAAAAGTAGGTAGTTAGTTAGTTAGTTACATAGTATAGATTAGATTTTAATTTAACTAAACTCTATTTATTACGATTTGTACAATACATAAATAATCATAATAATAATAAAAAATAAATTATAAGATGTGTAGATAAATATACATAAATAAATAAATATTCCACAAACGCTACGCACGCAACGCATTCTACAGAAAGCTATCTAGACCCATGGTAAGCATAGCTTAACTAGCTTGTGTTATGGGATCTAGAATGCGGATAAACATGCTTAGATACTTTTTTGTAAATACATACAAATTATACACTAGCACCGCGCCGCGGTTTCACCCGCGTAAAACCTAATCCCATGGGAATATCGGGATAAAAAGTAGCCTATGTTACTCATGAAGAATGTAACTTTCTAATGAAAAAAGAATGATTAAAATCGGTCCAGTACTTTTTGAGTTTATTCGTTACATACAAAAATACAAATCTTTCCTCTTTATAATATTATAGTTATAGTATAGATAGAATAGACATAGATAGACCAATGCAAATATACATATTCATGCATACAAATATTTGCACAGAGCGGGAATCGAACCCGCGCCCCGAATGCTCTACCGCTACGCCACGGAAGTCGTCATGTGAATATATAGATGTAAAATGTCAGTATAGATATTTAATCATGTATGTACCTCTTAAGAGTTCGACTGACATATTCAGTACATGCTGTGTCAACTCTTTCGTCGCAAAAAACTCGTCCTTAAGTGGCTCCGGCTTGATCAGCTCATATGTACCAAACCATGGTGCAATAGAATTTTGGTATATTGGGTGATCGTACTTTGTATACCGCCCTAGAATTTCTGGATATATGACTACCACTGAAATGTATAATGTACTTCATTATATCTTTGTATCAAATCTTCAGAGGGATTTTTTCTCTCATATCTTCAAAAAAAAAAAGTGGACGGTATGCCCGTCCGAATTGAGCACTCCGACTGGGGAAGTATCTCCGCTCTACAGAATACCACGGCCTTTTTTTTTACGTGCGCAAAATCCCCGCGGAGCCGTTGGAAGAGGTTATGTCGGACTCGAACCGACTAAAACGCACACCGCCTGTGGGTCGCTTTGGTTGCCGAAGGTGTGGTGGACAGGCATATCCCTCGCACCCCGGCCGACCCAGGGCCATCCCTTACGATCTGGCCCTGTTCTCGGGTGGGGGGACTGCAGAGTCCCCAACTCGTCCCCGGAAACGGGGAAGCGCGCGACAAGATCGACAGGCGGCTCCACCTGTCACCCCCAGACCTGCCCTCATGGGCGGCGGAGGTCGTTCATCGACATTTATTTTGTTCATATTTATTTATTTTTGTTTTTTTGCATGTTTAGTTAGGCACTCTTCTTGAATTTGATTTTGTTTTGTAATTTTTGTGATCAGCCATTGGATACAGTGTTGTGAAAAAGAAAAATCTATATGTACATCGTAGTAGGTACCCACAGGACAGGCTTACCTTGTGTGAGGCCACTGGATATGGATTTGTGGTAAGGGTGTGTTATGGAAATAAATGAATTTTATTAAAAAAAGAAATTTTTCTCTTGTTGAGAGGTGTTTCTATGCGGTTGACGATTTTATGAAATAGGTATTATTTTGGATGCATGCAAGGACATTTATCTCTCTTACATTTTTTTTTTGCTTTCGGTTTTTTTTGCATCCATAGTAATTTTGATATTTATTGGGTATTTTTCTTTGGACATGCAACTTTGATACTTTAATTATGTAATTTATTATTTGTCGGTCTGTTTATACAACATATATTTACATATTCAGTATCAAAATAAACGGGATATTTACCATGTTTCATTATTTTGAGTTTCCGATATTTCGGCGCTGTTGCAAGCACCATGATCACGGAGGAACTGGAGTAGTGGCGGTGAACAGAGAAATTATTTTTTCATAGGAGTAATTATATCGATCTACCCTCTTTCGAGTTCATTTACTACGCGTATCTGCACTACTACTGGTTTCATTCTCACCACAAACTCGAACCCGATCTCGATCACGTTCACGACATACGATGCTCACTGTATCCACTCGCGATTTTGTTTTAGCTTGTTCCCGGTTGTTTTGCAAAGACGGACCACTGGATGCCAGACGTTCGGCAGTTGAAACCCATCCTCACGATTGAAATTTTTATACTTTTTGATTTTAATCGCTTCCCTAACTAGTCTTGGTATACAGTGGCGTTCTGTCCAGAGCATCTGAGTGAGGGTTATGTAGCTCGATCCAGTGGTTCGTACCGTCGCAGTGGGTTGCCGAAATATCGGAAACTCAAAATAATGAAACATGGTAAATATCTCGTTTATTTTGATACTGATGTCAGTGACTATGATAGTTTAAATAACTATATCTATTTACATATTGTTTGGATTATTGTATACTGCTTTGTTGTTTTTAGATTAACATTTTTAATACAATATAACATTATTCGAGAAATAAATGAATATGAAAATGAATAATATTTGCTTAATGTTTCGCCGTGGTTACACCAGCCGTGGTCACAGACTGACTCTTCTGTTAGCCTGTGACCACGTAGATACATGTACTCATACCATGATTGCGTTAATTCCCGTACCTAAACATTATTGTAGGTATATCAAATATATGCGCGTGCGCTTAGGCCTCGATTCTCTTTCGGCTAAGGGTCAAGATATATAGATATATGGGTAAACTAACTCAGAAAAAAAATTCACTCGGAACTTGATATATTCGCTAAAATAAATAAACTATAACTATAAAATAAAATAAATAAACATAGGTATGTTTTTGGTTTTTCTTGGCAAAAGGCAAAGTCTCAGAAAAGAGGGTCACCATTACTTACACATACCATGTGACAATGGTGACACTCAGCTTGAAGGCCTTATCATATGCTTTTTCACACCCCGCTTAAAGGACCCGGGACTGTAGGAAGAAGGAAACATGTGAGCTGGTAATGAATTCCAGGCCTTAATGGTGCGAATGTTTTTGAATAATTATTAAGTAGGTACTTAGTGTTATTTATTCTTCTTGGTTTTTCTGCACAAGTTTTTTTATTGCAATTCAGACTTTGATTGTATAATCTTAATTTCATGATAATCTCAACTGTAATCTGTGTTTTGTAGAAAAAAAAATTAAAACTGTACGAAGGTTGAAACTTACATATTGTGAATATCTTCAAACTCATTGCTATATTTTATTTTTAAATTAATATTTGGGTTTTTGTAATGTTGGCAATCTAATAATAATGAACATTAATTATTACACGATAATAATACTTTCAGCGTAATAGATGTGTGAACGAAAACTATTATTATTTTTAATTGATTTTAGACGTTTTTAATACACGTTTTTCAGACACGTGACCGCCATTTTCGGGTTTCGTATTTCAAAAGGATAAAAAAGGCTTGTCCTGCTTTGTTTTCCACACTGAGAGCACAACAAATCTCTATTCTTACAGGGTAGGCAGAGCAAGTGTCACTCCCCTGGTGTTGTAGGTACACGTCCATAAACCACGGTAACCACTTTCCATCAGGTGGCCCGTGAGCTTGTCTGCCACCTAAGTGGTATAAAAAAACGGTGAGCGACATTACGATGGTCAAGGGCGTGCTTGAATTACCAAGTGTTTCTGTGCCGTCAGTGTAAAGGACAAAGCAGGACAAGCCTTTAGTCATCCCACTGACAGCACAAATTCTCCAGTGAGCTCTGGCTACCCTACTCACCGCTGGGAACACAACACGAAGTTATTATAATCACGGTATTCTGTAGGGCGGAGGTACTTCCCCAATCGGACTGCTCTATTGGACGGAAATACCGCCGTGTCCTACCTCCTATAACCGTGTCACAGGATCGTCATAAAAGTAGCTAAAAATCAAAAATTTCCCATTTACTATTTGATTTCGAGGAGTTCTCTGGTGTATCTCCGGAGTCCAAGGTCGATATCCAGACGTTCAATACCGAGGCGAAGTCAAGGCGTGACCTAAATCTACCGAACCAGCGAAAGAATCATTTTCCAATGGTTTATTTTTACATTATTTAATATTTTTATATTATTTCTTGACATACCTAATTGTAAAATTTTGACGTTCATATGTGCTCTTTGTGTGCCTAAACTGAATAAATGAAATACTTTGATAAATAAAAAAAACATCTATCTACTTCACAGTACGCTGTTACGGCTGCTGGGGTCTGCGGTTACGACGTCTACGAATTCGTACTAAAGCAAAGATGCTGAACCATTTTAAAATTACCAATCATACCTGACAGATTATTTTGAAGTTTTATGTTAAAATGTTCCATAAAAATGTTATAAAAAGCTAATGAACATCACAAATAAACCGCTTCATAACATTTAAGTAGTACTTTTAATATTGAATACATTTTTAAAAGAATTTTGATAAAATAATGTGGCGGGGTCCCCGAGGCCCCAGTAGTATTTACAGTTTAAATACTAAGCCATTTCTACTGTCACTTGTTGCGTTTACTTGTAAGTTTTTTTATTTCTGCTTCATCCCAGTTGCATCCAAAGAGTTCACCTCGGAGTCTGAGGTCCGCTTTAGTTAAGTATATAGGAGGTAGGACACGGCGGTATTTTCGCCCAATTGAGCAATCCGACTGGGGAAGTACCTCCGCCCTACAGAATACCGCGGTTATAATAACTTCGTGTTGTGTTCCCAGCGGTGAGTACGTTAGACAGAGCTCACTGGAGAATTTGTGCTGTCAGTGGGATGGCTAAAGGCTTGTCCTGTTTTGTCACTGACGGCACAAGTAGTCCTTTCCCAAACTCTAGTCCATCTCTTGTTCAAATTTCATCAAGATTGGTTCAGTGGTTAGGCGTGAAATATAATAATAATAATAATAATAATAATAATAATAATAATAATAATAATAATAATAATAATAATAATAATAATAATAATAATAATAATAATAATAATAATAATACATAGATAGATTAAATGCTAACATTAATATTCACATATTACAAAAACAAGCAGCCATTCACACTTCTACTATAATAAGTAAAGTTCTAGGGGACACAGTATTTGTAAATTCAGGGGAATCCGAACCTCCTTTTCCCTGAGGGTCTCAGGGCGGGAGTTAGGAAAATACCAAGTGTAAACTTGAGAAAAAATCTTTTTTTAAAACCAATAATAATTTATTTCTAAGAATATGGTACATTGAGGTCTTTATGTTATTTCACTTGTTCAAACATATTCTACCATACCCTGGTGTAGAAATATTAAATTTTATAATAATAATATTTAAGATTTACAATAGTAATGTCAAATATGTCACTCATGCAATCAATTAATTATTTATTTCTATTACGTTTTACAATAATAATTTAAATTTTACGATAATAATATCAAATATATCACGCATGCAATCAATAATTATTTATTTTATTAGTCATTTATTTGTTTTACATCAGTCAAATGTCCTTAAAATTAAATTTGCTATCCATATATTCCCTCACTGAATAAAAACACTTATCTACTAAGAAATTAAATATGCTGAATTTAAATTTAGTCATAGGTAGCGCTCGCACACCAACTGGCAGTTTATTATATTTTTATAGCCATACAATATGCATTTGAGGAATATAGATGTATTCTTTGCTGGGGCACTAAAATTTTATAAGGATCTCTACTATTTGTCTTTTTCAATATGTCATCATGTACTTAGCGGAAACATTTGTGGATATTTCTTCACAAATAGGCACATTTCATAAATATAAAGGCAAGGAAATGGCAGAATTCTTAGTTTTTTGAAGATTGGTTTGCAGTGTTCTCTAACACACTTCTTCTGTGCCAGAAGTACACTCTCTACTTCTACCGAGTTACCCCATACAACGATACCATATCGTAGCACTGATGAGATGTATCCATGATACGCTGACAGAGCTGTCTCTCTGGAAGCTATCTGTCTCAATTTCCTTAGAGCGAATACAAACTTGTCCACTTTTGCACATACATTTCCAACATGTTCTTTCCAATTTAAATACTTATCTATTGTTATTCCAAGAAACAGAGTTGAGTTGACAGGTTTAATAAATGTATTGTTAATATTGATATTTGGTGAAGCGCATTTAGAATTATATGTTTCAAACTTAATTATTTTAGTTTTATCGACATTAATCTGTAAGTTGTTGTTTTGTAACCATTGTATTGCCCTATTTAACTCCTGATTAGTTTCAGTTTCTATGTCAGATTTATTTTTACACTTAATCATAAGTGTCGTGTCATCAGCAAAGAGTATACAGTCATGCATAATATTCTTGCTGAAGTCATTTATGTAAATGAGGAACAGTAAGGGCCCCAATACACTCCCTTGAGGAACACCGCAACTATTTATTTTTAATGTTGATGTAAAAGTTACCTCTGTGTTTTTTACTATTTTTGTTATCATTTTTTTTTTTTTTTTTATATAGGACACGTCAATTGTACTTCGCCTTGCCTGATGGTAAGCTGAAGGCAAAATCCCAGAAAAGAGGGTCACCATTACTTACACATACCGTGTGACAATGGTGACACTCAGCTTGACGGCCTTATCATATGCTTTTTCACGCCCCGCTTAAAGGACCCGGGACTGTAGGAAGAAGGAAACACGTGAGCTGGTAATGAATTCCAGGCCTTAATGGTGCGACAGAGGAAAGAGTCTCCGAACCGCTTGGTTCTTGATCGGATGTTTTGCACCGTGTGCGGATGACATCTAAGACCTGCACGCGTTGTCCTGTGTAGGAAAGGGGAGGGTGGGACTAATTGGAAGAGCTCATCAGAACACTCCCCATGGTACAGACGGTAAAATACAGCCATGGACGCAACATCTCTACGCAGCTGTAAAGGTTCTAGGGTGTTCGTGATCTCGGGATTCCCAATGATGCGGATCGCACGTCGCTGCAACCTGTCGAGAGCATCTAGTAAGTACTTTGCTGAACCATCCCAGAGATGCGAGCAGTACTCCACACAGGAGCGAATTTGTGTCTTGTATAGAAGACACCGCTGCTCCGGCGTGAAAAATCGTCTCACTCTGTTCAGGACTCCGAGTTTTCGTGAGGCTGTTTTGATGATGCTTTCGATGTAGTTTTTGTTATTCAGGTTGCAGCGAACATCCATACCTAGGATATTGAGATTGTCCTGCAGCGGCAGTGGCGTGCTCTGAAGAGTGGGGAGGGGAAGGAAAGAAGATACTTTTGCTGTAAACGCACATGCCTGCGTCTTCTTGGCATTGAACTCAACCAGGTTCTCAGAGCCCCATTGAGAAATGTGATTCAGGACCCCGTCAAGCTCAGTGACAAGAAGCTGCCTTTTCTCTGCGATATCTGACTGCTTGGCCGCTGGATGTCCATGATAACTCCCATGTAAAGTGCTATCGTCTGCATAACAATGAACATTGCCGGTAGACAGCATGTCGTTGATATGCAGAAGAAAGAGAGTGGGTGATAAGACGGACCCCTGGGGCACGCCAGCATTAACCTGCAGAAACTCCGAAGCTCGTCCGTCACAAAGGACGCGAATACGGCGCCCCTGCAGGAAGCTAGCAACCCAGTTGCACAGCCCAGAAGGCAGACCAAAGGCAGGTAGCTTAGAAAGAAGCGATTTGTGCCAGACTCTATCGAAAGCTTTGGCGATGTCAAGACTAATTGCCAGTGACTCGCCGTGTTTGTCCATAGCCTCACCCCAAAGATGGGTAACGTATGCTAGAAGATCACCCGTTGACCGTTTCGGTCTGAAGCCATATTGCCGGTCATTAATTAAGGAGTGATCCTCTAGGTGCCGCATGAGCTGTTTGTTAATTATGTGCTCGAACACTTTGCACAGCACTGAGGTGACGGCTATGGGTCGATAGTTGGCTGGCTCCGAGCGATCCCCCTTCTTGGGAATCGGCTGAACATTCGCCTCTTTCCAAGGCAAAGGCACTGTACCCGAACTGTAGGATAGCCGGTACAGGCGCGTAAGCATTGGAGACAACTCCGCTGCACATTTTTTCAAAACTACCGCTGGAATACCATCCGGACCACTGGCTTTCCGGACATCGAGTGATTGCAGCACTGCACGGACATCGCGTTGCCTGATATGGATATCAGGCATCGCGTGGTCACTGTCGGGTAGTGTTGGTGGCTGGGTACCACAATCATCGATTCGGGAGTTGGCCGCAAAGAGATTAGCCAGCAGATTTGCCTTCTCTTGCGGCTCATGGGCCAGGGATCCATCAGGGTTACGCAGCGGAGGCAGCGAAGGCTGACAGAAGTTGGCTTGCACGGCTTTAGCCAGTCGCCAGTAGCCACGGCTTCCCGTGGGATGCATCACTAGCTCTTGACCAAGCCGCGCTATGCGCAGGGCATCCGCTCTGACATAGGCCCTTCTACAGACCTTTGTGGCTCTGTTGTACGCCGCCTTGAAGTGGCCCAGATTGGGATGGCGCGTGGCGCGCGCCCTTACCCAAGCGCGGTACGCAGACTGTTTTTGTTCAACAGCTTCCGCGCACTCGCGCCCGAACCAAGGGCGCACCCCGCGGTCACCGGTGACATCGGTGTATGAGATATAGTATTCCATACCCAGACCGATCTCACCGGCGACAGCAGTAGCACAATCCGATGGGTTCTTACCTTCAAAGCAGCGCTCAACCCACGGGATGGACGCAAAATAGTCACGAAGTCCATCCCAGTCCGCTGACGAGTAGTGCCAGAGACGCCGCTTCCCCCGCACTGGTCGTGGAGGCGCCATAATAGGCACCGTGGAACAGACCAGGCAGTGGTCAGAGTTGCCTAACGCGGCTCGCACCGATACACTGTACCGGTCCGGATCACTCGTCAGCAGAAGGTCTAGCAGAGAAGGTGCTTGGCCCGACCTTCTTGGTATCCTAGTGATCTCGTGCACCAATTGGGTCAGGCCGTGTGCCAGAGCAAATGCGTGGGCGGCTCTTCCCGCATGGTCTGTTTTGGAGGAGCCCAACCAGATCTCGTGGTGGGCGTTAAAATCCCCCAAAAATACCATTTCGGCATTCGGAAATCGCTCCTGCGCATCATCTGCCGCCTGACTCAGATATTCAAAGAGTCGAGTTGTCTCAGCATCTCCTGTATGGGAACGGTAGAGGCACACATAGATCTGACTCGTAGGGCCATGGTCTACGTGTACCCAAAGGACGGAGAAGGATGGGTCCTCTAGGCAGCGCAAACGGCGACAGCAAACATCCGCCCTAACAAACACGCACACCCCGGCTTTTGCACGAAAACTTTCCTCAAGAACATAGCCAGGGTAGAGCAAGTAGGTCGTGTCGTCAGGGCGGTGTATTTGCGTCTCCGTTAGAAAAAAAAAAATCATAGTGCACTGTTGACGATTTGAGAGATAACTTTCCAACCAATTATAAGCGTTACCTCTTATTCCGTATCTCTCCAGTTTGTTTAGTAGGCGGTTGTGTGGGACGAAGTCAAATGCTTTGCTCATATCTAAAAAGGTAGATAGCACTGACATCTTCTTGTCTAGAGCTTCAGTGACTTGTTTTACAAGCGAAAAACAGGCTAATGCTGTAGAGCTGTTTTTTCTGAATCCAAATTGATTTTCTACTAGTATTTTATTCGTCGTCAAGAAATTATTAAGTTTTTGAAACATGGCTTTTTCAAAAATCTTTGAGAAAATGGGTATTAGGGTTATTGGCCTATAATTACTAATGATTGTGGGGTCTCCCTTTTTAAATAGTGGTTTTATGATTGATAATTTCAATTTAGTTGGAAAAATTCCATCTTCAAACGATTTATTAATTAGGTGGCTCATGGGCATGGCTATACTTTTTGCATTATGTTTGATTAATTTCGTAGTTATTTCGTCATATCCCGTAGCATTTGTGTCGTTTAGTGACCGTATTATTTTTATGACGTCGTCCTGACTTACCGGAGTTATGAACATACTTTAAGAATAAGAATAAGAATCTTTATTTCCTAGAATATGGTTGGTTACAGGTGTTGGGGTGACTTAGGATATACAGCATATTCTGCCATTTGTGGCGTGCAAATACTAAAATACTAAATTTCTATTTCCTACCAGCTTTATTACATGCATATTTATTTAATGTCCGAATCTACTACGAAGATATAATAATTGAGAAAATAGACTTTATACATTTAAAAAATTGTCATCAAAATATTCCATGATGTTGTAATAGTTCTTGTTACTTAAAAATTCACAAAATTTTTTGCGGAATAGGCTCATCGGTAATTTCTTAAGACCATCAGGCACATTATATATAGGTTATATATTTTAATACACATGTAGTAAACATTATTTCTAAATATTTCCAGATTGATTTTTGGTATTTGAAACCTGTCTTTATGCCTCGTTCGACTATTTTCGGAATCTCCTAATTTTTTAAATAATGTAGGATGTTTCTTTACAAAAATGCAAATTTCAAACAGATATAAGCATGGTAAGGGGAGAATTTTATGTTGTTTGAACAGAGGCTTACAGCTGTCAATGGGGCCCATTCCACATATTGCTCGGATGCACTTCTTTTGAGCCTTGAACACTTTATCGGCTTCTGTCGAGTTACCCCATATAATAAGTCCATAGCGAAGTATTGAGGCTACATAAGCATGATACGCAACAAGGGCTGCCTCAACACTTACCGTTTGGGATATCCTCCTTATAACATAGATAAAACGGTCAATTTTATTAAGAATTTTATCTATGTGGGGTTTCCAATTCAGAAAATGATCAACTACTATACCCAAAAATACGCAATTTTCGCTGTTATTTATAATCTCATCTTTGTGCGCTATTCTAAGGTTCGGTACTTTTTTATTATAAGTTTTAAATTGGATGAGGCTGGTTTTATTAATATTTACCTTTAGATTATTTAGTTCCATCCAATGAGTAGCTCTATTCACCGTGTTCTTAATTTCTAATTCCAGTGTCATCTGGTTATCACTCTTGATAATAAGTGTGGTATCGTCAGCAAATAGGATACATTCATGAGATAAAGCGTCCGGGAGATCGTTGATATACAGTATAAACAAAAGAGGAGCTAAAATAGTGCCCTGGGGAACACCAAATTTATTATGCATATATGTCGACTGATATTTTACTTCTTGATTGCCCTCTATTTTTGTCAGTTCAACACATTGCAATCTGTCATCCAGGTAACTTTTTATCCACGTGTGGGCAATTCCTCTTATCCCGTAATTGTACATTTTCGAAAGCAATATTTTGTGACAGACAAAGTCGAAGGCTTTCGTCATATCTAGAAACACGGATGCTATCATTGATTTGTCGTTAAGTGTTTGTGTAATTTCTCTCACTAGTGAAAAGCACGCTAGGGAAGTGGAGTTATGTTTTCTGAAACCATGTTGTTGATTTTTGAGTATATTGCATGATGTTATAAAAGAGTATATTTTGTTATACATAACTTTCTCGAATACTTTTGCTAATATTGGGATTAGAGTTATTGGTCTGTAGTTATTTACATTGGTTTTTGGGCCTTTTTTATATAACGGCTTAACTATAGAGGTCTTCATACGTGTGGGAAATATGCCTTCTGATATGGAAAGGTTAATTATATATGTAAGTGGGGCTAACATGCTTAAAACAGATTGTTTTATTAATTTGGTGCTAATATGGTCGTATCCAGTAGAGTTGGTATTTTTAAGAGTGTTAACAATTCGGAATATGTCAGTTTCATCTACGGGAGACAAAAATATACTGTTAGGGTTCTGCGGAATTTTTATCATGTCACTTTGGGTGTTAGTTTGTGGTTTTTTATTTGTCATATTAATATAAAATTTATTAAATAAGTCACATATTTGGTTTGGGTCATCGTATATTATGTTGTCAATTTCTACAGTATCGATTTCATGTCTGTCAGTATTGTTATTCGTCTTATTTTTAATTACATCCCATGCTGCCTTGCATGTGTTTTTGGATGTGGTAATGTACTGGTGGTTTGTAATTTGTTGCGCTTTCCCTATACATTTTTTGAGTATACGAGAGTATCGCTCATAGTTGACTTCGTTTTGTTTTTTATTATCTTTATGTAACCGATATTTTATGTATAACATGCGTTTTTTGACGGAGCATCGTTTAATGCCTTTTGTTAGCCAATTATTTTTAATGGGCTTCGATGTACATTTGACTTTTTTTATTGGAAAGCACAAATTGTAAAATACTGTTAGCGTGTCATGAAAACTGTTAAATGCGTCATTTGTATTATTCATATCGTAGACTTCAGAAAATGAAAGGCAGGATAAATATTCTGTAAACTTTTGTATGTTATAATCACACAAGTCCCTGATATTCTTGAACCAAACCCTAGGTTTTTTCTTTGGGTTGTAGCGAGTTTCCAGGTTAACCGTTATCAACTGCCCAGTTTCATGGTCTGAGAGTCCCAAATAGCATATATTTGGCTTGACATCACAGATATTACTAGCTATTAAGTCTAAGCACGCTTTACCTCGTGTGGGCTTTGTTATGTGATTCTGTACATTATTATTGTTTAGTATGGACTTCAGATCACCTGTCGATTTGGTATTTTTAAGAACGTCAATATTCCAATCACCACATATTATAACCTTCTTTTTGTTATTTTTACATAGTTGGTTAGCAAGAATTTCTAATTTTTTAAGGAATATGGTAACACTCGATTGTGGTGTTCTATATATGCATGCTACTATAAGGTTAAACTCGGGTAATTCCGTAGCACAGCTTTCGAAGTGGTGGGGGATGGGGGGGGTTAGGTTGTTTATTTCTTTATATTCTAGTGATTTTCTAACTAGTATACATGTCCCGCCTCTGCGTTTGTCTGTTCGAGAGTAACATGACACCAACCTATAGTTATTTAGTGTTAAGTTTGATTCTGTACCTCGTTTTAAAAATGATTTGCATATGCAGATGATATCAATCTGGTGGTTATTATTTAAGTTTTGTAAAGCAATTGTAAGTGTGTCCTGCTTACTCAATATTCCAGCTATATTCTGGTGTAGGAGTGTGATCGTCTCATGCTTAGTTTTGTTCACGAAAAAGCTGATTGGACGTTGAACCTTTATTTTGTAGGCAATTAGTAGGCTTGAAATAGTTTGTGATTTTCTTTTGCCTACTTTTCATTGTGGGACAGTGATTAGAACGTGGCGACGAAGACTTTTGATTGCACTTTTTATTTTTTACTAGTTTAAGTACTTCTCGTTGATAGTGGGTGTAATTAATTTCAGTGTTTAATCTAAAACACAGACTTTGGATACATGCGTTATGAATGTTATGATTATAATATTGAGTATAATTGCGATAAGATACATGCATTGGCATTTTTAGGTATTTGCAGTTTTTATAGTTATTTACAATGAGTTCATTACTTAAATTTATGTCATTTATTTTACTATAATTTGATTTATTAGTTAATTCTATATAATAATTATTAAAATATTCACAAATGTCACTAGGTTTATTAATTATTTTGTCATTTATTTTCAATTCTTTAATATCCTGATTACTATTATTTGTATTCATATTATTCTTGATAACAGTCCATGTCGCCTGGCATTTATTCTTAGCAGTACTTATAAATCTATTATTATTTATACTTTGAGATTTTTGAATGCATTTTTTCAATATTTTAGTGTAGGTTGTATATTTACTTTTTTGAAATGTCTTGTTTGTCGCTTCATTTTGATATTTGTAGTATAATAATCTCTTTTTTCTGCAAGATGTTTTGAGTCCTTTACTTATCCACGAGTTCTTAACTTTTTTATGACCTTTTTTATAACGAACCAAAGGAAAACATAGTTTGAACATAAGCGTGAACAAATCGTGAAAGATATTAAAAGATTGGTCACAGTCCCTTTCTTCATAAATTTCTGTGAATGATAATGCCGAAATACACTGTCTGAATTTATTCATATTATACCAACAGAAGTTTCGTCTTGTTTGATACCAACACGTGTGTTTAGAGTTCTTAATACTTGCATCTGTATAAAACATTAGAGATTGACCTGTATCGTGGTCTGATAGGTTTAGGGTATGCGTACCGGCCACTACATCTGCAACTAGAATATTCGAAGCTATTTGATCTATACTCGTAGCTTTTCTTGTGGGAGTATTGATATTCCTTGTACCGCGTCTTATCAATTCTTTGCCTACCCTCATGCGAGAGAAAATTAATGTGAGGAACATTAAATATAAGCTCAAGTCTTATCTTTTAGCGGAATTGTAGATACGACTTTGACTGCTTCATTGTAAACTTTCATTGTATCGTTTTGTTTACGACGATTATGGTTTCTCCTTTTTTATTTATAAGATTGTAATGTTTTATACTGAAGAGAGAATCGCATGTGTCGCACACAAGCTCCAGTAGCTTTAGAGGCACATTAAGTCTATTTTTTTGTTTAATATGTATTCTGATAGTTAAATAAATAAAATAAAAAAAATGTGTCAGTATGTTATAATTTCGTAAAATAGACAACAATTTTTTTGTGTCTGCATTTACGTTTAAAACATCGATATTCCAATCTCCACACAGTATAATATATTTCTTAATGTTATGCGTTATAATACTTAATAATTTTTCAAGCCTCGCAAAGAACACATCAATGTCTGAACCTGGGATTCTGTAGATACAAACGATTATAAGATTATAGTCAGTTACCTCAATGCCACAGCATTCGAATTCATTGGTAAGAGCTATTTGTCCAATTGATGGTAATGTTTTAAATTCTAGATCGCGTGTAATCAATATACATGAACTGCCTCTTTTTTTATCCCGTCTAGAATAATAAGCAACTAATTTATAATTTGATAATATAAGACTGTTTTCATGACCTGACTGTACAAATGTTTCAGTGAGACATATAAAGTCTATAGGGCCAATTTTATCGATTAGATTAGTGATCGTAACTTCAAATACCCCTAATTTATTGAGTATCCCTGCAATATTTTGATGAAATAGTGTTAACCTTTTCCTATTTTCTAATCTAATTTCGTCGCATGCCTCCTTATTCACGAAAAAAACCAATAGTAGATTCCGCTTGGTTATCAAGCATAGAGGATCGATTTAGGGTTGTTGTAATACTTTGCTCATTCTGATTTACACTAATTTTATCCCTGTGCATTATAGGGAAATAGAATGGTATAGTACCTTTCTTTGCTACTCCCTTGATTCTCTTATTTGATTCAAGAGGTAACATGTTTTTTTTTGCTACCCTTACACTTTTAAGCACTTTTTCATTACAATAATTTATGTAGTTGATCCGATACTCAGTTCTCAGAATTTCTTTGAGTAATAATCTAGAATTAAGTAATGGATTAATCTTGTAGCCACTATCAACAAATTCTACATGTTTTAAATTACTGGAAATTAATTTTAGGATCTGGTTAATATTTCTTACATTCATATATCTATTAATGTGTACATTACCAAGTAAAACGTTCGTATGTGACATATTATATAAGGTATAGTACATAAAAGACTGCATCAAAAGTGGATTTTCGTCACAAGAGCCGGTTATTATAATTACAAAGTTATTTTCATTAAAATTTTTAGTCAATGATAAACAAGATTTTAATATTTCATTCGTAGGAGCATTAGGCTTAATAATTGTCAAAATTGAATACTTATTCCCTAAACTATTCTGTAGTATATTGCCTAGACCTCTTCCTTCTTCACCAGCAAGAATTAGTACGTTTTTCTTCACCATATTTTGTTGCAGTTGTTCGTTATATTTCAGGGTAGATTTCTTACTAGGACTGATAGAGGCAGATGACACAATGTTACTGTCTTTCACCTCGCACTTAGGTGTGCGGTTGTTATTAAAATGAGTAGATTGTTTTGGTGTACAATCCGTTTTTGTAGGGGTCTTATTTGTCTCAGTCACTTTAGTCAAATCATCAATAGTTTTTTTAAGACCTGTATTTTCTATACTCAAATTGTCAATTTTTAATTGTGCCGATTCCAATTGTAAATTTAGGTGTTTCATCTGTAATTTTAGTCGGTTTATTACTTCTTGACTATCCTCTTCGTCTGATATGTCGTGACAGCTATTGTCGTTAGTGTTGGGAGCTGTCTCGTTATTATTCGATAAGTTTGAGTCATCGTCGTCACTTTTCGTTTCGGAATATTGTTTATGTCGTCGTTGTGTTATATTTCCGAAGAAATTCATCTTTTTATTTTATAATAATTATGTCTCACAAAGTTATTCGCACAAAAAGAGCAAACAAAGCGGGGATCGAACTGCCGTCCTCTTGTGCAAGAGGCAACGCACTCAGCCTCGAGACCAAACGATCATTAAGATAAGTTCTTAAATTTGGTATTCGCTTAGTAAGGAGATATTTTTACTATCAATAGTTTCGTATTATACATACATACATAAAATCACGCCTGTCTCCCATAGGGGTAGGCAGAGATCACGGATCTCCATTTGCTACGATCCTGACATACTACTCTCGCTTCATTCACTCTCATTACATTCTTCATGCATGCTCGTCGGTTTAGAGTACTCCTGACCTGCCCCTTTTCTAAAACTTCCCTGATTTGGTCCAGGTATGTGCGCCTAGGTCTTCCCCTTCCGACGGTACCATCCACACTCGCCTCATACACCTGTTTCGTTAGTCTTCTTTCATTCATTCTCTCAACATGACCAAACCATCTCAACATTCCTCTCTCAATTCTCATCACTACATCTTCTATCACTCCACATCGTTCTCTTATCACGCTATTTCTCACTCTATCTTTCAAGGTCAAGCCACACATACTTCGCAACGCACGCATTTCTACTAATTTCTAATTTCGTATTATCTCCGTTTTTAATAGGTACCTCCTTTGTACATAAAATAATCCAACAAAATGACTCACTGGTTGGTTCGGTTGCTTGAATGTTTACTTATAATTGAATTTCTTAATATATTTGGACATTTTTACACTATTGTCTGGTGTTTTGTATAACCTACGTCGTTTAATGTTTGTTATTGTTTATTTTATTTAACACAAGTAATTATATATTAACACAAGTTAGACATTTTCACGATTTCACTGGCACAATATTATAACAAGTTCTTTTTCACAATTGGATGGTTTATTTGTTCTGCAAATGATATCCCTTATAATTTGTATGTTTATGAATGTATATATTACTTCTTTTCGAACTTTTTGTTGTTATAACTATTTTTTTAAAACAAAATTACGCGGAGTCAATCTTATCGTGCCGACGGTGGCGCCCTCGCAACAGCGGTAACAGATAGACAAACAGACAGACAGAGTTTTGTCATTACGAGCGAGAGTCTCCGTTTAGCCACGGTAACCAATTTTGCATTTGTGCGTATGTCTGTTTGTTTGTTAGTGTGAGTCTAGAGGACGCATTTTTTTACCGGTTTTCGCCAAACTTGATTTAAAACATAACTTTTTTGATAAGAGAGTTAATTGGTAGAAAAAGAGGGTAGTTTGCTGTTGCGTTATTTATGAATGGAATTTCTTAGAAAACTTATACGTCTCCCTCTCTCTTTCTTTCTTCCTCTTGATACACATTCTATTTAGTTAAGCTTATAACTACACCATATCTTTTGTATTTAAAACATTACTGTCTACCCCAAGGTTGCCTGGAAGAAATCGCTTCAGCGATAAGGGCGCCCATTGTACATTGAACTGTATACATGCTACCTACTTATCCTACTGTAAATCTGTTGGTGTACAATAAAGAATTATCTACCTATCTATCTGAATATTGATGTCTTTTGGCTGAAACATCAAGGATATGATTCCTCACAGGTAGTTGCATAAAAATAATTACGCCTCGTAAAATTGAATTTCGTTATATAAAAAAGCAGGTTGTGTAGCGTTCTCTTAATAAATGATCGTCATCATTTTGTTTTTGTAACAGTACCAGATAAATGTGGCTAAGGGTTTTCGAGAGGTGTTCTGTTCAAAGAACTACTACTATTCGCTTATTTTTTTACGTGCGCACTATCCCCACGGATACCCACCGGAGCCGGTGGAAGAGGTTATTTTTTTTATAACACTTAGTTGGCAGACAAGCACACGGCCCACCTGATGGAAAGTGGTTACCGTGGCCTATGGGCGTTTGTAACACCAGAGGAGTCACAGTCGCGCTGCCGACCCTGTAAGTACAGAGTTTCTGTGCCGTCAGTAGAAGACAAAGCAGGACAAGCCTTTAGTCTTCTACTGACAGCACAAATTCTCCAGTGAGCTCTGGCTACCCTACTCACCGCTGGGAACACAACACGAAGTTATTATAGCCGCGGTATTCTGTAGGGCGTAGGTACTTCCCCAGTCGGACTGCTCAATTGAGCGGAAATACCGCCGTGTCCTACCTCCTTGAAAGATTGGTTTGAGGTTATGTCAGACTCGAACCGATTAAAACGCACGCCGTCACCCTGGCAGAAGCAGGCCGCGGCGGTGGCGCGCCCGGCACACCTCCCCGTTGCCGGAGACGAGTTGGGGACTCTGTAGTCCCCACACCCCAGAAGAGGGCCAGTACGTGAGAGATGGCCCTGGGTCGGCCGGGGTGCGAGGGATATGCCTGTCAACCTCACCTTCGGCAACCATAACGACCCACAGGCGGCGTGCGTTTTAGTCGGTTCGAGTCCGACATAACCTCCTCCACCGGCTCCGGTGGGGAGGTATCCGTGGGGATTTTGCGCACGTAAAAAAAAACCATTCTCGATCGTATCCCGAACAACTAGTAATATTAAAATGGATGTTTTTGCAGATATACAAAAATGCACAGCGCAGAGGGCACATACTCTCGACTTCGCACATATAAAACCTGGGGCCATCCTTATTAAAACTAGTATGAACGATATATTGCAAGAGGCGTGGAAAAAGGTGGAAGCCTTAGAAAGAATTAAACAAGAAAATTTGAACCACGCTACTTACGAGGTATGGAACAACACCACTGCTCACACAATGATATACAAACTATAAGATTTATATTACTTATAGCTAGTAATAGTAGAAAGAAAGAAAGAAAATACGTTTATTAAACACACAAAAAATAGAAATGCCATTAATAGCATGTGTCAGAGTGGAGTCTGTGTTTAAAAGGCCGCATTTCAACTGATGCTACAGATTAGGCACAATCTGCAGCGCTGGTTTTCAACTGTAGCATAACCAAACCAGGTAGCTTACTGTATTTGCCATTATTCCTATTAAAAAGAAAAACCCGTACTGTACATACACACAACATGTACTAGGTATACACAATACACACATTATGCGCACACAGAATACCATCACACAATACAAAGACAGATATTCGTAAGTATAGCAAATAGTTCTTGCAAGTATCACACAATTGTACCCAGCATATTCTCTATCCCCATTAATTTATTTATAAGCCCCGAGTATTATACAAACAAAAAACAAAATAATATAAATCAAAAACAAACAAGCAAGTACATAGTCATAATCACAATGTAATTAGCACAACATATACATAGCAATTCCCCCACTATTTTCTGTATTTCCTTTTTAACAAATTGTATACCGTGAGAATCATACAACAGTAACAAAATAAAACATGAATTCAAAAAAGAAAATAAAATGTAACACGCAACAAAACAACAGCAAGCATTATTAGCACCCCAGGGCGACCCGCAACCGTATTGACTGAGTAAATACATACCAAGAGTATTATCGACTAGATTTCTGGACACTGAGAAGGATATTTTTGTACCATACGCGAAGGCCATGGACTAGTAGTATTATAATATAGTAGTAGTTTAGCTTTGCAGCCATCCTAAGAAACCACATTGCATCAGTGTTAGATCGTGTGCGCGGCAGCTCCAACAACCTCCTGCAGTGTGTCAGGTGGACAGTGCTATTATGCAACACTGGACACGTTACCACCTTGCCAAAGACACACACATTAGTTACATTGATAAATATGACTGACTGACTGTCTTTTTGTGTAAATAATCACTTACAGTTTTACTAACATAGGATATACCTAAGCTATATTGTTACACGAAAGTGCACTACGCAAAAAAAAAGTTTTTTTATAACACTTAGATGGCAAACAAGCACACGGCCAAGTGAAATTCGTTACCGTGGCATATGGACGTGTGTAACACCAGAGGAGTCACACTCGTGCTGCCGACCCTATTAGAAAAGAGAGGTTCTGTGTTGTCAGTGCAGCAGGCAAAGTAGTACAAGCCTTTGGTCTTCTCACTGACAGTGAAATAACTTCCAGTGTGATGAGAAGAGAAGAGATACGGAGGAGGTAGAACACGACGGTATTCCCGTAGGGTAGCAGACTAGAGAATTTGTGCTGTCAGTGGGATGACTAAAGGCTTGTCCTGCTTTGTCCTCTACACTGACGGCACAAAAACTCTGTACTTACAGGGTCGGCAGCGCGGATGTGGCTTCTCTGGTGTTACACACGTCCATAGGCCACGGTAACCACATTCCAACAGGTGGACCGTGCGCTTCGTCTGCCACTTAAGTGGCTTAAAAAAAAATTTAAAAAATCCCACGGGGGCGGCCTTTCGTCTACAAGGTCTTATCTTATGTGACTTTATGGTAAGAGGTAAGCTACGTCCCCGGACCCGGCGCTGGAGCTGCTCGGAGGCGTTATTGGCTCCCTGTTCCCAGTGTGGGCGGTGGTATGTGTTCACTCTGTCTCGATCGCTTATAGCGCCCATTAGAGATGACTATGACGTGTCCGAATTTGCCCCCTCTCCCCCCGTATCCGATCTCGGTAAGAAAAAAGTGAGTGGGGGCGGCAATTTACCAGATTAGTCCTAACTAAAAGAATATGAAGATCCGAGGTTATCAGCCATCATATGCATGATACAAATCCAATCAGATCAAATTTATTTATTGTTTATCACAGTCATCCCTTTCCTACACAGGACAACACGTGCAGGTCTTAGATGTCATCCGCACACGGTGCAAAACATCCGATCAAGAACCAAGCGGTTCGGAGACTCTTTCCTCTGTCGCACCATTAAGGCCTGGAATTCATTACCAGCTCACGTGTTTCCTTCTTCCTACAGTCCCGGGTCCTTTAAGCAGGGCGTGAAAAAGCATATGATGAGGCCGTCAAGCTGAGTGTCACCATTGTCACACGGTATGTGTGAGTAATGGTGACCCTCTTTTCTGGGACTTTGCCTTCAGCTTTCCATCAGGCAAGGCGAAGTCCAATTGACGTGTCCTATATATAAAAAAAAAAGTCTGGTGGCGCGATTCTCATGCCACCTGAGCTAGTGGACTGTATTTTGCGGGGGGTGAAGCTAAATGTTTCATATGACACTTTACACAACAAACAAGATAGGTGATCGGGTTGCCGCGGAGGTGGTTTAGGCATTGAATGCAACCCATGAAATTAGGAGAGGATGCACTAACCTTTATGACGCCACGTGCTGTCGGAGCCGGTGCACCGGTCTTCTCTTCCTGGCTCAGGAGCTGCTGCCCACATCACTAAATCACTTGAGGGACACACGAGAGGCACAATCCGATCGGTAAAGGTCTATGAAAGCGGTTAAAATCCAACAAACATTATTAATTTCTGAGAGTCGCGCGCGCTGCTGCCATTGCTGATTCTAGTTCAAACGGAAGACAAGATGCGGCTATTTTGACAATTGAGCGGGGCGAAAACTATTGCTATCTCACTTTAAAGGTAGTGCGGGAGGGAGATGGGTACAGGAAGCGTGTGTTCAGTGTCAATGATTTGAATTACTACTATTGAGCGAAAAAAAATACAAATTCTACTATCGGCGCAACCATTCCCCCCGGCTTGAAGGGTTACCTTCAAAACGAAAAATGCGGAACAAATCTAAAGTCTAATCTAAATCTAGGTTTGGGAAATAACAACTAAAATATAAACCTAGGTTTGAGCTCGTGCCTACTGCTGGTTAGGCAGAGGGCAAAGGCGAACAACCGGGCGCAGATACGATCCGGTTGCGGTTTTAACCCGTACAACACGAGTTATCCCGCGGGAATCGGGAAAAGCTTCCTCTACTACTCCTAGAGGCCAATGTAAAGGAGGCGCATTCTCAGTCATAAGGACTACCACCGTACCTACAGTAATTGGGTTGGATGGAGTATTCCATTTTTGACGCGACTGCAGCGTGTGCAAATAATCGGTTCTCCAACGATTCCAAAACGATTGGACTAATTTATCTAAAAGAGCGTGACGAGTTAGAAGGTGCATTCTATCGTCATCAACATCTATTGCGGGCAAATATTTTAGAGGAGTCGTATTTAAGAAGTGAGCTGGCGTCAACGCTAATGGCTCTGACGGATCGCTAGATAGAGTCCGACACAGCGGACGCGTGTTCATCACCGCCTCTACTTGAGCGAGTACGGTACTCAACTCCTCGAACGAGAGAATCTGTTCGCCTATGACGCGAAACAGATGCGACTTAAGGCTTTTGATATTCGCTTCCCAATTACCACCAAAATGGCTAGTTGCGGGTGTGTTAAAGTACCATTCAATGCGATTTTCGGCTAAGATGTGAGCGAATTCACTTTGGTAGTACTTAGACCGTAAGAATGCGTGCAATTCCGAAATACTACGTCGGGCCCCTACATAGTTTGTACCGTTGTCCGAATACATGCGCTTAACCGGACCACGACGCGACAAAAAACGTTTAAAAGCGGACATAATATTCTGCGTACTTAAATCACCGGTCAACTCTATATGAACCGCGCGAGTTGTCATACAAATGAACAAACAAACATAAGCTTTCGTGGAGCGAATGCCACGACCACGAGCAATAGTGACTTTGAAAGGCCCAGCAAAGTCTGTGCCGGTGTGTACGAAAGGTTTTGCGGATTGAACAACACGACAAGAGCGATGATCGGCCATTTCAGGCGCGATAAAACGCGGGCGGAGTTTAAAACAAGGTACACATCTGTGTACTCTAGCGCGAATCAAATTACGAGCGGAAATTATCCAGTATTTCTGTCTCAAAATAGACATTAACAAATCGGGACCAGCGTGACAATTCACCTTATGATGATAATCTACTAACAAATCTAATATGTGGTCCTTCCGCGGGAGAACTACTGGATGCCTTTGTTCAAATCCTAAACTTGAATTTCTCAAACGACCACCTAGTCGAATGAGTCCATCTTCCAAAAATGGTTTCAAGTGTCGGAAAGAACGACTACAAGGTTTGTTAAATTCTAAATTTTTAAATTCAGAAGCAAAATAACATTTCTGCAACTCGCGAAGTATGATCAATTCAGCTTTATCTAAATCAGCGGCGGTTATATGACCGCGCGTAGATAAAATTCTCAAAAATCGGCCTACATAAACAACACAACGCAACAGTCTCGACCAAGACGAGACGCGATTAGCCAACAACAAAATAAGGGACTCTTCACGCGGGACCGATACAACAAGCGAGTGCTTCTTCTCCTCGGATGGTTCGGAAACCGTAGTGGGATTGAATTGACTAACTGGCCACTTATCTAACGCGGCATGAATCCAGGACGGTCCACTAAACCATAACGGGTGATCTAAAATTTGCGAAGGAAGCAATCCACGAGAGAGACAATCGGCTGGGTTGTCGGTGCCAGCAACGTGAAAGAGATTTTGTGGCGCTAATTCCGATTGAATTTTTGCCACTCTATTAGCGACGAATGTGTCCCAACGATGGGGCGAAGAGTGGGCCCAACACAAAGCGACTGTTGAGTCCGAAAAAGCTAAAATTCTACTAATATTAATGCGACTACTACAAGCATTGGCGATAGAGGTGATCAATCTAACTAACAATAGTAAAGCGCATAGCTCGAGGCGTGCCAGAGAGACGACCTTACGGGGAGAGACCTTTGATTTCGCGCTTATAAGGCTAATTGAAACCTTACCTACATTCGAGACATGACAATAAACTACTCATCCATACGCCTTCTCACTAGCGTCCGCGAAGCCTACTACCGTAACAACACTATGTTGCGATATACCTACATGACGCGAAATTTGTATTTGGTCAAGCACAGAAAGTTCTTTTCTAAAGCGAGCCCACAACTTAGCAATGTTGTCGGGCGCGGTGTCGTCCCAATCACAATTGGAAAGCCAAAGCTCTTTTATAAGTAGCTTGGCGTACAAAACGACAGGAGCTACGAATCCCATTACTTCCCATATCCGTGCCACACACGACAGGATAATGCGTTTAGTACAAGTTTGCGGGGTCGAACTAATTTTCAAACTAAACGTATCAGATGCGGGCGACCAGCTTAAACCAAGCACCTTGTGCGTATCACTTTCATCGAATTCCTTAACCGAAGACAATCGGTGCGACGATGGAATCGACTCTAACGCAGTTTGCGAGTTGCTCGTCCATTTCACGAGATCAAATTGACCAGCCTTCATGAGACTTATAACTTGAGCGGCCGTCTCGACATCATCATAGCTTAGACATCCATGTATAAGCCAGTCTCAATGGTGGCTCTCGCTTTCGCAAATGCATCGCCCTCGTCAGCGGCCAACTGCTTGACGGTGCGAAGTGCGTGAAAAGGGCTAGATTTAAGCCCGAAGCAAACACGATTAAATTCGTAAACCATTAAAGGTTCTTGCGGTGAAAATCTATACAAAAATCGTTGAAACCTACGATCGGATTTGCGCACTTCAAGGCACAAAAACATTTGTCGAATATCTGCAGAGAGTGCAACAGCGAATAAGCGAAAATTTACAATTATGTCAAATAAATTACCTTGAAGATTTTGACCACAATACAAAATGTCATTAAGCGACACGGAAGTGCTAGTCTTAGCACTGCCATCCAAAACTACGCGGAGTTTAGTAGTAAGCTTATCTTCTCTAATAACGCCGTGGTGCGGGATAATGTACGAAGGTTGGGTCTCGTCAGTGTCCGCAGGCGCAGGTGAGATGTAACCTTTATCTGAATATTTGTTAACAACCTCATCATAGGCTTGCTTTAACTTTGGAGACGCCTGCATCTTTCGTTCTAAACAAAGAAAGCGTTTTTCAGCGGATACACGGGAGTCACCGAGCGAAAAAATATCTCCCTTGAAAGGGAGCGCGACAACATAACGACCCTGCTCATCACGAGTAGTCGTGCGACAATAAATCTCCTCAGCCATCTTGTCATCAGGGCTTAGGATAGGTGGGAAATTGACCTCTTCAATTTCCCAAAACTTGCGGATGGTAGACTCCAGTGGCGGCTCGACGGTGCAACAGAACGAAGCAGTCGAGTGACTAAAACTATCTATAGAAGCGGGTGCGGAACCAATTATAACAAAACCAAGAACTGTTTCCAGTGCGTGCGGAGCGGGGTACGTCGGTCCGCCCTTGAACCTTACGTGATAACTGGAGGTGCGGGAGAATCGAAGCGCCGATCAATATATCGACGACTCCAGGAACAGCGTAAGTCTCATCAGCTAAAGGCAAGTCTTTAAATTTCGTTAATAAAGACGTGTCCACCGGGACGGTAGGCAACTGTTCAGTTATTTTATCTATAACGAGCGAATCCATGTCAAACCAAATATTATTATTAAAACGAGATCCAAGCCTTGTTTTAACGGTGCCATGAACAGCTGACCGTAAACCTCCAAAACCCTTCACCACTGAGCGGGTTGAACGCTTATTAACATTGAAACCAAGACGTTGACAACAATCTTGAGTAATAAAATTACTTTGCGAAGCGCCATCTAATAGCGCTCGAACAATGTGCGGTTTACCTAATGCATCGACAATAATAACGCGAGCAGTCGCGAGGACAACAGTAGTGAGCGCAGCATTAGCGGACAACGAACACAAGGTGACGTCATTCGCAGCGGTCTCCGGGCGGGCAGGACCGCGCGCGAGCGCGGGCTGCGGCTGTGGCGCGCTATGCGACGGTGCCCGACGAACCAACTGTGCTCGCATTGGATGCGGCGTTACTATTTTCAAAATGAAGTAAAGTGTGGTGTCTCGCTTGACATTTGTGACAACTATTGCTACTATTACATAAAACCACGCGGTGTTTAGTACCGAGACAATTAAAACAAAAATTATTAGCGCGAACAAACTTATAACGATCATTAGGCGATAATTTTAGGAAACCCGGACACTTGTACAATTGCGAATGATGAGTAGTACACAAAGAGCAAACAGGTGATTGTACACGTGCTGGTGCGGTATTAACATAAGTATGAGTTGACCTCAGTGACCTCGATGACGCATCCACTTTACGTTCGGAACTAACAACTTCCTTCGCGCCTTCATGTTTCGATGAAGAGCGTTGCAATATTTTTATATGCTCGCGAACAAAACTTTCTAAGTCTTCTTACTTAGGAATTTTATTGCCGCGATGATCCGACTCAAATAAACGAATGGTTTCGGAATCTAATTTCTTTAAACCCATATACAAAAATAAGAAGTCGCAGAGGTCTTCGATCTTTAGGTTCTTTACGGCGCGAACAGATGATGCGAAAGTCTCTAGAAACTTCTCTAAGTTTTGATCGTTACATGCCGTAATGGATTTCAAATCAAACATCTGATCCAAATATGCGTTAGCTACCGATCTTTTATCCTCATACCTAGCTTTCAAAGTATTTAAAATTAAATTATAATTTTCGGCACTAAACGTAATTCCAGCGCAAACGGTTATAGCTTTACCAGTTAATTTTTCAACGAGATAATGCAATTTTTCGTGATCTGTCAACGAAACGTTCTTATCTATTGTATTCTCAAAACTATCTATAAATAAACACCAATTGCGAATGTTACCATCAAATTCGGGTATTTGAATTGGTGGCAACTTAGGTCGGTCGCGAGTGGGATTGGGTCGGTCAGACGGTTTCTCCAAACTCCTAGCGACGCGTTTGATACGACAATACAAATCGTCAAACGACGACAAGGCCTGATAACTCACTGAGTAATCGGGATTTAAATCTAACTCTAAAACGTTGATGTCATGTACTAAGGATTCGAAATCCGCGCGTAAACTATCTAAGTTTTCTATAGAACATAAGAACGAATCTCTGATAGCCAAATCAGAGGTTTTAAGTGCATTATCACAAATCGATTGTACGCGAGAGTAAATCATTTGTCTTTTAGCGTATAAAAGTTTCAATTGAACCCCACTACCGGTCCTACCAACCTTTGGGGACATTTTTACAACTAAATATCAAACTAAAGTGCGGTAAACAACAAATGAAATGACTAAATCTTAGCGGTATAGAACAGCGACGTGGCGCGAACGATATTCCGTAGGTAGGTAGGTACTTATAACTGCGAGTGCAAACTTGAACAAAACGTGCATAGCAACAACCAGATCGTACCTACGCGAGCTAGATCGCTGTCTAGGTTCAACTATTATTTCAGGGATTAAGTATTGCGTAATATCTATTCAAATTAAAATACTTTCGTATGAATTTAAATGAAATGCGAGCGAGGTATAACCGCGTACCTACCTACGTAGGTATTAGGTAAATACGATGCGAAACTAGCGGCGAGCGGACAACTTAGAAATTGAAACAAATAAAAACAAAAGCCAAATGCGTTAGGTATTACACTGTGCCTATGCACTAGGGTGTCTAGGATACCTAAGATCTAAACCTAAATGCCTAGATGCGGGGTTTTCTACTAAAATAACTAGGTATTTAGGTGCGGTGCGTTTATTCACAATGGAATAAATAACAAAATGCGAACTACGACTAAGGATCGATACGATAAGAGAAATGCGAGCGAGGTATTACCGCGTACCTAACCTATGTAGGTATTAGGTAAATACGATGCGAACCAGCGGCGAACGGACAACTCAGAAATTGAAATAGCCAAATGCGTTAGGTATTACACTGTGCCTATGCACTAGGGTGTCTAGGATACCTAAGATCTAAACCTAAATGCCTAGATGCGGGGTTTTCTACTAAAATAACTAGGTATTTAGGTGCGGTGCGTTTATTCCCAATGGAATTAATAACAAAATGCGAGCTACGACTAAGAATCCGGTACGATAAGGACCAAAAAGAATGGTGGCGCGATTCTCATGCCACCTGAGCTAGTGGACTGTATTTTGCGGGGGGTGAAGCTAAATGTTTCATATGACACTTTACACAACAAACAAGATAGGTGATCGGGTTGCCGCGGAGGTGGTTTAGGCATTGAATGCAACCCAAGAAATTAGGAGAGGATGCACTAACCTTTATGACGCCACGTGCTGTCGGAGCCGGTGCACCGGTCTTCTCTTCCTGGCTCAGGAGCTGCTGCCCACATCACTAAATCACTTGAGGGACACACGAGAGGCACAATCCGATCGTTAAAGGTCTATGAAAGCGGTTAAAATCCAACAAACATTATTAATTTCTGAGAGTCGCGCGCGCTGCCGCCATTGCTGATTCTAGTTCAAACGGAAGACAAGATGCGGCTATTTTGACAATTGAGCGGGGCGAAAACTATTGCTATCTCACTTTAAAGGTAGTGCGGGAGGGAGATGGGTACAGGAAGCGTGTGTTCAGTGTCAATGATTTTAATTACTACTATTGAACGAAAAAAAATACAAATTCTACTATCGGCGCAACCAAAGTCATTACATAGCAGATTTTGTCATTTACATGGGTTAGGTAGGTACATAGTACATGTACATGGGTTAGGTTTCTGTGACATGTCGGGTAAGACCTATAATAAGATTATTACAATCACAGATTTAAAATTAAACATAACATTAACTCACGCCTATATCCCCGAAGGGGTAGGCAGAGGTGCTAGCACACACATTTCGCCATGTATACCCATACCACTAGCGGTAGTCTAGTGGTATGGGTAATGGACTGCTGAGAGGAGATCTCGGGTTCGATCCCAGTTTTACCATGGCACACACCAATGACTTTTCGATGCTTTTCGAAGTTATGTGTGTATTATTTATCGCAGGTTTACAAGTGCCCGGTTAATGGCAATAGGCTCGCCACCTATTGCATTGGGACCTATATATAAACTGGCGAAATGTGGGTGCTAGCACCTCTGCCTACCCCTTCGGGGAATATAGGCGTGAGTTTATGTTATGTTAATTAAGTACCTTAGTCTATTTTTTTGACCAAGAAATCTTGCAGCCTATTTTTGAATATATTGATAGATTCAGAACTTTTAATAGTGTCTGGCAGTTTATCATACATTTTTGTACTCATGCCAATGACACTATTTCGAAATTTTGTAGTCCTAAATGAAACCCGGTAGAAAACAAATATATATAACAAAAAGCACAATGGAATATACACGCGTCTTACAACTTGTAGCAACAGGAACCCAATTTAGCATCTGCCAGACCACGAGGACCTAGCGCTGGTTTTCAAGTGGGCCTAATGCTTTTCCTTTTCCTCTACACTGACGGCACAAAATCTTTGTTCTTACAGGGTCGGCAGCACGGATGTGACTCCACTGCTCTTACACACGTTCATAGGTCATGGTAACCACTTTCCATCAGCTGGTCCGTGTGCTTGTCTGCCACCTAAGTTGAATAAAAAAAATGTAATACAAATAAGTATAAAATATAGTTACCTATTTTAAAATGGATGGTATTTAAACGTATATCAAAAAGAGTACATTTTGTACGACAAAATAATCCAAATTCACATCAAAAATACTGATTGAGCACCAACAAACTACTGCAAGTAAGTAGTTAGTTAGCAACCAACCAACCAACCAATTATAAAAAAAATTACCACATAGACATAAGCGCCTTAGTCTTCTAACCTAACCCAATGATATTACATAAAAAAGAGGCAGATATGTTACTAGAGCGCGCCTAGTGAAGACGTGAAAACGTCCCAATTGGGACGTATCGCATTCAGTGCATGTCTTGCCAACGCCGAGTTGTCACGTATGTAAGCGCTTAATAAAATTGCAATAAAATGCCATCGTGTGCTTTTAAAAAATGTACAAATTACGACACTAAGATTAATAAAACACAAGGGATCTCCTATCACATGTAAATACATAAAATATTACCGATTACTAGTGTTTTCTAATAAAATTAGTTTAATAATATTCTTAAAATAATGGCGGCAGAAAAACGAGACAAAAATCTTTTTGACATGAGTACGACAAGGACACAATAACATTGCACGCATAGATTATCAGTACAGATGGGACATTTTCACTTTACTGCCTACTAAAGTAATAATTGACCTGCTGTTCAGTTTCATTTGTTATTTAAAAGTTTGTAATCACCAGTTTTAATCACCATCACCAGTATTAAGGTATATCGCGACATATCGATTAAGTCAGGACCATATTGAAATTATTTTTGGTATCATTCGACGCCAAGGTGGTTACAACAACAATCCGAACACCATTCAATTTAAAGGATTGTACAAAAAAAATCAATCATTTAGAGTTACGTAGTGCTTTTAGTGGCAATTGTATTCCTTTGGAAAATATTCCTGTACTTACGTGCTCATCATCAGGAATCATAAATATTAATTCGTCGTCACGACTTCCTGTTTTACTTACACGAAACTGATAATATTGTAGATGTCCTTACATCCAGTGATAAAAATTCGGAAAACAATACTAATATTCTTGCTGGAATGCTTAGTAACGAAAGTTCTTCAGAATCGGCTAAACAAATATTTCTGGTTGGATTGCATGAAAATTAGCAAAAACTTTAAAATGTGAAACCTGTGTTGATACCTTGTACACTAATGAAAAATTGTGGTTCCACAAATTAATTACAATTAGAGATATGGGAGGTTTACGCTATTCATCAGAAGATTTGTTTTCCGTTTGCTAACAGTCAGAAAGTGTTATTAAATCTCATTTGAATGAAAAAGGAGTTCATTTTGTAAATAATGAAGATGTTGATAAGTTAAAGTATCGAATTTTAAAAAAGTTTTTAAGCTCCAACATATTTCACTCACTTTTAGACCATTCAAAGCAACAAGCACCGTCTTTTAATCATCGCATAAATTTAATTAAAACATTAATTGACAAATATACTGCTGTTCGGCTTCATTCTGCTCATAAAAATAATCCCGAAATAAAAAAACTTTCTAAGAGGCAGAAAAGAAATAAATTAAATTTATTCGAAGGCGTTTAATTTTTTCTTAATTATCGTTTTGTTTCTTAATTATCATTTTGAATTTTATATTATCATTTTCCGAAATGAATAAATACGTATATTTTTTTCATCGAATTTTATTTCTTACCTACCAACGAAATACCCCTTCTGTTCAACAAAACTAATCTATGCTTCGAAGCTATACTAGAAGCGCAATCGTCCGAGTTATAGCTATCTTTTTTACTCACGTGCTTATCCCATCTTTCGCACTACTTTAACGCTAATTGTCAACTGTTGTGCACTGTATAGGTATGTTTAGTCTGCTGGATCAGATTTGACGAGTCAGTTACTATGAACGTAACATATCTTGTATATAATATCATTGACCTAACCTATCTATTTCGGGGTGGGTGGTGATCATTCTGAACTTAATTAGATGCACAATCAGTATTTTTACTGAACGCGAATATATTATCTTTTTAAAATATACCACTGTATTATGTAAGGAATGAAGAATGTTTTTGTGAAAAATAAAAATTTAAACCTAAAACCCGACAGCTCACTGAAAAATCGCGCTTTAAAAAGTATTAAACAAGAAAAAATCAAGGATAGCCGTATGCCACTTTTGCTAGTATGTGTTGTTTTGTTAGAGTAAGTGGCTGCATAAGAACATCTCTGTTCTTGATATTTTCTTGTTTAATACTTTTTAAAGCGTGATTTTTCAGTAGTCGGGTATTTATTAAACTTACTTTTTATTTACAGTAAAATACTGTACTATGCAGCAAACAACGGCTATAATTTATACATATTTGTAATGTGCTAATTAAGCTCTTTCAGATGATTCCACACACGGCATATTTATATCAAGTTTATTTTTTAACACAGTACTTTATGACCGCTAGAGGGCGCTACATTAGGTTCAGTGACACATTATATATCCTACAACCAGTTGACGATCAAGACGCTTCTAACGATACCTCATTTGTCCAGTTCTAATAAGTAGTTCAGGAGCTATGAGGTACCAGATGAACTTAGGTACATACATATATCATACATAGCCTGTCAAAATCATAACCCTCCTTTGGCTTCACCGTAGTCGGATACAGAAGAAATAGTAGGTATTTACAGTGGTGGCGCGATTGGGCCACGTGCGCTAGTGGACTGTATTGCGGGGAAGTAGCTAACTGTTCCATTGACGCTTTACACACAAAAGACAGGTGATCGGGTTGCCGCGGGCGTGATCCAAGCAATGAATGCAACCCGAGAAATTAGGAGAGGATGCACTAACCTTCACGACACACGTGTTTTCATCGCAGCCGGTACACGGATCTTCTCTTCTTTGCTCAGGAGCTGCCGTCAGCATCACTAGATCACTTGAGGAACACACGAGAGGCACAATCCGATCGGTACAAGTCTATGAAGTGGTAAAAATGTAACAAATATTATCCATTTTTGAGAGACGCGAGCGCGGTCCGTCTTTACGCTGGCTAGTTCAAAGCGGGAGTGAGTGTCTATATTTCACAAATGGCGGACGGAAGCTATATCTAGTACTATTCTATGGTTAGTGCGGGAGGGGAGCTGGGTATAGAAGGAGTGTGTTTCCGCGTCAAGAAATACAGCTTCTACATCGGCGCAACCATTCCCCCCGGCTTGAAGGGTTACCTTCGAAACGACAAATGCGAAACAAATCTAAAGTCTAATCTAAATCTAGGTTTGGGAAATAACAACTAAAATATAAACCTAGATTGGAGCTCGTGCCTACCGCTGGCTAGGCAGAGGGCAGAGGCGAACAAACAACACAACGCAACAGTCTCGACCAAGACGAGACGCGATTAGCCAACAACAAAATAAGGGTCTCTTCACGTGGGACCGATACAACAAGCGAGTGCTTCTTCTCCTCGGGTGGTTTGGAAACCGTAGTGGGATTGAATTGACTAACTGGCCACCCATCTAACGCGGCATGAATCCAGGACGGTCCACCAAACCACAACGGGTGATCCAAAATTTGCGAAGGAAGCAATCCACGAGAGAGACAATCGGCTGGGTTGTCGGTGCCAGCAACGTGAAAGAGATTATGTGGCGCCAATTCAGATTGAATTTTTGCCACTCTATTAGCGACGAATGTGTCCCAACGATGGGGCGAAGAGTGGGCCCAACACAAAGCGACTGTTGACTCCTAAAAGCTAAAATTCTACAAATTACATAAAACAACGCGGTGTTTAGTACCGAGACAATTAAAACAAAAATTATTAGCGCGAACAAATTTATAACGATCACTAGGCGACAATTTTAGAAAACCAGGACACCTGTACAGTTGCGAATGATGAGTACTACACAAAGAGCAAACAGGTGATTGTACATGTGCTGGTGCGGTACTAACATAAGTATGAGTTGACCTCAGTGACTTCGATGACGCATCTACTTTGCGTGCAGAATCAACAACTATCTTCGCGCCTTCATGTTTCGATGAAGAGCGTTGCAATACTTTTATATGCTCGCGAACAAAACTTTCTAAGTCTTCGAACTTAGGAATTTTATTGCCGCGATGATCCGACTCAAACAAACGAATGGTTTCGGAATCTAATTTCCTTAAACCCATATACAAAAATACGAAGTCGCAGAGGTCATCGATCTTTAGGTTCTTTACGGCGCGAACAGCTGACGCGAAAGTATCTAGAAATTTCTCTAAGTTTTGATCGTTACACGCCGTAATAGATTTCAAATCAAACATCTGATCTAAATAGGCGTTAGCTACCGATCTTTTATCCTCATACCTAGCTTTCAAAGTATTTAAAATTAAATTATAATTCTCGGCACTAAACGTAATTCCAGCGCAAACGGTTATAGCTTTACCAGTCAATTTTTCAACGAGATAATGCAATTTTTCGTGATCTGTCAACGAATCGTTCTTATCTATTGTATTCTCAAAACTATCTATAAATAGACACCAATTGCGAATGTTACCATCAAATTCGGGTATTTGAATTGGTGGCAACTTAGGTCGGTCGCGAGTGGGGTTGGGTCGGTCAGACGGTTTCTCCAAACTCCTAGCGACGCGCTTGATACGACAATACAAATCGTCAAACGACGACAAGGCTTGATAACTCACTGAGTAATCGGGATTCAAATTCAACTCTAAAACGTTGATGTCATGTACTAAGGTTTCGAAATCCGCGCGTAGACTATCTAAGTTTTCTATAGAACACAAGAACGAATCTCTGATGACCAAATCAGAGGTTTTAAGTGCATTATCATAAATCGATTGTACGCGAGAGTAAATCATTTCTTTTTTAGCGTATAAAAGTTTCAATTGAACCTTACCGGTCTTATCAACCTTTGGGGACATGTTTACAATTAAATCTCAAACTAAAGTGCGGTAAACAACAAATATGAAATGACTTAATCTTAGCGGTACAGAGCAGCGAGGCGGCGCGAGCGATATCCGTAGGTAGGTAGGTACTTACAACTGTGAATGCACGCTTGAACAAAACGCTCCCGGCAACAGCCAGATCGTACTTACGCAAGCCAGACCGCTGTCTAGGTTCAACTATTATTTCAGAGATTAAGTATTGCGTAATATCTATTCAAATTAAAATACTTTCGTATGAATTGGAATGAGGTACAACCACGTGTCTACCCACGCAGGTACCAGGCAAATACGACGCGAGCCAGCGGCGAGCGAGCAACGTAATTGAAAAAAATAAAACAAAGCCAAATGCGTTAGGTATTACACTGTGCCTATGCACTAGGGTGTCTAGTATACCTAAGATCTAAGCCTAAATGCCTAGATGCGGGGTTTTCTACTAAAATAACTATATTTAGGCGCGGTGCGAAAATTGCGAACTACGACTAAGTGTTGATACGCTACCTAACCTATTTATGTATTAGGTAGGTACAATGCGAGCCAGCGGCGAACGGACAACAAATTCTAAGCCTAAATGTCTGGATGCGGGGTTTTCTACTAAAATAACCAGGCACTTAGGTGCGGTGCGCTTATTCCCATTAGAATAATAACAAAATACGAACTACGGCTAAGAATCCGGCTCGATCCGGACCAAAAAATGGTGGCGCGATTGGGCCACGTGCGCTAGTGGACTGTATTGCGGGGAAGTAGCTAACTGTTCCATTGACGCTTTACACACAAAAGACAGGTGATCGGGTTGCCGCGGGCGTGATCCAAGCAATGAATGCAACCCGAGAAATTAGGAGAGGATGCACTAACCTTCACGACACACGTGTTTTCATCGCAGCCGGTACACGGATCTTCTCTTCTTTGCTCAGGAGCTGCCGTCAGCATCACTAGATCACTTGAGGAACACACGAGAGGCACAATCCGATCGGTACAAGTCTATGAAGTGGTAAAAATGTAACAAATATTATCCATTTTTGAGAGACGCGAGCGCGGTCCGTCTTTACGCTGGCTAGTTCAAAGCGGGAGTGAGTGTCTATATTTCACAAATGGCGGACGGAAGCTATATCTAGTACTATTCTATGGTTAGTGCGGGAGGGGAGCTGGGTATAGAAGGAGTGTGTTTCCGCGTCAAGAAATACAGCTTCTACATCGGCGCAACCATACAGTTACACCTAGTTTGGGGATTCAGAAAATCTATATCCATATCAAGTAACCATGCGATGGCTGCAATTGTGCTGTTTGAGATTATCCTTAACCTACCTGTAACACAGTTATTTTACTAGCACGGGGACGGGAGGGGCCAGTCTTGATGGCTGTTGCGGCTAGACATGTTAAGCTTGAAGTGTTCAAAGTGTTGCTTGATGGATAAATGTTAAATGATTTTCTTTTATTTGTCAATAAAACTTATCTTATCTTATTTCTTTTTCCAGGTGGGATATTTATTTTATATCATACAAAATAAATTTCGAAAGATGCTGGACAAATATCATTCAGCGCATGACGTCATAGGAATCAAGCCCTTGTTCTTGTTCGATGTTGTAATAATCCTCGAAGAAATTGAGCATGGGTACTTCCAAATGGATCACATTGGTAAGTCACGAATAGGGATTTTTATTTTGTGCAGACAAGCACACGTCCCACCTGATGGAAAGTGGTTACCGTGGCCTATGGACGTTTGTAACACCAGAGGAGCCACACTCGCGTTTCTGAGTTCTGATCGCGTTGAGTTTCTGTGCCGTCAGTGTAGAAGACAAAGAAGGACAAGCCTTTAGTCTTCCCACTGACAGCATAAACTCTCCAGTGAGCTCTGGCTACCCTACTCACCGTTATTATGGCCACGGTATTCTGTAGGGCGGAGGTACTTCCCCAGTCGCACTGCTCAATTGGGCGGAAATACCGTCGTGTCCTACCAGCATGGGGGTAACAGATTGAGTTGCCTTTCACCGAAGCAGAAGCAGGCCGAGACGGCGGCGCGAGGTGATCCCTCCTCACGCTCGCTTTGTATTATTTGACTGTACCGTCTATTGCATCTCTTGACAATGTAGTAGGCAATAGCCGATATCCAAAATGACAAGTAAGGACTCACACTCCTATGCACTCGTCAAGCCGCTACGACGGTTCTCTCTCAGTGGCAGCCGTACGTTCGTGGAACAATCTACCTCACATTATACGCGATAGTCCCTCTCTCAGCATCTTCAGGAGTAGAATAAGGTTCCCGGCTCCACAGGGAAATGGTGGCGGAATGGGAGATACGACTTGGGCGACCAGGCGCAGGGCACGCCGTAGTAGCGGCGGTAAGACCTATCATGGGGGAGTGGCTAGAGAGGCCACACGGCAGCCTCTCGTACCGTCTGACGCAGATGATCACCGAGCACGGATGCTTCAGAAAGTATCTGCGTCGGATGCAGAAAGAGCCAACGTCCGAGTGCCATCACGGCGACGCGAGCGAGGACTCAGGTCCGCACACGCTCACCGAGTGTCCGGCGTGGGAGACGCCGAGGCGGGAGCTTGTGGCGGCCCTGGGAGTGAGGGTTCTCACGCTCTCCACCTTGCTCGCGGCGATGGTTCGCTGCGCGGATGCGTGGGCGACCGGCGCCTCCTTCTGCGAGCAAGTAATGCTCGTGAAGGAGGAGGCGGGGCGGGAGCGGCAGCGGGAGCGACGAAGGATCGCAAGACAAGCTGCCCGCGTACGAAGGCAACTCGGGCGTCGGAGGTCGATGAACGACCTCCGCCCCCCATGAGCGCCGGCCTGGGGGTGACAGGTAGAGCCGCCTGTCACCCTGGCAGAAGCAGGCCGCGGCGGTGGCGCGCGTGGCGCGCCTCCCCGTTTCCGGGGACGAGTTGGGGACTCTGTAGTCCCCACACCCGAGAAGAGGGCCAGATCGTGAGAGATGGCCCTGGGTCGGCCGGGGTGCGAGGGATATGCCTGTCAACCTCACCTTCGGCAACCAAAGCGACCCACAGGCGGCGTGCGTTTTAGTCGGTTCGAGTCCGACATAACCTCCGGCTCCGGTGGGGAGGTATCCGTGGGGATTTTGCGCAAGTAAAAAAAAAAAAAAGGAGTAGAATAAGGAAACATTTCTTCCTATGACATAACTATTATAATACATAGCTATGTTATATACACCTGCCAGTAGCCACTTTTTAAATTAATGGTTGAAAACCATTTCATACCACTAAGCATGTTCAGGGTATCGTCGATTCTAGGCCAAGGATAACTGTCTTTCTTAGTGACATTATTCAACATTCGGTATTCCACACAAAACCTTGTGCAACAAATCCTTCTTTTTTCACTAGTACCACAGGTGATGACCATGGAAAAGTAGAAGGTTCAATCACTGTTATTAGCCATGTTTTTAATCATATCTGCTACATCCCCTTCTCTTGCCCATGGTAAACGTCGAGGTCTCTGTTTTATAGGCCTGGAGTCACCTGTGTCTATCCGGTGTTTCACGAGCCCAGTCCTTCCACAGTCATTTCCGGTTGCAAAGATGTCTCTGAATTGTAGCAACAGGTCTCTGGCTTCGTGAAATTCTGATGCTGTTAAGTTTTCGTTCGAATTCTCAAGAAGTTGTTGGTTGTTGCTGTGTACCGCCTTGTTTGGGCGTAGTGTTGTTCAACCGCCTCAGACACTTAACTTCCTCACATCTTCCGACCACACTATTCTTCTTCAGGAGAACTATTTCATCACGGAGGTTGAGAATTCTCAATCTAGCGATTCCGTTCGGTATCAGTAAGGTTCTTGCTGTTATTTAATTTTCAATAACGACTGCACGGGAGCGATCCTAGTAAACAAACTTCCTGATCAGGGAATCTCAGCACTCCTCTAGGTATATCCAAGACACATCTGTGGTTCCTCAAGAAATCCAGTCCCAAAATGCAGTCATCAGTAATATTAGCAATGAGCACTGACTGCTGGTATATTTGGTCGCCAATTCTTACCTCCACGTCTGTTTCACCGAGAACGGTCACTGTGCTAGTAGCTGTCTGAAGCTGAAACCTCGGAAATCGTTTTTCCCACCTAATGGTGCGTTTCAGTAATTCTGGTCTAACAACTGTACGTGAAGCTCAAGTATCTACTGTTAAAGTGCAAGGTTGGTTGTTTAAGGTGGCCTCGATGATCAAACTATTTAACGGAACCTTTTGATCCACCACTTGCAACTATACACTAGTTTTCACTTCTGCATTTCGTACACCGTTTAGGAAGGCCTCCAACAGAGTGGTCTCGATCATCATGGGTGTCGATGAGTAGGCTCGACGAACGAGTCTTTCAACCTCTACAGCCCATTCCTGGAGGCTTTGATTACTCAGCATTATCAAGCCGTCTTCGAAGTTCCTCACTTTATCTCCTAGTGCATAGATGCCTGCATTGATTTTACCCATGACAGCTTCCTAGTTTGCTTGCATCTCTTGCCTGGAGGCCTGCATCTCTTGCCTGGAAGCCTGCATTATCTGCTGCATCGAAGCTAGCAGCGTCATCATGTTGGTATCTAATGAGGTTCCTTCTGGTGCTGCCGTAGTTCCCGCTGAGACAACAGCATCGGCCGGAAGGGAGTCCCTTCCTCTTCGAGGCTCCGTTGACGATGTTTGTTATCGGTTTCAAAGACAGAATGAAATGGTGTCGCTATTGTCGTTTATCGTGTTTTAATACCTCTCTATTAGGAGGGTCGAATCATCTAGAAAATACGCGAGCGATAACTACCTACCTTCTCTCTTTTGTAGTTTGCCGCCGTCGCTGACCTTCGAGTTGATTCTCGATGTTTACCTATTCTTTTGTACTTGGCGGTAGGTAGGTGACTTTGTGTTGACGATTCTAGATTTTTCTATGCCAATCGGTAGAGTACCTTGTCACTAACAATGCGTTTTAATTTCTAGAAGATTCGATTACTAGTTTCCGAGATATCGACGTCTGTCGTAACAATATATTTTGATTGCGTTGACTTAGAAAATTGCTTTTTGCACAGCTTCAAGACGTTATAGAACTGAGCATATGGTATGAGTTTCAACTTGATACCTCCTCCACGCATTCCTGAGTAAAAGGTCTAGATAGACAGACACAGACTGTCCGTCTGTCTGTCTATCAGGAAGTGATCCTCAAAAGGTTTCGTGTTTTTTCCTTTTGAGGTACGAAACAATAAAACAGCCACGCAAGCTAACATTAGCGGAGGTATTTCCCAGTGGTACTGCTCAATTGAAGGAAACTACACATTTTTGCACGTGGTCCAATCGCTAAGTTCTACTGGTTGATCCAAGGGCAATTATTTTTCCCCGTGGCTCTATCAATTGGACTTTCATTTTATAAATATTAAATTGTATTGGCACTGAACCTACAGTTTCAGTAGGGCTAATTAATCCATTCATTCATTCATTTATTTATTCACAGACACAACAAGTGTGGTCTTATAATTAAAATAATGTTTCTGGTTGCGCCGATGTAGAATCTGTTTTTTGACGCGGAAACACACTCCTTCTATACCCATCTCCCCTCCCGCACTGACCATAGTATAGTACTAGATATAGTTTCCGTCCGCCATTTGTGATATATAGACACTCACTCCCTTTTTGAACTAGCCAGCGTAAAGGCGGACCGCGCGCGCGTCTCTCAGAAATGAATAATATTTGTTGCATTTTAACCGCTTCATAGACCTTTACCGATCGGATTGTGCCTCTCGTGTGTCCCTCAAGTGATTTAGTGATGTGGACGGCAGCTCCTGAGCAAGGAAGAGAGGATCCGTGTACCGGCTGCGATGAAAACACGTGGTGTCGTGAAGGTTAGTGCATCCTCTCCTAATTTCTCGGGCTGCATTCATTGCCTGGATCACATCCGCGGCAACCCGGTCACCTGTCTTGTTTGTGTGTAAAGCGTCAATGGAACAGTTATCTACTTCCCCGCAAAATACAGTCCACTAGCTCACGTGGCCAATCGCGCCAACATTTTCTGGTCCTGATCGAGCCGGATTCTTAGCCGCTAGTTCGCATTTGTTATTATTCTATTGAGAATAAGCGCACCGCACCTAAATGCCTGGTTATTTTAGTAGAAAATCCCGCATCTAGACATTTAGGCTTAGAATTTTGTTGTCCGTTCGCCGCTGGCTCGCATCGTACCTACCTAATACATACATAGGTTAGGTATCGTATCAACACTTAGTCGTAGTTCGCAATTTTGTTATTATTCTATTGAGAATAAACGCACCGCACCTGAATGCCTAGTTATTTTAGTAGAAAACCCCGCATCTAGGCAGGCTAGGTTTAGATCTTAGGTATCCTAGACACCCTAGTGCATAGGCACAGTGTAATACCTAACGCATTTGGCTTTTGTTTTTATTTGTTTCAATCTTTAAGTTGTTCGTTCGCCGCAGCTCGAATCGTATTTACCTAATACCTACGTGGGTAGATACGTGGTTGTACCTACCTCGCCCGCATTTCATTCAAATTCATACGAAAGTATTTTAATTTGAATAGATATTACGCAATACTTAATCTCTGAAATAATAGTTGAACCTAGACAGCGGTCTGGCTCGCGTAAGTACGATCTGGCTGTTGCTAGGCGCGTTTTGTTCAAGCGTGCATTCACAGTTGTGAGTACCTACCTACCTGCGGAGTATCGCTCGCGCCGCGTCGCTGCTCTGTACCGCTAAGATTAAGTCATTTCATATTTGTTGTTTACCGCACTTTAGTTTGAGATTTAATTGTAAACATGTCCCCAAAGGTTGGTAGTACCGATAGTAAAGTTCAACTGAAACTTTTATACGCTAAAAGAGAAATGATTTACTCGCGTGTACAATCGATTTGTGATAATGCACTTAAAACCTCTGATTTGGCCATTAGAGATTCGTTCTTGTGTTCGATAGAAAACTTGGATAGTTTGCGCGCGGATTTCGAGTCTTTAGTACATGACATCAACGTTTTAGAGTTAAATTTAAATCCCGATTACTCAGTGAGTTATCAGGCCTTGTCGTCGTTTGACGATTTGTATTGTCGTATCAAACGCGTCGCTAGGAGTTTGGAGAAACCGTCTGACCGACCCAACCCCACTCGCGACCGACCTAAGTTGCCACCAATTCAAATACCCGAATTTGATGGTAACATTCGCAATTGGTGTTTGTTTATAGATAGTTTTGAGAATACAATAGATAAGAACGATTCGTTGACAGATCACGAAAAATTGCATTATCTCGTTGAAAAATTAACTGGTAAAGCTATAACCGTTTGCGCTGGAATTACGTTTAGTGCCGAAAATTATAATTTAATTTTAAATACTTTGAAAGCTAAGTATGAGGATAAAAGAGCAGTAGCTAACGCATATTTGGATCAGATGTTTGACTTGAAATCTATTACGGCATGTAACGATCAAAACTTGGAGAAGTTTCTAGATACTTTCGCATCATCTGTTCGCGCCGTAAGGAACCTAAAGATCGATGACCTCTGCGACTTCGTATTTTTGTATATGGGTTTAAAGAAATTAGATTCCGAAACCATTCGTTTATTTGAGTCGGATCATCGCGGCAATAAAATTCCTAAGTTCGAAGACTTAGAAAGCTTTGTTCGCGAGCATATAAAAATATTGCAACGCTCTTCATCGAAACATGAAGGCGCGAAAAAGGTTGTTAGTTCTGAACGCAAAATAGATGCCTCATCGAGGTCACTGAGGTCAACTCATACTTATGTTAATACCGCACCAGCACATGTACAATCACCTGTTTGCTCTTTGTGTAATACTCATCATTCGCAACTGTACAAGTGTCCTGGTTTCTTAAAATTGTCGCCTAGTGATCGTTATAAATTTGTTCGCGCTAATAATTTTTGTTTTAATTGTCTCGGTACTAAACACCGCGTTGTTTTATGTAATAGTAGAAATGGTTGTCGCAAATGTCAAGCGAGACACCACACTTTACTTCATTTTGAGAATAGTAATGCCGCATCCAATGTGAGCACAGTTAGCTCGTCGAGCGGTGACACACGGCAGCCTGCGCCGCAGCCGCAGCCCGCGCTCGCGCGCGCTCCGGCCCGCCCGGTGACCGCCGCGAATGACGTCACCTTGTGTTCGTTCTCCGCTAGTGCTGCACTCACTACTGTGTGTCTCGCGACCGCTCGCGTTGTTCTTGTTGATGCATTAGGTGAGCCGCGCATTGTTCGAGCGCTGTTAGATGGCGCTTCGCAAAGTAATTTTATTACTCAAGATTGTTGTCAACGTCTTGGTTTCAATGTTAATAAGCGTTCAGCCCGCTCAGTGGTGAAGGGTTTTGGAGGCTTACGGTCAGCTGTTCAGGGCACCGTTAAAACAAGGTTTAGATCTCGTTTTAATAATAATATTTGGTTTGACATGGATTCGCTCGTTATAGATAAAATAACTGAACAGTTGCCTACCGTCCCGGTTGACACGTCTTTATTAACGAAATTTAAAGACTTGCCCTTAGCAGATGAGACTTACGCTGTTCCTGGAGTCGTCGATATATTGATCGGCGCTTCGATTCTCCCGCACCTCCAGTTATCACGTAAGGTTCAAGGGGGACCGACGTACCCCGCTCCGCACGCACTGGAAACAGTTCTTGGTTTTGTTGTAATTGGTTCCGCACCCGCTTCTATAGATAGTTTTAGTCACTCGACTGCTTCGTTCGGTTGCACCGTCGAGCCGCCACTGGAGTCTACCATCCGCAAGTTTTGAGAAATTGAAGAGGTCAATGTCCCACCTATCCTAAGCCCTGATGACAAGATGGCTGAGGAGATTTGTTGTCGCACGACTACTCGTGATGAGCAGGGTCGTTATGTTGTCGCGCTCCCTTTCAAGGGAGATATTCTTTCGCTCGGTGACTCCCGTGTATCCGCTGAAAAACGCTTTCTTTGTTTAGAACGAAAGATGCAGGCGTCTCCAAAGTTGAAGCGGGCCTGTGATGAGGTTGTTAACGAATATTTAGATAAAGGTTGCATCTCACCTGCGCCTGCGGACACTGGCGGGACCCAGCCTTCGTACATTATCCCGCACCACGGAGTTATTAGAGAAGATAAGCTTACTACTAAACTCCGCGTAGTTTTGGATGGCAGTGCTAAGACTAGCACTTCCGTGTCGCTTAATGACATTTTGTATTGTGGTCAAAATCTTTAAGGTAATTTATTTGACATAATTGTAAATTTTCGTATTAATATTAGTAGAATTTTAGCTTTTTCGGACTCAACAGTCGCTTTGTGTTGGGCCCACTCTTCGCCCCATCATTGGGACACATTCTTCGCTAATAGAGTGGCAAAATTCAATCTGAATTAGCGCCACAAAATCTCTTTCACGTTGCTGGCACCGACAGCACAGCCGATTGTCTCTCTCGTGGATTGCTTCCTTCGCAAATTTTAGATCACCCGTTATGGTTTAGTGGACCGTCCTGGATTCATGCCGCGTTAGATAAGTGGCCAGTTAGTCAATACAATCCCACCACGGTTTCCGAACCACCCGAGGAGCAGAAGCACTCGCTTGTTGTGTCGGTCCCGCGTGAAGAGTCCCTTATTTGTTGTTGGCTAATCGCGTCTCGTCTTGGTCGAGACTGCTGCGTTGTGTTGTTTATGTAGGCCGATTTTTGAGAATTTTATCTACGCGCGGTCATATAGAGTTGACCGGTGATTTAAGTACGCAAAATATTTGCCCGCAATAGATGTTAATGACGATAGAATGCACCTTCTAACTCGTCACGCTCTTTTAGATAAATTAGTCCAATCGTTTGGAATCATTGGAGAACCGATTGTTTGCAATTACTGTAGGTACGGTGGTAGTCCTTATGACTGGGAATGCGCCTCCTTTGCATTGGCCTCTGGGAGTAGTAGAGGAAGTTTTCCCGATTCCCGCGGGATAACTCGTGTTGTACGGGTTAAAACCGCAACCGGATCGTATCTGCGCCCGGTTGTTCGCCTCTGCCCTCTGCCTAGCCAGCAGTAGGCACGAGTTCCAATCTAGGTTTATATTTTAGTTGTTATTTCCCAAACCTAGATTTAGATTAGACATTAGATTTGTTCCACATTTTTCGTTTCGAAGGTAACCCTTCAAGCCGGGGGGAATGGTTGCGCCGATGTAGAATCTGTTTTTTGACGCGGAAACACACTCCTTCTATACCCATCTCCCCTCCCGCACTGACCATAGTATAGTACTAGATATAGTTTCCGTCCGCCATTTGTGATATATAGACACTCACTCCCTTTTTGAACTAGCCAGCGTAAAGGCGGACCGCGCGCGCGTCTCTCAGAAATGAATAATATTTGTTGCATTTTAACCGCTTCATAGACCTTTACCGATCGGATTGTGCCTCTCGTGTGTCCCTCAAGTGATTTAGTGATGTGGACGGCAGCTCCTGAGCAAGGAAGAGAGGATCCGTGTACCGGCTGCGATGAAAACACGTGGTGTCGTGAAGGTTAGTGCATCCTCTCCTAATTTCTCGGGCTGCATTCATTGCCTGGATCACATCCGCGGCAACCCGGTCACCTGTCTTGTTTGTGTGTAAAGCGTCAATGGAACAGTTATCTACATCCCCGCAATACAGTCCACTAGCGCACGTGGCCAATCGCGCCACCAGTTTCCTTGTACATTCTACCACTTTTGTGTGGTATGTAAATATTCAAACAGTCAATAATTAATTTGTGACACAATAGATATAAATATAATATATAATAATCAAGCACGCAATCATAAAAAATTAAAAAAATCAATAATCAATGTGATGATAAATGTCAAATCTTAAAACTAATAATTGTCAAATTTAATTATTCTCATAACATATATAAATATATTATCATGTCAAAAAAGAGTTTAAATTATTCAAATGTCAAATTCTAGATATTATTATAAACAAAATGTCAATTGATTCAGAGTTGTATCCTCTAGAAATTCACTTAAATCATAGTAACATTTTCTGCTTCATAACTTTTTTAACTTTAATATTTAATATTTTTGTCAGTGGTAGGTACTACTTTATTATACCACTTAGGTGGCAGACAAGCATGCGCCCACCTGATGGAAAGTGGTTACCCTGGCCTATGGACGTGTGCAAAATCAAGAGAGTCACACTCGCGCTGCCAACCCTGTAAGCATTGAGAGTTTCTGTGCGGTCAGTGTAAAAGAAAGCAGGACAAGCTTTTGGTCTTCCCACTGACAGCACAAAAACTGTCTAGTGAGCTCTGGCTACCGTACTCACCGGGAACATAACACGAAGTTATTATGGTCACGGTATTCTATCCTACCTCCTCTTATTTATATATATACCCATATATATCTATATATATATATCTATATTTATATCTTTATATCTATATATACTCCTTTATATCGTTAGCCATTGTCGAGAAAAAAAGCTCACTTCCATTCTAATTTCATTGTAATCGCCTTCTGAAATCAAAGTTTTATGTAGAATAATATAATGTATAAGAGGTGAATTAACACCCACATTTCACCAATAATTGAAATCGGTCCCACGTAATAGGGGGTGAGCTTATTGCCGTCTTCCGGGCACTGTTGTTGACTCAAGCCATGCACCTGTGGCGGAGTCTGGGCTGTATATATATCTGTCTGATGTTAAACAGCCCTATTCCTTAGTCGCCTTGTACGACACCGCATGGGAAGAGATGAGGTGATGGGAATTCTAATTTGCCGGGAGAGATGCCTTTGGACCCACTAGTAGGACTCAACAATTGGACCATGGTATCTATAGATTATACTTTCTATTTTAGTGAGAATGCTGACTCAAGTGGAGAAAAAATACTCAATCAAGACCCCCCTCACAGAAACATATGTAGAAAAAACAAAATCAGAAGAGCTAACCTTGGAAGCGAATAAAGCACTAAAAAAAAAATCAGGAGCGTCTGACACGTTTGTCTTCCAAGAGGAGAAACCAGACGATGGCCCGACACACCCACAGACAAGACTAGTGACTACCAGAGAAACAACCACCAAACGCAGGAAGTTCGATTGGGATAGATATTATGCGACAGCGAAGCCCCCTGAGGAAGTAAAAGGATATTATTACCATTACACTAAAAGGCCGTATACCAGGTGGTGGTGGCCCCTTGAGTACGGGTGGGAGATTGATAAAGATTGGTAGGCTATACCAGCCTCCTCAAAATTGAAACGGTGCCCCGAGCACGAAAAACTATCGTAAACATTTCGAGAGAACGGTGCATTGCGATTGGCTTTTTGGCTATAATAACTTCGTGTTGTGTACCCAGCGGTGAGTAGGGTAGCCAGAGCTCACTGGAGAATTTGTGCTGTCAGTGGGAAGACTAAAGGCTTGTCCTGCTTTGTCTTCTACACTAACACAGAAATTCTGTACTAACAGGGTTGGCAGCGCGACTGTGACTCCTCTGTTGTAACAAACGTCCATAGGCCACGGTAACCACTTTCCATCAGGTGGGCCGTGTGCTTGTCTGCCACCAAAGTGGTATAAAAAAAAATTGACCGCCTGCCTACTGTGATCCTGTGTGTGTGCAGTAATATGAACCTGGATCCGGATCGCAATGCTCCGATCTCTCGAAACGTTTACAATACAATTTCGATAACTTTTCGTGCTAGGGGTACGGAGCTACAACATTGGATCAGATGGATGTCAAAATGCATTAATTCAATTAACCAATTTTTCTTACATACCTACCTTGAGAAGTTTGGCAAATGCTACATGGTTCCTGAGGAATAGTGAACTGCACGAAGAGCTCAAAATAAATACAGTCAGCGAAGTAATAAAGATATTATATATACAAACCCCCTGGCTGTAGCCAAGCGGCTAAAAAGGAACCACATGATCGAGCTGGATTCGTGACAGAAAGAGGAAGAGATCGAAGGATCCCTTTTCCCCAAACACCTGCTGACCATACACATCTGCTCACAGTTGATTAAAAAAAAAAGGACTGATCGCAGATTAAAGCACAAAAAAAAAACATACCTTAACCTCTTGTAACAGATTGATTGAAATTTTAAAGCATTTATTATTACATTATACTAACTATTCAAATCGATTAAAATATGGAAAAATTTAATCTGTACCCAGTTTTGAATCCCGCTTTAACTAATTATTTTTTTCCTATATTAACCGGCTTTTGTAATGGAGTTCAAAAGAGGAGGAAGTTTTCAATTTGTTATATTATGTATGTTTGTTACGCGATATCAATTATGGACGGACTTTTATTATTCTTACGTTATTCTTTATTCTCCTTCAAGAAGTCTGTAGCTGGAGAAATTTGGAGACATCCTCAAAATTACAGGAAAAATGGAAAACGCACCTAGTTTCATAGCATCAGTGTGGTTTTGCTTTTTTTTAATAAGTTTAAAACTAAAACCCGAGTACTGAAAAATCGTGATCTAAAAAGTATTCAACAAGAAAATATAAATATATATATATATATAAAAGGATAGCCGTGGTCATATGCCACTTTTCCCTAGAATGTATCGTTTTGTTAGACTAAGTAAGTAAGTTTTCTTGTTTAATGCTTTAGAGCGTGATATTTCACTAGTCTGGTTTTACTTTTACTTAACTTAAATAATTATTTTGAGGATTTCAGGTTTTTTAATTCAGATATATTTGAAATGTGCTACTTAAGCTCTTTCAGTTGATAACAAACACGACATATTTATCTCAAATTTATTTTTTAACAGTGTACTTTATGACCACTAAACGGCGCCACATTAGATTCAGTGACATATTATATATTAAAGCCTCTACGATAGCTCATTTGTCTAGTTCTAATACTAGCCACGTATTAGAACTAGACAAATGAGCTATCGTAGAGGCTTTAATATATAATATGTCACTTATAATACGTCACATGAGCTATGAAGGAACAGATGAACCTACATACATAATATTATACATACATACATAACCTGTTAAAAACGTAACCCTCCTTTTGGTTCGCCGTAGTCGGTTAAAACAAATGCCTAGGCGTTTTCTATTAAAATTGTATGTTTGTAATAGTATAATATTATCATAAACATTTTTGTTCGAGACATATTGTCATAAAGTGCTGGTAAACTAAAATATTCACTAGTACTGACATTCTTGCAAATGCTACATGTTATCAAGCGTTCATTACCCCAAGCACGAAAAGCTGTCGTAATCGTATCGAGAGATTCCAATTGGCCCGATTGGCCGCCTGCCTACTGTGAATATGTGTGCGTGTGAAGTCGGCCAATCGCAACGCACCGTTCTCTCGAAACATTTACATTACGATTAAGACAGTTTTTCGTGCTAACGGTTCTGGTGATCATTCTCGCGAAAGACGTGCGAATAGTGCGTTCGCTAGAAAGATCTTATTTCGAATGCTCGATGTTCTGTGACAAGTGAATTCTCAAGTTTATCAGCACCTTAATAGAACACATAGACATTAGTTAACCTTATAAATTTAAACGCAAAGAATAAAATGTATTCAAGAAATTAAAATGTTACTTTATTTTTTTTTCATTGCCCCAGAAACTCACCACTCTGCATTTGATGGGTACGTTTGAATTCCACTTCCAAAGACAGTACTCTCACTAGAAAACACTGTTGGCTCAAATGTATCTTGACTGACATCTTGTTTATAACTAAAATTACTATTCTGAGTGACATCGTAATCATAATCGTAATTATAGACTGCCAATGAGAGTCGTGACTCAGCATCATTATTTAAATTATAGTTTATCCGCGATTTGTTTGTATTATAAACAGAAGATTTACGAGAAAAATTGCGCAATGACCTATGAGATTTATGTGTAGATTTGTAGGAGTTTTTATCGGTTGTTGAAAGTATGTTTCGTCTTTTAAACATGCAGTCATGCAAGTTTCCTTCGCTATCTTTTTTAGTCGTCTCCATAAAATGTATAGATTTCTGACATCGTTTTTTGTATTTTGCCATTACCTGCAAAGACTCAAAAAAATTTTTCGGTGGTTCATATTCATTGTCCATACTCAATTGCTCTTTCAATAAATTCAATAAGTTCTTCTTCCTGTCTTTCTTTAGCGTTTTCTTCGTAGGGAAATTCTGATAAATGTAGCTTCTTGTTACTTGTGTTGGATTCTTCTTTTTGTATGAGAACGAATCAGATTTTAGTTTCCGTCTTCCTCTTGCTTGTATTAATGGTACTCCTGGAGATATTTCTCTTAGAGATAGACACTTGCAGTTGTCTAACAGTTTATCGTCCCAATCGTCACTTATTTGATAGCAGCACTTAGGACTGTATTCACTTTGTGGTTCGTCATCGATAACACAATGTTTAGAAGTTTCTACGGCGAGATTCTTTGTCACAGATTCGTTTGGTGGCAAAGCCAGTTTAGATGCAATATTATTCACTTTTGCTTCCGTTTTTACGTTATAAACATTGAATGTAGATTCAAGTAGATCAACAAAGAAGTCATACAACTTATCGTCTTCTTTTTGTTTTACATTACCAACTAACGTTATTGGTTCGTCAGTATTCTGAATAAAAGGCGTCATAGATTTACTGAATTTTTTTTTTCCTGATTCAATATGTTCTATTAACGATACTTGTTTGTCATTTGCTGTGGTATCTATAACTGTAATATCGCTAGCCTTCTTTAGTCCACACGGAGGCATATTATCTGACCATTTTATTGAGACTCTATCCTTGCTTTGCCTCTGAGAGTAGTTTGAAGGTGTCTGAATGATTTCTTTCTTAGATTGAAGAATGACGACGTTATCCAAGTCTGCATTATACTCATTTAATACTTTGGATCTATATTTAGGCTGTTTCTTCGCAGTGTTAAGATCGCCTATAACATTCTCTTCGTAACCTTTCTTTTTCTTTATTTTAGTTTTGTTACTTTTGTCTATGTCTGGAAACTGGGTCCCGGTAGTGGATTGGGATAGGATAGTCAGAATAGAATTGAGGAATCTCTTTCTGTCAGGTCGACGTATTATTTTTGGTTTCCTCGGAACATTTACTGAAACAATAAAAAAAACTTTAAACGACTATTTTCAGCCGGAACTTTCAACCGGACTTTTCAATGTTTAATAATTTTCCGCCGCTATACAGCTCAGACTCTTACCGTCCCAATCATGATCTATAGCCTTAGACCCCGTGACTCGCTGAAAGAACTTTTCAAAGAAATTAATATTTTAACAGTTGCTTCTCAATACATTTATGAAAAAATCTTATATGTACGAAAAAACCTAAATATTTTCGAAATAAACTAGTTGTACCAAAACTTAGGCTTCCAAAGGTTGGTGATTCATTTGTAGGCAGCTGCATAAAAATATTTAATAAACTTCCTCAGGACTTAAATACCAATAAATAAATATGCCAATAAATAAATTTAAAATAGAAGTGAAAAAAACTTTAATGAGTAAAGGTTACTATAAAGTGGATGAGTACCTGAATGATGTTAATGCGTGGTCAACATAAGTCTCTTGCTTGCTCGCACAATCAAACCTTAAACCGTCTGTCCCGGTTGTCATAACAACATCTACGGCAATCGTTACGTATAGAGCCCTAAAAGTCCCAACAACTGCGGGTCTAAATAGGTCACATTTAGCGATTCTGCTAAAAACTAGCAACTTTATGAATTTCCATTAAATCTATTAGATGCCTATAAAAATCATTAAATGGTCCCTCATATGAGCCGAATCACAATACGTCATGTACTAAGTATATTCTAATTAAGGAGGAGGCGGGGCGGGGCGGGAGCAGCAGCGGGAGCGGCAGTGGCAGCGGGTGCGGCAGCGCGAGCGGCAGCGGGAGCAGCAGCGGGAGCAGCAGCAGGAGCGGCAGCGGGAGCGACGAAGGATCGATCGATGTCGACGACCTCCGCCCCCCATGAGCGCAGGCCTGGGGGTGACAGGTGGTGCCACGAAGCAGAAGCACCGTTTCCTGGGACGAGATGGGGACTCTGTAGTCCCCACACCCGAGAAGAGGGCCAGATCGTGATATGTCTGTCAACCTCACCTTTGGCAACCGAAACGACCTACAGGCGGCGTGCGTTTTAGTCGGTTCGAGTTCGACATAACCTCCTCCACCGGCTCCAGTGGGGAGGTGTCCGTGGGGATTTTGCGCACGTAAAAAAAAGTATATTACAATATCGTGTAAACAACACCGCAAGACCGATTATTATCCTAACACGATTTCAATAAAGTTGCATTTTTAGACTTACTGGTCTGACTGCAATGCTTCGGTAGCGGTTGTGGAAGTCAGATGACACTTGCTTTTTTTTTTCATATCACTTAGGTGGCAGACAAGCGCACGGCTGATGGAAAGTGGTTACCGTGGCCTATGGACGTGTGTGACACCAGAGAAGTCACACTCGCGCTGTCGACCCCGTAAGCACAGAGTCTCTGTGCCGTCAGTGTAGAGGACAAAGCAGGACTAGCCTTTAGTCATCCCACTGACAGCACAAATTCTCCAGTGAGCTCTGCCTACCCTACTCACCACTGGGAACACAACACGAAGTTATTATATCCGCGGTATTCTGTAGGGCGGAGGTACTTCCCCAGTCGGACAGCTCAATTGGGCGGCAATACCGCCGTGTCCTACCTCCTATAACGAACTTCTATATGCCTCACGGAAAATAACGAAGATCAGCCAAATCTGCTGTTAGACTGGTAAAAGCGGACCCCCAGACTCCGATGGCAGGCTTCGGATGCGAGTACTAGGGTGAAGGAAGGGTAGGAGGATCATGTGTGTCTTTTCAACTTACTATCGTCTGTCATAGCTGTTTTGGTTACTTTCTTTTCCACGTAGACTCCTCGTTTCTTCAGGACAGCTGGTGGAATCTCAGCGTTGCTCCTGCTCTTCTTTTCTTGCTTTCTGTATTCTTTAGGTATGGTTGCGTTTGAAGACTTCGATTTTAAAACTTTTGTTTTTAATTGATCCATATTTCCTTATTAGATTCATTTATGCTGTTGTATTTGTACTTGAATTTTAACTTAATTATTGCGGCATTTTTTTTGTTTTGTTTTTTTTTTCACGAAGAATACACTGACATGTAGCTGGACATAGATAATGTATAGATCTATGAAAAAGATGTATTTAAAGAGGTTTTTTAGTGGCGGAGGGTGAAAATTTTTAAAAGGAAGCCAGTGGATTTATGGTACCCATTGGAAAACCGTGAGGAATCGGGTTATAGTGACCCTTCGCCACTGAGAAAGTTGTACGGTCTGCCTGGTTACAACCGTCCAATTGAGCAGTCCGACTGAGGACGTACCCGCGGCCATAATAACCTCGTGTTGTGTTCCTGGCGGTGAGTAGAGTAGCCAGAGCTCACTGCAGAGTTTTTGTGATGTCAGTGGGAAGATCAAAAGCTTGTCCTTTTTTGTCTTTTACAATGATGGCACAGAAACTTGTGCTTACAGGGTTGGCAGCGCGAGTGTGACTTCCTCGGTGTTGCACACGTCCATAGGCCACGGTAACCATTTTCCATCAGATGGGCCGTATGCTTGTCTGCCAACCAAGTGGTTAAAAAAACTAGCTCGGCGAGCACCAGCAGGTACAAACGGGATCATGGCGTTTGTAACAGCGCCAAAATATCGGATCGGATGAAACCAACCGAACTTCACTGCGGGGCTGCAACTTCTTCTTTATAAGGCCCAGGTTCGACCCCACATGGAGTACTGCTGTCACCTTTTTGTCAGAGTGCCAGCAGCAAAGAAGGGTTCGTCGACAATCCTATACTCATAGGAGATGTGGAACCTCTCAGCCTTAGGAGGGACTTTGCCTCGCTTTGTGTGCTCTACTGTCTTTATAATGGTTTATATTCAGAAGAATTGTTTGATGTGATACATGCCCACAGCTGCACTCTATCATCCCACCGTTAGCCATAGGCCGGCAAATTCATCCTCACACATTGTGACCTGAGACGGTGCGCACTGTGCAGTATGAAAGGTACTTTATCCCACGCACACTCAAGCTGTGAAATGAACTCCCTGCTGTGGTTTTCTCAAGCGACTGCCTTGTGGGGTTAGTAATAATAATAATAATATATCTCTTTATTGTATGTACACAGAGAATGGATACAGAAAAACAAAATTTGGTACATTTTTGTGGCATAACAAATGGCGGCCTTATTGCGCAAGGCAATCTCTACCAGGCAACCTTGGAATGGAGTGAGTTAGATAAATAGATAGTTATAGTGGGCGGCTTCCGGTGTACATATATTATTATTTATACTCTGATATATTATATAGTTATAGATATAATACATACTACTATACTTACGTATATACTTACTACAAACATAATTTATAATGAAACGGTACCTACAACTAGGCACCTACATATTATACTTATACTTAACACACCCACACATATAATATACCAAAAACAGCGTAGACATGAATAAAGGAGATATACAAAGAGGAGAAGAAAGATAATGGTTTTCATCATTCCCGCAAATAGTAGTATGTAACCAGTTTTTTGAAGACGGGCAGAGATTGCGCACGTCAATGGTTACAGGTAAGGCATTCCACAATCGGACAGCTTGTTCTTCAATAAGAGCATTAAAAAGGGGGTTTTTTGACTACAAATGATTACGAAAAGGCACCCGCGGCCCTTATTTCCACATTTCCATATTTCCATAGGCATAAGATTCAAAATGCTTTATAATATTTTGCTACAAAATGTCGTTGTCGGCTGCTGCTCTTTTAGTGGATGTTGAACCTAAAAGAGTGCTGTTAAATTCTCCAAACAGAAGACAAAAACCTTTTTCATATCTAGCAACTGGTAACATCTACAATAAATTTTAAAATTATGAACCAATCTATTTGGCATCCAATCTGACATATAAAATTTGGTTAAGTAATCAAAATGCATCAATAAATTTTAAATTTCTTGTTATTAATTGTGAAAATTCAAAATTTACTGATATGAATAAGTCAATAAGAAAATTTGAGCAAACAGAAAAAAAGATTGATGTGAGAGTTAAGGATAGGGGTGATCTGAAAACTAATGTCTCAAAACACAATCCTAGATATAAAAAAGATGAAAATAACAAATCAGAAATGGCATTTCCTGATGGCGATTCGAGGAAGGTGTCCTTTGATGAAAGGTGCATAATCTATCTATACGAATATTATAAAGCTGCAGAGTTTGTTTGTTTGTTTGTTTGTTTGAACGCGCTAATCTCTGGAACTACTGGTCCGATTTGCATGATTCTTTCAGTGTTGGGTAGTCCATTTATCGAGGAAGGTTTTAGGCTATATATCATCACGCTACTACTTAAGGTAGCGGAGCATTGATAATAAATGTTAACAAATCCGGCAATTTTTCATACATACATATTTTGAAGACTAAAACATACGGGCTCAAAGGGATATGAAGCTTAAAAATATACCCCGGGCGAAGCTGGGGTGGGTCAGCTAGTTCTTAATATACAGTTGAAGAGTTTGTTTAGTTAAACGCGCTAATATCGGGAACTGCTTATCAAATAAGGAAAAATCTTTTTGTGTTGAATAGTTCGTTTATCAAGGAATGATATAGGCTATGTATCAACACGCTACTACCTAAGGGAGCGAAGTACTGATCTTAATTGTCAAGAAATTCGGTAGATTCCCCTATATTATTTGAATGGTATATATATCTGGGTTAAATTGGTGCAACGGTAGCTTGAAATATGTCATGTGCGAACCCGGGGAGAGGCCAGCTAGTATGTTTGTAGAAATAAATAATTATACCTGCAGAATACTGGAAACTGCTAAAAACCTATTTAATTTAAAATTTGCAATTATTTTTTTATATAGAACACTTCAATTAGACTTCGCCTTGCCTGATGGTGAGCTGAAGGCAAAGTCTCAGAAAGAGGGTTTTTTTTTTTAAATACCACTTAGTTGGCAGACAAGCACACGGCCCACCTGATGGAAAGTTGTTACCGTGGCCTATGGAGGGTCACCATTATTTACACATACCGTGCGACAATGGTGACACTCAGCTTGACGGCCTCATCATATGCTTTTTCACGCCCCGCTTAAAGGACCCGGGACTGTAGGAAGAAGGAAACACGTGAGCTGGTAATGAATTCCAGGCCTTAATGGTGCGACAGAGGAAAGAGTCACCGAACCGCTTGGTTCTTGATCGGATGTTCTGCACCGTGTAGGAAAGGGGAGGGGGGGACTAATTGGAAGAGCTCATCAGAACACTCCCCATGGTACAGACGGTAAAATACAGCCATGGACGCAACATCTCTACGCATCTGTAAAGGTTCTAGGGTGTTCGTGACCTGTTAAAGACCAAAATTAAAAGACTTTTTGCAGAGTGAATGAAACTCTATTCATTTAATTTTGAACTTTATGGGTATAGAAAATAAGTCAAAAATTTCTACCACTTAGGTAGCAAACAAGCACACGGCCCAGCTGATGTAAAATAGTTACCGTGGTCTATAGATGTGTGCAAAACACAGAGAAGCACAGAGAGTTTCTGTGCCGTCAGTGTAAAAGACAAAGCTGGACAAGCTTTTGGTCTTCCAACTGACCGCGTGGTTCCCGGCAGAGTAGAATTTGGACCACCCCATCTCTTCCCATGCGGTGTCGTACAAGGCGACTAAGGGATAGGGCTGTTTAACATCGGACAGATATATACAGCCCAGACTCAGCCTCAGATGCATGGCTCGAGTCAACAATAGTGCCCGAAATACCGCAATAGGCTCACTCCCTATTACGTGGGACCGAACACAGATATTGGTGAAATGTGGGTGATAATTCACCTCTGCCTAACCCTCCGGGGATAAAGGCGTAATTATATGTACGTATGTAGCCCAGCTGGGCCCCCTTTTTAACTTACTTATAGTCAGATCTAAGTGAAATAATACATTGTATCGTGTGTCGTATAAAAAATTTAGTTTCAATTAAAATAATGGCGTATAATTGATAGTCATTACTGTCCATTAGGTATAAGAAACGAGAAATCTTGTTACATACAGTAATTTTTTAGTGACGTCAACTGTTAACCAATGTCACTTGTATGTTATTATTATTATTTATTTATTTCAAGCAAATACATACACATTTAACACATATAGAAAAAATTTATTACAATCTTAAACAATATTAGAGACAACATCTGTGTCTGAACTAGATAAGTTAATATCTGTATTTCAGACAGCAGCCCCAACTATAATAGATCATATTATGTAAGATCACAGATGTCATTTTTAACCGATTGCTAAGAAATACAATACATACATATAATCACGCCGTTATGCCCGGAGAAATAACCGCGGTAGCCTAGTGGTATGGGTAATGGACTGCTGTCTAGACGAGGTCACGGGTTCGATCCCAGGTTTTACTATGGCACACCAATGACTTTTCGATGCTTTTCGAAGTCCGGTTAAGGGCAATAGGTTCGATGGGTAGGCAGAGGGTGCTAAGGTGCTAGCACCCTCTGCCTATCCCTTTAGGGATAAAGGCGTGAGTTTATGTTATATGTTATCCTCGGAGGGTTAGGCAGAGGTGAATCAACAACATTTCACCAATCATTGTATTTTCCCTTCTAATTAGTATGTACTATTTACTGCAGAATACAATTTGGACCACCCCATCTCGTCCCATCGTGTCTCTGGTATGACAGAGGTTTTATTATAGTAGCATCAAGGGCCAGTTGGGGAACTTTTACAAGATCTAACTACCCCCTTTCTTTTACGTGCGCAAAATCCCCACGGATACGTCCCCACCGGAGCCGGTGTAAGAGGTTATGTCGGACTCGAACCGACTAAAACGCACGCCGCCTATGGGTCGTTTTGGTTGCCGAAGGTGAGGTTCACAGGCATATCCCTCGCACCCCTGCCGACACAAAGCCATCTCTCACGATCTGGCCCTCTCCTCGGGTGTGTGGGGACTACAGAGTCCCCAACTCGTCCCCGGAAAACGGGTAGACGCGCCAGGCGCGCTGCCGCCGCGGCCTGCTTCTGCCAGGGTGACAGGCGGCTCCACCAGTCACCCCCAGGCCTGCGCTCATGGGGGGCGGAGGTCATTCATCGACCTGCTCTAACTACCCCTAACAACTGTCATAGATGTTCATATGACATCACTAACGTACTCTTTGTAATATAATTTTTAAAGGCCTGAAAGACCAAAATTGAATATTTTTATGCAACTACCCACAAAAATCGTAACTGAAGATGTGAAGCCATTAGAAAAGGTGGAACCCGTAATATCGGATAGGAAAGTGATTGCCAAGGAGGCTGAAAGAAAGGCGGTAATGGAGCTGAAGAGGATCAGAGAAAAGTACGCCATGAGGGGGAAGCCTCCGAAAATACTTCCGAATCAGGTGAAAACTGAAGATATAGGAAAACTTGAAATGAAAAATGGTACGTAGGATTTTGTTAGTATTTTTAGGTAGTACTTTGGGACGCGAGGTGAGTCAGCACGGTAGCCGCCAGCCACCTTAGTCGCACCGTTCACTACGCGTCGACAGCTGAGGAAGACGCCTGCTAAAGGAAGAGGCTTAAGTACGCCGACTTGGAGACTCTGGGGAGTTGGGGCAAGGAAGCTAAAAGGTAAAGAAATCTGACAGAGGCTCATCGAGGCGACCGGTGACACTCGTTCCGGGTCGTTCCTGGTCCAAAGGCTGTCCATCGCCATCCAACGTGGCAACGCAGCTAGTGTTATGGGCACTTTTGCACCAGGAGTGATCAGGGGCGGGTTATTTGATTAGTACATGGACTAAGTATTGCTTGTTGTACCAAAAAAAAAAAATGTATAGTTACTCTTCTCAAATCTGAGAGGATAGCAAAATACTGCACAAGATATAAAGTACCCATGCTTTGAAAACCACCCAAACGAGCTCGCTCAAAAGCTACTATCTATTGAGTGACATATCTGCAAGTTTAACCCCTCTTTTTCACCACAGAACTAGTTGTAAAACATGTTGCAAACTTGTTTGATACAAAACTTGTAGAAGACTTGTAGAAGACTAATCAATACACAATACTTGTTTTATACATGTATCTCAGATACTTTTTCGTTCACATAGTACCTATGTATAGCCAACAAGTTGTAAACAAGTATAAAACACATTTCCGTTCACACTGTAGCCTGTGACATATAGCAACTTGTCGAATACATGTTTTATACTTAGGTGAAAATGAGGGGTAGGGCTGGGTGCATACGCACGGTTTCCTAATCAGGAATTCAGATTCAGAATTTCGCGTGCCTAGCCCATTTTTACTATTAGGAATTTATACGGTCAGTTTGAATTGAGACACAATGCTTGCATGATTCCGAATGAAAATGTATATTCGTGTGCGGCGAAAGATACGAAATGCATGCGAGCGGTACTTTCGGGATGGCGTCATTAGGTTTTTTTTTATACCACTTAGGTGGCAGACAAGCACACGGCCCATCTAATAGAAAGTGATTACCGTGGCCTATGGACGTTTGTAACACCAGAGGAGTCACAGTCCTACCCTGTAAGTACAGAGTTTCTGTGCCGTCAGTGTAGAAGACAAAGCAGGACAAGCCTTTAGTCTTCCCACTGACAGCACAAATTCTCCAGTGAGCTCTGGCTACCCTACTCACCGCTGGGAACACAACCCACAGCCCGAACGCATGAAAAGAATTCCAAAACGAACGTTGAGGTTTTTACGTTCAAAAATAGTAAGGACGTCTGCGCCTTATTGAACATTAAATGAAATGAATGAAGGTTTCCGAATCTGAATTCCTGATTAGGTAACCTAATCACTAAACCGTGCTTATGCGTCCAGGCTCAAACATGCACATATCTTGGAGCTAGACAACTAATACTTCAACTAAACATTAATATGATATTAATGTTGTGACTTCCCTCGCGTGAGTCATTGTCTCGGCAGAGGACATGCTTACACGCCATTAACCATACACTTATCCGATTTTAGTACCAGTATAAGTATAATAGGTCGTATATAATACATACCTATGAAATTACCGTTTTTTTTTAAGGAATTGGTGGAAACCCAATTTTCAGTAGGTATTAAGATTTTTATCTTTTTTAGGAATGACTAATTGATGACTGAAATGTTTTTCTTGTGTATGAATGAGACAACAAATCAATGCAATTTATAATTTGGTATCGGAAAAGATCATGAATTGACCAGGACATAAGCAATACTAACACAAAGAAGATTACAAAAGGACATTTTTCTTTGTACCTAATGAAATTAAAATCACGCGTTTGAAGCTATTGCATAGCTTTTATCGCGGGCCTTGAGCGTGGGGATCGAATCCAGAAATTCCGACTCAGACTCAGACTCAGACTCACTCAGACTCAGACTCAGACTCACTCAGACTCAGACTCAGACTCAGACTCAGACTCAGACTCAGACTCAGGCTCAGACTCACACTCAGACTCAGACTCACAATCAGTCTCAGACTTAGACTCGGACTCAAATTTAAATTATATTATTATTTATTATAATTGCATAAGTTCATAAAAATGCTATGCAATAGCTTTACCGCGGCAGTCCCGAAGTGCCACACGTCTTTTTATATATTTATATATACATATTACTTTGCCTATTCCTTTCACATACTTAATTATCTTGTATCTCTTTCACACTTAACATTTATGACATCTATCTATTTCTTTCACGTTTCTTTCATGTCTCGTATAATAATAATTGCTATGCTTACATTAATTACAGCTACCGCAGAACCAATATTAACAAAACCCCAACAAATGACACAAGCAACTGAATGCGATCCACCAAAGCACACACCTACAGATAAAGAAAAAAAAGAGTTGCCAACAACAAAAAGAAAACCGGTCATCAAAACGGTGGTTGGCAAAAACGGTTCGATACCCCTTTATAAAGCTGTCACATTCGTGGAGCAGAAACGTAAAAGTACTAAACTAGATATTAGTATTCCAAGCCCAGCCTCAATTCACAGTAAACAGATGAGTAATCACGCTACGAAATATACTGATACCAGTTCATTAAGCCCTATGAGTGTCACTACGAGTGTGAGGGAGAAGCCTGCGCTTACGAGACGAAAGTCTGCTAGGAAGAGAGACTTTAAAAGATCTAGGCGTTTCGAATCTCCTACTAAAACTATTCGTGACATTAGAGACAACAGGTTTGTGACTTTTTATGTATTTAACACAATCGAAATCTATCGGGTATAATTATTTTATCTTCAGGACTGAAGCCAACGTGGTTCAATCAAAGAATCAATTTCATTTATTCAGTTTAGGCACACAAAGGACACATATGAACGTCAAAATTTTACAATTAGGTATGTCAAGAAATAATATAAAAATATTAAAAAATGAAAAAATATACCATTGGATAATGATTCTTTCGCTGGTTCGGTAGGTTAGTTCTACTGAGAAGATACCAGCAAGAAACTCAGCGAAGTATATTAGAACTAGATTATTTTTCTTTTTTTTAATTTGCTTTTGTTTATAATTTATTTTGTGCGAGCAAGCGAGAGACTATGTTGACCACGCATTAACATCATTAAGGTACTCATCCACTTTATAGTAACCTTTACTCATTAAAGGTTTTTTCACTTCTTTTTAAAATTTATTTATTGGCATATTAATCAAATCCTGAGGAATTTTATTAAATATTTCTAGCTGCCTACAAATGAATCACCAACCTTGTGAAGCCTAAGTTTTGTTTCTCTTATTAAAATTGTGTACTTCAGATAGTTTTTCAAAATGATTTACGTTTTTTCGTACATTTAAGATATTATCATCATTGTATTGAGAAGCAACTGTTAAAATATTAATTTCTTTGAAAAATTCTTTCAGCAAGTCACGGGGTCTGAGGCTATAGATCGCTCGTATCGCTCGTTTCTGTGGTACAAATATAGTCTAGCAGACCGTATGACAAAACGCTATGCAAGATATATGCATTTGTTTTATTTGGGGTATTTACGTATTTATTTGGGGTTGCCGCAACATAATTATGCTTCTTCCATTCGTCTCTGGTTGCAGTCATCTCAACATTCACTTCCTCTTTAGACATTTATCATCTTTCACTAAGTCCATCCATCTCCTATTCCACTCCCATTTAATGCCTGCAATCAATCAACTAGCCCATCGCAGTCAACTGCTGGACTAGGCCTCACGCTATCTTGGGAGGCTTTGGCCTCGTGCTAACCAGACAGGTTGGTACAGGGTTTTATTTCGAGTTTTCCTTCTCTCGCACTGACATCGTCTGCGTATACTTTCTCCGTCAACACACGAATACGCCTTCCTTACGACATTGCTTTAATCCGAATGATTTCCTCGTAGCTTTTCTGTGACGAGCACAGTTTTTCAGACTTCCTCTAACTTCGTCATTCCTAATCTTATCCATCTTGTCATACAACACATCCATCTCAACATTCGTATCTCGTCCACATGTAGCCATTGCATGCCGTCCAGTTTTCTTTCTCTTTTTGATATTCCTGTAACCTGTGTCGTGACATCCGTGTGGAGACAGAAAAAGAATACAAGTATCACCACTCCATCTCATCCGAAGGGTGTCGTAAGAGGCGACTGACGGAACAATACGCAAACGATATCACTGGGAGAGAAGGAAAACTCGAATTAAAACTCTCTACTAACCTGTCTGGTCAGTGTGGAAGCAGTATTCCAAAACCTCCCAACATTGGGAGTGAACTATTTCCAGCAGGGGACTGCGATGAGCTAAATTTCACGGAATTCGCCCATCTTTTGTTTGATCTCTGTCTACTAACTTTTCATATCTTAGGAGATATGAGTGTAGTGTAGAAAACTGAATTTATAACATATCATTAACTTACGCCTATATCCCCGAAGAGGTGCTAGCACCCACATTTCGCCAGTTTATGTTTAAAAACCGCGGTAGCCTAGTGGTATGGGTATTGGACTGCTGAGACGAGGTCCCAGGTTTTACCATGGCACACACCAATGACTTTTGGAAGTTATTGTCTCTGTTTCTTAGCAAGTGAATTGATTCCCTCTTAGATAACTGTATATTAGTTTGGATCGAATTAGTTGTAATTTTAACTATAAAAATAACTAATCGCTCCAGCGATAAGGCCGCCCATTGTACATTGAACTGTATACATGCTACCTACTTGTCCTACTGTAAATCTGTTGGTGTACAATAAACAATTTTCTATCTGTCTATCTATTTAACTCTCATGTTTAGAACTTCCAGGTCCCCATCAACAGAAGTAGCCAAATGGGCCCCAGCATCAGTGAACCAACAAACACAGCCTTATTACGAGGCTTGGGTGAATACACGACTGGCAGCCATATCAAAATATAAGAAAAACGACAAGTCACATCTAAACGACGAAGAATTTTTGAAGTCTTTTAGGACGGCTTTAGAAAGACCGGCCACTCCAGATCTCTACTATGTAAACTTTGCTGATGAGCGATATACAGGTAGAATTAAAATTAAACAGAGAACATGATTTTAGTTGTATGAAGCCGTAGTATTCTGTTGAAGACGTTGTTAGTCCCTTAACAAAATTATAGCCTATTTTTTTAATCTGTGGAAATCTGACAGCAACCATTTTTAGTGCATGTCACACTAGTGTTTACCTATTTCAGGCTAATTAGCTTATTAAGTCTACGTTATTGTATCTAGGGGAAGAGAGGGCAAGATGGTTGAACTTGAATAATGAATTAAAAAAAATCTTAATAGAATACTAAGTAACCCGAGCGGTGGGGATTTGAGAACAACCTCAGCAGATGTTTGTGAATCAGGCATGGCTACAGTGGATGCCACCGACATTGATAGTGATGGTGGAGGTGTCTTATGACTCGGTACTTCTAGGCTAGTAGATGACATGAAAGTGAGTGGAACCCTGTTAATTTAAAGTCCATTGGTGTCGTCTATTTGCGGTTGGTCGGTAACTGAGGCAGGGGCAAAATCACACTCTTGGAATAAATTTCTGTTATATGGACATATTCCTGTAGTACGAAATCCACTAATAGAATTTACGGGAGTGGCACCTTTCAAATAGGCAAGATTAAATATGGATGCCACATCTAGTTGAGCGATGGTTCTGCTTTGTGAAACGTTGCGATATCTTGCAAGAAATAATTTTTGATCGGTCCATATACAGCAACATCTAAAGATTGTAGCTTATTTGTAGTATGTGGTGGAAACGATAGAAATATTATATGGTGCTTAGTAGCGTAGGTACTCAAGAGCAGGATAGTATTTATGGGACTCGTGGTTATCTAACAAAAGAAGTAATTTCTTTTGTTCTGTTGGTCGCGTCTTCTCAACTAGATATTCCAACCAAGTCAAAAATATTGGCTCAGAAATCCAGCCTGAATCCGATACAGTGCCTTGGGATCCAGGTGGAGCTCCATCAAGCAGACGAGGGACAAATCTTTTCCGCTTAAAAGTAAAAAAGGCGGTAGAAACGAACCTGCTGCATTACAGTAGCACACTACTGTCGTTAAAACTCCTCGTTCTACGTTGGAGATTAGGCCAACCTGTCACTTGCCATAAGTAGAAAGAATTTTTGGGGGTTTGGTAGTAGATTAGCGAATACCTGCCTCGTCCATATTATAAATTTGTGTACGATTCAAGGAGTGTTTGTCGATCAATTCTTCTAAAAGATCATAGAATCTTTCTACCTGGGGACGGTTTAATCCACGGGCTCTAGCCAAAAAGCCAAAGATGTAGGTTCAGGAGTTCTTAGCACAATTGGCGTGTGCCTTTTTCGAAACCCGGATAACCAGTCTTTACCTGCAAAACCTTAGGTTCTGAGCGAATTCTCCAACAAGTTTTTTTTTAAATCAGTAGGTGTTAGACCATAAAATAAATCGTCCATTCTTGGGAGATATTTTTTAATGTATTTTTTTAAATTGGTTTGAACCTACCTAAATGTTTGCTGGTAGATCTTGCTTTACAACGTCTTAATAAGGTACTAAACGGAATATTGTATTTCTTTGCTGCAGCGCGAACCGAAGTTAGACTAGTTTCTTCCACAGCCAGTTCTAATTTTTTTTTGTGTCCAATTCAGAATTTCAATCCAAAAAAAATTGGTTTTTTTTTGTAATTTCAAACCATCTAAAACAGAATTTAAATATTTTTTTTAGGTTATCGGGTAACATGAATATAGGAGGGCAAGACGAATATGCCCATATTCATTTTGCCCGCCAAGCTACTTTACGAATGAAACATAACCTAAAAATGTAATGAGAATACTGTTGGAAAAAACTTTCGGTTCGTACTAGTTTGCGAGCCCCCGCCTCACCGCACGTCTACTTGCGCTATGGACGTGTATGCACTGATTCGATAGAACAAATTACAAGAATGATTCATGTTGCCCGCTATATTCATCTTGCCCTCCCTTGCCCTACCTCATGTTAATATAAGACGGAACACTAATTGAATATTAGGTATTTAGGTATATATATTTCAAAATTATATTTGCAAAGGATTCGTTAATTACAAATTACAAAATGTCATATTTTTTTGCAAATTAAATAAATTTTACCTACTTTTTAATTAATTTCGATTTTCGTCGATGATATGTGCGAAATAATCTTTTCTTCAGTGGGTATCAAGTCGCGAAATAGGTTTTTATCGTTAACTTTATCTACGTGCAAAATTCTGATTTAAAAGTAGGTAGGTATAACATTCGTTCTTTCATAGTCTATTTTTGAATGTTTTAAGGTTAGTAAATCAGAATTAGACGCTCGAGACTGACAGGATCTGATTTCAAGAACTTTTGATGAGTAGCTTGGGAAATAGATCTGTATAAGTACTTATCTGTAGGTTTAGTTGAAATTGAGGTGTCTTGCAGAAATTATGGGCTAGAGATTTTGGCGGGAAAGTTCATAATTATCCACAGAATACTTAGGTATGCTACGCATAGAGGCTAGAGATTATGAAGGCTTCATTGGATTTTTGTTTGACATTTTGAGCTTGTGATATTGTTTTTTACATTGAGTCGGTATAAAAACTTATTTTAGAATTATGTTTCGACATTATAAATATAGACAAAGTTAGCTATATATTAACGGTAGATACTGAGTTAACGTTACGTTTGGTGAGTGGAAATTTATTGTGTTAATTTTGTTTTTAAGTTATGGTCTGTAGTTTGTAACTTTTTTTATGCATTAATTAAAATCTTTAATGAAAAATGCTTTGTTTATTATCTACTACCTATTGCGCGCGGCTCCGCCCGCGTAGATAGATAGAAACATCGACTATATGCTTTCTCAAACTCTAGTCCATCTCTGTGCCAAGTTTCATCAACTGAAAGCGTAACAGACAGACAGTTACTTTTTTATTAATAATATTAGCCGGTATGGATTTAACCGCTAAATACTAATCCCTGTTGAGCGGGTAGGGGTGATTATCTCGGACTCGAAAATTATGCCTGTCACGTGAGGCCTCTCTAGCCAGTTCTCCATAATGAGCCTTACCGCCGCTGTCTCGAAGAACCTCCCTGGGACCTAGTGGATTTCCTTGAGATACAGGTCGACTGAAATAATAAAAAGCTGTCTAGAAACTATAAAAACCTTGCGAGAAATAAAACTCTTGCTATTTTCAACACTAAACATTTATTGTTAAGCTGCAAAATATCGTGACATTTTCAAAAGTTGATTACACGGTAACATTTTAGGTTAGTTAGGCACATAACTAACTAAACAATCTTATAGCGACTTTTATAAAAACATATTACACAAATAAACTAGGCTAACTAACAGATGAATTGTTTGACATAATGCCCACAGCAACATTCTATCATCGCACCGCTCGCCGTAGGCAGGGGGTTCATCCCCACACATTGCAACCTGAGACGGTACGCACTGTGCGGTATGAAAGAAACTTCATCCCACAGACACTGAAGCTGTGGAATGAACTCCCTGCTGCGGTCTTCCCATGCGCCTACAATATGGGCTTCTTCAAAAGGGGCATTAGGACGTTTCTTCAGGGTCGGCAGCGCGAGTGTGATGCCCCTGGTGTTGCACAAGTCCATAGGCCACGGTAACCACTTCCCATCAGGTGGGCCGTGTGCTTGTCTACCACCTAATTGGTATAATAAAAACGTGACTAACTAGTAGTTCAATTATTCTTTTTAGCCTTTTAAAATGAGTTTATAAACAAAACTAAATAGTAAAAAGATATTAAGATTGTTTGCGAGAATTCACCGACTAGAGTATTGGATATATGTTATGTATCACTACTCTTTCTATACATTTAACACAAAAATTCGCCACTCTGTTAATTTCTATTGTACCCAAAACAACAAAAACGATACAATATAAATCAAAATTCGTTCAAGTGTTTAGTAGTTTCCAGGAACATAAAGACGAACACACATAATTAACTGTATAATTACTTACCCAAAATGGGAATGAACTATCTGAAATGTGAACTATGTACCTTATCCCAATGCGTAGTGGTGGCGCGATTGGCCACGTGAGCTAGTGGACTGTATTATGCGGGGATGAAGATAACTGTTCCATTGACGCTTTACACACAAACAAGACAGGTGATCGGGTTGCCGCGGATGTGATCTAGGCAATGAATGCAACCCGAGAAATTAGGAGAGGATGCACTAACCTTCACGACACCACGTGTTTTCATCGCAGCCGGTGCACGGATCTTCTCTTCCTTGCTCAGGAGCTGCCGCCCACATCACTAAATCACTTGAGGGACACACGAGAGGCACAATCCGATCGGTAAGGGTCTATGAAGCGGTTAAAATGCAACAAATATTATTCATTTCTGAGAGACGCGCGTGCGGTCCGCCTTTACGCTGGCTAGTTCATAGCGGGACTGAGTGTCTATTATCACAATTGGTGGGCGAAAACTATTGCTACCTTTCACTTAGAGGAAGTGCGGGAGGGGAGATGGGTATAGGAGGAGTGTGTTTCCGCGTCAGAAAATACAGATTCTACATCGGCGCAACCACGTAGTTATATACCCAAATATATGGAAAATATACTCAAAGAGGGAAATATGTTGATGTCTCAAAATAGTCAAGGTAGCCTGCAACCTGCAACAGACACTGCGGTCGGTCACATCGTACTATTAGTATTATTTGATTAGTAAACAATCAAAATGGGATACGGAAACCCAAAATATTTCTGAAATTGGAATTATTTGCCCGAAATGGGAATCATATATCCGGAATGGGTATCATTTACCCGAAATGATTAGAACTTACCCGAAATGGAATTATGTCACCAAAACAAGAATCGCATATCTGATATGGGATTAGAAAATGCGAATCATATATGCTAAAATAGGAATTATATACCCGAAATAGGAATCATTTACCCGAAATAGAAATCACATGAACAAAATGGCAATCATATACACGAAATGGGTGTCATTTACCCGAAATGGGTGTCATTTACCCGAAATAGCAATCCTATATCGGAAATGGCAATGATATACTCGAAATGGGAATCGTACACCCGAAATGGGAATCACTAACCCGAAATGAACATGATTAAACCAGAAATGGGAATCGTATACCAGAAATAAGAATCGTACACCCGAAACAGGAACCACGACCATTTGGGGGACTTACTCCAAATTATTGAGGGCGCGGTTTGGTTCTCGTCTTATAGATTCCAAAATCGCCAAGTAGGAACTGCAAGAACGTCGCACCATTAGAATAACACGTTTCTAGGTAAAATTCTTAATAGGTATTATACCCGAAATTAGATGAATATATTCGAATTGGAAAAAACTGGTAATCAGTTATCATGTTTAAAATTATTAAATTGAATATTATTTTTTATTAAAGCACCATGCGGAAAACACGGAGTTCTTATCTCAAACAGACAAAACCAGAATAATTATCCTCCTATGAGAATCGTACATTCCCTAGAGAAAATTTCTAATTCTATTTAGGTACACAACGCAAATTACGTCGAGTCAGTAATATTATTCAATTGATAGGTATATAATCTATAAATATTAGATATTTATAGATTATATACCCGAAATGGGAATCATTTCCATGAAGTAGGAATAATTTACGCGAAATGGGAATCAAATACAATGACAATCCTATATCAGAAATGACAATAATATACCCGAAATGGGAATCGTACACCCGAAATGGGAATCATATACTCGAAATTGGAATTTCATACCCGAAAAGGGAATCGTATACCCGAACTGGGAATTATAAACCCGAAACGGGAATCATATACCCAAAATGGGAATCATGTATTCGAATTGAGAACTTATGCCCAAAATGGGAATCATATACCCGAAATGGGAATCATGTATTCGAATTGAGAACTTATGCCCAAAATGGGAATCATATACCCAAAAAGGGAATCATGTATTCGAATTGAGAACTTATGCCCAAAATGGGAATCATATACCCGAAATGGGAATCATATGCCCGAAATGAATAATTTACCCAAAATGAATATTATTTACCCGAAATAGGAATCATATAAGTACTAGAAATTGAAAACGTAAACCCGAAATGGGAATCGTATACCTACCCAAACTGGGAATCTTATACCAAGAACTGGGAATCATAAACCCGAAATGTACGTGTGTATATAGCATTTATATCAGAAATGTCAATGATATACCCAAAATAGGAATCACTGGCCTGAAATGAATATTATTTACCCGAAATGGTAATCATATACTAGAAATTGGTATCTCATACCCGAAATGGGCAATCGTATACCCGAACTGTGAATCATAAACCCGAAATGGGAATCATATACCTCAAGCCACCGCTGCTGGCGTTGCCGCGCGCGCGCACGAATTTGCAGGCCGAGGCGCCTTTATTAAATCTTTCAATTATACTTAAACCGCGCGCCCCGACACGGATAGATATAGGTTAGAAGGGTAATGTAAAATACCCTTCCCTATAAAATACCCTTCGTGTTAGGTTTCTTGTGCTAAAGCAAGAAGAAATAGGAGCCCCGCGAAGCGGGGCTCCGTCGACATAGCTCACATATCCATATACGCACACATTCACATGCGTGACTTATGTCCGACTTGTGCTGTCATACGTCGTTAAGAGTTAGCCATTATGCGAATGAGTCTTTTTAAGAATTAGCCGTTTGACGAATTAGTCCTTTTCAGAATTAGCCATTTCGCGAATTAGTCTTTTTAAGAATTAGTCCATTCGCGAATTAGTCCTTTTCAGACTCGGGTGCCATTTCGCGAATTAGGCATTATGCAACTAAACGTTTTTTAAGCGCGCTCTACTGGTATCCCATTTTCAACCCTCCTAGAAAGACTGAAGCTCAAGAAGCAGGATTCACCGTCTCTGGGTAGAAATCCGGTCTTCACAATGGAGCAAGAAGTAGAAATGGCGGATCAAGTAAAATTCCTTGGAAAGATCTTTTATGGCTGTACTGCAATCTAAATAAGAAAATGGCGTATGAGTAATGGCGAGACGTCAGAACCCACGCGGCCCCTGCGACGTTATGCATAACTTTACATACAACAACCTACACTTACATAAAAGGGGTGTCTTTTACATGTCGACCAGTGTGGAGTGTGTGTGTGTGATCATTTAGGCCACAGCTCAGCTAAATGCTACAGATTGAGTACAATCTGCAGCACTGGTTTTCAACCGTAGCCCAGCCCAGTCAAGATAACTTGCTGTACCAACATTGATTATTTTATTATATATCACTCTCGTAGGCGTAAAACACACAAGAAGTACATAGGTTTGCCCGTTGACATATGTTCAGATCATGTTGGGTGTAATATGTTCAATTGATGTCTCAAACTGGTCAAAGGGGCCTGCAACCTGCAACAGATACTGCGATCATTGATTAGTATTCAATCAAAATGGGGATTACCCGAAATGGGAATCAATAACCCGAAACGGGTATCATTTAACCGAAATGGGAATCATTTACCCGAAATGGAAAGCATTTAGAATAACACGTTTCTAGGTAAAATTAGACGTATATATCCGAATTGGAAAGTACTTACTGGTATTCAGTTTAAAGAAATTGAATATTATTTTTAATAAAGCACCCTGCAGTTAACACGGAGTACTTATCTCAATCAAACAAAACCAGACTACTTAATTCTCCTCCTGTGAGTATTGTACATTCCCTAGTGGGAATTTCTAATTCTTTTTAGGAACACAACGCAAATTACTTCGAATCAGTAAAAATATTCGATTAATAAATAATCTATAGATATCTAAAAACGGAATGGGAATCATTTCCACGAAGTAGGAATCATTTACGCGAAATGGGAATCATTTACCCGAAATAGGAATCACATACACGAAATTGGAATCATATACCCGAAATAACAATGGTATATCAGAAATGTCAATGATATACCCGAAATAGGAATCACTAGCCCGAAATTAATATTATTTACCCGAAATGGTAATCATATACTAGAAATTAGTATCTCATACCCAAAATGGGAATCGTATACCCAAACCGTGAATTATAAACCCGAAATGGGAATCATATACCTCAAATATAATTCTAATAATTCATCGTTTACCCAAAATGGGAATCCTATATCATAAATGACAATGATATACCCGAAATGGGAATAATATGCCTAAAATGGGAATCATGTATCCGAAATAAGAACATATGCCCGAAATGGAAATCGTATACCCAAAATGGGAATCATGTATCCGGATTGAGAACATATGCCCGAAATGGAAATCATATACCCGAAATGGGAATCTTAATAATATACTAGAAATAGATATGGCATACCCGAAATGGGAATTGACCACGTTGATTTTGAATTGCACCCCTTCCATAGAGGATACATAATTAAAACGAAAATCAAAGCACGCTGTACAAGTGTTTGCAGCTCAAAATGATGATAAAAGACTCCGTGGAACATATTCCCATCACGCAATAGACTATGTTGATATTCTGCGCATATTCAATCGAGATATCAGTGAGCATATGCGTGCGTTGAGTGGTGGAGTGAGAACATGCATGTTCTATCACGTGAAGTACTTACTTAAGTTATTAAGCGGTACCAAATACCTATATTGTTTTACTTAACGGAAAATATTGAATTATGTAAAGTAAAATTAACGTTAGCAGCGTGGTTCCCGGCGGAGTAGAGTTTAGACCACCCCATCTCTTCCCATGCGGTGACGTACAAGGCGTTTAACATCAGACAGGTATCTTCAGATGCATGGCTCGAGTCAATAATAGTGCCCGGAATTCGGCAATAGGCCCACCTATTACAAGGGACTGAATACAATTATTAGTGAGATGTAGGTGTTAATTCAAACACTCCGGGGATTAAGGCGACATGTATGTATGTATATATGTAAAATTTACGTACATGTCTGAAACCGTTGATACGTGTTGGGGCCTTGAGCATTCAGAATAAATTGTTATAAATAAAAAAACCCGACTGCTGTCAAAAAAGTCGAAATAAGTTTGATAGCAGGCGGTACCCATTTGAAAATCATAAACCAAAAGAAAATTAATGAAAAGGCACCGCCTGCTATAAAACTTCAATTTTATACGGAACTCTCAGTGCTTGAATCTGACTCGCGCTTGACCGGTATTTTTTTATCTTCGGGCTCTATCATACTTCATTCCCGGTGGTGTCGTAGAAGGCGACTAACGGATAGGGCTGTTCTCCATTCGATAGTAAACAAACAGTGGCCGCTTGACGGCAATAGACACGCCCTGTATTACGTGGGGATGGGACTGAAAATCTTAGTTGGCGAAATATGGGTGTTACTACACCTCTTGTCTACCCCTTCGGAGTTTTACGGGCTATGTCGATTATTAAAAATATTGCGGCACACCGGCAATGCTGAGTGAAGTGAAGCTGTATAGAACGGTGAAAACCTCTATAGGCGGTGGGGTTCTTTTTAAAACGGGAAATAAGAAATTGAACCTTAGTTACCTCTGTATACAGACTGTATTTTTGAATCGGGACAGTAAAGCGAATACCACGGCTATAATAACCTCGTGTTATGTTCCTGGTGGTGAGCAAGGTAGCCAGAGCTCACTGCAGAGATTTTGTACTGTCAGTTGGAAGCCCAAAGGCTTGTCCTGATTTTATTCTGCACTGAGGGCACATAAAATCTCTGTTCTTACAGGGTCGGCAGCACGGATTCGACTCCTCTGGTGTTACACACGTTCATAGGCCACGGTAACCACTTTCCATCAGAAGGGCTGTCTGCCACCTAAGTTGTATAAAAAAAAGCTACCTTAACCGTTAGTTTTAGAAAAATTGCCTTAGTCTCAGTAGATCTCAAAGAGCCAACAGACTACCGCGGTTATAATAACTTCGTATTGTGTTCCCAGCGGTGAGTATGGTAGCCAGAGCTCACTTCAGAATTTGTGCTGTCAGTGGGATGACTAAAGGCTTGTCCTGCTTTGTCCTCTACACTGACGGCACAGAAACTCTGTGCTTACAGGGTCGGCAGCGCTTCTCTGGTGTTACACACGTCCATAGGTCACGGTAACTACTTTCCATTAGGTGGGCCGTGCGCTTGTTTGCCACCTAAGTGGTATAAAAAAAATACTCTTCTGATGACAGTAAGAAGTAGTATCATTTGGCTAGAGTAAAAATTTAAGTCGATTGTCGCTTTGATAAATGACTTGCAGTGAAAAACAAACAGTAAAAGAGATATGTACTAGATTGAACTATACTCCAACATCATGAAGTGAACACATCTTATGAGGAGGTAGGACACGGCGGTATTTCCGCCCAATTGAGCAGTCCGACTGGGGAAGTACCTACGCCCTACAGAATACCGCGGTTATAATAACTTCATGTTGTGTTCACAGAAGTGAGTAGGGTTGCCAGAGCTCACTGGAGAATTTGTGCTGTCAGTGGGAAGAGTAAAGGCTTGTCCTGCTTTGTCCTCTACACTGACGGCACTGAAACTCTGTACTTACAGGGTCAGCAGCCCGATTTTTGTCAAATGGTCATTAAAGACTTCTGATTCTCCCATGAAATAGAATCGATTTTCTTGCTGACTATACAATTTTGCCTCAAAGCAGTTTTTTGCATATTTACAGGCATCTATTGAGATCTACTGCAATTTTCATAGAGTGACTAGTAGCAGAATCACACAACATGGTCATTTAAACCGCCAGAATTCTTATAAAAAAAAATTAAAAAATAAAAACACAAAAATGAGAAAATAACAATGGCTTCTTATTAATTAACAGTAAACATCGTCAACTTAACAACATTCAACATATTTCCAACTTAACAGCTAATACTAGTCTAACAATCAAAGAGTGATACAGTCAGCAACAAATAGATGACGCACAAAATAATCAAAATTATTGTTACGACCGCCGTCGATATCTCAAAAACTAATAATCGAATCTTCAAGAAAATAAAACGCATTGTTAGTGACGAGGTACTCTACCGAATGGCATAGAAAAATCTGGAATCGTCAACAAAAAGTCACAACATACCTACGAGTACCTACACAATTTGTTGAATAAAAATAAACAATAGGTAAATATCGAGAACGTACTCGAAGGTCAGCGGCGGCGCACACAGGCGCAAAATCGATAAAAGTTGGCATAAACTAAAAATGCAAATTTGTCATAAAACTGGTTTTAAATGTTGTACCCTTTCTCACAATAGAGCGGTCTAGCTACCTGCGCTCGCGCCGGCCGAGCTGTGAGTCACCGAAATGACGTTACTTCAGTCCAAAGTTTGACTTGTTAGACGGCGGATGTGATTTACTCAGTTTTTGTGCTATTTCAAGTATAAATATAGTGAGTTTTAGTAAAATTCTTGGTGTTTCAACAATGGAGGCCCTTCCAGGAGGTAATGATTGTTTATATTTGTAGTATCCTAAACTTCAAATTTCGATTTTTATAATAGTTACTATTTTATTACAAACATAGTTGATATTTTCTAAAAAAAAAAACTTCTCCTAGTGTAAAAGTTTAATTTCCTATCGTTTCATTCCTTAAAATAATACTTATTGCATGCTTTATTTATTGGTTAATCAATAAAAGTTACTTTTAAAGGCGACCGATCTCGACGCTTTAACATAATATGCATTTATATGAGAAATAATATTGAATTTCTGGATTTTTGTCGTAATATGTACACATACAATGTAGTTGACTTTTCACTAGATCTTAATGAGAGGAACAATTCCTCAATACATTGCTTCCATGTTGTTTGAACGATTACGTTACATTACGATTAAAAAAACAGTCTACTGAACGCTTACTTGACGTGTCCTACGTCAAGTAAGCGTTCAGTAGACTGTTTTTTTTTGACATGATCGAAATTATGTCATCATTTCTCAGTTCATTTATACAAATTAGATACATAAACCTCCCCTGTGAATCAGCCTATCTATATAATATATCTATACTGTTTTAAAATCCCTGCAATAGTTTTTGGTAGTCTGATATGATGTTATTTTTTTCTTTCTAGGATCAAACAATGAAGAAATTTGTATTAGCAGATTAACTCTTGTGAGTTATTTCAGAGAGTGTAGCTCAAAGAAGGATACTGATAGAATGCATTTCTTGTGGGACAAGGTTGCAAATGTACTGAAGGTATCAGAACTGTCTAGCAATATTAAGAGCGTTTTAAGCAAACTGATTTACACTTACAAACAAAAGCTTGAAGCATCCCATAAAAACTTTGAGCGTTGTAAAAAATCCAATGAGAATTGGTTTAAAACGTATGTTACCTTTCCTGTACCGAATGTTGGACAAAAAAGGAGTAGTGGATCTGGTGGTCGCCCTAATAAAGATTTTGAAGACTGTGCTGAACGTACGAAACGCAAAAAGACCGAAGACGTTCGGAAGAATTTGACACCTGCAGAATTAGCTTTTGCTGCACAAATGGAATACCGTGCCACTGGAGAAGTACAGAAATCTAAATTAATAAAAGATATTTCCATGGGTACAATATCAAAACCAGTGACTGAATCACATGCAAGCTATACCCCAGAAAAAGCTTTATCTCTTGTAATCGAAAGCCAGCTAACGAAACATCAATACAATTTACTGCGTAAGTCTGCATTAGAATTTAATTGCAACCTTTATCCACCTTACAAGTCTATAACAGAAGCAAAAAAGATGTGTTACCCCGAAGGTATTGTGTGTACGGAAATACTAGCTGAAGTACCTCTTCAAAATATTTTAAATAACACTGCTGACAGACTGATGATTTACCTTAAAGAAGTAATTTCACATTTAAGTCCCAGCCAGAGGCAAAACCTTTGTCTTATTTCAAAGTGGGGATGTGATGGATCAGGGAGTCATTCCCAATATAAACAAAAATTTCAAGACAAAGACTCTTCGGACGAAAACATGGTGGTTACATCAATAGTGCCGATACGTGTAATAACCACCAATAACGTACTTGTCTGGCAAAATCCTCGCCCTTCCTCACCACGATACTGCCGGCCTTTGAGGCTTCAGATGGCTCATGAAACAGCTGAGCTGTCAAGACAAGAAGCTGCACATGTAAGATCGGAAATAGCAAACCTTTTGCCAACCGTAAATGAGGAATGGTGCATGAAACACGAAATAAAATTGACAATGTTAGACGGTAAAATGATAAATGCACTAACAGATACTAGTTCAGCGATGCGTTGCTACCTTTGTGGCGCAACATCAAAAGAGTTTAATAAATTGAATGTTTGTTTAAAAAAACCAGTTAATATTGAAAATTTAGAATATGGCATTTCGTCTCTTCATGCCTGGATAAGATTTGCTGAATTCATATTGCATTTAGCATATAAATTAAAACTTGGAAAGTGGCAAGCAAGAGGTTCAAGGGAAAAAGATATTGTTGCTGCTGAAAAACACCGTATACAGAACGAATTTCAAGAAAAACTTGGGCTACATGTGGACAAACCAAGACAAGGGGGAGGAACGTCAACCGACGGAAATACAGCTCGTATAATATTCCAACACTCGGAAGAAACATCTAAGATAACTGGCATCAGTTTAAACATAATAAATAGACTACATACCATTTTAAAACTTTTATCGTGTGGTTATAAAATAAATTCAGAAAAATTTAAGAGATTTTGCCTGCAAACAGCGTCAACATTAAATATGAACTATCCGTGGTTTAACATGCCTACTACTATTCATAAAATATTAATCCACGGTCATCAAATTATTGAAAATATGGGCATAGCCATTGGACTTCTCAGTGAAGACGCGCAAGAAAGTCGCAACAAAGATATTAGGACATACCGAGAACATTTTTCAAGAAAATTTTCTAGAAAAATGGCCATGGAAGATACCTACCATAGACTCATGGTCTCTTCGGACCCCTATATAACAGGTTTAAGAGTATTAATACCCAAAAAAATGTCGTCTTTCTCTTCTTTAGATTTAAGTTTACTTGATGAAAACTTTTCTTAACTTTTAATTGTACTAATATTATATATATTTTATGTTAATAGATTTTTTATTTTACACCATACAGAAATAACCATTCTTAAACATTATTGCCTTCTCAATTATACTGAATAAAAAATTGTCGCGTAAAATTTTCTCAAAATTAGGTTTATGCCAACTTTTATCGATTTTGCGCCTGTGTGCGGCGGCAAGATCAAAAGAATAGGTTTTTATCGCTCGCGAACTTTCCAGATAATTCGATCCTCCTAATTGAGAGGTATAAAAACATGCTCGCATAGCAACACGATTCATTCAGTCTTTGAGATCGATAACGAACACAGCGAACTTAAGCGAACGAAGAAGATTCTACCTGCGACCTGAGCAACGACTGTGGACTACTGTGAACTACTGAGCGACTGGAACTGTTGAAGAAGTACTGTGTGTACTAGTGATCTAATTGTCTAGTTTGTGGTGAGCTAATAAATCTCTTCGTTGAGTAAACGGCATTTAATTGTACCACGTGCACGTAACAATTGGTGTCAGAAGTGGGATGAGTTACTAAAGCTAACTTTGAAGCTACTGCTGCACTGGTGAAGCTCATGGCATATGAGGGTTTTAACCCTGTAACAGTAATAAAAGAGTTGATGACTCGAGCTGACAACTTCAACAAGGCAGCTCACTCCACTGATCCAATCCTATTAACATTGGATGGCCAGTCATTCTCATTGACAGAGGCTGCTGACCTCTCAACAGATGTAGTCTTCCTGACCACTCTGTTTTTAACTAGAGGCAACAATTTGAGGAAAATCTTATCATCTATTGATTCCAATGTTAAGTCTGTTCTTCAGAAGAAGATTGTCACATATTCAATCAAAAGTGACACTGAAGAAGAAGTTTTGAGACGCAAAAGGAGTGAGAGGATAGAAATGAAATCCAGGGACATGACTCTGAGCAGGATAGCTGCCTCTTTCCCTCAAATTGCTCTAGCAATTGTTAAGAAAACCAAAGGTAGTCCATGTGGATAGGTTGACGCGTCATCATGGAACAAATGATGCTCGGGACGAGCATGACTAAGAGGGGGGTAATGTTACGACCGCCGTCGATATCTCAAAAACTAATAATCGAATCTTCAAGAAAATAAAACGCATTGTTAGTGACGAGGTACTCTACCGAATGGCATAGAAAAATCTGGAATCGTCAACAAAAAGTCACAACATACCTACGAGTACCTACACAATTTGTTGAATAAAAATAAACAATAGGTAAATATCGAGAACGTACTCGAAGGTCAGCGGCGGCGGCAAGATCAAAAGAATAGGTTTTTATCGCTCGCGAACTTTCCAGATAATTCGATCCTCCTAATTGAGAGGTATAAAAACATGCTCGCATAGCAACACGATTCATTCAGTCTTTGAGATCGATAACGAACACAGCGAACTTAAGCGAACGAAGAAGATTCTACCTGCGACCTGAGCAACGACTGTGGACTACTGTGAACTACTGAGCGACTGGAACTGTTGAAGAAGTACTGTGTGTACTAGTGATCTAATTGTCTAGTTTGTGGTGAGCTAATAAATCTCTTCGTTGAGTAAACGGCATTTAATTGTACCACGTGCACGTAACAATTGGTGTCAGAAGTGGGATGAGTTACTAAAGCTAACTTTGAAGCTACTGCTGCACTGGTGAAGCTCATGGCATATGAGGGTTTTAACCCTGTAACAGTAATAAAAGAGTTGATGACTCGAGCTGACAACTTCAACAAGGCAGCTCACTCCACTGATCCAATCCTATTAACATTGGATGGCCAGTCATTCTCATTGACAGAGGCTGCTGACCTCTCAACAGATGTAGTCTTCCTGACCACTCTGTTTTTAACTAGAGGCAACAATTTGAGGAAAATCTTATCATCTATTGATTCCAATGTTAAGTCTGTTCTTCAGAAGAAGATTGTCACATATTCAATCAAAAGTGACACTGAAGAAGAAGTTTTGAGACGCAAAAGGAGTGAGAGGATAGAAATGAAATCCAGGGACATGACTCTGAGCAGGATAGCTGCCTCTTTCCCTCAAATTGCTCTAGCAATTGTTAAGAAAACCAAAGGTAGTCCATGTGGATAGGTTGACGCGTCATCATGGAACAAATGATGCTCGGGACGAGCATGACTAAGAGGGGGGTAATGTTACGACCGCCGTCGATATCTCAAAAACTAATAATCGAATCTTCAAGAAAATAAAACGCATTGTTAGTGACGAGGTACTCTACCGAATGGCATAGAAAAATCTGGAATCGTCAACAAAAAGTCACAACATACCTACGAGTACCTACACAATTTGTTGAATAAAAATAAACAATAGGTAAATATCGAGAACGTACTCGAAGGTCAGCGGCGGCGGCAAGATCAAAAGAATAGGTTTTTATCGCTCGCGAACTTTCCAGATAATTCGATCCTCCTAATTGAGAGGTATAAAAACATGCTCGCATAGCAACACGATTCATTCAGTCTTTGAGATCGATAACGAACACAGCGAACTTAAGCGAACGAAGAAGATTCTACCTGCGACCTGAGCAACGACTGTGGACTACTGTGAACTACTGAGCGACTGGAACTGTTGAAGAAGTACTGTGTGTACTAGTGATCTAATTGTCTAGTTTGTGGTGAGCTAATAAATCTCTTCGTTGAGTAAACGGCATTTAATTGTACCACGTGCACGTAACATTATTTTAACACCTTTGTTTTCCCGCCTTTCTGTTATTTGGTACACACCTTTAGTGCAGACGATGATACAATTTAAATAAACAAAACATTTAGATTTGTTCTTAATACCATGGTGTTAAGAGCATTTTGAGACTATAGTAGTCAAGATCTATCTGATGCTGATTGTACATAATACCGCTGCATACGAGTTAATATAGTCTTAATGTAGTCTTAATATAGTCTTAATATAGTCTTAATATAATCTTAATATAGTCTTAATATAATCTTAATATAGTCTTAATATAATCAAAATTACGATATATCGGTAACGATACATAATATGATATAGTTCTTCAACATGTAATGTCACAAACACTACGAGAAATCGTTACAATAGCTCTAAACAGTACAAACTGCACCAACAAATTGATGCATGTGTGTTTGAATCAATCTACAATTGCAGGCAAATGTTACAGCATTTGCCTGCAATTCTACACTTTAACACCTCTCGTTTACATCACGAAACAAGTTGTAAAATGAGTATCTTAATGATGTTAATGCGTGGTCAAGTCTCTTGCTTGCTCGCACAAAATAAATTGTAAACTAAAGCAAATTTAAAAAAAAAGAAAAATAATCTATGCCTAATATAGTTCGCTGAGTTTCTTGCTGGTAGATACCAGTAGAACTCTCAGTAGAACTAACCTACCGAACCAGCGAAAGAATCATTTGCCAATGGTTTATTTGTACATTATTTAATATTTTTATATTATTTCTTGACGTACCCAATTGTGAAATATTGACGTTCGTATGTGCTCTTTGTGTGCCTAAACTGAATAAATGAAATTGATTCTTTCTTTGAGAAGTAAGCTTTTCAAATCGGTTAAGATATAGAAAAAATTAAATCGGTTCAGGTTCCCGGTAGATTAGAATTTGGACCACCCCATCTATTCCCATGCGGAGTCGTACAAAGCGACTAAGGGATAAGAGTGTTTAACATCAGACAGATATATACAGCCCATACTCAGCCAGAGATGCATAGCTCGAGACAACAATAGTGCCCGGAATACGGCAATAGGCTCACCTCATATTACGTGGGACCGAATACAATGATGGTGAAATGTGGGTGTTAATTCACCTCTGCCTAACCCTCCGGGGATAAAGGTGTGATATATATGTAGATCGGTTTAGACGGGATTCGAACCCGCGATCTTTCCCTTTCAGGTGGGTTCCCTATGAACCGATGCAATTTTTTCTATATAATATATTAATATATTTCAATAGTTAGCATACATACTAAATGCTTTAAAATTTCATTTAAGTTGTAAAAAACTTGTTGAAGATTTGTAGAAGACTTGAGAATACTTGTTTTATACATGTATCTCAGATACTTTTTCGTTCACATAGTATGTATAGGCCGACAAGTTGTAAACAAGTTTAAAACACATTTACGTTCACACTGTAGCTTGTGACATATTGCAACTTGTCAAATACATGTTTTATACTGTAAACGAGGGGTAAGAACGTTTCAAACGATAGAACTAACTCGACAACTGAATCAGCTATGAGATTTCAATTTCGCGTGCTGTAAATGTAGTGACGTCACTTTGTCCAGCTCAATAAACATTCTATCTACTTGTGCTCGACGTCAACAATATCAATATCCACAAATATCAAAGCGATATTGGCGCTGTGTCGTGAACGAGTACGAATGTAGCATATGCGGCGGAGATTAATATGAGCAGGCCCTTGATTATACTACAGCAAAACCCTTGTTATACCACAGACACTGCAAAAAAAATGGCATTAAATATACGACTTTATTTCCATACAATTCGACGACATCCTAAATTAAATGAATAGACATTTATTACAATAAGTGTAAGCTTGTAGCGGCATCGCGTCGTATACGCAATGTCAGCGAATTCCTCGCCCGGCAGCGACGGAGCTCCAGCGCTCTGTGAAGCCAGTTCATACGGAAGGCAGACGGCCACCTATAAACTCGCTCCACTTATAGATATTCTAAGTTAATATCAAGTGTTCTAGTTACTCGATTATAAGTCCTACATATTGTGAGACATTTGTGTGATAGGTAATAAACGTTATAAGTGTACGCCATCTTTTATTGAGACACTCCCAAGTGAACCTATAGGCATAGCCTCCAAAAAGCTAATAAAAACTTTAGCCGATAAGGCTGACTATCAAATCAAATCAACTAGCCCATCACAGTCCACTGCTGGACTAGGCCTCTCCCAATGTTGGGAGGCTTTGGCCTACTGTCTCCACACTGGCCAGACGGGTTGGTACAAGGTTTTATTTCGAGTTTTCCTTCTCTTGCAGTGATATGGTTTGTGTATGTACCCCATCTCATCCGAAGGGTGTCGTAAGAGGCGACTAATGGAAGGCTGACTATACCATTGACGAATTCCTCAATGACAATTCTCTCGCATGACATTGTAAAGTAATCAATATTGATATGAATTTTAATGTAAATTTAATTTGTACACCATGTTCCATGGTAAGACATAGCGCACTTTAATGTCATCTAAAACAAGAACTGTACACTAACCACAAGTCCACAAATGATCCACAAATAAATTAATTGAATTTAAATTTTTGTTATATTAATTTTTAAACTTTCGCGTACCATGACACACAATAATGTTTACAGGAATTAACGAAATCATGGTATAGGTACATCCATATCTTTGATTTGCCTGATGTTTCGACCAGGTGACACCGGCCTACCTGATCGCGTTCATTCCTGGAAACATTATTGTGTTATTAAACACAATAATGTTTACAGGAATTCATAATTATACTAGGTATCGGGACTTCTCGCGAATTATATCTTGGTACTTACTATTTCTGCCGACGTTTCGGATGCGAGACGCTCGAAGACTAGTCATGACCACGGGTGCTGCAACCCGTGGTTACGACTAGTCTACGAGCGTCGAAAGGTGTGTCGCCAGCCTAACCGTTCATAATAAGTGTAATGGTGGGTAGGCGCTCAAAAAATGTTTCCCGCAGACATATCGACGCTCGAAGACTAGTCAAGTCGTGACCACGGGTGCTGCAATGCATCCGAAACGTCGGAAGAAATAGTAAGTTCCAAGATATAATTCGCGGGAAGTCCCGATACCTAGTATAATTATGAATTCACACCGCGAAAGTTTAAATATAACATTTACAGGAATTGCTTTAAACATAACATAACATAAACTTACACCTATATCCCCGAAGGGGTAGGCAGAGGTGCTAGCACCCACATTTCGCCAGTTTATGTTTTTTGCTTTAAACTCTAAAATTAAATGGAATTTTTAGTAGTGTCCTTGGTATGACAGTGGTTTTCTTATAGCAGAATGGAGGCCCTGTAGCAATGAATTACTAAAACATCAAATAAACAGAAACTGTAGTTGACAACTACATCTGATGTGAAGGAAACATTAAAAATCAATATATACGTAGTCAGAATTCACTTCCAACTAAAGGTTAGTGAGTCGATATTATAAGAAATGTAAAAGACATATCTAGTCTATAACTAAACAAAATAAATGGATGTTTCCCAGTGCCTCAATCGGCCAATCAGAATGAGAAACAAAAAAAAAGCAACGCGAAAAATATATTTACATTCTTCTCAGAGCAGCACAAAATCTATTACGCTTAATCATAAAAAGATTACAGTTTCAATCGGAGCAATAGAAAAAATCTGTTGCTCTGGTAAGGAAAAAATCTCTGGAAATACCGAACAAAAAAAAAGACAAAAACATGCAAGCAATTCAATTTTAGAACCGTTCACTTTCAATAATGTCACTTTCACTCATTCAACTTCATTCAATCCTATGGTTTGAGTGAAACCAACCCAGCTTACACAGGATAGGTTGCAAGTACTAAAAATTGTTTGTGCTCTCAACTATTATTAGTAGTGAAGTGTCGGATATTCGTATCGAAAGACTATTATAAAATCAAAGAATACTTAGATAATGAACAAGCTTGGAAATGAGCTGTTTGCTCAACTAAGCTACTCAAGTAAATTTTTGTATTTGGATTAACTGGACTAAATGTTTGTAAATAGACAAAAAAAATGCCCGCAGTTTCTTGCCTGAGTTTTCTCGGGTCGGGGCCACGTTTCGAACCGGTAGGCCTACAGGACAACTGTTCCCGTTGAATATAGTTACGTGAAGATTTTTGTATCGATGACGTATCTTCGACAACAAACTCAATAACACCTAGCTACAACAAGAGCAAGAGAAACGGTGTTCTCAATTGTTTAAATAAAAAAAGAAGTTAATAACTTCACTGAAAGACACGCTCTATAAAGCGAAAATTTTACACCACATCCGCTTCTAGCACAATGGTGAACGCAGATCAAAAAAAAACAGGGAAATACGTCAAACAATAATTACTAAAATCAAGGGAACTCCTGGTAAATATAAAACTTTGACACCAAAATTCTGAACAAAATAAAAAAACACCCCGTAATACAAATAAACTAAAGTTGAAATGAAAATTTAAGATCTGCAATCTGCCCGCGGATATTGAAACAAAATATTCGGATATCGGATCCGTATTCGGATATACACATCACTAATTGTTAATATACCACAATGTCTCACAGATAGGCAGATTAATATCTTTTTATTTCTCATAATCGGAAAGTAAGCTTGAATTTACCTGAACATAGGGATGAAAAAAAATTTGATTTTAACTGCTGTTACGAAAACCGTGATGAAACGAAACATTGGCTAATAATGACCATTTTTACAGCCATAGGTAATTTTAAAAAAAGGCTGCCACAGAAAATAGATAAAAAGACCAGAAGCGACATAATTAGAACTATTTACTTGTGTTATGTATTGATATCGCCTGATCTAACACCTCCGCCACACCACTTCTAAACTGCCAAAACGACTAGTTCTTGACGAGAATATATCCTAAAATTTATGTCCATAATGTGAGGCAAATGAGAATTGAAAAATTAATAATAATATATTGAAATACACGTGTGTACTTTTTCCACAGTATTTTTTTTATTATTACACCTGACTGGTTTCACCTTACGGCATCCCTAACAGTTTACAATTAAACAGTTTAACTGTAATTGTAAACCTTTAAGAATGCCGTAAGGCAAAACCAGGTGTAATAATAAAAAATACTGTGTAAAAAGTAAGTGTGTTTTAATATGTGTAACAACAAATTCCACCAAGTAACCACTATGACCACGCCCATCTAATTGTACATCGGAGAAACTTATGAGCGCCTCCGAGAACTCAATCCCGGCACACTGGGAAAATAGAATTTGAGAGTATAAGTGCCTTCGAAGAAAAATAACAATAAATGGGAAATGCATCTAAATATGATGATTCTGCCGAATGCAGACAGAAAAAAAAACGAGACCATGTATTTTTTTACCTTTTAGGTGGCAGACAAACACACAGCTCACCTGATGGGAAGTAATGACCGTGGCCTATGGACATGTGCAACACCAGAGGCGTCACACTCGCGCTGCCGACCGAAGAAACCTCCTAATGCCCCTTTTGAAGAACCCCATTTTGTACGCGTATGGGGGAAGACCACCATGTTGTGAAATGTTCATATGCCTTGGAAAATTATACGTAGAACTGACGTCATATATGATATATAAAGAATATTGAACAACAAAATGCCGCGTAGTGGGGATAAATATTACGCAAACCTAAGCTCAGAGGGCGCCACTAGCATGTACAGTAAACTAAGTGAACTGAACTTATTAGTTGCTCGAAATTGGCAACTACAAGCCAAAAGAGGGCTTTTGGCTTTCGTCTCCTACGGACGTGTGCAAAACCAAGGGAGTCACACATGCGCTGCCAACCCTGTAAGCACAGATAGTTTCTGTACCGTCAGAGTAAAAAGACAAAGCAGGATAAGCAGCATAATAAGCAGGATAATTTGGTTTTTTCCACTGACAGCACAAAAACTCTCCTCACTCAGGCGTTAGAGGTCACAGAATGACCTCCGGCCTCCACCATGGATAACCTGCCTGGGGGTAACGGGTGGAGCCGCCTGTTACCCTAGCAGAAGCATGCCGCGGTCACGGCGCGAGATGTGTGCCTCCCCATGCCCGGACATTGAATGAGCCCTCTAGTGAGAGGGTTTATCCGGGAGACTTTTCGCACGATTAAAAAAAAGGCTACCCTACTCACCACCAGGAACACAACACAAGGTTATTATAGCCGCGGTATTCTGTAGGGTGGAGGCTCCCCAGTAGGACTGCTCAATTGGACGGAAATATTGTCGTGTCCTAACCTCCTCGTGGGTTTTTTGAAAATGTTATAAGTCACATCAAGATTATCTTCAGTTACGTATCTACCCAATTAGAGTGTACATACGTGTGTAACTTAACAATACACAAACAATAATAAACTAATATAGAGGGAACGCTTAGAATTCGCGTGTGAAGCAGCGCGAAGTAATACTAAAGTAGTTCTGTTTCGCTCTCACTTGTGCGTACACACAATGAGTGCGAGTGAAATAGCAGTTTTTTTTTTTAATTTTATGGCAAGGACACTACCAGCGACACTACCAGTAGTGTCGTTTACAAACTAACGACACTACCGCGCCCATTTTAGATCAAATTGTACAGCCAACACAGAAGTTAATTTAAGTTTTTACTCAAGTCCTAACTGATGATCAACCTCTTTAGTCCACTTAGGTGGTAGACAAACACACGGCCCACCTGATGGGAAGTGGAGAAACCTAATGCCCTTCTAGACAAGCCCCATATTTTAGTCGCTTTGATAAACCACAGCAGGGAGTTTATTCCACAACTTGAAATTAGATGTCTTAGATATTCAAATTTCTACTATACATTCGTGTTAGGGGCGTCGGCAGAGCGTGTATAAGAGTTGTTAGGGTATTCTGTGATAACCTCGTGTTGTGTTCCCGGCGGTGAGTAGGGTAGCCAGAGCTCACTGGAGAGTTTTTATGCTGTCAGTGGGAAGACTAAAGGCTTGTTCTTATTGTTTCTTCTGCACTGACAGCACTCTGTTCTTACAGGGTCGGCAGTACGGGTGTGATTCCCCAGGTGTTGCACACGTTCATAGGTCACGGTAACCACTTTCTATCAGGTGAGGCGCGTGTGCTTGTCTGCCACCCAAGTTGTATATAGAAACAGTATCTCTTACAGTTCGTCCACTATATTATTGTATAGACAGCTCACACACAGTGGTCTATATATATTATTTTTTTTATATAGGACACGTCAATTAGACTTCGCCTTGCCTGATGGTAAGCTGAAGGCAAAGTCTCAGAAAAGAGGGTCACCATTACTCACACATACCGTGTGACAATGGTGGCACTCAGCTTGACGGCCTCATCATATGCTTTTTCACGCTTCATATAACTTTGTTCTAGCGTCAACGCCAATAACTCCGAACCAAAATTAGGCGACAATACGTCATTGATAAGGTCACGTCAGTCATAACGCAATTTTAGGATTTTTATTATAATAAATTGAAAATTTTACAAATACAAGTTAAAGTACGTGAATTAAGATTAAAATGACATTAATCTTCAGAATGGTAAGGCACCAGATCCCATGTTTGTTAACTAATACTAAATTATATAGTACCTACGTAAATGCCTGACGAAAATAGCTTTACTTATTTATTTAATTATTGTGGTCCACTACCATTGCATTGGGTAACAATGAATAAATGAAAGATGGTAGTGTGAGGAATAAAAATAAATAAATAAATAAATATCCTTACCCCTCGTTAAAATATAAAACATGTATTTGACAAGTTGTGGACTTGTTGGCTATACATACTATGTGAACGATAAAGTATCTGAGACAGTCACAATACATTTATAAAACAAGTATTTGTGTTTTGACTAGTCTTCTGCAAGTCTTCAACAAGTTTGGTATCAAAAATTTTTACAACTTGTTTCTTGATGAAAACGAGGGCTTACAAATATTTGGTTTTTAGGTCTATAATAATAACTAAATGAATACAACAAAATACAAATTATATTTTTTCTTCATTTTTTTATATAGGACACGCCAACTTGACATCACCTTGCCTGATGATAAGCTAAAGGTAAAGTCTCAGGAAAGAGGGTCACCATTACAGACACTAAGTGTTACAATGGTGGCACTCAGCTTGGCGGCCTCATCAGATGCTTTTTCACGCCCCTACAACTTTGTGTACATCACAAGAGTCAATGGTTGGAATGGATCGTTACACCAACCATAGCCTTAAAGAGGCGGTTATACCTGGTACAGTACATGCTGTGATAAGTTACGTGATTATCCCAAGCGAGTGGAAGGGCTGGAGTTACCTCAATATGTTCCTGATGAGGTAAAACTCAACCCATGGGGACATTTAGGTTCAGGTTATAAGACCGCAGTAGGCTGTTGGTAAGCTATACACATGATATAACAGATCCCATGGTGACAGTTATGTGAATATTACAGTGTAGTCTAGTGAGGCTGCGAATATCAGTGCTGGAGTTACCCCAACATGGTCCTTATGAAGTCTGGTACGTACTCCTGGTACAATATATCCCGTGGCGACAGTTATGTGTAAACCAATAGAGTGCAGTAGAGTGAGCTAGTAGCTTGAAGTTACCCCAAAATAGTATTGATAATACATACACTTTGTACAATTTACCCCGTGGTGACACTTATGTGTGGGTCATACAAATGCCCTATCCCTTAGTCACCTTGTACGACACCGCATGGCATTCTACTCTGACGGGAACCACGCGGCATGAGAATACGTATGCTTGTGGGGTTCACAGCAAAGGTAGAGTGAAGAGGAGACTTGGTGGAGTTACCTCAAAATAATCCAGATAAGGATGCATACACCAGGTATATCCCGTAATAGTAGTTTCTGAATATCCTAAAAGTATAATAGTGAGGCGGTGGGTGGGTATCATGGGCAGAGTTACCCCAATATAGCCTTGATGAAGTCTGGTACATACACTTGGTACAATTTATCCCGTAGTGACAGTTATGTGTGGGTCATACAGTAGAGTGAGGAGGAGACTTGGTGGAGTTACCTCAAAATATTTCAGCTAGAGATGCATACACATGCATGCATAATAGTAGCTTCTGAATATCCTAAGAGTATGATAGTGAGACGGCAGGTATTATGGGCAGAGTCACCCTAAAATAGCTTTGATGAAGTCTGGAGCATACACTTGGTACAGGCCGGCGTCTATCTTAATGGTGCGTGAGGCTCGTAGGGTACCGCGTCCGTCGTCGTTGATTTGTAGGTACTGGACAGCGCGGAGTAGTTGATCAGAAGTCGGTTCCGATGGGAAATCTGTACAGAAACATACAGACATAATTACGGTATTTGTTTGCCAATTGAGCAGTCCGACTGGGGAAGTACCTCCACCCTACAGAATACTACGGCTATTATAATCTCGTGTTGTGTTTCCGGCGGTGAGTAACGAAGTGAGTAAGAAACACTCACTGGAGGGTTTTTGTGCTGTCAGTGGGAAGACTAAAGGCTTGTCCTGATTGTGTCTTCTGCACTAACGGAACAGATACCTCTGTGCTTATACGGTTGGCAGCACGGGTGTTGCACACGTTCATGGGTCACGGTAACCACTTTCCATCAGGTGGGCCGTGTGGTTGTCTGCCACCTAAGTTGTATAAAAAAAAACGAGTGCAAATTGATGATTGCTGTATGACAATAGTTTGATGTGAATAAGTCTACCGGCTGATTTTATAATCGTTTTGAAGAGAAAGATTTTCGTTTTGGACCCAGTTTCGATAGAACAATCATCTGAAAGTATTAATTTGCAAAGAAAAAATGTTTTTAATAATGTATCAGACTAATATACAGGTGAACGGAATAATATATATGAGTTTAATTTCTATTTTGGGGACGGTTACGTCCGTCCCGAACCGACCAAAACCGCACCCCATCCTTGTGTTTTCATATATCAGGGTGTAGCGTAAGACTGCCTAAAACTTATCACTCGTACCCCCCCCCCCCCCTCAAAGCCATTTTCGGTTTAGATATGGGTGATGAAGCCACTGTGTTCCCATATACATACCTGAAATCTCCAAGCAAACGGGCACAACGGGTATCCCCCTGACGAATTCTGGCAGCATCTTCCGAAGCAGCGTCACGGGAACCTCCTCCACGTTGCCGTAGTCGATGTAGCACACGCGCGCCGTGGCCCCGCCTGGACCCTGGGGCTGCTCGGCCATCACCGCGCGGAACCATTGCGGGTCTGTGGGGTTATCGTTTTCTGTTAATATCTTCTGCTTTTATTTTTTCAGAGAAAAAGAAAGCAGCAGGTGTACTATGGTCTACCATAGGTCACGATATAGAGAAGTGGAAACCATTGCGGGTCTGTGGAACTATCGTTTTCTAATAATATCTGCTATTTTTTTACAAACAATACAAGCTAACAGTATAACACCAAAGCGCTTATAATGTTAGTTAATTATGATTGTGTTAATTATAGTTTCTCATTCAACAGATATACTTACAGGGTGGACACTGCGCAATGCATAGTTCTTCTGCGTGGGGCAAGTAAGGCTCCCTGCCAAGCTCACTATTGCAATATTCCGCCATCTGCAACAAAAAAAGAGTTAGAATATCATCATGATCACGAAAGTGCCTCTAACGGGTTAGGGTCGTGAGTATACACGAATATCGCTCATACATACAACCACGCCTTTATCCCGGAGGGTTAGGCAGAGGCTTTTATTTTGTACCAAGTCAGTCACACTACAAAACAGTAGGTAAGTACATACCATAACAAATTTTCAAGAAAAACCAACATTGAGCTGTTTTTATTTTGTTGGTTTTAAAAAACTAAAACCAACAAAATATCACCCCCTAACCCCCAACAACCTCTCGCCATAGGCAGGGAATTCATCCCCACACATTGCGACCTGTGACGGTGCGCACTGTGCGGTATGAAAGAAACTTCATCCCACGCACACTCAAGCTGTGGAATGACCTCCCTGCTGCGGTTTTCCCAAGCGCCTACAATATGGGGTTCTTCAAGAGGGGCATCAGAAGGTTTCTTCATGGTCGGCAGCGCGAGGGTGACACCCCTGGTGTTGCATACGTCCATAGGGCCACGGTAACCGCTTCCCATCAGGTGGGCCGTGTGCTTGTCTGCCAACTAAGTGGTATAAAAAAAAAAAAAAAAACAAATGTGACCTTCCTCGACCTAGGTTGTGACAATGGATGTTGTTACAATGGATCTCCGCCTTGTAACGCCTGATTCTATTAGGTATCTAAGAACTTTTAAACAGATGTTCTGGGAAACGGATAGGACGTTACGAAAGGAGGTGAATTATCATCAGCATTTCACCAATCACTAAATTCAGTCCCACGTAATAGGGCATGAGTCTATTATCGTCTTCCGGGCACTATTGTTGACTCGAGCCAATCACTAAATTCAGTCCCACGTAACAGTTAATACAGTTTACAACTTAAATGAAATTTTAAAGCATTTAGTATATATGCTAACTATTGAAATCTATTAATATATGAATGGTATTTAAACGTATAGGTATCAAAAAGAGTACATTTTGTACGACAAAATAATCCAAATTCACATCAAAAATACTGATTGAGCACCAACAAACTACTGTAAGTAAGTAGTTAGTTAGCAACCAACCAATTATAAAAAAAATTACCACAAAGACATAAGGTAGTAAGTCTTCTAACCTAACCTATCCATTTCGGGGTGGGTGGTGATCATTCTGAACTTAATTAGATGCACAATCAGTATTTTTACTGAACGCGAAAATATTATCTTTAATATATTATATAGAAAAAATTGGGTTCATAGGGAACCCACCTGTAAGGGAAAGATCGCGGGTTCGAATCTCGCCTGAACCGATCTACATACATATAATCACACCTTTATCCCCGGAGGGTTAGGCAGAGGTGAATTTACACCCACATTTCACCATCATTGTATTCGGTCCCACGTAATATGGGGTGAGCCTATTGCCGTTTTCCGGGCACTATTGTCGACTCAAGCCATGCATCTAAGACTGATCCTGGGCTGTATATATCTATCTGATGTTAAACAGCCCTATCCCTTAATTGCCTTGTACAACACCGCATGGGAAGAGATGGGGTGGTCCAAATTTTACCCTGCCGGGAACCACACGGCTGTGTAATATCACTCATAGAAATAAAACCATATCTTAAGGGATTCTATCTATATACTTCATTCTGTTAGGTACTTAACTAAAGGCAAAGATTGTCTTGTAGCGACTATTTATAAAAACATATAATTTTTTATGTTTAGGCAGGAAAAAATTGTAACTTTCGCATTCCGCGGGCTCGGGGAAGTCGCGCGGGTATGTGGGACTCTCACCACACTAAAACAACCTGCCGTGTGCTATACGCCACGACTTAGTGAGTGACCCGTTGGAAACACTAATATTAAACAAACTAATTGATTAACTAGTGGTCCAATTTCGGTATGAGGTGAACACTTGAGTGCTCCAGAGATCATCCCTCCTTGGGTGATCCTCACGTCCAGGATGTCTAACTCTATGAGGCCCGGGGGTAAGTTATTGGATGGTCCATAAAGTGCACACGAGCGAGCTTTCCGTATTTTTTTTTTATACCACTTAGTTGGCAGACAAGCATACGGCCCACCTAATGGGAAGCGGTTACCGTGGCCTATGGACGTAAGCAACACCAGGGGTGTCACACTCGCGCTGCCGACCATGAAGAAACCTTCTAATGCCTCTCTTGAAGAACCCCATATTGTAGGTGCTTGAGAAAACCGCAGCAGGGAGGTCATTCCACAGCTTGAGTGTGCGTGGGATGAAGTTTCTTTCATACCGCACAGTGCGCACCGTCCCAGGTCGCAATGTGTGAGGATGAATTCCCTGCCTATGGCGAGAGGTGCGATGATAGAATGTAGCTACGGGCATCATGTCAAACAATTCATCTGAGCACAAACCATTGTATAGGCGGTAGAACACACACAGTGAGGCAAAATCCCTCCTAAGGCTAAGAGGTTCCACTCTACCTGTGAGTATGGGATTGTCAACCACCTCAATTGCCCGTCTTTGCAACGAGTCGAAGGGGTCAAGCTGGTATGCAGGTGCTCTAGCAAAAAGGTGACAGCGGTACTCCATGTGAGGCCGGACCTGTGCTTTATAAAGAAGGAGTTGCTGCCCCGTAGTGAAGTACTGCTTCGCCCTGTTAAGCACTCCGAGTTTTCCTGATGCCAACTTAACCTTGTCCTGCAAATGACTTCGGTATTGGACGTCCCTGGAGATATCGACACCAAGGATCTCGATACTCAAGGAGATGGTAAGCGGTGTGCCCAGGAATTGCGGCGCTACAATGAATGGGGTTTTCTTAGCGGTAAATACAGATACTTGTGTCTTAGTGGGGTTGAATTGGACTAAGTTTAGTCGTCCCCAATCGGATACTCCAGAGAGAGTAGTCTCAATTTCAGACACAAGTTGTTCGCAACTCTTCTCCACCTCGGACTGGGGGATATTTGCACGGCCCGTGTAACACGTGTCCCCGGTACTGTCGTCCGCATAACAATGAATGGAGCCATCAGACAGCATGTCATTGATATGCAGCAGAAACAGCGTCGGAGACAACACGGAGCCTTGTGGGATACCAGCGTTTATGTTCATGCGGTTCGAGCAGCTGATGATTGCCGCGGGTTATAAAATCATCATATGTAACTAACTTTTTTCGTTAGTGTGTTGAACACGTAATCTGTGTGAGGAGAGCCCTTCAGGGCTCCAGAGATCATTCCTCCTTGGATGACGCTCTCGTCCATCTTGAACGTGAGCGTCATCTGGGTCCCGGGGGTAAGTTATTGGATGGTCCGTATAGTACAGTACACACGACCGAGTTTTACTGACCGAATTTTATTCAAGATGATTGCCGCGGATTATAAGGTCAGCATAAACAACATACCTTTGGCGTGAGTGTATTGAACACGTAGTCCGTGTGAGAAGAACCCTTCAGGGCTCCAGAGATCATCCCTCCTTGGATGACGCTCACGTCCAAGATGTCTAAGTCTACGGGCCCCAGGGGTAAGTCGATGTGCTCCAAGTCCGTGTACAACAGACGGGGTACGTCTTGAAAAAAAAAAACAAATTAAAAAATACTAGGGGGTTATGTCAAATTAGCGATTCAGGAGATACATTTTTTCTCTCTCGGTAATCATGCCTGTTTGTACGCTTAGCCTCGTTAGCATGACGGTAGTGAATCAATCAATCAATCAATCAATCAATCAATCAATCAATCTACCAATCTACCATTCAATCAATCAATCAATTAATCAATCAATCAATCTACCAATCTATCAATCAGTCAATCAATAAATTAATCAATCTCATTTATTCAGTTTAGGCACATAAAGAGCTCATTTGAACATATAAATTTTACAATTATGTCAAGAAATGTTATAAATTTATTAAATAATGTTTAAATAAACCATTGCAAAATGATTCTTTCGCTGGTTAGGTTAGGTTAGTTCTACAGAGAAGATACCAGCAACAATATAGTATATAATAGTATGTATAGCTAACAAGTTGTAAACAAGTATAAAATACATTTGCGGTCACACTGTAGCCTGTGACATATTGCAACTTGTCAAATACATGTTTTATACTTAGGTGTTAGTGTTATGTGTTATGAGTATGTATGAGTTATGGGTTAAATTATACACATATTGATAACTCACTTGTACTTTTCCACATTGCTAAAAGTACAAGTGAGTTATCAATATGTGTAACAACAAATTCCACCAAGCGCCATCAATCAAGGAGGTAGGACACGGCGGTATTTCCGCCCAATTGAGCAGACCGACTGGGGAAGTACCTCCGCCCTACAGAATACCGCGGTTATAATAACTTCGTGTTGTGTTTCCAGCGATGAGTAGGGTAGCCAGAGCTCAATGGAGAATTTGTGCTGTCAGTGGGAAGACTAAAGGCTTGTCCTGCTTTGTCTTTTACACTGACAACAAAGAAACTGTGCTTACAGGGTTAGCAGCACGACTGTGACTCCTCTGGTGTTACAAACGTCCATAGGCCACGGTAACCACTTTCCATCAGGTGGTCCGTGTGCTTGTCTGCCAACTAAGTGGTATAAAAAAAAATCAAGAGTATTATTAGGTTAAATTATACTGTTTGAACATAGGGTCCTTTAATAAGGGCATTAAAGATTTCGTCTGCAGCGCAAGTGTAAAATGCCAGGCTTCTGGAATTCGCAATCAGTTTCATGTCTCGATCTAATCTTACCGACAACATCTCCACCCTGTTCTAGAAACTTCTGCCAGTCGGGAGCGCACAAGCCCAAGATCTTCTTGTTCACATCCTCGTTATTCTTCACCAGTTTCAGGAACGCTAGGGAACCGCTGGGAGCAGCCGCTTCACCGTCCGGCAGATTCTGTTAAATATAATATATTTATCCCTTATTAAAGATTGGGAGATGGGAATAAGAGATATTTTATTGTAACTTTATTTTCAAAGAATGAAACGTATAATAATAATAATAAAACTTTATTTCGGACCTTGATTCATAAACAATGTTAGTAGTACACACTTAAAAGCTATGTTAGTTACAAAATAACACAAAATCCCCAAAAAAAAAAAATAACAATTATTGTCGCCGCGTGGTTCCCGGCAGAGTAGAATTTGGACCACCCCATCTCTTCCCATGTGGTGTCGTACAAGGCGACTAAGGGATAGGGCTGTTTAACATCGGACAGATGGATTACACGCTGCTTGTCACAACAAACGCTATTCGTCATACACGCAGTTGATCATCAGCGATCTGATTTACTCATTTAGACACATTCGTTATTAGTCTTATACCCTGTTCTTAACTATTGCCTTTTGTCAAACAAACTACCGTTCCCATACAGGAGATGCTGAGACAACTCGACTCTTTGAATATCTGAGTCAGGCGGCAGATGATGCGCAGGAACGGTTTCCGAACGCCGAAGTGGTATTTTTGGGGGACTTTAACGCCCACCACGAAACCTGGTTGGGCTCCGCCAAAACAGACCATGCGGGAAGAGCCGCCCATGCATTTGCTCTGGCGCATGGCCTGACCCAATTGGTACACGAGGTCACTAGAATACCAAGAAGGTCGGGCCTAGCACCCTCTCTGCTAGACCTTCTGCTGACGAGTCACCCAGACCTGTACAGTGTTTCGGTACAAGCCGCTTTAGGCAATTCCGACCACTGTCTGGTCTGCTCCAAGGTGCCAATTATAGCGCCCTCACGACCCGTGCAGGGGAAGCGGCGTCTCTGGCACTACTCGTCAGCAGATTGGGATGGGCTGCGCAACTATTTTGCGTCCATCCCGTGGGTTGAACGCTGCTTTGAAGGTAAGAACCCATCGGATTGTGCTACTGCTGTAGCCGGTGAGATCGGTCTGGGTATGGAATACTATATCCCGTACACTGATGTCACCGGTGCCCGAGGAGTGCGCCCTTAGTTCGGGCGCGAGTGTGCAAGGGCTGTTGACCAAAAGCAGTCCGCGTATCGCGCTTGGGTAAGGGCGCGTGCCACGCACGATCCCAATGTGGGCCACTTCAAGGCGGCGTACAACAGAGCCACAAAGGACTGCAAGAGGGCTTACGTAAGAGCGGATGCCCTGCGCATTGCACGGCTTGGTCAAGAGCTAGTGGCACATCCCACGGGCAGTCGTGGATACTGGCGACTGGCCAAAGCCGTGCAGGCCAACTTCTGTCAGCCTTCGCTGCCACCGCTGCGCTACCCTGATGGATCCCTGGCCCATGGACCGCAAGAGAAAGCCAATATGCTAGTAAATCTCTTTGCGGCCAATTCCCGAGTCGATGATTGCGGTATACAGCCGCCGACACTACCCAATGGTGACCACGTAATGCCTGAAATACGTATCAGGCAATGCGATGTCCGTGCGGTGCTTCAATCACTCGATGTCCGGAAAGCCAGTGGCCCGGATGGTATTCCAGCGGTGGTCTTACAAAAATGTGCAGCGGAGTTGTCTCCGATGCTTACGCGGCTGTACCGACTGTCCTACAGCTCGGGTACAGTGCCTTCGGCTTGGAAAGAGGCGAATGTACAGCCGATCCCCAAGAAGGGGGATCGCTCAGAGCCAGCCAACTATCGACCCATAGCCGTCACCTCAGTGCTGTGCAAGGTCTTCGAGCACATCATTAACAAACAGCTCATGCGTCACCTAGAGGATCACTCCTTAATTAATGACCGGCAATATGGCTTCAGGCCGAAACGGTCAACGGGTGATCTTCTAGCATACGTTACCCATCTTTGGGGTGAGGCTATGGACAAGCACGGCGAGTCACTGGCAATTAGTCTTGATATCGCCAAAGCTTTCGATAGAGTCTGGCACAAATCGTTTCTCTCCAAGCTACCAGCCTTTGGTCTGCCTCCTAGACTGTGCAACTGGATGGCTAGTTTCCTGCGGGAGCGCCGTATCCGCGTCCTCTGTGATGGACGGGCTTCGGAGTTCTTGCAAATAAATGCTGGCGTACCGCAGGGGTCTGTATTATCTCCCGCTCTCTTTCTTCTGCATATCAACGACATGCTGTCCACCGGCAGCATACATTGCTATGCAGACGATAGCACCTTACACGGGAGTTATCACGGACAACCTGCGGCCAAACAGTCTGATATCGTGGAAAAAAGACAGCTTCTTGTCACTGAACTGGACCGGATCTTGAATCACATTTCTCAATGGGGCTCTGAGAACATGGTCGAGTTCAATGCCAAGAAGACGCAGGCATGTGCGTTCACAGCAAAGGTATCTTCTTTCCTTCCCCTTCCCACTCTTCAGAGCACGCCACTGCCACTGCAGGACAATCTCAATATCCTAGGCATGGATATTCGCTGCAAACTGAATAACAGAAATTACATCGAGAGCATCATCAAAACAGCCTCGCGGAAACTCGGACTCCTAAACAAAGTGAGACGTTTTTTCACGCCGGAGCAGCGGTGTCTTCTCTATAAGACACAAATTCGCTCCTGCGTGGAATACTGCTCGCATCTCTGGGATGGCTCCGCGAAATACCTACTAGATGCTCTCGACAGGTTGCAGCGACGCGCGGTCCGAATTATTGGGAACCCTGAGGTCACGAACACCCTCGAGCCTTTGCAGATGCGTAGAGATATTGCTTCCTTGGCTGTATTTTACCGTCTCTACCATGGTGAGTGTTCTGACGAGCTCTTCCAACTAATCCCACCATCTCCTTTCCTACATAGGACAACACGTGCAGGCCTTAGATGTCACCCCTCACACTGTGCAGAATATACGAGCAAGAACCAAGCGGTTCGGAGACTCTTTTCTTTGCCGCACCACCAAGACCTGGAATTCATTACCAGCACACGTGTTTCCTTCTTCCTACAGTCCCGGGGCCTTTAAGCGGGGCGTGAAAAAGCATCTGATGAGGCCGCCAAGCTGAGTGCCACCATTGTAGCATTTAGTGTCTGTAATGGTGACCCTCTTTCCTGAGACTTTGCCTTTAGCTTACCATCAGGCGAGGTGAGGTCAAGTTGGCGTGTCCTATATATAAAAAAAAAAAAAAAAAACGGTTCATCATACACGCAGTTCGTCTTAAACGCGATCTGTCACGATCCGATTCGATAATGCAATAAATATTAACATTATCAATGTGAATTGAAATCTCTATCAAAAGCACAGTATTTAAAAAGATTTCTTATTTACACATTTAGTTCATTCATGAATCTGTGTTGTGTTGATATAACTTAAATAATATCCACGAATGGTTTTATTGTAAATATATCTTTGACAACACTGTCAAAGAATTTATCAATTAGATCACACCTTTATCCCCGGAGGGTTAAGCAGAGGTGAATTATCACCCACATTTCACCAATATTTGTATTCGGTCCTACGTAATAGGGGGTGAACCTATTGCCGTATTTCGGGCACTATTGTTGACTCAAGCCATGCATCTGAGGCTGAGTCTGGGCTGTATATAGGTCTGATGTTAAACAGCCCTATCGCCTAGTCGCCTTGTACGACACCGCATGCAAAGAGTTGGGGTGGTCCAAATTCTACTCTCGTATGATGAGGCCGTCAAGCTGAGTGTCACCGCTGTAACAAGCTATGTACGTTACATCTGTAATCAATCAATTAATCAGCCTATCGTAGTCCTGCTGCGCTTCCGGCATAGAATAGGACCACTCCATCTCTCCTCGTGTCGTAAAAGGCGACTAAGAGAACACCAAAAAATGGGCAGCGGGGTCCTTTGTGATATATCCTTACTTTTTTTTTTTTTTTTTACGTGCGCAATATCCCCACGGATACCTCCCCACCGGAGCCGGTGGAGGAGGTTATGTCGGACTCGAACCGACTAAAACGCACGCCGCCTGTGGGTCGCTTTGGTTGCCGAAGGTGAGGTTGACAGGCATATCCCTCGCACCCCGGCCGACCCAGGGCCATCTCTCACGATCTGGCCCTCTTCTCGGGTGTGGGGACTACAGAGTCCCCAACTCGTCCCCGGAAACGGGGAGGCGCGCCACGCACGCCACCGCCGCGGCCTGCTTCTGCCAGGGTGACAGGCGGCTCCACCTGTCACCCCCAGGCCGGCGTCACCCCCAGGCCGGGATATATCCTTACTTAATACCGCGCTCACCAACCCGTTCGCCAAGCGTGACGAGTATGGCAAAACCTCCAAATGGACACACAGAAAAACACCAGGCCCCTAGACCCCGGCAGCCCCGCTATTCCTGGCTCCTGGTAGTTTGTCATGGTAACGGTGGGGCAGGGGTGCGAAGAATCCCCGGCAGAGATTCGGCTGTCGCCGGGAAGCGCTGGATGCGGGCTGCTTTAGATCGATCATTCTGGTAGTCTGTGGGAGAGGCCTATTTTCAGCAGTGGGCTGTGTGGCTGACATGATGATGATGATCCACTGCTGGACATAGGCCTCTCCCTAATGTTGGGAGGCTTGGCCTACTGTTTTCACGCGGGCCAGAAGGGTTGGTACAGGGTTTTATATCGAGTTTCCCTTCTCTTGCAGTGATATCGCTGTAGTAGCGTCAGAAGACACCCGTCGGGTGAGATGGGATGGTGACACTTGTATTCTTTCTCTGTCACTACACGGATAATGGTGTGACGTCTGTAATAGTGAATCTCTTTACTGAGACTGCCTTCAGCTTACTATCAGGCGAGGTGAAGTCAAATTGACATGAATCTCTTTCCTAAAACTGCCTTCAGCTTACCATCATGCCAGGTGAAGTCAAATTGACGCGAATCTGTATATTTCTATACTGAGACTGCTTTCAGCTTACCATCAGGCGAGGTGAAGTCAAATTGACGTGAATCTCTTCCTTGTGACTGGCTTCAGCTTACCATCAGGCGAGATGAAGTCAAACTGATGTGAATCTCTTCCTTGAGACTGGCTTCAGCTTACCATCAGGCGAGGTGAAGTCAAACTGACGTGAATCTCTTCCTTGAGACTGGCTTCAGCTTACCCTCAGGCGAGGTGAAGTCAAATTTACATGCAATACATTTAAAAAAATACAAAAATGCAGACGGTCACATACCAGTATCATCTCCTCATTATCATCCTTTAGTTTATTCAAGTATTCTAGTGCGGGATGCTCCAGTTCCTTGTTGTCAATAGATTTCTTGATCTCCAGGGACTTGTCTTCCTCAGGAGTGAGTTGGGTCAGCTTGATCATAGACACCTGCGTGGGCATGGCTGCGAGGTCCAAGTTTGGCGGACAAGGGTAGATTTTGTCCAGGCCAATTTGTATTTCGGAGTTGCCTGAGGAAAAATATTGTGGTGTAACTTGTTTTGTGTGGAAGATAGTTAGAAAAGTGGGCTTTATTTTATATTTTTTTTACGTGCGCAAAATCCCCACGGATACCTCCCCACCGGAGCCGGTGGAGGAGTTTATGTCGGACTCGAACCGACTAAAACGCACGCCGCCTGTGGGTCACTTTGGTTGCCGAAGGTGAGGTTGACAGGCATATCCCTCGCACCCCTGCCGACCCAGGGCCATCTCTCACGATCTGGCCCTCTTCTCGGGTGTGAGGACTACAGAGTCCCCAACTCGTCCCCGGAAACGGGGAGGCGCGCCACGCACGCCACCGCCGCGGCCTACTTCTGGATCGAGAAAAGTGGGCCTAATATTAAATATAATGATAATTGTATGCGAGGAATGTGTGGGCTGATTTTAAAATGCTTGAAGTAGTCATATCACGTTAGGTTTTGAGGCCTCGCGTTACCCCATCGTTTTCACCTTCTGGAGGAGGTAGGACATGATGACATTTTCGTCCAATTGAGCAGTCCAACTGGGAAAGTACCTCCGCCCTACAGAATACCACGGCCATAATAACCTCGTGTTGTGTTCCCGGCGGTGAGTACGGTAGCCAGAGCTCACTGGAGAGTTTTTGTGCTGTCAGTGGGAAGACCAAAAGCTTGTCCTGCTTTGTCTTTTACACTGACGTTTACAGGGTTAGCATCACGAGTGCGACTCCCTTGGTGTTGCACACGTCCATAGGCCACGGTAACCACTTTCCATCAGGGGGGCCGTGTGCTTGTCTGTCAACCAAGTGGTATAATTAAAAATAAAAAATCCTATGTATAAAACATGTATTTGACAAGTTGCAATATGTCACAGGCCGCATTGTGAACGCAAATGTGTTTTAAACTTGTTTACAACTTGTCGGCTATACATACTATGCGAACGAAAAAGTATCTGAGATACATGTAGAAAACAAGTATTGTGCTTTGACAAGTCTTCTACAAGTCTTCAACATTTTTATATAAACAAGTTGTAAACTTCGATATCGCTAATCGGTTATGGAGGTCACATTTCAGTCGCTTCACGGTAAATACAGAAGTTCAGCCGCATCGTAGTTTGACAGTAAAGCAGATCCTAACCGAGTTAGCAAAATTTAAAAAATTATAAAATGCCGATAACAAGAAGGAATTAATATGTACAGCAGCTATACTCACCAAAATCGATATATTCAAGCATATACTTGTTCTGCGCGTACTGCGTGCGAATGATCATTGCTCTGTAGTGCAGTCCGTCTGTAAACTTCGTGATGACAACTTGACCTGGCACCGGAGGGGTCTGTAGCGGAGTGGCTGTGGACAAAATAGGAGAATTAGTTTTATCATTCATCATACTCGTGGACAGGTACGCTCACTGTTAAGCCCGGTTTGCACTTTGATTCGCTCACTGTTAAGCCCGGTTTGCACTTTGATTAGTGCGAGTGTTTAGTGTAGGTGCTTAGTGATTAGTACTAAACAAAATTATACAACAGCCTTTTCGCGATTACATCATGGAACTGACTATTATTGACGACGTTTCGAATGCGTTACAGGACCCGTGGTCACGACTTGACTGGCTTACAAGCGTCGAGAGGTATGAGGGGAACATTTTTTTGTGCGCCTACCCATCATTACTGTTATTATGAACGGTTAGGTTGGCGTCACACCACACTCACTATGTCAGTTTTTAACGGTACTGTGTTTTTTTTGTTTTAGTATCGTAATCACTGGATTCCAAGTTCCTTATTATCTTTATTATTTCCTACTAATAGTCGGCAGAAATAGTGAGTTCCATGATTTAATTGCGAAAAGTCCCGAACCGTTGTATATAGGTAATTATGAATTCACACCGCGATAGTTAAAAAATAACAATAGTTCTACGTTTGGACAACAATGCGAATGCGAGTCCGAGTCCGAGTCCGAGTCCGAGTGCGTGAGTGTGTGAGTGTGTGAGTGTGTGAGTGCGTGAGTGCGTGAGTGTGTGAGTGTGTGAGTGTGTGAGTGTGTGAGTGTGAGTGTGAGTGTGTGTGTGAGTGTGAGTGTGAGTAGGAGTGCGAGTGCGAGTGCGAGTAAAGGGATTAGGAGCGTGTTCTATTTTTTTGCGAGTAGCCTCTTTCCGCAACACCTTCACCTCCAGTGTACTCCACTCGCAATCCAGTGAACAGGATTGAACAAGATTCTGTTCAGTAGATTTGCTTGAACTGCGATGGCCTAATTGATGGATGATTGAAACACAACAGCTAAACGGTATTGGACACTACTTGCACTCTCAAATTCACTTAGCACCTTTTTTATTTACGTGCGCAAAGTCCCCAAAGGAGGGACAGATGGGTATCTGTCCCTCCCCCCTTTACGCCGAGCGCCTTATCTAGCCCGCCATGCCATAAAAAACTAAGCAATGCAAGAACCCCCTTTAGTGGTTACGTCATACTTGAACGGCCCCTTACTCAAGTGTCCCGCTAAAGGGGCGAACCACCAGGGTAGGTGGTACCTACCCTGTATGAAGAAGAGAGTACGTACCTTTCAGTCCAGCAAGTAGTACATTCTGTACGACGTCGTCATAGGTCGCCTGGCGAGCAGTGTCTGCCGGACGCACGTACGCGAGCTTCTGTCCCGCGTGGACTATCAGTACGCGGGATCCGCCCGATAGCGGTGGGCGGGCGACCTCCGGGTATGCTGCAAAAAGAACGCAATGAATACAATAGAATAAATTTTTATCTAAGATTAATTAACATTAGACAGATATATATGGGCCAGACTCAGCCTCAGATGCATGGCTTGAGTGAACAATTGTGCTCGGAAGATGGCAAGAGGCTCACCCCCCGTTACTTGGGAGTCTTGTAAGCCTTGTACTTGGGGGAAGTACCTCCGCCCTACAGAATACGGCACAGAAACTCTCAATGCTTGCAGGGTTGGCAGCGTAAATGACTCTCTTGGTTTTGCACGCGTCCATAGGCCACGGTGACCACTTTCCATCAGGTGGGTCATGTGCTTGTCTGCCACCTAAGTGGAATAAAAAAAACTTGGTACCGAATTCAATGGTTGGTGAAATATGGGTGTTAATTCACCTCTGCGTAACCCTCCGAGGATAAAGAACGTGATTATACGTAAATATATAAGTATAGGTGCATATCTGTATAGATGTTAAACAAATACCTGGTTTAACAGTGGGGTTTTCCACAGGTGGTGCCCATCGGTACAGGAGTCCGTCTCCGATGGAAGCGCCTGTCTCTACATTCGTCAAGGACACCTTGTATTTGTCACCTGACTTCGACACGAGAGAGGCCGTCAAATTCGCACCGACCTGGAATGGAATGTTAAAATACGCTCAAGCTTTAGGTTCCTATAGGGTCCAGCAGCACAAGCAGCTATTATAAAATCCAAGAATACTTAGATGATAAACAAGCTTGGAAATGAGCTGTTCGCTCAACTATGCTACTCAAGTAAATTTTTGTATTTAGATTAAGTAGACTAAGTGTATGTATAATTAATACTAATTTCTATTATTTGAGTAATATTCTTTTTTATTAGTTTCCCATGCGTCAATAGATGGCGCTGTTAGAAAATTTACATCGCGTTAACGATGCGATTTGGTTAGTTAATAAGATAGACACATACTTTGAATAAGCAACAACTTTTACGGCTACAACTAGCTGTTTCATTTGACTCCTCCTTGGGTACCTTCAGTACGAGTTAATACAGTGTATGTTTGTAAATAGACCCATTGCTTTTTCCTACAGTCCCGGGTCCTTTATGCGGGGCGTGAAAAAGCATATGATGAGGCCGTCAAGCTGAGTGTCACCATTATCACACGGTATGTGTGAGTAATGGTGACCCTCTTTTCTGGGACTTTGCCTTCAGCTTACCATCGGGCAAGGCGAAGTCCAATTGACGTGTCCTATTTAAAAACAAAAATTGAGATTCTCAGCACTAAACTGGTTTTCATGTTTCCTTTTTTATTGACGTTTTGTAAGTGCCGATTTAATAGTATATGCAAAATAAATTATTTTTGACTTTCAAGTGTAAAGTCTCTTGTGTTGCACACGTATATAGGCCACGGTAACCACTTTCCATCAGAGCCACAATTCTGTTAAATTTATGTCATAATAAAATCATTGTCATACCACTGAAACTGCAAACAATGCCATTTAATGTTAGATTTTACTGAAATGCTTTTAGAGTTTAAAATTAATTGACATCTTGTAGAGTGAATAAAAAGAGTAGAGTACAGAGTAGGAGGTAGGACACGGCGGTATTGCCGCCCAATTGAGCAGTCCGACTGGGGAAGTACTCCGTCCTACAGAATACCGCGGCTATAACTTCGTGTTGTGTTCCCAGCGGTGAGTAGGGTAGCCAGAGCTCACTGGAGAATTTGTGCTGTCAGTGGGAAGACTAAAGGCTTGTCCTGTTTTGTCCTCTACACTGACGGCACAGAAACTCTGTGCTTAAAGGGTCGGCAGCGCGAGTGTGGCTTCTCTTGTGTTACACACGTCCATAGGCCACGGTAACCACTTTCCATCAGGTGGGCCGTGTGCTTGTCTGCCACCTAAGTAGTATAAAAAGCAATAACTAAAACCAGCGTATGGTTTTGCTTTCGTCTAAAAGTAATTCCAATTTCGATACCACTTGGGTGGCGGACAACACACAACCCACTTGTCTAAAACCACTGTCATACAGACACTGCAAAAAAAATGATTTAAATTTCATTTATATAACCCTTAAAGTTCAAAATGAAATAAAAATAGTTTCATTACACTTTTTCTTTCTCTCTGCAAAAATTTTGTACTTTAACCGCATTGCTTTAAAGTTTCAAATTAAATGGCCCACCTGATGGCAAGTGGTTACCATGGCCTATGGACGTATGCAACACCAGGGGTGTTACACTCGCGCTGCCGACCTTGAAGAAACCTTCTGATACCCTTCTTGAAGAACACCATATTGTAAGCGCTTAGGAAAACGCAGCAGGGAGGCAATTCCACAGCTTGAGTGTGCGTGGGATGAAGTTTCTTTCATACCGTACCGTCTCAGATTGCAATGTATGAGGATTAATTGGTATTATCATTGTTAAGCTGTCCACAGACTTCTTTAGCCAATTGTACAACACATACCTCGGCATTCGGACTCTCCAGCACACAGCAGTACTCCGGCATGCACTCGTACTTAGCCGGCAGTTTCCTAATCTTGTCAGTAGCGCTCACAGAGACGACCCTGCTGCCGTCAATGAAGGCGACGGTTGTCGGATTGAGGCAACGCACTCGGTACCAACCATTGTCTTCTACGTTGAAGAAAGCGCATGTTTCACCGGGGATTGGTCTGAAAATTAATAATAATACAACTGTAAATAATACAATAATACAATCAAAAATTGTTTGACATGATGCCCACAGCTACATTCTATCATCGCACCTCTCGCTATAGGAAGGGAATTCATCCTCACACATTGCGATCTAGAGACGCTGCGCACTGTGCGGTATGAAAGAAACTTCATCCCACGCACCCTCAAGTTGTGGAATGACCTCCCTGCTGCGGTTTACCCAATCACCTATATATGGGGTCTTCAAGAGGGGCATCAGAAGGTTTCTTCGTGGTCGGCAGCGCGAGTGTAATACCCCTGGTGTTGCATACGTCCATAGGCCATGGTAACGGTAACCACTTCCCATTAGGTGGGCCGTGTGCTTGTCTGCCACCTAAATGGTATAAAAAAAACAACTAGCCCACCGCAGTCCACTGCTGGACTAGGCCTCTCCCAATGTTGGGTGGCTTTGGCCTACTGTGTACACCCTGGCCAGACGGGTTGGTTCAAGGTTTTATATCGAGTTTTCCTTCTCACGCAGTGATTTCGTCAGCGTATTTTTACGTTGGTCGCCTCTTACGACACCCTTCGGATTAGATGGGGTGGTAATAATTGTATTCTTGCTCCGCCACCACATGGATAGTGATATATACATATAATCACGTTAGGCAGAGGTGAATTAACACCCACATTTCACCAATCATTGAATTCGGTCTCATGTAGTAGGGGGTGAGCCTATTGCCAAGTTCCGGGCACCATTGCTGACTCTAGCCATGCATCCGAGGCTCAGCCGAGGCTGTATATATCAGTCTGATGTTAAACAGCCCTATTCCTTGTACGATACCGCACGGGAAGACATGGGGGTGGACCAAATTCTGCTCTGCCGAAATTATGACGTCACAATGAATTATTTTATACCCTTATAATTTACCGTTTTGCCGTTTAGTTAAAAGTAACTAATTTGACTAGTCAGTAAAAAACCCAATTATAAACAAAAACACTCACTTATGTTGCGCAGGGTCAGCATCACAGTCCACATTAAAATTCTCAATAAGCAACTGATAATCCGCTTCGAACTTCTCATGCATACTGAGGCAGACATAGTCTCCGACGGTACTCTTGCAGTCTGAGGCCTTAGCGTCCACTGACAGCACCACGGAGTCACCCACAGACAGCTGTTCGATGAGGTAACTGGAAGAAAAAAAAACTAAAAAACCACTGTCACAAAAAACAACCACCAAAAAGTCGAAAATAAGTTATGTTAGTTAACCCTATAACTTTGATATACCTAGTAATACATATTTTGATTCAAGGGTTGTCATGTTGGTTTGCGTCGGGGGTTAAGAAAACCGGTCAAGAGTTGGACTGGACAAGAGGGGTATCAGAAGGTTTCTTCATACGTTCAAACACGTTCAAAGGTCACGGTAACCACTATCCATCAGGTGGGTCAGGTGCTTGTTTGCTACCTAAGTTGTATAAAAAAATTATTATCCAGTTTGTGAACTCACTTCTTAGGTATGACCTTCCTAGTTGGAGTCACATCATCCAAGCTGCCTGGTTTGACCACTGGGGGGTTTTGCTTTGCACCGTTCATCTGGGGACTAATGGTTTTAGGGTCACGAAAGTGGTCATGCTTGGGTCTGATTAAGTGTCGTCTATTGTTTTCCCGAAGATTATATACCATGATCATCATATTCCCGAATTTCATTTGCCCGAATGTTTTGTTTGCCCTTGAAGTCATATGACATACTTTTAATTGCCCGAAACTTAGATACCATAAGATACGAGTGCCATACGTATTGTTTTTCATATTTTTAATTGCCATAATAATTATTAGATGTAATATTTAAACGCCATAATAATTGCGAGGGATATGCCTGTCAACCTCACCTTCGGCAACCAAAGCGACCCACAGGCGGCGTGCGTTTTAGTCGGTTCGAGTCCGACATAACCTCCTTCACCGGCTCCGGTGGGGAGGTATCCGTGGGGATTTTGCGCACGTAAAAAAAAAACGCCATAATAATCATTACACATGATTTTTAAGCGCCACAATAAATAGTTTTCGAATCTTTTTCCAAGCTAGGCTCATGATAATTGTACAGCTTTCTGGCACTTCGCCGGCCGCTGCCACAGCACGCTCGCTCGGCTCGTGCGTTGTCTTTCATGTTCTAACCTAACTTAACCTAAACCTCAATGTCGATGGGTGTGTAATGTAACCTATCCGAGTCGGGGGCACCCAAGTCCCAATTGCATCCAGATTCTCCTGATATAACAACCGTTACACACCCAATGATAATTATGGCATGTGATAATTCGGGCTTACAATGATTATGAATGATGTTATGGTAAGTGACTTTATGGGAAACAAAGCTTCTAGCACGTGACTAATATAGTAAACAAAAGTAGGGCAAATGAATATTACGTCATATAATATTATAGCAAATAAAATTCGGGCAAACCGAGATATACCCTGATTAAGACCAACTTAACATTTCGAATATAACATCTTAATACGCATGTTAATTCACATCTGTCTAACCCTCCGAGGATAAAGGCGTGATTATATCTCGTAATACGCAATGCGCCTACAATACAGGGTTCTTCAAGAGGGCAAGAGGTGTTTTAATATGTTTAGGACACGTCAATTACTTCTTCTCCTGATGGTAAAGTTTCAGGAAAGAGGTGAACTTTACTTATTTACATATACTATGTTACAATGGTGACACTCAGTTTGACTGTCTCATCAGATGATTTTCCACGCCCCGCTTAAAGGACCCGGGACTGTAGGAAGAAGGACAAAAGAGTGCTGGTGAAGATACCTAAGCCTCCTTTATATTGCTGCAATGACAAAATTCAATGACACGTCGTTCAGGCCAGCTGGTTCTTTAAGCGAGAAAAAAGACCTGATGAGGCCATCAAGCCGAGAGCCACCACTGTTGCATAAATGAACAAGTAACTAATATCTTAGAGCACCAGTAAACGACGCAGGTAGGACATAAGTAGGTAGGGAGGTAGGACACGGCGGTATTTCCGCCCAATAGAGCAGTCCGACTGGGGAAGTACCTCCGCCCTACAGAATACCGCGGTTATAATAACTTCGTGTTGTGTTCCCGGCGGTGAGTAGGGTAGCCAGAGCTCACTAGAGAATTTGTGCTGTCAGTGGGATGACTAAAGGCTTGTCCTGCTTTGTCCTCTACACTGACTGCACAGAGACTCTGTGCTTACAGGGTTGGCAGCGCGAGTGTGGCTTCTCTGGTGTTACACACATCCATAGGCTACGGTAACCACTTTCCATCAGGTGGGCCGTGCGCTTGTCTGCCACCTAAGTGGTATAAAAAAATACGCACTAATTTCCGGCTAGTAAATTTAGAATAGAATAATTGTAACACTTAGTGTCTGTAATGGGGAACCTCTTTCCTGAGACTTTGCCTTTAGCTTACCATCAGGCGAGGTGAAGTCAAGTTGGGGGGTGTCCTTTACAAAAAAAGAAAAATAATGGGATTGACATAAACGTCATTAAAACTAAAACACGACTACCGAAAAAGTGTTAAACAAGAAAATATTTAGGATAGCCGTGGTCGTATGTCACTTTTCCCTAGAATGTATTGCTTTTTTTTTTCTTTATAAAGAATATTAGAACCGAAATACTAATATTCCCTTTAACCCCTCCAGCTAAGCTAAATTGCTTGTGTTAGGAGAACCCGGGACGTCTCGATCGTAAGGCCGATTCCTTAACCAGTAGTAAGCTACCGACGCTAGACTAAGTGGGGCATAATACTATTGTTATCAAGTTCTTATTGCATTATTTCGAGTTCACGGAGGAACAATGCAACATGGGAAATGTCCTGATTATTTTTATAGCTTAACTGGAATCTAGAAAGCGGGGAGATGGGCCTCGTCAGCCGGGGAGATGGGCCTCGTCAGCATTGGGCTGCAACCCGTCTAAGAGAAGGAAAACTCTGAAATCAAAACCGGGGAGATGGGTCTCGTCAGCATTGGTCTGCAACCATCTAGGAGAAGGTCACTCCGAAATAAAATCAACTCTCAGGGAGCATACCCGAGAAAAAACCCCGATCCAAGGTGTTAGCCGACCCGTGCCAAGGATTCGTGACCAGAGGGCAAGCTGGTGTAACGGAGGGTGTCTGTGTTGGCGGTCACAGGACACACTTGAGATTCCGCCTTACCTCCGTAAAGGGCTCTGCGGGGGTGGACCATATTTTCCCTATGACTCGTGGGAACGCAATGATGATTCCAAAAATTAATCATCCGCATGGCGGCGACGCGGTACGCCACCCGTCACGTCTCGTTTCCCGTGGGGGCGAAAAGTGGCTCACGGAGAGCCGTTTTGCTACGTTGAATGTTGGAGGAGGAATGGAAGAAAAAATGAATGATGTTTGTAAGATGATGGATGAAAGAAGGATTGATGTGCTTTGTGTGAATGAGACGAAGAGGAAAGGATGTGACACCACCAAGCACGGACCCTACACCGCGTACTGGTCGGGAATACCCAATACCGACAGAGCTTGTCAGGGAGTTGGTGTCATCCTATCTGCTAGAATGGCTGAGTGTGTGAATATATTCGAATGTGTGAATGCTCGACTGATGAATGAAAGTGGGACTCACTCGTATTTTTGTCGTAGGGGTTTATGCTCCTGTAGACTCCGGTACGAATACGTCCCAGGAAGGACAAGAAGAAAGAGAACAGTTTTGGGAGAGTTTAAGAGATGTATTAAGAGAATGTAAGGATAATGAAAGAATAATAATGTTAGGTGATTTTAATGGATGGGTAGGACTGAAACGAGATGGATTTGAAAGGGTTCTTGGCAAGTACGGAGATGAAAGAGTGAACGAAAATGGTAAAGGTTTGCTTGAAGTATGTTTGGAATGGAACCTTTGTGTGTCAAACACGATGTTTCGACACAAAAGGATTCATATGTATACAAGAGAAGCGAAGAATGTCAGGAAAAGTATGATTGATTTTGTAATAGTGGATGAAAGATTGAGAAAACATATGCTAGACGCTAGGGTATATCGCGGTGTGGGTATCCATACAGACCACTTTTTGGTTATGTGCCGTATAAGTGATCTCTTTAAAGGATGGAGACGTAGAAGGCGTGACCCCATAAGTGTTCTAGAAAGAATAAAAGTAGAAAATTTTGCAAGAAGATAAAGTGAGAGAGGAGTATGGAAGCAAATTGACTGAAAGGTTTCATGATCTTGATAGTATTTGTGAGATTGAGGAGTTATGGAAGGTATTCAAAGATGAGATTGTGAGTGTGGCTTCCCAAGTATGTGGTATAAGTAAAAGAAGTAAAGTGCAAAGGGTGAAGCATGATTGGTGGGATAAAGAAGTGCAAAAGTTGGTATGTGAGAAAAAGAAAGCGTGGCTTGACTGGCTCTCAGTCAGAGCTAATGAGAGAATGCAGCAAGCTACCATTGAGAATGTGGATGAAGCGAAAGATAAATATAGAAGACTGAAAGGGATAGTGAAAGGAGTGATTGCTAGAAAGAAAAAGGAACAAAAAGACGTGTTTGATGAAAGGTTATCTGAGGATTTCCAGACAAACATTAAGTTCTTTTGGAAGTCCATTCGTTTAGCCAGAGGAGAAACACAGAGCTCCGAGCTGAACGCTATTAGAGACCAGAATGGAAGTATTGTAAAAGGTGAGGAATGTGTGTTAAAAAGATGGCAGGACTATTTTTGAAAGCTTGTTTGAAAGAGAGGATGGTGTACATGTACTAACCTCGGTGATGGATGACTATGTTGATGCTGATAAAAGTGGTATTAGTATGAATGAAGTTGTGAGTGCATTAAGAAGTATGAAAGCTGGTAAAGCAGCGGGATATGATAAGGTGACAGTCGAGATGCTGAAGGCTGGACAGGGCCTTGTAGCAAGTCAGTTGTGCCGCCTTTTCAACATATGTTGGGTTAGCGGTCGTGTACCAAGTGATTGGTGTAAGGCCGTTATAGTTCCACTTTACAAAGGAAAGGGCTCGCATCAAGACTGCAAAAACTACAGGGGCATTAGCCTCCTCAGCGTCGTCGGCAAACTGTATGCGAAAGTGTTGATTGAGAGAGTTATGAAAGAAACCGATGAGAAAATATGGGATGCACAAGCGGGTTTTAGAAAGGGAATGGGATGTACGGATCAGGTCTTTTCATTGCGAAGCATAGCCGAGAAATTTTTGGCCAAGAGTCAAAAGGTCTATTGCGCATTTGTGGATTTGGAAAAGGCCTATGACAAAGTGGTGAGGAATGAACTTTGGTCGGTACTGTCTATGTATGGGGTGAGCAGCAACCTTATTCGAGGTGTGAAGTCTCTCTATGAGGACTCCAGAGCTTGCGTGAGGATACATGGGTCATACACTGAATGGTTTAGTATCCAAAAGGGGGTTAGACAGGGATGTGTAGCGTCACCATGGCTGTTTAACTTATTCATGGACAGTTGTTTGCAAGATTTGAAAGATAAAGAATGTGGTTTAAGAATGAAGAATTTACTCGTCAAATGTCTTCTTTATGCTGATGATCAGGTTTTACTGGCGTCATCGGCAGATGAGTTGCAGGAGATGGTAACAACTATGCATGAAGCTTTTGAGAGGAAGGGAATGAAAGTGAATGTTAGTAAGACAAAAGTTATGGTTTTTGAAAGAGATGAATGCGTGACAGAGTGTAGGATTTGTATAGATGGAGAAAAAGTGGAACAAGTGAATGAGTTCATATATTTGGGAACATTGTTTACGAGAGATGGAAAGCATGAAGAAGATGTTGAAAGGAGAGTGATGGCTGGAAATAGAGTGAATGGGGCACTACACAACTTTATGAGCAGCCGGAAAGTGTCCGAAAAGGCACGACTGGCTGTACATGGAGGAGTATTGGTGCCGACTCTTATGTATGGTAGTGAAAGTTGGGTGTGGCAGAAAAAGCATCAGAGTAGAGTGAATGCAGTAGAAATGCGTGCGTTGCGAAGTATGTGTGGCTTGACCTTGAAAGATAGAGTGAGAAATAGCGTGATGAGAGAACGATGTGGAGTGATAGAAGATGTAGTGATGAGAATTGAGAGAGGAATGTTGAGATGGTTTGGTCATGTTGAGAGAATGAATGAAAGAAGACTAACGAAACAGGTGTATGAGGCGAGTGTGGATGGTACCGTCGGAAGGGGAAGACCTAGGCGCACATACCTGGACCAAATCGGGGAAGTTTTAGAAAAGGGGCAGGTCAGGAGTACTCTAAACCGACGAGCGTGCATGAAGAATGTAATGAGAGTGAATGAAGCGAGAGTAGTATGTCAGGATCGTAGCAAATGGAGATCCGTGATCTCTGCCTACCCCTATGGGAGACAGGCGTGATTTTATGTATGTATGTATGTAGAAAGCGGAAAAACATACATAGATGCTTATTTTTGTAAATACTTACATATTATACATAGAAACATCCAGACCAATGCAAATATACATATTCATAACACAACATAAACTCACGCCTATATCACCGAAGAGACGTGCATCACAGAGGTGCTAGCACCCCTCCTTTTGCGAGCAAGTAATGCTCGTGAAGGAGGAGGCGGGGCGGGAGCGGCAGCGGGAGCGACGAAGGATCGCAAGACAAGCTGCCCGCGTACGAAGGCAACTCGGGCGTCGGAGGTCGATGAACGACCTCCGACGCCAGAGTCCCGGCTCCGGTGGGGAGGTATCCGTGGGGATTTTGGGCACGTAAAAAAAAAAAAAAAAAAAAGATGCTAGCACCCACGTTTCGCCAGTTTATCTTTAGGTCCCAATGTAATAGGTGGCGAGCCTATTGCCATTAACCGGACACTTATAAACCTGCGATAAACACACACATAACTTCGAAAAGCATCGAAAAGTCATTGGTGTGTGCCATGGTTAAACCTGGGATCGAACCCAAGACCTCGTCTCAGCAGTCCATTACCCACCCATACCAGTAGGCTACCGCGATTATCCATACAAATATTTGCACTGAGCGGGTATCGAACCCGCATCTCCTGCGTAGCAGTAGCGTTCACTACCGCTACGCCACAGAGGACCTGACATGAGAATATGTAGGACACGATCTACCAACCTATTAATATTTCATTACTTACTTCTTAGGCACTGGGGCGGGGACTTCCACTGGTTTTCTCACGACTGGTTGTGCCACTGGTTGGGCGACTGGTTGCGCCACTGGTTTTACGACTGGTTTAACTTCTACTTTGGCTACTGGCTCTTTGTTTACCGCTGGTCTGGCTCCATTAATATCTCTGTTATTATTAAATTCTTCATTTTGCCGACGCTGATGGTAGTTTTTGGTCGCCGGCTGCATCTGATTACTGTTTCTTGTGTTATTGTTGGGATTACCTGCATAATAAATAAATAGATGTTAAATATATTCTACATAACGTTATCAAGATCCAGAAGTAAAGCTAAGTGTCGGTAGCTTAGTGATTAAGGAGTCGGTCTTACGACCGAGAGGTACCGGGTTCGAATCTTGGCCATTACACTACCGACGTGACCCACTCCTAGCTAGGAGGGGTTAGAGGCAATATTAGTAATTTCTGTTACCAACTTTTTGGAAAAAAAAAATACATAGAAAGCAAGGAAGAAAATTTGTTTATTGCTAATCACAACGCATATTTAAACATATTAAAATACAATAATTAAATAATAATAATACAGAGAGCAAATTAGATCATAATTTCGATTAAAATATATATAAAATAAATTGAAACGGTTCGGCGGGATTCGAACCCACGATCTTGCCCTTGCCCTTAATAATGATTGCAACATCATTCATTGATTCCGATAATTCGTACGAAAGTCGGTAGATGGCTCTCAACCGTCACCGTAAGACGGATATATGTAAAGAAGAATGTATTTTATGTTCTGTGGCTTAGTAGTCAAAGCGTTCGCCCTGCAAGGATAAGATCGCGGGTTCGGATCCCATCTGAACTGAAATTGCTAATCATAAGCCGAAAGAAAAATTAATGGGTAACGCCTGCTGTTAAACTTGTGTCAATCTTTTAGACAGCAGTCGGATTTATTGCAATTAAAATGTGCTCAACACTGAACGTGGCAAATGTGTATACTGGCTGCATATGTTTGTACTCTGTGTTACGTTTATAAAAGTAAAACTCTGATCTCTCATTATGTACACTGTGTCCACAATGGAGAATGTTACTTAGTGTACAAAATCACTTGGACGTTTGTTAATAGTAAAGCTTTTATATATATTAATACATTTGTTTTTAATTCATTCGAAAATACCAAGTTGAATACCTCTAAAATCATAACATTTTAGAGGTATTCAAATCCTCAAAAATATTGAGTCTCGCTTGAACGGGAATAGAAAAAAAAAGACATCGATTTTCAAAATAATAGTAATTTTTTTATATACCACTTAGGTGGCAGACAAACACACGGCCTATCTGATGAAAAAAATGGTTACCGTGGCCTATGGTCTGTGCCTTCAGTGCAAAAGACAAAGTAGGACAAGCTTATTTCGGTAAATTTATATCACAGTGGTCTCACTACAATGCCTAAAGACTGCAAAGTAGAGAAGTAAAAGCTGGAAAAATAATCTACTATAATATTCTAGGTCAAACTGCTTTAGTAGTCAAACTAAAGAAGCCAAGTACTATGGATTCTAGAATACAGATAATTTATACTTCGGATATATATCTTTTACCGACGTGAACCCACTCCTAACACAAGCAATTTAGCTTAGCTGGAAGGGATAGAGGGAATATAAAATTAATTAACTTTCAATCAATAAATATATTTCATTTATTCAGTTTAGGCACACAAAGAGCACATATGAACGTTGAAATTTTACAGTTAGGTATGTCAAGAAATAATATAAAAATATTAAATAATAATAATAAGGTCATAATACATTTATTACAATACAATATGTCAAAACTACTAATCAAATAACCCGCCCCTGATCGCTCCCGGTGCAAAAGTGCCCATAACACTTGCTGCGTTGCCACGTTGGATGGCAATGGACAGCCTTTGGACCAGGAACGACCCGGAACGAGTGTCACCGGTCGCCTCGATGAGCCTCTGTCCGATTTCTTTAATAAGGCTTTTAGCTTCCTTGCCCCAACTCCCCTGAGTCTCCACCGCTATTGGAACGAACTGGTACAGCGGTTCCAAGTCGGCGTACTTAAGCCTCTTCCTTGAGCCGGCGTCTTCCGCAGCGGCTGACGCGGAGTGAATGGTGCGACTAAGGTGGCTGGCGGCTACCGTGCTGACACACGTTACGTCCCAAAGTAGACATTTGCCGTTCTTCCAGGGCACCAAAGTCAGTCCGTCCGGCCTCTTACCATCCGACCTGCTCAGACCCGGAGGCTCAAGCACACAGGGGACGTTTGCGGATACAAGGGCCCTGCGGACGATATCGTTTAGAGCGTGGTGTCGCGGAAACCTCCCAGTGCACCGTCGGCAACTCATAGCGTGATGGCCATTTGCTTCCACCGTGGAACCGCAGGTGCATATGTGGGGTTCACACACCTTACAGCCCAGGCGGAAAGCCACCGCCACACGCAGAGAGTCGTCGTCAAGCAGGGTGCCTAGGTGAGGGGACGGCAATACCTGTAACCACGCTCCAGATTCAGGCTGTGACACAGCCCGCAGTCTAGCCTTATCGGCCCCTGTCACCCCCTCTAATAATTGAACTTGGAGTCGCTTCACCCCCACATCATCCCACGCTCGCTGAAGATTCATTGGTTCAGGGATAGACGCGCCCGCATTGAGGGCCGACCAAGCTAACACAGCATCCGACACAAAAGGTATGATCACCCCGTCACCATTAGGATTCAATAAATTAGTAACGAGGCTACCAACCCCATGTGCCGACGCCAGAAAATCTGGCAGACCAACATCCTGCGCGCAACGCACCCCAAGACCACCACATCGGATTGGTTGAGCCGCCTGACTCCACTGAGTACCATCTAGGGAAACGTTCAGTACTGACTCCACCATCGATTTCAAGGCATCGTCGAAGGACGAAACTTCCTCGGGACAGAGCCAAGTAGAGGTGGTCCGCAGCAAGTATGTGATCTTCGGGAGAGCGAAGCACATGCGCAGTAAGATAATCGCAACGTGCGCGGAAAGGCCTTTCAAACGTTCGTGAGCGACAAGGAGAAGCTGCTTTCGAGCAGTGATGGCCTCAGGAACGGCTGAGAGAAAAATTGGGGATCCTAAAAGGTAGAAGTCAGCCGCAGAAAGTTCTTTTAGGCCAGGGAAAATCGAATTAAATTGAACAAAGTGTGATCGAGCCTCCGAGCCGCAGGGGAAAAACTCGCACTTCGAGGGGTTCACCTCCAGACCTAGGTCTTTAAGACTAGGAACTAAGGTCTTCAGATCCTGCAGCACGTCTACTGGTTTGCCCCCGATTGTGCCATCGTCCAGATACCATACGTTAAGGCTGGATTTGAGACCTCGGATCGCCTTATGAATGGCTAGGCTAAACACAAGTGGACCGAGTGGATCTCCCTGTTGGGCTCCCACTTTAGAAAGAATAAGGTTACTGTCGAAGAAAAGGTTGGAAGGAAGCTTGTATGCTTGATGAAGAAAAGGGTAGAGAGAAGGGATTTTTTCCCTGACCTCACTCAACAAAACGTCTCTCTCCAAGGTGTTGAACGCGTTGCGAATATCGAGCTTCAGCAATACCGAACCCTCGTTCCTCGGGTCCATTACGAACGTCCGCGCAGCGTGAATAGCGGTCTCACATCCCAAGCGTGTCCCGAAACCCAATTGGTGTGGTAAATTATAAATTATTTAATTAATTATTTTGATTTGATGATGTATTAAATAAATTTAAATCTTTGTCATATAGATGCAGATTTTTATAATTGTTGTAGTTTCTTTTTTCTCGCATTTTAAAAGTTAGTGACTGATTGATTAATTATTTAACTAATTTTCAATTAATTATTTAATTAACTTACAATTTTAAGTGTTCTTACAGAACAGAGAGTTTCTGTGCCGTCATATAATGTCCGTTTATTATGAAACTTTTAGATTGTGTAGAAAACGAAACGAAAAAAGAATACAAGTGTCACCAATCCGTCTCATCCGAAGAGTGTCGTAAGAGGCGACTAACGGAAAAGTGCGCAGTCGATGTCACTGCGAGTGAAGGAAAACTCGAAATAAAACTCTAAAAGCAAAAAAGTTCAATGCATAAGCAATCTGTACCTTTTTGAATAGTACGACACAGAAATAAAATTTATTATTATCAGTTAATATTGCCTATATTTGAATTCCATTATTGAATATCTAGATACCTACTCTTGAACAGTGATTAAAACTTCTGCTCACGTCATTATCATTATCATATCAGCACTTAAGACAATGCGCTGACTTTAAAACACTAAAAATGGTGTATCTTGCACTTTGCCAGTCCGTCATCAGTTATTGCATCCCGGTCTGGGGTGGGGCCGCTAAAACTAAGTTACTTGAACTGGAATGAGCACAGAGGGCTGTGCTTAAGGTGATGCTTGGTAGGCCATTTCGATTTCCCACTAGGGAATCGTATGAAAGAAAGAAAGAAAGAAAGAAGAAAGAAAATATGTTTTATTTAGAAAACACAGCGCCACATTTCCTTTGTCCTTACTGTGCGGCAGCTCTTTGTGCTCCAATCCACCCTTAGAATGCATTGTCAGATCCCTCCACCGGATTCAACCATGCGCAAAGCCAAACTCACATAAAACTGCTTTCGCTAGATGACAGCTTTATGTGATAAGTTCAAATATTTCCAAGAAAAATTGCAAAGTTTTAAAACTAAATAGCCTTAAAAAGCACGAGGTCAAAACTAAATTAAAGCAATGGCTAATACACTTACATACTACTTACTACTATTTATTTACTTTACATACATACCTTAATATCTAAAGTTAATATAATATCCATATATATGTTAAATTATCTTTTCTAAATACAATAAATCTCTCATTCACAGCATGAGTAGTAAAGAATCATCTGTGTTCGATGTAACAGCAGAACACTGACTCCTAAGTCACAGGGTTCCCCTAGTTTAGGAGACAGGGTTAATATTATTTGTCACCTTTCATTATAATATAAATGTTTCTGTAAATACACCTAAGGACCCATTGTAGAAAAGGTATCTGTGTCAATAAAAGATTTTTATTTTTATTTAACTCTTCAAATGACATGGTATACACAACTTATTATAGCTAAAATTAAAAAATAGTAATGAAACTGTATAATAGCAAATTATCCCTCTCTTCAAACGTTGTGCTGTGCCCAACAGGGTCCATAATTGTAACTTAATCTTAATCTGACATCTGTATCACATTATGGAACGCAATAAATATATTGAGTATTGAACCAGCGTGGACACAGTAGGCTAAAATCTCGCAATATTGGGTCCAGCAGTGTATTGCGATAGGCGTGATTCATTGTCATTATAAGTGGATTCTGCTGCACATATCGTATATTGGAAAACCTAAACCAAATATAAGAAATATAAGCATATTCTAAGCATAAATATAAGCATATTCTAAGCATAAATATAAGCATATTCTAAGCATAAATATAAGCATATTCATGCATACTTGTGAAAAATAAAGTTAGTAAGACTTACATTCGACATCTTTAAATCCCATTAGTTTTAGACCTGATTCAACAAAATTATTCTAATATATTGATTCATTAAGTTCTATTTTAATGATATTTTATACCAGGGCCTTGATTCTAATAAGCAAAACCACTCATACCACAGACACTACAAAAAATGTAATAAAATTGTAGACTTTATTTCTATACAGTTAAACATTCAAAATTAAACAAAAAGAGTTTCTTTACACTTTCAAAGCAGTGCTTTAAAGTTTTAATTTAAATGGATTTTTTAGCAGTTTATGTGGTATTACAGTGGGGTTACATAAACTCATAAATTTATCATATTTATAAAAAAACAATTAATGCCAGTGGCTTGGCTCGGTAGTACAGTGGTCAGTGCATTCCTCCTGTAAGAGTCTGGTCGCGGTTTCCCGTCTGAGCGTTCACTTTTTATTATCTAAAGTTCGTTTAGTTTTATTAGCCCCACCAAGATGTACGGGGCCCAAGGCAACCTCATCTCCAGACCAATACAAATGCTGATTAACGGTATCTGATATTTTTTTTATCCACTTAGGTGGCAGACAAGCACACTGCCCACCGGACCGAAAGTGGTTACCGTGGCCTATGGATGTTTGTAACACCAGAGAAGCCACACTCGCGCTACCAACCATGTAAGCACAAAGTTTCTGTGCCGTCAGTGTAGAAGACAAAGCAGGACAAGCCTTTAGTCTTTCCACTGACAGCACAAATTCTCTAGTGAGCTCTGGCTACCCTACTCACCGCTGGGAACACAACACGATTGAATGACATAATAACGACCTGCAGGTGAAGTTGGTTGGGGCCCCAAAGATTCAACAAGGTCCCATATACATTCTATAATTACTATTAAAAATAGAAAATACTTACGCGTACAAATATCTCGAGTAGCCTTGTCCTGGTAACCTGTACGGTTAGGCTGTCTGGGCTTGTCCTGTTGGCGGCGGTGGGAATCACTTTTGTTGCTATTGTTGCTCACCTGAGGCCGGTAAAATAAATAAAATAAAATAAATATTCCACGACATTCTACACAACGCTATCTAACCCATGGCAAGCGTAGCTTAACTAGCTTGTGTTATGGGATCTAGAATGCGGATAAATATACTTAGATACTTTTTTTTGTAAATACGTACATATTATTCATAGAAACACCCAGACCAATGCAAATATACATATTCATGCATACAAATATTTACACTGAGCGGGAATCGAACCCGCGCCCCCTGCATAGCAGTCAAATGCTCTACCGCTACGCCACGGAGGTCTTAAAAATCAATTCTACTAATGAAAATCTGTTCAAAATTCAGACTCAATCTAGTGTCAATCATTCAAATCTATACTATAATAATAATATAATCTATACTAATATTATAAAGAGGAACGATTTGTATTTTTGTATGTAACGAATAAACTCAAAAAGTACTGTAATTCTTTTTTCATTAGAAAGCTACAGTCTTCGTGAGTAACAAAGGCTTTTTATCCCGATATTCCCATGGGATCAGGATTTACGCGGGTGAAACCGCAGCGCGGTGCTAGTGTTAAAAACTTTGTTTAGAAACTACTCACGCTCTAAAAAGTATTAAACAAATATCTAGGATATCCGTGGTCGAATGCCACGTACTCCTATAATACAATATATTCTAGATAAATAGGGCCACCCCATCGCTTCCCATGCGGTGTCGTACAAGGCGACTTAGGGATAGGGCTGATGACAGCCCAGACTCAGCCTCAGATGCATGGCTCGAGTCAACAATAGTGCCCGGAATACGGCAATAGGCTCACCCCCTATTACGTGGGACCGAATTTAATGATGGGTGAAATGTGGGTTCACCTCTGCCTGACCCTCCAGGGATAAAGGCGTGATTATATGTATATATGTATGTGTAAATGTGATAAAAGTGGCTGCATCAAGACCATATCCGGTTTCGAAATGACCCCCTTCGGTGTGAGAAACTATGGGGTCCCCATCTAACCCCGGAAAGGAGGGGAGGCGCACATCGCACCGCCGTCACCCCATCCGGCTTCTGCTAGGGTGACAGGCGCCTCCACTTGTCACTCAAGCCTGTACTAATAGATGACGTCGAGTCGCCTGCGTAATCCTACTCATCATTCTCAGATGTTTTTCAACGCTTCAATATTTTCTGTTAAGCGACTACCCTCTCAAATCTCTTTTTTTTTATACCACTTAGGTGGCAGACAAGCGCACGGCCCACCTGATGGAAAGTGGTTACCGTGGCCTATGGACGTGTGTAATACCAGAGAAGCCACACTCGTGCTGCCGACCCTGTAAGCACAGAGTTTCTGTGCTGTCAGTGTAGAGGACAAAGCAGGATAAGCCTTTAGTCATCCCACTGACAGTACAAATTCTCCAGTGAGCTCTGGCTACCCTACTTACCGCTGGGAACACAACACGAAGTTATTATAACCGCGGTATTCTGTAGAGCGGAGGTACTTCCCCAGTCGGACTGCTCAATTGGGCGGAAATACTGCCGTGTCCTACCTCTGCTGTTACTATCCCATTCCTAAAAATATTTGTCCTGAAAGGCTTACATGAGTAGAAGTATCCTCTTCCCGGTTTTGTCCAGTGACGACGTGCGGACGACGCAGTGGCGCTGGGTTTGGTGTGCTGTAAAAAAAACGTCCATACATTTATTTATACATTAGCTGTACCCGCAAAGAAGAATAGAGCTCCAGATGGAGATCCACCTGGAGATCTGTTCTACTAAAGCAAAACCACTTCGACAGACTACATCAAATTTTAGACTTTATTTATATGCGCTTAAAGTTCAAAAGTAAATAAAAATAGTTTCATTACACGTTTTGCATTCACTCTGCAAAAAACTTCAGTATTTTGGACATTTATCGCATTGCGTTAAAGTCAAAATTAATTGGATTTTTTTTTCTTTAATATATAACATGTGGATTCAACGCGGAAAGTCAGATACGTGAAATGGCAGATAAGCATAATGTCACCATTACTTACACATACCATGTGACAATGGTGACACTCAGCTTGACGGCCTCATCATTATCCTTTTTCACTCTGTGCTTTAGCAGTGTCCGTGGTGGACAGTGGTTTTGCTTTACCAGAATCGTGGCCCTGATGGGAAGTGGATACCGTGGTCTATGTACGTAACACCAGTGGCATCACTCGTGCTCCCGACTCTGTAAGCTCAGTGGAGCTCCCGGGTTCGGATATTCCTGGCCACTACACAACCGACGTGAACCCACTCCAAAAACAAACAATTTTGCTTAGCTGGAGGGTTTAAAATTTTAATAATTTCGGTTACCTTCTAATTATCTTTTCTTTTAATTAAAAAAGCTCTTTAAGAACCTCATTTTTTTAATGAAGACGTTAATTAGGCTCCGCCTCATCTGATGGTAAGCTGAAGGTAAAGTTTCAGGAAAGAGGGTCACCATTACGTATAAATACCATGTTACAATGGTAACACAGCTTGACGACCTCATCAGATGCTTTTTCGTTGCTTATAGGTTGGTTGCGCCGATGTAGAAACTGTATTTTTGACACGGAAACACACTCCTTTTATACCCGTCTCCCCTTCCGCACTAACCATAGATGTAGCTTCCGTCCGCCATTTGTGAAATATAGACACTCAGTCTCGCTTTGAACTAGCCAGCGTAAGGACGGCCGCGCTCGCGTCTCTCAAAAATGATTAATATTTGTTACATTTTTACCGCTTCATAGACCTTTACCGATCGGATTGTGCCTCTCGTGTGTTCCTCAAGTGATCTAGTGACGCTGACGGCAGCTCCTGAGCAAGGAAGAGAAGATCCGTGTACCCGCTGCGATGAAAACACGTGTGTCGTGAAGGTTAGTGCATCCTCTCCTAATTTCTCGGGTTGCATTCATTGCTTGGATCACGCCCGCGGCAACCCGACCACCTGTCTTTTGTGTGTAAAGCGTCAATGGAACAGTTAGCTACATCCCCGCAATACAGTCCACTACCGCACGTTGCCAAGCGCCACCATTTTTGGTCCGGATCGAGCCGGATCCTTAGCCGTAGTTCGTATTTTGTTATTATTCTAATGGGAATAAGAGCACCGCACCTAAGTGCCTGGTTATTTTAGTAGAAAACCCCGCATCCAGACATTTAGGCTTAGAATTTGTTGTCCGTTCGCCGCTGGCTCGCATTGTACCTACCTAATACATAAATAGGTTAGGTAGCGTATCAACACTTAATCGTAGTTGGCAATTTTCGCACCGCGCCTAAATACCTAGTTATTTTAGTAGAAAACCCCGCATCTAGGCGTTTAGGCTTAGATCTTAGGTATACTAGACACCCTAGTGCATAGGCACAGTGTAATACCTAACGCATTTGGCTTTGTTTTGTTTTTTTCAATCACGTCGTATTTGCCTGGTACCTGCGTGGGTAGACACGTGGTTGTACCTCATTCCAATTCATACGAAAGTATTTTAATTTGAATAGATATTACGCAATACTTAATCTCTGAAATAATAGTTGAACCTAGACAGCGACCATCGCGTAGGTACGACCTTGTTGCTATGCGCGTTTGTTCAAGCGTGCATTCACAGTTGTAAATACCTACCCGCCGCCTCGCTGCTCTGTACCGCTAGGATTAAGTCATTTCATATTTGTTGTTTACCGCACTTTAGTTTGAGATTTAATTGTAAACATGTCCCCAAAGGTTGATAAGACCGGTAAGGTTCAATTGAAACTTTTATACGCTAAAAAAGAAATGATTTACTCTCGCGTACAATCGATTTATGATAATGCACTTAAAACCTCTGATTTGGTCATCAGAGATTCGTTCTTGTGTTCTATAGAAAACTTAGATAGTCTACGCGCGGATTTCGAAACCTTAGTACATGACATCAACGTTTTAGAGTTGAATTTGAATCCCGATTACTCAGTGAGTTATCAGGCCTTGTCGTCGTTTGACGATTTGTATTGTCGTATCAAACGCGTCGCTAGGAGTTTGGAGAAACCGGCTGACCTACCCAACCCCACTCGCGACCGACCTAAGTTGCCACCAATTCAAATACCCGAATTTGATGGTAACATTCGCAATTGGTGTCTATTTATAGATAGTTTTGAGAATACAATAGATAAGAACGATTCGTTGACAGATCACGAAAAATTGCATTATCTCGTTGAAAAATTGACTGGTAAAGCTATAACCGTTTGCGCTGGAATTACGTTTAGTGCCGAGAATTATAATTTAATTTTAAATACTTTGAAAGCTAGGTATGAGGATAAAAGATCGGTAGCTAACGCCTATTTAGATCAGATGTTTGATTTGAAATCTATTACGGCATGTAACGATCAAAACTTAGAGAAATTTCTAGATACTTTCGCGTCAGCTGTTCGCGCCGTAAAGAACCTAAAGATCGATGACCTCTGCGACTTCGTATTTTTGTATATGGGTTTAAGGAAATTAGATTCCGAAACCATTCGTTTGTTTGAGTCGGATCATCGCGGCAATAAAATTCCTAAGTTCGAAGACTTAGAAAGTTTTGTTCGCGAGCATATAAAGGTATTGCAACGCTCTTCATCGAAACATGAAGGCGCGAAGATAGTTGTTGATTCTGCACGCAAAGTAGATGCGTCATCGAAGTCACTGAGGTCAACTCATACTTATGTTAGTACCGCACCAGCACATGTACAATCACCTGTTTGCTCTTTGTGTAGTACTCATCATTCGCAACTGTACAGGTGTCCTGGTTTTCTAAAGTTGTCGCCTAGTGATCGTTATAAATTTGTTCGCGCTAATAATTTTTGTTTTAATTGTCTCGGTACTAAACACCGCGTTGTTTTATGTAATAGTAGAAATAGTTGTCGCAAATGTCAAGCGAGACACCACACTTTGCTTCATTTTGAGAATAGTAATGCCGCATCCAATGTGAGCACGGTTGGCTCGTCGAGCGGTGACACACGGCGGCCTGCGCCGCAGCCGCAGCCCGCGCTCGCGCGCGCTCCGGCCCGCCCGGTGACCGCCGCGGATGACGTCACCTTGTGTTCGTTCTCCGCTAGTGCTGCACTCACTACTGTGTGTCTTGCGACCGCTCGCGTTGTTATTGTTGATGCATTAGGTAAGCCGCGCATTGTTCGAGCGCTGTTAGATGGCGCTTCGCAAAGTAATTTCATTACTCAAGATTGTTGTCGGCGTCTTGGTTTCAATGTTGATAAGCGTTCAACCCGCTCAGTGGTGAAGGGTTTTGGAAGCTTACAGTCAGCTGTTCGTGGCACCGTTAAAACAAGGTTTAGATCTCGTTTTAATAATAATATTTGGTTTGACATGGATTCGCTCGTTATAGATAGAATAGCTGAACAGTTGCCTACCGTCCCGGTTGACACGTCTTTATTAACGAAATTTAAAGACTTGCCTTTAGCAGATGAGACTTACGCTGTTCCTGGAGTCGTCGATATATTGATCGGCGCTTCGATTCTCCCGCACCTCCAGTTATCACGTAAGGTTCAAGGGGGACCGACGTACCCCGCTCCGCACGCACTGGAAACAGTTCTTGGTTTTGTTATAATTGGTTCCGCACCCGCTTCTATGGATAGTTTTAGTCACTCGACTGCTTCGTTCTGTTGCACCGTCGAGCCGCCACTGGAGTCTACCATCCGCAAGTTTTCGCTCGGTGGCTCCCGTGTATCCGCTGAAAAACGCTTTCTTTGTTTGGAACGAAAGATGCAGGCGTCCCCAAAGTCGAAGCGGGCCTATGATGAGGTTGTTAACGAATATTTAGATAAAGGTTACATCTCACCTGCGCCTGCGGACACTGGCGGGACCCAGCCTTCGTACATTATCCCGCACCGCGGAGTTATTAGAGAAGATAAGCTTACTACTAAAACTCCGTGTAGTTTTGGATGGCAGTGCTAAGACTAGCACTTCCGTGTCGCTTAATGACATAATTGTAAATTTTCGCATTAATATTAGTAATTTTTAGCTTTTAGGACTCAACAGTCGCTTTGTGTTGGGCCCACTCTTCGCCCCATCGTTGGGACACATTCGTCGCTAATAGAGTGGCAAAAATTCAATCTGAATTGGCGCCACATAATCTCTTTCACGTTGCTGGCACCGACAACCCAGCCGATTGTCTCTCTCGTGGATTGCTTCCTTCGCAAATTTTAGATCACCCGTTATGGTTTAGTGGACCGTCCTGGATTCATGCCGCGTTAGATAAGTGGCCAGTTAGTCAATTCAACCCCACTACGGTTTCCGAACCACCCGAGGAGAAGAAGCACTCGCTTGTTGTATCGGTCCCACGTGAAGAGACCCTTATATTTGTTGTTGGCTAATCGCGTCTCGTCTTGGTCGAGAATGTTGCGTTGTGTTGTTTGTTCGCCTCTGCCCTCTGCCTAGCCAGCAGTAGGCACGAGCTCCAATCTAGGTTTATATTTTAGTTGTTATTTCCCAAACCTAGATTTAGATTAGACTTTAGATTAGTTTCGCATTTGTCGTTTCGAAGGTAACCCTTCAAGCCGGGGGGAATGGTTGCGCCGATGTAGAAACTGTATTTTTGACACGGAAACACACTCCTTTTATACCCGTCTCCCCTTCCGCACTAACCATAGATGTAGCTTCCGTCCGCCATTTGTGAAATATAGACACTCAGTCTCGCTTTGAACTAGCCAGCGTAAGGACGGCCGCGCTCGCGTCTCTCAAAAATGATTAATATTTGTTACATTTTTACCGCTTCATAGACCTTTACCGATCGGATTGTGCCTCTCGTGTGTTCCTCAAGTGATCTAGTGACGCTGACGGCAGCTCCTGAGCAAGGAAGAGAAGATCCGTGTACCGGCTGCGATGAAAACACGTGTGTCGTGAAGGTTAGTGCATCCTCTCCTAATTTCTCGGGTTGCATTCATTGCTTGGATCACGCCCGCGGCAACCCGACCACCTGTCTTTTGTGTGTAAAGCGTCAATGGAACAGTTAGCTACATCCCCGCAATACAGTCCACTACCGCACGTTGCCAAGCGCCACCATAGGTATACCTTTATATTTTAACTCTTTTCTTTGACGTAGCATAAAATCTTGGAATTATTTAGCAGCACAAGTGTTTCTTTCTTCCTACAGTCCCGATTCCTTTAAGCGGGGCGTGAAAAGGCATCTGATGCAGCGGTGAAACTGAGGGCCACTTTCTTTTTTTTTTATACCACTTAGTTGGCAGACAAGCACACGGCCCACCTGATGGGAAGCGGTTACCGTGGCCTGTGGACGTATGCAACACCAGGGGTGTCACACTCGCGCTGCCGACCATGAAGAAACCTTCTGATGCCCCTCTTGAAGAACCCCATATTGTAGGCGCTTGCGAAAACCGCACTTCAACCATCAGGCGAGGTGTCCTGGATAAAAAGATACAAATTAAAATAAATCATCTTACCTGGGCTCAGGGTCCAACGCAGCAATTCGCCCATCCACCTCATCACTGAACCTGAAAAATATTTAATGAGTAAAGTGGTTAAGGAGTCGGCCTCACGTTCGAGGGACGGATCGTAAGGGTTCGAAAGGAGTTCGAATCCTGGCCATTAGACTAAAGACGTGAACCCACTCTTAACACAAGCAATTTAGCTTAGTTAGAGGGGTTTGCGGGAATAATAGAATTACGATTGCTAATATTATATACAAAAAAAAATGTTAGGAGCATTCATGGCCAGAAACTCTCACTATTCGATACACGATTAGTGGGTTAGGCGTGGTACCATTTGGATGGGTGACCGCTTGGTTGTATTTCATCTGAGCTCGTGCTCAGCGAAATAGGGTAGCCTATTTCGCTGAGCACGTTAAGGCTGGACGTATACGCACAGTTTCCTGATTAGGTTTCCTAATCAGGGATTCAGATTCGGCATTCCGAATGCCTTTACAGCAGTTTACTCTCAAAGTCAAACATGTCTAAGGTCCTTATCATACGGTCGTGGAGCGGAGGCGCCACACAACCACGGCGTCTCCGCCGTCACTAAAAATCTCCGGTACGCAACCGCATCTTCACTCCGCGGAGTCTCCGCTCCGCGACCGCACAGCTCCTAAACCGCTCATACTAGCTCCTAAAGAAATTTATACCTAAAAAAATATTACTCACCGTGCCAAATTGTGACACACAGCCCGATGTCTTTCATACCAGTCTTTAGACTGGCACATCTGCGAGCAGTAGGGCGTCACCCCGCACCGCGCGCAGTACGAGTCGGCGGGCTGCCAGCACGACACACACGCGCGAGACCTCACCTGAAGCAGCGCCGGCACGCGCTGTCACATGCTCATTATACTCATGCACTAGGGGGGGGTGATGAACATGCCTTTTCCCCGTGGTCATGGATGGCAAACTTCGTGATAATGTACGCCTGAGTGTGATGTTTAAGGGTCATAGCAGATTATCGCCACTTATTGACTAGTTGTCACCAGAACCACGATTGTCTTTGGTAATTCAAAATTAAATGAAATAGGGTTATTTACAAATTGCACTTTTTGCTCTGTTGCACAGAAGGAGAGTCATAAGCGCGTGTCCATATGTTTATTATACGTTTTACGATACGATTCCATATTAATGTCTGCAATGACCCTTAGGCGCCCTATGATCCTAGCTGCACACGCAGCAACTCGCACTCGTTCACGACACTGCCCCAATTTCACATTGACATCGGTTGACACTTATGTCCGCAATCGCTTTCACGAGTCGTACATCAAGCGAGGGAGACGTCGAACACGCTCGTACACGCGCGTGAACGGGCATACACGCTCATGTAAGTGCGTGTGTCGACACGTAAGAGAAAATGCGGTGTCCGGTCCTACCATAGATTTTAAATACAGCTACTCGCACGCGGCTCGTGACGACCGATGCGAGTAAGGTCAAATGCGACGGGGCTAAACAAGTGGCACTTCGTTAGTGATGTACTAAAAACTTATGGAATTGCCATATGTTTACGACTGTCATAAACGTTAAAATGCATGTCAATCCCATAAATTACTATTTTACTATCGAATTGCCACTTGTCTAAAGGGGCAGGCGCTTGTTTGTTTTTTTTGTTCACCATGCGCGAACAGTTTGATGTTTATTTACGAAATTTGCCGATAACCATACCAGTATGACAAAGAGGAAACGACGGATGAAGAGGTTATGTTCAAAACCTCCCCTTGTGCACTCAGCAGGTAATGGATAAACTATAGAACACCATTAGTGTCATTCGTATGACCCAAAGAGCGAATTCCCATAATAAAAATACGTTCAAAATTCGAAATTGCGATCTTTCCCTTACAGGGGAAAGCTCTGACCATTGAGCCACGAAATTTCGGTAGATATATGCCAAGTGGTATGGGTAATGGACTGCTGAGACGAGGTCTCGGGTTCGATCCCAGGTTTTACCATGGCACACACTTTCGATGCTTTTCGAAGTTATGTGTGCATTTCGCAGGTTTATAAGTGCCCAGTTAATGGCAATAGGCTTCGCCACTTATTACTTTGGGACCTAAACATAAACTGGCGAAAAGTGGGTGCTAGCACCTCTGCCTACCCCTTCGGGGATGTAGGCGTGAGTTTATGTTATGTTTGACTCTCAACCGTCACCACAAGACTGTTATATGTATAGAAGAATTTGGATAGTTCTAGGCGAAAGTTCAGTGGCTCAGTGGTCAGAGGTAGTTAAACTATACCATGTATAAACGCAACGTAGACGACGTTGCATTAACACGTGTACGGTTATAATAATAACTACCTAATAAGTCATTGGAAATTTAATGACTTATCTAAAAAGCTATAAATTTGTACTGGATTTAAAAATCAAATCATATTTACCACGGCATTTTTTCAAAACAAGCTAACAAATATTTAGCAGTATTGGTAAGAATCGACAATATTATCAAATGGCCTTGTATTCTGTATTTCGTTTTTAACGATTTTTTTTCTGTCTTACTAAGATGTCAATGATCTTTCGTGGAAAATATGTTTCGAGAATCCAATTTGACATTTTTAAGTTTAGATCGCGACTGAGTTTTGAACAGATTTTTATTATCTATGTAAACAAATAGGCATCGGCATCAGTTGAGCACATGGTTAAGCCTAAACGCATTAATTCTAACATCACTATACCCATATATCGCAACAAAAGAAATTGAATTGAAATACATATTACGCAAAAAATAAATACGTTTCTCGATTTTAGCTATGCTCATTAATTTTTGGAAGTTACTTACTTTTGTTTTGCCGATGCTCATTTGTTTTAACCATTTTTTTAATAAATAACATTCTGGAAATATTTTAACATAGTCCAGTCAGTTAACGTAAATTTTTCCCCTAACTTATATTACCCATATATACTATTTGATACCCCTAATGCGCCCAATGAAATAAAAGAAAATATTCACAAAACCCTACAAGTTAAAAAAGAAGAAAACCAACCAAAATTAATTAACACTTTTATTCAAAACAAGCAAGCACAATTAACACAAAATAACTATAATTAACATAAATAACAAATTAAAAACTAACATAACAATAACACTTGCATGGCGCAGACAGAGTTAACAGAGGATAATTATTACAATACTATTTTACAGCATGGGCTTGTGATGTTTTGTACAATTATACTGTGATACTTGTACAAATATGTGTGATATTTGTACAAATACGTGTGATATTTGTACAAATACGTGTGATATTAGTACAAATACATGTGATATTTGTGCAAACACGTGTGATATTAGTACAAATATGTGTGATATTTGTACTAATACGTTGTAATGTTAGTACAAATACGTGTGATATAAGTACAAATACATGAGATATTTGTGCAAATACATGTGATATTTGTTCAAATATACGAGATATTAGTACAAATATCTGAGATATTTGGGCAAAACAAAATCAATTTAAATCGGTTTCGTTTAGATCAAAAAAGCAAATTACTGTATTGTGAAGATATTTTATTTTTTACTGTTGATGACATTCCCAGAATCACATGTCTAGGATACATGAATCCTGTGTTAATTCTGCTAAGCCTGCAATAAAAACTAGCAATAAAAACTAGGCTCTAATATTAAAAATACTTACCCCTACAAACTTATGTAAATAAATACAAACTTATATTGTTTTTAAAAATAACGCATACTGTCTTTTTATGGGTTATGATTAAATTTTAGATAATACTGATCCACGGTGAGTTAGATTCAGATATGGAATGCTGACAACAAGCCAAAGAATTAGTCACTTTACATGGCACGGAGGATCTGATGACATATCGGCGGAATAGCAAGGTATATAAATAGCACGTTTTTGCCTCGTGACACCCTTGTGGGAAACCCCTCGTTCCAGCCACATTATTTTTGCCCAGAACACGAAGCAAGAGCGCCTGCCACCGCAGTAGATGCTTCTACTGCGGTGACAGGCGGTATTGCTCCATTGGCCTCCTCCTTTCCAGGGTAGGATGGAAGTCATCTAGAAACCGTCAGGGACAGCCAGGGGTGCGAAGGAAATGTTATATTGGGTAACCTTACACCCCGGTAATTGATACCAGGACGTTTTTATGTGTGACAGCTACTCTCGGTGGCCAGCGGGGGTGGTGTCCGTGAGTATTTCCGCATGGAAAAAAAGATACAAGCTTTTTCTTAATGATTTGCAAAAAAAGGTATGTGTCAAGGAGTATGCGGAAAGGGGATGGTAGTCTCGTACTTGGTCCGGCAGAACGTACCGAGACGTAGCAAGGACTAGAGAATGATACGATTTCCACCTCTATAAACGCCTTTCTAAACGGCTTAGGGTGAAAAAAGGACTTGTTGCCCGAGCCGAAGCATGCCCAGGGGAAGGCGTAATATATTCGTGGACGAAGATACCTGCCAGTCCTGGAGATTTTCTTCAATAGTTACTCCAGTGAACTAGATTCCGTGAAAGAACACCATTTACATTAAGATGATTAGAATTAGAATTTGAAGATTTGATTTCGATATGGCCACTTCAACGTCAGACTCAATAACTCACTTAATGAGGCTGACAACCCATTGAGAAAGGAAAGAAGCATCCTAATAAAACGTCCTAAGTCAGTGCCCGTGTTGGCTTTCTCTACTATTAACAAATCCAAACTTACAGATCTACATATTCTATAACTATTTAATACAGATATCTAATTTGTACATCATTTAAGTATCAGGGCAAGGAAACAGAAATTTCCAAAACACGTGAACTAGAGGTCCTTATTGTAACAATAGGGTACTGTACTTAACCACCTTTTTATTAGTGTTAAAATAACAATAACCTTAAAAAAATACGATATTACAGAAATATCACTACAACCAAGGGCGTAGAAAATATTGACCTTTCAAAGGCTTTAGACGATATTGAACAATTGTCGATGCTTTGTCTTTACAATACGTTTTACAAATACACATGTATATTTCTTTATATATTTTGTACAAAAGAAACATAAATGGCTGTTTTCAGTATAAACGTAAGATTTGTAGAAACGAGATCCATAGCAAGAATATTTTTTTGTAACAAAATGTGTCCGCAGCACTTCTCTTTTGTTCTTTGGTGGAACAAAGGCAAGACAAAGATGGAAATACATTTCAGTCCTGTCAAACTCGTAGTGCAACAAACAAAACGCATTTCAGTCCTGTCAAACTCGTAGTGCAACAACCAAAACGCATTTCATTCCTGTCAAACTCGTAGTGCAACAACCAAAATGTATTTCAGTCTTGTCATACTCGTAGTGCAACAACCAAAACGCATTTCAGTCTTGTCAAACTCGTAGTGCAACAACCAAAACGCATTTCAGTCTTGTCAAACTCGTAGTGCAACAACCAAAACGGTACTATGATATTTAAGGCACTAATAACAAAAAAATATTACATTTTTATTCTATAGTTGTCATTCAAAGCGACACCGTATTAGGCATACTTAATCTTTCTTTACCTAACACATCTGTCTAGACTAGTCTGTAAAAATCACATGCTAGTATTTCGTATCTAGCAAGTTATATAGCTCTAACATTGTCAGTAAGTAGACTTTAAAAGTATTCGTATCAGAGTCTAAGCGTATCTGTCCGTTAGTACTCTAAAAGTAAAATTTAAGTTTCTCTCCACCAATAGACGGGTCGAAATTCTTGCCCTGTAACACCGATACGGACTGTTTATCAATATATATTGTGAATTTTCCGTTACTCGGATACGCGGATTCCGTAAAAATCTGCCACAATTCAGTATTTAACCCGGGATTCTTTTCTTCGAGTAAATCAAAAATTATATTCAAATCATCCTTGTTTTCTGGTAAAATATTCAGAGGAATCTTCAGTATAATTTTGTGGTACCTTTGCTGGTATGGCGGTAGATTTAACTCTGCACTTCTAGGCGAGTCTGGTTCAATTATTACTGGATCAAAATCACAATCAGTCTTATTTTCAGTGTACAGGAACTCTTTCTGATCACTGCTGTTTAGATCAAAATCGTCTTTTTTGTATTGTGAGGGTATTTCATCAAGTTCTGATGTTTTAACCATGTAGCCTGTTTGCTGGTGATCTGCTATTATACTCCATTGCTCTGGTTTTAGGTCTGAGAACTCTTTCTTCAATTCAGTTTTGAGGTCTTCGAGACTTTTAGTTGTTAATTGTATCGAAGTTTTGCTTTTAGAGCGTTCCATGGCGATTATTTCACTAGTTTTACTCTCTAAGCCCGTTGCATGTATATTACTTAACGCTTCTAAGCTAGACTTAGGTTTTAATAGAGATTGTAAATGTCCTAACTTGAATTGGACAGAGTTGGTTCCAATGAATGAATTGAAATTCGGACTAGTAATCACTTGAGCTGACAACTTGTCAATTTGTAGGACAACATCTAATTTCGTCTTGGTGCGAACTGTGCTTATCTTCCTCCAGAATTTTGTCCTTAATCTTGGATTTTGTTCTTGTAGTATGGCAATCACTTCGTTTGTGTCTTTTTCAGTTTTGACATACATACTTATGATGCCAACAGCTCCTCTAAATTCGGTAGATTTTAAATGTATATGTAGTTTAGCGTTGATAGCAGTAAGTGCTTGTTCAATCCAATTTCTTGATAGCATATTAGCACATATTATGAAGATTACGCCATCGAATAGGTACATGTCATGGAATTTCGGTATGGTTTCTTCATTTAGTTCATCTTTTTCTAACGTTTCTAGAACTATGTTTTCAAGAGTACGTTTAATCGTATGGAATAAGAGTTCTTCTACTCTCGACTCAGGGTAGTTGGAAGGTCCTACGTACAGTTTCAAGTCATCCGCGATCAAATCAGAATAATGATTAGTACGAATTCTAGTCAGAGGAGCGGCCATTATTTCCGGATCTATTGGAACGTACATATTTTTGAAAACTGCATCTCTTTGCTTCTTGGTGTCTCTATTATCAGCGTCGATTCTTATTTCTTCGAAGCTAACGTCACGTTTTTGCCTATCAATAATCCTGAATGTGAGTTTGTGACCTTGGTACGTAGGATCGAAGTCAGGGCATTTGATAACGTCTAAAGATTCGGGATCGACGCCAAACTGTCTTTTCTGTTTGCCGGCTACATCTGAATAGTACTTCCAACAATCAGGTTTCAAGCCTGGATATTTACTTTGCAATTTCATTAATATTTCCAAAGATTCTACATGCGCATGTTCTTTGGGTAGTCGCATAACTATTCTAGTATATCGTACTAGACTTTTAATATCCCTAAAAGTTAGTTTCAGACCTGTAGAATTAATAAACTTAGGCAAAACTTCGGTCAAATAGTCTTTTGTCTCCAAACTATCACAAATGTAAATCACAGCACCGTTAGATAGATATATATCTTGAAATTTAGGGATAATCAAGTTAGGAAACCGTTGCATTTTTAAATCCTTATGCAGATATTCTTTGAATAGATGTTTTAGTCTTCTAATATGTATTCCTTCTAGTTTATTTTGTGGGTAACCTTCTAGAGTAATAGCAACCTTTAGCTCGGGCTCCACATGCAAATAATTTGTACGCCTATGATAAGCAATGCCTCTATTACTGTCTATATTTAGGTTGCTGCTCCTAGATATCAAATTATCATTGCTTTCTATAAACGACTCAGTCTTATCGGACATGGCTACAGCTGATGTAGATGCTATATTATTTTCCATTTCTAAAAGATCCTGCTCTTTAGTTTCATTACATTTTCCAGGATCTACATCCCTACTTTCGTAATTATTCGTTTCGTCCGACCATACCAGTATTTCATCTTTATCACTAATGTATTTAACATCTTTTAATTTCTTTAGTATGTCTTTTTGTAGGTTTGTTTCTAGATCATCCCTTGCGTTTACGTCGTCAGATTCTATTAAAGCTTTCGGTTCTTTCTTTTCTCCATCATTAGTACTTTCATTTTCGATATTTTCAGGAACGTCTGGAGCTTTGACGCTAACTACCGAAGTAGGCCTAGGTGTCGTTTCTGTAGATCTCAAGTCGCCCATTGTTTTAACTCTCGAACCGACACTCTGTATATCTTCTTCCATACCAAATAGCAGACATTCATAATAAATTTCAGTATAACCTGTCAATTCAAACTCCATTTGACTGTAATCTATGACATTTTTAAACGAAGGACCTCTGATCATCTCACCCGAGATTCTATCAATAAGAAAAGAGGTATATTCTACACCATCAACTAATTTCTGAGCGTAAATCTTCCACAAATCTGTTTTTAATGTAGGATTGAAGTACTGCAGTAGTTTAAAAGCCTCTTTGGCCGTAGCGGGCCAGGATCGCCTAGGAATTTTAAGCACAGCGAGACATAACCTTTTAACTTTAGCTTTCAAAAGAACTAGATTATTATGCATCCTTTCCTGCAATCTAGGACATACCCTAACCATCCAATCTCTCGTTTCGGAATCCTTACAAATAAAAACTAAAGCTCCCCTATTCAAATAGTAATCTAAAAACGAGGGTACTCGCTTCAAGAGACCTGCTTTTAGCTGCATATCAATGACTTCTGTAAGACTACGCTGGAATTGCTCCATTTGTCTCAATCTCATTTTAGATTTGGGGTATCCAGCTATAGCTATGACTAGTTTCAGGTCCTCGTCTACTATGTCCACGTAATCGGCATTCCTCAACTGTATAACTCTATTCGTTTCATCTTCGTCATCACTGTCGGTATAAAAGTCACTGTATTTTAAATCACAAGTCACGTCACTCCTACACTTTCGGCGTCGTTTTTTCGTTTTTTTATTTTTCTTACTAGTAGCGTCAGATTTTTTGCTAACAGACTCAGTAACCTTACTGTCGTCGGATATTTTTGTCGTCTTGCTATGTGTATGGCCGGTCTTGCTATCGATAACTTTAATAGAAAACTCGGATTTTTTATCTGTAATCTTACTAGTGACGGACTTATCTCGATTTTTGTTGTCGCTCTGATCTTCGGAACATAGTACGCAAGTGGAGGGGGTTGAACTACCATCAGTTTGGGGGTCCCAGGAACTCTTGACCTTGCTTTTGCAGGAGCAACAGATCATCGTTTCGTTCTGGAGAAAAAATGTCGATATCGAATATCTGTTTCAGAACTCTAGACTACGGTGGTGTTGCCAGATGACTGTAGTTGTAACGTCCAAACCATGTCTTTTTAAGCGTAGAATTTTGTTTTTGGCAATACATTTTATCTGGCAACACTAAATAGATGGGATGCTTTTCTTAGGGATAGTTATGTACAACCTAACTAAGCTAACATGATGGAAACTACATAAATTCCTAAAAACCCTGAAAATTTGGAAAAGTCAGATCACACTAATTTATCAAGTTTTGATAATATTCAAACAAACCAATCGGACCAGTATGCATTATTTTAGAAAACAAAAAATAATATACAAGAAATATATAGAATATAATTTATAGTAACACAATGTAAAAGTTGTTATGAATAAATAAATAAAAAAAGCATGCCAAAAAAAGGTTTTGTAAATACATATATACATTTTATACCATTATATAATTCTCATACCCAATGACACAAGACATTAAAGCAACAGTTTTATTTTCAACTAGATGTGTCCGCGACATTGCGTGGTCTTATTTTTTGAGCCCTTTTAAAGATTACATGACATACAGACACATTTAAAAAAAAAGTAACTATAGACATTCATAAGTATTCAGTAAAAAGCTGTTATTTTAATATTACAAACAGACTTTATTTGTCATTAATTTTGGTTGGTTTTCCCGTTACCTATTTTTCGCGTGCAGAGAAAATGATAAAGAATTAGGGAAGATTTAAAACGTGCGAAAGAGAGAACGCTATACAAAAACGAAGATAGCCGATCTCTCTCATCTTACCGAACGTGCCAAAAACAAAAGCTGATGTACTACAAAATATTTTCCATGGTACCCAAAGACTTCTATGTATACTGGGCTAAAAATTTGGTATCGCGAAAATGACCAGCTATGCAATTCTCTACGCACACAGCGTCCAGCACAGCGTCAGTAGCTTAGTGGTTGAGGAGTCGGCCTTACGATCGAGAGGTCCCGGGATCGAATCCTGGCCATTACACTACCAATGTGAACCCACTCCTAACACAAGCAATTTAGCTTAGCTGGAGGGGTTAGTGGGAATATTAGTAATTTCGGTACTAATATTCTTTATAAAACAAAACAAAAATAGCGTTGGACGATCTCCAGTGACGTCACCCAGTCCGACCAATGAGAATCGCTATTAAAGCTGTCGCTGTGGTCCACGCTGTGAGTTTAAAGAATTGCATAGCAGGTTCTTGATTCTATTAAAGCAAAACCACTTTCATACTAGACACTGCAAAAATTTGGCAATGAATTTTAGACTTTCTGTGCATAACTTTAAAATTAAATGATAGAGTTTTATTCTACGCGTGCAGCTTGTGGGCTCATTATACGGGGCGGGCTTACGGCGCTCTTCGCGTTCAATACAATAACGCGTTCCGGGTGTTGATGGGGCTGCCCCGATACTGTAATGCATCAGGGATGTTTGCTGAAGCCAGTGTGGACTGCTTCTAAGCAACAATCAGGAAGAGGTGCGCATCATTGGTTCGCCGGGTGCGGGCCAGCCCCAACAGTGTCCTGAGCATGATTGCAAGCAGGTTAGACTGCAAATTTATAAATCGGGTGGTGGCGCTTGGCCCAACGTGCGCGAGTGGACTGTATTGCGGAGAAGCAGATAACTGTTCTATTGACACTTTACACACAAAACAAGACAGGTGGCCGGGCTGCCGCGGATTCGATCCAGGCAGTGAATGCAGCCCGAGAAATTAGGAGAGGATGCACTAACCTTCACGACCCACGTGTTTTTCATCGCAGCCGGTACACGGATCTTCTCTTCCTTGCTCAGGAGCTGCCGTCAGCGTCACTAGATCCCTTGAGGAACACACGAGAGGCACCATCCGATCGGTAAAGGTCTATGAGGCGGTTAAAATACAACAAATATTATTCATTTCTGAGAGACGCGCGCGCGAGATCGCCTTTACGCTGGCTAGTTCAAAGCGAGACTGAGTGTCTATATTTCACAAATGGCGGACGGAAGCCATATCTATGATTAGTGCGGGAGAGGAGACGGGTATAAAAGGAGTGGGTTTCCGTGTCAAAAATACAGTTTCCACTTCGGCGCAACCATCGGGGTTGCAGGGTTTCCTCTTCAGTGATAACCTTGTAGCACTTTATGTTTATTGTAAATTTATTTTTATTTATCATTTAAATTATTTGTAACTAACATAGCCATGTAAGAAATTGCTACTAACCCAATGAGCCAAAGATGCTTTAATAATTCATTCACTCTGCAAAAAGCCTATTAATTTTGGACTTAACCGCATTGCTTTTGCAGTTTCCGTGGTTGCTTTAGCAGAATCGAGGCCCAGACTAACATCATCATCATCATGTCAGCCACACAGTCCACTGCTGAACATAGGCCTCTCCCACAGACTTCCAGAATGACCGATGTAACGCAGCCCGCATCCAGCGCTTCCCGGCGACCTTGATGAGGTCGTCCTTCCACCTGACCATTGGGCGTCCTACGCTACGTTTGCCCGTACGTGGTCGCCATTCCAGAACTTTTTTGCTCCATCGACCACCTGTTCCGCGCGCTATGTGTCCCGCCAATTGCCACTTCAACGAGCTAATCCGCTGGGCTACGTCGGTTACCTTTGTCCTCCTACGGATATCATCATTTCTGACGCGATCACGTAAGGAAATACCGAGCATAGCCCTCTCCATAGCTCGTTGAGACTAACAACATCCCCTCAAACTTGTATAAGAAAAAGGCGCGCTCTAGACGAGCACAATTTTTAGTGCATTTGTTAGAGGCAGCGGACGCAATTTTATTTTCTAAATAGTAAAGGGGTTCATTTTAAATACAAGTTTGTGGGATTGCAACCTCTGTCCCGCGGCCTGCCATTCGGAAAAATTATTCAAAAGGTTTTTATACTTTGTCTGATGATTATTTTTGGGAAATACATAACTCACAAGAAAAATTACTTAACATTTTTTTCGTTGCAAATAACATTTTTTTTTTTTTTTAACTGCAGGATTTTCAAAATATCTTAAAAAGTTATGGATGGGCTCTTTACGACGTTTTGCTGTAACCATATTGAGTTAGCCGCCCTTAGTGCACTGTTTCAAAAATACAGCTGTATATATAAAAAAAAGATCATTCCCGCCCCACCCGGGAACCGTAACGCAATTTTTGTTCGAAACACTTCGTCTAGTATACATAGATGGCATTGATGGTACGAATAGTATAAAATATAACTCACAGAATCACCGGCGCCTGCGCTGTTATTTACATCCAAATCACCACTTCTGTGAACAAAAAAGTTATATTGAGATTACAACCGCGGTAGCATAGTGGTATGGGTAATGGACTGCAGAGACGAAGTCTCGGGTTCGATCCCAGGTTTTACCATGGCACACACCAATGACTTTTTGACGCTTTTCGAAGTTATGTGTGTATTTTTCGCAGGTTTATAAGTGCCCGGTTAATGGGTACAATAGGCTCGCCACCTATTAAATTGGGACCTAAACATAAACTGGCAAATGTAGGTACTAGCACCTCTGCCTACCCCTTCAGGGATATAGGCGGGAGTTTATGCAATGTTATTTATTTACAGAGGGGGGACGCCGTTGACCGGACGAGCAATCTACCCTTCTGTATGAGCCTTTTCACACATTAGGATTAGGGATTTCTCCCCTAAGGAGGCTGTGAGATGAAGTAAGAACTGCTGACGGGTTAGTAGCTAAACGGTAAGGTTAAACCAAGGTTAAGCAATACTAGACAGGCAAGTCTTAAGATTGATGACCATTCGAAAATGCCGAAAACGCCACTTGGTGGTATTTGTTGTTACACATATTGAAGCACACTTGTACTTTTTCCACAGTAGTGTCGTAATTTGTAATGTTTGAGAAGTATGTTCTTAACTGCAATTGTAAACCTTTGAGGATGCCGTAAGGCGAAACCTTTTTTTATATATATACAGCTGTATTTTTGAAACACTTAAGGGCAGCTAACTCAATATAGTTAAGGGCAGCTAACTCAATATAGTTAGAGCAAAACGTCGTAAAGATAACATAACTTTTTAAGATATTTTGAAAATCCTGCAGTTAGCAAAAAAATGGTAAAAGGAAAAAAAAAGTTATTTGCATCGAAAAAAATTCGTCAGGTGTAATAATGTAAAATATGATGGAAAAAGTACAAGTGAAGTCAATATGTGTAGTCCAATCTTTGTACCAAATTTCATCAAGATCAGTTCAGTAGTTTAGGTGTGAAAGGGTTATTATTTCCACATTTATAACCACGTGGTTCCCGGCAGAGTAGAATTTGGACCACCTCATCTCTTCCCATGTGGTGTCGTACAAGGCGACTAAGCGATAGGGCTGTTTAACATCAGACAGGTATATACATTCCAGACTTAGCCTCAGATGAATGGCTTGAGTCAACAATAGTGCCTAGAAGACGGCAATAGGCTTAATATCTAATACGTGGGACCGAATTTATTTATTGGTGAAATGTGGGTGTTAATTCACCTCTGCCTAACCCTCCGGGAATAAAAGTGTAATAATATATAGGTTTGTATGACATTGACGAACTCAAACATCATTATAGCTAGAAAATGAAGGCGAAACCGTAAGGCGAAACTAGTATTATGATTAAAATATAGAATAGAGCGTGTTGTTAGATACAGAAAGGTAAATTTTATACACTGTACAACGAGGTTCCGTGGTGTAGTGGTTATCACATCTGCTTTACACGCAGAAGGCCGCCAGTTCGATCCTGGCCGGAATCATATCTTTTTGTTATTCTTACACGAGAATAGTAATTTTTAACCGCAAACATCTTTACAGTTATCTTTGCGGGTTTTATTAATTTGATTATTTTTTTTTTAAAGATTGAAACGAATGTACAATTTTTTATTTTTTATTATAGTACTTAGCTGTGTTGGGCAATTTCAATTGTAAATATTCTTGCAATAAACACCCAACAGCTTTTTTAAAGATCAAAAAAATTTGGATAGCAAGCGGTACTCATTCATTTTTTTTAGGTTATGATAGGCAATAGGATACGGCCTGCTATCAAACTTGTTTCGATCTTTTAGACAGCTGTCGGGTTTATTATTTTGCGATCTCTTTTAGATAGCAAGTCGGAACTATTATTTTGGAATATTTTTTTAATTGTAATTAAAATTGGTCTATAATTTAAGATATATAGTATAGTTGTATATAATTAAGAGAGTGGAGAACTACAGTTGAAATAATTTAATAGGTTCATTTTTACAGATACTCTAAGTCATAGAAGGTAACATGGTACGATTGGAACGAAACAAAACTATTACAATTTAAGTTAAATCATTTGTAAATATACATACATATAATCACACCTTTATTCCCGGAGGGTTAGGTAGAGGTGAATTAACACCCACATTTCAACAATAATATTCGGTCCCACGTAATAGGGGGTGAGCCTATCCTATTGCCGTATTCCGGACACTATTGTTGACTCGAGCCATGCCTCTGACGCTGAGTCTGGGCTGTATATATCTGTCTGATGTTAAACAGGCCTATCCTTTAGTCGCCTTGTACGACACCGCATGGGAAGAGATGATGTGGTCCAAATTCTACTCGGCCGGGAACTTATAATAGTATATTTAACAAATATAGTTTGACAGATTTCAGTTCAATGTCAAGAAATCCAGCAAATTCTCATACATTATTTGACAACTAAAATAACGAACAAGCACCGATTGCTCAAGGGTGATTACAGGGCTGCGGCGGCGCACCTGGCGCGCCTCCCCGTTTTCCGGGAACGAGTTGGGGACTCCGTAGTCCCCACACACCCGAGGAGAGGGCCAGATCGTGAGAGATGGTCCTGTGTCGGCCGGGTGCGAGGGATATGCCTGTCAACCTCACCTTCGGCAACCAAAACGACCCACAGGCGGCGTGCGTTTTAGTCGGTTCGAGTCCGACATAACCCCTCCCACCGGCTCCGGTATCCGTGGGGATTTTGCGCACGTAAAAAAAAAAGGGTGGGACTGCTAGTATGATGATATTAACTCACCGTTCACCAGTAGTACGAACTATAACCTTGCCATCAGGCAAAAGGCACCTATTGCTCGGTCCACTGCGACTTAGCTGCAACAACACAATGGATTTATAATATTGAGGAGATAGACATACGATCATAATCAAAAATTTTTTTAAAGAATATTAGCAACTAAAATTACTAATATTCCTCTAACTCTTCCAACTAAGCTAAATTGCTTGTGCTAGGAGTGAATTCACGTCAGTAGTGTAATGGCCAGGAATCAAACTGGGACAGGCCGACTCCTTAAGCACTAAGCTAGCGACGGCAGTGGCGCTCATATAAGCCAAAGCAAAAGACGGAGAAGTAAGTGGATTTCAGGCTCCGAGGTGAAAGACTCTAATGATATTGGGAGCTGCACTAAGATGATGATGAAAACTACTTACTGGCCTCTTGTCCTGCCTTATGAGCATCAACATTCGGGATTTACACTGCAGCTGCTCTTCCTTAACCTTGAGCTGCTCCATCTTCAATGTCTCAAGTTCAAACTCCAGCTTAGGATTCTGTATGTCAGAAAAACCCTGAAAAATGTTTATAGTGTTAAGAACTAAAGAAAATAGAAAGTTGAGAGGCAATAGAAGGGAAAAAAACTTTAATGAACAATGGTTAATATAAAGGAGATGAGTATCTTGATGTTATTTTTAAACTTTCGCGGTGTGAATTCATAATTATACTAGGTAGGCGCTCAAAAAAAATATTCCCCGCATACCTCTCGACGCTCGAAGACTAGTCAAGTCGTGACCACGGGTGCTGCAATGCATCCGAAACGTCGGCAGAAATGGTAAGTTTCAAGATATAATTCGCGAGAAGTCCCGATACCTAGTATAATTATGAGTAACTTGATGATGTAAATGTGTGGTCAACATAAGTCTTGCTCACACAAAATAAATTGTGCTAAAGCAAATTTCAAAAATAAAGATAATCTAGTACTAATATAGTTCTCTGCGTTTCTTGCTCATATCTTCTTTGTAGAACTAACCTACCGAATCATAATTGGACACAGGAAAAGAACTTCAGAGAACATGTTAGGCCAATCCTCATTAGTTGGGCAACATCAGTGGGATTCATTACAGCAAAAGTCCGAAGCCCTAAAATGTCTGAGAACTGTTTTTTTTTTACTAGTACAACTACCAATGGGTGGGTGATCAATCTATCCTTTATGCATGGAGCCATTTCACCCGCTTCCCTATATTACAACTGTCATACCATTTTGTACGGCAACCGCAACCCACGGTTTGACATTCTCTCCGAGGCACAACCAGACCAATGCAAATACTCATTTTCATGCATACAAATATTTGCACTAAATGGGGATCGATCATGATTGATCGCAGCAGCCGTGTTCACTTCCACCTCACCATAGAGGCAGTCTTTATCAGGGGTAATGTCCCGAATCTATTTTCATTAGTAAACATAACAAACTCACGCCTATATCCCCGAAGGGGTAGGCAGAGGTGCTAGCACCCACATTACGCCAGTTTATGTTTAGGTCCCAATGTAATAAATAGCGAGTCTATTGTCATTAACCGGGCAATTATAAACCTACAATAAATACACACAACTTCGAAAAGTCATTGGTGTGTGCCATGGTAAAACCTCGACCTCGTCTCAGCAGTCCATTACCCATACCACTAGGCTTCATTAGTAAATCAGACCTTATACCTGATTTAACGTGTAGAAATGGAAAGCTATTTTTGCATGAAACAGTGTGAAAGATGTAACATTGTTGGTTCTCTGATAGGTGTGGTGTGGTGTACTTCACCAATCAATTGATATGCAAAGTTTGTCTCAAAATGGCACAATTACAAAATTAAATTTATTTCATAGGACTTTGACGGACAGAAAATGGTTTAGTTATAATCTTTGTCGCTTCACAAAAAATATTTATTGAAGTACAGTTGTATATTCCCTCGTTCTCGCATAAAACATGTATTTGACAAGTTACAATATGTCACAGGCTTAAGTGTGAACGCAAAGTGTTTTAAACTTGTTTACAACTTGTTGGCTTATCTGAGACAGTCTCAATACATGTATAAAAGTCTTCAACAAGTTTTATATACAACTTGTTTTTTGGTGAAAATGAAAGATTACAGTTACACTGGATAACTGACCTCACTGAGTTGGGAAAAGGCTCGGAGAGAATGGGTTAGGTATACTATCTGACATCTGTCAAACCTTATAATATTGACATTCTGAGTTATACTATCTGAAGTCTGTCAAACCTTATAAAATTGACATTCGATGTCAAGAACAAAGAGAGCGTGTGGCTCTGCTCCACGAATTAAAAGTAAATACTCTGGATGTGGGTCTAATACAAAGTATTATGAGTTATCCAAGCTCCGAAGCCGCCCAAAAACTGTCACCTGATTACAATAGTTCAGCAATGATTCCCTATAATAAATGTACTACCTACATGTGGTAGGACATAGCGTACATAACATAATTTATAAGACCTTTATACCTAACCTATGATCCACAGAATAAATATTATGATTATGATTATGATTAGACTGTAACAAATAATATAAGACTGTCCACTAGGAATTAAGGTACGATGGGGTTGGCATATCCTTACTGGATCAAAACCCCAAAATAAATAAAGATTAAAAAAAAAAAAAAAAAAAGATGTCAAGAACAAGCACTCAATACAATTATTATTTTTATTTCTATTCTATCTGCAATCGGCTATTAGCCATAATTAGATACTTTGTGTTTAACTAGCATTGGCATATATATTGTTTTAAATCAGTTTAGTTTCTCCTATCCCAGTCTAATATTTACCAATATAGGGAAGCGGGTGAAATAAAATAAATAAATAAAAAAAAAATCCTTTTAGACGAGTAACATCATTGAGTGGGGTCAGCATATTCTTAGAGAGTTCATTTGTTAATATTCAACCTTTCCCATGCTGTTCTTGCAGACTGCTTCCTTCACATTCATAATCTCCAGATACTCATGTATTTCCTTGTTTCAAACAAACCAGTGTGCATTTGAAATTGTTGTTAGATTCATAGTGTAATATTTTTACATCTCTGGGGGATTTCAATATTGCAATTGCTAGCACAGCCCCAGAGAGATTCAGTACAATAAAAGTTTTAGGACTTACATAGTCATCTTCAAGCAGTTCCTCCGTGTTGTCACCATTAGTCATTGTGTCATTAACTGTAGTATCTTGAGCCCTATAACAAATTGACATAATTATTTTTTTTATACCACTTAGGTGGTAGACAAGCGCACAGCCCACCAGATGGAAAGTGGCCTATGGACATGTGTAACACCAGAGAAGCCATACTCGCGCTGCCGACCCTGTAAGCACAGAGTTTCTGTGCCTTCAGTGCAGAGGGCAAAGCAAAATGGCATATTTTAAATAGGCAAAAGGATGATGATAGACCAGTCCTTGCTTTTATTATACCACTTGGGTGGTTTTTTTTTTATACCACTTAGTGTGCAGACAAACACACGGCCCACCTGATGCGAAGCGGTTACCATGGCCTATGGACGTATGCAACACCAGGGGTGTCACACTCGCGCTGCCGACCATGAATGGTAGACGAGTACATGCCCCACCTGATGTAAAGTTGTGACTGTGAGTCCTATAAATTCCCTGAGGAGTAGGCAGAGGTGTAATAACTTTTCGCCAGTTATGATTTTTGGTCCGACGTAATAAGAGAGCCGAGTCTATTGGCGTCAAGCGGGTACTATTTCATGGGCTGTATATTTTCTGTCGGATGGAAAACAGCCTTATTCCTTAGTCGTCGTCAACGACACCCACTGGAAAAGATGAGGTGATACTATTCTACTACACTGGGAATCAACACAGCATTGGCGTACCTAAGTCTTATACGCTTAAAATACAGATAATATTATGATAGGTATCACGCCATACAATGCTACAACAAAACCGAATTTATGGAACACAATGTAGGTATATAAAGAAAACGAGGTCTATCTCAAATTTCTTGGAAATACAATTCACTTACATTGTTATAAGCTATTTTTATCTTTAGCCAAAAGCAAAAGACAAAGATCTTATTATTACCTTCAATAAAATAAGAAACCTACATAATATTATTTTCGAAGACCGACATTACGCATTTTAGTAGGTACCTAGTTCGGAACATTTTTTTAATGGAATCTTATATGAATACGATAAAGAATTAGCATTCTTATATAAAAAAGCGTCGTATCAACTTACTGTTTAGAGTTTTGAGCTTGGTCAAGTTGCTGCATCGACGTAAAATACTTATTCAAAAGCATTGTTCGTATTTCGTAAGTGGCAATAATACAAACAGCAAGTGCAAATAACTTTTAGAAAGTTATATTTCTAGCACTTTCGCACTAGTAAACACTGATAAATTACTTTTATTACAAAATGATTTCTTAAAGTTTTGTAATTTCAATGATTTTTAAACACAAACGAAAATTTTAGCATACAATCTCGAATGACAAAATACAAATTAAAACTGTTCAACTTCGACCACCAGAGAGCAGAGCACTCATTTTATTGAGAATAACAATTTATGATTGGTCCATGAGCTATATCATGAACGCGCGTAATTTGAATTTAGATCTATGATTGGCTTTGATTTTCTGGCATAAGTTTTCATTACGGACCAAGACCGCAAAGATAAAAACGCATAATGCCATGCCATGATTTTTGACCTTTTTATCCTGCATTTATGTAGTTGGGCCTTGATGCATTTGTATGGAGTACTTGGGTGCATTGTTTAAAATATCATGCATTGATTGAGTAGAGGCAACATGAGAATTTCTTTTTTTTATTTTATACCATTAGGTGGCAGACAAGCGCACGGCCCACCTGATGGAAAGTGGTTACCGTGGCCTATGGACGTGTGTAACACCAGAGGTTTCACACTCCCGCTGCCGACCCTGTAAGCACAGAGTTTCTGTGCCGTCAGTGTAGAGGACAAAGCAGGACAAGCCATTAGTCATCCCACTGACAGCACAAATTCTCTAGTGAGCTCTGGCTACCCTACTCACCGCTGGGAACACAACACGATGTTATTTTAGCCGTGGTATTCTGTAGGGCGGAGGTACTTCCCCAGTCGGACTGCTCAATTGAGCGGAAATACCGCCGTGTCCTATCCTATAAAATAATTGATTAAGACTTATTCTTCATTTCAAACTAACAAAATGCAAATGTTCAACATGCTTGTTTGATTTTGTACAATAAAGACTTTGTACGATACAAATTATACTCTGTTAACGTAATATTATTTTTTATACTACTTAGGTGGAAGACAAGCACACTGATGGGAAGTGGTCAATGTGGCGTATGGACGTATGCAACATCAGGGGCGATACACTCGTGCTGCCTACCATGAAGAAACCTTCTGATGCCTCTCTTGAAGAACCCCATATTGTAGGCGCTTGGGAAAACCGCAGCAGGGAGTTCATTCTATAGCTTGAGTGTGCGTGGGACGAAGTTTCTTTCATACCGCACAGTGCGCACCGTCTCAGATAGCAATGTGTGAGGATGAATTCTCTGCCTATGGCGAGCGGTGCGATATTAAAATGTAGCTGTGGGCATCATGTCATACAATTCATCTGAGCACAAACCATTGTATGGACGGTAGAACACACACAGCGAAGCAAAGTTCCTCCTACGGCTAAGAGGTTCCACACTACCTGCTAGTATAGGGTTGTCAACCAGCCTCAACGCCCGTCTTTGCACAGGCGTTTCGGTAAAGAGGTAACAGCAGAGGTGACTCCATATGGGCCGAACCTGTGCCTTATACAGAAGGAGTCGCTGCCCCGCAGTGAAGTACTGCTTCGCCCTGTTGAGCACTCTAAGTTTCCTCGATGCCAACCTAACCTTGTCCTCCAAATAGCTGCGGTACTGGGCGTTACTAGAGATATCGACACCAAGATGACACGAAAATAAAGTGAAATAGAAGGATCCCGGTACTCGGGGAAATGATGAGCGGTGTCCAGGAATTGTGGCGCCATAATCAATAGGGCTTTCTTAGCAGTGAATACACATACTTGTGTCTTAGTGGGGTTGAATGATGCGATGCATAAGGATAAGATTAAAAAAATAATTTAATTTAATTTTAAATTAAAAATTTTAAATTTCATAGAAATTAAAAATTAAATTAAATTAAATTAAATCAATCTTGTAAAGTAGTAAAAGAAATTACGCGACGGTTACTAGTAGAATATTTATTTAAACAAAAACTACGTCCTTGGTACATTACTAGATCAGTTGCGGGGAAACCCCGCATGCTGCCTAACGACCACTGTCACCGATCAAATAATAAATCTATATTATAAAAATCGAAGAATCGCTGAACGTGTTGCTAAGCGCAAATCTCGAGAGCAGCTAAACCGATTTCGCTAATTATTTTTTTACAATATTCCTTGAAGTACGAGGTTGGTTTCTAAGAGAATTAAAAAAAAATTGTCTTAAGTCTAAAAACAACACTTTTATGTACTCCCATACAAAACATTCGTAATAATACTTAAGTCAATTTGAACTTTAAAACCATATCATAAAGTTTAACTAGTTTAAGTATTAGTGGAGAGGATCCGGGAATTAATAACAATTCTGTCTGTATATTAACGGCTTTAACGTCTAATCTGCGGAACCGATTTTGATGAAATTTAATATAGGGGTAGATTAGACCTTGAGAAAGGACATTGGGCAAGTTCGCCACATACATAAAGAGCCACGGGCAACAGCTAGTATACTACGAATAAAAGCGAGAGCAGTCCGACTGGGGAAGTACATCCGCCCTACAGAATACCGCGGCTATAATAACTTCGTGTTGTGTTCCCAGCGGTGAGTAGGGCAGCCAGAGCTCACTGGAGAATTTGTGCTGTCAGTGGGAAGACTAAAGGCTTGTCCTGCTTTGTCTTCTACACTGACGGTACAGAAACTCTAATTACAGGGTTGGCAGCGCGACTGTGACTCCTCTGGTGATACAAACGTCCATAGGCCACGGTAACCACTTTCCATCAGGTGGGCCGTGTGCTTGTCTGCCAACTAAGTGGTATAAAAAAAAACTTTGGAAACAAAAGATGCAAAATTGTATTTTATCCCTCTTCCAATTTATCTATTTCGCGATAAACATAAAAAATAAATTTTAATTAAAATAAAGTTAATGTCAGAAAATTAAATAATTTCAAAAGGCAATAAGGAGATTGTTATAATTATGGTGAATGCCAACTAGGTCTATTAAAATAATAATATCAATTAGTATATTATGTCATATGCTCATGTCAAAGAATTTAAATAATGTATTGAATTTGAATTAATAAATTACAATTTATCTTCGAGGAAGTACTTTCTATATATATATATATATATATATATGTATAAAAGAAAGTCGTGTTAGTTACGCTATTTATAAGTTTACAACTCAAGAACGGCTGTGCTGATTTGGCTTACAATCGGGCGGCTATTCCAGATAGGCGGACATTTTCATCTGTTGGACTGCGGTTCTCGTGTAACGTGACATTGGTGACTTTGTATAACAAAACGCATATGACAGCCAAATGTAAATAGGCTATTTGACAATTTTTTTTATTATCGAAAAGTGACCACTCTAAATATAATGAACTGCTAAAGTGAAATATCGACCTCCGTGGCGTAGCGGTAGAGCATTCGACTGCTATGCAGGGGGCGCGGGTTCGATTCCCGCTCAGTGCAAATATTTGTATGCATGAATATGTATATAAGCATTGGTCTGGGTGTTTCTATGTATAATAAAAAAAAATATAAAAAAAGTAAGTAAGTATGTTTATCCGCATTCTAGATCCCATAACACAAGCTAGTTAAGCTATGCTTACCATGGGTCTAGATAGCGTTGTGTAGAATGTCGTGAAATATTTATTTTATTATTTTATTTATTTATTATTCTTTCGACAAATAGTTTTAAAGATATTATTGGTAATGGTTATAAAGATTTTAAACTTTTTGCCGCGTGGTTTCCGTCAGAGTAGAATAAGGTCCACCCCATCTCTTCCCATGCGGTGTCGTACAAGGCGACTAAGGGATAGGGTTGTTTAACATCAGACAGATATATACAGCCCTGAGCCTTAGATGCATGGCTCGAGTCAACAATAGTGCCCGGAATACGGCAATAGGCTCCACCCACTATTACTTGGGACCGAATACAATTATTGGTGAAATTTGGGTGTTAATTCACCTCTGCCTAACCTTCCAGGCATAAAGGCGTGATTATACGATGTTTTTAAACTCAATTTTTCGCGCCGTCCGAAAACGATCCTTACAAAACCGTACTTGCGAGTGACTTCACACGTCAGTCGCGAGTAGTGCAAATGTATGGAGTGCAAGAGAATTTCGCATTTATCTCGGTCTACGTTACGTTTACAAATGTATAGTTCGTAATAAAAGTAATTTGTAATATTCTCTCTTCTTGACTCGATTTGATTGTTTATATTTTGAATTATTTTGGGAACTAAAAATAATAAAAAGTCATAGTTGTAGTTAAGTTTGGCAATATCTTATTTTACAAAGCGTATTTTATGATAACAAACTAACGTATTAAGCAGTATTGGGAAGAATCAGACAACCTTGTCAAAATAACATAACATAAACTCACTCCTATATACCCGAAGGGCTTATGTTTAGGTCCCAATGTAATAGGTGGCGAGCCTATTGCCATTAACCGGGCACTTATAAACCTGCGATAAATACACACACAACTTCTAAAAGCATAGAAAAGTGACTGGTGTGTGCCATGGTAAAACCTGGTATCGAACCAGAAACCTCGTCTCGGCAGTCCATTACCCATACCACTAGGCTACCGCGGTTACTACGACCTTGTCAAATAGCCTATTTTGCTTATCGTTACAAATTTTGTCAGAAACTCATAATAATAGTACAGAAGTAAATGTAAATGACTGTGGGGAGTAGTGGGGAAAAATAAAAAAAATAGGGAAAAATTCTCGGCGAAAACATTATTTATTTATTACAGTTCACATATCGGGCGGTTATGATGCACTGGGCTCACCAAGCCCTTCACGACGTCGATAGGCTTTCATCTCAGGGTCGGGAGGTAAAACTGCAGTTACTCCCATGAAAACCAAATGAACAGGAAGAGAGGGAGTATGCCATAAGAACAGGTTAAAAACTAAAATCCGACTACTGAAAAATCACGATCTGAAAAGGTATTAAACAAGAAAAAATCTGGGATAGCCGTGGTCGTATATATTTCCCTACAATGTATTGATTTGTTGGTGATCGGCTATCCTAGATTTTTTCTTGTTTAATACTTTAGAGCGTGATTTTTCAGTAGTCTGGTTTTTGTTTTAAATTCTAGTTTTTATTTATCTATACTTATATAATATTACTAGCTGACCCACCCCAGCTTCGCCCGGGGTATATTTTGAAGCTTCATATCCCTTTGAGCACGTTTGTTTTAGTCTTCAAAATATATATGAAAAATTGCCAGATTTGTTAACATTTATTATCAATGCTACCCTCCCTTAAGTAGTAGCGTGATGATACATAGCCTAAAACCTTCCTCGATAAATGGACTACCCAACACTGAAAGAATCATTCAAATTGGACCAGTAGTTCCAGAGATTAACGCTTTCAAACAAACAAACAAACTGCAGCTTTATAATATTAGTATAGATAAATAAAGAGGAGATTTGTATTTTTGTATGTAACGAATAAACTCAAAAGTACTGGACCGATTTTAATAATTCTTTAGATAGCTACATTCTTCGTGAGTAACATAGGCTACTTTTTATCCCGATATTCCCATAGGATCAGGATTACCGCGGCGCGGTGTTAGTTTATAATATTTTGGGGCAAGCAATAGTATAATTTATACATATTTGAAATGTGCTATTTAAGCCCTTTCAGTTGATACCAAACACGACATATTTCAAATTTATTTTTTAACAATACTTTACGACCGCTAGAGGACGCCATATTTTTTTTTTTTTTTTTATTACTTGCGCAAAATCCCCACGGATACCTCCCCACCGGAGCCGGTGGAGGAGGTTATGTCGGACTCGAACCGACTAAAACGCACGCCGCCTGTGGGTCGTTTCGGTTGCCGAAGGTGAGGTTGACAGGCATATCCCTCGCACCCCGGCCGACCCAGGGCCATCTCTCACGATCTGGCCCTCTTCTCGAGTGTGGGGACCACAGAGTCCCCAACTCGTCCCCGGAAACGGGGAGGCGCGCCACGCGCGCCGCCGCCGCGGCCTGCTTCTGCAAGGGTGACAGGCGGCTTCACCTGTCACCCCCAGGCCGGCGCTCATGGGGGGCGGAGGTCGTTCATCGACCTCCGACGCCCGAGTTGCCTTCGTGCGCGGGCAGCTTGTCTAGCGATCCTTCGTCGCTCCCGCTGCCGCTCCCGCCCCGCCTCCTCCTTCACGAGCATTACTTGCTCGCAGAAGGAGGCGCCGGCCGCCCACGCATCCGCGCAGCGAACCATCGCCGCGAGCAAGGTGGAGAGCGTGAGAACCCTCACTCCCAGGGCCGCCACAAGCTCCCGCCTCGGCGTCTCCCACGCCGGACACTCGGTGAGCGTGTGCGGACCTGAGTCCTCGCTCGCGTCGCAGTGATGGCACTCGGACGTTGGCTCTTTCTGCATCCGACGCAGATACTTTCCGAAGCATCCGTGCTCGGTGATCATCTGCGTCAGACGGTACGAGGGGCTGCCGTGTGGCCTCTCTAGCCACTCCCCCATGATGGGTCTTACCGCCGTTACTACGGCGTGCCCAGAGGACGCCATATTAGATTTTGACACGTTATATAGCCTATAACCAGCGGACGTCTAAGGTGTTTCTAATGATACCTCATTTGTCCAGTTCTAATAAATTATTGAGGAGCTATGAGGAACAGATTAACCTACATACATACATTCATACATACACACATACATACATTTATACATACACACATACATACATTGCATTGGGTAAGAACCTGTAAAGATGGTAGTGTGAGGAACAAAAATAAACAAATAAACATACATAGCCTATTAAAATCATAACCCTCCCTTTGGCCGTAGTCGGGCAAAAAATTCAGAACTGCATTGCAGTGAATAAAATATCAAAGATGACCGATCCGTTGCGATACTTAAAGCCGAAACATTGCCACGGCCATTGTTTGGCCACCTGGTGGTAAGTGAGCTACAGGAGGTAGAACACGGCGGTATATCCACCCAATTTTGAGCAGTCCGACTAGGGAAGTACCTCCGCCCTACAGAATACCGCGGTCATAATAACTTCGTGTTGTGTTCCCAGCGGTGAGTAGGGTAGCCAGAGCTCACTGGAGAATTTGTGCTGTCAGTAGGAAGACTAAAGGTTTGTCCTGCTTTGTCTTCTACACTGACGGCACAGAAACTCTCTGTCGGCAGCACGAGTGTGACACCCTTGGTGTTACACGCGTCCATAAGCCACGGTAACCACTATCCATCAGGTGGGCCGTGTGCATGTCTGCCATCTAAGTTGTATAAAAAAAAAAGTGGTTAGTTACCGTGGTATACAGTCGTGTGCAACACCAAGGGTGTCACATTCGTGCTGCCGCTTCTGTAGACCCTTACCACTAATAAGAAAAGGAGTCTCCTTACCTGGATCCTCCAGGCTTGCTGCCGACGCTCTCGGTCTCGTAGCGGTTGCTGTTCGACTGGGTCTTCCAATCTCTTCGTGGCCTGTCTTCATTTCTCTTCGTAGACTGAGATAAGACGAAGACAAAGTATATAATAATACTCTACAACATTCTACACAACGCTATCTAGACCCATGGTAAGCATAGTTTAAGTTGCTTGTGTTATGGAATCTAGAATACGGATAAACATACTTAAATACTTTTTTTTTGTAAATACATACATATTATACATAGGAACACCCAGACCAATGCAAATACCCATAGTCATGCATACAAATATTTGCACTGAGCGGGGATCGAACCCGCGCCTTCTGCATAGCAGTCGCGTTCACTACCGCCACGCCACAGAGAAAAATTACGATTTCAAAACTTTCAAAATCTTACATACATACATATAATCACGCCTTTATCCCCGGGGGGTTAGGCAGAGGTGAATTAACACCCACATTTCACCAATCATTGAATTCGGTCCCACGTAATAGGGGATTTTTTTTTAATACCACTTAGTTGGCAGAAAAGCACACGGCCCACCTGATGGGAAGTGGTTACCGTGGCTTATGGACGTATGCAATACCAGGGGTGTCACACTCGCGCTGCCGACCATGAAGAAACCTTCTCATACCCTCTTGAAGAACCCCATATTGTAAGCGCTTGGGAAAACCGCCTATTGCCTGCTGTCTTCCGGACACTATTGTTGACTCAAGCCTTGTATCTGTGCCTGAGTCTGAGCTGTATATATCTGTCTGATGTTAAACAGCCCTATACCTTAGTCGCCTTGTACGACACCGCATGGGAAAAGATGGGGTGCTACCACTTAGGTGGCAGAGAAGCACACGACCCACCTGATGGAAAGTGGTTACCGTGGCCTATGGACGTTTGTAACATCAGAGGAGTCACAGTCGCGCAGCCAACTCTGTAAGTACAGAGTTTCTGTGCCGTTAATGTTATTTTTTTTTTTAGACCACTTAGTTGGCAGACAAGCACACGGCCCACCTGATGGAAAGTAGTGACCGTGGCCTATGGACGTCTGTAACACCAGAGGAGTCACAGTCGCGCTGCCAACCCTGTAAGTACAGAGTTTCTGTGCCGTCAGTAGAAGACAAATCAGTTATGTTAGGTCTTGACAGACAGACAGACGGGCAACAAAATGATTCTATAACGGTTCCTATTTTCCTCTTCAGGTACGAAACCTTAAAAAAGCTGCAACAAAATCATCGGGTTACCTTGTGAGCGATGTGTATGTTCAATTTTAGTGGCTCTGTCCTGTTCATGTTCATCATAGCCAGCTTCGCTTCACTGCGGACAAACATTAAAAAGTTAAAACACTCTAAATCATTATCATAAGGTTCTGATGAGCTCTTCCAATTAGTCCCACCCTCTCCTTTCCTACACAGAACAACACGTTAGATGTCACCAGCATACGGTGCAGAATATCCGATCAAGAACCAAGAGGTTCGGAGACTCTTTCCTTTGTTGCACTATTAACCTGGACCTGGAATTCCTTACCACTGAGCGGGGATCGAACCCGCGCCTCGTGCGTAGCGGCCATGTTTACTACCGCCACGCCATAGAGACTCAAAAAATACTACTGGCCATATAGAATTGGGTATTTGATTAACTAGTCCAAAGTACTTTTTACTAAACGTCTAAAAAAATGGCTAGAGAAGTTTCTAGTCTTTTTTTTTATACAAGTATTTCATCGTGTGATTATGAGTTTGTGCCGTTTAGAGTAGAAACGTTTGGGCCGTGGGGTCCGTGCGCCAACAATCTCTTCAGGGAGATTGCGAAGCGTATTGTCGACGCTTCTCGTGACCAGGGGGCTGGCATCTTCTTAGGTCAGAGAATACACATTGCCATACATACATACATACATACATTCACGCCTATATCCCCGAGGGGATAGGCAGAGGTGCTAGCACCCACTTTTCGCCAGTTTATGTTTAGGTCCCAATGTAATAGGTGGCGAGCCTATTGCCATTAACCGGGCACTTATAAACCTGCGATAAATACACACATAACTTCGAAAAGCATCGAAAAGTCATTGGTGTGTGCCATGGTAAAACCTGGGATCGAACCCGAGACCTCGTCTCAGCACTCCATTACCCATACCACTAGGCTACCGCCATACACCGTGGCAATACTGCCAGTCTTCTGGAACGCTACCACAAGAAGCATGCGATGCGGAGGAATTCTACGACGCATTTTAACTTTTGTTTTTTTTTATTATTGTAAATATTAGCATAGATTTAAAATACATTAAATGTAAATAGATAAATACCTGAATAAAAAAAAATAAAGTATTTCATACAAGTGTTGTGACATCATAATATTCAATTTTAACTACAAGATAATACCCAATTGTGTTGTCAGGCAGTGTCCAGCTTTTTCTGACGTCAGTGTTACATAACCAGACTATGCGAGTTCCATTACGCGGTACCGAAAAATTTAGTTGGCAATATATGGGTGCTAGCTAATACACCTCTGCCAACCGCTTCGGGGATTTACATGCATGAATATAATTATGCATTATATAATAAGCATGTCAATTTAAAAGTAACAAAATAAATATTATGAAATTTCCTGAATGTAAGGAGGTCACTCTCATTCATACGTCAGTAGATTTTGAGTTCATGTGCTATGAAGATAAGGTTAATATTGCCTCAACACATTTATCAGTGACCACCAGTGCTTATGTTATGTGCATATATAAATATTTACATTTGAATAATTATTTTATTTTATGTAATTTTAAAAACAATCTTCTTAATCTATACTAATATTATAAAGCTGCAGAGTTTGTTTGTTTGTTTGTTTGTTTGAACGCGCTAATCTCTGGAACTACTGGTCCGATTTGAATGATTCTTTCAGTGTTGGGTAATCCATTTATCGAGGAAGGTTTTAGGCTATAAATCATCACGCTACTACTTAAGGGAGCGGAGCGTTGATAATAAATGTTAACAAATCCGGCAATTTTTCATACATAGTTTGAAGACTAAAACATAGGGGCTCAAAGGGATATGAAGCTTCAAAATATACCCCGGGCGAAGCTGGGGTGGGTCAGCTAGTAGTATATATCAGTCAGCGTCGGGGTCCTTGTGGTTAAGAAATCGGCTTTATGATCCAGAGACATCGAATTCTGATCATTACACTAGTAATGTGAATACACGTAATTTGAACACAAGCAATTTGGGTAGCAACTTAAAGAGCTGTGTACACTTTAAAAAAAATTATCCTGGTTGCCAGCATTATTATGATCCTGACAATTGAATAAGACACTTTGTACTTTTCCTCTATATTTGATTTTTCACCTGAGCGGTTTTGCTTCTCGACATTTTTTTTTAAGAATATTAGAACCAATTGTCAAATATTTGTATTCCTTGTAATCTTTGAGATTGAGAGATTATCTGTGTAAGAGACAAAGAGAGAGAAAGAGAGAGAGAGAGAGAATGAGAGAAAGAGCGAGAAAGAGAGAGAATGAGAGAAAGAGCGAGAAAGAGAGAGACATTTGATATAGAGACTGTAAACCTTGAGAATGTCGTGAGGTGCAAACGGTCAGGTGAAAAAAAAAAACTTTGTGGAAAACTACAAAGTATGGGGGGAGATTTGTGCTGTCAGTGGGATGACTAAAGGCTTGTCCTGCTTTGTCCTCTACACTGACAGCACAAAAACTCTGTGCTCAGAGGGTCGCCAGCGCAGGTGTGGCTTCTCTGGTGTTACATACGTCTATAGGCCACGGTAACCACTTTCCATCAGGTGGGCCGTGCCCTTGTCTGCCACCTAAGTGGTATAATGTGTCTTCTTCAATATGTGCAGTGGGTTCCAGGAACCTCCATCAATCAACCGTATTAACAGATTCTTCCAATTCTTCCCTCTCCCTACCTCAGAGAGTGCATTAAACCGTCAATTCCGGATATCATATGCACATCTATGGAAGTCTTTACAAGAAAATTCCAGCCCTACGCCCTATATTTCACACCCATAAGTAGGTACATAGTATAAAAAACCGGTCAAGTGCGATTCAGACTCGAGCACCGAAGGTCCCGAACACGGAATTGAGAGATGAACTTACGTTACATATTATAAACGGCAATAATATATCTTTTTATTGTGTTCCCCTATAACTTTGATTTTGCACAGCTATATAAGGTTTAGGTATTTAAACTATCATGGTCACTGACATCAGTATCAGAATAAACGGGATATTTACCATGTTTCATTATTTTGAGCTTCCGATATTTCGGCGCTGTTGCATGATAATGAAACATGGTAAATATCCCGTTTATTCTGATACTGATATATAAGGTTTGGTGGAAATAAGTTTGACAGAAGACTGTTCCCTATTGCCAACAATAAACGGAAAGAAAAATTAATGTCAAACTTGTTTCGATCATTTAGACAGTAGTAGGGTTAATTGTAATTAAAATTTGTCGCACGCTGGAACACAAATAGTGTTCAGATGAAATGTTCGAAATGATGCCTACGGCTACATTCTAACATCGACCCTCTAGTCACAGGCAAATAATTCATCCTCACACGTGGCGACCAATCAGGTATGAAAGAAATTTCAACCCACGCACGCTGTGGAACTTGACTACGTGGTGTAAATTTCAACATGTTCCGTTCACAAATTCCCGAGAATAAAGTCCCAGTCGTGACCACGGGTGCTGCAACGCATCCGAAACGTCGGCAGAAATTAAGTTCCAAGATATAATTCGCGAGAAGTCCCGATATCTTGTATAATTTTATTTATTTATTCAACTTTATGCACAGTAATTTTGTACAAAGGCGGACTTAATGCCAAAGGTATTATCTAACAGTCAACCTTAGGGTGATGCAGAGATACATTGAGGTAGGTGCAGGCAAAATAATTTATTGTCATATTATCTATGTTCACAATACATACATACATACATGCATAAAATCACGCCTGTCTCCCATAGGGGTAGGCAGAGATCACGGATCTCCATTTGCTACGATCCTGACATATTACTCTCGCTTCATTCACTCTCATTACATTCTTCATGCATGCTCGTCGGTTTAGAGTACTCCTGACCTGCCCCTTTTCTAAAACTTCCCCGATTTGGTCCAGGTATGTGCGCCTAGGTCTTCCCCTTCCGACGGTACCATCCACACTCGCCTCTTACACCTGTTTCGTTAGTCTTCTTTCATTCATTCTCTCAACATGACCAAACCATCTCAACATTCCTCTCTCAATTCTCATCACTACATCTTCTATCACTCCACATCGTTCTCTTATCACGCTATTTCTCACTCTATCTTTCAAGGTCAAGCCACACATACTTCGCAACGCACGCATTTCTACTGCATTTACTCTACTCTGATGCTTTTTCTGCCACACCCAACTTTCACTACCATACATAAGAGTCGGCACCAATACTCCTCCATGTACAGCCAGTCGTGCCTTTTCGGACACTTTCCGGCTGCTCATAAAGTTGTGTAGTGCCCCATTCACTCTATTTCCAGCCATCACTCTCCTTTCAACATCTTCTTCATGCTTTCCATCTCTCGTAAACAATGTTCCCAAATATATGAACTCATTCACTTGTTCCACTTTTTCTCCATCTATACAAATCCTACACTCTGTCACACATTCATCTCTTTCAAAAACCATAACTTTTGTCTTACTAACATTCACTTTCATTCCTTTCCTCTCAAAAGCTTCATGCATAGTTGTTACCATCTCCTGCAACTCATCTGCCGATGACGCCAGTAAAACCTGATCATCAGCAGGGCCGTCTTTAAACTATTTGAGGCCCTGGGCACATTAGGATCATGGGGCCCCTAGGACCTTGAGAAAACACTATTTAGTTACAATAGATAAAGAAAGACAAACAAGGTTCTAAATTTATTTTTATTTAGTTACTAACTATAAAAAAATAGGAAATATAAAAAATAATCTACAAAAGTAACTCGCTTAACATAAAATTCTTAGATTAATTCTATGTTGATTGCAAAGGTACCCTTCTAGATTTAAGATGAGCAAAATCGTTAATCACATCTTCAAAATCTATGGTATTGAGAATATCACATTCTATGGACATCAGCGACAAACTAGTTAATCTCTCTTGAAGCATTGTACTTCTTAATTCATTTTTTATTCGTTTCAATTTGGAGAAGGAGCGTTCTCCGCTGCAGTTAGTTACCATCATACTTAAAAATATTCTCAATGCAATTTCTACGTTAGGAAATGTGTCTTCAATTTTGTTTTGCTTTAATAGATTATATACTTCCTGTACACTGTTAGATGCTTCATTTTCACTCTGAACATTTTTTAAGTATTCTTTTAAATGTTGACATTCTATTTCTAACTCTTTTTCATTTACATCTTCGTGATAGATTTGAGAAAATTCTTTGCATCCTTGTCGTATCTCTTCGGAATTCAGAGTTTTTAAGTGAAAAAATAAACTAAAACGTTGACTGACTGTCTCATATGAACTTTGTCGCTGTTTTAGATGAACACTCAAGGTATCGATTATTGGGAGAAAGGTTTCTACGTTGAATCGCTCTTTTCCATTCAATTGGACTGATCAAAAAAAATCAGCCGTGAGCTTCTACGTCTTGTTCTTTGAGATAGATCTTTGTAGTCAGATTCTGGGTTATTTTCTTTGGCAGATGATTCGAAGTTATCAAATTTATCCCTGAGGTTAGTAATAAAATCATAAAGTGAAGTCAACAAATTGGTTGCAACGTCCAGTGTTATTGTTTCTTTCTGAAGATAATTACTTGTTTTGTCTATTCTTTCCAATATGGTGCTCCAGATTTCCGTCAGTATAATAAATTCTAGATTTCCCATTTTTCTAGACAGACTAAGGGCTTCGTCTCTTGTTTCTCGTGCCTTTTCAGTATCGTTTGCGATGGTGATTAAAGCTTCTAATATTCTTTTATAACCCCCATGCAAAGCACTTACTGCATCAGCTCGGGCTGACCATCTGGTTTGTGAAAGACTCTTAACAACTTTTTTTGAACCTAAATGTTCTGTTAATATATTCCATCTGTGGGTAGAGCCCGAAAAAAAGTTGTACACTTTCTGAACTATTTCAAAAAACTGTGATGCTTCCGGTACACGCCCAGCAGCATGGACACCTACCAAGTTTAGTGAATGTCCTGCACATGGTATAAAGGTGGCAAATTCACATTTTTCCTTGATTCTTGTTTGTAGACCACTATACTTTCCCGACATATTTGAAGCATTGTCGTAGCTTTGTCCTCTGCAATCTTTTATGGGAATATCATGTATCTCTAAAAAATTTAAGATGGTCTCCGCTAAATACTTAGATTTATGCTCTTTAATATGTATAAATTTCAAAAACCTTTCAACAGGAACACAGTCTTTTACGTATCGAATGATGAAAGTTAGCTGGTCAATATGAGACAGATCGGGCGTACTGTCAACGCTTATGGAAAAATATTTTGCTGATTTAACTTCATTTATAATTTTTTTTAGAACCTGTTTTCCCATTACTTCAATAAACTCATTACAGATATTTGCTGATAAATAAGAAATGTTACCCTTTCCAGGATTCCCAAATTTTTTTAAGTGATCTGCAAGAAATGGATCAAATTCACTCAATAATTCCACACAACCCAAATAATTTCCATTGTTTGGAGATCCTAGGATTTCATTGTCGCCGCGAAATGGAAGCCCTTATTAATTTAATAATTTTTCTTTTAATTGTATTCTTATACTTACATATAGGTATTTAAATTAACCTAAATATACTAATATCGGAAAAACTCATTTTTGAGAGAGAGTGGAGTACTTATACCCTGTTTATTTATTAGTTTGATCTTTCTTTTTGACGGATGTCAAATCTGAAATCGATATAACTTTGCAACGACGAACAATAATTTCTTATTTTAATAATATTAAAAATTGATAATAATCATAAGAATAGACACACAACATAAGAGTACCTGTTAAGGACTCAAGCATTTTCCGAAAGTCTTAAGTGGTTTTTATTGCTTCGAAGTAAAATTTAAATAGAAAAACTGAAAACAATGGTACCTACCCAATGTTTTTATGTCTAGTGCAATAAAATTGATTGACGAATGAATTTATTTATTTTGAATAGTTTAAAACATACATACAGCCACATATTTAGCCAACACATTTTTTACACTAATAGATATTTTCTGTTTCCCATCACTGACCCATCTGTCAAAAAGTTCAAGCTATGTTGTACAAGGTATAGCTATCCGCATGCGGCAAACTAAAGCTAATATAATAAGCGTAGGTATTGTAGTAAGTCATTATCATCAGATTTTTCAAAATTAATGTTTTTCGGTAATACCTAAATATCGGTTATCATTTGGTAATCTGGCAGGAACTAGGGGGCCCCATTCGATCGCGGGGCCCTGGGCACGTGCCCATAGTGCCCAGTGGGGAAGAGGGGCCTGATCATCAGCATAAAGAAGACATTTGACGAGTAAATTCTTCATTCTTAAACCACATTCTTTATCTTTCAAATCTTGCAAACAACTGTCCATGAATAAGTTAAACAGCCATGGTGACGCTACACATCCCTGTCTAACCCCCTTTTGGATACTAAACCATTCAGTGTATGACCCATGTATCCTCACGCAAGCTCTGGAGTCCTCATAGAGAGACTTCACAGCTCGAATAAGTTTGCTGCTCACCGCATACATAGACAGTACCGACCAAAGTTCATTCCTCACCACTTTGTCATAGGCCTTTTCCAAATCCACAAATGCGCAATAGACCTTTTGACTCTTGGCCAAAAATTTCTCGGCTATGCTTCGCAATGAAAAGACCTGATCCGTACATCCCATTCCCTTTCTAAAACCCGCTTGTGCATCCCATATTTTCTCATCGGTTTCTTTCATAACTCTCTCAATCAACACTTTCGCATACAGTTTGCCGACGACGCTGAGTAGGCTAATGCCCCTGTAGTTTTTGCAGTCTTGATGCGAGCCCTTTCCTTTGTAAAGTGGAACTATAACGGCCTTACACCAATCACTTGGTACACGACCGCTAACCCAACATATGTTGAAAAGGCGGCACAACTGACTTGCTACAAGGCCCTGTCCAGCCTTCAGCATCTCGACTGTCACCTTATCATATCCCGCTGCTTTACCAGCTTTCATACTTCTTAATGCACTCACAACTTCATTCATACTAATACCACTTTTATCAGCATCAACATAGTCATCCATCACCGAGGTTAGTGCATGTACACCATCCTCTCTTTCAAACAAGCTTTCAAAATAGTCCTGCCATCTTTTTAACACACATTCCTCACCTTTTACAATACTTCCATTCTGGTCTCTAATAGCGTTCAGCTCGGAGCTCTGTGTTTCTCCTCTGGCTAAACGAATGGACTTCCAAAAGAACTTAATGTTCGTCTGGAAATCCTCAGATAACCTTTCATCAAACACGTCTTTTTGTTCCTTTTTCTTTCTAGCAATCACTCCTTTCACTATCCCTTTCAGTCTTCTATATTTATCTTTCGCTTCATCCACATTCTCAATTGTAGCTTGCTGCATTCTCTCATTAGCTCTGACTGAGAGCCAGTCAAGCCACGCTTTCTTTTTCTCACATACCAACTTTTGCACTTCTTTATCCCACCATGCATGCTTCACCTTTTGCACTTTACTTCTTTTACTTATACCACATACTTGGGAAGCCACACTCACAATCTCATCTTTGAATACCTTCCATAACTCCTCAATCTCACAAATACTATCAAGATCATGAAACCTTTCAGTTAATTTGCTTCCATACTCCTCTCTCACTTTATCTTCTTGCAAGTTTTCTACTTTTATTCTTTCTAGAACACTTATGGGCTCACGCCTTCTACGTCTCCATCCTTTAAAGAGATCACTTATACGGCACATAACCAAAAAGTGATCTGTATGGATACCCACACCGCGATATACCCTAGCGTCTAGAATATTTTTTCTCAATCTTTCATCCACTATTACAAAATCAATCATACTTTTACTGACATTCTTCGCTTCTCTTGTATACATATGAATCCTTTTGTGTCGAAACATCGTGTTTGACACACAAAGGTTCCATTCCAAACATACTTCAAGCAAACCTTTACCATTTTCGTTCACTCGTTCATCTCCGTACTTGCCAAGAACCCTTTCAAATCCATCTCGTTTCAGTCCTACCCATCCATTAAAATCACCTAGCATTATGATTCTTTCATTATCCTTACATTCTCTTAATACATCTCTTAAACTCTCCCAAAACTGTTCTCTTTCTTCTTGTACTTCCTGGGACGTATTCGTACCGGAGTCTACAGGAGCATAAACCCCTACGACAAAAATACGAGTGAGTCCCACTTTCATTCTCATCCACATCAGTCTAGCATTCACACATTCGAATATATTCACACACTCAGCCATTCTAGCAGATAGGATGACACCAACTCCCTGGCAAGCTCTGTCGGTATTGGGTACTCCCGACCAGTACGCGGTGTAGGGTCCGTGCTTGGTGGTGTCACATCCTTTCCTCTTCGTCTCATTCACACAAAGCACATCAATCCTTCTTTCATCCATCATCTTACAAACATCATTCATTTTTTCTTCCATTCCTCCTCCAACATTCAACGTAGCAAAACGGCTCTCCGTGAGCCACTTTTCGCCCCCACTGGAAACGAGACGTGACGGGTGGCGTACCGCGTCGCCGCCATGCGGATGATTAATTTTTTTTGGAATCATTGCGTTCCCACGAGTCATAGGGAAAATATGGTCCACCCCCGCAGAGCCCTTTACGGAGGTAAGGCGGAATCTCAAGTGTGTCCTGTGACCGCCAACACAGACACCCTCCGTTACACCAGCTTGCCCTCTGGTCACGAATCCTTGGCACGGGTCGGCTAACACCTTGGATCGGGGTTTTTTCTCGGGTATGCTCCCTGAGAGTTGGTTTTATTTCGGAGTGACCTTCTCCTAGATGGTTGCAGACCAATACTGACGAGGCCCATCTCCCCGGTTTTGATTTCAGAGTTTTCCTTCTCTTAGACGGGTTGCAGCCCAATGCTGACGAGGCCCATCTAATCATAATAAAACATAATTATGAATTCACACCGCGAAAGTTTAAAAATAACCTAGTCTTGATAGACAGACGGACACCGAAGTGATCGTATAAGAGTCGTTATTTCCTCTTAAGGTACCTACGACGGAACTGTAAAAAGAAAAGAATACTTTCAAACTCACCCTGGTGTTTCATATCTTATAAGTGCGTATTTCTTCTGCGGGTCCTTGCTCAGGTATGTCTCATCCAGGGTGCCAAACTTGGAGAATGCTGTCCGTAGACCATCGTCGTTCAGTCCACTCGGTATATTAGTGATATATAGACGGCAATGGTCCAAGTTTACATTACCACTGGAACAGATGTTATTCAGAAATGACTGAGACATTGACTAACTGAAAGGGCTTAGGTATTTGAAAAAAATAATTCGAGAAGGTTATTGAAAGCTTAAATAAATGATAGGGTCAGTCTCAGGATGGGTAACCCTTCTTAACACATCCTCATGCGATTTCGTGCAGGTTTAGTGCGATTTCGTGCAAAAAGTTTACACAAGTTGTGCAAAGAATTTACAGACAAGTCGTGGAAAAATTCATGCAACAAGATCTTCGTACGGGCACCCGCGTGCGTGACGGCCATGAGTCATCCCGAGACATCTACATACGTCAGAGAATACATACATATATAATCACACCTTTATCCCCGGCGGGTTAGAGGTGAATGAACACCCACATTTCACCAATAATTGAATTCGGTCCCAGCTATTGCCGTTTTCCGGGCACTATTGTTGACTCAAGCCATGCATCTGAGGCTGAGTCTGGGCTGTATATATCTGTCTGATGTTTAACAGCCCCATCCGTTAGTAGCCTTGTACGACACCGCAAGTGGAGTGGGTGGTCCAAATTCTACTCTGCCGGGAACCACGCGGCAGAGAATGCATTAAGCCATTGGTTCCTATTGCCATGAAGCATTTATTACTGGTAGTCTAAATTCCAAATTAAGTTTGACCAGTGTAACTACAAAAATTCAATATCTGTAGTGGATGGTGGCGGAGTCGGAGCGACAACTTGGCGAAGGGCACACTGTAATAGAGGCGGTAAGAACCATCATGGAGGAGTGGCTTTCCCAGGTTTTATCACCGGGCACGGGTGCTTCGAAGATTATCTGCTTCTGATCGGGAAAGACCCAACGTCCGAGTGCCAGCCCTGTTTGCTGCCGCGATTGCTTAAGCTACCACCGCCTCCTTCTGTTAGCAAGTAATGCTTGTGAAGGAGGCGGCGCGAGCAGAAACGGAGGAGGCTCTCCAACCGCACAGCCAGGAACGAGCAGAGGCGTCGAAGGTGGCAGAATGACCTTTGCACCCCATGAGCGCGGGTCTGAGATTGACTGTCATGCTATCAGAAGTCTGCCACGGCGACGGTGTGCGGTGCGTACCTCCTCATACTCGGGGACTAGTTGTGGGCTCCGAGGTGCCCATACCCAAAGAAGGCCAGCTCGAAGTAGATGGCTTTGGATCGACCGGGATGCAACAACCCCCCTGCCGGCCCGGGGTAAAGGGGGGAGTATCGCAGCTGACCGCAACTGCATCAGGAATCCAAGATGTGTGTTTCCTTACCTGGTGGTCTCGTCCGCGTACTGAGTGTCAAACACAGATTCATTGTGATCATCGTCCCACTCACTAGTTTGTGAAAATTTTTGGCCTCTGCTCCTCATTGTGCTGTTAAAGAAAAACAGTAGATTGTTTTACTAGGGGCTGCCCGTGAGTTCGTATGCGTTACGCGTGGACCCGTTTTACCCCCTTAGGGGTGGAGTTAGCGGATGTGTACACCCTATAAGGAACCTTCCTCCCAAATTTCAAGTTTGTAGGTGTTAGTTTCTTATATTTTATGAATAATTATTGAATGGTATTTCACTGCGCTGCTAAAAACACATTTAATTTTAGACTCTAAAACAACGCAATTAACATACATGCATATAATCACGCCTTTATCCCTGGAGAGTTAGGCAGAAGTGAATTAAAACCCACATTTCACCAACAACTGTATTCGGTCCCACGTAATAGTGAGTGAGCCTATTACCGTATTCCGGGCACTATTGTTGGCTCGAGCCATACATCTGAGGCTGAGTCTGGGCTGTATATATCTGTCTGATGTTACACAGCCCTATCCCTTAGACGCCTTGTACGACACAATATGGGAAGAGAAGGGGTGGCCCTAATTCTACTCTGCAGGAAACCACAGCAAAGCAAGTAAATTCCAAAATTAAAAGACTTTTTGCAAAGTAAAACTTTAACTGAAACTTCTCATTTAATTTCGGACTGTAAGAGTATACAAATAACGTCTAATATTTAATGCTATTTTTTGCAGTGTCTGCGGGATGACACTGGTTTTGCTTTAGTAGTATCATACAACAGATTAGCACTGCCTTCCAACGAGGCAATGCCACCAGCCTTTTGGGCATGTTACCAGTCAACATCGCTGGGGAGGAATTTTTCAACGCCAAATTTTTTGGAATCCTTTTTTATATTTGTTTATCACTTTGGCTAGTTTATGTTAAATATTTTTACTGTATTAAAATATAATAAAAAAAAATTTAGGTCAGTGTTAAATGTTGGACTCCCCTTCGTTTTATTGTTGATGCTGATTTAAGAAGGCAGAGAAGTAAATATATAAATAAACACAGAAAAATGATGGACAGAAATAAATAGACTATGAAAATATTAGTACATGGATAGGTATAATACACATACACATACATAAGTACATAGATAGGTATGACATTTAAATGAAAAAGTCATTTAAATTTAATATAATAAGTTATATTATAAAACTGTAATTATGAGTGAACACATTGTGTATGACCAACTCTTCCTTTCTCCAAAGATTGTGCTGTGCCCGACAGGGTCCATAATTGTAACAATAATTTTAACCTGAACAACTGTACTACATTATGGAACGCAATAAATGTATTGAGTATTGAGTTTCTGGTTTGATGTTTCTGGTTCCAAAGATGATCATATGGTAATGAACTGCTTGAGTTATTTGAACTCATATAAATATTATTTGTTAAAGTTTTTTACATCTTTACCTTTTGTATGTAACAATAAATCAAGAAAAAGATAGGAAATTTCAAATTTTAGGGTCCCCTAAAATCACATGTATCGCACTTGAACTATGAAGCTAAACGTTATAACGTACTGAAAGAAAATTAATGTTTTGAGAAGGGATAAAATTATCACGGAGGCCTAATTTAAAATCGAATTACACATTTCATTGGCACTCTAAAAAATTATATCCAAAGTTTATTTCACGCTTTATGTAGCACAGGAATGCATTACACGAGGTTGTAATAAATTATGATCTTTGTCTAACTCAATATTATTTGTAGTTTAGCCCAAATAAAACATCACGTCAATTTGAAAATTCATGAGTCCATAGTTTTTGAAAAAACTCATATCAACTGTGGGTAAATTTTCATTGCGCACCGTAAATACAAGAGAAATTCTATTTGCAGTGGGGATTGATAGATTTTCTTTAAATAATAGTTATGATTAAATAACAATTTATACTATTACTTACACGTGAGAATGAAAAAAACAATATGAACCGGCTAAAAAACAAAGAACTAACGCTGGCTGGCAGACTGCACAGACCACTACATAAATATTTTTTACACTACGGCAAATCGGCAGACTACACAATATTTTATACTTGTATAGAATGAGTACTTAATTTAACTAAAATAAAAAGAGATTAAATAGTTTAAGTATTTTCTTTAAAAATTTCATTGAAGGGCTTTGTCACGACCTAAGTACTTAGTGAACGAAATAAAAAAATGTAGGTACATGTAGTACTTAAGTATAATCTTAAATCACAATGTCAAGAAACCGATATCGATTTACAAAATCACACAATCAAATCAAATATCTTGATAGCTTTTATTATTTAAAATTTAGACCATAAAGTATGTAACAATTACACGGTGCACACGATTAAAGCTCGCCGCCGCCACCCGGGGATATCAAAATCAGCATGGCTGTAAAAACTTTTTAGAAGTGATTTACGCAGTAGCGACAATAAATCGTTTCTAATATGCACATGTACATTGAACACCAAGCTGATTTTGACGTAGCAAGCACGATGGCGAGTTGCTACGCAGCACTCAGTTGTCAGTTCTTTACCCGACTGCGCCAGCGAAAATTATGTTTTTACGCACCTATATATGTATGATATGAAAGTTAATGAAAATATATATTTATGAAAGTTTTTAGGTAGTTTTCTTTGCTCCTCTCAACAGTTCTAACGGATGGTCATCTTACAAAGTTGCCGTATTATGGACTCCCCGGGACTGTGCGAATGGATCTCCAGCTTTATATCCAACAGAAGCATCCAAGCCGTCGTCGACGGCAGCTGCTCAAACCGCATGAACATAAACGCTGGTGTCCCACAAGGCCTGTGTTGTCTCCGACGCTGTTTCTGCTGCATATCAATGACATGCTGTCTGATGGCTCCATTCATTGTTATACGAACGTCAGTACCGGGGACACGTGTTACACGGGCCGTGCAAATATCTCTCAGTCCGAGGTGGCGAAGAGTCGCGAACAACTTGTGTCTGAAACCGAGACTACTCTCTCCGCAGTATCCGATTGGGGACGACTAATCCTAGTCCAATTCAACCCTACTAAGACACAAGTATGTGTATTCACAGCTAAGAAAACCCCATTCATTGTAGCGCCGCAATTCCTGGGCACACCGCTCACCATCTCCTCGAGTATCGGAATCCTTGGTGTCGATATCTCCAGCGACGTCCAGTACCGAAGTCATTTGCAGGACAAGGTTAAGTTGGTGTCAAGGAAACTTGGAGTGCTCAACAGGGCGAAGCAGTACTTTAGTGCGGGGCAACAATTTTTCTTTATAAAGTACAGGTCCGGCCTCACAAGGATACTGCTGTCATGTTTTTGCTGGAGCACCTGCATATCAGCTTGACCCCTTCGACTCAGTGCAAAGACGGGCATTGAGGTTGGTTGACAATCCATACTCACAGGTAATGTGGAACCTCTTACACTATTATAAAATCTAAGAATACTTGGATGATAGACAAGCTTGAGCTATTCGCTCAACTATGCTACTCAAGTAATTTACTTATTATTGACGTGACAACGTCTTATAAATTGGTTTGCCGGGTGACACTTCAAGAAACTGCGTTACGCTCCGCTCACGTTATGCGCTCACAATGAGAGCGAGTGAGAGCATGGTTAGCCCGCCTAAGAGCGAGAGAGACAGACATAAAAAGTGAAAGGCACGCGTCCCTTCCACTCGAGCACAGTTAGCCCGCCTAAGAGCGAGAGAGACAGAGCGAGAGAGAGAGAGTGAGAGAGATAGGCATACACACTGAGTGTAAATGAATTGCCAATATGTGTAAAGATAAAATTAAAATTTTGTTAATATGAAATTCAGTGCGAGATTCTTTGTATAAATTAATGTTTTAAATATAATTCTTTGTATAAATAAATGTTTTAAATTGTTACTATTATTTCATCCTTCTTCCTACTATACGAATGAATATTCACATTAAAATTATTTTACCACTCAAAGTCGTTGTCACGTAAAACTTTCGCCCGTATACCGACTTTACAGGCAACCAATTTTTTTTACAAACTTATACTTAATTTACTTTAGTAGACTAAGTATAAGTTTGTAAATAGACCAAAAAAGGAAATGCCCGCTGAGTTTCTTGCCGGAGTCTTTTCAGGTCGGGGCCACGTTTCGAACCGGTGGTCCATTTACTAAACTGATATTCATGTTCCTTTTTTGTTGACGTTTTGTAAGTGCCGATATAATGGTCTATACAAAATAAATGATTTTTAACTTTTGACTTTTGACTTGACTTAGCCTTAGGAGGGATTTTGCCTCACTGTGTGTGTTCTACCGCCTATACAATGGTAAATATGTCCGCAGCTACATTCTATCATCGCACCTCTCGCCATAGGCAGGGCATTCATTCTCACACATTGCATCCTGAGACGGTGCGCACTGTGCGGTATGAAAGAAACTTCATCTCACGCACACTCAAGTTGTGGAATGACCTCCCTGCTGCGGTCTCAAGCACCTACAATATGGGGTTCTTCAAGAGGGGCATCTGAAGGTTTCTTCATGGTCGGCAGCGCCAGCGTAAGACCCCTGGTGTTGCATACGTCCATAGGCCACGGTAACCGCTTCTGATCAGGTGGGCCATGTGCGTGTCTGCCACCTAAGTGGTATAAAAAAAATTGACGGATTTTGTTGACAAAGGACCTACAATGTGGTGAGTAAACCATAAACCCCCGTGGTTTTGGCCACTTGAGGAAAATGAATCATTTAGGCTGTGCGCATACGCACGGTTTCCTGATTAGGTTTACTTAGTAGGCGTGAAGCCGGTGCCGGTCATAAATGGCAGTTCCGGATATTATAATGGTTCGATTCCTTTGATATTCTATAAGCCATGCTTCTGATGACCAATAAATGTCCACGAACAACGATAGTCTTTACTGAAACATTCATAGAACCAAATAAACTGTACAAAGAAACAAATTAGTTCTCGTAGGTCGGTATGTACGCAGCATAACAGTGTATAGTCACATGACTAAAAAAATGTTTAGTGCTTGTACAACGCTTGTACTCGAACATCTCTATATAGTGGTATGACGAAATGACATTGACAGCTTTCGAAATCCTAACCTACCGAAATAATATAGTCGTACTTAGACTTAAAAGAAATTGTTAACAATAAATAATTAAAACAAACTATTAAATATGAAGAATGGACGATAATGCGAAAAATATATCCTCATATCAATCGGACCAAGAAATTTTGGATGGTATGGTGCTCGTATAATTTTTTATGTAATTCTAGTAGGGATAAATCAACAGGTATGTCTGTGTTATGACAATATGACGCAGAAATATTTCCAAGTTGTATATACATCAGTAGCGTAAAAAGTTCTAAAGTTTTCTTATTTTTCAATGTCTGAGTCAAATTGATAATCTATAAAACAATCCGAACGTTACAAAATAATAAAGTACCTAATAACGCGAGATTCATATTAATTTCAAGACGTAACTTTAAAAAATTACGGAAACTTTTTTAATTTTCTATATTTATGATTTCTTTTACATTGCGGTAAATAGGTGATAAAAAAAGTTCTTTGTTGTCTATTGAATTGTAAGGAACAAAATGGTGATCTTTATTATTACAAAACTAAGTCATATTGATGCATGTGTATGAATCATTGGTTTTAAAAGGAGTTGTTATGACATCAGTGAACCTACAGTACAGCTGTTTGGTTATATTGTGCATTTAATGATTTTTTGTTACTTATAGATTATAACATTTTAGTTGAATTAGTGTTTTGTTTAATTGGACGTAGTTATGCAGAAACGTTCCAATCCACAGGTCGGCCAAAAAAGGAGATATTACGATCAATCTACGTTTTTTGACATCCTGCATCGTCCTAAAAGACAAAAATCCTTGTTTATGGCATATTTCCGGAGATAATTTTGACACAAACGTTCCAACCCACACCTCGAGCTCTTTTAAAATTTAACAAAACGTTATATGCTAATTGAAACATTTCAAATTTTAAAGATTTATAAATATTTACCAATACAAAATGTTACAAAAATCTTGGAATGTTTAACTTAAGTATCTTTCGGGAGATATTTTTTGTATAAATGTTTCACACATAGTTGGAACGTTTCTACTTTTATAAATTTTCAAATTAAAAATGTTTCAGAATGTATGGAACCTTTTGTTACTAGCTAAAATGAACGTAGTGAAGAAGAAACGTTTCAATCCACAGAATCACTAAAATTAAGTTAATGTGGCCAGTCTACCTTTTTAATACCCTGAGTATTATAACAAATAAAATTCAATGTGTATGCCTTAATATCCGGAAATAATTATGAAAAAAAAATGTTGAATCTACACTTCGCGCTTTTTTAAATCTATCAAAACATCATAGGCCAACTGAAACATTTTAAATTTTTAGGATTCGGTAACATTTCCTAATATAAAGTGTCACAAAAATCTTGAAATGTTTTATTCAAGTCTATTTGAACACTGTCATTTGTAATAAATGTTTCACATATTATAGTTGGAACGTTTCTACTTTTATAAATTTTCGAATTATAAATGTTTCAAAACTTATGGTACCTTTAGTTTCTGACAAAAATAGAATTCACATAGTATTAATAATGTTTCAAGACGTTTTATTGCAAGGTACATAGCTAAAATTTTACTGTAATCAGATCTAAAGAGTAGTTATAAACACTAAATCTGAAATAATAATATTTTTTTTAAATCTTTTGTCTCCATAAAAATTCTTAATTCAAAAGTCCTTCGAAACTAATTACTATGACAAACATAAAAACGAAAAACGTATTGTAAATGAGCACGAAATTAATTAAATTGATCTAATTCAATTAAACGGATCTGGCAACACTTACGTACGTGTGCGAGCGAGACAGATTTACTTTTTCAAATGAAGACGTCCGTTATTTTATTACTGTCAAACGGTCTGTACTTCGTCAAAGGTGCTACAGTTTTGATAACGTTTGAGCGTGTTTTGTTTGTGTTAACCACGTTATTTTGTTTAAAACACACGTTTGTGAACAGTGATAATAAGAACTACGAGCAGCAGCAATGGAATTCAATGAAAATGTAAGTAACTTTTGTTTCAACAAAATTTGTATGCAATTATACTTATTTGATTATTTCTTACAAAAATAGCGTAAGTTTTGTTATGTTAGATAACTAGGGTATCGATGAATGTATTGATGTACTCCTATTCTATTCTATGTTAGGTCTCCCCTAACATGCGCCACATTTGTGGCACCGTTTTAGGAGGTTTTTGATCTACCATACCACGCTGGCTAGACGGGTTTGTATAGGATTAGTGGTCAACCATATACACGGCAAATCGCATGGGGTGTTTTATCTCGACTCTGGCTCACGATCCCAACTCACCTTATTATACCTTAGCCATTAAAATTAGACTACTTCAAACTATTGAAAATCGCTAATTTAATATTCATTTTATTTATTGCAGACATTAGAAGAGTTATTGGCTAAAAGACATAAATTAGTAGATCTCAGAAACAAATTGACCTCTCAAGGGCTTATGATGCAAGCAGCGGACTCCAGAGGTACCTAAGTTTTATAATATATAATAAATACATTTACGTTTTCTAAAAACATACGAGTAGAAAACATTTTTAACTTTAATTAATTTCATTGTATCACAATAATTTTATAGGTCAACCCAAATCTGTTACACGTTCAAGAGGAGCGAATAACTACGGAAGGGTAAAAGCGTGACGTATCGAATTTTAGTAAGTTATGGTTGTTACAAAATGCGAATAATTTCTTCTGCATGTATTGTGTTGTTATGTTGTCCATGTACTTGGTTAGGGTGCTTTGTTATGAACTGCTTTGATACAAGTTTGTTTCAAGTCTCGGAAGATTACTAACTTAAATATGTGCACAATTTATAATATTCATTTCCTTAATAAGTACATTAACCTTCTCAATATTTTAAATGAGTTAGTAACTCTGCCTGTCTGCACGTTCTCACTCAATGAAGCCTAAACCACTTCATAAATTTGTTTGAGATTTGGTATAGAGATAGCTTAGAGTCTGAGAAGGACACAGCAAAATTCATGCATGTTTTTATTTTCAGGTGAATCCAATCCAGTTACACCATATTCAATCGCACAACCTTCAATATCTCCACCCCCCTTTTCTCCGCTTACTCCATTAATTGCAACTAATAGAGAAAACGATGATGTTCAATTACAAGGTAAAATTATTATTCTGATTAGGTATTAGGTATATGTTAAGACATTCATCGCTAAATGCATCTTGCTCACCTGTGTGTGTGTCGTACGAGGCAACTAATCATTGTATAACTACCTAGGTACCTACTTTCTTCAGCATAACGACTCTTAATAACTCAGCCACGTCATAAAAATACCTCAAAGTGGTAAACTTTTATTAATAGCTTATTGCACAGGGATTTAACTACATACCAACAAGGGTTTTACTGGTTTACTATTTATTTTCATCTTCCCAAATCATAGATGGTGACGGTACTTCTCTTGTTGTTTTAGATGAGCGGAATTCTGGCATTTTATTGTCAGAAATACCTAATAATTTTTCACCATCTTTATTGTCAACAACGATAAACAATGGTACTCCATCATCACCTCTTCGAGTAATGACCCCGGAGACGCAACAGATTTTTAATATTTTGACAGAGTGTGGAACATTGAATGACAATATCGTAGATGAACCTGCTGATTGCGATAGCGATGATAGTGTTGTGGATCCAAATTATATTTTACCTAGCCTGCCAACCCATATAGATGAGTCAAATACTTCGTGTTCGTCTGTTGATGGTAATGATAATAATGAGATGACTGAGAATATTAATAATTTAGCAACTAATGAAAACCTCATAAATAACGAAAATCCAACACTTGTTAGTGAAGACATAATAGAATATACCGGTAGACCAAAAAGAGGCCGTAAGCGAGTTAATCCTCAGCTCAGAGCCGAAAGAAAATATAATAAATACAACAACTTGGAGTATACCACATATAAAAACAAAAAGATACCACCGAAAGCTTTTAAGGATTACCAATGTACATGTATCAAGAATTGCGCTAGTTTGGTTCCAATAGAGAAAAGGAAAGAAGAGTTTATAAAATTTGTTCAACTGGGCTCCTTCAATGCACAGTGTTTATATATAGGATCGTGTGTTAAGGAAGAAAATAAAAAACGCAGTTACACCATGACTAATGTTCCTATAGAAAGAAAAAAACCAAGACAATTTGCCCGTGTGTATTCATTGAGCGGTATAAAGGTATGCCGTGGTATGTTTTTAAATACTTTGCAAATCACCACTCAAAAAGTAACCATTGCATTAAAAAAAATTAGGGGTGGTGGACCGATATTGGATGCTAGAGGATTGAACTGCAACAGGCGCAAGTTGTCTGATGAGGATTTTAACTTCATTGTAGAGACTATTTCAAAACTACCTAAATACGAGTCACACTATAGACGTGACAGGAACAGCGACGCGTTATATTTACAGTCCGGAATGACTTTAGCAAAAATATATCAAATATACCAGCATGAGTTTACAGAAAGATATGGCGCAGAGCGTCAATGCGCTTCCTTCGCATCCTTGAAACACATTTTCTACTCAAAATTTAATTTGAAGTGTAAACCACTAAAAAAAGATACATGCAACAAATGCGATGCCTTTACTGTAAATATACAAAATGCCAGGAACCTAGAAGAAAAAGAAAGAGCACAGAAGGAGAAGACAGAACATATAGAAAAAGCTGAAAACATGAGAAACCGAATGAACGCAGATTTTCAAGAAGCACGTAACTCAACTACCGTCGAATGCTTGACCTTTGATTTGGAGAAGACTCTGCCGCTGCCCCGAATTCCAACAAACATTGTTTTCTATAAAAGGCAACTATGGGTCTACAATAGTGGAATCCATAGTGCCTCCGATGACATCGGTCATTGTTACGTGTGGGTAGAGGGAGAAGCGGGAAGAGGTGCGCAGGAAGTAGGATCGTGCCTTATAAATTTTATTAAAAATAAACTACGTCCCACCGTAGAACACCTGATCCTATGGAGTGACTGCTGCGGTGGGCAAAACAGAAATATTAAATTAGTTTTGATGCTGAAAGCTATATTGTCATCCCATCCAACTTTGCAGGACATTTCAATGCGTTTTCTAGAGTCGGGGCATACCTTTCTACCCAACGACACAGATTTTTCAAAAATTGAAACGGCACTCAAACATCAGCAACGTATTTATACAGCCGAGGAATACATTGACATAATGGAAAAATGTAAAAAACAGAAACCTTTGAAAGTCCAAAGAATGCTGAAGACAGATTTTTATAGCTGCGCAAAGGTAGAAAAAAATATAACTAATCGGAAGAAGTTTACTGATAAAAGCAAGGTAAATTGGCTGATGACCAAGGAAATAAAAATTCAAAAAGATGATATATATTCTATTTACATGAGGACCTCGTTTGATGAAGACTTTAAAGCACTTAATATACAAAAAAAATTCAAGGGAGAAGTACAAAAAATTACAGATTCTGATTTAATCCTGCTGTGGCCTGATGGAAAGCCAATTGCCCCAGCGAAACTTATAGACCTGCAGTCAATGTATCAATACATTCCCGAGTACTGTCTCAACTTTTATAGAAGTTTGAAGAGTTCGGACGATATTTTAGATGATGTAGATGGATTTGGGGGAGAGCCCGATTTTGAGATAGAAGAGGATGAATAAAGAGCTAGAAGCAATTACCTTTAGGGTATTAGAATGGTGAAGTACTTTTTATTTTGGGATTTTTTAATAAACTTTTAGCTATTTTGGTATTTTTATTTAAAATAAGAGACGGATTTTAATCCTAATATGTTTTGAAACGTTTTATAACGCAAATTTTTAATTTAGCAAAAATGTTCCTATCCCAATAATCCATTTTTTTTCTTGTTTTAATAGTAAGGAGCCAAAAATTAGGTAACTAATCAACTAATATTTATATTTTCTAAAATAAAACTCACAGTATTCGTTGTTACCACCTTTAATAAAAAACTGTACAACGAAAACACGAAATTTAGTTTTTCTCAAATTCGACATGCTGTGGGTTGGAACGTATCTGCATAACTAGGTCCAATTTTGAATGTGTGGAAAAAGTAATTTATTGAAAAAATACCTATTGAAATTATTCCAATTATAATCTGATAAGAAAACTTAAAGCCTCTCATTTTTTGTAAAGAATAAGCTGATTTAACATTTTTGGTTTAGAATAAACAAAAATTAAAAAACACCTCTGCAAATTTACATGTGTCTCAAAAAAACCTGTTTTAATAGAAAACTAAATAAATAAAATTAAAGAATAAAATGAATTTTAGATTAGAAAATAGTTTTTTTAATTCTTTTAATGTCACTAGCTGTTCCGCCCCAGATTCGTGTGGCATATTTTGAAACCTCATATCACCTATTTTGGCCCGTATTTCTCTGGTTTTAAAATAATGTATGGGAATAGTCGGATTTGTTGACATTTATGATCACTGCTCTGCACCCTTAAGTAGTAGTGTAATGATATATAGCCTAAGACCATCATTGATCAATAGACTATTTGACGCAAGAAGAATTTTTGGATCATTCTCACTAGTTCCACCTACAATTAATTACATAGAAGTAATGAGAATTTTTTTCTCAGTAGTTCAATGGGCTCTGATAATGGAACAAATGAAACAAAACTTGATGGAACTCGTCTCACAAGTTCCACAATAGTTGTTCCATGGGACTAGTGATAATTTTTTTTCTCAATGGTTCCATGGTTCTTCTTAGTGGAACAAGTGAAACTAAAGATAATAAACACCGTTATCATTAGTTCCACTTGATAAAAAATACCATCAAAAATATGAATGAAAGAATAATGCACTAAAAAAATAAAAAAATCAAGTAATTTTATGAAAAATAATAAATGTTTTTTTTTTTCACATAAAGTAACATAAAAATTAAAGAAAAATCATTTATTATTTTTCATAAATAAAGTAATTTATTTCATGTTTTGTGCATTTTGTGCGAGAAAAAAAAAATATTTTCATAAAATTTTCACCAATGTTGCACATGTCCATAGGCAGTGATAACTTTTCTTCAGGTGAGCTTGTCTACCACTTAAGTGGTATAAAAAAAAACATGAATATTTCTTGCTGACTGTACAGTTTTAAAAAAATCTGTGAATGCTTTTCAGAATATCTTAATAGGTTATGTATAAATGATTTGAGATTGACATGGTCATTCAAAAAACTCATCATAAAACGTCGCAGTAGACCATGATACTGACGCTTGTAACAATGTGCGCCATTTTATCCGATCCTCTGCCTTCCGCATCCAGTCTGTCAATAAACAATGATAAATATCCCGTCGAGTATTACATTATTAAAGTTAAGGATAGTCTTCTAGAAACGTTTGCCGTAACTGCAATGGTTACGGTACCTACTTGTCCTTACTGTATGTCTCAAAAAATACTCCCTGTATAAATTGACTACTCTATCAGACTACAACCTGATAGACCAATGCACAGGCATCTGAATGTGCATTGGTCTATCAGGTAGATGCAATTTTTCCTAAAATATTTTTTTTAAATTAGCAACCGTAATGACTGATATTCCCTCTTACCCTCCAACTAAGCTAAATTGCTTGTGCTAGGAGTGCTATCAACATCTTTGGGGTCCAAGCTAATTCAAAGAGAATAGTCAATAGTCAAAAGTTTAAATTCAAAAAATTTAAGTCATAAATCATTTATTCTGTATATGCCATTGAAACAGAATTTACAAAACGTCAAAATTATATAGAATACTAGCACCATGCCGCGGTTTCACCCGCGTAAATCCTGATCCCATGGGAATATCGGGATAAAAAGTAGCCTGTGTTACTCACGAAGAATGTAGCTTTCTAATGAAAAAAGAATTATTAAAATCGGTCCAGTACTTTTGAGTTTATTCGTTACATACAATAATACAAATCTTTTTTCTTTATAATATTATATCTATTATATAGTATAGATTTATACTATTAATTGATGGCACTTGGTGGAATTTGTTGTTACACATATTGAGAACTCACTGGTACTTTTCCAAATTGTTGCTAATTTTCATTAGACCTGACCGGTTTCGCCTTTTTTTTTATACCACTTAGGTGGCAGATAAGTACACGGCCCACCTGATGGAAAGTGGTTACCGTGGCCTATGGACGTGTGTAACACCAGAGAAGCCACACTCGTGCTGTCGACCCTGTAAGCACAGAGTCTCTGTGCCGTCAGTGTAGAGGACAAAGCAGGACAAGCCTTTAGTCATCCCACTGATAGCACAAATTCTCCAGCGAGCTGTGGCTACCCTACTCACCGCTGGGAACACAACACGATTCTGTAGGGTGGAGGTACCTCCCCAGTCGGACTGCTCAATTGGGCGGATATACCGCCGTGTCCTACTGTACTGTACCCACAATATTTTTAATATACTCAATACATTTATTGCGTTCCATAATGTAGTACAGTTGTTCAGGTTAAAATTATTGCTACAATTATGGACCCCGTCGGGCACAGCACGATGTTTGGAGAGAGGAAGAGTTTGTCATACACATTATGTTCACACACACACATACAGTTTGTTAATATTACTTATTATATTAAATTTAAATGATTTTTTAGTATAAATGTCATTTTACTCGTTTTTGTCGGTTTGGCCCAAAAAGAAAAGGACAAAAATGTAATGAAAATGTCATGTTAAGTGATACATATACAATTTATACAATTTGATAATACAATGGGTATTTATTAAACATGATCGGTTTCGCCTTCATTGTAAACCTTTGAGGATGTCGTAAGGCTTTAGGTTTTATGAGGAGGTAGGACACGGCAGTGAGTTCTCAATATGTGTGTCAAAATTGTATTTTTTCCTGTTTGTAACGTGGCCTGAGAAGTTTCCGGCATGAAATTCAGCAGTCTTTTTACATAATGTAATCAGGATAACCGTTGTCCACAGCCCGCGGGATCGACATGACAGTAGAAGAGGTGGCCGGGCTCTCCACCTGCAAGTACTCCGAGAGGGTGCAGGCCCTGAAGGTCAATGAAGAAGACTTGGCCTTTTTAAAGGGGCTGCGCAGGAGAATCAAAAATAGAGTGAGTTTTATCTATAACTTGATGAACTATGCATTCTATCTTATTGATCATATCTTTCTTCTACTTGTTACTAAGATTAAATATTTACCTATGAAATTACCGAAATATAATTACAGTTTCACGAGTTCGTTATTCCTGTAATTTAATAGCTATTTCCATTATTTATATTTTGTTTGAAAATTGATTTCAAGATTTTACAACTCTGTATTAAATTTTGTTTTTATTGGCCGCTTGATAAATTAAATTCGATCTTCAAAAACAGTAGGTACTTCCTAAATGCAATACATTTTGATGATAAATTTCGTAGGATTACTTTTTTACAGCTGTCACTTTTCAAAAATGTAATAAAAGTGTTTGTTGCCTTAATGTTGTCTCATTCATACACAAAAAAAAAAACATAAAATTTGGATTTATCATTCCTAACAAAAATTCAAAAATGTAAATATGTACTTAAAATTGGGTTTCCTCCAATTTTTTCAACAGAACGGAAATTTCATATGTAGCGACCTATTATTATAACTAAAGGTCCGCACGGAAGTCGGTTAACGCGACTTTTGCCCATATCTCGGACTCCGGTAATCAAACTTAAAATTTTAAGTCTGACCAAGATTTAAAAAAAAAAAATAACCGCACCAAAATCCGTTCCATTGGTTTAAAAAAAATCCGCGTAGTTTCCGGCAGAGTAGAATTTGGACCACCCCATTTCTAGGCATGCGGTGTTGTACGAGGCGACTAAGGGATAGGGTTTTAGAGGAGGTAGGACACGGCGGTATTTCCACCCAATTGAGCAGTCCGACTGGGGAAGTACCTCCGCCCTACAGCATACCGCGGTTATAATAACTTCGTGTTGTGTTTCCGGCGGTGAATAGGGTAGCCAGAGTTGAGTAGAGTAGAGTAGAGTTTTTGTGCTGTCAGTGGGATGATCAAAGGCTTGTCCTATACACTGACGGCACAAAATCTCTGTTCTCATAGGGTCGGCAGCACGGATGTGACTCCACTGGTGTTACACACGTTCATAGGTCATGGTAACCACTTTCCATCAGGTGGGCCGTGTACTTGTCTGCCACCTAAGTTGTATAAAAAAAAAGTCTGTTTAACAACAGACAGATATATACAGCTGAGACTCAGCATCAGATGCATGGCTTGAGTTATTAATAGTGCCCGGAATACGGCAATAGGCTCACCCCCTATTACGTGGGACCGAACACAATGATTGGTGGTTTGTCTTCGCGCCTTGGGTTCTAGATATGTGTCCCAAGGTATTTATTTAATTACATGTCTGTGTATTATAAAATATCCATGTGGTAACGGAGAAAGAATACAAGTATCACCACCCATCTCATCCGAAGGGTGTCGTAAGAGGCGACCAACGGAAAAATACGCAGACGATATCACTGCGAGAGAAGGAAAGCTCGAAATAAAACCCTGTACCAATCCGTCTGGCCAGCGTGGAAATGTAGCCAATGTAGGCCAATAGATTGCTGCCTGGAAGAAATCGCTTCCAGCGATAAGGCCGCCCATTGTACATTAAACTTTACGTAGAATAGAATAGAATAGAATAGAATAGAATATCTTTATTTGTAGAACATAGGTATACAAAGATTTTACATATTATAGATAATAGGTTCACTATGTTTTGCCACTTGGGCATACAAATTGATTATATTGGTACTTAGCCACAATGTCATAATAGAATCATAGTCACAATGTTATAGTTTAGGATTAAAATTAAAATGTCACATTATATTGAAGTATCGTTCAAGAATTCGTCAAGCGTATAATAACATTTGTCAATTAACAAAGATTGTAGGGATTTTTTAAATTTACATACAGGCATAGATATCATATCCCTTGGAAGTTTATTATTTATTTTTGGTGCTGTACCAAATATACTTTTTCCCATTAGGGCTGTTTTACAGGTTACATTACAGAGCTTTTCAACATATTGTTGACGTATTGGACCTTTCCTAACATCTGATACTCGTTGAAAATGTTTAGTATTGGTTTTTACAAACATAGCTGTTTCCATTATATACAATCCTGTTAATGTAAGTAATTTATACTCTTTGAAGTAAGGCACACAACTATCAGTCATTCTCAAACCCCACATGGACCTGATACATCGTTTTTGCATCTTAAAGACAGTTTCCCGGTCGCTTGATTGTCCCCAGAATATGATGCCATATCTTATGATGGATGCCACTAACCCATGGTATGCCGTTAAGAGTGATTCTTGATTCACTTTTTTTGAGAGTTGTAAGAGTGCATATGAAGCCTGACTCAATCTCTTGCATAACTTATTTATATGTGGCTTCCAAGTAAGTTGGCTATCAATAATTATGCCCAAGAATTTAGCTTTCGCAGTTTCCTCTATTTTAAAATCATTATATTTCACCTCTATATCCGGAATACTACTCCTTTGGTGGAAATGCATTATTGTAGTCTTTTTTAGATTTATTATGAGATTGTTATTATTGAGCCAAGTGATAATGTTAGATAATGAACTATTTATTTCGTTTTGGTATTCAATGGGATCATTACATTTTATTACTGCTGTGCTGTCATCAGCAAAAAGCACCATGTTATTATTATTAGTAGCTTTTGGAAGGTCATTAATATATATTAGAAACAATAAAGGTCCCAAAACACTGCCTTGTGGCACACCATATTTGGCCTCTCTTGGTTTTGAAAGGTGAATAGTTTCTAGATTATTTTTTGGACATATTCTAGATATTTCTGTGTATTGCATTCGATTGGTCAAGTAGGATTCCAAAAGTCTCAGAATATTACCTCTGATTCCATACCCCTGTACTTTATTCAATAATATTTTATGGTCCACATAGTCAAAAGCTTTGGTCATATCTGTGAAAATAGCACAGACTGGTATTCGTTTATCAACGTATGCTACCTCTATTATTATTATTTTATTAATTCATAAATATTTTTTACAATGTTTGAACATCTTATAAAACTAAACATAACAAAAACAAGCATGAAACACTCAATGACCAAGATTAACCAGATTACGTAAAATAAATGTAGTCCGTTTACATTTCCGTCTGGAAGCTGCTACTTCAATATCATAATTTAAATCAAATTATGCCTATGGACGTGTGTAACACCAGAGGAGTTACACACGTCTTCAATCCACAATCCTATACTCACAGGTAGTGTGGAACCTCTTAGCCTTAGGAGGGACTTTGCTTCGCTATGTGTGTTCTACCGCCTATACAATGGTTTGTGTTCAGATGAATTGTTTGATATGATGCCCACAGCTACATTTCTATCATCGCACCTCTCTCTCATAGGCAGGGAATTCATCCTCACACATTGCGAACTGAGAAGGTGCGCACTGTGCGGTATGAAAGAAACTTCATCCCACGCACACTTAAGATGTGGAATGACCTCCCTGCTGCGGTTTTCCCAAGCATCTACAATATGGGGTTCTTCAAAAGGAGCATCAGAAGGTTTCTTCATGGTCGGCAGCGCGAGTGTAACATCCCTGGTGTTGCATACGTCCATAGGCCACGGTAACCACTTTCCATCAGGTGGGCCGTGTGCTTGTCTGCCACCAAAGTGGTATAAAAAAAAAGTCACACTCACACTCGAGCTGCCGAGCCTGTAAGCACAGTTTCTTTTCCGTAAGTGTAGAAGACAAATCAGGACGAGCCTTTAGTCTTCCCACTGACAGCACCAACTTTTCAGTGAGCTCTGGCTACCCTACTCACCGCCGGGAAAACAACAAAACAGTTCTGCTGTTTCGTAGATAGGCTGAAAGCCGACCTCTCCTGAGTTTGGCAAAGACTCGGAGGCGAGTAGTAAAAAAAGCTGACGGTCGCTAATTCAATAAAAAATACCTAATGTACGAGATATTATGTAAGATATTATTATCTGTGAATGAAAGAGATTTCCGTCCAATTGAGCAGTCCGACTGGGGGAGTACCTCCGCCCTACAGAATATCGCGGCTATAATAACCTCGTGTTGTATTCCCGGCGGTGAGTTGGGTATCCAGAGCTCACAGGAGGGTTTTTGTGCTGTCATTGGAAAGCTTGTCCTGCTTTGTCTTTTACACTGACGGCACAGAAACTCTCAATGCTTGTAGGTTTGGCAGCATGAGTGTGACTCTCCTGGTTTTGCCCGCGTCCGTAGGCCACGGTGGCCACTTTCCGTCAGGTGGGCCGTGTGCTTGTCTGCCACCTAAGTGGTATAAAAAAAAGAAAAAATTATAAGAACCTGAAGGCACAAGCTGTAATAAGTTTCCATACTCTGTTCATCTCTATTACTCCGTGTGTCGAAGTAGCGGTCCTGCGGTGAGAAGACGGCAACTCGAGATGGTTCGCGGTATACAATTACACTTCTCATGTAATAAGATATACCAGCTATACCGCGCGGCTTCACCTAGGTTATCGCACCGCTCGTGTAGGTAGCAAGATTTTATTTTGTCACTTTTTTGTTTTAAATAGGACACGCCAACTTGACCTAACCTCGCCTGATGGTAAGCTAAAGGCAAAGTCTCAGGAAAGAGGGTCACCATTGCAGACACTAAGTACTAGCTGGCCCTACCCGGCTACGCCCGTGACAGTGAACCCATAAACAGTAAAATGCCCGTAATTGTGTAGTGTCCTTAGTAATCAGATTCTTAATAATACTACTTACATACATATAATCACGCCTTTATCACAGGTTAGGCTAAGATGAATTAACACCCACATTTCACCAATAACGTAACCTTACGTAACCCTAAACTGAAACTATGACCTTTAGTTATTTTTAATTCCCAAAATCTACTCGTTTAAGTATTACATAAAATCTTTATTAACTTCATTTTAACCTACCTTAATATTAATAATAGTTAATAATACTTCTCTACTTAATATTTCTAAGCTTAGCCATAGTTCCTGTTGAATACCTAGTTCAAGTCTAAATAGCAAAATTATATTTTGTGTAGTAAGTATTTTAAATCAAAATCGACAATATTCGGACTTCAGACGGGCTACCATATCTTTGTAGCGTAAACAGATTTATTACAATTATTATTTAACCCTCCTCCCCCTTGTCAGCAAAAGTAAGCAGAATTCTTACCCCCCTTCCCTTACGCTTAAGTAAACATTGGTACCTATATGCATATTTTTTTTCATGTTTGTTTTTTAGGTTATGTTCGGGTAAAGTATGTTATATTATGTGTGGAAAAGTAAATAACTACAGCTTACATACCTAATCATTATCTAGACCTCTCACCCCATGTCGCCAAAAATAAGCAATGCAAAGACACCCTCCCCCATCCCCTTTAAATCTTACGTAAAACTTGAATGGTGCCATATGTCTAAAGATAAGTACTGACATATATTATAATAAACACCTCAACAAAGTCTAGGGAACAAGATGACCCCAATTATTTTTTTTCGTGTAAATCTTGTTTTGCAAATAACTGGCAGCAAATAAATAAAAATAGAATAAAGTAGATTACAGAGTTGTTCGAAATTTAAAAATAAATTTAAATAAGTAATGATTTTCGAATATGGAGGGAAAACTTTTAAAAGTGTTTGATTGTGCAGTTTCTCTGAGGCAAAATAAAAATTATTTTTTTTGATTGTAAATAACGTTTATTATCAATAATACGTCTTTTACGTATGGTTTGTGCATTTTTGTGACTGTAGTCATCATGTCACGTCGTCATTTAAGTCACGAAGAGATGTTAAGGGCTGTTGGTATGCTGCAAGCTGGACGAACTCAACGCGACGTAGCGGATGCTGTCAACACCCAACCAAGCGTAATTTGCAGATTATGGGCACGCTACAGGTCTACAGGGGATGTTGCCGAACGTCACAGGGGACGAAATAGGGTTACTACCCCGCGACAAGATCTTTTCTTGCAAAATTCCGCAAGGCGGCAACCCACGATTACTGCTCGTCAGTTGGTCGCAGGCCTCCAGTCTCAGCATCAAGTGGTTATTAGCGATCAAACTGTCAGAACAAGACTACACGAAGCCAATCTTTATGCTCGCAGACCGCTTAGGGTTCCAGCTCTTCGACGTGGAAATCGAGGTCGTCGCTAATTGTGGGCTAACGCACATTTACAGTGGACCGACCATCAATGGGCACGGGTTCTGTTTTCCGACGAATCTTGCTTCGGTTTTCATCCTGATTCGAGAAGAGTGCGTATATGGCGAGTTCCTGGACGTCGGAGTCGTCTCCAGAATCCGCAAGAAGTTCATCCTTACCAAGGTGGAACAATCATGGTATGGGCTGGAATTCGCCTTGGTGGAAGGACCGACCTCGTTTGGATACGGGGCAATTTGAATGCAAACCAATACATTCAGGAGGTTATACACCCCATGGTAATCCCTCATCGACAGCAGTTCGGTCAAGATTTTATGTTCATGCAAGATAATTCACGGTCACACACCGCGAGGGTAGTGGTCAATGCGTTAAGCGAGCACAATATGACGACGTTGGAATGGCCTGCTCAGTCTGCCGACCTCAATCCCATAGAGCATGCCTGGGGTTTGCTTGGGAGAAGAGCTTTCAGTGATTCTTTGGAAAATCTGAACACTGAAGAACAACTTTTTTTACACCTTCGCAGTGTATGGAGCCATATTCCACAGACGATGATTGACAATCTCATACTAAGTATGCCACGCCGTTGTCGAGCTGTTGCTAATGCTTTAGGAGGTCCTACAGATTATTAAAAACGTTTAAAGTACGGCTAATTACTGTATTTCTTACTACCTCGTTATTTTTGTGCCTAATCATAGAAGGTTGTAATACTCAATATTGGCACTATTCAATTCTTTCTTAAAAAAAAAAAAAATTGGTATGAAAATGTTTTTATTAAAATTAAAATTAAAAACGGTATAAAAATACCCTTCTATTGATATAAAACACTCACTATTACAAGAAAAGGTTTTTAAATAAAAACTAGAAATGTCCTTGTTCCCTAGACTTTGTTGATGTGTGTAGCTGAAAATTGACGAGGATGTAGCTTAGAACCAGGAGACGGACATAGGACACGGACATAGGACACGGACATAGGATCCGGACATAGGACACGGACATAGGACACGGACATAGGACACGGACATAGGACACGGACATAGGACACGGACATCGGACACGGACATCGGACACGGACATAGGACACGGACATAGGACACGGACATAGGACACGGACATAGGACACGGACATAGGACACGGACATAGGACACGGACATAGGACACGGACATAGGACACGGACATAGGACACGGACATAGGACACGGACATAGGACACGGACATAGGACACGGACATAGGACACGGACATAGGACACGGACATAGGACACGGACATAGGACACTTTTCATTCCGTTCGACTTCGTTATAAAACCTCAAAAAGAACAAGTCACTATAAAATGTGACATAACAAAAAGCAACTGACCTGGAATATCAATCAGCCCACTGCAGTCCACTGCTGGACATAGGCCTCTCCCAATGTGCGCCATTTTCTCCGATCCTCCGCCTTCCGCATCCAGTCTGTCCCAGCCACCTTTTTCAGGTCGTCAGTCCATCTGGCTAGGGGGCGTCCTACCTTTCGTTTACCTTCTCGCGGTCTCCACTCTAGGACTCGTTTGCTCCAACGGCCATCGGTCCTTCGGCAAACGTGGCCAGCCCACTGCCATTTTAACTTGCTTATTTTGTGGCCTATGTCGGTAACTTTGGTTCTCTGTCGAACAACCTCGTTCCGAATTTTATCCTTCAGAGAAACTCCAAGCATAGCTCGCTCCATAGCCCGCTGCGCGACTTTTAAGCTATGGACCAGCCCCACTGTAAGTGTCCACGTTTCGGCACCGTAAGTCATAACAGGTAGGACGCACTGTTCAAAGACCTTTGTTTTGAGGCATTGCGGTAGGGGTGAAGAGAAAACTCGACGTAGTTTGCGAAATGCTGCCCAACCCAGCTGGATTCTTCTGGCTAGTTCTTTCTCGAAGTTGTTTTTACCGAGCTGGATAACCTGCCCCAGGTAGACATATTTTTGAACAACTTCGAGTGTCGCCCCTTCGATGGCAATCGGTCTCGGTGCAACATGTTCGTTGAACATAATTTTGGTTTTATCCAAGTTTACACCAAGGCCGACGCGTCGAGAAGCTCCATCTAGCCTATGCAGCATTTCGCCCAGTTGTTCCAACGATTCCGCTACTATGACGATGTCGTCGGCGAACCGAAGATGTGAGATGTACTCACCGTTAATGTTTATACCCTGCCCAGTCCAATCCAGAGTTTTGAAGACGTCCTCCAACGCGTTGGTGAATAGTTTGGGGGATATAACATCTCCCTGTCTCACTCCACGTTGGAGGCTAATAGGTTTCGTCTTCTGGTCTTGGAGCTGGACGGACATTGTGGCAGTGTCATACAAGCATCTCAGCACCTCGATGTATCGCCAATCGACACGACACCGCTGTAGGGCATCCAGAACTGCCCAGGTTTCGATGGAGTCGAAGGCTTTTTCGTAGTCCACAAACGCCATACACAGCGGCTGATTGTATTCTTGGGCCTTTTCTACAATCTGCCGAACAGTATGGATGTGGTCCACGGTGCTATAACCTTTTCGAAACCCGGCTTGCTCCGGTGGTTGGAACTCGTCGAGCTTACCCGCAAGACGATTTGTGACGACTCTCGAGAACAGCTTGTAGACATGACTCAGGAGTGAGATGGGCCTGTAGTTCTTCAGCAAGGTCTTATCTCCTTTTTTGAAGAACAGTATCACCGCACTCCCGCTCCATGCCTTAGGTGTTAGACCTTGTAGGATGACGGAATTAAAGAGGCTTGCTAGCTCTTTCAGGATTGGAGTTCCGCCTGCTTTCAGGAGCTCAGTAGTAATACCGTCATCACCTGGGCACCTGTTGTTTTTCAGTTGTCTGAGAGCCGCCTCCAACTCGCACTGCTCGATATCGGGTATCTCCTCGGTGTAATGGCGCGTGAGTGGGGCTCTGTGGTCTTCATCGCTGTGTCCCGTAGGTTTACTCGTCCGTGATGCATATAGCTGTCCATAGAACTTTTCGATCTCATCGAGAATCTCGAACCTTGAGGCAGTCATTTTACCATCCGCAGTTTTAAGTTTCGTCAGATGGGGCCTCCCCAACTGCTGAGCGAACACTTTCGACCCCCTATTTCGCTCAATCGCCTCCTGGACGATATGGGTGTTGTAGCGTCGGAGGTCGCGTCTAATCAGCTTTTTAATTTGTTGGTTTAAGGCTCTCTCATCTGACGAAGACGACGGTGTGGATGACTTCTCACGTCTCTTTCTCATAAGTTCGAGAGTCTCAGGAGAGAGCTTGGACTCCCGCTGTTTGCGTTTCCCGGGAAAGAACTTTCGAGACACTTCCTGCAATGTTTTGACCACTGTGTCGGTTTTCTCGTCAATGCCGTTTGTGGTTTCCAGTGTTGCGAAACGATTTTGAAGTTCCAATTGGAACTTTTCGGACCCTAGAGTGACTTGGAGTGGCGTAGGTCGGAGAGTAGACCGTATCATTCGGAATCTTTCAGCCTTGATGTTAATATTTAGAGAGCCTCGGACAAGTCTGTGATCGCTTCCGGTTTTAAACTTGTTGATCACAGAGACGTCTCTAAATATGTGCTTACTGTCCGTTATCAAAAAGTCTATCTCGTTTCTTATCACAGAGTCCCGACGTTGCCAAGTCCACTTCCTGTGGGGCTTTTTCTTAAAGAAACTATTCATTAAGAAGAGCCCCTGCGCCTCGAGGAAGTTGACTAGCATTTGTCCCCTGTGATTTCTGCGCCCCACTCCATAAGGTCCGATTTTCGTCTCACCGCGTTCTTGTATTCCCACTTTAGCATTGAAGTCCCCCATAACAACGTTGTAAGTGGCCTTGGCGGTGTGATTCATTGCCTTAGCAATATCTTCATATACGGCCTCGGCACTTTCGTCGGGGTGAAGCGAGGTCGGCGCATATACCTGTATCACCTTCAGCGAACGACTGTTCGTGATTTTTACGATAAGGTACGCTACCCTGTTCGACACACTACCGATTTCAACAACGCTGCTAATGAGATCCTTTTTTACCAGAAAACCGACACCTCCCTGGGAGAGCCGTTCACCTTCTCTGAAGTAGAACAGGTCGCCTGACTCAGTGGTTGTCGTGTCCTCCCCCTGTCTTCGGATCTCGGACAACCCTAATATATGCCAATTTATGCGACCTAGTTCTACCTCTAGTTCCGCGAGGTGCCTGTCCAGACGAAGTGTACTGCAATTGTACGTTGCCAGTAGTAGTCGCCGTTTTCGGTAGCCTCCCGTAGCCCGGAGATTCTTCGCACCCCCCGTCCCGCCGTTACCCGAACCGCTACCTTGGCTGGGAATAGCGGGACCGCCGGGAACTGGGGGCCTTTTGTTGTGGCGTCTATTCATTTTGGGAGGGTTTAGCCTACTATTGCCACGCTGGCCAGACGGGTTGGCAACGGGTTTGTTCTCGAGTTTTCCTTCTCTCAGGTCTTTCTGACCTGGAATAACAAAACGCAAATAACACCTAAACGTAATTTTGTCTGTGGTTAAATATAGGTAGGTTCGTTATAGGGTATAGACTAAGAATGGATTTTACGAAACACCACCCCTAAGGGGGTAAAATGGGTCGTGTACGAAGTCGCGGGCGGCCGCTAGTATACTTACTTATATTATAAAGGTTCGGAGTCCATACATATAACATTGATTAAGAAAGAAAAAATTGAATCGTACCAGGCGGGATTCGAACCCGCTATCTTTCCCTCACAGGGAGAACGCTCTGACCAGTAAACCACCGAACCTTCGCCTGAAACCATACAAATTTCTCTAAACATATATCCGTGTAACGGCGACGGATAAGTGCCATTTACCGACATTCGTATGAACTATCGGAACCAGTGAATGATGTTGCAATCGTTTTTAAACATTTGTATCAAAATAATCGGGATATTTACAATGTTGCATTATTTCGAATTTCCGATCATGGTGCTTGCAACAGCGTCGAAATATCGGAAACTCGAAACAATGCAACATGGTAAATATCCCGATTATTTTGAAACTGATGCGAATGACCAGATATATATATATATACAAATATATAAACTCATGCGTAAATCCCCGAAGGGGTAGGCAGAGGTGATAGCACCCACATTTCACCAGTTTATGTTTAGGTCCCAATGCGAATGCGAAGCCTATTACCATTAACCGAGCACTTATAAACCTGCGATAAATACACACATAACTTCGAAAAGCATCGAAAAGTCATTGGTGTGTGCCATGGTAAAACCTGGGATCGATCCCGAGACCTCGTTTCAGCAGTCCATTACCCATACCACTAGGCTACCGCGGTTAACTATAATGGTAGTTTAAATATCTATATTTTTAAACATTGATTTTTGATGACTACGCTCAAACTATTGAATTAAATTTTGAAGTACTTAGTCCAAATATTCAAATCGATTATTGAAAATTTCATTCGACGTATAATAATAATTGAAATATTGCTTTTTATTCGCAGCTAGCCTCACAAAACAGTCGCCGCCGGAGTGTCGAACACCTGCGCAGGTTGGCTCGGGAACTCCGCGCCGTAAGGGCCTGTCGGGACGACGCATTGGGAGAACGCAGGGCCCTCCTCACTCAGAGGAATGCTGTGAGGGACAGGTGTGTTCGACTGAGGAGATACATTGTCCAGGTATATATTCTTGAACGTTTATTTTGAAATGAAAACCACTTTAGGAGTAAAATAAAAATTGAGTGAACATAAATCGTGAAACTCGTCTAAAGGCCACGGTAACCACTTCCCATCAGGTTGTCTGTGTCGTGTCTACCACTGAAGTGGTATATAAAAAACTCAGGTCATCATCATACGTTGAAATGGATGGTGTCTACGCTTGGATCAATCTGACGTCACGACGATACAACTCTCTAAGCTCACCACACCTACTGACAATTGAAAGACGCAGGGGTTGGGAAGTCAGAAGGCAGTTGCTCCCATAAAATGAAATGATATAATATAATAATAATAATATAATATAATGTTTATTTCAGAAATTCTTCCATATTTGTTAGTTAAACTTACAACTAATGTTAGTAGGTAAAAATACAATTAAATAGTTTGGGTGCGCGACCCCGATCTGGGGACTGTCATACTTTATTGCATGTAGTTTTATCCACCGCCCCAGGATCGGGGAGTTCCACCGATCGACCAACGCTCTAAGGATGGTATTGGGACTGCCGCGGGTAGGTATGGGGTAAGAGTGAGACGCTTCTTTTGCGCCTGATCGCCGAAAAACTGTCTACGTTTGCCTCGGCAAACATGGCAAATGCGCTATAAAAACGCGGCAGTCTCATCAGCTCCCGGAACGCGTTGTTGTATTGAATACGTAGATCGCTGTATGCCCTCTGCGTAAAGCCGGTATGCACGGTAAAAAATTGCTATACGAATATAATATTATTGTTGATATTTCTCATTTCAGATTCTCCAAGACCGCTCAGACAACTCCGAAATTCCATCCATAGATGTAGAAAGAACTAAAATAGAATCTCCGAAAGCTCCGCCGAAAATCGTCACAGTCACCGAAACAAAAACACCTCTATTACCGGAATGTTTCGAAAACACAGTTGAAAATTCCGAAACAAAAATTTTGGGAAACTCCGATTTAAAAAATTTTGCAACTTCGGACTCGGAAGATTTTGCAATATCAGACTCAAAAAATGTTGCAATTTCAGACTCTAAAAATATTACAACTGCAGAACCGAAAATTTTTGTAAAAACCGAACCGAAATTTTCAGGAAACACGGACACAAAAAAATTCGAAAATACAGATTTCAATATTTTCGACAATAACGAGACGAAAATTTTCGGAAACGGCACAAAAAATATATTCGAATGTCGAATCGATAAATTAGTTCAACAGAGTGTGAACCACATTTTCAAGAACGATTCGGAAAAAAAGAAAGTTTTTGCAAAAACAGTTTTTATTTCGAACGAAAAATTAAGTTCGGAAATCAAGTCTATGGTGCTGTGTGAGAGCGAGATGAAGATATTAGAGAGTGACAACGGTGTTCTGAATTTATCTCTGAAGGAGGGTAGGAGAAAAAGCCATGGTCGGAAGCAGTTAGCGCCGCGGAGGATCGCTTACGTATACTCAGATGCCAATGGTGAGTTCTTTTTTTGAAGAAAACTAGCTGTAGCCCGCGGCTCCGCCCTGGGGGCTGTCGTGATTTCTGACAAAATTTATAATTATCAAACTTTCAACCAAGTTCAAGTATGACGTAAGCCCTAAAGGGGGGGGGGAATCTTTGTAATGTTGATTTTTGATGACACAGGGGTTGGGGGTTCTAGATAATGATTACGTAAGCAGTAGTTATTTACTTTATCACACACAATATGCATGCAGCATTTCCCATACATTACCCTAAAAAAAACATGAATAGAAATATAAACACCTCAACAAAGTCTAGGGAACAAGATGACCCCAATTTTTTTTTTCTTGTAAATCTTGTTTTGCAAATAACTGGCAGCAAATAAATAAAAATAGAATAAAGTAGATTACAGAGTTGTTCGAAATTTAAAAATAAATTTTAATAAGTAATGATTTTCGAATATGGAGGGAAAACTTTTAAAAGTGTTTGATTGTGCAGTTTCTCTGAGGCAAAATAAAAATTATTTTCTTTGATTGTAAATAACGTTTATTATCAATAATACGTCTTTTACGTATGGTTTGTGCATTTTTGTGACTGTAGTCATCATGTCACGTCGTAATTTAAGTCGCGAAGAGATGTTAAGGGCTGTTGGTATGCTGCAAGCTGGACGAACTCAACGCGACGTAGCGGATGCTGTCAACACCCAACCAAGCGTAATTTGCAGATTATGAGCACGCTACAGGCCTACAGGGGATATTGCCGAACGTCACAGGAGACGAAATAGGGTTACTACCCCGCGACAAGATCGTTTCTTGCAAAATTCCGCAAGGCGGCAACCCACGATTACTGCTCGTCGGTTAGTCGCAGGCCTCCAGTCTCAGCATCAAGTGGTTATAAGCGATCAAACTGTCAGGAGAAGACTACATGAAGCCAATCTTCACGCTCGCAGACCGCTTAGGGTTCCAGCTCTTCGACGTGGAAATCGAGGTCGTCGCTTATTGTGGGCTATCGTACATTTACAGTGGACCGACCATCAATGGGCACGGGTTCTGTTTTCCGTCGAATCTCGCTTCGGTTTTCATCCTGATTCGAGAAGAGTGCGTATATGGCGAGTTCCTGGACGTTGGAGTCGTCTCCAGAATCCGCAAGAAGTTCATCCTTACCAAGGTGGAACAATCATGGTATGGGCTGGAATTCGCCTTGGTGGAAGGACCGACCTCGTTTGGATACGGGGCAATTTAAATGCAAACCAATACATTCAGGAGGTTATACACCCCATGGTAATCCCTCATCGACAGCAGTTCCGTCAACATTTTATGTTCATGCAAGATAATGCACGGTCACACACCGCACGGGTAGTGGTCAATGCGTTAAGCGAGCACAATATTGCGACGTTGGAATGGCCTGCTCAGTCTGCCGACCTCAATCCCATAGAGCATGCCTGGGAATTGCTTGGGAGAAGAGCTTTCAGTGATTCTTTGGAAAATCTGAACACTGAAGAACAACTTTTTTTACACCTTCGCAGTGTATGGAGCCATATTCCACAGACGATGTTTGACAATCTCATACTAAGTATGCCACGCCGTTGTCGAGCTGTTGCTAATGCTTTAGGAGGTCCTACAGATTATTAAAAACGTTTAAAGTACGGTTAATTACTGTATTTCTTACTACCTCGTTATTTTTGTGCCTAATCATAGAAGGTTGTAATACTCAACATTGGCACTGTTCAATTCTTTCTTAAAAAAAAAAAAATTGATATGAGAATGTTTTTATTAAAATTAAAATTAAAAACGGTATAAAAATACCCTTCTATTGATATAAAACACTCACTATTACAAGAAAGGGTTTTTAAATAAAAACTAGAAATGTCCTTGTTCCCTAGACTTTGTTGATGTGTGTACATATGAGTACCAATGATTACGTAAGCATATTAAGAGTATTGCTCACTTTTGTTGACAAGGCGGAAATAATTGTTAATACTTAACCATAGACAAAATTACGTTTAGCTGTCATTTGCGTTTTGTTATTCCAAGTCAGATGCGTTTTTGTTATATCAAATTTTCTTGTGACTGCCTCCGGGGATAAAGGCGTGATTATATATATGTATGAATATGTACATTTGCAATGGTCTGGGTGTTTCTATGTATAATATGTATGTATTTACAAAACAAAAGTATCTAAGTATATTTATTCGCATTCTAGATGACACCCCTGGTGTTGCATAAGTCCATAGGCCACGGTAACCGCTTCCCATCAGGTGGGCCGTGTGCTTGTCTGCCAACTTAGTGGTATAAAAAAAAAAAAAAAATTGCATAACACAAGCTAGTTAAGCTATGCTTACCATGGGTCTAGATAGCATTGTGTAAATTATTTTAATGAGTGATATTCTCGTAAACTTAAGAAAGTATAAGCGTCCTATACACCTGAAAAAGGCCCAAAAAAGTAGGCTAAGTAAAAGAGTCCCTTTCCATTCACACCTGAAAAAAGTAAAAACTATTTTTTTTTAATTTACAGAAGGAGTCCTCGATCTAAAAATCAATAAAGACACCCAGTGACTTCATATATTACAAATATAGTTCTAAGTTCATTATACATTTATATACAGACCAAAAATATAGTTTTATATAAGAATATAATGTATAAATTGTTACATCGTATGTAACAATTCGCGTGAAACGCTAGACTTGGGCCCTTATTCTTAAAAAAAGGTTATCGTTGTGTCTCTTTCTAATAACTATGAAAAGAAAGAGAGAATTGTTCTACCCAATTGTGGTTTTTAAACATGTAAATAAACTATCCAATGTCTCACTCAAAGGTCAGCCAATATGAGGAACACCTGGAACAAACAGACTGAAAGAAAGATTGATAAAATTTTAAAACTGAAATATTAGGTCTTTACCTATGAAATTGCCGAAATTTTCTTACAGATTCATGAGTTCATTATTCCTGTAATTTAATAGCTATTTCCATTATTTATATTCTGTTTGAAAGTTGATTTCAAGATTTTACAACTCTGTATTAAATTTTATTTTTATTGGCCGCTTGATAAATTAAATTCGATCTTCAAAAACAGTACTTCCTAAATGCTATCCATTGTGATGATAAATTTCGTATAATTTTTATACAGCTGTTACTTTTCAAAAATGTAATAAAAGTGTTTGTTAGCTTAATGTTGTCTCATTCATAATCAAAAAAAAAAATTGTATTAGTCTATTCCTAAAAAAAATGCAAAAATGTTAGTACTGAAAATTGAGATTCATCAAAAAAAAAACGGCAATTACATATGTAACGACCTATTATTTTACTTGCACTACGAAAAATAACATTACAAACAAAGTAAACACAATATTTTGGTATACCTACATCTCTTTCTTATGTTTTTCGTAAGAAAAAGACGCAAATAGAATCAGAGCCCATCTCTTTGTTATATATATGTCATTTAGTTATAAGTCTAATTATTATTCTTTAAATTATATTCTTCTGTTATAAACCTTTTTGTAGAAAAGTTGTTATAGAGAACGAAAATATACCTTTTTTTTATCGTGCGAAAAATCCCTCCGGATACCCCTCACCAGAGCCGGTGGGAGAGGTTATGTCGGACTCAAACCGACTAAAACGCACGCCGTCTGAGGGTCGCAAGGTGCCGGAGGTGTGATTGCCGGAGGCATATCTCTCTCACCCCGGCTAAACGAAAATGTACCTGGAAAATATTCGTTTGATAAAGCATTTATGGTGTTTTGCACTTAGTTACATTGTAGTTATATTAATGTAATTTGGTAAAACAGAAGTAAATAATTGTATAAAAAAATACATTACAAAAAAAAATCCCCAACAATGTAACATTTTGGTATAAAAATGTGTCACTAAGTTACATAACAATAAAATTTCTAAATAATGTAACAATTTTTATAAAAAATGACATTTTTTATAACAAATAATATAAAAAAATGAAAATAATGTTACATTTTAGTGTAAAAAAGTTTGATACAGGTAGCTTAGTAGTTAAGGATTCGGCCTTGAGATCGAGAGATTTCGGGTTCGAATCCTAGTCATTACACTACTGACGTGAACCCACTCCTAACACAAGCAATTTAGCTAAGTTGGGAGGGGTTAGCGGGAATATTAGCAATTTTGTTTACTAATATTCTTAAAAAATATTTAAAAAAAAACCTTAACAATGTAACTATCAACTTAGGTTTACTAATGTTTGGCAAAAACGTTCACCAAAGTGTCACATGCCAAAGTATGTTTTCCAAATTTTCATTTGGCAAAAAAACATTCATTTTTTTCAACACTTTTCGCAATTTTACAGTTAGCAATACTACTTTTGGCAATTTATTATTTAACAAATAATTACATGGCAGAGAGTTTTGGCGCCAACGTGAAGAATGACGCATCGCGGTATTTTTTTATTTTCCAAAATTGGTGTGAATTCGAGATGTTATGTATAAAAATGGTGGATTTTTAGATATAATATCTTTGACAACGCACACAAGTGTGGAAAGTGGCAAATTACAGTGAATTGTGACTTTTCGTGTTGGTTCCAAATCTCCCTAGGGAGTAAAGTCCCCACAACTTTACTGAGGACCGTAACTTGAAAAAATCGACTTTGGCGTCTCGCCATTAATAATTCTAAAGACATTTATATATATACTTATATTGCTACTACTATATTACTTGACATTGGCATATATCAATTACTTGCCAAAAAGGAGAAAAAAAATAATTACATGGCAATATTTCATTTCACCAAGTATTAGGTAGTCAAATATGGTTTGGCATAACATATGGACAAATAATTTACAGGTAACAACTTCTATAATAATTATATTGCTATTATACAAATCAATTCTGTCGCTTCGCCGGCCGCTGCCGCGGCACGCTCGCTTCGCTCGCTCGACTCGCGCTCTGTTGGGGCCACAGTTCTAACCTAACCCACTTTTCTGGCAGTTCCTGTCTAGCCTACGTAACTTATATGAAATTAATGTAAACTTTATTTATAATTGCGAACGAACTTACTTTTGGAATATATTTTTTTTTACAAAATAAAGCATTTGACTTAATAACAATTGACCAAGTAAAAAGTTGCCAAATGAATATTTGACGAAGTGATTGAAATGCGAAATATAAATTTGCTAAAGAGTCTTTTGGGAAATGAAACTATGCGATAAGTTTTTTGCGAAGTGAAATTTGACGAAACATATTTTGCCAAACGGCAGGATTCCAGCAACTTAATGTAAAAAGGTACTTTTATAATATTGTAACTATTTGTAGTTAAAATGACCAACTAGTTACATAAAGTAAATACAAAGTAACTAAATGCAACACATGGAGGGGATATGTATATATCCTCACCTAACACCGCGCTCACCAACCCGTTTGCCAAGCGTGGCGAGTATGGCAAAACCTCCAAATAGACACACAGAAAAAGACCAGGGATATGTATATTGTATACTTTACTCTAACTATATCAAGTTTAAAGTTTTCTGTTCTACTCTTATTGTCAACAGCGTTATGTTATAAAACTACTGATCGAAACAAACATAAATTATACGTTATTATGTATTACTCGTTATATTTTGGACTTAGTTTTTATTACCAAAATCTTGACGTATTAATGTGGCGAAAAAAATAATTTAATTACAGGTGAAAGGAATGTATGTAAATGTTATTTAGTGTCTGTAATGGTGAACCTCTTTCCTGAGACTTTACCTTTAGCTTACCATCAGGCGAGGTGACGTCAAGTTGGCGTGTTCTAGATGAAAAAAATGTATGGGTGTTTTTTTTATACCACTTGGTTGCACATCACACTCGCGCTGCCAACCCTGTAAACAAGAGTTTCTGTGCTGTCACTGTAAAAGACAAAGCAGGACAAGTTTTTGGTCTTCCCATTGACAGCACAAAATCTCTCCAGTGAGCTCTGGCTACCCTACTCACCGCTGGGAACACGCGGTATTCTGTAGGGCGGAGGCACTTCCCCAGTCGGACTGCTCAATTGGGCGGAAATACCGATACACAGATGAAAGGAATGTATGTATATAAATGTTACTTAGTGTCTGTAAAGGTGACCCTCTTTCCTGAGACTTTACTTTTAGCTTACCATCAGGCGAGGTGAAGTCAAGTTAACGTGTCCTAGATAAAAAAAAATGTATGGGGGTGTTAAAAAAGTTTTTTTTTTCGCCAATTTAATACTTTCAGACGATTTTGTGTCCAAAATCATTGTGTATAAGTATGATCACAATCGATCCAGCATTTTAAGAGTTACAACATCACAAGAAAAATTCTCATTATCATTATTGGATATTATATGAAACACGAAAGTTTAAAGTTAGCTATGAATATTGGGAGAAGCCTATGTCCAGCAATGGACTGTAATAGCCTAATTGATTGATATTATAAAAACTTCGGATTCGTATCTAGGGATATTTTACATACGAAACATAACATAAACTCACGCCTAAATCCCCGAAGATGTAGGCAGAGGTGCTAGCACCCACATTTCGCCAGTTTGCAGTTTGTATCACAGTTTTATAAGTACCCCGGTTAACCTATTACATTAAGACCTAAACATACGAAAGGAACCTACGAAATTAGGCATAGTTAAATTTCTATATGCAGAAGAAGCCTAAAAAATTACAATTTTAAATAAAATCTCTAAAATTATACAAACGATTTTTTATATATTATGTGTTTAAAAAACACTAAGTATTAATATTTACATAATGTACACGGAAGTTATTTAAAGTATTTAAAAAAGAAAAAACTGTATATACCTAAACAATACTGCAGGTTCAGGCGTCAAAGAATGCCTCCTCATCGACGTCAACCGGGAGGGTGGCCAGAATTAATGTAAATAAAATTTTAGTAATCATTCGTTATTGGGATAGAGCTTCGATGTCGCCATCTTTGAAGGTAAAATGGCAGTCGCTTTACGTATTCAGACTGACAGCAGACTCCCAGCTGAGTTGGGTGGCTCTGAAAATGAAGATATATTCAGATTTTTAATGTCTGTCTCGCTCGCACCTATTGTTTTTAGGGATGTTTATAGCCCAGGTGTTAACAGCCGTACTATAGATTTAGACATCATTAAAAGTACTTCAAAATACAATTGATATACAAGAGAGTATTTTTAATACGGGACAGCATCTGAGAATGCAGTTCATAGTATCTCAAAAACTAAGGGAAGGTCACCTTAAATAATTTTGCTGTAACTACAATGGTTAAGATACTTACCTTTACTGCCCCGTTTCAGAAATACATCCAGTATAAGAAATTTCAATTATTTTCCGTTATATCAGTTATTTCCGTTATTTCCGTTATATGATTTGTAATTTCAGTTATTTTCCGTCCTTACTGGGGGTCCAAATTATACATGTAAATATACTTTTCTTGACTGACAGACTGGTTGACTTAGGTTGAAAAGTGAATGCTCAGACGGGACTCAAACAGCGGTCTGTTCCTTACAGGGGCAATGCTCTGATTACTGAGCTACCGAGCCGTGATTTGAGTATTTGAAATTCTCCTATACAACAATCTTAGGGCGACAGTGGGAGCCATCTACCGATAGTCATACGAATTATGGAAAACAATTTAAGGAACAATGTTACAATTTTTTTTATGTTCCGTGCCTCAAAAGAACTAAAAGGAATCCTTATAGAATCACTCCATCAGATGAATGATGAAGTCTTTTTCTCAGGAATGTGTGTCTCAAATTGAAATTCATACCACATACTCAGATCTATAACGTCTTGAAACTGTGTAAAATTCAAAATTCTAAGTCAACGCAATCAAAATATATTGCAGTTTTTGTACAATAAATTTTAATAAACATAATCCAATTTGGTACGGAACCCTCGGAGCGCGAATCCCACTTGCAAGTCCAAATCTTCTACGCATGACCACACTAATGTACGTATTTGTATTAAAATGGTCATAAACCCAACAATACTTCGATCTTATTCATTTTCACTTAAATTTTGAGGAGTTCCCTGCTTTATCTCGATAGTTCAAGGTTTAATATAAATAAAATTTATATGGGACCAACTGGGGACTAAGCTAAACCCAATGCAAAAATAATATTTAAAATTGATTTATAAACAACGAAAATATCGGTGGACATAGAACCTCCTTTTTGAATTCGTTCGGTACTATAAAAAAAAAACATTTGATTGACTGTCTTGACGTATTTTTTGGCGGGAAATTAATATAATTCCCAATCATTGCTAGCCTTAAAATTTATGTAAAAAAATACAGGGATATATATATCTGGCGTAGTTAGTATATTAAAAATATAAAATTGTTATAAACATAGAAAAATATATATGTATAAAATATATTTAAAATTATATACCAGGTGTGTTATGTATTTAAAACCAATGACTTAAGTATGTATATACTAGACAAGCTGTTTAGAACAAAAATTATGTCATGGTATACCTTGGGACACATATCTTGGATTGTTTTGTAATAATATAATCTATGATTGGTGAATTTCAGCTCGTCTGCCGCCCTAGCACCATATGCTATTTTCAAAAGACAAATAACGCGATTGATCCGAGGTATATCTGAATAAGCCGGGAAATTCAAATTTCGAATTTCGAACGGGGCGCTTAATATTGAACTCCGAACTATTAGACGAATAACTAAAAAAAAATACGGCAGCACTGGCATATTGTTTCTTAAATTTTCACACACCGATAAAGAGAAAACGTGAAAAACCAGCGTGTCAAAACTGCCATCGTAGTTTGCCGCAACTATAGTTTCTGCGTCACGTTCCAAATTCGAAATTAGCTATGATTCGTTAATTTACTTGGATTTTGATAACTATCTGTATAACATAGCGCGCCTTTTTGTATCTGTTATCAGTATGACAGATATAAAAAGATATCGATGTTCTAACGAATCTGTGCAATGGCTTAAATTAAAACTAACAGTTGTCAAATGTATACTGTTTATACTGCAAAATCAATTTATCACGATTTGAAATTATTGAAGGGACGGTAGCGCCATCCTTTTGTTCACAGATTAGTTGGTACGGCTATACGTATTATATTTTTTGTTCCAAATAGTCTGGATCCCTATAATGTTAATTGTCAAAAATGCCATTAAATTTTAGACTTCATTTATATAATCTTAAAAGCCACAATTAAATGAAAAAGAGTCTATAACATCGTTTTATTTTCTGTACAAGATGACATTTAATTTTGAACTAACATGAAAACAGTAAATTCTAAAATTAAATGGGATTTTTACAGTATCTATGGTATGACATTAGCATAATCAGGATACTAAACATTGAAGTCATAAAACAATGAATTTTGAAAGTTCAGGACAACTGTTATACTTATTATAAAATTTAAGTTATGTTTGTAACACAATATTTTAGAATACAATAAAGTTAGACCATATACTGTATAGTCACAGCACGCTAACATAATGCATCACAAAAACGACTTGAAATACGCGTTTCGCGGGAGTAAAATGTCAATATTGTTCTTTGAACTGTCATTGTGTGCGTGTTAAGGTATGTATGTATATATCAACTTATACGGAAATAGTAGCTATTATTCACGCCGCATTGTAGTGTGACTTGCTGCGTCTATAGATTTTGTATATCGTCTATTTAGGCAATAAATAAAAGTATAGCAAGTGTTCTAAAGGTGGCTCTCCATGATGTGTGAATTCGCGGACGGACGCGGATCTGCGTGAAGTGTATCGTCCGCGCAGACAAGTATGTATCGATGTGTTGGTTTTCTTTTATACCACTTAGGTGGCAGACAAGCACACGGCCCACCTGAGTGAAAGTGGTTACCGTGGCCTATGTACGTGTGCAAAACCAAGGGAGTCACACTCGCGCTGCCAATCCTGTAAGCACAGAAACTTTCTGTGCCGTCAGTGTAAAAGACGAAGCAGGACAAGCTTTTGGTCTTCCCACTGACGGCACAAAAACTCTCCAGTGAGCTCTGGCTATGTGTTCGGAATAGACCGACACCCACCGTGAGGCTCTTGATTAATAGATTCTAAGCTGTATTACTCTTAATACTAACCAGCCCATTCTAATTCGAAATCATCCGTGGAACTTTTGGAACATATAAAAAACTATAGCCAAAACGATCGAACCATTCACGAGGTTTTGCGCAGCAGCATCCATTTTAAATAAGTACATACATACTTATAGTTACGCTTTTATCCTCGGAGGGTTAGGCAGAGATGAATTAACACCCACATTTCATTACTTGGGACTTGAAACAGTACATACAGTTAGGCATGATAGGAACTTATTTCTCCGTGGCTTCCTGTGGTCGTCTGCACGAAATTTGCGAATTCACACACCGTGGATAACCGTCTTAAGGTTTGTGGCGTTTTGTAAGCTATGTTATGTATCTATTATTGTATTGTATGTTCTTTATAAAATGAATGTAAGATCTGTTAATATGTCTTTAGCCTTTTGGAAAACTAACGTTATTTGTTGATGACAAGTGGTATTGTGACTGACATCTTCAATATGAGATAAAAAAATATGCCCATCGAATTGCGAACCTCCTTTTTCGAAGTCAGTTAAACACACGTCGGGAAGAGCTCGCTTAAAATCGGTATGCTTCGGTTTTGTACGACGTTCTGTCTGCCGCACAGGGGACTGACAGTTTGATATCTTTATAGAGTAGTTAAAACTGATTTCGTTTATAAATATTATGTATTAAAAATTATAACTATTTAGACTTTACTTAAAAAAAACAAGCTGTAGACATACGCTGTGCGAAAGAGAGAACATACAAAACGGAAACAAGCCGATATTACCCGAGCTCTCACTGACTTTTTACCAAATGCCAAAACAAAAGCTGGGCACTGAATCTATGTAATGGTATAATATATCATTCGTATGAATTTGGTTATATGTTTGAAAAACATACCACATATTTTAAATTTTTGTTTCTGGCAACTTTTGTTAACCTTTCAGATTACTATCACAGTCGTAATATTACACAAATGGAACGCTATTTCTAAAATATTGTGATATTGAAGTAAATAGAAACGTTTAACCCATAAACGAAGGTAGTTGTAAGTTAGAAATAAAGATGGCCGCGAGCGCAATAAGGGGCTAACCGCCATTTTATCAAAGGCATTCTGGGAGTGCCGATAGAAGTGAAGATTTGATAACGGGGCCAATATGTGTATGTATATAGGTTGCGGTAGCCGTAACAAATTGTCATTGGTCCGGTAACGGTGACGCGAGTTTAAATTGTTCTCTCGGTGACACGAGTTTAATTGTTTTCTCCCATGTCTGTCATAATGAAAATATTAATTAAAATAGCAAAAAAAGTCCAAGGCGACTAAAAAAATGTAAGAACAAAAATAGGGACAGGAATGGGATTTAGAGCTCACTGGAAAGTTTTCTGTGCTGTTAATGGGAAGATCAAAGGCTTACCCTGCTTTGTCTTCTGCACTGACAGCGCAGAAATTCTGTTCTTACAGGGTCGGGTCGCGAGTGAGACTCCCCTGATGTTACACACGCCCATATGTCATGGTAACCACTTCCTATCATGTGGACCGTGTGCTTTTCTGCCATCTGATTGTATGAAAAAAAAACGTAAAATTAGAGAGAGTTGGTGAATTTTGACACGGAAAAATCTATTTCAAGCCATTTTAAAGATGGCTATTTGATTGAATTTTGTTATATAAAGTGTTGGTTATCCTGTTCTTGGGTCGCGGCCACAAATCAAGTCGTGTGTAGACTACGAGATGTTGAGTTTGAATAAATAAATTAGTTACCCAAATTTAGTTTTGTTTTATTGGAGTTATAGAAGGTAAACGGAAGGTAGGACGCCCCCTAGCCAGATGGACGGACGACCTGAAAAAGGTGGCTGGGACAGACTGAATGCGGAAGGCAGAGGATTGTAAAAAATGGCGCACCTTGGGAGAGGCCTATGTCCCCAGCAGTGGACTGCGGTGGGGTAATTGATGATAATGATGATAGATAAGAGAGTTAGAACTCGTGCGAATTAACATGGCACCTGACTCGAAGACTACCCTCCTCGCACGAGGCGGCGCTCTCGTCCTTCGAGACCAGCAGCCCGCAACACTGACTGTTGCACGTTTGCCTTAGTTTGAGTGTCGTAGCTATTTGTTTTCGGATTTTATTTGTGACTAGCTGACCCACCCCAGCTTCGCCCGGGGTATATTTTGAAGCTTCGATCATATCCCTTTGAGCCCGTATGTTTTAGTCTTCAAAATATGTATGAAAAATTGCCAGATTTGTTAACATTTATTATAAATGCTCCGCTCCCTTAAGTAGTAGCGTGATGATATATAGCCTAAAACCTTCCTCGATAAATGGACTACCCAACACTGACAGAATCATTCAAATCGGACCAGTAGGTCCAGAGATTAGCGCGTTCAAACAAACAAACAAACTCTGCAGCTTTATAATATTAGTATAGATTTGTTATTGTTACGTTTGGGAAGCCAGGTGACATGTTAATGCGCACGAATTATACCTTCCTTTTTTGACAGCCTTTGTGGCGCGACGTGGGTTCGATTCCCGCTCAAATATTTATAATATGCAAAAATATGGCTATTTGCATGGGTCTAGTGTCGAGAGAGCACGTCACTCGTCACGTTATTTCATACTTGCATTACGCTCATGTTTTATGGTAGGTAGTGTTAACCACGAGCCCGCAATTCTGTCGAATTTGCGCACTTGTCTACAAAACACCCGCCGAGCACTGACTTCCAAAAATCAGCTGCTCACTGCAACCCATGTGCTGAATGTATCGATGTGGTGAGGTTAACAGACGCATTGTTTGTGTAAATTTTTCCAATCTTTGCAACTGATGCTCGGAGGAGGTAGGACACGGCGGTATTTCCGCCCGATTGAGCAGTCCGACTGGGGTAGTACCTCCGCCCTACAGAATACCGCGGCTATAATAACTTCGTGTTGTGTTCCCAGCGGTGAGTAGGGTAGCCAGAGCTCACTGGAGAATTTGTGCTGCCAGTGGGAAGACTAAAGGCTTGTCCTGCTTTGTCTTCTACTGACGGCACAGAAACTCTGTACTTACAGGGTTGACAGCGCGACTGTGACTCCTCTGGTGTTGCAGACGTCCATAGGTCACGGTACCCACTTTCCATCAGGTGGGCCGTGTGCTTGTCTGCCAACTAAGTGGTATAAAAAAAAAAAAACTGAATTTTAAAGAATAGGGTCTCCCTAATCTTTTTAATCTTTTTTCCTGCGTTTATTTTTCGATATCAAGTACACACACAAAATGCCGAGAGTTCATTATGTTACACCTTGTTGACACTTTGCTTATGTCTGTATGTCTGTTTGTTTGTTAGTTCCGGTCTATAGGGCGGATTTCTTCGGTCGGGGTGCGAGCTTTATAATCGCACCTCCGGCAACCTGTGGCCCACGCAGTCGGCGTGCGTTTCAGTCGGTTCAAGTCCGACATAACATTCGCCAAACTTGGCACACATAAGTATTCTTTGATTTAAAACACAAAGGGTACTCGCGAGATCTACTGTTATATATGTATGGTATGAGTATGGGGTCCAATCTCCCGTTCCCTACTCCTTCCTTTAATAGTTTATTTTGTCTTTTATGGAACTCACTGTCGTCTGATCTCCCAACCTTGATAGGAAAGGGTGCACCAGAGTCTTGTCCTGCATTCAGTACATGTATCGGCTACTTGGTGGGACTGCATGAACCCCGTAGAGTCAAATACCCTGAAGCAGTTTTGTTCAAGTGATTACGGTTCCTCTCCTAGTATTTCTGAAAACTGCTATAAGTAGGTATGCAAACCAAATTGAGAATGATTAAACTATACCAACACATGGAGCGACAGCACCACACGTACCGGTCTCAGACAAAACACATGGAGAACAGCAGGCGCATGCTTTAAGAACGTTTCGAGCGATTGAACGAACTCGACAGCTGAATCCGCTTTCAGATTTCAATTTCGCGTGCTGTAATTTTGGTGACGTCACTTTTTCGAGCACATTCTTTTTGTACCACCTAGGTGGGAGGGAGATAAGCACTCGGCCCACCTGATGAAAAGTGGTTACTGTGGTCTATGGACGTGTGCAAAACCAAGAGAGTCACACTCGCGCTGCCAACCCTGTTAGTATTGAGAGTTTCTGTGCCGTCAGTGTAAAAGACAAAGCAGGACAAGCTTTTGGTCTTCCCACTGGCAGCATAAAAACTCTCCAAAGAGCTCTGGCTACCCTACTCACCACAGGGAAACACAACACGAAGTTATTATAACCGCGGTATTCAGTAGGACGGAGGTACTTCCCCAGTCGGACTGCTCAATTAAACGGAAATAACGTCGTGTCCTACCTCCTCGTACATAAGCATAAACAGACATCACCAAATTTACAGCATGAGATATAGAAATCTCACCGAATCTCATTTTCTCGAATTGATTGCGATTCAACGTGTAACCTGTATTTAATGGTAAACAATTTTTTTTGCATACCATATAATCAAGTATTTATTCCCGGAGGGTTATGCAGAACTTTTTATTTACGCAAGTAAATAAATGGTTTTTAAATCCTATTCATTCTGATTTCCGAGGACATGAATTATAGATTTTTCACATGGATGACAATGTGGTTAAGTAGCTATTTACATGTTAGTACCTAAATATATTGAATAAAGGATTTATCCATTTTATTTGAGCCGTTCGGGGTCCAAGTGCTCGTTTTTTGTTTAGAGACATTTCTAAACATTTAATACCTAAACGCTACCCGTGACTAGAAGGCTGGTTTATACCTTGCGCAAAGTATTGGTATTGCCTTTCACCGTGGCCGTAGAAATGCCACTAGCCTTCTGTCCACTTTCCCGGTTGACGTTAATAGGGATGAATTCTTTGATGACTGAACTTGCAGATTTCTATTATAGATATATTCTGTATTGTTTTTATATTTATTTTAGATAATTACCGTCAACAGTGGTTCGATTCGATGTTTTCATCATTATCAGAGGAAGAACAATATATTTGAAAACAGAGCCATCTATATATGGCTTCTGTAACTATATGTCTTCTCAACTGGTAAATCTATTCGCCAACAGATGTCGCTAATAGAAATATTTGAAGTAAGAAATTCTTTTTAAAATATGGCAACACTGAAAAAGACTCATCACGCCCTCTAGCAGACATTGTGGGAAACTCTCCTTTTGTCTCGTTCAATCCAATATGGCGGCAAACGGTGTATGAAAGGTGCGGAATGTTTTGATTCGAAACGAACAATAAAAAATTGTATTACAAAAAACCATCGTAATGCGAAAAAAATACGCAATGGCCGGTGAATTAACGTGGTTTACGCGTTGCTAATGTTAACTAATCGATCTCTGAACGTGTTGTGCTGTGCAAGTGTGTTAAAGAATTATTTTTATATGTTGTGATGTGATTTACTTCGCTAATGTGGTCACTTACAGTATTATGTGTTAAATTATTACTCGCTAGATATGTCTGTCGCGCCTGATAAGAGTGCGGGATGCCCGACGGGAGGCGATAGGAGTTCAATTGAGTGCGGGGACTGTGTGAAGAGTGACAATGTTGGAATTGATGAGAAAAAGAAGGTTTCAAGAGCTGTGCACTTCCCTGATGATGGTGAGATAGTGACACAGTACTTCGAGCCTGCGAACCCATGGCACAATGGTAAGAATACTGTTCTTATTATCATATTGTCCCAATTTTGATTATACCAATAAGACTCTTAAGAGCAAAACAAGAATCTCTTGTCTAAATACCATACGCTCTACATACTCATAAACACTTGATTTTTATATTCTAACTTATACACAATGTTTATTTGAATATCTCGTATACAGTTTTTATATCTGAATTAACAGAAAACAAATGTATCATTTTAGGCAATGAGTATATAAATTACTTTAAATCTATACAAGTCAGCCATAGAGTGCAATAGCATGATAGATTGGTGATGAATATAAACAATTAGGCAGACTAGATTTCATTTAGAGCCTAGGGACCAATCTCCTTTCTTTTTATTTAGCATATGGAGTAGAATATATTATAATTTTTAAACTATTGCATACCATGATATACAATAATGTTAACAGAAATCAATGCAGTTATGATATAAACATATATACCTTTGATTTGCCATTTTGACGAGGTTACACCGGCCTTGACCACAGGCTGACTGCCAGTCAGTCTGCTCATAACGTCATGCAAATCAAAGGTATGTACCTATACCATGATCTCATTAATTTCTGTTTAGTAGCCTAGTAGTATGGGTAATGGACTGCTGAGACGAGGTCACGGGTTCGATCCCAGGTTTTACCATGGCACACACCAATGACTTTTCGATGCTTTTCGAAGTTATGTGTGTATTTATCTCAGGTTTATAAGTGCCTGGTTAATGGCAATAGGCTCGCCACCTATTACTTTGGGACCTAAACATAAACTGGTGAAATGTGGTTGCTAGCACCTCTCTACCCCTTCGGGGATATATTGGCGTGAGTTTATGTTATGTTATGTACATTATTGTAAATTGTATATTATATTATTCATGAACACTCATAGAACCCTACCATAAAACAGGTAGCAAAAAGTTAACAAAGAGATAAAAAATATTTAAACAGGCACAAAAATGTACTTGCAAAAGCTTTAATGAGTAATAAAATGGCAATCTAACGTGCAATATCCTAAATATTGATAAGAGACAATGATTGCCTTAACCAAATAGCCCCTGCCCAATATACATTCCCTGGCACCTAAACATAAAACTGGCAAAATGTGAGTGCTAGCACCTTTGCCTACCCCATCGGGGATATAGGTGTGAGTTTATGTTATGTTACTACATTCCCAAAAGCGATCAGATCTGATTATGACTTGTTTTTGTCGATTGCAGATGTAAAAAAGGAGAAAAGCCTTTAAAGGATTATTATATACCTATGAGAATACCGTTACATAAAATCAGATAGGTTAAAAAAATCTTTGTAAAAATACAAATGTGTTATTCAATGACAGGCTCAGTGGTGTGGCAGGGGCCACGGGTTTGATTCCTGCTTAGTTAAAAATATTTGTATGCATAAATACATATATTTGCATTGGTCTTTGTTTTATGTATGATACATATTTACAAAAAAGAAGTATCTAATAAGTGAAGTATGTTTATCCACATTCTAGATTCCATAACACAAGCTAAGCTTATCATAGGTATAGATAATGTTGTGTAATATAGGAAGTACCACTAAGTGCAATCAATCAACAGCACACAGTTCTATAACAATATATATATCAAAAATATAAACAGCATTACTATCAGATTACCCTAAAAATAACATATGTCCTAGCTCTAGTTATTTTCTGAATTAGGTGCCTACTTAAGTAATAATAAAATATCTGAAATTTTGAAAGTTCAAAAACTCCATTATATCCATACTAGTATCAAAAATACGAAAGTAACTAGCTGGCTAGTCTGTCTGTTTGTATGTTACACTTTCACTCCTAAACCGCAGAACCGATTTTGATAAAATTTTGGCATAGGGGTAGATTAGACCTTGAGAAAGTACATAGGGTATGTTTTGACGCGATAACCGATATTCACGCGGTGGAGTGGGAAAAGCTAGTTACTAACACAAAGTTAATAAACACATGTTAAAAATTTTGATTATATTGTAATAAATCAAAGGTTAAAAATAACATAGCACTGAGATTATTGTTTAAAAAAAATTTGGCTATAGTAATGGCAATGGTGAGACCAGTTAAGTGGAGTCACTGTTGACTGGACTTGACTGGATTAAGGATGTAGGACACGGCGGTATTTCCGCCCGATTGAGCAGTCCGACTGGGATAGTACCTCCGCCCTACAGAATACCGCGGCTATAATATCTTCGTGTTGTGTTCCCAGCGGTGAGTAGGGTAGCCAGAGCTTACTGGAGAATTTGTGCTGTCAGTGGGCTTGTCCTGCTTTGTCTTCTACTGACGGCACAGAAACTCTGTACTTACAGGGTTGGCAGCGCGACTGTGACTCCTCTGGTGTTACAGACGTCCATAGGTCACGGTAACCACTTTCCATCAGGTGGGCCGTGTGCTTGTCTGCCAACTAAGTAGTATAAAAAAAAATGGACGGATGATCAGCCCTTGTGTGTGTGTGCGCCTATTCACCATAGACCCATACCAGTCTCCAGACTTCTATAGATGAAGGTACCACTACCGGGACCGTCGGCTTTACGTACTCTCTAAGACACCACCAGACCAATGCAAAACGTCATTATTCATGCATAAATATTTTTGCACAGAGCGAGAATCGAACCTACGCCCTCTGCGTATTACATACATACATGCATGTAATCACGCCTTTATCCCCGGAATCATTAAATTCGGTCAGATTTTATGTGCCCTCAGTGCAGGCCACAAAATCAGAACAAGCTTTTGGTCTTCCCACTGACAGCACAAAAACTCTCCAGTGAGCTCTGGCTACCCTACTCACCGCGGGGAACACAACACGAGGTTATTATAGCCGTGGTATTCTGTATTCTGGTATTCTATCATCTGCCATGCATCAGAGGCTGAGTCTGGGCAGTATATATCTGTCTGATGTTAAACAGCCTTATCCCTTAGTCGCCTTGTACGACCCCGCATGAGAAGAGATGGGGTGGTCCAAATTCTACTCTGCCGGGAACCGCGCGGTAGTCAAAGCAAAATCTGAAGCAATCCTTACGTTGCCTTATAGCCTACGGACGCAATTTTTCTTTGCTTATACATGTACTTATGCCTTTTCTGTATAATTCACACCATACGTAGATGGTCTTGTTCTAATACGATTAGCTAAGGCCGTGTCCTCGTTGTCAGCGGTAGCGGGGGTGGAAACAGCGACCTATCACACCGGTGCAATATTATTGAAAGAAAACTAATCTTTTTCTTTTAGTTGAAGGCGAGGCAACGATACAATAGGAACCAATTCTTTTTATGCCACATAGGGGACAGACAAGCACACGGCTTGCCTGATGGAAAGTGGTTACAGTGGCCTATGGACGTGTGTAACACTCGTGCAGAAAAAAAAAAGTATAATTTTAGACAAATAAGTAGATCGCGGGACTGATTTTCGATCGAATAAGATATGGAAAAAATTTAATCGGTTCAGGCGAGATTTGAACCCGCGATTTTTCCCTTACAGGGGGAACGCTCTGACCAGTAAGCCAAAGAACCATCCAAATTCTTCTAAACATATATCCGTCTTACGGCGACGGTGGGACTGTGTAAGGGCAAGATCGTGAATTCGTATCCCTCCTGAACCGATTCAATTTTTTCTATGTTGTAATCGATTTGAATAGTTAGCATACTAAATGCTTTAAATTTTCATTCAATGATTTTCTTTAATTTCTCATAAACATAATGTAAACTCACGCCTATATCCCCGAAGGGGTAGGCGGAGGTGCTAGCACCCACATTTAGCCGGTTTATGTTTAGATCCCAATGTAATAGGTGGCGAGCCTATTGCCATTAACCAGGCACTTATAAACCTGCGATAAATACACACGTAACTTCGAAAAGCATCGAAAAGTCATTGGTGTGTGCCATGGTAAAACCTAGGATTGAAATAATGTAATATTTGCATGCCATTACTAGTGATAATACATTGTACTTATTTTATTTTTTAGCGACCAACTTATTATGACTGTATTATGCAAATAAATAAATAAATGAAATGGACCAGAGACCTCGTCTCAGCAGTCCGTTACCCATACCACTAAGCTACCGCGATATAATTGAATTTCTATGGACCATTTATGTGCGATCGTATGACGTCACGTCTCTTCGCATACTTTAACTTGGTAAACCTCGACACGGATAAGCGGCGCCATTGAAAAGCCTCAATGAATTAATATGATAAACAAAAGTATCACATTCAAGTTTAGTTCCGTTTATTCCACGTTCAGCCCCCACAATCTCTACCCCCGGCCGTGTTCAACCCCTAAATGTTGTCCACGTTCATCCCCCAGGGGTAGAACGTGGATTTCAATACAATGGTAATTTTTTCATTGTCCATATTCAACCCCATGATATTCAGGGCACGCCGTAGTAGCGGCGGTAAGACCCATCATGGGGGAGTGGCTAGAGAGGCCACACGGCAGCCTCTCGTACCGTCTGACGCAGATGATCACCGAGCACGGATGCTTCGGAAAGTATCTGCGTCGGATGCAGAAAGAGCCAACGTCCGAGTGCCATCACTGCGACGCGAGCGAGGACTCAGGTCCGCACACGCTCACCGAGTGTCCGGCGTGGGAGACGCCGAGGCGTGAGCTTGTGGCGGCCCTGGGAGGTTCTCACGCTCTCCACCTTGCTCGCGGCGATGGTTCGCTGCGCCCAAAACCCCATGATATTAGGTTTCTAATATTAAAAATAAATTATAAGTGAGAACAGAAGTGCATTTATTTTTGTAACAATTAATATGGTACATGGTGCTGCGTGCTGCAGAGTACGAAATCTTACCTTTAATATGCAGTTAGACACGTTAATACCTTGTGTACGGAGTTACAATCAGCTGATTATGTTCAAGGTTTTCAATAACAACACTATAATGATCTGTTGCACTCCACAGTGGTTAGTGTAGAACAGGAAACATTTTTTTTACACCACTTAGGTGGTAGAATGGTAGAGAGTAGCACCAATCACAGAAAAGCTACGAGGAAATCGTTTGTCCTGGTTCGGGCAGTTCGCGGTAGGACACGGCGGTATTTCCGCCCAATTGAACAGTCCGACTGGGGAAGTACCTCCGCCCTACAGAATACCGCGGTTATAATAACTTCGTGTTATGTTCCCGACGGTGAGAAGGGAAGCCAGAGCTCACTGTAGAATTTGTGATGTCAGTGGGAAGACTAAAGGCTTGTCCTGCTTTGTCTTCTACTGACGGCACAGTAACTCTGTGCTTACATGGTCGGCAGCGCGAGTGTGGCTCCTCTGGTGTTACACACGCCCATAGGCCACGGTAACCACTTTACATCAGGTGAGCCGTGTGCTTATCTGCCACCAAAGTGGTATAAAAAAAATTACAATTTAATACATACATAACAATAATTATAATGCACAATGTGCGGCCTTATAGCTAAAAGCAACCTTAAGATGGAAAGAAGCAAAAGAAATGATAAATAGATTAAATATATAAACAAGTTATACTTTAGTCAAAATTGAATATAAACATATACTACTTAGTATCCATATTGATGATGATGATGCCTCCGACCGATTTCGACCATGGCGAACACTTCGACTCCTAGTCGACTCGGCGCTGATGCGCTCGAAGATGGCTAACATAGCCGATCTTCGCGGTGAACTCTCGTGTACACTGAGGGCACGTGAGAACACCATCTACGTAATTGTACTGAATGACAGCGGGTGGGCGGACTTTCAGCTCATCGCGTTTAGCGTCGAGGTCTGCCTTATCCATATTATATACTACATAACATAAGTACACAAAGTTACATAATATACTCAAGGGGAGATAGATAATGTTCTTTTAACATTTTTTTATGCCGCTTTTGATGCCGCGTGGTTCCCGGCAGAGTGGAATTTGGACCACCCTATCTCTTCCCATGCGGTGTCGTACAAGGCGACTAAGGGATAGGGCTGTTTGACATCAGATAGATATATACAGCCCAGACTCAGCCTCAGATGCGGGGCTCGAGTCAACTATAGTGTCCGAAATACTGCAATAGGCTCACCACCTATTACGTGGGACCGAATACAGTTATTGGTGAAATGTGGGTGTTGATTCACCTCTGCCTAACCCTCCGGGGATAAAGGCGTGATTGTATGTATGTAACATGTTTTAAAAAAATCCAGAGATTGTGTTTTTTTATATATGGAGGCAGTGCATTCCACAGGCGAACTGCCTGTTTAGTGAAGGATTTATCGTAAAACTTGTACAGTGCAGTGCTAGTCTCAAATTCTCCGATGATCTCAGAAATCTCGTATGTGTGTCACCAAGGAACTTGAGCCGTTCTTCGATATAGTGGGGAGTGCAATGATTGAACAGTACACTGTATAATAAAGAAAGTATGTATATGAGTATTCATACATACATACATACATAAAATCACGCCTGTCTCCCATAGGGGTAGGCAGAGATCACGGATCTCCATTTGCTACGATCCTGACATATTACTCTCGCTTCATTCACTCTCATTACATTCTTCAGGTATAACTTATATGAGTATTCCTATGAAGGTAATGGATTTACTAAATGTATATTACGATGCGGATACATTACTTCTTAAACTTCGATACGGATAAACGACATCATTGAGATACCGCAATGAATTAAACATACATACATACATAAAATCATTAATCATCATTACATTCTTCATGCATGCTCGTCGGTTTAGAGTACTCCTGACCTGCCCCTTTTCTAAAACTTCCCCGATTTGGTCCAGGTATGTGCGCCTAGGTCTTCCCCTTCCGACGTTACCATCCACACTCGCCTCATACACCTGTTTTGTTAGTCAATGAATTAAAACAAGTAAAATTATGTTATTCAATCCTATTTCAAGGTATGCTACGCGTCTGCAGTTGTCATCAACCATAACTTACCTTTTATAATAATAATATATTTATTTGCTTCCTTTTTTGCTACCAACCCGTCTGGCCAGCTTTGAAATAGTAGGCGAATGCCTCCCGACATTGGGAGAGGCCTATGTCCAGCAGTGGAGTGTGCTAGACTAATTGATGATTGATTGATGAATAATAAAAAAAAAAAAAAATCTAGTTCTAATATAGTTCGCTGAGTTTCTTGCTGGTATCTTCTCAGTAGAATTAACCTACCGAACCAGCGAAAGAATCATTTTCCAATGGTTTATTTGTACATTATTTAATATTTTAATATTATTTCTTGACATACTCAATTGTATAATTTTGACGTTCATATGTGCTCTTTGTGTGCCTAAACTGAATAAATGAAATTGATTCTTTGATTCTTTGAATAGTTACGATTTGATTAAGGGTCGATAGATTAGTGGTTAAGGCGTCGGCCTCACAGATCGAGAGATCTTTGGTTCAATCCTGGCCATTACACTACGGACGTGAACCCACTCTTATAACAAGCAATTTAGCTTAGTTGCAGGGGTAAAAAGGAGTATTAGTATTTTCGGTTGCTAATGTTCTTATTATAAAAAATATCCACAGTTTGGTCTGTCTACCAGATGCCACAGTGGTTCACTATTTATTATGACAAAAAGCAAAAAAAAAACTATGATTGAATTTTTTGTAGGAATAAATTGAGCTTTGACCCTTGTTGTCCATCTTAGAGTCAATTCAAATCATGTCTAAATGAAATAAGGTTGATAACACTTATAAATGTTCCACCTGATCTGAATTGATCTTACCGTAATTTTTTTATACCACTTAAGTGGCAGACAATCACACGGCCTACCAGATGGAAAGTGGTTACCGTGACGTGTGCTGTTGCAGTCAGACTCGCGCTGCCAACCCTGTAAGCACAGATAGTTTCTGTGCCGTCAATGTAAAAGACAAAGCAGGACAAGCTTTTGGTATTCTCACTGTCAGCACAAAAACTTCCCGACAACATACGACACATAGCTAACCGCTTCTCATTTTGCTTTTGTGGTTTTTATGGGAGCGACTACAATCCAAATTCGAAATATAAATAAACAATATCTGTGCTCTATTAAAATAGGTACAAATTCATAACATATGGCTTTGTTATTGTACATTTAAATGTAAATTTTCCTCAACCGGACTGAGTGACTTCAATAATTATTTTATTAAACATTCCTACAACGATTCGATGTAATATCATCCTTCTAGCGTTTTTTTATACCACTTAAGTGGCAGACAAGCACACGGCCCACCTGATGGAAATTGGTTACCGTGGCCCATGGACGTGTGCAACACCAGAGAAGTTGCACTCGACTGCCGACCCTGTGAGAATAGAGAGTTTCTGTGCCGTCAGTGTAAAAGACAAAGCAGGACAAGCTTTTGGTCTTCCTACTGACAGCACAAAAACTCGCCAAAAAAGCTCTGGCGGGTACTCACCGCCAGTAACACAACACGAGGTTATTGTGGCCGTGGTACTCTGAAGGATACTTTCCCAGTCGGACTGTTCAATTGGACGGAAATACCGTCGTTTCCTACATATTCTAAAAGCGTTGGGACTAGGGCCTCAGTGGGGACGCGTGGTGGGGCAAAGCGGAACTACGTGCGTGAAAGGGTGACAGGCGACTGCACATGTCACTAAACATCCCTGGCCTGTTCTCCATTGGTACACGAATAGCTTCCGAGCAGCATTTTAAAGAGCCGCTCTCGTCAATGCCGATATTTTATATCGCACTGTTCGCACCGTCTCCAAATGCGTGAGGCAGAATACTCTGCCTGTGACGAGTGCTGCGTTGATAGAAAGTAGCTGTGGGTATCCTGTCAAACAATTCTTCTGACAAAAATCATTGCATAGGCGGTAAAACACCCACAGCGAAACAGGTTCCACACTGCCAGTGAGTATGGGATTCTCAACGATTCTCAGCGCCCACCTTTGCACCTTTTACCCGGGGCCACTGATAATCCGGTGCCCAGGTAAAAAGGTGACAGCAATACTCCATGTGGGGCCGAATTTGCGCCTAATAAAGGAGAAATCTTTGCCCCGCAGTGAAATAAAACTTTTCTAAAGCTTTATTTACTACCTTAGTCGTATACAAAGCAAAATGATGACGAATAACAAACATAATCTTGACACGATGACAGCGTCTTGATGTCAGTCTCTGAGACATGAGTAAACTTGTGTGGTATTAGGGCTTAGCAAACTTTACAGTATCACTGAATTTGGAATATGGTGTCATCGTTTTCAGAACTGATTTCTACGTGTTATGTCTCGTGTGATGATGCGAAAATCTGTGTGATAAGCGAATCCCTTCATGCGGGAGTTAAGCTCATATTTGCCCGAATTATTCTCGTACAGAAAATCCCTCTGGTACCGCTTCTATGGAATTATATCGGTATCGAGAGCCTATTGCGGGGGACCCCGACTATTCACTAAAAAGTAAATCCCCTGGAATCCCGGTGGACATTCGATACCTGTCATATAGCAGGTGGCCTCGCTGGGGGATGTTCACAATCTGCCGCCATGCCACCTTGGCCTACTTCTATTAAGGCCGTCACTCCCACGGCCGCGCTCCTGGAGGACGTATATCATTCTGCGATAGCCGCCAAATGCGTCTTCTACGGTACGTAAAAGTGTTAGACTTCTCCTGTTTCTTATCCATCGTCTTTTTGGCTCCCACCACTTGTCGCATCCTTGTTGTAGCCGAGGATTTAACCTCAAGATTCTTCCGATTTGGCTTGGCTTTGTAATATGGATAATTTTTTCAACGACAAAAGATCTTAATGTGACCTCTACATATATATAGAGTATGTAAGTTTGTTCTTTTGCGCTTATCTCATAAACCACTGCTTCAAATTGAACAATTCTTTTTGTCTCATATAGTCCATTTTTTGAAGAAGGTTATTAGACTATATATAAACACGCTACTACATAAGGGAGCGGAGCAGTAATCATAAATGTCAGCAAATCCGGCAGCAAAATTAATAAATTTCGGGCATATAGTATTATGATTTCAAGGTATGCTTAAGTATGCTTCGAAGGTATACTTATACCATAGAAGAAGACTGGACGGGACGGCTAGTAGATAAATAAACTCCTTATTTCTGAAGTCAATTATAATAAAAACCAAGCAACTCGCAACGAACTCGCAGTTTTATTTCTTAATCGTTGCTTGTTTTGCTGCCGTTGCCAAAATCGTACGCAAACCGCGGAAAATACCCGAACTGTCTCTAAATATATCCGCCAGGTGTGAACGTGTTCGGATTGCTAGACTATGTTTTATGGTGCTGATACACTTGACCATTCGCTCGTATAGCTCCCGGCAAACATTTTGAACAAAAATCCGCGTAGTGAGGGAAAATTAGCGTATGTATATGGTAAGCAAAAGCAAAGAGATGGTGACAAAGTCTCAGAAAAGAGGGTCATTGCAGACACCAACAAAGTTAGGTGGGTCTTTGTTTCCCGGCCTCATCAGATGCTTCGATTAAAGGTCCCGAGACTGTAGGGCGAAGGAAACAATGTGTTCTGGTGAGGATATCCAAAACATTATGGTGCGACTCTTCCGCAAAGGTTTAGATTAGCCAAATAAATAGAAAAAATATGAGAGGCCAGACACCGGCTCGGCTGTGTTATGTTTAAATGCGTTTTTTTTTATACCACTTGGTTAATAGACAAGCACACGGCCCACCTGTTAAAAGTGGTTACCGTGCCCTATGGACGTGTGCAACACCAAGGGAGTCGCACTCGCGCTGCCAACCCTTTAAGCACAGATTTTCTGTGTCTTCAGTGTAAAAAATTGGAATTGAATGAGATTTTTAAAGCATGTAGTATTCAAATCGATTAAGATTTGAATCGGTTCAGGCGAGATTCGAACCTGCGGGTTGGCTTTGGTCGTGGTTCGGTGGCTCAGTGATCACAGCAATCCTCCTGTAAGCGAAAGATCGCGGGTTCGAATCCCGCCAGAACCTATTCAATTTTTCCTATCTTAAACGATGCAACTGGAATTGATGATGATTTTCAACTCGCGGCCCGTCGCGTTGTTCGGTTCCGACAAATCTTTTTTTTTAAATTATTTTTATATAGAATACGTCAATTAGACTTCGCCTTGCCTGATGGTAAGCTGAAGGTAAAGTCTCAGAAAAGAGGGTCACCATTACTTACACATACCGTGTGACAATGGTGACACTCAGCTTGACGGCCTCATCATATGCTTTTTCACGCCCCGCTTAAAGGACCCGGGACTGTAGGAAGAAGGAAACACGTGAGCTGGTAATGAATTCCAGGCCTTAATGGTGCGAAAGAGTCTCCAAACTGCTTTGTTTTTGATCGGATGTTCTGCACCGTGTGCGCATGTCATCTAAGAGACCTGCACGTGTTGTCCTGTGTAGGAAAGGGGAGGGTGGGACTAATTGGAAGAGCTCAAATCTAGTGTTACCTACTTGAATTTTTTTGACTTTAACGACAGTGAGAAATTATGCCCTTATCTATACTACTATAACCACTGATAAATAGCTTTTCATCAGACAGGTCTAACGCTTATTAATCGAAAAAAGAAAACAACCAAAATATCAAAACAACTATTATTTTTTTATCAGTGAAATATTCCACAGTAGTATTATATCATGTTACCAGTGTACCGTGATTTTGATAAACATATGTACGAGTAAATGATAAGAGTTCAGAGATTTCGGTTCAGAAGACGGCCCCTGTGGCGTTGAGGAATTGAAACGTAACTGCTACACAGGGGGGGGCGTGTTCGATTTCCGCTCAGTGCAAATGTTTGTATGCATGAATATGTCATATTGGCGATACCGAAGTTCTGGAGTTAGTCTAATGGGACTTCTGTGGGCTCCAACTACTCGTAACGGCTTAACGTGCTCTGCGAGGCACAGAAACGCCCAGACCAATGCCTTTATCCCCGGAGGATTAGGCAGAGGTGAATTAACATTCACTTTTCCCACGTAATAGGGGGTGAGCCTATTGCCGTTTTCCAGGCACTATGTTGACTCGAGCCATGCATCTGAGGCTGAGCCTGGGCTGTATAAATTTATCTATCTGATGTTATACAACCCAATCCCTTTGTCGCCTTGTACGACATCGCATGGAAAGAGATGAGGTGGTCCAAATTCTACACTGCCGGAAACCACGCGGTTCGACCGTAAACAGTAAAGTTATTTATATATAACTGAGATTTGAGCGTGGCCGGCTAGTTGTTAAAAATATAAACTAAAATTAGGATTTAGATCGACATTGGAATGAGAATATCGGTAAATGGTTCCACTGTCGCCCCAAAACAAAGGTATAGGAGAATTTGGAATGTCTAAAACGTGTCTGAGTAGTTCAGCTGAGACTCAGTCGCTGCAAGGACTGGTTTTTTCAATATGTATATAGGACACGCCAATTTGATGTCACCTCACCTGGTGATGACAAAGTCTCAGGAAAGAGGGTCACCATTTCAGACACGTAGCATGTTACGATGATACTCAGCTTGACGGCCTCATCAGATGCTTTTTCGCCGCTAAAAGGACCCGGTACTGTAGGAAGAAGGTAACACGTGAGCTGGTAAGGAATTCCAGGCCTTAATGGTGAACGGTAAACGGCAAAAGAAAAAGTCTCCGGACAGCTTGTTTGTTGATCGGATACTCTGCACTGTGTGCGGGTGACATTTAAGGCCTGCACGTGTTGTCCTGTGTAGGAAAGTAGATGGTGGGACTAATTGGAAGAGCTCATCAGAACAGTCACCATGATAGAGACGGTAAAGTACAGCCAAGGAAGCAACATCTCTACGCATCTGCAAAGGCTCGAGGGTGTTCGTGGCCTCAGGATTCCCAATAATGCGGACCGAACCGCTGGTCGCTGCAACCTCAACTTCAACTTAAAATCTTACGTTAGTTGATCATAATCGGTTGACTTGAACTGGAGATACAGACGTCATACACGCGGGTCGAACCGAGGGTATTTGCTAGTTAACAATTAAATTTCATTTTATTTAGATACAGATAATTACAAGCAAATCGCATTATATCGGACTGTTAGTACGTTTAATTATTGTAATTACTTGGCATGCATTCATAATCTAGTGCGTGGACAAGCGTATGAATGATTCAATTTGTGTATGTATGTGTGTGTGACTTTGACATTCGACATCGTACTGCAGAATCTATAGTATTTTGTGAGATCTATAGCTTATCATACATACATACATAAAATCACGCCTGTTTCCCATAGGGGTAGGCTGAGATCACGGATCTCCACTTGCTACGATCCTGACATACTACTCTCGCTTCATTCACTCTCATTACATTCTTCATGCATGCTCGTCGGTTTAGAGCACTCCTGACCTGCCCCTTTTCTAAAACTTCCCCGATTTGGTCCAGGTATGTGCGCCTAGGTCTTCCCCTTCTGACGGTACCATCCACACTCGCCTCATACACCTGTTTCGTTAGTCTTCTTTGATTCATTCTCTCAACATGACCAAACCATCTCAACATTCCTCTCTCAATTCTCATCACTACATCTTCTATCACTCCACATCGTTCTCTTATCACGCTATTTCTCACTCTATCTTTCAATGTCAAGCCACACATACTTCGCAACGCACGCATTTCTACTGCATTCACTCTACTCTGATGCTTTTTCTGCCACACCCAACTTTCACTGCCATACATAAGAGTCGGCACTAATACTCCACCATGTACAGCCAGTCGTGCCTTTTCGGACAAAATACCATTTAAACACCTTTTACCAAGTTGGTAGGACAAAAGTTGCAACACTTGCAACCCCACAAACTTCTTGAACTGGGAGCGATCGTAACCGCACGCCATATAGGGTTTCAGATGCCGGGTGTAAGGTTGTCTATAAGAAATTTCCCTAACACTCCAGCTAACCCAGGGCCATCTCCACTTTCGAGATGTCCCCTCGGGTGTGGAAACCACAATGTACTTATCTTGCTCCGAAAAAGGAGGGTGCACTTTGCGCTGCCACTCTGGCCTACTTCTGCTATGGTGACAAGCGGCTCCACCTGTCACCCTAGCCCATTGAGCACGTCTGAGACGCCTTGCTCGCACCGCACGCTCTTCCGGAATATATCTTTGTGGCGATACCACATTTACCCAGCGCCACCTAGCCATAACTAGCCGAACTTCTACGTCACTAAGAATCCTACATCGCACAAGTGAAGTTCTCGTACTGGTACAATATATGTACATCATCCCAATGACATTCGGTGGGCCGCGGCCCGCCAGTCGTGATCATCTTGCCTAGTCGGACGAATTGAATTGTTTACATCTAGAAATATGGTACATCGAGGTCTTTATGTTATTAACATAACATAAACTCACGCCTATATCCCCGAAGGGGTAGGCAGAGGTGCTAGCACCCACATTTCGCCAGTTTATGTTTAGGTCCCAATGTAATAGGTGGCGAGCCTATTGCCATTAACCGGGCACTTATTAACCTGCGATAAATACACATCTTGCCTAGTCGGACGAATTGAATTGTTTACATCTAGAAATATGGTACATCGAGGTCTTTATGTTATTATAGTGATCATAGTTTTTTTTTTATTAGACCACTTAGTTGGCAGACTAGCACACGGCCCACCTGATGGGAAGCGGTTACCGTGGCCTATGGACGTATGCAACACCAGGGGTGTCACACTCGCGCTGCCGACCATGAAGAAACCTTCTGAGGCCTCTCTTGAAGAACCCCATATTGTAGGCGCTTGGGAAAACCGCAGCATTCTACCATAATTGGAGTAGAAATATTTAGTTTTACAATAATAATGTCAAAAACTAATGCAGCTTATGTCACACATGCAATTAATTAAGTATTTCATTAGTCATTTAATTTGTTTTACAGGATCCTCCCTTTGTGTCGGAGGAACATCACACCTCGATCCACCACACTTATATCTACTTTAAATTAATTACATTAATAATTTATTTTAATAGGTTTTCCACACAGTTACTAAAGAAAACAATAAATACATAACACACATACCACCATTATAAATTGCTTAGAAATAGACCACTATACATTAAGTGCATCTATATGCGCGTGCGCTTATTTATCTATGTGTGCGTTAGCATTATACCTGTAGAGTGTAGACGTTGTATACGTGTGCGTGTTCTGTCTATGTGTGCGTGAATGCGGTCAGACAGCTCGGCGTCGATCGTCAAGTGCTGCAATAATATATTGTCCGTGTATTTTTTATACCAATTTCCATCTTATCTTAATCATCGGATGTTATCTCAGGCGGCCGTAACTTTTTTATGGACTAATGATGATCGTGCTGCAAGAAAATAACATTTTTTCCTATGTTGTTTGTTCTCACAGCTGGCAGCTGAAGCGAGAATGTCTTTTGTATTTTTTTTTTTGCTAGTAAAAGTGTATGGAGTACGTTAAGCTACCGATCCCGCTTGTCATACAAACATCTAATGGCAGTCGTTACGGGTAGTTAGAATTCTAAATCTTGTAACTACAGAACTTTAATATAGAAAGAAAGAAAGAAAGAAAGAAAAGAAAGAAAAAAGGTTTATTGCGACACAGCATACAGTACAAAAAATAAAAATAAAAACAGAATGCAAAAAGAGAAAATAAAATAAAATACAATATACTTTTTATATACTGTGGCAGATGAGGTGCCACGTCATTTTGATGCCAAATATGACATTTGATAAGTTAATGTCAAATCTGTCAGCAGCAGGACGCCAATGTGTTTTTTTTATACTACTTGGTTGCACACCTGATGGAAAGACAAAGCAGGACTTTTGGTCTACCCACTGACAGCACAAAAACTCTCCAGTGAGCTCTGACTACCCTACTCACCGCCGGGAACCCAACACGAGGTTATTGTGACCGCGGTATTCTGTAGGGCGGAGGTTAGGTCAGTAGCTCCCTTAAAAGCCAAGATAAACTAATGCATGAGTAAGCGACGGGATCTCCGGAGATCCGACTCCGAAATCCATAATGAATTGAATGAATGATTTGAATGCAACAGGGATTTGCACACGACAAGCCCCGTTTAAGGAGTAGGTAACCAAAGTGGTTTAGAAGGGTTTCAACACGATTTTTATACGACTGCGCCAGAGAGGGTAATATTTTACGCGCGGATGTGTGTGTAGTTTTATTTGTTCTTCTCTACAGGCCTAAACGGCTGAACGGATTTCAAATGAAAGATATTCATCTCCCGAGTATCATATGGTACATAAAATGTTAACAAAAACTGGGGACGAGGGACGAGTTGGAGACTTAAGGTTCCCAAACACCAGAGGAGGGCCAAATCTCAAATTTTCTTTCTTTCTTTCTCTCCCACCGGCTCCGTGTGCTTTTATCTCATACGTAAAAAAATAGGGCCAGCTCGAAAGTAATGGCCCTGTGTCGGCCGGGGTGCGAGAGATGTGTCTCTGGCAACCAACGACCTACTGAAGGCGTGCGTTTTAGGCGGTTCCAGTCGTACGAGACGGCGTGCTGTTTCCATGGAGATTTTGCGCATGTTAAAAAAAAAAATTATAGTTATTGTCCGTTTAAAAATCATTAACTGTCACCCGAGTCAATGGCTTGATGAATTTGATGAATGAGCCACAATGAGCATACAAACCGCGTAACGGAGTTGTGTGTCGGTACATTAATTTATTACACGCTAATTGCTGGTTGGTTCAATTCTTATTATGGGCGCTCGTTGAGCTAATCATGTAAAAAGTTGATTGTGTATTGTTATATGTACTTGTGGCCGATATAAATACTTATAATATGCGATGGTGGATGTGTTCAGTCACGCGGAAAGATCGCGTGAGGATCGGCGCTCGTGGCCAGGTGCGTTCACGGTTCGGGTAAATGATCAGTGGGTTAAGTTACCAAGGTGCGGTTGCTATTGGATGGGGTCACCCATAATGCGTAATGGTATTTCATCTGGAAGTTTTCATACTGCTGTCTTGCCCCCCGAAGGTAATAGCAGTCGGTAGGCTCGTATGGATGTCAGTTATCTTGACCAAGCCAAAAACTCCCAAAAGTCCAGCTTCCTAAGCTAGTGATTCTTTCTGTATACCAAATTAATTTCATTTGGGTATCTTCAATAAAAAGCTGGCCAAGTGCGAGTTGGAATCGCGCACCGAGGGTTCCGTACAAACTAGTTTTTATTTTAATTTATGTTAATAGAATCTGGACGCTCGCTATTACGAATGGCGCACGGAATTTACATGTCGAAACATAAGTTCTGTCAAAAATTTTCAAATTTCGAATATTTGACTAATTTTAGAAATAGGTCGTATACGCTTTACCGTAGATAAAAATATTTTTTTTTATTAATTTTCAAATATGGAATGGTAAGAAGGAAAATGGAGGCACGGTTATAGTGTTACAATTTGCTACGTAAACGTACTGTATTGTGTCTTTTGATTGTCTTGACGTAGAAGTTTTATTTATTCATATCTTCAAGGTGTTGTAAACGTGAGTAGGTATTAGGTGTAAATTTCAACTTGATACTTCCACGCATTTCTGAGAAAAAGGTCTTGAAAGACAGACATACAGCCAGACGGACAATGAAGTGATCCTATAAGGGTTTCGTTATTTCCTTTTGACGTACGGTACCCTAAAAATTACGAATTTTCATACAAACTGTCATTTGAACCTCTTTATACCCCATTTTCCCTATAAAAGGTTGGGAAAGGACTTAGGTATCCTTTCCCAAACTCTAGTCCGTCTCTATTCCAATGTTCATCAAGTTCGGTCCAGTGGTTTTCCCGTGAAAGCGTAAAGACATGATTTCGTTGCCAACCGCAGACCGCAGCAGCAGATACAGCGTACCGTGATGTAGACTTGAATGCGATAATATTGTTTACTGTTTCAATTCATTGCCGTTTCTCAATGGTAGCCGTTTATCCGTATCGAAGTTTAACAAGTAATTTATGTGAAGAGACGACACGTCATCCGATCGCATAGAAATAAAAGAGTATCGATCCCGCAATCCGCTCATTTATCTATAACCACACATCTAAGTACATTCGTGGTTCCCGGCAGAGTAGAAATTGAACCACCCCATCTCTGCCCATGCGGTGTCGTACAAGGCGACTAAGGGATAGGATAGTTTAATATCAGACAGATATATACAGCCCAGACTCCGCCTTAAATGTATGGGTCGGAGTTAATAATAGTGCCCGGAAAACGGCAATAGGCTCACCCCCTATTACGTGGGACCGAATACAATGGTTGGTGACATGTAGGTGTTAATTAAACCAAGAAACAACATTATCATATTCAAGTATATTTCACGGTACTCTATACATGCTACTTGCGTCTGCAGTTGTATGCGGTCGGCTACGAAATCGTACCTTAACAGACGGACAGAGTAACTTTCGCATTGATCATATTAGTGTGTATCATAGTTCAGGGTTTCCGGCAGAGTACAATTTGGATCATCCCCATCTGTCCCCATGCGGTGTCGTACAAAGCGACTAAGGGATAGGGCTGTTTAACATCAGACAGATTTATACAGCCCAGACTCAGCCTCAGATGCAAGGCTCGAGTCAACGTTAGGACCGGATATAATGGTTGGTGACACCCCTGCCTAACCCTCCGGGAAAAGAGGCGTGATTATAACTGTATGTATTATGGTATAGTTGCTCTAAATTAAACGTCAAATCTGAAATCATTCAGTCGCTAGCCAGAGCGGCCCACAATGGACGATGTCTCACCGCGTCAGTTACGATGGCGGAGTGCCATACCTGCTTGCCAGACGTTACGGCATCACAATTTTCAATGGCTTCTCGTTAAATATTGAGTCATATCCAACTATATTTGTGTGAATAAAGGGTAAGGACAGCGTCTGCAAGGAATTTCCTCGAATCTGGAAGGTTCTGTCCGTTGCTTTTTTGGGTTCTCAGGAATATATGGAAACTTATAGAGTTCAACCTTTTATTTACACCACCTATAGTCAGAATTTTAATTCGATTCCAGATTTGACATTAGCTACTGTCATTTTGTGAAATAATGATACCACATATAATAGTGTAGTGATGAACACAAAAATCGATAAACAATCAGTGTGTGTGCCATCAGTGTGCCAATTAAAGACTAAATTATTGATTTTTATTAAAATAAATACATAATTATTCATAATAATTATTTATTAATTAGTAATCGCTGCTCTATTTTATAAAAAGTTAATATGAAAAAATGAGTAGGCTAGATATGTTAATTGACAATATCACAGACACATTTATAATAAATGTTACAGAAAGTGACAGCGATAGCGATAGCGATGACGGCGACAATTTATAAAATAAATTATTACCATAATACATCTATCTGTTTTATTTGTCATGTTCCTTCATGATCACATTTTTTTATTTATCTCACACACAATTATAAAAGAAAAGTCTCAGATCGTTAATTAATCGTCAAAACTAAATTATCGGTTCAGAAATATTTAATTTCCTGATATACTTAGTTTACGAGAGTAAAATTATAAACGAGAAGAATCGATCCGGAAATATTCCATTTCCATATCGAATAATTTCGCAACGTCACTATTTAGTACTTGTCATAACGTTGCAACACTGAAATTGTCAAATCTGGAATCGAATTAAAATTCCGAGTATAGGCAGTTGTTGCCGAGTAGTTGGTGCCCTAAAAAGTTCGACAAGTCTAACTACAAAATTTCGGCATCACCAATTGGTTGTGGAGGTAATATGGTAGTCGTTTCACGGAAAATATCCATCCCAGTTAAACTAGAAAACCGACTCCCAACTGACTCGGAGAATAATATCAACCTTATTTTGGAGACTCCCGACGCTGCTGCCTGCGGCAAATACCAGGAGCGGCCCTGTAGAGAGGTGCTCGAAGGTTTTCCAAGTTTCCCTCTGACTAGTAGGGCATAGTGGAGAGCAGGAATGGACTGGTCGCCGAGAGCAGGCGTGTGGGTTACAGGACTGCCAAGCAGGAGCGCCTGTCACCCGTTCACCCACGCTGACACCTCGGTGCGACGTTCGCTCCATCCCTTTCCGGGGTCCTTGACACACCCGAGGAGGCCATCTTAAAACTGTATATCGTAATCCGATAGCCCGGCGTCAGCAAGGGGTGCGAGAAAATGACCCATGAGGGCCATAAGTGATCTGTGTCAGTTGTACGTTTCTTGAACGAGAAAATTAACGATAGCAGTTAAGACAAGTTTTTAAGTTGACAATCCCTAAGGTTAGAAAGACTTATAACTAAACACAAACTAAAACTTTTAACAAGAATTACTTGGGTAAAATGGCTAATATCTCTATTTGTAAATACACATTTGCACGTATACACACATACACACAAAGACTTATTCACACTCATGCATACATATAATAAACTAGGATTTTATAAATAAAGAATTTTTAATCTATACTAAAATTATAAAGCTGCAGAGTATGTTTGTTTGTTTGTTTGAACGCGCTAATCTCTGGAACTACTGGTCCAATTTGAATGATTCTTTCAGTGTTGGGTAGTTCATTTATCGAGAAAGGTTTTAGGCTATAAATCATCACGCTACTACTTAAGGGGGCGGAGCATTGATAATAAATGTTAACAAATCTGGCAATTTTTCATACATAACATACCGGCTCAAAGGAATATGAAGCTTCAAAATATACCCCGGGCGAAGCTGGGGTGGGTCAGCTAGTTTTAATTATAAATTTTAGAAAGAAAGACAAATTTATTGCTACAGAAAATCCACAGGTTTATGGAAAATCTAACCATATTTTATGAATAACACCGAAATATATTCTTATTCCTAGACATTAGATGTTTTAGATAAGTGCTAACTATTCTCAGAACACAATGACACAATGGTACTATGAATAGATAGATCGTCACTTTCCGCCTTAATCTTGAGGTGACTAACAGTACCATAATATTATGTTTGTTCACTGGAGCAAAGTCAATATCCAGGATGGGACTTGAACCAACGAATCGCACACAAGCAAAAACTTCAGACCTGATTTTAGAGTTCCGTTCTTCATGCGGGAAAATCGGACCCCTTATAGGATCACTTCGTTGTACGTCTGTCTGTCTATCTGTCCGGATATTTTTCTCATGGTCGTTTATTTCAGTGCCTGGTGCTTCAGAGAGCATGTTAAACCGTTTGTCCGGTTTTTATACAATCATCTATGTCAATAGTTTAGCCATAAAAAGTGCGACAACTGATCTAAGTGCAATTTTTTTTTATACCACTTAGTTGGCAGTCAAGCACACGGCCCACCTGATGGGAAGTGGTTACCGTGGCCTATGGACGTCTGTAACACCAGAGGAGTCACAGTCGCGCTGCCAGGTCTGTAAGTACAGAGCTTCTGTGCCGTCAGTAGTAGTAGTGCAATAATTTCATCACTATTCATCACCAAATAAGAGTTCAAATGGGAGTCGCTCCACGGAAAATATCGAACTTCCGCCTCGCGGTAGTTTGACTGGGATATAAGCGGACCCCGGACTTTGAAGTAAAAACCTCGGATGCGATCGGGATTCGTAAGGATGATGATGAAAAGTAGCCTCAGTTTATGTCTCACTGTATGACATAGTTATCTGTATTAAATATCCCATCGAAATCGTCTATTATTTGTAAAGCTCTTTCAATTAGTCCCACCCTCCCCTTTCCTACACAGGACAACACGTGCAGGTCTTAGATGTCATCAGCACACGGTGCAAAACATCCGATCAAGAACCAAGCGGTTCGGAGACTCTTTCCTCTGTCGCACCATTAAGGCCTGGAATTCATTACCAGCTCACGTGTTTCCTTCTTCCTACAGTCCCGGGTCCTTTAAGCGGGGTGTGAAAAAGCATATGATGAGGCCGTCAAGCTGAGTGTCACCATTGTCACACGGTATGTGTAAGTAATGGTGACCCTCTTTTTTGGGACTTTGCCTTCAGCTTACCATCAGGCAAGGCGAAGTCTAATTGACATGTCCTATATAAAAAAAAAAATTCGACACTATATGGAATTCGAACCTGTCGTACTTCTGTCAAGTGTCAATGGCAAGCTATGCCAACTTACCTGTGTGGGCCTCTTTCCGGTTGGTTGATAATTTGTGAAAATTACCGCCGAAATCATGATCAAATAACCATACTTAGGTTCATTTTCTTAACTTTTTTATACCACTTAGGTGACTTAAAGCACACGGGCCACCTAATGACTATAGTTCTGCTGCATGCATTTCTTACATTATATACAGGCCACGGATTTTTGAACAAATCATTCATTTTCTTCACAGATTTTCTGTGCTACGGCTATATTGTGCATTCGTTTGAAATAGAAGTTTATTATAATGTACACTATATCAGACAACAGTAAAATAACAGTGGCATAAGTAAAATGGTTTTTTCCCATCTCAAAAAATGTCCTCTAGAAGTATGTATTCACTTCGACAAACATAGCAAATAACATGCAGAAGAGACGTCTTCGCTGGTGAATGGTGTGTTTTCACCATGTGGAATCGTTGACTACGTCATCTACCTGCCCTTGTCCCATACGTACCTGACAGATATCATTTCCTCAGGGTGGGGTAGACATCTGTTATCCACGTGTGATTACGGCTTTAGAAGCAAAGGTTAATCGCAAATAAAATTAATTATATTATTAATAAATAAATAAACCCTAATGCTGTCTAAAAGACCGAAACAAGTTTGATAGCAGGCGGTACCCATTAAGTTTCTTTTGTTTTTTTTTTTATACCACTTAGGTGGCAGACAAACCCACCTGATGGAAAGTGGTTATCGGGCCTATCGACGTGTGTAATATACCAGAGAAGCCACATTCGCGCTGCCGACCCTGTAAGTACAGAGTTTTTGTGCCGTCAGTGTAGAGGACAAAGCAAGACAAGCCTTTAGTCTTCCCACTGAGAGCACAAATTCTCCAGTGAACTCTGGCTACCCTACTCACAGCTGGGAACACAACACGAAGTTATTATAACCGCGATATTCTGTAGGGCGGAGGTACTTCCCAATCCGGAGTTTATGATTTGCATTTGATTGGTTTCAATCTTTTAGATACCAGTCGGGTTTACTTTTTAATAATTTATTTTATTTGCGATATCCTTTTTCACGCAATCCATTTTTTCTAAAGCCGTAGTTAGACGTGGATAGCAAATGTCTACCCCACCCTGACGACGTCTATGAGTCAATACTAGAGTATACAGACAGACATTGACCGCGAACATACTATAGATAGACAGTATAAAAAAAACGGAAAAGTTCCACAATATTCATGTAAATAGGTACTTAGTGTGGGGACAACAACCCATTGGTTGGACTCCCTCCAAAACTAGCGCGTATGTAAACGACGGATGATATTCTCGACACCTGTAATGATGGCATATAAATAACTCGCCAATTAATATCTGATATTACAGAGGGACTGGTTGGAAACGTTTAAACAGGCCGACATTAAAGAACGATTATTTTTTCAGTTTTATTTAAAAAAACATGTGGAACTTATTTTGTAGATTTGTATTTTATTGAAGTGTAAAAGTTTAGGTGCGTTGAACACTTTAGGGTGATCAAAAGCTATGGAACTCGCGTCATCGTCACCTCTGCCACACTTACGTCACGACGATACAATTCGCAAAGTTGTTGAAAAATTGTGACTGTCGTCTTCTTCATTCAAGTGTTGATCCCAGTCGCATCCAAAGTTTTCACCGTCAGTGCGTGAGTCCGACTCACACTTGACTGTTTTTTTTTAACTCTTAGGTGGCAGACAACCCCGCCAGTTTCAAGTGCTTTACGCTAGAAAATTTGCATCGGCTTCACGAGTTTTCGCTAGAAAGATTTTCGTTGCGATCTTTGGCTCTATGCCTGACTCGGTTCCTTGCTCAGTTCAATTTAAAAAAAAAACTTCGTTAAAAATTCGACTTCAAAAACTAAAAACTATAAAATAACGTAATAAAGAAAAGAAAATTACTAAATTTACAGATTAGTTAGAAGTCGTTGTCTAGTCTAAGACTACTGGTGTCCAAACTATGTCAAATTTATGGGGGAGTGGCTAGAGAGGCCACACGGCAGCCTCTCGTACCGTCTGACGCAGATGATCACCGAGCACGGGTGCTTCGGGAAGTATCTGCGTCGGATGGAGAAAGAGCTAACGTCCGACTGCCATCACTGCGACGCGAGCGAGGACTCAGGGCCGCACACGCTCACCGAGTGTCCGGCGTGGGAGACGCGGCGATGGTCCGCTGTGCGGATGCGTGGGCGGCCGGCGGCGCCTCCTTCTGCGAGCAAGTAATGCTCGTGAAGGAGGAGGCGAGGCGGGAGCGGCAGCGGGTGCGACGAAGGATCGCAAACCAAGCTGCCCGCGTACGAAGGCAACTCGGGCGTCGGAGGTCGGTGAACGACCTCCGCCCCCCATGAGCGCAGGTCTGGGGGTGACAGGTGGAGCCGCCCGTCACCCTCTGGCAGAAGCAGGCCGCGGCGGTGACGCGCCTGGCGCGCCTCCCCTTTTCCGGGGACGAGTTGGGGACTCTGTAGTCCCCACACCCGAGAAGAGGGCCAGATCGTGAGATGATGATAAGTTGGCCCTGGGTCGGCCGAGGTGCGAGGGATATGCCTGTCAACCTCACCTTCGGCAACCAAAACGACCCACAGGCGGCTTGCGTTTTAGTCGGTTCGAGTCCGACATAACCTCCTCCACCGGCTCCGGTGCGGAGGTATCCGTGGGGATTTTGCACACGTAAAAAAAAAAACTAAAATTTTTATGGGACAAGTATCACGAAAATCTGATAATAAATCGCAGAGTAATCTGTGTACATTCATAAAAAAATATCAATCGTATTGAGAACCTCCTTCTTTTTTGGAAGTCGGCTAATAAACTAAAAAAAATTAAGCTAAACATATTTATTGTGTCTCACGAAAGAGGACGACAATAGTTTTAACAGCCATGTAAGCTGAATTTCAGTAAATGTTTCAACACGTTGTCTCGGGTTCGATCCCAGATATTACCCTGACACACACCAATGTCTTTTCGATGCTTTTCGAAGTTATGTGTGTATTTTTCGCAGGTTTATAAGTGCCCGGTTAATGGCAGACTCGCCACCTATTACTTTGTACCTAAACATAAACTGGCGAAATGTGGGTGCTAGCACCTCTGCCTACTCCTTCGGGGATATAGGCGTGAGTTTATGTTATGTTATGCTCGTTGTTCTATTACAAGTGAATGCTCAAGTCTTTAAGATCCGGCTGCTGATAGCTTAACATCATCACTTTTTTAATGAATATATAATTTTAATAAAATTATTAAGTAATGGAAAAATAGTGTTTTTGCCTATTTACTTATTAACATATGACCGCATCTAGGACTTGGCACTCGACGCTTAGGCATTGGACTTTAACTAAGGCGATTAAATAATAATCATCAATAATAACACTATTATTCTTAAATGATTTGACCACACTAAAGTATGACGTCACGCTTTGCTATTTCATACAAGTTTCCGCGGTGTGACGTTTTATAAAATTAAACTTATAATAATACTTGACATTTGTCGATATTTTGTTGTGGTATGTGTTTGAGCGATTGGAGTTTTCCTGGAGAATTACGTCATGGTATCAGAAAAATACAGAATTTCAACTTTAATTAGCAAATGCCTATTGTAATTGATTCCAAGCCTCTTTCTGGGGGTATTATCGCGCTCCTATGTTGCTTGTCTTACTTTTTACGGTTCTGTAACGCTAAAGGAAAAAACGGAACCTTTATAGAATCGCTTAAATGTCCGTCTGTCCGTCTGTCTGTCTGTCTGTCTGTCTGTCCGTCTGTGTGTCGGTCCGTCTGTCTGTCTATCTGTCTATCTATCTGTCTATCTGTCTGTCTGTCTGTCTGTCTGTCTGTCTGTCTGTCTGTCTGTCTGTCTGTCTGTCTGTCTGTCTGTCTGTCCGTCTGTCCGTCTGTCCGTCTGTCCGTCTGTCTGTCTGTCCGTCTGTCTGTCTGTCTGTCTGTCTGTCTATCTGTCTATCTGTCTGTCTGTCTGGCGGTCTAGACCTTTTTCTTATTAATGCGTGGAGGTATCAAGTTGAAATTCATACCACATACTCAGGTTTGTAACGTCTTGAAACTGTGCAAAAATCAAAGTTCTAAGTCAAAGTATTCAAAATATATTATGGTTTATGTAGCTTAAGTTACGGAACCTTGACCAGTTTTTTTTTGGTTTCCGTACCCATAGCCTGAAAACGGAACCCTATAAAATTCCTTTGTCTGTCTTCCACCAGGATGTATCTTGTCAGTTGAAATTTTGCCCACTATAGTAACTAATACTCAAAACAGAATAAAGTAAACATTTACAAATAGTTAAAAAAAAGTAGACGGGCACGTGACATATCCCCACATGTTTGCCCCATATTTTTAATAATTCGTCTTTGACCGTCTTTAACAGTATAACAATTTTTCACTGTGGGTGTTACCCGGTCGGAGCGTGCCGGAATGAGAACTTAATGTCCGGATCCAATTATTACATTTTTCTTCACAAGTTAGGCCATTGCACTTCATATTTTTGTTTGTTGTTGTTTACAAATAACTAGATGAACCATAGATTAGAGATCACAATGGAATAATATATCATAGAGGTGTAATTGATGCTGGTAGAGGAGGGTAGGATGGGTAGTGTTGCCGTCACAATTTTTATTTTACTATTTTTTTATATAGGACACGCCAACTTGACCTCACCTCGCCTGATGGTAAGCTAAAGGCAAAGTCTCGGGAAAGAGGTCACCATTACATACACTAAGTGTTACAATGGTGGCGCTCATCTTGGCGGCCTCATCAGATGGTTTTTCACGCCACGCTTAAAGGCCCCGGGACTGTAGGAAGAAGGAAACACGTGTGCTGGTAATGAATTTCAGGTCTTGGTGGTGCGGCAAAGAAAAGTCTCTAAACCGCTTGGTTCTTGCTCGTATATTCTGCACAGTGTGAGGGTGACATCTAAGGCCTGCACGTGTTATCCTATGTAGGAAAGGAGATGGTGGGATTAGTAGGAAGAGCTCATCAGAACACTCACCACATAATTAGTGTTATACCTAATAGTTGGAGTGTACATCGTACAATATTGTAAATTAACCGTTTTACGTGCTGCAGCTATGCAAAATAAACGCATTTTACTTAATTTGTTTATTTACTTAAATGGCAATAATATCACAATACCGCTGCTGATTAAAATATTATTTACAATTCTAATTCTATAGGGTTCCTTATTGTATTTATTATTGTAATTAAGTAATCGATTTATTTATTAGCGTATTATGTGTATAGATACTAGGCAGATAGTTTTAGTTAGGATTTTTTACATATAATATTAGAACAAAATACTATTTAGAATTATTGCTAACATTAAATTATAGTATTACCGCGAACGCTGTATCGCGCCTTAGAAAAGCGTGGCGCGGCGGGGGACGAGGTAACAAGAGAGACAGAAACAGCATTAATCGAGAGCGAAAAGATACTGCCGTGAGTGTTGACGGTGGACTCAGGACTCACGAAATCTGATGGTTGATGCATTGATAATGCCCCGTTTCGCCGCGCACATGCTTAACCCACAATACATACTTTAATATTGCTCGGGGCACATATCTTGACCCTGAAATGTGCTCTATACGCGCAGTAAACATTTTTTGGGTGTCTTTAGATTATTACAAAACAATCTGCGCGCGCCAGAGATATGTGTACTGATGTATAGTCCATAAATATATACACGTTACTAATTGCACCCCGGTCTGGGGGTCTCTTTTGTATAGGGTCGTTTTGACCCTATACAAACCCTGAGAGAAAAGCTTTCACCAGAGCCTCGTCCATTGTTTGGCATGTGCACCGGTATGATAAGCTTGTACGCCAAGTTAGGGTCCTGTAATCACTGTGACGCAAGCGAGGATACGGGGCTGTACATACTGACCGAATGCCCGGCGTGGGAGACGCCAAGGCGAGTCCTATTGGCGGCCCTGGGATTGGAAGTTCTCTTGCTCAGCACGTTGCTCATAGTGATGGTGCAGAACGCGAGCGCGTGGGCTGCTGCCGACTCCTTCTGTGAGCAAATAATACTCGAGAAGGAGGCGTGAGAACGGGGCCGGAGGAGACCTAGGTCCCTTTCGTCCTGCATAGCTCGCAATGCGCATAGGCGACTCTGGCATCGGAGGTCATTAAGTGACCTCCGTCCTCCATGAGCGTAGGCACGGGGGTTTACTGGTGGAGCCGCCTAGCCTGGGTTACTCTAGCAGAAGCAGGTAGAAACGGCGGCACGATGAGTGCCTCTAGCCTTTTTCTGGGGAAAGATGGGGATACCGTAGTCCCACACCCGATGGGGCCGTCTATAGCTCTGGGTCACTCGGGGTGCGCGAGGGATATACCAGAGGCTACCTCACCCTCGGCAACAGATAGCCGAAGACGGCCGTGCGGTTCTGGTCGGTTCGAGCCTCGGCTGGGGGTATTCTAGTGGATTTCCGCACGTTAAAAAAAGGGTCCTGTACAGCCTAGTAGAGTCCATCGTGCAGTCATTAGTTAATCCGCAATACATACTTGCGTTAGTCAGTAAATAAATTCACGTGACTAATCGCACCCTGTGTAGTAACCTTGACACCGGGCTCAAGGTCAACGCGATGAAGTCATATTACCGATTGTTGTTCCATGTTGATAACTTTGTTAGGCCCGCTACACACGACCGGTTGGTGTGCAAATTAAATTTGCTAGATTGTAGTCAATGACTTCTGTGTTCACTGACTGGGTATACCGACCGAACCTAACAGTTTATTAGTAAGATTGGCTTGGTTCCGAACTTCTTAGTAATTGGGTATTTTCCTGTAGTTACCATAAATAATTTAACTGAACTTATTAAATTGAAAATGGTAAAAGAGCTGTAAAAGTTGAGTCTGTACTTATTTCATCGTTTTTATTTATTTTCTATCATCCACCCAATCTATAATAGTAAATTATTTGACTATTGAATATTATGACGTCACAATAAATTATTTCATACAAGTTTCCTTATAACTTACCGTTTTGACGTTTATATTTTTTCGGTTTTTCGCGTCCTTTGTGACGGACGAGCTTCGGAGTTTCTGCAGGTTAATGCTGGCGTGCCCCAGGGGTCCGTCTTATCACCCACTCTCTTTCTTCTGCATATCAACGACATGCTGTCTACCGGCAATGTTCATTGTTATGCAGATGATAGTAGGTACTTTACATGGGAGTTATCATGGACATCCTACGGCCAAACAGTCGGATATCGCAGAGAAAAGGCAGCTTCTTGTCACTGAGCTTGACGGGATCCTGAATCACATTTCTAAATGGGGCTCTGAGAACCTGGTTGAGTTCAATGCCAAGAAGACGCAGGCATGTGCGTTTACAGCAAAAGTATCTTCTTTCCTTCCCCTCCCCACTCTTCAGAGCACGCCACTGCCATTGCAGGACAATCTCAATATCCTAGGTATGGATGTGCGCTGCAACCTGAATAACAAAAATTACATCGAAAGCATCATTAAAACAGCCTCACGAAAACTCGGAGTCCTGAACAGAGTGAAACGATTTTTCACGCCGGAGCAGCGGTGTCTTCTATACAAGACACAAATTCGCTTCTGTGTGGAGTACTGCTCGCATCTCTGGGATGGTTCAGCAAAGTACTTACTAGATGCTCTCGACAGGTTGCAGCGACGTGCGGTCCGCATCATTGGGAATCCCGAGATCACGAACACCCTAGAACCTTTACAGCTGCGTAGAGATGTTGCGTCCATGGCTGTATTTTACCGTCTGTACCATGGGGAGTGTTCTGATGAGCTCTTCCAATTAGTCCCACCCTCTCCTTTCCTACACAGGACAACGCGTGCAGGTCTTAGATGTCATCCGCACACGGTGCAAAACATCCGATCAAGAACCAAGCGGTTCGGAGACTCTTTCCTCTGTCGCACCATTAAGGCCTGGAATTCATTACCAGCTCACGTGTTTCCTTCTTCCTACAGTCCCGGGTCCTTTAAGCGAGGCGTGAAAAAGCATATGATAAGGCCGTCAAGCTGAGTGTCACCATTGTCACACGGTAAGTGTAAGTAATGGTGACCCTCTTTTCTGGGACTTTGCCTTCAGCTTACCATCAGGCAAGGCGAAGTCCAATTGACGTGTCCTATATAAAAAAAATATATATATATATGGATATAGTAGGTAGGACATGACGGTATTCCCGTCCCAATTGAGCAGTTAGACTGGGGAAGTACCTCCACCCTACAGAATACCACGGCTATAATAACCTCGTGTTGTATTTCTGGCGGTGATTAAGGTAGCCAGAGCTCACTGGAGAGTTTTGTCCTGTCAGTGGGAAGACTAAAGGCTTGTCCTGATTGTGTTTTCTGCACTGACGGCACAGAAACTCTCTGTTCTTACAGGGTCGGTAGCACGGGTGTGACTCCTCTGGTGTTACACACGTTAATAGGTCACTTTAACCACTTTCCATCAGGTGGGCCGTGTGCTTGTCTGCCACCTAAGATGTATAAAAAATATCTCCGGATGTGTGCCATTTACCAGATTCTCTGCCATTCCATTCTGTTTAGTCCGCTCTGGGACTTAACAAATAATTAAATTTTTTTGGATCTCTAACTGTAGCTTATTCTCGACCCTTGGGTAAATATACTTCAGTGAAATTCCCTAAAGATTCAGCGTCGAACGCAGCGCTGCTCTCGACCTTGATAGAGATTGTCATAGTTCGGACTGGATGACGTCACTGGAGATCACTAATGACAATCTCATCAAGGCTGTCACAGCGCTATGCCCAACACTGGTATGCTTGGAGAGTTGCATGTCGTTTCTTTTCAGCTAGCTTTTTCAGGGCGTTAGTCTAAGTGGGACTGTAACCAGCCTTATTCTGTTCACTGGTCAATTAAATACGATAGCAAACCTTTCGTCCAGTATATATTCCCAATAATGATATTGTCATTTAATATGGCGGTGTTAGCTTTGGATATAGAGCTATTAAAATCGTGACAATGCAGCAATGATGTTTAGATCAGATAACAACCATATTAACGATTACTGATATGAGAATTGTAAACATAGGCACCCTTTTAGATATTATAGCTGGCAAATTATTTGAAAAGCTAGTCTAACTTTGCAGAAAGCGTTGTTCAAGGGTCAGCGCAGACAGAGAGTAGCGCGGCGGAGAGAGTTTTATTAAAGCAGTCGAAAATCAACTTTAAAATTATTTAAATAAATTTCATTTATGACTGACAGAAAATCTATGCTCAAATATACGCGACTGTCAGAAAATGCCCGAGACAGCGCGAATTATCCTCCCTGTCTGTACTGACTCCTTGACTCGTATTCTATAATGGTACACAGTTTACTGAGGACTGAGGACACATCGTATAGAGCATCATCAAAACTGATCGATATTCTGAATACGGGTTTTTTATACAACTTAGATGGCATCCAAGCACACGGTCCTGATTGATCCTGATGGAAAGTGGTTACCGTGACCTATTAACGTGTGTAACCCCAGGGGAGTGACACTCGTGCTGCCGACCCTGAAAGAGCAGAGAGTTTCTGTGATGTCAGTGCAGAGCTCAAAATTAGGGCAAGGCTTTAGTCTTCCCACTGACAGCACAAAAACTCTCCAGTGAGCTCTGGCTACCCTACTCACCCCCGGGAATACAAGGTTATTATGGCCGTGGTATTCTGTAGGGACTTCCCCAGTCAGACTGCTCAATTGGGACGGCAATACCGTCGAATCCTACCTCTGCTATTCTTGTCACTGGAGATTGTGCGAGACGCGCCAGTTAAACAATCAAAGGGCTCGCTTATTTTTTTAAGAAGTATTTTTTTGTTTTGTTAGTGCCCATGCACCAAATTTCCGAAATATGTAAGGACAGAAGCAGATGTTGTTGAAACGGAACAAAGGCTATCGTTTCTGCCTACCACGGAGCGAAAAGTCGTGAATGTTATGTATTCTAACGTAATAACTGGCCTCTTCTCTGATTACAAAACAGGAACTGAACGTATGACTCATGCCTCGTTCGACATTCATTCAACAAGCACAGTGGTTCTCAAGTTACTAGGGCACTGGGTGACGTCATCAAAGATTACCACCCAAATTAGCACGCCACAAATGTAACTGTTTTAAGTACTTTTGTTGTATTCTGTATATTTCATGCTGGTTCAAGAATTTGGTTCGCGTTTCCATTGCTGTTATGAATATTTAAAATGTTAATAACAAATCATCAAAATAACTATGCTTTGTTTGGGTATTTTAATATTGCTGTGTGAGGTATACTTAGGTGACAGTATAACATACGGCTTACCTGATGGAAAGTGTTTATCATGACACCAAGGGAGTCAAACTCGTGCTGCCGACCGCTGTAAGAATATAATATCTGTGCCGTCAGTGCAGAAAACAAACCAGGACAAGCCTTCGGTCCATCCACTGACAGCACAAAAATTGTCCAGTGAGCTCTGGCTACCTTACTCACCGCCGGGAACATAACACAAGGTTATTATGGCCGCGTATTTTGTGGGGCGGAGGTACTTCCCCAGTTGGACTTCTCAATTATAAATAATACTTATATATAAACATAACATAACATAAACGCCTATATCCCGAAGGGGTAGCCAGAGGTGCTGGCACCCACATTTTGCCAGTTTATTTTTAGGTCCCAATGTAATAGGTGGCGAGCCTATTGCCATTAACCGGGCAAGTATAAACCTGCGATAAATACACACAAAACTTCGAAAAGCATCGAATAGTCATTGGTGTGTGCCATGGTAAAACCTGGGACCGAACCCGAGACCTCGTCTCAGCAATCCATTACCACTAGGCTACCGCGGTACATACATACAAAATACATTTAAATTATGTATAATATTAGCTGTTCTAGCGGCTTTTTATATCACTTAGGTGGCAGACAAGCACACGGCCCACCTAACGGGAAGTGTTTACCGTAGCCTATGGACGTATGCAATATGAGGGTCGTTACACTAGTGCTGTTTCATTGTCTATCCGATTGTCAAGATCTTTTTCTCAGGAATACTTGGTGATATCAAGTTGCAATTCATACTACGTACTCAAGTTTAACAGGCAGTTGACATGGCAATCAAAATATAGTTACATTATATTATATTGTATCCAAGTTCGTCCCTGAATACAATTTTGTACGGAACCCTCGGGAGTGCGAGTCTGACTCGCGCTTGACAGCTTTCATTTTTTATACATACCTATAATCACGCCTTTATCCGTGGATGGTTAGGCAAAGGTGAATTAACACTCACATTTCACCAATCATTGAATTCGGTCCCAAGTAATAGGGGGTGGGCCTATTACCGTTTTCCGGGCACTATTGTTGACTCAAGCCATGCATCTGAGGCTGAGTTGAGTGTGGGATGTATATGTCTGTTTGATGTTAACAACAGCCCTATCCCTTGGTCGCCTTGTACGACACCGCTTGGGAAAAGATAGGGTGGTCCAAATTCGACTCTGCCGGGAGCCACGCGACTATTTTTTTATTTAGCATACAATTTAAAAAAAATGAAAAGAAAATAAATCAAACTTATGATGCGTGTCGATTGTACTAACAATACAATACACGAGCCATGAAATAGATAATTATAATGTACTAACTGTTGCCAGCGACACCGCGCGGCAATACAAATATGACTCATTGCCCGCGGCTCTGTCCACATGGAGTTTTGATCCTGTAAACCTTCTTTTTTCGTACGGATATCAATCTTGACCCACGGGGTTGTTGTGTCGTATTATCTTCAGGGTATAAAATTGCCTAAAGCTTATTCCGCGCTCTCGGTTGGCTCTCCATCTATAGTTTCAGGATGGCCCCCTCTAGTGTGGGAAAAGTTAGTTCCCATTTGAACCCCGGAAAGTGGGGAAGGTGACCGGCGGCCGCACCTGTAACCCCCATGCCTGCGCTCGGTGATCAGCCCGCCCCTTGCCTGATCTCCACTGTGCCCTCTGGTAGTCAGAGGGACATGTGGAAAACTTTCGGGCAGCCCTCTACAGGGCCGCTCCCATCGCGGCTGGTATCTGCTACAGGCGGCAGCGTCTTCCTTGGGAGAGAGTTACCATTTCCTTTGTCCAGGTTGCACCGCGTGGAGGTTTCGTACCACGCACCCCGATACCGTTCCCACTGCACCTAATGTTCAGCTGACCCTTCCCGGTTTCGATCGTGACATATTTCGAACTCCCGTTGCACCCATGCCGGTAATTTAATCGTTTTCAAATAATGTACGGGAATCCATCAGATTTATTGACAGTTATAATTTCGTAATATCTTTTGAATGGACCGTTCGATTTCTTTTCTATCCGTGCGCAAATCTCCACGGGTACCCTCCGGCTAGAGCTGGCGGGGGTGGTTATTTTGAACTAGATCTGACTTAAACGCACGCCGTCTATGGGTGATTTCGGAAGTGAATTGGTCGGAGACTTAACTCTCGCACCACGGCCGACCTAGAACACTTTCGAGCTACCTTCGGATGTGGGGGCCACAGTGTCCCCATCTAGTCACCGGGATGTTTGTTGCTTACTCTGAATTTGTATCGTAATCATACCTCCTTTCGTATTAAGACATTACTAGTTTATAGGTCAGACGTACAGTAAGTACATATTCGTATCTGTACTTGCATGCTCTGTAAAGAAGTTTAATGCTTAATGTAGCAGAAAATACATAAAATAATAAGGTTTATGGTTCAAAGACAGCGTTTCTCAAAGTTAGCGTCACGCGTTGGGGGTCAACAAGACTGAAGTAAATGGTGGCTGTTAACTAACAAACATCTTTAAAAAACGAACAATATCAACAGATACTGGCTCAAATAGGTGAAATGAGGTTTCAAAAATACCACGGGCGATGCTGGACGGGTTTTTTTATATACAGAATACGTCAATTAGACTTAACCTGCCCTTATGGTAAGCTGAAGACAAAGTCTCAGAAAAGAGGATCACTATTACATACATATACCTACCATGTTACTGAGACGCCTGATACACCCACTGTACAGTTACGAAATGCCCCCTATCCGCCTGTTAAAAAGCTGCCGGAGTTTCATGAGATCCACTCTGGCTACAGAGAGTCCCCCACAGCGAGCGAGAGAGCAAAGGTGGGAAGATAAGCATCCAGCTCCGGTAGGTTTCATCAGACCAAGCGAAGACCTGCCATCTGGATTCCATCTCCAGTGGCCAACTTGGAAGTTTTTAAACCGTCTGCGAACCCAAGTTGGCCGCTGTAGAGAAAACATGGCAAAATGGTGCTTTATCGACCGGTCGCAAGAGTCCTGCGACTACGGGGCCCAATCTCAGTCCATGTCACATTTGCTTTCCTGCTCGATGTGCCCCTTCACTTGCACTACCGACGACCTCTGTAGAGCAACGGAGAGCGCTGTTGCTGTGGCCAAGTTTTGGGTCAATAAAATTTAACCACTATAGATATGTCAGACCTAGCCATTGACTCAAAGAAGAAGAAGAAGACCAAGTGACAATGGTGACACTCAGCTTGACGGCCTCATTGTATGCTTTTTCACGCCGCGCCCGCTTAAAACACCCGGGATTATAGGAAGTAGGAAAGGTCAACTATTCGCCTTCTCATTTCACCTCGAAAACTTTGACAACCACACGCTACTGTAATAAATGCATTTGGTGACGTCACCATTCGTGTTTGCGAATAACGATGACGTCATTGTGGAATGTATTCCCGCTAGTTTATTGCACAAGTAATACTTGGCCGTTATAAAGTGCTTGCTCCATAAAAACTTCCTGTGGATTTATTTATTTTGATACTCTACATAACTGTTAAAAAGCTTTTTATTGACTTTTTGACGACACATCTTACTGTCTTTTTTATACAACTTAGGTGGTAGACAAGCACACGGTCCACCAGATGGAAAGTGGATCCGTGATCTATAGAAGTCTGCACTATGCAGCACCAGGTACGTTGCGCTCGTACTTCCGTCTTTGTAGGAACCTTCTTGCAGAACCCTATACTGTAGTCGTTTCGCTTGGAAAAAGGAATTCATTCCTCAATGTCTACCAATTGTATACTGGTTATTGACGACTACGACGATGACGCGAGAAGGTAAACGAAAGGCAGGACGCCCCTTAGCCAGATGAACGGACGACCTGAAAAAGGTGGCTGGGACAGACTGGATGCGGAAGGCGGAGGATCGGAGAAAATGGCGCATATGGGGAGAGGCCTATGTCCAGCAGTGGACTGCGGTGGGCTAATTGATTGATTGATTGATTGATATTGACGACGGCTCCCATGTGAACATATTCCTGGGGATAAAACGTAGACTATGTGTTGTACCCGGATGAGGTAGGACACTACAGTATTATACCCGTCCCAATAGGCTATTTGACATTTTTTTTTGTATTAAAATATGACCACTATAATCATATAATGAACGCTAAAGTGAAATGTTCTTCCGACAAATACGATAAAAAAAAAATTCACCTCACGAACTCGCTCCATACAAAATCGTACTTGCGAGTGACGTCACACGCCAGTCGCGAGTAGTGCAAATGTATGAAGTGCAAGAGAATTTCGCATTTATCTCGGTCTACGTTGCGTTTACACGTGTATAGTTTGTAATAAAAGTAATTTGTAATATAATGAGGAATTTAAAAAGTTATAATTTGGAACTGAATTTGATTGTTTACCTATATTTTGATTTACTTTGGGAATTATAGATAGTAAAAAGTCATAGTTGCAGTTTAGTTAGGCAATATCTTATTTTGCAAAGCATATTGGGAAGAATCGGTCAAATAGCCTATTGAGCATTCCGACTGTGGAAGTACCGCCATCCTACAGAATACCACGGCTATGATAACTTCGTGTTGTGTTCCCGGCGGTGAGTAAGGTAGCCAGAGCTCACTGGAGAGCTTTTGTGCTGTCAGTGGGAAGACTAAAGCCTTGTCCTGATTGTGTCTTCTGCACTGACGGTACATAAACTCTCTGTTCTTACAAGGTCGGTAGCACGGGCGTGACTCCTCTGGTGTTGCACACGTTCTTAGATCACGGTAACAACTTTCCATCAGTTAGGCTGTGTACTTGTCTGCCACCTAAGTAGTATAGAAATAAAATAACTGGAATCTATCCCTTTACCAAATGTTTTATCCTAATGTATGTGAATAGTTAGCATACTAAAAGCTTTAAAATTTTATTCAATATTTTGACGTTTCCCAAATATTCATCATTTTATCGTTCAACATCCTACCAAAGTCGCTTCGCATACCCTTGTGTGCGGGGCATTCAGGCTGAGATGGTGGCCCATTTGGGTGCGCACGATGTGCAGAGAGTGTATTCTTGTTGTATTGCCTTATTTTGTTTATAAATTTGTCTGACTTTCTGTACGTTGTGTGTTCTTAAATAAATGCTTTTTCTTTCTTCTTTCAAAGTGGGATGGCTAATATATAACTTTTTGTATTGTTGCAGTGCCTATGACGTCACGCGCGCAGCTCGCGGCGGAATACCTGGAGTCGTGCAGAAGACACAACACCCATTGTATCGACAGTGTGCTGCAGCAGATACGGGTAACTGAGTCCTCTTATAAGTAATCTCATCTCTTGTATCCCTTCCCTCCTGTGGCTTCGGCTTGTGCTACCAGCTGGTCAATTTTCTAAGCATTCAGCATCGAATACAGCACTGCGACTGGATGACGGCACTAGAGGTTTTCATCGTCATTATTTTATTATACTACTACTAAACATATATTATATGGTTTTAAAAAAATATTTTTTCACAAGTTTACACTTGGTATTTTCCAGGGAAAAGGAGGTTCGGACTCCCATGAATTTACAAATACTGTGTCCCCTAGAACTTTACTTATTATTGTAGAATTGTGAATGGCTGCTTGTTTTTGTAATATATGAAAATTAATGTTAGCATTTAATTTATCAATGTATCTGTGTATACTTTTTGCTACTACTCCTGTCGTGCCTATTACTATGGGTATGGTTTCTGTATGTGTATTACATAAACGGGTGATTTCTACTTTACTACTATATTACACTATACTACTATTATTTATGTTGTCTGGCACTTAAAGGGTTATATAAAAAAAAATATGCTATACTATTTTTTTTATACCACTTAGTTGGCAGACAAGCACGCGGCCCACCTGATGGAAAGTGGTTACCGTGACCTATGGACGTCTGTAACACCAGAGGAGTCACAGTCGCGCTGCCAACCCTGTAAGTACAGAGTTTCTGTGCCGTCAGTAGAAGACAAAGCAGGACAAGCCTTTAGTCTTCCCACTGACAGCACAAATTCTCCAGTGAGCTCTGGCTACCCTACTCACCGCTGGGAACACAACACGAAGTTATTATAGCCGCGGTATTCTGTCGGGCGGAGGTACTACCCCAGTCGGACTGCTCAATCGGGCGGAAATACCGCCGTGTCCTACCTCCTATATCCGTCTTTGGGCGACTAAGGTGGGAGCCATTTACTGACATTCGTACGAACTATTGGAAACAATGAATGATATATTAGGAAAATTTGGATGGCTTTGGAAAGATTGCCGGTTCGAATCCCGCCTAAACCGTTCGCTTTTTTCTTATCGTAATCGATTTTTTGTTTTTTTTTTTTCTATTTTAAAAAAGAATATTCGCAATCGCAATTACTAATATTCCCTCTAACCCCTCCAACTAAACTAAATTGCTTGTGCTAGGAGTGGGTTCACGTCTAAAGTGTAATGGCCAGGATTCGAATCCGGGACCTCTCGATCGTAAGACCCGACTTTTAACCACTAAGCTACCGTCGCTTCGAGTTGAATAGTTAGCATAATAAATGCTTTAAAATTTCATTCAATTAGAATGCTAATTATTCAAATGGATTAAGATTGGAAAAAGTGAAATATTCAGACAGGGGAAATGCTCTGACTAGATACCGAGCCACGCCTTGAGTATCTCCTATACAACTATCTTGGGACGACGTCAGGAGCCATCTACCGATGGTCGCGGGTTAAGTCCTGTCTGAGCTTTTCACTATTTCCAATCTTCACCATGTAAGATCTCTGCCTACCTCTGCATGAATACCTTTACATCTTTCTTTGCCGCATTACTGACACCTGGAATTAATTACCAGCTCATGTGTTTCCTGTCCCGGGTCCTTTAAGCGGGCCGTGAAAATACATCTAATGAGGCCGCCAAGCCGAGTGCCACCATTGTAACATTACTTAGTGTCTGTAATGGTGACCCTCTTTCCTGAGACTTTGCCTTTAGCTTACCATCAGGGGAGGTGAAGTCAAATTGACATGTCCTAAATAAAAAAAAACATATAGAGTACACGTTTTACCATAGTATTGATGAGGCCGCCAAACTGAGTGCCACTATTGTTAGTACAGTTAGTGTCTGTAATGGTGACCCGCTTTCCTGAGACTTTGCCTTTAGCTTACCATCAGACTAGGTGAAGTCAAATTGACATGTCCTAGATAAAAACAACATATAGAGTACACGTTTTACCATGGTACTTTAAGCGGGCCGTGAAAAAGCATCTGATGAGGCCGCCAAACTGAGTGCCACTATTGTAGCATTACTTAGTGTCTGTAATGGTGACCCTCTTTCCTGAGACTTTACCTTTAACCTACCATCAGGCGAGGTGAAGTCAAATTGATATGTCCTAAATAAAAAAAAACATACGAGTGCACGTTTTACCATAGTACATAGTCGAAACCACTGTGTAATAGACAGTTGCATCACGATAAATATAAATAGCCCACACTTATCGATCTCTGCTGTTAGTGACACAGTTGCACGTTTAATATGTTATGAAGCTGGTTTATATCGATTGGGAAGGAAACCACTAACGATACTGTGTTTTTTAGGGATCCGTACCTCAAAAGGAAAGGACGGAACCCTCATAGGAATTCTAAGTCAACGCAGTCAAAATATATTGCGGTTTATGTGGTTCCCGGCAGAGTAAAATAAAATTTGAACCACCCCATCTCTTCCCATGCGGTGTCGTGCAAGGCGACTGAGGGATAGGGCTGTTTGAGATCAGACAGATATATACAGCCCAAACTCAGTCTCAGGTGCAAGGCTTGAGTCAACAATAGTGCCCGGAAGACGTCAATAAGCTCATCTCCTATTACCGGGACCGAATTCAATGATTGGTGAAATGTGGGTGTTTATTCACTTCTGTCTAACCCTCCGGGGATAAAGGCGTGAATATATGTATTTAGTATATTACTGAATCCAATAAAATTTTGTGCGGAACCTTCGGAGCACGAGTTAGATTGGCACTTGAGTGGCATTTGCTTGATGGCATCATCATATGCCTTTTCACGCCCGCTTAAACGACCCGCCTATTTACCTAATAATATCTATATTATTTATACATATTTGAAATATGCCAATTAAGGCCTTTCAGTTGACACTAAACACGACATATTTATCTCAAATTTATTTTTTAACACAGTACTTTATGACCGCTAGTGGGCGCCACATTAGATTCAGTGACACATCATATAGCCTATAACCAGCGGACGACTAAGACGCTTCTAACGATGTCTTATTTGTCCAGTTCTAATAGGCATTTCAGGAGCTATGAGGGAACAGATGAACCTACATATATACATACATACATAAATAGCCTGTCACAATCATAACCCTTTTTTTATACCATTTGGTGGGCAGACAAGCACACGGCCCACCCGATGGAAAGTGGTTACAATGGCCTATGAACGTGTGCAACATTAAGGAAGTCACACTCGCGCTGCCAACCCTGTAAGCACAAGAGTTTTTGTGCCGTCAGTGTAAAAGACAAAGCATGGCAAGCTTTTGGTCTTCCCACTGACAGCACAAAAACTCTCCAGTAAGCTCTGACTACCCTACTCACCGCCGGGAACACAACACGAGGTTATTATCGCCGCGGTATTCTGTAGAGTGGAGGAACTTCCCCAGTCGGATTGCTCAATTGGACGGAAATACCGCCGTGTCCTACCTTTCGCCGTAGTCGGCAAAAAAATGGTTTTATTTAAATGATCTGAGATTGTATTGCTGATACTGGTACAGTTGTAAAATACTGTCAAATATATTTTGTAGACATGTGTGATAGATAAGTGATACGCGGGCTAAACTCGATTTGTGATGTAATATTCACGATTCTGATTTGATAACATATCTCAATAATATGATAAGTGTTACGTTTGTGTGTTTGTTTGTGTTACTTATCATCGGTGTCTCGTAAAGCGTGTGTGGGATACAAAAAAAACGTTTGAATCCTCGCTATACTCGTTTGCAATAGGCTAACGCGGTTCCCGGCAGAGTAGAATTTGGGCCACCCCATCGCTTCCCATGCGGTATCTTACAAGGTGACTAAGGAACAGGGCTGTTTAACATCAAACAGATAGATATACAGCTCAGACTCTGGCACAAATACAAGGCTAGAATCAACAATAGTGCCCGGAAGAGGGCAACAAAAAGCAATGATTGGTGAAATGTGGGTGTTAATTCACCTCTGCCTAACCCGATAAAGGCGTAATTATATGTATGTATGTATACTCGTCTGTAAGCCGGTATACCTCGGGCCACATATCTTGTGACTTAAGTCGTGAGACAAACGAGGCACTGGCGCGTGCGGATTGTCCTGTAATAATGAATGTTGAGGAGTTGGCCTTATGATTGAACGACATGCCACGTGCCATAAATTTAAAATAGAAGTAAAAAGATCTTTAATGAAAAAAGGTTATTATAAAGTAGATGAGTATTTGACGACCTATGTCTCTTGCTCGCACAACATAAATTGTAAACAAAACCATATAGAAAATAGATAACATACATACATAACATAAACTCACGCCTATATCCCCGAAGGGGTAGGCAGAGATGCTAGCACCCACATTTCGCCAGTTTATGTTTAGGTCCCAATGTAATAGGTGGCGAGCCTATTGCCATTAACCGGGCACTTATAAACCTGCGATAAATACACACATAACTTCGAAAAGCATCGAAAAGTCATTGGTGTGTGCCATGGTAAAACCTGGGATCGAACCCGAGACCTCGTCTCAGCAGTCCATTACCCATACCACTATATATAACTAAATAATAAAAAAAATAAAATTTCATTCAATATTTGCCCGTAGTATACTTAAAGCACTCAGATTGATGCACCTAGGTGAATCAATTACACTAATAGTAACCTTTATTCACTTTGTGCACCCAGTACGTGCATCAAGATTACTAAAAGTTGACTTGATGCACTCGGGAGCGGGCATGGGTGCATCAAGTCAACTTTTGGTGTACTTTATCTATCAATAAACGTGAATACTATAAGTACAATCTTTTTTACAAGGTTTTATTTGAAATGCTGAAATCTATAATGCCGAACTGGAAACCGAAGAAGTACACTTGTGATTTTGAAAAAAGCACCGTTAAGGCACTTCATGACGCATCCCCTCAAATTTTAGTAAAAGGGTGTTATTATCACTTTCAAGAGAGCCCCCGTAGTATACTTAAAGCACTCAGATTGATGCACCTAGGGGAATTAAGTAAATTATAAGTACATTTAGTACACTTAAAGCATAACAATAAATTTTATAGGAAATTTTAAGTAAACATTGTGCACCTGTGAAGGTGTATTAAGTTTACCGATTTATTTTAAGTAAACATAAACTTTATATATTTATTTTAAGTAAACGTAAACATAAAGAAATAACAAAAGATATCTGGAAAATGAAATGATTTTCGACCTTATGAACATTTTTCGGTTTACGTTGTTCTGTTATGCAGCAATTAAAAGTTTATAACATCCCAATGTTTACAAATGTCAATTAGGTCCAAAATCGCTTGCACGTAAGTATTTTTCTTGATAAGTTTCACAATTTTTTTTTTTATACCACTTAGTTGGCAGACAAGCACACAGCCCACCTGATAGGGAAGCGGTTACCGTGGCCTATGGACGTATGCAACACCAGGGGTGTCACACTCGCGCTGCCGACCATGAAGAATTTTGATGCCCCTCTTGAAGAACCCCATATTGTAGGCGCTTGGGAAAACCGCAGCAGGGAGGTCATTCCACAGCTTGAGTGTGCGTGGGATGAAGTTTCTTTTATACCGCACAGTGCGCACCGTCTCAGGTCGCAATGTGTGAGGATGAATTCCCTGCCTATGGCGAGAGGTGCGGTGATAGAATGTAGCTACGGGCATCATGTAAAACAATTCATCTGAGCACAAACCATTGTATAGGCGGTAGAACACACACAGTTAGGCAAAATCCCTCCTAAGGCTAAGAGGTTCCACACTACCTGTGAGTATGGGATTGTCAACCAGCCTCAATGCCCGTCTTTGCACTGAGTCGAAGGGGTCAAGTTGGTATGCAGGTGCTCCAGCAAAAAGGTGACAGCAGTACTCCATGTGAGGCCGGACCTGTGCTTTATAAAGAAGGAGTTGCTGCCCCGCAGTGAAGTACTGCTTCGCCCTGTTGAGCACTCCGAGCTTTCTTGATGCCAACTTAACCTTGTCTCGCAAATGACTTCGGTATTGGGCGTCGCTGGAGATATCGACACCAAGGATCCCTATACTCGAGGAGATGGTAAGCGGTGTGCCCAGGAATTGCGGCGCCACAATGAATGGGGTTTTCTTAGCGGTGAATACACATACTTGTGTCTTAGTGGGGTTGAATTGGACTATTACTATTTTCTGGCAATAAAGCCAAACTGCGTCATAGAAACACAGCGGCGACTTTGTTTAGAGTTAAATAGCTTTAATGACTTTGCCTTTCTCATAAGGCTCTCTTGAAAGTGATAATAACACCCTTTTACTAAAATTTGAGGGGATACGTCATGAAGTGCCTTAACGGTGCTTTTTTCAAAATCACAAGTGTACTTCTTCGGTTTCCAGTTCGGCATTATAGATTTCAGCATTTCAAATAAAACCTTGTAAAAAAGATTGTACTTATAGTATTCACGTTTATTGATAGATAAAGTACACCAAAAGTTGACTTGATGCACCCATGCCCGCTCCCGAGTGCATCAAGTCAACTTTTAGTAATCTTGATGCACGTACTGGGTGCACAAAGTGAATAAAGGTTACTATTAGTGTAATTGATTCACCTAGGTGCATCAATCTGAGTGCTTTAAGTATACTACGGGAGAGAGCCTTGTGAGAAAGGCAAAGTCATTAAAGCTATTTAACTCTAAACAAAGTCGCCGCTGTGTTTCTATGCCGCAGTTTGGCTTTATTGCCAGAAAATAGTAATAGTCCAATTCAACCCCACTAAGACACAAGTATGTGTATTCACCGCTAAGAAAACCCCATTCATTGTGGCGCCGCAATTCCTGGGCACACCGCTTACCATCTCCTCGAGTATAGGGATCCTTGGTGTCGATATCTCCAGCGACGCCCAATACCGAAGTCATTTGCGAGACAAGGTTAAGTTGGCATCAAGAAAGCTCGGAGTGCTCAACAGGGCGAAGCAGTACTTCACTGCGGGGCAGCAACTCCTTCTTTATAAAGCACAGGTCCGGCCTCACATGGAGTACTGCTGTCACCTTTTTGCTGGAGCACCTGCATACCAACTTGACCCCTTCGACTCAGTGCAAAGACGGGCATTGAGGCTGGTTGACAATCCCATACTCACAGGTAGTGTGGAACCTCTTAGCCTTAGGAGGGATTTTGCCTAACTGTGTGTGTTCTACCGCCTATACAATGGTTTGTGCTCAGATGAATTGTTTTACATGATGCCCGTAGCTACATTCTATCACCGCACCTCTCGCCATAGGCAGGGAATTCATCCTCACACATTGCGACCTGAGACGGTGCGCACTGTGCGGTATAAAAGAAACTTCATCCCACGCACACTCAAGCTGTGGAATGACCTCCCTGCTGCGGTTTTCCCAAGCGCCTACAATATGGGGTTCTTCAAGAGGGGCATCAAAATTCTTCATGGTCGGCAGCGCGAGTGTGACACCCCTGGTGTTGCATACGTCCATAGGCCACGGTAACCGCTTCCCTATCAGGTGGGCTGTGTGCTTGTCTGCCAACTAAGTGGTATAAAAAAAAAAATTGTGAAACTTATCAAGAAAAATACTTACGTGCAAGCGATTTTGGACCTAATTGACATTTGTAAACATTGGGATGTTATAAACTTTTAATTGCTGCATAACAGAACAACGTAAACCGAAAAATGTTCATAAGGTCGAAAATCATTTCATTTTCCAGATATCTTTTGTTATTTCTTTATGTTTACGTTTACTTAAAATAAATATATAAAGTTTATGTTTACTTAAAATAAATCGGTAAACTTAATACACCTTCACAGGTGCACAATGTTTACTTAAAATTTCCTATAAAATTTATTGTTATGCTTTAAGTGTACTAAATGTACTTATAATTTACTTAATTCCCCTAGGTGCATCAATCTGAGTGCTTTAAGTATACTACGGGAATATTTGTGATGGTGACTGATTATTAAATACATATTTATAAATACTGTTGATTGTGGAAAAAATACAAGTGTCAACTCTTGTGCTCAATTCCCTTGTTTATTTGACACTGTTTCCACGTACAACGCGGACGGAGCCGGCTCAACGTATAGTATATAATGTTATCTAATCAATAATCTAAAACATAAGACATTTGAAATGTATATCTAACATTTTAATGAAATTTGAAATCTTAATCAAGATCCGCGCCATCTTTATCGGACCTTATATCTCAAATCTAATTATTTTGGACAGTTTTATTAATAGTTTGGAGCGATAAGAATTATCAAATTGTTACTATATAAGTAACTAAATAAACATTGATGATTGTACTGTGGCGGTAGAGCGTTCGACTGATACAATGGAAGTTGCGGGTTCGATTCCTGTGCTGTGCAAGTCCAGTTTCGAGATGGCTTCCTCGGGTGTGGGAACCACGATGTCTTCACCTTGCCCCCGGTTCATTTACTTGTCCTAGCTAACACGTTGTCTATCAAAAACTGCTGGAAGCTGCAATCGGCGGAGTCTTACTTCAAATTTATACAATCTTTCATTCCCCTACTTAAATCCAAGCTCATGTCTATCTATGTACCAAGTATCGTCAAGGTCGATTCAATAGTTTAGGCGTGAAAGCGTAACAGACAGACAGTTACTTTTGTACTTAGAAAGAAAGAAATAAAGAAAGAAAGAACGACGGAAATAAAATGCGTTTATTATACACACACACATAAATACGAAATAACACCCACAAAAATAAACATAAAACATACATAATTATTGATAAGTAAAACAACAATAAACAATACATATAACATCCTACACTTACACAAACAGGTGTGTCATTTAGGTACATAAATGTGGCCGGTGTGGAGTGTGTCTAAATGGGCACAGTTCATCTAAATGCTACAGATTGGGTACAATCTGCAGCGCTGGTTTTCAACTGTAGCACTTACAATTTTAATGTAGATTACGAATATGTGCTCTCTCTCCTCCGCATATCATCACCAGTCACGAGTTTTTCATAGCTAGCTAGCTAGCCACCCTAGCTTTAATCCCAATCGCTTCCCAGGAGTCTGGGGTCTCCTTTTTCTAATATAACAGCGAGTTTGGTTAAACTTCGATATTTTCCGTGTAGCGAATGCCATCGGACCTTCACAAACAATCTATTGCCGATGGTGAAGCATTGCAGTATGAGCAGTTATTGAACTTATGAGTTCAAATTACCTGGAACGACTGCCATGGATGCTCGCATGGTAACCGAGACCGAAGGCTTAACGTGCTCTCAAGGTGAGACCAGACCCTGGAACCTGGAACGCATTGCCATTGAATATCAGACGAGCAAATTCCCTAAACGTATTTAAAACAATGGTAAAGGACTACTTGTTTTTATATAGGACACGACAACTGGACTTCACCTCGCCTGATGGTAAGGTAAAGGCAAAGTCTCAGGAAAGAGGGTCACCATTGCAGACACTAAGTGTTACAATGGTGGCACTCAGCTTGGTGGCCTCATCAGATGCTTTTTCACGCCCCGCTTAAAGGCCCCGGGACTGTAGGAAGAAGGAAACACGTGTGCTGGTAACGAATTCCAGGTCTTGGTAGTGCGGCAAAGAAAAGAGTCTCCGAACCGCTTGGTTCTTGCTCGTATATTCTGCACTGTGTGAGGGTGAGATCTAAGGCCTGCACGTGTTGTCCTATATATGAAAGGAGATGGTGGGATTAGTTGGAAGAGTTCATCAGAACACTCACCATGTCATACTACCTATCATTTTGAACACTGTGACAGCTCACAATTAATATGCTCACTATTTTCCCTTCTTATTAGTATGTACTATTTACTTCGTATATCTATTTATGTGCTAAAGTTGTATATTTATTTTACTTTATTTGAACTTCTCTCATATCTTTCTTTTTGTTTTTAACACACCTTGTTTCTAGTTTATTTGCATAACATAACTACACCATTTTTTTTGCTTTATTACATTACTGTCCATCCCAAGTTTACCTGGAAGAAATCGCTTCCAGCGATAAGGCCGCCCATTGTATATTAAACTGTATACATGCTACCTACAAGTTTTACTGTAATCTATTGGTGTACAATAAAGAATTATCTATAGGTACGTCTATCTAAACACCCATATTCATGCGTACAAATATTTGCTCTGAGCGGTGATCGAACCCGCACCTCTTGCGTAGCGGCCGCTTTCACTACCGCCACGCAACAGAGGCTGTCCAGTGTCCAGGCTTTTCACGAATCATGTCTTAACGTACACGTTGTCTTTCCAGGAGTTGCCAGAAGCTTCCATCGGTGGTGTCATACGAGCACCGAGGCTCACGCTATCAGAATGCACGCTCCTTGGGCCAGCACCTGTCGACGCGCTGGAAGCAGTCTTCAGGAAGGTTCAGTTCAGAAGAATTGAGTTGGACCATGCGGAAATTGATGATGAGGGAGCGGTGAGTATTTCCTGTATTGTATTAGCAATATAAGCAGTAAAAACTAGTAACTTCTATTTATACTACTAGACTTGAGCAACCATCGAAGCGTCCAGCTCCGGTAGGTTTCATCAGACCAAGCGACCTGCCGCCTTTTTTTTTTTTCGTGCGCAAAATCCCCACGGATGCCTCCCCACCGGAGCCGGTGCAGGAGGTTATGTCGGACTCGAACCGACTAAAACGCACGCCGCCTGTAGGTCGTTTTGGTTGCCGAAGGTGAGTTTGACAGGCATATCCCTCGCACCCCGGCCGACTCAGGGCCATCTCTCACGATCTGGCCCTCTTCCCCAACTCGACCCCGGAAACGGGGAGGCGCGCCAGGCGCGCCACCGCCGCGGACTGCTTCTGCCAGGGTGACTGGCGGCTCCACCTGTCACCCCCAGGCCGGCGCTCATGGGGGGCGGAGGTCGTTCATCGACCTCCGACGCCCGAGTTGCCTTCGTACGCGGGCAGCAGCGACCTGCCGCCTGGATTCTATCTCCAGTAGCCTACTTGGACGTCTGCGATTGCGGATCCCCTTCACCTGCACTACCGACGACCTCTGTAGAGCAACGGGGAGCGCTGTTGCTGTGACCAAATTTTGTGTCAATAAAATTTTAATACCAGACCATTATATGCCAGTCCTGGCCATTGACTCGAAGAAGAAGACTAGGCTCAATAACTGACACAGAATATGAGTGGCTGGATGTGGTTTAAGAGGAGTCTCTTAAACCACATCCAGACAGCTAAAAATCAATCACCTGGACATGAACAGCAGTAGTAAAACCCCTTAATAGACGGGAGGGTCCCAGGTTGGCTGCTGCAGAGCAAACCGGGTGAAACGGGGTACCTGGATAAGTTTTACAAACAATGGCCCGACTTCTTTCGTCACAATGGAGGACCTCAACAAGGCGACTGCGGATGCTGTCATACATATAACATATAATCACGTCTTTATTCCTGAAGGTTTAGGCAGAAGTGAATTAATACCCACATTTCATTAATCATTGTTTTTTGTCCCACGTAATAGGGGGTGAGCTTATTACCATCTTCCGGGCACTATTGGTAACTCGAGCCTTGTATCTGTGCCTGAGTCTGAGCTGTATATATCTGTCTGATGTTAAACAGCCCTATCCCTCAGTCGCCTTGTACGACACCGCATGGGAAGAGATGGGGTGGTCCAAATTCTACTCTGCCGGGAACCACGTTAGCCTATTGCAAACGAGTATAGCGAGGATTCAAACGTTTTGGTGGCTCCCACACACGCTTTACGATACACCGACGATAAGTAACACAAACAAACACACAAACGTAACACTTATCATATTATTGAGATATGTTATACACCGCATGGGAAGAGATGGGGTGGTCCAAATTCTACTCTGCCGGGAACCACGCGGCGGATGCCGTCAGTGTCGCCGAATGTTGGGCAGGGCCCCTATTTTGCTAATTTTATATCGTAATAAAACCATTTATACCACTGACACTGTAAAAAATGAATTGTAGACTTTATTTTCATCGGCTTTAAGCACAAACTTCAATGAAAAAGAGTTTATTTTAAATTTTCATTCACTCTATAAGGTGCTATATAATTTTAGACTCTAACAGCATAGCAGTAAATTCTAAATTTAAACGGCATTGTTTGCAGTGTCAGTGCTATGACAATGGTTTTCTGATATAATGATATTTTGGATATAGTAGAATCAGGGCCCTGAACACATCTAATTGAGTTATTCTAAAGAAGACTTTCCTTTATTTACTAACAATTTGTATGAAATTTGACAGCAATACAATAGCAGTGACAATGCGCCACCTATCTGGTGATTCAAGGTCCAGGTGTACAAGCTATACTATATTTATATATATTATTTTTTATACCACTTAGGTGGCAGAACAAGCACACGGCACACCTGATGGAAAGTGGTAACCGTGGCCTATGGACGTTTGTAACACTAGATGACTCACAGTTGCGCTGCCAACCCTTTAAGTACAGAGTATCTGTGCCGTCAGTGTAGAAGACAAAGCACTTGTCGTCTTTAGTCTTCCCACTGACAGCACAAAAATTTTTCAATGAGCTCTGGCTTCCCTGTTCACCGCTGGGAACACAACGCGAAGTTATTATAGCCGCGGTATTCTGTAGGGCAGAGGCACTTCCCCTGTCGGACTGCTCAATTGAGCGGAAATACCGCCGTGTCCTATCTCCTAAATATATATTATATCTTTTGTATTTAAAAAGCCAACTACAATAAGTATAAAATGGTTTACAGGAAGCGTTGTTCGACATGGTCGAGTACTACGAGAGCGCCACAGTCGTCTGTATTAGCGGGCCGAGGCAGTTCGGCATCAGAGGGTGGCAGGCAGCTTCTAGAATGATCAAAAAGGTATACAATTGAATTTCTTCTTGTTGCTTCAAAGTCTTTTGTAAACTCGAGAAGTGCTGCTGTGTAATTATCTAAGCATACAGCGTTGAGCGGTCTTGACAGAGATTCTCATTGCTCGGACTGGGTGACGTCCCTGGATATCGTTTAATGACAATCTCTATTTTTTTTTATACCACTTAGGTGGCAGACAATCGCACGGCCCACCTGATGGAAAGTGGTTACCGTGGCCTTTGAACGTGTGTAACACCAGAGAAGCCACACTCGCGTTGCCGACCCTGTAAGCACAGAGTTTCTGTGCCGTCAGTGTAGAGGACAAAGCAGGACAAGCCTTTAGTCATCCCACTGACAGCACGAATTCCCCAGTGAGCTCTGGCTACCCTATTCACCGCTGGGAATACAACACGAAGTTATTATAGCCGCGGTATTCTGTAGGGCGGAGGGGAGGTACTTCCCCAGTCGGACTACTCAATTGGGTGGAAATACCGCCGTGTCCTACCTCCATAAATTGTCATCCATTGTGATGACACTGAGACTGTCAACAATTCCATTTAATTTTAAACTTTACCGTTATGCTGTTAGAGTCTAAAATAAATGTCTTCACGTGGATTTAATGAAAAGATGTGATGAAATCTTTTTCATTAAATTTTGAACTTTCATGCTATTTCTATGAAATTGAAATTTTTATGTCATTTTTTGCGTTTTGTCAAATTTTAATTGCAATTAACCGGACTGTTGTCTAGAAGATCTTTTTTTTTAAATATAGGACACGTCAATTAGACTTCGCCTTACCTGACGATAAGCTGAAGGCACCATACCATGTTATAAAGCTGACTCTCAGCTTGACGGCCTCATCATATGCTTTTTCACGGTCCGCTTAAACAACCCGGGACTGTAGGAAGAAGGATATACCTAGAGAATTCCAGGCCTTAATGGTGCGACAAAGGGAAAAGTCTCCGAACCGCTTCGTTCTTGATCGGGTACACTGCACCGTATGCGGTGACATCTAAGCCCTGCACGTGTAGGAAAGGGAAGGGTGAGACTAATTGGAAGAGCTCATCAGAAGATCGAAACAAGTTTGACAGCTGGCGGTGCCCATTAATTTTTCTTTCGGTTTATAATTGGCAAAGAGGTACCGCAATATTTGCCCAACACTAGTGTCATCCCCACGCTCATAGAGGAAGGAGATCGCTGAGCTACCTAAGTCGACTCCTTAACCACTAAGATATAGGCGGTAACAAACATTATTATGTTATTCTCTTACAGAGCGCTGAGCTATCAGAATTAGAGGTAACGGACAGCGCGCTAGAGGCGTCTCATTCGCCAGTGTTAGCCAGGTCCCTCCGGCCCGTGACGTGCAGGTTGAGGGCGCTGTGTCTGCAGCGAGTGGCACTGTGCGGCGAGCCACTGCTGTGTCTTGGTAAGTATGGGTGCTGGCAGAGGAGCTTCATGGAAGGATGGATTGCATGTTCCTCAATCACGCCTAATGGAATTTGATATTAGATAGATATAATCTGGAATTGCATATGGTTTACTTATGTCAGGGAAATAAGTTTTTTTTATATACCACTTAGGTGGCAGACAAGCACACGGCCCATGACGGAAAGTGGTTACTGTGGCCTATGGACGTGTGCAACAGCAGAGGAGTCACACTCGTGCTGATGACCCTGTAAGAATAGAGAGTTTCTGTGCCGTCAGTGTAGAAGACAAAGCAGGACAAGCTTTTGATCTTCCCACTGACAGCACAATATCTCTCCACAGAGAGCCGAGAGCCGAGAACACAACACGAAGTTATTATGGCCGCGGTATTCTTTAGGGCAGAGGTACATTCCCAGTCGGAATGCTCAATGGAACGAAAATACCGTCGTGTCCTACCTTCTATAGAATACATTGTCAAGATGTTTGCCGGCTATTATAGTAAAGTTGTTAATAAGTAATGATGTTAATGCGTGGTCAACATAAGTCTCTTGCTTGCTCGCACAAAATAAATTGTAAACAAAACAAATTTATAAAAGAAAAATAAACTGGTTCTAATGTAGTTCGCCGAGTTTCTGCTGGTATCTTCTCAGTAGAACTAATCTACCGAACCAGCGAAAGAAATATTTTCCAATGGTTTATTTTTAAGTTATTTAATATTTTTATATTATTTCTTGACATACATATTTGTAAAATTTTGACGTTCATATGTGCTCTTTATGTGCCTAAACTGAATAAATGAAATTGATTCTTTGATTCTTTGATTCTCTAAAAGTATATTTTATGTTGCCTGGAAGAAATTGTGTAAAGCGATAACGCCGCCTTTTGTGCTGCTCTTGTCTTTTCAATTTTTGTAACATGATATTGTAATTGACGTACAATAAAGAATAAAATAAATAAATATACATATTTCTGTTCTACTTTACAGTGATAGCACTAAAATTAAACAACTCTATACGAGAACTGCGATTAGGCGACAACAGACTGTCGATACCGGACGCCGCGCAGATCGCCACCCTTCTGAAGTATAACAATAGAATACAACTTCTAGATCTCTCTAACAATCAGATACAGGTAAGCACTTGACTTGACATCATTTATTCTCAACTTGTGTGGCAGACAAGCACACAGCCCACCTGATGGAAAGTGGTTACCGTGACCTATGAACGTGTGTAACACCAGTGGAGTTACAACCGTGCTGCAGACCCTGTAAGAACAGAGAATTTATGTGCCCTCAGTGCAGAACACACAATCAGGACAAGCTTTTGGTCTTCCCACTGACAGCACAAAAACTCTCCAGTGAGCTCTGGCTACCCTTTTTTTTTACGTGCGTAAAATCCCCACGGGTACCTCCCCACCGGAGCCGGTGGAGGAGGTTATGTCGGACTCGAACCGACTAAAACGCATGCTGCCTGTGGGTCGTTTTGGTTGCCGAAGGTGAGGTTGACAGGCATATCCCTCGGAGCTCTGGCTACCCTACTCACCACCGGGAACACAACACGAGGTTATTATAGCCGTGGTATTCTGTAGGGTGGAGGTACTTCCCCAGTCGGACTGCTTAATTCGGACGGGAATACCGTCGTGTCCTACCTCCTCGAAAGACATTATATCGGCACTTATAAAATGTCAATAAAAAAGGAACATGAAAATCAGTTTAGTAAATGGACCGGCTCCGGCAAGAAACTCAGCGGGCAATTTTTTTTTTGGTCCATTTACAAACGTACACTTATCTACTTAATCTAAGTACAAAAAATTACTTGAGTAGCATACTTGAGCCAACAGCTCATTTCCAAACTTGTTTATCATCCAAGTTACCAGTATTCTCGCTAATCTCTCCAGATAAGATAAATTATTAGTTGGGAATGAGTTCTCATCGGTAATATCCAGGTGTAATATCCAGGATGAGAACCTGGAACGCCACAGAAGTTGGCAATGATGATTGCAATGTCGTGCGTGTGTACAGGACGCGGGCGTGGGCCAGCTAGTGGACGCGCTGGCGGAGCAGGCGGCGCAGTCCCCCCCCTCAGCGGCTGCCTCTCCGCTGTCTCCTCATCGCTGTCAAGGTATACTTTCACACTATTTATACTGTTGATAGACGGCACTTGGTGGAATTTGTTGTTACACATATTGAAATACATTTGTACTTTTTCTATAGTATTTTTCTCACAGTCTCTGGTATATATGATTTTACAACTACCCACATATGAATAAAAGTGTCGTTTGTTTAAGAAGTATGTTCTTAACTGCAATTGTTAACCTTTGAGGATGCCGTAAGGCGAAACCGGTCAGGTGTAATACTAACATAACATAAACTCACGCCTACGGGTAGGCAGAGGTGCTAGCACCCACATTTCGAAAACAAAAATCGCGTTAGCCTAGTGGTATGGGTAATGGACTGCTGAGACGAGGTATTGGGTTCGTTCCCATGGCACACACCAATGACTTTTCGAAGTTATGTGTGTATTTATCGCAGGTTTAATAAGTGCCCGGCAATAGGCTCGCCACCTATTACATTGGCACCTAAACATAAACTGGTGAAATGTGGGTTGTAACGACGCGCTCTGCAAACGTCGTCACACCGGTTTTAATTCTATTTTTGAACGAAAAGTTTCGGAACGCGGAGTGAATGACATTTTGACGTATAGCTGTCAAAGCACCTTTCTTCCTAGCGTTGAGGCTGGATGGTCGATATTCATGGCTTCGTAACTTAATTTCAATAAATCTCATAAAAATGAGAGTATTTTTGCCTAAAGGATAATAGTTTGTGTCTTCACAACTATCCTCTTGTGGAATTATAGTTTATTTCTGGTGAGTTGTCATTTTTTAATAAGATTCACTTTGTTGGAATTCGCCACGTTCCTAATTTGAAAAATAATTGTTAAAATTCTATTGTTTCAGCTCTTAATCTGAGAATATTATGATTTCTTTTGCTATTGGCATTGTTCCAGCAAATTAAGGCGGTAAGTCGCACAAATTTATAAAAAATTAGGACCTCGTGTTCATATTGGAGTTTGTTCTAATGACATGCAATTTTGTTACAGGTTTCCAAATTGGAACCGCCTTTTCCTTTTTCTCATTTTCCTTTGGACTTTTTCTCTTTTCTTTTTGCCTTTGGATCTTTTCTTTGGACCTTTGTCTTCGGTCATCTGCATTTCCTTATGGAGGGTTTGGACTTTTCGCCTCAAACCTGGATGTACCGCATGGGCTTAAACTGAAAACTTCGCCTGCTACGAGCTTTCTCGCTGCTGTGTTTACATATACTCGCCGAGGGATGCCGTGAGCTTACTTTAATTATATTTTAAATCTAAACTTCAAAATAACCTAAAAATGCATTGGTGACATAAGATCATATTGACATAAGATCATATTGACATAAGATCATATTGACATAGGATCAGATTGACCTGGCTTATAAAACTCTAATTTTAAATTTAAGGTTAGTTATACATTAGGAATGTATCCTTGCAACTATTTCTAAATGCACACTGGAGTGGACAATAAAACCTTAAACCTCACCGTTTGGTTTCATTTAGCTCACCTCCGGCAGATTAAAAGTTTCCAATCTCCGCTGATTATCCTAGGCATGTGTATCTCCAAGGCGCCCGAACTTTTATGGTAATGTACTTACAAACCAATTTTATTTCTATTTCTTTTAAATAGGAGATAGAGAAAAAACCATTTTTTTTATTATTACATCTGGCACTCGCGAACAGGGACATGACAGTGTGCATATATCTTTATTCCTTGTCACCTTTGCATTATTTTTTACCTTATCATGTTAAGAACAGTGTTTTCTTCATGTATTTTACTGTTACATAACTGTGTATTACAGTGAATCTTTGTTATTGTTTACTTTGCAAAACTAATCATACTACAAGTTAGTACTATTGTTTGTATCTCTCAATTACAGGTGAATGTTTCAATTTGTATAACATGGTTATTGTTATAATTGTTTTATCTTATATAGCTTTTGTTTATTACAGGTAAGATTTTCCACTTAGTAATATTATATAATTACTAGTTCTTAACCTTTATTCACATGTGTGAAAACATAGTAATATTTGAATATTTGCTGTTTACCTTAAGTAGACATAAATAATTTATTTTGTGAATCACTAATGCATTTTTATCTTTATAGGCATTTGACCTAAATAATTTTTGCAACAATAACATTCCATTCTATGAGTTTGTTTGACTTTTGAGTTTAGCGTTTTGCTATCAATGCAATTAACTTCATTCATAATTTAATTAACTTTAATTAGAAACTTTAATTGATACTTTAATTAGAAACTTATAGTGTATTTAATACAACTTTTTATTAGATTTTCACATCCTTTTATAAATCAAACATGGATAAGGAAATACAGGTCCCGCCTTTGTTTGAGAATATTGTTAATGATGTTCCAGTTGGTACTTCTACTCATGAGATGCCTCATGCCATGGCTGATTTATCTGAAGTTGTTGATCCATTTTCGAATAGTCGAGGAGCTGGTGATCATAGTCTGAGAGCCGCATCTTCATTTAATATGATGAATGTTTTATTGAATGATAATTTGAGGAAAAACTTGCCTTCTGTTACTGAGTTGCCTGATTTGAAACGAAGTAAGCTTTTGTATGATGGTAAATCGTGCGTTAGGGAATTTATTACTCAAGTGGAAGAATATTTCTTGTTTAAAAATTTTAATGAATATTTTTTGGTTAGTTCATTCTCTGATCTTTTGTCAGGCACTGCGCTTAAATGGTTTCGTAGTGTTCGTATTCGTATTGCTTCTTGGCAGGATTTGAAGGCTGCGTTGTTGAAACGTTTTGATAGAATTGAATTTGATTATCATTTGGAACATGAACTCCGTACTCGTAAACAAAAGATAACTGAGTCATTACCAGATTTTATTACAGACATAATGGATATGGCTAGCCGTTTGTCTATGCCTGTTTTTGATGCTACCCTCATAACTATTATTAAACATAACATGTTGAATATTTACACACCTTTTGTGTTTGGTAGAACTATTTCTTCTATCGACGAATTTATTAACCTCAGCAGAGAATTAGAGAATTTTGTGTCAAGAAAGAACTTGAGTGAGAATAAAAGTATTAAAAAGGAAAAATATTCTGCTCAAATTAGTGCTGTTAAATCAGATGATTTAACTTGTTTAAAATGTAAGTCCTCTGGACATTCTTATAAAAATTGCCCTACATTTCCAGGTGTAATTTGTTTTAAATGTCACAAGCTTGGCGTCACTACGAAGAATTGCGAAGTTTGTAATTCAAATACTGTTCAGTCAAAAAACGTATCAGGTCCCATCGAGCCCTAGTTTTTGATAAAACCTCTGGTGACTCGATGTTGAAAAAATTTAGCAATGCTCCGAATGAAGCCACTTGTAAGAAAGAATTTAATGAATGGTTGGATTATTTGAAAGTTTTCTTTAATAATATCAGGGCTGCTCCTGTTTTGTTTGTTAAACATAAAGACACTAGACCTTATTTAAATTTTAATATTAATAATAAATTTTATTCAGGTTTGTTAGATAGTGGAGCTTGTAGTTGTGTACTCGGTTCTAATATTCATCAAACATTTTTGCAATTAGGTTATAAATTTAAACCTTATAAAGGTAACGCTGTTACTGCTGATGGTTCTGCACACAATGTTATTGGAACTATGGTTTTACCTATCACTTGTGATAACTTAACTAAAAATGTAGATTTTTTGATAATACCTTCTTTTAAACCTTCAATTATTTTGGGATTTGACTTTTGGTTGAAATTTAATCTTGCTAAAGACTTATGGAATAATATTACTTTTGAATATGAATCCACTACTTGTGTAAATGCAGTTACTTCTGTTTCTGAACTTTCTCCTTCTGAGAAACACGAGTTAAATAAAATTATTTCACTTTTTGAAAATATTTCTTATGAAAAGAGAGGCTTAGGTCTTACTCGTTTAGTTAAACATAAAATTAATGTTACTGGTGAACCTTTTAAACAACGTTATTGGCCCCTTAGTCCTGCTAAACAAAAAGAACTTTATGATGAAGTGGAAGTTTTATTAAAGGAAAATATTATTGAACCTTCTAAATCTCCTTGGTGTTCTCCAGTGTTAGCCGTTGAAAAACGCGATGGTGGAACAAGATTATGTTTGGACTCTAGACGTTTAAATTCAGTTACTGTTAAAGATTCTTATCCTTTACCTTACCCTTCTAGAATTTTAGATAACCTTCGGGGTGCTAATTATATAACTACTATTGATTTGTCTAAAGCATTTTTGCAAATCGCTTTAGAAGAATCTTCTCGAGAGAAGACTGCTTTTGTTGTTCCTGGGAAAGGTTTATTTCATTTTACCCGGATGGTGTACGGTTTGACTAATGCACCTGCAGAGTTGCAGAGACTCGTAGACAAGTTGTTTGGACCAGAATTTGATAATGTAGCATTCTGTTACTTAGATGATCTCATATTGATAAATTCTACATTCTCTGATCATTTAGATTATTTAAATAAAATTTATAAAATCCTTAAAGATGCTGGGTTAACTATTAATTTAAAAAAGTGTAATTTTTGTAAAGATAAACTGCGTTATCTTGGTTATATTGTTGATAGTAATGGTTTACATACAGACCCTGCTAAATTAGAGTCCATTAAAAGTTTCCCACGCCCAGAAAGCGTTAGACAATTAAGAAGTTTTCTTGGGTTATGTTCTTATTACCGTAGATTCATTGATAAGTTTGCTGATATTGCTTCGCCCTTAACAAAATTAACGGCCGGAAGCAAGAATTCTAAAAAATCTCTTTTCTGGAATGAAGAAGCTGAAGTTGCTTTTCATAATTTAAAACTTGCATTAATTTCTGCACCAGTTTTACATTGTCCGAATTTTGAAAGACCATTCTCTTTACATTGCGATGCTAGTTCTGTTGGAATTGGTAGTGTCCTGAGCCAAGATGATGATAATGGAGATCAACATCCTGTAGCTTATTATTCTAGATCACTTAATAAATGTGAACGTAATTATAGTACAACTGAGAGAGAGTTGTTGTCAATATTGGATTCTATTGAACATTTCAGACCTTATATTGAAGGAATGAAATTTACAGTTATCACTGACCATGCTAGTTTAACTTGGCTTCTTAAACTTGATAATCCTAGTGGTCGTCTTGCACGTTGGGCTGCTAGAATTTCTCAATTTACTTTTGATGTTAAATATAAAAAAGGTTCTTTACATTTAGTTCCAGATTGTTTATCCAGAATAGAAATTTCTGCTATTAATATTCCTGTAAATAATATTATTGTTATGCCAAATGAGGATATCGTTGATCCTTGGTATAGAAAAATATTTGTAAATTGTCAAAAGTTTCCTAGAAAATATAAAAATTTCAAAGTTGAAAGTGATACTTTGTATAGATTTTGTAAAGATAAATATAATCCTAATAATCGTTTAAATTGGAAAATTGTCATACCTAAAGAACACATCTTAGACACTATTAAATCTAATCATGATGATGTTAATTCAGGACATTTAGGAATTCATAAAACTTTAAATAAATTAAAAATACATTATTTTTGGAAAGGTATGTTTATTGATGTTCAAAAATACATTTCTTCTTGTGATATTTGTAAAGCTTATAAATCTTCTACTAATCCACCTCATGGAATTATGGTTAATCCTAAGAAAGTTGATAAACCAATGTTAATGCTTTCTATTGATATTATTGGAACTCTTCCAAAAGCTTATTCTGGCCATAAGTATATACTTTCAATCATAGATGTTTTTACAAAATATTGTTGGATATTTCCTATGACTAGTGCTACCACTAAAGTAATTTGTAGGATACTTGAAAGAGAAATATTTCTTAGGTTTGGAACACCTAAAATTTTTGTTTGTGATAATGGAAGCCAATTTACAGCTAAGCAATTTGTAGATTTTCTAAAAAGTTATAATATTAGTAAAATATTTTATAATACTTTATATACACCTCAAAATAATCCTGTAGAGAGATATAACAAAACAGTCGAAACATGTATTTCTTGTTTTGTTAAAGATGATCATAGAACTTGGTCAAAATATTTGCCTCATGTTCAATTAGCTTTAAATAGTAGTGTGAATCTAGCTACAGATTTCACTCCTAATTTTCTCATGTTCGGTAGAGAACTTATTTTTGATGCTTCATTGCACCGTTTTAGTAATTCTTTTGATAACCTCAATCAACTTGATGTTGTTGATAGGTCTTCATTTGCTTTTTCACTTAAATCACTTAGTGATATTTTTATAAAAGTTCAAGCTTCATTGCTTAAAGCTTATAAGCGTAATGCGCGTTATTATAATATAGGAAGGAAGGTCATTTCTTTTGAAGTGGGAGATATAGTGTGGAGGAGAAGTTTTGTGCAGTCTAATGCTCCTGCATTCTTTTCGGCTAAGTTAGCACCTAAGTTTGTTAAGTGTGAAATAATAGATAAAATTTCCTCTAATGTTTATGTTTTAAAAGACCTTAATAAAAACTATACTGGTCGTTATCATATTAAAGACATAATTAAATATTAAAATTATTCTTGTTTTGACAATGTCTATCTTTGTCTTTGGTACTTTGTTTGAAGTATGACCCCACTATGAGGTGATGTTTGAAAGGTTGAGGGGTGTTGAAAGGAGATGTATGTTAGGAACTTCACAACAATTTATTAATTTCAATTTTAGTTTCCTTCAAAAATAACTTAGGTCATTTTAGGACTTGTTATTGTGTAACTCTACTCCATATTAACAAATTGTTCCACATCAAAAGATCTTATATTTTTATTTATCTTTGTTGTATAGGATTATTTTCCTGTATATATTTTTATACACTTGTATATTTAATATTGTATATTTTGTACAAATTTAGGAATTTAGTTTCTACTCTAATATAGGAGTGAAATTTAATATTCATTTTCTACATTAAATTCACTTGACTTATTTCCACTCACTTAGGGAATGGAAAATTAAGTTTCTTGAACTTTATTTTTGTACAGTTCTGGGTTATTTTCTTAGAATTAAGATTCTCGGATTGGACGCATTTTATGCATTTTTTACACACCTTGTTATACCATTTTTTGGGAAACTTGTGTCTTACTGGACTTTACAATTTTTTGTGCTATTGTGTTTCATACACATAGTCACACCTTACGCTTTGCGCACGGGAAGCTGGTGGTGTTGAGCCGGTCGTAATTGTCGTTTTTCTCTTTTTGTACGATTGTGTTTTTATACACATTGTTACATTTTTTATGCTTTGCGCACGGGATGTCGGTGGTGTTGTGCCGGTCGCAAATGTCATACTTTTCTTATGCGGTTGTGCTCAGAAAGTCAGTGGTGTTGTACTGGTCACAATTGTCATATTTTCTTTATATTTTGCTTGTGCTCGGAAAGTTGGTGGTGTTATGCCGATCACAATGCTTATAAATATATTATTACGACACTTTTGTTGTGATTTTGTTTTGACGTTTTAGATGTTAGAATAGGAATTTGAAGTCGGCGGCTTTTCAACCTAACCGACAGTGGGAAAACTTCATTGTTTTTACCGATTTTCTTTCAGATTCGGCAGCGTTGGTGCTTAACCGATATCTTGTTAGTTTCATATTTTTGTTTCAGGAATAGCTGGTATAGAGTCGGTGGCGTAGGAGCTCAACCGCACTTTTGTATTGATGCTAGAAGGCTGGTTAAGATCAAGGATTAGATTCGACGGCGTTGGTTGCCTAATCGATATCTGGAATGGAATTGAGTAGGGATTGTTTAATTTGTTTTATTGAAGGATTTATTTTCACTTTTGTGTTGAAATAAGTTTTTACTCTTTTCTGAGTTTGGTTTCGGTTATTCCATTAAGTTGGATAGTGTCCTTTGTTTCCATTTGAAACTGGAAATTCTTTTTCAACTTACTTCTTTACTTTTCGAGTGTTTTCACATTCTTTGATTTTTAGGAATGCTTTCCCATTCTTTAATTTATAATTATTTCTGCAATACCCATTGCAAGATGCTTTCGCATTGCCTTTTTGTTTATTGAAAAATGTTGCAAGACATTTTGTCTTTTGAGGTTTTTTGGAATTTTGTTCTGGACTCTCATAATTTTCATTAGAAAAGGAAGTTTCTTTCTTTCTTTTTTCTTTTTGGGGAGGGATGTAATGTAACGACGCGCTCTGCAAACGTCGTCACACCGGTTTTAATTCTATTTTTGAACGAAAAGTTTCGGAACGCGGAGTGAATGACATTTTGACGTATAGCTGTCAAAGCACCTTTCTTCCTAGCGTTGAGGCTGGATGGTCGATATTCATGGCTTCGTAACTTAATTTCAATAAATCTCATAAAAATGAGAGTATTTTTGCCTAAAGGATAATAGTTTGTGTCTTCACAACTATCCTCTTGTGGAATTATAGTTTATTTCTGGTGAGTTGTCATTTTTTAATAAGATTCACTTTGTTGGAATTCGCCACGTTCCTAATTTGAAAAATAATTGTTAAAATTCTATTGTTTCAGCTCTTAATCTGAGAATATTATGATTTCTTTTGCTATTGGCATTGTTCCAGCAAATTAAGGCGGTAAGTCGCACAAATTTATAAAAAATTAGGACCTCGTGTTCATATTGGAGTTTGTTCTAATGACATGCAATTTTGTTACAGGTTTCCAAATTGGAACCGCCTTTTCCTTTTTCTCATTTTCCTTTGGACTTTTTCTCTTTTCTTTTTGCCTTTGGATCTTTTCTTTGGACCTTTGTCTTCGGTCATCTGCATTTCCTTATGGAGGGTTTGGACTTTTCGCCTCAAACCTGGATGTACCGCATGGGCTTAAACTGAAAACTTCGCCTGCTACGAGCTTTCTCGCTGCTGTGTTTACATATACTCGCCGAGGGATGCCGTGAGCTTACTTTAATTATATTTTAAATCTAAACTTCAAAATAACCTAAAAATGCATTGGTGACATAAGATCATATTGACATAAGATCATATTGACATAAGATCATATTGACATAGGATCAGATTGACCTGGCTTATAAAACTCTAATTTTAAATTTAAGGTTAGTTATACATTAGGAATGTATCCTTGCAACTATTTCTAAATGCACACTGGAGTGGACAATAAAACCTTAAACCTCACCGTTTGGTTTCATTTAGCTCACCTCCGGCAGATTAAAAGTTTCCAATCTCCGCTGATTATCCTAGGCATGTGTATCTCCAAGGCGCCCGAACTTTTATGGTAATGTACTTACAAACCAATTTTATTTCTATTTCTTTTAAATAGGAGATTACACACTTACTTTGTCACATTTAACTTGCTCCATTCAAGAGTAAACCAATGATAGGAATACAGTAAAATCAATTTTTTTTTATTATTACAGGGTGCTAGCACCTCTGCCTAATTATAAAAAATACTGTGGAAAAAGTTACACATACTATCACATACAGGAAGAACGATTTCGACCTCACCCGGAGGAAAAGTACTCTAAATACTGGAGATAGCGAATTTCACTCAAAGGAAACAGTCTAAAACCTTACCGCGTATCACCATGGGAGAGAGAATGATGAGTGATTAATGAACAGCCTCTTAGTCGTTTAATTTTTTCCTATTTTAATGAATGACTTGTGAATACCATTTTAAAAGGTTTGTTTTATTTTCAGTGGGTGGCCACGAGGCGAGAGGCTTAGCATTCTTAGTGTTATGGAACAATCAGCTGACGAGAAACTGTGCCCCACACCTCAGTAAGGCGTTGGTAAGTTTAATACTATCAACATCATCTTAGTGTTATATTCGGTGGCATCAGAGGCTTTCATTTTGGAGCTCGGGGTCTGCTGTGTTACTCCTGCCTTTATTTGGCTTTTGCGGGTGCGACTGCCGTCTTACCTCAATCAAAAAGGATGCCAGTGCCAGTGTCTTCTGTCAGTAAAGTTGACCTACCAAAAAGCAAGACCTACCAAACTAAATAAAATCGTATAAGTAGCTCTGAGGCATCATTCTTAATGACGTAAGAGTTTGAAACGCACTCGTGACCTAAGAAGACGGTAGATTTTAATTAGTTAATGTGAAACATGGAACTGGCGGACATCAAAGCCAATTATTATCATAGTTGGTCTTGCATTATACCAGCAATTATATAACGTAAGGCCAACTAAGGTTTTTTTACTCAGAATAAGGGGTCTAACACGAAAAAGGTCTTGACAGACCGACGACAGATAGACGGACAACAAAGTTATATAGATAGTGTTAGGTACGGAACCAAAAAATGATATGAACGCGATTGGATTGTATTGTAACAGGTGAATTCTAAGCGTCTGTTTTGTGTTCTTCTCGCAGCGGTCCTGCGCGTCCCTATGCGTCCTAAACGTGGGGCGGAACGCGCTCGGCTCGGACGTCCCCAGGGCGGCGTGCGCGGGCTCCGCGCTCGTGTCTCTGGGGCTCCAGGCGGCGCGCCTCGGGCCCGACGCCGCGCCTGCCCTGGCCGACCTCATCCGCCACCACACCAGGCTGCAGGTACGTGTCTCTGCTCATGTCCTATGGTCAGGACAGAGAGAGACCACTGGACGAGGCCAGATCGTGTCCGGGTCTAATTAAAAAGTTACATTGTTTAATCTATACCGAGCATGCATTCCACAAGCGAATAGTCAATAAAAGTTAAGTACAAAAGTTGACAACAACAGTGTCTATGTCGCGTCATTCCACAAGCGAATAGTCAAAAAGGTTATGTACAAAAGTTGACAACAACAGTATCTATGTCGTCATTCCACAAGCGAATAGTCAATAAAGGTTAAGTACAAAAGTTGACAACAACAGTATCTATGTCGTCATTCCACAAGCGAATAGTCAATAAAGGTTAAGTACAAAAGTTGACAACAACAGTATCTATGTCGTCATTCCACAAGCGAATAGTCAATAAAGGTTAAGTACAAAAGTTGACAACAACAGTATCTATGTCGTCATTCCACAAGCGAATAGTCAATAAAGGTTAAGTACAAAAGTTGACAACAACAGTATCTATGTCGTCATTCCACAAGCGAATAGTCAAAAAGGTTAAGTACAAAAGTTGACAACAACAGTATCTATGTCGTCATTCCACAAGCGAATAGTCAATAAAGGTTAAGTACAAAAGTTGACAACAACAGTATCTATGTCGTCATTCCACAAGCGAATAGTCAATAAAGGTTAAGTACAAAAGTTGACAACAACAGTATCTATGTCGTCATTCCACAAGCGAATAGTCAATAAAGGTTAAGTACAAAAGTTGACAACAACAGTATCTATGTCGTCATTCCACAAGCGAATAGTCAATAAAGGTTAAGTACAAAAGTTGCCAACAACAGTGTCTATGTCGTCATTCCACAAGCGAATAGTCAATAAAGGTTATGTACAAAAGTTGCCAACAACAGTGTCTATGTCGTCATTCCACAAGCGAATAGTCAATAAAGGTTATGTACAAAAGTTGCCAACAACAGTGTCTATGTCGTCATTCCACAAGCGAATAGTCAATAAAGGTTATGTACAAAAGTTGCCAACAACAGTGTCTATGTCGTCATTCCACAACGAATAGTCAATAAAGGTTATGTACAAAAGTTGCCAACAACAGTGTCTATGTCGATGTTCACTTATTTTCTATATATTAAGTACAAAAGTTGCAAATAACTTTAATATTTATGCCCAAACATGCATTCCACAAGCGTATAATATAAACGATTTTGAATTTTCTAGAATTTAAGTTGTAAATATTTATTTTTTATATATCTTTTGCGTCAATCAATCAATTTAGCCTATCGTAGTCCGCTGCTGGACATAGACCTTTCCAATTGTTGGGAGGTTTAGGCCTACTGTTTCCACACTGGCCATATGCATTGGCACAGAGTTTTATTTCGAGTGTTCCTTCTCTCACAGTGATATCGTCTGCGTATTGTTCCGTTAGTCGCCTCTTACGACACCTTTGGGATGAGATAGAGTGGGTTATACTTGTATTCTTCTTTTGTATACTGATTATGCATTCCACAAACGTATAGTTCAATTTTTTTTTTTTACTTATTCCAGAGGTTAGACTTGCGAGAGAATCGGCTCGGAAGCGTCGGACTACAGGCGATACTGAGTGTGATGAAGGACAACACGACGCTCACGCAGATAGACCTGGATGAACCGCCGGTATGTAGCATTAATATTGGACAGCCTCTGTGACGAGGCGGTTGTGAACACGGCTGCTACACAGAAGGCACAGGCTTTGATGCCCGCTCAGTGTAAATATTTGTATGCATGAATTTAATGGAGACGATGATATTCCCGTCCGAATTGGGCAGTCCGACTGGGGAAGTTCCACAGAATACCGCGGCCATTATAATCTCGTGGAGTGTTCCCGGCGGTGAGTAGGGTAGCCGGAGCTCACTGGAGAGTTTTTGTGCTGTCAGTGGGAACTAAATGATGGCTTATGGACGTTTGTAACACCAGAGGAGTCACAGTAGCGCTGTCAACCCTGTAAGTACAGAGTTTCTGTGCCGTCAGTGTAGAAGACAAAGCAGGACAAGCCTTTAGTCTTCCCACTGACAGCACAAAAACTCTCCAGTGAGCTCTGGTTACTCTACTCACCGCCGGGAACACAACCCGTGGCTATTATAGCCGTGGTGTTCTGTAGGGTGGAGGTAATTCCCCAGTCGGACTGCTCAATTCGGACGGGAATACCGTCGAGTCCTACCTCCGTCAAAGCTTACAACTCGGAGTCCGGGATCCGCTTTTACTGTACTGTTTTTCCTTGGAGTGACTGCCATTGGACCTCCGCAACCAATTCGAAAATGTATATTACAGGAATCAACAAACCTACTAGCCGAGGACAGTGAGACATCTATTGTGAGACGCTTGACGAGAGAGATCAGAACATTATGTCTTCGGAACGAGCCTCTCGGCAGAGCTGACGACCAGGATCCCATGCATCGGAAGATCAGCCTCACCTGCCACACCGTCTGTTTGTTGAGAGTAAGTTACTGAACTACATACACACCTGGGGCTCCATCAAGACCTTAACCTTTATGCGGGTATACTGCAAGCTGGTGCAGGCTTGTTCCTCGAGATTGGATAGTCATCCTGCAGTCTTTCCACCTTCATTCTCTTTTCTAGAACTCGTTTGTGGAATTACGTACTTCGATATTTGTGGACGGTTCATTCAATCTACTCGTCTCCTAATTCAAGGGAACAAGAAACCATTTTAGACGCTAGATAGCCTCTTTTAAAATGATGGCCCTTCGACAGATGCTTCTTCATGTTCCCCTTAAACAACGTGGGATTGTAAGAAGAAGGAAATTAGTGTGTCCAGCATTCAAGTTCGGCATCTTACACGAGCGGAGACAACTCGAACATAGGTCCCAAAATTGACCTCCGTTCTCCTGGGGAAGACGAGTGGAGGCACCTGTCATCCTAGCAGAAGTAGGACGCGGCGTGCCTTCCCATACCCGGGGACGAGATGAGGGCTCCGTGGTCCACACACCCGAAAAGGACTCTAAGACGGCCTTGAGCCGGCCGGAGTATGAGGGATAAGTCTCAGATTATCTCATCTCTGGCCCACATATTCGGCGTGTGTTTTAGTCGGTTCAACTCAGAAATAGGTAACTTCCCCCACTAGCTCCGGTGGTGGGGGAGGTTATCTATATCCGTGGGGATTTTGCAGACAGTAAAAAAATTGTTCTGCATCTTACAACTTACTGATATTATCTCCTTCCAACTCCAGCAAGGTATGGGCGGCGAAGAAGAGAGGCGAGGGAGACTGCGCTCGCCGGCGCCCTCACCGGCGCCTTCTCCGGCAGGGAGCCCTGTGCCCGCACCACACCCTAACTCGCGGTTCTCGGTGAGTGGGCTAGATTACTTCTTTGCTAAATGTGAAAGTTTGGGACAATGGATGGGTACGGAGGGATGATTAGATTACTAGTACTTCTGTGAACAGTAGACCTCGCGAGGACATTTAAAAAATACAGTATGTATCTTTTTATAATATACAACCCTGGATGTATAAGCTGCGTGGTTTCCGACAGAGTAAAATTTGGACCATCCCATCTCGTCCCATGCGGTGTCGTACAAGGCGACTAAGGGATAGGACTGTTTAACATCAGACAGATATATACAGCCCACACTCAGCCAGAGATGCATGATTCGAGGCAACAATAGTGCCCGGAAAACGGCAACAGGCTCACCCCCTATTACGTGGGACTGAATACAATGATGGTGAAATGTGGGTGTTAATTCCTCCTCCTGGGATAAAGGCGTGATTATATGTATGTATGTATGTATGAAGGTATCACCAAAAAATAACGACACATTCTTAAAAAAATAAGCGCTACACCAAACTTTCAGCTAATTTTCTCATCTGTTTTTTTTCTTCTTATAGCGATGTTGGCCTTTACGAAGCTTGTTTTTTTTTCTACAACAACCAGTGAGAAATTATGTTCTTGATGTTTTAGCCAAAAATCCTCAAGATCTTTTCGTAAATAACGCTACTCCTATCAAAAAAAGCTATCGACAAAAGTTTTTTAAAGCACTAAGGCTACTGACGCTTAGATGGATGGTTGGATGCATAAATGTATGTATATTAGTAAGAATGTATGAATATGTGGATGCATGTTTGAATGGATAGATGTACGGCTGTATATGTTTTATTATTTAGTATATATGAATAGGCTAGTTGACCTTTTTTTGAAATAGGTCTTCAATTCAAATCTATTAAGATAGGAAAAAATATGAATCGGTTCAGGTGGGATTCGAACCTCCGATCTTCCCCTTACAGGGGGAATTCTCTGACCATCGCCGTAAGACGGATATATATACTAAGATTTGGATGATTTCAGTTGGGGTTCGATGATTTATTTGCATGCAGCATACTAAATGCTTTAAAATTTCATTCAAAAGGTCTTAATTTGGTTAAGAAACGTTTCATTTGACTGAACAAATAAATTATTAATTTTTGGGGCCAGGAAATCTTCAAAAAATGTATTTTAATTATAATAATTTTATGAATAAAATGGAAACGCTATCATCCTTCTTGATCTGTATATTATGTATACTCTATAGTATACCGTAATTCTGTAAACTTTGTGACAGAGTAATAGTAAATATTTTTTTATTGCCAGGCTTTTCCCCATAATCTAGGTAAGGATAATATCTTTATACTATCGTGCGTATTTATCCTATAATATTTTTTTTGTTACAGGTAACCCGAGTGACACCCGAGCGCGACCCGGACGCGACCCGCCCCTCGACCCCCACCAGACCCACGTACTGCCACACACCTTCAAGGTTCAGGGTTGTGCAGGTGAATACCTTTCCTTGACAATGTACACCGCGACGACCAGTGTTTCATGCGTCATGCTCGTGAACGGACGCTATGTGTAGTGATGACTCGGACTAAACATATGAGTTATGTTTTATGTGTCATGCCTCGTGAACGTGTGCCCCTTGTGGGGCTTAAACGGGCTTGACATGATAATTTTTTATGCGTCATGCTCGAGTACGAGCACTAGGTGTAGTCATGAATCAGACTGTATATATTTGAGTAATGTCTTATGCACCATGCTAGTGAACGGGCGCTATGTGTTGTGATGAATCGTACTAAACATGTAAGAGTAATGTTTTACGTGTCATGCTCGTGAACATGTGTCCCATGTGGGGCTTAATCGGACATGACATGGCCAGTTTTTCATGCTTCATGCTCGGGAAGGAGCACTAGATGTAGTGATGAATCGGACTGTACATATTTGAGTAATGTTTCATGCGTCATGCTCGTGAACGTGTGTCTCTTATAGTGGAAATTTATTTTAATAGGTGGATTATGACAGTTGTAATCTATGGTTAGAGTGGCTCAAATCGATTGTGAGAATAATCGATTCAGGTAAAAATCGATTTATCGTTTTTATATATCTTATATTGATATTAGGGCTAGGATATATGTATTAGGTTTAATAAAGGCATAAAATAGCATGCAATAACCGCGGTAGCCTAGTGTTATGGGTAATGGACTGCTGAGACGAGGTCTCGGTTTCGATCCCAGGTTTTACCATGGCACACACTAATGACTTTTCGAAGTTATGTGTGTATTTATCGCAGGTTTATAAGTGCCCGGTGAATGGCAATAGTCTTGCCACCTATTACATTGGGACCTAAACATAAACTGGCGAAATGTGGGTGCTAGCACCTCTGCCTACCCCTTCGGGGATATAGGTGTGTGTTTATGTTATGTTATGTTACTTATACACTTTCTGGACTACTTTTACTCTCTTTAAACAAAAAACAATAATAATTCGATGCCTCCAGTATGCGATATTGCATAAGTAACATGTAAGGAACATTTTAAGTTGAGTAACATAAAAGTAATGCAAAATGTTACAAATGTGGCATCGCTGACCATAAACGTAACGAGTAAAGATAATCTACATACGATTAAAACGTAAGAACCAAAGATAATACAGCCACAACACTAAAATAAAAAAATAGAAGCTATAAAACGTAGCTGTCTTACGAGGTCTCGCAGAGAATCACGTCATAGTTTAAATTACTTGTCGTAATTTAAACAGAAACACTATATTTTAAAACTTATCATAAGGTGTTACATATTTATAAATTATTTAATTTAAAATATATTATAATAGTGTTATATTTCGTTCCAATCGTGCCAAGTTACCTTTTCTGACTTAGAGTACCTGTCAAAATTCACCTAGAGTACGCGCCACAAAATAAGTCCTTTGGCCGCGGCGTGGCAATCGCAACATGTAAAGTTGCCAGTATCGTCTTTTTGTTTTACCAGATCTTTTATTGTACAGGTAGTCAAAATTCACCTAGAGTACGCGCCACAAAATAAGTCCTTTGGCCGCGGCGTGGCAATCGCAACATGTAAAGTTGCCAGTATCGTCTTTTTGTTTTACCAGATCTTTTATTGTACAGATGTTAATGTAATAGTACTAAGTTTAACTGCTTAACTTAAGAAGTTAAAGTAGTGAAAACTTCAGCCAAAGCATATCAAGAGACAGTCTTGAAGCATGTTTTTTTTTTTTTTATACAACTTAGATGGCAGACAAGCACACGGCCCTCCTGAATGTTTTGAAACCTCTCAACAATACACTTATATTCTAATTAGTGGATGTAAGTTCCTCTGCCGCCGTAGCACCTCATGCTGTCCTCTCAAAAAAACGACTGTGCATATTATATGTAGTGTGCATATTGTGATGTGATTGGGAAAAAGAAACATGCCAGGAACTATAATTCCCACTATTAAGTCATATAAAAATATGCTGGCAACTCTAAACTGTACTGTCATGGTCTGAACCAACCAACACACAGCGGCGATGTCATTTTTAGTTCCAAGTTTGACCACAGGACTTATTTTCTGGCATTTTTTTTATACCACTTAGATGGCAGACAAGCACACGGCCCACCTGATGGAAAGTGGTTACTGTGGTCTATGGACTTTGGTAACACCAGAGGAGTCACAGTCGCGTTGCCAACCCTGTAAGTACAGAGTTTCTGTGCCGTCAGTGTAGATGTAGAAGACAAAGCAGGACAAGCCTTAAGTCTTCCCACTAACAGCACAAATTCTCCAGTGAGCTCTGGCTACCCTACTCACCGCTGGGAACACAACACGAAGTTATTATAACCGCGGTATTCTGTAGGGCGGAGGTACTTCCCCAGTCTCAGTCAGTCAGCATTGACCTTTTTTGAACTATAGTCGATTTCATGTATTTGACAAGGGTGTTTGATAATACTTGTGAATGAGTGATACTTGTGATGATTAAATGGGCTTGATATATTTGTTTAGTGTTATATATGTCAGGCTCGTGAACGGGTGCTAATTGTGTTGACTAGTCGGAATTTATATAATTGTCTTGTAAATTAAACATATGTATACAGAATAAAATAATGTTCAATATTTATAATGGTTTTCATAAAATAAAATCGAAATTCAGATTGATTTTTAGAGCTTTTTCGTAGTCCAATAGGTGCTTTTCGAACATTGAATCACTCAGATTTGTTAAATATTTTGCAAAAATATGTGAACAAAATTCGATTTTTCGTATCTTGTTCACATATTTATGCAAAATATTAAATTTTGATGACATATTTCTGCAAAAAATCGTATTTAGCTCACATATTTTTAACCACCAAAGACGCTATTTTGTTGAACGGGTGAAAATTGTACCCTATGTTAGTTTGAAGTGAAAATTAACTAATGATAGAGGATCACAACATAGTGATCAAATTAATAATGTATTGAAAAAAAAGGGCTGGTTAAAGGAATCGAAACCGGCAAATGATAGAGGTACAAAACACAGTGATCAAATTAATGATTTATTGAAAAAAGGGCAGGTCAAAAGCACTCGATGCCGGCGAATTATAAGAGGTCCAAAACATAGTGATTAAATTAATGATTTGTTGAAAAAAGGGCAGGTCAAAAGCACTCGATGCCGGCGAATTATAAGAGGTCCAAAACATAGTGATTAAATTAATGATTTGTTGAAAAAAGGGCAGGTCAAAAGCACTCGATGCCGGCGAATGATAGAGGTCCAAAACATAGTGATGAAATTAATGAAGTATTAAAAAAAGCCGGGCAAGTGCGAGTCGCTCTCGCGCTTTGAGGGTTCCGTACTAAACTGAATTGAGGAACGAACTTATGCTACATAAACAGCAATATATTTGGATTGCGTTGACTTAGAAGTTTGATTAATGCACAGTTTCAAAATGTTACAGACTTGAGTATGTGGTATAAATTTCATCTTAATAGCTCCACGCCTTCCTGAGAAAAAATCTTTACAGATGGAGAACGAATTATATATATATTTATTTTATATAGGGTTCCTCCTATAAAGGGTTATAATTTTTTTCCTCTTGAAGTACGGAATTCTAAAAATGACAGGTCCAAAAGCACTCGAAGCCGGCGCGCTTGTAATTAAGTAAGGATTGAACCTCGCATAATTACTAGCACGCCGGTTTCCTGTGCTGAGTAAGACAGTAGGAAAAGTTCCTGGTAGATGGCGTTTTATCTCTGCTTACCCCATTAGAAAATTGTGTGAGTAAATATGTAGAGGGACGGACTTTAATGTGCCATCGACCAGGCAAGGTTATTATACCTTTGTAGTCTTAACGATTGATGTTAGAATGTTATATACAAGTTAAACAACGTTAGCACTTTGATAGCGCGATTCATGAATTAGTAGTTTTGTAGTAGTTCAGTTGCTTTGCGCTAGATGGCGCTGTACTATATTATGTACATCAGAAAGTAAACTCTGAAAGTGACCAAATTTTTTTCTAATACAAAACAAGTTTATTAATCTAGGGGGTTATTTAATTAATTTTTAATTTAACATTTTTTTTATACAACTTAGGGTGGCAGACAAGCACACGGCCCACCTGATGGAAAGTGGTTACCATGACCTATGAACGTGTGTAACACCAGTAGAGTCCCATCATCCGTGCTACCGACCCTGTAAGAACAGAGATTTTGTGCCGTCAGTGTAGAGGACAAGCCTTTGGTCATCCCACTAACAGCACAAAAACTCTCCAGTGAGCTCTGGCTACCCTACTCACCGCCGGGAACACAACACGAAGTTATAACCGCGGTATTCTGTAGGGCGGAGATACTTCCCCAATCTGACTGCTCAATTGGGCGGAAATACCGCCGTGTCCTACCTCCTCAATGGTTTTGTTTTGATATTTTTACGAATCCGTACCTCGAGAGGAAAATTCAGAACCCTTATAGGATCACTTCGTTATTCGCCTGTCTGTCAATACCTGTTTCTCAGGAATTAATGGAAGTATGAAAAGGAAATTCATACCCAACAGGTCTGTGATGCTTTGAAGCTGTGATAAAATCAAAGTTCTAAATAAATGACATCAAAATATACAGCTGTTTTTTTTTTCTTTTTTATAAAGAATATTAGAACCGATACTAATATTCCCTTTAACCCCTCCAGCTAAGCTAAATTGCTTGTGTTAGGAGTTATATAAGTTGTAGTTGTATAAGTTCATCGCTCAATCCAGTTTTGTACGGAACCGTCAGTGTGCGTGCCGACTCGCACTTAACCGGGTTTTTTAAACACTAAACTGTTCTAACTACTCTATTCATCATTGTATAATTGTCAGTACGTTGTGCGACAGAGATAACGCCATACTAAACCCAAGCAAGCCGATCTAAGCCGTCTTTTCACTTTTCTTCCCAACATTCGCAGGCCTTATAATTTTAATAGACTTAGTAAAATCTATAAACAATAGATAGTTTTGAAGAATATTGTAACCGAAATTATTAATATTTCCTCTAACCTCTCTAGCTAAGCTAAATTGCTTGTGTTAGGAGTGAGTTCACATCGGTAGTGTAATGGCCAGGGTTCAAACCCCGGATCTCTCGACCATGAGGCCGACTCCTTACCCAATAAGCTACCGAGGGAAGCTTTAATTCAATTCGCGCTCCGCTAACCCCTCCAGTTACGATAAAATGCTGGTATCAGGACTAGTCTCACATTCGATGGTGTAATAGCCAGTAATCGAATCCGGGACAGTGTGATCTACCTCTAAGCTATCTCTAAACTACTTCTAAGCTTAATCGGTATACATACACTAGCTGACCCACCCCAGCTTCGCCCGGGGTATATTTTGAAGCTTCATATCCCTTTGAGTCCGTATGTTTTAGTCTTCAAAATATGTATGAAAAATTGCCGGATTTGTTAACATTTATTATCAATGCTCCGCTCCCTTAAGTAGTAGCGTGATGATATATAGCCTAAAACCTTCCTCGATAAATGGACTACCCAACACTGAAAGAATCATTCAAATCGGACCAGTAGTTCCAGAGATTAGCGCGTTCAAACAAACAAACAAACTCTGCAGCTTTATAATATTAATATAGATTTATGACTGTTCTACAAGGTTAGGCAAAGGTGAATTAACACCCACATTATCATTGAATTCGGTCTTCCAGGCACTATTGTTGACTCAAGTATATATGCCTGATGTTAAACAACCCTATCACTTAGTCGCCTTGTACGACACTACATGGAAAGAGATGGGGTTGTCCAAATTCTACTCTAATGTTCTAACTGTTCTAATCTACCCCTGTGCCAAATGTCATCAACAATTTTCGCATTATCCGCTAAACACATCCCGCAGATACATTTTTATTAAAGTCTGAATTTCAACAAAACAATTTTTACAGGTTATGGAGCCCCCTCAAATACAAGTACATCCTGCGACTGCGCCTCGTAAATCAGCATCCAGATTCTCAGTAACAAGAAACTACGACACCATGTATAACCCATCACCGTCGCCACCCGCCAGTCCAGCATACAATGCACCAATTGATCCAGTGACGTCAGCCACCACCACGGTAACACAGACAGCAATCCCAAAAATAGTTACTGCTACAGTAGCTATCAACCCCAACTTTAACTCAGGGGTTACTGTAAGAACTGTGATAGATGTACCGGTAATAGAAGAGATTATGACATCAAGAGAAGTAAAAAATGGTAGCAAAGAAGATCAGAAAAGTAAATTGGATGATAAAGTTGTAGTTACATCAAAATTGTTAGCTCATGATAGTGTTAAGACAAGAGTGTCAGCTGAAATTGAGAATCCAAGCTTGGGAATAGAAGATAAGGCAATGCAATCTAATGTTGAGAGTAGTATAGTACAGTGTGAAGTTAGTAATAGGACAGTACAACCTGAAGTTTGTAGTAAATCATGTTCGCATGAAGCTGGCAGCAGAACAGATTTACGAGTAATTGATGGTAAATCATGTGAAGTTAGATCAAATGTACAAGCTGAAGATAGTAGCAGATCGAATTTACATACTGAAGTGAGCAATAGACCAAATGTGCAAATGAATTTACAAACTGAAGTTGATAGCAAATCCAATGTACATACTGAAGTAAGTAATAGACCAAACGTGCAAGAAAATGTACGATTTGAAGTTAGTAATACATCGAATGTACATACTGAAGTACGCAATAGACCAAACTTGCAAGAAAATGTACAATTTGAAGTTGGTAGCAAATCGAATTTACATACTGAAATTAGCAATAGATCAAACGTGCAAACACAATTTAAAACAGAAGTTGATAGCAAATTGAATGTACATACTGAAGTGAGCCATAGACCAAACATGCAAACAAATGTTAAAACAGAAGTTGGTAGCAAATTGAATGTACACACTGAAGTTAGCAATAGACCAAAATTGCAAACTGAAGGAGATAAATTTAGTTCACATTCTGAAGCCAGCGAAACAGATATACGAACAGAAGTCGTTAATAAATCATGTTTAGAATCTGAAGTTAGCTTTAAATCAGACTCAAATATTGACGTTGTCAGTAAATCATGTTCACATTCTGACGTCATCAAACCAAATATGCAAGATGAAGTTTGCAGCAAATCAAATGTATACATTGAAGTTAGTAATAAGCTAAACTTAACTGAAGTTGCTAATAAGTCAAGTTTACAAAGTGAAGTTGAAAAATCAATTTTACAATCTGACGTTGTTGTTGATAAGACAATTGTAAAGTCTGACGTTGTAAACAAATCGACTTTACAAACTGACTTTGAAAATAAACTGGCTTCCAAAATTAATGTTGAAATAGACTTGCAAGATAAATCGAGCTTACAGACTGATATTGATAAAAAGCCCGTCTCGCAAGCCTGTAACCAACCACCATTGCAAAGTGAAGAAATAGAAAAGGATATCGTAAAATTAAAAGAATCTGCTACACTAGTTAAAAATACATCTGAAAAAATTGAAAAATTAAAAGATTCTTGTAAGAAAATCGTTCTCAAAGAGACTGTTGACAAATGTGATATACATGTAACTAAAGATGTATCTATTCCTCTCAAATATGATACCCAAATACGTACTGAAGGTATACCAGGTAACAAAGATCTCGTAACTACAACTGAAAATGTCCCAACGACTGATGTACTTAATGATCCCAACCTAAATAAAAACGTGGCTGATATTCTAAAAAGTGATACTACCCCTAAAAATGATGATGAGACCTCAAAAAATGAATCTAATACTACGAATCTTGAAGCTACATCATCGGAAACACATACTGCAATAGTTGAACTATCTGAATTGAAAATAGATTCAACTATATCTAGAAAGGATACAGAAATATTAAAAACTGACTGTATAAATAAAGTTGTTGGTGATTGTAATGTGTGTGACTCTTCTAAAGACAGAATACTTGAAAAACATCAAACTAGTGTAAATAAGTCTGACACTGAGTGTAAACAAACAAATGCGGCAGTAGTTAGTGAGAAAAAAGACTTAAGTGACAAAGACAAAGTGATAGATAATGTTAAAACAGTGACAAGTGATCTAAAATATAGTGACGTCGTTAAAAATACTATTAAGCATGAGCAAAATACGACTATAAAACAAATAGTTGCTATAACAGAAGATTTAGGTAATATAATAAAAGAAATGAGAATATTAGTCAAGGATAATGTTGAAACATCGGTAAAAGAAATTGTTCTAAAGAAGAATAAGAGTGAATCAAGTTTGGATAGCCCTGATCTAGAAGTTTCTAGATTGACGGAGAAAATGTCTAGCGTTTTCGACAGTAATTCTTCACTAGAAGTTTCTGGAAGCTCCATGGAAAGTTTGAATGAACATAACAAAACTGTTCAAGAATTAGATAGAAGAAAATCTGGAGTCATTCTCTCTGGGTCCAGCATGGAATCTGACGTTACACCTATCAATACTAACTTATTAAACCTATCAGTGAGTTCAAATGATAGTGTGTCACCAATATTTGGTAAAACAAGAGTCATTCATGATTCTTTGTCTAGTTTAGAAGCTAGTGTAAGTTCCCTAGACTCGGGTAAACAGGAAAAAGTCATGGTCACATCAGCGGATTCCGGCATAGAGTACTCACTTCAGAATCCTTCCGAAAATAAAGAAGATAACTCTTCAAATGAGGGTACTTTAACAAATAATTCAAGTTTGAAAGATACCGTCAAAAAGCCAGACGTCGTGGACAGTTCTACGGATTCGCCTAAAAGAGCGTCTAGTCTACTAGATGTGCCGGCGTTAAAGAACAAAGGGCTAGACAGAATGAGGAAAATATCCTGGGTAGCCCCATCCTCTTCTTTCCAAGTACCAAAGCCAGATGAGAAAGAGACAAAACCATCTCACTTAGAAAAACTCCTAAGCTTATTTCAACATCCTAGCAGCATATTCTCAAGGAGTTCAGGCTCAGACGACGAAAAGAAATCTGCCTCAAACACACCTCCCAGAAAAGATTCTACTCTTGCTAGCTCTTTCTGGTCTTGGGGTTCTACAATAGAGAGGGACAAAGAAGAAGATAGTTCAGAAGCTACAGATTCTACTCTTTCAGAAAGAGTTCAAGTTTTCTTTGTAGATGAGTCCTTTTCTCGAAAGCTAGACAGCAAAACTCCGTCTACGGACACTGATAATACTCTTAGTGAGTTTCAATCGTTCCCACAAGAGAGTGAGAGTGATAGAGATAGAGTTACCGTAACCACCGAAGATAACATAGTACAAAAAGTAGATTTAAGTGTAAATAGTCAAGATATAGATATTGCCAAAAGTGGCGCGATAGATCTCCTCAAAGAGAAAGAAACTGTTAATATAGATAAAGAAGAGATAGCCCGACCTAGGTCCTTTGCAGCTGTGCTCAAGGCCTCTGGCTCCGAAAACTCTTTGGATAAACAAAACAGTCCAGATAATGGACAATCAGTAGACAAGCTACCTAGTAAAGTGATACGTGGTATCAAAGAAAATATAAGTCCAGAGAACACTCTAACCTCTAGCATGACAAACACTAAAACTTTAGCTGAAGAGTTGGAAAGACAAGTCAAAGCTCCACCTCTATTAGAGGTGTCGTTGAAAACTGAACCTAAACTTGAAGAAATTAAAGCTCCTTCTGATTTAGCTCCCATAGCTACTATTGAAGAAACAGAAGACATATTCGTCAAGTTTGACGATGCAAAAGTCGATAAAGACTCTTCTGTAGATAGTGGTGTTGTAGAATCAGATAAAAAGGACAAAGAAATTGATTTAGGTAAAGATGCGTTGTCGTACTTAATGTATGAGAATAGAGATTTTGATATAGGATCAGAGAATTTAATAAAAACGACTGCACAGCAAGGGTCTCTAGCTCAGGAACTCAAAGATGCTGAAATCAAAGAAATATTAGACCTATCACCTGAGTTAGTAGTTGACGAAGGCTTAAAGGACCCAGTGTTCTCTGCTAAAGAAGTTATAGGTCCTAGGAGTTCACCTATCGTACCAGAGAGGGCGAAACTGAAAAAATCGAACTCACTAGAAGATTTATCGCATGTAGAAACTGAGAAAACCAGTTCAAAAACTAAGACGATAGTCTTCAAAGTACCCGAAAGTACAACGCCAAGGGATATTCCCGAACGACGAACGAAGTTACGTTCAAGAAGCGGTTCCAGTCCGAAATCTCTGCCCGAAAGTTTGAATAAGCCATGTTCTCTTACAAAAATGGAGTCTATTTTGACTAAAAAGAAGAAAAAAGTATCATCTTTAGGTAAAATAGCAAGAGATTCCCTTCTCGCGTTGAATATGAGTGAAGAAGAGATTGCGGAGTTCAGACGCTCTTATAAACTTACTTCGGTAGAGAGTTTGAAGTCCCTAGAATCTGTGTCCGAAGATGCTAACTCTCAGAGTGGGAATTCTGTGGACTCGCGATGTAGAGCTTGTCTCAGAACGTCTCAGGAAAGTCTGATGTCCCTAGATTCAATCACAGAAGATTGTAGATGTACAGATGATTGTGAAAAGCCAGGCAGATCGGCGAGATAGGGATTTTTATTGTATTAATTTGGTCTGGTACATAAATATAATAATCAAACTACAATAATCTTTTTAAATGCACTGATAACACACGTGGACTAAACAGAAGCCTGTTAGACATCTGATATGTTGAGAAAAAGTTATGTATAGCGTTCTCTCTTTCGCACATCGGACTTAAACCTTTATAGTGTGGTTAAACCGTTTGTATTTATAAAATGTTAACACTGTAAAAATATATCACGCTGTGCGAAAGAGAGAATGCTATACAAAAGCGAAACAAGCAGATATTAATATAGGCTTCTCACTTTTCTTCTCGATATTTTAAATTAAATGCCTGATACTGTACTTTAAACATCTTTGAAGAAATTTGACTGAAGTACAATTCGCTACACTTACACCAACAAATATGGGGGCTTTCATGACTACCGTTTACAAAAAATAAAAAACATTTTTTTTGTAAACAGTTTGTAAAATCCAGTCTTTCTCATTTGGTCTTAGCTTCTCCCTTCGCAATGAGTGTCCTATTTCCTCCATTGTACAGATAAGTGCTCAAGTGTATTGCAATATTATTATATTGTGCTCAAGTATATTGTAATTTCACACACGCAACAAAAGTAAAGTTTTTTGTAGTGATGTGTCTGATATTTGTATGGATATCGGAGCCGCGGATATCGGAGATCCGTATCTGTTTTTTATTTTTTGGTGGATTTTTCATCTTATAAACATTCAATATTATGAAATTATATTATGCAGGTTACTAGGTACCAATAAAGAAGTTAAATTCCATTAATATTATTATTTAATTCTTAAAACAATAGATATACTCGCGCAAGTGGATACAAGTTCCATCACGCAAAGCGTCAAGTGGTATCACATTTATTTTAAATTTATTCAAAGTTTTCGAGTTAAATACTAGTTTTGCTTGAAATTTACAGAAAAATAAACACTTTAAATTCTTTTTGGCTCTTATATCTATTACTATCCTTTCACGGTTTGTCTTCTGACATAATGACAATGGCGAAATTATGGTGCACTTCCACAAAATCCACTATCTAAAAAGTTGAACATTAAGCTAATAAACGGCATCCGTAGCAATGGATCTTGATACTAAATATCCGCGTATCGTATCCGCGGATATACATTTTTAATGTCAAAGTCAAAATCAAAAATCTATTATTCTGCATAGACCATTAAATCGGCACTTACAAAACGTCAATATAAAAAATATGAAAGACTAGTTTAGCAAATGGACCACCGGTTCGAAACGCGGCCCCGACCTGAGAAAACCCCGGCAAGAAACTCAACGGACATTTTTTTCGGTCTATTTACAAACATTTACTAAATCTACCTAGTCTAAATACAATAATTTACTTGAGTAGTACAGTTGAGCGAACAGCTCGTTTCCAAGCTTGTTTATCATCTAAGTATTCTTGGAACCGGTACATCACTAGTATACAGAATTAAATTGATTACTTCTATCCGTAACATACGACCTTTTTCTTATACCAGTCTACGTGCGTATTCAGTGCTACGCCGGTCACGTTTCAGCCCAAAGCGCTATCAACTCTATGCAGTCAGAAATAAAGACTGTTTTAGAATGGCGGTAGTTGAACGGGCTATATGAAGCGATTGGACGATTGTTGTAGTTTCGTCTCTCAAAAATGAGGGACCCTTTTTGATATTGTGGTGTACATTTAAAATTAAATATTAAGACTGCCCGCTATGTGAACTTAATATAATACAACACGGAACTTGACGATCGTACTTAATAGTTTAGGAGCCGTGGAATAACGACCTTCAATCATTTGATAACACCTTTTGTAACATACTTTTTTGTCATATATTATTTATGAACAAATATGCCTAAGATAACTTGCTATCGTGGTCGACGTTGAAGCACGCTTGCCTGGAAGTAACCTATTCGACTCTAGTCTTGAAGATCCCTAAATTTTCTCGTAACAATTTTTTTCCCTAAAAAAACGGCTTTCAACAGAGTACTCCCCTGTAGTTAAAATGAATTATTTAACTGAGCTTATTAAATTATGAATGGTAAAAGTTGTGTCAGTTCTTATTTTATCGTTTTTATTCAATTTTAATCATCCACCCAACCTACAATAATTGACTATTAAACATTATAATGTCACAATAAATGATTTCATATCGTTTTTATAACTTATCCTTTTGACGTTCAGTAATAAGCAACTAATTAGAGTAGTCAGTCAAACAATAGGTATTTAAACTATCATGGTCACTCACATTAGTATTAAAGTTAGGGCGAATACGCGTGGTAAAAAACTCGAAAGAGAGTAGATCGATATATTTACTCCAAAAAAACTTTTTAACTGTTCTCCGTCATCATAGTACTTGCAACAGCGCCGAAATATCGGAAACTCAAAACAATACAACATTATTCAATATCCCAACCACTTTAATACTAATATTCAGTTAAATACCCAATTAAGTCAATTAAAAATATTCAGGAACACTTTTCGTTATGCAAGTTATCATAGCCATCTTTATTAATGAATAATTTTTTTTTTAAACTTGTCTTTTCTGGTTATCAGATGTCTGAAGGTCGATTATCCACGTCTCCCAGACTATAATGCTTGTAATCATGCACGAAACCCAATGTAAATATGTAAAGCTTGAAGTGGACATGTGCTAGTACAAAATTATCGTATCGTGGTCGTCCCACGATAATGTCGTGTCGTATTGTATTACAATTTCAGGTGCCCGATATATAAAACTGACATATGAAACTATCGTTTTTGTTGTTACAATGTATACTTATAAAATTACTAGCTTGTAACCGCGGCTTCGCTCGCTTGGATGTCCAATGTCGCGACATTTGGTCATATATGCGGTTATACTTAACAAATTGCGTTCAAACAAATGTAAATGTTTTGATACAAACAAAACTGCCAAATGAAGTACAGAATACCGCTGCCATAATAACCTTGTGTTGTGTTCCCGGCGGTGAGTAGGGTAGCCAGAAGTCACTGGAGAGTTTTTGTGCTGTCAGTGGGAAGACCAAAAGCTTGTCCTGCTTTGTCTTTTACACTGACGGCACAGAATCCCTCTGGTTACCGGGGTCGGCAGCGCGAGTGTGACTCCCCTGGTTTTGCACACGTCCATAGTCCACGGTAACCACTTTCTATCTGGTGGGTCGTTTGCTTGTCTGCCACTTAAGTTGTATAACTTCAAATCAGTTCAGTGCTTTTTGATTCCATCGCAAATACACAGACAAGATAAATTTGTGTCCAGTATCATTAATATGGATCGGTTGTCGCGATTAAAAACAGCCTATATATTTTCCCAAGCTCAAAACTGTTTACCAAATTGCATCATGTTCTTCAAAACGCCTTTATCCCCTGAGGGAGGTGAATTAACACTCACATTTCACCAATCATTGAATTCGACCCCACTTAACAGCCTATTGCCGTATTTCGGGCACTATTGTTGACTCGAGGCATGCACCTGAGGCTGAGTCTGGTCTGTATATGTCTGTCTGATGTTAAACAGCCCTATACCTTAGTCGCCTTGCACGACATCGCATGGGAAGAAATGGGGTGACCCAAATTCTACTCTGCCGGGAACCACGCGGTTCAGCGTTATCTAGACCCATGGTAAGGATATCTATCTATACATACTTCTTATACATTCAAACACCTAGACCAATGCAAATATACATATTATGGCGTATAAACATTCGCACTGAGTGGAAATCCAACCCGCGTGCCAGTCTCCACGTTAGATATTTACTAAAACTATATTTTGTAACAACAAACTCGATATTGTATAAATTCTTGGATTGCTATACTGTTTATACTATTATGCAAAAATGTAGTGTTTAAAATTCAATTTTACTATCAAAACTATTTTTTATAAAAGTATATATAATTAGTTTTCTATTATTTTGTTTTAAATTAAAAGATTTAATTGTAAATAAATAAAAAATTATTGACCCTATTGTACAGCTGTTATGGTCTAATAGACTTATTTTGGTCCAAAAAACTTGTTATGGTCCAACAGACTTATTTATAGTCCAACAGACCTGTTATGGTCCAACAGACTTATTATGGTCCAACAGACTTATCATCAAATTGTAATATATTATAACGTTTTGTTTACTGTTAATGTTTTTTTTATTAACTGTAAATAATTTTGATAGTAAAATTGAGTAGTGAAATCATTTTAAACGAAAAGTATTCACCAAATACATATGTATGTTAAATTCTGTAAAATAAAAAAATGGCACTCGGTAAATAATATACACTACAACCTGTTAATATTCGAAGTACAACTTTTATTTATTAAGGTATATCTATACCCACTCTCGAATGGGCCTCATATCGGTGGCCCTGGGCCAGTGGCAATCTCACCTCCCACATATAACCTAAGAAAGTGTGCGATTTTAATCGGTTCGAGTCCGACATATCCGTGGGTATTACGTGCTTGAAAAAATAAAAAATGCTCAATCCCTACTGAAACAGCGGCCGGTAGGGATGCAAGCCATTTTGAATCTTATCTTTATGAGTAAAAAGTTCAAAGTCATTTGAAGGTTTAATAGAGGCGCGAGACACTGCGAGGCTGCTTGAACATCCTTATAACTATTGCTTTATTTTATAAAGCGTCTGTAGCTTAGTGGTTAAGGAGTCGCCCTTACGATCAATAGGTCCTGGGTTCGAAACCTGGCCATTGCACTACCGAGGTGAACCCACTTCCAACACAATCAATTTAGTTTAGCAGGAAGGTTTAGAAGGAATATTAGTAATATTGGTTCTAATATTCTTTAAAAGAAATACGAACCGCAACTACTGTACCACACCTAGGGTATATGCGCGGCGTGAGGGGGGAGTATCGAGCAATCGACCGTCAGATTAGGTCAGTCCGCCGCCAACGCTCGCGGCGCTATCTCGCTCGCTCTCGACTCGTGCTCTCATGCTTTCTTTCTCTTTCTTTACCTCGTCCCCCGCCACGCCGCGCGTACTTTGGACACGTACTGCGGTCACGGTCGGTCTATAGTCTATACTCTAAATATAATAATTTTCAGCCTCTGCTCTCTTAGTGAGAATCGGTCATTCAATGACCAAAATCGAAAAATGAAATAATTCCACGTACGCTAGCGCAGACCTGACAGGACGCCAACGACGAGACAGTAGGCTCGAGAACTTTTCAAGTGTTAGTTAAATATCAACCTATGTCATGTGCACAAAGCTGATAATAGTGTGCAACATTAATATCTTAGTCAATAAGTCGGGAAGCGCGTTGTCGCATACCATGTTGAACTTTATTTAAACGCAATAAGGTTGATATAAACCACTTACAAAACTGCACAAGCATTTTTTTATACCACTTAGGTGGCGGACAAGCACATGGCCCACCTGAAGGGAAGTGGTTATCGTGGCCTATGGACGTATGCAACACCGGGGGTGTTACACTCGCGCTGCCGCTGCCGACATTTTTCAGCCTGATCTGAATTGATTCGCTCCTGTGTGGAGTACTGCTCGCATCTCTGGGATGGTTCAGCAAAGTACTTACTAGATGCTCTCGACAGGTTGCAGCGACGTGCGGTCCGCATCATTGGGAATCCCGAGATCACGAACATCCTAGAACCTTTACAGCTGCGTAGAGATGTTGCGTCCTTGGCTGTATTTTACCGTTTGTACCATGGGGAGTGTTCTGATGAGCTCTTCCAATTAGTCCCACCCTCCCCTTTCCTACACAGGACAACGCGTGCAGGTCTTAGATGTCATCCGCACACGGTGCAAAACATCCGATCAAGAACCAAGCGGTTCGGAGACTCTTTCCTCTGTCGCACCATTAAGGCCTGGAATTCATTACCAGCTCACGTGTTTCCTTCTTCCTACAGTCCCGGGTCCTTTAAGCGGGGCGTGAAAAAGCATATGATGAGGCCGTCAAGCTGAGTGTCACCATTGTCACACGGTATGTGTAAGTAATGGTGACCCTCTTTTCTGGGACTTTACCTTCTGCTTACCATCAGGCAAGGCGAAGTCCAATTGACGTGTCCTATATATAAAAAAAATAATAAAAAAAACCGGTCTTCGATATTTTCCGTGAAGCGAGTGCTATTTGACTTCCATAATCCACTGGCGATTTCGAAGTTCAGTAGCTACCAGTTGTTAGAAATTACACATATTGAGAACACACTTGTACTTTTCACACAGTCTTTAGTTAATAACTGATCATATTTGGCCCGGACAGCGGCTCCCTGTGTGGGAGAGGCACTATCTCTGGTGCTCAGGGTGCGCCGCGCGGAGGTTCCAAATCAAGCACCCCAGTAGTAGGTAGGTATACCTATCTAAACCTTCATAGAAGGTATTGGTAATTTCACAAATACAAAATATATTGCATATAATATTTGTATTGTTGTTTCATTTTGCGGATCCTAACAAATACAAACAACATCTTGGCGATGAAAGTACCATTGAAGGCTTTGTTGCACCTAGGAGCCTGGAGTCCGATTTCTATTTTACGGGAGTGACTGCCTTCTGAACTTCTGTCCTCTAGAAGGAAGCCTACACCAGTCTTGTCCGTTGATCGTTGGATCAGCTAGCAAGTGAAGTTAAGTTTCAAAGATGTTATGGAAGCTTAAAAGACTAACGAATCTACTACACGCACAAGCTTCATCAGTTTTGCGCAGAACGTACGTTTTGTACTCGAAACATTGTGTGTTTAAAAGTGTAGAACTGTATAAAACGGTGTGTGCAGTTTTAAGCTGAGATATATTCCCACCCCCACGCCGAATTACCACAACGGACCCTTTACCTAATTTTTAATGTTATTGCACGGAACCCTAATAATTGGTCTAAAAAAAATTAGCCTAAGCTACGCTTGATAATATCAGCTATCTTCATTGAAAATTTCGTCAAAATCAACCCAGCCGTATCGGAGATTACATACAGACAAAAAAATTGTATATATACATTTTTAATTATTTAAAAACTGTTATTCTAAGGTTAGAAACAGACGCTCCTATTTTATTTACTTGTAAATATACATTTTTGTCTTCTTCTTTCTTTCATTAATGACTTTTTTTACCAAATTTAGTTGATTATTTCTAATCACTTTTCGACATCACTAGTCAATGTCTGTCAACTGTCAATGTAAATTTTGTTACGTCATTGTCATATTACTTTTTTAAAAGTTCAACGGACTTGAATGTACTGTTGTTGTTATTGTGTTATTTTGTAAACTGTTGTTAAAGAAACAACAAGAGTTAGTTAATGAACTCAAAATGTCTGCATATAAACAGTTAAAAGATGTTAGCATTTACTTCGAGGAGCAACTACGTATCAGTTCGGCTGAACTATTTTTGACCAAAATCGGCGAAACTTTTGAAGATGTGATCACCAAGAAAATGAAAGACTTAACGTTCATGAATTCGAAACTTAAACTTTTAAAAGCTAAACCTATTGCTGGTAAGTATTATTTTGTTACATACTGCTAGAGTGACAAGATCGCTGGCTATTTTCCGCGTTACTTTATATCCTCCGTAAATTCTGACTAATCCCACTCACATTCCTACTGCTATAATAACTCCTGTTCAACAGTAGTGATCCACAAACAAATTGAGTATTGATACTCTGGAAGTCCCACCAGAAAGTTGAACTGAGTTGGATTTGACATCGAGATTAATGAGAAGTAAATTGGAGCAGTGAATATAATAAATCTATTTAAACTAAAAAGCACAAAGAGATAAATATGGAGAAAATAATACTCTGTTTATTTAGGTATTTAACTAACGGTAAACAATCTTGATGCAACTTATTACACAAACAAAGTTCTTATGAAACAGCACACCACATTGTGATGGTTTTGTATTAATTACCATAAACATACCCATATTAGAGTATTGCAAAAACTATTGCCATCAACACCATAGAGATGAAGAAATAGTAAAAAAGATTAATAAACCAAGTTATAAACAAAACATTTTAAAAGATGAAAGATTGTTTACCATTAGTTAAGTTAAAATTCCTTGTTCCAGCCATGCCTGCTATAACGGAACAGCCCCACTCAGACAACACAATCAAAGAATATGGAGACATGGTGATGTGGAAAGTGCTAGAACAGGCCATTGTGAAGTCTCTCACACAAGCGCATTTTGTGAGGGCCCAGGTTACAGCCCCAGATCGGTCTTTGGATCCTGAAATGGTGGAGAGGAAAGAGTGAGTATCTCTGTCTTCAATATTTTAAGTACCCTGTCACCCCTAGATAGATAATAGAGAAGAAGCATCTGTGGAGAGGTGGCAGTGAAGGCGACTGTTACGCAGGAAATGCGGGTTTGATCCCCGCTCAATGCAAATATTTGTATATGCATATGGAATTCTGCACTTGTTCGACTACAATATGGTATTCTTCAAGAAGGGCATTAGAAGGTTTATTTCAGGGTCGACACCCCGAGTGTTACACCCCTGATGTTGCACACGTCCATTGGCCATGGTAACCACTTTTCATGAGAGATTATCTGCTAGTATGGTATAAATAATGTCAAAGTCAAAGATCATTTATTACATAGACCATTATTTTGAGAGGAAAGGAATGAAAGTGAATGTTAGTAAGACAAAAGTTATGGTTTTTGAAAGAGATGAATGTGTGACAGAGTGTAGGATTTGTATAGATGGAGAAAAAGTGGAACAAGTGAATGAGTTCATATATTTGGGAACATTGTTTACGAGAGATGGAAAGCATGAAGAAGATGTTGAAAGGAGAGTGATGGCTGGAAATAGAGTGAATGGGGCACTACACAACTTTATGAGCAGCCGGAAAGTGTCCGAAAAGGCACGACTGGCTGTACATGGAGGAGTATTGGTGCCGACTCCTATGTATGGTAGTGAAAGTTGGGTGTGGCAGAAAAAGCATCAGAGTAGAGTAAATGCAGTAGAAATGCGTGCGTTGCGAAGTATGTGTGGCTTGACCTTGAAAGATAGAGTGAGAAATAGCGTGATAAGAGAACGATGTGGAGTGATAGAAGATGTAGTGATGAGAATTGAGAGAGGAATGTTGAGATGGTTTGGTCATGTTGAGAGAATGAATGAAAGAAGACTAACGAAACAGGTGTATGAGGCGAGTGTGGATGGTACCGTCGGAAGGGGAAGACCTAGGCGCACATACCTGGACCAAATCGGGGAAGTTTTAGAAAAGGGGCAGGTCAGGAGTACTCTAAACCGACGAGCATGCATGAAGAATGTAATGAGAGTGAATGAAGCGAGAGTAATATGTCAGGATCGTAGCAAGTGGAGATCCGTGATCTCTGCCTACCCCTATGGGAGACAGGCGTGATTTTATGTATATGTATGTATGTACCATTAAATCGACACTTACAAAACGTCAATATAAAAAGAAATATGAAAGACTAATTTAGCAAATGGACCACTGGTTCAAAAGCATCACCGTCCTGATAGGACCCGGGAAGAAACTCAGCAGGCATTTATCTGGTCTATTTACAAACATTTACTAAGTCTACTTAGTCTAAATACAATAATTTACTTGAGTAGCATAGTTGAGCGAACAGCTCATTTCCAAGCTTGTTTATCATCTAAGTATTCTTGGATTTTATAATAGCCTTTTTGGTACAATTTCCTCTTTACTATATTTTTAAATTTATTCACAGCTAAATCTTTGTTAAAAGGGAGGTTGTTAAAAAAGTGTATACAATGTGACCATGATCAATTCCAGGAAAATAATCCAAGCCTTAAAAGACTACCGTCACCACGAGACACAGCTCCGTCTCCTGCACTCCCTAGAGCAGGAGAAAGAGGAAGAACTGGCCGCTGTAAGACAGCAGTGGGACGAGGAGCTATGTCGGCTACGGGATTTGCAGGAGGAGGCTAGCCAGTTTGAGGAGTGCGATGTGTCCGGACCACTATATAAGTAAGTCGTATTTTTTCAATTCTAATTTTATGGATGCGAAGCAAGCAATGTAAGTGGCACGGTAAGCTAATGAAAAAGAAAGAGACCACCTGTCTCTGAGATTTCTCGCTCTCATTGGCTTGACATGCCGCTTGAGCGATCGCGTCCCTCGCCGCCGAGTTGGGCAAATTTCAATTGCAATTAAACCAACTGCTATTTTCTGCCTGTCTTTAGATAGCGTGGTGTAACCTAACTAACCATGTCCCTGTAACCGGATTCCCGTCGGTTACTCTATGGGTTGCAAGCAAGGTGCATGACAAACTAGTTCGAAGTTAGATCTTTTTCCATCAAATTTCACCCCTACGCTATCGCTACGCAGTCTAGTCTAGTCTAGACTAGAACTAGTGGTTCTATGAACCTCGTGATCATACTTTTATGCACGTCAACCTGCAAAATCATAAAGATCCATTCATAAATAACACAACAGCAAACTTCCTCCCTTTTCTCCCCCTATTTTCTCTCCTATCAAATATAAGCTTTCGACAAAATTAATACAATAATAGAGGTGGAGAATGGAGAAACTTTATATCATTTTTGACATCACATTGTAACCCATTTTCACAATAAATATATTTGAATTTGAATTTGAAAAAGTTGAGTTTTAAATCAAAACACACGTGTGCCAAGTTTAGTGAAAATTGGTTAAGAAATGCGCCCTCTAGACCGGAACTGACAAACAAACTGACTTAGATACAGACAATAGAAAAAACGGCTGCCACTATTATCTTATGATTTTACTCGTCTCTTTGCATTTACAGGAAACTCCGCACGGTAGTAGACAAACTAGAGCTGATGCGATGGCTGGTGTGTCGCCTGGTGACGTCACGCGGCTCGCGCGACTGGCTCGCCTCGCCCGCGCGGACCGCGCGAGCGCTGACACTCGCGCGAACGCACAACACTGTTCAGATGTTTGTCGACGGCTCATAATGAACGATTGATTTTATTATCATTTTAGTTTTATTTTATATATGAGGAAATATGTGATTATGGGTACCGTGGTAGTGTATCTGCAGAAATATATTTAAGTGTTTGTTTGTAATATTAAAATAATAGCTTTATTAGTACAGTCAGCATCAGATCTATGTTGACTAGCAAAGTACTCAAAATAATCTCAACACCAAAAATTCAAATTTTATATCGGCTATCACAAAGTTCAAATAGTTTTTTTTTTACGTGCGAAAAATTGTCACGGATACCCCTACCACCGGAGCCGGTGGGAGAGGTTATGTCGGACTCGAACCGACTAAAACGCACGACGCCTGTGAGTATTAGTTGGCGAAGGTAAGGTTAACAGGCATATCCCTCGCACCCCGGCCGACATAGGGCCATCTCTCTCGATCTGACCCTCTCCTCGGGTGTGGGGACCACAGAGTCTTCAACTCGTCCCCGGAAACGGGAAGGCGCGCCGCCACCGCGGCCTGATTCTGCCAGGGTGACAGGCAATCAAAGAATCAAGAATCAATTTCATTTATTCAGTTTAGGCACACAAATAGCACATGTGAACGTCCAAATTCTACAATTAGGTATGTCAAGAAATAATATAAAAAATATTAAACAATGTAAAAATAAACCATTGGATAATGATTCCTTCGCTGGTTCGGTAGGTTAGTTCTACTGAGAAGATACCAGCAAGAAACTCGGCGAACTATATTAGAACTAGATTATCTTTCTTTATTAAATTTGCGTTAGTTTACAATTTATTTTGTGCGAGCAAGCAGGAGACTTATGTTGACCACGCATTAACATCATTAAGATACTCATCCACTTTATAGTAGCCTTTCCTCGCGGCTCCTCCCGTCACCCCCAGGCACATGGGGGGAAGCTCAAATAGTTATACGGTCAGCGCCAGAACGATCTTGACTGCCGATTCAAAATGTTCTGAATCTATGAAATCTCAGTATTAAGAGCAAATCAAAATGTTTTATCAATTTAAATTGTATTATCGTCTGCACTAAAGGTGTGTATCAAATATCAGCCTACTGTGAACGTGTGTGTGTGTGTGTGAGAAGCCAGCCAATCGCAACGCTCCGTTCTATCGATACGTTTACCTTACTATTGCGATAGTCTTTCGTGCTAGGGGTTGCTGTGCAATTCTCTAAGCTTACAGTGTCGACCACAGCGACAACCGTGATGGAGATTTAAACTATCATGGTCACTCACATCAGTATCAAAATAAACGGGATATTTACCATGTTTCATTGTTTTGAGTTTCCGATATTTCGGTGCTGTTGCAAGCACCATGATCACGGAGGAACTGGAGTAGTGGCGGTGAACAGAGAAAAAGTTTTTTCCTAGGAGTAATTATATCGATCTACCCTCTTTCGAGTTCTTTTTCTACGCGTATCTGCACTACTATTGGTTCATATTGTGGTCGGACTGGGTGACGTCATTAGAGATCGACCAATGACAATTTAGATCAAGGCTGTCGCAGCGCAGCGCTTGACGCTGTATACTTTGAGAATTGCACAGCTGAACTATGGGATAAGTGTGAACTTAGCTGTCGACTAGTCGCACGATAAATCCGAATACGCTCTGTGTGTGGACAAGCGCTGATATATTGTATAGAACAAGACGTCCGCTCTCGCCCGCGTTCTGTCACATTATGACTAGTTGACAAACAAATCCGAGAACAATCGTCATCAGTTTGCTTGTATAGGTACCTCAGGACACGATGTATGCATACATACATATAATCACCGCTTTATCCCCAGAGGGTTAGGCAGAGGTGAATTAACACCCACATCTCACTAATCATTGAGCCTAGGGGCCTAAATTAGGACCTGTCACGCGCCGATGTTTTGTTATAATCTATATTAAGGCCTGGAATTCATTACCAGCTCACGTGTTTGCTTCTTCCTACAGTCCCGGGTCCTTTAAGCGGGGTGTGAAAAAGCATATAATGAGGCCGTCAAGCTGAGTGTCGCCATTGTCACACGGTATGTGTAAGTAATGGTGACCCTCTTTTCTGAGACTTTGCCTTCAGCTTACCATCAGGCAAGGCGAAGTCTAATTGTTCTATATAAAAAAAAACACTTCTCATCAGGTGGACCGTGTGGTTGTCTGCCACAAAAGTGATATAAAGAAAACCTACCACAGTTCCGTATGAGAATAAAATTAATCAACACACATTTTATTTTAGAAATTTCTATAATTTATCAACGCCTTAGGTATTCAATTACAAAATATAAAATACTTAATAAAATTACAAAGTAATTTTATTATTAGTTTTTTAAGATTGGTAAAAGCAAAATGTTCAGGCGGGCGGAATAATCAAAAAACAATGTTTAATAATTAATACATATTATTATGTTAAATGTGCCTTTTCAGTTGATACCAAACAGCATATTTATTTCAAATTTATTTTTTAACACAGTACTTTATGACCGCTAGAGGGCGCCACATTCGATTAAATGACAGGTCGTATAGTCATAACCAGCGGATGACTAAGGCGGTTATAAGTCCAGTTCTAATAAGTGGTTGAGGAGCTATGACGGAACAGATGAATCTACATACATACATAACCTGTCAAAATCATAACCCTCCTTTGGCTTTTTTTTTATATAGGACACGCCAACTTGACCTCACCTCGCCTGATGGTAAGCTAAAGTCTCAGGAAAGAGGGTCACCATTACAGACACTAGTGTTACAATGGTGGCACTCAGCTTGAATCAGCTTCGCCATGTTCCGGTAAAAATCATTGTAACATTTTTTTTATTTATTTTTATTTATATACTTACAAAATATAATACAATCGTTATACACATTGGCACATCCTAAAACCAAATCATTCACTGTTACCGATAGTTCCTATTATTATTGGTAGATGGCTCTCACCGTCGTCCTAAGATAATCTGATATATCTGGAATGCCCAAGACGTGCCTCAATAGCTCAGTGGTCAGAGCATTTCACTTTGTCCAATCTTAATCTTTGCAAAAATATTATTCTACTAATCTATACATATATAAAAAAGTAATGAGATAAATGTACTAAAAACCAAAAAATAATAAAATAGATACAGTCGTGGGAATTATAAACATATGCATAGACTAGACTAAAATATAAAACCGTGGGGCACGTCAATTGTCTCTCTTTTATTTACATGGAGTGTATAACTATTGGAATTTCCATGAGCAAGAAAATAGTAAGTAATTTCCTCACCGTCTGCGGGCCAACTGCCTAACGACGAATTAAACGATTCTTCTATCGCACATTAAGTCGATAATTTGTAGACAATTGACGTGCCCCACGGTTTTATTTTAGTCTAGTCTATGCATATGTTTATAATTCCCACGAATGTATCTATTTTATTATTTTTTGGTTTTTAGTACATTTATCTTAAACATGGCAATGTATGTTTAACATAAAACCGTTTAAGTTAAAAAGTTTTTTTACCTATTTTTATTTTCTAGTTTTTAGTTTTTATTTCGCATTCTGTTTAATTCATTTAGTGCTTCATTATTGCAAGGTTTCTTGCCCGTTAGTTTATTGCCGTCCGCTTCCAAGCGGCGGCCATCTTAGATTTCAATTTTGCATAGTAAATTGTATTCTACTTGTTGAGACCTTTCATTTGATACCCATGTTGATGGGATTGATAAAACCTAAGTTATCCGCCATTTTGTAGAGGCCGTCATCTTGGATTTTAATTTTATATAGTACATTGTATTCTGCTTGTTGAGCCCTTTCATTTGATACCCATATTGATGGGATTAATAAAACATAAATTATCCGCCATTTTGTAGCGTCGGCCATCTTGAATTTATAATGATAATGAATAAACATAATTGTATTGTCACCAAAATCCAAAGTGTATACAAAATTTCAGATTAATCGGTTGACAGGAAGAGGGTGAAATTTGAATTACTAAATTTGACCCAAGAATAAATAAAACAAACGGGGTGAGCTAAATGAAACCGTTTAATAAAAAAGTAATGAGATATTATAAACATTTAATAGTCAATAAAACTTCGCCATCTCAATAGTATCCCTTATTGGGCTGGTTGTAGGGAGTGGTCTGGTACCTCCGCTGAGGTTCACAGGCGGTGCCGGCGATCAAGTTTTGTACATTAGCTCTGAAATTATATAAAAACAAATTTAAAAAAGGTTTAAATTAAATTAAATTAAATTAAATAAAGTTTATTTCGGGACAAGCCCATAGATGGTTAGTACGTACATTTTTCACTTATATACTATTGTTAGTAAGGTATATATATTTTTATGTTTGTCTTTTTAGCGGTGTGAACCACCATCCACCTTTTAAATAGGGGGGAGTCCCACCGGTTTGATAACGCAGCCAGGATGCTGTTGGCGCTGCTCCTGGTGCGATTCAATAAGGAAGCACAGCGCTTTCTTATTATAGTTGCGAAGTCGTCGACACGCTTCTCCGCAAACATCCCTGAGGCGCTGCAATGCCTCGGCAGACCCATCAGCATCCTGAATGCGTTATTATATTGGACTCGCAGGTCATCGTATGCCCGATGCGTGAAGCCCGCCCACAGGCCGCACGTGTAAAAGGATTGGCAGTATGCTTTGAACAGCGTCACCTTCACTTCCTTCGTACAAAGCGCAAACCTGCGGGCGAGCATGTTACACCGGACAGTCAAGGACCTGCGCTCCCTCTCAATGTCCAAGTTATCTTTGAGGTCAACCGAAACCCAATGCCCCAGATACTTAAACCTATCGACGCGATTTAAAGGCAAGCCACATAGTGAGACTTTAGGCAGATCAGTGTAGGTCTTAGGACCAGCTCTGAACACCATAAACTCACTCTTTTGTGCATTGTATTTGAGGCCGTGGGTCCTGGCGTACCCTTCACACATATTCAGCAGCCTTCTCAAGGCACCAATCGACGGACTCAGCAACACCATATCGTCAGCATAGCTGATGTTGTTTATACAAACACCGTCAACATGGCAACCAATTTTGGCGCTGCTGAGTTCCTCTATCAGTTTATTTAAATAAACACAAAACAACTTAGGTGAGGTCAGGCCCCCCTGTCTCACTCCACATTCTAGCTTATACTGCTCAGAGCAGCTCTCCCCCCATCTTACCTTATTGTTTTGGTTATTGTACCAGTATGTAAACAAAGATACAACCTCAGAAGGCAAGGTTGTCTCCGTTCTCAATTTTTCCCAAAGTAGCCCATAAGATACCAGGTCGAAGGCCTTTGAAAGATCCAGGAAACATGCAAATACTGGAGTCTTTCTAGCAGTATAATACTGTACAGTCTCCTTGAGGCAATAAATAGCACTTTCTGTGGATAACCCAGAACGAAAGCCAAATTGCGAGTCATTAAGTTCTATGTGCTTGTCTAATTGCCAGCCAAGCAGACTGTCCAGCACCTTGGCAATGACACAAGCCAAGGAAATCGGTCTATAGTTAGACAGGTCAGATGGATAAAGGTCAAGAGTATAATTTGGACCACCCCATCTCTTTCCATGCGGTCTCGTATAAGGTGACTAGGGGATAGGGCTGTTTAACATCAGACAGATATATATAGCCCAGATTCAGGCTCAGATGCATGGCTCGAGTCTAAAAGAGAGCCCGGAATATGGCAATAGACTCACCCCCTATTACCCAAAAACGGATGGGGTTCCATCGGGATTTTTCACACGTGAAAAAAAGACATAATAGACCTGAGTACGTGGTATGAATTTCAACTTGATACCACATTCTGATTAAGATATAAGAAAAAATTGAATCAGTTCAGGTGGGATTCCAACCCGCGGTCTTTCCCCTAAGACGATTGTATTTATGGAAGAATTTGATTGGTTTTGGGCGAAGCTTCGGTGGCTTAGTGGTCAGAGCCCCTGTAGTGGACTCCACGGGTTCGAATCCCGCCTGAACCAATTCTATATATTAATCGATTTGAATAGTCAGCATAGTAAATGCTTTAAAATTTCATTCAATTGATACCTCATTATCTCATTTCTGAGAAAAAGGCCTTGATAGACAGACTGACAGACGAAGTGATTCTGTAAGGGTTTCGTTTTTCCTTTTGAGGTACGGAACCGTAATAAAATAAAATAAGTAACACATGATCCTCCCTGGCGGGTAAAATTTAAGGATATTATACCCAGTAACTAGCAAGTTAAAGTGGCAGTGGGCTGGCCACGTTTGCCGAAGGACCGATGGCCGTTGGAGCAAACGAATCCTAGAGTGGAGACCGCGAGAAGGTAAACGAAAGGTAGGACGCCCCCTAGCCAGATGGAAGGACGACCTGAAAAAGGTGGCTGGGACAGACTGGATGCGGAAGGGAGAGAAAATGGCGCACATTGGGAGAGGCCTATGTCTAGCAGTGGACTGCGGTGGGTCTATTAATTGATATACAGTATCCATACTCACTTGTAAATGAAGAAGTTGTACTTATTGGGGTCCAGCCGAGAGTACACGAAGCGAGGCAGCTGGTTAGCGGTCACCCACACCTCGTCGCCCGACACGTGCAGGTCTGCAATAACGCAAGGTCTGTTTAGTAGGACAAGATATTGACAGAAGTGTTGGTTCCAAGTGGAGTACAATAAGGACACTCCAGCTCTTCCCGTGGGGGTTGTAGAAGGTGACTCAGAGATAGGGCTGTTTTCCATCCGACAGTAAACATACAGCTCGAGACAAAGTGCCCGCTTTATAGCAATAGACTCATCCCCGTAGTACGTGGGACTGAATGTTATAGTTGGCAGAATACATACATATAATCAAGCCTTTATCCCCGGAGGTTTAACCAGATGTGAATTAACACCCACATTTCACCAAACAATGTATTCGGTACCACGTAATATGGGGTGAGTCTATTGACGTATTCGCGGGCACTATTGTTGACTCGAGCCATGCATATGAGGCTGAGTCTGAGCTGTATATATCTGTCTGATGTTATACAGCCCTATCCCTTAGTCGCCTTGTACGACACCGCATGGGGATAGATGGGGTGACCCAAATTCTACTCGCCCTGAACCAGGAGGTGCAACGAAACGTGGGTGTTATTACACCATTGCTTTCGGGGATTTACAGGCGTGAACATATTTATGTAAGTTATTGATTATTGACAAGTTGGTACATTCTTTTCTTTTCGTGCGGAAATCCCCACGATTACCATCCGCGCCGATCACAGGAGGTGTGTATGTCGGATTCGGAACGATTAAAATCACACTTCATCTCGGGTCTTCAGAGGATGCGCCGGGTGTAAGATTGTATATCCCTCGCACCGTGGCTTTCCATGGGCCATCTACGGTTTTCAGATGGCTCTAAACGTATGTGGGAAGAACGATGGTCTCGTCGAACCCCAGAAATGGGTCGGTGAGGTCGTCCGCGCCTGTCATTTACGGGAGCGAAATGCTGCCGTCTCCGTTGATCAGGGTCTACCACGCACCCCGCCTGGATTGGAATGGAATGGAAAGGGACTCCTCTGTCCGCATTTAGCCTCCTTTTGGGCTATTGTGCGTGTAGAGTACTGGCTAGAGTAGCCAGTCTAGCTCCGCCCAGAAACGCAGAAGCTTACTGGGGGCTTCACAGGCTTCGCGGAGTGACCTCACTGTACCGAGGATTTGTGATCATTGATGGGCTACTGCCTCGCATTCCAGTATTACGTGCTCGGCAGTTTCCTCGTCAACAAAACACCCCCTGCAAAGGTCCCCTTTCTTGTCCGTAACACCGATAGTGTATAGGTGTTTGTGGAGGGGGCAGTGGCCCGTTATTGTCCCCATTATTGTTCTTAGACTTGTTCTGTCTAGTTTTAGGAGACGTTTCGTGAGACCTATCCCGCCTTCTACTGTATCTAAAATTAACATGAATTTCTTGTCATTAGTATTAGGAGACGTTTCGTGAGACCTACCCTGCCTTCTGCTGTATCTAAAATTAACATGAATTCCTTGTCACTAGTTTTAGGAGACGTTTCGTGAGACCTACCCCGCCTTCTGCTGTATCTAAAATTAACATGAATTCCTTGTCACTAGTTTTAGGAGACGTTTCGTGAGACCTACCCCGCCTTCTGCTGTATCTAAAATTAACATGAATTCCTTGTCACTAGTTTTAGGAGACGTTTCGTGAGACCTACCCCGCCTTCTGCTGTATCTAAAATTAACATGAATTCCTTGTCACTAGTTTTAGGAGACGTTTCGTGAGACCTACCCCGCCTTCTGCTGTATCTAAAATTAACATGAATTCCTTGTCACTAGTTTTAGGAGACGTTTCGTGAGACCTACCCCGTCTTCTGCTGTATCTAAAATTAACATGAATTCCTTGTCACTAGTTTTAGCAGACGTTTCGTGAGACCTACCCCGCCTTCTGCTGTATCTAAAATTAACATGAATTCCTTGTCACTAGTTTTAGGAGACGTTTCGTGAGACCTACCCCGTCTTCTGCTGTATCTAAAATTAACATGAATTCCTTGTCACTAGTTTTAGGAGACGTTTCGTGAGACCTACCCCGCCTTCTGCTGTATCTAAAATTAACATGAATTCCTTGTCACTAGTTTTAGGAGACGTTTCGTGAGACCTACCCCGCCTTCTGCTGTATCTAAAATTAACATGAATTCCTTGTCACTAGTTTTAGGAGACGTTTCGTGAGACCTACCCCGCCTTCTGCTGTATCTAAAATTAACATGAATTCCTTGTCACTAGTTTTAGGAGACGTTTCGTGAGACCTACCCCGTCTTCTGCTGTATCTAAAATTAACATGAATTCCTTGTCACTAGTTTTAGGAGACGTTTCGTGAGACCTACCCCGCCTTCTGCTGTATCTAAAATTAACATGAATTCCTTGTCACTAGTTTTAGGAGACGTTTCGTGAGACCTACCCCGCCTTCTGCTGTATCTAAAATTAACATGAATTCCTTGTCACTAGTTTTAGGAGACGTTTCGTGAGACCTACCCCGCCTTCTGCTGTATCTAAAATTAACATGAATTCCTTGTCACTAGTTTTAGGAGACGTTTCGTGAGACCTACCCCGCCTTCTGCTGTATCTAAAATTAACATGAATTCCTTGTCACTAGTTTTAGGAGACGTTTCGTGAGACCTACCCCGTCTTCTGCTGTATCTAAAATTAACATGAATTCCTTGTCACTAGTTTTAGGAGACGTTTCGTGAGACCTACCCCGCCTTCTGCTGTATCTAAAATTAACATGAATTCCTTGTCACTAGTTTTAGGAGACGTTTCGTGAGACCTACCCCGCCTTCTGCTGTATCTAAAATTAACATGAATTCCTTGTCACTAGTTTTAGGAGACGTTTCGTGAGACCTACCCCGTCTTCTGCTGTATCTAAAATTAACATGAATTCCTTGTCACTAGTTTTAGGAGACGTTTCGTGAGACCTACCCCGCCTTCTGCTGTATCTAAAATTAACATGAATTCCTTGTCACTAGTTTTAGGAGACGTTTCGTGAGACCTACCCCGCCTTCTGCTGTATCTAAAATTAACATGAATTCCTTGTCACTAGTTTTAGGAGACGTTTCGTGAGACCTACCCCGCCTTCTGCTGTATCTAAAATTAACATGAATTCCTTGTCACTAGTTTTAGGAGACGTTTCGTGAGACCTACCCCGTCTTCTGCTGTATCTAAAATTAACATGAATTCCTTGTCACTAGTTTTAGGAGACGTTTCGTGAGACCTACCCCGCCTTCTGCTGTATCTAAAATTAACATGAATTCCTTGTCACTAGTTTTAGGAGACGTTTCGTGAGACCTACCCCGCCTTCTGCTGTATCTAAAATTAACATGAATTCCTTGTCACTAGTTTTAGGAGACGTTTCGTGAGACCTACCCCGCCTTCTGCTGTATCTAAAATTAACATGAATTCCTTGTCACTAGTTTTAGGAGACGTTTCGTGAGACCTACCCCGCCTTCTGCTGTATCTAAAATTAACATGAATTCCTTGTCACTAGTTTTAGGAGACGTTTCGTGAGACCTACCCCGCCTTCTGCTGTATCTAAAATTAATATGAATTCCTTGTCACTAGTTTTAGGAGACGTTTCGTGAGACCTACCCCGTCTTCTGCTGTATCTAAAATTAACATGAATTCCTTGTCACTAGTTTTAGGAGACGTTTCGTGAGACCTACCCCGCCTTCTGCTGTATCTAAAATTAACATGAATTCCTTGTCACTAGTTTTAGGAGACGTTTCGTGAGACCTACCCCGCCTTCTGCTGTATCTAAAATTAACATGAATTCCTTGTCACTAGTTTTAGGAGACGTTTCGTGAGACCTACCCCGCCTTCTGCTGTATCTAAAATTAACATGAATTCCTTATCACTAGTTTTAGGAGACGTTTCGTGAGACCTACCCCGCCTTCTGCTGTATTTAAAATTAACATGAATTCCTTGTCACTAGTTTCAGGAGACGTTTCGTGAGACCTACCCCGCCTTCTGCTGTATCTAAAATTAACATGAATTCCTTGTCACTAGTTTTAGGAGACGTTCCGTGAGACCTACCCCGCCTTCTGCTGTATCTAAAATTAACATGAATTCCTTGTCACAACTGTCGTGCAGGTGATACCTGAGGGGTAGCTCAGCCAATCTCCGTCTTGCGCAAGTACAGGTACATTATCTCTATTCAGGGGTTTGTCGACGTTCCAACAGGATACGGCGTCTCTGCCCACGTCGGCGAAGAACACTACGTTAGTGCCGTCGTGATGATCGTTCATTGTACTCTGCGAGTTGTCGCCGCGTTCACCTACGATCTGGGAGAGAAATAAACATATTAAAACAGAAATTGGCTTTCCGGGATTGCCGAAAGAAGTAAAAAGGAGGTAGGACACGGCGGTATTTCCGCCCAATTGAGCAGTCCGACTGGGGAAGTACCTCTGCCCTACAGAATACCGCGGTTATAATAACTTCGTGTTGTGTTCCCAGCGGTGAGTAGGGTAGCCAGAGCTCACTGGAGAATTTGTGCTGTCAGTGGGATGACTAAAGGCTTGTCCTGCTTTGTCCTCTACACTGACAGCACAGAAACTCTGTGCTTAACAGGGTCGCCAGCGCGAGTGTGACTCCTCTGGTGTTACAAACGTCCATAGGACACGGTAACCACTTTCCATCAGGTGGGCCGTGTGCTTGTCTGCCACCTTAGTGGTATAAAAAAAAACATGTTAAAAGAGAAATTGGCACTCCGGGATTGTCGGCAGAAGTCAAAATCTCATCTGTTATATCAACATACATACATATAATCATGCCTTTATCCCCAGAGGGTTAAACAGAGTAAGTAAGTAAATAATTTATTGCTCGTAACACGGTATGTGACAATGGTGTTACAAGAATAATAAGGTCCGACATGTTTCGCAGATTATCTTTTTTTTTTTTATACCACTTAGTTGGCAGACAAACACACGGCCCACCTGATGGGAAGCGGTTACCGTGGCCTATGGACGTATGCAACACCAGGGGTGTCACACTCGCGCTGCCGACTGTAACATATTTGATTGACAATAAAATTGTAATAATATTAAAATTAGAATAAAAATAATAAATAAATATTCTACAACATTCAACACATCGCTATCTAGACCATAGTACCTAAGCATAGTTTAACTAGCTTGTGTTATGGAATCTAGAATGCGGATAAACATGCTTAGATACTTTTTTTTGTAAAATGCATACATATTATACATAGAAACACCCAGACCAATGCAAATATACATATTCATGCATACAAATATCTGCACTGAGCGGGAATCGAACCCGCGCCTCCTGCGTAGTTCGTAACGTTCTACCGCTACGCCACAGAGGCCGTCAACTATAAATAAAATGTCCATTGATGTCAATATTTGGTATCAAGAATACATGCAAGTAGATATACATTTTTAATAAAAGAATACACAATACTATCAATAATCATACAAATAATAATCAGACATAACACATTGAAATCACACTTCAAATGTACCCAAACAAACTCCTTGACACTATCATAGCATTTCTTAATCAGCCAGGTAATTAGCGCTTTTTATATTTTTATACCACTTAGGTGGCAGACAAGCACACGGCCCACCTGATGGAAAGTGGTTACCGAGGCTATTGGCGTGTGTAACACCAGAGAAGCCTCACTCGCGCTGCCGACCCTGTAAGTACAAAGTCTCTGTACCGTCAGTGTAGAGGACAAAGCAGGATAAGCCTTTAGTCATCCCACTGACAGCACAAATTAGAAAATCCGTCACCCTAGCAGAAGCAGGCCGAGACGGCGGCGCGATCCACGTTCCTTTCTAGGGAAAGAAGGCATCGCCGTAGTCCCTCATCCGATTGGCCTTCTATACCCTTGGGTCGGTCGGGGTGCGCGAGGGATATGGCAGAGGCTACCTCACCCTCGGCAACTGGTGGCCCCAAACAGCCGTGCGGTTTTAATCGGTTTAAAAAAGGGGTAGGAACACAATTTACTCACATGATAAGCCGTCCGATTGGCCACCCTCTTGTGCAGTTCACATGTTGATATTTCAAACTCCTGGAAGCTGACCATTGGGTGGAAGAAAGCCGGTCGGCAGCCGTTTGCGTCCGTTCTGCCGAGGGTCATGCTGAAGATACCATCGTTCCATTGGAAGGATTGACCTTGAACAAGAAAATTAAATTAAAGATTTTAAAGCACATAGATTTGCACAAACGATGTTTGCTGCAGTGCCCCCTGATGAATTGTCACCGTAACATCTATCTGAGAACATGCACCAAAAAAATGGCAATATGGATTTGCACGAAGAAATATCCTATCACCCCAAACGTATAAACCGTCTCCAATCCGTCACGGGTAAAAGGTCACCATCTCGCACCCCCGGTAATAAAGCGCGAATAGCAGTTTAAAATAGTATTTTTTTAAATATTCTATTGTACCTATATTACCCCCTATTACGTGGGACCGAATTGGTGGTGAAATGTGGGTGTTAATATACTTCTACCTAACCCTCCGGGGATAAAGGCGTGATTATATTTATGCATGTATTCTGACATTTATACCAAAATAAAATTAGGTACGTCAAAGTAGTAATCTATTTTACAGCCAAGAAAGGTGTTTATGATTTTATTTCTGTTATTAACATAACAAACAAAATCAAAACAACTAGCCCATCGCAGTCCACTGTTGGACTAGGCCTCTTCCAATGTTGGGAGGCTTTGGCCTACTGTTTCCACGCTGAGTTGGTACCGGGTTTTATTTCAAGTTTTCCTTCTCTCGCAGTGATATCGTCTGCGTATTTTTCCGTTAGTCGCCTTCGGATGAGATGGGGTGGTGATACTTGTATTCTTTGTCTGTCACGGTCGGTACACGGATAACATAAAAAATATTATGGAATACAAAATTAAATACATATACCTGGCTAAACAGTTTTTTAGCCTTCGTGGTTGTTTTTTTATGCATTTCATACACACTGCGCACTCGGTATATTGCCTAGGCTTTGTTTCGCCTTCATATTTTACCCGATTGCGCCAGCGAGTTAGAATTTGAATTAGCTGTTAACTGCGGCTCAGCCCGCATGGGATTCTGATCCCGTTCAATTTTTTTTCCTCTCCCATTCTAACCCCGTCGGTTATAGGGGGTGATTATGGTAAGATTGCCTAGCCTAGAGCATCACTCCCTACTGACCCTCACTCGTGATAGGCTTCAAACCCCCGCTGGGCGTAGCGGGGGTTTTAAGTTGGGGGTTTTAACCCATACACGTAATTTAATAGTTTTCAAGTAATGGGAATCTACGGGATTTAGTGACATTTAAAATTTCGTAATATCTTTTGAATGGGACATCCGATTTCAATAATTCAAAAAGTAATCAAAGGTATTGAAACCATCTTGAATACGAAATAATTTATTTGGATACAATCTAATACAAAGGTATATATTGCACGGTCTGATTTGTATCAACAATTCTATCAACCACGTTTGAATATAGGCGCGCATAATTTTCAAATTGCGATGCCTCTTAAATTATTCATATATGGTTTAAATTGCAATTATGATCTACATTAAATGTACAACCTACCTAACGTATTTACTGTTGTATCTCGTAGATAGATGAAAAAATGTAACGAATACTTTTTCCTTTAATTTCGGACTAGCCTACATTTAACAGCATTTCTGCAGGAATTTATTTATTAATCTCATTACTAAACAAATAAAAGCTATATAAATACAATCATCAAAATTTCACTGCCATATTTCATATCAGCCATTTTATTTTTCAAACTTGTAGTCTTTTTTTTTATTTTTTCAAATTATAATCCGAAATGGCCCAAGACAAAATTCTCGAGTATTTCCCCGTCTTGTGATAGTCGACTTCCATATGGTTACCGAGCTTATTCAGAGTGTATCTTATTCTGGTGGCCATTTCTCGAAGCACTTCCATGACATTTGTCCAAGCCATCGTGAGTTCGCCTCTCCTCGATGGAACGCCCACTGCTGGGTTAAACAGTTGAATAATTATAGCCTGAAAGAAAAACCCCCTATTTATTTGTACTTGCATTGTGCAAAACCTTCTTACTAAAAAGACCAAGGGCTTTTCTGCTTTGTTTTCTACACTGACGGCACAGAAACTCTTTTCTTACGGGGTCGGCTGTAGGTTACGGTAACCACTTTTTTACTGTGATAAATCCACACAGATATGCGTGCTTTTACCACAGAATTTACAATAGTGCTTTAACATAGACATTTAAATTTATATTTACACTTCATTCGGTTAGATACTCTAAAGGTAAATAATTTTGTAGTGACTTTTTATGAAAATGTATTATAATATCTAGATTAAACAAATAAAATCCGCTTACTAATAAATTAACTAGCTAGTGGTTCAATTTACACTTTAAAACGAGTTTCTAAACAGCAAAGGAATGTTAAACTGAGTTTATAATAAAACATAGATATTAAAAAGAACGAACGGATAGTTACATAGTGTTGTCTGTTAAAAAAATTCTGACGCTTTCCTCTGTCGCACCATTAAGGCCTGGAATTCAATACCAGCTCACGTGTTTCCTTCTTCCTACAGTCCCGGGTACTTTAAGCGGGGCGTGAAAAAGCATATGATGAGGCCGTCAAGCTGAGTGTCACCATTGTCACACGGTATGTGTAAGTAATGGTGACCCTCTTTTCTGAGACTTTGCCTTCAGCTTACCATCAGGCAAGGCGAAGTCTAATTGACGTGTTCTACATAAAAAAAATACTACTAACCCCATCTGTTAGAACACTAAAAAGTTAACATCGCTGCCACAACAAAACTTCTTCTCCTAGCGTTAGGATCCCAACTAGCGTTAATCCTAACTAAAGCTTTAACCTCGGAGGCTGGGGTCCGATTAACTGCAGATTTGGCTAAACTTGGATATTTTGCAACAAAACTAAACTCTTGAACTACACAAGCCCTCAAAAAGCTTTGCTAGTTATAAAAAAATATATAATATTTACCGCTAATAATAAAATCAATAAAGGTTTTCGTTTCATTTTTATCTGAATCAATAAAGACTTAAAACAAAATGTGTCTCTCTTTCACTTCAGCGGACACTATACGAGCGTCTGTCCAGTAATTATGTACTATTTCAAATGATTGTACCTACCAAAAAGCGTATCGCGCTGCGTAATTAGTATTCTTTTAGGGTCCAGCAGAAGAAATTACTACGTGTTGGATAAAATAAAAAATAGGTAAAAAAACTTTTTAAGTTAAACGGTTTTATGTTAAACATACATTGCAATGTTTAAGATAAATGTACTAAAAACCAAAAAATAATAAAATAGATACAGTCGTGGGAATTATAAACATATGCATAGACTAGACTAAAATATAAAACCGTGGGGCACGTCAATTGTCTACAAATTATCGACTTAATGTGCGATAGAAAAATCGTTTAATTCGTCGTTAGGCTGTTGGCCCGCAGACGGTGAGGAAATTACTTACCTACTATTTTCTTGCTCATGGAAATTCCAATAGTTATACACTCCATGTAAATAAAAGAGAGACAATTGACGTGCTCCACGGTTTTATATTTTAGTCTAGTCTATGCATATGTTTATAATTCCCACGACTGTATCAATTTTATTATTTTTTGGTTTTTAGTACATTTATCTTATAGACTACAGGCCCGTGCTGAAAAAATTATGGGTCATTTGAACCACCAGGTGACCTATTTACAACGATATAAGAGCATATAATAATAAGATTTAGCACTATGCCGTCACTTGTAAGCTGTCCAACTGAGTGCAAGTGAGAATTCGAAAGTACAGGTAGAGTGAGTACATTTTGGTCACATATTTTTGTACGGCATTCTTACCACCGATAGATCCATGAAAAATAATGAGAAAACGCGCTGTGCCGTAAAAAAATGGTGCGCCACAAAGTCGGAATTTTTTTTTATTTTCCGACAATTACCAGGGTAAATTTGGTCATTTGACTTTGTACGGCATCTGTGTCATACTATTTCAATACTGCTTCTTATCCATTATTCCGCAACGCCGTACAAAAATCATGCGACAAGGGGAAAAAATCGAGGGTTGCAATCCCCTCCCTTTCCGTGGTCCAGGAGGTGATTTGAAAAAGTACGGCTTTGGTTCCAAAACATTACCTAGCACTCAAAAGTACTATTAAAAATAATGCCGTCAAAAATGATTGTTCATTTGAATGTATATCAATAATTATCTTAATTTCATCGTATCCTTGATTTATAGAGCTGTAAAGTCATTTGATCCTGTACGGGAACTTTTTTTTTAACATGGTATTGTAAAATACAATTGTTATATAGTATAGCCGTTCAAAAGAAACCGTTCTGAAAAAAATTATAGAGAAATACAAAAACTGAAATTTTGCAAATTATTGTAAAAATGTAAATCAATAATATAATCAATATAATCAATAAATCAAAAAATCAATAAATAAATATCATAGATTAATGAAATATAGCAGTCTTCTACATTTTATCCCTTGTTTTAAATAGTATTAACATAGATAAATTAGGAAAAAATGATGCCGTACATTTTTATGCAGACCATATCTTCTAGGCTGATGAAAATGACGCTACAATTTTAAGGGTACTTTATGGCCATCTGATACAGTACGGGATTAACATATTTTTAAAGAGAACAATTGATAAAATGATAAAATCACTATGACGTCTAACTGAACTGAAACGGTGTGTATATTATGTCCAAGAATTGAAACTGTCAATCCCAGTATCAACAGTTTTGTATACTTTTTGGTTTAATATATATTTCAAACATTATGGATACATACATATAATTGAATAATAGGGACACATTGTTGACGCAAGTGAAATTGGAAACCCCTAAAATTTATAAATTTCTTTGGCAATGTTATAGGTACCCCTCAAAATTACTATACAAGGACAACGTTTTAGAATCATCAGTTGGGTGTCAACAAGGTGACCATCTTGGGCCACTCATTTTTAGCCTTGCTATACATCCCGTGATACGGCAGCTAAATTCTAAATTTAACGTGTGGTATCTAGACGACGGGACCCTAGGAGGAGACGTTAAAACAGTTTTAGAAGATTTGGCTTTTATAAAGGTGGAATTTAGATCCATTGGTTTACATTTAAATGCAACTAAATTTGAAATTTTTCTTGATGATAACATAGACATCCTTTCAACAGTATCAAAATTCAACGATTTGGCTCCAGATTTAAAAATTGTTCAAAAAGATTCTCTCCGCCTCCTTGGGTCCCCAATCCTAGAGGAAGCATATGACTCCTTCGTAGAAGAAAAGATTCGAAATTTCTGTGAAGTTTCGGACCGATTACAACAAATTAACATCCATTCTGCTTTCACTATAATTCGGTATTGTCTTTTTGTTCCTAAATTTACACATGTTCTCCGCTCAACTCAACTGTTCAAATATTCGACTCTTTTAGGTAAAATGGATAGTGTGATTCGAAACACACTATGCAAAATTCTAAATGTGGATATGAACGACCGAGTCTGGCTTCAGGCATCCATGCCTGTGCGTCTAGGCGGGCTCGGCGTTCGCAAAATTACTGACGTAAGTCTGCCAGCATTTTTATCTTCGGTGCATGGCACGGATGATTTAGTTAAAAAAATCTTAACCCCTTGCCTAACTAATTCAGAAGTGCCAGGCATGGCCGAAGCTTTTAATGCTTGGAAAATGTTTTGCCCAAACGCTGATTTGCCAGCCAGCCCAGCTTCCCAGAGACAATGGGACGTGCCGCTCTGCAACATGGTAAGAAAACATCTATTTTCTAGTTCTACCAATGTTGCGGAGCGTGCTCGCCTTTTGGCTGTGGGGGAATGGGAATCCGGTGTTTGGCTTCAGGCCCTACCGTCGCCTAACATTGGTACCATGTTGGACGATAACACCTTCCGTATCGCTGCTTGCCTTCGTTTAGGTGCTCCTTGCGTTTCTCCGCATCGATGTCGCTGTGGGGAAGAAGTTGGTAGCCTTGGACATCATGGTCTCTCTTGCAGCAGGAGCGCAGGACGGCTGTCGCGGCACGGGTATATCAATGACATAATCCGTCGGGCTCTTGTCACCGCTGGCGTTCCAGCCATATTAGAACCCACTGACTTGGCGCGCGACGATGGCAAGAGGCCAGATGGAATGTCATTGGTGCCTTGGAAGATGGGAAGGCATTTGGTGTGGGATGCAACATGTGCTGACACCCTTGCGCCTTCACACCTTCCAGGGACTGCAAACTGCGCCTGCGCTGCTGCTGCGTCGGCAGAGACCCTCAAACGGCGCAAGTATAGTAACATAAGTGGTAATTACATATTTGAGCCGTTCGGGGTCGAGACGCTGGGATCATGGGGTCCAAGTGCCCGTCTTTTGTTTAGAGACATTTCTAAACGTTTAATTGACGCTACCCGTGATCAGAGGGCTGGTTTATTCTTTGCGCAAAGAATTGGTATTGCCATTCAACATGGCAATGCCGCTAGCCTTCTGGCCACCTTCCCGGTTGACATCGATGGCGAGGAATTCTTTGACGCCTGAACCTGCAGGATTATTTAGATATATATTCTTTTTTATATATATATTTTTATTTCTATAATTTCCGTGTATATTATGTAAATAATTGTTTATGAATAAATTATGTATTATAATTGATTTGTTTCATTGTAATGATGTGAATAAATAAAACAATCATTTTTTAGAAATATTTGATATATTTAATGATAATAATAAAAAAAATGGTCATTTTTTAGAAAAATTCGATAAATTTAATGATGATAATAAAAAATATGGTTTTTCTTTATATATTATTTTTTATTTTGCTTTCTATTTTGGTATAAATCGATAGTATATAAACCCACATTTAACATGGTTTCTAACTAGGAACGTAGAATCACGAAAAGACTATGAAAATCAGTACAATTGAACTATCTAAATGCCGTATAAAAAAATTTCACCTTACATTTCGTTATATGGATTTTTTCTTTTTGATTTTTTCTTTTTCAGTTTTTTTTCCCTATGGACCAACAAAAATGTACGGCATATGAAAAAATATTATCTATGCATAAAATACTTTCAGAATAAATTTATTTCATGTTGTGTCAAATCACCCCCTGGACCACGGAAAGAGAGGGGATTGCAACCCTCGATTTTTTCCCCTTGTCGCATGATTTTTGTACGGCGTTGCGGAATAATGGATTAGAAGCAGTATTGAAATAGTCTGACACAGATGCCGTACAAAGTCAAATGACCAAATTTACTCTGGTAATTGTCGGAAAATAAAAAAAAATTCCGACTTTGTGGCTCACCATTTTTTTACGGCACAGCGCGTTTTCTCATTATTTTTCATGGATCTATCGGTGGTAAGAATGCCGTACAAAAATATGTGACCAAAATGTACTCACTCTACCTGTACTTTCGAATTCTCACCTGCACTCAGTTGGACAGCTTACAAGTGACGGCATAGTGCTAAATCTTATTATTATATGCTCTTATATCGTTGTAAATAGGTCACCTGGTGGTTCAAATGACCCATAATTTTTTCAGCACGGGCCTGTAGTCTATTAAACATTGCAATGTATGTTTAACATAAAACCGTTTAACTTAAAAAGTTTTTTTACCTATTTTTATTTTCTAGTTTTTAGTTTTTATTTCGCATTCTGTTTAATTCATTTAGTGCTTCATTATTGCAAGGTTTCTTGCCCGTTAGTTTATTGCAGTCCGCTTCCAAGCGGCGGCCATCTTAGATTTCAATTTTGCATATTTTGCATAGTAAATTGTATTCTACTTGTTGAGACCTTTCATTTGATACCCATGTTGATGGGATTGATAAAACCTAAGTTATCCGCTATTTTGTAGAGGCCGCCATCTTGGATTTTAATTTTATATAGTACATTGTATTCTACTGGTTGAGCACTTTCATTTGATACCCATATTGATGGGATTGATAAAACCTAAGTTATCCGCTATTTTGTAGAGGCCGCCATCTTGGATTTTAATTTTATATAGTACATTGTATTCTGCTTGTTGAGCCCTTTCATTTGATACCCATATTGATGGGATTAATAAAACATAAATTATCCGCCATTTTGTAGCGGCGGCCATCTTGAATTTATAATGATAATGAATAAACATAATTGTATTGTCACCAAAATCCAAAGTGTATACAAAATTTCAGATTAATCGGTTGACAGGAAGATGGTGAAATTTGAATTACTAAATTTGACCCAAGAATAAATAATAAATAAAACAAACGGGGTGAGCTAAAATAAAACCGTTTAATAAGGAATCTGTAGTTTGATTGTTTGTTTGGTTGAACGCGACAATCTCAGGAACTACTGGTTCGAATTTATCAATCTTTTTGTGATCAATAGCCCGTTTATCCAGGAGGGTTATAGGCTAAATATATTAATATAGGCTATACAAGCGAGCGGAGCAATAAACATAAATGTCAACAAATATTTAGCACAGAGCTTAAATTAAATTCCAACTAGACTGCAGATAATTATTTGTAAATCGTGCGATACAGTTTGAAAGATTATAGGTGATTTATTTATTCTTAGTAGGTAGGTGCGTTCGCATCAATTAATACGGGAAACACCTTACGAACGTATTTTTATTTTATATAACTTGCTTGCCCGCCTGATGGACAGGGGAGTCACACCCGCCGTGCTGCCTACCCTGTGAGAACAGAGATTTTTTGTGCCGTCAGTGCAGAATACAAAATCAGGACAAGACTTTGGTATTCCTACTGGCAGCACAAAAACTCTCCAGTGAGCTCTGGTTACCCTACTCACTTCCGGGAATACAACACGAATATTATAGCCGCGATATTCTGCAGGGTGAAGGTACTTCCCGAGTCGAACTGCTCAATTGGGACGGAAATACCGTCGTGTCCTACCGCCTATAAAATTGTGGAAGTGTGATTGTGTAAGATGAAAAACATAATTGTGACAGCCGTCCCCCGCAGATAATGGGCTGCGATATATGGGTACAAATGTTGTTACAATAAAATATATACTATTAAGTTCCACCATATTTCAGCCAGATTGGCATGCAATAACGTCATTAGACGAGTATTATTATAATGGAGAAAGTAATTTAGTAATTGAAATCGAATTGAATAATAATTATTAAGAATTTACATTACAATTATAAATGTCAGAATTTCCATGTCAAAATTTTATAAATGTCAGAGTTTACATGTCAACCACCACCAGAGTTTTACTCAACCGGTTGCGATCAAATAAACGTTATGTCTCAAACCTTTTAAACTAAAAATACCATTGTCAAAATTCGTCCAGTAGTTTTTGCGTTCATTGCAGATAAACAGACGAGAATTTCAGTTTGTTTTTGTTTTCGGTCTTAAACCTAAATATGTAAAAAATTTATACAAAAAACAAAAGATACACTCCACTTCGTTGTTTTACCGTGTAGATGAAACTAGAGAGGGTTGCCACACGCAAAAAACGGTTCCGCCACCTCTTTTATGCGTGTGGCAACCCCACTTTCATCTACTCTGTTATCGATGAGATGACGACACAGACCTTTATGCGTCTGTGGATGATGTATTTATCAGACTCAAACCCACTTAATACTGTGTACTTCGAGAAATCAGCCATCTGTGCGATCGGAGAATTTCATGTGCTCTAGCAAGGATATCCTGGAAATCCCCAACGGCCTTGGACACAAACATAGTTTTTTTATACCACTTAGTTGGAACACAAGCACAGGGACCATCTGATGGAAACTGTTTACCCTGGCCTATGGATGTGTGCAAGAACAGGTCACACTCGCGCTACCAACCCTGTAATAACCTTGTAAATTCTTCTTGAAGAACCCCATGTTTTACCCCGATTTGATTTGATTGATAAAAAGAACGAAAATCTGTCATACATAACTAATCTTAATACGAGAAACAAGAATAAACTAGTTGTAACAAAACTCAGGATTCACATAGTTGGTAGTTCGTTTGTAGGCAGCTGTATAAAAATGTTTAATAAATTTCCTCAGGAATTGATTAACATGCCAATAAATAAATTTAAAAGAGAAGTGAAAAAAAAACTTTAATGAATAAGTTTCTATAAAGCAGATGAGTATCTTAATGCGTGGTCAACATAAGTCTCTAGCTTACTCGCGCAAAATAAATTGTAAACAAATTGAAAAAAAAAACATCTAGTTCTAATATAGTTCGCTGAGTTTCTTGCTGGTATCTTCTCAGTAGAACTAACCTACCGAACCAGCGAAAGAATCATTTTCCAATGGTTTATTTTTACATTATTTAATATTTTTATATTATTTCCTGACATATTGTAAAATTTTGACGTTCATACGTGCTCTCTAAGTGCCTAAACTGAATAAATGAAATTGATTCTTTGATTAATTGATTGATTCTTGATTCTTTGATTTTGGGGATTAAAATCCAGTCTCCTTCTACCCCAGGCGCTAATGATACGGAGAACGTTTTGCCATTTACGCTCTGCTTTCTACGGAACGAGTGGATGGCGGGCATGAGATCAGAACACCACGCAAGTCACAGTCAATACAGGCATAGGTACAACTTAGGGTCAATTCAGATCAGGCAGAAAAATGCTCAAGCACTTCTTATTGAAATTGAAAGAGCGTTTAAGCTTTGTTTAATGGTTAAAATTGTATAAAAATCATTAGGACTACTATTAATTCATCTCATTATTATACAAATAAAACGATCATAAAAATGTCACTATCGTATTTCATATCAGCCATTTTGTTTTATTAGACTTTTTTTATTTTTTCTTTTGAGAAGAAAATTTGAAATCCGCAATGGTCCAAGACAAAATTCTCGAATATTTCCCCGTCCTGTGGAAGTTCACCTCCATATGGTTACCGAGCTCATTCACAACCCTTCTTACTTTGTAGGCTATACGATAGAGGATATCCATGACAGAGGTCCAAGCTGTCGTGAGCTCGCCTCTCCTCGATGGGGTGCCCACTGCTGGTGTAAAGAGTTGAATAATTATAGCCTAAAAGAAATATCAGATATTTATTAACTCTTTCATTGTGTTGGTAATAAAAAGAAGGATTTTGAATGGTGTCATTGGAAATCCCTAGACATATATTACAGTTCAGATTCTTCAGCCACCGAATCTACGCATTCATTCATTCAGTCCATAGGCCACGGTAACTACTTTCCATCAGAGTGACCGTGCTTGTCTGCCTTTAAAGAGGTATAAAAAAAGAGCAATCAAAATCAATGTTAAAAAATGATTACAACATCATTCATTGGTTCCGATAATTCGTACGAATGTCGGTAGATAGCTCTCAACCGTGAACGTAGTCAGAGCGTTTCCCCTGTAAGGGAAAGATCGCGGGTTTGAATCCCGCCTGAGCTGATCCAATATTTTCTATATCTTAATCGATTAGAATACATGTTTTTTTTTTTAGTTCATTAATAAACTCATTTTAAAACCCTAAAAACCGAAACCGTTACTTTCATAGACTTTTTATGTGTATATTTATCGCAGGTTTATAAGTGACCAGTTCGCCACCTATTACATTGGGACCTTAAACATAAACTGGCGAAATGTGGGTGCTAGCACCTCTGCCTACCCCTTCAGGGATATAGGCTGGAGTTTATGTTATGTTATGTTAAATATCTCCAGCAATCATAGTACATTAAATGATGCACATGTATATATTTATATATATTTATAAATATAATATTTACCGCTAATAATAAAATCAATAAAGGTTTTCGTCTCATTTTTATCTGAATCAATAAAGACTTAAAACAAAATGTGTCTCTCTTTCACTTCAGCGGACACTGTACGAGCGTCTGTCCAGTAATTATGTACTATTTCAAATGAATGTACCTACCTAAAAGCGTATCGCGCTGCGTAATTAGTTTCCTTTTAGGGTCCAGCAGAAGAAATTACTACGTGTTGGATAAAATATAAGGAATCTATAGTTTGATTGTTTGTTTGGTTGAACGCGTCAATCTCAGGAACTACTGGTTCGAATTGATCAATCTTTTTGTGATCAATAGCCCGTTTATCGAGGAGGGTTATAGACTAAATATCATCACGCTATTACTCAAGCGAGCGGAGCAATAAACATAAACGTCAACAAATATTTAGCGTATGCACAGGAGCTTAAATTAAATTCCAACTAGACTGAAGATAATTATTTGTAAATCGTGAAATACAGTTCGAAAGATTATAGGTGATTTATTTATTCTTAGTAGGTAGGTATTCGCATCAATTAATACGTAAAACACCTTACGGACGTATTTTTCTTTTATACAACTTTGGTAGCCGGCAAGCGTGTGCTTGCCCGCCTGATGGACAGTCGTTACCGTGACCTATGAACGTATGTTCATAGGTGTGTGCACCAGGGGAGTCACACCGCCGTGCTGCGACCCTGTAAGAACACAGATTTTTTGTGCCGTCAGTGCTGAATACAAAATCAGGACAAGACTTTGGTCTTCCCACTGGCAGCACAAAAACTCTCCAGTGAGCTCCGGTTCCTACTCATCGCCGGGAATACAACACGAGGATATTATAGCCGCGGTATTCTGCAGGGTGTAGGTACTTCCCCAGTCGGACTGCTCAATTGGGACGGAATTACCGTCGTGTCCTACCGCCTATAAAATTGTGGAAGTGTGATTGTGTAAGATGAAAAACAATTGTGACAGCCGTCACCCGCAGAAAATCTGACATACATAACTTGTAAACTAAAGCAAATTGAAAAAAAAAACATCTAGTTCTAATATAGTGCTCCGAATTTCTTGCTGGTATCTTCTCAGTAGAACTAACCTACCGAACCAGCAAAAGAATCATTTTCCAATGGTTTATTTTCACATCTAAATATATATAACTCAAAGGTGACTGACTGACTGACTGACATAGTGATCTATCAACGCACAGCCCAAACCACTGGACGGATCGGGCATGCATTTAGATGTTATAACGTAGGCATCCGGTAAGAAAGGATTTTGATTAATTCTACCCCCAAGGGGATAAAATAGGGGATAAAAGTTTGTATGAAACTACGTCAATTTTAAACCGGTCGGGCTGAGACTTTGCACACATAAAGCTACTATGACGTAGGCATCCCTTAAGAAAGGATTTTGATGTGCAAGTTATATAAGACTAGCTGTTGCCCGCGACTCGGCGCACGTGGATGTTGGTTATCGCCTTATGTTGAGTCAACGCTATTGGGCATAAAAAATTCTAAAATAAAAGTAGCCTACGTTACTCTTTATTACATCAGCTACCTGCCAATAAAAACTGTCTGTCTGTCTGTTTGTTCCGGCTTGTTGATATTTTGTGAGTTAGAAAATGAGTAAATTAAACTGATTTATCTTTGTAAAACGCACGAACGTATTTATTGAATATTTCCACGTGTACAATATATAAAGTCTCTAGATGCAAGATAAAAAAAAAAAGACAATGTTGCCAACATAAGAATTATGATGGCTCGCTATAGTGCCAACAAAGATAATTAAATGGTTGCGTTCTCAATTACCTAACACTCCCTCTAGAACGCAATCCCATTTCATTAATACAATACAAATGTTTTACAAGTGGTACACCTTTAGTTAAATTGTCAGCTACCATGTTACAACCATTCACAAATGCAAATTTTACTTTAGACTGAACAATATTTTCTCTGAGGAAATGTAATCTTATATCTATATGTTTAGTTTCAGGCTTATAACAGTCATTTGATGCTAGTTTTATTGCGCTTTGATTGTCACTATAGATAATTAACGCACTGTCCACACCTTGACCGAGCTCACTCTGCAATTGTCGTAGCCACAAAGCCTCCTGGGTTGCCGAAGCCATTGCCATATATTCGGCCTCTGCCGTGGATAGCGCCACAGTCTGTTGTTTACATGACATCCAAGATATAGATGCATTTTGGAAAATGAATGTATAACCTGTGCATGACCTTCTATCTTGTGGGTCGTTTGCCCAGTCTGCGTCACAATATCCAATCATTTCTCTGGATTCTTCTCTGGAGTAACATAGTCTCAAACTTTTAGTTCCTTGCAAGTACCTCATGACCCACTTTACTCCAAGCCAGTGTTGTATCCCTGGATCATTACAGTACTGACTTAATTTGTTCACAGCATGGGTGATGTCGGGTCGTGTAACTTGTGCCAAATATATCAGACAACCAACTGCTTCTCTATATGGGAAAATGCTATTTTAATTTTCAGGTTTCTTCTCAAATTTAACATTAACCTCTATCGGAGTGCGAACAGGTTTGCACTCAGACATGCCAAATCGCTCTAATATCATGTTTATGTATTTCTCTTGATCTAACATGACTTCTCCTGTCTCACGATTTCTATGTATATTCATACCTATACACTGCTGTATCTCACCTAAATATTTCATACAAAGTTCCTGTTGCAATTTCTCTTGAATATCTGTTGCAGTTTTCTTATTATTTGTAAAAATCATAAAATCGTCTACCCAAACAGCGATATATATTATTTTTGACTCATTCACACAATAATAAATGCAAGGATCTATCTTTGATCTTTCCAGTCCTATTTTGAGTAGAACATTGTTCAATTTCAGGTTCCACTGACGGCTAGCTTGTTTAAGTCCATAGATCGACTTAAGTAGGAGACATACCTGATCATTTTCTTCATACCCTTCTGGTTGTGACATGTAGATTTCAGTGTCTATATCGCCCTGAAGAAATGCACTGATAGCATCCATCTGAATCGTCTCCAAGTCGTATTTAGCAGCTAAAGCAAGCAAGTACCTGACTGAAGTATATCTCACCACCAGAGCATAGACCTCCTCATAGTCACTCCATTTTCTCTGGGCACACCCTTTAATGACTAATCTTGCTTTAAAACGAACAATTTCACCTTTATCATTTGTTTTACTTTTAAATACCCATTTACATGGCAAAGATCTTTTATCTGATTCTACTAATGACCATGTTTTATTCTTTATCAAAGAATCATATTCCTCCTGCATGGCCCTTTTCCACTGATCAGCATGTGTGGATGAAAGAGCTTCATCAACAGTAATGGGGTCACTCAAGTTAAATACCGGACAAAAGTAACTCACATCATGGTCATCCACTTCTGCACGCTGAACACCTCTACGTGGACGTAAGCTTATAATACGTGGAGGTGTCGAAAGGTCCACTGACTCCTCTGGTATGTACGATGGGTCATCATCATCATCCCCTGATTGATACTCGTCACTTGAAGAATGATCTGAGCTGCCTTGGGATTCTTCTTTGACGGGTTCCTCAGGTAACTGTATTTCAGGTTCACTGTTACATATGTACATGTTATGATCAAGTTTCTGAACATTTTCTAAAAATACCACATCTCTACTCTTTATAATTTTATTAGTGTCAGGATCAATTAACCGATATCCTTTGCTGGACTCACAATAACCAACAAATATATACCTTTTAGATTTAGAATCCCATTTTTGACGTTTTTCTTGGGGTATTTGGACCATTACTTCAGAACCAAAAATCTTTACATTTGATAAGTTAGGCTTCTTTCCTGACCACATCTCTACTGGAGTTTTACCATCAAGTGATTTAGTAGGTGATCTGTTAACTATGTAAGCGGCAGTCGCTAATGCTTCTGCCCATAACTGTTTTGACAAATGAGCATCAAATAACATACATTTGGCCCTTTCAACTAGGGTCCTGTTCATCCTTTCTGCTAGACCGTTCTGTTGGGGTGAATATGGTATACTAGTTTGATGTTCTATTCCTTGCCTACTCAAGAAAGTGTCAAAATCTATGTTACAGTATTCTCTTCCATTGTCTGACCGAACAATTTTTATTTTAGAGCCAAGTTCATTCTCAACTTTGTATTTGAAATCTTTGAACACTTCAAGTATATTAATTTTGTCTTTCAAAAAATAAACCTGCACTTTTCTTGTAAAATCATCAATAAAAGTAATGAAATACTTCATACCTCCAAGTGATGTCTGCTCCATCGGTCCACATAAATCTGTGTGAATGAGCTGTAATGGGTGTGTAGCTCTGGAGCCAATGTTTTTGAAAGGCAATCTGGTTTGTTTACCTTCTAAGCAAGTGGTACATGTCAATGATGCTTTACTTTTCTCAGGATGAAGTTTTACTCCCTCTGCACACTCCGGTAATTTATAGATGTCTGAAAAATTAAGATGTCCCATGCGTCTGAATTTTGCTTTGTTCATTACCATTTAGAAATAAATTAACCTTTCCAATATTTTCCACAGGTAGCGGAGTCTTACTGGCCACAGTTATGGTTGGTATCGGTGGACTTGTTTTATCATACATCCAATCACATCTATTGGTCATGTGCATAGAGGCACCTGAGTCTATATACCAAAGGTCCGGATTCATAGTCTGTGAACAAGCTGAAAAAGCTGCAATAAAACTCTTATTTTCTTCTGTATTATTCTTTTCTGTATGTTTCTTCTTCGGAGCACGACAGTTCTTGGCAAAATGTCCATGCTTATTGCAATTATAACACCGGGGTCCTTTCTGATTATAGGCCTTTCCTGTACTGTGATTCCCATGGCTGACTATCTTCCTAGTGAAGAATGCTGTACTTTCTGAGCATTGAACTTCCTGTAGGAGTTTTGTTTTTATGGAGTCTGCGCTGATCTTGATCCCTGAGCTCTCTAATCCCATTATCATAGGCTTGTATGTGTCTGGCAAGCCAGCCAACATCAGCGTACCTAGCCATTCATCATCAATATCGAAATTTATATTCCTAAGCTTATGAGCCGTCGACATAATTTTATTCACATAGTCGTCTACATTACGAGAGCTGTCCAATGTAGTTGTGATGAGATCTCTCAGTAAGGCAACTCTCCTATACAACCCGCTGTCATCGAATGCTTGCTGCAAGCTGTTCCAGACATCTTTACATGTATTAGCACTCTGAACATGTACATAATTGATCGGATCGAGCAGTAGGATAAGCTTTGACTTCGCCTTCGTTTCCTTTCTGGCATCGTTGTTAGTTCCTTCGACACAACTCCACAAATCTTCCAACTTGAAATATGCTTCCACTGCAAATTTCCAGCTCGCGTAATTATCTCTTCCAACGAGTCTGTCTATATGAAACGGATTGTGACCTTTGCTGGACGTAGACATTTTTCAGAGCACGTGATGCGGCTTAGGTTATACCGGTAACCTCAAAAAAATGTATGACGGGACGACAGAAAACAAAGGACGAACACGCCGTGACCTGGTTTTTCAATTTCGAAGTTTTACTGTTACTATTTTCTATCAACCACGCTCTGCTACCATGTTGATATTTTGTGAGTTAGAAAATGAGTAAATTAAACTCATTTATCTTTGTAAAACGCACGAACGTATTTATTGAATATTTCCACGTGTACAATATATAAAGTCTCTAGATGCAAGAGAAAAAAAAAAAAACAATGTTGCCAACATAAGAATTATGATGGCTCGCTATAGTGCCAACAAAGATAATTAAATGGTTGCGTTCTCAATTACCTAACACGGCTAATCTCTGAAATGACTGGACCGATTTTGACGGGCCTTTTATTGGCAGGCAGCTGATGTAATAAGGAGTAACGTAGGCTACTTTTATTTTAGAAATTTTTATGCTCAATAGTGTTGACTCAACACTAAGCGATAACCGACATCCACGCGAGCGGAGCCACGGGCAACAGTTAGTTATTTAATATTTTTATATTATTTCTTGACATATTGTAAAAATTTGACGTTCATATGTGCTCTTTATGTGCCTAAACTGAATAAATGGAATTGATTCTTTGATTGATTGATTATTAATTCTTTTATTTTGGGGATTAAAATCCTGTCTCCTTCTACCGTAGGCGCTAATGATACGGAGAACGTTTTGTGATTTACGCTCGGTCTGCTTTCTACGGAAGGAGTAGGTGGCGGGCATGAGATCAGAACACCACGCAAGTCAAAGTCAATTGCAGCAAATCAAAGTCAGTTACACTTAGGGTCAATTCAGATCAGGCAGAAAAATGCTCAAGCACTTCTTACGTGTTATTGATATAGTAGCTTTGTTTTAATGGAATAATATTGTATTGGACTACTTCTTATTCATCTCATTATTATACAAATAAAACAATCATAAAAATATCACTATCGTATTTTATATCAGCCATTTTGTTTTATTACTTATATATTTTTTTATTTTTTCTTTTGAGGAAAGTATTTGAAATCCGCAATGGTCCAAGACAAAATTCTCGAATATTTCCCCGTCCTGTGGAAGTTCACCTCCATATGGTTACCGAGCTCATTGACAACCCTTCTTACTTTGTAGGCTATACGACAGAGGACATCCATAACAGAGGTCCAAGCTGTCGTGAGCTCGCCTCTCCTCGATGGGGTGCCCACTGCTGGTGTAAAGAGTTGAATAATTATAGCCTAAAAGAAATATCAGATATTTATTAACTCTTTCATTGTGTTGGTAAGAAAAAGAAGGATTTTGATTGGTGTCATTGAAAATCCCTAGACATATATTACAGTTCAGACTCTTTAGCCACCGAATCTTCGTCTTGCAGCGACGGTTGAGAGCCATCTACCGACATTCCTACGAATTATCGGAACCAATGAATGATGTTGTAATCATTTTTTAACATTGATTTTGATTGCTCTTTTTTTTATACCTCTTAAGAGGCAGACAAGCACACGGCCATCCGGATGGAAAGTGGTTACCGTGGCCTATGGACGTGTGTAACACCAGAGGTGTCACAATCGCGCTGCCAACCCTGTATGCACAGAGTTTCTATGCCGTCAGTGCAGAAGACTTAACAGGGCAAGCCTTTAGCCTTCCCACTGACAGCACAAACTCTCCAGATAGCTCTGGGTACGCTATGTGTCGCTGGGAACACAACACGAAGTTATTATGGCCGCGGTATTCTGTAAGGCGGAGGTACTTCCCCAGTCGGACTGCTCAATTGACGGAATACCGCCGTGTCCTACCTAATCGATTTAAATAGTTAGCCAACTAAATGCTTTAAAAATACATTCTACAGTGGTTTTGTTACTATGACATAAAAGAATCGGGCCCCAAGACTAGTCATTATAAAAAAAAGATATAATATTTACCGCTAATAACAAAATCAACAAAGATCTTCGTCTCATTTTTGTCTAAATCAATAAAGACTTTAAACAAAATGTGTCTCTCTTTCACTATTACCGACAATACAACGTCAATTACAATATCTGTCTCGTGATTGGGTCGGATATCAAATGACAGAATATTGCACAGAATAATTGGTTACTGTTAGGGTTCTGTCTTCTTCAGACTCTGGTGACGGAGAAAGAATACATATTGAATGAAATTTTAAAGTTTCCAATATCCGCTGATTACCCTAGGCATGTGTTTCTCCAAGGCGCCCGAACTTTTATAGTACCTAATGTACTTACAAACCAATTTTGTTTTAATTTCTTTTAAATAGGAGATTACACACTTACTTTGTCACATTTAACTTGCTCCATTCAAGAGTAAACAAATAATAAAAAATACAACACACCCCACACATACACAATATGTACTAATACATATATATATTTTTTAATTTTTATTTATTTTGGGGTTTTGATCCAGTAAGGATATGCCAACCCCATCGTACCTTAATTCCTAGTGGACAGTCTTACATCATTTGTTACAGTCTAGGTAGTAGACTTATTATAGGGAATCATTGCTGAACTATTGTAATCAGGTGACATAGTTTTTGGGCGGCTTCGGAGCTTGGATCACTCATAATACTTTGTATTGAATTAAAAGTAAATACTCTGGATGTGGGTCTACCACATCCAGAGTATTTACTTTTAATTCGTGGAGCAGAGCCACACGCTCTCTTTTATTCCGGTCACAATCCATCAGCAAATGTTGCACATCTTCAATTTTATGGCATACAGGGCAGTTAGGCGAATCAGCTTTTCTCATAAGATATGCAAACTTTGCTGATGGATAGTGACCAGATCTAATTCTAAAGGCTAACTTAATATAATGTCTGCTCAAGCGAGCATCATCAAACCAAGGCACCTGAGGAGGTACTGCCAGAATAGACTTATACCAGATACCTTTGCCTATGGATGTATGTTTGAAATGCGAGACCCACCCGTAATACATATATTTTTTAATTATTACAATTCATATAGTTATATATATGTATATATATGTTTATATTTATTTATTTTTTCTTTATCCCCGGAGGCAGAGGTGAATTTACATCCAATTTTCACCAATCTTCAAAATTGTATTCAGTCATTGTAATAGGGGGTGAGCCCATTGCCGTATTCCGAGCACTATTGTTGACCCAAGTCATGCATCTGAGGCTGAGTCTGGGCTGTATCTATCTGTCTGAGCCCTATCCCTTAGTCGCGTTGTAGGACACCGCATGGGAAGAGGTGGTACAAATTCTACTCTGCCGGAAACCACGCGGCATGATGTTGATAATGATGAAATATGCTCAAATTGTACAAATCCAGTACTGAACTCAACACTATACGACAGATATTCTTGGCTAATGTTATTTATTCCACACGGTTTTGTTCGAGCTAATGAGATTTGTTACAATTTCAATCATCATTAAGATAAAATTGGCTTACCTTGAGATTTAACTTCATGAACACTTCAATCTTATTAACACTTAATTAGTCCTTTTTTTAGGGTTCCGTATCCGTAGATTTAAACATGAAATTTCATGAAAAGGAAGATAATAAAGCACATGTTTAAATCTCATTCGAAACCGCAATCCATCGATTAATAAATATTCGATAAAACGTTCAGTCGAAGTTGCATTTGGCGATGAACGGTTCATTCGAAAAAGCAATATTCGATCAAACGTTCTGTCGACTTTCCGTTCATCGAACATATGACTCTCGAAGTTTAGTTACGGACCCGCACGTAACAATATATTGCTACGATTCGATATTAAAAATAATCTTTATTTCTTTCTTCATCAAAAACTAGAATATAAAGTTACTTACCAGATATCCTGAGATCTCCAGCAGTAGGTACGAAGCTGTAATAGTTGTGGGAGTGCCGCCAGCTGTTGTTCTCCCTGAGGGAGTAGACCACGAGACCGTAGCTCGCCAGGTCCGGGAGGTACGCGTATGTGTCTGAGCAGTCGTTGTTGCGGACCTCAATGGTTATTGAGGCAAGACCTGTGGGAAGAAAAATAGTCTGAAAAGGAGTAGGAGGCAGGACACGACGGTATTTCCGTCCAATTGAGCAGTCCGACTGGGGAAGTACCTCCACCGTACAGAATACCACGGCTATAATAACCACGTGTTGTGTTCCCAGCGGTAATTAGGGTAGCCAGAGTTCACTGGAGAGTTTTTATAATGTCAGTGGGAAGACCAAAAGCTTGTCCTGCTTTGTCTTTTACATTGACGGCAAAGAAACTTTTGTGTTTACAGGGTTGGCAGCGTGAGTGTGACTCCCTTGGTATTACATATGTCCATAGGCCACGGTAACCGCTTTCCATCAGCGGTGTGCTTGTCTGCCAAGCAGGTGGTATAAAAAAAGTCTTCACCTCCATTTTTATGACAATAACTTTTGTAAGTCAAGATAAACTAAATGAAGAGAAAAAATAGATCGGCTTCTGAATTCCAAAGGATTTACATGTCCCTCTATATCGCTATCTATAGCGCTTTACGTGTCCTATATAATAATGGCTATAGAATGCTGATGGGGTTGCCTCGCTTCTGCAGTGCTTCAGGTATGTTTGCGCAAAGTCATACAAATGATTTCGCTGCAATATGGCGCAAAAAAACAGCCTCCTTGCTCTGCAGAGTTCGGGCCAGCTCCAACAGTATTTTGCAAATGTTTGCTGAAAGGCACGACTCGCCTGTTTTGAACCATTGTGCGCGTAGATGTATGTCTGCCGTACAATTGGTCTCTAAATAGTATTTTTTTTTATTTTTTTTTTTTTATATAGGACACGTCAATTGGACTTCGCCTTGCCTGATGGTAAGCTGAAGGCAAAATCCCAGAAAAGAGGGTCACCATTACATACACATACCGTGTGACAATGGTGACACTCAGCTTGACGGCCTTATCATATGCTTTTTCACGCCCCGCTTAAAGGACCCGGGACTGTAGGAAGAAGGAAACACGTGAGCTGGTAATGAATTCCAGGCCTTAATGGTGCGACAGAGGAAAGAGTCTCCGAACCGCTTGGTTCTTGATCGGATGTTTTGCACCGTGTGCGGATGACATCTAAGACCTGCACGCGTTGTCCTGTGTAGGAAAGGGGAGGGTGGGACTAATTAGTTTAGTTTTAAAATGTAATTTAATTTGTTTACTAATATAGTCCTAAGTAAGTATATTGTTACTAACAAAATATGAATCAATGCGTTCGAAATAAAATATATTTTATTTTATTTATATCTTGGTGGAGCCTTACAGCCAAATCAATACTAGTAATCAGCGTTCCGGATGTTTTCATAGCTCGTACTTTGGAAACTAGGAGCCAACGTTATTTGTAAGCCAGTGTCGGAATGTACGAGGTTCTGTTGCAGGCCTTCCTCTCGTGGGTCACGGCAGTTACTTTAACAGAAGCCGCAAATATCAAATCGAAACGAGGAGGGAACAGTACCCGGGGCTCCGATGTGAAAGTTATACATATAAGACACGAATTTACTAAAACTGCACTCCGATGCCGGGGTGTAAGATTGCCTAAAGCATATCTCTCGCAATTCCAGCCTGACCCTGGGCTTTCTCCGGTTTCGAGATAGCCTTTGTTACGATATCAAAGCTTCGGAACCACATTTTTTTTAATAGGACACGTCATTTAGGCTTCACCTCGCCTGATAATAAGCTAAAGGTAAAGTCCCAGGAAAGAGGGTCACCATTACTACACATATACCATGTTACAAGCCTAGTGGAATGGGTAATGGACTGCTGAGACGAGGTCTCGAGTTCGATCCCAGGTTTAACCATGGCACACACCAATGACTTTTCGATCCTTTAAAAGTTATGTGTGTATTTATCGCAGGTTTATAAGTGCCCGGTTAATGACAATAGGCTCGCCACCTATTATATTGGGTCCTAAAAACATAAACTGGCGCAATGTGGGTGCTAGCACCTCTGCCTACCACTTCGGGGATATAGGCGTGAGTTTATGTTATGTTATGTTACAATGATGACAATCAGCTTGACAGCCTCATCATATACTTTTTCACGCCCCGCTTTAAGGACCCGGGACTGTAGGAAGAAGGAAACACGTGATCTGGTAATCAATTCCAGGTCTTAATGTCCTCGAACCGCTTGTCTCTTATACCACTTAGTTGGCAGACAAGCACACGACCCACCTGATGGGAAGCGGTTACCGTGGCCTATGGACGTATGCAACACCAGGGGTGTCACACTCGCGCTGCCGACCATGAAGAAACCTTCTGATGCCCCTCTTGAAGAACCCCATATTGTAGGCGCTTGGGAAAACCGCAGCAGGGATGTCTTACCTGTAGGAGTGTTGGTGGCTGGCAAATCTGCAGGTTTCAGCTCGTATCTCACAATCAGCTTGTCTGTGTTCAGGTCGTACACCAGGATCGCTGGTCGTTGGATGTACATGATGTTGTCTACAAAGAGAAGCGGTTAATTCCTTAATCAACTGCAAAAGAACTTCCTCTTTCTGAGACTTAGGTTCTAAAAAGGTTTTTAAATCAGATATTTATTTTTTTAACCGACTTTAAAACATTCGAAGTTAAGTGTGTATTTATCGCAGTTTTATAAGTGCCCGGTTAATGGCAATAGGCTCGCCACCTATTACATTGGGACCTAAACATAAACTGGCGGAATGTGGGTGCTAGCACCTCGGCCTGCCCCTTCAGGGATATAGGCGTGAGTTTATGTTATGTTATGTTTAAAAAGGAGGAGGTTCTCAATGCGATTTGTAATTTTTTTAAACCTCGATTTAAAAAATATCAATAAAAATAAAAATAAAAGTTTAAAACTAAAACCCGACTACTGAAATATTACGTTCTAAAAAGTATTAAACAAAAAATATTAAGGATAGCCGTGGTCGTATGCCACTTAGTCTAACAAAACAACACATTCTAAGGAAAAGTGGCATACGACCACAGCTATCCTTAATATTTTCTTGTTTAGTACTTTTTAGAGCTTGATTTTTCGAAATTGTATGTAATTTTTTTGTACTGGTTTAGGTACATAATTTTACAACTACCCACATTTGAAATATGTGTGATTGAATACCCACATAGAAGAATGCTATTAACTGTCATTGTAAACCTTTGAGGATGCCGTAAGGCGAAACCCGTCAGGTCTAGTCATAAATACTGTGGAAAGATTAAAAGTGCGTTCTCAATATGTGTAACAATAAATTCCATTAAGTGCCATCAATCAACAATATAATAATAATAATAATAATAATACTCTTTATTGCACACCAAACATAGGACACATACAATGGATACATACATTCTAGATAGTTGTACAATGGGCGGTCTTATCGCAATCTGCGATCTCTTCCAGACAACCAGTGTATGGACTATGCTGCCAGTAATGAGGGTAGTTTGCGGTGTACACTAAATTTTAACTAATTAAGATTTGTATCTAGTAAAGCATTTAAAGAACAGAAGTGAAGAAGAATAAGAGATTATATTATTCAATGAAATAAATACCTACCTATATATACAGATACATAAATACATACCTAAAATATATACCATATATAAACATACATATACCATAGTTACATATATACATACCAATGTTAAATATATACCATATAAGTGAATTACACACAAATAAACACCAATTACATAATATACAGCTACTAGAAGTAAAAAAGAAAAAAAAAAAAAAAACATAAAGCAAAGAGTGAACATACATAACAACTCATAACGCTAGGTAGTGCTCCCTTACCAGTCTCTGAAATGTTGACAGTGACTGTGCTCGTCTAATGTTTACAGGCAACGCGTTCCACAATCTTGCAGCTTGAACTGTGAAAGATTTATCGCAGAAGCTTGTAGAATGCGTCACAATTGCCAGGGTTAAGTTTTCCGTGGATCTTAAGAGTCTGGAATTATTATCGCACAGAAATCTAAATCGTTTTTTTAAATAGAGAGGAGTAGTCGGGTTAAATAAAATATTAAAAAGAAGAGAGAGAATATGAGTATTCCGGCGAAGGCGGATTGGTAACCACTTGAGTTTTTTACGAAATTCAGAAACATGATCATATTTGCGCAAGCCAAAAATGAATCGTACACAGAAGTTTTGGAGTCGCTCAAGTTTATCAAGTTGGTCCTCGTTAAGATCAAGATAGCTGACATCGGCATAGTCCAGAATAGGTAGAAGTATCGATTGTGCTAGCTGAATTTTAGTTGCGGTTGGAAGGAAATTACGTAGTCTCCTCAGCGATCCACCGGCGGCGAAAATTTTACGACTAACGTTCTGAACCTGAGCCGTCCATGACATGGTTTTGTCAAGATATATGCCCAAGTTCTTCACTGTATCACTTATGGGAATGGTAGTACCTTCAAAGCAAATTTGGGGCAGTGCCGACCAGTCGACCTTAGCTAAAAGTCTTGAGCTACCAATTACAGTAACCTGAGTCTTTCCGGGATTAACCTTGAGTCCATGCATAGTAGTCCAAGCACTAAGGTTAGCCAGGTCAGTATTAATCGTGGCAATACCTTGGGACAGCCCGTCCACATTGGTCTGGCAGTAGATTTGTAAATCGTCTGCATAAAGGTGGTAGGAAGAGAGAAGTTGATTAGAGATAGAGTTAATGAATAGTGAAAAGAGCAAAGGAGATAAAACGCCACCCTGCGGCACACCCGCAGCAATGTCAGACCAAGATGAATAGGTGTCATCCAGTCGGACCCGCTGCCGGCGACCAGACAAGTAACTACGAAACAAGTCAATAGCCGATGGAGATATGTTGAGAGAGCTTAATATGGCAAGGAGAACGTCGAAATCCACCGTGTTAAATGCGTTGCTAAAGTCAAGTAAACAGAGTATTGTGAGATTTCCATTCTCCATACCGAACCGTATGTCGTCAGTAATGTTAATAAGGGAGGTTGTGGTGCTGTGTCCCGGACGAAACCCGGATTGAAACGGGTTAAGTAGGTTGTTTATACGGATAAATGCACTAAGTTGGTTTTGGATGAGGCGTTCAAGGACTTTAGATAGGAATGGTAAGATAGAGATAGGACGGTACTCGGTAAAAGATGTAGGTTTAGGATTTTTGGGTAACGGAAGGATTTGGGCATCTTTCCACGTTGTAGGAAATGTACCTTTGGCAATGGAGTGGTTCATTATGTGGGTGATAATGGGCAAAATGTCACCAAGGACGGGCAGCACCATCTTGCGGCTGATAGAATCAGAGCCAACTGCATTGGATGATATGGACAGAATACTCTTCTCAACATCACAAGCGGTCAATTGACTAAAGATAAATGGAGAGTAGTCTGGGGTTGGAAGCGATGAAAGATGATTCAGAGTGTTAATTTTAGCTGTCCCGCTGAAATTGGACGAAGCAGAGAAATACTGGTTAAGGGCGTTAATATCGGGACGTGTTGGAATTAGTTCTTGGCGTTGCTTTCCAACTCCCATCGATCTCAGGAATTTCCAGACTTTAGCTGGATCACTGTTTTGTACAGAATCATGGACATGTTGGCGTTGTGCGTTCCTACACACCTTGTTGCAGTGATTACGTATCGACAGATAGCTCTCTTTATTTCGATCAGTGGGTCGCATCTTGAACTTAAACTTAGCTGCACTTTTTTTGGTGATTAATTTTTTTATGTCTTCTGTGAGCCACGGTGCCGGGGGGTGTCTCAGTTTTATAGCTCGAATGGGCGCATGTATGTCGTAGAGCGCGATAAGGTTGGTATTAAAAATATTAACCTTCTCGTCTAGGGAGTCTGATGTTAATAGGGGCGTCCAATCGATCGCCCTTGCATCTTGTCTGAGCCGAACAATATTCATTGCACCAAAATTACGCTGCATTAGTATTTTCGGTTTTGCCTTGGGTGGGCGGACTTTATAAGACAGATAGAGAAGATCGTGATAGGAGAACATATCCGCTGCCAATTGCCCATGTTTGGCGACATGATCCAAAGAAGAAACTAGCATGAGGTCAAGAAGAGATGGTGCACAGTCAGGAAAAAAATGGGTGGCATTAAGAGGGAGAACATGGAGATTAGTTGATTGTACAATAGAAAGAAGAGAAGATGAACGAGTATCCTTTTTTAGCAAACATGTGTTAAAGTCACCCATGATAATGGTGTGATTGTACGACGGGGTGAGATTATGTAGTAGATTATCAAAGGATGAAAAGAAGTTTACAAGTAACGAAGGAGAGTAATAAACACCGAGCAGAATTTTTGAGTGATGCAGCTCCACTTCCACAAACAAATGTTCCCCAGCACTCGATGCGGGCGGCTGTGCCGATATGTCAACTACAGAGTAGGGGACAAAGCAACGGAGATATATGGCAACACCGCCACCTTTCTTACCCGTACGATCGTTTCGGATAAGTGTGAAGCCAGGTAGTGAGTAAGAGTTTGTGGGTAGACACGGTTTAAGCCACGACTCTGAAACTAATATAGCATGAATGTTGTTATTATTACCAAAAGATGTCAGCATCTCTGGGAAGTGGCCAGGAATACTCTGAGCGTTGATATGAACCACGTTAAAGTTTCTTGGAACATCGGAAAATTGATTCTGAAGAGTTTCAGACAGTGCGGGAACATCAGCACCACCATCACGTATGTTGCTGTCGTCATCACTAAACGAATAGTAAATTTCACTATCGCTATCACTACCGCTAGCCATGCATGTATATTTAATGTGCAAAACAGTAATATAGTATAAAAGTATATAAGTATAATAGCAACGTTATAAAAATAAATAAATAATATATATATATAAATATATCATAAATATGTTAACTAGACTTAACACGGTCTACTGTAATCCAGGCAATACAGTCCACCCGCCAGTTGAGCACTATTAAATTATTAAACCTTAGGTGCCATTTAAAACTACAGAACATGGCAACCTTTTACCACAAAGTTGTATTTAAGGAATTACAATACACACAACACAATTTTGTAACATGGTTCTGCGATACACAACACAAGACAACAAGAAACATACAAGAAGCATATACAGAGCCAAGAGAAGGGAAAAATAAAGAAGCTGTATATAAAAACACAATTGCATTACTATGCATAAATAAACATAAATAAACAGTTTACGATCTACTAACTACAATTAGAAACATTCTACACACGTAACGAGAATGTCAGTACTCGAGGTATGGACCGCACTGCACCACCCACCTCTCAGGCAACAAAGAACTTGAGACGAGAATATCGGTGCGAATTTGTCTATGACAGAGCAAGAGAGGTGTCAGCTGTCATGTCAGTGATATACGGTGACATAATAACTTATTGTTGTTAACCATTTGTCAAAATGATTTAAAAATACTTATTAAAGAAAATATTATTACTACGACGTACCAATAATCGGAGTACCCTCGATGTAAAAATGGTGCAACGCAATACACATACCAATAGAACAAGAAAGCACAACAATGACTCGACAATGAATGACACGAAGAACTACAGCCAAAAGCTACCTACTTCCTAATGGTTCGTTTAGGCTTTGTGAGTCCAAACCTGGGCACTGAGGCTGCGGGAGGTTCCGGCTGACTACTGTCCTGAGCCGCCACTACGGGAATATGATGTAAATCAGCGCCGGTAGTAATCTTACGACGCTGCCCCTTTTCACCGAGTACATATATAGTGCCGTCCCGGGTCCAACATTTTGCTACTCCGTATTTTTCCCGAGCGGCCAAGAAGAGGTCGTGGCGGGGTTTGGTCAGGAATTCAGACATCGTAATGCCTGTACCCTTTAGTTTAGTCTTAGAAAACCACACTTGATCCCGTACAGCCATATGCTGTAGCTTCACCAGGATAGGCCGATGTCTATGAGGAGTAGCAGGCCTTCCCATGCGATGGCAACGCTTTATGGCACTTACTGTGAAGTTATCCACCTTAAGTGTAGACTTAATCACGTTGACCACAACCTGTGCTAGCTCTTCATTCTTCTCCTCAGCAACCCCATGGAACAAAATAATTTTTCGTCTCCCCCGCATCTCCAAATTATCAACATTGCGTGCCAGAGATTCCACCTGCTGCTGGAGTCCTTTCACTGCCTCGAGTATGAAAGTTCGGAATGCAGTGAACTCACCAACTAGTCCCGCAGTATTGGATGGAGGTCTTGCATTATTCTGGAGATCAGCTTCAAATTGGTCCATCCGTTTGTGAAATATGCTTGTTAAGTTCTCCAAAGTGTTCTGTAGTGACTCCATGGATTACTAGTAACAGTGCTTAGAAAGGAGATAACACTCACTGGCAGGTAGTGTACCTAGTTAACCTCTAATATGACATTAAATTTAGTTTTAAAGTGTTATACTATTATTTATTTAATTAAATCTTAGGAGGCAAAAAATTCAGTACTTTACACTCAACTACCCACTCTAATCTACCTACTATCATAGAAATGTGAGTGACATACTTGGTATTTCGATAGCTCCAGTGTCCAGCGCCCACAGTCTTCCGCAGGAGTCAGCCCTGGTGCGGTATACCGAGATGACGGATTTGGAAGCCAGCATGCTGGGGTACGGCGTGAGGGGGGGAGACCCTGAACTGTACTTATTCAGGTCTATATAGTTCAACGTTGATGGTATACCTGGAAGGATAGAATTTAAAAAAATCTATTAAGACAGGATAGTTAGTACGAATATTCGTTTATGACTCTCACCCTCTTCGCGTCACTCCATGATTGTTATATAGGAGAATTTGAAACTTTTAAGTCGTGATTTGTTTTTTTTTTTCATACAACGTAGGTGGCAGACAAGCACACGGCCCACCTGATGAAAAGTGGTTACCGTGGTCTATGGATGCGTGTAACACACCAGAGAAGCCACACTCGCGCTGTGCAGGTGCTGCCTACCCCTTCGGGGATATAGGCATGGGTTTATGTGATGTATGTAATTAATACATACATACATAAAATCACGCCTGTCATACTCTTAATAAAATGCAAAATAGCAATCCAAGCGAACTTCATGACATCCATATTTGTCGGTGGTACTAAGATCGAGTACCCTGGACAGCACGCAGCCTTTAATAAACGTCGCCACTTTGATAGCACGATGCAGGATCATTAGTTTAAAAATAGTTTCGCGAGATGCCGCTAGATGGCGCTGTTTACATGTAAGTGCGACTCACCGAATCTTCTGCGAGGAACCGTGACGAACAGACGGTTTCCTACCCGTTCAGCTCCCATGGGCACATTGTTGTATTGAATGTAAAAGTTCCCCCTTTCGTCTGTAAAAAGACCAACGTACTTATCTTCAATCTACTTATACTAATAATATATATGTAAAGATATGCTTCATACATAGTATATGCTAAGAGTGTCTACATATAGGAGCAGTTTACCGGTATTTGCGAGCCGGCGCGATCGTTGCTTATTTAACTGTGTCCGTACGGCGTGTCGGCTCACGCCATGCCTCATAATCATAGACAAAACCAATATCCCGCACTTTGTCACGCGGTGCTGCGACGACAATCACCTCTTTTTTTCACGCCCTTTTCTCCTTTTCATCATGGCAGCGCATTTAAGAGTATTGGGCAACACAGCGGCTCTACAAACTCTCACAAGCTCGCTATTTGAGGTGGAGTCCACTAACATCTGTGGACTCCATGCGAACCTCAACGCCGTCCACCAACACCTTGAGACGGCGAAACCAGATATGCTCTTTCTCACGGAGACACAAATAGGCCGCCCTGATGACACGACCTACTTGCTTTACCCCGGCTATGTTATCGAGGAAAATTTCCGTGCAAAAGCCGGGGTGTGCGTGTTTGTTAGGGCGGATGTTTGTTGTCGCCGTTTGCGCTGCCTTGAGGACCCATCCTTTTCAACCCTATGGGTACACGTAGACCATGGCTCTACGAGTCAGATCTATGTGTGCCTCTACCGTTCCCATACAGGAGATGCTGAGACAACTCGACTCTTTGAATATCTGAGTCAGGCGGCAGATGATGCGCAGGAAAGGTTTCCGAACGCCGAAGTGGTATTTTTGGGGGACTTTAACGCCCACCACGAAACCTGGTAGGGATCCTCCAAAACAGACCATGCGGGAAGAGCCGCCCATGCATTTGCTCTGGCGCATGGCCTGACCCAATTGGTACACGAGGTCACTAGAATACCAAGAAGGTCGGGCCTAGCACCCTCTCTGCTAGACCTTCTGCTGACGAGTCACCCAGACCTGTACAGTGTTTCGGTACAAGCCGCTTTAGGCAATTCCGACCACTGTCTGGTCTGCTCCAAGGTGCCAATTATAGCGCCTTCACGACCCGTGCAGGGGAAGCGGCGTCTCTGGCACTACTCGTCAGCAGATTGGGATGGGCTGCGCAACTATTTTGCGTCCATCCCGTGGGTTGAACGCTGCTTTGAAGGTAAGAAACCCTCGGATTGTGCTACTGCTGTTGCCGGTGAGATCGGTCTGGGTATGGAATACTATATTCCGTACACGGATGTCACCGGTGCCCGAGGAGTGCGCCCTTGGTTCGGGCGCGAGTGTGCGAGGGCTGTTGATCAAAAGCAGTCCGCGTATCGCGTTTGGGTAAGGGCGCGTGCCACGCACGATCCCAATGTGAGCCACTTCAAGGCTGCGTACAACAGAGCCACAAAGGTCTGCAAGAGGGCTTACGTCAAAGCGGATGCCCTGCGCATTGCGCGGCTTGGTCAAGAGCTAGTGGCGCATCCCACGGGCAGCCGTGGATACTGGCGACTGGCCAAAGCCGTGCAGGCCAACTTCTGTCAGCCTTCGCTGCCACCGCTGCGCTACCCTGATGGATCCCTGGCCCATGGACCGCAAGAGAAAGCCAATATGCTAGTAAATTTCTTTGCGGCCAATTCCCGAGTCGATGATTGCGGTATACAGCCGCCGACACTACCCAATGGTGACCACGTAATGCCTGAAATACGTATCAGGCAATGCGATGTTCGTGCGGTGCTTCAATCACTCGATGTCCGGAAAGCCAGTGGCCCGGATGGTATTCCAGCGGTGGTCTTACAAAAATGTGCAGCGGAGTTGTCTCCGATGCTTACGCGGCTGTACCGACTGTCCTACAGCTCGGGTACAGTGCCTTCGGCTTGGAAAGAGGCGAATGTACAGCCGATCCCCAAGAAGGGGGATCGCTCAGAGCCAGCCAACTATCGACCCATAGCCGTCACCTCAGTGCTGTGCAAGGTCTTCGAGCACATCATTAACAAACAGCTCATGCGTCACCTAGAGGATCACTCCTTAATTAATGACCGGCAATATGGCTTCAGGCCGAAACGGTCAACGGGTGATCTTCTAGCATACGTTACCCATCTTTGGGGTGAGGCTATGGACAAGCACGGCGAGTCACTGGCAATTAGTCTTGATATCGCCAAAGCTTTCGATAGAGTCTGGCACAAATCGCTTCTCTCCAAGCTACCAGCCTTTGGTCTGCCTCCTAGACTGTGCAACTGGATTGCTAGTTTCCTGCAGGAGCGCCGTATCCGCGTCCTCTGTGATGGACGGGCTTCGGAGTTCTTGCAAATAAATGCTGGCGTACCGCAGGGGTCTGTATTATCTCCCACTCTCTTTCTTCTGCATATCAACGACATGCTGTCCACCGGCAGCATACATTGCTATGCAGACGATAGCACCTTACACGGGAGTTATCACGGACAACCTGCGGCCAAACAGTCTGATATCGTGGAAAAAAGACAGCTTCTTGTCACTGAACTGGACCGGATCTTGAATCACATTTCTCAATGGGGCTCCGAGAACATGGTCGAGTTCAATGCCAAGAAGACGCAGGCTTGTGCGTTCACAGCAAAGGTATCTTCTTTCCTTCCCCTTCCCACTCTTCAGAGCACGCCACTTCCACTGCAGGACAATCTCTATATCCTAGGCATGGATATTCGCTGCAAACTGAATAACAGAAATTACATCGAGAGCATCATCAAAACAGCCTCGTGGAAACTCGGACTCCTAAACAAAGTGAGACGTTTTTTCACGCCGGAGCAGCGGTGTCTTCTCTATAAGACACAAATTCGCTCCTGCGTGGAATACTGCTCGCATCTCTGGGATGGCTCCGCGAAATACCTACTAGATGCTCTCGACAGGTTGCAGCGACGCGCGGTCCGAATTATTGGGAACCCTGAGGTCACGAACACCCTCGAGCCTTTGCAGATGCGTAGAGATATTGCTTCCTTGGCTGTATTTTACCGTCTCTACCACGGTGAGTGTTCTGACGAGCTCTTCCAACTAATCCCACCATCTCCTTTCCTACATAGGACAACACGTGCAGGCCTTAGATGTCACCCTCACACTGTGCAGAATATACGAGCAACAACCAAGCGGTTCGGAGACTCTTTTCTTTGCCGCACCACCAAGACCTGGAATTCATTACCAGCACACGTGTTTCCTTCTTCCTACAGTCCCGGGGCCTTTAAGCGGGGCGTGAAAAAGCATCTGATGAGGCCGCCAAGCTGAGTGCCACCATTGTAGCACTTAGTGTCTGTAATGGTGACCCTCTTTCCTGAGACTTTGCCTTTAGCTTACCATCAGGCGAGGTGAGGTCAAGTTGGCGTGTCCTATATAAAGAAAAAAAAAAAAATGAGTTTGCATCGTGGACGGTTTTGTTGATTTCTGTTCTTTTTGAAATCTGTACCTACTAGTATATAAATTATAGAGCTGAACTGTTTGTTTGTTTGGTTGCGAGCGCTAATCTCAGTTCAAGAACTTCAAATTAAACTGTCAGTGTAGCTTTTAATTGATATTTTTTGTTTAATAGTCCGTTTATTGCATCATGATGATAAACGAACTATTTAATAGAAAACTACTGTTCATGTTGTAAGGCTAGTGCATTCAATCAAACAAACAAGGTCTGCTACTTTATAATAATAATAATATATACATAATATTGATTTCAACACGAAAGGAAATCAACAAGACATATAGGTCCTTTAAGCGGGACGTGAAAAAGCATAATACACTGACGGACTCATAAACTGCATCAAAGTAATAGACGACTTTGAAATAAATATTTTAACCAAGTATGCATACTTTCTATGCAGATTTAAATTGAAACCTCTAGATTGGTTCGTGAACTTTAAAACAGCGTAGGGTCATATCTTTAAGTTTAAGTTTATGTACTGGAAAGGACCTTAAGACTTTTATTGAAGAAAAAACAGAAATTTAAGAAAAATTGGTTTAATTAAAAAATTGGTTTTAACAATAGACACAAACTTTATGCTGTAATAATTAAAAAATATGTGTTATTACAAAGTAAAAAAAATTGGTTCGCAAGCGTCAGATGTAATAATAACAAAATATGTGTCATATGACAATGAAAGAAGTAAGTGTGTAATCTCCTATTTAAAAGAAATATAAATAAAATTGGTTTGTAAGTACATTACCATAAAAGTTCGGGCGCCTTGGAGATACACATGCCTAAGATAATCAGCGGATATTGGAAACTTTTAATCTTCCGGAGGTGAGCTAAATGAAACCAAACTGTGAGGTTTAAGGTTTTATTGTCCACTCCAGTGTGCATTTAGAAATAGTTGCAAGGATACATTCCTAATGTATATCTAACCTTAAATTTAAAATTAGATTTTTATAAGCTATGTCAATATGATTCTATGTCACCAATGCACTTTTAGGTTATTTTGAAGTTTAGATTTAAAATATAATTAAAGTAAGCTCACGGCATCCCTCGGCGAGTATATGTAAACACAGCAGCGGGAAAGCTCGTAGCAGGCGAAGTTTTCAGTTTAAGCCCATGCGGTACATCCATGTTTGAGGTGAAAAGTCCAAACCCTCCATAAGGAAATGCAGATGACCGAAGACAAAGGAACGCCGAAAAAGGTCCAAAGAAAAGAGAAAAGGCAAAGACAAAGGCGGTTCCAATTGGAAACCTGTAACAAAATTGCATGTCATTAGAACAACTCCTATATGGACACGAGGTCCTAATTTTCTATAAATTTGCGCGACTTACCGCCTTAATTTGCTGGAACAATGCCAATAGCAAAAGAAATCATAATATTTTCAGATTAAGAGCTGAAACAATAGAATTTTAACAATTATTTTTCAAATTAGGAGCGTGGCGAATTTCCATCAAAGGGAATCTTATTAAAAAATGACAACTCACCAGAAATAAACTATAATTCCACAAGAGGATAGTTGTGAGGACACAAACTATTATCCTTTAGGCCAAAATACTCTCATTTTTATGAGATTTATTAAAATTAAGTTACGAAGCCATGAATATCGACCATCCAGTCTCAATATAGGAAGAAAGGTGCTTTTGACAGCGATACGTCAAAATGTCATTCACTCCGCGCTCCGAAACCCTTCGTTCAAAAATAGAATTAAAACCGGTGTGACGACGTTCGCAGAGCGCGTCGTTACAATGCAAGGGTTTATTTGTGTTTTAATAAGGTGTATTACCCCCACGTGCCCTTATTACGGATTCTAATCGGTTCCGCATAGATTTTATAAGGGTTTTTAAAAGATCTTGCGGAATATTGTCCCATTCTTCTGAAAGTGCTGTTCTTAGTGCTGCCACTGTCGTGGGCGAAGGGTTTCTCGCATATACAGCTCTTTTTAAATTGTCCCAAACATGCTCGATGGGATTAAGATCCGGGCTGCGTGCTGGCCAATTCATTGTACGTATCCCAACCTCTTCGCAATAATGTTGAACTTGTGCAGCTGCATGCGGCCGGGCATTATCCTGCATTAAAGTAAAATTTTCGCCTATGAATCCCATGTAAGGCACCACGTGATCTTCTAATATCTCTGTTATGTAGCGATGTGCTGTCAAACCCCCTCTATTACCGTTTTGACGGACCATGTCTATGAACACAAGTTCGGTTCGCCCGTTCATCGATATGCCACCCCAGACCATACATGAACCGCCTCCAAAAGGAACACGCTCCTCAATGCAACTTTGAGCATATCGCTCCCCACGTCGACGATAGACTCTTCTGCGACCATCTGCACCATATAAACATGTCCTACATTCGTCCGTGAACAATACAGAGGCCCACTGCTCTTCTGTCCAATTCAGGTGATGACGCGCAAATCTTAAGCGAGCTTGTCTGTGAGCTGTAGACAACTTTGGACCATTTGCTGGTCTAAAAGGGGTGATATCCGCTTCCTTTAACCTTCTTCTTATTGTTCGTGCACACACGTTTACTCCACGCACTTCATTAAGCTCGGTTTTGATGTTAACTGACGTGAGGAAACGATTTCGCAGGGAAGTTATAACAATAAATCGGTCATCACGACCTGTGGTTGCTCGAGTTCTGCCTGTACCACGTCTCCTCCTGTAAGAACCTGTCTCTACAAACCTTCTGTATATTCTAGAAACCGTAGACTGGTTTAAATTTAAATTTCTACCAATCGTTCGTTGATCCAAGCCCTCCCGCACCAATGCTACAATTTGTGCCGCTTGTTCGGACGAAGTATCCATATTATGGTTCAAAAACTCTCGATGTGTTAAAAAACTAACCCAACAATTATGCTGGTAACAATAATTCAATTGACAAAACAAAAAAAATCAATGAGAATCAATTTAAAACTTTGCTATAAATAACACGCAAATCTGATACTACAAGTAAATTTTCTTTCCCGGCTATATTCATTTGTTTTACTGCAGTTCTATTTTTAAATTTAATTTTTTTTTAAGATTAAGAGCCAGTCTTTCCATATTTATATAATTTAATCTAAAAAGTTTGCATACTTATTATAAAAAATCCTTTTAGAGTAAACCTGAACTTTGATGCAGTTTATGAGTCCGTCAGTGTATAATGATGAGGCCGTCAAGCTGAGTTTCACCATTGTCACATGGTATGTGTAAGTAATGGTGACTCCTCTTTTCTGAGACTTTGCCTTCAGCTTATCATCAGGCAAGGCGAAGTCTAATTGACGTGTTCCATATAAAAAAAAATAGGTGCCATAAAGAAATATAAAAACTGTCCATTATGCAAACTCATTCAAAAACACCTTACTCCGTGTACGCTATAGCCAGTTACCACTAGTAAACTCGCACCGTATCGAAGCCGGCTCGCCTGTACCGGTAACTTGTATTGATATGTAGGCACCCTTATACTATAACGCTGAAGAGTTTGTTTGTGATCTCAGGTACTAGTGGTTCGAATTGAAAAATTATTTTAGTGTCGAATAGTCTAAATCCTACAAACAAACTAACAAACAAGCAAAAAACTCTTCAGTTTTATAAGTATATCAAAGAATCAATTTCATTTATTCAGTTTAGGCACAGGCAAGAGCACATATGAACGTCAAAATTTTACAATTAAGTAGGTATGTCAAGAAATAATATAAAAATATTAAATAATGTAAAAATAAACCATTGGAAAATGATTCTTTCGCTGGTTCGGTAGGTTAGTTCTATTGAGAAGATACCAGCAAGAAACACAGCGAACTATATTAGAACTAGATTATTTTTCTTTTTTAATTTTGCTTTAGTTTACAATTTATTTTGTGCGAGCAAGCAAGAGACTTGTGTTGACCACGCATTAACATCATTAAGATACTCATCCACTTTATAGTAACCTTTACTCATTAAAGTTTTTTTCACTTCTATTTTAAATTTATTTATTGGCATATACATAAATAGAAATAGAAAAGTATATAGATGGTTAGAGCTTACCGTTAGGATCCACAGACGCTGGTGTAGTAGTTTGGTACAATTGATGTGGTCCTAAAATGGAAATAAGTCTTATGGGGGAGACGTCAGTCTCAGGGGAATGAATAGTTTCACGAGATGTGAGTATATAATATATTTCAAAGATTGATTTACACTGATAATGTTTACGGGGTTACAATGCCTGAAAGTCAGTAACACTACGTCGAATACAGTAAGTATTGCTCCGGCGAGCTTAGGTAGGTACCAGCGAGACGTGTGCGTAAGCGCGGTAGCCGGCGGACTGCCCTTGCGGCCGCGTGTCGAACTAACCGCTTATGTGTTAGAGGGAGACGCATAGCGCGCGGGTAACCGTCCACGCGTGGCGCGTATAGAATGTCTAGGAACCTGGGTTGCTATATACTCCCCCTCCAGTTCTGGAGAACGCCCTCGCTCCTGGACTGGTGATTCAACCTTCTTTGTAGGACGTCCGCGATTCCTTTTTGGAATTACGGGTTTTGGTACAGTGCTGTCCTCCCTACCTTGATAAAGGCTAAGATCCTGAGTATGATATTTACCTATGATTTGATTAGGCCTTTCCTGATTGCTATCGCCCTGTAATAAAACTGCACCTAAGGCGTAGTTACTTGCGTCTGTACGCAGAACAAAAGGACGACTGAAATCGGCTTGAACCAGTATGGGAGCTGTGGTCAGTAGACGCTTTAGCTCGGTAAATGCTTGGGTCTGTTCTGAGCCCCAAGACCATTCTTGGTTCTTTCTAGTCAAACGGGTTAATGGTTCGGCAATTTTTGAAAAACTCGGTATGAATTTTCTGAACCAAGAACAAGTTTGTAGGAAGGTTCTCAGGTGTTTAAGGTTACCTGGCTCCTTCATATCAGTTACAGCCTTCACCTTTTCCGGATCGGCCGATATACCTTGTTGAGTTATGACATGACCGAGGTATTTAACGCTAGCTCTGGCGAAGACACATTTCTCTCTATTAACATGGAGTTTGAAGTCGGCTAGACGTTTAAATACTATTTCGAGGTCTTGCAGGTGTTTTTGGTACCCCTGGGACATAATCAACAGATCATCTAAGTAGCATAGCATAGTTACCTCTTGAAGTGCAGAGCAGGACCGGAGACGATCAATAAGACGCTGGAACGTGGCCGGACCGTTGCGGACCCCAAAGGGCATCCTTTTGAACCTATAGGTCCCTAAAGAGCACACAAAAGCAGTTTTGTCTTTATCTGATTCCCTTACCTTTACTTGCCAGTAGGAAGATCGAAGATCCAACGTACTCATGTAGCAGTCCTGTTTCGTACTCTGTAGTAACTCGTCGATGCGTGGCATCGGGTATGTGTCAGCCTTAGTTATTGAATTCAAACGCCTATAGTCTACACAAAAACGGATACCACCATTAGATTTTGGCACCATAAGCGCCGGTGAACACCAAGCCGATTCACATTCTTCAATGATGTCGTCTTGTAGCATCTTCGCTATTTCAGCTTTCATCAGCTGTTTTTTTGAAGGGTTAAGGCGATAAGGGGGTACCGCTATTGGCGGATGGTCACCTGTATCAATGCGATGCTCTGCGTACGGTGTTGGACCTCCCCCTGCACTGAAGACGCGAGCGTGCCTGTTAATGATGTCAGCGAGCGCTTGACGCTCAGCTGGCGTGAGGTGAGTACCTTCATCATCCCGAAGTATTTCAGTCGAGGCGCAGGACACGTTAGAAGAGCTTGGTTCAAAACACAGCTTGTATTTTATTTGATTCTTGTTGCTAAAGTACCAAGTTTCTTTATGAAAATTAATAACAACCCTGGCGGCAGTTATAAAATCTATACCTAATAATGTTTCATTATTAGTTGAGTTGGGAAAAATTAAAAATGGCATGGTGATAACTGAAGTCTTTAAAGTAACCTCTAATGTAGTCGTTAGTACATCCATTAATCGCACTATACCATCGGCGAGCTTTACTTCCCTTGTGGAAGGTAAGAGTGGATGTCCTTGACGTAGAAGGAGAGTATACAGCGAATGACCCGCAATGCAGTGTTTAGCAGCCGTATCTATCAATGCGGTTCCGTTAAAACCCAGAACTTGAATTTCGAAAATCGGGCGTAAATCGCGACCTATACGTCCGACAGGACGGTTACCGCACGATGAAGCATCTCCATTACAACATATAGAACTACCATAACAAACATTCTTAATTTCTAAAATTTGTGGGTTACAATACTTTCCCACTGTGCGTACATTTCTATCAATGTAGAGGTTATTAACCTTTTGGTTCACATCACTACTTTGATCTGATAATCTAGACTTATTACACTTTTGTTTTAAACGTATTTGTTTACTATCGTATTTTGAACAATTTCGCGAAACGGAACTTGAATCCAATTCGGAGCAACTACTATTATTATTACAAAACCGAAGTGACTTGTTAACACATTTATCACAAGAAAAATTTGAATGAATACTTCGATCACATTTAGGTATACATACACACTTATGAATATTAGAATTATACGTACGAGAAGTATTATTAGCGTAAGAATTATTAAAATTATTCTTAGAGTCTGTAGGTATAACACGAGAATGAACACAATAAAATGAGTTATTTTGTTGTTTATTACAGACATCGGGTTTTTCACGCACACGCACTTCCGTACAGCTATGAGATTGAGACTCACCTGAATGTTTTTGTAACTTACGGCACTGGTCCCTAGTGTGTCCATATTTCTTACAGTAAACACAAACGGGTCGTTGATGTTTCGCAGTGCTGGCGGAGTCTTGACTCGGCGGCGGCGGCTGAGCGGGCGGCGGCGGGCGCTGGGTTTCGTAAACGGCGGGAACGTTTCTAGCGGGCAGCGGAGCGCTGCGAGCCGGCGCCTGAGCCCCGCGGGTCGGTAGCGTGTTAGCGACGAGTTGTGTCTGTTGCGTAGATATAGACAAGGGGCGCATCTTTGTTTGTATCTGGCGCTCACTTGTAGTAGGCATCGTGTGTTTATCATCAAATGAATCCTCTATGTTACGTGAAAGCCGAAGTAATTGACTAAAATTTGTGCAGTCTTCTCTTCGAAGCCTTTTTCTTATCCTAGAGTTGAGAAGGCCATACGTCATGTCTATCTGGGCAGACTCGGTTACGTCTCCCGTAGGTAAACGTGATAAAAGGGCGCGAATGCGTGCCACAAACACGTCTGTATTCTCCTCTTGTTGTGTTGTTGAAAAAATATCTCTATATATACGATGCGGTGGACGGCGGTCGCCGTATGCACTTATTAAGTTTTCTTTAGCTTGCCGCCATGTTGACACGGTATGTTTGATTCCTTGCCACCAAACAGCGGCTTCGTCCTTGAATAAGTATGCAAGGCCGCGTATAATGTTTGAGTCCGAAACTTGTGCACAGTCACTGTATGCTTCTATACCATCGATGAAAGCTTCTACCGATTCTTTCGGTGTGCCGGAGAACGTGACTTTGCAGCGAGCTAGGGTGCTTTGCCCTGAAAAAACAAATGACTCCGGAGTCGATGCGTTCGCGCGTGGTACCGAGGTAAGTAGCTCCCTGAGCGCTTCAGTCTGTGAACGTTGAAGGGCAGCTATTATGGACGTTACGTGCTGTAAAGAAAACGTAGCGTCGGTACATGGCGGAGGAGAGGACGCGTTGGCGCCATCTTGAAACGCAGACTCGGCGGGCGGCGGCGTGTTCGGTCGCGAGACAATCGTTGATGTGTTTTCGACATCGTCCCTGCGATTCAAACTAGCCGCTCTACTCCTGGTCACTGGCATGATCACTGATATAGTCACTTATTCACTGGTATTCGAGAAAAACGTTGGGCGCCATATATGGGGGAGACGTCAGTCTCAGGGGAATGAATAGTTTCACGAGATGTGAGTATATAATATATTTCAAAGATTGATTTACACTGATAATGTTTACGGGGTTACAATGCCTGAAAGTCAGTAACACTACGTCGAATACAGTAAGTATTGCTCCGGCGAGCTTAGGTAGGTACCAGCGAGACGTGTGCGTAAGCGCGGTAGCCGGCGGACTGCCCTTGCGGCCGCGTGTCGAACTAACCGCTTATGTGTTAGAGGGAGACGCATAGCGCGCGGGTAACCGTCCACGCGTGGCGCGTATAGAATGTCTAGGAACCTGGGTTGCTATAGTCTTTAAATAAAGTCTGAAATTATTTATTAATTGCATAAGTATTTCTATGATCCAATAAAGAAATAATTTTATGTTAAGATCGATATTACATTTCATTCTAGGATGAGCAATTCTAAATTGGGTAGATTATACTTTTTTTTCTCTCTTTTGTCAAGTAATTACATCCAAGCCAAATTACATCTAAAAATCCACCATTTTAATACATAAAATCTCGAATTCACCCTAATTTCGGAAAATAAAAAAATACCGCGATGTGCCATTCTTCATGTTGGCGCCAAAAACTCCATAATGTACTAGATTCAAACATAACTTGTATCTACAGGAAAGACATTTCTTAAAAAAAAGCACAGTTGCTCATTTGTATTCCCGCCGTTTTGTTTTATTCATATCATTGTCTATGACCATGAAATTTTGTGCAGTGCAAACTATTTTAATGCAAGCTAATTTGAACTTTACTAGATAGGCCTAAGGGTCTATATTTAGTTATACACACGTTTTGGTTACGGAAGGTATTAAATAAATTATTATACGTGACAAATTGGTAATTACATGATAAAACCATAAACAGAATAGTTCTAAGTATTTACACCTCGGGAAATATATATTGGGCCTAAAATGTGTTAAAAATGTTTTCTGTACGCGCAGTGCACGTTCCTTGGGTATCTTTTGAGGTTAGCACGGGGTCACAGAATAAATATGCGGTGACGGGATACTACTGCGGTGGACGAGCTAAAATTCACCAAGCATGGGTTATTAAGGATTCGTGCGCGCCATGGCCTCGTTTGTCTCGTGACTTAAGTCCAAGATATGTGTCCCGAAGTACTACATAAGTATGACACGCGGAAGGCCAATCATCTCTTAAAAAAATGTTCAGATTCGATCTCTTAGAATCAAATTAAATCTCAAACACGGAATTCTCGGAAAACAAATATTTTCAAGAGATAACATTGACATCGACGTTTTGAACATTAGATCGAAGCATCGAGGTAAAATTAATGAATAAATTTTATTACGAAAATAGGTTCTCTGTTATTGACTTGTAAGATAGCGTAGATCGACCAAAGCACAAGCCATCGATTCTACTACAAGAATTATATTATCTGTGATTATACTAAAGAAAAAACCAGTCAAAGCACAGACACTGCAAAAAAGGCATAAAATTTTTGACTTCATTCCTGTACAAAATTCAAAAGTGTTCCTGTTCAAAATTAAATGAAAACAGATGCATTACACTTTTTCATTTGCTCTACAAAAAAGCTTATAATTTTGAACTTTAAAGGCATTGCTTTAAAGTCTGAAATTAAATGGATTTTTTAGCTGTGTTCGTGGTACGACAGTGGTTTTGCTTTAGGAGAATCGAGGCCCTGGAATTTTGAATTTCAAATTTGGAACGGGAAGCAGTAATGAATTTCGAAAACTAGGTATCTATTTAAAAATAGCGCGCCTTACGTAATGTCACCTGTGTGACAGATGACAGCTATATTTTTTTTCTGTTTCACTTGGCGGCAACGGTCAACCAATTTTAGTATTCTGTTCGGCCAGTCTATAAAGCCAACGAGTTGAATGGACGAAAATCAGAACTACTTTTAAGTATGATTGTCTTTGCATATTGTTTCAATGTAAAAAAAGACAATTTAACACTATTTGACATTATTGAAGGGAAAGTGGTGATGGAGAAAGAATATAAATATCACCACCACATCCGAAGGGTGTCGTAAGTGGCGACTAGCGGAAAAATATGCAGACGATTTCACTGAGTGAGAAGGAAAACTCGAAATAAAAACCTGTACCAATACATAAGACCAGTGTGGACCCAAAAGACCATAGCCTCCTGACATTGGAAGAGGCCTATGTCCCACTGTGGACTGCGATAGACTAATTAATTTATTAAAAGGAAAAGTGGCGGTTTCCTTCACGGAATTGTTGATTTTAGTATACCAACATCTAGTCAATGAACAAAACTGGACCCCAATCCTCCTATTTGTCAACCACTGGCAAAAATTTACATTAAATTTTAGACTTTACTGTAATTAACTTAAAGTTTACAATTATTTGAATAATTTTTTTCATTCGATCTACAGATACGATTTAATTTTAGACTTTAACAGCAAAACGGTAAAATCTAAAATTAAATAAATTTTTCTACAGTACTATATGTGGGGTCCTGAAAAAATAACATACTTCGGTTCCAGGATCTCTCTGACGCTTCGTGTTCATCAAATTGTACGTTTTGTTCACCATCACCGTCTCTCCTCCTTCGAGCACCTAAGTTTTCTTCTGCGGCGCGATCTGAGCTAACTGTAAACAAAAAAAATGTTTTATGTAAGATCTATTATATTGAATGAGGTAAGACACGACGGTATTCCCGGCCCAATTGAGCAGTCCGACTGGGGAAGTACCGGCTATTATAACCTCGTGCTGTGTTCCCGGTGAGTAGGGTTGAGTAAACAGTCGTTTATACAAAACTTTTGACCACGGAATTTCTGTTGTTATGTACATTATACACATTAGAAACACCGAAACCAATGTCAATTGACAATCAAACATACAAATATTTGCAATGTGCAGATATTGAACCAGTGTACCCAAAATACCGTGTACACACCAAGCAATAGAAGGCGAGCAATCGCTAGTACTTATTATCTGCTCTGTGACAATGGTTTAATAAATGATAACACAGTGTGAAACGACGGGTCAGAGAAGGTGGCGTGATCGGGTCAGATTCTCACGCGATTTTATCTGTATATATTTATCTGCAATCAGCAATGTTACGTGTGGTTCCCGGTTGAGTAGAATTTGGGCCACCCCATTTCTTCTCATGCGGTGTCGTACAAGGCGACTAAGGGTCTGTTTAACATCAGACAGATATATATAGCTCAGACTCAGGCACAGATATAAGGCTCGAGTCAACAATAGTGTCCGGATAACGACAATAGGCTCTCCCCCTATCAAGTGGGGCCAAAAACAATGATTGGTGAAATGTGGGTGTTATTCACCTCTGCTTAACTCTTCGGGGATAAAGGCTTTAGCAGCGGTCACGGTTTGTAGCCTTATAAAATGACAGCAGTGCAATTCTCTCAGCATCGTCGGGCATTGGGACATTGTCATTGGTCGATCTCAGTGACGTCACTTAGACCGAACTATGTGCTCTATCAAGGTCGGGCGCAGCCATAAACTTATTTAACGTTGGTATATATTAAGTTATAAGCCTAGTGGTATGGGTAATGGACTGCTGAGACGAGGTCTCGAGTTCGATCCCTGGTTTTACCATGGCACACACCAATGACTTTTCGATGCTTTTCGTAGTTATGTGTGTATTTATCTCAGGTTTATAGGTGCCCGGTTAATGGCAATAGGGTCGCCACCTATTACATTATTGGGACCTAAATATAAACTGGCGATATGTGGGTGCTAGCACCTCTGCCTACCCCTTCGGGGATATAGGCGTGAGTTTATGTTATGTTATGTCATATCTTATTATTTTGCGTTCACCATCAAACCGTCGGTATGTACCCGTCTTAACAATCGATTACATGTATTCATTGACAGGCAGACGGGCAACATTAATTTTTTGCTGACATTCTCGATATAAGCAAACACGTTTTGTGTCGTCATCGGCACCTATTTACCTGTGTGGATCTGTGATGACTTCATGGCATTGAGTGGTCAGCAAATTACAGTACAAACATATTATTTGCTCGTCTTTATTTCCTAAAAGATGTATTTATCTGAATAGAGGACGTAGGCGTTATTCTTCATCACCTCGTTCTAACTAAACCTTTAGAAGAATTTCTAAAAGTAGGGTATTGTAGTCTTCCCATACCCGGGGATGAGATGGGGACTCCGTAGTCCCCACACCCGAAGAGGGCCGTCTCATAAGAGACGGTCCTGGGCCGACCGGGGTGCAAGGGATATGTCTCAGATAATCTAATCTCCGGCAACCTCCAGCCCACACAGTCGGCGTGCGTTTTAGTCGGTTCAAGTCCGACATAACCTCCCTCACCGGCCCCAGTGGTGGGGGTACCCGTGGTGATTTTGCGCGCATTAAAAAAAAGTGTATTGTAGGATTGGGGTGGGTGTCTCTCTCTCTCTTTCTCTCTCTCGGGGAGACCCTGACTCCTACGGACAATACTAGTCGAGGCGGTAGTGGCTACGTAGAGGGCTGCTCGTAGGCTTTAAACGTATCCTTCTGACTACAGGAGGACATAGTCGTGAGCAGGCATGGGGCGGGGTGCTTATAGATACGTCCACTTGTCACCCCTTCATCCACGTCAGCGCAACTCTCGCCCTCTATTGCCGGGGTTCCGCACGCTCCAGGGGCTATCTTAAAATCACAGATGACTCAGGGTCAGGCGAACTGATTTAGGCAATGTTTCACCCCGGCATCGGAAGTCCCGAGACGGTTTATGGTTTTAGACGGTTCGGGTCCAACATAACCCAACAAATACCTGGGAGGGGCACGGGTATTTTCGCTCGAAAAAAAGTAATTTCAAAGGGTATTTGAACCTTTGAAATTACTTTTTTCGAGCGTAAATACCGGGGCTTATTTTGAGCTCGAATTTTTTTTAGACTTCAAATAAAATATGGAAATCCGCCGGATTTGTTGACATTTATGATCACTGCTCCGTTCCCTTAAATAGTAGCGTGATGATATATAGCCTAAAAACTTCGTCGATAAACGAACTAGTAGTACTTGAGATTAGTGCGTTCAAACAAACAAAGAATCTGTTCAGTTTTATATTATTAAGATAGATTAAGTTACATTTCATTTATAAATTGTTAGACGTTGTTTTTATGTTGACTACTTTTTTAATTTTAATTACATATACATTCAAATTGAAGCTTTTTTACTAATAAATAATCAGGAACTAAAATAATTGCAGGTTTACCGCATAAAAAAGTAATATAAAGTGCATTATTACATATAATTAGATGAAGTTAAATTACTAGCAACTGTTTTGACTGCCATATAATTTAGTATATCTTCTTCGACATTCAACATAGTACTATTTATAACTATCAGCTCGTATCCGCCAGGTTCCCGGCAGAGTAGAATTTGGACCACTCTATCTCTTCCCATGCGCTGTCGTACAAGGCGACTAAGGGATACGGCTGTTTAACATCGGACAAATACACACATCAACAAAGTCTAGGGAACAAGGACATTTCTAGTTTTTATTTAAAAACCCTTTCTTGTAATAGTGAGTGTTTTATATCAATAGAAGGGTATTTTAATACCGTTTTTAATTTTAATAAAAACATTTTCATACCAATTTTTTTTTTTTAAGAAAGAATTGAATAGTGCCAATATTGAGTATTACAACCTTCTATGATTAGGCACAAAAATAACGAGGTAGTAAGAAATACAGTAATTAACCGTACTTTAAACGTTTTTAATAATCTGTAGGACCTCCTAAAGCATTAGCAACAGCTCGATAACGGCGTGGCATACTTAGTATGAGATTGTCAATCATCGTCTGTGGAATATGGCTCCATACACTGCGAAGGTGTAAAAAAAGTTGTTCTTCAGTGTTCAGATTTTCCAAAGAATCACTGAAAGCTCTTCTCCCAAGCAAATCCCAGGCTTGCTCTATGGGATTGAGGTCGGCAGACTGAGCAGGCCATTCCAACGTCGTCATATTGTGCTCGCTTAACGCATTGACCACTACCCTCGCGGTGTGTGACCGTGCATTATCTTGCATGAACATAAAATCTTGACCGAACTGCTGTCGATGAGGGATTACCATGGGGTGTATAACCTCCTGAATGTATTGGTTTGCATTCAAATTGCCTCGTATCCAAACGAGGTCGGTCCTTCCACCAAGGCGAATTCCAGCCCATACCATGATTGTTCCACCTTGGTAAGGATGAACTTCTTGCGGATTCTGGAGACGACTCCGACGTCCAGGAACTCGCCATATACGCACTCTTCTCGAATCAGGATGAAAACCGAAGCAAGATTCGTCGGAAAACAGAACCCGTGCCCATTGATGGTCGGTCCACAATAAGCGACGACCTCGATTTCCACGTCGAAGAGCTGGAACCCTAAGCGGTCTGCGAGCATAAAGATTGGCTTCGTGTAGTCTTCTTCTGACAGTTTGATCGCTAATAACCACTTGATGCTGAGACTGAAGGCCTGCGACCAACTGACGAGCAGTAATCGTGGGTTGCCGCCTTGCGGAATTTTGCAAGAAACGATCTTGTCGCGGGGTAGTAATCCTATTTCGTCCCCTGTGACGTTCGGCAACATCCCCTGTAGACCTGTAGCGTGCCCATAATCTGCAAATTACGCTTGGTTGGGTGTTGACAGCATCCGCTACGTCGCGTTGAGTTCGTCCAGCTTGCAGCATACCAACAGCCCTTAACATCTCTTCGCGACTTAAATGACGACGTGACATGATGACTACAGTCACAAAAATGCACAAACCATACGTAAAAGACGTATTATTGATAATAAACGTTATTTACAATCAAAAAAAATAATTTTTATTTTGCCTCAGAGAAACTGCACAATCAAACACTTTTAAAAGTTTTCCCTCCATATTCGAAAATCATTACTTATTTAAATTAATTTTTAAATTTCGAACAACTCTGTAATCTACTTTATTCTATTTTTATTTATTTGCTGCCAGTTATTTGCAAAACAAGATTTACACGAAAAAAAATAATTGGGGTCATCTTGTTCCCTAGACTTTGTTGAGGTGTTTATATACAGCCCAGACTCAGCCTCAGATGCATGGCTTGAGTCAACAATAGTGCCCGGAAGGTTGCAATAGGCTCACGTCCTAGTACGTGGGATCGAATTCAATGATTAGTGAAATGTGGATGTTTAATCTCTGTCTAACCTTACTGCCTTGGTAAAATTGGTGCCTAGATTCAACGTGGTAAAGCATAGTATGCGTTATAACTCCTTCAAATTATTTAACAATCTGCCTGTAGAGTTCAAAACAACTATTTACCAAAAATTTATAGTTTTTCTATTAACATAGGTACATACATACTTACATATAATCACGCCATTATCCTCGAAGGGTTAGGCAGAGGAGAATTAATAGTAGAGATCTAAATCCCTACTATTAATTTAGAAAATACTCGTATTTTAGTGGTCCCGCGCATAAAATTACAACCTAGAATACCAATAATACGAGGGTTATATAATATATATATGTAGTTACAAAAAGATGTTCAATATTCAGTCTCTCATTAATCTCTCGAATGACAAGTGACTGTTTCTGTCAAAGCGTGTAGTGCTGTCATATCTTTTTGTTTAATACTTTTTAAAGCGTGATATTACAGTAGTCGGGTTATAGTTTTAAACTTATTTTTTTATTTATAATATATTGAGGCAAGCAACGGCTATAACTCATACATATTTGTAATGTGGTAACTAAGCCCTTTCAGATGATACTCATTTCTCCAGTTCTAATAAGTAGTTCAGGAATTACGAGGGAACAGCTGACCCACATACATACATACTTACATACATAGCCTACTACTAACTTCGCATAGTAATATCGTACAATATCATGTTACATCCACTGAATTGCTCCTTTTAATTCCACTTGGCCCTGACGGTGCGAAATGCTGTTGAGTTTTACTAAATACTTATAAATGGACATATAAAAGAACTGAATAATAATGAACAAATCTGTACTAATATTATAAAGCTGCAGTTTGTTTGTTTGTTTGAACACGCTAATCTCTGGAACTACTGGTCCTATTTGAATGATTCTTTCAGTGTTGGGTAGTCCATTTATCGAGGAAGGTTTTAAGCTATATATCATCACGCTACTACTTAAAAAAGCGGAGCATTGATATAAATGTTAACAAATCCGGCAATTTTTCATACATATTTTGAAGACTTTGAAGACATACGGGCTCAAAGGGATATGAAGCTTCAAAATATACCCCGGGCGAAGCTGGGGTGGGTCAGCTAGTGTAGATATATTGTACCTACCCTCCTGTGTACCAATCAACAGCGAAAGCGACTTAAACGTGGGTAGTAAGTCCTTTACGCTCGTTCCGTTCGTGGGAGTTTTGTTTTTGCAAGCACATCTAAAACTCCTTCCGACTCGACTTTATAATGGAACTAGCTGACCCACCCCAGCTTCGCCCGGGGTATATTTTGAAGCTTCATATCCCTTTGAGCCCGTATGTTTTACTCTTCAAAATATGTATGAAAAATTGCCGGATTCGTTAACATTTATTATCAATGCTCCGCTCCCTTAAGTAGTAGCGTGATGATATATAGCCTAAAACCTTCCTCGATAAATGGACTACCCAACACTGAAAGAATCATTCAAATCGGACCAGTAGTTCCAGAGATTAGCGCGTTCAAATAACCAAAAAAACTCTGCAGCTTTATAATATTAGTATAGATAATGCGTAGATATAAAATGTACTATACCTTTAAAATGATGCGTGGCGTCAGCGCTACCTATAATATTTTTCACATAGCATGGGTACGGTGACGTTTGGGATTTGAAGTTACTAGAGATGTAGTCAAGATAAAATCGCATGAAATAAAATCGATTATAATATCTTATCGAGATCATTTATTAATGAAGAAGAAATCGATTCTATTAACTAATAATTTTGAAGAAAAAAAGTAAAACAAAATTGATAACCTGTTTAATTATTTATTAAAAATCAAACATGTTCATCATCTTCATCATCATCATCATCATCATCATCGTCATCTGACTCGTCGACGTGAATAATTATTTGGGAATCAATTATGCAGTCTATTCTAATGTCTCGCTCCCTGTCATGTAAGATTAGATTTTTGGTTTTCTCCACTACTTTCTTCCAGTCATCGCCAGTGACATTTTTGCATCCCTCTTTCAATAACCCCATCATTTTTGTGGCTGTAAAAGGCGGAGCTGTATTTTTTCGTGCAGCGTATCCTGAAACAAGATAAAAAACAAATTGAGTCATAGAATTCAAGTAATAAACATAATCATATTTTTGTCAGTATGTAAATAGACTATGGTTAAACAAGTTACCTTTGATTTGGGCCCAAATTAATTCAATGGCATTGTACTGACAGTGGTACGGTGGAAGCCTCAGGACTTCGTGACCATATTCGTTTGCCATCATATCTAATTTGTATGTCGTTTGGGGCTTGTGCATTTTTACGAGCTTCACTAGCTCCACCTTTAATTTCGTCTCATCGGCTTCCACATTATTGGCTTGGAGCCACTCGATCAACTCGCTCTTCTTATTGGAAGAAGTCGGCGGTTTGTTCAATTGCACGGAGTGATATGGGGCATTGTCCATAATAATTGTGCTGGGTTCTTCTAAATTGCTAAGCATATTTTGAAACCACTCCGTGAATACTTCCGCATTCATATCTTCGTGATATTCTCCCGTCTTTTTCGATTTAAAAGCAAGTAGCCCATTTTCTACAAATCCTTTCGATGTGCCTGCGTGACAAATAATCAATCTCTCCCCTTTTCCTTCTGGCACTTTGGTCGAGGCATGAGGTGTATCGTCAGTCCACATTTTACCGACCGTATGATTGGCATTCAGCCAAGTTTCATCCAGGAAGACGACATTGCTCCAATCGGTAATCGCTTTAGCCTTTTTCAAAAAGGTAACCCGCGCAAGTGCTATATCGCCCCTCTCCATGACAATTTTTCTTTTGTTTACTTTTTTGAATTGGAAACCAATGTCCTTCAATACGCGCCACAAGGATGTAGGACTTCCAGTAAACAAATCAGCATCTTTTAAAGACTTGACCAGCTTTAGAAGCGTCGGTAATTCTTTATTCTGGTAATAGTTATAAATGTGGCTCCGTATAGCATCGGCCGCAAAACTGTATACATCTGTTACAGATGCCTTTTTGGTTCGCTTTTTATTAGGGGTGGACAACTTATTTTCTTCTGTATCGTGAGCACCATATTTTTCTCGAGTGATTCGAGAAACCGTGTTCCGCCCAATGTCTAACGCATCTGCCACTCGATCCAAAACGTTGGACACAGGCAATAGCGTTCCGCCATTGTCACGTTCCCGCTCAAAGTAATCCCGCAATCGAACTACAAATTCACGGGCTTGACTACCAAGCACAGTCTTTTTCGTTCTTTTTGGCATTTTGCCAAAAAAACAACAAAACAAAAGTCAATAACAAAAAACGGTAACGAAAACAACAAAGCACAACGATAGTCAATAACAAAAACAAGTAACAAAAACACCACGCAAGCTCAAAACAAAGAAAACAGACCGCATACAAGGCAGACGCACTCGTACTGAGTTGATATAACAAGATGGCTGCCAGCTCATGCTTAAGCAGTGTTGCTATATTATAATAAAGCTCCACAAAGACAAAAATGCTTTGTTTAAAGTTTATTATTACATAATTATATTTTATAATCGTATTTTAGTTAAAAATACAACTAACGATTTATGATACTTTATTCGACAATTTATCGATTATAACGGTTTTACTATGTCAATCTCTAACGCAACCTGTTCCGATTCACGCATCAAGAATTATGTATTTGGAATGTTTATATTTAAAGTTTAAATAATTACGGAGAAATAAAAATAGTTTTAAGTTAAAAATGCAAAATAAAACAGTTTTCTTTTTATCTTCGTATTAAGTGTTGTTTCCTGTATTCCGCGTTAGGTAAATTGTTTCGAAATGAATCATGCATGAAATGGAATTAGTCAAATGTCACCGTACCCATGCTATGTGAAAAATATTAGTAGTGGCCCCATTTGAAAACCAGCGCTGTGCAAATTCAACAAAGGGTGTGCGCAGCTTTCAATGCTGACATGGGGCCCTATTTGAGTTCCCATAGTGTGGAATGTTGCACCCATAGCTTAATTTTAATATACCTACTATTTTAATTTTATATACCTACAAATTATTATATTACGTACCTAATTGTACTTAGTGGGATGCCCACTGTGTGGAACTTAAATAAAATATTTTTCTTTCTCTTTTCTGTCAAAAGCATAACCCTCCTTTGGCTTCTCTGTAGTCGGGTAATAAAAATATTGTAATTATTGTTTATTATTATTAAAAGTTGCTGGTGTTTAAATAAGTTAGTAATAATAATAAAATTGAAGGTTACCATTTACGTTATATCGCCAATAACCGCATTTACTTATTTATAACTCATCTTCTCAGTTCCGCGAAGTACATACCTACATATTTATAAAGGTGTGAAGGCCTGTTCGGCTGTTTATAGTGTTTATTTATTTATTTATTTATCAATAGACACACCAACACTATACATATTTATAATTGTTATATTCCGATATGCCGCGTGGTTCCCGGCAGAGTAGAATTTGGGCCATCCCATCTCTTCCCATGCGGTGTCGTACAAGGCGACTAAGGGATAGGGCTGTTTAACATCAGACAGATATATACAGCCCAGACTCAGCCTCAGATGCGGGGCTCGAGTCGGCTGTAGTGTCCGATATACGGCAATAGACTCACCACCTATTACATGGGACCGAATACAGTTATTGGTGAAATGTGGGTGTTAATTCACCTCTGGGAAATCCTAACCCTCCGGGGATAAAGGCGTGATTTTATGTATGTATGTATGTTATAATCCGACTGCGACCGCTGTATTGTACTACTGCTATGGTACGCGCGGCGTGGCGGGGGACGGGGTAAAGAAAGAGAAAGAAAGAGCATGAGAGCACTAGAGAGCGAGCGAGACAGCGTCACGTGAGCGCTGGTGACGGCAGGTTTAGCACTCGTAGTCATACTATGCTATTTCAAGTACAAACATCTAAACGTTCCTTGATGGGCAAAAAGTTGTGGCGTGTGCGTTATGGTTTGTAGTGTGTTCGATGCCCGCTCAGTTCAAATATTTGTATGCATGTCTATTTGAATTGGTCTGGGTATTTCCATGCCTTGGAGGGTACGTTAAGCCATCGGTGGTAGCCATCCCGGTGGCATCAACATTTATGGTAGTCGTTGAGGGTAGTTGGAACACTAAAAAGCTCAATAAGTATTTAGATATTGCCAATGAGTTGTGGAGGTCAGATCGTAGCCGCTTTTTTATACCACTTAGGAGGCAAACAAGCACACGGTCCATCTGACGGAAAGTGGTTACTATGTCCTAAGGACGTGTGCAAAACCAAAGAAATCACACTCGCGCTGCCAACCCTGCAAACATAGAGAGTTTCTGTGCCATCAGCGTAAAAGACAAAGTAGGACAAGCTTTGGTCTTCCCACTGACAGCACAAAAATCTCTCCAGTGAGCTCAAAGTTCAGCCAAACCTGCAGTGAGGCCAGGCCCCTCTTCCCCACTGGGCACTATGGGCACGTGCCCAGGGCCCCGCGATCGAATGGGGCCCCCTAGTTCCTGCCAGATTACCAAATGATAACCGATATTTAGGTATTACCGAAAAACATTAATTTTGAAAAATTTGATGATAATGACTTACTACAATACCTACGCTTATTATATTAGCTTTAGTTTGCCGCATGCGGATAGCTATACCTTGTACAACATAGCTTGAACTTTTTGACAGATGGGTCAGTGATGGGAAACAGAAAATATCTATTGGTGTAAAAAATGTGTTGGCTAAATATGTGGCTGTATGTATGTTTTAAACTATTCAAAATAAATTAAATTCATTCGTCAATCAATTTTATTGCACTAGACATAAAAACATTGGGTAGGTACCATTGTTTTCAGTTTTTCTATTTAAATTTTACTTCGAAGCAATAAAAACCACTTAAGACTTTCGGAAAATGCTTGAGTCCTTAACAGGTACTCTTATGTTGTGTGTCTATTCTTATGATTATTATCAATTTTTAATATTATTAAAATAAGAAAATATTGTTCGTCGTTGCAAAGTTATATCGATTTCAGATTTGACATCCGTCAAAAAGAAAGATCAAACTAATAAATAAACAGGGTATAAGTACTCCACTCTCTCTCAAAAATGAGTTTTTCCGATATTAGTATATTTAGGTTAATTTAAATACCTATATGTAAGTATAAGAATACAATTAAAAGAAAAATTATTAAATTAAAAAAAGAAGAATTATTTGATGCGGTGTGGTTTATGTCTTTAAGAAACCTATTCGAACGTCATTCGTAATACCAAAGACAAAAAAGGGGAATTCCCGACTCCCGATCGTCGTTTGACTTGACGAACGGGAATTCCCTTCAAGTATTTGTCTGCGATGTTGTGGCGTTTGTTTTGTTTGTAGTTGTTAGTTTGTTACTGACTGTGCTTGAGCTCTGACAAAAAAATAGTATTGTTTGATTAAATCGTCGTTTGTCTGTTTTGTGTTAGCGAATATTTTCGTTATAAAATTAATTAAATACTGAATTATAATATAAAATGTCGAAACGGTCATATCCTAGTGGATCTGAAAAAAGGAAAAAAGCTCTACATCAGAAAGAAGTAATTGAAAAGTTACCAAAATTAACATCATATTTTACTACTACTACTGGAGAAACTTCTGTAAGTAGCAATCAACTCATAAATGTTCCACATGATGACTCAGCTCAATTACAAATTGCGGGAATTTCTAAACCTTCATGTTCCAATTTTGAAAAAGAGATTGAATCAGAAAGCGACTATTCCTACGACGAAAGTGCAACGACTTCAGTAACTTCACTAAAACCGACAACTCCAACTGTGTCAATTGAACAGCAGTTTTCCAACACAGAAGAATTAATATCGCACGATCCCGCCGATTATTTTCACGAAAAGTTTGTTGAAATAAATCGCGAAATTTTAATTCGTAAGGGACCAGTATATTTTCAAAATAAAGATTCTGACTTTTCCGAGGCATCCAGAACCTACAAAGATGGTAATAAATTAGTGACGAGATATTTCAACAAAGCATTATTTATTCGCAAATTAAAGAACAATGAAAGCGTCGAAAGAAAATGGTTGCTGTATTCGCCTTCCAAATGCTCTGTATTTTGTTTTTCATGCTGCTTATTTAACCCAACTGATGTAAATCTTGCTCTCGGAATGGATGTAATGATTGGAAGCATATTAATCACATAATTTTAACACATGAAAATAGCCCAGCGCATAAGCAATCTATGATGACTTATCTGGCACGAAGTAAAGCGGTTGGTAGAGTAGATATAGAGTTATTATCTCAACATCAAAAGGAAGTGGATTACTGGAGAAACGTACTTAAACGGATTGTAGCTGTTGTAAAATTTTTGGCATCGAGAGGGCTTCGATTTCGCGGCGACAATGAAATCCTAGGATCTCCAAACAATGGAAATTATTTGGGTTGTGTGGAATTATTGAGTGAATTTGATCCATTTCTATCTGCAAGAAATGGATCAAATTCACTCAATAATTCCACACAACCATCACTTAAAAAAATTTGGGAATCCTGGAAAGGGTAACATTTCTTATTTATCAGCAAATATCTGTAATGAGTTTATTGAAGTTGGTGTCGCGTGGGCCAACGTGCGCGAGTGGACTGTATTGCGGAGAAGCAGATAACTGTTCTATTGACACTTTACACACAAAACAAGACAGGTGGCCGGGCTGCCGCGGATTCGATCCAGGCAGTGAATGCAGCCCGAGAAATTAGGAGAGGATGCACTAACCTTCACGACCCACGTGTTTTTCATCGCAGCCGGTACACGGATCTTCTCTTCCTTGCTCAGGAGCTGCCGTCAGCGTCACTAGATCCCTTGAGGAACACACGAGAGGCACCATCCGATCGGTAAAGGTCTATGAGGCGGTTAAAATACAACAAATATTATTCATTTCTGAGAGACGCGCTCGCGATCCGTCCCTACGCTGGCTAGTTCAAAGCGGGAGTGAGTGTCTATATTTCACAAATGGCGGACGGAAGCCATATCTATGGTTTGTGCGGGAGAGGAGACGGGTATAAAAGGAGTGTGTTTCCGTGTCAAAATACAGTTTCTACACCGGCGCAACCATTCCCCCCGGCTTGAAGGGTTACCTTCGAAACGACAAATGCGAAACAAATCTAAAGTCTAATCTAAATCTAGGTTTGGGAAATAACAACTAAAATATAAACCTAGATTGGAGCTCGTGCCTACTGCTGGCTAGGCAGCGGGCAGAGGCGAACAAACAACACAACGCAACAGTCTCGACCAAGACGAGACGCGATTAGCCAACAACAAAATAAGGGTCTCTTCACGTGGGACCGATACAACAAGCGAGTGCTTCTTCTCCTCGGGTGGTTCGGAAACCGTAGTGGGATTGAATTGACTAACTGGCCACCCATCTAACGCGGCATGAATCCAGGACGGTCCACTAAACCATAACGGGTGATCTAATATTTGCGAAGGAAGCAGTCCACGAGAGAGACAATCGGCTGGGTTGTCGGTGCCAGCAACGTGAAAGAGATTTTTTTGGCGCTAATTCCGATTGAATTTTTGCCACTCTATTAGCGACGAAGGTGTCCCAACGATGGGGCGAAGAGTGGGCCCAACACAAAGCGACTGTTGAGTCCGAAAAAGCTAAAATTCTATTAATATTAATGCGACTACTACAAGCATTGGCGATAGAGGTGATCAATCTAACCAACAATAGTAAAGCGCATAGCTCGAGGCGTGCCAGAGAGACGACCTTACGGGGAGAGACCTTCGATTTCGCGCTTATAAGGCTAATTGAAACCTTACCTACATTCGAGACATGAAAATAGACTACTCCTCCATACGCCCTCTCACTAGCGTCCGCGAAGCCTACTACCGTAACAACACTATGTTGCGATATACCTACATGACGCGGAATTTGTACTTGGTCAAGCACAGAGAGTACTTTTCTAAAGCGAGCCCACAACTTAGCAATGTTGTCGGGCGCGGTGTCGTCCCAATCACAATTCGAAAGCCAAAGCTCTTTTATAAGTAGTTTGGCGTACAGAACGACAGGAGCTACGAATCCCATCACGTCCCATATCCGTGCCACACACGACAGGATAATGCGTTTAGTACAAGTTTGCGGGGTCGAACTACTTTTCAAACTAAACGTATCAGATGCGGGCGACCAGCTTAAACCAAGCACCTTGTGCGTATCACTTTCATCGAACTCCTTAACCGAAGACAATCGGTGCGACGGTGGAATCGACTCTAACGCTGTTTGCGAGTTGCTCGTCCATTTCACGAGATCAAATTGACCCGCCTTCATGAGACTTATAACTTGAGCGGCCGTCTCGACAGCCTCGGCCTCGCTATCTACACTATACACGAAGTCGTCCATGTATAAGCCAGTCTCAATGGTGGCTCTCGCTTTAGGAAATGCATCGCCCTCGTCAGCGGCCAACTGCTTGACGGTGCGAAGTGCGTGAAAAGGGCTAGATTTAAGCCCGAAACAAACACGATTAAACTCGTAAACCATTAAAGGTTCTTGCGGTGAAAATCTATACAAAAATCGTTGAAACCTACGATCGGGTTCGCGCACTTCAAGGCACAAAAACATTTGTCGAATATCTGCAGAGAGTGCCACAGCGAATAAACGAAAATTTACAATTATGTCAAATAAATTACCTTGAAGATTTTGACCACAATACAAAATGTCATTAAGCGACACGGAAGTGCTAGTCTTAGCACTGCCATCTAGAACTACGCGGAGTTTAGTAGTAAGCTTATCTTCTCTAATAACTCCGTGGTGCGGGATAACGTACGAAGGCTGGGTCTCGTCAGTGTCCGCAGGCGCAGGTGAGATGTAACCTTTATCTAAATATTCGTTGACAACCTCATCATAGGCTTGCTTTAACTTTGGAGACGCCTGCATCTTTCGTTCTAAACAAAGAAAGCGTCTTTCAGCGGATGCACGGGAGTCGCCGAGCGAAAAAATATCTCCCTTGAAAGGGAGCGCGACAACATAACGACCCTGCTCATCGCGAGTAGTCGTGCGACAATAAATCTCCTCAGCCATCTTGTCATCAGGGCTTTGGATTGGTGGGACATTGACCTCCTCAATCTCCCAAAACTTGCGGATGGTAGACTCCAGTGGCGGCTCGACGGTGCAACAGAACGAGGCAGTCGAGTGACTAAAACTATCCATAGAAGCGGGTGCAGAACCAATTATAACAAAACCCAGAACTGTTTCCAGGGCGTGCGGAGCGGGGTACGTCGGACCCCCTTGAACCTTACGTGATAACTGGAGGTGCGGGAGAATCGAAGCGCCGATCAATATATCGACGACTCCAGGAACAGCGTAAGTCTCATCAGCTAAAGGTAAGTCTTTAAATTTCGTTAATAAAGACGTGTCAACTGGGACGGTAGGCAACTGTTCAGTTATTTTATCCGTAACGAACGAATCCATGTCAAACCAAATTTTATTATTAAAACGAGATCCAAACCTCGTTTTAACTGTGCCATGAACAGCTGACCGTAAACCTCCAAAACCCGTCACCACTGAGTAGGTTGAACGCCTATCAACATTGAAACCAAGACGTTGACAACAATCTTGAGTAATAAAATTACTTTGCGAAGCGCCATCTAATAGCGCTCGAACAATGTGCGGTTTACCTAATGCATCAACAATAACCACGCGAGCGGTCGCAAGACAAACCGTAGTGAGGGCAGCACTAGCGGAGAACGAACACAAGGTGACGTCATTCGTAGCGGTCCCCGGGCAGGCCGGAGCGCGTGCGAGCTCGGGCTGCGGCTGCGGCGCAGGCTGCCGCGCGTCACCGCTCGACGAACCAACTGTGCTCACCTTGGATGCGGCATTACTATTTTCAAAATGAAGCAAAGTGTGGTGTCTCGCTTGACATTTGCGACAACCATTTCCACTATTACATAAACCCACGCGGTGTTTAGTACCGAGACAATTAAAACAAAGATTATTAGCGCGAACAAATTTATAACGATCACTAGGCGACAATTTTAGGAAACCAGGACACTTGTACAGTTGCGAGTGATGAGTACTACACAAAGAGCAAACAGGTGATTGTACACGTGCTGGTGCGGTATTAACATAAGTATGGGTTGACCTCAGTGACCTCGATGACGCATCTATTTTGCGCGCGGGACTAACAACTGTCTTCGCGCCTTCATGTTTCGATGAAGAGCGTTGTAATATTTTTATATGCTCGCGAACAAAACCTTCTAAGTCTTCGAACTTAGGAATTTTATTGCCGCGATGATCCGACTCAAACAAACGAATGGTTTCGGAATCTAATTTCCTTAAACCCATATACAAAAATACGAAGTCGCAGAGGTCATCAATCTTTAGGTTCTTTACAGCGCGAACAGCTGACGCGAAAGTGTCTAGAAATTTCTCTAAGTTTTGATCGTTACATGCCGTAATAGATTTCAAATCAAACATCTGATCCAAATAGGCGTTAGCTACCGATCTTTTATCCTCATACCTAGCTTTCAAAGTATTTAAAATTAAATTATAATTCTCGGCACTAAACGTAATTCCAGCGCAAACGGTTATAGCTTTACCAGTCAATTTTTCAACGAGATAATGCAACTTTTCGTGATCTGTCAACGAATCGTTCTTATCTATTGTATTCTCAAAACTATCTATAAATAGACACCAATTGCGAATGTTACCATCAAACTCGGGTATTTGAATTGGTGGCAACTTAGGTCGGTCGCGAGTGGGGTTGGGTAGGTCAGCCGGCTTCTCCAAACTCCTAGCGACGCGTTTGATACGACAATACAAATCGTCAAACGACGACAAGGCTTGATAACTCACTGAGTAATCGGGATTCAAATTCAACTCTAAAACGTTGATGTCATGTACTAAGGTTTCGAAATCCGCGCGTAGACTATCTAAGTTTTCTATAGAACACAAGAACGAATCTCTGATGACCAAATCAGAGGTTTTAAGTGCATTATCATAGATCGATTGTACGCGAGAGTAAATCATTTCTTTTTTAGCGTATAAAAGTTTCAATTGAACCTTACCGGTCTTATCAACCTTTGGGGACATGTTTACAATTAAATCTCAAACTAAAGTGCGGTAAATAACAAATATGAAATGACTTAATCTTAGCGGTACAGAGCAGCGAGGCGGCGCGAGCGATAACCGTAGGTAGGTAGGTACTTATGACTGCCAGTGCAAGCTTGAACTAACGCGCATAGCAACAAGGTCGTACCTACGCGATGGTCGCTGTCTAGGTTCAACTATTATTTCCGAGATTAAGTATTGCGTAATATCTATTCAAATTAAAATACTTTCGTATGAATTGGGATGAGATGCGAGCGAGGTAGGTACAGCCACGTGTCTACCCACGCAGGTACTAGGCAAATACGACGCGAGCCGAGAACAACGTAATTGAAAAAAAACAAAACAAAGCCAAATGCGTTAGGTATTACACTGTGCCTATGCACTAGGGTGTCTAGTATACCTAAGATCTAAGCCTAAATGTCTGGATGCGGGGTTTTCTACTAAAATAACCAGGCACTTAGGTGCGATGCGAAAATTGTGAACTACGATTAAGTGTTGATATGATACCTAACCTATTTATGTATTAGGTAGGTACAATGCGAGCCAGCGGCGAACGGACAACAAATTCTAAGCCTAAATGTCTGGATGCGGGGTTTTCTACTAAAATAACCAGGCACTAAGGTGCGGTGCGCTCATTCCCATTAGAATAATAACAAAATACGAACTACGGCTAAGAATCCGGCTCGATCCGGACCAAAAATGGTGGCGCATGGCCGAGTGCGGTAATGGACTGTATTGCGGAGAAGCAGATAACTGTTCTATTGACACTTTACACACAAAACAAGACAGGTGGCCGGGCTGCCGCGGATTCGATCCAGGCAGTGAATGCAGCCCGAGAAATTAGGAGAGGATGCACTAACCTTCACGACCCACGTGTTTTTCATCGCAGCCGGTACACGGATCTTCTCTTCCTTGCTCAGGAGCTGCCGTCAGCGTCACTAGATCCCTTGAGGAACACACGAGAGGCACCATCCGATCGGTAAAGGTCTATGAGGCGGTTAAAATACAACAAATATTATTCATTTCTGAGAGACGCGCTCGCGATCCGTCCCTACGCTGGCTAGTTCAAAGCGGGAGTGAGTGTCTATATTTCACAAATGGCGGACGGAAGCCATATCTATGGTTTGTGCGGGAGAGGAGACGGGTATAAAAGGAGTGTGTTTCCGTGTCAAAATACAGTTTCTACACCGGCGCAACCAGAAGTAATGGGAAAACAGGTTCTAAAAAAAATTATAAATGAAGTTAAATCAGCAAAATATTTTTCCATAAGCGTTGACAGTACGCCCGATCTGTCTCATATTGACCAGCTAACTTTCATCATTCGATACGTAAAAGACTGTGTTCCTGTTGAAAGGTTTTTGAAATTTATACCTATTAAAGAACATAAATCTAAGTATTTAGCGGAGACCATCTTAAATTTTTTAGAGATACATGATATTCCCATAAAAGATTGCAGAGGACAAAGCTACGACAATGCTTCAAATATGTCGGGAAAGTATAGTGGTCTACAAACAAGAATCAAGGAAAAATGTGAATTTGCCACCTTTATACCATGTGCAGGACATTCACTAAACTTGGTAGGTGTCCATGCTGCTGGGTGTGTACCGGAGGCATTACAGTTTTTTGAAATAGTTCAGAAAGTGTACAACTTTTTTTCGGGCTCTACCCACAGATGGAATATATTAACAGAACATTTAGGTTCAAAAAAAGTTGTTAAGAGTCTTTCACAAACCAGATGGTCAGCCCGAGCTGATGCAGTAAGTGCTTTGCATGGGGGTTATAAAAGAATATTAGAAGCTTTAATCACCATCGCAAACGATACTGAAAAGGCACGAGAAACAAGAGACGAAGCCCTTAGTCTGTCTAGAAAAATGGGAAATCTAGAATTTATTATACTGACGGAAATCTGGAGCACCATATTGGAAAGAATAGACAAAACAAGTAATTATCTTCAGAAAGAAACAATAACACTGAACGTTGCAACCAATTTGTTGACTTCACTTTATGATTTTATTCCTAACCTCAGGGATAAATTTGATAACTTCGAATCATCTGCCAAAGAAAATAACCCAGAATCTGACTACAAAGATCTATCTCAAAGAACAAGACGTAGAAGCTCACGGCTGATTTTTTTTGATGGCTCTGCGCCATCAGTTCAATTGAATGAAAAAGAGCGATTCAACGTAGAAACCTTTCTCCCAATAATCGATACCTTGAGTGTTCATCTAAAACAGCGACAAAGTTCATATGAGACCGTCAGTCAACGTTTTAGTTTATTTTTTCACTTAAAAACTCTGAATTCCGAAGAGATACGACAAGGATGCAAAGAATTTTCTCAAATCTATCACGAAGATGTAAATGAAAAAGAGTTAGAAATAGAATGTCAACATTTAAAAGAATACTTAAAAAATGTTCAGAGTGAAAATGAAGCATCTAACAGTGTACAGGAAGTATATAATCTATTAAAGCAAAACAAAATTGAAGACACATTTCCTAACGTAGAAATTGCATTGAGAATATTTTTAAGTATGATGGTAACTAACTGCAGCGGAGAACGCTCCTTCTCCAAATTGAAACGAATAAAAAATGAATTAAGAAGTACAATGCTTCAAGAGAGATTAACTAGTTTGTCGCTGATGTCCATAGAATGTGATATTCTCAATACCATAGATTTTGAAGATGTGATTAACGATTTTGCTCATCTTAAATCTAGAAGGGTACCTTTGCAATCAACATAGAATTAATCTAAGGATTTTATGTTAAGCGAGTTACTTTTGTAGATTATTTTTTATATTTCCTATTTTTTTATAGTTAGTAACTAAATAAAAATAAATTTAGAACCTTGTTTGTCTTTCTTTATCTATTGTAACTAAATAGTGTTTTCTCAAGGTCCTAGGGGCCCCATGATCCTAATGTGCCCAGGGCCTCAAATAGTTTAAAGACGGCCCTGAGTGAGGCTGATAAAAGCAGTAACCTGCAGTGAGGCTGATAAAAGCAGTAACCTGCAGTGAGGCTGATAAAAGCAGTAACCTGCAGTGAGGCTGATAAAAGCAGTAACATGCAGTGAGGCTGATAAAAGCAGTCCCCAGATTCCGAGGTTGAAAGTTGAAAGCTTCGGATGCGAGTGGGATTAACGCTCGGATGAAGAAAAAGATAGAATAATCTAAGTATGTACCTATAAATAATACAGATATAAGAAGCTCGTATCTCTGTAACAGAATATGTAATAATGCAAACAGAGACAACAGGAAACAATGAAATATTCATGCAGCTATAGCTCATCTTCGTATTCACTTGCATCCGCGAAGTAGGTACTCTAAGAGTTTGCAGGAATCTCAAGCATAATTAAAGAGGTGAAGACTGAATATTTAGCATTGAATTCAACAGATCTTACAATAATTATACGTTTCGGGACTTTTCGCCATTAAATCATAAAAATAATAAGCCGTTATTTAATTCCTTAACAAAATAAAAGTATACCATAGCTTAAGTTTATAAAAAGAAATAAATAAATTACAATAGTAACTTGTAATTAGATGTTGAAATGATTACATAATTAATTTTATTATATTATTAACGACCTCTCAACGAGTAAAGGCCTCCTTCATTTGTTTCCAAGTCACTTTATCTTTAGCCTTTTCTATTCAGTCTGAACCAGTCACTTTGGTTATTTCGTCTAACTACGACATCTTTGGTCGGGTAGGGTTGTCGATTAAATCATATAACTTACTATTTCTGCCGATGTTTCGGATGCGTTGCAGCACCCGTGTTCACGGCTTGACTCTTACTTAATTACTTACTTAATTTAAGTAAAAAAAAACTTGATCGCGAAAAGTACCGAAACGTTGTATAATTATGAATTCACATCGCGATAATTTAAAAATAACATCAATAGATCTTACATTCACATCAAAGATAACGTTGCGTTTCCGCGTGTTTAATTCGGCAGCAAACTTGCCCCCTATTCTCATGACGTGACATTAGACCGCTTGTGTACCTACATGTGTGCATGAAGTTTAAATAAATAAATAAATCATTTTACGAATTATATAGGACTCTATTGAGATCTAATGGAAATTCAGAAAGTTAACAGTTTTGAGCAGAATCGATCAATGTGACTTTTTTAGACCCTCAAAATGTATAAGGACAACAGCAAAATCGGCCATCTTGTCGAAACGGAGTTTTTCGTTCGCTTTGCTCGTTCGGTCAATTAATCTTTTCCTCTGAGGATCATAGAACTAGTTTCTTCTAATAACAATTATTGATACACGTTTTTAAATTTAAAAAAAAGGTCGTAAATATTATTGTCAATCAACTTTAGAAGTCGTTTGTTGAAATAAAACCACTTTTTAAAGGATTCTATCGCGATTTGTTTAGTATTATTTAGAATTATAACATACATACATACATATAATCACGCCTTTATCCCCGGAAGGTTAGGCAGAGGTGAATAATACAATTATTGGTGAAATGTGGGTGACAACCCACATTTCACCAATAATTGTATTCGGTCCCACGTAATAGCGGGTGAGCCTGTTGCCGTATTTCGGGCACTATTGTTGACTCGAGCCATGCATCTGAGGCTGAGTCTGGGCTGTATATATCTGTCCGATGTTAAACAGCCCTATCCCTTAGTCGCCGGCAGAGTAGAATTTGGGCCACCCCATCTCCTCCGATACGTTGTCGTACAAGGCGACTAAGGGATAGGGCTGTTTAACATCAGACAGATATATACAGCTCAGACTCAGGTACAGATACAAGGTTCGAGTCAACAAAAGTGGCCGGAAGACGGCAATAGGCTCACCCCCTATTACGTAGGACCGAATTCAATGATTGGTGAAATGTGGGTGTTAATTCACCTCTGCCTAACCCTCCGGGGATAAAGGCGTGATTATATGTATGTATGTATCTGTGGTATTATTTACATTTAGCCCGACGTTTCGGCTACTTTTCAGGGTGGTCGTGGGGTGAAGTGAAATGTTAGTCATCTCAAAGCACCTACTTAGTTTTGCAATTTTTCCTGGCACTGTGGAGGGATACAGATTTATCAGTACTAGGCCATGCCAGTCCCGGGAAATCCTGGGACGTCCTGGAAAATTCTGTACCCCACAAAAATAGATTGAATGGGTATGGCCGGGATGGAAAGGAAAAGAAGCTTTACTGGTCCACGGCCCACCAGACGGAAAAAGTGTTTACCGTGGCCTATGCACGTGTGCAATGATTGGGTAGTCACAGTCGAGCTACCGACCATGTAAGAATAGAGTATCTTTGTCGTTACTGTCTGTGTTATGAAATCCGTCTCGTGACGGAAAAATAATACTAGTATTATCATTCCAGCTCATACGAAGGGTGTCATAAGAGGCGACTAACGGAAAAATACGCAGACGATATCACTGCCGCGTGGTTCCCGGCAGAGTAGAATTGGGACCACCCCATATCTTCCCATGCGGTGTCGTACAAGGCGACTAAGGGGTAGGGCTGTTTAAAATCGGACTGATATATTATACAGCCCAGAAACAGCCTCAGTTGTATGACTCGAGTCAACAATAGTGCCCGAAATACGGCAATAAGCTCACCCCTATTACGTGGGACCGAATACAATTATTAGTGAAATGTGGGTGATATTTCCCCTCTGCCTAACCCTCCGGGGATAAAGGTGTGATTATATGTATATGTATGTATGTATGATATCACTGCGAAAGAAGGAAAACTTGATATAAAACCCGGTACCAACCCGTCTAGCCAGCGTGGAAATTGTAGGTCAAAGCCTCCCAATATTGGGAGAAGTCTATGCCCAACAGTGGACTGAGACAGGCTTGATTGATTGATTGTGTCGTTACTGCAGCTTATATGTACCTAGATTTCGGTTTAGGTACATAAAATATTCTATTATAATATACAATTACTTACAAATTAATATAAAACTATGCTAACTATACAATTTATACAAAAATGGAATAGAGAAAAAGAGGGAGACTGTAATTTTATGCATCGAAAAATTCCTCCCCATCGATCTCTACTGGTACCGTGCCCAAGAGGCTGGCGGCATTACCACGCTGAATGGCGATGCCAATGTACCTAGATGCAAACCTCCTAAGATGCATCAAGCATCAACAGCTTTAGATTTATTTATGTCTGAATGTAATTTACATATGTTTTATCAGTAATTTACTTAACTAATGATTCCATTAGCATATTCGCCTATAACTCATCTGTATAAATCAATAGGTATGTCCTCAATATATTTACTGTTAGATACTTTTTACGTGCAGGTTTTTCCATCGTCTACAAAACAAAAATATTTACCTCCTAGCCGAGATAATAAAGGATCTTAGCGTTTATCCTAGTCGCAATTAAAGCTTTTACCTCAGAGTCTGGGGTTCGCTCTACCAGTCTAACTGCGCATTTGGCTGAATTTCAATTTGGAGGCTATGGTGGGAGTATTTTAATGAAAGATGGCGTGCACTTATAACGTTTATTACCGATCACACAAATGTCTCTCTATATGTAGGACTTACAATCGAGGCATTAGAACACTTGATATTAACTTAGAATATCTATAAGTGAGCGAGTTCATATGTGGCTGACTGCGGCAAGCCTTACGTATGAACAGGCTTCACAGAGCGCGGGCGCTCCGTCGCTGCCCGGCAAGGAATTTGCTGACATCGCGTTTGCGACGCGACACCGCTTCATTCAATAATTTGTTTTATACTAATTACATAGATGGTAGATAAGCACACGGCCCATCTGTTGGAAAGTAGTTACCGTGGTCTATTTATGTTTGTAACATCAGGGGAGTCACCAGATTCTTGTCAAATAACAGAGAGTTCCTGTGTAGAAGATAAAGTAGGACAAGCCTTTGGTCTTCCTACTGACACTAACGTGAGTTTTGACTACCCTACCCACCGCCGGGAACACAACTCGAGGTTATTATGGCCGCGTATTTTGTAGGGTGGAGGAGGTACTTCGCTAGTCGGACTGCTCAACTGAGACGGGAACTTGACCGGCAAATAAAACTAAAACCCGTCTACTGAAAAATCACGCTTTTCCCAAGAATGTATTGTTTTGTTAGACTAAGTGGCATACGACCACGGCTATCCTTGATATTTTCTTGTTTAATACTTTTTAAAGCGTGATTTTTCAGTAGATGAGTTTTAGTTTTTAACTTTTTTTTTATTTATATTATTTTGGGGCAAGCAACACCTATAATTTAAATACATATTTGATATGTGCTAATTAAGCCCTTTCAGATGATACCAAACACGGTATATTTATCTGAAATTATTTATTTAACACTACTTTAGGACCGCTAGAGGGCGCTACATTAGATTCAGTGATACGTAATATAGCCTATAACCAGCGGACGACCGAGACGCTTGTAATGATACCTCATTTGTCCAGTTCTATTAAGTAATTCAGGAGCAATGAGGGAACAGATGAATCTACATATATACATAACCTGTCAAAATCCCTTGGCGTCGCCATAGACAGGTAAAAGTATATTTCTTAAATGGAATTCTATAATCGACAACAACACAAAGTCGCAGGCATTAGTCAGTGAACCGTAAACATCAACAAAATGCTTCTAGGAATTGTTAATAGCGAAATAATTATGTAAATGTGATCGAAGTGATGATTTGACTCGATTATCAACACAATATATTACAATTTATGGAATTGTAAGCATCTTAATGATGTTATCACCACATATATAAATTAAATTAATACTTAGACGGGTAAACCTAGACTTGTTCTGTGATTTTTTTAAGTATGTATGTATTACTCTGAGATTTATGATTCGATTTACGTGATTATTTTTTAGTTCGTTGCAGAATATGTATATGCTATTTGGTCCCATAAAAATTAAAAGTAAAAATTTTTTTTAAAATAAAACCAACTTATTAAACTAAAAACTATAAAATAACAAAATAAAAAATAAGTGAAAAATTACTAAATTTACAGATTTACTGATCTGTTAGAAGTCGGTGCCTTATTTGTCTGTTGTGCCTGAACTAATAGGTCTTTATCTACGAAATTGCCGAAATTTTCTTACAGGTTTATGAGTTCGTTATTCCTGTAATTTAATAGCTATTTTCTTTGTTTATATTTTGTTTGATAGTTGATTTCAAGATTTTACAACTCTGTATTAAATTTTGATTTAATTGGCCGCTTGATAAATTAAATTCGATCTTCAAAAACAGTAACTGCTATCCATTTTGATCATAAATATAGTATTACTTTTTCACAGCTGCCACTTTTCAAAAATGTAATAAAAGTGTTTGTTAACTTAATGTTGTCTCATTCATATACAAAAAAAAACATATAATTTGGATTTGTCATTCCTAAAAATATGCAAAAATGTTAGTAGTACTGAACATTGGGTTTCCTCCAATTTCTTCAAAAAAAAAAAATTGCGATTTCATATGTAGCAACCTATTATTATGATACAATCTTTGATTATATATTTATTATATGTCATATATATATATAACCTACATATACGTAATATAATCAAAGGATGCAGTCAATTGAAATAATGTGGCCTCTCGGGCTGGGCGCCGGTTTCTAACAGATCAGTAAATCTGTAAATTTAGTATTTTTTCTCTTATCTTTATTTTGTTATTTTATAGTTTTTAGTTTTTTAAGTCTATTTTTTTAAACTTTTTTTTATTTTTTTATACCACTTAGTTGGCAGACAAGCGCACGGCCCACCTTATGAAAAGTGGTTACCGCGGCCTATGGACGTGTGTAACACCAGAGAAGCCACACTCGCGCTGCCGACCCTATAAGCGCAGAGTCTCTGTGCCGTCAGAGTAGAGGACAAAGCAGGACAAGCATCATCACTGACAGCACAAATTCTCCAGTGAGCTCTGGCTACCCAAGTATAATTGTAAAGTAGCCATCTGGATATTTTAAAAAACATTTTTTTTTCTTGTGTGTTTGTCTGTTTGTCGGCTATGGACGCTACAATTACTGAACGGATTTTTGATGAAGTTTTTGTTGGTCAGACTTATAATTTTAGGATTGTTTGATCGTAATCGGTTAAGTAGATCTGCGGGCGGAGCCGCCGGCGCCGGCTCGTAGGTCGTAATTACGATACATATCGCATGTATCGCTATATATATCGCACCCATCGTGTGGTGGCGTATCAGTACCAAATATTATATTTTGATATAATTTTATATATTTAGTGGTACGATTTCGGTTTTTATCACGCCTTTATCCCCTGGAGGGTTAAGCAGAGGTAAATTAACACCCACTTTTCAACAATCATTGAATTCGGTCCCATATAATAGGGAGTGAGCCTATTGCCACTATTGTTGACTCAAACCATGTATCTGGCTGACTTTAATTCACCTCTGCCTTACTCTAGGGGGATAAACGCGTGATTTTATGTATTTATCTATACTAATATTATAAAGCTGCAGAGTTTGTTTGTTTGTTTGAACGAGCTAATCTCTGGAACTTCTGGTCCGATTTGAATGATTCTTTCATTGTTGGGTAGTCCATTTATCGAGAAAGGTTTTAGGCTATATATCATCACACTACTACTTAAGGGAGCGGAGCATTGATAATAAATGATAATAAAGCCGGCAATTTTTCATACATATTTTAAAGACTAAAACATACGGGCTCAAAGGGATATGAAGCTTCAAAATATACCCCGGGCGAAGCTGGGGTGGGTCAGCTAGTGTTTGAATATTACTCGTCTAACATAAATATGTCATTCCAATGTATGTAGGTACTCTTATAAACCCAAATTCTATTTACCCGATAGCGATCAAAAAGGATTAAATGTATGTAAGGCGTGTTTGTATGTATGTATGTATGTTCAACTTAGTAGAATCGGAGCCCAGATAGATCGATATGACAATTAAAAATCAATTATGTTTGACATCCAAGATTGGACCTTCACCACAGAACAGAGTCACTAACTTATGTCCTACAAGTTGTTCAAAGATGGTCTCACCTTATACTTCACTAGCTGACCCACCCCAGCTTCGCTCGGGGTATATTTTGAAGCTTCATATCCCTTTGAGCCCGTATGTTTTAGTCTTCAAAATATGTATGAAAAATTGCCGGATTTGTTAATATTTATTATCAACGCTCCGCTCCCTTAAGTAGTAGCGTGATGATATATAGCCTAAAACCTTCCTCGATAAATGGACTACCCAACACTGAAAGAATCATTCAAATCGGACCAGTAGTTCCAGAGATTAGCGCGTTCAAACAAACAAACAAACAAACTCTGCAGCTTTATAATATTAGTATAGATTCAGTTAGGCACTTACTAGAAGGAAAATAATTTTGTAGCGACTTTTTAATGAGTTTTATTTCAAAAGTCAGTTTTTTAAATGTTTTTCTGTTTAGAAATTTCCCGGCAGTTTAAAATTTGGACCAACCCATCTCTTCCCATGCGGTGTCGTACAAGGTGACTAAGGGATAGGGCTGTTTAACATCGGACAGATATATATACAGCCCAGACTCAGCCTCAGATGCATGGCTCGAGTGAACAATAGTGCCCGGAAGATGGCAATACGCTCACCCCCTATTACGTGGGACCGAATACAATTATTGGTAAAATGTGGGTGATAATAATTCACCTCTGCCTAACCCTCCGGGGATAAAGGCGTGATTATATGTATGTATGTATGTATTAAAATAATATGAATAAACCTGATTTAGTTGTGACATGATCCTAATTGGTAAAAAAAAACTATTTCTCATTGGGATGCTAATATATGTGACACTGTAAACATTAGAGTTCTAGTTATGTTATTTTGTGCAGAAACATTGTTATTTGGCCTTGCATTTTGACCTTGACATTTATATTCGGAATCTTGTATATTATTTTTAAAACTATAGGTAAGTCTTTTTTTTATTTGAAGGCGCTATAAAGAAATATGTTTGTGTTGAAAATTACGTTAAAAAGGAAGTTCATTAAATTATTTTTTTATACCACTTTGGTGGCAGACAAGCACACGGCCCACCTGATCGAAAGTGGTTACCGTAGCCTATGGACGTACCTATGCAACACCAGGGGGATATTACACTCGCGCTGCCGACCATGAAAAAACTTTCTGATGCCCCTCTTAAAGAACCCCATATTGTAGGTGCTTGGGAAAACCGCAGTGGGAGGCGGCAACCGGGAGGTCATTCCACATCTTAAGTGTGCGTGGGATGAAGTTATTTTATTATATTATTATTTTATTATTATGAGGTAATCATAAAAGTCAACAAAATCGATAGGTTATATTATTTTAATATAAATAAATTGCGAGCATGTAAGTTTAGAAGTATGCCACGGGGTTATCTGTTCTATTCTATGCCACGGGCGATGACAGGGCCGATCGCCTTTTTATTAATAATATTCTGATGTCGGTTGTCATAACTTTTACATAACATAACATAAACTCACGCTTATATCCCCGAAGAGGTAGGCAGAGGTGCTAGCACCCACATTTCGCCAGTTTATGTTTAGGTCCCAATGGAATAGGTGGCGAGCCTATTGCCATTAACCGGGCATTTATAAACCTTCGATAAATACACACATAACTTCGAAAAGCATCGAAAAGTCATTGGTGTGTGCCATGGTAAAACCTGGGATCGAACCCGAGACTACCGCTACTCATAAAATTAATAAAATACAACTAAATAATGATACTTTAAGTACAGCACGCCGCCATTTCAAATTCCGATTCTGCTGCTCTAGAATTGCAGTCCTTGCCCAGACAGATTTTTTATTAAAAAAATTAAAAAGTTTTTAAAAACATACGAGTGACTCCATTGATGTCGTAGGTAATCTGTTTCCACGAGAACACCTCCTCAAGTCTGCCGACCCTGCGACCTGTCTGCGAGATGGTAGGTACCGCCAGCAGCACACATAGTTGGGTGAAAAATAGCAGCTTCATGTTGAACTGAAAATAAAACGGTGCACTATCAAAAGGATAATTCTGATAATAAAAAGATGTTCAGAATTCAGTCTAGAAACACGTTTAATAAACATAATTTTCATTCAAAAATAACTTAACTTTTCTCTGTAAATTCTTTTTACGCCCTAAAAAATAAACCTCATTCTTTTATTACCACCATTGCTAGATAGATTTGTGATAGAGAATAAATTTTTTTTTTCCTACTATTGGGAAAAACACTACAGGAAAAATATCCAATTATGTCCCTAAAACATTTTTTTGGCATTTTATTTGATTTTGACAGATTGATACTGTTAGTAGGTATACCTACTGACTAACCATCTATATACTAATCTATACTTATTAATATTATAAAGCTGCAGAGTTTGTTTGTTTGTTTGTTTGTTTGAACGCGCTAATCTCTGGAACTACTGGTGCGATTTGAATGATTCTTTCAGTGTTGGGTAGTCCATTTATCGAGGAAGGTTTTAGGCTTTATATCAACACGCTACTACTTAAGGGAGCAGAGCATTGATAATAAATGTTAACAAATCCGACAATTTTTCATACATATTTTAAAGACTAAAACATACGGGTTCAAAGGGATATGAAGCTTCAAAATATACCCCGGGCGAAGCTGGGGTGGGTCAGCTAGTATTTTATAATATAAAGCTGAAGAGTTCGTTTGTTTGTTTGTTTGAACGCTCTTATCTCAGGAACTACTGGTTCGAATAGAAAAAAATATTTTTGTGTCGAATAGTCCGTTTATCGACAAAGGTTTTAAGATACATATCATCACGCTTCTACTTAAGGGAGCGGAGCAGTGATCATAAATGTCAACAAAGTCACCGATTTCCATACATTAATTGAAAACTTAAGAAATACGGGCTCAAATAGGTGATATTAGGTTTCAAGATATGCCACAGGCGAAGCTTTGGCAGGTCAGCTAATAAAACCAATAAAAGGACTGATTGGCCGATGACGCGAATTGTTTGAGCTCGTGATTAGTTTAACATAATTTGTAAGCGACTAATCGACGCTTCCCGTGACCATAAGGCTGGCCTTTACCTCGCTCAAAGAATTGGCATCGCCATTCAGCGTGGTAATGCCGCCAGCCTCTTGGGACGGTACCAGTAGAGATCGATGGGGAGGAATTTTTCGATGCCTAAAGTTGCAGTTTTTATTTCTCTATTTCAATTTTGTATATATTTTTAGTTAGCATAGTTTTGTATACATTTTATAATTATTTTTACTATTTAAATTTTATTTAAATTAAGTTGATCTATTAGTTCATTTGTAACTGATGGACATTTGCGCCTCCCCCGTCGCGCCCCGCGCTTACCACCAAAGAGACCTAAATACGCACTTTACGCAATAACGTTCAATTAGTACACGATAAGACAAGTTATTATTGTTTTGTATAATAATCTCGTAGTTTTCCTATATTATTATTAATTAAAAGGTCATTCTGTTATTACGATAATTAAGTGACATTCATATAGCCTACCTGCTTACATAAGTAAGAACTCACATAAGGTTAGGACTTAGAGTGTAGGATCCTACTAAGATTTATGGAGATCAGGCCAAAGACACGTGCAAACTTTAAAAAAACTACGTTTAAAAAACAACTTCAAAATTAATAACTACAAAATAGCATGTTATTAGTAAGAAAAAATTACTGAATTTACAGATTTATTGATCTGTTAGAAGACGGTGCCTAGCCCGAGAGACCATATTATTTCCATTAGGTAGGTATTTGCATCAAAATAGTTTAGGCACAGTAATAAGATATTAATACTGTGATTCAGGCATAACAGATAAAGTACGCACCGACTTCAATAGATCAGTAAATGTGTAAGTAAATTCTGTAATTTTTCTCATGTTAGTTTATAGTTTTTACCCGACTACAGCGAAGCTAAAGAAGAGCTATGATCTTGACAGGCTATGTATGTATGTATGTATGTTGTATGTATGTATATATTTAGGTTTATTTGTTCATCATAACTCCTGAATTACTTATTAGACCTGGACAAATGAGATATCATTAGAAGCGTCTTGGCCGTCCGCTGGTTATAGGCTATATGACGTATCACTGAATCTAATGTAGCGCCCTCTAGCGGTCATAAAGTACTGTTATAAAAAAAAACTTGAGATAAATATACCGTGTTTAGTATCATCTCAAAGGGCTTAATTAGCACATTGTATATACGTTTTTAGCCGTTGCTTGCCCCAAAATTATATAAATAAAAAAATAAGTTTAAAAGTAAAACCCGACTACTGAAAAATCACGCTTTAAAAAGTACTAAACAAGAAAATATCAAGGATAGCCGTGGTCGTATGACTCTTTTCCGTAGAATGTATTGTTTTGTTAGACTAAGTTTGAATTTTTCAGTAGTCAGTTCAGTAGTTTTAACCTTTTTTTTTTATACCACTTAGGTGGCACACAAGCGCACGGCCCACCTGATCGGAAGTGGTTACCGTGGCCTATGGACGTGTGTAACACCAGAGAAGCCACACTCGCGCTGCCGACCCTGTAAGCACAGTTTCTGTGCCGTCAGTGTAGAGGACAAAGCAGGACAAGCTTTAGTCATCCTACTGACACCACAAATTCTCCAGTGAGCTCTGGCTACTTACCTTATTTTTTTATTAGTTTTTGAAGAAAAATTTTTTTACGTATATTTTTTTAATTTTTTAGTGACTGTAGGTTTTAATTTTTTTAAATTTTGTGTCAGGCAGTCCAGCATGCCGACCATAATTTTAACGAATAATATAATAACCTTAATAACTTAAACGATACGTTAATGCTATATATCATGAAGAAACTCTGTTATCTGCCTTCGTAGTTCAAGACTTAGTATTATAGCACGCCCTTGACCATCGCAATGTCGCCTACCTACCGTGTCACAGGACCATTACAAAACTAGCTAATAAAGCAATCATTTCCCATTTCCTACATGATTTTGACGAGTTCTCAGGTGTGTCTCTGTAGTCCAAGATCTACCCATGATATGGAACTACCTGTGAGTTATACAAAACTCAATACAAAAAGAATTTTTGAAATCCGTTCATAAACAACGGAAATATTAAAGAAAAGAAGTCGGTTAAAATATAAATTTCTGAACACGTACATACCTAAATGTTTATAAAATTAAAACTACTGGTCCAAACTATATGAAAAAATTATGGAATCAAATGGCAACTATTTTGCTTCGAACTAAAAAAGAATCGGATCATAAATCGCAGAGTAATGGCTGTACATAGGTATACAAAAAAAAAAAACTAATCGAGTTGAGAACGTCCTCGATTTTGAAAGTCGATTAAAATATAAATTATTTGTTTTTTATCTTTACTTATAACCGCGGTAGCCTAGTGGTATGGGTAATGGACTGTTGAGACGAGGTCTTAGGTTCGATCCCAGGTTTTACCATGGCACACACCAATGACTTTTAAAAGTTATGTGTGTACTTACCTCAGGTTTATAAGTGCCCGGTTAATGGCAATAGGCTCGCCATTGGGACTAAACATAAACTGGCGAAATGTGGGTGCTAGCACCTCTGCCTACCCTTTCGGGGATATACGGTTGAGTTTATGTTATGCTATGTAATTTTAATGTATAATGAATTATAATAAAACTATTGGTTCTTTTTTGGTATTGAGTTGCCATCTTGGCACGCCACGGCACACCGCTACTCACGTGGAGGGCCCGAGCATAGGCATGGCTTTTCGAGAATACTTACTATGCCCCTATTAATTAATTAAATAATTAATAACTAGCCCGGCTTCGCCTGTTCTGCTTCGCCTACTTGGAAACATAACCGTAATTTTTTGTTTTCAAATAATGTATGGGAATCTGCCGGATTTGTTGATATTTGTGATCACTGCTCCGGTCCTTTGAGTTGTAGCGTGATAATATTTAGCCTATAACCGTCTTCGATAAATTAACTATTCAATACAAAAATATTTTTTCTATTCGAACTAGTAGTTCTGGAGATTACTACATTCAACCAACCAAACAAACTCTTCAGCTAAGTATATAATTATTGATTGATTTATATTTATTTAGAAATATAATTTACTCATTTTTATTTTTTAATAATATTTCTTTTTAATTATAATAATTAAAACTTACCTAGTGTTTATATTAATGAAAAAACTGGCACAATCAACAATCAAACACTTTTAAAATAAACGTTGTTTATTTAAATATACACAAAAATAAAACATGAAAATAAAAACCTAAAACGGACAAGACACACACGCTTGTCAAAGGCGGACTCGTTTATGCTTTGATTTTAGAAAAGACCGGAGTATTAAGTAGGGACGTGCTCATAATATCGAATGAAAACTGTCGATGATTCATTTTTAGTTGTCTTACAGCGTCAGACAAGATTATTATTTATTAAGAAAGAGAAAGAAAGAAAGAAAACAAATGTATTAAGGTTACGCACACATTGACATAAATTACAGTACTTAACTATATGCATGTACATATAAATTTATATGTGCGACACTCAAAAGGTCGCCATCTTAGCATAGATACTGCACAAACTATAAACTATTAATAAACTAGCTAATGCCTGCGGTACTGCCCGCGTGATATCAGCTATCGCGACTTTTGGTAATGACTCCGGACTGGCGTAATTACGGTCAATCATGCGGTAGTTTTTAAGTCTGCCGAAAACCTTTTTAATAAATTCGTTCAGCCGCGTGGTTCCCGACAGAGCAGAATTTGGACCACCCCATCTCTTGAATGGATTACTTAAATCAATGTTTTTATCGATAGCGGTGATACTTAGTCATCAGTTGTCCTTTGCAATATTGACTTGACTCTTTAGCGAGTTATCGTGATTTTATTTGAATTGTTAATTGTTATCCAATGACAGCTTTGTATTGGTAACTAGTCGACCCGCCTGTGGCAAATTTGGGAACCCCGTACCAGAGCCTGTAATTTTTAGTTTTCAAAATGTATGGCAATCTGCCGGATTTGTTGACATTTATGATCACTGCTCCACTCCATTTAGTAGTAGCGTGATGATTTATGGCCTATAACCTTCAACGATAAACGGTCCATTAAACACAAAACGATTTTGTAGTATTTCCTGAGATTAGCATCAAACATCAACTATTCCGCTTTATAATGTAACCTATAGATTTTAGATTTAACAAAAATTGTATCATGGTTACTGGGTGAAATAGTGGACGCTGATAGTGGAGTAGGTCTTCAATCTATAAGCCGCGCAGCGGACTATGGAGCGAGCTATGTTTGGAGTCTCTTTAAAGGATAAAATTCTTACAAGGTCGCCCGAAAAAGAATCAAACTTACTGTCATAGACACCAGAATAGTCTGTCGCAGGATCGATGATCGTTGGAGCCAGCGATTCCTAGGGTGAGACAGAGAGACTGACGAAACACGAGGTGACTGGGACAGGCTGGATCGAGAGCAATAGTGCACATTGGGAGAGGCCTATGTCCAGCAGTGAGTTGCAACAAGCTCATTGATACTGGTTGAGGCGAGAATGAATAGATATGTATTGATTTTAGAATTTGAAACAAGTTGAAGAAAAACAAGTAAGATCAATAAAATCATGTTGTGTACTTTGTCCTTTTTATAACCTTTGAGAATGCCGTAGTAAGGCGAAACCGGTCAGGTGAAAAATATGTATATATGTATGTATGTATGTGGTGAGGAATGAACTTTGGTCGGTACTGTCTATGTATGGGGTGAGCAGCAACCTTATTCGAGCTGTGAAGTCTCTCTATGAGGACTCCAGAGCTTGCGTGAGGATACATGGGTCATACACTGAATGGTTTAGTATCCAAAAGGGAGTTAGACAGGGATGTGTAGCGTCACCATGGCTGTTTAACTTATTCATGGACAGTTGTTTGCAAGATTTGAAAGATAAAGAATGTGGTTTAAGAATGAAGAATTTACTCGTCAAATGTCTTCTTTATGCTGATGATCAGGTTTTACTTGCGTCATCGGCAGATGAGTTGCAGGAGATGGTAACAACTATGCATGAAGCTTTTGAGAGGAAAGGAATGAAAGTGAATGTTAGTAAGACAAAAGTTATGGTTTTTGAAAGAGATGAATGCGTGACAGAGTGTAGGATTTGTATAGATGGAGAAAAAGTGGAACAAGTGAATGAGTTCATATATTTGGGAACATTGTTTACGAGAGATGGAAAGCATGAAGAAGATGTTGAAAGGAGAGTGATGGCTGGAAATAGAGTGAATGGGGCACTACACAACTTTATGAGCAGCCGGAAAGTGTCCGAAAAGGCACGACTGGCTGTACATGGAGGAGTATTGGTGCCGACTCTTATGTATGGTAGTGAAAGTTGGGTGTGACAGAAAAAGCATCAGAGTAGAGTGAATGCAGTAGAAATGCGTGCGTTGCGAAGTATGTGTGGCTTGACCTTGAAAGATAGAGTGAGAAATAGCGTGATAAGAGAACGATGTGGAGTGATAGAAGATGTAGTGATGAGAATTGAGAGAGGAATGTTGAGATGTTTTGGTCATGTTGAGAGAATGAATGAAAGAAGACTAACGAAACAGGTGTATGAGGCGAATGTGGATGGTACCGTCGGAATGGGAAGACCTAGGCGCACATGCCTGGACCAAATCGGGGAAGTTTTAGAAAAGGGGCAGGTCAGGAGTACTCTAAACCGACGAGCATGCATGAAGAATGTAATGAGAGTGAATGAAGCGAGAGTAGTATGTCAGGATCGTAGCAAATGGAGATCCGTGTTCTCTGCCTACCCCTATGGGAGAGAGGCGTGATTTTATGTATGTATGTATGTATGTATGTACTCAATATGTGAAGCAGGTTCCACCAAGCGCCATCAATCTATAGTATTAACAATCAATCAAATCAATTAATTATGCTAGCGCAGTCTGCAGCCGAAAAATAGGGTTTTCCCAAGGTTGGAAGGGTTCGTTGCGACACTGGCCAGACGGCCCTACAGAATATCGCGGCCATAATAACCTCGTAGGGTAGCCAGAGCTCACAGGAAAGCTTTTATACTCTCAGTAGGAAGACCAAAAATTTTTTTTTTTTTTTTAATATAGGACACGCCAACTTGACCTCACCTCGCCTGATGGTAAGCTAAAGGCAAAGTCTCAGGAAAGAGGGTCACCATTACAGACACTAAGTGCTACAATGGTGGCACTCAGCTTGGCGGCCTCATCAGATGCTTTTTCACGCCCCGCTTAAAGGCCCCGGGACTGTAGGAAGAAGGAAACACGTGTGCTGGTAATGAATTCCAGGTCTTGCTTGTCCAGCTGTGTCTTTTACATTAACGGCACAGAAACTATTGTGCTTACAAGGTTGGCAGCGCGAGTGTGACTCCATTGGTGTTACACACGACCATAGGCCACGGTAACCACATTCCATCAGGTGGGCCTGGTGCTTGTCTGCCAACCAAGTGGTATAAAAAAGACGGGTTGATACAGATTTTTATTTCGAGTTCCTTCTCTTGCAGTGATATCACATGAGTATGGGACGACATCCTTCGGATGAGATGGGGTAGTGATACTTGTATTCCATCTCCGTGGCGTAGCGGTAGAGCATTCGACTGCTATGCAGGGGGTGCGGGTTCGATTCCCGCTCAGTGCAAATATTTGTATGCATGAATATGTATATTTGCGTTGGTCTGGGTGTTTCTATGTATAATATGTATGTATTTACAAAAAAAAAAGTATCTAAGTATGTTTATCCGCATTCTAGATCCCATAACACAAGCTAGTTAAGTTATGCTTACCATGGGTCTAGATAGCGTTGTGTAGAATGTCGTGGAATATTTATTATTATTATTTTCTCCGTCAATTCGTCGTTAATAAGAATAACTTTGACAAATAAAAATTGAATATGAGACATCTTCGATAGAAATATCGATATTTTTATCAATCACTTGACACATCACTATTACTTATATCTTTTATATTTCAATAATTGATTACATCACACGTCTATTTTAAACTAACTAATATAATTTTCCAAGAGGTCGGCCATTGTTAACCTAAGGGATAAGATCTAGGTCTAAGCCAGTATGTCAAGGTGTCATAATAATAGCCAATAGGGCGCTGATAATAGTCTTCAATAACACTACAGGGCCAAGATGACCACAGTTAAGAAAATATGACAAAATTCAGCTAAAGCGGCCGGTTGCACAGACCCGGCAATTAGGCTAGCTAGTATAGGCACTATGGAGGTTTATGGGTCAATCTTTGGTTGTTAGTACCTGGAATAAGATACGAGTGCCTAGTACGAACATTTTCGCACATTCATTGGTGACGAGTAAATTAGCAGAAAAAGGCACACGGCCCACTCGAAAGACAGTAGTTGGAGTGACTTTTTTATACCACTTCATTGGCAGACAAGCACACGGCCCATCTGATGGAAAGTGGTTACCATTGTCTATGGACGTGTGCATCACCAAGGGATTCACACTCGAGCTGCCAACCCTGTAATCACACGAGTTTCTGTGCCGTCAGTGTTAAAGACAAATCAGGACAAGCTTTTGGTCTTCCCACTGACTGTACAAAAATTCTCCAGTGAGCTTTGTCGATAACACGAGGTTATTATGGCCGCGGTATTCTGTAGAGCGGAGGTACTGCCCAAGTGGGACTGCTCAAGTCGGACCTATGGACGTGTGCTACACTATGGGCGTCACACTCACGCTGCCGATCCTAAAGTACCTTCTAATATTTGTAGTCGCTTGCAAAAGTAGCTAAACACATATGGAAATCATGTGACCGGTGTAACATAAATACCAGACACAAAAACAATCTTGTAGTCTGTGGTAGTCGACTTGAAAAAATGAGTTATTCATACCAGGGCAACTGTATACGTTTTTTTAACAAGCTCCCTAATGAAATTAGCGATTTACCTGTGTATAAATTTAAAAATATCGTTAAATGTAAATTGTGTTAGAAAGGTTATTATAAAATCCAAGAATACTTGGATGATAAACAAGCTTGGAAATGAGCTGTTCGCTCAACTATGCTACTCAAGTAAATTATTGTATTTAGATTAAGTAGACTAAGTGTATGTTTGTAAATGGACAAAAAAAAAGAGAAATGCCCGCTGAGTTTCTTGCCGGAGTCTTCTCAGGTCGGGGCCGCGTTTCGAACTGGTGTGGTCCATTTACTAAACTGATATTCATGTTCCTCTTTTGTTAAAAAATTGAATTATTTTTGACTTTGACTTTGTTATGCAAATCACTGTTAACTCGTCACCGGTGGATGAGAGAAAAGAATGACACTAGGTACTCAGAGGACTGGCCCAAGGACTCACGCGACATGACATAGCAAGTCAGAGGGGAAGTTGAGCTATGTCACAGATAAAATAATACTATTGTGTTATATCCTTAATGCAGTGATTCAGTACACGGTAGGACTGTGGAAGTGCAATTCCCTTCTGTGGTTGAATCATCATTACCACATTCTTCGAGCCTGTGATAGTAGACTTAAAGAAATTAGTCACTCTTTCCAGGGCAACTGTGTGCGCTTTTTTAACAAGCTGCCTAATGAAATTAGGGATTTACCTGTGAATAAATTTAAAAGTTAGCCGCGTGGTTCCCGCAGAGTAGATTTTGGGCCACCCCATCCCCATCGTACAAGGCGACTACGGGATAGGGCTGTTTAACATCAGACAGATATATACAGCCCAGAATCAGCCTCAGATGCATGGCTCGAGTCAACAATAGTGCCCGGAAGACGGCAATAGGCTCATCCCCTATTACGTGGGACTGAATTCAATGATTGGTGAAATGTGGGTTTTAATTCACCTCTGCCTAACCCTCCGGGGATAAAGGTGTGATTATAATATGTATGTATAAGTATAAAAATAATGTAGGTAGTAAAGAGTAAATTGTGCCAGAAAGGCTATTATAAACTCGAAGAATACCTGCTTAGATGATTAGTACATGTTTTATAAATATACCAAAAAAAACACGCTGAGTTTCTTGCCGGGGTCTTCTCAGGTCTGAGCAGCGTCGAACCGGTGGTCCATTTGCTAAACTAGTCTTTCATATTTCTTTTTATTTTGACGTTTTGTAAGTGTCGATTTAATGGTCTATGCATACTAAATGATTATTGACTTTGATTTTGATCTTTTTCCCAACGCAGTTGGAGTCGGTTTTCTAGTCTAAGATGCGGTTAGACTTCGAGCCCACCATCTGATCTCCACAAAGAATTGGCGATATAAAAGTTCTGTAGATAGAATGGTCGGACTTTTGAGAGCTGCAACTGCCACAGATTCTAATTTCTATATGTTATTTGTTCTTTGCGAATATGGGTTACCTACATAATGTGTTACATCCAGTAGGTAAGTTTCGCCATATTCCACCATAATAGGCATGCAATTCTAATGGCTAAATTAGGAACAAAATACTAAACAATAATCTTATATCATACTCATGTCATACCGTCAAATAATTTATATTTATACATTCCAGAATACAAATCAAAATGTTGTGGTACCTGCGGCTACATACAAACCAAAATTAACGAAGTCATTATGTACTATACCTTAATAATATAAATATATTGTATCTTAATTATTATTGTATTATACGTTTGTAATGTCAATATAGATTTTAGCCACATATGCTGCTTTGTCTTCTACTGACGGCACAGAAACTCTGTACTTACAGGGTTGGCAGCGCGACTGTGACTCCTCTAGTGTTACAGACGCCCATAGGTCACGGTAACCACTTTCCATCAGGTGGGCCGTGTGCTTGTCTGCTAAGTGGTATAAAAAAAATAAAAAATAAATAACACATGGCGAAACGGTACATAGCGAAACGAAAAGGTTAAAAATATCGAGAATATGCGGGTAGATCAAGAACCTACTACCTCACGGACTCGAAGACGGCGGACGTGCACCACTGAGCCGGTCAGCCTGTGACCAGGGCCGGTGTTACCTGGTCGAAACGTCAGGCAAATCAAAGGTATGTCTGTACTTATACCATGATCGCGTTAATTCCTGTAAACATTATTGTTTATCATTTAACGCGAAAGTTTAAAAGTTAAATCAAATCAAATCATATTTGTTTATTTGCAAGAATATGGTACAAAAGGTGTTTACAATATTATGTTATATTACTACATATCCTGCCACATGCGGCGTGAAAATTATCATTTCTTTCTGTGTTATATAATACTAGTGTTATATGTATTTAATCTTTTACATAAATTCAAATTTCAACAATACGTTAAACTTTTACATTAATTAAGCTACAAAACACGTCAAAAATGGCAAGGTATAACATATTTATGACATATTTACGATTATACGAAATTATGAAACATATTTATGAATATAAATATTTGCACTAAGCGAGAATCAAACCTGCGTATCCTGTGTAGCAGTCGCGTTCATTACTACCTCACCACAAGAGAAGCAGACGTTAGTGACGCTATCTTGCATTTTCTACATAGGTAATCCAGACTTTAGGTAAATATTTTTTTCCTTGAAGCAAATTTTATTGTCGTTTTTACCCAAGGAAATATTGAAGTAAAGAAATCGCCATTAACCTAGTTAGGTAACGCGCGGGTTTCCCTGCGAGTGGCCGCGGATTGAATAACCCTTTTTATACCTACACGTTGATGTGTGCATTGTGTAATGCACCGACCTTTTATTGGTCTAATACACCCCGGCATTTGAGACGGTGTGTGTTTTTAGGCGGTTAAAGTTCGATAACTGTATATCTAGAAGTTAGGAGACGGCGGTGATCCCGTCCCCATTGAACAATCCCATGGCGAAGGCCTTACAGAATATCGTGGCCATAATAACCTCACGTTGTGTTCCCGGCGGTGAGTAGGGTAGCCAGAGCTCACTGAAGAGTTTTTGTGCTGTCAGTGGGTAGACCAAAATCTTGTCCTACTTTATCTTCTGCACTGACGGCACAAAAACTCTCTATTCTTATAGGGTCGGCAGCGCGATTGCGTCTCCCTTGGTGTTGCACACGTGCATAAGTCATAGTAACCACTTTCCATCCGAGTGGGCCGTATGCCTGTTTGCCACCTAAGTGACATAAAAATTTTATATAACCAGCGGGTGTTACATTTCAGAAGAGTAGATTTCTTGTGTTAGTTTTTTTTTAGAAGTTGCATTATAATATTGTAGTAAATAGGCGTATCTGTAATAGTATTGAAATATTGTTAATCTGCGCTTGACGCCTGAAGCACAGACCTAACTAGTTCAGGCACAGCTTAGACAATATCCCTAAGTAAAGAACTCTGTAGGGCAATTAACTGCACAAATGTCTCACCAGTTCACGTGTTTCCTTCTTCCTACAGTTCCGGGTCCTTTAATCGGGGCGTGAAAAAGCATATGATGAGGCCGTCAAGCTGAGTGTCACCATTGTCACACGGTATGTGTAAGTAATGGTGACCCTCTTTTCTGGGACTTTGCCTTCAGCTTACCATCAGGCAAGGCGAAGTCCAATTGACGTGTCCTATATAAAAAACAAACAAAATATATATTATACCTACATAGTCATACCTACCCATGCACAATGTAATAACGCACGCGAAATTAAGAACTCGTGTAAAATACTGTACAACGATTATGAAATAAATTTGATTTGCGTTGAAAAAAAAAAAGTTTTGTGATCTTAATTTTTTTTGTTTATATCGGATTTAGAACACACGATAGTGTTATCGTATGTCATAAGTAGTTAACAGATAGTTAGAGCTGGACGCAGCCTTGGCTATTTGACATGATCTAAATACAATTATAAGAATTATATTATATTATCAGTGATACAACGAACTGTGTGGCGTGTGAAGTGGCGTCACGGTATACGGCCGCTACGCAGGAGGCGCGGGTTTGATCCCCGCTCAGGGCCCAGTGCAATTATTTATATGCATGATTATGGGTATTTGCATTGGTCTGGCCGTGATTCGGAGAGCACTTTAGGCTGTCCTCCTGCTTGCTAAACGAACATCTATGGCAGAAATATCCCGTTTATTCTGATACTGATGTCAGTGACCATGATAGTTTAAATATCTATGGCGGTAGTTACGGGTTGCTAGAGCCTTAAATAGTCATACAACTGGTCTAGCTGCAATACATCGATGTCGCCATTCGATTGAGAAGGATGTGATATTGATCATGTCCTGATTTTGTCTTCTGCACTGACGGCACTGAAACTCTCCGTTCTTACAGGGTCGGTAGCACGGGTATGACACACCCCTCGGGTGTTGCACACGTGCAAAGGTCACGGTGACAAGGTAGACCGTGTGCTTGTCTGCTTAAGTTAGTCTGGTAAAGCGGACCCCAAACTCGGGCGGTGAAAGCTTCGGATGCGACTGGAATTAACGTCTTATAACGTTAATAATGAAGAAGAAAACGTCATTAATTAGTTACTTTTATAAATATATCCAAAAATATATCCACACTAACATTATAAATGCGAAAGAAACTCTGTCTGTCTGTATGTTACGCTTTCACGCCTAAACCACTGAACCGATTTCGATGAAATTTGCTATAGACGTAGATTAGAGCTTGGGAAACGACAAAGGCTGTGTTTGGTCCACACGAGCGGAGCCGCGGGCAACAGCTAGTATTATATATAAACATCTGAATTGAGAGCTTGTGATTTCGGATTTTATTTTAAACAGAAAAATATTAATAAACTAAGTTCTTTAATAAAACACTGAAAAGACATGATTGTTTTAACCGAATGGAGTTTAATGGAGGTACAATAATTTCTTAGTTAAGCGCCATCTAGTAGACGTCTTAAGTTGCATTCAAAATTAAAACTATTAGCGCCATCTAGTAAAGAATTTTAGAACTGCACTACTAATTCTCAAACTACATAATAGATGGCGCTAACCTGAGTGGTTTCAGCGCCATCTAGTAAAGAATTTTAGAACTGCACTACTAGTTCTCTAACTATCTAATAGATGGCGCAAAACTGGAGGGTTTCAGCGCCATCTAGTAAAGAATTTTAGAACTGCACTACTAGTTATCAAACTATCTAATAGATGGCGCTAAACTGAGCTGATTCAGCGCCATCTAGTAAATAAAATTTGAACTGCACTACTAGTTCTCTAACTATCTAATAGATGGCGCAAAACTGGAGGGTTTCAGCGCCATCTAGTAAATAATTTTAGAACTGCGCTACTAGTTATCAAACTATCTAATAGATGGCGCTAAACTGAGCTGATTCAGCGCCATCTAGTAGAGGATTATAGAACTGCACGGCTAGTTCTCAAACTTCCTAATAGATGTCGCAACATTAGTATCATCAATAGCTTTCACTTTATCGCTTGGAATCTGGGGTCTCCTCTTCTACCATTTCAACTTGATTTTTTTATCTAGGGAGGTGTTGGTAAATAAAAAGTATTATTTAATAAGTTAAATTTTATTGTCATTCGATAATGAATCCTACTGATATTACAAAATTAATAACTAGATTATTGCGGTCCCGTGTAAGTATATTCAATATTCAGTTTCGATCTAATCTCAATCTGTCAAATGTCACAAACGATTTCTATAAACATTGTGACGAGGGATTTTTTAAACAACGTAGGTTAAATTATTTAATTGTTAAATATTATGACGTCACAATAAATTACTTCATACAAGTTACCTTATAACTTATCGTTTTGACGTTTAGTAAAAAGTAACTAATTTGACTAATCAGTCAAATACCCAATTGTTTCTGTGCCGGCCGTTTAGAAGACAAAGTACGACAAGCTTTTGGTCTTCCCACTGACAGCTCAAAAACACTACGATGAGCTCTGGCTACCCTACTCACCGCCGGGAACACAACACGAGGTTATTATGGCCGCGGTATTCCGTAAGGCCGGTTTTCACATTTGTGAAATTGACATTATATCGAGACTGAATTTTGAATTTTACATTACGAGCATTGCCTTCTGGGGTTTATACAACTGAGGTTTATACAGCTGGGGTCTTGTTGTCATCAGTGTTATAAATATAGTAGTTAAGCTTCGTATTCTTCAGTGGCTCGTTGTAATGTGCTGTTCTTGGATACCCCTCGCAGACTGAGCCCCTGATGAGATCCGACACTTTGGCTCTGAAATAAGAAGTTAAAATCTAAATTGTTTGTTGTAAGTGGACTCTGGGCTCCGAGAAAGGCTTCAGATGCAGTCAGGTTCATCGCCCTGACGATGATGAGTAGGCACGGGTATTTTATACTAGGTACCTACCTACTGATGGTGTATTTAACATACATACACACACCAGGTGACCCGCTCCAGCTTCATATCACTTCTTCTTAATTTCGAAATCTGCTAGATTTGTTGACATTTATGATCACTCCTCCGCTCCCTTAAGTAATATCGTAACGATATATATATAGCCTAAATCTTTCGTCGATAAACGGGTTATTCAACATATAAATTACTTTTCAATTCGAACCAGTAGTTTTTGAGATTAGCGCGTTCAAAAAAACAACAAACAAACTCTTCAGCTTTATAATCTTAAGTATAGATTATAATCATGCATGTAACTTCCCGAAGGGGTAGGCTGAGGGTTGAGTAGTCTCTGGCACATCTCTCGCACCACGGTTGTCCCAGCGCCTTCCAAGGCTCCCTTGGGAGTGGGACTACGGTGACCCCATCTTTCCCCAAGCATAGGACTGTACTTACCCTAGTACGAAGAAGTTGTTCTTTGTCGTATTCAACTTGGAGAATATAAACTGGTGCATTTGATTCACCAACATGTAGACCTCGTCGCCATATATCTTTATATCTGAAACAATCAATCCATTTTTCATTTTTTATATTTCAACTTAGGTGGGAGACAAGCACACGGCAAACCTAATGGGAAGTGGTTACCGTGGCCTATGGACGTATGCAACACCAGGGGTGTCACACTCGCGCTGCCGACCACGATGAAACCTTCTGATGGCCCTCTTGAAGAACCCCATATTGTAGGTGCTTAGGAAAACCGCAGCAGGGTCATTCTATTATTTCATTTCATTATAAAAAACTGAAAAGCCCGTCTGCTGTCTATAAGATCGGAACAAGTTTGTTAGCAGGCGGTACCCATAATGCATACACCCAAAATGAATGGGTACCTACTTTATAGGGATCCGTTCCACAAATGAAAAAAAGAACGGAATCCTTATCCAGGATCTCTTCGGTGTCCGTCTGTCTGTCAAGACCTTTTTCTCAACCATCAAGTTGAAATTGATACCATTTGGTCAAGTGTGCAACCTCTTACAGCTGTGAAAATTCACACGTCTCAACGGTCAACGCAATACAAAGTCCATCAATCTCAATTTCATCAATCTATTCATCATCAATTTATTTTCTACGGAACCCTCAGAGTGCGAGTTCGACTCGCACTTGATTGATTTTTTAATTTAATTTAAGTCGAAGAATAGCACACGGCCCACCTGATGGGAAGTGGTATCGTGGCCTATAGACGTATGCAATAGCAGGAGGTAGCTCATGACGGTATTTCTGTCCAATTGAGCAGTCCGACTGGGGAAGTACCTCTGCCCTACGGAATACCGCGGCCATAATAGCCTCGTGTTGTGTTCCCCGAGGTGAGTAGGGCAGCCAGAGTTCACTGGAGAGTTTTTGTGCTGTCAGTGGGAAGACCAAAAGCTAGTCCTGCTTTGTCTTTTACACTGATGGCATAGAAACTCTCGTGCTTACAGGGTTGGCAGCGTGAGTGTGACTCCCTTGGTGTTGCACACGTCCATAGGCCACGTTAACCACTTTCCATCAGGTGGGCCGTGTGCTAGTCTGCCAACCAAGTGGTATAAAAAAAGGGCACTACCCTCGTGCAGTCGACCCTGAAGAAACCTTCTAATGCCCTTCTTGAAGAACCCCACATTGTAGTCCCTTGGACAAACCACAGCAGGGAGTTCATTCCACAGCTTGAAAGTGCGTGGGATGAAGATTTGGTTCTTTCATACCACATAGTGCGCAATGTTTCCGGTTGCAATGTGTGGGGATGAATTCCCTGCCTATGGCGAGCAGAGCGATGATAGAATGTAGCTGTGGGCATCATGTCAGACAATTCATCTGAGCACAAACCATTGGTATTATTCTCCGAGCCTTTTTCGGGGTCGGCCTTCTAGTCTAATTAAGATACGGCTGAACTACGATATTATTTGTGAAGCAACTGCCAGATGACCCCACAACCCATCACAATGAGCACAGACCATTGTAAAGGCGAGGAGAGGGCCAGATCGAGAGAGATGGCTCTTGGTCGGCCGGGGTGCGAGAGATATGCCTGTCAACCTCACCTTCGGCAACCTAAACGACCCACAGCTGGCGTGCGTTTTAGTCGGTTGCAGTCCGACATGACCTCTCCCACCAGCTACGGTGGGGAGGGGATTTTCCGAACGTAACAAAGACGATTGTAAAGGCAATGGAAGCTACTAACCTGAAATGTACCCCAGCCATCGACGATGTTCGGCTACCAGTGCAGTGTTCTTCGGCGTGAGAGGCTGGTCCACGTTCCAGCAGAGTATCCCATCTCTGGCTATGTTAGCGAAGAGTAGTGTCCTGGTGGGGCTGTGGTACACGTGGGCCGCGCTTTGAGACCGCGGGCCTCGGTCTCCTACCAGCTGTGGAACGAGGACCAGTTTGAAAACTATTAACAATCAATATTATACTGAGAGTGAAGAGATCGGATCTAGTTTGAGAACAGGCTGTACCCATTAATTTTCTTTCTGTTTAAGATTTGTTCGTTTCAATCTTTTCAGCATTAGTAGGGTTCTTTTATTTACAATAATTTATGTTATTTTATGGTTTTTAGTTAACACATATCTTCTTTAATATAAAAATGAATTGCTGAATTTGTTGCGCAAATTTCAAGAGCAGCTGAATCGATTTCGCTAATTATGTTTTTAGAATATTCCTCCAAGTACGAGGTGCCTAAAAAAGTCTAAAGACAACACTTTTTTATATACTCTCATACAAAAGATTTGTATTAATACTTAAAAGTCAATTTGCACTTATTAAAGTGTGCACTTAAACTTCATGGTATGGTATTAACCATACCATGAAGTTTAAGTGTTAGTGGAGAGGTTCCGGTAAGGAAAAACAATTCTGTCAGTCAGTCTGTCTGTATATTACGCTTTAATGTCTAAACTGCGGAACCGATATTGATGAAATATAGTATAGGAGTAGATTAGACCTTGAGAAAGGACATAGGGTATGTTTTATCGCGATAACCAACATCAACGCGTGCGGAGGCGCGGACAATAACTAGTATTTAAATATTTTTGTAATAGCCTTCTAATTTCCTTCGTTTTGATATCCTACGCAATATATTTGAGCGAAAATATTTTTTAGCAACATACATTTTGACACCAAAAATCCACCATATAACTTTTGTTCACATTTTATGTAGGTACCTACTCTAGAACACTTAGAATAAGAATACCTTTCATTTGACACATCAATCATTTAGATCCGTTCAGTGGTTCAGGAGATATGAGGTAATAAAGAATATAACAAGCATACATTCACACATACACACAAGGTACGCGCGAAAAACGTAACCCTTCTTGGCAGTCGGGTGAAAAGAAGGTATACCTTAAAGTGTCTTCCAAAGTCTCCATTCTTGTTTTTCAAGACATCCGTGCTTATGGAGTACTCCTTGGTGGATATGAAGGGGTGGTAGTATGCTGTTCTGACGCCCCTCGCGTCAGGGTCGGAGAGAGCCACACTGAAGACACCGTCTCTCCAATTTATGTTATAGCCTGAAATATAAATTAGTAATCACCGTTTATAATGTATGCCCACAATACGAGTAGTGATGGAGAAATAATACAAGTATTACCACCCCATCTCATCCGAAGGGTGTCGTAAGAGGTGACTAACGGAACAATACACAGACGATATCACTGAGAGAGATGGAATACTCGAAATGGGACCTGTACTAATCCGTGTGGCTATTACGGAAACAGTAGAAATAAACTTCATCCCACGCACACTCAAACTGTGGAATAACTTCCCTGCTGCGGTTTTCCCAAGCGCCTACAATATGGGGTTCTTCAAGAGGGGCATCAGAAGGTTTCTTCATGGCCAGCAGCGCGAGTGTAACGCCCCTAGTGTTGCATACGTCCATAGGCCACGGTAACCACTTCCTATCACGTGGGTCGTGTGCTTGTCTGCCATCTAAGTGGTATAAAATAGTAGACCAAAGCCTGGGAGAGCCCTATGTCCAGCAGTGGACAGTGCAACAGGCCAATTGGTTGATTGGCTATATGTCTACTATCTATTTGTGTCCGTGCCTCGGAGAGGACGTTAGGCCGTTGTTCCAAGTTGCCATTCGAACAACTATTGCAGCAGTAACAGGTAGTTGGGTTTCTAAAAACTTAAAAAAATACCCGCTGAGTTTCTTCAAATCAAATCAAATCAAATCAAATTCATTTATTTGCTAGAACATGGTGTATAGAGGTGATATAATAACATAGTGTAGTTCGCTCATATTCTGCCATGTGATGGCGTGCAAATTTAGTACATTTGTCAATTTCTTAAATCTACATTAAATCTATAATCATTACCATTATGTATTTATTATTATTATTAATTAACATCATTATTTATGTTCAAGTGTCATTCTATAAAGGAGGTTGGGTAATTTTGGTCCAACCCCTCAACAACCTTGGATGTGATTCCAAATGAACGGTTTTGGAGTACACTTCATTTTATATTATGACGGCTAAGTCAATATCTAACGCGAACATGGTGTTTTGATACATTTTCTAAACTAAGAAATCATAAAAATTCTTAATATCGTGAACTGTAAACAGAAGCTTTTTTTTCTATTTTTTGTGTATCTGCGCGTACGCCGTCACACGTTGTCCCCTCTCTCCTACCCCTCGCCCGCCCTTGCGGTCCTAACAAAAGGATGTGAAGTCAGTCGTTGCTCGCACGTTGTTTACGCTCCTTGTTTTTGTGTTACTATCGGCTTGTTTTTCGACTTACTGACCCCGGCCCGTTTTAATTGACTTTGATGTTGCTTACCTACATGTGATTATCAGACTTCTAATAGGACACGATTTAAGAAAACGCTCTTGGTGAATGTTGACTGGTGAATAGTGTAATGGCAGATAGCCGCTGTGTAATATGTCTGCGCTTGCGTGTACTACGAATAAGACGGCATTTTTTGGGAGCAGATATTCCACAAAGTCGACCTCAGTTTGCAGAATTTGTGCGACAAAATGCCTTGATCGAGGTATGGACTTATTTATATATATATTTACATTTTATATGAAAAGAATCTTAATTTTTTTAGTTGCTATTACTGTCATAAAAGATAGAAACACACTTTTATTCTGTCAGTTGCTAATCGACTACGTTTCCATATAGCGAATTGAATTTATAGCGAAAGAAAACAATATTGATACGCAAATATTTGCGTATCAATATATACACAAGCTGAATAAACAAAAATCCACACTAGGATAAAACGTACTAATTCATTAGTCAAAAGTAGTCATAACTATTCTTACAATGACATATTTCTTTGCAGGTCGTTGTTGGCAAAGGATTAATGCTACTTTTGCAGCAATGCAAAATGCAGAAGAAAACGTTCAAGAACCTGCGGCGGCTAACGTGGAACCTGCGGCGGAGAACGTTTCTGTTGAACTTTTTCATTCACCTGAGTATATTAGAGCACCAAACACAGCAAATCATTGCATATTTAATTACTGTCCCAACATTGAACGAAAAAGAATACCCACCACGATTAGGGTATATGTTCTACGTACACAGCGTTTGTATATTCCGAATAGTGCAAGAGTCTGTCAAGAGCATTTGGAAAGTAACATGTGGGTTTCGTTACTTGAGCACTGTAACGTGTCGCACGATTTTTGCGTTGATTTTTTCACAGATATGACAACATCATTATTTATGTTCAAGTGTCATTCTATAAAGGAGGTTGGGTAATTTTGGTCCAACCCCTCAACAACCTTGGATGTGATTCCAAATGAACGGTTTTGGAGTACACTTCATTTTATATTATGACGGCTAAGTCAATATCTAACGCGAACATGGTGTTTTGATACATTTTCTAAACTAAGAAATCATAAAAATTCTTAATATCGTGAACTGTAAACAGAAGCTTTTTTTTCTATTTTTTGTGTATCTGCGCGTACGCCGTCACACGTTGTCCCCTCTCTCCTACCCCTCGCCCGCCCTTGCGGTCCTAACAAAAGGATGTGAAGTCAGTCGTTGCTCGCACGTTGTTTACGCTCCTTGTTTTTGTGTTACTATCGGCTTGTTTTTCGACTTACTGACCCCGGCCCGTTTTAATTGACTTTGATGTTGCTTACCTACATGTGATTATCAGACTTCTAATAGGACACGATTTAAGAAAACGCTCTTGGTGAATGTTGACTGGTGAATAGTGTAATGGCAGATAGCCGCTGTGTAATATGTCTGCGCTTGCGTGTACTACGAATAAGACGGCATTTTTTGGGAGCAGATATTCCACAAAGTCGACCTCAGTTTGCAGAATTTGTGCGACAAAATGCCTTGATCGAGGTATGGACTTATTTATATATATATTTACATTTTATATGAAAAGAATCTTAATTTTTTTAGTTGCTATTACTGTCATAAAAGATAGAAACACACTTTTATTCTGTCAGTTGCTAATCGACTACGTTTCCATATAGCGAATTGAATTTATAGCGAAAGAAAACAATATTGATACGCAAATATTTGCGTATCAATATATACACAAGCTGAATAAACAAAAATCCACACTAGGATAAAACGTACTAATTCATTAGTCAAAAGTAGTCATAACTATTCTTACAATGACATATTTCTTTGCAGGTCGTTGTTGGCAAAGGATTAATGCTACTTTTGCAGCAATGCAAAATGCAGAAGAAAACGTTCAAGAACCTGCGGCGGCTAACGTGGAACCTGCGGCGGAGAACGTTTCTGTTGAACTTTTTCATTCACCTGAGTATATTAGAGCACCAAACACAGCAAATCATTGCATATTTAATTACTGTCCCAACATTGAACGAAAAAGAATACCCACCACGATTAGGGTATATGTTCTACGTACACAGCGTTTGTATATTCCGAATAGTGCAAGAGTCTGTCAAGAGCATTTGGAAAGTAACATGTGGGTTTCGTTACTTGAGCACTGTAACGTGTCGCACGATTTTTGCGTTGATTTTTTCACAGATATGACAAATATGTTAATATCGGCTCTTAATCAAGGAACTAGGATCGAATTTGAGTTACTGGGATCGCTAAGTAACAATGACATGGTTTTTTGGACTGGACTCACTATTGAGCAATTTGATGTGCTTTTACAAGGAACTCCTTCTCTGGCACCAGAGACTAACTATCCTCGTACTATAATTGGCGTATATTTATCGAAACTGCGTACAGGTGAGTCTAATGAAAGACTATCGAGCCTGTTTAATATGTCACGCAGAACCCTCGAAAGGAAACTGGCACTAGCCAGACAACATTTAACGGCCGATTTTGTTAGTACTCATTTAGGCATGGACAATATTTCGAGAAGGAATATGTTGGACAGGAATTTGTTTTTACCCAGGAGTATTTTTGGTAATGACAGCAATACAAAAGCTATAATCATCTGTGATGGAACATATGTCTACATTGAAAAAAGTAGCAACTTTCTCTTTCAAAGGTTGACATACAGTCACCACAAGTTTCAAAACTTGTTGAAACCCTTTTTAATTGTTTGCAGTGACGGTTATATAATAGATGTCCTTGGTCCATACCCCGCAACAACTAGTGATGCAACGATTATTAGCAACTTGTGTGCAGACGAGACTCATGCATTTCATGTGTTCTTTGAACCAAATGATGTATTCATTTTAGATAGAGGCTTCAGAGACTGCATCATTGACCTCGAATCGCTAGGATATGAAACACATTTTCCTCCCACAAAGGATAGGAATGAAAGCCAATTGACGACAGAGCAGGCCAATAAATCTAGATTAGTCACTATCATTCGTTGGGTGGTGGAAGTAGTTAATGGCAAGTTTAAGAACAGGTTCAAATTGTTACGCCAAGATTATTTTAATAGAGCATTGCCTCACATGTTTGTTGATTTTAAAATTGCAGCTGCTCTTATTAATGCATTTTATAAAGTAGCTACTGATAATAGACTTGCCCGAGATATTTTGAGCATAATAAACATAAAGATTAACTCTCCAAATCTGTTATATGATTACGTAACATTAAAAAATCTTAACAGACAACGAGTTGCGTTTGAAACAATGGATGCAAATCTTTCTCAGTTGCAAGACTTTCCCATATTAACCATTGATGATTTGATTCTCATTTCCCTTGGCTCTTATCAGCTTAAGCTTGCACGATCGTATGCTAGCGAACACTTGCGTGAAAACGGTCTCTATACAATTGAAATATATAGGCAAAATAACTTGCAAGACTTGCAGCAATGTAATATTATACAAAATAATGTATGGCTACTCAGAGGACGAGTACAATCTCGACACGTTAGGTCAAGAATATATTACACTTATACATTAATTGATCGCGATCAAGTAGGCCGAGATGCGATAATACATTATTATTGTACTTGTCTTACGGGTAGACGCACGGTAGGGAGTTGTGCCCATGTTATCTCCATTATATGGTATTTGGGACTGGGTAGACGGGAAGGATTTCATAGACCCGCACTACATTTAGATGAGATTTTTGTTGATCTTTAAAATATTTTTATGCATGTAAGACAACCATTATTTAAAGGAGATAATATGCGGCTTCAACTGTAGTTCTTAAAGTACCTACTAAATCATTTTGTAGAATACAAAACTGTTAATAAATGTACAATGTAATATTTGTTGTTTTTTTTTATATAAAAAGATATACCCATTTGCTTTGGTGCAAAAATACGGAACCCTAAAATGATGTAATATAATACGGAACCCTAAAAATGATGTAATATACAGGTAATCTCGTAAACATTACCTCTAAGTACCACGCGAAACTATGATCAATTGCGACCATTTTTATTAAAATAATGTAATAAGGTTAGGTTTTAAACACCATGTTCGCGCTCAATTTCGGCTTGATGTTGTAGTATTAAATATTCCTACTCTTCAATACTTTCATTTAGCATAGGTTTTAACGCTGTTGGTATATTGGACCAGGGTCCATACATTTTTGCCCATGGTCCTTTGTCATTTAAATATTCATGTACGTCATAATAATTTTTATTTAATAACATTTCAAACAGTGTCCTTTTAAATAATCTTACAGGTAGTTCAGCAACATTGTTCGGCAAATGATTATATATTTTTACACACATACAATACACATTTTTCTTAAATAACTCTAGCCTTATCAAAGGTAAATGGTGGCGCTTGGCAGCGTGCGGTAATGGACTGTATTGCGGGAAGTAGCTAACTGTTCTATTGACGCTTTACACACAAAAGACAGGTGGCCGGGCTGCCGCGGATTCGATCCAGGCAGTGAATGCAGCCCGAGAAATTAGGAGAGGATGCACTAACCTTCACGACACACGTGTTTTCATCGCAGCCGGTACACGGATCTTCTCTTCCTTGCTCAGGAGCTGCCGTCAGCATCACTAGATCGCTTGAGGAACACACGAGAGGCACAATCCGATCGGTAAAGGTCTATGAAGCGGTAAAAATGTAACAAATATTATACATTTCTGAGAGACGCGAGCGCGGTCCGTCCGTCTTTACGCTGGCTAGTTCAAAGCGAGACTGAGTGTCTATATTTCACAAATGGCGGACGGAAGCCATATCTATGATTAGTGCGGGAGAGGAGACGGGTATAAAAGGAGTGTGTTTCCGTGTCAAAATACAGTTTCTACACCGGCGCAACCATTCCCCCCGGCTTGAAGGGTTACCTTCGAAACGACAAATGCGAAACAAATCTAAAGTCTAATCTAAATCTAGGTTTGGGAAATAACAACTAAAATATAAACCTAGATTGGAGCTCGTGCCTACTGCTGGCTAGGCAGCGGGCAGAGGCGAACAAACAACAAAACGCAACAGTCTCGACCAAGACGAGACGCGATTAGCCAACAACAAAATAAGGGTCTCTTCACGTGGGACCGATACAACAAGCGAGTGCTTCTTCTCCTCGGGTGGTTCGGAAACCGTAGTGGGATTGAATTGACTAACTGGCCACCCATCTAACGCGGCATGAATCCAGGACGGTCCACTAAACCATAACGGGTGATCTAAAATTTGCGAAGGAAGCAATCCACGAGAGAGACAATCGGCTGGGTTGTCGGTGCCAGCAACGTGAAAGAGATTATGTGGCGCCAATTCAGATTGAATTTTTGCCACTCTATTAGCGACGAATGTGTCCCAACGATGGGGCGAAGAGTGGGCCCAACACAAAGCGACTGTTGAGTCCTAAAAGCTAAAAATTACTAATATTAATGCGAAAATTTACAATTATGTCATTAAGCGACACGGAAGTGCTAGTCTTAGCACTGCCATCCAAAACTACACGGAGTTTTAGTAGTAAGCTTATCTTCTCTAACAACTCCGCGGTGCGGGATAATGTACGAAGGCTGGGTCCCGCCAGTGTCCGCAGGCGCAGGTGAGATGTAACCTCTATCTAAATATTCGTTAACAACCTCATCATAGGCCCGCTTCGACTTTGGGGACGCCTGCATCTTTCGTTCCAAACAAAGAAAGCGTTTTTCAGCGGATACACGGGAGCCACCGAGCGAAAACTTGCGGATGGTAGACTCCAGTGGCGGCTCGACGGTGCAACAGAACGAAGCAGTCGAGTGACTAAAACTATCCATAGAAGCGGGTGCGGAACCAATTATAACAAAACCAAGAACTGTTTCCAGTGCGTGCGGAGCGGGGTACGTCGGTCCCCCTTGAACCTTACGTGATAACTGGAGGTGCGGGAGAATCGAAGCGCCGATCAATATATCGACGACTCCAGGAACAGCGTAAGTCTCATCTGCTAAAGGCAAGTCTTTAAATTTCGTTAATAAAGACGTGTCAACCGGGACGGTAGGCAACTGTTCAGCTATTCTATCTATAACGAGCGAATCCATGTCAAACCAAATATTATTATTAAAACGAGATCTAAACCTTGTTTTAACGGTGCCACGAACAGCTGACTGTAAGCTTCCAAAACCCTTCACCACTGAGCGGGTTGAACGCTTATCAACATTGAAACCAAGACGCCGACAACAATCTTGAGTAATAAAATTACTTTGCGAAGCGCCATCTAACAGCGCTCGAACAATGCGCGGCTTACCTAATGCATCAACAATAACAACGCGAGCGGTCGCAAGACACACAGTAGTGAGTGCAGCACTAGCGGAGAACGAACACAAGGTGACGTCATCCGCGGCGGTCACCGGGCGGGCCGGAGCGCGCGCGAGCGCGGGCTGCGGCTGCGGCGCAGGCTGCCGTGTGTCACCGCTCGACGAGCCAACCGTGCTCACATTGGATGCGGCATTACTATTCTCAAAATGAAGCAAAGTGTGGTGTCTCGCTTGACATTTGCGACAACTATTTCTACTATTACATAAAACAACGCGGTGTTTAGTACCGAGACAATTAAAACAAAAATTATTAGCGCGAACAAATTTATAACGATCACTAGGCGACAATTTTAGAAAACCAGGACACCTGTACAGTTGCGAATGATGAGTGCTACACAAAGAGCAAACAGGTGACTGTACACGTGCTGGCGCGGTACTAACATAAGTATGAGTTGACCTCAGTGACTTCGATGACGCATCTACTTTGCGTGCAGAATCAACAACTATCTTCGCGCCTTCATGTTTCGATGAAGAGCGCTGCAATACTTTTATATGCTCGCGAACAAAACTTTCCAAGTCTTCGAACTTAGGAATTTTATTGCCGCGATGATCCGACTCAAACAAACGAATGGTTTCGGAATCTAATTTCCTTAAACCCATATACAAAAATACGAAGTCGCAGAGGTCATCAATCTTTAGGTTCTTTACGGCGCGAACAGCTGACGCGAAAGTATCTAGAAATTTCTCTAAGTTTTGATCGTTACATGCCGTAATAGATTTCAAATCAGACATCTGATCTAAATAGGCGTTAGCTACCGATCTTTTATCCTCATACTTAGCTTTCAAAGTATTTAAAATTAAATTATAATTCCCGGCACTAAACGTAATTCCAGCGCAAGCGGTTATAGCTTTACCAGTCAATTTTTCAACGAGATAATGCAATTTTTCGTGATCTGTCAACGAATCGTTCTTATCTATCGTATTCTCAAAACTATCTATAAATAGACACCAATTGCGAATGTTACCATCAAATTCGGGTATTTGAATTGGTGGCAACTTAGGTCGGTCGCGAGTGGGGTTGGGTAGGTCAGCCGGTTTCTCCAAACTCCTAGCGACGCGTTTGATACGACAATACAAATCGTCAAACGACGACAAGGCTTGATAACTCACTGAGTAATCGGGATCCAAATTCAACTCTAAAACATTGATGTCATGTACTAAGGTTTCGAAATCCGCGCGTAGACTATCTAAGTTTTCTATAGAACACAAGAACGAATCTCTGATGACCAAATCAGAGGTTTTAAGTGCATTATCATAGATCGATTGTACGCGAGAGTAAATCATTTCTTTTTTAGCGTATAAAAGTTTCAATTGAACCTTACCGGTCTTATCAACCTTTGGGGACATGTTTACAATTAAATCTCAAACTAAAGTGCGGTAAATAACAAATATGAAATGACTTAATCTTAGCGGTACAGAGCAGCGAGGCGGCGCGAGCGATAACCGTAGGTAGGTAGGTACTTATGACTGCCAGTGCAAGCTTGAACTAACGCGCATAGCAACAAGGTCGTACCTACGCGATGGTCGCTGTCTAGGTTCAACTATTATTTCAGAGATTAAGTATTGCGTAATATCTATTCAAATTAAAATACTTTCGTATGAATTGGGATGAGATGCGAGCGAGGTAGGTACAGCCACGTGTCCACCCACGCAGGTACTAGGCAAATACGACGCGAGCCGAGAACAACGTAATTGAAAAAAACAAAACAAAGCCAAATGCGTTAGGTATTACACTGTGCCTATGCACTAGGGTGTCTGAGTATACCTAAGATCTAAGCCTAAATGTCTGGATGCGGGGTTTTCTACTAAAATAACCAGGCACTTAGGTGCGATGCGAAAATTGCGAACTACGATTAAGTGTTGATATGATACCTAACCTATTTATGTATTAGGTAGGTACAATGCGAGCCAGCGGCGAACGGACAACAAATCTAATCCTAAGTGTCTGGATGCGGGGTTTTCTACTAAAATAACCAGGCACTTAGGTGCGGTGCGCTCATTCCCATTAGAATAATAACAAAATACGAACTACGGCTAAGAATCCGGCTCGATCCGGACCAAAAATGGTGGCGCTTGGCAGCGTGCGGTAATGGACTGTATTGCGGGAAGTAGCTAACTGTTCTATTGACGCTTTACACACAAAAGACAGGTGGCCGGGCTGCCGCGGATTCGATCCAGGCAGTGAATGCAGCCCGAGAAATTAGGAGAGGATGCACTAACCTTCACGACACACGTGTTTTCATCGCAGCCGGTACACGGATCTTCTCTTCCTTGCTCAGGAGCTGCCGTCAGCATCACTAGATCGCTTGAGGAACACACGAGAGGCACAATCCGATCGGTAAAGGTCTATGAAGCGGTAAAAATGTAACAAATATTATACATTTCTGAGAGACGCGAGCGCGGTCCGTCCGTCTTTACGCTGGCTAGTTCAAAGCGAGACTGAGTGTCTATATTTCACAAATGGCGGACGGAAGCCATATCTATGATTAGTGCGGGAGAGGAGACGGGTATAAAAGGAGTGTGTTTCCGTGTCAAAATACAGTTTCTACACCGGCGCAACCAGTAAACATAATTTATTCTTATGCCGAGTTCGACTGTTTTCTCTATCGCTGAACTTCTCAAACAATTCTATATGTTTTTTCACAAAAACACATATGTCTAAGATATAGAGACATGGTAGAGGCAGTGTTTTGCTGGAGTCTTCTCAAGACGAGGGCGTGTTTTGAATCGATGGTCCATTTGCTAAACTACATACATACATACATAAAATCACGCCTGTTTCCCATAGGGGTAGGCAGAGATCACGGATCCCCACTTGCTACGATCCTGACATACTACTCTCGCTTCATTCACTCTCATTACATTTTTCATGCATGCTCGTCGGTTTAGAGTACTCCTAACCTGCCCCTTTTCTAAAACTTACCCGATTTGGTCCAGGTATGTGCGCCTAGGTCTTCCCCTTACGACGGTACCATTCACACTCGTCTCATATACCAGTTTCGTTAGTCTTCTTTCATTCATTCTCTCAACATGACCAAACTATTGCTATACTAGTCCTTACTTTTTTAATTTTGATGTCTTGTAAACACCATTTATTGGTCTATAATAATTTATACAGAATCAATGATTTTGAATATAATTTTGATAATGACTCATGGATTGTGGAACTTGTAGAAGTCTGATGGTGGTCGCTTCACGGAAAATTTGTTGTGCTGGCTGCTTTCTTAAAAAACAAATACACGCTTGTGCTAATTTCCATTAATTTCTTAACTCCTACTGACGGAGAAAGAATACAAGTATCATCCGAAGGGAGTCGTAAGAGGCGACTGATAGAAAAAATACGCAAACGATACCACTGCGAGAAAAGGAAAACCTGGCGGTCGATGACTGCCGCAGTCGCCCCAAGATATGCAGCTAGCAATTGAACAATTACATTTTTTTTTTATATTCTACAACATTCTTCACATCGCTATCTAGAACCATGGTAAGCATAGTTTAACTAGCTTGTGTTATGGAATCTAGAATACGGATAAACATACTCAAATACTTTCTTTTTTTTTTTGTAAATACATACATATTATACATAGAAACACCCAGACCAATGCAAATACCCATATTCATACATACAAATATTTGCACTGAGCGGGGATCGAACCCGCGCCTCCTGCGTAGCAGTCGCGTTCACTACTGCCACGCCACAGAGGCTGTCAAGATGGTTGTATATAATATAGGAGAATTTGGAGTATTCAAGGCGTAACTCGGTAGCTCAGTAGTCAGATCATTCCTCCTTCAAGTCCCGACTGAGTCGTTTCACTATTTCCGTACTTAAACGATTTGAATGTTAAATTTCATTAAAGACTTTGTACAGATTTGAATTACAAGTTGGTCCCCTCTTCATCATCATTAAAATCATTAAAATTATAATTAAAATCGTGATGGAATTTCCGCCCAATTGAGCAGTCCGACTGGGGAAGTACCTCCGCCCTACAGAATACCGCGGTTATAATAACTTCGTGTTGTGTTCCCGGCGGTGAGTAGGGTAGCCAGAGCTCACTGGAGAGTTTTTGTGCTGTCAGTGGGATGACCAAAGGCTTGTCCTGCTTTGTCCTTTACACTGACGGCACAATATCTCTGTTCTTACAGAGTCGGCAGCACGGATGTGACTCCAATGATGTTACACACGTTCATAGGTCATGGTAACCACTTTCCATCATTGTCTGCCACCTAAGTTGTATAAGAAAAAATAAAGAACTAGACTCCATTTTCAACATTTTTTTACCACGAAAATTTGCTGTTTGATCAAACTTACCCTGTAAATCGAAAGTCGCTGTAAGATCGGGGTTCAGGGACGGATGCGAGAACCGCCAGCTGTCTCTCTTCCTCATGGAGAAGACGACCAGCCCCCCGGTAGCCAGATCGCTGATGTACGCGTGTGCGTCTCCACATGCAGTGTGAGTCACGTCCACTGTTATTGATATCAAACCTGGAAATTAAGGACATACCTACTTAATTATGTCTTCTGACGGCTCAGAAACTCTGTTCTTACAGGGTTGGCAGCACGAGTGTGACTGCCCTAATGTTTACCCAAAATGTGGTAGGTACAAGCTGTTGCCCGCGGCTCCACCCATGTGGCTGTCGAGTATCGCGACCAAGCATAGCCTTTGCCTTTTCCCCTCTAATTTGTGTCCCGAAATGCAGTCAAATATGACGAATTTTCATACAAATATTTCTCCCCTATTAGAACTCTTTTCAAAATAATAAAAATTTTGTTTATACATTTTATTATACCGCTGTGCAAAAACAATGTTTTACAGAATAGCCCGCTCCATAGAATGTGTAGTCTATATACTTAATAGGGTTTGTACTCAACTGGATATCTTCTTTGATAGCTTCAGTACTTTTAAAAAACATCTTTTAGCTCGTTAGCATTTTGTTTTGTTTATATATTTTTTTCTGTTGTCTGATGTCAATGTAACAAACCAACCTATGGTACAATTTGATTGTGTGTATGTTTACATATATACACCACTGTCCTAACGAAGTTGTTTAACATTTGAACGTTGTGTACAAATATAATTAAATTACAGGTTTAAAAAGTAATTACGTTTTCCCGCAGCCAGAGGGTACAAGAAGGAAACTAGAATCACTTAAAACGAGATTTATTATACTTATTTAATTTAATCTAACTAGCCTAAAGATGAATGCACTCGATGTTGGAACTACATTCTAACTGCTAACTCTAATTAAGTCTAGTGACCACGTTCGATGCAAGAACAGAAGTGAATTACTTAAAATATATTTGTCACGGAATCGCAGGTGTACAGTGAGTCATTTAGCTGACGGCGCACGGCGACACGAGGTATGGAGTGCTGACGATGCGACGATGCAGCGGGTCGCTTGATATTGCTTTATGCTGCGGCTTTGCTCGTTGTAATATTATAATTATGGTAATATCGTAATTAAGTGTACTTGAAGATGTTATATTGAATTATGTAATCTGTTATCTGCTTTTGTACCAAATAAAATAAAAAATAATGTTGTGTGGCTCCACTATACAGGACCTAGGTCAACCTAATTTGCAAGCCGATATGTGTATACGACGTGGCGTAAGAATGCCTTCTAGGATGGGAAGTCGTTCTTTGAAAAAAATCTTAAATATAGTTAGTGTCCAATATTTTATTGCAAATAATTTGCATACCTGAAGTCGTCCCACCAGATAAATCACTCGGCTTCAACTGGTATCTTAATATTTCTCTGTCAGTCTTCAGATCAAACACTATTATCTCAGGTTGCTTTATTTGCTTGCGATTATCTGTAACATTAAAAAAAAACCGTAAATTAAAATCATAAAGTTTTGAGATGGTGTCAGACGTAGGCAGTAAGACATTGCGGTATTTACGCCTAATTGTGCAGTCCGACTGGGGAAGTACCTCCGCCCTACAGAATACCGCGGTTATAATAACTTCGTGTTGTGTTCCCAGCGGTGAGTAGGGTAGCACTGGAGATTACCAAAGTTAACGATCGCATCATGGGTCCGCTACTGAAAATCACCGAGATACCGAAAGAGTCCAAATAACATCGAGGAATCTATCCCACATATGAAATTTAAGTCAGTCAATATAAAAAACCTACGTGAGATTGAATATAAAATATTAACGCAGCATCCAATACGAATCCAATACAAATTTATAGGACACGACGGTATTCCCGTTTGAATTGAGCAGTCCGATTGGGGAAATACCTCCACCCTACAGAATACCACGGCTATAAAAACCTCGTGTTGTGTTCCCGGCGGTGAGTAGGGTAGCCAGAGCTCACTGGAGAGTTTTTGTGCTGCCCGTGAGAAGACCAAAGGCTTGTCCTGATTTTGTGTTCTGCACTGAAGGCACAAAAAATCTCTGTTCTTACAGGGTCGGCAGCACGGATGTGACTCCACTGGTGTTATACATGTTCATAGGTCACAGTAACCACTTTTCATCAGGTGGGCCGTGTGCTTGTCTGCCACCTAAGTTGTATAAAAAAATCCCGAGTTAGACTAAGATTGACTATTCGCTGTTCCACACAACCATACCAGTATAGGTACACAATCACATTATCGCTATGCCCATTGCTGTAGCTGCAAGCTGTTTAAGAATCAGAAATCTAGAGAGCCTGATAACCGCCATGCAGAAGATGCGGAGACGTCAAATAGCCAAGAGCAACCACCAGCATCTTCGCACTGAAAGTACCCAAATAGCTGCTGGTCGGGGAAAGGTGTTTCGTGCTCTGCCTACACCAATTACGCAAGTCCGCTAGTTTGCCTTGTGTCATATAGTTGCGCAATATTGAACCTTGGTATTGTAAAATCGGCACCGATCCTTAAAAACTGTTTTACCTAGTCTACACTAATATTATAAAGAGGAAAGATTTGTACCTATTTTTGTATGTTTGTATGTTTGTAATGAATAGGCTCAAAAAGTACTGGGCCGATTTAAAAAAATCTTTCACCAATAGAATGCTACATTCTTCCAATTTGACATAGGCTACATTTCATTTTGAAAAAAAATAGGGATCCTTGGTAAAATTTGAACAATGTAACTGAAGGTGTAGAAAAATGAGTCTTAAAATGTCTTTCGTCGAATGCACTGCCGAAACTATTAGCGATAGAACAAAATAACGTACCACAATATTGAAGAACATCATAATGTCTACAAAAAACTCCGCGGTAGCATATGTCCAACTATTGTAGTTATGTCACTACGACAACTTTTTTCATTTTAAACATTAATGAAAATACTAACCAAATTCAAACCATGCTATTCAACCTCACCTTCGGCAACCAAAACGACCCACAGGCGGCGTGCGTTTTAGTCGGTTCGTGTCCGACATAACCTCCTCCACCGGCTCCGGTGGGGAGGTATCCGTGGGGATTTTGCGCACGTAAATAAAAATAAAAAAAACCTATAAAATAGTTTTTAAATTATTTAAATTGGACTTTTCATTCAAAAGATATTACGAATTAAAAAATTCAAAGAGTAAACAAAACCGCCATAGCGCCGCGCCGTGGCCGTTGTTTGCGATGCAGTCTGAAAAGCGCGCCGGGCATCGCGGCGGGCGGGGTGGAGGGGGCACTGAAATACAGGAGTGGGGTGTCTACCCCGTGCGAAGCCGGGACGGGCTGCTAGTTACTAATAATATTGATTCACTTTGGTACTAGCATCTTTAAAGTCTGGACATAAGATATTTTAATTACATACATACATATCTGAGCCGTTTGGGGTCGAGACGCTGGAATCATGGGGTCCAAGTGCCCGTCTTTTGTTTCGAGAAATTTCTTAACCTTTAATTGACGCTACCCGTGACCAGAGGGCTGGTTTATTCCTTGCGTAAAGGATTGATATTGCCATTTAACGTGGCAATGCCACCAGCCTTCTGGCCACTGGGAAGGTATTCTTTGACGCCTGAACCTGCAGGATTGTTTAGATATATATTCTGTTTTTTTTAATATATTTTAATTTAGATATAATAGAGAAAATAGTGATGTGTTTTTTCGTAAGTAAGTCATTGTACGTACTGCATCAGAACATTGCGGGTCTGATAAATAAAGCGGATGCTTTGATGGTCTGCTTAGATGAATTAGCAGATAAGCATAAGATTGTGGATGTCATATGTATAACTGAGCATTTTATAGTAGCGGACGATGAATCACATCTTCATATCCCAAACTATTGCTTAGCTGCTTCCTTCTGTAGAACAAACAGAAGAAGGGGTGGATCATGCATATTGGTAAAAACGGGCATCTTATGGCGTGTAATCGATGGTATCGAACAATTGTCTATCAGTGGCATTTTCGAATGTAGCGGAATAGTGTTAACTCAGTATAATATAGCTGTTATCTGTATTTACAGAATACCACAAAATAGGAATGGTACACAATTACTAAATATATTTTTCCAGAAGTTAGACCAAGTATTATCAATTGTGACGAGAAAAAAATATTCAAACATTATAGTGACAGGAGATTTTAACATTGACATTATGAAAAACAATACTATTACTTTGGACTTTAAGTGTTCATTACTAAACTTTAACCTAAAATTAGCCATAGAACAACCAACAAGGCTAATAAGCCAAACTTGTTTAGACAATTTTGCACATGATTTTAAAGAACTATGCTCCGCCGAGATATTAAAGCTTGAATTATCAGATCACACAGCACAACTTCTGACATGTCCAGTTAACAAACAATGTATTTTAAAGCACTGGTACACGAGAAAGCGTAACTTTGCGTCTGAAAATATCCTGAATTTTCAGAAACATATCGAAAGCTTATCATTTTCAGATATCTATAACACAGAAGATTGTAACGTTGCGTATAATATATTTATAGAGCAGTTTAGTCTAATCTACAAACTATGTTTTCCACTAAAGCTTGTCAAAATCAAAGTTTACAAGCGACCGACTTGGATATCACGAGGTATCAAATTATTCAGTAAAAAAAGAGAGAACTATTATGGACGTATAGGAAAAAACCTACTTCTAGTAATAAGGATCGCTATGTAAATTATACAAAATTATTTAAAAAGATTATATTATTGACTAAGCGGGCACAAAACATTAATAAAATAAATACCTCAGAAAATAAAAGTAAAACAATATGGAGCATAATAAATAGCACAAAACTGAGTACGCCTAGAGAATCCATCCAAAAAATACGAATAAATAATGAAACAATAGTAGATCCTAAATTAATTGCTTCTAAATTTAACGACTATTTTATAGATAAGGTTAGTCCACTCACAGATTCTGCTAGCAAAGCCACTTCAGGTATGAATAAAATGAAAGACTCAATGTTTATGGCACCCAGCGTACCCCATGACATCCTAACAATTATTAAAAATTTGAAAAACACCAAGAGTGTGGGCTATGATGACATTTCTACAAGGATAGTAAAATCTGTTGCACCTCTAATCTCCGGTCACTTAAGCCAAATTATTAATTTATGCATATGTTCGGGCAGTTTCCCTAAACAGCTGAAAATGTCTATAGTGAAACCAATTTTAAAAAAGGGAAATCGAGATTTGATGGAAAATTATAGACCTATTGCACTCCTTTCTGTATTCTCCAAAATAGTTGAAAAATATATATATAAGGAGCTGTATGGTTACCTTGAAACAAATAAAATCATCTGTAACGAACAAAAGGGCTTTCGCAAGAACATAACAATAAATATGGCCATTTATGATTTTTTACAAAAAACAATACCTAATGTTGATGTAAGGAATTCAGTATGTACAATATACTGTGATATGACCGCGGCATTCGATCATGTCAAACATTCTATGTTAGAAGACAAGCTCGCATGCTGTGGTATAAGAGGTAACATACAAAATATGATAGTTTCGTACCTAACGAATAGAAAACAAGTAACCGCCATAACGAGGATTGACTTGAACACAAAACATGAGATAACTTCAATGTCCAGATCGCGTAAAGTGACCTACGGATTACCACAAGGCAGCGTCCTTGGTCCTTTACTTTTTAATTTATATATTAACGACTTACCTAATGCAATAAGCCAACCCATGACACTATTCGCTGATGACAGTTCAATTACAGTGTCTTCAACAACGCACAGTTGTTACGAGGATGATATAAATAATTCTTTGTCTGGAGTTATAAAATGGCTAAATCATAACAACCTGAAAATTAATCTGAGTAAAACCCACATAATGCATTTTAGTCAGCGACAACCCCAAACAAATCAAATTAATGTTAGATATGAAGGAAATGAACTACATCAAGTCGATACTACTAAGTTCCTGGGTATAACTATCGACAGTAAGCTTAATTGGAAGGCTCATATAGAACAATTATGTAAAAAGATTAGTAGTCGTTCGTGTGCACTCTATAAACTTTCTCCCACTGTAAGTACATCGGCGTTGTTAACAGCTTACCACGGTTCAGTTGCATCGCTACTTAGGTATGGCATAATTTTTTGGGGTAATTCAACCCTTAAAGATCAAATTTTCAAACAGCAGAAGCGGTGCATTAGAGCTATGTTTGGACTAAGGGTGACCGATAGTTGTAGACCATACTTTATTAAATACAACATCCTAACCTTACCATCACTGTATATTTATGAAACAGTGTTATTTGTCAAACGTAATCCACATCTATTTCCCCGACTATCCGACAACGTCATCCGCAGTCGTCGTGACGAGTATAGATTGTGCATGCGTGGCGCTAGAACAGCACTCATGGGGAACAGTATATTGTGTATGGCACCAAAAATATTCAACAAAATTCCAAATAGCTACAAAGACATGAATACAGATATGTTTAAGCATAAAATAAAAACGCTACTAATTCGAAAGTGCTACTATACAATAAGAGATTATATTAATGATCAGGACATATATTGATTTAATTTTGTTTTTATTAACACATAATTGACATACAGCACTTTGACATACTTAAATAATTATAAGACTTTGACATCAATCTGTTTCTGATTTGTAATAATATCTCTCTGACTAATATATTTCTTTATGCTGACATTAAACGAATTAATTATATTCTTTATTGACAAATAATGATAAATTTAATCTTGTTACGAATTGAGTAACCTATAATTGTCAAATAACTAAAAAATATATAATTATTAAAGGATCATTATAGAATATTATATTTCTCGTGTTCATACATGAAGTTCACGAATACTCATATTTGTACGTCTACATTGACAGAACGTGTTGAAACTCGCAATGCATTGTAATATACTTTGTAACATCATCTGTACACATGTTTCTACAAATAAAATTATCTTTATCTTTAGATAACTTCCGTGTATATTAAAAAATAATATAAAAATAAAATTATAACTTGTTTTTTTTTTTAAGTTCGCGGGTTGTCACCTTCGTAATGTGTTATTGAATTTATTAAGTGTGTTAGCTATGTGGGTTACGTGAGTCATATTAAAGGACTAAATGGCGGTGTCGTTGCTTTTAAACTTTTTTGTTAAGTTGTATGGGTCGAGGTCATCGTAGTGACAGAGTCGTTTATGTCCTGGTCTTGTACGAGTGAATCGTGGGCATTTTGTACTCACTAGGCACTTCCAGTAGACCAGTATCCACCATCCACAATCTCGCACACGCGTCTACTCTCGGCCGGTAGACGGAGACGAAGGAAGAGATACTATCCACGTTAGGGTAAGGCTTCAAAAGTGGGCTGTGATTGGAGTCCTTCCGTATGTCGATGTAGTTCAGCGTTGAGGGTATTCCTGAAAACGAAAGGATAAATTTATACATAGAAGTGGACCGGGTCCGGATTTTGCAATAGAATGAATTAAATGGAGTATAACTGTAGCTAGGTGGTTAGGGTCTTATGAATGGGAGGTCCCGGGTTTAAATCCTGGCCGTTATTCTACCATCGGGAAACCACTCCTAACACAACACACTTATTAATATATTTAATAACGTATTTTTAATAAGTAAAACCTACTAAAATTCATTTTAAATTCATAGGTTACCCCTGTGGTGAACGTGCGCAAAATCCCCACGGATACCTCCCCACCGGAGCCGGTGGAGGTGGTTATGTCGGACTCGAATCGACTGAAACGCACGCCGCCTGTGGGTCGTTTTGGTAGCCGAAGGTGAGGTTGACAGGCATATCCCTCGCACCCCGGCCGACCCAGGGCCATCTCTTACGATCTGGCCCTCTTCTCGGGTGTGGGGACTACAGAGTTCCCAACTCGTCCTAGGAAACGGGGAGGCGTGCCAGACGCGCCACCGCCGCGGTTTGCTTCTGCCAGGGTGACAGGCGGCTCCACAGTATCACCACCCCATCTCATCCGAACGGTGGCGTAAGTGGCAACTAAGGAAAAATATACTGTGATAGATGGAAAACTCGAAATTAAACCTTGTAGCAACCCGTCTGGCCAGCGTAGAAACAGTAGGCCAAAGCCTACAGCCAACAGCTTCTGTGGCGTGGTGGTAGTGAACGCGACTGCTACGCAGGAGGCGCGGGTTCGATCCCCGCTCAGTGCAAATATTTGTATGCATGAATATGGGTATTTGCATTGGTATGGGTGTTTCTATGTATAATATGTATGTAGTTACAACAAAAAAAAAGTATTTAAGTATGTTTATCCGTATTCTAGATTCCATAACACAAGCTAGTTAAAGTATGCTTACCATGGGTCTAGATAGCGATGTGTAGAATGTTGTAGAATATTTATTTATTTAAAAAAGCCTACAACATAGGGAGAGGCCTATGTCTCGATTAGACATCTCGATTAGATGCGATGGGCTAATTGATTGATATCTACTAAAAGAAGTGGGAGCCATCTAAAAATCAGAGGTGACCCTGGGACAACCGGGATGCCGGGCGAGAGATATGTTTCTGGACCTCCGGCAACTGAAGACCCGAAGACGGAGTGTGGTATTAGTGTGTGGATGCGGGGAGAGGATCCGTGGGGATTTCTGTGCTATAAAAACGGAACTAAAAGAATCGTTATAAAAATTACAGAACGTATTTAGACACAATGATGGCGATGTTAATGAATATAATTATTATGATAATTAACAAGTTTAGTAATTAATGTGTTACTGAGAATTTTATAATTATTACATGCGGTAGAGACATCTCCGGTTGAGTTGAAGATGGTTGAAGTCTACCCAACAATCTGATTGGAACAAATTATACCATTTGCAGGAGGTGGGACACGACGGCATTCCCATCCCAATTGAGCAGTCCGACTGGGGAAGTACCTCCATCCTATAGAATAACATGGATATAATAACATCGTGTTGTGTTCTCGGCAGTGAGTAGGGTATCTGCCCACTGGAGAGTTTTTGTGCTGTCAGTGGGAAGACCGAAGACTCATCCTACTTTGTCTTTTTCACTGACGGCACGTAACTCTGTTCTTGCACGGTCAGCAGCACGAGTGTGACTCTCCTGATGTTGCACAGTTGGGTATTTAACTGTCTCAAGTTGAATTCAAATTAATTACTATTTACTAAACGTCAAAACGGTCAGTTATAAGGAAACTTGTATAAAATAATTTATTGTGACGTCATAATATTTAAGCAAATAATCAGCTAAATAATTTAAATAATTTCATGTGCTTGTATCCACCTAAGTTGTATTAAAAAAAACGATGGGTTCCACTCCGGGAGTGCCGGCAGAAGTGAAAACTTGAATATAAACGTTGTGTATTTTTGATATTTTGGAATGGTTAGATAATAATTTTGTACGAATTGCTTTCATTATCAGTATAAAAGTACTATTATTTATGTGGTGGAATACAATATTCATTTATTGCGCTATCGTAAACAAACATGACAATTTATATTACATTAAAAATTTAACACTTTAGAACTATTACAATTATTTTACATTAAAAAGTTTATCACCGCCATCACACATGTGACAGTCGTGTGACATTCGCGCAAGCGCCCTGCGCCGCCTGTCCTCTCTCCATCCGTCTTACAAATTTTCGATCAGGTCACGTATCCTGACGCGAGTTTAGAAGTTTTTACTCATTTCAAAAAAAGTACACAGCGCCGCTAAAGAAGTTTTCACTTCAAAAATCCTCGTCACAATGTTTATAGAAAATGTTTTTGATATTTGGTAGATTGAGATATTGCTGGGCCCGTTTTTACGTGGGCAACGTCCCCACGTTTACCTACCCCGCCGGTACCGGTGGGAGAGTTTATATCGGACTCGAACCGATTGAAAGTCACGCCACTGTCGTTGTTGGATGCCGGAGGTAAGGTTGACAGGGATATCCTTCGCACCCCGGCCGACCCAGGGCCATCTCTCTCGGTCTGGCCCTCCACTGGGCCCTTGTGATACACCTGTTATTGAAATACACTGGCGTGGTATGCAGGAGGCGCGGGTTCGATCCCATTTGTATGCATGAAGTTGGATATTTGCATTAGTCGTACCGTGACACTGGAGAGATTTGTGCTGATTGTGGGAGGACCAAAGGCTTGTCCTGATTGTGTCTTCTGCACTGACGGTACAGAAACTCTCTGTTCTTACAGGGTCGGTAGCACAAGTGTGACTCCCCTGGTGTTGCACACGTTCATAAGTCACGGTAACCACTTTCAATCAGGTGGGCCGTGTGCTAGTCTGCCACCTAAGTTGTATAAAAAAAATATATATTTTCACACTGCCAAGAATGGTTATGTGTTTGAAACTCAATATCTCTAGAATAATACCGCCGTGTCGCCATCCGACTGGGGAAGCACCTTCGCCCTACAGAATACCGCAGCAATAATAACTTCGTGTTATGTTCTCAGCGGTGAGTAGGGCAGCCAGAATCACAGTCACAGTCAGTAATTACAGACCGATAGCTCTACTGTCAATATTCTCTAAAATTTTTGAAAAGGTATTATATAACAGTTTGTACTCTTTCTTAGAACACAATAAAATCCTAGTAGACGAACAGTACGGTTTTCGAAAAAATAAAAATAAACACCTCAACAAAGTCTAGGGAACAAGATGACCCCAATTATTTTTTTTCGTGTAAATCTTGTTTTGCAAATAACTGGCAGCAAATAAATAAAAATAGAATAAAGTAGATTACAGAGTTGTTCGAAATTTAAAAATAAATTTAAATAAGTAATGATTTTCGAATATGGAGGGAAAACTTTTAAAAGTGTTTGATTGTGCAGTTTCTCTGAGGCAAAATAAAAATTATTTTTTTTGATTGTAAATAACGTTTATTATCAATAATACGTCTTTTACGTATGGTTTGTGCATTTTTGTGACTGTAGTCATCATGTCACGTCGTCATTTAAGTCGCGAAGAGATGTTAAGGGCTGTTGGTATGCTGCAAGCTGGACGAACTCAACGCGACGTAGCGGATGCTGTCAACACCCAACCAAGCGTAATTTGCAGATTATGGGCACGCTACAGGTCTACAGGGGATGTTGCCGAACGTCACAGGGGACGAAATAGGGTTACTACCCCGCGACAAGATCGTTTCTTGCAAAATTCCGCAAGGCGGCAACCCACGATTACTGCTCGTCAGTTGGTCGCAGGCCTCCAGTCTCAGCATCAAGTGGTTATTAGCGATCAAACTGTCAGAAGAAGACTACACGAAGCCAATCTTTATGCTCGCAGACCGCTTAGGGTTCCAGCTCTTCGACGTGGAAATCGAGGTCGTCGCTTATTGTGGGCTAACGCATATTTACAGTGGACCGACCATCAATGGGCACGGGTTCTGTTTTCCGACGAATCTTGCTTCGGTTTTCATCCTGATTCGAGAAGAGTGCGTATATGGCGAGTTCCTGGACGTCGAAGTCGTCTCCAGAATCCGCAAGAAATTCATCCTTACCATGGTGGAACAATCATGGTATGGGCTGGAATTCGCTTTGGTGGAAGGACCGACCTCGTTTGGATACGGGGCAATTTGAATGCAAACCAATACTTTCAGGAGGTTATACACCCCATGGTAATCCCTCATCGACAGCAGTTCGGTCAAGATTTTATGTTCATGCAAGATAATGCACGGTCACACACCGCGAGGGTAGTGGTCAATGCGTTAAGCGAGCACAATATGACGACGTTGGAATGGCCTGCTCAGTCTGCCGACCTCAATCCCATAGAGCATGCCTGGGATTTGCTTGGGAGAAGAGCTTTCAGTGATTCTTTGGAAAATCTGAACACTGAAGAACAACTTTTTTTACACCTTCGCAGTGTATGGAGCCATATTCCACAGACGATGATTGACAATCTCATACTAAGTATGCCACGCCGTTGTCGAGCTGTTGCTAATGCTTTAGGAGGTCCTACAGATTATTAAAAACGTTTAAAGTACGGTTAATTACTGTATTTCTTACTACCTCGTTATTTTTATGCCTAATCATAGAAGGTTGTAATACTCAATATTGGCACTATTCAATTCTTTCTTAAAAAAAAAAAAATTTGGTATGAAAGTGTTTTTATTAAAATTAAAATTAAAAACGGTATAAAAATACCCTTCTATTGATATAAAACACTCACTATTACAAGAAAGGGTTTTTAAATAAAAACTAGAAATGTCCTTGTTCCCTAGACTTTGTTGATGTGTGTATTAACATGGCCATGTATAAACTAAATGAAAAAATTATAACTAATATTGATACAAAAAATCCTGTAGCGGCTCTGTTCATGGATATGAGCAAGGCATTTGATTGTGTGGATCGATCTAGACTCCTAAAAAAACTAGAAAGGTATGGAATCAGAGGTAATGCTCATGCCCTCATAAAAAGTTATTTAACAGACAGGAAACAAATGACTACCCTAAGTAAAATCTGTATAGAATCAAAAACAGAAATAAAATACGTCTCAGATCTAAGAGTAACTAAATATGGTGTACCGCAAGGGAGTATTTTAGGGCCACTATTATTTCTTCTGTACATTAATGATATGCCCAAAGTTACACGTCATCCAATGGTCTTGTTTGCTGATGACAGCACCATACTTTTTAGTGCAAATAAAACTCAAACAATAGAAATTGATATAAATGAGTGTCTAAGGGTACTTATTAACTGGCTAGAGGCTAACAATTTAAAATTAAACTTTGATAAAACTAAAATTATGACATTTGAACAAAGGACTAATCACATAAAACCTGACATAAGATATGACATGAAAATAATTGAAGAAACTGATTCCACAAAGTTTTTGGGCATAGTATTAGACCGAGATATGTCTTGGAAAAGTCACAGTGAGAGTGTTTGCAAACGACTGAGTCAATGTTCATATGCGCTGTACAACCTCTCCAAAATAGTAAACCAGACAACTGTGCTTACCGCGTATCATGCTTTTGTGACATCTTCTCTAAATTATGGGGTCATATATTGGGTAATTCCAATAATACAGAAATGGTATTTAAGTCACAAAAAAGATGTGTTAGAGCTATATGTGGTATAAAAAGTACCGATAGCTGCAAACCTCATTTCTTAAGTCTTGGCATTTTAACATTACCTTGCTTATATATAAACACCTCAACAAAGTCTAGGGAACAAGATGACCCCAATTATTTTTTTTCGTGTAAATCTTGTTTTGCAAATAACTGGCAGCAAATAAATAAAAATAGAATAAAGTAGATTACAGAGTTGTTTGAAACTTAAAAATAAATTTAAATAAGTAATGATTTTCGAATATGGAGGGAAAACTTTTAAAAGTGTTTGATTGTGCAGTTTCTCTGAGGCAAAATAAAAATTATTTTTTTTGATTGTAAATAACGTTTATTATCAATAATACGTCTTTTACGTATGGTTTGTGCATTTTTGTTACTGTAGTCATCATGTCACGTCGTCATTTAAGTCGCGAAGAGATGTTAAGGGCTGTTGGTATGCTGCAAGCTGGACGAACTCAACGCGACGTAGCGGATGCTGTCAACACCCAACCAAGCGTAATTTGCAGATTATGGGCACGCTACAGGTCTACAGGGGATGTTGCCGAACGTCACAGGGGACGAAATAGGGTTACTACCCCGCGACAAGATCGTTTCTTGCAAAATTCCGCAAGGCGGCAACCCACGATTACTGCTCGTCAGTTGGTCGCAGGCCTCCAGTCTCAGCATCAAGTGGTTATTAGCGATCAAACTGTCAGGAGAAGACTACACGAAGCCAATCTTCATGCTCGCAGACCGCTTACGGTTCCAGCTCTTCGACGTGGAAATCGAGGTCGTCGCTTATTGTGGGCTAACGCACATTTACAGTGGACCGACCATCGATGGGCACGGATTCTGTTTTCCGACGAATCTCGCTTCGGTTTTCATCCTGATTCGAGAAGAGTGCGTGTATGGCGAGTTCCTGGACGTCGGAGTCGTCTCCAGAATCCGCAAGAAGTTCATCCTTACCAAGGTGGAACAATCATGGTATGGGCTGGAATTCGCCTTGGTGGAAGGACCGACCTCGTTTGGATACGGGGCAATTTGAATGCAAACCAATACATTCAGGAGGTTAAACACCCCATGGTAATCCCTCATCGACAGCAGTTCGGTCAAGATTTTATGTTCATGCAAGATAATGCACGGTCACACACCGCGAGGGTAGTGGTCAATGCGTTAAGCGAGCACAATATGACGACGTTGGAATGGCCTGCTCAGTCTGCCGACCTCAATCCCATAGAGCATGCCTGGGATTTGCTTGGGAGAAGAGCTTTCAGTGATTCTTTGGAAAATCTGAACACTGAAGAACAACTTTTTTTACACCTTCGCAGTGTATGGAGCCATATTCCACAGACGATGATTGACAATCTCATACTAAGTATGCCACGCCGTTGTCGAGCTGTTGCTAATGCTTTAGGAGGTCCTACAGATTATTAAAAACGTTTAAAGTACGGTTAATTACTGTATTTCTTACTACCTCGTTATTTTTGTGCCTAATCATAGAAGGTTGTAATACTCAATATTGGCACTATTCAATACTTTCTTAAAAAAAAAAAATTTTGGTATGAAAATGTTTTTATTAAAATTAAAATTAAAAACGGTATAAAAATACCCTTCTATTGATATAAAACACTCACTATTACAAGAAAGGGTTTTTAAATAAAAACTAGAAATGTCCTTGTTCCCTAGACTTTGTTGATGTGTGTATTTGAAGTGGTCACATTCATAAAAAATAACTTTCATTTATTTGAGACTCTCAATAGTTCACGGTATAGTTATAAAATTAGATGTATACAACATAAAAAAACCGTGTTCAATCAAAATTTTCTTGGAATGGCGCCCAAAATATATAATAAATTACCAGAATTCATTCTTCAAATTAGAAATATTGTATTTTTCAAAAGAAAAGTAAAGAAACTATTGACTAACAAGGTATACTACACAATAAAGGAGTATCTTGAAGATAAAACTTTGTAAGTGATATAATATGTATGTAATGTAATATAAAATGTAATGACAAATTTAAATGTGGACATTCCCTGTTGGGCATAAAATTGTAGAAATTGTAAAATTGTAAGATTTTTGGTATGCTGACATAATTTAATTATTACAATACTTAATTATTATATTAGTAAATTTTATTGTATGCCTTGAGGCGGAGAATGGAGAAACCATATTATATTATTGTACCTACTGTATCACTATTGTACCTACCCATTTTCACAATAAACTGATTTGATTTGATTTGATTTGATTAGAGCTCACTGGAGAATTTGTGCTGTCGATGGGAAGACTAAAGGCTTGTCTTCTACACTGACGGCACAGAAACTCTGTACTTACTGGGTTGACAGCGCGACTGTGACTCCTCTGGTGCTACAAACGTCCATAGGCCACGGTAACCATTTTCCATCAGGTGGGATATGTGCTTGTCTGCTACCTAAGTGGTATTAAAAAAATGCCCCTGGCCACTGGCCTTAGTTTACAATGAGTTAAAAACTTGAGTCCTAAATTACAAGACAGGTTATGAAAAATAAGTGAACAAGAATATATTATAATGTTGTTTACCTGATGTCAGTACGAGTTTACCTCGTTTTATATTTACTTGTAATTACCTTCGTCAGTTCGTCTTAGTAGCACTACAAAATACTGAGAAACAAATAAATGAATAAAAATAAAAAAATCCCCGGCCGTAAAAAAGGCGTCTTTAAAGTCCAATTTGCCATCGTATTTTACTGCTGGACATAAGCCTCTCTTAATGTTGGCTTGTGTCTAGTGTTTCCACGCTAGCTGGACGGCTGTGAGGACACCAATGTCATGATTCCTCACAGGTTGTGGTAACAAAAACAAACCTCGCAAAAGTTAACTTCGTTTTAAAAATAAAAAGAAAAATACCGCGATAGCCTAGTGGTATGGGTAATGGACGTGGTAATGCTGAGACGGGGTCTCGGGTTCGATCCCAGGTTTTACCATGACACACACCTATTGACTTTTCGATGCTTTTCGAAGTTATGTGTGTCTTTATCGCAGGTTTATAAGCGCCCGGTTAATGGCAATAGGCTCGCCACCAATTACATTGGGACCTAAACATAAACTGACGATATGTGGGTGCTAGCACCTCTGCCTACCCCTTCGGGGATATAGGCGTGAGTTTATGTTATGTTATATTAAAGAAATAGCAAAACCGATTAATCGACGCTTCCCGTGATCATGCGGCTGGTCATTATCTCGCTCTATAGAATTGGCATCGCTATTCGGATAATTCCGCCAGCCTTCTGGTTATGGCACCAGAAGATATCGTTAGCCATTTGATCAAACAGCTATTTATGCTTATATTATTTCATTACTTGTCAAGTTTAGTCCGCTCCCGAATTAGTCTTCTACATACATACATATAATCACGCTTTTATCCCCTGAGGGTTAGGCAGAGGCGAATTAACACCCACATCTCACCAACAATTGTATTCGGCCCAGGGTAGTTTTTTATCTAGGACACGCCAACTTGACTTTACCTCGCCTGATGGTAAGCTAAAGGTAAAGTCTCAGGAAAGAGAGTCACCATTATAGACACTAAGTAATGTTACAATGGTGGCACTCAGCTTGGCGGCCTCATCAGATGCTTTTTCACGTCCCACTTAAAGGAACCGGGACTGTAGGAAGAAGGAAACACGTGTGATGGTAATGAATTCCAGGGGGTGAGCCTGTTGCCGTATTCGAGGCACTATTGTTGAATCGAGCCATGCATCTGAGGCTTGATTTGATTTGAAGAGTTCGGGTGGTCCAAATTCTACTCTGCCAGAAACCATGCGTCTTTTAACCTGACTGAATGAACTTATCACTAACTTTCTGTCTAATTTCTGCTCATCTAATGGTCGGCGTATTGTAAAATACAATGTTGAATATATGGGATTTGATGTAAAGGACAGTCATCCACCGTCCATCCATCACCATTCTATTCTTCGTACGATGAATGACCTTAGCATTAGCCGGTCAGTATTTTTTTCATACCACTTAGGTGGTAGACAAGCACACGGCCCACCTGATGTTAAGTGGTTACCGTGGCCTATGGACATATGCAACAACAGGGGTGTCATACTCGCGCTGCCGCCCATGAAGAAACTTTCTGATGCCCCTCTTAAAGAACCCCATATTGTAGGTGATTGGGAAAACCGCAGCAGGGAGGTCATTCCACAGCTTGAGCGTGTGTGGGATGAAGTTTATTAAATGTTGTAACAAACTCTACGGTGGAATATCATTCAGCTGAACGGCGTTGTTCAGCAAAGAGGCTAGGCCATAGAGGAGTACCTATAGCTAGTTTGGTTTTGTATATTTTTCATTTATTGACCAAGCGAGCTAAGCGAGCGAGAGTCTACGTTTCGACAAGGTGGCCGATTTTGCTTTTGTTCGTATAGATACGTATACTCCATATTGGCCGGAACTCTCAGTATGTTTGACAGTTCCGGCCTACAGTTAACCGACAGAACCTACAGAATACCGCGGTTATAATAACCCAGCGGTGAGTAGGGTACCCTGAGCTCACTGGAGAGTTTTTGTGCTTTCAGTGGGATGATTAAAGGCTTGTCCTGCTTTATCCTCTACACTGACGGTACAGAAACTCTTTGCTTTCAGGGTCGGCAGCGCGAGTGTGACTTCTCTGGTATTACACGCGTCCATAGGCCACGGTAACCACTTTCCATCAGGTGGGCCGTGCGCTTTTCTGCCACCTAAGTGGTATAACAAAAAACGATTTTCACCAAACTTTGTACATATGTAATATGTTCATTGATATAAAACTCAAGTTTTGTCGAGAGCTTTTTTTGATAGGAGGGATAATGAGAGAAGTTTGCTGTCGCGGTATTTATGAGTGAATCTTGATTATTTTTGGCTGAAACCTCAATGTCATGATTCCTCACAGGTTGTGGTTAAAAAAACAAACCTCGTAAAAGTTACCTTCGTTTTAAAAAAAAAGAAAGAAAAAATACCGCAGTAGCCTAGTGGTATGGGTAATGGACTGCTGAGACGAGGTCTCGGGTTCGATCCCAGGTTTTACCATGGCACACACCTATTAACTTTTCGATGCTTTTCGAAGTTATGTGTGTATTTATCGCAGGTTTATAAGTGCTCGGTTAATGGCAATAGGCTCGCCACCTACATAATTAAACAATTGGGACCTAAACATAAACTGGCGAAATGTGGATGCTAGCACCTCTGCTTACCCCTTCGGGGATATAGGCGTGAGTTTATGTTATGTTATGTTAAAAGAAAAACATGATAACAAAAGTGCACCACAAAAATGTGAACAGAGGGAGCTCACGAGGGCTATTGTTTACATAAGTACTAGAATAATAATTAGGCCAACTTGACGTGATTTATTAATTAACTGGCATGATTAATTAATTAGTTGTTATTTAATGGCCATTTGGCTAAGCAGGTTTTAAGGAAAACAATACGGGACACTAAAAATAGCTATTATAATTTTGTAATTATCAAGTTGAAGCATAACTATGTCACATTACAAAACAAATAATATAATATTAATATTATGAAGCTGAAGAGTTTGTTTGCGTTAATTCCAGGAGCTACTGGTGACACACATTTTAAGACACCCAATTAACACGTAGGTAAATACGATATATTTATATATATATATATATATATATATATATATATATCAAAAGAACAATCAAATCAAGTATCAAAGACACGACGGTATTCCCGTCCCAATTGAGCACTCCTTTTGGGGAACCATCGCCCTACAGAATACTGCGGGCATTTGACAGCCTCTGTGGCGTGTCGGTAGTGAACGCAACCGCTACGCAGGAGGCGCGGGTTCGATCCCCGCTCAGTGTTTGCACAGAGGCTGTCAAATGCCCGCAGTATTCTGTAGGGCGATGGTTCCCCATTTGATTGTTCTTTTTTGCGGTAGTATGCATGAATATAGTTATTTGCATTGGTCTGGGTGTTTCTATGTATAATATGTATGTATTTACAAAAAAAAGTATTTAAGTATGTTTATCCGTATTCTAGATTCCGTAAGACAAGCTAGTTAAACTATGCTTAAAATGGGTCTAGATAGCGTTGTGTAGAATGTTGCAGAATAATATAATAACCTCGAGTTGTGTTCTTGCTGTGAGTAGTGTAGCCAGAGCTCACTGGAGAGTTTTGTGCTGTCAGTGGGAAGAATTTTTTTTAAAGAATATTAGCAACTGCAATTACTAATATTACCTCTAACCCCTCTAACTAAGCTAAATTGCTTGTGCTGGGTTCACGTCGGTTGTGAAATGGCTTAAAAAAATGGCAGGATTCAAACCTGGGACCTCTCGATCGTAAAGGCGACACCTTAACCACTAAGCTACCGAAGCTTCTAAACTAAAAATATATATATAGATACAAAAGGATGCCGCGTGGTTCCCGGCAGAGTAGAATTTGGACCACCCCATCTCTTCCCATGCGGTGTCGTTCAAGGCGACTAAGGGATAGGGCTGTTTAACATCAGACAGATATATACAGCCCAGACTCCGTCTCAAATGCATGACTCGAGTCAACAATAGTGCCCGGAAAACGTCAAAAGGCTCACCCCTATTACGTGGGACTGAATACAATGATAGGTGAAATGTGGTGTTAATTCACCTATGCCTAACCTTTTGGGGTTAAAGGCGTGATTATATGTACCTATGTACTAAAGGTTTGTCCTGCTTTTCAGAAATTTTTGCTTTTACACGGTCGGTAGTACGAGTTTGACTCCCTTCTTTTTTTTGTTTACGTGCGCAATATCCCCACGGATACCTCCCCACCGGAGCCGGTGGAGGAGGTTATGTCGGACTCGAACCGACTAAAACGCACGCCGCCTGTGAGTCGCTTTAGTCGCCGAAGGTGAGGTTGACAGGCATATCCCTCGCACCCCGGCCGACCCAGGGCTATCTCTCACGATCTGGCCCTCTTCTCGGGTGTGGGGACTACAGAGTCCCCAACTCGACCCCGGAAACGGGGAGGCACGCCAGGCGCGCCACCACCTGCTTCTGCCAGTGTGACAGGCGGCTCCACTTGTCACCCCCAGGCCGGCGCTCATGGGGGGTGGAGTTCGTTCATCGACCTCCGACGCCCGAGTTGCCTTCGTACGCGGGCAGCTTGTCTTGCGATCCTTCGTCGCTCCCGCTGCCGCTCCCGCCAGTTTGACTCCCTTGCACATGTCGACAGGGTGCGGTAACCACTATCTATAAGGTGGGCCGTGTGCTTGTCTGCCACCTAAGTGTACACCACTTAAAAAAGAACACTTCTCACCGAATCGTCTTCTCGGCACAGTGACAAACATTCTGTTCTCGTAGACCTCGAAGCCGATGGGCACATTATTGTACTGGTTAAAGAAGATATCCTTATCCCCTAATTCATCTGGGAAGTATATTCCATCAGGGGTCCATCGCTGTTCTGTGTTATTGAGATCTGTAACAGAAGAACAGTTTTCAAACGTCTTTTTATCCGACTATTAAGGAAGGGTTATGAATTACTAGCGTATGCCCGAGCGTGGTTCCCGGCAGAGTAGAATTTGGATCACCCCATCTCTTCCCATGCCGTGTCGTACAAGGCGACTAGGGGATAGGGTTGTTTAATATATATATCTTGCCCAGACTCATCCTCAGATGTATGGCTTCAGTCAATAATAGTGCCCGGAAGACGGCAATAGGCTCACCCCCTATTACGTGGGACCGAATTCAATGATTGGTGAAATGTGAGTGTTAATTCACTTCTGCCTAACCCTCCGGGGATAAAGGCATGATTATATGTATGTATGTAAAAATCTATTCAGAAGTTTTTGCGTTCATCGCGAACAAACAGACAGGACTTTAAAAATTTGGGTTTCTGATCGTTTATCTAATTACCTGACCCAAGTATTGTTTTAAATATCTTCAATATACAGACATGATTATTTTACAATTATGTAATATGTATAGATAATATGTACATAGATAGGAACATTAGAATGCAAGAAGTAATTAAGTCTCCATTTATTTAATTAATTTTAAATTATGCCGTACAACTTGTCCCTAATATAAGGAAGTTTCCCTAATATAGCTAATTATCCCATTGTATACCTATTAGATGTCTGTCTGAACTTACATTGAAAGTATTTAAAAAACACACGGGTTTTGTCATATTAAAAAAACAAAAATGATTTTAATTTTTGAAGTTCTTGTCTGTTTGTTCGTGATACAGTCACTTGTGTAATAAATGTATGCAATGCAAGGGTATTAGTTTTATACAGAGCCATACGTACGCGGCCCCAACTCGCACTTGACAGTTTTTAGGGCTTCGTACCTCAAAAGGAAAAAACACGGAACCCTTATATTATCACTTCATAGTCCGTCTGTCTGTCTGTCTCAGGAATATGACGGTAACCACATTCCATAAGGTGTGCCGTGTCCTTGTCTGCCACCTAAGTGTTATAAGTATTTAAAAAAAAAACAAATATGGGCAGGTAACAGGTTGAAATTCATACCACATATTCATGTCTATAACATTATAAAACTGTGCAAAAATCAATCTTCTAAGTCAACGCATTCAAAATATATTACGGTTTATGTAGCACTAGCTGACCCGCCCCAGCTTCGCCCGGGGTATATTTCGAAGCTCTATATCCCTTTGAGCCCGTATGTTTTAGTCTTCAAAATATGTATGAAAAATTGCCGGATTTGTTAATATTTATTATCAATGCTCCGCTCCCTTAAGTAGTAGCGTGATGATATATATCCTAAATCCTTCCTCGATAAATGGACTACCCAATACTGAAAGAATCTTTCAAATCGGACCAGTAGTTCCAGAGATTAGCGCGTTCAAACAAACAAACAAACAAACAAACAAACTCTGCAGCTTTATAATATTATAGTATAGATAAGTTACGATACCCTTCGGTGCGCCAGTCAGAAAGAAAGAAATAATTTATTTGCTCATAAAAAGACTCGCAAATAATCATTTTTTTTACGTTTACCTACTTTTGTAAAAATCCTTAAACTGTTCCAATGTACCCAAAGATAGTTATAGATACAAATAGTACTTACATTTAACTCCATCTAATTCATATCCTAATTGCTTCCAATAATACGCAAAATACATTTTATTGAAATTATTTGTTCCAAGCATAAAATGTCCATTGTTCAGAGGTAAGAAACAGATAAGTAATAACAAAATCATTCTCACGATCACAACACGTTCACTGTACAAAGGATCGTGGTAAATACTGGCGTGAATCAAGCAATATAATGTCGGTGATTTAAGTTTAAAACATAGGGGCACATATCTTGGACTTCAATCGCGAGATAAACGAGGCCAGACGCGCGTGGTTTGTTTTTTAATGGTAGGGGATTGGAAGGCTACTTCTTCTTCTTCAAGTTATTAGCTAGATCTGGTATAAAGTGACTAGTTTTAAATTTAGTCAGCTTAATACTCGGGAAGTCTTTGAGAGCCTTAGAAGGAAGGGAGTTACTTACTTGAGCGCGTTACATTAATATAGAGAGGATACCTTATGAATTAACGAGTTCCAGCAGCCAGTATGAGCTCTTTATATGGGAGTGCACATAAAAAAATCGATCAGCGGATTTAAACGTATACGTTTCATAATTGTACAACGTTTCGGTACTTTTCGCGATAAAATCATGGAACTTACTATTTTTACCGACGCTTCGGATGCGTTGTAGCACCCGTGGTAACAATTTGACTGGTTTGCGAGCGTCCAGAGGTATGTGGAGAAAATTTTGTGTGCGTCTACCCTCTATTACTTTTATAAAGAATGGTAAGGCTGGCGACACACAGCACTCACTATCACTATGTCAGTATTTAACGGCATTGTGTTTTTTTGGTTTTAGAATCCTAATCACTGGATTCCACGTTCCGGATAGTTTGAATACATCTTCCCTATTGAAATATTTATATTTTTAAATTTCAATAGCAATAACACAATCCGTGAATAGTACTGGCGATCAGTGGAGAGTTCCGAACTGTTATATAATTATGAATTCACACAGCTATAGTTTTAAAATAACGTATACGTTTCAAATGGTACTGGGTTTTATTTCGAGTTTTCCTTCTCCCACACTGATTTCGTCTGCATATTTTTACGTTGGTCTTCTTTCACCCTTCTTTTCTCCGTCACCACACGGATTAGCCTATTTTAGGTCCAAAATACGCGTATATGTCCCAAGTTAAAATTCGCTAAGACACGACCCGCTAGTAGGAAATAGGAATACGATACGAGTTTTTTCATTCATAACGGAACGGAGACGGTATAAGCGTCTGGGGTGAGAGGATGTTTGTGCAAATCAATGTTGCCATTTTTCTCTAAAACTACTACAGTTTTCAGCTATGGTTTCGAGTGTATTGCATATTCCTAGATAGGTGTTACGGTGATAACTTATCAGGGGGCGCTGCAACGGGGAGGTACGCCCGGCGCGCCGCCTCCTGCTTCCGGCCTGCTTCTGCCAGGGTGACAGGCGGCTCCACCTGTCACCCTCAGGCCTGCGCTCATGAGGGCTGGAGGTCGTTCATCGACGTCTGACGCCCGAGTTGCCTTCGTACGCGGGCAGCTTGGCTTGCGATCCTTCGTCGCTCCCGCTGCCGCTCCCGCCCCGCCTCCTCCTTCACGAGCATTATTTGCTCGCAGAAGGAGGCGTGTCTAAATCAATGGTGGCATTTTAGTGTCGGGAGATTTTTAAATTTTTAATTTAATTTTATTGCTGTAGCTCTTCCAACTAATCCCATCCTCTCTACACAGGACAGCACGTGCAGGGCTTAGGTAGATGTCACTCTCACTCTGTGCAGAATATACGAGCAAGAACCAAGCGGTTCGGCGACTCTTTTCTTTTCCGCACCGCCAAGACCCGGAATTCATTACCAGCTCACATGTTTCCTACTTCCTACAGTCCCGGGTTTAAGCGGGGCGTGAAAAAGCATCTGATGAGACCGCCAAACTGAGTGCCACCATTATAATATTACCTAGTGCCTGTAATAGTGACCCTCTTTCCTGAGACTTTGCCTGTAGCTAACCATCAGGCGCAGTGAACTCAAATGGGCATATCCTGGAAAAAAAGTCACACTAATATACATGCGGGTAATATGAGTCCATTGATACATACAATAAGCTTAAAATCGAGCTTGATAAGAAAGCACTCAAATGATCTTAACACGATAGCTGTTTTATTATTATTATTATTATTATTATTAGTCATGCACTAGCAGCTAAAAGCTGATGCGTGCATATCACAGCACTTGTTAATGTTCACAGAGTATTTTTTTTTCTTTTTTTATAATCCCTATGTTTATAATGTTCAAAGTCCGTTCACTTATGGTGTCATAAAATTGTCACTGTTTGAGGATAGTTCGTTTTTTAAATAGTGGTCGAGTCTGTTTTTGAAAGCGTTCACTGAAGGTGCACTTATTACTGTCTCTGGCAGTTTGTTCCAGGAGTTCACGACTCGGTTTGGCAGAAAATGGTACCTAGGATTGCTTATACTTAGAGTGCGCGCGAGCTTTAATGTGTGTCCTCTCAAATTCTCAGACGGTTTCATCTGGTAGATGCCGCTCAGTCCAGGGACGTCGTAATGTCCGCTCAGAATCTTGTATGTCTCAATCAAATCCCCACGCCGCCTGCGCTGCTCCAGTGTAGTTAGACCAAGTTCTTCCAGCCGCTGCTCGTATGTCTTGTGTCGTAGATTCCAGACCATTCTCGTGGCTCTTCTTTGCACTCTTTCCAGTAAATCGATGTCCTTGCGAAAGTATGGGCTCCATATTTGGAATGCATATTCCAACAAGGGACGAATGTAAGTTTTGTATATCCCGACAAACAAGATCTTGTCTATATGTGAGAACGCTTTTCTGATGGTGTACATTATGGAATTAGCTCTTTTTGTGATTCCCAAGATATGCTCATCCCATTTGAGATTTTCTGTTATTGTCACTCCTAAATCCCTCTGAGATGACACACTCTGCAAGTTCCTTGAATCAATTGTGTAGGGCAACTTGGGATTTTTGTTACCAACATGTAAAACTGTGCATTTATCAGCATTCAGGGTGACCAACCAGTCTCTTGTCCATTGATAAATTCGTTCAAGATCACTTTGGATGATATTGTGGCAGATCAAAGGATTTCCCATCAGTTTAGTATCGTCGGCAAATAGAGACAGATCCGAGTCAATGATATCCTTGAGGTCGGTGAGGAAGATCCCGAATAAAATTGGTCCGAGCACTGACCCCTGTGGTACACCGCTCAACACATTGTGTGCTTCAGAGTATTGGTCTCCTATTCGTACTTTGAATTTCCGTTCGGACAGAAAGTCAGCGATCCAGTTTAGAAGTTTCCCACGGATGCCAAAGTGATCCAGTTTTGCTACTAGTCGCCTGATTGGGACTCGATCAAATGCTTTTTCATAATCCAGATATATGATGTCTGTTGGTTGCCGTTCATTCCAGTTTTTCGTCCATTTTTCCAAACACATAAGTAGGTTGGTAACTGTTGATCTACGGGGGATGAAGCCATGCTGATTGTCCATGATAACCTGTTCTCTAGATAGGAAATCTCTCAACTCTTTGGCTATAATCTTTTCCATAGTTTTGCAGACTAGACTAGTGAGGCTTATGGGCCTATAGTTAGCTGCATTAAGTTTGTCTCCTTTCTTGTAGATTGGTGTGACTGTTGCTTCTTTCCAGTCATTAGGAAGTTTCTCGTTGACTAGGGACAGTTCCATGATCCGAGCTAGCCTAGTTGTGATTACGGATGAGCATTTTTTCAGCAGTAGGGCAGGAATCCCATCTGGGCCCATTGAAGTAGTGTCATTGAAACTTTTTAGTGTTTTTTCAACTAATTCGGGAGTGAAATTCACATGGTCAATACATTCTTCGATTTTTGGTGCAGTTAATGCTGGGATTGGCCCCGCAGGTTCTCTAACAAAAGATTTTTCAAATTGTTTGGCAAATAGGTTTGCCACTTCTTTGGCATTACTAGTCACGAGTAGTGTATCAGGGTCCCTTAGAGATGGTGGAATAGAGACTGCTGATGATAATTGTTGTCGTACATAGCTGTAAAACGATTTTGGACCTCTATCCACGACTCCTCCTTCAAACTCCTTCCTCGATTTCCTTACCATAGCGATGATTTTATTGTTCACTTTTCTATATTTCTCATAGGATTTATCTGATTGGTCTAGTCGGTAAACCCTCCATAATCGAGTCTTTTCTTCTGTTAATTTTAGTGTTTCAGGCCCTATCCATGGTTTATTGTTGTTGTGATTATTTCTTTTTCGGCTTGTAGGTACATTTTGTTCAACAGTTTTATCAACATCGCTTTTAAAGCTATCCCAAGCTTGTAATACTTCTGTATAGTCACATTGTTTGTCTAAATCCATCGAAATACGGTCGTAATCAGCCGCGAAGAAATTCTTTCTAGGTAAGGTCGCTACTGGGTCACATCTGGCCCGTATTTGGAATTGTAATGTTGCTAGCAGGACTTGGTGGTCACTCCTTCCTATGTGCGCTTGGTGTTCAATTCCAGTACATAAATTCTCGTCATTGCATAATACTAAGTCTAGAACTGACTGCTGACTACCTCTCCGACGCGTAATATCAGTCACCAGCTGTTGAAGTCCTGAGTCAGTAAGTAGTTCCACAAACTTTCCATGTAGCATATTGTATCCATCTAGTTTAGCAAGTGGCCATTTAAAATCCGGTAAATTAAAGTCCCCCATTATAAACACAGTGTGTGGACCGCTACAAGCTGTTCGCATCGTATCAAATAGGATACGATCAGATTCCTCAAAACCTGTGTGCGGTGGACGGTAGACTCCAGCCATTAGGAACATAAAATCGGAGTATTTAATTGTCAACCATAGTGCTTCCACTGTAGGGTTAGTATTTAGAGTCGGGTGTAGGGTAACTTGTATGGGAACATCACAGTGTGTACAAGCAACATAAATCGCAACCCCCCCCCAGCCCTTTCCAGTGGCTCTGTCCCGTCTGAACAGTACATAGCCTTTAATATCTATCAAGCTATTACTTATATCCGGTTTAAGGTGTGTCTCAGTAAGTATTATGAAAGTAGGTTTTAGTTTATTTATTTCTATTAAGAGTAAATCTCGTTTTGCCATTAAGGATGCCAGGTTCGTGTAGAAGAAGGTAAATTCGGTGATGTTGGACCTCAATTTTTTGGGTCGGGTTTCACCATCACTATCTTTGGCGTGCCGTGAATATATTTAATCTTTAGATCTGACTCACCATCATTCGTTCTCTGCTCCAGCTCGGCTTTAAGATTTTTGAAGTACTCACGCTGGTATGGGGTTAGATCATTCTTAACGTTGATACCAGTTGGTAGTTTCTTCCAGTTCTTGAGTACACTAATGGCTGGCTGTTGACCGGAGAAAACAATTTTCAAGGGACGGGGTGCAGCAGCAGCATCCTGCAGGGGCTTCCCCAAACGAATGACGGCCACAGGTTTCACGTAGCCAGGTATCGGTGTGAGGGTTTTATCCACCTGTTCACGGTCAAACTGCTTGCGGTCATCCACATTTGCATCAGAGTCTTGAACTTCAGGCACTCCAAACATAATCACATTGGAACTCCTTCTACTCCTCTCGCTAAGTTCGGACAGGACGGCTTCTAGACTGGCGTTTTCAACCGGGTTTTTTTTCATGGCCTCAATTTCTTGCTGCAGCTCGGTAACTAGCTTCCTGAGGGCTGGCAGCTGGCGCACTCCAAGCTCGCAATCCGGACACAGGTACTTAAGTGTTTGTTTTTGGAGGCAAATGACCCTCTGCTCTGTGGGAGATAACCCACTACACTTGACGCAGATTCTACGTTCACAACCGTGACAAAACACTTTAGCCTCATCTGAAGGGACTTTTTTGGTGCACTTATAACAAGAAGCCATTATTGACCAAGATAATTCCGCAACAATGGGTAATGTTAGGTTATTTTGCAGTAGAAACTGCTGAATCACTTTTAATTTTAGATTATTTTGCACAAAAACACTATCATGCGCGACTTATAGTGTTTATATCACGAATATCACAAATTCAACACCAATTAATGACTTTTTCTATATTTAAATAACAACACAACAAGTGCACTTTTCTAATGCGGGTAGAAGAAAAAAAAAAAAAAAAAAAAAAGTTTACCATTTTAAAAGATACAAAGGTCTGACACTTCCGTATATATACATTTAAGAAACAGCTATCTTTGTTAAATTTAACCCACGTCTGTTTCCACAGCAGCAGCTGTCTGATGTGGTAGATATTAATAGGCGTAGGAATACACTATGTATTCGAAAAGATAAGACAACTCTTAAGTGGAGTAGTATATTTTGCTTAGCTCCAAAAATAAACAATTAGATACCTTTTTTTTTTACGTGCGCAAAATCCCCACGGATACCTGCCCACCGGAGCCGGTGGGAGAGGTTATGTCGGACTCGAACCGACTAAAACGCACGCCGCCTGCGGGTCGCTTTGGTTGCCGAAGGTGAGGTTGACAGGCATATCCCTCGCACCCCGGCCGACTCAGGGCTATCTCTCACGATCTGGCCCTCTTCTCGGGTGTGTGGGGACTACAGAGTCCACAACTCGTTCCCGGTAAACGGGGAGGCGCGCCAGGCGCGCCGCCGCCGCGGTCTGCTTCTGCTAGGGTGACAGGCGGCTCCACCTGTCACCCCCGGCGCTCATGGGGGGTGGAGGTCGTTCATCGAACTCCGACGCCCGAGTTGCCTTCGTACGCGGGCAGCTTGGCTTGCGATCCGTCGTCGCTCCCAATGCCGCTCCCGCCCCGCCTCCTCCTTCACGAGCATTACTTGCTCGCACAAGGAGGCGCCGGCCGCCCACGCATCCGCGCAGCGGACCATCGCCGCGAGCAAGGTGGAGAGCGTGAGAACCCTCACTCCCAGGGGAGCTCCCGCCTCGGCGTCTCCCACGCCGAGTGTCCGGCGAGGTGAGCGTGTGCGGCCCCGAGTCCTCGCTCGCGTCGTAGTGACGGCACTCGGACGTTGGCTCTTTCTCCATCCGACGCAGATACTTTCCGAAGCACCCGTGCTCGGTGATCATCTGCGTCAGACGGTACGAGAGGCTGCCATGTGACCTCTCTAGCCACTCCCCCATGATGGGTCTTACCGCCGCTACTACGGCGCGCCCTGACAATTGGATACCTAATAGCTGGAAAAATTGAGTATTGACATGTTTAAAAAGAATTTAAAGGACATGCTATATTATAAATGTTATTTTAATATTGACGATTTTTTGAAAAAAAAATGATACAATATAATTAAACACTGTCAACTTAATTTTAAAATTTTACCTATTGCATGTGTTGATATTTAATGATAAATAATATCTAATGTAAAATTTGTACGCCAGAACCGGCAGAATGTGAGATCTGAACATTATGTACTTACCTAAACACCATTTTGTACCATATTCAACGAATAAAGACTTTGACGATTAATATCTTTTTGATAAGATTACTTACAGCAATATTTGTCACAAAACAGCACCACGCTTGACTAACTAGCAAGTACTCAAAAAGATATTAAAATGGTAAAATTAAGATCACTTTTAGTACTTTTTCTTACACATCAAGACTACCGTGCATGTATAGTCAGCATCAACCCGTATAAACAAGTGGGAATTCGATGCGATTTGACGTAGGAGAAAATCGACTAAATTGTACCGCCTTATAAATCGTACCACCACAAGATTTCTATGTAAATAACTCTTTTTATCTAACTACTGGCAACACAGGCCCAATTGAGCAGTCCGACTGGGGCCCTATAGAATACCGCGGTTATAATAACTTCGTGTTGTGTTTGTTCCCAGCGGTGAGTAGGGTAGCCAGAGCTCACTGGAGAATTTGTGCTGTCAGTGGGATGACTAAAGGCTTGTCCTGCTTTGTCCTCTACACTGACGGCACAGAAACTCTGCGCTAACAGGGTCGGCAGCGCGAGTGTGGCTTCTCTGGTGTTGCACGCGTCCATAGGCCACGGTAATCACTTTCCATCAGGTGGGCCGTACGCTTGTCTGCCACCTAAGTGGTATAAAAAAAAACTTAACCATGCTTTAGTGTAGCCAACTACTCACCATTTTAAGTTGACATCTAACGAGAATTGTGTATGGGAGCGAAAAAAACAGTTTCGGTGGAAATTGATGTGAATTATTATACTGGTTTGTAAGTTCATAACACGTCATATAGGTGAACTAAAACTACACAGTCTACGTTATATAACTACAAATTTAATCTAGATTTTTGTCCTTTTGTATGGTGTGACTAGGTTTTTTGTCCTTTTGTGTGGTGTGACTAGGTTTTTTGTCCTTTTGTGTGGTGTGACTAGGTTTTTTGTCCTTTTGTGTGGGTGTGACTAGGTTTTTTGTCCTTTTGTGTGGTGTGACTAGGTTTTTTGTCCTTTTGTGTGGTGTGACTAGGTTTTTTGTCCTTTTGTGTGGTGTGACTAGGTTTTTTGTCCTTTTGTGTGGTGTGACTAGGTTTTTTGTCCTTTTGTGTGGTGTGACTAGGTTTTTTGTCCTTTTGTGTGGTGTGACTAGGTTTTTTGTCCTTTTGTGTAGTGTGACTAGGTTTTTAAGTTCTGTCGTTGTATTTGTAAAATATTTAGGTTCGTTAAATCGTACCATCCATAATTACCCGACTATTTTCAAACAATATACACATTGAATTATTATATTTAAATAATTAGCTATATTTTTGTAGTACCGCATGGACATCGCATTACCTGATACGTATTTCAGGCATTACGTGGTCACCATTGGGTAGTGTCGGCGGCTGTATACCGCAATCATCGACTCGGGAATTGGCCGCAAAGAGATTTACTAACATATTGGCTTTCTCTTGCGGTCCATGGGCCAGGGATACATCAGGGTAGCGCAGCGGTGGCAGTGAAGGCTGACAGAAGTTGGCCTGCACGGCCGTGGCCAGTCGCCAGTACCCACGGCTGCCCGTGGGATGTGCCACTAGCTCTTGACCAAGCCGTGCAATGCGCAGGCCACCCGCTATGACGTATGCCCTTTTGCAGACCTTTGTGGCTCTGTTGTACGCCGCCTTGAAGCGGCTCACATTGGGATCGTGCGTGGCACGCGCCCTTACCCAAGTGCGATATGCGGACTGCTTTTGATCAACAGCCCTCGCACACACGCGGCCGAACCAAGGGCGCACTCCACGGGCACAGGTGACATCAGTGTATGGGATATAGTATTCCACACCCAGACCGATCTCACCGGTAACAGCAGTCTGAGGGTTTCTTACCTTCAATGCAGCGTTCAACCCACGGGATGGACGCAAACCAGTTGCGCAGCTCATCCCAATCTGCTGACGAGTAGTTCCAGAGACGCCGCTTCCCCTGCACGGGTCGTGAGGGCGCTATAATTGGTACCTTGGAGCAGACCAGACAGTGGTCGGAATTGCCTAAAGTGGCTTTTACCGAAACACTGTACTGGTCTGGGTGACTCGTCAGCAGAAGGTCTAGCAGAGAGGGAGCTAGGCTCGACCTTCTTGGTATTCTAGAGACGTCGTGTACCTATTGGGTCAGTCCATGCGCCAGAACAAATGCATGGGCGGCTCTTCCCGCATGGTCTGTTTTGGAGGAGCCCAATCAGATTTCGTGGTGGGCGTTAAAGTCCCCGAAAAATACCACTTCGGCGTTCGGAAACCGTTCCTGCGCATCATCTGCCGCCTGACTCAGATATTCAAAGAATCGAGTTGTCTCAGCATCTCCTGTATGGGAACGGTAGAGACATATTAAGATCTGACATAGATCGTAGAGCCATGGTCTACATGTACCCATAGGATTGAGAAGGATCGGTCCTCAAGGCAGCGCAAACGGTGACAGCAAACATCCGCCCTAACAAACACGCACACCCGTGTTGTGTTGCCAGCGGTGAGTAGGGTAGCCAGAGCTCACTGGAGAATTTGTGTTGTCAGTGGGATGACTAAAGGCTTGTCCTACTTTGACCTCTACACTGACGGTAAAGAAACTCTGTGCTAACAGGGTCGGCAGCGCGAGTGTGGCTATCTAGTGTTACACACGTCCATAGGCCACGGTAACCACTTTCCATCAGGTGGGCCGTGCGCTTGTCTGCCACCTAAGTGGTATAAAAAAAAATTCTTAAACTTATAGAGTATGGAAATTTAAGAAATTAGAAGGTGATTACTTTATCGTCTCTATATAAAAAAAAATCATCCATCATTGATAATAAAATATTATGACGTCACAATAAATTATTTCATACAAGTTTCCTTGTAAGTTACCATTTAGCTAAGTTAATAATAATTATTAGGCTTTAACGTGATTACAAATACTAATAAGCTAATAATATGCTGCCTCGCTTTGTAAACCAACTACCCTCCGATTTAAGGAATATAATATCACCGACTCATATTAAGTTAAAACTCAAATCCCACTTCCTGCAGAATGTGTGAAGTTATTGTTGTTGTATTTTGTATAACTGTGTACTACCTACCTTGTCAATTTATATTATTTAAGTAAGACAATAATGAATCCGTTGTTTTAAGAATAACTTGTAGTATTAGCACAAACCTTAGTGGTTTATTATTACCACTAAACTGTTATTTATGTCCGCATTATGTAATTTATTAAAAAAAAAAAAAAAAATTAAAATTAACATTGATAAATTATTCTGTCTGTCAGAGGGTTACAGGGATGCTGCGAGTCTATATCGCTTCAGAAAATTTTGGCAAGGCAATGCTAATGCAGACGCTAATCTTTCCAATCGTGGACTATGGTGATGTTCTATCTCGACCTGAATTCAGATCTGCTCAATAAACTCGGCCGCTTTCTCAACAATTGCATAACCTGCTTTAACCTTAGGAAACATGATCACGTCTCAGCTCATCGTTCGGAGTTAGGATGGTTGCCGATACGTCAGAGACGCAGCTTGAGGGCGGTGATGATGATACATAAAATTTTAGCCACTCCTAATGTCCCCTCTTATTTATCATCTCATATTCAGCTACTTGGTTCTCACCACAACAGAAATCTGCGGTCAGCTGACAACCGTCTTTTCCACTGTCCTACTCATAGTTCCAGCCTAATTCATTCTTCTTTCCTCGTTCAAGCAACTCTCCTCTGGAATGCGCTTCCTCTTGAACCGTGCAACGTTCAAGTACAAAGTACGTCAGCTCTATTACCAGTAGCCCCTAGTCATAGTAATGTACAAGATCTTAATGTTAGATATATTTTGTCATTGTGTATAATTATATAACTATAGGTAAGTTTATATTATATAAGTATATATTATACGAATATATATAAGTACCTAATATATTTAAAAGTATGTGTATGAATTTCTTATGTATTATAGTGTGTATGTATAATGTATGTACCTATTATTATTGTGAGCATAGATAATATAACAATAAATTATTTTGCCTGCACCTACCCTAAGATACATTATCTCTGCATCACCCTAAGGTTGACTGTTAGATAATGCCTTTGGCATTAAGTCCACCTTTGTACAAAATTACACTGTGCATAAAGTTGAATAAATAAAAAATAAAAAATAATAATAAAGAGCCAGAGAGATGTTGATAAGATCTAAACAAGTTTGATAGCAGACGGTACTCATGTGCTAATCATAAAACGAATGAAAATTAATGGGTACCCGCTTGTTTCAATATTTTCAGCATCAGTCCGTTTCTTTAATAATATTGTCAAAATAGAATAAATCTACTGAATACCAAAGTTTTCTTTATATTTTGCACGCATACTTACCAAAGATTGATGATTTAGACAAAGAGTTATTCCGTCCGTCAATTGTGTGCATGGTTAAAGAGTAGGGCCATAGAAGCTAAAGAGATATGGGCCACAATCCTAGATGCTGTCGATTTTAAAATAATGACCCCTTAAGGCCCCGATAGATGTGTTATTAAACCCTGCTTAAAAGACCCAGGATTATCCCGCGAATTAGAGCGAGTGTAAGGCCCTGGCTTAATATACTCTTGGAGGCATGGAGAGGTCTTAATTTGTTAAGAAGGTTCACTCCATCTAAAACTCATCTATGCCCATTTTGGGCACCCATTTAGGGTCATGGACCACATGATCCACGTGGTCGTTCATCCTAAGAAAGACTCCTCTTGTATTGCTTAAACTTACTATGCATTAACCTAATTAATCACCACTTAGTAAATACCCCTTTTAATCAGGTGTTTTAATTATACGTAACTCATTAGTATTTAGTTGGTTATAATGGTAAATCATTTAACTAACCACTTAGTAAATACCCCTTTAAATCAGGTATTTTAATCATACGTAACTCATTAGTATTTAGCTGGTTATAATGGTAAACCATTTAACATTGGTAAATCATTTAACTAAGTATGTGATTAACTCTCCTTGCAATTAAAAGGTATATATAAGATGTCGTGAACATAACCCTTTATGCAGTGCAGTACTGAATACTTGGGCAATACAATTGCTTACTTATTTTACCTGTGTTTTTTCGCAACTTGTTATAATAATTTTGGACGGGTATCCAGATATATGTATACATAATGAAATATAATAATAATCAGTGGAATCAAATCAAAGACATGATAATTAAAACAACCACGACAAGTGCAAGAAATGTCGGTGCGCGGCGCAACCGCAAAACTAAGAAGAGTTCTGGAGGAGGCCATGACGGAATTGGTGGAGACCGTACAGAAGGGGTATTGCGTGGAAGACATAGTGCAGGTATAACTAAACCTAAGAAGTACGCAAAGGATGATCCGACAATATCTTTTGTGTGGAAACGCGTTATTTTCGAAGGGTTTGCTGAAAAGATTACTCAGAGAAATGCTGATGCTGGTTCGACCAAGTTAATAGTGTCTAATTTGGACTATGAAGTCTCAGAGTCCGCTATTCACGACCTGTTTTCGGATTTTGGTAGACTGAAAAGTATTGCAGTACGTTATGGTCGATCTGGGAGACCTTTAGGCTCTGCTGATGTGGTGTTTGAAAGAAGAGGTGATGCGATCAGAGCTATGAAGCAGTATAATGGAGTGCACTTTAATGGAAGAAAATTAAATGTCGAGTTGGAGACATCTGAACTTTACACATTCAGTGAAAAAAGTGGCCGAGGACGTGAAAGTGGAGACAGTGGAGTATCCAGCAAGAAACCTAAGCGGCGGTGAAGAAGAAATCAGGGAAGATCCCATACACCAGATGACGGCCGAAAAAGCAGGTGTGATATTTATAAAGACAAGCACCCTGTGGCTACTGAAGAACAATCAGACGCAGCAATGGATGCCAATATTGAAGAAATGAAGGGAATGAAAATAACTGTGTAGTGCATAAGATTCTGTACCTATAAGTGTAAAATTTTAGTTAATAAACAAACTCTTCTAAATTGACACAATCTATTTTTTTTATCTTCTAATCATGAGAACTAAACTTGACTGTAGATTTTATATCACTTGAGAGTTAAGCTCCACTCACGTTTAGTTCTAGAAATTAATTCTAATCTTTGGTACAATCTGTACCTATTGTATGTGTATATGTATATACAATAGGTACAGGTAATACCTAAGATTAGTTTCAAGCTGAGACTCATGACTGAGTTTCGTTCTGGAATACGAGCCTAATGGTTAATTCCCATTAAAAGAACAGTAAACCTATTACACCCGACATCTCCACCTATATTGGCAGGGTGACTCTATCCCTCACACTTTCAGCTACGCTAAGGGCGGCATGAGGTGCAAACACTAGTGTCACCGCCGGCCGGCTCGTCAGCGGTGGTTCAGAGAAGCAAGGAAATTTGCAATTCTGTTGACATTATGTCCTCGTAGAAGGACGCGACTGCGGTAGGTGCCCGGGAAGTCCCACCGATAAAAGTTCGAATATAACTATAAAACTTCGATAGGTATAGCTTGGTAGGTTGTGGAGGGTTGCAGTCGTTTGATCTAAAATATCGAAGTTAATATCGAATCGTTTCTTAATAAGGCTGCAAGTCGACCCAAACTGAGGGGCAGTCAATTAAGAGTCAAAGAATTCATTTTATTTTTTCAGTTTAGGCACATAAAGAGTATGTGTCTAAATGATGTATATAGCAACCCAGATCCCTAGACATTCTATTCGCGCCACGCGTGGACGGTTACCCGCGCGCTATGCGTCTCCCTCTTCCACATAAGCGGTTAGTTCGACACACGGCCGCAAGGGCAGTTCGCCGGCTACCGCGCTTACGCACACGTCTCGCTGGTACCTACCTAAGCCCGCCGGAGCAATAATTACTATATTCGACGTAGTGTTACTGACTTTCAGGCATTGTAACCCCGTAAACATTATCAGTGTAAATCAATCTGTGAAATATACTATTTACTCACATCTCGTGCAACTATTCATTCCCCTGAGACTAACGTCTCCCCCATATGTATCTATAAACAAAAGGCAAAAAGGTCTCCACAGTTGCTGACCGTCGTCTGTGTGAATGGAAACAAAAGATAAGAAAGCACTTTATATCTTTGGCGACCGAATGTGGTCACATTATCTGCATGAGATATTTAGGAATACCCTAACTCGTCGTTTCATCCAAAGTCACTATGGAATTTAACCTGATGAATTTTTTACTAAAGTACGCCTTGAAAACAAGGGATTTATGTTTACCGTCGCTAAAACAGAGAGTTAAATCCACCGTAACTTACTTCATTTTTTTTTAACCAACGCTAAAACGACGGGGTGTTATAAGATTGACGTGTCTCTGTGTGTGTGTGTGTGTGTGTATGTGTGTGTGTGTGTGTGTGTCTGTCTGTGGTATCGTAGCTCCTGAACGGAAGAACCGATTTAGATTTATTTGAAAGGTATATTAGTTGAAAGTGTTCTTAGCTATGTTTGAAAAAAATCGGCTCAAAATGGCCGCGGCTACAAAATGATGGAGTACATATTGTTTCTCAACTCCCTCAATATGGATATCAAATGAAAGGGCTTGAGTAGTAAAATACGATACAATATGACAAATATTTAAAACCAAGGTGGCCGCCCACAAAATGGCGAATTACATTTTATTTCACAATTCCCTCAATATGGGTATCAAATCAAAGAGCTTGACGAGTAGATCAATTTAAAAAGTGTAAAAAAAAACCATTAAAAATTTCCCGTCAAAAAGAACAACCCCCACAAAGTCAAAAATAAATTGTGTTAGTTAGCCCTGTAACTTTGATATGCCTAGTAGTACATATTTTGATTCAAGAGTTGTCATTGTTAGGGGGAACTTGAATCGATTCCGAAAATATGACGCAGTGCTCTGCCAGTTAGGGTCCCCCGACATGACAAGGCTTAAATCAAAATATGTTGTTTGTAACGGCAAACGCCCTGTGCTCACTGAAGAACAATAAGACGCCAAGATGGATGTCGATGTAGAAGACTTGAAGAGTATAAGATTAGAATAAATGTTTAGTATTTAGGAATCTCTGTATATTGTCATAATGTATTCAATAAGTTGTACGAGTGTAAGTGCAGTAAAATCTATTCAAAATTGACGGAAATTATTTTTATTTCAATTACTAATAACCAAGATTACTTATGTTTTCCCATCAACCCACCAGAAAACTAAACCTGAGTGGAAGTTTTATGAACGAAAATTACTTTGGAGTTAAGCTCCACTCAAGATTAGTTCTAGAAAGTAACCTGTACCGAAACTCAAGCATGGCCGAGTCTAAATTTGAACAATTTCCCATTGAACGAGCAGCAGTTGGCGGCCAATCCGACTAAACGCCAGAATGCATTGTCTTCACCAGGCGCACAAAGACGTCGTCTTCTTCGCGGGTTGCTAGATAGAAGATTGAGTGGGTGAGGGTGACTATGGAGTGCCCTCACACGCGCTACGCATAATCCACTCAGTAGTCCTTGGTAGCAGACAAGAATCTACTACCTCCTAGCTACCTTATAAACTGCCGTGTCCGGGAAGGCCCGCCGATAAAAGTTCAAATCTTGTATGGAAGTCGCTTCAGTTGGTCACGGTCTGATTCTCGTGTAATTGGGCACCGTTTACTCCACCCGCAGTACTTTGCGCGATCACTATAGGTTTACGTACAGATTTGCTCATGTTTAATAAAGTTCGACAATTAAGTAACAAGCAAGGACGACTCCCGCTGGTAAAGTGCCATAGTACAAGCCGCACGTAACTAAACACTAAATCTCGAAACTCGAAACCGAGCCTTAAATGACAGGGTGAAAGGTGTGTGCAATGGTAAATAAAAGATAGATGTTCACTGTTCGATTATAGATTTAATAATAATCCCAGAGTACATTGGTATACACCTTATATACTATATAATAACTACGTCACTACTTGAACATGATATTAATAGTAGTATTAATTCTTTATCAACTAAAACTAACTACTACTAAACTATCAACTAAACATAACTTTAATACTGAAAAAACAACGGTAATGAATTTTAGAAGACATATAAATAAACATTCACATTTAGATGTTAAATATACATATATATATATATATATTACAATATATGGAACTACAGCTACAAAATTTCTTAGGCTATAGATAGAAAGCACGTTAGAGTGAAAGGAACAAAACGTAAAAAATGCGGTAAATTATATCAGCATCCGTATCTTGATATGCTAAATAAATTCGAAAACAAAGATACCGTTCTTACATCATACCATGGACTAGTTGCGTCCACCTTAAGATACGGGATTATATTCTGGGAGAATGCAGTAGAGAAAGAATTAGTATTTAAGGCACAGAAACGTCAAACGATGCACTAGAGCAATTTGTAACCTACACACTACCGACACTTGTAAGCCGCATTCCTTAAGACTGAAATGGTTGACGATGCCATCTATTTACATTCATGAGATGTGTATGTTTGTAAAACAAAATTGGTTAAAATTTTCACAAGTAACTAGTAGCCGCAAATTAGGTACATTACATGTGGTAGCGCGTAAAACAACTATGTAACAGAAAAATGTGTTCTGCATGGCACCTACAACATACAACAAGTTGCTTAAGTCTATTAGCTTGGCTCAAGCTAAACAAGAATTTAAAAACAAACTACTCACACTACTGATGGAAAAAGCATTCTATTAATGAGTACATGATTGAAATTTTAACATTCTTCTGTTATTATTGAATTTTATTTATTTTTCACATTATAATCTCCTATTATATTTTTATTATGATCGATGACATTATGGAAGATTAATATTTTCCTGTTATTGTTGAAATGCATTATAATAATTTTGAAATTATTTCACGTTGACATTCATATCACCTATTATACTATTATTATTGATGACATTCTGGTAATATTAATATTTTTGCTCTTATTGTTGAAGTAGGTACATTATTTTAATTTTGAAACTATTTTAGTTAACAATATATAAAAAGGTTATTAATATGTATTAATAATTCGATACAGAATTAATGAAACATGTACCCACTAACCATATTCTTAGCAAGAAAATCAAACATTTTTAAAATAAAGTTTGTACACCATCTTAAATGGTAGAACATAGTGCACTGATATTTAATGTTGAGATCTTTTGTAATACCTTTGTTTCACAAATAATGTTTTTGTAAACTATACATCACTGTCCTTTCACACTAAACATCATTGCCTCTATCACTGAACACCACATCTGCTTATCAGACCGTCACTGCCTCGGCCCCTTTTCACACTAAATGTGTTCAATTTTGACATTCCTTAATATTCTTCGGTTTGTTAGCATCATCTCTCGGTTCAAACACCACATCAGCAGTGCCTAAAGATTGTCCAGATGGATCGTGATGTACTGTAGCACTTTCACATTATCTAAATCAGAAATCAGTTCCTCCACATCTGAATCTAAGATTTGACACTTGGTGGGCCCATCATCACCATTTCTTTGAGCAATCTTTTTAACTAAATTATTCAAGATGGCACATCTCCATTGAAAACATAGTGACGCATAACGTTTTGCGTAATTTGCAGGCTTGGTAACACTTCCACGTAACACACCTTCTCTACGGCCCTTTGGAAATCTGTCTCCACAAATTCCGTCATGATTTCCTTCAGATCTTCTATTGCTTTTATGTTCGCGCCGAGCACCGCCTTTGGTTAATGTTGTTGTAGTTGATTTAACCTTCTCGTCAAAAGTCATTTTGATTCGAACTAAACGGTCTATAATGAACTAAACGGTGGAAAAATAGAACTGATAGTAACTAGCAACTCTACTGCTCGATGTCTCATTACTACACTGTATGAAGGATTGTGTAGGCGACACCCTTATAAATTACTAAAAAGGGAGGGATAATCTAATTTTCAGGTAGGTCAGTTTTTAAATAGTGCCATCTCTCTCTTTCTCTCTGTCTCCCTCTCTCTCAGGGACGTCATACGAGCTGTCAGTACATCGCGTGGTAATTTTGGTCACGTATAGCACACATTAGTTTTCACTTTAGCTGCGAGAACACATAATAAGTATTACTTAGAAGATAACACAATGAACATCAATAGATATTAATTACGTTTATATTTATTATTAATGAAAGTAATGTTGAACATTTTAAAAGTTAGAGGAGCTATTATTGCAATTCTGCAAATTTAATGTTGTAGTTTTATTTGACATCGTTATAGTTGTATTGGCTAGAGATTTTTCAAACTTAATTCCGCAAAAGTAACTTGCTGATTCAACTCTTTTGGTCTCAAAATACTGTCTTCGTTGATAGTATCGCTCATCTTTTAATATTATTAATCGTATTTAACACGTTTAACAATGATATTTTATTCCCACGGGCTTTCAGAAACAGCGCCTGTGACGCTTTATTTTTAAAATGTTGAAAATAAAAATAATTATAAATGTTACTCTCATGATTAGTTAATGATTTACAACTATAACCAAAAAAATAACTCAGTCTCAGTTAAGTCTCCGTCTTTATTCTAATGAGTCCAGTATAATTAAAATACATGCATTTAGTGGGCATTAACTAAGTGGTGATTAATTAAATCATTGCATTGTAAGGTTAAGCAATAAGAGACAGGTCTGTCTTAGGATTTCTAAACTTCTAAACTTGCTATGAGTTAACCTAATCAATTCCACTTACCACTTAGTATGTAGCCGATTAAAAGTATCTATATTGAACTGTATACATACTACCCACTTGTCCTACTGTAAATCTGTTGGTGTACAATGAATAGTTATCTATCAATCTATCTTTACTAATACTATTCTTAATAGTTATAATCTATCGCCAAGTTAATGTGAAAAGTAAAATTATTCATAAAAATCTTTTAAAAACTAGTTTTCTTTAAACAATATGTTGTAACAAAAGGACCTTTGTCTACTAAGCGTATTCTTTTTTTTTTAGTTTGATCTACTAAATATATAAATATCTATAAACAAAAGGCAAAAAAGGTTTCTGCAGTTGCTGGCCGTCTGTGTGAATGGAAACAATAGATAAGAAAGCTCTTTGTGTCTTTGGCGACTGAATGTAGTCACATTATCTGTATGCGATTTTTAGGAATTTGTTATAATGAATTATTAAAATCAATAGTCACACCCTAACTCATCGTTTCATCCATTGTCACTATCGAATTTAACCTGATGAATTTTGTACTAAAGTATGCCTTGAAATCAAGGGATTTATGTTTGCCGTCGCTATAACAGAGGGCCGCTACAATTAAGGTCTACAACCAATTAATTAAATCAACGGTAATTTGTTTTATTTTTTAATTGAACTTCTTGACTCATGTATTTAATTTTGCCAAGTACTGTATTGTAGTTTAAACTGTGTCAAACGCTAATTTTGAATTGAAGAATTGCTGGATGCCACATTTCAAATCTTAGAAAAATAATGTGTCATATTTACAGAGCGTTTGATTCTTGGAACATCAATTACCACGAGTACAACTAATTGATATTTTACCTGTACAAGTGTGAAGGGCACTGATAGCCCATATGACTTCGGGGAGAGTGAGAGGAATGGCATTATTCAAAAACTGACCTACCTGAAGTTATCAATGTGATTATCCGTCCCTTTAGTAATTTGCAGGTTAAGAGAATCAATAAGATCATCAGTCGTTCATATAATATAGTTCCTAACGAAATCTATGTAAGTAAGTAAATCATTTATTGCTGTTACAAAAATAAGGTCCAATGTGTTTCGCAGATTATCTGCATGCATATTTGTTTCTTCCCAACTAGTTTTGTTGGTATATACTGGACGAGAATGAAAATATTTCGATATACAGTGGTGAATTTAGCTCAAATAAAGATGGCTCTAAACGAGATCATAAAACGAACCAACGCAACATCAAGAAAAGGCGGTGCTCGACGCAAGCGCAAAACCAAAAGAAGATCAGAAAAATCCAAAAATTAATGACGGAATGAGTAGAGGAGGAGTATTACGTGGAAGAAATAGAGCAGATGTCACGAAGAGCACAAAATACGCTTTTACTGTGTAATTTAGATCCTGGAGACTCAGATTCAGATATACAGGAATTTGAAAGAAGAGGAGAGGCTATCAAGGCGAGGAAACGATATAATGGACTGCCACTTGATGGTAGAAAATAGATCGTACGATTGCCGACATATGCATTCAACAAATTTAGTGAAAAAAGGTAGTCACGGTTGGGCCAGCAGATGTGAAGTTTGTAACGGCAAGCGCCCTGTGCTCAATGAAGAACAATTAGACGCCAAAATGGATGTCGATGTAGAATACTTGAAGAGTATAAGATTAAAATAAGTGTTTAGTATTTAGAGATCTCTGTATATCATTATAAGGAATTCTATAAGTTGTACGAGTATAAGTGCAGAAATTAATAAAAATCTATTCAAAATTGACGGAAATTATTTTTTGTTCGATTACTAATAACCAAGATTACTTGTTTTCTCATCAACCCACTAGAAAACTAAACATGAGTAGAAGATTAGTTCTAGAAAGTAACCTGTACCGAAACTCAAGCATGGCTGACTTTAAATTTGAACAATTTCCCATTGAAAGAGCAGCAGTTGGCGGCCGATCCGACTAAACGCCAGAATGCGTTGTACTTTGCGCATTGTCATCACCAGGCGCACAAAGACGTCGTCTTCTTCGCGGGTTGCTAGATAGAAGATTGAGTGGGTGAGGGTGACTATGGAATGCCCTCACACGCACTACGCATAATCCACTTAGTAGTCCTTGGTGGCAGACAAGAATCTACTACCTCCTAGCTACCCTGTAAACTGCCGTGTCCGGGAAGGCCCGCCGATAAAAGTTCGAGTCTTGTATGGAAGTCGCTTCAGTTGGTCACGGTCTGATTCTCGTGTAATTGGGCAATCAAAGAATCAATCAAAGAATCAATTTCATTTATTCAGTTTAGGCACATAAAGAGTATGTGTCTAAATGATGTATATAGCAACCCAGATCCCTAGACATTCTATTCGCGCCACGCGTGGACGGTTACCCGCGCGCTATGCGTCTCCCTCTTCCACATAAGCGGTTAGTTCGACACACGGCCGCAAGGGCAGTTCGCCGGCTACCGCGCTTACGCACACGTCTCGCTGGTACCTACCTAAGCCCGCCGGAGCAATAATTACTATATTCGACGTAGTGTTACTGACTTTCAGGCATTGTAACCCCGTAAACATTATCAGTGTAAATCAATCTGTGAAATATACTATTTACTCACATCTCGTGCAACTATTCATTCCCCTGAGACTAACGTCTCCCCCATATGTATCTATAAACAAAAGGCAAAAAGGTCTCCACAGTTGCTGACCGTCGTCTGTGTGAATGGAAACAAAAGATAAGAAAGCACTTTATATCTTTGGCGACCGAATGTGGTCACATTATCTGCATGAGATATTTAGGAATACCCTAACTCGTCGTTTCATCCAAAGTCACTATGGAATTTAACCTGATGAATTTTTTACTAAAGTACGCCTTGAAAACAAGGGATTTATGTTTACCGTCGCTAAAACAGAGAGTTAAATCCACCGTAACTTACTTCATTTTTTTTTAACCAACGCTAAAACGACGGGGTGTTATAAGATTGACGTGTCTCTGTGTGTGTGTGTGTGTGTGTATGTGTGTGTGTGTGTGTGTGTCTGTCTGTGGTATCGTAGCTCCTGAACGGAAGAACCGATTTAGATTTATTTGAAAGGTATATTAGTTGAAAGTGTTCTTAGCTATGTTTGAAAAAAATCGGCTCAAAATGGCCGCGGCTACAAAATGATGGAGTACATATTGTTTCTCAACTCCCTCAATATGGATATCAAATGAAAGGGCTTGAGTAGTAAAATACGATACAATATGACAAATATTTAAAACCAAGGTGGCCGCCCACAAAATGGCGAATTACATTTTATTTCACAATTCCCTCAATATGGGTATCAAATCAAAGAGCTTGACGAGTAGATCAATTTAAAAAGTGTAAAAAAAAACCATTAAAAATTTCCCGTCAAAAAGAACAACCCCCACAAAGTCAAAAATAAATTGTGTTAGTTAGCCCTGTAACTTTGATATGCCTAGTAGTACATATTTTGATTCAAGAGTTGTCATTGTTAGGGGGAACTTGAATCGATTCCGAAAATATGACGCAGTGCTCTGCCAGTTAGGGTCCCCCGACATGACAAGGCTTAAATCAAAATATGTTGTTTGTAACGGCAAACGCCCTGTGCTCACTGAAGAACAATAAGACGCCAAGATGGATGTCGATGTAGAAGACTTGAAGAGTATAAGATTAGAATAAATGTTTAGTATTTAGGAATCTCTGTATATTGTCATAATGTATTCAATAAGTTGTACGAGTGTAAGTGCAGTAAAATCTATTCAAAATTGACGGAAATTATTTTTATTTCAATTACTAATAACCAAGATTACTTATGTTTTCCCATCAACCCACCAGAAAACTAAACCTGAGTGGAAGTTTTATGAACGAAAATTACTTTGGAGTTAAGCTCCACTCAAGATTAGTTCTAGAAAGTAACCTGTACCGAAACTCAAGCATGGCCGAGTCTAAATTTGAACAATTTCCCATTGAACGAGCAGCAGTTGGCGGCCAATCCGACTAAACGCCAGAATGCATTGTCTTCACCAGGCGCACAAAGACGTCGTCTTCTTCGCGGGTTGCTAGATAGAAGATTGAGTGGGTGAGGGTGACTATGGAATGCCCTCACACGCGCTACGCATAATCCACTCAGTAGTCCTTGATAGCAGACAAGAATCTACTACCTCCTAGCTACCTTATAAACTGCCGTGTCCGGGAAGGCCCGCCGATAAAAGTTCAAATCTTGTACGGAAGTCGCTTCAGTTGGTCACGGTCTGATTCTCGTGTAATTGGGCACCGTTTACTCCACCCGCAGTACTTTGCGCGATCACTATAGGTCGACAATTAAGTAACAAGCAAGGACGACTCCCGCTGGTAAAGTGCCATAGTACAAGCCGCACGTAACTAAACACTAAATCTCGAAACTCGAAACCGAGCCTTAAATGACAGGGTGAAAGGTGTGTGCAATGGTAAATAAAAGATAGATGTTCACTGTTCGATTATAGATTTAATAATAATCCCAGAGTACATTGGTATACACCTTATATACTATATAATAACTACGTCACTACTTGAACATGATATTAATAGTAGTATTAATTCTTTATCAACTAAAACTAACTACTACTAAACTATCAACTAAACATAACTTTAATACTGAAAAAACAACGGTAATGAATTTTAGAAGACATATAAATAAACATTCACATTTAGATGTTAAATATAACGATATTACAATTTATGGAACTACAGCTACAAAATTTCTTAGGCTATAGATAGAAAGCACGTTAGAGTGAAAGGAACAAAACGTAAAAAATGCGGTAAATTATATCAGCATCCGTATCTTGATATGCTAAATAAATTCGAAAACAAAGATACCGTTCTTACATCATACCATGGACTAGTTGCGTCCACCTTAAGATACGGGATTATATTCTGGGAGAATGCAGTAGAGAAAGAATTAGTATTTAAGGCACAGAAACGTCAAACGATGCACTAGAGCAATTTGTAACCTACACACTACCGACACTTGTAAGCCGCATTCCTTAAGACTGAAATGGTTGACGATGCCATCTATTTACATTCATGAGATGTGTATGTTTGTAAAACAAAATTGGTTAAAATTTTCACAAGTAACTAGTAGCCGCAAATTAGGTACATTACATGTGGTAGCGCGTAAAACAACTATGTAACAGAAAAATGTGTTCTGCATGGCACCTACAACATACAACAAGTTGCTTAAGTCTATTAGCTTGGCTCAAGCTAAACAAGAATTTAAAAACAAACTACTCACACTACTGATGGAAAAAGCATTCTATTAATGAGAACATGATTGAAATTTTAACATTCTTCTGTTATTATTGAATTTTATTTATTTTTCACATTATAATCTCCTATTATATTTTTATTATGATCGATGACATTATGGAAGATTAATATTTTCCTGTTATTGTTGAAATGCATTATAATAATTTTGAAATTATTTCACGTTGACATTCATATCACCTATTATACTATTATTATTGATGACATTCTGGTAATATTAATATTTTTGCTCTTATTGTTGAAGTAGGTACATTATTTTAATTTTGAAACTATTTTAGTTAACAATATATAAAAAGGTTATTAATATGTATTAATAATTCGATACAGAATTAATGAAACATGTACCCACTAACCATATTCTTAGCAAGAAAATCAAACATTTTTAAAATAAAGTTTGTACACCATCTTAAATGGTAGAACATAGTGCACTGATATTTAATGTTAAGATCTTTTGTAATACCTTTGTTTCACAAATAATGTTTTTCTAAACTATACATCACTGTCCTTTCACACTAAACATCATTGCCTCTATCACTGAACACCACATCTGCTTATCAGACCGTCACTGCCTCGGCCCCTTTTCACACTAAATGTGTTCAATTTTGACATTCCTTAATATTCTTCGGTTTGTTAGCATCATCTCTCGGTTCAAACACCACATCAGCAGTGCCTAAAGATTGTCCAGATGGATCATGATGTACTGAAGCACTTTTACTTTATCTAAATCAGAAATCAGTTCCTCCACATCTGAATCTAAGATTTGACACTTGGTGGGCCCATCATCACCATTTCTTTGAGCAATCTTTTTAACTAAATTATTCAAGATGGCACATCTCCATTGAAAACATAGTGACGCATAACGTTTTGCGTAATTTGCAGGCTTGGTAACACTTCCACGTAACACACCTTCTCTACGGCCCTTTGGAAATCTGTCTCCACAAATTCCGTCATGATTTCCTTCAGATCTTCTATTGCTTTTATGTTCGCGCCGAGCACCGCCTTTGGTTAATGTTGTTGTAGTTGATTTAACCTTCTCGTCAAAAGTCATTTTGATTCGAACTAAACGGTCTATAATGAACTAAACGGTGGAAAAATAGAACTGATAGTAACTAGCAACTCTACTGCTCGATGTCTCATTACTACACTGTATGAAGGATTGTGTAGGCGACACCCTTATAAATTACTAAAAAGGGAGGGATAATCTAATTTTCAGGTAGGTCAGTTTTTAAATAGTGCCATCTCTCTCTCTCTCTCTCTGTCTCCCTCTCTCTCAGGGACGTCATACGAGCTATTAGTACATGGCGTGGTCATTTTGGTCACGTATAGCACACATTAGTTTTCACTTTAGCTGCGAGAACACATAATAAGTATTACTTAGAAGATAACACAATGAACATCAATAGATATTAATTACGTTTATATTTATTATTAATGAAAGTAATGTTGAACATTTTAAAAGTTAGAGGAGCTATTATTGCAATTCTGCAAATTTAATGTTGTAGTTTTATTTGACATCGTTATAGTTGTATTGGCTAGAGATTTTTCAAACTTAATTCCGCAAAAGTAACTTGCTGATTCAACTCTTTTAGTCTCAAAATACTGTCTTCGTTGATAGTATCGCTCATCTTTTAATATTATTAATCGTATTTAACAAGTTAAACAATGATATTTTATTCCCACGGGTTTTCAGAAACAGCGCCTGTGACGCTTTATTTTTAAAATGTTGAAAATAAAAATAATTATAAATGTTACTCTCATGATTAGTTAATGATTTACAACTATAACCAAAAAAATAACTCATTCTCAGTTAAGTCTCCGTCTTTATTCTAATGAGTCCAGTATAATTAAAATACATGCATTTAGTGGGCATTAACTAAGTGGTGATTAATTAAATCATTGCATTGTAAGGTTAAGCAATAAGAGACAGGTCTGTCTTAGGATTTCTAAACTTCTAAACTTGCTATGAGTTAACCTAATCAATTCCACTTACCACTTAGTATGTAGCCGATTAAAAGTATCTATATTGAACTGTATACATGCTACCTACTTGTCCTACTGTAAATCTGTTGGTGTACAAGAATAATTATCTATCTATCTACTTTATTAATACTATTCTTAATAGTTATAATCTATCGCCAAGTTAATGTGAAAAGTAAAATTATTCATAAAAATCTTTTAAAAACTAGTTTTCTTTAAATAATATGTTGTAACAAAACGACCTTTGTCTACTAAGCTTATTCTTTTTTTTAGTTTGATCTACTATATATATATAATAAAAGGCAAAAAAGGTTTCTGCAGTTGCTGGCCGTCTGTGTGAATGGAAACAATAGATAAGAAAGCTCTTTGTGTCTTTGGCGACTGAATGTAGTCACATTATCTGTATGCGATTTTTAGGAATTTGTTATAATGAATTATTAAAATCAATAGTCACACCCTAACTCATCGTTTCATCCATAGTCACTATCGAATTTACCCTGATGAATTTTGTACTAAAGTATGCCTTGAAATCAAGGTATTTATGTTTGCCGTCGCTAAAACAGAGGGCCGCTACAATCAAGGTCTACAACCAATTAATTAAATCAACCGTAATTTATTTTATTTTTTAATTGAACTTCTTGACTCGTGTATTTGATTTTGCCAGGTACTTTATTGTAGTTTAAACTGTGTCAGACGCTAATTTTGAATTGAAGAATTGCTGGATGCCACATTTCAAATCTTAGAAAAATAATGTGTCATATTTACAGAACGTTTGATTCTTGGAACATCAATTACCACGAGTACAACTAATTGATATTTTACCTGTACAAGTGTGAAGGGCACTGATAGCCCATATGACTTCGGGGAGAGTGAGAGGAATGGCATTATTCAAAAACTGACCTACCTGAAGTAATCAATGTGATTATCCGTCCCTTTAGTAATTTGCAGGTTAAGAGAATCAATAAGATCATCAGTCGTTCATATAATATAGTTCCTAACGAAATCTATGTAAGTAAGTAAATCATTTATTGCTCGAAACACGGTATGTGACAATTGTGTTACAAAAATAAGGTCCAACGTGTTTCGCAGATTATCTGCATGCAAATTTGTTTCTTCCCAACTAGTTTTGTTGGTATATACTGGACGAGAATGAAAATATTTCGATATACAGTGGTGAATTTAGCTCAAATAAAAATGGCTCTAAACGAGAACATAAAACGAACCAACGCAACATCAAGAAAAGGCGGTGCTCGACGCAAGCGTAAAACCAAAAGAAGATCAGAAAAATCCGAAAATTTATGACGAAATGAGTAGAGGAGGAGTATTACGTGGAAGAAATAGAGCAGATGTCACGAAGAGCAGAAAATACAGAATAGATGTACCAACGTTGACATTGATGAATAATATGCTCAGAGAAATTAAGAGGATGGGCCCACGACGCTTTTACTGTGTAATTTCGATCCTGGAGGCTCAGATTCAGATATACAGGAATTTGAAAGAAGAGGAGAGGCTATCAAGGCGAGGAAACGATAAAATGGACTGCCACTTGATGGTAGAAGATTGATCGTACGATTGCCAACATATGCATTGAACAAATTTAGTGAAAAAAAGTAGTCACGGTTGGGCCAGCAGATGTGAAGTTTGTAACGGCAAGCGCCCTGTGCTCAATGAAGTACAATTAGACGCCAAAATGGATGTCGATGTAGAAGACTTGAAGAGTATAAGATTAAAATAAGTGTTTAGTATTAAGATATATCATTATAAGGAATTCAATTAGTTGTAGGAATATAAGTGCAGAAATTAATAAACCCACTAGAAAACTAAATCTGAGTAGAAGATTAGTTCTAGGAAGTAACCTGTACCGAAACTCAAGCATTGCTGCGTCTAAATTTGAACAATTTCCCATTGAAAGAGCAGCAGCTGGCGGCCGATCCAACTACACGCCAGAATGCGTTGTACTCTGCGCATTGTCTTCACCAGACGCACAAAGACGTCGCGGGTTGCTAGATAGAATATTGAGAGGGTGAGGGTGCTACGCATAATCCACTCAGTAGTCTTTGGTGGCAGACAAGAATCTACTACCTCCTAGCTACCTCGTAAACTGCCGTGTCCGTGAAGGCCCGCCGATAAAAGTTCGAGTCTTGTATGAAGTCGCTTCAGTTGGTCATGGTCTGATTCTCGTTTAATTGGGCACCGTCTGCTCCACCCGCAGTACTTTGCGCGATCACTATAGGTTTACGTACAGATTTGCTCATGTTTAATAAAGTTCGACAATTAAGTAACAAGCAAGGACGACTTCCGCTGGTAAAGAGCCATAGTACAAGCCGCACGTAACTAAACACTAAATCTCGAAACTCAAAACCGAGCCTTAAATGACAGGGTGAAAGGTGTGTGCAAGGGTAAATAAAAGATAGATGTTCACTGTTCGATTATAGATTTAATAATAATCCCAGAGTACATTGGTATACACCTTATATACTATATAATAACTACGTCACTACTTGGACATGATATTAATAGCAGTATTAATTCTTTATCAACTAAAACTAACTACTACTAAACTATCAATTAACATACATACATACATAAAATCACGCCTTTATCCCCGGAGGGTAAGGCAGAGGTGAATTAACACCCACATTTCACCAATAACTGTATTCGGTCCCACGTAATAGGTGGTGAGCCTATTGCCGTATATCGGACACTATAGTTGACTCGAGCCTGAGGCTGAGTCTGGGCTGTATATATCTGTCCGATGTTAAACGGCCCTATCCCTTAGTCGCCTTGTACGACACCGCATGGGAAGAGATGGGGTGGCCCAAATTCTACTCAGCCGGGAACCACGCGTATCAATTAAACATAACTTTAATACTGAAAAAACAACATTAATGAATTTTAGAAGACATATAAATAAACATTCACATTTAGATGTTAAATATAACGATATTACAATATATGGAACTACAGCTACAAAATTTATTAGGCTATAGATAGAAAGCACGTTAGAGTGGAAGGAACAAAACGTAAAAAATGCGGTAAATTATATCAGCATCCGTATCATTTACATATGCTAAATAAATCCGAAAACAAAGATACCGTTTGTAGTGTTTGTATCTATGGAATAGATACATACACTGTCTCACGTACACCACTAGTGAGGTTAGCTGTCATTGGGGAGTAGACCATTGACAATACGGATGAGCGTATCCGTACAGAGGGACGGACAGACCTGCGCTATTGAGTGTAGTAGTGAGCCAGTGCGATTTCTACTCATTGTAATAATTTAAAAATATGTGTTATTACAAAGTAAAAAAAAATTGGTTCGCAAGCGTCAGATGTAATAATAAAAAAATATGTGTCATATGACAATGAAAGAAGTAAGTGTGTAATCTCCTATTTAAAAGAAATATAAATAAAATTGGTTTGTAAGTACATTACCATAAAAGTTCGGGCGCCTTGGAGATACACATGCCTAAGATAATCAGCGGATATTGGAAACTTTTAATCTTCCGGAGGTGAGCTAAATGAAACCAAACTGTGAGGTTTAAGGTTTTATTGTCCACTCCAGTGTGCATTCAGAAATAGATGTAAGGATACATTCCTAATGTATAACTAACCTTAAATTTAAAATTAGATTTTTATAAGCTATGTCAATATTATCCTACGTCAATATGATTCTATGTCAATATGATTCTATGTCACCAATGCACTTTTAGGTTATTTTGAAGTTTAGATTTAAAATATAATTAAAGTAAGCTCACGGCATCCCTCGGCGAGTATATGTAAACACAGCAGCGGGAAAGCTCGTAGCAGGCGAAGTTTTCAGTTTAAGCCCATGCGGTACATCCATGTTTGAGGTGAAAAGCCCAAACCCTCCATAAGGAAATGCAGTTGACCGAAGACAAAGAAACGCCGAAAAAGGTCCAAAGAAAAGAGAAAAGGCAAAGACAAAGACGGTTCCAATTGGAAACCTGTAACAAAATTGCATGTCATTAGAACAACTCCTATATGAACACGAGGTCCTAATTTTTTTATAAATTTGGGCGACTTACCGCCTTAATTTGCTGGAACAATGCCAATAGCAAAAGAAATCATAATATTCTCAGATTAAGAGCTGAAACAATAGAATTTTAACAATTATTTTTCAAATTAGGAACGTGGAGAATTTCCCACAAAGTGAATCTTATTAAAAAATGACAACTCACCAGAAATAAACTATAATTCCACAAGAGGATAGTTGTGAGGACACAAACTATTATCCTTTAGGCCAAAATACTCTCATTTTTATGAGATTTATTGAAATTAAGTTACGAAGCCATGAATATCGACCATCCAGCCTCAACGCTAGGAAGAAAGGTGCCTTGACAGGTATACGTCAAAATGTCATTCACTCCGCGTTCCGAAACCCTTCGTTCAAAAATAGAATCAAAACCGGTGTGACGACGTTCGCAGAGCGCGTCGTTACATTACATCCCTCCCCAAAAAGAAAAAAGAAAGAAAGAAACTTCCTTTTCTAATGAAAATTATGAGAGTCCAGAACAAAATTCCAAAAAACCTCAAAAGACAAAATGTCTTGCAACATTTTTCAATAAACAAAAAGGCAATGCGAAAGCATCTTGCACCGGGTATTGCAGAAACAATCATAAACTAAAGAATGGGAAAGCATTCCCAAGAATCAAAGAATGTGAAAACACTCGAAAAGTAAAGAATTAAGTTGAAAAAGAATTTCCAGTTTCAAATGGAAACAAAGGACACTATCCAACTTAATGGAACAACCGAAACCAAACTCAGAAAAGAGTAAAAACCCATTTCAACACAAAAGTGAAAATAAATCCTTCAATAAAACAAATTAAACAATCCCTACTCAATTCCATTCCAGACATCGATCAGGCAACCAACGCCGTCGAATCTAATCCTTGATCTTAACCAGCCTCCTAGCATCAATACAAAAGTGCGGTTGAGCTCCTACGCCACCGACTCTATACCAGCTATTCCTGAAACAAAAATATGAAACTAACAAGATATCGGTTAAGCACCAACGCTGCCGAATCTGAAAGAAAATCGGTAAAAACAATGAAGTTTTCCCTCTGTCGGTTAGGTTGAAAAGCCGCCGACTTCAAATTCCTATTCCAACATCCAAAACGTCAAAACAAAATCACAACAAAAGTGTCGTAATAATATATTTATAAGCATTGTGATCGGCATAACACCACCAACTTTCCGAGCACAAGCAAAATATAAAGAAAATATGACAATTGTGACCAGTACAACACCACTGACTTTCTGAGCACAACCGCATAAGAAAAGTATGTCATTTGCGACCGGCACAACACCACCGACATCCCGTGCGCAAAGCATAAAAAATGTAACAATGTGTATAAAAACACAATCGTACAAAAAGAGAAAAACGACAATTACGACCGGCTCAACACCACCAGCTTCCCGTGCGCAAAGCGTAAGGTGTGACTATGTGTATGAAACACAATAGCACAAAAAATTGTAAAGTCCAGTAAGACACAAGTTTCCCAAAAAATGGTATAACAAGGTGTGTAAAAAATGCATAAAATGCGTCCAATCCGAGAATCTTAATACTAAGAAAATAACCCAGAACTGTACAAAAATAAAGTTCAAGAAACTTAATTTTCCATTCCCTAAGTGAGTGGAAATAAGTCAAGTGAATTTAATGTAGAAAATGAATATTAAATTTCACTCCTATATTAGAGTAGAAACTAAATTCCTAAATTTGTACAAAATATACAATATTAAATATACAAGTGTATAAAAATATATACAGGAAAATAATCCTATACAACAAAGATAAATAAAAATATAAGATCTTTTGATGTGGAACAATTTGTTAATATGGAGTAGAGTTACACAATAACAAGTCCTAAAATGACCTAAGTTATTTTTGAAGGAAACTAAAATTGAAATTAATAAATTGTTGTGAAGTTCCTAACATACATCTCCTTTCAACACCCCTCAACCTTTCAAACATCACCTCATAGTGGGGTCATACTTCAAACAAAGTACCAAAGACAAAGATAGACATTGTCAAAACAAGAATAATTTTAATATTTAATTATATCTTTAATATGATAACGACCAGTATAGTTTTTATTAAGGTCTTTTAAAACATAAACATTAGAGGAAATTTTATCTATTATTTCACACTTAACAAACTTAGGTGCTAACTTAGCCGAAAAGAATGCAGGAGCATTAGACTGCACAAAACTTCTCCTCCACACTATATCTCCCACTTCAAAAGAAATGACCTTCCTTCCTATATTATAATAACGCGCATTACGCTTATAAGCTTTAAGCAATGAAGCTTGAACTTTTATAAAAATATCACTAAGTGATTTAAGTGAAAAAGCAAATGAAGACCTATCAACAACATCAAGTTGATTGAGGTTATCAAAAGAATTACTAAAACGGTGCAATGAAGCATCAAAAATAAGTTCTCTACCGAACATGAGAAAATTAGGAGTGAAATCTGTAGCTAGATTCACACTACTATTTAAAGCTAATTGAACATGAGGCAAATATTTTGACCAAGTTCTATGATCATCTTTAACAAAACAAGAAATACATGTTTCGACTGTTTTGTTATATCTCTCTACAGGATTATTTTGAGGTGTATATAAAGTATTATAAAATATTTTACTAATATTATAACTTTTTAGAAAATCTACAAATTGCTTAGCTGTAAATTGGCTTCCATTATCACAAACAAAAATTTTAGGTGTTCCAAACTTAAGAAATATTTCTTTTTCAAGTATCCTACAAATTACTTTAGTGGTAGCACTAGTCATAGGAAATATCCAACAATATTTTGTAAAAACATCTATGATTGAAAGTATATACTTATGGCCAGAATAAGCTTTTGGAAGAGTTCCAATAATATCAATAGAAAGCATTAACATTGGTTTATCAACTTTCTTAGGATTAACCATAATTCCATGAGGTGGATTAGTAGAAGATTTATAAGCTTTACAAGTGTCACAAGAAGAAATGTATTTTTGAACATCAATAAACATACCTTTCCAAAAATAATGTATTTTTAATTTATTTAAAGTTTTATGAATTCCTAAATGTCCTGAATTAACATCATCATGATTAGATTTAATAGTGTCTAAGATGTGTTCTTTAGGTATGACAATTTTCCAATTTAAACGATTATTAGGATTATATTTATCTTTACAAAATCTATACAAAGTATCACTTTCAACTTTGAAATTTTTATATTTTCCTTTAATAAAACTTCCACTTCATCATAAAGTTCTTTTTGTTTAGCAGGACTAAGGGGCCAATAACGTTGTTTAAAAGGTTCACCAGTAACATTAATTTTATGTTTAACTAAATGAGTAAGACCTAAGCCTCTCTTTTCATAAGAAATATTTTCAAAAAGTGAAATAATTTTATTTAACTCGTGTTTCTCAGAAGGAGAAAGTTCAGAAACAGAAGTAACTGCATTTACACAAGTAGTGGATTCATATTCAAAAGTAATATTATTCCATAAGTCTTTAGCAAGATTAAATTTCAACCAAAAGTCAAATCCCAAAATAATTGAAGGTTTAAAAGAAGGTATTATCAAAAAATCTACATTTTTAGTTAAGTTATCACAAGTGATAGGTAAAACCATAGTTCCAATAACATTGTGTGCAGAACCATCAGCAGTAACAGCGTTACCTTTATAAGGTTTAAATTTATAACCTAATTGCAAAAATGTTTGATGAATATTAGAACCGAGTACACAACTACAAGCTCCACTATCTAACAAACCTGAATAAAATTTATTATTAATATTAAATTTTAAATAAGGTCTAGTGTCTTTATGTTTAACAAACAAAACAGGAGCAGCCCTGATATTATTAAAGAAAACTTTCAAATAATCCAACCATTCATTAAATTCTTTCTTACAAGTGGCTTCACTCGGAGCATTGCTAAATTTTTTCAACATCGAGTCACCAGAAGTTTTATCAAAAACTAGGGCTCGATGGGACCTGATACGTTTTTTGACTGAACAGTATTTGAATTACAAACTTCGCAATTCCTCGTAGTGACGCCAAGCTTGTGACATTTAAAACAAATTACACCTGGAAATGTAGGGCAATTTTTATAAGAATGTCCAGAGGACTTACATTTTAAACAAGTTAAATCATCTGATTTAACAGCACTAATTTGAGCAGAATATTTTTCTTTTTTAATACTTTTATTCTCACTCAAGTTCTTTCTTGACACAAAATTCTCTAATTCTCTGCTGAGGTTAATAAATTCGTCGATAGAAGAAATAGTTCTACCAAACACAAAAGGTGTGTAAATATTTAACATGTTATGTTTAATAATAGTTATGAGGGTAGCATCAAAAACAGGCATAGACAAACGGCTAGCCATATCCATTATGTCTGTAATAAAATCTGGTAATGACTCAGTTATCTTTTGTTTACGAGTACGGAGTTCATGTTCCAAATGATAATCAAATTCAATTCTATCAAAACGTTTCAACAACGCAGCCTTCAAATCCTGCCAAGAAGCAATACGAATACGAACACTACGAAACCATTTAAGCGCAGTGCCTGACAAAAGATCAGAGAATGAACTAACCAAAAAATATTCATTAAAATTTTTAAACAAGAAATATTCTTCCACTTGAGTAATAAATTCCCTAACGCACGATTTACCATCATACAAAAGCTTACTTCGTTTTAAATCAGGCAACTTAGTAACAGAAGGCAAGTTTTTCTTCAAATTATCATTCAATAAAACATTCATCATATTAAATGAAGATGCGGCTCTCAGACTATGATCACCAGCTCCTCGACTATTCGAAAATGGATCAACAACTTCAGATAAATCAGCCATGACATGAGGCATCTCATGAGTAGAAGTACCAACTGGAACATCATTAACAATATTCTCAAACAAAGGCGGGACCTGTATTTCCTTATCCATGTTTGATTTATAAAAGGATGTGAAAATCTAATAAAAAGTTGTATTAAATACACTATAAGTTTCTAATTAAAGTATCAATTAAAGTTTCTAATTAAAGTTAATTAAATTATGAATGAAGTTAATTGCATTGATAGCAAAACGCTAAACTCAAAAGTCAAACAAACTCATAGAATGGAATGTTATTGTTGCAAAAGTTATTTAGGTCAAATGCCTATAAAGATAAAAATGCATTAGTGATTCACAAAATAAATTATTTATGTCTACTTAAGGTAAACAGCAAATATTCAAATATTACTATGATTTCACACATGTGAATAAAGGTTAAGAACTAGTAATTATATAATATTACTAAGTGGAAAATCTTACCTGTAATAAACAAAAGCTATATAAGACAAAACAATTATAACAATAACCATGTTATACAAATTGAAACATTCACCTGTAATTGAGAGATACAAACAATAGTACTAACTTGTAGTATGATTAGTTTTGCAAAGTAAACAATAACAAAGATTTACTGTAATACACAGTTATGTAACAGTAAAATACATGAAGAAAACACTGTTCTTAACATGATAAGGTAAAAAATAATGCAAAGGTGACAAGGAATAAAGATATATGCACACTGTCATGTTCCTGTTCGCGAGTGCCAATTGTAATAATTAAAAAATATGTGTTATTACAAAGTAAAAAAAAATTGGTTCGCAAGCGTCAGATGTAATAATAAAAAAATATGTGTCATATGACAATGAAAGAAGTAAGTGTGTAATCTCCTATTTAAAAGAAATATAAATAAAATTGGTTTGTAAGTACATTACCATAAAAGTTCGGGCGCCTTGGAGATACACATGCCTAAGATAATCAGCGGATATTGGAAACTTTTAATCTTCCGGAGGTGAGCTAAATGAAACCAAACTGTGAGGTTTAAGGTTTTATTGTCCACTCCAGTGTGCATTCAGAAATAGATGTAAGGATACATTCCTAATGTATAACTAACCTTAAATTTAAAATTAGATTTTTATAAGCTATGTCAATATTATCCTACGTCAATATGATTCTATGTCAATATGATTCTATGTCACCAATGCACTTTTAGGTTATTTTGAAGTTTAGATTTAAAATATAATTAAAGTAAGCTCACGGCATCCCTCGGCGAGTATATGTAAACACAGCAGCGGGAAAGCTCGTAGCAGGCGAAGTTTTCAGTTTAAGCCCATGCGGTACCTCCATGTTTGAGGTGAAAAGCCCAAACCCTCCATAAGGAAATGCAGTTGACCGAAGACAAAGAAACGCCGAAAAAGGTCCAAAGAAAAGAGAAAAGGCAAAGACAAAGACGGTTCCAATTGGAAACCTGTAACAAAATTGCATGTCATTAGAACAACTCCTATATGAACACGAGGTCCTAATTTTTTTATAAATTTGGGCGACTTACCGCCTTAATTTGCTGGAACAATGCCAATAGCAAAAGAAATCATAATATTCTCAGATTAAGAGCTGAAACAATAGAATTTTAACAATTATTTTTCAAATTAGGAACGTGGAGAATTTCCCACAAAGTGAATCTTATTAAAAAATGACAACTCACCAGAAATAAACTATAATTCCACAAGAGGATAGTTGTGAGGACACAAACTATTATCCTTTAGGCCAAAATACTCTCATTTTTATGAGATTTATTGAAATTAAGTTACGAAGCCATGAATATCGACCATCCAGCCTCAACGCTAGGAAGAAAGGTGCCTTGACAGGTATACGTCAAAATGTCATTCACTCCGCGTTCCGAAACCCTTCGTTCAAAAATAGAATCAAAACCGGTGTGACGACGTTCGCAGAGCGCGTCGTTACATCATCATAATAATATATTGCTAGGACTGTGTATCCTACAAGTGGCGACGAGGTAAAAGGTCAGTGTTATTGTGTATAACGAAAAAAAATCAATGATATATTAAGCTCAACAACAATTTACTTAAAAAAAGGAGGATGGATGGCGTATTTCAGTCAAATCTAAGGAGTAGAAATGTTAGTACATATTAGTTAATTATTGGATAATATTTCAAAGGTTTCAATCAGAAATATAGGTAGCGAATATCTACATTGCAAATACAATAATTAAAATAAGTTGCAAAATGGTGCCATTTTTGGTATCGATTACATTTAATATATTTGAAATAATGTTATTATATTATATATTTGTCATGTTTAAGATGGATCGGACTATGTATTATTGTGCTTGGGAAAAGTTTTTGAAGTTCTTCAGGGTTTGTTTGGCCGCCAGCCTCTTGGGCACGGTACCAGTAGAGATCGATGGGGAGGAATTTTTCGATGCCTAAAATTACAGTCTCCCTCTTTTTCTCTATTCCATTTTAGTATATATTGTATAGTTAGCATAGTTTTATATTAATTTGTAAGTAATTGTATATTATAATAGAATATTTTATGTACCTATGTAATAAATAATTAAATACAAATTATTTCTTCAATTGCATAATTAAGTAATACCTTAATTTACCTAAGATATTTACAAATTTTAATTAATTTCATATTTTTTAATTCGGTATTAAACAAGAGCATTATTAAACAAATTGGCTATGAATTGCCACTCCACAGTAGTTACGTTGGGTAGATCTTACATTATGGAATGCTTATTTATACCTAGATACTTTTACATAAGTATATACAACCGGCAATATTCTGCCAACATTATTATTGTGGATAATTTTACAGCAATATAAATTCATTGGTACTATACGTTTTCTTGGTTCACTACGATGAATACTTATTGACTTTAATACGTCTACCACACTTTCACAAATTATATTTCTTCAATTATAATTAAATAAGATGTTCATTTTAGATATGTTTTCCATTGAATTGGAAATATAGATCTTCATAAATATTTATTACGTACCTACTGAGACTTCTATTAAATTAGAAGTATTGGTACCCACTTTGAATTTCATTTGATTGAAATTAATATGCACAACGGACTTCTTTTAAATAAGAGGTATAGTTATTCAACTTTGAATTTCATTAAACTGAAATTAATATGAGCAATGGACTTCTTTTAAATAAGAGGTATAGTTATTCAACTTTGAATTTCATTAAATTGAAATTAATATGAGCAATGGACTTCTTTTAAATAAGAGGTATAGTTATTCAACTTTGAATTTCATTAAATTGAAATTAATATCAACAATGGACTTCTTTTAAATAAGAAGCAATCGGTTACCAATTAATTGACTTTCATTAAATTGAAAGTAACTATTAGACTTCCATTCAATTGGAGGTTTTTCAGCTCGTATCAAGAAAACAATTAGGTATTCGTCATGGCTAGTCAACTACCGCCACCAGAAAACCTCTTCAGTAGGACTTAAATGGGAAAAGTGAAAAAGATCCCTCCATATATATCTTGAATAATAATAATAATAATAATAATTTATTTCTAAGAATATGGTACATTGAGGTCTTTATGTTATTTCACTTGTTCAAACATATTCTACCATACCCTGGTGTAGAAATATTAAATTTTATAATAATAATATTTAAGATTTACAATAGTAATGTCAAATATGTCACTCATGCAATCAATTAATTATTTATTTCTATTACGTTTTACAATAATAATTTAAATTTTACGATAATAATATCAAATATATCACGCATGCAATCAATAATTATTTATTTTATTAGTCATTTATTTGTTTTACATCAGTCAAATGTCCTTAAAATTAAATTTGCTATCCATATATTCCCTCACTGAATAAAAACACTTATCTACTAAGAAATTAAATATGCTGAATTTAAATTTAGTCATAGGTAGCGCTCGCACACCAACTGGCAGTTTATTATATATTTTTATAGCCATACAATATGCATTTGAGGAATATAGATGTATTCTTTGCTGGGGCACTAAAATTTTATAAGGATCTCTACTATTTGTCTTTTTCAATATGTCATCATGTAGCGGAAACATTTGTGGATATTTCTTCACAAATAGGCACATTTCATAAATATAAAGGCAAGGAAATGGCAGAATTCTTAGTTTTTTGAAGATTGGTTTGCAGTGTTCTCGGTATCCGGCTCCATACAGAGCTCTAACACACTTCTTCTGTGCCAGAAGTACACTCTCTACTTCTACCGAGTTACCCCATACAACGATACCATATCGTAGCACTGATGAGATGTATCCATGATACGCTGACAGAGCTGTCTCTCTGGAAGCTATCTGTCTCAATTTCCTTAGAGCGAATACAAACTTGTCCACTTTTGCACATACATTTCCAACATGTTCTTTCCAATTTAAATACTTATCTATTGTTATTCCAAGAAACAGAGTTGAGTTGACAGGTTTAATAAATGTATTGTTAATATTGATATTTGGTGAAGCGCATTTAGAATTATATGTTTCAAACTTAATTATTTTAGTTTTATCGACATTAATCTGTAAGTTCTGACATTATATTTGATAGAAAAAAGAGAGCAATATTGTTAGTCTTGGGTGGAGCAGCACTTCAATAAATATTTTTTAATCTTCCTAGTGCAAGTGCTGATCCTGGAGATGAAGTTGATGTTTTTGAAGTGGCCCTAAGTAAACTTGATGATTACTTTATGCCCAAACAAAACAAGACGTATGAAAGGCATATTTTTCGTCTTATAAATCAGGAGGAAGGAGAAACTTTTGAGAAATTTCTCATCAAGCTCCGAGATCAAGCATCAAGCATCAAAATGTAAATTTGACAAACCAGAAGAACACATAGTTGATAAAATAATAGGAAGGTGTTTCTCCTCGGAATTACCTAAAAAGATTCTGACAATGGAATATGAGGTTCCTCTAGAAGTTGTTAATTATCAGTTAGAAAGTTACGAACAAAACGGCAAAGGAAAAACCAATGAGATAAATGCTAAAATTTAAGAACAAAGATACTTCAAAGTGAAAAAAGCAAGAGAAACCGACTAATAAGTGTAATAGATGTAGTAATAGCACACATAACGTATTTCAAGGATCAACATGTCCAGCAAAAGAAAAGAAATGCCATGGCTGTGGGAAAATGGGGGTAGTTTTGGTACAATCTGACCACAATGGACCAAGAATTATCACATATGGAAACCGAACGCTGAACGCTTGTGAAAGAAAATATAGGCAAACAGAAAAAGAAGCCCTCGCAATCATTTGGGCTGTTGAACATTTCAACACATTTCTTTTCGGAAAAGAGTTCGATTTAATAACGGATCATAAACCGCTTGAATTTATTTTTGGGCCAAAAAGTCCAGACCATGTGCTCGCGTCGAAAGGTGGGTTTTGCGTTTTCAAGCGTATCGATATAATATTAAGTATAAGCCGGGTAAAACAAATATTGCAGACCCATTATCACGCTTTTGTAATTACCAAGTTCAATCTATTCGATCACTAGAAAGAGACTATGTTCATCAAATAGCCGAGTTTGCAAGACCTCGTGCAATTTCCATGCAACAGATAATGAAAGAGTTGGTAACTGATAATGATATTACTAAAGTTAAAAATGGAATATATAATGGTCAATGGGATGATACCGTAAAAATATACAAGATATTTTCAAATGAATATTGTTTTTATGAAAATATACTCCTAAGGGGAAACAGGATTGTTATTCCACACAATCTCAGAGAGCAAGTTTTACGTGCGACGCACGAAGGTCACCTTGGTATTGTGGGCATGAAGGGTCGCCTTCGATCGAAAGTCTGGTGGCCTAGAATTGACAAAGATGTTGAGTCACTTGTAAAGAGTTGCAAAGGATGTACCCTAGTAAGTTTACCAAATCCTCCCGCATCAATGAAGCGCAGGGAGCTTCCAGCTGAACCTTGAGTAGATGTTGCGATGGATCTACTAGGCCCTTTGCCAAACAATGAATATCTATTAGTTATAATCGATTACTATAGTCGTTACTAGAAAGTAAAAATAACTAAAGCCATAACAAGTACGCAAATTATCAAAATTCTTAAGGACATATTTAGCAGGTTGGGCTACCCACAGTCAATTACTGCAGATAATGGACGGCAATTGATAAGCCAAGAATTTAAGTCTTTTTGTCAAGAATGCAATATTAAGTTATTCCATACAGTTCCATATTGGCCCAAATGAATGGCGAAGTGGAACGTCAAAATAGAGATATCGTCAAACGCCTAAAGATAAACTCAAGTGAGAAGAAAAATATGAGGGAATCACTTTATGAATATTTAATGATGTACAATTCCACTCCTCACTCAGTAACTGGAGAGACGCCATCAGAGCTATATTTTTTAAAGAAAAAACAGGGATAAGATTCCGATGTGTAGGGATGTTAATGATGCTGAAGATGATTCCAAGGTAAGAGACAAAGATAGCTTACAAAGAAGTATAGTTATAGAAAGAGAAAAGCAGAGCATCCAGAAATATGTGAAGGAGATAAGATATTAAAAGGAATAGAAAATACCAGTAAACTAACAACTACTTTCAATCCTACGCCACATGTCGTAGAGAAATCGGTAGGTGGTGATATTACTGTAAGAAATGAAGAGACAGGGCAGAAATTGAGGAGAAATGTCATACACACACAAAGTAGAAGAACAATGGAAGCAAATACAAAATGAATCTCCAATGCCAACAGACGATCAGATGTTTAATGAGTAGTGTATTATTTTAAGTAATTACTAAGCATGATTTGTTTAATTAATGTATACCAGAAGCAATTTCATAAGTATGGTTGTTTTGAGTAAAAGTTATTAAAAAATATTAAGAAGGAAGGGATGTAGTGTTTGTATCTATGGAATAGATACATACACTGTCTCACGTACACCACTAGTGAGGTTAGCTGTCATTGGGGAGTAGACCATTGACAATACGGATGAGCGTATCCGTACAGAGGGACGGACAGACCTGCGCTATTGAGTGTAGTAGTGAGCCAGTGCGATTCTACTCATCATAATAATATATTGCTAGGACTGTGTATCCTACACCGTTCTTACATCGTACCATGGACTAGTTGCGTCCACCTTAAGATACGGGATTATATTCTGGGAGAATGCAGTAGAGAAAGAATCAGTATTTAAGGCACAGAAACGATGCACTAGAGCAATTTGTAACCTACACACTACCGACACTTGTAAGCCACATTCCTTAAGACTGAAATTGTTGACGATGCCATCTATTTACATTCATGAGATGTGTATGTTTGTAAAACAAAATTGGTTAAAATTTTCACAAGTGACTAGTAGCCGCAAATTAGGTACATTACATGTGGTAGCGTGTAAAACAACTATGAAACAGAAAAATATGTTCTGCATGGCACCTACAATATACAACAAGTTGCTTAAGTCTATTAGCTTGGCTCAAGATATACAAGAATTTAAAAACAAACTACTCACACGACTGATGGAAAAAGCATACAATTCTATTAATGAGCACATGATGGAAATTTTAATATACTTCTGTTATAATTGAACTTTATTTATTTTTCACATTATAATCTATTATATTTTTATTTTTATTGATGACGTTATGGAAAATTAATATTTTCCTGTTATTGTTGAAATGCATTATAATAATTTTGAAATTATTTCACGTTGACATTCATATCACCTATTATGCTATTATTATTGATGACATTCTGGTAATATTAATATTTTTGCTCCTATTGTTGAAGTAGGTACATTATTTTAATTTTGAAACTATTTTAATCGACATTCAAATATGCTATGACATTAAATTGGATGAGTTAACAATATATAAAAAGGTTAATAATAATTTACGAATATTTCGATACAAAATTAATGAAAAATGTACCCACTAACCATATTCTTAGCAAGTAAATCAACCATTTTTAAAATAAAGTTTGTACACCATCTTAAATGGTAGAACATAGTGCACTGATATTTAATGTTAAGATCTTTTGTAATACCTTTGTTTCACAAATAATGTTCTTTTAAACTAAACATCACTGTCCTTTCACACTAAACATCATTGCCTTTATCACTGAACACCACACATCTGCTTGTCAGACCGTCACTGCCTCGGCCCCTTTTCACACTAAATGTGTTCAATTTTGACATTCCTTAATATTCTTCGGTTTGTTAGCATCATCTCTCGGTTCAAACACCACATCAGCAGTGCCTAAATAAAAATTGTCCAGATGGATCGTGATGTACTGAAGCACTTTTACTTCATGCATTGAGCAGCAAGTTGTTACTTGTAAACCAATGTAATATATCAGAAAGGATATTATTCACTTCGTCGAGTACTACTTCATGTCTATCAGTCGGCAACGGGCACCGTTTACTCCCCCGCAGTACTTTGCGCGATCACTATAGGTTTACGTACAGATTTGCTCATGTTTAATAAAGTTCGACAATTAAGTAACAAGCATAGACGACTCCCGCTGGTAAAGAGCCATAGTACAAGCCGCACGTAACTAAACACTAAATCTCGAAACTCAAAACCGAGCCTTAAATGACAGGGTGAAAGGTGTGTGCAATGGTAAATAAAAGATAGATTTTCACTGTTCAATTATAGATTTAATAATAATCCCAGAGTACATTGGTATACACCTTATATACTATATAATAACTACGTCACTAATTGATTGAAATTATTTCACGTTGACATTCATATCAACTATTATACTATGATTATTGATGACATTCTGGTAGTATTAATATTTTTGGTCTTATTGTTGAAGTAGGTACATTATTTTAATATTGAAACTATTTTACGTCGACATTCAAATATCCTATGACATTAAATTGGATGAGTTAACAATATATAAAAAGGTTATTAATAATTTATAAATAATTCGAAACAGAATAAATGAAACATGTACCCACAAACCATTCTAAGCAAGTAAATTAACCATTTTTAAAATAAGTGTGTACACCATCTTAAATGGTAGAACATAGTGCACTGATATTTAATGTTAAGATCTTTTGTAATACTTTTGTTTCACAAATAATGTTCTTTTAAACTAAACATCACTGTCCTTTCACACTAAACATCATTACCTCTATCACTGATCACCACATCTGCTTATCAGTCCGTCACTGCCTCGGCCCCTTTTCACACTAAATGTGTTCAATTTTGACATTCCTTAATATTCTTCGATTTGTTAGCATCATCTCTCGGTTCAAACACCACATCAGCAGTGCCTAAAGATTGTCCAGATGGATCGTGATGTACTGTAGCACTTTCACATTATCTAAATCAGAAATCAGTTCCTCCACATCTGAATCTAAGATTTGACACTTGGTGAGCCCATCATCACCATTTCTTTGAGCAATCTTTTTAACTAAATTATTCAAGATGGCACATCTCCATTGAAAACATAGTGACGCATAACGTTTTGCGTAATTTGCAGGCTTGGTAACACTTCCACGTAACACACCTTCTGTACGGCCCTTTGGAAATCTGTCTCCACCAATTCCGTTATGATTTGCTTCAGATCTTCTATTGCTTTTATGTTCGCGCCGAGCACCGCCTTTGGTTAATGTTGTTTTAGTTGATTTAACTTTCTCGTCAAAAGTCATTTTGATTCGAACTAAACGGTCTTTAATGAACTAAACGGTGGAAAAATAGAACTGATAGTAACTAGCAACTCTACTGCTCGATGTCTCAGTATTACACTGTATGAAGGATTGTGTTGGCGACATCCTTATAAATTACTAAAAAGGGAGGGGTAATCTAATTTTCAGGTAGGTCAGTTTTTAAATAGTGCCATCTCTCTCTTTCTCTCTGTCTCCCTCTCTCTCAGGGACGTCATACGAGCTGTCAGTACATCGCGTGGTAATTTTGGTCACGTATAGCACACATTAGTTTTCACTTTAGCTGCGAGAACACATAATAAGTATTAATTAGAAGATAACACAATGAACATCAATAGATATTAATTACGTTTATATTTATTACTAATCAAAGTACGAGTAATGTTGAACATTTTAGAACTTAGAGGTATTGTTATTTGACATCGTTATAGTTGTATTGGCTCGAGATTTTTTGGAAACTTAATTCCGTATAAGTAACTTGCTGATACAACTCTTCTGGTCTTAAAATACTATCTTCGTTGATAGTATCGCTCATCTTTTAATATTATTAATCGTATTTAACAAGTTAAACAATGATATTTTGTTCCCACGGGCTTTCAGAAACAGCGTCTGTGACGTTTTATTTTTGAAATGTTGAAAATAGAAATAATTTTAAATGTTACTCACATGATTAGTTAAGATTTACAACTATAACCAAAAAAATAACTCAGTCTCAGTATATATTTAGTGGGCATTAACTAAGTGGTGATTAATTAAATCATTGCATTGTAAGGTTAAGCAATAAGAGACAAACTTGCTATGAGTTAACCTAATCGATTTCACTTACCACTTAGTATGTAGCCGATTAAAACTATCTATATTGAACTGTAAACATGCTACCTACTTGTCCTACTGTAAATCTGTTGGTGTACAATGAATAGTTATCTATCTATCTATCATTATTAATACTATTCTTAATAGTTATAATCTATCGCTAAGTTAATTAAAATTGTGTACATCAGATAGTTTTTCGAAAATATTTAGGTTTTTTCGTACATATAAGATATTTTCATAAATGTATTGAGAAGCAACTGTTAAAAGTTTTTTGAAAAGTTCTTTCAGCGAGTCACGGGGTCTGAGGCTATAGATCGCTCGTTTCTGTAGTACAAATATAGTTTCAATATCGGCAGCTGAGCCCCACAGCAGCAGACCGTATGACATAACGCTATGAAAGTAGCTAAAATAAACTAGTCGTGCAGTTTCCTTATCAGTCAGTGACCTTATCTTTCTAACCGCATAGGCAGCTGAGCTAAGTCTTCCTGCCGAGGCTGTAATATGAGAACCCCCATTGCAGTTTACTATCTAGAGTTATTCCAAGAAAAACTGTGGTATTGACTATTTGGACAGATTCGTTATTCATTTTAATATTAATATCTGCCTGTCTTACATTTGGCATAGCAAACTTTACACATTTAGTTTTCTTCGCATTGAGCAGCAAGTTGTTACTTGTAAAGCAATGTAATATATCGGAAAGGGTATTATTCACTTCGTCGAGTACTACTTCATGTCTATCAGTCTTAAAAATAAATGATGTGTCATCAGCAAATAATACAATTTCACAAAGATTTGTCGCGAAGTAAGGAAGATCATTAGCATATATCAGGAATAGAAGGGGTCCTAATATCGAGCCCTGGGGTACTCCCATAACTAATGGGGCACCAGAAGAGTCAGTGCCATTAACGTCCGGCAACGGCAACGGGCACCGTTTACTCCCCCGCAGTACTTTGCGCGGTCACTATAGGTTTACGTACAGATTTGCTCATGTTTAATAAAGTTCGACAATTAAATAACAAGCAAAGACGACTCCCGCTGGTAAAGAGCCATAGTACAAGCCGCACGTAACTAAACACTAAATCTCGAAACTCAAAACCGAGTCTTAAATGACAGGGTGAAAGGTGTGTGCAATGGTAAATAAAAGATAGATGTTCATTGTTCGATTATAGATTTAATAATAATCCCAGAGTACATTGGTATACACCTTATATACTATATAATAACTACGTCACTAATTGATTGAAATTATTTCACGTTGACATTCATATCACCTATTATACTATTATTATTGATGACATTCTGGTAGTATTAACATTTTTGCTCTTATTGTTGAAGTAGGTACATTATTTTAATTTTGAAACTATTTTACGTCGACATTCAAATATCCTATGACATTAAATTGAATGAGTTAACAATATATAAAAAGGTTATTAATAATTTATGAATAATAGTATAAATAATTCGAAACAGAATAAATGAAACATGTACCCACTAACCATATTCTAAGCAAGTAAATTAACCATTTTTAAAATAAGTGTGTACACCATCTTAAATGGTAGAACATAGTGCACTGATATTTAATGCTAAGATCTTTTGTAATACTTTTGTTTCACAAATAATGTTCTTTTAAACTAAACATCACTGTCCTTCTCCTTTCACACTAAACAGCATTGCCTCTATCACTGAACACCACATCTGCTTATCAGACCGTCACTGCCTCGGCCCCTTTTCACACTAAATGTGTTCAATTTTGATATTCCTTAATATTCTTCGGTTTGTTAGCATCATCTCTCGGTTCAAACACCACATCAGCAGTGCCTAAAGATTGTCCAGATGGCTCGTGATGTACTGTAGCACTTTCACTTTATCTAAATCAGAAATCAGTTCCTCCACATCTGAATCTAAGATTTGACACTTGGTGAGCCCACCATCACCATTTCTTTGAGCAATCTTTTTAACTAAATTATTCAAGATGGCACATCTCCATTGGAAACATAGTGACGCATAACGTTTTGCGTAATTTGTAGGCTTGGTAACACTTCCACGTAACACACCTTCTGTACGGCCCTTTGGAAATCTGTCTCCACCAATTCCGTCATGATTTCCTTCAGATCTTCTATTGCTTTTATGTTCGCGCCGAGCACCGCCTTTGGTTAATGTTGTTTTAGTTGATTTAACTTTCTCGTCAAAAGTCATTTTGATTCGAACTAAACGCTCTATAATGAACTAAACGGTGGAAAAATAGAACTGATAGTAACTAGCAACTCTACTGCTCGATGTCTCAGTATTACTCTGTATTACACTGTATGAAGGATTGTGTAGGCGACACCCTTATAAATTACTAAAAAGGGAGGGATAATCTAATTTTCAGGTAGGTCTGTTTTTAAATAGTGCCATCTCTCTCTTTCTCTCTGTCTCCCTCTCTCTCAGGGACGTCATACGAGCTGTCAGTACATCGCGTGGTAATTTTGGTCACGTATAGCACACATTAGTTTTCACTTTAGCTGCGAGAACACATAATAAGTATTACTTAGAAGATAACACAATGAACATCAATAGATATTAATTACGTTTATATTTATTATTAATGAAAGTAATGTTGAACATTTTAAAAGTTAGAGGAGCTATTATTGCAATTCTGCAAATTTAATGTTGTAGTTTTATTTGACATCGTTATAGTTGTATTGGCTAGAGATTTTTCAAACTTAATTCCGCAAAAGTAACTTGCTGATTCAACTCTTTTGGTCTCAAAATACTGTCTTCGTTGATAGTATCGCTCACCTGTTAATATTATTAATCGTATTTAACACGTTTAACAATGATATTTTATTCCCACGGGCTGTCAGAAACAGCGCCTGTGACGCTTTATTTTTAAAATGTTGAAAATAAAAATAATTATAAATGTTACTCTCATGATTAGTTAATGATTTACAACTATAACCAAAAAAATAACTCAGTCTCAGTTAAGTCTCCGTCTTTATTCTAATGAGTCCAGTATAATTAAAATACATGCATTTAGTGGGCATTAACTAAGTGGTGATTAATTAAATCATTGCATTGTAAGGTTAAGCAATAAGAGACAGGTCTGTCTTAGGATTTCTAAACTTCTAAACTTGCTATGAGTTAACCTAATCAATTCCACTTACCACTTAGTATGTAGCCGATTAAAAGTATCTATATTGAACTGTATACATACTACCCACTTGTCCTACTGTAAATCTGTTGGTGTACAATGAATAGTTATCTATCAATCTATCTTTACTAATACTATTCTTAATAGTTATAATCTATCGCCAAGTTAATGTGAAAAGTAAAATTATTCATAAAAATCTTTTAAAAACTAGTTTTCTTTAAATAATATGTTGTAACAAAAGGACCTTTGTCTACTAAGCATATTCTTTTTTTTTTAGTTTGATCTACTAAATATATAAATATCTATAAACAAAAGGCAAAAAAGGTTTCTGCAGTTGCTGGCCGTCTGTGTGAATGGAAACAATAGATAAGAAAGCTCTTTGTGTCTTTGGCGACTGAATGTAGTCACATTATCTGTATGCGATTTTTAGGAATTTGTTATAATGAATTATTAAAATCAATAGTCACACCCTAACTCATCGTTTCATCCATTGTCACTATCGAATTTAACCTGATGAATTTTGTACTAAAGTATGCCTTGAAATCAAGGGATTTATGTTTGCCGTCGCTATAACAGAGGGCCGCTACAATCAAGGTCTACAACCAATTAATTAAATCAACGGTAATTTATTTTATTTTTTAATTGAACTTCTTGACTCATGTATTTAATTTTGCCAAGTACTGTATTGTAGTTTAAACTGTGTCAAACGCTAATTTTGAATTGAAGAATTGCTGGATGCCACATTTCAAATCTTAGAAAAAGAATGTGTCATATTTACAGAGCGTTTGATTCTTGGAACATCAATTACCACGAGTACAACTAATTGATATTTTACCTGTACAAGTGTGAAGGGCACTGATAGCCCATATGACTTCGGGGAGAGTGAGAGGAATGGCATTATTCAAAAACTGACCTACCTGAAGTTATCAATGTGATTATCCGTCCCTTTAGTAATTTGCAGGTTAAGAGAATCAATAAGATCATCAGTCGTTCATATAATATAGTTCCTAACGAAATCTATGTAAGTAAGTAAATCATTTATTGCTGTTACAAAAATAAGGTCCAATGTGTTTCGCAGATTATCTGCATGCATATTTGTTTCTTCCCAACTAGTTTTGTTGGTATATACTAGACGAGAATGAAAATATTTCGATATACAGTGGTGAATTTAGCTCAAATAAAGATGGCTCTAAACGAGATCATAAAACGAACCAACGCAACATCAAGAAAAGGCGGTGCTCGACGCAAGCGTAAAACCAAAAGAAGATCAGAAAAATCCGAAAATTTATGACGAAATGAGTAGAGGAGGAGTAATACGTGGAAGAAATAGAGCAGATGTCATGAAGAGCAGAAAATACAGAATAGATGTACCAACGTTGATATTGATGAATAATATGCTCAGAGAAATTAAGAGGATGGGCCCACGACGCTTTTACTGTGTAATTTCGATCCTGAAGACTCAGATTCAGATATACAGGAATTTGAAAGAAGAGGAGAGGCTATCAAGGCGAGGAAACCATAAAATGGACTGCCACTTGATGATAGAAGATTGATCGTACGATTGCCAACATATGCATTGAACAAATTTAGTGAAAAAAAGTAGTCACGGTTGGGCCAGCAGATGTGAAGTTTGTAACGGCAAGCGCCCTGTGCTCAATGAAGTACAATTAGACGCCAAAATGGATGTCGATGTAGAAGACTTGAAGAGTATAAGATTAAAATAAGTGTTTAGTATTAAGGTATATCATTATAAGGAATTCAATTAGTTGTAGGAATATAAGTGCAGAAATTAATAAACCCACTAGAAAACTAAATCTGAGCAGAAGATTAGTTCTAGGAAGTAACCTGTACCGAAACTCAAGCATGGCTGAGTCTAAATTTGAACAATTTCCCATTGAAAGAGCAGCAGCTGGCGGCCGATCCAACTACACGCCAGAATGCGTTGTACTCTGCGCATTGTCTTCACCAGACGCACAAAGACGTCGCGGGTTGCTAGATAGAAGATTGAGAGGGTGAGGGTGCTACGCATAATCCACTCAGTAGTCTTTGGTGGCAGACAAGAATCTACTACCTCCTAGCTACCTTGTAAACTGCCGTGTCCGTGAAGGCCCGCCGATAAAAGTTCGAGTCTTGTATGAAGTCGCTTCAGTTGGTCATGGTCTGATTCTCGTTTAATTGGGCACCGTCTACTCCACCCGCAGTACTTTGCGCGATCACTATAGGTTTACGTACAGATTTGCTCATGTTTAATAAAGTTCGACAATTAAGTAACAAGCAAGGACGACTTCCGCTGGTAAAGTGCCATAGTACAAGCCGCACGTAACTAAACACTAAATCTCGAAACTCGAAACCGAGCCTTAAATGACAGGGTGAAAGGTGTGTGCAATGGTAAACAAAAGATAGATGTTCACTGTTCGATTATAGATTTAATAATAATCCCAGAGTACATTGGTATACACCTTATATACTATATAATAACTACGTCACTACTTGAACATGATATTAATAGCAGTATTAATTCTTTATCAACTAAAACTAACTACTACTAAACTATCAATTAAACATAACTTTAATACTGAAAAAACAACGGTAATGAATTTTAGAAGACATATAAATAAACATTTACATTTAGATGTTAAATATAACGATATTACAATATATGGAACTACAGCTACAAAATTTCTTAGGCTATAGATAGAAAGCACGTTAGAGTAGAAGGAACACAACGTAAAAAATGCGGTAAATTATATCAGCATCCGTATCTTTTACATATGCTAAATAAATCCGAAAACAAAGATACCGTTCTTACATCATACCATGGACCAGTTGCGTCCACCTTAAGATACGGGATTATATTCTGGGAGAATGCAGTAGAGAAAGAATTAGTATTTAAGGCACAGAAACGATGCACTAGAGCAATTTGTAACCTACACACTACCGACACTTGTAAGCCGCATTCCTTAAGACTGAAATTGTTGACGATGCCATATATTTACATTCATGAGATGTGTATGTTTGTAAAACAAAATTGGTTAAAATTTTCACAAGTGACTAGTAGCCGCAAATTAGGTACATTACATGTGGTAGCGTGTAAAACCACTATGAAACAGAAAAATATGTTCTGCATGGCACCTACAATGTACAACAAGTTGCTTAAGTCTATTAGCTTGGCTCAAGATATACAAGAATTTAAAAACAAACTACTCACACGACTGATGGAAAAAGCATACAATTCTATTAATGAGCACATGATGGAAATTTTAATATTCTTCTGTTATAATTGAACTTTATTTATTTTTCACATTATAATCTATTATATTTTTATTTTGATTGATGACGTTATGGAAAATTAATATTTTCCTGTTATTGTTGAAATGCATTATAATAATTTTGAGATTATTTCACGTTGACATTCATATCACCTATTATGCTATTATTATTGATGACATTCTGGTAATATTAATATTTTTGCTCCTATTGTTGAAGTAGGTACATTATTTTAATTTTGAAACTATTTTAATCGACATTCAAATTATGCTATGACATTAAATTGGATGAGTTAACAATATATAAAAAGGTTAATAATAATTTACGAATATTTCGATACAAAATTAATGAAAAATGTACCCACTAACCATATTCTTAGCAAGTAAATCAACCATTTTTAAAATAAAGTTTGTACACCATCTTAAATGGTAGAACATAGTGCACTGATATTTAATGTTAAGATCTTTTGTAATACCTTTGTTTCACAAATAATGTTCTTTTAAACTAAACATCACTGTCCTTTCACACTAAACATCATTGCCTTTATCACTGAACACCACACATCTGCTTGTCAGACCGTCACTGCCTCGGCCCCTTTTCACACTAAATGTGTTCAATTTTGACATTCCTTAATATTCTTCGGTTTGTTAGCATCATCTCTCGGTTCAAACACCACATCCGCAGTGCCTAAATAAAAATTGTCCAGATGGATCGTGATGTACTGAAGCACTTTTACTTCATCTAAATCAGAAAGCAGTTCCTCCACATCTGAATTTAAGATTTGACACTTGGTGGGCCATCATCACCATTTCTTTGAGCAATCTTTTTAACTAAATTATTCAAGATGGCACATCTCCATTGAAAACATAGTGACGCATAACGTTTTGCGTAATTTGCATGCTTGGTAACACTTCCACGTAACACACCTTCTGTACGGCCCTTTGGAAATCTGTCTCCGCCAATTCCGTTATGATTTCCTTCAGATCTTCTATTGCTTTTATGTTCGCGCCGAGCACCGCCTTTGGTTAATGTTGTTTTAGTTGATTTAACTTTCTCGTCAAAAGTCATTTTGATTCGAACTAAACGGTCTATAATGAACTAAACGGTGGAAAAATAGAACTGATTGTAACTAGCAACTCTACTGCTCGATGTCTCAGTATTACACTGTATGAAGGATTGTGTTGGCGACATCCTTATAAATTACTAAAAAGGGAGGGGTAATCTAATTTTCAGGTAGGTCAGTTTTTAAATAGGGCCTTCTCTCTCTTTCTCTCTGTCTCCCTCTCTCTCAGGGACGTCATACGAGCTGTCAGTACATCGCGTGGTAATTTTGGTCACGTATAGCACACATTAGTTTTCACTTTAGCTGCGAGAACACATAATAAGTATTAATTAGAAGATAACACAATGAACATCAATAGATATTAATTACGTTTATATTTATTATTAATCAAAGTACGAGTAATGTTGAACATTTTAAAACTTAGAGGTGCAATTATTGCAGTTCTGCAAATTTAAAGTTGTAGTGTTATTTGACATCGTTATAGTTGTATTGGCTCGAGATTTTTTGGAAACTTAATTCCGCATAAGTAACTTGCTGATACAACTCTTCTGGTCTTAAAATACTATCTTCGTCGATAGTATCGCTCATCTTTTAATATTATTAATCGTATTAAACAAGTTAAACAATGATATTTTATTCCCACGGGCTTTCAGAAACAGCGTCTTTGACGTTTTATTTTTGAAATGTTGAAAATAGAAATAATTTTAAATGTTACTCACATGATTAGTTAATATTTACAACTATACCCAAAAAAATAACTCAGTCTCAGTCTCAGTATAATTAAAATACATGCATTTAGTGAGCATTAACTAAGTGGTGATTAATTAAATCATTGCATTGTAAGGTTAAGCAATAAGAGACAGGTATGTCTTAGGATTTCTAAACTTCTAAACTTGCTATGAGTTAACCTAATCGATTCCACTTACCACTTAGTATGTAGCCGATTAAAACTATCTATATTGAACTGTGGTGGCGCGATTCTCATGCCACCTGAGCTAGTGGACTGTATTTTGCGGGGAAAGAAGTTAACATGTTTCTTTACACAACAAACAAGATAGGTGATCGGGTTGCCGCGGAGGTGGTTTAGGCATTGAATGCAACCCGAGAAATTAGGAGAGGATGCACTAACCTTTACGAAGCCACGTGCTGTCGTAGCCGGTGCACCGGTCTTCTCTTCCTGGCTCAGGAGTTGCCACTAAATCACTTGAGGGACACACGAGAGGCACAATCCGATCGGTAAAGGTCTATGAAAGCGGTTAAAATCCAACAAACATTATTAATTTCTAAGAGTCGCGTACGCCGCCGCCATTGTTTGCTTGCTAGTTCGATGCGAAGTCAAGATGCGGCCACTTTGACCATTGGCGGGGCGAAAACTATTATTATCTCACTTTAGAGGTAGTGCGGGAGGGAGATGGGTATAGGGAGCGTGTGCTCAGCGTCAACCAATTGAGACGATTTGAATTTACTACTACTGGCGCCACTATTCCCCCCGGCTTGAAGGGTTACCTTCAAAACGAAAAATGCGGAACAAATCTAAAGTCTAATCTAAATCTAGGTTTGGGAAATAACAACTAAAATATAAAACTAGATTTGAACTCGTGCCTACTGCTGGCTAGGCAGAGGGCAGAGGCGAACAACCGGGCGCAGATACGATCCGGTTGCGGTTTTAACCCGTACAACACGAGTTATCCCGCGGGAATCGGGAAAAACTTCCTCTACTACTCCTAGAGGCCAATGCAAAGGAGGCACATTCCCAGTCATAAGGACTACCACCGTACCTACCTGGAGTATTCCATTTCTGACGCGACTGCAGCGTGTGCAAACAATCGGTTCTCCAACGATTCCAAAACGATTGGACTAATCTATCTAAAAGAGCGTGACGAGTTAGTGGGTGCATTCCATCGTCATCAACATCTATTGCGGGCAAATATTTTAGCGTACTTAAATCACCGATACAACAAGCGAGTGCTTCTTCCCCTCGGGTGGTTCGGGAACCGTAGTGGGATTGAATTGACTAACTGGCCACTTATCTAACGCGGCATGAATCCAGGACGGTCCACTAAACCATAACGGGTGATCTAAAATTTGCGAAGGAAGCAATCCACGAGAGAGACAATCGGCTGGGTTGTCGGTGCCAGCAACGTGAAAGAGATTTTGTGGCGCTAATTCAGATTGAATTTTTGCCACTCTATTAGCGACGAATGTGTCCCAACGATAGGGCGAAGAGTGGGCCCAACACAAAGCGACTGTTGAGTCCGAAAAAGCTAAAATTTTACTAATATTAATGCGACACGGAAGTGCTAGTCTTAGCACTGCCATCTAAGACTACGCGGAGTTTAGTAGTAAGCTTATCTTCTCTAATAACTCCGTGGTGCGGGATAATGTACGAAGGCTGGGTCTCGTCAGTGTCCGCAGGCGCAGGTGAGATGTAACCCTTATCTAAATATTCGTTAACAACCTCATCATAGGCTTGCTTTAACTTTGGAGACGCCTGCATCTTTCGTTCTAAACAAAGAAAGCGTTTTTCAGCGGATACACGGGAGTCACCGAGCGAAAAAATATCTCCCTTGAAAGGGAGCGCGACAACATAACGACCCTGCTCATCACGAGTAGTCGTGCGACAATAAATCTCCTCAGCCATCTTGTTATCAGGGCTTAGGATAGGTGGGACATTGACCTCTTCAATTTCCCAAAGCTTGCGGATGGTAGACTCCAGTGGCGGCTCGACGGTGCAACAGAACGAAGCAGTCGAGTGACTAAAACTATTTATAGAAGCGGGTGCGGAACCAATTATAACAAAACCAAGAACTGTTTCCAGTGCGTGCGGAGCGGGGTACGTCGGTCCCCCTTGAACCTTACGTGATAACTGGAGGTGCGGGAGAATCGAAGCGCCGATCAATATATCGACGACTCCAGGAACAGCGTAAGTCTCATCTGCTAAAGGCAAGTCTTTAAATTTCGTCAATAAAGACGTGTCAACCGGGACGGTAGGCAACTGTTCAGTTATTTTATCTATAACGAGCGAATCCATGTCAAACCAAATATTATTATTAAAACGAGATCCAAACCTTGTTCTAACGGTGCCATGAACAGCTGACTGTAAGCCTCCAAAACCCTTCACCACTGAGCGGGTTGAACGCTTATTAACATTGAAACCAAGACGTTGACAACAATCTTGAGTAATAAAATTACTTTGCGAAGCGCCATGTAATAGCGCTCGAACAATGTGCGGTTTACCTAACGCATCAACAATGATAACGCGAGCAGTCGCGAGGACAACAGTAGTGAGCGCAGTACTAGCGGACAACGAACACAAGGTGACGTCATTCGCAGCGGTCTCCGGGCGGGCCGGAGCGCGCGCGAGCGCGGGCTGCGGCTGTGGCGCAAGCCGCCGTGTGCCACCGCTCGACGAACCAACTGTGCTCACATTGGATGCGGCATTACTCTTTTCAAAATGAAGTAAAGTGTGGTGTCTCGCTGGACATTTGCGACAACTATTTCTACTATTACATAAAACAACGCGGTGTTTAGTACCGAGACAATTAAAACAAAAATTATTAGCGCGAACAAATTTATAACGATCATTAGGCGACAATTTTAGGAAACCAGGACACTTGTACAATTGCGAATGATGAGTATCACACAAAGAGCAAACAGGTGATTGTACATGTGCTGGTGCAGTATTAACATAAGTATGAGTTGACCTCAGTGACTTCGCTGACGCATTTATTTTACGTTCGGAACTAACAACTTTCTTCGCGCCTTCATGTTTCGATGAAGAGCGTTGCAGTATTTTTATATGCTCGCGAACAAAACTTTCTAAGTCTTCGAACTTAGGAATTTTATTGCCGCGATGATCCGACTCAAATAAACGAAGGGTTTCGGAATCTAATTTCTTTAAACCCATATACAAAAATAAGAAGTCGCAGAGGTCATCGATCTTTAGGTTCTTTACGGCGCGAACAGATGATGCGAAAGTATCTAGAAACTTCTCTAAGTTTTGATCGTTACATGCCGTAATGGATTTCAAATCAAACATCTGATCCAAATATGCGTTAGCTACCGATCTTTTATCCTCATACTTAGCTTTCAAAGTATTTAAAATTAAATTATAATTTTCGGCACTAAACGTAATTCCAGCGCAAACGGTTATAGCTTTACCAGTTAATTTTTCAGCGAGATAATGCAATTTTTCGTGATCTGTTAACGAAACGTTGTTATCTATTGTATTCTCAAAACTATCTATAAATAAACCCCAATTGCGAATGTTACCATCAAATTCGGGTATTTGAATTGGTGGCAACTTAGGTCGGTCGCGAGTGGGATTGGGTCGGTCAGACGGTTTCTCCAAACTCCTAGCGACGCGTTTGATACGACAATACAAATCGTCAAACGACGACAAGGCCTGATAACTCACTGAGTAATCGGGATTTAAATTTAACTCTAAAACGTTGATGTCATGTACTAAGGATTCGAAATCCGCGCGTAAACTATCCAAGTTTTCTATAGAACACAAGAACGAATCTCTAATAGCCAAATCAGAGGTTTTAAGTGCATTATCACAAATCGATTGTACGCGAGAGTAAATCATTTCTCTTTTAGCGTATAAAAGTTTCAATTGAACTTTACTATCGGTACTACCAACCTTTGGGGGCATTTTTACAACTAAATATCAAACTAAAGTGCGGTAAACAACAAATGAAATGACTTAATCTTAGCGGTACAGAGCAGCGACGCGGCGCGAGCGATATCCGTAGGTAGGTAGGTACTTATGACTGCGAGTGCAAGCTTGAACAAACGCGCATAGCAACAACCAGATCGTACCTACGCGAGCTAGATCGCTGTCTAGGTTCAACTATTATTTCAGGGATTAAGTATTGCGTAATATCTATTCAAATTAAAATACTTTCGTATGAATTTGAATGAAATGCGAGCGAGGTGTAACCGCGTACCTACTCACGTAGGTATTAGGTAAATACGATGCGAGCTAGCGGCGAACGGACAACTTAGAAATTGAAACAAATAAAAACAAAAGCCAAATGCGTTAGGTATTACACTGTGCCTATGCACTAGGGTGTCTAGGATACCTAAGATCTAAACCTAAATGCCTAGATGCGGGGTTTTCTACTAAAATAACTAGGTATTTAGGTGCGGTGCGTTTATTCCCAATGGAATAAATGACAAAATGCGAAACTACGACTAAGGATTGATACGATAAGAGAAATGCGAGCGAGGTATAACCGCATACCTACCCATGTAGGTATTAGGTAAATACGATGCGAGCCAGCGGCGAACGGACAACTTAGAAATTGAAACAAATAAAACAAAAGCCAAATGCGTTAGGTATTACACTGTGCCTATGCACTGGGGTGTCTAGGATACCTAAGATCTAAACCTAAATGCCTAGATGCGGGGTTTTCTACTAAAATAACTAGGTATTTAGGTGCGGTGCGTTTATTCCCCATGGAATAAATAACAAAATGCGAGCTACGACTAAGGATCGATACGATAAGAGAAATGCGAGCGATGTATAACCGCGTACCTACCCATGTAGGTATTAGGTAAATACGATGCGAAACTAGCGGCGAACGAACAACTCAGAAATTGAAATTGTCAAATGCGTTAGGTATTACACTGTGCCTATGCACTAGGGTGTCTAGGATACCTAAGATCTAAACCTAAATGCCTAGATGCGGGGTTTTCTACTAAAATAACTAGGTATTTAGGTGCGGTGCGTTTATTCCCCATGGAATAAATAACAAAATGCGAGCTACGACTAAGGATCCGGCTCGACCAGGACCAAAAAGAATGGTGGCGCGATTCTCATGCCACCTGAGCTAGTGGACTGTATTTTGCGGGGGATGAAGTTAACATGTTTCATATGACACTTTACACAACAAACAAGATAGGTGATCGGGTTGCCGCGGAGGTGGTTTAGGCATTGAATGCAACCCGAGAAATTAGGAGAGGATGCACTAACCTTTACGAAGCCACGTGCTGTCGTAGCCGGTGCACCGGTCTTCTCTTTCTGGCTCAGGAGTTGCCGCCCACATCACTAAATCACTTGAGGGACACACGAGAGGCACAATCCGATCGGTAAAGGTCTATGAAAGCGGTTAAAATCCAACAAACATTATTAATTTCTAAGAGTCGCGTGCGCCGCCGCCATTGTTTGCTTGCTAGTTCGATGCGAAGTCAAGATGCGGCCACTTTGACCATTGGCGGGGCGAAAACTATTATTATCTCACTTTAGAGGTAGTGCGGGAGGGAGATGGGTATAGGGAGCGTGTGCTCAGCGTCAACCAATTGAGACGATTTGAATTTACTACTACTGGCGCCACCAAACTGTAAACATGCTACCTACTTGTCCTACTGTAAATCTGTTGGTGTACAATGAATAGTTTTCTAACTATCTCTTCTAAATAACTAACCGGCGCCCGGCCACCGCTGTCTATTACCGCGCCGTTCCGTCAAACTCCAAGCGGTGCCCGGGCACCGCACCTCCCCAGGCACTTTTGGGCTTAATTTCAACGTAGTTACGTTCTACTTTTGTATGAAGAAGTTTGATTGCATACGTTCTCTATAACATTTGCTTGCCATATGAAGCATAATTTTATTATATCTATGGTTCGATTTTTTTTTCGCGGCATTCGCAGTTGAAGCTGTTTGTGAGTGCGTCAGTTTACAAGTGCGTGTTTGTGCTTCGTTTTACTCGGATTTTTTCACGTAAGTAATGTTTTCTTATTAGAAATATGATTATTCGGTTTATAATGATTCTATTTAGGTGTATTTTTTAAAAAAATACATCGTTATAACTAATAAATAAAGTCCCAGAACGTAACCTATTTCCGAGTTATTTTTACGATGTTTGTCAGTGAATACAGTGAAAACTATTGACTTTTCATCTCTATAAATTCATTAGAACTCGTTTTTAGAACGATTATGTACGTAATTATAAATTTCAGTGAAATAATAGCTAGACAAATTTGGTGAGAAACCGTTATAAATTGGCGGTTCAGTTAACCTCGCCATTTTTGTATTTATCTCTACGGCATAAGGTCTAAATTTCTGTGAAGTGTTTGCTGCAGATGTTTTGAATAGGGAGGTCGCGATGTTTTTGTTTTGTCGATATTGTTATTTACATCGACTGTTTATGAAAATTTGTAATTATGTTTTTTTAGAAAATAAAAACAAGTGAATATAGCTGGTAAGAGTAATGTATGGTTATCTATTATTGCAACTTTTACTTTTTTGTAACATAGCATGTCAAACGCTTGGAGATTGGACGGAGAGGCGCCGCAGAGCTTCCTCGACCTGCTATACACCAATGCAGACGAGGAAAGCGGCGATGAGGAAATTTATTTAGACGAGGTAATAAACCATTTAGGTTTGTCTACTATGTTGCATTGAATTTCAGTGGTTTTGGATAAAAAATTGTACTTATATTTTAGGAACACATGGAAGGTTACGATGGTGTCGACGTCGTGCAAATGGTAACGTTTATTATTATTACTATTTTATACATACATACACGCTATGTATGTATAATATATTATACATACATAGCGTGAGCCTATTGCCGTATAAACCTATATATCTATGTATATGTATATATATGTATATATATATATATAAATCGCGAAGGACTTCTTGCGTCTTTACAAACTACCACCCGGCGGCGTCCACTGAATGTAGTGAGATTTTTAATGTTTTCAATGCGTATGTAAGATGTTTTAATCAGTATCATATCAGTAGTCGACGTCAAATTTCATTTAAACGTTAAATGGTGATATTCAAATTAAATATTTCTAGCTGAATTTGTGCGTCCGTTCACTCTTCAATCTTTCTTGCACACTGAATACCTGCGTATACCTACTAAACACTGCATGCACATTCCTGCCTCCATCCGAATGTATGTTTAAATCAATTCCGTATAATGCTCTGCATATATCATAATGATTATAATAACTAAATTACATCCATCTACTATTGAATTGAGATTGGTTCCGTATAACTGAATTAGTTCGTCCGTTCACTCTTAAATCTTTCTTGCACACTGAATATCTCCGTATACGTTCAAAACACTGCATGTACATTCCTGCCTCCATCCAACTGTATGTTTAAATTAATTCCGTATAATGCTCTGCATATATCATAATGATTACAATGACATCTATCTACTATTGAATTCAGATTCGTTCCGAATACTGTTTTTGAATTATTGCATCCAGCTTATTAGCCAAGAGGCTTCAATTTATATAAGGGCTCCAGGCACAGATAATAAATAATTAACAGTTAGTATACAAAAGTGACAATATCTAAACTCAGAGGCACAGGCTGGTGTGAGCAGGTAAGTTCGGAGTCGGACAGGTAATAATGAGAAAAGGAAAGGAACTTGATATGCTGGATGACAAGAAATTTAAAGAAATACGTGTACTTAACTTGTAATTAGGCTTCAATAACATCTAATTTTATACCGGAGGGATGGTTGGCTATAAATGAAAAATTACCAGATTGCCCAATAGCAATAAAATTTGCAGAATATTTTACCAATCAATGAGTTCACAAGATTACAGCCAACGTATGGTGTTGTGCCCACGAGAGACACAGGACTACAAATTCGTTAGAAGCATGGCATAACAGGTTAAAACTTAAGTTTGAAGATAATGAAAATTTATTTTTATTGATCGAAACTCTGAAAAAGGAAGTCAAGTTTTACGAACAAGAAGTAAAGACTAAACAAAATAAGAAACGGCCGAAAAAAGTTATGGATAAAGATCATAAAATAGAAGAAGAAATAAAATATAATCTAATGTTCGGAAAAACTACTGTCGCTAAGTGTTTGGCTAATTTATCTTGATTATAAAGCTTATAATTTTTTTTTATATATTTTATTATAATAGGGATTTAGTCGTATTACAAATTTGACGAACGAAAAACTTGACGAAAAGAGAATTTGACAATAAGAGAACTTGTCATAACGTTAATTAAAGAACTTAACAGTGTAATGACTAGACGAACTATGACTTTGACGTATGAAATTTAACCCCCTCGGATATAATGCTTTTTTTTTATACCACTTAGTTGGCAGACAAGCACACGGCCCACCTGATGGGAAGCGGTTACCGTGGCCTATGGACATATGCAACACCAGGGGTGTCACACTCGCGCTGCCGACCATGAAGAAACCTTCTGATGCCCCTCTTGAAGAACCCCATATTGTAGGCGCTTGGGAAAACCGCAGCAGGGAGGTCATTCCACAGCTTGAGTGTGCGTGGGATGAAGTTTCTTTCATACCGCACAGTGCGCACCGTCTCAGGTCGCAATGTGTGAGGATGAATTCCCTGCCTATGGCAAGAGGTGCGATGATAGAATGTAGCTAAGGGCACCATGTCAAACAATTCATCTGAGCACAAACCATTGTATAGGCGGTAGAACACACACAGTGAGGCAAAATCCCTCCTAAGGCTAAGAGGTTCCACATTATCTGTAAGTATGGGATTGTCAACCAGCCTCAATGCCCGTCTTAGCACTGAGTCGAAGGGGTCAAGCTGGTATGCAGGTGCTCCAGCAAAAAGGTGACAGCAGTACTCCATGTGAGGCCGGACCTGTGCTTTATAAACAAGCAGTTGCTGCCCCGCAGTGAAGTACTGCTTCGCCCTGTTGAGCACTCCGAGCTTTCTTGATGCCAACTTAACCTTGTCCCGCCAATGACTTCGGTATTGGACGTCGCTGGAGATATCAACACCAAGGATCCCTATACTCGAGGAGATGGTAAGCGGTGTGCCCAGGAATTGCGGCGCCACAATGAATGGGGTTTTCTTAGCGGTGAATACACAAACTTGTGTCTTTGTGGGGTTGAATTGGACAAGGTTTAGTCGTCCCCAATCGGATACTCCAGAGAGAGCAATCTCAATTTCAGACACAAGTTGTTCGCGACTCTTCTCCACCTCGGACTGAGGGATATTTGCACGGCCCGTGTAACACGTGTCCCCGGTACTGTCGTCCGCATAACAATGAATGGAGCCATCAGACACCATGTCATTGATATGCAGGAGAAATAGCGTCGGAGACAACACGGAGCCTTGTGGGACACCAGCGTTTATGTTCATGCGGTCCGAGCAGCTGCCGACGGCTTGGATGCTTCTGTTGGACAAAAAGCTGGAGATCCATTCGCACAGTCCCTCGGGAAGTCCATAATATGGCAACTTCGCAAGAAGACCTTTGTGCCAGACCCGATCGAAGGCCTTCGCTATGTCGAGGCTGACCGCTAGTGCCTCACCCCGACTCTCGATGGCTTGCGCCCACCGGTTTGTGAGATACACAAGAAGGTCACCGGTAGAGCGACAGTGGCGAAAGCCGTACTGTCGATCGCTCAGTAGATCGTTTCCCTCAAGGTATCTCAGGAGCTGTGTATTAATAACACGCTCCATAACCTTCGAGAGAAGGGAGGTTATAGCGATAGGCCTGTAATTGGTCGGATCTGTCCTGTCACCTTTCCTAAGAAAGGTGACAGGACAGATCCGTACCTCAGTATTCAATATTCCTAAGAAAGGTGACAGGACAGATCCGTACCTCAGTACAGGGTGCACGAATGCAGTCTTCCACGAGGCCGGGACCTGCCTTGCGGAGTATGAGAGTGCGAAAAGTCGTGTAAGTACAGGGCACAGCTCGGGGGCACAGTGCTTAAGCACCATCGCCGGTATGCCGTCCGGCCTACTCGACTTCCGAACATCTAGGGACTTAAGCTCGTGCCGGACCACCCGTTGTATGATTTTAATTTAGGTCATCGAAGCACCACAGCTGGGGATGATGGGTGGTTCGGCGTTCCCGTCGTTCATAGTCGAGTTTGACGCAAAGATATTACCCAAAAGATCGGCCTTCTCCTTAGCGCCATGGGCCAGACTACCGTCGGATTTTTGCAGCGGCGGAAGGCAAGCCTGGCAGAAGTTTCCCTCAGCAGCTTTAGCGAGCGACCAAAATGCACGACTGCCAGATGGGTAGCGCGCAAGCAAAACTCAAACTTTGCTCTAGACGTTGCCTTTTTACTGGACCTTGAAGCAGCATTCAACTTCCGCTTCACCTCAGCGATGTTCGGATCCTTATTGGCAAAAGCCGTGGTCCAAGCCTTGTAAGCAGATTGCTTGCGGTCTCTAGCTTCCCTGCAAGGCCTATTAAACCACGGGCGTTTGCTCGCTCCTGTCGCGACCCAGCGGTTGGGGACGTAACATTCCATACCCACTAGAATCGCGTCAGCGACTGCTGTTGCACAGGAGCTTGGATCATCAGAAGAGAAGTAAAGCTGCCTCCACGGGTACGACGCGAAGAATTCTCGCAGTCCGTCCCAGTCTGCCGACTTGTAGTGCCACACATGCCGCCACTGAGGTGGCCGCGGTGGTTCAGGCCGCGCGAGTGACACTTGCGCACGGACGAGGCTGTGGTCCGAATTACCGAGAGGTGCTTCCACCCTTAAGGGTATTCATCCGGGCGCGTAGTCAGCAGAAGGTCCAGTATAGAGCTTCTGTGGGTCTCAATTTCTGGTGTTCTATTGATAGAATGCACCAGTTGAGAGAGCCCATAAGTTAGAGCGAAGTCGTGAGCAGCCCTTCCCGCAAAATCAGTCCTAGGAGACCCCAGCCACATACAACCAGAGCCCACAGACAAGTTGGGGTTGTGTGACTGGCTGGCGCGATGGGCGAAAGGGCCCCCGGTCCCCTCTCAGATACTGAAGCCAGGTCCACTCCGGTCTCCTCCTCCGGCATGGCTACAGCACCGGGAACTTTACACAGGCTGCTGGTTCAGCCTCCTGAGGCGGAGATTAAGTAATCCCCAGGTTCGGAAACCGTACAGCCTGCGGGCGGCCAGTGGATAACCGTTTCACCGAGTCTCCCTGACCACCGCGCCAGCATTTCACGCCCCCACCAGTCAGTGGGGTCAATTTAAGCCTTTGGTCTTCCTACTGACAGCACAGAACCTCTCCAGTGGGCTCTGGCTACCCTACTCATCGCCGGGAACACAACACAAGGTTATTATAACCGGGGTATTCTGTAGGGCGGAGGTACTTACCCAGACGGACTGCTCAATTTTGGACGGGAGATACCGTCATGTCCTTCCTCCAAATAAAAATACAAATAAAGGTACAAATGCGAGACACTTTAAAGTCATCCGGGACTCGCTCTTCCTCCCACATACGAGCAAAAAGTTTCCAAACCAACATCTACAACTCCCCGCCGCCGTATTATAACAGCTCTCCCGACAGCCAGTCCAACTGAGTCCAGAGACAACCTCATCATATGACAGGGGCTTATCCAGCTCAATGGAAAGAGGGAGCAGATGATCGATCTACGTTGGATTTGGACTTGACCAGTATCTCTCTGCCTGACAAGTATAATCAATCTAGTGCCAGTGTTTCGGATCGAGGATGCATCCACATTGTCTTGTGCTTAGCGGCAAGTCTGAACATAGTGTTCGATATTGCAAGCTCAAAATGAGCACAAAGACTGAGTAGCAACTGACCATTGCTGTTCATGTTGCCGACTCCGTGTCTACCCAAGACTCCAGGCCAAGCCTCATTGTCCCGTCCAACTCTGGCATTGAAATTGCCTAGCAATATAACCTGCTCTCTGGCGTTTATGCTGTCAAGGCATTGAGATAGTTCCTCGTAGAATTTATCTTTGATGTCATCAGCCTTGTCTAGCGTAGGGGCATAGACACTGATGACATTAAGGTAATTGTCTTTGTCCGTGAAGGCGCAGTGTGGTAACGCGGTCTGAAGAATGCATAGGGTGCTCCTCAAGTCGCTTAGCTATGTGATTCTTGATGGCAAACCCTACGCCTGAACGTCGCGGTTCGGAAGCTGTGTTACCTTTCCAAAAGAAAGTATAGCCGCCACCTTCTTCTATCAGCTCTCCTTCATCGGCAAGGCAATCCACGTTATATCGATGAAGTTCACGAGCTACTATGGCAGTTTTGCGTTCAGGGCAGGCGTTGCCATCGCGATCAACAAGCGTTCTCACGTTCCACGCGCCGAATGTCATTATAGGTATTGTCATTTTTGTATGCTAACTATTAGTTATTTAATATCTGTGCCTGGAGTCTTTATAAGCCCTTATATAGATGGAAGCCTCTTGGCTGACAAGCTGGATACAATAATTCAAAAACAGTATTCGGAACCAATCTGAATTCAATAGTAGATAGATGTCATGTAGTTATTAAATCATTATGATATATGCAGAGCATTATACGGAATTGATTTCAACATGCAGTTGGATGGAGGCGGGAATGTGCATGCAGTGTTTTGAACGTATACGGAGATATTCAGTGTGCAAGAAAGATTTAAGAGTGAACGGACGAACTAATTCAGTTATACGGAACCAATCTCAATTCAATAGTAGATGGATTTAATTTAGTTATTATAATCATTATGATATATGCAGAGCATTATACGGAATTGATTTAAACATACATTCGGATGGAGGCAGGAATGTGCATGCAGTGTTTAGTAGGTATACGCAGGTATTCAGTGTGCAAGAAAGATTGAAGAGTGAACGGACGCACAAATTCAGCTAGAAATATTTAATTTGAATATCACCATTTAACGTTTAAATGAAATTTGACGTCGACTACTGATATGATACTGATTAAAACATCTTACATACGCATTGAGAATATTAAAAATCTCACTACATTCAGTGGACGCCGCCGGGTGGTAGTTTGTAAAGACGCAAGAAGTCCTTCGCGATTTATATATATATATATATATATATATATATATATATATATATATATATATATATATATTACTGTCCGGTCTCCGGCAGCTGCTGCTGAGGACGCAGCGGATAAAAAACGAGAGAAATATGCGGCGTTGACAGAGCAATATATGTTCGCTCCCTTTGCGGTCGAGACAATGGGTAGTTGGGGTACCGACGCCAAGAATCTGGTGAGCGAATTAGGGCGCAGGTTGAGGGACAAAACCAGTGACTCCCGCTCCGGCTCGTACCTGGGGCAACGGTTGGCCATAGCTGTTCAACGGGGCAATGCCGCCAGTGTCATGGGTACCTTTGCACCAGGTACGATGAGGGGCGGGTTAATAGATTAGACTGTCACTCTGACTGTACAAAAATGTGGACAATATTTTAATTGTATAATGTAATAATTAATTTTTATATATTGGCGTACTCTAATTTCTAAATTATTGTAAATCTAATTTTAAGTGAACTTTATGTTTTTATGAGAAATAAATGATAGAATATATATATTATATATATATATATATATATATAGCTTGCGGTTTGCAGTGCACTAATATGCTTTTTGTTTACGTATTAGAACGAAGAACGCGAGGAGTAGTCGCCGGAGCCTCCTCCTTACTCGCCTCTCACGTCGCCAGATCGCCGGGAGTGGTTGCCTCTAACAGTATTGGCTTTTTCATTGTTTTGCGATATTGTTGTATGGATTGCAACTGGGTTTAATTGTTTTTTTTTTAATCATTTAGAACGAACAAACTTCGCCGTCACCGCCTCGTCCAGCGTCCCCCGAGCGCGACCGATCGCCCATCAATTTTCGATCTGAGCCGTAAGTTTCGATTCTTTGTGAATGATTCAAATAAAATACCTAATTTATTTACAATCAAATCATTTATTTAATTTCATACGACTAAGCACGAGACAAGGGTTCGATCCCCACATAGGTCAATACTTTGTATGACCCACATAGGATTATTCTAGGTCTGGGTGTCATTTCTATGTATTATAACAATGTGTTTTACCTTTACTAGGATAATTCTGAATCACAGGCGGTAGAAGCTAATAAATGAATTTATTTTTACAGCGCACAGGAAGGCATTGTTTTGCGGATCTTCGGGGAAGATGGGAGGGCGCTGGACGACAACATCACCGACGGCGATTTTTTAGCCCCGGATACTCACGTTCTGTATGTGTCTGAGGAACTTGGAACAGATGAACGTCAGAGAAGTGTGAGTGTGCGAAGAGGTGGACGACGGCGAGGAAGAGGTGTTAGGAGTGTACGAGTACAGAGTGCCCGTGGGCGTGGGTATCCGAACCAGGGGAGAAGAGGCAATCGGTGGGATGTGGGGCATCCTCTCCAAGAAATTTGGACTACAGATGAGGATGTCCCCCCCGAATTGGTAAGTTTGGCGAGGAATGTATTGAGGAGGCGACAGATGAGAATGCAGGATACTGCCATGTTAGAGAGGAACGCTGAACGGGAGGATGCTAGCGAGAACGATGATGATGAATTTTTCGACGCTAGTAATGGAGCGGATAATCCCCCACGACTGGAAGGACAGAACCTCCACTTTGAATGGTCTCCAATGGATACCTTTCAAGGTGTAGAGGAAACATTTCGACCCGACCGTACTGGTTCGGTTCATGTTATCAATTCGGCCTATGATGCTTTTCGTCGCTATTGGAGCGATGACATCTTAGACCTAATTGCTACTGAAACGAACCTGTATGCGACCAAAATTGAATCGCCTTCTTTCCAGTCTGATTGGTACCCCACTAATTTTCATGAGATTTTATGCCTCTTTACGTTCTGGATGATGTTGGGGATCATCAAAATGCCAACTTTAGTTAGTTGCTTTTCTGTTGATCCTCTTCTGAAAACAGAAATTTTCCGTAAAATTTTCACACGAAGGAGGTATGAAATGCTGTCAAGAGCATTACATTTTGTAGATTCAGACCCCGTTACGAACTTTGATCCCTCCAATACTGGCGATAGAAGCATTGATCGTTTACACCGATTGAGACCAATATTGATACATTTAAATTCACGTTTTCAGTCCAATTATATTTTAAATAAAGATATTTGCATAGACGAAAGTCTAACCCTATGGAAAGGAAGATTGAGTTTCAAACAGTATATCCAGAACAAAGCTTCTAAGTTTGGTATCAAGACCTTTGAGCTCTGTGAGAGTGCTACTGGATACCTGTGGTCGTTTATTGTTTACGCCGGTAAACAATCCGCGACAGAAATTGACCAGTCGCCCGGGGATCTGAAAAGTACGGCTGTAGTGAAGAAGCTCATTGCTCCTCTGTTACATAAAGGTTATAGATTATTTATGGATAATTGGTATAATTCACCTCTATTAGCTAGATTTCTGAAGCTCAATGGTACAGACTGCGTCGGTACCTTGAGGCCTTCACGTAGTGACGTTCCCTTTATAGTAAATAAGGCTCCACTTCAAAGGGGACAGCTGATTGCGAGACATTCCGGGGATGTCTCAGTATTATCGTGGCAAGACAAGAAAAGAGTAACCATGATTTCCACTTGTCATGGCTCATCTACTGCTTTGCCTACAGTTTCATCTACGTGTAAGCCAGTACCATTTAAACCACAAGTGGTACTGGATTACAATAAATTCATGGGGGGGGGGGGGGGGGTTGATATGAAGGATCAGATGCTCGAGCCTTACTTATTAGAAAGGAAACGTTGTGCCAAATGGTACATGAAGCTTTTTAAACGTCTACTCAATGTTTCTATTCTTAACTCTCGCATTCTTCTAGAGTCATCGCTACAGAAACGGTGCGATCATTTAGTTTTTCGCCTTCAGCTTGTTGATTCCATCCTCACAAATCATCTTTCATATTGTCCCCAAAACCGTAGGCATACAGTTTCCATCAGTAGGTCTACGCATGAACAACACAATAGGTTCGTTAATTCTACACATTGGCCCGTTTTACTGGAACGAACAGAGAGTAGTATCGCGCGTAATCGTCATTTTGCTAAACGTTGTGTTGTTTGTCTTAAAGAAAATCGTAAGTCACAAAAATCGCCTTATGAATGCGAAAGTTGCCGCGTGCCACTGTGTATAAAGAACTGCTTTAAATCATATCATACAAAACCACAGTAATGCAGTCTTCACCATATCAATTTCACCCAATTATTCATAATTTCTATTGTGATAGGTATTTAATGAAAGCATGCAAGAGTGTTTCGAGTGTTTATTTTTAAGTGCAACAGCTTGGGGCACAGGTTCAGGCAACCAGTATATGAGATATATGTATAAATTGTTAAAGTTACACAGTAATTTATAAAATTAATAAACATTATTATTAATAGTACTAATTGTAATCAAATAATGGCAATTGAAAATAGCCAGCGTTTCTTTGAACACTGTTCATCTCACAGCCTTACTCAAGATGACTACTCATTTTCCAATGTGGTGGTAGTTTTGGCAGATATTTTGACCTGTGTGACCTAAATGAATAAATGATTTTTGTTTTTGCCTTATCTGATAGACAGATAGATAACTCTTTATTGTACACTAAATTGATACAGTATTTTGAGTACCTACATAACTTACTGTTCATAAATTTAAAAATGTAATTAAAAGTAAATTGTGCCACAAAGGCTATTATAAGATTAAATATTATTTAGATGATAAAGAAGCTTGCCAATGAGCTGTATGCCGCCCAACTATGCTACTCAATAAAATCATTGTATTTAGACTTAAGTTGGTAAATGTTTGTAAATAGACCAAAAAAAAGCCCGCTGAGTTTCTTGCCGGAGTCTTCTCAGGCCGGGCCGCGTTCCGAACCGGTGTTCCATTTTCTCAACTACTTTACAATTGTTCTTGTGACGTTTTGTATGTGCCGTTTAATGATCTACGCAAAATAAATGATTTTTGACATCTTTGTATTTTTATTCAGTATACTACATAGGTACCGTACCAAAAGAACAACTATCGATAAAATTCTAAAATGTGTAGGAACATCCCTAGTTGATTTTATGTTTCGGCGGGTCGAGTTTCAAGTGGTGTTATTATAAACATCTTGAGATCTTGTACCAAATTATTTACGTTATTAGATAGCATAGGTCCTTGCTTTTATAAACTCATTTGAATTTTCATTCATTCCTTGAAATTTAGCTAACAACGTGGTTTTCAAATTTTGAACTGTTAGAATAAATATTTTTTTGCATTATTATACATTTTTTTGTGGCTTGATCATAAAGAATATAAATCAATAAACCTATTGCCGTTTACAGAATCGTAAAATATTGTTTGGTTGCAGAGTATTTCCTTTTTTGCAAAAAGATGTCAAGACAACGACACGATGTCATCACCCGCCCTTGCTCCCATTTTTTTTGACAGTTGTTGGTGCGACTTGATAAATAATTGAAAAATAAGACTTGAAAAATAAATTTAGAACCTTGTTTGTCTTTCTTTATCTATTGTAACTAAATAGTGTTTTCTCAAGGTCCTAGGGGCCCCATGATCCTAATGTGCCCAGGGCCTCAAATAGTTTAAAGACGGCCCTGTATGAATGCGGAAGTATTCACGGAGTGGTTTCAAAATATGCTTAGCAATTTAGAAGAACCCAGCACAATTATTATGGACAATGCCCCATATCACTCCGTGCAATTGAACAAACCGCCGACTTCTTCCAATAAGAAGAGCGAGTTGATCGAGTGGCTCCAAGCCAATAATGTGGAAGCCGATGAGACGAAATTAAAGGTGGAGCTAGTGAAGCTCGTAAAAATGCACAAGCCCCAAACGACATACAAATTAGATATGATGGCAAACGAATATGGTCACGAAGTCCTGAGGCTTCCACCGTACCACTGTCAGTACAATGCCATTGAATTAATTTGGGTCCAAATCAAAGGTAACTTGTTTAACCATAGTCTATTTACATACTGACAAAAATGTGATTATGTTTATTACTTGAATTCTATGACTCAATTTGTTTTTTATCTTGTTTCAGGATACGCTGCACGAAAAAATACAGCTCCGCCTTTTACAGCCACAAAAATGATGGGGTTATTGAAAGAGGGATGCAAAAATGTCACTGGCGATGACTGGAAGAAAGTAGTGGAGAAAACCAAAAATCTAATCTTACATGACTGGGAGCGAGACATTAGAATAGACTGCATAATTGATTCCCAAATAATTATTCACGTCGACGAGTCAGATGACGATGATGATGATGATGATGAACATGTTTGATTTTTAATAAATAATTAAACAGGTTATCAATTTTGTTTTACTTTTTTTCTTCAAAATTATTAGTTAATAGAATCGATTTCTTCTTCATTAATAAATGATCTCGATAAGATATATAATCGATTTTATTTCATGCGATTTTATCTTGACTACATCTCTAGTAACTTCAAATCGCAAACGTCACCGTACCCATGCTACGTGAAAAATATTGTAGTCGCTGAATTATAGGGTGAATAGCCAGGCTGAAAATGACTGGCCCAAGAGGATCACCTTGTTGACCCCTATTGCTGAATTTAAAATATTTTCCTTATAAAGTAATTTAGAACGATGCGGCCTATAGCACTGCCCGTGCACGTGTTTCCTTCTTCCTACAGTCCCGGGGCCTTTAAGCGGGGCGTGAAAAAGCATCTGATGAGGCCGCCAAGCTGTGTGCCACCATTGTAGCACTTAGTGTCTGTAATGGTGACCCTCTTTCCTGAGACTTTGCCTTTAGCTTACCATCAGGCGAGATGAGGTCAAGTTGGCCTGTCCTAAATATAAAAAAAAAAAAAGTTAAAAAATTTTGGGGGTTTCCAATTTGACCTGTGTTGGTTATAAACTGCACAATAAATATTAAATTTGTGTATGCGTCATGTGCGTGTGGAGTGAATTTATACGATGCTACGAAATAAGTCAATATTATAAGTCTCTTTGTGGGGTGTATAGAGGACATGAATCCTCAATGGACCAAGACAATTGTTTACTGGATCAACTGTACCATGTCTCTGAGACTAATACTGTGATAATAATGGGTGATTTCAACTACGGGGGAGTGCAGTGGCCACTGCAAAATGGTGGATACCTGACACCAAAAGAAAGCAACTTTGTGCAATGTTATAATAACAGTAACCTTTTGCAACTAGTCGACAGACATACTTTTTTTTTTTTTTTTTTTTTTTTTTTTTTTTTTTACGTGCGCAAAATCCCCACGGATACCTTCCCACCGGAGCCGGTGGAGGAGGTTATGTCGGACTCGAACCGACTAAAACGCACGCCGCCTGTGGGTCGTTTTGGTTGCCGAAGGTGAGGTTGACAGGCATATCCCTCGCACCCCGGCCGACCCAGGGCCATCTCTCACGATATGGCCCTCTTCTCGGGTGTGGGGACTACAGAGTCCCCAACTCGTCCCCGGAAACAGGGAGGCGCGCCACGCGCGCCACCGCCGCGGCCTGCTTCTGCCAGGGTGACAGGCGGCTTCACCTGTCACCCCCAGGCCGGCGCTCATGGGGGGCGGAGGTCGTTCATCGACCTCCGACGCCCGAGTTGCCTTCGTGCGCGGGCAGCTTGTCTTGCGATCCTTCGTCACTCCCGCTGCCGCTCCCGCCCCGCCTCCTCCTTCACGAGCATTACTTGCTCGCAGAAGGAGGCGCCGGCCGCCCACGCATCCGCGCAGCGAACCATCGCCGCGAGCAAGGTGGAGAGCGTGAGAACCCTCACTCCCAGGGCCGCCACAAGCTCCCGCCTCGGCGTCTCCCACGCCGGACACTCGGTGAGCGTGTGCGGACCTGAGTCCTCGCTCGCGTCGCAGTGATGGCACTCGGACGTTGGCTCTTTCTGCATCCGACGCAGATACTTTCCGAAGCATCCGTGCTCGGTGATCATCTGCGTCAGACGGTACGAGAGGCTGCCGTGTGGCCTCTCTAGCCACTCCCCCATGATGGGTCTTACCGCCGTTACTACGGCGTGCCCTGCGCTTGGTTGCCCAAGTCGTCTCTCCCATTCCGCCACCATTTCCCTGTGGAGCCGGGATCTCACGGCCCGAATTTCTTCGGGCTCGGGATCGTGACCCCGTTCCCGCGCCGCCCTTCGGAACCGGTATAGCGCCGAAAGGCATCTCGCTTCCAGGATCCATGGTGGGGATCCGGCGAGGAGACTCGCCGCGTTGAAGGATATCGTGCGGTACCCCCTTATGATGCGGCACGCCAACTTCCGCTGCGGACGCTGCAGCAGAAGCATGTGCCGATCACTCAGGGTGTCCGCCCACACGGGACACCCGTACAGGGCCATGGACCGCACGACACCCGCGTAGAGTCTCCTGCAGGAGTCCTCCGGGCCCCTCAGGTTGGGCAGTAGCCGCGCCAGAGCGTTGGCTGTGCCCGCCAATTTAGGGCCCAGACTTCGGAAGTGCTTCCCGAAGTCCCACCGGCCGTCGAGCACGAGCCCCAGATATTTCATCTGGGGCTTGATGCCGATGAGAGTGCCTCCCACTGTGAGACTGGAACCAGGTGGTGGCGTGCGCCGAGGTCCATGAAAGAACATGGCCTCGGATTTATGCAAAGCCACCTCAAGGCCCAGCCGCCGGATCCGTTCCACGACTTGAGCAACCGCGGTCGTGGCCCTCAGGATCGCTTCGCGGTGTGTAGCCCCGCTCGCCGTCACTAGCGTGTCGTCCGCATAGCACGTGACGGCGGCGCCGTCCGCAAGCTCACCGCGAAGCACCCAGTCGTATCCAATGTTCCACAGTAGCGGCCCGAGAACCGATCCCTGTGGAACACCGCACGACATCTCACGCCGACCGACGCCGGTCGCACTTGGGTAGATGACGGCTCTCTCCGTCAGGTACGCCCCGACTATGCGGCGGAGGTAGAGAGGCACACCGTGGTACACGAGTGCCTCCCTGATGCAACTCCAGGGCAAGGTGTTGAACGCGTTGGAGATGTCCAAGGACACCGCCAACGTCACCTCACCCCGGGCAACTGCCTCCTCCGCCAAAGTCCTCACGCGCATGATGGCATCCACGGTGGACCGCCACCGGCGGAAGCCATATTGTGCATCCGCTAGGTCCGGGCCCCTACCAGAGAGGTGCTCGACGAGGCGCTTTGCAATAACTCTTTCAAAGAGCTTGCCCACCTCGTCGAGCAACACAATGGGCCGGTAGCCGGACGGTTCGTCCGCCGGGCGACCCTCCTTTCGGATGAGGACCAGTTTCCCCGTCTTCCACATCTTCGGAAACTGGCCCCGCTCCAAGCATGCGCTGAGGAACCCTCTCAGTCGGGGTTCGAGACCGTCTTCTCCCAGAGCTAGGACCCACGCGCGGCCTGGAATGCCGTCGGGTCCCGGGGCGGTGCTCTTCTTGGCTCTAAGCCTTCGCACCGCCAGCTCCAGTTCTACCCAAGTGACCTCGGGGACTTCGTCGTCAACTACCACACTGACAGACATACTAGATTTCGGCAAGGAAACCAACCTTCATATTTGGATCTTGTATTAACAAACGATGACTCGCTCATAGCCACCATTGATTACCAGCCCGCAATCGGCAAAAGTGATCATACGTGCTTATTAGCCACCATAGAACTGCAAGCACCAATACAACAAGCACAACACAAAACTAAACTAAATTACAACAAAGCGAACTACGACAAAATAAAAGACCATCTCCGATTATCATTGCCGGAAAATATTACAGACAAACATTGCGTGAACTATCAATTCAATGTCTTACATAAAGCACTTAAAGAAGCTATTAATATATATGTACCCCGAAAAATACGTAAAGATACTATGAACAAGCCATGGATCTCAAACGAAAGCAAAATACTTATAAATCGAAAAATAGCATTGTGGAATCGATACCAGCTAACAGGCCTCAATGAACATTATAAGGACTATAGAAAAGCAAACAACCAATTGATAAATCACAACAGAAAAAACCGCATAGCCTATGAGCAAGACATAATAAACGCAGGACACAAGAGATTTTACTCATATATCAGGCAGCAAGTCACATCCAAAGTCAGTATACCTACCATTTTGCATAACGATCACGGAGTTACTGTGACAGAGCCTCGTGACATCAGTGCTGCCATTTACACGGCAAAGCCCGTGTTACACGGCTATTTGAGTTTTTTCAGCACTAAAACACGACATACGGCAGGATGGTCATTACCGTGTTCTAAAACACTGCAATCCAATGATTACTAACTAGCCCATAATTTGCTCAACACTTGACAAGTTCAGTCATTAAAACAAGTGTAGTCGTTTCTACTACTTTTATTAAAAATACAATGGCCATGACTCTATGCGCAAGGAAGAAACGATTTGCAGTTGTATCGTCATTTTAGGTCTGATGATGTGGGTGGGGCCATTACTACCATCAACCTTAAAAACATTAGTGCTTGGGCAAAATCTTTCGGACTGCTTGTCAATCCTGCTAAATCTCAGGCAGTCATTATAGGTGGCAGACACATTTACAGTAATCTTGACCATGCCTCTCTAACTCCTGTTTTTTACAACAATACTCTGATACCATTTTCCACGGTCGCCAAAAACCTGGGGGTTCTCTTCGATTGCAATTTGTCATGGACCAGTCATATCAACGAGGTAAGCCGGAGAGTTTTTGGTACTTTCCACTCCCTTAGTCGTCTTCAGAATTTCCTTCCTTTTAAAACCAGAGTCTGTCTCGCTCAATCTCTTCTCCTTCCTCTCCTAGACTATGCTGATGTCACCTTTCTGGATGCAACTGAAGAACTCTGGAACAAGATGGAGCGACTGGAAAATTTATGTATTCGTTTTATTTTCGGCCTACGTAAGTACGACCACGTTTTGGAGTTCAGAAGGCAATTGAAATGGTTACCAATTCGGCGGCGTCGAGATGTTCACATTCTTTCCCTTCTCTTTTCTATTCTTCACAACCCTCATTCTCCTTCATATCTTCGTGAGCGTTTTGAGTTCCTTGTACCCAGGGGTAAGCCCTGTCGCACTTCGTCTTCTCTTTTACTTCGAACTCCCTCGCATAGTTCGACTTGCTACGACAATTCCTTCACAGTTTCTGCAGTACGACTGTGGAATTCTCTTCCTTTCTCCATACGCGATAGTCCTTCTCTGAATATTTTTAAAAGACGTATAAGAGATTACTTTCTCTCTCAACAATAGCAGACATACATGATATGTATTTGTATGTATGTATGTATGTATGTATGTTTATTTATGTATTTATGTTTGTATGTAGGTATGTATGTATGTATGTATGTACGTGAGTATGTGTATGTGTGTATATGTGTATGTGTATATTTGTGCCTATTGTCGGGGGTATACACATTTTATACCTTCTTATATTAATTTTACACTTGTGCACTAGACTTAGCCTCTCGTATTGCAATTCCTCTGTGCACTCCCGGGTTTGCTGGAAGAGAACTCAACTTTGAGTTAAGCTCGCCTTTGTACATTACATCTCATCTTGTTATATTAATGTAATATATGTGTGTACAATAAAGTATAAATAAAGGAAATCCCGATGCGCATTCGTCGTAGATTCCTGTACGTTTCACCGTTAATGGTAATTGTTAGGTAATTTCATTGTTGAAAATACTTTTCATTTAAAATAAATATTCACTGCTGTTAATTTACTTAAATTAATGAGGCTTTTCGAAGTTACGTGTGTATTTATCGCAGGTTTATAAGTGCCCGGTTGATGGCAATAGGCTCGCCACCTATTAGACCTAAAAGTAAAATGGCGAAATGTGGGTGCTAACACCTCTGCCTATCCCTTCGGGGATATAGGAGTGAGTTTATGTTATGTAATGTTGGTGTGTGAGTAAAGTTTAGTATTAACATGAATAGTGATGATGATGGAGAATGTTGGGCACGATAGGTTTGTATGATGACTGTGAAAATAATATTTTTTTATATTATGTTTAATCTTACGTTAATTCATGATAAGTGATAATATGTACATTGTAGAAGCTTAACAAAATAAGTACTTGGGTTACGATATGTGTATTAATGTTTTTATGTGGAATCTTTTCTGTTTATCTGGGTTCGCGATGGGCGCAAAAACTGCTAAACGGATATTAATATGGTTTTTAAAGGCTTTGGCCAGACTTACAAATCGTATATTTATTTTATCGCAATTGGTTGAGTGGACCGGAGATATGACCACAAGTCGCGATAGTCGACATCCTCGCGGTTGGAAGACTAATTTAAAATAAATAAGAACGTACACGGCAATTTTGTAGTTTTATTCCAGATCCCAAACCTCGGCAACTTAAAATTTCGAGATGGCAGCCCAAGTCCTCACAACTTTGCTGAGGAGGCTATCTACTCTTTGGAGGAGGCAATCAACGAATGATGACATGGCTTAAAAGGTTTTGTAACCAACCCAAAATTGTCCATAATAAAACGTTTTTTTTGTTACCTTTTTAAAATATTGTTGTTAAGTTAATGGAGGTTAGGTATTTATATATTTTAATTGTAATTTATAATTATTACTCAATTACTCCTTATAGCTGTGTAGTGAACATAGCTGATAGCAGAACGAGTTTCTTTCAGAAATGAAATTGTGAATTGCGGTTAGTTAGTTAGGTTAGTCATTATCATTACTGATTACTAAATCTGTGAAGATTTGCATGGTTTAAAGTTAGGATACTATACATTAAAGATTGAACTTAACTGAAGCTCTAAACAACATAAACTGTGTTACGGAACAAACGCGAACGTGAATTTGGAGATGGAGAAGCTGTCTATGTGTAGAATATGTCTAGCGGACGACTCTCGACTGCAGTCGATTGCCGACACTCATTTACAGGAGATGTACGAGTCTCTGACTCTGATACTGGTGAGTAATACTACGTCTGACACGTTTAATAAAAGAGCCTCTTATAATAAACAACTTAACCTATTTTATGCTGTTGTAATGCGAAGAGACCGGCATGTATGTTGACACCAAGTCACGAGAGATACGGGGCGGTGACGCCCACGGGAAGCCTTGATATATAATCGATAATCGGTGCATATGAGCTTCTCTCTGCAAGAATCTGGTTCAAGTCTCATCTTGGGCTTTATATTTTCTCATCTAAATGTTTAATAAACGTTAGTAGACTGCTGCATTGACACACTTTTGTTCAACCTGGTAGTAAAATAATAAAATTATTTTAACAGTTGGTTACAGAAGACAGCAGACCATCCCTGGCCTGCGACCTTTGTTGCTCAAGACTTGAGACCTGCTATGAGCTGAGGAGGACATCTCTCCGCAGTGAGGAGCTGTTCATGCAGTTGCTGAACCACAAAGTGGTGAGTAGTCTTGAAGTTTAGTATGAAATTTTGTGGATATGTTTGATTCAATCACACTAATGGCTGGATGGATCTAACTGTTATTTATCACAGGGATAGTTTATTATCTGGAATAACATATTATTATGTAAATTATAGTCAAGCAGCAATTTGCGACTATGTGCACTTCCTGGTGTTGGAGTATAGTTCAGTCAAGTGCATATCACTTTTATTGTTTGTTGTTCACTGCAAGCCATTTATCCAAGTGACACTTTGACACCACTTCCTCAGGCCTTTTGCTCCACAGTTGCACAACACGGTTGTTAAGAGAGTGGTAAGCTGTCAAGGAATGTGTGTGGTAGAGTGAGGCTGTGACCACAGGATGAGTATTGAATAATATGATTTTATGACGCTCACTCACTGCGCATAGAAAGCATTCAGAGGGCATTCACTAAATACCTTGCTTTTCGGGCCACGGGCTCCTCACACAGGAACTCCTATGACTGTCGTCTTAGTAGGTTTCAAATGAATAGACTACCTGACCGAAGACAGATGCTGGATGTCTGCTTTCTGCATATGGTGGTAAACGGTCAGTTTAAATGTAATGAACTGCTCGGTAAGATCTTATTCTCCGTCCCTCATAGCTATCCAAGGCAACCGATAGTTAAACTTTTTACACACCATTATGTAGAACAAACCTTGTTATGCAATCGCCTTTGTCTCGAATTTGCTGCAACTGCAATGACAAAGTCAGCGAAAGGTATAATCTCGAAATTTTAACATCCACTTAATCGACTTAAATCTTAATGTGTGTGTATTGTGTATACCTAGTACATGTTGTGTGTATGTACAGTACGGGTATGTGTATAATGTACTTTGTTTTTTGTTTTTTTGATTTTAATAGGAATAATGGCAAACATACAGTAAGCTACCTGGTTTGGTTAGGCTACAGTTGAAAACCAGCGCTGCAGATTGTGCCTAATCTGTAGCATCAGCTGAACTGCGGCCTTTTAAACGCACACTCCACACTGACACCTGTTATTAATGGCATTATTATATTATTGTGTGTGTTTAATAAACGTATTTTCTTTCTTTCTTTCTTTCTTTCTTTAAAATCAAAGTTACTGCCTAGTGTTGTGTTGCTTGAAAATTTTTGTTTAATTTTTGTATTTTATTTGCTGTCGCCATTACAATTTGTTTTTGCTATTGGCAATAGCACTGCTGATCGTAGTTAATGCATTGTTTTGCCTCACTGTTCTGTTATTTTTGTGAATGTTATGTACACCGTAATTGTTATTATGTATAGGAGACTTTACCAATAATTGAATGTTGTGTGAATTGTGTAATACACGTAATGTGGTTGTACTTATTTAATAAATAAATAAATGAGTAAATTTGCTGCTGCACAAATATTAACCAATAAATATTAGGTATCATATATTTATTGGTTAAGATATAAGCTGCTTTTTTGCCAGGAAATGGTTCCCATAGTGGGAACGTGATTAAAACCGAAGCGGCGGGCGTCAGCTAGTGGTGCCTATAACAATGTCTCTGTACAAAAATCAGTATAAATAATAATAAATAAATATTCTACAACATTCCACACAACGCTATCTAGACCCATGGTAAGCATAGTTTAACTAGCATGTGTTATGGAATCTAGAATACGTATAAACATACTTAAATACTTTTTTTTTGTAAATACATACATATTATACATAGAAACACCCAGACCAATGCAAATACCCATATATTCATGCATACAAATATTTGCACTGAGCGGGGATCGAACCCGCGCCTGCTGCGTAGCAGTCGCGTTCACTACTGCTACGCCACAGAGGCTGTCAAATATATAGTATAGTAAATATTATTAAATTCACTCATGATTGTTCTTGTAGAGTGTTCGACAAGTAAGTCAAAGCTTGCAAGTTGAATTGCCATGATTGCTTTTGATGTTAAATGGAAACTCAATTTTAATCTATATAAATGACCTCCCCTACTATGTAAGGGCCTAAAATAGTATTATTTTATTTGCTGACGATACTTCATTAATATGTACAATTAAAAGACAACAAAATAATTATGACAAAGTGAAATCACAAGAGTGGTCTGGTTAAGTACAAGTAATCTTTGCCTTAATGGGAACAATTTCGGGCCGCGGCCCGCCAGGCGTGATCACCTTGCCTGGTTGGAGGATCCTTCCTTTGTGTCAGAGGAAATTTTTTTATTAGGAGGAACTGAGCAGTCCGACTGGGGAAGTACCTCCGCCCTACAGAATACCGCGGTTATAATAACTTCGTGTTGTGTTCCCAGCGGTGAGTAGGGTAGCCAGAGCTCACTGGAGATTTTTTGTGCTGTCAGTGGGATGACCAAAGGCTTGTCCTGCTTTGTCCTCTACACTGACGGCACAAAATCTCTGTTCTTACAGTGTCGTGTTACACACGTTCATAGGTTAACAGTTAACAAGCTCCTTAATGAAATTAGGGATTTACCTGTGAATAAATTTAAAAAAGTAGTAAAGAGTAAATTGTACCAGAAAGGCTGTTATAAAATCCAAGAATACTTGTACCAGAAAGGCTGTTATAAAATCCAAGAATACAGTACAAGCTTGGAAATGAGCTGTTCGCTCAACTATGCCACTCTAGTAAATTATTGTATTTAGACTAAGTAGACTTAGCAAATGTTTGTTAATAGACAAAAAAATATGCCTGCTAAGTTATATATATATATATATGGCCGCGTTTCGAACCGGTTGTCTATTTGCTAAAGTAGAATTACATATTTCTTTTTTAATCCACGACGCAAAAACTATAAGTTTGAGGTGTTTTGTGTTGTTGTTGTGTGTGCGTGTGTGTGTGTTTGTGTGTCTTTGTGTGTGTGTGTTTGTTTTGTGTCATTGTCGGGGGGACCTTGGATTGTGCCGATAATACGACGTACTTGCTCTACGACTTACGAGTCCCCCTACATGACAAGGATTGCATCAAAATTTGTATTATTAGGTATATCAAAGTTATAGAGTTAACTACCACAACTTATTTTCGCCTTTTTAGGGGTTGTTTTTTGTGACGGGGGATTTTTAGATTTTTAATTTTATGTTGCACGTTTTTTAAGTTCCGATTTAATTATCTATGCAGAATAAATGATTTTTTACTTTGAACAGACGTCTTTTTTGTATATACACATATCTCACGATCAATCTTATTGTGATTATAAGCCAATGGGGTGTGGGCACTGTTGGCGTTCGGGGCGTTACCCCCAATGGAGCTTGTCCTGTCCTTATATTTGCCGGGACTGCTAAAATCCTCTATTCGTCAAATATATCATGCCACTTTTTGAGTGAACATATGGTTGCAGGAATAGTGAGTAGTCAACTCCATGGGCTTCTATTTCCTCCATGATTGTTGGTATATCCAAAGGTGTTCTTATAAACTACTGGCTACTGGGGGAGGCCTTTGTGTCGCAGGGGCAGATTGAGTGAGAGGACAGCTGTGCAACACCCCCTATCTCAACAATTTTATATACTATGTAATATTATTATTCAATCAATAAAAAGCTTGAATTTGAATTTGAATAGGGTACTTATTGGAGGCGAGTAGGGCTGTGTCGTCAGCACACGTTGCGACAGTTAGTCCTGGGGTTTGTGGCAACTCATACATCAAGTCCAAGTTCCAATTTTGAACAGATTGTTACTAAGAACATTGGTCTTCAGTTGGTGAAAGTGTGTGCTAATGTGGTGTTGTCTCCGCAGCAAGTTAAGCTCTAGCTTAACTTGCTGCGGAGGTAACTTCTAAGTTATGCCCAATGAACGCCCGAGCATGGAGGAAGTGACGCAGACGACTGCAGGTGGATCAGACAGTGTTGACGTGAAACAAGAAGATGCTGAAGGTAATAAGGCCGCCATTTGTAATGCCACAAAACTGTATCAAATTGTGTCTTCCTGTATCCATTTTTTGTATACATAAATAGATGTATTATTATTATTATTATATTGATTTAGCACACCGAGTGCTCCTGTACGATAGTTCCCACAATGCATGGAGGGATGGAATGATGGAAAGTGTCTAGAAGCATGGTTTATTAAGTACCTTACCTTGGGTTAGAGCCATGTTTAATGCCTCGTCTAGTCCAAATTCAACATTAATTTTACATAAATCAATCAATACCAGCCGGTTGCAGTCCTCTGCTAGACACAGACCTCTTCCAAAGTGCACCATTGCACCCGATAACTTCACCGTATTTTTCCACAGCGTCCTTTTTCAAGTCTTTCGTCCATCTATTTTTTTACAAATTATAATAATAATATTAAATAAATAAAACAAATTTACAAAAAATATTTTCTTTATAAGTATAGATTACTACATTCATGTGGTTTCTTATTCAGGTGCTCCTGTTTCTAAAAAACCTCGACCAACTACGCAGATGAACCATGAAGATATCCCAGCTAACAACCTAACGAGAAGTGAGCAAGCAAAGGATAACATTGAAGAACCAAAAGAAGAATTTAAAAGCGTTGTAGAACACAAACCAGAATGGACAGGTTATAATCAGAATGGGACTTTAATTATTCATATGCGTACACGCACTGGCAAGAAGCCTTATAAGTGTAATGTATGTAAGAAATGTTTCAAACGCAAAGGGAGTTTAGATATTCACATGCGTACACACATTGGCAAGAAGCCCTATCAGTGTAATATTTGTAAGAAATATTACAGTACTCAGGGTAATTTAAATCAGCACACTCGTGCACACACTGACGAGCAGCCTTATCAGTGTAATATATGTAAGAAATCTTATATTCAGAATGGGGGTTTAATTATTCATATGCGTACCCACACTGGCGAGAAGCCTCATGAGTGTGATGTATGTAAGAAATGTTTTTATCGCAAAGGGAGTTTAGATGTTCACATGCGTACACACACTGGCGAGAAGCCTTACCAATGTAATGTATGTAAGAAATGTTTCAGTATTAAAGGTCATTTAGATAAGCACACTCGCACACACACTGGCGAGAAGCCTTATCAGTGTAATGAATGTAAGAAATGTTTCAGTGAAAAGGGTAGTTTAGCTAGGCACACTCGTACACACACTGGCGAGAAACCTTATGAGTGTAATGTATGTAAGAGATGTTATATTCAGAATGGGAGTTTAATTATACATATGCGTACACACACTGGCGAGAAGCCTTATGAGTGTAATGTATGTAAGAAATGTTTCAGTGATAAGAGCAAGTTAGTAAGACATATTCGTTTAAACACTCACAGAAAACTACAGTCGCTTACTTGTTAGGGAACCCTGCGAGTACTTTAGGTGTGCTAGACTTAAGTGCGGCGTGAAATGTGTGTGAAATAACATTAATTCCAATATGTGTTCTGTGCCAATATAACATTACTGTGTCGCAGTGGTAGAGCGTGCGACTGCTAAGTCAAAGGTCGCGGATTCGATTCCCTCTCAGTGGAAATGTTTGAATGATTGAATATTGTTGAGTCACCGGATGTTGCTGTTTTTGTAAAAGAACACGCACTTAGCGTGTTCTTTTGTGGTTATATAATTATACTAGCATTCCGCCCGCGGTGCCGCCCGCGCAGATATTGGTTTTTTTAATACCAATTAGGTGGCAGTACAGTACACGACCAACCTGATGGAAAGTGGTTACCGTGGTGTATGGACGTATGCAACACCAGGGGTGTTTCACTGGGGACGAGTTGGGGACTCTGTAGTCCCCACACCCGAGAAGAAGGCCAGATCGTGAGAGATGGCCCTGGGTCTGCCGGGGTGCGAGGGATATGCCTGTCAACCTCACCTTCGGCAACCAAAGCGACCCACAGGCGGCGTGCGTTTTAGTCGGTTCGAGTCCGACATAACCTCCTCCACCTGCTCCGGTGGGGAGGTATCCGTGGGGATTTTGCGCACGTAAAAAAAAGGGTGTTTCACTCGCGCTGCCGACCCTGAAGAAACCTTCTAATGCCCCTCTTGCAGAACCTCATATTGTAGATGATTGGGAAAACCTCATCAAGGAGTTCATTCCTCAGCTTAAGCGGGCGTGGGATGAAGTTTCTTTCGTATCGTCTCAGGTCGCAATGTGTGAGGATGAACTTCCTGCCTATGGTGAGCGGTGCGATGATAGAATGTATCTCACAAACCGGTGGGCGCAAGCCATCGAGAGTCGGGGTGAGGCACTAGTGGTTCTGGAAGGATCCTCCAGCGGCAACACTCGTAGTGTTATTATTTGTTGCTTATATTTAATATAGTTATATAGTATATAGTAAGTATAGTTTATAGTAGGAACTTCAACAAAGGCTTGTGATTAATTTAAAGTATAGTGCTAACTATTGTACTCTTTCATATTCATTTTACTAATGTTACTTTCTAATTTTGATGATGAATACAGAATATTTTTATTGAATTTGAGTTTTCTTTTAGTTGTAGTGTATGTAAGTAGTGTTAGTATGTAAGTATCGTTACGAGTATGTCCTATGTATGTGTAACCATGCCTTTTTAGGATAATCTGACGTAGCATATCTTTAGATCTTAGAATGCTCTATTAATGTGGCACTAATAAAGAGAACGTTACTAAGTGCAGATGCGTTTCATTTATAACGACACTTCATGGCGACCCTGCCTTTTAAGGTCGTTCCGCGAATTCTTCGACCGTGAGTGAAATTTGGACCATCATAATGAGACTTTATAATTTCGGACAATTTTAAATTCGGTGTTTTCGTGTTGGTGTATTTGCTGTTATACCATGGGGTCCGCTCAATCCAAGGAAGAGACTATTATAGCGCAGACGGCTGCTGGTAATGGAAAAAATGACGCAACTTCTTCGGGCTACTCCAGCGCCAGTACCACAAATATTTTACTGACCCTGATTGTGATCGTCTTGTTGGCAGCGGTTTGCTATGCATTTTGCTCCCTTTACAAGAAGATGCATGTAAAGTGGATGGAGAGGCAAATGAACCGCAGGTCTCTACGTCACAGGCAGGCCACAGCATTTTTCAACAAGCGTGCTTCCCATATTGGTGATGCTGAGATACCAGTGTAAGTTATAAAATCTCTAAACTCTCCCGAAACGTAAATCTTCGCAGACGGTTTGGCGCTATACAAAAGTTTCATACTCCGAAGTTCGTGTGTCGTGTAATATATGGACGGATACGTGTGCATATATAGTGGTATGTTTTATATGAGGAACTAATCCATACGGTGTGAACTATACGATAAGACTTTAATTAAACATACCTATCTTATTGTCACATGAGTACTACTCATGTGCTTTTGTGCAGTATTTCGGTACTTTTAAGTGACCCTACTTATTGTAATAATTTTTTTTTTAAATAAACCATGTATAATTGTGTTAATGCACGTAAGTAAGTAGTAAGTTTTACTTTAGGGATATGTAAGAGCTCGTAAATCGTGCACGGCCGCTCACCGAACTTGATACCCGGTGACGTATATGGAATGTTTTCGCATTGCTTTCTATATTTGGCAGATCGTTGTGAGAATTTAGTAGTTGCTAGGATGATGTCATTATATTATTTATTTTATTTTTAGACTATGGCTGATGATTTTACTAAAATATATAATGAGTTGGTGGATATTCGTAAATATTTAATAAAGAAAGGAAAAAGTAGGTTTACGGGATCTATTGCGATAAATAAATTAGAAGAGGCTAAGGTTTTATTTGATAAATCGCAATTATTATTTTCTAACTTATCGCATGATCTTAAGCCTGATTTTGTGGCGCAGTTGTCCACAACCTTTGACTATATTAAGAGTGAATTTTTAAGGATATCTGAGTTGTGTGTTTCGCCGTCTGGTAAAATAACTACAGCAAAAATGGAATTCGACATTCGAACGGCGTGTAATTTAATTCCCCTTTTAGATAATAAGGAGGAGACTACGAAACGATTGATTGATGCTGTAGAGATGTATGCGGATATGTTAGACGACTCTGGGAAAAAACTTTTAATAAAATTCGTGATTAAGGGTCGGCTTTCCGAAAACGCTAAGTTACGTTTGTCGGACGGTTATAATAAGGTTTCTGATTTAATACAGGATTTAAGGAAACATTTATTAACGACTAAATCTTTTACAGCTATTCATTCCCGCCTCCAAAATACGAACCAAGGTTTTAGATCAATTGACGAGTATGGTTCTGAAATAGAACAACTTTTCACCGATTTAACCATCTCGCAGGCGGATGGAGATTCGTCAAAGTTCACTGTTCTAAAGCCATTAAATGAGAAAATGGCCATTAAAAAATTTTCAGATGGGTTGAAAAATTATAGGCTGAGCACCATCGTGGCCGCTCGCAACTATAGCAGTCTCAAGGACGCCATACAAGGCGCTAAGGACGAGGAGGTGTCAACACCTTCTATGTCTGCTAAGGCGGACGTTATGCAGTACTCAAGAAGAGATCGAGGTAGGTTTAGACCTTCTTCAGGACCAAGGGGTCAAGGTCAACGTGACCGCAATTATAATTCTTTTAATAATTATTCCCGTCGTGATTACGGAAGATCTTTTCAAAATTCTAACCGCGGTAGATCTTTCTCTCAGGCGAATTTTAACAATGGACGATATAATCATCGTGGTAATAGACGAGGAAATAGTTATAATCGTAGTAACATTTTTTCAGCGCAGCCTATGCAACCCGCGCAATCATCGGAGCAAGGGGTTGTTACCCAGAATTCTAGTGAAAATAATGATTCCCAAAATATGAATAACAAGCAGTTTTTTCGATTTTAATAATTTTATTTTGGCTTGTAAGGGACGATGTCAATTTGTGACATTTTATTCAAATTATAGAAAATATTCCTTTTTAGTAGATACGGGTGCGTCAATATCAATTATTAAGAAAAATGAGTTACCAGATTCGATGAGTATATGTTATGAACGCACTACAATAAACGGCATAGGAGGACAAATCAATTCCTTAGGTTATGTAACCTTGGAACTTGTTTCTGAAAATAATGATATGTTTTTTCATAAATTTTATGTTTTTGAAAATTTGCCCTTCAAGGCAACTGGTATTTTAGGCTTAGATTTTCTTTCTACTTATGGCTGTAATATCGATTTGTCTTCCAACGTGTTAATAATAAATAATGCCGGTAAATTAATTTATTTGCCTATCTCGGCTACACCTGATTTTACTTCTAGTAATAATAATAATTGTCTCGTATTACCGGCCCGGAGTGAATCTATTCATTACGTATGTTTAGGCACTTCTGATGTGGTTGACGATTATATTGTTTGCGCGAGAGAGTTAGAGAAGGATGTTTTTCTAGCAGGAACTATAGTTAGACCTATAAAGGGCAAAATTCCGGTTAAAATACTTAACATAAGGGATGAAGAAGTTAAACTAATAAATTTTGTCCCAGAAATTAATTTGTTAAGCGAGTATGATACACTTTCATTTGATAAAACTAAGCCTAATGTTAATAGGGCTGAAGTTTTACTTTTTTCATTGAAATTAAATCACCTCAATTTAGAAGAAAAATGTTCTATTGAAACAATTTGCTCAAAATATTCTGATGTGTTTTTTTTGCCAGGAGATAAGCTGTCTACAACTAATGTTTACGAACAATCAATAATACTTAAACCAAATGTTAGTCCTACGTATGTTAAGCCTTATAGATTGCCTCAATCGTTAAAACCCGAAATTGATAATCAGATTGAACAAATGTTAAAGAACGACATTATAGAAGAGTCTTCAAGCGAATGGAACAGTCCAGTGCTACTTGTTCCTAAAAAATCTGATAGTTGTAAAAAATGGCGTTTGGTAGTCGACTATAGAAAACTAAATGATGTGATTGTAGATGATAAGTTTCCACTACCAAACATCACTGACATCTTAGACTCACTTTCAGGTTCCATGTATTTTACTCATTTGGACTTAAATCAAGGTTATTTTCAAGTCAGTTTATCCCCTGATAGTCGTAAATATACTGCTTTTAGCACGAGTACAGGTCAGTATTTTTTTTTTTTTTTTTTTTTTTTTTATATAGGACACGTCAATTGGACTTCGCCTTGCCTGATGGTAAGCTGAAGGCAATGTCCCAGAAAAGAGGGTCACCATTACTTACACATACCGTGTGACAATGGTGACACTCAGCTTGACGGCCTCATCATATGCTTTTTCACGCCCCGCTTAAAGGACCCGGGACTGTAGGAAGAAGGAAACACGTGAGCTGGTAATGAATTCCAGGCCTTAATGGTGCGACAGAGGAAAGAGTCTCCGAACCGCTTGGTTCTTGATCGGATGTTTTGCACCGTGTGCGGATGACATCTAAGACCTGCACGCGTTGTCCTGTGTAGGAAAGGGGAGGGTGGGACTAATTGGAAGAGCTCATCAGAACACTCCCCATGGTACAAACGGTAAAATACAGCCATGGACGCAACATCTCTACGCAGCTGTAAAGGTTCTAGGGTGTTCGTGATCTCGGGATTCCCAATGATGCGGACCGCACGTCGCTGCAACCTGTCGAGAGCATCTAGTAAGTACTTTGCTGAACCATCCCAGAGATGCGAGCAGTACTCCACACAGGAGCGAATTTGTGTCTTGTATAGAAGACACCGCTGCTCCGGCGTGAAAAACCGTCTCACTCTGTTCAGGACTCCGAGTTTTCGTGAGGCTGTTTTGATGATACTTTCGATGTAGTTTTTGTTATTCAGGTTGCAGCGAACATCCATACCTAGGATATTGAGATTGTCCTGCAGTGGCAGTGGCGTGCTCTGAAGAGTGGGGAGGGGAAGGAAAGAAGATACTTTTGCTGTAAACGCACATGCCTGCGTCTTCTTGGCATTGAACTCAACCAGGTTCTCAGAGCCCCATTGAGAAATGTGATTCAGGATCCCGTCAAGCTCAGTGACAAGAAGCTGCCTTTTCTCCGCGATATCCGACTGCTTGGCCGCAGGATGTCCATGATAACTCCCATGCAAAGTGCTATCGTCTGCATAACAATGAACATTGCCGGTAGACAGCATGTCGTTGATATGCAGAAGAAAGAGAGTGGGTGATAAGACGGACCCCTGGGGCACGCCAGCATTAACCTGCAGAAACTCCGAAGCTCGTCCGTCACAAAGGACGCGAATACGGCGCCCCTGCAGGAAGCTAGCAACCCAGTTGCACAGCCTAGAAGGCAGACCAAAGGCAGGTAGCTTGGAAAGAAGCGATTTGTGCCAGACTCTATCGAAAGCTTTGGCGATGTCAAGACTAATTGCCAGTGACTCGCCGTGCTTGTCCATAGCCTCACCCCAAAGATGGGTAACGTATGCTAGAAGATCACCCGTTGACCGTTTCGGTCTGAAGCCATATTGCCGGTCATTAATTAAGGAGTGATCCTCTAGGTGCCGCATGAGCTGTTTGTTGATTATGTGCTCGAACACTTTGCACAGCACTGAGGTGACGGCTATGGGTCGATAGTTGGCTGGCTCCGAGCGATCCCCCTTCTTGGGAATCGGCTGAACATTCGCCTCTTTCCAAGGCAAAGGCACTGTACCCGAACTGTAGGATAGCCGGTACAGGCGCGTAAGCATTGGAGACAACTCCGCTGCACATTTTTTCAAGACTACCGCTGGAATACCATCCGGACCACTGGCTTTCCGGACATCGAGTGATTGCAGCACTCCACGGACATCGCGTTGCCTGATATGGATATCAGGCATCGCGTGGTCACTGTCAGGTAGTGTTGGTGGCTGCGTACCACAATCATCGATTCGGGAGTTGGCCGCAAAGAGATTAGCCAGCAGATTTGCCTTCTCTTGCGGCTCATGGGCCAGGGATCCATCAGGGTTACGCAGCGGAGGCAGCGAAGGCTGACAGAAGTTGGCTTGCACGGCTTTAGCCAGTCGCCAGTAGCCACGGCTTCCCGTGGGATGCATCACTAGCTCTTGACCAAGCCGCGCTATGCGCAGGGCATCCGCTCTGACGTAGGCCCTTCTGCAGACCTTTGTGGCTCTGTTGTACGCCGCCTTGAAGTGGCCCAGATTGGGATGGCGCGTGGCGCGCGCCCTTACCCAAGCGCGGTACGCAGACTGTTTTTGTTCAACAGCTTCCGCACACTCGCGCCCGAACCAAGGGCGCACCCCGCGGTCACCGGTGACATCGGTGTATGAGATATAGTATTCCATACCCATACCGATCTCACCGGCGACAGCAGTAGCACAATCCGATGGGTTCTTACCTTCAAAGCAGCGCTCAACCCACGGGATGGACGCAAAATAGTCACGAAGTCCATCCCAGTCCGCTGACGAGTAGTGCCAGAGACGCCGCTTCCCCTGCACGGGTCGTGGGGGCGCTATAATGGGCACCGTGGAACAGACCAGACAGTGGTCGGAGTTGCCTAAAGCGGCTCGCACCGATACACTGTACCGGTCCGGATCACTCGTCAGCAGAAGGTCTAGCAGAGAAGGTGCTAGGCCCGACCTTCTTGGTATCCTAGTGACCTCGTGCACCAATTGGGTCAGGCCGTGCGCCAGAGCAAACGCGTGGGCGGCTCTTCCCGCATGGTCTGTTTTGGAGGAGCCCAACCAGATCTCGTGGTGGGCGTTAAAATCCCCCAAAAACACCATTTCGGCATTCGGAAATCGCTCCTGCGCATCATCTGCCGCCTGACTCAGATATTCAAAGAGTCGAGTTGTCTCAGCATCTCCTGTATGGGAACGGTAGAGGCACACATAGATCTGACTCGTAGGGCCATGGTCTACGTGTACCCAAAGGATGGAGAAGGATGGGTCCTCTAGGCAGCGCAAACGGCGACAGCAAACATCCGCCCTAACAAACACGCACACCCCGGCTTTTGCACGAAAACTTTCCTCAAGAACATAGCCAGGGTAGAGCAAGTAGGTCGTGTCGTCAGGGCGGTGTATTTGCGTCTCCGTTAGAAAAAACATGGCAGGTTTCGCCGTCTCTAGGTGTTGGTGGACGGCGTTGAGGTTTGCATGGAGCCCACAGATGTTAGTGGACTCCACCTCAAATAGCAAGCTTTTGGGAGTGTGTCGAGCCGCTGTGTTGCCTATTTCCTTGAATTGCGCTGCCATGAGTTTGGGTGGGAGAAGGCGTGAAAAAAGAGGTGATTGCCGCCGCAGCACCGTGTGACAAATCGCGGGATATTGGTTTTATCTATGAATGTGAGGCATGGCGAGAGCCGACGCGCCGAACGGAAGGGCCCCCGTACCCCCCCGAGTATGGTCGCCGGGCTCCCAATTCCGGTCACCAACCGGCACGACGAACCATATCGGGATTATGCGCGGCCTGGTGAGGCAGCCTCCCAAGGTGGTTAACCCCAGTTGGGCCCCTGTACTATACCGCGGGCGGCCAGCGGCACCACCGTTTCTACAGGTCTCCCTGTTCGGCGCATCGCCCCGCGCCATCCCCACTAGACTACGCCAAGACCCACTGGTCCCACTAGTGCTGCGACAACCATCACCTCTGCCCGGCTATGCACTTGCTGACCCCTGAACACAATCCAACCGAGATTGAATTGCTATGGAGGGTTTTTCGCAATAGTGCACGGTGGTACCTACCCGGTCGAAACTTGAGACAAATTTGTGCCACCAAGTTTCTACCACCAGTAGACCTGTATCAACTAAAACGTCTTCCAATGGGACTTAAAACTTCTTGTAGTAACTTTAGTAGAGTAATGTCAATAGCTATGTCTGGTCTGACGTATGACAAATGTTTTGTATATCTTGATGACCTTATTTTTTTGGGCGAAATCTAAATTCTCATAATAAAAATTTGATTGATGTACTCGAAAGGTTAAGGAAAGTAAATTTAAAATTGAACCCATGTAAATGCCAATTCTTAAAAAAGGAAATACTATATCTTGGACATTTAGTTTCAGCTGATGGAGTATTACCTGATCCAGAAAAGACAATAGTTTTACAAAATTATCCGGAACCTAAAAATGTAGATGAAGTAAAACGCTTTGTAGCTTTTTGCAATTACTATCGTAAATTCGTACAATCGTTTGCTGAAATAACATTACCTTTAAATCGATTATGCAGAAAGAATGTAGTTTTTAATTGGACGAAGGAATGTCAAAATTCTTTCGAAATCTTAAAACAAAAGTTGATTAGCCCACCCATACTTCAGTACCCAGATTTTTCTGATTCTAATGAATTTATTTTGCAGACTGACGCGTCAGGTGTAGCTATTGGTGCAGTTTTATGCAACAATGATTTAAGACCCGTAGCATATGCTAGTAGGCCGTTAAATAAGGCAGAATTAAACTATCCCACAATTCAAAAAGAACTTACTGCTATTGTCTGGGCAGTCAAATATTTTAGGCCATATTTATATGGTAGACATTTTACTATAATGACAGATCATAAGCCACTTATTTATTTATTTGGCATGAGGGATCCCTCTAGTAGGCTTTTGAAATTTCGCTTAGTTCTTGAGGAGTATGATTTTAAAATAGTGTATGTGCAAGGGAAGGAAAATGTAGTCGCGGATGCATTATCCAGAGTGAATGTAACTTCGAGTGAATTAAAGAGTATGAATGAGAAGATTTCGGAACTTAATGTCATGACTAGGGCACAAAAAAGGAGAATATATGAGGATAGTAAGAATGTCTCACCGCCAATTAGTAAACCCACCGACGAAGGGTCTGATCAACCTAGAGTCGTGGAGTTACTGAGGAAGCCGAGTGATGTCGTGGAGATGATGTTAATAGAGAAGGATAAAGTGGATACATATAGAAGAGATAATATGATAAGTGCCGAAGACGAATGTCTCGCTTATATTCCTAATAAAATGATGTTATGTGTAAACCTCAACTTTAGGGCACATTTCTCGCGAGCCGAATTTGTGACTAAGTTCGAGAATTTTTGTAAGAAAATAAAATTAAAAGAAATATGCATAGTTAAAGATAAAGAAAATGAAGAGTTTATAAAGGGTTTATGTAGTGAAATACAGTCATTAAGAAATTGGACTGGTCCAAGAGTATGCATACTAAGAGGAATAGAAAGAATAGATGACGAGAAGGAAAAACAATTTATTTTAAATGACTTTCATTTACTGCCCACCAGTGGACATGCTGGTGTGCGCAGGATGACTAACAACATCAAGAGACGATATTTCTGGCCAGGTATCGATAAAGATGTTCTTGATTTTGTAAAAAAGTGTTCTACATGTCAGAAGACTAAATATAGTAGGTACACAAAACAGCCGATGACAATCACAACAACTGCGTCGTCAGGTTTTGAAAAAATATTTTTAGACTTGGTAGGTCCTTTAGATAAAGACTATAATGGAAATTGTTATCTTGTAACGATTCAATGCGAGCTAACTAAATTTATTGAAGCATATCCTATAAAAAATAAAGAAACTGTAACTGTCGCAAGAGCATTTGTTCAAAATTTCATTTTACGTTTTGGAATACCTAAAATTATAGCTACTGATAGAGGTTCTGAATTTGTTTCATCTACTATGGTTGAAGTTTGTAAATTATTAAATATAGAAAAATTAATTTCCACAGCATACCACCATCAATCAATCGGTTCACTCGAAAATGCTCATAAGCATTTAGGCGCTTTCCTACGGACCTATTCAGGCACTAACGGCTATGACTGGTCACACTGGATACCGTTTTGGTGTTTCAGTTATAATAATACCGTCCATTCAGAGACGAAGTACACGCCCTTCGAACTTATTTTCGGTAGGTCATGTAATATTCCCAATAATATTAAAAATTGTAATAGAGTAGATCCTTTATATAATCCAGATGATTACTCTTTAGATGTAAGGTATAGATTACAGGTAGCACTTAAAGATGCTAAACATAACTTAGAGATTAGTAAGCAAAATAGGAAGTTAGCATACGATAAGAAGTGTAATCCTGTTACTTATAATAAAGACGATTTAATCTTAGTCAAAAGTGAAGGTACGAAGAAATTAGATGATATTTTTGAAGGCCCTTATGTTGTGTTGGAAGATATGGGTCCCAATGTCAAAATTTTAAAACATAATAAAATTGAATTGATCCACAAGAATAGGACTAAATTGTTTAATAATTAATAATATATTTGTATTGTGTTAACTTTAAGACAAAAAAAAAATCAAAGAGCTCTGATTTTTTTTTTCCATCACCCCGGAGGTGTAGTGTATGTAAGTAGTGTTAGTATGTAAGTATCGTTACGAGTATGTCCTATGTATGTGTAACCATGCCTTTTTAGGATAATCTGACGTAGCATATCTTTATGAAATGAAATTTTGAAATGAAATTTTATTTGCAAGAAACATGGTTCAACAATGGTAACAGGTTGTTATTTTGATTAGTGCAGCATGTTTCACCGTATTCGGTGTGCAAAAATAAAGTTTAAAGATTAGGTTTAAACTTTAGTTTAAAGTTAAAATAAATTCTTGCATGCAATAATATGTTGGTTCTTTATAACACACATCAGTCAGTTTCAATTTAAATATGATACATAATACCTTATTATATAATTATTATACCTTTTTAGATTAGTGAATTACAATTATAAAAAATGAGAATTAAATTGCATTGTTAAATTACATTATTAGATGAAATTATTTAATTGTATTATTAAATTGCATTATGAAATTCCATTAGGTACTAAATTACATTACAAAATTACATTAATCAAATTACATTTTTAAAGCTACATTTATTATTATCACAGATATGTCAAAACTGGATTCGATGAATAGAATAAAATAAATAAAACATGCAAATTACAGAATTACAAATTGATGAAACTTTCATGTATGTCAAGCTAGAAATTAAATCAGTCAATTCAATTATTTCAAAATATAGTTTTCCTTCATTAACCAGTATTTGGTAGCTATTTGATTTGTTTATTTGTTTCTACCAGTCATAAATTCTTGTATAGTATAAAAGCCCTTATCAATAAGCCACTTTTTTAGTGTAGGCGAGAAACTATTTAGTGGCAGTTCCCTAATATCTCTAGGTATTTTATTGTACACCCGTATACACATACAAAAACTGTTTTTTTGCTGTAGCGTTGTAGATATCTGTGGCAACATCAGTTTGGTAGGATCTCTACTCAGAAATTTTTTATCTACGCATGCTTTAATAAACAAGTCAGGGTGTTTTTTGACAAATATTCCAATTTCATGTATGTAGACGGATGTCAGTGTTAAAATATTTAATTTCTTGAAAAGGGGCCTACAGGAATCAAGTGGTGCAGCTCCACAAATTGCTCTGACACATTTTTTTTGCGACACAAAGACTTTATTTATATCAGTCGAATTTCCCCATAGCAGTATTGCATACCTCAGTAAAGACCCCACATACCCATGATAGGCCATCAATGCGGTCCTTTCATTTGTTAGTTTCCTGGTCTTCCTAAGGGCAAATACGAACCTGTTTGTTCGTTTACAGACTTTATCTATCTGGGCCTTCCAATTACAATGTCTGTCAAGCGTAACTCCCAGGAATATAGTCTCACTTTCTTGCGCAATTTCTTGATTATCGATTTGTATTTTGATATTTGGTACCGTGCCGTTGTAGTGTTTGTGTTGTGTTATTTTTGTTTTTGATAAATTCGCAGTGAGATTGTTAGACATTAACCATTTAATGACATCCTCAATTGTGTCTCTCAAAGTTTGTTCGTGTTTATCCTCACTGTTTTTGTCTTGAGAAACAACAACTGATATGTCGTCTGCAAACAATATACACTTATGATTAGTGACTTTCGGGATATCATTTATGTAGAGTAAGAATAGAAGTGGCCCCAGAACACTTCCCTGGGGAACACCGACTCTATTATACTCATATGTAGAGCTATAGGTAGTAGTGACTTGTCTATCGTTTACACGCGTTATCTGTACACATTGTCTGCGGTCACTCAAATAGCTCCGCAACCAATCCAAAGCACTTCCTCTGATACCGTAGAGCTCACATTTGTCCAAAAGGATCTTATGATCGACGAGATCTTAGAATGCTCTATTAATGTGGCACTAATAAAGAGAACGTTACTAAGTGCAGATGCGTTTCATTTATAACGACACTTCATAGTAATAATACTGAGAATCGCAAGTTCCACACAGATTAGAAGGGTTTACCGAAATTGGTAACAACTGGAGGAGAAAGAAACTTCATCCCACGCACACTCAAGCTGTGGAATGAACTCCCTGCTGCGGTCTTCCCATGCGCCCACAATATGGGGTTCTTCAAAAGGGGCATTAGGAGGTTTCTTCAGGGTCGGCAGCGCGAGAGTAACGCCCTTGGTGTTGCACAATCTAGATAGATCTAGATAGCGTTGTTGTAGAATGTCGTGGAATAATTATTTATTTATTATTATTATTTACCTATATAATTGTACTGAATGACAGCAGGTGGGCGGACTTTCAGCTCATCGCGTTTAGCGTCGAGGTTTGCCTTTCGCTGTTCCTCGACTCCGCTTACTTGTCTTTGCACCATCCTGCGCCATTCCGGACGTTGTGCTGCCAAACCTTCCCATTGAAACGGTTCAATGTTGCATCTTTTCTTATGACGCTTCTGAACATCTTCAGACCTGAGGAGTTGGCCGCCATGTTTCCGCTTGCCCTCCTCTAGTTCAGAGTAGAAGATGCGTTTCGCCACTCTCTCCTCCGTGAGACGTGACCGCACCACCGAAGCTGTCGACGCATTAAGTAGGCCTCAATGCCATCGACATTGGCTCATCGCAAAACTTCGATGTTACGCACTCGGTCGGACCATTGGGTCTTCATGATGTAACGTAGGCACTTGAGGTGGAAAAGGTCCAGAGTGCGTATGTGGTGCCGATACACGCACCACGACTCAGAGGAATATAAGAGGTTTGACAGCACAATTATCATGTAAACAGATATTTTGGTGGCCAGCTTAAGGTCATGTGAGCAGAAAACCTTGGAACGCAGCTTCCCAAATGCCGCAGCTGCGGCACAGATCCTGCTGCTGATCTCATCATCAAGGTCACACTTGGATGTCATAGTGCTCCCCAGATAGCGAAACTTGTCAACCTGCTTCAGCATGTCCTGACCTAGCTGTATAGACAGTGACTCGTGACACTAATGGTGTCCAGGGACATCACCTCCGTCTTCTTGACACTGATTTTTAGGCCGAACTTCGTGCAAACTGGACATTAGTTGCTGCAGGCCATCAGGGGATCCTGCCACAAAGCATAAGTCGTCAGCAAACATGATTACTGTAGTCATTGTATGGGAGACTTTAGTGCGCGCCTATATTCTGGCCAAATTGAAAAGACTGAATGCGGCATTATGAAGGATACTATGAGCTACTAACATTGTACAAAGAGCTGTGAGTGGCAGCCTGTAGTAGAGAAGAGTGGTGACGATAGTAGTTACTGGTATCCGGGCTAACCGCTCCAGCTGGGCCAACTCTTTTTAAAGTCCTAACACACCACCGAATTTGGTACGGCCCGAACCACCCCTTTTTGAACCCTGGTACACCCAGTAGTACCACTAGTGGTACTACGGTTACTTATTCATGACCGTGATACCCTAGTAGTATCCCTGGCGGTACCATAGTTATTAAAAATAACCGTAGTACGACAGGTGCTAAAGTAGTACCAGGGTAATTACCGTGTTACCACTCAGTTTAAGTGATTATGTCAAGTGTTTTTAATCTTATATCAGAGTATAAGTGGTACTCCTTAGTTATAAATATGGATGGAGATTTTATTTGTTTACGTATTCATTCCATTGTCAGTGTTTCAAATTTTGAAATTTTCAATGTCAAAATAAATTTTCTTCTTGTCAGCCGAAATACGTATACTTAAATAAAATTTGCGGATTGCGTATTTCAACGTTTATGTTCTTAAAATAATGTCGTCGTCCAGTGATGTAGACAGTACTCATGAGTTTCACTATATTAACAGAAAAGGAGGAACAGTGATGTTAAGCAATGGGTATCAATATTATAAACATAAAGTGTATAAAAATGGAAACTCAATATGGAGATGCTCTTACTTCAAAAAGACCAGATGTCCCGGGAATGTAACTATTGAGGTAAGTCCATAGTATGTTTATATAACAATATAATAATAATAGCATCCTTTTATATATCTCACTGCTGGGCTTAGGCCTTAGGTATGTTTATATACTAGTTGTTAAACATTTTAATGTTTAGCAACGAGAGCAACGAGTACACATAATAATATAATTTTATACTTTCAGAATAATCAAAAATTAATTAACGCTAAGGAGACCATACTTGCACTTGTGACTTCACAAGGAATGAAATAGATTTGAAATTAAGTGATCTAAAAAATAAAGTGATACGATCTGATAAGCCTGTTCCACAACTGTATAACGAAATGTTGACAAAAATGAAGGACAAAGGTTTTCATTTTGCTAGCACGTCAGGTTTGCCATCTCTTCACAATATTCATCGTGGATTATATCTAGCAAGAAATAGATCCTTATGTGTGAAGAATACTGTTTTTCAAAATGTTAAAAAAGTAGAGGTCCCTGTACAGTTTTCAGACTTTTTGTTGGCCGACTACAACCATGAACATGATAACGACAATGAGCGTATTTTGGTTTTTTGCTCCCATGACTTGAGAAATATGATAGGTGAAATAAAAGAAATATTTATTGATGGGACATTCAAAAGCTACCCAAGACCTTTTACTCAATTGTACGTTATACTTGGAGAACTTAAAAGCACTTCTGACATAACACACGTAGTGCCATTAATATATGCATTGATGAGTCGAAAAAGACAAATTTCGTACGTCAAATTGATGAGTATGATAAAATCCCAATTACCGCAGTTTAATCCCATTACAGTGCACTGTGATCTCGAGATAGCAGCTATCAATGCTGTATTGAAAGTTTTTCCATGTGTTTCTATAAAATGCTGCTACTATCATTGGTCCAAAAATATTTGGAAATACGCCAAATCTTGTAACCATACAAAAACGAAGGTAGAGAAACGTGTTGTTGCTCTATGTGCAACATTACCTCTTCTACCAAAGGAAAGAATCTTAGAAGGATTTGATTACATTCTAACTGAAGCAAAACGATTTAATATGGGCAAATTTTTAAATTATGTAAAAAAATTCTGGTTGAAAAAGTCATTGATTAAATTTATAAGTGTTTTCGGTCTTAGACATAGAACCAATAATGTATTGGAAGGTTGGAATGCTAAATTGAATAGGTCCATTAATAAAAATAGAGTAACATTACTACACTTGTTAAATGTATTGAAAAAGATTAATGTAATTGCTGAAGTAAATAAAGTTAAAACACAACCCAAACGGAGGGCCTTAGATGTTATAAATGATGACGTGATAAGAGAGATTCAAATGGAATTAGTAACAGATGTGATATCTGTCGGCTATGCTCTAGAGAAATTACGTTAACCCTTACACGGGCCCCATGCATCTGGATGTGCTCTTTCGCTCTGCCTTTGTAAAGGGTTAAACCAATTGTCAATAAACGAAATTTTTTTTTCAGTTATTTTCTCTTCTCGTCAAACCTGTATTTTGTCAATTTCAATTTTCGTCAATTATACGACTTGTTGATGACTGGCACCACGGTAATTTTTACCTAACTGTAGTACCATTGACTGTGGTTAGTAGTACTACAGTTATAACCTTAGTACAACCAATCCACCGATTGTACCACGGTCATGAATAAGTAACCGTAGTACCACTAGTGGTACTACAGGGTGTACCAGGGTTCAAAAAGGGAACCACCGAACTTTGTGCGCGTTTCGAACCAAATGCCATTGTCTAGAGATCAGTCCGCCGGACATTATTATTAACCTCCGAACCGTTGGTTTGATAAAATGTACTGACCCGCGCTGCCCTCAAGAGGCACCCAACAGCGCTTAGTGAATTGTGTTAAGTCAATGGGGCTTAGATACATTATAATAACTAATAAGAATTGTACCTGCCTCGAAAACAACCCTCTTCTTGCATCCCCACACGAGGCCTCGCTCTCATCCTTCGAGACCAGCAGCAACTGCAACACTGTGACTGTTACACGTTTGGCTTAGTTTGAGTTTCGTAGTTATTTGTCTAATTTTAGTTCAGATTTGTTATTGTTACGTTTGAGAAGCCAGGTGCCATGGTAATGCGCACGAGTTACACACAATGCTATTTGGACCCATGGTAAGTATAACTAAATTAGCTTGTGTTGTGGAATCCAGAATGCGGACAAACGTACTTAGATATGTTACATACTTACCTAGACCAATGGGAATATGCATACTCGGGCGTACAAATATTTGCACCGAGCGGGAATCGATCGCGTCCACCTCTGCGTAGACCACCGCGCTACAGAGGCCATCGCTATACTTCCATAGACAATACGACGCGTTTCACCACAGAGGAAAGCTACGTCTACAGCTTATATTGTTTATGATGTTAGGCAATTTAGAGTAATGAAACTTTCTTCACGGTAGGTTTTGCTGTCAGTTTAACCACAGTCACCGCCAAAGAGTATAAGAGTACGAGGCATCTTACGTAGTATTGTATTCTCTTTGGTACGAGGGCTTAAGTCAAACAAAAAGACCGAGCTCGGCTCGGCTTTTTTTTTCAATGTTAGGACGCCGTGGCGTAGCTATACACCTTTTTAGCCATCTCTAGCTAGTCATAAAAAACTGCATAGTTCCTTAATAATCGAATAATTCCGATTACAATAAATCGGTTTCACACGATTGGAATCGATTGTTCGTTGGAAATATTTAGGAAACTGAAATAAAATTTCTGAACGAAAATATTTAGGAAAGCGAAATAAAATTCCTGAACGAATATTCATAATTTCTTTATTAGGCCTTTACTATTCACATTATTACATATTCTAAGACTAATATCGTTACAAGGCATTTATTTGCTGTAAAAATACAATTTATGCTCTGTTCACAACAGCTGATGATTTAATAATGTGTAATAATCGATTAGCAATACAAACCTACCGGAGCTGATATAGCTAGGTCAAACACTCACATAAAGAAATAAAGAATCAACATCTGAGAACAAAGTAGAGTCACTATCTCAATAAACTAAATAAGAGTCAACAAGTAATTTAAAACAAATATACAAATATATGGCGTTTAGGAGCTAAACGACATGTAAATGACAACGTTACAAACTCGCCAATCGCCACTCGGCGTCCATAAAAACGAACCAATCACTCCAATCAGCCGAAATGTCAATTACTTCAATATGATCAGAGGAAAGGAAGTTTGCCTGTTGAAAGAAATCAATTTTTTTCTTTAGGCAAGTATACTTTTTCTGTAACCAATTAGATAAACTACTACTTTCCACTGTATTATTCGAATATTTCGATTTCTGTTTCATTTAACGAGCAATCATGAATTTTGAGTGAACGTGCAGTGGCATTTCATCAACAGCATCGGTCAGCGCGCGGACAGCGGTGAAATTACAAATGGAAAAAGTAAACAAGGCGGCAGCGACGCGGACGGTAGTGAGATATCGTAAAGTATTTTGAAGTTTTTCTTCAGGAGTTATAACTTTTCGCATGAAGGCTTTAGCGGTGGAATGAACTCCCTGCCGTGGTTTTCCCAAGCGAGAACAATATGGGGTTCTTCAAGAAGGGCATTAGGAGGTTCTTACAGGGTCGGTGGCGCGAGTGTGACCTCCCTGGTGTAGCACACGTCCATAGGCCACGGTAACCACATTCCATCAGGTGGGCCGTGTGCGTGTCTGCCACCTAAGTGATTTAAAAAAATGTATCTTGTTTTTTATGTATGGTGTTACTAGGTTCAAAATCTAAATCCATATCCACATTTTTCATAATAATTTTCATGACATGTATCCTCGTTCGATTGCCGTATCAGCCAATAAATTCCTATGGGTACAGTAATGCGTTTTTAATAGTCTTTCTCTTACCCTACGCTTTTATTATTCGTTTTTAATTCAAAATAGCAACCAATATTCCTACACAAGCTTTTCTGTTATGAATATCCATAATTAGGTAGATTAATTTGCGTAAACGTGCATTCTCTGTGAAGTTTTTGGTGCAACTGAGGAAAATTCTGATTGAACGTGTAATGTAGAATAGAATAGAATATCTTTATTTGTAGAACATAGGTGGTGGCGCATGGGCCAACGTGTGCGAGTGGACTGTATTGCGGGGAAGCAGATAACTGTTCTATTGACACTTTACACACAAAACAAGACAGGTGGCCGGGCTGCCGCGGATTCGATCCAGGCAGTGAATGCAGCCCGAGAAATTAGGAGAGGATGCACTAACCTTCACGACCCACGTGTTTTTCATCGCAGCCGGTACACGGATCTTCTCTTCCTTGCTCAGGAGCTGCCGTCAGCGTCACTAGATCCCTTGAGGAACACACGAGAGGCACCATCCGATCGGTAAAGGTCTATGAAGCGGTTAAAATACAACAAATATTATTCATTTCTGAGAGACGCGCGCGCGCGATCGCCTTTACGCTGGCTAGTTCAAAGCGGCACTGAGTGTCTATATTTCACAAATGGCGGACGGACGAACTACACTATGGTTAGTGCGGGCGGGGAGATGGGTATAGAAAGGGTGTGTTTCCATGTCAAAAAATACAGTTTCCACATCGGCGCAACCATTCCCCCCGGCTTGAAGGGTTACCTTCGAAACGAAAAATGTGGAACAAAACTAATGTCTAATCTAAATCTAGGTTTGCGAAATAACAACTAAAATATAAACATAGATTGGAACTCGTGCCTACTGCTGGCTAGGCAGAGGGCAGAGGCGAACAACCGGGCGCAGATACGATCCGGTTGCAGTTTTAACCCGTACAACACGAGTTATCCCGCGGGCATCGGGAAAAATTTCCTCTACTACTCCTAGAGGCCAATGTAAAGGAGGCGCATTCTCAGTCATAAGGACTACCACCGTACCTACAGTAATTGGGTTGGATGGAGTATTCCATTTTTGACGTGACTGCAGCGTGTGCAAATAATCGGTTCTCCAACGATTCCAAAACGATTGGACCATCTTATCTAAAAGAGCGTGACGAGTTAGGAGGTGTATTCTATCGTCATCAACATCTATTGCGGGCAAATATTTTAAAGGAGTCATATTTAAGAAGTGAGCTGGCGTCAGCGCTAACGGCTCTGACGGATCGCTAGATAGAGTCCGACACAGCGGACGCGTGTTCATCACCGCCTCTACTTGCGCGAGTACGGTACTCAACTCCTCGAACGAGAGAATCTGTTCGCCTATGACGCGAAACAGATGCGACTTAAGGCTTTTAATATTCGCTTCCCAATTACCACCAAAATGACTAGCTGCAGGCGTGTTAAAGTACCATTCAATGCGATTTTCGGCTAAGATGCGAGCGAATTCACTTTGGTAGTACTTAGACCGTAAGAATGTGTGCAATTCCGAAATACTACGTCGGGCCCCTACATAGTTTGTACCGTTGTCCGAATACATGCGCTTAACCGGACCCCGACGCGACAAAAAACGTTTAAAAGCGGACATAAAATTTGGCGTACTTAAATCACCGGTCAACTCTATATGAACCGCGCGAGTTGTCATACAAATGAACAAACAAACATAAGCTTTCGTGGAGCGAATGCCACGACCACGAGCAATGGTGACCTTGAAAGGCCCAGCAAAGTCTGTGCCGGTGTGTACGAAAGGTTTTGCGGATTGAACAACACGACAAGAGCGATGATCGGCCATTTCAGGCGCGATAAAACGCGGGCGGAGTTTAAAACAAGGTACACATCTGTGTACCCTAGCGCGAATCAAATTACGAGCGGAAATTATCCAGTATTTCTGTCTCAAAATAGACATTAACAAATCGGGACCAGCGTGACAATTCACTTTGTGATGATAATCTACTAACAAATCTAATACGTGGTCCTTACGCGGGAGAATTACTGGGTGCCTTTGTTCAAATCCTAAACCTGAATTTCTCAAACGACCACCTACTCGAATGAGTCCATCTTCCAAAAATGGTTTCAAGTGTCGGAAAGAACGACTACAAGGTTTGTTAAATTCTAAATTTTTAAATTCAGAAGCAAAATAACACTTCTGCAATTCGCGAAGTATGATCAATTCAGCCTTATCTAAATCAGCGGCGGTTATATGACCGCGTGTAGATAAAATTCTCAAAAATCGGCCTACATAAACAACACAACGCAACAGTCTCGACCAAGACGAGACGCGATTAGCCAACAACAAAACCAGGGACTCTTCACGCGGGACCGACACCACAAGCGAGTGCTTCTTTTCCTCGGGTGGTTCGGAAACCGTAGTGGGATTGAATTGACTAACTGGCCACTTATCTAACGCGGCATGAATCCAGGACGGTCCACTAAACCATAACGGGTGATCTAATATTTGCGAAGGAAGCAGTCCTCGAGAGAGACAATCGGCTGGGTTGTCGGTGCCAGCAACGTGAAAGAGATTTTTTGGCGCTAATTCCGATTGAATTTTTGCCACTCTATTAGCGACGAAGGTGTCCCAACGATGGGGCGAAGAGTGGGCCCAACACAAAGCGACTGTTGAGTCCGAAAAAGCTAAAATTCTATTAATATTAATGCGACTACTACAAGCATTGGCGATAGAGGTGATCAATCTAACCAACAATAGTAAAGCGCATAGCTCGAGGCGTGCCAGAGAGACGACCTTACGGGGAGAGACCTTCGATTTCGCGCTTATAAGGCTAATTGAAACCTTACCTACATTCGAGACATGAAAATAGACTACTCCTCCATACGCCCTCTCACTAGCGTCCGCGAAGCCTACTACCGTAACAACACTAGGTTGCGATATACCTACATGACGCGGAATTTGTACTTGGTCAAGCACAGAGAGTTCTTTTCTAAAGCGAGCCCACAACTTAGCAATGTTGTCGGGCGCGGTGTCGTCCCAATCACAATTCGAAAGCCAAAGCTCTTTTATAAGTAGTTTGGCGTACAGAACGACAGGAGCTACGAATCCCATTACGTCCCATATCCGTGCCACACACGACAGGATAATGCGTTTAGTACAAGTTTGCGGGGTCGAACTACTTTTCAAACTAAACGTATCAGATGCGGGCGACCAGCTTAAACCAAGCACCTTGTGCGTATCACTTTCATCGAACTCCTTAACCGAAGACAATCGGTGCGACGGTGGAATCGACTCTAACGCTGTTTGCGAGTTGCTCGTCCATTTCACGAGATCAAATTGACCCGCCTTCATGAGACTTATAACCTGAGCGGCCGTCTCGACAGCCTCGGCCTCGCTATCTACACTATACACGAAGTCGTCCATGTATAAGCCAGTCTCAATGGTGGCTCTCGCTTTAGGAAATGCATCGCCCTCGTCAGCGGCCAACTGCTTGACGGTGCGAAGTGCGTGAAAAGGGCTAGATTTAAGCCCGAAGCAAACACGATTAAACTCGTAAACCATTAAAGGTTCTTGCGGTGAAAATCTATACAAAAATCGTTGAAACCTACGATCGGGTTCGCGCACTTCAAGGCACAAAAACATTTGTCGAATATCTGCAGAGAGTGCCACAGCGAATAAACGAAAATTTACAATTATGTCAAATAAATTACCTTGAAGATTTTGACCACAATACAAAATGTCATTAAGCGACACGGAAGTGCTAGTCTTAGCACTGCCATCTAAAACTACGCGGAGTTTAGTAGTAAGCTTATCTTCTCTAATAACTCCGTGGTGCGGGATAACGTACGAAGGCTGGGTCTCGTCAGTGTCCGCAGGCGCAGGTGAGATGTAACCTTTATCTAAATATTCGTTAACAACCTCATCATAGGCTTGCTTTAACTTTGGAGACGCCTGCATCTTTCGTTCCAAACAAAGAAAGCGTCTTTCAGCGGATGCACGGGAGTCCCCGAGCGAAAAAATATCTCCCTTGAAAGGGAGCGCGACCACATAACGACCCTGCTCATCACGAGTAGTCGTGCGACAACAAATCTCCTCAGCCATCTTGTCATCGGGGCTTAGGATTGGTGGGACATTGACCTCTTCAATCTCCCAAAACTTGCGGATGGTAGACTCCAGTGGCGGCTCGACGGTGCAACAGAACGAGGCAGTCGAGTGACTAAAACTATCTATAGAAGCGGGTGCGGAACCAATTATAACAAAACCCAGAACTGTTTCCAGGGCGTGCGGAGCGGGGTACGTCGGTCCCCCTTTGACCTTATGTGATAACTGGAGGTGCGGGAGAATCGAAGCGCCGATCAATATATCGACGACTCCAGGAACAGCGTAAGTCTCATCAGCTAAAGGCAAGTCTTTAAATTTCGTCAATAAAGACGTGTCAACTGGGACGGTAGGCAACTGTTCAGTTATTTTATCTGTAACGAGCGAATCCATGTCAAACCAAATTTTATTATTAAAACGAGATCCAAACCTCGTTTTAACTGTGCCATGAACAGCTGACCGTAAACCTCCAAAACCCGTCACCACTGAGTAGGTTGAACGCCTATCAACATTGAAACCAAGACGTTGACAACAATCTTGAGTAATAAAATTACTTTGCGAAGCGCCATCTAATAGCGCTCGAACAATGTGCGGTTTACCTAATGCATCAACAATAACCACGCGAGCGGTCGCAAGACAAACCGTAGTGAGGGCAGCACTAGCGGAGAACGAACACAAGGTGACGTCATTCGTAGCGGTCCCCGGGCAGGCCGGAGCGCGTGCGAGCTCGGGCTGCGGCTGCGGCGCAGGCTGCCGCGCGTCACCGCTCGACGAACCAACTGTGCTCACCTTGGATGCGGCATTACTATTTTCAAAATGAAGCAAAGTGTGGTGTCTCGCTTGACATTTGCGACAACCATTTCCACTATTACATAAACCCACGCGGTGTTTAGTACCGAGACAATTAAAACAAAGATTATTAGCGCGAACAAATTTATAACGATCACTAGGCGACAATTTTAGGAAACCAGGACACTTGTACAGTTGCGAGTGATGAGTACTACACAAAGAGCAAACAGGTGATTGTACACGTGCTGGTGCGGTATTAACATAAGTATGGGTTGACCTCAGTGACTTCGATGACGCATCTATTTTGCGTTCAGAAGTAACAACCTTCTTCGCGCCTTCATGTTTCGATGAAGAGCGTTGCAATACCTTTATATGCTCGCGAACAAAACTTTCTAAGTCTTCGAACTTAGGAATTTTACTGCCGCGATGATCCGACTCAAACAAACGAATGGTTTCGGAATCTAATTTCTTTAAACCCATATACAAAAATACGAAGTCGCAGAGGTCATCGATCTTCAAGTTCTTTACGGCGCGAACAGCTGACGCGAAAGTATCTAGAAATTTCTCTAAGTTTTGATCGTTACATGCCGTAATAGATTTCAAATCAGACATCTGATCTAAATAGGCGTTAGCTACCGATCTTTTATCCTCATACTTAGCTTTCAAAGTATTTAAAATTAAATTATAATTCCCGGCACTAAACGTAATTCCAGCGCAAGCGGTTATAGCTTTACCAGTCAATTTTTCAACGAGATAATGCAATTTTTCGTGATCTGTCAACGAATCGTTCTTATCTATTGTATTCTCAAAACTATCTATAAATCGACACCAATTGCGAATGTTACCATCAAACTCGGGTATTTGAATTGGTGGCAACTTAGGTCGGTCGCGAGTGGGGTTGGGTCGGTCAGACGGCTTCTCCAAACTCCTCGCGACGCGCTTGATACGACAATACAAATCGTCAAACGACGACAAGGCTTGATAACTCACTGAGTAATCGGGATCCAAATTCAACTCTAAAACGTTGATGTCATGCACTAAGGTTTCGAAATCCGCGCGTAGACTATCTAAGTTTTCTATAGAACACAAGAACGAATCTCTGATGACCAAATCAGAGGTTTTAAGTGCACTATCATAAATCGATTGTACGCGAGAGTAAATCATTTCTTTTTTAGCGTATAAAAGTTTCAATTGAACCTTACCGGTCTTATCAACCTTTGGGGACATGTTTACAATTAAATATGAAATGACTTAATCCTAGCGGTACAGAGCAGCGAGGCGGCGCGAGCGTTAACTATGTAGGTAGGTAGGTGCTTACAACTGTGAATGCACGCTTGAACAAACGCGCATAGCAACAAGGTCGCACCTGCGCGATGGTCGCTGTCTAGATTCAACTATTATTTCCGAGATTAAGTATTGCGTAATATCTATTCAAATTAAAATACTTTCGTATGAATTGGGATGAGATGCGAGCGAGGTAGGCACAGCCACGTGTCTACCCACGCAGGTACTAGGCAAATACGACGTGAGCCGAGAACAACGTAATTGAAAAAAACAAAACAAAGCCAAATGCGTTAGGTATTACACTGTGCCTATGCACTAGGGTGTCTGAGTATACCTAAGATCTAAGCCTAAATGTCTGGATGCGGGGTTTTCTACTAAAATAACCAGGCACTTAGGTGCGATGCGAAAATTGTGAACTACGATTAAGTGTTGATATGATACCTAACCTATTTATGTATTAGGTAGGTACAATGCGAGCCAGCGGCGAACGGACAACAAATTCTAAGCCTAAGTGTCTGGATGCGGGGTTTTCTACTAAAATAACCAGGCACTTAGGTGCGGTGCGCTCATTCCCATTAGAATAATAACAAAATACGAACTACGGCTAAGAATCCGGCTCGATCCGGACCAAAAAATGATGGCGCGTGGGCCAACGTGCGCGAATGGACTGTATTGCGGGGAAGCAGATAACTGTTCTATTGACACTTTACACACAAAACAAGACAGGTGGCCGGGCTGCCGCGGATTCGATCCAGGCAGTGAATGCAGCCCGAGAAATTAGGAGAGGATGCACTAACCTTCACGACCCACGTGTTTTTCATCGCAGCCGGTACACGGATCTTCTCTTCCTTGCTCAGGAGCTGCCGTCAGCGTCACTAGATCCCTTGAGGAACACACGAGAGGCACCATCCGATCGGTAAAGGTCTATGAAGCGGTTAAAATACAACAAATATTATTCATTTCTGAGAGACGCGCGCGCGCGATCGCCTTTACGCTGGCTAGTTCAAAGCGGCACTGAGTGTCTATATTTCACAAATGGCGGACGGACGAACTACACTATGGTTAGTGCGGGCGGGGAGATGGGTATAGAAAGGGTGTGTTTCCATGTCAAAAAATACAGTTTCCACATCGGCGCAACCAATAGGTATACAAAGATTTTACATATTATAGATAATAGGTTCACTATGTTTTGCTACTTGGGCATACAAATTGATTATATTGGTACTTAGCCACAATGTCATAAAATACAATCATAGTCACAATGTTATAGTTTAGGATTAAAATTAAAATGTCACATTATATTGAAGTATCGTTCAAGAATTCGTCAAACGTATAATAACATTTGTCAATTAACAAAGATTGTAGGGATTTAATAAATTTACATACAGGCATAGATATCATATCCCTTGGAAGTTTATTATATATTTTTGGTGCTGTACCAAATATACTTTTTCCCATAAGGGCTGTTTTACAGTTTACATTACAGAGCTTTTCAACATATTGTTGACGTATTGGACCTTTCCTAACATCTGATACTCGTTGAAAATGTTTAGTATTGGTTTTTACAAACATAGCTGTTTCCATTATATACAATCCTGTTAATGTAAGTAATTTATACACTTTGAAGTAAGGCACACAACTATCAGTCATTCTCAAGCCCCACATGGACCTGATACATCTTTTTTGCATCTTAAAGACAGTTTCCCGGTCGCTTGATTGTCCCCAGAATATGATGCCATATCTTATGATGTATGCCACTAACCTATGGTATGCCATTAAGAGTGATTCTTGATTCACTTTTTTTGAGAGTTGTAAGAGTGCATATGAAGCCTGACTCAATCTGTTGCATAACTTATTTACATGTGGCTTCCAAGTAAGTTGGCTATCAATAATTATGCCCAAGAATTTAGCTTTCGCAGTTTCCTCTATTTTAAAATCATTATATTTCACCTCTATATCCGGAATACTACTCCTTTGGTGGAAATGCATTATTGTAGTCTTTTTTAGATTTATTATGAGATTGTTATTATTGAGCCAAGTGATAATGTTAGATAATGAATTATTTATTTCGTTTTGGTATTCATTTGGATCATTACATTTTATTACTGCTGTGCTGTCATCAGCAAAAAGCACCATGTTATTATTATTAGTAGCTTTTGGAAGGTCATTAATATATATTAGAAACAATAAAGGTCCCAAAACACTGCCTTGTGGCACACCATATTTGACCTCTCTTGGTTTTGAAAGGTGAATAGTTTCTAGATTATTTTTTGGACATATTCTAGATATTTCTGTGTATTGCATTCGATTGGTCAAGTAGGATTCCAAAAGTCTCAGAATATTACCTCTGATTCCATACCCCTGTACTTTATTCAATAATATTTTATGGTCCACAAAGTCAAAAGCTTTGGTCATATCTGTGAAAATAGCACAGACTGGTATTCGTTTATCAACAGGATCCATAATCTGCGATAAGAAATCAAAAATTGCCATATTAATGGTCATGTTTTTCCGGAAACCCTTTTGTTCGTGACAGAACAGATCATACTTATTAAAGTAGTTAGTGATAGCGTGATAGATAAATTTTTCGAAAATTTTAGAAAATATTGGAATTTTTGCTATAGGTCTATAGTTTTTTAAGTCAGTTTTGTCTTCTTTTTTATGAATGGGTTTTATAATCACTCGTTTCAGTCTCTCCGGGAAGACTTCATTTATAACGCTTAAATTGAAAATGTGAAACCTCTACTACATACTTAATTACTTTCGTCAGCACGCCATCAAAACCCACAGTGTTTGTGTTTTTGAGTTGATTTGTTACTTTTATTATGTCATCTTCCAAAATAGGCAGCATAAAGAATGAGTGTAATGTCAAATTTTCAAAATTAATATTCAGATTATTGCCACATTTATTTTCTATTTCATCAATAAAGTAGTTATTAAATTCATTGGCAATGTCTTGAGGTTTAGTTATTGATGTATTTTTATTTTTTATTGAGGTTATCGTTTCTGTAGGCAGTTTTCTCGGGATATCCATTTACATTTTTTATTAGTTTTATTGTGATAATTTTTTGAGGAAAGCATAATTTGTAAAGCAGAGTAAAATCGTTCATAAAACTGTCATAGGCTTGATTTGCATCATTTGACTCATAAACTTCTGTAAAAGATAAATAGTTTTTAAAAAAATTTAAGTTTTCGTTAGAGATATCCCTTACTATCGTCTTCCAAAATTTTAACTTACACGTTTTATTAATCGGAACTGTCAGTATCTGCGATGTGTGATCGGATAGGACAAGATCAACAACTGTTGCCTGGCAGTCTTTGTTGTAGTTATGTGCAAAGTTATCGATGCATTTCATGCTTTGAAGCCTAGTTGGTTGGTATATTGCTAAGGTAAGATTATAACCAAGTAGAAAATTTTCAAATTCAAGTGTTTCTTTATTCCTATCTAAGACGTTAATATTGAAATCACCACATAAAACTACCTTCTTCTTTGAATAGGAACCAATCCTTTCCAGAACTTTTTCTAATTGTTCATAGAATATTGTAAGGTATCTTGAAGGATTTCTATAAATGCAGACAATTAGAATTTGATGGGAAATTATTTCGACACAACAGCATTCGAAAATTCCTGAGATTGAGAGCTACGTCAGGTAGTTCTTTGTATTGAACTCCTGCTCTCACAAGAATACATGCACCTCCTCGTTTTTTATTATTTCTAGAAAAGAAAGCCGCTGGACAAAAATGTTGTATATGTAGTAGGTTTTCATGTCCCCTTTCTATAAAATGTTCTGTCACACAAATGACATCAATTATTGTACCAGTACTATGGAGTTCGTCTAATTTCACATGTAATCTGTCTGACTTATTTATAAGTCCAGCTACATTTTGGTGGAGAATACTCAGAGTGTCAGAGAAAAAACTGCGAATTGCTCTGTACAGACTGCGTCACATCGGTTACATTTAATTTGGTCAGATCTAATACAAGGTCTTGTAAATCAAGAATAATGCGCCTCATCCCATTATAATTTAGACGACCAGTGCGCCAGTCAAACATACTATAGTTACATGAGAGATTGAGATTTGAGTCTAGAAGATAAGCGTATTTGTGTGTATCATTGTCCATGCAAAGTAGGCCATTGAATGAATCTACTCTACTGTTATACATGATATTATTACAGTTAAATTTATAGGTTGGTAAGCATATAATAAAGTTAGTATGATTCAGATTGATAAGTTTTTTTCTAATAGACTTGACAAGATCTACATAGTTTTGCGTAATATTGAAATTTTCTTCAACTATATTATTGATACAGTAATCAGCTTTTGTAAAATCACGTATTTTATCCTCAATTCTGTCCAGTATACATTCCAGTGCAGCATTTGGTTTCCGAAAATGAAGAATGCTATAATTCCTCAGATAATTAGAGGTTTGCATTATTTTATACTTAGAAGACAAATCCTTGACTTGCGTAAGGTCCGATCATTATAGATGATATCCTTTTGTGGGGTATTTGCTCTTGCTGAACCAGTGTTATTTATTATCTCAGGTGAGATGGAATTATGTGTTTTATTCCGTGTTATATTTGTCTTATTTCTATTATTTTTAGTTTTGCTCTTTGTGGTCGTCTCCTTAGATGCTGATATATCCGCTAATTCATTTCGAAGTTGATAATTTTCGAGTGAGAGCTTATCAATTAAAGCATGGGCACTAGCTAGCATTTTTTCCTTTTCTTTCAATTCTATTTTTAATTGTTCAATCTCTTCTGATAAAATACTTGATCGTGTAGAACTTTCATGCATACTTGTGGAACTAAGATCATTATCAAATTCAATACCATCCTGTGAAGCGTCATCATACAGCGAGTTGCTCGACAACACCCGTGTTATTGTATGTTGTCGAACAGTAACGTTATTATTAATGCCGTTTTGATTCATGGTGCAGATATAACTTATTATGCTGTTATACTTAACTTATTATTTTTGCACAACATCGAGCACTGCTTTCTGTCTTATTTTGTCACCTTATACCACCTTCATACAGTATAACAATTATGTACAATATCAAAATGTGCTTGAGAGTCTCAGGATCGAACGCAGGGCCAATGCGCAGCAGTCGAAGTGTCTCACGACTCTGCCACCTTAACATTACAGCACGGAATCCAAATGTAAGGCCTCTTTTGAAGGATGCAATTTTTGAAACTAGGTACTATCGTTTCTGTGAGTCATTGTGCAAAAATGTTAAGAAATTTTTCTAGGGATACCGCACCACACTGAAAGTTGCTAATCACTTATTTTACTTCTTGAGTATCTCAAGTTTTTGTTGTTAAAATCCAATTGTTTTGCGCACTGATTGTATTTATGACGGTATATTATGACTATATTTTATAGTTGTTTATAGAATAGTCACAGTCGATCATATAAATTTCAGCAATCGCATATTTTTCTTACAGACTTTTTTTTTCACTTTGACTATGGTTTATGTTTGGATAACAATTTCACATATTGTTTTCTTCTTATTATACACTTTCACGATAGTTTGAACGATATTTAGTCGTTAATTTTATTTTAAATAATATTTTATAACAGAGCTGATGTTTACGTGACGGCAGCGCCATCTGAACCTCTGTCGTCTACAGTATAACCATCGTTAAAACGTAATTCATGATTGATGGCACGAATGATGCTTGCATGAGCGTCTAATCGACGCCTAAGGGGTCAAACATTTAACAATAAGCATATTCGAGAAAATATTCGTTCTCTTAAGTGCCAAGAAAGAAAGAAAGAAAAACCTTTTTATTTTGGTACAGCATCGACTAACAAATACTTATATACTATATACATTACAAAACAATAAACACAAACAAATAAACAAATTAGTCACGTTGCACCAAAAAAGGGGCCAGTTCAGCATGGTGCCAGGCACAAGTACCTGACACTGGTTTTCAACTGGCTCCTATGTGGAGGACATGTGACATAATTAGCATCATAAAAATCGAATTTAAAAACCATAGAGATGTAAATCTCTGCAAAGATTGGCTGTGAGTTTTTAGCCAAAATTCCAAATCTCTCTAGGAAGTTTCTTGTAAAATCCCCACAACTATACTGAGGTAGAACTCAACGAATGAAGAAATGGCTTAAAGGTCTTGTAACCACACCAAAAATGTTTTCATTTTTTTATGTAAATAGGTACTCTAATGTCGTTGATTGTCGTTGATGGAGGTTAGGTATTTATGTATTTATGTTTATTATTCTTACCGAGTGTTACCAACCCTACTGTTTTAACAGTAGATTTGCTGTTTTCACATTGATGTCCATGTTTTCTGTTTCATTCCTATTTTCTACTGTTTTTCAACTAGTGTTCAGCGCCACCTATTACACTACTATGCAAACATTTTTTGATAACCACTACGTAATAAAACGCAATGACACTAGATGGCAGTATCTTCTTTAGTCGGGATTCGAAGGAATTCCCAACCACATTATATGTATATGACAATTATATTTTTATGCACGGGGAAATACCAATTTATGAATAACAGCTACACGCCTATTGTATTTCGTATTGTTTTATAGTCACAACCCCTTGAACAGTTTCTTTGAATTGCGGCGTTTATTTTAAAATAAACAACAATTACAACGTTTTTGATAAAATGAGTAGTGATTCGACTGGGAAAAGTCCTCCTAAGAAGAAAAATGTGAAATATGAACATAAATTCGTAAATTTATGGTTAAAAGATGATAGGTTCAAAGGCTGGTTAAAGAAAAGCACTAAAGGTGAGACTTATTTCTTTTGTTCTGCGTGTAATTGCGACAGGAAATGTGGTATACACGAACTGTTACGACACAAAGATTCAATAAAACACGCGAAGAATAGTTTGAAATTACAAAAACAACAAAAACTGACATCAATGTTTACCTCAGCTTCACACTCACAAGATACAAAAATTATAGCTAAACTAAAACTAAAAAAACTAAAGCGGGTGAAGTAAAAATGGCCTGATTTATTGCTGAGCATAATCTGTCTTTTAACTACTACGTCTCACTTGAATAAATTGATTTGAGCTGTATGTCCCGATTCGAAAATTGCGGAACAATTATCAATGAGCCGCACAAAAGGTAGATCTATTATTGTTAATGTAACTGGACAAACAGCAGAAGAAAATATAATAGAGATGTTACGGAACAATTGCTTTGTATTGCTTGTTGACGAAAGCACAGATAAATCTACGATAAAACATTTAGCGCTTGTCGTAAAAATAGTAAAATTAGATTTCAGCGTTGAAGATAGATTTCTGACTTTAATACCAATCGTAGATGGTACAGCAACAGCGCTGTATGGCAAAATAGTAGAATATTTTGTTGAAAAAATATTCCTTACAAATCAAATATGATAGGCTTTGCTTCTGATGGCTCTAACGTTATGTTTGGAAATAAACATTCATTGGTTACTTTGTTTAAAAATGATATACCTCACCTTTTTACTACGAAGTGTATTTGTCATTCTTTTAACCTTTGCGCATCATACGCATGTGAGAAATTGCCAAGAGGCGTGGAAGATTTCTGTAGAGACGTATATAATCATGTACAAAATTCTCCAAAACGTATTGGAGATTTCAAAACATTTCAAGCATTCACAAATATTAAACCACACAAATTGCTCCACCCTAGTCAAACCAGATGGTTGTCGCTTATTGAGGTAGTACATAAATAGGCTTCTGGAACAATTACCAGCTATAAAATTGAATTTTCAAACTGCGATTCATGTAGATAGATTACTTTCTGCGCAATCAATTCTCTCCAAGGCTCTCAAACCGACAACCGAATTGTACCTGGAGTTTTTGAAATTTGCATTACCTATATTTACCGATCTCAATAAAGAAATGCAATCCGAGACTCCGAAATTATATTTACTATACGACAAAATACTGACCGCATACACAACTATCTTGGAATGCTTTGTACAAACTGAATATTTGAATCTCACTGAACAAGAAAAAACTTAAGCACAAAATATTTTAGACGCAAAACAAACAACTATTAAACCTTGACTTCTCGAGTGAGCAGAAACATTTACCGTTGCAACATATATGCGTTGGCGGAATGGTGCCAAATCTGATCAGAAGAAAGAGAGAAATGGGAGAACTAGATGAAGAACAGCTGAAAAATTTCTACTTAAAGTGTAAGGAGTTTTATATCGAAGCTGCAAAACAGATATTAAAAAGGTTTCCTTTTGACGACAAAGACCATCAAGCATTAAAATGTCTGAACATGCTAAATCCTAAAGCAATTCTGGATCCTGAAATAAAAAAGGAATTCCCTTCCATTGCAGATTTACATTATTTCTTCCCAGGGAAGTATCCTGGGGCCAATCCTGTTTCTAATCTACATAAATGACCTGTGCAATATGACACTCCCAAATGCACAAATGTTCTCTTATGCTGACGACACAGCAATCATAGTCTCTGGACCAACTTGAGTCAGTGTCAAAAATACCGCGGAATTGGCATTGGCTAAGGTAACAGATTGGCTCAATACAAATCTTTTAACTTTAAATTATAACAAAACCGCATACATCCCTTTTTTTCTCCGCCAAACCACGTCCCCGGACTCTACGTTCTCAATAACAGCTCACACGTGCTCACAACAAACAGCGCCATGTACATGCCTGAAACTCAAAAAAACTGAGGTTGTGCGATATCTCGGAGTAGAAATGGATACAGGACTACGATGGGATGAGCATATAGAAACTTTAACCACCAGAACTATGAGGCTCATACATGTCTTCAAATCACTCAGAGCCTCAGCAAACTTCGACTCTTTAAAAATGGTCTTTAAAACACTGTGTCAATCAGTTATAGGATATTGTATCCCGGTCTGGGGAGGAGCAACGAAGACCAACGTTCTAAAACTAGAGAGAGCTCAGAGAGCAATTTTAAAAGTCATGACTCGAAAACCTATACGCTACTCCACAGATCACTTATATCATGACTGCGACGTTCTGACGGTCCGTCAACTATACGTGCTCCGGTGTGTCCTGAGGAAACACAATAGCGTCCCTCCTTCTAATCCCAGGAGACGAACGAACTATCCTTTGGGCACGCTTCATAGGACCACCTTTGCTAAGCATCAATATTATATCATTAGCACTCACATTTATAAACAGATCCAGAAAAAGCTAAATATCATTGACCTAAATAAAATAGAATTAAAATCCAAAATGGAAACATGGCTTCTTCAACAGGACTATGCACAAACCGAATCCCTAATGATATACATCGCCTAATATGACAATGCAAACTTACGAACAACCCAACAAATACTCGCGTACAAGCACTCACACTACAACACATACAAGTCAAACGTACGTACACATGCACACCCACATACACACACACACACACACACACACACACACAAACACACACACACACACACACACACACACACACACACACTCTCACCTAATATACATCGTCCACAATTAAATACATAACTCTGTATAATGGGGTCGGGTGACTGTTAACTGTTCACTGGGAAACGAATATTGTATAAATAATTTAGCCGAAAACTGTCTCCTAAGACACAGGATATCCTAGTTTAGGAGACAGGGTTCATTAATTTTTGTTAACATAATTATGTTAGCACCTAATGTGATATGATGTACCACCTGTAACAGCGCCAACTATACTCTGGACGCTCATTATACACAGTATTAAAATATATTGAGCCTAGATTAGTTAACAATGTATATTCTTACTGTCAATAAAGTTTTTATTATTATTATTATAGATTTGTCCAAATAATATAACGGAACTGGTTAGAGAATGGCGAATGTTAAGAAATGTCGATTTTTCTTTCAACCAAAACAAAACTCCCGATATTATCGACTTTTGGAAACATGTACAAGAATTAAGAAATGGAGACGAATCTCAAACATTCCCTACATTGTGTGAATTGGTAAAAAAGCTTTTGTGCCTACCACATATCAGCGACGCCGTGGAAAGGTTATTTTCTGCTATAAATATTATGAAAACCAAATTACGCAACAGAATATCGACTACAAGTATTAAAGGAGTATTACACACTAAATCCGAAATAACCGATTACTATTCATTTGAAGCCACAGAAAGGCACATGAATTAATTCAACAAAATCATGTATGATTTTAAAAATATAAATGAGTTTGAAAATATTGAAGATGAGGCAATTGAAAATGAAACTGAAAAATAATTTTACTTTGATTTTCGTTTTTTGTTGTTGTGATTATAAGTATATCAATGTATGTGAGTGCTAGTAACTAAGAAAATTGTTTATTATTTAATTATAGGTATGAGCAAAATTTTGAGACTTGCCTTTTTTTTCTTTACCTGCTGCTTTCTACTGTTTTTTTTACGGCGAGTTGTTGTTTTTTAAATTTTTGAGGTTGGCAACACTCTTACGTAGTATTGTATTCTCTTTGGTATTGTGAATTGACTGAATTGAGGTTAAACTTTAATCAGTAAGATTTGCATGGTTTAAAGTTTAAGGATACTATACATTTAAGGACTGAAGCTCAAAACAACATAAACGGTGTCTCTGAACTGACGCGAAATTAAATTTGGAGATGGAGAAGCTGTCTATGTGTAGAATATGTCTAGCGGACGACTCGGACTCTCGACTGCAGTCGATTGCCGACACTCATTTACAGGAGATTTACGAGTCTCTGACTCTGATGCTGGTGAGTAATACTACGTCTAGCACGTTTAATAAAAGAGCCTCTTATAAATAAACAACTTAACCTATTTTATACTTACTGTTGTAATACGAAGTATTTATGCTGTTGTACTCGTAATACGAAGAGACCGGGATATATATAGACCCCAAGTCACGAGAGATACGGGGCAGTGAGAAGGTTTGATTTATAATCAATCTTCTCTTTACAATGATCTGTTCAAGATCAAGTTTTTTTATCTAAATGTATAGAAAAAGTTAGCATACTGCTGCATTGACACACTAATGTTCAAACTAGTAGTAAAATAATAAAATTATGTTTAACAGTTGGTTACAGAGGACAGCAGACCATCCCTGGCCTGTGACCTCTGTTGTTCAAGGCTCGAGACCTGCTACGAGCTGAGGAGGACATCTCTCTGCAGTGAGGAGCTATTCATGCACTTGCTGAATCACAAAGTGGTGAGTAAGTAGTCTTGAAGTTTTGTATGAAAGTTAGTGGAGATGTTTGGATGCTTTTTATCCAGTCACACTCTAACGACAGGATGGATCTAACTGTTATTTAGCACAGTGATAGTTTATAGTCTGGAATAACATATTAATATTTAAATTATGGACGAGCAGCAATTTGCTGCTTTGTGCACTTCCTGGTATTGGAGTATAGTTCAGTCTAGTATATCACTTTTGTTGTTCACTGCAAGCCATTTATGTAAGCTACACTAGAAGGTGGTTAGCGTAGCAGCTGACACCACTTCCTCAGGCCTTTTGTTCCACAGTTGCACAACATGGTTGTTAAAAGAGTGATAAGCTGTCAAGGAATGTGCGTTTGAGAGTGAGGCGCACAAATATTTACCAATAAATATTAGGTATCATATATTTATTGGTTAAAATAAAAGCTGCTTTTTTGCCAGGAAATGGTTCCCATAATGGGAATGTGATTAAAAAACCGAAGTTGCGGGCGTCAGCTAGTGGTGCCTAAAACAATGTCTCATACAATAAACAGTGTAGTAAATATTTTTCATGACAGGGACATGGGACAGATTTTTTTGGTGTATACTAGTATTATAAATCTTATGATTAGTCTTAATGTGACTATATATGAGGTGTGGGCACTGTTGGCGTTCGAGGCGTCGCTCCCGATGGAGCTTGCCCTATCCTTACATTTGCCAGGATTTCTAAAATCCTCTATACATCAAATATATCACACCACTTTTTGATTGAACATATGGTTTCCTGGTTCTTATAAACCAGGGTGCATTCAATATCTGTTTATTATTATTATATACATCTCCCTTTTGATTAATAGGGGTACAGTAAGAGACACACAGGTCTTAACCAAGTGTGAAACATAGAAAAAGAAAACAAAAGATTGTTAATGTGATGTGGATGAAGCAAGAAAGGGCAATGTCCAAAACTGGCCTCTCATGGACACGACGTACGCAAATGTAGCTATTGATCAATAATCATGTTTAATTTTTACCGAACTAATAATGATTTCTTGGAGTATCAACAAATATCTTTAATTAATTAGTATTTAATCAATTAGTTCATTAAAATATACATTCTCCTAACATGGCTATACATCTTTCTCTTTTGCTTAATAATAAAATGTTGCCAGTTATAATAAAGATCGAAATCGATTTTTATTTAAGACTTATGAATATATCGATAAAGAGTAATGTATGGGACAAAGGAGTTTGATAAGGAATTGATAGATTGACTACTTGATACTTTTAAAAAAGATACATAAACTAAATGATATTGAGTACGCGTTGACTGTGACGATTGCGGTTAAGCCCGCGTGGAAATCGGTTCTACTCAACGATCAAACGAAGGTTATATGATGACGAAAACGTAAAAATATATGTAAGTAATTATGTATTATATTCGGTTAATTATGAGCTCATTTATCTATTTATTAGACTTCATGCACAAGTAGGTACATAAGCGGACTTAATTCAACAAGCATTCTCTATCAGTCAACCTAAACACTAAATAGTGTATGTAAATACAATAAAAATAAATAAATATAATTGTAAAGTGGTTTTATATTTATTTATTTTTATTGTATAGATACGAGAAAGTAGTAAAGAATAATAATATATTAATATGGTTTAAAAAAAGATTCACAACTCAAAACAAAATGGTGTCGTCTCGTCTTTGATCAAACATTGTTTTTATAATAATGAAACGAAAACTTTTTAACTCGATTCAAAAACGAATTTATGTTTAATCGATTGAGCTTGTGTTTTTATATGGCAACTGGAAAGAAATCTTATAAAATGTCATTTGCTTATCATTTTGACTCGTGAATACCTACATTTTTTAATTTCTTGCGAAAGCCGATTCTGTTTTTAGAGTTAATATTATTGGCGTGTGGTACATACCAACTTAAATAGGTCCCTAGGGTAAACCCACCTGCCCAATTCCCAGGATGTTTTAATAACTTATGACTGAATAATAAAGAAATGATGAATACAACTAATCTTTTAACAAAAGTTGACGAAATACTATGGTCAATAAATAATATAAATGATGAATTCTGATACAACCATATGATGTTATTTTATTTCTTACTAGTATGAACTACCAAACCTGTATCATATTTGGCCAATTATTATCTGTCCATACCAGGCCAAGTGCTCATACAAGTTGGACAATGTCCTTTCCGGGTCAGATGGCATGTGTTAAGTAGTAGGCTTTCTGTATAAGCATAAGGTTGGATTTTGGCATTTGTAGTGTGCTGAGTTTAGTTTGAAGGGCCTTAGGGACTAACCCAGTAGTTGAATTCAGTAGCTAAATCTATGTATTTAGTCATTTTCTCTGAATGTGTAGTGTTTAGGTTGTGTGTGTTGCAAATTGCTATATCTAAGATCAGTACTTATTTATTAATTTTATCTATTAATATTAATATTTATTAATATTTAAAAAATTAAAACTTTTCCAACAACAAATTTATTGTTGCAGTCTTTATAATAATAATAATAATAATAATAATCTTTATTTGTGAATATGGTATTTATAGATATAATAATAACATGATATACATGTGATGTCTCATCATATTCTGCCATTTGTGGCGTACAAATTATCTCGTTAGGATGTCATATTTAAATTAAACTATTGCATGCATGTTTTTAACAATTCAAATTATGTTATTAATTATTATTTTTATACTATTGTGACACAATTATTACAAGGTACTTACTCCTAATGTCAAAAGTGCCCATACTATTTAATGTCAAAATTTAAGTCAAATTGTAATATTATCAATAGCATTCATAATTACCTAATTACAATTCAATTTATATTATGTCAAACATCTTTATCATTTAAAAAGTCTTCAATGTCATAATAACATTTTGAGATTAATAATTTTTTTAGTTTTTTCCTCAATAAATTACAATTTAGGTCCTTTAGTGCATTTGGTACTTTATTATAGACCTTAGGTGCCATACAAAACATGCTTTTCCACATGAGTGCTGTTTTGGCACTCTGTATGCGTAGCCTGTCTTTGTCCCGTCTGCTACGTTGGACACCATCCGATAGTCGCGGAAACAAATGAGCGTTTTGTTTTACAAATATCGCTATTTCTAGAATGTATAGTGACGGTAGTGTTAATATTCCATGCCTGATGAAGTACGGTCTACAGCTGTCTGTGAGTTTAAGACCAAACATTGCCCTTAAACATCTCTTCTGAGCTAAAAATGCTATCTCTCTGTCTGTAGAGTGACCCCAGAATATTACCCCGTACCTTAATATAGACGCTACCAGGCCATGGTATGCAGTGAGCAATGTATCCGTACCAACTGTCGGAGCAAGTTTGTACAGTGCATAAGAGGCACTACTGACTCTTTTGCGTAGCGCTTCGATATGTGCTTTCCAGTTAAGTTGTCTGTCAATGACAATACCTAAAAACTTCATTTGTTCACACTTGTCAATTACATTGTTATTACAATTAATATTTATATTTGATGTCATCTGCCTTTGACTAAAATGCATAATTTTCGTTTTATTAAAATTCATTCGTAAATTATTATTACTCAGCCAAGTATTGATCGAGCCCAGAGAACTGTTAATATCTGATTCGTATTGGTCAGGTTCCTTGCATTCTATTACTAATGTACTATCGTCGGCAAAAAGAGTCATGTGATGGTTTGTTACCTTAGGAAAGTCATTTATATAAATTATGAAAAGTAAAGGTCCCAGTACACTGCCCTGGGGTACCCCAAATGATAATTCACGCACCTTGGATGTGTATATTGTTTCTGTTTTAGTCTCAGAATCAAGTCTTGTAATTATGACTTTTTGTGTTCTATTTGAGATATATGATTCCAGTAAATTTAAGATGTTTCCCCTGATACCGTAAGCATCTAGCTTTGCAAGTAGGATTTTGTGGTCCATATAATCAAACGCCTGTGTCATATCGCAAAATATAGAGGATACCGGATTTCTTATATCCATATTTTTAATAATTATATTCAAAAAATTATATATGGCCATATTTATAGTTTTACCTTTTCTGAATCCTGTTTGCTCATCGCATAAAAAGTCATTTCTTTCGAAGTAAGAATACACGTTCTGATAAATAAATCTTTCAAATATTTTTGATACGACAGACGTCAGGGCTATAGGTCTATAATTCTGCATTAGTTCTTTATTTTCCTTTTTGAACAATGGCTTGACAATTGACAACTTTAGTTCATCTGGGAAGACACCATGAGTTATGCATAAGTTTAGAATGTAACTCAAATGGTCACATATTAGATCACCAGTGAATTTTATGACTCTTGTCGAAATTTCATCACTGCCCACGCTATTCGTATTTTTAAGATTTTTAATAATGTTAAAAATATCCACTGGTAGGCTTGGAGGCATAAACATCGAATTATTCGAAGAGTTTATATTGGACGTGACTTTGTTATCTGTCTTAGTAATTGGTACTATTTTATCTATGAAATAATCATTAAACATATTTGCTATCTTTTCTGGTTGAGTAAGGGTTATATTGTCAATTTTAATTTTATTGATTGTATTTTTAGGTAGATTTAGTTTTGGAGTTTGTATTATTTGCCATGTCATTTTTGTTTTATTTTGCGAATTTTTTATACGGTTATTATTTTGTGCCTTTTTTGTGAGTCCAATAATTTTTTTGTATCGCTTTGTGTAGTTGACATAAATAATTTTGTTCTTATTTGTAGGCTTGCATCTAAACTGCCAAAGTAATTGTCTTTTTTTCCGGCTACACAGTTTGATACCATGGGATACCCATTTAGGCTTCTTTTTAATCGGTATTTTTAAAAGTCTAGAAGGAAAACATATATCGTAAAAGAATTTAAATTCTTTTATGAATAGGTTATATGCTTCGTTTGGGTTATCTGTATAATAAATATCAGAGAACGATATGTTTAAAATACATTCCCGAAATTTTTTCATATTATCTTCCGAATAATCTCTTTGTGGTACACGCCAATATTTAACTAGAAATTTGTGGGGTATTGGGCATTGCAGAAGCTGAGCAGTATGATCAGACATTCCGAATTCCATCACTTCCGTTTTACATGATTGCGTAAAATTGTGCGCATAATTATCAATGCAAGTTCCGCTTTGCATTCGCGTAACTTGCTTTATAGCTAGGGATAAGTTGAATCTTTTCAAAATACATCTTAGTTCCAGTATATCACTATTATTTTTCAGGTTGTCGATATTCAAATCTCCAGCCACTATCACATTATTATAGTTCCTATTACATATTACATACAAGGTTCGTTCTAGTTGTTTGAAAAATGTTGTTAAATTATTTTTATCAGGTATTCTGTAAATACATATAATTACAGTTTTATCATTAATTAATTCTATTGCACAGCATTCGAACATTTCACTTATAGCAAATTGCTTAACTTCTGTTAATTCCTTGAAAAAGTAGCCAAATTTAACCAGTATACATACCCCGCCCCTGTTGTTATCAGTACGACAGAAGCAAGCCGCTAGACTGTAATTTGGAATGTATAGGTGATCCTCATATCCTGCCCGTATGAAATGTTCAGAGATACATAAGACATCGACAGATTTGCCTTTGTCTGATAGTTCCTCCAGGTGGACAGTTAATCTGTCTGATTTATTGATCAACCCTGCAATGTTCTGATGTAGTACTGTTAAATATTTAGAGACGAAAAAAATCATTGCTTGGGGAAACATTCACTTGGGTTTTATTTAACATCTGAGTGGTTGTGTCTATGATATGTCCCAATTCCCTGTCGGTCTGAACAGATTTGTCAACATAGTGTAGTTTGTTGTCAACTATATATTTTTTATCATTATATATTTTTGCTTTATATTGATAGTCAACACGAAGAATTTCTCGTAAAATACATCTAGATAGTGTTACATGTAGGCTTTTTTTATTGGGCAGATTTCTTATGTAATTCATGTCCATGTATGTGACATTTTCATATTTTTCACAAATATATCTCAACATATAATTCAATTTAAATTCATTCAAATGTCTATTAGTAGGTATTTCACTTATAACTATGTTAGTATTAATACTAGATTCCAAAAATGTCAGTAGGCTCAATTCGATGTCAAAAGGATTGGTGTCATAGCGTCCCCCAAGGACAATTACGAAGTCATTCTTGTCAAGTGTAATTATATCACTACCCAAGCTGCGTAGCACGCACTTCATAGATGCACCCGATTTCATAAAGGACACGACGGAGTATTCTGTACCCAATAGATTTTGAAGTTGGTATCGCAGTCCAGTGCATTGCCCATCAGAGACAATGATTACTTTCCTCTTCTTACCTTCTTTTTTCAGATCTGCAGTTTCTGTGTTCTTTGTTCTTGATGTTATAGTCTCAATCCGTTTTTTAAGTGCTGTAATGTCATTCTCATAGGTCTTTACTTGTTTTTGTAGTTCTTTGATTTCAAGCTGCAGGTTTGTTATTTTTAAATCATGTATTTGTGCGTTAAACCGTGTCGTAGGCGTAGAAAGAGGAGTTGTTGGTAAACTATTCGTCATTGAGTGCCTATTGATCTTTTTAATACTGGAGAGTGCACTTTTTTCTGTTGAAGAAGAGTGGCAAAGTGACTTTAATAATTTATTTTCGGTCACTAACTTGCTAATTTGATTCTGTAAGTCACTATTTTCTAGAATGCTATTATCGAGTTCATTTTTTGTACTGTTTAGTTGGCAAGTTAGTAGTGATATTTTTTCCTTCATATCTTGTACTGTACTATTGTCAGTCGAGCTGCCTTCGATGTAGTCTACGCTTTTTGAGAGAGTGTTGATAATATTGAAGGAGTCGTCCTCAGTGTCACTCTCAATACCCAAGTATTGTGAACCCAGCGCCGGTGAAATGGAGGCAGTTGTGGATTCACAATGTGCGCTCGGCTAGCACTGTAATGTCGGGTCTCTTGTAGTGTATGGTTTTGTCTGTAATAATTGTTCGGTCCCAGTATATTTTATGTGAGGTGTTTTCTAAAATAGTGGTGGGTTTGTATTGTTACGACTGCCGTCGATATCTCGAAAACTAATAATCTAATCTTCAAGAAATAAAAACGCATTGTTAGTGACGAGGTACTCTACCGAATGGCATAGAAAAATCTGGAATCGTCAACAAAAAGTCACAACCTACCTACGAGTACCTACAGACTTTGTTGAATAAAAATAAACAATAGGTAAATATCGAGAATGTACTCGAAGGTCAGCGACGGCGGCAAGATCAAAGAATAGGTATTTGTCGCTCGCGAGCTTTCTAGATAATTCGATCCTCCTAATTGAGAGGTATAAAAACACGCTCGCATAGCGACACGATTCATTCAGTCTTTGAGATCGATAACGAACACAGCGAACTTAAGCGACCGAAGAAGATTCTACCTGCGACCTGAGCAACGACTGTGGACTACTGTGAACTACTGAGCGACTGGAACTGTTGAAGAGTACTGTGTGTACTAGTGATTAAATTGTCTAGTTTGTGGTGAGCTAATAAATCTCTTCGTTGAGTAAACGGCATTTAATTGTACCCCGTGCACGTAACAATTGGTGTCAGAAGTGGGATGCCGTTATTACCACGTGAAGACGAAGGGCGTACTCCACGGACCAGACGTGAAGTAGAAATGGATGCCGCACGTCAACGGAGCCTCGAAGAGGAAGGGCGTCAGGCCGATGCTGCTGTCTCAGCGGGAACTACGGCAGCACCAGATGGAACCTCGTCAGATACCAACATGATGACGCTGCTGGCTTCTATGCAGCAGATGATGCAGGCATCCAGGCAAGAGATGCAGGCTTCTATGCAGCAGATGATGCAGGCTTCTATGCAGCAGATGATGCAGGCCTCCAGGCAAGAGATACAGGCCTCCAGGCAAGAGATGCAGGTCTCCAGGCAAGAGATGCAGACTTCTATGCAGCAGATGATGCAGGCTTCCAGGCAAGAGACGCAGGCTTCTATGCAGCAGATGCTGCAGGCCAACCAGGAAGCCGTCATGGGTAAAATCGATGCAGGCATCCATGCACTGGGTGATAAAGTGAGGAACCTCGAAAATGGCTTGCAAATGCTGAGTAATGAAGTGGCTTTGAAGTCTGGGACCATGGACGACCGCTTGCAAGTTCTCGAAAAGAAGATCGTCAAGCTGGAAACCTGCGGACCTGTTACCGTGACCTCACCATCATCAGCAAAGTTCGACCTACCACACTTTGATGGAACTTCCTCGTGGACAGCCTTCAAGTACCAGTTCGAGATATTGGCAAAAACTAAAGCCTGGAGCAACGAGGAGTCATTTATGGCCTTGACACTTGCATTACGAGGAGATGCCTTAATAATATTGGAAAACCTGCCGCCTGAAGGAAGGACTCTGGGGTCTTTGATGGAAGCTCTAGACACACGTTACGGTGACAAGCACCTGGAGAATGTCTACCGAGCGCAGCTCCGGGAGAAGAAACAAAAATCTAGTCAAAGCCTCCAGGAATGGGCTGTAGAAGTTGAAAGACTCGTTCGTCGGGCCTACTCATCGACACCCATTATGATCGAGACCACTCTGTTGGAGGCCTTCCTAAACGGTATACGGGACGCAGAAGTGAAAGCTAGTGTACAGTTGCGTCACCATCAGACCTTGAAAGAAGCACTGGCTTATGCTCTCGAGGTGGAAACTGTACGGCAGAATGCCAGAATAAGTAAGGTCAGGGAGGTCAAAGAGGTAGTTGCAGAAGAAAGGAAGCCACGGTATGTCCCAACGTATTATTCCTGTAGAGGAAGGGGCCATATTCAATCAGAGTGTCCTTCGAGAAAACGGAGGAGGGTCACGGACTCCGGGACCCAAGTTGATCAAGAGGTTCCGTTAAACTAAATGCCGCCAGGGCCGCGGGGCGGGCGCTGGCTGGTGAACATGAGGCCCCAACCATCACTATAACTCAAGTGTGCAATGGAAATAGTTTGATCATCGAGGCCACCTTAAACAATCAACCTTGCAGTTTAATAGTGGATACTGGAGCTTCACGTACAGTTGTTAGACCAGAATTACTGAAACGTACCATAAGGTGGGAAAAGCGATTTCCAAGGTGCCAGCTTCAGACAGCTACTGGCCAGCCAGTGACCGTTCTCGGTGAAACAGAAATGGAGGTAGGAATTGGCGACGAAATATACCAGCAGTCAGTGCTCATTGCTAATATTACTGATGACTGCATTTTGGGACTGGATTTCTTGAGGAACCACAGATGTGTCTTGGATATACCTAGAGGAGTGCTGAGATTCCCTGATCAGGAAGTTTGTTTACAAGGATCGCACCCGTGCTCTCTTTACTGTTTAACGGATACAACGTTAGCTCCTAAATCGGAAACATTAGTCAAAGTGAAGTTTCCCGCGAAGACTGAACAAAGAAGATGTCTTATTGTGGAAGATGCCGGCAGTCATCAAAATTTAATAACAGCAAGAACCTTACTGATACCGAACGGAATCGCTAGAGTGAGAATTCTTAATCTCAGTGATGAAATAGTTCTCCTGAAGAAGAATAGTGTGGTCGGAAGATGTGAGGAAGTAAAGTGCCTGAGGCGGTTGAACAACACTTCGACTCAACAATGTGGTACACAAGACAAAAACGATAGCCTGTCTAGTAATATAAGTATTATACAGATCGTTATATTGATTTTGGCAAGCAGAAAAAGTCACCACTATGTTCTACATAAATGTGTGTGTAACAAAACTCGTTTCCTCACTCACACACACATATACACTCGCAAATTACAATTGATTCAAAACCATTCGTATTTATTTATCATCAGTTACACTTTCTTTAGTAATAACAATAACTCATAAAATTCTTATTACTGGTATATGAACGTAATTTTTGTTTAATTCTTGTAAGTCTCCGTGACCACAGGGTTTACAGCTTCGCTTTTTAAGTGTTAAAATCGTGCAAAGTTTTGAGTTCGAATCCCAGTCAAATTTTACTTTTAGAACTTTTAAATATTTGTATATCTTCATGTTAATTACTTACCTATTAAGGGAATGTTGAGGTAACATCACAAAAGTATCTTGATATTTTAGTTATTTATTTATAGCAACTTAAATCAGTAGTATTTTTATTATTACTGAGCGAGTATTGTTGCACACACATTGCATTAATGTTTCTCGTATTGGAATTTATGCTACCCTCATTCTCATATATAAATAACATGATAATTTTATTTTTAACTGTCAACAATTGGATGCATTGTGCTTTCCACACGGTTAATTAACAACTTAAACGTTCTTTAATATCACAAACAAAATAAAGAACAAAAACAAAACTATTTATTAACGTAAAACGACTACATCAATATAGTAGCGGTTCGAACTCGCTACCTTCGAAATGTCTTTACGCCTGTAATACCACTCAACTACGTGAGCCTGTGCTAAAATGGTGAAATTTACTTTCTCATTCGATGGCAGGCAAATCAGTCACACATATTCAAACGTTCACGATTCACGAATATTCACGATCATGCGCACTGGCACACATAAACGTATTACACTAATACGCCTTTAACGATGACGCACACATGTGACTTCAAAGCAATGAGTTATTGTTGTGTGAACACACATATATGTAAAACATACGGGTGCTTCCACTTGACCCAGATCATAAATACATTTTATTAGATAGATAGGCTATCTTTTTTGTCTTGTGTACACAAGTCTCCGTAGATCACATCGAACAACTTCTTGAGAATTTGAAGGAATTTTTTTTTAACAGCATCAGAATTGCACCAAGCCAGAGACCTGCTGCTACAATTCAGAGACATCTTTGCAACCGGGAATGACTGTGGAAGGACTGGGCTCGTGAAACACCGGATTGACACAGGTGACTCCAGGCCCATAAAACAGAGACCTCGACGTTTACCGTGGGCCAGAGAAGGGGAGGTAGCAGAAATGATTAAAGACATGGCTGAGAGCAAAGTGATCGAACCTTCTACGAGTCCATGCTCATCACCTGTGGTACTAGTAAAAAAAAAGGACGGTAGCACAAGGTTTTGTGTGGATTACCGAATGTTAAATAATGTCACTAAGAAAGACAGTTATCCTTTGCCTAGAATCGATGATACCCTGGACATGCTTAGTGGTATGAAATGGTTTTCAACCATCGATTTAAAAAGTGGCTACTGGCAGGTGGAGATCAGTCCTGAAGATAAAGAGAAGACAGCCTTTAGTACAGGAGTTGGAAACAGATTATGGCATTTTAATGTTATGCCATTTGGGTTATGTAATGCCCCGGCCACGTTTGAGCGCCTCATGGAAAGAGTAATGGTGGGTCTACTCGGAGATGTCTGTCTGGTTTACCTGGACGATGTCATAGTTATGGGACGCAGCTTCAAAGAAAACCTGAAGATCCTGGAAAAAGTTTTTACTCGAATCCGTGAGGCTAACCTTAAACTGAGTCCAAAGAAGTGCGCTTTATTTAAAAGGGAGGTCAGCTATCTTGGACATGTGATCTCCACAGAAGGAGTTAAAACCGACCCCGAGAAGATTAGAGCTGTTCAGGAATGGCCTGTTCCAAAGAACAAAACGGAGATTCGCGCGTTTCTGGGACTATGCGCATATTACAGACGCTTTATTAAGCATTTCTCGGATATTGCTAAACCACTACACAGACTAACGGAAGATAAACGAGACTTCGTTTGGGACTTAGACTGCGAGCAAGCTTTTAGTACACTTAAAGAACGCTTGTGCGAAGCTCCTATATTGGGTTATCCTACCAGGGAAGGAAGATTCATTGTGGATACGGATGCCAGCAATACCGGTATAGGTGGAGTGTTGTCACAAGTGCAAGGAGATCGCCATGTTGTAATAGCATACTTCAGTAAATCGCTATCCAAGCCGGAAAGAAATTACTGTGTCACTCGTCGTGAACTTCTCGCTGTGGTGAAGTCCTTACAGCATTTTAATAAGTACCTTATAGGACGAGAGTTTACACTAAGGACAGATCATGCTGCACTACAATGGTTGCTACAATTCAAGAATCCGGAAGGTCAAGTAGCAAGGTGGATCGAGCAACTACAGGAATTTCCCTTTGTGATAGAACACCGAAGTGGAAAAGGGCACGGCAAGGCCGATGCTTTGTCTCGTAGGGCGTGTGCCGAAGGTTGCAAGCATTGTCAGAAGAACGAAGCCTGTGAAAATATTAAAGTCATAAAGGTGAATGGACTTGACGACGAATGGACCGGAAGCAGTATGAAGCAGGCGCAAGAGGATGATCATGATCTACAACCTATACTGCACTGGAAGCAGCTTGGAAACAAACCCCAATGGAGTGATATATCTGCTTACAGTTCCACTACCAAAAGTTATTGGGCCCAGTGGGACAGTTTAACTCTGATAGATGACGTGCTGTATAGGAAATGGGAATCCAACGACGGCAAAGAGGTGACTACAAGTAGTAGTACCACGAAGCAAGGTGGCTACACTCTTACGGCAGAGTCACGATGGTGTCTCTGGCGGGCATCTCGGAGTCAAGAAAACCCTAGTTAAAGTACGACAGCGGTTTTACTGGCTTCATTGTCGGGAAGATGTCGAGGATTGGTGCCGTAAATGCACTGCATGTGCTTCAGTTAAAGGACCGCCGACAAGAAGCAAATGAAAATTGAAACTGTATAACGTCGGAGCACCATGGGAACATATCGCCATTGATGTTGCTCGACCTTTTCCAACGACGGAAGAAGGTAACAAATACATCATAGTAGTGCAAGATTACTTCACTAAGTGGCCGGAAGTATTTGCGACACCCAACCAGGAAGCAGTCACTGTGGCAAGGAAACTGGTTCAGGAAGTGGTCTGCCGGTACGGCGCACCTATGGAGATTCACTCTGACCAAGGACGGAACTTCGAGTCTGCTCTATTTCAAGAAATGTGCAAGCTCCTTGGAATGAACAAGACCCGTACGACTCCAGCGCATCCGCAGTCAGACGGAATGGTCGAGAGGTTTAACCAGACGTTGGAAAATCACTTGGCTAAAGTTGTCGATGAACACCAAAGAGATTGGGACCAGTACATCCCACTATTCCTGATGTCCTATCGATCTGCGGTACATGACAGTATGGGACACACCCCAGCGAAAGTGAACTTTGGTCGAGAGATTAGGCTACCAGTGGATGCAATAACCGGTACGCCACCTGATAGTCCTAAGCCCGTGACGGATTACGTGAGTGAACTTCGAAACCGACTGGACGAGGTGCACAGAATAGTACGGGAAAACAATTTGAAGGCAGGTGAAAGGATGAAAACCCGGTACGATAGAAATGCAAACACCCACGGTTTCGAAGAAGGAACACTGGTATGGTTTCATGCTCGCTGGGAAGGGCCCTATACGGTTATCACGAGAATCAATGACATTACCTACCGCATTAGGAAGGGGGTTAGGGGAAAACCAAAGGTAGTCCATGTGGATAGGTTGAAGCGTCATCATGGAACAAATGATGCTCGGGACGAGCATGACTAAGAGGGGGGTAATGTTACGACCGCCGTCGATATCTCGAAAACTAATAATCGAATCTTCAAGAAATAAAAACGCATTGTTAGTGACGAGGTAGGTACTCTACCGAATGGCATAGAAAAATCTGGAATCGTCAACAAAAAGTCACAACCTACCTACGAGTACCTACAGACTTTGTTGAATAAAAATAAACAATAGGTAAATATCGAGAATATACTCGAAGGTCAGCGACGGCGGCAAGATCAAAGAATAGGTATTTGTCGCTCGCGAGCTTTCTAGATAATTCGATCCTCCTAATTGAGAGATATAAAAACACGCTCGCATAGCGACACGATTCATTCAGTCTTTGAGATCGATAACGAACACAGCGAACTTAGTGTGTACTAGTGATTAAATTGTCTAGTTTGTGGTGAGCTAATAAATCTCTTCGTTGAGTAAACGGCATTTAATTGTACCCCGTGCACGTAACAGTATTTATAATAAGCTATTTTTTGTGGAACGAATGAATGTTTGTGTGCTATGCTAAGTTTTGGTGAATTATTGCAGCAATTTGATCATGTCTATGTTTGTAATCAGTTTGGACTATAGATTTACATGCTCCAGTGATGTGTTGAATTTTTTTAACAGCTTCTACATAGATTAGTGGGTAAGTTAGGTATTCGGAAGATGTGTTTTTGGTAGTCACGGGTATCTATAACTTGATCCTGGATAGCTATGACAAAAGCCTCTGTTTCAGGAAATAGCTCTCCTCGCCGTAGCCACTCGTTCGATGCTACTTTATCGACGTGTGATTGACTGAGGTCGGCGAGGTGTCTCCCATGCACTTTGTGCCCATGTATCTATTTTGTGTTGTTTGCTTAGAATTTTTGGTTCACTGTTTTTGTTTTCTAGGTTAAGAGGGGTTAGTTTTTTTATCAATATCTGTAACATATTTGTGAAGATCCAATTGTTCAGCTTTAGTGTAACAATATTTACGTAGTTTGTCTACGAGACTGTTGTGTAAGTTCTGTATATCAATGAGTCCTCTCCCTCCATCTTGGCGTGATAGTGTGAGACGTTGTGTGCATGATCTAGGGTGGTGTTTTCGGTTAGCTGTCATATGTGTGTTAATTGTGCGTTGTAATCGGATTAAATCTCTTTGAGACCAGTTTATGATTCCAAAGGAATAAGTAAGGACTGGTATTGCAAATGTGTTTATAGCTTTAATACTATTGCGTGCATTTAGTTGACTTCTTAGAATTTGGTTCATTGTAGCTTTGAATGTTTTGGTTAATTCTAAATTTGCATGCTTTTGGTGAATTTGTTTGGACTGATGAAAACCTAAGTATTTGTATGTACTATATTCATCCATCGAGTCGATGTTTTCGCCTGTTTCAAGAGTATAAGAATTATTTTATGTCTTGCCACGGGTAATAGAGTGAATTTTGCATTTATCTACTCCAAAAAACAAAGCTGAGAATGATTGTGTGATGTCTGCTAGCTTTGTCAGTTCTGTGTTGTTAGTTGCGTAAAGTGTAATGTCATCCATGTATAGTAAATGTGATATAATATGTTGTGAGTTATTACGTTTGAGTTTAAATCCTACATTAGTGCTATTAAGGAGTTCAGATAAAGGATTGAGAGCTAAACAGAACCAGAGTGGACTGAGAGCATCTCCTTGAAATATTCCTCTCTGTAGTTATGTCGCCATTTTTAAGTGTTTTAAGTATTGTAATGAGATCTGTTGTTGTGTGTTCATGCGTCACTGACTCGTTTCGAGGCGGCGGAGCCACTAGCGGCGCCATCTGAAAACCAGCGCTTCGCATACCCTGGTGTGCGGGGCATTCATGCTGAGATGGTGGCCCATTTGGGTGCGCACGATGTGCAGTGAGAGTATTCTTGTTGTGTTATCTTGTTGTTGTGTATATATATATATATATATTTGTCTGACTCTCTGTACGTTGTGTTCGTGAATTATTTTTTTCTTTCTTCTTTCTTATGGGACTGTTATTAATCAAATTCAGTTTAGTTTTCTATTCAAGTATGGTTGCACTTAAAAACGAGATCAGACTGTGATAGATTTTGTAGTGTTGACCAACTATGAGGAACGGAGTCAAAGGCCTTTTTGTAATCAATGTACAGTCAGAGCTCATAAGTGCATTAGCACAACAAGGCTCAAAATGGTGTGGCGTGCGGCTGCCGCGCGCCGGGCGTTTACATATGTGTGTGTGTAATGTCTCAGTGCAATACGACATCTGACCATGAAGCAGATTCAAAATGCTGAATATCATTCAGACGTTTTAGAATATGTTCGTCTGATTTCAACATTGCAGGCTCTTAAAACGACACCAAACTGCAAAGAAAATTCTGTAGAATTTTGTCGTGAGGTACATTCATCACCAGTATACATATAACTCGCCACTTACATTTAAAGAAACATCACTGTCGCTATCGTTACAATGTTGGGTTTCGTAACTTTGTGTAGGGTAATTTTGAAATAAATAATTTTGCATAAAATTCACTTGTGAAGCTAACGTTTTCAACATGTCGGAATGCTCTGGGCCCTCATGTCGGGCACGTTTGACTTCCTTTGTAGCTTTAGACGCTGACCTACGTTTCTTACTTGTGACGATGCTCGGATGAGATATCGTTTGCGTAGGCCCAGAGGAACGAGGCAGTGGCTCGATCACCGCCTCTGTGGAAGCAACAGCCACAGAGGACCGCAAGCGCGCCGGTGACGAAGATGATCGACTTCCAGAACTACTAGAAGATAAAGAATCACTATCCACTTTTAAGCACAAAAGTCTAAAATTGAAATGTATTCTATAAGTAGGTATACAAAATATTTTAACAAAAGTATGCGTACGGAGAATCCGTTAGAAAAATTAAATTTAAATATTATACTTTTAAGTACGACCACTCAGTACGAAAACAAAAACGCCAATGAGGAGTCCGGCAGAGAAATTCTCTGCCGTGACCTGCCTGGTGGAAAGAGGGGTGTGCCAGAAAAGGATAGCAATAGGCTAGAAAGAGACGACCATACAGTAGAAACAAGTGTTGCCACTCTCAAATATTATTAGGCTTCGAATAACAGCACAGTTGTTTAATGATATAGTTTTTTATGTCCAGTAGTATGTCCAGATGGGTTTAAGGGTCGACTTATATATGAGTGGTTTATAATCCATGGATAATATTGAATAGTGTCCTACCAGTCAATAGAGACCTTTGTATTTCAAGTAGATTTCTTCTTGCATTGTCTGAACGTGTTTTCTTCATGTGAGTCTACGGTCCAGATGCATGCATGCCTAGGTATCTTACTGTCTGTTGGTGGGGCACCGGGGAAAGGCTGTAGGCCCTCTGTCGCAGTGGGTGGTGAGATGCAATGAGAGTTGGAGGCTACAGGGGCAGGCCTTTGTGCAGTAGGGACAGATTGAATGAGAGGACAGCTGTGCAACACCTCCTATCTCAACAATTTTATGTACTATGTAGTACTCTTATTCAATCAACGTAAGGCTTGAAGTTGAATAGGGCACTTATTGGAGGCGAGTAGGGCTGTGTCGTCAGCACACGCGGCGACAGTTACTCCTGGGGTTTGTGGCAACTCATACATATACAGTCCAAGTTCCAATTCAAAAAACAGATTGTTACTAAGAACATTGGTGTGCTAATGTGGTGATGTCTCCGCAGCAAGTCAAGCTAGAAGTTATGCCCAATGAACGCCTGAGCATGGAGGAAGTGACGCAGACGACTGCAGGTGGATCAGAAAGTGTTGACGTGAAACAAGAAGATGCTGAAGGTAATATTGAGTTAGCACATCGAGTGCTTCTGTACGATGGATCCCATAATGGAGGGATGGCATGATGGAAATTATCTAAAAGTATAGCTTATTAAGTACCTTACCATTTTTGTTTTGTTTTAATCTGGATTTTTAGGTGTTATTATCTATACAGTTATTCAACTCTATCCTACCCTGTACCAGTAACACGTCCTTTTTTATTTTTTTTTTCAATTGTTTTCAGTTCACACCTAGTTTAAACCTCACCTAATCACTCGGAGAGCACAGACTGAACCCGACCCAAATCCATCCCATTCAGGTTCAAGTCACTCATCAGTAAGACCCTCTCAGCTCCATTCCGCACACACTCCATAAGCAAATGCTGCACATCTTCAATTTTATCGCATTCCCTACAATTTGGAAAGTCAGCTTTCTTCATTAGGAAAGCTAATTTGCCCAGAACGAGGCCTCAGTAATGTTTTGATGGTACTCCTGCTCAACTTACAGCCTTCAAACCACGGGACGTAGGAGGGCTCACCCTGTACAGACCTATACCAAGTTTGGGTTAGAGCCATGTTTAATGCCTCGTCTAGTCCAAATTCAAAATTGATTTATTATTATCAATCAATACCAGCCTGTTGCAGTCCTCTGCTAGACACAGACCTCTTCCAAAGTGCACCATTGCACCCGATACTCCATCGTATTTTTCCACAGCGAGCTTTTTCAAGTCGTTCTTCCATCAATATTTTTTTATTAACAAAAAGTATTTTTTTTATAAGTATAGATTACTACATTCATGTGGTTTCTTATTCAGGTGCTCCTGTTTCTAAAAAACCTCGACCAACTACGCAGATGAACTATGAAGATACGCCAGCTAACAATCAAACAAGAAGTGACCAAGCAAAGGAGAACATTGAAGAACCACAAGACGAAACTAATAGCGTTGTAGAACAAAATACAGTTAAGAATGAAACACGCGACGAAACAGATACCAACAATAAACAAAATGTTAGCACATCCGATCATAGTGACGCTCACAAAGGAATGTCTGCAAACAAAATCAGTGCAGACCAAAGTGTTAATAGGAGCTCAAGCAAGACACTTAAACAGTTGATATGTGACAGTTGTCAGAAATGTTTTAGACGTAAATATACATTAATAATTCATATGCGTACACACACTGGCGAGAAGCCTTATCAGTGTAGGGTATGTAAGAAATGTTTCAGGCAAAAGGGCCCTTTAGATAGACATACTCGCACACACACTGGCGAGAAGCCTTATCAGTGTAATATTTGTAAGAAATATTTCAGTATTAAGTGGAGTTTAGATCTGCACACTCGCACACACACTGGCGAGAAGCCTTATGAGTGTAATTTTTGTAAAAAATGTTTCAGTAGAAAGAATTATTTAGATGCGCACACTCGCACACACACTGGCGAGAAGCCTTATGAGTGTAATTTTTGTAAAAAATGTTTCAGTAGAAAGGATTATTTAGATAAGCACACTCGCACACACACTGGCGAGAAGTCTTATGAGTGTAAGGTGTGTAAGAAATATTTCAGTGAAAGGCGTAGTTTAAATATACATACTCGTACACATACTGGCGAGAAGCCTTATGAGTGTAAGGTGTGTAAGAAATATTTCAGTGAAAGGAGTAGTTTAAATAAACATACTCGTGTACATACTGGCGAGAAACCTTATGAGTGTAATTTTTGTAAAAAATGTTTCAGTAAAAAGAATTATTTAGATACGCACACTCGCACACACACTGGCGAGAAGCCTTATGAGTGTAAGGTGTGTAAGAAATCTTTCAGGCAATGGGGTACTTTAAATAAACATACTCGTACACACACTGGCGAGAAGCCTTATCAGTGTAATATTTGTAAGAAATATTTCAGTGTAAGGAATAGTTTAAATAGACATACTCGTACACACACTAGCTAGAAGCCTTATGAATGCAATGTATGTAAGATATGTTTCAGTAAAAAAGATAATTTAGATAAGCATACTCGTACACACACTGGCGAACAGCTTTATGAGAGTAATGTATGTAAAAAATGTTTCAGTGATAAGAGCAACTTAGTAAGACATATTCGTTTAAACACTCACTGACTACTACTAACTACAGTCGCTTAGTTGTTACGGAACCCTGCGAGTACATTAGGTGTACTAGACTTAAGTGTGGCGTGAAATGTTTGTATGACGACCTCCGTGGCGTAGCGGTAGAGCATTCGACTGCTATGCAGGGGGCGCGGGTTCGATTCCCGCTCAGTGCAAATATTTGTATGCATGAATATGTATATTTGCATTGGTCTGGGTGTTTCTATGTATAATATGTATGTATTTACGAAAAAAAAAAAAAGTATCTAAGTATGTTTATCCGCATTCTAGATCCCATAACACAAGCTAGTTAAGCTATGCTTACCATGGGTCTAGATAGCGTTGTGTAGAATGTCGTAAAATATTTATTTATTTATAAATATTTAAATGTGTGTGAAATAACATTAATTCTAATATTTGTTCTGCGCCATTATAACATTACTGTATTGCAGTGGTAGAGCGTGAATTACGTTTTCCCGCAGCCAGAGGGTACAAGAAGGAAACTAGAATCACTTAAAACGAGATTTGTTATACTTATTTATTTTAATCTAACTAGCCTAAAGGTGAATGCACTCGATGTAGGAAAAACATTACACCATACTAGCCTAAGTGAATAAGTTCGGTGATGAGAACGACATTCTAACTACTACCGCTAATTAAGTCTAGTGACAACGTTCGATGCAAGAACACAAGTGAATCCTTATTTTAATGAAAATTATAAATCAGTTCGCACACTGATGCAATCGATTTCCGATCACGCCATTATTCAGCTGACGGTGCGGCACGAGGCGGAGATACGGGGTCAATCGCTGCACGTGGCGCCGATTCAGCAACTTGTACCTGCTGTCTTCACAATTTGGTTCACTCAGTATAGCGTAACATGCGGGTTTGTCTATGCAATTTGTTGAGACGGTTGGTTCAGGCCTCGTGTCGTGGTTGAGGTCCCGGCGAGATTGCATACGTCGGCACAGATACTTTATAACTGATACTAATTTTTATTATTTGAGTAATATCCTTTGTTATTAGTTTCCCTTGCGTCCATAGATGGCGCTGTTCAAAAAATGTACATCGCGTTAGCGATACGTTTTGGTTAGATAATTAAATAGACAGATACTTTGAATAAACAACTTTAACGGCTACAACTAGCTGTTTCATTTGACTCCTCCTTGGGCATCTTAGGTACGAGTTTGTACAGATAACATAACACAACACGTGCGACTGCCAAGTCAAAGGTCGCTGATTCGATTCCCTTTCAGTGCAAACATTTGAATGTTAGAATATTGTTGAGCCACCGGATGTTGCTATGCATGTTAATAAGTGCGTCTGCTTTTGTGGTTGTATAATTCTAGCATTCCACCCGCGGTGCCGCCCGCGCGGATGTCGGTATTTTGAATACCACTTAGGTAGCAGACAAGCACACGGCCTACCTGATGGGAAGTGGTTACCGTGGCCTATGGACGTATGATGGGTGTTACACTCGCGCAGCCGACTCTGAAAATGCGGTATAAACGGTACAACACACATTGCGAATGTGGAACCTCTGAGCCTCGTCCCTCCTTAAATAAAATAAATAAATAGAAATAATTTATTTCCAGAACAAGTTTTTCACAATCAGCCATTTTCGATATGTTCCCAACGAGTCACACCCCCAACTGTAACACTGTGACTGGTTGGGATTTTTTTAATAAAAAAATCCCAACTAGTTACACTGTTACTCGCTGGGAATGGTACTCGATGGGAATTATTTATTAGCAATTTCCCAACAAGTCACACTGTTACAGGATGAAAGAAAATAATGCAATGAAAAATCAAATAGGTTTCATTACAATTTTAAATCGACAAAATAACATAATATTTTAGACATTTCAGTCAACAATTTTCTAAATAAACTATATATATTATAGGTGTATCTAATATAGATATATATATATAGATATGTATGGATGTATCACAGCAAATCACATTTTACAATAACTAACCAGTCTTAATTCGAATGTAACTTAAACTTTCAGGAACAACTTTCTAAATAAAATCAGCCATAGGTATATATATATACCTGTATATGTAATATACAGGAATATGTAATATACAGGTATATGTATCATAGATGTATACATCTATATGTATCACAGTAATTAACAGGTCTTAATTCTAATGTTAATTTTAACTTATATAAATATTTTTCTAAATAAAATCAGTCTTATAAGTAAATGTATATGTATCACAGTAAATCACATTTTAAAATAATTAACAGTTCTTAATTCGAAGGTTAATTTGAACTGTAAGGAACGATTTTGTAAATATAATTAACCTTAGGTATAGGTAGCAGAGTAAATCATCACAAATAAATAGAATTCTAGTGTCGTAGAATCTCTAGGGCATGGCCTACCGTAATAAGACCTTGTGTTAATTCTAGCTGCACCTCTCGAATAAAATCATCTTTTAATATCGTTTTCTTACGTCGTTTTCTTTTTGAAGGTTTGTCTTCTTGTTTCAAAACATTTCTGACTGTGTTTTGACAAGCGTCGTCTTCAATTTTGTGCAAAAAATGCATAATATTCGGCTGTTTTGTTCCAATAGCCTTATTTAATTTATTATGCCATGATTCGACAGCATTTGTTGTGCGATGTGCTTCTCCAAAAACGCACCACACTTTTAAATATTCCTCAAGGAGCCACTGTTTTTCCATGTAGTTGATGAATTTTTTTGTGCCTGTACCTTCTCCATCTCCATATCGTGCGATTATGTAAACCCATCCATTTATTATCTCCTTTTCTGGCAATAAAGGAAGAAACGCACTAAGTTGAACTAATCGCACCTCCTTCAAATCTTGTGTAGTATGTGTGGTCATTTTCAAACTTCTTCCTTTTTTAAAAACAGCTTGGCTGTAGTGAAAATAACAACCTTTTACTATGACCGATGGAAATACACTAGAAATGGCATTCATAGCCGCTTTCTCATAATCAAACTTAAATTTTGTTGGATTCCAGTCCGGTAACTGTGACTTAATCATTTGAAATAAAATTAAGTAGCTTTGCATTGTTTTGTTGGTCATTAAAGCATATACCACGGGGATTATATTGGTATGATCCATTGTACTACCAGTGTCCACATGAATTGTGTACAGTTGCTGAAATGGGGAAGGACAACTTTTGAATGTGCCGTCGCCATAAAATTCCTTTGATTCACACATGATCTTTCTTGCTTCCGCCGAGGAAAATGCTATTATTCGCGTGTTATTAGTTTTATTTTAATTATCTGCTAATAGAAAATGTCGATAGCGTGGTGGCACTTCAACTTCAATACCTTTTTTGTGAGATATTTTTGAAACTCCAGCTTCTTTGTTCCGTTGTCTATACAGTGTACTTTTAACACCAGTAAACTTTGGTATTTTAGATACAATATCTATACCGGCATCTTTAAGGCTACCTAACATGGAATTGTATTTTTGTGGAATATGAGGGAAGTCCGGTTTGTACAAATCAGTTTTCAATTTATGGAAAGATTCATCAATTTCATTCTTCGCAAAGTCTGGAGCATGGTTATGGGCAGTTTCATGTGTTATTTGTTCATCCTATATGGTTGCGCCGATAGTAGAATTTGTATTTTTCCGCTCAAATGGTAGTAAATTCGAATCGCCTCTCAATTGTTTAACACTGAACACACGCTCCCTATACCCATCTCCCTCCCGCACTACCTTTAAAGTGAGATAGCAATAGTTTTCGCCCCACCAATGGTTGAAATGGCCGCATCTTGACTTCCGCTTCGAACTAGCAAGCAATGGCGGCAGCGCACGCGACTCTTAGAAATTAATAATGTTTGTTGGATTTTAACCGCTTTCATAGACCTTTACCGATCGGATTGTGCCTCTCGTGTGTCCCTCAAGTGATTTAGTGATGTGGGCAGCAGCGCCTGAGCCAGGAAGAGAAGACCGGTGCACCGGCGCCGACAGCACGTGGCGCCATAAAGGTTAGTGCATCCTCTCCTAATTTCTCGGGTTGCATTCAATGCCTAAACCACCTCCGCGGCAACCCGATCACCTATCTTGTTTGTTGTGTAAAGTGTCATATGAAACATTTAGCTTCACCCCCGCGAAATACAGTCCACTAGCTCAGGTGGCATGAGAATCGCGCCACCATTCTTTTTGGTCCTGATCGAGCCGGATCCTTAGTCGCTAGCTCGCATTTTGTTATTTATTCCATGAGGAATAAACGCACCGCACCTAAATACCTAGTTATTTTAGTAGAAAACCCCGCATCTAGGCATTTAGGTTTGGATCTTAGGTATTCTAGACACCCTAGTGCTTAGGCACAGTGTAATACCTAACGCATTTGGCTATTTCAATTTCTGGGTTGTCCGTTCGCCGCTGGCTCGCATCGTGTTTACCTGATACCTAAATAGGTTAGGTACGTGGTTATACCTCGCTCGCATTTCTCTTATCGTATCGATCCTTAGTCGTAGTTTCGCATTTTGTCATTTATTCCACTAAATACCTAGTTATTTTAGTAGAAAACCCCGCATCTAGGCATTTAGGTTTAGATCTTAGGTATCCTAGACACCCTAGTGCATAGGCACAGTGTAATACCTAACGCATTTGGCTTTTGTTTTATTTGTTTCAATTTCTAAGCCATCCGTTCGCCGCTAGCTCGCATCGTATTTACCTAATACCTACGTGAGTAGGTACGCGGTTACACCTCGCTCGCATTTCATTCAAATTCATACGAAAGTATTTTAATTTGAATAGATATTACGCAATACTTAATCCCTGAAATAATAGTTGAACCTAGACAGCGATCTAGCTCGCGTAGGTACGATCGGGTTGTTGCTATGCGCGTTTGTTCAAGCTTGCACGTGCAGTCATAAGTACCTACCTACCTACGGATATCGCTCGCGCCGCGTCGCTGCTCTGTACCGCTAAGATTAAGTCATTTCATTTGTTGTTTACCGCACTTTAGTTTGATATTTATTTGTAAAAATGCCCCCAAAGGTTGGTAGTACCGCTAGTAAAGTTCAATTGAAACTTTTATACGCTAAAAGAGAAATGATTTACTCTCGCGTACAATCGATTTGTGATAATGCACTTAAAACCTCTGATTTGGCTATTAGAGATTCGTTCTTGTGTTCTATAGAAAACTTGGATAGTTTATGCGCGGATTTCGAATCCTTAGTACATGACATCAACGTTTTAGAGTTAAATTTAAATCCCGATTACTCAGTGAGTTATCAGGCCTTGTCGTCGTTTGACGATTTGTATTGTCGTATCAAACGCGTCGCTAGGAGTTTGGAGAAACCGTCTGACCGACCCAATCCCACTCGCGACCGACCTAAGTTGCCACCAATTCAAATACCCGAATTTGATGGTAACATTCGCAATTGGTGTTTATTTATAGATAGTTTTGAGAATACAATAGATAAGAACGATTCGTTGACAGATCACGAAAAATTGCATTATCTCGTTGAAAAATTAACTGGTAAAGCTATAACCGTTTGCGCTGGAATTACGTTTAGTGCCGAAAATTATAATTTAATTTTAAACACTTTGAAAGCTAAGTATGAGGATAAAAGATCGGTAGCTAACGCATATTTGGATCGGATGTTTGATTTGAAATCCATTACGGCATGTAACGATCAAAACTTAGAGAAGTTTCTAGATACTTTCACATCATCTGTTCGCGCCGTAAAAAACCTAAAGATCGATGACCTCTGTGACTTCTTATTTTTGTATATGGGTTTAAAGAAATTAGATTCCGAAACCATTCGTTTATTTGAGTCGGATCATCGCGGCAATAAAATTCCTAAGTCGAAGACTTAGAAAGTTTTGTTCGCGAGCATATAAAAATATTGCAACGCTCTTCATCGAAACATGAAGGCGCGAAGAAAGTTGTTAGTTCCGAACGCAAAATAGATGCGTCATCGAAGTCACTGAGGTCAACTCATACTTATGTTAATACCGCACCAGCACATGTACAATCACCTGTTTACTCTTTGTGTAATACTCATCATTCGCAATTGTACAAGTGTCCGGGTTTCCTAAAATTATCGCCTAATGATCGTTATAAATTTGTTCGCGCTAGTAATTTTTGTTTTAATTGTCTCGGTACTAAACACCGCGTTGTTTTATGTAATAGTAGAAATAGTTGTCGCAAATGTTCAGCGAGACACCACACTTTACTTCATTTTGAAAATAGTAATGCCGCATCCAATGTGAGCACAGTTGGTTCGTCGAGCGGTGGCACACGGCGGCCTGCGCCACAGCCGCAGGCCGCGCTCGCGCGCGCTCCGGCCCGCCCGGAGACCGCTGCGAATGACGTCACCTTGTGTTCGTTGTCCGCTAGTGCTGGGCTCACTACTGTCGTTCTCGCGACTGCTCGCGTCATTATTGTTGATGCATTGGGTAAGCCGCACATTGTTCGAGCGCTATTAGATGGCGCTTCGCAAAGTAATTTTATTACTCAAGATTGTTGTCAACGTCTTGGTTTCAATGTTAATAAGCGTTCAACCCGCTCAGTGGTGAAGGGTTTTGGAGGTTTACAGTCAGCTGTTCATGGCACCGTTAAAACAAGGTTTGGATCTCGTTTTAATAATAATATTTGGTTTGACATGGATTCGCTCGTTATAGATAAAATAACTGAACAGTTGCCTACCGTCCCGGTTGACACGTCTTTATTAACGAAATTTAGGGACTTGCCTTTAGCAGATGAGACTTACGCTGTTCCTGGAGTCGTCGATATATTGATCGGCGCTTCGATTCTCCCGCACCTCCAGTTATCACGTAAGGTTCAAGGGGGACCGACGTACCCCGCTCCGCACGCACTGGAAACAGTTCTAGGTTTTGTTATAATTGGTTCCGCACCCGCTTCTATAGATAGTTTTAGTCACTCGACTGCTTCGTTCTGTTGCACCGTCGAGCCGCCACTGGAGTCTACCATCCGCAAGTTTTGGGAAATTGAAGAGGTCAATGTCCCACCTATCCTAAGCCCTGATGACAAGATGGCTGAGGAGATTTGTTGTCGCACGACTACTCGTGATGAGCAGGGTCGTTATGTTGTCGCGCTCCCTTTCAAGGGAGATATTTTTTCGCTCGGTGACTCCCGTGTATCCGCTGAAAAACGCTTTCTTTGTTTAGAACGAAAGATGCAGGCGTCTCCAAAGTTAAAGCAAGCCTATGATGAGGTTGTTAACGAATATTTAGATAAAGGTTACATCTCACCTGCGCCTGCGGACACTGACGAGACTCAGCCTTCGTACATTATCCCGCACCACGGAGTTATTAGGGAAGATAAGCTTACTACTAAACTCCGCGTAGTTTTGGATGGCAGTGCTAAGACTAGCACTTCCGTGTCGCATTAATATTAGTAGAATTTTAGCTTTTTCGGACACAACAGTCGCTTTGTGTTGGGCCCACTCTTCGCCCCATCGTTGGGACACATTCTTCGCTAATAGAGTGGCAAAAATTCAATCTGAATTAGCGCCACAAAATCTCTTTCACGTTGCTGGCACCGACAACTCAGCCGATTGTCTCTCTCGTGGATTGCTTCCTTCGCAAATTTTAGATCACCCGTTATGGTTTAGTGGACCGTCCTGGATTCATGGCGCGTTAGATAAGTGGCCAGTTAGTCAATTCAATCCCACTACGGTTTCCGAACCACCCGAGGGGAAGAAGCACTCGCTTGTTGTATCGGTGATTTAAGTACGCTAAAATATTTGCCCGCAATAGATGTTGATGACGATAGAATGCACCTTCTAACTCGTCACGCTCTTTTAGATAGATTAGTCCAATCGTTTTGGAATCGTTGGAGAACCGATTATTTGCACACGCTGCAGGCGCGTCAAATATGGAATACTCTATCCAACCCAATTACTGTAGGTACGGTGGTAGTCCTTATACTGAGAATGCGCCTCCTTTACATTGGCCTCTAGGAGTAGTAGAGGAAGTTTTTCCCGATTCCCGCGGGATAACTCGTGTTGTACGGGTTAAAACCGCAACCGGATCGTATCTGCGCCCGGTTGTTCGCCTCTGCCCTCTGCCTAGCCAGCAGTAGGCACGAGTTCAAATCTAGGTTTATATTTTAGTTGTTATTTCCCAAACCTAGATTTAGATTAGACTTTAGATTTGTTCCACATTTTTCGTTTTGAAGGTAACCCTTCAAGCCGGGGGGAATGGTTGCGCCGATAGTAGAATTTGTATTTTTCCGCTCAAATGGTAGTAAATTCGAATCGCCTCTCAATTGTTTAACACTGAACACACGCTCCCTATACCCATCTCCCTCCCACACTACCTTTAAAGTGAGATAGCAATAGTTTTCGTCCCACCAATGGTTGAAATGGCCGCATCTTGACTTCCGCTTCTAACTAGCAAGCAATGGCGGCAGCGCACGCGACTCTTAGAAATTAATAATGTTTGTTGGATTTTAACCGCTTTCATAGACCTTTACCGATCGGATTGTGCCTCTCGTGTGTCCCTCAAGTGATTTAGTGATGTGGGCAGCAGCGCCTGAGCCAGGAAGAGAAGACCGGTGCACCGGCGCCGACAGCACGTGGCGCCATAAAGGTTAGTGCATCCTCTCCTAATTTCTCGGGTTGCATTCAATGCCTAAACCACCTCCGCGGCAACCCGATCACCTATCTTGTTTGTTGTGTAAAGTGTCATATGAAACATTTAGCTTCACCCCCGCGAAATACAGTCCACTAGCTCAGGTGGCATGAGAATCGCGCCACCACTATAAATAAAAATAACAAAATTAACAACAATAATAACAGTAGTCGAAAAAGTCGTTTTAGTAATATTTGTGATTCTTTGTTAGTTAATTGCTATAATTACTGTACAAATATTAAGTAAAGTTAATTAAGAAACTGAATAGGGCTCGTCATTGATCTGCACAATGTAGACGGAACAACTACTCGCCGGAATATATTATTTGAGAATTTATACTTTGAATAAAAAAATTGCACCTGCATATGACTGAGAAATAATAATTTTTATTCATTTAAATTTATAAGTTTGATAGGTTAACAGCTTCCTAATGTTAAGATAGCTAAAACCGTTCTGGTACAGTGATATTAAAGGTTTAAGAGTGATGCACGCTTTGGGTGTTCTCGTTTTATTTAAAAAAGTTATTGATGTAAAATTAATTACCTAACCAATTGTAATTACTTTTTGAAAGTAAGTAATTTCGATATTAGTTTGAAGATTTTTGATAAATAAATAAATATATATATACTTATATATATAAATACGTAAAAAATTGTAAATATGCACTTACCCTTATTCTCAGAATTCCTTTTGTAGCGGATAATCCTAAACTCCCTCTCCGTAATACACGCAGTAGGGCGCCGAGACGTTATTCTCCGTCTACTAATTTACGAACGCGCCCATAGCGCTAGCCAATCACAGGCCCGCGCGACCGGCTCGGAGAGTCGGAGAAACGAACGCCAACGTACTACACGAATTATAATCATTGTCTTAATAATTAAGTTTATTTGTTCCTAAAATTGTGAAATTAATCATTAAAAGGAATGTGACAATTACACCTGGCTCCTTATTGGCTCCATCCCGACTACAACTGGCGCCCAACGTGTATATAAGGAGCATAAAGTTCGTCCAACAAGATGCCGCGCAAACGACAATCGCTAGATCAAAATAGTTCTGTACAGGAGGGAAATAGCAATAACTCAACAAATAATAACGTTGTGTTTACACAAGAAGCACTTACAACGCTTATTACGAGTATGCAGCAGTCTCAAGCTGAGTTATATTCTCAAATAATGAGAGAGGTACGTTCGTCCACACCAAACGAGGTTAATGTCTCCGCCATTATGAAAAATAATTTTGCGAAATGTGCATCGCGTTTCAACGGAAATACTGGTGAGTCTGTTGACAATTTTATTGATGCCATCTCAGTATACAAGGCGTGCCTAAACATAAGCGACGAGAACGCCATGTTAGGACTTTCTATGTTACTGGGTTCATCGGCGGGAACATGGTGGCAAGGCGTCAAAAACTCAACGAAAACTTGGGAAGAGGCCCTAAACAGATTGCGCAGTGCCTTCGGCGAGCGTCGTCCGCCATTCAGGATTTACTCCGAAATATTTTCAACCACTCAAGGTCAGCAGAATACAGATCTTTTTATTGCGAAAATTCGAGCTTTATTAGCAAAGCTTCCGCATGGTAATCTGTGTGAACGAGTGGAGTTGGACATGGTATATGGGTTATTAGATCGCCGCATTAAGAAAAGATTAGATAGATCAGCTATCAGTACATTCGACGAATTATTAATTAAAGCTCGCGCTATTGAGGACTCGTTAAAGGAAAACCACAAGTCCGAGAGCTGCAACACATCCGTCGCGACGACTTCGGAATCTGCGCGCCCCGCTTCTAACCCTATGCGTGCCACTGCAGTCCCCGCACGTGCCTCTGCAGCACCTGCGTATTCCACTGGCACAGCTGTTGATGGTCAAGATGCAAGACGTGGGAAACCCAGGTTGTTCTGTGTGTATTGCAAGCGTAGTGGTCACACTAAAGACAAGTGTGAAAAGCTTAATATTAATAAATCTAATGATAATAAGTCTAGTGATAGTGATACTTCAAAGTACAAAGATATTAAATGTTATGGTTGCGGTACAGAAAATGTTATAAAATCTAAATGTCCTAATTGTAACCCTAAATTAAGCTCATATGGTGAGCACACTGCATTTTATTCCCTTAGTTCAAAGACTGAGACTTCAACTTGTATTTGTAACAATTGTAATCCCCGCTTTATGTTGTCAAATGGTTTTCAATGTGTTTCTGGTAATTTTGTCGGATCAAAATCTCATGTTAATAATGATTTTAGGCCGCACACCAGTATTGCTGTACCATTATCTGACAAAGTTGGTGGCTCACAATCTTTATTGGAAATGTCAAGTAGCTCTAAACAGTTTCATGGGAAAGTCAGTGGTGCTCAAACATATTTGGTAAATGGTGCTCAAACATGTTTTGCTAATGATTCTCAAACATGTTTTGCTAATGAATCTCAAAGTTTTTTTAAAGTTAATTGTGAAAATAAATCTTCTCTACGTCCAGTAATAAAAATTAATATTTTAGGTGAGAATGGTACAGCAATGATTGATTCAGCAGCCAAATGTTGTGTGGCTGGCTATACATTGTACAATCTTTTTAAAATGAGAAATCATCGTATGTTGTCTTGTGTGAAAAATGTAAGCTTAGCTGATGGTGTTACTAGATTAATGAATGTACTTACTACGGAAGTGTATGTATGTCTTGAAGGTAGAACCAGGCTCATAAGTTTTTTAATTTTTCCAGACGCGGATAGTAATCATACTTTGTTAGGTATAGATTTTTTGATAAATTTTGATATCAGTGTGGATTTTGGTAACGCTAAATGGTACTTTAACGATAATGATAAAAAGTTTGATCTTCTTTTCGAAAAAGATTTATTTTATGAACATGTCTATGTTAACAGCATATTTAGGGATGATGAAGCATCAGGTCTTACCGATCAACAACGCGAGGTTCTTGCTCAAGTTCTCACGGAAAATGAGGACATTTTTAAGTTGACAGGTGAACCAACTAGTTTCGCGGAACATGTAATAGATACCGGTGACCACGCTCCTATCGCGGTACCTCCGTATAGGTTAACGCCCGCGAAAAAGGCTGTTATGCAGACTGAAATAGAAAAGATGTTAGCCGAGGACATCATAGAGGAATGCGAGTCGGCATGGGCCGCTCCGGCGTTATTAGTTCCAAAAAAAAATGGTCAGGTACGTTTTTGTGTCGACTATCGTAAGCTTAACGCAATTACTAAGTCTGACGCGTATCCAATGCCGCTTATTGACGAACTTGTACAGTCAACAAAACGCAATTGCATCATGACTACGTTAGATATGAGAAGTGGGTTTTGGAATGTAAGCGTACGCGAGTGTGATAGGGATAAAACGGCCTTTCAGACACATTTAGGAACGTTTCGTTTTAAACGCATGCCTTTTGGTCTTAAAAATTCGCCAATGACGTTTGCTAGGCTAATAGACAGGTTGCGCTCCGGTACATCACTGAAAAACATAAACATTTTAGCATACCAAGATGACCTGCTAATTATATCAGATGGATTCGACCAGCATATCGCAGATTTACGTATAGTTTTTGATAGACTACGCCTATTCAATCTTCGCGCCAACCGCGAAAAATGTGTTTTCGCACGCAAAGAGGTTAAATATCTTGGCCACGTCATCACACAGGAAGGGATCCTCCCTGATCCTGGTAAAATACGCGCTATCGTGGATATGAAAGAACCAAGTTCGGTACGCCATCTCAAAACTTTTCTTCAAACGTGCTCGTGGTTCCGAAAGTTCATTTTGAACTTTTCGAAAGTCGCTGAACCACTAACACGTCTTCTGAAAAAGAATCAACCTTGGAAGTGGGGTAATGAGCAGAAACAGTCGTTTCAAGAGCTCAAAAAGAGTTTAACGTCTGCTCCCATTTTAATCCAAGCTGATTACAGCAAACCATTTGTATTACGTACGGATGCTAGCAATTACGCCTTAGGTGCCGTCTTGCTGCAGGGCGAAGGAAACAATGAACGGCCAATTGAGTATGCGAGCCGTCTCCTTAACCCCGCCGAACGCAACTACAGTACTACTGAAAGAGAAGCTCTAGCAGTAGTCTGGTCTGTTGAACGCTTCAGAGGTTACATTGAGGGTCATGAAATTGTTGTTAGTAGTGACCATCAACCTCTTAAGTGGTTATTAAGTTTAAAATCGCCTTCAGGTAGACTCGTGCGATGGGCTTTAAAGTTGCAAGAGTTTAATATTCGCTTTGAATACACTCCTGGTAAAGCCAATGTTGTCGCTGACACTTTGAGTCGTCCTACCTGCGAAGAAGATAGTAAGGATCAGTGCGGGATTTGCTCAGTCATTGTAGACTTACCTTCGAGAAGTCCTGCTGATCTTCGCCAAGCTCAGTTAGATGACTCGGAACTGAGAAAAATTATTAGTAGTCTTGAAAGTAATGATGCTCTTGAAGACAAACGCTGGTCTGAGCGAGGTTACTTCATGCAACAAGGAGTTCTTTATAGGTATAATCCTGACGTCGATGTTGAAGAACCACAGCTCGTACTTCCTGTGAGTTTAAGACTCGATGTCCTGCAGGAATGCCATGACACTCCTATTGCTGGTCATCAAGGCATCGATAGAACGTTACATAGACTTTCACAACGGTTTTTTTTCACTGGTATGAGACGTCTTGTGGCTGATTTTATTAAGTCTTGCCCTACATGCCAGCGGTATAAGTCGTCAAATGTAAAGCCATCAGGCCTCTTGCAAACACCAGTTTTGCAACAAAGAGGTGAGGTTATAGCAGTTGACTTATTTGGCCCGCTCCCATCTGGAGAAAAGGGGGAGAAATACATATTGTTGGTTGAGGACACAGCTACTCGGTGGGTCGAGCTCTTTGCTCTTGTTGACGCCACGGCAGAAGTCTGTGCCCGAACACTGATAGAGGAATATTTCCTCAGGTATGGCCTACCGCGTCGTGTCGTCTCCGATAATGGAGTACAGTTCGTCTCATCTGTTATGCAACAATGCATGTTTATCCTGGGGATTCAACAGGATCTGTTACCCTTATACCACCCGGAAGCAAATCCGGCTGAACGTAAAAATAGAGACCTTAAGGTACAGCTGGCTCAGATAGTTGACACCAAGCATAACTCATGGCCCAAACACCTACCGTCGGTTCGTTTCGCTATGAACTCAGCTATGTGTAATACAACTGGTGTCTCGCCCGCATTTCTCACCTTTGCTAGGGATCTCCGTTCACCTATCGAAGTCAATCTTGACATCAGGACAGTCCTAGAGAAAGATAATTTTGTACCCCAGATTACTCCTTATTTAAAGAGTTTCTTGAATTCTTTAATTTCAATTCGAGATAGAGTAGAGAAGGAACAGGATAGACGTAAAGAATACGCGGATAAAAATCGTAAAATTGAAGAGTTTCATGTCAATGACCAAGTGTTAGTTAAATCGCACGTATTAAGTAACGCTGCAAAAGGGATTTCAGCTAAATTTGTACCAAAAAGAGATGGTCCTTATACAATAATTAAGGTAGCGAGTCCTACTACTTACATTCTTTCTAAACTTGATAATCCTAACGACATCATAGGTAAATTTCACGCGTCACAACTTACGTCATTTGTTAAAAGGAACGAGGTTTCTCTACCGGTCATGCCCAAACGTAACCGAGGCCGCCCTCGTCAGATTAAGCCTGTTTCCATTTCACCTGAACGGGTTCCAGAGCCTGTTTCTATCTCAAACGAACGGGTTCTTGAGCGAGGACGCTTTATCGAACCCGAGGGGGAGTATGTAGCGGATAATCCTAAACTCCCTCTCCGTAATACACGCAGTAGGGCGCCGAGACGTTATTCTCCGTCTACTAATTTACGAACGCGCCCATAGCGCTAGCCAATCACAGGCCCGCGCGACCGGCTCGGAGAGTCGGAGAAACGAACGCCAACGTACTACACGAATTATAATCATTGTCTTAATAATTAAGTTTATTTGTTCCTAAAATTGTGAAATTAATCATTAAAAGGAATGTGACAATTACACCTGGCTCCTTATTGGCTCCATCCCGACTACACTTTACAAATTTTTCGCCTCGTGCACGCCCACACTATTAATCCGCTACTATGTTTTCGTCTGGCATAAAATTGATATCCACCACGTAGCAAAATAGTCCCCCCATTCCTTTTTATAAAATTTAGCGTCACTTGACCAGACGAACTAGATACGGCGGGTTTGGACATGGTCAACGGTGAGGCGTGCACTTTGCTTCATTGCACTGTACTGACTGATACTTTTTTCTTCCCCTTTCCCCTTCCTCCGCCCCGGCCTACGGCGCGTGCGCCGCACCCACGGGGAGAAAGATGTAATTAATACGAATGTAGGTATATCTGCGTGTAAGATAATCGCTTCAATATTATATACATTATATACTAAATAATAAATAATACTTTATTTATCACAATATGACATTTGAGAACGTTGGAAACAAAGATTAAAAGTTTGTGCATCTGGTTGGCATTTTTTAAATAACATTCCCAACCAGTCACAGTGTTACAGTTAACGGTGTGACTCGTTGGGAAATGAGATAAAAGTTGTCCCAACGAGTAACAGTGTATCAGTAAGTGTGACTGGTTGGGATTTTTTAAATAAAAAAATCCCAACCAGTTACAGTGTTACAGTTGGGGGTATGACTCGTTGGGAACAAGCCACAAAATCAATGAGCAAGATTTCAAAGAAGCATGCGACTAATAAGCACGTGTTCCTAAGTCCTAACCCTTACCCACGTGTAATCTGTGATCAACTAATCGTTTAATATAAGTTATTATTCAGAAGGAAAAATAATGTTGATATTTGTTGTTTGATTCTATATAACTTTTCTGACATTTTTATTTTAATAGTTAATATTTTTCTGATGTTAATTTTTGTAATTGATTCTATGTAGCATAACAAATAAAAAGCTGAAATCTATGTAATTATATTTTTTTGGGAAGGAATTTTAGTAATTGTGTGTCCCCAGCTGTTACCCCAGGGGACAGGGCTAGAAGGGACTACTGGGAATATTCGCAGGCAGGATGGAAGGAGCTGCGATGGGTAGGCTCTCCAAGTTACACGTTAGGTTTAAAGACATTTATTTCTCATAAAAACATAAAGTTCACTTAAAATGAGATTTACAATAATTTTGAAATAATGTTTTCCTCTATTCTGCCTACTTTACATGATTACATTTGTTGTACATAGTTTTTGAGTTTACTCTTATACACATTCAAATTATCAATATTTTTAATGTTGTTAGGTAGTTTATTATAAAGCTGTGCTCCATCGAATAATATCGTTTTTTTACCATAGTTAGTACGTGGACGAATTAACTGAATATTGTCTCTGTTTCTTAGCAAGTGAATTGATTCCCTCTTAGATAAATGTATATTAGTTTGGATCGAATTAGTTGTAATTTTTTTAACCAAAATGCAGGTCGTGTATATGTATAGTTGTTTTATGTTTAGTAATTTTGTTTCGTGATATATTTGATTTGTTGGAGTCCGATAGTGATAGTGAAATAGTGCTTTTATTATTTTATTTTGAGTTCTTTGTAAAGAAATTAAATTTGTAACGGCAGCTGTACCCCATATTTCAATTAAATATTCGAGGTGTGTCTTTACTAAAGAGTTATATATAATTGTGCTTATTTTTTTGGAATAATATTTTTTATTTTGCGTACGGCTCCCAGTAGGGATGTTAATTTTGATTTTACGTAGTTAATATGTGGTTTCCAGCTTAATTTATCGTCTATCAACAACCCTAGATATTTCTCTTGGTTCGAAAGGCGTAGTTGCATATTATTTATTGTTAGAGGTGGGTGCTGAGGTATTTTTTTGTTTTTAGCTGCAAAAATCATATAAGAAGTTTTAGATGCGTTAATGGTTAATAAATTATATTTGAGCCATTCATTTAAGATATCAAGGTCCCTTTGAGCGTCGGTAATTATGTTTTGTATACAACCACCGAAGTAAAAAAGGCATGTGTCGTCAGCATAAAGTGTGAGGTGTCCTGTTAATCCAATTTTGTTAATATTATTAACATAAATCAAGAACATTAGCGGGCCGATTATTGACCCTTGAGCTATTCCAAAAGGTAGTGTTTGTGCGGTACTTATGTAGTTGCTTATCTTAACTACTTGACACCTGTTATGTAAATATGACGCGAACATATTGTAAGCTGTATCTGTAACGCCGATGTTATATAACTTCTCTAGTATTTTTTGATGACTCACCTTATCGAACGCTTTTTTTATATCAATAAAAATCCCTACTGCAATGTTTTTCTTATCAATATTAGTTTTAATTTGTGTTATTAAATCAACTGCCGCAGTTAAGGTACTGGATTTAGCGCGGAAACCGTATTGGTGATTATTTAAGAATTTCTTTTCTAATAGATACTTATTTAAGCGGTCGTATATAATTCGTTCAAAGATTTTTGACAAGACGGACGGGGAGAACGGATACCGGTCTATAGTCACCTGGGTCAGTTTTACAGCCAGATTTATAGATGGGGATATAACTTTGGCAATTTTTAGTGAGTCTGGAAATATACCACGTGACAGACATACATTTATACACACCAAGACACACGTTGAACGTGGGACTTGGTGAACCTATCAACAGAATCCAATTAACTGTTTTAAATGTTGCATGTCTTTACTTTTTTTGTGTGTGGACTACAGTTGCCAGAATAAATAAATAAATGAATGAATGACTAGCGACTAGAGGCGATGTCGGTTATGGAAGCAACCTCCAGCGGCAACACTCGTAGCGTTATTATTTGTCCTCTGCTTATACCTGACATAGTTTATAGTAAGAACTTTAATAAAGGCTTGTGATTCATTTAAAGTATAGTGCTTACTATTGTACACTTTCATAGTAACTTTATTAATGTTACTTTCTAATTTTGATGATGAATACATAATATGGATAGATTTTATCAAGTTTCAGTTTTTTTTTAGTAATAATACTGAGATTCGCAAGCACCTACCACACAGATTAGAGGTGTGTTTACCGAAAATGGGAATAACTCTAAGGTACTGAGAGTGACAATAGACAGTACTGTACCGGACGCTGAAGCTACGAGTATCAGGTGATGTCTGTCAACCACGCCGAAGGTGATTGGATGAGAGACGTGGAGCGACCATGCGGCACTATGAAGGACACGTAGCTACTAACATTGTACAAAGAGCTGTGAGTGGCAGCCTGTAGTAGAGAAGAGTGGTGACGATAGTCTTTACTGGTAACTCTCTAGTGTTAAAGTCCTAACACACCACCGTACTTGGTACGGCCCGAACCACCGAACTTTGTGCGCTCCGAACCAAATGCGATTGATTGATTGGAGAGCAGTCCGCCGGACATTATTGTTGGGAAACTCCGAACCGTTAGTTTGATGAAATGCGCTGTCCTCAAGAGGTACCCAACAGCGCTTAGTGAATTTTGTGAAGTCACTGGGGTTTAGATACATAATAATTACGAATAAGAATTATACAACTCGTGCAAAAACATCTCGCTTGGCTCGAAAACAATCTTCCTCTCGCATCCCCGCACGAGGCCCCGCTCTCGTCCTTCGAGACCAGCAGCAATTATCGAATTTTAGTTATCGAATTTTAATTCAGATTTGTTATTGTTACGTTTGAGAAGCCAGGTGCCATGGTAATGCGCACGAGTTACACACAGTGCTATTTGGACCCATGGTAAGTATAACTAAACTAGCTTGTGTTGTGGAATCTAGAATGCGGAGAAACCTCAAATGCGGACAAAGATGGCGCTGTCTAGTAAACACATTTCAAAAAATTGCTCCGCGCTCTTAATTATTTTAACCAAATTAGGGCAACAAAAGTGGTTGAAATTATCGTTAATCAGTAACTGATAACGCTATACAACGGCAAGAATGTTATGTATGAATACTAAATTGTGATATTGAAGTAAAGTGTGAACTTTAAACTCCCAAACAGAACTCTTAAGACAAAAATATTGAACTATTACAGTGAAACGTGCACACAATTAAATTAACGAGCCTAAGTAGCGCACAAAAAACGCTAGAAATGTAATAAATAAACAAAAGTGATTTCTTCCAACTTAACAAGTCACGTATATTTATTACCTTGGATATATCACTATTAAAATAATAATAAAATAAAGCAAACGTTAAAATGCGACGTAGAATTTCTAAAACGGGACATAGGTTTTAGTAAGGTTTCCTGAATAGCAAGTTGGTGTTGATTTATTTAATCAATAAGATTTGGCTTTCTGCGACGAATACTCTTACAGTTCCATTGAAGGAGATTGAGAACCATTGTTAAAATTATTTTTTGAGATAATCTCCAGTAACTGTTCTACAAGAAGGGCAACGTCGTGCGGCAGAGCATCTGACAATTTCGTTAGTATATTTATTAACGAACAGAGCAAAAGTTGGACAACATTGTCATTGGGAGTGGCCAGTGGGGTAGTCTCTGTAGGAGGTGTACTGCAGCACCCATTGGGTTGAGTAGAAGGAGGCGAATTAGTCAATTCATTGTGTTCATGAACATCAAAAGATTTCCCTGGAACAAACCTTGGGCGTATAGGAGGGAAATAGTTTTTTTATAAGATACAGAAGGAGGAGACAAGAGGGAAGGGGCAGGAGGAGAAATGAGAGAAGAATATTTAGGAGTTTGGGGCCTAGCAGCAGCCTCGGAATAGAGGGGTCTACGAGACTGAGGGAATCTAGAAGAGGCTTCGGCATAACTTATATTTTCCTCAGACATAATACTTTTTGTAGATTTTTGCCTGTTATGCTCAGGACATCTTCTGTCGGTAGCGGGGTGGTTACCGCCGGAACATAAAAAGCAAGAAATACCTGTATCAGCAACAGTACAGGAATCACCGGCATGGGATTATGCACACTTATAACATCGGGGCTTTGATCGGCATTGCTTGGCAATGTGGCCGAATCGACAGCAATTCATGTACTGTATTGTTGGAAGCTGGTAAACAGGAACAGGAAGCGATGCATTAAAACAAAAATCTTTATCGGGAAGGACCTGACCCAAAAAAGTTAGAACCACAGTGTTTGATGGAGCCCACACAGGAACATTGTCAGTTGTAATTTTTGTATTGAGACGTCTAGCTCTCACCACTTCTCCAGCAGTAAAGGATATACCCCCAACTAATTCCTCCAACGTCCAATCGGTGGGAATATCTCTCACCACTTCCATACGAAATATGCTGTAGCTCGGGATGTAGGTTACATAATTAAATGTACACATACATAACTAAACTGACCGGCACGTTGTGCATAAGCTGCCAACATCGCACATGTTGCTCAATGCGGCCGAACTTTTTAAGCGTGACATGTTGTGTTGCGTGTTAAATATGAAAGACTCCAGTCTGATTTTACTCCGACACAACTGATTTCACTCCATACCGACTTTACTCTTAATCTAAAATGACTTCACTTCAACTCCAAACCGACTTCAATCTGACTCCCTCCGATATCACGGTGACTCCCCTCAACTACATTCCAACTCCAGCTCTAAACAACTACTCCGATTCCAAACCGACTTCACTCCAACCCTAAACCAACTTCACTCCGACTTCAAACCGACTTCACTCCAATGGTAAATTAACTTCACTCCGACTCCAAAACGAATCCATTTCAACGCATTCCGACTTTAAACGGACTCCATACCCCTACGATTCCACTCTTACCCAGCTGCCGTACACTCGAGTGTCGGAGTCCAAGTGAAGTCGGTTTGGAATTGCAGTGAAATCGGTGGATGTGCGAACTGGGAACCAAGGTGTACCCATCTTGCACTCGGAAAGAACGCATCGTGCCGCTGCCCCGGTCATCTTTCGCAAGGGTGGCCCGGAGTCCTTGTTCGCATCATAGTGATGACACTCCCTAATGATCCAAAACAGATCATCAAAAAAGCGCTAAACTGATGCCTTAGTCGAGCGCACAGGCGACGCTAAGTCACGTATTGCATGGGCCAAGTGGCGTGAGGTAACTAGGTTCATTTGTTTCCCCAAAATGCCGGTTAGGTAAAAGAGGCAGATCTATAAAACCCATAATTAGACCGGTCCGCTAACACGGCTGCGAAGTATGATCATTGCTAGAGCAACACAACCAGATGAATATGCGGTGGATATGTGGAGTACCGCTTAAGGATCGCGTGAGTAACTCTCGCATCCGGGGCAGCCTTCATGTCCGTGCCATCGCGGTTAATACCGGAGAGTTCCTCCGCTGGTGTGGTCGTGTTCTGCGGTGATCGCCAGGCTGCATCTGACCATGTCGCCTTTACTGAGCCCGGTGAGAGGGGTAGACAGAGCGAGTGCTGAATTGGCATCGTGGAGGATGACATGCGTACCAATCGTCTCATACCATGGGTACTTAAGACCGTGAGATGTGAAAAAGTAAAAACCGGAAAAATGAATGCGACCGGGACTAACGCAAAGTCTTGACTGTCAGTCATCCCACTGACAGCACAAATTCTACAGAGAGCTCTGGGTACCCTACTCACCGCTGGGAACACAACACGAATTCCTGGACACACCGCTTACCATTTCCTCGAGTATCGGGATCCTTGGTGTCGATATCTCCAGTGACATCCAATACCGAAGTCATTTGCAGGACAAGGTTAAGTTGGCATCAAGAAAACTCGGAGTGCTTAACAGGGCGAAGCAGTACTTAACTGCGGGGCAGCAACTCCTTCTTTATAAAGCACAGGTCCGGCCTCACATGGAGTACTGCTGTCACCTTTTTGCTGGAGCACCTGCATACCAGCTTGACCCCTTCGATTCAGTGCAAAGACGGGCATTGAGGCTGGTTGACAATCCCATACTCACAGGTAGTGTGGAACCTCTTAGCCTTAGGAGGGATTTTGCCTTACTGTGTGTGTTCTACCGCCTATACAATGGTTTGTGCTCAGATGAATTGTTTGACATGATGCCCGTAGCTACATTCTATCATCGCACCTCTCGCCATAGACAGGGAATTCATCCTCACACATTGCGACCTGAGACGGTGCGCACTGTGCGGTATGAAAGAAACTTCATCCCACGCACACTCAAGCTGTGGAATGACCTCCCTGCTGCGGTTTTCTCAAGCACCTACAATATGGGGTTCTTCAAGAGGGGCATCAGAAGGTTTCTTCATGGTCGGCAGCGCGAGTGTAACACCCCTGGTGTTGCATACGTCCATAGGCCACGGTAACCGCTTCCCATCAGGTGGGCCGTGTGCTTGTCTGCCAACTAAGTGGTATAAAAAAAAAATATTACCGCGGCATTCTGTAGGGCGGAGGTACTTCCCCAGTCGGAATGCTCAATCGGGCGGAAATACCACCGTGTCCTACCTCCTAATTAACAACGCTGAGATGATGATGATCCCTACTTACTAGTTTATTTCCGCAAACACGTAAGTTAATACAAAAAATTGATTTTGAGGAATTCTCTGGCGTATCGCCGGAGTCCAAGGTCAAGTATCCATACCTAGGATATTGAGATTGTCCTGCAGTGGCAGTGGCATGCTCTGAAGAGTGGGAAGGGGAAGGAAAGAAGATACTTTTGCTGTAAACGCACATGCCTGCGTCTTCTTGGCATTGAACTCAACCAGGTTCTCAGAGCCCCATTGAGAAATGTGATTCAGGATCCCGTCAAGCTCAGTGACAAGAAGCTGCCTTCTCTCTGCGATATTTGCCTGCTTGGCCGCAGGATGTCCATGATAACTCCCATGTAAAGTGCTATCGTCTGCATAACAATGAACATTGCCGGTAGACAGCATGTCGTTGATATGCAGAAGAAAGAGAGTGGGTGATAAGACGGACCCCTGGGGCACGCCAGAATTTACCTGCAGAAACTCCGAAGCTCGTCCGTCACAATGGACGCGAATACGGTGCCCCTGCAGGAAGCTAGCAACCCAGTTACACAGCCTAGAAGGCAGACCAAAGGCAGGTAGCTTGGAAAGAAGCGATTTGTGCCAGACTCTATCGAAAGCTTTGGCGATGTCAAGACTAATTGCCAGTGACTCGCCGTGCTTGTCCATAGCCTCACCCCAAAGATGGGTAACGTATGCTAGAAGATCACCCGTTGACCGTTTCCGTCTCAAGCCATATTGCCGGTCATTAATTAAGGAGTGATCCTCTAGGTGCCGCATAAGCTGTTTGTTAATTATGTGCTCGAACACTTTGCACAGCACTGAGGTAACGGCTATGGGTCGATAGTTGGCTGGCTCCGAGCGATCCCCCTTCTTGGGAATCGGCTGAACATTCGCCTCTTTCCAAGGCAAAGACACTGTACCCGAACTGTAGGATAGCCGGTACAGGCGCGTAAGCATTGGAGACAACGCTGGAATACCATCCGGACCACTGGCTTTCCGGACATCGAGTGATTGCAGCACTGCACGGACATCGCGTTGCCTGATATGGATATCAGGCATCGCGTGGTTACTGTCGGGTAGTGTTGGTGGCTGCGTACTACAATCATCGATTCGGGAGTTGGCCGCAAAGAGATTAGCCAGCAGATTTGCCTTCTCTTGCGGCTCATGGGCCAGGGATCCATCAGGGTTACGCAGCGGAGGCAGCGAAGGCTGACAGAAGTTGGCTTGCACGGCTTTAGCCAGTCGCCAGTAGCCACGGCTTCCCGTGGTATGCATCACTAGCTCTTGACCAAGCCGCGCTATGCGCAGGGCATCCGCTCTGACGTAGGCCCTTCTACAGACCTTTGTGGCTTTGTTGTACGCCGCCTTGAAGTGGCCCAGATTGGGATGGCGCGTGCCGCACGCCCTTACCCAAGCGCGGTACGCAGACTGTTTTTGTTCAACAGCTTCCGCGCACTCGCGCCCGAACCAAGGGCGCACCCCGCGGTATCCGGTGATATCGGTGTATGAGATATAGTATTCCATACCCAGACCGATCTCACCGGCGACAGCAGTAGCACAATCCGATGGGTTCTTACCTTCAAAGCAGCGCTCAACCCAAGGGATGGACGCAAAATAGTCACGAAGTTCATCCCAGTCCGCTGACGAGTAGTGCCAGAGACGCCGCTTCCCCTGCACGGATCGTGGGGGCGCTATAATAGGCACCGTGGAACAGACCAGGCAGTGGTCGGAGTTGCCTAAAGCGGCTCGCACCGATACACTGTACCGGTCCGGATCACTCGTCAGCAGAAGGTCTAGCAGAGAAGGTGCTAGGCCCGACCTTCTTGGTATCCTAGTGACCTCGTGCACCAATTGGGTCAGGCCGTGCGCCAGAGCAAATGCGTGGGCGGCTCTTTCCGCATGGTCTGTTTTGGAGGAGCCCAACCAGATCTCGTGGTGGGCGTTAAAATCCCCCAATCGCATCATCTGCCGCCTGACTCAGATATTCAAAGAGTCGAGTTGTCTCAGCATCTCCTGTATGGGAACGGTAGAGGCACACATAGATCTGACTCGTAGGGCCATGGTCTACGTGTACCCAAAGGATGGAGAAGGATGGGTCCTCTAGGCAGCGCAAACGGCGACAGCAAACATCCGCCCTAACAAACACGCACACCCCGGCTTTTGCACGAAAACTTTCCTCAAGAACATAGCCAGGGTAGAGCAAGTAGGTCGTGTCGTCAGGGCGGTGTATTTGCGTCACCGTTAGAAAAAACATGGCAGGTTTCGCCGTCTCTAGGTGTTGGTGGACGGCGTTGAGGTTTGCATGGAGCCCACAGATATTAGTGGACTCCACCTCAAATAGCAAGCTTTTGGGAGTGTGACGAGCCGCTGTGTTGCCTATTTCTCTAAATTGCGCTGCCATGAGTTTGGGTGGGAGAAGGCGTGAAAAAAGAGGTGATTGCCGCCGCAGCACCGTGTGACAAAGCGTGGGATATTGGTTTTATCTATGAATGTGAGGCATGGCGAGAGCCGATGCGCCGAACGGAAGGGCCCCCGTACCCCCCCGAGTATGGTCGCCGGGCTCCCAAATCCGGTCACCAACCGGCACGACGAACCATATCGGGATTATGCGCGGCCTGGTGAGGCAGCCTCCCAAGGTGGTTAACCCCAGTTGGGCCCCTGTACTATACCGCGGGCGGCCAGCGGCACCACCGTTTCTACAGGTCTCCCTGTTCGGCGCATCGCCACGCGCCATCCCCACTAGACTACGCCAAGACCCACTGGTCCCACTAGTGCTGCGACAACCACCACCTCTGCCCGGCTATGCACTTGCTGACCCCTGAACACAACCCAACCGAGATTGAATTGCTATGGAGGGTTTTTCGCAATAGTGCACGCTGGTACCTACCCGGTCGAAACTTGAGACAAATTTGTGCCACCAAGTTTCTACCAAGTTGAATGGGGTTTTCTTAGCGGTGAATACACATACTTGTGTCTTAGTGGGGTTGAATTGGACTAGGTTTAGTCGTCCCCAATCGGATACTCCAGAGAGAGTAGTCTCAATTTTAGACACAAGTTGTTCGCGACTCTTCTCCGCCTCGGACTGAGGGATATTTGCACGGCCCGTGTAACACGTGTCTCCGGTACTGTCGTCCGCATAACAATGAATGGAGTCATCAGACAGCATGTCATTGATATGCAGCAGAAACAGCGTCGGAGACAACACGGAGCCTTGTGGGACACCAGCGTTTATGTTCATGCGGTCCGAGCAGCTGCCGTCGACGACGGCTTGGATGCTTCTGTTGGACAAAAAACTGGAGATCCATTCGCACAGTCCCTCGGGGAGTCCATAATATGGCAACTTCGCAAGAAGACCCTTGCCAGACCCGATCGAAGGCCTTCGCTATATCGAGGCTGACCGCTAGTTTCCACCCCGACTCTCGATGGCCTGCGCCCAGAGGCGGCGTTAAGCGTGGGCGACGTGGGCCACCGCCTACGGCCTCGCGGTACAAGGGGCCTCGCGACTCAAAAATGTTTAAAGCGAGAATAAAATAAAAAAAATATAAATCAATTTTGTTGTGAAACATGTTTTCTTAGTCTGGCAACATTTGCCGCCGACCAGAGTGCGGGGAATCCCCGGTTTATTTGTTTACTTTCTTTACTAGGAAGTCAACCAATCAAATCAAAGTACGCAACGCAGTCGCTAGGCGCATAACAATAGAAACGTATAATTGTGTTATTCAATATTGTTTATTTTTATGACTGTACGTATCTATTTTGATAAGAATAGTGTGTTCAATGTTTTAATAATATTTAGTGAATAAATAGATAGTGTTTAGGTATATTGATTGCTCCTGTAAACTGACCCAAAATTTTAAAACAGTGACTTTTTTAATTGTTTTTTTGTTTTCTTTAATTTATTTGCTATTTTCAAGATCAAGCAAGCGCTGGGATTTTATAAAAGGAAAATTAAAACTTACTATAAAACCTTTATCAGACACAAGATGGGAAAGTAGAGTCGAAGCAGTAAAGGCCGTATTTATTGCAATTTGATGAAGTGATTGAATGCATAAAAAACTTAAAAAATCAAACGGAGGAATCAGACACTCTCAGTGATTGCGATTCAATACTAAATGAAATGTTAAGTTTAGAATTTATCGTATCTTTACATGTGTGGTATGAGATATTATTGCGTGTTAATATAATAAGTAAATTATGGCAATCAGTACAAATTCATTTAAGCATTGCTCTTGAACATTTACACACATTTAGTGAATGGATAAAAGAGTATCAGGAAACTGGATTTGAGAAATCCCTGTCTGATGTTCGGAAATTTACTGAGAAAAGCTGTTATGACCTGCCAAAAGAGTTTAAGAATAAAAGAGTAGCCAAAAAGAAAAGGATGTTCGATTATGAAAGCAGCGATGAACCTATACAGTCTCCCAAAATCCGGTATCAAACAGATTTTTTTTACGCCATGATTGATTCTATAATAACCAATATGGAATTAAGATTTACGTCTTTAAATCAACATTTTGAAGACTTTGGTTTTCTCTATGATTTAAGCGCGCTAAAAAATATGCCACAGGAGCAAATATTAAAACACTGTAACGATTTACATAACGTCCTGCGTGTGGGTGAGAGCAGTGACTTCCAACCATTTGAATTATATGAAGAATTAAATACAATGATCCCGAATTTACCCAACTTCATTAAAGACGTGAAACAGCTGCTGTCATACATAACAGAAAATAGCTTGAAAGAAATTTACCCAAATATTTATATTGTCATCCGAATTTTATTAACAATTCCGGTAAGTACAGCCTCTGCTGAAAGAAGTTTTTCAAAATTAAAATTAATAAAAAATTATTTGAGAAACACAATGAGCCAAGAAAGACTTTCAGCTTTGGCTGTTTTATCAATTGAATCAGATTTGGCATCTAGGCTGAATTACGATACCATAATTAAGGAATTTAGTAACGTTAAAAGCAGGAAATTTCTGTTCCTTTAATAAAGAAATCTAATGTTTTTTAAGATACACTTTAAGAAATATATATCTCCACCTTTATATTAACGATTTGTAATTTTTCATTTAATACTTATTAATCTAATTTGTATTTTTATGAATAAAAACTTGGCAGTGTTAATTGTTTTGTTTGTTTTTATTATTTTATAAAATCCGTCTTCAGGTCGCCATAGAACAGGGCCTCGCGAAATCTGTCTTGCCCACATCAAATTTAGTTGTTGCCCCGCCACTGCCTGCGCCCACCGGTTTGTGAGATACACAAGAAGGTCACCGGTAGAGCGACGGTGGCGAAAGCCGTACTGTCGATCGCTCAGTAGATCGTTTCCCTCAAGGTATCTCAGGAGCTGTGTATTAATAACACGCTCCATTACCTTCGAGAGTAGGCAGGTGATAGCGACACACGAATTTCCAACGCAAATTTGACTTTGCCAGAAGTTGTCGACATAATAAAATCGACATTGGTTGCCATATCCGAAAAATAGAATAGAATCAACGAAATAAGACGTTTCTTAAATGTCTTGTAACCAACCCAAAATTGTCCATTATAAAACGTTTTTTTTTTAATTTCTTGAGTTTCTTGTAATCATGTAATAATAATAAAACTCTTACGTAGTATTGTATTGTAATCTCTTTGTAAAACTCTTTGTTGTTAATGGAGGTTAGGTATTTTATTTGAAACTTATAATTATTATGTACTCAATTATTCTTTACTATCCCATTATAGCTGTGTAGCGAACATAGCTGAACGAATTTATTTTAGAAATGAATTGTGAATTGAGGTTAAACGTTAATCATTATAAAATATCGTAAAATATAGCTTGATACCTGTGACGTTTGTCAGAATGACATGTAATAGGTATGGGACGTCTTTAGTATTTCATCTATATTTATATAGAATGAGTTTATTAAAAAAATACATTTTAACAATATTGAAAGAAAGAAAAAAGGAAATGAAAGATGAATTTGAAGGTATTTAAAAGTTTAATTGTCAAATGGTGTACAGCCGAGATCTACTTCAAAGTCAAATTCTGATTCATCACTGAAGCAGTCCTGTAGATTAATAATTACCCACAGGCGGCGTGCGTTTTAGTCGGTTCGAGTCCGACATAACCTCCTCCACCGGCTCCGGTGGGGAGGTATCCGTGGGGATTTTGCGCACGTAAAAAAAAAAAAAAAAAAACCGCCTATACAATGGTTTGTGCTCAGATGAATTGTTTGACATGATGCCCGTAGCTACATTCTATCATAGCACCTCTCGCCATAGACAGGGAATTCATCCTCACACATTGCGACCTGAGACGGTGCGCACTGTGCGGTATGAAAGAAAATTCATCCCACGCACACTCAAGCTGTGGAATGACCTCCCTGCTGCGGTTTTCTCAAGCACCTACAATATGGGGTTCTTCAAGAGGGGCATCAGAAGGTTTCTTCATGGTCGGCAGCGCGAGTGTAACACCCCTGGTGTTGCATACGTCCATAGGCCACGGTAACCGCTTCCCATCAGGTGGGCCGTGTGCTTGTCTGCCAACTAAGTGGTATAAAAAAAAATATTACCGCGGCATTCTGTCTGTAGGGCGGAGGTACTTCCCCAGTCGGAATGCTCAATTGGGCGGAAATACCACCGTGTCCTACCTCCTAATTAACAACGCTGAGATGATGATGATCCCTACTTACTAGTTTATTTCCGCAAACACATAAGTTAATATTAAAAATTTATTTTGAGGAATTCTCTGGCGTATCGCCGGAGTCCAAGGTCAAGTACTAATAAAAATTATATGGAACTACCTGTGAGCTATACCGAATCCAAAGCCAAAAGAATTAATAAAATCGGTTCATATAAAACTGAAATATTGAAGAACATAGAGAAGAAGTCGGTTAAAATATACATGTCGAAATATACATAAATTCTTATAAAATTTAAACTACAGGTCCAAACTAGGTATATAAAAAATTTATGAACCAAATGGCGGTGAAGAATAAAAATAGTACCGCACCGACTCAAGATCAACGTCAAGAAATAACACACAAAAAAGCTTATATTTTCGGAGGACAAGAGTATTCGGGAATTACTGAACATTTAACTAAGTCTAGGGCTCATACTCATTACTCGATATATCAAATCACATCTTTTCTCAAACCATACGCCAGTACAGCAAACATTTTAAATAGCTGTAAGCTTTTTGATATAAAGAAAGAGGACAGAATTATATTATTTATAGGTCAAAATGATTCAAATCCTTTTGAGATTGAAGCTGAACTATGTGCATTTCTCTGGCTTGTTTTTCCAAAAGTTAAAATCATTCAAGTCACAGTATTGTGACATACTAATATGGAATACTTTGGTAGGCAATTATCTGTGTTGATACACGATCTGAGAACAAACTAAACCTAAAGAAATTAATAGGGACAGAATAGAAGACCCTGGGCTCCAAAGTGCGAACTTAGGTTTGAATGCAACTGGGATTAGCACTCAGATGGAGAAGACGTCATTTTTATTATTGTAAGTTAGGAAAGATACACGACGTAGATAGTCTTTAACATACCTCTATTAATAGATCTCAACCAGAGAAGACTCTGAAATAATGCTAGATTTACTGAAAACAGTCTTTTTTCGTATAGGTTAGGTATGTATACAATGATATTACATAAAAAAGAGGCAGATATGTTACTAGAGCGCGCCTGGTGAAGACGTGAAAACGTCCCAATTGGGACGTATCGCATTCAGTGCATGTCTTGCAAACGCCGAGTTGTCACGTATGTAAGCGCTTAATAAAATTGCAACAAAATGCCATCGTGTGCTTTTAAAAAATGTACAAATTACGACACTAAGATTAATAAAACACAAGGGATCTCCTATCACATGTAAATACATAAAATATTACCGATTTATTAGTGTTTTCTAATAAAATTAGTTTAATAATATTCTTAAAATAATGGCGGCAGAAAAACGAGACAAAAATATTTTTGACATGAGTACGACAAGGACACAATAACACTGCCCGCATAGATTATCAGTACAGTTGGGACATTTTCACTTTACTGCCTACTAAAGTAATAATTGACCTGCTGTTCAGTTTCATTTGTTATTTAAAAGTTTGTAATCACCAGTATTAATCACCATCACCAGCATTAAGGTATATCGCGACATATCGATTAAGTCAGGACCATATTGAAATTATTTTTGGTATCATTCGACGCCAAGGTGGTTACAACAACAATCCGAACACCATTCAATTTAAAGGATTGTACAAAAAAAAATTCAATCATTTAGAGTTACGTAGTGCTTTTAGTGGCAATTGTATTCCTTTCGAAAATATGCCTGTACTTACGTGCTCATCATCAGGAATCATAAATATTAATTCGTCGTCACGACTTCCTGTTTTACACGAAACTGATAATATTGTAGATGTCCTTACATCCAGTGATAAAAATTCGGAAAACAATACTAATATTCTTACTGGAATGCTTAGTAACGAAAGTTCTTCAGAATCGACTAAACAAATATTTCTGGTTGGATTGCATGAAAATTAGCAAAAACTTTAAAATGTGAAACCTGTGTTGATACCTTGTACACTAATGAAAAATTGTGGTTCCACAAATTAATTACAATTAGAGATATGGGAGGTTTATGCTATTCATCAGAAGATTTGTTTTCCGTTTGCTAACAGTCAGAAAGTGTTATTAAATCTCATTTGAATGAAAAAGGAGTTCATTTTGTAAATAATGAAGATGTTGATAAGATAAAGTATCGAATTTTAAAAAAGTTTTTAAGCTCCAACATATTTCACTCACTTTTAGACCATTCAAAGCAACAAGCACCGTCTTTTAATCATCGCATAAATTTAATTAAAACATTAATTGACAAATATACTGCTGTTCGGCTTCGTTCTGCTCATAAAAATAATCCCGAAATAAAAAAACTTTCTAAGAGGCAGAAAAGAAATAAATTAAATTTATTCGAAGGCGTTTAATTTTTTCTTAATTATCGTTTTGTTTCTTAATTATCATTTTGAATTTTATATTATCATTTTCCGAAATAAATAAATACGTAAGTATATTTTTTTCATCGAATTTTATTTCTTACCTACCAACGAAATACCCCTTCTGTTCAACAAAACTAATCTATGCTTCGAAGCTATACTAGAAGCGCAATCGTCCGAGTTATAGATATCTTTTTTACTCACGCGCTTATCCCATCTTTCGCACTATTTTAAGCTAATTGTCAACTGTTGTGCACTGTATAGGTATGTTTAGTCTGCTGGATCAGATTTGACGATTCAGTTCAGTTACTATGAACGTAACATATCTTGTATATAATATCATTGTATGTATAGCATATATTTTCCAAATTCTTAGATATCTCACCGAACATCAAAAATCCTTTGTATGTTTAAGTGACACCTGATGTCAAAATCTAAAAAAAAATTACCTCAACATTTATATTTGGCTATATTCATAAACCTAGTAAAATAGGTTGTATAGCAATATCAAGAAATAACCAAATAATATGGAAGCAAACATCAGCGAGTCTAAAAAGGCCACGTTGAGCGATTCTACTTAAAACTAATAACTTTATGAATTTCCAATAATTCTAATAGATTTCTATAAAATTCGTTAAATGATTACTCATTTGAGCCGAATTACAATAATTCAAGTACTAAGCAGATTCTAATTTCATGTAAATATCGCCGCAAGGCAATATTATCCTAATATGATTCCAATAAAGCGACCTTTTTAGACCTGGAGGCCACCGGTGTGATAGTAGGGGTGACAGCATCACTACAGGGCCGCTCCCACTTCGGCTGGAATTTACCGTAAGCGGCAGCGGTCCCCTGCGAGATTGATTCCCTTGATTTGATTGATTGAGATTGCCATTGATTGATCCCCTGTCGCCATTGCCGCATCGTGTCCGTTGTCCAGGAAGCGACACAAGGATGTTCCGGATTCCGGACCAAGCACCTTTGTGTAGCTACTATGATGCCGACTACTATATACTGAATCAAAAATACCTACTTACTTTCATGCCACTTTCCTTATAGAATTAGACTTTTTTTTGTTTCTTTTTTTACGTGCGCAAAATCCCCACGGATACCTCCCCACCGGAGCCGGTGGAGGAGGTTATGTCGGTCTCGAACCGACTAAAACGCAAGCCGCCTGTGGCTCGTTTTGGTTGCCGAAGGTGAGGTTGACAGGCATATCCCTCGCATCCCGGCCGACTCAGGGCCATTTCTCACGATCTGGCCCTCTTCTCGGGTGTGGGGACTACAGAGTCCCCAACTCGTCCCCGGAAACGGGAAGGCACGCCAGGCGCGCCACCGCCGCGGCCTGCCTCTGCCAGGGTGACAGGCGGCTCCAACTGTCACCCCCAGGCCTGCGCTCATGGGGGGCGGAGGTCGTTCATCGAACTCCGACGCCCGAGTTGCCTTAGTACGCGGGCAGCTTGGCTTGCGATCCTTCGTCGCATCCGCTGCCGCTCCCGCCCCGCCTCCTCCTTCACGAGCATTACTTGCTCGCAGAAGGAGGCGCCGGCTGCCCACGCATCCGCGCAGCGGACCATCGCCGCGAGCAAGGTGGAGAGTGTGAGAACTCTCACTCCCAGGGCCACCACAAGCTCCCGTCTCGGCGTCTCCCACGCCGGACACTCGGTGAGCGTGTGCGGCCCTGAGTCCTCGCTCGCGTCGCAGTGATGGCACTCGGACGTTGGCTCTTTCTTCATCCGACGCAGATACTTCCCGAAGCACCCGTGCTCGGTGATCATCTGCGTCAGACGGTACGAGAGGCTGCCGTGTGGCCTCTCTAGCCACTTCCCCATGATGGGTCTTACCGCCGCACATACGGGTATTTGACACTAAAAAGTGGCCAAAACTATTTTTTTGTTATTTTGTAACAATTCAGTGTCACATTGATTTTTCCGCTCATTAATACACATTGTAGTATGACCTAATCATTTCTATGCCCTTTTCTCTCCTTTTCTACTATTAATATGAAGTGCAAACATTTTAAAATGGGATGAAAATACAAAAAAAAAAAAATTATTTATTTATCATTTATTTAAAAAACAATACGTAGATACTATGGTTTATTACTAGCCGGTATGTACTACTAATATTCATCAGCCTCGCTTTCGTTAATTTCATCAGTACTCGCAGATGAACACGAGTGCTCATCTGCTCTAAGAAAAGCCAGAGCTTCTAATGAGAACGGTTTCCGCTTCTTTTTTATTAGCATTCTGCTGCTACAACTAAGGTAGACATCTGAGGTCAGAAGAAGGCGATTCATCACATCTTGCATGCAGTCCTTTCTCGAAAATTTTCTTGCAAAATTCTGTCTGTATAGGCGGAAATGCTTATTACGCGACTCGGCCGCCTCTTCTGATAATTGGCCAATCGGTAGAAGAGCATGCTCAATGACCAAAGCCCCATGACATAAAATTTTATGCAGAGTGGGCGTCATGGGGTGCCAGTTATATAAATGAACATATAGTTCCGCTGTGGATCGAAGATACACAGAAAACATTTCTGTGTCAATTGGGAACCCACTTGCTAGAACTTCTAAAATCACTTTCAACTTCTTGAGTAACTCTATATCTATGCCTGTGATTCTTGCAGTGGTTTCTGGATCAGCAAAAAACCTTCTTGATGTATTACCATCATTGGTATTACCGAATCCAGCTTTCGGCACGTCTACAAGCAAGCCCATTTGATCCCGAAATGCGTTTTGAATCTCCTTTTTCTTCTCAGCTGAAATCTTCTTTTCTTCGGTGTTTAATCTCCATTTTTTAAGGGGTAGTTTATATGCTATATGGAGACATGTTTCTAGGAAACGAATTCGAGCGTGCAAAATTGAAAGTCCAAATTTTAGTGAATTCGGTTCTATGGCACGTTCTTCAACCGTTTTCAGCATGTTGAACTCTTTGCTAGTCTGCTTGCATATGTAGCACTTCATGGTTGATGTTGTATTAGTGGCAGCATTGCACACTTTGCCATCTACCATTGTTAGAACAAGAGTGTGCGATACTTTTATCACGTTGGCTTCAACTTCCGTAGGATTTATATTTTGTGCCTGGTTTTCAATGTGTTCTATTTCCGATTTAGTTACTTCATTACTTTCATGCACAAACTGGATCCTTATAGGACGGCAGAATCGGGAAGATGAAGGAGCCGGATTTTGCCACCATACCTTTATCGTGCCATTCACATTGCTCGTAAGCCTTAGTGGCACTAATGAGCTTATAAAAACATGGGCATCAGAATCAGACTTGTTTTCAAACATTTGTTTGAATTCTTGTGCTTTCGAGCCATCACATCCCCATTTGCAGATTAGTTCCATGTTCTGCCTCTCAGTGTCAGTTGCTGTCATTAATACTTCCTCCAGATAAAGGCAAAGACGTTGAGTGGTGTGGTCGAGTAGATTTTGCAAACCTACTTCAGCTATCGATTCTGAGACGTGAATATCTTTAGGATAGCATTTATTTTTCTCTTTTTGCAGCAGCGAATAACACGGGTATATGTCTTCTTGACCATTTCTGATTACATTATATTGTTTACGGGTTAGGTCGGCTTCCACATATTTAACTAACGCTTTTGTTACGGTTAGCTTGCTGCTTTTTTTACATTTCTCTACGGAACTAATAATTTTTCGAAATTTGGTGGCTCTTGTCGGAGTCGCTGAAGCCTGTTTAATGAGTTTAGACATATCATTGTTTCCTGCGGCTCTTTCGCACATAACTGCAGCATAAGTCAACTGATCATGAGATATTTCTGACCTCAGGTTTTTTGTTTTGCGCCTCTTGCTTCTTTCACTACATTCCTGGAATATCTTGGAAGGACGGCCGGGTTTATGGTCTCGCCAAACAGGTACAGAGATTGAGTCCTTCAGCCATTGTTCATTATTTTTCCGGAAACGGCATTCTTTGTAGCTTGCTGAGGTCCACTTAAGCTTGTAGTGATGTTTAAAAGACTTTAAACTATGGCGGAGTTCGTTTATTTTATCATCGGGGCATTTGGTCATTTCGATTAGTTTTTGCTCGAGAAAATCCAGTTTTTTATCTAAATTTTTGAAGCCACATTGTTTTATTATGTTAAACATATCTTCTCTTGATATATTCATCGAAGACTCAACACAAGAACCTGCTGACAAAAAGAGAACTAGTGTTTATTTTCTCATCAAAATATCTGTTCTTAAAAGCTCAATATTTTGACGCCAAAAGTTCACTATATAACTATTTTTTCACTTTTTATGTACCTAAGAACACTTGGGCAATAAATATCTTTAATTTGAGACATCAATCATTGAAATCCGTACATTAGTTCAGATGATATGAGATAACAAAGAAAATTACAAACATACATACAAGATACGCGCGAAAACATAACTTTTATTTTAATAGGCAATAAAACAAGGGGGCGGAAAATGGCGGATGGTTTTTCTCTTAATAATTCAAGTAGAAGCTTTACAGAATACACCCATGTAAGAACTATAGCTTAACTCTACTTAACTGATACTTAAATTTACTCAGCAAACTTGTTTTATAGAAATTTTTTTGGCCCGAAAATACTCATGACTGTCTCGTACATTTTATGAATGAAAAGGTGATACTTATAGTTTAGTAATGTATTAAAAACAAAGTACATACCCATATCCGAAGAATCCAGAGAGATTTCTTGGTTTTGTAGAGAACACAACAGTTTCGTAATGCACAGAAAAGTGATTAAGAATAGTTGGCGTCGAGAAAACAAACGTGTAACTAGCACAACAGATGAGTTTCGACTGACATGGAGGGGGTATGGCGCGAGTTAGCGGCGCGCATCAAAACCGGTTTCGCACTGATAGGTGTCCTTTTGTTATTACAATACAAAGGGGACCAGTGTGGTCAATTTTATGAAATGGACTTATGGCCACTTTTTAGAGTCAAATACCCGTACGCGCGCCGCTACTACGGCGCGCCCTGCGCCTAAGTCGTAGCTCCCATTCCGCCACCATTTCCATGTGGAGCCGGGATCTCGCAGCCCGAATTTCTTCGGGCTCGGGATCGTGACCCCGCTCCCGCGCCGCCTTTCGGAACCGGTATAGCGCCGAAAGGGATCTCGCTTCCAGGATCCATGGTGGCGATCCGGCGAGGAGACTCGCCGCATTGAATGATACGTTAAATTTATTATGATGCGAGAATTTGACTTTGACTTTGAGTGGCCACATTTTCTTTACGGCTTTTTATTATAATAGAATAAAACATCGTCCGGGTCACTAGTCCCTTAAACTTGTAGTACACGTATTCCTGTAATTTCATATTAGGCACATTTATTGCGAAACCGGTCAAGTGAAAAATAAAATATAGTGGAAAAAGTACAAAATGTAGTAGGTTCGACCAAACGGCATCAATCAACAGTATTAATAGTATATTTCTTGTTCGGCGATTATTCATCATTAATATTTAAAATACTACATAATCGCACAAACACAATTGACGGGTGACGTGACACACGACCGGTCAATCTCTCGTGTCATCTCGTCCGATCAACAAAGCAAAAGCAACTTTAAGCTAAACGAAATATAGCCTCTTTTATCGAAATATGACTGTGTCTTACTTTGTATTGTTTCTGTAATCATTTATACTGTACAGTATACACGGTACGGTAACGTCGAGACCGAGATGGCTGGAGATGTCAAAAATACGGAAACGTAACCACGTGTTCCCATTACCACTCTCGTGTACGTATACGACTCACGTTTAACAACTCATGGTAGACCTACTGATTATGATTATCGTTTACGGAATGAGATTAGGCAACGTACCCAAGCCCGTACTGAGTCCTTAGTAAACTACATCTCTACAACGCAGGCCATGTTCTCTAGACTGTCTTGCAAAATGCCCAGTGAAGAACAACAGGACATCCTTATGCATAACATAAGACCTGACTACATGAAGGAACTTGCCCTTCATGAAGTCAATGCTATTGATGATCTAAAAAGGTTAGAAAAGCGTTTAGAACTTGCACGTGCTAGGGCTGAGGCGTTCCATGAGCCAGTCTTAGATAAATGTGAGATCTTCTCTGACTTACATTCACAGAAAGTCAAGAGCACACCAAAAGCTACCAAGCAGGTCTCCGCGGTGAACACGCTGGTCTCGCACGAACGCAAATGCTTTCGGTGTGGAGGCAGCGATCACACGGCTTACAACTGCTCAAAGTCGAGGGAGTTGGTGTGTTTTCGTTGTGGTGCCAAAGGAGTAAAGACACCTGACTGCCCCCAATGCACGACGAAGTCAAAAAACGCGTAGGCCAGGGCCTTATTAATAAATCGTCAGGCATGTCTGATCCGAGCTCAGTGTCTGATTCTTACTCTGATAAGGTCCTGTTTACGAAACGGGATAACGATGTTAGACCATACTTAGTTGTTAGGATTTTAAATTTAAATGTATTAGGTCTTCTTGATTCTGGTGCCTCCTGCTCTGTGTTAGGAAAGGGTGCGCACCGTAACTTCTTAGATTTAGGGTTTGAACTGGAAAGTGTCAACCCAAACTTCAGTATCACAACTTTGTTTTTTTTTTTTTTTTTTATATAGGACACGTCAATTGGACTTCGCCTTGCCTGATGGTAAGCTGAAGGCAAAATCCCAGAAAAGAGGGTCACCATTACTTACACATACCGTGTGACAATGGTGACACTCAGCTTGACGGCCTTATCATATGCTTTTTCACGCCCCGCTTAAAGGACCCGGGACTGTAGGAAGAAGGAAACACGTGAGCTGGTAATGAATTCCAGGCCTTAATGGTGCGACAGAGGAAAGAGTCTCCGAACCGCTTGGTTCTTGATCGGATGTTTTGCACCGTGTGCGGATGACATCTAAGACCTGCACGCGTTGTCCTGTGTAGGAAAGGGGAGGGTGGGACTAATTGGAAGAGCTCATCAGAACACTCCCCATGGTACAGACGGTAAAATACAGCCATGGACGCAACATCTCTACGCAGCTGTAAAGGTTCTAGGGTGTTCGTGATCTCGGGATTCCCAATGATGCGGATCGCACGTCGCTGCAACCTATCGAGAGCATCTAGTAAGTACTTTGCTGAACCATCCCAGAGATGCGAGCAGTACTCCACACAGGAGCGAATTTGTGTCTTGTATAGAAGACACCGCTGCTCCGGCGTGAAAAATCGTCTCACTCTGTTCAGGACTCCGAGTTTTCGTGAGGCTGTTTTGATGATGCTTTCGATGTAGTTTTTGTTATTCAGGTTGCAGCGAACATCCATACCTAGGATATTGAGATTGTCCTGCAGCGGCAGTGGCGTGCTCTGAAGAGTGGGGAGGGGAAGGAAAGAAGATACTTTTGCTGTAAACGCACATGCCTGCGTCTTCTTGGCATTGAACTCAACCAGGTTCTCAGAGCCCCTTTGAGAAATGTGATTCAGGACCCCGTCAAGCTCAGCGACAAGAAGCTGCCTTTTCTCTGCGATATCTGACTGCTTGCAGCTACATGCCGCTGGATGTCCATGATAACTCCCATGTAAAGTGCTATCGTCTGCATAACAATGAACATTGCCGGTAGACAGCATGTCGTTGATATGCAGAAGAAAGAGAGTGGGTGATCTGGGGCACGCCAGCATTAACCTGCAGAAACTCCGAAGCTCGTCCGTCACAAAGGACGCGAATACGGCGCCCCTGCAGGAAGCTAGCAACCCAGTTGCACAGCCCAGAAGGCAGACCAAAGGCAGGTAGCTTAGAAAGAAGCGATTTGTGCCAGACTCTATCGAAAGCTTTGGCGATGTCAAGACTAATTGCCAGTGACTCGCCGTGCTTGTCCATAGCCTCACCCCAAAGATGGGTAACGTATGCTAGAAGATCACCCGTTGACCGTTTCGGTCTGAAGCCATATTGCCGGTCATTAATTAAGGAGTGATCCTCTAGGTGCCGCATGAGCTGTTTGTTAATTATGTGCTCGAACACTTTGCACAGCACTGAGGTGACGGCTATGGGTCGATAGTTGGCTGGCTCCGAGCGATCCCCCTTCTTGGGAATCGGCTGAACATTCGCCTCTTTCCAAGGCAAAGGCACTGTACCCGAACTGTAGGATAGCCGGTACAGGCGCGTAAGCATTGGAGACAACTCCGCTGCACATTTTTTCAAAACTACCGCTGGAATACCATCCGGACCACTGGCTTTCCGGACATCGAGTGATTGCAGCACTGCACGGACATCGCGTTGCCTGATACGGATATCAGGCATCGCGTGGTCATTGTCGGGTAGTGTTGGTGGCAGGGTACCACAATCATCGATTCGGGAGTTGGCTGCAAAGAGATTAGCTAGCAGATTTGCCTTCTCTTGCGGCTCATGGGCCAGGGATCCATCAGGGTTACGCAGCGGAGGCAGCGAAGGCTGACAGAAGTTGGCTTGCACGGCTTTAGCCAGTCGCCAGTAGCCACGGCTTCCCGTGGGATGCATCACTAGCTCTTGACCAAGCCGCGCTATGCGCAGGGCATCCGCTCTGACATAGGTCCTTCTACAGACCTTTGTGGCTCTGTTGTACGCCGCCTTGAAGTGGCCCAGATTGGGATGGCGCGTGGCGCGCGCCCCTACCCAAGCGCGGTACGCAGACTGTTTTTGTTCAACAGCTTCCGCGCACTCGCGCCCGAACCAAGGGCGCACCCCGCGGTCACCGGTGATATCAGTGTATGAGATATAGTATTCCATACCCAGACCGATCTCACCGGCGACAGCAGTAGCACAATCCGATGGGTTCTTACCTTCAAAGCAGCGCTCAACCCACGGGATGGACGCAAAATAGTCACGAAGTCCATCCCAGTCCGCTGACGAGTAGTGCCTGAGACGCCGCTTCCCCCGCACTGGTCGTGGAGGCGCCATAATAGGCACCGTGGAACAGACCAGGCAGTGGTCAGAGTTGCCTAACGCGGCTCGCACCGATACACTGTACCGGTCCGGATCACTCGTCAGCAGAAGGTCTAGCAGAGAAGGTGCTTGGCCCGACCTTCTTGGTATCCTAGTGACCTCGTGCACCAATTGGGTCAGGCCGTGCGCCAGAGCAAATGCGTGGGCGGCTCTTCCCGCATGGTCTGTTTTGGAGGAGCCCAACCAGATCTCGTGGTGGGCGTTAAAATCCCCCAAAAATACCATTTCGGCATTCGGAAATCGCTCCTGCGCATCATCTGCCGCCTGACTCAGATATTCAAAGAGTCGAGTTGTCTCAGCATCTCCTGTATGGGAACAGTAGAGGCACACATAGATCTGACTCGTAGGGCCATGGTCTACGTGTACCCAAAGGACGGAGAAGGATGGGTCCTCTAGGCAGCGCAAACGGCGACAGCAAACATCCGCCCTAACAAACACGCACACCCCGGCTTTTGCACGAAAACTTTCCTCAAGAACATAGCCAGGGTAGAGCAAGTAGGTCGTGTCGTCAGGGCGGTGTATTTGCGTCTCCGTTAGAAAAAACATGGCAGGTTTCGCCGTCTCTAGGTGTTGGTGGACGGCGTTGAGGTTTGCATGGAGCCCACAGATGTTAGTGGACTCCACCTCAAATAGCAAGCTTTTGGGAGTGTGACGAGCCGCTGTGTTGCCTTTTTCTGTAAATTGCGCTGCCATGAGTTTGGGTGGGAGAAGGCGTGAAAAAAGAAGTGATTGCCGCCGCAGCACCGTGTGACAAAGCGCGGGATATTGGTTTCATCTATGAATGTGAGGCATGGCGAGAGCCGACGCGCCGAACGGAAGCGCCCCCGTACCCCCCCGAGTATGGTCGCCGGGCTCCCAAATCCGGTCACCAACCGGCACGACGAACCATATCGGGATTATGCGCGGCCTGGTGAGGCAGCCTCCCAAGGTGGTTAACCCCAGTTGGGCCCCTGTACTATACCGCGGGCGGCCAGCGGCACCACCGTTTCTACAGGTCTCCCTGTTCGGCGCATCGCCCCGCGCCATCCCCACTAGACTACGCCAAGACCCACTGGTCCCACTAGTGCTGCGACAACCACCACCTCTGCCCGGCTATGCACATGCTGACCCCTGAACACAATCCAACCGAGATTGAATTGCTATGGAGGGTTTTTCGCAATAGTGCACGGTGGTACCTACCCGGTCGAAACTTGAGACAAATTTGTGCCACCAAGTTTCTACCAGCAGACAGTTCCCATTTGAAATGTCTGGGTTGTATCTCTTTGCCCTTAGAATACAACTCTGTTATCAGAGTAATTAAGTTTTATGTTGTATCAGAAATATCTACCTCAATGATATTTGGAGTCGATTTCTGGCAACAATTCCAATTAAGTAATAAATTAATTTTTCAAAAAATTAATATGAATAATTTTAATGAAAACTGTCCTATTGAATCTTTGTCTCTTCACAGTGGTCTCGAGGATTACAACAACCTGACTGAGAATCAGAGCTGTGTAATGAACGGGATCATTGAAAAATTTGATTATTTAAATACGGATAAGGTGGGCTTAGGTCGAACGACGCTTGTTCATCACGTCATAGACACGGGTGACAGCAAGCCGATCAAACAACGGTATTACCCGCTCTCACCTCTCAAACAGAAGGCCCTGGAGGCGGAGTTGGACCGGATGTTGGAGATGGGAGTGGTGTCTCCATCACAATCTGCGTGGAACTCACCCGTGGTTATGGTGGCAAAGGCGAATGGTGATCTAAGATTGTGCTTGGACTCACGTAAGCTAAATTCGGTCTCGAAAAGCGATGCTTATCCCTTACCGTACATCAATCAAATTTTAGACCATCTGAATAATGCTAAATATTTGTCCTCTATAGATTTAAGTGCAGCATATTGGCAAATCCCGTTCGACTCTTCCCTGTCTGCTGAGAAGACTGCATTCACGGTGCCGAGACGGGGTTTGTTCCAGTATAATGTGATGTGCTTTGGTCTTGTCGGAGCCTCGAGTACGATGCAACGACTGATGGACCGCCTATTCGGTCCCAAGTTCGACAACAGAGTGTTTTGCTTCCAAGATGACATAATCTGTGTGGCCAGCACCTTCGAGGAGCATGTGGATCTCTTAAATGGAATCTATCAGCGACTCAAGGATGCGGGCCTAACGATTATTATGAAGAAATCACACTTTTGCCGAAGCGAACTGAAATACCTTGGTTACTATGTAGATAGGCATGGATTACGAACTGATCCTGGCAAGGTCGAGGTTATCCTCAACTATCCTACTCCTTCTAACTTGAAGGATGTAAAACGTTTCCTAGGTATGGCCGGATGGTATCGTCGTTTCGTTAATAATTTCTCTAAGATTAGTAAACCTCTATGTAAGTTAACAGCTAAAAAAGTTAATTTCGTTTGGACATCTGAAGCTGAGGAGGCTTTTAACCTTCTCAAGTCAGCTTTGGTCTCTGCTCCTATTTTAAAAATGCCGAATTATTCTTTGCCTTCCGCATACTAAGTGACGCGTCAGCTTACTCTGTTGCTGCTGTACTGACCCAAACTCACGATGACGTGGAACACCCCATCGCGTATTGTAGTCGCTCTCTAAATAAGAACGAAGTGAACTACAGCACTACCGCGCGTGAGCTTCTGGCCGTGATTTTTGCGCTGGAACAGTTCAGACAGTATGTGGAAGGACAAAAGTGCACTGTTGTCACTGATCATGCCTCCCTACTGTGGTTTCACAAGCTCAAAAATCCTACAAGATGTTTAGCGTGTTGGAGTATGCGACTCAGTCAGTTTGATTTCGACATAGAACACCGTAAGGGAAAAGATCATGTAGTACCTGACGCTCTGTCTCGCATAAAAATCGATTTCATAAACGCGAGCTCCACTAGTGATCCGTGGTATATTCACACCATGGAGTGCGTGCGTAAGAACCCAAGGCATTACCCTAATTTTGATATCCGTGATAACTATATAGATTTTCTAAAAACAAATATTCTTTGACTTCAGATTTTGATTGGAAGAAGAAGAAGAAAGACAACCTCTTATGCGTGGAAAACGCATAAGAGGTTGTCTTTGAACTACTACTGGCCGAAAATGTATAATAGTGTCAAAGAATACGTGGGTAATTGTGAGGTTTGTTAGCAGTACAAGCCTGTAAACACTTCTCGTCCTGGGTTAATGGGTAGCCCAAAGCGCGTATCTAAACCTTTTGAAGCAATTTCATGTGATCTGCTTGGACCTTTTCCAGTGTCAAGCAATAGAAATATTCATCTTATCGTTGTCTCTGATTATTTTAGCAAATATGTCATGTTGTGTCCTATTAGGGTTGCAACAGGCGCTGCAGTGGCGAGATTCATTGAGAAAAATGTATTTCTAGTCCATGGAGTTTGCAAGACCATTTATATTGATAACGGTCCTCAGTTTGTGAGCAAACAATTTAAAGACCTGTTGAACAAATATAATAAAAAATAAAAATAAAATAAATTTATTTCAGGTAAATTTCCCCCATATACGTAGCGATGTAGGACATAAACAACATGATAATGTACCTAATATATACTATAGCCCCCGATACCATGCTCAGACCAATCAAGCCGAACGAGCAATTTGAAATATCGTTCAAGCCATCTCATGTTATGTGAAAACTCAGCACAAGAAGTGGTATGAACATCTTGTTGAACTGCAGTGCGCTATAAACACTGCAGTAAGCGAAGCCACTCGGTTTTCTCCATATTTCTTGGTGCATGGTAGGGAATTCATAGGTGATGGAGTTCTATATAAGCAATAGGACATTACTTGTCATCCGGACTTAGTCTCCGTCGATGAACCCGCAGCCTTCGGTGCCAAACTGAAAGAAATGCAACGCATTTACGATCAGGTGAGGAAACATTTGATTTCATCTCACCAGCGTAATGAGAAGTATTACAATTTTAGAAAAAGGCATGTCGAGCTTAAGGTTGGTCAAATTGTTTATAAACGTACACATTATTTGTCTAACAAGGCCAAACATTTGACCGCTAAGTTAGCTCCTAAGTTTACGAAGTGTGTAGTAACTTCTAAACGTTCTTCTTTAGTGTATAGGTTGGCTGATTTAGATGGGAAAAAATTGGGCGAATATCACATTAAGGACATTCTGAAGTACTCTGATGAGAAGCAACCTGCGGTATCCTCTCTGCCTAGCGTCAGCGCTATTTCCCTTTCGTAGTACTGGACATTTCTATTTTACTACCGCGGCTCAATGAAGTTATTTTGTTGGTATTAGGATTGAGCGTCCTCGAATGGGACAAACTAGCATGTATGACGTACACCTCATCGAGTATTCGTTCCTCATCAGCACTTTCTCTATAGCAGGGTTGCATATGCAATCATATGACTATAGCAGATAAAGGGAATTTCAATTTTTTCATTAATGATGTTCCTAATTGTTTCCGGCACTCACAGGCTTATCTATATGCGGACGATTTAAAATTCTCAAAAACCATCAGGTCCATTGAAGACGCAAGATTTCTTCAGTCCGAAATAAATAGACTTGTCGAATGGCTCTAACAAAATGCAACTAAACACAGCACATTAAATACACTAGAAATCATAACATTGTTAGCTTTGATTATTACCTACATAAAAAACACAAAAATTGATGAATTAGAGACCTTAGAGTGCTATTTGACACAAAATAACATTTACGCCGCATATAGATAATACTGTATAAAGGGCTTCTAAAATGCTTGGTTTCGTTCTAAGAACATGCAAGAGCTTTCACAAAAATTCGACCAAAATCCTTCTATACAACACTCTTATTAGGAGCATTCTTGAATACTGCAGTGTGGTATGGCGGCCACACTATGCGACACAATCGTTAATATTGGAACGTGTACAAAAGCGTTTTCTCTATCATCTAGCGTTTTCTAATGGCGTGGCAAACAGAATCTGCTCCTATGATCGTAGGCTTAAACATTTTAATATTAATCATCTTTCCAATAGACTGAAATCTAATGATGCAGTATTCGCCTCTAAATGTCTCAACAACAAAATTGACAGCTCCCCTCTACTGGGCCTTTTCAGGTTTCGCGTACCCTCTAGGATACCGCGCAAAACAGTCACACCACTGTGTCTACCCTTAAGACGAACCGTTCTCGGTGCAAATTCTCTCTATGCAAGGTTGAGTAGAATAATGAACTGTTGTAGCCATCTGGTTGACGTCCACTTCGATTCGCATCGCAAACAGAAGTCAATTTATGACTCGCTGCCAGAACTAACTTAGTTTCTTAATTATTATTTTTTTGTTTTCTTTTTTTTAGTATTAAAAGTTACTACCACTGAGTTTGTAACTCGGACAATCACATTGTGTTGCTGTGATAGTATGGAAGCTCTTTTTTTTTTTTAAATGTTGTTTTTGAGTGATGTGTCTACTTATAATTGGTTGTTACATAAGGAATTGTTACCTTACGTACCAAATATTATACTGTTTAAAACATGTACAATGTAAACAACTGTTGGTGGAGTAATAAATAAATAAAAAATAAATTCTTTTCATATTCATTCATGATTGTGCTTGTAGAGTGTTTGACAAGAAAGTCAAAGCTTGCGAGTTGAATTGGCATGTTTGTTTCTGATGTTAAATTGACACTCAATTTTGAACAGACATACATACATATGGACAATAGAGCTTGCCCTATCCTTATATTTGCCGGGATTTCTAAAATCCTCTATTCGTCAAATGTATCACGCCACTTTTTGAGTGAACATATGGTTTCAGGAATAGTGAGTGGTCAACTTCATGGGCTTCTATTTCCTCCATGATTGTTGGTATATCCAAAGGTGTTCTTATAAACTACTGGCTACTGGGGGAGGCTTTGAGTGAGAGGACAGCTGTGCAACACCTCCTATCTCAATTTTATGTACTATGTAGTACTCATATTAAATCAATAAAATACTAGAATCTGAATTTGAATAAGGCACTCGTTGGAGGAGAGTAGGGCTGTGTCGTCAGCACACGTTGCGACAGTAAGTCCTGGGGTTTGTGGCAACTCATACATCAAGTCCGAGTTCCAATTTTGAACAGATTGTTACTGAGAACATTGGTCTGCTGTTAGTGAAAGTGTGTGCTTGTCTTCACAGCAAGTCAAGCAAGAAGTTATGTCTAATGTACGTCTGAGCATGGAGGAAGTGATGCAGAAGGCTGCAGGTGGATCAGACAGTGTCGACGTGAAACAAGAAGATGCTGAAGGTAATAAGGCCGCCATTTGATACACAAATATACAAATATAGATTACCACATTCATGTGATTTCAGGTGCTCCTGTTTCTAAAAAACGTCGACCAACTACGCAAATGAACTATGAAGATACGCCAGCTAACAACCAAACGAGAAGTGACCAAGCAAAGGACAACATTGAAGAACCAAAAGACGAACGACGGACGAACTAATAGCGTTGTAGAACAAAATACAGTTAAGAATAATACGATAGTGGAAACACGCGACGAAAGAGATATCAGATTAAGTAACAATAAACAAAATGTTAGCACATCCGATCATAGTGACGCTCACAAAGAAATGTCGAAAAATAAAATCAGTGCAGACTAAAGTGTTAATAGGAGCAACAAACTTAAACATTTTATATGTGACACTTGTCAGCGATGTTTTAGACATAAACATGATTTAAAAATACATATATATACACACACTGGCGAGAATCCTTATCAGTGTAATATTTGTAAGAAATATTTTAGTTATAAAAGTCATTTAGTTCAGCACCCTTGCGCACACACTGACGAGAAGCCTTATCAGTGTAATGTATGTAAGAAATGTTTCAGTATTAAAGGGAATTTAGATAGTCACACTCGCACACACACTGGCGAGAAGCCTTATCAGTGTAAAGTATGTAAGAAATGTTTCAGAACTAAAAGTAATTTAGATGAGCACACTCGCTGACACACTGGCGAGAAGCCTTATGAGTGTAAAGTATGTAAGAAATGTTTCAATCGCAAAGGGACTTTAGATACTCACACTCGCACACATACTGGCGAGAAGCCTTATGAGTGTAAAGTATGTAAGAAATGTTTCAATCGCAAAGAAAGTTTAGATATTCACATGCGTACACACACTGGCGAGAAGCCTTATGAGTGTAAAGTATGTAAGAAATATTTCAGAACTAAAGGTAATTTAGATATTCACACTCGCACACATACTGGCGAGAAGCCTTATGAGTGTGAGGTGTGTAAAAAATGTTTCAGTGAAAAAAGTAACTTAGTAAGACATTCGTTTAAACACTCACTGAAAACTACAGTCGCTTACTTGTTACGGAACCCTGCGAGTACTTTAGGTGTGCTAGACTTAAGTGTGGCGTGAAATGTGTGTGAAATAATATTTATTCTAATATTTGTTCTGCGCCAATATAAAATTACTGTCGTTGTGGTAGAGCGTGCGACTGCTAAGTCAAAGGACGCGGATTCGATTCCCTCTCAGTGCATATGTTTGAATGATTGAATATTGTTGAGTCACCGGGTGTTGCTGTGTATGTAAATAAGTGCGTGTTCTTTTGTGGTTATATAATTATACTAGCCTTCCGCCCGCGGTGCCGCCCGCGCGGTTGTCGGTTTTTATTTCATTTCACTTAGGTGGCAGACGAGCACGCGGCCTACCTGATTTACAGTGGTTACCGTAGGCTATGGACGTATTCAACACCAGGGGTGTTACACTCGTGCTGCCGACCCTGAAAAACCTTCTAATGCCCCTCTTGAAGAACCCCATACTGTAGGTGCTTGGGAAAACCGCAGCGTGGGATTAAGTTTCTTGCATACCGTACAGTGCGCACCGTCTCAGGTCTCAATGTGTGAGGATGAACTCCCTGCATATGGCGAGTAGTGCGATGATAGAATGTATCTGCGGGCATCATGTCAAACAATTCTTCTGAGCACAGACCATTGTATAGGCGGAAGAACACACCACGAGGCGAAGTCCCTCCTAAGACTGAGAGGTTCCACATCACCTGCGGCTATGGGATTGTCGATCAGTCTCAATGCCAGTCTTTGCACCGAGTCGAAGGGGTCAAGCTGGTATGCAGGCGCTCCAGGAAAAAAGGTAACAGCAGTACTGCATGTGGGGACGGACCTGTGCTTTATAAAGAAAATCCGATTGAGTTCAAACAAACGTAAGATTTGAAGTCTGAACAAGCAAATACAATCGTATCGAAATTTATATTAGCAGCTTTTATTCCATCGCGGACAAGTCGACAAAAATTACAAAACACTAAATTGTGTTCAATATTGTTAAATAAAATAAATAAAAAAATATTTATTGCCAAATAGTATGTAACAATGTTAACAATATTATACTGTGACCCCACACTCGGCGAAGCCTGTCCTGTGGGTGCCACATACATGTTGATGTACACAGACATACATAACCCAAATGTAACATGTGTTGAAAATATAGAAATCTTAGTCTAAGTTTAGTTTTCCTTAAATTTATGAACAATGAGACTGATAAAAATTTAAAAGTGAATTATTAAGTAAGTATGTCAAGTCAAAAAAAATTCCAAATTACAAAATGTCAAGATACAGATTAAATTGAATAATAAAATATAAAAATAATGATAAACTGCAATATTTATTTATATATGTCCATGCATGTAGGTACGTTAATTCGCCTCTGCCAAACCTCCGGGGATAAAGGCGTGATTATGTATGTGTATCACTTGTATCAGGTAGTCGTCAAATCATGTAGTACCGTACCTAAGGTGACACGCCGGTGGGAGGTTTTCATTTCAAGTCCTTTGAGTAAAAAGATTACACATTTTTTTATTCACTATTGTGACGACACTTATATTTTTAGTACAAACATACATACATACATATAATCACGCCTTTATCCCGGTAGGATTAGGCGGTGGTGAATTAACACCCACATTTCACCATTAATTGTATTCGGTCCCACGTAATACGGGTGAGCCAATAGCAGTATTCCAGGCACTATTGTTGAGTCGAACCATGCATCTGTGGTTGATTCTGGACTGTAAATATCTGTCTGATGTTAAACAGCCCTTTTTTTTTACGTGCGCAATATCCCCACGGATACCTCCCCACCGGAGCCGGTGGAGGAGGTTATGTCGGACTCGAACTGACCAAAACTGTGGGTCGTTTTGGTTGCCGAAGGTGAGGTTGACAGGCATATCCCTCGCACCCCGGCCGACTCAGGGCCATCTCTCACGATCTGGCCCTCTTCTCGGGTGTGGGGACTACAGAGTCCCCAACTCGTCCCCGGAAACGGGGAGGCGCGCCACGCGCGCCACCGCCGCGGCCTGCTTCTGTCAGGGTGACAGGCAGCTTCACCTGTCACCCCCAGGCCGGCGCTCATGGGGGGCGGAGGTCGTTCATCGACCTCCGACGCCCGAGTTGCCTTCGTACGCGGGCAGCTTGTCTTGCGATCCTTCTGTTACGTGCACGGGGTACAAATAAATGCCGTTTACTCAACGAAGAGATTTATTAGCTCACCACAAACTAGACAATTTAATCACTAGTACACACAGTACTCTTCAACAGTTCCAGTCGCTCAGTAGTTACCGGGTCCGGTGGGGAGGTATCCGTGGGGATTTTGCGCACGTAAAAAAAATAAAAAAAAAAAAAAAAAAAAAGTAGTTAACAGTGGTCCACAGTCGTTGCTCAGGTCGCAGGTAGAATCTTCTTCGGTCGCTTAAGTTCGCTGTGTTCGTTATCGATCTCAAAGACTGAATGAGTCGTGTTGCTATGCGAGCATGTTTTTATACCTCTCAATTAGGAGGATCGAATTATCGAGAAAGTTCGCGAGCGATAAAAACCTATTCTTTTGATCTTGCCTCCGTCGCTGACCTTCGAGTAATTGTTTGTTAAACAGTTTTATTTTTGACGTGACAACTATTATATATATATAAATAAATTGGTTTGCCGGGTGACACTTCAAGAAACTGCGTTACGCTCCGCTCACGTTATGCGCTCACAATGAGAGCGAGTGAGAGGCACGCGTCCCTTCCACTCGGGCATGGTTAGCCCGCCTAAGAGCGAGAGAGACAGACATAAAAAGTGAAAGGCACGCGTCACTTCCACTCGAGCACAGTTAGCCCGCCTAAGAGCGAGAGAGACAGAGCGAGAGAGAGAGAGTGAGAGAGATAGGCATACACACCGGTTCATGTCTTGCGCTTCTATTTCGCTTAGGCGCCTGCATACAAGTTTACACGTTGCCAGTTAATTGTAAAACGATTGTGTAGTGATATTTCATCCTTCTTCCTACTATACGAATGAATATTCACATTAAAATTATTTTACCACTCAAAGTCGTTGTCACGTAAAACTTTCGCCCGTATACCGACTTTACAGGCAACCAATTTTTTATTCAAAAGGAGTGTGTAGGTACTCGTAGGTACGTTGTGACTTTCTGTTGACGGTTCTAGATTTTTCTATGCCATTCGGTAGAGTACCTCGTCACTAACAATGCGTTTTTATTTCTTGAAGATTCGATTATTAGTTTTCGAGATATCGACGGCTGTCGTAACACTTCTTCGCTCCCGCTGCCGCTCCCGCCCCGCCTTCTCCTTCACGAGCATTACTTGCTCGCAGAAGGAGGCGCCGGCCGCCCACGCATCCGCGCAGCGAACCATCGCCGCGAGCAAGGTGGAGAGCGTGAGAACCCTCACTCCCAGGGCCGCCACAAGCTCCCGCCTCGGCGTCTCCCACGCCGGACACTCGGTGAGCGTGTGCGGACCTGAGTCCTCGCTCGCGTCGCAGTGATGGCACTCGGACGTTGGCTCTTTCTGCATCCGACGCAGATACTTTCCGAAGCATCCGTGCTCGGTGATCATCTGCGTCAGACGGTACGAGAGGCTGCCGTGTGGCCTCTCTAGCCACTCCCCCATGATGGGTCTTACCGCCGTTACTATGGCGTGCCCTGCGCCTGGTCGCCCAAGTCGTATCTCCCATTCCGCCACCATTTCCCCGTGGAGCCGGGATCTCACTTCGGGCTCGGGATCGTGACCCCGCTCCCGCGCCGCCTTTCGGAACCGGTGTAGCGCCGAAAGGCATCTCGCTTCCAGGATCCATGGTGGCGATCCGGCGAGGAGACTCACCGCGTTGAATGATATCGTGCGGTACCCCCTTATGATGCGGCACGCCAACTTCCGCTGCGGACGCTGCAGCACGAGCATGTGCCGATCATTCAGGGTGTCCGCCCACACGGGACACCCGTACAGGGCCATGGACCGCACGACACCCGCGTAGAGTCTCTTGCAGGAGTCCTCCGGGCCCCTCAGGTTGGGCAGTAGCCGCGCCAGAGCGTTGGCTGTGCCCACCATTTTGGGGCCCAGACTTCGGAAGTGCTTCCCGAAGTCCCACCGGCCGTCGAGCACGAGCCCCAGATATTTCATCTGGGGCTTGATGCCGATGAGACTGCCTCCCACTGTGAGACTGGAACCAGGTGGTGGCGTGCGCCGAGGTCCATGAAAGAACATGGCCTCGGATTTATGCAAAGCCACCTCAAGGCCCAGCCGCCGGATCCGTTCCACGACTTGAGCAACCGCGGTCGTGGCCCTCAGGATCGCTTCGCGGTATGTAGCCCCGCTCGCCGTCACTAGCGCGTCGTCCGCATAGCACGTGACGGCGGCGCCGTCCGCAAGGTCACCGCGAAGCACCCAGTCGTATCCAATGTTCCACAGTAGCGGCCCAAGAACCGATCCCTGTGGAACACCGCACGACATCTCACGCCGACCGACGCCGGTCGCACTTGGGTAGATGACGGCTCTCTCCGTCAGGTACGCCCCTACTATGCGGCGGAGGTAGAGAGGCACACCGTGGTACACGAGTGCCTCCCTGATGCAACTCCAGGGCAAGGTGTTGAACGCGTTGGAGATGTCCAAGGACACCGCCAACGTCACCTCACCCCGGGCAACTGCCTCCTCCGCCAAAGTCCTCACGCGCATGATGGCATCCACGGTGGACCGCCACCGGCGGAAGCCATATTGGGCATCCGCCAGGTCCGGCCCCCTACCAGAGAGGTGCTCGACGAGGCGCTTCGCAATAACTCTTTCAAAGAGCTTGCCCACCTCGTCGAGCAACACAATGGGCCGGTAGCCGGACGGTTCGTCCGCCGGGCGACCCTCCTTTCGGATGAGGACCAGTTTCCCCGTTTTCCACATCTTCGGAAACTGGCCCCGCTCCAAGCATGCGCTGAGGAACCCTCTCAGTCGGGGTTCGAGACCGTCTTCTCCCAGAGCTAGGACCCACGCGCGGCCTGGAATGCCGTCGGGTCCCGGGGCGGTGCTCTTCTTGACTCTAAGCCTTCGCACCGCCAGCTCCAGTTCTACCCAAGTGACCTCGGGGACTTCGTCGTCAACTACCACACTGGGCGCCACAGGCGACCGAGGTGGCGGAGTCATCTGCGGCGGAACGTGTTCCGCTCGCGCCGGGAACAGGGACTCGACCACTCCACCGAGCAGAGCTGGCTGGAGAACCCGGGTCAACGGCGGGGCCCGGGGGCGCAGCTTTTACTCTTACCATAAGGTAAGGCCGCCCCCATGGGTCCCGCTCCAGCGTCTCCATGAGCTCCTTATAAGCCGCGGCTTCCGACCGCTTAATATCCGCTCGGAGGGCATCTCTGGCCTCCCTGTATCCCACATGAAGCCCCGTCACTCGGGGCTCCGTATCTGCGGTTCGGCTACGCCTCCTACGGAGTCTGGTCCACCGGCGGTGCGCAATCACGCCGGTTTGCCGTAGCCTCGCGATCTCCGCAGACCACCAGTAGACCCGACGCCTCGGACTATAGGGTGGTGCCCTAGGCATACCCGCATCGCAGACACGAGTCATGGCCTCCCGGAACCACACCGCCTCATCGTCGATATCGACAGGCCTGTCCGGCGCAATGGCCCAGGCCTGTACAATGGCGAGGACCTCCCGATTCAGTCTCCCAAGCACCCAGCGCGGCTCGCGTGGGGCCGGTATGACTGGTGCATCACCCGCGGGGGGGGGGGACATCAAACCGAACGTATCGGTGATCCGCCAGTGTCTCCACCCCCACAACAACACGCCAGTCCCGCACACACGGTGCGACAGCGAAGCGCCTGCGAACGATAGGTCGATAATCGAACTGCGCTCCGCGGCCACGAAAGTGGCTTCGGCCCCGCGATTCTGGAGAACTAGACCGTGATTAGCGGCCCAGCTCTCCAGAGCCCTACCTACAGAGTTCGTGTGCCGGGACCCTCAGGTCACTGACCAGGCGTTAAAGTCCCCGAGCGACGACGTCGGTCAGTCGCTCCAGCGACTGCCGGTACTCCCCTATGCGTCGGTGTAGGCTCGGCGTGAGATAGACGGCCACGACCGCAATCTCCCCCACACGCGCCGCTACGATGCCATGCTCCCTTGCCACGACAACATGGCACCCATAGCGGCGTTGTAAACCAGTGCCGCCGACCCGTCCAGGTCGACCACCCAGGCAGGCCCAAGGGGCCGGTGAGTGTACGGATCGGCGACAGCGGCGACCGAAGCGGATTGCTCCGACCTTCACCGCCTCTAGGGGGCAGCCCCCGGCCTCCGCCACGGTGAGGCAGATTTGCTCCGCCGTGATGGAGTCGTCCAGGTCCGAAATGCGCATTTCTGCGCATTTGTTGGGCCTGGACACCCGGACGTCGGCTGCATCCAGCGTGTCCCGAAGCCTAGCCGCTAGGGCATCGGCCTGGGGACCGCTTGAAGCGCCGGGGATCTCCAGTAGCCGAGCACCCGTCCGAGTGGGTTTCACCCGGATGGGGCCCGGCATGTCGAGAGTCCTCATGTCAACGCAGGCTCTGGCCTGTGTGACAATCTGGGCGTACTGCACGCCCCTCTCCGCCGCCTCCGCCGTCATCGTTAGCACGACGGCAGTTGAGCGGGGGACGCGCAGCGTGCCCGGCACTCCCCTCGCAGCAGCCTCAGCCTTCTTGGCATTTTTGGCTGCCTTGCGCCGTTTCTTGGCCTTGCGCCGTTTCTTGGAGGCTCCGGCCGCCTCCCAGTCTCCCTCCGGCGGGGAACCTGTGGAGGCAATCCCCACCGGGGTCCGGGCCGGCGCAGGGGCTGAGGCTAGGGCCGGGGACTTCTTCCCCTTGCCTTTCCCCTTCCCCTTGCCTTTGGCCCGGGCACCCTAGGATCTCCCAGCTTCCACGTCGAAAGCGACAGTGGCTCGAGCGACCGGAGCGGCAGGAGCGGCAGGCGCAGCGGACTCCTACAGGGCCTCTGCGACCGCCGGACTGGTGGGACCTCTTCTCACCGCTCCGGCATACCCCGTCGGCGGCGCCAAGGGCGGGCGGCAGCTGGAGTCCATGACCGCCTCCATGAACCGCCGGGTGCGCTCCTCCTGCGTCACCTGCCACCTCCGCTGCTCAGCCAGCGCCGCCTCCTGCCGATTTTCCATGGCGGCCATTGCCGCCATGCATGCCGCCAGTGGGTCCGCGGGCCTAACCGGCTGCAGCACCGGCGACTCCAGCCGAGCGGGCTGCGCCAGTGACACCGGCCGCACCGGTGTCTCCGGCCGCACCGGCGGCCTTGACCGCACCGGTGTCTCCGGCATTACCGGTGCCTCCGGCCGCACCGGTGACCTTGACCGCACCGGTGACAGCTGCGGCGCCAACGGCACCGGCCGCTCCGGCTGCACCGCTGGTCGCCGCCGCGCCGACCGCGTCACGCGCTCCGCGGGCAGCCCGGCGACGACCTGACGGAGGTTCGCCACTTCGGCCGCCATCCTCTCCATCTCTTTTGGGTGCTCAGCCGCTGTTCGCTCCACGCTATTGAGGAGCTCAACTTGCCTCCTGCCAAGTTGAGGTCGCTCGTTCCGGGACTCGGCTAGCTCCACCTTGAGCAGCTCAAACTGCTCAACAAGGTGCGTCGCTGCCAGCCGGACCCGGTCCTCCTCTGGCGTTAGAGGTCCAGAGCGGGCCCCGGCCAGTCTCTCCAGGGCCTCCATCACGTCCCTGGACGTGGAACCGTCTGTACGAAGCGCTGGCGCCGCCGAGACGGAGGGACTCGGCGGCGCCCCCACATCTTCCCTGGCTGAGGCCCGTGAGGGGGTGGCTTTGGTGCCCCCACCCTGCACCTTGCGGCGGCTAACCGCAAGCTGCTTGGGTGGGGGGGGGACGCATCATCTCGTCCCCACCAGAACTGCTGGAAGACGAGTCGGTCAACGTCAGATCGAGATTCGAATCGGTCTTCTCTGGGGGGATGACTTTTTTCCGGCGGTTGCGCTTCCGCCGTGCAGATTTGCGGGTCTGCAGACCCACCGGGCTGTTCGCCCTGCTCCTCTCTGTGGCGGTGTCGAAGTCTTTCGACACCGTCCCGGACCTCCGCGTCGTGGTGCTGCGCGACCTCCGCGCAGACTATTTCATTCGGTTTGGGATTGGGTTTTTGATGTGATTTGTCCATGTAGTTCCCACGATTATGACGCGATATAAACTACACTTCCTGGGTGACGCTCATTCCAGGAAGCGGGGTACATACTGTGGAGTTCCCCAGGTATCCACAGGTTTTAAGCGACTTCGCTGTCGGGTTTTCAAGACTTTTCCTTATCGCGGGCCAGCCAATTAAGGCAAGCCCCGCGGCCTTCAGGATACCGGCTTCCCGAGTGTGGCTAGCACTCAGGTCGTTGTCGATATCCTGGAGGTTACGCGACACGGGAGAGCAGCCAACTCTCCCAACATCGACGGTGGCACGAATGCCTACCAGCCTCTGCGCGAGCAGTTTTTTTTTTTTTTTTTTTGGGATGAAAGGGATTCTACGAATCCCTTCCCGCGAGCCTTGCAGGTCCGCCATACCACGACCCCCTCAGGGTCAGCTAGCCCTAAAAAGGGCTTGTCGGGTTATTTGTCGACGGCTAGCAGAGCTCCTTCTCCTTGGAGTCAGAGTCTACTAACCGTCGTCCAGGGTGCACCAGCCTCCCCGCTTCCGTTCCCCAGGACCGCGGTCCAGAGGGAAAAGAAACAGGTAAGCCAACGTGGAGGTTACCCAACCCGCACCCCTGTTAAACAGCCCTATCGCCTAATGACATTTTAATGCTTTAAAATGTCATTCATTAGTTTAGGCGGATCTGATTTATTGCTACCATTGTAGTAACACTAAACTGTCAAATCATTAACCAAGCCTTCGGTGGCTTCGCCCGAAACCATCCCAATTCTTCTATATATACATTCGTCTTACGTGTGACGGTTAAGCGCCATCTACCGACATCCGTACGAACTTGTTAGCATACTAAATGCTTATAATTACATTCAATAACTTAATATTTTAGAAATGAATAATAAAATACTGCTTATATGTACATTTTATTGTCACTGTACATATCCTAAAAGTATTATTTTCTTCATTATATTTAAAAATTGGTTATCGACAAATATTACGATTTTACTCGTAAAAGGTTAAGCCCTTTGTTTTTTTTTACGTGCGCGAAATCCCCACGGAGCCGGTGTAAGAGGTTACGTCGGACTCGAACTGACTAAAACGCACGCCGCCTGTGGGTCGCTTTTGTTGCCGAAGGTGAGGTTGACAGGCATATCCCTCGCACCCCGGCCGACCCAGGGCCATCTCTCACGAACTGGCCCTCTTCTCGGGAAAGGTTAAGCCCTAACAGAGTAACCGTCGGTCAATGTCATTCTTGGAGAGGCCTAGGCGCAGGCCTATTCATTACCAGTTCACTTGTTTCCTTCTTCCTACAGTTCCGGGTCCTCTAAGCGTGGCGTGCAAAAGCATATGATGAGGCCGCCAAGTTGAGTGTCACCATTGTCAAATGGTATATGTAAGTAATAGTGACTCTCTTTTCTGAGACTTTGCCTTCAGCTTACCATCAGATAAGGCTCTACAGTCCCGGGTCCTTTAAGCGGGGCGTGAAAAAGCATCTGACGAGGCCGCCAAGCTGAGTGCCACCATTGTAACATTACTTAGTGTCTGTAATGGTGACTCTCTTTCTTGGGATTTTGCCTTTAGCTTACCATCAGGCGAGGTGAAGTCAAGTTGGCGTATCCTAGATAAAAAAATAAAATAAAGAACGACCAGGGCTCCTTGATATTTTCTTGTTTAATACTTTTTCAGTAGTCGGGTTTTTGTTTTCAAATATATATTGGGAATCTACAGTTAAAATATTCTGTAACATGAATATTTTAATTGGCGTACAATAAAGAATATAATAATAAAAATCTTTCCTTGAGGCAGACTTTCTTGCCTAAACAAAAAAATGGCACAAACTCTTTTGTAATGTAAATTATTTATAATCAGGGTTGCCACCTCTCACATTAAGTATACATGGAAATCAACTCATGCTTAAAATTATATGATGTTATTTTATTTTAGTTTATCAGGTACAATAACAGTTAATAGATTTGTAATTCAATATAACATCTTCAAGTACACTTTTTAAACCTGAAGTCCAATTATATTTATAGATAACGTTCAAATGTAATACATATGCAAACAAACATTACATTGACATACATAAATCTTCAACAGAATAAATTAATAAACAAAACAAAATGATTATATTAAACATATAACATAAACTCATGCCTATATCCCCGAAGGGGTAGGCAGAGGTGGTATAGCACCCACATTTCGCCCGTTTATGTTTAGGTCCCAATGTAACAGGTGGCGAGCCTATTGCCATTAACCAGGCACTTATAAACCTGCGATAAATGCACACATAACTTCGAAAAGCATGGAAAGGCATTGTGCCATGGTAAAACCTGGGATCGAACCCATTACCCATACCATTAGGCCACTAGGCTAAGATGTTTTAAAGTACTAAAGCTATCAATGGAAATTTCCAGTTGAGTACAAACCGACGATTTTTCAGGAAAGCCAAAGAACTATTTTTTTTTTACATTTTCAACTTGGACAAAAATCTGTCTCAGCACCCCAAAAATGTATACTAAAAGGGATTGTTTTAACGATAGAGGAATTTCAAGTATACAATAGAGCACATAATTCCGAATTCAACGATATACCTAGTCTTGCCATAAATATTGTTACGAAGAAAAAACATTTTCTTTATTGCAAATTATATTTATTACTTTTACAGTGTGTTAGTTTAATACATAAATATAAAACAATTTAAAATATAAAAAAGCTTATTCGAAGTGGTATCCATTGGCTGCAACACAGTCCTTTAATATAGCAAAATATTGTACAATGTATTGGCGCCAAAATTAGAAAACACAATGAACCATCGCATAAAAATGACAGATTCCAAATTCAAATTTCTTTCTTATTTTAATTGTAACAGTATTTATGACCAGACTAAGTACATAACCCATTTTCCCCAAATGTCCCCCAAGTGTCATGTTGGTGGACATCTGTGAAACTTTATTTTGCACAGCGGGATAGTAAATAGATGCGGAATGCGTACAGACCGAGTAGGTACTTTAAAGCTTTAAAAGTTTAGGTGACAAGATTACAATTCAGCAAGACACGGCAGTTTTTCCGCCCAACTGAGCAGTCCGACTGGGGAAGTACCTACGCCCTACAGAATGCCGCGGTTATAACTTCGTGTTGTGTTCCCAGCGGTGAGTAGGGTAGCCAGAGCTCACTGGAGAATTTGTGCTGTCAGTGGGATGACTAATGGATTATCCTGCTTTGTCCTCTACACTGACGGCACAGAAACTGTGCTTACAGGGTCGGCAGCGCGAGTGTGGCTCCTCTGGTGTTACACACGTCCATAGGCCACGGTAACCACTTTCCATCAGGTGGGCCGTGCGCAGACAATGCCACCTAAGCGGTATAAAAAAAAAAGAAAAAGCCATTCACGATCCTATATAGAGTACACAGACCGCCCATCCTCCTCCTCTCCTCCAAACCTCAAAGGTCTGTTATCATATTCTGGTATTTTACGTCTAAGCCCACATTTTATACACAAGAGCCCTGACGAAGCATTTTTGGATTGCTTCAATTTTTATTTATATGTACTGTATATATTGGAGGCGCCAGCGCAGTCAGTATTCAGTAATACTCCTCACTAAGGTGCAATACGAGGTGATTAAGAACTCCGTGTAATAGTCATAAGACTGAAAAAACTGGCCTAAAAGGTGAAAGCTTCCGTAACGACCGGGGTTAACGCAATGGAGACGAAAAAGTAAATTACGGTTAGAATATTTATTTCTTTAAACTTTTCTCGGAGAGAGACTTTTGAACTCAATCGTGGAATTACCACAAAGGAGAATTCCGAGCTCAATACTACGAAAATAGTTTAAATAAACTATTCTAGCCGTATCGATGCGTATTTCGATAATACGATGGTTATACCCATGAAATTAGATATTCAAAAACTAAGAATATTATAGTTGCGGCACGCTATGTTGGCCGTTTTGACAAGACTGGTTTTGCTCGTTTTCTCTTTTTAACCCCTGACGCAATAACAACGGGGTGTCATAAGTTTGACGTGTCTGTGTGTGAAGCGTTGTCATTGTCAGGGGGACCTTAGATCGTTCCGATAACATGAGGTATTGTTCTAACAGTTAGGTTCCGCCGACATGGTAAGGTTTGCATCAAAGTATGTATTACTAGGTATATCAAAGTTATAGGGGCTAACTAACACAAGTTATTTTCGACTATTTGAGGAATTTTTTTTTGTGGCGTGGATATTTTAAAACTATTTATACTGTAGATTGGTGGCACTTGGTGGAATTTGTAGTTAAACATATTGATAACTCACTTGTACTTTTCCACATTACTTTATTAATTATTACACCTGACCGGTTTCGCCTTACGGCATCCTCAAATGTTAATATATTAGAAGTAGTACGCTTAATATTGGACAACGAACTGTTAGGCGGATAACTAAAGAAAAATATGGCGAGACTAGCACAGAAGAAAATAAACTTCACACACCAAAAAAGAGAAAACGAGCAGAACCAGTCGTGTCGAAACGGCCATCATATCGTGCCGCTACTATAGTAAGTTATACTTTATTGCGGATATTAGACTTTTCGAAGTATTCAATCTGGTCCTCGATTTTTTTTTTATTCCACTTAGTTGGCAGACAAGCACCCGGCCCACCTGATGGGAAGCGGTTACCGTGGCCTATGGACGTATGCAACACCAGGGGTGTCACACTCGCGCTGCCGACCATGAAGAAACCTTCTGATGCCCCTCTTGAAGAATCCCATATTGTAGGCGCTTGGGAAAACCGCAGCAGGGAGGTCATTCCACAGCTTGAGTGTGCGTGGGATGAAGTTTCTTTCATACCGCACAGTGCGCACCGTCTCAGGTCGCAATGTGTAGGGATGAATTCCCTGCCTATGGCGAGAGGTCCTGCCTATGACACAGTGAGGCAAAATCCCTCCTAAGGCTAAGAGGTTCCACTCTACCTGTGAGTATGGGATTGCCAACCAGCCTCAATGCCCGTCTTTGCAACGAGTCGAAGGGGTCAAGCTGGTATGCAGGTGCTCCAGCAAAAAGGTGACAGCAGTACTCCATGTGAGGCCGGACTTGTGCTTTATAAAGAAGGAGTTGCTGCCCCGCAGTGAAATACTGCTTCACCCTGTTGAGCACTCCGAGTTTTCTTGATGCCAACTTAACCTTGTCCTGCAAATGACTTCGGTATTGGACGTCACTGGAGATATCGACACCAAGGATCCCGATACTCGGGGAGATACGATTTTACTAACCACTGTCATACCAAACACTACATAAAATGAAATTTAATTATAGACCTTATTTCTATACCTTTAAAGTACAAATTTAAATGAAAAGAGTCTCATTACACTTTTCCATTCACTCTGCAACTACATGGTCGCGAATGCCCCTTCGATTTAAGGGCAAAATTTATAAGAGCATGATCCGGCCAGCCGGTCCTGTATGGATCGGAGAGCTGGCCCGTAAAGGATGAAAGACGTTTGCATGTAGCCGAGATGCGAATGTTGAGATGGATGAGTGGTGTGACAAGAATGGATAAAAATAGGAATGAATATATTAGAGGAAGTTTGAGAGTAGCACCACCAATCACAGATAAGCTACGAGAAAATAGTTTGTCCTGGTTCGGGCATGTAAAGCGTAGGGATGAAAGTAATGTCGTAAGGAAGGCGCTAACTATGGAAGTGGATGGCTACAAGGGGAGAGGGAGGCCTAAAATGAGGTGGATGGACTGTGTGAAAGATGACATGGTTAAGAAGAGATTGAATATTGAAATGACTGCAACTAGAGATGAATGGAAAAAGAACACGTGTTGCGCCGACCCCATATAATCTTGGGATAAGGGCAGGAGGATGATGATTTCATTCGCTCCGCAAAAAGCCTTTAAATATAAGACTTTAACAGCATTACTTTAAGGTCTAAAATTAAATGGATCTTCATACTTATACAACGGCTTGGTACTATTCGCGATTAAATCATGGAACTTACTATTTCTGGCGACGTTTGGGATGTGTTGCAGCACCCGTGGTCACGATTTGACTCCATACATTTGCAAAACGCGCAACTGGCGCGTGACGCTATTCGGCCGACTTGAGAAATTGAATTTTCAAAATCAAATATCTTTAAAACTTTTTGTCGTAGGAATATTACTATTTTTCGTAGGAATATTTCTATTTAGCAGTTCAGTATTCTATTACTCAAGTTTGAGAAATGTGATACTCTTTAAAACAATAGGCTAGGCAGAGATCCACGTGGCATGTATCACACATCCATACCGTGGAGGTTTCCACCTTTTTTCCAAAACACCACTTGCAGCGGGCCCTCTTTTTGTTGTTCTTAGCCGGGAAATGTCCAGTGCCCACCGGAACAACTTGTGGTTTTATAGGGCGAAATCTTTGTAAGATTTCGTCAGCCAACCGGACGCGGAATGGCCGCTGCGAAAGTTTAGCGTTTTGCACCTTGGCGAACATCACGAACGAGTTGTGAATGGAAATGTTAAAAAGCCGGCGGAAAAACTTTTTGTACCATAGTGTATTTCGTGTCCTTTCTATGGGAAACGCCTGCAAAAGTTGGTCCTTTTTGTCGACGCCTCCCATAAACCGATTGTAATCTAGTACCACTTTTGGTTTATATTTGTAACATCCATGCTTCTCTTTCCCACCGACTTCTACATTGTGGTATGTAGATATTAATGATACCACATTTGCATCCCTCCACACCGTTATCGTGATGTCGCGGGTTTGACTATAAGCCACTTCCCCTGTCTGCATGTTTGCCTTACTTTTTTGGCGTAAGCTCGTCGGCACGAACTCTCTATTGAGACGTAAAGTGCCGAACACATCTGTATGTGCCGCCTTGAGAGTGCGCGCCAGCAAAGGACAGTTATAAAAGTTATCCATAACTAAGGTATGTCCTTTATTCAGTAACGGATAAACTAAGTTATAAACTGTCCTTGAGGCGGCACCCTGAGGTTTGGCATCGTGCCGGACGACATGCTGGACCTCGCCAACATCATGCCCCTCATCTTTGCCAGTGTAGACGATCATCTGCCAAAGATACCCCGACCTGGACTCGCACAGTTCGTAGGTCTTTATTCCTACTCGAGCAGCTTTGTTGTTGATCATTTGTGCAAAAGACAATTTGCCTTTCCAGAGCAAAAGGGATTCATCAATGGCTATTTCCTGCTCAGGTAGGTATAAAGTGCTGAACTTTTTATTTAGATGATCGATAATCGGTTTGATTTTAGTCAATTTGGTCGGAGTAGCTTTGGCGCGGAGATCATTGTCAACAAAATGTAGGCATCTTTTAATAAGATCAAACCGGTAAAAAGGCATGATTTCGGCGAAGTTGCCAATTTTTAGATAAGGTAAACACGGCGTCCAATACTCTTTTTCCACAGGAATATGTGCAATACCCTGAAGCATAAGAATCCCAAAGAAAGTCCACAGTTCAGTGGCTGTTATCGGAACCCACCTTTTCGCCCTAGCAAATTGCGACAGACCCGGGTCGCTGCGAAGACTCTCACCATACTTGTTTGTTTCTTTCACTATTAGGTTGATAATGTCCTCATCCCAAATTTTTGCAAAAATTTGGAATGGGGACATATCATGGGCACAAAATGTAACACCCGATGGACCAGTAAACACTTCCCGTTTTCCCGTAAAAAATTTCGGGTCATGAGACCACTCGAAAGATAACATATCGTGACTGGCTATTTCCCTCAATGCAAAATCGTCCTGTCTGTCCAGGTCCTCGAGTGTCGTAAGGAGTTCACTGGACAGGTCTTCAATGTCGAATTCCCCGACGTGCCTGCTGCGAATATCAATAGTCTCCTCATCATCATCGTCAACGTCACTCCCAGCGTTTACTTCGGCCTCCAGTGCCCATCGCAGCATTAAAGCATTCTGGTCATCATCGTGAATGGAGAGTTCTAAAACCAAATTACATTATATGAACTACATAAATCAGCTACTCTTAATATAGGGGCCGTTCAAGTATTACGTAAGCACTAGCGGGGTGGGGGGTGTTGTGTCATTGCATTGCTTAAATAATTATTAATATATAAAATTATTTATGTTTCACACATAATATAACATGCATTGCCCTTATATTTAACCAAAAAAGAGAAATATTTTTTTAATGTTTACGTAAGTATGTTAAGAGATTTCTTTACTTTTGCTGACAAGTGGGAGTGGGGTTAAATAATTGTAATCAATCTGAATGCTTACGTAATACTTGAACAGCCCCATAGTTAAAGTCAAAACTCATTTAATCTGCATAGACCATTAAATCGGAACTTACAAAATGTCAATTTAAAAAGAAATATGAAAGACTAGTTGAGCAAATGGACCACCAGTTCGAAACCTCCAAGGAAGTAGGACACGGCGGCTATAATAACTTCGTGTTGTGTTCCCAGCGGTGAGTAGGGTAGCCAGAGCTCACTGGAGAATTTGTGCTGTCAGTGGGAAGACTAAATGCTTGTCCTGCTTTGTCTTCTACACTGACGGCACAGAATCTCTGTACTTACAGGGCTGGCAGCGCGATTGCGACTCCTCTGGTGTTACAAACGTCCATAGGCCACGGTTACCACTTTCCATCAGGAGGGCGATGTGCTTGTCTGCCACCTAAGTGGTATAAAAAACGCGGCCTTGACCTAAGAAGATCCCGGCAATAAACTCAGCGGGCATCTTTTTATAGTCTATTTACAAGTACTTAGTCTAAATGCAAAATTTCCCTAGTAGCATAGTTGAGCGAACAGCTCATTTCCAAGCTTGTTTATCATTCAAGTATTCTTGGATTTTATAACAGCCTTTCTGGCACAATTTATTCTTTACTACATTTTTAAATTTATCCACAAGTAAACCCCTAATTTCATTAGGAAGCTTGTTAAAAGAGCGTATACAGTTGTCCTGGAAAGAAGGACTAATTTTTTTAAGTGTACTATCACAGACTACAAGATTGTTTTATGTCTAGTATTTTCATTATACATACATACATAAAATCACGCCTGTTGCCCATAGGGGTAGGCAGAGATCACGGATCTCCACTTGGTACGATCCTGACATACTAGAATAGTATGTCAGGATCGTACCGCTTCCTTCACTCTCATTACATTCTTCATGCATGCTCGTCGGTTTAGAGTACTCCTGACCTGATTTTCATTATGCCTGTCAAAAACTCGTATCTGATAGAAATCTCTGATAAAACCAGAATACCGCGGCCATAATAACCTCATGTTGTAGCCAGAGCTCACTGGAGAGTTTTTGTGCTGTCAGTGGGAAGACCAAAAGCTTGTACTGCTTCGTCTTTTACACTGGCGGCACAGAAACTCTCTGTGCTTACAGGGTCGGCAGCGCGAGTGTGACTCCCTTGACTTTGCACACGTCCATAGGCCATGGTAACTACTTTCCATCAGGTGGGCCTTATGCTTGTCTGCCACTTAAGTGGTATAAAAAAAATATTAGGTCCTTACATATGCAATTGCCGAAATTTTCTTACAGACTCATGAGATCGTTATTCCTGTAATTTAATAGCTATTTCCATTATATATATTTTGTTTGAAAGTTGATTTCAAGATTTTACAACTCTGTATTAAATGTTGTTTTTATTGGCCGCTTGATAAATTAAATTCGATCTTCAAAAACAGTACTTTCTAAATGCTATCCATTTTGATGATAAATTTCGTATTACTTCTTTACAGCTGTCATTTTTCAAAAATGTATTAAAAGTGTTTGTTGGCATAGTGTTGTCTCATTCATACACAAAAAAGAATTTAAAATTTGGATTTGTCATTCCTAAAATAAATGTTAGTACTTTCAACTAATCCCACCCTCTCCTTTCCTACATAGGAAAACACGTGCAGGCTTTAGATGTCACCCTCACACTGTGCAGAATATACGAGCAAGAACCAAGCGGTTCGGAGACTCTTTTTTTTGTCGCACCACCAAGACCTGGAATTCATTACCAGCTCACGTGTTTCCTTCTTCCTACAGTCCCGGGTCCTTTAAGCGGGGCGTGAAAAAGCATCTGATGAGGCCGCCAAGCTGAGTGCCACCATTGTAACACTTAGTGTCTGTAATGGTGACCCTCTATCCTGCGACTTTGCCTTTAGCTTACCATCAGGCTAGGTGAAGTCAAGTTGGCGTGTCCTATATAAAAAAGTACTGGAGCGTTTCTTCTAATTTCTTCAAAAAAAAACGGCAATTCTTATGTAACGAACAATTATTAGCATAAAAATTACCTGATTCGGCGGACGACGTGAGCAGCTTCGGACACTGGGAGGACGTTGAAGACAATGAGGAGGTGCACGGCGAGAAGCCCATAATCTCAATATCAGCCTCTACAATGAGGCTTTCGTCCAGTATCCTTTTGTCCTCTAAAGTAATTATGCCGGTGGATTGGGTAAATACTAGAGCCCGGCCTTTTCTGTGAACAAACATATCTAATTTGTGGAGGTAGGACACGGCGGTATTTCCGCCCAATCGAGGAGTCCGATTGGGGAAGTACCTCCGCCCTATAGAATACCGCGGTTATAATGACTTCATGTTGTGTTCCAAGCGGTGAGTAGGGTAGCCAGAGCTCACTGGAGAATTTGTGCTGGCAGTGGGATGACTAAAGGCTTCTCCTGCTTTATCCTCTACACTGACGGCACAGACAACTCTGTGCTTACAGGGTCGGCAGCGTGAGTGTGGCTTCAGTGGTGTTACACACGTCCATTACACCAGGCCACGGTAACCACTTTCCTTCAGGTGGGCCGTGTGCTTGTCTGCCACCTAAGTGGTATAAAATCTTATATATAAAATTCTCGTGTCGCGGTGTTTGTGGTTAAACTCCTCCGAAACGGCTTGCCCGATTCTCATGAAAATTTGTGTGCATATTGGGTAGGTCTGAGAATCGGACATCTATTTTTCATCCCCCTGAATGTTAAGGATAATCCACCCTTAACATTATATGGCAAAACAACGTTTGCCGGGTCAGCTAGTAATCTATACTAATATTATAAAGCTGCAGAGTTTGTGTGTTTTTTTGAACGCGCTAATCTCTGGAACTACTAGTCCGATTTGAATGATTCTTTCAGTGTTGGGTAGTCCATTTATCGAGGAAGGTTTTACGCTATCATCACGCTACTACTTAAGGGAGCGGAGCATTGATAAAAAATGTTGACAAATTCGGCAATTTTTCATACATATTTTGAAGACTAAAACATACGGGCTAAAAGGGATATGAAGCTTCAAAATATACCCCGGGCGAAGCTGGGGTGGGTCAGCTAGTATATATATATAAAAACGATAATAAGTAGCAACGAACAACAATAAGCTTCTCGTGGAAAGCGTGTTACTGTTGCAAAGTTAATTTATACTCTATTTAGGAAGCAATACGATTCATTTTTACACAAACAAATATTTCAATTCACCGCTCCACATATTCTCGTCAATCCACACTGTTCCCACCAAAGATGCGCTGGGAGAGGATTGGAAATTTGCCACACAAATTTCAATTCCCTCCTCTCCTCGCCCAGTCATTATGGTGGAAAATCACCTTGATTGACCAGAGCGAGATTTTTCAGTAGTCGAGTTTTAGATTTAATATAATCACGCCTTTATCCCCGGAGGGTGAGACAGAGGTGAATTAACACCCATCCACATTTCACCATCACTGTATTCGGTCCCACGTAATAGGGGGTGAGCCTATTGCCGTTTTCCGGGCACTTTTGTTGCATCGCGCCTTGAATCTGAGGCTGAGTCTTGGCTGTATATATCTGTCTGATGTTAAGCAGCCCTATCCCTTAGTCGCCTTGTACGACACCGCATGGGAAGAGATGGGGTAGTCCAAATTCTACTCTGCAGTTAACCACGCGGCTAACTTAAACATTTTTGTTTTTGAGATTAAGACTAATTTAAACTAAGGCCTGGAATTCATTACCAGCTCACGTGTTTCCTTCTTCCTACATTCCCGGGTCCTTTAAGCGGGGCGTGAAAAAACATATGATGAGGCCGTCAAGCTGAGTGCCACCATTGTGGGTAATGGTGACCCTCTTTTCTGGGACTTTGCCTTCTGCTTACCATCAGGCAAGGCGAAGTCCAATTGACGTGTCCTATATAAAAAAAAAGCTTACTTCGTGGATGGCGATTGTTTGGATTGGTTGACAGGGGGTGTTGTGGACTCATCATTGACGATTACCACTGGAGTAGACCCTCCACTTGTACCTATCAAATATAAATATTGAAATTAGATAAAATCACGCAGTAAGTATACTTAACTTGTACAGTATTTAATAGTCAAATTACACACTTAAGCGCTCGAGTTGACACGTACGTGGAGTACTAGGAGGCAGTACTTCCGGGGCGTCTGGTATTAGCTGGCAGGGTTCCCGTTCTGGTGATAGCTTTCTGGAAAATGTAAGTATAAATAAAACATATGCGACTACCGTCTGACCTCCACAATAGGCACAATAGGTAGGACACGGCGGTATTTCCACCCAATTGAGCAGTCCGACTGGGGAAGTACCTCCGCCCTACAGAATACCGCGGTTATAATAACTTCGTGTTGTGTTCCCAGCGGTGAGTAGGGTAGCCAGAGCGCACTGGAGAATTTGTGCTGTCAGTGGGATGACTAAAGGCTTGTCCTGCTTTGTCCTTTACACTGATGGCACAGAAACTCTGTGCTTACAGGGTCGGCAGCGCGAGTGTGGCTTCTCTGGTGTTACACACGTCCATAGGCCACGGTAACCACTTTCCATCAGGTGGGCCGTGTGCTTGTCTGCCACCTAAGTGGTATAAAAAAAAATTTAAAAAAGACAGGTGGTATTCATTTCACGACAAAATTAAAGTTCAGCCGCATCACAGTTAGATTGTGATACAGCGTCGACCACAGCGCTGCGAGCGACTTTGATAGTTTGTTATTGGTCGATCTCCGGTGACGTCATCCAGACCGACCAATAACAAGTTCTATCAAGGCAGTCACAGCGCTTTGCTGAACGCTGTACGCTTAGAGAATTACACAGCTGCAGGCACTTACTGTTAACTTTCGACCGATCGAAGAAACTGACACCTGAATCCGCGGTGAGATTGTAATTACACCATTTTTTTATACCACTTAAGTGGCAGACAAGTCCACGGCCCACGTGACGGAAAAGAATTACCGTGTCCTATGGGCGTGTGTTAACGTGTGTGTCACACTCGCTCTGCCGACTCTGTAAGCACAGAGTTTCTGTGCCGTAAAAGACAAAGCAGGACAAGTCTTTAGTCTTCCCACTGACAGCACGAATTCCTCAGCTCGCGCTAGAAATTTGATGACGTCACGTTGCCGACCACATAAATAATATCACTGTCGACTTGTCCTTGACATGGTGACGTCACTACATTTAGAGTATGTGAAATTGAAAATTCACCGCGAATTCAGCTGTCGAAAAGTTCTTACTGCATGTGTCTGCTGAGCTGAGACCTCTTCCTAGAGAATGAAGATGTAATAATAGCAGACCTTGGGGTGACTGGAGGAGCCGCCTGTCGCCCTGGCAGAAGCAGGACGCGGCTTTTCTGGGGACGAGTTGGGGACTCTGTAGTCCCCACACACCCGAGGAGAGGGCCAGATCGTGAGAGATGGCCTGTGTCGGCCGGGGTGCGAGGGATATGCCTGTCAACCTCACCTTCAGCAACCACAACGACCCACAGGCGGCGTGCGTTTTAGTCGGTTCGAGTCCGACATAACCTCTTCCACCGGCTCCGGTGGGGAGGTGTCTGTGGGGATTCTGCGCAGGTCAAAAAACAAAGGTGTAATAATATAAATGTTTTCAAAATATTTTCTTGCCTCAACTTTTTCTTAGGAGAAGCATTAGCAGCATCAGGCAGTAGACCCCGCATATCAGTTGATTGCGCAGTCTGCTCGATCGACACTGGGGCTTTCTGTTTCTTGTCAAGCGTCCTGATTCTCTTTGTTTTTTTCCTCTCCTCAGACAACCTAGACGAAAGAAATTACAACCACTTGTTTACGTTACAAACACTGCTTTGAAATAGTAATGGAATGTCATAACCTAACCTCTCGAGACATTTAATTTGGTAAGTTGGAAGCTTCGACGCAGTGCAAAGACGGGCATTGAGGCTGGTTGACAATCCCATACTCACAGGTAGTGTGGAACCTCTTAGCCTTAGGAGGGATTTTGCCTCACTGTGCGTGTTCTACCGCCTATACAATGGTTTGTGCTCAGATGAATTGTTACACATGATGCCCGTAACTACATTCTATCATCGCACCTCTCGCCATAGGCAGGGAATTCATCCTCACACATTGCGACCGTCTCAGGTGCGCACTGTGCGGTATGGAACAAACTTCATCCCACGCACACTCAAGCTGTGGAATGACCTCCCTGCTGCGGTTTTCCCAAGCGCCTACAATATGGGATTCTTCAAGAGGGGTATCAGAAGGTTTCTTCGTGGTCGTCAGCGCGAGTGTGACACCCTTGGTGTTGCATACGTTCATAGGCCACAGTAACCGCTTCCCATCAGGTGGGCCCCGTGTGCTTGTCTGCCAACTAAGTGGTATAATAAAAAAAATGGATAAATTGGAAGAAACTTCATCTAAATATAGTTATATAACTCAAAGGTGACTGACTGAATTAGTGATCTATCAACACACAGCCCAAACCATTGGACGGATCAGGCTGAAATTTGGCATGCAGGTAGATGTTATTTTTGAACTTTCGCGGTGTGAATTCATAATTATACTAGGTATCGGGTAACCGTTCATAATAAGTGTAATGGTGGGTAGGGGCTCAAAAAATGTTCCCCGCATACATCTCGACGCTCGAAGTCTAGTCAAGTCGTGACCACGGGTGCTGCAACGCATACGAAACGTCGGCAGAAATAGTAAGTTCCAAGATATAATTCGCAAGAAGTCCCGATACCTAGTATAATTATGCAGGTAGATGTTATGACGTAGGCATCCGCTATGAAAGGATTTTGAAATTAAGTCCGCCTGTGTACATGTGTGCATGAAGTTTAAATAAATAAAAAAATAATGAAAGTTCACGTTTCCAATGAAACCAAACACGACATCTTTATCTCAAATTTATATTTTATCACAGTACTTTATGACCGCTAGAGGGCGCCACATTAGATTCTGCGCCATATTATATAGCCTATAACCAGCGGTCGATTGAGACGCTTCTAATGGTATCTCATTTGTCCAGTTCTAATAAGTGTTTGAGGTGCTATGAGGGAGCAGGTGAACCTATTATACATACATACATACATACATACATACATAGTCTGTCAAAATCATAACCCTCCTTTTGCTTCGCCGTATTCGGGTAAAAAAGACTTGGCTTAAAGGGTAAGACCTTTAAGCCACAAGACCAAGCCATAATAGCTACGTCCCGATATGGTTTAGAGAAGTTTGTCCATAGTGACTTTGGTCACTTTATACTGTATATTCATAAAACATAACATAACATAAACTCACGCCTATATCCCCGAAGGGGTAGGCAGAGGTGCTAGCACCCACATTTCGTTAGTTTATGTTTAGGTCCCAATGTAATAGGTGGCGAGCCTATTGCCATTTACCGGGCACTTATAAACCTGCGATAAATACACACATAACTTCGAAAAGCATCGAAAAGTCATTGGTGTGTGCCATGATAAATCCTGGGATCGAACCCGAGACCTCGTCTCAGCAGTCCATTACCCATACCAATAGACTACCGCGGTTAATTAATTTGCACATAATCATTTATACAGTTTAGGAACATATAATATGCTATTATAATATACGATACAAAATGGAATAGAGAAAAAGAGGGAGACTGCAATTTTAGGCATTGAAAAATTCCTCCCCATCGATCTCTACTGGTACCGTGCCCAAGAGGCTGGCGGCATTACCACGCTGAATGGCGATGCCAATTCTTTGATCGAGGTAAAGGCCAGCTTTATGGTCACAGGAAGAGTCGATTAGTCGCTTCGCTATTTCTTTAAATAGCGCGCGCGCGCTTGGACCCCACGGACCCGACGTTTCGACTCCAAACAGCTCAAAAATATAATTACCAGTTAAATTGGTATATTTGCGCCGTTTGAGAATCTCCGCTGATGCAGCAGCAGCGCATGCGCAGTCCATCGTACTTGGAAGATGGGAAGGCGCCATTTGCACTATATTCTATTATTATTAATGGCAGCTCAAAACGACGCCAACTCTAGCCAAATAGTAAAACCAATCCCAAAACGAATAGAAAAGATTTAACCAATATCACAAAAATAAACATGCTAGGGAATAGAAAAAATAAAAAGGTTTACGTACGTCATCGGTTGTACGGGACCATCAACGGCTGAGGGCACCTCCACAACAATAAGATCTGCCTCCCTAAAAAAGTTAAAACATTTAAGTTTGTTCTTTTATACTGCGGAAAACTTTGACAAGCCATCAAAAATCTTGAAACGCTTCACCCAGTACACGTTTATAGCCTATGAAGAGGTAGGACACGACGGTATTTCCGTCCAATTGAGCAGTCCGACTGGGGAAGTACCTCCGCCTCCCTATAGAATACCGCGGTCATAATAACCTCGTGTTGTATTCCCGGCGGTGAGTAGGGTAGCCAGAGCTCACTGTAAAGTTTTGTGCTGTCAGTGGGTAGACCAAAACCTTGTACTGCTTTGTCTTTAACACTGACTCCCTTGGTGTTGCACACGTCCATAGGCCACGGTAACGATTTTCCCTTAGGTGGGCCGTGTGCTTGTCTGTCAACCATGTGTTTCCGTCTTCCTAGAGTCTTGGGTTCTTTATCCACGACGTGCAAAAACGTGTTTAAAAATGTGTAAAAATTGTGGATTTTTAGACATAACGTGTTACTCTTCGATATCGCACACAAGAGTAGGAAAGTGGCATATCATAGTCAGGGTTGGGCAGTATTTCAATTACTTGTATTTAAAATACAAATACATATTTTGTATTTTAAATACTTCCTTAAAATGTAATTAGTAATTAGTATCTGAAATACCTGAGGTCGAGGTATTTTGTAATTAGTATTTCAAATACTTGAGGCTTCAAAATACATTTTAATAAAATACATTTAAAGTAGCAATAGTGGAGAAGACGACGCACGGCTGCCTCTTGTACCGTTGCCACTAGTCGCGTCTTTCAAGGTAGCTTCAGATACGACACGAGGGACGTTTTGCTACATAAACTTTACTTGGCGAGGCACATGCGATTATCCCTATAGCGCCCATCGTGAATGAAATCGACGTGCACAAGGAAACTTAGGTGAAACTAGAGCGATCCGTTAGTAGACTAGTCAAGAGGTAGGTCAAGACGGTATTCCCGTCTGAATAGAGCAGTCCGACTGTGGAAGTACCTCCACCCTACAGAATATCACGGCTATAATAACCTCGTGTTGTGTTCCCGGGGGGGAGTAGGGTAGCCAGAGCTCACGGGAGAGTTTTTGTACTGTCAGTGGGAAGGCCAAAGGCTTGTCCCGATTTAGTGTTCTGTACTGAGGGCACATAAAATCTCTGTTCTTACAGGGTCGGCAGCACGGATGTGACTCCACTAGGTGTTACACAAGTTCATAGGTCACGGTAACCACTTTCCATCAGGTGGGCCGTGTGCTTGTCTACCAACTAAGTTGTAAAAAAAAAGACAAGGTCAAGAAAACCGCCACGGGACCCAACACCATACCAGTTTATAGTGACTTTCCCTGTTGGTTCCAAATCTCCCTAGAAGCCTAAAGTTTTAACCACTTTACTGTGTGTCATCATTATCACCATCATCAAGATTGCAACCAAGCCATAATAGCTACGTCCCGATATGGTTCAGAGAAGTTTGTCTATAGGGACTTTTGATCACTTGATAGGTACCTACGGTATTTTCATATTTATTGCATTATATTTTTATATATATTTATATTTATTTGGATAAACAAACAGCGGTAAATTACATTAATGATGATGATACACAACTCAAAAAGTATTATCAAATTTACCCCCACACCGATTATCCGCGTACTAACTCTGCACCACCATATGGTAGACTGGCAGAGAATGCCTACGGCATTAATGCCTGGTTTACATTACTCCAGTCCAGTGATTTAAGCGATATTCCAGTCCAGCACTGGACTGGATCTGTCAGTCTACATCATTCCAGTTATTTAGACGCCGTTGAAGTGTGAACACTTCAGTGACAATGATTTCAAGAAGAGATCAGTTTCGAAAATGTTTCAAACGTGCTCAATCACTCTTGCTTCAAGAAGTTATTAATGAGGTTTATAAGGAGCTAAGAAAAAAGGAACGGATTTGGGTGAGAAATTGGATCAGCGAAAGAGATGAAAAAGGAGGGTCAGTAATGCTTTTGCAACAACTGAAGGTAGAAGACCCCAATGAATATAGATTGGCACTGAGAATGACAGCAGAAAGCTTTGAAGAACTGTTATTATTAGTTTCGAATAATATCCAGCATAAGAATACATTGTTCAGAGAAGCTATACCCGCAAAAATAAAATTAGAAGTCACTCTTTCTTTTTTAACTACTGGAGATAGTTACAGAAGCCTCAGTCGTATGTTTCGATTGCCAAAACCAACTATTTCTAGAATTATACCAGTAGTCTGTCAGGAAATTAAAAGGGCATTAAAAGACCACATCAAGGTACTATTTTTTTATTAAGTATCATATCTATGACAATTAAGCACTAACAAAAGCATTCATGATTATATTAATGTATTCTGGGTCATCGCTTACTACATTTAATGAGTCCCCAGTGGTTTGTGTATCTATAGACGCTGGACTATCCAATGGCATATAAGTACTACTATTAGTACTTGGTCTTGACGCATAATTGTTACTTGGTCTTGACAAATTCTCACTGGCATGTGTGTTTGCAGAATATGTAGGACTATTCACTGTCATATTTCCGTATTTCAAATCGTGTAGTCGACATTTTGTTATCACTCTGAATTTCTTCTTGGCCTAGGATAGCCTGTTCTGTAGAAAGGGTCCTCAATTGCTTTGCAATGTGTTTCCCGAAGATGTCGAATTCATCTTCCCCTGTTTCTGATTTGGATAAATCGTATTGCATCTCTTTCATGCTACTGACTATTGTAGATAACTGTGAAATTTTACTTCTTTTCTTTCGCGGTTCTGGGTTCCCACATGGGTCACTAGGTTGAGTATTGTCAGTATTTTCATTATTTTGAGAATCATCAGTATTTTCCTGAAAATAAAATATTTTTAATTTTTTGCAGATACCCACTGCGCAACAATGGAAACAAGTCGAGGAAGGCTTTCGGAATAAGTGGAACTTTCCTTTGTGCTACGGAGCGTTAGACGGAAAACATAAAAATTACTGGCTCCTATGAATATGGAAGTACGAACTTTAATTATAATAAAGAAAACAGCATAGTATTGATGGCTCTTGTTGACCATGATTACTGTTTTACGTATATAAATGTGGGAGCAAATGGAATCGCTTCGGATGGTGGTATTTTCAAAAACTGTTCCAGTTTTACTGAATTAGAAAATGGCAGTTTTACTCCAGAAGATGAAGTGATTGTGGCTGATGCAGCATTTCCACTAAAAACATATTTAATGAAACCATATCCTGGGGCTAATTGAACTTTTGACCAAAAATATATAATTACAGACTGTCCCGTGCTAGACGCATTGCAGAAAACGCTTTTGGAATATTAGTAAGTTGATTCAGAATTTTTGAAAAAGCAATTTCCACTAAGTTTCATACTGTGGATCACATTGTGTATGCAGCTTGCTCGCTACACAATTGGTTGAGAAAAAAGTCAAGCAAATAAATGACTACTACTTGTTTAGACCATGAAGATCACAACAACCATCTTTTTTTTTTTTTATTCTGTTTTTGGGAGTTTTTATCTACATAGATATGGCAACCCCATCGTACCCTGTACCAGTAACACATTCTTTGTTGTTTCCTTCCAATTGTTTCCAGTTCACGTCTAGTCTAACCTCACTGTTGGGAGCTGTTGGCAGATGTGACCAAATGACATAGCCTTCTGGCCTTATCAGAGGTTGGCTTGGAGAGCATAGACTGAACCCAACCCACATCCAGCCCATTCAGGTTCAAGTCACTCATCAGTAACACCCTCTTAGCTCCGCTCCGCACACACTCCATAAGCAGATGTTGCACATCTTCAATTTTATTGCATTCCCTACAATTTGGAGAGTCATCTTTCTTCATTAGGAAGGCACATTTTGATTGACCATCATTTGATTAATGGAACGTGGAGATCCGAAATAACCTCTTTAGATAGTATCATACAGCAGGGCAGTAACAACTCAGCAACACATGCCAGGGAAAAAAGAAAACAATTTACTAATTATTTTGTGAACAAAGGAAAAGTGCCATGGCAAAATCATATGATACATTGATAAATTTGTGTTTTAACAAATAATATCCTACTAAAATAAAAAATTTAAAATACATGTGTTTTACGCTTCACCATCACATTTTTAATAAATGAATTGAATTCAGTGAACCATTTCACTTTGGGTTGGTAAACATTACCACTAGCACCAGATGTGGATGACTTCTTAATCTTGTCTAGTTCGAGGTAGTATGTCGAATAAATACTTTTTATTTTGTTTTTCACTTCTTCCAATGTGAAGCCTTCAATTTCTATACCAATGCACAGATTTTGCAAAAGCAGTTTGGCGCATAGCTTTGCTTTTATAATGTTCTGATGTTATATCCCATAAACACGGATTTTCTCTATATATAGTGACAAACTTTACAGTTTCGTCTTCAGATAACTTCTTCATCATTGTTAAATCCTTTTGCTTCGCAAAAAAAGTCCGCAAAAACAAGCAACACGTATGTACTTCGTCAGCACTGGAATGGCACTGGATTGGCCGTCTACAGTCCATCAAATCTAAGAGGTACCGTTTGACGTTTCATATTTTACTTTGTTCATACGTACATTATTCAGTTTCGATAACCTTTTTCATAAAACCATGAATTTAGAAAGATTTCATTATTGTATCTAAAAATGTACAATTCTTAATATCTAAATGTAATTGAAAACTTTCAAACAAAGCAAAATAACACATATTTACACAGTAAATAATTTCTAATAGTTATATTCTTGACCGCATTACAAAGTTACGTAGTTAGGTCACTGCACGTAGTGTTGCGACTCTTCGGATACACTTGTATGCAAAAAAATCGTTTACATATACGAAAAATCGAATGTATTATTTACAAATTACACTTGACAACCAAACAAATATTTTTTCATGTGAATGGGATTTATCTCACATATTACGATTACATAACTAAATAGTTATGTAATCGTAAAATATGAGATAAAACCCATTCACCAAAAATACGTATTTATAAATCAAATATATTTGCTTCTTTAAAAAGTTGTCGAAAGCGATTTGTCGATTTTTGATTTTCGCGCCCAAATAAGTCGGGGTTTCTCGCGCTAACGCTGTCGAAATAGTAAATGGAGTCAGGGATAGTGTTTTTTACATTTATTTTTGTGTATGATAGTATGGGTTTGCATATTACAGAGAAATAAACAAATTTTTAACAAGCACATCCATTGATTTTACAATTACAATTTTTTCTTCTAAGTCTTATTTCTACGTCTAAAACTAATAAAAATAAGGTATGTAGAACCCATTCACAAAAATGTTGTTGCCTGATGTTATAAATTAACGACGTTACTGCGCGACCGCATAATGCACTGAATACACAGATACCCTAAAATAAATTAATTTAATTATTTTTAGGTCAATAGGCAAAATCGCAGGTGTCCAAGTCTCTACAATTTTTTTTTTCTGGCAACACTGCCAACTACAAGCGCACGCGGTCCGCTCGGTCGGTTCGGCGTCAGCAGTCTCTCGCCATCTTGGAAGCTGACTGTGCGCGTACTTGCTTTCTCGTTTGTGTTTTACAATTTGTGACTTGGCTATTACTTTTCTGGACTGATCATTCTTTATCCGTTTACCTTGGCAATATTTATACTGGACTCCGAACTAAGCAAGTGTTTATTAATAATGTCGAAAAGAGGACGTACTTTGAACAGCCAGGCTCGTGAATTGGTGGTGAAATTACACGAGTATTTTGAGCGTGAATCTCAAAATGGTGGACTTCTACTGCCAGTTACACAAGTTCGGGATCGTGTCGGTGAAGCTCTCGGTATTGGTAGCCGCACCGTTGGCAAAATATTAAGTGAAAAATATGGGCCTTCGGGGAGTGACAGTAACGTACTTCACACACCGAAAAAACGAAAAAGAAATAAACCTGTGACAGGCATCGATGAATTCGATAGTCATGCTATTAGAAACCATATATACGGGTATTTTACAAGAGGCGAATTTCCAACATTGGCAAAGTTATGTGCAACTTTAAAAGATGCCGGGCTGTATAAGGGAAGCATAAAGTCGTTGAGAACGGTAATAACAGGAATTGGCTTCAGATACAAAAAAGTTGACAAACGAAAAATTGTTATGGAGCGACATGACATAATTATGCAGCGACTAACATTCCTGCGCGAAGTTAAACAAATTATAAACTGGGATAATGTAATATTTTTGGACGAAACTTGGCTAAATTCCAACCATTCTGTGCCGAAAACATGGACTGATGATTCTGAAGCTTCGTGCTCGAAGGTGCCGATAGGAAAAGGTGGACGCCTCATAATATGCCATGCTGGGTCAGCGTCTACAGGCTTCGTGGAAAACTCTTTATTAGCTTTCCAATCCAAAAGCACTAAAGAGTATCATGAAGAAATGGACGCAGTAAGGTTCCGAGAGTGGTTCTTAAATTTATTACAGAATATCCCTCCTAACAGCACAATTATAATGGATAATGCCCCATACCACTCTGTGCAAATTGATAAAGCACCTACGTCAGCCAATAAGAAAGCAGATTTGGTGGCATGGCTGCAAAGAAAAGGAGTGGATGCCGACATGTCACTATTAAAAGCTGAATTATTACAGTTAGTGAAATTGCATAAACCACCAAAACCGACATATGTAATTGACCAATTGGCCGAAGAGCACGGGCACAAAGTCATACGACTTCCTCCGTACCATTGCCAATATAATGCCATTGAACTGATTTGGGCCCAAGTTAAAGGTAATATTTTATAATATTATAATAATAACACGAGTACTTCTAACATTTATAATTTAAACAATGGTTTTCGTCTGCTATCAAATAGTTACATTATTGTTTTACAGGTTATGCAGCAAGACACAACACAAAACCACCCTTCAGTGTCAAGAAAATGGAAGGTTTATTAAAGGAAGCATGTGCCCAAGTTACACAGGAAGATTGGAGTAAAGTAGTACAAAAAACAAAGAAAATAATAATGGACGACTTCGAAAGAGACGTACACTTTGATAATGTAATGGACAATCAACTGGTCATTAATTTAAATGACGATGATGACGAAGACGACGATACTAGTACTAGTAGTGAATAAAAAATATCCTAAACATTTCTTTTATTTAATTATAACAATTGATTTCTTAAAATTCGGATATTATAGTAATCGATCTCTTAAAGTTCGGATATTATAGTAATCGATTTTTTCATCCCATCCCTATCATTCAATTGTCAGAACTGTCAAACGGTACTTCTTAGATTTGACGGACTGTATATTATTCCAGTTGCACTGGATTAATCGCATTGGATTCAAAAGTAGACCGCGAATCCAGTTACTGGACTGGAATGCTTACTGGATTCAGTTCATTCCAGTGCCGGTTTACACTTTTCCAGTAAGCAATCCAGTGCTGGACTGGAATAATGTAAACCGGGCATAAGTCCGTCAATGTACATCGTGCATGATGTTTAAATAAATAAATAAATTATCAGAAATTGAATTTATGGGAATACAACAGTTTATGAAGTAAACACGACTTTGCTATGTAATAAATCATTACATTGTTCCTAGCACTTAATATTTTAAACTAAATTATATATATTAATGGCTGCTCAATTTCAAAACGACGCGATCTTAAACCCTTTGTTCATAAATTAGTAAAACCAATCCCAAAACTAATTGTAATGAATTAAATAATATAACAACAGAAAAATAAACATAGGTACTTGGAAAACAAAAAAAAAGTGAAACATTCACCATGACAACATAAAAAGTAATGTCATACTACATTCTTGAATTAATTGCATTTTGAAATTTCAGTTTACTTGACCGGTACAATATTCCCGATATTAAGTAACATGTCTTACTTTTGTTAAAAGCATGACGGCAGTCATTGCACTCTGTGCCGGCGGCTCTCGGCCCAACATGCCGCCATGCTGTTTATTATTGTTTTGTGATCTCACATGTTGTACAAAAATTAAGTTACATATATACTTACATTCTATAGTTTTGTAGGATCTTTGTTTGAAAACTTTTATATAATAACTTATTGCACAGAATTAGTGGTAAAATGTAATAACTTTAACGTACAGAGTAAGTAAAGTAATTTTGTTTATGACAGTTTATGTCATGTCTAGAGAGAGATGGAGCCATGATGGAGCGTCACTGCTAGGGATGGCGATCTGGAATCGATAATCGAAGAATCAATGTTCAGGGCGTTAAATATCGATATGTAGCATTGAATCGATTAAGTCAATAGATATCTCAACCTTGAGAATTAACATTCGATTTTTCTGTTTTGGCAACAAAAGATAACAAAAGATTGATACGTTTGATTAGATGTTTTCCATCGGTTTCACACAATTCAATTGAATTCAATTAATTAAATTATGTATTAAATCCACAAAATTTCGTATTCACTCACACAGTTTTCTATGCCTCTTATGAGGTCAGAGAATAAGCATTGTCATACAACGTGGCAATGCTGCCAGTCTTCTGGGAACGATACCACAAGAGGCATGCGATGTGGAGGAATTTCACGACGCATTTTAACTTTTGTTTTATTTATTTATTATTTTGTATTAATGTAAATATTAGCATAGATTTAAAATACACTAATTCATTGATCTATTTACGATCAATTTTTTTTTCCTTCTGGTGATGCCGATGTTTCCACCAATGACCTAGCCCGGGATTTAATTCATAGTTTCGACTTGGAGGAATGTGACTTGTTGTAATCTCGGATCAAAAGTTTTATGAATAATGTACAAGAGATGATGCATTTAACATCCAATAAAGGCAGAAAGTCATGTTTCATGTAGCGTACTGGACTACCTGAGTCAAAGCAAAACACACTGGTTAGAGGTTATAGCAGACAAACACAGTTCTATAACAGGTTAATACTGTTTGAGTTAATGTAACCACAGATCAAATATATGAGAGGAGAATTAGTATAGGTCAGAAGGTTACGATGGTGTCGACGTCGTGCAAATGGTAACGTTTATTATTATTACTATTTATAGCTATGTATGTATAATATAAATATATTATACATACATAGCGTGAGCCTATTGCCGTATAAACCTATATATCTATGTATATGTATATATATGTATATATATATATATATATATAGCTTGCGGTTTGCAGTGCACTAATATGCTTTTTGTTTACGTATTAGAACGAAGAACGCGAGGAGCAGTCGCCGGAGCCTCCTCCTTACTCGCCTCTCACGTCGCCAGATCGCCGGGAGTGGTTGCCTCTAACAGTATTGGCTTTTTCATTGTTTTGCGATATTGTTGTATGGATTGCAACTGGGTTTAATTGTTTTTTTTTTAATCATTTAGAAAGAACAAACTTCGCCGTCACCGCCTCGTCCAGCGTCCCCCGAGCGCGACCGATCGCCCATCAATTTTCGATCTGAGCCGTAAGTTTCGATTCTTTGTGAATGATTCAAATAAAATACCTAATTTATTTACAATCAAATCATTTATTTAATTTCATACGACTAAGCACGAGACAAGGGTTCGATTCCCACATAGGTCAATACTTTGTATGACCCACATAGGATTATTCTAGGTCTGGGTGTCATTTCTATGTATTATAACAATGTGTTTTACCTTTACTAGGATAATTCTGAATCACAGGCGGTAGAAGCTAATAAATGAATTTATTTTTACAGCGCACAGGAAGGCATTGTTTTGCGGATCTTCGGGGAAGATGGGAGGGCGCTGGACGACAACATCACCGACGGCGATTTTTTAGCCCCGGATACTCACGTTCTGTATGTGTCTGAGGAACTTGGAACAGATGAACGTCAGAGAAGTGTGAGTGTGCGAAGAGGTGGACGACGGCGAGGAAGAGGTGTTAGGAGTGTACGAGGACAGAGTGCCCGTGGGCGTGGGTATCCGAACCAGGGGAGAAAAGGCAATCGGTGGGATGTGGGGCATCCTCTCCAAGAAATTTGGACTACAGATGAGGATGTCCCCCCCGAATTGGTAAGTTTGGCGAGGGATGTATTGAGGAGGCGACAGATGAGAATGCAGGATACTGCCATGTTAGAGAGGAACGCTGAACGGGAGGATGCTAGCGAGAACGATGATGATGAATTTTTCGACGCTAGTAATGGAGCGGATAATCCCCCACGACTGGAAGGACAGAACCTCCACTTTGAATGGTCTCCAATGGATACCTTTCAAGGTGTAGAGGAAACATTTCGACCCGACCGTACTGGTTCGGTTCATGTTATCAATTCGGCCTATGATGCTTTTCGTCGCTATTGGAGCGATGACATCTTAGACCTAATTGCTACTGAAACGAACCTGTATGCGACCAAAATTGAATCGCCTTCTTTCCAGTCTGATTGGTACCCCACTAATTTTCATGAGATTTTATGCCTCTTTACGTTCTGGATGATGTTGGGGATCATCAAAATGCCAACTTTAGTTAGTTGCTTTTCTGTTGATCCTCTTCTGAAAACAGAAATTTTCCGTAAAATTTTCACACGAAGGAGGTATGAAATGCTGTCAAGAGCATTACATTTTGTAGATTCAGACCCCGTTACGAACTTTGATCCCTCCAATACTGGCGATAGAAGCATTGATCGTTTACACCGATTGAGACCAATATTGATACATTTAAATTCACGTTTTCAGTCCAATTATATTTTAAATAAAGATATTTGCATAGACGAAAGTCTAACCCTATGGAAAGGAAGATTGAGTTTCAAACAGTATATCCAGAACAAAGCTTCTAAGTTTGGTATCAAGACCTTTGAGCTCTGTGAGAGTGCTACTGGATACCTGTGGTCGTTTATTGTTTACGCCGGTAAACAATCCGCGACAGAAATTGACCAGTCGCCCGGGGATCTGAAAAGTACGGCTGTAGTGAAGAAGCTCATTGCTCCTCTGTTACATAAAGGTTATAGATTATTTATGGATAATTGGTATAATTCACCTCTATTAGCTAGATTTCTGAAGCTCAATGGTACAGACTGCGTCGGTACCTTGAGGCCTTCACGTAGTGACGTTCCCTTTATAGTAAATAAGGCTCCACTTCAAAGGGGACAGCTGATTGCGAGACATTCCGGGGATGTCTCAGTATTATCGTGGCAAGACAAGAAAAGAGTAACCATGATTTCCACTTGTCATGGCTCATCTACTGCTTTGCCTACAGTTTCATCTACATGTAAGCCAGTACCATTTAAACCACAAGTGGTACTGGATTACAATAAATTCATGGGGGGGGGTTGATATGAAGGATCAGATGCTCGAGCCTTACTTATTAGAAAGGAAACGTTGTGCCAAATGGTACATGAAGCTTTTTAAACGTCTACTCAATGTTTCTATTCTTAACTCTCGCATTCTTCTAGAGTCATCGCTACAGAAACGGTGCGATCATTTAGTTTTTCGCCTTCAGCTTGTTGATTCCATCCTCACAAATCATCTTTCATATTGTCCCCAAAACCGTAGGCATACAGTTTCCATCAGTAGGTCTACGCATGAACAACACAATAGGTTAGTTAATTCTACACATTGGCCCGTTTTACTGGAACGAACAGAGAGTAGTATCGCGCGTAATCGTCATTTTGCTAAACGTTGTGTTGTTTGTCTTAAAGAAAATCGTAAGTCACAAAAATCGCCTTATGAATGCGAAAGTTGCCGCTTGCCACTGTGTATAAAGAACTGCTTTAAATCATATCATACAAAACCACAGTAATGCAGTCTTCACCATATCAATTTCACCCAATTATTCATAATTTCTATTGTGATAGGTATTTAATGAAAGCATGCAAGAGTGTTTCGAGTGTTTATTTTTAAGTGCAACAGCTTGGGGCACAGGTTCAGGCAACCAGTATATGAGATATATGTATAAATTGTTAAAGTTACACAGTAATTTATAAAATTAATAAACATTATTATTAATAGTACTAATTGTAATCAAATAATGGCAATTGAAAATAGCCAGCGTTTCTTTGAACACTGTTCATCTCACAGCCTTACTCAAGATGACTACTCATTTTCCAATGTGGTGGTAGTTTTGGCAGATATTTTGACCTGTATGACCTAAATGAATAAATGATTTTTGTTTTTGCCTTATCTGATAGACAGATAGATAACTCTTTATTGTACACTAAATTGATACAGTATTTTGAGTACCTACATAACTTACTGTTCATAAATTTAAAAATGTAATTAAAAGTAAATTGTGCCACAAAGGCTATTATAAGATTAAATATTATTTAGATGATAAAGAAGCTTGCCAATGAGCTGTATGCCGCCCAACTATGCTACTCAATAAAATCATTGTATTTAGACTTAAGTTGGTAAATGTTTGTAAATAGACCAAAAAAAAGACCGCTGAGTTTCTTGCCGGAGTCTTCTCAGGCCGGGCCGCGTTCCGAACCGGTGTTGGTACTTAGCCACAATGTCATAATACAATCATAGTCACAATGTTATAGTTTAGGATTAAAATTAAAATGTCACATCATATTGAAGTATCGTTCAAGAATTCGTCAAGCGTATAATAACATTTGTCAATTAACAAAGATTGTAGGGATTTTTTAAATTTACATACAGGCATAGATATCATATCCCTTGGAAGTTTATTATATATTTTTGGTGCTGTACCCAACATACTTTTTCCCATAAGGGCTGTTTTACAGTTTACATTACAGAGCTTTTCAACATATTGTTGACGTATTGGACCTTTCCTAACATCTGATACTCGTCGAAAATGTTTAGTATTGGTTTTTACAAACATAGCTGTTTCCATTATATACAATCCTGTTAATGTAAGTAATTTATACACTTTGAAGTAAGGCACACAACTATCAGTCATTCTCAAACCCCACATGGACCTGATACATCTTTTTTGCATCTTAAAGACAGTTTCCCGGTCGCTTGATTGTCCCCAGAATATGATGCCATATCTTATGATGGATGCCACTAACCTATGGTATGCCATTAAGAGTGATTCTTGATTCACTTTTTTTGAGAGTTGTAAGAGTGCATATGAAGCCTGACTCAATCTGTTGCGTAACTTATTTACATGTGGCTTCCAAGTACAGCTTGGCAAAAAAGTCGTGAAAATAATAGCGGCGCCACAATCGTGCATGTAGCCACCCTATATACAACGACAATAACAGTTTTGATACTTCGATTTAAATATATTTGTACATTATTCATTAAGTGTACCTACTACTTCTGTTTCGTCAGTATATCCTACTAATATCATAAACGAAAGTTTGTGAGTATGTAAGAATGTATGCGACTATGTTTGCTACTCTTTCAGGTAAAACCAACTGAATGGATTTTAATGACACTTTACAATAATATAGCTTACCAGCTGTTGCCCGCGACTCTGCCCGCATGGAATTCTGAACCCGTTCATTGCTGATATTGTAGTCTATGTGTTAATCTGATGTATAAGGTATATTATTGTAAAGTTTCATTAAATTCCATTCAGTAGTTTTACGTGAAAGAATAACAAACATTCTCACATACTTTCACATTTCAAATATTAGTAGGATACATTAGAATAACACATAGGCTATATATCAGCGATAAACGAGATCATAATTCCACGCGGCCGAAGCCGAAGCGTGAAGTTAGAACCTCAAAAAAGTTCAACAACTGGGGTAGCTGCAATGCTTTAATATCGCCCAATACCCCATTGGGTTGTGGAGGTCAGTTGCTACACGAAAAATGTCAAAGTTTCAAAAGACCCCAGACTCCCAAGTTGAGAGGTTTGGATGCGACTGGGATTGAAGCTAGTTCTAGCGTTAATTCATAAAAGAAAAAGAATAAAACTATGATACTGAGTGTAATGTAGAACAATTTAATAGGACAATTGAATTTGTTCTAATCGGAATCTAAAAGACTTTCGTCTAAATATTCCACGCCAGAAAAGTCTTCATCTGTGCCTTGGGGTGGGTCTTCTTCAATAGTGTGCTGGCTATCCTCACTAGTTTCACTACTGCTGCTATCATCTTGGAGGTTTATGACGATTTTTTCAATATCGTCATACAGAGTTTGACCCCTTTCATAGTATTCTTTCTCTATTTTAATGACGTGTTGGCATGAATTTCTCCAGTCATCAGCTGAGATGCTCTGAAATGCTTGTTCAGCCACTGCCTATTGAAATAAAAACAATTCACATTCAATTATTTATGTATAAGATTATAAATATTTTTTTTATAACTATAAAATTACCTTGATGTCAACTGATCCGACATTATGTGATGCAATTTTATGTTTTGCAATACCCCAGATCAGTTCAATAGGGTTTAAGTCACAATGGTAAGGTGGAAGCCTTACCACTGTGTGACCATGTGCATTTAAAATTTCATCTATTTCATAGATGGGCTCCGGTTTGTGTCGCTTTACAAGCATTAATAAGTTTGGCTTTCTTGTAGTTTCAGAAAACGGAATATTATTTTCTGACAACCACAACTTAATTTCACTAACTTTTGATGCGGAAGTGGGTGCCTTATTGAGAACCACTTAATGGTAGGGAGCATTATCCATTACTATAATGGCAGGGTTACATAAATTGGGAATTAATTTTTCAGTGATCCATTTTCTGAAATTATTTTTATTCATTTCTGAATGGTAGTCTTCGTTTTTATTATTCCCACTAAATATTAACAAGGCATTTGGTACAAATCCATTTTCACTCCCGGCATGTATAATTATATACCTGAAAAAAACATTGAATGTAAGTAAAAGACACGGTTTAGAGAGTACTAGTTGTAAAGATTTAACTATTCACCTTTTTCCTTTGGACACATTTTCTTTTATTCCACTAACATCTATAGATTGCCAACATTTCTTCAATTTGTACGATGTGTGGACATAGCTCTCGTCGAGGTAAATTATGTCTTTTCTCAAATCATCTGGTAAATTCCTATTTTCCATGATTTTTTCTAGGTAAACCTCACGCTTTGCTGCTATATTTGGCTTTTCCATCAAAGCTTGTCTGTCTGACTGGCATTTTTTGTATTTAAAGCCCAGTTTTAATAAAATCTTTCTTAAATGTTCACGGCTACCACTAAATCCCAGATCTTCTCTTACCACCGGTAACAGGTTTCATAAAGTAGGCGCCTAAAATGATAAAAAGTGAACTCAGTGAACTTGCTATAAACTAAAAAAAGATTTCCTTGGAATAAAGACTACTTACAATCTTTTTTACAGTGTAAAAGAATTGAATTTTTTGCCTGATTGCACATAAGTCAAAATCGTCCAAGTCTTTTCTAGGTCGTCCCGCTCTATGCTTTCCTGGTGTGGAGAAAATACCTTTATTTCTATGTCCTTCCAATGCGATTCGTCTTACGGTACTGACGGATTTACCTAAAAAGATACGAACTTAATATAGAAATAACATAAAAAAATTATTATGTAGATTTTAAGAGTATACACCCTATACTCCTAAAATCTGCACAATAAACTTTTTTGGTGATATCATCAATAAAAGTATCAATATTGATCGAACGCAATACTCTACAAAACTGCATTGTAAACAACATAACCTCAAATACATTCACATCTGTTATTAAGCAAACAATAATTGTTTAAGAGGTTAAATCTACATTTCACAAGTTAATTAACACAAATTATATCTGATAAATTAAATAAAACCATATTTTACCAGTCATTTCAGCTGTCCGTTTATAAACATCGTTGAGATTGGACAAACACTGGCCGGCTTCGCGTTCTGACAAACATCTCAAGTAAACTTTATAAATAATCTCTCTGGCGGAGCTGCGGATCACAGGCCTATTCATTCTGAACTCAATATCACTACAATAATATAGATAACTTCAAGTAAATTTAAAACAACTATCGTGGAATGTATGAAATGACACAACAAGTACTAAGTTGACGTGATCGGCAGAGTGTTGCCAGTGATTAAATATTTTAGTACCGTTTCACGACTTTTTTGCCAAGCTGTAAGTTGGCTATCAATAATTATGCCCAAGAATTTAGCTTTCGCAGTTTCCTCTATTTTAAAATCATTATATTTCACCTCTATATCCGGAATACTACTCCTTTGGTGGAAATGCATTATTGTAGTCTTTTTTAGATTTATTATGAGATTGTTATTATTGAGCCAAGTGATAATGTTAGATAATGAATTATTTATTTCGTTTTGGTATTCATTTGGATCATTACATTTTATTACTGCTGTGCTGTCATCAGCAAAAAGCACCATGTTATTATTATTAGTAGCTTTTGGAAGGTCATTAATATATATTAGAAACAATAAAGGTCCCAAAACACTGCCTTGTGGCACACCATATTTGACCTCTCTTGGTTTTGAAAGGTGAATAGTTTCTAGATTATTTTTTGGACATATTCTAGATATTTCTGTGTATTGCATTCGATTGGTCAAGTAGGATTCCAAAAGTCTCAGAATATTACCTCTGATTCCATACCCCTGTACTTTATTCAATAATATTTTATGGTCCACATAGTCAAAAGCTTTGGTCATATCTGTGAAAATAGCACAGACTGGTATTCGTTTATCAACAGGATCCATAATCTGCGATAAGAAATCAAAAATTGCCATATTAATGGTCATGTTTTTCCGGAAACCCTTTTGTTCGTGACAGAACAGATCATACTTATTAAAGTAGTTAGTAATAGCGCGATAGATTAATTTTTCGAAAATTTTAGAAAATATTGGAATTTTTGCTATAGGTCTATAGTTTTTTAAGTCAGTTTTGTCTTCTTTTTTATGAATGGGTTTTATAATCACTCGTTTCAGTCTCTCCGGGAAGACTTCATTTATAACGCTTAAATTGAAAATGTGAAACCTCGACTACATACTTAATTACTTTCGTCAGCACGCCATCAAAACCCACAGTGTTTGTGTTTTTGAGTTGATTTGTTACTTTTATTATGTCATCTTCCAAAATAGGCAGCATAAAGAATGAGTGTAATGTCAAATTTTCAAAATTAATATTCAGATTATTGCCACATTTATTTTCTATTTCATCAATAAAGTAGTTATTAAATTCATTGGCAATGTCTTGAGGTTTAGTTATTGATGTATTTTTATTTTTTATTGAGGTAATCGTTTCTGTAGGCAGGCAGAACTTTGATTTATTTATTATTTGCCAAGTAGCTTTGGATTTATTATGTGCTGTGTTTATAAAGTGGTTATTTTGAGCTTTCTGTGTTAGTCTAATTATTTTCCTATATAGAGCACTGTATTTTTTAAAAGTAGTCTTATTTCCTATACTTGGCTTTTTCCTGTATTCCCATAGTAGTTGACGTTGTTTTTGAGTGCATTTTTTTATTCCTCGGGATATCCATTTACATTTTTTATTAGTTTTTATTGTGATAATTTTTTGAGGAAAGCATAATTTGTAAAGCAGAGTAAAATCGTTCATAAAACTGTCATAGGCTTGATTTGCATCATTTGACTCATAAACTTCTGTAAAAGATGAATAGTTTAAAAAAAAAATTAAGTTTTCGTTAGAGATATCCCTTACTATCGTCTTCCAAAATTTTAACTTACACGTTTTATTAATCGGAACTGTCAGTATCTGCGATGTGTGATCGGATAGGACAAGATCAACAACTGTTGCCTGGCAGTCTTTGTTGTAGTTATGTGCAAAGTTATCGATGCATTTCATGCTTTGAAGCCTAGTTGGTTGGTATATTGCTAAGGTAAGATTATAACCAAGTAGAAAATTTTCAAATTCAAGTGTTTCTTTATTCCTATCTAAGACGTTAATATTGAAATCACCACATAAAACTACCTTCTTCTTTGAATAGGAACCAATCCTTTCCAGAACTTTTTCTAATTGTTCATAGAATATTGTAAGGTATCTTGAAGGATTTCTATAAATGCAGACAGTTAGAATTTGATGGGAAATTATTTCGACACAACAGCATTCGAAAATTCCTGAGATTGAGAGCGTAGCTACGTCAGGTAGTTCTATGTATTGAACTCCTGCTCTCACAAGAATACATGCACCTCCTCGTTTTTTATTATTTCTAGAAAAGAAAGCCGCTGGACAAAAATGTTGTATATGTAGTAGGTTTTCATGTCCCCTTTCTATAAAATGTTCTGTCACACAAATGACATCAATTATTGTACCAGTACTATGGAGTTCGTCTAATTTCACATGTAATCTGTCTGACTTATTTATAAGTCCAGCTACATTTTGGTGGAGAATACTCAGAGTGTCAGAGAAAAAACTGCGAATTGCTCTGTACAGACTGCGTCACATCGGTTACATTTAATTTGGTCAGATCTAATACAAGGTCTTGTAAATCAAGAATAATGCGCCTCATCCCATTATAATTTAGACGACCAGTGCGCCAGTCAAACATACTATAGTCACATGAGAGATTGAGATTTGAGTCTAGAAGATAAGCGTATTTGTGTGTATCATTGTCCATGCAAAGTAGGCCATTGAAAGAATCTACTCTACTGTTATACATGATATTATTACAGTTAAATTTATAGGTTGGTAAGCATATAATAAAGTTAGTATGATTCAGATTGATAAGTTTTTTTCTAATAGACTTGACAAGATCTACATAGTTTTGCGTAATATTGAAATTTTCTTCAACTATATTAATGATACAGTAATCAGCTTTTGTAAAATCACGTATTTTATCCTCAATTCTGTCCAGTATACATTCCAGTGCAGCATTTGGTTTCCGAAAATGAAGAATGCTATAATTCCTCAGATAATTAGAGGTTTGCATTATTTTATACTTAGAAGACAAATCCTTGACTTGCGTAAGGTCCGATCATTATAGATGATATCCTTTTGTGGGGTATTTGCTCTTGCTGAACCAGTGTTATTTATTATCTCAGGTGAGATGGAATTATGTGTTTTATTCCGTGTTATATTTGTCTTATTTCTATTATTTTTAGTTTTGCTCTTTGTGGTCGTCTCCTTAGATGCTGATATATCCGCTAATTCATTTCGAAGTTGATAATTTTCGAGTGAGAGCTTATCAATTAAAGCATGGGCACTAGCTAGCATTTTTTCCTTTTCTTTCAATTCTATTTTTAATTGTTCAATCTCTTCTGATAAAATACTTGATCGTGTAGAACTTTCATGCATACTTGTGGAACTAAGATCATTATCAAATTCAATACCATCCTGTGAAGCGTCATCATACAGCGAGTTGCTCGACAACACCCGTGTTATTGTATGTTGTCGAACAGTAACGTTATTATTAATGCCGTTTTGATTCATGGTGCAGATATAACTTATTATGCTGTTATACTTAACTTATTATTTTTCCACAACATCGAGCACTGCTTTCTGTCTTATTTTGTCACCTTATACCACCTTCATACAGTATAACAATTATGTACTACAATATCAAAATGTGCTTGAGAGTCTCAGGATCGAACGCAGGGCCAATGCGCAGCAGTCGAAGTGTCTCACGACTCTGCCACCTTAACATTACAGCACGGAATCCAAATGTAAGGCCTCTTTTGAAGGATGCAATTTTTGAAACTAGGTACTATCGTTTCTGTGAGTCATTGTGCAAAAATGTTAAGAAATTTTTCTAGGGATACCGCACCACACTGAAAGTTGCTAATCACTTATTTTACTTCTTGAGTATCTCAAGTTTTTGTTGTTAAAATCCAATTGTTTTGCGCAGTGATTGTATTTATGACGGTATATTATGACTATATTTTATAGTTGTTTATAGAATAGTCACAGTCGATCATATAAATTTCAGCAATCGCATATTTTTCTTAAAGACTTTTTTTTTCACTTTGACTATGGTTTATGTTTGGATAACAATTTCACATATTGTTTTCTTCTTATTATACACTTTCACGATAGTTTGAACGATATTTAGTCGTTAATTTTATTTTAAATAATATTTTATAACAGAGCTGATGTTTACGTGACGGCAGCGCCATCTGAACCTCTGTCGTCTACAGTATAACCATCGTTAAAACGTAATTCATGATTGATGGCACGAATGATGCTTGCATGAGCGTCTAATCGACGCCTAAGGGGTCAAACATTTAACAATAAGCATATTCGAGAAAATATTCGTTCTCTTAAGTGCCAAGAAAGAAAGAAAGAAAAACCTTTTTATTTTGGTACAGCATCGACTAACAAATACTTATATACTATACACATTAAAAAACAATAAACACAAATAAATAAACAAATTAGTCACGTTGCACCAAAAAAGGAGCCAGTTCAGCATGGTGCCAGGCACAAGTACCTGACACTGGTTTTCAACTGGCTCCTATGTGGAGGACATGTGACATAATTAGCATCATAAAAATCGAATTTAAAAACCATAGAGATGTAAATCTCTGCAAAGATTGGCTGCGAGTTTTTAGCCAAAATTCCAAATCTCTCTAGGAAGTTTCTTGTAAAATCCCCACAACTATACTGAGGTAGAACTCAACGAATGAAGAAATGGCTTAAAGGTCTTGTAACCACACCAAAAATGTTTTCATTTTTTTATGTAAATAGGTACTCTAATGTCGTTGATTGTCGTTGATGGAGGTTAGGTATTTATGTATTTATGTTTATTATTCTTACCGAGTGTTACCAACCCTACTGTTTTAACAGTAGATTTGCTGTTTTCACATTGATGTCCATGTTTTCTGTTTCATTCCTATTTTCTACTGTTTTTCAACTAGTGTTCAGCGCCACCTATTACACTACTATGCAAACATTTTTTGATAACCACTACGTAATAAAACGCAATGACACTAGATGGCAGTATCTTCTTTAGTCGGGATTCGAAGGAATTCCCAACCACATTATATGTTTATGACAATAATTATATTTTTATGCACGGGGAAATACCAATTTATGAATAACAGCTACACGCCTATTGTATTTCGTATTGTTTTATAGTCACAACAACCCCTTGAACAGTTTCTTTGAATTGCGGCGTTTATTTTAAAATAAACAACAATTACAACGTTTTTGATAAAATGAGTAGTGATTCGACTGGGAAAAGTCCTCCTAAGAAGAAAAATGTGAAATATGAACAGAAATTCGTAAATTTATGGTTAAAAGATGATAGGTTCAAAGGCTGGTTAAAGAAAAGCACTAAAGGTGAGACTTATTTCTTTTGTTCTGCGTGTAATTGCGACAGGAAATGTGGTATACACGAACTGTTACGACACAAAGATTCAATAAAACACGCGAAGAATAGTTTGAAATTACAAAAACAACAAAAACTGACATCAATGTTTACCTCAGCTTCACACTCACAAGATACAAAAATTATAGCTAAACTAAAACTAAAAAAACTAAAGCGGGTGAAGTAAAAATGGCCTGATTTATTGCTGAGCATAATCTGTCTTTTAACTACTACGTCTCACTTGAATAAATTGATTTGAGCTGTATGTCCCGATTCGAAAATTGCGGAACAATTATCAATGAGCCGCACAAAAGGTAGATCTATTATTGTTAATGTAACTGGACAAACAGCAGAAGAAAATATAATAGAGATGTTACAGAACAATTGCTTTGCATTGCTTGTTGACGAAAGCACAGATAAATCTACGATAAAACATTTAGCGCTTGTCGTAAGAATAGTAAAATTAGATTTCAGCGTTGAAGATAGATTTCTGACTTTAATACCAATCGTAGATGGTACAGCAACAGCGTTGTATGGCAAAATAGTAGAATATTTTGTTGAAAAAATATTCCTTACAAATCAAATATGATAGGCTTTGCTTCTGATGGCTCTAACGTTATGTTTGGAAATAAACATTCATTGGTCACTTTGTTTAAAAATGATATACCTCACCTTTTTACTACGAAGTGTATTTGTCATTCTTTTAACCTTTGCGCATCATACGCATGTGAGAAATTGCCAAGAGGCGTGGAAGATTTCTGTAGAGACGTATATAATCATGTACAAAATTCTCCAAAACGTATTGGAGATTTCAAAACATTTCAAGCATTCACAAATATTAAACCACACAAATTGCTCCACCCTAGTCAAACCAGATGGTTGTCGCTTATTGAGGTAGTACATAAATAGGCTTCTGGAACAATTACCAGCTATAAAATTGAATTTTCAAACTGCGATTCATGTAGATAGATTACTTTCTGCGCAATCAATTCTCTCCAAGGCTCTCAAACCGACAACCGAATTGTACCTGGAGTTTTTGAAATTTGCATTACCTATATTTACCGATCTCAATAAAGAAATGCAATCCGAGACTCCGAAATTATATTTACTATACGACAAAATACTGACCGCATACACAACTATCTTGGAATGCTTTGTACAAACTGAATATTTGAATCTCACTGAACAAGAAAAAACTTAAGCACAAAATATTTTAGACGCAAAACAAACAACTATTAAACCTTGACTTCTCGAGTGAGCAGAAACATTTACCGTTGCAACATATATGCGTTGGCGGAATGGTGCCAAATCTGATCAGAAGAAAGAGAGAAATGGGAGAACTAGATGAAGAACAGCTGAAAAATTTCTACTTAAAGTGTAAGGAGTTTTATATCGAAGCTGCAAAACAGATATTAAAAAGGTTTCCTTTTGACGACAAAGACCATCAAGCATTAAAATGTCTGAACATGCTAAATCCTAAAGCAATTCTGGATCCTGAAATAAAAAAGGAATTCCCTTCCATTGCAGATTTACATTATTTCTTCCCAGGGAAGTATCCTGGGGCCAATCCTGTTTCTAATCTACATAAATGACCTGTGCAATATGACACTCCCAAATGCACAAATGTTCTCTTATGCTGACGACACAGCAATCATAGTCTCTGGACCAACTTGGGTCAGTGTCAAAAATACCGCGGAATTGGCATTGGCTAAGGTAACAGATTGGCTCAATACAAACCTTTTAACTCTAAATTATAACAAAACCGCATACATCCCTTTTTTTCTCCGCCAAACCACGTCCCCGGACTCTACGTTCTCAATAACAGCTCACACGTGTGCACAACAAACAGCGCCATGTACATGCCTGAAACTCAAAAAAACTGAGGTTGTGCGATATCTCGGAGTAGAAATAGATACAGGACTACGATGGGATGAGCATATAGAAACTTTAACCACCAGAACTATGAGGCTCATACATGTCTTCAAATCACTCAGAGCCTCAGCAAACTTCGACACTTTAAAAATGGTCTTTAAAACACTGTGTCAATCAGTTATAGGATATTGTATCCCGGTCTGGGGAGGAGCAACGAAGACCAACGTTCTAAAACTAGAGAGAGCTCAGAGAGCAATTTTAAAAGTCATGACTCGAAAACCTATACGCTACTCCACAGATCATTTATATCATGACTGCGACGTTCTGACGGTCCGTCAACTATACGTGCTCCGGTGTGTCCTGAGGAAACACAATAGCGTCCCTCCTTCTTATCCCAGGAGACGAACGAACTATCCTTTGGGCACGCTTCATAGGACCACCTTTGCTAAGCATCAATATTATATCATTAGCACTCACATTTATAAACAGATCCAGAAAAAGCTAAATATCATTGACCTAAATAAAATAGAATTAAAATCCAAAATGGAAACATGGCTTCTTCAACAGGACTATGCACAAACCGAATCCCTAATGATATAGGTACATCGCCTAATATGACAATGCAAACTTACGAACAACCCAACAAATACTCGTGTACAAGCACTCACACTACAACACATACAAGTCAAACGTACGTTCACATGCACACCCACATACACACACACACACACACACACACACACACACACACACACAAACACACACACTCACACTCACCTAATATACATCGTCCACAATTAAATACATAACTCTGTATAATGGGGTCGGGTGACTGTTAACTGTTCACTGGGAAACGAATATTGTATAAATAATTTAGCCGAAAACTGTCTCCTAAGACACAGGATATCCTAGTTTAGGAGCAAGGGTTCATTAATTTTTGTTAACATAATTATGTTAGCACCTAATGTGATATGATGTACCACCTGTAACAGCGCCAACTATACTCTGGACGCTCATTATACACAGTATTAAAATATGTTGAACCTAGATTAGTTAACAATGTATATTCTTACTGTCAATAAAGTTTCTATTATTATTATTATAGATTTGTCCAAATAATATAACGGAACTGGTTAGAGAATGGCGAATGTTAAGAAATGTCGATTTTTCTTTCAACCAAAACAAAACTCCCGATATTATCGACTTTTGGAAACATGTACAAGAATTAAGAAATGGAGACGAATCTCAAACATTCCCTACATTGTGTGAATTGGTAAAAAAGCTTTTGTGCCTACCACATATCAGCGCCGCCGTGGAAAGGTTATTTTCTGCTATAAATATTATGAAAACCAAATTACGCAACAGAATATCGACTACAAGTATTAAAGGAGTATTACACACTAAATCCGAAATAACCGATTACTATTCATTTGAAGCCACAGAAAGGCACATGAATTAATTCAACAAAATCATGTATGATTTTAAAAATATAAATGAGTTTGAAAATATTGAAGATGAGGCAATTGAAAATGAAACTGAAAAATAATTTTACTTTGATTTTCGTTTTTTGTTGTTGTGATTATAAGTATATCAATGTATGTGAGTGCTAGTAACTAAGAAAATTGTTTATTATTTAATTATAGGTATGAGCAAAATTTTGAGACCTGCCTTTTTTTTCTTTACCTGCTGCTTTCTACTGTTTTTTTTACGGCGAGTTGTTGTTTTTTAAATTTTTGAGGTTGGCAACACTGGTCGTAGTATTGTATTCTCTTTGGTATTGTGAATTGAGGTTAAACTTTAATCAGTAAGATTTGCATGGTTTAAAGTTTAAGGATACTATACATTTAAGGACTGAAGCTCAAAACAACATAAACGGTGTCTCTGAACTGACGCGAAATTAAATTTGGAGATGGAGAAGCTGTCTATGTGTAGAATATGTCTAGCGGACGACTCGGACTCTCGACTGCAGTCGATTGCCGACACTCATTTACAGGAGATTTACGAGTCTCTGACTCTGATGCTGGTGAGTAATACTACGTCTAGCACGTTTAATAAAAGAGCCTCTTATAAATAAACAACTTAACCAATTTTATACTTACTGTTGTAATACGAAGTATTTTATGCTGTTGTACTCGTAATACGAAGAGACCGGGATATATGTAGACCCCAAGTCACGAGAGATACGGGGCAGTGAGAAGGTTTGATTTATAATCAATCTTCTCTCTACAATGATCTGTTCAAGATCAAGTTTTTTTATCTAAATGTATAGAAAAAGTTAGCATACTGCTGCATTGACACACTAATGTTCAAACTAGTAGTAAAATAATAAAATTATGTTTAACAGTTGGTTACAGAGGACAGCAGACCATCCCTGGCCTGTGACCTCTGTTGTTCAAGGCTCGAGACCTGCTACGAGCTGAGGAGGACATCTCTCTGCAGTGAGGAGCTATTCATACACTTGCTGAATGACAAAGTGGTGAGTAAGTAGTCTTGAAGTTTTGTATGAAAGTTAGTGGAGATGTTTGGATGCTTTTTATCCAGTCACACTAACGACAGGATGGATCTAACTGTTATTTAGCACAGTGATAGTTTATAGTCTGGAATAACATATTAATATTTAAATTATGGACGAGCAGCAATTTGCTGCTTTGTGCACTTCCTGGTATTGGAGTATAGTTCAGTCTAGTATATCACTTTTGTTGTTTGTTGTTCACTGCAAGCCATTTATGTAAGCTACACTAGAAGGTGGTTAGCGTAGCAGCTGACACCACTTCCTCAGGCCTTTTGTTCCACAGTTGCACAACATGGTTGTTAAAAGATTGATAAGCTGTCAAGGAATGTGCGTGTGAGAGTGAGGCGCACAAATATTTACCAATAAATATTAGGTATCATATATTTATTGGTTAAAATAAAAGCTGCTTTTTTGCCAGGAAATGGTTCCCATAATGGGAATGTGATTAAAAAACCGAAGTTGCGGGCGTCAGCTAGTGGTGCCTAAAACAATGTCTCATACAATAAACAGTGTAGTAAATATTTTTCATGCCAGGGACATGGGACAGATTTTTTTGGTGTATACTAGTATTATAAATCTTATGATTAGTCTTAATGTGACTATATATGAGGTGTGGGCACTGTTGGCGTTCGAGGCGTCGCCCCCGATGGAGCTTGCCCTATCCTTACATTTGCCAGGATTTCTAAAATCCTCTATACATCAAATATATCACACCACTTTTTGATTGAACATATGGTTTCCTGGTTCTTATAAACCAGGGTGCATTCAATATCTGTTTATTATTATTATATACATCTCCCTTTTGATTAATAGGGGTACAGTAAGAGACACACAGGTCTTAACCAAGTGTGAAACATAGAAAAAGAAAACAAAAGATTGTTAATGTGATGTGGATGAAGCAAGAAATTTCCGGGTCAGATGGCATGTGTTAAGTAGTAGGCTTTCTGTATAAGCATAAGGTTGGATTTTGGCATTTGTAGTGTGCTGAGTTTAGTTTGAAGGGCCTTAGGGACTAACCCAGTAGTTGAATTCAGTAGCTAAATCTATGTATTTAGTCATTTTCTCTGAATTAAAGTAATGTGGAAAAGTACAAGTGAGTTATCAATATGTGTAACAACAAATTCCACCAAGTGCCATCAATCTACAGTATAAATAGTGTAGTGTTTAGGTTGTGTGTGTTGCAAATTGCTATATCTAAGATCAGTACTGATTTATTAATTTTATCTAGCACTGTAATGTCGGGTCTCTTGTAGTGTATGATTTTGTCTGTAATAATTGTTCGGTCCCAGTATATTTTATGTGAGGTGTTTTCTAAAATAGTGGTGGGTTTGTATTTATAATAAGCTATTTTTTGTGGAACGAATGAATGTTTGTGTGCTATGCTAAGTTTTGGTGAATTATTGCAGCAATTTGATCATGTCTATGTTTGTAATCAGTTTGGACTATAGATTTACATGCTCCAGTGATGTGTTGAATTTTTTTAACAGCTTCTACATAGATTAGTGGGTAAGTTAGGTATTCGGAAGATGTGTTTTTGGTAGTCACGGGTATCTATAACTTGATCCTGGATAGCTATGACAAAAGCCTCTGTTTCAGGAAATAGCTCTCCTCGCCGCAGCCACTCGTTCGATGCTACTTTATCGACGTCTGATTGACTGAGGTCGGCGAGGTGTCTCCCATGCACTTTGTGCCCATGTATCTATTTTGTGTTGTTTGCTTAGAATTTTTGGTTCACTGTTTTTGTTTTCTAGGTTAAGAGGGGTTAGTTTTTTATCAATATCTGTAACATATTTGTGAAGATCCAATTGTTCAGCTTTAGTGTAACAATATTTACGTAGTTTGTCTACGAGACTGTTGTGTAAGTTCTGTATATCAATGAGTCCTCTCCCTCCATCTTGGCGTGATAGTGTGAGACGTTGTGTGCATGATCTAGGGTGGTGTTTTCGGTTAGCTGTCATATGTGTGTTAATTGTGCGTTGTAATCGGATTAAATCTCTTTGAGACCAGTTTATGATTCCAAAGGAATAAGTAAGGACTGGTATTGCAAATGTGTTTATAGCTTTAATACTATTGCGTGCATTTAGTTGACTTCTTAGAATTTGGTTCATTGTAGCTTTGAATGTTTTGGTTAATTCTAAATTTGCATGCTTTTGGTGAATTTGTTTGGACTGATGAAAACCTAAGTATTTGTATGTACTATATTCATCCATCGAGTCGATGTTTTCGCCTGTTTCAAGAGTATAAGAATTATTTTATGTCTTGCCACGGGTAATAGAGTGAATTTTGCATTTATCTACTCCAAATTGCATGTTTATGTCTGCTGAGAATGATTGTGTGATGTCTGCTAGCTTTGTCAGTTCTGTGTTGTTAGTTGCGTAAAGTGTAATGTCATCCATGTATAGTAAATGTGATATAATATGTTGTGAGTTATTACGTTTGAGTTTAAATCCTACATTAGTGCTATTAAGGAGTTCAGATAAAGGATTGAGAGCTAAACAGAACCAGAGTGGACTGAGAGCATCTCCTTGAAATATTCCTCTCTGTAGTTATGTCGCCATTTTTAAGTGTTTTAAGTATTGTACTGAGATCTGTTGTTGTGTGTTCATGCGTCACTGACTCGTTTCGAGGCGGCGGAGCCACTAGCGGCGCCATCTGAAAACCAGCGCTTCGCATACCCTGGTGTGCGGGGCATTCATGCTGAGATGGTGGCCCATTTGGGTGCGCACGATGTGCAGTGAGAGTATTCTTGTTGTGTTATCTTGTTGTTGTGTATATTTATATTTGTCTGACTCTGTACGTTGTGTTCGTGAATTATTTTTTTCTTTCTTCTTTCTTATGGGACTGTTATTAATCAAATTCAGTTTAGTTTTCTATTCAAATATGGTTGCACTTAAAAACGAGATCAGACTGTGATAGATTTTGTAGTGTTGACCAACTATGAGGAACGGAGTCAAAGGCCTTTTTGTAATCAATGTACAGTCAGAGCTCATAAGTGCATTAGCACAACAAGGCTCAAAATGGTGTGGCGTGCGGCTGCCGCGCGCCGGGCGTTTACATATGTGTGTGTGTGTGTGTAATGTCTCAGTGCAATACGACATCTGACCATGAAGCAGATTCAAAATGCTGAATATCATTCAGACGTTTTAGAATATGTTCGTCTGATTTCAACATTGCAGGCTCTTAAAACGATACCAAACTGCAAAGAAAATTCTGTAGAATTTTGTCGTGAGGTACATTCATCACCAGTATACATATAACTCGCCACTTACATTTAAAGAAACATCACTGTCGCTATCGTTACAATGTTGGGTTTCGTAACTTTGTGTAGGGTAATTTTGAAATAAATAATTTTGCATGAAATTCACTTGTGAAGCTAACGTTTTCAACATGTCGGAATGCTCTGGGCCCTCATGTCGGGCACGTTTGACTTCCTTTGTAGCTTTAGACGCTGACCTACGTTTCTTACTTGTGACGATGCTCGGATGAGACATCGTTTGCGTAGCCCCAGAGGAACGAGGCAGTGGCTCGATCACCGCCTCTGTGGAAGCAACAGCCACAGAGGACCGCAAGCGCGCCGGTGACGAAGATGATCGACTTCCAGAACTACTAGAAGATAAAGAATCACTATCCACTTTTAAGCACAAAAGTCTAAAATTGAAATGTATTCTATAAGTAGGTATACAAAATATTTTAACAAAAGTATGCGTACGGAGAATCCGTTAGAAAAATTAAATTTAAATATTATACTTTTAAGTACGACCACTCAGTACGAAAACAAAAACGCCAATGAGGAGTCCGGCCAAAGAGTAGGGAAGAGAAGGCACTACGAACGATAGAGTTCAGCTGACTGGAAATAACCATTCATTCGTTCATCTGATTACAATCCGCCGGGTAGAGACGTGCCAATGAAATGTTCTACGATAATCGCCTAATCGACTATCGATTAAATTGGTTGATTAATCGACTCATACCGATTATTAGTTAATCCCAATCGATTATTCATGCCTTTCAAATAATATAGGAAAGCGAATAAAAATTTCCAAACTGTATTTTTTTTTGTCAAATAAAAATATAAAAATATTTTTATATTTCTGTTTGACAAAAAAAATACAGTATAATTCACATTCTGATAATCATGTAATGATCACCTTATGAGACTTTATACAATACATTTTAATGCACGCAAAACCAACTTAAAACTAGTTGACAATAGATAGTTCATTTATTTAATAAATTTCAACCTATTCCAATACATGTAGATACAAAAAGTGGTAATGAAAAAATCATAAGTACCTACTTACGTGATAATGACATTCATTGTCATTTACATGGGTTAAGCCTTACCTGTCTCGAATGTTTACTTTTTCGATTTAAATTTATACAACAAAATAAGTACTGATATAAGTTATATTAAGATTTATTTTACAGTCACAGCCCAAGTTATCACCAAATCGCCTGATAACTTGAGATGTAATTGTAAGATTTACAATAATTTATGGTGAAATTAAGATAGTAACATTTTTGAGTGTAAATTACCATTATTAATATAACATGATATTCTATTATTTATATAAAGTACACGAATTGATTTATTTAGTTTTCAATATAGTGCTTATCAGTCAAAATTATATATATACTTACCTATGAACTTTAATATGAATTGAAGTTATGTGGACATTGATAAATTTAATATTACGATCCTCATTTCATTGTCATCTTATATTTACAATTCAATTAAACATAATATAACATAAACTTACGCCTATATCCCTGAAGGGGTAGGCAGAGGTGCTAGCACCCACATTTCTCCAGTTTATGTTTAGGTCCACAATTAAATTATGTGTAGAAAATCCTGGAAGAAAAATTAATTCAAAATTGACATTTGTTAACAATTACTTAATAATACTAATTCAAACTAGTTGGTATAGTTAGTAAGTAGTTAAATAAAAATATAATTTACGTATCATGTACAAGATTCATATGCCTGATGACAACAAAAAATTTAAAATATTGATAATGTTTCCTACTAATAAATTTCATTTCATTGGTACATGTCTAGGCGATGTAGATACAAATTTAGGGAAATAATAACAGCAGAGCTGTTGGGACTAAAAAGAAAAATGGTTAAAGCAGGGAGAAAAATAAATTAAACTAACTATGAAGTAGGTACAGGGTGAAATAGGGTGCATTTTAAAGCTGAAAAATGGTTTACCACAACTTGTATGGGAACGTTTTTCGTTTTTCAGATTACCTTACAGTTTTGGAGCAAAATTGGCAAATATGATTTTTTGGTTTTGTATTCTCATCTGCTATCAGTATTTATTTATTTACATACTGTTAGCAATATACACACTAAAACGCTTATATGCTATCTGTTACAGATTCGATGATTACTTTATATAATAGTAAAGTATTATCTATATTTATATACACTGACGGACTCATAAACTGCATCAAAGTTCAGGTTTACTCTAAAAGGATTTTTTATAATAAGTATGCAAACTTTTTAGATTAAATTATATAAATATGGAAAGACTGGCTCTTAATCTTAAAAAAAAATTAAATTTAAAAATAGAACTGCAGTAAAACAAATGAATATAGCCGGGAAAGAAAATTTACTTGTAGTATCAGATTTGCGTGTTATTTATAGCAAAGTTTTAAATTGATTCTCATTGATTTTTTTTGTTTTGTCAATTGAATTATTGTTACCAGCATAATTGTTGGGTTAGTTTTTTAACACATCGAGAGTTTTTGAACCATAATATGGATACTTCGTCCGAACAAGCGGCACAAATTGTAGCATTGGTGCGGGAGGGCTTGGATCAACGAACGATTGGTAGAAATTTAAATTTAAACCAGTCTACGGTTTCTAGAATATACAGAAGGTTTGTAGAGACAGGTTCTTACAGGAGGAGACGTGGTACAGGCAGAACTCGAGCAACCACAGGTCGTGATGACCGATTTATTGTTATAACTTCCCTGCGAAATCGTTTCCTCACGTCAGTTAACATCAAAACCGAGCTTAATGAAGTGCGTGGAGTAAACGTGTGTGCACGAACAATAAGAAGAAGGTTAAAGGAAGCGGATATCACCCCTTTTAGACCAGCAAATGGTCCAAAGTTGTCTACAGCTCACAGACAAGCTCGCTTAAGATTTGCGCGTCATCACCTGAATTGGACAGAAGAGCAGTGGGCCTCTGTATTGTTCACGGACGAGTGTAGGACATGTTTATATGGTGCAGATGGTCGCAGAAGAGTCTATCGTCGACGTGGGGAGCGATATGCTCAAAGTTGCATTGAGGAGCGTGTTCCTTTTGGAGGCGGTTCATGTATGGTCTGGGGTGGCATATCGATGAACGGGCGAACCGAACTTGTGTTCATAGACATGGTCCGTCAAAACGGTAATAGAGGGGGTTTGACAGCACATCGCTACATAACAGAGATATTAGAAGATCACGTGGTGCCTTACATGGGATTCATAGGCGAAAATTTTACTTTAATGCAGGATAATGCCCGGCCGCATGCAGCTGCACAAGTTCAACATTATTGCGAAGAGGTTGGGATACGTACAATGAATTGGCCAGCACGCAGCCCGGATCTTAATCCCATCGAGCATGTTTGGGACAATTTAAAAAGAGCTGTATATGCGAGAAACCCTTCGCCCACGACAGTGGCAGCACTAAGAACAGCACTTTCAGAAGAATGGGACAATATTCCGCAAGATCTTTTAAAAACCCTTATAAAATCTATGCGGAACCGATTAGAATCCGTAATAAGGGCACGTGGGGGTAATACACCTTATTAAAACACAAATAAACCCTTGCATAAAGTTTGTGTCTATTGTTAAAACCAATTTTTTAATTAAACCAATTTTTCTTAAATTTCTGTTTTTTCTTCAATAAAAGTCTTAAGGTCCTTTCCAGTACATAAACTTAAACTTAAAGATATGACCCTACGCTGTTTTAAAGTTCACGAACCAATCTAGAGGTTTCAATTTAAATCTGCATAGAAAGTATGCATACTTGGTTAAAATATTTATTTCAAAGTCGTCTATTACTTTGATGCAGTTTATGAGTCCGTCAGTGTATATTACAATGTCAATAGATGCATTAAAATTATAAAGTCAAATAAATTAGAATTCATTTTACAGCTCATCAAATAACATAAAATGATTTAAACATTAAATTATAAATGACATAGATGCCTTCCTACACTTTACACTAATGGCGCTAGGCTTGTCATTAAATATGTATGCATCATTCATTTCCAAAAAGGTATTTAGGTGCTGCACACCTCTAAAAGTAGGACTATTCCATCTTCATTACCTAAACTTTTTCATAACTCAGTTGGAGTTGGAATGACGTTGGAGTCGTCTAACTAAGATGCGGCTGAACTTCGATATTTCCCGTGAAGCGACAGCCATCTGACCTCCAAAACCAATTGGCGATGTCTATGTTCTGTAGTTAAGTCGGACTTTTGAGGGTTCCAACCAACCGACGTTACGGGTATACCGTGCCATTATTTGCACTGCGGGGGGTATCGAGCCCAAGCCGCCTGCGTACTAACTGCGTTCACAACCGCCACGCTAAAGAGGCTGTCCGACACGCCCCACAGCTTCTTTTTCAACAAAATTTGGTGTAATTTTACCTCTTCATGTTTCAAACACGATCAAATTTACTTGGTAATAAATATAAATAATAACAAAAAGGATTTACCGTAAATAACGAATCATTTTCATAATATTTAAATGTAACTTTTGAAATTTAATATTTTCAATTTAGTGCTTTCTGCTTTTTCTGAAATATATAATATTTTTCAGAAAACACATATTTACTAACTTTTTGTTGCTTATTTCACTCAACCAATACCAATTCATACACACATATTTGAGCACAATAAACACTATTTGAACACAATTTGAGCATGAAAATAAGACGGAAATATGAATATATTGATGAAAAAGCAATGTGATTATGTTTGAAACATGAAGAAACAAAATTTGGTGAAAGTATACTTTTACAAAATTTTGTGTAAAAAAGAGGTTATCTGACAGATATAAGAACAAAAAACATTATTTTCCAATTTTTTCGATACATGTAGAGGGTCCCTATTGTTTAGCAAACAACATAATGACAAAAAAATTTATAAACAACGTTTGAAAAACTAATCATTTGACAAACTTTCATTTCGAAAACATATTACTTTAAAAATAATCATTTGATATAATACAGGATATAGTACAGGATATAATATTTCAACTGTACAAATTTTATTTAAAAGAAGTTCATTTGACTAAATCCAGTCAGTAGATAAATGTATTAGTAATTAATTTTATTTCTCATTTTTGACGCTATCTGCACTGCCGTATTCGCATCTTAAACATAGAAAGGTTAAAACTCAATATTGTTTCATTGTCTGGATGTGAGCTTGCGAGTAACCTTTATCCTCAGTAACTTAGAGCAGATATAGCGGGTTTAGGCTCATAAGAAGGCTATCAATGAGTAGTTGTTTAACAGATGCTAATCGTAGCACTAGTTCCGGGGGCAACTCGGACATGAAATATCTCATCCTTGCTTAAATTTGAAAGTTTCAAAAATAAATAAAGCCGGCGGAAAGAATTTAGAAATAAAAATAATTAAAAAACCCCCGTTACAAAAACTTTCCCCAAAAAGTAAAAAATAAATTGGATATGTTAAGCTTTTAACTCTGATATACCTAGTAATATTTGATTCATACGTTGTCATGTCGGGGAGAGCTTGGATCGCTCCGATAACATGATGGAGTGTTTTCCCAGTTAGGGTCCCCCGACATGATAACGCTTGAATCAAATATTACTAGGTATATCAGAGTTAAAAGGTTAACCAACACAATTTATTTTTAACTTTTTAACCCCCGACGCAAAAACGACGGGGTTTTATAAGTTTGACGTGTGTGTGTGTGTATGTGGTGTGTGTCTGTCTGTGGCGTCGTAACTCTTGAACAGATGAACCGATTTGGATTTAGTTTTATAAGTTTGACGTGTGTGTGTGTATGTGGTGTGTGTCTGTCTGTGGTGTGTGTCTGTCTGTGGTGTGTGTCTGTCTGTGGCGTCGTAACTCTTGAACAGATGAACCGATTTGGATTTAGTTTTATAAGTTTGACGTGTGTGTGTGTATGTGGTGTGTGTCTGTCTGTGGCGTCGTAACTCTTGAACAGATGAACCGATTTGGATTTAGTTTTATAAGTTTGACGTGTGTGTGTGTATGTGGTGTGTGTCTGTCTGTGGTGTGTGTCTGTCTGTGGCGTCGTAACTCTTGAACAGATGAACCGATTTGGATTTAGTTTTATAAGTTTGACGTGTGTGTGTGTATGTGGTGTGTGTCTGTCTGTGGCGTCGTAACTCTTGAACAGATGAACCGATTTGGATTTAGTTTTATAAGTTTGACGTGTGTGTGTGTATGTGGTGTGTGTCTGTCTGTGGCGTCGTAACTCTTGAACAGATGAACCGATTTGGATTTAGTTTTATAAGTTTGACGTGTGTGTGTGTGTATGTGGTGTGTGTCTGTCTGTGGCGTCGTAACTCTTGAACAGATGAACCGATTTGGATTTAGTTTTATAAGTTTGACGTGTGTGTGTGTATGTGGTGTGTGTCTGTCTGTGGCGTGTGTCTGTCTGTGGCGTCGTAACTCTTGAACAGATGAACCGATTTGGATTTAGTTTTATAAGTTTGACGTGTGTGTGTGTATGTGGTGTGTGTCTGTCTGTGGTGTGTGTCTGTCTGTGGCGTCGTAACTCTTGAACAGATGAACCGATTTGGATTTAGTTTTATAAGTTTGACGTGTGTGTGTGTATGTGGTGTGTGTCTGTCTGTGGCGTGTGTCTGTCTGTGGCGTCGTAACTCTTGAACAGATGAACCGATTTGGATTTAGTTTTATAAGTTTGACGTGTGTGTGTGTATGTGGTGTGTGTCTGTCTGTGGCGTCGTAACTCTTGAACAGATGAACCGATTTGGATTTAGTTTTATAAGTTTGACGTGTGTGTGTGTATGTGGTGTGTGTCTGTCTGTGGCGTCGTAACTCTTGAACAGATGAACCGATTTGGATTTAGTTTTATAAGTTTGACGTGTGTGTGTGTATGTGGTGTGTGTCTGTCTGTGGCGTCGTAACTCTTGAACAGATGAACCGATTTGGATTTAGTTTTATAAGTTTGACGTGTGTGTGTGTATGTGGTGTGTGTCTGTCTGTGGCGTGTGTCTGTCTGTGGCGTCGTAACTCTTGAACAGATGAACCGATTTGGATTTAGTTTTATAAGTTTGACGTGTGTGTGTGTATGTGGTGTGTGTCTGTCTGTGGCGTCGTAACTCTTGAACAGATGAACCGATTTGGATTTAGTTTTATAAGTTTGACGTGTGTGTGTGTATGTGGTGTGTGTCTGTCTGTGGCGTCGTAACTCTTGAACAGATGAACCGATTTGGATTTAGTTTTATAAGTTTGACGTGTGTGTGTGTATGTGGTGTGTGTCTGTCTGTGGCGTCGTATCTCTTGAACAGATGAACCGATTTGGATTTAGTTTTTTTTGAAAGGTATATTAGACGGAAGTGTTCTTAGCTATGCTTGAAAAAAAAATCGGTCCAAGATGGCCGCCGCTACAAAACGACGGATTACAGTTTTTATTTCAACTTCCTCAATATGGGTATCAAATGAAAGGACTTGACTAGTAGAATACTTTCATCTTTACTTTGAATTATAAAAATTTCAAAACCAAGATGGCTGCCACCACAAAATGGCACATTTTATTTTACAACTCCCTCAATATGGGTATCAAATCAAAGAGCTTGACGAGTAGATCAGTTTAAGAAGTGTGAAATAAAAATTAAATTTAAAAACCCCCGTCAGTAAAAATTAAATTTAAAATTTTAAAAGCCTGTCACAAAAAACAACCCTCAAAAAGTCGAAGATAAATTGTGTTAGTTAGCCCTATAACTTTGATGTACCTAGTAATACATATTTTGATTCAAGCGTTGTCATGTCGGGCGGACCTTGGAGCGTTCCGATATGACGGAATGATCTAGCAGCTAGGGTCTATTAAATTGATCTACTAGTCAAACCCTTTCATTTGATACCCATATTGACAGAGATGTGAAAAAATATGAACTCCGTTATTTTCTGGCAGAGGCCATCTTGGACAAATTTTTTTCAAACACCTAACAACACTCCCGTCTAATATACATTTCATACAAAAAAAAACCTAATCAAAATCGGTTCATCCTTTCAGGAGCTCCGATGCCACAGACTCGCACACATACACGTCAAACTTATTACACCCCGCCGTTTTTGCGTCGGTGGTTTCAAATTAAAGATCATCGGAATACTCTGAGCCTTTAACCCGACCCAGTTGGGATCAGTTTTCCATTTTGGGGGCTAACTGCGAAACGGTTAAACTTCGATATTTTCCGTGAAGAAACTACCTCCACAAAAAAAAACAAGCATTAAGATATAAAGTTCGGACAAAAACACATGTACATCAACAAATAAGATATGTGTCTAACTTGCACTTTACGCCTAGTACCGTTTGTGCGACTGTTTATTTACCCAAATAAATAAAATAAAGCAAAAAATAGACGTTGGAATCATAATGTAACTATGATAGGTATATTAAAGTTAAAGAACCAAACACAACATTACTTTTTATTTATATTTGGATGGTTTGTTTTGTGTCGGAGTGTTAGTGTTTTTTCTCAAAGAAATCCTAATAAAAACTTTTACTTACTACTACTACTTAACATAAATATGCAATTTTTATTAACATTGATTTGATAGAGGGAGGCCAGAGATGCCCTCCGAGCAGAGATTAAGCGGGCGAAAGCTGCGGCTTATAAGGAGCTCATGGAGACGCTGGAGCGGGACCCATGGGGATGCGACTCCGCCACCTCGGTCGCCTGTGGCGCCCAGGATGGTAGTTGACGACGAAGTCCCCGAGGTCACTTGGGTAGAACTAGAGCTGGCGGTGCGAAGGCTTAGAGCCAAGAAGAGCACCGCCCCGGGACCCGACGGCATTCCGGGCCGTGGGTCCTAGCTCTGAGAGAAGACGGTCTCGAACGAATCCGACTGAGAGGGTTACTGAGCGGGGCCAGTTTCCGAATATGGGGAAACTGATCCTCATCCAAAAGGAGGGTCGCCCGGCAGTCGAACCGTCCGGCTACCGGCCCATTGTGTTGCTCGACGAGGTGGGCAAGCTCTTTGAAAGAGTTATTGCGAAGCGCATCGTCGAGCAGCTCTCTGGTAGGGGGTCGAACCTGGCGGATGCCAAATACGGCTTCCGTTGTGGTCCACAGTGGATGCCATCATGCGCGTGAGGACTTTGACGGAGGAGGCAGTCACCCGGGGTGAGGTGACGTTGGCGATGTCCTTGGACATCTCCAACGCGTTCAACATCTTGCCCTGGAGTTGCATCAGGGAGGCACTCGTGGACCACGGTGTGCTTCTCTACCTCCGCCGCATAGTCGGGGCGTACCTGACGGAGAGAGCCGTCATCTACCCAAGTGCGACCAGCGTCGGTCGGCGTGAGATGTCGTGCGGTGTTCCACAGGGATCGGTTCTAGGGCCGCTCCTGTGGAACATCGGATACGACTGGGTGCTTCACGGTGAGCTCGGGGACGGCGCCGCCGTCACATGCTATACGGACGACACGCTAGTGACGGCGAGCGGGGATACATACCGCGAAGCGACCCTGAGGGCCACGACCGCGGTTGCTCAAGTCGAGGAACGGATCCAGCGGCTTGCTTGGCCTTGAGGTGGCTCTGCATAAATCTAAGGCCATGTTCTTTCATGGACCTCGGCGCACGCCACCACCTGGTTCCAGTCTCACAGTGGGAGGCGCTCTCATCGGCATCAAGCCCCAGATGAAATATCTGGGGCTCGTGCTCGACGGCCGGTGGGACTTCGGGAAGCACTTCCGAAGTCTGGGCCCCAAATTGGTGGGCACAGCCAACGCTGCCAACCTGCGCTGATCTCTTTTATGACGAGAAGAGCAGGTAGCAGAGAGCTCAAATAATCTCTTCGTGTTACTTGCGATAGTGCACAAATAAACAGGGGTAACTCATTAATCGCACTTTTTTAAGCGCCATAAAAGTATTTTGTGATAATTGACAAAAAAACTACATATTTTGAAAAACTAAAATGTAATGACATCATTAATATTAAAAAATTAAGAAATGTATGTCAATCAATTATCAATAAATCAATGATCAAAATTCAACCCAACAATCAATTAAAATCATATAGAAAATATACGAAGAGTGATGATTATGAACACAAATCATTAGAAAAACGTAGATTAGGAATAAACAAGATGCAAGTTTACGTGAATTCTGTAAATGTTTGATTCCAAAGTCCACTTTTTACCAGTAGGTGATCTTTTTTTATTTTATAACATATTGCTTACAAATTCTTTTGACATGTCTGAGTCTAAGTTGTTTAGGGTTTAAGGTTCTTTTAGCAAGACGTTTGAATGATAATTTTGCAGTCTGCAATTTCTTGAGAATTTTTCCTCGTTGACTTATTGTTGACTTAGTGTAGTCTCTCCAACTGAAAATATCAAACCAATATTATTAGTTATCATATTATTTATGATATTATTTATGATATCATATATATCCACCTGAGTGGATGTTGGTTATAACAACCAAATACAGACAAGCGTTTTTGACGATTTCTGTCGTTTCTAGTACCCAAACCTTAAATGGTCTTCCCCATATGAAATGGGATCGATTAGCACCAAAAAATATTTTTAGACTTTAGCATTTTTCTTGCCGACTTTGCTTCACCGTAACCGACGGTTTTACTAAAATCTGCCAATGTAGTTCAGCATATGTTAAAAAGTTAGGGATTTCCCTTACTGCCCCGTTTCAAGAATACAGCTTGTATAGCTATTTATTTTTATTATAATACTAGCTGACCTGATGAACATCATACCGCCATTTTTTTGCCAAACCCGTGGCCCCATCCAAGTACAAATCCCGTTCGCGCTACACTTCTCTTTTTTATTTTTACTTTACTTTTTTATATTATGCAAACCTTGTCTTGATAATAACACACGGCCCACCTGATGAAAAGTAATTACCGTGGCCTATAAATGTGTGCAACACCAGAGGAGTCACACTCGCGCTGGCGACCCTGTAAGCACAGAGTTTCTGTGCTGTGGAAGACAAGGCAGGGCAAGTCTTTAGTCTTCCCACTGACAGCACAAACTCTCCATCGAGCTCTGGCTACCCTACTCACCGCTGGGCACACACCATGAAGTTATTATGGCCGCGGTATTCTGTAGAGCGGAGGTACTTCCCCAGTCGGACTGCTCAATTGGACGGAAATATCGCCGTGTCCTACCGCCTACCAAATTTGTTTTAGTTTACTATTTTTAGTAACGATATCCTTTTGATACCTAAATCCCAAAATGTCAAGTGATTTAAAATGACAAATTCCCTTAAATACTGGTCTACGAAATTCGGGGAGCGCATAACGGCCTACTCGCTACGTTCGCTGTCGCGGCGTATAGTATGTCAATATTTTCGGATCAGGACTAGCGTCGATATGGCTATTTTACAATATAAAGTACACACTATGGCCGCGTTTTGACTTTGTACATGTTCCAGTTAATACCTAAAAAAACCCGTAGTAAATATCCCGGGGCGCGTTACACGATTAATGTCAAAAACCATGTCAGCCTCAAGACATTCTTTATACATTCTTAAAGTAAACTATTGATAGGTACTCAATACTTACCAATAGTTTGTATAAATTCGGTGGAAGTTGATGCTTCTGTCTCGCCAAAACCCATTTGAGTTATTGGTGGTAATGCTGGAAAAATTGAAATTACAATTAGTACATATCATATTGGACATAATGTACAAGTAACATTATGATTTACAAGTACGTTGTCAGTCACGTAGGAACGTTTAACATTGCTGAAGTAAACAGTTTGCATAAATGCCGTGGCCTCTGCACATTTTTCATTTGAGTTATAAATCCCCGAAAGGGCTGCAGAGGTGTATTATTTTCGGTCCCAAGTAATAGGAAGCGAGGACACTTTTTAAGTTTAATATCGGATGGAGAACACTCCTATCCCTTATTTTTTTTATACCACTTAGGTGGTAGACGAGCACACGGCCCACCTGATGGAAAGTGGTTCCTGACGGTCTATGGACGTGTGCAATACCAGACGAGTCACAATCGCGCTGCCGACCCTTTAAGCATAATGTTTCTGTGCCGTCGAGTCAGTGTAAAAGACAAAGTAGTACAAGACTTTGGTCTGCCCACTGTCAGCACAAATACTCTCCAGTGAGCTCTGGCTAGATTAAGGTAGGGCGAGTTATTTACATGTTTAAAGGTATATTCCACTAATCTAATGCCGAGGTTATTATAGCTGGTATTCTGTAGGGCGGAAGTACTTCTCCAGTCGGACTGCTTAATTGGACGGAAATTCCGTGTCCTGCCTCCTAATGTTCTTTAGTTGCCTTCTACGAAATTCTCAGGAAGAGATGGAGTGGCCCTATTCTAATCCACCAGAAACGAACTCGGCATGGTCCGGGAACCAACAAACTGGGTTATATACTGGGTTACTTTAATTGAAACCCAGTATACAATATTAATTTATTTCTTTGTACTATACTGCTGTTACAAGAGCTTTGACATACCTGCGTTGTCATTTTCTTTCGTCGATGCAAAGGAAACTCAGAAAACAACTCGTCTTGTATAGGTGGGGGCTCCATATTGAGTGTTGGGATGGCATTATCTAGTAATAATCGTTTCCGAGTTTTTCTAAAACACCATGACAAAAAGTGGGATTCACAAATAAAGCGATTATTTTGAATCATTTCAATAGATAGTGGTACAAGCACGACATCTGAAATCAACATAATTTATTGCATATTACAAAAACACTATTTATTATGTAATAACGTCCTCTGGGTAATAACGTCTGTAAGCGATTATCAAATTATAACTATTTCAAAATTATATTTTAGTCACATATTTGAGTAAGGATGCACAATGTCTTCACCTCTGGTAGTATGGGGTGATCCGAAATAATAGTTAGATTATAAGGTGACTGTTTTAAAATACATGTGTGTATGTGTGTCTGTGTGTGTGTGTCAGTCTGTGTGTGTATGTGTGAGTGTGCGTCTATGTGTGTCTGCGCGTGTGTGTATGTGTCTGTGTGTGCGTCTGTGTGTCTGCGTCTGTGTGTGTGCGTGTGTGTGTACGTGTCTGTGTATGTGTGTGTTGTCTGTCAGTGTGTGTCTGTGGGAGTGTAAGTGTGTCGGCGTGTGTGCGTGTCTGTGCGGCGCGTGTGCGCATGTCTGTGCGGCGCGTGTGCGCGTGTCTGTGCGGTGCAAGTGCGCGTGTATGTGCGATGGGCGTGCGCATGCGGGTGCGTATGCACGTGTGGATATGTGCGTGTATGCGTATGTATGTTCGTGTGTGCATGCTAATTTACTTAGCAAAAAATAACCTTTACGATGAAGCCTTCCAATCTGTATCATAAAACTACAGACCGTTTTTTTTCTAATGTTCTGCTTTCATTTCCCTGTTCAACTTCACGTTCAATTATTAAAAATGTATGAATGCATAATATTTTGTATCACAACATATTCCATCTTGCTTTTTCACTAATAAAAATACAATTTCAAAACATACATTATTATTATGCATTAACATGATAATGCATAACTGATTTATGGATAAATTACGAAACCTAAATTAATTTTTCTAAGCATTTCAATTTATGTAAATCCAAATGATTACGCTCATAGAAGGATGTAGTTGTCACTTGATTATCAAATGGAGAATCTAGTATCGTAATATAGTAATTATTTTTATATGTAGGTATTTATAATTATTTTTTATATTTTGACTTTTGATTTCATGGTCTTATGGCACTTTTGACCGTAACTTTATCTTAAATATTTATTTTAACCGGGATATTCATTCATTTACCAGAGCAATACAATGATTTGAAAGATATCGCTCAAATATCTTAATTACCAACTCATAATATTCAATAAAACACTAGTCGTCTATTTGTTTGATAGTACCTACCTCGATTGATACAATGTGTGATCAAGAATTTATTATTAATTTGCAAGATTGCAATAAGAATGATCATTCGGAGTAGGAGGATAGTGATATCATGATACCTAAACAGGTTGAGTTAGTAATACATATATAAATATTTATGGTTTTATTATTTTCAAAACTGTATGGAGCTAATAATCCATAAATAGATTGATTTAATCAATAGTGTCCCATCACTTGTTCTTACTCGGTAACAACTGTCACACGAATCATCCTATAATGAACAGGCTATAGGTATATTAAAGTTAAAGGGCTAACAAAAACAATTTATTTACAACTCAATTTTTTTAACAATAATTGATTCTTATTTCATAATTTGTTACATGTAGGTATGTTCAGAACCTGCTTTACTTTATAATTATGTTTTGATTTTATAAATCTTTTGCCAAATATATCAATTATTGCCACAGACCATGATACTGCAAGGCCCAACATTAGGTTACTTGTGATAATGCTTGGCAATGTCACTTTTGTGTACATTTTTAATCAATTTTATGAGTCAATCATCAAAACCAAACTATTTATATTAAATATAGACTTCGTTTATTTGATAGTTCAAAGTATACCTAAAATCCTGTTTTATATTGTAAAGGGACTACGTTTTGGTAAGAGATCGACTATTTTGGGGACAATTCCTATTAGTCTAAGGAATTTAACCATTTTACTTAGGTAATTGAATACAGCTTAATTCTACTACATATAGGTACATTATAGATAAATGAAGTTTGTTTGAAGCGTTTTTTTAACGGTTCACTCAATTATATGCGCTGTATACAATAGAGCTGGTGAATATAATAAAAACGTGTAAACATCGGTTACCAATACAAACCTGTTAGAGCAGATCACAGGTAGGACACAAATTAACACTTATATCTCACAAAATAAACAGCAACTACTGCACTATCCAGCACTACGGAGGAGCAGTTACTCAATTCAACGTAAGTAGTAGACGAAACGTACAAATGGATGTTAAAATCAGAATATTTTCACCAGCAGAAAAGTTACCAAATGCAAAGTACTTGACAGCACAGCCATATTGTTTTGTTTGACAATATTGACATTGCATTGCAAACTCGCCAGATGATTCTGATTGGCTAATTTGCTGGAGGAAATTGTTGTAACCAATCAAAATCGGAATTCGGCGGATTGTAATAAATGAACCAATCAGTATAAACGTAAAATATGTCTGTAAGCAAAATAGTGTAGTGAAAATGTAAAACTATCTCACTATTAACACTTAGTATGCCAATGCAACCAACTTTCCGAAAAAGTGTTTCTGACATACGATTTCTTATGTTGGTATACCGGTAGCGTCGTTGGAATGACACTATTGACAGAAAATCTGTTTGTAGGGAAGTGACCAGTGCCTGGTGTCTGCAAAGAGTATATAAGAGTAAGAGGGCGCAATTCAAACAAAAAAACCGAGCTCAGCTGGGCTATTTTTTTTTTCCATGTCAGGACGCCGGCGAAGCTATACGCCTTTTTAGCCGTCTCTAGCTAAATAGGCTTAAAGAGCTGCATAGTTCCTTAATAATCGATTAATTCCGATTTCAAACAATCGGTTTCATAAAATTGGAATCGATTGTTCGCTGGAAATATTTAGGAAACTGAAATAAAATTTCTGAACGAAAATATTTACGAAAGCGAAATAAAATTCCTGAACGAATATTCATAATTTCTTTATTAGGCCTACACCTATATAATATAATAATATATGCTATTCACGTTATTACATATTCTAAGAATAATCATAGTTACAAGGCACTTTTAGTTTCTTTAACGTGAAAAATGTAATTTATTTGCTGTAAAAATACAATTATATGCTCTATTCACAACAGCTGATGATTTAATAATGTGTAATAACCGGTTCTTTGAGAACAAAATAGAGTCAATATCTCAAAAACTAAATAACGGTCATTCTCACGAAATGGTGTTCTTCGTATAATTTCCGTCACGATTTTTATTTTTAATTAAATTCTATAAACTAGTAATTTAATGGAAAGAACACGTAATTCTTTACTAATTGGTATATTGGGCACTGCATTTGAACACTTAGTTTTTTATTTATGGAGTGATATATTTTTGAGGGTGACGGAAATTAGGTATGCGGTGATAGAAATTAGAAAATTAAACAATAAGTCATATTTTCTTTTATTTACGTAATAAAAATACAGACAAACATAAAATTAATCAAGTTACATGTCATCGTTATGAAATGTAACATATGATAAATTAATAAAATAAAATAAAAAAAACAATGTACCTCTAGAAAAATAAAAAACGTTAAGAAACAATCCGTAAAGATTTACAAAATTACAATTAGGTAACATTTTGTTACTCATAATTAACAATTAAAAAAAAACGGTAAGTACTTAGCACTATACATTTTCAAAAAATCAGTCACATACGTTTCAAAAGATAATAAAACTTACTTAACAATAATATTTTTTTACGTATTAATAATTATAATAAGTACCTAATATGAAAATGAAAACTTGTTTGGAAAAAGGAACTAATTCTAAAAAATCTTAAATCATCGGTATCATCAGATTCATGGGAGAACAGTCGAGTAATACTAAAATCAACTGGTGAAACTGGTGCCCAAAAACTATCATTGCTTGGCAATTCTAATTCACAATCAGATGAACTGAGTGCAGTTTTTTCTACAGATACCTACTGGTTTTGAAGTACTTTTCTGATGGTTTTCTGTTAGCTGGCTGTATTATAATGCCTGATAAAATGTTTGGTTTTCCTGAGTTCCTAGGCTGAGGCTGAGGAAGGCTGAGGAATAATACAATTCTCTTTTTCATTCGTTATCTCGTAAAAGCCAATATGTTGTCGGTGTGTACATTGTACCGGCCGTACAAGACAGTCGTTTAAATCGCAACTTAATCTGCGCATCACTAAAGTGTTTGGTTTTTTACAGCTCCAAATCACCTTTAATAGAAATAGTAAGTCTTTTTGTAGAATATCCGATTCACTTATAACTTCCAGGAGTATTCCTCGTATGTTGGTTTTGAAATGGTTTATTAGTGACTGAATATCCACTATATCATTCCCTTGGGCGACAAGTCTATCTGCAGTTCGTTTAATAACAGCACCTACTCCATCAGGCGCACCCTAACCATGACCACTTTCAGTGCAGTTCCAGCTCACAAATTTTAAAGTAGAAAAAATCATCAAATCTCTATGTAACTCTGAAATTACATAAAACATCTTCTTGTTTCGGTATTGGCCTGTAGGTGAATCAGAAATGAAATGTATTACACGAACGTGAGGTACTTTGGTTTGAATATGTTTTAATATAGGTATGAGATGCTCCCATACTGCAACAGCATTTTTTTTATACCACTTAGTTGGCAGACAAGCACACGGCCCACCTGATGGAAAGTAGTTACCGTGGCCTATGGACGTCTGTAACACCAGAAGAGTCACAGTCGCGCTGCCGACCCTGTAATTACAGAGTTTCTGTGCCGTCAGTAGAAGACGAATCAGGACAACAACCTTTAGTCTTCCCACTGACGGCACAAATTCTCCAGTGAGCTCCGGCTACCCTACTCACCGCTGGGAACACAACACGAAGTTATTATAACCGCGGTATTCTGTAGGGCGGAGGTACTTCCCCAGTCGGACTGCTCAATCGGGCGGATATACCGCCGTGTCCTACCTCATCATGTCTTAATGATTCGCTGATTGTGCAAAATGACTGAGCAGTAACTTTATTATTCTTTTTGTAATACATTACTACAGTATGAAGTATTATTTGCCGTCTACTACCTGCAAAGTGAAAAGATTGAATTTCAATGGCATACTTTGTATTATAGTTTTCACTATAATCGACATGCACTATGGTCTCGTCCTCTTTCAAGTTTGCTTTCAGTCGTTTTATAAATCTGTTTTGCGTAGTGACATTGGTGCAGTGAGTCATAAAAGGAGGTAACATTTTCTGAAATGTATCAATGACAATTTTCGGCGAAGCTACCATTATTTCTTTAATTATTTTATTGGTAATTCTTTCCTTGCCGTCCTTTAAATATGTTTGTTTATTTGAAATCCAATGTGAATAGTATATTTCTTTAGAATTATCAAACTCCTTGTAAATTACTGTCTTGTAAACACATTTCTCGCATCTTCTTGCTAAACATTCTTCATTTGCGGGATCACAGCATATGGAGCACATAATTTTATGTGTGGAACTTTCATTTATTAGACCAAATCTGTTAAGGACAGTCACCATCAAATCCATATTCGAATGAGTCTTGAGTATGCGGTGAAGATGGTGATGAATATATTGACGATAAATTGTCACTATCTTCTTGTAAACCATTAGTCCATGTCTTTGTTCTAGACAATCCCAGTACTGACTTTTGTTTTAGTTGACGAGAGGTGTTGGAGCAAGAAGTCTGAGGTTGCTTTTCAGAATCTGCGTCACTACTATTGTTCAGTAGGTTCTGACTGTTAGTTGAGCTAGAAATAAATAATTCATTTTTATTTTTGACCGACCGAAGACTGAATTTTGGCCTTGGACTGTATTTGGGTTTATTAGGCGCTGTAGATGAAGCTAGCGGATCATTAGCTTCAATGGGGCTTGGATCATTAAGTGATTTTGGCTCAGTGTTGTTGAAACTGACTTCTATGGTTTCCAAAACTTTGACTGATATCTGTCTCTTATAATAAGCCTTAAAATTCCTTTTCGTTTTTACGCGCAGGCGTTTCTTGACTAATTGGCACAATCTTACCTTCATCCTTCTTCTTTTAATATCTTAGACGATCTTTTTCTTTGTATGCCGCGTATAAAGCAGGATCATTCCTGATCTTATTTCTTCTCCGTTGCTGTCTAAGTTTTTGTTGCTCCAAAATCTCCTCTCGGCTCCTCTTCGGTTTACCCATAATGTCTGAAAATAATCGAGTTTATTGTTGAACAACATACATTTAGAATTATAATTTTGTTCAGCGGTAGCTACCTACGAAAAATTAAGAACTGATAGAAACAATTATTACAAGGAGTTTTATAATTTCGGTCACTTTTAACGTGACGGAAATGTGTGACGGAAATTAGAGATAATGGTATCTTTTTTAATTTAAAAAATAATTAGAACATAAATTTGACCAATATTTCTTTTCATGCATAAAAGATATGTAATTACGTAAGAATTGTTTGATTGATAGTTATTTTGAGCAAGAAGTCATTAATTACATGAGCGAACAGAAATTAGAAGACTTGTAAACCATGCGAAGGGAAATTAGGTACTTACCTCACTGAAACGCCTGGAGAACATGTAGTACGCGTGCAGTTCGTCGGATGTCTGTGGCACTACTAACACTTGCCGTACATGCGATAGGGATGGGTACAATTTACTTAGCTAGGGTTGTATTCACGAATTTTCAGTGGGTGACAGAAATTAGGTATAATGAAAGGACAAACATATTTTACGTTGTAACTAAATAAATAGTCATATTAACGTAATTATATTTTTAGTATAGCTAGATTAATCTATCTAATTTATAAATAAAGGGTAATAAATGTATAAAACAAAGCCTGTCTTGCACTTTTTCAGCTCAGAAAGTATTATTCTGGGTTCTGGACAGTGAACAGAAATTAGGAGAATGAATCAAAAACAATTATTGTGAGGTATTTTAGTACCAAAGTAAATGTATATAATATCATTCTTTATTAGATAATTGCCAAAACTAGCCCCCAGAAAAAGAATTAATCCTAAAATTTTATAAATTAAGTAGATAATTCAATGGACGTTCGAAAATCTTACTCCCTGAGAATGACCCATAAGAGTCAATGTATTGCCATAAACAGTCTATTTCTCACAAAACAGAATAAACTAGCAGTATTCAACGCTACAGAGAAGTAGTCACTCAATTCAACGTAAGCAGTAGATATTTAAAACAGAAATCATCAATTTTAACAATATTTTCACCAACACGAAAACAGTAGAGAACCGGTAAAAATTCATAAATTGACAAGTAATTCAAAACAAATATACAAATATGGCGTCTAGGAGCTAAATGACAGCGTTACAAACTCGCCAATCGCCACTCGGCGTCCAGAAAAATGAACCAATCAGCAGAAATGTCAAATACGTCAATTAACCAATCAGAGGAAAGGAAGTTTGCCTATTGAAAGAAATCGTTTTTTTTCTTTAGGCAAGTATACTTTTTCTGTAACCAATCAGAGAAAACTACTACTTTCCTCTGATCGGTTACAGAAAAAAGCTGATTGGTTGTAATTTCAGGACGCCAAGTTCTGAGTCCAAGTAGGGAAGTGTCCCATGCCTGGGTGTCTGTGACATTTGTCAATGACAGGTGTGACGGATGTCATTGTCATTGATGTTGAGTGTGGACGATTGTCTTTGGCTGCGTTCCATTTCCTCCTTTACTTATATTATTTTAACTTCCAAATCGTGCTTTCCTTTTACTTATCGCTATTAAAATCTACCTCCAAAGACAGTTTTAATGCCTGGACCCATAGATTTTTTTTTCTCTTTATTCTGGTTCTTTATTTTTGTTTTACTTTTGCATTACTTCGTTTTTTTTTATTTATGTTTTCGCTTTATCCACAAACCGGCAGATGGAACTTAAACGTTTAATTTTTGCACTAACAAATTAGACTACTGTTCCTTTTATATAATTGCCATTTTTCCAAAATTATAATATAATTAAAAAGTTTCATTTAAATCTATTTATATTGTTTAATTGTACGTATATATATACTTACATCTATATATTATATTTCATATAAACCATCATAGATATCATACACTTTTAAGTTTACATAAAAGTAATATTTTTGGGGTTTGGGAATGTCTTTTGCAGACTATAGCAGTGACTCTGTTAGTGGTAATGCTAGCCACCAGAGGAAGCCTTCACTTGCTGAATCTCTCTTATCTCAATTCTCCGATGTTCCCAATAACTTTAACGTTGTTCATATAAATGCACAAAGCATTCCGGCTCATTTCCCTGATATGCTGGCAAGCTTTGACTGTACGCATATACATGCAATTCTTGTTTCGGAATCATGGCTAAAGCCATGTTTACCCACTTTACAATACACCTTACCAGGATTCAACCACATCAGAAACGATCGTGTGGAGCGGCGGGCGGGTAGTGTAGCAATCTATCTGCGTGCGCACATGCTTACACAATTCTGAGCATGTCGCCACAGCCACCGCACGCTGGTGATCATATCTTTCTGGAGGTTGAACTTCTGCACTCTAAACTTCTACCTACTTGGCGTTTTCTATTGTCCTTCTTCCAATATAAACTACTTTTCTTCATTTGAACTTCTCCTTGATACATTTGTACCGACGTATGGTCAAAGTATAATCATGGGCGACTTTAACACTTGCCTTTTTTTTTTTTTTTTTTTTTTTTACGTGCGCAAAATCCCCACGGATACCTCCCCACCGGAGCCGGTGAAGGAGGTTATGTCGGACTCGAACCGACTAAAACGCACGCCGCCTGTGGGTCGTTTCGGTTGCCGAAGGTGAGGTTGACAGGCATATCCCTCGCACCCCGGCCGACCCAGGGCCATCTCTCACGATATGGCCCTCTTCTCGGGTGTGGGGACTACAGAGTCCCCAACTCGTCCCCGGAAACGGGGAGGCGCGCCACGCGCGCCACCGCCGCGGCCTGCTTCTGCCAGGGTGACAGGCGGCTTCACCTGTCACCCCCAGGCCGGCGCTCATGGGGGGCGGAGGTCGTTCATCGACCTCCGACGCCCGAGTTGCCTTCGTGCGCGGGCAGCTTGTCTAGCGATCCTTCGTCGCTCTCGCTGCCGCTCCCGCCCCGCCTCCTCCTTCACGAGCATTACTTGCTCGCAGAAGGAGGCGCCGGCCGCCCACGCATCCGCGCAGCGAACCATCGCCGCGAGCAAGGTGGAGAGCGTGAGAACCCTCACTCCCAGGGCCGCCACAAGCTCCCGCCTCGGCGTCTCCCACGCCGGACACTCGGTGAGCGTGTGCGGACCTGAGTCCTCGCTCGCACACTTGCCTTATCAAGAACGTCCAATCATATCCAATCTTGCAATCTGTCAATTCTTCCTACCGATACAGCTCATCATGCTCCTCACCTTGCTCCTTCTCTGCTCGACCTGATCATCGTTTCCTCTCTTCAGTATGTAGCAAAGCATGGTAAGTATACTGCTGATCAGTTGTCCTACCATAACTTGCTATTTTAATCTTATCACCTTCGTCCACCTAAACTTAAATCTAAATTTCTTCTACAACGCGACTTTGGTGGTATGAACCTGGAAAACTTGCGCAGGGATGCCGATGTCTTGGACTGGAGTCTACTTTATAACTCTAGATGTGTTGATGAGCAAGTTGGAATTTTTACTACAAATATTATTAAGTGAAACATCTTCCAGCGCCTTGGCTAACAAGTGAAATCAAAATACTTATAAATAAAAAAGCGACAGCCAAGTCGAAATATAAAAGGCGTCCTTCCGAAGTGAAGGTTGACGGAGGTAGGACACGGCGGTATTTCCGCCCGATTGAGCAGTCCGACTGGGGTAGTACCTCCGCCCTACAGAATACCGCGGCTATAATAACTTCGTGTTGTGTTCCCAGCGGTGAGTAGGGTAGCCGGAGCTCACTGGAGAATTTGTGCTGTCAGTGGGAAGACTTAAGGCTTGTCCTGCTTTGTCTTCTACTGACGGCACAGAAACTCTGTACTTACAGGGTTGGCAGCGCGACTGTGACACCTCCGGTGTTACAGACGTCCATAGGTCACGGTAACCACTTTCCATCAGGTGGGCCGTGTGCTTGTCTGCTAAGTGGTATTAAAAAAAAAAAGTGAACCGGGAAAACTATGTTGCTATTAGAAATCACTGCAATCGGGTTTGTAGGAATACGCAACGCCGTTATATTCATAACTCGGTAGAAAACGAGGATCCAGCAAAAGTCTAGAAATTTCTAAGGACATTGGGAGTTGGCAAATCTCGTCAAGACTCGATCCCTAACAACGTAAACTTTGATTCACTTAATGAACGTTTCTCCTCTTCGTTAAAATTTTGATAAAATGGCAAAACAAAATACATTACAGCGTCTTTCATCTGTCTCAACTCTCAACTGCTCTCCTTACTTATTTAGTCAATTCTCGGCTTGTGATGTTAGGAGGAGCATAATGTCAATCACGTCTAATGCTGTGGGTACGGACTGTATCAGCCGTAATATGATCCACCCTATCATTGATGAAATCCTTCCTGTCATCTGTCATATCCTGAATTTCTCAATAACTAACAACGTGTTTCCAAAAACGTGGAAAGAGGCTCAGATAATTCCTATTCCTAAAAAGAAAAATCCTTCCTCTTTTTCCGATTATCGCCCTATTTCTATCTTACCCTTACTTTCTAAAGTCCTTGAACGTCTCATTAACACTCAACTTTCTAATTTCCTCTCAAAAAACGCACTACTGAATCCTCTACAGTCTGGATTTCGTCCTGGTCACAGTACTAGTACTACTTTGGTTCATATTACGGAAGATATCAGATCAGGTATGGAAAGCGGTGAGCTGACAGTACTAACTTTGTTGGACTTCAGTAACGCATTTAATACCGTAGATTTCGACGTGTTACTTGGCATATTGAGCACTCTTAACATATCTCCAACGGTGATTGACTGGTTTCGTCACCTGTTTGGTCGCCGGCAGCGTGTATGTGTCAAAGAATCCATCTCCTCTTGGTGTACAACAACCGCTGGTGTACCACAGGGCGGCGTTTTATCTCCCCTACTTTTTGCAGTTTTTATAAACTCTATCACCGACGAACTATCTTCTTCCTACCACCTGTATGCTGATGATCTGCAGATATACTCTCGGGCTTTAAAATTTTCTACCTACTGCCACTAAGACTGCGCTTGTACAATCTCTCATTTTTCCTATTCTCGACTATGCTGATGCCAGCTATCTAGATCTCACTGAAGACCAACTTAACAAGCTTGAGAGACTCCAAAAGCTTTGTATACGATTCGTATTTGGATTACGTAAATATGATCATGTTTCAGAATTTCAAAAAAAGCTCAAGTGGTTACCTATACGCCTTCGCCGGAATGCGCATATTCTCTCCTTACTATACAACATTTTATTTAACCAACTAACTCCTTCGTACCTGAAACAGCGATTTCAGTTCTTGCACGACACTCACTCAAAGGTTTTGAGATCATCGGAGAATCTAAGGTTGAAAATACCGAGCCATTCCACCAACATTGCTGACAAATCCTTTTCGGTTCAGGCGGCTCGGTTGTGGAATGCTTTGCCAGTGACTGTAAGGCGAGCTCAGTCCTTGCCTGTGTTCAAAAGACTCGTCAAGGAATACTACCTGTCTCTATGAAAGAGTGGCATAATAAGGTAGTATGAAGTATAATTATGTTTCTGTTAATGTATTGTGACTTTTTCTAAGATATATATATATAGTGTGTATGCTTATATATGTATAATTATATTTACCTATGGCTATTGTGTTTTCTTTTTCATTATTATTATTTTATTTTCTTTATATATTATCTATGTTCACCTAACTGCCCTAAAATATTCTTCTCCTATTTTCTTATCTCCATCCTATGGTTGCCTGTAAGAAATTGCCGCAGAGCGATAAGGCCGCCATCTGTACGTGCCACGGAACTTGTATCACATATTCTGGTGTAATGTGTAATTGGTGTACAATAAAGACGTCATTGTTATTATTATTATTATATTTCATTACAGAGATCAGTTATTATAGATACATGTTCCATAGTTAGGCGATTCCTCACATCCACTACACAAACACCCACCACAATTCAAAATGAACTGACTCACTTGGCTTAAGCCTGTGATAGGTTCACACATACCAGCCGAAAAAGCTGAGAAGTTTAAAATAATAATAGTAGTAAATACTTTTCATATTCATTCATGATTGTGCTTGTAGAGTGTTCGACAAGTAAGTCAAAGCTTGCAAGTTGAATTGCCATGTTTGTTTTTGATGTTAAATTGAAACTCAATTTTGAACAGACATACATACATATGGACAATGGAGCTTGCCCTATCCTTATATTTGCCGGGATTTCTAAAATCCTCTATTCACAACATATGGTTTCAGGAATAGTGAGTAGTCAACTCCATTGGCTTCTATTTCCTGCTTGATTGTTGGTATATCCAAAGGTGTTCTTATAAACTACTGGCTACTGGGGGAGGCCTTTGTGTCGCAGGGGCAGATTGAGTGAGAGGACAGCTGTGCAACACCTCCTATCTCAACAATTTTATTTACTAGTATGTAGTACTCTTATTCAATCAATAAAAGACTAGAATTTGAATTTGAGTAAGGCACTCAAATTCAGGCACTCTTGTAGGAGAGTAGGGTTGCTGGTGCTGTGTCGTCAGCACACGTTGCGACAGTTAGTCCTGGGGTTTGTGGCAACTCATACATCAAGTCCAAGTTCCAATTTTGAACAGATTGTTACTATACTTTGTAAAATGTAGCTTGGGTTCTATGACATTTGAACATTTTCAGGACGACTTTACATTGTAACGGCGTCTCTCTTTGATCATTTATTTCTAGATTTTTATTTTTCGTAGTTACCACCATAGCTCACAAATAAAATTTATCATACAATAATATAACACAATAACAACATAATAATTTGGAAAAACAAGCATCAATAAATAAAATAAATGCGCTACAAAAAATATCTTGCCGTTCTATCAAGGTTCCGTCCGCAGAAATTACTAGAGATGGGACACAATCGATCGACTGGGTCGACTCAGTCGACTGTATGAGGCATAATCGATACACATTATATAACTGTTGTGAATTTATAAAATTATGTAAAGTTAATAGATTTACGTTAGGTACCCTTAATGAATGTAAATATTATGTAGTTCGTTATTGTTTATTGGCTTTTAAGTCAGTTAAAACGGTTGAATACCACGAAGAAATTAATTATGAAAAATTCAAAGAGTAGATCATGACGTTATTAGCCAATTTAAATAAGCCCCATGTTACTGTTATGGACAACGCCTCATACCATTCCGTGCAAATGGATAAACCGCCAACCAAAGTTAACCGAAAGAGCGAAATTTTGGAATGGCTCCAAAATCAAGGTGTTGAGGCTGATGTCTCAATGTTGAAGGTGGAGCTACTAAGGCTCGTTAACTTAAATAAGCCACCCGGCGGTCCAAAATATATATTCGACGAGCTGGCAAAATCCTTTGGCCACACTGTTCTCCGTCTCCCTCCAAATCATTGCCAATACAACAGTATAGAAATGATATGGGCTCAAATTAAAGGTTCGTATTTTTTAATTATTTTTAGTTTTTTTTAATAAAATCCTGTCATATGATACATTTTATAAATTTGAAAAGTGTTTGTTTGTAATTTTTTTTTCGTTGCAATGTAGCAACAAAGGCTGGAAGGACCATAGCCTACTTTTCATCTAAAAAAAAAAATGCAGACTGAGTGCCAGGGTAAAGCTAATTACAAAAAATATGTTACCTATTTAAAGTTCAGTAACAAAGACCCATGTAATACATATTTTACTATTAATATAATAATGAATATTTAATTGTTTTTAGGCTACGTGGCACGCAACAATACCACTCCGCCGTTTACTGCAAATAAAATGATGGGGTTATTAAAAGAAGCTTGCACCAAAGTAACACCGGAGAACTGGAAAAGTGTTGTGGAAAGGACCAAACATCTCATTATTGAAGACTGGGAACGTGACGTTCGTTTTGACAACCTTAGAGAAAATGAAATTATTATAAATCTCCAAGACTGTTCCAGCGAGTCGGATATAGAAGACGACGACGATGATGATGATGATTTAGGATGTACTCCATTGTCTGATTCAGATTAAATAAATAGCTTTTGATAATATACATACATGCATTGTCATTGTACCTATACTTATTCTCGACTTAGACTATTACACTTTCACATCACTAGTGATGTCTTCTCAACATCTGTCATAGGACCCAAGCTACATTTTACAAAGTATAAAAACATTGGTCTGCTGTTAGTGAAAGTGTGTGCTAATGTGGTGTTGTCTTCACAGCAAGTCAAGCTAGAAGTTATGTCTAATGTACGCCTGAGCATGGAGGAAGTGATGCAGAAGGCTGCAGTTGGATCAGACAGTGTTGACGTGAAACAAGAAGATGCTGAAGGTAATAAGGCCGCCATTTGATACACAAATATACAAATATAGATTACTACATTCATGTGGTTTCTTATTCAGGTGCTCCTGTATCTAAAAAACCTCGACCAACTACGCAAATGAACTATGAAGATACGCCAGCTAACAACCTAACGAGAAGTGACCAAGCAAAGGACAACATTGAAGAACCAAAAGACGAAAATAATAGCGTTGTAGAACAGAAACCAGTTAAGAATAATACGATAGTGGAAACACGCGACGAAATAGATATCAGATTAAGTAACAATAAACAAAATGTTAGCACATCCGATCATAGTGACGCTCACAAAGGAATGTCTAAAAACAAAATCAGTGCAGACCAAAGTGTTAATAGGAGCTCAAGCAACAAACTTAAACAGTTGATATGTGACAGTTGTCAGAAATGTTTTAGACGTAAATATGCATTAATAATACATATGCGTACACACACTGGAGAGAAGCCTTATCAGTGCAATGTATGTAAGAAATGTTTCAATCGGAATGACATTTTAAATATTCATATGCGCACACACACTGGCGAGAAGCCTTATGAGTGTAAGGTGTGTAAGAAATGTTTCAATCGGAATAACATTTTAAATATTCATATGCGCACACACACTGGCGAGAAGCCTTATGAGTGTAAGGTGTGTAAGAAATGTTTCAATCGGAATGACATTTTAAATATGCATATGCGCACACACACTGGCGAGAAGCCTTATGAGTGTAAGGTGTGTAAGAAATGTTTCAATGGAAAGAGTTGTTTAAATAAGCACACTCGCACACACACTGGAGAGAAGCCTTATCAGTGCAATGTATGTAAGAAATGTTTCAATGTAAAGAGTAATTTAGATACGCACACTCGCACACACACTGGCGTGAAGCCTTATCAGTGTAAGGTCTGTAAGAAATATTTCAGTCAAAAAAGTATTTTAGTTCAGCACACACGCACACACACTGGCGAGAAGCCTTATGAGTGTAAGGTGTGTAAGAAATATTTCAATCAAAAAAGTAAGTTAGTTCAGCACACTCGCACACACACTGGCGTGAAGCCTTATGAGTGTAAGGTGTGTAAGAAATATTTCAATCAAAAAAGTACTTTAGTTCAGCACACTCGCACACACACTGGCGAGAAGCCTTATGAGTGTAAGGTGTGTAAGAAATATTTCAATCAAAAAAGTAATTTAGTTAAGCACACTCGCACACACACTGGCGAGAAGCCTTATGAGTGTAATGTCAAGTCAGTCAGTTAGTGTGTAAGAAATGTTTTAGTGATAAGAGCAAGTTAGTAAGACATATTCGTTTAAACACTCACTGAAAACACAGTCGCTTACTTGTTAGGGCACCCTGCGCGTACTTTAGGTGTACTAGACTTAAGTGTGGCGTGAAATGTGTCCGAAATAACATTAATTCTAATATCCGTTCTGCGCCAATATAACATTACTGTTGTTGTGGTAGAGCGTGCGACTGCTAAGTCAAAGGTCGCGGATTCGATTCCCTCTCAGTGCAAACATTTGAATATTGTTGAGTCGCCGGATGTTGCTATGCATGTAAATAAGTGCGTGTGCTTTTGTGGTTGTATAATTATACTAGCATTCCACCCGCGGTGCCGCCCGCGCGGACGTCGGTATTTTTAATACCACTTAGGTGGCAGACAAGCACACGGCCTACCTGATGGGGAGAGGTTACCGTGGCCTATGGACGTATTCAACACCAGGAGTGTTACACTCGCGCTGCCGACCCTGAAAAAACCTTCTAATGCCCCTCTTGAAGAACCCCATATTGTAGGTGCTTGGGAAAACCACAGCGTAGTATTAAGTTTCTTTCATACCGCACAGTGGTCTCATTGTGTGAGGATGAACTCCCTGCCTACGGCGAGCAGTGCGATGATAGAAGTAAGTAAGTAAGTAAGTAAGTAAATTCATTTATTGCACGAGACATGGTCAGGTATATAGATGTTAACATATAATAATGTACAGCATGTCTCACAGAAATTTCCGCATGCAACATTGTTTATCTAATCAAACTGTAAAATGAAAAATTAATGCAAACATGTCAAGGTCAAAATGAGTCTAAAATCAAAAATGAAAATTACATATTATGCCAAGGATATTAAATAAACATGAGAATTACAAGCAAGCATGTCAAAGTTAAAATGAGTCTAAATCAAAATGTCAAATTTACATATTGAGACCAAGATTTCAAAGGAACTTGAAAATTAAAGTAAACATGTCTAAAGTTAAAATAGTAAGCTCGAAATGTCAAAATTACAAAATATGTCATAAATGTTAGGAACAGTCAACAAGATTAAATTATCATAGCAAGCAATAGTACAATCCTTATAAACTTAATATTTAAGTCAAGCAAATTATCAATTACATGTGAAACAATGCTCCCCAATCAATGCGCACCGAAACGGCAAGTACTAGTAGTAATTAATTAAGCAAAGCTTCTACGACACTTCAGATTTCCTGAAGAGTAGTACTGTACTACTCTTCAGGAAATCTGAAGTGTCGTAGAAGCTTTACTTAATTAACCACTCTCGTAATACGCGGAGAAATTTTGAGCTGAATGTATCTGTGGGCATCATGTCAAACATCACCTGTGAGTATAGGATTGTCAAGCAGCCTCAACGCCCGTCTTTGCACCGAGTCGAAGGGGTCAAGCTGGTATGCAGGCGCTCCAACAAAAAGGTAACAGCAGTATTCCATGTGGGGCCGGACGTGTGCTTTATAGAGAAGAACCGATTGAGTTCAAACAAACGTAAGATTTGAAGTCTGAACAAGCAAATACAATCGCATCGAAATTCATTCAGTAGCTCTTATTCCATCGCGGACAAACAGACAAGAATTACAAAACACTAAATTTTATTGTGTTCAGTATCGTTAACGATACAAAATAAATAAAAATTAAGTTATTGCCAAATAGTATGTAACAATGTTAACAATATTATACTGTGACCCCACACTAGGCTAAACCTGTCCTGTGGGTTCTCTTACGTACAGACAATACCACTTTACAGTAATATTACCTATATAATAGTATAGGTAGTCCAACAAGTTGTAGGGCAGTGTCTATCGACCAACCCAGCAGTTCGTGAATTGGTCGGGATGTTTCTTTGTTCAGTACATGCATTACAGTACATGCAGTACCTACTGTACGCATGCATTCATTAGAATATATCTAAGTACGCTAATCCGTATTCCAGATCCCATATCACCCATATTTTAGAATGCATCTAAACAGACCTATAAATTAACAATGGAAATAATTATACAATATTGATACATACAAATGTTTGCACAGAGCGGGAATTATGCCCGCGATCTTTAAATCAGCTGTTGACCTCTCTACCGCCATGCCACAGAGGTTTATAACTAAAATAAAAGCGCATAAACGCTTTACGGTGGCTTCAGCAATAGCTTAAAGCAAATTAGAACAAAGTGCTTTTAGGTATATAGTACAGCTAAGTGTACACGTGTCCAAACTTATCTTACATTAGAACTACGTAGGTTTTGTGAAGTTCGTACCTATGTGCTCTGTGCCAATAGCGTGCAATATAATATATATATGCGTGGCTTTGGGGTGCTGCTGGGGCTCCCCCGATACTGCAGTGCATCTGAAATGTTTGCAGCGAGAAGCACAGATGATTTTTTTGCGCTCATGCTCAAAAGAAGGGCCTCGTTGGTGCACAGGCTGTGGGCGAGCTCTAGCGGCATGTTGAAGGTTTTCGCAGGCAGGAGGGAAGGAGCTGCGATTGGTAGGCTCTCCAAGTTACACGTTGAACGTGGGACTTTGTGAACCTATCAACAGAATCTAATTAACTGTATTATATGATGCAACATTTAAAATGGTAGTTAATTAGTTCTTTACTTTTTTTGTGTATGGACTATAGTTGCCAGAATAAATAAATGAATGAATGACTAGCGACTAGAGGCGATGTCAGTTCTGGAAGCAACCTCCAGCGGCAACACTCGTAGTGTTATTATTTGTCCTCTGCTTATACCTGACATAGTTTATAGTAAGAACTCTAATAAAGGCTTGTGATTCATTTAAAGTATAGTGTAACTTTGTACACTTTCATATTAATTTTACTAATGTTACTTTCTAATTTTGATGATGAATACAGAATATTTTTATTGAATTTGAGTTTTCTTTTAGTAATAATACTGAGAATCGCAAGTTCCACACATATGAGAGGTGTGTTTACCGAAATTGGTAACAACGGGAGGGTGCCGAGAGTGACAGTAGACTACTGCACGGGACGCTGACGCTACGAGTACGTTCTGGCGCAGCATCAGGTGATGACTGTCAACCACACCGATTGGATGAGAGACGTGGAGCGACCATGCGGCACTATGAAGGACATAGAGCTACTAACATTGTACAAAGAGCTGGGAGTGGCAGCCTGGAGTAGAGAAGAGTGGTGACGATAGTAGTTACTGGTATTCCCGCTAACTGCTCCAGCTGGGCTAACTCTCTAGTGTTAAAGTCCTAACACACCACCGAATTTGGTACGGCCCGAACCCCCGAACTTTGTGCGTTCCGAACCAAATGCGATTGTCTGGAGAGCAGTCCGCCGGACATTATTATTAACCTCCGAACCGTTAGTTTGATAAAATGTATTGCCCCGCGCTGTCCTTAAGAGGCACCCAACAGCGCTTAGTGAATTTTGTGTCATTGGGGTTTAGATATATAATAATAACGAATAACAATTGTCCAACTCGTGCAAAAATATCTCATCTGGCTCATAAACAACCCTCTCGCATCCCCGCTCTCGTCCTTCGAGACCAGCAGCATCCGCATTCCGCAACACTGTGACTGTTTCACGTTTGCCTTAGTTTGAGTTTCGTAGTTTTTAGTTATCAAATTTTAGTTCAGATTTGTTTTTGTTACGTTTGAGAAACCAGGTGCCACGAGTTACACACAGTGCTATTTGGACCCATGGTAAGTATAACTAAATTAGCTTGTTCATAATTATACTAGGTATCGGGACTTCTCGCGAATTATATCTTGGAACTTACTATTTCTGCCGACGTTTCGGATGCGTTGCAGCACCCGTGGTCACGACTTGACTAGTCTTCGAGCGTCGAGATGTATGCGGGGAACATTTTTTGAGCGCCTACCCACCATTACACTTATTATGAACGGTTAGGCTGGGGACACACCACACTCACTATGTCAGTTTTTAACGGCACTGTGTTTTTTGGTTTTAGTATCTTAATCACTGGATTCCACGTTCCGGATAACTTGAATACATCTTCCCTATTGAAATTTTTATATTTTTTTGATTTCAATGGCTTCACGCACAATCCGTGACTAGTAGTGGCGATCAGTGGAGAGGACTTTGGGTTGATGAAGCTTTATCCCGTGATTGGTACCCGACTCAAGATGTTCTGCTACTGCCGATTTGTTGAACTGACGGTTTTTCACAGCTGCGATATGTTCTCTGACTCTCTCTGCAATGGTTCGCTTGTTCTGGCTAGTCAAGTCGTGACCACGGGTGCTGCAACGCATCCGAAACGTCGGCAGAAATAGTAAATTCCAAGATATAATTCGCGAGAAGTCCCGATTCCTAGTAGGTATAATTATGAATTCACACACACGAAAGTTTAAAAATAACATAAACTAGCTTGTGTTGTGGAATCTAGAATGCGGAGAAACGTCAAATGCGGACAAAGATGGCGCTGTCTAGTAAGCACATTTGAAAAAAGTGCCCCGCGATGTTAATTATTTTAACCAAATTAAGGCAACAAAAGTAATTGAAATTATCGTTAATCAGTGACTAATAACGCTATACAACGGCAAGAATGTTATGTATGAATACTGAATTGTTATATTGAAGTAAAGTGTGAACTTTAAACTCCCAAACAGAACTCTTAAGACAAAAATATTGAACTATAACAGTGAAACGTGCACACAATTAAATTAACGCACAAAAAACGCTAGAAATGTAATAAATAAACAAAGTGATTTCTTCCAACTTAACAAGTCACGTATATTTATTACCTTGGATATATCACTATTACAATAATAATAAAATAAAGCAAACGTTTAAAATGCGTCGTAGAATTTCTAAAACGGGACATAGGTTTTAGTAAGGTTTCCTGAATAGCAAGCATAGCATATTTAATCAATAAGATTTGGCTTTCTGCAACGAATACTCTTACAGTTCCATTGAAGGAGATTGAGAACCATTGTTAAAATTATTTTTTGAGATAATCTCCAGTAATTGTTCTACAAGAAGGGCAACGTCGTGCGGCAGAGCATCTGACAATTTCGTTAGTATATTTATTAACGAACAGAGCAAAAGTTGGACAAGATTGTCATTGCGAGTGGCCAGAGGGGTAGTCTCTGTGGGAGGTTTAATGCAGCACCCATTGGGTTGAGTGGAAGGAGGCGAATTAGTCATTTCATTGTGTTCATGAACATCAAACGATTTCCCAGGAACAAACCTTGGGCGTATAGGGAGGGAAATAGTTTTTTTTATAGTATACAGAAGGAGGAGACAAGAGAAGGGGCAGGAGGAGAAAGGAGAGAAGAACATTTAGGAGTTTGGGGCCTAGCCGCAGCCTCGGAATAGAGGGGTCTACGAGACTGAGGGAGTCTAGAAGAGGCTGCGGCATAACTTATATTTTCCTCGGACATAATAATTTTTATACTTTTTTGCCTGTTATGCTCAGGACATCTTCTGTCGGTAGCGGGGTGGTTACCGCCAGAACATAAAAGCAAGAAATATCTGTATCAGTGACAGTACAAGAATCACCGGCATGGGTTTGTGCACACTTATAACATCGGGGTTTTGACCGGCATTGCTCGGCAATGTGGCCGAATCGACAGCAATTCCTGCACTGTATTGTTGGATACTGGTAAAGAGAAACAGGAAGCGATGCATTAAACCAAAACAGCACACGGCCCACCTGATGGAAACCGATGGTTACCGTGGCCTGCCGTTACAGTCGCGCTGCCAACCCTGTAAGTAGAGTCTCTGTGCCGTCAGTTTAGAAGACAAAGCAGGACAAGCCTTTAGTCTTCCCAATGACAGCACAAATTCTCCAGTGAGCTCTGGCTACCCTACTCACCGCTGGGAACACAACACGAAGTTATTATAGCCGCGGTATTCTGTAGGGCGGAGGTACTTCCCCAGTCGGACTGCTCAATTGGGCGGATATACCGCCGTGTCCTACCTCCTAGAATTGTGATCTTTAAGCAAAACAAGATTTAAAAAACAATTTGCTGCATCTGCCGAATCGAACTCCACGGACACCCTATTACGGCCAATGTTTTTAATCTCTCCCGCTTTAATGTTTTCGACCTTGTTTTTAAACAGGAACTGAGCAAACCTCAAAGATTTGAATGGTAAGCCGCTTGTTGGGTCCTGCTCCAATCTCGAGACATATACGTTATTAGGACCTTTGTCAGTACTTGAGTACTCGAGTTTAGAGTCAGAATCGTAACCCGGCTTTGAGTAGATGGACTGAATAGATTCCGCTGGCGAACGGGTCTTTTTATGATCAGCATCCGTCGAATCCGGTGCGGCAGAACGTTTTACCGTTTTTTTTTGTAAATCCGGAGGTTTAACCCCGCCCCCATCAGGGGGTACATCCGCGCTCATTTCCATTGAAATGAGCGCGTACGCCGATATAAACGAAAAGTACTAACCTTATAAATACTATTCCACCACCAAAACAACACAAGCAGTTATTTTCCGAGTGTAAATAAGGACATTAGTGAAGAAAAGCCAAATATCGATGTCGGACCGAATCCGATTATTTTTTTTTTTTTTTTTATACCACTTAGTTGGCAGACAAGCACACGGTCCACCTGATGGGAAGCGGTTACCGTGGCCTATGGACGTATGCAACACCAGGGGTGTCACACTCGCGCTGCCGACCATGAAGAAACCTTCTGATGCCCCTCTTGAAGAACCCCATATTGTAGGCGCTTGGGAAAACCGCAGCAGGGAGGTCATTCCACAGCTTGAGTGTGCGTGGGATGAAGTTTCTTTCATACCGCACAGTGCGCACCGTCTCAGGTCGCAATGTGTGAGGATGAATGATGAGAGGTGTGATGATAGAATGTAGCTACGGGTATCATGTCAAACAATTCATCTGAGCACAAACCATTGTATAGGCGGTAGAACACACACAGTGAGGCAAAATCCCTCCTAAGGCTAAGAGGTTCCACACTACCTGTGAGTATGGGATTGTCAACCAGCCTCAATGCCCGTCTTCGCACTGAGTCGAAGGGGTCAAGCTGGTATGCAGGTGCTCCAGCAAAAAGGTGACAGCAGTACTCCATGTGAGGCCGGACCTGTGCTTTATAAAGAAGGAGTTGCTGCCCCGCAGTGAAGTACTGCTTCGCCCTGTTGAGCACTCCGAGCTTTCTTGATGCCAGCTTAACCTTGTCCCGCAAATGACTTCGGTATTGGACGTCGCTGGAGATATCGACACCAAGGATTCCTATACTCGAGGAGATGGTAAGCGGTGTGCCCAGGAATTGCGGCGCCACAATGAATGGGGTTTTCTTAGCGGTGAATACACATACTTGTGTCTTAGTGGGGTTGAATTGGACTAGGTTTAGTCGTCCCCAATCGGATACTCCAGAGAGAGTAGTCTCAATTTCAGACACAAGTTGTTCGCGACTCTTCTCCACCTCGGACTGAGGGATATTTGCACGGTCCGTGTAACACGTGTCTCCGGTACTGTCGTCCGCATAACAATGAATGGAGTCATCAGACAGCATGTCATTGATATGCAGCAGAAACAGCGTCGGAGACAACACGGAGCCTTGTGGGACACCAGCGTTTATGTTCATGCGGTCCGAGCAGCTGCCGTCGACGACAGCTTGGATGCTTCTGTTGGACAAAAAGCTGGAGATCCATTCGCACAGTCCCTTGGGGAGTCCATAATATGGCAACTTCGCAAGAAGACCTTTGTGCCAGACCCGATCGAAGGCCTTCGCTATATCGAGGCTGACCGCTAGTGCCTCACCCCGACTCTCGATGGCCTGCGCCCACCGGTTTTTGAGATACACAAGAAGGTCACCGGTAGAGCGACGGTGGCGAAAGCCGTACTGTCGATCGCTCAGTAGATCGTTTCCCTCAATGTATCTCAGGAGCTGTGTATTAATAACACGCTCCATTACCTTCGAGAGTAGGGAGGTGATAGCGATAGGCCTGTAATTGGTCGGATCGGTCCTGTCACCTTTCTTAGGTACAGGGTGCACGAGGTCTTCCACGAGGTTGGGACCCGCCTTGCGGAGTATGAGAGTGCGAAAAGACGTGTAAGTACAGGGCACAGCTCGGGGGCACAGTGTTTAAGCACCATATACCGTCTGGCCCACTCGGCTTCCGAACATCTAGGGACTTAAGCTCGCGCCGGACCACCCGTTACGTGATTTTAACTTCAGTCATGGAAGCACCACAGCTGGGAATTATCGGTAGTTCAGCGTTCCCGTTGTTCATAGTCGAGTTTGACGCAAAGAGATTACCCAACAGATCGGCTTTCTCCTTAGCGCCATGAGCCAGACTACCATCGGATTTTTGCAGCGGTGGAAGGCTAGACTGGCAGAAGTTTCCCTCGGCAGCTTTAGCGAGCGACCAAAATGCACGACTGCCAGATGGGTAGCGCGCAAGCCGCTCGCCAATTCTGCCGATGAACTCAAACTTAGCCCTGGCCGTAGCTTTTTTACTAGACCTCGAGGCGGCATTCAACTTTCGCTTCACCTCAGCGATATTATACACACGAATTTCCAACGCACATTTGACATTGCCAGAAGTTGTCGACATAATAAAATCGAAATTGGTTGCCATATCCGAAAAATAGAATAGAATCAACGAAATAAGACGTTGCTTAAATGTCTTGTAACCAACCCAAAATTGTGCATAATAAAACGTTTTATTTTAATTTCTTGAGTTTGTTGTTTGGTTTCTGGTAATCATGTAATAATAAAATCTTTGTTGTTAATGGAGGTTACAAGTTAAAGGTAATATTTTATAATATTATAATAATAACACGAGTACTTCTAACATTTATAATTTAAACAATGGTTTTCGTCTGCTATCAAATAGTTACATTATTGTTTTACAGGTTATGCAGCAAGACACAACACAAAACCACCCTTCAGTGTCAAGAAAATGGAAGGTTTATTAAAGGAAGCATGTGCCCAAGTTACACAGGAAGATTGGAGTAAAGTAGTACAAAAAACAAAGAAAATAATAATGGACGACTTCGAAAGAGACGTACACTTTGATAATGTAATGGACAATCAACTGGTCATTAATTTAAATGACGATGATGACGAAGACGACGATACTAGTACTAGTAGTGAATAAAAAAATATCCTAAACATTTCTTTTATTTAATTATAACAATTGATTTCTTAAAATTCGGATATTATAGTAATCGATCTCTTAAAGTTCGGATATTATAGTAATCGATTTTTTCATCCCATCCCTATCATTCAATTGTCAGAACTGTCAAACGGTACTTCTTAGATTTGACGGACTTTACAGTCCATCAAATCTAAGAGGTACCGTTTGACGTTTCATATTTTTCAAACCGAAACAACTTTGTTCATACGTACATTATTCAGTTTCGATAACCTTTTTCATAAAACCATGAATGTAGAAAGATTTCATTATTGTATCTAAAAATGTACAATTCTTAATATCTAAATGTAATTGAAAACTTTCAAACAAAGCAAAATAACACATATTTACACAGTAAATAATTTCTAATAGTTATATTCTTGACCGCATTACAAAGTTACGTAGTTAGGTCACTGCACGTAGTGTTGCGACTCTTCGGATACACTTGTATGCAAAAAAATCGTTTACATATACGAAAAATCGAATGTATTATTTACAAATTACACTTGACAACCAAACAAATATTTTTTCATGTGAATGGGATTTATCTCACATATTACGATTACATAACTAAATAGTTATGTAATCGTAAAATATGAGATAAAACCCATTCACCAAAAATACGTATTTATAAATCAAATATATTTGCTTCTTTAAAAAGTTGTCGAAAGCGATTTGTCGATTTTTGATTTTCGCGCCCAAATAAGTCGGGGTTTCTCGCGCTAACGCTGTCGAAATAGTAAATGGAGTCAGGGATAGTGTTTTTTACATTTATTTTTGTGTATGATAGTATGGGTTTGCATATTACAGAGAAATAAACAAATTTTTAACAAGCACATCCATTGATTTTACAATTACAATTTTTTCTTCTAAGTCTTATTTCTACGTCTAAAACTAATAAAAATAAGGTATGTAGAACCCATTCACAAAAATGTTGTTGCCTGATGTTATAAATTAACGACGTTACTGCGCGACCGCATAATGCACTGAATACACAGATACCCTAAAATAAATTAATTTAATTATTTTTAGGTCAATAGGCAAAATCGCAGGTGTCCAAGTCTCTACAATTTTTTTTTTCTGGCAACACTGCCAACTACAAGCGCACGCGGTCCGCTCGGTCGGTTCGGCGTCAGCAGTCTCTCGCCATCTTGGAAGCTGACTGTGCGCGTACTTGCTTTCTCGTTTGTGTTTTACAATTTGTGACTTGGCTATTACTTTTCTGGACTGATCATTCTTTATCCGTTTACCTTGGCAATATTTATACTGGACTCCGAACTAAGCAAGTGTTTATTAATAATGTCGAAAAGAGGACGTACTTTGAACAGCCAGGCTCGTGAATTGGTGGTGAAATTACACGAGTATTTTGAGCGTGAATCTCAAAATGGTGGACTTCTACTGCCAGTTACACAAGTTCGGGATCGCGTCGGTGAAGCTCTCGGTATTGGTAGCCGCACCGTTGGCAAAATATTAAGTGAAAAATATGGGCCTTCGGGGAGTGACAGTAACGTACTTCACACACCGAAAAAACGAAAAAGAAATAAACCTGTGACAGGCATCGATGAATTCGATAGTCATGCTATTAGAAACCATATATACGGGTATTTTACAAGAGGCGAATTTCCAACATTGGCAAAGTTATGTGCAACTTTAAAAGATGCCGGGCTGTATAAGGGAAGCATAGAGTCGTTGAGAACGGTAATAACAGGAATTGGCTTCAGATACAAAAAAGTTGACAAACGAAAAATTGTTATGGAGCGACATGACATAATTATGCAGCGACTAACATTCCTGCGCGAAGTTAAACAAATTATAAACTGGGATAATGTAATATTTTTGGACGAAACTTGGCTAAATTCCAACCATTCTGTGCCGAAAACATGGACTGATGATTCTGAAGCTTCGTGCTCGAAGGTGCCGATAGGAAAAGGTGGACGCCTCATAATATGCCATGCTGGGTCAGCGTCTACAGGCTTCGTGGAAAACTCTTTATTAGCTTTCCAATCCAAAAGCACTAAAGAGTATCATGAAGAAATGGACGCAGTAAGGTTCCGAGAGTGGTTCTTAAATTTATTACAGAATATCCCTCCTAACAGCACAATTATAATGGATAATGCCCCATACCACTCTGTGCAAATTGATAAAGCACCTACGTCAGCCAATAAGAAAGCAGATTTGGTGGCATGGCTGCAAAGAAAAGGAGTGGATGCCGACATGTCACTATTAAAAGCTGAATTATTACAGTTAGTGAAATTGCATAAACCACCAAAACCGACATATGTAATTGACCAATTGGCCGAAGAGCACGGGCACAAAGTCATACGACTTCCTCCGTACCATTGCCAATATAATGCCATTGAACTGATTTGGGCCCAAGTTAAAGGTAATATTTTATAATATTATAATAATAACACGAGTACTTCTAACATTTATAATTTAAACAATGGTTTTCGTCTGCTATCAAATAGTTACATTATTGTTTTACAGGTTATGCAGCAAGACACAACACAAAACCACCCTTCAGTGTCAAGAAAATGGAAGGTTTATTAAAGGAAGCATGTGCCCAAGTTACACAGGAAGATTGGAGTAAAGTAGTACAAAAAACAAAGAAAATAATAATGGACGACTTCGAAAGAGACGTACACTTTGATAATGTAATGGACAATCAACTGGTCATTAATTTAAATGACGATGATGACGAAGACGACGATACTAGTACTAGTAGTGAATAAAAAAATATCCTAAACATTTCTTTTATTTAATTATAACAATTGATTTCTTAAAATTCGGATATTATAGTAATCGATCTCTTAAAGTTCGGATATTATAGTAATCGATTTTTTCATCCCATCCCTATCATTCAATTGTCAGAACTGTCAAACGGTACTTCTTAGATTTGACGGACTGTAGGTATTTTTATGTGAAATTTATAATTATTACATACTCAATTATTCTTTACTATCCCATTATAGCTGTGTAGTGAACATAGCTGAACGAATTTTTTTTAGAAATGAATTGTGAATTGAGGTTAAACGTTAATCATTAGTCATTAAATCAGTACAGATTTGCATGGTTTAAAGTTCTGGATATTATACATTTAAGTACTGAAGCTCCAAACAACATAAACGGTGTTACTGAACTGACGCGAATGTTAATTTGGAGATGGAGAAGCTGTCTATGTGTAGAATATGTCTAGCGGACGCCTCTCGACTGCGGTCGATTGCCGACACTCATTTACAGGAGATGTACGAGTCTCTGACTCTGATGCTGGTGAGTAATACTACGTCAGGCACGTTTAATAAAAGAGCCTCTTATAATAAACAACTTAACCTATTTTATGCTTTTTTAATACGAAGAGACCGGCATATATGTTGACTCCCAAGTCACGAGAGATACGGGGCGGTGGCGCCCACGGGAGGCTTGATATATAATCGATAATTGGTGCATTGGAGCTTCTCTCTGCAAGGATCTGGTTCAGTCTCGTCTTGGGCGTTGTCTTTTCTGATCTAAATGTAAAGGAAAAGTTAGCAGACTGCTGCATAGACACCTAGTGTGTCTATGCAGCAGTCGCAGCAGTGTCTGTTGAAACTGGTACTAAAGTAATAAATTATGTTTAACAGTTGGTTACAGAGGACAGAAGACCATCCGTGGCCTGCGACCTCTGTTGCTCAAGGCTTGAGACTTGCTACGAGCTGAGGAGGACATCTCTCCGCAGCGAGGAGCTGCTCATGCAGTTGCTGAACCACGAAGTGGTGAGTAGTCTTGAAGTTAAGTATGAAATTTTGTGGTAATGTTTGGATGTTTTTATTCAATCACACTCTAACGGCTGGATAGATCTAACTGTTATTTGGCACAGTGATAGTTTACTGTCTGGAATAACATATTATTATTTAAATTATAGACGAGCAGCAATTTGCTGCTATGTGCACTTCCGGGTGTTGGAGTATAGTTCAGTCAAGTACATATCACTTTTGTTGTTTGTTGTTCACTGCAAGCTATTTATCCAAGTGACACTTGGAGGTAGCATAGTTGCTGACACCACTTCCTCAGGTCATTTGTGCCACAGTTGCACAACACAGTTGTTAAGAGAGTGATAAGCTGTCAAGGAATGTGCGTGTGAGATTGAGGCTGTGACCACAGGATGAGTAAGTTAACTAATAAATATTAAGTAACTTATATTTATTGTTTAAAATATAAGCTACTTTTTTTGCCAGGAAATGGTTCCCATAGTGGGAACATGATTAAAAACTTGTAACGACGCGCTCTGCGAACGTCGTCACACCGGTTTTAATTCTATTTTTGAACGAAAAGTTTCGGAACGCGGAGTGAATGACATTTTGACGTATACCTGTCAAAGCACCTTTCTTCCTAGCATTGAGGCTGGATGGTCGATATTCATGGCTTCGTAACTTAATTTCAATAAATCTCATAAAAATGAGAGTATTTTGGCCTAAAGGATAATAGTTTGTGTCCTCACAACTATCCTCTTGTGGAATTATAGTTTATTTCTGGTGAGTTGTCATTTTTTAATAAGATTCACTCTGATGGAAATCGCCACGCTCCTAATTTGAAAAATAATTGTTAAAATTCTATTGTTTCAGCTCTTAATCTGAAAATATTATGATTTCTTTTGCTATTGGCATTGTTCCAGCAAATTAAGGCGGTAAGTCGCGCAAATTTATAGAAAATTAGGACCTCGTGTCCATATAGGAGTTTGTTCTAATGACATGCAATTTTATTACAGGTTTCCAAATTGGAACCGCCTTTTTCTTTTTCCTTTGGACTTTTTCTTTGGACCTTTGTCTTCGGACATCTGCATTTCTTTATGGAGGGTTTGGACTTTTCGCCTCAAACCTGGATGTACCGCATGGGCTTAAACTGAAAACTTCGCCTGCTACGAGCTTTCTCGCTGCTGTGTTTACATATACTCGCCGAGGGATGCCGTGAGCTTACTTTAATTATATTTTAAATCTAAACTTCAAAATAACCTAAAAATGCATTGGTGACATAAGATCATTTTGACCTAGCTTATAAAACTCTAATTTTAAATTTAAGGTTAGATATACATTAGGAATGTATCCTTGCAACTATTTCTAAATGCACACTGGAGTGGACAATAAAACCTTAAACCTCACAGTTTGGTTTCATTTAGCTCACCTCCGGAAGATTAAAAGTTTCCAATATCCGCTGATTATCTTAGGCATGTGTATCTCCAAGGCGCCCGAACTTTTATGGTAATGTACTTACAAACCAATTTTATTTATATTTCTTTTAAATAGGAGATTACACACTTACTTCTTTCATTGTCATATGACACATATTTTTTTATTATTACATCTGACGCTTGCGAACCAATTTTTTTTACTTTGTAATAAAACATATTTTTTAATTATTACAATTGGCACTCGCGAACAGGGACATGACAGTGTGCATATATCTTTATTCCTTGTCACCTTTGCATTATTTTTTACCTTATCATGTTAAGAACAGTGTTTTCTTCATGTTTTTTTTACTGTTACATAACTGTGTATTACAGTAAATCTTTGTTATTGTTTACTTTGCAAAACTAATCATACTACAAGTTAGTACTATTGTTTGTATCTCTCAATTACAGGTGAATGTTTCAATTTGTATAACATGGTTACTGTTATAATTGTTTTATCTTATATAGCTTTTGTTTATTACAGGTAAGATTTTCCACTTAGTAATATTATATAATTACTAGTTCTTAACCTTTATTCACATGTGTGAAAACATAGTAATATTTGAATATTTGCTGTTTACCTTAAGTAGACATAAATAATTTATTTTGTGAATCACTAATGCATTTTTATCTTTATAGGCATTTGACCTAAATAATTTTTGCAACAATAACATTCCATTCTATGAGTTTGTTGACTTTTGAGTTTAGCGTTTTGCTATCAATGCAATTAACTTCATTCATAATTTAATTAACTTTAATTAGAAACTTTAATTGATACTTTAATTAGAAACTTATAGTGTATTTAATACAACTTTTTATTAGATTTTCACATCCTTTTATAAATCAAACATGGATAAGGAAATACAGGTCCCGCCTTTGTTTGAGAATATTGTTGGTGATGTTCCAGTTGGTACTTTTACTCATGTCATGGCTGATTTATCTGAAGTTGTTGATCCATTTTCGAATAGTCGAGGAGCTGGTGATCATAGTCTGAGAGCCGCATCTTCATTTAATATGATGAATGTTTTATTGAATGATAATTTGAGGAAAAACTTGCCTTCTGTTACTAAGTTGCCTGATTTAAAACGAAGTAAGCTTTTGTATGATGGTAAATCGTGCGTTAGGGAATTTATTACTCAAGTGGAAGAATATTTCTTGTTTAAAAATTTTAATGAATATTTTTTGGTTAGTTCATTCTCTGATCTTTTGTCAGGCACTGCGCTTAAATGGTTTCGTAGTGTTCGTATTCGTATTGCTTCTTGGCAGGATTTGAAGGCTGCGTTGTTGAAACGTTTTGATAGAGTTGAATTTGATTATCATTTGGAACATGAACTCCGTACTCGTAAACAAAAGATAACTGAGTCATTACCAGATTTTATTACAGACATAATGGATATGGCTAGCCGTTTGTCTATGCCTGTTTTTGATGCTACCCTCATAACTATTATTAAACATAACATGTTGAATGTTTACACACCTTTTGTGTTTGGTAGAACTATTTCTTCTATCGACGAATTTATTAGCCTCAGCAGAGAATTAGAGAATTTTGTGTCAAGAAGGAACTTGAGTGAGAGTAAAAGTATTAAAAAAGAAAAATATTCTGCTCAAATTAGTGCTGTTAAATCAGATGATTTAACTTGTTTAAAATGTAAGTCCTCTGGACATTCTTATAAAAATTGCCCTACATTTCCAGGTGTAATTTGTTTTAAATGTCACAAGCTTGGCGTCACTACGAGGAATTGCGAAGTTTGTAATTCAAATACTGTTCAGTCAAAAAACGTATCAGGTCCCATCGAGCCCTAGTTTTTGATAAAACTTCTGGTGACTCGATGTTGAAAAAATTTAGCAATGCTCCGAATGAAGCCACTTGTAAGAAAGAATTTAATGATTGGTTGGATTATTTGAAAGTTTTCTTTAATAATATCAGGGCTGCTCCTATTTTGTTTGTTAAACATAAAGACACTAGACCTTATTTAAATTTTAATATTAATAATAAATTTTATTCAGGTTTGTTAGATAGTGGAGCTTGTAGTTGTGTACTCGGTTCTAATATTCATCAAACATTTTTGCAATTAGGTTATAAATTTAAACCTTATAAAGGTAACGCTGTTACTGCTGATGGTTCTGCACACAATGTTATTGGAACTATGGTTTTACCTATCACTTGTGATAACTTAACTAAAAATGTAGATTTTTTGATAATACCTTCTTTTAAACCTTCAATTATTTTGGGATTTGACTTTTGGTTGAAATTTAATCTTGCTAAAGACTTATGGAATAATATTACTTTTGAATATGAATCCACTACTTGTGTAAATGCAGTTACTTCTGTTTCTGAACTTTCTCCTTCTGAGAAACACGAGTTAAATAAAATTATTTCACTTTTTGAAAATATTTCTTATGAAAAGAGAGGCTTAGGTCTTACTCATTTAGTTAAACATAAAATTAATGTTACTGGTGAACCTTTTAAACAACGTTATTGGCCCCTTAGTCCTGCTAAACAAAAAGAACTTTATGATGAAGTGGAAGTTTTATTAAAGAAAAATATTTGTAAATTGTCAAAAGTTTCCTAGAAAATATAAAAATTTCAAAGTTGAAAGTGATACTTTGTATAGATTTTGTAAAGATAAATATAATCCTAATAATCGTTTAAATTGGAAAATTGTCATACCTAAAGAACACATCTTAGACACTATTAAATCTAATCATGATGATGTTAATTCAGGACATTTAGGAATTCATAAAACTTTAAATAAATTAAAAATACATTATTTTTGGAAAGGTATGTTTATTGATGTTCAAAAATACATTTCTTCTTGTGATACTTGTAAAGCTTATAAATCTTCTACTAATCCACCTCATGGAATTATGGTTGATCCTGAGAAAGTTGATAAACCAATGTTAATGCTTTCTATTGATATTATTGGAACTCTTCCAGGGGCTTGTTCTGGCCATAAGTATATACTTTCAATCATAGATGTTTTTACAAAATATTGTTGGATATTTCCTATGACTAGTGCTACCACTAAAGTAATTTGTAGGATACTTGAAAGAGAAATATTTCTTAAGTTTGGAACGCCTAAAATTTTTGTTTGTGATAATGGAAGCCAATTTACAGCTAAGCAATTTGTAGATTTTCTAAAAAGTTATAATATTAGTAAAATATTTTATAATACTTTATATACACCTCAAAATAATCCTGTAGAGAGATATAACAAAACAGTCGAAACATGTATTTCTTGTTTTGTTAAAGATGATCATAGAACTTGGTCAAAATATTTGCCTCATGTTCAATTAGCTTTAAATAGTAGTGTGAATCTAGCTACAGATTTCACTCCTAATTTACTCATGTTCGGTAGAGAACTTATTTTTGATGCTTCATTGCACCGTTTTAGTAATTCTTTTGATAACCTCAATCAACTTGATGTTGTTGATAGGTCTTCATTTGCTTTTTCACTTAAATCACTTAGTGATATCTTTATAAAGGTTCAAGCTTCATTGCTTAAAGCTTATAAGCGTAATGCGCGTTATTATAATATAGGAAGGAAGGTCATTTCTTTTGAAGTGGGAGATATAGTGTGGAGGAGAAGTTTTGTGCAGTCTAATGCTCCTGCATTCTTTTCGGCTAAGTTAGCACCTAAGTTTGTTAAGTGTGAAATAATAGATAAAATTTCCTCTAATGTTTGTTTTAAAAGACCTTAATAAAAACTATACTGGTCGTTATCATATTAAAGACATAATTAAATATTAAAATTATTCTTGTTTTGACAATGTCTATCTTTGCCTTTGGTACTTTGTTTGAAGTATAATCCCATTGTAAGGTGATGTTTGTGAGGCTAAGGGATTTTGAAAGGAGATGTATGTTAGGAACTTCACAACAATTTATTAATTTCAATTTTAGTTTCCTTCAAAAATAACTTAGGTCATTTTAGGACTTATTTTTATGTAACTCTACTCCATATTAACAAATTGTTCCACATCAAAAGATCTTATATTTTTATTTATCTTTGTTGAATAGGATTGTTTTCCTGTATATATTTTTATACACTTGTATATTTAATATTGTATATTTTGTACAGGTTTGGGAATTTGGTTTCTACTCTAATATAGGAGTGAAATTTAATATTCATTTTCTACATTAAATTCACTTGACTTGTTTCCACTCACTTAGGGAATGGTAAATTTAAGTTTCTTGAACTTTATTTTTGTACAGTTCTGAGTTATTTTCTTGGTATTGGGATTCTCGGATTGGACGCATTTTATGCATTTTTTACACACCCTGTTATGCCATTTTTTGGGAAACTTGTGTCTTACTGGACTTTACAATTTTTTGTGCTATTGTGTTTCATACACATAGTCACACCTTACGCTTTGCGCACGGGAAGCTGGTGGTGTTGAGCCGGTCGTAATTGTCGTTTTTCTCTTTTTGTACGATTGTGTTTTTATACACATTGTTACATTTTTTATGCTTTGCGCACGGGATGTCGGTGGTGTTGTGCCGGTCGCAAATGTCATACTTTTCTTATGCGGTTGTGCTCAGAAAGTCAGTGGTGTTGTACTGGTCACAATTGTCATATTTTCTTTATATTTTGCTTGTGCTCGGAAAGTTGGTGGTGTTATGCCGATCACAATGCTTATAAATATATTATTACGACACTTTTGTTGTGATTTTGTTTTGACGTTTTAGATGTTGGAATAGGAATTTGAAGTCGGCGGCTTTTCAACCTAACCGACAGTGGGAAAACTTCATTGTTTTTACCGATTTTCTTTCAGATTCGGCAGCGTTGGTGCTTAACCGATATCTTGTTAGTTTCATATTTTTGTTTCAGGAATAGCTGGTATAGAGTCGGTGGCGTAGGAGCTCAACCGCACTTTTGTATTGATGCTAGAAGGCTGGTTAAGATCAAGGATTAGATTCGACGGCGTTGGTTGCCTAATCGATATCTGGAATGGAATTGAGTAGGGATTGTTTAATTTGTTTTATTGAAGGATTTATTTTCACTTTTGTGTTGAAATAAGTTTTTACTCTTTTCTGAGTTTGGTTCTTTACTTTTCGAGTGTTTTCACATTCTTTGATTTTTAGGAATGCTTTCCCATTCTTTAATTTATAATTATTTCTGCAATACCCAATGCAAGATGCTTTCGCATTGCCTTTTTTGTTTATTGAAAAATGTTGCAAGACATTTTGTCTTTTGAGGTTTTTTGGAATTTTGTTCTGGACTCTCATAATTTTCATTAGAAAAGGAAGTTTCTTTCTTTCTTTTTTCTTTTTGGGGAGGGATGTAATGTAACGACGCGCTCTGCGAACGTCGTCACACCGGTTTTAATTCTATTTTTGAACGAAAAGTTTCGGAACGCGGAGTGAATGACATTTTGACGTATACCTGTCAAAGCACCTTTCTTCCTAGCATTGAGGCTGGATGGTCGATATTCATGGCTTCGTAACTTAATTTCAATAAATCTCATAAAAATGAGAGTATTTTGGCCTAAAGGATAATAGTTTGTGTCCTCACAACTATCCTCTTGTGGAATTATAGTTTATTTCTGGTGAGTTGTCATTTTTTAATAAGATTCACTCTGATGGAAATCGCCACGCTCCTAATTTGAAAAATAATTGTTAAAATTCTATTGTTTCAGCTCTTAATCTGAAAATATTATGATTTCTTTTGCTATTGGCATTGTTCCAGCAAATTAAGGCGGTAAGTCGCGCAAATTTATAGAAAATTAGGACCTCGTGTCCATATAGGAGTTTGTTCTAATGACATGCAATTTTATTACAGGTTTCCAAATTGGAACCGCCTTTTTCTTTTTCCTTTGGACTTTTTCTTTGGACCTTTGTCTTCGGACATCTGCATTTCTTTATGGAGGGTTTGGACTTTTCGCCTCAAACCTGGATGTACCGCATGGGCTTAAACTGAAAACTTCGCCTGCTACGAGCTTTCTCGCTGCTGTGTTTACATATACTCGCCGAGGGATGCCGTGAGCTTACTTTAATTATATTTTAAATCTAAACTTCAAAATAACCTAAAAATGCATTGGTGACATAAGATCATTTTGACCTAGCTTATAAAACTCTAATTTTAAATTTAAGGTTAGATATACATTAGGAATGTATCCTTGCAACTATTTCTAAATGCACACTGGAGTGGACAATAAAACCTTAAACCTCACAGTTTGGTTTCATTTAGCTCACCTCCGGAAGATTAAAAGTTTCCAATATCCGCTGATTATCTTAGGCATGTGTATCTCCAAGGCGCCCGAACTTTTATGGTAATGTACTTACAAACCAATTTTATTTATATTTCTTTTAAATAGGAGATTACACACTTACTTCTTTCATTGTCATATGACACATATTTTTTTATTATTACATCTGACGCTTGCGAACCAATTTTTTTTACTTTGTAATAACACACATATTTTTAATTATTACAAACTGAAGTTGCAGATGTCAGCTAGTGGTGCCTAAAACAATGTCTCTATACAAAAAACATATTATAATAATATATAATATAACAAAAATCTCTTCAAGGAAAATAGCCAAATCAAATATAACAAGAACATATAGACAAAGAGGCTTCAAACACATGGTTATATACAGGAAATTTATATAAAGAAACAAAAGAATTAGTAGAGTAATATTGAGAGTTCTAACTCACTTCGTTCGTTGAACTCTCAATATTACTGATCTAGAACTCCCAATAGCACATGTACGATTGAGAGTTCTAACTCACTAATATTGTAATATTTACGAACGAAGTGAGTTAGAACTCTCAATCGTACATGTGCGATTGAGAGTTATAAATCAGTATTCGTAATCATCAGTACTTACTTCGTTCGTAAATATTACAATATTACAGGTGGTGGTGCAATATAGTCAATATTACATAACCTAAGTATAGCAACCTACATAGCACGTATGAAACGATGCCACGATTTGGTCTGTTGCTAGTCGCTAAGCCTTTGTCGGCACATCACTCCCAGTGAGGTCTCGTTACTCGCGCGGCTGTCGAGCTTCGCCGAGTGCAATATGATATGATATAAACAATAGCATTTCTCATACCTAAATGCACCTGCTACTGACCGCTAATAATATTCCATAAATGAAATTACTTGACCAGTTTTACCTACGACTTCACTTTTTAATATTTCATCTACGATCAATCTTTACATAAAATAATATTTGTATAATAGATACCTACTTATTTAAAGTAAATAGTTAGATAAAAACTATATTGTAAGACCGTATTATATATTTGCACTTTGACTTTATCGAGATCGACTGTTGCCCAACTCTCTACCTTGAAATGAAAACCTGTACTAAACACTAGCTTGTTATTTAGCGGATGCACTGCCTAGCAGGATCGGATGGCTTGGGGTCCAAAGGTGTTGATGTAGGTCGCGTGTAAGATATTGTTTTTAGCAATAAGGTCGCCATTTATGCATATCTTGTACCTAAATTGTATATAATTTACTGTATAATTATTATACATATAAACACCCAGACCAATGCAAATAGTCATATTCATGCAAACTAATTATTGCACCGTGCGGGAATCGAATCCATCACGCCACGGAGGCTGACATTTTCCTTGAACAAATTTTAGCCAGATCCGTTTAGCCGTTATAGTGTGATTGAATATAACATAATTTATTTTTATTTTGTTTATAGGTTTATCCACAGCAAATGCATTACAAATTGATACACCTACATATTAAGAAGAATATCTTTAAAAAACTTTCAAGTTTAAATATAATTATTAGTTGGATCAAAAATTAAGTTATTCGTTAAAATTATAATAATAATAATACAATATTGATACAGGATTGTACAGGTTGTAGGATTTTTACACGTGGAGTATGTAATTTTACTCCATGTGATTCTTTGAAGTTATATGGGTCGAAAATGCTTACACGAATTACATTAGGGCTGCCACTATTAGTTAATAATGTACTATCTATAAATTAAAATTAATACAACATCTTATTTTTCGATACAATAAAATATTGTGTGAAGGATTTAATAGGTATCTACATTGGTTTCAAATAATTTATTGAGATTACCTACTCTTTGAACATAATGAATATTTGAATATTATAATCCAGATAATTTAGTTTTTTAATCAAATACTTACCTCATTTCTGATCACATTTTATATCTAAAAATAAAATAAATTAAATGTTTACATTTTAATTAATATTGACAGCATTTATTAATGCAATTTGTTATTTCAAATACATCGGGAAAAATGAAATGCTCAAGTAGAACTCGAAACCATGACCTTTCCCTTACAGGGGAATGCTCAGCCGACTGAGCTATTGAGCGATTACAATTTGAGTTATTATTAAAGAATGAAACTATAAGAAAGACAATTTTTTATAATATGTATAATGTTAAGTTTAATTTTTATTTCCATTTCCTGTATTTACTGTATACAAACATAATAGGGGAATGTAAATATTAAGTAAACTTTACATCATACAAAATATTTACATTATTATTAGATATGTATAACTTATTAATATTTTCATGTAGAATTTACATGACTTATATCATAATTTGATTATTTCCATTACGTAACGTGACGAGATATTTTTTCCTATGCGTGGTGACAACCCTAACGTATTTTGCTAAATTATCATTAATTTTCTTATAAAATCTGAAATCATTCAGTCAGTGCTTCATTTTGACTTCGTTATTATACCGTTGAACGAATCCATTGGAGCAGCCACCATCTTGAAGACCTTCCACCTTGAAGACCAAGACCTTTCACCTTGAAGACTAAACACCTGGCTCCAGATTTTTTGTGAGTTTAATCGTCACTGTACCTACCTAAAAAATGTAAGTTCCTAAGTTATAAAATATTCTATCCCATGTTCTATTGTTTTTAAGTGAGAAATCTTTTTAACCTTTAAACAAATTTGGCAGAACTAAACCTATCGTTATTTTGTGCACGGTGACGGTGAGTGATACTAACTAGTGATAACGTATTTAGCGTATTAGTCTTGTCAAATTTTATTAGTTTGAGTGACTACCGAATTGTTGCAATTGGCAGACTAAACACTTCGTTTTCTGAGTTACTAGTCGCAATTTAATAACTATTCTGTTCATAATATTTACAGGTCGGATTCAGAGTACGATAGTGGCAACAGTGCGAGGGCGACGTCGATCGAAGCCGTCAAGTCAAATTCGAAGGCAGCAAAGGGGGCTGGAAAGCGCAAATCGTCACCAACTGTCAAAAGCGTTGCAAGCGATCGTATAAGGTACGTCCATATGTACCAGTACGTACATGTTCATTACTTATCTATACTAATATCATAAAATATACGAAAGTAACTCTTTCTGTCTGTCTGTAACAAGGTAAAGCGTAACAACGGTTTGACGTCTAAACCGCTTTACCTATTGATGAAATTGGATGTGGGGTAGACCAGACCATGAGAAAAGACTAAAGCTATGTTGACATCTACACGGGCGAAGCCGCGGGCAAAAGCTGGTTATATTATAATTTACGACTGAAAAATCTAGTGCTGTTAAAATAGTTTTTACGATGAGAAAGTTTTTGTGAAGATAATGTGATAGTTTTCTGAGTAGGTTTCTGTATATTTATTTACTATTTGTAACTTATAATAGGTATTATGTTTTCAGAGCGGACCAAGAGTTCGATTGTGACAGAGTGGTAAGGAGCGAGGCTGGGACGTTCAAAAAGGTCTCCGTCAAACGCAAGTCATCTGCTAGAAGTACCTCAAGCGAATGTCCGAGGTAATTATTACTCATTAGTACTCTTATACCCAGCTGATGTAAGGTGATGATAAGGTACCAATACTACCAATTAAAATACGTATAATCAACAACATTACGCAATAGGTATGTACCAAAATATGAGTGAGCGAGGTTACGTGTTAAATAGTGCTAGTTTTGTTATTTTTGTTAATATAATATTATTATGAGAGATTTATTTATTTTTCTGTCTAAGTAGTTTAGTAATTGCAAATCCAGAAGTCTTGGGTTCGAGTTCCATTAGTATCAAACTTTGTGTGTCGTTCATGACAGTCATCTATTAATCTGTTCACGTAATATTCCTAACTAAAGCAAAACTGATGTTGTCCAGTTCATAACAATATACATAATGATCATTTATTATTTATTTAATGAACATTATAAGTACTAAGGTACAATATTATAATATAGAAAATTTCCCTGTTTTAGAGCTTCAAAGAAAAAGGCTGCGCAAAAGGGATACGACATCTTCCACCTCGACAGTGAAACTCCCACCATCAACACCGGCAGAGCTTCATCCACATCGGTGCTGTACAATCGGGTGGCTAACGGTCAAACGAGGCGTACACTGTCTACCGAGGGTCCCTTCCACATTGACTTGAAGGTGTACAACTCGGTTGACGTCCAAGAAGGTGGCGACGACCTTTGGAAAAAAAACCTGCTGTGGTTGAAGCTTCGGACTGACGAGGAATCTCCTCACTGGGCTCAACTACAAAAATTTGTTAGACAAGCCAGCGAGTTGTTCGCAGATTCTGAAGCCACTTTCTTTTCTAATAAAATTAATTTTAAATAAGTCCGTACCTACTAAACTTAATATAATTATCTATTTGTATGTAATACATAAAAATATTAAATAAATTTGATTAATCCATTGACCATCATAAATTTCAATTAAAAATTCCATCCTAATCTGTCTGTGTGTTTCACAAATTAATATGCCGTTCTGTGATAGCTGTGGTGTTGACGTAAATGGTAAGAAATGGATAGGACATTTAAGGAGTAAAATACACCGAAAGTCAGATAACGTAATTACTTTAGATCATGGCGTGGAGAAAGTGAACTCTGCTTTTAAAAATCGATTAGCAACATATAGATTACATACTCTTGACACGAACGAACAGACATCTTTACCTGTTTTCTTCAGACACCTTCACAGTAGGGTCAAATCTTTAATTGATCAATCTCTTGCAGCTCACACTTCCCTTAAGGTTAACTTTCATATATACTCAAAGTTTGTACTACTTAAACACGACATACCAGAAGTTAAATCATTTGAAACCAAAAATATTATTATATGTATGAACTATGATTTTACAAAGCTCTTTACAGATGTTGCTAATCAATTACTGAAAAAGATAGACGAATTTGAAGAGCGGGATTCTGGTTGGACTTTCCTTAATAACTGTTACATGGAGGTAAATATAAATAGATATCAACCGCTCCGTGGTTCAAGATTTATTGATTTACCTCTGATCATTAAAAATAAAAAGGCATGTGTAAATATTCGTAACAATGATATATATTGTTTCCTGTGGTCGGTCACGGCAGCTCTTTACCCTGCAAATAGGAACATTCAGAGAGTTTCTTCATATCCAAATGTTTTCAATCTGTTTAACATAGAAGGAATGTCATTTCCAGTAACTTTTACCGATATACAAATGTTTGAAAAAAATAATCCAAGATTACGAATAAATGTATATGGTTTAGAAAATAATAGACAGATCATAGGACCTTTATACAAATCACAGTTTAATAACGATAACAAAAAAACAGTTAATTTACTATTATTAGAAAAGAGCAGATATTCACATTACTGTCTGATCAAAGATTTATCGCGTTTGGTGAGAAAACAAATAACTAACCATAATGGGAAATTATTTTTTTGTGATGAGTGTTTGCTATTTTTTAGATCAAGCATGGAAATTGATTCTCATGTATGTGCCGGTGTAATGACTCAGCTACCGCAAAAAGGTTCAGTGATTGAGTTTAAAAACTACGAAAGGAAACAAAATGTGCCATATGTAATTTACGCAGATTTTGAAGCCATGTTGGTTCCAGTGCAAGGGTGCAACCAGGATCCCTCTGTTGCGAGTACCTCAGTATGTCAGGTACATATACCTATAGCATTCGCTTATTATATAGTTTGTTCGTTTGATGAAAGTAGAAATCGTTTTGTATCTTACCGTGGGGAAGATTGTGTAGATAAATTTGTTGAGAATATTTACAGGGATGTTCAATGGATTAACAACAATCTGTCGAATAGTGTACCAATTATATTTAACAACGACGATTCTGTTAAATTCAATGAAAGCACTCGTTGTCATATTTGTCAAAACTTACTAATCACAGACCGAGTAAGAGACCACTGTCATTTGACAGGTCAATATCGAGGAGCCGCACATAACTACTGTAATTTGATGTATAAACTTCCGAAATTTATACCAATTTTCTTTCATAACCTTTCAGGTTACGATTGCCATCTTTTTATTAAAAAATTAGGAGAAGCTAGCGGTTCACTTAAAATCATAGCTAAAAATAAAGAGTCATACATTTCTTTTACAAAATTTATACAAGTTTCTAGAAATGAATTTGTACAGCTTCGGTTTGTGGACTCCTTTAAATTTTTATCTACTAGTTTAGACAAATTAGTAAAAAGTTTGAAACCAGAACAGTTTATACACTTAAAAAACAATTTCTCTTGTCCAAAACAATTTAAATTACTTACGCGAAAAGGTGTATATCCTTATGATTATATGAGCAACATAAATCGTTATAAGGAGACAGTTCTGCCTGAAAAATGTTATTTTTATAATTCCTTAAATAATCAACATATTTCATTAGCAGATTACCAGCATGCTAAATTAGTATGGTCTGAATTTAAAATAAAAAATCTAGGTGATTATACTGATCTTTACCTCAAAACTGACGTACTTTTGTTGACTGACGTTTTTGAAAACTTTAGAAATACTTCTAAGCGATTTTATCAATTAGATCCAGCTTTTTATGTAACAGCTCCTAGCTTATCATGGGACGCGATGCTTCTCAAAACGGGAATTAAGTTAGAACTTATTGATGATTTAGCAATAATAAGGTTAATACAAGAGGGTATAAGAGGAGGTCTTTGTATGAGTTCCCATCGTTATGTAAAAAGTAATAATAAATATATGGAAAATTATGACCCTCAACAAGATGATATATTTATTGTATACTTAGATTGCAATAATTTATATGGGTATGCTATGTGCCAACCTTTACCTTTATCAAACTTCAGGTTTCTTGATAAAAATGAGATAGAAAATCTAAATATCATGAATATAAAAGATGATGCAGATTATGGGTTCATATTAGAGGTAGATTTACTTTATCCTAAATATTTACACCGTTTGCATAATGACTTGCCATTTTGTCCTGAGAAATGTGTGCCTCCTGGAGGAAAAATTTCTAAACTTGTCACAACTTTATATGATAAATATAAATACGTAATACATTACGTACATTTGAAAAATTGTATTAAGCATGGATTAATATTAAACAAAGTGCATCGCGTTATAACTTTTAGGCAAAAAGCATTTTTAAAACAATATATAGACCTCAATACCGAGCTTAGACAAAAAGCAGTGACCGAATTTGAACAAGACTTTTTTAAATTGCTTAATAACAGTATATTCGGTAAAACGCTAGAAAATAATGAAAATCGTGTAAAAGTTCATTTAGTAAATCAGTGGAGTGATAGCGAAAATAAAACAAAAAAGAGATTAAGTGCAGATACCTTGGTTGCCAGACCTAACTTCCATAGTGTTTCTATATTTTCTGAGAATTTGGTTGCGATTCAAATGAAACCTGAAAAAATTGTTATGGATAAACCCCTATATATAGGTTTCTCTGTATTAGAACTATCAAAAAAACATATGTACGATTTTCACTATTCTATTATGCGCCCACATTACAGAGAACTTATCAAGTTATGCTATACGGACACAGACAGTTTTATTTATAAAATTGAAACTAACGACTTTTACAATGATATGAAAAACTACTTTATTAGTTATTTTGATACTAGTAATTATAGTACAAGTAATCCGTTTAGTTTACCGATTTTGAATAAAAAAGTGCCAGGTCTATTCAAAGATGAAATGGGTGGTAAAATAATCAGGGAATTCATTGGTCTACGTCCCAAATTATATTGTATTCAATCTGAGCAATGTACTTTAAAAAAAGCTAAAGGTGTTAAGAAATGCGTAGTGAGAGACTTAGTAAAAGCAGATTATAAAAAAACGTTAACCAATAATGAAATAACTCGTAAACAAAATTTATTATTTAAATCATTGAAACACGAGTTAGTAACCCGTAGTGTCAACAAAGTTGTATTATCATCCAATGATGATAAGCGGTATATATTAAAGGACAACATTCACACTGTTTCTTGGGGTAATTGCTCAATTTTAGGCTGAATTTTAGGACGTTTAATTGAAATTTATGATGGGTTTTATTTTTTCATAAGTATGACATTGTGATGTTTAAAAATGTATTTAAGTACTTTAAGTTTTTATCTTATAAGAATGTACCTACCTACCTATGTCTTTTACTCTTATTTATAAATAAATACCTACATGATGTAATCATATTTTCGTTTTATTATACTTCATTCTCAACTAGTGACATAATAGAAAACTTTTGCGACACACATAGGTAAGTAAAGGGTAAACTGTACCTGAATCAGGTTTGTTCAAATTTTCATGTCTCAACCTGTTCTTAGTACCCATATCTATATAATAATCATTGCAGTAGCGAGGTAACACGTCATAGAAATCTTTTTGCTTTGCTATGCACAATACGTGTTTTTACATGATAGGATTTTCATGTTTCAACTTGTACGTCGTAAGTATTTTGTTGTTTAAAGAAATATGTATTAGAAATAGTATCAATTTTCAGAAACTGTGGCTATATAATCCCGTTGTTAATTTTATAAGTTCATTGTTTCATTCTGAATTTATCACTAACGACGTGGACGTAAATTATACGTGCAACTTTAAATTTATCTATTAGTTTACAAATCGACAAACAACATGGTAAGATATTTGATTTGAAAAACTATTATAATATTGTGTTTATAGAAAAGGTAACACGTCACGTAACGTAAATAACATACTAACGTTTTTTTATTTTCAGAACACAAATGAGAATATATTCGCGATAGAAGACACTGAAGAAAGAAACGGTTTGCCAAATGGATTGTATTCACCAGAATCGCTTCCAAATGCGCAAGATCCATATGCATTTGACGAAGAAACTGAACGATTATGGATCGCAGCTCAAAGTACACACCGTGAAACACCTAAAAAAAACGCCGAGAGAAAAAAATCCACGCGCAAGTCAGAATCAAAAATAGTGAGTAAAATATTAAAGAAACATAGACAACCTTCATACGTTATAAACTGTGAACCAACAAAAGGACGGCGTTTGATCAAAATTGAGATTAAGGACCTGAGCGGATCAAGTGAGAATGAAGAGGAGATAATAAAGGCACAATATATTGTCAAAGATCCAGTTGACGAAATTTCTGATCAAACCGAAAATTTAATACATAATATATCAAAAAAAATATGCGGCTATTCTTTCCCTAACATTTATTAATAGTTCTTGTTTTAAAATATTCCTAACTAGATTAATTTTATGTAAATAGTGGTGTAGTGTAAGTTTGTAAATAAATGTGATCGTCATTTGTATTGAAATTAATATTTCATAAATAATTTATATTTTAATATTATTTGGTGTAAAAATGATAATATATAGGTATTATGCATTAAAAGTGATAATAAGAAATAAAAATCAATGAAGATTTAAAGTTTGTTTTATTGAAATATTTATCAGTAAAATGTACCTACATTTTACTGATGTATATTTATACAATTTTTTATACAAATAATATTTGCTGATGTCATATTTATATTTAATTAAATTTTTATTGTGTGTACTGTGAAAATAATGTGTTAAAAATTATAGATAGGTATTTAAAATGTGGGTTAAAAAATAAAAACCATTTACTTTAAAAAATTGTTTTATTTATTAAATCTGTGTACAGGAAGACAAATTACCTTTCTTGCTCTATTAAATAGTTCTTTAAACATAAAACATTTTTAAGTGCACATTGTTTAGTATGATTAATACAATTAAAACTTGTCTCATTATTTGAATATTTGTGATGCAACAGTGATAAATTTAGGCACTTGTCTTCACCAAGATCTACGCAAATACAATTCATACAAAGATCTTGAATCCACTTAACTTTTTCTAAGCCCTTCACAATAATTTCTTTATTTTCTAGATAAGGAACAATTATGCGTCGAAATTCTCTATAGTCGATATAACCTTCATTCCAGTAAATCCCTCTGTTTCTCTCTAACCACGTAACTTGTTTTTTTTCATTCGTAGTTAAGTATTTAAATAAATATGGGGGCTTTATTAAGAACGTTTGGGTATAAACACGAGTGGCTAGAGCTAATTCCTTGATTATAAAGTTATTATAAGTGTCTTTAAACCCCTGGACATCCACTATAATTGTATTCGGGTTCATGATAATTTTCTCACAGTGCTGCTTAATGGTTTATACTCAATTATACAGTCGTTCAATATAAGACAATATGCCGAAGTTTGATCCGGGATATCAATATCACTTTCAATTTCCACTCTTACGTCCACAACAGGACCTGACTTAAGATTATCTGGCTGTCTAGAACAGTCTATGACGAATAACGGAGCAACGTTTTTAAATTGTTCCTCACTTAATAAAGGCTCAGCGCGACGCCCATAATAAGACTGTTGAAATTTAGTATATTTTTCATATATTAAAGCAATTCGATTATTCGAGAAACTTGTATTTATATTTTCATATGGGAAGTAGGTGGAGTTAAGGTATACCTTAACGTCACGAATCTCACAATGATCAAATCGAGACATATCAAATGTAGCATTATTTTTTCTATTTGTCTGTAAACCAATAATGACAAATCTTGGTTTCTCTATTTGCGAAGATGTTTTTATTGACCAAGTATGTTTGGTGGTTTTAGGCAACATTGGATATTCATACAAATCCCAATTCCTGAATATCATCTGAAGTGGTCGATCTTTTTCTAACAATTTTAGAATGTTTATTTTTTCTCTATCAGATACTTTAACATGCGGTACACGCCATATTATTTTGTTTATGATAATATCTTCTACAATTTCACCAGGGTTGAGTTTTAGTGCGTTCAGATTGGTATTACTTCGTAATAAGATTAGTTCATGTTTACTGTTTATTACTACTTTCTTAAAATCTTCTGCGAAACCAAGAATGTTGCGAAGTGGTATAGAAGCAGAAAAGCTACCTCCATTAGAACTTCTTATTCCCTCGATATTCCAACCCCAAGCATTAGATGTTTTAGCTTCGCTCTCATTCATTGATATAAATGATTTCATCGTGCTAGTTATACCAGCATTTTTTATTTTATCTATCTCCACTCCATTTATTTCGTACCTTATATATTGAAACAAGTAAAGTAAACTATTGTTTGTGAAATGAACGTTACTGACTCTCTCTTTCGAATTTTCAGCCTTCTTTACAATAACAGTTCCTTCCAAAAACAAAGTGCTTTCTGATGGTAATATATACAAGTCTTGCTGATTAATGGGTATCCTGATTTCATCGCTTCTATTAAAACTTGTTACGTAAGGCTTGTAAGAGTGAATTTCAATTCCTTCCACAGAGTTGTCATAGGCTGGAGCGGATAAAACATCTAGGATATTCATTTTAACAAACCAATCGCCTTAAGAAATGCTTTATTGTTTTTATTCAACTTTATTCTCCTTTTAGGTCGAGTTCTTACTTGATTGAGAGTTCGAGTAGAACTGCTATTTTGAATTGGAAGAAACATATTATATTTAGTATAGTCAATCATTTTTTCTTTTGAGGTGTAGATACAACTGTACTTCTTCACCTCGCAAATTTATTAAGTTATTATTTATATCCAAAAGTCTGATCTGTATGCAGCTGATGTTGGTTTGGTTGATTGGAAAGTAAATTGCGTTTTTTGGTATTTCTATAATTCTGTATCCAGGTGGGACATTAAGTGCGAATTCATGTAGAATGTGACTGGATTGTCCGTTTATATAGGAACCGCTAATTATATCACATTCAACTCTTATCACGGTTGTAGGCAAAATGTTGACTGGAAACTCTGATACATGATATTTATTGGCTTCCAAGACTTGTCTTTTAAACCCCAACAAACCTCCGAACGTACAATCTTTAGTAAAATCTATAGTTGATGTACAAAATAACATGGTTTTTAAGGTGTTGTTATTGCAATGGAGCTTTATGGATGCATCCTTTACTTCAGATTTTAAATAATCACTGATATCTTGCAACTCATAAGTACCTTCAGGTATTTCAATAACATTATTTGAACCATAGTATAACTTATTATTTGTTTTATCAATATTTGGAATAGAATTATATGTGGATAAATGTAATAATGCACATTCATACTCTCCGATTAATTGTAACGTATTTGGATAGAAGGTAGTTAATACCGATGAGTTTCCAGTTATAGACAAGGTGAGTGTCATCTTGCAAATGATAAAAATTAAAGAACAGTATAAAATTTATAGTATTTATTCCAAAAAGATTGTAGATATTCTAAACACAAATGTCCACAAATTATTGTATCAAATTTTTGATATCTTGTATAGTTATAATTAATATTGCAGTTCCTAAAATATCGTATCAATTCGATTGGTGGTCTTAAATCACCAAAACTATCAAAATATTCACAATAATTATTTACCTTGACATAAGCTACCCAATGCGTTCCATCGTTTTCTGAATTATCTAAGTTAACTATACCACATTCAATTCGTTTAGGGATTTTTGGTAACTGATCCTTCATGTAAACTCCTCGAAAATAAGGAATACCATATGCATAATTTTGAATATCGATATTAGTTAAGGCACGATTAGGTAGCTTATTACTTAGTTTTTTGACGATTTTATAAACAATCCTTTGCCTTTTTTGTGTGGTTTAATGTATAAACCGTTACCTAATGCAATAGCTTCCATAGTCTTATTATGACGTTCAGATTCTTGTAATTTTTTTTGACCTTCTTTATAATCATTCACTGTTTTTGCAATACCCGCTGCGCCACCAGCCAAAGCTCCTAAAGCTGATAAACCGGCAAAAATCGGGATTAAAGGCAGAATGCCTCCTGTTTTTGGTAAAGGTATGACTCGTGGTACTCGAAGTTTTGGAACGCACGGAACAATTTTTTTAGCAGCCATATAAGCTGCATGTATTAAAGATTTACCATCTTTGGGTACGCGTTTCTTGATTTTTCTTTTAATTTTTGTAACCAAATTATGAAATGGCTTAACACCAGCACCAGATTTGAGTTTCGCTTTCATAACTTTACTCACTACCCACGAACTAAGCTTTTCTCCTTTACTAGCATCTTTTGCTTTCATTCTTTGTTTGGCCATATTTAAAAGTTGTAAATCGGCTTTGTGACGATTAGACAAGTCTGTATAGTTTTCGTATGCAATGTCGTGATACATACATGCTTCGTCTAGCTTATTTACACCTTTATCACCACGCAGTAAACGTTTTGAAAGTTTTGTTCCAGGTCCGCAATAATTATAGCCGGGTAAGTGGAGTTCAAATGGCAAATGATTAATAACACTATTGAGTAGTTCACCACCTTGCATAGCTCATAGTATAATGAACAAAATATTATAATTAATAACTGTTATGTATATAATTTATTCCACTATTGCAGTCTTATCAATCCAACTATTCTCTTTATTACTTAAGCCCAACCATTTTACGAACAGTTTATTTCCTTTCCTTCGTAAAACTTTTTCTATCAAATAGACACCTGGACAAGATGATTTTTGAAGTTCGTGTTTGTAAAAGGTTCCTGATATAACTTGTTTGTGTTGATCTTCGATGTGATATGTTTCTGGTACAGTGTTATTGATACTTTTTATATTAAATAGTTCCGTTGACCAATTAGGTGTATAACCTTTCTCAAATAGTTGTTTGTATTTACTAATTCTAACTCTATCACCAATCATAAACTTGGGCTTATGTTTATAGGATACCGTTTTTATTGAGTTCTTAATATTATTTTTAACATCTGCTTCATTCAATTTATTGACATCAACGGGTGCTAATTTAATAGTGCTATGTTTTGTGTTGTTATATGTCTTTACAACACTCTCCAAACCAAAATCTATCCATTTATAGTGCCCGCTGAGACTAAAGTACTTATACAATTTATTTTTAATAGTTCTGATAACACGTTCTACAATTGAAGCCTTTTTCGTTGAAAAAGTTGAGTAGTGATTAATATTATAGTTCTTTATAAGCTTTTGAAATGCTGAATTATAGAACTCGGTACCCAAATCAGTTTGGAGATGAGCTGGTATCCGATAGTTAGTCGATATCAATTTCTCGAATGCGTTAGAAACATCATGCTTATTTTTAGTTTTTAGTGGTTCTATCCAAACGTACTTTGAGAAGCAATCAATAACTATTAAAATATAGTTATAACCTTTATTAAATCTTTTCAAGTTTTGCATGTCGATTAAATCAGCTTGCCACAAATCATCAATACCTTTTAAAATTACAGATCGACGAGGATAATTTTTTCGTGCAGCTTTATGTATTTCGTTAACAATTTGTTGTTTTGTCATTTTGAGGAACTTTCAAGCTTATGCTTTTGATCTAATACAAATTTAACTGCGTTTTCAACTATCTCATCAACTGCTTTCCGACTATAAAATTTGTTTTCCAAGTGAACCACTGCCTCAGATACTATTGTTTTTAAAGCTTTCTCCAGCTGGATCTGAACATCGTTTAACATAGTATTTTGCAGTTTTTGTAAGTCGGTTATTAGTTTAGTTCTCAATTCATCTACATATGCTTTGTTTACTGCATCATCTGCATCTTCAGGAGGTTTGACCCCTGTTAGCTTCGATGTCTTCAAATCGTAATCACCATTTTCAGATTTGAGCAATGCATTATCATAAAATTCCAGCAATTCTGATATACGTAATCGCTTATGAATATAATGACCAAATTTGTCTAAATTCATATTTAAGATGTATTGTGTTGAACGGTGTACAATAAAATGATAGATATTTCTTATTAGTAAGTCTATTTAATGATTTTGCTTTCACGTAGTTCTTCAACGATAGATATTATTTCATTATCTAGTCCTGTGTTGCCAGCATCTCGAGAAGCAATTAATAACTTTAATCTATCAACCAATTCATTTGGATCATCCCAATATACAAAATCTGTGTTTTTTTTCCACATTTTTGTTAAAGGTAATCCTTTTCCTACTTTTGGTTCACAGTTTGGACTTTTACTTTGTTGATCGAAAAGAGGTTTAATAACTTGCATATATTTTTGTCCTTTATTACTTTTAATTGGTTTTCTTGAATCAAAATCTCTACGATGTGCATTTGTTACAAGTAACATCGACTTATAATTTTGCATGTCATAATCTGTAACAAAGCTCAGATCAACGTCTTTTTTTAAGAGCAACTGTCGCAAGCCAGGTGTGCATTTGTATTTGTGTCCGGCTACAGTAATAACGTCATCACCAATCGTTATACTAGAGAAACCTAACATTAACTTTCCACGTTCATTTCTTACACCAAATGGTACATCCGCTAATATTTCTGAAGATAATGACCAAGATGATACATCATGATCTGGATTAGTATCGACTATTGACTCAAATGAAGAGTCAATATCGGCTTCTGATTCATCATTGGTATCATTTGTTTCTTCTATATGTTGATCATTCTGTAAGTCGTGGTTGGAAATTTGATCATGAAATTCTCCTTTTTCTTCATTTTTTGTTAGAACTGGTTGATTATTGGTGTTGGCTATTAAATTAAGAGATTCTGTAACAGGCTTGAAAACTGTATCAAGCACTTGTCTGTTATTTTCTTCAAAATCCTTCATGTTACGTATTTTTTTTCTTACAGCTTGTGTTGCATCTACAATTTGTTTTTTCAATGATTTTTCCATTATGTAAAATAGATGGTAATCCAATAAGAGTCGATTAAAGAATGACGAGAAACTAAAAGCAGTCTATTTAAATATTCAAATTTTATCTAATTCTACAAAAGTGTCAAACATTTTTCTATAACACCCGTTGTTTTTAGGACAGTCTTTATTAATCACAACATAGTCATAAGGCTCTTTCCATATTTGAGAACACATGTTACGAAATTCCAACCACGTCATGTCAGTGTTAACATGTTCTTCATAAACATGTTTCAAATTAATTTCGTCTTGCTTAAAAAGCACAATTAAGTTAGCGTTATCTCTTATTAGTTGTTTAGGTATTTTGCTATAAGTTTGATTTAAATAAAAACTGTCAATCAATTTATGTCTTCCCATGGCAAAATAATCACGCATATTACTTTGATTTTCACATGCTACATCGTCAAAAATAATTACTGAATTAGGTTTTGCATCTGAAACTTTCATAACGTCATCATTTGCCTGATATTTCTGAAAACTGACTCCTGGTACTCCTCGTAAAACCTTTTCTAAAAAAATGTACTTTGGTTGATATAGAGTTTTAGAATATACATAAACATTTTGAAATGTCAATCCATTTTCGTGCAAAAGGAGACCAATTAACAAATTGGTTTTTCCACAATTTGATGGTCCGCAAATGATGCAACGTACTGTATTCGGCAATAATTCTCCATGGCGTAACTTGATTTTGGGTAAATCATTACAGATTATACTAATCTGTAACGATTGTGCTTGTTTAATGAATTTCATGTTTGATGCAATGCTGACGGACTGATTATGAACAGATGTAATTATGACATTATGTATTTATAACCGATGGAACGGTAGTGTATTGAAAGTGTATTGAACAGCATTAAAATGTCGAACGTTGGCTTAGGTAAATGATTTTACGAATACTGATTTATAACTCTCAATCGCACATGTAAGATTGAGAGTTCTAACTCACTTCGTTCGTAAATATTACAATATTAGTGAGTTAGAACTCTCAATCGTACATGTGCTATTGAGAGTTCTAGATCAGTAATATTGAGAGTTCAACGAACGAAGTGAGTACTGATGATTACGAATACTGATTTATAACTCTCAATCGCACATGTACGATTGAGAGTTCTAACTCACTTCGTTCGTAAATATTACAATATTAGTGAGTTAGAACTCTCAATCGTACATGTGCTATTGAGAGTTCTAGATCAGTAATATTGAGAGTTCAACGAACGAAGTGAGTTAGAACTCTCAATATTACTCTACTAGAATTTATGGTCGCAATTCAAGATCAAATAATAAAAACTAAAAATTACGAGAGATATATAATTAAGGGTCCAACAGTAATATCAGACAGATGTAGATTATGTAGTACCAACCAAGAGACTATAGATCACATAACTGGAGGTTGCCCATTTCTCGCAAATCAACAGTACTCGGATCGACATAATAACGTAGCCAAACAAATACATTCACTGTTAGCTCAAAAATATAAGTTAGTAGATAAAGTAGACCGTATTACAAATATAAACCAAAGGATGTCTTGAATAATGAAACCACAAAACTCTACTGGGACCAAGCGATCATAACAGATAAAACAATTACAAACAATAGACCAGATAAAGCACAAACGCTAAAAGCTGAAAAAACCACATATTTAATAAATATTTCAATTCCTAACTCTGAAAACATAAAGAAAAAATACAAAAATACATACCACTTGCTGATGAAATACGGCAAATGTGGCATCAACACACATTTAAAATCATACCTATCATTCTCTCATCCACAGGTCTCATTCCAAAATCATTACACACATCACTCACAGAATTAGGCCTACAGAAAAAAGTATACACATACAAAACAAACACAAAACAACAAACATACAAGACAAAAGTTATATGTTTTTGCTCCCAGTTATTAAGTATTATTTATTTTAATTTGATTTCAATACTATTTACAAGTTTTATGTCTACATTACAAGGCTAAAGTGACTACCTGCCGGTTATACTTTTTTCCTCTTCATTCTATACACTTAACTTCTTATACTTCACACTTTTCAAACCTTCACTATGGACAAGACTGTGGCGGATATGAAAGTTGACTTCCACAAGAGAATGGCAGCGTTTGAGGAGGCATTGCAGAAGGCAGCCAGCACAAGTACACCAGCGACGGTGTCAACACTGGCTACTGAGTTTGCAACTTATTGAGCTGACATCACAAAAACTTTAAGTTTGATGCAGCAACAAATTGAGGCCCTAACCCAGACCGTGGACAACATGGAAAAACAAAGGCGACGCAAGATACTGCTGTTCCATGTTATCAATGCGCAAGCTGAGGAAGACACCGCTCATGTTGTTGTTAGCACTGTCAAGCAGCAGTTGGGCATCTCGGACTTCAGCACGGAGGCTATGCATCGGTGCCACAGAATGGGTCATCTGCGCTAACTCTAACAAGAAGCCAAGACCCATCATTGTTAAGCTGCAGGCTGTGGATATCCGCGACAAGGTATGGTTCAGTAAGACAAATTTGAAGGATTCTGGCGTTACAATGTCTGAATTCCTTACGAAGACACGGCATGACCTCTTCATGACAGCGCGCGATAAACTAGGCGTCACCAAATATTGGACCAGGGAAGGCAACATTCACATGCTGCTTGCGAATGGGCCGCAACGAGTGGCTTCACTGAGCCACCTTGAGCGGATTTGTGTGGAGTCTGGGGGCCTGCTGTTGTGGCTAAGGCTGCGAGTACTGCGACAGGTCCTGCAGTGCCAAAATCCCCACGAATTGCGGTTACGAGGAAGTAATTCGTCGGTACCTATTCATAGTACGCTGGTGTCCAGGTAGATGTTGAATGTATTTGTTTTGTTTTTAAGTTATAACCCACAATTTTTTAGTATGTTCATTTATTTTATTTTTTTCTCTCTTTCTTGTTTACTTCACTACCTACCAAATACTTTTGTTTTACACTTTATTTTACATGTAAACACAATTTAAAATATAACAGCACCGTCAACATTCAACATCGGTGTCTGCAAAGAGTATATAAGAGTAAGAGGGCGCAATTCAAACAAAAAAACAGAGCTCGGCTGGGCTATTTTTTTTTTCCATGTCAGGACGCCGGCGAAGCTATACGCCTTTTTAGCCGTCTCTAGCTAAATAGGCTTAAAGAGCTGCATAGTTCCTTAATAATCGATTAATTCCGATTTCAAACAATCGGTTTCATAAAATTGGAATCGATTGTTCGCTGGAAATATTTAGGAAACTGAAATAAAATTTCTGAACGAAAATATTTAGGAAAGCGAAATAAAATTCCTGAACGAATATTCATAATTTCTTTATTAGGGCTACACCTATATAATATAATAATATATGCTATTCACGTTATTACATATTCTAAGAATAATCATAGTTACAAGGCACTTTTAGTTTCTTTAACGTGAAAAATGTAATTTATTTGCTGTAAAAATACAATTATATGCTCTATTCACAACAGCTGATGATTTAATAATGTGTAATAACCGGTTCTTTGAGAACAAAATAGAGTCAATATCTCAAAAACTATATAAGAGTCAATGTATCGCCATAAACAGTCTATTTCTCACAAAACAGAATAAACTAGCAGTATTCAACGCTACAGAGAAGTAGTCACTCAATTCAACGTAAGCAGTAGATATTTAAAACAGAAATCATCAATTTTAACAACATTTTCACCAACACGAAAACAGTAGAGAATCGGTAAAAATTCATAAATTGACAAGTAATTCAAAACAAATATACAAATATGGCGTCTAGGAGCTAAATGATAGCGTTACAAACTCGCCAATCGCCACTCGGCGTCCAGAAAAATGAACCAATCAGCAGAAATGTCAAATACGTCAATTAACCAATCAGAGGAAAGGAAGTTTGCCTATTGAAAGAAATCGTTTTTTTTCTTTAGGCAAGTATACTTTTTCTGTAACCAATCAGAGAAAACTATTACTTTCCTCTGATCGGTTACAGAAAAAAGCTGATTGGTTGTAATTTCAGGACGCCAAGTTCTGAGTCCAAGTAGGGAAGTGTCCCATGCCTGGGTGTCTGTGACATTTGTCAATGACAGGTGTGACGGATGTCATTGTCATTGATGTTGAGTGTGGACGATTGTCTTTGGCTGCGTTCCATTTCCTCCTTTACTTATATTATTTTAACTTCCAAATCGTGCTTTCCTTTTACTTATCGCTATTAAAATCTACCTCCAAAGACAGTTTAAATGCCTGGACCCATAGATTTTTTTTTCTCTTTATTCTGGTTCTTTGTTTTTGTTTTACTTTTGCATTACTTCGTTTTTATTTATTTATGTTTTCGCTTTATCCACAAACCGGCAGATGGAACTTAAACGTTTAATTTTTGCACTAACAAATTAGACTACTGTTCCTTTTATATAATTGCCATTTTTCCAAAATTATAATATAATTAAAAAGTTTCATTTAAATCTATTTATATTGTTTTATTGTACATATATATATACTTATATCTATATATTATATTTCATATAAACCATCATAGATATCATACACTTTTAAGTTTACATAAAAGTAATATTTGTGGGGTTTGGGAATGCCTTTTGCAGACTATAGCAGTGACTCTGTTAGTGGTAATGCTAGCCACCAGAGGAAGCCTTCACTTGCTGAATCTCTCTCATCTCAATTCTCCGATGTTCCCAATAACTTTAACGTTGTTCATATAAATGCACAAAGCATTCCGGCTCATTTCCCTGATATGCTGGCAAGCTTTGACTGTACGCATATACATGCAATTCTTGTTTCGGAATCATGGCTAAAGCCATGTTTACCCACTTTACAATACACCTTACCAGGATTCAACCACATCAGAAACGATCGTGTGGAGCGGCGGGCGGGTAGTGTAGCAATCTATCTGCGTGCGCACATGCTTACACAATTCTGAGCATGTCGCCACAGCCACCGCACGCTGGTGATCATATCTTTCTGGAGGTTGAACTTCTGCACTCTAAACTTCTACCTACTTGGCGTTTTCTATTGTCCTTCTTCCAATATAAACTACTTTTCTTCATTTGAACTTCTCCTTGATACATTTGTACCGACGTATGGTCAAAGTATAATCATGGGCGACTTTAACACTTGCCTTATCAAGAACGACTCTCGTTCATCAATTCTTCAATCTATTATCCAATCTTGCAATCTGTCAATTTTTCCTACCGATACAGCTCATCATGCTCCTCACCTTGCTCCTTCTCTGCTCGACCTGATCATCGTTTCCTCTCTGCAGTGTGTAGCAAAGCATGGTAAGTATACTGCTGATCAGTTGTCCTACCATAACTTGCTATTTTAATCTTATCACCTTCGTCCACCTAAACTTAAATCTAAATTTCTTCTACAACGCGACTTTGGTGGTATGAACCTGGAAAACTTGCGCAGGGATGCCGATGTCTTGGACTGGAGTCCACTTTATAACTCTAGATGTGTTGATGAGCAAGTTGGAATTTTTACTACAAATATTATTAAGTGAAACATCTTCCAGCGCCTTGGCTAACAAGTGAAATCAAAATACTTATAAATAAAAAAGCGACAGCCAAGTCGAAATATAAAAGGCGTCCTTCCGAAGTGAAGGTTGACGGAGGTAGGACACGGCGGTATTTCCGCCCGATTGAGCAGTCCGACTGGGGTAGTACCTCCGCCCTACAGAATACCGCGGCTATGATAACTTCGTGTTGTGTTCCCAGCGGTGAGTAGGGTAGCCGGAGCTCACTGGAGAATTTGTGCTGTCAGTGGAAAGACTTAAGGCTTGTCCTGCTTTGTCTTCTACTGACGGCACAGAAACTCTGTACTTACAGGGTTGGCAGCGCGACTGTGACACCTCCGGTGTTACAGACGTCCATAGGTCACGGTAACCACTTTCCATCAGGTGGGCCGTGTGCTTGTCTGCTAAGTGGTATTAAAAAAAAAAAGTGAACCGGGAAAACTATGTTGCTATTAGAAATCACTGCAATCGGGTTTGTAGGAATACGCAACGCCGTTATATTCATAACTCAGTAGAAAACGAGGATCCAGCAAAAGTCTAGAAATTTCTAAGGACATTGGGAGTTGGCAAATCTCGTCAAGACTCGATCCCTAACAACGTAAACATTGATTCACTTAATGAACGTTTCTCCTCTTCGTCAAAATTTTGATAAAATGGCAAAACAAAATACATTACAGCGTCTTTCATCTGTCTCAACTCCCAACTGCTCTCCTTACTTATTTAGTCAATTCTCGGCTTGTGATGTTAGGAGGAGCATAATGTCAATCACGTCTAATGCTGTGGGTACGGACTGTATCAGCCGTAATATGATCCACCCTATCATTGATGAAATCCTTCCTGTCATCTGTCATATCCTGAATTTCTCAATAACTAACAACGTTTTTCCAAAAACGTGGAAAGAGGCTCAGATAATTCCTATTCCTAAAAAGAAAAATCCTTCCTCTTTTTCCGATTATCGCCCTATTTCTATCTTACCCTTACTTTCTAAAGTCCTTGAACGTCTCATTAACACTCAACTTTCTAATTTCCTCTCAAAAAACGCACTACTGAATCCTCTACAGTCTGGATTTCGTCCTGGTCACAGTACTACTACTACTTTGGTTCATATTACGGAAGATATCAGATCAGGTATGGAAAGCGGTGAGCTGACAGTACTAACTTTGTTGGACTTCAGTAACGCATTTAATACCGTAGATTTCGACGTGTTACTTGGCATATTATATATCTCCAACGGTGATTGACTGGTTTCGTCACCTGTTTGGTCGCCGGCAGCGTGTATGTGTCAAAGAATCCATCTCCTCTTGGTGTACAACAACCGCTGGTGTACCACAGGGCGGCGTTTTATCTCCCCTACTTTTTGCAGTTTTTATAAACTCTATCACCGACGAACTATCTCTCGGGCTTTAAAATTTTCTACCTACTGCCACTAAGACTGCGCTTGTACAATCTCTCATTTTTCCTATTCCTGACTATGCTGATACCAGCTATCTAGATCTCACTGAAGACCAACTTAACAAGCTTGAGAGACTCCAAAAGCTTTGTATACGATTTATATTTGGATTACGTAAATATGATCATTTTTCAGAATTTAAAAAAAAGCTCAAGTGGTTACCTGTACGCCTTCGCCGGAATGCGCATATTCTCTCCTTACTATACAACATTTTATTTAACCAACTAACTCCTTCGTACCTGAAACAGCGATTTCAGTTCTTGCACGACACTCACTCAAAGGTTTTGAGATCATCGGAGAATCTAAGGTTGAAAATACCGAGCCATTCCACCAACATTGCTGACAAATCCTTTTCGGTTCAGGCGGCTCGGTTGTGGAATGCTTTGCCAGTGACTGTAAGGCGAGCTCAGTCCTTGCCTGTGTTCAAAAGACTCGTCAAGGAATACTACCTGTCTCTATGAAAGAGTGGCATAATAAGGTAGTATGAAGTATAATTATGTTTCTGTTAATGTATTGTGACTTTTTCTAAGATATATATATATAGTGTGTATGCTTATATATGTATAATTATATTTACCTATGGCTATTGTGTTTTCTTTTTCATTATTATTATTTTATTTTCTTTATATATTATCTATGTTCACCTAACTGCCCTAAAATATTCTTCTCCTATTTTCTTATCTCCATCCTATGGTTGCCTGTAAGAAATTGCCGCAGAGCGATAAGGCCGCCATCTGTACGTGCCACGGAACTTGTATCACATATTCTGGTGTAATGTGTAATTGGTGTACAATAAAGACGTCATTATTATTATTATTATTATATTTCATTACAGAGATCAGTTGTTATAGATACATGTTCCATAGTTAGGCGATTCCTCACATCCACTACACAAACACCCACCACAATTCAAAATGAACCGACTCACTTGGCTTAAGGCTGTGATAGGTTCACACATACCAGCCGAAAAAGCTGAGAAGTTTAAAATAATAATAGTAGTAAATACTTTTCATATTCATTCATGATTGTGCTTGTAGAGTGTTCGACAAGTAAGTCAAAGCTTGCAAGTTGAATTGCCATGTTTGTTTTTGATGTTAAATTGAAACTCAATTTTGAACAGACATACATACATATGGACAATGGAGCTTGCCCTATCCTTATATTTGCCGGGATTTCTAAAATCTTCTATTCACAACATATGGTTTCAGGAATAGTGAGTAGTCAACTCCATTGGCTTCTATTTCCTGCTTGATTGTTGGTATATCCAAAGGTGTTCTTATAAACTACTGGCTACTGGGGGAGGCCTTTGTGTCGCAGGGGCAGATTGAGTGAGAGGACAGCTGTGCAACACCTCCTATCTCAACAATTTTATTTACTAGTATGTAGTACTCTTATTCAATCAATAAAAGACTAGAATTTGAATTTGAGTAAGGCACTCAAATTCAGGCACTCTTGTAGGAGAGTAGGGTTGCTGGTGCTGTGTCGTCAGCACACGTTGCGACAGTTAGTCCTGGGGTTTGTGGCAACTCATACATCAAGTCCAAGTTCCAATTTTGAACAGATTGTTACTATACTTTGTAAAATGTAGCTTGGGTCCTATGACATTTGAACATTTTCAGGACGACTTTACATTGTAACGGCGTCTCTCTTTGATCATTTATTTCTAGATTTTTATTTTTCGTAGTTACCACCATAGCTCACAAATAAAATTTATCATACAATAATATAACACAATAACAACATAATAATTTGGAAAAACAAGCATCAATAAATAAAATAAATGCGCTACAAAAAATATCTTGCCGTTCTATCAAGGTTCCGTCCGTCGGCAGAAATTACTAGAGATGGGACACAATCGATCGACTGGGTCGACTCAGTCGACTGTATGAGGCATAATCGATACACATTATATAACTGTTGTGAATTTATAAAATTATGTAAAGTTAATAGATTTACGTTAGGTATCCTTAATGAATGTAAATATTATGTAGTTCGTTATTGTTTATTGGCTTTTAAGTCAGTTAAAACGGTTGAATACCACGAAGAAATTAATTATGAAAAATTCAAAGAGTAGATCATGACGTTATTAGCCAATTTAAATAAGCCCCATGTTACTGTTATGGACAACGCCTCATACCATTCCGTGCAAATGGATAAACCGCCAACCAAAGTTAACCGAAAGAGCGAAATTTTGGAATGGCTCCAAAATCAAGGTGTTGAGGCTGATGTCTCAATGTTGAAGTTGGAGCTACTAAGGCTCGTTAACTTAAATAAGCCACCCGGCGGTCCAAAATATATATTCGACGAGCTGGCAAAATCCTTTGGCCACACTGTTCTCCGTCTCCCTCCAAATCATTGCCAATACAACAGTATAGAAATGATATGGGCTCAAATTAAAGGTTCGTATTTTTTAATTATTTTTAGTTTTTTTTAATAAAATCCTGTCATATGATACATTTTATAAATTTGAAAAGTGTTTGTTTGTAATTTTTTTTTCGTTGCAATGTAGCAACAAAGGCTGGAAGGACCATAGCCTACTTTTCATCTAAAAAAAAAAAATGCAGACTGAGTGCCAGGGTAAAGCTAATTACAAAAAATATGTTACCTATTTAAAGTTCAGTAACAAAGACCCATGTAATACATATTTTACTATTAATATAATAATGAATATTTAATTGTTTTTAGGCTACGTGGCACGCAACAATACCACTCCGCCGTTTACTGCAAATAAAATGATGGGGTTATTAAAAGAAGCTTGCACCAAAGTAACACCGGAGAACTGGAAAAGTGTTGTGGAAAGGACCAAACATCTCATTATTGAAGACTGGGAACGTGACGTTCGTTTTGACAACCTTAGAGAAAATGAAATTATTATAAATCTCCAAGACTGTTCCAGCGAGTCGGATATAGAAGACGACGACGATGATGATGATGATTTAGGATGTACTCCATTGTCTGATTCAGATTAAATAAATAGCTTTTGATAATATACATACATGCATTGTCATTGTACCTATACTTAGACTATTATCTCGACTTAGACTATTACACTTTCACATCACTAGTGATGTCGCTTCCAGCGATAAGGCCGCCCATTGTACATTAAACTGTATGCATGCTCACTACAAATTTTACTGTAATCTATTGGTGTACAATAAAGAATTATCTATCTATCTATCTATCTATCTATGTCTTGTCAACATCTGTCATAGGACCCAAGCTACATTTTACAAAGTATAAAAACATTGGTCTGCTGTTAGTGAAAGTGTGTGCTAATGTGGTGTTGTCTTCACAGCAAGTCAAGCTAGAAGTTATGTCTAATGTACGCCTGAGCATGGAGGAAGTGATGCAGAAGGCTGCAGTTGGATCAGACAGTGTTGACGTGAAACAAGAAGATGCTGAAGGTAATAAGGCCGCCATTTGATACACAAATATACAAATATAGATTACTACATTCATGTGGTTTCTTATTCAGGTGCTCCTGTATCTAAAAAACCTCGACCAACTACGCAAATGAACTATGAAGATACGCCAGCTAACAACCTAACGAGAAGTGACCAAGCAAAGGACAACATTGAAGAACCAAAAGACGAAAATAATAGCGTTGTAGAACAGAAACCAGTTAAGAATAATACGATAGTGGAAACACGCGACGAAATAGATATCAGATTAAGTAACAATAAACAAAATGTTAGCACATCCGATCACAGTGACGCTCACAAAGGAATGTCTAAAAACAAAATCAGTGCAGACCAAAGTGTTAATAGGAGCTCAAGCAACAAACTTAAACAGTTGATATGTGACAGTTGTCAGAAATGTTTTAGACATAAATATGCATTAATAATACATATGCGCACACACACTGGCGAGAAGCCTTATGAGTGTAAGGTGTGTAAGAAATGTTTCAATCGGAATGACATTTTAAATATTCATATGCGCACACACACTGGCGAGAAGCCTTATGAGTGTAAGGTGTGTAAGAAATGTTTCAATGGAAAGAGTGTGGTGGCGCGTGGGCCAACGTGTGCGAGTGGACTGTATTGCGGGGAAGCAGATAACTGTTCTATTGACACTTTACACACAAAACAAGACAGGTGGCCGGGCTGCCGCGGATTCGATTCAGGCAGTGAATGCAGCCCGAGAAATTAGGAGAGGATGCACTAACCTTCACGACCCACGTGTTTTTCATCGCAGCCGGTACACGGATCTTCTCTTCCTTGCTCAGGAGCTGCCGTCAGCGTCACTAGATCCCTTGAGGAACACACGAGAGGCACCATCCGATCGGTAAAGGTCTATTAGGCGGTTAAAATACAACAAATATTATTCATTTCTGAGAGACGCGAGCGCGGCCGTCCTTACGCTGGCTAGTTCAAAGCGAGACTGAGTGTCTATATTTCACAAATGGCGGACGGAAGCCATATCTATGATTAGTGCGGGAGAGGAGACGGGTATAAAAGGAGTGGGTTTCCGTGTCAAAAATACAGTTTCCACTTCGGCGCAACCATTCCCCCCGGCTTGAAGGGTTACCTTCGAAACGACAAATGCGAAACAAATCTAAAGTCTAATCTAAATCTAGGTTTGGGAAATAACAACTAAAATATAAACCTAGATTGGAGCTCGTGCCTACTGCTGGCTAGGCAGCGGGCAGAGGCGAACAAACAACACAACGCAACAGTCTCGACCAAGACGAGACGCGATTAGCCAACAACAAAATAAGGGTCTCTTCACGTGGGACCGATACAACAAGCGAGTGCTTCTTCTCCTCGGGTGGTTCGGAAACCGTAGTGGGATTGAATTGACTAACTGGCCACCCATCTAACGCGGCATGAATCCAGGACGGTCCACCAAACCACAACGGGTGATCCAAAATTGGCGAAGGAAGCAATCCACGAGAGAGACAATCGGCTGGGTTGTCGGTGCCAGCAACGTGAAAGAGATTATGTGGCGCCAATTCAGATTGAATTCTGCCACTCTATTAGCGACGAATGTGTCCCAACGATGGGGCGAAGAGTGGGCCCAACACAAAGCGACTGTTGAGTCCTAAAAGCTAAAATTCTACTAATATTAATGCGAAAATTTACAATTATGTCAAATAAATTACCTTAAAGATTCCGACCACAATACAAAATGTCATTAAGCGACACGGAAGTGCTAGTCTTAGCACTGCCATCCAAAACTACGCGGAGTTTTAGTAGTAAGCTTATCTTCTCTAATAACTCCGCGGTGCGGGATAATGTACGAAGGCTGGGTCCCGCCAGTGTCCGCAGGCGCAGGTGAGATGTAACCTTTATCTAAATATTCGTTAACAACCTCATCATAGGCCCGCTTCGACTTTGGGGACGCCTGCATCTTTCGTTCCAAACAAAGAAAGCGTTTTTCAGCGGATACACGGGAGCCACCGAGCGAAAACTTGCGGATGGTAGACTCCAGTGGCGGCTCGACGGTGCAACAGAACGAAGCAGTCGAGTGACTAAAACTATCTATAGAAGCGGGTGCGGAACCAATTATAACAAAACCCAGAACTGTTTCCAGGGCGTGCGGAGCGGGGTACGTCGGTCCCCCTTGAACCTTACGTGATAGCTGGAGGTGCGGGAGAATCGAAGCGCCGATCAATATATCGACGACTCCAGGAACAGCGTAAGTCTCATCTGCTAAAGGCAAATCTTTAAATTTCGTTAATAAAGACGTGTCAACCGGGACGGTAGGCAACTGTTCAGCTATTCTATCTATAACGAGCGAATCCATGTCAAACCAAATATTATTATTAAAACGAGATCTAAACCTTGTTTTAACGGTGCCACGAACAGCTGACTGTAAGCTTCCAAAACCCTTCACCACTGAGCGGGTTGAACGCTTATCAACATTGAAACCAAGACGCCGACAACAATCTTGAGTAATAAAATTACTTTGCGAAGCGCCATCTAACAGCGCTCGAACAATGCGCGGCTTACCTAATGCATCAACAATAACAACGCGAGCGGTCGCAAGACACACAGTAGTGAGTGCAGCACTATCGGAGAACGAACACAAGGTGACGTCATCCGCGGCGGTCACCGGGCGGGCTGGAGCGCGCGCGAGCGCGGGCTGCGGCTGCGGCGCAGGCTGCCGTGTGTCACCGCTCGACGAGCCAACCGTGCTCACATTGGATGCGGCATTACTATTCTCAAAATGAAGCAAAGTGTGGTGTCTCGCTTGACATTTGCGACAACTATTTCTACTATTACATAAAACAACGCGGTGTTTAGTACCGAGACAATTAAAACAAAAATTATTAGCGCGAACAAATTTATAACGATCACTAGGCGACAATTTTAGAAAACCAGGACACCTGTACAGTTGCGAATGATGAGTGCTACACAAAGAGCAAACAGGTGACTGTACACGTGCTGGTGCGGTACTAACATAAGTATGAGTTGACCTCAGTGACTTCGATGACGCATCTACTTTGCGTGCAGAATCAACAACTGTCTTCGCGCCTTCATGTTTCGATGAAGAGCGTTGCAATACCTTTATATGCTCGCGAACAAAACTTTCTAAGTCTTCGAACTTAGGAATCCTATTGCCGCGATGATCCGACTCAAACAAACGAATGGTTTCGGAATCTAATTTCCTTAAACCCATATACAAAAATACGAAGTCGCAGAGGTCATCGACCTTTAGGTTCTTTACGGCGCGAACAGCTGACGCGAAAGTATCTAGAAATTTCTCTAAGTTTTGATCGTTACATGCCGTAATAGATTTCAAATCAAACATCTGATCTAAATAGGCGTTAGCTACCGATCTTTTATCCTCATACCTAGCTTTCAAAGTATTTAAAATTAAATTATAATTCTCGGCACTAAACGTAATTCCAGCGCAAACGGTTATAGCTTTACCAGTCAATTTTTCAACGAGATAATGCAATTTTTCGTGATCTGTCAACGAATCGTTCTTATCTATTGTATTCTCAAAACTATCTATAAATAGACACCAATTGCGAATGTTACCATCAAATTCGGGTATTTGAATTGGTGGCAACTTAGGTCGGTCGCGAGTGGGGTTGGGTAGGTCAGCCGGTTTCTCCAAACTCCTAGCGACGCGTTTGATACGACAATACAAATCGTCAAACGACGACAAGGCCTGATAACTCACTGAGTAATCGGGATTCAAATTCAACTCTAAAACGTTGATGTCATGTACTAAGGTTTCGAAATCCGCGCGTAGACTATCTAAGTTTTCTATAGAACACAAGAACGAATCTCTGATGACCAAATCAGAGGTTTTAAGTGCATTATCATAAATCGATTGTACGCGAGAGTAAATCATTTCTTTTTTAGCGTTTAAAAGTTTCAATTGAACCTTACCGGTCCTATCAACCTTTGGGGACATGTTTACAATTAAATCTCGAACTAAAGTGAGGTAAACAACAAATATGAAATGACTTAATCTTAGCGGCACAGAGCAGCGAGGCGGCGCGAGCGACACTCGGCAGATAGGTAGGTACCTACAACTGTGAATGCACGCTTGAACAAACGCGCATAGCAACAAGGTCGTACGTACCTACGCGATGGTCGCTGTCTAGGTTCAACTATTATTTCCGAGATTAAGTATTGCGTAATATCTATTCAAATTAAAATACTTTCGTATGAATTGGGATGAGATGCGAGCGAGGTAGGCACAGCCACGTGTCTACCCACGCAGGTACTAGGCAAATACGACGTGAGCCGAGAACAACGTAATTGAAAAAAACAAAACAAAGCCAAATGCGTTAGGTATTACACTGTGCCTATGCACTAGGGTGTCTGAGTATACCTAAGATCTAAGCCTAAATGTCTGGATGCGGGGTTTTCTACTAAAATAACCAGGCACTTAGGTGCGATGCGAAAATTGTGAACTACGATTAAGTGTTGATATGATACCTAACCTATTTATGTATTAGGTAGGTACAATGCGAGCCAGCGGCGAACGGACAACAAATTCTAAGCCTAAGTGTCTGGATGCGGGGTTTTCTACTAAAATAACCAGGCACTTAGGTGCTGTGCGCTCATTCCCATTAGAATAATAACAAAATACGAACTACGGCTAAGAATCCGGCTCGATCCGGACCAAAAATGGTGGCGCGTGGGCCAACGTGTGCGAGTGGACTGTATTGCGGGGAAGCAGATAACTGTTCTATTGACACTTTACACACAAAACAAGACAGGTGGCCGGGCTGCCGCGGATTCGATTCAGGCAGTGAATGCAGCCCGAGAAATTAGGAGAGGATGCACTAACCTTCACGACCCACGTGTTTTTCATCGCAGCCGGTACACGGATCTTCTCTTCCTTGCTCAGGAGCTGCCGTCAGCGTCACTAGATCCCTTGAGGAACACACGAGAGGCACCATCCGATCGGTAAAGGTCTATTAGGCGGTTAAAATACAACAAATATTATTCATTTCTGAGAGACGCGAGCGCGGCCGTCCTTACGCTGGCTAGTTCAAAGCGAGACTGAGTGTCTATATTTCACAAATGGCGGACGGAAGCCATATCTATGATTAGTGCGGGAGAGGAGACGGGTATAAAAGGAGTGGGTTTCCGTGTCAAAAATACAGTTTCCACTTCGGCGCAACCAGAGTGATTTAAATAAGCACACTCGCACACACACTGGAGAGAAGCCTTATCAGTGCAATGTATGTAAGAAATGTTTCAATGTAAAGAGTAATTTAGATACGCACACTCGCACACACACTGGCGTGAAGCCTTATCAGTGTAAGGTCTGTAAGAAATATTTCAGTCAAAAAAGTATTTTAGTTCAGCACACACGCACACACACTGGCGAGAAGCCTTATGAGTGTAAGGTGTGTAAGAAATATTTCAATCAAAAAAGTAAGTTAGTTCAGCACACTCGCACACACACTGGCGTGAAGCCTTATGAGTGTAAGGTGTGTAAGAAATATTTCAATCAAAAAAGTACTTTAGTTCAGCACACTCGCACACACACTGGCGAGAAGCCTTATGAGTGTAAGGTGTGTAAGAAATATTTCAATCAAAAAAGTAATTTAGTTAAGCACACTCGCACACACACTGGCGAGAAGCCTTATGAGTGTAATGTCAAGTCAGTCAGTTAGTGTGTAAGAAATGTTTTAGTGATAAGAGCAAGTTAGTAAGACATATTCGTTTAAACACTCACTGAAAACACAGTCGCTTACTTGTTAGGGCACCCTGCGCGTACTTTAGGTGTACTAGACTTAAGTGTGGCGTGAAATGTGTCCGAAATAACATTAATTCTAATATCCGTTCTGCGCCAATATAATAATAATAATAATAATAATAATCCTTTATTGACCAAAAGTACTTAAATCTAGTTACATATACGCTGACTACCAAACTAGATCTTTGCAGATTATTAAATATAACATTACTGTTGTTGTGGTAGAGCGTGCGACTGCTAAGTCAAAGGTCGCGGATTCGATTCCCTCTCAGTGCAAACATTTGAATATTGTTGAGTCACCGGATGTTGCTATGCATGTAAATAAGTGCGTGTGCTTTTGTGGTTGTATAATTATACTAGCATTCCACCCGCGGTGCCGCCCGCGCGGACGTCGGTATTTTTAATACCACTTAGGTGGCAGACAAGCACACGGCCTACCTGATGGGGAGAGGTTACCGTGGCCTATGGACGTATTCAACACCAGGAGTGTTACACTCGCGCTGCCGACCCTGAAAAAACCTTCTAATGCCCCTCTTGAAGAACCCCATATTGTAGGTGCTTGGGAAAACCACAGCGTAGTATTAAGTTTCTTTCATACCGCACAGTGGTCTCATTGTGTGAAGATGAACTCCCTGCCTACGGCGAGCAGTGCGATGATAGAAGTAAGTAAGTAAGTAAGTAAGTAAATTCATTTATTGCACGAGACATGGTCAGGTATATAGATGTTAACATATAATAATGTACAGCATGTCTCACAGAAATTTCCGCATGCAACATTGTTTATCTAATCAAACTGTAAAATGAAAAATTAATGCAAACATGTCAAGGTCAAAATGAGTCTAAAATCAAAAATGAAAATTACATATTATGCCAAGGATATTAAATAAACATGAGAATTACAAGCAAGCATGTCAAAGTTAAAATGAGTCTAAATCAAAATGTCAAATTTACATATTGAGACCAAGATTTCAAAGGAACTTGAAAATTAAAGTAAACATGTCTAAAGTTAAAATAGTAAGCTCGAAATGTCAAAATTACAAAATATGTCATAAATGTTAGGAACAGTCAACAAGATTAAATTATCATAGCAAGCAATAGTACAATCCTTATAAACTTAATATTTAAGTCAAGCAAATTATCAATTACATGTGAAACAATGCTCCCCAATCAATGCGCACCGAAACGGCAAGTACTGCTCTTCAGGAAATCTGAAGTGTCGTAGAAGCTTTGCTTAATTAACCACTCTCGTAATACGCGAAGAAATTTTGAGCTGAATGTATCTGTGGGCATCATGTCAAACATCACCTGTGAGTATAGGATTGTCAAGCAGCCTCAACGCCCGTCTTTGCACCGAGTCGAAGGGGTCAAGCTGGTATGCAGGCGCTCCAACAAAAAGGTAACAGCAGTATTCCATGTGGGGCCGGACCTGTGCTTTATAGAGAAGAACCGATTGAGTTCAAACAAACGTAAGATTTGAAGTCTGAACAAGCAAATACAATCGCATCGAAATTCATTCAGTAGCTCTTATTCCATCGCGGACAAACAGACAAGAATTACAAAACACTAAATTTTATTGTGTTCAGTATCGTTAACGATACAAAATAAATAAAAATTAAGTTATTGCCAAATAGTATGTAACAATGTTAACAATATTATACTGTGACCCCACACTAGGCTAAACCTGTCCTGTGGGTTCTCTTACGTATAGACAATACCACTTTACAGTAATATTACCTATATAATAGTATAGGTAGTCCAACAAGTTGTAGGGCAGTGTCTATCGACCAACCCAGCAGTTCGTGAATTGGTCGGGATGTTTCTTTGTTCAGTACATGCATTACAGTACATGCAGTACCTACTGTACGCATGCATTCATTAGAATATATCTAAGTACGCTAATCCGTATTCCAGATCCCATATCACCCATATTTTAGAATGCATCTAAACAGACCTATAAATTAACAATGGAAATAATTATACAATATTGATACATACAAATGTTTGCACAGAGCGGGAATTATGCCCGCGATCTTTAAATCAGCTGTTGACCTCTCTACCGCCATGCCACAGAGGTTTATAACTAAAATAAAAGCGCATAAACGCTTTACGGTGGCTTCAGCAATAGCTTAAAGCAAATTAGAACAAAGTGCTTTTAGGTATATAGTACAGCTAAGTGTACACGTGTCCAAACTTATCTTACATTAGAACTACGTAGGTTTTGTGAAGTTCGTATGTGCTCTGTCCCAATAGCGTGCAATATAATATATATATGCGTGGCTTTGGGGTGCTGCTGGGGCTCCCCCGATACTGCAGTGCATCTGAAATGTTTGCAGCGAGAAGCACAGATGATTTTTTTGCGCTCATGCTCAAAAGAAGGGCCTCGTTGGTGCACAGGCTGTGGGCGAGCTCTAGCGGCATGTTGAAGGTTTTCGCAGGCAGGAGGGAAGGAGCTGCGATTGGTAGGCTCTCCAAGTTACACGTTGAACGTGGGACTTTGTGAACCTATCAACAGAATCTAATTAACTGTATTATATGATGCAACATTTAAAATGGTAGTTAATTAGTTCTTTACTTTTTTTGTGTATGGACTATAGTTGCCAGAATAAATAAATGAATGAATGACTAGCGACTAGAGGCGATGTCAGTTCTGGAAGCAACCTCCAGCGGCAACACTCGTAGTGTTATTATTTGTCCTCTGCTTATACCTGACATAGTTTATAGTAAGAACTCTAATAAAGGCTTGTGATTCATTTAAAGTATAGTGTAACTTTGTACACTTTCATATTAATTTTACTAATGTTACTTTCTAATTTTGATGATGAATACAGAATATTTTTATTGAATTTGAGTTTTCTTTTAGTAATAATACTGAGAATCGCAAGTTCCACACATATGAGAGGTGTGTTTACCGAAATTGGTAACAACGGGAGGGTACCGAGAGTGACAGTAGACTACTGCACGGGACGCTGACGCTACGAGTACGTTCTGGCGCAGCATCAGGTGATGACTGTCAACCACACCGATTGGATGAGAGACGTGGAGCGACCATGCGGCACTATGAAGGACATAGAGCTACTAACATTGTACAAAGAGCTGGGAGTGGCAGCCTGTAGTAGAGAAGAGTGGTGACGATAGTAGTTACTGGTATTCGCGCTAACTGCTCCAGCTGGGCTAACTCTCTAGTGTTAAAGTCCTAACACACCACCGAATTTGGTACGGCCCGAACCCCCGAACTTTGTGCGTTCCGAACCAAATGCGATTGTCTGGAGAGCAGTCCGCCGGACATTATTATTAACCTCCGAACCGTTAGTTTGATAAAATGTATTGCCCCGCGCTGTCCTTAAGAGGCACCCAACAGCGCTTAGTGAATTTTGTGTCATTGGGGTTTAGATATATAATAATAACGAATAACAATTGTCCAACTCGTGCAAAAATATCTCATCTGGCTCATAAACAACCCTCTCGCATCCCCGCTCTCGTCCTTCGAGACCAGCAGCATCCGCATTCCGCAACACTGTGACTGTTTCACGTTTGCCTTAGTTTGAGTTTCGTAGTTTTTAGTTATCAAATTTTAGTTCAGATTTGTTTTTGTTACGTTTGAGAAACCAGGTGCCACGAGTTACACACAGTGCTATTTGGACCCATGGTAAGTATAACTAAATTAGCTTGTTCATAATTATACTAGGTATCGGGACTTCTCGCGAATTATATCTTGGAACTTACTATTTCTGCCGACGTTTCGGATGCGTTGCAGCACCCGTGGTCACGACTTGACTAGTCTTCGAGCGTCGAGATGTATGCGGGGAACATTTTTTGAGCGCCTACCCACCATTACACTTATTATGAACGGTTAGGCTGGGGACACACCACACTCACTATATCAGTTTTTAACGGCACTGTGTTTTTTGGTTTTAGTATCTTAATCACTGGATTCCACGTTCCGGATAACTTGAATCCATCTTCCCTATTGAAAATTTTATATTTTTTTGATTTTAATGGCTTCACGCACAATCCGTGACTAGTAGTGGCGATCAGTGGAGAGGACTTTGGGTTGATGAAGCTTTATCCCGTGATTGGTACCCGACTCAAGATGTTCTGCTACTGCCGATTTGTTGAACTGACGGTTTTTCACAGCTGCGATATGTTCTCTGACTCTCTCTGCAATGGTTCGCTTGTTCTGGCTAGTCAAGTCGTGACCACGGGTGCTGCAACGCATCCGAAACGTCGGCAGAAATAGTAAATTCCAAGATATAATTCGCGAGAAGTCCCGATACCTAGTATAATTATGAATTCACACACACGAAAGTTTAAAAATAACATAAACTAAGTAGCTTGTGTTGTGGAATCTAGAATGCGGAGAAACGTCAAATGCGGACAAAGATGGCGCTGTCTAGTAAGCACATTTGAAAAAAGTGCCCCGCGATGTTAATTATTTTAACCAAATTAAGGCAACAAAAGTAATTGAAATTATCGTTAATCAGTGACTAATAACGCTATACAACGGCAAGAATGTTATGTATGAATACTGAATTGTTATATTGAAGTAAAGTGTGAACTTTAAACTCCCAAACAGAACTCTTAAGACAAAAATATTGAACTATAACAGTGAAATGTGCACACAATTAAATTAACGAGCCTAAGTAACGCACAAAAAACGCTAGAAATGTAATAAATAAACAAAGTGATTTCTTCCAACTTAACAAGTCACGTATATTTATTACCTTGGATATATCACTATTACAATAATAATAAAATAAAGCAAACGTTTAAAATGCGTCGTAGAATTTCTAAAACGGGACATAGGTTTTAGTAAGGTTTCCTGAATAGCAAGCATAGCATATTTAATCAATAAGATTTGGCTTTCTGCAACGAATACTCTTACAGTTCCATTGAAGGAGATTGAGAACCATTGTTAAAATTATTTTTTGAGATAATCTCCAGTAATTGTTCTACAAGAAGGGCAACGTCGTGCGGCAGAGCATCTGACAATTTCGTTAGTATATTTATTAACGAACAGAGCAAAAGTTGGACAAGATTGTCATTGCGAGTGGCCAGAGGGGTAGTCTCTGTGGGAGGTTTAATGCAGCACCCATTGGGTTGAGTGGAAGGAGGCGAATTAGTCATTTCATTGTGTTCATGAACATCAAACGATTTCCCAGGAACAAACCTTGGGCGTATAGGGAGGGAAATAGTTTTTTTTATAGTATACAGAAGGAGGAGACAAGAGAAGGGGCAGGAGGAGAAAGGAGAGAAGAACATTTAGGAGTTTGGGGCCTAGCCGCAGCCTCGGAATAGAGGGGTCTACGAGACTGAGGGAGTCTAGAAGAGGCTGCGGCATAACTTATATTTTCCTCGGACATAATAATTTTTATACTTTTTTGCCTGTTATGCTCAGGACATCTTCTGTCGGTAGCGGGGTGGTTACCGCCAGAACATAAAAGCAAGAAATATCTGTATCAGTGACAGTACAAGAATCACCGGCATGGGTTTGTGCACACTTATAACATCGGGGTTTTGACCGGCATTGCTCGGCAATGTGGCCGAATCGACAGCAATTCCTGCACTGTATTGTTGGATACTGGTAAAGAGAAACAGGAAGCGATGCATTAAACCAAAACAGCACACGGCCCACCTGATGGAAACCGATGGTTACCGTGGCCTGCCGTTACAGTCGCGCTGCCAACCCTGTAAGTAGAGTCTCTGTGCCGTCAGTTTAGAAGACAAAGCAGGACAAGCCTTTAGTCTTCCCAATGACAGCACAAATTCTCCAGTGAGCTCTGGCTACCCTACTCACCGCTGGGAACACAACACGAAGTTATTATAGCCGCGGTATTCTGTAGGGCGGAGGTACTTCCCCAGTCGGACTGCTCAATTGACAACATTTCAAAATTCTAAAGTACTGAAAGTAAAAATACCGTTTCTTCAGTTGACTATTCTGACTCCAAAAATGATTTTTTTAATTTTTTTTCGGGCTTATTTTTAGAGATAAAAAAATTAAAACGAAAATGGGACTGTGACGTCATTCATACGGCTCGATATTTTGATTTCTTTGCCGGCTCCTATTTATGAAACATTTAAAAGGATGTCAGAATTTGACATGAATGACAATTGACAAGTAGTCAGTTGTCATCTTTCGTCAGTTTCGTCTCTTCTTTGTTTATTGTTTCCGCGTCGTTATAATTATTTTGAAGTTTACGTTTAATCATAACACATAATGAATCCCAGTGAAAAGTATGTACCAATGAAGGAACCAAAATATTGTTTTGTTCCGACTTGCAAAAACAATTCACAAAAAGATAAAAACTTGATGTTTTTTATAGTACCTAGCTCAGCTAAATACGAGTGGTGTAAATCGCTAGGTGTTGGATGTCCCAAGCGGGCCCTTTATATATGTGAAGCACATCTTAATGTAAGTATTACTACAACTTCATAATATCAGTCATGCTTTTATAGACTAGTAGGATAATACATATTCCCAAATTATTATTAAGTTAGTAAACAAAATAGGCATTGCAAGACATGCCAAAGGTTAGCTAACTGGTTATAGGTATTGTAAGGTTTGGTTACTCCTATTATTAGTAATCTCCTATTAGGTACTAACAATAGGAGTAACCTAACCTACACTGTCCTTGTTAGCATGGGCATTGTAGTCTGAAATCATTATGCATCAAATAAAAAACCACCACCACTGAGTGTATTTTATAAGTTGACTAAGTTGTGTGTAACGACGCGCTCTGCGAACGTCGTTACACCGGTTTTAATTCTATTTTTGAACGAAAAGTTTCGGAGCGCGGAGTGAATGACATTTTGACGTATCGCTGTCAAAGCACCTTTCTTCCTAGCGTGGGGACTGGATGGTCGATATTCATGGCTTCGTAACTTAATTTCAATAAATCTCATAAAAATGAGAGTATTTTGGCCTAAAGGATAATAGTTTGTGTCTTCACAACTATCCTCTTGTGGAATTATGGTTTATTTCTGGTGAGTTGTCATTTTTTAATGGGAGTCACTTTGATGGATTCGCCACGCTCCTGATTTGAAAAATAATTGTTAAAATTCTATTGTTTCAGCTCTTAATCTGAAAATATTATGATTTCTTTTGCTATTGGCATTGTTCCAGCAAATTAAGGCGGTAAGTCGCGCAAATTTATAGAAAATTAGGACCTCGTGTTCATTCATATTGGAGTTTGTTCTAATGACATGCAATTTTATTACAGGTTTCCAGGTTGGAGCCGCCTTTGCTCTTTGTCTTGGCCTTTTCTCTTTTCTTTGGACCTTTTTCGGCGTTCCTTTGTCTTCGGTCATCTGCATTTCCTTATGGAGGGTTTGGACTTTTCACCTCAAACATGGATGTACCGCATGGGCTTAAACTGAAAACTTCGCCTGCTACGAGCTTTCTCGCTGCTGTGTTTACATATACTCGCCGAGGGATGCCGTGAGCTTACTTTAATTATATTTTAAATCTAAACTTCAAAATGACCTAAAAGTGCATTGGTGACATAGAATCATATTGACATAAGATCATTTTGACCTAGCTTATAAAACTCTAATTTTAAATTTAAGGTTAGATATACATTAGGAATGTATCCTTGCAACTATTTCTAAATGCACACTGGAGTGGACAATAAAACCTTAAACCTCACAGTTTGGTTTCATTTAGCTCACCTCCGGAAGATTAAAAGTTTCCAATCTCCGCTGATTATCTTAGGCATGTGTATCTCCAAGGCGCCCGAACTTTTATGGTAATGTACTTACAAACCAATTTTATTTATATTTCTTTTAAATAGGAGATTACACACTTACTTCTTTCATTGTCATATGACACATATTTTTTTTATTATTACATCTGACGCTTGCGAACCAAATTTTTTTACTTTGTAATAACAACATATTGTTTAATTATTACAATTGGCACTCGCGAACAGGGACATGACAGTGTGCATATATCTTTATTCCTTGTCACCTTTGCATTATTTTTTACTTTATCATGTAAAGAACAGTGTTTTCTTCATGTATTTTACTGTTACATAACTGTGTATTACAGTAAATCTTTGTTATTGTTTACTTTGCAAAACTAATCATACTACAAGTTAGTACTATTGTTTGTATCTCTCAATTACAGGTGAATGTTTCAATTTGTATAACATGGTTATTGTTATAATTCTTTTATCTTATATAGCTTTTGTTTATTACAGGTAAGATTTTCCACTTAGTAATATTATATAATTACTAGTTCTTAACCTTTATTCACATGTGTGAAAGCATGGTAATGTTTGAATATTTGCTGTTTACCTTAAGTAGACATGAATGATTTATTTTGTGAATCACTAATGCATTTTTATCTTTATAGGCATTTGACCTAAATAACTTTTGCAACAATAACATTCCATTCTATGGGTTTGTTTGACTTTTGAGTTTAGCGTTTTGCTATCAATACAATTAACTTCATTCATAATTTAATTAACTTTAATTAGAAACTTTAATTGATACTTTAATTAGAAACTTATAGTGTATTTAATACAACTTTTTATTAGATTTTCGCATCCTTTTATAAATCAGGCATGGATAGGGAAATACAGGTCCCGCCTTTGTTTGAGAATATTGTTGGTGATGTTCCAGTTGGTACTTCTACTTATGAGATGCCTCATGTCACAGGCTTGGCGTCGCTGCGAGGAATTGCGGGGTTTGTAATTCAAATACTGTTCAGTCAAAAAACGTATCAGGTCCCATCGAGCCCTAGTTTTTGATAAAACCTCTGGTGACTCGATGTTGAAAAAATTTAGCAGTGCTCCGAATGAAGCCACTTGTAAGAAAGAATTTAATGAATGGTTGGATTATTTGAAAGTTTTCTTTAATAATATCAGGGCTGCTCCTGTTTTGTTTGTTAAACATAAAGACACTAGACCTTATTTAAAATTTAATATTAATAATAAATTTTATTCAGGTTTGTTAGATAGTGGAGCTTGTAGTTGTGTACTCGGTTCTAATATTCATCAAACATTTTTGCAATTAGGTTATAAATTTAAACCTTATAAAGGTAACGCTGTTACTGCTGATGGTTCTGCACACAATGTTATTGGAACTATGGTTTTACCTATCACTTGTGATAACTTAACTAAAAATGTAGATTTTTTGATAATACCTTCTTTTAAGCCTTCAATTATTTTGGGATTTGACTTTTGGTTGAAATTTAATCTTGCTAAAGACTTATGGAATAATATTACTTTTGAATATGAATCCACTACTTGTGTAAATGCAGTTACTTCTGTTTCTGAACTTTCTCCTTCTGAGAAACACGAGTTAAATAAAATTATTTCACTTTTTGAAAATATTTCTTATGAAAAGAGAGGCTTAGGTCTTACTCATTTAGTTAAACATAAAATTTTTGTTTGTGATAATGGAAGCCAATTTACAGCTAAGCAATTTGTAGATTTTCTAAAAAGTTATAATATTAGTAAAATATTTTATAATACTTTATATACACCTCAAAATAATCCTGTAGAGAGATATAACAAAACAGTCGAAACATGTATTTCTTGTTTTGTTAAAGATGATCATAGAACTTGGTCAAAATATTTGCCTCATGTTCAATTAGCTTTAAATAGTAGTGTGAATCTAGCTACAGATTTCACTCCTAATTTTCTCATGTTCGGTAGAGAACTTATTTTTGATGCTTCATTGCACCGTTTTAGTAATTCTTTTGATAACCTCAATCAACTTGATGTTGTTGATAGGTCTTCATTTGCTTTTTCACTTAAATCACTTAGTGATATTTTTATAAAAGTTCAAGCTTCATTGCTTAAAGCTTATAAGCGTAATGCGCGTTATTATAATATAGGAAGGAAGGTCATTTCTTTTGAGGTGGGAGATATAGTGTGGAGGAGAAGTTTTGTGCAGTCTAATGCTCCTGCATTCTTTTCGGCTAAGTTAGCACCTAAGTTTGTTAAGTGTGAAATAATAGATAAGATTTCCTCTAATGTTTGTGTTTTAAAAGACCTTAACAAAAACTATACTGGTCGTTATCATATTAAAGACATAATTAAATATTAAAATTATTCTTGTTTTGACAATGTCTATCTTTGTCTTTGGTACTTTGTTTGAAGTATGACCCCACTATGAGGTGATGTTTGAAAGGTTGAGGGGTGTTGAAAGGAGATGTATGTTAGGAACTTCACAACAATTTATTAATTTCAATTTTAGTTTCCTTCAAAAATAACTTAGGTCATTTTAGGACTTGTTATTGTGTAACTCTACTCCATATTAACAAATTGTTCCACATCAAAAGATCTTATATTTTTATTTATCTTTGTTGTATAGGATTATTTTCCTGTATATATTTTTATACACTTGTATATTTAATATTGTATATTTTGTACAAATTTAGGAATTTAGTTTCTACTCTAATATAGGAGTGAAATTTAATATTCATTTTCTACATTAAATTCACTTGACTTATTTCCACTCACTTAGGGAATGGAAAATTAAGTTTCTTGAACTTTATTTTTGTACAGTTCTGGGTTATTTTCTTAGTATTAAGATTCTCGGATTGGACGCATTTTATGCATTTTTTACACACCTTGTTATACCATTTTTTGGGAAACTTGTGTCTTACTGGACGTTACAATTTTTTGTGCTATTGTGTTTCATACACATAGTCACACCTTACGCTTTGCGCACGGGAAGCTGGTGGTGTTGAGCCGGTCGTAATTGTCGTTTTTCTCTTTTTGTACGATTGTGTTTTTATACACATTGTTACATTTTTTATGCTTTGCGCACGGGATGTCGGTGGTGTTGTGCCGGTCGCAAATGTCATACTTTTCTTATGCGGTTGTGCTCAGAAAGTCAGTGGTGTTGTACTGGTCACAATTGTCATATTTTCTTTATATTTTGCTTGTGCTCGGAAAGTTGGTGGTGTTATGCTGATCACAATGCTTATAAATATATTATTACGACACTTTTGTTGTGATTTTGTTTTGACGTTTTAGATGTTGGAATAGGAATTTGAAGTCGGCGGCTTTTCAACCTAACCGACAGTGGGAAAACTTCATTGTTTTTACCGATTTTCTTTCAGATTCGGCAGCGTTGGTGCTTAACCGATATCTTGTTAGTTTCATATTTTTGTTTCAGGAATAGCTGGTATAGAGTCGGTGGCGTAGGAGCTCAACCGCACTTTTGTATTGATGCTAGAAGGCTGGTTAAGATCAAGGATTAGATTCGACGGCGTTGGTTGCCTAATCGATATCTGGAATGGAATTGAGTAGGGATTGTTTAATTTGTTTTATTGAAGGATTTATTTTCACTTTTGTGTTGAAATAAGTTTTTACTCTTTTCTGAGTTTGGTTCTTTACTTTTCGAGTGTTTTCACATTCTTTGATTTTTAGGAATGCTTTCCCATTCTTTAATTTATAATTGTTTCTGCAATACCCATTGCAAGATGCTTTCGCAATGCCTTTTTGTTTATTGAAAAATGTTGCGGGACATTTTGTCTTTTGAGGTTTTTTGGAATTTTGTTCTGGACTCTCATAATTTTCATTAGAAAAGGAAGTTTCTTTCTTTCTTTTTTTTTGGGGAGGGATGTAATGTAACGACGCGCTCTGCGAACGTCGTTACACCGGTTTTAATTCTATTTTTGAACGAAAAGTTTCGGAGCGCGGAGTGAATGACATTTTGACGTATCGCTGTCAAAGCACCTTTCTTCCTAGCGTGGGGACTGGATGGTCGATATTCATGGCTTCGTAACTTAATTTCAATAAATCTCATAAAAATGAGAGTATTTTGGCCTAAAGGATAATAGTTTGTGTCTTCACAACTATCCTCTTGTGGAATTATGGATTATTTCTGGTGAGTTGTCATTTTTTAATGGGAGTCACTTTGATGGATTCGCCACGCTCCTGATTTGAAAAATAATTGTTAAAATTCTATTGTTTCAGCTCTTAATCTGAAAATATTATGATTTCTTTTGCTATTGGCATTGTTCCAGCAAATTAAGGCGGTAAGTCGCGCAAATTTATAGAAAATTAGGACCTCGTGTTCATTCATATTGGAGTTTGTTCTAATGACATGCAATTTTATTACAGGTTTCCAGGTTGGAGCCGCCTTTGCTCTTTGTCTTGGCCTTTTCTCTTTTCTTTGGACCTTTTTCGGCGTTCCTTTGTCTTCGGTCATCTGCATTTCCTTATGGAGGGTTTGGACTTTTCACCTCAAACATGGATGTACCGCATGGGCTTAAACTGAAAACTTCGCCTGCTACGAGCTTTCTCGCTGCTGTGTTTACATATACTCGCCGAGGGATGCCGTGAGCTTACTTTAATTATATTTTAAATCTAAACTTCAAAATGACCTAAAAGTGCATTGGTGACATAGAATCATATTGACATAAGATCATTTTGACCTAGCTTATAAAACTCTAATTTTAAATTTAAGGTTAGATATACATTAGGAATGTATCCTTGCAACTATTTCTAAATGCACACTGGAGTGGACAATAAAACCTTAAACCTCACAGTTTGGTTTCATTTAGCTCACCTCCGGAAGATTAAAAGTTTCCAATCTCCGCTGATTATCTTAGGCATGTGTATCTCCAAGGCGCCCGAACTTTTATGGTAATGTACTTACAAACCAATTTTATTTATATTTCTTTTAAATAGGAGATTACACACTTACTTCTTTCATTGTCATATGACACATATTTTTTTTATTATTACATCTGACGCTTGCGAACCAAATTTTTTTACTTTGTAATAACAACATATTGTTTAATTATTACATGTGATCACTATCTAAGGAAATTTACAGCAGCACACAAATGCGCACGCATAGATTTTTATATCTATATCAGATGTATAATCCATTGCATGACTCACTACTACTGCTTTATTGAATATGTAAATTTCAATTTCAAAAAGAAATTATTTGTTTCAGCTAAAAGAAGATGTTGAAAATTATTTATATTGGACCACTATGAAGGCTAGACCTAAACTAAGGTCAATATTACCAAACTCTCTAGTTAGTCTATTACAACACACTACTGAATGTGAACCTGAGCCTAGTACATCATCTTCCTCATCTTTTCCTGTGAAAGTGGATAAGGGGACAGAATATGAAATCCCCAATAAATACAACAAAGCCGTACAAGTGAAGCCCAAGACAGCAGACAGAACTACACATTGTTCTATATCTGCTTACAAAAAAGATAAGCCTAATGTCGATGATGCATTTGTAAATGAAATTACTGATGAAGAAGCTTTACCTTCAACACAAGGAAGTACCACTACTATTACTTCTGCAGATATGTCTGAACCATCTGAAATATCTGAAGTACAGAAAGATAAGACTGGAAATAAAAGTTTCATGCTGGATATAATAGCAAGAAGGCCCCAAGATTACATAGGATTGACAAAAACCTATTATTGGATCATTAACTTTTTAGAAACTAAATGTGAAGGAGTAAAGGCCAATGATATAATTATTACATTATATAAAATTAAAAATAATGTTCCTTTTAATCAAATATCTGATATGTTTGGAGTATCTCTCAGTACATTGTGGAGATTATTTTACAAGACTTTGTGTGTGCTGGCAAAATTTTTTAATCAATTAATTTTTTGCCCTTCGGTATTAACTGTTAGAAGAAATTTACTATCTTCTTTTAGAACAAATAAGGAGTACACAAATATTTTTTGTATCATTGATTGTTTCGAGATCGAAATAGAAAAACCAGCAGATCCCATACATCAGTCTCTGATATGGTCACAATATAAAAATGCCAATTCGTTGAAGTATTTACTGGCTACCACACCTGATGGTTTTATTAACTTTGTATCTGCTGGCTTTGGAGGCCGTATATCAGATGTTAGTTTAGTGAAAGTTAGTGGTTTTTTAGATGTATTGCCATCTGGTTGTACAATATTGGCAGACCGAGGATTCAAGCACATTGAATCCATTCTTAGTACAAAAAATATAAAGCTTCTGCGGCCTCCTAGTGTTACAAAAGATATAAAATTAACAAAACCAGAAGCTATCAAAAGCAAAGTAATTGCTAGTCTGCGTATCCACGTAGAAAGAGTTATTAGACCAATAAGGTTATTCAAAATGCTGAAACCTCATGCAGTTATTAATAACAAACTTGTCCAACACACAGATGATATAGTTACGGTTGCATGTGGTTTAATAAACCTACAAAGTTCCATTATAAGTAATGAATAAAAAACCAAATAAAACCATAAATGTATTTTTATTTTGCACTATCTAAAATTATTGATATAAATAATTTTCCCAAAAAAGTTCAGCAGAAGTTATTAGTTTCTTAACATAGTCTTCATCATATTGCACCCAGTATTTATGTAACACCTTTGACTGCTCAAAAGTAGGGTCAGCTATACAAAAGAGGCCTTTTGATTTGTTTGCACCGAGCATTTGCACCATAATTTGAGCTCTAAATTTGTCTTGCAGTTGTCCTCCATCTTTTACATAGTTTTTCATAGTTCTTTGGCTTATGGGACATTTCACCTCCACAACAAAGTCATTTGTTATTCCATCAGGGGAAACACCTATAATGGGTGATATTAAAATTAAGCCCGTCCTCTCTATGCTACCAAATTCAATTTCCAGCTCTTCAAGCACTTTTTGTTCCAACAGTTTACCTCTTTTAATAGCAGATGTCTCAGGTACTTTGTAACCTCCTAAAATACTTTGGACTAAGGCGCCATTTGCTGTCTTACAGTGAGCTGCTTCATGTATTTTGGAACCGGTCACTCTTCCTTGACGCATAGCATGCCATAACTTTGAATTTGCTTGTTCCTGTGTTTTTCTAGCAATTTCATCAACTACTCACAATTTTTTTTGCAAATAATTTAAAACCAGAACAAGTTAAATTAGTGTGAGTTTCAATGACAAATTGTAACATTATATTAAAGATGGTTAGATCATGTAAATTAGGCTTATGATCTTGACTTTGTTTTAAAATAAGGCCATTAGACATTTTCTGCTGTGTACATTCTTCTAGGAACATTGATAATGACGGAACATTTATATTACTTGTTCTAGTGGTCTTTTTAGCTGCGCCCATGTTCTTACCCATAACATGCTTTTTATCGCTTATGGCCCCTGCTAGTTTTGGTTTGGTCCAGTAGCACACAGTTGAGGTAACTGATGGTTCATCAGAACGCTTGATGAGCCACATTGCAAAACAAATGGCATGTTTGCATCCACCTGCAGATGAAGCGCAGTCGTTGCATTCCACTTTGATGATCTTATTTAATGTTTCATCAATGGTAGCCGCCACAATGTACAAGTTCCCCTTAATTTTGTGTTCGGGTGTAACTCGGCACTTAACGTTACACATCGTCCCTTGTCGCTGAACTTCTACGTATCCCACAGCGGTATCCACGTAAGCCTCACGTGAAGCCAACAACGTCTTAGCACTTCGAGTTTCCGCAACGCTGTAACAGTCACTTTCGTGCATGTACTCCAATAACATCAAATAATCTACTTTAGGTAGATTTCTGCTGTCTGCAACATGATAACCATCAGACACTTTCATGTTTGAGAAATTTTACTATGGAAAATGGACGGAATCGTAAATAAACAGATAGTGAGCGAATATTCTTTGTTTACACTTTAGGCTCGACACTGCGTTAAGCGGGCGACCGCGACGGTCACCCGTCGCGTGTGTACGCGCGTGGTCACGCGGGCGGGTTGCGTGGTCACGCGACGGTACCCGTCGCGGGCACCCGTCGCGGAGACCGTCTATCGCAGTGTCGCTAGTTCAATTTTAGCGGCGTGCATGTATAGTAATGTCCATGGAGAACTTATTGTATTATTACGTAGCAAAACTACGACGACTAGCAAAAAAGAAACTTTGCTGTTGCTATGCGGGGAATTTGTTGCAAAGTTCAGTATATTAAGAGAAAATGAAAATTCATTTTACAATTATTTTAAAGTATCGGCACAGATCTATGACGAATTATTTTCGAAACTGGAACCATATTTGAAGGTCAACAATTTAAGAGAAATTTATTTGATGGTTGAAGTTAATTAAATTATTCTCATTCTAAGTAATCTATACAGAAATAATTTATAAATATTAAATACAATAAAAATAAAATAACTTTTATACAACTTATAGCTAAGAACAATTAAAATGCGTCGTAGAATTCCTCCGCATCGCATGCCTCTTGTGTTAGCGTTCCCAGAAGACTGGCAGCATTGTCACGTTGTATGGCAATGCTTATTCTCTGACCTAAAAAGAGGCCAGCCTTCTGATCACGAGAAGCGTCGACCATACGCTTCGCAATCTCACGGAAGAGGTTGCGAGCGCTCGGACCCCATGACCCCCAAAGTCTCGACTCCAAACGGCACAGATTCATAATCCCCGATGAGATTGGAGTATTTGCGCCGCTTGAGAGCCTCTGCAGAAGCAGCAGCTGCACCAGCACAGCCAGCCGTGCTAGTTATATGGGTAGGAGCCATGGTATCAACGCATGTGGCGTCCCACACCAGAGTCCTACCCATCTTCCATGGCATTAACGACATGCCATCCGGTCTCCTGCCATCGTCACGCGCCAAACCGTTTGGTTCTAGTACAGCTGGTACACCGGCGGTGACAAGAGCACGGTGGATTATGTCATTGAGGCTGGCGTGCCGTGGAATTCGCCCTGCGCTCCTGCAGCACCACAGATCATGGTGTCCGAGTCTGTCAACGGCTTCTCCACAACGGCATTGATGCGAAGAAACACACGGCGCACCTAAACGGAGACAAGTTGCGATGCGGAAGGTAGTGTCATGTAACATAGTCCCTACGTTAGATGACGGAAGAGCTTGTAGCCAAAGACCCGATTCCCACACTCCAACCGCCAGTAAACGGGCACGCTCAGCAGCATTGGAACATGTATTTAGTAATTTTTTTCCAACAAAGCTGCAGAGCGGCCCGTCCCACTGACGCTGTGAGAAGAGGTTCCTTGGGAGATCGGTATTTGGACATGCAATTTTCCAAGCGTTCACAGCATCAGTCTTACACAATACTTCAGAATTAACTAGTGTAGGTGCAAGGATTTTCCTAGTTAATTCTTCGGTACTGTGGACTGAAGACAGGAACGCTGGTAAGCTGACATCTGAAATTTTGCGAATACCGAGCCCACCCAAGCGAATCGGTAGAGTCGCTTGTAGTAAAGCTCGGTCATCCAAGGCCACATTTAAAATTTTGGTGAGGGTATTTTCTATAATTTCGTCTTATTTTTTTCAAAATTGTTATATGTTTAAAAAAGGCGTTGATCGTAGGGCATGGGTGAATTTTGGAACGAATACAATTTAAGAGTAAAATCTATATCAGGTCCCATATGACAGGGTGGCACTGTACTTCCACAATAACTCTTTCGGTGTCGAAAGACATTTTTCTAAGAACGTGCGTACGACCCGGATCAGCTAGCGCTATTGACTGAACAAGTCCGTACGTGTTCCCGCTGGCGGGCTCCCGCGCGTGCCCCCGCGCCTGTTTCCGTCGTACGGAGGCGCGCCCCGCTGCGTGGGCGCGGGGCGTGCGTCCCCGTGACGGACGCCCGCGCGGGTCTCCGCGACGGAGCACTTTTGTATGAAACCGCGCCCGCACCCGCTTGACGCAGTTTCGGCCCTTACAGATATTCTCGAGCTTGAGAGTTGAGACATACGAGTATAATAAACTGGAACAGGTACGAAGATCAAGTATTTTCTGATACTGGAACAGGTACGAAGATCAAGTATTTTCCGATACTGGAACAGGTACGAAGATCAAGTATTTTTTTTTTTTTTTTATATAGGACACGTCAATTGGACTTAGCCTTGCCTGATGGTAAGCTGAAGGCAAAGTCCCAGAAAAGAGGGTCACCATTACTTACACATACCGTGTGACAATGGTGACACTCAGCTTGACGGCTTGGCGATTTTCCGATACTAGGCGACACCTAATCTGGGGCCTAACCACAACCTCTTAAAGCAGTATTATTTCAGTCTAATTTCGTGTTTTGGTACCACGACGTCTTAAAACAGTATTACAATAATGTCGTTTATACCTAGCAATTTTGTGACGTCATCCATAGGTTTTGTTCATTCAGCGTCAAATATGACATTCTTTAAAAAGTCACCCGTTATACATATACACAATAATATTGAATAAATAATATTATACTTAACGCCAATTCACGTAACCCGCATCGTATGGAGTTACGAGAGGAATGCGACTCCTTCCATTTCACGATGCTGGTTCATTAAGCAAAACAGACTCCCACAGAGTGATGAATAGAGGCCACTCTGCTGAAAAGAGTTCTTCGTAAAGACTAAGGTAAGCCCTGTGGGTAAGCCCATATTTACCTTGAATTAAGTACCTACACACTTAAGCATTGTAATGTGTGATTAACCACTATTGTTATTGTAAATATATAATGTACCTACTTATACACTGACGGACTCATAAACTGCATCAAAGTTCAGGTTTACTCTAAAAGGATTTTTTATAATAAGTATGCAAACTTTTTAGATTCAATTATATAAATATGGAAAGACTGGCTCTTAATCTTAAAAAAAAATTAAATTTAAAAATAGAACTGCAGTAAAACAAATGAATATAGCCGGGAAAGAAAATTTACTTGTAGTATCAGATTTGCGTGTTATTTATAGCAAAGTTTTAAATTGATTCTCATTGATTTTTTTTGTTTTGTCAATTGAATTATTGTTACCAGCATAATTGTTGGGTTAGTTTTTTAACACATCGAGAGTTTTTGAACCATAATATGGATACTTCGTCCGAACAAGCGGCACAAATTGTAGCATTGGTGCGGGAGGGCTTGGATCAACGAACGATTGGTAGAAATTTAAATTTAAACCAGTCTACGGTTTCTAGAATATACAGAAGGTTTGTAGAGACAGGTTCTTACAGGAGGAGACGTGGTACAGGCAGAACTCGAGCAACCACAGGTCGTGATGACCGATTTATTGTTATAACTTCCCTGCGAAATCGTTTCCTCACGTCAGTTAACATCAAAACCGAGCTTAATGAAGTGCGTGGAGTAAACGTGTGTGCACGAACAATAAGAAGAAGGTTAAAGGAAGCGGATATCACCCCTTTTAGACCAGCAAATGGTCCAAAGTTGTCTACAGCTCACAGACAAGCTCGCTTAAGATTTGCGCGTCATCACCTGAATTGGACAGAAGAGCAGTGGGCCTCTGTATTGTTCACGGACGAGTGTAGGACATGTTTATATGGTGCAGATGGTCGCAGAAGAGTCTATCGTCGACGTGGGGAGCGATATGCTCAAAGTTGCATTGAGGAGCGTGTTCCTTTTGGAGGCGGTTCATGTATGGTCTGGGGTGGCATATCGATGAACGGGCGAACCGAACTTGTGTTCATAGACATGGTCCGTCAAAACGGTAATAGAGGGGGTTTGACAGCACATCGCTACATAACAGAGATATTAGAAGATCACGTGGTGCCTTACATGGGATTCATAGGCGAAAATTTTACTTTAATGCAGGATAATGCCCGGCCGCATGCAGCTGCACAAGTTCAACATTATTGCGAAGAGGTTGGGATACGTACAATGAATTGGCCAGCACGCAGCCCGGATCTTAATCCCATCGAGCATGTTTGGGACAATTTAAAAAGAGCTGTATATGCGAGAAACCCTTCGCCCACGACAGTGGCAGCACTAAGAACAGCACTTTCAGAAGAATGGGACAATATTCCGCAAGATCTTTTAAAAACCCTTATAAAATCTATGCGGAACCGATTAGAATCCGTAATAAGGGCACGTGGGGGTAATACACCTTATTAAAACACAAATAAACCCTTGCATAAAGTTTGTGTCTATTGTTAAAACCAATTTTTTAATTAAACCAATTTTTCTTAAATTTCTGTTTTTTCTTCAATAAAAGTCTTAAGGTCCTTTCCAGTACATAAACTTAAACTTAAAGATATGACCCTACGCTGTTTTAAAGTTCACGAACCAATCTAGAGGTTTCAATTTAAATCTGCATAGAAAGTATGCATACTTGGTTAAAATATTTATTTCAAAGTCGTCTATTACTTTGATGCAGTTTATGAGTCCGTCAGTGTATAATACATGGTTATTTTTTCTAGGTGTTGATTGTATTACCATTTTATTTACCATTTTGATTCCAAGATAACAATATGATTAGCGAAGTCGAATATACGGATATAATTAGTGAAGTCGGATACATTCAGAGTCACAGGACAAACCGAGGGAACAACCACGGAACAAGAACAATAATAAGAGTTCAGCGGTTGGTGAAAAGGCTGCATTATGATCCAGACCACACTAATTTAAATATTTTACAAATATAATTGTTTTTTATTGTATTTAAAATAACAAGTTCTTATAAATTAATAACGTAAGTACAAACTGTGTATGATTTGAAACTATGGGGACAGTATCATTATCTAACGACCGCTGTGGTTCAGCCGCGGTTTCGATTACCGCTCATGGCAAATATCTATTAGGCTTATTTAATTAGTATTCGAGCTATTATATCGATGATCTATAAGAGCTCTACATCATTAAGATACCATGGCGATGTCGCCAGCTACGTAGGTATCATGCGCCGGCACTTGGCGACAGCGGCACGGTAACGCCGCCGCCGCAAAGTTGGAAGCGTGGCAACGTACTATAGCTCTCTACGTGACTTCTGGATACTCTGGTGGCCTGGCGACGTTACCAGTGTAACCACTATAATGTACACGTGTGAACTGCTCCTCGCTCACTCAGCCGCCAGTCAGCTACCATTACTTAACGACGTAGACGAAGAAGTATCTCGATGCCTAAGATCAAGACGTAAACGAACTAAATGTCTAGACGCCATGATCACTCGAATTGACGGCCTTCGGAGGCTGGGCATTGTACAGGGAGTAACTAGGCCTGCGTCTGGAGACGTCACCATGGTGCCTTAATGAGGTAGGGCTAAGCCAATCCAAAAGACAAAGTCAATGAAGTCTCAAGCATGCATGGTCTCAAAGTGAGTAGGTGATGGGACAGAGACGTAGTGCGCATGTCTATTTTAACGTCATCGACATGACTTCGGTTCCCATAGCAACAATCTTTTAAAAAAAACAATTTACCAAACTAGCTGCGCGCCCTGGCTTCACTCTGGTGCAAATATAGACATCCTATATAGAAATCCTGTGGATGGTTTTATGTCGGACGTGCGTCGGTGTGATGTGATTATAAATGCCCAGACAATTAAAAACATTTAATTACTAATGGCGTTATATTTTGTAAGGTTTAGTTAATAAAGTATAAGAAAAAAAATTACAGTGGAAAATAAAATGTTAGATATACACAGAGGTTCAACACAACACTCCTCCTCGCAATGATAAGCCTAAGCGTTTACTTAGTTCCAGATGTCGAGGTCCTGGTACTCCTTTCGTTAACACATCGGCCAACATATTTGACGTATCTTTGTACGAACACTAATAATTCCACTTTGTACATGCTCTTTCAAACAATGAATTTAAGGGCGATGTTTCGTTTGATACTTTATGATAGTATTTTCCCATAACTTCAATACTGCTTGGTTGTCATTGAATATCATTATTTTATCTTGTTTCACTTATGTTTTTCATCAGTAGCCTTAGATGGAGAGCTTCATTCACAACTTCTGATGGCGATATACCTATATATTCTGCTTCAGGTGTTGAAATGGCAGTTACTCCTTGCTTCTTGGATTCCCAACTTTCAACCATTCTCTGCTACCATTTGTTATAATATTTGCGTGACATGCTCATAAATGTCCACAACATAAACATAGTAAATTACCTACTAATGGCTTTATTTTTGCGGTAGAAAATAAAATGTTACATAGATTTTTATAGGACCACGAGTTAAAATTGACAGATGACAGCTATTTTTACCTTTTTTTTAATACCTTGGTTTTTAAATAAATATTCTGCCAGTTATTTAAAAAAGGTAAGTATTTCCTTAGAACAATTAACAAATTACTTAAAAGTTGATCCATTTAGTGTGAAAAAGAGATGGTGCTATACAGTACGTATAGCGGTGTCTCTTTTTCTTGTTTACAGGCTCAATAATAACCTTACTCAAATTGGTACCATGAGCACATAACAAAGTTTTGTTTGATTCCTGCCTATTGACAGGAATGAATGAACTATTTATAATAGTTGTCTATTCCCTGCTTCACATTAGTGCTGTGCTGCGGCGACAAAAAAGTCGGAATTCCTCCGTAAGTTTTTGCGAAAACTCGGTTTTTATTTTTCAAATCTTCCGGCGATTCAAGTCAAGTATTTTTCTTTCTTTCATACAATGCAATTATATTTTTTTGTTTATAAATACACTATTAATAAGTAGGTACATTAAAATGTACATTAATACATTTTAATCGCCTAAATCCTCGGAGTGTTAGGCAGCGGAGGATCAATATCCACATGTCACCAATCATGATATTCGGTTTCACACTATAAGGGATGACTCTATTACCGTATTCCGGGCACTAAGTGGGTAATAAGTTGATTGTGTTGGTGTAATAATCATTAAACAAGAATTAATTAAACATTTCATTTATAGTTTTGTTTGAATATTTGGACGTTTTACATATTTTAATAAGATTATTATGATAATAATAGTAGCACTCTATTGGTAGTTTTAATGCTCACGGATGAATATTTGAAAAACATTTTTTTTTTACTTTTAAATATAAGTTGGACATAACCGGAGTTTCCACGGAGCCTACCGAAGATAATTTAAAACCGGGGGAAAATCACCGGATACTGAAATCTTCTCTGTAGTCAATCCCTATACCTAATGTCAGTAATTTCTTTTTAAAAGACCATGGAGTTTTTTTTTCAAAAAAGGATTTTAGATAATAAGTTTTTACTTTGAAGTAAAATACTCGTATTTTCTATGTACTTTATTTTTAAATTTCTTTGTTAAATATTGAATAAATTTCTATGAGCTCTACTATGAAATTTAAACCTGCATTTATAGGCGTATCTCGAGGTGCGAGTACCTAATCTCACTGGGCGACAAGCCCGCAGTTACGGTGGGTATTGTAAGCGCGTAGGTTGTCGCTACGAGCAAGTAATGCTCGAGAAGAAGATGGTGGAGGAGGTCCGGGAGAAAATTAAGACAATTTCAATTCCGTTTGTCGAGCCCGCTAAATGGGTGTCCGGCGGAGGCGACTCATGCGTTGGAGATAGCTCAGTGACCTCCGTCCTCTGTGAGTGCGGACTTGAGGTAGACGCTACCCTAAAAGAAGCAGGGAGAAGACGTGGATACCATGGTTCCCACATCGAGGGGTCTAGCTAAAGCCTAGAGATGACCCAGCGTGGGTGACGAAATTGCCTTATTGATCCACTTTAATGTGATCGCGTGCGGTTTTAATCGGTTTGAGTTCGATATAACGGCCTCGCTGACCACATGGGGGGGTTCCCGTGGAACACGAAAAAAAGGTACTTAAATTATATTAACAAACCATTCACTTATAGAAAATTCTATAAGTTAATGTGTATAAATACGGTTTACTTGCTTTTTGAGTTATGAAAATGATTTCTTGAACAGTATTTTGCATAACAATAATATATCCGTTGGGTACCTAGCAACTTCTTTAAAATCGCTCAATTTGACATAAAAACAATATTGTTAAAAACAATACTACTCCAAAATCACGTCATGGTACGAATTGAATGAACTAAAATTGAAGTGACGTCCCAAAAGCACTAAGCAGGAAAACATTGTATGCATAATGTACGGTTGTGGTACGGATATAAGCAAGATTGCTTTAAGCTTGAAACAAAACACTCCTGCAATAAGACTGTTTTGTACACGGTTGTAGTAGGCCCCCAGCTTTTCTCAAGAGACTAGTTCATAAAGTATTAAAAGTATCAGAGTACCACAGAGAATACCATACACGTATCTCTCTATGGTAGTGGTTGTTATGAAAATAGCAGTTATTTTAACACATTATTTTATGGTAACGAATAACAGTAGTCTGCTATCGGGAATTAACGTGAGTTTATCACTTTATTAGACTGTTACTGAATGCTATTGGTAGTTGAGTTGGTAGCAGACTTATTTAATAGTTATTTTGTTATTTTGTATGAGTAGGATAGAAGATAAAATGTGAATGATATCAAGTAGGTATGGTAGATATAAGAGTGAGATAGGGTTTGCACCTAGAATTTTTTACACATTACGTAGGTTTATGATTTTTGCAGCGTCTGAGGTCGCGGGTTTGTCCACTCATTGCAAATATTTGTGTGCGTGAATATATTTATTTTCATAATATGTCGTAATTAAGCTATACTTATAAAGAAATAAAAATCGATTAAGATAGGAAGAAATGCAGGGGAATGCCATCGAGCCACGAATGAAGCTATCGAAAAGTTCGTATGATAGCTTTAAAATTACATTCAAGAAATAAAAATATCGAGCTAAGTACAGTAAAATACTTGTAACGCATGTACTCGTATATGTGGCACGGAGTATACCTAGTCTAGCCATAAATATTGTTACTAAGAAAAAACATTTTTTTTTATTGCAAATAATATTTATTACTTTTACAGGGTGTTAGTTTAATACATAAATATAAAACAATTTAAAATATAAAAAGCTTATTCGAAGTGGTCTCCATTGGCTGTAACACAGTCCTTTAAACGTTGAGGCCAGTTATCAATAGAAGCACGCACTCTTTCCATGGGAAAATTCTTCACTGCCAATCGTATGGATTGTTTTAGGGACTCCAAATTATCATGGCGTTTAGAGCAAGCCATACTCTCTAAAACTGACCATAAATCATAATCCAGCGGATTAAGATCGGGACTCGGTCCGAAACGTTCACTTCCAACCAAGACTACGTGGACCGAGCTTTATGACCCGGCGCTGAGTCTTGTTGGAAGGACCATACTTGGTTATTGAACATGGTGTTGTTAAGGGGTTTAACTACCTTCTCAAGAATGGTATCTTGATACACTTGTGCCGATGTTTTGATACCTTTTTCACAAAAATATGGCTCAGTCACTCCTTCATAGCTAACACCCCACCAAACCATCACTGAAGTCGGATAATGCCCACGTTGCACTCTGTCGACTAATTGGGAAGCTTCCTTAGAGCTTTGAGCATAAATACGGTCATTTTGTTTGTTAAAATGTTGCTCAATTGTAAAGATTTTCTCATCCGTAAACAAAAATTTTCTGTGACCTCCTTTTGCGTACCGCTTCAGTAGTTGCTTCGATTTTACCACCCTATTCTTTTTTAAATTATCAGTTAAAAAATGACCAGTGCGTCTCTTATGGGCTGCAAGTCCTAAGTCATCTTTTAAAATGCGCGACATGGTTCTGGGTGCTATCTTCATCTCCCGAGATAAAATCTTTTGCTTTCGGACAGGATTTCTTCGAATTCTTTCCCTTACTGCTTTGACCACCTTTTTCGTACGAACACTACGTGGACGGCCAGATCTTTTTCTGTCACAAACAGAGGAGGTCTCATTGTACCTATTAATAGCCCGGTACACAAACATTTGACTAATACCAAGCGTATGGAGAGTTTTAAAAATTACATTCGGCTCCATACCAACTTTGTGTAATGCAATCACAGCGAATCGGTTTTCTTTATCACCCCACTCCATTTTAATATAGCAAAATATTGTACAATGTATTGGCACCAAAATTACAAAACACAATGAACAATCGTATAAAAATGACAGATTCCAAATTCAAATGTAATATCTTTCTTATTTTAATTGTAACAGTATTTATGGCCAGACTAAGTATACACGTGTTCGAGCTTACTGGTGACAACTACTTTATGCGGTCGCAACCTAAAATTTTATTAAAAATTTCATTTCCTCTATGATGATCATGTGTGTTATGATGGTGTGTCATTTTAGTAAAACTTACTTTACTGGTGGTAGAAACTTGGTGGCACAAATTTGTCTCAAGTTTCGACCGGGTAGGTACCACCATGCACTATTGCGAAAAACCCTCCATAGCAATTCAATCTCGGTTGGATTGTGTTCAGGGGTCAGCATGTGCATAGCCGGGCAGAGGTGGTGGTTGTCGCAGCACTAGTGGGACCAGTGGGTCTTGGCGTAGTCTAGTGGGGATGGCGCGGGGCGATGCGCCGAACAGGGAGACCTGTAGAAACGGTGGTGCCGCTGGCCGCCCGCGGTATAGTACAGGGGCCCAACTGGGGTTAACCACCTTGGGAGGCTGCCTCACCAGGCCGCGCATAATCCCGATATGGTTCGTCGTGCCGGTTGGTGACCGGATTTGGGAGCCCGGCGACCATACTCGGGGGGGTACGGGGGCCCTTCCGTTCGGCGCGTCGGCTCTCGCCATGCCTCACATTCATAGATGAAACCAATATCCCGCGCTTTGTCACACGGTGCTGCGGCGGCAATCACTTCTTTTTTCACGCCTTCTCCCACCCAAACTCATGGCAGCGCAATTCACAGAAAAAGGCAACACAGCGGCTCGTCACACTCCCAAAAGCTTGCTATTTGAGGTGGAGTCCACTAACATCTGTGGGCTCCATGCAAACCTCAACGCCGTCCACCAACACCTAGAGACGGCGAAACCTGCCATGTTTTTTCTAACGGAGACGCAAATACACCGCCCTGACGACACGACCTACTTGCTCTACCCTGGCTATGTTCTTGAGGAAAGTTTTCGTGCAAAAGCCGGGGTGTGCGTGTTTGTTAGGGCGGATGTTTGCTGTCGCCGTTTGCGCTGCCTAGAGGACCCATCCTTCTCCGTCCTTTGGGTACACGTAGACCATGGCCCTACGAGTCAGATCTATGTGTGCCTCTACCGTTCCCATACAGGAGATGCTGAGACAACTCGACTCTTTGAATATCTGAGTCAGGCGGCAGATGATGCGCAGGAGCGATTTCCGAATGCCGAAATGGTATTTTTGGGGGATTTTAACGCCCACCACGAGATCTGGTTGGGCTCCTCCAAAACAGACCATGCGGGAAGAGCCGCCCACGCATTTGCTCTGGCGCACGGCCTGACCCAATTGGTGCACGAGGTCACTAGGATACCAAGAAGGTCGGGCCAAGCACCTTCTCTGCTAGACCTTCTGCTGACGAGTGATCCGGACCGGTACAGTGTATCGGTGCGAGCCGCGTTAGGCAACTCTGACCACTGCCTGGTCTGTTCCACGGTGCCTATTATGGCGCCTCCACGACCAGTGCGGGGGAAGCGGCGTCTCTGGCACTACTCGTCAGCGGACTGGGATGGACTTCGTGACTATTTTGCGTCCATCCCGTGGGTTGAGCGCTGCTTTGAAGGTAAGAACCCATCGGATTGTGCTACTGCTGTCGCCGGTGAGATCGGTCTGGGTATGGAATACTATATCTCATACACCGATGTCACCGGTGACCGCGGGGTGCGCCCTTGGTTCGGGCGCGAGTGCGCGGAAGCTGTTGAACAAAAACAGTCTGCGTACCGCGCTTGGGTAAGGGCGCGCGCCACGCGCCATCCCAATCTGGGCCACTTCAAGGCGGCGTACAACAGAGCCACAAAGGTCTGTAGAAGGGCCTATGTCAGAGCGGATGCCCTGCGCATAGCGCGGCTTGGTCAAGAGCTAGTGATGCATCCCACGGGAAGCCGTGGCTACTGGCGACTGGCTAAAGCCGTGCAAGCCAACTTCTGTCAGCCTTCGCTGCCTCCGCTGCGTAACCCTGATGGATCCCTGGCCCATGAGCCGCAAGAGAAGGCAAATCTGCTGGCTAATTTCTTTGCGGCCAACTCCCGAATCGATGATTGTGGTACCCAGCCACCAACACTACCCGACAGTGACCACGCGATGCCTGATATCCATATCAGGCAACGCGATGTCCGTGCAGTGCTGCAATCACTCGATGTCCGGAAAGCCAGTGGTCCGGATGGAATTCCAGCGGTAGTTTTGAAAAAATGTGCAGCGGAGTTGTCTCCAATGCTTACGCGCCTGTACCGGCTATCCTACAGTTCGGGTACAGTGCCTTTGCCTTGGAAAGAGGCGAATGTTCAGCCGATTCCCAAGAAGGGGGATCGCTCGGAGCCAGCCAACTATCGACCCATAGCCGTCACCTCAGTGCTGTGCAAAGTGTTCGAGCACATAATTAACAAACAGCTCATGCGGCACCTAGAGGATCACTCCTTAATTAATGACCGGCAATATGGCTTCAGACCGAAACGGTCAACGGGTGATCTTCTAGCATACGTTACCCATCTTTGGGGTGAGGCTATGGACAAGCACGGCGAGTCACTGGCAATTAGTCTTGACATCGCCAAAGCTTTCGATAGAGTCTGGCACAAATCGCTTCTTTCTAAGCTACCTGCCTTTGGTCTGCCTTCTGGGCTGTGCAACTGGGTTGCTAGCTTCCTGCAGGGGCGCCGTATTCGCGTCCTTTGTGACGGACGAGCTTCGGAGTTTCTGCAGGTTAATGCTGGCGTGCCCCAGGGGTCCGTCTTATCACCCACTCTCTTTCTTCTGCATATCAACGACATGCTGTCTACCGGCAATGTTCATTGTTATGCAGACGATAGCACTTTACATGGGAGTTATCATGGACATCCAGCGGCCAAGCAGTCAGATATCGCAGAGAAAAGGCAGCTTCTTGTCACTGAGCTTGACGGGGTCCTGAATCACATTTCTCAATGGGGCTCTGAGAACCTGGTTGAGTTCAATGCCAAGAAGACGCAGGCATGTGCGTTTACAGCAAAAGTATCTTCTTTCCTTCCCCTCCCCACTCTTCAGAGCACGCCACTGCCGCTGCAGGACAATCTCAATATCCTAGGTATGGATGTTCGCTGCAACCTGAATAACAAAAACTACATCGAAAGCATCATCAAAACAGCCTCACGAAAACTCGGAGTCCTGAACAGAGTGAGACGATTTTTCACGCCGGAGCAGCGGTGTCTTCTATACAAGACACAAATTCGCTCCTGTGTGGAGTACTGCTCGCATCTCTGGGATGGTTCAGCAAAGTACTTACTAGATGCTCTCGACAGGTTGCAGCGACGTGCGGTCCGCATCATTGGGAATCCCGAGATCACGAACACCCTAGAACCTTTACAGCTGCGTAGAGATGTTGCGTCCATGGCTGTATTTTACCGTCTGTACCATGGGGAGTGTTCTGATGAGCTCTTCCAATTAGTCCCACCCTCCCCTTTCCTACACAGGACAACGCGTGCAGGTCTTAGATGTCATCCGCACACGGTGCAAAACATCCGATCAAGAACCAAGCGGTTCGGAGACTCTTTCCTCTGTCGCACCATTAAGGCCTGGAATTCATTACCAGCTCACGTGTTTCCTTCTTCCTACAGTCCCGGGTCCTTTAAGCGGGGCGTGAAAAAGCATATGATAAGGCCGTCAAGCTGAGTGTCACCATTGTCACACGGTATGTGTATGTAATGGTGACCCTCTTTTCTGGGATTTTGCCTTCAGCTTACCATCAGGCAAGGCGAAGTCCAATTGACGTGTCCTATATAAAAAAAAAAAAAAAAAAAAAAAAAAAAATATTGGGTAGTTTCGATAGTAAAATCGTGTGGATGTATTAATTTAATTAAAAAATTGTTGTTTTTATCAAACCCATTACAAAAAAATAAATGTTTATAATAGACAACAATTACAGATTTATTTTATATCACTTTTCCTTTTGTAGCTGACGATGATGATAACAATATTAAAATTTGTGCCGAAAAAATTTTTTCCAAATCGAATAAACAATCACGGGCCGTATCCACGACCAAGGCGGTGACTTTCGGTCCGGCTCGTTCCTGGGGCAAAGGTTGGCTATTGCAATTCAGCGAGGCAACGCGGCCAGCATTATGGGCACCTTGGCGCCGGGAACGATGCGGAGTGGGTTGTTTGACGCGACATAATCGTGAATTGTTTTTTGTATTTATGTTTTAATTATGTTGTATGTATTAAATAAAAAATAGTCAGTAAACAAACATTACTCAATTCACCTAAATTACTAAGTACATTGAATACCTAATGATCTCATCCACAAAGTTCTGTTAGATACTTAGGATCTAAATGTTGTATCATATTCACGAAGTCTACCTAGTTCCAATACTCCCAATCACCCACAACAACACCCTTACCACAAATAATATAATTATTACCCTTACTGATTGAGACTAGGTGGAACAGGTATTGGTATCAAATATTTTGAAATACTAGGACTAGGTGCACCTTGTCCTTCTGTTACTTAATCCAAACCATCTCTCAAAACCTGACGTTCTACGTCGGACTTTTTTTTAAAAACGTACCATCTTGCAAAGGCGACAAGCCTACTCTGCCGTATTAATGACGTCATATGGCACTTACGTCTTTTCGAAATAAAATGATATTCAAAGTTAAAAAATTGAATGAAAATTAATATACTGAAGAAAAATAAAAAATACGGGTCTCGTTATTTTAGATGTACTTTCAATTGCGTTAATAATATATTGACGTTGAAATTTTGAAATGTTGTCGCGGCGTTTATTTTAAAATAAACAACAATTACAACGTTTTTGATAAAATGAGTAGTGATTCGACTGGGAAAAGTCCTCCTAAGAAGAAAAATGTGAAATATGAACATAAATTCGTAAATTTATGGTTAAAAGATGATAGGTTCAAAGGCTGGTTAAAGAAAAGCACTAAAGGTGAGACTTATTTCTTTTGTTCTGCGTGTAATTGCGACAGGAAATGTGGTATACACGAACTGTTACGACACAAAGATTCAATAAAACACGCGAAGAATAGTTTGAAATTACAAAAACAACAAAAACTGACATCAATGTTTACCTCAGCTTCACACTCACAAGATACAAAAATTATAGCTAAACTAAAACTAAAAAAACTAAAGCGGGTGAAGTAAAAATGGCCTGATTTATTGCTGAGCATAATCTGTCTTTTAACTACTACGTCTCACTTGAATAAATTGATTTGAGCTGTATGTCCCGATTCGAAAATTGCGGAACAATTATCAATGAGCCGCACAAAAGGTAGATCTATTATTGTTAATGTAACTGGACAAACAGCAGAAGAAAATATAATAGAGATGTTACAGAACAATTGCTTTGCATTGCTTGTTGACGAAAGCACAGATAAATCTATGATAAAACATTTAGCGCTTGTCGTAAGAATAGTAAAATTAGATTTCAGCGTTGAAGATAGATTTCTGACTTTAATACCAATCGTAGATGGTACAGCAACAGCGTTGTATGGCAAAATAGTAGAATATTTTGTTGAAAAAATATTCCTTACAAATCACATATGATAGGCTTTGCTTCTGATGGCTCTAACGTTATGTTTGGAAATAAACATTCATTGGTCACTTTGTTTAAAAATGATATACCTCACCTTTTTACTACGAAGTGTATTTGTCATTCTTTTAACCTTTGCGCATCATACGCATGTGAGAAATTGCCAAGAGGCGTGGAAGATTTCTGTAGAGACGTATATAATCATGTACAAAATTCTCCAAAACGTATTGGAGATTTCAAAACATTTCAAGCATTCACAAATATTAAACCACACAAATTGCTCCACCCTAGTCAAACCAGATGGTTGTCGCTTATTGAGGTAGTACATAAATAGGCTTCTGGAACAATTACCAGCTATAAAATTGAATTTTCAAACTGCGATTCATGTAGATAGATTACTTTCTGCGCAATCAATTCTCTCCAAGGCTCTCAAACCGACAACCGAATTGTACCTGGAATTTTTGAAATTTGCATTACCTATATTTACTGATCTCAATAAAGAAATGCAATCCGAGACTACGAAATTATATTTACTATACGACAAAATACTGACCGCATACACAACTATCTTGGAATGCTTTGTACAAACTGAATATTTGAATCTCACTGAACAAGAAAAAACTTAAGCACAAAATATTTTAGACGCAAAACAAACAACTATTAAACCTTGACTTCTCGAGTGAGCAGAAACATTTACCGTTGGAACATATATGCGTTGGCGGAATAGTGCCAAATCTGATCAGAAGAAAGAGAGAAATGGGAGAACTAGATGAAGAACAGCTGAAAAATTTCTACTTAAAGTGTAAGGAGTTTTATATCGAAGCTGCAAAACAGATATTAAAAAGGTTTCCTTTTGACGACAAAGACCATCAAGCATTAAAATGTCTGAACATGCTAAATCCTAAAGCAATTCTGGATCCTGAAATAAAAAAGGAATTCCCTTCCATTGCAGATTTACATTATTTCTTCCCAGGGAAGTATCCTGGGGCCAATCCTGTTTCTAATCTACATAAATGACCTGTGCAATATGACACTCCCAAATGCACAAATGTTCTCTTATGCTGACGACACAGCAATCATAGTCTCTGGACCAACTTGGGTCAGTGTCAAAAATACCGCGGAATTGGCATTGGCTAAGGCAACAGATTGGCTCAATACAAACCTTTTAACTCTAAATTATAACAAAACCGCATACATCCCTTTTTTTCTCCGCCAAACCACGTCCCCGGACTCTACGTTCTCAATAACAGCTCACACGTGTGCACAACAAACAGCGCCATGTACATGCCTGAAACTCAAAAAAACTGAGGTTGTGCGATATCTCGGAGTAGAAATAGATACAGGACTACGATGGGATGAGCATATAGAAACTTTAACCACCAGAACTATGAGGCTCATACATGTCTTCAAATCACTCAGAGCCTCAGCAAACTTCGACACTTTAAAAATGGTCTTTAAAACACTGTGTCAATCAGTTATAGGATATTGTATCCCGGTCTGGGGAGGAGCAACGAAGACCAACGTTCTAAAACTAGAGAGAGCTCAGAGAGCAATTTTAAAAGTCATGACTCGAAAACCTATACGCTACTCCACAGATCATTTATATCATGACTGCGACGTTCTGACGGTCCGTCAACTATACGTGCTCCGGTGTGTCCTGAGGAAACACAATAGCGTCCCTCCTTCTAATCCCAGGAGACGAACGAACTATCCTTTGGGCACGCTTCATAGGACCACCTTTGCTAAGCATCAATATTATATCATTAGCACTCACATTTATAAACAGATCCAGAAAAAGCTAAATATCATTGACCTAAATAAAATAGAATTAAAATCCAAAATGGAAACATGGCTTCTTCAACAGGACTATGCACAAACCGAATCCCTAATGATATACATCGCCTAATATGACAATGCAAACTTACGAACAACCCAACAAATACTCGCGTACAAGCACTCACACTACAACACATACAAGTCAAACGTACGTACACATGCACACCCACATACACACACACACACACACACACACACACACACACACACACACACACACACAAACACACACACACACACACACACACACTCACACTCACCTAATATACATCGTCCACAATTAAATACATAACTCTGTATAATGGGGTCGGGTGACTGTTAACTGTTCACTGGGAAACGAATATTGTATAAATAATTTAGCCGAAAACTGTCTCCTAAGACACAGGATATCCTAGTTTAGGAGCAAGGGTTCATTAATTTTTGTTAACATAATTATGTTAGCACCTAATGTGATATGATGTACCACCTGTAACAGCGCCAACTATACTCTGGACGCTCATTATACACAGTATTAAAATATGTTGAACCTAGATTAGTTAACAATGTATATTCTTACTGTCAATAAAGTTTCTATTATTATTATTATAGATTTGTCCAAATAATATAACGGAACTGGTTAGAGAATGGCGAATGTTAAGAAATGTCGATTTTTCTTTCAACCAAAACAAAACTCCCGATATTATCGACTTTTGGAAACATGTACAAGAATTAAGAAATGGAGACGAATCTCAAACATTCCCTACATTGTGTGAATTGGTAAAAAAGCTTTTGTGCCTACCACATATCAGCGCCGCCGTGGAAAGGTTATTTTCTGCTATAAATATTATGAAAACCAAATTACGCAACAGAATATCGACTACAAGTATTAAAGGAGTATTACACACTAAATCCGAAATAACCGATTACTATTCATTTGAAGCCACAGAAAGGCACATGAATTAATTCAACAAAATCATGTATGATTTTAAAAATATAAATGAGTTTGAAAATATTGAAGATGAGGCAATTGAAAATGAAACTGAAAAATAATTTTACTTTGATTTTCGTTTTTTGTTGTTGTGATTATAAGTATATCAATGTATGTGAGTGCTAGTAACTAAGAAAATTGTTTATTATTTAATTATAGGTATGAGCAAAATTTTGAGACCTGCCTTTTTTTTCTTTACCTGCTGCTTTCTACTGTTTTTTTTACGGCGAGTTGTTGTTTTTTAAATTTTTGAGGTTGGCAACACTACGTAGTATTGTATTCTCTTTGGTATTGTGAATTGAGGTTAAACTTTAATCAGTAAGATTTGCATGGTTTAAAGTTTAAGGATACTATACATTTAAGGACTGAAGCTCAAAACAACATAAACGGTGTCTCTGAACTGACGCGAAATTAAATTTGGAGATGGAGAAGCTGTCTATGTGTAGAATATGTCTAGCGGACGACTCGGACTCTCGACTGCAGTCGATTGCCGACACTCATTTACAGGAGATTTACGAGTCTCTGACTCTGATGCTGGTGAGTAATACTACGTCTAGGACGTTTATTATAAGAGCCTCTTATAAATAAACAACTTAACCAATTTTATACTTACTGTTGTAATACGAAGTATTTTATGCTGTTGTACTCGTAATACGAAGAGACCGGGATATATGTAGACCCCAAGTCACGAGAGATGCGGGGCAGTGAGAAGGTTTGATTTATAATCAATCTTCTCTCTACAATGATCTGTTCAAGATCAAGTTTTTTTATCTAAATGTATAGAAAAAGTTAGCATACTGCTGCATTGACACACTAATGTTCAAACTAGTAGTAAAATAATAAAATTATGTTTAACAGTTGGTTACAGAGGACAGCAGACCATCCCTGGCCTGTGACCTCTGTTGTTCAAGGCTCGAGACCTGCTACGAGCTGAGGAGGACATCTCTCTGCAGTGAGGAGCTATTCATACACTTGCTGAATGACAAAGTGGTGAGTAAGTAGTCTTGAAGTTTTGTATGAAAGTTAGTGGAGATGTTTGGATGCTTTTTATCCAGTCACACTAACGACAGGATGGATCTAACTGTTATTTAGCACAGTGATAGTTTATAGTCTGGAATAACATATTAATATTTAAATTATGGACGAGCAGCAATTTGCTGCTTTGTGCACTTCCTGGTATTGGAGTATAGTTCAGTCTAGTATATCACTTTTGTTGTTTGTTGTTCACTGCAAGCCATTTATGTAAGCTACACTAGAAGGTGGTTAGCGTAGCAGCTGACACCACTTCCTCAGGCCTTTTGTTCCACAGTTGCACAACATGGTTGTTAAAAGATTGATAAGCTGTCAAGGAATGTGCGTGTGAGAGTGAGGCGCACAAATATTTACCAATAAATATTAGGTATCATATATTTATTGGTTAAAATAAAAGCTGCTTTTTTGCTAGGAAATGGTTCCCATAATGGGAATGTGATTAAAAAACCGAAGTTGCGGGCGTCAGCTAGTGGTGCCTAAAACAATGTCTCATACAATAAACAGTGTAGTAAATATTTTTCATGCCAGGGACATGGGACAGATTTTTTTGGTGTATACTAGTATTATAAATCTTATGATTAGTCTTAATGTGACTATATATGAGGTGTGGGCACTGTTGGCGTTCGAGGCGTCGCCCCCGATGGAGCTTGCCCTATCCTTACATTTGCCAGGATTTCTAAAATCCTCTATACATCAAATATATCACACCACTTTTTGATTGAACATATGGTTTCCTGGTTCTTATAAACCAGGGTGCATTCAATATCTGTTTATTATTATTATATACATCTCCCTTTTGATTAATAGGGGTACAGTAAGAGACACAGGTCTTAACCAAGTGTGAAACATAGAAAAAGAAAACAAAAGATTGTTAATGTGATGTGGATGAAGCAAGAAATTTCCGGGTCAGATGGCATGTGTTAAGTAGTAGGCTTTCTGTATAAGCATAAGGTTGGATTTTGGCATTTGTAGTGTGCTGAGTTTAGTTTGAAGGGCCTTAGGGACTAACCCAGTAGTTGAATTCAGTAGCTAAATCTATGTATTTAGTCATTTTCTCTGAATTAAAGTAATGTGGAAAAGTACAAGTGAGTTATCAATATGTGTAACAACAAATTCCACCAAGTGCCATCAATCTACAGTATAAATAGTGTAGTGTTTAGGTTGTGTGTGTTGCAAATTGCTATATCTAAGATCAGTACTGATTTATTAATTTTATCTAGCACTGTAATGTCGGGTCTCTTGTAGTGTATGATTTTGTCTGTAATAATTGTTCGGTCCCAGTATATTTTATGTGAGGTGTTTTCTAAAATAGTGGTGGGTTTGTATTTATAATAAGCTATTTTTTGTGGAACGAATGAATGTTTGTGTGCTATGCTAAGTTTTGGTGAATTATTGCAGCAATTTGATCATGTCTATGTTTGTAATCAGTTTGGACTATAGATTTACATGCTCCAGTGATGTGTTGAATTTTTTTAACAGCTTCTACATAGATTAGTGGGTAAGTTAGGTATTCGGAAGATGTGTTTTTGGTAGTCACGGGTATCTATAACTTGATCCTGGATAGCTATGACAAAAGCCTCTGTTTCAGGAAATAGCTCTCCTCGCCGCAGCCACTCGTTCGATGCTACTTTATCGACGTCTGATTGACTGAGGTCGGCGAGGTGTCTCCCATGCACTTTGTGCCCATGTATCTATTTTGTGTTGTTTGCTTAGAATTTTTGGTTCACTGTTTTTGTTTTCTAGGTTAAGAGGGGTTAGTTTTTTATCAATATCTGTAACATATTTGTGAAGATCCAATTGTTCAGCTTTAGTGTAACAATATTTACGTAGTTTGTCTACGAGACTGTTGTGTAAGTTCTGTATATCAATGAGTCCTCTCCCTCCATCTTGGCGTGATAGTGTGAGACGTTGTGTGCATGATCTAGGGTGGTGTTTTCGGTTAGCTGTCATATGTGTGTTAATTGTGCGTTGTAATCGGATTAAATCTCTTTGAGACCAGTTTATGATTCCAAAGGAATAAGTAAGGACTGGTATTGCAAATGTGTTTATAGCTTTAATACTATTGCGTGCATTTAGTTGACTTCTTAGAATTTGGTTCATTGTAGCTTTGAATGTTTTGGTTAATTCTAAATTTGCATGCTTTTGGTGAATTTGTTTGGACTGATGAAAACCTAAGTATTTGTATGTACTATATTCATCCATCGAGTCGATGTTTTCGCCTGTTTCAAGAGTATAAGAATTATTTTATGTCTTGCCACGGGTAATAGAGTGAATTTTGCATTTATCTACTCCAAATTGCATGTTTATGTCTGCTGAGAATGATTGTGTGATGTCTGCTAGCTTTGTCAGTTCTGTGTTGTTAGTTGCGTAAAGTGTAATGTCATCCATGTATAGTAAATGTGATATAATATGTTGTGAGTTATTACGTTTGAGTTTAAATCCTACATTAGTGCTATTAAGGAGTTCAGATAAAGGATTGAGAGCTAAACAGAACCAGAGTGGACTGAGAGCATCTCCTTGAAATATTCCTCTCTGTAGTTATGTCGCCATTTTTAAGTGTTTTAAGTATTGTACTGAGATCTGTTGTTGTGTGTTCATGCGTCACTGACTCGTTTCGAGGCGGCGGAGCCACTAGCGGCGCCATCTGAAAACCAGCGCTTCGCATACCCTGGTGTGCGGGGCATTCATACTGAGATGGTGGCCCATTTGGGTGCGCACGATGTGCAGTGAGAGTATTCTTGTTGTGTTATCTTGTTGTTGTGTATATATATATTTGTCTGACTCTCTGTACGTTGTGTTCATGAATTATTTTTTTCTTTCTTCTTTCTTATGGGACTGTTATTAATCAAATTCAGTTTAGTTTTCTATTCAAGTATGGTTGCACTTAAAAACGAGATCAGACTGTGATAGATTTTGTAGTGTTGACCAACTATGAGGAACGGAGTCAAAGGCCTTTTTGTAATCAATGTACAGTCAGAGCTCATAAGTGCATTAGCACAACAAGGCTCAAAATGGTGTGGCGTGCGGCTGCCGCGCGCCGGGCGTTTACATATGTGTGTGTGTGTGTGTAATGTCTCAGTGCAATACGACATCTGACCATGAAGCAGATTCAAAATGCTGAATATCATTCAGACGTTTTAGAATATGTTCGTCTGATTTCAACATTGCAGGCTCTTAAAACGACACTAAACTGCAAAGAAAATTCTGTAGAATTTTGTCGTGAGGTACATTCATCACCAGTATACATATAACTCGCCACTTACATTTAAAGAAACATCACTGTCGCTATCGTTACAATGTTGGGTTTCGTAACTTTGTGTAGGGTAATTTTGAAATAAATAATTTTGCATGAAATTCACTTGTGAAGCTAACGTTTTCAACATGTCGGAATGCTCTGGGCCCTCATGTCGGGCACGTTTGACTTCCTTTGTAGCTTTAGACGCTGACCTACGTTTCTTACTTGTGACGATGCTCGGATGAGACATCGTTTGCGTAGGCCCAGAGGAACGAGGCAGTGGCTCGATCACCGCCTCTGTGGAAGCAACAGCCACAGAGGACCGCAAGCGCGCCGGTGACGAAGATGATCGACTTCCAGAACTACTAGAAGATAAAGAATCACTATCCACTTTTAAGCACAAAAGTCTAAAATTGAAATGTATTCTATAAGTAGGTATACAAAATATTTTAACAAAAGTATGCGTACGGAGAATCCGTTAGAAAAATTAAATTTAAATATTATACTTTTAAGTACGACCACTCAGTACGAAAACAAAAACGCCAATGAGGAGTCCGGCCAAAGAGTATATAAGAGGGAAGAGAAGGCACTACGAACGATAGAGTTCAGCTGACTGGAAATAACCATTCATTCGTTCATCTGATTACAATCCGCCGGGTAGAGACGTGCCAATGAAATGTTCTACGATAATCGCCTAATCGACTATCGATTAAATTGGTTGATTAATCGACTCATACCGATTATTAGTTAATCCCAATCGATTATTCATGCCTTTCAAATAATATAGGAAAGCGAATAAAAATTTCCAAACTGTATTTTTTTTTTGTCAAATAAAAATATAAAAATATTTTTATATTTTTATTTGACAAAAAAAAATACAGTATAATTCACATTCTGATAATCATGTAATGATCACCTTATGAGACTTTATACAATACATTTTAATGCACGCAAAACCAACTTAAAACTAGTTGACAATAGATAGTTCATTTATTTAATAAATTTCAACCTATTCCAATACATGTAGATACAAAAAGTGGTAATGAAAAAATCATAAGTACCTACTTACGTGATAATGACATTCATTGTCATTTACATGGGTTAAGCCTTACCTGTGGCGAATGTTTACTTTTTCGATTTAAATTTATACAACAAAATAAGTACTGATATAAGTTATATTAAGATTTATTTTACAGTCACAGCCCAAGTTATCACCAAATCGCCTGATAACTTGAGATGTAATTGTAAGATTTACAATAATTTATGGTGAAATTAAGATAGTAACATTTTTGAGTGTAAATTACCATTATTAATATAACATGATATTCTATTATTTATATAAAGTACACGAATTGATTTATTTAGTTTTCAATATAGTGCTTATCAGTCAAAATTATATATATACTTACCTATGAACTTTAATATGAATTGAAGTTATGTGGACATTGATAAATTTAATATTACGATCCTCATTTCATTGTCATCTTATATTTACAATTCAATTAAACATAATATAACATAAACTTACGCCTATATCCCTGAAGGGGTAGGCAGAGGTGCTAGCACCCACATTTCTCCAGTTTATGTTTAGGTCCACAATTAAATTATGTGTAGAAAATCCTAGAAGAAAAATTAATTCAAAATTGACATTTGTTAACAATTACTTAATAATACTAATTCAAACTAGTTGGTATAGTTAGTAAGTAATTAAATAAAAATATAATTTACGTATCATGTACAAGATTCATATGCCTGATGACAACAAAAAATTTAAAATATTGATAATGTTTCCTACTAATAAATTTCATTTCATTGGTACATGTCTAGGCGATGTAGATACAAATTTAGGGAAATAATAACAGCAGAGCTGTTGGGACTAAAAAGAAAAATGGTTAAAGCAGGGAGAAAAATAAATTAAACTAACTATGAAGTAGGTACAGGGTGAAATAGGGTGCATTTTAAAGGTGAAAAATGGTTTACCACAACTTGTATGGGAACGTTTTTCGTTTTTCAGATTACCTTACAGTTTTGGAGCAAAATTGGCAAATATGATTTTTTGGTTTTGTATTGTCATCTGCTATCAGTATTTATTTATTTACATACTGTTAGCAATATACACACTAAAACGCTTATATGCTATCTGTTACAGATTCGATGATTACTTTATATAATAGTAAAGTATTATCTATATTTATATATTACAATGTCAATAGATGCATTAAAATTATAAAGTCAAATAAATTAGAATTCATTTTACAGCTCATCAAATAACATAAAATGATTTAAACATTAAATTATAAATGACATAGATGCCTTCCTACACTTTACACTAATGGCGCTAGGCTTGTCATTAAATATGTCTGCATCATTCATTTCCAAAAAGGTATTTAGGTGCTGCACACCTCTAAAAGTAGGACTATTCCATCTTCATTATCTAAACTTTTTCATAACTCAGTTGGAGTTGGAATGACGTTGGAGTCGTCTAACTAAGATGCGGCTGAACTTCGATATTTCCCGTGAAGCGACAGCCATCTGACCTCCAAAACCAATTGGCGATATCTATGTTCTGTAGTTAAGTCGGACTTGTGAGGGTTCCAACCAACCGACGTTACGGGTATACCGTGCCATTATTTGCACTGCGGGGGGTATCGAGCCCAAGCCGCCTGCGTAGTACCGACTGCGTTCACAACCGCCACGCTAAAGAGGCTGTCCGACACGCCCCACAGCTTCTTTTTCAACAAAATTTGGTGTAATTTTACCTCTTCATGTTTCAAACACGATCAAATTTACTTGGTAATAAATATAAATAATAACAAAAAGGATTTACCGTAAATAACGAATCATTTTCATAATATTTAAATGTAACTTTTGAAATTTAATATTTTCAATTTAGTGCTTTCTGCTTTTTCTGAAATATATAATATTTTTCAGAAAACACATATTTACTAACTTTTTGTTAGACTACATATTTGAGCACAATAAACACTATTTGAACACAATTTGAGCATGAAAATAAGACGGAAATATGAATAGGTATATTGATGAAAAAGCAATGTGATTATGTTTGAAACATGAAGAAACAAAATTTGGTGAAAGTATACTTTTACAAAATTTTGTGTAAAAAAGAGGTTATCTGACAGATATAAGAACAAAAAACATTATTTTCCAATTTTTTCGATACATGTAGAGGGTCCCTATTGTTTAGCAAACAACATAATGACAAAAAAAAATTATGAACAACGTTTGAAAAACTAATCATTTGACAAACTTTCATTTCGAAATCATATTACTTTAAAAATAATCATTTGGTATAATACAGGATATAGTACAGGATATAATATTTCAACTGTACAAATTTTATTTAAAAGAAGTTCATTTGACTAAATCCAGTCAGTAGATAAATGTATTAGTAATTAATTTTATTTCTCATTTTTGACGCTATCTGCACTGCCCTATTCGCATCTTAAACATAGAAAGGTTAAAATTCAATATTGTTTCATTGTCTGGATGTGAGCTTGCGAGTAACCTTTATCCTCAGTAACTTAGAGCAGATATAGCGGGTTTAGGCTCATAAGAAGGCAGGCTATCAATGAGTAGTTGTTAAACAGATGCTAATCGTAGCACTAGTTCCGGGGGCAACTCGGACATGAAATATCTCATCCTTGCTTAAATTTGAAAGTTTCAAAAATAAATAAAGCCGGCGGAAAGAATTTAGAAATAAAAATAATTAAAAAACCCCCGTTACAAAAACTTTCCCCAAAAAGTAAAAAATTAATTGGATATGTTAAGCTTTTAACTGTGATATACCTAGTAATATTTGATTCATACGTTGTCATGTCGGGGAGAGCTTGGATCGCTCCGATAACATGATGGAGTGCTTTCCCAGTTAGGGTCCCCCGACATGATAACGCTTGAATCAAATATTACTAGGTATATCAGAGTTAAAAGGTTAACCAACACAATTTATTTTTAACTTTTTAACCCCCGACGCAAAAACGACGGGGTTTTATAAGTTTGACGTGTCTGTGTGTATGTGGTGTGTGTCTGTCTGTGGCGTCGTAACTCTTGAACAGATGAACCGATTTGGATTTAGTTTTTTTTGAAAGGTATATTAGGTGGAAGTGTTCTTAGCTATGCTTGAAAAAAAAATCGGTCCAATATGGCCGCCGCTACAAAACGACGGATTACAGTTTTTATTTCAACTTCCTCAATATGGGTATCAAATGAAAGGACTTGACTAGTAGAATACTTTCATCTTTACTTTCTTTACTTTGAATTATAAAAATTTCAAAACCAAGATGGCTGCCACCACAAAATGGCACATTTTATTTTACAACTCCCTCAATATGGGTATCAAATCAAAGAGCTTGACGAGTAGATCAGTTTAAGAAGTGTGAAATAAAAATTAAATTTAAAAACCCCCGTCAGTAAAAATTAAATTTAAAATTTTAAAAGCCTGTCACAAAAAACAACCCTCAAAAAGTCGAAGATAAATTGTGTTAGTTAGCCCTATGACTTTGATGTACCTAGTAATACATATTTTGATTCAAGCGTTGTCATGTCGGGCGGACCTTGGAGCGTTCCGATATGACGGAATGATCTAGCAGCTAGGGTCTATTAAATTGATCTACTAGTCAAACCCTTTCATTTGATACCCATATTGACAGAGATGTGAAAAAATATGAACTCCGTTATTTTCTGGCAGAGGCCATCTTGGACAAATTTTTTTCAAACACCTAACAACACTCCCGTCTAATATACATTTCATACAAAAAAAAACCTAATCAAAATCGGTTCATCCTTTCAGGAGCTCCGATGCCACAGACTCGCACACATACACGTCAAACTTATTACACCCCGCCGTTTTTGCGTCGGTGGTTTCAAATTAAAGATCATCGGAATACTCTGAGCCTTTAACCCGACCCAGTTGGGATCAGTTTTCCATTTTGGGGGCTAACTGCGAAACGGTTAAACTTCGATATTTTCCGTGAAGAAACTACCTCCACAAAAAAAACAAGCATTAAGATATAAAGTTCGGACAAAAACACATGTACATCAACAAATAAGATATGTGTCTAACTTGCACTTTACGCCTAGTACCGTTTGTGCGACTGTTTATTTACCCAAATAAATAAAATAAAGCAAAAAATAGACGTTGGAATCATAATGTAACTATGATAGGTATATTAAAGTTAAAGAACCAAACACAACATTACTTTTTATTTATATTTGGATGGTTTGTTTTGTGTCGGAGTGTTAGTGTTTTTTCTCAAAGAAATCCTAATAAAAACTTTTACTTACTACTACTACTTAACATAAATATGCAATTTTTATTAACATTGATTTGATAGAGGGAGGCCAGAGATGCCCTCCGAGCAGAGATTAAGCGGGCGAAAGCTGCGGCTTATAAGGAGCTCATGGAGACGCTGGAGCGGGACCCATGGGGATGAGACTCCGCCACCTCAGTCGCCTGTGGCGCCCAGGGTGGTAGTTGACGACGAAGTCCCCGAGGTCACTTGGGTAGAACTAGAGCTGGCGGTGCGAAGGCTTAGAGCCAAGAAGAGCACCGCCCCGGGACTCGACGGCATTCCGGGCCGTGGGTCCTAGCTCTGAGAGAAGACGGTCTCGAACGAATCCGACTGAGAGGGTAACTGAGCGGGGCCAGTTTCCGAATATGGGGAAACTGATCCTCATCCAAAAGGAGGGTCGCCCGGCAGTCGAACCGTCCGGCTACCGGCCCATTGTGTTGCTCGACGAGGTGGGCAAGCTCTTTGAAAGAGTTATTGCGAAGCGCATCGTCGAGCACCTCTCTGGTAGGGGGTCGGACCTGGCGGATGCCAAATACGGCTTCCGTTGTGGTCCACAGTGGATGCCATCATGCGCGTGAGGACTTTGACGGAGGAGGCAGTCACCCGGGGTGAGGTGACGTTGGCGATGTCCTTGGACATCTCCAACGCGTTCAACATCTTGCCCTGGAGTTGCATCAGGGAGGCACTCGTGTACCACGGTGTGCTTCTCTACCTCCGCCGCATAGTCGGGGCGTACCTGACGGAGAGAGCCGTCATCTACCCAAGTGCGACCAGCGTCGGTCGGCGTGAGATGTCGTGCGGTGTTCCACAGGGATCGGTTCTAGGGCCGCTCCTGTGGAACAACGGATACGACTGGCTGCTTCACGGTGAGCTCGGGGACGGCGCCGCCGTCACATGCTATACGGACGACACGCTAGTGACGGCGAGCGGGGATACATACCGCGAAGCGACCCTGAGGGCCACGACCGCGGTTGCTCAAGTCGTGGAACGGATCCAGCGGCTTGCTTGGCCTTGAGGTGGCTCTGCATAAATCTAAGGCCATGTTCTTTCATGGACCTCGGCGCACGCCACCACCTGGTTCCAGTCTCACAGTGGGAGGCGCTCTCATCGGCATCAAGCCCCAGATGAAATATCTGGGGCTCGTGCTCGACGGCCGGTGGGACTTCGGGAAGCACTTCCGAAGTCTGGGCCCCAAATTGGTGGGCACAGCCAACGCTGCCAACCTGCGCTGATCTATTTTATGACGAGAAGAGCAGGTAGCAGAGAGCTCAAATAATCTCTTCGTGTTACTTGCGATAGTGCACAAATAAACAGGGGTAACTCATTAATCGCACTTTTTTAAGCGCCATAAAAGTATTTTGTGATAATTGACAAAAAAACTATTTTGAAAAACTAAAATGTAATGACATCATTAATATTAAAAAAATAAGAAATGTATGTCAATCAATTATCAATAAATCAATGATCAAAATTCAACCCAACAATCAATTAAAATCATATAGAAAATATACGAAGAGTGATGATTATGAACACAAATCATTAGAAAAACGTAGATTAGGAATAAACAAGATGCAAGTTTACGTGAATTCTGTAAATGTTTGATTCCAACGTCCACTTTTTACCAGTAGGTGATCTTTTTTTATTTTATAACATATTGCTTACAAATTCTTTTGACATGTCTGAGTCTAAGTTGTTTAGGGTTTAAGGTTCTTTTAGCAAGACGTTTGAATGATAATTTTGCAGTCTGCAATTTCTTGAGAATTTTTCCTCGTTGACTTATTGTTGACTTAGTGTAGTCTCTCCAACTGAAAATATCAAACCAATATTATTAGTTATCATATTATTTATGATATTATTTATTGGTGGCGCATGGCCGAGTGCGGTAATGGACTGTATTGCGGGAAGTAGCTAACTGTTCCATTGACGCTTTACACACAAAAGACAGGTGGTCGGGTTGCCGCGGGAGTGATCCAAGCAATGAATGCAACCCGAGAAATTAGGAGAGGATGCACTAACCTTCACGACACACGTGTTTTCATCGCAGCCGGTACACGGATCTTCTCTTCCTTGCTCAGGAGCTGCCGTCAGCATCACTAGATCGCTTGAGGAACACACGAGAGGCACAATCCGATCGGTAAAGGTCTATGAAGCGGTAAAATGTAACAAATATTAATCATTTTTGAGAGACGCGAGCGCGGTCCGTCATCACGCTGGCTAGTTCAAAGCGAGACTGAGTGTCTATATTTCACAAATGGCGGACGGAAGCCATATCTATGATTAGTGCGGGAGAGGAGACGGGTATAAAAGGAGTGTGTTTCCGTGTCAAAAATACAGTTTCCACTTCGGCGCAACCATTCCCCCCGGCTTGAAGGGTTACCTTCGAAACGACAAATGCGAAACAAATCTAAAGTCTAATCTAAATCTAGGTTTGGGAAATAACAACTAAAATATAAACCTAGATTGGAGCTCGTGCCTACTGCTGGCTAGGCAGCGGGCAGAGGCGAACAAACAACACAACGCAACAGTCTCGACCAAGACGAGACGCGATTAGCCAACAACAAAATAAGGGTCTCTTCACGTGGGACCGATACAACAAGCGAGTGCTTCTTCTCCTCGGGTGGTTCGGAAACCGTAGTGGGATTGAATTGACTAACTGGCCACCCATCTAACGCGGCATGAATCCAGGACGGTCCACCAAACCACAACGGGTGATCCAAAATTTGCGAAGGAAGCAATCCACGAGAGAGACAATCGGCTGGGTTGTCGGTGCCAGCAACGTGAAAGAGATTATGTGGCGCCAATTCAGATTGAATTTTGCCACTCTATTAGCGACGAATGTGTCCCAACGATGGGGCGAAGAGTGGGCCCAACACAAAGCGACTGTTGAGTCCTAAAAGCTAAAATTCTACTAATATTAATGCGAAAATTTACAATTATGTCAAATAAATTACCTTAAAGATTCCGACCACAATACAAAATGTCATTAAGCGACACGGAAGTGCTAGTCTTAGCACTGCCATCCAAAACTACGCGGAGTTTTAGTAGTAAGCTTATCTTCTCTAATAACTCCGCGGTGCGGGATAATGTACGAAGGCTGGGTCCCGCCAGTGTCCGCAGGCGCAGGTGAGATGTAACCTTTATCTAAATATTCGTTAACAACCTCATCATAGGCCCGCTTCGACTTTGGGGACGCCTGCATCTTTCGTTCCAAACAAAGAAAGCGTTTTTCAGCGGATACACGGGAGCCACCGAGCGAAAACTTGCGGATGGTAGACTCCAGTGGCGGCTCGACGGTGCAACAGAACGAAGCAGTCGAGTGACTAAAACTATCCATAGAAGCGGGTGCGGAACCAATTATAACAAAACCAAGAACTGTTTCCAGTGCGTGCGGAGCGGGGTACGTCGGTCCCCCTTGAACCTTACGTGATAACTGGAGGTGCGGGAGAATCGAAGCGCCGATCAATATATCGACGACTCCAGGAACAGCGTAAGTCTCATCTGCTAAAGGCAAGTCTTTAAATTTCGTTAATAAAGACGTGTCAACCGGGACGGTAGGCAACTGTTCAGCTATTCTATCTATAACGAGCGAATCCATGTCAAACCAAATATTATTATTAAAACGAGATCTAAACCTTGTTTTAACGGTGCCACGAACAGCTGACTGTAAGCTTCCAAAACCCTTCACCACTGAGCGGGTTGAACGCTTATCAACATTGAAACCAAGACGCCGACAACAATCTTGAGTAATAAAATTACTTTGCGAAGCGCCATCTAACAGCGCTCGAACAATGCGCGGCTTACCTAATGCATCAACAATAACAACGCGAGCGGTCGCAAGACACACAGTAGTGAGTGCAGCACTAGCGGAGAACGAACACAAGGTGACGTCATCAGCGGCGGTCACCGGGCGGGCCGGAGCGCGCGCGAGCGCGGGCTGCGGCTGCGGCGCAGGCTGCCGTGTGTCACCGCTCGACGAGCCAACCGTGCTCACATTGGATGCGGCATTACTATTCTCAAAATGAAGCAAAGTGTGGTGTCTCGCTTGACATTTGCGACAACTATTTCTACTATTACATAAAACAACGCGGTGTTTAGTACCGAGACAATTAAAACAAAAATTATTAGCGCGAACAAATTTATAACGATCACTAGGCGACAATTTTAGGAAACCAGGACACTTGTACAGTTGCGAATGATGAGTACTACACAAAGAGCAAACAGATGATTGTACACGTGCTGGTGCGGTATTAACATAAGTATGGGTTGACCTCGGTGACCTCGATGAGGCATCTATTTTGCGTTCAGAAGTAACAACCTTCTTCGCGCCTTCATGTTTCGATGAAGAGCGTTGCAATACCTTTATATGCTCGCGAACAAAACTTTCTAAGTCTTCGAACTTAGGAATTTTACTGCCGCGATGATCCGACTCAAACAAACGAATGGTTTCGGAATCTAATTTCTTTAAACCCATATACAAAAATACGAAGTCGCAGAGGTCATCAATCTTTAGGTTCTTTACGGCGCGAACAGCTGACGCGAAAGTATCTAGAAATTTCTCTAAGTTTTGATCGTTACATGCCGTAATAGATTTCAAATGAGACATCTGATCTAAATAGGCGTTAGCTACCGATCTTTTATCCTCATACTTAGCTTTCAAAGTATTTAAAATTAAATTATAATTCCCGGCACTAAACGTAATTCCAGCGCAAGCGGTTATAGCTTTACCAGTCAATTTTTCAACGAGATAATGCAATTTTTCGTGATCTGTCAACGAATCGTTCTTATCTATCGTATTCTCAAAACTATCTATAAATAGACACCAATTGCGAATGTTACCATCAAATTCGGGTATTTGAATTGGTGGCAACTTAGGTCGGTCGCGAGTGGGGTTGGGTAGGTCAGCCGGTTTCTCCAAACTCCTAGCGACGCGTTTGATACGACAATACAAATCGTCAAACGACGACAAGGCTTGATAACTCACTGAGTAATCGGGATCCAAATTCAACTCTAAAACATTGATGTCATGTACTAAGGTTTCGAAATCCGCGCGTAGACTATCTAAGTTTTCTATAGAACACAAGAACGAATCTCTGATGACCAAATCAGAGGTTTTAAGTGCATTATCATAGATCGATTGTACGCGAGAGTAAATCATTTCTTTTTTAGCGTATAAAAGTTTCAATTGAACCTTACCGGTCTTATCAACCTTTGGGGACATGTTTACAATTAAATCTCAAACTAAAGTGCGGTAAATAACAAATATGAAATGACTTAATCTTAGCGGTACAGAGCAGCGAGGCGGCGCGAGCGATAACCGTAGGTAGGTAGGTACTTATGACTGCCAGTGCAAGCTTGAACTAACGCGCATAGCAACAAGGTCGTACCTACGCGATGGTCGCTGTCTAGGTTCAACTATTATTTCAGAGATTAAGTATTGCGTAATATCTATTCAAATTAAAATACTTTCGTATGAATTGGGATGAGATGCGAGCGAGGTAGGTACAGCCACGTGTCCACCCACGCAGGTACTAGGCAAATACGACGCGAGCCGAGAACAACGTAATTGAAAAAAACAAAACAAAGCCAAATGCGTTAGGTATTACACTGTGCCTATGCACTAGGGTGTCTGAGTATACCTAAGATCTAAGCCTAAATGTCTGGATGCGGGGTTTTCTACTAAAATAACCAGGCACTTAGGTGCGATGCGAAAATTGCGAACTACGATTAAGTGTTGATATGATACCTAACCTATTTATGTATTAGGTAGGTACAATGCGAGCCAGCGGCGAACGGACAACAAATTCTAAGCCTAAATGTCTGGATGCGGGGTTTTCTACTAAAATAACCAGGCACTTAGGTGCGGTGCGCTCATTCCCATTAGAATAATAACAAAATACGAACTACGGCTAAGAATCCGGCTCGATCCGGACCAAAAATGGTGGCGCATGGCCGAGTGCGGTAATGGACTGTATTGCGGGAAGTAGCTAACTGTTCCATTGACGCTTTACACACAAAAGACAGGTGGTCGGGTTGCCGCGGGAGTGATCCAAGCAATGAATGCAACCCGAGAAATTAGGAGAGGATGCACTAACCTTCACGACACACGTGTTTTCATCGCAGCCGGTACACGGATCTTCTCTTCCTTGCTCAGGAGCTGCCGTCAGCATCACTAGATCGCTTGAGGAACACACGAGAGGCACAATCCGATCGGTAAAGGTCTATGAAGCGGTAAAATGTAACAAATATTAATCATTTTTGAGAGACGCGAGCGCGGTCCGTCATCACGCTGGCTAGTTCAAAGCGAGACTGAGTGTCTATATTTCACAAATGGCGGACGGAAGCCATATCTATGATTAGTGCGGGAGAGGAGACGGGTATAAAAGGAGTGTGTTTCCGTGTCAAAAATACAGTTTCCACTTCGGCGCAACCATTTATGATATCATATATATCCACCTGAGTGGATGTTGGTTATAACAACCAAATACAGACAAGCGTTTTTGACGATTTCTGTCGTTTCTAGTACCCAAACCTTAAATGGTCTTCCCCATATGAAATGGGATCGATTAGCACCAAAAAATATTTTTAGACTTTAGCATTTTTCTTGCCGACTTTGCTTCACCGTAACCGACGGTTTTACTAAAATCTGCCAATGTAGTTCAGCATATGTTAAAAAAGTTAGGGATTTCCCTTACTGCCCCGTTTCAAGAATACAGCTTGTATAGCTATTTATTTTTATTATAATACTAGCTGACCTGATGAACATCATACCGCCATTTTTTTGCCAAACCCGTGGCCCCATCCAAGTACAAATCCCGTTCGCGCTACACTTCTCTTTTTTATTTTTACTTTACTTTTTTATATTATGCAAACCTTGTCTTGATAATAAAGAACATAGCACACGGCCCACCTGATGAAAAGTAATTACCGTGGCCTATAAATGTGTGCAACACCAGAGGAGTCACACTCGCGCTGGCGACCCTGTAAGCACAGAGTTTCTGTGCCGTTAGTGTGGAAGACAAAGCAGGGCAAGTCTTTAGTCTTCCCACTGACAGCACAAACTCTCCATCGAGCTCTGGCTACCCTACTCACCGCTGGGCACACACCATGAAGTTATTATGGCCGCGGTATTCTGTAGAGCGGAGGTACTTCCCCAGTCGGACTGCTCAATTGGACGGAAATATCGCCGTGTCCTACCGCCTACCAAAGGACAACCCCAACTCTCATACAATCTTGGGCCTACACGTACAGGGTTCAAAATTAGCCAATATTTAGACCATCTAAGGACATTTTGTTTGCCTAATTTTCACGACGATTCACAATGGCCAAGTTGGTTAAATCGAGCATTGTTCATAGGTTTATTTAGGTTATGTTGTAATTAATAATGCGGCTAAACAGTGTCTTTATGTTGTGTGATATACCTATACAAGTTCGAGTGTCGCCCTACCCTCACTTACTTCAGACGGAAACATCTGAGTGACATTCTTTGGCTACCACTTTCCACAAGGCTGTATACTTGTTTGCTGTAGTAATATAGAATTAATTATATAAGTAGGTAATAAAATAAAACAACATTATTTTAAAGGTGTAAATATTGAAAAAAATAATTTAACTTATCTCTATCCCGGGTATCTTTCTATTTGGCTTTTGCAGTGCTTACATGAGGACATGGGTCATTCCTCCACTTTTTAATCATCATCATAGTTTATTAAAATATTGTCAAGAAACTGTGCAGGAGGTGTTATATTGTCCTGGAACCGTGCCCAACCAAGATACCATATTACACTCATTATGTGGGTACAGCATCCGACTGTTCTCTTACCTACTATACAGTTACAGCAATGCTGTAATATAGCATTCCTCCCGCTCAAAGAACTGTCAACTAATATATATACGTAACAACAACAACAACAAATGTAGAAAATAACGGTGTACGGTAATCAAGCAAGGTCAATAAGTTCGAAAATCATAAACAATTCACAGTAAAAGCAGCAAAACATAACGATCTCAGAGAGCCGTAGGAAAGCTATGTTGTAGAATTGTTGACATTTACAATGACAGGAGTGAAAATGACATTATGACGTTTGACGTTACAGATAATTATGAATTCTATAAAATCGATTATTTACATACAATCGATATTTTGACTTCCATTATGAAGGAGTTGAAAGTTCCAAGTTCAAAATTATTTATTTGCATGAATATGGTACAAATCAAGGAGACAGGTGTCTTTCTGATTAGTTTACTGAATAACGAAAATAAAGATGTTACATAGATATTTTGAAATCATTTCTAATATAAAGCCAAGAATTGACAAATGAAATGAATAGTTATTATCTATTTGTTTTCGTAATCCAATCGATAAAGTAAGCATAATCATAGCGCGTTTACGAAGTTGGGATAAGTAGGACAGACAACGTTTACAAAGCTTGCTGATTAATGAAAATCACATTTTAAAACTTTTGTCGCACTTGGCCATTGCTGATATTAATGAGGTCTAAACAAAATTATAACACAAAATAGAAGAATTTTTTGAGGTAAGTTTGATGTCTGTACACTCAGGCCCAAAATGGGGTATCTCCTTTGTTTTAGTTTAATATTTTTAGTAACGATATCCTTTTGATACCTAAATCCCAAAATGTCAAGTGATTTAAAATGACAAATTCCCTTAAATACTGGTCTACGAAATTCGGGGAGCGCATAACGGCCTACTCGCTACGTTCGCTGTCGCGGCGTATAGTATGTCAATATTTTCGGATCAGGACTAGCGTCGATATGGCTATTTTACAATATAAAGTACACACTATGGCCGCGTTTTGACTTTGTACATGTTCCAGTTAATACGTAAAAAAACCCGTAGTAAATATCCCGGGGCGCGTTACACTATTAATGTGAAAAACCATGTCAGCCTCAAGACATTCTTTATACATTCTTAAAGTAAACTATTGATAGGTACTCAATACTTACCAATAGTTTGTATAAATTCGGTGGAAGTTGATGCTTCTGTCTCGCCAAAACCCATTTGAGTTATTGGTGGTAATGCTGGAAAAATTGAAATTACAATTAGTACATATCATATTGGACATAATATACAAGTAACATTATGATTTACAAGTACGTTGTCAGTCACGTAGGAACGTTTAACATTGCTGAAGTAAACAGTTTGCATAAATGCCGTGGCCTCTGCACATTTTTCATTTGAGTTATAAATCCCCGAAAGGGCTGCAGAGGTGTATTATTTTCGGTCCCAAGTAATAGGAAGCGAGGACACTTTTTAAGTTTAATATCGGATGGAGAACACTCCTATCCCTTATTTTTTTTATACCACTTAGGTGGTAGACGAGCACACGGCCCACCTGATGGAAAGTGGTTCCTGACGGTCTATGGACGTGTGCAATACCAGACGAGTCACAATCGCGCTGCCGACCCTTTAAGCATAATGTTTCTGTGCCGTCGAGTCAGTGTAAAAGACAAAGTAGTACAAGACTTTGGTCTGCCCACTGTCAGCACAAATACTCTCCAGTGAGCTCTGGCTAGATTAAGGTAGGGCGAGTTATTTACATGTTTAAAGGTATATTCCACTAATCTAATGCCGAGGTTATTATAGCTGGTATTCTGTAGGGCGGAAGTACTTCTCCAGTCGGACTGCTTAATTGGACGGAAATTCCGTGTCCTGCCTCCTAATGTTCTTTAGTTGCCTTCTACGAAATTCTCAGGAAGAGATGGAGTGGCCCTATTCTAATCCACCAGAAACGAACTCGGCATGGTCCGGGAACCAACAAACTGGGTTATATACTGGGTTACTTTAATTGAAACCCAGTATACAATATTAATTTATTTCTTTGTACTATACTGCTGTTACAAGAGCTTTGACATACCTGCGTTGGCATTTTCTTTCGTCGATGCAAAGGAAACTCAGAAAACAACTCGTCTTGTATAGGTGGGGGCTCCATATTGAGTGTTGGGATGGCATTATCTAGTAATAATCGTTTCCGAGTTTTTCTAAAACACCATGACAAAAAGTGGGATTCACAAATAAAGCGATTATTTTGAATCATTTCAATAGATAGTGGTACAAGCACGACATCTGAAATCAACATAATTTATTGCATATTACAAAAACACTATTTATTATGTAATAACGTCCTCTGGGTAATAACGTCTGTAAGCGATTATCAAATTATAACTATTTCAAAATTATATTTTAGTCACATATTTGAGTAAGGATGCACAATGTCTTCACCTCTGGTAGTATGGGGTGATCCGAAATAATAGTTAGATTATAAGGTGACTGTTTTAAAATACATGTGTGTATGTGTGTCTGTGTGTGTGTGTGTGTGAGTGTGCGTCTATGTGTGTGTGACTGTGTGTGTCTGCGCGTGTGTGTATGTGTCTGTGTGTGCGTCTGTGTGTGTGCGTGTGTGTGTACGTGTCTGTGTATGTGTGTGATGTCTGTCAGTGTGTGTATGTGGGAGTGTAAGTGTGTCGGCGTGTGTGCGTGTCTGTGCGGCGCGTGTGCGCATGTCTGTGCGGCGCGTGTGCGCGTGTCTGTGCGGTGCAAGTGCGCGTGTATGTGCGATGGGCGTGCGCATGCGGGTGCGTATGCACGTGTGGATATGTGCGTGTATGCGTATGTATGTTCGTGTGTGCATGCTAATTTACTTAGCAAAAAATAACCTTTACGATGAAGCCTTCCAATCTGTATCATAAAACTACAGACCGTTTTTTTTCTAATGTTCTGCTTTCATTTCCCTGTTCAACTTCACGTTCAATTATTAAAAATGTATGAATGCATAATATTTTGTATCACAACATATTCCATCTTGCTTTTTCACTAATAAAAATACAATTTCAAAACATACATTATTATTATGCATTAACATGATAATGCATAACTGATTTATGGATAAATTACGAAACCTAAATTAATTTTTCTAAGCATTTCAATTTATGTAAATCCAAATGATTACGCTCATAGAAGGATGTAGTTGTCACTTGATTATCAAATGGAGAATCTAGTATCCAAACTATGTTGACACAATCGAGTATGGAGTATAATTAACTAAATAAATAGTAATTATTTTTATATGTAGGTATTTATAATTATTTTTTATATTTTGACTTTTGATTTCATGGTCTTATGGCACTTTTGACCGTAACTTTATCTTAAATATTTATTTTAACCGGGATATTCATTCATTTACCAGAGCAATACAATGATTTGAAAGATATCGCTCAAATATCTTAATTACCAACTCATAATATTCAATAAAACACTAGTCGTCTATTTGTTTGATAGTACCTACCTCGATTGATACAATGTGTGATCAAGAATTTATTATTAATTTGCAAGATTGCAATAAGAATGATCATTCGGAGTAGGAGGATAGTGATATCATGATACCTAAACAGGTTGAGTTAGTAATACATATATAAATATTTATGGTTTTATTATTTTCAAAACTGTATGGAGCTAATAATCCATAAATAGATTGATTTAATCAATAGTGTCCCATCACTTGTTCTTACTCGGTAACAACTGTCACACGAATCATCCTATAATGAACGGCTGTACAAAAAAATTGAGTTGTAAATAAATTGTTTTTGTTAGCCCTTTAACTTTAATATACCTATAGCCTTATAGGTATATTAAAGTTAAAGGGCTAACAAAAACAATTTATTTACAACTCAATTTTTTAACAATAATTGATTCTTATTTCATAATTTGTTACATGTAGGTATGTTCAGAACCTGCTTTACTTTATAATTATGTTTTGATTTTATAAATCTTTTGCCAAATATATCAATTATTGCCACAGACCATGATACTGCAAGGCCCAACATTAGGTTACTTGTGATAATGCTTGGCAATGTCACTTTTGTGTACATTTTTAATCAATTTTATGAGTCAATCATCAAAACCAAACTATTTATATTAAATATAGACTTCGTTTATTTGATAGTTCAAAGTATACCTAAAATCCTGTTTTATATTGTAAAGGGACTACGTTTTGGTAAGAGATCGACTATTTTGGGGACAATTCCTATTATTCTAAGGAATTTAACCATTTTACTTAGGTAATTGAATACAGCTTAATTCTACTACATATAGGTACATTATAGATAAATGAAGTTTGTTTGAAGCGTTTTTTTAACGGTTCACTCAATTATATGCGCTGTATACAATAGAGCTGGTGAATATAATAAAAACGTGTAAACATCGGTTACCAATACAAACCTGTTAGAGCAGATCACAGGTAGGACACAAATTAACACTTATATCTCACAAAATAAACAGCAACTACTGCACTATCCAGCACTACGGAGGAGCAGTTACTCAATTCAACGTAAGTAGTAGACGAAACGTACAAATGGATGTTAAAATCAGAATATTTTCACCAGCATAAAAGTTACCAAATGAAAAGTACTTGACAGCACAGCCATATTGTTTTGTTTGACAATATTGACATTGCATTGCAAACTCGCCAGATGATTCTGATTGGCTAATTTGCTGGAGGAAATTGTTGTAACCAATCAAAATCGGAATTCGGCGGATTGTAATAAATGAACCAATCAGTATAAACGTAAAATATGTCTGTAAGCAAAATAGTGTAGTGAAAATGTAAAACTATCTCACTATTAACACTTAGTATGCCAATGCAACCAACTTTCCGAAAAAGTGTTTCTGACATACAATTTCTTATGTTGGTATACCGGTAGCGTCGTTGGAATGACACTATTGACAGAAAATCTGTTTGTAGGGAAGTGACCAGTGCCTGGTGTCTGCAAAGAGTATATAAGAGTAAGAGGGTGCAATTCAAACAAAAAAACCGAGCTCAGCTGGGCTATTTTTTTTTTCCATGTCAGGACGCCGGCGAAGCTATACGCCTTTTTAGCCGTCTCTAGCTAAATAGGCTTAAAGAGCTGCATAGTTCCTTAATAATCGATTAATTCCGATTTCAAACAATCGGTTTCATAAAATTGGAATCGATTGTTCGCTGGAAATATTTAGGAAACTGAAATAAAATTTCTGAACGAAAATATTTAGGAAAGCGAAATAAAATTCCTGAACGAATATTCATAATTTCTTTATTAGGGCTACACCTATATAATATAATAATATATGCTATTCACGTTATTACATATTCTAAGAATAGTCATAGTTACAAGGCACTTTTAGTTTCTTTAACGTGAAAAATGTAATTTATTTGCTGTAAAAATACAATTATATGCTCTATTCACAACAGCTGATGATTTAATAATGTGTAATAACCGGTTCTTTGAGAACAAAATAGAGTCAATATCTCAAAAACTAAATAAGAGTCAATGTATCGCCATGAACAGTCTATTTCTCACAAAACAGAATAAACTAGCAGTATTCAACGCTACAGAGAAGTAGTCACTCAATTCAACGTAAGCAGTAGATATTTAAAACAGAAATCATCAATTTTAACAACATTTTCACCAACACGAAAACAGTAGAGAACCGGTAAAAATTCATAAATTGACAAGTAATTCAAAACAAATATACAAATATGGCGTCTAGGAGCTAAATGACAGCGTTACAAACTCGCCAATCGCCACTCGGCGTCCAGAAAAATGAACCAATCAGCAGAAATGTCAAATACGTCAATTAACCAATCAGAGGAAAGGAAGTTTGCCTATTGAAAGAAATCGATTTTTTTCTTTAGGCAAGTATACTTTTTCTGTAACCAATCAGAGAAAACTACTACTTTCCTCTGATCGGTTACAGAAAAAAAGCTGATTGGTTGTAATTTCAGGACGCCAAGTTCTGAGTCCAAGTAGGGAAGTGTCCCATGCCTGGGTGTCTGTGACATTTGTCAATGACAGGTGTGACGGATGTCATTGTCATTGATGTTGAGTGTGGACGATTGTCTTTGGCTGCGTTCCATTTCCTCCTTTACTTATATTATTTTAACTTCCAAATCGTGCTTTCCTTTTACTTATCGCTATTAAAATCTACCTCCAAAGACAGTTTTAATGCCTGGACCCATAGATTTTTTTTTCTCTTTATTCTGGTTCTTTATTTTTGTTTTACTTTTGCATTACTTCGTTTTTTTTTATTTATGTTTTCGCTTTATCCACAAACCGGCAGATGGAACTTAAACGTTTAATTTTTGCACTAACAAATTAGACTACTGTTCCTTTTATATAATTGCCATTTTTCCAAAATTATAATATAATTAAAAAGTTTCATTTAAATCTATTTATCCCTTTCAGAACCCTCTAATACAATTGTGCGGTTTATAAGATTCAATTTTTCTCGCAAACTAATCGTAGTATCTGAACGGGCTCGACATCACACGATTGCGCGGGTACGTAAGTTTGACCTTCAACACAAATTTTGTGCATCGATCATTCGACGGACAGGTTGCGACCAGTCAAGTGAGGTGTTCGTCCGCGCTCCCGCCATTAAAGACTGTAAGTACTAAAAAGTTAATATTTTTAAGTTTTTATGTTATTTATTGTTGTGATCACGTAACTTTATTAGTTTTTCTATGTGTTTTGATATATTATTCAATTGAAATCGATTTAGAAGTTGATGTACTTTGTCAATGAACTTTTTCAACACAATTGTTTCAACCCGGGCCCTATGACTAGAAATATCGATTGTATGGGTGCATTTGTTAATGTATTGTTTGTCTATTTTACAGGATAAATTTTACAAAATGTTACATATTTTATTAGACCAAGATATAGACGAGCTCCTTAACGGTTCTGGAATGAAGGTAGCGATGATGAGGACTATGTAGACGGACCTGGAGCAGCCAATTTTTGTGATTCTTTATCATCGGAAAGCGACTCGGAAGACGATGTGCCGCTTGCAAATTTACGTTGGAGGAAAAGAAAATTTGATGGCAGGAGTGTGCCTGAAGAGTCACCACCAGATATTGCACCAGTCAGGAGTCCTGCGGAATATTTTGAGCAATACTTTACGCCAGATTTGAAAAATTTGCTCTATTTACAAACCAGTACCTACTCCATAACGAGCAATGGAGGTAAGCAATTACAACCTATCTGTACTCATGGGAAAATGAAGACCTTTTTCGGTATCCATGGCATGATAAGATGCTTCCACTTTCCAAGGTTGAAATATGAAAGGTTGAAAATCATAACATGAAACCAGCGATACAGATTTGACCCTGTAGCCAGCGCAATGGCTAGAGATAGATTCTTTCTACTCAGAGTAAACATTCATATCACAGATGTTCATGGGGTAAATGAGAGGGAAGAGCAGGCAAAAAACAGATTATGGCGCATACAGCCCTTGATTGACGCCGTTCGAGGTCGTTGCTTAGAGCTACCGCGTAATGCCGGCAATTATTCGATAGATGAGCAAATGAGGAATTGGAGGACGCTGTGCTGGACTGAAGGTTGTAGTAAAGAACAAACCTCGTCCTGAAGGTCTTAAGAACTATGTTGTTACTACCTCGAAGGGAAAGGTACTGGACTTTGAGATATATTAAGGACAAACAACGAATCTGCCTGATGTTGAGAAATTTGGAATGTAACCTTCAGTTATTTTGCGATTAGCAACAACCTTACCAGAAAACAGTTATCTCTACTTTGATAGGTACTTACTTACCTCAAATGCAAGAACTCCATAAAAAAAATAAAGAAGGAACTGGCACATTAATGGCCAATCGTTACAAAATGTGATGTTTGTCTCTGCCTGACCAAAGACCGAAACTGTTTTTACGCTTTTCATCAATCCTAAGACCGGTGATAATTTTAATATTTTAGACTCATTAAAAAAGTAACTTTGAGACTGATTAGAAGTACAAATCTATTCAAGATTTATTTGATTTGTTTAATAATTATGTTGATTTTGCATGTTTGAGAATATATAAATTAATAAAGAAGAATTCTGCTACGAATTTAGTTTGTTTTAATTCTTTATCTAATAAATTATTGGAATAATTAATAATTATAATTGCATGACACACAATTGTATCATGTCACATGTGGCCCGACATGATACAATTGTGCATGTACACAATTGTAGCTTTAGAATGAAGGGCCCACAGTAATACAATTGTGCGTGTACGAATTTTCCAAGATGGCGGCCGGAAAATGGAAAACTAAGCCCATTTTCGTCATCTACACACATTTTTACCGTGGGTATGACTTTTCAAACTTTCAGATTCGTGGCAGTTTAAGTGCCGGTCTGAAAGGGTTATATTGTTTAATTGTACGTATATATATACTTACATCTATATATTATATTTCATATAAACCATCATAGGATATTATACACTTTTAAGTTTACATAAAAGTAATATTTTTGGGGTTTGGGAATGTCTTTTGCAGACTATAGCAGTGACTCTGTTAGTGGTAATGCTAGCCACCAGAGGAAGCCTTCACTTGCTGAATCTCTCTTATCTCAATTCTCCGATGTTCCCAATAACTTTAACGTTCTTCATATAAATGCACAAAGCATTCCGGCTCATTTCCCTGATATGCTGGCAAGCTTTGACTGTACGCATATACATGCAATTCTTGTTTCGGAATCATGGCTAAAGCCATGTTTACCCACTTTACAATATACCTTACCAGGATTCAACCACATCAGAAACGATCGTGTGGAGCGGCGGGCGGGTAGTGTAGCAATCTATCTGCGTGCGCACATGCTTACACAATTCTGAGCATGTCGCCACAGCCACCGCACGCTGGTGATCATATCTTTCTGGAGGTTGAACTTCTGCACTCTAAACTTCTACCTACTTGGCGTTTTCTATTGTCCTTCTTCCAATATAAACTACTTTTCTTCATTTGAACTTCTCCTTGATACATTTGTACCGACGTATGGTCAAAGTATAATCATGGGCGACTTTAACACTTGCCTTATCAAGAACGACTCTCGTTCATCAATTCTTCAATCTATTATCCAATCTTGCAATCTGTCAATTCTTCCTACCGATACAGCTCATCATGCTCCTCACCTTGCTCCTTCTCTGCTCGACCTGATCATCGTTTCCTCTCTTCAGCATGTAGCAAAGCATGGTAAATATACTGCTGATCAGTTGTCCTACCATAACTTGCTATTTTAATCTTATCACCTTCGTCCACCTAAACTTAAATCTAAATTTCTTCTACAACGCGACTTTATGAACCTGGAAAACTTGCGCAGGGATGCCGATGTCTTGGACTGGAGTCTACTTTATAACTCTAGATGTGTTGATGAGCAAGTTGGAATTTTTACTACAAATATTATTAAGTGAAACATCTTCCAGCGCCTTGGCTAACAAGTGAAATCAAAATACTTATAAATAAAAAAGCGACAGCCAAGTCGAAATATAAAAGGCGTCCTTCCGAAGTGAAGGTTGACGGAGGTAGGACACGGCGGTATTTCCGCCCGATTGAGCAGTCCGACTGGGGTAGTACCTCCGCCCTACAGAATACCGCGGCTATAATAACTTCGTGTTGTGTTCCCAGCGGTGAGTAGGGTAGCCGGAGCTCACTGGAGAATTTGTGCTGTCAGTGGGAAGACTTAAGGCTTGTCCTGCTTTGTCTTCTACTGACGGCACAGAAACTCTGTACTTACAGGGTTGGCAGCGCGACTGTGACACCTCCGGTGTTACAGACGTCCATAGGTCACGGTAACCACTTTCCATCAGGTGGGCCGTGTGCTTGTCTGCTAAGTGGTATTAAAAAAAAAAAAGTGAACCGGGAAAACTATGTTGCTATTAGAATTCACTGCAATCGGGTTTGTAGGAATACGCAACGCCGTTATATTCATAACTCAGTAGAAAACGAGGATCCAGCAAAAGTCTAGAAATTTCTAAGGACATTGGGAGTTGGCAAATCTCGTCAAGACTCGATCCCTAACAACGTAAACTTTGATTCACTTAATGAACGTTTCTCCTCTTCGTCAAAATTTTGATAAAATGGCAAAACAAAATACATTACAGCGTCTTTCATCTGTCTCAACTCCCAACTGCTCTCCTTACTTATTTAGTCAATTCTCGGCTTGTGATGTTAGGAGGAGCATAATGTCAATCACGTCTAATGCTGTGGGTACGGACTGTATCAGCCGTAATATGATCCACCCTATCATTGATGAAATCCTTCCTGTCATCTGTCATATCCTGAATTTCTCAATAACTAACAACGTGTTTCCAAAAACGTGGAAAGAGGCTCAGATAATTCCTATTCCTAAAAAGAAAAATCCTTCCTCTTTTTCCGATTATCGCCCTATTTCTATCTTACCCTTACTTTCTAAAGTCCTTGAACGTCTCATTAACACTCAACTTTCTAATTTCCTCTCAAAAAACGCACTACTGAATCCTCTACAGTCTGGATTTCGTCCTGGTCACAGTACTACTACTACTTTGGTTCATATTACGGAAGATATCAGATCAGGTATGGAAAGCGGTGAGCTGACAGTACTAACTTTGTTGGACTTCAGTAACGCATTTAATACCGTAGATTTCGACGTGTTACTTGGCATATTGAGCACTCTTAACATATCTCCAACGGTGATTGACTGGTTTCGTCACCTGTTTGGTCGCCGGCAGCGTGTATGTGTCAAAGAATCCATCTCCTCTTGGTGTACAACAACCGCTGGTGTACCACAGGGCGGCGTTTTATCTCCCCTACTTTTTGCAGTTTTTATAAACTCTATCACCGACGAACTATCTTCTTCCTACCACCTGTATGCTGATGATCTGCAGATATACTCTCGGGCTTTAAAATTTTCTACCTACTGCCACTAAGACTGCGCTTGTACAATCTCTCATTTTTCCTATTCTCGACTATGTTGATGCCAGCTATCTAGATCTCACTGAAGACCAACTTAACAAGCTTGAGAGACTCCAAAAGCTTTGTATACGATTCGTATTTGGATTACGTAAATATGATCATGTTTCAGAATTTCAAAAAAAGCTCAAGTGGTTACCTATACGCCTTCGCCGGAATGCGCATATTCTCTCCTTACTATACAACATTTTATTTAACCAACTAACTCCTTCGTACCTGAAACAGCGATTTCAGTTCTTGCACGACACTCACTCAAAGGTTTTGAGATCATCGGAGAATCTAAGGTTGAAAATACCGAGCCATTCCACCAACATTGCTGACAAATCCTTTTCGGTTCAGGCGGCTCGGTTGTGGAATGCTTTGCCAGTGACTGTAAGGCGAGCTCAGTCCTTGCCTGTGTTCAAAAGACTCGTCAAGGAATACTACCTGTCTCTATGAAAGAGTGGCATAATAAGGTAGTATGAAGTATAATTATGTTTCTGTTAATGTATTGTGACTTTTTCTAAGATATATATATATAGTGTGTATGCTTATATATGTATAATTATATTTACCTATGGCTATTGTGTTTTCTTTTTCATTATTATTATTTTATTTTCTTTATATATTATCTATGTTCACCTAACTGCCCTAAAATATTCTTCTCCTATTTTCTTATCTCCATCCTATGGTTGCCTGTAAGAAATTGCCGCAGAGCGATAAGGCCGCCATCTGTACGTGCCACGGAACTTGTATCACATATTCTGGTGTAATGTGTAATTGGTGTACAATAAAGACGTCATTATTATTATTATTATTATATTTCATTACATAGATCAGTTGTTATAGATACATGTTCCATAGTTAGGCGATTCCTCACATCCACTACACAAACACCCACCACAATTCAAAATGAACCGACTCACTTGGCTTAAGGCTGTGATAGGTTCACACATACCAGCCGAAAAAGCTGAGAAGTTTAAAATAATAATAGTAGTAAATACTTTTCATATTCATTCATGATTGTGCTTGTAGAGTGTTCGACAAGTAAGTCAAAGCTTGCAAGTTGAATTGCCATGTTTGTTTTTGATGTTAAATTGAAACTCAATTTTGAACAGACATACATACATATGGACAATGGAGCTTGCCCTATCCTTATATTTGCCGGGATTTCTAAAATCCTCTATTCACAACATATGGTTTCAGGAATAGTGAGTAGTCAACTCCATTGGCTTCTATTTCCTGCTTGATTGTTGGTATATCCAAAGGTGTTCTTATAAACTACTGGCTACTGGGGGAGGCCTTTGTGTCGCAGGGGCAGATTGAGTGAGAGGACAGCTGTGCAACACCTCCTATCTCAACAATTTTATTTACTAGTATGTAGTACTCTTATTCAATCAATAAAAGACTAGAATTTGAATTTGAGTAAGGCACTCAAATTCAGGCACTCTTGTAGGAGAGTAGGGTTGCTGGTGCTGTGTCGTCAGCACACGTTGCGACAGTTAGTCCTGGGGTTTGTGGCAACTCATACATCAAGTCCAAGTTCCAATTTTGAACAGATTGTTACTATACTTTGTAAAATGTAGCTTGGGTCCTATGACATTTGAACATTTTCAGGACGACTTTACATTGTAACGGCGTCTCTCTTTGATCATTTATTTCTAGATTTTTATTTTTCGTAGTTACCACCATAGCTCACAAATAAAATTTATCATACAATAATATAACACAATAACAACATAATAATTTGGAAAAACAAGCATCAATAAATAAAATAAATGCGCTACAAAAAATATCTTGCCGTTCTATCAAGGTTCCGTCCGTCGGCAGAAATTACTAGAGATGGGACACAATCGATCGACTGGGTCGACTCAGTCGACTGTATGAGGCATAATCGATACACATTATATAACTGTTGTGAATTTATAAAATTATGTAAAGTTAATAGATTTACGTTAGGTATCCTTAATGAATGTAAATATTATGTAGTTCGTTATTGTTTATTGGCTTTTAAGTCAGTTAAAACGGTTGAATACCACGAAGAAATTAATTATGAAAAATTCAAAGAGTAGATCATGACGTTATTAGCCAATTTAAATAAGCCCCATGTTACTGTTATGGACAACGCCTCATACCATTCCGTGCAAATGGATAAACCGCCAACCAAAGTTAACCGAAAGAGCGAAATTTTGGAATGGCTCCAAAATCAAGGTGTTGAGGCTGATGTCTCAATGTTGAAGGTGGAGCTACTAAGGCTCGTTAACTTAAATAAGCCACCCGGCGGTCCAAAATATATATTCGACGAGCTGGCAAAATCCTTTGGCCACACTGTTCTCCGTCTCCCTCCAAATCATTGCCAATACAACAGTATAGAAATGATATGGGCTCAAATTAAAGGTTCGTATTTTTTAATTATTTTTAGTTTTTTTTAATAAAATCCTGTCATATGATACATTTTATAAATTTGAAAAGTGTTTGTTTGTAATTTTTTTTTCGTTGCAATGTAGCAACAAAGGCTGGAAGGACCATAGCCTACTTTTCATCTAAAAAAAAAAATGCAGACTGAGTGCCAGGGTAAAGCTAATTACAAAAAATATGTTACCTATTTAAAGTTCAGTAACAAAGACCCATGTAATACATATTTTACTATTAATATAATAATGAATATTTAATTGTTTTTAGGCTACGTGGCACGCAACAATACCACTCCGCCGTTTACTGCAAATAAAATGATGGGGTTATTAAAAGAAGCTTGCACCAAAGTAACACCGGAGAACTGGAAAAGTGTTGTGGAAAGGACCAAACATCTCATTATTGAAGACTGGGAACGTGACGTTCGTTTTGACAACCTTAGAGAAAATGAAATTATTATAAATCTCCAAGACTGTTCCAGCGAGTCGGATATAGAAGACGACGACGATGATGATGATGATTTAGGATGTACTCCATTGTCTGATTCAGATTAAATAAATAGCTTTTGATAATATACATACATGCATTGTCATTGTACCTATACTTAGACTATTATCTCGACTTAGACTATTACACTTTCACATCACTAGTGATGTCGCTTCCAGCGATAAGGCCGCCCATTGTACATTAAACTGTATGCATGCTCACTACAAATGTTACTGTAATCTATTGGTGTACAATAAAGAATTATCTATCTATCTATCTATCTATCTATCTATGTCTTGTCAACATCTGTCATAGGACCCAAGCTACATTTTACAAAGTATAAAAACATTGGTCTGCTGTTAGTGAAAGTGTGTGCTAATGTGGTGTTGTCTTCACAGCAAGTCAAGCTAGAAGTTATGTCTAATGTACGCCTGAGCATGGAGGAAGTGATGCAGAAGGCTGCAGTTGGATCAGACAGTGTTGACGTGAAACAAGAAGATGCTGAAGGTAATAAGGCCGCCATTTGATACACAAATATACAAATATAGATTACTACATTCATGTGGTTTCTTATTCAGGTGCTCCTGTATCTAAAAAACCTCGACCAACTACGCAAATGAACTATGAAGATACGCCAGCTAACAACCTAACGAGAAGTGACCAAGCAAAGGACAACATTGAAGAACCAAAAGACGAAAATAATAGCGTTGTAGAACAGAAACCAGTTAAGAATAATACGATAGTGGAAACACGCGACGAAATAGATATCAGATTAAGTAACAATAAACAAAATGTTAGCACATCCGATCACAGTGACGCTCACAAAGGAATGTCTAAAAACAAAATCAGTGCAGACCAAAGTGTTAATAGGAGCTCAAGCAACAAACTTAAACAGTTGATATGTGACAGTTGTCAGAAATGTTTTAGATGTAAATATGCATTAATAATACATATGCGCACACACACTGGCGTGAAGCCTTATGAGTGTAAGGTGTGTAAGAAATATTTCCATCGAAAAAGTATTTTAGTTCAGCACACTCGCACACACACTGGCGAGAAGCCTTATGAGTGTAAGGTGTGTAAGAAATGTTTCAATCGGAATGACATTTTAAATATTCATATGCGCACACACACTGGCGAGAAGCCTTATGAGTGTAAGGTGTGTAAGAAATGTTTCAATGGAAAGAGTGATTTAAATAAGCACACTCGCACACACACTGGAGAGAAGCCTTATCAGTGCAATGTATGTAAGAAATGTTTCAAAGTAAAGAGTCATTTAGATACGCACACTCGCACACACACTGGCGTGAAGCCTTATCAGTGTAAGGTCTGTAAGAAATATTTCAGTCAAAAAAGTATTTTAGTTCAGCACACTCGCACACACAATGGAGAGAAGCCTTATGAGTGTAAGGTGTGTAAGAAATATTTCAATCAAAAAAGTACTTTAGTTCAGCACACTCGCACACACACTGGCGAGAAGCCTTATGAGTGTAAGGTGTGTAAGAAATATTTCAATCAAAAAAGTAATTTAGTTAAGCACACTCGCACACACACTGGCGAGAAGCCTTATGAGTGTAAGGTGTGTAAGAAATATTTCAATCAAAAAAGTAATTTAGTTAAGCACACTCGCACACACACTGGCGAGAAGCCTTATGAGTGTAATGTCAAGTCAGTCAGTTAGTGTGTAAGAAATGTTTTAGTGATAAGAGCAAGTTAGTAAGACATATTCGTTTAAACACTCACTGAAAACACAGTCGCTTACTTGTTAGGGCACCCTGCGCGTACTTTAGGTGTACTAGACTTAAGTGTGGCGTGAAATGTGTCCGAAATAACATTAATTCTAATATCCGTTCTGCGCCAATATAACATTACTGTTGTTGTGGTAGAGCGTGCGACTGCTAAGTCAAAGGTCGTGGATTCGATTCCCTCTCAGTGCAAACATTTGAATATTGTTGAGTCGCCGGATGTTGCTATGCATGTAAATAAGTGCGTGTGCTTTTGTGGTTGTATAATTATACTAGCATTCCACCCGCGGTGCCGCCCGCGCGGACGTCGGTATTTTTAATACCACTTAGGTGGCAGACAAGCACACGGCCTACCTGATGGGGAGAGGTTACCGTGGCCTATGGACGTATTCAACACCAGGAGTGTTACACTCGCGCTGCCGACCCTGAAAAAACCTTCTAATGCCCCTCTTGAAGAACCCCATATTGTAGGTGCTTGGGAAAACCACAGCGTAGTATTAAGTTTCTTTCATACCGCACAGTGGTCTCATTGTGTGAGGATGAACTCCCTGCCTACGGCGAGCAGTGCGATGATAGAAGTAAGTAAGTAAGTAAGTAAATTCATTTATTGCACGAGACATGGTCAGGTATATAGATGTTAACATATAATAATGTACAGCATGTCTCACAGAAATTTCCGCATGCAACATTGTTTATCTAATCAAACTGTAAAATGAAAAATTAATGCAAACATGTCAAGGTCAAAATGAGTCTAAAATCAAAAATGAAAATTACATATTATGCCAAGGATATTAAATAAACATGAGAATTACAAGCAAGCATGTCAAAGTTAAAATGAGTCTAAATCAAAATGTCAAATTTACATATTGAGACCAAGATTTCAAAGGAACTTGAAAATTAAAGTAAACATGTCTAAAGTTAAAATAGTAAGCTCGAAATGTCAAAATTACAAAATATGTCATAAATGTTAGGAACAGTCAACAAGATTAAATTATCATAGCAAGCAATAGTACAATCCTTATAAACTTAATATTTAAGTCAAGCAAATTATCAATTACATGTGAAACAATGCTCCCCAATCAATGCGCACCGAAACGGCAAGTACTGCTCTTCAGGAAATCTGAAGTGTCGTAGAAGCTTTGCTTAATTAACCACTCTCGTAATACGCGAAGAAATTTTGAGCTGAATGTATCTGTGGGCATCATGTCAAACATCACCTGTGAGTATAGGATTGTCAAGCAGCCTCAACGCCCGTCTTTGCACCGAGTCGAAGGGGTCAAGCTGGTATGCAGGCGCTCCAACAAAAAGGTAACAGCAGTATTCCATGTGGGGCCGGACCTGTGCTTTATAGAGAAGAACCGATTGAGTTCAAACAAACGTAAGATTTGAAGTCTGAACAAGCAAATACAATCGCATCGAAATTCATTCAGTAGCTCTTATTCCATCGCGGACAAACAGACAAGAATTACAAAACACTAAATTTTATTGTGTTCAGTATCGTTAACGATACAAAATAAATAAAAATTAAGTTATTGCCAAATAGTATGTAACAATGTTAACAATATTATACTGTGACCCCACACTAGGCTAAACCTGTCCTGTGGGTTCTCTTACGTATAGACAATACCACTTTACAGTAATATTACCTATATAATAGTATAGGTAGTCCAACAAGTTGTAGGGCAGTGTCTATCGACCAACCCAGCAGTTCGTGAATTGGTCGGGATGTTTCTTTGTTCAGTACATGCATTACAGTACATGCAGTACCTACTGTACGCATGCATTCATTAGAATATATCTAAGTACGCTAATCCGTATTCCAGATCCCATATCACCCATATTTTAGAATGCATCTAAACAGACCTATAAATTAACAATGGAAATAATTATACAATATTGATACATACAAATGTTTGCACAGAGCGGGAATTATGCCCGCGATCTTTAAATCAGCTGTTGACCTCTCTACCGCCATGCCACAGAGGTTTATAACTAAAATAAAAGCGCATAAACGCTTTACGGTGGCTTCAGCAATAGCTTAAAGCAAATTAGAACAAAGTGCTTTTAGGTATATAGTACAGCTAAGTGTACACGTGTCCAAACTTATCTTACATTAGAACTACGTAGGTTTTGTGAAGTTCGTATGTGCTCTGTCCCAATAGCGTGCAATATAATATATATATGCGTGGCTTTGGGGTGCTGCTGGGGCTCCCCCGATACTGCAGTGCATCTGAAATGTTTGCAGCGAGAAGCACAGATGATTTTTTTGCGCTCATGCTCAAAAGAAGGGCCTCGTTGGTGCACAGGCTGTGGGCGAGCTCTAGCGGCATGTTAAAGGTTTTCGCAGGCAGGAGGGAAGGAGCTGCGATTGGTAGGCTCTCCAAGTTACACGTTGAACGTGGGACTTTGTGAACCTATCAACAGAATCTAATTAACTGTATTATATGATGCAACATTTAAAATGGTAGTTAATTAGTTCTTTACTTTTTTTGTGTATGGACTATAGTTGCCAGAATAAATAAATGAATGAATGACTAGCGACTAGAGGCGATGTCAGTTCTGGAAGCAACCTCCAGCGGCAACACTCGTAGTGTTATTATTTGTCCTCTGCTTATACCTGACATAGTTTATAGTAAGAACTCTAATAAAGGCTTGTGATTCATTTAAAGTATAGTGTAACTTTGTACACTTTCATATTAATTTTACTAATGTTACTTTCTAATTTTGATGATGAATACAGAATATTTTTATTGAATTTGAGTTTTCTTTTAGTAATAATACTGAGAATCGCAAGTTCCACACATATGAGAGGTGTGTTTACCGAAATTGGTAACAACGGGAGGGTGCCGAGAGTGACAGTAGACTACTGCACGGGACGCTGACGCTACGAGTACGTTCTGGCGCAGCATCAGGTGATGACTGTCAACCACACCGATTGGATGAGAGACGTGGAGCGACCATGCGGCACTATGAAGGACATAGAGCTACTAACATTGTACAAAGAGCTGGGAGTGGCAGCCTGTAGTAGAGAAGAGTGGTGACGATAGTAGTTACTGGTATTCGCGCTAACTGCTCCAGCTGGGCTAACTCTCTAGTGTTAAAGTCCTAACACACCACCGAATTTGGTACGGCCCGAACCCCCGAACTTTGTGCGTTCCGAACCAAATGCGATTGTCTGGAGAGCAGTCCGCCGGACATTATTATTAACCTCCGAACCGTTAGTTTGATAAAATGTATTGCCCCGCGCTGTCCTTAAGAGGCACCCAACAGCGCTTAGTGAATTTTGTGTCATTGGGGTTTAGATATATAATAATAACGAATAACAATTGTCCAACTCGTGCAAAAATATCTCATCTGGCTCATAAACAACCCTCTCGCATCCCCGCTCTCGTCCTTCGAGACCAGCAGCATCCGCATTCCGCAACACTGTGACTGTTTCACGTTTGCCTTAGTTTGAGTTTCGTAGTTTTTAGTTATCAAATTTTAGTTCAGATTTGTTTTTGTTACGTTTGAGAAACCAGGTGCCACGAGTTACACACAGTGCTATTTGGACCCATGGTAAGTATAACTAAATTAGCTTGTTCATAATTATACTAGGTATCGGGACTTCTCGCGAATTATATCTTGGAACTTACTATTTCTGCCGACGTTTCGGATGCGTTGCAGCACCCGTGGTCACGACTTGACTAGTCTTCGAGCGTCGAGATGTATGCGGGGAACATTTTTTGAGCGCCTACCCACCATTACACTTATTATGAACGGTTAGGCTGGGGACACACCACACTCACTATATCAGTTTTTAACGGCACTGTGTTTTTTGGTTTTAGTATCTTAATCACTGGATTCCACGTTCCGGATAACTTGAATCCATCTTCCCTATTGAAATTTTTATATTTTTTTTATTTCAATGGCTTCACGCACAATCCGTGACTAGTAGTGGCGATCAGTGGAGAGGACTTTGGGTTGATGAAGCTTTATCCCGTGATTGGTACCCGACTCAAGATGTTCTGCTACTGCCGATTTGTTGAACTGACGGTTTTTCACAGCTGCGATATGTTCTCTGACTCTCTCTGCAATGGTTCGCTTGTTCTGGCTAGTCAAGTCGTGACCACGGGTGCTGCAACGCATCCGAAACGTCGGCAGAAATAGTAAATTCCAAGATATAATTCGCGAGAAGTCCCGATACCTAGTATAATTATGAATTCACACACACGAAAGTTTAAAAATAACATAAACTAAGTAGGTAGCTTGTGTTGTGGAATCTAGAATGCGGAGAAACGTCAAATGCGGACAAAGATGGCGCTGTCTAGTAAGCACATTTGAAAAAAGTGCCCCGCGATGTTAATTATTTTAACCAAATTAAGGCAACAAAAGTAATTGAAATTATCGTTAATCAGTGACTAATAACGCTATACAACGGCAAGAATGTTATGTATGAATACTGAATTGTTATATTGAAGTAAAGTGTGAACTTTAAACTCCCAAACAGAACTCTTAAGACAAAAATATTGAACTATAACAGTGAAACGTGCACACAATTAAATTAACGCACAAAAAACGCTAGAAATGTAATAAATAAACAAAGTGATTTCTTCCAACTTAACAAGTCACGTATATTTATTACCTTGGATATATCACTATTACAATAATAATAAAATAAAGCAAACGTTTAAAATGCGTCGTAGAATTTCTAAAACGGGACATAGGTTTTAGTAAGGTTTCCTGAATAGCAAGCATAGCATATTTAATCAATAAGATTTGGCTTTCTGCAACGAATACTCTTACAGTTCCATTGAAGGAGATTGAGAACCATTGTTAAAATTATTTTTTGAGATAATCTCCAGTAATTGTTCTACAAGAAGGGCAACGTCGTGCGGCAGAGCATCTGACAATTTCGTTAGTATATTTATTAACGAACAGAGCAAAAGTTGGACAAGATTGTCATTGCGAGTGGCCAGAGGGGTAGTCTCTGTGGGAGGTTTAATGCAGCACCCATTGGGTTGAGTGGAAGGAGGCGAATTAGTCATTTCATTGTGTTCATGAACATCAAACGATTTCCCAGGAACAAACCTTGGGCGTATAGGGAGGGAAATAGTTTTTTTTATAGTATACAGAAGGAGGAGACAAGAGAAGGGGCAGGAGGAGAAAGGAGAGAAGAACATTTAGGAGTTTGGGGCCTAGCCGCAGCCTCGGAATAGAGGGGTCTACGAGACTGAGGGAGTCTAGAAGAGGCTGCGGCATAACTTATATTTTCCTCGGACATAATAATTTTTATACTTTTTTGCCTGTTATGCTCAGGACATCTTCTGTCGGTAGCGGGGTGGTTACCGCCAGAACATAAAAGCAAGAAATATCTGTATCAGTGACAGTACAAGAATCACCGGCATGGGTTTGTGCACACTTATAACATCGGGGTTTTGACCGGCATTGCTCGGCAATGTGGCCGAATCGACAGCAATTCCTGCACTGTATTGTTGGATACTGGTAAAGAGAAACAGGAAGCGATGCATTAAACCAAAACAGCACACGGCCCACCTGATGGAAACCGATGGTTACCGTGGCCTGCCGTTACAGTCGCGCTGCCAACCCTGTAAATAGAGTCTCTGTGCCGTCAGTTTAGAAGACAAAGCAGGACAAGCCTTTAGTCTTCCCAATGACAGCACAAATTCTCCAGTGAGCTCTGGCTACCCTACTCACCGCTGGGAACACAACACGAAGTTATTATAGCCGCGGTATTCTGTAGGGCGGAGGTACTTCCCCAATCGGACTGCTCAATTGGGCGGATATACCGCCGTGTCCTACCTCCTAGAATTGTGATCTTTAAGCAAAACAAGATTTAAAAAACAATTTGCTGCATCTGCCGAATCGAACTCCACGGACACCCTATTACGGCCAATGTTTTTAATCTCTCCCGCTTTAATGTTTTCGACCTTGTTTTTAAACAGGAACTGAGCAAACCTCAAAGATTTGAATGGTAAGCCGCTTGTTGGGTCCTGCTCCAATCTCGAGACATATACGTTATAAGGACCTTTGTCAGTACTTGAGTACTCGAGTTCAGAGTCAGAATCGTAACCCGGCTTTGAGTAGATGGACTGAATAGATTCCGCTGGCGAACGGGTCTTTTTATGATCAGCATCCGTCGAATCCGGTGCGGCAGAACGTTTTACCGTTTTTTTTTGTAAATCCGGAGGTTTAACCCCGCCCCCATCAGGGGGTACATCCGCGCTCATTTCAATGGTACGCCGATATAAACGAAAAGTACTAACCTTATAAATACTATTCCACCACCAAAACAACACAAGCAGTTATTTTCCGAGTGTAAATAAGGACATTAGTGAAGAAAAGCCAAATATCGATGTCGGACCGAATCCGATTATTTTTTTTTTTTTTTTTATACCACTTAGTTGGCAGACAAGCACACGGTCCACCTGATGGGAAGCGGTTACCGTGGCCTATGGACGTATGCAACACCAGGGGTGTCACACTCGCGCTGCCGACCATGAAGAAACCTGATGCCCCTCTTGAAGAACCCCATATTGTAGGCGCTTGGGAAAACCGCAGCAGGGAGGTCATTCCACAGCTTGAGTGTGCGTGGGATGAAGTTTCTTTCATACCGCACAGTGCGCACCGTCTCAGGTCGCAATGTGTGAGGATGAATGATGAGAGGTGTGATGATAGAATGTAGCTACGGGTATCATGTCAAGCAATTCATCTGAGCACAAACCATTGTATAGGCGGTAGAACACACACAGTGAGGCAAAATCCCTCCTAAGGCTAAGAGGTTCCACACTACCTGTGAGTATGGGATTGTCAACCAGCCTCAATGCCCGTCTTTGCACTGAGTCGAAGGGGTCAAGCTGGTATGCAGGTGCTCCAGCAAAAAGGTGACAGCAGTACTCCATGTGAGGCCGGACCTGTGCTTTATAAAGAAGGAGTTGCTGCCCCGCAGTGAAGTACTGCTTCGCCCTGTTGAGCACTCCGAGCTTTCTTGATGCCAACTTAACCTTGTCCCGCAAATGACTTCGGTATTGGACGTCGCTGGAGATATCGACACCAAGGATTCCTATACTCGAGGAGATGGTAAGCGGTGTGCCCAGGAATTGCGGCGCCACAATGAATGGGGTTTTCTTAGCGGTGAATACACATACTTGTGTCTTAGTGGGGTTGAATTGGACTAGGTTTAGTCGTCCCCAATCGGATACTCCAGAGAGAGTAGTCTCAATTTCAGACACAAGTTGTTCGCGACTCTTCTCCACCTCGGACTGAGGGATATTTGCACGGTCCGTGTAACACGTGTCTCCGGTACTGTCGTCCGCATAACAATGAATGGAGTCATCAGACAGCATGTCATTGATATGCAGCAGAAACAGCGTCGGAGACAACACGGAGCCTTGTGGGACACCAGCGTTTATGTTCATGCGGTCCGAGCAGCTGCCGTCGACGACAGCTTGGATGCTTCTGTTGGACAAAAAGCTGGAGATCCATTCGCACAGTCCCTCGGGGAGTCCATAATATGGCAACTTCGCAAGAAGACCTTTGTGCCAGACCCGATCGAAGGCCTTCGCTATATCGAGGCTGACCGCTAGTGCCTCACCCCGACTCTCGATGGCCTGCGCCCACCGGTTTTTGAGATACACAAGAAGGTCACCGGTAGAGCGACGGTGGCGAAAGCCGTACTGTCGATCGCTCAGTAGATCGTTTCCCTCAATGTATCTCAGGAGCTGTGTATTAATAACACGCTCCATTACCTTCGAGAGTAGGGAGGTGATAGCGATAGGCCTGTAATTGGTCGGATCGGTCCTGTCACCTTTCTTAGGTACAGGGTGCACGAATGCGGTCTTCCACGAGGTTGGGACCCGCCTTGCGGAGTATGAGAGTGCGAAAAGACGTGTAAGTACAGGGCACAGCTCGGGGGCACAGTGTTTAAGCACCATATACCGTCTGGCCCACTCGGCTTCCGAACATCTAGGGACTTAAGCTCACGCCGGACCACCCGTTGCGTGATTTTAACTTCAGTCATGGAAGCACCACAGCTGGGAATTATCGGTGGTTCGGCGTTCCCGTTGTTCATAGTCGAGTTTGACGCAAAGAGATTACCCAACAGATCGGCTTTCTCCTTAGCGCCATGAGCCAGACTACCATCGGATTTTTGCAGCGGTGGAAGGCTAGACTGGCAGAAGTTTCCCTCGGCAGCTTTAGCGAGCGACCAAAATGCACGACTGCCAGATGGGTAGCGCGCAAGCCGCTCGCCAATTCTGCCGATGAACTCAAACTTAGCCCTGGCCGTAGCTTTTTTACTAGACCTCGAGGCGGCATTCAACTTTCGCTTCACCTCAGCGGTATTATACACACGAATTTCCAACGCACATTTGACATTGCCAGAAGTTGTCGACATAATAAAATCGACATTGGTTGCCATATCCGAAAAATAGAATAGAATCAACGAAATAAGACGTTGCTTAAATGTCTTGTAACCAACCCAAAATTGTGCATAATAAAACGTTTTATTTTAATTTCTTGAGTTTGTTGTTTGGTTTCTTGTAATCATGTAATAATAAAATCTTTGTTGTTAATGGAGGTTAGGTATTTTTATGTGAAATTTATAATTATTACATACTCAATTATTCTTTACTATCCCATTATAGCTGTGTAGTGCACATAGCTGAACGAATTTATTTTAGAAATGAATTGTGAATTGAGGTTAAACGTTAATCATTAGTCATTAAATCAGTACAGATTTGCATGGTTTAAAGTTCTGGATATTATACATTTAAGTACTGAAGCTCCAAACAACATAAACGGTGTTACTGAACTGACGCGAATGTTAATTTGGAGATGGAGAAGCTGTCTATGTGTAGAATATGTCTAGCGGACGCCTCTCGACTGCGGTCGATTGCCGACACTCATTTACAGGAGATGTACGAGTCTCTGACTCTGATGCTGGTGAGTAATACTACGTCAGGCACGTTTAATAAAAGAGCCTCTTATAATAAACAACTTAACCTATTTCATGCTTTTTTAATACGAAGAGACCGGCATATATGTTGACTCCCAAGTCACGAGAGATACGGGGCGGTGGCGCCCACGGGAGGCTTGATATATAATCGATAATTGGTGCATTGGAGCTTCTCTCTGCAAGGATCTGGTTCAGTCTCGTCTTGGGCGTTGTCTTTTCTGATCTAAATGTAAAGGAAAAGTTAGCAGACTGCTGCATAGACACCTAGTGTGTCTATGCAGCAGTCGCAGCAGTGTCTGTTGAAACTGGTACTAAAGTAATAAAATTATGTTTAACAGTTGGTTACAGAGGACAGAAGACCATCCGTGGCCTGCGACCTCTGTTGCTCAAGGCTTGAGACTTGCTACGAGCTGAGGAGGACATCTCTCCGCAGCGAGGAGCTGCTCATGCAGTTGCTGAACCACGAAGTGGTGAGTAGTCTTGAAGTTAAGTATGAAATTTTGTGGTAATGTTTGGATGTTTTTATTCAATCACACTCTAACGGCTGGATAGATCTAACTGTTATTTGGCACAGTGATAGTTTACTGTCTGGAATAACATATTATTATTTAAATTATAGACGAGCAGCAATTTGCTGCTATGTGCACTTCCGGGTGTTGGAGTATAGTTCAGTCAAGTACATATCACTTTTATTGTTTGTTGTTCACTGCAAGCTATTTATCCAAGTGACACTTGGAGGTAGTTAGAATAGTTGCTGACACCACTTCCTCAGGTCATTTGTGCCACAGTTGCACAACACAGTTGTTAAGAGAGTGATAAGCTGTCAAGGAATGTGCGTGTGAGATTGAGGCCACAGGATGAGTAAGTTAACTAATAAATATTAAGTAACTTATATTTATTGTTTAAAATATAAGCTACTTTTTTTGCCAGGAAATGGTTCCCATAGTGGGAACATGATTAAAAACTGAAGTTGCAGATGTCAGCTAGTGGTGCCTAAAACAATGTCTCTATACAAAAAACATATTATAATAATATATAATAAAACAAAAATCTCTTCATGGAAAATAGCCCACTTCAAATATAACAAGAACATATAGACAAAGAGGCTTCAAACACATGGTTATATACAGGAAATTTATATAAAGAAACAGAAGGATTTATGGTCGCAATTCAAGATCAAATAATAAAAACTAAAAATTACGAGAGATATATAATTAAGGGTCCAACAGTAATATCAGACAGATGTAGATTATGTAATACCAACCAAGAGACTATAGATCACATAACTGGAGGTTGCCCATTTCTCGCAAATCAACAGTACTCCGATCGACATAATAACATAGCCAAACAAATACATTCACTGTTAGCTCAAAAATATACGTTAGTTGATAAAGTAGACCGTATTACAAATATAAACCAAAGGATGTCTTGAATAATGAAACCACAAAACTCTACTGGGACCAAGCGATCATAACAGATAAAACAATTACAAACAATAGACCAGATAAAGCACAAACGCTAAAAGCTGAAAAAACCACATATTTAATAAATATTTCAATTCCTAACTCTGAAAACATAAAGAAAAAATACAAAAATACATACCACTTGCTGATGAAATACGGCAAATGTGGCATCAACACACATTTAAAATCATACCTATCATTCTCTCATCCACAGCTCTCATTCCAAAATCATTACACACATCACTCACAGAATTAGGCCTACAGAAAAAAGTATACACATACAAAACAAACACAAAACAACAAACATACAAGACAAAAGGGTACTGAAGACACATATTTTTTTGCTCCCAGTTATTAAGTATTATTTATTTTAATTTGATTTCAATACTATTTACAAGTTTTATGTCTACATTACAAGGCTAAAGTGACTACCTGCCGGTTATACTTTTTTGCTCTTCATTGTATACACTTAACTTCTTATACTTCACACTTTTCAATCCTTCACTATGGACAAGACTGTGGCGGATATGAAAGTTGACTTCCACAAGAGAATGGCAGCGTTTGAGGAGGCATTGCAGAAGGCAGCCAGCACAAGTACACCAGCGACGGTGTCAACACTGGCTACTGAGTTTGCAACTTATTGAGCTGACATCACAAAAACTTTAAGTTTGATGCAGCAACAAATTGAGGCCCTAACCCAGACCGTGGACAACATGGAAAAACAAAGGCGACGCAAGATACTGCTGTTCCATGTTATCAATGCGCAAGCTGAGGAAGACACCGCTCATGTTGTTGTTAGCACTGTCAAGCAGCAGTTGGGCATCTCGGACTTCAGCACGGAGGCTTTACATCGGTGCCACAGAATGGGTCGTCTGCGCTAACTCTAACAAGAAGCCAAGACCCATCATTGTTAAGCTGCAGGCTGTGGATATCCGCGACAAGGTATGGTTCAGTAAGACAAATTTGAAGGATTCTGGCGTTACAATGTCTGAATTCCTTACGAAGACACGGCATGACCTCTTCATGACAGCGCGCGATAAACTAGGCGTCACCAAATATTGGACCAGGGAAGGCAATATTCACATGGTGCTTGCGAATGGGCGGCAACGAGTGGCTTCACTGAGCCACCTTGAGCGGATTTGTGTGGAGTCTGGGGGCCTGCTGTTGTGGCTAAGGCTGCGAGTACTGCGACAGGTCCTGCAGTGCCAAAATCCCCACGAATTGCGGTTACGAGGAAGTAATTCGTCGGTACCTATTCATAGTACGCTGGGTCCAGGTAGATGTTGAATGTATTTGTTTTGTTTTTAAGTTATAACCCACAATTTTTTAGTATGTTCATTTATTTTATTTTTTTCTCTCTTTCTTGTTTACTTCACTACCTACCAAATACTTTTGTTTTACACTTTATTTTACATGTAAACACAATTTAAAAAATAACAGCACCGTCAACATTCAACATCGGTGTCTGCAAAGAGTATATAAGAGTAAGAGGGCGCAATTCAAACAAAAAAACAGAGCTCGGCTGGGCTATTTTTTTTTTCCATGTCAGGACGCCGGCGAAGCCTTTTTAGCCGTCTCTAGCTAAATAGGCTTAAAGAGCTGCATAGTTCCTTAATAATCGATTAATTCCGATTTCAAACAATCGGTTTCATAAAATTGGAATCGATTGTTCGCTGGAAATATTTAGGAAACTGAAATAAAATTTCTGAACGAAAATATTTAGGAAAGCGAAATAAAATTCCTGAACGAATATTCATAATTTCTTTATTAGGGCTACACCTATATAATATAATAATATATGCTATTCACGTTATTACATATTCTAAGAATAATCATAGTTACAAGGCACTTTTAGTTTCTTTAACGTGAAAAATGTAATTTATTTGCTGTAAAAATACAATTATATGCTCTATTCACAACAGCTGATGATTTAATAATGTGTAATAACCGGTTCTTTGAGAACAAAATAGAGTCAATATCTCAAAAACTAAATAAGAGTCAATGTATCGCCATAAACAGTCTATTTCTCACAAAACAGAATAAACTAGCAGTATTCAACGCTACAGAGAAGTAGTCACTCAATTCAACCTAAGCAGTAGATATTTAATACAGAAATCATCAATTTTAACAACATTTTCACCAACACGAAAACAGTAGAGAATCGGTAAAAATTCATAAATTGACAAGTAATTCAAAACAAATATACAAATATGGCGTCTAGGAGCTAAATGACAGCGTTACAAACTCGCCAATCGCCACTCGGCGTCCAGAAAAATGAACCAATCAGCAGAAATGTCAAATACGTCAATTAACCAATCAGAGGAAAGGAAGTTTGCCTATTGAAAGAAATCGATTTTTTGCTTTAGGCAAGTATACTTTTTCTGTAACCAATCAGAGAAAACTATTACTTTCCTCTGATCGGTTACAGAAAAAAGCTGATTGGTTGTAATTTCAGGACGCCAAGTTCTGAGTCCAAGTAGGGAAGTGTCCCATGCCTGGGTGTCTGTGACATTTGTCAATGACAGGTGTGACGGATGTCATTGTCATTGATGTTGAGTGTGGACGATTGTCTTTGGCTGCGTTCCATTTCCTCCTTTACTTATATTATTTTAACTTCCAAATCGTGCTTGCCTTTTACTTATCGCTATTAAAATCTACCTCCAAAGACAGTTTAAATGCCTGGACCCATAGATTTTCTTTTCTCTTTATTCTGGTTCTTTGTTTTTATTTTACTTTTGCATTACTTCGTTTTTTTTTATTTATGTTTTCGCTTTATCCACAAACCGGCAGATGGAACTTAAACGTTTAATTTTTGCACTAACAAATTAGACTACTGTTCCTTTTATATAATTGCCATTTTTCCAAAATTATAATATAATTAAAAAGTTTCATTTAAATCTATTTATATTGTTTTATTGTACATATACGAGGGGAGGTCCAAAAGTTCGTGGAATGAAGGGGTTGGAGTGGGGATAGGTGCGCTCGCTTAGTGTCATGCTCCTTAGTGACTCATAATTAGTATATAAACTGAGTTTCAACCCTAAAGCGTCATTCGTTCCCGAATACTCGCCTGATAAACAAGTCAATCCGGAAGAAAACGAAAACTATGGAGAAAATTGAACACCGTGCTGTAATAAAATTCCTTACCAAGCAGGGAAAAAACGCTCAGACCATTTTGAATGAAATGGAATCTGTTTATGGGGAACAGTGCCCTAGTAAATCAATGATTTACAAATGGCATAGTCTTTTTAAACGTGGTCGGGAGTCGATTGAAGATGACCCCCGCTCAGGCAGGCCAGTTGAGGCCACCACATCAGACATTGTGGAAAAAGTGGAAAATCTGGTACTGGACGACACCCGTTTGAAGAAGAAACAATTATCTGCATTAGTTGGAGTATCAGATACCACCATTCTGCGAATCCTACATGACCATCTGGGTATGACAAAAGTTAGTGCAAGATGGGTACCGAGAATGCTTACGCCGCTTCAGAAGCAGCAGCGCGTCGATGCGTCTAAACAGTTTTTGGAGTTGTGTGGAGACGATCCTGCACCGATTTTGAAGCGCATTGTTACCGGAGATGAGACATGGGTTCATCACTTTGAGCCTGAGTCTAAACAGGAGTCCATGCAATGGCATAAAAAGGGAACACCACCGCCAAAGAAATTCAAAGTGTCGGAGTCGGCTGGAAAGTTGATGGCAACTGTTTTTTGGGATTGTGACGGGATACTATTGATTGATTACAAAGAAAAGGGAAAGACCATAACCGGCGAATATTACGCGACGATACTAGAGAGATTAAAGGAGGCTATCAAAGAAAAACGACGAGGAAAGTTGACTAAGGGAGTGTTGCTCTTGCAAGACAATGCACCGGTTCACAAGAGCCGAGTGGCAATGGCTGCTCTGAATGAGCATGGCTTCGAATCACTAGTTCACCCACCCTACAGTCCAGATCTGGCCCCTAGTGATTTTTATTTGTTCCCCAATTTAAAAAAAGACTTAAGGGGAAGGAAATTTTCCGACGATAATGAGGTCAAGGAGGCAATTTTGGCTCATTTTGAGGCAAAAGATAAAAAATATTTTTATGATGGTTTAGAAAAATTAATTCACAGATCTAATAAATGTATTCACCTTAAGGGTGATTATATTGAAAAGGAAAAATAGATTTATTGTTTTATTTTATTTAAAACCCTGTCATTCCACGAACTTTTGGACCTCCCCTCGTATATATATACTTATATCTATATATGTAGGGTCGGTAGACTAAACCACATATGTCAAAAAGTCATACTTTTCAGGAATAACAAATAACTAAAAAAAAAATTATGAGGGGTATTTAATTACATTTTATTTTATTTTTTTAAGTTTACAATACAATACTAACATGCAACGTAAACTTCTGTAAATATAAAATTAAAAGAGTCGTTTTTTGGTGACTTATGTAATTAGGAACAGCTATCTTGTGCCTAAAATTGTGACTTAAGGGGAATAAGAACAGTGCAGATGTATAAAAAAAACAAATGAAAACTTAATTCTAAATTAATTTCTATTTTCTTTTGAATAAAGTAGTTAGGTAAGTAGGGTACGTGTAAAGACTTTGCAAAAAATAAATTATTCATCATCTTCACTGTCTACAATATCGGGGTCAGTATTCCTCAAATCATTTGCAGTAGGCAAATCTCTATAAAAGCTGTGGAAAATATCAGGTATTAATGTGAATAAAGATATTAAATCGTCTTTTTTGTCCTTGGATATCGGTAAAGGCTGTAACGATATTATGGGAATGCTATCTGGTACAACAGAACCTCTTCTTTTCAAGTTGAGTTTAAAAAAATCTGTTTCTTCTTCCAAGTCATTTTTGTAAGAAATAACTCCGTATTCGTTGTCATACCGCAGCCATCTTTTATCGAGCCACTTAAGTTGTCGCCCATCTATATCTTTGTGTCGTAATACTAACGGACCCTTTAGCAATGAAGACAAGTCAAAAAAATCTGTATTTTATATTTCGACCATCTCAAATTTTTTGCTGCTTGATCTTATCAATTGCATCCAATCGTGCGGATGATAGATTTGCAGTTCGGTTTTTTCTTTCTTTTTACAATAATCCCGTGGTCGGTATCTACTTCTAAATGGCTGTGACCGGGAATCATAAATTTGTGATCAATAATATCAATGTTCAATTTTTGCGGAGCCCAGGTAAACATTGCACTTACATGAGAGTTTCGGTTCTGGCCCCACAAGTATCAAAATAGAATATAACATGCTTTTTATTTTCTGGAAGATACGCTTGCATGTGCTTAAAACGACAAGAGGCTATTTGATTAGCTCCTCTTGCAGCAACAGTTTCGTACCATATGTAGCAAACAGCTTTACCAGTTTTGTTGTCGTGTACAGTTAAATTGAAGGTTCACAACTGACGTTTGTAGAAAGCTACAGACGAAGTTAGCGCTGGAGTAGGTAAACACTGCTGCAAATCAAAAGAGTACACTTGAACAGAACTATCATTTTTGCACATCAGCTGTGTATCAATTTACTTCCTGTAGTAAGCTTGATCAGCAGCAGCAGGCTTGTGTTCATTATGTTGAGCAAGTAACTCAGCTTTGGTCTGGCTATCTTGACACAACTGAATTTGCATTTTATATCTATACACGTATAACACGTATCGGCACGAGGTTTTTTGAATGATAACCCTTAATTTATGGAACTCTTGGCTGTGGTCATTCTGATCACCTAGAAAATAACATACTTAGTATTTTGAACGATATCGACATACGACCATAAGAATTGCATTTTTTTTCCAAAGAAATAAAAAAAAAAACATTATGAAATGCAAATACAGTACTTTCTTTAATACATATTTTAATTCGAAAAGTTCTCAGACTTACCTTGAGTAGATGAAGGTTTTAACACTATCTCGACTAATTTCTTTCCTCGGCGATTATCCATATTCAAAATGAAAATATGGTATTTTATTTATAACGTCTACACTAAACCAAAGTTTTCAATGATCATATCACTACTGAGTGAATTAGCGTTATATGTCTTGAGCAACACATGCACTTCAATATTTTTAGTCAATAAATTATATTCTTAATGAACTACCGTCAAGCTAGCAAAATGATAACGTCACCTACTTAACGTCCCTAATCACATAAGTCGTTAGACATCATCTTACCAAATACAAAAATGTTCGTGGACCTTTTGACATATGTTGACTTGTGTTATTTATAACATCGTAAGATTTGAAGAGAGCTATAAGGTTGAAAAAGTACACATTAGAGTTCATATTGCTATGACCGACTATGACTTACGTGTTTTAGTCGGTCGGTGTATTAATTTTATTGAAAGTGGTTGGAATTGTAATAACAAAACGCATTTTTTTGACTTATGTGGTTTAGTCTACCGACCCTACATATTATATTTCATATAAACCATCATAGATATCATACACTTTTAAGTTTACATAAAAGTAATATTTTTGGGGTTTGGGAATGCCTTTTGCAGACTATAGCAGTGACTCTGTTAGTGGTAATGCTAGCCACCAGAGGAAGCCTTCACTTGCTGAATCTCTCTCATCTCAATTCTCCGATGTTCCCAATAACTTTAACGTTGTTCATATAAATGCACAAAGCATTCCGGCTCATTTCCCTGATATGCTGGCAAGCTTTGACTGTACGCATATACATGCAATTCTTGTTTCGGAATCATGGCTAAAGCCATGTTTACCCACTTTACAATACACCTTACCAGGATTCAACCACATCAGAAACGATCGTGTGGAGCGGCGGGCGGGTAGTGTAGCAATCTATCTGCGTGCGCACATGCTTACACAATTCTGAGCATGTCGCCACAGCCACCGCACGCTGGTGATCATATCTTTCTGGAGGTTGAACTTCTGCACTCTAAACTTCTACCTACTTGGCGTTTTCTATTGTCCTTCTTCCAATATAAACTACTTTTCTTCATTTGAACTTCTCCTTGATACATTTGTACCGACGTATGGTCAAAGTATAATCATGGGCGACTTTAACACTTGCCTTATCAAAAACGACTCTCGTTAATCAATTCTTCAATCTATTATCCAATCTTGCAATCTGTCAATTCTTCCTACCGATACAGCTCATCATGCTCCTCACCTTGCTCCTTCTCTGCTCGACCTGATCATCGTTTCCTCTCTGCAGTGTGTAGCAAAGCATGGTAAGTATACTGCTGATCAGTTGTCCTACCATAACTTGCTATTTTAATCTTATCACCTTCGTCCACCTAAACTTAAATCTAAATTTCTTCTACAACGCGACTTTGGTGGTATGAACCTGGAAAACTTGCGCAGGGATGCCGATGTCTTGGACTGGAGTCCACTTTATAACTCTAGATGTGTTGATGAGCAAGTTGGAATTTTTACTACAAATATTATTAAGTGAAACATCTTCCAGCGCCTTGGCTAACAAGTGAAATCAAAATACTTATAAATAAAAAAGCGACAGCCAAGTCGAAATATAAAAGGCGTCCTTCCGAAGTGAAGGTTGACGGAGGTAGGACACGGCGGTATTTCCGCCCGATTGAGCAGTCCGACTGGGGTAGTACCTCCGCCCTACGGAATACCGCGGCTATGATAACTTCGTGTTGTGTTCCCAGCGGTGAGTAGGGTAGCCGGAGCTCACTGGAGAATTTGTGCTGTCAGTGGGAAGACTTAAGGCTTGTCCTGCTTTGTCTTCTACTGACGGCACAGAAACTCTGTACTTACAGGGTTGGCAGCGCGACTGTGACACCTCCGGTGTTACAGACGTCCATAGGTCACGGTAACCACTTTCCATCAGGTGGGCCGTGTGCTTGTCTGCTAAGTGGTATTAAAAAAAAAAAGTGAACCGGGAAAACTATGTTGCTATTAGAAATCACTGCAATCGGGTTTGTAGGAATACGCAACGCCGTTATATTCATAACTCAGTAGAAAACGAGGATCCAGCAAAAGTCTAGAAATTTCTAAGGACATTGGGAGTTGGCAAATCTCGTCAAGACTCGATCCCTAACAACGTAAACTTTGATTCACTTAATGAACGTTTCTCCTCTTCGTCAAAATTTTGATAAAATGGCAAAACAAAATACATTACAGCGTCTTTCATCTGTCTCAACTCCCAATTGCTCTCCTTACTTATTTAGTCAATTCTCGGCTTGTGATGTTAGGAGGAGCATAATGTCAATCACGTCTAATGCTGTGGGTACGGACTGTATCAGCCGTAATATGATCCACCCTATCATTGATGAAATCCTTCCTGTCATCTGTCATATCCTGAATTTCTCAATAACTAACAACGTTTTTCCAAAAACGTGGAAAGAGGCTCAGATAATTCCTATTCCTAAAAAGAAAAATCCTTCCTCTTTTTCCGATTATCGCCCTATTTCTATCTTACCCTTACTTTCTAAAGTCCTTGAACGTCTCATTAACACTCAACTTTCTAATTTCCTCTCAAAAAACGCACTACTGAATCCTCTACAGTCTGGATTTCGTCCTGGTCACAGTACTACTACTACTTTGGTTCATATTACGGAAGATATCAGATCAGGTATGGAAAGCGGTGAGCTGACAGTACTAACTTTGTTGGACTTCAGTAACGCATTTAATACCGTAGATTTCGACGTGTTACTTGGCATATTATATATCTCCAACGGTGATTGACTGGTTTCGTCACCTGTTTGGTCGCCGGCAGCGTGTATGTGTCAAAGAATCCATCTCCTCTTGGTGTACAACAACCGCTGGTGTACCACAATGCGGCGTTTTATCTCCCCTACTTTTTGCAGTTTTTATAAACTCTATCACCGACGAACTATCTTCTTCCTACCACCTGTATGCTGATGATCTGCAGATATACTCTCGGGCTTTAAAATTTTCTACCTACTGCCACTAAGACTGCGCTTGTACAATCTCTCATTTTTCCTATTCCTGACTATGCTGATACCAGCTATCTAGATCTCACTGAAGACCAACTTAACAAGCTTGAGAGACTCCAAAAGTTTTGTATACGATTTATATTTGGATTACGTAAATATGATCATTTTTCAGAATTTAAAAAAAAGCTCAAGTGGTTACCTGTACCGCCTTCGCCGGAATGCGCATATTCTCTCCTTACTATACAACATTTTATTTAACCAACTAACTCCTTCGTACCTGAAACAGCGATTTCAGTTCTTGCACGACACTCACTCAAAGGTTTTGAGATCATCGGAGAATCTAAGGTTGAAAATACCGAGCCATTCCACCAACATTGCTGACAAATCCTTTTCGGTTCAGGCGGCTCGGTTGTGGAATGCTTTGCCAGTGACTGTAAGGCGAGCTCAGTCCTTGCCTGTGTTCAAAAGACTCGTCAAGGAATACTACCTGTCTCTATGAAAGAGTGGAATAATAAGGTAGTTTCACGTAAAAAAAAAAAAAAAGTATGAAGTATAATTATGTTTGTGTTAATGTATTGTGATTTTTTCCAAGATATATATATAGTGTGTATGCTTATATATGTATAATTATATTTACCTATGGCTATTGTGTTGTGACGTCATTATTATTATTATTATTATATTTCATTACAGAGATCAGTTGTTATAAATTCATGTTCCATAGTTAGGCGATTCCTCACATCCACTACACAAACACCTACCACAATTCAAAATGAACCGACTCACTTGGCTTAAGGCTGTGATAGGTTCACACATACCAGCCGAAAAAGCTGAGAAGTTTAAAATAATAATAGTAGTAAATACTTTTCATATTCATTCATGATTGTGCTTGTAGAGTGTTCGACAAGTAAGTCAAAGCTTGCAAGTTGAATTGCCATGTTTGTTTTTGATGTTAAATTGAAACTCAATTTTGAACAGACATACATACATATGGACAATGGAGCTTGCCCTATCCTTATATTTGCCGGGATTTCTAAAATCCTCTATTCACAACATATGGTTTCAGGAATAGTGAGTAGTCAACTCCATTGGCTTCTATTTCCTGCTTGATTGTTGGTATATCCAAAGGTGTTCTTATAAACTACTGGCTACTGGGGGAGGCCTTTGTGTCGCAGGGGCAGATTGAGTGAGAGGACAGCTGTGCAACACCTCCTATCTCAACAATTTTATTTACTAGTATGTAGTACTCTTATTCAATCAATAAAAGACTAGAATTTGAATTTGAGTAAGGCACTCAAATTCAGGCACTCTTGTAGGAGAGTAGGGCTGTGTCGTCAGCACACGTTGCGACAGTTAGTCCTGGGGTTTGTGGCAACTCATACATCAAGTCCAAGTTCCAATTTTGAACAGATTGTTACTAAAAACATTGCTCTGCTGTTAGTGAAAGTGTGTGCTAATGTGGTGTTGTCTTCACAGCAAGTCAAGCTAGAAGTTATGTCTAATGTACGCCTGAGCATGGAGGAAGTGATGCAGAAGGCTGCAGTTGGATCAGACAGTGTTGACGTGAAACAAGAACATGCTGAAGGTAATAAGGCCGCCATTTGATACACAAATATACAAATATAGATTACTACATTCATGTGGTTTCTTATTCAGGTGCTCCTGTATCTAAAAAACCTCGACCAACTACACAAATGAACTATGAAGATACGCCAGCTAACAACCTAACGAGAAGTGACCAAGCAAAGGACAACATTGAAGAACCGAAAGACGAAAATAATAGCGTTGTAGAACAGAAACCAGTTAAGAATAATACGATAGTGGAAACACGCGACGAAAGAGATATCAAATTAAGTAACAATAAACAAAATGTTAGCACATCCGATCATAGTGACGCTCACAAAGGAATGTCTAAAAACAAAATCAGTGCAGACCAAAGTGTTAATAGTAGCTCAAGCAACAAATTTAAACATTTGATATGTGACAGTTGTCAGAAATGTTTTAGATGTAAATATGCATTAATAATACATATGCGTACACACACTGGAGAGAAGCCTTATCAGTGCAATGTATGTAAGAAATGTTTCAATGTAAAGAGTAATTTAGATACGCACACTCGCACACACACTGGCATGAAGCCTTATGAGTGTAAGGTGTGTAAGAAATGTTTCAATGTAAAGAGTAATTTAGATAAGCACACTTGCACACACACTGGCGAGAAGCCTTATGAGTGTAAGGTGTGTAAGAAATGTTTCAATCAAAAAGGTCATTTAGATACGCACACTCGCACACACATTGGCGAGAAGCCTTATGAGTGTAAGGTGTGTAAGAAATATTTCAATCAAAAAAGTATTTTAGTTCAGCACACTCGCACACACACTGGCGAGAAGCCTTATGAGTGTATGGTGTGTAAGAAATATTTCAATGAAAAAAGTAATTTAGTTAAGCACACTCGCACACACACTGGCGAGAAGCCTTATGAGTGTAAGGTGTGTAAGAAATGTTTTAGTGAAAAGGGTAGTTTAGATACGCACACTCGCACACACACTGGCGAGAAACCTTATGAGTGTAAGGTGTGTAAAAAATATTTCAATCAAAAAAGTAATTTAGTTAAGCACACTCGCACACACACTGGCGAGAAGCCTTATGAGTGTAAGGTGTGTAAAAAATATTTCAATCAAAAAATTAATTTAGTTAAGCACACTCGCACACACACTGGCGAGAAGCCTTATGAGTGTAAGGTGTGTAAGAAATATTTCAATCAAAAAAGTAATTTAGTTAAGCACACTCGCACACACACTGGCGAGAAGCCTTATGAGTGTAAGGTGTGTAAGAAATGTTTTAGTGAAAAGGTTAGTTTAGATACGCACACTCGCACACACACTGGCGAGAAACCTTATGAGTGTAAGGTGTGTAAAAAATATTTCAATCAAAAAAGTAATTTAGTTAAGCACACTCGCACACACACTGGCGAGAAGCCTTATGAGTGTAAGGTGTGTAAGAAATATTTCAATCAAAAAAGTAATTTAGTTAAGCACACTCGCACACACACTGGCGAGAAGCCTTATGAGTGTAAGGTGTGTAAGAAATGTTTTAGTGAAAAGGTTAGTTTAGATACGCACACTCGCACACACACAGGCGAGAAACCTTATGAGTGTAAGGTGTGTAAGAAATATTTCAATCAAAAAAGTAATTTAGTTCAGCACACTCGCACACACACTGGCGAGAAGCCTTATGAGTGTAAGGTGTGTAAGAAATGTTTTAGTGAAAAGGGTAGTTTAGATACGCACACTCGCACACACACTGGCGAGAAACCTTATCAGTGTAATGTCAAGTCAGTCAGTTAGTGTGTAAGAAATGTTTTAGTGATGAGTGCAAGTTAGTAAGACATATTCGTTTAAACACTCACTGGAAACTACATTCGCTTACTTGTTAGAGCACCCTGCGAGTCAAAGGGTCGGATTCGATTCCCTCTCAGTGCAAATAAATGATTGAATATTGTTGAGTCACCGGGTGTTGCTGTGTATGTAAATAAGTGCGTGTTCTTTTGTGGTTATATAATTATATTAGCCTTACGCCCGCGGTGCCGCCCGCGCGGTTGTCGGTTTTTATTTCATTTCACTTCGGTGGCAGACGAGCACGCGGCCTACCTGATTTACAGTGGTTACCGTAGGCTATGGACGTTTTCAACACCAGGGGTGTTACACTCGTGCTGCCGACCCTGAAAAAACCTTCTAATGCCCCTCTTGAAGAACCCCATATTGTAGGTGCTTTGGAAAACCGCAGCCTGGGTTTAAGTTTCTTTCATACCGCACAGTGCGCACCGTCTCAAGTCTCAATATGTGAGTATGAACTCCCTGCCTATAGCGAGTAGTGCGATGATAGAATGTAGCTGTGGGCATCATGTCAAACTTCTGAGCACAGACCATTGTATAGGCGGAAGAACACACAGCGAGGCGAAGTCCTTCCTAAGGCTGAGAGGTTCCACATCACTGTGTTCGTTATCGATCTCAAAGACAAAATGAATCGTGTCGCTATGCGAGCGTGTTTTTATACCTCTCAATTAGGAGGGTCGAGGGGATCGATAACATTCTCGATATTTACCTATTGTTTGCTTTTATTCAAAAGAGTGTAGGTACTCGTAGGCAGATTTTTCTATGCCAATCGGTTGAGTACCTCGTCGCTAACAATGCGTTTTTATTTCTTGAAGATTCGATTATTAGTTAGTCAGATATCGGCGTCAGTCGTAACAATAGTATAGGTAGACCAACAAGTTGTAAATGTTGACACTGCTAGTGCGGGGACACAGGCAGTGTCTACCGACCAACCCAGCAGTTCGTGAGTTGGTCGCGATGTTTCCTTGTTCAGTACGTATGCATTCACTAACAATGTATCTAAGTACGCTAATCCGTATTCCAGATCCCATATCACCCATATTCTAGAATGTATCTAAACAGGCCTGTAAATTGATATAGGTTTTTTTATTGGAAAATACACTTAGGTATATACCCAGACCAATGGAAATAATTATACATTATTTACATAAATGTTTGCACTGAGCGGGAATTATGTCCGCGATCTTTAAATCAGCTGTTGACCTCTCTACCGCCACACCACAGAGGTTTATAACTAAAATGAAAGCTAATATAAACGCTTTACGGTGGCTTCAGCAATAGCTTAAAACAAATTAGAACAAAGTGCTTATAGGTGTATAGTACAGCTAAGTGTACACGTGTCCAAACTTATCTTACATTAGAACCACGTAGGTTTTGTGAAGTTCGTATGTGCTCTGTGTCAATAGCGTGCAATATAATAACGCCTTTGGGGTGCTGCTGGGGCTCCCCCGATACTGCAGTGCATCTGAAATGTTTGCAGCGAGAAGCACAGATGAATTTTTTACGCTCATGCGCAAAAGAAGGGCCTCGTTGGTGCACAGGCTGTGGGCGAGCTCTAGCGGCATGTTGAAGGTGTTCGCAGGCAGGAGGGAAGGAGCTGCGATGGGTAGGCTCTCCAAGTTACACGTTGAACGTGGGACTTTGTGAACCTATCAACAGAATCTAATTAACTGTTTTATATGATGCAATATTTAAAACAGTTAATTAGTTCTTTACTTTTTTGTATATAGACTATAGTTGCCAGAATAAATGAATGAATGACTAGCGACTAGAGGCGATGTCAGTTCTGGAAGCAATCTCCAGCAGCAACACTCGTAGTGTTATTATTTGTCCTCTGCTTATACCTGACATAGTTTATAGTAAGAACTTTAATAAAGGCTTGTGATTCATTTAATGTATAGTGCTTACTATTGTACACTTTCATATTAATTTTACTAATGTTACTTTCTAATTTTGATGATGAATACAGAATATTTTTATTGAATTTGAGTTTTCTTTTAGTAATAGTACTGAGAATCACAAGTTCCACACAGATTAGAGGTGGGTTTACCTAAAATGGGAATAACTGGAGGGTGCCGAGAGTGACAGTAGACAGTACTGCACCGGACGCTGACGCTACGAGTACGTTCTGGCGCAGCATCAGGTGATGACTGTCAACCACACCGATTGGATGAGAGACGTGGAGCGACCATGCGGCACTATGAAGGACACGGAGCTACTAACATTGTACAAAGAGCTGTGAGTGGCAGCCTGTAGTAGAGAAGAGTGGTGACGATAGTAGTTACTGGTATTTACTTATTAGCGTGAATACCAGTCTCTAGTCTAGTGTGCTTTTGAAACCGAACCTTCAAATGTAACAATCAGGAGGAAACAATCGTCCCCTATTTCTAAGACTGATGCAGCATCTACTACGTCACAAACGACCCCGCAATATTCTACCCACCAAACTCCCATGCTCGATCTGGAAGACATATTTACTGAACACGTAGTTGTGCAGTATGATAGCCCGGCTGTAATAGAACAAACACTCTCAAAAAGCGTGGATTACACAACCGTTGAATTTAACTCTATTCCGGAAATGCAGAATACTATTACGCAGTTACAGTCTGAGTTATACGGTTCCCAAAATGAGCTGGAGAATATAATTTTGGAAAATAACGAGCTCCGTAGTCAACTTGTAAAGTTGACCATTGAAAATAAAACACTAAAAAAATTCCTTTCGAATTCTCCAGTGAAAAAGAACGACTTACCAAGTACTGTACAAAAGCGAAAGTGCTCCCTGCGGCTTGGGGATATAGATATATTTGCTACACCTCCTAGACGTGTGACTGAGACAGACTCACAACTGAAAGGGGCTATCGCAAAACAGCAACAATACCTCGAAAGATTAGAGCACGAGCTAAAACAGGCCAAATGTGAGATAGTAAATTTAAACCAGCGAATCGAGTACCTGCAACATGAACTGCAAAGGGAAAAAAGTGAAGAGTCCTCGTCAACACAACGCATTGCTGGCACATCTTCTATGGCTCAGACATCACACAAGCGAAGAAAATTATGTATCCTGACTAATAGTAACACCTGCGGCACCCTGCAAGATGTCGAAAATACCTTTGGCCGCGAATTCAGATATTGTAGGTATGTCTTGCCGAATTGCGGCATAGAACACTTGCTTAAAAGCATTGACAGTAAATTACATAATTTTGATGAAAATGACTACTGTGTTATCATAGTTGGACAAAGAGACTTTAAGTATAATATGCAAGATTACAATACATTAGTAAGAAAAATACGAGAGTCATTGGTACATATAAAACATACAAATATTTTAATATGTGCTCCCACGTATGTATGTGGGGCACCGATTTACAATTATAAAATTGATTTATTTAATAATTTCCTAAATTTGGACATACAAAATAATAACTATGCACACTTTATTGACTCAAATCGTAATTTATCTTTTGACATGTTTTCATACTATAGTGGCAAACTTAATAGAAGTGGAATTAAAAATGTATACAAAGATATACTAGAAACAATACAACTTAAATGTCGTAGTCTTGTATTCAATACACATTCTGTTGAGAAAAATGAACAATCCCTGCAGCTTTTTCTTGAAAAATAATTGTGGTAGGAATGCAGTGGTCGATAAATGTTTTTCCATTAAACAACGTACCTTAAGGCCTAACATTAAGGTATACAATAGGAAAATTCTGATTTACTACCAGAACGTCAGAGGCCTTCGCACAAAGACTACTGGTTTCTATAATAATGTTACAGCAAGTTGCTATGATTTTATTTTTCTTAACGAAACTTTTTTAATGGATTCGGTATATGACTCGGAACTATTCCCATCAAGTTATGTAGTGCTCCGTAAGGATCGTGCTGGCAATACTGGTTGGGGTGGTGTCCTACTAGCAGTAAAAAACTGTTATACAGTGAAGTTAATAGAAAATATTGATAATTTAACTGTGGACAAAGAAATATTGTTTGCTTTGATAATATGGAAAAATGTAAGGCTGCTAGTATGTGTTGTATATTTGCCGCCCAGTTATAATGATCAAAGATATCTAAATGTTTTAACCTGTATGGAGAATGCTGTTTCTACATACCCTGAGCACCAATTTCTAATTATTGGCGATTTTAATTTATATTCTTGCAGTGCCAATGTAAAACTTCAATTTGATAACTTTTTGAGTTATTGTAGGCTGCGACAATGCAATAACATCTGTAATAAGCAGGGACGCATCTTGGATTTAGTTCTAACCACTCTAGACTGTGATGATGTTTCTATAACATCGGACATTGAACCCTTGGTGAAAATTGATGCTCTCCATCCACCCCTGGAAGTGTTGCTTTCCGTGCCGAGATGTACAAAGACCGGTGGTGGACAAAATGTGGGGTACGATCATGTCACTATCCGCGAGTGGGATTTCCGGAAGGCAAACTTCCAGAGCCTATACTCAGATATTGCTGGAATTGATTGGTCCGAATTAAAACTTCCGAGTGATGTTAATAATAATAATAATAATAATAATATAACGTTTATTTCAGAAATTCTTCCATATTTGTTAGTTAAACTTACAGCTAATGTTAGTAGGTAAAAATACAATTAAATAGTTTGGGTGCGCCACCCCGATCCGGGGACTGTGTCAGACTTTATTGCATGTAGTTTTATGCACCGCCCCAGGATCGGGGAGTCCCACCGATCAACCAACGCTCTAAGGATGGTATTGGGACTGCCGCGGGTACGGCGTAAGAGTGAGGCGCTTCTTTTGCGCATGATCGCCGAAAAACTGTCTACGTTTGCCTCGGCAAACATGGCAGATGCGCTACAAAAACGCGGCAGTCCCATCAGCACCCGGAACGCGTTGTTGTATTGAATACGCAGATCGCTGTATGCCCTCTGCGTAAAGCCCGTCCACAGACTGCACGTATAAAAACACTGGCAAAACGCTTTGAAAAGCGTCAGCTTTACCTGCCCGTTACAGTGTGCAAACCTGTGGGCCAGCATGCCACATCGGACAGCCAGCGATCTGCGCTCCCTCTCAATGTCAGCGTTATCTCTTAAATCCTCCGAGACCCAGTGGCCCAAATACTTAAAATTAGCAACTCTTTTTAGCGGTGTACCACACAACATGACTGGTGGTATTCTGTTAAAATCTTTCTTACCTGCTTTGAAAAGCATGAACTCGCTCTTGAGTGCGTTATATTTGAGCCCGTGCGCCCCGGCGTAGGATTCACAAATTTTAATAAGTGTCCTGAGGCCTCTGATCGATGGGCTCAACAGAACCATATCATCAGCATAGCTTATATTATTAATACAAATACCATCAATATGACACCCGATTCCGGTCCCGCTGAGCTCATCGATCAGACCATTCATATACAGGTTAAAAAGTGTGGGCGAGGTTAACCCTCCCTGCCTAACGCCACACTCCAACCTGTATTCTGCCGAATAGAATTCAGCCCACCTTACACGGTTTTGTTGGTTGTCATACCAATATTTGAACAGATTAATTATTTCCGACGGCACACTTGTATCTCGTTCCATTTTTCCCCATAGCACTCTATATGACACCAGATCAAACGCCTTTGATAGGTCCAGGTAACACGCGTAAACAGGCGTATTTCGTGCTGTATAGTACTGCACAGTCTGCTTGAGACAAAGGATTGCGCTCTCTGTTGACAATCCGGGCCGAAACCCGAATTGAGCATCATTAAATAATAAATGTTGTTCTAGCTGTCCTTCAAGCAGACTGTCCAGCACCTTAGCAATCACTGTTGCCAACGAAATAGGCCTATAATTGGCTAATCTAGAAGAGTCACCAGTTTTATTTTTGACTATCGGTACCACAACTGTTCGCATTAATTCACCGGGTATGTATGAATGACCCACACATAAATTAAAAAACATTGAGAGAACGCGAGGCAAGTGCACCCCCGCATGCTGTAGGTGCTCGATGCTGAGACCGTCGTGTCCGGGTGACTTACCCCTCACCATGCTCTTTATTATGGTCCTGACTTGTTTTGTCGTAAAAGTTACGTCGCGCTCGGCACAGACGGCCTCAGAATCAGGCACAGGAAATGGCTGAGAATTTAAAGGTGACTTTATTTCAAAATGTTGGCGGAACAGGTTCGCTATCCCGCACGGATTGCACACACCCTCAACGCTCACCGGCAGGCCCGGCCCGGGACACAGCCTATTAGTTGATTTCCAGAATTTACTAAAATCTTTATTTAGGTGATGTTTAGCTAACATGTCCATTTTTATTTGGTTTTGGTGGGCTTGGCACCATTTCAACTTGGACTTAAAAATTCTTCTGGATTCGGTCATACCAGTAAAAGTCGCGCCACATGTAGGCCTACCGCTCAGTAACCAAGTTTTGTACGCAAGCCGGGCCCGCCCGTGCGCGTCACGGACGTACCTATTCCACCCGATAACATGTTTATGTCTGCGCCGTCCAATCGCTTTGTCATTATAACTGCATTCAGCCTAAGTCACAAGTACACTTACAATGTTATTATACATTTCATCTAAAAGTTTTAAAGGGCTATCTTTATTACACATTTTATCACAACAATTATTAAATTCTAAATTAAAGTCAATATGTTTTAAGTGTAAATGACAATAACTATGATATTTATCAATTTGAACAGCATCCCGTTCTCCCCAAATAGTTTTATTGACTTGTGAAATTGGTTTCGTTATGGTCGTATGAATTATATTAAAACAACATTCTAACATGACAGGTAAATGGTCCGACCAATATGAGTCATGCAATACCGACACACTGATAACGGCGGGCAACGCCGCTTCGGTCACTATGCAGTGATCGAGCCACCGCAGGCTCCCGTGTGCATCACTGATAAATGTGTGCGTGTCCGACGGCAGGGCGTTCATGTCTACACACGTCCACAACTGATCCGCACAGAATGACAACAACTCGCGCATAAACAATTCACCCGGGTGCGCATTAAAATCCCCCATTACAAAAACAGACTCAATGTTATTATTTTCAATTATCGCATTTATTTCGCCTAGGCACTCTGTAAATTCTAATAAATTATCACTACTATCCCAGGGCATATGTACTGTAAGTACTAAGAAAATCCTATCGCTGAGCGTAATTTTAATAGCCGCTAGTCGTGCACTACTACACTCCACAACTGATACGATGGGGAAAGCACTTTTACGCCAGAGGAAGGCCAGGCCTCCATGTGGTCGTCCCCGCTGCACAGTGGCCGGGTCCATCGCCGAGGTAGCCGTGTAAGCAAAATTGCTGTCTATGGTCTCCAAGAAAGGCAGGTCGTGAGGCCTTAACCATGTCTCCTGTAGCGCTATTAGGTCCACTTGTTGACAGAGACGTCTTACAGCATCTATCTCCCTTTTAACATTCTTACAGTTGAACGTTACGAGTTTGGCAGTTGTCATGATTTATTTATTTGTTTTTTTTACACTTGAAGACAATGCAGTCTCAGACCTATTTTTGTAACTAAAATCTACATACCGTCGATAATGTATTCCAATCGGCCAAAAATCATCTTGTAGAAATAGTTCCACGTTATAGGTATTTAAACTATCATGGTCACTGACATCAGTATCAGAATAAACGGGATATTTACCATGTTTCACTATTTTGAGCTTCCGATATTTCGGCGCTGTTGCAAGCACCATGATCACGGAGGAACTGGAGTAGTGGCGGTGAACTAAGAAAAAGTTTTTTCTTCTATGTTATGTAAATTTTGTACGCCAGAACTGGCAGAATATGTGATCGGACACTATGTGTATAATTTAAACATCATTTTTTGTACCATATTCTACAAATAAAGAACTTTGACTTTGACTTTGACTTTGACTACGCGTATCTGCACTACTATTGGTTTCACTCTCACTACAAACTCGAACCCGATCTCGATCACGTTCACGACATACGATGCTCACTGTATCCACTCGCGATTTTGTTTTAGCTTGTTCCCGGTTGTTTTTGCAAAGACGGACCACTGGATGCCAGACGTTCGGCAGTTGAAACCCATCCTCACGATTGAAATTTTTATACTTTTTTATTTCAATTGCTTCCCTAACCAGTCTTGGTATATAGTGGCGTTCTGTCGAAAGCATCTGAGGGTTATGTAGTTCGATCCAGTGGTTCGTACCGGACTCCAATAAATGTTGAGCGATTGCAGATTTATGCGGTTCATTGTTTTTGACTGCCCTGATGTGTTCCTTGATTCGGCATGTAACCGTTCTTTTTGTTTGTCCTATATAAGACCTGCCACAGCTACAGTCAATCTTGTACACTCCCGGTCTGTCCAATGGGGAGCCATCTTTGGGTGAGCGCAGGCATTGCGACAGCTTTTTAAAAGGAGTGAATATAGTTTTGACAGATACCTTCTTCAGGATGTTAGCGATCTTATCTGTCACTCCTTTGATGTAGGGTAAAAAGGCTGGCTGTCTTTCCACCTTATAGTTCCGGGGTTTATTTGTGGTGAGTCTTGGTGGTCTTATCCGTCCATTGTATCCATTCTTTTGTAGAACGCCGCTTATGTGCTTCAATTCTTCCTGTAAATGTTCCTCGTCACATAAACTATATGCGCGGTCAGTAAGCGACGTCACTACCGAATTCAGATGGCGCGGATGATGATGTGAGTCGGCATGCAGGTAGCGGTCAGTGTGAGTGGGTTTCCTGTACACGGAGTGGCTACACGACCCATCCTCACGAACACCGATCCTCACGTCAAGGAAGGCAAGGGTTCTTTCCTTTTACGACGACAAAATGCGGCACTTGTTGAGTGACGAAAAAACGTACAAGAAGGTCAACTACAACCCGACTGCAAGGATCAACCGAAGCACGGTTCGAATGATCAAGGAACATCAACAGGTAATCGGTGAAGAGGTAGTGGCACACCTGCTGCGACCCAGGAACCTCCAGCCCCCCAAACTATATGGTCTGCCTAAGATACACAAGCCAAACACTCCCTTGCGGCCCATAGTGAGTCAGATTGACTCGCCGACCTATGAACTGGCCAAACATGTGGCGAATATCTTGCAGCCTTTGGTGGGTAAGACCATGTCGTACGTGAAGGACTCAAGACACTTTGTTCAGATTTTGCGTCAAACTTCGGTCAATGATCAAGAAGTGATGGTGAGCTTTGACGTGGAGTCCCTATTCACAAATGTTCCCATCACAGACTGCTTGGAGATCATAAGAGGAAAAATCGCAGAGAACGGAGTCGCTAAAGAATATGCTGACCTTGTGCAACATTGTGTGACCACAAACTACTTCGTATACAGAAATGAGTACTACCTACAGATAGATGGAGTAGCGATGGGCAGTCCGGTGGCTCCAGTTGTGGCAAACTTGTGGATGGAACATTTCGAAGCCATAGCCATACCCACCGCCCCAAGCATCAAAATCTGGAAACGGTACGTTGATGACATTTTTTGTATACTGGAGGGGAGTGAGAATGTTGTACAACAATACGTGGCTCAGTTCAACAACATCCATGGAAAAATGAGCTTTACGTACGAAATGGAAAAGGAAAGATCGGTGTTCGTGAGGATGGGTCGTGTAGCCACTCCGTGTACAGGAAACCCACTCACACTGACCGCTACCTGCATGCCGACTCACATCATCATCCGCGCCATCTGAATTCGGTAGTGACGTCGCTTACTGACCGCGCATATAGTTTATGTGACGAGGAACATTTACAGGAAGAATTGAAGCACATAAGCGGCGTTCTACAAAAGAATGGATACAATGGACGGATAAGACCACCAAGACTCACCACAAATAAACCCCGGAACTATAAGGTGGAAAGACAGCCAGCCTTTTTACCCTACATCAAAGGAGTGACAGATAAGATCGCTAACATCCTGAAGAAGGTATCTGTCAAAACTATATTCACTCCTTTTAAAAAGCTGTCGCAATGCCTGCGCTCACCCAAAGATGGCTCCCCATTGGACAGACCGGGAGTGTACAAGATTGACTGTAGCTGTGGCAGGTCTTATATAGGACAAACAAAAAGAACGGTTACATGCCGAATCAAGGAACACATCAGGGCAGTCAAAAACAATGAACCGCATAAATCTGCAATCGCTCAACATTTATTGGAGTCCGGTACGAACCACTGGATCGAACTACATAACCCTCAGATGCTTTCGACAGAACGCCACTATATACCAAGACTGGTTAGGGAAGCAATTGAAATAAAAAAGTATAAAAATTTCAATCGTGAGGATGGGTTTCAACTGCCGAACGTCTGGCATCCAGTGGTCCGTCTTTGCAAAAACAACCGGGAACAAGCTAAAACAAAATCGCGAGTGGATACAGTGAGCATCGTATGTCGTGAACGTGATCGAGATCGGGTTCGAGTTTGTAGTGAGAGTGAAACCAATAGTAGTGCAGATACGCGTAGTAAAAGAACTCGAAAGAGGGTAGATCGATATAATTACTCCTAGAAGAAAAAACTTTTTCTTAGTTCACCGCCACTACTCCAGTTCCTCCGTGATCATGGTGCTTGCAACAGCGCCGAAATATCGGAAGCTCAAAATAGTGAAACATGGTAAATATCCCGTTTATTCTGATACTGATAGTTCCACGTTATCTTTAGGTACGAATATTTTGTAGGAGTTGTACTCTTTTTCCGTTTTCATATTGACCTTTTCAACTCTAATATTGAGATTGGACTTACTCGTAACGTATTTTGTAATGTCACACACGGAGACATCCTTAGCCACATTATAAATATAAAGAGGTACCTTTATTTCAGCAGCCTTGAAGTTCACGCTGGTGTCCAGCTGGGCTTTCCCTCTGTTCACCGCGAAACGGTTCCTGTGTTTTCGCCTTTGGACTTTAATCCACTCATCATTATATTTTTCACGCTTCCATTCACCTTCTTGTACTATTTCAGCCATTGATTTCTTTTTGTTTGTTTCAATTGTTTCATTCTGTGCGATGACCTTGGGATCTGTGTGTCCCGTCTCACAGGTGTCCATACGCATAGATTGCTGAGGTGGGTGACTCATCTGCTTGTTTTTCAAATGCGTGAGCGCAACTGCACTTTCATTTAGGACAGCGAGAATCTCACTCTTGCCACTAACGACACAGGGTTCAGTTTTACTTGTGCTTTGATGCGGTGACGGTTGTATATTTGTTGTTCTTGATGTAGTTTCACCGTCAAATGCAGAATTATGAATTTGCACTATTTCACGATATACTGTTTCTGGGGAGGATTTCAAACTTGAATCCCCTATAGAAGGTCCCAAGGTGTCTTCGATATACTCAAAATCATTCACATTATGTGCTCCACGTTGAGTGTTAACATTACATTCGTATGTATTGACGAAAGAAGAATGTTTCATAATTTCCATCTCGTGTCTTAGAGTGTCAAACTGATCGTTCGTGACAAACGTATCCTTCATGTGGCTAATGTTTTGCTGCATTATTAACAGATCTTTCAATATCTTTGTCACATCTACATGATCAAAAAGAATTGGGGGTAGTTTCTGTAACTCACGAGCAACAAAAATTGGTAATTCCTCCGGATCGGTTTCTTTTAATACACAGATAATATCATCTATATTGCGGAGCTTTTTCCCGTCTCGTTTTCTAACTTTTTTCTGCTTTTTTATAGCTGGTATCGATTCAAATAATAAATCCTTAGCTAACACTATATCGTTCTCAGAAAAAGCACTTACACATATACGACTAATACTTTCTTCGTCCATCACATCTAGTTTGTTATTTATAAATGCAAGCACTTCATTAATAACAATGTTACATTTCGCACATTTTACTCGATTCGAAGTCATTTTTATTAATTACGTCCTACACAAGAACGTAAACACGACCCGCGCGAATAGTGGTCTGACGTCGACTGACTTACAGACTTAATGTGGCGGTGAATATACTGTATAACAAATTAAACAGTACAATCGACAAGCATGTACCTTTCAAAAAACATCCATTGAGTCGGAAATATATATATCCAACATGGTATACTAGCGAAATAATTAATTATATAAAATTAAAATACTTTCATTTAAAAAAGTTTAAAATTTATGGACTACAATTTAATAGAGAATTATTTAAATATTACAGGACCAAAGTCAAGGAACTCATTAGTGTAGCTTTTGAGAAATATATGTATATCGTAGAGAACAACATCACTCGCGATCCGGCTACTTTCTGGAGGTATGTAAAGGACAAACGTAAAAAACTAAACCAGAATAGTGAATATATTTATAATAATGTAACTGTCGAGGGTCAAAGCGCGGTCGATGCCTTCGCACATTATTTTGGTTCGGCCTTTCATCCAAACATTTCGGAGCTGGATGCGGAGGCGGCTGAACGTGAAACAACTGAAGCAGGAAATAGTGAAGTTTGCATCTTTGGGGTTCAGTATAAAGCTTCTTAAATTCATGGCTGATTATCTGCGAAATCGTAGGCAATATGTTAAGATTGGGCATCATATATCTAGTGAATTTTATACCAGGTCAGGCGTAAGTCAGGGTAGTAATCTGGGCCCCACTCTATTCCTAATTATGATAAATGACTTACCTAGGGTTCTTACTAATACTCAATGTCTGCTGTTTGCTGACGATCTAAAGCTCTTCCTTCCTGTCGCTAGCGATACGGATTGTGTGGCTCTGCAGGCAGATATTGATGCGGTTGTTTCGTGGAGCATTAGAAATAAATTGTCCTTTAACGTCTCCAAGTGTAAAACAATTACCTTCACTAGATCCCGTACTCCAATAGTGGCAAAATATGAACTAGCAGGAACACCACTGGAGCGTGTAACCACAATGCGTGACTTGGGTGTTACTATGGATAGTGAATTAAATTTCCGAGAACATATCAAACAAGTATGTAAAAAAGCCAATAAATCCCTGGGATTTATAGTTAGAACCTCTTCTAAATTTAATAATATAGAAGTTATTAAGTTACTTTACAATGCGTATGTACGAAGTGTACTTGAGTATAACGCTATAGTATGGAATCCCACAGAACAGCTATATGCATTGATGGTTGAACGGGTTCAGCGCAAATTTGCCCGTTACTTATACAAGCGCGCCTATGGCTACTATCCATTCCTCTATCCTTCCATTTTCGTGACTGGGATGATTGGTCTCGATACATTGCACTTTAGACGGGAATTCGTACTAATAATGCATTACTGTCTATTGCTGAACAATAAGGTGGATAACTCATCGGTGCGCGAGTGCGTCCTTTTCTATGTGCCGGACGGGTACTTGCGGGGGGCTGGAAGGCGACGGCATCAACTTTTCACTTGCCCGCCGGCGTGGCGCTTTCTGGCATGGAAGAGTCCCACTTTTAGAGGTGTTCAGTACTTAAATATTTTTTTGGAAACGAATCCAGATGTAGACATATTTTATGAAAAGACTAGTGCCATTAGTGTGAGTGTGAGGGCATATTTATGTAGGTCATAAAGAATGTTGACATTGTAGTACGAATGTATTTTTATCTCCCAATTTAATCCTATCTGACATTATTGTATTGACATTTAATATTTACCCAATTCTTATGATTTGCGTCAGTGCCTTCCATTTGACATTATTCGCTTGACATTTGTATTATATTGGACATTTTTTTTTATTGAATGATTGTTTACCTGATTATTTGACGAACTGTAGAATGTGACTAAGTATTTTTAATTTTTATGTGTTTATAATGCAATTTACTGTAATCTACAGCATATAAGCGCTTTGGTGTATACTGTAAGCTTGTAGTGCTAACAATAAATGAATAAATAAATGGAATAAATAAAGTCCTAACACACCACCGCATTTGGTACGGCCCGAACCCCCGAACTTTGTGCGCTCCGAACCAAATGTGATTGTCTGGAGAGCAGTCCGCCGGACATTATTATTAACCTCAGAACCGTTGGTTTGATAAAATGTATTGCCCCGCGCTGTCCTTAAGAGGCACCCAACAGCGCTTAGTGTATTTTGTGTCACTGGGGTTTAGAGATATACGTGGGGCGCACTATAAGTTTCCGGAATGAATATGAAAAAATACTATTAAAGGTACAAAATTAATTTATTGTTTTTCAAAATAATCTCCCTTGGCGTCTATGCACTTTTTCATTCGATCAAACCAGTTTTGAAAACTTTTGTGCCACTCCTCTGTGGTGACCTCTGAAACGTGTTTTTCATACTCCTCGACAGCCGCTTCTGGTGATGAAAATCATTGGCCGTGTAATTGGTTCTTAATTTTTGGGAACAGATAAAAGTCACAAGGTGCCAGGTCGGGACTGTATGCAGGATGACTCATGAGTTCTACATTTTTCGCCTTCAAAAAGTCGTTTGTCTGTCTGGCCGTGTGAGAACTAGCATTGTCGTGGTGCAGGATGATACGGCGTTTACGGTTATTTTTACGGAGTTCGTCAATAACTTCCGGCAAACAAATGGTCGTGTACCAGTCACTATTCACAGTACGACGATTTTCTAAAGCAACAGTAGCCACGTGTCCAGTTTTATTAAAAAAAGAAGCAATCATCCGCTTAGATGCACTTTTCACGCGCGCCACTTTAGTTGGTTTCGGCTCATCTTGAAAGACCCATACGCTCGATTGCTGCTTTGTTTTGGGATCGTAGCAATAAATCCATGTTTCGTCATCTGTTACTATGTCCCACACCAAATTTGACGCACCTTCGTTGAATCTGGTAAGCATGGCACTGCACCAAGTGACGCGGTCCGTTTTTTGATCCTCGGTCAAGTTATGTGGGATCCACCGCGAGCACAGCTTTGTCACACCCAAATGTTTGTGTAGGATTGATTGTATTTGACTCATGCCTATTTCTAAGGCTGCGCGAATTTCATGGTAGGTCACATGCCTGTCTGTTTCAATCATACGGCGCACAGCATCGATGTTTTTGTTGGTCACAGCCGTGGACTGCCGACCATCGCGAGATTCGTCACTGAGATTGATACGACCACGCTTGAATTCTGCAAACCAGCTATAAACAGTCGTCTTGCATGGAGCTTCATCGTCAAAAGCTGTTTCAAGCCGAGCGATGCTCTGTTGAGCCGTCAAATTACACTTAAAATCGTAAAAAATCATACTACGAAAATTTTCCCGAGTTAAATCCATGTTGATGCAGACACACAATTTTTTAAATGGCGCCACAAGGTAAAAACAAAAGACAGTCAGATGAAACAAACTGTATTCTACAGCCAAAGAGTTCTACTTTCAAATGTTGTAATAAATTTTTAAATATTGTTTATATGTAAGTGGCCAGTTCCGGAAACTTTTAGTGTAACCTATGTATAATAATAACGAATAACAATTGTAAAACTTATGCAAAAACATCTCATCTGGCTCAAAAACAACCCTCTCGCATCCCCGCACGAGGCCCCGAGACCAGCAGCATCCGCAACACTGTGACCGTTTCACGTTTGCCTTAGTTTGAGTTTCGTAGATTTTAGTTATCGAATTTTAGTTCAGATTTGTTATTGTAACGTTTGAGAAGCCAGTTGCCATGGTAATCCGCACGAGTTACACACAGTGCTATTTGGACCCATGGTAAGTATAACTAAACTAGCTTGTGTTGTGGAATCTAGAATGCGGAGAAACGTTAAATGCGGACAAAGATGGCGCTGTCTAGTAAACACATTTCAAAAAAGTGCTTCGCGCTTTTAATTATTTTAACCAAATTAAGGCAACAAAAGTGATTGAAATTATCGTTAATCAGTAACTAATAACGCTATACAACGGCAAGAATGTTATGTATGAATACTGAATTGTGATATTGAAGTAAAGTGTGAACTGTAAACTCCCAAACAGAACTCTTAAGACAAAAATATTGAACTATTACAGTGAAACGTGCACACAATTAAATTAACGAGCCTAAGTAACGCACAAAAAACGCTAGAAATGTAATAAATAAACAAAAGTGATTTCTTCCAGCTTAACAAGTCACGTATATTTATTACCTTGGATATATCACTATTAAAATAATAATAAAATAAAGCAAACGTTAAAATGCGACGTAGAATTTCTAAAACGGGACATAGGTTTTAGTAAGGTTTCCTGAATAGCAAGTTGGTGTTGATTTATTTAATCAATAAGATTTGGCTTTCTGCGACGAATACTCTTACAGTTCCATTGAAGGAGATTGAGAACCATTGTTAAAATTATTTTTTGAGATAATCTCCAGTAATTGTTCTACAAGAAGGGCAACGTCGTGCGTCAGAGCATCTGACAATTTCGTTAGTATATTTATTAACGAACAGAGCAAAAGTTGGACAACATTGTCATTGGGAGTGGCCAGAGGGGTAGTCTCTGTAGGAGGTTTAATGCAGCACCCATTGGGTTGAGTAGAAGGAGGCGAATTAGTCAATCCATTGTGTTCATGAACATCAAAAGATTTCCCTGGAACAAACCTTGGGCGTATAGGGAGGGAAATAGTTTTTTTATAAGATACAGAAGGAGGAGACAAGAGGGAAGGGGCAGGAGGAGAAATGAGAGAAGAATATTTAGGAGTTTGGGGCCTAGCAGCAGCCTCGGAATAGAGGGGTCTACGAGACTGAGGGAGTCTAGAAGAGGCTTCGGCATAACTTATATTTTCCTCAGACATAATACTTTTTGTAGAATTTTGCCTGTTATGCTCAGGACATCTTCTGTCGGTAGCGGGGTGGTTACCGCCGGAACATAAAAAGCAAGAAATACCTGTATCAGCAACAGTACAGGAATCACCGGCATGGGATTATGCACACTTATAACATCGGGGTTTTGATCGGCATTGCTTGGCAATGTGGCCGAATCGACAGCAATTCATGCACTGTATTGTTGGAAGCTGGTAAAGAGAAACAGGAAGCGATGCGTTAAAACAAAAATCTTTATCGGGAAGGACCTGACCCAAAAAAGTTAGAACCACAGTGTTTGATGGAGCGTAATTAGTTGGAGAGTAATTTTTGTATTGAGACGTCTAGCTCTCACCACTTCTCCAGCAGTAAAGGATATACCCCCAACTAATTCCTCCAACGTCCAATCGGTGGGAATATCTCTCACCACTTCCATACGAAATATGCTGTAGCTCGGGATGTAGGTTACATAATTAAATGTACACATACATAACTAAACTGACCGGCACGTTGCGCATAAGCTGCCAACATCGCACATGTTGCTCAATGCTGCCGAACTTTTTAAGCGTGACATGTTGTGTTGCGTGTTAAATATGAAAGACTCCAGTCTGATTTTACTCCGACACAACTGATTTCACTCCATACCGACTTTACTCTTAATCTAAAATGACTTCACTTCAACTCCAAACCGACATCAATCTGACTCCCTCCGATATCAAGGTGACTCCCCTCAACTACATTCCAACTCCAGCTCTAAAACAACTACTCCGATTCCAAACTGACTTCACTCCAACCCTAAACCAACTTCACTCCGACTTCAAACCGACTTCACTCCAATGGTAAATTAACTTCAGTCCGACTCCAAAACGAATCCATTTCAACGCATTCCGACTTTAAACGGACTCCATACCCCTACGATTCCACTCTTACCCAGCTGCCGTACACTCGAGTGTCGGAGTCCAAGTGAAGTCGGTTTGGAATTGCAGTGAAATCGGTGGATGTGCGAACTGGGAACCAAGGTGTACCCATCTTGCACTCGGAAAGAACGCATCGTGCCGCTGCCCCGGTCATATTTCGCAAGGGTGGCCCGGAGTCCTTGTTCGCATCATAGTGATGACACTCCTTAATTATCCAAAACAGATCATCAAAAAAGCGCTAAACTGATGCCTTAGTCGAGCGCACAGGCGACGCTAAGTCACGTATTGCATGGGCCAAGTGGCGTGAGGTAACTAGGTTCATTTGTTTCCCCAAAATGCCGGTTAGGTAAAAGAGGCAGATCTATAAAACCCATAATTAGACTGGTCCGCTAACACGGCTGCGAAGTATGATCATTGCTAGAGCAACACAACCAGATGAATATGCGGTGGATATGTGGAGTACCGCTTAAGGATCGCGTGAGTAACTCTCGCATCCGGGGCAGCCTTCATGTCCGTGCCATCGCGGTTAATACCGGAGAGTTCCTCCGCTGGTGTGGTCGTGTTCTGCGGTGATCGCCAGGCTGCATCTGACCATGTCGCCTTTACTGAGCCCGGTGAGAGGGGTAGACAGAGCGAGTGCTGAATTCGCATCGTGGAGGATGACATGCGTACCAATCGTCTCATACCATGGGTACTTAAGACCGTGAGATGTGAAAAAGTAAAAACCGGAAAAATGAATGCGACCGGGACTAACGCAAAGTCTTGACTGTCAGTCATCCCACTGACAGCACAAATTCTACAGAGAGCTCTGGGTACCCTACTCACCGCTGGGAACACAACACGAATTCCTGGACACACCGCTTACCATTTCCTCGAGTATCGGGATCCTTGGTGTCGATATCTCCAGTGACATCCAATACCGAAGTCATTTGCAGGACAAGGTTAAGTTGGCATCAAGAAAACTCGGAGTGCTTAACAGGGCGAAGCAGTACTTAACAGGGCAGCAACTCCTTCTTTATAAAGCACAGGTCCGGCCTCACATGGAGTACTGCTGTCACCTTTTTGCTGGAGCACCTGCATACCAGCTTGACCCCTTCGACTCAGTGCAAAGACGGGCAATGAGGCTGGTTGACAATCCCATACTCACAGGTAGTGTGGAACCTCTTAGCCTTAGGAGGGATTTTGCCTTACTGTGTGTGTTCTACCGCCTATACAATGGTTTGTGCTCAGATGAATTGTTTGACATGATGCCCGTAGCTACATTCTATCATCGCACCTCTTGCCATAGACAGGGAATTCATCCTCACACATTGCGACCTGAGACGGTGCGCACTGTGCGGTATGAAAGAAACTTCATCCCACGCACACTCAAGCTGTGGAATGACCTCCCTGCTGCGGTTTTCTCAAGCACCTACAATATGGGGTTCTTCAAGAGGGGCATCAGAAGGTTTCTTCATGGTCGGCAGCGCGAGTGTAACACCCCTGGTGTTGCATACGTCCATAGGCCACGGTAACCGATTCCCATCAGGTGGGCCGTGTGCTTATCTGCCAACTAAGTGGTATAAAAAAAAAATATTACCGCGGCATTCTGTAGGGCGGAGGTACTTCCCCAGTCGGAATGCTCAATCGGGCGGAAATACCACCGTGTCCTACCTCCTAATTAACAACGCTGAGATGATGATGATCCCTACTTACTAGTTTATTTCCGCAAACACGTAAGTTAATATTAAAAATTGATTTTGAGAAATTCTTTGGCGTATCGCCCGAGTCCAAGGTCAAGTACCAATAAAATTTATATGGAACTACCTGTGAGCTATACCGAATCCAAAGCCAAAAGAATTAATAAAATCGGTTCATATAAAACTGAAATATTGAAGAACATAGAGAAGAAGTCGGTTAAAATATGCATGTCGAAATATACATAAATTCTTATAAAATTTAAACTACAGGTCCAAACTATATAAAAAATTTATGAACCAAATGGCGGTGAAGAATAAAAATAGTACCGCACCGACTCAAGATCAACGTCAAGAAATAACTCACAAAAAAGCTTATATTTTCGGAGGACAAGAGTATTCGGGAATTACTGAACATTTAACTAAGTCTAGGGCTCATACTCATTACTCGAAATATCAAATCACATCTTTTCTCAAACCATACGCCAGTACAGCAAACATTTTAAATAGCTGTAAGCTTTTTGATATAAAGAAAGAGGACAGAATTATATTATTTATAGGTCAAAATGATTCAAATCCTTTTGAGATTGAAGCTGAACTATGTGCATTTCTCAAATCTGTCAAATGTCATGTTTTTATAGTAAAGGTGCACAAAAACAAATATTTAAATGAGCGTAAATTAAATTCTATGCTGTATTTCATTGCAAAGCAATATACCAAATGTACTTATATAGATGTTGATTATGAAAAGTCGTATAACTGGTATTCATTATGTAAAATAATAAATTCTGTGTTAGACCAAACTGACTATAATGAAAAATACCTAGCACAAAAAAGTCATTCAGTCTACCGGCTTCGCATTGGAAGACGGAGTGATCGACTCGATAATACTGGTTGTAAAATAAACTGCTGTAAACGAATTGTAACGTTAACTAATGATCAACATACTCAAACGGAACCTGAAAATGTAGTTGTAGAAAGTCCTACTTCTGAGCAACAGCTTTTTCGTATGTGATGATTCAAAGGATTTTTGTATGGTTAGGATCTTGCACCAGAATGTTGCTAGTATATTCAGTAAACGTAGATTTTTAGAAATACACCTAAGTGATCTTGCACAAAGTAACAAAGAAGTAGATGTACTATGCCTAACAGAAACTTTTATACAAAGAGGGCATGAACACACAGTACATATCTCCGGTTTTGACTTAGCAGCTTCTTACTGTAGGCTAAATAAAAAACGTGGTGGTACTTGTGTATTAGTCAAACGAGGTCTACGTTTCGGCAATTAAATTTTTGTTTCGACTACTCTGTGGATAGGCATTTTGAGTGTTGCGGAATTGAAGTACTTTCACAGAATATGGTTGTAATTTGTTTATATCGAACACCAGACTCGAACTGTGACCTGTTCCTAAACAAGCTTCAAGTACTTCTGCATAAATTAACTCACAGATCCAATAAATTTTTTTTGTTATAACTGGGGACATTAACATTGATACGTTACAATCACAATCCAAAGAATGTAGACATCTTACTGACCTTATAAAAAACTATAATCTAGTACTACATATAGACCAACCAACCCGACAGCTAACGTGTATCGACCACTTCATAAGCAATATGCCATATGCGTCTGGAGAACTTTTGCATCTGGATATATCCGACCATAACACAGCTCAGTTGCTAAGCATCCCAACGGAAACTAAAGTAAAACCTCTTATAGAGTACTATCTTTACAAAAGACTTTATAACAATGAGTATTTACAAAAGTTTCGGGAATGTCTGTCTAGTCTTTCGTTTAAGGAAATATATGAGGGGGATAATTTTGAATCTGCATTTCAATTGTTTCATGAGACCTTTGCCTTATTTTATAAGTTATGTTTTCCAAGAGTGAGGGTAAAAATATCAAACAAGGGTCGTAAAGTTAGATGGGTTACAAAAGGGTTAAGAATAAGTTGCAAAACCAAACGTTCGTTACGCTACAAATACTATAGTGGTAGATGTAGCATAATCAGACATAAATATAAAAAATACTCGAAACTATTACGTAATTGCATCGATCAGTCCATCAAAAATCACAATCGTAATGAGATTCTGAAGTCAAAAAATGTGTGCAAAACATCCTGGGAATTAATAAAGCAGGAATCAGAATCCAGAAAGCAAATGGACACTATTACTAGTGTGTATGAAAATGAAATGTTGCTTAAGGAACCGCTCGCTATAGCTAGGGCATTTAATGAATATTTTGTAAATTCGACATACAATGAAACCATTTCATTACAAAATACATCTAAGGGGTGCATTTGTACTTCCTGAGCCACACTGTATTTTTACACTGTATTTTCCTGAGCCCATACATTTGTGATGAAATACATTCTATTATGATGTCTCTGAATAATAGTAATGCGGAGGGATATGATGAAATTTCAACAAAGGTTATTAAAGCGAGTGCAATAGAAATAACTCCTGTTTTGACCCATCTAGTCAACTTATCATTTAGGGATGGGTATTTCACCAATGAGCTCAAAACTTCCATAGTGAAGCCTCTATATAAAAAGTGGGAAAGAACTTTAGAAAATTATAGGCCAATATCTCTGATACCTATTTTGTCAAAGGTCTTTGAGGTGGCAATGCATAAGCGTTTGACTGGTTTCATCCAAAAACATAATATTATACGCAGTGAACAATACGGCTTCCAAAAGGGTAAATCTACGACTTCGGCATGTTTTGATTTGGTGACCAAGGTCGTAGAGAATATTGACAGTAACAAAATAGTAACTGTCTTAAACTACGGCCTAATCTTATGGGGGAATTCCACAGAAGTACAAAGGGCATTTATAGCTCAAAAAAAGTGTGTAAGAGCTATTGCTGGTATACCACCTTGGGAATCATGCAAACCATTTTTCAAAGAGTACCATATACTTACCTTGGCCTGTATGTACATATTAGAAGCTGCTAAATTTGTAAAACTACACCCACACCTGTAGGTCTACCATGAGTTGTTAAACGTGAGTCGTATACGTACACGAGAGTGGTATTGGGACCACGTGGTTACGTTTACGGTAGTTGGGCTGTCATGAGCTTTGTAAACCGTAGTGGCTCTCGTGTTAACGGAAGTAGCTGATGTATACGTATAATTTCCTAGAATACTTGACAGTTTGGTGTTTGTTTGAATTTTGAGTGACGGAGTATCGTTACCGTAAAATGGTGGCCTTCTTATAATAAGCTGTTGGGCATATGATTTGGTACCTATTTATATATATTTTATTTATATATATATACATATACATATATGGTTGCGCCGATGGTAGAATTTGTATTTTTTGCTCAATAGTAGTAATTCAAGTCATTGACACTGAAACACACGCTTCCTGTACCCATCTCCCTCCCGCGCTACCTTTAAAGTGAGATAGCAATAGTTTTCGCCCCGCTCAATTGTCAAAATAGACGCATATTCACTTCCGCTTTGAACTAGCACGTAATGGCGGCGGCGCGCGCGTCTCTTAGAAATTAATAATGTTTGTTGAATTTTAACCGCTTTCATAGACCTTTACCGATCGGATTGTGCCTCTCTTGTGTCCCTCAAGTGATTTAGTGATGTGGGCAGCAGCTCCTGAGCCAGGAAGAGAAGACCGGTGCAACGGCCCAGCCAGCACGTGGCGTAGTAAAGGTTAGTGCATCCTCTCCTAATTTCTCGGGTTGCATTCAATGCCTAAACCACCTCCGCGGCAACCCGATCACCTATCTTGTTTGTTGTGTAAAGTGTCATATGAAACATGTTAACTTCAATCCCCGCAAAATACAGTCCACTAGCTCAGGTGGCATGAGAATCGCGCCACCATTCTTTTTGGTCCTGGTCGAGCCGGATACTTAGTCGTAGTTTCGCATTTTGTTATTATTCTATTGGGAATAAACGCACCGCACCTAAATACCTAGTTATTTTAGTAGAAAACCCCGCATCTAGGCATTTAGGTTTAGATCTTAGGTATACTAGACACCCTAGTGCATAGGCACAGCGTAATACCTAACGCATTTGGCTATTTCAATATCTGGGTTGTCCGTTCGCCGCTGGCTTGCATCGTGTTTACCTGATACCTACATAGGTTAGGTACGTGGTTATACCTCGCTCGCATTTCTCTTATCGTATCGATCCTTAGTCGTAGCTCGCTTTTGTTATTTATTCCACAGGGAATAAACGCACCGCACCTAAATACCTAGTTATTTTAGTAGAAAACCCCGCATCTAGGCATTTAGGTTTAGATCTTAGGTATCCTGACACCCTAGTGCATAGGCACAGTGTAATACCTAACGCATTTGGCTTTTGTTTTTATTTGTTTCATTTAAGTTATCCGTTCGCCGCTAGCTCGCATCGTATTTACCTAATACCTACGTGGGTAGATACGTGGTTATACCTCGCTTGCATTTCATTCAAATTCATACGAAAGTATTTTAATTTGAATAGATATTACGCAGTACTTAATCCCTGAAATAATAGTTGAACCTAGACAGCGATCTAGCTCGCTATGTTGCTATGCGCGTTTTGTTCAAGCTTACACGCGCAGTTATAAGTACCTACCTACCTACGGATATCGTTCGCGCCGCGTCGCTGTACTGTAGGTACCGCTAAGATTAAGTCATTTCATTTGTTGTTTACCGCACTTTAGTTTGATATTAGTTGTAAAAATGCCCCCAAAGGTTGGTAGCACCGATAGTAAAGTTCAATTGAAACTTTTATACGCTAAAAGAGAAATGATTTACTCTCGTGTACAATCGATTTGTGATAATGCACTTAAAACCTCTGATTTGGCTATTAGAGATTCGTTCTTGTGTTCTATAGAAAACTTGGATAGTTTACGCGCGGATTTCGAATCCTTAGTACATGACATCAACGTTTTAGAGTTAAATTTAAATCCCGATTACTCAGTGAGTTATCAGGCCTTGGGGCCTACTACAACCGTGTACAAAACAGTCTTACTGCAGGAGTGTTTTGTTTCAAGCTTAAAGCAATCTTGCTTATATCCGTACCACAACCGTACATTATGCATACAATGTATTCCTGCTTAGTGCTTTTGTGACGTCACTTCAATTTTAGTTCATTCAATTCGTACCATGACGTGATTTTCGAGTAGTATTGTTTTTAACAATATTGTTTTTATGTCAAATTGAGCGATTTTAAAGAAGTTGCTAGGTACCCAACGGATATATTATTGTTATGCAAAATACTGTTCAAGAAATCATTTTCATAACTCAAAAAGCAAGTAAACCGTATTTATACACATTAACTTATAGAATTTTCTATAAGTGAATGGTTTTTTAATATAATTTAAGTACCTTTTTTTCGTGTTCCACGGGAACCCCCCTATGTGGTCAGCGAGGCCGTTATATCGAACTCAAACCGACTAAAACCGCACGCGATTACATTAAAGTGGATCAATAAGGCAATTTCGTCACCCACGCTGGGTCATCTCTAGGCTTTAGCTAGACCCCTCGATGTGGGAACCATGGTATCCACGTCTTCTCCCTGCTTCTTTTAGGGTAGCGTCTACCTCAAGTCGGCACTCACAGAGGACGGAGTTCACTGAGCTATCTCCAACGCATGAGTCGCCTCCGCCGGACACCCATTTAGCGGGCTCGACAAACGGAATTGAAATTGTCTTACTTTTCTCCCGGACCTCCTCCACCATCTTCTTCTCGAGCATTACTTGCTCGTAGCGACAACCTACGCGCTTACAATACCCACCGCCCAGTCGCCCAGTGAGATTAGGTACTCGCACCTCGAGATCTCGAGTATAGAGATAAATGCAGGTTTAAATTTCATAGTAGAGCTCATAGAAATTTATTCAATATTTAACAAAGAAATTTAAAAATAAAGTAGCTAGAAAATACGAGTATTTTACCTACTTCAAAGTAAAAACTTATTATCCAAAATCCTTTTTTGAAAAAAAAAACTCCATGGTCTTTTAAAAAGAAATTACTGACATTAGGTATAGGGATTGAGTACAGAGAAGATTTCAGTATCCGGTGATTTTCCCCCGGTTTTAAATTATCTTCGGTAGGCTCCGTGGAAACTCCGGTTATGTCCAACTTATATTTAAAAGTCTAAAAAATATTTTTTTCAAATATTCATCCGTGAGCATTAAAACTACCAATAGAGTGCTACTATTATTATCATAATAATCTTATTAAAATATGTAAAACGTCCAAATATTCAAACAAAACTATATATGAAATGTTTAATTATTTCTTGTTTAATGATTATTACACCAACACAATTAACTTATTACCCACTTAGTGCCCGGAATACGGTAATAGAGTCATCCCTTATTGTGTGAAACCGAATATCATGATTGGTGACATGTGGATATTGATCCTCCGCTGCCTAACACTTCGAGGAGACTCTACGCGGGTGTCGTGCGGTCCATGGCCCTGTACGGGTGTCCCGTGTGGGCGGACACCCTGAGTGATCGGCACATGCTTCTGCTGCAGCGTCCGCAGCGGAAGTTGGCGTGCCGCATCATAAGGGGGTACCGCACGATATCCTTCAACGCGGCGAGTCTCCTCGCCGGATCCCCACCATGGATCCTGGAAGCGAGATGCCTTTCGGTGCTATACCGGTTCCGAAGGGCGGCGCGGGAGCGGGGTCACGATCCCGAGCCCGAAGAAATTCGGGCCGTGAGATCCCGGCTCCACAGGGAAATGGTGGTGGAATGGGAGAGACGACTTGGGCAACCAAGCGCAGGGCACGCCGTAGTAACGGCGGTAAGACCCATCATGGGGGAGTGGCTAGAGAGGCCACACGGCAGCCTCTCGTACCGTCTGACGCAGATGATCACCGAGCACGGATGCTTCGGAAAGTATCTGCGTCGGATGCAGAAAGAGCCAACGTCCGAGTGCCATCACTGCGACGCGAGCGAGGACTCAGGTCCGCACACGCTCACCGAGTGTCCGGCGTGGGAGACGCCGAGGCGGGAGCTTGTGGCGGCCCTGGGAGTGAGGGTTCTCACGCTCTCCACCTTGCTCGCGGCGATGGTTCGCTGCGCGGATGCGTGGGCGGCCGGCGCCTCCTTCTGCGAGCAAGTAATGCTCGTGAAGGAGGAGGCGGGGCGGGAGCGGCAGCGGGAGCGACGAAGAATCGCTAGACAAGCTGCCTGCGCACGAAGGCAACTCGGGCGTCGGAGGTCGATGAACGACCTCCGCCCCCCATGAGCGCCGGCCTGGGGGTGACAGGTGAAGCCGCCTGTCACCCTTGCAGAAGCAGGCCGCGGCGGCGGCGCGCGTGGTGCGCCTCCCCGTTTCCGGGGACGAGTTGGGGACTCTGTGGTCCCCACACCCGGGAAGAGGGCCAGATCGTGAGAGATGGCCCTGGGTCGGCCGGGGTGCGAGGGATATGCCTGTCAACCTCACCTTCGGCAACCGAAACGACCCACAGGCGGCGTGCGTTTTAGTCGGTTCGAGTCCGACATAACCTCCTCCACCGGGTCCGGTGGGGAGGTATCCGTGGGGATTTTGCGCACGTAAAAAAAAAAAAAAAAAAAACACTTCGAGGATTTAGGCGATTAAAATGTATTAATGTACATTTTAATGTACCTACTTATTAATAGTGTATTTATAAACAAAAAAATATAATTGCATTGTATGAAAGAAAGAAAAATACTTGACTTGAATCGCCGGAAGATTTGAAAAATAAAAACCGAGTTTTCGCAAAAACTTAGGCCGGGTTCCCACTACGCCGGACCGGCAGATCTGCCGAAAACCGGACACCGGACAGAGTGTTCACATTACATCGGATCCCGGAAGAAATTCAGACAGTCCTCAGTTGAATTTGGACCTGCGCGCACAATGGACGACGAAATTGTTGTGTTGTGGTGGTATCTTAATAGAAGGCAAAATAAAAGAAAACATTGGGTACACCCTATTTTACGGGAAAGATTTTCACTTGGAACATTTGAAACATTAATGGGTGAACTTAGAAGAGACGAATCAAAGTTCTTCAATTATTTTCGAATGACAGCAACCACTTTTGACGATTTACTGGGACGACTAGACATAAGAGTACGAGATACAAGTTTCAGAGAATGTATTTGCCCAGAACAAAGATTAGCCATATGTCCAAGGTAAGATAATTTTATGCACTAGATTGCGTAATAATAGTTTTGACGTAGGTACCTACTTAAGACTGTATGAATGAATGAATGTTTGCTATGTATGTTTGTTTCATGTATGTGTGTGTGGGAGGGTGTATGTATTTGATAATCATTATGAATTAAAAATGCAAACAATTATTTAAGTATTTATTTGTACTCAAACTTAAATCCCTTCAAAATCTAAGTAATCTGAGTCTTGGGAATGTATGGAACGATTACTAGATGCTGATGGTGAAGCTGGAATCGGATTCGATGTCTGAGATGAAGTTGATGGTATAGATGTTGTTGCCTGTTGATTGCTACTATTATATTGCGTAGAGTATCCAGGGTAGTGTTGATCTTGCGTAGGTATTGGCTGTTGATTGACGCTATTATGTGTGTAGTATCCAGAATACTGATCTGGTCCGGTTATCTGATTATATGAATCACGCCAATGTCCGTAATTTGGTCTCTCATAATTCCTACTTTTAATTTTTTGCAACATTGTCATGACGCTAGCTTGAAATTCTAAAGTCTCTTCGATAGTTAAAGTGTTCAAGATTGGTATAATGCCTTTGAAGAAAGATAGATGATGGTTTTCCTTTTCTGGGTTTATTCTGGAGTCCAAAAACTTTACCATCCTGTCTTTTACCTCTTTATCATCAATTTTTTTTTTATCTTTAATTAAAGGTGAACGAAAATCTGATTCCATGCCTACTTCAGTCTCGGTTCTTGCTTTTTTTGAAACTGACTCATGTGGTGGTCGAGGTTCGGAGACTTTTTTCAAAAACATTAATTGCTCGTGATATAAATAATTTCGTGTCTTTTTGGTCGAAGATCCAGATTTAGACTCATCTTTTTGTTTCTTTACTGTCTTAAGCCACGAATCTCGTATATTATTCCATTTAGTTGAAACCTGTTTTCCTGAAATCAATAAAAAAATATCATAAAACAATACAATTTGTTTCTTGGTGACGTATAAAGTAATAATGTATTAACAAAAAATACTTTTTTTTCAGATATTTAGCTTCAGGATGTTCATTCAAAGAAATACATTACTCATACAGAGTAGGCGTTTCGACAATAAGTAAACTAATAAAAGAAATGACGTGCGACGTCATTTGGGAAAACCTAAAGACAGATTTCCTTAAGCTGCCTGATACTGAGAGAGAATGGGAGGACATCGCTTCAGGATTCGAAAGAAAAGCCAACTTTCCTCACTGTCTTGGAGCAGTAGATGGCAAACATATCAGAATTTTGAAACCAGCCAAGAGTGGTTCTATGTTCTTTAATTACAAGGAGTATTATTCTTTTGTATTAATGGCAGTTGTCGATTCAGAGTACCGATTTATTTTTATTAGTGTGGGCTCATTTGGCAAGGAATGCGATTCTAGTATATTAAAGGATAGTACATTTTGGCAAAAGATCAATGATGGTACTTTAAATGTACCAAAGCCTAGACCGCTTCATGAAAACTTGCACGAAGAATTACCGTTTATACTTGTTGGCGATGAAGGCTTTACTTTAACACCTAATCTCCTACGTCCATATGGAGGTACACATTTGAATACTGATAAAAAGATTTTTAACTGTAGACTAAGTCGAGCAAGAAGGTATGTTGAGTGCGCTTTTGGTATTCTGGCAAATAAGTGGCGAATAATCCATCGAGCTATAGATCTCAACGTAGACACAGCAATTCAAGTAATTAAAGCTTGTGCAGTCTTACATAATTTTGTAAGAGAAAAAGATGGTATAAATTTTGAAAGTTACCAAAATATAGAACATAGACAAGAACAAGAAACTACACCCATGAATCGAAATGTGTCGAGTCGAGGTGGCCCTAATGCCAACGCTATACGGACATTATTTACTAATTATTTTGTTTCAGATATTGGTTCTGTTCCGTGGCAGGCAGCAGCTATAAAATAAAATTTATCAATGCATTTACATTTTATCAATAAAACATTAAAAACTCACCGTACTGTTTTCTTTCTTTTTCATCCAGTTCATCGAAGTTTGGTTTCAGTATTAAACATACTTCACGCCATGCTGCTAACTTTAAGTTTTTGTCTTTATAAACGTCTTCGGTCTTATCCCACAGAACAGGTCTCTCTTGGACAAGCGTAATTAAAGTTTCTGCTTCAATATCCATGCTAAACGTCTACTTTTACCAGAACATGCGAGCCGAATGACGTGAGTGGAACACGGGCGGGGCGAGGGGAGCACGAGCGGGGCGAGCGGGGGACAGATACCGGCACAAACTCGTTCACATTACTCCGGGCCCGGTCGTTCTACCGGCAATTCGTAGTGACAAAACGTTCGGTAGAAATGCCGGGCTCGGCAAAAATGCCGGACCCGGGATAATGTGAATAGCTTCATATAAATTGTACAGCCACTAGCTCTTCCGGCAGATTTACCGGCGCGGCAGATCTGCCGGTCCGGCGTAGTGGGAACCCGGCCTTACGGAGGAACTCCGACTTTTTTGTCGCCGCAGTACAACACTAATGTGAAGCCGGGGATAGACAACTATTATAAATAGTTCATTCATTTCTGTCAATAGGCAGGTATCAAACAAAACTTTGTTATGTGCTCATGGTACCAATTTGAGTAAGGTTATTATTGAGCCTGTAAACAAGAAAAAGAGACACCGCTATACGTACTGTATAGCACCATCTCTTTTTCACACTAAATGGATCAACTTTTAAGTAATTTGTTAAACGTTCTAAAGAAATAATTACCTTTTTTAAATAACTGGCAGAATATTTATTTAAAAACCAAGGTATTAAAAAAAAGGTAAAAATAGCTGTCATCTGTCAATTTTAACTCGTGGACCTATAAAAATCTATGTAACATTTTATTTTCTACCGCAAAAATAAAGCCATTAGTTAGTAGGTAATTTACTATGTTTATGTTGTGGACATTTATGAGCATGTCACGCAAATATTGTAACAAATGGTAGCAGAGAATGGTTGAAAGTTGGGAATCCAAGAAGCAAGGAGTAACTGCCATTTCAACTCCTGAAGCAGAATATATAGGTATATCGCCATCAGAAGTTGTGAATGAAGCTCTCCATCTAAGGCTACTGATGAAAAACATAAGTGAAACAAGATGAAATAATGATATTCAATGACAACCAAGCAGTATTGAAGTTATGAGAAAATGCTATCATAAAGTATCAAACGAAACATCGCCCTTAAATTCATTGTTTGAAAGAGCATGTACAAAGTGGAATTATTAGTGTGCGTACAAAGATACGTCAAATATGTTGGCCGATGTGTTAACGAAAGGAGTACCAGGACCTCGACATCTGGAACTAAGTAAAGGCTTAGGCTTATCATTGCGAGGAGTGTTGTGTTGAACCTGTGTGTATATGTAACATTTTATTTTCCACTGTAATTTTTTTTCTTATACTTTATTAACTAAACCTTACAAAATATAACGCCATTAGTAATTAAATGTTTTTAATTGTCTGGGCATTTATAATCACATCACACCGACGCACGTCCGACATAAAACCATCCACAGGATTTCTATATAGGATGTCTATATTTGCACCAGAGTGAAGCCAGGGCGCGCAGCCAGTTTGGTAAATTGTTTTTTTTAAAAGATTGTTGCTATGGGAACCGAAGTCGTCATGTCGATGACGTTAAAATAGACATGCGCACTACGTCTCTGTCACATCACCTACTCACTTTGAGACCATGCATGCTTGAGACTTCATTGACTTTGTCTTTTGGATTGGCTTAACCCTACCTCATTAAGGCACCATGGTGTCGTCTCCAGGCGCAGGCCTAGTTACTCCCTGTACAATGTCCATCGAAACTAATCGAAACCGCGGCTGAACCACAGCGGTCGTTAGATAATGATACTGTCCCCATAGTTTCAAATCATACACAGTTTGTACTTACGTTATTAATTTATAAGAACTTGTTATTTTAAATACAATAAAAAACAATTATATTTGTAAAATATTTAAATTAGTGTGGTCTGGATCATAATGCAGCCTTTTCACCAACCGCTGAACTCTTATCATTGTTCTTGTTCCGTGGTTGTTCCCTCGGTTTGTCCTGTGACTCTGAATGTATCCGACTTCACTAATTATATCCGTATATTCGACTCCGCTAATCATATTGTTATCTTGGAATCAAAATGGTAATACAATCGACACCTAGAAAAAATAACCATGTATTATATGAGTAAGTACCTACATTATATATTTACAATAACAATAGTGGTTAATCACACATTACAATGCTTAAGTGTGTAGGTACTTAATTCAAGGTAAATATGGGCTTACCCACAGGACTTACCTTAGTCTTTACGAAGAACTCTGTAGATTTTGTAGGGCTTTTCAGCAGAGTGGCCTCTATTCATCACTCTGTGGGAGTCTGTTTTGCTTAATGAACCAGCATCGTGAAATGGAAGGAGTCGCATTCCTCTCGTAACTCCATACGATGCGGATTACGTGAATTGGCGTTAAGTATAATATTATTTATTCAATAATAATGTGTATATGTATAACGGATGACTTTGTAAAGAATGTCATATTTGACGCTGAATGAACAAAGTGAACAAAACCTATGGATGACGTCACAAAACTGCTAGGTTTAAACGACATTATTGTAATACTGTTTTAAGACGTCGTGGTACCAAAACACGAAATTAGACTGAAATAATACTGCTTTAAGAGGTTGTGGTTAGGCCCCTTGTCGTCGTTTGACGATTTGTATTGTCGTATCAAACGCGTCGCTAGGAGTTTGGAGAAACCGTCTGACCGACCCAATCCCACTCACGACCGACCTAAGTTGCCACCAATTCAAATACCCGAATTTGATGGTAACATTCGCAATTGGTGTTTATTTATAGATAGTTTTGAGAATACAATAGATAAGAACGATTCGTTGACAGATCACGAAAAATTGCATTATCTCGTTGAAAAATTAACTGGTAAAGCTATAACCGTTTGCGCTGGAATTACGTTTAGTGCCGAAAATTATAATTTAATTTTAAATACTTTGAAAGCTAAGTATGAGGATAAAAGATCGGTAGCTAACGCATATTTGGATCAGATGTTTGACTTGAAATCCATTACGGCATGTAACGATCAAAACTTAGAGAAGTTTCTAGATACTTTCGCATCATCTGTTCGCGCCGTAAAGAACCTAAAGATCGATGACCTCTGCGACTTCTTATTTTTGTATATGGGTTTAAAGAAATTAGATTCCGAAACCATTCGATTATTTGAGTCGGATCACCGCGGCAATAAAATTCCTAAGTTCGAAGACTTAGAAAGTTTTGTTCGCGAGCATATAAAAATATTGCAACGCTCTTCATCGAAACATGAAGGCGCGAAGAAAGTTGTTAGTTCGGAACGCAAAATAGATGCGTCATCGAGGTCACTGAGGTCAACTCATACTTATGTTAATACCGCACCAGCACATGTACAATCACCTGTTTGCTCTTTGTGTAATACTCATCATTCGCAATTGTATAAGTGTCCGGGTTTCCTAAAATTATCGCCTAATGATCGTTATAAATTTGTTCGCGCTAATAATTTTTGTTTTAATTGTCTCGGTACTAAACACCGCGTTGTTTTATGTAATAGTAGCAATAGTTGTCGCAAATGTCAAGCGAGACACCATACTTTACTTCATTTTGAAAATAGTAATGCCGCATCCAATGTGAGCACAGTTGGTTCGTCGAGCGGTGACACACGGCGGCCTGCGCCACAGCCGCAGCCCGCGCTCGCGCGCGCTCCGGCCCGCCCGGTGACCGCTGCGAATGAGGTCACCTTGTGTTCGTTGTCCGCTAGTACTGCGCTCACTACTGTTGTCCTCGCGACTGCTCGCGTTATTGTTGTCGATGCATTAGGTAAACCGCACATTGTTCGAGCGCTATTAGATGGCGCTTCGCAAAGTAATTTTATTACTCAAGATTGTTGTCAACGTCTTGGTTTCAATGTTAATAAGCGTTCAACCCGCTCAGTGGTGAAGGGTTTTGGAGGTTTACAGTCAGCTGTTCATGGCACCGTTAAAACAAGGTTTGGATCTCGTTTTAATAATAATATTTGGTTTGACATGGATTCGCTCGTTATAGATAAAATAACTGAACAGTTGCCTACCGTCCCGGTTGACACGTCTTTATTAACGAAATTTAAAGACTTGCCTTTAGCAGATGAGACTTACGCTGTTCCTGGAGTCGTCGATATATTGATCGGCGCTTCGATTCTCCCGCACCACCAGCTATCACGTAAGGTTCAAGGGGGACCGACGTACCCCGCTCCGCACGCACTGGAAACAGTTCTAGGTTTTGTTATAATTGGTTCCGCACCCGCTTCTATAGATAGTTTTAGTCACTCGACTGCTTCGTTCTGTTGCACCGTCGAGCCGCCACTGGAGTCTGCCATCCGCGAGTTTTGGGAAATTGAAGAGGTCAATGTCCCACCTATCCTAAGCCCTGATGACAAGATGGCTGAGGAGATTTGTTGTCGCACGACTACTCGTGATGAGCAGGGTCGTTATGTTGTCGCGCTCCCTTTCAAGGGAGATATTTTTTCGCTCGGTGACTCCCGTGTATCCGCTGAAAAACGCTTTCTTTGTTTAGAACGAAAGATGCAGGCGTCTCCAAAGTTGAAGCGGGCCTGTGATGAGGTTGTTAACGAATATTTAGATAAAGGTTGCATCTCACCTGCGCCTGCGGACACTGGCGGGACCCAGCCTTCGTACATTATCCCGCACCACGGAGTTATTAGAGAAGATAAGCTTACTACTAAACTCCGCGTAGTTTTGGATGGCAGTGCTAAGACTAGCACTTCCGTGTCGCATTAATATTAGTAGAATTTTAGCTTTTTCGGACTCAACAGTCGCTTTGTGTTGGGCCCACTCTTCGCCCCATCGTTGGGACACATTCGTCGCTAATAGAGTGGCAAAAATTCAATCTGAATTAGCGCCACAAAATCTCTTTCACGTTGCTGGCACCGACAACCCAGCCGATTGTCTCTCTCGTGGATTGCTTCCTTCGCAAATTTTAGATCACCCGTTATGGTTTAGTGGACCGTCCTGGATTCATGCCGCGTTAGATAAGTGGCCAGTTAGTCAATACAATCCCACTACGGTTTCCGAACCACCCGAGGAGAAGAAGCACTCGCTTGTTGTATCGGTCCCGCGTGAAGAGTCCCTTATTTGTTGTTGGCTAATGGCGTCTCGTCTTGGTCGAGACTGTTGCGTTGTGTTGTTTATGTAGGCCGATTTTTGAGAATTTTATCTACGCGCGGTCATATAGAGTTGACCGGTGATTTAAGTACGCAAAAATATTTGCCCGCAATAGATGTTGATGACGATGGAATGCACCTTCTAACTCGTCACGCTCTTTTAGATAAATTAGTCCAATCGTTTTGGAATCGTTGGAGAACCGATTATTTGCACACGCTGCAGTCGCGTCAAAAATGGAATACTCCATCCAACCCAATTACTGTAGGTACGGTGGTAGTCCTTATGACTGAGAATGCGCCTCCTTTACATTGGCCTCTAGGGGTAGTAGAGGAAGTTTTTCCCGATTCCCGCGGGATAACTCGTGTTGTACGGGTTAAAACCGCAACCGGATCGTATCTGCGCCCGGTTGTTCGCCTCTGCCCTCTGCCTAGCCAGCAGTAGGCACGAGTTCAAATCTAGGTTTATATTTTAGTTGTTATTTCCCAAACCTAGATTTAGATTAGACTTTAGATTTGTTCCGCATTTTTCGTTTTGAAGGTAACCCTTCAAGCCGGGGGGAATGGTTGCGCCGATGGTAGAATTTGTATTTTTTGCTCAATAGTAGTAATTCAAGTCATTGACACTGAAACACACGCATCCTGTACCCATCTCCCTCCCGCGCTACCTTTAAAGTGAGATAGCAATATAATATATAATTCGCCCCGCTCAATTGTCAAAATAGACGCATATTCACTTCCGCTTTGAACTAGCATGCAATGGCGGCGGCGCGCTCGTCTCTCAGAAATTAATAATGTTTGTTGAATTTTAACCGCTTTCATAGACCTTTACCGATCGGATTGTGCCTCTCTTGTGTCCCTCAAGTGATTTAGTGATGTGGGCAGCAGCTCCTGAGCCAGGAAGAGAAGACCGGTGCAACGGCCCAGCCAGCACGTGGCGTAGTAAAGGTTAGTGCATCCTCTCCTAATTTCTCGGGTTGCATTCAATGCCTAAACCACCTCCGCGGCAACCCGATCACCTATCTTGTTTGTTGTGTAAAGTGTCATATGAAACATGTTAACTTCACCCCCCGCGAAATACAGTCCACTAGCTCAGGTGGCATGAGAATCGCGCCACCAATATATATATTTAAATAAATATAATAAACTCACGCCTATATCCCCGAAGGGCTAGGCAGAGGTGCTAGCACCCACATTTCGCCAATTTATGTTTAAGTCCCAATGTGGCGAGTCCATTGCCATTAACTGGGCATTTATAAACCTGCGATAAATACACACATAACTTCGAAAAGCATCGAAAAGTCATTGGTGTGTGCCATGGTAAGACCTGGGATCGAACCCGAGACCTCGTCTCAGCAGTCCATACCACTAGGCTACCTTTTTTACTATGATACCTATTTATTATTTATTCATATTATTATATCCATGTTTTGTTGAAAGTAATTAGGTATTAACGAATAGTGACGTTATGATGCTGGAGGACGATATAAAGGGAGTGACTACTGTGATTACACAGGTGTTTACTATGCATGGAGAACCACTCTATCCTTTAGCCACCTTCTTACCCACGGAAAGAGATGGGATAGTCCTACATATTCTACACCATCGAGAACCAACACGTCAAATACAATGTTCTAAACTCCAAGCGGAGACAGTGCTAAAACCTCCTCCATTCAGCAGGTATAGACACATAGGTTCCGAACGCAAATAATATTGTCGCGTTGTTCCCGGCAGAGTAGAATTAGGGCCACCCCACCTCTTCCCATGCGGTGTCGTACAAGGCGGCTAAGGGATAGGGCTGTTTAACATCAAACATATGTACAGCCCCGACTCAGCCCTAGATGCATGGCTCGTGTCAACAATAGCGCCCGGAATACGGCAATAGGCTCACCCCCTATTACGAGGGACCAAATACAATAATTATTGGTGAAATGTGGGTGTTAATTCACTTCTGCCTAACCCTCTAGGGATAAAAGCGTGATTATATGTATGTAAAGCAAATAAAGTTTGCTATTAGGCACCTATAATTATGAAATATGCAATTCGAAGAGAATGTTGTTAAAATGAATGTTTTTCAAAATAAAGCAAAGTAAAATAGACATTTTTATTGTTATTTATAGTACACACATGTGATTATAAAGAATTCGCTGTGAAATAGATTAGAATATTGCAGAGGTTGTTCATCAGTATTGGCATCGATTTTGTTATAAATTGCTCAAATGATTTTCCTTTTATTATTGCTCCGAGCTCCAACTGTAAATAGAATTTATTATATATTTCATATCTTTTAAAATGTGACTGCTAATATTAGATTTCATACAATGAGGTTTGAGAACACTTCTTCACTTTAACCTGGATACCTATACCCACACATTGACTGGATATGAGCCCCACTAAATCATCGGGCCTAGGCTCTGGTACAGACTTTCCGGACAAGAAGACGGCAGTCTTACAAAAGCCTTAACAATCCAAAAAGAGGAGCAGAATAGTCGACTACAGGCTCCAAATAGCGAGATATTTAAGTTAGGAGTAGATATTCTTTTACATACCTATTGATAGGTCTTAGCCAGTCCTCGCTTTAATAATGAAAGATTTTTATAACAGGTTTATTTAGTACATATAGCATATGTTTCCAGATTATTAGACTTATTAAATATAAATAATTCCAGACTGTCTTATCTTATCCATGTAGGACTGACATCTCATGTCAAAAAATAAAAAAATAACATCACTTCAACGTTACATTCGTATACCTACTTGAAATAGGTTGTATAGCTGAATCACGAAACAAATAATTCAATCATCCTCATCCTAGCGTAACTCGTTCGTATCCGAAGCTTGCTCGGAGTCCGAGGGCCACATTTACCATATGCTTACATATGATTTGTAAATTTACGTTTAACCCCGTGTCTTACAAGTTTGACTTGTTTGTGTATATGTGTGTATGAGTGTGTCTGTGGCAACGTAGCTACTGTATGTATACCTACCAATTTTAAATAAAACCCCCGTCAAATAAATCCTTTGAAAAGTAGAAGATAAATTGTGTTGGTTAGCCCTTTAACTTTGATATACTGACTTAGTAATATAATTTGATTCAAGTGTTGCCATGTTGGGGGACTTTGGATTGTTCGATTGAGAAATCATTTCCTTGATTTTTTAGCCAAAAATCATTAAATTCCGTGATCCGTGATAATATAATAATACATAGCGCGGCAGTAAACTTTCTCTCCCATTATTCCTATAGCTATCAAAAAAGTTCTCGACAATACTAATCAATCGACAAAAATCAAGGGACATGTATGCCAAGTTTGGTGAAAAATAAACAAACAAACAGATATACGGATAAAAGCAAAATCGGCAACGTTGTCGAACGGCTCTCCCGATCAATTATTATTTCCACTGATTTTTTTTAAACGCAACATTAACCGCTTTTTTGATAAAGTAGTTCATGAATTTTATTGTATAACGTATATTATAGATATAAGTATTAAATCATGTTAAACATTTTCAATACCTTTTTCATTTTTGATAATATTTAATATGATTGAATATATATTGGTTCGTTTAATACTACATTATTGTTTTTATTATTTCATAATAAAAAGTCTAAGCATTTCAATTTGCTACGAAACAGCTGTCTGGCCTCCTTTCAAATATTTACAGTGACCATAACACGAGAGTTCGTAATGGTATCCTATTGGCTAAGCCATAACTACCATAAACCAAAACACTCTTACGGTAACGTATCACTCAAAATTCAAATTTTCAAATAGTGCAATGACAGCCACACGAGAGCACGTAATGGTACCCTATTGGGTAATCCATGGTTACCATAAACGAAAACCACTCTTACAGTAAACCATAAACTTCGGGGTTTATGTGTTGACCAATGGGAAACCATTACGTGCTCTCGTGTGGCTGTTTATTTATTTATTTATTTATTTATTTTATCACACGTAACAGATTACAACCAATAAGAGATACAATAATAATAAAAGCAATAGGATTAGAGTCCAGGTTGCATTCCACAAGAACGCGTGTACAAATGAGTTAAGATGAAGGAGTTTCTAACAGGAACACACATAAAGCTAGTTTACAATTTTATATTTTTGACACATTAGACATGATGGAGTTCCTAACTACGGTTGGTTTAAAAGTTGTTTTACCGTTCTAACAAATAAAGTCAGCTTAGGTACAAAAATATCGAAGGCTGAATTATCCCTGGCGATTTCGTTGCACTGACGAGCCATCCGAACTATGGGGTTGTAAAACGAAGTATTATTTTTATAGACTTGTAAGGCAAAAGGTCCCGTTTGGTTGGATCTACGAACGCTATATCTGATATTAAAGGTTAATTGAGCAAGCAAATTAGGTACATCAAGTATAGAATGAATTATTTTATAAAGGCAAGTAAAATCAAAGTACCGCCTGCGTACTTCCAACTTTTGCACGTTAAATCTAATCAGACGTGCATCGTAATCGATAATGTTGCGCCCCAGGTGTTGCCGGTAGCATAATATCCGCAGACACCTTCTCTGCACCCTTTCTATATTTTCAATGTGAACATTGTAATGTGGAGACCATATTGGGCAGCCGTATTCCAAGATGCTTCTCACGAGTGTGTAGTACAGGTAGAGAAAAGAACGAGCACCTTTAAAATCCCTAGTAGTCCTCACAATAAACCCGATAAGTTGATTAGATTTCATCACTACGTGATGATAATGATTTCGAAAGCTGAGTTTATTATCGAAAACAATTCCAAGATCCTTAATGACATTGGATCTCCTAAGGACTTGACCGTCAATCGTGTATTCGTTAACGATCCCATGACGCTTATTAGTGAAAGTAAGGACTGAACATTTAGCAATGTTAAGGGACATCAAATTACTTTTACACCACTGAGAGACAGCTACAAGATCACTCTGCAAGAGATTGCAGTCATCGGGAGAGGTTATAGCTTTATAAATTTTTAAGTCGTCAGCGTATAAAAGATATTCACAAGATATATTTTTTACGAGAACGTTAACGAACACTATAAACAACAACGGCCCCAAATGCGACCCTTGAGGTACCCCAGATGGTACACCAGCGGGAGAAGAAATATATCCTCTCAAGGCCACCAACTGACTTCTGTTAATCAGATAAGAGGATAACCAACGAAAAAGACTACCGTGCACACCATACGCAGCGAGTTTACTGCAAAGTAATCTATGATTAACCTTGTCGAAGGCCTTGGAGAAATCTGTATAGATTGAGTCGACCTGTCCCCCCACAGCAAAGCTCTTACACAGGTAGTTTTTGTAAACTAGAAGGTTAGTTATTGTTGACCTTCCCTTTACGAAACCGTGTTGATTTTCCGATATTGAGGGCCTAAAATGGTTGTACAGCTGCGTATATACTAGAGATTCGAAGATCTTTGCAACACAGGACAAGATACTTATGGGTCTATAATTTTCACACCGAGACCTGTCGCCGCCCTTAAAAATGGGGACAACGTGAGCTATTTTCCATCGAGCGGGGAAGGTTCCATTTAAGAGGGATTTATTAAATAAAATTCCCAAAGGCACGCACAGCTCTCGACCGCAACGCTTGACAAAAGAAGGGGGTATTTGGTCAGGACCTGCCCCTTTACCGGCATCGAGCTGTTTAATCTTCATGAGAATGTCGTTGTCGGCTATATTGATATAAAAAATGGGGTCCAGATTGTTGTTCTCAACCGACTTAAGGTTGTCACTAGATATAACAGAAGAAGTTTGATTGGAGTCAAATACCGAGGCAAAATATTGTGAGAAAAGCTCACAAACACCCGATCCAGCTGAAGAGGAATATTTTTCAAAGTGCATTACATTTGGAATTGAGACACGTCCCTTCCTGTTACTAACAAATTTCCAAAAACCCTTTATATTATCTGTTAAAGACCCTTCGATTGACGCGACGTAATTCCTATAACAATGATCAATCATTTTCTTGGCTCTAGTGCGTAACAGGGAGAAGACATCATAATCACGTGGGTTATTGAATTTCTTAAATAATTTATGGTATTTGTTCTTTTCCTCAATACACTTTATCAGAGGTTTACTGTACCAAACGGGGTATTTGTTCGATTTTATTGTTGTGTAAGGGGTATGTTTATTGATGATTTCGAAAAGCTTCCAGTAAAAAAGGTCAATACATACATCTATGTCAGGGCTTGATAAGAGCTCGTGCCATTCTGTCGCATCTAAGTCAGATTGTACGCTCTCATAATTACATCTTGCAAAGTTCAATCTTTTGTCATTATTGCGTTTCAAATTTAGTGACCCTTTGCACGTCGAGGGGATCTCAAATTCTAAAGCAGGGTGATGTTTATCTTTTAAGCTAAGAACATGGGCCTCGGAAACCCGCAAAGACTCATCAGACGAGAGCACTAAATCAAGATAACGGCCTTTATCATTGGGAATGCAATTACTTTGTTTTAAATTACACAGTGAAAAGAGTTCAAGTAGGAGGAGAAGCCTCTTACTTTCAGATGGACGTGATGGCTCATCAGGGCCAAGAGAGAGAGGAGAATACTCGGGTGTGTTGAAGTCTCCCACGATTATGTTTTTATCGTCGTGACAGTGATTTAACAACACTCTTTGAATATTGGAGTAAATCTCATCCCTCTTTGAATAATTTAATTCAGGAGGCAATAAAGCATACACAGATATTGATTTTAGAAGCGCTGAAAGTCTCCGGCATAATACTTATCCAGATATCTTCCATACTACTTTCCCAACATGACTGACGAAGTACTCGGAGAGAATTTTTCACAGCCACGAGCACCCCTACGCCCTCGATTTTTGAAGAATTAAAACAATCTCGATCTCTTCTAAAAATATTATAACGAGAGTCAACAACTTCTCCATCAAAAACGGCAGCATTTAAATTAGTCTCTGTTAGACATATAACATCATAGTTACTGTTTAATACATTTTGATAAAATTGTGGCAATTTACTGCGCTTTCTGTTAATATTCTGATAATACATACTAATCATAATTAATGAAGTTTTAAGCATTTTACAAAAAGTTACAGTTAGATAGACAAAGTACAAATTCACAATAGGCGATCTAGACAATCAATGGTCTTAATATGCTGAGCAGAACTCTGTTCGTCCTTACGAATGTATACTCGGCCGAAACGAACCCACACAAACTTGAACTTATTGTCCTTACAAAATTTCCGCGCTGCACTGTGTACTTCCTTGGTCTTTGGAGAAAGATGTTCGGCCACGTAAATCCTGTGTGTTTTTCCCGGCAAACCAATATGTGTAGAGGCGAGTTTATCACTCGGGTGCGCCTTATTAAAATGGGTTACCGACGACAGGAACAAATCACGCAGCATCTGCGATGAAAGAGTGACGAGTATATTGCGAGAAAAATAAGATTCATTAAATTAATATCACAAAATTTAGGCTTGTTTTTGGGGACTCTGTGGTCCCCACACCCGAGAAGAGGGCCAGATCGTGAGAGATGGCCCTGGGTCGGCCGGGGTGCGAGGGATATGCCTGTCAACCTCACCTTCGGCAACCGAAACGACCCACAGGCGGCGTGCGTTTTAGTCGGTTCGAGTCCGACATAACCTCCTCCACCGGCTCCGGTGGGGAGGTATCCGTGGGGATTTTGCGCACGTAAAAAAAAAAAAAAAAGAAAAGGCTTGTTTTTCCAAAAGTTAAAATCATTCAAGTCACAGTATCGTGACATACTAATATGGAATACTTTGGTAGGCAATTATCAGTGTTCATACACGATCTGAGAACAAACTAAACCTAAAGAAATTAATAGGGACAGAATAGAAGACCCTGGGCTCCAAAGTGCGAACTTTGGTTTGAATGCAACTGGGATTAGCACTCAGATGGAGAAGACGTCATTTTTATTATTGTAAGTTAGGAAAGATACACGACGTAGATAGTCTTTAACATACCTTTATTAATAGATCTCAACCAGTCTTCTCTGAAATAATGCTAGATTTACTGAAAACAGTCTTTTTTCGTATAGGTTAGGTATGTATAGCATACATTTTCCAAATTCTTAGATATCTCACCGAACATCAAAAATCCTTTGTATGTTTAAGTGACATCTGATGTCAAAATTTAAAAAAAAATCACCTCAACATTTATATTTGGCTATATTCATAAACCTAGTAAAATAGGTTGTATAGCAATATCAAGAAATAACCAAATAATATGGAAGCAAACATCAGCGAGTCTAAAAAGGCCACATTGAGCGATTCTTCTTAAAATTAATAACTTCATGAATTTCCAGTAAATCTAATAGATTTCTATAAAATTCGTTTAATGATTACTCATTTGAGCCGAATTACAATAATTCAAGTACTAAGCAGATTCCGTCATCTACCCAAGTGCGACCGGCGTCGGTCGGCGTGAGATGTCGTGCGGTGTTCCACAGGGATCGGTTCTTGGGCCGCTACTGTGGAACATTGGATACGACTGGGTGCTTCGCGGTGAGCTTGCGGACGGCGCCGCCGTCACGTGCTATGCGGACGACACGCTAGTGACGGCGAGCGGGGCTACATACCGCGAAGCGATCCTGAGGGCCACGACCGCGGTTGCTCAAGTCGTGGAACGGATCCGGCGGCTGGGCTTTGAGGTGGCTTTGTATAAATCCGAGCCCATGTTCTTTCATGGACCTCGGCGCACGCCACCACCTGGTTCCAGTCTCACAGTGGGAGGCACTCTCATCGGCATCAAGCCCCAGATGAAATATCTGGGGCTCGTGCTCGACGGCCGGTGGGACTTCGGGAAGCATTTCCGAAGTCTGGACCCCAAATTGGTGGGCACAGCCAACGCTCTGGCGCGGCTACTGCCCAACCTGAGGGGCCCGGAGGACTCCTGCAGGAGACTCTACGCGGGTGTCGTGCGGTCCATGGCCCTGTACGGGTGTCCCGTGTGGGCGGACACCCTGAGTGATCGGCACATGCTCCTGCTGCAGCGTTCGCAGCGGAAGTTGGCGTGCCGCATCATAAGGGGGTACCGCACGATATCATTCAACGCGGCGAGTCTCCTCGCCGGATCGCCACCATGGATCCTGGAAGCGAGATGCCTTTCGGCGCTATACCGGTTCCGAAAGGCGGCGCGGGAGCGGGGTCACGATCCCGAGCCCGAAGAAATTCGGGCTGTGAGATCCCGGCTCCACAGGGAAATGGTGGCGGAATGGGATATTCGACTTGGGCGACCAGGCGCAGGGCACGCCGTAGTAAAGGCGGTAAGACCCATCATGGGGGAGTGGCTAGAGAGGCCACACGGCAGCCTCTCGTACCGTCTGACGCAGATGATCACCGAGCACGGATGCTTCGGAAAGTATCTGCGTCGGATGCAGAAAGGGCCAACGTCCGAGTGCCATCACTGCGACGCGAGCGAGGACTCAGGTCCGCACACGCTCACCGAGTGTCCGGCGTGGGAGACGCCGAGGCGGGAGCTTGTGGCGGCCCTGGGAGTGAGGGTTCTCACGCTCTCCACCTTGCTCGCGGCGATGGTTCGCTGCGCGGATGGCATAAAGAAGCGGAGTTCCTTGGCTTGGGACTCGTGGTGCAGTACGGGAGGCGGTGAGCAGCGGTCGGAGTTCCTGGTCTTGGGACTCGAGTGGCAGTACGGGAACCGGTGAGCAGGTCTCGGCGTCTCCCACGCCGGACACTCGGTGAGCGTGTGCGGCCCTGAGTCCTCGCTCGCATCGCAGTGATGGCACTCGGACGTTGGCTCTTTCTGCATCCGACGCAGATACTTTCCGAAGTATCCGTGCTCGGTGATCATCTGCGTCAGACGGTACGAGAGGCTGCCGTGTGGCCTCTCTAGCCACTCCCCAATGATGGGTCTTACCGCCGCTACTACGGCGCGCCCTGCGCCTGGTCGCCTAAGTCGTAGCTCCCATTCCGCCACCATTTCCATGTGGAGCCGGGATCTCGCGGTCCGAATTTCTTCGGGATCGGGATCGTGACCCCGCTCCCGCGCCGCCTTTCGGAACCGGTATAGCGCCGAAAGGATCCATGGTGGCGATCCGGCGAGGAGACTCGCCGCGTTGAATGATATAGTGCGGTACCCCCTTATGATGCGAGAATTTGACTTTGAATTTGAGTGGCCACATTTTCTTTACGGCTTTTTATTATAATATAATAAAACATACGTCCGGGTCACTAGTCCCTTAAACTTGTAGTACACACAGCGTCAGAGAAAACAGACCCCCTCAATACTTAAAGAATATCGCCGCGTCACATGACTCACGAATGACGTCACGTGATGCGATCGTCGCTGAGCTGCAAACGAGCGATCAGCTTCGTCTGCCTTTTATTTGCATAATTATACTAATTTTTTTTAATTTTATTTGCATGTTCATATTTGTAATTTTCTGATATTTTTCGTCTTTCGGCTCAATTCAATCAAGATACAATATACTCACAAAAAGATGCCACATCTTAGATGAATTAAAAAAGGGAAGATACGGTACGTTCTATGCATTGTACTTAAAAAAATGGCTCGCACATAACTACACACAAATACTCACTCACACATTGTCTCGTAATTAATAAGAAATGTGCGAAAGTGATATCAATATATGATTAAGATAAGAGTGAACAAGAAGCGTTATCGCTTACTGCTCTAGCACTCGTGCGAGTTCGTGAAAGTTTCGGCTTGCGTCGTGTTCAAATTTGGCCGCCAAGACGTCGTTGTTAACACTTTACATGATATCCTTTTCTCTCTCGTGGAATTTCATATATTTGTCTCACCTTCAGCCAAAATCGTATGAAGAGTAACAAATAAATTATTAAATTAAAGTTCTAATGATATTTATTAGGTAATTATGAATGAAAGTAATCCCTTGTGTTTTGTTTTTGCTTCGTGAGTGATTTGGGCATTTTTCTAAATGAACATGAAGGCACTTTTGTTAATTATCACGGTTTTTTTCAGCACTTGAAAGAAGAGCATACACATGTAAGCGCTTCGGTCACTCGACATACACTAAACCAAACTAGGTCCATGGACCTAGTTTGGCATGCCCACACAAATGATCGAGTACCGTATCTTCCTTTTTTAATTCATCTAAGTGCCACATTAATCTATGTGCAGCTTAAGGATACGAACCCGCATCTCCAGCGCCAGCTGTTCACTTAGACCGTGCCTTATACCACTAGGCTATTGTTTCACTTGATGACAACGGTGAAAATATGAATAACATTACTCCTATTATCGAACAAAGATGATTACGGTGTAATTTTCTAGACCATAAGGTTTAAATTTCAACATTCACCATATGTTATGATAGTAATAACTGCTCAATTGACTAAACGATAAGGTTGAAATTAGTATAGATTTCTCGTTTACTTCAATAGATTACGCTTGATACAGCTTGTTGCACTACCGTCATGTTTTACTTCAAAAACTTATTTGCTGTATGAGCTGCGGCTAAAGTATTATAATATCTGTGACAGCGCACTAAGGTTGCAATTAGAATACTTCTTTGCCTTTTTACTAAACTGTGATTGAAGGTAACTTTATAATTCGTGGTAATTTGCATTGGTGTTGATCCTCCTCGTAATATTATTCAATTTATTAAGTTATTGATCAGATTTTTGAGTAAATTGAAAGTATGCGACCCATACTTTATAATTAACAACATTTTTGAAAGCTAAAATTGTTGTTCTTTAGGAGCAAAGAACAAAGCATAAAGAAAATTGCACGAGATATGGCCATAACGGTAAGAGTTACGATAAAAATATATTATATGCCTATTTATTGCTTAATCATGTTACATTTTCATTTACAAGTTAGATTTTGGAGTTTCTTTTATTTATTATCATTTTCATTACAGAGAAATACAGTGCGTAGATGGATTCGAAAGTATCAAGCGACGGGTGATATGAAATGTGAACGCCAAGGACGCCCAGTTGCTTACACTCATGATTCAGAGCGGCACCGTGATATTATGGAGGTTCCATCACTGGCACCCTTCAAAACTACGCGCTCAAGTGCTGAAACTTTTGGAGTGTTGTCGCTGAGCACTGTTCGACGACATCTACACGCTGCGAACATCCATAATTATAAGTCAGCCAGAAAGTAACAACTTACTGACGATCATCGCACCAACCGAGTTAATTTTTCTACTTGTTATTACAATTTCTACTGGGAAAACGAAATTGTTATATTTGCTGACGAAAAATGCTTCAAGTCAGAAGAAGAAGAAGAAGTGGCCAACGGTTCAACCCAAAAAATGGATTAGACTTAAGAATAGACTTAAGAACAAGAGGGCGGTTAACATTAGGTAAGCAAATGATTATATTCTTTAACATAAAATTTGTTTATTCTAAATTATTATTCTCTACCCCGAAATATACATATATATGCATATATATACATATTATATACATATTATATACATATTATATAATATTATATATTTTTAATTATTATTGCTACTGACATTGATTTACATATTGCAACAGATTTGAAAAGGTTTATTTTTTAGATTACTGGGAATGGATGGCTTTAATGGGCCCAGGCGAGCTAGTGGAAATAGGTGGCCGCATGAACAGTGAGCGATACCTTGAAGTGTTGAAAGACGTAATGCTGCCTTCAGTGTGGGTCGCATATCCAGAAGGACAAATTTACCTGGTTCGGGATAACTCTTCAGTGCATCGGTCCCGAATTGTGCAAGACTGGCTAAATGCACAAGAAGATATAACGGTGTTTGAGTGGCCGGCTAAAAGCCCGGATCTTAATCCTATTGATGGTTTTAAACTGGGACTCAAGTGAAATAAAGTAAAAAAAATAATTAGATAAAGAGGTAAACAGAACTTGGGAACTAATGCGAAATAGTGCCGTATGTTTTAATATGGTTTCGGGGATGAAATTTCATTCGTCGTCTTCAAGAAGTGATAGACAGTGAGGGCCATCCGCTCCGTTATTAATGCAGATTATCCATTCTTACCTAGAACAAATCTTTGTGTGATGAACACGATTATTTGTTATGTGTCTTGGTGTAGTTTATCTAAAATAAGTATTAAATCAGTTGTCTATTATCCATATCACATTTAGGTGCTTATTGGGCTAGATGACGCTGTGTATATATAGGACACTTTATTGTCCTAACATTCATAATAATAATATTATATTATTAATACCTAATCAAATTACTCTTGTTTACAAGTTTAGTGATCTTCTAATTTGTTAACGATGCACCATCTGACCTCACATATTTTTCTAATGTTGTGTTAAAAGGGTTAGTTATCAGAAAATGTGATCAAAGAGGAAGATGTATATTGCTATACTGTTATAGTTTAGCATGTTGGTTCTTTCTTTGTGATACACAGGCACTAATAACATTTCATTATATTCATCATTCTTTGATATTCGAAGATTATACAGAGTGTAAAAAATTAATGTTTGCAACTTTAAATAAATAAGTAAATAAATATTGTAGTTATGTTTCTAGAGTTATCTAATATTAAACATTTTATACTTCACTTAGGGTATTGTGTTTTGTCAATAAATTTAGGTTAGGTAAAATCTAAAAATAAGTAACCCCAATTTAACTCAGATAGAAAAACTGTATACTCAACTGGAAATGGACTCAATGTAGTCCTAGAAATGTAATTAGAGAAATAAATTAATATTGTTTATGCAACAAACCTATCTTTTCTTACAAACCTCATACCTACTATAAAATTTTATTCCTTAAGTAGTAATTAACAAAAAATGCTTAAGAGAATAAAAAAATAACTTTTAGAATAAGAAAAGAACTTTGTGTCTGAGGATTTGAACACCCGCTTGTCGTATCCAAAAGGCATCAGTCATAACCACTAGACCAAGATGCCATTTACACTACATTTCAAAAAACTTCAATACATTCATGTCATTATCAAGGGGGGTTCCTTTTCTCTGAAGCTTACTGTACACGTATTGCTGTAATTTCATATTAGGCACATTTATTGCGAAACCGGTCAAGTGAAAAATAAAATATAGTTGAAAAAGTACAAAGTGTAGCAGGTTCGACCAAACGGCATCAATCAACAGTATTAATAGTATATTATTTTCTTGTTCGGCGATTATTCATCATTAATATTTAAAATACCACATAATCGCACATACACAATTGACGGGTGACGTGACACACGACCGGTCAATCTCCCGTGTCATCTCGTCCGACCAACAAAGCAAAAGCAACTGTTAGCTAAACGGAATAAAGCCTCTTTTATCGAAATATGACTGTGTCTTACTTTGTATTGTTTCTGTAATCATTTATACTGTACAGTATACACGGTACGGTAACGTCGAGACCGAGATGGCTGGAGATGTCAAAAATACGGAAACGTAACCACGTGTTCCCATTACCACTCTCGTGTACGTATACGACTCACGTTTAACAACTCATGGTAGACCTACTGATTATGATTATCGTTTACGGAATGAGATTAGGCAACGTACCCAAGCCCGTACTGAGTCCTTAGTAAACTACATCTCTACAACGCAGGCCATGTTCTCTAGACTGTCTTGTAAAATGCCCAGTGAAGAACAACAGGACATCCTTATGCATAACATAAGACCTGACTACATGAAGGAACTTGCCCTTCATGAAGTCAATGCTATTGATGATCTAAAAAGGTTAGAAAAGCGTTTAGAACTTGCACGTGCTAGGGCTGAGGCGTTCCATGAGCCAGTCTTAGATAAATGTGAGATCTTCTCTGACTTACATTCACAGAAAGTCAAGAGCACACCAAAAGCTACCAAGCAGGTCTCCGCGGTGAACACGCTGGTCTCGCGTTCGTGCGAGACCAGCGTGTTCACCGCGGAGACCGAGAATGCTTTCGGTGTGGAGGCAGCGATCACACGGCTTACAACTGCTCAAAGTCGAGGGAGTTGGTGTGTTTTCGTTGTGGTGCCAAAGGAGTAAAGACACCTGACTGCCCCCAATGCACGACGAAGTCAAAAAACGCGTAGGCCAGGGCCTTATTAATAAATCGTCAGGCATGTCTGATCCGAGCTCAGTGTCTGATTCTTACTCTGATAAGGTCCTGTTTACGAAACGGGATAACGATGTTAGACCATACTTAGTTGTTAGGATTTTAAATTTAAATGTATTAGGTCTTCTTGATTTTGGTGCCTCCTGCTCTGTGTTAGGAAAGGGTGCGCACCGTAACTTCTTAGATTTAGGGTTTGAACTGGAAAGTGTCAACCCAAACTTCAGTATCACAACTTTTTTTGTTTTTTTTTTTTTTATATAGGACACGTCAATTGGACTTCGCCTTGCCTGATGGTAAGCTGAAGGCAAAATCCCAGAAAAGAGGGTCACCATTACTTACACATACCGTGTGACAATGGTGACACTCAGCTTGACGGCCTTATCATATGCTTTTTCACGCCCCGCTTAAAGGACCCGGGACTGTAGGAAGAAGGAAACACGTGAGCTGGTAATGAATTCCAGGCCTTAATGGTGCGACAGAGGAAAGAGTCTCCGAACCGCTTGGTTCTTGATCGGATGTTTTGCACCGTGTGCGGATGACATCTAAGACCTGCACGCGTTGTCCTGTGTAGGAAAGGGGAGGGTGGGACTAATTGGAAGAGCTCATCAGAACACTCCCCATGGTACAGACGGTAAAATACAGCCATGGACGCAACATCTCTACGCAGCTGTAAAGGTTCTAGGGTGTTCGTGATCTCGGGATTCCCAATGATGCGGATCGCACGTCGCTGCAACCTATCGAGAGCATCTAGTAAGTACTTTGCTGAACCATCCCAGAGATGCGAGCAGTACTCCACACAGGAGCGAATTTGTGTCTTGTATAGAAGACACCGCTGCTCCGGCGTGAAAAATCGTCTCACTCTGTTCAGGACTCCGAGTTTTCGTGAGGCTGTTTTGATGATGCTTTCGATGTAGTTTTTGTTATTCAGGTTGCAGCGAACATCCATACCTAGGATATTGAGATTGTCCTGCAGCGGCAGTGGCGTGCTCTGAAGAGTGGGGAGGGGAAGGAAAGAAGATACTTTTGCTGTAAACGCACATGCCTGCGTCTTCTTGGCATTGAACTCAACCAGGTTCTCAGAGCCCCTTTGAGAAATGTGATTCAGGACCCCGTCAAGCTCAGCGACAAGAAGCTGCCTTTTCTCTGCGATATCTGACTGCTTGCAGCTACATGCCGCTGGATGTCCATGATAACTCCCATGTAAAGTGCTATCGTCTGCATAACAATGAACATTGCCGGTAGACAGCATGTCGTTGATATGCAGAAGAAAGAGAGTGGGTGATCTGGGGCACGCCAGCATTAACCTGCAGAAACTCCGAAGCTCGTCCGTCACAAAGGACGCGAATACGGCGCCCCTGCAGGAAGCTAGCAACCCAGTTGCACAGCCCAGAAGGCAGACCAAAGGCAGGTAGCTTAGAAAGAAGCGATTTGTGCCAGACTCTATCGAAAGCTTTGGCGATGTCAAGACTAATTGCCAGTGACTCGCCGTGCTTGTCCATAGCCTCACCCCAAAGATGGGTAACGTATGCTAGAAGATCACCCGTTGACCGTTTCGGTCTGAAGCCATATTGCCGGTCATTAATTAAGGAGTGATCCTCTAGGTGCCGCATGAGCTGTTTGTTAATTATGTGCTCGAACACTTTGCACAGCACTGAGGTGACGGCTATGGGTCGATAGTTGGCTGGCTCCGAGCGATCCCCCTTCTTGGGAATCGGCTGAACATTCGCCTCTTTCCAAGGCAAAGGCACTGTACCCGAACTGTAGGATAGCCGGTACAGGCGCGTAAGCATTGGAGACAACTCCGCTGCACATTTTTTCAAAACTACCGCTGGAATACCATCCGGACCACTGGCTTTCCGGACATCGAGTGATTGCAGCACTGCACGGACATCGCGTTGCCTGATACGGATATCAGGCATCGCGTGGTCATTGTCGGGTAGTGTTGGTGGCAGGGTACCACAATCATCGATTCGGGAGTTGGCTGCAAAGAGATTAGCTAGCAGATTTGCCTTCTCTTGCGGCTCATGGGCCAGGGATCCATCAGGGTTACGCAGCGGAGGCAGCGAAGGCTGACAGAAGTTGGCTTGCACGGCTTTAGCCAGTCGCCAGTAGCCACGGCTTCCCGTGGGATGCATCACTAGCTCTTGACCAAGCCGCGCTATGCGCAGGGCATCCGCTCTGACATAGGTCCTTCTACAGACCTTTGTGGCTCTGTTGTACGCCGCCTTGAAGTGGCCCAGATTGGGATGGCGCGTGGCGCGCGCCCCTACCCAAGCGCGGTACGCAGACTGTTTTTGTTCAACAGCTTCCGCGCACTCGCGCCCGAACCAAGGGCGCACCCCGCGGTCACCGGTGATATCAGTGTATGAGATATAGTATTCCATACCCAGACCGATCTCACCGGCGACAGCAGTAGCACAATCCGATGGGTTCTTACCTTCAAAGCAGCGCTCAACCCACGGGATGGACGCAAAATAGTCACGAAGTCCATCCCAGTCCGCTGACGAGTAGTGCCTGAGACGCCGCTTCCCCCGCACTGGTCGTGGAGGCGCCATAATAGGCACCGTGGAACAGACCAGGCAGTGGTCAGAGTTGCCTAACGCGGCTCGCACCGATACACTGTACCGGTCCGGATCACTCGTCAGCAGAAGGTCTAGCAGAGAAGGTGCTTGGCCCGACCTTCTTGGTATCCTAGTGACCTCGTGCACCAATTGGGTCAGGCCGTGCGCCAGAGCAAATGCGTGGGCGGCTCTTCCCGCATGGTCTGTTTTGGAGGAGCCCAACCAGATCTCGTGGTGGGCGTTAAAATCCCCCAAAAATACCATTTCGGCATTCGGAAATCGCTCCTGCGCATCATCTGCCGCCTGACTCAGATATTCAAAGAGTCGAGTTGTCTCAGCATCTCCTGTATGGGAACAGTAGAGGCACACATAGATCTGACTCGTAGGGCCATGGTCTACGTGTACCCAAAGGACGGAGAAGGATGGGTCCTCTAGGCAGCGCAAACGGCGACAGCAAACATCCGCCCTAACAAACACGCACACCCCGGCTTTTGCACGAAAACTTTCCTCAAGAACATAGCCAGGGTAGAGCAAGTAGGTCGTGTCGTCAGGGCGGTGTATTTGCGTCTCCGTTAGAAAAAACATGGCAGGTTTCGCCGTCTCTAGGTGTTGGTGGACGGCGTTGAGGTTTGCATGGAGCCCACAGATGTTAGTGGACTCCACCTCAAATAGCAAGCTTTTGGGAGTGTGACGAGCCGCTGTGTTGCCTTTTTCTGTAAATTGCGCTGCCATAAGTTTGGGTGGGAGAAGGCGTGAAAAAAGAAGTGATTGCCGCCGCAGCACCGTGTGACAAAGCGCGGGATATTGGTTTTATCTATGAATGTGAGGCATGGCGAGAGCCGACGCGCCGAATGGAAGCGCCCCCGTACCCCCCCGAGTATGGTCGCCGGGCTCCCAAATCCGGTCACCAACCGGCACGACGAACCATATCGGGATTATGCGCGGCCTGGTGAGGCACCCTCCCAAGGTGGTTAACCCCAGTTGTGCCCCTGTACTATACCGCGGGCGGCCAGCGGCACCACCGTTTCTACAGGTCTCCCTGTTCGGCGCATCGCCCCGCGCCATCCCCACTAGACTACGCCAAGACCCACTGGTCCCACTAGTGCTGCGACAACCACCACCTCTGCCCGGCTATGCACATGCTGACCCCTGAACACAATCCAACCGAGATTGAATTGCTATGGAGGGTTTTTCGCAATAGTGCACGGTGGTACCTACCCGGTCGAAACTTGAGACAAATTTGTGCCACCAAGTTTCTACCAGCAGACAGTTCCCATTTGAAATGTCTGGGTTGTATCTCTTTGCCCTTAGAATACAACTCTGTTATCAGAGTAATTAAGTTTTATGTTGTATCAGAAATATCTACCTCAATGATATTTGGAGTCGATTTCTGGCAACAATTCCAATTAAGTAATAAATTAATTTTTCAAAAAATTAATATGAATAATTTTAATGAAAACTGTCCTATTGAATCTTTGTCTCTTCACAGTGGTCTCGAGGATTACAACAACCTGACTGAGAATCAGAGCTGTGTAATGAACGGGATCATTGAAAAATTTGATTATTTAAATACGGATAAGGTGGGCTTAGGTCGAACGACGCTTGTTCATCACGTCATAGACACGGGTGACAGCAAGCCGATCAAACAACGGTATTACCCGCTCTCACCTCTCAAACAGAAGGCCCTGGAGGCGGAGTTGGACCGGATGTTGGAGATGGGAGTGGTGTCTCCATCACAATCTGCGTGGAACTCACCCGTGGTTATGGTGGCAAAGGCGAATGGTGATCTAAGATTGTGCTTGGACTCACGTAAGCTAAATTCGGTCTCGAAAAGCGATGCTTATCCCTTACCGTACATCAATCAAATTTTAGACCATCTGAATAATGCTAAATATTTGTCCTCTATAGATTTAAGTGCAGCATATTGGCAAATCCCGTTCGACTCTTCCCTGTCTGCTGAGAAGACTGCATTCACGGTGCCGAGACGGGGTTTGTTCCAGTATAATGTGATGTGCTTTGGTCTTGTCGGAGCCTCGAGTACGATGCAACGACTGATGGACCGCCTATTCGGTCCCAAGTTCGACAACAGAGTGTTTTGCTTCCAAGATGACATAATCTGTGTGGCCAGCACCTTCGAGGAGCATGTGGATCTCTTAAATGGAATCTATCAGCGACTCAAGGATGCGGGCCTAACGATTATTATGAAGAAATCACACTTTTGCCGAAGCGAACTGAAATACCTTGGTTACTATGTAGATAGGCATGGATTACGAACTGATCCTGGCAAGGTCGAGGTTATCCTCAACTATCCTACTCCTTCTAACTTGAAGGATGTAAAACGTTTCCTAGGTATGGCCGGATGGTATCGTCGTTTCGTTAATAATTTCTCTAAGATTAGTAAACCTCTATGTAAGTTAACAGCTAAAAAAGTTAATTTCGTTTGGACATCTGAAGCTGAGGAGGCTTTTAACCTTCTCAAGTCAGCTTTGGTCTCTGCTCCTATTTTAAAAATGCCGAATTATTCTTTGCCTTCCGCATACTAAGTGACGCGTCAGCTTACTCTGTTGCTGCTGTACTGACCCAAACTCACGATGACGTGGAACACCCCATCGCGTATTGTAGTCGCTCTCTAAATAAGAACGAAGTGAACTACAGCACTACCGCGCGTGAGCTTCTGGCCGTGATTTTTGCGCTGGAACAGTTCAGACAGTATGTGGAAGGACAAAAGTGCACTGTTGTCACTGATCATGCCTCCCTACTGTGGTTTCACAAGCTCAAAAATCCTACAAGATGTTTAGCGTGTTGGAGTATGCGACTCAGTCAGTTTGATTTCGACATAGAACACCGTAAGGGAAAAGATCATGTAGTACCTGACGCTCTGTCTCGCATAAAAATCGATTTCATAAACGCGAGCTCCACTAGTGATCCGTGGTATATTCACACCATGGAGTGCGTGCGTAAGAACCCAAGGCATTACCCTAATTTTGATATCCGTGATAACTATATAGATTTTCTAAAAACAAATATTCTTTGACTTCAGATTTTGATTGGAAGAAGAAGAAGAAAGACAACCTCTTATGCGTGGAAAACGCATAAGAGGTTGTCTTTGAACTACTACTGGCCGAAAATGTATAATAGTGTCAAAGAATACGTGGGTAATTGTGAGGTTTGTTAGCAGTACAAGCCTGTAAACACTTCTCGTCCTGGGTTAATGGGTAGCCCAAAGCGCGTATCTAAACCTTTTGAAGCAATTTCATGTGATCTGCTTGGACCTTTTCCAGTGTCAAGCAATAGAAATATTCATCTTATCGTTGTCTCTGATTATTTTAGCAAATATGTCATGTTGTGTCCTATTAGGGTTGCAACAGGCGCTGCAGTGGCGAGATTCATTGAGAAAAATGTATTTCTAGTCCATGGAGTTTGCAAGACCATTTATATTGATAACGGTCCTCAGTTTGTGAGCAAACAATTTAAAGACCTGTTGAACAAATATAATAAAAAATAAAAATAAAATAAATTTATTTCAGGTAAATTTCCCCCATATACGTAGCGATGTAGGACATAAACAACATGATAATGTACCTAATATATACTATAGCCCCCGATACCATGCTCAGACCAATCAAGCCGAACGAGCAATTTGAAATATCGTTCAAGCCATCTCATGTTATGTGAAAACTCAGCACAAGAAGTGGTATGAACATCTTGTTGAACTGCAGTGCGCTATAAACACTGCAGTAAGCGAAGCCACTCGGTTTTCTCCATATTTCTTGGTGCATGGTAGGGAATTCATAGGTGATGGAGTTCTATATAAGCAATAGGACATTACTTGTCATCCGGACTTAGTCTCCGTCGATGAACCCGCAGCCTTCGGTGCCAAACTGAAAGAAATGCAACGCATTTACGATCAGGTGAGGAAACATTTGATTTCATCTCACCAGCGTAATGAGAAGTATTACAATTTTAGAAAAAGGCATGTCGAGCTTAAGGTTGGTCAAATTGTTTATAAACGTACACATTATTTGTCTAACAAGGCCAAACATTTGACCGCTAAGTTAGCTCCTAAGTTTACGAAGTGTGTAGTAACTTCTAAACGTTCTTCTTTAGTGTATAGGTTGGCTGATTTAGATGGGAAAAAATTGGGCGAATATCACATTAAGGACATTCTGAAGTACTCTGATGAGAAGCAACCTGCGGTATCCTCTCTGCCTAGCGTCAGCGCTATTTCCCTTTCGTAGTACTGGACATTTCTATTTTACTACCGCGGCTCAATGAAGTTATTTTGTTGGTATTAGGATTGAGCGTCCTCGAATGGGACAAACTAGCATGTATGACGTACACCTCATCGAGTATTCGTTCCTCATCAGCACTTTCTCTATAGCAGGGTTGCATATGCAATCATATGACTATAGCAGATAAAGGGAATTTAAATTTTTTCATTAATGATGTTCCTAATTGTTTCCGGCACTCACAGGCTTATCTATATGCGGACGATTTAAAATTCTCAAAAACCATCAGGTCCATTGAAGACGCAAGATTTCTTCAGTCCGAAATAAATAGACTTGTCGAATGGCTCTAACAAAATGCAACTAAACACAGCACATTAAATACACTAGAAATCATAACATTGTTAGCTTTGATTATTACCTACATAAAAAACACAAAAATTGATGAATTAGAGACCTTAGAGTGCTATTTGACACAAAATAACATTTACGCCGCATATAGATAATACTGTATAAAGGGCTTCTAAAATGCTTGGTTTCGTTCTAAGAACATGCAAGAGCTTTCACAAAAATTCGACCAAAATCCTTCTATACAACACTCTTATTAGGAGCATTCTTGAATACTGCAGTGTGGTATGGCGGCCACACTATGCGACACAATCGTTAATATTGGAACGTGTACAAAAGATCATCTAGCGTTTTCTAATGGCGTGGCAAACAGAATCTGCTCCTATGATCGTAGGCTTAAACATTTTAATATTAATCATCTTTCCAATAGACTGAAATCTAATGATGCAGTATTCGCCTCTAAATGTCTCAACAACAAAATTGACAGCTCCCCTCTACTGGGCCTTTTCAGGTTTCGCGTACCCTCTAGGATACCGCGCAAAACAGTCACACCACTGTGTCTACCCTTAAGACGAACCGTTCTCGGTGCAAATTCTCTCTATGCAAGGTTGAGTAGAATAATGAACTGTTGTAGCCATCTGGTTGACGTCCACTTCGATTCGCATCGCAAACAGAAGTCAATTTATGACTCGCTGCCAGAACTAACTTAGTTTCTTAATTATTATTTTTTTGTTTTCTTTTTTTTAGTATAAAAAAGTTACTACCACTGAGTTTGTAACTCGGACAATCACATTGTGTTGCTGTGATAGTATGGAAGCTCTTTTTTTTTTTTAAATGTTGTTTTTGAGTGATGTGTCTACTTATAATTGGTTGTTACATAAGGAATTGTTACCTTACGTACCAAATATTATACTGTTTAAAACATGTACAATGTAAACAACTGTTGGTGGAGTAATAAATAAATAAAAAATAAATTCTTTTCATATTCATTCATGATTGTGCTTGTAGAGTGTTTGACAAGAAAGTCAAAGCTTGCGAGTTGAATTGGCATGTTTGTTTCTGATGTTAAATTGACACTCAATTTTGAACAGACATACATACATATGGACAATAGAGCTTGCCCTATCCTTATATTTGCCGGGATTTCTAAAATCCTCTATTCGTCAAATGTATCACGCCACTTTTTGAGTGAACATATGGTTTCAGGAATAGTGAGTGGTCAACTTCATGGGCTTCTATTTCCTCCATGATTGTTGGTATATCCAAAGGTGTTCTTATAAACTACTGGCTACTGGGGGAGGCTTTGAGTGAGAGGACAGCTGTGCAACACCTCCTATCTCAATTTTATGTACTATGTAGTACTCATATTAAATCAATAAAATACTAGAATCTGAATTTGAATAAGGCACTCGTTGGAGGAGAGTAGGGCTGTGTCGTCAGCACACGTTGCGACAGTAAGTCCTGGGGTTTGTGGCAACTCATACATCAAGTCCGAGTTCCAATTTTGAACAGATTGTTACTGAGAACATTGGTCTGCTGTTAGTGAAAGTGTGTGCTTGTCTTCACAGCAAGTCAAGCAAGAAGTTATGTCTAATGTACGTCTGAGCATGGAGGAAGTGATGCAGAAGGCTGCAGGTGGATCAGACAGTGTCGACGTGAAACAAGAAGATGCTGAAGGTAATAAGGCCGCCATTTGATACACAAATATACAAATATAGATTACCACATTCATGTGATTTCTTATTCAGGTGCTCCTGTTTCTAAAAAACGTCGACCAACTACGCAAATGAACTATGAAGATACGCCAGCTAACAACCAAACGAGAAGTGACCAAGCAAAGGACAACATTGAAGAACCAAAAGACGAACGACGGACGAACTAATAGCGTTGTAGAACAAAATACAGTTAAGAATAATACGATAGTGGAAACACGCGACGAAAGAGATATCAGATTAAGTAACAATAAACAAAATGTTAGCACATCCGATCATAGTGACGCTCACAAAGAAATGTCGAAAAATAAAATCAGTGCAGACTAAAGTGTTAATAGGAGCAACAAACTTAAACATTTTATATGTGACACTTGTCAGCGATGTTTTAGACATAAACATGATTTAAAAATACATATATATACACACACTGGCGAGAATCCTTATCAGTGTAATATTTGTAAGAAATATTTTAGTTATAAAAGTCATTTAGTTCAGCACCCTTGCGCACACACTGACGAGAAGCCTTATCAGTGTAATGTATGTAAGAAATGTTTCAGTATTAAAGGGAATTTAGATAGTCACACTCGCACACACACTGGCGAGAAGCCTTATCAGTGTAAAGTATGTAAGAAATGTTTCAGAACTAAAAGTAATTTAGATGAGCACACTCGCTGACACACTGGCGAGAAGCCTTATGAGTGTAAAGTATGTAAGAAATGTTTCAATCGCAAAGGGACTTTAGATACTCACACTCGCACACATACTGGCGAGAAGCCTTATGAGTGTAAAGTATGTAAGAAATGTTTCAATCGCAAAGAAAGTTTAGATATTCACATGCGTACACACACTGGCGAGAAGCCTTATGAGTGTAAAGTATGTAAGAAATATTTCAGAACTAAAGGTAATTTAGATATTCACACTCGCACACATACTGGCGAGAAGCCTTATGAGTGTGAGGTGTGTAAAAAATGTTTCAGTGAAAAAAGTAACTTAGTAAGACATTCGTTTAAACACTCACTGAAAACTACAGTCGCTTACTTGTTACGGAACCCTGCGAGTACTTTAGGTGTGCTAGACTTAAGTGTGGCGTGAAATGTGTGTGAAATAATATTTATTCTAATATTTGTTCTGCGCCAATATAAAATTACTGTCGTTGTGGTAGAGCGTGCGACTGCTAAGTCAAAGGACGCGGATTCGATTCCCTCTCAGTGCATATGTTTGAATGATTGAATATTGTTGAGTCACCGGGTGTTGCTGTGTATGTAAATAAGTGCGTGTTCTTTTGTGGTTATATAATTATACTAGCCTTCCGCCCGCGGTGCCGCCCGCGCGGTTGTCGGTTTTTATTTCATTTCACTTAGGTGGCAGACGAGCACGCGGCCTACCTGATTTACAGTGGTTACCGTAGGCTATGGACGTATTCAACACCAGGGGTGTTACACTCGTGCTGCCGACCCTGAAAAACCTTCTAATGCCCCTCTTGAAGAACCCCATACTGTAGGTGCTTGGGAAAACCGCAGCGTGGGATTAAGTTTCTTGCATACCGTACAGTGCGCACCGTCTCAGGTCTCAATGTGTGAGGATGAACTCCCTGCATATGGCGAGTAGTGCGATGATAGAATGTATCTGCGGGCATCATGTCAAACAATTCTTCTGAGCACAGACCATTGTATAGGCGGAAGAACACACCACGAGGCGAAGTCCCTCCTAAGACTGAGAGGTTCCACATCACCTGCGGCTATGGGATTGTCGATCAGTCTCAATGCCAGTCTTTGCACCGAGTCGAAGGGGTCAAGCTGGTATGCAGGCGCTCCAGGAAAAAAGGTAACAGCAGTACTGCATGTGGGGACGGACCTGTGCTTTATAAAGAAAATCCGATTGAGTTCAAACAAACGTAAGATTTGAAGTCTGAACAAGCAAATACAATCGTATCGAAATTTATATTAGCAGCTTTTATTCCATCGCGGACAAGTCGACAAAAATTACAAAACACTAAATTGTGTTCAATATTGTTAAATAAAATAAATAAAAAAATATTTATTGCCAAATAGTATGTAACAATGTTAACAATATTATACTGTGACCCCACACTCGGCGAAGCCTGTCCTGTGGGTGCCACATACATATTGATGTACACAGACATACATAACCCAAATGTAACATGTGTTGAAAATATAGAAATCTTAGTCTAAGTTTAGTTTTCCTTAAATTTATGAACAATGAGACTGATAAAATTTTTAAAGTGAATTATTAAGTAAGTATGTCAAGTCAAAAAAAATTCCAAATTACAAAATGTCAAGATACAGATTAAATTGAATAATAAAATATAAAAATAATGATAAACTGCAATATTTATTTATATATGTCCATGCATGTAGGTACGTTAATTCGCCTCTGCCAAACCTCCGGGGATAAAGGCGTGATTATGTATGTGTATCACTTGTATCAGGTAGTCGTCAAATCACGTAGTACCGTACCTAAGGTGACACGCCGGTGGGAGGTTTTCATTTCAAGTCCTTTGAGTAAAAAGATTACACATTTTTTTATTCACTATTGTGACGACACTTATATTTTTAGTACAAACATACATACATACATATAATCACGCCTTTATCCCGGTAGGATTAGGCGGTGGTGAATTAACACCCACATTTCACCATTAATTGTATTCGGTCCCACGTAATACGGGTGAGCCAATAGCAGTATTCCAGGCACTATTGTTGAGTCGAACCATGCATCTGTGGTTGATTCTGGACTGTAAATATCTGTCTGATGTTAAACAGCCCTTTTTTTTTACGTGCGCAATATCCCCACGGATACCTCCCCACCGGAGCCGGTGGAGGAGGTTATGTCGGACTCGAACTGACCAAAACTGTGGGTCGTTTTGGTTGCCGAAGGTGAGGTTGACAGGCATATCCCTCGCACCCCGGCCGACTCAGGGCCATCTCTCACGATCTGGCCCTCTTCTCGGGTGTGGGGACTACAGAGTCCCCAACTCGTCCCCGGAAACGGGGAGGCGCGCCACGCGCGCCACCGCCGCGGCCTGCTTCTGTCAGGGTGACAGGCAGCTTCACCTGTCACCCCCAGGCCGGCGCTCATGGGGGGCGGAGGTCGTTCATCGACCTCCGACGCCCGAGTTGCCTTCGTACGCGGGCAGCTTGTCTTGCGATCCTTCTGTTACGTGCACGGGGTACAAATAAATGCCGTTTACTCAACGAAGAGATTTATTAGCTCACCACAAACTAGACAATTTAATCACTAGTACACACAGTACTCTTCAACAGTTCCAGTCGCTCAGTAGTTACCGGGTCCGGTGGGGAGGTATCCGTGGGGATTTTGCGCACGTAAAAAAAAAAAAAAAAAAAAAAAAAAAGTAGTTAACAGTGGTCCACAGTCGTTGCTCAGGTCGCAGGTAGAATCTTCTTCGGTCGCTTAAGTTCGCTGTGTTCGTTATCGATCTCAAAGACTGAATGAGTCGTGTTGCTATGCGAGCATGTTTTTATACCTCTCAATTAGGAGGATCGAATTATCGAGAAAGTTCGCGAGCGATAAAAACCTATTCTTTTGATCTTGCCTCCGTCGCTGACCTTCGAGTAATTGTTTGTTAAACAGTTTTATTTTTGACGTGACAACTATTATATATATATAAATAAATTGGTTTGCCGGGTGACACTTCAAGAAACTGCGTTACGCTCCGCTCACGTTATGCGCTCACAATGAGAGCGAGTGAGAGGCACGCGTCCCTTCCACTCGGGCATGGTTAGCCCGCCTAAGAGCGAGAGAGACAGACATAAAAAGTGAAAGGCACGCGTCACTTCCACTCGAGCACAGTTAGCCCGCCTAAGAGCGAGAGAGACAGAGCGAGAGAGAGAGAGTGAGAGAGATAGGCATACACACCGGTTCATGTCTTGCGCTTCTATTTCGCTTAGGCGCCTGCATACAAGTTTACACGTTGCCAGTTAATTGTAAAACGATTGTGTAGTGATATTTCATCCTTCTTCCTACTATACGAATGAATATTCACATTAAAATTATTTTACCACTCAAAGTCGTTGTCACGTAAAACTTTCGCCCGTATACCGACTTTACAGGCAACCAATTTTTTATTCAAAAGGAGTGTGTAGGTACTCGTAGGTACGTTGTGACTTTCTGTTGACGGTTCTAGATTTTTCTATGCCATTCGGTAGAGTACCTCGTCACTAACAATGCGTTTTTATTTCTTGAAGATTCGATTATTAGTTTTCGAGATATCGACGGCTGTCGTAACACTTCTTCGCTCCCGCTGCCGCTCCCGCCCCGCCTTCTCCTTCACGAGCATTACTTGCTCGCAGAAGGAGGCGCCGGCCGCCCACGCATCCGCGCAGCGAACCATCGCCGCGAGCAAGGTGGAGAGCGTGAGAACCCTCACTCCCAGGGCCGCCACAAGCTCCCGCCTCGGCGTCTCCCACGCCGGACACTCGGTGAGCGTGTGCGGACCTGAGTCCTCGCTCGCGTCGCAGTGATGGCACTCGGACGTTGGCTCTTTCTGCATCCGACGCAGATACTTTCCGAAGCATCCGTGCTCGGTGATCATCTGCGTCAGACGGTACGAGAGGCTGCCGTGTGGCCTCTCTAGCCACTCCCCCATGATGGGTCTTACCGCCGTTACTATGGCGTGCCCTGCGCCTGGTCGCCCAAGTCGTATCTCCCATTCCGCCACCATTTCCCCGTGGAGCCGGGATCTCACTTCGGGCTCGGGATCGTGACCCCGCTCCCGCGCCGCCTTTCGGAACCGGTGTAGCGCCGAAAGGCATCTCGCTTCCAGGATCCATGGTGGCGATCCGGCGAGGAGACTCACCTCGTTGAATGATATCGTGCGGTACCCCCTTATGATGCGGCACGCCAACTTCCGCTGCGGACGCTGCAGCACGAGCATGTGCCGATCATTCAGGGTGTCCGCCCACACGGGACACCCGTACAGGGCCATGGACCGCACGACACCCGCGTAGAGTCTCTTGCAGGAGTCCTCCGGGCCCCTCAGGTTGGGCAGTAGCCGCGCCAGAGCGTTGGCTGTGCCCACCATTTTGGGGCCCAGACTTCGGAAGTGCTTCCCGAAGTCCCACCGGCCGTCGAGCACGAGCCCCAGATATTTCATCTGGGGCTTGATGCCGATGAGACTGCCTCCCACTGTGAGACTGGAACCAGGTGGTGGCGTGCGCCGAGGTCCATGAAAGAACATGGCCTCGGATTTATGCAAAGCCACCTCAAGGCCCAGCCGCCGGATCCGTTCCACGACTTGAGCAACCGCAGTCGTGGCCCTCAGGATCGCTTCGCGGTATGTAGCCCCGCTCGCCGTCACTAGCGCGTCGTCCGCATAGCACGTGACGGCGGCGCCGTCCGCAAGGTCACCGCGAAGCACCCAGTCGTATCCAATGTTCCACAGTAGCGGCCCAAGAACCGATCCCTGTGGAACACCGCACGACATCTCACGCCGACCGACGCCGGTCGCACTTGGGTAGATGACGGCTCTCTCCGTCAGGTACGCCCCTACTATGCGGCGGAGGTAGAGAGGCACACCGTGGTACACGAGTGCCTCCCTGATGCAACTCCAGGGCAAGGTGTTGAACGCGTTGGAGATGTCCAAGGACACCGCCAACGTCACCTCACCCCGGGCAACTGCCTCCTCCGCCAAAGTCCTCACGCGCATGATGGCATCCACGGTGGACCGCCACCGGCGGAAGCCATATTGGGCATCCGCCAGGTCCGGCCCCCTACCAGAGAGGTGCTCGACGAGGCGCTTCGCAATAACTCTTTCAAAGAGCTTGCCCACCTCGTCGAGCAACACAATGGGCCGGTAGCCGGACGGTTCGTCCGCCGGGCGACCCTCCTTTCGGATGAGGACCAGTTTCCCCGTTTTCCACATCTTCGGAAACTGGCCCCGCTCCAAGCATGCGCTGAGGAACCCTCTCAGTCGGGGTTCGAGACCGTCTTCTCCCAGAGCTAGGACCCACGCGCGGCCTGGAATGCCGTCGGGTCCCGGGGCGGTGCTCTTCTTGACTCTAAGCCTTCGCACCGCCAGCTCCAGTTCTACCCAAGTGACCTCGGGGACTTCGTCGTCAACTACCACACTGGGCGCCACAGGCGACCGAGGTGGCGGAGTCATCTGCGGCGGAACGTGTTCCGCTCGCGCCGGGAACAGGGACTCGACCACTCCACCGAGCAGAGCTGGCTGGAGAACCCGGGTCAACGGCGGGGCCCGGGGGCGCAGCTTTTACTCTTACCATAAGGTAAGGCCGCCCCCATGGGTCCCGCTCCAGCGTCTCCATGAGCTCCTTATAAGCCGCGGCTTCCGACCGCTTAATATCCGCTCGGAGGGCATCTCTGGCCTCCCTGTATCCCACATGAAGCCCCGTCACTCGGGGCTCCGTATCTGCGGTTCGGCTACGCCTCCTACGGAGTCTGGTCCACCGGCGGTGCGCAATCACGCCGGTTTGCCGTAGCCTCGCGATCTCCGCAGACCACCAGTAGACCCGACGCCTCGGACTATAGGGTGGTGCCCTAGGCATACCCGCATCGCAGACACGAGTCATGGCCTCCCGGAACCACACCGCCTCATCGTCGATATCGACAGGCCTGTCCGGCGCAATGGCCCAGGCCTGTACGATGGCGAGGACCTCCCGATTCAGTCTCCCAAGCACCCAGCGCGGCTCGCGTGGGGCCGGTATGACTGGCGCATCACCCGCGGGGGGGGGGGGGGGGGGGGGACATCAAACCGAACGTATCGGTGATCCGCCAGTGTCTCCACCCCCACAACAACACGCCAGTCCCGCACACACGGTGCGACAGCGAAGCGCCTGCGAACGATAGGTCGATAATCGAACTGCGCTCCGCGGCCACGAAAGTGGCTTCGGCCCCGCGATTCTGGAGAACTAGACCGTGATTAGCGGCCCAGCTCTCCAGAGCCCTACCTACAGAGTTCGTGTGCCGGGACCCTCAGGTCACTGACCAGGCGTTAAAGTCCCCGAGCGACGACGTCGGTCAGTCGCTCCAGCGACTGCCGGTACTCCCCTATGCGTCGGTGTAGGCTCGGCGTGAGATAGACGGCCACGACCGCAATCTCCCCCACACGCGCCGCTACGATGCCATGCTCCCTTGCCACGACAACATGGCACCCATAGCGGCGTTGTAAACCAGTGCCGCCGACCCGTCCAGGTCGACCACCCAGGCAGGCCCAAGGGGCCGGTGAGTGTACGGATCGGCGACAGCGGCGACCGAAGCGGATTGCTCCGACCTTCACCGCCTCTAGGGGGCAGCCCCCGGCCTCCGCCACGGTGAGGCAGATTTGCTCCGCCGTGATGGAGTCGTCCAGGTCCGAAATGCGCATTTCTGCGCATTTGTTGGGCCTGGACACCCGGACGTCGGCTGCATCCAGCGTGTCCCGAAGCCTAGCCGCTAGGGCATCGGCCTGGGGACCGCTTGAAGCGCCGGGGATCTCCAGTAGCCGAGCACCCGTCCGAGTGGGTTTCACCCGGATGGGGCCCGGCATGTCGAGAGTCCTCATGTCAACGCAGGCTCTGGCCTGTGTGACAATCTGGGCGTACTGCACGCCCCTCTCCGCCGCCTCCGCCGTCATCGTTAGCACGACGGCAGTTGAGCGGGGGACGCGCAGCGTGCCCGGCACTCCCCTCGCAGCAGCCTCAGCCTTCTTGGCATTTTTGGCTGCCTTGCGCCGTTTCTTGGCCTTGCGCCGTTTCTTGGAGGCTCCGGCCGCCTCCCAGTCTCCCTCCGGCGGGGAACCTGTGGAGGCAATCCCCACCGGGGTCCGGGCCGGCGCTGGGGCTGAGGCTAGGGCCGGGGACTTCTTCCCCTTGCCTTTCCCCTTCCCCTTGCCTTTGGCCCGGGCACCCTAGGATCTCCCAGCTTCCACGTCGAAAGCGACAGTGGCTCGAGCGACCGGAGCGGCAGGAGCGGCAGGCGCAGCGGACTCCTACAGGGCCTCTGCGACCGCCGGACTGGTGGGACCTCTTCTCACCGCTCCGGCATACCCCGTCGGCGGCGCCAAGGGCGGGCGGCAGCTGGAGTCCATGACCGCCTCCATGAACCGCCGGGTGCGCTCCTCCTGCGTCACCTGCCACCTCCGCTGCTCAGCCAGCGCCGCCTCCTGCCGATTTTCCATGGCGGCCATTGCCGCCATGCATGCCGCCAGTGGGTCCGCGGGCCTAACCGGCTGCAGCACCGGCGACTCCAGCCGAGCGGGCTGCGCCAGTGACACCGGCCGCACCGGTGTCTCCGGCCGCACCGGTGTCTCCGGCATTACCGGTGCCTCCGGCCGCACCGGCGACCTTGACCGCACCGGTGACAGCTGCGGCGCCAACGGCACCGGCCGCTCCGGCTGCACCGCTGGTCGCCGCCGCGCCGACCGCGTCACGCGCTCCGCGGGCAGCCCGGCGACGACCTGACGGAGGTTCGCCACTTCGGCCGCCATCCTCTCCATCTCTTTTGGGTGCTCAGCCGCTGTTCGCTCCACGCTATTGAGGAGCTCAACTTGCCTCCTGCCAAGTTGAGGTCGCTCGTTCCGGGACTCGGCTAGCTCCACCTTGAGCAGCTCAAACTGCTCAACAAGGTGCGTCGCTGCCAGCCGGACCCGGTCCTCCTCTGGCGTTAGAGGTCCAGAGCGGGCCCCGGCCAGTCTCTCCAGGGCCTCCATCACGTCCCTGGACGTGGAACCGTCTGTACGAAGCGCTGGCGCCGCCGAGACGGAGGGACTCGGCGGCGCCCCCACATCTTCCCTGGCTGAGGCCCGTGAGGGGGTGGCTTTGGTGCCCCCACCCCGCACCTTGCGGCGGCTAACCGCAAGCTGCTTGGGTGGGGGGGGGACGCATCATCTCGTCCCCACCAGAACTGCTGGAAGACGAGTCGGTCAACGTCAGATCGAGATTCGAATCGGTCTTCTCTGGGGGGATGACTTTTTTCCGGCGGTTGCGCTTCCGCCGTGCAGATTTGCGGGTCTGCAGACCCACCGGGCTGTTCGCCCTGCTCCTCTCTGTGGCGGTGTCGAAGTCTTTCGACACCGTCCCGGACCTCCGCGTCGTGGTGCTGCGCGACCTCCGCGCAGACTATTTCATTCGGTTTGGGATTGGGTTTTTGATGTGATTTGTCCATGTAGTTCCCACGATTATGACGCGATATAAACTACACTTCCTGGGTGACGCTCATTCCAGGAAGCGGGGTACATACTGTGGAGTTCCCCAGGTATCCACAGGTTTTAAGCGACTTCGCTGTCGGGTTTTCAAGACTTTTCCTTATCGCGGGCCAGCCAATTAAGGCAAGCCCCGCGGCCTTCAGGATACCGGCTTCCCGAGTGTGGCTAGCACTCAGGTCGTTGTCGATATCCTGGAGGTTACGCGACACGGGAGAGCAGCCAACTCTCCCAACATCGGCGGTGGCACGAATGCCTACCAGCCTCTGCGCGAGCAGTTTTTTTTTTTTTTTTTTTTGGGATGAAAGGGATTCTACGAATCCCTTCCCGCGAGCCTTGCAGGTCCGCCATACCACGACCCCCTCAGGGTCAGCTAGCCCTAAAAAGGGCTTGTCGGGTTATTTGTCGACGGCTAGCAGAGCTCCTTCTCCTTGGAGTCAGAGTCTACTAACCGTCGTCCAGGGTGCACCAGCCTCCCCGCTTCCGTTCCCCAGGACCGCGGTCCAGAGGGAAAAGAAACAGGTAAGCCAACGTGGAGGTTACCCAACCCGCACCCCTGTTAAACAGCCCTATCGCCTAATGACATTTTAATGCTTTAAAATGTCATTCATTAGTTTAGGCGGATCTGATTTATTGCTACCATTGTAGTAACACTAAACTGTCAAATCATTAACCAAGCCTTCGGTGGCTTCGCCCGAAACCATCCCAATTCTTCTATATATACATTCGTCTTACGTGTGACGGTTAAGCGCCATCTACCGACATCCGTACGAACTTGTTAGCATACTAAATGCTTATAATTACATTCAATAACTTAATATTTTAGAAATGAATAATAAAATACTGCTTATATGTACATTTTATTGTCACTGTACATATCCTAAAAGTATTATTTTCTTCATTATATTTAAAAATTGGTTATCGACAAATATTACGATTTTACTCGTAAAAGGTTAAGCCCTTTGTTTTTTTTTACGTGCGCGAAATCCCCACGGAGCCGGTGTAAGAGGTTACGTCGGACTCGAACTGACTAAAACGCACGCCGCCTGTGGGTCGCTTTTGTTGCCGAAGGTGAGGTTGACAGGCATATCCCTCGCACCCCGGCCGACCCAGGGCCATCTCTCACGAACTGGCCCTCTTCTCGGGAAAGGTTAAGCCCTAACAGAGTAACCGTCGGTCAATGTCATTCTTGGAGAGGCCTAGGCGCAGGCCTATTCATTACCAGTTCACTTGTTTCCTTCTTCCTACAGTTCCGGGTCCTCTAAGCGTGGCGTGCAAAAGCATATGATGAGGCCGCCAAGTTGAGTGTCACCATTGTCAAATGGTATATGTAAGTAATAGTGACTCTCTTTTCTGAGACTTTGCCTTCAGCTTACCATCAGATAAGGCTCTACAGTCCCGGGTCCTTTAAGCGGGGCGTGAAAAAGCATCTGACGAGGCCGCCAAGCTGAGTGCCACCATTGTAACATTACTTAGTGTCTGTAATGGTGACTCTCTTTCTTGGGATTTTGCCTTTAGCTTACCATCAGGCGAGGTGAAGTCAAGTTGGCGTATCCTAGATAAAAAAATAAAATAAAGAACGACCAGGGCTCCTTGATATTTTCTTGTTTAATACTTTTTCAGTAGTCGGGTTTTTGTTTTCAAATATATATTGGGAATCTACAGTTAAAATATTCTGTAACATGAATATTTTAATTGGCGTACAATAAAGAATATAATAATAAAAATCTTTCCTTGAGGCAGACTTTCTTGCCTAAACAAAAAAATGGCACAAACTCTTTTGTAATGTAAATTATTTATAATCAGGGTTGCCACCTCTCACATTAAGTATACATGGAAATCAACTCATGCTTAAAATTATATGATGTTATTTTATTTTAGTTTATCAGGTACAATAACAGTTAATAGATTTGTAATTCAATATAACATCTTCAAGTACACTTTTTAAACCTGAAGTCCAATTATATTTATAGATAACGTTCAAATGTTATACATATGCAAACAAACATTACATTGACATACATAAATCTTCAACAGAATAAATTAATAAACAAAACAAAATGATTATATTAAACATATAACATAAACTCATGCCTATATCCCCGAAGGGGTAGGCAGAGGTGGTATAGCACCCACATTTCGCCCGTTTATGTTTAGGTCCCAATGTAACAGGTGGCGAGCCTATTGCCATTAACCAGGCACTTATAAACCTGCGATAAATGCACACATAACTTCGAAAAGCATGGAAAGGCATTGTGCCATGGTAAAACCTGGGATCGAACCCATTACCCATACCATTAGGCCACTAGGCTAAGATGTTTTAAAGTACTAAAGCTATCAATGGAAATTTCCAGTTGAGTACAAACCGACGATTTTTCAGGAAAGCCAAAGAACTATTTTTTTTTTACATTTTCAACTTGGACAAAAATCTGTCTCAGCACCCCAAAAATGTATACTAAAAGGGATTGTTTTAACGATAGAGGAATTTCAAGTATACAATAGAGCACATAATTCCGAATTCAACGATATACCTAGTCTTGCCATAAATATTGTTACGAAGAAAAAACATTTTCTTTATTGCAAATTATATTTATTACTTTTACAGTGTGTTAGTTTAATACATAAATATAAAACAATTTAAAATATAAAAAAGCTTATTCGAAGTGGTATCCATTGGCTGCAACACAGTCCTTTAATATAGCAAAATATTGTACAATGTATTGGCGCCAAAATTAGAAAACACAATGAACCATCGCATAAAAATGACAGATTCCAAATTCAAATTTCTTTCTTATTTTAATTGTAACAGTATTTATGACCAGACTAAGTACATAACCCATTTTCCCCAAATGTCCCCCAAGTGTCATGTTGGTGGACATCTGTGAAACTTTATTTTGCACAGCGGGATAGTAAATAGATGCGGAATGCGTACAGACCGAGTAGGTACTTTAAAGCTTTAAAAGTTTAGGTGACAAGATTACAATTCAGCAAGACACGGCAGTTTTTCCGCCCAACTGAGCAGTCCGACTGGGGAAGTACCTACGCCCTACAGAATGCCGCGGTTATAACTTCGTGTTGTGTTCCCAGCGGTGAGTAGGGTAGCCAGAGCTCACTGGAGAATTTGTGCTGTCAGTGGGATGACTAATGGATTATCCTGCTTTGTCCTCTACACTGACGGCACAGAAACTGTGCTTACAGGGTCGGCAGCGCGAGTGTGGCTCCTCTGGTGTTACACACGTCCATAGGCCACGGTAACCACTTTCCATCAGGTGGGCCGTGCGCAGACAATGCCACCTAAGCGGTATAAAAAAAAAAGAAAAAGCCATTCACGATCCTATATAGAGTACACAGACCGCCCATCCTCCTCCTCTCCTCCAAACCTCAAAGGTCTGTTATCATATTCTGGTATTTTACGTCTAAGCCCACATTTTATACACAAGAGCCCTGACGAAGCATTTTTGGATTGCTTCAATTTTTATTTATATGTACTGTATATATTGGAGGCGCCAGCGCAGTCAGTATTCAGTAATACTCCTCACTAAGGTGCAATACGAGGTGATTAAGAACTCCGTGTAATAGTCATAAGACTGAAAAAACTGGCCTAAAAGGTGAAAGCTTCCGTAACGACCGGGGTTAACGCAATGGAGACGAAAAAGTAAATTACGGTTAGAATATTTATTTCTTTAAACTTTTCTCGGAGAGAGACTTTTGAACTCAATCGTGGAATTACCACAAAGGAGAATTCCGAGCTCAATACTACGAAAATAGTTTAAATAAACTATTCTAGCCGTATCGATGCGTATTTCGATAATACGATGGTTATACCCATGAAATTAGATATTCAAAAACTAAGAATATTATAGTTGCGGCACGCTATGTTGGCCGTTTTGACAAGACTGGTTTTGCTCGTTTTCTCTTTTTAACCCCTGACGCAATAACAACGGGGTGTCATAAGTTTGACGTGTCTGTGTGTGAAGCGTTGTCATTGTCAGGGGGACCTTAGATCGTTCCGATAACATGAGGTATTGTTCTAACAGTTAGGTTCCGCCGACATGGTAAGGTTTGCATCAAAGTATGTATTACTAGGTATATCAAAGTTATAGGGGCTAACTAACACAAGTTATTTTCGACTATTTGAGGATTTTTTTTTTGTGGCGTGGATATTTTAAAACTATTTATACTGTAGATTGGTGGCACTTGGTGGAATTTGTAGTTAAACATATTGATAACTCACTTGTACTTTTCCACATTACTTTATTAATTATTACACCTGACCGGTTTCGCCTTACGGCATCCTCAAATGTTAATATATTAGAAGTAGTACGCTTAATATTGGACAACGAACTGTTAGGCGGATAACTAAAGAAAAATATGGCGAGACTAGCACAGAAGAAAATAAACTTCACACACCAAAAAAGAGAAAACGAGCAGAACCAGTCGTGTCGAAACGGCCATCATATCGTGCCGCTACTATAGTAAGTTATACTTTATTGCGGATATTAGACTTTTCGAAGTATTCAATCTGGTCCTCGATTTTTTTTTTATTCCACTTAGTTGGCAGACAAGCACCCGGCCCACCTGATGGGAAGCGGTTACCGTGGCCTATGGACGTATGCAACACCAGGGGTGTCACACTCGCGCTGCCGACCATGAAGAAACCTTCTGATGCCCCTCTTGAAGAATCCCATATTGTAGGCGCTTGGGAAAACCGCAGCAGGGAGGTCATTCCACAGCTTGAGTGTGCGTGGGATGAAGTTTCTTTCATACCGCACAGTGCGCACCGTCTCAGGTCGCAATGTGTAGGGATGAATTCCCTGCCTATGGCGAGAGGTCCTGCCTATGACACAGTGAGGCAAAATCCCTCCTAAGGCTAAGAGGTTCCACTCTACCTGTGAGTATGGGATTGCCAACCAGCCTCAATGCCCGTCTTTGCAACGAGTCGAAGGGGTCAAGCTGGTATGCAGGTGCTCCAGCAAAAAGGTGACAGCAGTACTCCATGTGAGGCCGGACTTGTGCTTTATAAAGAAGGAGTTGCTGCCCCGCAGTGAAATACTGCTTCACCCTGTTGAGCACTCCGAGTTTTCTTGATGCCAACTTAACCTTGTCCTGCAAATGACTTCGGTATTGGACGTCACTGGAGATATCGACACCAAGGATCCCGATACTCGGGGAGATACGATTTTACTAACCACTGTCATACCAAACACTACATAAAATGAAATTTAATTATAGACCTTATTTCTATACCTTTAAAGTACAAATTTAAATGAAAAGAGTCTCATTACACTTTTCCATTCACTCTGCAACTACATGGTCGCGAATGCCCCTTCGATTTAAGGGCAAAATTTATAAGAGCATGATCCGGCCAGCCGGTCCTGTATGGATCGGAGAGCTGGCCCGTAAAGGATGAAAGACGTTTGCATGTAGCCGAGATGCGAATGTTGAGATGGATGAGTGGTGTGACAAGAATGGATAAAAATAGGAATGAATATATTAGAGGAAGTTTGAGAGTAGCACCACCAATCACAGATAAGCTACGAGAAAATAGTTTGTCCTGGTTCGGGCATGTAAAGCGTAGGGATGAAAGTAATGTCGTAAGGAAGGCGCTAACTATGGAAGTGGATGGCTACAAGGGGAGAGGGAGGCCTAAAATGAGGTGGATGGACTGTGTGAAAGATGACATGGTTAAGAAGAGATTGAATATTGAAATGACTGCAACTAGAGATGAATGGAAAAAGAACACGTGTTGCGCCGACCCCATATAATCTTGGGATAAGGGCAGGAGGATGATGATTTCATTCGCTCCGCAAAAAGCCTTTAAATATAAGACTTTAACAGCATTACTTTAAGGTCTAAAATTAAATGGATCTTCATACTTATACAACGGCTTGGTACTATTCGCGATTAAATCATGGAACTTACTATTTCTGGCGACGTTTGGGATGTGTTGCAGCACCCGTGGTCACGATTTGACTCCATACATTTGCAAAACGCGCAACTGGCGCGTGACGCTATTCGGCCGGCTTGAGAAATTGAATTTTCAAAATCAAATATCTTTAAAACTTTTTGTCGTAGGAATATTACTATTTTTCGTAGGAATATTTCTATTTAGCAGTTCAGTATTCTATTACTCAAGTTTGAGAAATGTGATACTCTTTAAAACAATAGGCTAGGCAGAGATCCACGTGGCATGTATCACACATCCATACCGTGGAGGTTTCCACCTTTTTTCCAAAACACCACTTGCAGCGGGCCCTCTTTTTGTTGTTCTTAGCCGGGAAATGTCCAGTGCCCACCGGAACAACTTGTGGTTTTATAGGGCGAAATCTTTGTAAGATTTCGTCAGCCAACCGGACGCGGAATGGCCGCTGCGAAAGTTTAGCGTTTTGCACCTTGGCGAACATCACGAACGAGTTGTGAATGGAAATGTTAAAAAGCCGGCGGAAAAACTTTTTGTACCATAGTGTATTTCGTGTCCTTTCTATGGGAAACGCCTGCAAAAGTTGGTCCTTTTTGTCGACGCCTCCCATAAACCGATTGTAATCTAGTACCACTTTTGGTTTATATTTGTAACATCCATGCTTCTCTTTCCCACCGACTTCTACATTGTGGTATGTAGATATTAATGATACCACATTTGCATCCCTCCACACCGTTATCGTGATGTCGCGGGTTTGACTATAAGCCACTTCCCCTGTCTGCATGTTTGCCTTACTTTTTTGGCGTAAGCTCGTCGGCACGAACTCTCTATTGAGACGTAAAGTGCCGAACACATCTGTATGTGCCGCCTTGAGAGTGCGCGCCAGCAAAGGACAGTTATAAAAGTTATCCATAACTAAGGTATGTCCTTTATTCAGTAACGGATAAACTAAGTTATAAACTGTCCTTGAGGCGGCACCCTGAGGTTTGGCATCGTGCCGGACGACATGCTGGACCTCGTTAACATCATGCCCCTCATCTTTGCCAGTGTAGACGATCATCTGCCAAAGATACCCCGACCTGGACTCGCACAGTTCGTAGGTCTTTATTCCTACTCGAGCAGCTTTGTTGTTGATCATTTGTGCAAAAGACAATTTGCCTTTCCAGAGCAAAAGGGATTCATCAATGGCTATTTCCTGCTCAGGTAGGTATAAAGTGCTGAACTTTTTATTTAGATGATCGATAATCGGTTTGATTTTAGTCAATTTGGTCGGAGTAGCTTTGGCGCGGAGATCATTGTCAACAAAATGTAGGCATCTTTTAATAAGATCAAACCGGTAAAAAGGCATGATTTCGGCGAAGTTGCCAATTTTTAGATAAGGTAAACACGCCGTCCAATACTCTTTTTCCACAGGAATATGTGCAATACCCTGAAGCATAAGAATCCCAAAGAAAGTCCACAGTTCAGTGGCTGTTATCGGAACCCACCTTTTCGCCCTAGCAAATTGCGACAGACCCGGGTCGCTGCGAAGACTCTCACCATACTTGTTTGTTTCTTTCACTATTAGGTTGATAATGTCCTCATCCCAAATTTTTGCAAAAATTTGGAATGGGGACATATCATGGGCACAAAATGTAACACCCGATGGACCAGTAAACACTTCCCGTTTTCCCGTAAAAAATTTCGGGTCATGAGACCACTCGAAAGATAACATATCGTGACTGGCTATTTCCCTCAATGCAAAATCGTCCTGTCTGTCCAGGTCCTCGAGTGTCGTAAGGAGTTCACTGGACAGGTCTTCAATGTCGAATTCCCCGACGTGCCTGCTGCGAATATCAATAGTCTCCTCATCATCATCGTCAACGTCACTCCCAGCGTTTACTTCGGCCTCCAGTGCCCATCGCAGCATTAAAGCATTCTGGTCATCATCGTGAATGGAGAGTTCTAAAACCAAATTACATTATATGAACTACATAAATCAGCTACTCTTAATATAGGGGCCGTTCAAGTATTACGTAAGCACTAGCGGGGTGGGGGGTGTTGTGTCATTGCATTGCTTAAATAATTATTAATATATAAAATTATTTATGTTTCACACATAATATAACATGCATTGCCCTTATATTTAACCAAAAAAGAGAAATATTTTTTTAATGTTTACGTAAGTATGTTAAGAGATTTCTTGTATCTGTCAGAACCGCGGGTGTATGTCTTTTGATCAGATCGAAAATATACTGTATAAATGTACGAAAAATGTACGTTTTTGTACTAAGATATGTATAAATGTACGTTTATGTATGCGTTATAAACATTATTTAAAAGTGAGCCGCCATCCTGACGTCAGGTTGGCGGGTGAATTTAAATTATACAATTATTTTTTAAAATTGACATCACTAATTAAATGTACGTAAATTGTACGTATAGGAACATTAATTAAAACCTTCTTAAATGTTGTACAAGCTCCGGTATTGTAAAACGCATGTGAGCCGCCACTCTGACATCAGAATGGCGGGTGTATACCTTCAAAATAGGTCAAAAATTAACTATATGAATATGCGAAAAATGTACGTTTTTGTACTAAAATATGTATAAATGTACATTTTTGTACCTACGCATAATAAACATTATTTTAAAGTGAGCCGCAATCTTGATATCGGGTTGGAAGGTGAATTCCAATACGACATTTCTTTTTTAATTTGAGATTACTAATTCTATGTACGAATAACAAGTGTTACTTATATGAGCACGACAATGAATTCTTAAATAATGGGTTAGGTATGTATTGAGCACCTCGAGTAGTAGTAAATAATACAAATGGGTACATTGATAACAACAATTTTATAACATTTGACCATAAATAATACAATGGGCAATCACCTTTTCTGGACTCCTGTTTAACCTTGGCTTCAAATCATCATAGCACATCCATATACCATCACCACTATATGAATGCGCTTTGTAGTGCCCAATCGCATCATTATCTAAGCTGAAAGGTACATATTCAATAACTCCTATAATATAATAAGTTCTATTGCCGTTGAGTGTTATTTGTAACGGAATATTATCAATAAAGATATATGCCGATTGACTATGTTCAAAAATTATGATGTTGTGAAGTATATAATCAAACGTTCGCATACCTTTACAGCCATTGCGATTGCATAAGACCAAATTGTCGTCGCCCCATAATATGGATACAGCTACCTCGTTTAATTGAGAAATATCTTTTGCTGGGTCAAATGAAAGAAACGTCAATTTTCTTCGCACATTATTGGTCACACAAGTCTCACTTGTACAGGTTTCTATCCTGTCGACACTCCAGATAATATCCGCAAAGAGTTTCTCAAAAACGTATGTCACGCTACATTCACAATGTATTGTCCTTGTTTCTCTTAATAAATTTGTTCTAAAATAATTATTTACAACTTGAGCACGAAATTTGTAAAGATCGTCGACAGAATTATTTTCATCCAACATACTTTTTATAAAAAGACAAATCTCATTTTCACTAAAAAGTACATTAGTATTGAGCGCAAATCCATCAACGCAAGCTTTTGCAATCAAGTAACAAGCGGAATCAAAGGCACATGTATTCGTTACCCTAATATTAGTTGAAGAAGATTGTGAAAGAAAGCCATTAAGTAGTAATGGAATATTTTTATTAGCTTTCTGTTTTTCATCCGTTTCTGTTATTTTTCGGACTTTCATGTCGTTTTTAATTTCATTTAAACTATCGTCCTTTATGCATTCTGTTAAAAAAAAATCAGTTTTATCTCTTTTGTCGAATTTTGTTTCTTGTTTCTTGCCTTGTACTGCTTTAAATGGTCGTTTTCTTTTTTTTCCTAAGCCTTTCCAATTTTCGATTAATGACGGGTTTTCAGCAAAAGTAGATTCGTTCTTGAAATTTTCTTTTATTAAATTTTGTTTGTCTTGTATGCCTGTTTTGTGAGTTTTCTTTTTTTTTGTTTTTGATAGTTTTTCTTTCACTAATGCTGTTTTTATTTCTCCTTCTATAAATTGTGTGTGTTTTATGATAAATTCATCAATTCTAAAACGGTGACTCTTAGTTTTTATGTTACAAAGATACCTTTTTATGTTTCGAAAATTACTTTCAACGTTAGAGGACGAAGGTCTTTTATTTTCGGAGTTATACACTGGTACCATGATGTTAGACCAAAGAGGCAGTTGACTAACTAATCTGGTTAATGTCGGTAAAAGTGATGGCTTAAAATATAAATTATCATGACCTTCTTCAACCTTGGACAATGTGACTACTAATTGTTCTTTTTCTACTAAAGAGGTATACCACTTCGGGATATTTGTAATATTTTTTTCAGGCGGCTTATTAAATTCTTTTGTAATACTCGCAAAGACTGAATCATCGGTTTTATCGTCTTTGGCGTTTAAGTCTTCGTTGTCTTCTGTTTGATGCTCATCTACATTGTGATGTTTGCTTATTATTTTTTTAAGTTTAAATATTGATTTTTCACACCTTGATCCATTACAATCATATTCGTTCAACATTACAGTTACAATGTCTGCAATAATATCTTTTACAGTGTCGTAATTTTCAAGGGACATAATGTGAAGATAGCATCGACTGTAAAACGACTTAAGTCTTACGTCAATATTTTTAAAGCAGTTTAAGTTGCATATTATTTTAACAAAGTGGCTTACATCAAGACGAATATAGGTTTCATTTGGAGTTTGAGCCCGTACTTCCAGTTTATTAAATGATTGTATTATATACTCTTTTGTAGAAATACAATTAGTGAATGCTTTTACTGTTGCTCCTATCAAAGCTGCCGAATCATCCAATATTACTTCATTGGGGGGTTTTTTGTCTTTAATCCAAGTTTTTATCCAATTCGAAATGGTATCCATGTCATGACTATCACTTAACATCTGTGTAATAGGGACGCTTCGTCCATTATTATTATCGTACATCATACCATTGTACAAAAATATGTGATTTGTCATAATTAATTCATTTGAAGGACCAACCCCTTTGAGCAGACTACCAGTAGCATCAAAAGCCATAATTACTCTATCGGAAGAAGAATTATGATAGTTTTTGTAGTGTATTTCCTGAGTAGATGACCAATAATAAATATAAAATGGATACAGGGATATATGTCGAATGAAATCATTATATGGCCGTATATTTGTCATCATCCAAATGCTCAAAATCGGATTTTGATGATGATATTGACTTTTATTATATTCGTACTTAATTTGTCTTAAACATCCAGTAGTCGGCAAATGAGTAGGTTCGAAATCCCCGGCATCCATCATAACATTAGAAAGTTTATTACGAACAACAATTGGCGATTCCTGTTTCAAATCTTCACAAATTTCTTTTCGTTTTAAAGGAGACAATTTTATCTTTTTTTTAGATTTGTGTTCAAATTTTTTATCATAATTTGCAATGTTACCTTGACAAACAGCTATTTTGTCTGTTGGCCACATAATTATAATATTCAATTTCGCATTGCATTGAGTACATGCGCCGTAGCAAATTATACGTTCTTCATATTTAACACAGTGAGTTTTAAAAGTCCAACTACATGGTATCTTAGTGTTTGACCAAACCTCTTCTCGGAGTAAATGTGCCCATTCGTGTTTAGGTAAAACATATTTGTTTTGATAAGAAGACAATGCTTTATTTCGAAATGTGCATTTTGCTATTGGTCTTATTTTATCCCATTTATATATGTCCAAGTAAAATGTAAACTTCATACCTTCAGAGGAATAGTCCTCAATTTCTTCGAATTCGGTATCAGATTCATTTGGAACTTCTGGTTCGTGTGTGTTATTGTATGCAATACTATCCATCGACGGCTGATTTGTTGGTTCGTCCGAATCACTTTCATTGGAAAGAGAAAAGATGCTATAATTTCTTTTTAAAGATAAATACAATGCTTTTGCTGTCATTTTGCCTTGTAATTCTTTCCTGATTACAGAATAAATATCATCAACTGACTGCGGTAAATCGCTTTCATGTTTAAAGAAATGTTTGTACTTCTCAAATACTTTTTTTTGTTCTTCTAATGATACTAAGCTCTTTTTTCCTCGCTGCATTTCGAATTATATTTAATTAATAGTCACTAGCACTGTATTAATTTCAGATTATTTCAAACTCATACACACTTAACACTGCGCTTGGGTATAAATAAATGAATTGCTCAAGGAATCTCTCACCTACCCACAAAAATGTGAAATCTCAAAACCTCTAACTAAAATATTAATCCTGTTTATTCAAAATAATGACAACAAATTACTAGTCAATTTGGCTAATTGATACGTAGTGTAGTAGGTATTGTAGGCTATTGTTGAGGAAAAGGAATCATTTGTCTGTACTATTGACAATGTTATGTTTAATAACATTCAATGGTAGATACTAATACTTAATAATATAATTATTACCTTGAATATAGCCTAATAAATATATCAACCTTGATAGTATATTTTAGTACAAAAACGTACATTTTTCGCACATTCGTATAGTTAATTTTTGACCTATTTTGAAGTTATACACCCGCCATTCTGATGTCAGAGTGGCGGCTCACATGCGTTTTACAATACCGGTGCTTGTACAACATTTAAGAAGGTTTTAATTAATGTTCATATACGTACAATTTACGTACATTTAATTAGTGATGTCAAATTTAAAAAATAATTGTATAATTTAAATTCACCCGCCAACCTGACGTCAGGATGGCGGCTCACTTTTAAATAATGTTTATAACGCATACATAAACGTACATTTATACATATCTTAGTACAAAAACGTACATTTTTCGTACATTTATACAGTATATTTTCGATCTGATCAAAAGTCATACACCCGCGGTTCTGACAGATACGATTTCTTTACTTTTGCTGACAAGTGGGAGTGGGGTTAAATAATTGTAATCAATCTGAATGCTTACGTAATACTTGAACAGCCCCATAGTTAAAGTCAAAACTCATTTAATCTGCATAGACCATTAAATCGGAACTTACAAAATGTCAATTTAAAAAGAAATATGAAAGACTAGTTGAGCAAATGGACCACCAGTTCGAAACCTCCAAGGAAGTAGGACACGGCGGCTATAATAACTTCGTGTTGTGTTCCCAGCGGTGAGTAGGGTAGCCAGAGCTCACTGGAGAATTTGTGCTGTCAGTGGGAAGACTAAATGCTTGTCCTGCTTTGTCTTCTACACTGACGGCACAGAATCTCTGTACTTACAGGGCTGGCAGCGCGATTGCGACTCCTCTGGTGTTACAAACGTCCATAGGCCACGGTTACCACTTTCCATCAGGAGGGCGATGTGCTTGTCTGCCACCTAAGTGGTATAAAAAACGCGGCCTTGACCTAAGAAGATCCCGGCAATAAACTCAGCGAGCATCTTTTTATAGTCTATTTACAAGTACTTAGTCTAAATGCAAAATTTCCCTAGTAGCATAGTTGAGCGAACAGCTCATTTCCAAGCTTGTTTATCATTCAAGTATTCTTGGATTTTATAACAGCCTTTCTGGCACAATTTATTCTTTACTACATTTTTAAATTTATCCACAAGTAAACCCCTAATTTCATTAGGAAGCTTGTTAAAAGAGCGTATACAGTTGTCCTGGAAAGAAGGACTAATTTTTTTAAGTGTACTATCACAGACTACAAGATTGTTTTATGTCTAGTATTTTCATTATACATACATACATAAAATCACGCCTGTTGCCCATAGGGGTAGGCAGAGATCACGGATCTCCACTTGGTACGATCCTGACATACTAGAATAGTATGTCAGGATCGTACCGCTTCCTTCACTCTCATTACATTCTTCATGCATGCTCGTCGGTTTAGAGTACTCCTGACCTGATTTTCATTATGCCTGTCAAAAACTCGTATCTGATAGAAATCTCTGATAAAACCAGAATACCGCGGCCATAATAACCTCATGTTGTAGCCAGAGCTCACTGGAGAGTTTTTGTGCTGTCAGTGGGAAGACCAAAAGCTTGTACTGCTTCGTCTTTTACACTGGCGGCACAGAAACTCTCTGTGCTTACAGGGTCGGCAGCGCGAGTGTGACTCCCTTGACTTTGCACACGTCCATAGGCCATGGTAACTACTTTCCATCAGGTGGGCCTTATGCTTGTCTGCCACTTAAGTGGTATAAAAAAAATATTAGGTCCTTACATATGCAATTGCCGAAATTTTCTTACAGACTCATGAGATCGTTATTCCTGTAATTTAATAGCTATTTCCATTATATATATTTTGTTTGAAAGTTGATTTCAAGATTTTACAACTCTGTATTAAATGTTGTTTTTATTGGCCGCTTGATAAATTAAATTCGATCTTCAAAAACAGTACTTTCTAAATGCTATCCATTTTGATGATAAATTTCGTATTACTTCTTTACAGCTGTCATTTTTCAAAAATGTATTAAAAGTGTTTGTTGGCATAGTGTTGTCTCATTCATACACAAAAAAGAATTTAAAATTTGGATTTGTCATTCCTAAAATAAATGTTAGTACTTTCAACTAATCCCACCCTCTCCTTTCCTACATAGGAAAACACGTGCAGGCTTTAGATGTCACCCTCACACTGTGCAGAATATACGAGCAAGAACCAAGCGGTTCGGAGACTCTTTTTTTTGTCGCACCACCAAGACCTGGAATTCATTACCAGCTCACGTGTTTCCTTCTTCCTACAGTCCCGGGTCCTTTAAGCGGGGCGTGAAAAAGCATCTGATGAGGCCGCCAAGCTGAGTGCCACCATTGTAACACTTAGTGTCTGTAATGGTGACCCTCTATCCTGCGACTTTGCCTTTAGCTTACCATCAGGCTAGGTGAAGTCAAGTTGGCGTGTCCTATATAAAAAAGTACTGGAGCGTTTCTTCTAATTTCTTCAAAAAAAAACGGCAATTCTTATGTAACGAACAATTATTAGCATAAAAATTACCTGATTCGGCGGACGACGTGAGCAGCTTCGGACACTGGGAGGACGTTGAAGACAATGAGGAGGTGCACGGCGAGAAGCCCATAATCTCAATATCAGCCTCTACAATGAGGCTTTCGTCCAGTATCCTTTTGTCCTCTAAAGTAATTATGCCGGTGGATTGGGTAAATACTAGAGCCCGGCCTTTTCTGTGAACAAACATATCTAATTTGTGGAGGTAGGACACGGCGGTATTTCCGCCCAATCGAGGAGTCCGATTGGGGAAGTACCTCCGCCCTATAGAATACCGCGGTTATAATGACTTCATGTTGTGTTCCAAGCGGTGAGTAGGGTAGCCAGAGCTCACTGGAGAATTTGTGCTGGCAGTGGGATGACTAAAGGCTTCTCCTGCTTTATCCTCTACACTGACGGCACAGACAACTCTGTGCTTACAGGGTCGGCAGCGTGAGTGTGGCTTCAGTGGTGTTACACACGTCCATTACACCAGGCCACGGTAACCACTTTCCTTCAGGTGGGCCGTGTGCTTGTCTGCCACCTAAGTGGTATAAAATCTTATATATAAAATTCTCGTGTCGCGGTGTTTGTGGTTAAACTCCTCCGAAACGGCTTGCCCGATTCTCATGAAAATTTGTGTGCATATTGGGTAGGTCTGAGAATCGGACATCTATTTTTCATCCCCCTGAATGTTAAGGATAATCCACCCTTAACATTATATGGCAAAACAACGTTTGCCGGGTCAGCTAGTAATCTATACTAATATTATAAAGCTGCAGAGTTTGTGTGTTTTTTTGAACGCGCTAATCTCTGGAACTACTAGTCCGATTTGAATGATTCTTTCAGTGTTGGGTAGTCCATTTATCGAGGAAGGTTTTACGCTATCATCACGCTACTACTTAAGGGAACGGAGCATTGATAAAAAATGTTGACAAATTCGGCAATTTTTCATACATATTTTGAAGACTAAAACATACGGGCTAAAAGGGATATGAAGCTTCAAAATATACCCCGGGCGAAGCTGGGGTGGGTCAGCTAGTATATATATATAAAAACGATAATAAGTAGCAACGAACAACAATAAGCTTCTCGTGGAAAGCGTGTTACTGTTGCAAAGTTAATTTATACTCTATTTAGGAAGCAATACGATTCATTTTTACACAAACAAATATTTCAATTCACCGCTCCACATATTCTCGTCAATCCACACTGTTCCCACCAAAGATGCGCTGGGAGAGGATTGGAAATTTGCCACACAAATTTCAATTCCCTCCTCTCCTCGCCCAGTCATTATGGTGGAAAATCACCTTGATTGACCAGAGCGAGATTTTTCAGTAGTCGAGTTTTAGATTTAATATAATCACGCCTTTATCCCCGGAGGGTGAGACAGAGGTGAATTAACACCCATCCACATTTCACCATCACTGTATTCGGTCCCACGTAATAGGGGGTGAGCCTATTGCCGTTTTCCGGGCACTTTTGTTGCATCGCGCCTTGAATCTGAGGCTGAGTCTTGGCTGTATATATCTGTCTGATGTTAAGCAGCCCTATCCCTTAGTCGCCTTGTACGACACCGCATGGGAAGAGATGGGGTAGTCCAAATTCTACTCTGCAGTTAACCACGCGGCTAACTTAAACATTTTTGTTTTTGAGATTAAGACTAATTTAAACTAAGGCCTGGAATTCATTACCAGCTCACGTGTTTCCTTCTTCCTACATTCCCGGGTCCTTTAAGCGGGGCGTGAAAAAACATATGATGAGGCCGTCAAGCTGAGTGCCACCATTGTGGGTAATGGTGACCCTCTTTTCTGGGACTTTGCCTTCTGCTTACCATCAGGCAAGGCGAAGTCCAATTGACGTGTCCTATATAAAAAAAAAAGCTTACTTCGTGGATGGCGATTGTTTGGATTGGTTGACAGGGGGTGTTGTGGACTCATCATTGACGATTACCACTGGAGTAGACCCTCCACTTGTACCTATCAAATATAAATATTGAAATTAGATAAAATCACGCAGTAAGTATACTTAACTTGTACAGTATTTAATAGTCAAATTACACACTTAAGCGCTCGAGTTGACACGTACGTGGAGTACTAGGAGGCAGTACTTCCGGGGCGTCTGGTATTAGCTGGCAGGGTTCCCGTTCTGGTGATAGCTTTCTGGAAAATGTAAGTATAAATAAAACATATGCGACTACCGTCTGACCTCCACAATAGGCACAATAGGTAGGACACGGCGGTATTTCCACCCAATTGAGCAGTCCGACTGGGGAAGTACCTCCGCCCTACAGAATACCGCGGTTATAATAACTTCGTGTTGTGTTCCCAGCGGTGAGTAGGGTAGCCAGAGCGCACTGGAGAATTTGTGCTGTCAGTGGGATGACTAAAGGCTTGTCCTGCTTTGTCCTTTACACTGATGGCACAGAAACTCTGTGCTTACAGGGTCGGCAGCGCGAGTGTGGCTTCTCTGGTGTTACACACGTCCATAGGCCACGGTAACCACTTTCCATCAGGTGGGCCGTGTGCTTGTCTGCCACCTAAGTGGTATAAAAAAAAATTTAAAAAAGACAGGTGGTATTCATTTCACGACAAAATTAAAGTTCAGCCGCATCACAGTTAGATTGTGATACAGCGTCGACCACAGCGCTGCGAGCGACTTTGATAGTTTGTTATTGGTCGATCTCCGGTGACGTCATCCAGACCGACCAATAACAAGTTCTATCAAGGCAGTCACAGCGCTTTGCTGAACGCTGTACGCTTAGAGAATTACACAGCTGCAGGCACTTACTGTTAACTTTCGACCGATCGAAGAAACTGACACCTGAATCCGCGGTGAGATTGTAATTACACCATTTTTTTATACCACTTAAGTGGCAGACAAGTCCACGGCCCACGTGACGGAAAAGAATTACCGTGTCCTATGGGCGTGTGTTAACGTGTGTGTCACACTCGCTCTGCCGACTCTGTAAGCACAGAGTTTCTGTGCCGTAAAAGACAAAGCAGGACAAGTCTTTAGTCTTCCCACTGACAGCACGAATTCCTCAGCTCGCGCTAGAAATTTGATGACGTCACGTTGCCGACCACATAAATAATATCACTGTCGACTTGTCCTTGACATGGTGACGTCACTACATTTAGAGTATGTGAAATTGAAAATTCACCGCGAATTCAGCTGTCGAAAAGTTCTTACTGCATGTGTCTGCTGAGCTGAGACCTCTTCCTAGAGAATGAAGATGTAATAATAGCAGACCTTGGGGTGACTGGAGGAGCCGCCTGTCGCCCTGGCAGAAGCAGGACGCGGCTTTTCTGGGGACGAGTTGGGGACTCTGTAGTCCCCACACACCCGAGGAGAGGGCCAGATCGTGAGAGATGGCCTGTGTCGGCCGGGGTGCGAGGGATATGCCTGTCAACCTCACCTTCAGCAACCACAACGACCCACAGGCGGCGTGCGTTTTAGTCGGTTCGAGTCCGACATAACCTCTTCCACCGGCTCCGGTGGGGAGGTGTCTGTGGGGATTCTGCGCAGGTCAAAAAACAAAGGTGTAATAATATAAATGTTTTCAAAATATTTTCTTGCCTCAACTTTTTCTTAGGAGAAGCATTAGCAGCATCAGGCAGTAGACCCCGCATATCAGTTGATTGCGCAGTCTGCTCGATCGACACTGGGGCTTTCTGTTTCTTGTCAAGCGTCCTGATTCTCTTTGTTTTTTTCCTCTCCTCAGACAACCTAGACGAAAGAAATTACAACCACTTGTTTACGTTACAAACACTGCTTTGAAATAGTAATGGAATGTCATAACCTAACCTCTCGAGACATTTAATTTGGTAAGTTGGAAGCTTCGACGCAGTGCAAAGACGGGCATTGAGGCTGGTTGACAATCCCATACTCACAGGTAGTGTGGAACCTCTTAGCCTTAGGAGGGATTTTGCCTCACTGTGCGTGTTCTACCGCCTATACAATGGTTTGTGCTCAGATGAATTGTTACACATGATGCCCGTAACTACATTCTATCATCGCACCTCTCGCCATAGGCAGGGAATTCATCCTCACACATTGCGACCGTCTCAGGTGCGCACTGTGCGGTATGGAACAAACTTCATCCCACGCACACTCAAGCTGTGGAATGACCTCCCTGCTGCGGTTTTCCCAAGCGCCTACAATATGGGATTCTTCAAGAGGGGTATCAGAAGGTTTCTTCGTGGTCGTCAGCGCGAGTGTGACACCCTTGGTGTTGCATACGTTCATAGGCCACAGTAACCGCTTCCCATCAGGTGGGCCCCGTGTGCTTGTCTGCCAACTAAGTGGTATAATAAAAAAAATGGATAAATTGGAAGAAACTTCATCTAAATATAGTTATATAACTCAAAGGTGACTGACTGAATTAGTGATCTATCAACACACAGCCCAAACCATTGGACGGATCAGGCTGAAATTTGGCATGCAGGTAGATGTTATTTTTGAACTTTCGCGGTGTGAATTCATAATTATACTAGGTATCGGGTAACCGTTCATAATAAGTGTAATGGTGGGTAGGGGCTCAAAAAATGTTCCCCGCATACATCTCGACGCTCGAAGTCTAGTCAAGTCGTGACCACGGGTGCTGCAACGCATACGAAACGTCGGCAGAAATAGTAAGTTCCAAGATATAATTCGCAAGAAGTCCCGATACCTAGTATAATTATGCAGGTAGATGTTATGACGTAGGCATCCGCTATGAAAGGATTTTGAAATTAAGTCCGCCTGTGTACATGTGTGCATGAAGTTTAAATAAATAAAAAAATAATGAAAGTTCACGTTTCCAATGAAACCAAACACGACATCTTTATCTCAAATTTATATTTTATCACAGTACTTTATGACCGCTAGAGGGCGCCACATTAGATTCTGCGCCATATTATATAGCCTATAACCAGCGGTCGATTGAGACGCTTCTAATGGTATCTCATTTGTCCAGTTCTAATAAGTGTTTGAGGTGCTATGAGGGAGCAGGTGAACCTATTATACATACATACATACATACATACATACATAGTCTGTCAAAATCATAACCCTCCTTTTGCTTCGCCGTATTCGGGTAAAAAAGACTTGGCTTAAAGGGTAAGACCTTTAAGCCACAAGACCAAGCCATAATAGCTACGTCCCGATATGGTTTAGAGAAGTTTGTCCATAGTGACTTTGGTCACTTTATACTGTATATTCATAAAACATAACATAACATAAACTCACGCCTATATCCCCGAAGGGGTAGGCAGAGGTGCTAGCACCCACATTTCGTTAGTTTATGTTTAGGTCCCAATGTAATAGGTGGCGAGCCTATTGCCATTTACCGGGCACTTATAAACCTGCGATAAATACACACATAACTTCGAAAAGCATCGAAAAGTCATTGGTGTGTGCCATGATAAATCCTGGGATCGAACCCGAGACCTCGTCTCAGCAGTCCATTACCCATACCAATAGACTACCGCGGTTAATTAATTTGCACATAATCATTTATACAGTTTAGGAACATATAATATGCTATTATAATATACGATACAAAATGGAATAGAGAAAAAGAGGGAGACTGCAATTTTAGGCATTGAAAAATTCCTCCCCATCGATCTCTACTGGTACCGTGCCCAAGAGGCTGGCGGCATTACCACGCTGAATGGCGATGCCAATTCTTTGATCGAGGTAAAGGCCAGCTTTATGGTCACAGGAAGAGTCGATTAGTCGCTTCGCTATTTCTTTAAATAGCGCGCGCGCGCTTGGACCCCACGGACCCGACGTTTCGACTCCAAACAGCTCAAAAATATAATTACCAGTTAAATTGGTATATTTGCGCCGTTTGAGAATCTCCGCTGATGCAGCAGCAGCGCATGCGCAGTCCATCGTACTTGGAAGATGGGAAGGCGCCATTTGCACTATATTCTATTATTATTAATGGCAGCTCAAAACGACGCCAACTCTAGCCAAATAGTAAAACCAATCCCAAAACGAATAGAAAAGATTTAACCAATATCACAAAAATAAACATGCTAGGGAATAGAAAAAATAAAAAGGTTTACGTACGTCATCGGTTGTACGGGACCATCAACGGCTGAGGGCACCTCCACAACAATAAGATCTGCCTCCCTAAAAAAGTTAAAACATTTAAGTTTGTTCTTTTATACTGCGGAAAACTTTGACAAGCCATCAAAAATCTTGAAACGCTTCACCCAGTACACGTTTATAGCCTATGAAGAGGTAGGACACGACGGTATTTCCGTCCAATTGAGCAGTCCGACTGGGGAAGTACCTCCGCCTCCCTATAGAATACCGCGGTCATAATAACCTCGTGTTGTATTCCCGGCGGTGAGTAGGGTAGCCAGAGCTCACTGTAAAGTTTTGTGCTGTCAGTGGGTAGACCAAAACCTTGTACTGCTTTGTCTTTAACACTGACTCCCTTGGTGTTGCACACGTCCATAGGCCACGGTAACGATTTTCCCTTAGGTGGGCCGTGTGCTTGTCTGTCAACCATGTGTTTCCGTCTTCCTAGAGTCTTGGGTTCTTTATCCACGACGTGCAAAAACGTGTTTAAAAATGTGTAAAAATTGTGGATTTTTAGACATAACGTGTTACTCTTCGATATCGCACACAAGAGTAGGAAAGTGGCATATCATAGTCAGGGTTGGGCAGTATTTCAATTACTTGTATTTAAAATACAAATACGTATTTTGTATTTTAAATACTTCCTTAAAATGTAATTAGTAATTAGTATCTGAAATACCTGAGGTCGAGGTATTTTGTAATTAGTATTTCAAATACTTGAGGCTTCAAAATACATTTTAATAAAATACATTTAAAGTAGCAATAGTGGAGAAGACGACGCACGGCTGCCTCTTGTACCGTTGCCACTAGTCGCGTCTTTCAAGGTAGCTTCAGATACGACACGAGGGACGTTTTGCTACATAAACTTTACTTGGCGAGGCACATGCGATTATCCCTATAGCGCCCATCGTGAATGAAATCGACGTGCACAAGGAAACTTAGGTGAAACTAGAGCGATCCGTTAGTAGACTAGTCAAGAGGTAGGTCAAGACGGTATTCCCGTCTGAATAGAGCAGTCCGACTGTGGAAGTACCTCCACCCTACAGAATATCACGGCTATAATAACCTCGTGTTGTGTTCCCGGGGGGGAGTAGGGTAGCCAGAGCTCACGGGAGAGTTTTTGTACTGTCAGTGGGAAGGCCAAAGGCTTGTCCCGATTTAGTGTTCTGTACTGAGGGCACATAAAATCTCTGTTCTTACAGGGTCGGCAGCACGGATGTGACTCCACTAGGTGTTACACAAGTTCATAGGTCACGGTAACCACTTTCCATCAGGTGGGCCGTGTGCTTGTCTACCAACTAAGTTGTAAAAAAAAAAGACAAGGTCAAGAAAACCGCCACGGGACCCAACACCATACCAGTTTATAGTGACTTTCCCTGTTGGTTCCAAATCTCCCTAGAAGCCTAAAGTTTTAACCACTTTACTGTGTGTCATCATTATCACCATCATCAAGATTGCAACCAAGCCATAATAGCTACGTCCCGATATGGTTCAGAGAAGTTTGTCTATAGGGACTTTTGATCACTTGATAGGTACCTACGGTATTTTCATATTTATTGCATTATATTTTTATATATATTTATATTTATTTGGATAAACAAACAGCGGTAAATTACATTAATGATGATGATACACAACTCAAAAAGTATTATCAAATTTACCCCCACACCGATTATCCGCGTACTAACTCTGCACCACCATATGGTAGACTGGCAGAGAATGCCTACGGCATTAATGCCTGGTTTACATTACTCCAGTCCAGTGATTTAAGCGATATTCCAGTCCAGCACTGGACTGGATCTGTCAGTCTACATCATTCCAGTTATTTAGACGCCGTTGAAGTGTGAACACTTCAGTGACAATGATTTCAAGAAGAGATCAGTTTCGAAAATGTTTCAAACGTGCTCAATCACTCTTGCTTCAAGAAGTTATTAATGAGGTTTATAAGGAGCTAAGAAAAAAGGAACGGATTTGGGTGAGAAATTGGATCAGCGAAAGAGATGAAAAAGGAGGGTCAGTAATGCTTTTGCAACAACTGAAGGTAGAAGACCCCAATGAATATAGATTGGCACTGAGAATGACAGCAGAAAGCTTTGAAGAACTGTTATTATTAGTTTCGAATAATATCCAGCATAAGAATACATTGTTCAGAGAAGCTATACCCGCAAAAATAAAATTAGAAGTCACTCTTTCTTTTTTAACTACTGGAGATAGTTACAGAAGCCTCAGTCGTATGTTTCGATTGCCAAAACCAACTATTTCTAGAATTATACCAGTAGTCTGTCAGGAAATTAAAAGGGCATTAAAAGACCACATCAAGGTACTATTTTTTTATTAAGTATCATATCTATGACAATTAAGCACTAACAAAAGCATTCATGATTATATTAATGTATTCTGGGTCATCGCTTACTACATTTAATGAGTCCCCAGTGGTTTGTGTATCTATAGACGCTGGACTATCCAATGGCATATAAGTACTACTATTAGTACTTGGTCTTGACGCATAATTGTTACTTGGTCTTGACAAATTCTCACTGGCATGTGTGTTTGCAGAATATGTAGGACTATTCACTGTCATATTTCCGTATTTCAAATCGTGTAGTCGACATTTTGTTATCACTCTGAATTTCTTCTTGGCCTAGGATAGCCTGTTCTGTAGAAAGGGTCCTCAATTGCTTTGCAATGTGTTTCCCGAAGATGTCGAATTCATCTTCCCCTGTTTCTGATTTGGATAAATCGTATTGCATCTCTTTCATGCTACTGACTATTGTAGATAACTGTGAAATTTTACTTCTTTTCTTTCGCGGTTCTGGGTTCCCACATGGGTCACTAGGTTGAGTATTGTCAGTATTTTCATTATTTTGAGAATCATCAGTATTTTCCTGAAAATAAAATATTTTTAATTTTTTGCAGATACCCACTGCGCAACAATGGAAACAAGTCGAGGAAGGCTTTCGGAATAAGTGGAACTTTCCTTTGTGCTACGGAGCGTTAGACGGAAAACATAAAAATTACTGGCTCCTATGAATATGGAAGTACGAACTTTAATTATAATAAAGAAAACAGCATAGTATTGATGGCTCTTGTTGACCATGATTACTGTTTTACGTATATAAATGTGGGAGCAAATGGAATCGCTTCGGATGGTGGTATTTTCAAAAACTGTTCCAGTTTTACTGAATTAGAAAATGGCAGTTTTACTCCAGAAGATGAAGTGATTGTGGCTGATGCAGCATTTCCACTAAAAACATATTTAATGAAACCATATCCTGGGGCTAATTGAACTTTTGACCAAAAAATATATAATTACAGACTGTCCCGTGCTAGACGCATTGCAGAAAACGCTTTTGGAATATTAGTAAGTTGATTCAGAATTTTTGAAAAAGCAATTTCCACTAAGTTTCATACTGTGGATCACATTGTGTATGCAGCTTGCTCGCTACACAATTGGTTGAGAAAAAAGTCAAGCAAATAAATGACTACTACTTGTTTAGACCATGAAGATCACAACAACCATCATTTTTTTTTTTTATTCTGTTTTTGGGAGTTTTTATCTACATAGATATGGCAACCCCATCGTACCCTGTACCAGTAACACATTCTTTGTTGTTTCCTTCCAATTGTTTCCAGTTCACGTCTAGTCTAACCTCACTGTTGGGAGCTGTTGGCAGATGTGACCAAATGACATAGCCTTCTGGCCTTATCAGAGGTTGGCTTGGAGAGCATAGACTGAACCCAACCCACATCCAGCCCATTCAGGTTCAAGTCACTCATCAGTAACACCCTCTTAGCTCCGCTCCGCACACACTCCATAAGCAGATGTTGCACATCTTCAATTTTATTGCATTCCCTACAATTTGGAGAGTCATCTTTCTTCATTAGGAAGGCACATTTTGATTGACCATCATTTGATTAATGGAACGTGGAGATCCGAAATAACCTCTTTAGATAGTATCATACAGCAGGGCAGTAACAACTCAGCAACACATGCCAGGGAAAAAAGAAAACAATTTACTAATTATTTTGTGAACAAAGGAAAAGTGCCATGGCAAAATCATATGATACATTGATAAATTTGTGTTTTAACAAATAATATCCTACTAAAATAAAAAATTTAAAATACATGTGTTTTACGCTTCACCATCACATTTTTAATAAATGAATTGAATTCAGTGAACCATTTCACTTTGGGTTGGTAAACATTACCACTAGCACCAGATGTGGATGACTTCTTAATCTTGTCTAGTTCGAGGTAGTATGTCGAATAAATACTTTTTATTTTGTTTTTCACTTCTTCCAATGTGAAGCCTTCAATTTCTATACCAATGCACAGATTTTGCAAAAGCAGTTTGGCGCATAGCTTTGCTTTTATAATGTTCTGATGTTATATCCCATAAACACGGATTTTCTCTATATATAGTGACAAACTTTACAGTTTCGTCTTCAGATAACTTCTTCATCATTGTTAAATCCTTTTGCTTCGCAAAAAAAGTCCGCAAAAACAAGCAACACGTATGTACTTCGTCAGCACTGGAATGGCACTGGATTGGCCGTCTACAGTCCATCAAATCTAAGAGGTACCGTTTGACGTTTCATATTTTTCAAACCGAAACAACTTTGTTCATACGTACATTATTCAGTTTCGATAACCTTTTTCATAAAACCATGAATTTAGAAAGATTTCATTATTGTATCTAAAAATGTACAATTCTTAATATCTAAATGTAATTGAAAACTTTCAAACAAAGCAAAATAACACATATTTACACAGTAAATAATTTCTAATAGTTATATTCTTGACCGCATTACAAAGTTACGTAGTTAGGTCACTGCACGTAGTGTTGCGACTCTTCGGATACACTTGTATGCAAAAAAATCGTTTACATATACGAAAAATCGAATGTATTATTTACAAATTACACTTGACAACCAAACAAATATTTTTTCATGTGAATGGGATTTATCTCACATATTACGATTACATAACTAAATAGTTATGTAATCGTAAAATATGAGATAAAACCCATTCACCAAAAATACGTATTTATAAATCAAATATATTTGCTTCTTTAAAAAGTTGTCGAAAGCGATTTGTCGATTTTTGATTTTCGCGCCCAAATAAGTCGGGGTTTCTCGCGCTAACGCTGTCGAAATAGTAAATGGAGTCAGGGATAGTGTTTTTTACATTTATTTTTGTGTATGATAGTATGGGTTTGCATATTACAGAGAAATAAACAAATTTTTAACAAGCACATCCATTGATTTTACAATTACAATTTTTTCTTCTAAGTCTTATTTCTACGTCTAAAACTAATAAAAATAAGGTATGTAGAACCCATTCACAAAAATGTTGTTGCCTGATGTTATAAATTAACGACGTTACTGCGCGACCGCATAATGCACTGAATACACAGATACCCTAAAATAAATTAATTTAATTATTTTTAGGTCAATAGGCAAAATCGCAGGTGTCCAAGTCTCTACGATTTTTTTTTTCTGGCAACACTGCCAACTACAAGCGCACGCGGTCCGCTCGGTCGGTTCGGCGTCAGCAGTCTCTCGCCATCTTGGAAGCTGACTGTGCGCGTACTTGCTTTCTCGTTTGTGTTTTACAATTTGTGACTTGGCTATTACTTTTCTGGACTGATCATTCTTTATCCGTTTACCTTGGCAATATTTATACTGGACTCCGAACTAAGCAAGTGTTTATTAATAATGTCGAAAAGAGGACGTACTTTGAACAGCCAGGCTCGTGAATTGGTGGTGAAATTACACGAGTATTTTGAGCGTGAATCTCAAAATGGTGGACTTCTACTGCCAGTTACACAAGTTCGGGATCGCGTCGGTGAAGCTCTCGGTATTGGTAGCCGCACCGATGGCAAAATATTAAGTGAAAAATATGGGCCTTCGGGGAGTGACAGTAACGTACTTCACACACCGAAAAAACGAAAAAGAAATAAACCTGTGACAGGCATCGATGAATTCGATAGTCATGCTATTAGAAACCATATATACGGGTATTTTACAAGAGGCGAATTTCCAACATTGGCAAAGTTATGTGCAACTTTAAAAGATGCCGGGCTGTATAAGGGAAGCATAAAGTCGTTGAGAACGGTAATAACAGGAATTGGCTTCAGATACAAAAAAGTTGACAAACGAAAAATTGTTATGGAGCGACATGACATAATTATGCAGCGACTAACATTCCTGCGCGAAGTTAAACAAATTATAAACTGGGATAATGTAATATTTTTGGACGAAACTTGGCTAAATTCCAACCATTCTGTGCCGAAAACATGGACTGATGATTCTGAAGCTTCGTGCTCGAAGGTGCCGATAGGAAAAGGTGGACGCCTCATAATATGCCATGCTGGGTCAGCGTCTACAGGCTTCGTGGAAAACTCTTTATTAGCTTTCCAATCCAAAAGCACTAAAGAGTATCATGAAGAAATGGACGCAGTAAGGTTCCGAGAGTGGTTCTTAAATTTATTACAGAATATCCCTCCTAACAGCACAATTATAATGGATAATGCCCCATACCACTCTGTGCAAATTGATAAAGCACCTACGTCAGCCAATAAGAAAGCAGATTTGGTGGCATGGCTGCAAAGAAAAGGAGTGGATGCCGACATGTCACTATTAAAAGCTGAATTATTACAGTTAGTGAAATTGCATAAACCACCAAAACCGACATATGTAATTGACCAATTGGCCGAAGAGCACGGGCACAAAGTCATACGACTTCCTCCGTACCATTGCCAATATAATGCCATTGAACTGATTTGGGCCCAAGTTAAAGGTAATATTTTATAATATTATAATAATAACACGAGTACTTCTAACATTTATAATTTAAACAATGGTTTTCGTCTGCTATCAAATAGTTACATTATTGTTTTACAGGTTATGCAGCAAGACACAACACAAAACCACCCTTCAGTGTCAAGAAAATGGAAGGTTTATTAAAGGAAGCATGTGCCCAAGTTACACAGGAAGATTGGAGTAAAGTAGTACAAAAAACAAAGAAAATAATAATGGACGACTTCGAAAGAGACGTACACTTTGATAATGTAATGGACAATCAACTGGTCATTAATTTAAATGACGATGATGACGAAGACGACGATACTAGTACTAGTAGTGAATAAAAAATATCCTAAACATTTCTTTTATTTAATTATAACAATTGATTTCTTAAAATTCGGATATTATAGTAATCGATCTCTTAAAGTTCGGATATTATAGTAATCGATTTTTTCATCCCATCCCTATCATTCAATTGTCAGAACTGTCAAACGGTACTTCTTAGATTTGACGGACTGTATATTATTCCAGTTGCACTGGATTAATCGCATTGGATTCAAAAGTAGACCGCGAATCCAGTTACTGGACTGGAATGCTTACTGGATTCAGTTCATTCCAGTGCCGGTTTACACTTTTCCAGTAAGCAATCCAGTGCTGGACTGGAATAATGTAAACCGGGCATAAGTCCGTCAATGTACATCGTGCATGATGTTTAAATAAATAAATAAATTATCAGAAATTGAATTTATGGGAATACAACAGTTTATGAAGTAAACACGACTTTGCTATGTAATAAATCATTACATTGTTCCTAGCACTTAATATTTTAAACTAAATTATATATATTAATGGCTGCTCAATTTCAAAACGACGCGATCTTAAACCCTTTGTTCATAAATTAGTAAAACCAATCCCAAAACTAATTGTAATGAATTAAATAATATAACAACAGAAAAATAAACATAGGTACTTGGAAAACAAAAAAAAAGTGAAACATTCACCATGACAACATAAAAAGTAATGTCATACTACATTCTTGAATTAATTGCATTTTGAAATTTCAGTTTACTTGACCGGTACAATATTCCCGATATTAAGTAACATGTCTTACTTTTGTTAAAAGCATGACGGCAGTCATTGCACTCTGTGCCGGCGGCTCTCGGCCCAACATGCCGCCATGCTGTTTATTATTGTTTTGTGATCTCACATGTTGTACAAAAATTAAGTTACATATATACTTACATTCTATAGTTTTGTAGGATCTTTGTTTGAAAACTTTTATATAATAACTTATTGCACAGAATTAGTGGTAAAATGTAATAACTTTAACGTACAGAGTAAGTAAAGTAATTTTGTTTATGACAGTTTATGTCATGTCTAGAGAGAGATGGAGCCATGATGGAGCGTCACTGCTAGGGATGGCGATCTGGAATCGATAATCGAAGAATCAATGTTCAGGGCGTTAAATATCGATATGTAGCATTGAATCGATTAAGTCAATAGATATCTCAACCTTGAGAATTAACATTCGATTTTTCTGTTTTGGCAACAAAAGATAACAAAAGATTGATACGTTTGATTAGATGTTTTCCATCGGTTTCACACAATTCAATTGAATTCAATTAATTAAATTATGTATTAAATCCACAAAATTTCGTATTCACTCACACAGTTTTCTATGCCTCTTATGAGGTCAGAGAATAAGCATTGTCATACAACGTGGCAATGCTGCCAGTCTTCTGGGAACGATACCACAAGAGGCATGCGATGTGGAGGAATTTCACGACGCATTTTAACTTTTGTTTTATTTATTTATTATTTTGTATTAATGTAAATATTAGCATAGATTTAAAATACACTAATTCATTGATCTATTTACGATCAATTTTTTTTTCCTTCTGGTGATGCCGATGTTTCCACCAATGACCTAGCCCGGGATTTAATTCATAGTTTCGACTTGGAGGAATGTGACTTGTTGTAATCTCGGATCAAAAGTTTTATGAATAATGTACAAGAGATGATGCATTTAACATCCAATAAAGGCAGAAAGTCATGTTTCATGTAGCGTACTGGACTACCTGAGTCAAAGCAAAACACACTGGTTAGAGGTTATAGCAGACAAACACAGTTCTATAACAGGTTAATACTGTTTGAGTTAATGTAACCACAGATCAAATATATGAGAGGAGAATTAGTATAGGTCAGAAGGTTACGATGGTGTCGACGTCGTGCAAATGGTAACGTTTATTATTATTACTATTTATAGCTATGTATGTATAATATAAATATATTATACATACATAGCGTGAGCCTATTGCCGTATAAACCTATATATCTATGTATATGTATATATATGTATATATATATATATATATATATATATATAGCTTGCGGTTTGCAGTGCACTAATATGCTTTTTGTTTACGTATTAGAACGAAGAACGCGAGGAGCAGTCGCCGGAGCCTCCTCCTTACTCGCCTCTCACGTCGCCAGATCGCCGGGAGTGGTTGCCTCTAACAGTATTGGCTTTTTCATTGTTTTGCGATATTGTTGTATGGATTGCAACTGGGTTTAATTGTTTTTTTTTTAATCATTTAGAAAGAACAAACTTCGCCGTCACCGCCTCGTCCAGCGTCCCCCGAGCGCGACCGATCGCCCATCAATTTTCGATCTGAGCCGTAAGTTTCGATTCTTTGTGAATGATTCAAATAAAATACCTAATTTATTTACAATCAAATCATTTATTTAATTTCATACGACTAAGCACGAGACAAGGGTTCGATTCCCACATAGGTCAATACTTTGTATGACCCACATAGGATTATTCTAGGTCTGGGTGTCATTTCTATGTATTATAACAATGTGTTTTACCTTTACTAGGATAATTCTGAATCACAGGCGGTAGAAGCTAATAAATGAATTTATTTTTACAGCGCACAGGAAGGCATTGTTTTGCGGATCTTCGGGGAAGATGGGAGGGCGCTGGACGACAACATCACCGACGGCGATTTTTTAGCCCCGGATACTCACGTTCTGTATGTGTCTGAGGAACTTGGAACAGATGAACGTTAGAGAAGTGTGAGTGTGCGAAGAGGTGGACGACGGCGAGGAAGAGGTGTTAGGAGTGTACGAGGACAGAGTGCCCGTGGGCGTGGGTATCCGAACCAGGGGAGAAAAGGCAATCGGTGGGATGTGGGGCATCCTCTCCAAGAAATTTGGACTACAGATGAGGATGTCCCCCCCGAATTGGTAAGTTTGGCGAGGGATGTATTGAGGAGGCGACAGATGAGAATGCAGGATACTGCCATGTTAGAGAGGAACGCTGAACGGGAGGATGCTAGCGAGAACGATGATGATGAATTTTTCGACGCTAGTAATGGAGCGGATAATCCCCCACGACTGGAAGGACAGAACCTCCACTTTGAATGGTCTCCAATGGATACCTTTCAAGGTGTAGAGGAAACATTTCGACCCGACCGTACTGGTTCGGTTCATGTTATCAATTCGGCCTATGATGCTTTTCGTCGCTATTGGAGCGATGACATCTTAGACCTAATTGCTACTGAAACGAACCTGTATGCGACCAAAATTGAATCGCCTTCTTTCCAGTCTGATTGGTACCCCACTAATTTTCATGAGATTTTATGCCTCTTTACGTTCTGGATGATGTTGGGGATCATCAAAATGCCAACTTTAGTTAGTTGCTTTTCTGTTGATCCTCTTCTGAAAACAGAAATTTTCCGTAAAATTTTCACACGAAGGAGGTATGAAATGCTGTCAAGAGCATTACATTTTGTAGATTCAGACCCCGTTACGAACTTTGATCCCTCCAATACTGGCGATAGAAGCATTGATCGTTTACACCGATTGAGACCAATATTGATACATTTAAATTCACGTTTTCAGTCCAATTATATTTTAAATAAAGATATTTGCATAGACGAAAGTCTAACCCTATGGAAAGGAAGATTGAGTTTCAAACAGTATATCCAGAACAAAGCTTCTAAGTTTGGTATCAAGACCTTTGAGCTCTGTGAGAGTGCTACTGGATACCTGTGGTCGTTTATTGTTTACGCCGGTAAACAATCCGCGACAGAAATTGACCAGTCGCCCGGGGATCTGAAAAGTACGGCTGTAGTGAAGAAGCTCATTGCTCCTCTGTTACATAAAGGTTATAGATTATTTATGGATAATTGGTATAATTCACCTCTATTAGCTAGATTTCTGAAGCTCAATGGTACAGACTGCGTCGGTACCTTGAGGCCTTCACGTAGTGACGTTCCCTTTATAGTAAATAAGGCTCCACTTCAAAGGGGACAGCTGATTGCGAGACATTCCGGGGATGTCTCAGTATTATCGTGGCAAGACAAGAAAAGAGTAACCATGATTTCCACTTGTCATGGCTCATCTACTGCTTTGCCTACAGTTTCATCTACATGTAAGCCAGTACCATTTAAACCACAAGTGGTACTGGATTACAATAAATTCATGGGGGGGGGTTGATATGAAGGATCAGATGCTCGAGCCTTACTTATTAGAAAGGAAACGTTGTGCCAAATGGTACATGAAGCTTTTTAAACGTCTACTCAATGTTTCTATTCTTAACTCTCGCATTCTTCTAGAGTCATCGCTACAGAAACGGTGCGATCATTTAGTTTTTCGCCTTCAGCTTGTTGATTCCATCCTCACAAATCATCTTTCATATTGTCCCCAAAACCGTAGGCATACAGTTTCCATCAGTAGGTCTACGCATGAACAACACAATAGGTTAGTTAATTCTACACATTGGCCCGTTTTACTGGAACGAACAGAGAGTAGTATCGCGCGTAATCGTCATTTTGCTAAACGTTGTGTTGTTTGTCTTAAAGAAAATCGTAAGTCACAAAAATCGCCTTATGAATGCGAAAGTTGCCGCTTGCCACTGTGTATAAAGAACTGCTTTAAATCATATCATACAAAACCACAGTAATGCAGTCTTCACCATATCAATTTCACCCAATTATTCATAATTTCTATTGTGATAGGTATTTAATGAAAGCATGCAAGAGTGTTTCGAGTGTTTATTTTTAAGTGCAACAGCTTGGGGCACAGGTTCAGGCAACCAGTATATGAGATATATGTATAAATTGTTAAAGTTACACAGTAATTTATAAAATTAATAAACATTATTATTAATAGTACTAATTGTAATCAAATAATGGCAATTGAAAATAGCCAGCGTTTCTTTGAACACTGTTCATCTCACAGCCTTACTCAAGATGACTACTCATTTTCCAATGTGGTGGTAGTTTTGGCAGATATTTTGACCTGTATGACCTAAATGAATAAATGATTTTTGTTTTTGCCTTATCTGATAGACAGATAGATAACTCTTTATTGTACACTAAATTGATACAGTATTTTGAGTACCTACATAACTTACTGTTCATAAATTTAAAAATGTAATTAAAAGTAAATTGTGCCACAAAGGCTATTATAAGATTAAATATTATTTAGATGATAAAGAAGCTTGCCAATGAGCTGTATGCCGCCCAACTATGCTACTCAATAAAATCATTGTATTTAGACTTAAGTTGGTAAATGTTTGTAAATAGACCAAAAAAAAGACCGCTGAGTTTCTTGCCGGAGTCTTCTCAGGCCGGGCCGCGTTCCGAACCGGTGTTGGTACTTAGCCACAATGTCATAATACAATCATAGTCACAATGTTATAGTTTAGGATTAAAATTAAAATGTCACATCATATTGAAGTATCGTTCAAGAATTCGTCAAGCGTATAATAACATTTGTCAATTAACAAAGATTGTAGGGATTTTTTAAATTTACATACAGGCATAGATATCATATCCCTTGGAAGTTTATTATATATTTTTGGTGCTGTACCCAATATACTTTTTCCCATAAGGGCTGTTTTACAGTTTACATTACAGAGCTTTTCAACATATTGTTGACGTATTGGACCTTTCCTAACATCTGATACTCGTCGAAAATGTTTAGTATTGGTTTTTACAAACATAGCTGTTTCCATTATATACAATCCTGTTAATGTAAGTAATTTATACACTTTGAAGTAAGGCACACAACTATCAGTCATTCTCAAACCCCACATGGACCTGATACATCTTTTTTGCATCTTAAAGACAGTTTCCCGGTCGCTTGATTGTCCCCAGAATATGATGCCATATCTTATGATGGATGCCACTAACCTATGGTATGCCATTAAGAGTGATTCTTGATTCACTTTTTTTGAGAGTTGTAAGAGTGCATATGAAGCCTGACTCAATCTGTTGCGTAACTTATTTACATGTGGCTTCCAAGTACAGCTTGGCAAAAAAGTCGTGAAAATAATAGCGGCGCCACAATCGTGCATGTAGCCACCCTATATACAACGACAATAACAGTTTTGATACTTCGATTTAAATATATTTGTACATTATTCATTAAGTGTACCTACTACTTCTGTTTCGTCAGTATATCCTACTAATATCATAAACGAAAGTTTGTGAGTATGTAAGAATGTATGCGACTATGTTTGCTACTCTTTCAGGTAAAACCAACTGAATGGATTTTAATGACACTTTACAATAATATAGCTTACCAGCTGTTGCCCGCGACTCTGCCCGCATGGAATTCTGAACCCGTTCATTGCTGATATTGTAGTCTATGTGTTAATCTGATGTATAAGGTATATTATTGTAAAGTTTCATTAAATTCCATTCAGTAGTTTTACGTGAAAGAATAACAAACATTCTCACATACTTTCACATTTCAAATATTAGTAGGATACATTAGAATAACACATAGGCTATATATCAGCGATAAACGAGATCATAATTCCACGCGGCCGAAGCCGAAGCGTGAAGTTAGAACCTCAAAAAAGTTCAACAACTGGGGTAGCTGCAATGCTTTAATATCGCCCAATACCCCATTGGGTTGTGGAGGTCAGTTGCTACACGAAAAATGTCAAAGTTTCAAAAGACCCCAGACTCCCAAGTTGAGAGGTTTGGATGCGACTGGGATTGAAGCTAGTTCTAGCGTTAATTCATAAAAGAAAAAGAATAAAACTATGATACTGAGTGTAATGTAGAACAATTTAATAGGACAATTGAATTTGTTCTAATCGGAATCTAAAAGACTTTCGTCTAAATATTCCACGCCAGAAAAGTCTTCATCTGTGCCTTGGGGTGGGTCTTCTTCAATAGTGTGCTGGCTATCCTCACTAGTTTCACTACTGCTGCTATCATCTTGGAGGTTTATGACGATTTTTTCAATATCGTCATACAGAGTTTGACCCCTTTCATAGTATTCTTTCTCTATTTTAATGACGTGTTGGCATGAATTTCTCCAGTCATCAGCTGAGATGCTCTGAAATGCTTGTTCAGCCACTGCCTATTGAAATAAAAACAATTCACATTCAATTATTTATGTATAAGATTATAAATATTTTTTTTATAACTATAAAATTACCTTGATGTCAACTGATCCGACATTATGTGATGCAATTTTATGTTTTGCAATACCCCAGATCAGTTCAATAGGGTTTAAGTCACAATGGTAAGGTGGAAGCCTTACCACTGTGTGACCATGTGCATTTAAAATTTCATCTATTTCATAGATGGGCTCCGGTTTGTGTCGCTTTACAAGCATTAATAAGTTTGGCTTTCTTGTAGTTTCAGAAAACGGAATATTATTTTCTGACAACCACAACTTAATTTCACTAACTTTTGATGCGGAAGTGGGTGCCTTATTGAGAACCACTTAATGGTAGGGAGCATTATCCATTACTATAATGGCAGGGTTACATAAATTGGGAATTAATTTTTCAGTGATCCATTTTCTGAAATTATTTTTATTCATTTCTGAATGGTAGTCTTCGTTTTTATTATTCCCACTAAATATTAACAAGGCATTTGGTACAAATCCATTTTCACTCCCGGCATGTATAATTATATACCTGAAAAAAACATTGAATGTAAGTAAAAGACACGGTTTAGAGAGTACTAGTTGTAAAGATTTAACTATTCACCTTTTTCCTTTGGACACATTTTCTTTTATTCCACTAACATCTATAGATTGCCAACATTTCTTCAATTTGTACGATGTGTGGACATAGCTCTCGTCGAGGTAAATTATGTCTTTTCTCAAATCATCTGGTAAATTCCTATTTTCCATGATTTTTTCTAGGTAAACCTCACGCTTTGCTGCTATATTTGGCTTTTCCATCAAAGCTTGTCTGTCTGACTGGCATTTTTTGTATTTAAAGCCCAGTTTTAATAAAATCTTTCTTAAATGTTCACGGCTACCACTAAATCCCAGATCTTCTCTTACCACCGGTAACAGGTTTCATAAAGTAGGCGCCTAAAATGATAAAAAGTGAACTCAGTGAACTTGCTATAAACTAAAAAAAGATTTCCTTGGAATAAAGACTACTTACAATCTTTTTTACAGTGTAAAAGAATTGAATTTTTTGCCTGATTGCACATAAGTCAAAATCGTCCAAGTCTTTTCTAGGTCGTCCCGCTCTATGCTTTCCTGGTGTGGAGAAAATACCTTTATTTCTATGTCCTTCCAATGCGATTCGTCTTACGGTACTGACGGATTTACCTAAAAAGATACGAACTTAATATAGAAATAACATAAAAAAATTATTATGTAGATTTTAAGAGTATACACCCTATACTCCTAAAATCTGCACAATAAACTTTTTTGGTGATATCATCAATAAAAGTATCAATATTGATCGAACGCAATACTCTACAAAACTGCATTGTAAACAACATAACCTCAAATACATTCACATCTGTTATTAAGCAAACAATAATTGTTTAAGAGGTTAAATCTACATTTCACAAGTTAATTAACACAAATTATATCTGATAAATTAAATAAAACCATATTTTACCAGTCATTTCAGCTGTCCGTTTATAAACATCGTTGAGATTGGACAAACACTGGCCGGCTTCGCGTTCTGACAAACATCTCAAGTAAACTTTATAAATAATCTCTCTGGCGGAGCTGCGGATCACAGGCCTATTCATTCTGAACTCAATATCACTACAATAATATAGATAACTTCAAGTAAATTTAAAACAACTATCGTGGAATGTATGAAATGACACAACAAGTACTAAGTTGACGTGATCGGCAGAGTGTTGCCAGTGATTAAATATTTTAGTACCGTTTCACGACTTTTTTGCCAAGCTGTAAGTTGGCTATCAATAATTATGCCCAAGAATTTAGCTTTCGCAGTTTCCTCTATTTTAAAATCATTATATTTCACCTCTATATCCGGAATACTACTCCTTTGGTGGAAATGCATTATTGTAGTCTTTTTTAGATTTATTATGAGATTGTTATTATTGAGCCAAGTGATAATGTTAGATAATGAATTATTTATTTCGTTTTGGTATTCATTTGGATCATTACATTTTATTACTGCTGTGCTGTCATCAGCAAAAAGCACCATGTTATTATTATTAGTAGCTTTTGGAAGGTCATTAATATATATTAGAAACAATAAAGGTCCCAAAACACTGCCTTGTGGCACACCATATTTGACCTCTCTTGGTTTTGAAAGGTGAATAGTTTCTAGATTATTTTTTGGACATATTCTAGATATTTCTGTGTATTGCATTCGATTGGTCAAGTAGGATTCCAAAAGTCTCAGAATATTACCTCTGATTCCATACCCCTGTACTTTATTCAATAATATTTTATGGTCCACATAGTCAAAAGCTTTGGTCATATCTGTGAAAATAGCACAGACTGGTATTCGTTTATCAACAGGATCCATAATCTGCGATAAGAAATCAAAAATTGCCATATTAATGGTCATGTTTTTCCGGAAACCCTTTTGTTCGTGACAGAACAGATCATACTTATTAAAGTAGTTAGTAATAGCGCGATAGATTAATTTTTCGAAAATTTTAGAAAATATTGGAATTTTTGCTATAGGTCTATAGTTTTTTAAGTCAGTTTTGTCTTCTTTTTTATGAATGGGTTTTATAATCACTCGTTTCAGTCTCTCCGGGAAGACTTCATTTATAACGCTTAAATTGAAAATGTGAAACCTCGACTACATACTTAATTACTTTCGTCAGCACGCCATCAAAACCCACAGTGTTTGTGTTTTTGAGTTGATTTGTTACTTTTATTATGTCATCTTCCAAAATAGGCAGCATAAAGAATGAGTGTAATGTCAAATTTTCAAAATTAATATTCAGATTATTGCCACATTTATTTTCTATTTCATCAATAAAGTAGTTATTAAATTCATTGGCAATGTCTTGAGGTTTAGTTATTGATGTATTTTTATTTTTTATTGAGGTAATCGTTTCTGTAGGCAGGCAGAACTTTGATTTATTTATTATTTGCCAAGTAGCTTTGGATTTATTATGTGCTGTGTTTATAAAGTGGTTATTTTGAGCTTTCTGTGTTAGTCTAATTATTTTCCTATATAGAGCACTGTATTTTTTAAAAGTAGTCTTATTTCCTATACTTGGCTTTTTCCTGTATTCCCATAGTAGTTGACGTTGTTTTTGAGTGCATTTTTTTATTCCTCGGGATATCCATTTACATTTTTTATTAGTTTTTATTGTGATAATTTTTTGAGGAAAGCATAATTTGTAAAGCAGAGTAAAATCGTTCATAAAACTGTCATAGGCTTGATTTGCATCATTTGACTCATAAACTTCTGTAAAAGATGAATAGTTTAAAAAAAAAATTAAGTTTTCGTTAGAGATATCCCTTACTATCGTCTTCCAAAATTTTAACTTACACGTTTTATTAATCGGAACTGTCAGTATCTGCGATGTGTGATCGGATAGGACAAGATCAACAACTGTTGCCTGGCAGTCTTTGTTGTAGTTATGTGCAAAGTTATCGATGCATTTCATGCTTTGAAGCCTAGTTGGTTGGTATATTGCTAAGGTAAGATTATAACCAAGTAGAAAATTTTCAAATTCAAGTGTTTCTTTATTCCTATCTAAGACGTTAATATTGAAATCACCACATAAAACTACCTTCTTCTTTGAATAGGAACCAATCCTTTCCAGAACTTTTTCTAATTGTTCATAGAATATTGTAAGGTATCTTGAAGGATTTCTATAAATGCAGACAGTTAGAATTTGATGGGAAATTATTTCGACACAACAGCATTCGAAAATTCCTGAGATTGAGAGCGTAGCTACGTCAGGTAGTTCTATGTATTGAACTCCTGCTCTCACAAGAATACATGCACCTCCTCGTTTTTTATTATTTCTAGAAAAGAAAGCCGCTGGACAAAAATGTTGTATATGTAGTAGGTTTTCATGTCCCCTTTCTATAAAATGTTCTGTCACACAAATGACATCAATTATTGTACCAGTACTATGGAGTTCGTCTAATTTCACATGTAATCTGTCTGACTTATTTATAAGTCCAGCTACATTTTGGTGGAGAATACTCAGAGTGTCAGAGAAAAAACTGCGAATTGCTCTGTACAGACTGCGTCACATCGGTTACATTTAATTTGGTCAGATCTAATACAAGGTCTTGTAAATCAAGAATAATGCGCCTCATCCCATTATAATTTAGACGACCAGTGCGCCAGTCAAACATACTATAGTCACATGAGAGATTGAGATTTGAGTCTAGAAGATAAGCGTATTTGTGTGTATCATTGTCCATGCAAAGTAGGCCATTGAAAGAATCTACTCTACTGTTATACATGATATTATTACAGTTAAATTTATAGGTTGGTAAGCATATAATAAAGTTAGTATGATTCAGATTGATAAGTTTTTTTCTAATAGACTTGACAAGATCTACATAGTTTTGCGTAATATTGAAATTTTCTTCAACTATATTAATGATACAGTAATCAGCTTTTGTAAAATCACGTATTTTATCCTCAATTCTGTCCAGTATACATTCCAGTGCAGCATTTGGTTTCCGAAAATGAAGAATGCTATAATTCCTCAGATAATTAGAGGTTTGCATTATTTTATACTTAGAAGACAAATCCTTGACTTGCGTAAGGTCCGATCATTATAGATGATATCCTTTTGTGGGGTATTTGCTCTTGCTGAACCAGTGTTATTTATTATCTCAGGTGAGATGGAATTATGTGTTTTATTCCGTGTTATATTTGTCTTATTTCTATTATTTTTAGTTTTGCTCTTTGTGGTCGTCTCCTTAGATGCTGATATATCCGCTAATTCATTTCGAAGTTGATAATTTTCGAGTGAGAGCTTATCAATTAAAGCATGGGCACTAGCTAGCATTTTTTCCTTTTCTTTCAATTCTATTTTTAATTGTTCAATCTCTTCTGATAAAATACTTGATCGTGTAGAACTTTCATGCATACTTGTGGAACTAAGATCATTATCAAATTCAATACCATCCTGTGAAGCGTCATCATACAGCGAGTTGCTCGACAACACCCGTGTTATTGTATGTTGTCGAACAGTAACGTTATTATTAATGCCGTTTTGATTCATGGTGCAGATATAACTTATTATGCTGTTATACTTAACTTATTATTTTTCCACAACATCGAGCACTGCTTTCTGTCTTATTTTGTCACCTTATACCACCTTCATACAGTATAACAATTATGTACTACAATATCAAAATGTGCTTGAGAGTCTCAGGATCGAACGCAGGGCCAATGCGCAGCAGTCGAAGTGTCTCACGACTCTGCCACCTTAACATTACAGCACGGAATCCAAATGTAAGGCCTCTTTTGAAGGATGCAATTTTTGAAACTAGGTACTATCGTTTCTGTGAGTCATTGTGCAAAAATGTTAAGAAATTTTTCTAGGGATACCGCACCACACTGAAAGTTGCTAATCACTTATTTTACTTCTTGAGTATCTCAAGTTTTTGTTGTTAAAATCCAATTGTTTTGCGCAGTGATTGTATTTATGACGGTATATTATGACTATATTTTATAGTTGTTTATAGAATAGTCACAGTCGATCATATAAATTTCAGCAATCGCATATTTTTCTTAAAGACTTTTTTTTTCACTTTGACTATGGTTTATGTTTGGATAACAATTTCACATATTGTTTTCTTCTTATTATACACTTTCACGATAGTTTGAACGATATTTAGTCGTTAATTTTATTTTAAATAATATTTTATAACAGAGCTGATGTTTACGTGACGGCAGCGCCATCTGAACCTCTGTCGTCTACAGTATAACCATCGTTAAAACGTAATTCATGATTGATGGCACGAATGATGCTTGCATGAGCGTCTAATCGACGCCTAAGGGGTCAAACATTTAACAATAAGCATATTCGAGAAAATATTCGTTCTCTTAAGTGCCAAGAAAGAAAGAAAGAAAAACCTTTTTATTTTGGTACAGCATCGACTAACAAATACTTATATACTATACACATTAAAAAACAATAAACACAAATAAATAAACAAATTAGTCACGTTGCACCAAAAAAGGAGCCAGTTCAGCATGGTGCCAGGCACAAGTACCTGACACTGGTTTTCAACTGGCTCCTATGTGGAGGACATGTGACATAATTAGCATCATAAAAATCGAATTTAAAAACCATAGAGATGTAAATCTCTGCAAAGATTGGCTGCGAGTTTTTAGCCAAAATTCCAAATCTCTCTAGGAAGTTTCTTGTAAAATCCCCACAACTATACTGAGGTAGAACTCAACGAATGAAGAAATGGCTTAAAGGTCTTGTAACCACACCAAAAATGTTTTCATTTTTTTATGTAAATAGGTACTCTAATGTCGTTGATTGTCGTTGATGGAGGTTAGGTATTTATGTATTTATGTTTATTATTCTTACCGAGTGTTACCAACCCTACTGTTTTAACAGTAGATTTGCTGTTTTCACATTGATGTCCATGTTTTCTGTTTCATTCCTATTTTCTACTGTTTTTCAACTAGTGTTCAGCGCCACCTATTACACTACTATGCAAACATTTTTTGATAACCACTACGTAATAAAACGCAATGACACTAGATGGCAGTATCTTCTTTAGTCGGGATTCGAAGGAATTCCCAACCACATTATATGTTTATGACAATAATTATTATGGCATTACAAGAGGGTAGTTGAGTGTAAAGTACTGAATTTTTGGCCTCCTCAGATTTAATTAAATAAATAATAGTATAACACTTTAAAACTACATTTAATGTCATATTAGAGGATAACTAAGTACACTACCTGCCAGTGAGTGTTATCTCCTTTCTAAGCACTGTTACTACAAATCCATGGAGTCACTACAGAACACTTTGGAGAACTTAACAAGCATGTTTCACAAACGGATGGACCAATTTGAAGCTGATCTCCAGAGTAATGCAAGACCTCCATCCAATACTGCGGGGCTAGTTGGTGAGTTCACTGCATTCCGAACTTTCATACTCGAGGCAGTGAAAGGACTCCAGCAGCAGGTGGAGTCTCTGGCACGCAATGTTGATAATTTGGAGATGCGGGGGAGACGAAAAATTCTTTTGTTCCATGGGGTCGCTGAGGAGAAGAATGAAGAGCTGGCACAAGTTGTGGTCAATGTGATTAAGTCTACACTTAAGGTGGATAACTTCACAGTAAGTGCCATAAAGCGTTGCCATCGCATGGGAAAGCCTGCTGCTCCTCATAGACATCGGCCTATCCTGGTGAAGCTACAGCATATGTCTGTTCGGGATCAAGTGTGGTTTTCGAAGACTAGACTAAAGGGTACAGGCATTACGATGTCTGAATTCCTGACCAAACCCCGCCACGACCTCTTCTTGGCCGCTCGGGAAAAATACGGAGTGGCAAAATGCTGGACCCGGGACGGCACAATATATGTACTCGGCGAAAAGGGGCAGCGTCGCAAGATCACTACCGGAGCTGATTTACATCATATTCCCGTAGTGGCGGCTCAGGACAGTAGTCAGCCGGAACCTCCCGCAGCCTCAGTGCCCAGGTTTGGACTCACAAAGCCTAAAAGAACCATTAGGAAGTAGGTAGCTTTTGGCTGTAGTTATTCGTGTCATTGTTGTGCTTTCTTGTTCTATTGGTATGTGTATTGCGTTGCACCATTTTAACATCGAGGGTACTCCGATTATTGGTACGTCGTAGTAATAATATTTTCTTTATCATGTTTATTTTCTTTACTATACATATTTCAATCATTTTGACAAATGGTTAACAATAATAAGTTAATTAATCACCGTATATCACTGACATGACAGCTGACACCTCTGTTGCTCTGTCATAGACATAAATTCGCACCGATATTCTCGTCTCACGTTCTTTGTTGCCTGAGAGGTGGGTGGTGCGGTGCGGTTCATACCTCGAGTACTGACATTCTCGTTACGTGTGTAGAATGTTTCTGATTGTAGTTAGTACTTTAGTAGATCGTAAACTGTTTATTTATGTTTATTTATGCATAGTATGTAATGCAATTGTATTTTTAAACTTTTTATTCTTTATTTTTCCCTTCTTTTGGCTCTGTATATGCTTCTTATATGTTTCTTGTTGTCTTGTGTTGTGTATCGCAGAACCATGTTACAAAATTGTGTTGTGTGTATTGTAATTCCTTATAATAGAACTTTGTGGTTAAAGGTTGCCATGTTCTGTAGTTTTAAATGGCACCTAAGGTTTAATAATTTAAATAGTGCTCAACTGGCGGGTGGACTGTATTGCCTGGATTACAGTAGACCGTGTTAAGTTTAGTTAACATAATTAGGATATATTTATATATATATTATATATATTATTTATTTATTTTCATAACGTTGCTATTATACTTATATACTTTTATATTATATTACTGTTTTACACATTAAATGTACATGCATGGCTAGCGGTAGTGATAGCGATAGTGAAATTTACTATTCGTTTAGTGACGACGACAGCGACATACGTGATGGTGGTGCTGGTGTTCCCGCACTATCTGAAACTCTTCAGAATCAATTTTCCGATGTTCCAAGAAACTTTAACGTGGTCCATATCAACGCTCAGAGTATTCCTGGCCACTTCCCAGAGATGCTGACAACTTTTGGTAATAATAATAACATTCATGCTATATTAGTTTCAGAGTCGTGGCTTAAACCGTGTCTACCCACTAACTCTTACTCACTACCTGGCTTCACACTTATCCGAAACGATCGTACGGGTAAGAAAGGTGGTGGTGTTGCCATATATCTCCGTTGCTCTGTCGCCTACTCTGTAGTTGACATATCGGTACAGCCGCCCGCATCGAGTGCTGGGGAACATTTGTTTGTGGAAGTCGAGCTGCATCACTCAAGAATTCTGCTCGGTGTTTATTACTCTCCTTCGTTACTTGTAAACTTCTTTTCGTCCTTTGATAATCTACTACATAATCTCACCCCGTCGTACAATCACATCATTATCATGGGTGACTTTAACACATGTTTATTAAAAAAAGATACTCGTTCATCTTCTCTTCTTTCCATTGTACAATCAACTAATCTCCATGCTCTCCCTCTTAATGCCACCCACTTTTTTCCTGACTGTGCACCATCTCTTCTTGACCTCATGCTAGTTTCTTCTTTAGATCATGTCGCTAAACATGGGCAATTGGCAGCGGATATGTTCTCCTATCACGATCTTCTCTATCTATCTTATAAAGTCCGCCCACCCAAGGCAAAACCGAAAATACTAATGCAGCGTAATTTTGGTGCAGTGAATATTGATCGGCTCAGACAAGATGCAAGGGAGATCGATTGGGCGCCCTTATTAAAATCAGACTCCCTAGACGAGAAGGTTAATATTTTTAATACCAACCTTATCGCGCTCTACGACAAACATGCGCCCATTCGAGCTATAAAACTGAGACACCCCCCGGCACCGTGGCTCACAGAAGACATAAAAAAATTAATCACCAAAAAAAGTGCAGCTAAGTTTAAGTTCAAGATGCGACCCACTGATCGAAATAAAGAAAGCTATCTGTCGATCCGTAATCACTGCAACAAGGTGTGTAGGAACGCACAACGCCAACATGTCCATGATTCTGTACAAAACAGTGATCCAGCTAAAGTCTGGAAATTCCTGAGATCGATGGGAGTTGGAAAGCAACGCCAAGAACTAATTCCAACACGTCCCGATATTAACGCCCTTAACCAGTATTTCTCTGCTTCGTCCAATTTCAGCGGGACAGCTAAAATTAACACTCTGAATCATCTTTCATCGCTTCCAACCCCAGACTACTCCCCATTCGTCTTTAGTCAATTGACCGCTTGTGATGTTGAGAAGAGTATTCTGTCCATATCATCTAATGCAGTTGGCTCTGATTCTATCAGCCGCAAGATGGTGCTGCCCGTCCTTAGTGACATTTTGCCCATTATCACCCACATAATGAACCACTCCATTGCCAAAGGTACATTTCCTACAACGTGGAAAGATGCCCAAATCCTTCCGTTACCAAAAAATCCTAAACCTACATCTTTTACCGAGTACCGTCCTATCTCTATCTTACCATTCCTATCCAAAGTCCTTGAACGCCTCATCCAAAACCAACTTAGTGCATTTATCCGTATAAATAACCTACTTAACCCGTTTCAATCCGGGTTTCGTCCGGGACACAGCACCACAACCTCCCTTATTAATATTACTGACGACATACGGTTCGGTATGGAGAATGGAAATCTCACAATACTCTGTTTACTTGACTTTAGCAACGCATTTAACACGGTGGATTTCGACGTTCTCCTTGCCATATTAAGCTCTCTCAACATATCTCCATCGGCTATTGACTTGTTTCGTAGTTACTTGTCTGGTCGCCGGCAGCGGGTCCGACTGGATGACACCTATTCATCTTGGTCTGACACTGCTGCGGGTGTGCCGCAGGGTGGCGTTTTATCTCCTTTGCTCTTTTCACTATTTATTAACTCTATCTCTAATCAACTTCTCTCTTCCTACCACCTTTATGCAGACGATTTACAAATCTACTGCCAGACCAATGTGGACGGGCTGTCCCAAGGTATTGCCACGATTAATACTGACCTGGCTAACCTTAGTGCTTGGACTACTATGCATGGACTTAAGGTTAATCCCGGAAAGACTCAGGTCACTGTAATTGGTAGCTCAAGACTTTTAGCTAGGGTCGACTGGTCGGCACTGCCCCAAATTTGCTTTGAAGGTACTACCATTCCCATAAGTGATACAGTGAAGAACTTGGGCATATATCTTGACAAAACCATGTCATGGACGGCTCAGGTTCAGAACGTTAGTCGTAAAATTTTCGCCACCGGTGGATCGCTGAGGAGACTACGTAATTTCCTTCCAACCGCAACTAAAATTGAGCTAGCACAATCCACACTTCTACCTATTCTGGACTATGCCGATGTCAGCTATCTTGATCTTAACGAGGACCAACTTGATAAACTTGAGCGACTCCAAAACTTCTGTGTACGATTTATTTTTGGCTTGCGCAAATATGATCATGTTTCTGAATTTCGTAAAAAACTCAAGTGGTTACCAATCCGCCTTCGCCGGAATACTCATATTCTCTCTCTTCTTTTTAATATTTTATTTAACCCGACTACTCCTTTATATTTAAAAAATCGATTTAGATTTCTGTGCGAGAACAATTCCAGACTCTTAAGATCCACGGAAAACTTAACCCTGGCAATTGTGACGCATTCTACAAGCTTCTGCGATAAATCTTTCACAGTTCAAGCTGCACGATTGTGGAATGCGTTGCCTGTAAATATTAGACGAGCACAGTCACTGTCAACATTTCAGAGACTGGTAAGGGAGCACTACCTAGCGTTATGAGTTGTTATGTATGTTCACTCTTTGCTTTTTGTTTATTTTCCTTTTTCTTATTTACTTCTAGCAGCTGTATATTATGTAATTGGTGTTTATTTGTGTGTAATTCACTTATATGGTATATATTTAACATGTGTATGTATTTATGTAACTATAGTATATGTATGTTTATATATGGTATATATTTTAGGTATGTATTTATGTATCTGTATATATAGGTAGGTATTTATTTAATTAAATAATATAATCTCTTATTCTTCTTCACTTCTGTTCTTAAATGCTTTACTAGATACAAATTTTAATTAGTTTTAATTTAGTGTACACCGCAAACTACCCTGATTACTGGCAGCATAGTCCATACACTGGTTGTCTGGAAGAGATCGCAGATTGCGATAAGACCGCCCATTGTACAACTATCTAGAATGTATGTATCCATTGTATGTGTCCTATGTTTGGTGTGCAATAAAGAGTATTATTATTATTATTATTATTATTATTATATTTTTATGCACGGGGAAATACCAATTTATGAATAACAGCTACACGCCTATTGTATTTCGTATTGTTTTATAGTCACAACAACCCCTTGAACAGTTTCTTTGAATTGCGGCGTTTATTTTAAAATAAACAACAATTACAACGTTTTTGATAAAATGAGTAGTGATTCGACTGGGAAAAGTCCTCCTAAGAAGAAAAATGTGAAATATGAACAGAAATTCGTAAATTTATGGTTAAAAGATGATAGGTTCAAAGGCTGGTTAAAGAAAAGCACTAAAGGTGAGACTTATTTCTTTTGTTCTGCGTGTAATTGCGACAGGAAATGTGGTATACACGAACTGTTACGACACAAAGATTCAATAAAACACGCGAAGAATAGTTTGAAATTACAAAAACAACAAAAACTGACATCAATGTTTACCTCAGCTTCACACTCACAAGATACAAAAATTATAGCTAAACTAAAACTAAAAAAACTAAAGCGGGTGAAGTAAAAATGGCCTGATTTATTGCTGAGCATAATCTGTCTTTTAACTACTACGTCTCACTTGAATAAATTGATTTGAGCTGTATGTCCCGATTCGAAAATTGCGGAACAATTATCAATGAGCCGCACAAAAGGTAGATCTATTATTGTTAATGTAACTGGACAAACAGCAGAAGAAAATATAATAGAGATGTTACAGAACAATTGCTTTGCATTGCTTGTTGACGAAAGCACAGATAAATCTACGATAAAACATTTAGCGCTTGTCGTAAGAATAGTAAAATTAGATTTCAGCGTTGAAGATAGATTTCTGACTTTAATACCAATCGTAGATGGTACAGCAACAGCGTTGTATGGCAAAATAGTAGAATATTTTGTTGAAAAAATATTCCTTACAAATCAAATATGATAGGCTTTGCTTCTGATGGCTCTAACGTTATGTTTGGAAATAAACATTCATTGGTCACTTTGTTTAAAAATGATATACCTCACCTTTTTACTACGAAGTGTATTTGTCATTCTTTTAACCTTTGCGCATCATACGCATGTGAGAAATTGCCAAGAGGCGTGGAAGATTTCTGTAGAGACGTATATAATCATGTACAAAATTCTCCAAAACGTATTGGAGATTTCAAAACATTTCAAGCATTCACAAATATTAAACCACACAAATTGCTCCACCCTAGTCAAACCAGATGGTTGTCGCTTATTGAGGTAGTACATAAATAGGCTTCTGGAACAATTACCAGCTATAAAATTGAATTTTCAAACTGCGATTCATGTAGATAGATTACTTTCTGCGCAATCAATTCTCTCCAAGGCTCTCAAACCGACAACCGAATTGTACCTGGAGTTTTTGAAATTTGCATTACCTATATTTACCGATCTCAATAAAGAAATGCAATCCGAGACTCCGAAATTATATTTACTATACGACAAAATACTGACCGCATACACAACTATCTTGGAATGCTTTGTACAAACTGAATATTTGAATCTCACTGAACAAGAAAAAACTTAAGCACAAAATATTTTAGACGCAAAACAAACAACTATTAAACCTTGACTTCTCGAGTGAGCAGAAACATTTACCGTTGCAACATATATGCGTTGGCGGAATGGTGCCAAATCTGATCAGAAGAAAGAGAGAAATGGGAGAACTAGATGAAGAACAGCTGAAAAATTTCTACTTAAAGTGTAAGGAGTTTTATATCGAAGCTGCAAAACAGATATTAAAAAGGTTTCCTTTTGACGACAAAGACCATCAAGCATTAAAATGTCTGAACATGCTAAATCCTAAAGCAATTCTGGATCCTGAAATAAAAAAGGAATTCCCTTCCATTGCAGATTTACATTATTTCTTCCCAGGGAAGTATCCTGGGGCCAATCCTGTTTCTAATCTACATAAATGACCTGTGCAATATGACACTCCCAAATGCACAAATGTTCTCTTATGCTGACGACACAGCAATCATAGTCTCTGGACCAACTTGGGTCAGTGTCAAAAATACCGCGGAATTGGCATTGGCTAAGGTAACAGATTGGCTCAATACAAACCTTTTAACTCTAAATTATAACAAAACCGCATACATCCCTTTTTTTCTCCGCCAAACCACGTCCCCGGACTCTACGTTCTCAATAACAGCTCACACGTGTGCACAACAAACAGCGCCATGTACATGCCTGAAACTCAAAAAAACTGAGGTTGTGCGATATCTCGGAGTAGAAATAGATACAGGACTACGATGGGATGAGCATATAGAAACTTTAACCACCAGAACTATGAGGCTCATACATGTCTTCAAATCACTCAGAGCCTCAGCAAACTTCGACACTTTAAAAATGGTCTTTAAAACACTGTGTCAATCAGTTATAGGATATTGTATCCCGGTCTGGGGAGGAGCAACGAAGACCAACGTTCTAAAACTAGAGAGAGCTCAGAGAGCAATTTTAAAAGTCATGACTCGAAAACCTATACGCTACTCCACAGATCATTTATATCATGACTGCGACGTTCTGACGGTCCGTCAACTATACGTGCTCCGGTGTGTCCTGAGGAAACACAATAGCGTCCCTCCTTCTTATCCCAGGAGACGAACGAACTATCCTTTGGGCACGCTTCATAGGACCACCTTTGCTAAGCATCAATATTATATCATTAGCACTCACATTTATAAACAGATCCAGAAAAAGCTAAATATCATTGACCTAAATAAAATAGAATTAAAATCCAAAATGGAAACATGGCTTCTTCAACAGGACTATGCACAAACCGAATCCCTAATGATATAGGTACATCGCCTAATATGACAATGCAAACTTACGAACAACCCAACAAATACTCGTGTACAAGCACTCACACTACAACACATACAAGTCAAACGTACGTTCACATGCACACCCACATACACACACACACACACACACACACACACACACACACACAAACACACACACTCACACTCACCTAATATACATCGTCCACAATTAAATACATAACTCTGTATAATGGGGTCGGGTGACTGTTAACTGTTCACTGGGAAACGAATATTGTATAAATAATTTAGCCGAAAACTGTCTCCTAAGACACAGGATATCCTAGTTTAGGAGCAAGGGTTCATTAATTTTTGTTAACATAATTATGTTAGCACCTAATGTGATATGATGTACCACCTGTAACAGCGCCAACTATACTCTGGACGCTCATTATACACAGTATTAAAATATGTTGAACCTAGATTAGTTAACAATGTATATTCTTACTGTCAATAAAGTTTCTATTATTATTATTATAGATTTGTCCAAATAATATAACGGAACTGGTTAGAGAATGGCGAATGTTAAGAAATGTCGATTTTTCTTTCAACCAAAACAAAACTCCCGATATTATCGACTTTTGGAAACATGTACAAGAATTAAGAAATGGAGACGAATCTCAAACATTCCCTACATTGTGTGAATTGGTAAAAAAGCTTTTGTGCCTACCACATATCAGCGCCGCCGTGGAAAGGTTATTTTCTGCTATAAATATTATGAAAACCAAATTACGCAACAGAATATCGACTACAAGTATTAAAGGAGTATTACACACTAAATCCGAAATAACCGATTACTATTCATTTGAAGCCACAGAAAGGCACATGAATTAATTCAACAAAATCATGTATGATTTTAAAAATATAAATGAGTTTGAAAATATTGAAGATGAGGCAATTGAAAATGAAACTGAAAAATAATTTTACTTTGATTTTCGTTTTTTGTTGTTGTGATTATAAGTATATCAATGTATGTGAGTGCTAGTAACTAAGAAAATTGTTTATTATTTAATTATAGGTATGAGCAAAATTTTGAGACCTGCCTTTTTTTTCTTTACCTGCTGCTTTCTACTGTTTTTTTTACGGCGAGTTGTTGTTTTTTAAATTTTTGAGGTTGGCAACACTACTTAGTATTGTATTCTCTTTGGTATTGTGAATTGAGGTTAAACTTTAATCAGTAAGATTTGCATGGTTTAAAGTTTAAGGATACTATACATTTAAGGACTGAAGCTCAAAACAACATAAACGGTGTCTCTGAACTGACGCGAAATTAAATTTGGAGATGGAGAAGCTGTCTATGTGTAGAATATGTCTAGCGGACGACTCGGACTCTCGACTGCAGTCGATTGCCGACACTCATTTACAGGAGATTTACGAGTCTCTGACTCTGATGCTGGTGAGTAATACTACGTCTAGCACGTTTATTATAAGAGCCTCTTATAAATAAACAACTTAACCAATTTTATACTTACTGTTGTAATACGAAGTATTTTATGCTGTTGTACTCGTAATACGAAGAGACCGGGATATATGTAGACCCCAAGTCACGAGAGATACGGGGCAGTGAGAAGGTTTGATTTATAATCAATCTTCTCTCTACAATGATCTGTTCAAGATCAAGTTTTTTTATCTAAATGTATAGAAAAAGTTAGCATACTGCTGCATTGACACACTAATGTTCAAACTAGTAGTAAAATAATAAAATTATGTTTAACAGTTGGTTACAGAGGACAGCAGACCATCCCTGGCCTGTGACCTCTGTTGTTCAAGGCTCGAGACCTGCTACGAGCTGAGGAGGACATCTCTCTGCAGTGAGGAGCTATTCATACACTTGCTGAATGACAAAGTGGTGAGTAAGTAGTCTTGAAGTTTTGTATGAAAGTTAGTGGAGATGTTTGGATGCTTTTTATCCAGTCACACTAACGACAGGATGGATCTAACTGTTATTTAGCACAGTGATAGTTTATAGTCTGGAATAACATATTAATATTTAAATTATGGACGAGCAGCAATTTGCTGCTTTGTGCACTTCCTGGTATTGGAGTATAGTTCAGTCTAGTATATCACTTTTGTTGTTTGTTGTTCACTGCAAGCCATTTATGTAAGCTACACTAGAAGGTGGTTAGCGTAGCAGCTGACACCACTTCCTCAGGCCTTTTGTTCCACAGTTGCACAACATGGTTGTTAAAAGATTGATAAGCTGTCAAGGAATGTGCGTGTGAGAGTGAGGCGCACAAATATTTACCAATAAATATTAGGTATCATATATTTATTGGTTAAAATAAAAGCTGCTTTTTTGCCAGGAAATGGTTCCCATAATGGGAATGTGATTAAAAAACCGAAGTTGCGGGCGTCAGCTAGTGGTGCCTAAAACAATGTCTCATACAATAAACAGTGTAGTAAATATTTTTCATGCCAGGGACATGGGACAGATTTTTTTGGTGTATACTAGTATTATAAATCTTATGATTAGTCTTAATGTGACTATATATGAGGTGTGGGCACTGTTGGCGTTCGAGGCGTCGCCCCCGATGGAGCTTGCCCTATCCTTACATTTGCCAGGATTTCTAAAATCCTCTATACATCAAATATATCATACCACTTTTTGATTGAACATATGGTTTCCTGGTTCTTATAAACCAGGGTGCATTCAATATCTGTTTATTATTATTATATACATCTCCCTTTTGATTAATAGGGGTACAGTAAGAGACACACAGGTCTTAACCAAGTGTGAAACATAGAAAAAGAAAACAAAAGATTGTTAATGTGATGTGGATGAAGCAAGAAATTTCCGGGTCAGATGGCATGTGTTAAGTAGTAGGCTTTCTGTATAAGCATAAGGTTGGATTTTGGCATTTGTAGTGTGCTGAGTTTAGTTTGAAGGGCCTTAGGGACTAACCCAGTAGTTGAATTCAGTAGCTAAATCTATGTATTTAGTCATTTTCTCTGAATTAAAGTAATGTGGAAAAGTACAAGTGAGTTATCAATATGTGTAACAACAAATTCCACCAAGTGCCATCAATCTACAGTATAAATAGTGTAGTGTTTAGGTTGTGTGTGTTGCAAATTGCTATATCTAAGATCAGTACTGATTTATTAATTTTATCTAGCACTGTAATGTCGGGTCTCTTGTAGTGTATGATTTTGTCTGTAATAATTGTTCGGTCCCAGTATATTTTATGTGAGGTGTTTTCTAAAATAGTGGTGGGTTTGTATTTATAATAAGCTATTTTTTGTGGAACGAATGAATGTTTGTGTGCTATGCTAAGTTTTGGTGAATTATTGCAGCAATTTGATCATGTCTATGTTTGTAATCAGTTTGGACTATAGATTTACATGCTCCAGTGATGTGTTGAATTTTTTTAACAGCTTCTACATAGATTAGTGGGTAAGTTAGGTATTCGGAAGATGTGTTTTTGGTAGTCACGGGTATCTATAACTTGATCCTGGATAGCTATGACAAAAGCCTCTGTTTCAGGAAATAGCTCTCCTCGCCGCAGCCACTCGTTCGATGCTACTTTATCGACGTCTGATTGACTGAGGTCGGCGAGGTGTCTCCCATGCACTTTGTGCCCATGTATCTATTTTGTGTTGTTTGCTTAGAATTTTTGGTTCACTGTTTTTGTTTTCTAGGTTAAGAGGGGTTAGTTTTTTATCAATATCTGTAACATATTTGTGAAGATCCAATTGTTCAGCTTTAGTGTAACAATATTTACGTAGTTTGTCTACGAGACTGTTGTGTAAGTTCTGTATATCAATGAGTCCTCTCCCTCCATCTTGGCGTGATAGTGTGAGACGTTGTGTGCATGATCTAGGGTGGTGTTTTCGGTTAGCTGTCATATGTGTGTTAATTGTGCGTTGTAATCGGATTAAATCTCTTTGAGACCAGTTTATGATTCCAAAGGAATAAGTAAGGACTGGTATTGCAAATGTGTTTATAGCTTTAATACTATTGCGTGCATTTAGTTGACTTCTTAGAATTTGGTTCATTGTAGCTTTGAATGTTTTGGTTAATTCTAAATTTGCATGCTTTTGGTGAATTTGTTTGGACTGATGAAAACCTAAGTATTTGTATGTACTATATTCATCCATCGAGTCGATGTTTTCGCCTGTTTCAAGAGTATAAGAATTATTTTATGTCTTGCCACGGGTAATAGAGTGAATTTTGCATTTATCTACTCCAAATTGCATGTTTATGTCTGCTGAGAATGATTGTGTGATGTCTGCTAGCTTTGTCAGTTCTGTGTTGTTAGTTGCGTAAAGTGTAATGTCATCCATGTATAGTAAATGTGATATAATATGTTGTGAGTTATTACGTTTGAGTTTAAATCCTACATTAGTGCTATTAAGGAGTTCAGATAAAGGATTGAGAGCTAAACAGAACCAGAGTGGACTGAGAGCATCTCCTTGAAATATTCCTCTCTGTAGTTATGTCGCCATTTTTAAGTGTTTTAAGTATTGTACTGAGATCTGTTGTTGTGTGTTCATGCGTCACTGACTCGTTTCGAGGCGGCGGAGCCACTAGCGGCGCCATCTGAAAACCAGCGCTTCGCATACCCTGGTGTGCGGGGCATTCATGCTGAGATGGTGGCCCATTTGGGTGCGCACGATGTGCAGTGAGAGTATTCTTGTTGTGTTATCTTGTTGTTGTGTATATTTATATTTGTCTGACTCTGTACGTTGTGTTCGTGAATTATTTTTTTCTTTCTTCTTTCTTATGGGACTGTTATTAATCAAATTCAGTTTAGTTTTCTATTCAAATATGGTTGCACTTAAAAACGAGATCAGACTGTGATAGATTTTGTAGTGTTGACCAACTATGAGGAACGGAGTCAAAGGCCTTTTTGTAATCAATGTACAGTCAGAGCTCATAAGTGCATTAGCACAACAAGGCTCAAAATGGTGTGGCGTGCGGCTGCCGCGCGCCGGGCGTTTACATATGTGTGTGTGTGTGTGTAATGTCTCAGTGCAATACGACATCTGACCATGAAGCAGATTCAAAATGCTGAATATCATTCAGACGTTTTAGAATATGTTCGTCTGATTTCAACATTGCAGGCTCTTAAAACGATACCAAACTGCAAAGAAAATTCTGTAGAATTTTGTCGTGAGGTACATTCATCACCAGTATACATATAACTCGCCACTTACATTTAAAGAAACATCACTGTCGCTATCGTTACAATGTTGGGTTTCGTAACTTTGTGTAGGGTAATTTTGAAATAAATAATTTTGCATGAAATTCACTTGTGAAGCTAACGTTTTCAACATGTCGGAATGCTCTGGGCCCTCATGTCGGGCACGTTTGACTTCCTTTGTAGCTTTAGACGCTGACCTACGTTTCTTACTTGTGACGATGCTCGGATGAGACATCGTTTGCGTAGCCCCAGAGGAACGAGGCAGTGGCTCGATCACCGCCTCTGTGGAAGCAACAGCCACAGAGGACCGCAAGCGCGCCGGTGACGAAGATGATCGACTTCCAGAACTACTAGAAGATAAAGAATCACTATCCACTTTTAAGCACAAAAGTCTAAAATTGAAATGTATTCTATAAGTAGGTATACAAAATATTTTAACAAAAGTATGCGTACGGAGAATCCGTTAGAAAAATTAAATTTAAATATTATACTTTTAAGTACGACCACTCAGTACGAAAACAAAAACGCCAATGAGGAGTCCGGCCAAAGAGTAGGGAAGAGAAGGCACTACGAACGATAGAGTTCAGCTGACTGGAAATAACCATTCATTCGTTCATCTGATTACAATCCGCCGGGTAGAGACGTGCCAATGAAATGTTCTACGATAATCGCCTAATCGACTATCGATTAAATTGGTTGATTAATCGACTCATACCGATTATTAGTTAATCCCAATCGATTATTCATGCCTTTCAAATAATATAGGAAAGCGAATAAAAATTTCCAAACTGTATTTTTTTTTGTCAAATAAAAATATAAAAATATTTTTATATTTTTGTTTGACAAAAAAAATACAGTATAATTCACATTCTGATAATCATGTAATGATCACCTTATGAGACTTTATACAATACATTTTAATGCACGCAAAACCAACTTAAAACTAGTTGACAATAGATAGTTCATTTATTTAATAAATTTCAACCTATTCCAATACATGTAGATACAAAAAGTGGTAATGAAAAAATCATAAGTACCTACTTACGTGATAATGACATTCATTGTCATTTACATGGGTTAAGCCTTACCTGTCTCGAATGTTTACTTTTTCGATTTAAATTTATACAACAAAATAAGTACTGATATAAGTTATATTAAGATTTATTTTACAGTCACAGCCCAAGTTATCACCAAATCGCCTGATAACTTGAGATGTAATTGTAAGATTTACAATAATTTATGGTGAAATTAAGATAGTAACATTTTTGAGTGTAAATTACCATTATTAATATAACATGATATTCTATTATTTATATAAAGTACACGAATTGATTTATTTAGTTTTCAATATAGTGCTTATCAGTCAAAATTATATATATACTTACCTATGAACTTTAATATGAATTGAAGTTATGTGGACATTGATAAATTTAATATTACGATCCTCATTTCATTGTCATCTTATATTTACAATTCAATTAAACATAATATAACATAAACTTACGCCTATATCCCTGAAGGGGTAGGCAGAGGTGCTAGCACCCACATTTCTCCAGTTTATGTTTAGGTCCACAATTAAATTATGTGTAGAAAATCCTGGAAGAAAAATTAATTCAAAATTGACATTTGTTAACAATTACTTAATAATACTAATTCAAACTAGTTGGTATAGTTAGTAAGTAGTTAAATAAAAATATAATTTACGTATCATGTACAAGATTCATATGCCTGATGACAACAAAAAATTTAAAATATTGATAATGTTTCCTACTAATAAATTTCATTTCATTGGTACATGTCTAGGCGATGTAGATACAAATTTAGGGAAATAATAACAGCAGAGCTGTTGGGACTAAAAAGAAAAATGGTTAAAGCAGGGAGAAAAATAAATTAAACTAACTATGAAGTAGGTACAGGGTGAAATAGGGTGCATTTTAAAGCTGAAAAATGGTTTACCACAACTTGTATGGGAACGTTTTTCGTTTTTCAGATTACCTTACAGTTTTGGAGCAAAATTGGCAAATATGATTTTTTGGTTTTGTATTCTCATCTGCTATCAGTATTTATTTATTTACATACTGTTAGCAATATACACACTAAAACGCTTATATGCTATCTGTTACAGATTCGATGATTACTTTATATAATAGTAAAGTATTATCTATATTTATATATATTACAATGTCAATAGATGCATTAAAATTATAAAGTCAAATAAATTAGAATTCATTTTACAGCTCATCAAATAACATAAAATGATTTAAACATTAAATTATAAATGACATAGATGCCTTCCTACACTTTACACTAATGGCGCTAGGCTTGTCATTAAATATGTATGCATCATTCATTTCCAAAAAGGTATTTAGGTGCTGCACACCTCTAAAAGTAGGACTATTCCATCTTCATTACCTAAACTTTTTCATAACTCAGTTGGAGTTGGAATGACGTTGGAGTCGTCTAACTAAGATGCGGCTGAACTTCGATATTTCCCGTGAAGCGACAGCCATCTGACCTCCAAAACCAATTGGCGATGTCTATGTTCTGTAGTTAAGTCGGACTTTTGAGGGTTCCAACCAACCGACGTTACGGGTATACCGTGCCATTATTTGCACTGCGGGGGGTATCGAGCCCAAGCCGCCTGCGTACTAACTGCGTTCACAACCGCCACGCTAAAGAGGCTGTCCGACACGCCCCACAGCTTCTTTTTCAACAAAATTTGGTGTAATTTTACCTCTTCATGTTTCAAACACGATCAAATTTACTTGGTAATAAATATAAATAATAACAAAAAGGATTTACCGTAAATAACGAATCATTTTCATAATATTTAAATGTAACTTTTGAAATTTAATATTTTCAATTTAGTGCTTTCTGCTTTTTCTGAAATATATAATATTTTTCAGAAAACACATATTTACTAACTTTTTGTTGCTTATTTCACTCAACCAATACCAATTCATACACACATATTTGAGCACAATAAACACTATTTGAACACAATTTGAGCATGAAAATAAGACGGAAATATGAATATATTGATGAAAAAGCAATGTGATTATGTTTGAAACATGAAGAAACAAAATTTGGTGAAAGTATACTTTTACAAAATTTTGTGTAAAAAAGAGGTTATCTGACAGATATAAGAACAAAAAACATTATTTTCCAATTTTTTCGATACATGTAGAGGGTCCCTATTGTTTAGCAAACAACATAATGACAAAAAAATTTATAAACAACGTTTGAAAAACTAATCATTTGACAAACTTTCATTTCGAAAACATATTACTTTAAAAATAATCATTTGATATAATACAGGATATAGTACAGGATATAATATTTCAACTGTACAAATTTTATTTAAAAGAAGTTCATTTGACTAAATCCAGTCAGTAGATAAATGTATTAGTAATTAATTTTATTTCTCATTTTTGACGCTATCTGCACTGCCCTATTCGCATCTTAAACATAGAAAGGTTAAAATTCAATATTGTTTCATTGTCTGGATGTGAGCTTGCGAGTAACCTTTATCCTCAGTAACTTAGAGCAGATATAGCGGGTTTAGGCTCATAAGAAGGCAGGCTATCAATGAGTAGTTGTTAAACAGATGCTAATCGTAGCACTAGTTCCGGGGGCAACTCGGACATGAAATATCTCATCCTTGCTTAAATTTGAAAGTTTCAAGAATAAATAAAGCCGGCGGAAAGAATTTAGAAATAAAAATAATTAAAAAACCCCCGTTACAAAAACTTTCCCCAAAAAGTAAAAAAATAATTGGATATGTTAAGCTTTTAACTGTGATATACCTAGTAATATTTGATTCATACGTTGTCATGTCGGGGAGAGCTTGGATCGCTCCGATAACATGATGGAGTGCTTGCCCAGTTAGGGTCCCCCGACATGATAACGCTTGAATCAAATATTACTAGGTATATCAGAGTTAAAAGGTTAACCAACACAATTTATTTTTAACTTTTTAACCCCCGACGCAAAAACGACGGGGTTTTATAAGTTTGACGTGTCTGTGTGTATGTGGTGTGTGTCTGTCTGTGGCGTCGTAACTCTTGAACAGATGAACCGATTTGGATTTAGTTTTTTTTGAAAGGTATATTAGACGGAAGTGTTCTTAGCTATGCTTGAAAAAAAAATCGGTCCAATATGGCCGCCGCTACAAAACGACGGATTACAGTTTTTATTTCAACTTCCTCAATATGGGTATCAAATGAAAGGACTTGACTAGTAGAATACTTTCATCTTTACTTTCTTTACTTTGAATTATAAAAATTTCAAAACCAAGATGGCTGCCACCACAAAATGGCACATTTTATTTTACAACTCCCTCAATATGGGTATCAAATCAAAGAGCTTGACGAGTAGATCAGTTTAAGAAGTGTGAAATAAAAATTAAATTTAAAAACCCCCGTCAGTAAAAATTAAATTTAAAATTTTAAAAGCCTGTCACAAAAAACAACCCTCAAAAAGTCGAAGATAAATTGTGTTAGTTAGCCCTATAACTTTGATGTACCTAGTAATACATATTTTGATTCAAGCGTTGTCATGTCGGGCGGACCTTGGAGCGTTCCGATATGACGGAATGATCTAGCAGCTAGGGTCTATTAAATTGATCTACTAGTCAAACCCTTTCATTTGATACCCATATTGACAGAGATGTGAAAAAATATGAACTCCGTTATTTTCTGGCAGAGGCCATCTTGGACAAATTTTTTTCAAACACCTAACAACACTCCCGTCTAATATACATTTCATACAAAAAAAAACCTAATCAAAATCGGTTCATCCTTTCAGGAGCTCCGATGCCACAGACTCGCACACATACACGTCAAACTTATTACACCCCGCCGTTTTTGCGTCGGTGGTTTCAAATTAAAGATCATCGGAATACTCTGAGCCTTTAACCCGACCCAGTTGGGATCAGTTTTCCATTTTGGGGGCTAACTGCGAAACGGTTAAACTTCGATATTTTCCGTGAAGAAACTACCTCCACAAAAAAAAACAAGCATTAAGATATAAAGTTCGGACAAAAACACATGTACATCAACAAATAAGATATGTGTCTAACTTGCACTTTACGCCTAGTACCGTTTGTGCGACTGTTTATTTACCCAAATAAATAAAATAAAGCAAAAAATAGACGTTGGAATCATAATGTAACTATGATAGGTATATTAAAGTTAAAGAACCAAACACAACATTACTTTTTATTTATATTTGGATGGTTTGTTTTGTGTCGGAGTGTTAGTGTTTTTTCTCAAAGAAATCCTAATAAAAACTTTTACTTACTACTACTACTTAACATAAATATGCAATTTTTATTAACATTGATTTGATAGAGGGAGGCCAGAGATGCCCTCCGAGCAGAGATTAAGCGGGCGAAAGCTGCGGCTTATAAGGAGCTCATGGAGACGCTGGAGCGGGACCCATGGGGATGCGACTCCGCCACCTCGGTCGCCTGTGGCGCCCAGGGTGGTAGTTGACGACGAAGTCCCCGAGGTCACTTGGGTAGAACTAGAGCTGGCGGTGCGAAGGCTTAGAGCCAAGAAGAGCACCGCCCCGGGACCCGACGGCATTCCGGGCCGTGGGTCCTAGCTCTGAGAGAAGACGGTCTCGAACGAATCCGACTGAGAGGGTTACTGAGCGGGGCCAGTTTCCGAATATGGGGAAACTGATCCTCATCCAAAAGGAGGGTCGCCCGGCAGTCGAACCGTCCGGCTACCGGCCCATTGTGTTGCTCGACGAGGTGGGCAAGCTCTTTGAAAGAGTTATTGCGAAGCGCATCGTCGAGCACCTCTCTGGTAGGGGGTCGGACCTGGCGGATGCCAAATACGGCTTCCGTTGTGGTCCACAGTGGATGCCATCATGCGCGTGAGGACTTTGACGGAGGAGGCAGTCACCCGGGGTGAGGTGACGTTGGCGATGTCCTTGGACATCTCCAACGCGTTCAACATCTTGCCCTGGAGTTGCATCAGGGAGGCACTCGTGTACCACGGTGTGCTTCTCTACCTCCGCCGCATAGTCGGGGCGTACCTGACGGAGAGAGCCGTCATCTACCCAAGTGCGACCAGCGTCGGTCGGCGTGAGATGTCGTGCGGTGTTCCACAGGGATCGGTTCTAGGGCCGCTCCTGTGGAACATCGGATACGACTGGCTGCTTCACGGTGAGCTCGGGGACGGCGCCGCCGTCACATGCTATACGGACGACACGCTAGTGACGGCGAGCGGGGATACATACCGCGAAGCGACCCTGAGGGCCACGACCGCGGTTGCTCAAGTCGTGGAACGGATCCAGCGGCTTGCTTGGCCTTGAGGTGGCTCTGCATAAATCTAAGGCCATGTTCTTTCATGGACCTCGGCGCACGCCACCACCTGGTTCCAGTCTCACAGTGGGAGGCGCTCTCATCGGCATCAAGCCCCAGATGAAATATCTGGGGCTCGTGCTCGACGGCCGGTGGGACTTCGGGAAGCACTTCCGAAGTCTGGGCCCCAAATTGGTGGGCACAGCCAACGCTGCCAACCTGCGCTGATCTATTTTATGACGAGAAGAGCAGGTAGCAGAGAGCTCAAATAATCTCTTCGTGTTACTTGCGATAGTGCACAAATAAACAGGGGTAACTCATTAATCGCACTTTTTTAAGCGCCATAAAACTATTTTGTGATAATTGACAAAAAAACTATTTTGAAAAACTAAAATGTAATGACATCATTAATATTAAAAAAATAAGAAATGTATGTCAATCAATTATCAATAAATCAATGATCAAAATTCAACCCAACAATCAATTAAAATCATATAGAAAATATACGAAGAGTGATGATTATGAACACAAATCATTAGAAAAACGTAGATTAGGAATAAACAAGATGCAAGTTTACGTGAATTCTGTAAATGTTTGATTCCAACGTCCACTTTTTACCAGTAGGTGATCTTTTTTTATTTTATAACATATTGCTTACAAATTCTTTTGACATGTCTGAGTCTAAGTTGTTTAGGGTTTAAGGTTCTTTTAGCAAGACGTTTGAATGATAATTTTGCAGTCTGCAATTTCTTGAGAATTTTTCCTCGTTGACTTATTGTTGACTTAGTGTAGTCTCTCCAACTGAAAATATCAAACCAATATTATTAGTTATCATATTATTTATGATATTATTTATGATATCATATATATCCACCTGAGTGGATGTTGGTTATAACAACCAAATACAGACAAGCGTTTTTGACGATTTCTGTCGTTTCTAGTACCCAAACCTTAAATGGATCTTCCCCATATGAAATGGGATCGATTAGCACCAAAAAATATTTTTAGACTTTAGCATTTTTCTTGCCGACTTTGCTTCACCGTAACCGACGGTTTTACTAAAATCTGCCAATGTAGTTCAGCATATGTTAAAAAGTTAGGGATTTCCCTTACTGCCCCGTTTCAAGAATACAGCTTGTATAGCTATTTATTTTTATTATAATACTAGCTGACCTGATGAACATCATACCGCCATTTTTTTGCCAAACCCGTGGCCCCATCCAAGTACAAATCCCGTTCGCGCTACACTTCTCTTTTTTATTTTTACTTTACTTTTTTATATTATGCAAACCTTGTCTTGATAATAAAGAACATAGCACACGGCCCACCTGATGAAAAGTAATTACCGTGGCCTATAAATGTGTGCAACACCAGAGGAGTCACACTCGCGCTGGCGACCCTGTAAGCACAGAGTTTCTGTGCCGTTAGTGTGGAAGACAAGGCAGGGCAAGTCTTTAGTCTTCCCACTGACAGCACAAACTCTCCATCGAGCTCTGGCTACCCTACTCACCGCTGGGCACACACCATGAAGTTATTATGGCCGCGGTATTCTGTAGAGCGGAGGTACTTCCCCAGTCGGACTGCTCAATTGGACGGAAATATCGCCGTGTCCTACCGCCTACCAAAGGACAACCCCAACTCTCATACAATCTTGGGCCTACACGTACAGGGTTCAAAATTAGCCAATATTTAGACCATCTAAGGACATTTCATTTCATGGCAAGGACACTACCAGCGATACTACCAGTAGTGTCGTTTACAATTAACGACACTACCGCGCCCATTTTAGATCAAATTGTACAGCCAACACAGAAGTTTTGAATTTAAATTGAGTCTATATTAGCTGAATACTATGATAACGGTAATCGAATCATAGTGTTTTGCTGGTTGAATTCGGATGCACATATTATAAGATAATTGAAAATGTAAAAGTGATCTTTATGAATGGAACTTTTACATACAGTTACATTCAGTCACTTGATATTTTTATGCCGTTTTGTTATATAACCACGAAATTGTCCCATTGCTGGGCAAAATGCCTCTATCATTCTTTCCAATCATCTCTATTCTGGACCACCTCTCACTGCCGGCCTAGTCTCTTATGTCTGTCAGCAATATTAGGTTTTATTTGTTTACTAAAAAAATTAACGGAGAAGTATGATTTACTTTTTTCCACATTGAGGTTTATCTAAATAAGTTTGCTTTATTTACATTTCATGGCAAGTACACTGATAGAGGCATTTTGCCCAGCAATGGGACAATTTCGTGGCTATATAACAAAACGGCATAAAAATTTCAAGTGACTGAATGTAACTGTATGTAAAAGTTCCATTCATAAAGATCACTTTTACATTTTCAATATTGTCTTATGTGCATCCGAATTCAACCAGCAAAACACTATGATTCGATTACCGTTATCATAGTATTCAGCTAATATAGACTCAACTTAAATCCTAAACTTCTGTGTTGGCTGTACAATTTGATCTAAAATGGGCGCGGTAGTGTCGTTAATTGTAAACGACACTACTGGTAGTATCGCTGGTAGTGTCCTTGCCATGAAATGGGACATTTTGTTTGCCTAATTTTCACGACGATTCACAATGGCCAAGTTGGTTAAATCGAGCATTGTTCATAGGTTTATTTAGGTTATGTTGTAATTAATAATGCGGCTAAACAGTGTCTTTATGTTGTGTGATATACCTATACAAGTTCGAGTGTCGCCCTACCCTCACTTACTTCAGACGGAAACATCTGAGTGACATTCTTTGGCTACCACTTTCCACAAGGCTGTATACTTGTTTGCTGTAGTAATATAGAATTAATTATATAAGTAGGTAATAAAATAAAACAACATTATTTTAAAGGTGTAAATATTGAAAAAAATAATTTAACTTATCTCTATCCCGGGTATCTTTCTATTTGGCTTTTGCAGTGCTTACATGAGGACATGGGTCATTCCTCCACTTTTTAATCATCATCATAGTTTATTAAAATATTGTCAAGAAACTGTGCAGGAGGTGTTATATTGTCCTGGAACCGTGCCCAACCAAGATACCATATTACACTCATTATGTGGGTACAGCATCCGACTGTTCTCTTACCTACTATACAGTTACAGCAATGCTGTAATATAGCATTCCTCCCGCTCAAAGAACTGTCAACTAATATATATACGTAACAACAACAACAACAAATGTAGAAAATAACGGTGTACGGTAATCAAGCAAGGTCAATAAGTTCGAAAATCATAAACAATTCACAGTAAAAGCAGCAAAACATAACGATCTCAGAGAGCCGTAGGAAAGCTATGTTGTAGAATTGTTGACATTTACAATGACAGGAGTGAAAATGACATTATGACGTTTGACGTTACAGATAATTATGAATTCTATAAAATCGATTATTTACATACAATCGATATTTTGACTTCCATTATGAAGGAGTTGAAAGTTCCAAGTTCAAAATTATTTATTTGCATGAATATGGTACAAATCAAGGAGACAGGTGTCTTTCTGATTAGTTTACTGAATAACGAAAATAAAGATGTTACATAGATATTTTGAAATCATTTATAATATAAAGCCAAGAATTGACAAATGAAATGAATAGTTATTATCGATTTGTTTTCGTAATCCAATCGATAAAGTAAGCATAATCATAGCGCGTTTACGAAGTTGGGATAAGTAGGACAGACAACGTTTACAAAGCTTGCTGATTAATGAAAATCACATTTTAAAACTTTTGTCGCACTTGGCCATTGCTGATATTAATGAGGTCTAAACAAAATTATAACACAAAATAGAAGAATTTTTTGAGGTAAGTTTGATGTCTGTACACTCAGGCCCAAAATGGGGTATCTCCTTTGTTTTAGTTTAATATTTTTAGTAACGATATCCTTTTGATACCTAAATCCCAAAATGTCAAGTGATTTAAAATGACAAATTCCCTTAAATACTGGTCTACGAAATTCGGGGAGCGCATAACGGCCTACTCGCTACGTTCGCTGTCGCGGCGTATAGTATGTCAATATTTTCGGATCAGGACTAGCGTCGATATGGCTATTTTACAATATAAAGTACACACTATGGCCGCGTTTTGACTTTGTACATGTTCCAGTTAATACCTAAAAAAACCCGTAGTAAATATCCCGGGGCGCGTTACACTATTAATGTGAAAAACCATGTCAGCCTCAAGACATTCTTTATACATTCTTAAAGTAAACTATTGATAGGTACTCAATACTTACCAATAGTTTGTATAAATTCGGTGGAAGTTGATGCTTCTGTCTCGCCAAAACCCATTTGAGTTATTGGTGGTAATGCTGGAAAAATTGAAATTACAATTAGTACATATCATATTGGACATAATATACAAGTAACATTATGATTTACAAGTACGTTGTCAGTCACGTAGGAACGTTTAACATTGCTGAAGTAAACAGTTTGCATAAATGCCGTGGCCTCTGCACATTTTTCATTTGAGTTATAAATCCCCGAAAGGGCTGCAGAGGTGTATTATTTTCGGTCCCAAGTAATAGGAAGCGAGGACACTTTTTAAGTTTAATATCGGATGGAGAACACTCCTATCCCTTATTTTTTTTATACCACTTAGGTGGTAGACGAGCACACGGCCCACCTGATGGAAAGTGGTTCCTGACGGTCTATGGACGTGTGCAATACCAGACGAGTCACAATCGCGCTGCCGACCCTTTAAGCATAATGTTTCTGTGCCGTCGAGTCAGTGTAAAAGACAAAGTAGTACAAGACTTTGGTCTGCCCACTGTCAGCACAAATACTCTCCAGTGAGCTCTGGCTAGATTAAGGTAGGGCGAGTTATTTACATGTTCAAAGGTATATTCCACTAATCTAATGCCGAGGTTATTATAGCTGGTATTCTGTAGGGCGGAAGTACTTCTCCAGTCGGACTGCTTAATTGGACGGAAATTCCGTGTCCTGCCTCCTAATGTTCTTTAGTTGCCTTCTACGAAATTCTCAGGAAGAGATGGAGTGGCCCTATTCTAATCCACCAGAAACGAACTCGGCATGGTCCGGGAACCAACAAACTGGGTTATATACTGGGTTACTTTAATTGAAACCCAGTATACAATATTAATTTATTTCTTTGTACTATACTGCTGTTACAAGAGCTTTGACATACCTGCGTTGTCATTTTCTTTCGTCGATGCAAAGGAAACTCAGAAAACAACTCGTCTTGTATAGGTGGGGGCTCCATATTGAGTGTTGGGATGGCATTATCTAGTAATAATCGTTTCCGAGTTTTTCTAAAACACCATGACAAAAAGTGGGATTCACAAATAAAGCGATTATTTTGAATCATTTCAATAGATAGTGGTACAAGCACGACATCTGAAATCAACATAATTTATTGCATATTACAAAAACACTATTTATTATGTAATAACGTCCTCTGGGTAATAACGTCTGTAAGCGATTATCAAATTATAACTATTTCAAAATTATATTTTAGTCACATATTTGAGTAAGGATGCACAATGTCTTCACCTCTGGTAGTATGGGGTGATCTGAAATAATAGTTAGATTATAAGGTGACTGTTTTAAAATACATGTGTGTATGTGTGTCTGTGTGTGTGTGTCAGTCTGTGTGTGTGTGTGTGAGTGTGCGTCTATGTGTGTGTGACTGTGTGTGTCTGCGCGTGTGTGTATGTGTCTGTGTGTGTGCGTGTGTGTGTACGTGTCTGTGTATGTGTGTGATGTCTGTCAGTGTGTGTATGTGGGAGTGTAAGTGTGTCGGCGTGTGTGCGTGTCTGTGCGGCGCGTGTGCGCATGTCTGTGCGGCGCGTGTCTGTGCGGTGCAAGTGCGCGTGTATGTGCGATGGGCGTGCGCATGCGGGTGCGTATGCACGTGTGGATATGTGCGTGTATGCGTATGTATGTTCGTGTGTGCATGCTAATTTACTTAGCAAAAAATAACCTTTACGATGAAGCCTTCCAATCTGTATCATAAAACTACAGACCGTTTTTTTTCTAATGTTCTGCTTTCATTTCCCTGTTCAACTTCACGTTCAATTATTAAAATGTATGAATGCATAATATTTTGTATCACAACATATTCCATCTTGCTTTTTCACTAATAAAAATACAATTTCAAAACATACATTATTATTATGCATTAACATGATAATGCATAACTGATTTATGGATAAATTACGAAACCTAAATTAATTTTTCTAAGCATTTCAATTTATGTAAATCCAAATGATTACGCTCATAGAAGGATGTAGTTGTCACTTGATTATCAAATGGAGAATCTAGTATCCAAACTATGTTGACACAATCGAGTATGGAGTATAATTAACTAAATAAATAGTAATAATTTTTATATGTAGGTATTTATAATTATTTTTTATATTTTGACTTTTGATTTCATGGTCTTATGGCACTTTTGACCGTAACTTTATCTTAAATATTTATTTTAACCGGGATATTCATTCATTTACCAGAGCAATACAATGATTTGAAAGATATCGCTCAAATATCTTAATTACCAACTCATAATATTCAATAAAACACTACAGTCCATCAAATCTAAGAGGTACCGTTTGACGTTTCATATTTTTCAAACCGAAACAACTTTGTTCATACGTACATTATTCAGTTTCGATAACCTTTTTCATAAAACCATGAATTTAGAAAGATTTCATTATTGTATCTAAAAATGTACAATTCTTAATATCTAAATGTAATTGAAAACTTTCAAACAAAGCAAAATAACACATATTTACACAGTAAATAATTTCTAATAGTTATATTCTTGACCGCATTACAAAGTTACGTAGTTAGGTCACTGCACGTAGTGTTGCGACTCTTCGGATACACTTGTATGCAAAAAAATCGTTTACATATACGAAAAATCGAATGTATTATTTACAAATTACACTTGACAACCAAACAAATATTTTTTCATGTGAATGGGATTTATCTCACATATTACGATTACATAACTAAATAGTTATGTAATCGTAAAATATGAGATAAAACCCATTCACCAAAAATACGTATTTATAAATCAAATATATTTGCTTCTTTAAAAAGTTGTCGAAAGCGATTTGTCGATTTTTGATTTTCGCGCCCAAATAAGTCGGGGTTTCTCGCGCTAACGCTGTCGAAATAGTAAATGGAGTCAGGGATAGTGTTTTTTACATTTATTTTTGTGTATGATAGTATGGGTTTGCATATTACAGAGAAATAAACAAATTTTTAACAAGCACATCCATTGATTTTACAATTACAATTTTTTCTTCTATGTCTTATTTCTACGTCTAAAACTAATAAAAATAAGGTATGTAGAACCCATTCACAAAAATGTTGTTGCCTGATGTTATAAATTAACGACGTTACTGCGCGACCGCATAATGCACTGAATACACAGATACCCTAAAATAAATTAATTTAATTATTTTTAGGTCAATAGGCAAAATCGCAGGTGTCCAAGTCTCTACAATTTTTTTTTTCTGGCAACACTGCCAACTACAAGCGCACGCGGTCCGCTCGGTCGGTTCGGCGTCAGCAGTCTCTCGCCATCTTGGAAGCTGACTGTGCGCGTACTTGCTTTCTCGTTTGTGTTTTACAATTTGTGACTTGGCTATTACTTTTCTGGACTGATCATTCTTTATCCGTTTACCTTGGCAATATTTATACTGGACTCCGAACTAAGCAAGTGTTTATTAATAATGTCGAAAAGAGGACGTACTTTGAACAGCCAGGCTCGTGAATTGGTGGTGAAATTACACGAGTATTTTGAGCGTGAATCTCAAAATGGTGGACTTCTACTGCCAGTTACACAAGTTCGGGATCGCGTCGGTGAAGCTCTCGGTATTGGTAGCCGCACCGTTGGCAAAATATTAAGTGAAAAATATGGGCCTTCGGGGAGTGACAGTAACGTACTTCACACACCGAAAAAACGAAAAAGAAATAAACCTGTGACAGGCATCGATGAATTCGATAGTCATGCTATTAGAAACCATATATACGGGTATTTTACAAGAGGCGAATTTCCAACATTGGCAAAGTTATGTGCAACTTTAAAAGATGCCGGGCTGTATAAGGGAAGCATAGAGTCGTTGAGAACGGTAATAACAGGAATTGGCTTCAGATACAAAAAAGTTGACAAACGAAAAATTGTTATGGAGCGACATGACATAATTATGCAGCGACTAACATTCCTGCGCGAAGTTAAACAAATTATAAACTGGGATAATGTAATATTTTTGGACGAAACTTGGCTAAATTCCAACCATTCTGTGCCGAAAACATGGACTGATGATTCTGAAGCTTCGTGCTCGAAGGTGCCGATAGGAAAAGGTGGACGCCTCATAATATGCCATGCTGGGTCAGCGTCTACAGGCTTCGTGGAAAACTCTTTATTAGCTTTCCAATCCAAAAGCACTAAAGAGTATCATGAAGAAATGGACGCAGTAAGGTTCCGAGAGTGGTTCTTAAATTTATTACAGAATATCCCTCCTAACAGCACAATTATAATGGATAATGCCCCATACCACTCTGTGCAAATTGATAAAGCACCTACGTCAGCCAATAAGAAAGCAGATTTGGTGGCATGGCTGCAAAGAAAAGGAGTGGATGCCGACATGTCACTATTAAAAGCTGAATTATTACAGTTAGTGAAATTGCATAAACCACCAAAACCGACATATGTAATTGACCAATTGGCCGAAGAGCACGGGCACAAAGTCATACGACTTCCTCCGTACCATTGCCAATATAATGCCATTGAACTGATTTGGGCCCAAGTTAAAGGTAATATTTTATAATATTATAATAATAACACGAGTACTTCTAACATTTATAATTTAAACAATGGTTTTCGTCTGCTATCAAATAGTTACATTATTGTTTTACAGGTTATGCAGCAAGACACAACACAAAACCACCCTTCAGTGTCAAGAAAATGGAAGGTTTATTAAAGGAAGCATGTGCCCAAGTTACACAGGAAGATTGGAGTAAAGTAGTACAAAAAACAAAGAAAATAATAATGGACGACTTCGAAAGAGACGTACACTTTGATAATGTAATGGACAATCAACTGGTCATTAATTTAAATGACGATGATGACGAAGACGACGATACTAGTACTAGTAGTGAATAAAAAAATATCCTAAACATTTCTTTTATTTAATTATAACAATTGATTTCTTAAAATTCGGATATTATAGTAATCGATCTCTTAAAGTTCGGATATTATAGTAATCGATTTTTTCATCCCATCCCTATCATTCAATTGTCAGAACTGTCAAACGGTACTTCTTAGATTTGACGGACTGTAGTCGTCTATTTGTTTGATAGTACCTACCTCGATTGATACAATGTGTGATCAAGAATTTATTATTAATTTGCAAGATTGCAATAAGAATGATCATTCGGAGTAGGAGGATAGTGATATCATGATACCTAAACAGGTTGAGTTAGTAATACATATATAAATATTTATGGTTTTATTATTTTCAAAACTGTATGGAGCTAATAATCCATAAATAGATTGATTTAATCAATAGTGTCCCATCACTTGTTCTTACTCGGTAACAACTGTCACACGAATCATCCTATAATGAACAGGCTATAGGTATATTAAAGTTAAAGGGCTAACAAAAACAATTTATTTACAACTCAATTTTTTTAACAATAATTGATTCTTATTTCATAATTTGTTACATGTAGGTATGTTCAGAACCTGCTTTACTTTATAATTATGTTTTGATTTTATAAATCTTTTGCCAAATATATCAATTATTGCCACAGACCATGATACTGCAAGGCCCAACATTAGGTTACTTGTGATAATGCTTGGCAATGTCACTTTTGTGTACATTTTTAATCAATTTTATGAGTCAATCATCAAAACCAAACTATTTATATTAAATATAGACTTCGTTTATTTGATAGTTCAAAGTATACCTAAAATCCTGTTTTATATTGTAAAGGGACTACGTTTTGGTAAGAGATCGACTATTTTGGGGACAATTCCTATTATTCTAAGGAATTTAACCATTTTACTTAGGTAATTGAATACAGCTTAATTCTACTACATATAGGTACATTATAGATAAATGAAGTTTGTTTGAAGCGTTTTTTTAACGGTTCACTCAATTATATGCGCTGTATACAATAGAGCTGGTGAATATAATAAAAACGTGTAAACATCGGTTACCAATACAAACCTGTTAGAGCAGATCACAGGTAGGACACAAATTAACACTTATATCTCACAAAATAAACAGCAACTACTGCACTATCCAGCACTACGGAGGAGCAGTTACTCAATTCAACGTAAGTAGTAGACGAAACGTACAAATGGATGTTAAAATCAGAATATTTTCACCAGCAGAAAAGTTACCAAATGCAAAGTACTTGACAGCACAGCCATATTGTTTTGTTTGACAATATTGACATTGCATTGCAAACTCGCCAGATGATTCTGATTGGCTAATTTGCTGGAGGAAATTGTTGTAACCAATCAAAATCGGAATTCGGCGGATTGTAATAAATGAACCAATCAGTATAAACGTAAAATATGTCTGTAAGCAAAATAGTGTAGTGAAAATGTAAAACTATCTCACTATTAACACTTAGTATGCCAATGCAACCAACTTTCCGAAAAAGTGTTTCTGACATACAATTTCTTATGTTGGTATACCGGTAGCGTCGTTGGAATGACACTATTGACAGAAAATCTGTTTGTAGGGAAGTGACCAGTGCCTGGTGTCTGCAAAGAGTATATAAGAGTAAGAGGGTGCAATTCAAACAAAAAAACCGAGCTCAGCTGGGCTATTTTTTTTTTCCATGTCAGGACGCCGGCGAAGCTATACGCCTTTTTAGCCGTCTCTAGCTAAATAGGCTTAAAGAGCTGCATAGTTCCTTAATAATCGATTAATTCCGATTTCAAACAATCGGTTTCATAAAATTGGAATCGATTGTTCGCTGGAAATATTTAGGAAACTGAAATAAAATTTCTGAACGAAAATATTTAGGAAAGCGAAATAAAATTCCTGAACGAATATTCATAATTTCTTTATTAGGGCTACACCTATATAATATAATAATATATGCTATTCACGTTATTACATATTCTAAGAATAATCATAGTTACAAGGCACTTTTAGTTTCTTTAACGTGAAAAATGTAATTTATTTGCTGTAAAAATACAATTATATGCTCTATTCACAACAGCTGATGATTTAATAATGTGTAATAACCGGTTCTTTGAGAACAAAATAGAGTCAATATCTCAAAAACTAAATAAGAGTCAATGTATCGCCATAAACAGTCTATTTCTCACAAAACAGAATAAACTAGCAGTATTCAACGCTACAGAGAAGTAGTCACTCAATTCAACGTAAGCAGTAGATATTTAAAACAGAAATCATCAATTTTAACAATATTTTCACCAACACGAAAACATTAGAGAACCGGTAAAAATTCATAAATTGACAAGTAATTCAAAACAAATATACAAATATGGCGTCTAGGAGCTAAATGACAGCGTTACAAACTCGCCAATCGCCACTCGGCGTCCAGAAAAATGAACCAATCAGCAGAAATGTCAAATACGTCAATTAACCAATCAGAGGAAAGGAAGTTTGCCTATTGAAAGAAATCGATTTTTTTCTTTAGGCAAGTATACTTTTTCTGTAACCAATCAGAGAAAACTACTACTTTCCTCTGATCGGTTACAGAAAAAAGCTGATTGGTGGTAATTTCAGGACGCCAAGTTCTGAGTCCAAGTAGGGAAGTGTCCCATGCACAATGACAGGTGTGACGGATGTCATTGTCATTGATGTTGAGTGTGGACGATTGTCTTTGGCTGCGTTCCATTTCCTCCTTTACTTATATTATTTTAACTTCCAAATCGTGCTTTCCTTTTACTTATCGCTATTAAAATCTACCTCCAAAGACAGTTTTAATGCCTGGACCCATAGATTTTTTTTTCTCTTTATTCTGGTTCTTTATTTTTGTTTTACTTTTGCATTACTTCGTTTTTTTTTTATTTATGTTTTCGCTTTATCCACAAACCGGCAGATGGAACTTAAACGTTTAATTTTTGCACTAACAAATTAGACTACTGTTCCTTTTATATAATTGCCATTTTTCCAAAATTATAATATAATTAAAAAGTTTCATTTAAATCTATTTATATTGTTTAATTGTACGTATATATATACTTACATCTATATATTATATTTCATATAAACCATCATAGGATATTATACACTTTTAAGTTTACATAAAAGTAATATTTTTGGGGTTTGGGAATGTCTTTTGCAGACTATAGCAGTGACTCTGTTAGTGGTAATGCTAGCCACCAGAGGAAGCCTTCACTTGCTGAATCTCTCTTATCTCAATTCTCCGATGTTCCCAATAACTTTAACGTTCTTCATATAAATGCACAAAGCATTCCGGCTCATTTCCCTGATATGCTGGCAAGCTTTGACTGTACGCATATACATGCAATTCTTGTTTCGGAATCATGGCTAAAGCCATGTTTACCCACTTTACAATATACCTTACCAGGATTCAACCACATCAGAAACGATCGTGTGGAGCGGCTGGCGGGTAGTGTAGCAATCTATCTGCGTGCGCACATGCTTACACAATTCTGAGCATGTCGCCACAGCCACCGCACGCTGGTGATCATATCTTTCTGGAGGTTGAACTTCTGCACTCTAAACTTCTACCTACTTGGCGTTTTCTATTGTCCTTCTTCCAATATAAACTACTTTTCTTCATTTGAACTTCTCCTTGATACATTTGTACCGACGTATGGTCAAAGTATAATCATGGGCGACTTTAACACTTGCCTTATCAAGAACGACTCTCGTTCATCAATTCTTCAATCTATTATCCAATCTTGCAATCTGTCAATTCTTCCTACCGATACAGCTCATCATGCTCCTCACCTTGCTCCTTCTCTGCTCGACCTGATCATCGTTTCCTCTCTTCAGTATGTAGCAAAGCATGGTAAGTATACTGCTGATCAGTTGTCCTACCATAACTTGCTATTTTAATCTTATCACCTTCGTCCACCTAAACTTAAATCTAAATTTCTTCTACAACGCGACTTTGGTGGTATGAACCTGGAAAACTTGCGCAGGGATGCCGATGTCTTGGACTGGAGTCTACTTTATAACTCTAGATGTGTTGATGAGCAAGTTGGAATTTTTACTACAAATATTATTAAGTGAAACATCTTCCAGCGCCTTGGCTAACAAGTGAAATCAAAATACTTATAAATAAAAAAGCGACAGCCAAGTCGAAATATAAAAGGCGTCCTTCCGAAGTGAAGGTTGACGGAGGTAGGACACGGCGGTATTTCCGCCCGATTGAGCAGTCCGACTGGGGTAGTACCTCCGCCCTACAGAATACCGCGGCTATAATAACTTCGTGTTGTGTTCCCAGCGGTGAGTAGGGTAGCCGGAGCTCACTGGAGAATTTGTGCTGTCAGTGGGAAGACTTAAGGCTTGTCCTGCTTTGTCTTCTACTGACGGCACAGAAACTCTGTACTTACAGGGTTGGCAGCGCGACTGTGACACCTCCGGTGTTACAGACGTCCATAGGTCACGGTAACCACTTTCCATCAGGTGGGCCGTGTGCTTGTCTGCTAAGTGGTATTAAAAAAAAAAAAGTGAACCGGGAAAACTATGTTGCTATTAGAAATCACTGCAATCGGGTTTGTAGGAATACGCAACGCCGTTATATTCATAACTCAGTAGAAAACGAGGATCCAGCAAAAGTCTAGAAATTTCTAAGGACATTGGGAGTTGGCAAATCTCGTCAAGACTCGATCCCTAACAACGTAAACTTTGATTCACTTAATGAACGTTTCTCCTCTTCGTCAAAATTTTGATAAAATGGCAAAACAAAATACATTACAGCGTCTTTCATCTGTCTCAACTCCCAACTGCTCTCCTTACTTATTTAGTCAATTCTCGGCTTGTGATGTTAGGAGGAGCATAATGTCAATCACGTCTAATGCTGTGGGTACGGACTGTATCAGCCGTAATATGATCCACCCTATCATTGATGAAATCCTTCCTGTCATCTGTCATATCCTGAATTTCTCAATAACTAACAACGTGTTTCCAAAAACGTGGAAAGAGGCTCAGATAATTCCTATTCCTAAAAAGAAAAATCCTTCCTCTTTTTCCGATTATCGCCCTATTTCTATCTTACCCTTACTTTCTAAAGTCCTTGAACGTCTCATTAACACTCAACTTTCTAATTTCCTCTCAAAAAACGCACTACTGAATCCTCTACAGTCTGGATTTCGTCCTGGTCACAGTACTACTACTACTTTGGTTCATATTACGGAAGATATCAGATCAGGTATGGAAAGCGGTGAGCTGACAGTACTAACTTTGTTGGACTTCAGTAACGCATTTAATACCGTAGATTTCGACGTGTTACTTGGCATATTGAGCACTCTTAACATATCTCCAACGGTGATTGACTGGTTTCGTCACCTGTTTGGTCGCCGGCAGCGTGTATGTGTCAAAGAATCCATCTCCTCTTGGTGTACAACAACCGCTGGTGTACCACAGGGCGGCGTTTTATCTCCCCTACTTTTTGCAGTTTTTATAAACTCTATCGCCGACGAACTATCTTCTTCCTACCACCTGTATGCTGATGATCTGCAGATATACTCTCGGGCTTTAAAATTTTCTACCTACTGCCACTAAGACTGCGCTTGTACAATCTCTCATTTTTCCTATTCTCGACTATGCTGATGCCAGCTATCTAGATCTCACTGAAGACCAACTTAACAAGCTTGAGAGACTCCAAAAGCTTTGTATACGATTCGTATTTGGATTACGTAAATATGATCATGTTTCAGAATTTCAAAAAAAGCTCAAGTGGTTACCTATACGCCTTCGCCGGAATGCGCATATTCTCTCCTTACTATACAACATTTTATTTAACCAACTAACTCCTTCGTACCTGAAACAGCGATTTCAGTTCTTGCACGACACTCACTCAAAGGTTTTGAGATCATCGGAGAATCTAAGGTTGAAAATACCGAGCCATTCCACCAACATTGCTGACAAATCCTTTTCGGTTCAGGCGGCTCGGTTGTGGAATGCTTTGCCAGTGACTGTAAGGCGAGCTCAGTCCTTGCCTGTGTTCAAAAGACTCGTCAAGGAATACTACCTGTCTCTATGAAAGAGTGGCATAATAAGGTAGTATGAAGTATAATTATGTTTCTGTTAATGTATTGTGACTTTTTCTAAGATATATATATATAGTGTGTATGCTTATATATGTATAATTATATTTACCTATGGCTATTGTGTTTTCTTTTTCATTATTATTATTTTATTTTCTTTATATATTATCTATGTTCACCTAACTGCCCTAAAATATTCTTCTCCTATTTTCTTATCTCCATCCTATGGTTGCCTGTAAGAAATTGCCGCAGAGCGATAAGGCCGCCATCTGTACGTGCCACGGAACTTGTATCACATATTCTGGTGTAATGTGTAATTGTTGTACAATAAAGACGTCATTATTATTATTATTATTATATTTCATTACAGAGATCAGTTGTTATAGATACATGTTCCATAGTTAGGCGATTCCTCACATCCACTACACAAACACCCACCACAATTCAAAATGAACCGACTCACTTGGCTTAAGGCTGTGATAGGTTCACACATACCAGCCGAAAAAGCTGAGAAGTTTAAAATAATAATAGTAGTAAATACTTTTCATATTCATTCATGATTGTGCTTGTAGAGTGTTCGACAAGTAAGTCAAAGCTTGCAAGTTGAATTGCCATGTTTGTTTTTGATGTTAAATTGAAACTCAATTTTGAACAGACATACATACATATGGACAATGGAGCTTGCCCTATCCTTATATTTGCCGGGATTTCTAAAATCCTCTATTCACAACATATGGTTTCAGGAATAGTGAGTAGTCAACTCCATTGGCTTCTATTTCCTGCTTGATTGTTGGTATATCCAAAGGTGTTCTTATAAACTACTGGCTACTGGGGGAGGCCTTTGTGTCGCAGGGGCAGATTGAGTGAGAGGACAGCTGTGCAACACCTCCTATCTCAACAATTTTATTTACTAGTATGTAGTACTCTTATTCAATCAATAAAAGACTAGAATTTGAATTTGAGTAAGGCACTCAAATTCAGGCACTCTTGTAGGAGAGTAGGGTTGCTGGTGCTGTGTCGTCAGCACACGTTGCGACAGTTAGTCCTGGGGTTTGTGGCAACTCATACATCAAGTCCAAGTTCCAATTTTGAACAGATTGTTACTATACTTTGTAAAATGTAGCTTGGGTCCTATGACATTTGAACATTTTCAGGACGACTTTACATTGTAACGGCGTCTCTCTTTGATCATTTATTTCTAGATTTTTATTTTTCGTAGTTACCACCATAGCTCACAAATAAAATTTATCATACAATAATATAACACAATAACAACATAATAATTTGGAAAAACAAGCATCAATAAATAAAATAAATGCGCTACAAAAAATATCTTGCCGTTCTATCAAGGTTCCGTCCGTCGGCAGAAATTACTAGAGATGGGACACAATCGATCGACTGGGTCGACTCAGTCGACTGTATGAGGCATAATCGATACACATTATATAACTGTTGTGAATTTATAAAATTACGTAAAGTTAATAGATTTACGTTAGGTATCCTTAATGAATGTAAATATTATGTAGTTCGTTATTGTTTATTGGCTTTTAAGTCAGTTAAAACGGTTGAATACCACGAAGAAATTAATTATGAAAAATTCAAAGAGTAGATCATGACGTTATTAGCCAATTTAAATAAGCCCCATGTTACTGTTATGGACAACGCCTCATACCATTCCGTGCAAATGGATAAACCGCCAACCAAAGTTAACCGAAAGAGCGAAATTTTGGAATGGCTCCAAAATCAAGGTGTTGAGGCTGATGTCTCAATGTTGAAGGTGGAGCTACTAAGGCTCGTTAACTTAAATAAGCCACCCGGCGGTCCAAAATATATATTCGACGAGCTGGCAAAATCCTTTGGCCACACTGTTCTCCGTCTCCAAATCATTGCCAATACAACAGTATAGAAATGATATGGGCTCAAATTAAAGGTTCGTATTTTTTAATTATTTTTAGTTTTTTTTAATAAAATCCTGTCATATGATACATTTTATAAATTTGAAAAGTGTTTGTTTGTAATTTTTTTTTCGTTGCAATGTAGCAACAAAGGCTGGAAGGACCATAGCCTACTTTTCATATAAAAAAAAAAAATGCAGTTTGAGTGCCAGGGTAAAGCTAATTACAAAAAATATGTTACCTATTTAAAGTTCAGTAACAAAGACCCATGTAATACATATTTTACTATTAATATAATAATGAATATTTAATTGTTTTTAGGCTACGTGGCACGCAACAATACCACTCCGCCGTTTACTGCAAATAAAATGATGGGGTTATTAAAAGAAGCTTGCACCAAAGTAACACCGGAGAACTGGAAAAGTGTTGTGGAAAGGACCAAACATCTCATTATTGAAGACTGGGAACGTGACGTTCGTTTTGACAACCTTAGAGAAAATGAAATTATTATAAATCTCCAAGACTGTTCCAGCGAGTCGGATATAGAAGACGACGACGATGATGATGATGATTTAGGATGTACTCCATTGTCTGATTCAGATTAAATAAATAGCTTTTGATAATATACATACATGCATTGTCATTGTACCTATACTTAGACTATTATCTCGACTTAGACTATTACACTTTCACATCACTAGTGATGTCGCTTCCAGCGATAAGGCCGCCCATTGTACATTAAACTGTATGCATGCTCACTACAAATTTTACTGTAATCTATTGGTGTACAATAAAGAATTATCTATCTATCTATCTATGTCTTGTCAACATCTGTCATAGGACCCAAGCTACATTTTACAAAGTATAAAAACATTGGTCTGCTGTTAGTGAAAGTGTGTGCTAATGTGGTGTTGTCTTCACAGCAAGTCAAGCTAGAAGTTATGTCTAATGTACGCCTGAGCATGGAGGAAGTGATGCAGAAGGCTGCAGTTGGATCAGACAGTGTTGACGTGAAACAAGAAGATGCTGAAGGTAATAAGGCCGCCATTTGATACACAAATATACAAATATAGATTACTACATTCATGTGGTTTCTTATTCAGGTGCTCCTGTATCTAAAAAACCTCGACCAACTACGCAAATGAACTATGAAGATACGCCAGCTAACAACCTAACGAGAAGTGACCAAGCAAAGGACAACATTGAAGAACCAAAAGACGAAAATAATAGCGTTGTAGAACAGAAACCAGTTAAGAATAATACGATAGTGGAAACACGCGACGAAATAGATATCAGATTAAGTAACAATAAACAAAATGTTAGCACATCCGATCACAGTGACGCTCACAAAGGAATGTCTAAAAACAAAATCAGTGCAGACCAAAGTGTTAATAGGAGCTCAAGCAACAAACTTAAACAGTTGATATGTGACAGTTGTCAGAAATGTTTTAGACATAAATATGCATTAATAATACATATGCGCACACACACTGGCGAGAAGCCTTATGAGTGTAAGGTGTGTAAGAAATGTTTCAATCGGAATGACATTTTAAATATTCATATGCGCACACACACTGGCGAGAAGCCTTATCAGTGCAATGTATGTAAGAAATGTTTCAAAGTAAAGAGTCATTTAGATAGGCACACTCGCACACACACTGGCGTGAAGCCTTATCAGTGTAAGGTCTGTAAGAAATATTTCAATCAAAAAAGTATTTTAGTTCAGCACACACGCACACACACTGGCGAGAAGCCTTATGAGTGTAAGGTGTGTAAGAAATATTTCAATCAAAAAAGTAATTTAGTTAAGCACACTCGCACACACACTGGCGTGAAGCCTTATGAGTGTAAGGTGTGTAAGAAAAATTTCAATCGAAAAAGTATTTTAGTTCAGCACACTCGCACACACACTGGCGAGAAGCCTTATGAGTGTAAGGTGTGTAAGAAATGTTTCTATGGAAAGAGTGATTTAAATAAGCACACTCGCACACACACTGGAGAGAAGCCTTATGAGTGTAAGGTGTGTAAGAAATATTTCAATCAAAAAAGTACTTTAGTTCAGCACACTCGCACACACACTGGCGAGAAGCCTTATGAGTGTAAGGTGTGTAAGAAATATTTCAATCAAAAAAGTAATTTAGTTAAGCACACTCGCACACACACTGGCGAGAAGCCTTATGAGTGTAAGGTGTGTAAGAAATATTTCAATCAAAAAAGTAATTTAGTTAAGCACACTCGCACACACACTGGCGAGAAGCCTTATGAGTGTAATGTCAAGTCAGTCAGTTAGTGTGTAAGAAATGTTTTAGTGATAAGAGCAAGTTAGTAAGACATATTCGTTTAAACACTCACTGAAAACACAGTCGCTTACTTGTTAGGGCACCCTGCGCGTACTTTAGGTGTACTAGACTTAAGTGTGGCGTGAAATGTGTCCGAAATAACATTAATTCTAATATCCGTTCTGCGCCAATATAACATTACTGTTGTTGTGGTAGAGCGTGCGACTGCTAAGTCAAAGGTCGTGGATTCGATTCCCTCTCAGTGCAAACATTTGAATATTGTTGAGTCGCCGGATGTTGCTATGCATGTAAATAAGTGCGTGTGCTTTTGTGGTTGTATAATTATACTAGCATTCCACCCGCGGTGCCGCCCGCGCGGACGTCGGTATTTTTAATACCACTTAGGTGGCAGACAAGCACACGGCCTACCTGATGGGGAGAGGTTACCGTGGCCTATGGACGTATTCAACACCAGGAGTGTTACACTCGCGCTGCCGACCCTGAAAAAACCTTCTAATGCCCCTCTTGAAGAACCCCATATTGTAGGTGCTTGGGAAAACCACAGCGTAGTATTAAGTTTCTTTCATACCGCACAGTGGTCTCATTGTGTGAGGATGAACTCCCTGCCTACGGCGAGCAGTGCGATGATAGAAGTAAGTAAGTAAGTAAGTAAATTCATTTATTGCACGAGACATGGTCAGGTATATAGATGTTAACATATAATAATGTACAGCATGTCTCACAGAAATTTCCGCATGCAACATTGTTTATCTAATCAAACTGTAAAATGAAAAATTAATGCAAACATGTCAAGGTCAAAATGAGTCTAAAATCAAAAATGAAAATTACATATTATGCCAAGGATATTAAATAAACATGAGAATTACAAGCAAGCATGTCAAAGTTAAAATGAGTCTAAATCAAAATGTCAAATTTACATATTGAGACCAAGATTTCAAAGGAACTTGAAAATTAAAGTAAACATGTCTAAAGTTAAAATAGTAAGCTCGAAATGTCAAAATTACAAAATATGTCATAAATGTTAGGAACAGTCAACAAGATTAAATTATCATAGCAAGCAATAGTACAATCCTTATAAACTTAATATTTAAGTCAAGCAAATTATCAATTACATGTGAAACAATGCTCCCCAATCAATGCGCACCGAAACGGCAAGTACTGCTCTTCAGGAAATCTGAAGTGTCGTAGAAGCTTTGCTTAATTAACCACTCTCGTAATACGCGAAGAAATTTTGAGCTGAATGTATCTGTGGGCATCATGTCAAACATCACCTGTGAGTATAGGATTGTCAAGCAGCCTCAACGCCCGTCTTTGCACCGAGTCGAAGGGGTCAAGCTGGTATGCAGGCGCTCCAACAAAAAGGTAACAGCAGTATTCCATGTGGGGCCGGACCTGTGCTTTATAGAGAAGAACCGATTGAGTTCAAACAAACGTAAGATTTGAAGTCTGAACAAGCAAATACAATCGCATCGAAATTCATTCAGTAGCTCTTATTCCATCGCGGACAAACAGACAAGAATTACAAAACACTAAATTTTATTGTGTTCAGTATCGTTAACGATACAAAATAAATAAAAATTAAGTTATTGCCAAATAGTATGTAACAATGTTAACAATATTATACTGTGACCCCACACTAGGCTAAACCTGTCCTGTGGGTTCTCTTACGTATAGACAATACCACTTTACAGTAATATTACCTATATAATAGTATAGGTAGTCCAACAAGTTGTAGGGCAGTGTCTATCGACCAACCCAGCAGTTCGTGAATTGGTCGGGATGTTTCTTTGTTCAGTACATGCATTACAGTACATGCAGTACCTACTGTACGCATGCATTCATTAGAATATATCTAAGTACGCTAATCCGTATTCCAGATCCCATATCACCCATATTTTAGAATGCATCTAAACAGACCTATAAATTAACAATGGAAATAATTATACAATATTGATACATACAAATGTTTGCACAGAGCGGGAATTATGCCCGCGATCTTTAAATCAGCTGTTGACCTCTCTACCGCCATGCCACAGAGGTTTATAACTAAAATAAAAGCGCATAAACGCTTTACGGTGGCTTCAGCAATAGCTTAAAGCAAATTAGAACAAAGTGCTTTTAGGTATATAGTACAGCTAAGTGTACACGTGTCCAAACTTATCTTACATTAGAACTACGTAGGTTTTGTGAAGTTCGTATGTGCTCTGTCCCAATAGCGTGCAATATAATATATATATGCGTGGCTTTGGGGTGCTGCTGGGGCTCCCCCGATACTGCAGTGCATCTGAAATGTTTGCAGCGAGAAGCACAGATGATTTTTTTGCGCTCATGCTCAAAAGAAGGGCCTCGTTGGTGCACAGGCTGTGGGCGAGCTCTAGCGGCATGTTAAAGGTTTTCGCAGGCAGGAGGGAAGGAGCTGCGATTGGTAGGCTCTCCAAGTTACACGTTGAACGTGGGACTTTGTGAACCTATCAACAGAATCTAATTAACTGTATTATATGATGCAACATTTAAAATGGTAGTTAATTAGTTCTTTACTTTTTTTGTGTATGGACTATAGTTGCCAGAATAAATAAATGAATGAATGACTAGCGACTAGAGGCGATGTCAGTTCTGGAAGCAACCTCCAGCGGCAACACTCGTAGTGTTATTATTTGTCCTCTGCTTATACCTGACATAGTTTATAGTAAGAACTCTAATAAAGGCTTGTGATTCATTTAAAGTATAGTGTAACTTTGTACACTTTCATATTAATTTTACTAATGTTACTTTCTAATTTTGATGATGAATACAGAATATTTTTATTGAATTTGAGTTTTCTTTTAGTAATAATACTGAGAATCGCAAGTTCCACATATATGAGAGGTGTGTTTACCGAAATTGGTAACAACGGGAGGGTGCCGAGAGTGACAGTAGACTACTGCACGGGACGCTGACGCTACGAGTACGTTCTGGCGCAGCATCAGGTGATGACTGTCAACCACACCGATTGGATGAGAGACGTGGAGCGACCATGCGGCACTATGAAGGACATAGAGCTACTAACATTGTACAAAGAGCTGGGAGTGGCAGCCTGTAGTAGAGAAGAGTGGTGACGATAGTAGTTACTGGTATTCGCGCTAACTGCTCCAGCTGGGCTAACTCTCTAGTGTTAAAGTCCTAACACACCACCGAATTTGGTACGGCCCGAACCCCCGAACTTTGTGCGTTCCGAACCAAATGCGATTGTCTGGAGAGCAGTCCGCCGGACATTATTATTAACCTCCGAACCGTTAGTTTGATAAAATGTATTGCCCCGCGCTGTCCTTAAGAGGCACCCAACAGCGCTTAGTGAATTTTGTGTCATTGGGGTTTAGATATATAATAATAACGAATAACAATTGTCCAACTCGTGCAAAAATATCTCATCTGGCTCATAAACAACCCTCTCGCATCCCCGCTCTCGTCCTTCGAGACCAGCAGCATCCGCATTCCGCAACACTGTGACTGTTTCACGTTTGCCTTAGTTTGAGTTTCGTAGTTTTTAGTTATCAAATTTTAGTTCAGATTTGTTTTTGTTACGTTTGAGAAACCAGGTGCCACGAGTTACACACAGTGCTATTTGGACCCATGGTAAGTATAACTAAATTAGCTTGTTCATAATTATACTAGGTATCGGGACTTCTCGCGAATTATATCTTGGAACTTACTATTTCTGCCGACGTTTCGGATGCGTTGCAGCACCCGTGGTCACGACTTGACTAGTCTTCGAGCGTCGAGATGTATGCGGGGAACATTTTTTGAGCGCCTACCCACCATTACACTTATTATGAACGGTTAGGCTGGGGACACACCACACTCACTATATCAGTTTTTAACGGCACTGTGTTTTTTGGTTTTAGTATCTTAATCACTGGATTCCACGTTCCGGATAACTTGAATCCATCTTCCCTATTGAAATTTTTATATTTTTTTTATTTCAATGGCTTCACGCACAATCCGTGACTAGTAGTGGCGATCAGTGGAGAGGACTTTGGGTTGATGAAGCTTTATCCCGTGATTGGTACCCGACTCAAGATGTTCTGCTACTGCCGATTTGTTGAACTGACGGTTTTTCACAGCTGCGATATGTTCTCTGACTCTCTCTGCAATGGTTCGCTTGTTCTGGCTAGTCAAGTCGTGACCACGGGTGCTGCAACGCATCCGAAACGTCGGCAGAAATAGTAAATTCCAAGATATAATTCGCGAGAAGTCCCGATACCTAGTATAATTATGAATTCACACACACGAAAGTTTAAAAATAACATAAACTAAGTAGGTAGCTTGTGTTGTGGAATCTAGAATGCGGACAAAGATGGCGCTGTCTAGTAAGCACATTTGAAAAAAGTGCCCCGCGATGTTAATTATTTTAACCAAATTAAGGCAACAAAAGTAATTGAAATTATCGTTAATCAGTGACTAATAACGCTATACAACGGCAAGAATGTTATGTATGAATACTGAATTGTTATATTGAAGTAAAGTGTGAACTTTAAACTCCCAAACAGAACTCTTAAGACAAAAATATTGAACTATAACAGTGAAACGTGCACACAATTAAATTAACGAGCCTAAGTAACGCACAAAAAACGCTAGAAATGTAATAAATAAACAAAGTGATTGTTTAGTTAAAATTGAATGTATAAAGATCATAACACATCATTGTAAACCAGTAGTCCGCAATACAAAGCCATAGGAACATCACGTGCGTTTCAATTTACTCTGCCATACGATTATCAACCCTAAAACTAGCTATCGAAGGAACATAGTGGCCTACCGAACCGGATTGCAGGAGCCGAGCGCCGAGCGATAAGAGAACAATAGGCGACCTTTTTTTTTGCTATGAAGACGAGCCTAATGACTACAAGTTATGCGTAAACAAGTGCAATTTTAATAACTTAAATTTATAACTTCGTAGCCGATCAACAAAATTGTGATTTTGGACAGTTTTTCACCGGAATTTCATCATGGAAATCGTCGAACAATATTTGTGTGAATTAGAAGACTTATTTAACATCATCGCAAAAACACGTGATAACTTCAAGAAATGCCCCAAGGCACGTCTCACGCGTGGTTACGTCACAGTTAAATTGCAAGCCCTTGAAGAATATTGGCAACAATTTCGTAATGCACATACCACCTTAATGAAGAATGTGAAGAAAGAACAACGCAAGCTATTGCCTTATTTTGAACAAAACCAATATTACGTTTGTGAAGAATTGATTATGGAAACTAAGTCAGAAATGCAAGACCTACTGTTTACAATAGAATCACAACAAAAACAGAGTGGTGGACAAGAGGCAATGAATATATCCTTAGCACAGCAAGCACTTTCTCCACAAGTGAGATTACCGCGTATAGAAATACCGAAGTTTCTTGGTAATTATGAAGCCTTTCCAACTTTTCAAGATTTGTTTACATCGCTGGTCCATCACAACAATACCCTGAGCGGCGTCCAGAAACTACACTATTTGAAGACAAGCGTTGGCGGAGAAGCTGAATTATTGTTACGTCACATACAGATTAGTGAAGCAAATTACGTTCAAGCTTGGGACATACTTAAGAGGCTTTATAGTAACAAACGACTTATTGTTACTTCATTGTTAAAGCGCATGTTCAACCAAAGAAAATTAAACAACCAAAATTCCAACCAAATAAAATCACTTATTGATACTACATCTGAATGCCTAAGCAGTCTTAAAAATCTAAACATAAAAACAGAAGATTGGGATCCACTTATAAACTTCATTCTGGTGCAAAAATTAGACGCTGAAACGCATAAAGAATGGGAAGAACACGTCAGCAGCGCATCGAGTGAAGAGTTACCCACGTTTGAGATATTAAAGGAATTTTTAGAGTCCAAGTTTAGAACGCTAGAACTAGTGCAACAACCAGCTTCTACTAAAGAAAGAATAGTAAGATCTTATCACAGTTCTGATACTGCTGCAGAAAAGATATGTCCTTTGTGCCAAGATAAACACACACTTAGTCATTGTAAAGACTTTGGAAAACTGGAACCAGAACAAAGAACTGAGTTTGCCAAATCGAAGTACTTATGTTACAATTGTTTGGTTCCTGGACATAGTGTTAGAGCATGTCGACTACTCACCAAGTGCAGATTATGTCAACGACGTCACCACACCCTTCTACATTCGAAGAAGACAAATGATGCCTATGGCCCAACTCAGAAGAAAGAAAGTGAACAGCCAAAGGTTTTACATACAAATGTAGAAGAAGATAGAACAAGGGAAGAAATAAGTATAGCAGTGATGACGTCACAAACAAATACAGCTCAAAATACAGTTGTTGCTTTATTAGCAACTGCCCTTGTGGAGTGCAAGAGTGAAGATGGTCACACCACAATTCTGCGAGCCCTTATAGACCCTGGATCTCAAGGATGCTTTATAAGCCAAAGAGCAGCACAAACAATCAGAGCGAGACGATATCCTGTCAAAGGAAGTATTGTTGGAGTGGGCGAAGTGAAATCAAAATTAAATCAAGTAGTTCAGATCGAGGTCTCATCAAGAAGCGAAAAATTCAGCCTCAACGTGAAAGCGTACGTCATATCTAAGCAACTGACTACTCAAATACCCACTCAAAGAATTACAACGAGTCATTGGAATCACTTACAAGGAATAATTCTTGCTGATCCTAATTACAGTCAACCAGCTAACGTCGACTTACTTCTCGGAGGGAATGAATACGCATACACAATACGTAAATGATGTCATCAAGGGTCCGCCAGGGTCTCCAAGTGCACAAAAAACAACTTTAGGTTGGATCTTGTTTGGACAAGTAAGTAATTGTGCGAATTCAGAAGAAGAATCAATCATAGTAATGCATCAACAAGTTGACGTCGACGATATGCTAAAAACATTATGGGAAATTGATACAGATACAAAAAGAAAATTAACAAGAGAAGAAGAAAAGTGTGAAAGACTTTACAAGGAGACGTATACTAGAACAGAAGAAAGAAGATATGTAGTAAAGCTACCTATAAAGACAGAAACACTACAATCATTGGACGGAAATACCCAAAATATAGCAATGAAAAGATTAGAAACGCTTGAAAGAAGATTTGTAAGATATCCAGAATTAAAAAAGAATTATAGTGAAGTCATGGAAGAGTATATTAGATTAAATCATATGCAATTAATACCTGATGAAGAAATTAATAAGAAATCCGTCTACTTACCACATCATGCAGTCGTGCGAGCTGAAAAGGAAACAACTAAGACGCGTGTTGTCTTTGACGCTTCGTGCAAAGGCACGAACGGTGTGTCGCTAAATGATGAACTTATGAACGGGCCTGTCCTACAAGAAGATCTCAGAAGTATCATAATGAGATGGAGAATGCATAAGGTTTGTTTTGTAAGCGACATTGAGAAGATGTACAGAATGGTTCTCGTTAACAAAGAACATGTAGACTTCCAGAGAGTATTATGGAGACAGAATACTTCCAAATCTGATGAAGTCAAACATTATCGGTTATTGACAGTTACTTTTGGCACAACGTCAGCGCCGTATCTCGCTGTAAAAACGCTGATGCAGCTTTCAGTTGATGAAGGTCAAGACTTTCCTATAGCTGCAAGAATGATACAAGAAGATTTTTACGTTGACGATATCATGTCAGGATTTGATACTGTCCAAGAAGCGATAGAAGCAAGTAAACAATTAAAAACTGTACTAGACAAAGGCAAATTTCGACTGCAAAAATGGTGCTCAAATAGCCCTGAATTCCTAAAATCGTTAGATGAAGCAGACAGATCTACAAGGGCACATGTTGATGTGAGACTAGATGGAACAGTTAAAGCTCTAGGAGTATCATGGAATTTAGGTACAGACGAATTCAAATACAATGTTAATTTAGATCCACAACCGATCGATATAACCAAAAGAGATGTCCTATCAGACTTACAAAAATTGTATGACCCACTAGGATGGATTGCTCCAGCAATCATACTGGCAAAGATTTTTGTACAGAAATTGTGGTTACAAGGTATTGGATGGGATGACATTGTCGATGACGACTTACAAGTTGAGTGGAAATCCATACAAGATGATTTGAAAAGGGTCAAAGACATAACAGTTCCACGATGGCTAAACACCTTGAACAGTTCAAAGGAAACCATATCATTGCACGGATATAGCGATGCTTCAATGCGTGCCATCGCTGCAGTAGTATACTGCAGAGTGGTACAATCAGATGGAACTATAGATGTCAATATTGTTGCGGCAAGGACAAAGGTAGCACCTGTAAGAACGATTTCCTTGCCACGCCTTGAATTGTGTGCTGCTGTTCTCCTTTCCAAACTTCTACGCCACACAGCTCAAGCAATGAGAATACCCTTTGATAGAGTATTTGCTTACACTGACTCATCAGTAGTATTATCGTGGCTATTCGGTGAACCCAGCCGCTGGAAGCAATTTGTTGCGAATAGAGTAGTTGAGATCTCAGATAACGTATCCAGCAGTCAATGGCATCACATCGAAACAAATTTGAATCCAGCCGATGTTGCATCACGAGGTGCTAAATTATCAGATCTGAAACAAAATAATCTATGGTGGCTTGGACCACAATGGTTACAAGAAGAGCAAATACAATTTTCAAGGTTAAATATAATGCCTACTGATAAAGAAAAGAGAAAAACCAAATTGACAGTTATGAACATAGCAGAAGATTAAACAGATAATAAAGGCGTATTAAATTTTGAAAACTATGAAAACATGGAAGAATTAACAAAAATTATAATATACATGAAAAGATTTCTCAATTACAAAAGGTCATGTGAAAACACTAAAGCAATTACTACAAAAGAAATTGATGAAGTGTTAAAACTGTGCGTAAGAAAGGCACAGAAAGAGGATTTTAAGGAAGAAATAGAAGACATAAGGAAATTCAAAGAAGTTAAGAGACGCAGTTATCTAAAATCTTTAAATCCTTACCTTGACGAAGAACAGATCCTCAGGGTGGGCGGCAGGTTACGACATGCAAACCTAGAAAGAGGTACAGAACATCCCATGATACTAAGTAATAAAAATGCACTTACCTCAATAATTGTCTCAGATGCACACTAGAAAACTCTGCACGGCGGTCTCCGGCTCATGCTGTGCTATCTTCGGCCAAGATTTGTAATACTTTGATTAATTGTGTTTAACAGTTACGTGTGAGCTAGTATCTGAGTAAAAACTTAAGGTATAATTGTAAAATGATTTGTAAACTTTGTTTCCCTTATGGAAAATTTCTTATATTGTAGTTCTTAATCTGCTGTACTCTGGCATTTGTGTAGGGTTATCAAAAATGTTAAATATTTACTTCAATTTATGATTTGATTTGAGATAGTTTACAAATTTGTGTGATAAAGGCAAAGGCCTTTTGGTGGGCGGTGTATGTTTAGTTAAAATTGAATGTATAAAGATCATAACACATCATTGTAAACCAGTAGTCCGCAATACAAAGCCATAGGAACATCACGTGCGTTTCAATTTACTCTGCCATACGATTATCAACCCTAAAACTAGCTATCGAAGGAACAGTGATTTCTTCCAACTTAACAAGTCACGTATATTTATTACCTTGGATATATCACTATTACAATAATAATAAAATAAAGCAAACGTTTAAAATGCGTCGTAGAATTTCTAAAACGGGACATAGGTTTTAGTAAGGTTTCCTGAATAGCAAGCATAGCATATTTAATCAATAAGATTTGGCTTTCTGCAACGAATACTCTTACAGTTCCATTGAAGGAGATTGAGAACCATTGTTAAAATTATTTTTTGAGATAATCTCGAGTAATTGTTCTACAAGAAGGGCAACGTCGTGCGGCAGAGCATCTGACAATTTCGTTAGTATATTTATTAACGAACAGAGCAAAAGTTGGACAAGATTGTCATTGCGAGTGGCCAGAGGGGTAGTCTCTGTGGGAGGTTTAATGCAGCACCCATTGGGTTGAGTGGAAGGAGGCGAATTAGTCATTTCATTGTGTTCATGAACATCAAACGATTTCCCAGGAACAAACCTTGGGCGTATAGGGAGGGAAATAGTTTTTTTTATAGTATACAGAAGGAGGAGACAAGAGAAGGGGCAGGAGGAGAAAGGAGAGAAGAACATTTAGGAGTTTGGGGCCTAGCCGCAGCCTCGGAATAGAGGGGTCTACGAGACTGAGGGAGTCTAGAAGAGGCTGCGGCATAACTTATATTTTCCTCGGACATAATAATTTTTATACTTTTTTGCCTGTTATGCTCAGGACATCTTCTGTCGGTAGCGGGGTGGTTACCGCCAGAACATAAAAGCAAGAAATATCTGTATCAGTGACAGTACAAGAATCACCGGCATGGGTTTGTGCACACTTATAACATCGGGGTTTTGACCGGCATTGCTCGGCAATGTGGCCGAATCGACAGCAATTCCTGCACTGTATTGTTGGATACTGGTAAAGAGAAACAGGAAGCGATGCATTAAACCAAAACAGCACACGGCCCACCTGATGGAAACCGATGGTTACCGTGGCCTGCCGTTACAGTCGCGCTGCCAACCCTGTAAATAGAGTCTCTGTGCCGTCAGTTTAGAAGACAAAGCAGGACAAGCCTTTAGTCTTCCCAATGACAGCACAAATTCTCCAGTGAGCTCTGGCTACCCTACTCACCGCTGGGAACACAACACGAAGTTATTATAGCCGCGGTATTCTGTAGGGCGGAGGTACTTCCCCAATCGGACTGCTCAATTGGGCGGATATACCGCCGTGTCCTACCTCCTAGAATTGTGATCTTTAAGCAAAACAAGATTTAAAAAACAATTTGCTGCATCTGCCGAATCGAACTCCACGGACACCCTATTACGGCCAATGTTTTTAATCTCTCCCGCTTTAATGTTTTCGACCTTGTTTTTAAACAGGAACTGAGCAAACCTCAAAGATTTGAATGGTAAGCCGCTTGTTGGGTCCTGCTCCAATCTCGAGACATATACGTTATAAGGACCTTTGTCAGTACTTGAGTACTCGAGTTCAGAGTCAGAATCGTAACCCGGCTTTGAGTAGATGGACTGAATAGATTCCGCTGGCGAACGGGTCTTTTTATGATCAGCATCCGTCGAATCCGGTGCGGCAGAACGTTTTACCGTTTTTTTTTGTAAATCCGGAGGTTTAACCCCGCCCCCATCAGGGGGTACATCCGCGCTCATTTCAATGGTACGCCGATATAAACGAAAAGTACTAACCTTATAAATACTATTCCACCACCAAAACAACACAAGCAGTTATTTTCCGAGTGTAAATAAGGACATTAGTGAAGAAAAGCCAAATATCGATGTCGGACCGAATCCGATTATTATTTTTTATTTTTTTATACCACTTAGTTGGCAGACAAGCACACGGTCCACCTGATGGGAAGCGGTTACCGTGGCCTATGGACGTATGCAACACCAGGGGTGTCACACTCGCGCTGCCGACCATGAAGAAACCTGATGCCCCTCTTGAAGAACCCCATATTGTAGGCGCTTGGGAAAACCGCAGCAGGGAGGTCATTCCACAGCTTGAGTGTGCGTGGGATGAAGTTTCTTTCATACCGCACAGTGCGCACCGTCTCAGGTCGCAATGTGTGAGGATGAATGATGAGAGGTGTGATGATAGAATGTAGCTACGGGTATCATGTCAAACAATTCATCTGAGCACAAACCATTGTATAGGCGGTAGAACACACACAGTGAGGCAAAATCCCTCCTAAGGCTAAGAGGTTCCACACTACCTGTGAGTATGGGATTGTCAACCAGCCTCAATGCCCGTCTTTGCACTGAGTCGAAGGGGTCAAGCTGGTATGCAGGTGCTCCAGCAAAAAGGTGACAGCAGTACTCCATGTGAGGCCGGACCTGTGCTTTATAAAGAAGGAGTTGCTGCCCCGCAGTGAAGTACTGCTTCGCCCTGTTGAGCACTCCGAGCTTTCTTGATGCCAACTTAACCTTGTCCCGCAAATGACTTCGGTATTGGACGTCGCTGGAGATATCGACACCAAGGATTCCTATACTCGAGGAGATGGTAAGCGGTGTGCCCAGGAATTGCGGCGCCACAATGAATGGGGTTTTCTTAGCGGTGAATACACATACTTGTGTCTTAGTGGGGTTGAATTGGACTAGGTTTAGTCGTCCCCAATCGGATACTCCAGAGAGAGTAGTCTCAATTTCAGACACAAGTTGTTCGCGACTCTTCTCCACCTCGGACTGAGGGATATTTGCACGGTCCGTGTAACACGTGTCTCCGGTACTGTCGTCCGCATAACAATGAATGGAGTCATCAGACAGCATGTCATTGATATGCAGCAGAAACAGCGTCGGAGACAACACGGAGCCTTGTGGGACACCAGCGTTTATGTTCATGCGGTCCGAGCAGCTGCCGTCGACGACAGCTTGGATGCTTCTGTTGGACAAAAAGCTGGAGATCCATTCGCACAGTCCCTCGGGGAGTCCATAATATGGCAACTTCGCAAGAAGACCTTTGTGCCAGACCCGATCGAAGGCCTTCGCTATATCGAGGCTGACCGCTAGTGCCTCACCCCGACTCTCGATGGCCTGCGCCCACCGGTTTTTGAGATACACAAGAAGGTCACCGGTAGAGCGACGGTGGCGAAAGCCGTACTGTCGATCGCTCAGTAGATCGTTTCCCTCAATGTATCTCAGGAGCTGTGTATTAATAACACGCTCCATTACCTTCGAGAGTAGGGAGGTGATAGCGATAGGCCTGTAATTGGTCGGATCGGTCCTGTCACCTTTCTTAGGTACAGGGTGCACGAATGCGGTCTTCCACGAGGTTGGGACCCGCCTTGCGGAGTATGAGAGTGCGAAAAGACGTGTAAGTACAGGGCACAGCTCGGGGGCACAGTGTTTAAGCACCATATACCGTCTGGCCCACTCGGCTTCCGAACATCTAGGGACTTAAGCTCACGCCGGACCACCCGTTGCGTGATTTTAACTTCAGTCATGGAAGCACCACAGCTGGGAATTATCGGTGGTTCGGCGTTCCCGTTGTTCATAGTCGAGTTTGACGCAAAGAGATTACCCAACAGATCGGCTTTCTCCTTAGCGCCATGAGCCAGACTACCATCGGATTTTTGCAGCGGTGGAAGGCTAGACTGGCAGAAGTTTCCCTCGGCAGCTTTAGCGAGCGACCAAAATGCACGACTGCCAGATGGGTAGCGCGCAAGCCGCTCGCCAATTCTGCCGATGAACTCAAACTTAGCCCTGGCCGTAGCTTTTTTACTAGACCTCGAGGCGGCATTCAACTTTCGCTTCACCTCAGCGGTATTATACACACGAATTTCCAACGCACATTTGACATTGCCAGAAGTTGTCGACATAATAAAATCGACATTGGTTGCCATATCCGAAAAATAGAATAGAATCAACGAAATAAGACGTTGCTTAAATGTCTTGTAACCAACCCAAAATTGTGCATAATAAAACGTTTTATTTTAATTTCTTGAGTTTGTTGTTTGGTTTCTTGTAATCATGTAATAATAAAATCTTTGTTGTTAATGGAGGTTAGGTATTTTTATGTGAAATTTATAATTATTACATACTCAATTATTCTTTACTATCCCATTATAGCTGTGTAGTGCACATAGCTGAACGAATTTATTTTAGAAATGAATTGTGAATTGAGGTTAAACGTTAATCATTAGTCATTAAATCAGTACAGATTTGCATGGTTTAAAGTTCTGGATATTATACATTTAAGTACTGAAGCTCCAAACAACATAAACGGTGTTACTGAACTGACGCGAATGTTAATTTGGAGATGGAGAAGCTGTCTATGTGTAGAATATGTCTAGCGGACGCCTCTCGACTGCGGTCGATTGCCGACACTCATTTACAGGAGATGTACGAGTCTCTGACTCTGATGCTGGTGAGTAATACTACGTCAGGCACGTTTAATAAAAGAGCCTCTTATAATAAACAACTTAACCTATTTTATGCTTTTTTAATACGAAGAGACCGGCATATATGTTGACTCCCAAGTCACGAGAGATACGGGGCGGTGGCGCCCACGGGAGGCTTGATATATAATCGATAATTGGTGCATTGGAGCTTCTCTCTGCAAGGATCTGGTTCAGTCTCGTCTTGGGCGTTGTCTTTTCTGATCTAAATGTAAAGGAAAAGTTAGCAGACTGCTGCATAGACACCTAGTGTGTCTATGCAGCAGTCGCAGCAGTGTCTGTTGAAACTGGTACTAAAGTAATAAAATTATGTTTAACAGTTGGTTACAGAGGACAGAAGACCATCCGTGGCCTGCGACCTCTGTTGCTCAAGGCTTGAGACTTGCTACGAGCTGAGGAGGACATCTCTCCGCAGCGAGGAGCTGCTCATGCAGTTGCTGAACCACGAAGTGGTGAGTAGTCTTGAAGTTAAGTATGAAATTTTGTGGTAATGTTTGGATGTTTTTATTCAATCACACTCTAACGGCTGGATAGATCTAACTGTTATTTGGCACAGTGATAGTTTACTGTCTGGAATAACATATTATTATTTAAATTATAGACGAGCAGCAATTTGCTGCTATGTGCACTTCCGGGTGTTGGAGTATAGTTCAGTCAAGTACATATCACTTTTATTGTTTGTTGTTCACTGCAAGCTATTTATCCAAGTGACACTTGGAGGTAGTTAGAATAGTTGCTGACACCACTTCCTCAGGTCATTTGTGCCACAGTTGCACAACACAGTTGTTAAGAGAGTGATAAGCTGTCAAGGAATGTGCGTGTGAGATTGAGGCCACAGGATGAGTAAGTTAACTAATAAATATTAAGTAACTTATATTTATTGTTTAAAATATAAGCTACTTTTTTTGCCAGGAAATGGTTCCCATAGTGGGAACATGATTAAAAACTGAAGTTGCAGATGTCAGCTAGTGGTGCCTAAAACAATGTCTCTATACAAAAAACATATTATAATAATATATAATAAAACAAAAATCTCTTCATGGAAAATAGCCCACTTCAAATATAACAAGAACATATAGACAAAGAGGCTTCAAACACATGGTTATATACAGGAAATTTATATAAAGAAACAGAAGGATTTATGGTCGCAATTCAAGATCAAATAATAAAAACTAAAAATTACGAGAGATATATAATTAAGGGTCCAACAGTAATATCAGACAGATGTAGATTATGTAATACCAACCAAGAGACTATAGATCACATAACTGGAGGTTGCCCATTTCTCGCAAATCAACAGTACTCCGATCGACATAATAACGTAGCCAAACAAATACATTCACTGTTAGCTCAAAAATATACGTTAGTTGATAAAGTAGACCGTATTACAAATATAAACCAAAGGATGTCTTGAATAATGAAACCACAAAACTCTACTGGGACCAAGCGATCATAACAGATAAAACAATTACAAACAATAGACCAGATAAAGCACAAACGCTAAAAGCTGAAAAAACCACATATTTAATAAATATTTCAATTCCTAACTCTGAAAACATAAAGAAAAAATACAAAAATACATACCACTTGCTGATGAAATACGGCAAATGTGGCATCAACACACATTTAAAATCATACCTATCATTCTCTCATCCACAGGTCTCATTCCAAAATCATTACACACATCACTCACAGAATTAGGCCTACAGAAAAAAGTATACACATACAAAACAAACACAAAACAACAAACATACAAGACAAAAGGGTACTGAAGACACATATTTTTTTGCTCCCAGTTATTAAGTATTATTTATTTTAATTTGATTTCAATACTATTTACAAGTTTTATGTCTACATTACAAGGCTAAAGTGACTACCTGCCGGTTATACTTTTTTGCTCTTCATTGTATACACTTAACTTCTTATACTTCACACTTTTCAATCCTTCACTATGGACAAGACTGTGGCGGATATGAAAGTTGACTTCCACAAGAGAATGGCAGCGTTTGAGGAGGCATTGCAGAAGACAGCCAGCACAAATACACCAGCGACGGTGTCAACACTGGCTACTGAGTTTGCAACTTATTGAGCTGACATCACAAAAACTTTAAGTTTGATGCAGCAACAAATTGAGGCCCTAACCCAGACCGTGGACAACATGGAAAAACAAAGGCTATGCAAGATACTGCTGTTCCATGTTATCAATGCGCAAGCTGAGGAAGACACCGCTCATGTTGTTGTTGTCAAGCAGCAGTTGGGCATCTCGGACTTCAGCACGGAGGCTATACATCGGTGCCACAGAATGGGTCGTCTGCGCTAACTCTAACAAGAAGCCAAGACCCATCATTGTTAAGCTGCAGGCTGTGGATATCCGCGACAAGGTATGGTTCAGTAAGACAAATTTGAAGGATTCTGGCGTTACAATGTCTGAATTCCTTACGAAGACACGGCATGACCTCTTCATGACAGCGCGCGATAAACTAGGCGTCACCAAATGTTGGACCAGGGAAGGCAATATTTACGTGCTGCTTGCGAATGGGCCGCAACGAGTGGCTTCACTGAGCCACCTTGAGCGGATTTGTGTGGAGTCTGGGGGGCCTGCTGTTGTGGCTAAGGCTGCGAGTACAGCGACAGGGCCTGCAGTGCCAAAATCCCCACGAGTTGCGGTTACGAGGAAGTAATTCGTCGGTACCTATTCATAGTACGCTGGGTCCAGGTAGATGTTGAATGTATTTGTTTTGTTTTTAAGTTATTATCCACAATTTTTTAGTATGTTTATTTATTTTATTTTTTTCTCTCTTGTTTACTTCACTACCTACCAAATTTTACTTTTGTTTTACACTTTAGTTTATATGTAAACACAAATTAAAAAATAACAGCACCGTCAACATTCAACATCGGTGTCTGCAAAGAGTATATAAGAGTAAGAGGGCGCAATTCAAACAAAAAAATCGAGCTCGGCTCGGCTATTTTTTTTTTCCATGTCAAGACGCCGGCGAAGCTATACACCTTTTTAGCCGTCTCTAGCTAAATAGGCTTAAAGAGCTGCATAGTTCCTTAATAATCGATTAATCCCGATTTCAACAATTAGTTTCATACAATTGGAATCGATTGTTCGCTGGAAATATTTAGGAAACTGAAATAAAATTTCTGAACGAAAATATTTAGGAAAGCGAAATAAAATGCGTGAACGAATATTCATAATTTCTTTATTAGGCCTACACCTATATAATATATATGCTATTCACGTTATTACATATTCTAAGAATAATCATAGTTACAAGGCACTTTTAGTTTCTTTAACGTGAAAAATGTAATTTATTTGCTGTAAAAATACAATTATATGCTCTATTCACAACAGCTGATGATTTAATAATGTGTAATAACCGGTTCTTTGAGAACAAAATAGAGTCAATATCTCAAAAACTAAATAAGAGTCAATGTATCAATGTATCGCCATAAACAGTCTATTTCTCACAAAACAGAATAAACTAGCAGTATTCAACGCTACAGAGAAGTAGTCACTCAATTCAACGTAAGCAGTAGATATTTAAAACAGAAATCATCAATTTTAACAATATTTTCACCAACACGAAAACAGTAGAGAATCGGTAAAAATTCATAAATTGACAAGTAATTCAAAACAAATATACAAATATGGCGTTTAGGAGCTAAATGACAGCGTTACAAACTCGCCAATCGCCACTCGGCGTCCAGAAAAATGAACCAATCAGCAGAAATGTCAAATACGTCAATTAACCAATCAGAGGAAAGGAAGTTTGCCTATTGAAAGAAATCGATTTTTTTCTTTAGGCAAGTATACTTTTTCTGTAACCAATCAGAGAAAACTATTACTTTCCTCTGATCGGTTACAGAAAAAAGCTGATTGGTTGTAATTTCAGGACGCCAAGTTCTGAGTCCAAGTAGGGAAGTGTCCCATGCCTGGGTGTCTGTGACATTTGTCAATGACAGGTGTGACGGATGTCATTGTCATTGATGTTGAGTGTGGACGATTGTCTTTGGCTGCGTTCCATTTCCTCCTTTACTTATATTATTTTAACTTCCAAATCGTGCTTTCCTTTTACTTATCGCTATTAAAATCTACCTCCAAAGACAGTTTAAATGCCTGGACCCATAGATTTTTTTTTCTCTTTATTCTGGTTCTTTGTTTTCGTTTTACTTTTGCATTACTTCGTTTTTTTTTTTATTTATGTTTTCGCTTTATCCACAAACCGGCAGATGGAACTTAAACGTTTAATTTTTGCACTAACAAATTAGACTACTGTTCCTTTTATATAATTGCCATTTTTCCAAAATTATAATATAATTAAAAAGTTTCATTTAAATCTATTTATATTGTTTTATTGTACATATATATATACTTATATCTATATATTATATTTCATATAAACCATCATAGATATCATACACTTTTAAGTTTACATAAAAGTAATATTTTTGGGGTTTGGGAATGTCTTTTGCAGACTATAGCAGTGACTCTGTTAGTGGTAATGCTAGCCACCAGAGGAAGCCTTCACTAGCTGAATCTCTCTCATCTCAATTCTCCGATGTTCCCAATAACTTTAACGTTGTTCATATAAATGCACAAAGCATTCCGGCTCATTTCCCTGATATGCTGGCAAGCTTTGACTGTACGCATATACATGCAATTCTTGTTTCGGAATCATGGCTAAAGCCATGTTTACCCACTTTACAATACACCTTACCAGGATTCAACCACATCAGAAACGATCGTGTGGAGCGGCGGGCGGGTAGTGTAGCAATCTATCTGCGTGCGCACATGCTTACACAATTCTGAGCATGTCGCCACAGCCACTGCACGCTGGTGAGCATATCTTTCTGGAGGTTGAACTTCTGCACTCTAAACTTCTACCTACTTGGCGTTTTCTATTGTCCTTCTTCCAATATAAACTACTTTTCTTCATTTGAACTTCTCCTTGATACATTTGTACCGACGTATGGTCAAAGTATAATCATGGGCGACTTTAACACTTGCCTTATCAAGAACGACTCTCGTTCATCAATTCTTCAATCTATTATCCAATCTTGCAATCTGTCAATTCTTCCTACCGATACAGCTCATCATGCTCCTCACCTTGCTCCTTCTCTGCTCGACCTGATCATCGTTTCCTCTCTGCAGTGTGTAGCAAAGCATGGTAAGTATACTGCTGATCAGTTGTCCTACCATAACTTACTATTTTAATCTTATCACCTTCGTCCACCTAAACTTAAATCTAAATTTCTTCTACAACGCGACTTTGGTGGTATGAACCTGGAAAACTTGCGCAGGGATGCCGATGTCTTGGACTGGAGTCCACTTTATAACTCTAGATGTGTTGATGAGCAAGTTGGAATTTTTACTACAAATATTATTAAGTGAAACATCTTCCAGCGCCTTGGCTAACAAGTGAAATCAAAATACTTATAAATAAAAAAGCGACAGCCAAGTCGAAATATAAAAGGCGTCCTTCCGAAGTGAAGGTTGACGGAGGTAGGACACGGCGGTATTTCCGCCCGATTGAGCAGTCCGACTGGGGTAGTACCTCCGCCCTACAGAATACCGCGGCTATGATAACTTCGTGTTGTGTTCCCAGCGGTGAGTAGGGTAGCCGGAGCTCACTGGAGAATTTGTGCTGTCAGTGGGAAGACTTAAGGCTTGTCCTGCTTTGTCTTCTACTGACGGCACAGAAACTCTGTACTTACAGGGTTGGCAGCGCGACTGTGACACCTCCGGTGTTACAGACGTCCATAGGTCACGGTAACCACTTTCCATCAGGTGGGCCGTGTGCTTGTCTGCTAAGTGGTATTAAAAAAAAAAGTGAACCGGGAAAACTATGTTGCTATTAGAAATCACTGCAATCGGGTTTGTAGGAATACGCAACGCCGTTATATTCATAACTCAGTAGAAAACGAGGATCCAGCAAAAGTCTAGAAATTTCTAAGGACATTGGGAGTTGGCAAATCTCGTCAAGACTCGATCCCTAACAACGTAAACTTTGATTCACTTAATGAACGTTTCTCCTCTTCGTCAAAATTTTGATAAAATGGCAAAACAAAATACATTACAGCGTCTTTCATCTGTCTCAACTCCCAACTGCTCTCCTTACTTATTTAGTCAATTCTCGGCTTGTGATGTTAGGAGGAGCATAATGTCAATCACGTCTAATGCTGTGGGTACGGACTGTATCAGCCGTAATATGATCCACCCTATCATTGATGAAATCCTTCCTGTCATCTGTCATATCCTGAATTTCTCAATAACTAACAACGTGTTTCCAAAAACGTGGAAAGAGGCTCAGATAATTCCTATTCCTAAAAAGAAAAATCCTTCCTCTTTTTCCGATTATCGCCCTATTTCTATCTTACCCTTACTTTCTAAAGTCCTTGAACGTCTCATTAACACTCAACTTTCTAATTTCCTCTCAAAAAACGCACTACTGAATCCTCTACAGTCTGGATTTCGTCCTGGTCACAGTACTACTACTACTTTGGTTCATATTACGGAAGATATCAGATCAGGTATGGAAAGCGGTGAGCTGACAGTACTAACTTTGTTGGACTTCAGTAACGCATTTAATACCGTAGATTTCGACGTGTTACTTGGCATATTGAGCACTCTTAACATATCTCCAACGGTGATTGACTGGTTTCGTCACCTGTTTGGTCGCCGGCAGCGTGTATGTGTCAAAGAATCCATCTCCTCTTGGTGTACAACAACCGCTGGTGTACCACAGGGCGGCGTTTTATCTCCCCTACTTTTTGCAGTTTTTATAAACTCTATCACCGACGAACTATCTTCTTCCTACCACCTGTATGCTGATGATCTGCAGATATACTCTCGGGCTTTAAAATTTTCTACCTACTGCCACTAAGACTGCGCTTGTACAATCTCTCATTTTTCCTATTTCTGACTATGCTGATACCAGCTATCTAGATCTCACTGAAGACCAACTTAACAAGCTTGAGAGACTCCAAAAGCTTTGTATACGATTTATATTTGGATTACGTAAATATGATCATGTTTCAGAATTTTAAAAAAAGCTCAAGTGGTTACCTGTACGCCTTCGCCGGAATGCGCATATTCTCTCCTTACTATACAACATTTTATTTAACCAACTAACTCCTTCGTACCTGAAACAGCGATTTCAGTTCTTGCACGACACTCACTCAAAGGTTTTGAGATCATCGGAGAATCTAAGGTTGAAAATACCGAGCCATTCCACCAACATTGCTGACAAATCCTTTTCGGTTCAGGCGGCTCGGTTGTGGAATGCTTTGCCAGTGACTGTAAGGCGAGCTCAGTCCTTGCCTGTGTTCAAAAGACTCGTCAAGGAATACTACCTGTCTCTATGAAAGAGTGGAATAATAAGGTAGTATGAAGTATAATTATGTTTGTGTTAATGTATTGTGATTTTTTCCAAGATATATATATAGTGTGTATGCTTATATATGTATAATTATATTTACCTATGGCTATTGTGTTTTCTTTTTCATTATTATTATTTTATTTTCTTTATATATTATCTATGTTCACCTAACTGCCCTAAAATATTCTTCTCCTATTTTCTTATCTCATCCTATAGTTGCCTGTAAGAAATCTGTACGTGCCACGGAACTTGTATCACATATTCTGGTGTAATATGTAATTGGTGTACAATAAAGACGTCATTATTATTATTATTATTATTATATTTCATTACAGAGATCAGTTGTTATAAATACATGTTCCATAGTTAGGCGATTCCTCACATCCACTACACAAACACCTACCACAATTCAAAATGAACCGACTCACTTGGCTTAAGGCTGTGATAGGTTCACACATACCAGCCGAAAAAGCTGAGAAGTTTAAAATAATAATAGTAGTAAATACTTTTCATATTCATTCATGATTGTGCTTGTAGAGTGTTCGACAAGTAAGTCAAAGCTTGCAAGTTGAATTGCCATGTTTGTTTTTGATGTTAAATTGAAACTCAATTTTGAACAGACATACATACATATGGACAATGGAGCTTGCCCTATCCTTATATTTGCGTGGATTTCTAAAATCCTCTATTCACAACATATGGTTTCAGGAATAGTGAGTAGTCAACTCCATTGGCTTCTATTTCCTGCTTGATTGTTGGTATATCCAAAGGTGTTCTTATAAACTACTGGCTACTGGGGGAGGCCTTTGTGTCGCAGGGGCAGATTGAGTGAGAGGACAGCTGTGCAACACCTCCTATCTCAACAATTTTATTTACTAGTATGTAGTACTCTTATTCAATCAATAAAAGACTAGAATTTGAATTTGAGTAAGGCACTCAAATTCAGGCACTCTTGTAGGAGAGTAGGGTTGCTGGTGCTGTGTCGTCAGCACACGTTGCGACAGTTAGTCCTGGGGTTTGTGGCAACTCATACATCAAGTCCAAGTTCCAATTTTGAACAGATTGTTACTAAAAACATTGCTCTGCTGTTAGTGAAAGTGTGTGCTAATGTGGTGTTGTCTTCACAGCAAGTCAAGCTAGAAGTTATGTCTAATGTACGCCTGAGCATGGAGGAAGTGATGCAGAAGGCTGCAGTTGGATCAGACAGTGTTGACGTGAAACAAGAACATGCTGAAGGTAATAAGGCCGCCATTTGATACACAAATATACAAATATAGATTTCTACATTCATGTGGTTTCTTATTCAGGTGCTCCTGTATCTAAAAAACCTCGACCAACTACGCAAATGAACTATGAAGATACGCCAGCTAACAACCTAACGAGAAGTGACCAAGCAAAGGACAACATTGAAGAACCAAAAGACGAAAATAATAGCGTTGTAGAACAGAAACCAGTTAAGAATAATACGATAGTGGAAACACGCGACGAAAGAGATATCAAATTAAGTAACAATAAACAAAATGTTAGCACAGCCGATCATAGTGACGCTCACAAAGGAATGTCTAAAAACAAAATCAGTGCAGACCAAAGTGTTAATAGGAGCTCAAGCAACAAACTTAAACATTTGATATGTGACAGTTGTCAGAAATGTTTTAGATGTAAATATGCATTAATAATACATATGCGTACACACACTGGAGAGAAGCCTTATCAGTGCAATGTATGTAAGAAATGTTTCAATGTAAAGAGTAATTTAGATACGCACACTCGCACACACACTGGCATGAAGCCTTATGAGTGTAAGGTGTGTAAGAAATGTTTCAATGTAAAGAGTAATTTAGATAAGCACACTTGCACACACACTGGCGAGAAGCCTTATGAGTGTAAGGTGTGTAAGAAATGTTTCAATCAAAAAGGTCATTTAGATACGCACACTCGCACACACATTGGCGAGAAGCCTTATGAGTGTAAGGTGTGTAAGAAATGTTTCAGAGTAAAGGATAGTTTAGATACGCACGCTCGCACACACACCGGCGAGAAGCCTTATGAGTGTAATGTGTGTAAGAAATGTTTCAGGGTAAGGGGTAGCTTTGATACGCATACTCGCACACACACTGGCGAGAAGCCTTATGAGTGTAAGGTGTGTAAGAAATATTTCAATCAAAAAAGTAATTTAGTTAAGCACACTCGTACACACACTGGCGAGAAGCCTTATGAGTGTAAGGTGTGTAAGAAATATTTCAAACAAAAAGGTCATTTAGATACGCACACTCGCACACACACTGGCGAGAAGCCTTATGAGTGTAAGGTGTGTAAGAAATGTTTCAATCGGAATGACATTTTAAATATTCATATGCGCACACACACTGGCGAGAAGCCTTATGAGTGTAAGGTGTGTAAGAAATGTTTCAATGTAAAGAGTTATTTAGATAAGCACACTCGCACACACACTGGAGAGAAGCCTTATCAGTGCAATGTATGTAAGAAATGTTTCAATGTAAAGAGTAATTTAGATACGCACACTCGCACACACACTGACGTGAAGCCTTATCAGTGTAAGGTCTGTAAGAAATATTTCAGCGAAAGAGGTAGTTTAAATAGACATACTCGTACACACACTGGCGAGAAGCCTTATCAGTGTAATATTTGTAAGAAATATTTCAGATTTAAGTGTAATTTAGATCAGCACACTCGCACACACACTGGCGAGAAGCCTTATCAGTGTAATGTATGTAAGAAATGTTTTAGTACTAAAGGTTATTTATATATGCACACTCGCACACACACTGGCGAGAAGCCTTATGAGTGTAAGGTGTGTAAGAAATGTTTCAATCGGAATGTCATTTTAAATATTCATATGCGCACACACACTGGCGAGAAGCCTTATCAGTGTAATATTTGTAAGAAATATTTCAGATTTAAGTGTAATTTAGATCAGCACACTCGCATACACACTGGCGAGAAGCCTTATCAGTGTAATGTATGTAAGAAATGTTTTAGTACTAAATGTTATTTATATATGCACACTCGCACACACACTGGCGAGAAGCCTTATGAGTGTAAGGTGTGTTAGAAATGTTTCAGAGTAAAGGATAGTTTAGATAAGCACACTCGCACACACACTGGCGTGAAGCCTTATGAGTGTAAGGTGTGTAAGAAATGTTTCAATCAAAAAGGTCATTTAGATACGCACACTCGCACACACACTGGCGAGAAGCCTTATGAGTGTAAGGTGTGTAAGAAATATTTCAATCAAAAAGGTCATTTAGATACGCACACTCGCACACACACTGGCGAGAAGCCTTATGAGTGTGAGGTGTGTAAGAAATGTTTCAATCGGAATGACATTTTAAATATTCATATGCGCACACACACTGGCGAGAAGCCTTATGAGTGGAAAGTATGTAAGAAATGTTTCAATCGCAAAGGGAGTTTAGTTGAGCACACAAGTACACACACTGGCGAGAAGCCTTATCAGTGTAATATTTGTAAGAAATATTACAATACTAAGAGTTATTTAAATCAGCATACTCGTACACACACTGGCGAGAAACCTTATGAGTGTAATGTCAAGTCAGTCAGTTAGTGTGTTAGATATGTTTTAGTGATAAGAGCAAGTTAGTAAGACATATTCGTTTAAACACTCACTGAAAACTACAGTCGCTTACTTGTTAGGGAACCCTGCGAGTACTTTAGGTGTGCTAGACTTAAGTGTGGCGTGAAATATGTGTGAAATAACATTAATTCTAATATCCGTTCTGCGCCAATATAACATTACTGTCGTTGTGGTAGAGCGTGCGACTGCTAAGTCAAAGGTCGCGGATTCGATTCCCTCTCAGTGCAAACATTTGAATATTGTTGAGTCACCGGATGTTGCTATGCATGTAAATAAGTGCGTGTGCTTTTATGGTTGTATAATTATACTAGCATTCCACCCGCGGTGCCGCCCGTGCAGATAAGCACACAGCCTACCTGATGGGGAGTGGTTACCGTGGCCTAAGGACGTATTCAACACCAGGAGTGTTACACTCGCGCTGCCGACCCTGAAAAAACCTTCCAATGCCCCTCTTGAAGAACCCCATATTGTAGGTGCTTGGGGAAAACCGCAGCGTGGGATTAAGTTTCTTTCATACCGCACAGTGGTCTCATTGTGTGAGGATGAACTCCCTGCCTACGGCGAGCAGTGCGATGATAGAATGTATCTATGAGCATTATATCAAACAATTCTACTGAGCGCAGACCATCGTATAGGCAGTAGAACACACAGCGAGGCGAAATCCCTCCTAAGACTGAGAGGTTCCACATCACCTGTGAGTATAGGATTGTTAAGCAGCCTCAACGCCCGTCTTTGCACCGAATCGAAGGGGTCAAGCTGGTTTGCAGGCGCTCCAACAAAAAGGTAACAGCAGTATTCCATGTGGGGCCGGACCTGTGCTTTATAGAGAAGAACCGATTGAGTTCAAACAAACGTAAGATTTGAAGTCTGAACAAGCAAATACAATCGCATCGAAATTCATTCAGTAGCTCTTATTCCATCGCGGACAAACAGACAAGAATTACAAAACACTAAATTTTATTGTGTTCAGTATCGTTAACGATACAAAATAAATAAAAATTAAGTTATTGCCAAATAGTATGTAACAATGTTAACAATATTATACTGTGACCCCACACTAGGCTAAACCTGTCCTTTTGGGTTCTCTTACGTATAGACAATACCACTTTACAGTAATATTACCTATATAATAGTATAGGTAGTCCAACAAGTTGTAGGGCAGTGTCTATCGACCAACCCAGCAGTTCGTGAATTGGTCGGGATGTTTCTTTGTTCAGTACATGCATTACAGTACATGCAGTACCTACTGTACGCATGCATTCATTAGAATATATCTAAGTACGCTAATCCGTATTCCAGATCCCATATCACCCATATTTTAGAATGCATCTAAACAGACCTATAAATTAACAATGGAAATAATTATACAATATTGATACATACAAATGTTTGCACAGAGCGGGAATTATGCCCGCGATCTTTAAATCAGCTGTTGACCTCTCTACCGCCATGCCACAGAGGTTTATAACTAAAATAAAAGCGCATAAACGCTTTACGGTGGCTTCAGCAATAGCTTAAAGCAAATTAGAACAAAGTGCTTTTAGGTATATAGTACAGCTAAGTGTACACGTGTCCAAACTTATCTTACATTAGAACTACGTAGGTTTTGTGAAGTTCGTATGTGCTCTGTCCCAATAGCGTGCAATATAATATATATATGCGTGGCTTTGGGGTGCTGCTGGGGCTCCCCCGATACTGCAGTGCATCTGAAATGTTTGCAGCGAGAAGCACAGATGATTTTTTTGCGCTCATGCTCAAAAGAAGGGCCTCGTTGGTGCACAGGCTGTGGGCGAGCTCTAGCGGCATGTTGAAGGTTTTCGCAGGCAGGAGGGAAGGAGCTGCGATTGGTAGGCTCTCCAAGTTACACGTTGAACGTGGGACTTTGTGAACCTATCAACAGAATCTAATTAACTGTATTATATGATGCAACATTTAAAATGGTAGTTAATTAGTTCTTTACTTTTTTTGTGTATGGACTATAGTTGCCAGAATAAATAAATGAATGAATGACTAGCGACTAGAGGCGATGTCAGTTCTGGAAGCAACCTCCAGCGGCAACACTCGTAGTGTTATTATTTGTCCTCTGCTTATACCTGACATAGTTTATAGTAAGAACTCTAATAAAGGCTTGTGATTCATTTAAAGTATAGTGTAACTTTGTACACTTTCATATTAATTTTACTAATGTTACTTTCTAATTTTGATGATGAATACAGAATATTTTTATTGAATTTGAGTTTTCTTTTAGTAATAATACTGAGAATCGCAAGTTCCACACATATGAGAGGTGTGTTTACCGAAATTGGTAACAACGGGAGGGTGCCGAGAGTGACAGTAGACTACTGCACGGGACGCTGACGCTACGAGTACGTTCTGGCGCAGCATCAGGTGATGACTGTCAACCACACCGATTGGATGAGAGACGTGGAGCGACCATGCGGCACTATGAAGGACATAGAGCTACTAACATTGTACAAAGAGCTGGGAGTGGCAGCCTGTAGTAGAGAAGAGTGGTGACGATAGTAGTTACTGGTATTCGCGCTAACTGCTCCAGCTGGGCTAACTCTCTAGTGTTAAAGTCCTAACACACCACCGAATTTGGTACGGCCCGAACCCCCGAACTTTGTGCGTTCCGAACCAAATGCGATTGTCTGGAGAGCAGTCCGCCGGACATTATTATTAACCTCCGAACCGTTAGTTTGATAAAATGTATTGCCCCGCGCTGTCCTTAAGAGGCACCCAACAGCGCTTAGTGAATTTTGTGTCATTGGGGTTTAGATATATAATAATAACGAATAACAATTGTCCAACTCGTGCAAAAATATCTCATCTGGCTCATAAACAACCCTCTCGCATCCCCGCTCTCGTCCTTCGAGACCAGCAGCATCCGCATTCCGCAACACTGTGACTGTTTCACGTTTGCCTTAGTTTGAGTTTCGTAGTTTTTAGTTATCAAATTTTAGTTCAGATTTGTTTTTGTTACGTTTGAGAAACCAGGTGCCACGAGTTACACACAGTGCTATTTGGACCCATGGTAAGTATAACTAAATTAGCTTGTTCATAATTATACTAGGTATCGGGACTTCTCGCGAATTATATCTTGGAACTTACTATTTCTGCCGACGTTTCGGATGCGTTGCAGCACCCGTGGTCACGACTTGACTAGTCTTCGAGCGTCGAGATGTATGCGGGGAACATTTTTTGAGCGCCTACCCACCATTACACTTATTATGAACGGTTAGGCTGGGGACACACCACACTCACTATATCAGTTTTTAACGGCACTGTGTTTTTTGGTTTTAGTATCTTAATCACTGGATTCCACGTTCCGGATAACTTGAATCCATCTTCCCTATTGAAAATTTTATATTTTTTTGATTTCAATGGCTTCACGCACAATCCGTGACTAGTAGTGGCGATCAGTGGAGAGGACTTTGGGTTGATGAAGCTTTATCCCGTGATTGGTACCCGACTCAAGATGTTCTGCTACTGCCGATTTGTTGAACTGACGGTTTTTCACAGCTGCGATATGTTCTCTGACTCTCTCTGCAATGGTTCGCTTGTTCTGGCTAGTCAAGTCGTGACCACGGGTGCTGCAACGCATCCGAAACGTCGGCAGAAATAGTAAATTCCAAGATATAATTCGCGAGAAGTCCCGATACCTAGTATAATTATGAATTCACACACACGAAAGTTTAAAAATAACATAAACTAAGTAGGTAGCTTGTGTTGTGGAATCTAGAATGCGGAGAAACGTCAAATGCGGACAAAGATGGCGCTGTCTAGTAAGCACATTTGAAAAAAGTGCCCCGCGATGTTAATTATTTTAACCAAATTAAGGCAACAAAAGTAATTGAAATTATCGTTAATCAGTGACTAATAACGCTATACAACGGCAAGAATGTTATGTATGAATACTGAATTGTTATATTGAAGTAAAGTGTGAACTTTAAACTCCCAAACAGAACTCTTAAGACAAAAATATTGAACTATAACAGTGAAACGTGCACACAATTAAATTAACGCACAAAAAACGCTAGAAATGTAATAAATAAACAAAGTGATTTCTTCCAACTTAACAAGTCACGTATATTTATTACCTTGGATATATCACTATTACAATAATAATAAAATAAAGCAAACGTTTAAAATGCGTCGTAGAATTTCTAAAACGGGACATAGGTTTTAGTAAGGTTTCCTGAATAGCAAGCATAGCATATTTAATCAATAAGATTTGGCTTTCTGCAACGAATACTCTTACAGTTCCATTGAAGGAGATTGAGAACCATTGTTAAAATTATTTTTTGAGATAATCTCCAGTAATTGTTCTACAAGAAGGGCAACGTCGTGCGGGAGAGCATCTGACAATTTCGTTAGTATATTTATTAACGAACAGAGCAAAAGTTGGACAAGATTGTCATTGCGAGTGGCCAGAGGGGTAGTCTCTGTGGGAGGTTTAATGCAGCACCCATTGGGTTGAGTGGAAGGAGGCGAATTAGTCATTTCATTGTGTTCATGAACATCAAACGATTTCCCAGGAACAAACCTTGGGCGTATAGGGAGGGAAATAGTTTTTTTTATAGTATACAGAAGGAGGAGACAAGAGAAGGGGCAGGAGGAGAAAGGAGAGAAGAACATTTAGGAGTTTGGGGCCTAGCCGCAGCCTCGGAATAGAGGGGTCTACGAGACTGAGGGAGTCTAGAAGAGGCTGCGGCATAACTTATATTTTCCTCGGACATAATAATTTTTATACTTTTTTGCCTGTTATGCTCAGGACATCTTCTGTCGGTAGCGGGGTGGTTACCGCCAGAACATAAAAGCAAGAAATATCTGTATCAGTGACAGTACAAGAATCACCGGCATGGGTTTGTGCACACTTATAACATCGGGGTTTTGACCGGCATTGCTCGGCAATGTGGCCGAATCGACAGCAATTCCTGCACTGTATTGTTGGATACTGGTAAAGAGAAACAGGAAGCGATGCATTAAACCAAAACAGCACACGGCCCACCTGATGGAAACCGATGGTTACCGTGGCCTGCCGTTACAGTCGCGCTGCCAACCCTGTAAGTAGAGTCTCTGTGCCGTCAGTTTAGAAGACAAAGCAGGACAAGCCTTTAGTCTTCCCAATGACAGCACAAATTCTCCAGTGAGCTCTGGCTACCCTACTCACCGCTGGGAACACAACACGAAGTTATTATAGCCGCGGTATTCTGTAGGGCGGAGGTACTTCCCCAGTCGGACTGCTCAATTGACAACATTTCAAAATTCTAAAGTACTGAAAGTAAAAATACCGTTTCTTCAGTTGACTATTCTGACTCCAAAAATGATTTTTTTAATTTTTTTTCGGGCTTATTTTTAGAGATAAAAAAATTAAAACGAAAATGGGACTGTGACGTCATTCATACGGCTCGATATTTTGATTTCTTTGCCGGCTCCTATTTATGAAACATTTAAAAGGATGTCAGAATTTGACATGAATGACAATTGACAAGTAGTCAGTTGTCATCTTTCGTCAGTTTCGTCTCTTCTTTGTTTATTGTTTCCGCGTCGTTATAATTATTTTGTAGTTTACGTTTAATCATAACACATAATGAATCCCAGTGAAAAGTATGTACCAATGAAGGAACCAAAATATTGTTTTGTTCCGACTTGCAAAAACAATTCACAAAAAGATAAAAACTTGATGTTTTTTATAGTACCTAGCTCAGCTAAATACGAGTGGTGTAAATCGCTAGGTGTTGGATGTCCCAAGCGGGCCCTTTATATATGTGAAGCACATCTTAATGTAAGTATTACTACAACTTCATAATATCAGTCATGCTTTTATAGACTAGTAGGATAATACATATTCCCAAATTATTATTAAGTTAGTAAACAAAATAGGCATTGCAAGACATGCCAAAGGTTAGCTAACTGGTTATAGGTATTGTAAGGTTTGGTTACTCCTATTATTAGTAATCTCCTATTAGGTACTAACAATAGGAGTAACCTAACCTACACTGTCCTTGTTAGCATGGGCATTGTAGTCTGAAATCATTATGCATCAAATAAAAAACCACCACCACTGAGTGTATTTTATAAGTTGACTAAGTTGTGATCACTATCTAAGGAAATTTACAGCAGCACACAAATGCGCACGCATAGATTTTTATATCTATATCAGATGTATAATCCATTGCATGACTCACTACTACTGCTTTATTGAATATGTAAATTTCAATTTCAAAAAGAAATTATTTGTTTCAGCTAAAAGAAGATGTTGAAAATTATTTATATTGGACCACTATGAAGGCTAGACCTAAACTAAGGTCAATATTACCAAACTCTCTAGTTAGTCTATTACAACACACTACTGAATGTGAACCTGAGCCTAGTACATCATCTTCCTCATCTTTTCCTGTGAAAGTGGATAAGGGGACAGAATATGAAATCCCCAATAAATACAACAAAGCCGTACAAGTGAAGCCCAAGACAGCAGACAGAACTACACATTGTTCTATATCTGCTTACAAAAAAGATAAGCCTAATGTCGATGATGCATTTGTAAATGAAATTACTGATGAAGAAGCTTTACCTTCAACACAAGGAAGTACCACTACTATTACTTCTGCAGATATGTCTGAACCATCTGAAATATCTGAAGTACAGAAAGATAAGACTGGAAATAAAAGTTTCATGCTGGATATAATAGCAAGAAGGCCCCAAGATTACATAGGATTGACAAAAACCTATTATTGGATCATTAACTTTTTAGAAACTAAATGTGAAGGAGTAAAGGCCAATGATATAATTATTACATTATATAAAATTAAAAATAATGTTCCTTTTAATCAAATATCTGATATGTTTGGAGTATCTCTCAGTACATTGTGGAGATTATTTTACAAGACTTTGTGTGTGCTGGCAAAATTTTTTAATCAATTAATTTTTTGCCCTTCGGTATTAACTGTTAAAAGAAATTTACTATCTTCTTTTAGAACAAATAAGGAGTACACAAATATTTTTTGTATCATTGATTGTTTCGAGATCGAAATAGAAAAACCAGCAGATCCCATACATCAGTCTCTGATATGGTCACAATATAAAAATGCCAATTCGTTGAAGTATTTACTGGCTACCACACCTGATGGTTTTATTAACTTTGTATCTGCTGGCTTTGGAGGCCGTATATCAGATGTTAGTTTAGTGAAAGTTAGTGGTTTTTTAGATGTATTGCCATCTGGTTGTACAATATTGGCAGACCGAGGATTCAAGCACATTGAATCCATTCTTAGTACAAAAAATATAAAGCTTCTGCGGCCTCCTAGTGTTACAAAAGATATAAAATTAACAAAACCAGAAGCTATCAAAAGCAAAGTAATTGCTAGTCTGCGTATCCACGTAGAAAGAGTTATTAGACCAATAAGGTTATTCAAAATGCTGAAACCTCATGCAGTTATTAATAAGAAACTTGTCCAACACACAGATGATATAGTTACGGTTGCATGTGGTTTAATAAACCTACAAAGTTCCATTATAAGTAATGAATAAAAAACCAAATAAAACCATAAATGTATTTTTATTTTGCACTATCTAAAATTATTGATATAAATAATTTTCCCAAAAAAGTTCAGCAGAAGTTATTAGTTTCTTAACATAGTCTTCATCATATTGCACCCAGTATTTATGTAACACCTTTGACTGCTCAAAAGTAGGGTCAGCTATACAAAAGAGGCCTTTTGATTTGTTTGCACCGAGCATTTGCACCATAATTTGAGCTTTAAATTTGTCTTGCAGTTGTCCTCCATCTTTTACATAGTTTTTCATAGTTCTTTGGCTTATGGGACATTTCACCTCCACAACAAAGTCATTTGTTATTCCATCAGGGGAAACACCTATAATGGGTGATATTAAAATTAAGCCCGTCCTCTCTATGCTACCAAATTCAATTTCCAGCTCTTCAAGCACTTTTTGTTCCAACAGTTTACCTCTTTTAATAGCAGATGTCTCAGGTACTTTGTAACCTCCTAAAATACTTTGGACTAAGGCGCCATTTGCTGTCTTACAGTGAGCTGCTTCATGTATTTTGGAACCGGTCACTCTTCCTTGACGCATAGCATGCCATAACTTTGAATTTGCTTGTTCCTGTGTTTTTCTAGCAATTTCATCAACTACTCACAATTTTTTTTGCAAATAATTTAAAACCAGAACAAGTTAAATTAGTGTGAGTTTCAATGACAAATTGTAACATTATATTAAAGATGGTTAGATCATGTAAATTAGGCTTATGATCTTGACTTTGTTTTAAAATAAGGCCATTAGACATTTTCTGCTGTGTACATTCTTCTAGGAACATTGATAATGACGGAACATTTATATTACTTGTTCTAGTGGTCTTTTTAGCTGCGCCCATGTTCTTACCCATAACATGCTTTTTATCGCTTATGGCCCCTGCTAGTTTTGGTTTGGTCCAGTAGCACACAGTTGAGGTAACTGATGGTTCATCAGAACGCTTGATGAGCCACATTGCAAAACAAATGGCATGTTTGCATCCACCTGCAGATGAAGCGCAGTCGTTGCATTCCACTTTGATGATCTTATTTAATGTTTCATCAATGGTAGCCGCCACAATGTACAAGTTCCCCTTAATTTTGTGTTCGGGTGTAACTCGGCACTTAACGTTACACATCGTCCCTTGTCGCTGAACTTCTACGTATCCCACAGCGGTATCCACGTAAGCCTCACGTGAAGCCAACAACGTCTTAGCACTTCGAGTTTCCGCAACGCTGTAACAGTCACTTTCGTGCATGTACTCCAATAACATCAAATAATCTACTTTAGGTAGATTTCTGCTGTCTGCAACATGATAACCATCAGACACTTTCATGTTTGAGAAATTTTACTATGGAAAATGGACGGAATCGTAAATAAACAGATAGTGAGCGAATATTCTTTGTTTACACTTTACAGATATTCTCGAGCTTGAGAGTTGAGACATACGAGTATAATAAACTGGAACAGGTACGAAGATCAAGTATTTTCTGATACTGGAACAGGTACGAAGATCAAGTATTTTCCGATACTGGAACAGGTACGAAGATCAAGTATTTTTTTTTTTTTTTTATATAGGACACGTCAATTGGACTTAGCCTTGCCTGATGGTAAGCTGAAGGCAAAGTCCCAGAAAAGAGGGTCACCATTACTTACACATACCGTGTGACAATGGTGACACTCAGCTTGACGGCTTGGCGATTTTCCGATACTAGGCGACACCTAATCTGGGGCCTAACCACAACCTCTTAAAGCAGTATTATTTCAGTCTAATTTCGTGTTTTGGTACCACGACGTCTTAAAACAGTATTACAATAATGTCGTTTATACCTAGCAATTTTGTGACGTCATCCATAGGTTTTGTTCATTCAGCGTCAAATATGACATTCTTTAAAAAGTCACCCGTTATACATATACACAATAATATTGAATAAATAATATTATACTTAACGCCAATTCACGTAACCCGCATCGTATGGAGTTACGAGAGGAATGCGACTCCTTCCATTTCACGATGCTGGTTCATTAAGCAAAACAGACTCCCACAGAGTGATGAATAGAGGCCACTCTGCTGAAAAGAGTTCTTCGTAAAGACTAAGGTAAGCCCTGTGGGTAAGCCCATATTTACCTTGAATTAAGTACCTACACACTTAAGCATTGTAATGTGTGATTAACCACTATTGTTATTGTAAATATATAATGTACCTACTTATATAATACATGGTTATTTTTTCTAGGTGTTGATTGTATTACCATTTTATTTACCATTTTGATTCCAAGATAACAATATGATTAGCGAAGTCGAATATACGGATATAATTAGTGAAGTCGGATACATTCAGAGTCACAGGACAAACCGAGGGAACAACCACGGAACAAGAACAATAATAAGAGTTCAGGCGGTTGGTGAAAAGGCTGCATTATGATCCAGACCACACTAATTTAAATATTTTACAAATATAATTGTTTTTTATTGTATTTAAAATAACAAGTTCTTATAAATTAATAACGTAAGTACAAACTGTGTATGATTTGAAACTATGGGGACAGTATCATTATCTAACGACCGCTGTGGTTCAGCCGCGGTTTCGATTACCGCTCATGGCAAATATCTATTAGGCTTATTTAATTAGTATTCGAGCTATTATATCGATGATCTATAAGAGCTCTACATCATTAAGATACCATGGCGATGTCGCCAGCTACGTAGGTATCATGCGCCGGCACTTGGCGACAGCGGCACGGTAACGCCGCCGCCGCAAAGTTGGAAGCGTGGCAACGTACTATAGCTCTCTACGTGACTTCTGGATACTCTGGTGGCCTGGCGACGTTACCAGTGTAACCACTATAATGTACACGTGTGAACTGCTCCTCGCTCACTCAGCCGCCAGTCAGCTACCATTACTTAACGACGTAGACGAAGAAGTATCTCGATGCCTAAGATCAAGACGTAAACGAACTAAATGTCTAGACGCCATGATCACTCGAATTGACGGCCTTCGGAGGCTGGGCATTGTACAGGGAGTAACTAGGCCTGCGTCTGGAGACGTCACCATGGTGCCTTAATGAGGTAGGGCTAAGCCAATCCAAAAGACAAAGTCAATGAAGTCTCAAGCATGCATGGTCTCAAAGTGAGTAGGTGATGTGACAGAGACGTAGTGCGCATGTCTATTTTAACGTCATCGACATGACTTCGGTTCCCATAGCAACAATCTTTTAAAAAAAACAATTTACCAAACTAGCTGCGCGCCCTGGCTTCACTCTGGTGCAAATATAGACATCCTATATAGAAATCCTGTGGATGGTTTTATGTCGGACGTGCGTCGGTGTGATGTGATTATAAATGCCCAGACAATTAAAAACATTTAATTACTAATGGCGTTATATTTTGTAAGGTTTAGTTAATAAAGTATAAGAAAAAAAATTACAGTGGAAAATAAAATGTTACATATACACAGAGGTTCAACACAACACTCCTCCTCGCAATGATAAGCCTAAGCGTTTACTTAGTTCCAGATGTCGAGGTCCTGGTACTCCTTTCGTTAACACATCGGCCAACATATTTGACGTATCTTTGTACGAACACTAATAATTCCACTTTGTACATGCTCTTTCAAACAATGAATTTAAGGGCGATGTTTCGTTTGATACTTTATGATAGTATTTTCCCATAACTTCAATACTGCTTGGTTGTCATTGAATATCATTATTTTATCTTGTTTCACTTATGTTTTTCATCAGTAGCCTTAGATGGAGAGCTTCATTCACAACTTCTGATGGCGATATACCTATATATTCTGCTTCAGGTGTTGAAATGGCAGTTACTCCTTGCTTCTTGGATTCCCAACTTTCAACCATTCTCTGCTACCATTTGTTATAATATTTGCGTGACATGCTCATAAATGTCCACAACATAAACATAGTAAATTACCTACTAACTAATGGCTTTATTTTTGCGGTAGAAAATAAAATGTTACATAGATTTTTATAGGACCACGAGTTAAAATTGACAGATGACAGCTATTTTTACCTTTTTTTTAATACCTTGGTTTTTAAATAAATATTCTGCCAGTTATTTAAAAAAGGTAAGTATTTCCTTAGAACAATTAACAAATTACTTAAAAGTTGATCCATTTAGTGTGAAAAAGAGATGGTGCTATACAGTACGTATAGCGGTGTCTCTTTTTCTTGTTTACAGGCTCAATAATAACCTTACTCAAATTGGTACCATGAGCACATAACAAAGTTTTGTTTGATTCCTGCCTATTGACAGGAATGAATGAACTATTTATAATAGTTGTCTATTCCCTGCTTCACATTAGTGCTGTGCTGCGGCGACATAAAAGTCGGAATTCCTCCGTAAGTTTTTGCGAAAACTCGGTTTTTATTTTTCAAATCTTCCGGCGATTCAAGTCAAGTATTTTTCTTTCTTTCATACAATGCAATTATATTTTTTTGTTTATAAATACACTATTAATAAGTAGGTACATTAAAATGTACATTAATACATTTTAATCGCCTAAATCCTCGGAGTGTTAGGCAGCGGAGGATCAATATCCACATGTCACCAATCATGATATTCGGTTTCACACTATAAGGGATGACTCTATTACCGTATTCCGGGCACTAAGTGGGTAATAAGTTGATTGTGTTGGTGTAATAATCATTAAACAAGAATTAATTAAACATTTCATTTATAGTTTTGTTTGAATATTTGGACGTTTTACATATTTTAATAAGATTATTATGATAATAATAGTAGCACTCTATTGGTAGTTTTAATGCTCACGGATGAATATTTGAAAAACATTTTTTTTTTACTTTTAAATATAAGTTGGACATAACCGGAGTTTCCACGGAGCCTACCGAAGATAATTTAAAACCGGGGGAAAATCACCGGATACTGAAATCTTCTCTGTAGTCAATCCCTATACCTAATGTCAGTAATTTCTTTTTAAAAGACCATGGAGTTTTTTTTTCAAAAAAGGATTTTAGATAATAAGTTTTTACTTTGAAGTAAAATACTCGTATTTTCTATGTACTTTATTTTTAAATTTCTTTGTTAAATATTGAATAAATTTCTATGAGCTCTACTATGAAATTTAAACCTGCATTTATAGGCGTATCTCGAGGTGCGAGTACCTAATCTCACTGGGCGACAAGCCCGCAGTTACGGTGGGTATTGTAAGCGCGTAGGTTGTCGCTACGAGCAAGTAATGCTCGAGAAGAAGATGGTGGAGGAGGTCCGGGAGAAAATTAAGACAATTTCAATTCCGTTTGTCGAGCCCGCTAAATGGGTGTCCGGCGGAGGCGACTCATGCGTTGGAGATAGCTCAGTGACCTCCGTCCTCTGTGAGTGCGGACTTGAGGTAGACGCTACCCTAAAAGAAGCAGGGAGAAGACGTGGATACCATGGTTCCCACATCGAGGGGTCTAGCTAAAGCCTAGAGATGACCCAGCGTGGGTGACGAAATTGCCTTATTGATCCACTTTAATGTGATCGCGTGCGGTTTTAATCGGTTTGAGTTCGATATAACGGCCTCGCTGACCACATGGGGGGGTTCCCGTGGAACACGAAAAAAAGGTACTTAAATTATATTAACAAACCATTCACTTATAGAAAATTCTATAAGTTAATGTGTATAAATACGGTTTACTTGCTTTTTGAGTTATGAAAATGATTTCTTGAACAGTATTTTGCATAACAATAATATATCCGTTGGGTACCTAGCAACTTCTTTAAAATCGCTCAATTTGACATAAAAACAATATTGTTAAAAACAATACTACTCCAAAATCACGTCATGGTACGAATTGAATGAACTAAAATTGAAGTGACGTCCCAAAAGCACTAAGCAGGAAAACATTGTATGCATAATGTACGGTTGTGGTACGGATATAAGCAAGATTGCTTTAAGCTTGAAACAAAACACTCCTGCAATAAGACTGTTTTGTACACGGTTGTAGTAGGCCCCCAGCTTTTCTCAAGAGACTAGTTCATAAAGTATTAAAAGTATCAGAGTACCACAGAGAATACCATACACGTATCTCTCTATGGTAGTGGTTGTTATGAAAATAGCAGTTATTTTAACACATTATTTTATGGTAACGAATAACAGTAGTCTGCTATCGGGAATTAACGTGAGTTTATCACTTTATTAGACTGTTACTGAATGCTATTGGTAGTTGAGTTGGTAGCAGACTTATTTAATAGTTATTTTGTTATTTTGTATGAGTAGGATAGAAGATAAAATGTGAATGATATCAAGTAGGTATGGTAGATATAAGAGTGAGATAGGGTTTGCACCTAGAATTTTTTACACATTACGTAGGTTTATGATTTTTGCAGCGTCTGAGGTCGCGGGTTTGTCCACTCATTGCAAATATTTGTGTGCGTGAATATATTTATTTTCATAATATGTCGTAATTAAGCTATACTTATAAAGAAATAAAAATCGATTAAGATAGGAAGAAATGCAGGGGAATGCCATCGAGCCACGAATGAAGCTATCGAAAAGTTCGTATGATAGCTTTAAAATTACATTCAAGAAATAAAAATATCGAGCTAAGTACAGTAAAATACTTGTAACGCATGTACTCGTATATGTGGCACGGAGTATACCTAGTCTAGCCATAAATATTGTTACTAAGAAAAAACATTTTTTTTTATTGCAAATAATATTTATTACTTTTACAGGGTGTTAGTTTAATACATAAATATAAAACAATTTAAAATATAAAAAGCTTATTCGAAGTGGCCTCCATTGGCTGTAACACAGTCCTTTAAACGTTGAGGCCAGTTATCAATAGAAGCACGCACTCTTTCCATGGGAAAATTCTTCACTGCCAATCGTATGGATTGTTTTAGGGACTCCAAATTATCATGGCGTTTAGAGCAAGCCATACTCTCTAAAACTGACCATAAATCATAATCCAGCGGATTAAGATCGGGACTCGGTCCGAAACGTTCACTTCCAACCAAGACTACGTGGACCGAGCTTTATGACCCGGCGCTGAGTCTTGTTGGAAGGACCATACTTGGTTATTGAACATGGTGTTGTTAAGGGGTTTAACTACCTTCTCAAGAATGGTATCTTGATACACTTGTGCCGATGTTTTGATACCTTTTTCACAAAAATATGGCTCAGTCACTCCTTCATAGCTAACACCCCACCAAACCATCACTGAAGTCGGATAATGCCCACGTTGCACTCTGTCGACTAATTGGGAAGCTTCCTTAGAGCTTTGAGCATAAATACGGTCATTTTGTTTGTTAAAATGTTGCTCAATTGTAAAGATTTTCTCATCCGTAAACAAAAATTTTCTGTGACCTCCCTTTGCGTACCGCTTCAGTAGTTGCTTCGATTTTACCACCCTATTCTTTTTTAAATTATCAGTTAAAAAATGACCAGTGCGTCTCTTATGGGCTGCAAGTCCTAAGTCATCTTTTAAAATGCGCGACATGGTTCTGGGTGCTATCTTCATCTCCCGAGATAAAATCTTTTGCTTTCGGACAGGATTTCTTCGAATTCTTTCCCTTACTGCTTTGACCACCTTTTTCGTACGAACACTACGTGGACGGCCAGATCTTTTTCTGTCACAAACAGAGGAGGTCTCATTGTACCTATTAATAGCCCGGTACACAAACATTTGACTAATACCAAGCGTATGGAGAGTTTTAAAAATTACATTCGGCTCCATACCAACTTTGTGTAATGCAATCACAGCGAATCGGTTTTCTTTATCACCCCACTCCATTTTAATATAGCAAAATATTGTACAATGTATTGGCACCAAAATTACAAAACACAATGAACAATCGTATAAAAATGACAGATTCCAAATTCAAATGTAATATCTTTCTTATTTTAATTGTAACAGTATTTATGGCCAGACTAAGTATACACGTGTTCGAGCTTACTGGTGACAACTACTTTATGCGGTCGCAACCTAAAATTTTATTAAAAATTTCATTTCCTCTATGATGATCATGTGTGTTATGATGGTGTGTCATTTTAGTAAAAAAATATTGGGTAGTTTCGATAGTAAAATCGTGTGGATGTATTAATTTAATTAAAAAATTGTTGTTTTTATCAAACCCATTACAAAAAAATAAATGTTTATAATAGACAACAATTACAGATTTATTTTATATCACTTTTCCTTTTGTAGCTGACGATGATGATAACAATATTAAAATTTGTGCCGAAAAAATTTTTTCCAAATCGAATAAACAATCACGGGCCGTATCCACGACCAAGGCGGTGACTTTCGGTCCGGCTCGTTCCTGGGGCAAAGGTTGGCTATTGCAATTCAGCGAGGCAACGCGGCCAGCATTATGGGCACCTTGGCGCCGGGAACGATGCGGAGTGGGTTGTTTGACGCGACATAATCGTGAATTGTTTTTTGTATTTATGTTTTAATTATGTTGTATGTATTAAATAAAAAATAGTCAGTAAACAAACATTACTCAATTCACCTAAATTACTAAGTACATTGAATACCTAATGATCTCATCCAAAATTACTAAGTACATTGAATACCTAATGATCTCATCCACAAAGTTCTGTTAGATACTTAGGATCTAAATGTTGTATCATATTCACGAAGTCTACCTAGTTCCAATACTCCCAATCACCCACAACAACACCCTTACCACAAATAATATAATTATTACCCTTACTGATTGAGACTAGGTGGAACAGGTATTGGTATCAAATATTTTGAAATACTAGGACTAGGTGCACCTTGTCCTTCTGTTACTTAATCCAAACCATCTCTCAAAACCTGACGTTCTACGTCGGACTTTTTTTTAAAAACGTACCATCTTGCAAAGGCGACAAGCCTACTCTGCCGTATTAATGACGTCATATGGCACTTACGTCTTTTCGAAATAAAATGATATTCAAAGTTAAAAAATTGAATGAAAATTAATATACTGAAGAAAAATAAAAAATACGGGTCTCGTTATTTTAGATGTACTTTCAATTGCGTTAATAATATATTGACGTTGAAATTTTGAAATGTTGTCGCGGCGTTTATTTTAAAATAAACAACAATTACAACGTTTTTGATAAAATGAGTAGTGATTCGACTGGGAAAAGTCCTCCTAAGAAGAAAAATGTGAAATATGAACATAAATTCGTAAATTTATGGTTAAAAGATGATAGGTTCAAAGGCTGGTTAAAGAAAAGCACTAAAGGTGAGACTTATTTCTTTTGTTCTGCGTGTAATTGCGACAGGAAATGTGGTATACACGAACTGTTACGACACAAAGATTCAATAAAACACGCGAAGAATAGTTTGAAATTACAAAAACAACAAAAACTGACATCAATGTTTACCTCAGCTTCACACTCACAAGATACAAAAATTATAGCTAAACTAAAACTAAAAAAACTAAAGCGGGTGAAGTAAAAATGGCCTGATTTATTGCTGAGCATAATCTGTCTTTTAACTACTACGTCTCACTTGAATAAATTGATTTGAGCTGTATGTCCCGATTCGAAAATTGCGGAACAATTATCAATGAGCCGCACAAAAGGTAGATCTATTATTGTTAATGTAACTGGACAAACAGCAGAAGAAAATATAATAGAGATGTTACAGAACAATTGCTTTGCATTGCTTGTTGACGAAAGCACAGATAAATCTATGATAAAACATTTAGCGCTTGTCGTAAGAATAGTAAAATTAGATTTCAGCGTTGAAGATAGATTTCTGACTTTAATACCAATCGTAGATGGTACAGCAACAGCGTTGTATGGCAAAATAGTAGAATATTTTGTTGAAAAAATATTCCTTACAAATCACATATGATAGGCTTTGCTTCTGATGGCTCTAACGTTATGTTTGGAAATAAACATTCATTGGTCACTTTGTTTAAAAATGATATACCTCACCTTTTTACTACGAAGTGTATTTGTCATTCTTTTAACCTTTGCGCATCATACGCATGTGAGAAATTGCCAAGAGGCGTGGAAGATTTCTGTAGAGACGTATATAATCATGTACAAAATTCTCCAAAACGTATTGGAGATTTCAAAACATTTCAAGCATTCACAAATATTAAACCACACAAATTGCTCCACCCTAGTCAAACCAGATGGTTGTCGCTTATTGAGGTAGTACATAAATAGGCTTCTGGAACAATTACCAGCTATAAAATTGAATTTTCAAACTGCGATTCATGTAGATAGATTACTTTCTGCGCAATCAATTCTCTCCAAGGCTCTCAAACCGACAACCGAATTGTACCTGGAATTTTTGAAATTTGCATTACCTATATTTACTGATCTCAATAAAGAAATGCAATCCGAGACTACGAAATTATATTTACTATACGACAAAATACTGACCGCATACACAACTATCTTGGAATGCTTTGTACAAACTGAATATTTGAATCTCACTGAACAAGAAAAAACTTAAGCACAAAATATTTTAGACGCAAAACAAACAACTATTAAACCTTGACTTCTCGAGTGAGCAGAAACATTTACCGTTGGAACATATATGCGTTGGCGGAATAGTGCCAAATCTGATCAGAAGAAAGAGAGAAATGGGAGAACTAGATGAAGAACAGCTGAAAAATTTCTACTTAAAGTGTAAGGAGTTTTATATCGAAGCTGCAAAACAGATATTAAAAAGGTTTCCTTTTGACGACAAAGACCATCAAGCATTAAAATGTCTGAACATGCTAAATCCTAAAGCAATTCTGGATCCTGAAATAAAAAAGGAATTCCCTTCCATTGCAGATTTACATTATTTCTTCCCAGGGAAGTATCCTGGGGCCAATCCTGTTTCTAATCTACATAAATGACCTGTGCAATATGACACTCCCAAATGCACAAATGTTCTCTTATGCTGACGACACAGCAATCATAGTCTCTGGACCAACTTGGGTCAGTGTCAAAAATACCGCGGAATTGGCATTGGCTAAGGCAACAGATTGGCTCAATACAAACCTTTTAACTCTAAATTATAACAAAACCGCATACATCCCTTTTTTTCTCCGCCAAACCACGTCCCCGGACTCTACGTTCTCAATAACAGCTCACACGTGTGCACAACAAACAGCGCCATGTACATGCCTGAAACTCAAAAAAACTGAGGTTGTGCGATATCTCGGAGTAGAAATAGATACAGGACTACGATGGGATGAGCATATAGAAACTTTAACCACCAGAACTATGAGGCTCATACATGTCTTCAAATCACTCAGAGCCTCAGCAAACTTCGACACTTTAAAAATGGTCTTTAAAACACTGTGTCAATCAGTTATAGGATATTGTATCCCGGTCTGGGGAGGAGCAACGAAGACCAACGTTCTAAAACTAGAGAGAGCTCAGAGAGCAATTTTAAAAGTCATGACTCGAAAACCTATACGCTACTCCACAGATCATTTATATCATGACTGCGACGTTCTGACGGTCCGTCAACTATACGTGCTCCGGTGTGTCCTGAGGAAACACAATAGCGTCCCTCCTTCTAATCCCAGGAGACGAACGAACTATCCTTTGGGCACGCTTCATAGGACCACCTTTGCTAAGCATCAATATTATATCATTAGCACTCACATTTATAAACAGATCCAGAAAAAGCTAAATATCATTGACCTAAATAAAATAGAATTAAAATCCAAAATGGAAACATGGCTTCTTCAACAGGACTATGCACAAACCGAATCCCTAATGATATACATCGCCTAATATGACAATGCAAACTTACGAACAACCCAACAAATACTCGCGTACAAGCACTCACACTACAACACATACAAGTCAAACGTACGTACACATGCACACCCACATACACACACACACACACACACACACACACACACACACACACACACACACACAAACACACACACACACACACACACACACACACACTCACACTCACCTAATATACATCGTCCACAATTAAATACATAACTCTGTATAATGGGGTCGGGTGACTGTTAACTGTTCACTGGGAAACGAATATTGTATAAATAATTTAGCCGAAAACTGTCTCCTAAGACACAGGATATCCTAGTTTAGGAGCAAGGGTTCATTAATTTTTGTTAACATAATTATGTTAGCACCTAATGTGATATGATGTACCACCTGTAACAGCGCCAACTATACTCTGGACGCTCATTATACACAGTATTAAAATATGTTGAACCTAGATTAGTTAACAATGTATATTCTTACTGTCAATAAAGTTTCTATTATTATTATTATAGATTTGTCCAAATAATATAACGGAACTGGTTAGAGAATGGCGAATGTTAAGAAATGTCGATTTTTCTTTCAACCAAAACAAAACTCCCGATATTATCGACTTTTGGAAACATGTACAAGAATTAAGAAATGGAGACGAATCTCAAACATTCCCTACATTGTGTGAATTGGTAAAAAAGCTTTTGTGCCTACCACATATCAGCGCCGCCGTGGAAAGGTTATTTTCTGCTATAAATATTATGAAAACCAAATTACGCAACAGAATATCGACTACAAGTATTAAAGGAGTATTACACACTAAATCCGAAATAACCGATTACTATTCATTTGAAGCCACAGAAAGGCACATGAATTAATTCAACAAAATCATGTATGATTTTAAAAATATAAATGAGTTTGAAAATATTGAAGATGAGGCAATTGAAAATGAAACTGAAAAATAATTTTACTTTGATTTTCGTTTTTTGTTGTTGTGATTCTAAGTATATCAATGTATGTGAGTGCTAGTAACTAAGAAAATTGTTTATTATTTAATTATAGGTATGAGCAAAATTTTGAGACCTGCCTTTTTTTTCTTTACCTGCTGCTTTCTACTGTTTTTTTTACGGCGAGTTGTTGTTTTTTAAATTTTTGAGGTTGGCAACACTACGTAGTATTGTATTCTCTTTGGTATTGTGAATTGAGGTTAAACTTTAATCAGTAAGATTTGCATGGTTTAAAGTTTAAGGATACTATACATTTAAGGACTGAAGCTCAAAACAACATAAACGGTGTCTCTGAACTGACGCGAAATTAAATTTGGAGATGGAGAAGCTGTCTATGTGTAGAATATGTCTAGCGGACGACTCGGACTCTCGACTGCAGTCGATTGCCGACACTCATTTACAGGAGATTAACGAGTCTCTGACTCTGATGCTGGTGAGTAATACTACGTCTAGCACGTTTATTATAAGAGCCTCTTATAAATAAACAACTTAACCAATTTTATACTTACTGTTGTAATACGAAGTATTTTATGCTGTTGTACTCGTAATACGAAGAGACCGGGATATATGTAGACCCCAAGTCACGAGAGATACGGGGCAGTGAGAAGGTTTGATTTATAATCAATCTTCTCTCTACAATGATCTGTTCAAGATCAAGTTTTTTTATCTAAATGTATAGAAAAAGTTAGCATACTGCTGCATTGACACACTAATGTTCAAACTAGTAGTAAAATAATAAAATTATGTTTAACAGTTGGTTACAGAGGACAGCAGACCATCCCTGGCCTGTGACCTCTGTTGTTCAAGGCTCGAGACCTGCTACGAGCTGAGGAGGACATCTCTCTGCAGTGAGGAGCTATTCATACACTTGCTGAATGACAAAGTGGTGAGTAAGTAGTCTTGAAGTTTTGTATGAAAGTTAGTGGAGATGTTTGGATGCTTTTTATCCAGTCACACTAACGACAGGATGGATCTAACTGTTATTTAGCACAGTGATAGTTTATAGTCTGGAATAACATATTAATATTTAAATTATGGACGAGCAGCAATTTGCTGCTTTGTGCACTTCCTGGTATTGGAGTATAGTTCAGTCTAGTATATCACTTTTGTTGTTTGTTGTTCACTGCAAGCCATTTATGTAAGCTACACTAGAAGGTGGTTAGCGTAGCAGCTGACACCACTTCCTCAGGCCTTTTGTTCCACAGTTGCACAACATGGTTGTTAAAAGATTGATAAGCTGTCAAGGAATGTGCGTGTGAGAGTGAGGCGCACAAATATTTACCAATAAATATTAGGTATCATATATTTATTGGTTAAAATAAAAGCTGCTTTTTTGCCAGGAAATGGTTCCCATAATGGGAATGTGATTAAAAAACCGAAGTTGCGGGCGTCAGCTAGTGGTGCCTAAAACAATGTCTCATACAATAAACAGTGTAGTAAATATTTTTCATGCCAGGGACATGGGACAGATTTTTTTGGTGTATACTAGTATTATAAATCTTATGATTAGTCTTAATGTGACTATATATGAGGTGTGGGCACTGTTGGCGTTCGAGGCGTCGCCCCCGATGGAGCTTGCCCTATCCTTACATTTGCCAGGATTTCTAAAATCCTCTATACATCAAATATATCACACCACTTTTTGATTGAACATATGGTTTCCTGGTTCTTATAAACCAGGGTGCATTCAATATCTGTTTATTATTATTATATACATCTCCCTTTTGATTAATAGGGTGTAACGACGCGCTCTGCGAACGTCGTCACACCGGTTTTAATTCTATTTTTGAACGAAGGGTTTCGGAACGCGGAGTGAATGACATTTTGACGTATCGCTGTCAAAGCACCTTTCTTCCTATATTGAGGCTGGATGGTCGATATTCATGGCTTCGTAACTTAATTTCAATAAATCTCATAAAAATGAGAGTATTTTGGCCTAAAGGATAATAGTTTGTGTCTTCACAACTATCCTCTTGTGGAATTATAGTTTATTTCTGGTGAGTTGTCATTTTTTAATAAGATTCATTTTGATGGATTCGCCACGCTCCTAATTTGAAAAATAATTGTTAAAATTCTATTGTTTCAGCTCTTAATCTGAGAATATTATGATTTCTTTTGCTATTGGCATTGTTCCAGCAAATTAAGGCGGTAAGTCGCCCAAATTTATAAAAAATTAGGACCTCGTGTTCATATATTTTGTTCTAATGACATGCAATTTTGTTACAGGTTTCCAATTGGAACCGCCTTTGTCTTTGCCTTTTTCTTTTTCCTTTGGACTTTTTCTTTGGACCTTTGTCTTCGGACATCTGCATTTCTTTATGGAGGGTTTGGACTTTTCGCCTCAAACCTGGATGTACCGCATGGGCTTAAACTGAAAACTTCGCCTGCTACGAGCTTTCTCGCTGCTGTGTTTACATATACTCGCCGAGGGATGCCGTGAGCTTACTTTAATTATATTTTAAATCTAAACTTCAAAATAACCTAAAAATGCATTGGTGACATAAGATCATTTTGACCTAGCTTATAAAACTCTAATTTTAAATTTAAGGTTAGATATACATTAGGAATGTATCCTTGCAACTATTTCTAAATGCACACTGGAGTGGACAATAAAACCTTAAACCTCACAGTTTGGTTTCATTTAGCTCACCTCCGGAAGATTAAAAGTTTCCAATATCCGCTGATTATCTTAGGCATGTGTATCTCCAAGGCGCCCGAACTTTTATGGTAATGTACTTACAAACCAATTTTATTTATATTTCTTTTAAATAGGAGATTACACACTTACTTCTTTCATTGTCATATGACACATATTTTTTTATTATTACATCTGACGCTTGCGAAACAATTTTTTTTTACTTTGTAATAACATAATTTTTTTTAATTATTACAATTGGCACTCGCGAACAGGGACATGACAGTGTGCATATATCTTTATTCCTTGTCACCTTTGCATTATTTTTTACCTTAACATGTTAAGAACAGTGTTTTCTTCATGTATTTTACTGTTACATAACTGTGTATTTCAGTAAATCTTTGTTATTGTTTACTTTGCAAAACTAATCATACTACAAGTTAGTACTATTGTTTGTATCTCTCAATTACAGGTGAATGTTTCAATTTGTATAACATGGTTATTGTTATAATTGCTTTATCTTATATAGCTTTTACAGGTAAGATTTTCCACTTGGTAATATTATATAATTACTAGTTCTTAACCTTTATTTACATGTGTGAAAACATAGTAATATTTGACCATTTGCTGTTTACCTTAAGTAAACATAAATAATTTATTTTGTGAATCACTAATGCATTTTTATCTTTATAGGCATTTGACCTAAATAACTTTTGCAACAATAACATTCCATTCTATGAGTTTGTTTGACTTTTGAGTTTAGCGTTTTGCTATCAATGCAATTAACTTCATTCATAATTTAATTAACGTTAATTAGAAACTTTAATTGATACTTTAATTAGAAACTTATAGTGTATTTAATACAACTTTTTATTAGATTTTCACATCCTTTTATAAATCAAACATGGATAAGGAAATACAGGTCCCGCCTTTGTTTGAGAATATTGTTAATGATGTTCCAGTTGGTACTTCTACTCATGAGATGCCTCATGTCATGGCTGATTTATCTGAAGTTGTTGATCCATTTTCGAATAGTCGAGGAGCTGGTGATCATAGTCTGAGAGCCGCATCTTCATTTAATATGATGAATGTTTTATTGAATGATAATTTGAAGAAAAACTTGCCTTCTGTTACTAAGTTGCCTGATTTAAAACGAAGTAAGCTTTTGTATGATGGTAAATCGTGCGTTAGGGAATTTATTACTCAAGTGGAAGAATATTTCTTGTTTAAAAATTTTAATGAATATTTTTTGGTTAGTTCATTCTCTGATCTTTTGTCAGGCACTGCGCTTAAATGGTTTCGTAGTGTTCGTATTCGTATTGCTTCTTGGCAGGATTTGAAGGCTGCGTTGTTGAAACGTTTTGATAGAGTTGAATTTGATTATCATTTGGAACATGAACTCCGTACTCGTAAACAAAAGATAACTGAGTCATTACCAGATTTTATTACAGACATAATGGATATGGCTAGCCGTTTGTCTATGCCTGTTTTTGATGCTACCCTCATAACTATTATTAAACATAACATGTTGAATATTTACACACCTTTTGTGTTTGGTAGAACTATTTCTTCTATCGACGAATTTATTAACCTCAGCAGAGAATTAGAGAATTTTGTGTCAAGAAAGAACTTGAGTGAGAATAAAAGTATTAAAAAAGAAAAATATTCTGCTCAAATTAGTGCTGTTAAATCAGATGATTTAACTTGTTTAAAATGTAAGTCCTCTGGACATTCTTATAAAAATTGCCCTACATTTCCAGGTGTAATTTGTTTTAAATGTCACAAGCTTGGCGTCACTACGAAGAATTGCGAAGTTTGTAATTCAAATACTGTTCAGTCAAAAAACGTATCAGGTCCCATCGAGCCCTAGTTTTTGATAAAACTTCTGGTGACTCGATGTTGAAAAAATTTAGCAATGCTCCGAATGAAGCCACTTGTAAGAAAGAATTTAATGAATGGTTGGATTATTTGAAAGTTTTCTTTAATAATATCAGGGCTGCTCCTGTTTTGTTTGTTAAACATAAAGACACTAGACCTTATTTAAATTTTAATATTAATAATAAATCTTATTCAGGTTTGTTAGATAGTGGAGCTTGTAGTTGTGTACTCGGTTCTAATATTCATCAAACATTTTTGCAATTAGGTTATAAATTTAAACCTTATAAAGGTAACGCTGTTACTGCTGATGGTTCTGCACACAATGTTATTGGAACTATGGTTTTACCTATCACTTGTGATAACTTAACTAAAAATGTAGATTTTTTGATAATACCTTCTTTTAAACCTTCAATTATTTTGGGATTTGACTTTTGGTTGAAATTTAATCTTGCTAAAGACTTATGGAATAATATTACTTTTGAATATGAATCCACTACTTGTGTAAATGCAGTTACTTCTGTTTCTGAACTTTCTCCTTCTGAGAAACACGAGTTAAATAAAATTATTTCACTTTTTGAAAATATTTCTTATGAAAAGAGAGGCTTAGGTCTTACTCATTTAGTTAAACATAAAATTTTTGTTTGTGATAATGGAAGCCAATTTACAGCTAAGCAATTTGTAGATTTTCTAAAAAGTTATAATATTAGTAAAATATTTTATAATACTTTATATACACCTCAAAATAATCCTGTAGAGAGATATAACAAAACAGTCGAAACATGTATTTCTTGTTTTGTTAAAGATGATCATAGAACTTGGTCAAAATATTTGCCTCATGTTCAATTAGCTTTAAATAGTAGTGTGAATCTAGCTACAGATTTCACTCCTAATTTTCTCATGTTCGGTAGAGAACTTATTTTTGATGCTTCATTGCACCGTTTTAGTAATTCTTTTGATAACCTCAATCAACTTGATGTTGTTGATAGGTCTTCATTTGCTTTTTCACTTAAATCACTTAGTGATATTTTTATAAAAGTTCAAGCTTCATTGCTTAAAGCTTATAAGCGTAATGCGCGTTATTATAATATAGGAAGGAAGGTCATTTCTTTTGAGGTGGGAGATATAGTGTGGAGGAGAAGTTTTGTGCAGTCTAATGCTCCTGCATTCTTTTCGGCTAAGTTAGCACCTAAGTTTGTTAAGTGTGAAATAATAGATAAAATTTCCTCTAATGTTTATGTTTTAAAAGACCTTAATAAAAACTATACTGGTCGTTATCATATTAAAGACATAATTAAATATTAAAATTATTCTTGTTTTGACAATGTCTATCTTTGTCTTTGGTACTTTGTTTGAAGTATAATCCCATTGTAAGGTGATGTTTGTGAGGCTAAGGGATTTTGAAAGGAGATGTATGTTAGGAACTTCACAACAATTTATTAATTTCAATTTTAGTTTCCTTCAAAAATAACTTAGGTCATTTTAGGACTTGTTATTGTGTAACTCTACTCCATATTAACAAATTGTTCCACCTCAAAAGATCTTATATTTTTATTTATCTTTGTTGTATAGGATTATTTTCCTGTATATATTTTTATACACTTGTATATTTAATATTGTATATTTTGTACAAATTTAGGAATTTAGTTTCTACTCTAATATAGGAGTGAAATTCAATATTCATTTTCTACATTAAATTCACTTGACTTATTTCCACTCACTTAGGGAATGGAAAATTAAGTTTCTTGAACTTTATTTTTGTACAGTTCTGGGTTATTTTCTTAGTATTAAGATTCTCGGATTGGACGCATTTTATGCATTTTTTACACACCTTGTTATACCATTTTTTGGGAAACTTGTGTCTTACTGGACTTTACAATTTTTTGTGCTATTGTGTTTCATACACATAGTCACACCTTACGCTTTGCGCACGGGAAGCTGGTGGTGTTGAGCCGGTCGTAATTGTCGTTTTTCTCTTTTTGTACGATTGTGTTTTTATACACATTGTTACATTTTTTATGCTTTGCGCACGGGATGTCGGTGGTGTTGTGCCGGTCGCAAATGTCATACTTTTCTTATGCGGTTGTGCTCAGAAAGTCAGTGGTGTTGTACTGGTCACAATTGTCATATTTTCTTTATATTTTGCTTGTGCTCGGAAAGTTGGTGGTGTTATGCCGATCACAATGCTTATAAATATATTATTACGACACTTTTGTTGTGATTTTGTTTTGACGTTTTGGATGTTGGAATGGGAATTTGAAGTCGGCGGCTTTTCAACCTAACCGACAGTGGGAAAACTTCATTGTTTTTACCGATTTTCTTTCAGATTCGGCAGCGTTGGTGCTTAACCGATATCTTGTTGGTTTCATATTTTTGTTTCAGGAATAGCTGGTATAGAGTCGGTGGCGTAGGAGCTCAACCGCACTTTTGTATTGATGCTAGAAGGCTGGTTAAGATCAAGGATTAGATTCGACGGCGTTGGTTGCCTAATCGATATCTGGAATGGAATTGAGTAGGGATTGTTTAATTTGTTTTATTGAAGGATTTATTTTCACTTTTGTGTTGAAATAAGTTTTTACTCTTTTCTGAGTTTGGTTCTTTACTTTTCGAGTGTTTTCACATTCTTTGATTTTTAGGAATGCTTTCCCATTCTTTAATTTATAATTATTTCTGCAATACCCAATGCAAGATGCTTTCGCATTGCCTTTTTTTGTTTATTGAAAAATGTTGCAAGACATTTTGTCTTTTGAGGTTTTTTGGAATTTTGTTCTGGACTCTCATAATTTTCATTAGAAAAGGAAGTTTCCTTCTTTCTTTTTTTCTTTTTGGGGAGGGATGTAATGTAACGACGCGCTCTGCGAACGTCGTCACACCGGTTTTAATTCTATTTTTGAACGAAGGGTTTCGGAACGCGGAGTGAATGACATTTTGACGTATCGCTGTCAAAGCACCTTTCTTCCTATATTGAGGCTGGATGGTCGATATTCATGGCTTCGTAACTTAATTTCAATAAATCTCATAAAAATGAGAGTATTTTGGCCTAAAGGATAATAGTTTGTGTCTTCACAACTATCCTCTTGTGGAATTATAGTTTATTTCTGGTGAGTTGTCATTTTTTAATAAGATTCATTTTGATGGATTCGCCACGCTCCTAATTTGAAAAATAATTGTTAAAATTCTATTGTTTCAGCTCTTAATCTGAGAATATTATGATTTCTTTTGCTATTGGCATTGTTCCAGCAAATTAAGGCGGTAAGTCGCCCAAATTTATAAAAAATTAGGACCTCGTGTTCATATATTTTGTTCTAATGACATGCAATTTTGTTACAGGTTGCCAATTGGAACCGCCTTTGTCTTTGCCTTTTTCTTTTTCCTTTGGACTTTTTCTTTGGACCTTTGTCTTCGGACATCTGCATTTCTTTATGGAGGCTTTGGACTTTTCGCCTCAAACCTGGATGTACCGCATGGGCTTAAACTGAAAACTTCGCCTGCTACGAGCTTTCTCGCTGCTGTGTTTACATATACTCGCCGAGGGATGCCGTGAGCTTACTTTAATTATATTTTAAATCTAAACTTCAAAATAACCTAAAAATGCATTGGTGACATAAGATCATTTTGACCTAGCTTATAAAACTCTAATTTTAAATTTAAGGTTAGATATACATTAGGAATGTATCCTTGCAACTATTTCTAAATGCACACTGGAGTGGACAATAAAACCTTAAACCTCACAGTTTGGTTTCATTTAGCTCACCTCCGGAAGATTAAAAGTTTCCAATATCCGCTGATTATCTTAGGCATGTGTATCTCCAAGGCGCCCGAACTTTTATGGTAATGTACTTACAAACCAATTTTATTTATATTTCTTTTAAATAGGAGATTACACACTTACTTCTTTCATTGTCATATGACACATATTTTTTTATTATTACATCTGACGCTTGCGAAACAATTTTTTTTTTACTTTGTAATAACACATATTTTTTTTATTATTACAAGGGGTACAGTAAGAGACACACAGGTCTTAACCAAGTGTGAAACATAGAAAAAGAAAACAAAAGATTGTTAATGTGATGTGGATGAAGCAAGAAATTTCCGGGTCAGATGGCATGTGTTAAGTAGTAGGCTTTCTGTATAAGCATAAGGTTGGATTTTGGCATTTGTAGTGTGCTGAGTTTAGTTTGAAGGGCCTTAGGGACTAACCCAGTAGTTGAATTCAGTAGCTAAATCTATGTATTTAGTCATTTTCTCTGAATTAAAGTAATGTGGAAAAGTACAAGTGAGTTATCAATATGTGTAACAACAAATTCCACCAAGTGCCATCAATCTACAGTATAAATAGTGTAGTGTTTAGGTTGTGTGTGTTGCAAATTGCTATATCTAAGATCAGTACTGATTTATTAATTTTATCTAGCACTGTAATGTCGGGTCTCTTGTAGTGTATGATTTTGTCTGTAATAATTGTTCGGTCCCAGTATATTTTATGTGAGGTGTTTTCTAAAATAGTGGTGGGTTTGTATTTATAATAAGCTATTTTTTGTGGAACGAATGAATGTTTGTGTGCTATGCTAAGTTTTGGTGAATTATTGCAGCAATTTGATCATGTCTATGTTTGTAATCAGTTTGGACTATAGATTTACATGCTCCAGTGATGTGTTGAATTTTTTTAACAGCTTCTACATAGATTAGTGGGTAAGTTAGGTATTCGGAAGATGTGTTTTTGGTAGTCACGGGTATCTATAACTTGATCCTGGATAGCTATGACAAAAGCCTCTGTTTCAGGAAATAGCTCTCCTCGCCGCAGCCACTCGTTCGATGCTACTTTATCGACGTCTGATTGACTGAGGTCGGCGAGGTGTCTCCCATGCACTTTGTGCCCATGTATCTATTTTGTGTTGTTTGCTTAGAATTTTTGGTTCACTGTTTTTGTTTTCTAGGTTAAGAGGGGTTAGTTTTTTATCAATATCTGTAACATATTTGTGAAGATCCAATTGTTCAGCTTTAGTGTAACAATATTTACGTAGTTTGTCTACGAGACTGTTGTGTAAGTTCTGTATATCAATGAGTCCTCTCCCTCCATCTTGGCGTGATAGTGTGAGACGTTGTGTGCATGATCTAGGGTGGTGTTTTCGGTTAGCTGTCATATGTGTGTTAATTGTGCGTTGTAATCGGATTAAATCTCTTTGAGACCAGTTTATGATTCCAAAGGAATAAGTAAGGACTGGTATTGCAAATGTGTTTATAGCTTTAATACTATTGCGTGCATTTAGTTGACTTCTTAGAATTTGGTTCATTGTAGCTTTGAATGTTTTGGTTAATTCTAAATTTGCATGCTTTTGGTGAATTTGTTTGGACTGATGAAAACCTAAGTATTTGTATGTACTATATTCATCCATCGAGTCGATGTTTTCGCCTGTTTCAAGAGTATAAGAATTATTTTATGTCTTGCCACGGGTAATAGAGTGAATTTTGCATTTATCTACTCCAAATTGCATGTTTATGTCTGCTGAGAATGATTGTGTGATGTCTGCTAGCTTTGTCAGTTCTGTGTTGTTAGTTGCGTAAAGTGTAATGTCATCCATGTATAGTAAATGTGATATAATATGTTGTGAGTTATTACGTTTGAGTTTAAATCCTACATTAGTGCTATTAAGGAGTTCAGATAAAGGATTGAGAGCTAAACAGAACCAGAGTGGACTGAGAGCATCTCCTTGAAATATTCCTCTCTGTAGTTATGTCGCCATTTTTAAGTGTTTTAAGTATTGTACTGAGATCTGTTGTTGTGTGTTCATGCGTCACTGACTCGTTTCGAGGCGGCGGAGCCACTAGCGGCGCCATCTGAAAACCAGCGCTTCGCATACCCTGGTGTGCGGGGCATTCATGCTGAGATGGTGGCCCATTTGGGTGCGCACGATGTGCAGTGAGAGTATTCTTGTTGTGTTATCTTGTTGTTGTGTATATTTATATTTGTCTGACTCTGTACGTTGTGTTCGTGAATTATTTTTTTCTTTCTTCTTTCTTATGGGACTGTTATTAATCAAATTCAGTTTAGTTTTCTATTCAAATATGGTTGCACTTAAAAACGAGATCAGACTGTGATAGATTTTGTAGTGTTGACCAACTATGAGGAACGGAGTCAAAGGCCTTTTTGTAATCAATGTACAGTCAGAGCTCATAAGTGCATTAGCACAACAAGGCTCAAAATGGTGTGGCGTGCGGCTGCCGCGCGCCGGGCGTTTACATATGTGTGTGTGTGTGTGTAATGTCTCAGTGCAATACGACATCTGACCATGAAGCAGATTCAAAATGCTGAATATCATTCAGACGTTTTAGAATATGTTCGTCTGATTTCAACATTGCAGGCTCTTAAAACGATACCAAACTGCAAAGAAAATTCTGTAGAATTTTGTCGTGAGGTACATTCATCACCAGTATACATATAACTCGCCACTTACATTTAAAGAAACATCACTGTCGCTATCGTTACAATGTTGGGTTTCGTAACTTTGTGTAGGGTAATTTTGAAATAAATAATTTTGCATGAAATTCACTTGTGAAGCTAACGTTTTCAACATGTCGGAATGCTCTGGGCCCTCATGTCGGGCACGTTTGACTTCCTTTGTAGCTTTAGACGCTGACCTACGTTTCTTACTTGTGACGATGCTCGGATGAGACATCGTTTGCGTAGCCCCAGAGGAACGAGGCAGTGGCTCGATCACCGCCTCTGTGGAAGCAACAGCCACAGAGGACCGCAAGCGCGCCGGTGACGAAGATGATCGACTTCCAGAACTACTAGAAGATAAAGAATCACTATCCACTTTTAAGCACAAAAGTCTAAAATTGAAATGTATTCTATAAGTAGGTATACAAAATATTTTAACAAAAGTATGCGTACGGAGAATCCGTTAGAAAAATTAAATTTAAATATTATACTTTTAAGTACGACCACTCAGTACGAAAACAAAAACGACAATGAGGAGTCCGGCCAAAGAGTATATAAGAGGGAAGAGAAGGCACTACGAACGATAGAGTTCAGCTGACTGGAAATAACCATTCATTCGTTCATCTGATTACAATCCGCCGGGTAGAGACGTGCCAATGAAATGTTCTACGATAATCGCCTAATCGACTATCGATTAAATTGGTTGATTAATCGACTCATACCGATTATTAGTTAATCCCAATCGATTATTCATGCCTTTCAAATAATATAGGAAAGCGAATAAAAATTTCCAAACTGTATTTTTTTTTGTCAAATAAAAATATAAAAATATTTTTATATTTTTGTTTGACAAAAAAAATACAGTATAATTCACATTCTGATAATCATGTAATGATCACCTTATGAGACTTTATACAATACATTTTAATGCACGCAAAACCAACTTAAAACTAGTTGACAATAGATAGTTCATTTATTTAATAAATTTCAACCTATTCCAATACATGTAGATACAAAAAGTGGTAATGAAAAAATCATAAGTACCTACTTACGTGATAATGACATTCATTGTCATTTACATGGGTTAAGCCTTACCTGTCTCGAATGTTTACTTTTTCGATTTAAATTTATACAACAAAATAAGTACTGATATAAGTTATATTAAGATTTATTTTACAGTCACAGCCCAAGTTATCACCAAATCGCCTGATAACTTGAGATGTAATTGTAAGATTTACAATAATTTATGGTGAAATTAAGATAGTAACATTTTTGAGTGTAAATTACCATTATTAATATAACATGATATTCTATTATTTATATAAAGTACACGAATTGATTTATTTAGTTTTCAATATAGTGCTTATCAGTCAAAATTATATATATACTTACCTATGAACTTTAATATGAATTGAAGTTATGTGGACATTGATAAATTTAATATTACGATCCTCATTTCATTGTCATCTTATATTTACAATTCAATTAAACATAATATAACATAAACTTACGCCTATATCCCTGAAGGGGTAGGCAGAGGTGCTAGCACCCACATTTCTCCAGTTTATGTTTAGGTCCACAATTAAATTATGTGTAGAAAATCCTGGAAGAAAAATTAATTCAAAATTGACATTTGTTAACAATTACTTAATAATACTAATTCAAACTAGTTGGTATAGTTAGTAAGTAGTTAAATAAAAATATAATTTACGTATCATGTACAAGATTCATATGCCTGATGACAACAAAAAATTTAAAATATTGATAATGTTTCCTACTAATAAATTTCATTTCATTGGTACATGTCTAGGCGATGTAGATACAAATTTAGGGAAATAATAACAGCAGAGCTGTTGGGACTAAAAAGAAAAATGGTTAAAGCAGGGAGAAAAATAAATTAAACTAACTATGAAGTAGGTACAGGGTGAAATAGGGTGCATTTTAAAGCTGAAAAATGGATTACCACAACTTGTATGGGAACGTTTTTCGTTTTTCAGATTACCTTACAGTTTTGGAGCAAAATTGGCAAATATGATTTTTTGGTTTTGTATTCTCATCTGCTATCAGTATTTATTTATTTACATACTGTTAGCAATATACACACTAAAACGCTTATATGCTATCTGTTACAGATTCGATGATTACTTTATATAATAGTAAAGTATTATCTATATTTATATATTACAATGTCAATAGATGCATTAAAATTATAAAGTCAAATAAATTAGAATTCATTTTACAGCTCATCAAATAACATAAAATGATTTAAACATTAAATTATAAATGACATAGATGCCTTCCTACACTTTACACTAATGGCGCTAGGCTTGTCATTAAATATGTATGCATCATTCATTTCCAAAAAGGTATTTAGGTGCTGCACACCTCTAAAAGTAGGACTATTCCATCTTCATTACCTAAACTTTTTCATAACTCAGTTGGAGTTGGAATGACGTTGGAGTCGTCTAACTAAGATGCGGCTGAACTTCGATATTTCCCGTGAAGCGACAGCCATCTGACCTCCAAAACCAATTGGCGATGTCTATGTTCTGTAGTTAAGTCGGACTTTTGAGGGTTCCAACCAACCGACGTTACGGGTATACCGTGCCATTATTTGCACTGCGGGGGGTATCGAGCCCAAGCCGCCTGCGTACTAACTGCGTTCACAACCGCCACGCTAAAGAGGCTGTCCGACACGCCCCACAGCTTCTTTTTCAACAAAATTTGGTGTAATTTTACCTCTTCATGTTTCAAACACGATCAAATTTACTTGGTAATAAATATAAATAATAACAAAAAGGATTTACCGTAAATAACGAATCATTTTCATAATATTTAAATGTAACTTTTGAAATTTAATATTTTCAATTTAGTGCTTTCTGCTTTTTCTGAAATATATAATATTTTTCAGAAAACACATATTTACTAACTTTTTGTTGCTTATTTCACTCAACCAATACCAATTCATACACACATATTTGAGCACAATAAACACTATTTGAACACAATTTGAGCATGAAAATAAGACGGAAATATGAATATATTGATGAAAAAGCAATGTGATTATGTTTGAAACATGAAGAAACAATTTGGTGAAAGTATACTTTTACAAAATTTTGTGTAAAAAAGAGGTTATCTGACAGATATAAGAACAAAAAACATTATTTTCCAATTTTTTCGATACATGTAGAGGGTCCCTATTGTTTAGCAAACAACATAATGACAAAAAAAATTATAAACAACGTTTGAAAAACTAATCATTTGACAAACTTTCATTTCGAAAACATATTACTTTAAAAATAATCATTTGATATAATACAGGATATAGTACAGGATATAATATTTCAACTGTACAAATTTTATTTAAAAGAAGTTCATTTGACTAAATCCAGTCAGTAGATAAATGTATTAGTAATTAATTTTATTTCTCATTTTTGACGCTATCTGCACTGCCGTATTCGCATCTTAAACATAGAAAGGTTAAAACTCAATATTGTTTCATTGTCTGGATGTGAGCTTGCGAGTAACCTTTATCCTCAGTAACTTAGAGCAGATATAGCGGGTTTAGGCTCATAAGAAGGCTATCAATGAGTAGTTGTTTAACAGATGCTAATCGTAGCACTAGTTCCGGGGGCAACTCGGACATGAAATATCTCATCCTTGCTTAAATTTGAAAGTTTCAAAAATAAATAAAGCCGGCGGAAAGAATTTAGAAATAAAAATAATTAAAAAACCCCCGTTACAAAAACTTTCCCCAAAAAGTAAAAAATAAATTGGATATGTTAAGCTTTTAACTCTGATATACCTAGTAATATTTGATTCATACGTTGTCATGTCGGGGAGAGCTTGGATCGCTCCGATAACATGATGGAGTGTTTTCCCAGTTAGGGTCCCCCGACATGATAACGCTTGAATCAAATATTACTAGGTATATCAGAGTTAAAAGGTTAACCAACACAATTTATTTTTAACTTTTTAACCCCCGACGCAAAAACGACGGGGTTTTATAAGTTTGACGTGTGTGTGTGTGTATGTGGTGTGTGTCTGTCTGTGGCGTCGTAACTCTTGAACAGATGAACCGATTTGGATTTAGTTTTATAAGTTTGACGTGTGTGTGTGTATGTGGTGTGTGTCTGTCTGTGGTGTGTGTCTGTCTGTGGTGTGTGTCTGTCTGTGGCGTCGTAACTCTTGAACAGATGAACCGATTTGGATTTAGTTTTATAAGTTTGACGTGTGTGTGTGTATGTGGTGTGTGTCTGTCTGTGGCGTCGTAACTCTTGAACAGATGAACCGATTTGGATTTAGTTTTATAAGTTTGACGTGTGTGTGTGTATGTGGTGTGTGTCTGTCTGTGGTGTGTGTCTGTCTGTGGCGTCGTAACTCTTGAACAGATGAACCGATTTGGATTTAGTTTTATAAGTTTGACGTGTGTGTGTGTATGTGGTGTGTGTCTGTCTGTGGCGTCGTAACTCTTGAACAGATGAACCAATTTGGATTTAGTTTTATAAGTTTGACGTGTGTGTGTGTATGTGGTGTGTGTCTGTCTGTGGCGTCGTAACTCTTGAACAGATGAACCGATTTGGATTTAGTTTTATAAGTTTGACGTGTGTGTGTGTGTATGTGGTGTGTGTCTGTCTGTGGCGTCGTAACTCTTGAACAGATGAACCGATTTGGATTTAGTTTTATAAGTTTGACGTGTGTGTGTGTATGTGGTGTGTGTCTGTCTGTGGCGTGTGTCTGTCTGTGGCGTCGTAACTCTTGAACAGATGAACCGATTTGGATTTAGTTTTATAAGTTTGACGTGTGTGTGTGTATGTGGTGTGTGTCTGTCTGTGGTGTGTGTCTGTCTGTGGCGTCGTAACTCTTGAACAGATGAACCGATTTGGATTTAGTTTTATAAGTTTGACGTGTGTGTGTGTATGTGGTGTGTGTCTGTCTGTGGCGTGTGTCTGTCTGTGGCGTCGTAACTCTTGAACAGATGAACCGATTTGGATTTAGTTTTATAAGTTTGACGTGTGTGTGTGTATGTGGTGTGTGTCTGTCTGTGGTGTGTGTCTGTCTGTGGCGTCGTAACTCTTGAACAGATGAACCGATTTGGATTTAGTTTTATAAGTTTGACGTGTGTGTGTGTATGTGGTGTGTGTCTGTCTGTGGCGTGTGTCTGTCTGTGGCGTCGTAACTCTTGAACAGATGAACCGATTTGGATTTAGTTTTATAAGTTTGACGTGTGTGTGTGTATGTGGTGTGTGTCTGTCTGTGGCGTCGTAACTCTTGAACAGATGAACCGATTTGGATTTAGTTTTATAAGTTTGACGTGTGTGTGTGTATGTGGTGTGTGTCTGTCTGTGGCGTCGTAACTCTTGAACAGATGAACCGATTTGGATTTAGTTTTATAAGTTTGACGTGTGTGTGTGTATGTGGTGTGTGTCTGTCTGTGGCGTCGTAACTCTTGAACAGATGAACCGATTTGGATTTAGTTTTATAAGTTTGACGTGTGTGTGTGTATGTGGTGTGTGTCTGTCTGTGGCGTGTGTCTGTCTTTGGCGTCGTAACTCTTGAACAGATGAACCGATTTGGATTTAGTTTTATAAGTTTGACGTGTGTGTGTGTATGTGGTGTGTGTCTGTCTGTGGTGTGTGTCTGTCTGTGGCGTCGTAACTCTTGAACAGATGAACCGATTTGGATTTAGTTTTATAAGTTTGACGTGTGTGTGTGTATGTGGTGTGTGTCTGTCTGTGGCGTGTGTCTGTCTGTGGCGTCGTAACTCTTGAACAGATGAACCGATTTGGATTTAGTTTTATAAGTTTGACGTGTGTGTGTGTATGTGGTGTGTGTCTGTCTGTGGCGTCGTAACTCTTGAACAGATGAACCGATTTGGATTTAGTTTTATAAGTTTGACGTGTGTGTGTGTATGTGGTGTGTGTCTGTCTGTGGCGTCGTAACTCTTGAACAGATGAACCGATTTGGATTTAGTTTTATAAGTTTGACGTGTGTGTGTGTATGTGGTGTGTGTCTGTCTGTGGCGTCGTAACTCTTGAACAGATGAACCGATTTGGATTTAGTTTTTTTTGAAAGGTATATTAGACGGAAGTGTTCTTAGCTATGCTTGAAAAAAAAATCGGTCCAAGATGGCCGCCGCTACAAAACGACGGATTACAGTTTTTATTTCAACTTCCTCAATATGGGTATCAAATGAAAGGACTTGACTAGTAGAATACTTTCATCTTTACTTTGAATTATAAAAATTTCAAAACCAAGATGGCTGCCACCACAAAATGGCACATTTTATTTTACAACTCCCTCAATATGGGTATCAAATCAAAGAGCTTGACGAGTAGATCAGTTTAAGAAGTGTGAAATAAAAATTAAATTTAAAAACCCCCGTCAGTAAAAATTAAATTTAAAATTTTAAAAACAACCCTCAAAAAGTCGAAGATAAATTGTGTTAGTTAGCCCTATAACTTTGATGTACCTAGTAATACATATTTTGATTCAAGCGTTGTCATGTCGGGCGGACCTTGGAGCGTTCCGATATGACGGAATGATCTAGCAGCTAGGGTCTATTAAATTGATCTACTAGTCAAACCCTTTCACTTGATACCCATATTGACAGAGATGTGAAAAAATATGAACTCCGTTATTTTCTGGCAGAGGCCATCTTGGACAAATTTTTTTCAAACACCTAACAACACTCCCGTCTAATATACATTTCATACAAAAAAAAACCTAATCAAAATCGGTTCATCCTTTCAGGAGCTCCGATGCCACAGACTCGCACACATACACGTCAAACTTATTACACCCCGCCGTTTTTGCGTCGGTGGTTTCAAATTAAAGATCATCGGAATACTCTGAGCCTTTAACCCGACCCAGTTGGGATCAGTTTTCCATTTTGGGGGCTAACTGCGAAACGGTTAAACTTCGATATTTTCCGTGAAGAAACTACCTCCACAAAAAAAAACAAGCATTAAGATATAAAGTTCGGACAAAAACACATGTACATCAACAAATAAGATATGTGTCTAACTTGCACTTTACGCCTAGTACCGTTTGTGCGACTGTTTATTTACCCAAATAAATAAAATGAAGCAAAAAATAGACGTTGGAATCATAATGTAACTATGATAGGTATATTAAAGTTAAAGAACCAAACACAACATTACTTTTTATTTATATTTGGATGGTTTGTTTTGTGTCGGAGTGTTAGTGTTTTTTCTCAAAGAAATCCTAATAAAAACTTTTACTTACTACTACTACTTAACATAAATATGCAATTTTTATTAACATTGATTTGATAGAGGGAGGCCAGAGATGCCCTCCGAGCAGAGATTAAGCGGGCGAAAGCTGCGGCTTATAAGGAGCTCATGGAGACGCTGGAGCGGGACCCATGGGGATGCGACTCCGCCACCTCGGTCGCCTGTGGCGCCCAGGATGGTAGTTGACGACGAAGTCCCCGAGGTCACTTGGGTAGAACTAGAGCTGGCGGTGCGAAGGCTTAGAGCCAAGAAGAGCACCGCCCCGGGACCCGACGGCATTCCGGGCCGTGGGTCCTAGCTCTGAGAGAAGACGGTCTCGAACGAATCCGACTGAGAGGGTTACTGAGCGGGGCCAGTTTCCGAATATGGGGAAACTGATCCTCATCCAAAAGGAGGGTCGCCCGGCAGTCGAACCGTCCGGCTACCGGCCCATTGTGTTGCTCGACGAGGTGGGCAAGCTCTTTGAAAGAGTTATTGCGAAGCGCATCGTCGAGCACCTCTCTGGTAGGGGGTCGAACCTGGCGGATGCCAAATACGGCTTCCGTTGTGGTCCACAGTGGATGCCATCATGCGCGTGAGGACTTTGACGGAGGAGGCAGTCACCCGGGGTGAGGTGACGTTGGCGATGTCCTTGGACATCTCCAACGCGTTCAACATCTTGCCCTGGAGTTGCATCAGGGAGGCACTCGTGGACCACGGTGTGCTTCTCTACCTCCGCCGCATAGTCGGGGCGTACCTGACGGAGAGAGCCGTCATCTACCCAAGTGCGACCAGCGTCGGTCGGCGTGAGATGTCGTGCGGTGTTCCACAGGGATCGGTTCTAGGGCCGCTCCTGTGGAACATCGGATACGACTGGGTGCTTCACGGTGAGCTCGGGGACGGCGCCGCCGTCACATGCTATACGGACGACACGCTAGTGACGGCGAGCGGGGATACATACCGCGAAGCGACCCTGAGGGCCACGACCGCGGTTGCTCAAGTCGTGGAACGGATCCAGCGGCTTGCTTGGCCTTGAGGTGGCTCTGCATAAATCTAAGGCCATGTTCTTTCATGGACCTCGGCGCACGCCACCACCTGGTTCCAGTCTCACAGTGGGAGGCGCTCTCATCGGCATCAAGCCCCAGATGAAATATCTGGGGCTCGTGCTCGACGGCCGGTGGGACTTCGGGAAGCACTTCCGAAGTCTGGGCCCCAAATTGGTGGGCACAGCCAACGCTGCCAACCTGCGCTGATCTCTTTTATGACGAGAAGAGCAGGTAGCAGAGAGCTCAAATAATCTCTTCGTGTTACTTGCGATAGTGCACAAATAAACAGGGGTAACTCATTAATCGCACTTTTTTAAGCGCCATAAAAGTATTTTGTGATAATTGACAAAAAAACTACATATTTTGAAAAACTAAAATGTAATGACATCATTAATATTAAAAAATTAAGAAATGTATGTCAATCAATTATCAATAAATCAATGATCAAAATTCAACCCAACAATCAATTAAAATCATATAGAAAATATACGAAGAGTGATGATTATGAACACAAATCATTAGAAAAACGTAGATTAGGAATAAACAAGATGCAAGTTTACGTGAATTCTGTAAATGTTTGATTCCAAAGTCCACTTTTTACCAGTAGGTGATCTTTTTTTATTTTATAACATATTGCTTACAAATTCTTTTGACATGTCTGAGTCTAAGTTGTTTAGGGTTTAAGGTTCTTTTAGCAAGACGTTTGAATGATAATTTTGCAGTCTGCAATTTCTTGAGAATTTTTCCTCGTTGACTTATTGTTGACTTAGTGTAGTCTCTCCAACTGAAAATATCAAACCAATATTATTAGTTATCATATTATTTATGATATTATTTATGATATCATATATATCCACCTGAGTGGATGTTGGTTATAACAACCAAATACAGACAAGCGTTTTTGACGATTTCTGTCGTTTCTAGTACCCAAACCTTAAATGGTCTTCCCCATATGAAATGGGATCGATTAGCACCAAAAAATATTTTTAGACTTTAGCATTTTTCTTGCCGACTTTGCTTCACCGTAACCGACGGTTTTACTAAAATCTGCCAATGTAGTTCAGCATATGTTAAAAAGTTAGGGATTTCCCTTACTGCCCCGTTTCAAGAATACAGCTTGTATAGCTATTTATTTTTATTATAATACTAGCTGACCTGATGAACATCATACCGCCATTTTTTTGCCAAACCCGTGGCCCCATCCAAGTACAAATCCCGTTCGCGCTACACTTCTCTTTTTTATTTTTACTTTACTTTTTTATATTATGCAAACCTTGTCTTGATAATAAAGAACATAGCACACGGCCCACCTGATGAAAAGTAATTACCGTGGCCTATAAATGTGTGCAACACCAGAGGAGTCACACTCGCGCTGGCGACCCTGTAAGCACAGAGTTTCTGTGCTGTGGAAGACAAGGCAGGGCAAGTCTTTAGTCTTCCCACTGACAGCACAAACTCTCCATCGAGCTCTGGCTACCCTACTCACCGCTGGGCACACACCATGAAGTTATTATGGCCGCGGTATTCTGTAGAGCGGAGGTACTTCCCCAGTCGGACTGCTCAATTGGACGGAAATATCGCCGTGTCCTACCGCCTACCAAATTTGTTTTAGTTTACTATTTTTAGTAACGATATCCTTTTGATACCTAAATCCCAAAATGTCAAGTGATTTAAAATGACAAATTCCCTTAAATACTGGTCTACGAAATTCGGGGAGCGCATAACGGCCTACTCGCTACGTTCGCTGTCGCGGCGTATAGTATGTCAATATTTTCGGATCAGGACTAGCGTCGATATGGCTATTTTACAATATAAAGTACACACTATGGCCGCGTTTTGACTTTGTACATGTTCCAGTTAATACCTAAAAAAACCCGTAGTAAATATCCCGGGGCGCGTTACACTATTAATGTCAAAAACCATGTCAGCCTCAAGACATTCTTTATACATTCTTAAAGTAAACTATTGATAGGTACTCAATACTTACCAATAGTTTGTATAAATTCGGTGGAAGTTGATGCTTCTGTCTCGCCAAAACCCATTTGAGTTATTGGTGGTAATGCTGGAAAAATTGAAATTACAATTAGTACATATCATATTGGACATAATGTACAAGTAACATTATGATTTACAAGTACGTTGTCAGTCACGTAGGAACGTTTAACATTGCTGAAGTAAACAGTTTGCATAAATGCCGTGGCCTCTGCACATTTTTCATTTGAGTTATAAATCCCCGAAAGGGCTGCAGAGGTGTATTATTTTCGGTCCCAAGTAATAGGAAGCGAGGACACTTTTTAAGTTTAATATCGGATGGAGAAAACTCCTATCCCTTATTTTTTTTATACCACTTAGGTGGTAGACGAGCACACGGCCCACCTGATGGAAAGTGGTTCCTGACGGTCTATGGACGTGTGCAATACCAGACGAGTCACAATCGCGCTGCCGACCCTTTAAGCATAATGTTTCTGTGCCGTCGAGTCAGTGTAAAAGACAAAGTAGTACAAGACTTTGGTCTGCCCACTGTCAGCACAAATACTCTCCAGTGAGCTCTGGCTAGATTAAGGTAGGGCGAGTTATTTACATGTTTAAAGGTATATTCCACTAATCTAATGCCGAGGTTATTATAGCTGGTATTCTGTAGGGCGGAAGTACTTCTCCAGTCGGACTGCTTAATTGGACGGAAATTCCGTGTCCTGCCTCCTAATGTTCTTTAGTTGCCTTCTACGAAATTCTCAGGAAGAGATGGAGTGGCCCTATTCTAATCCACCAGAAACGAACTCGGCATGGTCCGGGAACCAACAAACTGGGTTATATACTGGGTTACTTTAATTGAAACCCAGTATACAATATTAATTTATTTCTTTGTACTATACTGCTGTTACAAGAGCTTTGACATACCTGCGTTGGCATTTTCTTTCGTCGATGCAAAGGAAACTCAGAAAACAACTCGTCTTGTATAGGTGGGGGCTCCATATTGAGTGTTGGGATGGCATTATCTAGTAATAATCGTTTCCGAGTTTTTCTAAAACACCATGACAAAAAGTGGGATTCACAAATAAAGCGATTATTTTGAATCATTTCAATAGATAGTGGTACAAGCACGACATCTGAAATCAACATAATTTATTGCATATTACAAAAACACTATTTATTATGTAATAACGTCCTCTGGGTAATAACGTCTGTAAGCGATTATCAAATTATAACTATTTCAAAATTATATTTTAGTCACATATTTGAGTAAGGATGCACAATGTCTTCACCTCTGGTAGTATGGGGTGATCCGAAATAATAGTTAGATTATAAGGTGACTGTTTTAAAATACATGTGTGTATGTGTGTCTGTGTGTGTGTGTGTGTGAGTGTGCGTCTATGTGTGTGTGACTGTGTGTGTCTGCGCGTGTGTGTATGTGTCTGTGTGTGCGTCTGTGTGTGTGCGTGTGTGTGTACGTGTCTGTGTATGTGTGTGATGTCTGTCAGTGTGTGTATGTGGGAGTGTAAGTGTGTCGGCGTGTGTGCGTGTCTGTGCGGCGCGTGTGCGCATGTCTGTGCGGCGCGTGTGCGCGTGTCTGTGCGGTGCAAGTGCGCGTGTATGTGCGATGGGCGTGCGCATGCGGGTGCGTATGCACGTGTGGATATGTGCGTGTATGCGTATGTATGTTCGTGTGTGCATGCTAATTTACTTAGCAAAAAATAACCTTTACGATGAAGCCTTCCAATCTGTATCATAAAACTACAGACCGTTTTTTTTCTAATGTTCTGCTTTCATTTCCCTGTTCAACTTCACGTTCAATTATTAAAAATGTATGAATGCATAATATTTTGTATCACAACATATTCCATCTTGCTTTTTCACTAATAAAAATACAATTTCAAAACATACATTATTATTATGCATTAACATGATAATGCATAACTGATTTATGGATAAATTACGAAACCTAAATTAATTTTTCTAAGCATTTCAATTTATGTAAATCCAAATGATTACGCTCATAGAAGGATGTAGTTGTCACTTGATTATCAAATGGAGAATCTAGTATCCAAACTATGTTGACACAATCGAGTATGGAGTATAATTAACTAAATAAATAGTAATTATTTTTATATGTAGGTATTTATAATTATTTTTTATATTTTGACTTTTGATTTCATGGTCTTATGGCACTTTTGACCGTAACTTTATCTTAAATATTTATTTTAACCGGGATATTCATTCATTTACCAGAGCAATACAATGATTTGAAAGATATCGCTCAAATATCTTAATTACCAACTCATAATATTCAATAAAACACTAGTCGTCTATTTGTTTGATAGTACCTACCTCGATTGATACAATGTGTGATCAAGAATTTATTATTAATTTGCAAGATTGCAATAAGAATGATCATTCGGAGTAGGAGGATAGTGATATCATGATACCTAAACAGGTTGAGTTAGTAATACATATATAAATATTTATGGTTTTATTATTTTCAAAACTGTATGGAGCTAATAATCCATAAATAGATTGATTTAATCAATAGTGTCCCATCACTTGTTCTTACTCGGTAACAACTGTCACACGAATCATCCTATAATGAACAGGCTATAGGTATATTAAAGTTAAAGGGCTAACAAAAACAATTTATTTACAACTCAATTTTTTTAACAATAATTGATTCTTATTTCATAATTTGTTACATGTAGGTATGTTCAGAACCTGCTTTACTTTATAATTATGTTTTGATTTTATAAATCTTTTGCCAAATATATCAATTATTGCCACAGACCATGATACTGCAAGGCCCAACATTAGGTTACTTGTGATAATGCTTGGCAATGTCACTTTTGTGTACATTTTTAATCAATTTTATGAGTCAATCATCAAAACCAAACTATTTATATTAAATATAGACTTCGTTTATTTGATAGTTCAAAGTATACCTAAAATCCTGTTTTATATTGTAAAGGGACTACGTTTTGGTAAGAGATCGACTATTTTGGGGACAATTCCTATTAGTCTAAGGAATTTAACCATTTTACTTAGGTAATTGAATACAGCTTAATTCTACTACATATAGGTACATTATAGATAAATGAAGTTTGTTTGAAGCGTTTTTTTAACGGTTCACTCAATTATATGCGCTGTATACAATAGAGCTGGTGAATATAATAAAAACGTGTAAACATCGGTTACCAATACAAACCTGTTAGAGCAGATCACAGGTAGGACACAAATTAACACTTATATCTCACAAAATAAACAGCAACTACTGCACTATCCAGCACTACGGAGGAGCAGTTACTCAATTCAACGTAAGTAGTAGACGAAACGTACAAATGGATGTTAAAATCAGAATATTTTCACCAGCAGAAAAGTTACCAAATGCAAAGTACTTGACAGCACAGCCATATTGTTTTGTTTGACAATATTGACATTGCATTGCAAACTCGCCAGATGATTCTGATTGGCTAATTTGCTGGAGGAAATTGTTGTAACCAATCAAAATCGGAATTCGGCGGATTGTAATAAATGAACCAATCAGTATAAACGTAAAATATGTCTGTAAGCAAAATAGTGTAGTGAAAATGTAAAACTATCTCACTATTAACACTTAGTATGCCAATGCAACCAACTTTCCGAAAAAGTGTTTCTGACATACGATTTCTTATGTTGGTATACCGGTAGCGTCGTTGGAATGACACTATTGACAGAAAATCTGTTTGTAGGGAAGTGACCAGTGCCTGGTGTCTGCAAAGAGTATATAAGAGTAAGAGGGCGCAATTCAAACAAAAAAACCGAGCTCAGCTGGGCTATTTTTTTTTTCCATGTCAGGACGCCGGCGAAGCTATACGCCTTTTTAGCCGTCTCTAGCTAAATAGGCTTAAAGAGCTGCATAGTTCCTTAATAATCGATTAATTCCGATTTCAAACAATCGGTTTCATAAAATTGGAATCGATTGTTCGCTGGAAATATTTAGGAAACTGAAATAAAATTTCTGAACGAAAATATTTACGAAAGCGAAATAAAATTCCTGAACGAATATTCATAATTTCTTTATTAGGCCTACACCTATATAATATAATAATATATGCTATTCACGTTATTACATATTCTAAGAATAATCATAGTTACAAGGCACTTTTAGTTTCTTTAACGTGAAAAATGTAATTTATTTGCTGTAAAAATACAATTATATGCTCTATTCACAACAGCTGATGATTTAATAATGTGTAATAACCGGTTCTTTGAGAACAAAATAGAGTCAATATCTCAAAAACTAAATAACGGTCATTCTCACGAAATGGTGTTCTTCGTATAATTTCCGTCACGATTTTTATTTTTAATTAAATTCTATAAACTAGTAATTTAATGGAAAGAACACGTAATTCTTTACTAATTGGTATATTGGGCACTGCATTTGAACACTTAGTTTTTTATTTATGGAGTGATATATTTTTGAGGGTGACGGAAATTAGGTATGCGGTGATAGAAATTAGAAAATTAAACAATAAGTCATATTTTCTTTTATTTACGTAATAAAAATACAGACAAACATAAAATTAATCAAGTTACATGTCATCGTTATGAAATGTAACATATGATAAATTAATAAAATAAAATAAAAAAAACAATGTACCTCTAGAAAAATAAAAAACGTTAAGAAACAATCCGTAAAGATTTACAAAATTACAATTAGGTAACATTTTGTTACTCATAATTAACAATTAAAAAAAAACGGTAAGTACTTAGCACTATACATTTTCAAAAAATCAGTCACATACGTTTCAAAAGATAATAAAACTTACTTAACAATAATATTTTTTTACGTATTAATAATTATAATAAGTACCTAATATGAAAATGAAAACTTGTTTGGAAAAAGGAACTAATTCTAAAAAATCTTAAATCATCGGTATCATCAGATTCATGGGAGAACAGTCGAGTAATACTAAAATCAACTGGTGAAACTGGTGCCCAAAAACTATCATTGCTTGGCAATTCTAATTCACAATCAGATGAACTGAGTGCAGTTTTTTCTACAGATACCTACTGGTTTTGAAGTACTTTTCTGATGGTTTTCTGTTAGCTGGCTGTATTATAATGCCTGATAAAATGTTTGGTTTTCCTGAGTTCCTAGGCTGAGGCTGAGGAAGGCTGAGGAATAATACAATTCTCTTTTTCATTCGTTATCTCGTAAAAGCCAATATGTTGTCGGTGTGTACATTGTACCGGCCGTACAAGACAGTCGTTTAAATCGCAACTTAATCTGCGCATCACTAAAGTGTTTGGTTTTTTACAGCTCCAAATCACCTTTAATAGAAATAGTAAGTCTTTTTGTAGAATATCCGATTCACTTATAACTTCCAGGAGTATTCCTCGTATGTTGGTTTTGAAATGGTTTATTAGTGACTGAATATCCACTATATCATTCCCTTGGGCGACAAGTCTATCTGCAGTTCGTTTAATAACAGCACCTACTCCATCAGGCGCACCCTAACCATGACCACTTTCAGTGCAGTTCCAGCTCACAAATTTTAAAGTAGAAAAAATCATCAAATCTCTATGTAACTCTGAAATTACATAAAACATCTTCTTGTTTCGGTATTGGCCTGTAGGTGAATCAGAAATGAAATGTATTACACGAACGTGAGGTACTTTGGTTTGAATATGTTTTAATATAGGTATGAGATGCTCCCATACTGCAACAGCATTTTTTTTATACCACTTAGTTGGCAGACAAGCACACGGCCCACCTGATGGAAAGTAGTTACCGTGGCCTATGGACGTCTGTAACACCAGAAGAGTCACAGTCGCGCTGCCGACCCTGTAATTACAGAGTTTCTGTGCCGTCAGTAGAAGACGAATCAGGACAACAACCTTTAGTCTTCCCACTGACGGCACAAATTCTCCAGTGAGCTCCGGCTACCCTACTCACCGCTGGGAACACAACACGAAGTTATTATAACCGCGGTATTCTGTAGGGCGGAGGTACTTCCCCAGTCGGACTGCTCAATCGGGCGGATATACCGCCGTGTCCTACCTCATCATGTCTTAATGATTCGCTGATTGTGCAAAATGACTGAGCAGTAACTTTATTATTCTTTTTGTAATACATTACTACAGTATGAAGTATTATTTGCCGTCTACTACCTGCAAAGTGAAAAGATTGAATTTCAATGGCATACTTTGTATTATAGTTTTCACTATAATCGACATGCACTATGGTCTCGTCCTCTTTCAAGTTTGCTTTCAGTCGTTTTATAAATCTGTTTTGCGTAGTGACATTGGTGCAGTGAGTCATAAAAGGAGGTAACATTTTCTGAAATGTATCAATGACAATTTTCGGCGAAGCTACCATTATTTCTTTAATTATTTTATTGGTAATTCTTTCCTTGCCGTCCTTTAAATATGTTTGTTTATTTGAAATCCAATGTGAATAGTATATTTCTTTAGAATTATCAAACTCCTTGTAAATTACTGTCTTGTAAACACATTTCTCGCATCTTCTTGCTAAACATTCTTCATTTGCGGGATCACAGCATATGGAGCACATAATTTTATGTGTGGAACTTTCATTTATTAGACCAAATCTGTTAAGGACAGTCACCATCAAATCCATATTCGAATGAGTCTTGAGTATGCGGTGAAGATGGTGATGAATATATTGACGATAAATTGTCACTATCTTCTTGTAAACCATTAGTCCATGTCTTTGTTCTAGACAATCCCAGTACTGACTTTTGTTTTAGTTGACGAGAGGTGTTGGAGCAAGAAGTCTGAGGTTGCTTTTCAGAATCTGCGTCACTACTATTGTTCAGTAGGTTCTGACTGTTAGTTGAGCTAGAAATAAATAATTCATTTTTATTTTTGACCGACCGAAGACTGAATTTTGGCCTTGGACTGTATTTGGGTTTATTAGGCGCTGTAGATGAAGCTAGCGGATCATTAGCTTCAATGGGGCTTGGATCATTAAGTGATTTTGGCTCAGTGTTGTTGAAACTGACTTCTATGGTTTCCAAAACTTTGACTGATATCTGTCTCTTATAATAAGCCTTAAAATTCCTTTTCGTTTTTACGCGCAGGCGTTTCTTGACTAATTGGCACAATCTTACCTTCATCCTTCTTCTTTTAATATCTTAGACGATCTTTTTCTTTGTATGCCGCGTATAAAGCAGGATCATTCCTGATCTTATTTCTTCTCCGTTGCTGTCTAAGTTTTTGTTGCTCCAAAATCTCCTCTCGGCTCCTCTTCGGTTTACCCATAATGTCTGAAAATAATCGAGTTTATTGTTGAACAACATACATTTAGAATTATAATTTTGTTCAGCGGTAGCTACCTACGAAAAATTAAGAACTGATAGAAACAATTATTACAAGGAGTTTTATAATTTCGGTCACTTTTAACGTGACGGAAATGTGTGACGGAAATTAGAGATAATGGTTTCTTTTTTAATTTAAAAAATAATTAGAACATAAATTTGACCAATATTTCTTTTCATGCATAAAAGATATGTAATTACGTAAGAATTGTTTGATTGATAGTTATTTTGAGCAAGAAGTCATTAATTACATGAGCGAACAGAAATTAGAAGACTTGTAAACCATGCGAAGGGAAATTAGGTACTTACCTCACTGAAACGCCTGGAGAACATGTAGTACGCGTGCAGTTCGTCGGATGTCTGTGGCACTACTAACACTTGCCGTACATGCGATAGGGATGGGTACAATTTACTTAGCTAGGGTTGTATTCACGAATTTTCAGTGGGTGACAGAAATTAGGTATAATGAAAGGACAAACATATTTTACGTTGTAACTAAATAAATAGTCATATTAACGTAATTATATTTTTAGTATAGCTAGATTAATCTATCTAATTTATAAATAAAGGGTAATAAATGTATAAAACAAAGCCTGTCTTGCACTTTTTCAGCTCAGAAAGTATTATTCTGGGTTCTGGACAGTGAACAGAAATTAGGAGAATGAATCAAAAACAATTATTGTGAGGTATTTTAGTACCAAAGTAAATGTATATAATATCATTCTTTATTAGATAATTGCCAAAACTAGCCCCCAGAAAAAGAATTAATCCTAAAATTTTATAAATTAAGTAGATAATTCAATGGACGTTCGAAAATCTTACTCCCTGAGAATGACCCATAAGAGTCAATGTATCGCCATAAACAGTCTATTTCTCACAAAACAGAATAAACTAGCAGTATTCAACGCTACAGAGAAGTAGTCACTCAATTCAACGTAAGCAGTAGATATTTAAAACAGAAATCATCAATTTTAACAATATTTTCACCAACACGAAAACAGTAGAGAACCGGTAAAAATTCATAAATTGACAAGTAATTCAAAACAAATATACAAATATGGCGTCTAGGAGCTAAATGACAGCGTTACAAACTCGCCAATCGCCACTCGGCGTCCAGAAAAATGAACCAATCAGCAGAAATGTCAAATACGTCAATTAACCAATCAGAGGAAAGGAAGTTTGCCTATTGAAAGAAATCGTTTTTTTTCTTTAGGCAAGTATACTTTTTCTGTAACCAATCAGAGAAAACTACTACTTTCCTCTGATCGGTTACAGAAAAAAGCTGATTGGTTGTAATTTCAGGACGCCAAGTTCTGAGTCCAAGTAGGGAAGTGTCCCATGCCTGGGTGTCTGTGACATTTGTCAATGACAGGTGTGACGGATGTCATTGTCATTGATGTTGAGTGTGGACGATTGTCTTTGGCTGCGTTCCATTTCCTCCTTTACTTATATTATTTTAACTTCCAAATCGTGCTTTCCTTTTACTTATCGCTATTAAAATCTACCTCCAAAGACAGTTTTAATGCCTGGACCCATAGATTTTTTTTTCTCTTTATTCTGGTTCTTTATTTTTGTTTTACTTTTGCATTACTTCGTTTTTTTTTATTTATGTTTTCGCTTTATCCACAAACCGGCAGATGGAACTTAAACGTTTAATTTTTGCACTAACAAATTAGACTACTGTTCCTTTTATATAATTGCCATTTTTCCAAAATTATAATATAATTAAAAAGTTTCATTTAAATCTATTTATATTGTTTAATTGTACGTATATATATACTTACATCTATATATTATATTTCATATAAACCATCATAGATATCATACACTTTTAAGTTTACATAAAAGTAATATTTTTGGGGTTTGGGAATGTCTTTTGCAGACTATAGCAGTGACTCTGTTAGTGGTAATGCTAGCCACCAGAGGAAGCCTTCACTTGCTGAATCTCTCTTATCTCAATTCTCCGATGTTCCCAATAACTTTAACGTTGTTCATATAAATGCACAAAGCATTCCGGCTCATTTCCCTGATATGCTGGCAAGCTTTGACTGTACGCATATACATGCAATTCTTGTTTCGGAATCATGGCTAAAGCCATGTTTACCCACTTTACAATACACCTTACCAGGATTCAACCACATCAGAAACGATCGTGTGGAGCGGCGGGCGGGTAGTGTAGCAATCTATCTGCGTGCGCACATGCTTACACAATTCTGAGCATGTCGCCACAGCCACTGCACGCTGGTGAGCATATCTTTCTGGAGGTTGAACTTCTGCACTCTAAACTTCTACCTACTTGGCGTTTTCTATTGTCCTTCTTCCAATATAAACTACTTTTCTTCATTTGAACTTCTCCTTGATACATTTGTACCGACGTATGGTCAAAGTATAATCATGGGCGACTTTAACACTTGCCTTATCAAGAACGACTCTCGTTCATCAATTCTTCAATCTATTATCCAATCTTGCAATCTGTCAATTCTTCCTACCGATACAGCTCATCATGCTCCTCACCTTGCTCCTTCTCTGCTCGACCTGATCATCGTTTCCTCTCTGCAGTGTGTAGCAAAGCATGGTAAGTATACTGCTGATCAGTTGTCCTACCATAACTTACTATTTTAATCTTATCACCTTCGTCCACCTAAACTTAAATCTAAATTTCTTCTACAACGCGACTTTGGTGGTATGAACCTGGAAAACTTGCGCAGGGATGCCGATGTCTTGGACTGGAGTCCACTTTATAACTCTAGATGTGTTGATGAGCAAGTTGGAATTTTTACTACAAATATTATTAAGTGAAACATCTTCCAGCGCCTTGGCTAACAAGTGAAATCAAAATACTTATAAATAAAAAAGCGACAGCCAAGTCGAAATATAAAAGGCGTCCTTCCGAAGTGAAGGTTGACGGAGGTAGGACACGGCGGTATTTCCGCCCGATTGAGCAGTCCGACTGGGGTAGTACCTCCGCCCTACAGAATACCGCGGCTATGATAACTTCGTGTTGTGTTCCCAGCGGTGAGTAGGGTAGCCGGAGCTCACTGGAGAATTTGTGCTGTCAGTGGGAAGACTTAAGGCTTGTCCTGCTTTGTCTTCTACTGACGGCACAGAAACTCTGTACTTACAGGGTTGGCAGCGCGACTGTGACACCTCCGGTGTTACAGACGTCCATAGGTCACGGTAACCACTTTCCATCAGGTGGGCCGTGTGCTTGTCTGCTAAGTGGTATTAAAAAAAAAAAAGTGAACCGGGAAAACTATGTTGCTATTAGAAATCACTGCAATCGGGTTTGTAGGAATACGCAACGCCGTTATATTCATAACTCAGTAGAAAACGAGGATCCAGCAAAAGTCTAGAAATTTCTAAGGACATTGGGAGTTGGCAAATCTCGTCAAGACTCGATCCCTAACAACGTAAACTTTGATTCACTTAATGAACGTTTCTCCTCTTCGTCAAAATTTTGATAAAATGGCAAAACAAAATACATTACAGCGTCTTTCATCTGTCTCAACTCCCAACTGCTCTCCTTACTTATTTAGTCAATTCTCGGCTTGTGATGTTAGGAGGAGCATAATGTCAATCACGTCTAATGCTGTGGGTACGGACTGTATCAGCCGTAATATGATCCACCCTATCATTGATGAAATCCTTCCTGTCATCTGTCATATCCTGAATTTCTCAATAACTAACAACGTGTTTCCAAAAACGTGGAAAGAGGCTCAGATAATTCCTATTCCTAAAAAGAAAAATCCTTCCTCTTTTTCCGATTATCGCCCTATTTCTATCTTACCCTTACTTTCTAAAGTCCTTGAACGTCTCATTAACACTCAACTTTCTAATTTCCTCTCAAAAAACGCACTACTGAATCCTCTACAGTCTGGATTTCGTCCTGGTCACAGTACTACTACTACTTTGGTTCATATTACGGAAGATATCAGATCAGGTATGGAAAGCGGTGAGCTGACAGTACTAACTTTGTTGGACTTCAGTAACGCATTTAATACCGTAGATTTCGACGTGTTACTTGGCATATTGAGCACTCTTAACATATCTCCAACGGTGATTGACTGGTTTCGTCACCTGTTTGGTCGCCGGCAGCGTGTATGTGTCAAAGAATCCATCTCCTCTTGGTGTACAACAACCGCTGGTGTACCACAGGGCGGCGTTTTATCTCCCCTACTTTTTGCAGTTTTTATAAACTCTATCGCCGACGAACTATCTTCTTCCTACCACCTGTATGCTGATGATCTGCAGATATACTCTCGGGCTTTAAAATTTTCTACCTACTGCCACTAAGACTGCGCTTGTACAATCTCTCATTTTTCCTATTCTCGACTATGCTGATGCCAGCTATCTAGATCTCACTGAAGACCAACTTAACAAGCTTGAGAGACTCCAAAAGCTTTGTATACGATTCGTATTTGGATTACGTAAATATGATCATGTTTCAGAATTTCAAAAAAAGCTCAAGTGGTTACCTATACGCCTTCGCCGGAATGCGCATATTCTCTCCTTACTATACAACATTTTATTTAACCAACTAACTCCTTCGTACCTGAAACAGCGATTTCAGTTCTTGCACGACACTCACTCAAAGGTTTTGAGATCATCGGAGAATCTAAGGTTGAAAATACCGAGCCATTCCACCAACATTGCTGACAAATCCTTTTCGGTTCAGGCGGCTCGGTTGTGGAATGCTTTGCCAGTGACTGTAAGGCGAGCTCAGTCCTTGCCTGTGTTCAAAAGACTCGTCAAGGAATACTACCTGTCTCTATGAAAGAGTGGCATAATAAGGTAGTATGAAGTATAATTATGTTTCTGTTAATGTATTGTGACTTTTTCTAAGATATATATATATAGTGTGTATGCTTATATATGTATAATTATATTTACCTATGGCTATTGTGTTTTCTTTTTCATTATTATTATTTTATTTTCTTTATATATTATCTATGTTCACCTAACTGCCCTAAAATATTCTTCTCCTATTTTCTTATCTCCATCCTATGGTTGCCTGTAAGAAATTGCCGCAGAGCGATAAGGCCGCCATCTGTACGTGCCACGGAACTTGTATCACATATTCTGGTGTAATGTGTAATTGTTGTACAATAAAGACGTCATTATTATTATTATTATTATATTTCATTACAGAGATCAGTTGTTATAGATACATGTTCCATAGTTAGGCGATTCCTCACATCCACTACACAAACACCCACCACAATTCAAAATGAACCGACTCACTTGGCTTAAGGCTGTGATAGGTTCACACATACCAGCCGAAAAAGCTGAGAAGTTTAAAATAATAATAGTAGTAAATACTTTTCATATTCATTCATGATTGTGCTTGTAGAGTGTTCGACAAGTAAGTCAAAGCTTGCAAGTTGAATTGCCATGTTTGTTTTTGATGTTAAATTGAAACTCAATTTTGAACAGACATACATACATATGGACAATGGAGCTTGCCCTATCCTTATATTTGCCGGGATTTCTAAAATCCTCTATTCACAACATATGGTTTCAGGAATAGTGAGTAGTCAACTCCATTGGCTTCTATTTCCTGCTTGATTGTTGGTATATCCAAAGGTGTTCTTATAAACTACTGGCTACTGGGGGAGGCCTTTGTGTCGCAGGGGCAGATTGAGTGAGAGGACAGCTGTGCAACACCTCCTATCTCAACAATTTTATTTACTAGTATGTAGTACTCTTATTCAATCAATAAAAGACTAGAATTTGAATTTGAGTAAGGCACTCAAATTCAGGCACTCTTGTAGGAGAGTAGGGTTGCTGGTGCTGTGTCGTCAGCACACGTTGCGACAGTTAGTCCTGGGGTTTGTGGCAACTCATACATCAAGTCCAAGTTCCAATTTTGAACAGATTGTTACTATACTTTGTAAAATGTAGCTTGGGTCCTATGACATTTGAACATTTTCAGGACGACTTTACATTGTAACGGCGTCTCTCTTTGATCATTTATTTCTAGATTTTTATTTTTCGTAGTTACCACCATAGCTCACAAATAAAATTTATCATACAATAATATAACACAATAACAACATAATAATTTGGAAAAACAAGCATCAATAAATAAAATAAATGCGCTACAAAAAATATCTTGCCGTTCTATCAAGGTTCCGTCCGTCGGCAGAAATTACTAGAGATGGGACACAATCGATCGACTGGGTCGACTCAGTCGACTGTATGAGGCATAATCGATACACATTATATAACTGTTGTGAATTTATAAAATTACGTAAAGTTAATAGATTTACGTTAGGTATCCTTAATGAATGTAAATATTATGTAGTTCGTTATTGTTTATTGGCTTTTAAGTCAGTTAAAACGGTTGAATACCACGAAGAAATTAATTATGAAAAATTCAAAGAGTAGATCATGACGTTATTAGCCAATTTAAATAAGCCCCATGTTACTGTTATGGACAACGCCTCATACCATTCCGTGCAAATGGATAAACCGCCAACCAAAGTTAACCGAAAGAGCGAAATTTTGGAATGGCTCCAAAATCAAGGTGTTGAGGCTGATGTCTCAATGTTGAAGGTGGAGCTACTAAGGCTCGTTAACTTAAATAAGCCACCCGGCGGTCCAAAATATATATTCGACGAGCTGGCAAAATCCTTTGGCCACACTGTTCTCCGTCTCCAAATCATTGCCAATACAACAGTATAGAAATGATATGGGCTCAAATTAAAGGTTCGTATTTTTTAATTATTTTTAGTTTTTTTTAATAAAATCCTGTCATATGATACATTTTATAAATTTGAAAAGTGTTTGTTTGTAATTTTTTTTTCGTTGCAATGTAGCAACAAAGGCTGGAAGGACCATAGCCTACTTTTCATATAAAAAAAAAAAATGCAGTTTGAGTGCCAGGGTAAAGCTAATTACAAAAAATATGTTACCTATTTAAAGTTCAGTAACAAAGACCCATGTAATACATATTTTACTATTAATATAATAATGAATATTTAATTGTTTTTAGGCTACGTGGCACGCAACAATACCACTCCGCCGTTTACTGCAAATAAAATGATGGGGTTATTAAAAGAAGCTTGCACCAAAGTAACACCGGAGAACTGGAAAAGTGTTGTGGAAAGGACCAAACATCTCATTATTGAAGACTGGGAACGTGACGTTCGTTTTGACAACCTTAGAGAAAATGAAATTATTATAAATCTCCAAGACTGTTCCAGCGAGTCGGATATAGAAGACGACGACGATGATGATGATGATTTAGGATGTACTCCATTGTCTGATTCAGATTAAATAAATAGCTTTTGATAATATACATACATGCATTGTCATTGTACCTATACTTAGACTATTATCTCGACTTAGACTATTACACTTTCACATCACTAGTGATGTCGCTTCCAGCGATAAGGCCGCCCATTGTACATTAAACTGTATGCATGCTCACTACAAATTTTACTGTAATCTATTGGTGTACAATAAAGAATTATCTATCTATCTATCTATGTCTTGTCAACATCTGTCATAGGACCCAAGCTACATTTTACAAAGTATAAAAACATTGGTCTGCTGTTAGTGAAAGTGTGTGCTAATGTGGTGTTGTCTTCACAGCAAGTCAAGCTAGAAGTTATGTCTAATGTACGCCTGAGCATGGAGGAAGTGATGCAGAAGGCTGCAGTTGGATCAGACAGTGTTGACGTGAAACAAGAAGATGCTGAAGGTAATAAGGCCGCCATTTGATACACAAATATACAAATATAGATTACTACATTCATGTGGTTTCTTATTCAGGTGCTCCTGTATCTAAAAAACCTCGACCAACTACGCAAATGAACTATGAAGATACGCCAGCTAACAACCTAACGAGAAGTGACCAAGCAAAGGACAACATTGAAGAACCAAAAGACGAAAATAATAGCGTTGTAGAACAGAAACCAGTTAAGAATAATACGATAGTGGAAACACGCGACGAAATAGATATCAGATTAAGTAACAATAAACAAAATGTTAGCACATCCGATCACAGTGACGCTCACAAAGGAATGTCTAAAAACAAAATCAGTGCAGACCAAAGTGTTAATAGGAGCTCAAGCAACAAACTTAAACAGTTGATATGTGACAGTTGTCAGAAATGTTTTAGACATAAATATGCATTAATAATACATATGCGCACACACACTGGCGAGAAGCCTTATGAGTGTAAGGTGTGTAAGAAATGTTTCAATCGGAATGACATTTTAAATATTCATATGCGCACACACACTGGCGAGAAGCCTTATCAGTGCAATGTATGTAAGAAATGTTTCAAAGTAAAGAGTCATTTAGATAGGCACACTCGCACACACACTGGCGTGAAGCCTTATCAGTGTAAGGTCTGTAAGAAATATTTCAATCAAAAAAGTATTTTAGTTCAGCACACACGCACACACACTGGCGAGAAGCCTTATGAGTGTAAGGTGTGTAAGAAATATTTCAATCAAAAAAGTAATTTAGTTAAGCACACTCGCACACACACTGGCGTGAAGCCTTATGAGTGTAAGGTGTGTAAGAAAAATTTCAATCGAAAAAGTATTTTAGTTCAGCACACTCGCACACACACTGGCGAGAAGCCTTATGAGTGTAAGGTGTGTAAGAAATGTTTCTATGGAAAGAGTGATTTAAATAAGCACACTCGCACACACACTGGAGAGAAGCCTTATGAGTGTAAGGTGTGTAAGAAATATTTCAATCAAAAAAGTACTTTAGTTCAGCACACTCGCACACACACTGGCGAGAAGCCTTATGAGTGTAAGGTGTGTAAGAAATATTTCAATCAAAAAAGTAATTTAGTTAAGCACACTCGCACACACACTGGCGAGAAGCCTTATGAGTGTAAGGTGTGTAAGAAATATTTCAATCAAAAAAGTAATTTAGTTAAGCACACTCGCACACACACTGGCGAGAAGCCTTATGAGTGTAATGTCAAGTCAGTCAGTTAGTGTGTAAGAAATGTTTTAGTGATAAGAGCAAGTTAGTAAGACATATTCGTTTAAACACTCACTGAAAACACAGTCGCTTACTTGTTAGGGCACCCTGCGCGTACTTTAGGTGTACTAGACTTAAGTGTGGCGTGAAATGTGTCCGAAATAACATTAATTCTAATATCCGTTCTGCGCCAATATAACATTACTGTTGTTGTGGTAGAGCGTGCGACTGCTAAGTCAAAGGTCGTGGATTCGATTCCCTCTCAGTGCAAACATTTGAATATTGTTGAGTCGCCGGATGTTGCTATGCATGTAAATAAGTGCGTGTGCTTTTGTGGTTGTATAATTATACTAGCATTCCACCCGCGGTGCCGCCCGCGCGGACGTCGGTATTTTTAATACCACTTAGGTGGCAGACAAGCACACGGCCTACCTGATGGGGAGAGGTTACCGTGGCCTATGGACGTATTCAACACCAGGAGTGTTACACTCGCGCTGCCGACCCTGAAAAAACCTTCTAATGCCCCTCTTGAAGAACCCCATATTGTAGGTGCTTGGGAAAACCACAGCGTAGTATTAAGTTTCTTTCATACCGCACAGTGGTCTCATTGTGTGAGGATGAACTCCCTGCCTACGGCGAGCAGTGCGATGATAGAAGTAAGTAAGTAAGTAAGTAAATTCATTTATTGCACGAGACATGGTCAGGTATATAGATGTTAACATATAATAATGTACAGCATGTCTCACAGAAATTTCCGCATGCAACATTGTTTATCTAATCAAACTGTAAAATGAAAAATTAATGCAAACATGTCAAGGTCAAAATGAGTCTAAAATCAAAAATGAAAATTACATATTATGCCAAGGATATTAAATAAACATGAGAATTACAAGCAAGCATGTCAAAGTTAAAATGAGTCTAAATCAAAATGTCAAATTTACATATTGAGACCAAGATTTCAAAGGAACTTGAAAATTAAAGTAAACATGTCTAAAGTTAAAATAGTAAGCTCGAAATGTCAAAATTACAAAATATGTCATAAATGTTAGGAACAGTCAACAAGATTAAATTATCATAGCAAGCAATAGTACAATCCTTATAAACTTAATATTTAAGTCAAGCAAATTATCAATTACATGTGAAACAATGCTCCCCAATCAATGCGCACCGAAACGGCAAGTACTGCTCTTCAGGAAATCTGAAGTGTCGTAGAAGCTTTGCTTAATTAACCACTCTCGTAATACGCGAAGAAATTTTGAGCTGAATGTATCTGTGGGCATCATGTCAAACATCACCTGTGAGTATAGGATTGTCAAGCAGCCTCAACGCCCGTCTTTGCACCGAGTCGAAGGGGTCAAGCTGGTATGCAGGCGCTCCAACAAAAAGGTAACAGCAGTATTCCATGTGGGGCCGGACCTGTGCTTTATAGAGAAGAACCGATTGAGTTCAAACAAACGTAAGATTTGAAGTCTGAACAAGCAAATACAATCGCATCGAAATTCATTCAGTAGCTCTTATTCCATCGCGGACAAACAGACAAGAATTACAAAACACTAAATTTTATTGTGTTCAGTATCGTTAACGATACAAAATAAATAAAAATTAAGTTATTGCCAAATAGTATGTAACAATGTTAACAATATTATACTGTGACCCCACACTAGGCTAAACCTGTCCTGTGGGTTCTCTTACGTATAGACAATACCACTTTACAGTAATATTACCTATATAATAGTATAGGTAGTCCAACAAGTTGTAGGGCAGTGTCTATCGACCAACCCAGCAGTTCGTGAATTGGTCGGGATGTTTCTTTGTTCAGTACATGCATTACAGTACATGCAGTACCTACTGTACGCATGCATTCATTAGAATATATCTAAGTACGCTAATCCGTATTCCAGATCCCATATCACCCATATTTTAGAATGCATCTAAACAGACCTATAAATTAACAATGGAAATAATTATACAATATTGATACATACAAATGTTTGCACAGAGCGGGAATTATGCCCGCGATCTTTAAATCAGCTGTTGACCTCTCTACCGCCATGCCACAGAGGTTTATAACTAAAATAAAAGCGCATAAACGCTTTACGGTGGCTTCAGCAATAGCTTAAAGCAAATTAGAACAAAGTGCTTTTAGGTATATAGTACAGCTAAGTGTACACGTGTCCAAACTTATCTTACATTAGAACTACGTAGGTTTTGTGAAGTTCGTATGTGCTCTGTCCCAATAGCGTGCAATATAATATATATATGCGTGGCTTTGGGGTGCTGCTGGGGCTCCCCCGATACTGCAGTGCATCTGAAATGTTTGCAGCGAGAAGCACAGATGATTTTTTTGCGCTCATGCTCAAAAGAAGGGCCTCGTTGGTGCACAGGCTGTGGGCGAGCTCTAGCGGCATGTTAAAGGTTTTCGCAGGCAGGAGGGAAGGAGCTGCGATTGGTAGGCTCTCCAAGTTACACGTTGAACGTGGGACTTTGTGAACCTATCAACAGAATCTAATTAACTGTATTATATGATGCAACATTTAAAATGGTAGTTAATTAGTTCTTTACTTTTTTTGTGTATGGACTATAGTTGCCAGAATAAATAAATGAATGAATGACTAGCGACTAGAGGCGATGTCAGTTCTGGAAGCAACCTCCAGCGGCAACACTCGTAGTGTTATTATTTGTCCTCTGCTTATACCTGACATAGTTTATAGTAAGAACTCTAATAAAGGCTTGTGATTCATTTAAAGTATAGTGTAACTTTGTACACTTTCATATTAATTTTACTAATGTTACTTTCTAATTTTGATGATGAATACAGAATATTTTTATTGAATTTGAGTTTTCTTTTAGTAATAATACTGAGAATCGCAAGTTCCACACATATGAGAGGTGTGTTTACCGAAATTGGTAACAACGGGAGGGTGCCGAGAGTGACAGTAGACTACTGCACGGGACGCTGACGCTACGAGTACGTTCTGGCGCAGCATCAGGTGATGACTGTCAACCACACCGATTGGATGAGAGACGTGGAGCGACCATGCGGCACTATGAAGGACATAGAGCTACTAACATTGTACAAAGAGCTGGGAGTGGCAGCCTGGAGTAGAGAAGAGTGGTGACGATAGTAGTTACTGGTATTCCCGCTAACTGCTCCAGCTGGGCTAACTCTCTAGTGTTAAAGTCCTAACACACCACCGAATTTGGTACGGCCCGAACCCCCGAACTTTGTGCGTTCCGAACCAAATGCGATTGTCTGGAGAGCAGTCCGCCGGACATTATTATTAACCTCCGAACCGTTAGTTTGATAAAATGTATTGCCCCGCGCTGTCCTTAAGAGGCACCCAACAGCGCTTAGTGAATTTTGTGTCATTGGGGTTTAGATATATAATAATAACGAATAACAATTGTCCAACTCGTGCAAAAATATCTCATCTGGCTCATAAACAACCCTCTCGCATCCCCGCTCTCGTCCTTCGAGACCAGCAGCATCCGCATTCCGCAACACTGTGACTGTTTCACGTTTGCCTTAGTTTGAGTTTCGTAGTTTTTAGTTATCAAATTTTAGTTCAGATTTGTTTTTGTTACGTTTGAGAAACCAGGTGCCACGAGTTACACACAGTGCTATTTGGACCCATGGTAAGTATAACTAAATTAGCTTGTTCATAATTATACTAGGTATCGGGACTTCTCGCGAATTATATCTTGGAACTTACTATTTCTGCCGACGTTTCGGATGCGTTGCAGCACCCGTGGTCACGACTTGACTAGTCTTCGAGTGTCGAGATGTATGCGGGGAACATTTTTTGAGCGCCTACCCACCATTACACTTATTATGAACGGTTAGGCTGGGGACACACCACACTCACTATGTCAGTTTTTAACGGCACTGTGTTTTTTGGTTTTAGTATCTTAATCACTGGATTCCACGTTCCGGATAACTTGAATACATCTTCCCTATTGAAATTTTTATATTTTTTTGATTTCAATGGCTTCACGCACAATCCGTGACTAGTAGTGGCGATCAGTGGAGAGGACTTTGGGTTGATGAAGCTTTATCCCGTGATTGGTACCCGACTCAAGATGTTCTGCTACTGCCGATTTGTTGAACTGACGGTTTTTCACAGCTGCGATATGTTCTCTGACTCTCTCTGCAATGGTTCGCTTGTTCTGGCTAGTCAAGTCGTGACCACGGGTGCTGCAACGCATCCGAAACGTCGGCAGAAATAGTAAATTCCAAGATATAATTCGCGAGAAGTCCCGATACCTAGTAGGTATAATTATGAATTCACACACACGAAAGTTTAAAAATAACATAAACTAGCTTGTGTTGTGGAATCTAGAATGCGGAGAAACGTCAAATGCGGACAAAGATGGCGCTGTCTAGTAAGCACATTTGAAAAAAGTGCCCCGCGATGTTAATTATTTTAACCAAATTAAGGCAACAAAAGTAATTGAAATTATCGTTAATCAGTGACTAATAACGCTATACAACGGCAAGAATGTTATGTATGAATACTGAATTGTTATATTGAAGTAAAGTGTGAACTTTAAACTCCCAAACAGAACTCTTAAGACAAAAATATTGAACTATAACAGTGAAACGTGCACACAATTAAATTAACGCACAAAAAACGCTAGAAATGTAATAAATAAACAAAGTGATTTCTTCCAACTTAACAAGTCACGTATATTTATTACCTTGGATATATCACTATTACAATAATAATAAAATAAAGCAAACGTTTAAAATGCGTCGTAGAATTTCTAAAACGGGACATAGGTTTTAGTAAGGTTTCCTGAATAGCAAGCATAGCATATTTAATCAATAAGATTTGGCTTTCTGCAACGAATACTCTTACAGTTCCATTGAAGGAGATTGAGAACCATTGTTAAAATTATTTTTTGAGATAATCTCCAGTAATTGTTCTACAAGAAGGGCAACGTCGTGCGGCAGAGCATCTGACAATTTCGTTAGTATATTTATTAACGAACAGAGCAAAAGTTGGACAAGATTGTCATTGCGAGTGGCCAGAGGGGTAGTCTCTGTGGGAGGTTTAATGCAGCACCCATTGGGTTGAGTGGAAGGAGGCGAATTAGTCATTTCATTGTGTTCATGAACATCAAACGATTTCCCAGGAACAAACCTTGGGCGTATAGGGAGGGAAATAGTTTTTTTTATAGTATACAGAAGGAGGAGACAAGAGAAGGGGCAGGAGGAGAAAGGAGAGAAGAACATTTAGGAGTTTGGGGCCTAGCCGCAGCCTCGGAATAGAGGGGTCTACGAGACTGAGGGAGTCTAGAAGAGGCTGCGGCATAACTTATATTTTCCTCGGACATAATAATTTTTATACTTTTTTGCCTGTTATGCTCAGGACATCTTCTGTCGGTAGCGGGGTGGTTACCGCCAGAACATAAAAGCAAGAAATATCTGTATCAGTGACAGTACAAGAATCACCGGCATGGGTTTGTGCACACTTATAACATCGGGGTTTTGACCGGCATTGCTCGGCAATGTGGCCGAATCGACAGCAATTCCTGCACTGTATTGTTGGATACTGGTAAAGAGAAACAGGAAGCGATGCATTAAACCAAAACAGCACACGGCCCACCTGATGGAAACCGATGGTTACCGTGGCCTGCCGTTACAGTCGCGCTGCCAACCCTGTAAGTAGAGTCTCTGTGCCGTCAGTTTAGAAGACAAAGCAGGACAAGCCTTTAGTCTTCCCAATGACAGCACAAATTCTCCAGTGAGCTCTGGCTACCCTACTCACCGCTGGGAACACAACACGAAGTTATTATAGCCGCGGTATTCTGTAGGGCGGAGGTACTTCCCCAGTCGGACTGCTCAATTGGGCGGATATACCGCCGTGTCCTACCTCCTAGAATTGTGATCTTTAAGCAAAACAAGATTTAAAAAACAATTTGCTGCATCTGCCGAATCGAACTCCACGGACACCCTATTACGGCCAATGTTTTTAATCTCTCCCGCTTTAATGTTTTCGACCTTGTTTTTAAACAGGAACTGAGCAAACCTCAAAGATTTGAATGGTAAGCCGCTTGTTGGGTCCTGCTCCAATCTCGAGACATATACGTTATTAGGACCTTTGTCAGTACTTGAGTACTCGAGTTTAGAGTCAGAATCGTAACCCGGCTTTGAGTAGATGGACTGAATAGATTCCGCTGGCGAACGGGTCTTTTTATGATCAGCATCCGTCGAATCCGGTGCGGCAGAACGTTTTACCGTTTTTTTTTGTAAATCCGGAGGTTTAACCCCGCCCCCATCAGGGGGTACATCCGCGCTCATTTCCATTGAAATGAGCGCGTACGCCGATATAAACGAAAAGTACTAACCTTATAAATACTATTCCACCACCAAAACAACACAAGCAGTTATTTTCCGAGTGTAAATAAGGACATTAGTGAAGAAAAGCCAAATATCGATGTCGGACCGAATCCGATTATTATTTTTTTTTTTTTTATACCACTTAGTTGGCAGACAAGCACACGGTCCACCTGATGGGAAGCGGTTACCGTGGCCTATGGAGGTATGCAACACCAGGGGTGTCACACTCGCGCTGCCGACCATGAAGAAACCTTCTGATGCCCCTCTTGAAGAACCCCATATTGTAGGCGCTTGGGAAAACCGCAGCAGGGAGGTCATTCCACAGCTTGAGTGTGCGTGGGATGAAGTTTCTTTCATACCGCACAGTGCGCACCGTCTCAGGTCGCAATGTGTGAGGATGAATGATGAGAGGTGTGATGATAGAATGTAGCTACGGGTATCATGTCAAACAATTCATCTGAGCACAAACCATTGTATAGGCGGTAGAACACACACAGTGAGGCAAAATCCCTCCTAAGGCTAAGAGGTTCCACACTACCTGTGAGTATGGGATTGTCAACCAGCCTCAATGCCCGTCTTCGCACTGAGTCGAAGGGGTCAAGCTGGTATGCAGGTGCTCCAGCAAAAAGGTGACAGCAGTACTCCATGTGAGGCCGGACCTGTGCTTTATAAAGAAGGAGTTGCTGCCCCGCAGTGAAGTACTGCTTCGCCCTGTTGAGCACTCCGAGCTTTCTTGATGCCAGCTTAACCTTGTCCCGCAAATGACTTCGGTATTGGACGTCGCTGGAGATATCGACACCAAGGATTCCTATACTCGAGGAGATGGTAAGCGGTGTGCCCAGGAATTGCGGCGCCACAATGAATGGGGTTTTCTTAGCGGTGAATACACATACTTGTGTCTTAGTGGGGTTGAATTGGACTAGGTTTAGTCGTCCCCAATCGGATACTCCAGAGAGAGTAGTCTCAATTTCAGACACAAGTTGTTCGCGACTCTTCTCCACCTCGGACTGAGGGATATTTGCACGGTCCGTGTAACACGTGTCTCCGGTACTGTCGTCCGCATAACAATGAATGGAGTCATCAGACAGCATGTCATTGATATGCAGCAGAAACAGCGTCGGAGACAACACGGAGCCTTGTGGGACACCAGCGTTTATGTTCATGCGGTCCGAGCAGCTGCCGTCGACGACAGCTTGGATGCTTCTGTTGGACAAAAAGCTGGAGATCCATTCGCACAGTCCCTTGGGGAGTCCATAATATGGCAACTTCGCAAGAAGACCTTTGTGCCAGACCCGATCGAAGGCCTTCGCTATATCGAGGCTGACCGCTAGTGCCTCACCCCGACTCTCGATGGCCTGCGCCCACCGGTTTTTGAGATACACAAGAAGGTCACCGGTAGAGCGACGGTGGCGAAAGCCGTACTGTCGATCGCTCAGTAGATCGTTTCCCTCAATGTATCTCAGGAGCTGTGTATTAATAACACGCTCCATTACCTTCGAGAGTAGGGAGGTGATAGCGATAGGCCTGTAATTGGTCGGATCGGTCCTGTCACCTTTCTTAGGTACAGGGTGCACGAATGCGGTCTTCCACGAGGTTGGGACCCGCCTTGCGGAGTATGAGAGTGCGAAAAGACGTGTAAGTACAGGGCACAGCTCGGGGGCACAGTGTTTAAGCACCATATACCGTCTGGCCCACTCGGCTTCCGAACATCTAGGGACTTAAGCTCGCGCCGGACCACCCGTTACGTGATTTTAACTTCAGTCATGGAAGCACCACAGCTGGGAATTATCGGTAGTTCAGCGTTCCCGTTGTTCATAGTCGAGTTTGACGCAAAGAGATTACCCAACAGATCGGCTTTCTCCTTAGCGCCATGAGCCAGACTACCATCGGATTTTTGCAGCGGTGGAAGGCTAGACTGGCAGAAGTTTCCCTCGGCAGCTTTAGCGAGCGACCAAAATGCACGACTGCCAGATGGGTAGCGCGCAAGCCGCTCGCCAATTCTGCCGATGAACTAAAACTTAGCCCTGGCCGTAGCTTTTTTACTAGACCTCGAGGCGGCATTCAACTTTCGCTTCACCTCAGCGATATTATACACACGAATTTCCAACGCACATTTGACATTGCCAGAAGTTGTCGACATAATAAAATCGAAATTGGTTGCCATATCCGAAAAATAGAATAGAATCAACGAAATAAGACGTTGCTTAAATGTCTTGTAACCAACCCAAAATTGTGCATAATAAAACGTTTTATTTTAATTTCTTGAGTTTGTTGTTTGGTTTCTGGTAATCATGTAATAATAAAATCTTTGTTGTTAATGGAGGTTACAAGTTAAAGGTAATATTTTATAATATTATAATAATAACACGAGTACTTCTAACATTTATAATTTAAACAATGGTTTTCGTCTGCTATCAAATAGTTACATTATTGTTTTACAGGTTATGCAGCAAGACACAACACAAAACCACCCTTCAGTGTCAAGAAAATGGAAGGTTTATTAAAGGAAGCATGTGCCCAAGTTACACAGGAAGATTGGAGTAAAGTAGTACAAAAAACAAAGAAAATAATAATGGACGACTTCGAAAGAGACGTACACTTTGATAATAATAATAATAATAATAATAATAAATCATTTATTTCAGGCAATAATAGAAAAGTTACAGGATGTTAAAAACTTATTCTACGGCCCATAAATATATACCTTAAAACTAAAAATACATATAATATATCTTAACCTAAAACACACACACACACACACAAAAAAAAATTATGATAATGTAATGGACAATCAACTGGTCATTAATTTAAATGACGATGATGACGAAGACGACGATACTAGTACTAGTAGTGAATAAAAAAATATCCTAAACATTTCTTTTATTTAATTATAACAATTGATTTCTTAAAATTCGGATATTATAGTAATCGATCTCTTAAAGTTCGGATATTATAGTAATCGATTTTTTCATCCCATCCCTATCATTCAATTGTCAGAACTGTCAAACGGTACTTCTTAGATTTGACGGACTTTAGGTATTTTTATGTGAAATTTATAATTATTACATACTCAATTATTCTTTACTATCCCATTATAGCTGTGTAGTGAACATAGCTGAACGAATTTTTTTTAGAAATGAATTGTGAATTGAGGTTAAACGTTAATCATTAGTCATTAAATCAGTACAGATTTGCATGGTTTAAAGTTCTGGATATTATACATTTAAGTACTGAAGCTCCAAACAACATAAACGGTGTTACTGAACTGACGCGAATGTTAATTTGGAGATGGAGAAGCTGTCTATGTGTAGAATATGTCTAGCGGACGCCTCTCGACTGCGGTCGATTGCCGACACTCATTTACAGGAGATGTACGAGTCTCTGACTCTGATGCTGGTGAGTAATACTACGTCAGGCACGTTTAATAAAAGAGCCTCTTATAATAAACAACTTAACCTATTTTATGCTTTTTTAATACGAAGAGACCGGCATATATGTTGACTCCCAAGTCACGAGAGATACGGGGCGGTGGCGCCCACGGGAGGCTTGATATATAATCGATAATTGGTGCATTGGAGCTTCTCTCTGCAAGGATCTGGTTCAGTCTCGTCTTGGGCGTTGTCTTTTCTGATCTAAATGTAAAGGAAAAGTTAGCAGACTGCTGCATAGACACCTAGTGTGTCTATGCAGCAGTCGCAGCAGTGTCTGTTGAAACTGGTACTAAAGTAATAAATTATGTTTAACAGTTGGTTACAGAGGACAGAAGACCATCCGTGGCCTGCGACCTCTGTTGCTCAAGGCTTGAGACTTGCTACGAGCTGAGGAGGACATCTCTCCGCAGCGAGGAGCTGCTCATGCAGTTGCTGAACCACGAAGTGGTGAGTAGTCTTGAAGTTAAGTATGAAATTTTGTGGTAATGTTTGGATGTTTTTATTCAATCACACTCTAACGGCTGGATAGATCTAACTGTTATTTGGCACAGTGATAGTTTACTGTCTGGAATAACATATTATTATTTAAATTATAGACGAGCAGCAATTTGCTGCTATGTGCACTTCCGGGTGTTGGAGTATAGTTCAGTCAAGTACATATCACTTTTGTTGTTTGTTGTTCACTGCAAGCTATTTATCCAAGTGACACTTGGAGGTAGCATAGTTGCTGACACCACTTCCTCAGGTCATTTGTGCCACAGTTGCACAACACAGTTGTTAAGAGAGTGATAAGCTGTCAAGGAATGTGCGTGTGAGATTGAGGCTGTGACCACAGGATGAGTAAGTTAACTAATAAATATTAAGTAACTTATATTTATTGTTTAAAATATAAGCTACTTTTTTTGCCAGGAAATGGTTCCCATAGTGGGAACATGATTAAAAACTTGTAACGACGCGCTCTGCGAACGTCGTCACACCGGTTTTAATTCTATTTTTGAACGAAAAGTTTCGGAACGCGGAGTGAATGACATTTTGACGTATACCTGTCAAAGCACCTTTCTTCCTAGCATTGAGGCTGGATGGTCGATATTCATGGCTTCGTAACTTAATTTCAATAAATCTCATAAAAATGAGAGTATTTTGGCCTAAAGGATAATAGTTTGTGTCCTCACAACTATCCTCTTGTGGAATTATAGTTTATTTCTGGTGAGTTGTCATTTTTTAATAAGATTCACTCTGATGGAAATCGCCACGCTCCTAATTTGAAAAATAATTGTTAAAATTCTATTGTTTCAGCTCTTAATCTGAAAATATTATGATTTCTTTTGCTATTGGCATTGTTCCAGCAAATTAAGGCGGTAAGTCGCGCAAATTTATAGAAAATTAGGACCTCGTGTCCATATAGGAGTTTGTTCTAATGACATGCAATTTTATTACAGGTTTCCAAATTGGAACCGCCTTTTTCTTTTTCCTTTGGACTTTTTCTTTGGACCTTTGTCTTCGGACATCTGCATTTCTTTATGGAGGGTTTGGACTTTTCGCCTCAAACCTGGATGTACCGCATGGGCTTAAACTGAAAACTTCGCCTGCTACGAGCTTTCTCGCTGCTGTGTTTACATATACTCGCCGAGGGATGCCGTGAGCTTACTTTAATTATATTTTAAATCTAAACTTCAAAATAACCTAAAAATGCATTGGTGACATAAGATCATTTTGACCTAGCTTATAAAACTCTAATTTTAAATTTAAGGTTAGATATACATTAGGAATGTATCCTTGCAACTATTTCTAAATGCACACTGGAGTGGACAATAAAACCTTAAACCTCACAGTTTGGTTTCATTTAGCTCACCTCCGGAAGATTAAAAGTTTCCAATATCCGCTGATTATCTTAGGCATGTGTATCTCCAAGGCGCCCGAACTTTTATGGTAATGTACTTACAAACCAATTTTATTTATATTTCTTTTAAATAGGAGATTACACACTTACTTCTTTCATTGTCATATGACACATATTTTTTTATTATTACATCTGACGCTTGCGAACCAATTTTTTTTACTTTGTAATAAAACATATTTTTTAATTATTACTGTAACGACGCGCTCTGCGAACGTCGTCACACCGGTTTTAATTCTATTTTTGAACGAAAAGTTTCGGAACGCGGAGTGAATGACATTTTGACGTTTAGCTGTCAAAGCACCTTTCTTCCTGGCGTTGAGGCTGGATGGTCGATATTCATGGCTTCGTAACTTAATTTCAATAAATCTCATAAAAATGAGAGTATTTTGGCCTAAAGGATAATAGTTTGTGTCCTCACAACTATCCTCTTGTGGAATTATAGTTTATTTCTGGTGAGTTGTCATTTTTTAATAAGATTCACTTTATTGGAAATTCGCCACGCTCCTAATTTGAAAAATAATTGTTAAAATTCTATTGTTTCAGCTCTTAATCTGAGAATATTATGATTTCTTTTGCTATTGGCATTGTTCCAGCAAATTAAGGCGGTAAGTCGCCCAAATTTATAAAAAAATTAGGACCTCGTGTTCATATAGGAGTTGTTCTAATGACATGCAATTTTATTACAGGTTTCCAAATTGGAACCGCCTTTGTCTTTGCCTTTTCTCTTTTCTTTGGACCTTTTTCGGCGTTTCTTTGTCTTCGGTCAACTGCATTTCCTTATGGAGGGTTTGGGCTTTTCACCTCAAACATGGATGTACCGCATGGGCTTAAACTGAAAACTTCGCCTGCTACGAGCTTTCCCGCTGCTGTGTTTACATATACTCGCCGAGGGATGCCGTGAGCTTACTTTAATTATATTTTTAAATCTAAACTTCAAAATAACCTAAAAGTGCATTGGTGACATAGAATCATTTTGACCTAGCTTATAAAACTCTAATTTTAAATTTAAGGTTAGATATACATTAGGAATGTATCCTTGCAACTATTTCTAAATGCACACTGGAGTGGACAATAAAACCTTAAACCTCACAGTTTGGTTTCATTTAGCTCACCTCCGGAAGATTAAAAGTTTCCAATATCCGCTGATTATCTTAGGCATGTGTATCTCCAAGGCGCCCGAACTTTTATGGTAATGTACTTACAAACCAATTTTATTTATATTTCTTTTAAATAGGAGATTACACACTTACTTCTTTCATTGTCATATGACACATATTTTTTTATTATTACATCTGACGCTTGCGAACCAATTTTTTTTTACTTTGTAATAACACATATTTTTTAATTATTACAATTGGCACTCGCGAACAGGGACATGACAGTGTGCATGTATCTTTATTCCTTGTCACCTTTGCATTATTTTTTACTTTAACATGTTAAGAACAGTGTTTTCTTCATGTATTTTACTGTTGCATAACTGTGTATTACAGTAAATCTTTGTTATTGTTTACTTTGCAAAACTAATCATACTACAAGTTAGTACTATTGTTTGTATCTCTCAATTACAGGTGAATGTTTCAATTTGTATAACATGGTTATTGTTATAATTCTTTTATCTTATATAGCTTTTGTTTATTACAGGTAAGATTTTCCACTTAGTAATATTATATAATTACTAGTTCTTAACCTTTATTCACATGTGTGAAAACATAGTAATATTTGAATATTTGCTGTTTACCTTAGGTAAACATAAATAATTTATTTTGTGAATCACTAATGCATTTTTATCTTTATAGGCATTTGACCTAAATAATTTTTGCAACAATAACATTCCATTCTATGAGTTTGTTTGACTTTTGAGTTTAGCGTTTTGCTATCAATGCAATTAACTTCATTCATAATTTAATTAACTTTAATTAGAAACTTTAATTGATACTTTAATTAGAAACTTATAGTGTATTTAATACAACTTTTTATTAGATTTTCACATCCTTTTATAAATCAAACATGGATAAGGAAATACAGGTCCCGCCTTTGTTTGAGAGTATTGTTGGTGATGTTCCAGTTGGTACTTTTACTCATGTCATGGCTGATTTATCTGAAGTTGTTGATCCATTTTCGAATAGTCGAGGAGCTGGTGATCATAGTCTGAGAGCCGCATCTTCATTTAATATGATGAATGTTTTATTGAATGATAATTTGAAGAAAAACTTGCCTTCTGTTACTAAGTTGCCTGATTTAAAACGAAGTAAGCTTTTGTATGATGGTAAATCGTGCGTTAGGGAATTTATTACTCAAGTGGAAGAATATTTCTTGTTTAAAAATTTTAATGAATATTTTTTGGTTAGTTCATTCTCTGATCTTTTGTCAGGCACTGCGCTTAAATGGTTTCGTAGTGTTCGTATTCGTGTTGCTTCTTGGCAGGATTTGAAGGCTGCGTTGTTGAAACGTTTTGATAGAATTGAATTTGATTATCATTTGGAACATGGACTCCGTACTCGTAAACAAAAGATAACTGAGTCATTACCAGATTTTATTACAGACATAATGGATATGGCTAGCCGTTTGTCTATGCCTGTTTTTGATGCTACTCTCATAACTATTATTAAACATAACATGTTGAATATTTACACACCTTTTGTGTTTGGTAGAACTATTTCTTCTATCGACGAATTTATTAACCTCAGCAGAGAATTAGAGAATTTTGTGTCAAGAAAGAACTTGAGTGAGAATAAAAGTATTAAAAAAGAAAAATATTCTGCTCAAATTAGTGCTGTTAAATCAGATGATTTAACTTGTTTAAAATGTAAGTCCTCTGGACATTCTTATAAAAATTGCCCTACATTTCCAGGTGTAATTTGTTTTAAATGTCACAAGCTTGGCGTCACTACGAAGAATTGCGAAGTTTGTAATTCAAATACTGTTCAGTCAAAAAACGTATCAGGTCCCATCGAGCCCTAGTTTTTGATAAAACCTCTGGTGACTCGATGTTGAAAAAATTTAGCAGTGCTCCGAATGAAGCCACTTGTAAGAAAGAATTTAATGAATGGTTGGATTATTTGAAAGTTTTCTTTAATAATATCAGGGCTGCTCCTGTTTTGTTTGTTAAACATAAAGACACTAGACCTTATTTAAATTTTAATATTAATAATAAATTTTATTCAGGTTTGTTAGATAGTGGAGCTTGTAATTGTGTACTCGGTTCTAATATTCATCAAACATTTTTGCAATTAGGTTATAAATTTAAACCTTATAAAGGTAACGCTGTTACTGCTGATGGTTCTGCACACAATGTTATTGGAACTATGGTTTTACCTATCACTTATGATAACTTAACTAAAAATGTAGATTTTTTGATAATACCTTCTTTTAAACCTTCAATTATTTTGGGATTTGACTTTTGGTTGAAATTTAATCTTGCTAAAGACTTATGGAATAATATTACTTTTGAATATGAATCCACTACTTGTGTAAATGCAGTTACTTCTGTTTCTGAACTTTCTCCTTCTGAGAAACACGAGTTAAATAAAATTATTTCACTTTTTGAAAATATTTCTTATGAAAAGAGAGGCTTAGGTCTTACTCATTTAGTTAAACATAAAATTTTTGTTTGTGATAATGGAAGCCAATTTACAGCTAAGCAATTTGTAGATTTTCTAAAAAGTTATAATATTAGTAAAATATTTTATAATACTTTATATACACCTCAAAATAATCCTGTAGAGAGATATAACAAAACAGTCGAAACATGTATTTCTTGTTTTGTTAAAGATGATCATAGAACTTGGTCAAAATATTTGCCTCATGTTCAATTAGCTTTAAATAGTAGTGTGAATCTAGCTACAGATTTCACTCCTAATTTTCTCATGTTCGGTAGAGAACTTATTTTTGATGCTTCATTGCACCGTTTTAGTAATTCTTTTGATAACCTCAATCAACTTGATGTTGTTGATAGGTCTTCATTTGCTTTTTCACTTAAATCACTTAGTGATATTTTTATAAAAGTTCAAGCTTCATTGCTTAAAGCTTATAAGCGTAATGCGCGTTATTATAATATAGGAAGGAAGGTCATTTCTTTTGAGGTGGGAGATATAGTGTGGAGGAGAAGTTTTGTGCAGTCTAATGCTCCTGCATTCTTTTCGGCTAAGTTAGCACCTAAGTTTGTTAAGTGTGAAATAATAGATAAAATTTCCTCTAATGTTTATGTTTTAAAAGACCTTAATAAAAACTATACTGGTCGTTATCATATTAAAGACATAATTAAATATTAAAATTATTCTTGTTTTGACAATGTCTATCTTTGTCTTTGGTACTTTGTTTGAAGTAATGAACCATTAAAAGGTGATGTTTGGTAGGTTTATGGTTCTTGAAAGGAGATGTATGTTAGGAACTTCACAACAATTTATTAATTTCAATTTTAGTTTCCTTCAAAAATAACTTAGGTCATTTTAGGACTTGTTATTGTGTAACTCTACTCCATATTAACAAATTGTTCCACATCAAAGGATCTTATATTTTTATTTATCTTTGTTGTATAGGATTATTTTCCTGTATATATTTTTATACACTTGTATATTTAATATTGTATATTTTGTACAAATTTAGGAATTTAGTTTCTACTCTAATATAGGAGTGAAATTTAATATTCATTTTCTACATTAAATTCACTTGACTTATTTCCACTCACTTAGGGAATGGAAAATTAAGTTTCTTGAACTTTATTTTTGTACAGTTCTGGGTTATTTTCTTAGTATTAAGATTCTCGGATTGGACGCATTTTATGCATTTTTTACACACCTTGTTATACCATTTTTTGGGAAACTTGTGTCTTACTGGACTTTACAATTTTTTGTGCTATTGTGTTTCGTACACATAGTCACACCTTACGCTTTGCGCACGGGAAGCTGGTGGTGTTGAGCCGGTCGTAATTGTCGTTTTTCTCTTTTTGTACGATTGTGTTTTTATACACATTGTTACATTTTTTATGCTTTGCGCACGGGAAGCTGGTGGTGTTGTGCCGGTCGCAAAAGTCATACTTTTCTTATGCGGTTGTGCTCAGAAAGTCAGTGGTGTTGTACTGGTCACAATTGTCATATTTTCTTTATATTTTGCTTGTGCTCGGAAAGTTGGTGGTGTTATGCCGATCACAATGCTTATAAATATATTATTACGACACTTTTGTTGTGATTTTGTTTTGACGTTTTAGATGTTGGAATAGGAATTTGAAGTCGGCGGCTTTTCAACCTAACCGACAGTGGGAAAACTTCATTGTTTTTACCGATTTTCTTTCAGATTCGGCAGCGTTGGTGCTTAACCGATATCTTGTTAGTTTCATATTTTTGTTTCAGGAATAGCTGGTATAGAGTCGGTGGCGTAGGAGCTCAACCGCACTTTTGTATTGATGCTAGAAGGCTGGTTAAGATCAAGGATTAGATTCGACGGCGTTGGTTGCCTAATCGATATCTGGAATGGAATTGAGTAGGGATTGTTTAATTTGTTTTATTGAAGGATTTATTTTCACTTTTGTGTTGAAATAAGTTTTTACTCTTTTCTGAGTTTGGTTTCGGTTATTCCATTAAGTTGGATAGTGTCCTTTGTTTCCGTTTGAAACTGGAAATTCTTTTTCAACTTAATTCTTTACTTTTCGAGTGTTTTCACATTCTTTGATTTTTAGGAATGCTTTCCCATTCTTTAATTTATGATTGTTTCTGCAATACCCAATGCAAGATGCTTTCGCATTGCCTTTTTTTGTTTATTGAAAAATGTTGCATGACATTTTGTCTTTTGAGGTTTTTTGGAATTTTGTTCTGGACTCTCATAATTTTCATTAGAAAAGGAAGTTTCCTTCTTTCTTTTTTTCTTTTTGGGGAGGGATGTAATGTAACGACGCGCTCTGCGAACGTCGTCACACCGGTTTTAATTCTATTTTTGAACGAAAAGTTTCGGAACGCGGAGTGAATGACATTTTGACGTTTAGCTGTCAAAGCACCTTTCTTCCTGGCGTTGAGGCTGGATGGTCGATATTCATGGCTTCGTAACTTAATTTCAATAAATCTCATAAAAATGAGAGTATTTTGGCCTAAAGGATAATAGTTTGTGTCCTCACAACTATCCTCTTGTGGAATTATAGTTTATTTCTGGTGAGTTGTCATTTTTTAATAAGATTCACTTTATTGGAAATTCGCCACGCTCCTAATTTGAAAAATAATTGTTAAAATTCTATTGTTTCAGCTCTTAATCTGAGAATATTATGATTTCTTTTGCTATTGGCATTGTTCCAGCAAATTAAGGCGGTAAGTCGCCCAAATTTATAAAAAAATTAGGACCTCGTGTTCATATAGGAGTTGTTCTAATGACATGCAATTTTATTACAGGTTTCCAAATTGGAACCGCCTTTGTCTTTGCCTTTTCTCTTTTCTTTGGACCTTTTTCGGCGTTTCTTTGTCTTCGGTCAACTGCATTTCCTTATGGAGGGTTTGGGCTTTTCACCTCAAACATGGATGTACCGCATGGGCTTAAACTGAAAACTTCGCCTGCTACGAGCTTTCCCGCTGCTGTGTTTACATATACTCGCCGAGGGATGCCGTGAGCTTACTTTAATTATATTTTTAAATCTAAACTTCAAAATAACCTAAAAGTGCATTGGTGACATAGAATCATATTGACATAAGATCATTTTGACCTAGCTTATAAAACTCTAATTTTAAATTTAAGGTTAGATATACATTAGGAATGTATCCTTGCAACTATTTCTAAATGCACACTGGAGTGGACAATAAAACCTTAAACCTCACAGTTTGGTTTCATTTAGCTCACCTCCGGAAGATTAAAAGTTTCCAATATCCGCTGATTATCTTAGGCATGTGTATCTCCAAGGCGCCCGAACTTTTATGGTAATGTACTTACAAACCAATTTTATTTATATTTCTTTTAAATAGGAGATTACACACTTACTTCTTTCATTGTCATATGACACATATTTTTTTATTATTACATCTGACGCTTGCGAACCAATTTTTTTTTACTTTGTAATAACACATATTTTTTAATTATTACATTACAATTGGCACTCGCGAACAGGGACATGACAGTGTGCATATATCTTTATTCCTTGTCACCTTTGCATTATTTTTTACCTTATCATGTTAAGAACAGTGTTTTCTTCATGTTTTTTTTACTGTTACATAACTGTGTATTACAGTAAATCTTTGTTATTGTTTACTTTGCAAAACTAATCATACTACAAGTTAGTACTATTGTTTGTATCTCTCAATTACAGGTGAATGTTTCAATTTGTATAACATGGTTACTGTTATAATTGTTTTATCTTATATAGCTTTTGTTTATTACAGGTAAGATTTTCCACTTAGTAATATTATATAATTACTAGTTCTTAACCTTTATTCACATGTGTGAAAACATAGTAATATTTGAATATTTGCTGTTTACCTTAAGTAGACAAAAATAATTTATTTTGTGAATCACTAATGCATTTTTATCTTTATAGGCATTTGACCTAAATAATTTTTGCAACAATAACATTCCATTCTATGAGTTTGTTGACTTTTGAGTTTAGCGTTTTGCTATCAATGCAATTAACTTCATTCATAATTTAATTAACTTTAATTAGAAACTTTAATTGATACTTTAATTAGAAACTTATAGTGTATTTAATACAACTTTTTATTAGATTTTCACATCCTTTTATAAATCAAACATGGATAAGGAAATACAGGTCCCGCCTTTGTTTGAGAATATTGTTGGTGATGTTCCAGTTGGTACTTTTACTCATGTCATGGCTGATTTATCTGAAGTTGTTGATCCATTTTCGAATAGTCGAGGAGCTGGTGATCATAGTCTGAGAGCCGCGTCTTCATTTAATATGATGAATGTTTTATTGAATGATAATTTGAGGAAAAACTTGCCTTCTGTTACTAAGTTGCCTGATTTAAAACGAAGTAAGCTTTTGTATGATGGTAAATCGTGCGTTAGGGAATTTATTACTCAAGTGGAAGAATATTTCTTGTTTAAAAATTTTAATGAATATTTTTTGGTTAGTTCATTCTCTGATCTTTTGTCAGGCACTGCGCTTAAATGGTTTCGTAGTGTTCGTATTCGTATTGCTTCTTGGCAGGATTTGAAGGCTGCGTTGTTGAAACGTTTTGATAGAGTTGAATTTGATTATCATTTGGAACATGAACTCCGTACTCGTAAACAAAAGATAACTGAGTCATTACCAGATTTTATTACAGACATAATGGATATGGCTAGCCGTTTGTCTATGCCTGTTTTTGATGCTACCCTCATAACTATTATTAAACATAACATGTTGAATGTTTACACACCTTTTGTGTTTGGTAGAACTATTTCTTCTATCGACGAATTTATTAGCCTCAGCAGAGAATTAGAGAATTTTGTGTCAAGAAGGAACTTGAGTGAGAGTAAAAGTATTAAAAAAGAAAAATATTCTGCTCAAATTAGTGCTGTTAAATCAGATGATTTAACTTGTTTAAAATGTAAGTCCTCTGGACATTCTTATAAAAATTGCCCTACATTTCCAGGTGTAATTTGTTTTAAATGTCACAAGCTTGGCGTCACTACGAGGAATTGCGAAGTTTGTAATTCAAATACTGTTCAGTCAAAAAACGTATCAGGTCCCATCGAGCCCTAGTTTTTGATAAAACTTCTGGTGACTCGATGTTGAAAAAATTTAGCAATGCTCCGAATGAAGCCACTTGTAAGAAAGAATTTAATGATTGGTTGGATTATTTGAAAGTTTTCTTTAATAATATCAGGGCTGCTCCTATTTTGTTTGTTAAACATAAAGACACTAGACCTTATTTAAATTTTAATATTAATAATAAATTTTATTCAGGTTTGTTAGATAGTGGAGCTTGTAGTTGTGTACTCGGTTCTAATATTCATCAAACATTTTTGCAATTAGGTTATAAATTTAAACCTTATAAAGGTAACGCTGTTACTGCTGATGGTTCTGCACACAATGTTATTGGAACTATGGTTTTACCTATCACTTGTGATAACTTAACTAAAAATGTAGATTTTTTGATAATACCTTCTTTTAAACCTTCAATTATTTTGGGATTTGACTTTTGGTTGAAATTTAATCTTGCTAAAGACTTATGGAATAATATTACTTTTGAATATGAATCCACTACTTGTGTAAATGCAGTTACTTCTGTTTCTGAACTTTCTCCTTCTGAGAAACACGAGTTAAATAAAATTATTTCACTTTTTGAAAATATTTCTTATGAAAAGAGAGGCTTAGGTCTTACTCATTTAGTTAAACATAAAATTAATGTTACTGGTGAACCTTTTAAACAACGTTATTGGCCCCTTAGTCCTGCTAAACAAAAAGAACTTTATGATGAAGTGGAAGTTTTATTAAAGAAAAATATTTGTAAATTGTCAAAAGTTTCCTAGAAAATATAAAAATTTCAAAGTTGAAAGTGATACTTTGTATAGATTTTGTAAAGATAAATATAATCCTAATAATCGTTTAAATTGGAAAATTGTCATACCTAAAGAACACATCTTAGACACTATTAAATCTAATCATGATGATGTTAATTCAGGACATTTAGGAATTCATAAAACTTTAAATAAATTAAAAATACATTATTTTTGGAAAGGTATGTTTATTGATGTTCAAAAATACATTTCTTCTTGTGATACTTGTAAAGCTTATAAATCTTCTACTAATCCACCTCATGGAATTATGGTTGATCCTGAGAAAGTTGATAAACCAATGTTAATGCTTTCTATTGATATTATTGGAACTCTTCCAGGGGCTTGTTCTGGCCATAAGTATATACTTTCAATCATAGATGTTTTTACAAAATATTGTTGGATATTTCCTATGACTAGTGCTACCACTAAAGTAATTTGTAGGATACTTGAAAGAGAAATATTTCTTAAGTTTGGAACGCCTAAAATTTTTGTTTGTGATAATGGAAGCCAATTTACAGCTAAGCAATTTGTAGATTTTCTAAAAAGTTATAATATTAGTAAAATATTTTATAATACTTTATATACACCTCAAAATAATCCTGTAGAGAGATATAACAAAACAGTCGAAACATGTATTTCTTGTTTTGTTAAAGATGATCATAGAACTTGGTCAAAATATTTGCCTCATGTTCAATTAGCTTTAAATAGTAGTGTGAATCTAGCTACAGATTTCACTCCTAATTTACTCATGTTCGGTAGAGAACTTATTTTTGATGCTTCATTGCACCGTTTTAGTAATTCTTTTGATAACCTCAATCAACTTGATGTTGTTGATAGGTCTTCATTTGCTTTTTCACTTAAATCACTTAGTGATATCTTTATAAAGGTTCAAGCTTCATTGCTTAAAGCTTATAAGCGTAATGCGCGTTATTATAATATAGGAAGGAAGGTCATTTCTTTTGAAGTGGGAGATATAGTGTGGAGGAGAAGTTTTGTGCAGTCTAATGCTCCTGCATTCTTTTCGGCTAAGTTAGCACCTAAGTTTGTTAAGTGTGAAATAATAGATAAAATTTCCTCTAATGTTTATGTTTTAAAAGACCTTAATAAAAACTATACTGGTCGTTATCATATTAAAGACATAATTAAATATTAAAATTATTCTTGTTTTGACAATGTCTATCTTTGCCTTTGGTACTTTGTTTGAAGTATAATCCCATTGTAAGGTGATGTTTGTGAGGCTAAGGGATTTTGAAAGGAGATGTATGTTAGGAACTTCACAACAATTTATTAATTTCAATTTTAGTTTCCTTCAAAAATAACTTAGGTCATTTTAGGACTTATTTTTATGTAACTCTACTCCATATTAACAAATTGTTCCACATCAAAAGATCTTATATTTTTATTTATCTTTGTTGAATAGGATTGTTTTCCTGTATATATTTTTATACACTTGTATATTTAATATTGTATATTTTGTACAGGTTTGGGAATTTGGTTTCTACTCTAATATAGGAGTGAAATTTAATATTCATTTTCTACATTAAATTCACTTGACTTGTTTCCACTCACTTAGGGAATGGTAAATTTAAGTTTCTTGAACTTTATTTTTGTACAGTTCTGAGTTATTTTCTTGGTATTGGGATTCTCGGATTGGACGCATTTTATGCATTTTTTACACACCCTGTTATGCCATTTTTTGGGAAACTTGTGTCTTACTGGACTTTACAATTTTTTGTGCTATTGTGTTTCATACACATAGTCACACCTTACGCTTTGCGCACGGGAAGCTGGTGGTGTTGAGCCGGTCGTAATTGTCGTTTTTCTCTTTTTGTACGATTGTGTTTTTATACACATTGTTACATTTTTTATGCTTTGCGCACGGGATGTCGGTGATGTTGTGCCGGTCGCAAATGTCATACTTTTCTTATGCGGTTGTGCTCAGAAAGTCAGTGGTGTTGTACTGGTCACAATTGTCATATTTTCTTTATATTTTGCTTGTGCTCGGAAAGTTGGTGGTGTTATGCCGATCACAATGCTTATAAATATATTATTACGACACTTTTGTTGTGATTTTGTTTTGACGTTTTAGATGTTGGAATAGGAATTTGAAGTCGGCGGCTTTTCAACCTAACCGACAGTGGGAAAACTTCATTGTTTTTACCGATTTTCTTTCAGATTCGGCAGCGTTGGTGCTTAACCGATATCTTGTTAGTTTCATATTTTTGTTTCAGGAATAGCTGGTATAGAGTCGGTGGCGTAGGAGCTCAACCGCACTTTTGTATTGATGCTAGAAGGCTGGTTAAGATCAAGGATTAGATTCGACGGCGTTGGTTGCCTAATCGATATCTGGAATGGAATTGAGTAGGGATTGTTTAATTTGTTTTATTGAAGGATTTATTTTCACTTTTGTGTTGAAATAAGTTTTTACTCTTTTCTGAGTTTGGTTCTTTACTTTTCGAGTGTTTTCACATTCTTTGATTTTTAGGAATGCTTTCCCATTCTTTAATTTATAATTATTTCTGCAATACCCAATGCAAGATGCTTTCGCATTGCCTTTTTTGTTTATTGAAAAATGTTGCAAGACATTTTGTCTTTTGAGGTTTTTTGGAATTTTGTTCTGGACTCTCATAATTTTCATTAGAAAAGGAAGTTTCTTTCTTTCTTTTTTCTTTTTGGGGAGGGATGTAATGTAACGACGCGCTCTGCGAACGTCGTCACACCGGTTTTAATTCTATTTTTGAACGAAAAGTTTCGGAACGCGGAGTGAATGACATTTTGACGTATACCTGTCAAAGCACCTTTCTTCCTAGCATTGAGGCTGGATGGTCGATATTCATGGCTTCGTAACTTAATTTCAATAAATCTCATAAAAATGAGAGTATTTTGGCCTAAAGGATAATAGTTTGTGTCCTCACAACTATCCTCTTGTGGAATTATAGTTTATTTCTGGTGAGTTGTCATTTTTTAATAAGATTCACTCTGATGGAAATCGCCACGCTCCTAATTTGAAAAATAATTGTTAAAATTCTATTGTTTCAGCTCTTAATCTGAAAATATTATGATTTCTTTTGCTATTGGCATTGTTCCAGCAAATTAAGGCGGTAAGTCGCGCAAATTTATAGAAAATTAGGACCTCGTGTCCATATAGGAGTTTGTTCTAATGACATGCAATTTTATTACAGGTTTCCAAATTGGAACCGCCTTTTTCTTTTTCCTTTGGACTTTTTCTTTGGACCTTTGTCTTCGGACATCTGCATTTCTTTATGGAGGGTTTGGACTTTTCGCCTCAAACCTGGATGTACCGCATGGGCTTAAACTGAAAACTTCGCCTGCTACGAGCTTTCTCGCTGCTGTGTTTACATATACTCGCCGAGGGATGCCGTGAGCTTACTTTAATTATATTTTAAATCTAAACTTCAAAATAACCTAAAAATGCATTGGTGACATAAGATCATTTTGACCTAGCTTATAAAACTCTAATTTTAAATTTAAGGTTAGATATACATTAGGAATGTATCCTTGCAACTATTTCTAAATGCACACTGGAGTGGACAATAAAACCTTAAACCTCACAGTTTGGTTTCATTTAGCTCACCTCCGGAAGATTAAAAGTTTCCAATATCCGCTGATTATCTTAGGCATGTGTATCTCCAAGGCGCCCGAACTTTTATGGTAATGTACTTACAAACCAATTTTATTTATATTTCTTTTAAATAGGAGATTACACACTTACTTCTTTCATTGTCATATGACACATATTTTTTTATTATTACATCTGACGCTTGCGAACCAATTTTTTTTACTTTGTAATAACACACATATTTTTAATTATTACAAACTGAAGTTGCAGATGTCAGCTAGTGGTGCCTAAAACAATGTCTCTATACAAAAAACATATTATAATAATATATAATATAACAAAAATCTCTTCAAGGAAAATAGCCAAATCAAATATAACAAGAACATATAGACAAAGAGGCTTCAAACACATGGTTATATACAGGAAATTTATATAAAGAAACAAAAGAATTTATGGTCGCAATTCAAGATCAAATAATAAAAACTAAAAATTACGAGAGATATATAATTAAGGGTCCAACAGTAATATCAGACAGATGTAGATTATGTAATACCAACCAAGAGACTATAGATCACATAACTGGAGGTTGCCCATTTCTCGCAAATCAACAGTACTCGGATCGACATAATAACGTAGCCAAACAAATACATTCACTGTTAGCTCAAAAATATAAGTTAGTAGATAAAGTAGACCGTATTACAAATATAAACCAAAGGATGTCTTGAATAATGAAACCACAAAACTCTACTGGGACCAAGCGATCATAACAGATAAAACAATTACAAACAATAGACCAGATAAAGCACAAACGCTAAAAGCTGAAAAAATCACATATTTAATAGATATTTCAATTCCTAACTCTGAAACATAAAGAAAAAATACAAAAATACATACCACTTGCTGATGAAATACGGCAAATGTGGCATCAACACACATTTAAAATCATACCTATCATTCTCTCATCCACAGCTCTCATTCCAAAATCATTACACACATCACTCACAGAATTAGGCCTACAGAAAAAAGTATACACATACAAAACAAACACAAAACAACAAACATACAAGACAAAAGGGTACTGAAGACACATATTTTTTTGCTCCCAGTTATTAAGTATTATTTATTTTAATTTGATTTCAATACTATTTACAAGTTTTATGTCTACATTACAAGGCTAAAGTGACTACCTGCCGGTTATACTTTTTTGCTCTTCATTGTATACACTTAACTTCTTATACTTCACACTTTTCAATCCTTCACTATGGACAAGACTGTGGCGGATATGAAAGTTGACTTCCACAAGAGAATGGCAGCGTTTGAGGAGGCATTGCAGAAGACAGCCAGCACAAATACACCAGCGACGGTGTCAACACTGGCTACTGAGTTTGCAACTTATTGAGCTGACATCACAAAAACTTTAAGTTTGATGCAGCAACAAATTGAGGCCCTAACCCAGACCGTGGACAACATGGAAAAACAAAGGCGATGCAAGATACTGCTGTTCCATGTTATCAATGCGCAAGCTGAGGAAGACACCGCTCATGTTGTTGTTAGCACTGTCAAGCAGCAGTTGGGCATCTCGGACTTCAGCACGGAGGCTATACATCGGTGCCACAGAATGGGTCGTCTGCGCTAACTCTAACAAGAAGCCAAGACCCATCATTGTTAAGCTGCAGGCTGTGGATATCCGCGACAAGGTATGGTTCAGTAAGACAAATTTGAAGGATTCTGGCGTTACAATGTCTGAATTCCTTACGAAGACACGGCATGACCTCTTCATGACAGCGCGCGATAAACTAGGCGTCACCAAATGTTGGACCAGGGAAGGCAATATTTACGTGCTGCTTGCGAATGGGCCGCAACGAGTGGCTTCACTGAGCCACCTTGAGCGGATTTGTGTGGAGTCTGGGGGGCCTGCTGTTGTGGCTAAGGCTGCGAGTACAGCGACAGGGCCTGCAGTGCCAAAATCCCCACGAGTTGCGGTTACGAGGAAGTAATTCGTCGGTACCTATTCATAGTACGCTGGGTCCAGGTAGATGTTGAATGTATTTGTTTTGTTTTTAAGTTATTATCCACAATTTTTTAGTATGTTTATTTATTTTATTTTTTTCTCTCTTGTTTACTTCACTACCTACCAAATTTTACTTTTGTTTTACACTTTAGTTTATATGTAAACACAAATTAAAAAATAACAGCACCGTCAACATTCAACATCGGTGTCTGCAAAGAGTATATAAGAGTAAGAGGGCGCAATTCAAACAAAAAAATCGAGCTCGGCTCGGCTATTTTTTTTTTCCATGTCAAGACGCCGGCGAAGCTATACACCTTTTTAGCCGTCTCTAGCTAAATAGGCTTAAAGAGCTGCATAGTTCCTTAATAATCGATTAATCCCGATTTCAACAATTAGTTTCATACAATTGGAATCGATTGTTCGCTGGAAATATTTAGGAAACTGAAATAAAATTTCTGAACGAAAATATTTAGGAAAGCGAAATAAAATGCGTGAACGAATATTCATAATTTCTTTATTAGGCCTACACCTATATAATATATATGCTATTCACGTTATTACATATTCTAAGAATAATCATAGTTACAAGGCACTTTTAGTTTCTTTAACGTGAAAAATGTAATTTATTTGCTGTAAAAATACAATTATATGCTCTATTCACAACAGCTGATGATTTAATAATGTGTAATAACCGGTTCTTTGAGAACAAAATAGAGTCAATATCTCAAAAACTAAATAAGAGTCAATGTATCAATGTATCGCCATAAACAGTCTATTTCTCACAAAACAGAATAAACTAGCAGTATTCAACGCTACAGAGAAGTAGTCACTCAATTCAACGTAAGCAGTAGATATTTAAAACAGAAATCATCAATTTTAACAATATTTTCACCAACACGAAAACAGTAGAGAATCGGTAAAAATTCATAAATTGACAAGTAATTCAAAACAAATATACAAATATGGCGTTTAGGAGCTAAATGACAGCGTTACAAACTCGCCAATCGCCACTCGGCGTCCAGAAAAATGAACCAATCAGCAGAAATGTCAAATACGTCAATTAACCAATCAGAGGAAAGGAAGTTTGCCTATTGAAAGAAATCGATTTTTTTCTTTAGGCAAGTATACTTTTTCTGTAACCAATCAGAGAAAACTATTACTTTCCTCTGATCGGTTACAGAAAAAAGCTGATTGGTTGTAATTTCAGGACGCCAAGTTCTGAGTCCAAGTAGGGAAGTGTCCCATGCCTGGGTGTCTGTGACATTTGTCAATGACAGGTGTGACGGATGTCATTGTCATTGATGTTGAGTGTGGACGATTGTCTTTGGCTGCGTTCCATTTCCTCCTTTACTTATATTATTTTAACTTCCAAATCGTGCTTTCCTTTTACTTATCGCTATTAAAATCTACCTCCAAAGACAGTTTAAATGCCTGGACCCATAGATTTTTTTTTCTCTTTATTCTGGTTCTTTGTTTTCGTTTTACTTTTGCATTACTTCGTTTTTTTTTTATTTATGTTTTCGCTTTATCCACAAACCGGCAGATGGAACTTAAACGTTTAATTTTTGCACTAACAAATTAGACTACTGTTCCTTTTATATAATTGCCATTTTTCCAAAATTATAATATAATTAAAAAGTTTCATTTAAATCTATTTATATTGTTTTATTGTACATATATATATACTTATATCTATATATTATATTTCATATAAACCATCATAGATATCATACACTTTTAAGTTTACATAAAAGTAATATTTTTGGGGTTTGGGAATGTCTTTTGCAGACTATAGCAGTGACTCTGTTAGTGGTAATGCTAGCCACCAGAGGAAGCCTTCACTAGCTGAATCTCTCTCATCTCAATTCTCCGATGTTCCCAATAACTTTAACGTTGTTCATATAAATGCACAAAGCATTCCGGCTCATTTCCCTGATATGCTGGCAAGCTTTGACTGTACGCATATACATGCAATTCTTGTTTCGGAATCATGGCTAAAGCCATGTTTACCCACTTTACAATACACCTTACCAGGATTCAACCACATCAGAAACGATCGTGTGGAGCGGCGGGCGGGTAGTGTAGCAATCTATCTGCGTGCGCACATGCTTACACAATTCTGAGCATGTCGCCACAGCCACTGCACGCTGGTGAGCATATCTTTCTGGAGGTTGAACTTCTGCACTCTAAACTTCTACCTACTTGGCGTTTTCTATTGTCCTTCTTCCAATATAAACTACTTTTCTTCATTTGAACTTCTCCTTGATACATTTGTACCGACGTATGGTCAAAGTATAATCATGGGCGACTTTAACACTTGCCTTATCAAGAACGACTCTCGTTCATCAATTCTTCAATCTATTATCCAATCTTGCAATCTGTCAATTCTTCCTACCGATACAGCTCATCATGCTCCTCACCTTGCTCCTTCTCTGCTCGACCTGATCATCGTTTCCTCTCTGCAGTGTGTAGCAAAGCATGGTAAGTATACTGCTGATCAGTTGTCCTACCATAACTTACTATTTTAATCTTATCACCTTCGTCCACCTAAACTTAAATCTAAATTTCTTCTACAACGCGACTTTGGTGGTATGAACCTGGAAAACTTGCGCAGGGATGCCGATGTCTTGGACTGGAGTCCACTTTATAACTCTAGATGTGTTGATGAGCAAGTTGGAATTTTTACTACAAATATTATTAAGTGAAACATCTTCCAGCGCCTTGGCTAACAAGTGAAATCAAAATACTTATAAATAAAAAAGCGACAGCCAAGTCGAAATATAAAAGGCGTCCTTCCGAAGTGAAGGTTGACGGAGGTAGGACACGGCGGTATTTCCGCCCGATTGAGCAGTCCGACTGGGGTAGTACCTCCGCCCTACAGAATACCGCGGCTATGATAACTTCGTGTTGTGTTCCCAGCGGTGAGTAGGGTAGCCGGAGCTCACTGGAGAATTTGTGCTGTCAGTGGGAAGACTTAAGGCTTGTCCTGCTTTGTCTTCTACTGACGGCACAGAAACTCTGTACTTACAGGGTTGGCAGCGCGACTGTGACACCTCCGGTGTTACAGACGTCCATAGGTCACGGTAACCACTTTCCATCAGGTGGGCCGTGTGCTTGTCTGCTAAGTGGTATTAAAAAAAAAAGTGAACCGGGAAAACTATGTTGCTATTAGAAATCACTGCAATCGGGTTTGTAGGAATACGCAACGCCGTTATATTCATAACTCAGTAGAAAACGAGGATCCAGCAAAAGTCTAGAAATTTCTAAGGACATTGGGAGTTGGCAAATCTCGTCAAGACTCGATCCCTAACAACGTAAACTTTGATTCACTTAATGAACGTTTCTCCTCTTCGTCAAAATTTTGATAAAATGGCAAAACAAAATACATTACAGCGTCTTTCATCTGTCTCAACTCCCAACTGCTCTCCTTACTTATTTAGTCAATTCTCGGCTTGTGATGTTAGGAGGAGCATAATGTCAATCACGTCTAATGCTGTGGGTACGGACTGTATCAGCCGTAATATGATCCACCCTATCATTGATGAAATCCTTCCTGTCATCTGTCATATCCTGAATTTCTCAATAACTAACAACGTGTTTCCAAAAACGTGGAAAGAGGCTCAGATAATTCCTATTCCTAAAAAGAAAAATCCTTCCTCTTTTTCCGATTATCGCCCTATTTCTATCTTACCCTTACTTTCTAAAGTCCTTGAACGTCTCATTAACACTCAACTTTCTAATTTCCTCTCAAAAAACGCACTACTGAATCCTCTACAGTCTGGATTTCGTCCTGGTCACAGTACTACTACTACTTTGGTTCATATTACGGAAGATATCAGATCAGGTATGGAAAGCGGTGAGCTGACAGTACTAACTTTGTTGGACTTCAGTAACGCATTTAATACCGTAGATTTCGACGTGTTACTTGGCATATTGAGCACTCTTAACATATCTCCAACGGTGATTGACTGGTTTCGTCACCTGTTTGGTCGCCGGCAGCGTGTATGTGTCAAAGAATCCATCTCCTCTTGGTGTACAACAACCGCTGGTGTACCACAGGGCGGCGTTTTATCTCCCCTACTTTTTGCAGTTTTTATAAACTCTATCACCGACGAACTATCTTCTTCCTACCACCTGTATGCTGATGATCTGCAGATATACTCTCGGGCTTTAAAATTTTCTACCTACTGCCACTAAGACTGCGCTTGTACAATCTCTCATTTTTCCTATTTCTGACTATGCTGATACCAGCTATCTAGATCTCACTGAAGACCAACTTAACAAGCTTGAGAGACTCCAAAAGCTTTGTATACGATTTATATTTGGATTACGTAAATATGATCATGTTTCAGAATTTTAAAAAAAGCTCAAGTGGTTACCTGTACGCCTTCGCCGGAATGCGCATATTCTCTCCTTACTATACAACATTTTATTTAACCAACTAACTCCTTCGTACCTGAAACAGCGATTTCAGTTCTTGCACGACACTCACTCAAAGGTTTTGAGATCATCGGAGAATCTAAGGTTGAAAATACCGAGCCATTCCACCAACATTGCTGACAAATCCTTTTCGGTTCAGGCGGCTCGGTTGTGGAATGCTTTGCCAGTGACTGTAAGGCGAGCTCAGTCCTTGCCTGTGTTCAAAAGACTCGTCAAGGAATACTACCTGTCTCTATGAAAGAGTGGAATAATAAGGTAGTATGAAGTATAATTATGTTTGTGTTAATGTATTGTGATTTTTTCCAAGATATATATATAGTGTGTATGCTTATATATGTATAATTATATTTACCTATGGCTATTGTGTTTTCTTTTTCATTATTATTATTTTATTTTCTTTATATATTATCTATGTTCACCTAACTGCCCTAAAATATTCTTCTCCTATTTTCTTATCTCATCCTATAGTTGCCTGTAAGAAATCTGTACGTGCCACGGAACTTGTATCACATATTCTGGTGTAATGTGTAATTGGTGTACAATAAAGACGTCATTATTATTATTATTATTATTATATTTCATTACAGAGATCAGTTGTTATAAATACATGTTCCATAGTTAGGCGATTCCTCACATCCACTACACAAACACCTACCACAATTCAAAATGAACCGACTCACTTGGCTTAAGGCTGTGATAGGTTCACACATACCAGCCGAAAAAGCTGAGAAGTTTAAAATAATAATAGTAGTAAATACTTTTCATATTCATTCATGATTGTGCTTGTAGAGTGTTCGACAAGTAAGTCAAAGCTTGCAAGTTGAATTGCCATGTTTGTTTTTGATGTTAAATTGAAACTCAATTTTGAACAGACATACATACATATGGACAATGGAGCTTGCCCTATCCTTATATTTGCCGGGATTTCTAAAATCCTCTATTCACAACATATGGTTTCAGGAATAGTGAGTAGTCAACTCCATTGGCTTCTATTTCCTGCTTGATTGTTGGTATATCCAAAGGTGTTCTTATAAACTACTGGCTACTGGGGGAGGCCTTTGTGTCGCAGGGGCAGATTGAGTGAGAGGACAGCTGTGCAACACCTCCTATCTCAACAATTTTATTTACTAGTATGTAGTACTCTTATTCAATCAATAAAAGACTAGAATTTGAATTTGAGTAAGGCACTCAAATTCAGGCACTCTTGTAGGAGAGTAGGGTTGCTGGTGCTGTGTCGTCAGCACACGTTGCGACAGTTAGTCCTGGGGTTTGTGGCAACTCATACATCAAGTCCAAGTTCCAATTTTGAACAGATTGTTACTAAAAACATTGCTCTGCTGTTAGTGAAAGTGTGTGCTAATGTGGTGTTGTCTTCACAGCAAGTCAAGCTAGAAGTTATGTCTAATGTACGCCTGAGCATGGAGGAAGTGATGCAGAAGGCTGCAGTTGGATCAGACAGTGTTGACGTGAAACAAGAACATGCTGAAGGTAATAAGGCCGCCATTTGATACACAAATATACAAATATAGATTTCTACATTCATGTGGTTTCTTATTCAGGTGCTCCTGTATCTAAAAAACCTCGACCAACTACGCAAATGAACTATGAAGATACGCCAGCTAACAACCTAACGAGAAGTGACCAAGCAAAGGACAACATTGAAGAACCAAAAGACGAAAATAATAGCGTTGTAGAACAGAAACCAGTTAAGAATAATACGATAGTGGAAACACGCGACGAAAGAGATATCAAATTAAGTAACAATAAACAAAATGTTAGCACAGCCGATCATAGTGACGCTCACAAAGGAATGTCTAAAAACAAAATCAGTGCAGACCAAAGTGTTAATAGGAGCTCAAGCAACAAACTTAAACATTTGATATGTGACAGTTGTCAGAAATGTTTTAGATGTAAATATGCATTAATAATACATATGCGTACACACACTGGAGAGAAGCCTTATCAGTGCAATGTATGTAAGAAATGTTTCAATGTAAAGAGTAATTTAGATACGCACACTCGCACACACACTGGCATGAAGCCTTATGAGTGTAAGGTGTGTAAGAAATGTTTCAATGTAAAGAGTAATTTAGATAAGCACACTTGCACACACACTGGCGAGAAGCCTTATGAGTGTAAGGTGTGTAAGAAATGTTTCAATCAAAAAGGTCATTTAGATACGCACACTCGCACACACATTGGCGAGAAGCCTTATGAGTGTAAGGTGTGTAAGAAATGTTTCAGAGTAAAGGATAGTTTAGATACGCACGCTCGCACACACACCGGCGAGAAGCCTTATGAGTGTAATGTGTGTAAGAAATGTTTCAGGGTAAGGGGTAGCTTTGATACGCATACTCGCACACACACTGGCGAGAAGCCTTATGAGTGTAAGGTGTGTAAGAAATATTTCAATCAAAAAAGTAATTTAGTTAAGCACACTCGTACACACACTGGCGAGAAGCCTTATGAGTGTAAGGTGTGTAAGAAATATTTCAAACAAAAAGGTCATTTAGATACGCACACTCGCACACACACTGGCGAGAAGCCTTATGAGTGTAAGGTGTGTAAGAAATGTTTCAATCGGAATGACATTTTAAATATTCATATGCGCACACACACTGGCGAGAAGCCTTATGAGTGTAAGGTGTGTAAGAAATGTTTCAATGTAAAGAGTTATTTAGATAAGCACACTCGCACACACACTGGAGAGAAGCCTTATCAGTGCAATGTATGTAAGAAATGTTTCAATGTAAAGAGTAATTTAGATACGCACACTCGCACACACACTGACGTGAAGCCTTATTATCAGTGTAAGGTCTGTAAGAAATGTTTCAATCGGAATGTCATTTTAAATATTCATATGCGCACACACACTGGCGAGAAGCCTTATCAGTGTAATATTTGTAAGAAATATTTCAGATTTAAGTGTAATTTAGATCAGCACACTCGCATACACACTGGCGAGAAGCCTTATCAGTGTAATGTATGTAAGAAATGTTTTAGTACTAAATGTTATTTATATATGCACACTCGCACACACACTGGCGAGAAGCCTTATGAGTGTAAGGTGTGTTAGAAATGTTTCAGAGTAAAGGATAGTTTAGATAAGCACACTCGCACACACACTGGCGTGAAGCCTTATGAGTGTAAGGTGTGTAAGAAATGTTTCAATCAAAAAGGTCATTTAGATACGCACACTCGCACACACACTGGCGAGAAGCCTTATGAGTGTAAGGTGTGTAAGAAATATTTCAATCAAAAAGGTCATTTAGATACGCACACTCGCACACACACTGGCGAGAAGCCTTATGAGTGTGAGGTGTGTAAGAAATGTTTCAATCGGAATGACATTTTAAATATTCATATGCGCACACACACTGGCGAGAAGCCTTATGAGTGGAAAGTATGTAAGAAATGTTTCAATCGCAAAGGGAGTTTAGTTGAGCACACAAGTACACACACTGGCGAGAAGCCTTATCAGTGTAATATTTGTAAGAAATATTACAATACTAAGAGTTATTTAAATCAGCATACTCGTACACACACTGGCGAGAAACCTTATGAGTGTAATGTCAAGTCAGTCAGTTAGTGTGTTAGATATGTTTTAGTGATAAGAGCAAGTTAGTAAGACATATTCGTTTAAACACTCACTGAAAACTACAGTCGCTTACTTGTTAGGGAATCCTGCGAGTACTTTAGGTGTGCTAGACTTAAGTGTGGCGTGAAATATGTGTGAAATAACATTAATTCTAATATCCGTTCTGCGCCAATATAACATTACTGTCGTTGTGGTAGAGCGTGCGACTGCTAAGTCAAAGGTCGCGGATTCGATTCCCTCTCAGTGCAAACATTTGAATATTGTTGAGTCACCGGATGTTGCTATGCATGTAAATAAGTGCGTGTGCTTTTATGGTTGTATAATTATACTAGCATTCCACCCGCGGTGCCGCCCGTGCAGATAAGCACACAGCCTACCTGATGGGGAGTGGTTACCGTGGCCTAAGGACGTATTCAACACCAGGAGTGTTACACTCGCGCTGCCGACCCTGAAAAAACCTTCCAATGCCCCTCTTGAAGAACCCCATATTGTAGGTGCTTGGGGAAAACCGCAGCGTGGGATTAAGTTTCTTTCATACCGCACAGTGGTCTCATTGTGTGAGGATGAACTCCCTGCCTACGGCGAGCAGTGCGATGATAGAATGTATCTATGAGCATTATATCAAACAATTCTACTGAGCGCAGACCATCGTATAGGCAGTAGAACACACAGCGAGGCGAAATCCCTCCTAAGACTGAGAGGTTCCACATCACCTGTGAGTATAGGATTGTTAAGCAGCCTCAACGCCCGTCTTTGCACCGAATCGAAGGGGTCAAGCTGGTTTGCAGGCGCTCCAACAAAAAGGTAACAGCAGTATTCCATGTGGGGCCGGACCTGTGCTTTATAGAGAAGAACCGATTGAGTTCAAACAAACGTAAGATTTGAAGTCTGAACAAGCAAATACAATCGCATCGAAATTCATTCAGTAGCTCTTATTCCATCGCGGACAAACAGACAAGAATTACAAAACACTAAATTGTGTTCAGTATCGTTAAATAAAAAAAATAAAAAAATATTTATTGCCAAATAGTATGTAACAATGTTAACAATATTATACTGTGACTGGTTGCGCCGATGTAAAAACTGTGTTTTTGACACGGAAACACACTCCTTTTGTACCCGTCTCCCCTTCCGCACTAACCATAGATGTAGCTTCCGTCCGCCATTTGTGAAATATAGACACTGAGTCTCGCTTTGAACTAGCCAGCGTAATGACGGACCGCGCTCGCGTCTCTCAAAAATGATTAATATTTGTTACATTTTTACCGCTTCATAGACCTTTACCGATCGGATTGTGCCTCTCGTGTGTTCCTCAAGTGATCTAGTGATGCTGACGGCAGCTCCTGAGCAAGGAAGAGAAGATCCGTGTACCGGCTGCGATGAAAACACGTGTGTCGTGAAGGTTAGTGCATCCTCTCCTAATTTCTCGGGTTGCATTCATTGCTTGGATCACTCCCGCGGCAACCCGACCACCTGTCTTTTGTGTGTAAAGCGTCAATGGAACAGTTAGCTACATCCCCGCAATACAGTCCACTACCGCACGTTGCCAAGCGCCACCATTTTTGGTCCGGATCGAGCCGGATTCTTAGCCGTAGTTCGTATTTTGTTATTATTCTAATGGGAATAAGCGCGCCGCACCTAAGTGCCTGGTTATTTTAGTAGAAAACCCCGCATCCAGACACTTAGGATTAGATTTGTTGTCCGTTCGCCGCTGGCTCGCATAGTACCTACCTGGTACATACATAGGTTAGGTATCATATCAACACTTAATCGTAGTTCGCAATTTTCGCACCGCGCCTAAATACCTAGTTATTTTAGTAGAAAACCCCGCATCTAGGCGTTTAGGCTTAGATCTTAGGTATACTAGACACCCTAGTGCATAGGCACAGTGTAATACCTAACGCATTTGGCTTTGTTTTGTTTTTTTCAATTACGTCGTATTTGCCTGGTACCTGCGTGGGTAGACACGTGGTTGTACCTCATTCCAATTCATACGAAAGTATTTTAATTTGAATAGATATTACGCAATACTTAATCTCGGAAATAATAGTTGAACCTAGACAGCGACCATCGCGTAGGTACGACCTTGTTGCTATGCGCGTTTGTTCAAGCGTGCATTCACAGTTGTAGGTACCTACCTATCTGCCGAGTGTCGCTCGCGCCGCCTCGCTGCTCTGTACCGCTAAGATTAAGTCATTTCATATTTGTTGTTTACCGCACTTTAGTTTGAGATTTAATTGTAAACATGTCCCCAAAGGTTGATAAGACCGGTAAGGTTCAATTGAAACTTTTATACGCTAAAAAAGAAATGATTTACTCTCGCGTACAATCGATTTATGATAATGCACTTAAAACCTCTGATTTGGTCATCAGAGATTCGTTCTTGTGTTCTATAGAAAACTTAGATAGTCTACGCGCGGATTTCGAAACCTTAGTACATGACATCAACGTTTTAGAGTTGAATTTGAATCCCGATTACTCAGTGAGTTATCAAGCCTTGTCGTCGTTTGACGATTTGTATTGTCGTATCAAACGCGTCGCTAGGAGTTTGGAGAAGCCGGCTGACCTACCCAACCCCACTCGCGACCGACCTAAGTTGCCACCAATTCAAATACCCGAGTTTGATGGTAACATTCGCAATTGGTGTCTATTTATAGATAGTTTTGAGAATACAATAGATAAGAACGATTCGTTGACAGATCACGAAAAGTTGCATTATCTCGTTGAAAAATTGACTGGTAAAGCTATAACCGTTTGCGCTGGAATTACGTTTAGTGCCGAGAATTATAATTTAATTTTAAATACTTTGAAAGCTAGGTATGAGGATAAAAGATCGGTAGCTAACGCCTATTTAGATCAGATGTTTGATTTGAAATCTATTACGGCATGTAACGATCAAAACTTAGAGAAATTTCTAGATACTTTCGCGTCAGCTGTTCGCGCCGTAAAGAACCTAAAGATCGATGACCTCTGCGACTTCGTATTTTTGTATATGGGTTTAAGGAAATTAGATTCCGAAACCATTCGTTTGTTTGAGTCGGATCATCGCGGCAATAAAATTCCTAAGTTCGAAGACTTAGAAAGTTTTGTTCGCGAGCATATAAAAGTATTGCAGCGCTCTTCATCGAAACATGAAGGCGCGAAGATAGTTGTTGATTCTGCACGCAAAGTAGATGCGTCATCGAAGTCACTGAGGTCAACTCATACTTATGTTAGTACCGCACCAGCACGTGTACAGTCACCTGTTTGCTCTTTGTGTAGCACTCATCATTCGCAACTGTACAGGTGTCCTGGTTTTCTAAAATTGTCGCCTAGTGATCGTTATAAATTTGTTCGCGCTAATAATTTTTGTTTTAATTGTCTCGGTACTAAACACCGCGTTGTTTTATGTAATAGTAGAAATAGTTGTCGCAAATGTCAAGCGAGACACCACACTTTGCTTCATTTTGAGAATAGTAATGCCGCATCCAATGTGAGCACGGTTGGCTCGTCGAGCGGTGACACACGGCAGCCTGCGCCGCAGCCGCAGCCCGCGCTCGCGCGCGCTCCGGCCCGCCCGGTGACCGCCGCGGATGACGTCACCTTGTGTTCGTTCTCCGCTAGTGCTGCACTCACTACTGTGTGTCTTGCGACCGCTCGCGTTGTTATTGTTGATGCATTAGGTAAGCCGCGCATTGTTCGAGCGCTGTTAGATGGCGCTTCGCAAAGTAATTTTATTACTCAAGATTGTTGTCGGCGTCTTGGTTTCAATGTTGATAAGCGTTCAACCCGCTCAGTGGTGAAGGGTTTTGGAAGCTTACAGTCAGCTGTTCGTGGCACCGTTAAAACAAGGTTTAGATCTCGTTTTAATAATAATATTTGGTTTGACATGGATTCGCTCGTTATAGATAGAATAGCTGAACAGTTGCCTACCGTCCCGGTTGACACGTCTTTATTAACGAAATTTAAAGACTTGCCTTTAGCAGATGAGACTTACGCTGTTCCTGGAGTCGTCGATATATTGATCGGCGCTTCGATTCTCCCGCACCTCCAGTTATCACGTAAGGTTCAAGGGGGACCGACGTACCCCGCTCCGCACGCACTGGAAACAGTTCTTGGTTTTGTTATAATTGGTTCCGCACCCGCTTCTATGGATAGTTTTAGTCACTCGACTGCTTCGTTCTGTTGCACCGTCGAGCCGCCACTGGAGTCTACCATCCGCAAGTTTTCGCTCGGTGGCTCCCGTGTATCCGCTGAAAAACGCTTTCTTTGTTTGGAACGAAAGATGCAGGCGTCCCCAAAGTCGAAGCGGGCCTATGATGAGGTTGTTAACGAATATTTAGATAAAGGTTACATCTCACCTGCGCCTGCGGACACTGGCGGGACCCAGCCTTCGTACATTATCCCGCACCGCGGAGTTATTAGAGAAGATAAGCTTACTACTAAAACTCCGTGTAGTTTTGGATGGCAGTGCTAAGACTAGCACTTCCGTGTCGCTTAATGACATAATTGTAAATTTTCGCATTAATATTAGTAATTTTTAGCTTTTAGGACTCAACAGTCGCTTTGTGTTGGGCCCACTCTTCGCCCCATCGTTGGGACACATTCGTCGCTAATAGAGTGGCAAAAATTCAATCTGAATTGGCGCCACATAATCTCTTTCACGTTGCTGGCACCGACAACCCAGCCGATTGTCTCTCTCGTGGATTGCTTCCTTCGCAAATTTTAGATCACCCGTTATGGTTTAGTGGACCGTCCTGGATTCATGCCGCGTTAGATAAGTGGCCAGTTAGTCAATTCAACCCCACTACGGTTTCCGAACCACCCGAGGAGAAGAAGCACTCGCTTGTTGTATCGGTCCCACGTGAAGAGACCCTTATTTTGTTGTTGGCTAATCGCGTCTCGTCTTGGTCGAGAATGTTGCGTTGTGTTGTTTGTTCGCCTCTGCCCTCTGCCTAGCCAGCAGTAGGCACGAGCTCCAATCTAGGTTTATATTTTAGTTGTTATTTCCCAAACCTAGATTTAGATTAGACTTTAGATTTGTTTCGCATTTGTCGTTTCGAAGGTAACCCTTCAAGCCGGGGGGAATGGTTGCGCCGATGTAAAAACTGTGTTTTTGACACGGAAACACACTCCTTTTGTACCCGTCTCCCCTTCCGCACTAACCATAGATGTAGCTTCCGTCCGCCATTTGTGAAATATAGACACTGAGTCTCGCTTTGAACTAGCCAGCGTAATGACGGACCGCGCTCGCGTCTCTCAAAAATGATTAATATTTGTTACATTTTTACCGCTTCATAGACCTTTACCGATCGGATTGTGCCTCTCGTGTGTTCCTCAAGTGATCTAGTGATGCTGACGGCAGCTCCTGAGCAAGGAAGAGAAGATCCGTGTACCGGCTGCGATGAAAACACGTGTGTCGTGAAGGTTAGTGCATCCTCTCCTAATTTCTCGGGTTGCATTCATTGCTTGGATCACTCCCGCGGCAACCCGACCACCTGTCTTTTGTGTGTAAAGCGTCAATGGAACAGTTAGCTACATCCCCGCAATACAGTCCACTACCGCACGTTGCCAAGCGCCACCAGTGACCCCACACTAGGCGAAGCCTGTCCTGTGGGTTCTCTTACGTACAGACAAGACCACTTTACAGTAATATTACCTATATAATAGTATAGGTAGTCCAACAAGTTGTAGGGCAGTCTCTATCGACCAACCCAGCAGTTCGTGAATTGGTCGGGACGTTTCTTTGTTCAGTACCTACATGCAGTGCCTACTGTACGCATGCATTCATTAGAATGTATCTAAGTACGCTAATCCGTATTCCAGATCCCATATCACCCATATTCTAGAATGCATCTAAACAGACCTATAAATTAACAATGGAAATAATTATACAATATTGATACATACAAATGTTTGCACAGAGCGGGAATTATGCCCGCGTTCTTTAAATCAGCTGTTGACCTCTCTACCGCCATGCCACAGAGGTTTATAACTAAAATAAAAGCGCATAAACGCTTTACGGTGGCTTCAGCAATAGCTTAAAGCAAATTAGAACAAAGTGCTTTTAGGTATATAGTACAGCTAAGTGTACACGTGTCCAAACTTATCTTACATTAGAACTACGTAGGTTTTGTGAAGTTCGTATGTGCTCTGTGCCAATAGCGTGCAATATAATAATGGCTTTGGGGTGCTGCTGGGGCTCCCCCGATACTGCAGTGCATCTGAAATGTTTGCAGCGAGAAGCTCAGATGATTTTTTTGCGCTCATGCTCAAAAGAAGGGCCTCGTTGGTGCACAGGCTGTGGGCGAGCTCTAGCGGCATGTTGAAGGTGTTCGCAGGCAGGAGGGAAGGAGCTGCGATGGGTAGGCTCTCCAAGTTACACGTTGAACGTGGGACTTTGTGAACCTATCAACAGAATCTAATTAATTGTTTTAAATGTTGCATGTCTTTACTTTTTTTGTATGTGGACTATAGTTGCCAGAATAAATGAATGAATGACTAGCGACTAGAGGCGATGTCAGTTCTGGAAGCAATCTCCAGCGGCAACACTCGTAGTGTTATTATTTGTCCTCTGCTTATACCTGACATAGTTTATAGTAAGAACTTTAATAAAGGCTTGTGATTCATTTAATGTATAGTGCTTACTATTGTACACTTTCATATTAATTTTAATAATGTTACTTTCTAATTTTGATGATGAATACAGAATTTTTTTTTTTTAATTTGAGTTTTCTTTTAGTAATAATACTGAGAATCGCAAGTTCCACACATATGAGAGGTGTGTTTACCGAAATTGGTAACTACTGGAGGGTGCCGAGAGTGACAGTAGATAGTACTGCACGGGACGCTGACGCTACGAGTACGTACTGGCGCAGCATCAGGTGATGACTGTCAACCACACCGATTGGATGAGAGACGTGGAGCGACCATGCGGCACTATGAAGGACACAGAGCCACTAACATTGTACAAAGAGCTGTGAGTGGCAGCCTGTAGTAGAGAAGAGTGGTGACGATAGTAGTTACTGGTATTCACGCTAACCGCTCCAGCTGGGCTAACTCTCTAGTGTTAAAGTCCTAACACACCACCGTATTTGGTACGGCCCGAACCCCCGAACTTTGTGCGCTCCGAACCAAATGCGATTGTCTGGAGAGCAGTCCGCCGGACATTATTATTAACCTCAGAACCGTTGGTTTGATAAAATGTATTGCCCCGCGCTGTCCTTAAGAGGCACCCAACAGCGCTTAGTGAATTTTGTGTCACTGGGGTTTAGTGATATATAATAATAACGAATAACAATTGTAAAACTTATGCAAAAACATCTCATCTGGCTCAAAAACAACCCTCTCGCATACCCGCACGAGGCCCCGAGACCAGCAGCATCCGCAACACTGTGACCGTTTCACGTTTGCCTTAGTTTGAGTTTCGTAGTTTTTATTTATCGAATTTTAGTTCAGATTTGTTATTGTAACGTTTGAGAAGCCAGTTGCCATGGTAATCCGCACGAGTTACACACAGTGCTATTTGGACCCATGGTAAGTATAACTAAACTAGCTTGTGTTGTGGAATCTAGAATGCGGAGAAACGTTAAATGCGGACAAAGATGGCGCTGTCTAGTAAACACATTTCAAAAAAGTGCTTCGCGCTGTTAATTATTTTAACCAAATTAAGGCAACAAAAGTGATTGAAATTATCGTTAATCAGTAACTAATAACGCTATACAACGGCAAGAATGTTATGTATGAATACTGAATTGTGATATTGAAGTAAAGTGTGAACTTTAAACTCCCAAACAGAACTCTTAAGACAAAAATATTGAACTATTACAGTGAAACGTGCACACAATTAAATTAACGAGCCTAAGTAACGCACAAAAAACGCTAGAAATGTAATAAATAAACAAAGTGATTTCTTCCGACTTAACAAGTCACGTATATTTATTACCTTGGATATATCACTATTACAATAATAATAAAATAGAGCAAACGTTAAAATGCGTCGTAGAATTTCTAAAACGGGACATAGGTTTTAGTAAGGTTTTCTGAATAGCAAGTTGGTGTTGATTTATTTAATCAATAAGATTTGGCTTTCTGCGACGAATACTCTTACAGTTCCATTGAAGGAGATTGAGAACCATTGTTAAAATTATTTTTTGAGATTATCTCCAGTAATTGTTCTACAAGAAGGGCAACGTCGTGCGGCAGAGCATCTGACAATTTCGTTACATAGTATATTTATTAACGAACAGAGTAAAAGTTGGACAACATTGTCATTGGGAGTGGCCAGAGGGGTAGTCTCTGTAGGAGGTGTAATGCAGCACCCATTGGGTTGAGTAGAAGGAGGCGAATTAGTCATTTCATTGTGTTCATGAACATCAAAAAATTTCCCTGGAACAAACCTTGGGCGTATAGGGAAGGAAATAGTTTTTTTATAGCATACAGAAGGAGGAGACAAGAGAGAAGGGGCAGGAGGAGAAAAGAGAGAAGAACATTTAGGAGTTTGGGGCCTAGCCGCAGCCTCGGAATAGAGGGGTCTACGAGACTGAGGGAGTCTAGAAGAGGCTGCGGCATAACTTATATTTTCCTGGGACATAATAATTTTTATACTTTTTTGCCTGTTATGCTCAGGACATCTTCTGTCGGTAGCGGGGTGGTTACCGCCAGAACATAAAAGCAAGAAATATCTGTATCAGCGACAGTACAAGAATCACCGGCATGGGATTGTGCACACTTATAACATCGGGGTTTTGACCGGCATTGCTTGGCAATGTGGCCGAATCGACAGCAATTCCTGCACTGTATTGTTGAATGCTGGTAAAGAGAAACAGGAAGCGATGCATTAAAACAAAACAGCACACGGCCCACCTGATGGAAAGTGGTTACCGTGGCCTGCCGTTGCAGTCGCGCTGCCAACCCTGTAAGTAGAGTCTCTGTGCCGTCAGTTTAGAAGACAAAGCAGGACAAGCCTTTAGTCTTCCCAATGACAGCACAAATTCTCCAGTGAGCTCTGGCTACCCTACTCACCGCTGGGAACACAACACGAAGTTATTATAGCCGCAGTATTCTGTAGGGCGGAGGTACTTCCCCAGTCGGACTGCTCAATTGGGCGGATATACCGCCGTGTCCTACCTCCTAGAATTGTGATATTTAAGCAAAACAAGATTTAAAAAACAATTTGCTGCATCTGCCGAATAATCGAACTCCACGGACACCCTATTACGGCCAATGTTTTTAAGCTCTCCCGCTTTAATGTTTTCGACCTTGTTTTTAAAAAGGAACTGAGCAAACCTCAAAGATTTGAATGGTAAGCCGCTTGTTGGGTCCTGCTCCAATCTCGAGACATATACGTTATAAGGACCTTTGTCAGTACTTGAGTACTCGAGTTTAGAGTCAGAATCGTAACCCGGCTTTGAGTAGATGGACTGAATAGATTCCGCTGGCGAACGGGTCTTTTTATGATCAGCATCCGTCGAATCCGGTGCGGCAGAACGTTTTACCGTTTTTTTTGGTAAATCCGGAGGTTTAACCCCGTCCCCGTCAGGGGGTACATCCGCGCTCATTTCCATTGAAATGAGCGCGTACGCCGATATATACGAAAAGTACTAACCTTATAAATACTATTCCACCACCAAAACAACACAAGCAGTTATTTTCCGAGTGTAAATAAGGACATTAGTGAAGAAAAGCCAAATATCGATGTCGGACCGAATCCGATTATTATTATTGTTATTATTTTTTTTATACCACTTAGTTGGCAGACAAGCACACGGCCTACCTGATGGGAAGCGGTTACCGTGGCCTATGGACGTATGCAACACCAGGGGTGTCACACTCGCGCTGCCGACCATGAAGAAACCTTCTGATGCCCCTCTTGAAGAACCCCATATTGTAGGCGCTTGGGAAAACCGCAGCAGGGAGGTCATTCCACAGCTTGAGTGTGCGTGGGATGAAGTTTCTTTCATACCGCACAGTGCGCACCGTCACAGGTCGCAATGTGTGAGGATGAATTCCCTGCCTATGGCGAGAGGTGCGATGATAGAATGTAGCTACGGGCATCATGTCAAACAATTCATCTGAGCACAAACCATTGTATAGGCGGTAGAACACACACAGTGAGGCAAAATCCCTCCTAAGGCTAAGAGGTTCCACACTACCTGTGAGTATGGGATTGTCAACTAGCCTCAATGCCCGTCTTTGCACTGAGTCGAAGGGGTCAAGCTGGTATGCAGGTGCTCCAGTAAAAAAATGACAGCAGTACTCCATGTGAGGCCGGACCTGTGCTTTATAAAGAAGGAGTTGCTGCCCCGCAGTGAAATACTGCTTCGCCCTGTTGAGCACTCCGAGCTTTCTTGATGCCAACTTAACCTTGTCCCGCAAATGACTTCGGTATTGGACGTCGCTGGAGATATCGACACCAAGGACTCCTATACTCGAGGAGATGGTAAGCGGTGTGCCCAGGAATTGCGGCGCCACATAGAATTTTTTTTTTTTTTATATAGGACACGTCAATTGGACTTCGCCTTGCCTGATGGTAAGCCGAAGGCAAAGTCCCAGAAAAGAGGGTCACCATTACTTACACATACCGTGTGACAATGGTGACACTCAGCTTGACGGCCTCATCATATGCTTTTTCACGCCCCGCTTAAAGGACCCGGGACTGTAGGAAGAAGGAAACACGTGAGCTGGTAATGAATTCCAGGCCTTAATGGTGCGACAGAGGAAAGAGTTCTCCGAACCGCTTGGTTCTTGATCGGATGTTTTGCACCGTGTGCGGATGACATCTAAGACCTGAACAGACGGTAAAATACAGCCATGGACGCAACATCTCTACGCAGCTGTAAAGGTTCTAGGGTGTTCGTGATCTCGGGATTCCCAATCATGCGGACCGCACGTCGCTGCAACCTGTCGTGAGCATCTAGTAAGTACTTTGCGAGCAGTATTCCACACAGGAGCGAATTTGTGTCTTGTATAGAAGACACCGCTGCTCGGCGTGAGAAATCGTCTCACTCTGTTCAGGACTCCGAGTTTTTGTGAGGCTGTTTTGATGATACTTTCGATGTAATTTTTGTTATTCAGGTTGCAGCGAACATCCATACCTAGGATATTGAGATTGTCCTGCAGTGGCAGTGGCGTGCTCTGAAGAGTGGGAAGGGGAAGGAAAGAAGATACTTTTGCTGTAAACGCACATGCCTGCGTCTTCTTGGCATTGAACTCAACCAGGTTCTCAGAGCCCCATTGAGAAATGTGATTCAGGATCCCGTCAAGCTCAGTGACAAGAAGCTGCCTTTTCTCTGCTATATTTGCCTGCTTGGCCGCAGGATGTCCATGATAACTCCCATGTAAAGTGCTATCGTCTGCATAACAATGAACATTGCCGGTAGACAGCATGTCGTTGATATGCAGAAGAAAGAGAGTGGGTGATAAGACGGACCCCTGGGGCACGCCAGCATTTACCTGCAGAAACTCCGAAGCTCGTCCGTCACAAAGGACGCGAATACGGCGCCCCTGCAGGAAGTTAGCAACCCAGTTACACAGCCTAGAAGGCAGACCAAAGGCAGGTAGCTTGGAAAGAAGCGATTTGTGCCAGACTCTATCGAAAGCTTTGGCGATGTCAAGACTAATTGCCAATGACTCGCCGTGCTTGTCCATAGCCTCACCCCAAAGATGGGGAACGTATGCTAGAAGATCACCCGTTGACCGTTTCGGTCTGAAGCCATATTGCCGGTCATTAATTAAGGAGTGATCCTCTAGGTGCCGCATAAGCTGTTTGTTAATTATGTGCTCGAACACTTTGCACAGCACTGAGGTGACGGCTATGGGTCGATAGTTGGCTGGCTCCGAGCGATCCCCCTTCTTGGGAATCGGCTGAACATTCGCCTCTTTCCAAGGCAAAGGCACTGTACCCGAACTGTAGGATAGCCGGTACAGGCGCGTAAGCATTGGAGACAACTCCGCTGCACATTTTTTCAAAACTATCGCTGGAATACCATCCGGACCACTGGCTTTCCGGACATCGAGTGATTGCAGCACTGCACGGACATCGCGTTGCCTGATATGGATATCAGGCATCGCGTGGTCACTGTCGGGTAGTGTTGGTGGCTGCGTACTACAATCATCGATTCGGGAGTTGGCCGCAAAGAGATTAGCCAGCAGATTTGCCTTCTCTTGCGGCTCATGGGCCAGGGATCCATCAGGGTTAACCTTCAACAAATTTAAGAAAGCACTAACTACCTGGCTGATTGAGAAGTGTTATTATAGTGTCAAGGAGTTTCTTGAGGATAAATGATGATTGTTTGGGTACAAATCACATTTGAAGTGTCATTTTAATGTATTATGTGGGACTTATAAATGAGACGATTATTGTATGTGTAATTATTAGTAGGTAAGTATTGTGTATTCTTTTATATATAAAAAAATAATAAATAAATAAATTATACTTGCATGTTTTCTTGACACTAAATATTGACATTATTGGACATTTTATATGTATTTTAATTTTAATCTTATTACAATTGAATTACCTACATCATCATCAATCGAATATGTAACATTTTCAATGGATTTTGCATGCAGAGAAACTGCGAAGCATGACGGACCTTATTTTTTTGTAACAAAACGTAAAAAATGCGGTAAATTATATCAGCAGCCGCATCTTTTACATATGCTAAATAAATCCGAAAACAAAGATACCGTTCTTACATCATACCATGGACTAGTTGCGTCCATCTTAAGATACGGGATTATATTCTGGGAGAATGCAGTAGAGAAAGAATTAGTATTTAAGGCACAGAAACGATGCACTAGAGCAATTTGTAACCTACACACTACCGACACTTGTCAGCCACATTCCTTAAGACTAAAATCGTTGACGATGCCATCTATTTATATTCATGAGATGTGTATGTTTGTAAAACAAAATTGGTTAAAATTTTCACAAGTAACTAGTAGCCGCAAATTAGGTACATTACATGTGGTAGCGTGTAAAACAACTATGTAACAGAAAAATGTGTTCTGCATGGCACATACAATATACAATAAGTTGCTTAAGTCTATTAGCTTGGCTCAAGATATACAAGAATTTAAAAACAAACTACTCACATGACTGACGGAAAAAGCATACAATTCTATTAATGAGTACATGATTGAAATTTTAACATTCTTCTGTTATTATTGAACTTTATTTATTTTTCACATTATAATCTCCTATTATATTTTTATTATGATCGATGACATTATGGAAGATTAATATTTTCCTGTTATTGTTGAAATGCATTATAATAATTTTGAAATTATTTCACGTTGACATTCATATCACCTATTATACTATTATTATTGATGACATTCTGGTAATATTAATATTTTTGCTCTTATTGTTGAAGTAGGTACATTATTTTAATTTTGAAACTATTTTACGTCGACATTCAAATATCCTATGACATTAAATTGGATGAGTTAACTATATATAAAAAGGTTATTAATAATTTACGAATAATAGTACAAATAATTCGAAACAGAATTAATGAAACATGTACCCACTAACCATATTCTTAGCAAGTAAATCAACCATTTTTTAAATAAAGTTTGTACACCATCTTAAATGGTAGAACATAGTGCACTGATATTTAATGTTAAGATCTTTTGTAATACCTTTGTTTCACAAATAATGTTCTTTTAAACTAAACATCACTGTCCTTTCACACTAAACATCATTGCCTTTATCACTAAACACCACATCTGCTTCGTCACTGCTCACTGCCTTGGCCCCTTTTCACACTAAATGTGTTCAATTTTGACATTCTTTAATATTCTTCGGTTTGTTAGCATCATCTCTCGGTTCAAACACCACATCAGCAGTGCCTAAAGATTGTCCAGATGGATCGTGATGTACTGAAGCACTTTTACTTTATCTAAATCAGAAATCAGTTCCTCCACATCTGAATCTAAGATTTGACATTTGGTGGGCCCATCATCACCATTTCTTTGAGCAATCTTTTTAACTAAATTATTCAAGATGGCACATCTCCATTGGAAACATAGTGACGCATAACGTTTTGCGTAATTTGGAGGCTTGGTAACACTTCCACGTAACACACCTTCTGTACGGCCCTTTGGAAATCTGTCTCCACCAATTCCGTCATGATTTCCTTCAGATCTTCTATTGCTTTTATGTTCGCGCCGAGCACCGCCTTTGGTTAATGTTGTTTTAGTTGATTTAACTTTCTCGTCAAAAGTCATTTTGATTCGAACTAAACGGTCTATAATGAACTAAACGGTGGAAAAATAGAACTGATAGTAACTAGCAACTCTACTGCTCGATGTCTCAGTATTACACTGTATGAAGGATTGTGTTGGCGACATCCTTATAAATTACTAAAAAGGGAGGGGTAATCTAATTTTCAGGTAGGTCAGTTTTTAAATAGTGCCATCTCCCTCTTTCTCTCTGTCTCCCTCTCTCTCAGGGACGTCATACGAGCTATCAGTACATCGCGTGGTAATTTTGGTCACGTATAGCACACATTAGTTTTCAATTTAGCTGCGAGAACACATAATAAGTATTACTTAGAAGATAACACAATGAACATCAATAGATATTAATTACGTTTATATTTATTATTAATCAAAGTACGAGTAATGTTGCACATTTTAAAACTTAGAGGTGCAATTATTGCAGTTCTGCAAATTTAAAGTTGTAGTGTTATTTGACATCGTTATAGTTGTATTGGCTCGAGATTTTTTGGAAACTTAATTCCGCATAAGTAACTTGCTTATACAACTCTTCTGGTCTTAAAATACTATCTTCGTTGATAGTATCGCTCATCTTTTAATATTATTAATCGTATTTAACAAGTTAAGCAATGATATTTTATTCCCACGGGCTTTCAGAAACAGCGTCTGTGACGTTTTATTTTTGAAATGTTGAAAATAGAAATAATTTTAAATGTTACTCACATGATTAGTTAAGATTTACAACTATAACAAAAAAAATAACTCAGTCTCAGTCTCAGTCTCAGTATAATTAAAATACATGCATTTAGTGGGCATTAACTAAGTGGTGATTAATTAAATCATTGCATTGTAAGGTTAAGCAATAAGAGACAGGTCTGTCTTAGGATTTCTAAACTTCTAAACTTGCTATGAGTTAACCTAATCGATTCCACTTACCACTTAGTATATAGCCGATTAAAAGTATCTATATTGAACTGAATACATGCTACCTACTTCTCCTACTGTAATTTTTTATTTTTTATTTATTTATTTATTTATTCTTTATGCACGATGTACATTGGCGGACTTAATGTCGTAGGCATTCTCTACCAGTCTACCATTGGGTGGTGCAGAGCTAGTACGTGGTAGGCGCATATTAATGAGGGATTTGATTGTTCGATAGGTGATACTATAGATTATTTACATACACTTACATAAACAGTACATATATTTACATACCATAAATCATACATATCTGATTAATATACACATATAACATAAATACAATATAAATATATATAAATATACAAGAGTGGTAAAAACATCATTGTTGAGCCGATAACTCTGCCAATTCCGCGATGATCAACTGCCGTACCCTGGACTTGAACACATCGCGGCTTGTGCTCTTCCTGATCTCCTGAGGAAGTGCATTCCACAGACGAACGGCCTCAACAAAGAACGAAGAGCCTAAAAAGTTAGTTCTATAAGTTGGGAATGCAAGGAGCCGATTGTCTGTAGAACGAAGATTTCTATCATTCCTGGAAGATAATAGTTGAAAATAAGACGTTAAGTAAGTAGGGATAGAGGGAGAGTTGAGAATATTGTAGAGAGTAGGAAGTGTGCGTAACTTACGGCGAGGACGAATAGTTAACCAATTAAGCTACGATCGGAAAGATGACACGTGGTCATATTTACGAAGATTGAAGATGAATCGAATGCAGTTATTGAGAAGACGGTCAAGTTTGTTGAGAAGGTCTGCATTCAGGTCAAGATAGCACACATCACCATAGTCAATCAGAGTATGGATTAAACTTTGAGTCAACATAGCTTTTGTCCTTGCTGGGAGGAAGTTCTTCAGGCGGTACAGAACTCTAAGCCTACCTGTAATTTTCTGACTCAAGTTCATTACCTGCACGCGCCAGTCGAGGTTGGAATCGAGGTAGAGTCCCAGGTCCTTTACTGATGAGCTGAATGGAATTATTGTTCCGTTGTAGATAATTGGTGTAGGTGTAGTGGTATTGACTTCATTCAGCAACTTACCACTGCCCAGTATGATGGCCTGGCACTTTGATGGGTTTATGGTTAAACCAAAATTAGTAGACCAATTTCCCAAAGCCTCCAGATCCTCATTCAGCTCGTGTATAGCACTAGAAATGTCATCTGCAGGTGCTTGGGCATATAACTGCAGGTCGTCTGCATACGTAGGAGGTAGGACACGGCGGTATATCCGCCCGATTGAGCAGTCCGACTGGGGAAGTACCTCCGCCCTACAGAATACCGCGGTTATAATAACTTCGTGTTGTGTTCCCAGCGGTGAGTAGGGTAGCCAGAGCTCACTGGAGAATTTGTGCCGTCAGTGGGAAGACTAAAGGCTTGTCCTGATTTGTCTTCTACTGACGGCACAGAAACTCTGTACTTACAGGGTTGGCAGCGCGACTGTGACTCCTCTGGTGTTACAGACGTCCATAGGCCACGGTAACTACTTTCCATCAGGTGGGCCGTGTGCTTGTCTGCCAACTAAGTGGTATAAAAAAAAAATACAGATGATACGCACATCGAAGATTGTTAGTAATAAGATTAATAAAAATAGAAAATAATAAGGGAGAGAGAATACCGCCTTGAGGGACACCAGCAATGAGATCGCACCAGTTAGAAGTGGATTCCTCGATGCGAACACACTGCCGGCGCCCCGGAAGATAATTTGAGAAAAATTCCAGTGCATCAGCTGATATCTTTAGATGGGAAAGTATAGCTAGCAAAATATCATGACTGACTGTATTAAATGCATTAGAGAAGTCCACCAAGACAAGCACTGTTACCTTTGTAGCCTCCATGCCAGTCCTTATATCACCTGTAACCTTTAGAAGTGCAGTAGTAGTGCTATGGCTAGGCCGAAAGCCTGACTGTAGCGAGCTTAACAGGTTATTCCGATGAATAAACGAAGAGAGTTGTTTTAGTGTACAGGCCTCGAGCAGCTTGGACATAAAAGGGAGAATCGAAATGGGGCGGAAGTGGTTGGGAAGTGTAGCGTTGGATATTTTAGGTAAAGGGATCAAGTAGGCTTTACGCCAAAGGTAGGGGAACATTCTAGAGTAGAGACAAAAATTTATTATATGAGAAATGGCAGGAAGCAGATGGTCAATTATTGGCACAATCATACGACGGCTTATTTTATCACAGCCAACTGCATTAGATTTAATAGAGAGGGCTATCTTTTTGATGTCCTCAGTTGCAACTGGAGAAAACTTGAATGGGTCTATATCAGGACTTATAAGACCCGCAACGTAATTTAATGTATGACATTTGGTTTGGTGATCAATGGGAGTAGTAGAAGAGAAATGTTGATTCAGATCATCCAAGCCAACTGTCAACTGATAATCTGCGTGCTGTTTGCCAATACCCAGAGTACCAAGAAACTTCCATATATTGGCAGGTGAAGATGAACAGATATTATCGTGGATATGTCGGCACTTAGCGTTACGTATCATCTGGTTGCAGCGGTTTCTCGCTGACTTATAGAGATTCCAATTCTCGTCATTACGTTTTTTTAGGAATTTCCTATAGACGCAATCCCTACGCCCCATTGCCACTCGAACCTCCGGTGTTAGCCAAGGTAAATCTGTTGGTGTACAATGAATAGTTATCTATCTATCTATCATTATTAATACTATTCTTAATAGTTATAATCTATCGCTAAGTTAATTAAAATTGTGTACATCAGATAGTTTTACGAAAATATTTAGGTTTTTTCGTACATATAAGATATTTTCATAAATGTATTGAGAAGCAACTGTTAAATATTATTTTTTTTGAAAAGTTCTTTCAGCGAGTCACGGGGTCTGAGGCTATAGATCGCTCGTTTCTGTAGTACAAATATAGTTTTAATATCGGCAGCTGAGCCCCACAGCAGCAGACCGTATGACATAACGCTATGAAAGTAGCTAAAATAAACTAGTCGTGCAGTTTCCTTATCAGTCAGTGACCTTATCTTTCTAACCGCATAGGCAGCTGAGCTAAGTCTTCCTGCCAAGGCTGTAATATGAGAACCCCATTGCAGTTTACTATCTAGAGTTATTCCAAGAAAAACTGTGGTATTGACTATTTGGACAGATTCGTTATTCATTTTAATATTAATATCTGCCTGTCTTACATTTGGCATAGCAAACTTTACACATTTAGTTTTTTTCGCATTGAGCAGCAAGTTGTTACTTGTAAACCAATGTAATATATCAGAAAGGGTATTATTCACTTCGTCGAGTACTACTTCATGTCTATCAGTCTTAAAAAAAAATGATGTGTCATCAGCAAATAATACAATTTCACAAAGATTTGTCGCGAAGTAAGGAAGAAAATTAGCATATATCAGGAATAGAAGGGGTCCTAATATCGAGCCCTGGGGTACTCCCATAACTAATGGGGCACCAGAAGAGTCAGTGCCATTAACGTCCGGCAACGGCAACGGGCACCGTTTACTCCCCCGCAGTACTTTGCGCGATCTCTAAAGGTTTACGTACAGATTTGCTCATGTTTAATAAAGTTCGACAATTAAGTAACAAGCAAAGACGACTCCCGCTGGTAAAGAGCCATAGTACAAGCCGCACGTAACTAAACACTAAATCTCGAAACTCAAAACCGAGCCTTAAATGACAGGGTGAAAGGTGTGTGCAATGGTAAATAAAAGATAGATGTTCACTGTTCGATTATAGATTTAATAATAATCCCAGAGTACATTGGTATACACCTTATATACTATATAATAACTACGTCACTAATTGATTGAAATTATTTCACGTTGACATTCATATCACCTATTATACTATTATTATTGATGACATTCTGGTAGTATTAATATTTTTGCTCTTATTGTTGAAGTAGGTACATTATTTTAATTTTGAAACTATTTTACGTCGACATTCAAATATCCTATGACATTAAATTGGATGAGTTAACAATATATAAAAAGGTTATTAATAATTTATGAATAATAGTATAAATAATTCGAAACAGAATAAATGAAACATGTACCCACTAACCATATTCTAAGCAAGTAAATTAACCATTTTTAAAATAAGTGGTTGCGCCGATGTAGAAGCTGTATTTCTTGACGCGGAAACACACTCCTTCTATACCCAGCTCCCCTCCCGCACTAACCATAGTATAGTACTAGAGATAGTTTCCGTCCGCCATTTGTGATAATAGACACTCAGTCCCGCTTTGAACGAGCCAGCGTAAAGGCGGACCGCGCGCGCGTCTCTCAGAAATGCATAATATTTGTTGTATTTTAACCGCTTCATAGACCTTTACCGATCGGATTGTGCCTCTCGTGTGTCCCTCAAGTGATCTAGTGATGTGGACGGCAGCTCCTGAGCAAGGAAGAGAAGATCCGTGTACCGGCTGCGATGAAAACACGTGGTGTCGTGAAGGTTAGTGCATCCTCTCCTAATTTCTCGGGCTGCATTCATTGCCTAGATCATATCCGCGGCAACCCGGTCACCTGTCTTGTTTGTGTGTAAAGCGTCAATGGAACAGTTATCTACTTCCCCGCAATACAGTCCACTAGCGCACGTGGCCAAATCGCGCCACCATTTTTGGTCCTGATCGAACCGGATTTTAGCCGTAGTTCGTAGTTTTGTTATTATTCTAATGGGAATAAGCGCACCGCACCTAAATGCCTGGTTATTTTAGTAGAAAACCCCGCATCCAGACATTTAGGATTAGATTTGTGGTCCGTTCGCCGCTGGCTCGCATAGTACCTACCTAGTACATACATAGGTTAGGTATCGTATCAACACTTAGTCGTATTTCGCAATTTTCGCACCGCGCCTAAATACCTAGTTATTTTAGTAGAAAACCCCGCATCTAGGAATTTAGGCTTAGATCTTAGGTATACTAGACACCCTAGTGCATAGGCACAGTGTAATACCTAACGCATTTGGCTTTGTTTTATTTTTTCAATTACGTTGTTCGCTCGCATCTCATTCCAATTCATACGAAAGTATTTTAATTTGAATAGATATTACGCAATACTTAATCTCTGAAATAATAGTTCAACCTATACAGCGGTCTGGCTCGCGTAAGTACGACCTGGCTGTTGCTAGGCGCGTTTTGTTCAAGCGTGCATTCACAGTTGTAAATACCTACCTGCCGAGTATCGCTCGCGCCGCCTCGCTGCTCTGTACCGCTAAGATTAAGTCATTTCATATTTGTTGTTTACCGCACTTTAGTTTGAGATTTAATTGTAAACATGTCCCCAAAGGTTGATAAGACCGGTAAGGTTCAATTGAAACTTTTATACGCTAAAAAAGAAATGATTTACTCTCGCGTACAATCGATTTATGATAATGCACTTAAAACCTCTGATTTGGTCATCAGAGATTCGTTCTTGTGTTCTATAGAAAACTTAGATAGTCTACGCGCGGATTTCGAAACCTTAGTACATGACATCAACGTTTTAGAGTTGAATTTGGATCCCGATTACTCAGTGAGTTATCAAGCCTTGTCGTCGTTTGACGATTTGTATTGTCGTATCAAACGCGTCGCTAGGAGTTTGGAGAAACCGGCTGACCTACCCAACCCCACTCGCGACCGACCTAAGTTGCCACCAATTCAAATACCCGAATTTGATGGTAACATTCGCAATTGGTGTCTATTTATAGATAGTTTTGAGAATACAATAGATAAGAACGATTCGTTGACAGATCACGAAAAATTGCATTATCTCGTTGAAAAATTGACTGGTAAAGCTATAACCGTTTGCGCTGGAATTACGTTTAGTTCCGAGAATTATAATTTAATTTTAAATACTTTGAAAGCTAGGTATGAGGATAAAAGATCGGTAGCTAACGCCTATTTAGATCAGATGTTTGATTTGAAATCTATTACGGCATGTAACGATCAAAACTTAGAGAAATTTCTAGATACTTTCGCGTCAGCTGTTCGCGCCGTAAAGAACCTAAAGATCGATGACCTCTGCGACTTCGTATTTTTGTATATGGGTTTAAGGAAATTAGATTCCGAAACCATTCGTTTGTTTGAGTCGGATCATCGCGGCAATAAAATTCCTAAGTTCGAAGACTTGGAAAGTTTTGTTCGCGAGCATATAAAAGTATTGCAACGCTCTTCATCGAAACATGAAGGCGCGAAGATAGTTGTTGATTCTGCACGCAAAGTAGATGCGTCATCGAAGTCACTGAGGTCAACTCATACTTATGTTAGTACCGCACCAGCACATGTACAATCACCTGTTTGCTCTTTGTGTAGTACTCATCATTCGCAACTGTACAGGTGTCCTGGTTTTCTAAAATTGTCGCCTAGTGATCGTTATAAATTTGTTCGCGCTAATAATTTTTGTTTTAATAGTCTCGGTACTAAACACCGCGTTGTTTTATGTAATAGTAGAAATAGTTGTCGCAAATGTCAAGCGAGACACCACACTTTGCTTCATTTTGAGAATAGTAATGCCGCATCCAATGTGAGCACGGTTGGCTCGTCGAGCGGTGACACACGGCAGCCTGCGCCGCAGCCGCAGCCCGCGCTCGCGCGCGCTCCGGCCCGCCCGGTGACCGCCGCGGATGACGTCACCTTGTGTTCGTTCTCCGCTAGTGCTGCACTCACTACTGTGTGTCTTGCGACCGCTCGCGTTGTTATTGTTGATGCATTAGGTAAGCCGCGCATTGTTCGAGCGCTGTTAGATGGCGCTTCGCAAAGTAATTTTATTACTCAAGATTGTTGTCGGCGTCTTGGTTTCAATGTTGATAAGCGTTCAACCCGCTCAGTGGTGAAGGGTTTTGGAAGCTTACAGTCAGCTGTTCGTGGCACCGTTAAAACAAGGTTTAGATCTCGTTTTAATAATAATATTTGGTTTGACATGGATTCGCTCGTTATAGATAGAATAGCTGAACAGTTGCCTACCGTCCCGGTTGACACGTCTTTATTAACGAAATTTAAAGACTTGCCTTTAGCAGATGAGACTTACGCTGTTCCTGGAGTCGTCGATATATTGATCGGCGCTTCGATTCTCCCGCACCTCCAGTTATCACGTAAGGTTCAAGGGGGACCGACGTACCCCGCTCCGCACGCACTGGAAACAGTTCTTGGTTTTGTTATAATTGGTTACGCACCCGCTTCTATAGATAGTTTTAGTCACTCGACTGCTTCGTTCTGTTGCACCGTCGAGCCGCCACTGGAGTCTACCATCCGCAAGTTTTCGCTCGGTGGCTCCCGTGTATCCGCTGAAAAACGCTTTCTTTGTTTGGAACGAAGGATGCAGGCGTCCCCAAAGTCGAAGCGGGCCTATGATGAGGTTGTTAACGAATATTTAGATAAAGGTTACATCTCACCTGCGCCTGCGGACACTGGCGGGACCCAGCCTTCGTACATTATCCCGCACCGCGGAGTTATAGCTTACTACTAAAACTCCGCGTAGTTTTGGATGGCAGTGCTAAGACTAGCACTTCCGTGTCGCTTAATGACATTTTGTATTGTGGTCGGAATCTTTAAGGTAATTTATTTGACATAATTGTAAATTTTCGCATTAATATTAGTAGAATTTTAGCTTTTAGGACTCAACAGTCGCTTTGTGTTGGGCCCACTCTTCGCCCCATCGTTGGGACACATTCGTCGCTAATAGAGTGGCAAAAATTCAATCTGAATTAGCGCCACATAATCTCTTTCACGTTGCTGGCACCGACAACCCAGCCGGTTGTCTCTCTCGTGGATTGCTTCCTTCGCAAATTTTAGATCACCCGTTATGGTTTAGTGGACCGTCCTGGATTCATGCCGCGTTAGATAAGTGGCCAGTTAGTCAATTCAATCCCACTACGGTTTCCGAACCACCCGAGGAGAAGAAGCACTCGCTTGTTGTATCGGTCCCACGTGAAGAGACCCTTATTTTGTTGTTGGCTAATCGCGTCTCGTCTTGGTCGAGACTGTTGCGTTGTGTTGTTTGTTCGCCTCTGCCCTCTGCCTAGCCAGCGGTAGGCACGAGCTCCAATCTAGGTTTATATTTTAGTTGTTATTTCCCAAACCTAGATTTAGATTAGACTTTAGATTTGTTTCGCATTTGTCGTTTCGAAGGTAACCCTTCAAGCCGGGGGGAATGGTTGCGCCGATGTAGAAGCTGTATTTCTTGACGCGGAAACACACTCCTTCTATACCCAGCTCCCCTCCCGCACTAACCATAGTATAGTACTAGAGATAGTTTCCGTCCGCCATTTGTGATAATAGACACTCAGTCCCGCTTTGAACGAGCCAGCGTAAAGGCGGACCGCGCGCGCGTCTCTCAGAAATGCATAATATTTGTTGTATTTTAACCGCTTCATAGACCTTTACCGATCGGATTGTGCCTCTCGTGTGTCCCTCAAGTGATCTAGTGATGTGGACGGCAGCTCCTGAGCAAGGAAGAGAAGATCCGTGTACCGGCTGCGATGAAAACACGTGGTGTCGTGAAGGTTAGTGCATCCTCTCCTAATTTCTCGGGCTGCATTCATTGCCTAGATCATATCCGCGGCAACCCGGTCACCTGTCTTGTTTGTGTGTAAAGCGTCAATGGAACAGTTATCTACTTCCCCGCAATACAGTCCACTAGCGCACGTGGCCAAATCGCGCCACCAATAAGTGTGTACACCATCTTAAATGGTAGAACATAGTGCACTGATATTTAAGGTTAAGATCTTTTGTAATACTTTTGTTTCACAAATAATGTTCTTTTAAACTAAACATCACTGTCCTTTCACACTAAACCTCATTGCCTCTATCACTGAACACCACATCTGCTTATCAGACCGTCACTGCCTCGGCCCCTTTTCACACTAAATGTGTTCAATTTTGACATTCTTTAATATTCTTCGGTTTGTTAGCATCATCTCTCGGTTCAAACACCACATCAGCAGTGCCTAAAGATTGTCCAGATGGATCATGATGTACTGAAGCACTTTTACTTTATCTAAATCAGAAATCAGTTCCTCCACATCTGAATCTAAGATTTGACATTTGGTGGGCCCATCATCACCATTTCTTTGAGCAATCTTTTTAACTAAATTATTCAAGATGGCACATCTCCATTGGAAACATAGTGACGCATAACGTTTTGCGTAATTTGCAGGCTTGGTAACACTTCCACGTAACACACCTTCTGTACGGCCCTTTGGAAATCTGTCTCCACCAATTCCGTCATGATTTCCTTCAGATCTTCTATTGCTTTTATGTTCGTGCCGAGCACCGCCTTTGGTTAATGTTGTTTTAGTTGATTTAACTTTCTCTTCTTTCTTTCTCAAAGGTCATTTTGATTCGAACTAAACGGTCTATAATGAACTAAACGGTGGAAAAGTAGAACTGATAGTAACTAGCAACTCTACTGCTCGATGTCTCAGTATTACACTGTATGAAGGATTGTGTTGGCGACACCCTTATAAATTACTAAAAAGGGAGGGGTAATCTAATTTTCAGGTAGGTCAGTTTTTAAATAGTGCCATCTCTCTCTCTCTCTCTGTCTCCCCCTCTCTCAGGGACGTCATACGAGCTATCAGTACATCGCGTGGTAATTTTGGTCACGTATAGCACACATTAGTTTTCACTTTAACTGTGAGAACACATAATAAGTATTACTTAGAATCTAACACAATGAACATCAATAGATATTAATTACGTTTATATTTATTATTAATCAAAGTACGAGTAATGTTGAACATTTTAAAACTTAGAGGTGCAATTATTGCAGTTCTGCAAATTTAAAGTTGTAGTGTTATTTGACATCGTTATAGTTGTATTGGCTCGAGATTTTTGGAAACTTAATTCCGCATAAGTAACTTACTGATACAACTCTTCTGGTCTTAAAATACTATCTTCGTTGATAGTATCGCTCATCTTTTAATATTATTAATCGTATTTAACAAGTTAAACAATGATATTTTATTCCCACGGGCTTTCAGAAACAGCGTCTGTGACGTTTTATTTTTGAAATGTTGAAAATAGAAATAATTTTAAATGTTACTCACATGATTAGTTAAGATTTACAACTATAACAAAAAAAATAACTCAGTCTCAGTCTCAGTATGAATAAAATACATGCATTTAGTGGGCATTAACTAAGTGGTGATTAATTAAATCATTGCATTGTAAGGTTAAGCAATAAGAGACAGGTCTGTCTTAGGATTTCTAAACTTCTAAACTTGCTATGAGTTAACCTAATCGATTCCACTTACCACTTAGTATATAGCCGATTAAAAGTATCTATATTGAACTGTATACATGCTATCTACTTTTCCTACTGTAAATCTGTTGGTGTACAATGAATAGTTATCTATCTATCTATCATTATTAATACTATTCTTAATAGTTATAATCTATCGCTAAGTTAATGTGAAAAGTAAAATTATTCATAAAAATCTTTTAAAAACTAGTTTTCTTTAATATATGTTGTAACAAAACGACCTTTGTCTACTGAGCTTATTCTTTTTTTTTAGTTTGATCTACTATATATATAAATATCTATAAACAAAAGGCAAAAAAGGTTTCTGCAGTTGCTGGCCGTCTGTGTGAATGGAAACAATAGATAAGAAAGCTCTTTGTGTCTTTGGCGACTGAATGTAGTCACATTATCTGTATGCGATTTGTAGGAATTTGTTATAATGAATTATTAAAATCAATAGTCACACCCTAACTCATCGTTTCATCCATAGTCACTATCGAATTTAACCTGATGAATTTTGTACTAAAGTATGCCTTGAAATCAAGGGATTTATGTTTGCCGTCGCTAAAACAGAGGGCCGCTACAATCAAGGTCTACAACCAATTAATTAAATCAACCGTAATTTATTTTATTTTTTAGTTGAACTTCTTGACTCATGTATTTAATTTTGCCAGGTACTTTATTGTAGTTTAAACTGTGTCAGCCGCTAATTTTGAATTGAAGAATAGCTGGATGCCACACTTCAAATCTTAGAAAAATAATGTGTCATATTTACAGAGCGTTTGATTCTTGGAACATCAATTACCACGAGTACAACTAATTGATATTTTACCTGTACAAGTGTGAAGGGCACTGATAGCCCATATGACTTCGGGGAGAGTGAGAGGAATGGCATTATTCAAAAACTGACCTACCTGAAGTTATCAATGTGATTATCCGTCCCTTTAGTAATTTGCAGGTTAAGAGAATCAATAAGATCATCAGTCGTTCATATAATATAGTTCCTAACGAAATCTATGTAAGTAAGTAAATCATTTATTGCTCGAAACACGGTATGTGACAATTGTGTTACAAAAATAAGGTCCGACGTGTTTCGCAGATTATCTGCATGCAAATTTGTTTCTTCCCAACTAGTTTTGTTGGTATATACTGGACGAGAATGAAAATATTTCGATATACCGTGGTGAATTTAGCTCAAATAAAAATGGCTCTAAACGAGATCATAAAACGAACCAACGCAACATCAAGAAAAGGCGGTGCTCGACGCAAGTGCAAAACCAAAAGTAGATCTGAAAAATCCAAAAATTAATGACGAATTGAATAGAGGAGGAGTATTACGTGGAAGAAATAGAGCAGATATCACGAAGAGCACAAAATACACAATAGATGTCCCAACACTACGTTTGAATGGAGGCTTGTAATTATCAATGACATTGATGAATAATATGCTCAGAGAAATTAAGAGGATGGGCCCACGACGCTTTTACTGTGTTATTTAGATCCTGGAGACTCAGATTCAGATATACAGGAATTCGAAAGAAGAGGTGAGACTATCAAGGCGAGGAAACGATATAATGGACTGCCACTTGATGGTAGAAGATTGATCGTACGATTGCCAACATATGCATTCAACAAATTTAGTGAAAAAAGGTAGTCACGGTTGGGCCAGCAGATGTGAAGTTTGTAACGGCAAGCGCCCTGTGCTCAATGATGAAAAAGTAGACGCCTAAATGGATGTCGATGAAGAAGACTTGAAGAGTATAAGATTAAAATAAGTGTTTAGTATTTAGGGATCTCTGTATATCATTATAAGGAATTCAATAAGTTGTAGGAGTATAAGTGCAGAAATTAATAAAAATCTATTCAAAATTGACGGAAATTATTTTTTGTTCGATTACTAATAACCAAGATTACTTGTTTTCTCATCAACCCACCAGAAAACTAAACCTGAGTAGAAGATTAGTTCTAGAAAGTAACCTGTACCGAAACTCAAGCATGGCTGAGTCTAAATTTGAACAATTTCCCATTGAAAGAGCAGCAGCTGGCGGCCGATGCGACTAAACGCCAGAATGCGTTGTACTCTGCGCATTGTCATCACCAGGCGCACAAAGACGTCGTCTTCTTCGCGGGTTACTAGATAGAAGATTGAGAGGGTGAGGGTGACTATGGAATGCCCTCACACGCGCTACGCATAATCCACTCAGTAGTCCTTGGTGGCAGACAAAAACCTACTACCTCCTAGCTACCTTGTAAACTGCCGTGTCCGGGAAGGCCCGCCGATATAAGTTCGAGTTTTGTATGGAAGTCGCTTCAGTTGGTCACGGTCTGATTCTCGTGTAATTGGGCACCGTCTTCTCCACCCGCAGTACTTTGCGCGATCACTATAGGTTTACATACAGATTTGCTAATGTTTAATAAAGTTCGACAATTAAGTAACAAGCAAGGACGACTACCGCTGGTAAAGTGCCATAGTACAAGCCGCATGTAACTAAACACTAAATCTCGAAGCTCGAAACCGAGCCTTAAATGACAGGGTGAAAGCTGTGTGCAATGGTAAATAAAAAATAGATGTTCACTGTTCGATTATAGATTTAATAATAATCCCAGAGTACATTGGTATACACCTTATATACTATATAATAACTACGTCACTACTTGAACATGATATTAATAGCTGTATTAATTCTTTATCAACTAATACTAACTACTACTAAACTATCAACTAAACATAACTTTAATACTGAAAGAACAACGGTAATGAATATAAATAAACATTCACATTTAGATGTTAAGTATAACGATATTACAATATATGGAACTACAGCTACAAAATTTCTCAGGCTATACATAGATAGCACGTAAGAGTGGAAGGAACAAATATACCACGAAACTTCTGCTGCATAACTGTAAAACTTCTCTCCGTCAAAATAATTCACATTATATGACAGCCAAAATTTATAACCACATACCCAGACCCATTAGAGAGCTAACCTTCAACAAATTTAAGAAAGCACTAACTACCTGGCTGATTGAGAAGTGTTATTATAGTGTCAAGGAGTTTCTTGAGGATAAATGATGATTGTTTGGGTACAAATCACATTTGAAGTGTCATTTTAATGTATTATGTGGGACTTATAAATGAGATGATTATTGTTTGTGTAATTATTAGTAGGTAGGTATTGTGTATTCTTTTATATATAAAAAAAATTATACTTGCATGTATTCTTGACACTAAATATTGACATTATTGGACATTTTATATGTATTTTAATTGTAATCTTATTACAATTGAATTACCTACATCATTATCGATCGAATATGTAACATTTTCAATGGATTTTGCATGCAGAGAAACTGCGAAGCATGTCGGACCTTATTTTTTTGTTACAAAACGTAAAAAATGCGGTAAATTATATCAGCAGCCGTATCTTTTACATATGCTAAATAAATCCGAAAACAAAGATACCGTTCTTACATCATACCATGGACTAGTTGCGTCCATCTTAAGATACGGTATTATATTCTGGGATAATGCAGTAGAGAAAGAATTAGTATTTAAGGCACAGAAACGATGCACTAGAGCAATTTGTAACCTACACACTACCGACACTTGTCAGCCACATTCCTTAAGACTAAAATCATTGACGATGCATCTATTTATATTCATGATGTGTATGTTTGTAAAACAAAATTGGTTAAAATTTTCACAAGTAACTAGTAGCCGCAAATTAGGTACATTACATGTGGTAGCGTGTAAAACAACTATGTAACAGAAAAATGTGTTCTGCTTGGCACCTACAATATACAACAAGTTGCTTAAGTCTATTAGCTTGGCTCAAGATATACAAGAATTTAAAAACAAACTACTCACACGACTGACGGAAAAAGCATACAATTCTATTAATGAGTACATGATTGAAATTTTAACATTCTTCTGTTATTATTGAACTTTATTTATTTTTCACATTATAATCTCCTATTATATTTTTATTATGATCGATGACATTATGGAAAATTAATATTTTCCTGTTATTGTTGAAATGCATTATAATAATTTTGAAATTATTTCACGTTGACATTCATATCACCTATTATATTATTATTATTGATGACATTCTGGTAATATTAATATTTTTGCTCTTATTGTTGAAGTAGGTACATTATTTTAATTTTGAAACTATTTTACGTCGACATTCAAATATCCTATGACATTAAATTGGATGACTTAACTACATATAAAAAGGTTATTAATAATTATCGAATAATAGTACAAATAATTCGATACAGAATTAATGAAACATGTACCCACTAACCATATTCTTAGCAAGTAAATCAGCCATTTTTAAAATAAAGTTTGTACACCATCTTAAATGATAGAACATAGTGCACTGATATTTAATGTTAAGATCTTTTGTAATACCTTTGTTTCACAAATAATGTTCTTTTAAACTAAACATCACTGTACTTTCACACTACACATCATTGCCTTTATCACTGATTACCACATCTGCTTGTCAGACAATTGTGTACATCAGATAGTTTCACTGCTTCGGCCTCTTTTCACACCAAATGTGTTCAATTTTGACATTCCTTAATATTCTTCGGTTTGTTAGCATCATCTCTCGGTTCAAACACCACATCAGCAGTGCCTAAAGATTGTCCAGATGGATCGTGATGTACTGAAGCACTTTTACTTTATCTAAATCAGATATCAGTTCCTCCACATCTGAATCTAAGATTTGACACTTGGTGGGCCCATCATAACCATTTCTTTGAGCAATCTTTTTAACTAAATTATTCAAGATGGCACATCTCCATTGGAAATATAGTGACGCATAACGTTTTGCGTAATTCGCAGGCTTAGTAACACTTCCACGTAACAGACCTTCTGTACGGCCCTTTGGAAATCTGTCTGCACCAATTCCGTCATGATTTCCTTCAGATCTTCTATTGCTTTTATGTTCGCGCCGAGCACCGCCTTTGGTGAATGTTGGTTTAGTTGATTTAACTTTCTCGTCAAAAGTCATTTTGATTCGAACTAAACGGTCTATAATAAACTAAATGGTGGAAAAATAGAACTGATAGTAACTAGCAACTCTACTGCTCGATGTCTCAGTATTACACTGTATGAAGGATTGTGTTGGCGACATCCTTATAAATTACTAAAAAGGGAGGGGTAATCTAATTTTCAGGTAGGTCAGTTTTTAAATAGTGCCATCTCTCTCTTTCTCTCTGTCTCCCTCTCTCTCTCAGGGACGTCATACGAGCTATCAGTACATCGCGTGGTAATTTTGGTTACGTGTAGCACACATTAGTTTTCACTTTAGCTGCGAGAACACATTATAAGTATTACTTAGAAGATAACACAATGAACATCAATAGATATTAATTACGTTTATATTTATTATTAATCAAAGTACGAGTAATGTTGAACATTTTAAAACTTAGAGGTGCAATTATTGCAGTTCTGCAAATTTAAAGTTGTAGTGTTATTTGACATCGTTATAGTTGTATTGGCTCGAGATTTTTTGGAAACTTAATTCCGCATAAGTAACTTGCTGATACAACTCTTCTGGTCTTAAAATACTATCTTCGTTGATAGTATCGCTCATCTTTTAATATTATTAATCGTATTTAACAAGTTAAACAATAATATTTTATTCCCACGGGCTTTCAGAAACAGCGTCTGTGACGTTTTATTTTTGAAATGTTGAAAATATATATAATTTTAAATGTTACTCACATGATTAGTTAAGATTTACAACTCTAACCAAAAAAATAACTCAGTCTCAGTCTCAGTATAATTAAAATACATGCATTTAGTGGGCATTAACTAAGTGGTGATTAATTAAATCATTGCATTGTAAGGTTAAGCAATAAGAGACAGGTCTGTCTTAGGATTTCTAAACTTCTAAACTTGCTATGAGTTAACCTAATCGATTCCACTTACCACTTAGTATGTAGCCGATTAAAAGTATCTTTATTGAACTGTAAACATGCTACCTCCTTGTCCTACTGTAAATCTGTTGGTGTACAATGAATAGTTATCTATCTATCTATCATTATTAATACTATTCTTAATAGTTATAATCTATCGCTAAGTTAATTAAAATTGTGTACATCAGATAGTTTTACGAAAATATTTAGGTTTTTTCGTACATATAAGATATTTTCATAAATGTATTGAGAAGCAACTGTTAAAATATTAATTTTTTTTTAAAGTTCTTTCAGCGAGTCATGGGGTCTGAGGCTATAGATCGCTCGTTTCTGTAGTACAAATATAGTTTCAATATCGGCAGCTGAGCCCCACAGCAGCAGACCGTATGACATAACGCTATGAAAGTAGCTAAAATAAACTAGTCGTGCAGTTTCCTTATCAGTCAGTGACCTTATCTTTCTAACCGCATAGGCAGCTGAGCTAAGTCTTCCTGCCAAGGCTGTAATATGAGAACCCCATTGCAGTTTACTATCTAGAGTTATTCCAAGAAAAACTGTGATATTGACTATTTGGACAGATTCGTTATTCATTTTAATATTAACATCTGCCTGTCTTGCATTTGACATAGCAAACTTTACACATTTAGTTTTCTTCGCATTGAGCAGCAAGTTGTTATTTATAAACCAATGTAATATATCAGAAAGGGTATTATTCACTTCGTCGAGTACTGCTTCATGTCTATCGACACCCTTATTAATTACTAAAAAGGGAGGGGTAATCTAATTTTCAGGTAGGTCAGTTTTTAAATAGTGCCATCTCTCTCTTTCTCTCTGTCTCCCTCTCTCTCAGGGACGTCATACGAGCTATCAGTACATCGCGTGGTAATTTTGGTCACGTATAGCACACATTAGTTTTCACTTTAGCTGGGAGAACACATAATAAGTATTACTAAGAAGATAACACAATGAACATAAATAGATATTAATTACGTTTATATTTATTATTAATCAAAGTACGAGTAATGTTGAACATTTTAAAACTTAGAGGTGCAATTATTGCACTTCTGCAAATTTAAAGTTGTAGTGTTATTTGACATCGTTATAGTTGTATTGGCTTGAGATTTTTTGGAAACTTAATTCCGCATAAGTAACTTGCTGATACAACTCTTCTGGTCTTAAAATTCTATCTTCGTTGATAGTATCGCTCATCTTTTAATATTATTAATCGTATTTAACAAGTTAAACAATAATATTTTATTCCCACGGGCTTTCAGAAACAGCGTCTGTGACGTTTTATTTTTGAAATGTTGAAAATATAAATAATTTTAAATGTTACTCACATGATTAGTTAAGATTTACAACTATAACCAAAAAAATAACTCAGTCTCAGTCTCAGTATAATTAAAATACATGCATTTAGTGGGCATTAACTAAGTGGTGATTAATTAAATCATTGCATTGTAAGGTTAAGCAATAAGAGACAGGTCTGTCTTAGGATTTCTAAACTTCTAAACTTGCTATGAGTTAACCTAATCGATTCCACTTACCACTTAGTATGTAGCCGATTAAAAGTATCTTTATTGAACTGTAAACATGCTACCTCCTTGTCCTACTGTAAATCTGTTGGTGTACAATGAATAGTTATCTATCTATCTATCATTATTAATACTATTCTTAATAGTTATAATCTATCGCTAAGTTAATTAAAATTGTGTACATCAGATAGTTTTACGAAAATATTTAGGTTTTTTCGTACATATAAGATATTTTCATAAATGTATTGAGAAGCAACTGTTAAAATATTAATTTTTTTTTAAAGTTCTTTCAGCGAGTCATGGGGTCTGAGGCTATAGATCGCTCGTTTCTGTAGTACAAATATAGTTTCAATATCGGCAGCTGAGCCCCACAGCAGCAGACCGTATGACATAACGCTATGAAAGTAGCTAAAATAAACTAGTCGTGCAGTTTCCTTATCAGTCAGTGACCTTATCTTTCTAACCGCATAGGCAGCTGAGCTAAGTCTTCCTGCCAAGGCTGTAATATGAGAACCCCATTGCAGTTTACTATCTAGAGTTATTCCAAGAAAAACTGTGATATTGACTATTTGGACAGATTCGTTATTCATTTTAATATTAACATCTGCCTGTCTTGCATTTGACATAGCAAACTTTACACATTTAGTTTTCTTCGCATTGAGCAGCAAGTTGTTATTTATAAACCAATGTAATATATCAGAAAGGGTATTATTCACTTCGTCGAGTACTGCTTCATGTCTATCGACACCCTTATTAATTACTAAAAAGGGAGGGGTAATCTAATTTTCAGGTAGGTCAGTTTTTAAATAGTGCCATCTCTCTCTTTCTCTCTGTCTCCCTCTCTCTCAGGGACGTCATACGAGCTATCAGTACATCGCGTGGTAATTTTGGTCACGTATAGCACACATTAGTTTTCACTTTAGCTGCGAGAACACATAATAAGTATTACTAAGAAGATAACACAATGAACATAAATAGATATTAATTACGTTTATATTTATTATTAATCAAAGTACGAGTAATGTTGAACATTTTAAAACTTAGAGGTGCAATTATTGCACTTCTGCAAATTTAAAGTTGTAGTGTTATTTGACATCGTTATAGTTGTATTGACTCGAGATTTTTTGGAAATTCAATTCCGCATAAGTAACTTGCTGATGCAACTTTTCTGGTCTTAAAATACTATCTTCGTTGATAGTATCGCTCATCTTTTAATATTATTAATTAGTAGTAATTAACAAGTTAAACAATGATATTTTATTCCCACGGGCTTTCAGAAACAGCGTCTGTGACGTTTTATTTTTGAAATGTTGAAAATAGAAATAATTTTAAATGTTACTCTCATGATTACTTAATGATTTACAACTATAACCAAAAAAATAACTCAGTCTCAGTTAAGTCTCCGTCTTTATTCTAATGAGTCTAGTATAATTAAAATACATGCATTTAGTGGGCATTAACTGAGTGGTAATTCTTTAAGAGCTTTCCTGGTTCCGCCTGTTGCTACAATGTATTTTACAAGAGTTTGGAACCAGGAAAGCTCTTAAAGAATTACGGGAATCAAGCAATTGGATACCAAACTTGAAAAACCACCAGATGCACGTTACGAGTCGAAAAGATATTAACAAAACAGCAACACAATTCTACCAAAACCTGTACTCTAACAGAGACTCCGCAAACAAGAACAGGTGTGAAACCTCTCCCCCAATCCTGAGTTCCGAACCTGAAATCTTACCTAGTGAAGTGAGACATGCAATACTTAGCCAGAAGCTAGACAAATCGCCAGGCCCTGACAAGATCACAAATGAGCTATTGAAAGGAACCTTGGAAGAACTTATACCGATATTAACTAAAATCTTTAACGACATTATAATATCCAAATACATTCCACAACAATGGGAAACATCACATGTAATACTAATACACAAGAAGGGCCCAAAAGAAGATATAGACAACTATAGACCAATTAGTTTGATGTCCAATATATACAAAGTATTTTCGAAAATCATCCTTGGGAGAATAACCACAATATTAGACGAAAACCAACCCATGGAGCAGGCTGGCTTCAGGAAAAGTTTCTCCACAATAGACCATCTACATACAGTGAAACAAATTATAGAAAAACACAAAGAGTATAACAAATCTCTGTACATGGTCTTTATAGACTACACCAAGGCTTTCGACAGTATCAGTCACAAAGCCATCTGGGAGAGCCTAGAGAAACAGGGTATCCCCTCCACCTACATCAGAATCATACGAAGCATATACTACCATAGCAAAGGAAGAATTCAATTGGAAACTTTGGGTGAAGAGTTCAGAATAGGAAGACGGGTCAGACAGGGAGATCCACTGTCTCCCAAGCTGTTCTCTGTGGTATTGGAAAATATATTCCGTAAACTAGACTGGGATCAATACGGCCTAAGCATAGATGGAAGAAAACTCAATCATCTGAGGTTTGCGGACGACATCGTCCTATTCGAAAGAGATCCATATAATCTAGACAAAATGATTGAAGAACTAAGGAAACAAAGTGAAAGCATCGGACTATACATGAACCTGACCCAGACAAAATTACTAACAAATAGTATACATCAAGAGATTAAAATAAATAACCACCCTCTCGAATACGTAGAAGAGTATACCTACTTAGGACAAATCATCTCACATGCAGACCAATCAACCAAAGAAATAAATAGAAGAATAGCCAACAGCTGGAAAAAATACTGGTCCTTGAAAGAAGTAATGAAATCCATAGACATCAGCATAGGAATCAAACGGAAGGTCTTCGATACCTGTATCCTACCTTGCCTCACATACGGATGTGAAACCTGGTCACTCACTAAACTTCAAAGAGACAGTATAGTACACTGCCAAAGAGCCATGGAGAGAAGCATGCTTGGCGTAAAAAAGCAAGATAGAAAAAGACACACCTTCATAAGATCAAAAACAAAAGTAACAGACGTGCTAGATAAGATAGATCAACTAAAGTGGAGGTGGACAGGCCATTTGATGAGATGTCCCCAGGAAAAATGGAGTAAGATATTAACCGAATGCTATCCTAGAGATGGAAAAAGAAAGAGAGGAAGACAAGCAAAAAGATGGGAAGACGAAATAAAACTAACAGCTGGACCCAACTGGAGAAGAGTTGCAAAAGATAGAAAGCAATGGAAAATGTTAGAGGAGGCCTATGCCAAGAGGCACACTGAACTGAGAGACATTCTGTGAGAAGACACTAATAAAAAATAAAAATAAAAAAAATTCAGGATAAAAGGCTGATTGATTGATTGATTGATTGAACTGAGTGGTGATTAATTAAATCATTGCATTGTAAGGTTAAGCAATAAAAGACAGATCTGTCTTAGGATTTCTAAACTTCTAAACTTGCTATGAGTTAACCTAATCGATTCCACTTACCACTTAGTATGTAGCCGATTAAAACTATCTATATTGAACTGTAAACATGCTACCTACTTGTCCTACTGTAAATCTGTTGGTGTACAATGAATAGTTATCTATCTATCTATCATTAGTAATACTATTCTTAATAGTTATAATCTATCGCTAAGTTAATGTGAAAAGTAAAATTATTCATAAAAATCTTTTAAAAATTAGTTTTCTTTAATATATGTTGTAACAAACGGACCTTTGTCTACTAAGCTTATTCGTTTTTTTTAGTTTGATCTACTATATATATAAATATCTATAAACAAAAGGCAAAAAAGGTTTCTGCAGTTGCTGGCCGTCCGTGTGAATGGAAATAATAGATAAGAAAGCTCTTTGTGTCTTTGGCGACTGAATGTAGTCACATTATCTGTATGCGATTTTTAGGAATTTGTTATAATGAATTATTAAAATCAATAGTCACACCCTAACTCATCGTTTCATCCATAGTTACTATCGAATTTAACCTAATGAATTTTGTACTAAAGTATGCCTTGAAATCAAGGGATTTATGTTTGCCGTCGCTAAAACAGAGGGCCACTACAATCAAGATCTACAACCAATTAATTAAATCAACCGTAATTTATTTTATTTTTTAATTGAACTTCTTGACTCATGTATTTAATTTTGCCAGGTACTTTATTGTAGTTTAAACTGTGTCAGACGCTAATTTTGAATTGAAGAATTGCTGGATGCCACATTTCAAATCTTAGAAAATAATGTGTCATATTTACAGAGCGTTTGATTCTTGGAACATCAATTACCACGAGTACAACTAATTGATATTTTACCTGTACAAGTGTGAAGGGCACTGATAGCCCATATAACTTCGGGGAGAGTGAGAGGAATGGCATTATTCAAAAACTGACCTACCTGAAGTTATCAATGTGATTGTCCGTCCCTTTAGTAATTTGCAGGTTAAGAGAATCAATAAGATCATCAGTCGTTCATATAATATAGTTCCTAACGAAATCTATGTAAGTAAGTAAATCATTTATTGCTCGAAACACGGTATGTGACAATTGTGTTACAAAAATAAGGTCCGACGTGTTTCGCAGATTATCTGCATGCAAATTTGTTTCTTCCCAACTAGTTCTGTTGGTATATACTGGACGAGAATGAAAATATTTCGATATACAGTGGTGAATTTAGCTCAAATAAAAATGGTTCTAAACGAGATCATAAAACGAACCAACGCAACATCAAGAAAAGGCGGTGCTCGACGCAAGTGCAAAAACCAAAAGAAGATCTGAAAAATCCAAAAATTAATGACGAATTGAGTAGAGGAGGAGTATTACGTGGAAGAAATAGAGCAGATGTCACGAAGAGCACAAAATACACAATAGATGTCCCAACACTACGTTTCGAATGGAGGCTTGTAATTATCAATGACATTGATGAATAATATGCTCAGAGAAATTAAGAGGATGGGCCCACGACGCTTTTACTGTGTAATTTAGATCCTGGAGACTCAGATTCAGATATACAGGAATTTGAAAGAAGAGGAGAGGCTATCAAGGCGAGGAAACGATATAATGGACTGCCACTTGATGGTAGAAGATTGATCGTACGATCGAATTAACGACAAAATTTAGTGAAAAAAGGTAGTCACGGTTGGGCCAGCAGATGTGAAGTTTGTAACGGCAAGCGCCCTGTGCTCAATGATGAAAAATTAGACGCCAAAATGGATGTCGATGAAGAAGACTTGAAGAGTATAAGATTAAAATTAGTGTTTAGTAATAATAATAATAATGTTTATTTCTCACCAAAACGCTTACATAACAAATCTCAAATAAAATACAGTAGAACGTAATTAATAAATTAGTACAAGGATCAATCAGAATTATGGCGGGCTGGTACCTGAACTAGGAGAATCCTGTGTCTCAGGCTACCAACCCTCCACCTCTGGCCAGAATCTAATATAATTTGTAAATAAGGATGTGTGAAAATACGTGTGGGTGTGGGTGTGTGTGTGTGTGTATGTGTATGTATGTGCGTGTGTGTGTGTGTGCGCGCGTGTGTGTGTGTGTGTGTGTGTTATGTATACCTATGTTCGTGAATGTGTACGTATATGTCTTGTGTGTCTTTGGGTGTGCATTGAGTACCTATGTGTGAGTGTGTGTTGCGTCTGAGTGAGGGTTAGGCGTTTGCGGCTGCATATATACCGTATGTGTAAGTATGCGAATGTGCATCTGGATATGTAAGGATTCAAGTTCCAAGTGGTTTTTGCTTTATACTCGTAGAATTTTTTCTGTGCTAAGGTAATCATGGGCCATTAGATATTTTTTAAGTATATATTTTAACCTAAACTTAGGCATTTTGTAGATTTGGTTCGAATCATTGACGAACCGATAAATGAAAGGACCCATGTAATACAGTTGACGTCGAGCGAACATTGTGTTAAAGGAGGGAACAGGTGTTCGAATTCTTCTTTTACTCAGTGAGATCTTAGATAGATCAATAGATTTATGGTGACGTAGGACTGTACAGTAGATGTATAATTGGCGAACTGTGAGGAAGCGCGATTCTTCATAAAGTTTTTGAGTGGGATATTTCCTGGTCTTATGGAACATGACTTTGATGACTGCGCGTTGGGCTCTTTCCAGCTCAAGCAGATGAGTTGGAGCAGCTCCACCCCAAATAGGGCAGCAGTATGACAGAACGCATTGGCAAAGGGCATAGTATATGCTGGTTATGAGATTGCAGTCCGCAGTTTCGCGTAGGTTTCTAAAAATTGGAAGTAATTTACGTACTCTTTTGCTAAGTGACGATATATGCGGTTTCCAATTTAAATGGCAATCTATGATAATTCGCAGGTATTAATGGGTATCGGTCTGGGCAATGGGAATGCAGTCACAGTAGCCACTATTTTCGAGTTTGCATTGGGAAGTATGAGCTGTAATAGAACAATTTGATATTGAACTTGTTGCTTCCGTTATTCTAAAACAAATATATTTTGTTTTAGTTACGTTAATAGTTAGTAAATGCTCATCAAGCCAAAGGCTAACTCGTTTGAGGCCCATTTCAGCAGACACTTGGACCTGTGGCCATGTTTTCCCACGGCAAATCAATACGGTATCATCTGCAAAAGCCAGTAATTCCGCGTTATCTATTTGAAGTTTACAGAGGCTATTAACGTAAGCTAAAAATAGCGTTGGACCGAGGGTACTACCCTGCGGAATTCCGTACGTAACAGGTATTTAAGGATCTCTGTATATCATTATAAGGAATTCAATAAGTTGTACGAGTATAAGAGCAGAAATTAATAAAAATCTTTTCAAAATTGATGGAAATTATTTTTTGTTCGATTACTAATAACCAAGATTACTTGTTTTCTCATCAACCCACCAGGAAACTAAACCTGAGTAGAAGATTCATTCTAGAAAGTAACCTGTACCGAAACTCAAGCATGGCTGAGTCTAAATTTGAACAATTTCCCATTGAAAGAGCAGCAGCTGGCGGCCGATCCGACTAAACGCCAGAATGCGTTGTACTCTGCGCATTGTCATCAACAGGCGCACAAAGACGTCGTCTTCTTCGCGGGTTGCTAGATAGAAGATTGAGAGGGTGAGGGTGACTATGGAATGCCCTCACACGCGCTACGCATAATCCACTCAGTAGTCCTTGGTGGCAGACAAAAACCTACTACCTCCTAGCTACCTTGTAAACTGCCGTGTCCGGGAAGGCCCGCCGATATAAGTTCGAGTTTTGTATGGAAGTCGCTTCAGTTGGTCACGGTCTGATTCTCGTGTAATTGGGCACCGTCTTCTCCACCCGCAGTACTTTGCGCGATCACTATAGGTTTACATACAGATTTGCTAATGTTTAATAAAGTTCGACAATTAAGTAACAAGCAAGGACGACTACCGCTGGTAAAGTGCCATAGTACAAGCCGCATGTAACTAAACACTAAATCTCGAAGCTCGAAACCGAGCCTTAAATGACAGGGTGAAAGCTGTGTGCAATGGTAAATAAAAAATAGATGTTCACTGTTCGATTATAGATTTAATAATAATCCCAGAGTACATTGGTATACACCTTATATACTATATAATAACTACGTCACTACTTGAACATGATATTAATAGCAGTATTAATTATTTATCAACTAATACTAACTACTACTAATTTATCAACTAAACATAACTTTAATACTGAAAGAACAACGGTAATGAATATAAATAAACATTCACATTTAGATGTTAAGTATAACGATATTACAATATATGGAACTACAGCTACAAAATTTCTCAGGCTATACATAGATAGCACGTAAGAGTGGAAGGAACAAATATACCACGAAACTTCTGCTGCATAACTGTAAAACTTCTCTCCGTCAAAATAATTCACATTATATGACAGCCAAAATTTATAACCACATACCCAGACCCATTAGAGAGCTAACCTTCAACAAATTTAAGAAAGCACTAACTACCTGGCTGATTGAGAAGTGTTATTATAGTGTCAAGGAGTTTCTTGAGGATAAATGATGATTGTTTGGGTACAAATCACATTTGAAGTGTCATTTTAATGTATTATGTGGGACTTATAAATGAGATGATTATTGTTTGTGTAATTATTAGTAGGTAGGTATTGTGTATTCTTTTATATATAAAAAAAATTATACTTGCATGTATTCTTGACACTAAATATTGACATTATTGGACATTTTATATGTATTTTAATTTTAATCTTATTACAATTGAATTACCTACATCATCATCGATCGAATATGTAACATTTTCAATGGATTTTGCATGCAGAGAAACTGCGAAGCATGTCGGACCTTATTTTTTTGTAACAAAACGTAAAAAATGCGGTAAATTATATCAGCAGCCGTATCTTTTACATATGCTAAATAAATCCGAAAACAAAGATACCGTTCTTACATCATACCATGGACTAGTTGCGTCCATCTTAAGATACGGGATTATATTCTGGGAGAATGCAGTAGAGAAAGAATTAGTATTTAAGGCACAGAAACGATGCACTAGAGCAATTTGTAACCTACACACTACCGACACTTGTCAGCCATATTCCTTAAGACTAAAATCGTTGACGATGCCATCTATTTATATTCATGAGATGTGTATGTTTGTAAAACAAAATTGGTTAAAGTTTTCACAAGTAACTAGTAGCCGCAAATTAGGTACATTACATGTGGTAGCGTGTAAAACAACCATGTAACAGAAAAATGTGTTCTGCAAGGCACCTACAATATACAATAAGTTGCTTAAGTCTATTAGCTTGGCTCAAGATATACAAGAATTTAAAAACAAACTACTCACACGACTGATGGAAAAAGCATACAATTCTATTAATGAGTACATGATTGAAATTTTAACATTCTTCTGTTATTATTGAACTTTATTTATTTTTCACATTATAATCTCCTATTATATTTTTATTATGATCGATGACATTATGGAAAATTAATATTTTCCTGTTATTGTTGAAATGCCTTATAATAATTTTGAAATTATTTCACGTTGACATTCATATCACCTATTATACTATTATTATTGATGACATTCTGGTAATATTTAATGTTAAGATCTTTTGTAATACCTTTGTTTCACGAATAATGTTCTTTTAAACTAAACATCACTGTCCTTTCACACTAAACATCATTGCCTTTATCACTGAACACCACATCTGCTTGTCAGACCGTCACTGCCTCGGCCCCTTTTCACACTAAATGTGTTCAATTTTGACATTCCTTAATATTCTTCGGTTTGTTAGCATCATTTCTCGGATCAAACACCACATCAGCAGTGCCTAAAGATTGTCCAGATGGATCGTGATGTACTGTAGCACTTTCACATTATCTAAATCAGAAATCAGTTCCTCCACATCTGAATCTAAGATTTGACACTTGGTGGGCCCATCATCACCATTTCTTTGAGCAATCTTTTTAACTAAATTATTCAAGATGGCACATCTCCATTGAAAACATAGTGACCCATAACGTTTTGCGTAATTTGCAGGCTTGGTAACACTTCCACATAACACACCTTCTGTACGGCCCTTTGGAAATCTGTTTCCACCAATTCCGTCATGATTTCCTTCAGATCTTCTATTGCTTTTATGTTCGCGCCGAGCACCGCCTTTGGTTAATGTTGTTTTAGTTGATTTAACTTTCTCGTCAAAAGTCATTTTGATTCGAACTAAACGGTCTATAATGAACTAAACGGTGGAAAAATAGAACTGATAGTAACTAGCAACTCTACTGCTCGACGTCTCAGTACTACACTGTATGAAGGATTGTGTTGGCGACACCCTTATAAATTACTAAAAAGGGAGGGGTAATCTAATTTTCAGGTAGGTCAGTTTTTAAATAGTGCCATCTCTCTCTCTCTCTCTCTCTGTCTCCCTCTCTCTCAGGGACGTCATACGAGCTATCAGTACATCGCGTGGTCATTTTGGTCAGGTATAGCACACATTAGTTTTCACTTTAGCTGCGAGAACACATAATAAGTATTACTTAGAAGATAACACAATGAACATCAATAGATATTAATTACGTTAATATTTATTACTAATCAAAGTACGAGTAATGTTGAACATTTTAAAGCTTAGAGGTGCAATTATTGCAGTTCTGCTTTAAAGTTGTAGTGTTATTTGACATCGTTATAATTGTATTGGCTCGAGATTTTTTGGAAACTTAATTCCGCATAAGTAACTTGCTTATACAACTCTTCTGGTCTTAAAATACTATCTTCGTTGATAGTATCGCTCATCTTTTAATATTATTAATCGTATTTAACAAGTTAAACAATGATATTTCATTCCCACGGGCTTTCAGAAACAGCGTCTGTGACGTTTTATTTTTGAAATGTTGAAAATAGAAATAATTTTAAATGTTACTCACATGATTAGTTAAGATTTACAACTATAACCAAAAAAATAACTTAGTCTCAGTTAAGTCTCCGTCTTTATTCTAATGAGTCCAGTATAATTAAAATTGCTTTATTATAACGTGACTGATAATACTGTAATTTGTAAGAATGACTGTAATGTTTTTTGTTATGGTATTTTTTTAAATAAATATTTGTGAAAAAATAAATAAATGTATAATTAAAATACATGCATTTAGTGGGCATTAACTAAGTGGTGATCAATTAAATCATTGCATTGTAAGGTTAAGCAATAAGAGACAGGTCTGTCTTAGGATTTTTAAACTTCTAAACTTGCCATGAGTTAACCTAATCAATTCCACTTACCACTTAGTATGTAGCCGATTAAAAGTATCTATATTGAACTGTATACATGCTACCTACTTGTCCTACTGTAAATCTGTTGGTGTACAATGAATAGTTATCAATCTATCTATCTTTATTAATACTATTCTTAATAGTTATAATCTATCGCCAAGTTAATGTGAAAAGTAAAATTATTCATAAAAATCTTTTAAAAACTAGTTTTCTTTAAATAATAATATATATTGTAACAAAACGACTTTTGTCTACTAAGCTTATTCTTTTTATTTTAGTTTGATCTACTATATATATAAATATCTATAAACAAATTGACGTGCCCCACGGTTTTATTTTAGTCTAGTCTATGCATATATGTTTATAATTCCCACGACTGTATCTATTTTATTATTTTTTGGTTTTTAGTACATTTATCTTAAACATTGCAATGTGTGTTTAACATAAAACCGTTTAACTTAAAAAGTTTTTTTACCTATTTTTATTTTCTAGTTTTTAGTTTTTATTTCGCATTCTGTTTAATTCATTTAGTGCTTCATTATTGCAAGGTTTCTTGCCCGTTAGTTTATTGCAGTCCGCTTCCAAGCGGCGGCTATCTTGGATTTTAATTTTATATAGTGTAACGACGCGCTCTGCGAACGTAGTCACACCGGTTTTAATTCTATTTTTGAACGAAGGGTTTCGGAGCGCGGAGTGAATGACATTTTGACGTATCGCTGTCAAAGCACCTTTTTTCCTAATATTGAGACGGAATGGTCGATATTCATGGCTTCGTAACTTAATTTCAATAAATCTCATAAAAATGAGAGTATTTTGGCCTAAAGGATAATAGTTTGTGTCCTCACAACTATCCTCTTGTGGAATTATAGTTTATTTCTGGTGAGTTGTCATTTTTTAATGGGATTCACTTTGATGGAAATTCGCCACGCTCCTGATTTGAAAAATAATTGTTAAAATTCTATTGTTTCAGCTCTTAATCTGAAAATATTATGATTTCTTTTGCTATTGGCATTGTTCCAGCAAATTAAGGCGGTAAGTCGCGCAAATTTATAAAAAATTAGGACCTCGTGCCCTATATTGGAGTTTGTTCTAATGACATGCAATTATATTACAGGTTTCCAGGTTGGAGCCGCCTTTGCCCTTTGTCTTGGCCTTTTCTCTTTTCTTTGGACCTTTTTCGGCGTTCCTTTGTCTTCGGTCATCTGCATTTCCTTATGGAGGGTTTGGACTTTTCACCTCAAACATGGATGTACCGCATGGGCTTAAACTGAAGACTTCGCCTGCTACGAGCTTTCTCGCTGCTGTGTTTACATATACTCGCCGAGGGATGCCGTGAGCTTACTTTAATTATATTTTAAATCTAAACTTCAAAATGACCTAAAAGTGCATTGGTGACATAGAATCATATTGACATAAGATCATTTTGACCTAGCTTATAAAACTCTAATTTTAAATTTAAGGTTAGATATACATTAGGAATGTATCCTTGCAACTATTTCTAAATGCACACTGGAGTGGACAATAAAACCTTAAACCTCACCGTTTGGTTTCATTTAGCTCACCTCCGGCAGATTAAAAGTTTCCAATCTCCGCTGATTATCCTAGGCATGTGTATCTCCAAGGCGCCCGAACTTTTATGGTAATGTACTTACAAACCAATTTTATTTATATTTCTTTTAAATAGGAGATTACACACTTACTTTTTTTACATTGTCACATGACACCCATTTTTTATTATTACATCTGACGCTTGCGAACCAATTTATTTTACTTTGTAATAACACATATTTATTAATTATTACAATTGGCACTCGCGAACAGGGACATGACAGTGTGCATATATCTTTATTCCTTGTCACCTTTGCATTATTTTTTACTTTATCATGTTAAGAACAGTGTTTTCTTCATGTTTTTTACTGTTACATAACTGTGTATTACAGTAAATCTTTGTTATTGTTTACTTTGCAAAACTAATCATACTACAAGTTAGTACTATTGTTTGTATCTCTCAATTACAGGTGAATGTTTCAATTTGTATAACATGGTTATTGTTATAACTGTTTTATCTTATATAGCTTTTGTTTATTACAGGTAAGATTTTCCACTTAGTAATATTATATAATTACTAGTTCTTAACCTTTATTCACATGTGTGAAAACATAGTAATATTTGAATATTTGCTGTTTACCTTAAGTAGACATAAATAATTTATTTTGTGAATCACTAATGCATTTTTATCTTTATAGGCATTTGACCTAAATAATTTTTGCAACAATAACATTCCATTCTATGAGTTTGTTGACTTTTGAGTTTAGCGTTTTGCTATCAATGCAATTAACTTCATTCATAATTTAATTAACTTTAATTAGAAACTTTAATTGATACTTTAATTAGAAACTTATAGTGTATTTAATACAACTTTTTATTAGATTTTCACATCCTTTTATAAATCAAACATGGATAAGGAAATACAGGTCCCGCCTTTGTTTGAGAATATTGTTGGTGATGTTCCAGTTGGTACTTCTACTTATGAGATGCCTCATGTCACAGGCTTGGCGTCGCTGCGAGGAATTGCGGGGTTTGTAATTCAAATACTGTTTAGTCAAAAAACGTATCAGGTCCCATCGAGCCCTAGTTTTTGATAAAACTTCTGGTGACTCGATGTTGAAAAAATTTAGCAGTGCTCCGAATGAAGCCACTTGTAAGAGAGAATTTAATGAATGGTTGGATTATTTGAAAGTTTTCTTTAATAATATCAGGGCTGCTCCTGTTTTGTTTGTTAAACATAAAGACACTAGACCTTATTTAAATTTTAATATTAATAATAAATTTTATTCAGGTTTGTTAGATAGTGGAGCTTGTAGTTGTGTACTCGGTTCTAATATTCATCAAACATTTTTGCAATTAGGTTATAAATTTAAACCTTATAAAGGTAACGCTGTTACTGCTGATGGTTCTGCACACAATGTTATTGGAACTATGGTTTTACCTATCACTTGTGATAACTTAACTAAAAATGTAGATTTTTTGATAATACCTTCTTTTAAACCTTCAATTATTTTGGGATTTGACTTTTGGTTGAAATTTAATCTTGCTAAAGACTTATGGAATAATATTACTTTTGAATATGAATCCACTACTTGTGTAAATGCAGTTACTTCTGTTTCTGAACTTTCTCCTTCTGAGAAACACGAGTTAAATAAAATTATTTCACTTTTTGAAAATATTTCTTGTGAAAGGAGAGGCTTAGGTCTTGCTCATTTAGTTAAACATAAAATTTTTGTTTGTGATAATGGAAGCCAATTTACAGCTAAGCAATTTGTAGATTTTCTAAAAAGTTATAATATTAGTAAAATATTTTATAATACTTTATATACACCTCAAAATAATCCTGTAGAGAGATATAACAAAACAGTCGAAACATGTATTTCTTGTTTTGTTAAAGATGATCATAGAACTTGGTCAAAATATTTGCCTCATGTTCAATTAGCTTTAAATAGTAGTGTGAATCTAGCTACAGATTTCACTCCTAATTTTCTCATGTTCGGTAGAGAACTTATTTTTGATGCTTCATTGCACCGTTTTAGTAATTCTTTTGATAACCTCAATCAACTTGATGTTGTTGATAGGTCTTCATTTGCTTTTTCACTTAAATCACTTAGTGATATTTTTATAAAAGTTCAAGCTTCATTGCTTAAAGCTTATAAGCGTAATGCGCGTTATTATAATATAGGAAGGAAGGTCATTTCTTTTGAGGTGGGAGATATAGTGTGGAGGAGAAGTTTTGTGCAGTCTAATGCTCCTGCATTCTTTTCGGCTAAGTTAGCACCTAAGTTTGTTAAGTGTGAAATAATAGATAAAATTTCCTCTAATGTTTATGTTTTAAAAGACCTTAATAAAAACTATACTGGTCGTTATCATATTAAAGACATAATTAAATATTAAAATTATTCTTGTTTTGACAATGTCTATCTTTGTCTTTGGTACTTTGTTTGAAGTAATGAACCATTAAAAGGTGATGTTTGGTAGGTTTATGGTTCTTGAAAGGAGATGTATGTTAGGAACTTCACAACAATTTATTAATTTCAATTTTAGATTCCTTCAAAAATAACTTAGGTCATTTTAGGACTTATTTTTATGTAACTCTACTCCATATTAACAAATTGTTCCACATCGAAAGATCTTATATTTTTATTTATCTTTGTTGTATAGGATTATTTTCCTGTATATATTTTTATACACTTGTATATTTAATATTGTATATTTTGTACAAATTTAGGAATTTAGTTTCTACTCTAATATAGGAGTGAAATTTAATATTCATTTTCTACATTAAATTCACTTGACTTATTTCCACTCACTTAGGGAATGGAAAATTAAGTTTCTTGAACTTTATTTTTGTACAGTTCTGGGTTATTTTCTTAGTATTAAGATTCTCGGATTGGACGCATTTTATGCATTTTTTACACACCTTGTTATACCATTTTTTGGGAAACTTGTGTCTTACTGGACTTTACAATTTTTTGTGCTATTGTGTTTCATACACATAGTCACACCTTACGCTTTGCGCACGGGAAGCTGGTGGTGTTGAGCCGGTCGTAATTGTCGTTTTTCTCTTTTTGTACGATTGTGTTTTTATACACATTGTTACATTTTTTATGCTTTGCGCACGGGATGTCGGTGGTGTTGTGCCGGTCGCAAATGTCATACTTTTCTTATGCGGTTGTGCTCAGAAAGTCAGTGGTGTTGTACTGGTCACAATTGTCATATTTTCTTTATATTTTGCTTGTGCTCGGAAAGTTGGTGGTGTTATGCCGATCACAATGCTTATAAATATATTATTACGACACTTTTGTTGTGATTTTGTTTTGACGTTTTAGATGTTGGAATAGGAATTTGAAGTCGGCGGCTTTTCAACCTAACCGACAGTGGGAAAACTTCATTGTTTTTACCGATTTTCTTTCAGATTCGGCAGCGTTGGTGCTTAACCGATATCTTGTTAGTTTCATATTTTTGTTTCAGGAATAGCTGGTATAGAGTCGGTGGCGTAGGAGCTCAACCGCACTTTTGTATTGATGCTAGAAGGCTGGTTAAGATCAAGGATTAGATTCGACGGCGTTGGTTGCCTAATCGATATCTGGAATGGAATTGAGTAGGGATTGTTTAATTTGTTTTATTGAAGGATTTATTTTCACTTTTGTGTTGAAATAAGTTTTTACTCTTTTCTGAGTTTGGCTCTTTACTTTTCGAGTGTTTTCACATTCTTTGATTTTTAGGAATGCTTTCCCATTCTTTAATTTATAATTATTTCTGCAATACCCAATGCAAGATGCTTTCGCATTGCCCTTTTTGTTTATTGAAAAATGTTGCAAGACATTTTGTCTTTTGAGGTTTTTTGGAACTTTGTTCTGGACTCTCATAATTTTCATTGGAAAAGGAAGTTTCCTTCTTTCTTTTTTCTTTTTGGGGAGGGATGTAATGTAACGACGCGCTCTGCGAACGTAGTCACACCGGTTTTAATTCTATTTTTGAACGAAGGGTTTCGGAGCGCGGAGTGAATGACATTTTGACGTATCGCTGTCAAAGCACCTTTTTTCCTAATATTGAGACGGAATGGTCGATATTCATGGCTTCGTAACTTAATTTCAATAAATCTCATAAAAATGAGAGTATTTTGGCCTAAAGGATAATAGTTTGTGTCTTCACAACTATCCTCTTGTGGAATTATAGTTTATTTCTGGTGAGTTGTCATTTTTTAATGGGATTCACTTTGATGGAAATTCGCCACGCTCCTGATTTGAAAAATAATTGTTAAAATTCTATTGTTTCAGCTCTTAATCTGAAAATATTATGATTTCTTTTGCTATTGGCATTGTTCCAGCAAATTAAGGCGGTAAGTCGCGCAAATTTATAAAAAATTAGGACCTCGTGCCCTATATTGGAGTTTGTTCTAATGACATGCAATTATATTACAGGTTTCCAGGTTGGAGCCGCCTTTGCCCTTTGTCTTGGCCTTTTCTCTTTTCTTTGGACCTTTTTCGGCGTTCCTTTGTCTTCGGTCATCTGCATTTCCTTATGGAGGGTTTGGACTTTTCACCTCAAACATGGATGTACCGCATGGGCTTAAACTGAAGACTTCGCCTGCTACGAGCTTTCTCGCTGCTGTGTTTACATATACTCGCCGAGGGATGCCGTGAGCTTACTTTAATTATATTTTAAATCTAAACTTCAAAATGACCTAAAAGTGCATTGGTGACATAGAATCATATTGACATAAGATCATTTTGACCTAGCTTATAAAACTCTAATTTTAAATTTAAGGTTAGATATACATTAGGAATGTATCCTTGCAACTATTTCTAAATGCACACTGGAGTGGACAATAAAACCTTAAACCTCACCGTTTGGTTTCATTTAGCTCACCTCCGGCAGATTAAAAGTTTCCAATCTCCGCTGATTATCCTAGGCATGTGTATCTCCAAGGCGCCCGAACTTTTATGGTAATGTACTTACAAACCAATTTTATTTATATTTCTTTTAAATAGGAGATTACACACTTACTTTTTTTACATTGTCACATGACACCCATTTTTTATTATTACATCTGACGCTTGCGAACCAATTTATTTTACTTTGTAATAACACATATTTATTAATTATTACAATAGTACATTGTATTCTACTGGTTGAGCACTTTCATTTGATACCCATATTGATGGGATTGATAAAACCTACGTTATCCGCCATTTTGTAGCGGCCGCCATCTTGGATTTCATTTTTTTATACTATATTGTATTCTGCTTGTTGAGCCCTTTCATTTGATACCCATATTGATGGGATTAATAAAACATAAATTATCCGCCATTTTGTAGCGGCGGCCATCTTGAATTTATAATGATAATGAATAAACATAATTGTATTGTCACCAAAATCCAAAGTGTATACAAAATTTCAGATTAATCGGTTGACAGGATGAGGGTGAAATTTGAATTACTAAATTTGACCCAAGAATAAATAATAATAATTAAAACAAAGGGGGTGAGCTAAATAAAACCGTTTAATAATAATAAAAAAGGTTTCTGCAGTTGCTGGCCGTCTGTGTGAATGGAAACAATAGATAAGAAAGCTCTTTGTGTCTTTGGCGACTGAATGTCACATTACACATTAAATATTATTATTTGTATGCGATTTATTAATATTAATACATTATCTGTATGCGATTTTTAGGAATTTATTAAAATCAGTAGTCACACCCTAACTCATCGTTTCATCCATAGTCACTATCGAATTTAACCTGATGAATTTTGTACTAAAGTATGCCTTGAAATCAAGGGATTTATGTTTGCCGTCGCTAAAACAGAGGGCCGCTACAATCAAGGTCTACAACCAATTAATTAAATCAAACGTAATTTATTTTATTTTTTAACTGAACTTCTTGACTCATGTATTAATATTTTCCAGGTACTTTATTGTAGTTTAAACTGTGTCAGCCGCTAATTGAAGAATTGCTGGATGCCACATTTCAAATCTTAGAAAAATTATGTGTCATATTTACAGAGCGTTTGATTCTTGGAACGTCAATTACCACGAGTACAACTCTAGGCACTAATAGCACATATGACTTGATTATATATATGACTTCGGGGAGACTGAGAGGAATAGCATTATTCAAAAACTGACCTACCTGAAGTTATCAATGTGATTATCCGTCCCTTTAGTAATTTGCAGGTTAAGAGCATCAATAAGATCATCTGTCGTTCATATAATATAGTTCCTAACGAAATCTATGTAAGTAAGTAAATCATTTATTGCTCGAAACACGGTATGTGACAATTGTGTTACAAAAACAAGGTCAGACGTGTTTCGCAGATTATCTGCATGCAAATTTGTTTCTTCCCAACTAGTTTTGTTGGTATATACTGGACGAGAATGAAAATATTTCGATATACAGTGGTGAATTTAGCTCAAATAAAAATGGCTCTAAACGAGATCATAAAACGAACCAACGCAACATCAAGAAAAGGCGGTGCTCGACGCAAGCGCAAAACCAAAAGAAGATCTGAAAAATCCAAACATTAATGACGAATTGAGTAGAGAAGGAGTATTACGTGGAAGAAATAGAGCAGATGTCACGAAGAGCACAAACTACACAATAGATGTCCCTACACTACGTTTGGAATGGAGGCTTGTAATTATTAATGACATTGATGAATAATCTGCTCAGAGAAATTAATAGGATGGGCCCACGACGCTTTTACTGTGTAATTTAGATCTTGGAGACTCAGATTCAGATATACAGGAATTTGAAAGAAGAGGAGAGGCCAGCAAGGCGAGGAAACGATATAATGGACTGCCACTTGATGGTTAAAGATTGATCGTACGATTGCCGACATATGCATTCAACAAATTTAGTGAAAAAAGGTAGTCACGGTTGGGCCAGCAGATGTGAAGTTTGTAACGGCAAGCGCCCTGTGCTCAATGAAGAACAATTAGACGCCAAAATGGATGTCGATGTAGAAGACTTGAAGAGTATAAGATTAAAATAAGTGTTTAGTATTTAGGAATCTCTGTATATCATTATAAGGAATTCAATAAGTCGTAGGAGTATTAGTGCAGAAATTAATAAGAATCTATTCAAAATTGACGGAACTTATTTTTTGTTCGATTACTAATAACCAAGATTACTTGTTTTCTCATCAACCCACCAGAAAACTAAACCTGAGTAGAAGATTAGTTCTAGAAAGTAACCTGTACTGAAACTCAAGCATGGCTGAGTCTAAATTTGAACAATTTCCCATTGAAAGAGCAGCAGCCGGCGGCCGATCCGACTAAACGCCAGAATGCGTTGTACTCTGCGCATTGTCATCACCAGGCGCACAAAGACGTCGTCTTCTTCGCGGGTTACTAGATAGAAGATTGAGAGGGTGAGGGTGACTATGGAATGCCCTCACACGCGCTACGCATAATCCACTCAGTAGTCCTTGGTGGCAGACAAGAATCTACTACCTCCTAGCTACCTTGTAAACTGCCGTGTCCGGGAAGGCCCGCCGATAAAGTTCGAGTCTTGTATGGAAGTCGCTTCAGTTGGTCACGGTCTGATTCTCGTGTAATTGGGCACCGTTTACTCCACCCGCAGTACTTTGCGCGATCACTATAGGTTTACCTACAGATTTGCTCATGTTTAATAAAGTTCGACAATTAAGTAACAAGCAAGGACGACTCCCGCTGGTAAAGTGCCATAGTACAAGCCGCACGTAACTAAACACTAAATCTCGAAACTCGAAACAGAGCCTTAAATGACAGGGTGAAAGGTGTGTGCAATGGTAAATAAAAGATAGATGTTCACTGTTCGATTATAGATTTAATAATAATCCCAGAGTACATTGGTATACACCTAATATTTTTTTTTTTTTTTTATACCACTTAGTTGGCAGACAAGCACACGGTCCACCTGATGGAAAGTGGTTACCGTGACCTATGGACGTCTGTAACACCAGAGGAGTCACAGTCGCGCTGCCAACCCTGTAAGTACAGAGTTTTTGTGCCGTCAGCAGAAGACAAAGCAGGACAAGCCTTTAGTCTTCCCACTGACAGCACAAATTCTCCAGTGAGCTATATACTATACAATAACTACGTCACTACTTGTACATGATATTAATAGCAGTACTAATTCTTTATCAACCAAAACTAACTACCTACTACTAAACTATCAACTAAACATAACTTTAATACTGAAAAAACAACGGTAATGAATTTTAGAAGACATATAAATAAACATTCACATTTAGATGTTAAATATAACGATATTACAATTTATGGAACTACAGCTACAAAATTTCTTAGGCTATAGATAGAAAGCACGTTAGAGTGGAGGGAACAAAACGTAAAAAATGCGGTAAATTATATCAGCATCCGTATCTTTTACATATGCTAAATAAATCCGAAAACAAAGATACCGTTCTTACATCATACCATGGACTAGTTGCGTCCACCTTAAGATACGGGATTATATTCTGGGAGAATGCAGTAGAGAAAGAATTAGTATTTAAGGCACAGAAACGATGCACTAGAGCAATTTGTAACCTACACACTACTGACACTTGTAGCCAAAATCCTTAAGACTAAAATTGTTGACGATGCCATCTATTTACATTCATGAGATGTGTATGTTTGTAAAACAAAATTGGTTTAAAATTTTCACAAGTAACTAGTAGCCGCAAATTAGGTACATTACATGTGGTAGCGTGTAAAACAACTATGTAACAGAAAAATATGTTCTGCATGGCACCTACAATATACAACAAGTTGCTTAAGTCTATTAGCTATATATATATATTAGATATACAAGAATTTAAAAACAAACTACTCACACGGCTGATGGAAAAAGCATATTCTATTAATGAGTACATGATTGAAATTTTAATATTCTTCTGTTATTATTGAACTTTATTTATATTTCAAATTATAATCTCCTATTATATTTTTATTATGATCGATGACATTATGGAAAATTAATATTTTCCTGTTATTGTTGAAATGCATTATAATAATTTTGAAATTATTTCACGTTGACATTCATATCACCTATTATACTATTATTATTGATGACATTCTGGTAATATTAATATTTTTGCTCTTATTGTTGAAGTAGGTACATTATTTCAATTTTGAAACTATTTTACGTCGACATTCAAATATTCTATGACATTAAATTGAATGAGTTAACAATATATAAAAAGGTTAAGTATTAATAATTTATGAATAATAGTATAAATAATTCAATACAGAATTAATGAAACATGTACCCACTAACCATATTCTTAGCAAGTAAATCAACCAATTTTTAAAATAAAGTTTGTACACCATCTTAAATGGTAGAACTTAGTGCACTGATATTTAATGTTAAGATCTTTTGTAATACCTTTGTCTCACAAATAATGTTCTTTTAAACTAAACATCACTGTCCTTTCGGGTCGGGAGGCTTTGTGGACCGGGACCACGGTCCACAAAATTCCCTTTTATTTTACTCACTATAAAGTGTTAGGCTTTGTGGACCACGGCAGTGGTCCACAAAACGTCTTTCATTTTATATACTGTTTTGAGGTAGGCTTTGGGCCCCTAAATTGAATTGGAATTACTTATGTCTAAATGTACAGTCATAAACAAATTAGTTTCATTATTTTTCAAGGGAAATAACTAGAAACATTTGATAATTATGAGTATGATACTAATTATGTAGCATCAATAAATTACTAATTCTTTAGCCATGATAAATTATTTCTCACTATAGTCAAGTGACTACAGTATACAGTTATCCACCGACTTTATCGATGTCTCACCAAGACACGGACCATTGTGTATGTTTCGTTATCAGCAAAAGCTACCTGGGTATGACCTATAGCCAATCAGGGTGGCTTACGATAGCGATACCCAAGCTTATACGGTACGCTTCATACTTTGGATGGATAATTTAATATTATTCCAGTGTCACTGTTAGTGGGAGGTGCAAGTACAGGATTACTAGGTAAGTGCATTTTTACATGTTATGTTTGAGATATAATTCTAAATAAGGTACTACCAGACTAGTAAGGACTAGTACATAGGATAGAATTACAAATGAAGTAAGTACGTTAATAAATTAAAAAAAATAGTTTTATTACGACCTCCATTTTGTGCAGTAAGATTTTAAAACAAGTGAATATGTTGTATTTATTTATGATGTTATTGATTATTGTGATGTTAAGCGTTAGAAACTTATCTCGTCAAAAGTCATTTTGATTCGAACTAAACGGTCTATAATAAACTAAATGGTGGAAAAATAGAACTGATAGTAACTAGCAACTCTACTGCTCGACGTCTCAGTACTACACTGTATGAAGGATTGTGTTGGCGACACCCTTATAAATTACTAAAAAGGGAGGGATAATCTAATTTTCAGGTAGATCAGTTTTTAAATAGTGCCATCTCTCTCTCTCTCTCTCCCTCTCTCTCAGGGACGTCATACGAGCTATCAGTACATCGCGTGGTAATTTTGGTCACGTATAGCACACATTAGTTTTCACTTTAGCTGCGAGAACACATAATAAGTATTACTTAGAAGATAACACAATAAACATCAATAGATATTAATTACGTTTATATTTATTATTAATCAAAGTACGAGTAATGTTGAACATTTTAAAACTTAGAGGTGCAATTATTGCAGTTCTGCAAATTTAAAGTTGTAGTGTTATTTGACATCGTTATAGTTGTATTGGCTCGAGATTTTTTGGAAACTTAATTCCGCATAGGTAACTTGCTGATAGAACTCTTCTGGTCCTAAAATACTATCTTCGTTGATAGTATCGCTCATCTTTTATTATTATTAATCGTATTTAACAAGTTAAACAATGATATTTTATTCCCAGGGGCTTTCAGAAATAGCGTCTGTGACGTTTTATTTTTGAAATGTTGAAAATAGAAATAATTTTTAATGTTACTCACATGATTAGTTAAGATTTACAACTATAACCAAAAAAATAACTCAGTCTCAGTTAAGTCTCCGTCTTTATTCTAATGAGTCCAGTATAGTTAAAATACATGTATTTAGTGGGCATTAACTAAGTGGTGATTAATTAAATCATTGCATTGTAAGGTTAAGCAATAAGAGACAGGTCTGTCTTAGGATTTCTAAACTTCTAAACTTGCTATGAGTTAACCTAATCGATTCCACTTACCACTTAGTATGTAGCCGATTAAAACTATCTATATTGAACTGTATACATGCTACCTACTTGTCCTACTGTAAATCTGTTGGTGTACAATGAATAATTATCAATCTATCTATCTTTATTAATACTATTCTTAATAGTAATAATCTATCGCTAAGTTAATTAAAATTGTGTACATCAGATAGTTTTACGAAAATATTTAAGTTTTTTCGTACATATAAGATATTTTCATAAATGTATTGAGAAGCAACTGTTAAAATATTTTTTTTTTTGAAAAGTTCTTTCAGCGAGTCACGGGGTCTGAGGCTATAGATCTCTCGTTTCTGTAGTACAAATATAGTTTCAATATCGGCAGCTGAGCCCCACAGCAGCAGACCGTATGACATAACGCTATGAAAGTAGCTAAAATAAACTATGCAGTTTCCTTATCAGTCAGTGACCTTATCTTTCTAACCCCATAGGCAGCTGAGCTAAGTCTTCCTGCCAAGGCTGTAATATGAGAACCCCATTGCAGTTTACTATCTAGAGTTATTCCAAGAAAAACTGTGGTATTGACTATTTGGACAGATTCGTTATTCATTTTAACATTAATATCTGCCTGTCTTACATTTGGCATAGCAAACTTTACACATTTAGTTTTCTTCGCATTGAGCAGCAAGTTGTTACTTGTAAACCAATGTAATATATCAGAAAGGGTATTATTCACTTCGTCGAGTACTACTTCATGTCTATTAGTCTTAAAAACAAGTGATGTGTCATCAGCAAATAATACAATTTCACAAAGATTTGTCGCGAAGTAAGGAAGATCATTAGCATATAGCAGGAATAGAAGGGGTCCTAATATCGAGCCCTGGGGTACTCCCATAACTAATGGGGCACCAGAAGAGTCAGTGCCATTAACGTCCGGCAACGGCAACGGGCACCGTTTACCCCCCCGCAGTACTTTGCGCGATCACTATAGGTTTACGTACAGATTTGCTCATGTTTAATAAAGTTCGACAATTAAGTAACAAGCAAAGACGACTACCGCTGGTAAAGAGCCATAGTACAAGCCGCACGTAACTAAACACTAAATCTCGAAACTCAAAACTGAGCCTTAAATGACAGGGTGAAAGGTGTGTGCAATGGCAAATAAAATATAGATGTTCACTGTTCGATTATAGATTTAATAATAATCCCAGAGTACATTGGTATACACCTTATATACTATATAATAACTACGTCACTAATTGATTGAAATTATTTCACGTTGACATTCATATCACCTATTATACTATTATTATTGATGACATTCTGGTAGTATTAATATTTTTGCTCTTATTGTTGAAGTAGGTACATTATTTTAATTTTGAAACTATTTTACGTCGACATTCAAATATCCTATGACATTAAATTGGATGAGTTAACAATAAGGGTTATTAATAATATATGAATAATAGTATAAATAATTCGAAACAGAATAAATGACACATGTACCCACTAACCATATTCTAAGCAAGTAAATTAACCATTTTTAAAATAAGTGTGTACACCATCTTAAATGGTAGAACATAGTGCACTGATATTTAAGGTTAAGATCTTTTGTAATACTTTTGTTTCACAAATAATTTTCTTTTAAACTAAACATCACTGTCCTTTCACACTAAACATCATTGCCTCTATCACTGAACACCACTTCTGCTTATCAGACCGTCACTGCCTCGGCCCCTTTTCACACTAAATGTGTTCAATTTTGACATTCCTTAATATTCTTCGGTTTGTTAGCATCATCTCTCGGTTCAAACACCACATCAGCAGTGCCTAAAGATTTTCCAGATGGATCGTGATGTACTGTAGCACTTTCACATTATCTAAATCAGAAATCAGTTCCTCCACATCTGAATCTAAGATTTGACACTTGGTGGGCCCATCATCACCATTTCTTTGAGCAATCTTTTTAACTAAATTATTCAAGATGGCACATCTCCATTGGAAACATAGTGACGCATAACGTTTTGCGTAATTTGCAGGCTTGGTAACACTTCCACGTAACACACCTTCTGTACGGCCCTTTGGAAATCTGTCTCCACCAATTCCGTCATGATTTCCTTCAGATCTTCTATTGCTTTTATGTTCGCGCCGAGCACCGCCTTTGGTTAATGTTTTTGTAGTTGATTTAACTTTCTCCTCAAAAGTCATTTTGATTCGAACTAAACGCTCTATAATGAACTAAACGGTGGAAAAATAGAACTGATAGTAACTAGCAACTCTACTGCTCGATGTCTCAGTACTACACTGTATGAAGGATTGTGTTGGCGACACCCTTATAAATTACTAAAAAAGGAGGGGTAATCTAATTTTCAGGTAGGTCAGTTTTTAAATAATGCCATCTCTCTCTCTCTCTCTGTCTCCCTCTCTCTCAGGGACGTCATACGAGCTATCAGTACATCGCGTGGTCATTTTGGTCACGTATAGCACACATTAGCTTTCACTTTAGCTGCGAGAACACATAATAAGTATTACTTAGAAGATAACACAATGAACATCAATAGATATTAATTACGTTTATATTTATTACTAATCAAAGAACGAGTAATGTTGTACATTTTAAAACTTAGAGGTGCAATTATTGCAGTTCCGCAAATTTAAAGTTGTAGTGTTATTTGACATCGTTATAGTTGTATTGGCTCGAGATTTTTTGGAAACTTAATTCCGCATAAGTAACTTGCTGATACAACTCTTCTGGTCTTAAAATACTATCTTCGTTGATAGTATCGCTCATCTTTTAATATTATTAATCGTATTTAACAAGTTAAACAATGATATTTTATTCCCACGGGCTTTCAGAAACAGCGTCTGTGACATTTTATTTTTGAAATGTTGAAAATAGAAATAATTTTTAATGTTACTCACATGGTTAGTTAAGATTTACAACTATAACCAAAAAAATAACTCAGTCTCAGTTAAGTCTCCGTCTTTATTCTAATGAGTCCAGTATAATTAAAATACATGCATTTAGTGGGCATTAACTAAGTGGTGATTAATTAAATCATTGCATTGTAAGGTTAAGCAATAAGAGACAGGTCTGTCTGAGGATTTCTAAACTTCTAAACTTGCTATGAGTTAACCTAATCGATTCCACTTACCACTTAGTATGTAGCCGATTAAAACTATCTATATTGAACTGTAAACATGCTACCTACTTGTCCTTCTGTAAATCTGTTGGTGTACAATGAATAATTATCTATCTATCTACTTTATTAATACTATTCTTAATAGTTATAATCTATCGCTAAGTTAATGTGAAAAGTAAAATGATTCATAAAAACATTTTAAAAACTATTAAAACACTTATTGTGCAAGCCTCCATGTCGCACCAATTTTAGAGTGAATAGCTTTCTGCTTAGAATTATTAGTGAATTTAACAAATTGAATGTTGACAGTAACCTGGATCTCTTTAATACCGGTAAACATTCTGCCAGATCTTGTCTAACGAAGTGTTTTGTTAAAAGTTTATATATGTTGAAATTTCTATTGACTCAATCTTATTCCTGTCTTATTGCTCTCAGCTGTTAACAATTTTGTTTTAAATAACTGGTTGATATAATTGTAGAAGCTTGTAATTGGCGTGTACTAACCTAAATGTTGTGTATATGTGAATGTAGCTGTAAGCTCTCCAAATGAAATAAAATAAAAATAAAAAGTAACAAAACGACCTTTGTCTACTAAGCTTATTCTTTTTTTTTCTAGTTTGATCTACCATATATATAAATATCTATAAGCAAAAGGCAAAAAAGGTTTCTGCAGATGCTGGCCGTCTGTGTGAATGGAAACAATAGATAAGAAAGCGTTGTATGTCTTTGGCGACTGAATGTAGTCACAGTATCTGTTTGCGATTTTTAGGAATTTGTTATAATGAATTGTTAAAATCAATAGTCACACCCTAACTCATCGTTTCATCCATAGTCACTATCGAATTTAACCTGATAAATTTTGTACTAAAGTATGCCTTGAAATCAAGGGGTTTATGTTTCCCGTCGCTAAAACAGAGGGCCGCTACAATCAAGGTCTACAACCAATTAATTAAATCAACCGTAATTTATTTTATTTTTTAATTGAACTTCTTGACTCATGTATTTAATTTTGCCAGGTACTTCATTGTAGTTTAAAATGTGTCAGCCGCTAATTTTGAATTGAAGAATTGCTGGATGCCACATTTCAAATCTTAGAAAAATTATGTGTCATATTTACAGAGCGTTTGATTCTTGGAACGTCAATTACCACGAGTACAACTAATTCATATATTTTACCTGTACAAGTGTGAAGAGCACTGATAGCCCTTATGACGTCCGGGAGAGTGAGAGGAATGGCATTATTCAAAAACTAACCTACCTGAAGTTATCGATGTGATTATCCGCCCCTTCAGTCATTTGCAGGTTAAGAGAATCAATAAGATCATCAGTCATTCATATAATATAGTTCCTAACGAAATCTATGTAAGTAAGTAAATCATTTATTGCTCGAAACACGGTACCTATGTGACAATTGTGTTACAAAAATAAGGTCCGACGTGTTTCGCAGATTATCTGCATGAAAATTTGTTTCTTCCCAACTAGTTTTGTTGGTATATACTGGACGAGAATGAAAATATTTCGATATTTTCATTCATACATCTCATTCATACATATTATCTAATATTATTTTATGTGAATTATATTGGTTGGTCGATGTAACTTGTCGATATCATAAATATCGACATTAAGTTATGGACAGTGTCTCAACTCATTGCCATGTAGATGTATAAGTTCTATATAGGTACCCGCTCCACCGATGCGCACGCGCAGAGGACACAGCCAGTCGCTAACCATACACGACGTGAAGCGCTTGCTATTTCCTTCCGCTAAACCGCATGTTTATTTACTTTAATCGATCTTGTTGCCTATATGTCTAAGTGTGGTATTTACCTAAATATAGTCTTTGTCTGTACCTATCACCTATCGTCCAATCTATCTTCCGTGCTTTCTAATGCCAAACTATAGTGAACTGTACCTATCTTTCTGTGCCTGTGCTTCAACTGACTTTCTGTGCCTGTGCTTAAAATAAACTTTCCTTTCTTCTGTTGGTGAGTGTTTAATTGTGAGTACAAACATAAACCCCATACTGGTGACCCCTATATTGAACAATGTCAGAGGATAAAGATTTTCAAGACGCAGTGGGGCAGCCACGCCCTAATTTAAATGATGGGAACAAGTCGATAGAAAACATCGATGTTTTTCGAGTAGGCGTGCGAGTGCCACCATTCTGGGCGGAAGAGCCTGATATTTGGTTTGCTCAAGTCGAAGGACAATTTGCCATTTCTGGTATTACAAGTGACCATACAAAATTTAATTATGTCATAGGTCATCTCGACAATCAACATTTGAGGGAGGTTAAAGACATAATTGTAGATCCACCAGCGACCAATAAGTATGAGAAGCTCAAAACTGAACTTATTAAGAGGCTTAGCGCGTCCAAGGAGGTAGGACACGGCGGTATATCCGCCCGATTGAGCAGTCTGACTGGGGAAGTAGGTGAGTAGGGTAGCCAGAGCTCACTGGAGAATTTGTGCCGTCAGTGGGAAGACTAAAGGCTTGTCCTGATTTGTCTCTGTACTTACAGGGTTGGCAGCGCGACTGTGACTCCTCTGGTGTTACAGACGTCCATAGGCCACGGTAACTACATTCCATCAGGTGGGCCGTGTGCTTCTCTGCCAACTAAGTGGTATAAAAAAAAGGAGATTAGAATCAAGCAATTATTAATGCACGAAGAGCTCGGGGACCGCAAGCCATCGCAATTTCTTCGACATCTTCGTGGCCTTGCTGGTTTAAATATTCCTGATGAATTTCTGAAGACGATATGGATAAGTCGCCTTCCACATTGTACACAGACCGTACTGGCAGGACAAGACAGTTCAACTTCACTTGAAGAGCTAGCTGATTTAGCGGACAGGGTGAACGACCTCGCTTCTTCGACTCCAAAGGTTGCTGCTGTCAATGAAATCCCTGGCTCCGTTATTAATGATTTGGTGCGGGAGGTTGCTGAGCTGCGGAAACAATTTCAGAGTTTATCGTCGGGAAGGAACAGCAGAACTCGTTCATCGCATTCTCCACGTACTCAACGTAACCGAAGTACCTCAAGGCAGCGGTCGCAGTCAAATTATCGCAAGTTTCCTCTATGCTGGTATCATGGGTGTTTTGGAGAGAAGGCTGCTAAGTGCATACGGCCCTGCGACTACAAGGCGGAAAACTCCATGGGCAGTCGGTAATGGCGGCTGACGATTGCCCTTCTTCATCAACTGGTCGCCTATTTGTCACGGACAGATCTTCGAAGATGCAATTTCTAGTCGACACTGGTAGCGACCTGTGCGTCTTCCCAAGGTCAGCACTGCGAGATCGTCGTCAGCGGACTGAGTTTAGCTTATCGACTGCAAATGGTTCTAAAATCGCGACATATGGTTATATGCATTTAAATTTAGATCTTAGCTTACGTAGAAGTTTTGTATGGCGTTTTATTGTTGCTGACGTCACAAAACCCATCATTGGCGTAGATTTTTGAAATTATTATAGTCTTGTTGTTGACGTTCGCAATAAACGTCTTATAGATAATTTAACGTCAGTTTCCGCTATTGCTAAAATAGCTCATTGTATCGATGTTTCTTCTGTAAAAGTGGTAACAGGTGAGTCACGGTTTCATAGAATTCTTGACGAGTTTCCCGAGATTACTCGACCAGCCGGTATACATCACACTACACCACACAATACAGTACACCATATAAATACGACCCCTGGCCCTCCAGTTTCTTCACCTCCTCGTCGTTTGGCTCCTGACAAGTTAAAAATAGCTCTAAAGGAGTTCCAAGACAAGTTGTGCAAACGGTACAGCTAGGCCTTCACAGAGTCCTTGGTCATCACCTCTGCACCTAGCACCGAAGAAGAACAACAGGTGGCGTCCTTGCGGTGACTACCGTAAATTGAATGCTCGAACCGTGCCTGACCGGTATCCGATTAAGCATATTCAAGACTTCGCCCATAATATCGCTGGTTGCAAAGTATTTTCAACTTTAGATCTTGAAAAAGCTTACAATCAGATACCGGTTAGCCCCGAGGACATTCCGAAAACAGCCATTACGACACCATTTGGAATGTATGAGTTCCCTTACATGACGTTTGGACTGCGGAACGCCGGTCAGACGTTTCAGCGTTTCGTAGATGAAATGACCCGGAAACTCGACAATGTGTATTGTTATTTGGATGATTCTTTAATTTTTTCGGACAGCCCAAACAGCCATGCACAGCATCTACGTGAAATCTTCAGCAGACTGAAGAAGTACGGTATGCTGGTTAACACTCCAAATGCGTATTTGGTAAGAACGAGGTGAAATTCTTTGGATAACACATTTCAGAGCATGGATGCAGACCTCTTGACGAGAAGGTGCAGGTGGTAAAAGATTTTCCACCTCCTACGAACGTGCGGCAACTGAGAGCGTTTCTGGGTATGCTTAACTTTTATAGAACATTTCTTCCTAAAGCAGCCCAGATCCAAGCTCCATTACATGCCCTACTAACAGGTTCTGTCAAAGGTTCACATCCCATTAACCTATCTGGAGATACCTTAGCAGCTTTTCAAGCTTGCAAAGACAGCTTGTCCGACGCCGCCTTATTATCACATCCAGATTGTTGTGCTACACTCGCAGTGGTTACTGATGCTTCCGACAAAGGCATTAGTGCAGTTTTGGAACAATACAAAGACGGAGCATGGCAACCATTAGCTTTCTTTTCAAGAAAACTTAGCCCGTCTCAAATCAAATATTCACCATATGACCGGGAGCTTCTTGCCATCTATGAAGCTATTAAATATTTTAGGCACATGCTCGAGGCTAGGCATTTTGTTGTCTATACTGACCATAAGCCAATCAGTTTTGCTTTCCACGAGAGGAAAAATACCTGTTCGCCAAGGCAGTATAGACATTTAGATTTTATTTCCCAGTTCACCACGGACATACGCCATATATCCGGTAAGGATAATGTCGTTGCGGATACATTATCGCGTATTGAGGAATTGGAAGCGCCTGTAAGCCTCGAGTCATTAGCTGAGAGACAACTAGTAGATTCAGAACTACATAAGTTGTTGAGCGAGGGTTCGTCTCTGCACCTGCAGAAACTTAACGTTCCAGGAAGTTCTGTTTCGTTATACTACGACGTTAGTAACGCAACTTCCAGACCTTACATACCCAAGACTCTCCGCAGGCAGGTATTTGATAGTCTGCACTCACTTAGCCACCCTGGCGCTAATGCATCGGCCCGACTAGTAGCCGAGCGATTTGTTTGGCCAGGCGTGAGGAAAGACTGTAGAGAGTGGGCGCGCACTTGCTTACTGTGTCAGCGAGCAAAAATTCACCGCCACGTGAACGCACCTCTTGGCACTTTTGCCCTTCCACGCGCCCGTTTTAAACAAATCCACATAGATTTGGTGGGACCCCTTCCTTTATCTCATGGCTATCGGTACTGCTTGACGGCAGTAGACCGGTTTACCCGATGGCCGGAAGCAGTACCAATTGAGGATATTACTGCCGAAACGGTAGCCAAGGCTCTTTTGTCCATCTGGATAGCTCGATTCGGTTGTCCGACAGACATCGTAACAGACCGTGGACGACAGTTCGAGTCGGCTCTGTTCCAATGTCTGTCTAAGCTGGCTGGTTTCGAGCATAGGCGGACCACAGCATATCACCCAGCCTCTAATGGTTTAGTTGAGCGTTTCCACCGGCAACTAAAAGCCGCTATAGTGTGCCACGCGAATGATAGGTGGTCCGAGTCTTTACCCTGGGTGTTATTAGGGATTAGGACGGCATTTAAAGAAGATTTGAAGGCTTCCTCTGCTGAACTGGTTTATGGAGAGCCGTTAAGACTTCCTGGTGAATTCTTTGAACCTACTGTTACTGGTAGCACCGACTTATCCGACTTTTCTGCTAGAATCAGAAATTTCGTTGATAAGCTGCGACCCGTAACAGCTGCCCGTCATAGTAAGCCGAGCGTATTTGTATATAAGGAGTTGGAGACTTCTGACTGCGTCTTCCTGCGTGAAGACGCATCACGAGGTTCCCTTCAACCTGCATACTCTGGACCGCACAAAGTTCTCGCCAGAGGAGATAAAGTTTTTAAAATACTCTTTAATAACAAAGAGATGACAGTGTCAATAAACCGCCTTAAACCGGCTTTCACACTGTCTGTTCAAAATAAACCAGAAACAGATGACCAACGCGACTAGGTGACCCGTTCTGGGCGACGTGTAAGCTTTCCCGATTATTATCGCCCTTGACGGTCTCTGGTGGGGGGTGGTGTAGGGTACCTAACGTACCTCATAATATATACAATATTTTCATAAATATTATTTATTACATGTATACTTATTTTATTTGCCGACTGTACATTTTACTTAATCTACACAACTTACATATTATCTAATATTATTTTATGTGAATTATATTGGTTGGTCGATGTAACTTGTCGATATCATAAATATCGACATTAAGTTATGGACAGTATCTCAACTCATTGCCATGTAGATGTATAAGTTCTATATAGGTACCCGCTCCACCGATGCGCACGCGCAGAGGACACAGCCAGTCGCTAACCATACACGACGCGAAGCGCTTGCTATTTCCTTCCGCTAAACCGCATGTTTATTTACTTTAATCGATCTTGTTGCTTATATGTCTAAGTGTGGTATTTACCTAAATATAGTCTTTGTCTGTACCTATCGCCTATCGTCCAATCTATCTTCCGTGCTTTCTATTGCCAAACTATAGTGAACTGTACCTATCTTTCTGTGCCTGTGCTTAAACTGACTTTCTGTGCCTGTGCTTAAAATAAACTTTCCTTTCTTCTGTTGGTGAGTGTTTAATTGTGAGTACAAACATAAACCCCATATCATAATAAGGAATTCAATAAGTTGTACGAGTATAAGAGCAGAAATTAATAAAAATCTTTTCAAAATAGACGGAAATTATTTTTTGTTCGATTACTAATAACCAAGATTACTTGTTTTCTCAACAACCCACCAGGAAACTAAACCTGAGTGGAAGTTTTATGAACGAAAATTACTTTGGAGTTAAGCTCCACTCAAGATTAGTTCTAGAAAGTAACCTGTACCGAAACTCAAGCATGGCTGAGTCTAAATTTGAACAATTTCCCATTGGACGAGCAGCAGCTGGCGGCCGATCCGACTAAACGCCAGAATTCGTTGTACTCTGCGCATTGTCTTCACCAGACGCACAAAGACGTCGCGGGTTGCTAGATATAAGATTGAGAGGGTGAGGGTGACTATGGAATGCCCTCACACGCGCTAAACAAAATCCACTCAGTAGTCCTTGGTGGCAGACAAGAATCTACTACCTCCTAGCTACCTTGTAAACTGCCGTGTCCGGGAAGGCCCGCCGATAAAAGTTCGAGTCTTGTATGGAAGTAGCTTCAGTTGGTCACGGTCTGATTCTCGTATAATTGGGCACCGTTTACTCCACCCGCAATACTTTGCGCGATCACTATAGGTTTACGTACACATTTGCTCATGCTTAATAAAGTTCGACAATTAAGTAACAAGCAAGGACGACTCCCGCTGATAAAGCGCCATAGAACAAGCCGCACGTAACTAAACACTAAATGTCGAAACTCGAAACCGAGCCTTAAATGCAGGGTGAAAGGTGTGTGCAATGGTAAATAAAAGATAGATGTTCACTGTTCGATTATAGATTTAATAATAATCCCAGAGTACGTTGGTATACACCTTATATACTATATAATAACTACGTCACTAATTGAACATGATATTAATAGCAGTATTAATTCTTTATCAACTAAAACTAACTACTACTAACTATTAACTAAACACAACTTTAATACCGAAAAAACAACGGTAATGAATTTTAGAAGACATATAAATGAACATTCACATTTAGATGTTAAATATAACAATATTACAATTTATGGAACTACAGCTACAAAATTTCTTAGGCTATAGATAAAAAGCACGTTAGAGTGGAAGGAACAAAACGTAAAAAATGCGGTAAATTATATCAGCATCCGTATCTTGATATGCTAAATAAATCCGAAAACAAAGACACCGTTCTTACATCATACCATGGACTAGTTGCGTCCACCTTAAGATACGGGATTATATTCTGGGAGAATGCAGTAGAGAAAGAATTAGTATTTAAGGCACAGAAACGATGCACTAGAGGGATTTGTAACCTACACGCTACCGACACTTGTAAGCCACATTCCTAAAGACTGAAATTGTTGACAATGCCATATATTTACATTCATGAGATGTGTATGTTTGTAAAACAAAATTGGTTAAAATTTTCTCAAGTGACTAGTAGACCAGTAGCCGCAAATTAGGTACATTACATGTGGTAGCGTGTAAAACAACTATGAAACAGAAAAAATTATGTGTTCTGCATGGCACCTACAATATACAACAAGTTGCTTAAGTCTATTAGCTTGGCTCAAGATATACAAGAATTTAAAAACAAACTACTCACACGACTGACGGAAAAAGCATACAATTCTATTAATGAGTACATGATTGAAATTTTAACATTCTTCTGTTATTATTGAACTTTATTTATTTTTCACATTATAATCTCCTATTATATTTTTATTATGATCGATGACATTATGGAAAATTAATATTGTCCGGTTAGTGTTGAAATGCATTATAATAATTTTGAAATTATTTCACGTTGACATTCATATCACCTATTATACTATTATTATTGATGACATTCTGGTAATATTAATATTTTTGCTCGTATTGTTGAAGTAGGTACATTATTTTAATTTTGAAACTATTTTAGTTAAGAATATATAAAAAGGTTATTAATATGTATTAATAATTCGATACAGAATTAATGAAACATGTACCCACTAACCATATTCTTAGCAAGTAAATCAACCATTTTTAAAACAAAGTTTGTACACCATCTTAAATGATAAAACATAGTGCACTGATATTTAATGTTAAGATCTTTTGTAATACCTTTGTTTCACAACTAATGTTCTTTTAAACTAAACATCACTGTCCTTTCACACTAAAGATCATCGCCTTTATCACTGAACACCACATCTGCTTGTCAGACCGTCACTGCCTCGGCCCCTTTTCACACTAAATGTGTTCAATTTTGACATTCCTTAATATTCTTCAGTTTGTTAGCATCATCTCTCGGTTCAAACACCACATCAGCAGTGCCTAAAGATTGTCCAGATGAATCGTGATGTACTGTAGCACTTTCACATTATCTAAATCAGAAATCAGTTCCTCCACATCTGAATCTAAGATTTGACACTTGGTGGGCCCATCATCACCATTTCTTTGAGCAATCTTTTTAACTAAATTATTCAAGATGGCACATCTCCATTGGAAACATAGTGACGCATAACGTTTTGCGTAATTTGCAGGCTTGGTAACACTTCCACGTAACACACCTTCTCTACAGCCCTTTGGAAATCTGTCTCCACCAATTCCGTCATGATTTCCTTCAGATCTTCTATTGCTTTTATGTTCGCGCCGAGCACCGCCTTTGGTTAATGTTTTTGTAGTTGATTTAACTTTCTCGTCAAAAGTCATTTTGATTCGAACTAAACGGTCTATAATGAACTAAACGGTGGAAAAATAGAACTGATAGTAACTAGCAACTCTACTGCTCGATGTCTCAGTACTACACTGTATGAAGGATTGTGTAGGCGACACCCTTATAAATTACTAAAAAGGGAGGGATAACCTAATTTTCAGGTAGGTCAGTTTTTAAATAGTGCCATCTCTCTCTCTCTCTCTCTGTCTCCCTCTCTCTCACGGACGTCATACGAGCTATCAGTACATGGCGTGGTCATTTTGGTCACGTATAGCACACATTAGTTTTCACTTTAGCTGCGAGAACACATAATAAGTATTACTTAGAAGATAACACAATGAACATCAATAGATATTAATTACGTTTATATTTTTAGTAACAATGAAAGTAATGTTGAACATTTTAAAAATTAGAGGAGCTATTATTGCAATTCTGCAAATTTAATGTTGTAGTTTTATTTGACATCATTATAGTTGTTTTGGCTAGAGATTTTTCAAACTTAATTCCGCAAAATTAACTTGCTGATTCAACTCTTTTGGTCTCAAAATACTGTCTTCGTTGATAGTATCGCTCATCTTTTAATATTATTAATCGTATTTAACAAGTTTAACAATGATATTTTATTTATTTATTTATTTATTTATTATAATCATTGCAAATATGGGTTACATATAGTTGTTATAGGTAGCAGGTAGGTTTCACCATATTTTACCATAGTAAGCATGCAATTTTACAAGCTAAATTGGGAAGTGAATTAATTAATATGTTATATTCATGCTTAGAAAATTCAAATTATTAGATTATCATAACATTATTTTGTCATTTTTATAGATTCTAGGATATAAATCAAAATGTCATATTAGTATTTTAGTATACATACTTAAAAATTATAATTAACAATGTCATAGTGCAGTATCTTTTTAATTATTATATATAGATCAGTTTATAATGTCAGTTCAGTAATATAACAATAGTAAATGTCATAAATAATTAACTTAACTTTGTTACAATAAACATTTTATACCATTCTCATCAAGAGTGTATACTGAACACATCACTACTATGGGACTTTGTACTGAAGTAATGAGGTATCTGACAGGAAGTCATTTAACGAATAGTAGCATTTCTTCACTAATAATACACGGAGTTGCTTTTTGAATATTTTTAATTCTGAAATAAGTCTAATACACTCTGGTACATTATTAAATATCCGCGGGGCCAAGCAAAATATACTTTCATGCATTAGTTGTGTTTTGCTAGCGACTACGTGTAATTTATTCTGATGCCGTGCACGTGTACGATAATCAAATAGTTCAGAGTTACTCTTCACAAATACTGCGGCCTCAAGTATATATATACATGGAAATGTTAATAAATTCATGTTTCTGAAGTATGGTTCGCAAGAGTTTGGTGAGTGAAAATTAAACATGACTCTGATACAGCGCTTTTGAGCAATGAACGCACGTTCGTGGTCTGTACTGTTACCCCAGAATATCACCCCGTATCTGAGTGTTGAGCTAACGTAGCCGTGATAGGCTGTTACTAAAGTAGATGTATTTGCAACCTTTCTTAATTTCTGGAGTGCGTATGAGAACTGTGTTAGTTGTTTACACACATACTCCACATGTATTTTCCAGTTGATTTTGTTATCAATATGTAACCCCAGAAATTTAGTGACCTCCACTTCTTCAACGTCGCTATTTAAGTAACGAATTGTTAAAGGTGTTGTGCGACAAACTCGTATTCTAAAATTCATTATTTTTGTTTTGTCAAGGTTAATCGTTAAGTTATTAATTTTAAGCCAGTCTATAATTCGTGCTAAAGATTGATTAATGTCCGATTCTAAATCTATTGTATTGTCATTAGTAAAGAGTACAGTGCTATCATCAGCGAACAGCGTAATGTCGTGTTGTGTTGCCGAAGGCATGTCATTAATATATACAAGGAAAAGTAAAGGACCCAGAATACTCCCTTGTGGAACACCAAATTTAGCAATTCCAGTTTCAGAAGTACAGACTTCTTCAGTTTTTGTTTTAGGGTTGACCCATCCTATTTCGGTAAATTGCTGTCTGTCAGAAAGGTAAGATTTGATTAGATTGTACACATTACCTCTAACACCATATGCATACATTTTACTTAATAAAATATTATGGTCAACACAGTCAAAAGCCTTCGACATATCCATATATAGTGCCACAGCTGGTAGTCCATTGTCCAGATTAGTCATCACTTTACTTAAGAAGTTATAAATTGCTACATTTATTGATTTACAATTTCTGTACCCATATTGACAAGGTGTAAAAATGTTTAATTTTTCAAAAAAGTTATATAGGCATTTGTGTATCACCTTTTCGAATATTTTAGCGAAAATGGGTATTAACGCTATGGGCCTATAGTTACTCATATTTGTTTTGTCACCTTTTTTAAATATTGGCTTTATAACTGATATTTTTAGTTTGTCTGGAAATTTTCCTTGTTCTATGCATTGATTAATAATATGGCTTAAGGGTCCGGATATAATGTGAGCGACATCTTTAATAATGTTTGTCAAAATGCCATCGCAGCCGGTACTGTTCGTGTTCTTCAAATTTACTATTATTTTATAAATATCGTCTGTAATAGTAGGTGCCATAAAGACTGAATTAGAGATGAATGTAATTTTGTTTGAAGAACTATTATATGTATTAGTGTGTATGTCATGATTATTTATGTCAAGAAAAAAGTCATTAAATGTTTTCGAGATGTCTTTAGGATTATCAATTATTACGTCATTACTCATTATTTGTTTTATACTTTCCTTCGGATGTCTATATTTCGTTTCGTTTATAACCTTCCATGTTGCTTTACTTTTGTTGGGTGCAGTCTTAATGTAGTAATCGTTTTGTGATTTTTTTGTCATCCTAATTATAGATTTGTACCTCTTTGCATATGTTTTAAATGTTTTTTTATTAGTTTCATTTCTATTATTTCTGTATTGCCACAGAAGATTGGTCTTACGTTTGCTGCATATTTTTATACCACGCGAGATCCATTTTGGTTTTGATATGTTATGAATGCGATTTTTTTACTAAAGGAAAGCAAAGTTGGTACAGCATAATAAAGTTGTCATGGAATTGGTTATATGCACTATTTGCATCCATACAATTATAAACATCATTGTTGGTAAGCTGTTTTAGGTATTTCATAAATATTATTCTGTTACCCATAGAGTAATCTCGTTTTAAAATATACCAATACTTCAAAACACAAGTTTTTTTGACTGGAACCTTGATAATTTGTGCATTATGGTCTGATAGTGCTAGTTCCTCAACAGTGCCCTCGCATGCTTTGACATTGTGGGCTATGTTGTCTATGCAAGACTTACTGGCGGATCGCGTTATTTGCTTAAATTGTAATTTTAAATTATATGTCATTAAAAATTCTATAAACTTAGTAGAGTGCCTGTTTTGCTTTAAAATATCAATATTGAAGTCTCCACACAAAACAACCTTCTTGCCACTGAAACATACTTTATTGAATATTTTATTTAACACCGTAAAGAAACTGCAAAATGAACTAACAGCATAGTCTGTTGGCCTATAGATAAATAGAACTATAATTTTATGTTCCAGTATTTCGATGGCAGAGCATTCTATAGTATTTTGAATTGAAAGTTCTGATATATCTTTAAGAAGTTTGTGTTTCAAGTGATTTTTTATTAATATACAAGAACCTCCACGTCTACTGTTTCTCATATAATAAGAAACAAGTTTGTAGTTGGGCACTGTAAGATATACCTCATCGCCCTCTATCATGTTGTGTTCAGTTATACACAGTATGTCAATAGAAATGCTTTGCGTGGTCAGATTATTAATACAAACAGAGAGCATGTCAGCTTTGTTGACTAATCCATCAATGTTTTGATGGAGTATCGTAACAAAATTATACACGAAATAAATTAGTGATTAGGTTAGGACCAGAGCTATGGTCGTTACTCAGTTCATTTACGGGTTCACAATTATTTAGATTATTGACTAGCAGGTCCTGTTCAAGATCTAAATTGACCTGAGTATATTGATCTACAGAATTTTTGTTTTTATTTTTTAACATTTGCTCGTGTTGTGATACTTGATAGTGATAGTTTAAACATAATATTTCTTTTAGTAGTGACCTTGCAAGATTTAATACATAATACCGCCTATTTGGTATAGATACAGAGTAGCTCATGTTCATGTATAGCACATTTTTAAACTTCTTACAAATAAATCTAAGTTGATAGTTTAATTTAGCTTCTTTCAAAAACTTGTTTTTGGGCACTTCACTTATGATCACGTTCGTATTGGCGGTTGAAGTCAACCATCGATGTAGGTTGATGTCGAAATCATATGGGTTTTTTTCGAAGCAGCCTCCCAATACAATGACATAGTCGCTTTTTGTCAAAACACCTATTTCACTACTGGAGTTTGACAAGATCTCATTAAGTACAGCACCAGGTTTTAGATATGAGAACACTGCGTATTTTGTTCCAAGCAGATTCTGCAGTATGTTGCGTAGACCTCTTCCCTGACCGTCGCCTAGAATAATTACTTTGTGCTTCTTACTTTGGGTTCTAACTGGTGCACTTTCAGTTAACGGGCATTGTATGTCCCTAGTGTCAGTATCGTTATTGGCTTTTTTTATCTGTGTTGTTTGTATATTGCGCCATTTTGGTTCTAAGGTATTTGTGCAAATACTTTTTGCGATATGTATGGGAGAATGCCGAGGAGTATTTACTCTCATGTTAAATATTTTATTCGAGATAGGCGAAGAGTTGGTCTTACGCTGTGGAGTAGTGCAGCTTATTTTTTTTAAGTAAATCTATTTGTCTTTGCTGTGCCTGTATGTCCTGTTTTAGTTTGGTATTTTCGTGATTCAGATTTTCAATTTCGTTGTCAGCACTTTTTAATTGTTGTTTGATTATATTGATTTCTCGTCTCAAATCATCAGCAACTGACTGATCAATTTGTTGTGTTGCACTCTGCATACTCATGATACTGGAGTCCAACATAGTAGAATTTAATAAGTCTTGGCCTGCTGTATATGATAAATTCATTTCCGATTGCGTTCTTGTTAGCTTATTTCGAACAGTTACATTCTCCATTTTCTTATTTTTACTATTATTAACTATTGTATTATTTTTCTATAAAAAATGTAACGATAAATTTTTTATAGTAACACAATTGAATTCTTGATAATGAAAGTACACAAACAAAACAAAGTTTAAGATAGCAAGATTCTATGAAACAAAAAGAATATCTTGCTGAGAGACTCGAACCCACGACTTTCTATAAATGGGATTTTCCCGGCCGCGTTATCCGATACGCCACAGAGACAGGTAACAAATGCATCAAATTTCTCAACTGCTTGTGTACTACGTTTATTTTGAACTGAATAGTATCGTTAGTATGACTCATGCAGAAAATATTTTTGCACTGAGAAGTTGATTTGTTGGACACTTTATGGTTTTATGTTCTCAAGTTTAATAGTTATTCGTTAAGTTAATTAGTGCACTGGATCACTTATAGTTTATAGTTTTGATTCTGATACGTTTAATGATAGATACACACTGGTTTCACACTTTATGAAGTATAATGTTCCCGGTTATTTTATAATCGTGTTTCCTGGTTTGTCTGTTTCACAATTGACTAGATAACATTGTCACTGAAACTTTAGATAGTTCTTCACATATTTATATAACTTATATAGTTCTATTAACTGTTTATATTTTTTAAAGTTGAATAACACGGACTCGATGTTAACGTGACAGCTAACGCCAGCTAACTCCCACGGGCTTTCAGAAACAGCGCCTGTGACGCTTTATTTTTGAAATGTTAAAAATAAAAATAATTATAAAAGTTACTCTCATGATTAGTTAATGATTTACAACTATAACCAAAAAAATAACTCAGTCTCAGTTATATCCATCAGTGAGTCCAGTATAATTAAAATACATGCATTTAGTGGGCATTAACTAAGTGGTGATTAATTAAATCATTGCATTGTAAGGTTAAGCAATAAGAGACAGGTCTGTCTTAGGATTTCTAAACTTCTAAACTTGCTATGAGTTAACCTAATCGATTCCACTTACCACTTAGTATGTAGCCGATTAAAACTATCTATATTGAACTGTATACATGCTACCTACTTGTCCTACTGTAAATCTGTTGGTGTACAATGAATAATTATCAATCTATCTATCTTTATTAATACTATTCTTAATAGTAATAATCTATCGCCAAGTTAATGTGAAAAGTAAAACGATTCATAAAAACCTTTTAAGATAAGATAAGATATTTATTTTGCAAATATGGGTACAATACAACATGTTGGTTCATAAAACAAGAGGTTCAGCCATATTTTACCTTTAGGCATGCAAATATTATAAGTTAAACACAAAAAAATAAAATTATAGATCAATCAAAATAAAATAGATAAATGTCAATGAATGTCAAATACAAATTCTAAAAATCAAACAGTCAAATCTTTCTCATTTAAAAAGTCATTAACATTATAATACACTTTATCAATCAAAAATTCACGCAGCTTCTTTTTAAACAGTGATAACGTCAGTTCCTTCCAACTTTTAGGTATTTTATTATAGATACATAGAGCCATGCAGAAAACACTTTTACGCATAAGTGTTGTTTTAGCTGTATGAAGACACACTTTAGTGTTATCACGTCTATTTCGCGGAATAATATCGGCTAAACGCTCGAAACGATTCGCGTTTGACTTCACAAACACAGCAACCTCCAAAATGTACAGGCACGGCAGTGTCAATATCTTATATTGTTTGAAATAAGGCATGCAGCTATCTGTAGACCTTAGATGAAACATTGCCCGTATACATCTCTTTTGTGACTTAAAAGCTGTTACCTTTTCAGTTGAGTTACCCCAAAATATAAGCCCATATCGTAAGTGGGATTCCACAGTACCATAATAAGCAGTAAGGAGTGCATCTAAACTTATAATGGGAGATAATGTCCTTAGGGCATACGCGGATCCATGAATCTTTTTACTCAGTTTATCAATATGTGTCTTCCAGTTTAATCCTTTATCTATTTCTATACCCAAAAATGTCGTGCATTCGACTTCCTCTATTGTATCACTGCCATATTTAATGCTAAGGCTCATAGGTGCTATACGTTGATTAAAGTGAATAATTTTAGTCTTATTTAAATTTATTTTCAAGTTATTGTCATTTAACCATTGTACAATTAAATTTAGGGAATTGTTAATGTCATCTTCATATGTCTCAATATTTTTACATGCTACAGTCATAGTGCTATCATCTGCAAACAATGTTAATGGTTGGTCAATAAATTTTGGAAAGTCATTAATATATAGAATAAAAAGAAGGGGTCCCAGTACGCTACCCTGTGGTACCCCAAATGAAACTTTTCGCTCTGATGATCGGAAAATTTCTTCATGCTTATTATCTAAGTTAATTTGTCGGATTTCTGTCATTTGTCTTCTATCGAATAGGTACGATTCAATGAGTTTCAAGACATTGCCCCTGATACCATAGCTTTCCAGCTTTTGTAATAGAGTTTTATGATGTACGTAATCAAAAGCTTGGGTCATATCACAAAAAATGCCGCAAACAGGTGTCCGTTTGTCTATATTTTCTATGACTTTATGTAAAAAGTCGTATATGGCCATATTAATTGTCGTACCCCGTCTGAAGCCTTTCTGTTCATCACAAAGAAGTTTATTTTTTTCAATAAATCTGTACAACTCGTTATAAATATACTTTTCAAATATTTCTGATATAACAGGAATCAGTGAAATTGGTCGGTAATATTCCATCTGTTCTCTGTTTTCTCGTTTAAAAAGGGGTTTTAATATCGATGTTTTTAGGGCATCTGGATAGACACCCGCACTGATACAAAGATTAATTATGTGACTAAGGTGGCAACAAATATTCGGCGACACGTATTTCAATATTTTTGTTGAAATACCATCGTATCCTACGCTATTTGTGTTCTTTAATGACATAATGAGTTTATGCATATCATTTGGAATACAAGGTGCCATAAACATGGACTTACCGATACTATTAGGCGGACAAGACTTAGGTTTGCTATTCACTTGAAGCGTAGGCTGAATTTTATCGATAAAATGGTCATTAAACTCGTTAGCAATGTCGTTAGGTTCAGTCAAAGTTCGATTCTTAACCTTAATTCTATTGATATTGTGCTTAGGTACGTTATATTTTGCACGGTTTATGATTGCCCAAGTAGTTTTAGACTTATTTTTCGATGTTTTTATGTTGTGGTTATTTTGTGCTTTTTGTGTCAAACGAATATTTTTTTATATAATGCTGAATATTTAATAAATTTAGTTTTATTGGTTATGTTAGGATTTAGTCTCATCTGCCACAAAAGTTTTCTTTTATTTCGATTACATAATTTAACTCCCTTCGAAAGCCACTTAGTCTTTTTTGTAACATTTATTTTGATTCTTTTAGCCGGAAAACACAAATCATATATCAATTTGAAAGTATCTAGAAATTCATTGTATGCTACATTTGGGTCATCGGTGTCATAAATCTCCGCGAAAGAAAGCTGTTTTATATATTTTTTGAACTTTTGCATATTTTCGACACTGTAATCATTTTTAGTTAAATACCAATAACTAATGGCACATATTTGCCGTACCGGACACTGAAGCAGCTGTGCCGTGTGGTCTGATAGCGAGAACTCATATACATCACTCTTACACAATTTACTGAAATTATGTGCAAAATTGTCTATACACTTCATGCTTGCCATGCGAGTTGGTTGTTTTATTGCGAGCTTGAGATTGTAGCCAGTTAACAGACATTCGAATGCCCTTGTTTGATTATTTTGCTTAAGGATATCTATATTGAAATCCCCAGCAATTACAATATTCTTCTGCCGAGTCTGTGTAACTTCCTGTATAACAGAATTAAGCCTGTCTAAACAATAGTCCAGATTATTATAATTTGGTACCCTATATACACATACAACAATTATCTTATAGTCAATAAGCACAGCATTCGAAAATGTCTGGTGTTGACAATTTCATTATTTTGGGCAGTTCTTTCCACTGCAGTCCATTTTTTACAAGAATGCATGCACCTCCCCTTCTCCCACTAGTTCTGCAAAAGTGAGCAGCTAGACAGTAATTAGGTATATACAATTGATTTTGACAACCTTCCAGGATAAAATGCTCTGTTACACACAGAACGTCCACACTTACACTCTTTTCCCGTAAATTATCCAAACAAACCGCAAGTGCATCAGTCACTACTAGTTTTCTTTATATAATATTTTGTAACAAAACTACCTTTGTCTACTAAGCTTATTCTTAAATTTTTTTGAGTTTGATCTACTATATATATAAATATCTATAAACAAAAGGCAAAAAGGTTTCCGCAGTTGCTGGCCTTCTGTGTGAATGGAAACAAAAGATAAGAAAGCTCTTTGTGTCTTTGGCGACTGAATGTAGTCACATTATCTGTATGCGATTTTTAAGAATTTGTTATAATGGATTATTAAAATCAAGCGTCACACCCTGACTCGTCGTTTCATCCATAGTCACTGAATTTTGTACTCAAGGTCTTCAACCAATTAATTAAATCAACCGTAATTTATTTTATTTTTAATTGAACTTCTTGACTCATGTATTTAATTCTGCCAGGAGTACCTGACACAGTTTAAACTACAGTAAAGTAAACTACAGTAATACTTTACTGTAGTTTAAACTGTGTCAGACGCTAATTTTGAATTGAAGAATTTCTGGATGCCACATTTCAAATCCTTGAAAAATTATGTGTCATATTTACAGAGCGTATGATTCTTGGAACGTCAATTACCAAGAGTACAACCAATTGATATTTTACCTGTACAAGTGTGAAGGGCACTGATAGCCCTTATGACGTCCGGGAGAGTGAGAGGAATGGCATTATTCAAAAACTAACCCACCTGAAGTTATCGATGTGATAATCCGTCTCTTTAGTAATTTGCAGGTTAAGAGAATCAATAAGATCATTAGTCGTTCATATAATATAGTTCCTAACGAAATCTATGTAAGTGAGTAAATCGTTTAATGCTCGAAACACGGTATGTGACAATTGTGTTTAAAAAATGAAAGGTCCGACGTGTTTCGCAGATTATCTGTATGCAAATTTGTTTCTTCCCAGCTAGTTTTGTTGGTATATACTGGACGAGAATGAAAATATTTCGATATACAGTGGTGAATTTAGCTCAAATAAAGATGGCTCTAAACGAGAACATAAAACGAACCAACGCAACATCAAGAAAAGGCGGTGCTCGACGCAAGTGCAAAACCAAAAGAAGATCTGAAAAGTCCAAAAATTAATGACGAATTGAGTAGAGGAGGAGTATTACGTTGAAGAAATAGAGCAGATGTCACGAAGAGCACAAAATATACAATAGATAGTAGAATAGTTGGGACAACACTACGTTTTGAATGGAGGCTTGTTATTATCAATGACATTGATGAATAATATGCTCAGAGAAATTAAGAGGATGGGCCCACGACGCTTTTACTCTGTAATTTAGATCCTGGAGACTCGGATTCAGATATACAGGAATTTGAAAGAAGAGGAGAGGCTATCAAGGCGAGGAAACGATATAATGGACTGCCACTTGATGGTAGAAGATTGATCGTACGATTGCCGACATATGCATTCAACAAATTTAGTGAAAAAAGGTAGTAACGGTTGGGCCAGCAGATGTGAAGTTTGTAACGGCGTGCGCCCTGTGCTCAATGATGAAAAATTAAACGCCAAAATGGATGTCGATGAAGAAGACTTGAAGAGTATAAGATTAAAATAAGTGTTCAGTATTTAGGGATCTCTGTATATCATTATAAGGAATTCAATAAGTTGTACGAGTATAAGAGCAGAAATTAATAAAAATCTTTTCAAAATTGACGGAAATTATTTTTTGTTCGATTACTAATAACCAAGATTACTTGTTTTCTCATCAACCCACCAGAAAACTAAACCTGAGTAGAAGATTAGTTCTAGAAAGTAACCTGTACCGAAACTCAAGCATGGCTGAGTCTAAATTTGAACAATTTCCCATTGAAAGAGCAGCAGCTGGCGGCCGATCCGACTAAACGCCAGAATGCGTTGTACTCTGCGCATTGTCATCACCAGGCGCACAATGACGTCGTCTTCTTCGCGGGTTGCTAGATAGAAGATTGAGAGGGTGAGGGTGACTATGGAATGCCCTCACACGCGCTACGCATAATCCACTCAGTAGTCCTTGGTGGCAGACAAAAATCTACTACCTCCTACCTACCTTGTAAACTGCCGTGTCCGGGAAGGCCCGCCGATATAAGTTCGAGTCTTGTATGGAAGTCGCTTCAGTTGGTCACGGTCTGATTCTCGTGTAATTGGGCACCGTCTATTCCACCCGCAGTACTTTGCGCGATCGCTATAGGTTTACATACAGATTTGCTAATGTTTAATAAAGTTCGACAATTAAGTAACAAGCAAGGACGACTACCGCTGGTAAAGTGCCATAGTACAAGCCGCATGTAACTAAACACTAAATCTCGAAGCTCGAAACCGAGGCTTAAATGACAGGGTGAAAGGTGTGTGCAATGGTAAATAAAAAATAGATGTTCACTGTTCGATTATAGATTTAATAATAATCCCAGAGTACATTGGTATACACCTTATATACTATATAATAACTACGTCACTACTTGAACATGATATTAATAGCAGTATTAATTCTTTATCAACTGAAAATAACTAACTACTAAACTATCAACTAAACATAACTTTAATACTGAAAGAACAACGGTAATGAATATAAATAAACATTCACATTTAGATGTTAAATATAACGATATTACAATATATGGAACTACAGCTACAAAATTTCTTAGGCTATACATAGATAGCACGTAAGAGTGGAAGGAACAAATATACCACGAAACTTCTGCTGCATAACTGTAAAACTTCTCTCCATCAAAATAATTCACATTATATGACAGCCAAAATTTATAACCACATACCCAGACCCATTAGAGAGCTAACCTTCAACAAATTTAAGAAAACACTAACTACCTGGCTGATTGAGAAGTGTTATTATAGTATCAAGGAGTTTCTTGAGGATAAATGATGATTGTTTGGGTACAAATCACATTTGAAGTGTCATTTTAATGTATTATGTGGGACTTATAAATGAGATGATTATTGTATGTGTAATTATTAGTAGGTACGTATAGTGTATTCTTTTATATAAAAAAATAAATAAATTATACTTGCATGTATTCTTGACACCAAATATCGACATTATTGGACATTTTATATGTATTTTAATTTAAATCTTATTACAATTGAATTACCTACATCATCATCAATCGAATGTGTAACATTTTCAATGGATTTTGCATGCAGAGAAACTGCGAAGCATGTCGGACCTTATTTTTTTGTAACAAAACGTAAAAAATGCGGTAAATTATATCAGCAGCCGTATCTTTTACATATGCTAAATAAAGCCGAAAACAAAGATACCGTTCTTACATCATACCATGGACGTTAACTAACGTCCACCTTAAGATACGGGATTATATTCTGGGAGAATGCAGTAGAGAAAGAATTAGTATTTAAGGCACAGAAACGATACACTAGAGCAATTTGTAATCTACACACTACCGACACTTGTCAGCCACATTCCTTAAGACTAAAATCGTTGACGATGCCATCTATTTATATTCATGAGATGTGTATGTTTGTAAAACAAAATTGGTTAAAATTTTCAGAAGTAACTAGTAGCCGCAAATTAGGTACATTACATGTGGTAGCGTGTAAAACAACTATGTAACAGAAAAATGTGTTCTGCATGGCACCTACAATATACAATAAGTTGCTTAAGTCTATTAGCTTGGCTCAAGATATACAAGAATTTAAAAACAAACTACTCACACGACTGACAGAAAAAGCATACAATTCTATTAATGAGTACATGATTGAAATTGTAACATTCTTCTGTTATTATTGAACTTTATTTATTTTTCACATTATAATCTCTTATTATATTTTTATTATGATCGATGACATTATGGAAAATTAATATTTTCCTGTTATTGTTGAAATGCATTATAATAATTTTGAAATTATTTCACGTTGACATTCATATCACCTATTATACTATTATAATTGATGACATTCTGGTAATATTAATATTTTTGCTCTTATTGTTGAAGTAGGTACATTATTTTAATTTTGAAACTATTTTACGTCGACATTCAAATATCCTATGACATTAAATTGGATGAGTTAACTATATATAAAAAGGTTATTAATAATTTACGAATAATAGTATAAATAATTCGATACAGAATTAATAAAACATGTACCCACTAACCATATTCTTAGCAAGTAAATCAACCATTTTTAAAATAAAGTTTGTACATCATCTTAAATGGTAGAACATAGTACACTGATATTTAATGTTAAGATCTTTTGTAATACCTTTGTTTCACAAATAATGTTCTTTTAAACAAAACATCACTGTCCTTTCACACTAAACATCATTGCCTTTATCACTGAATACCACATCTGCTTGTCAGACTGTCACTGCTTCGGCCCCTTTTCACACTAAATGTGTTCAATTTTGACATTCCTTAATATTCTTCGGTTTGTTAGCATCATCTCTCGGTTCAAACACCACATCAGCAGTGCCTAAAGATTGTCCAGATTGATCGTGATGTACTGTAGCACTTTCACATTATCTAAATCAGAAATCAGTTCCTCCACATCTGAATCTATGATTTGACACTTGGTGGGCCCATCATCACCATTTCTTTGAGCAATCTTATTAACTAAATTATTCAAGATGGCACATCTCCATTGGAAACATAGTGACGCATAACGTTTTGCGTGATTTGCAGGCTTGGTAACACTTCCACGTAACACACCTTCTGCACGGCCCTTTGGAAATCTGTCTCCACCAATTCCGTCATGATTTCCTTCAGATCTTCTATTGCTTTTATGTTCGCGCCGAGCACCGCCTTTGGTTAATGTTGTTTTAGTTGATTTAACTTTCTCGTCAAAAGTCATTTTGATTCGAACTAAACGATCTATAATGAACTAAACGGTGGAAAAATAGAACTGATAGTAATTAGCAACTCTACTGCTCGACGTCTCAGTACTACACTGTATGAAGGATTGTGTTGGCGACACCCTTATAAATTACTAAAAAGGGAGGGGTAATCTAATTTTCAGGTAGGTAAGTTTTTAAATAGTGCCATCTCTCTCTCTCTCTGTCTCCCTCTCTCTCAGGGACGTCATACGAGCTATCAGTACATCGCGTGGTCATTTTGGTCACGTATAGCACACATTAGTTTTCACTTTAGCTGCGAGAACACATAATAAGAATTACTTAGAAGATAACACAATGAACATCAATAGATATTAATTACGTTAAATTTATTATTAATCAAAGTACGTGTAATGTTGAACATTTTAAAAGTTAGAGGTGCAATTATTGCAGTTCTGCAAATTTAAAGTTGTAGTGTTATTTGACATCGTTATAGTTGTATTGGCTCGAGATTTTTTGGAAACTTAATTCCGCATAAGTAACTTGCTTATACAACTCTTCTGGTCTTAAAATACTATCTTCGTTGATAGTATCGCTCATCTTTTAATATTATTAATCGTATTTAACAAGTTAAACAATGATATTTTACTCCCACGGGCTTTCAGAAACATCGTCTGTGACGTTTTATTTTTGAAATGTTAAAAATAGAAATAATTTTAAATGTTACTCACATGATTAGTTAATGATTTACAACTATAACCAAAAAAATAACTGAGTCTCAGTTAAGTCTCCGTCTTTATTCTAATGAGTCCAGTATAATTAAAATACATGCATTAAGTGGGCATTAACTAAGTGGTGATTAATTAAATCATTGCATTGTAAGGTTAAGCAATAAGAGACAGGTCTGTCTTAGGATTTCTAAACTTCTAAACTTGCTATGAGTTAACCTAATCGATTCCACTTACCACTTAGTATGTAGCCGATTAAAACTATCTATATTGAACTGTATACATGCTACCTACTTGTCCTACTGTAAATCTGTTGGTGTACAATGAATAGTTATCTATCAATCTATCTTTATTAATACTATTCTTAATAGTTATAATCTATCGCCAAGTTAATGTGAAAAGTAAAACGATTCATAAAAACCTTTTAAAAACTAGTTTTCTTTAAATAATATGTTGTAACAAAACGACCTTTGTCCACTAAGCTTATTCTTTTTTTTTAGTTTGATCTACTATATATATAAATATCTATAAACAAAAGGCAAAATAGGTTTCTGCAGTTGCTGGCCGTCTGTGTGAATGGAAACACTAGATAAGAAAGCTCTTTGTGTCTTTGGCGACTGAATGTAGTCACATTATCTGTATGCGAATTTTAGGAATTTGTTATAATGAATTATTAAAATCAATAGTCACCCCCTAACTCATCGTTTCATCCATAGTCACTATCGAATTTAACCTGATGAATTTTGTACTAAAGTATGCCTTGAAATCAAGGGGTTTATGTTTGCCATCGCTAAAACAGAGGGCCGCCAAAATCAAGGTCTACAACCAATTAATTAAATCAACCGTAATTTATTTTATTTTTAATTGAACTTCTTGACTCATGTATTTATTTTTGCCAGGTACTTTATTGTAGTTTAAACTGTGTTAGACGCAAATTTTTTTATATATTTTTTTAAATCTTAATTTTAATTAGGGATTTTTATCCATAAAGGATATGCCAATCCCATCGTACCTTTCGATATTATACAGGACAACAATAATTTATTAAAGTGGGTAGTAAAGATGTATCAATTCACTGCTGAACCACCAGAGCCAAACGACATAATTTCATAGCCTCTTCAGATTTAGGTCTTGTTAAGATCTTTTGAATGAGACCTATATCCTGTCTATTTAGATTTAGTACGGTCAGCAGTGAATCGCGTTCGTCTTTCTTTTGAACACATTCCATCAGCAAATGTTGTATATCTTCAATTGTATTGCAAACAATACAATTGGGTGAATTTGTTTTTTTCTTTAGGTATGCGAACTTTGCCGATGGGAGATGACACTAATTTTGAATTGAAGATTTACTGGATGCCACATTTCAAATTTTAGAAAAATTATGTGTCATATTTACAGAGCGTTTGATTCTTGGAACGTCAATTACCACGAGTATAACTAATTGATATTTTACCTGTACAAGTGTGAAGAGCACTGATAGCCCTTATGACGTCCGGGAGAGTGAGAGGAATGGCATTATTCAAAAACTAACCTACCTGAAGTTATCGATGTGATAATCCGTCTCTTTAGTAATTTGCAGGTTAAGAGAATCAATAAGATCATCAGTCGTTCATATAATATAGTTCCTAACGAAATCTATGTAGTACCTAAGTAAATCATTTATTGCTCGAAACACGGTATGTGACAATTGTGTTATAAAAATAAGGTCCGACGTGTTTCGCCGATTATCTGCATGCAAATTTGTTTCTTCCCAACTAGTTTTGTTGGTATATACTGGACGAGAATGAAAATATTTCGATATACAGTGGTGAATTCAAAAGAAGATCTGAAAAATTCCAAAATTAATAACGAATTGAGTAGAGGAGGAGTATTACGTGGAAGAAATAGAGCAGATGTCACGAAGAGCACAAAATACACAATAGATGTCCCAACATTACGTTTTGAATGGAAGCTTGTAATTATCAATGACATTGATAACTAATATGCTCAGAGAAATTAAGACGATGGGTCCACTACGCTTTTACTGTGCAATTTAGATCCTGGAGACCCAGATTCAGATAAACAGGAATTTAAAAGAAGAGGAGAGGCTATCAAGGCGAGGAAACGATATAATGGACTGCCACTTGATGGTAGAAGATTGATCATGCGATTGCCGACATATGCATTCAACAAATTTAGTGAAAAAAGGTAGTAACGGTTGGGCCAGCAGATGTGAAGTTTGTAAGCGCCCTGTGCTCAAGGAAGAACAATGAGACGCCAAAATGGAGGTCGATGTAGAAGACTTAAGGAGTATAAGATTAAAATAAGTGTTAAGTATTTAGGGATCTCTGTATATCATTATAAGGAATTCAATAAGTCGTAGGCGTATAAGTGCAGAAGTTAATAAAAATCTATTCAAAATTGACGGAAATTATTTTTTGTTCGATTACTAATAACCAAGATTACTTGTTTTCTCATCAACCCACTAGAAAACTAAACCTGAGTAGAAGATTAGTTCTAGAAAGTAACCTGTACCGAAACTCAAGCATGGCTGAGTCTAAATTTGAACAATTTCCCATTGAAAGAGCAGCAGCTGGCGGCCGATCCTACTAAACGCCAGAATGCGTTGTACTCTGCGCATTGTCATCACCAGGCGCACAAAGACGTCGTCTTCTTCGCGGGTTGCTAGATAGAAGATTGAGAGGGTGAGGGTGCCTATGGAATGCCCTCACACGCGCTACGCATAATCCACTCAGTAGTCCTTGGTGGCAGACATTAATCTACTACCTCCTAGCTACCTTGTAAACTGCCGTGTCCGGGAAGGCCCGCCGATAAAAGTTCGAGTCTTGTATGGAAGTCGCTTCAGTTGGTCACGGTCTGATTCTCGTATAATTGGGCACCGTTTACTCCACCCGCAGTACTTTGCGCGATCACTATAGGTTTACGTACACATTTGCTCATGCTTAATAAAGTTCGACAATTAAGTAACAAGCAAGGACGACTCCCGCTGATAAAGCGCCATAGAACAAGCCGCACGTAACTAAACACTAAATGTCGAAACTCGAAACCGAGCCTTAAATGCAGGGTGAAAGGTGTGTGCAATGGTAAATAAAAGATAGATGTTCACTGTTCGATTAAAGATTTAATAATAATCCCAGAGTACATTGGTATACACCTCATATACTATATAATAACTACGTCACTACTTGAACATGATATTAATAGTAGTATTAATTCTTTATCAACTAAAACTAACTACTACTAAACTATCAACTAAACATAACTTTAATACTGAAAAAACAACGGTAATGAATTTTAGAAGACATATAAATAAACATTCACATTTAGATGTTAAATATAACGATATTACAATTTATGGAACTACAGCTACAAAATTTCTTAGGCTATAGATAGAAAGCACGTTAGAGTGAAAGGAACAAAACGTAAAAAATGCGGTAAATTATATCAGCATCCGTATCTTGATATGCTAAATAAATCCGAAAACAAAGATACCGTTCTTACATCATACCATGGACTAGTTGCGTCCACCTTAAGATACGGGATTATATTCTGGGAGAATGCAGTAGAGAAAGAATTAGTATTTAAGGCACAGAAACGTCAAACGATGCACTAGAGCAATTTGTAACCTACACACTACCGACACTTGTAAGCCGCATTCCTTAAGACTGAAATGGTTGTCGATGCCATCTATTTACATTCATGAGATGTGTATGTTTGTAAAACAAAATTGGTTAAAATTTTCACAAGTAACTAGTAGCCGCAAATTAGGTTTGCAAATTGCCGCAAATTTAATTACATGTAGTAGCGTGTAAAACAACTATGTAACAGAAAAATGTGTTCTGCATGGCACCTACAACATACAACAAGTTGCTTAAGTCTATTAGCTTGGCTCAAGATATACAAGAATTTAAAAACAAACTACTCACACTACTGATGGAAAAATCATTCTATTAATGAGTACATGATTGAAATTGTAACATTCTTCTGTTATTATTGAATTTTATTTATTTTTCACATTATAATCTCCTATTATATTTTTATTATGATCGATGACATTATGGAAGATTAATATTTTCCTGTTATTGTTGAAATGCATTATAATAATTTTGAAATTATTTCACGTTGACATTCATATCACCTATTATACTATTATTATTGATGACATTCTGGTAATATTAATATTTTTGCTCTTATTGTTGAAGTAGGTACATTATTTTAATTTTGAAACTATTTTAGTTAAGAATATATAAAAAGGTTATTAATATGTATTAATAATTCGATACAGAATTAATGAAACATGTACCCACTAACCATATTCTTAGCAAGAAAATCAAACATTTTTAAAATAAAGTTTGTACACCATCTTAAATGGTAGAACATAGTGCACTGATATTTAATGTTAAGATCTTTTGTAATACCTTTGTTTCACAAATAATGTTTTTCTAAACTATACATCACTGTCCTTTCACACTAAACATCATTGCCTCTATCACTGAACACCACATCTGCTTATCAGACCATCACTGCCTCGGCCCCTTTTCACACTAAATGTGGTCAATTTTGACATTCCTTAATATTCTTCGGTTTGTTAGCATCATCTCTCGGTTCAAACACCACATCAGCAGTGCCTAAAGATTGTCCAGATGGATCATGATGTACTGAAGCACTTTTACTTTATCTAAATCAGAAATCAGTTCCTCCACATCTGAATCTAAGATTTGACACTTGGTGGGCCCATCATCACCATTTCTTTGAGCAATCTTTTTAACTAAATTATTCAAGATGGCACATCTCCATTGAAAACATAGTGACGCATAACGTTTTGCGTAATTTGCAGGCTTGGTGACACTTCCACGTAACACACCTTCTCTACGGCCCTTTGGAAATCTGTCTCCACAAATTCCGTCATGATTTCCTTCAGATCTTCTATTGCTTTTATGTTCGCGCCGAGCACCGCCTTTATTTATTTAATCATTTATTTAATCATTTAATCATTTATTTAATCATATATAAACAGTGAACATTGCAAGCTTACAGTGAGCACCAAGACGCTTGCAATGTTATTCTAATTACAAAAAATACATTAAATTCCATATCTTACTTATTATACAATACATTAAAATACCAACTATTATATATATATATTCATCAATCGTCAATCATTTGATTCATTTACATCAATATTAGTTCATACTACAAAAATTGATATAAATATAAAAATTAATAATTCAGAATGTCAATAATATCAATGTCGTCACACTTTAAATTTTATCAATGTCATTAACAAATGTAAAAAAAAAAAAAAATATATATAAAAAAAAAAAAAAATTCTAAATGTCAGTCTTTGGTTAATGTTGTTGTAGTTGATTTAACCTTCTCGTCAAAAGTCATTTTGATTCGAACTAAACGGTCTATAATGAACTACACGGTGGAAAAATAGAACTGATAGTAACTAGCAACTCTACTGCTCGATGTCTCATTACTACACTGTATGAAGGATTGTGTAGGCGACACCCTTATAAATTACTAAAAAGGGAGGGATAATCTAATTTTCAGGTAGGTCAGTTTTTAAATAGTGCCATCTCTCTCTCTCTCTCTGTCTCCCTCTCTCTCAGGGACGTCATACGAGCTATCAGTACATGGCGTGGTCATTTTGGTCACGTATAGCACACATTAGTTTTCACTTTAGCTGCGAGAACACATAATAAGTATTACTTAGAAGATAACACAATGAACATCAATAGATATTAATTACGTTTATATTTATTATTAATGAAAGTAATGTTGAACATTTTAAAAGTTAGAGGAGCTATTATTGCAATTCTGCAAAAATGTTGTAGTTTTATTTGACATCGTTATAGTTGTATTGGCTAGAGATTTTTCAAACTTAATTCCGCAAAAGTAACTTGCTGATTCAACTCTTTTGGTCTCAAAACACTGTCTTCGTTGATAGTATCGCTCATCTTTTAATATTATTAATCGTATTTAACACGTTTAACAATGATATTTTATTCCCACGGGCTGTCAGAAACAGCGCCTGTGACGCTTTATTTTTAAAATGTTGAAAATAAAAATAATTATAAATGTTACTCTCATGGTTAGTTAAGATTTACAACTATAACCAAAAAAATAACTCAGTCTCAGTTAAGTCTCCGTCTTTATTCTAATGAGTCCAGTATAATTAAAATACATGCATTTAGTGGGCATTAACTAAGTGGTGATTAATTAAATCATTGCATTGTAAGGTTAAGCAATAAGAGACAGGTCTGTCTTAGGATTTCTAAACTTCTAAACTTGCTATGAGTTAACCTAATCAATTCCACTTACCACTTAGTATGTAGCCGATTAAAAGTATCTATATTGAACTGTATACATGCTACCTACTTGTCCTACTGTAAATCTGTTGGTGTACAAGAATAATTATCTATCTATCTACTTTATTAATACTATTCTTAATAGTTATAATCTATCGCCAAGTTAATGTGAAAAGTAAAATTATTCATAAAAATCTTTTAAAAACTAGTTTTCTTTAAATAATATGTTGTAACAAAACGACCTTTGTCTACTAAGCTTATTCTTTTTTTTTAGTTTGATCTACTATATATATAAATATCTATAAACAAAAGGCAAAAAAGGTTTCTGCAGTTGCTGGCCGTCTGTGTGAATGAAAACAATAGATAAGAAAGCTCTTTGTGTCTTTGGCGACTGAATGTAGTCACATTATCTGTATGCGATTTTTAGGAATTTGTTAAAATGAATTATTAAAATCAATAGTCACACCCTAACTCATCGTTTTATCCATTGTCACTATCGAATTTAACCTGATGAATTTTGTACTAAAGTATGCCTTGAAATCAAGGGATTTATGTTTGCCGTCGCTAAAACAGAGGGCCGCTACAATCAAGCTCTACAACCAATTAATTAAATCAACCGTAATTTATTTTATTTTTTAATTGAACTTCTTGACTCATGTATTTATTTTTGCCAGGTACTTTATTGTAGTTTAAACTGTGTCAGACGCTAATTTTGAATTGAAGAATTGCTGGATGCCACATTTCAAATCTTAGAAAAATAATGTGTCATATTTACGGAGCGTTTGATTCTTGGAACATCAATTACCACGAGTACAACTAATTGATATTTTACCTGTACAAGTGTGAAGGGCACTGATAGCCAATGTGACTTCGGGGAGAGTGAGAGGAATGGCATTATTCAAAAACTGACCTACTTGAAGTTATCAATGTGATTATCCGTCCCTTTAGTAATTTGCAGGTTAAGAGAATCAATAAGATCATCAGTCGTTCATGTAATATAGTTCCTAACGAAATCTATGTAAGTAAGTAAATCATTTATTGCTCGAAACACGGTACCTATGTGACAATTGTGTTACAAAAATAAGGTCCGACGTGTTTCGCAGATTATCTGCATGCAAATTTGTTTCTTCCCAACTAGTTTTGTTGGTATTTACTGGACGAGAATGAAAATATTTCGATATGCCGTGGTGAATTTAGCTCATATAAAAATGGCTCAAAACGAGAACATAAAACGAACCAACGCAACATCAAGAAAAGGCGGTGCTCGACGCAAGTGCAAAACCAAAAGAAGATTTGAAAAATCCAAAAATTAATGACGAAATGAGTAGAGGAGGAGTATTACGTGGAAGAAATAGAGCAGATGTCACGAAGAGCACAAAATACACAATAGATGTCCCAGCACTACGTTTTGAATGGAAGCTTGTAATTATCAATGACATTGATGAATAATATGCTCAGAGAAATTAAGAGGATGGGTCCACGACGCTTTTCCTGTGTAATTTCGATCCTGGAGACTCAGATTCAGATAAACAGGAATTTGAAAGAAGAGGAGAGGCTATCAAGGCGAGGAAACGATATAATGGAATACCACTTGATGGTAGAAGATTGATCATACGATTGCCGACATATGCATTCAACAAATTTAGTGAAAAAAGGTAGTCACGGTTGGGCCAGCAGATGTGAAGTTTGTAACGGCAAGCGCCCTGTGCTCAATGAAGAACAATTAGACGCCAAAATGGATGTCGATGTAGAAGACTTGAAGAGTATAAGATTAAAATAAGTGTTTAGTATTTAGGGATCTCTGTATATCATTATAAGGAATTCACTAAGTTGTAGGAGTATAAGTGCAGAAATTAATAAAAATCTATTCAAAATTGACGGAAAATATTTTTTGTGCGATTACTAATAACCAAGATTACTTGTTTTCTCATCAACCCACTATAAAACTAAACCTGAGTAGAAGATTAGTTCTAGAAAGTAACCTGTACCGAAACTCAAGCATGGCTGAGTCTAAATTTGAACAATTTCCCATTGAAAGAGCAGCAGCTGGCGGCCGATCCGACTAAACGCCAGAATGCGTTGTAGTCTGCGCATTGTCATCACCAGGCGCACAAAGACGTCGTCTTCTTCGCGGGTTGCTAGATAGAAGATTGAGAGAGTGAGGGTGACTATGGAATGCCCTCACACGCGCTACGCATAATCCACTCAGTAGTCCTTGGTGGCAGACAAGAATCTACTACCTCCTAGCTACCTTTTGTTTTTTTTTACGTGCGAAAAATCCCCACGGATACCTCCCCACCGGAGTGGTGGAGGTGGAGGAGGTTATGTCGGACTCGAACCGACTAAAACGCACGCCGCCTGTGGGTCGTTTTGGTTGCCGAATGTGAGGTTGACAGGCATATCCCTCGCACCCCGGCCGACCCAGGGCCATCTCTCACGATCTGGCCCTCTTCTCGGGTGTGGGGACTACAGAGTCCCCAACTCGACCCCGGAAACGGGGTGGCACTCCAGGCGCGCCATCGCCGCGGCCTGCTTCTGCCAGGGTGACAGGCGGCTCCACCTGTCACCCCCAGGCCGGCGCTCATGGGGGGCGAAGGTGATCGACCTCCGACGCCCGAGTGGCCTTCGTACGCGGGCAGCTTGGCTTGCGATCCTTCGTCGCTCCCGCTGCCGCTCCCGCCCCGCCTCCTCCTTCACGAGCATTACTTGCTCGCAGAAGGAGGCGCCGGCCGCCCACGCATCCGCGCAGCGGACCATCGCCGCGAGCAAGGTGGAGAGCGTGAGAACTCTCACTCCCAGAGCCGCCACAAGCTCTCGCCTCGGCGTCTCCCACGCCGGACACTCGGTGAGCGTGTGCGGACCTGAGTCCCCGCTCGCGTCGCATTGATGGCACTCGGACGTTGGCTCTTTCTCCATCCGACGCAGATACTTTCCGAAGCACCCGTGCTCGGTGATCATCTGCGTCAGACGGTACGAGAGGCTGCCGTGTGGCCTCTCTAGCCACTCCCCCCATGATGGGTCTTACCGCCGCTACAACGGCGCGCCCTCAACAACGGCGCGCCCTACACATACACTTTTAGAAATTTTATATCTGTTTTATGGAGGAACGAGGTGTGATGTTCCTCCGACCAGACAGATCGGAAGGCCCGCCGATAAAAGTTCGAGTCTTGTATGGAAGTCGCTTCAGTTGGTTATGGTCTGATTCTCGTGTAATTGGGCACCGTCTACTCCACCCGCAGTACTTTGCGCGATCACTATAGGTTTACGTACAGATTTGCTCATGTTTAATAAAGTTCGACAATTAAGTAACAAGCAAAGACGACTACCGCTGGTAAAGTGCCATAGTACAAACCGCATGTAACTAAACACTAAATCTCGAAGCTCGAAACCGAGCCTTAAATGACAGGGTGAAAGGTGTGTTCAATGGTAAATAAAAAATAGATGTTCACTGTTCGATTATAGATTTAATAATAATCCCAGAGTACATTGGTATACACCTTATATCCTATATAATAAATGCGTCACTACTTGAACATGATATTAATAGCAGTATTAATTCTTTATCAACTAATACTAACTACTACTAAACTATCAACTAAACATAACTTTAATACTGAAAGAACAACGGTAATGAATTTTAGAAGACATTTAAATAAACATTCACATTTAGATGTTAAATATAACGATATTACAATATATGGAACTACAGCTACAAAATTTCTTAGGCTATACATAGATAGCACGTTAGAGTGGAAGGAACAAATATACCACGAAACTTCTGCTGCCTAGCTGTAAAACTTCTCTCCATCAAAATAATTCACATTATATGACAGCCAAAATTTATAACCACATACCCAGACCCATTAGAGAGCTAACCTTCAACAAATTTAAGAAAGCACTAACTACCTGGCTGATTGAGAAGTGTTATTATAGTGTCAAGGAGTTTCTTGAGGATAAATGATGATTGTTTGGGTACAAATCACATTTGAAGTGTCATTTTAATGTATTATGTGGGACTTATAAATGAGATGATTATTGTATGTGTAATTATTAGTAGGTAGGTATTGTGTATTCTTTTATATAAAAAATAAATAAATAAATTATACTTGCATGTATTCTTGACACTAAATATTGACATTATTGGACATTTTATATGCATTTTAATTTTAATCTTATTACAATTGAATTACCTACATCATCATGAATCGAATATGTAACATTTTCAATGGATTTTGCATGCAGAAAAACTGCGAAGCATGTCGAACCTTATTTTTTTGTAACAAAACGTAAAAAATGCGGTAAACTATATCAGCAGCCGTATCTTTTACATATGCTAAATAAATCCGAAAACAAAGATACCGTTCTAACATCATACCATGAATTAATTGCGTCCATCTTAAGATACGGGATTATATTCTGGGAGAATGCAGTAGAGAAAGAATTAGTATTTAAGGCACAGAAACGATGCACTAGAGCAATTTGTAACCTACACACTACCGACACTTGTCAGCCACATTCCTTAAGACTAAAATCGTTGACGATGCAATCTATTTATATTCATGAGATGTGTATGTTTGTAAAACAAAATTGGTTAAAATTTTCACAAGTAACTAGTAGCCGCAAATTAGGTACATTACATTAGGTACATTACATTAGTGTTCTGCATGGCATCTACAATATACAATAAGTTGCTTAAGTCTATTAGCTTGGCTCAAGATATACAAGAATTTAAAAACAAACTACTCACACGACTGACGGAAAAAGCATACAATTCTATTAATGAGTACATGATTGAAATTTTAACATTCTTCTGTTATTATTGAACTTTATTTATTTTTCACATTATAATCTCCTATTATATTTTTATTATGATCGATGACATTATGGAAAATTAATATTTTCCTGTTATTGTTGAAATGCATTATGATAATTTTGAAATTATTTCACGTTGACATTCATATCACCTATAATATTATACTATTATTATTGATGACATTCTGGTAATATTAATATTTTTGCTCTTATTGTTGAAGTAGGTACATTATTTTAATTTTGAAACTATTTTACGTCGACATTCAAATATCCTATGACAATTGGATGAGTTAACAATATGTAAAAAGGTTATTAATAATTTATGAATAATAGTATAAATAATTCGAAACAGAATAAATGAAATATGTACCCACTAACCATATTCTAAGCAAGTAAATCAACCATTTTTAAAATAAAGTGTGTACACCATCTTAAATGGTAGAACATAGTGCACTGATATTTAATGTTAAGATCTTTTGTTATATCTTTGTTTCACAAATAATGTTCTTTTAAACTAAACATCACTGTCCTTTCACACTAAACATCATTGCCTTTATCACTGAATACCACATCTGCTTGTCAGACCGTCACTGCTTCGGCCCCTTTTCACACTAAATGTGTTCAATTTTGACATTCCTTAATATTCTTCGGTTTGTTAGCATCATCTCTCGGTTCAAACACCACATCAGCAGTGCCTAAAGATTGTCCAGATGGATCGTGATGTACTGAAGCACTTTTACTTTATCTAAATCAGAAATCAGTTCCTCCACATCTGAATCTAAGATTTGACACTTGGTGGGCCCATCATCACCATTTCTTTGAGCAATCTTTTTAACTAAATTATTCAAGATGGCACATCTCCATTGGAAACATAGTGACGCATAACGTTTTGCGTAATTTGCAGGCTTGGTAACACTTCCACGTAACACACCTTCTGTACGGCCCTTTGGAAATCTGTCTCCACCAATTCCGTCATGATTTCCTTCAGATCTTCTATTGCTTTTATGTTCGCGCCGAGCACCGCCTTTGGTTAATGTTGTTTTAGTTGATTTAACTTTCTCGTCAAAAGTCATTTTGATTCAAACTAAACGGTCTATAATGAACTAAACGGTGGAAAAATAGAACTGATAGTAACTAACAACTCTACTGCTCGATGTCTCAGTATTACACTGTATGAAGGATTGTGTTGGCGACATCCTTATAAATTACTAAAAAGGGAGGGGTAATCTAATTTTCAGGTAGGTCAGTTTTTAAATAGTACCATCTCTCTCTTTCTCTCTGTCTCCCTCTCTCTCAGGGACGTCATACGAGCTATCAGCACAACGCGTGGTAATTTTGGTCACGTATAGCACACATTAGTTTTCACTTTAGCTGCGAGAGCACATAATAAGTATTACTTAGAAGATAACACAATGAACATCAATAGATATTAATTACGTTTATATTTATTATTAATCAAAGTACAAGTAATGTTGAACATTTTAAAACTTAGAGGTGCAATTATTGCAGTTCTGCAAATTTAAAGTTGTAGTGTTATTTGACATCGTTATAGTTGTATTGACTCGAGATTTTTTGGAAACTTAATTCCGCATAATTAACTGGCTGATACAACTCTTCTGGTCTTAAAATACTATCTTCGTTGATAGTATCGCTCATCTTTTAATATTATTAATCGTATTTAACAAGTTAAACAATGATATTTTATTCCCACGGGCTTTCAGAAACAGCGTCTGTGACGTTTTATTTTTGAAATGTTGAAAATAGAAATAATTTTAAATGTTACTCACATGATTAGTTTAGATTTACAACTATAACCAAAAAAATAACTCAGTCTCAGTCTCAGTATAATTAAAATACATGCATTTAGTGGGCATTAACTAAGTGGTGATTAATTAAATCATTGCATTGTAAGGTTAAGCAATAAGAGACCGGTCTGTCTTATGATTTCTAAACTTCTAAACTTGCTATGAGTTAACCTAATCGATTCCACTTACCACTTAGTATGTAGCCGAATAAAACTATCTACCTATATTGAACTGTAAACATGCTACCTACTTGTCCTACTGTAAATCTGTTGGTGTACAATGAATAGTTATCTATCTATCTATCATTATTAATACTATTCTTAATAGTTATAATCTATTGCTAAGTTAATGAAAATTGTGTACATCAGATAGTTTTACGAAAATATTTAGGTTTTTCGTACATATAAGATATTTTCATAAATGTATTGAGAAGCAACTGTTAAAATATTTTTTTTTTTGAAAAGTCATTTCATTGAGTCACGGGGTCTGAGGCTATAGATCGCTCGTTTCTGTAGTACAAATATAGTTTCAATATCGGCAGCTGAGCCCCACAGCAGCAGACCGTATGACATAACGCTAGTCAAGTAGCTAAAATAAACTAGTCGTGCAGTTTCCTTATCAGTCAGTGACCTTATCTTTCTAACCGCATAGGCAGCTGAGCTAAGTCTTCCTGCCAAGGCTGTAATATGAGAACCCCATTGCAGTTTACTATCTAGAGTTATTCCAAGAAAAACTGTGGTATTGACTATTTGGACAGATTCGCTATTCCTTTTAATATTAATATCTTCCTGTCTTACATTTGGCATAGCAAACTTTACACATTTAGTTTTCTTCGCATTGAGCAGCAAGTTGTTACTTGTAAACCAATGTAATATATCAGAAAGGGTATTATTCACTTCGTCGAGTACTACTTCATGTCTATCAGTCTTAAAAATAAATGATGTGTCATCAGCAAATAATACAATTTCACAAAGATTTGTCGCGAAGTAAGGAAGATCATTAGCATATATCAGGAATAGAAGGGGTCCTAATATCGAGCCCTGGGGTACTGCCATAACTAATGGGGTACGAGAAGAGTCAGTGCCATTAACGTCTGGCAACGGGCACCGTTTACTCCCCCGCAGTACTTTGCGCGATCACTATAGGTTTTTTTTTTTTTTCTTTATTGAAGGGCTTTGTCGCTAGAGCGATTATGTTGCCCATATTGTAAACAAACACATACAAATACAAATCGAACAAAAAACAAAAACATATCTGCACAGTTATCATATGCTTAACCTATAAACTTAACTAAGTTGTACAGTGCCCGGGCTGTATCCGATAATGGCTCAGACAGGGCACTGTTACAACTCCCCACCATTAGGCTACTCTTCAACAGAGGATCCCTGTGCGTTTCATTCCGTACACATACCATCAAAATATGGTACAGGTCATCGAGTGTATTGCAGGTGGTACAGTTTGGGGATGTTGATTGCCGCATTAGGAATGCAAATTTATTTGATGGAATGTGTCCGGAACGAAGCTGAAGTGCTTTTACTGTATCTAGTTGATTGAGACCACAACTATCAATCCAAGGAGAGCGTAGAGGATAGGGCTGGATCGTTCTATACCAGATTCCCTTTTCTTTCGACCTCTCATCAAAATATTCTTTCCAGCTTTTATAACAAAGTTGTCTGGTAGCTGGTAGATAGTTGGTGAAGTAAGGCAAAAATGAGACTGAAATACCATCAGTAGAGGCTTCACTCGCAAGTTTGTCCACAAGCTCATTGCCGACGATACCTACATGAGACGGAATCCATTGCAGTTTAACTATTTTATTTTGCGACTTTAATCTTAAAATTGTTCTTAATATATCGTAGGCTATCGGCATACCTCGAAATATCGAGGTGCACCGAGCCAGATGCTGCAATGAACTTCTCGAGTCTGTTAGAATTACGACCTTGTTATAAGATGCAGATTCTATGTAGGACAGGGACTCTGAAATTGCGAGGAGTTCCACATTCATAATAGAAACATCCACATTAATTTTAAATTTAATGCTTGTATTCTCCTCAAGATCTAAGAAGGCTGCCCCAATATACTGGTTATTTTTTGAGCCATCCGTAAATATTTTATGGTATCCAGCAAAAGCGTCATTAATAAAACCGTCACATAAACCTTTCAAGACATGACTATTGTAATGATCTTTAGGTTTGGTTAATATGTCCATGTTGGGCAGTATGACATCCGCCACATCAATATTTGTTACCCACGTCTCCAATCGAAACATATCTAAACAGCTACTGGTATAAATGGGCATCACCCTAAGCTTACTATGAGTATTGATTAGTAAAGGCTTCATCTTCTTAAGCCAGTACCGGTTCCGACACGTACTCTCCAATTCGTTAAGAATTGGTATAAGGTTGTTATCATTAGTCTTGGCCTTCAACCAATGTTTATATGCTAAGTATTGTCGACGTACGAATAAAGGGCAGAGACACAACTCACTTTCCATCACATGGATAGGCGAGGCGTGCTCCTAATGAACCCTCCTATAATCCTCATAGCTTGATTCTGAATTTTATTCAATTTATTTAGTTGAAAACGAGCAGCGTTATTATATAAAAAACTTGCATAGTCAAATCTACTTCTTATAATGGTTATATACAACCGTCTCAGGTGCTTTGGATGAACTCCCCAGGATGACCCTACCAGAACTTTAAATATATTAAGGAATGTCGTAGCTTTCTGAGCTATCTCCGTAATGTGTTTGGTCCACCTAAGACGGCGATCCAACCAGATACCAAGATGTTTTACCACGTCGACTACTTGTAACGGCCTATTATTTATGGTTAATTCTACAGATTGCTGCAGAAATCCTCTCTTGAAAGTGCACACAACAGTTTTACTAGCCTAACTAAAACTAAATATTTAAACCAAGTCTTCCTAAAAGGGTACAAATAAAGTTCAAGGCTAGCTGTAAGTCAGTGACACAGCTTACTACATTTCGAGAGCATGAATATAAAACAAAATCATCGGCATATTGAGAGATGTATATACTAGGTAATAAATTATGGGTCGAATTACAGATATCAATAGTTGCTACGTTGAATAACAACGGTGACAGAGGATCGCCTTGCGCCAGTCCTCTACTGGTATTTCGACTCATTTTGTAATCTAAAGTTTCAATGGTTAATGATCTGTTACTTAAATAAACCCAGAGGTAGTCACAGTACTTAGACCCAACTCCCAAGTTATCCAGGGTCGTGAGCAGAGTTCTGATATCTACGTTGTTGTATGCACTCTCTATGTCGAGGAAGCAGGCCACTGTTATTTGGTTTTTAGACAAACCGGTCTGAATTTTTGACACTAAGATACTCAGATTATCCAAACAGGATTGCCCTTTCTTGAATCCTGTCGTATACTTAGAAAAGCAGCTGTTTTTTTCTAGGTACCACTCAATTCTATTTTTAATAATCCCATGAAATATTTTACACAGACATGAGATGAGAGAAATAGGCCTTAGGGATGTCGAATTAGTACCGTGCTTAGGAATCGGGACTATACGAATTATACTCCATTGATTCGGAACAAAACCTAAGAATAGAAATTGATTATATAATTTTAACAGTAATAGTTTAGCGTTATTTGGTAATTTTTTAATCATTGAGAATTGGTGGCGCATGGCCGAGTGCGGTAATGGACTGTATTGCGGGAAGTAGCTAACTGTTCCATTGACGCTTTACACACAAAAGACAGGTGGTCGGGTTGCCGCGGGAGTGATCCAAGCAATGAATGCAACCCGAGAAATTAGGAGAGGATGCACTAACCTTCACGACACACGTGTTTTCATCGCAGCCGGTACACGGATCTTCTCTTCCTTGCTCAGGAGCTGCCGTCAGCATCACTAGATCACTTGAGGAACACACGAGAGGCACAATCCGATCGGTAAAGGTCTATGAAGCGGTAAAAATGTAACAAATATTAATCATTTTTGAGAGACGCGAGCGCGATCCGTCATTACGCTGGCTAGTTCAAAGCGAGACTGAGTGTCTATATTTCACAAATGGCGGACGGAAGCCACATCTATGGTTAGTGCGGAAGAGGAGACGGGTATAAAAGGAGTGTGTTTCCGTGTCAAAAATACAGTTTCCACTTCGGCGCAACCATTCCCCCCGGCTTGAAGGGTTACCTTCGAAACGACAAATGCGAAACAAATCTAAAGTCTAATCTAAATCTAGGTTTGGGAAATAACAACTAAAATATAAACCTAGATTGGAGCTCGTGCCTACTGCTGGCTAGGCAGCGGGCAGAGGCGAACAAACAACACAACGCAACAGTCTCGACCAAGACGAGACGCGATTAGCCAACAACAAAATAAGGGTCTCTTCACGTGGGACCGATACAACAAGCGAGTGCTTCTTCTCCTCGGGTGGTTCGGAAACCGTAGTGGGATTGAATTGACTAACTGGCCACCCATCTAACGCGGCATGAATCCAGGACGGTCCACCAAACCACAACGGGTGATCCAAAATTTGCGAAGGAAGCAATCCACGAGAGAGACAATCGGCTGGGTTGTCGGTGCCAGCAACGTGAAAGAGATTATGTGGCGCCAATTCAGATTGAATTTTTGCCACTCTATTAGCGACGAATGTGTCCCAACGATGGGGCGAAGAGTGGGCCCAACACAAAGCGACTGTTGAGTCCTAAAAGCTAAAAATTACTAATATTAATGCGAAAATTTACAATTATGTCATTAAGCGACACGGAAGTGCTAGTCTTAGCACTGCCATCCAAAACTACACGGAGTTTTAGTAGTAAGCTTATCTTCTCTAATAACTCCGCGGTGCGGGATAATGTACGAAGGCTGGGTCCCGCCAGTGTCCGCAGGCGCAGGTGAGATGTAACCTTTATCTAAATATTCGTTAACAACCTCATCATAGGACCGCTTCGACTTTGGGGACGCCTGCATCTTTCGTTCCAAACAAAGAAAGCGTTTTTCAGCGGATACACGGGAGCCACCGAGTGAAAACTTGCGGATGGTAGACTCCAGTGGCGGCTCGACGGTGCAACAGAACGAAGCAGTCGAGTGACTAAAACTATCTATAGAAGCGGGTGCGGAACCAATTATAACAAAACCAAGAACTGTTTCCAGTGCGTGCGGAGCGGGGTACGTCGGTCCCCCTTGAACCTTACGTGATAACTGGAGGTGCGGGAGAATCGAAGCGCCGATCAATATATCGACGACTCCAGGAACAGCGTAAGTCTCATCTGCTAAAGGCAAGTCTTTAAATTTCGTTAATAAAGACGTGTCAACCGGGACGGTAGGCAACTGTTCAGCTATTCTATCTATAACGAGCGAATCCATGTCAAACCAAATATTATTATTAAAACGAGATCTAAACCTTGTTTTAACGGTGCCACGAACAGCTGACTGTAAGCTTCCAAAACCCTTCACCACTGAGCGGGTTGAACGCTTATCAACATTGAAACCAAGACGCCGACAACAATCTTGAGTAATGAAATTACTTTGCGAAGCGCCATCTAACAGCGCTCGAACAATGCGCGGCTTACCTAATGCATCAACAATAACAACGCGAGCGGTCGCAAGACACACAGTAGTGAGTGCAGCACTAGCGGAGAACGAACACAAGGTGACGTCATCCGCGGCGGTCACCGGGCGGGCCGGAGCGCGCGCGAGCGCGGGCTGCGGCTGCGGCGCAGGCCGCCGTGTGTCACCGCTCGACGAGCCAACCGTGCTCACATTGGATGCGGCATTACTATTCTCAAAATGAAGCAAAGTGTGGTGTCTCGCTTGACATTTGCGACAACTATTTCTACTATTACATAAAACAACGCGGTGTTTAGTACCGAGACAATTAAAACAAAAATTATTAGCGCGAACAAATTTATAACGATCACTAGGCGACAACTTTAGAAAACCAGGACACCTGTACAGTTGCGAATGATGAGTGCTACACAAAGAGCAAACAGGTGATTGTACATGTGCTGGTGCGGTACTAACATAAGTATGAGTTGACCTCAGTGACTTCGATGACGCATCTACTTTGCGTGCAGAATCAACAACTATCTTCGCGCCTTCATGTTTCGATGAAGAGCGTTGCAATACTTTTATATGCTCGCGAACAAAACTTTCTAAGTCTTCGAACTTAGGAATTTTATTGCCGCGATGATCCGACTCAAACAAACGAATGGTTTCGGAATCTAATTTCCTTAAACCCATATACAAAAATACGAAGTCGCAGAGGTCATCGATCTTTAGGTTCTTTACGGCGCGAACAGCTGACGCGAAAGTATCTAGAAATTTCTCTAAGTTTTGATCGTTACATGCCGTAATAGATTTCAAATCAAACATCTGATCTAAATAGGCGTTAGCTACCGATCTTTTATCCTCATACCTAGCTTTCAAAGTATTTAAAATTAAATTATAATTCTCGGCACTAAACGTAATTCCAGCGCAAACGGTTATAGCTTTACCAGTCAATTTTTCAACGAGATAATGCAATTTTTCGTGATCTGTCAACGAATCGTTCTTATCTATTGTATTCTCAAAACTATCTATAAATAGACACCAATTGCGAATGTTACCATCAAATTCGGGTATTTGAATTGGTGGCAACTTAGGTCGGTCGCGAGTGGGGTTGGGTAGGTCAGCCGGCTTCTCCAAACTCCAAGCGACGCGTTTGATACGACAATACAAATCGTCAAAAGACGACAAGGCTTGATAACTCACTGAGTAATCGGGATTCAAATTCAACTCTAAAACGTTGATGTCATGTACTAAGGTTTCGAAATCCGCGCGTAGACTATCTAAGTTTTCTATAGAACACAAGAACGAATCTCTGATGACCAAATCAGAGGTTTTAAGTGCATTATCATAAATCGATTGTACGCGAGAGTAAATCATTTCTTTTTTAGCGTATAAAAGTTTCAATTGAACCTTACCGGTCTTATCAACCTTTGGGGACATGTTTACAATTAAATCTCAAACTAAAGTGCGGTAAACAATAAATATGAAATGACTTAATCCTAGCGGTACAGAGCAGCGAGGCGGCGCGAGCGACACTCGGCAGATAGGTAGGTACCTACAACTGTGAATGCACGCTTGAACAAACGCGCATAGCAACAAGGTCGTACCTACGCGATGGTCGCTGTCTAGGTTCAACTATTATTTCCGAGATTAAGTATTGCGTAATATCTATTCAAATTAAAATACTTTCGTATGAATTGGGATGAGATGCGAGCGAGGTAGGTACAGCCACGTGTCTACCCACGCAGGTACTAGGCAAATACGACGCGAGCCGAGAACAACGTAATTGAAAAAAACAAAACAAAGCCAAATGCGTTAGGTATTACACTGTGCCTATGCACTAGGGTGTCTAGTATACCTAAGATCTAAGCCTAAATGTCTGGATGCGGGGTTTTCTACTAAAATAACCAGGTATTTAGGCGCGGTGCGAAAATTGCGAACTACGATTAAGTGTTGATATGATACCTAACCTATGTATGTACCAGGTAGGTACTATGCGAGCCAGCGGCGAACGGACAACAAATCTAATCCTAAGTGTCTGGATGCGGGGTTTTCTACTAAAATAACCAGGCACTTAGGTGCGGCGCGCTTATTCCCATTAGAATAATAACAAAACTACGAACTACGGCTAAAATCCGGTTCGATCAGGACCAAAAATGGTGGCGCATGGCCGAGTGCGGTAATGGACTGTATTGCGGGAAGTAGCTAACTGTTCCATTGACGCTTTACACACAAAAGACAGGTGGTCGGGTTGCCGCGGGAGTGATCCAAGCAATGAATGCAACCCGAGAAATTAGGAGAGGATGCACTAACCTTCACGACACACGTGTTTTCATCGCAGCCGGTACACGGATCTTCTCTTCCTTGCTCAGGAGCTGCCGTCAGCATCACTAGATCACTTGAGGAACACACGAGAGGCACAATCCGATCGGTAAAGGTCTATGAAGCGGTAAAAATGTAACAAATATTAATCATTTTTGAGAGACGCGAGCGCGATCCGTCATTACGCTGGCTAGTTCAAAGCGAGACTGAGTGTCTATATTTCACAAATGGCGGACGGAAGCCACATCTATGGTTAGTGCGGAAGAGGAGACGGGTATAAAAGGAGTGTGTTTCCGTGTCAAAAATACAGTTTCCACTTCGGCGCAACCAAGAATGAAATATCGTCACAACTTGGGGCTGTATCTTGTGATTTTATACATTTTTCTAGTTCGTGCATAGATATGGGGGTATCTTAATCAGAATTATATGACATGAAATTAGGTTGGCTATTACACACAGAGTCCGGTGTCAGGCTTTGAAGCAGATCCTCAGCTGAGCTTTTATCTACATAGAATGATGCGAATTTGTTACCCTTAAGCCATCTCATTTTTTTCCACATGCCACTCGCCGATGTACTTAGATCAATTTTTGAACAAAATTGAAACCATGCTTTGGATTTAGCTCTCCTGATGAGACGTTGAGCTTCTCGAGTCTTCTCCTTGAGGAAGCTTAAATTGTCGGGTGTCGGATTCTGTCTAAAAAATTTGAGAGCTAATCGTCGTTCTGCTACTGCCCGAGACAAGTTAGGCGTCCAATAGGGTTTTGCATTAAATTTTGAACTAGGATTTTTATTAAGTTTATTATAAGGAATACTAATTTCTGCTCCCCGGTTTATTGCTTCAATAAATGTGTCATACGCCTGTGGAGGTGTCTCAGGTAGATTGATATTGTTAACAAAATTTTCAATATTTTGCTTATACGAATGCCAATCGGCTTTTTTTAAATTTCTTTTTTTTTTTAAATTTATTACTATCGATTTTACAATATGTTGATATTTTAATTATACAGTGATCACTATCAAGATTTTCATTAGTAACTGACCAAGTAAACTTTAAGGATATATCTACCGAGACAGCTGTAATATCTGAGGCCGACTCTTGGAGTACACCGTTAACTAATTTAATTCGAGTAGGTGACCCATCGTTCAGGGTAATAAAGCTATTATCCATCAATGAGTCAAAGATCTGATTACCCCTGGTATTGGTTTTATAGGACCAATTAGCGTGGTGACCATTAAAATCGCCCAAAATTAATGTTTTTCTACTCGCTAAGGTGAAAACGAAATCCCAGTCAGAATGACTGGTGCGTACAGAGGACGGCCAATAAAGGGATACTACATATTCTATATGTTCACAATTATTAATTTTGATAAGAATCAATTGAATTTCCCTATTGGGACAACGGACATCACATAATTGAGCCTGAATAAACCTATGAGTCAAAATAGCGACACCGCCATACGAATCGCCCCTATCCTCACGAAAAATATTATAATCTTTAATTCTAAATACATCTTTAGAACCAAGCCAAGTCTCTGACAATGCAGCTATGTGAATATTTTCTTGAGATAAAAAGAGTTCGAATGGAATAACCTTTGGCTTAATACTTTGGGCGTTCCAACATATAACATTAATTTTAAGCTGCCTAGGCACATCCATTTACAAAATTCTGTAAAAAAGGTACTTCTGTAACATTACTTACTAGCCATGATATTGACCAATTAAATATTATTTTTATGATTTCCGTAATTTTGTTTTCCCCTGTGTTTTCTGCCAGCATAATGTCTTTAAATCTCAAAATTAACTTTTCAAATGGAACGCATTTCCTCTTCTTGGTACGTTTTCTTGTACAATCTGCGTTATTATTAGTGTCATTTGTAGGCTCCTCTTCCGTCTCTGATACTGTTTGTTCAAACTCCTCTTCTTGTAAACTTGTAAAATTCTTTTTTTTCTTATTCGTCTTCTTTTTCTGTGTAGTACTAGGTATTATAGGGGACGTAGGTTGGGTTAGTGCTTCCGCATACGACCGAGTAGTGGTCACGGTATCTATACCTTGCCTCTCAGGTGTATATGTAGTATGCACATTAATGGGTTCGGATGCTCTGATTGAAGGCATAAATGGCGGCACGTATTTCATTAAGGCCTTTCTAAAAGTTTGATTCTGCCATAATATTCCTTATATTTTTTTCCTTAACATAAACAGGACAGTTTTTGGATAAAGCAATGTGACCACCTCTGCAGTTAGGGCATTTAAATTCAGTTATTTCGCAATTCGAGAAATCGCAGAGCTCACTGGAGAATTTGTGCTGTCAGTGGGAAGACTAAAGGCTTGTCCTGCTTTGTCTTCTACTGACGGCACAGAAACTCTGTACTTACAGGGTTGGCAGCGCGACTGTGACTCCTCTGGTGTTACAGACGTCCATAGGTCACGGTAACCACTTTCCATCAGGTGGGCCGTGTGCTTGTCTGCAAACTAAGTGGTATAAAAAAAAAAAAAAAATTAGCATGGTTAAGTCCACATTTTGGACATATAATTTTTTTGGATGAGCATCGAAAAGTTGAGTGCCCAAACTTCCAACAACGCGCGCATTGGGTAACCGGAAATACATATGGTTCCACTTTAACTCTCATACTATATATGTATACAAAATCAGGTAAGGATGCTCCCTCAAATCCTATCCTTACGACTTCGCTGTCAGTCCAGCTGTTTTCCCCACTATCCTCATTACCCCTGCGTTTAAGCCGTCTTACATTAACTACTGTTATTGAGCTTTCCAGTGTATCCTTAATATTTTGTTCAGTCATTTCTAGCTCGATATTGCGTATTAGTCCATAAGATATTCCAATCTCTAAAGCTTTTTGACATCTCCAACCAAGGTCTGATAACGCTTCGCATGATAAAAGCTTCTCTGCGCACTCCTCTTTGTTAAATTGAACCAAAACTTTATAAGGATTCAAATACCTAACACTTGTGATACTTGTTATGTTGTTGGCATTGAATAACTTTGCCAAGGCAAATTGCTTTGGCATATTCTCTTTACTCGTAAAATGTATATCCACACTTTCTTGAACCATCTTTTTCCTGTTTCTGACTACCTGTGTCCATTCTTCGTTCTAATCCATCTCCCGACCTCTCTTACTATTACCTCTTCTCTCTTCACAGCTAGTTGTGTTATTCTTAGTGTCTATTTGCATCGTATTCTCAAGTAATAAAATATCATCTTCGCATTCCGCACTCTTTTCAACGTCACTAGAAATTGCACTCTCACTCATTACATTTACCGTTCATAATTGTTTATAGAAAAAGGTCGCCCCACCCGGGCAGGTAGCAAAATCTCGGCACTGATAACGATCGGTCACCGCTAGCTCGTAAACAAAAGAACCGGTTTATTTTATTACAATTTCATATACGTCTCATTTGTCGGAAGTGCGACCGATGAATGAATGCACTATAGGTTTACGTACAGATTTGCTCATGTTTAATAAAGTTCGACAATTAAGTAACAAGCAAAGTAGAGAAAGAGCCATAGTACAAGCCGCACGTAACTAAACACTAAATCTCGAAACTCAAAACCGAGCCTTAAATGACAGGGTGAAAGGTGTGTGCAATGGTAAATAAAAGATAGATGTTCACTGTTCGATTATAGATTTAATAATAATCCCAGAGTACATTGGTATACACCTTATATACTATATAATAACTACGTCACTAATTGATTGAAATTATTTCACGTTGACATTCATATGACCTATATACTATTATTATTGATGACATTCTGGTAGTATTAATATTTTTGGTTTTATTGTTGAAGTAGGTACATTATTTTAATTTTGAAACTATTTTATGTCGACATTCAAATATCCTATGACATTAAATTGGATGAGTTAACAATATATAAAAAGGTTATTAATAATTTATGAATAATAGTATAAATAATTCGAAACAGAATAAATGAAACATGTACCCACTAACCATATTCTAAGCAAGTAAATTAACCATTTTTAAAATAAGTGTGTACACCACCATCTTAAATGGTAGAACATAGTGCACTGATATTTAATGTTAAGATCTTTTGTAATACTTTTGTTTCACAAATAATGTTCTTTTAAACTAAACATCACTGTCCTTTCACACTAAACATCATTGCCTCTATCACTGAACACCACATCTGCTTATCAGTCCGTCACTGCCTCGGCCCCTTTTCACACTAAATGTGTTCAATTTTGACATTCTTCGGTTTGTTAGCATCATCTCTCGGTTCAAACACCACATCAGCAGTGCCTAAAGATTGTCCAGATGGATCGTGATGTACTGTAGCACTTTCACATTATCTAAATCAGAAATCAGTTCCTCCACATCTGAATCTAAGATTTGACACTTGGTGAGCCCATCATCACCATTTCTATGAGCAATCTTTTTAACTAAATTATTCAAGATGGCACATCTCCATTGAAAACATAGTGACGCATAACGTTTTGCGTAATTTGCAGGCTTGGTAACACTTCCACGTAACACACCTTCTGTACGGCCCTTTGGAAATCTGTCTCCACCAATTCCGTTATGATTTCCTTCAGATCTTCTATTGCTTTTATGTTCGCGCCGAGCACCGCCTTTGGTTAATGTTGTTTTAGTTGATTTAACTTTCTCGTCAAAAGTCATTTTGATTCGAACTAAACGGTCTATAATGAACTAAACGGTGGAAAAATAGAACTGATAGTAACTAGCAACTCTACTGCTCGATGTCTCAGTATTACACTGTATGAAGGATTGTGTTGGCGACATCCTTATAAATTACTAAAAAGGGAGGGGTAATCTAATTTTCAGGTAGGTCAGTTTTTAAATAGTGCCATCTCTCTCTTTCTCTCTGTCTCCCTCTCTCTCAGGGACGTCATACGAGCTGTCAGTACATCGCGTGGTAGTTTTGGTCACGTATAGCACACATTAGTTTTCACTTTAGCTGCGAGAACACATAATAAGTATTAATTAGAAGATAACACAATGAACATCAATAGATATTAATTACGTTTATATTTATTATTAATCAAAGTACGAGAAATGTTGAACATTTTAAAACTTAGAGGTGCAATTATTGCAGTTCTGCAAATTTAAAGTTGTAGTGTTATTTGACATCGTTATAGTTGTATTGGCTCGAGATTTTTTGGAAACTTAATTCCGCATAAGTAACTTGCTGATACAACTCTTCTGGTCTTAAAATACTATCTTCGTTGATAGTATCGCTCATCTTTTAATATTATTAATCGTATTTAACAAGTTAAACAATGATATTTTATTCCCACTGGCTTTCAGAAACAGCGTCTGTGACGTTTTATTTTTGAAATGTTGAAAATAGAAATAATTTTAAATGTTAATCACATGATTAGTTAAGATTTACAACTATAACCAAAAAAATAACTCATATTCAGTTAATTCTCCGTCTTTATTCTAATGAGTCTAGTATAATTAAAATACATGCATTTAGTGGGCATTAACTAAGTGGTGATTATTTAAATCATTGCATTGTAAGGTTAAGCAATAAGAGACAGGTCTGTCTTAGGATTTCTAAACTTCTAAACTTGCTATGAGTTAACCTAATCAATTCAACTTACCACTTAGTATGTAGCCGATTAAAAGTATCTATATTGAACTGTATACATGCTACCTACTTGTCCTACTATAAATCTGTTGGTGTACAAGAATAATTATCTATCTATCTACTTTATTAATACTACTCTTAATAGTTATAATCTATCGCCAAGTTAATGTGAAAAGTAAAATTATTCATAAAAATCTTTTAAAAACTAGTTTTCTTTAAATAATATGTTGTAACAAAACGACCTTTGTCTACTAAGCTTATTCTTTTTTTTTAGTTTGATCTACTATAAATATAAATTACTATAAACAAAAGGCAAAAAAGGTTTCTGCAGTTGCTGGCCGTCTGTGTGAATGGAAACAATAGATAAGAAAGCTCTTTGTGTCTTTGGCGACTGAATGTAGTCACATTATCTGTATGCGATTTTTAGGAATTTGTTATAATGAATTATTAAAATCAATAGTCACACCCTAACTCATTGTTTCATCCATAGTCAGTATCGAATTTAACCTGATGAATTTTGTACTAAAGTATGCCTTGAAATCAAGGGATTTAAGTTTGCCGTCGCTAAAACAGAGGGCCGCTACAATCAAGGTCTACAACCAATTTATTAAATCAACCGTAATTCATTTTATTTTTTTATTGAACTTCTTGACTCATGTTTTTAATTTTACCAGGTACTTTATTGTATTTTAAACTGCGTCAGACGCTAATTTTGAATTGAAGAATTGCTGGATGCCACATTTCAAATCTTAGAAAAATAATGTGTCATATTTACAGAGCGTTTGATTCTTGGAACATCAATTACCACAAGTACAACTAATTGATATTTTACCTGTACAAGTGTGAAGGGCACTGATAGCCCATATGACTTCGGGGAGAGTGAGAGGAATGGCATTATTCAAAAACTGACCTACCTGAAGTTATCAATGTGATTATCCGTCCCTTTAGTAATTTGCAGGTTAAGAGAATCAATAAGATCATCAGTCGTTCATATAATATGGTTCCTAACGAAATCTATGTAAGTAAATCATTTATTGCTCGAAACACGGTATGTGACAATTGTGTTACAAAAATTAGGTCCAACGTGTTTCGCAGATTACCTGCATGCAAATTTATTTCTTCCCAACTAGTTTTGTTGGTATATACTGGACGAGAATGAAAATATTTCGATATACAGTGGTTAATTTAGCTCAAATAAAAATAGCTCTAAACGAGAACTTAAAACGCACCAACGCAACATCAAGAAAAGGCGGTGCTCGACGCAAGCGCAAAACCAAAAGAAGATCAGAAAAATCCAAAAATTAATGACGAAATGAGTAGAGGAGGAGTATTACGTGGAAGAAATAGAGCAGATGTCACGAAGAGCACAAAATACAGAATAGATGTACCAACGTTGACATTGATGAATAATATGCTCAGAGAATTTAAGAGGATGGGCCCACGACGCTTTTACTGTGTAATTTAGATCCTGGAGACTCAGATTCAGATATACAGGAATTTGAAAGAAGAGGAGAGACTATCAAGGCGAGGAAACGATATAATGGACTGCCACTTGATGGTAGAAAATAGATCGTACGATTGCCGACATATGTATTCAACAAATTTAGTGAAAAAAAGGTAGTCACGGTTGGGCCAGCAGATGTGAAGTTTGTAACGGCAAGCGCCCTGTGCTCAATGAAGAACAATTAGACGCCAAAATGGATGTCGATGTAGAATACTTGAAGAGTATAAGATTAAAATAAGGGTTTAGTATTTAGAGATCTCTGTATATCATTATAAGGAATTCTATAAGTTGTACGAGTATAAGTGCAGAAATTAATAAAAATCTATTCAAAATTGACGGAAATTATTTTTTGTTTGATTACTAATAACCAAGATTGATTGTTTTCTCATCAACCCACTAGAAAACTAAACCTGAGTAGAAGATTAGTTCTAGAAAGTATGAAAGAGCAGCAGTTGGCGGCCTATCCGACTAAACGCCAGAATGCATTGTACTTTGCGCATTGTCATCACCAGGCGCACAAAGACGTCGTCTTCTTCGCGGGTTGCTAGATAGAAGATGGAGAGGGTGAGGGTGACTATGGAATGCCCTCACACGCGCTACGCATAATCCACTTAGTAGTCCTTGGTGGCAGACAAGAATCTACTACCTCCTAGCTACCTTGTAAACTGCCGTATCCGGGAAGGCCCGCTGATAAAAGTTCGAGTCTTGTATGGAAGTCGCTTCAGTTGGTCACGGTCTGATTCTCGTGTAATTGGGCGATCAAAGAATCAATCAAAGAATCAATTTCATTTATTCAGTTTAGGCACATAAAGAGCACATATGAACGTCAAAATTTTACAATTATGTATGTCAAGAAATAATATAAAAATATTAAATAATGTAAAAATAAACCATAGGAAAATGATTCTTTCGCTGGTTCGGTAGATTAGTTCTACTGAGAAGATACCAGCAAGAAATTCAGCGAACTACAATACCTTAGAACTAGATTATTTTTCTTTTTTAAATTTGTTTTGGTGCGAGCAAGCAAGAGACTTATGTTGACCACGCATTAACATCATTAAGGTACTCATCGACTTTTTTTTTTTATACCACTTAGTTGGCAGACAAGCACACGGCCCACCTGATAGGAAGCGGTTACCGTGGCCTATGGACGTATGCAACACCAGGGGTGTCACACTCGCGCTGCCGACCATGAAGAAACCTTCTGATGCCCCTCTTGAAGAACCCCATATTGTAGGCGCTTGGGAAAACCGCAGCAGGGAGGTCATTCCACAGCTTGAGTGTGCGTGGAATGAAGTTTCTTTCATACCGCACAGTGCGCACCGTCTCAGGTCGCAATGTGTGAGGATGAATTCCCTGCCTATGGCGAGAGGTGCGATGATAGAATGTAGCTACGGGCATCATGAAAAACAATTCATCTGAGCACAAACCATTGTATAGGCGGTAGAACACACACATTGAGGCAAAATCCCTCCTAAGGCTAAGAGGTTTATAGTAACCTTTACTCATTAAAGTTTTTTTCACTTCTATTTTAAATTTATTTATTGGCATATTAATCAAGTCCTGAGGAATTTTATTAAATATTTTTATGCCTAAGTTTTGGTACAACTAGTTTATCTTTATTTCTCGTATTAAAATTGTGTACATCAGATAGTTTTACGAAAATATTTAGGTTTATTTGTACATATAAGATATTTTCATAAATGTATTGAGAAGCAACTGTTAAAATATTAATTTCTTTGAAAAGTTCTTTCAGCGAGTCACGGGGTCTGAGGCTATAGATCGCTCGTTTCTGTAGTACAAATATAGTTTCAATATCGGCAACTGAGCCCCACAGCAGCAGACCGTATGACATAACGCTATGAAAGTAGCTAAAATAAACTAGTCGTGCAGTTTCCTTATCAGTCAGTGACCTTATCTTTCTAACCGCATAGGCAGCAGAGCTAAGTCTTCCTGCCAAGGCTGTAATATGAGAACCTCATTGCAGTTTACTATCTAGAGTTATTCCAAGAAAACCTGTGGTATTGACTATTTGGACAGATTCGTTATTCATTTTAATATTAATATCTGCCTGTCTTACATTTGGCATAGCAAACTTTACACATTTAGTTTTCTTCGCATTGAGCAGCAAGTTGTTATTTGTAAACCAATGTAATATATCAGAAAGGGTATTATTCACTTCGTCGAGTACTACTTTATGTCTATCAGTCTTAAAAATAAATGATGTGTCATCAGCAAATAATACAATTTCACAAAGATTTGTCGCAAAGTAAGGAAGATCATTAGCATATATCAGGAATAGAAGGGGTCCTAATATCGAGCCCTGGGGTACTCCCATAACTAACGGGGCACCAGAAGAGTCAGTGGCATTAACGTCCGGCAACGGCAATGGGCACCGTTTACTCCCCCGTAGTACTTTGCGCAATCACTATAGGTTTACGTACAGATTTGCTCATGTTTAATAAAGTTCGACAATGAAGTAACAAGCAAAGACGACTCCCGCTGGTAAAGAGCCATAGTACAAGCCGCACGTAACTAACCACTAAATCTCGAAACTCAAAACCGAGCCTTAAATGACAGGGTGAAAGGTGTGTGCAATGGTAAATAAAAGATAGATGTTCACTGTTCGATTATAGATTTAATAATAATCCCAGAGTACAATGGTATACACCTTATATACTATATAATAACTACGTCACTAATTGATTGAAATTATTTCACGTTGACATTCATATCACCTATTATTATTGATGACATTCTGGTAGTATTAATATTTTTGCTCTTATTGTTGAAGTAGGTACATTATTTTAATTTTGAAACTATTTTACGTCGACATTCAAATATCCTATGACATTAAATTGGATGAGTTAACAATATATAAAAAGGTTATTAATAATTTACGAATAATAGTATAAATAATTCGATACAGAATTAATGAAACATGTACCCACTAACCATATTCTTAGCAAGTAAATCAACCATTTTCAAAATGAGTGTGTACACCATCTTAAATGGTAGAACATAGTGCACTGATATTTAATGTTAAGATCTTTTGTAATACCTTTGTTTCACAAATAATGTTCTTTTAAACTAAACATCACTGTCCTTTCACACTAAACGTCATTGCCTTTATCACTGAATACCACATCTGCTTGTCAGACCGTCACTGCTTCGGCCCCTTTTCACACTAAATGTGTTCAATTTTGACATTCCTTAATATTCTTCGGTTTGTTAGCATCATCTCTCGGTTCAAACACCACATCAGCAGTGCCTAAAGATTGTCCAGATGGATCGTGATGTACTGAAGCACTTTTACTTTATCTAAATCACAAATCAGTTCCTCCACATCTGAATCTAAGATTTGACACTTGGTGGGCCCATCATCACCATTTCTTTGAGCAATCTTTTTAACTAAATTATTCAAGATGGCACATCTCCATTGGAAATATAGTGACGCATAAAGTTTTGCGTAATTTGCAGGCTTGGTAACACTTCCACGTAACACACCTTCTGTACGGCCCTTTGGAAATCTGTCTCCACCAATTCCGTCATGATTTCCTTCAGATCTTCTATTGCTTTTATGTTCGCGCCGAGCACCGCCTTTGGTTAATGTTGCTTTACTTGATTTAACTTTCTCGTCAAAAGTCATTTTGATTCGAACTAAACGGTCTATAATGAACTAAACGGTGGAAAAATAGAACTGATAGTAACTAGCAACTCTACTGCTCGACGTCTCAGTACTACACTGTATGAAGGATTGTGTTGACAACACCCTTATAAATTACTAAAAAGGGAGGGGTAATCTAATTTTCAGGTAGGTCAGTTTTTTAAATAGTGCCATCTCTCTCTCTCTCTGTCTCCCTCTCTCTCAGGGACTTCATACGAGCTATCAGTACATCGCGTGCTCATTTTGGTCACGTATAGCACACATTAGTTTTCACTTTAGCTACGAGAACGCATAATAAGTATTACTAAGAAGATAACACAATGAACATCAATAGATATTAATTACGTTTATATTTATTATTTATCAAAGTACGAGTAATGTTGAACATTTTAAAACTTAGAGGTGCAATTATTGCAGTTCTGCAATTTTTTTTTTTTTTTTTATATAGGACACGTCAATTGGACTTCGCCTTGCCTGATGGTAAGCTGAAGGCAAAGTCCCAGAAAAGAGGGTCACCATTACTTACACATACCGTGTGACAATGGTGACACTCAGCTTGACGGCCTCATCATATGCTTTTTCACGCCCCGCTTAAAGGACCCGGGACTGTAGGAAGAAGGAAACACGTGAGCTGGTAATGAATTCCAGGCCTTAATGGTGCGACAGAGGAAAGAGTCTCCGAACCGCTTGGTTCTTGATCGGATGTTTTGCACCGTGTGCGGATGACATCTAAGACCTGCACGCGTTGTCCTGTGTAGGAAAGGGGAGGGTGGAACTAATTGGAAGAGCTCATCAGAACACTCCCCATGGTACAAACGGTAAAATACAGCCATGGACGCAACATCTCTACGCAGCTGTAAAGGTTCTAGGGTGTTTGTGATCTCGGGATTCCCAATGATGCGGACCGCACGTCGCTGCAACCTGTCGAGAGCATCTAGTAAGTACTTTGCTGAACCATCCCAGAGATGCGAGCAGTACTCCACACAGGAGCGAATTTGTGTCTTGTATAGAAGACACCGCTGCTCCGGCGTGAAAAACCATCTCACTCTGTTCAGGACTCCGAGTTTTCGTGAGGCTGTTTTGATGATACTTTCGATGTAGTTTTTGTTATTCAGGTTGCAGCGAACATCCATACCTAGGATATTGAGATTGTCCTGCAGTGGCAGTGGCGTGCTCTGAAGAGTGGGGAGGGGAAGGAAAGAAGATACTTTTGCTGTAAACGCACATGCCTGCGTCTTCTTGTCATTGAACTCAACCAGGTTCTCAGAGCCCCATTGAGAAATGTGATTCAGGATCCCGTCAAGCTCAGTGACAAGAAGCTGCCTTTTCTCCGCCATATCCGACTGCTTGGCCGCAGGATGTCCATGATAACTCCCATGCAAAGTGCTATCGTCTGCATAACAATGAACATTGCCGGTAGACAGCATGTCGTTGATATGCAGAAGAAAGAGAGTGGGTGATAAGACGGACCCCTGGGGCACGCCAGCATTAACCTGCAGAAACTCCGAAGCTCGTCCGTCACAAAGGACGCGAATACGGCGCCCCTGCAGGAAGCTAGCAACCCAGTTGCACAGCCTAGAAGGCAGACCAAAGGCAGGTAGCTTGGAAAGAAGCGATTTGTGCCAGACTCTATCGAAAGCTTTGGCGATGTCAAGACTAATTGCCAGTGACTCGCCGTGCTTGTCCATAGCCTCACCCCAAAGATGGGTAACGTATGCTAGAAGATCACCCGTTGACCGTTTCGGTCTGAAGCCATATTGCCGGTCATTAATTAAGGAGTGATCCTCTAGGTGCCGCATGAGCTGTTTGTTGATTATGTGCTCGAACACTTTGCACAGCACTGAGGTGACGGCTATGGGTCGATAGTTGGCTGGCTCCGAGCGATCCCCCTTCTTGGGAATCGGCTGAACATTCGCCTCTTTCCAAGGCAAAGGCACTGTACCCGAACTGTAGGATAGCCGGTACAGGCGCGTAAGCATTGGAGACAACTCCGCTGCACATTTTTTCAAGACTACCGCTGGAATACCATCCGGACCACTGGCTTTCCGGACATCGAGTGATTGCAGCACTGCACGGACATCGCGTTGCCTGATATGGATATCAGGCATCGCGTGGTCACTGTCGGGTAGTGTTGGTGGCTGCGTACCACAATCATCGATTCGGGAGTCGGCCGCAAAGAGATTAGCCAGCAGATTTGCCTTCTCTTGCGGCTCATGGGCCAGGGATCCATCAGGGTTACGCAGCGGAGGCAGCGAAGGCTGACAGAAGTTGGCTTGCATGGCTTTAGCCAGTCGCCAGTAGCCACGGCTTCCCGTGGGATGCATCACTAGCTCTTGACCAAGCCGCGCTATGCGCAGGGCATCCGCTCTGACGTAGGCCCTTCTGCAGACCTTTGTGGCTCTGTTGTACGCCGCCTTGAAGTGGCCCAGATTGGGATGGCGCGTGGCGCGCGCCCTTACCCAAGCGCGGTACGCAGACTGTTTTTGTTCAACAGCTTCCGCACACTCGCGCCCGAACCAAGGGCGCACAAATTTAAAGTTGTAGTGTTATTTGACATCGTTATAGTTGTATTGGCTCGAGATTTTTCGGAAACTTAATTCCGCATAAGTAACTTGCTGATACAACTCTACTGGTCTTAAAATACTATCTTCGTTGATAGTATCGCTCATCTTTTAATATTACTAATCGTATTTAACAAGTTAAACAATGATATTTTATTCCCACGGGCTTTCAGAAACAGCGTCTGTGACGTTTTATTTTTGAAATGTTGAAAATAGAAATAATTTTAAAAGTTACTCACATGATTAGTTAAGATTTACAACTATAACCAAAAAAATAACTCAGTCTCAGTCTCAGTATAATTAAAATACATGCATTTAGTGGGCATTATCTAAGTGGTGATTATTTAAATCATTGCATTGTAAGGTTAAGCAATAAGAGACAGGTCTGTCTTAGGATTTCTAAACTTCTAAACTTGCTATGAGTTAACCTAATCGATCCACTTACCACTTAGTATGTAGCCGATTAAAACTATCTATATTGAACTATAAACATGCTACCTACTTGTCCTACTGTAAATCTGTTGGTGTACAATGAATAGTTATCTATCTATCTATCATTATTAATACTATTCTTAATCGACTTTCTTGCCGGGGTCTTTTAACTTTAATTTATTCATAAACAATTATTTACATAATATACACGGAAATTATAGGAATAAAAATATATATATAAAAAAGAATATATATCTAAATAATCCTGCAGGTTCAGGCGTCAAAGAATTCCTCGCCATCGATGTCAACTGGGAAGGTGGCCAGAAGGCTAGCGGCATTGCCACGTTGAATGGCAATACCAATTCTTTGCGCAAAGAATAAACCAGCCTTCTGATCACGGGTAGCGTCAATTAAGCGTTTCGAAATGTCTCTAAACAAAAGACGGGCACTTGGGCCCCATGATCCCAGCGTCTCGACCCCGAACGGCTCAAATATGTAATTACCACTTATATTACTATACTTGCGCCGTTTGAGGGTCTCTGCCGACGCAGCAGCAGCGCAGGCGCAGTTTGCAGTCCCTGGCAGGTGTGAAGGCGCAAGGGTGTCAGCACATGTTGCATCCCACACCAAATGCCTTCCCATCTTCCAAGGCACCAAAGACATTCCATCTGGCCTCTTGCCATCGTCGCGCGCCAAGCCAGTGGGTTCTAATATGGCTGGAACGCCAGCGGTGACTAGAGCCCGACGGATTATGTCATTGATATACCCGTGCCGCGACAGCTGTCCTGCGCTCCTGCTGCAAGAGAGACCATGATGTCCAAGGCTACCAACTTCTTCCCCACAGCGACATCGATGCGGAGAAACGCAAGGAGCACCTAAACGAAGGCAAGCAGCGATACGGAAGGTGTTATCGTCCAACATGGTACCAATGTTAGGCGACGGTAGGGCCTGAAGCCAAACACCGGATTCCCATTCCCCCACAGCCAAAAGGCGAGCACGTTCCGCAACATTGGTAGAACTAGAAATTAGATGTTTTCTTACCATGTTGCAGAGCGGCACGTCCCATTGTCTCTGGGAAGCTGGGTTGGCTGGCAAATCAGCGTTTGGGCAAAATATTTTCCAAGCATTAAAAGCTTCGGCCATGCCTGGCACTTCTGAATTAGTTAGGCTAGGGGTTAAGATTTTTTTAACTAATTCATCCGTGCCATGCACCGAAGATAAAAATGCTGGCAGACTTACGTCAGTAATTTTGCGAACGCCGAGCTCGCCTAGACGCACAGGCATGGATGCCTGAAGCCAGACTCGGTCGTTCATATCCACATTTAGAATTTTGCATAGTGTGTTTCGAATCACACTATCCATTTTACCTAAAAGAGTCGAATATTTGAACAGTTGAGTTGAGCGGAGAACATGTGTAAATTTAGGAACAAAAAGACAATACCGAATTATAGTGAAAGCAGAATGGATGTTAATTTGTTGTAATCGGTCCGAAACTTCACAGAAATTTCGAATCTTTTCTTCTACGAAGGAGTCATATGCTTCCTCTAGGATTGGGGACCCAAGGAGGCGGAGAGATTCTTTTTGAACAATTTTTAAATCTGGAGCCAAATCGTTGAATTTTGATAATGTTGAAAGGATGTCTATGTTATCATCAAGAAAAATTTCACATTTAGTTGCATTTAAATGTAAACCAATGGATCTAAATTCATCTTTTAAAAAAGCTAAATCTTCTAAAACTGTTTTAAAGTCTCCTCCTAGGGTCCCGTCGTCTAGATACCACACGTTAAATTTAGAATTTAGCTGCCGGATCACGGGATGTATAGCAAGGCTAAAAATGAGTGGCCCAAGAGGGTCACCTTGTTGACACCCAACTGTTGATTCTAAAACGTTGTCCTTGTATAGTAATTTTGAGGGGTACCTATAACATTGCCAAAGAAATTTATAAATTTTAGGGGTTTCCAATTTCACTTGCGTCAACAATGTGTCCCTATTCACTGAGTTGAAGGCATTCTTCAAGTCAACTTTAAGAATGACTTCTCCTCTATTGCAGCCAAGGTACGTTGATAGGGCATGTACGGCAGCCTCGCAGCCCCCTTTAGAGCCAAAGCCAAGTTGCAGGGGCTGGAACTGGTTGGTTAATGTGTTATTATATGCTTTACAGCATAATTTGGCCGCCATACGCCTGTACGTGCACCCTACGGCAATGGGACGAATACCACCGTCTTTCTTACGTAAGGCGCATAGATTTGCGCCGTGAAGCAAATCAACGATGGCATCGCACACATTGCCGGAGAGCATTAGGTTGATTAAGGCCGTTAGCTCCTTCAAAAGTGCATCGCCGGCTTCCCCAGGGCTCAGCAAGTCTTTGAGGTGTTGCGGGGTTAAACCATCTAGGCCGCCAGCAGATCCGCTCTTGAAGGAACCAACGGCAGCTAGAACGTCCTTAGCTGAAACAGTGAGAAAATCATCGTCTTTATTTGGAGGATCAGGGAAGGAAAGGTCAGCGGCTGGTGCTGGATGCTTGCTCTTCAGTTCTGCAAGAGTATCTGGCGAGCAAGCAGCCACCACATCGCTGCTAAACAAAAGTCTCGATGCACCCCTTATGTCACCTTCCCTTAATTTGGATTCTACATAGTGATAAACAGAATTTTTTCGAAAGCTCGAGAATTTGGGGTCAAAAATGTAGGTCGAGAGGCAATTTTCTTTAATTTACAGTGATAAAGATTTCTTAGAAGTTGAGACATGTGATATGTGTAAAATCCTGTAAGGAAAAGTGAGAAGCTGTTCCCAAGCTCTTTGAGAGTTCTCCCTTTTGAAATGCATGAAGCCAGATTTTGTGCCACAGATGGTCGGGCACCGCGGGGAACTCTCTATAAAATCGGAACCGAATTTTTAAATTTGCTTAGAGTTCGCCAAAATGGAATTTCGGAGGTAGTGTGCGATTGTGATGCTGGTATTGAGCTTGAAAGTACATTTGGAGATTTGTGTACTTTTCCCAAATGTATTTTCAAACCCTGCTTACCTTTAAAAAAGCGAGCTTGGGTGCAGTGGGGGCACCGAACAAGTGTGGTAGGTTGACTTGAAGTTACATCCGTATCACTACAAGTACCACTGCAGTCTTGCATAAATATTTAAACTTACACTAAATCACTTATATATATAAGACACAAAATTATATTTACAAAATATTAGAATTGAAAATGTAATAAAAATAAATATAAATGTCAAAAGCACTGCACGACACTTCGCACCATGGCAACGGCGGCGACGCACCTTTGAAACTGCGCAGAGTCCCACATGTTCACTCTCTAGCTTCAAATGTACAGAACTCTGTATATCTCCAGACGCCTCAAATTATTGTATTGATTTCGATGCAAAGTTACTATTCTATTTTTTTTTTTTTTTTTTTTTTTTTATATAGGACACGTCAATTGGACCTCGCCTCGCCTGATGGTAAGCTGAAGGCAAAGTCCCAGAAAAGAGGGTCACCATTACTTACACATACCGTGTGACAATGGTGACACTCAGCTTGACGGCCTCATCATATGCTTTTTCACGCCCCGCTTAAAGGACCCGGGACTGTAGGAAGAAGGAAACACGTGAGCTGGTAATGAATTCCAGGCCTTAATGGTGCGACAGAGGAAAGAGTCTCCGAACCGCTTGGTTCTTGATCGGATGTTTTGCACCGTGTGCGGATGACATCTAAGACCTGCACGCGTTGTCCTGTGTAGGAAAGGGGAGGGTGGGACTAATTGGAAGAGCTCATCAGAACACTCCCCATGGTACAAACGGTAAAATACAGCCATGGACGCAACATCTCTACGCAGCTGTAAAGGTTCTAGGGTGTTCGTGATCTCGGGATTCCCAATGATGCGGACCGCACGTCGCTGCAACCTGTCGAGAGCATCTAGTAAGTACTTTGCTGAACCATCCCAGAGATGCGAGCAGTACTCCACACAGGAGCGAATTTGTGTCTTGTATAGAAGACACCGCTGCTCCGGCGTGAAAAACCGTCTCACTCTGTTCAGGACTCCGAGTTTTCGTGAGGCTGTTTTGATGATACTTTCGATGTAGTTTTTGTTATTCAGGTTGCAGCGAACATCCATACCTAGGATATTGAGATTGTCCTGCAGTGGCAGTGGCGTGCTTTGAAGAGTGGGGAGGGGAAGGAAAGAAGATACTTTTGCTGTAAACGCACATGCCTGCGTCTTCTTGGCATTGAACTCAACCAGGTTCTCAGAGCCCCATTGAGAAATGTGATTCAGGATCCCGTCAAGCTCAGTGACAAGAAGCTGCCTTTTCTCCGCGATATCCGACTGCTTGGCCGCAGGATGTCCATGATAACTCCCATGCAAAGTGCTATCGTCTGCATAACAATGAACATTGCCGGTAGACAGCATGTCGTTGATATGCAGAAGAAAGAGAGTGGGTGATAAGACGGACCCCTGGGGCACGCCAGCATTAACCTGCAGAAACTCCGAAGCTCGTCCGTCACAAAGGACGCGAATACGGCGCCCCTGCAGGAAGCTAGCAACCCAGTTGCACAGCCTAGAAGGCAGACCAAAGGCAGGTAGCTTGGAAAGAAGCGATTTGTGCCAGACTCTATCGAAAGCTTTGGCGATGTCAAGACTAATTGCCAGTGACTCGCCGTGCTTGTCCATAGCCTCACCCCAAAGATGGGTAACGTATGCTAGAAGATCACCCGTTGACCGTTTCGGTCTGAAGCCATATTGCCGGTCATTAATTAAGGAGTGATCCTCTAGGTGCCGCATGAGCTGTTTGTTGATTATGTGCTCGAACACTTTGCACAGCACTGAGGTGACGGCTATGGGTCGATAGTTGGCTGGCTCCGAGCGATCCCCCTTCTTGGGAATCGGCTGAACATTCGCCTCTTTCCAAGGCAAAGGCACTGTACCCGAACTGTAGGATAGCCGGTACAGGCGCGTAAGCATTGGAGACAACTCCGCTGCACATTTTTTCAAGACTACCGCTGGAATACCATCCGGACCACTGGCTTTCCGGACATCGAGTGATTGCAGCACTGCACGGACATCGCGTTGCCTGATATGGATATCAGGCATCGCGTGGTCACTGTCGGGTAGTGTTGGTGGCTGCGTACCACAATCATCGATTCGGGAGTTGGCCGCAAAGAGATTAGCCAGCAGATTTGCCTTCTCTTGCGGCTCATGGGCCAGGGATCCATCAGGGTTACGCAGCGGAGGCAGCGAAGGCTGACAGAAGTTGGCTTGCACGGCTTTAGCCAGTCGCCAGTAGCCACGGCTTCCCGTGGGATGCATCACTAGCTCTTGACCAAGCCGCGCTATGCGCAGGGCATCCGCTCTGACGTAGGCCCTTCTGCAGACCTTTGTGGCTCTGTTGTACGCCGCCTTGAAGTGGCCCAGATTGGGATGGCGCGTGGCGCGCGCCCTTACCCAAGCGCGGTACGCAGACTGTTTTTGTTCAACAGCTTCCGCACACTCGCGCCCGAACCAAGGGCGCACCCCGCGGTCACCGGTGACATCGGTGTATGAGATATAGTATTCCATACCCAGACCGATCTCACCGGCGACAGCAGTAGCACAACCCGATGGGTTCTTACCTTCAAAGCAGCGCTCAACCCACGGGATGGACGCAAAATAGTCACGAAGTCCATCCCAGTCCGCTGACGAGTAGTGCCAGAGACGCCGCTTCCCCTGCACGGGTCGTGGGGGCGCTATAATGGGCACCGTGGAACAGACCAGACAGTGGTCGGAGTTGCCTAAAGCGGCTCGCACCGATACACTGTACCGGTCCGGATCACTCGTCAGCAGAAGGTCTAGCAGAGAAGGTGCTAGGCCCGACCTTCTTGGTATCCTAGTGACCTCGTGCACCAATTGGGTCAGGCCGTGCGCCAGAGCAAACGCGTGGGCGGCTCTTCCCGCATGGTCTGTTTTGGAGGAGCCCAACCAGATCTCGTGGTGGGCGTTAAAATCCCCCAAAAACACCAATTCGGCATTCGGAAATCGCTCCTGCGCATCATCTGCCGCCTGACTCAGATATTCAAAGAGTCGAGTTGTCTCAGCATCTCCTGTATGGGAACGGTAGAGGCACACATAGATCTGACTCGTAGGGCCATGGTCTACGTGTACCCAAAGGATGGAGAAGGATGGGTCCTCTAGGCAGCGCAAACGGCGACAGCAAACATCCGCCCTAACAAACACGCACACCCCGGCTTTTGCACGAAAACTTTCCTCAAGAACATAGCCAGGGTAGAGCAAGTAGGTCGTGTCGTCAGGGCGGTGTATTTGCGTCTCCGTTAGAAAAAACATGGCAGGTTTCGCCGTCTCTAGGTGTTGGTGGACGGCGTTGAGGTTTGCATGGAGCCCACAGATGTTAGTGGACTCCACCTCAAATAGCAAGCTTTTGGGAGTGTGTCGAGCCGCTGTGTTGCCTATTTCCTTTAATTGCGCTGCCATGAGTTTGGGTGGGAGAAGGCGTGAAAAAAGAGGTGATTGCCGCCGCAGCACCGTGTGACAAAGCGCGGGATATTGGTTTTATCTATGAATGTGAGGCATGGCGAGAGCCGACGCGCCGAACGGAAGGGCCCCCGTACCCCCCCGAGTATGGTCGCCGGGCTCCCAATTCCGGTCACCAACCGGCACGACGAACCATATCGGGATTATGCGCGGCCTGGTGAGGCAGCCTCCCAAGGTGGTTAACCCCAGTTGGGCCCCTGTACTATACCGCGGGCGGCCAGCGGCACCACCGTTTCTACAGGTCTCCCTGTTCGGCGCATCGCCCCGCGCCATCCCCACTAGACTACGCCAAGACCCACTGGTCCCACTAGTGCTGCGACAACCACCACCTCTGCCCGGCTATGCACTTGCTGACCCCTGAACACAATCCAACCGAGATTGAATTGCTATGGAGGGTTTTTCGCAATAGTGCACGGTGGTACCTACCCGGTCGAAACTTGAGACAAATTTGTGCCACCAAGTTTCCACTAGTTTGAGTTGGGTTACCGACCACTGGATAAGACTGGACAAATAATTTCATTGACAAACGTAGCCTGGTACACATTGCACTCCTTAATGGTGCTTTATATCTGGATTATAAGCACGCTCATCCTTTTTCTTTAGCGGCCTCTTCTCAAATTATAATATTTAAAGAAAAACTATTTATTTATTTTATCTTTATTTTATAGTGCTCGCATATATGTTTACTATTGTATTATCAAGGGTCTTTTTATTCTTAATAGTTATAATCTATCGCTAAGTTAGTTAAAATTTTATACATTACATAGTTTTACGAAAATATTTAGGTTTTTTCGTACATATAAGATATTTTCATAAATGTATTGAGAAGCAACTGTTAAAGAATTAATTTTTTTGAAAAGTTCTTTCAGCGAGTCACGGGGTCTGAGGCTATAGATCGCTCGTTTCTGTAGTACAAATATAGTTTCAATATCGGCAGCTGAGCCCCACAGCAGTAGACCGTTTGACATAACGCTATGAAAGTAGCTAAAATATACTAGTCGTGCAATTTCCTTATCAGTCAGTGACCTTATCTTTCTAACCGCATAGGCAGCTGAGCTAAGTCTTCCTGCCCAGGCTGTAATATGAGAACCCCATTGCAGTTTACTATCTAGAGTTATTCCAAGAAAAACTGTGGTATTGACTATTTGTACAGATTCGTTATTCATTTTAATATTAATATCTGCCTGTCTTACATTTGGCATAGCAAAGTTTTCTCCGCATTGAGCAGCAAGTTGTTACTTGTAAACCAATGTAATATATCAGAAAGGGTATTATTCACTTCGTCGAGTACTACTTCATGTCTATCAGTCTTAAAAATTGTGAGGTCGGGACGTCGGTGCAATCAAAGGAAACACTCGTATGGAAGTTGACTCTTTAATGCCTCATGTTAAACAATGGTGTTTACTTAAATAGTACACAACTTACATAATATAATCAATACAGATATACCTACACAGTACACGCCCACGGGCAAAAGGAAAAAAAAAATACAAATATTTGTTTTTTTTTTTTTTACAATAGTATTTCAAACAGTACATTCATTTTTATTTATTTCTTAAACAATAAAGAGAAAAAAAAAGTTATTATGATATAACAGTTTGATATAACATACAAAGCTTAGTAAAAAAAAATTACAAAGACACGAACAATACACAAGAAATAAAAATGCAAGGACACAATAATAAGATAAAAACAATGAAAATACAAGGACAGCAAAAATATTAATTATACGGCCTTGTTCTATTTTTATGTACTAGTGTTTCTTTACCTTTGTAATCTATTTTTAGATTAGGTGTACAGTCCTCTAATACAATAAAAGGACCTAAGTATAATGGATCAAATTTGTTTACACAAGATTCGTTTCTTAGTAATATCTTATCACCTGTCTTGTAACTAATAGGGTTAATGTAAGAGTCATATTTCAACTTTCTTAATTCTTTAGAGTCAATTAAATGTTTTCTAGCTTCTTGTTGTGACTTTTGAAGTCTATACTTTAGTTGTTTAGGGTAATCATAAGGGTTATACAAAGGTTCTATTTCGGAATTTAGATTATTTGGCAGGTTACAAAGTTTACCAAAAACAAGTTCGAATGGTGTATATTGAGTTTCGGTATGAACAGTTGTATTAAAAGCAAAACACCAGTATGGCAACCAGACACTCCAATTGTGGGGTTCATTATCTGTTTGGATTCGAAGAAATGATAACAAATTTTTGTGAGTATTTTCTAAACTTCCAATCGTCTGATGATGGTAAGCTGTTGACGTAATTTGGTTAATCTTAAGAATATTACATACTTCTTTCATTACGTTCGAAACAAACTCCGTGCCGCGGTCGGATATAATGTTTCGAGGAATACCGTAACGTAGTACAAAGTTATTTATAAAAGATGTTGCTACAGATATAGTGTCTTTATTTCTAAGTGGATAAGCTTCTACATATTTGCTAAGGTCACACTGTAGTGTGAGAATATATACATAATTATCGCTATCCTTACTTAAGGGCCCAACTAAATCTAAATAAACTCTATCGAAAGCAGAATAACCCGTATCGGTTACAACCATGGGTTCCTTAATATGTCTAAAATGTTTTTGACGTAAACATCTATCGCAACGATTTACGAATTTGGACACGTCTTTTTCAAGTCCTGGCCAATAGAAACGTTTTTTAATGTTATTTATCATACGGCGGATACCGGCGTGGCCGCTCATAGGCAAAATATGATAGTCATTTATAATTACACGTTTTGTATCGTCATCACATATTTGCTGAATATCGTTTAAGACACATAACCGTGGTCCGGACCAATTCGTCATTTCATTTATTATATGAGTTAACTCTTTGATTATTTCTTTATTATATTCATTTTTAATAATATATACTCGATCGAGATTTAAATGTTTACATACGTTGCCCAACTTCCTCACAAAGGCATCTCGTGCACAATATGAGCGGACTGAAGGGTTAACATACAAAACTAATTTATTTGAATCATAAGCAAATAAATTTGAAATTTCTGAAAAGTTTCGTGGAGCTTCATTCCATTCATTTCTAGTTGTAAACAATAATTGGGGATAATCTTTTGTTTTTTTAAGGATTCCTACTACTCTTGGGTGATCAATCCAATCGTTTGTAGTAATCTTATCGCCTTGACCTTGAACATTTCTCTCTAACAAATTTCTTTTCTGAGCTCTCGTTAACACAGATACAATATGCTCATTCATTTCTTTCAACTCGTCACTCGAAATTTGGATACGTGACAAAGCATCTGCAGCTACGTTGTCCGTTCCCCGTACATACTCGACTATATAATCATACTCTTCTAATAGTAATCGGAATTTTGTCAAACGGCTCGAAGGATTTGTCATATTAAATAGATACACTAATGGTTTATGGTCTGTTCGAATAATGAATCTCCGTCCGTACAGGTATGGCCTAAAATATTTCACTGACCATATAATAGCGAGTAACTCCTTCTCAATTGTGGGGTATCTAATTTCGGCTTTATTTAGAGTACGGCTAGTGTAGGCTACGGGCATGTTATCGCTATTAGATAATACAGATCCAATTGACAACATTTCAAAATTTCAACGTCAATATATTATTAACGCAATTGAAAGTACATCTAAAATAACGAGACCCGTATTTTTTATTTTTCTTCAGTATATTAATTTTCATTCAATTTTTTAACTTTGAATATCATTTTATTTCGAAAAGACGTAAGTGCCATATGACGTCATTAATACGGCAGAGTAGGCTTGTCGCCTTTGCAAGATGGTACGTTTTTAAAAAAAAGTCCGACGTAGAACGTCAGGTTTTGAGAGATGGTTTGGATTAAGTAACAGAAGGACAAGGTGCACCTAGTCCTAGTATTTCAAAATATTTGATACCAATACCTGTTCCACCTAGTCTCAATCAGTAAGGGTAATAATTATATTATTTGTGGTAAGGGTGTTGTTGTGGGTGATTGGGAGTATTGGAACTAGGTAGACTTCGTGAATATGATACAACATTTAGATCCTAAGTATCTAACAGAACTTTGTGGATGAGATCATTAGGTATTCAATGTACTTAGTAATTTAGGTGAATTGAGTAATGTTTGTTTACTGACTATTTTTTATTTAATACATACAACATAATTAAAACATAAATACAAAAAACAATTCACGATTATGTCGCGTCAAACAACCCACTCCGCATCGTTCCCGGCGCCAAGGTGCCCATAATGCTGGCCGCGTTGCCTCGCTGAATTGCAATAGCCAACCTTTGCCCCAGGAACGAGCCGGACCGAAAGTCACCGCCTTGGTCGTGGATACGGCCCGTGATTGTTTATTCGATTTGGATAAAATATTTTGGGCACAAATTTCAATATTGTTATCATCATCGTCAGCTACAAAAGGAAAAGTGATATAAAATAAATCTGTAATTGTTGTCTATTATAAACATTTATTTTTTTGTAATGGGTTTGATAAAAACAACAATTTTTTAATCAAATTAATACATCCACACGATTTTACTATCGAAACTACCCAATATTTTTTTACTAAAATGACACACCATCATAACACACATGATCATCATAGAGGAAATGAAATTTTTAATAAAATTTTAGGTTGCGACCGCATAAAGTAGTTGTCACCAGTAAGCTCGAACACGTGTATACTTAGTCTGGCCATAAATACTGTTACAATTAAAATAAGAAAGATATTACATTTGAATTTGGAATCTGTCATTTTTATACGATTGTTCATTGTGTTTTGTAATTTTGGTGCCAATACATTGTACAATATTTTGCTATATTAAAATGGAGTGGGGTGATAAAGAAAACCGATTCGCTGTGATTGCATTACACAAAGTTGGTATGGAGCCGAATGTAATTTTTAAAACTCTCCATACGCTTGGTATTAGTCAAATGTTTGTGTACCGGGCTATTAATAGGTACAATGAGACCTCCTCTGTTTGTGACAGAAAAAGATCTGGCCGTCCACGTAGTGTTCGTACAAAAAAGGTGGTCAAAGCAGTAAGGGAAAGAATTCGAAGAAATCCTGTCCGAAAGCAAAAGATTTTATCTCGGGAGATGAAGATAGCACCCAGAACCATGTCGCGCATTTTAAAAGATGACTTAGGACTTGCAGCCCATAAGAGACGCACTGGTCATTTTTTAACTGATAATTTAAAAAAGAATAGGGTGGTAAAATCGAAGCAACTACTGAAGCGGTACGCAAAGGGAGGTCACAGAAAATTTTTGTTTACGGATGAGAAAATCTTTACAATTGAGCAACATTTTAACAAACAAAATGACCGTATTTATGCTCAAAGCTCTAAGGAAGCTTCCCAATTAGTCGACAGAGTGCAACGTGGGTATTATCCGACTTCAGTGATGGTTTGGTGGGGTGTTAGCTATGAAGGAGTGACTGAGCCATATTTTTGTGAAAAAGGTATCAAAACATCGGCACAAGTGTATCAAGATACCATTCTTGAGAAGGTAGTTAAACCCCTTAACAACACCATGTTCAATAACCAAGTATGGTCCTTCCAACAAGACTCAGCGCCGGGTCATAAAGCTCGGTCCACGTAGTCTTGGTTGGAAGTGAACGTTTCGGACCGAGTCCCGATCTTAATCCGCTGGATTATGATTTATGGTCAGTTTTAGAGAGTATGGCTTGCTCTAAACGCCATGATAATTTGGAGTCCCTAAAACAATCCATACGATTGGCAGTGAAGAATTTTCCCATGGAAAGAGTGCGTGCTTCTATTGATAACTGGCCTCAACGTTTAAAGGACTGTGTTACAGCCAATGGAGACCACTTCGAATAAGCTTTTTATATTTTAAATTGTTTTATATTTATGTATTAAACTAACACCCTGTAAAAGTAATAAATATTATTTGCAATAAAAAAAAATGTTTTTTCTTAGTAACAATATTTATGGCTAGACTAGGTATACTCCGTGCCACATATACGAGTACATGCGTTACAAGTATTTTACTGTACTTAGCTCGATATTTTTATTTCTTGAATGTAATTTTAAAGCTATCATACGAACTTTTCGATAGCTTCATTCGTGGCTCGATGGCATTCCCCTGCATTTCTTCCTATCTTAATCGATTTTTATTTCTTTATAAGTATAGCTTAATTACGACATATTATGAAAATAAATATATTCACGCACACAAATATTTGCAATGAGTGGACAAACCCGCGACCTCAGACGCTGCAAAAATCATAAACCTACGTAATGTGTAAAAAATTCTAGGTGCAAACCCTATCTCACTCTTATATCTACCATACCTACTTGATATCATTCACATTTTATCTTCTATCCTACTCTTACAAAATAACAAAATAACTATTAAATAAGTCTGCTACCAACTCAACTACCAATAGCATTCAGTAACAGTCTAATAAAGTGATAAACTCACGTTAATTCCCGATAGCAGACTACTGTTATTCGTTACCATAAAATAATGTGTTAAAATAACTGCTATTTTCATAACAACCACTACCATAGAGAGATACGTGTATGGTATTCTCTGTGGTACTCTGATACTTTTAATACTTTATGAACTAGTCTCTTGAGAAAAGCTGATTAGGTGTCGCCTAGTATCGGAAAATACTTGATCTTCGTACCTGTTCCAGTATCGGAAAATACTTGATCTTCGTACCTGTTCCAGTATCAGAAAATACTTGATCTTCGTACCTGTTCCAGTTTATTATACTCGTATGTCTCAACTCTCAAGCTCGAGAATATCTGTAAAGTGTAAACAAAGAATATTCGCTCACTACCTGTTTATTTACGATTCCGTCCATTTTCCATAGTAAAATTTCTCAAACATGAAAGTGTCTGATGGTTATCATGTTGCAGACAGCAGAAATCTACCTAAAGTAGATTATTTGATGTTATTGGAGTACATGCACGAAAGTGACTGTTACAACGTTGCGGAAACTCGAAGTGCTAAGACGTTGTTGGCTTCACGTGAGGCTTACGTGGATACCGCTGTGGGATACGTAGAAGTTCAGCGACAAGGGACGATGTGTAACGTTAAGTGCCGAGTTACACCCGAACACAAAATTAAGGGGAACTTGTACATTGTGGCGGCTACCATTGATGAAACATTAAATAAGATCATCAAAGTGGAATGCAACGACTGCGCTTCATCTGCAGGTGGATGCAAACATGCCATTTGTTTTGCAATGTGGCTCATCAAGCGTTCTGATGAACCATCAGTTACCTCAACTGTGTGCTACTGGACCAAACCAAAACTAGCAGGGGCCATAAGCGATAAAAAGCATGTTATGGGTAAGAACATGGGCGCAGCTAAAAAGACCACTAGAACAAGTAATATAAATGTTCCGTCATTATCAATGTTCCTAGAAGAATGTACACAGCAGAAAATGTCTAATGGCCTTATTTTAAAACAAAGTCAAGATCATAAGCCTAATTTACATGATCTAACCATCTTTAATATAATGTTACAATTTGTCATTGAAACTCACGCTAATTTAACTTGTTCTGGTTTTAAATTATTTGCAAAAAAAATTGTGACTGCAGAAGTAGTTGATGAAATTGCTAGAAAAACACAGGAACAAGCAAATTCAAAGTTATGGCATGCTATGCATCAAGGAAGAGTGACCGGTTCCAAAATACATGAAGCAGCTCACTGTAAGACAGCAAATGGCGCCTTAGTCCAAAGTATTTTAGCAGGTTACAAAGTACCTGAGACATCTGCTATTAAAAGAGGTAAACTGTTGGAACAAAAAGTGCTTGAAGAGCTGGAAATTGAATTTGGTAGCATAGAGAGGACGGGCTTAATTTTAATATCACCCATTATAGGTGTTTCCCCTGATGGAATAACAAATGACTTTGTTGTGGAGGTGAAATGTCCCATAAGCCAAAGAACTATGAAAAACTATGTAAAAGATGGAGGACAACTGCAAGACAAATTTAGAGCTCAAATTATGGTGCAAATGCTCGGTGCAAACAAATCAAAAGGCCTCTTTTGTATAGCTGACCCTACTTTTGAGCAGTCAAAGGTGTTACATAAATACTGGGTGCAATATGATGAAGACTATGTTAAGAAACTAATAACTTCTGCTGAACTTTTTTGGGAAAATTATTTATATCAAATAATTTTAGATAGTGCAAAATAAAAATACATTTATGGTTTTATTTGGTTTTTTATTCATTACTTATAATGGAACTTTGTAGGTTTATTAAACCACATGCAACCGTAACTATATCATCTGTGTGTTGGACAAGTTTGTTATTAATAACTGCATGAGGTTTCAGCATTTTGAATAACCTTATTCGTCTAATAACTCTTTCTACGTGGATACGCAGACTAGCAATTACTTTGCTTTTGATAGCTTCTGGTTTTGTTAATTTTATATCTTTTGTAACACTAGGAGGCCGCAGAAGCTTTATATTTTTTGTACTAAGAATGGATTCAATGTGCTTGAATCCTCGGTCTGCCAATATTGTACAACCAGATGGCAATACATCTAAAAAACCACTAACTTTCACTAAACTAACATCTGATATACGGCCTCCAAAGCCAGCAGATACAAAGTTAATAAAACCATCAGGTGTGGTAGCCAGTAAATACTTCAACGTATTGGCATTTTTATATTGTGACCATGTCAGAGACTTATGTATGGGATCTGCTGGTTTTTCTATTTCGATCTCGAAACAATCAATGATACAAAAAATATTTGTGTACTCCTTATTTGTTCTAAAAGAAGATGGTAAATTTCTTTTAACAGTTAATACCGAAGGGCAAAAAATTAATTGATTAAAAAATTTTGCCAGCACACACAAAGTCTTGTAAAATAATCTCCACAATGTACTGAGAGATACTCCAAACATATCAGATATTTGATTAAAAGGAACATTATTTTTAATTTTATATAATGTAATAATTATATCATTGGCCTTTACTCCTTCACATTTAGTTTCTAAAAAGTTAATGATCCAATAATAGGTTTTTGTCAATCCTATGTAATCTTGGGGCCTTCTTGCTATAATATCCAGCATGAAACTTTTATTTCCAGTCTTATCTTTCTGTACTTCAGATATTTCAGATGGTTCAGACATATCTGCAGAAGTAATAGTAGTGGTACTTCCTTGTGTTGAAGGTAAAGCTTCTTCATCAGTAATTTCATTTACAAATGCATCATCGACATTAGGCTTATCTTTTTTGTAAGCAGATATAGAACAATGTGTAGTTCTGTCTGCTGTCTTGGGCTTCACTTGTACGGCTTGGTTGCATTTATTGGGGATTTCATATTCTGTCCCCTTATCCACTTTCACAGGAAAAGATGAGAAAGATGATGTACTAGGCTCAGGTTCACATTCAGTAGTGTGTTGTAATAGACTAACTAGAGAGTTTGGTAATATTGACCTTAGTTTAGGTCTAGCTTTCATAGTGGTCCAATATAAATAATTTTCAACATCTTCTTTTAGCTGAAACAAATAATTTCTTTTTGAAATTGAAATTTACATATTCAATAAAGCAGTAGTAGTGAGTCATGCAATGGATTATACATCTGATATAGATATAAAAATCTATGCGTGCGCATTTGTGTGCTGCTGTAAATTTCCTTAGATAGTGATCACAACTTAGTCAACTTATAAAATACACTCAGTGGTGGTGGTTTTTTATTTGATGCATAATGATTTCAGACTACAATGCCCATGCTAACAAGGACAGTGTAGGTTAGGTTACTCCTATTGTTAGTACCTAATAGGAGATTACTAATAATAGGAGTAACCAAACCTTACAATACCTATAACCAGTTAGCTAACCTTTGGCATGTCTTGCAATGCCTATTTTGTTTACTAACTTAATAATAATTTGGGAATATGTATTATCCTACTAGTCTATAAAAGCATGACTGATATTATGAAGTTGTAGTAATACTTACATTAAGATGTGCTTCACATATATAAAGGGCCCGCTTGGGACATCCAACACCTAGCGATTTACACCACTCGTATTTAGCTGAGCTAGGTACTATAAAAATCATCAAGTTTTTATCTTTTTGTGAATTGTTTTTGCAAGTCGGAACAAAACAATATTTTGGTTCCTTCATTGGTACATACTTTTCACTGGGATTCATTATGTGTTATGATTAAACGTAAACTACAAAATAATTATAACGACGCGGAAACAATAAACAAAGAGACGAAACTGACGAAAGATGACAACTGACTACTTGTCAATTGTCATTCATGTCAAATTCTGACATCCTTTTAAATGTTTCATAAATAGGAGCCGGCAAAGAAATCAAAATATCGAGCCGTATGAATGACGTCACAGTCCCATTTTCGTTTTAATTTTTTTATCTCTAAAAATAAGCCCGAAAAAAATTTAAAAAAATCATTTTTGGAGTCAGAATAGTCAACTGAAGAAACGGTATTTTTACTTTCAGTACTTTAGAATTTTGAAATGTTGTCAATTGCAAAACCGGAAGCATCCGTTTGTAAAATAATGGTATTATTTAATTCAAAATTAGGGTATTGCAATATCGGGGGTGAAATGAGTGCCTCTTTTAAAATGGAAAATGATTCTTGGCATTCTTTTGTCCAATTAAAAGGTACATTTTTTCGGCAAAGTTTATTAAGTTGTAGTGATTTTTCAGCAAAGTTTGGTATAAACTTCCTGTAATAATTCACAAATGCTACAAATCTTTTAACTTGGTCGGCATTTTTTGGCAATGGATAATTTTGAACGGATTCTATTTTCTGGGGATCGGGTTTTATCCCTTCGCTTGTTACTACATGACCTAATAATTGAATTTCTTTCCTTAAAAAATCACATTTGTTGGGATTCAATTTCAAATTCACTTTTCTAAGTCTAGTTAGTACATCGATTAGGTTTTTATTGTGTATATCTAAATTTCGACCTACGCAAATTAAATTATCCAAATAAATAAACAATTTATCTTGTGCAAGGCCAGACATTGCAACTGTCATCAGTCGAGAAAATGCACTCGGGCTTATTTTTAGTCCCATAGGAAGCCGAGTCATTTGGTACTGACCCGAGGGTGTAGTGAAGGCTGTATACTTTCTACACTCTGGGCTTAAAGATGCTTGATAATATGCTTGTAATAAGTCTAGTTGAGTAAAATACATTACATACGAAAGAGAATCTAAGATGTCTGTGATATTAGGAAGTGGGAATTTATCGTGCATAATTTGATTATTTAATTTTCGAAAATCGATAACCAATCGCCATTTCTTGGTATCATCATCAGATTTTTTCGGCACCAGTAATATTGGACTGGACCACTCACTATTTGTAGGTTCTATTATATTTTCTGAAAGCATATTTTGAACATTCTTTTCTACTTCCTTCCTCTGAGAAAATGGTAATCGATATTGTTTAATGTAAATTGGGCTAGAATGTGGCTTTAATTGAATGGTTTGGTCATAAAGGTTAGTTGTGGTTAATTTATCATTTGGTAAATGGAAAACATCAGAAAATTTGGCACATATGTTTTCTATTGAAGTACGTTCCTCTAAATTAAGATGACTTAATTTGAGATGTGAAAACATTGTACGTACTCTGGTTGCGTTGTGACTATCGCTATTTTCGAAACTACAAATATTATAGTCCGATAAGCTATGTAACTCCGGTCTAAAATAGCTAAGAAAAACTTTTGTTTCACGCGTATTCAAAATTTGTATATTTATAACACCGTTTTTGGGTTTACAAATACTTCCCGCTATGTAAACACCTTGACATAATTCTCCTGGAATAACAACACACTCGTCTATTGCACTGCTTTTTATCGTAAATATTTTTTCGCATCTCGGAGGAATACTCAAGTAATTTCCTATGCCTAAAGAACCATTAGTCATTGACAGAGTTAAATTGACATCATAATTATTTAAAGTTAATGTATTTTTCTCAAAATTCAAAATTGCGTTGTATTTGTGTAAAAAATCTATCCCAATAATTCCATGTTGGGTGCATGGCAACGATTCTACAATGTGAAATTTGTGATTAAATTCCACGCCATTACTACGTAATGTTACATAAGTATAGCCAATGCTATTTATTTTACCGCCAATTCCAGTTATTTTAACGTCACCTGCATTTACTGGAATCTTCAAGCGTGAGATTGTCTCGTACTTCAAAACTGAAAGTGACGCGCCCGTATCAACTAACAAGGAATGTTCGACGCCTTTTACTGAGAATTCCACTGAGTTGTTGCATTCGCACGCTAATATAAAGTTATTCTCGAAAAAGAACTACATTATTTTCATTATTTGTCAACACTCCCGAATTTTGGTTACTTTGTTGGTCGGTTACGTCATTTTGTATAAGTTGTACAGTGCCGTTGCGCCTAATATGATAGTTCTGTCTACCACGGTAAGGTCCTACAGGTCTAGAACCACGATAATTTTGCGTTGGAAAACGACCACGACCTCGTGGTTCCGATACCGGAAATCGAACCTGAGGCTCTTGGTTGGGGGCGTGGCCTCCTCTACCACGAGCTCGGTGGGACCTGTAAATTCTCGACCTACCTGAGTATCCTCGGTGGCTTATGTACACAGAGGCTTCCGTATTCTGACGACTACAGAATGGCTCCTCATCTTTAGCGGCTCGAATGGTGTCCTTAAGAGTCTCATAGTTACGTGCAGATAAAATAGTACTTAGTTGGCGATTACGTAGACCGTCAGTGAAACTTTTAATTGCGGTTTTTTCATTAATAGGCCGCAAAACCTTGTAGGCAGTTTGGTCACCGTCAGCTTGCGAAATCGTCAGGTCAACAAACAAATTTTCAATTTTATTTCCAAAATCGTCTAAAGTAGTACCATTTTGTCGAATTTTAATTAATTCGGACTGTAAAGCTGTACTTGACTTTTTGGTAAGCAGATGACTTCGCATATCCTGAACAAGCGCACCACATGAACTATATGAGTCACATAATCGTAATTTTGCGTTCTGGTTTAATCGCGTTTTCAGCACGAATTTAATTAACATGCTATTACCCTGATCGTTCAACGAGGAACTATAAAGCTCAATAGCATCAATGAGGTTCTTTGTAACTTCCTCATTACCAGTCATTACCGGAAGCATAGAAACTGCAGTCTTGAAATCAAAATTGGTTGCCATTATGGTGGTTTCACTTTGAACACAAATAGATTTAGACTCAGATTTTTGTGTAATATAATCTTTACTGCAAAAAATTTCTATTTGCTCAAATAAGCTATTGATTAAGTCACAACATGAGTTTATCTCTTCTAAAACTGAAGATTTGATTTCTTTTTTATCAATTTGTATGGACAAAGTTGTCATATATTCCTCGAATTGAGGGCGTAATTGATTCGCTTCATGTAATTTGTTTGATAAAATAGTTTTACTTCTCTTAGGATAACTTAATTTAAACAGATAGTCTTTAATACCCTTAAGCTTGTTATATATTTCTTTTAGTTCACTACCCATTACTCACTAAATATAGAACTTAAATCATAACCTTGTCGTATAAACAAATTTAGTACTGGAATTTGTGCATGGAGCATACATAACGAAATCATCATACTATTGGCATACATATAAGACTACTAAGGCTGTGAATTGAGACAAAAGTCATTAAAAAAAAGAATAAGAAACATAACTTACGTACTAAAATATAAAATGGAACCTGAAAAAGAGTTCATTTAAAAGATATTACTTACAGTTTATATTTTTAAACTTTCCGCACTATACATTTCCGCACTTAATATTTCCGCACTTATATTGTTAAATTTTTTAGACCTTTCCTTTAAGGCTCGCGCACACTTCAAACAGGCATGACTTTCTGGCCGCGAATTTCGATTACGTCGGATCGAATTCCTCAAGCCCTGTGATAGGAATTCGTTCCTAATCCAGTGGTGATGACACCTTCGGTACAGCGTATACAGAGCGTATAGTCCCGCCAGGCCCAAGATCGTGCAGATTACCACCAGGACTATGCTGATGTTGGAGAGGTGATAATCCTGGGTAGCCCGGGCTGCATTGCTACCACCAGAAGTATTCTGGGTTATAAAAACGTCGTCCTTTTCAATATTTGAGCGACACATGTTATCGCTTTCCGCTTCTTACAATTCTCACACTCGTAATAATATAAACGCATGCCGGTACACCAGCTCAAATGGCAGGGTCGCCATGTGAGGTCGGGACGTCGGTGCAATCAAAGGAAACACTCGTATGGAAGTTGACTCTTTAATGCCTCATGTTAAACAATGGTGTTTACTTAAATAGTACACAACTTACATAATATAATCAATACAGATATACCTACACAGTACATCATCACAGTGTCATCAGCAAATAATACAATTTCACAAAGATTTGTCGCGAAGTAAGGAAGATCATTAGCATATATCAGGAATAGAAGGGGTCCTAATATCGAGCCCTGAGGTACTCCCATAACTAATGGGGCACCAGAAGAGTCAGTGCCATTAACGTCCGGCAACGGGCACCGTTTACTCCCCCGCAGTACTTTGCGCGGTCACTATAGGTTTACGTACAGATTTGCTCATGTTTAATAAAGTTCGACAATTAAGTAACAAGCAAAGACGACTCCCGCTGGTAAAGAGCCATAGTACAAGCCGCACGTAACTAAACACTAAATCTCGAAACTCAAAACCGAGCCTTAAATGACAGGGTGAAAGGTGTGTGCAATGGTAAATAAAAGATAGATATTCATTGTTCGATTATAGATTTAATAATAATCCCAGAGTACATTGGTATACACCTTATATACTATATAATAACTACGTCACTAATTGATTGAAATTATTTCACGTTGACATTCATATCACCTATTATATTATTATTATTGATGACATTCTGGTAGTATTAATATTTTTGCTCTTATTGTTGAAGTAGGTACATTATTTTAATTTTGAAACTATTTTACGCCGACATTCGAATATCCTATGACATTAAATTGGATGAGTTAACAATATATAAAAAGGTTATTAATAATTTATGAATAATAGTATAAATAATTCGAAACAGAATAAATGAAACATGTACCCATACATACATGTAACCATATTCTAAGCAAGTAAATAAACCATTTTTAAAATAAGTGTGTACACCATCTTAAATGGTAGAACATAGTGCACTGATATTTAATGCTAAGATCTTTTGTAATACTTTTGTTTCACAAATAATGTTCTTTTAAACTAAACATCACTGTCCTTTCACACTAAACATCATTGCCTCTATCACTGAACACCACATCTGCTTATCAGACCATCACTGCCTCGGCCCCTTTTCACACTAAATGTGTTCAATTTTGACATTCCTTAATATTCTTCGGTTTGTTAGCATCATCTCTCGGTTCAAACACCACATCAGCAGTGCCTAAAGATTGTCCAGATGGATCGTGATGTACTGTAGCACTTTCACATTATCTAAATCAGAAATCAGTTCCTCCACATCTGAATCTAAGATTTGACACTTGGTGGGCCCATCATCACCATTTCTTTGAGCAATCTTTTTAACTAAATTATTCAAGATGGCACATCTCCATTGAAAACATAGTGACGCATAACTTTTTGCGTAATTTGCAGGCTTGGTAACACTTCCACGTAACACACCTTCTGTACGGCCCTTTGGAAATCTGTCTCCACCAATTCCGTCATGATTTCCTTCAGATCTTCTATTGCTTTTATGTTCGCGCCGAGCACCGCCTTTGGTTAATGTTGTTTTAGTTGATTTAACTTTCTCGTCAAAAGTCATTTTGATTCGAACTAAACGCTCTATAATGAACTAAACGGTGGAAAAATAGAACTGATAGTAACTAGCAACTCTACTGCTCGACGTCTCAGTACTACACTGTATGAAGGATTGTGTTGGCGACACCCTTATAAATTACTAAAAAGGGAGGGGTAATCTAATTTTCAGGTAGGTCAGTTTTTAAATAGTGCCATCTCTCTCTCTCTCTCTGTCTCCCTCTCTCTCAGGGACGTCATACAAGCTATCAGTACATCGCGTGGTCATTTTGGTCACGTATAGCACACATTAGTTTTCACTTTAGCTACGAGAACACATAATAAGTATTACTTAGAAGATAACACAATGAACATCAATAGATATTAATTACGTTTATATTTATTATTAATGAAAGTAATGTTGAGCATTTTTAAAATTAGAGGAGCTATTATTGCAATTCTGCAAATTTAATGTTGTAGTTTTATTTGACATCGTTATAGTTGTATTGGCTAGAGATTTTTCAAACTTAATTCCGCAAAAGTAACTTGCTGATTCAACTCTTTTGGTCTCAAAATACTGTCTTCGTTGATAGTATCGCTCATCTTTTAATATTATTAATCGTATTTAACATGTTTAACAATGATATTTTATTCCCACGGGCTTTCAGAAACAGCGCCTGTGACGCGTTATTTTTGAAATGTTGAAAATAGAAATAATTTTAAATGTTACTCTCATGATTAGTTAATGATTTACAACTATAACCAAAAAAATAACTCAGTCTCAGTTAAGTCTCCGTCTTTATTCTAATGAGTCCAGTATAATTAAAATACATGCATTTAATGGGCATTAACTAAGTGTTGATTAATTAAATCATTGCATTGTAAGGTTAAGCAATAAGAGACAGGTCTGTCTTAGGATTTCTAAACTTCTAAACTTGCTATGAGTTAACCTAATCGATTCCACTTACCACTTAGTATGTAGCCGATTAAAACTATCTATATTGAACTGTATACGTGCTACCTACTTGTCCTACTGTAAATCTGTTGGTGTTCAATGAATAATTATCTATCTATCTATCTTTATTAATACTATTGTTCAGTACTATTTAGATTAAGTTTCACTCAACGCTCGATAGATGGCGTTGACATCTAATTAGATCACGCTATGGTTTCGTTCACACTCATGGTATTTAATGATCAACGACCAATGTATTATCGAACAATATTATTACACCAATTCAGGTGAAGTTTGTCGTTTTATTGCATCCGACCTTCATCACAACCGGACAAGTAGTGTTTGTTCCACCGCAAATATCGGCATAAGGCTGATAATTATACATGGTCCTATCGAGTCGGATCGGATACTCCAGACACCTTTCGTACACCTCGTACTAGCAGTGGATCGCTGTGCAACGGTACGAGTAAACGCGCAAGGAAGTGCCGCGTTTTTGGAAGCTGTCTGAAGAACAGTTCCGGTCCCGGCAGCAGTTTAAGAAACAACCACAGAGGGCGCCACCTACACATCAGTTCGAATAGTGAGTGAAGTGCAACTGTGAGTACATTTTATTTGTTTATGTTACGAGGCAAAAGACCTTTCAACCAAAGCAGTTAGAAGTTGACATCTGTTAAGATTGTCACTTTGTGAAGTTTACGAAGTTCGTTTAAATCAAGCAACTTTATTTGAAATTTAAATGTTTGTCAAGATTATTCAAGTGGAAGAATCAATGCAGTTTAGACTTAGAAAAGTAAAGAGTAGTTTGTAGTTAACTTTAGTATATTAGTATTAGTGCATGGTAGTTTAGACTTAGAATAATTTATAGAAAACGGGGGAACGGGGAGACTATGCCCGTTTGCCGCCGACAGTAAAACTAAATTGAAAGACTTGTAAAATTTTGTAGTAATTTTTGAGACTTTGAAAAATCGCTTTTGAATTGTGTAGTAGTGTGCTTTTTTATGTTTGTTTTTGCCATATTTTGTAGTTACAAAATTTTATGAAATCTATGTCGTAGTTTGATAGACAGTTGTAAAATTTTCGTTGAATCGCTTGGCACTTAAAATAGTCGCTTATCGCTGGACTTAATTTTTATTTAAGGACTCTTTAATAGTTTTCATTTGCAACAATCTATAGCATTGGTAAATTAAAATAGTAGAAGTTATTTGAGCTTTTTTGCTGACCGTAGTAGTCTAATTAATCTAAATTCACAGAGTTATTTTGTTTACTTACGTAACATGGCGGAGTTAACCAAGGTTGTAACTCATTTACGCACTACCATAGAAAAAGGATACACAAATTTTAGAAAGAGTCCGAAGGATAGAATAACTTTAGAATATGTACAAACTAGACAAGAACTCCTTGAAAGTAATTGGACTAAATTTCAGACTAATTACCATAAACTTATTGAGCAAGCTGATAAGGTGGAACCAACTGTGTTGGACTGTTATGATTCCACCGAAGAGGTTTATCTTAATTTCAAAACACTTTTAATGTCGACCTTCAATAAATTGTCACCGTCTAAACAGGCAAAATCAAGTAATGGCCAGTCATCGAAATTTGTAAAGCTAGATAAAATAAGTATCCCGACATTTTCTGGCGAATACAGTGAGTGGACAACATTCAGTGACTTATTCAAATCTTTAGTTCACAAAAATGAATCTCTCGATAATTGCCAAAAATTGCACTATTTAAAAAGTCATCTGACCGGAGAAGCTGCACGAATAATAAGGCACACCCCGGTAAGCGATGCCAATTATGCTCAATGTTGGGCAGCATTAGAGAATCGGTACAATAATAAAAAGCACCTAGCTCATTGCATTTTAAAACGGCTATTTAGCCAAAAACGTTTACATGTCGAGTCAGGGTCTGGTCTCAAGGAGTTTTTGATACCACCAATGACTGCTTGCATGCGCTCGAGAATTTAAACATTGATGTGTCTACATGGGATGTCATCATTATTGAGATAGTAGCATTCAAACTAGATTTTGAGACTCGCAAACAATGGGAGCTATGTAGTAACCCTTCTGGCGTAAATGAATTGCCTACTCTTAAACAGTTTCAGTCATTCATTGAAACTCGTTTTCGCGCGTTAGAAGCAATAGAGCCTCCTAAGTCATCGGCTCGCCAGAACAAATCACAAGCTCATAATCCAAAGGCAATGTTGGTCGCAAATTCATCGTCGTTGAACTGTGACTTTTGTCATGAATCGCATAAGCTCTGTTACTGTAAACAGTTTGCTAAACAACCCATTAAAAGGAGACGCGACTTTGCATCTAAAAATATGGTTTGTTTCAATTGCTTGGGCAACAATCACTCTGCTTCCGAATGCAAAAAATCAACATCGTGCAAAATCTGTCACAAACGTCACCACTCATTGTTGCACTATAGTGAAGATAACAATGTTAAGGGTGACGGCAATTCTGCACAAACCTCCGCTGATCAATCAAGCTGCTCAACTAGTCAAACATCCGTCGTTTCATGTCTCTCTACAGGCATAGTCCCTAAACCGCGAAAGGTGTTGTTGGCAACAGCTCTGGTAACAGCTGAGTCCAACTTTGGGCAACATTTAACCATCCGAGCGTTACTCGATCAAGGCTCTCAGGCGTGCTTCATCACAGAAGCTGCAGCACAATTACTTAGGCTGAAACGAATTCCGATCCAAGGTATCATCACTGGTTTAGGTAACGATAGGTCAACCATTGCACGGCATATGGTTCATTTGTCAATCCAGTCACGAACGGATCCAAATTTCAAGCTTAGATTAAATGCATATGTTTTAACAAATATAACATCTTACTTACCCGATTGCAATATAAATATTAGTAATTTTGATTGGCTGAACACTAAAGGCTTATATCTAGCTGACCCAAACTTTAATACACCCAACAAGATAGACATTTTGTTGGGCGCTGACGTTTACAGTCGTATTATACAGGAAGGTATGATGAAGAGCCCGTCAGGTACTCTCATCGCTCAATGCACCACTTTAGGGTGGATCCTGTCAGGTGCGGTTAGTTCTGTAAGCAATCACAAATTAAAATCAAGAAACATTAATGTCATGCATGCACAAATTAAGGAAGATGATATGCTTAAAATGTTTTGGGAAATAGAAGAACAAACAAATAATAAGAAAATACTTACCGCCGAAGAAGAGAAATGTGAAGAGCATTACAAGCGGACTACTAAACGAGATGAAGACGGTAGATATGTAGTCAAGTTACCGTTTCGTGAAGATGATCCTACTTGTAAATACGGCAATTCGCGAGACATAGCTGAAACCCGATTAAAATCATTGGAAAAAAGATTAACAAAGAACACACAATTAAAAGAAGAATATAGTAAGGTAATAAATGAATACTTACAACTAGGACATATGAAACCTGTAAACAAAAATGATGCAAAAAGAGAAGAAGCAGTCTATCTCCCACATCACGCTGTGATTCGAGAAGACAAGGCTACTACCAAAGTAAGGGTGGTCTTTAACGCTTCAGAAAGGAACAATAAAGGTATCTCGCTGAATGACACTCTAATGGTCGGACCGACACTTCAATCCGATCTTCGGCATACGATCCTCAAATGGCGTCGTCATCCTATCGGCCTCGTGGCAGACGTCATTAAAATGTATCGACAGGTGAAAGTAGCAGATGAGGATAGCATATATCAGCGCATACTCTGGCGAGACAGTCCAGAAATGCCAATACAAGACTACGAACTGCTAACTGTCACGTTTGGTACCGCATCGGCACCATATCAAGCTGTTAGGACCTTACATCAAATTGCATATGATGAAGGACAAAACTTTCCTTTGGCATCAGATAGGGTGTTAAATTCATTTTATGTCGATGATATGATGACAGGTTGTGACAGCGTTGAGGAAGGCACTGAAATTTATATACAAATGACGAAATTACTAGGAAAGGGTGGTTTTGCATTACAAAAATGGAATAGTAATAATCAAGATATGTTAGATGCAATACATAAATTCGAAATAAATAATGTACAATCAAATAATAGAAGCAAAGAAGTAAAGCGACAGAACACAGACATAAAAATAGTAGAGGACAATAGAAAAGAATTCAAGGATGAAAAGAAAATAGAAATAAAAACTGATAATACTCTAAAAATCTTAGGACTTACCTGGAACCGTCACGAAGATGCATTTCAGTATGGTGTGAGTCTTACTCTGACATCTGCAGTTCCTATTACCAAACGAGCTGTTATTTCTGAAATCGCAAGATTGTTTGACCCATTAGGATGGTTAGCTCCATGCGTAATCGTGGCAAAGGTCTTCATTCAAAAATTGTGGTTAGCCGGTATACAGTGGGACGAAGAAGTCCCTTCCAAATTATGGGAGGAATGGTATACTTACCGAAAGGAACTGCCAATAATCACGCAGGTACGGATTCCGCGTTGGGTGGGAATCAAATCGAGAGACCGTGTTGAGTTGCATGGCTTTAGTGACGCCTCCAAGGATGCCTATTCGGCTGTTATTTATCTGCGGAGAATAGACGTCAAAGGCCACGTTCATGTATCTCTATTGGTTGCTAAAACAAAAGTTGCCCCCATCAAACAAGTCAGCATCCCGCGTTTGGAGTTGTGTGGAGCAGTGCTGTTGGCTAAATTATTGATAGAAACTGCAGAGGTGTTAAACGTAGCAAAAGACAACTTGAATGCTTGGACTGACTCCACAGTTGTCTTAGCTTGGCTAAACAGTCACCCAAACAGGTGGAAGACGTTTGTCGCCAATAGGACCTCGGAAATATTAACCACCATGACTTCAGCTCAATGGTTTCACGTTTCTACTAAGGATAATCCAGCAGACTGCGCATCACGAGGATTACTACCAAGCTCGTTCGTAAAAAACGAATTGTGGTTTGCAGGACCGCCATTTCTAAAAAACAAACAAATTAACTATAAAAGGCCAAAGGACTTACCACTTCATTTAGAAGAATCTATTAAAACACACATAGGTGTAGTTCCCAATAGCTCAATCTTGGAAAAATATTCCACTTTACAAAGGCTGCTAAGAGTCGTAGCTTACTGTCGTAGGTTTTTAAATAAAGGTAAAAATGCTCAACCTTATTTACTCAAAAGAGAGTTAGATCAGGCTTTAGAAGTATGTGTTAAGAAAACACAAAGGGAAGCATTTCCAGTAGAGTATGCCCAACTACAAGATAAGGGTGATCTTCAGTCTAAGACAAGCAAGTTAAAATCATTGTGCCCATATCTCGATACACAAGGGCTAATGAGAGTTAGGGGCAGACTTGAAAGTTCCCAGTTGGATGAGCAAACTAAACATCCAATTGTTCTTCCGACCGCTGCAGCCTTGACTAAGCTGATTGTTGCTGAAGCTCACGACAAAACTTTGCATGGAGGCCCACAGCTAATGCTAAATTATTTACGCACAGCCTACTGGATAATTGGTGCCAGGAATGTCGTTAAGCATCATATCCAGAGGTGTGTGACATGCGTCGGACAGAGAGCTGAAATTAAAAATCAGTTTATGGGATCTTTGCCCGCCGTAAGATGCACACCCACAAGACCGTTTCTGCACAGTGGTGTCGATTACGCTGGTCCTGTAAATATCAGAACAACCAAGAGACGCGGACATCATGCTTACAAGGGATATATCTGTCTCTTCGTGTGTATGTGTACTCGCGCCATTCACCTAGAAGTGGTCAGTGACATGAGCTCGCAAGCATTCCTGGCCGCCTTCCGACGATTCGTATCTCGGCGGGGTCACTGTGCCCAATTGTGGAGTGACAATGGGACTACGTTTGTAGGAGCATCAAAAGAGTTGCAACAACTGACCTACTGTCAGTCCACTATAGGTGAACAATTGGAAGCCCACGGTACAGAGTGGCACTTTATTCCCCCACATGGACCTAATTTTGGTGGTCTATGGGAAGCGGGTGTAAAATCCACCAAATTTCACCTCAAACGTGTCGTTGGTGAATCAACGTTGACTTATGAGGAACAAAGTACTTTTTTAAACCAAGTCGAAGCATGTTTGAATTCGCGACCAATAAGTATATTGAATAGTACAGAGCCTGGCGAACCGACACCGTTAACTCCGGGACACTTTTTAATTGGAGAACCAATCGTAAGTGTACCTGATTACACATACGAAGGGTCTAACGTGAACTGTTTAACTCGGTGGCAATTCATTCAACGAATGCTCCAGTCATTTTGGAAAAGATGGTCTACCGAATACTTATCAAACCTAATGAATCGGTATAAGTGGACTAATCGAGTTCCCGAACCTAAAGTTGGAGACATTGTTCTCATAAAGGAAGACGACTTGCCGCCAAGTCGTTGGTTATTAGGTCGAGTAGAGTTGAAACATCCCGGTAAGGATGACATCACCCGTGTGGTCACAATTCGTACCAAAACATCACTGTTGAAAAGGCCCACGTCCAAACTCTGTATTCTGCCAGTTGCTGATTAATTAATTTATAATTCTTACAAGCTTGTTAAATTGCCTATTTAAAATCAAATTATATACTTGTTGGTTCATATTTTATATATTTACACTGTTAAGTTTGATGAATCATGTCTGGTATTTATGTTTTAAGAGTTTGTTATTGATTTGTCACACAGTTACGAGCTCTTAATAATTGTAACATTATCTTTACTGTATATGCAGTGGTATATGAAATTTGATTTGTATTCTGTTGTAATCTAGTTTTATGAAGGACATTTCTGCACTAAATGTCCTTGGTGGGCGGTATGTTCAGTACTATTTAGATTAAGTTTCACTCAACGCTCGATAGATGGCGTTGACATCTAATTAGATCACGCTATGGTTTCGTTCACACTCATGGTATTTAATGATCAACGACCAATGTATTATCGAACAATATTATTACACCAATTCAGGTGAAGTTTGTCGTTTTATTGCATCCGACCTTCATCACAACCGGACAAGTAGTGTTTGTTCCACCGCAAATATCGGCATAAGGCTGATAATTATACAACTATTCTTAATGGTAATAATCTATCGCCAAGTTAATGTGAAAAGTAAAACGACTCATAAAAACCTTTTAAAAACTAGTTTTCTTTAAATAATATGTTGTAACAAAACGACCTTTGTCTACTAAGCTTATTCTTTAATTTTTTTGAGTTTGATCTTCTATATATATAAATATCTATAAACAAAAGGCAAAAAGGTTTCCGCAGTTGCTGGCCGTCTGTGTGAATGGAAACAAAAGATAAGAAAGCTCTTTGTGTCTTTGGCGACTGAATGTAGTCACATTATCTGTATGCGATTTTTAAGAATTTGTTATAATGGATTATTAAAATCAAGCGTCACACCCTAACTCGTCGTTTCATCCATAGTCACTGAATTTTGTACTCAAGGTCTTCAACCAATTAATTAAATCAACCGTAATTTATTTTATTTTTAATTGAACTTCTTGACTCATGTATTTAATTTTGCCAGGTATTTTACTGTAGTTTAAACTTTGTCAGACGCTAATTTTGAATTGAAGAATTGCTGGATGCCACATTTCAAATATTAGAAAAATTATGTGTCATATTTACAGAGCGTATGATTCTTGGAACGTCAATTACCAAGAGTACAACTAATTGATATTTTACCTGTACAAGTGTGAAGGGCACTGATAGCCCTTATGACGTCCGGGTGAGTGATAGGAATGGCATTATTCAAAAACTAACCCACCTGAAGTTATCGATGTGATTATCCGTCTCTTTAGTAATTTGCAGGTTAAGAGAATCAATAAGATCATCAGTCGTTCATATAATATAGTTCCTAACGAAATCTATGTAAGTAAGTAAATCATTTATTGCTCGAAACACGGTATGTGACAATTGTGTTTAAAAATTTAAAGGTCCGACGTGATTCGCATATTATCTGCATGCAAATTTGTTTCTTCCCAACTAGTTTTGTTGGTGTATACTGGATGAGAATGAAAATATTTCGATATATAGTGGTGAATTTAGCTCAAATAAAGATGGCTCTAAACGAAAACATAAAACGAACCAACGCAACATCAAGAAAAGGCGGTGCTCGACGCAAGCGCAAAACCAAAAGAAGATCAGAAAAATCCAAAAGTTAATGACGAAATGAGTAGAGGAGGAGTATTACGTGGAAAAAATAGAGCAGATGTCACAAGGAGCACAAAATACACAATAGATGTCCCAACACTACGTTTTGAATGGAGGCTTGTAATTATCAATGACCTTGATGAATAATATGCTCAGAGAAATTAAGAGGATGGGCCTACGACGCTTTTACTGTGTATGTAATTTAGATCCTGGAGACTCAGATTCAGATATACAGGAATTTGAAAAAAGAGGAGAGGCTATTAAGGCGAGGAAACGATATAATGGACTGCCACTTGATGGTAGAAAATTGATCGTACGATTGCTAACATATGCATTCAACAATTTTGTTTGTTGGGCCAGCAGATGTGAAGTTTGTAACGGCAAGCGCCCTGTGCTCAATGAAGAACAATTAGACGCCAAAATGGATGTCGATGAAGAAGACTTGAAGAGTATAAGATTAAAATAATGTTATTTAGAGATCTCTGTATATCATTATAAGGAATTCAATAATTTGTAGGAGTATAAGTGCAGAAATTAATAAAAATCTATTCAACCCTTCCACTCGGACCGCCGTAAGGTGCTAACGTGTTTCAAGAGCTTAGTAATTTTGCATCACATAATTTAATTAGTAATTTTAGTGAAATAAATACAAACTTAAAAATAGGAGTGCATAAACCTAGAATAGGTTAAATAAATTTAACTTGTGACGTTCCGTATGTTCCTCGCTGCGTGTGCGCCTGGTACTTCATCCTACAACTAGCAACAGAAGCTCCGCCCCTACACGCAAGTAAGAAACATTGTGTCTAATACTGACTGCGCTTGCACTTAGCCGCGCCACTTAACCCTTCTACGACTGGCGATTCGGCGCAGCAGGGGTCCCGCCCCCGGGTGACGCATGCGACGCTAACGGCAAATCAACATATGAACACCGCATAGATAATTACGAAGCCACTTCCTTCCCGTCTAGGTGAACCAATTATAATTGCAAGATCCTTACTATTGTTCACTCTTGTTAACCTGTATTATGGCTTCGTCGTTGAATAAATCCTCTTCAGAATCAAATATAGGCCTAGATGAAAATACCCGTGATGTGACACACCCTAATTACGGAATCCAAAGACTAAAGAGAAGCCGAGAAGAACTAGCCGTTGGTGAGCAATTGGACGAATTTAGAAGTGAAATAAAAGAAATGATTACTCTCCTCCTACAAAAACAGGGGAACGAAATTCAACAAGTTTCGAGTATGCTTAAAGAAATACAACAAACGAACCTAAACATAGAAAATTCTATCGCATTTCTAATGTCCCAAAATACAGATCTCGAGACAAAAATATCTCGGTTGGAGGGCCAGACCAGGGAAGATAAGAAGTATATCACTTTATTGGAGGGCAAAATAGAAGAAATGGAAGTAGGAAGCCGTAAGGCTAATTTTGTAATAAAAAATGTGCCAAAAATCGCGGGCAAGTCTAAACAGGAACTAATTAGTATGGTTACGTACCTCTCTCAGAACATTGACTGCCCCATGACTAAACACGACATTAAGGATATCTATAGAGTACGTGGGAAGAATGGTGAAAACCGGAATACCCCAATTGTCGTAGAAACGGGATCCACCATTCTAAAGAACGATATACTTAAAATGACAAAAAGCTTTAACATTAAGCATAAGTCTAAGTTGTGCTTTAAACATCTTGGTTCCAAGACACAGGAAGATACACCGATTTTCCTTTCTGAACATTTGACCGCTAAAACATCCAGATTATATTTCCTTGCCCGAGATTTAATGAAAACAGGAATATACAAATACTGCTGGATGGCATACGGCAGGGTGTACCTTAGGAAGGATGATCAAGCATCAACAATTACCATAAGAAACGAAGAACAAATTCAACAACTTTTAGTGAAACCATGACTATATATCGGGTCTTCTCTCCAACAGTATCTATCTTTAATATCTATTACATCACTTCTGTTGTCATACTATGTAAAAAACCACAAGCAATGTATATCGAACATTTTATGTTCTTGCGCGTCGTGTAATTTTAGCGGTAATATAATAGTAATAAGGTACATGGTTGCGCCGATGGTAGAATTTGTATTTTTTTTCGCTCAATAGTAGTAATTCAAATCATTGACACTGAACACACGCTCCCTATACCCATCTCCCTCCCGCACTACCTCTAAAGTGAGATAACAATAGTTTTCGCCCCGCCAATGGTTGAAATAGCCGCATCTTGTCTTCCGTTTGAACTAGAATCAGCAATGGCGGCAGCGCGCGCGACTCTCGGAAATTAGTAGTGTTTGTTGGATTTTAACCGCTTTCATGGACCTTTGGCGATCGGATTGTGCCTCTCGTGTGTCCCTCGAGTGATTTGGTGATGTGGGCGGCGGCTCCTGAGCCAGGAAGAGAGGGCACCGGCTCCGACAGCGCGTGGCGTCATGAAGGTTGGTGCATCCTCTCCTAATTTCTTGGGTTGCATTCAGTGCCTAAGCCGCCTCCGCGGCAGCCCGATCACCTATCTTGTTTGTTGTGTAAAGTGTCATATGAAACATTTAGCTCACCCCCGCAAAATACAGTCCACTAGCTCAGGTGGCATGAGAATCGCGCCACCATTCTTTTTGGTCCTTCGAGCCGGATCCTTAGTCGTAGCTCGCATTTGGTTATTTATTCTATTGGGAATAAACGCACCGCACCTAAATACCTAGTTATTTTAGTAGAAAACCTCGCATCTGGGCATTTAGGTTTAGACCTTAGGTATCCTAGACACCCTAGTGTATAGGCACAGTGTAATACCTAACGCATTTGGCTATTTCAATTTCTAAGTTGTCCGTTCGCCGCTAGCTCGCATTTTGTTATTTATTCCATTGGGAATAAACGCACCGCACCTAAATACCTAGTTATTTTAGTAGAAAACCCCGCATCTAGGCATTTAGGTTTAGATCTTAGGTATCCTAGACACCCTAGTGCATAGGCACAGTGTAATACCTAACGCATTTAGCTTTGTTTTTATTTGTTTCAATTTCTAAGTTGTCCGTTCGCCGCTAGCTCGCATCGTATTTACCTAATACCTACGTGGGTAGGTACGCGGTTATACCTCGCTCGCATTTCAGTCAAATTTATACGAAAGTATTTTAATTTGAATAGATATTACGCAATACTTAATCCCTGAAATAATAGTTGAACCTAGACAGCGATCTAGCTCGCGTAGGTACGACCTGGTTGTTGTTATGCGTGTTTTGTTCAAGCTTGCACTCGCAGTTATAAGTACCTACCTACCTACGGAATATCGTTCGCGCCGCGTCGCTGTTCTGTACCGCTAGGATTAAGTCATTTCATTTGTTGTTTACCGCACTTTAGTTTGATATTTAGTTGTAAAAATGTCCCCAAAGGTTGGTAGGACCGGTAGTGGGGTTCAATTGAAACTTTTATACGCTAAAAGAGAAATGATTTACTCTCGCGTACAATCGATTTGTGATAATGCACTTAAAACCTCTGATTTGGCTATTGAAGATTCGTTCTTATGTTCTATAGAAAACTTAGATAGTTTACGCGCGGATTTCGAATCCTTAGTACATGACATCAACGTTTTAGAGTTAGATTTAAATCCCGATTACTCAGTGAGTTATCAGGCCTTGTCGTCGTTTGACGATTTGTATTGTCGTATCAAACGCGCCGCTAGGAGTTTGGAGAAACCGTCTGACCGACCCAATCCTACTCGCGACCGACTTAAGTTGCCACCAATTCAAATACCCGAATTTGATGGTAACATCCGCAATTGGTGTTTATTTATAGATAGTTTTGAGAATACAATAGATAAGAACGTTTCGTTAACAGATCACGAAAAATTGCATTATCTCGTTGAAAAATTAACTGGTAAAGCTATAACCGTTTGCGCTGGAATTACGTTTAGTGCCGAAAATTATAATTTAATTTTAAATACTTTGAAAGCTAAGTATGAGGATAAAAGATCGGTAGCTAATGCATATTTGGATCAGATGTTTGATTTGAAATCCATTACGGCATGTAACGATCAAAACTTAGAGAATGGTGGCGCGATTCTCATGCCATCTGAGCTAGTGGACTGTATTTCGCGAGGGGTGAAGCTAACTGTTTCATATGACACTTTACACAACAAACAAGATAGGTGATCGGGATGCCGCGGAGGTGGTTTAGGCATTGAATGCAACCCGAGAAATTAAGAGAGGATGCACTAACCTTTACTACGCCACGTGCTGGCTGGGCCGGTGCACCGGTCTTCTCTTCCTGGCTCAGGAGCTGCTGCCCACATCACTAAATCACTTGAGGGACACACGAGAGGCACAATCCGATCGGTAAAGGTCTATGAAAGCGGTTAAAATCCAACAAACATTATTAATTTCTGAGAGTCGCGCGCGCCGCTGCCATTGTTGCTTGCTCGATGCGGAAGGTGAAGATGCGTCTATTTTGACAATTGAGTGGGGCGAAAACTATTGCTATCTCACTTTAAAGGTAGTGCGGGAGGGAGATGGGTACAGGAAGCGTGTGTTCAGTGTCAATGATTTGAAATACTACCATTGAGCGAAAAAAAATACAAATTCTACTATCGGCGCAACCATTCCCCCCGGCTTGAAGGGTTACCTTCAAAACGAAAAATGCGGAACAAATCTAAAGTCTAATCTAAATCTAGGTTTGGGAAATAACAACTAAAATATAAACCTAGGTTTGAACTCGTGCCTACTGCTGGTTAGGCAGAGGGCAGAGGCGAACAACCGGGCGCAGATACGATCCGGTTGCGGTTTTAACCCGTACAACACGAGTTATCCCGCGGGAATCGGGAAAAACTTCCTCTACTACTCCTAGAGGCCAATGCAAAGGAGGCGCATTCCCAGTCATAAGGACTACCACCGTACCTACAGTAATTGGGTTAGATGGAGTATTCCATTTTTGACGCGACTGCAGCGTGTGCAAACAATCGGTTCTCCAACGATTCCAAAACGATTGGACTAATCTATCTAAAAGAGCGTGACGAGTTAGAAGGTGCATTCTATCGTCATCAACATCTATTGCGGGCAAATATTTTAGCGTACTTAAATCACCGGTCAACTCTATATGAACCGCGCGAGTTGTCATACAAATGAACAAACAAACATAAGCTTTCGTGGAGCGAATGCCACGACCACGAGCAATAGTGACTTTGAAAGGCCCAGCAAAGTCTGTGCCGGTGTGTACGAAAGGTTTTGCGGATTGAACAACACGACAAGAGCGATGATCGGCCATTTCAGGCGCGATAAAACGCGGGCGGAGTTTAAAACAAGGTACACATCTGTGTACTCTAGCGCGAATCAAATTACGAGCGGAAATTATCCAGTATTTCTGTCTCAAAATAGACATTAACAAATCGGGACCAGCGTGACAATTCACCTTATGATGATAATCTACTAACAAATCTAATACGTGGTCCTTACGCGGGAGAACTACTGGATGCCTTTGTTCAAATCCTAAACTTGAATTTCTCAAACGACCACCTACTCGAATGAGTCCATCTTCCAAAAATGGTTTCAAGTGTCGGAAAGAACGTCTACAAGGTTTGTTAAATTCTAAATTTTTTTTTTTTTTAAATTCAGAAGCAAAATAACACTTCTGCAACTCGCGAAGTATGACCAATTCAGTTTTATCTAAATCAGCGGCGGTTATATGACCGCGCGTAGATAAAATTCTCAAAATCGGCCTACATAAACAACACAACGCAACAGTCTCGACCAAGACGAGACGCGATTAGCCAACAACAAAATAAGGGACTCTTCACGCGGGACCGATACAACAAGCGAGTGCTTCTTCTCCTCGGGTGGTTCGGAAACCGTAGTGGGATTGAATTGACTAACTGGCCACTTATCTAACGCGGCATGAATCCAGGACGGTCCACTAAACCATAACGGGTGATCTAAAATTTGCGAAGGAAGCAATCCACGAGAGAGACAATCGGCTGTGTTGTCGGTGCCAGCAACGTGAAAGATATTTTGTGGCGCTAATTCAGATTGAATTTTTGCCACTCTATTAGCGACGAATGTGTCCCAACGATGGGGCGAAGAGTGGGCCCAACACAAAGCGACTGTTGAGTCCGAAAAAGCTAAAATTCTACTAATATTAATGCGACACGGAAGTGCTAGTCTTAGCACTGCCATCCAAAACTACGCGGAGTTTAGTAGTAAGCTTATCTTCCCTAATAACTCCGTGGTGCGGGATAATGTACGAAGGCTGGGTCTCGTCAGTGTCCGCAGGCGCAGGTGAGATGTAACCTTTATCTGAATATTCGTTAACAACCTCATCATAGGCTTGCTTTAACTTTGGAGACGCCTGCATCTTTCGTTCTAAACAAAGAAAGCGTCTTTCAGCGGATACACGGGAGTCACCGAGCGAAAAAATATCTCCCTTGAAAGGGAGCGCGACAACATAACGACCCTGCTCATCACGAGTAGTCGTGCGACAATAAATCTCCTCAGCCATCTTGTCATCAGGGCTTAGGATTGGTGGGACATTGACCTCTTCAATTTCCCAAAACTTGCGGATGGTAGACTCCAGTGGCGGCTCGACGGTGCAACAGAACGAGGCAGTCGAGTGACTAAAACTATCTATAGAAGCGGGTGCGGAACCAATTATAACAAAACCAAGAACTGTTTCCAGTGCGTGCGGAGCGGGGTACGTCGGTCCCCCTTGAACCTTACGTGATAACTGGAGGTGCGGGAGAATCGAAGCGCCGATCAATATATCGACGACTCCAGGTACAGCGTAAGTCTCATCTGCTAAAGGCAAGTCTTTAAATTTCGTTAATAAAGACGTGTCAACCGGGACGGTAGGCAACTGTTCAGTTATTTTTTTTTTTTATTTATTTATTTACAAGATATCCAACAGCAATTTCAACTTATATAACTAAAACAGTAAATAACACAGTATATGTTGGCCAATAACAGGATATCATAAGTAACATTTTAATTGAACCGTTGAAAACAGTTGCGAACAGATAACTTAGCTAATGATATATGGATTACATTATACATATATATTTATATATATGCGTGTACATATTTATATAATATAAATAAAATGATAAGATCATAAATAAATATTGAAACATACTAAAAAAGAAAATAAATAAATAAATAAGTGTTTGTATTAGTTGTAATGATTTAAGTTAACATAAATACTCAATGTTTATTGTTTTTTCGATATTGATTCTATTATCTCTTTTTTGAAGCTTTTTTTAGACCAGTCGTAAATATCTATATTGCTGAAATTGTTGTTATAGTATTTGCTAACTCGTGAGATGTATTCATTTCTTCCATAATTAGTTTTGCTACGAGGTACGTGAAAGACATCGTGAAGTTCATGTCGGGGCGGTCGCCGGGGTACTATTAGAGACGTAAGCGATAGTAGATGGGGACAGTCGATGTTGGAATTGACTATGTCATGGAGAAAAGACATGTCCAGCATGATGCGCCTGTTTTCCAGAGCGTCGATTCGATGATGTTTACAAGCTTTCTCATAGGTTGGGAATTCTATTTTCTTTCTGAAGTTAAGATGTTTAATAAATTTCTTTTGTATTCGTTCGATGCTCTTTATGTAAACCGTATATTGTGGGTTCCAGATGATACTTGCAAATTCAAGGATGCTGCGAACGTACGCGTAGTATGCCATCTTAATACATGAGATGTCATTAAATGGTTTGCACACCCGAAACACGAAACCCAGGTTTCTATAAGCCTTATTAACAGCTGTATCTATATGCTTCCTGAATAACATTTTGCTGTTCAAGTATACACCGAGATCTCGAACATCATTAACACGTGTAATTGAATGGTCGTTAATTTTATAGTTATAAAGAATTGGTTTAGGTTTGCGAGTATACGTTATTACGACGCACTTGTCTATGTTTACATTTATTCTATTGCGTTTATAATATTCGAATAAGCGGTCCACATCTGATTGTATTTTTTGGCAGTCTTCGACTGTATTAATTTTTAGAAATATTTTTTTGTCATCCGCATATAGTAGATGTTTCGAGTGTTCAAAACATTCATGAATATCGTATAAGTAAGCGTTGTAGAGTAAAGGCCCTAAATGAGATCCCTGAGGAACTCCTGAGGGGATATTTATAAAGTTAGACTTGTGTCCACCCACGATAACAGCCTGTCTTCTTTTATATATATATGATTTGACCCATCGAAATAGGTCGCCCTGAATGCCCAGCTTGCGTAATTTATTAAGGAGGATGACGTGATCAACACGGTCAAAAGCTTTTTCAAAGTCCGTGTGGATCACGTCAACCTGAGCAGGTTGCTCCATACTGTGTAGAACGTAGTTAGTGAAGCTACAAAGATTGGTGCAAACTGACCTACGCCGTAGGAAGCCATGTTGTTGTTCACCGACATTAGAGGCGATCGTGGGATAAATGGAGTCGTAGACTATTCGTTCGAAAATCTTGGAAATACCATTGAGAATGGATATTGGCCTATAGTTTTGAATTATAGTTTTAGAGTCTTTCTTATGGATCGGCACGATATGAGCTTCTTTCCACCTATCGGGGAACACTCCACTCGTAACAGAGCGATTGAATAGTATGGCGAGTGGTTTGCAGATGCTGTCGTGACACCTTTTAAGGAAAATTGCAGGTATGCCATCGCTGCCTGCACCCTTGTTAATATTTAGATTCTTTAAATATTTTGAGAGTATGTCCGGAGTTACAACTATAGTGTTAATATAGCCGCTATCACCCCTGGGAGCTTCTGTCAGTTCTTCGTAATGTGGATAATTAGTTGCTGGGGTGGTAAATACGCTTTGGAAGAAGGCATTGAAAGCCTGAGTAATGTCTTCTCCGTTATCAAATGTCCCATGTCCGTCAGTCATTGTGTTCGGGTAACCTGTATTGCCACATTTACCACGCATAGTGTGTATGAAGCTCCAAAGCAGTTTAGGATTTTGTTTAATGTTTGATTGTGAAGTTTTAATGAAGTTATCGTAACATATGTCTTGTAATACTTTTTGTCTGGCGCGCAAGAGTGAGAATTCGTCATAGTCTCTATTATTGCTAAACTTTTTCCATCTAGAATGGACCTTAGTTTTTTGTTTAATTAATTTAATTAGAGAAGGTGTGTACCATACGGGGTAATTTTGTCCGGCCGTGGTGTGTGATACTGGTACGTGTAATTTAATTATCTCATTAATGTGTTCGTAAAAAACGGTGACGGCTTCATCGACTGTGCCTTGCTTGAGAAGATAATCCCAATCGATTTTGTCAATGTCTGAATTAATAACGTTATAATCTGCTTTCCAGAATCTTAACCTAGGAGAGGTTGTCTTATTTAAAGTCGGTAAGAATATGTCCTCTGTTTCAATGTCCATCGTCGTGTGACTCGGGTCCTCCTTGACAAGTGGGTGTAATGATTTGTTCACCGATAAGAAGAAATTAGCGAACATCAGATCGATCGTGTGGTCATAATTGTTGGTGAAAAAATTGTATTGGTTAAGGTTCAGTAAACTGCAGGTGTTGATAAGATCAGTCGCGGCCAGCTGAACTTCAATTAGGCCCTCGCGTTCAACAGTGGCAAGAGCTGGAGACCATTTTATGCAGGGCAATTTGAAGTCGCCTGTTAGCATAATAAGGTCGTTGGGACAAGAAGCAGCGACATGTGATATTGAGTCTATAATGTTTTGTATGTTTGCAGGTTGACAGCTATACCCACCCACGACATAGGCAACGCATATGTATAAATCTCCCGTAAGTCCGCCGATTGAACGCTTGGGAATGGTAACCCACAGATATTCTGAAGTAGGACTACCCCACTCCGGACGCGAAGTAGCCGCTAGAGTTTTCTTTGTGCAGATCATAACGCCCCCTCCCGAAGTAGTCGTTAGCCTATCGTTCCGAAAAACCTCATACCTATGGTCACAAATCTCTGAATTCAAAATACCTGGGTGCAGCCAGGTTTCAGTAATCAAAAGAATGTCTATATCATTGTTTAAAATATTTCTATAAAATTGTAAGGTTTTTGTTCTTAGACCTCTCACATTCTGATAGTATAATTTGAGCTTAATTAGGAGAGAAAAAAGAAACCGAGTAACTTATTCTGTATGTGTTCATAATGAAGTTGTCATTGAGAATGTGAGGGATCGTAATAATAACAATATTATTAATGACACTAACATGCGCCTGACCTTCATCTTCAGTGTGCCAGAGATGTTCATGTTGTGAGTGAGTGTGTAATGAATTATTAAAAAAAAAAAAACTCGTCCAGGTGGGCTGTCGATAATAGATAATGATAATTGAGCCAGCTAGTACATATATAGATTGCTGTCTTTCGTATGTATGAATAAGTGTTGTAGTTTAGAGATAACGTTAAATATATGTTAGGAGATAAATGTATACATATGGAAATAAAGAGTAACTGATAATTATTCTTAATTACTAAAATAACATTAGAAAAGAGATATTTAACTATGAATTTAAATACAGAAATACGTTTTCTGTCAGACAATTGAACATTATAATTATAATTAATGCATGAGGTAACACTCTCACTTTTCACGCAGCATTCTAAGAAAGTCAAGATTAGTCACACGTATAGCTGGATTGTCAATATCCTTCCGAAGATAGATCCGCCCATATTTGACCCATATGAATTTATATCCTTTATCCTTTGCGAGCTCTCTGGCAGCGCTGTGTAATTTTTTATTATCGGGAGAAAGATGTTCGTTCACATAAATTTGGCACGTGTCACCCGTGATGCCGATGTGCTTAGAGCTGAGTTTGTCGTTGGGGTGTTGTTTGTTATAGCGATGACACGCCGATAACACATCATCACGGAGTCGAGAAGAGCCAAGTGTGACTACTATATTTCGTGATCTCTTTGAGGTGGTATCGATTTTGGCTACACGTCTGCAAGCCTTAATTTCAGTCACAGGGATGTTGACATTCACCAATTCGCAGAGCTTATTAAAAGTGTTAAACAGATTTTCATTATTTATCTCCGGGACAGACTGTATCTCAATGTTGCATGCACGTGACCGTTTTTCTATGTTATTAATTTGGGTGCGTAGTTCTGTGTTATCCTTCTCTAGTTTACATTGTCTTTCTTCCAGAGTTTTAATTGCCACATCCCTTTCCTCAACTTTTGACTTTAAATTAGCCACCTCGCCCATGATAAAGTCAGTGGTTGAGGTGAAGTCGTCTTTGATATGTTTTACGGCGGTATTAATTTCTGCTGAGATCATGGATTTGACGTCGTCCCTCCAAGCCGCGCGTAAGTCTTTCATTATGGATGATCCCGGCGATAACTTCGAATCAAGAAGCGAGCTGATGTCGCTAAGAGTTAGAGCAGGTCCATGTTCGTTAGGTAACTTGACATTAGCACTTCTTTCATTGGGTTTGGAGAAACTATTATCGACTTTTGGTGATCCAACTGGTGTGTTGTCGCCTCGATTTCTATTAGTTACATTGATGCACGAAGGACATCTAATTTTGGATCGCTGTTCCGGCTTTAGAAAGTTAGGATCAGTGTCTGGGTTGATGTTTAGACATAGTGAGCAAAAGTGTGACTTACATGCATTGCATCTCAAGTAGCCATTCTCTCTCAGGGTGGCGGAGCAACCTGAACACTTATTCATTCTTCAACAAACGTTTGCAATCACACTGTTGAATGCCGGAATCGTAGTACACGTATTGATTGGCTGTGATACGCGGTGATGTATTCTGTAGGCGCGTAGCAGTCTTAGCAGGCGGCGTAGCTCTAGTGACGTTGTTGCGTAGCAGTCGTGGCATGCGGCGTAGCACTAGTGACGTTGTTGTAGCAAGGTGTTTGAATATTTCGCCGCCTGACGTACGCAGCTCGTTGGCTCAGCGGCAGCGCGCTCGACTTAACACGACGAACGCCGGAATGTCCGAGTTCGATCCCCGCGTCTCACCTCTGATTTTATTTGCGTTAATTTCTTGTTTGGCAGGTGATAGGGACGCCGCTATACAATCTTCAAGATGGCGCAGGCTTCTTATGGTCTTTAACACAAGTTAGTAAGAGAGGTACCGATTAATAACCGATCGTAAAGAGTTGAATTTAAAATTAATGAATTTAAAAATAAATAAATTAATTCAAAAGCCGCAGCAAACCGAACACACAACCGCTCGCAACGATTCGCAACGGAGAAAAAAAAAGTTATTTTATCTATAACGAGCGAATCCATGTCAAACCAAATATTATTATTAAAACGAGATCCAAACCTTGTTCTAACGGTGCCATGAACAGCTGACTGTAAGCCTCCAAAACCCTTCACCACTGAGCGGGTTGAACGCTTATTAACATTGAAACCAAGACGTTGACAACAATCTTGAGTAATAAAATTACTTTGCGAAGCGCCATCTAATAGCGCTCGAACAATGTGCGGTTTACCTAATGCATCGACAATAATAACGCGAGCAGTCGCGAGGACCACAGTAGTGAGCGCATCACTAGCGGACAACGAACACAAGGTGACATCATTCGCAGCGGTCCCCGGGTGGGCCGGAGCGCGCGCGAGCGCGGGCTGCGGCTGTGGCGCAGGCCGCCGTGTGTCACCGCTCGACGAACCAACTGTGCTCACATTGGATGCGGCATTACTATTTTCAAAATGAAGTAAAGTGTGGTGTCTCGCTTGACATTTGCGGCAACTATTGCTACTATTACATAAAACAACGCGGTGTTTAGTACCGAGACAATTAAAACAAAAATTATTAGCGCGAACAAATTTATAACGATCATTAGGCGATAATTTTAGGAAACCCGGACACTTGTACAATTGCGAATGATGAGTATTACACAAAGAGCAAACAGGTGATTGTACATGTGCTGGTGCGGTATTAACATAAGTATGAGTTGACTTCAGTGACTTCGATGACGCATCTATTCTACGTTCCGAACTAACAACTTTCTTCGCGCCTTCATGTTTCGATGAAGAGCGTTGCAATATTTTTATGTGCTCGCGAACAAAACTTTCTAAGTCTTCGAACTTAGGAATTTTATTGCCGCGGTGATCCGACTCAAATAAACGAATGGTTTCGGGATCTAATTTCTTTAAACCCATATACAAAAATAAGAAGTCGCAGAGGTCATCGATCTTTAGGTTCTTTACGGCGCGAACAGATGATGCGAAAGTATCTAGAAACTTCTCTAAGTTTTGATCGTTACATGCCGTAATAGATTTCAAATCAAACATCTGATCCAAATATGCGTTAGCTACCGATCTTTTATCCTCATACTTAGCTTTCAAAGTATTTAAAATTAAATTATAATTTTCGGCACTAAACGTAATTCCAGCGCAAACGGTTATAGCTTTACCAGTTAATTTTTCAACGAGATAATGCAATTTTTCGTGATCTGTCAACGAATCGTTCTTATCTATTGTATTCTCAAAACTATCTATAAATAAACACCAATTGCGAATGTTACCATCAAATTCGGGTATTTGAATTGGTGGCAACTTAGGTGGGTCGCGAGTGGGATTGGGTCGGTCAGACGGTTTCTCCAAACTCCTAGCGACGCGTTTGATACGACAATACAAATCGTCAAACGACGACAAGGCCTGATAACTCACTGAGTAATCGGGATTTAAATTTAACTCTAAAACGTTGATGTCATGTACTAAGGATTCGAAATCCGCGCGTAAACTATCCAAGTTTTCTATAGAACACAAGAACGAATCTCTAATAGCCAAATCAGAGGTTTTAAGTGCATTATCACAAATCGATTGTACACGAGAGTAAATCATTTCTCTTTTAGCGTATAAAAGTTTCAATTGAACTTTACTATCGGTGCTACCAACCTTTGGGGGCATTTTTACAACTAATATCAAACTAAAGTGCGGTAAACAACAAATGAAATGACTTAATCTTAGCGGTACCTACAGTACAGCGACGCGGCGCGAGCGATATCCGTAGGTAGGTAGGTACTTATAACTGCGAGTGCAAGCTTGAACAAAACGCGCATAGCAACAAGATCGTACCTACGCGAGCTAGATCGCTGTCTAGGTTCAACTATTATTTCAGGGATTAAGTATTGCGTAATATCTATTCAAATTAAAATACTTTCGTATGAATTTGAATGAAATGCGAGCGAGGTATAACCACGTACCTACCCACGTAGGTATTAGGTAAATACGATGCGAGCTAGCGGCGAACGGATAACTTAGAAATTGAAACAAATAAAAACAAAAGCCAAATGCGTTAGGTATTACACTGTGCCTATGCACTAGGGTGTCTAGTATACCTAAGATCTAAACCTAAATGCCTAGATGCGGGGTTTTCTACAAAAATAACTAGGTATTTAGGTGCGGTGCGTTTATTCCCAATAGAATAATAACAAAATGCGAAACTACGACTAAGGATCGATACGATAAGAGAAATGCGAGCGAGGTATAACCGCGTACCTACCTATGTATATATTAGGTAAATACGATGCGAAACTAGCGGCGAACGGACAACTCAGAAATTGAAATAGCCAAATGCGTTAGGTATTACACTGTGCCTATGCACTAGGGTGTCTAGAATACCTAAGATCCAAACCTAAATGCCTAGATGCGGGGTTTTCTACTAAAATAACTAGGTATTTAGGTGCGGTGCGTTTATTCCCTATGGAATAAATAACAAATTGCGAACTACGACTAAGGATCCGGCTCGAAGGACCAAAAAGAATGGTGGCGCGATTCTCATGCCACCTGAGCTAGTGGACTGTATTTCGCGAGGGGTGAAGCTAACTGTTTCATATGACACTTTACACAACAAACAAGATAGGTGATCGGGTTGCCGCGGAGGTGGTTTAGGCATTGAATGCAACCCGAGAAATTAGGAGAGGATGCACTAACCTTTACTACGCCACGTGCTGGCTGGGCCGGTGCACCGGTCTTCTCTTCCTGGCTCAGGAGCTGCTGCCCACATCACTAAATCACTTGAGGGACACACGAGAGGCACAATCCGATCGGTAAAGGTCTATGAAAGCGGTTAAAATCCAACAAACATTATTAATTTCTGAGAGTCGCGCGCGCCGCTGCCATTGTTGCTTGCTCGATGCGGAAGGTGAGGATGCGTCTATTTTGACAATTGAGTGGGGCGAAAACTATTGCTATCTCACTTTAAAGGTAGTGCGGGAGGGAGATGGGTACAGGAAGCGTGTGTTCAGTGTCAATGATTTGAAATACTACCATTGAGCGAAAAAAAATACAAATTCTACTATCGGCGCAACCAGAGAAGTTTCTAGATACTTTCGCATCATCTGTTCGCGCCGTAAAGAACCTAAAGATCGAAGACCTCTGCGACTTCTTATTTTTGTATATGGGTTTAAAGAAATTAGATTCCGAAACCATTCGTTTATTTGAGTCGGATCATCGCGGCAATAAAATTCCTAAGTTCGAAGACTTAGAAAGTTTTGTTCGCGAGCATATAAAAATATTGCAACGCTCTTCATCGAAACATGAAGGCGCGAAGAAAGTTGTTAGTTCCGAACGTAAAATAGATGCGTCATCGAAGTCACTGAAGTCAACTCATACTTATGTTAATACCGCACCAGCACATGTACAATCACCTGTTTGCTCTTTGTGTAATGCTCATCATTCGCAATTGTACAAGTGTCCGCGTTTCCTAAAATTATCGCCTAGTGATCGTTATAAATTTGTTCACGCTAATAATTTTTGTTTTAATTGTCTCGGTACTAAACACCGCGTTGTTTTATGTAATAGTAGCAATAGTTGTCGCAAATGTCAAGCGAGACACCACACTTTACTTCATTTTGAAAATAGTAACGCCGCATCCAATGTGAGCACAGTTGGTTCGTCGAGCGGTGGCACGCCGTCGCATGGCTCGCCCGCGTCGGTGGCGCCTGCGCCACAGCCGCAGCCCGCGCTCGCGCGCGGTCCTGCCTGCCCAGAGACCGCTGCGAATGACGTCACCTTGTGTTCGTTGTCCGCTAATGCTGCGCTCACTACTGTTGTCCTCGCGACTGCTCGCGTTATTATTGTCGATGCATTAGGTAAACCGCACATTGTTCGAGCGCTATTAGATGGCGCTTCGCAAAGTAATTTTATTACTCAAGATTGTTGTCAACGTCTTGGTTTCAATGTTTATAAGCGTTCAACCCGCTCAGTGGTGAAGGGTTTTGGAGGTTTACAGTCAGCTGTTCATGGCACCGTTAAAACAAGGTTTGGATCTCGTTTTAATAATAATATTTGGTTTGACATGGATTCGCTCGTTATAGATAAAATAACTGAACAGTTGCCTACCGTCCCGGTTGACACGTCTTTATTAACGAAATTTAAAGACTTGCCTTTGGCAGATGAGACTTACGCTGTTCCTGGAGTCGTCGATATATTGATCGGCGCTTCGATTCTCCCGCACCTCCAGTTATCACGTAAGGTTCAAGGGAGACCGACGTAACCCGCTCCGCACGCACTGGAAACAGTTCTTGGTTTTGTTATAATTGGTTCCGCACCCGCTTCTATAGATAGTTTTAGTCACTCGACTGCTTCGTTCTGTTGCACCGTCGAGCCGCCACTGGAGTCTACCATCCGCAAGTTTTGGGAAATTGAAGAGGTCAATGTCCCACCTATCCTAAGCCCTGATGACAAGATGGCTGAGGAGATTTATTGTCGCACGACTACTCGTGATGAGCAGGGTCGTTATGTTGTCGCGCTCCCTTTCAAGGGAGATATTTTTTCGCTCGGTGACTCCCGTGTATCCGCTGAAAAACGCTTTCTTTGTTTGGAACGAAAGATGCAGGGGTCTCCAAGGTTAAGGCAAGCTTATGATGAGGTTGTTAACGAATATTTAGATAAAGGTTACATCTCACCTGCGCCTGCGGACACTGACGAGACCCAGCCTTCGTACATTATCCCGCACCACGGAGTTATTGGAGAGGATAGGCTTGCTACTGGGCTCCGCGTAGTTTTGGATGGCAGTGCTAAGACTAGCACTTCCGTGTCGCATTAATATTAGTAGAATTTTAGTTTTTTCGGACTCAACAGTCGCTTTGTGTTGGGCCCACTCTTCGCCCCATCGTTGGGACACATTCGTCGCTAATAGAGTGGCAAAAATTCAATCTGAATTAGCGCCACAAAATCTCTTTCACGTTGCTGGCACCGACAACCCAGCCGATTGTCTCTCTCGTGGATTGCTTCCTTCGCAAATTTTAGATCACCCGTTATGGTTTAGTGGACCGTCCTGGATTCATGCCGCGTTAGATAAGTGGCCAGTTAGTCAATTCAATCCCACTACGGTTTCCGAACCACCCGAGGAGAAGAAGCACTCGCTTGTTGTATCGGTCCCGCGTGAAGAGTCCCTTATTTTGTTGTTGGCTAATCGCGTCTCGTCTTGGTCGAGACTGTTGCGTTGTGTTGTTTATGTAGGCCGATTTTTGAGAATTTTATCTACGCGCGGTCATATAACCGCCGCTGATTTAGATAAAGCTGAATTGATCATACTTCGCGAGTTGCAGAAATTTTATTTTGCTCCTGAATTAAAAAATTTAGAATTTAACAAACCTTGTAGTCGTTCTTTCCGACACTTGAAACCATTTTTGGAAGATGGACTCATTCGAGTAGGTGGTCGTTTGAGAAATTCAAGTTTAGGATTTGAACCAAGGCATCCAGTAGTTCGCCCGCGTAAGGACCACGTATTAGATTTGTTAGTAGATTATCATCATAAGGTGAATTGTCACGCTGGTCCCGATTTGTTAATGTCTATTTTGAGACAGAAATCCTGGATAATTTCCGCTCGTAATTTGATTCGCGCTAAGTACGCAGAATTTTATGTCCGCTTTTAAACGTTTTTTGTCGCGTCGTGGTCCGGTTAAGCGCATGTATTCGGACAACGGTACAAACTATGTAGGGGCCCGACGTAGTATTTCGGAATTGCACGCATTCTTACGGTTTAAGTACTACCAAAGTGAATTCGCTCACATCTTAGCCGAAAATCGCATTGAATGGTACTTTAACACACCCGCAGCTAGCCATTTTGGTGGTAATTGGGAAGCGAATATCAAAAGCCTTAAGTCGCATCTGTTTCGCGTCATAGGCGAACAGATTCTCTCGTTCGAGGAGTTGAGTACCGTACTCGCTCAAGTAGAGGCGGTGATGAACACGCGTCCGCTGTGTCGGACTCTATCTAGCGATCCGTCAGAGCCATTAGCGTTGACGCCAGCTCACTTCTTAAATACGACTCCTCTAAAATATTTGCCCGCAATAGATGTTGATGACGATAGAATGCACCTTCTAACTCGTCACGCTCTTTTAGATAAATTAGTCCAATCGTTTTGGAATCGTTGGAGAACCGATTATTTGCACACGCTGCAGTCGCGTCAAAAATGGAATACTCCATCCAACCCAATTACTGTAGGTACGGTGGTAGTCCTTATGACTGAGAATGCGCCTCCTTTACATTGGCCTCTAGGAGTAGTAGAGGAAGTTTTTCCCGATTCCCGCGGGATAACTCGTGTTGTACGGGTTAAAACCGCAACCGGATCGTATCTGCGCCCGGTTGTTCGCCTCTACCCTCTGCCTAACCAGCAGTAGGCACGATTTCAAACCTAGGTTTATATTTTAGTTGTTATTTCCCAAACCTAGATTTAGATTAGACTTTAGATTTGTTCCGCATTTTTCGTTTTGAAAGTAACCCTTCAAGCCGGGGGGAATGGTCAATAGTAGTAATTCAAATCATTGACACTGAACACACGCTCCCTATACCCATCTACCTCCCGCACTACCTCTAAAGTGAGATAACAATAGTTTTCGCCCCGCCAATGGTTGAAATAGCCGCATCTTGTCTTCCGTTTGAACTAGAATCAGCAATGGCGGCAGCGCGCGCGACTCTCAGAAATTAATAATGTTTGTTGGATTTTACACGCTTTCATAGGCCTTTACCGTTTTGTGCCTCTCGTGTGTCCCTCAAGTGATTTAGTGATGTGGGCAGCAGCTCCTGAGCCAGGAAGAGAAGACCGGTGCACCGGCTCCGACAGCACGTGGCGTCATAAAGGTTAGTGCATCCTCTCCTAATTTCTTGGGTTGCATTCAATGCCTAAACCACCTCCGCGGCAACCCGATCACCTATCTTGTTTGTTGTGTAAAGTGTCATATGAAACATTTAGCTTCACCCCCGCAAATACAGTCCACTGGCTCACGTGGCGTGGGAATCGCGCCACCAATAGGTTTACGTACAGATTTGCTCATGTTTAATAAAGTTCGACAATTAAGTAACAAGCAAAGACGACTCCCGCTGGAAAAGAGCCATAGTACAAGACGCACGTAACTAAACACTAAATCTTGAAACTCAAAACCGAGCCTTAAATGACAGGGTGAAAGGTGTGTGCAATGGTAAATAAAAGATAGATGTTCACTGTTCGATTATAGATTTAATAATAATCCCAGAGTACATTGGTATACACCTTATATACTATATAATAACTACGTCACTAATTGATTGAAATTATTTCACGTTGACATTCATATCACCTATTATACTATTATTATTGATGACATTCTGGTAGTATTAATATTTTTGCTCTTATTGTTGAAGTAGGTACATTATTTTAATTTTGAAACTATTTTACGCCGACATTCAAATATCCTATGACATTAAATTGGATGAGTGAACAATATATAAAAAGGTTATTAATAATTTATGAATAATAGTATAAATAATTCGAAACAGAATAAATGAAACATGTACCCACAAACCATATTCTAAGCAAGTAAATTAACCATTTTTAAAATAAGTGTGTACACCATCTTAAATGGTAGAACATAGTGCACTGATATTTAATGTTAAGATCTTTTGTAATACTTTTGTTTCACAAATAATGTTCTTTTAAACTAAACATCACTGTCCTTTCACACTAAACATCATTGCCTCTATCACTGAACACCACATCTGCTTATCAGTCCGTCACTGCCTCGGCCCCTTTTCACACTAAATGTGTTCAATTTTGACATTCTTCGGTTTGTTAGCATCATCTCTCGGTTCAAACACCACATCAGCAGTGCCTAAAGATTGTCCAGATGGATCGTGATGTACTGTAGCACTTTCACATTATCTAAATCAGAAATCAGTTCCTCCACATCTGAATCTAAGATTTGACACTTGGTGAGCCCATCATCACCATTTCTATGAGCAATCTTTTTAACTAAATTATTCAAGATGGCACATCTCCATTGAAAACATAGTGACGCATAACGTTTTGCGTAATTTGCAGGCTTGGTAACACTTCCACGTAACACACCTTCTGTACGGCCCTTTGGAAATCTGTCTCCACCAATTCCGTTATGATTTCCTTCAGATCTTCTATTGCTTTTATGTTCGCGCCGAGCACCGCCTTTGGTTAATGTTGTTTTAGCTGATTTAACTTTCTCGTCAAAAGTCATTTTGATTCGAACTAAACGGTCCATAATGAACTAAACGGTGGAAAAATAGAACTGATAGTAACTAGCAACTCTACTGCTCGATGTCTCAGTATTACACTGTATGAAGGATTGTGTTGGCGACATCCTTATAAATTACTAAAAAGGGAGGGGTAATCTAATTTTCAGGTAGGTCAGTTTTTAAATAGTGCCATCTCTCTCTTTCTCTCTGTCTCCCTCTCTCTCAGGGACATCATACGAGCTGTCAGTACATCGCGTGGTAGTTTTGGTCACGTATAGCACACATTAGTTTTCACTTTAGCTGCGAGAACACATAATAAGTATTAATTAGAAGATAACACAATGAACATCAATAGATATTAATTACGTTTATATTTATTATTAATCAAAGTACGAGAAATGTTGAACATTTTAAAACTTAGAGGTGTAATTATTGCAGTTCTGCAAATTTAAAGTTGTAGTGTTATTTGACATCGTTATAGTTGTATTGGCTCGAGATTTTTTGGAAACTTAATTCCGCATAAGTAACTTGCTGATACAACTCTTCTGGTCTTAAAATACTATCTTCGTTGATAGTATCGCTCATCTTTTAATATTATTAATCGTATTTAACAAGTTAAACAATGATATTTTATTCCCACTGGCTTTCAGAAACAGCGTCTGTGACGTTTTATTTTTGAAATGTTGAAAATAGAAATAATTTTAAATGTTACTCACATGATTAGTTAAGATTTACAACTATAACCAAAAAAATAACTCAGTCTCAGTTAATTCTCCGTCTTTATTCTAATGAGTCTAGTATAATTAAAATACATGCATTTAGTGGGCATTAACTAAGTGGTGATTATTTAAATCATTGCATTGTAAGGTTAAGCAATAAGAGACAGGTCTGTCTTAGGATTTCTAAACTTCTAAACTTGCTATGAGTTAACCTAATCAATTCAACTTACCACTTTGTATGTAGCCGATTAAAAGTATCTATATTGAACTGTATACATGCTACCTACTTGTCCTACTGTAAATCTGTTGGTGTACAAGAATAATTATCTATCTATCTACTTTATTAATACTACTCTTAATAGTTATAATCTATCGCCAAGTTAATGTGAAAAGTAAAATTATTCATAAAAATCTTTTAAAAACTAGTTTTCTTTAAATAATATGTTGTAACAAAACGACCTTTGTCTACTAAGCTTATTCTTTTTTTTTAGTTTGATCTACTATAAATATAAATTACTATAAACAAAAGGCAAAAAAGGTTTCTGCAGTTGCTGGCCGTCTGTGTGAATGGAAACAATAGATAAGAAAGCTCTTTGTGTCTTTGGCGACTGAATGTAGTCACATTATCTGTATGCGATTTTTAGGAATTTGTTATAATGAATTATTAAAATCAATAGTCACACCCTAACTCATTGTTTCATCCATAGTCACTATCGAATTTAACCTGATGAATTTTGTACTAAAGTATGCCTTGAAATCAAGGGATTTAAGTTTGCCGTCGCTAAAACAGAGGGCCGCTACAATCAAGGTCTACAACCAATTAATTAAATCAACCGTAATTCATTTTATTTTTTTATTGAACTTCTTGACTCATGTTTTTAATTTTACCAGGTACTTTATTGTATTTTAAACTGTGTCAGACGCTAATTTTGAATTGAAGAATTGCTGGATGCCACATTTCAAATCTTAGAAAAATAATGTGTCATATTTACAGAGCGTTTGATTCTTGGAACATCAATTACCACAAGTACAACTAATTGATATTTTACCTGTACAAGTGTGAAGGGCACTGATAGCCCATATGACTTCGGGGAGAGTGAGAGGAATGGCATTATTCAAAAACTGACCTACCTGAAGTTATCAATGTGATTATCCGTCCCTTTAGTAATTTGCAGGTTAAGAGAATCAATAAGATCATCAGTCGTTCATATAATATGGTTCCTAACGAAATCTATGTAAGTAAATCATTTATTGCTCGAAACACGGTATGTGACAATTGTGTTACAAAAATAAGGTCCAACGTGTTTCGCAGATTACCTGCATGCAAATTTATTTCTTCCCAACTAGTTTTGTTGGTATATACTGGACGAGAATGAAAATATTTCGATATACAGTGGTTAATTTAGCTCAAATAAAAATAGCTCTAAACGAGAACTTAAAACGAACCAACGCAACATCAAGAAAAGGCGGTGCTCGACGCAAGCGCAAAACCAAAAGAAGATCAGAAAAATCCAAAAATTAATGACCAAATGAGTAGAGGAGGAGTATTACGTGGAAGAAATAGAGCAGATGTCACGAAGAGCACAAAATACAGAATAGATGTACCAACGTTGACATTGATGAATAATATGCTCAGAGAATTTAAGAGGATGGGCCCACGACGCTTTTACTGTGTAATTTAGATCCTGGAGACTCAGATTCAGATATACAGGAATTTGAAAGAAGAGGAGAGGCTATCAAGGCGAGGAAACGATATAATGGACTGCCACTTGATGGTAGAAAATAGATCGTACGATTGCCGACATATGCATTCAACAAATTTAGTGAAAAAAAGGTAGTCACGGTTGGGCCAGCAGATGTGAAGTTTGTAACGGCAAGCGCCCTGTGCTCAATGAAGAACAATTAGACGCCAAAATGGATGTCGATGTAGAATACTTGAAGAGTATAAGATTAAAATAAGTGTTTAGTATTTAGAGATCTCTGTATATCATTATAAGGAATTCTATAAGTTGTACGAGTATAAGTGCAGAAATTAATAAAAATCTATTCAAAATTGACGGAAATTATTTTTTGTTTGATTACTAATAACCAAGATTGATTGTTTTCTCATCAACCCACTAGAAAACTAAACCTGAGTAGAAGATTAGTTCTAGAAAGTATGAAAGAGCAGCAGTTGGCGGCCTATCCGACTAAACGCCAGAATGCGTTGTACTTTGCGCATTGTCATCACCAGGCGCACAAAGACGTCGTCTTCTTCGCGGGTTGCTAGATAGAAGATGGAGAGGGTGAGGGTGACTATGGAATGCCCTCACACGCGCTACGCATAATCCACTTAGTAGTCCTTGGTGGCAGACAAGAATCTACTACCTCCTAGCTACCTTGTAAACTGCCGTGTCCGGGAAGGCCCGCTGATAAAAGTTCGAGTCTTTTTTTTTTTTTTTTTTCGTGCGCAAAATCCCCACGGATACCTCCCCACCGGAGCCGGTGGAGGAGGTTATGTCGGACTCGAACCGACTAAAACGCACGCCGCCTGTGGGTCGTTTTGGTTGCCGAAGGTGAGGTTGGCAGGCATATCCCTCGCACCCCGGCCGACCCAGGGCCATCTCTCACGATATGGCCCTCTTCTCGGGTGTGGGGACTACAGAGTCCCCAACTCGTCCCCGGAAACGGGGAGGCGCGCCACGCGCGCCACTGCCGTGGCCTGCTTCTGCCAGAGTGACAGGCGGCTTCACCTGTCACCCCCAGGCCGGCGCTCATGGGGGGCGGAGGTCGTTCATCGACCTCCGACGCCCGAGTTGCCTTCGTACGCGGGCAGCTTGTCTTGCGATCCTTCGTCGCTCCCGCTGCCGCTCCCGCCCCGCCTCCTCCTTCACGAGCATTACTTGCTCGCAGAAGGAGGCGCCGGCCGCCCACGCATCCGCGCAGCGAACCATCGCCGCGAGCAAGGTGGAGAGCGTGAGAACCCTCACTCCCAGGGCCGCCACAAGCTCCCGCCTCGGCGTCTCCCACGCCGGACACTCGGTGAGCGTGTGCGAACCTGAGTCCTCGCTCGCGTCGCAGTGATGGCACTCGGACGTTGGCTCTTTCTGCATCCGACGCAGATACTTTCCGAAGCATCCGTGCTCGGTGATCATCTGCGTCAGACGGTACGAGAGGCTGCCGTGTGGCCTCTCTAGCCACTCCCCCATGATGGGTCTTACCGCCGTTACTACGGCGTGCCCTGCGCTTGGTTGCCCAAGTCGTCTCTCCCATTCCGCCACCATTTCCCTGTGGAGCCGGGATCTCACGGCCCGAATTTCTTCGGGCTCGGGATCGTGACCCCGCTCCCGCGCCGCCCTTCGGAACCGGTATAGCGCCGAAAGGCATCTCGCTTCCAGGATCCATGGTGGGGATCCGGCGAGGAGACTCGCCGCGTTGAATGATATCGTGCGGTACCCCCTTATGATGCGGCACGCCAACTTCCGCTGCGGACGCTGCAGCAGGAGCATGTGCCGATCACTCAGGGTGTCCGCCCACACGGGACACCCGTACAGGGCCATGGACCGCACGACACCCGCGTAAAAGTTCGAGTCTTGTATGGAAGTCGCTTCAGTTGGTCACGGTCTGATTCTCGTGTAATTGGGCAATCAAAGAATCAATCAAAGAATCAATTTCATTTATTCAGTTTAGGCACATAAAGAGCACATATGAACGTCAAAATTTTACAATTATGTATGTCAAGAAATAATATAAAAATATTAAATAATGTAAAAATAAACCATAGGAAAATGATTCTTTCGCTGGTTCGGTAGATTAGTTCTACTGAGAAGATACCAGCAAGAAATTCAGCGAACTACAATACCTTAGAACTAGATTATTTTTCTTTTTTAAATTTGTTTTGGTGCGAGCAAGCAAGAGACTTATGTTGACCACGCATTAACATCATTAAGGTACTCATCGACTTTTTTTTTTATACCACTTAGTTGGCAGACAAGCACACGGCCCACCTGATAGGAAGCGGTTACCGTGGCCTATGGACGTATGCAACACCAGGGGTGTCACACTCGCGCTGCCGACCATGAAGAAACCTTCTGATGCCCCTCTTGAAGAACCCCATATTGTAGGCGCTTGGGAAAACCGCAGCAGGGAGGTCATTCCACAGCTTGAGTGTGCGTGGAATGAAGTTTCTTTCATACCGCACAGTGCGCACCGTCTCAGGTCGCAATGTGTGAGGATGAATTCCCTGCCTATGGCGAGAGGTGCGATGATAGAATGTAGCTACGGGCATCATGTAAAACAATTCATCTGAGCACAAACCATTGTATAGGCGGTAGAACACACACAGCGAGGCAAAATCCCTCCGAAGGCTTAGAGGTTTATAGTAACCTTTACTCATTAAAGTTTTTTTCACTTCTATTTTAAATTTATTTATTGGCATATTAATCAAGTCCTGAGGAATTTTATTAAATATTTTTATGCCTAAGTTTTGGTACAACTAGTTTACCTTTATTTCTCGTATTAAAATTGTGTACATCAGATAGTTTTACGAAAATATTAAGGTTTTTTTGTACATATAAGATATTTTCATAAATGTATTGAGAAGCAACCGTTAAAATATTAATTTCTTTGAAAAGTTCTTTCAGCGAGTCACGGGGCCTGAGGCTATAGATCGCTCGTTTCTGTAGTACAAATATAGTTTCAATATCGGCAGCTGAGCGCCACAGCAGCAGACCGTATGACATAACGCTATGAAAGTAGCTAAAATAAACTAGTCGTGCAGTTTCCTTATCAGTCAGTGACCTTATCTTTCTAACCACATAGGCAGCTGAGCTAAGTATTCCTGCCAAGGCTGTAATATGAGAACCCCATTGCAGTTTACTATCTAGAGTTATTCCAAGAAAAACTGTGGTATTGACTATTTGGACAGATTCGTTATTCATTTTAACATTAATATCTGCCTGTCTTACATTTAGCATAGCAAACTTTACAAATTTAGTTTTCTTCGCATTGAGCAGCAAGTTTTTACTTGTAAACCAATGTAATATGTCAGAAAGATTATTATTCACTTCGTCGAGTACTACTTCATGTCTATCTGTCTTAAAAATTAATGATGTGTCATCAGCAAATAATACAATTTCACAAAGATTTGTCGCGAAGTAAGGAAGATCATTAACATATATCAGGAATAGAAGGGGTCCTAATATCGAGCCCTGGGGTACTCCCATAACTAATGGGGCACCAGAAGTGTCAGTGCCATTAACGCCCGGCAACGGCAACGGGCACCGTTTACTCCCCCGCAGTACTTTGCGCGATCACTATAGGTTTACGTACAGATTTGCTCATGTTTAATAAAGTTCGACAATGAAGTAACAAGCAAAGACGACTCCCGCTGGTAAAGAGCCATAGTACAAGCCGCACGTAACTAAACACTAAATCTCGAAACTCAAAACCGAGCCTTAAATGACAGGGTGAAAGGTGTGTGCAATGGTAAATAAAAGATAGATGTTCACTCTTCGATTATAGATTTATTAATAATCCCAGAGTACATTGGTATACACCTTATATACTATATAATAACTACGTCACTAATTGATTGAAATTATTTCACGTTGACATTCATATCACCTATTATACTATTATTATTGATGACATTCTGGTAGTATTAATATTTTTGCTCTTATTGTTGAAGTAGGTACATTATTTTAATTTTGAAACTATTTTACGTCGACATTCAAATATCCTATGTATAATAGATATTTAATTTTATTGTATTTAATATTTATAAATTATTTCTTGATTTCTAAAAAAAAAAAATATCCTATGACATTAAATTGGATGAGTTAACAATATATAAAAAAGTAATTAATAATTTATGAATAATAGTATGAATAATTCGAAGCAGAATAAATGAAATATGTACCCACTAACCATATTCTAAGCAAGTAAATTAACCATTTTTAAAATAAGTGTGTACACCATCTTAAATGGTAGAACATAGTGCACTGATATTTAATGTTAAGATCTTTTGTAATACTTTTGTTTCACAAATAATGTTCTTTTAAACTAAACATCACTGTCCTTTCACACTAAACATCATTGCCTCTATCACTGAACACCACATATGCTTATCAGACCGTCACTGCCTCGGCCCCTTTTCACACTAAATGTGTTCAATTTTGACATTCCTTAATATTCTTCGGTTTGTTAGCATCATCTCTCGGTTTAAACACCACATCAGCAGTGCCTAAAGATTTTCCAGATGGATCGTGATGTACTGTAGCACTTTCACATTATCTAAATCAGAAATCAGTTCCTCCACATCTGAATCTAAGATTTGACACTTGGTGGGCCCATCATCACCATTTCTTTGAGCAATCTTTTTAACTAAATTATTCAAGATGGCACATCTTCACTGGAAACATAGTGACGCATAACGTTTTGCGTAATTTGCAGGCTTGGTAACACTTCCACGTAACACACCTTCTGTACGGCCCTTTGGAAATCTGTCTCCACCAATTCCGTCATGATTTCCTTCAGATCTTCTATTGCTTTTATGTTCGCGCCGAGCACCGCCTTTGGTTAATGTTGTTTTAGATGATTTAACTTTCTCGTCAAAAGTCATTTTGATTCGAACTAAACGCTCTATAATGAACTAAACGGTGGAATAATAAAACTGATAGTAACTAGCAACTCTACTGCTCGTTGTCTCAGTACTACACTGTATGAAGGATTGTGTTGGCGACACCCTTATTGTATAACTGATACTAATTTCTATTATTTGAGTAATATTCTTTGTTATTAGTTTCCCTTGCGTCCATAGATGGCGCTGTTCAAAAAATGTGCATCGCGTTAGCAACACGTTTTGGTTAGTCAATAAAATAGACAGATATTTTGAATAAACAACAACTTTTACGGCTACAACCAGCTGTTTCATTTGACTCCTCCTTGGGCACCTTCGGTACGAGTTTGTACACTTATAAATTACTAAAAAAGGAGGGGTAATCTAATTTTCAGGTAGGTCAGTTTTTAAATAGTGCCATCTCTCTCTCTCTCTCTCAGGGACGTCATACGAGCTGTCAGTACATCGCGTGGTAATTTTGGTCACGTATAGCACACATTAGTTTTCACTTTAGCTGCGAGAACACATAATAAGTATTAATTACAAGATAACACAATGAACATCAATACATATTAATTACGTTTATATTTATTATTAATCAAAGTACGAGTAATGTTGAACATTTTAAAACTTAGAGGTGCAATTATTGCAGTTCTTCAAAATTTAAGTTGTAGTGTTATTTGACATCGTTATAGTTGTATTGGTTCGAGATTTTTTGGAAACTTAATTCCGCATAAGTAACTGGCTGATACAACTTTTCTGGTCTTAAAATACTATCTTCGTTGATAGTATCGCTCAGCTTTTAATATTATTAATCGTATTTAACAAGTTAAACTATGAAATTTTATTCCCACGGGCTTTCGGAAACAGTGTCTGTGACGTTTTATTTTTGAAATGTTGAAAATAGAAATAATTTTAGATGTTACTCACAGGATTAGTTAAGATTTACAACTATAAGCAAAAAAATAACTCAGTCTCAGTTAAGTCTCCGTCTTTATTCTAATGAGTCCAGTATAATTAAAATACATGCATTTAGTGGGCATTAACTAAGTGGTGATTAATGAAATCATTGCATTGTAAGGTTAAGCAATAAGAGACAGGTTTGTCTTAGGATTTCTAAACTTCTAAACTTGCTATGAGTTAACCTAATCAATTCCACTTACCACTTAGTATGTAGCCGATTAAAAGTATCTATATTGAACTGCATAGACATGCGAGAGGGCGCTACTGAGCCACGGTAAACATCGTCTCTGCGATAAAAGTCATAAAAATATAGAAATAAGTTAAATTATTTAGTAAAATTAAGTGTAGTGGAACTCTAAACAAGTGACTCCTAACATATATTGTGGAAAAGGACCAAAAACATTAATCAAGTAAATAAATAAGATCAAAAGTGCGGACGAACAAAAGTGTAAAATAAGTGACTTTGTACTGTGCAAAATGGACAAAAAACAGTGATTAAATCATTAAATAAGTACAACAGTGCCGACATTCACAAAATAAACAATAAAAACGAATGTAATAACTAAAAAGTTTTTTATCATGATGATATTGCAAAATCGATCGAGCTACTAACGCCATCTAAGAAATAAAGACTGTACTCTTTGGTACGTCGCGCATCTAAAGACAGTTCTTAGTTTTTAGTACCTACAAAAATAAAAAGAGGTCAGCACAAGGACCCAAATAAAAGGTCATTCAGTGATAATACTATATTATCGAACTCAATCATGGATGAAGTTATGAATATGCTTCACAAAATTCAAAAAGAACTAGACCAACAAAAATCAACCATTGTGCAACAGGCGGAAAAGGTCACAGAACAAGTTACAAGAAATATAAATAACCTACTAGAGGAGAAGCTCCAAGCGATGGAAATAAAATATGAAAATCTAAAAGAAAAGTTGGAAAATCAAGAAAAAAATCTATACTACTTAGAAAAACAATCACGACAGAGAAATGTGGTTATTTTTGGCTTAGAAGAAACAGAAAGATCTTATGCAGACTTAGAAAAAATTGTAATGAATTTTATACATAAATATTTTAGTATTGAGTTACAACAAAGAGACGTACAGGAAGCTAGAAGAATAGGAAAAAAAGGAGATAAGCCTAGGCCTATCACAGTAACATTCTCAACACTAGGCATAAAGATAGATATGTTCAAACAAAAACAAACACTAAAAAACACCACATATTATATAAAAGAAGACTTCCCTCATTACATTTTAGAAAAGAGGAAGGAACTGCAGGAACGAGTAAAAATAGAAAGGGTAATCTCGCTACTATCAGGTACGACAAGTTAATAATACGTCCTAAAAACACCGATACGTCAGCCAATAAAAAACGATCGCTGCCATTATCACCAGATTACAAAACGCCTACACAAAAAGAAGAACAAAAAACACAAGCGAACAAAAAAAACAAAATTCAAACAGGGTTACAGAGATCATCTAGCGTATCAGAAGGAGTAATTAAACCTGGAATGCTTAATTTTATTATTACAAAAAACACCAAATAGCAATTACTGCCCCCCTATCAGAACGAAAACAAACAAAATAATCAAGCAAAAAACAAAATACATCTTCCAAGCCGGCTGGTCACCGTGGAAGATCACGACCACGACCCTCCAAGGGAATATAATAATAAATTAGCAACAAAATTCTACCTTATCACTTACAATGTTAAATCGTTATCAACACATGGAAGGTTTATCGAATTGAACGAGGTATTGAAAGACATAAAATGGGACGTAATTGGAATATCAGAAGTGAGGCGATTGGGAAGTAAAATAGAAGAGTATGAAAACGCTATACTTTGCCACACAGGCCACACGCCTGGACAATATGGTGTAGGTTTCTTAATACAAAAGTACCTCAAGAAAAATATAGAGAGCTACCACGGACTCACAGAAAGAGTTGCTCTACTTAATATGAATATAAACAGCACCCTATTATCAATAATCCAAGTGTATGCCCCCACAGAAAAGAGTAGTAGCGAAGAAATAGAAGACTTATACACAGAAATCAACAAAGCAATACAATTATCCCACAGCAACCTCATTTTAATGGGCGATTTTAATGCAAAAATAGGTCAACCAAAATATGAAGATTTCCTAGTCATGAAACAAAATGGATACGGTATAAGAAATGAAAGAGGTCAAAGACTGATTAATTACGCTTCTGAAAATAAACTTACAATTATAAATACCTTATTTAAGAAGAAAATAAAAAACAAATGGACTTGGCGATCCCCAGATGGAAAGTATAAAAATGAAATTGATTTCATATTATCAAATAAAGCACATCTATTTCAAAATATTGAGGTACTTAACGTTAACTACCCTTCGGATCACAGACCCATAAGAGCAACAATATCTCTCACACAAGTAAAGAAGAGTAGAAAGAAATACCAAAATACCCAAAACAACCTGAAAAGTAAAGAAGAAATAAATAAATACATAAACTGTTTAGAATCATTAGAATCACGCTCTAGTTTAGAAAGGAAAGAAAATACTACAATACAAAATTACTACGACGACATAATCAGAGTAATAAAGAGAAGCCTAAAAAATTGTCAAATCTTAAGCAACAATCACACAATTTTGTCTGATCGCACTTTAGAGCTCATAAGAAGAAGACGGGAATTACAGAAAAATACTATAAAAAGTAGACAAGTAAAAAATGAAATTTCGGCTCTCTACAAACTTATAAGCAAATACATAAGACACGACTATGCAAACCATCGAGCGAGTACTATTGAAAAGCACCTTACCCTGACAGGAAGCATGAAAAAAGCATATAAAGAGCTTCGAACGTGTAAAACATGGATAGAGGGAGTAAAACAGGATAATAAAACAACACATAGACAAGGAGACATTATTAAAGAGGCGACTAACTTTTATAGGAACTTGTATAACACAAAAAACATCAATAAATGTCATTGTACCAGTCAAGAACAGCTAACCACAATAAACTACGAAAAAGACGCGAATCAAATTGAAATAAGGATAAGTGAAGTAACAAAAGCTTTGGAAAACCTCAAAAATGACAAAAGCCCAGGTTCTGATCACATCACAAACGAATGCTTAAAAGTAGCCACCCCAATCTTAGCTCAACCTTTAACTGATTTATTTAACGACATAATCCGAACCGGAGAAACACCTAGTCAATGGGGAGAATCAAATATAATTCTGCTGTATAAGAAAGGCGATCCACACAACATTGTAAACTATAGACCGATAAGTTTACTGGCCAGTATCTATAAGCTTTTCTCCAGCTTAATAAACCAGAAGATAAACAGCGCAATAGAAGCTAATCAACCGATAGAGCAAGCCGGTTTTCGAAAAGGATATTCTACTATCGACCATATTTATACTCTAGAAATAATAATAGAGAAATACCAAGAGATGAGAAGACCACTATATATCGTCTTTATCGATTACCAAAAAGCCTTCGATACAATATCGCACGAAAGTATATGGACAGCCTTGAAAAAGCAAAAAGTAGAGAACAAATTATTGACTGTAATTAAAAGTATTTACAGTAACACAAAAAGCAGGGTTCAACTAGAAACGACCGGTCCTTGGTTCCCAGTAAAAAGGGGTGTTAGACAGGGTGACCCGCTATCGCCGAAATTATTCATAGCAGTGCTGGAACAGATTATAAAACAGCTAGAATGGAAAACAAAAGGTATATCTATCAATAAAACCTATTTAAGCCACCTGCGTTTTGCGGACGACTTGGTATTGCTATCTGAATCTAGCAAGGAGATACAAGAAATGATACTGTCTCTTAATGACGCCAGCAAACAAGTAGGGCTAGAAATGAACCTTACAAAAACGAAATTAATGACGAACAGCACCAGAAAAATAATAACAGTCGACAACATTCCTCTAGAATACACTGAACAGTATATATACCTTGGCAAACAAATTGGATTTGATATAAATAATAACGAGCTAGACATTGAACGCAGGGTACAATTAACCTGGAATAAATATTGGAGTTTAAGAGAGATATTCAAGAGTAATCTACCAATAAATATAAAAACAAAAATATTTAACTCATGTCTTCTACCATGCTTGACCTATGCTTGCCAGATGTGGAAATTTAGCAACAAGGCTAAAAGAAAAATAATAACATGCCAAAGAGGTCTGGAACGTAGTATGCTGAATATACGAAAAGTCCAAAAAATCCGTCACATTGATATACGCAAGCATACGAAAACCACTGATGCATGTACTTATGCTCAATCCCTGAAGTGGAAATGGGCTGGTCACGTGGCGCGTCTTCAAGACATGAGGTGGACATATAGAGCGACAAAATGGAACGGACCTCACGGCACACGCAGACAGGGTCGACCTAGAGCAAGATGGGAAGACGAAATAAAACAAATAGCTGGACCAAACTGGCTACATATAGCAAAATGTAGAGACGATTGGCACACCTTGGAGGAGGCCTTTACCTGTAGAGGGGTTCTTGCGGAAAATTAAAATTAAGTATTTTTTAAGTAACCTTATAAATTATAATCTTTTACTATAGTGTAATAAATATAAAATAACTAGGTACCTACTAATCCGAAGGTACTGTTATCAAATTTATTATAAATATAACGTGTACCAAACCCTAGAATAAGTTAGGATAAATAAATAGATAAATAAGTTTACTGTTATATCCATTGTATATTTTTTTAAGCAAGAAATAAAAGGCTTTTTTATTTTTTATTTTTTTATTTATTTTATTTATTGAACTGCATACATGCTACCTACTTGTCCTACTGTAAATCTGTTGGTGTACAAGAATAATTATCTATCTATCTACTTTATTAATACTATTCTTAATAGTTATAATCTATCGCCAAGTTAATGTGAAAAGTAAAATTATTCATAAAAATCTTTTAAAAACTAGTTTTTTCTAAATAATATGTTGTAACAAAACGACCTTTGTCTACTAAGCTTATTCTTTTTTTTTAGTTTGATCTACTATATATATAAATATCTATAAACAAAAGGCAAAAAAGGTTTCTGCAGTTGCTGGCCGTCTGTGTGAATGGAAACAATAGATAAGAAAGCTCTTTGTGTCTTTGGCGACTGAATGTAGTCACATTATCTGTATGCGATTTTTAGGAATTTGTTATAATGAATTATTAAAATCAATAGTCACACCCTAACTCATCGTTTCATCCATAGTCACTATCGAATTTAACCTGATGAATTTTGTACTAAAGTATGATTGAAATCAAAGGATTTAAGTTTGCCGTCGCTAAAACAGAGGGCCGCTACAATCAAGGTCTACAACCAATTAATTAAATCAACCGTAATTTATTTTATTTTTTAATTGAACTTCTTGACTCATGTATTTAATTTTGCCAGGTACTTTATTGTAGTTTAAACTGTGTCAGACGCTAATTTTGAATTGAAGAATTGCTGGATGCCACATTTCAAATCTTAGAAAAATAATGTGTCATATTTACAGAGCGTTTGATTCTTGGAACATCAATTACCACGAGTACAACTAATTGATATTTTACCTGTACAAGTGTGAAGGGCACTGATAGCCCATACGACTTCGGGGAGAGTGAGAGGAATGGCATTATTCAAAAACTGACCTACCTGAAGTTATCAATGTGATTATCCGTCCCTTTAGTAATTTGCAGGTTAAGAGAATCAATAAGATCATCAGTCGTTCATATAATATAGTTCCTAACGAAATCTATGTAAGTAAGTAAATCATTTATTGCTGTTACAAAAATAAGGTCCAACGTGTTTCGCAGATTATCTAGTTTTGTTTTTTGTTCCCAACTAGTTTTGTTGGTATATACTGGACGAGAATGAAAATATTTCGATATACAGTGGTGAATTTAGCCCAAATAAAAATGACTCTAAACGAAAACATAAAACGAACCAACGCAACATCAAGAAAAGGCGGTGCTCGACGCAAGCGCAAAACCAAAAGAAGATCAGAAAAATCCAAAAATTTATCACGAAATGAGTAGAGGAGGAGTATTACGTGGAAGAAATAGAGCAGATGTCACGAAGAGCACAAAATACAGAATAGATGTACCAACGTTGACATTGATGAATAATATGCTCAGAGAAATTAAGAGGATGGGCCCACGACGCTTTTACTGTGTAATTTAGATCCTGGAGACTCAGATTCAGATATACAGGAATTTGAAAGAAGAGGAGAGGCTATCAAGGCGAAAAAACGATATAATGGACTATTTATACTGTAGATTGATGGCACTTGGTGGAATTTGTTGTTACACATATTGATAACTCACTTGTACTTTTCCACATTACTTTATTTACAACTACCCACATGTGTAATATGTTTGAGTGTCGCAATGTTTCTAATAGGAATGCTCTTAAATGTCATTATAAACCTTTGAGGATGCCGTAAGGCGAAACCGGTCAGGTGTAATAAGCAATAAAGTAATGTGGAAAAGTACAAGTGAGTTATCAATATGCGATATAATGGACTTTATTTTTTTTTTTTTTATTTATCACCTTAAAAACATCATATATACATAATTATTTACAGTGCATTTAGAAACCACTGAGGTTTGTAATAAATGCAACGAGTTATTTTTCAATAGGTAGGTAATATTTATATAGGTATTCAAAATTGACGGAAAATATTTTTTGTTCGATTACTAATAACCAAAATTACTTGTTTTCTCATCAACCCACTAGAAAATTAAACCTGAGTAGAAGATTAGTTCTAGAAAGTAACCTGTACCGAAACTCAAGCATGGCTGAGTCTAAATTTGAACAATTTCCCATTGAAAGAGCAGCAGCTGGCGGTCGATCCGACTAAACGCCAGAATGCGTTGTACTCTGCGCATTGTCATCACCAGGCGCACAATGACGTCGTCTTCTTCGCGGGTTGCTAGATAAAAGATTGAGTGGGTGAGGGTGACTATGGAATGCCCTCACACACGCTGCTCATGTTTAATAAAGTTCGACAATTAAGTAACAAGCAAAGACGACTCCCGCTGGTAAAGAGCCATAGTAGCCGCACGTAACTAAACACTAAATCTCGAAACTCAAAACCGAGCCTTAAATGACAGGGTGAAAGGTGTGTGCAATGGTAAATAAAAGATAGATGTTCACTGTTCGATTATAGATTTAATAATAATCCCAGAGTACATTGGTATACACCTTATATACTATATAATAACTACGTCACTAATTGATTGAAATTATTTCACGTTGACATTCATATCACCTATTATGCTATTATTATTGATGACATTCTGGTAATATTAATATTTTTGGTCTTATTGTTGAAGTAGGTACATTATTTTAATTTTGAAACTATTTTAATCGACATTCAAATATGCTATGACATTAAATTGGATGAGTTATATATATATATAAAAAGGTTATTAATAATTTACGAATATTTCGATACAAAATTAATGAAAAATGTACCCACTAACCATATTCTTAGCAAGTAAATCAACCATTTTTAAAATAAAGTTTGTACACGATCTTAAATGGTAGAACATAGTGCACTGATATTTAATGTTAAGATCTTTTGTAATACCTTTGTTTCACAAATAATGTTCTTTTAAACTAAACATCACTGTCCTTTCACACTAAACATCATTGCCTTTATCACTGAACACCACACATCTGCTTGTCAGACCGTCACTGCCTCGGCCCCTTTTCACACTAAATGTGTTCAATTTTGACATTCCTTAATATTCTTCGATTTGTTAGCATCATCTCTCAGTTCAAACACCACATCAGCAGTGCCTAAATAAAAATTGTCCAGATGGATCGTGATGTACTGAAGCACTTTTACTTCATCTTAATCAGAAAGCAGTTCCTCCACATCTGAATCTAAGATTTGACACTTGGTGGGCCCATCATCACCATTTCTTTGAGCAATCTTTTTAACTAAATTATTCAAGATGGCACATCTCCATTGAAAACATAGTGACGCATAACGTTTTGCGTAATTTGCAGGCTTGGTAACACTTCCACGTAACACACCTTCTGTACGACCCTTTGGAAATCTGTCTCTACCAATTCCGTTATGATTTCCTTCAGATCTTCTATTGCTTTTATGTTCGCGCCGAGCACCGCCTTTGGTTAATGTTGTTTTAGTTGATTTAACTTTCTCGTCAAAAGTCATTTTGATTCGAACTAAACGGTCTATAATGAACTAAACGGTGGAAAAATAGAACTGATAGTAACTAGCAACTCTACTGCTCAATGTCTCAGTATTACACTGTATGAAGGATTGTGTTGGCGACATCCTTATAAATTACTAAAAAGGGAGGGGTAATCTAATTTTCAGGTAGGTCAGTTTTTAAATAGTGCCATCTCTCTCTTTCTCTCTGTCTCCCTCTCTCTCAGGGACGTCATACGAGCTGTCAGTACATCGCGTGGTAATTTTGGTCACGTATAGCACACATTAGTTTTCACTTTAGCTGCGAGAACACATAATAAGTATTAATTAGAAAATAACACAATGAACATCAATAGATATTAATTACGTTTATATTTATTATTAATCAAAGTACGAGTAATGTTGAACATTTTAAAACTTAGAGGTGCAATTATTGCAGTTCTGCAAATTTAAAGTTGTAGTGTTATTTGACATCGTTATAGATAGATAGATAGATAGATAGATAATTCTTTATTGCACACCAATATTATAAAAAATGTACAGACATAATTAAAGTTACAGTTAAATGCACAATGGGCGGCCTTATCACTCAAAGTGATTTCTTCCAGGCAACCTTAGGATGGACAGGAATTAAAGTATATAAGTGAGTGTTGGTGTAATTTGTCAACATTTATAAAATAGTTTGTTACATGAATAATTACATAGTATACAAATATGAAATATAGATTAATAAAATAATAAGTGAATATGAGAAGACTTCAACGACTACGCTGTAGAGAGATAATGTCTCTTTACCATCGTTTTAAAAATATTGATGGATTGTGCCTCTTTAATATTTACTGGCAATGCATCCCATAGGCCAATGGCCTTCACTGTAAAAGATTTGCCATAGTAAACAGTAGAATGCGCTGGCAATCCCAGCGTCAGGTTCCTAGACGGTCTCAGGGATCTCGTTTGTATGTCATGGAGAAATGTAAAACGTTCTTTAAGATAAGTGGGAGTAATTGAATTAAAGAGAACGTTATATAATAATGCTAAAATATGAGCATTCCTGCGAAGACGAATTGGGAGCCACTTGAGTCTGTTACGGAATTCAGAAACGTGATCATATTTACGTAAGCCGAATATGAATCTAATGCAAAAATTTTGAAGACGCTCAAGCTTATCAAGTTGCTCCTCAGTCAGATCAGGATAGCTGACATCGGCGTAATCTAGTACAGGAAGAAGAAGAGATTCAGCAAGCAAAATTTTTTTAGAACTTGGAAGGAAATTTCGTAACCGACGCAAAGCCCCTGCTGATGCAAAGAGTTTCCGACTTGTTTGTTGTAGTTGATGTCTCCAGGAGAGGGTACTGTCAATATAGATACCCAGATTTTTTACATTAGTGTTAATTGGTAAAATAGCTCCTGCAAATTGAACTTGCGGCAATTGTGACCAGTTGATTCTAGAGATCAGCTGCTGACCACCTACTACAATTATTTGAGTTTTTGTTTCAGTCCATAATTTTTACTCCATTCGGAAATATGCTCCAGATCCATGTTGATCGTGCAAATAGCTCTAGTTAAGTCACTTGAGGGAGCTTGCGTATAGATTTGCAGATCATCGGCGTAAAGGTGGTAGGATGAAACAAGTTTTTCAGAGATGGTATTTATAAAAATTGCGAAGAGTAAGGGAGATAAAACGCCACCCTGCGGTACGCCAGCTGTAGTACTGCACTAAGAAGAATAAGATTCTTCGATGCGTATACGTTGCCGGCGACCAAACAGGTAACTACGAAACCATTCAATAGCCGTTGGAGATATGTTAATAGAGCTGAGTATATCAAGCAGGATGTGGAAATCTACAGTATTAAAAGCATTACTGAAATCAAGTAAAGATAATAAAGTAAGTCTACCACTATCCATGCCCTTTCTTATATCATCAGTTATCTTAACCAATGCTGTGGTCGTACTGTGTCCGCGTCGGAAACCACATTGAAATGGGTTGAGAAGTTCATTTTTATTCAGAAAAGAACTAAGTTGAGTATGGACGAGTCGCTCAAAGGCTTTGGAAAGGAATGGAAGGATGGATATCGGACGGTAATCAGTAAACGAGCATGGTTTGGATTTTTTTGGTAAAGGAATTATTTGAGCATCTTTCCACGCAGACGGAAAAATGCCGCAGGATAATGAGTGATTAAAGATATGGCAGAGAATGTCCACGATCTCATCAAGAATAGGTAAGATCATATTCCTGCTGACACAATCGTTGCCCACAGCATTGGATGAAATTACTACTATGCTCTTTTTAACATCACACGCGGTTAATTGATCGAAGCTAAAAGGTGGGTATTTAGGAGTTGGAATAGATGAAAGATGTTGTAATGTATTTGTTTTTATAGGCCCATCAAAGTTGGGTGAAGCAGAAAAGTGTACGTTGAGTGAATTTATATCGAAGTCTTTAGGAATAGAATCTGACCGTGATTTTCCAACTCCTAATGTATTGAGAAACTTCCAGATTTTAGCTGGATCTCCACTCTCAACCGAGGTATGAATGTGTTGGCGTTGCGCATTCCTACACACCTTGTTGCAGTGATTTCTAATGGTCACATATTTATCCCAATTCACTTGCGTGGAACGAAACTTATACCTGGTCTTAGTTGCAGCTTTTTTAGATAGAAGATCTTTAATATCCTGGGTAAGCCAGGGTGCAGGCAAATGTTTTAACTTAATGGCTCGCATGGGTGCGTGTATGTCATAAAGCTGTGATATATTAGACGTTAAGATCTTCACTTTAGTGTCGACACAATTTGACATTAAAAGAGTGCCCCAGTCTATCTTGACAACATCCTCATGGAGATTTTTTAAATTAATGGCGTTGAAATTGCGTTGTAATATAATTTTAGGTTTTGGTTTGGGCGGTCGGATTCGGTAAGAAAGATAGATTAAGTCATGATAAGAGAAGGCGTCAGCATTGCACTGGCCATATTTAGCTACATGGTTGGGTGAAAAAACTAAGACCAGATCGAGAAGAGACGGGGTACAGTTAGGAAAATGGTGAGTGGCACTCAGAGGAAGAATGGATAGATTACATGATTCTGCAATGCGCCGTAGGCAGGAAGAACGTGAGTCATTAAGTAGAAGGCAGGTATTAAAATCTCCCATTAAGATGACATGCTCGTAAGAAGGTACAAATGTTTCTAGCATATCTTCAAAAGCCTCAAAATAGTTCAGGCGTTTTGATGGAGAATAGAATGCACCAAGTAAAACTTTTGTATGATTGAGTTTCAGCTCTAGGAGTAAATATTCACCGGAATTGGATGGCGGTGGTTGTGGTGAGGCACCAACAACAACGAAAGGAATTTGAGACCGCAGGTATATGGCCACACCACCGTAACCATCACCGGTGTTACTCGTACGATCATTCCTGATAAGCTGAAAGCCTGGGAGAGAGTAAGAAATAGTTGGAAGACAGGGTTTTAACCAAGACTCAGTGACCACAATAGCGTGAATATTTTCACAGTCAAAGGTTGCCAGCATATCCGGAAAATGAGCAGGAATGCTTTGAGCATTTATGTACACTACATTGAAATTCCTCGGGACATCCAAAAATTGAGACCGAAGAGTGTCTGCGAGTGACGGTGACCGGTGGCTTACAGTGCTATCGTTTAAGCTTCCGGTAGATAATAAGCTATCATCATTTAAATCAACCATTAATAGTGTTTGTGTGTGTGTGTGCGTGTGAGTGTGCGTGTGTGTGCGTGTGTATGTGTGTCAATACAGTAAGTACAATAAAAATAAATTACAATAATACTTGTATATATGTACATATATATATACAAGAATACCTGCAGTCTGTCCACCCGCTAGTTGCGTGTTACAATAATGGAAAGCATTTATAACAACAACTGAAACACAATTAGAAAGAGAAACATGTTTGATCGAATACTATCTATGGATAGTTATTAAAAGGATACTGATAAATAAAGCAGTAAGGAACTAACAGAATTCATGCCGGGCAACAAAATATTCGTATAAATGTTCCAAGTATGTGGTATCAAAATAGCATTAACAGTAGAAGCATGAACTACTAAAAAGGCTAATACTTACAAAAAAAAAAAAACAAAAGCTTCACTTCTTGTTACATTTAGACCTCGTACATGGAACGCGATATTCCTCTGTGACAACTTTGACCTACAAAACAGATCAAGGGCAGTACATTGTTATTGTTGTCTAAAAGTTGATCTCTTTTCCAATTTTAATCAGAGTAGATGCAATTCAATTGTTATTGTAATTGATTTGCAATTACTTAAATACATTCAGTGTCCCAGATCGAAGAGTTGTGAGAAATAATTGTTGAAAATTTATGTTACATAGTGGAAAAAGAAAACAAAAAAGAAAAAAAATATATAATAATAATAAGGACATTTACAGATTCCCTCGGCGATCAACAAAAAAATAAAATAAAAATAAATAAAGTAAAAACAGCTATCCAAAAACAAATCACGACAGAATCTGTTATAATTCTCTCACTATGGCCAAGAAACGTTTAAATCTATAATAGACATCTACGAAAGACAAGTTACCCGACAATAGATCCCAATATAGCTATAACTATCCGTGAAGTCCTTATTTTTTCGCTACTGCCCGTCGTGTCTTTACAGTGGTAATTTTAACAGCAGTACTTTCACTATCGGAACACTTTATTTTCTCAAGATCACGGAGCGTATGGATTCGATGCCGGTTCCCATCCGGGCCAAGTACATATACGGAGCCTTCTCTGGTCCAGCATTTATTAACACCGAACTTATCACGAGCAGCCATAAATGCACTATGCCGCAACCTGGTTAAGAATTCGGAAAAAGTGATTCCTGTACCTTTTAATTTAATTTTAGAAAACCATATACTGTCCCTCACTGCGACGTTCTGTAGCTCAACCAGTATAGCCCTGGGCTTCTCACTGGTAGTTTGTCGTCCCATCCTATGGCTCCGCGTGACGTCATTAGAAGAAAATGAATCTAGGCGTATGTGTTCTTTAATAGTGTCACTGACCACTACGGATGTGTCCTCTCCTCTTCTCTCTGCGATGCCATGTAAGAGAAGCATTTTTCGACGGCTCCGTGTCTCCAAATTGTCTACCTCCCAAGCCAAAGTGTCAAGCCCCTGGGAAAGTGACTTAAGACTTTGTAACACGAAACCTTTAAATGCTGCAAACTCTTCCGCCATGCTGTCTGTAGTGGTTGAAGGCTTGTCTTGCAATTTAGCCTCGAACTTAGCCATCCTTTCTTCAAAATATGACTGCATGTCCAGTAAGGAAACCTCCATTGTGGGTTTGTGTTATTATGCGTGATCCAATTGGGGAGATAACACTTAACCAGCAGGTGTGCACGGTTATCTATCACATCCACTCATCAAAGCACTGAAAATGCTGTGTTTACTTTTTGTCTTTCGATTTTAAATGTAACAACAAAAATTATAGTGTTACCGCCACCAAAATTTTTTTTTTTTTTTTTGTTATAGTTGTATTGGCTCGAGATTTTTTGGAAACTTAATTCCGCATAAGTAACTTGCTGATACAACTCTTCTGGTCTTAAAATATTATCTTCGTTGATAGTATCGCTCATCTTTTAATATTATTAATCGTATTTAACAAGTTAAACAATGATATTTTATTCCCACGGGCTTTCAGAAACAGCGTCTGTGACGTTTTATTTTTGAAATGTTGAAAATAGAAATAATTTTAAATGTTACTCACATGATTAGTTAAGATTTACAACTATAACCAAAAAAATAACTCAGTCTCAGTCTCAGTATAATTAAAATACATGCATTTAGTGAGCATTAACTAAGTGGTGATTAATTAAATCATTGCATTGTAAGGTTAAGCAATAAGAGACAGGTCTGTCTTAGGATTTCTAAACTTCTAAACTTGCCATGAGTTAACCTAATCGATTCCACTTACCACTTAGTATGTAGCCGATTAAAACTATCTATATTGAACTGTAAACATGCTACCTACTTGTCCTACTGTAAATCTGTTGGTGTACAATGAATAGTTATCTATCTATCTGTCATTATTAATACTATTCTTAATAGTTATAATCTATCGCTAAGTTAATTAAAATTGTGTACATCAGATAGTTTTACGAAAATATTTAGGTTTTTTCGTACATATAAGATATTTTCATAAATGTGTTGAGAAGCAACTGTTAAAATATTAATTTTTTTGAAAAGTTCTTTCAGCGAGTCACGGGGTCTGAGGCTATAGATCGCTCGTTTCTGTAGTACAAATATAGTTTCAATATCGGCAGCTGAGCGCCACAGCAGCAGACCGTATGACATAACGCTATGAAAGTAGCTAAAATAAACTAGTCGTGCAGTTTCCTTATCAGTCAGTGACCTTATCTTTCTAACCGCATAGGCAGCTGAGCTAAGTCTTCCTGCCAAGGCTGTAATATGAGAACCCCATTGCAGTTTACTATCTAGAGTTATTCCAAGAAAAACTGTGGTATTGACTATTTGGACAGATTCGTTATTCATTTTAATATTAATATCTGCCTGTCTTACATTTGGCATAGCAAACTTTACACATTTAGTTTTCTTCGCATTGAGCAGCAAGTTGTTACTTGTAAACCAATGTAATATATCAGGAAGGGTATTATTCACTTCGTCGAGTACTACTTCATGTCTATCAGTCTTAAAAATAAATGATGTGTCATCAGCAAATAAAACAATTTCACAAAGATTTGTCGCGAAATAAGGAAGATCATTAGCATATATCAGGAATAGAAGGAGTCCTAATATCGAGCCCTGGGGTACTCCCATAACTAATGGGGCATCAGAAGAGTCAGTGCCATTAACGTCTGGCCACGGCAACGGGCACCGTTTACTCCCCCGCAGTACTTTGCGCGATCACTATAGGTTTACGTACAGATTTGCTCATGTTTAATAAAGTTCGACAATTAAGTAACAAGCAAAGACGACTCCCGCTGGTAAAGAGCCATAGTACAAGCCGCACGTAACTAAACACTAAATCTCGAAACTCAAAACCGAGCCTTAAATGACAGGGTGAAAGGTGTGTGCAATGGTAAATAAAAGATAGATGTTCACTGTTCGATTATAGATTTAATAATAATCCCAGAGTACATTGGTATACACCTTATATACTATATAATAACTACGTCACTAATTGATTGAAATTATTTCACGTTGACATTCATATCAGCTATTATACTATTATTATTGATGACATTCTGGTAGTATTAATATTTTTGGTCTTATTGTTGAAGTAGGTACATTATTTTAATTTTGAAACTATTTTACGTCGACATTCAAATATCCTATGACATTAAATTGGATGAGTTAACAATATATAAAAATGTTATTAATAATTTATGAATAATAGTATAAATAATTCGAAACAGAATAAATGAAACATGTACCCACAAACCATATTCTAAGCAAGTAAATTAACCATTTTTAAAATAAGTATGTACACCATCTTAAATGGTAGAACATAGTGCACTGATATTTAATTTTAAGATCTTTTGTAATACTTTTGTTTCACAAATAATGTTCTTTTAAACTAAACATCACTGTCCTTTCACACTAAACATCATTGCCTCTATCACTGAACACCACATGTGCTTATCAGTCCGTCACTGCCTCGGCCCCTTTTCACACTAAATGTGTTCAATTTCGACATTCCTTAATATTCTTCGGTTTGTTAGCATCATCTCTCAGTTCAAACACCACATCAGCAGTGCCTAAAGATTGTCCAGATGGATCGTGATGTACTGTAGCACTTTCACATTATCTAAATCAGAAATCAGTTCCTCCACATCTGAATCTAAGATTTGACACTTGGTGGGCCCATCATCACCATTTCTTTGAGCAATCTTTTTAACTAAATTATTCAAGATGGCACATCTCCATTGAAAACATAGTGACGCATAACGTTTTGCGTAATTTGCAGGCTTGGTAACACTTCCACGTAACACACCTTCTGTACGGCCCTTTGGAAATCTGTCTCCACCAATTCCGTTATGATTTCCTTCAGATCTTCTATTGCTTTTATGTTCGCGCCGAGCACCGCCTTTGGTTAATGTTGTTTTAGTTGATTTAACTTTCTCGTCAAAAGTCATTTTGATTCGAACTAAACGGTCTATAATGAACTAAACGGTGGAAAAATAGAACTGATAGTAACTAGCAACTCTACTGCTCGATGTCTCAGTATTACACTGTATGAAGGATTGTGTTGGCGACATCCTTATAAATTACTAAAAAGAGAGGGGTAATCTAATTTTCAGGTAGGTCAGTTTTTAAATAGGGCCTTCTCTCTCTTTCTCTCTGTCTCCCTCTCTCTCAGGGACGTCATACGAGCTGTCAGTACATCGCGTGGTAATTTTGGTCACGTATAGCACACATTAGTTTTCACTTTAGCTGCGAGAACACATAATAAGTATTAATTAGAAGATAACACAATGAACATCAATAGATATTAATTACGTTTATATTTATTATTAATCAAAGTACGAGTAATGTTGAACATTTTAAAACTTAGCGGTGCAATTATTGCAGTTCTGCAAATTTAAAGTTGTAGTGTTATTTGACATCGTTATAGTTGTATTGGCTCGAGATTTTTTGGAAACTTAATTCCGCATAAGTAACTTGCTGATACAACTCTTCTGGTCTTAAAATACTATCTCCGTTGATAGTATCGCTCATCTTTTAATATTATTAATCGTATTTAACAAGTTAAACAATGATATTTTATTCCCACGGGCTTTCAGAAACAGCGTCTGTGACGTTTTATTTTTGAAATGTTGAAAATAGAAATAATTTTAAATGTTACTCACATGATTAGTTAAGATTTACAACTATAACCAAAAAAATAACTCAGTCTCAGTCTCAGTATAATTAAAATACATGCATTTAGTGAGCATTAACTAAGTGGTGATTAATTAAGTCATTGCATTGTAAGGTTAAGCAATAAGAGACAGGTATGTCTTAGGATTTCTAAACTTCTAAACTTGCTATGAGTTAACCTAATCGATTCCACTTACCACTTAGTATGTAGCCGATTAAAACTATCTATATTGAACTGTAAACATGCTACCTACTTGTCCTACTGTAAATCTGTTGGTGTACAATGAATAGTTTTCTAACTATCTATCATTATTAATACTATTCTTAATAGTTATAATCTATCGCTAAGTTAATTAAAATTGTGTACATCAGATAGTTTTACGAAAATATTTAGGTTTTTTCGTACATATAAGATATTTTCATAAATGTATTGAGAAGCAACTGTTAAAATATTAATTTTTTTGAAAAGTTCTTTCAGCGAGTCACGGGGTCTGAGGCTATAGATCGCTCGTTTCTGTAGTACAAATATAGTTTCAATATCGGCAGCTGAGCGCCACAGCAGCAGACCGTATGACATAACGCTATGAAAGTAGCTAAAATAAACTAGTCGTGCAGTTTCCTTATCAGTCAGTGACCTTATCTTTCTAACCGCATAGGCAGCTGAGCTAAGTCTTCCTGCCAAGGCTGTAATATGAGAACCCCATTGCAGTTTACTATCTAGAGTCTAGAGTTATTCCAAGAAAAACTGTGGTATTGACTATTTGGACAGATTCATTATTCATTTTAATATTAATATCTGCCTGTCTTACATTTGGCACAGCAAACTTTACACATTTAGTTTTCTTCGCATTGAGCAGCAAGTTGTTACTTGTAAACCAATGTAATATATCAGAAAGGGTATTATTCACTTCGTCGAGTACTACTTCATGTCTATCAGTCTTAAAAATAAATGATGTGTCATCAGCAAATAATACAATTTCACAAAGATTTGTCGCGAAGTAAGGAAGATCATTAGCATATATCAGGAATAGAAGGGGTCCTAATATCGAGCCCTGGGGTACTCCCATAACTAATGGGGCACCAGAAGAGTCAGTGCCATTAACGTCCGGCAACGGCAAAGGGCACCGTTTACTCCCCCGCAGTACTTTGCGCGATCACTATAGGTTTACGTACAGATTTGCTCATGTTTAATAAAGTTCGACAATTTAGTAACAAGCAAAGACGACTCCCGCTGGTAAAGAGCCGTACAAGCCGCACGTAACTAAACACTAAATCTCGAAACTCAAAACCGAGCCTTAAATGACAGGGTGAAAGGTGTGTGCAATGGTAAATAAAAGATAGATGTTCACTGTTCGATTATAGATTTAATAATAATCCCAGAGTACATTGGTATACACCTTATATACTATATAATAACTACGTCACTAATTGATTGAAATTATTTCACGTTGACATTCATATCAGCTATTATACTATTATTATTGATGACATTCTGGTAGTATTAATATTTTTGGTCTTATTGTTGAAGTAGGTACATTATTTTAATTTTGAAACTATTTTACGTCGACATTCAAATATCCTATGACATTAAATTGGATGAGTTAACAATATATAAAAAGGTTATTAATAATTTATGAATAATAGTATTAATAATTCGAAACAGAATAAATGAAACATGTACCCACAAACCATATTCTAAGCAAGTAAATTAACCATTTTTAAAATAAGTGTGTACACCATCTTAAATGGTAGAACATAATGCACTGATATTTAATGTTAAGATCTTTTGTAATACTTTTGTTTCACAAATAATGTTCTTTTAAACTAAACATCACTGTCCTTTCACACTAAACATCATTGCCTCTATCACTGAACACCACATCTGCTTATCAGACCGTCACTGCCTCGGCCCCTTTTCACACTAAATGTGTTCAATTTTGACATTCCTTAATATTCTTCGGTTTGTTAGCATCATCTCTCGGTTCAAACACCACATCAGCAGTGCCTAAAGATTGTCCAGATGGATCGTGATGTACTGTAGCACTTTCACATTATCTAAATCAGAAATCAGTTCCTCCACATCTGAATCTAAGATTTGACACTTGGTGAGCCCATCATCACCATTTCTTTGAGCAATCTTTTTAACTAAATTATTCAAGATGGCACATCTCCATTGAAAACATAGTGACGCATAACGTTTTGCGTAATTTGCAGGCTTGGTAACACTTCCACGTAACACACCTTCTGTACGGCCCTTTGGAAATCTGTCTCCACCAATTCCGTTATGATTTCCTTCAGATCTTCTATTGCTTTTATGTTCGCGCCGAGCACCGCCTTTGGTTAATGTTGTTTTAGTTGATTTAACTTTCTCGTCAAAAGTCATTTTGATTCGAACTAAACGGTCTATAATGAACTAAACGGTGGAAAAATAGAACTGATAGTAACTAGCAACTCTACTGCTCGACGTCTCAGTATTACACTGTATGAAGGATTGTGTTGGCGACACCCTTATAAATTACTAAAACGGGAGGGGTAATCTAATTTTCAGGTAGGTCAGTTTTTAAATAGTGCCATCTCTCTCTTTCTCTCTGTCTTCCTCTCTCTCAGGGACGTCATACGAGCTGTCAGTACATCGCGTGGTAATTTTGGTCACGTATAGCACACATTAGTTTTCACTTTAGCTGCGAGAACACATAATAAGTATTAATTAGAAGATAACACAATGAACATCAATAGATATTAATTACGTTTATATTTATTATTAATCAAAGTACGAGTAATGTTGAACATTTTAAAACTTAGAGGTGCAATTATTGCAGTTCTGCAAATTTAAAGTTGTAGTGTTATTTGACATCGTTATAGTTGTATTGGCTCGAGATTTTTTGGAAACTTAATTCCGCATAAGTAACTTGCTGATACAACTCTTCTGGTCTTAAAATACTATCTCCGTTGATAGTATCGCTCATCTTTTAATATTATTAATCGTATTTAACAGGTTAAACAATGATATTTTATTCCCACGGGCTTTCAGAAACAGCGTCTGTGACGTTTTATTTTTGAAATGTTGAAAATAGAAATAATTTTAAATGTTACTCACATGATTAGTTAAGATTTACAACTATAACCAAAAAAATAACTCAGTCTCAGTTAAGTCTCCGTCTTTATTCTAATGAGTCCAGTATAATTAAAATACATGCATTTAGGGGGTATCAACTAAGTGGTAATTATTTAAATCATTGCATTGTAAGGTTAAGCAATAAGAGACAGGTCTGTCTTAGGATTTCTAAACTTGCTATGAGTTAACCTAATCAATTCCACTTACCACTTAGTATGTAGCCGATTAAAAGTATCTATATTGAACCGTATACATGCTACCTACTTGTCCTACTGTAAATCTGTTGGTGTACAAGAATAATTATCTATCTATCTACTTTATTAATACTATTCTTAATAGTTATAATCTATCGCCAAGTTAATGTGAAAAGTAAAATTATTCATAAAAATCTTTTAAAAACTAGTTTTCTTTAAATAATATGTTGTAACAAAACGACCTTTGTCTACTAAGCTTATTTTTTTTTTTTAGTTTGATCTACTATATATATAAATATCAATAAACAAAAGGCAAAAAAGGTTTCTGCAGTTGCTGGCCGTCTGTGTGAATGGAAACAATAGATAAGAAAGCTCTTTGTGTCTTTGGCGACTGAATGTAGTCACATTATCTGTATGCGATTTTTAGGAATTTGTTATAATGAATTATTAAAATCAATAGTCACACCCTAACTCATCGTTTCATCCATAGTCACTATCGAATTTAACCTGATGAATTTTGTACTAAAGTATGCCTTGAAATCAAGGGATTTATGTTTGCCGTCGCTATAACAGAGGGCCGCTACAATCAAGGTCTACAACCAATTAATTAAATCAACCGTAATTTATTTTATTTGAGAAATGTCAACCGTTACTTTGTAACGACGCGCTCTGCGAACGTCATCACACCGGTTTTAATTCTATTTTTGAACGAAAAGTTTCGGAGCGCGGAGTGAATGACATTTTGACGTATCGCTGTCAAAAGCACCTTTCTTCCTAGCATAGAGACTGGATGGTCGATATTCATGGCTTCGTAACTTAATTTCAATAAATCTCATAAAAATGAGAGTATTTTGGCCTAAAGGATAATAGTTTGTGTCCTCACAACTGTCCTCTTGTGGAATTATAGTTTATTTCTGGTGAGTTGTCATTATTTAATAAGATTCCCTTTGATGGAAATTCGCCACGCTCCTAATTTGAAAAATAATTGTTAAAATTCTATTGTTTCAGCTCTTAATCTGAAAATATTATGATTTCTTTTGCTATTGGCATTGTTCCAGCAAATTAAGGCGGTAAGTCGCGCAAATTTATAAAAAATTAGGACCTCGTGCCCTATATTGGAGTTTGTTCTAATGACATGCAATTTTATTACAGGTTTCCAAATTGGAACCGCCTTTGCCCTTTGTCTTGGCCTTTTCTCTTTTCTTTGGACCTTTTTCGGCGTTCCTTTGTCTTCGGTCATCTGCATTTCTTTATGGAGGGTTTGGACTTTTCACCTCAAACATGGATGTACCGCATGGGCTTAAACTGAAAACTTCGCCTGCTACGAGCTTTCTCGCTGCTGTGTTTACATATACTCGCCGAGGGATGCCGTGAGCTTACTTTAATTATATTTTAAATCTAAACTTCAAAATAACATGCATTGGTGACATAGAATCATATTGACATAAGATCATTTTGACCTAGCTTATAAAACTCTAATTTTAAATTTAAGGTTAGATATACATTAGGAATGTATCCTTGCAACTATTTCTAAATGCACACTGGAGTGGACAATAAAACCTTAAACCTCACAGTTTGGTTTCATTTAGCTCACCTCCGGAAGATTAAAAGTTTCCAGTATCCGCTGATTATCTTAGGCATGTGTATCTCCAAGGCGCCCGAACTTTTATGGTAATGTACTTACAAACCAATTTTATTTATATTTCTTTTAAATAGGAGATTACACACTTACTTCTTTCATTGTCATATGACACATATTTTTTTATTATTACATCTGACGCTTGCGAACCAATACTTTTTACTTTGTAATAACAACATATTTTTTAATTATTACAATTGTTTCAAATTAGGAGCGTGGCGAATTTCCATCAAAGGGAATCTTATTAAATAATGACAACTCACCAGAAATAAACTATAATTCCACAAGAGGACAGTTGTGAGGACACAAACTATTATCCTTTAGGCCAAAATACTCTCATTTTTATGAGATTTATTGAAATTAAGTTACGAAGCCATGAATATCGACCATCCAGTCTCTATGCTAGGAAGAAAGGTGCTTTTGACAGCGATACGTCAAAATGTCATTCACTCCGCGCTCCGAAACTTTTCGTTCAAAAATAGAATTAAAACCGGTGTGATGACGTTCGCAGAGCGCGTCGTTACAACTTGTCAAGTTAAAATTGATTAATAAAATAATAAAATAAAAATATATATTTAGATTATTTGAAGATAATTTTTGCTAGTATGCAGGTGACCCGTATGTGATCGTTTAGTATTTTTAAAATAATATAGTCAACTAATAATATTGACTTTACACGACGCTGAGAAAATCAATCACGATCCTATTGTAACGCTTCATAAATGAATTAATCCGTCAATCGTCGAGGTCACAGTTACGTCACGGATCTAATTTGATGTATTGAGGAATTGTATTGAGGCATATCATCTTTCTGCAATCCATCAAGTAACTCAAGGCAACGTAACCAAGAAACAGAATAAGCAACAGTACCAGTGCATCGCAGGGGTGTCGCTTCGGTCCCTCGCGTTGCTAGGATGCGAAGACGCAAGCGCCGGCACTGTCAATTTTGTTTATAGCTTATTTTTCAGTTTTTATAATTTTTCGTGTACATTGTGTAGTTTTTAAGTTTTTAAGTGCTATATTGTGTTTTTTTAATGCAAAGAGACTGTAATAGCGAAGCGGAAATATGTGCAAGTCAACTTGTACAATGCCCAGATTGTTCTCAAGCCCGTTTTTTTAAAGGTAAGCGAGGTTTAAAAGTGCATTTTGGGAAAGTACACAAATCCCAAAATGCACCTTCAATCCAAACAATCCCTACCTCTGTCACCCAAATTCCCTTTTGGCAAACATTATCCAAATTTAAAAATTCGGTTCCAATTTTAAAGAGAGTTCCTCGTGGTGCTAGGCCATCTGTCGCACTGAACCTTACCCGATGTATAGCCGTGGTAGTCCGGGAGAACTCTCAAAGCGCTTGGGAACAATTACTCACCTTCCCTTATAGGATTCTACATGTTGCGAAAGACCAGGCCACCAAAAAATCGCTAACTACACAAATAAAAGAGAACTGCTCTCAATCTCATACTTTTGATCCAAAATTCACCACCTTCCATAAAAATTCTATTTACCACTATGTAGAGTCCAAGTTAAGAGAAGGTGACATTAGGGGAGCTGCAAGGCTTTTATTCAGCAGTGATGTGATAGCGCCATGCTCGCCAGATACTCTGGCAGATCTGCAAAGCAAGCACCCATCACCTGCTGATAACCTTTCCTTCCCTGAGCCTCTGGAGTCAGACGCTGATTGTCTCAGCGTTTCAGCCAAGGACGTGATAGCAGCCGTTGGCTCTTTCCGGAGCGGGTCTGCCGGCGGCCTCGATGGCCCCCTCAGCACCTCAAGGACCTTACCGGCGTAAGCGTCGGAGAAGCTGGCGACGCACTCTTGAAAGAACTAACGGCCTTAATTAACCTTATGTTGTCCGGCAATGTGGACGAGGGCATCATTGATTTACTGTACGGCGCTAATCTCTGCGCCTTGCGTAAAAAAGATGGTGGCATTCGTCCCATTGCCGTAGGCTGTACATACAGGCGAATAGCAGCCAAGCTGTGTTGTAGAGCATATAGAGACTCTCTCACAGTTAAATTCCAGCCCCTCCAACTCGGCTTCGGCTCCAAAGGGGGCTGTGAGGCTGCTGTACATGCCTTATCTACGTTCCTTGGCTGCAGTGGAGGTGAGGTTATCCTCAAAGTTGACTTGAGGAATGCCTTTAACACTGTTAATAGGGACACTCTGTTGACACAGGCCAAATTGGAAACCCCCAAAATTTTTAAATTTCTCTGGCAGTGCTATAGGCATCCTTCTAAATTACTTTATAAGGAAAATATATTAAATTCAGCAGTAGGATGTCAACAAGGTGATCCTCTTGGGCCAGTCATTTTCAGCCTGGCTATTCACCCTATAATTCAGCGAATAAATTCTAAATTTAACGTTTGGTATCTAGATGATGGTACTCTCGGAGGCGATGTAGAAACAGTATTAAAAGATTTGGCGTTTCTAAAAGAAGAATTTAGTTCAATCGGCCTAGAACTAAATCCCACCAAATGTGAAATTTTTTTCAGTGATCAAATTGACAATCTTTCGTTTCTCTCAAAATTCAATGCTTTGGCTCCAAATTTAAAAGTTTTACAAAAAAGTTCTCTCCGCCTCCTTGGGTCGCCAATTCTTGAAGATGCTTACGAGTCTTTTGTGGAAGAGAAAATAATTTTTTTTTGTGATGTTTCGGAGCGATTGTACCAAATTAATATACATTCAGCTTTCACCATTATTCGGCATTGTCTTTTCGTACCAAAATTTACACATGCTCTGCGTTCAACTCAACTTTTTAAATTTTTGGAACTTTTAGGTCAAGTGGATAAAGTGCTGCAAGACACTCTATGCAAAATTTTAAATATAAATTTGAACGATCGAGTGTGGCTTCAGGCGTCCCTTCCAGTTCGTCTCGGGGGCCTCGGCGTTCGCAAAATTGCAGATGTAAGTATGCCAGCATTTTTGTCGTCGGTCCATGGCACTGAAGAATTAGTCAGGAAAATTCTATCTCCTTCACTGATTAATTCGGATGTGCCAGGTAAGGCCGAAGCTGTAAATGCTTGGAAAATGACTTGTCCAACTGCCGCCATGCCCGCCAACCCATCTTCCCAAAGGCAATGGGATGAGCCACTCAGTATTGGTGTTAAAAAACTTTTAATCAGTACAGCTACCAGCGCTGCTGAGCGCGCTCGTCTATTGGCTGTGGGTGAATGGGAATCTGGTGTATGGCTCCAGGCACTTCCTTCGCCCAACATTGGAACAATGTTGGACGACACGACCTTCCGCATTGCGACTTGCCTCCGTTTGGGTGCACCGTGTGTTTCTCCGCATCGGTGTCTCTGTGGAGAAGCTGTCGATAGCCTTGGACATCACGGATTGTCTTGCAACAGGAGCGCAGGCCGCATGTCCCGACATGCAAACATTAACGATATTATCCGTCGAGCTCTTGTCACCGCCGGCGTGCCAGCTATACTTGAACCTGTTGGTTTGGCTCGCGACGATGGTAAGAGACCGGACGGTATGTCGTTGATACCTTGGAAGATGGGTAGGCCTTTGGTGTGGGATGCAACTTGCGTCGACACCCTGGCGCCATCCCATCTTCCAAGTACGATGGACTGCGCATGCGCTGCTGCTGCATCAGCGGAGACTCTCAAACGGCGCAAATATACCAATTTAACTGGTAATTATATTTTTGAGCCGTTTGGAGTCGAAACGTTGGGTCCGTGGGGCCCAAGCGCGCGCGCACTATTCAAAGAAATAGCGAAGCGACTAATCGACGCTTCCCGTGACCATAAGGCTGACCTTTACCTCGCTCAAAGAATTGGCATCGCCATTCAGCGTGGTAACGCCGCCAGCCTCTTGGGCACGGTACCAGTAGAGATCGATGGGGAGGAATTTTTCGATGCCTAAAATTACAGTCTCCCTCTTTTTCTCTATTCCATTTTTGTATATATTGTATAGTTAGCATAGTTTTATATTAATTTGTAAGTAATTGTATATTATAATAGAATATTTTATGTACTATGCTTCAGTAAATTTTAGTTTTGTACTGTTTTATTTTTTAATTGAATTTCTTGACTCATGTATTTAATTTTGCCAGGTACTTTATTGTAGTTTAAACTGTGTCAGACGCTAATTTTGAATTGAAGAATTGCTGGATGCCACATTTCAAATCTTAGAAAAATAATGTGTCATATTTATAGAGCGTTTGATTCTTGGAACATCAATTACCACGAGTACAACTAATTGATATTTTACCTGTACAAGTGTGAAGGGCACTGATAGCCCATATGACTTCGGGGAGAGTGAGAGGAATGGCATTATTCAAAAACTAACCTACCTGAAGTTATCAATGTGATTATCCGTCCCTTTAGTAATTTGCAGGTTAAGAGAATCAATAAGATCATCAGTCGTTCATATAATATAGCTCCTAACGAAATCTATGTAAGTAAGTAAATCATTTATTGCTCGAAACACGGTATGTGACAATTGTGTTATAAAAATAAGGTCCAACGTGTTTCGCAGATTATCTGCATGCAAATTTGTTTCTTCCCAACTAATTTTGTTGGTATATACTGGACGAGAATGAAAATATTTCGATACATATTGGTGAATTTAGCTCAAATAAAAATGGTTCTAAACGAGAACATAAAACGAACCAACGCAACATCAAGAAAATGCGGTGCTCGACGCAAGCGCTAAACCAAAAGAAGATCAGAAAAATCCAAAAATTTATGACGAAATGAGTTGAGGAGGAGTATTACGTGGAAGAAATAGAGCAGATGTCACGAAGAGCACAAAATACAGAATAGATGTACCAACGTTGACATTGATGAATAATATGCTCAGAGAAATTAAGAGGATGGGCCCACGACGCTTTTACTGTGTAATTTAGATCTTGGAGACTCAGATTCAGATATACAGGAATTTGAAAGAAGAGGAGAGGCTATCAAGGTGAGGAAACGATATAATGGACTGCCACTTGATGGTAGAAGATTGATCGTACGATTGCCAACATATGCATTGAACAAATTTAGTGAAAAAAAGTAGTCACGGTTGGGCCAGTAGATGTGAAGTTTGTAACGGCAAGCGCCCTGTGCTCAATGAAGAACAATTAGACGCCAAAATGGATGTCGATGTAGAAGACTTGAAGAGTATAAGATTCGAATAAGTGTTTAGTATTTAGGAATCTCTGTATATCATAATAAGGAATTCAATAAGTTGTACGAGTATAAGAGCAGAAATGAATTAAAATCTATTCAAAATTGACGGAAAATATTTTTTGTTCGATTACTAATAACCAAGATTACTAGTTTTCTCATCAACCCACCAGGAAACTAAACCTGAGTGGAAGTTTTATGAACGAAAATTACTTTGGAGTTAAGCTCCACTCAAGATTAGTTCTAGAAAGTAACCTGTACCGAAACTCAAGCATGGCTGAGTCTAAATTTGAACAATTTCCCATTGAAAGAGCAGCAGCTGGCGGCCGATCCGACTAAACGCCAGAATGCGTTGTACTCTGCGCATTGTCTTCACCAGACGCACAAAGACGTCGCGGGTTGCTAGATAGAAGATTGAGAGGGTGAGGGTGACTATGGAATGCCCTCACACGCGCTAAACAAAATCCACTCAGTAGTCCTTGGTGGCAGACAAGAATCTACTACCTCCTAGCCACCTTGTAAACTGCCGTGTCCGGGAAGGCCCGCCGATAAAAGTGCGAGTCTTGTATGGAAGTCGCTTCAGTTGGTCACGGTCTGATTCTCGTGTAACTGGGCACCGTTTACTCCACCCGCAGTACTTTGCGCGATCACTATAGGTTTACGTACAGATTTGCTCATGTTTAATAAAGTTCGACAATTAAGTAACAAGCAAGGACGACTCCCGCTGGTAAAGTGCCATAGTACAAGCCGCACGTAACTAAACACTAAATCTCGAAACTCGAAACCGAGCCTTAAATGACAGGGTGAAAGGTGTGTGCAATGGTAAATAAAAGATAGATGTTCACTGTTCGATTATAGGTTTAATAATAATCCCATAGTACATTGGTATACACCTTATATACTATATAAAAACTACGTCACTACTTGAACATGATATTAATAGCAGTATTAATTCTTTATCAACTAAAACTAACTACTACTAAACTATCAATTAAACATAACTTTAATACTGAAAAAACAACGGTAAATAATTTTAGAAGACATATAAATAAACATTCACATTTAGATGTTAAATATAACGATATTACAATATATGGAACTACAGCTACAAAATTTCTTAGGCTATAGATAAAAAGCACGTTAGAGTGGAAGGAACAAAACGTAAAAAATGCGGTAAATTATATCAGCATCCGTATCTTTTACATATGCTGAATAAATCCGAAAACAAAGATACCGTTCTTACATCATACCATGGACCAGTTGCGTCCACCTTAAGATACGGGATTATATTCTGGGAGAATGCAGTAGAGAAAGAATTAGTATTTAAGGCACAGAAACGATGCACTAGAGCAATTTGTAACCTACACACTACCGACACTTGTAAGCCACATTCCTTAAAGACTGAAATTGTTGACGATGCCATCTATTTACATTCATGAGATGTATATGTTTGTAAAACAATATTGGTTAAAATTTTCACAAGTGACTAGTAGCCGCAAATTAGGTACATTACTTGTGGTAGCGTGTAAAAGAACTATGAAATAGAAAAATATGTTCTGCATGGCCCCTACAATGTACAACAAGTTGCTTAAGTCTATTAGCTTGGCTCAAGATGTACAAGAATTTAAAAACAAACTACTCACACGACTGATGGAAAAAGCATACAATTCTAATAATGAGCACATGATGGAAATTTTAATATTCTTCTGTTATAATTGAACTTTATTTATTTTTCACATTATAATCTATTATATTTTTATTTTGATTGACGACGTTATGGAAAATTAATATTTTTATGTTATTGTTGAAATGCATTATAATAATTTTGAAATTATTTCACGTTGACATTCATATCACCTATTATGCTATTATTATTGATGACATTCTGGTAATATTAATATTTTTGCTCCTATTGTTGAAGTAGGTACATTATTTTAATTTTGAAACTATTTTAATCGACATTCAAATATGCTATGACATTAAATTGGATGAGTTAACAATATATAAAAAGGTTAATAATAATTTACGAATATTTCGATACAAAATTAATGAAAAATGTACCCACTAACCATATTCTTAGCAAGTAAATCAACCATTTTTCAAATAAAGTTTGTACACCATCTTAAATGGTAGAACATAGTGCACTGATATTTAATGTTAAGATCTTTTGTAATACCTTTGTTTCACAAATAATGTTCTTTTAAACTAAACATCACTGTCCTTTCACACTAAACATCATTGCCTTTATCACTGAACACCACACATCTGCTTGTCAGACCGTCACTGCCTCGGCCCCTTTTCACACTAAATGTGTTCAATTTTGACATTCCTTAATATTCTTCGGTTTGTTAGCATCATCTCTCGGTTCAAACTCCACATCAGCAGTGCCTAAATAAAAATTGTCCAGATGGATCGTGATGTAATATTACTTTTACTTCATCTAAATCAGAAAGCAGTTCCTCCACATCTGAATCTAAGATTTGACACTTGGTGGGCCCATCATCACCATTTCTTTGAGCAATCTTTTTAACTAAATTATTCAAGATGGCACATCTCCATTGAAAACATAGTGACGCATAACGTTTTGCGTAATTTGCAGGCTTGGTAACACTTCCACGTAACACACCTTCTGTACGGCCCTTTGGAAATCTGTCTCCGCCAATTCCGTTATGATTTCCTTCAGATCTTCTATTGCTTTTATGTACGCGCCGAGCACCGCCTTTGGTTAATGTTGTTTTAGTTGATTTAACTTTCTCGTCAAAAGTCATTTTGATTCGAACTAAACGGTCTATAATGAACTAAACGGTGGAAAAATAGAACTGATTGTAACTAGCAACTCTACTGCTCGATGTCTCAGTATTACACTGTATGAAGGATTGTGTTGGCGACATCTTTATAAATTACTAAAAAGGGAGGGGTAATCTAATTTTCAGGTAGGTCAGTTTTTAAATAGGGCCTTCTCTCTCTTTCTCTCTGTCTCCCTCTCTCTCAGGGACGTCATACGAGCTGTCAGTACATCGCGTGGTAATTTTGGTCACGTATAGCACACATTAGTTTTCACTTTAGCTGCGAGAACACATAATAAGTATTAATTAGAAGATAACACAATGAACATCAATAGATATTAATTACGTTTATATTTATTATTAATCAAAGTACGAGTAATGTTGAACATTTTAAAACTTAGAGGTGCAATTATTGCAGTTCTGCAAATTTAAAGTTGTAGTGTTATTTGACATCGTTATCCCTTTACCGCATGGATTTTTTAAACCTTATAAAAAAAATATAAATTGTATATTAGTCATTTAGGCACTTAGGAAAAATATGAAAAAAATAAATAAATGAGGATTCATTAAAATATTAATAAAAAACAGTTGGTTCCGAAATTGGAACAACATGCATTCAGGACAATAAATATACCGTTACCATATTTGTCACACTATGCAATAAAGGTTATAAATAAAATGGAAGTATGTATATATAATTCAGTTTACTAATCATAATTACTAGGTACATATTTTTATGACGTTTTGGTAGTAAGACAGAAAAAATTTATGTTCAATTGATTTAAGAAATTAACGTATGGAATTCTTTATAACAATTGCGATCCTTATTCAAACACAAGTGGCATTTACATTTCTGACACATAATTTGTGATTTTTGACCACAACCTTCTGAGAAGTGCATACTGTTTTGCCTGCAATAAAATAAATTAATAATTAATGATGTAGTTATTAGTGCATGATGTGACAAATTTGATCACAATGTTTTTAGAACTTGAATGCATACTGTTCCAAAGGATCATGCTCATCAACGGTACTGGTTTTTCTCATGCATCAAGATAAAAATTATATTACAATTATTTTCTTTATTTTTGAAGTCATTCTGCAATTAGAATTACAATTTTGTATAGGGGTTTATTTTGTAAACTAAAAAGTTATGAATTACCTACTGCCGGCTATTCTTACGTTAAAGTGTTGCCATAATCAAAATAAGTAAATATATTGACAACTCTAATCGATTTTTTTTTGTATACGATTGGAAAGGTAAATCGCGGGGTTTTATATAAATAATAAAGCGAGATGATACTACTGTGGTGTGAAATAATTAGTATTTCACACACACAGTAGTCGTATTATTTTGCTTTCAAAACTTTTTAAAGCAATTTCACTTTGTTGCTAACGATACATTATATGAATGATTGCATAGATTTTTTTTTAATTATCTTGCTTCGGTTTGATATAAATCGAACCTTTTTAATACATAAATGAATGATTATACAACTAAATCAGTCATTTGAAATAATTATGTATCGAGTGTATTTATTCGAGTAATCAATTTTCATTTAAAATCTAAAATGGCAACATTGGTATTGATGTCTCAAACATTCACTGCGAAATTGAAATTACGTTATAAATAAATATTACAGTTTTTTTGTGTTGATCGAGTCCTACTCTCCACAGTAATTGTGATATTCATTGTAACTATTTGTTTATTTCTTGTTTTCAATCACTGTCGCTAACTTTAATGTGAAATTGTGAATCTTACGCCAGGACTTTTTTACGCCAGGAAGTTTTCATTTTGTTTAAAGTTTGTGTGTGATTCGTATTTTGTTGTACTGTACTGTACTACTTAGCGACTACTGAAAATGTCGACCACTTCGTGAGAGGTACCGACGACAAGAACAATCGACCGGCGAAACCGGTGTATCAACTGTTTTTTTGCAATCCTAAGAAACCAACGCAGGTATTCTTTGGAACAAGCTACTACTCAGATGATCAATGTGTTACAGTCATGGATAACTCCTACTCAGGTAAGCACATTCTATTGTATTGACGTTTTCATACCTATCAGTCTATTTCTTGATTTCTCAGACAGTTACTCAGACAACCTACCCAGTCATTCTCTCGTTTTCATATTTTAATTTTTACTTCTCATAAATCACATATTAAAAACTATAGACAAATGATAGCATAAAACCAATGTCACAATGCTGAAATTGGAAGCACTCCGTGCTGTAAGCACAAAATATAATTATGTTGTGCGGCCCATTCAGTTGGGCTTGAAGTCAGTGATTTCGACATTCCTTTGCTCATTCTATTTATACTATATTCTAATGACCTTTTTTTATATTTCATTTCAAATATATTTTTTGATTGTAACTGTCTCCAGGAAGTATTATTTGTTCCGAGTGTTTTGGACTGCTTCAAAATCGAGTTAACACAATGAGCGAAGGAAGTGCTATGCCTTTGCCTGCTCTTGGACATAGAAGAATCTGCTTTCCTTGTGGAAATTCTATTTTACGAGCACCAAGAACATACCCTGTGCGACATGATCGACAAGAAAGAAACTTGTTAATGAGACTGGTTCCACTGCACTTGGTAAATATTTATTAGTATGTTATTGAGAATATGGAGCTCTACTTGGGCTAACAGAAAAAATATTTAAGCACCTTATTTTTTTTAGGTTTCCAGAATGGAAAGAGTATGTGCTGCATGTTGGAGATCAGCTACGAGAGAAGTACAGAGGCAACAGCAGCATGAATCAAATCGTCCTACTGTAGCACATGCTGTATCAAGTGATGATTTCAATATTCCTGAGCCACCTCCTCTTCCATCTTCAAGACCAGTAGCACTTCAATTAGTGGCACCAAAAATCACATCATCTTTATATAGACGTGCTGCAAACACATCTGGCCACTGCATATTCGTTAATTGTTTTGAAAATGAACGTCTACTTGTACCATGTGCTATAAAAGATTTATTATTGTATCAATATAAATTCTATGTACCATCTGGTGCACGTGTTTGTCGTCACCACTTGGATCATGGTTCTTGGAATGAATTAACCTCCCAATTGAGGGATTTTACTGGTAGTCAATTTGATAATATCATGACTATGATGCAGCGAGCAGCTAATAACAGATTTGATTTTTCAAATATTAGGATGATGCCTCCATATTTATGTCATTATTGGCTTGGATTCAATGCTGACCAGTTTTATGATTTACTTAACAGTATCCCAAATCTAACAGAACAGGTACCAAATGCTTCTATAGCCTTGTGCATATATTTAGTTAAGGTAAGAACTGGTGACAGTAATGAAAGGTTGGCTACTCTTTTTAATAAACCTCGAACCACTTTAGAACGGTGGATGTCAAAAGCAAGAAATTGTTTAATGAGTGATTTTGTCCCCTTGCACTTAGGGTTTAATCATCTTACTGTACAAGATGTTGCTTCTCGAAATAAGATTATACCAGAAGGACTGTTTAGTAATCCTGATTTGCCACCAGATGTTAAACCTGCAATAGTTATATGTGATGCTACCTATGTTTTTGTGCAAAGTAGTTCAAATTATTTGTTTCAGAAACAAACCTACAGTTTACAAAAACTAGAGAACCTAGTTAAACCATTTTTGATTGTGTGTTGCGATGGCCACATTGTGGAATGTCTTGGTCCATACAAAGCCACTCTTAATGATGCTACAATCACAAGTTTAAACTTAAATAATGAGGGATCTTGTATAAGCTCATTTTTTAGAAGAGGTGATTTTTTTCTTCTTGATAGAGGATTTCGAGATGTTATAAATGAACTCCAAGAACACGGTTTTGTCACCCACATGCCAGAGTCTCTCCTCGAAAATGAACACCAATTAACAACCCAGCAGGCAAATCGGTCTCGTCTAGTAACCATGTGTCGCTGGGTTGTAGAAATAGTCAATGGTAGGATAAAAAGAGACTATAGACTATTCCGTCATGTATTCAATAATAGAGCTGCTATGCACCTCAATGATGATTTTAGGATTTGTTGTGCCTTATTAAATAAGTTTCATGTTGCCATAGATGACCCACCGGAGGCTTTGGAATATGTTACAATAGCTAAAAGTAGACTTTTTCTAGTAAACCATCTGGCAACATATGTAGCACAAGAAAATCTTAACAGAAGGAGAGCTAGCTTCCAAACAATTGATGGCAATCATCCTCATTTGGATAGATTCCCACGACTCACAATTACTGACCTTAAGCGGTTTGCTCTAGGTACATATCAATTAAAACAGGCCAGATCTTACTTCGGGGAACATGTTCGTCAGTCTGGAATATATTCAGTGGAAGTGAATACTGAAATTGATGAGGATATTCCTCTGATTTTAGGCCTAAATAATTATTTGTTAAGAGGTAGGATTAAATCCAGGCATGTGAACAGTCGTACATATTACACGTATTTATTAATAAGCAGAGACGATGCTGTAGCAAATACATTACAAGCCATAGTAGGTTATTGTTGCAACTGCCTTGTTGGTAAGCGAACTGTTGGCTGCTGTGCTCACATAATGACAGTGGTGTGGTTTTTGAGTTGGGCTTGATACAATGATATCACTGCTCCAGCATCTTATTTAGATGATTTTTTTAATGAAAATGATGAATGAAGTCATTCGCTGTTTCTATATGTATAGGTACTTACCTACCTACTTACTGTAAGGGGTAAAAAACTATGATTGATTATATACCTACCTACATGTTTAAAGTGCTACCAGTGTCACTGGATTAAATTAAAGATCTCTTTGAATTCTGTTGTTTTTTTTACAGCTCTCCTTTTTTTTGTATTTGTAACTGTTTTAACAGGAAATATAAAGGCAAAGTGCTGATTTATTTAAGTCTATCCCATCAGATATGCTAATTAATCTGCTACGACCTATAAACTTACCTCTATACACGACGGATATTTCTATTTTGAGGTTAAGTTACGTTTTCTAAAAAAACTTGGAAATGCGGGTTTTGATTCCAAAATGGCAATTGTAGATGGTTATTTGGTTAATTTATAAACCATCTAAAACAACTTTGGAATTGACGCAACCCTGTACCGTGGTCCATATTGTCGTGGTCATTCTCCTTTGTACAGTAAATTATATCTGTTATTGCATTCAGTTCCAAATATGGAACAAATTAAAAACTGGTCATATAAACGACCTGATGGAATAATACTTACGTTTTATTCCATAGAAATACTGTGGATCCATTGTTTTTATAGAAATAATTATGGTTATGGCCAAAATTTCACATAAATCACGTAAAATATGGGGTACAACTATCACAAACTCAAGCGCACGGTAAATTGTCAACTCGACTACTTCACTGACCGATTTTAACCAGTAACAATATTTTATTTTCAGTCTACCCACATTTTACAAAATTGTTAGAAGTTAAACAAATTAATTAAAGCCAAAACAAGTCCAAAGATGGCATTAGTAGTCTTTTAAAAGGAATATATGTTAATGTTCCAACTATGACACGACATGCGGTAAAGGGTTATAGTTGTATTGGCTCGAGATTTTTTGGAAACTTAATTCCGCATAAGTAACTTGCTGATACAACTCTTCTGGTCTTAAAATACTATCTTCGTTGATAGTATCGCTCATCTTTTAATATTATTAATCGTATTTAACAAGTTAAACAATGATATTTTATTCCCACGGGCTTTCAGAAACAGCGTTTTATTTTTGAAATGTTGAAAATAGAAATAATTTTAAATGTTACTCACATGATTAGTTAAGATTTACAACTATAACCAAAAAAATAACTCAGTCTCAGTTAATTCTCCGTCTTTATTCTAATGAGTCTAGTATAATTAAAATACATGCATTTAGTGGGCATTAACTAAGTGGTGATTATTTAAATCATTGCATTGTAAGGTTAAGCAATAAGAGACAGGTCTTAGGATTTCTAAACTTCTAAACTTGTTATGAGTTAACCTAATCAATTCAACTTACCACTTTGTATGTAGCCGATTAAAAGTATCTATATTGAACTGTATACATGCTACCTACTTGTCCTACTGTAAATCTGTTGGTGTACAATGAATAGTTATCTATCTATCTATCATTACTAATACTATTCTTAATAGTTATAATCTATCGCTAAGTTAATTAAAATTGTGTACATCAGATAGTTTTACGAAAATATTTAGGTTTTTTCGTACATATAAGATATTTTCATAAATGTGTTGAGAAGCAACTGTTAAAATATTAATTTTTTTGAAAAGTTCTTTCAGCGAGTCACGGGGTCTGAGGCTATAGATCGCTCGTTTCTGTAGTACAAATATAGTTTCAATATCGGCAGCTGAGCGCCACAGCAGCAGACCGTATGACATAACGCTATGAAAGTAGCTAAAATAAACTAGTCGTGCAGTTTCCTTATCAGTCAGTGACCTTATCTTTCTAACCGCATAGGCAGCTGAGCTAAGTCTTCCTGCCAAGGCTGTAATATGAGAACCCCATTGCAGTTTACTATCTAGAGTCTAGAGTTATTCCAAGAAAAACTGTGGTATTGACTATTTGGACAGATTCGTTATTCATTTTAATATTAATATCTGCCTGTCTTACATTTGGCATAGCAAACTTTACACATTTAGTTTTCTTCGCATTGAGCAGCAAGTTGTTACTTGTAAACCAATGTAATATATCAGAAAGGGTATTATTCACTTCGTCGAGTACTACTTCATGTCTATCAGTCTTAAAAATAAATGATGTGTCATCAGCAAATAATACAATTTCACAAAGATTTGTCGTGAAGTAAGGAAGATCATTAGCATATATCAGGAATAGAAGGGGTCCTAATATCGAGCCCTGGGGTACTCCCATAACTAATGGGGCACCAGAAGAGTCAGTGCCATTAACGTCCAGCAACGGCAACGGGCACCGTTTACTCCCCCGCAGTACTTTGCGCGATCACTATAGGTTGACGTACAGATTTGCTCATGTTTAATAAAGTTCGACAATTAAGTAACAAGCAAAGACGACTCCCGCTGGTAAAGAGCCATAGTACAAGCCGCACGTAACTAAACACTAAATCTCGAAACTCAAAACCGAGCCTTAAATGACAGGGTGAAAGGTGTGTGCAATGGTAAATAAAAGATAGATGTTCACTGTTCGATTATAGAATTAATAATAATCCCAGAGTACATTGGTTTACACCTTATATACTATATAATAACTACGTCACTAATTGATTGAAATTATTTCACGTTGACATTCATATCACCTATTATACTATTATTATTGATGACATTCTGGTAGTATTAATATTTTTGGTCTTATTGTTGAAGTAGGTACATTCTTTTAATTTTGAAACTATTTTACGTCGACATTCAAATATCCTATGACATTAAATTGGATGAGTTAACAATATATAAAAAGGTTATTAATAATTTATGAATAATAGTGTAAATAATTCGAAACAGAATAAATGAAACATGTACCCACAAACCATATTCTAAGCAAGTAAATTAACCATTTTTAAAATAAGTGTGTACACCATCTTAAATGGTAGAACATAGTGCACTGATATTTAATGTTAAGATCTTTTATAATACTTTTGTTTCACAAATAATGTTCTTTTAAACTAAACATCACTGTCCTTTCACACTAAACATCATTGCCTCTATCACTGAACACCACATCTGCTTATTAGTCCGTCACTGCCTCGGAACCTTTTCACACTAAATGTGTTCAATTTTGACATTCCTTAATATTCTTCGGTTTGTTAGCATCATCTCTCGGTTCAAACACCACATCAGCAGTGCCTAAAGATTGTCCAGATGGATCGTGATGTACTGTAGCACTTTCACATTATCTAAATCAGAAATCAGTTCCTCCACATCGGAATCTAAGATTTGACACTTGGTGAGCCCATCATCACCATTTCTTTGAGCAATCTTTTTAACTAAATTATTCAAGATGGCACATCTCCATTGAAAACATAGTGACGCATAACGTTTTAATTAATTACGTAATTTGCAGGCTTGGTAACACTTCCACGTAACACACCTTCTGTACGGCCCTTTGGAAATCTGTCTCCACCAATTCCGTTATGATTTCCTTCAGATCTTCTATTGCTTTTATGTTCGCGCCGAGCACCGCCTTTGGTTAATGTTGTTTTAGTTGATTTAACTTTCTCGTCAAAAGTCATTTTGATTCGAACTAAACGGTCTATAATGAACTAAACGATGGAAAAATAGAACTGATAGTAACTAGCAACTCTACTGCTCGATGTCTCAGTACTACACTGTATGAAGGATTGTGTTGGCGACACCCTTATAAATTACTAAAAAGGGAGGGATAATCTAATTTTCAGGTAGGTCAGTTTTTAAATAGTGCCATCTCTCTCTCTCTCTCTGTCTCCCTCTCTCTCAGGGACGTCATACGAGCTATCAGTACATGGCGTGGTCATTTTGGTCACGTATGGCACACATTAATTTTCACTTTAGCTGCGAGAACACATAATAAGTATTACTTAGAAGATAACACAATGAACATCAATAGATATTAATTACGTTTATATTTATTATTAATGAAAGTAATGTTGAACATTTTAAAAGTTAGAGGAGCTATTATTGCAATTCTGCAAATTTAATGTTGTAGTTTTATTTGACATCGTTATAGTTGTATTGGCTAGAGATTTTTCAAACTTAATTCCGCAAAAGTAACTTGCTGATTCAACTCTTTTGGTCTCAAAATACTGTCTTCGTTGATAGTATCGCTCATATTTTAATATTATTAATCGTATTTAACACGTTTAACAATGATATTTTATTTCCACGGGCTGTCAGAAACAGCGCCTGTGACGCTTTATTTTTGAAATGTTGAAAATAAAAATAATTATAAATGTTACTCTCATGACTAGTTAATGATTTACAACTATAACCAAAAAAATAACTCAGTCTCAGTTAAGTCTCCGTCTTTATTCTAATGAGTCCAGTATAATTAAAATACATGCATTTAATGGGCATTAACTAAGTGTTGATTAATTAAATCATTGCATTGTAAGGTTAAGCAATAAGAGACAGGTCTGTCTTAAGATTTCTAAACTTCTAAACTTGCTATGAGTTAACCTAATCGATTCCACTTACCACTTAGTATGTAGCCGATTAAAAGTATCTATATTGAACTGTATACATGCTACCTACTTGTCCTACTGTAAATCTGTTGGTGTACAATGAATAATTATCAATTTATCTATCTTTATTAATACTATTCTTAATAGTAATAATCTATCGCCAAGTTAATGTGTAAAGTAAAACGATTCATAAAAACCTTTTAAAAACTAGTTTTCTTTAAATAATATGTCGTAACAAAACTACCTTTGTCTACTAAGCTTATTCTTTAATTTTTTTGAGTTTGATCTACTATATATATAAATATCTATAAACAAAAGGCAAAAAGGTTTCCGCAGTTGCTGGCCGTCTGTGTGAATGGAAACAAAAGATAAGAAAGCTCTTTGTGTCTTTGGCGACTGAATGTAGTCACATTATCTGTATGCGATTTTTAAGAATTTGTTATAATGGATTATTAAAATCAAGCGTCACATCCCAACTCGTCGTTTCATCCATAGTCACTGAATTTTGTACTCAAGGTCTTCAACCAATTAATTAAATCAACCGTAATTTATTTTATTTTTAATTGAACTTCTTGACTCATGTATTTAATTCTGCCAGATACTTTACTGTAGTTTAAACTGTGTCAGACGCTAATTTTGAATTGAAGAATTGCTGGATGCCACATTTCAAATCTTAGAAAAATTATGTGTCATATTTACAGAGCGTATGATTCTTGGAACGTCAATTACCAAGAGTACAACCAATTGATATTTTACCTGTACAAGTGTGAAGGGCACTGATAGCCCTTATGACGTCCGGGAGAGTGAGAGGAATGGCATTATTCAAAAACTAACCCACCTGAAGTTATCGATGTGATAATCCGTCTCTTTAGTAATTTGCAGGTTAAGAGAATCAATAAGATCATTAGTTGTTCATATAATATAGTTCCTAACGAAATCTATGTAAGTAAGTAAATCGTTTAATGCTCGAAACACGGTATGTGACAATTGTGTTTAAAAAATTAAAGGTCCGACGTGTTTCGCAGATTATCTGCATGCAAATTTGTTTCTTCCCAACTAGTTTTGTTGGTATATACTGGACGAGAATGAAAATATTTCGATATACAGTGGTGAATTTAGCTCAAATAAAGATGGCTCTAAACGAGAACATAAAACGAACCAACGCAACATCAAGAAAAGGCGGATAAAAAAGAAACCAAAAGAAGATCAGAAAAATCTAAAAGTTAATGACGAAATGAGTAGAGGAGGAGTATTACGTGGAAGAAATAGAGCAGATGTCACGAAGAGCACAAAAAACACAATAGATGTCCCAACACTACGTTTTGAATGGAGGCTTCTATTTACCAATGACATTGATGAATAATATGCTCAGAGAAATTAAGAGGATGGGCCCACGACGCTTTTACTGTGTATGTAATTTACTGGCGACTCAGATTCAGATATACAGGAATTTGAAAGAAGAGGAGAGGCTATTAAGGCGAGGAAACGATATAATGGACTGCCACTTGATGGTAGAAAATAGATCGTACGATTGCCGACATATGCATTCAACAAATTTAGTGAAAAAAGGTAGTCACGGTTGGGCCAGCAGATGTGAAGTTTGTAACGGCAAGCGCCCTGTGCTCAATGAAGAACAATTAGACGCCAAAATGGATGTCGATGTAGAAGACTTGAAGAGTATAAGATTAAAATAAGTGTTTAGTATTTAGAGATCTCTGTATATCATTATAAGGAATTCTATAAGTTGTACGAGTATAAGTGCAGAAATTAATAAAAATCTATTCAATATTGACGGAAATTATTTTTTGTTCCATTACTAATAACCAAGATTACTTGTTTTCTCATCAACCCACTAGAAAACTAAACCTGAGTAGAAGATTAGTTCTAGAAAGTAACCTGTACCGAAACTCAAGCATGGCTGAGTTTAAATTTGAACAATTTCCCATTGAAAGAGCAGCAGTTGGCGGCCGATCCGACTAAACGCCAGAATGCGTTGTACTTTGCGCATTGTCATCACCAGGCGCACAAAGACGCCGTCTTCTTCGCGGGTTGCTAGATAGAAGATTGAGAGGGTGAGGGTGACTATGGAATGCCCTCAAACGCGCTACGCATAATCCACTTAGTAGTCCTTGGTGGCAGACAAGAATCTACCACCTCCTAGCTACCTTGTAAACTGCCGTGTCCGGGAAGGCCCGCTGATAAAAGTTCGAGTCTTGTATGGAAGTCGCTTCAGTTGGTCACGGTCTGATTCTCGTGTAATTGGGCAATCAAAGAATCAATCAAAGAATCGATTTCATTTATTCAGTTTAGGCACATAAAGAGCACATTTGAACGTCAAAGTTTTACAATTATGTAACATAACATAAACTCACGCCTATATCCCCGAAGGGTTAGGCAGAGGTGCTAACACCCACATTTCGCCAGTTTATGTTTAGGTCCCAATGTAATAGGTGGCGAGCCTATTGCCATTAACCGGGCACTTATAAACCTGCGATAAATACACACATAACTTCGAAAAGCATCGAAAAGTCATTGGTGTGTGCCATGGTGAAACCTGGGATCGAACCCGAGACCTCGTCTCAGCAGTCCATTACCCAAACCACTAGGCTACCGTATGTATGTCAAGAAATAATATAAAAATATTAAATAATGTAAAAATAAACCATATGAAAATGATTCTTTCGCTGGTTCGGTAGATTAGTTCTACTGAGAAGATACCAGCAAGAAATTCAGCGAACTACAATACCTTAGAACTAGATTATTTTTCTTTTTTAAATTTGTTTTGGTGCGAGCAAGCAAGAGACTTATGTTGACCACGCATTAACATCATTAAGGTACTCATCGACTTTTTTTTTTTATACCACTTAGTTGGCAGACAAGCACACGGCCCACCTGATAGGAAGCGGTTACCGTGGCCTATGGACGTATGCAACACCAGGGGTGTCACACTCGCGCTGCCGACCATGAAGAAACCTTCTGATGCCCCTCTTGAAGAATCCCATATTGTAGGCGCTTGGGAAAACCGCAGCAGGGAGGTCATTCCACAGCTTGAGTGTGCGTGGAATGAAGTTTCTTTCATACCGCACAGTGCTCACCGTCTCAGGTCGCAATGTGTGAAGATGAATTCCCTGCCTATGGCGAGAGGTGCGATGATAGAATGTAGCTACGGGCATCATGTAAAACAATTCATCTGAGCACAAACCATTGTATAGGCGGTAGAACACACACAGTGAGGCAAAATCCCTCCTAAGGCTAAGAGGTTTATAGTAACCTTTACTCATTAAAGTTTTTTTCACTTTTATTTTAAATTTATTTATTAATATTAATAAAGTCCTGAGGAATTTTATTAAATATTTTTATGCCTAAGTTTTGGTACAACTAGTTTATCTTTATTTCTCGTATTAAAATTGTGTACATCAGATAGTTTTACGAAAATATTTAGGTTTTTTTGTACATATAAGATATTTTCATAAATGTATTGAGAAGCAACTGTTAAAATATTAATTTCTTTGAAAAGTTCTTTCAGCGAGTCACGGGGTCTGAGTCTATAGATCGCTCGTTTCAGTAGTACAAATATAGTTTCAATATCGGCAGCTGAGCCCCACAGCAGCAGAGCGTATGACATAACGCTATGAAAGTAGCTAAAATAAACTAGTCGTGCAGTTTCCTTATCAGTCTCAATGACCTTATCTTTCTAACCGCATAGGCAGCTGAGCTAAGTCTTCCTGCGAAGGCTGTAATATGAGAACCCCATTGCAGTTTACTATCTAGAGTTATTCCAAGAAAAACTGTGGTATTGACTATTTGGACAGATTCGTTATTCATTTTAACATTAATATCTGCCTGTCTTACATTTGGCATAGCAAACTTTACACATTTAGTTTTCTTCGCATTGAGTAGCAAGTTGTTACTTGTAAACCAATGTAATATATCAGAAAGGGTATTATTCACTTCGTCGAGTACTACTTCATGTCTATCTGTCTTAAAAATTAATGATGTGTCATCAGCAAATAATACAATTTCACAAAGATTTGTCGCGAAGTAAGGAAGATCTTTAACATAATATATCAGGAATAGAAGGGGTCCTAATATCGAGCCCTGGGGTACTCCCATAACTAATGGGGTACCAGAAGAGTCAGTGCTATTAACGCCCGGCAACGGCAACGGGCACCGTTTACTCCCCCGCAGTACTTTGCGCGATCACTATATGTTTACGTACAGATTTGCTCATGTTTAATAAAGTTCGACAATTAAGTAACAAGCAAAGACGACTCCCGCTGGTAAAGAGCCATAGTACAAGCCGCACGTAACTAAACACTAAATCTCGAAACTCAAAACCGAGCCTTAAATGACAGGGTGAAAGGTGTGTGCAATGGTAAATAAAAGATAGATGTTCACTGTGTTATGTTTAATAATAATCCCAGAGTACATTGGTATACACCTTATATACTATATAATAACTACGTCTGGTGGCGCGATTGGCCACGTGCGCTAGTGGACTGTATTGCGGGGAAGTAGCTAACTGTTCCATTGACGCTTTACACACAAAAGACAGGTGATCGGGTTGCTGCGGGCGTGATCCAAGCAATGAATGCAACCCGAGAAATTAGGAGAGGATGCACTAACCTTCACGACACACGTGTTTTCATCGCAGCCGGTACACGGATCCTCTCTTCTTTGCTCAGGAGCTGCCGTCAGCATCACTAGATCACTTGAGGAACACACGAGAGGCACAATCCGATCGGTACAAGTCTATGAAGTGGTAAAAATGTAACAAATATTATTCATTTTTGAGAGACGCGAGCGCGGTCCGTCTTTACGCTGGCTAGTTCAAAGCGGGAGTGAGTCTATATATCACAAATGGCGGACGGAAACTATCTCTAGTCTATACTATGGTTAGTGCGGGAGGGGAGCTGGGTATAGAAGGAGTGTGTTTCCGCGTCAAGAAATACAGCTTCTACATCGGCGCAACCATTCCCCCCGGCTTGAAGGGTTACCTTCGAAACGACAAATGCGAAACAAATCTAAAGTCTAATCTAAATCTAGGTTTGGGAAATAACAACTAAAATATAAACCTAGATTGGAGCTCGTGCCTACTGCTGGCTAGGCAGAGGGCAGAGGCGAACAAACAACACAACGCAACAGTCTCGACCAAGACGAGACGCGATTAGCCAACAACAAAATAAGGGTCTCTTCACGTGGGACCGATACAACAAGCGAGTGCTTCTTCTCCTCGGGTGGTTCGGAAACCGTAGTGGGATTGAATTGACTAACTGGCCACTTATCTAACACGGCATGAATCCAGGACGGTCCACTAAACCATAACGGGTGATCTAAAATTTGCGAAGGAAGCAATCCACGAGAGAGACAATCGGCTGGGTTGTCGGTGCCAGCAACGTGAAAGAGATTATGTGGCGCCAATTCAGATTGAATTTTTGCCACTCTATTAGCGACGAATGTGTCCCAACGATGGGGCGAAGAGTGGGCCCAACACAAAGCGACTGTTGAGTCCTAAAAGCTAAAATTCTACTAATATTAATGCGAAAATTTACAATTATGTCAAATAAATTACCTTAAAGATTCCGACCACAATACAAAATGTCATTAAGCGACACGGAAGTGCTAGTCTTAGCACTGCCATCCAAAACTACGCGGAGTTTTAGTAGTAAGCTTATCTTCTCTAATAACTCCGCGGTGCGGGATAATGTACGAAGGCTGGGTCCCGCCAGTGTCCGCAGGCGCAGGTGAGATGTAACCTTTATCTAAATATTCGTTAACAACCTCATCATAGGCCCGCTTCGACTTTGGGGACGCCTGCATCTTTCGTTCCAAACAAAGAAAGCGTTTTTCAGCGGATACACGGGAGCCACCGAGCGAAAACTTGCGGGTGGTAGACTCCAGTGGCGGCTCGACGGTGCAACAGAACGAAGCAGTCGAGTGACTAAAACTATCTATAGAAGCGGGTGCGGAACCAATTATAACAAAACCAAGAACTGTTTCCAGTGCGTGCGGAGCGGGGTACGTCGGTCCCCCTTGAACCTTACGTGATAACTGGAGGTGCGGGAGAATCGAAGCGCCGATCAATATATCGACGACTCCAGGAACAGCGTAAGTCTCATCTGCTAAAGGCAAGTCTTTAAATTTCGTTAATAAAGACGTGTCAACCGGGACGGTAGGCAACTGTTCAGCTATTCTATCTATAACGAGCGAATCCATGTCAAACCAAATATTATTATTAAAACGAGATCTAAACCTTGTTTTAACGATGCCACGAACAGCTGACTGTAAGCTTCCAAAACCCTTCACCACTGAGCGGGTTGAACGCTTATCAACATTGAAACCAAGACGCCGACAACAATCTTGAGTAATGAAATTACTTTGCGAAGCGCCATCTAACAGCGCTCGAACAATGCGCGGCTTACCTAATGCATCAACAATAACAACGCGAGCGGTCGCAAGACACACAGTAGTGAGTGCAGCACTAGCGGAGAACGAACACAAGGTGACGTCATCCGCGGCGGTCACCGGGCGGGCCGGAGCGCGCGCGAGCGCGGGCTGCGGCTGCGGCGCAGGCTGCCGTGTGTCACCGCTCGACGAGCCAACCGTGCTCACATTGGATGCGGCATTACTATTCTCAAAATGAAGCAAAGTGTGGTGTCTCGCTTGACATTTGCGACAACTATTTCTACTATTACATAAAACAACGCGGTGTTTAGTACCGAGACAATTAAAACAAAAATTATTAGCGCGAACAAATTTATAACGATCACTAGGCGACAATTTTAGAAAACCAGGACACCTGTACAGTTGCGAATGATGAGTACTACACAAAGAGCAAACAGGTGATTGTACATGTGCTGGTGCGGTACTAACATAAGTATGAGTTGACCTCAGTGACTTCGATGACGCATCTACTTTGCGTGCAGAATCAACAACTATCTTCGCGCCTTCATGTTTCGATGAAGAGCGTTGCAATACTTTTATATGCTCGCGAACAAAACTTTCTAAGTCTTCGAACTTAGGAATTCTATTGCCGCGATGATCCGACTCAAACAAACGAATGGTTTCGGAATCTAATTTCCTTAAACCCATATACAAAAATACGAAGTCGCAGAGGTCATCGATCTTTAGGTTCTTTACGGCGCGAACAGCTGACGCGAAAGTATCTAGAAATTTCTCTAAGTTTTGATCGTTACATGCCGTAATAGATTTCAAATCAAACATCTGATCTAAATAGGCGTTAGCTACCGATCTTTTATCCTCATACCTAGCTTTCAAAGTATTTAAAATTAAATTATAATTCTCGGCACTAAACGTAATTCCAGCGCAAACGGTTATAGCTTTACCAGTCAATTTTTCAACGAGATAATGCAATTTTTCGTGATCTGTCAACGAATCGTTCTTATCAATTGTATTCTCAAAACTATCTATAAATAGACACCAATTGCGAATGTTACCATCAAATTCGGGTATTTGAATTGGTGGCAACTTAGGTCGGTCGCGAGTGGGGTTGGGTAGGTCAGCCGGTTTCTCCAAACTCCTAGCGACGCGTTTGATACGACAATACAAATCGTCAAACGACGACAAGGCTTGATAACTCACTGAGTAATCGGGATCCAAATTCAACTCTAAAACGTTGATGTCATGTACTAAGGTTTCGAAATCCGCGCGTAGACTATCTAAGTTTTCTATAGAACACAAGAACGAATCTCTGATGGCCAAATCAGAGGTTTTAAGTGCATTATCATAAATCGATTGTACGCGAGAGTAAATCATTTCTCTTTTAGCGTATAAAAGTTTCAATTGAACTTTACCGGTCTTATCAACCTTTGGGGACATGTTTACAATTAAATCTCAAACTAAAGTGCGGTAAACAACAAATATGAAATGACTTAATCCTAGCGGTACAGAGCAGCGGCGCGGCGCGAGCGATACTCCGCAGGTAAGGTAGGTATTTACAACTGTGAATGCACGCTTGAACAAAACGCGCCTAGCAACAGCCAGGTCGTACTTACGCGAGCCAGACCGCTGTCTAGGTTCAACTATTATTTCAGAGATTAAGTATTGCGTAATATCTATTCAAATTAAAATACTTTCGTATGAATTGGAATGAGGTACAACCACGTGTCTACCCACGCAGGTACCAGGCAAATACGACGCGAGCCAGCGGCGAGCGAACAACGTAATTGAAAAAAATAAAACAAAGCCAAATGCGTTAGGTATTACACTGTGCCTATGCACTAGGGTGTCTAGTATACCTAAGATCTAAGCCTAAATGCCTAGATGCGGGGTTTTCTACTAAAATAACTAGGTATTTAGGCGCGGTGCGAAAATTGCGAACTACGACTAAGTGTTGATACGCTACCTAACCTATTTATGTATTAGGTAGGTACAATGCGAGCCAGCGGCGAACGGACCACAAATCTAATCCTAAATGTCTGGATGCGGGGTTTTCTACTAAAATAACCAGGCATTTAGGTGCGGTGCGCTTATTCCCATTAGAATAATAACAAAACTACGAACTACGGCTAAAATCCGGTTCGATCAGGACCAAAAAGAATGGTGGCGCGATTGGCCACGTGCGCTAGTGGACTGTATTGCGGGGAAGTAGCTAACTGTTCCATTGACGCTTTACACACAAAAGACAGGTGATCGGGTTGCCGCGGGCGTGATCCAAGCAATGAATGCAACCCGAGAAATTAGGAGAGGATGCACTAACCTTCACGACACACGTGTTTTCATCGCAGCCGGTACACGGATCCTCTCTTCTTTGCTCAGGAGCTGCCGTCAGCATCACTAGATCACTTGAGGAACACACGAGAGGCACAATCCGATCGGTACAAGTCTATGAAGTGGTAAAAATGTAACAAATATTATTCATTTTTGAGAGACGCGAGCGCGGTCCGTCTTTACGCTGGCTAGTTCAAAGCGGGAGTGAGTCTATATATCACAAATGGCGGACGGAAACTATCTCTAGTCTATACTATGGTTAGTGCGGGAGGGGAGCTGGGTATAGAAGGAGTGTGTTTCCGCGTCAAGAAATACAGCTTCTACATCGGCGCAACCAACGTCACTAATTGATTGAAATTATTTCACGTTGACATTCATATCACCTATTGTACTATTATTATTGATGACATTCTGGTAGTATTAATATTTTTGCTCTTATTGTTGAAGTAGGTACATTATTTTAATTTTGAAACTATTTTACGTCGACATTCAAATATCCTATGACATTAAATTGGATGAGTTAACTATACATAAAAAGGTTATTAATAATTTACGAATAATAGTACAAATAATTCGATACAGAATTAATGAAACATGTACCCACTAACCATATTCTTAGCAAGTAAATCAACCATTTTTAAAATAAAGTTTGTACACCATCTTAAAAGGTAGAACATAGTGCACTGATATTTAATGTTCAGATCTTTTGTAATACCTTTGTTTCACAAATAATGTTCTTTTAAACTAAACATCACTGTCCTTTCACACTAAACATCATTGCCTCTATCACTGAACACTACATCTGCTTATCAGACCGTCACTGCCTCGGCCCCTTTTCACACTAAATGTGTTCAATTTTGACATTCCTTAATATTCTTCGGTTTGTTAGCATCATCTCTTGGTTCAAACACCACATCAGCAGTGCCTAAAGATTGTCCAGATGGATCGTGATGTACTGAAGCACTTTTACTTTATCTAAATCAGAAATCAGTACCTCCACATCTGAATCTAAGATTTGACACTTGGTGGGCCCATCATCACCATTTCTTTGAGCAATCTTTTTAACTAAATTATTCAAGATGGCACATCTCCATTGGAAACATAGCGACGCATAACGTTTTGCGTAATTTGCAGGCTTGGTAACACTTCCACGTAACACACCTTCTGTACGGCCCTTTGGAAATCTGTCTCCACCAATTCCGTCATGATTTCCTTCAGATCTTCTATTGCTTTTATGTTCGCGCCGAGCACCGCCTTTGGTTAATGTTGTTTTAGATGATTTAACTTTCTCGTCAAAAGTCATTTTGATTCGAACTAAGCGCTCTATAATGAACTAAACGGTGGAAAAATAGAACTGGTAGTAACTAGCAACTCTACTGCTCGATGTCTCAGTATTACACTGTATGAAGGATTGTGTTGGCGACATCCTTATAAATTACTAAAAAGGGAGGGGTAATCTAATTTTCAGGTAGGTCAGTTTTTAAATAGTGCCATCTCTCTCTCTCTCTCTCTCTCTCTCTGTCTCCCTCTCTATTAGGGACGTCATACGAGCTATCAGTACATCGCGTGGTAATTTTTGTCACGTATAGCACACATTAGTTTTCACTTTAGCTGCGAGAACATATAATAAGTATTACTTAGAAGATAACACAATGGACATCAATAGATATTAATTACGTTTATATTTATTATTAATCAAAGTACGAGTAATGTTGAACATTTTAAAACTTAGAGGTGCAATTATTGTAGTTCTGCAAATTTAAAGTTGTAGTGTTATTTGACATCGTTATAGTTTTATTGGCTCGAGATTTTTTGGAAACTTAATTCCGCATAAGTAACTTGCTGATACAACTCTTCTGGTCTTAAAATACTATCTTCGTTGATAGTATCGCTCATCTTTTAATATTATTAATCGTATTTAACAAGTTAAACAATGATATTTTATTCCCACGGGCTTTCAGAAACAGCGTCTGTGACGTTTTATGTTTGAAATGTTGAAAATAGAAATAATTTTAAATGTTACTCACATGATTAGTTAAGATTTACAACTATAAGCAAAAAAATAACTCAGTCTCAGTCTCAGTATAATTAAAATACATGCATTTAGTGGGCATTAACTAAGTGGCGATTAATTAAATCATTGCATTGTAAGGTTAAGCAATAAGAGACAGCTCTGTCTTAGGATTTCTAAACTTCTAAACTTGCAATGAGTTAACCTAATCGATTCCACTTACCACTTAGTATGTAGCCGATTAAAAGTATCTATATTGAACTGTATACATGCTTACCTACTTGTCCTACTGTAAATCTGTTGGTGTACAATGAATAGTTATCTATCTATCTATCATTATTAATACTATTCTTAATAGTTATAATCTATCGCTAAGTTAATTAAGATTGTGTACATCAGATAGTTTTACGAAAATATTTAGGTTTTTTCGTACATATAAGATATTTTCATAAATGTATTGAGAAGCAACTGTTAAAATATTAATTTTTTTGAAAAGTTCTTTCAGCGAGTCACGGGGTCTGAGGCTATAGATCTCTCGTTTCTGTAGTACAAATATAGTTTCAATATCGGCAGCTGAGCCCCACAGCAGCAAACCATATGACATAACGCTATGAAAGTAGCTAAAATAAACTATGCAGTTTCCTTATCAGTCAGTGACCTTATCTTTCTAACCGCATAGGCAGCTGAGCTAAGCCTTCCTGCCAAGGCTGTAATATGAGAACCCCATTGCAGTTTACGATCTAGAGTTATTCCAAGAAAAACTGTGGTATTGACTATTTGGACAGATTAGTTATTCATTTTAATATTAATATCTGCCTGTCTTACATTTGGCATAGCAAACTTTACACATTTAGTTTTCTTCGCATTGAGCAGCAAGTTTTTACTTGTAAACCAATGTAATATATCAGAAAGGGTATTATTCACTTCGTCGAGTACTACTTCATGTCTATCAGTCTTAAAAATAAATGATGTGTCATCAGCAAATAATACAATTTCACAAAGATTTGTCGCACAGTAAGGAAGATCATTAGCATATAGCAGGAATAGAAGGGGTCCTAATATCGAGCCCTGGGGTACTCCCATAACTAATGGGGCACCAGAAGAGTCAGTGCCATTAACGTCCGGCAACGGCAACGGGCACCGTTTACTTCCCCGCAGTACTTTGCGCGATCACTATAGGTTTACGTACAGATTTGCTCATGTTTAATAAAGTTCGACAATTAAGTAACAAGCAAAGACAACTCCCGCTGGTAAAGAGCCATAGTACAAGCCGCACGTAACTAAACACTAAATCTCGAAACTCAAAACCGAGCCTTAAATGACAGGGTGAAAGGTGTGTGCAATGGTAAATAAAAGATAGATGTTCACTGTTCGATTATAGATTTAATAATAATCCCAGAGTACATTGGTATACACCTTATATACTATATAATAACTACGTCACTAATTGATTGAAATTATTTCACGTTGACATTCATATCACCTATTATACTATTATTATTGATGACATTCTGGTAGTATTAAAATTTTTGGTCTTATTGTTGAAGTAGGTACATTATTTTAATTTTGAAACTATTTTATGTCGACATCCAAATATCCTATGACATTAAATTGGATGAGTTAACAATATATAAAAAGGTTATTAATAATTTATGAATAATAGTATAAATAATTCGAAACAGAATAAATGAAACATGTACCCACAAACCATATTCTAAGCAAGTCAATTAACCATTTTTAAAATAAGTGTGTACACCATCTTAAATGGTAGAACATAGTGCACTGATATTTAATATTAAGATCTTTTGTAATACTTTTGTTTCACAAATAATGTTCTTTTAAACTAAACATCACTGTCCTTTCACACTAAACATCATTGCCTCTATCACTGAACGCCACATCTGCTTATCAGACCGTCACTGCCTCGGCCCCTTTTCACACTAAATGTGTTAAATTTTGACATTCCTTAATATTCTTCGGTTTGTTAGCGTCATCTCTCGGTTCAAACACCACATCAGTAGTGCCTAAAGATTTTCCCGATGGATCGTGATGTACTGTAGCACTTTCACATTATCTAAATCAGAAATCAGTTCCTCCACATCTGAATCTAAGATTTGACACTTGGTGGGCCCATCATCACCATTTCTTTGAGCAATCTTTTTAACTAAATTATTCAAGATGGCACATCTCCATTGGAAACATAGTGACGCATAACGTTTTACGTAATTTGCAGGCTTGGTAACACTTCCACGTAACACACCTTCTGTACGGCCCTTTGGAAATCTGTCTCCATCAATTCCGTCATGATTTCCTTCAGATCTTCTATTGCTTTTATGTTCGCGCCGAGCACCGCCTTTGGTTAATGTTGTTTTAGTTGATTTAACTTTCTCGTCAAAAGTCATTTTGATTCGAACTAAACGGTCTATAATGAACTAAACGGTGGAAAAATAGAACTGATAGTAACTAGCAACTCTACTGCTCGATGTCTCAGTACTACACTGTATGAAGGATTGTGTTGGCGACATCCTTATAAATTACTAAAAAGGGAGGGGTAATCTAATTTTCAGGTGGGTCAGTTTTTAAATAGTGCTATCTCTCTCTTTCTCTCTATCTCCCTCTCTCTCAGGGACGTCATACGAGCTGTCAATACATCGCGTGGTAATTTTGGTCACGTATAGCACACATTAGTTTTCACTTTAGCTGCGAGAACACATAATAAGTATTACTTAGAAGATAACACAATGGACATCAATAGATATTTGTTACGTTTATATTTATTATTAATCAAAGTACGAGTAATGTTGAACATTTTAAAACTTAGAGGTGCAATTATTGCAGTTCTGCAAAAAGTTGTAGTGTTATTTGACATCGTTATAGTTGTATTGGCTCGAGATTTTTTGGAAACTTAATTCCGCATAAGTAACTTGCTGATACAACTTTTCTGGTCTTAAAATACTATCTTCGTTGATAGTATCGCTCATCTTTTAATATTATTAATCGTATTTAACAAGTTAAACAATGATATTTTATTCCCACGGGCTTTCAGAGACAGCGTCTGTGACGTTTTATTTTTGAAATGTTGAAAATAGAAATAATTTTAAATGTTACTCACATGATTAGTTAAGATTTACAACTATGACCAAAAAAATAACTCAGTCTCAGTCTCAGTATAATTAAAATACATGCATTTATTGGGCGTTAACTAAGTGGTGATTAATTAGATCATTGCATTGTAAGGTTAAGCAATAAGAGACAGGTCTGTCTTAGGATTTCTAAACTTCTAAACTTGCCATGAGTTAACCTAATCGATTCCACTTACCACTTAGTATGTAGCCGATTAAAACTATCTATATTGAACTGTAAACATGCTACCTACTTGTCCTACTGTAAATCTGTTGGTGTACAATGAATAGTTATCTATCTATCTATCATTATTAATACTATTCTTAATAGTTATAATCTATCGCTAAGTTAATTAAAATTGTGTACATCAGATAGTTTTACGAAAATAATTAGGTTTTTTCGTACATATAAGATATTTTCATAAATGTATTGAGAAGCAACTGTTAAAATATTATTTTCTTTGAAAAGTTCTTTCAGCGAGTCACGGGGTCTGAGGCTATAGATCGCTCGTTTCTGTAGTACAAATATAGTTTCAATATCGGCAGCAGAGCGCCACAGCAGCAGACCGTATGACATAACGCTATGAAAGTAGCTAAAATAAACTAGTCGTGCAGTTTCCTTATCAGTCAGTGACCTTATCTTTCTAACCGCATAGGCAGCTGAGCTAAGTCTTCCTGCCAAGGCTGTAATATGAGAACCCCATTGCAGTTTACTATCTAGAGTTATTCCAAGAAAAACTGTGGTATTGACTATTTGGACAGATTAGTTATTCATTTTAATATTAATATCTGCCTGTCTTACATTTGGCATAGCAAACTTTACACATTTAGTATTCTTCGCATTGAGCAGCAAGTTGTTACTTGTAAACCAATGTAATATATCAGAAAGGGTATAATTCACTTCGTCGAGTACTACTTCATGTCTATCAGTCTTAAAAATAAATGATGTGTCATCAGCAAATAATACAATTTCACAAAGATTTGTCGCGAAGTAAGGAAGATCATTAGCATATATCAGGAATAGAAGGGGTCCTAATATCGAGCCCTGGGGTACTCCCATAACTAATGGGGCACCAGAAGAGTCAGTGCCATTAACGTCCGGCATCGGCAACGGGCACCGTTTACTCCCCCGCAGTACTTTGCGCGATCACTATAGGTTTACGTACAGATTTGCTCATGTTTAATAAAGTTCGACAATTAAGTAACAAGCAAAGACGACTCCCGCTGGTAAAGAGCCATAGTACAAGCCGCACGTAACTAAACACTAAATCTCGAAACTCAAAACCGAGCCTTAAATGACAGGGTGAAAGGTGTGTGCAATGGTAAATAAAAGATAGATGTTCACTGTTCGATTATAGATTTAATAATAATCCCAGAGTACATTGGTATACACCTTATATACTATATAATAACTACGTCACTAATTGATTGAAATTATTTCACGTTGACATTCATATCACCTATTATACTATTATTATTGATGACATTCTGGTAGTATTAATATTTTTTGTCTTATTGTTGAAGTAGGTACATTATTTTAATTTTGAAACTACACTCGAGAGCAATGAATCCGGGTCACTTAAAGAATCCTAAAAATCTCGGAAACTAAAAATGCTAGGTTAATGCAATAAATTGTATTTAATAGACAATGTAATACTCCTTAAATGAAGGTATTAAAACTTCTTAGTTATTGTAAAGTTATATCATAAAAAAATCAAATTTGAAAAAGGGCCACTTTCGAAGATGGAACTACGAAATTACAGCATTTGGTGTTGCTTTTGTTTGTAATCTGTCATTTATGTGGGTACATAAACCATGTTGATAGTGCTCTATATTCATTAATCAAGCTGAAATTATGTCGCTTACGCCTGAAGAATGCACCAGAATACTTACAATGCTGGAAACCGGCCGGAGTCAGCGCGATACAGCCAGGACTGTCGGTGTGTCGCTGTCAACAGTACAAAGAGTTCTCCGACGTTACGAAGAAACTGGTTCTAACCTACGCAGACCAGGAACGGGCAGAACCAGGTGTACCACAGCACGAGAAGACCGATACTTGGTGAACACCATGCTTCGAAATCGCTTTCTCACAGGAACTGAACTCACCAATCAGTTTCGACGCCTCGGAGGAAGTAACCCAAGTGCATGGACAGTAAGACGTCGGCTTGCTGAATCTAACTTAAAACCCCTTAGACCTGCAAACGGCCCTAAACTGGAGCGTGGGCATCGTATTTCGAGACTAAGTTATGCCCAGAGCCACGTAAATTGGAGTATTGAAGATTGGTCAAAAGTTATGTTCTCCGACGAATCAAAATTTATGCTCTACAAGCACGATGGAAGACACAGAGTGTATCGAAGACCAGGGGAAAGATTCAAGCAAGCATGCATCGAAGAAAAAGTAGCCTACGGTGGTGGGTCTGTACTTGTGTGGGCCGGAATTTCTTCTGAAAGTCGCACAGAGCTGGTGATCATAGAAAACGGCTCTTTAACTAGCGTAAGATATGTGGAAGAAATCCTCAATGATCACGTTGGTACATTTATGGTCAATTTAGGTGAGGATGCTATATTTATGCATGACAATGCCAGACCTCATACAGGTAGGATTGTGAATGACTACCTTCAAGAGATGAACATTACTCGTATGGAGTGGCCAGCGCGCAGCCCGGATATCAACCCGATCGAGCATGCTTGGGACGAGCTAGGCAGATGCGTAAAACAACGAAACCCTCCCCCAATCACGCTTCGTGAGCTCAAAATTGCTCTCACAGAGGAATGGGAGAATATTCCCCAAAATCGTATAAGGAACTTGGTGTACAGCATGCCAAACCGCGTAAACGCAGTAATGGAAGCACGAGGAGGCAATACGAAGTATTAAAATTCAAGAAAATCGTATTAAAGTTCAAAAATTTCATGTTTCCTATTTTTGTTTTAAGGAGAGATCAGCAGTTTTTTTCTTTATGTAATTTTGTGTTAATAAAATGTATGGTGACTCATATTTTTTTTACTTTCATTTAAGGAGTATTACATTGTCTATTAAATACAATTTATTGCATTAACCTATCATTTTTAGTTTCCGAGATTTTTAACATTCTTTAAGTGACCCGGATTCATTGCTCTCGAGTGTATTTTACGTCGACATTCAAATATCCTATGACATTAAATTGGATGAGTTAACAATATATAAAAAGTTTATTAATAATTTATGAATAATAGTATAAATAATTCGAAACAGAATAAATGAAACATGTACCCACAAACCATATTCTAAGCAAGTCAATTAACCATTTTTAAAATAAGTGTGTACACCATCTTAAATGGTAGAACATAGTGCACTGATATTTAATATTAAGATCTTTTGTAATACTTTTGTTTCACAAATAATGTTCTTTTAAACTAAACATCACTGTCCTTTCACACTAAACATCATTGCTTCTATCACTGAACACCACATCTGCTTATCAGTCCGTCACTGCCTCGGCCCCTTTTCACACTAAATGTGTTCAATTTTGACATTCCTTAATATTCTTCGGTTTGTTAGCATCATCTCTCGGTTCAAACACCACATCAGCAGTGCCTAAAGATTGTCCAGATGGATCGTGATGTACTGTAGCACTTTCACATTATCTAAATCAGAAATCAGTTCCTCCACATCGGAATCTAAGATTTGACACTTGGTGAGCCCATCATCACCATTTCTTTGAGCAATCTTTTTAACTAAATTATTCAAGATGGCACATCTCCATTGAAAACATAGTGACGCATAACGTTTTGCGTAATTTGCAGGCTTGGTAACACTTCCACGTAACACACCTTCTGTACGGCCCTTTGGAAATCTGTCTCCACCAATTCCGTTATGATTTCCTTCAGATCTTCTATTGCTTTTATGTTCGCGCCGAGCACCGCCGTTGGTTAATGTTGTTTTAGTTGATTTAACTTTCTCGTCAAAAGTCATTTTGATTCGAACTAAACGGTCTATAATGAACTAAACGGTGGAAAAATAGAACTGATAGTAACTAGCAACTCTACTGCTCGATGTCTCAGTACTACACTGTATGAAGGATTGTGTTGGCGACATCCTTATAAATTACTAAAAAGGGAGGGGTAATCTAATTTTCAGGTGGGTCAGTTTTTAAATAGTGCTATCTCTCTCTTTCTCTCTGTCTCCCTCTCTCTCAGGGACGTCATACGAGCTGTCAGTACATCGCGTGGTAATTTTGGTCACGTATAGCACACATTAGTTTTCACTTTAGCTGCGAGAACACATAATAAGTATTACTTAGAAGATAACACAATGGTCATCAATAGATATTTATTACGTTTATATTTATTATTAATCAAAGTACGAGTAATGTTGAACATTTTAAAACTTAGAGGTGCAATTATTGCAGTTCTGCAAATTTAAAGTTGTAGTGTTATTTGACATCGTTATAGTTGTATTGGCTCGAGATTTTTTGGAAACTTAATTCCGCATAAGTAACTTGCTGATACAACTTTTCTGGTCTTAAAATACTATCTTCGTTGATAGTATCGCTCATCTTTTAATATTATTAATCGTATTTAACAAGTTAAACAATGATATTTTATTCCCACGGGCTTTCAGAGACAGCGTCTGTGACGTTTTATTTTTGAAATGTTGAAAATCGAAATAATTTTAAATGTTACTCACATGATTAGTTAAGATTTACAACTATGACCAATAAAATAACTCAGTCTCAGTCTCAGTATAATTAAAATACATGCATTTAGTGGGCATTAACTAAGTGGTGATTAATTAAATCATTGCATTGTAAGGTTAAGCAATAAGAGACAGGTCTGTCTTAGGATTTCTAAACTTCTAAACTTGCCATGAGTTAACCTAATCGATTCCACTTACCACTTAGTATGTAGCCGATTAAAAGTATCTATATTGAAATGTATACATGCTACCTACTTGTCCTACTGTAAATCTGTTGGTGTACAATGAATAGTTATCTATCTATCTATCATTATTAATACTATTCTTAATAGTTATAATCTATCGCTAAGTTAATTAAAATTGTGTACATCAGATAGTTTTACGAAAATAATTAGGTTTTTTCGTACATATAAGATATTTTCATAAATGTATTGAGAAGCAAATGTTAAAATATTAATTTTTTTGAAAAGTTCTTTCAGCGAGTCACGGGGTCTGAGGCTATAGATCGCTCGTTTCTGTAGTACAAATATAGTTTCAATATCGGCAGCTGAGCGCCACAGCAGCAGACCGTATGACATAACGCTATGAAAGTAGCTAAAATAAACTAGTCGTGCAGTTTCCTTATCAGTCAGTGACCTTATCTTTCTAACCGCATAGGCAGCTGAGCTAAGTCTTCCTGCCAAGGCTGTAAGATGAGAACCTCATTGCAGTTTACTATCTAGAGTTATTCCAAGAAAAACTGTGGCATTGACTATTTGGACAGATTCGTTATTCATTTTAATATTAATATCTGCCTGTCTTACATTTGGCATAGCAAACTTTACACATTTAGTTTTCTTCGCATTGAGCACCAAGTTGTTACTTGTAAACCAATGTAATATATCAGAAAGGGTATTATTCACTTCGTCGAGTACTACTTCATGTCTATCAGTCTTAAAAAATAAATGATGTGTCATCAGCAAATAATACAATTTCACAAAGATTTGTCGCGAAGTAAGGAAGATCATTAGCATATATCAGGAATAGAAGGGGTCCTAATATCGAGCCCTGGGGTACTCCCATAACTAATGGGGCACCAGAAGAGTCAGTGCCATTAACGTCCGGCATCGGCAACGGGCACCGTTTACTCCCCCGCAGTACTTTGCGCGATCACTATAGGTTTACGTACAGATTTGCTCATGTTTAATAAAGTTCGACAATTAAGTAACAAGCAAGGACGACTCCCACTGGTAAAGAGCCATAGTACAAGCCGCACGTAACTAAACACTAAATCTCGAAACTCAAAACCGAGCCTTAAATGACAGGGTGAAAGGTGTGTGCAATGGTAAATAAAAGATAGATGTTCACTGTTCGATTATAGATTTAATAATAATCCCAGAGTACATTGGTATACACCTTATATACTATATAATAACTACGTCACTAATTGATGAAATTATTTCACATTGCCATTCATATCACCTATTATACTATTATTATTGATGACATTCTGGTAGTATTAATATTTTAGGTCTTATTGTTGAAGTAGGTACATTATTTTAATTTTGAAACTATTTTATGTCGATATTCAAATATCCTATGACATTAAATTGGATGAGTTAACAATATATAAAAAGGTTATTAATAATTTATGAATAATAGTATAAATAATTCGAAACAGAATAAATGAAACATGTACCCACAAACCATACTCTAAGCAAGTAAATTAACCATTTTTAAAATAAGTGTGTACACCATCTTAAACGGTAGAACATAGTGCACTGATATTTAATGTTCAGATCTTTTGTAATACTTTTGTTTCACAAATAATGTTCTTTTAAACTAAACGTCATTGCCTCTATCACTGAACACCACATCTGCTTATCAGACCATCACTGCCTCGGCCCCTTTTCACACCAAATGTGTTCAATTTTGACATTCCTTAATATTCTTCGGTTTGTTAGCATCATCTCTCGGTTCAAACACCACATCAGCAGTGCCTAAAGATTGTCCAGATGGATCGTGATGTACTGTAGCACTTTCACATTATCTAAATCAGAAATCAGTTCCTCCACATCTGAATCTAAGATTTGACACTTGGTGAGCCCATCATCACCATTTCTTTGAGCAATCTTTTTAACTAAATTATTCAAGATGGCACATCTCCATTGAAAACATAGTGACGCATAACGTTTTGCGTAATTTGCAGGCTTGGTAACACTTCCACGTAACACACCTTCTGTACGGCCCTTTGGAAATCTGTCTCCACCAATTCCGTTATGATTTCCTTCAGATCTTCTATTGCTTTTATGTTCGCGCCGAGCACCGCCTTTGGTTAATGTTGTTTTAGTTGATTTAACTTTCTCGTCAAAAGTCATTTTGATTCGAACTAAACGGTCTATAATGAACTAAACGGTGGAAAAATAGAACTGATAGTAACTAGCAACTCTACTGCTCGATGTCTCAGTACTACACTGTATGAAGGATTGTGTTGGCGACACCCTTATAAATTACTAAAACGGGAGGGGTAATCTAATTTTCAGGTAGGTCAGTTTTTAAATAGTGCCATCTCTCTCTCTCTCTCTCTCTGTCTCCCTCTCTATTAGGGACGTCATACGAGCTATCAGTACATCGCGTGGTAATTTTGGTCACGTATAGCACACATTAGTTTTCACTTTAGCTGCGAGAACACATAATAAGTATTATTAAGAAGATAACACAATGAACATAAAAAGATATTAATTACGTTTATATTTATTATTAATCAAAGTACGAGTAATGTTGAACATTTTAAAACTTAGAGGTGCAAGTTTTGCACTTCTGCAAATTTAAAGTTGTAGTGTTATTTGACATCGTTATAGTTGTATTGGCTTGAGATTTTTTGGAAACTTAATTCCGCATAAGTAACTTGTTGATACAACTCTTCTGGTCTTAAAATACTATCTTCGTTGATAGTATCGCTCATCTTTTAATATTATTAATCGGCTTTAACTAGTTAAACAATGATATTTTATTCCCACGGGCTTTCAGAAACAGCGTCTGTGACGTTTTATTTTTGAAATGTTGAAAATAGAAATAATTTTAAATGTTACTCACATGATTAGTTAAGATTTACAACTATAACTAAAAAAATAATTCAGTCTCAGTTAAGTCTTTGTCTTTATTCTAATGAGTCCAGTATAATTAAAATACATGCGTTTAGTGGGCATTAACTAAGTGGTGATTATTTAAATCATTGCATTGTAAGGTTAAGCAATAAGAGACAGGTCTGTCTTAGGATTTCTAAACTTCTAAACTTGCTATGAGTTAACCTAATCAATTCCACTTACCACTTAGTATGTAGCCGATTAAAAGTATCTATATTGAACTGTATACATGCTACCTACTTGTCCTACTGTAAATCTGTTGGTGTACAAGAATAATTATCTATCTATCTACTTTATTAATACTATTCTTAATAGTTATAATCTATCGCCAAGTTAATGTGAAAAGTAAAATTATTCATAAAAATCTTTAAACAACTAGTTTTCTTTAAATAATATGTTGTAACAAAACGACCTTTGTCTACTAAGCTTATTCTTTTTTTTTAGTTTGATCTACTATATATATATAAATATATATATAGTAGAATAAACAAAAGGCAAAAAAGGTTTCTGCAGTTGCTGGCCGTCTGTGTGAATGGAAACAATAGATAAGAAAGCTCTTTGTGTCTTTGGCGACTGAATATAGTCACATTATCTGTATGCGATTTTTAGGAATTTGTTATAATGAATTATTAAAATCAATAGTCACACCCTAACTCATCGTTTCATCCATAGTCACTATCGAATTTACCCTGATGAATTTTGTACTAAAGTATGCCTTGAAATCAAGGGATTTATGTTTGCTGTCGCTAAAACAGAGGGCCGCTACAATCAAGGTCTACAACCAATTAATTAAATCAACCGTAATTTATTTTATTTTTTAATTGAACTTCTTGACTCGTGTATTTGATTTTGCCAGGTACTTTATTGTAGTTTAAACTGTGTCAGACGTTAATTTTGAATTGAAGAATTGCTGGATGCCACATTTCAAATCTTAGAAAAATAATGTGTCATATTTACAGAGCGTTTGATTCTTGGAACATCAATTACCACGAGTACAACTAATTGATATTTTACCTGTACAAGTGTGAAGGGCACTGATAGCCCATATGACTTCGGGGAGAGTGAGAGGAATGGCATTATTCAAAAACTGACCTACCTGAAGTTATCAATGTGATTATCCGTCCCTTTAGTAATTTGCAGGATAAGAGAATCAATAAGATCATCAGTCGTTCATATAATATAGTTCCTAACGAAATCTATGTAAGTAAGTAAATCATTTATTGCTCGAAACACGTTATGTGACAATTGTGTTACAAAAATAAGGTCCAACGTGTTTCGCAGATTATCTGCATGCAAATTTGTTTCTTCCCAACTAGTTTTGTTGGTATATACTGGACGAGAATGAAAATATTTCGATATACAGTGGTGAATTTAGCTCACATAAAAATGGCTCTAAACGAAAACATAAAACGAACCAACGCAACATCAAGAAAAGGCGGTGCTCGACGCAAGCGCAGAACCAAAAGAAGATCAGAAAGATCCAAAAATTCATGACGAAATGAGTAGAGGAGGAGTATTACGTGGAAGAAATAGAGCAGATGTCACGAAGAGCACAAAATACAGAATAGAATTACCAACGTTGACATTGATGAATAATATGCTCAGAGAAATTAAGAGGATGGGCCCACGACGCTTTTACTGTGTAATTTAGATCCTGGAGACTCAGATTCAGATATACAGGAATTTGAAAGAAGAGGAGAGGCTATCAAGGCGAGGAAACGATATAATGGACTGCCACTTGATGGTTGAAGATTGATCGTACGATTGCCGACATATGCATTCAACAAATTTACTGGAAAAAAAGTAGTCACGGTTGGGCCAGCAGATGTGAAGTTTGTAACGGCAAGCGCCCTGTGCTCAATGAAGAACAATTAGACGCCAAAATGGATGTCGATGTAGAAGACTTGAAGAGTATAGGATTAAAATAAGTGTTTAGTATTTAGGGATCTCTGTATATCATTATAAGGAATTCAATAAGTTGTAGGAGTATAAGTGCAGAAATTAATAAAAATCTATTCAAAATTGACGGAAAATATTTTTTGTTCGATTACTAATAACCAAGATTACTTGTTTCCTCATCAACCCACTAGAAAACTAAACCTGAGTAGAAGATTAGTTCTAGAAAGTAACCTGTACCGAAACTCAAGCATGGCTGAGTCTAAATTTGAACAATTTCCCATTGAAAGAGCAGCAGCTGGCGGCCGATCCGACTAAACGCCAGAATGCGTTGTACTCTGCGCATTGTCATCACCAGGCGCACAAAGACGTCGTCTTCTTCGCGGGTTGCTAGGTAGAAGATTGAGAGGGTGAGGGTGATGATGATAATCCACTCAGTAGTCCTTGGTAGCAGACAAGAATCTACTACCTCCTAGCTACTATATAAAGTGCCGTGTCCGGGAAGGACCGCCGATAAAAGTTCAAATCGACACCAACAATTTATACTACGCTAACTCGATTTTTTGGTAAATTCGTTTTTTTATGCCAAAGTTCTTAAAATGTGCTATGTTATATGTAAAAAAAAAATCATGCAGAAATACACAAAAATAACGAAGTTACAAATTTTATAAAACGCTAAGTATAGGTATTTTTTGAAATCGCTCGATTTATAGTCCGCTAACTATTATTATCGGTGTGTACGCGGGAAGGGCACGCGCCGCTTGTTCGTTTACATTAGTCTAACGCTACTTGGCGCTTTGTTAAATGGAAGTGCGCGGTTTTAAATACTTTATTAGTGTAATGACAAATAATAGAGTTATATTTACAAACTCATTGAAATATTAATAGTGTTAGTATGTTATTATAAACATGTCACGAAAACGAGCTAAATATTTAGTGGAATTAACCAAAAAGGAGGAATATTCATTGAGGAGTGTTCATGAAAATGATGAGATTCCACTTTATACTGGCGAAAGAGGTAAGTTTAATGTGATATCAAAGATTATAATGTATAATAATGTATATAAATATGGTTAATAATAATTTACTACATTTTTTTGGACGTTTGAACCATTTTGCTCAAAGTCCGTATAACACTACGCTAACATTTACTTGGCGTAGTATAGCGCGTTTGAGTTTACATTTTCTATTGGTCATGCACAAGTTAGCGACTTATGTGTTAATCAAAGCGCATATAAAACTATATTATATACTTTATTTACAGTTGCTTGACATTTTATACGTAATTCTAAGTACCTTCGTGCTTTATTATAATAATAATGAATTGCATTATACCTATTGTTATAGAATCGTCACCATTACCTGCCGAAGTTGATAAACCTGAATTCATGGCTTTGTATAATTACATCATGGTTGATGAGTCTGTTCAAGAGCAAAATTATTCCAGTTCTGCAAGCCGAGATATAATCTCTTCCGAAAATGATTTAGTATTAAAAGATGTAAATTTACACGATTTGATGGCGCCTAATACTCCACTTAACATTTGCTCACCAAAGGTATTGACTTCTATTTGTAACCCTTCTCCGTTGATTTTAACTCCACCTAGTATCGAACCTTTGTTTTCAGTCGTCACTAATGATCTTTCCGACAGCATAGATAATACCCCCGTACCATCACCCTATTGTGACTTTTGGGAAACTTCACAAAGCTTAAGCGATACTTTGATGCCGACTTCTTGTCAAAATACCGAAGATACAACTCTCACACCTGAAGTCGGTATATCTGCTCAAGAAGATTTTTCCGATGCCCAAATGGATAACGGCCTCATAAATAACACGGATTCAGTATCGGCAATATCTACTCCCTGTAACTCTATTTTCTCACCTACAACGTGCAATGATAGTGACTATTCTGCCGTATCGACTCCAAAAAATAATAAACGTAGATCTAAAAAGAGAACTGATGTGGGTCTAAAACGTCTAAAGCTTGAAGATGAGTGGATAGTTAGAAAGAGAAAACATCTGTGTAACAGAGGATTGGAGTATATAACGTCAAAAGGGAAAACCAAAGTTGCAAGAAACATGAAAGATACACTACAGATGAATTGAATGAAAAATTTGCTAAACATCAAACAGAAAAAGAAATTTTACGTAAATTGAAATTAGAATGTAAACTATTAGCAATTTCTAATAATAAAGTAGCCTGTGTTGTATTCGATTTTCAAAAAGTGTTGTGTGCACCGCATGGTAATACAAGTGTCTATTATTATAGACGTATATAATTTTACAATTTATAATATGGCATCAAAAGAAGCATTTTGTTATATGTGGGATGAGCAAACGGCTAAGAGAGGGGCTAATGAAGTGGCTAGTTGATATATGACTTTTTTAATAAATTAACTTCTAAGGGAATTCACGAAGTCAACCTATGGTCGGACAACTGTGGGGGACAAAATCGTAACCGTATTGTTTACTATATGTATTTATTGGCTACTAAAATGTTTGAAATGAAGATTAGCCACCATTTCATGGAAAAGGGCCATACTTTGATAGAAAAGACTGCAAGAGGTAGAGATATATATTCGCCAGATGAATGGTATTCACTAATACGATGGGCTAAGGTCAATGGGAATCCTTATAATGTTGTTGAGGTCAATCAAAACATGATATTTGATTTTAACCCGTCGGCCGGCCCGGACCGAATTTGCACTTAGTTTCAACTACGTCCCTGGACCTAGATTACTTCTAGACCTAGAGGTCATGCACCTCAATAAATCGTTATTTAGATATGAAGATTATAATTATATATTATCATATGTACATCATTGAAACGAGCATAGAAAATCCTATCAAGTTATCATTGTCAAATGTGAAAAAATACGTACGTTTTTCTGCAATGCTCGTATAATTGCACAGTTTACATTTTTTTTCTGCAAAACCAACATGTCGTCTACACATTTTATTATCACTAAACTTTCACTGCCGTGCATTTATCACTTTCTACATCACAACAATATAATACGATAACGTAGTTCACCATTAGATAACATTTCAGTAGCACTTCACATCATAAAACTAAATATTTACACCAAAACTCTTGTACCTATACAAACTCGTTGTTGATTCGCGCCGAAACTGATATTTGCCGACGGGCGCGAAGCGACCGCGAGTCGCGACCCGCTGACGTCACAGCCGCGAGCCGTTGGCTATCGATAGTGTTTGACAAAATACAAAAAATATCGATAAACGATTTACATTATTGTTTGAAAAGAAGTAGGTACTTCGTTATTGTACTATATTGTTGTTGATAATAATTATGTCTATATATATTTTACATCGAAAATAAAATACAAGTATTTATTATACAAGTATATATATAGTATTGGGTAAAATGTTGTTAAATATTTATTTATCGAAATTGAATTCAAAATGAATGTACCTAAATAAATATTGGCGGCCTCAGTGGTGAAGCGTTACCTCCTGCGTGATAGTCGAAGAACATTTGACTGTTCCGCAGGAGGTGCGAGTTCGGTTCCCGCTCAGTGCAAATATTTGCACCTAAGTGGTATAAATAAAAACTGTTTTGCCACCTTATTAGTAAACATAAAACTTTTTCGCATATTGCAATCAAATCCATAGGCCACGGTAACTACTTTCCATCAGGTGGGCCGTGTGCTTGTTAGCTACCTAAGTGGTATAAATAAAAACTGTTTTGCCACCTTATTAGTAAACATAAAACTTTTTCCCATATTACAATCAAATCCATAGGCCACGGTAACTACTTTCCATCAGGTGGGCCGTGTGCTTGTTAGCTACCTAAGTGGTATAAATAAAAACTGTTTTGCCACCTTATTAGTAAACATAAAACTTTTTCCCATATTACAATCAAATCCATAGGCCACGGTAACTGCTTTCCATCAGGTGGGCCGTGTGCTTGTTAGCTACCTAAGTGGTATAAATAAAAACTGTTTTGCCACCTTATTAGTAAACATAAAACTTTTTCGCATATTGCAATCAAATCCATAGGCCACGGTAACTACTTTCCATCAGGTGGGCCGTGTGCTTGTTAGCTACCTAAGTGGTATAAATAAAAACTGTTTTGCCACCTTATTAGTAAACATAAAACTTTTTCCCATATTACAATCAAATCCATAGGCCACGGTAACTGCTTTCCATCAGGTGGGCCGTGTGCTTGTTAGCCACCAAAGTAGTATAAATAAAAACTGTTTTGCCACCTTATTAGTAAACATAAAACTTTTTCCTATATTACAATCAAATCCATAGGCCACGGTAACTACTTTCCATCAGGTGGACCGTGTGCTTGTTAGCTACCTAAGTGGTATAAATAAAAACTGTTTTGCCACCTTATTAGTAAACATAAAACTTTTTCCTATATTACAATCAAATCCATAGGCCACGGTAACTACTTTCCATCAGGTGGACCGTGTGCTTGTTAGCTACCTAAGTGGTATAAATAAAAACTGTTTTGCCACCTTATTAGTAAACATAAAACTTTTTCCCATATTACAATCAAATCCATAGGCCACGGTAATTACTTTCCATCAGGTGGGCCGTGTGCTTGTTAGCCACCAAAGTAGTATAAATAAAAACTGTTTTGCCACCTTATTAGTAAACATAAAACTTTTTTCCATATTACAATCAAATGCATAGGCCACGGTAACCACTTTCCATCAGGTGGGCCGTGTGCTTGTCTGCCACCTAAGTAGTATACAAAAACTGTTTTGCCACCTTATTAGTAAACACAAAACTTTTCTTTTATACAATCAAAACACAATTTTGAAATATCTACATTTTATCAAATGTACCGCGAACTGTTTTGCCACCTTATTAGTGAACATAAAATTTCTCATGTATGGCGCAATCAAAACACAATATAATAAAAAATATATATTTTTTGATCAAAATATGTATCATGATTCATGAACTTCTTTTTGCAGGCATAAAATTCTATCGACAATAATATCGACATTCGATGGTCAAGCGTCAGTGCCTAGTGCATCTAGACTTGCATAGGATATGACGTATGAATTTGATTGATAAATTCATGGCGGTTGCATAAATGCACTTTGTATATTTTGAATTACATATTTAACGTAAATATGTTATAAAGTATAAGAAACCAATTATAGATATAAGTTTGGCAATAAATACTGTAACAACTTATGAGCATAACATAACTAATAAATCATAATTTGAGACATAATAACAACAAACATGTCAGACGCCCTAGGTATGAAATTATCACTTCAAAAGTTTGAACAGTTTTTCACTAACTTATTTCTTGTATTATGCATAAAATACACTTAAAACATATACTACAGTTATTTGTCAGTAATTATTGTAAATAATTTCATAAAACATTAACCTAGTTCTTCTGCTATACATGTTTAAAAATCACTATAACTGCGTCTATTTTTTAAAAACGGCGGCAATGAATGAATACTTGCACTTCTGAAAATTTTATTTTTTTTCTGTTGCCAACAGTGGTATAGTGGCGTTCAAAATCATTGAAATCCATAAATTATTTATTCAACTAATAGATTATAATCGATTATTCACCAAAGACACATAGAACGTGAAAAAATTCGTGTCCAATCAACGCGAAGGAACAATGGTTCAACATGTGAACCATGGACGCGCGGGGGCTTGCGTAAGCGTGGTTCATATGTTGAACCATGGACGTTTCACGGGTTAAAAGTAATATTAACAAAAAAATTGGACTAAAAATTTAAATAACGAAAAAATTATGTGGAACAAAATTAAAAGAATTGAAGTGTCTCCTGATAATTACGGGTTGTTGGATTATAAGTGTAGTTTAGCTGACAACGAAAGCAATCAATTGCAATATTTTAAAAAGACTTCTACTAGACTCTCCCACTTGGAACCTTTTCCCGAAAAAGCAAACAAAAGCTTACTCAAAATTAAAGTAGCAAAATATAGAGGCTTAATATATTATTGTGATAACAATATTATTCCCGAAAAGTACCACAGATTCTATAGGAATATACTTACGACTGAAAATGATGAGGAGAATATAAGTGATGATGAGGGTTGAATTTTCTTATTGTTATCTCCTTATTTAAACCGATAATAATTATTTAATAAGAAGTTATTAAAAGTAAAAAAAATAAGAATAACTAATTATGTGCAATTTGTGATTTAAATATAAATTTATATAATATTGTTAATTAATAAGTAAATAAAAATAATAAACATTTAAGTATTAATAAGTGATTATTGTGCCATTTTTGTTCATAATATATTTTTGATAGAAGTTTTAATAAACACTGAAGTTGATTATTATGCTATTCTTGTTTTTATTATAATATTTACCTACATAAAATAGTGCTATCTACTCAATTTCACCTATAGTTTATAAATTTCAGCTTTATAATACCACGTTGAAATTTATACATTATAAAATTAAATCTAAATTTATGAACTTCTCCATATTTTTTTCTAGAAGTAAAATTATAATACGCTAACTTGCGGTCAGGTGAATGTATAGTACGCTATATATAAATTAGCGGTTTTTAATACCATGTACGCAAGTATCGCGTTTCCCGTTTAAATAAAGCTAACTTAAATAACTTGGTATTTAGCAAATAAATTTGATATAATATACTTGATTAATAAACGTACAAACCTAAAATTACAATTAATGCATAACATATTATAGAGTAACCATTATAATGCACTAAAAATTACACTTGTTAGTATTGTGCTCGCCCGCAGTACACTACGCTAACGCTAGTTAGACGCGTATACTGCGTAAAATATTATTCAGTAATTACGGATATATACAGCTAACTTGCGCTAAATAAAAAACTATGAATAATTAAGAAAAAATAAATATAAGGAATTACTATAAATAAATCAAAGATTAATAGTGCCAAATTACAAACCAATATCTTTATTAATATAAAAGTTATCACGATTTTCCCTTCATAAGCGTCTCCTGTAAAGTTCACTTTTACGAGTTAGCTTAGTATAAATTGCTGGTGTCGAAATCTTGTATGGAAGTCGCTTCAGTTGGTCACGGTCTGATTCTCGTGTAACTGGGCACCGTTTACTCCACCCGCAGTACTTTGCGCGATCACTATAGGTTTACGTACAGATTTACTCATGCTTAATAAAGTTCGACAATTAAGTAACAAGCAAGGACGACTCCCGCTGGTAAAGTGCCATAGTACAAGCCGCACTTAACTAAACACTAAATCTCGAAACCGAGCCTTAAATGACAGGGTGAAAGGTGTGTGCAATGGTAAATAAAAGATAGATGTTCACTGTTCGATTATAGATTTAATAATAATCCCAGAGTACATTGGTATACACCTTATATACTATATAATAACTACGTCACTAATTGAACATGATATTTGAAGAATACGTCGCGTTAATATGCACAACCACGTCTAGCACATTCATGATGCACCGACCGGTTGGCCTTGAGTTGTATGGGTGTGTGTTAATTGTAGCAGTATTAATTCTTTATCAACTAAAACTAACTACTACTAAACTATCAACTAAACATGACTTTAATACTGAAAAAACAACGGTAATGAATTGTAGAAGACATATAAATAAACATTCACATTTAGATGTTAAATATAACGATATTACAATATATGGAACTACAGCTACAAAATGTCTTAGGCTATAGATAGAAAGCACGTTAGAGTGGAAGGAACAAAACGTAAAAAATGCGGTAAATTATATCAGCATCCGTATCTTTTACATATGCTGAATAAATCCGAAAACAAAGATACCGTTCTTACATCATACCTTGGACCAGTTGCGTCCACCTTAAGATACGGGATTATATTCTGGGAGAATGCAGTAGAGAAAGAATTAGTATTTAAGGCACAGAAACGATGCACTAAAGCAATTTGTAACCTACACACTACCGACACTTGTAAGCCACATTCCTTAAGACTAAAATTGTTGACGATGGCATCTATTTACATTCATGAGATGTGTATGTTTGTAAAACAAAATTGGTTAAAATTTTCACAAGTGACTAGTAGCCGCAAATTAGGTACATTACATGTGGTAGCGTGTAAAACAACTATGAAACAGAAAAATATGTTCTGCATGGCACCTACAATATACAACAAGTCGCTTAAGTCTATTAGCTTGGCTCAAGAAATACAAGAATTTAAAAACAAACTACTCACACTACTGATGGAAAAAGCATACAATTCTATTAATGAGTACATGATTGAAATTTTTATATTCTTCTGTTATAATTGAACTTTATTTATTTTTCACATCATAATCTATAATATTTTTAATATGATTGATGACGTTATGGAAAATTAATATTTTCCTGTTATTGTTGAAATGCATTATAATAATTTTGAAATTATTTCACGTTGACATTCATATCACCTATTATGCTATTATTATTGATGACATTCTGGTAATATTAATATTTTTGCTCTTATTGTTGAAGTAGGTACATTATTTTAATTTTGAAACTATTTTACGTCGATATTCAAATATGCTATGACATTAAATTGGATGAGTTAACAATATATAAAAAGATTATTAATAATTTACGAATAATTCGATACAGAATTAATGAAACATGTATCCACTAACCATATTCTTAGCAAGTAAATCAACCATTTTTAAAATAAAGTTTGTACACCATCTTAAATGGTAGAACATAGTGCACTGATATTTAATGTTAAGATCTTTTGTAATACCTTTGTTTCACAAATGATGTTCTTTTAAACTAACCATCACTGTCCTTTCACACTAAACATCATTGCTTTTATCACTGAACACCACATCTGCTTCGTCACTGCTCACTGCCTCGGCCCCTTTTCACACTAAATGTGTTCAATTTGGACATTCCTTAACATTCTTCGGTTTGTTAGCATCATCTCTCGGTTCAAACACCACATCAGCAGTGCCTAAAGATTGTCCAGATGGATCGTGATGTACTGAATCACTTTTACTTTATCTAAATCAGAAATCAGTTCCTCCACATCTGAATCTAAGATTTGACACTTGGTGGGCCCATCATCACCATTTCTTTGAGCAATCTTTTTAACTAAATTATTCAAGATGGCACATCTCCCTTGGAAACATAGTGACGCATAACGTTTTGCGTAATTTGCAGGCTTGGTAACACTTCCACGTAACACACCTTCTGTACGGCCCTTTGGAAATCTGTCTCCTCCAATTCCGTCATGATTTCCTTCACATCTTCTATTGCTTTTATGTTCGCGCCGAGCACCGCCTTTGGTTAATGTCGTTTTAGTTGATTTAACTTTCTCGTCAAAAGTCATTTTGATTCGAACTAAACTGTCTATAATGAACTAAACGGTGGAAAAATAGAACTGATAGTAACTAGCAACTCTACTGCTCCATGTCTCAGTACTACACTGTATGAAGGATTGTGTTGGCGACACCCTTATAAATTACTAAAACGGGAGGGGTAATCTAATTTTCAGGTAGGTCAGTTTTTAAATAGTGCCATCTCTCTCTTTCTCTCTGTCTCCCTCTCTCTCAGGGACGTCATACGAGCTGTCAGTACATCGCGTGGTAATTTTGGTCACGTAAGCACACATTAGTTTTCACTTTAGATGCGAGAACACATAATAAGTATTACTTAGAAGATAACATAATGAACATCAATAGATATTAATTACGTTTATATTTATTATTAATCAAAGTACGAGTAATGTTGAACATTTTAAAACTTAGAGGTGCAATTATTGCAGTTCTGCAAATTTAAAGTTGTAGTGTTATTTGACATCGTTATAGTTGTATTGGCTTGAGATTTTTTGGAAACTTAATTCCGCATAAGTAACTTGCTGATACAACTCTTCTGGTCTTAAAATATTATCTTCGTTGATAGTATCGCTCATCTTTTAATATTTTTAATCGTATTTAACAAGTTAAACAATGATATTTTATTCCCACGGGCTTTCAGAAACAGCGTCTGTGACGTATTATTTTTGAAATGTTGAAAATAGAAATAATTTTAAATGTTACTCACATGATTAGTTAAGATTTACAACTATAACCAAAAAAATAACTCAGTCTCAGTCTCAGTATAATTAAAATACATGCATTTAGTGAGCATTAACTAAGTGGTGATTAATTAAATCATTGCATTGTAAGGTTAAGCAATAAGAGACAGGTCTGTCTTAGGATTTCTAAACTTCTAAACTTGCTATGAGTTAACCTAATCGATTCCACTTACCACTTAGTATGTAGCCGATTAAAACTATCTAAATTGAACTGTAAACATGCTACCTACTTGTCCTACTGTAAATCTGTTGGTGTACAATGAATAGTTATCTATCTATATATCATTATTAATACTATTCTTAATAGTTATAATCTATCGCTAAGTTAATTAAAATTGTGTACATCAGATAGTTTTACGAAAATATTTAGGTTTTTTCGTACATAATTATAAGATATTTTCATAAATGTATTGAGAAGCAACTGTTAAAATATTAATTTTTTTGAAAAGTTCTTTCAGCGAGTCACGGGGTCTGAGGCTATAGATCGCTCGTTTTTGTAGTACAAATATAGTTTCAATATCGGCAGCTGAGCGCCACAGCAGCAGACCGTATGACATAACGCTATGAAAGTAGCTAAAATAAACTAGTCGTGCAGTTTCCTTATCAGTCAGTGACCTTATCTTTCTAACCGCATAGGCAGCTGAGCTAAGTCTTCCTGCCAAGGCTGTAATATGAGAACCCCATTGCAGTTTACTATCTAGAGTTATTCCAAGAAAAACTGTGGTATTGACTATTTGGACAGATTCGTTATTCATTTTGGAAAGTGGCGCTAGTGAGCCGTAACGACAACATCGACTTGCTATATATTTATTTAAAAAAATAGTTTAAGTGCAAATTCTTTGCAAAAAAGCAATGAACCAAGTACAAAACTAAATAATACACAAGTACAAATGTTATCTTCGAGCAGGCTAACACGATTATTAAATAAATACAAAGCTAGTGACCGAGTGAATTTAAGTGAAACAGTGTATAATTTACTTAATAAATTTCTAAGTGAAATGTCGTAATAGCTAAATATACAAAGTGACAGTGCCCTAAATCATAAATATATAAAAACAGTGTAATAAAAAGCAAATTCGTTTTTGTAAACATAGTAACGAACGTTAGAAAAAATGCAAATTCAAACTCAATGACATGCAAGTTGACGACAAACCCGTTTAACTACTCGGTGCTGACACCTATCTACATTACCTAATTACCTAGCTTATATGAACAGAACACCTATTTTAACTTCCCACATTAATCAAACTTTGGCCGTGAGGTATGTCTATCGGATCGGTACGCAATCGACGCGAGTTCGATCCCGAGCGCTCCGGCAACACTTTTTGAAATTAGTATTCGCTTGATTATACTTGTGAGAATACTTTGAGAGCACAACAACACCACCTAACATCCAAGAAACTAAACTTAATCATTTCTGTAAAAGTTTGTAAACAAAATAGGCGAAATGGATCAAATAGCCAATGTCACATTCAGACGACATCAAATTACGAAAACAAAGTCTCACGAAGATCTAAATAGAAGTAGTTCACTAAACAGCACCACATCCGAAGACTTCCTTGGTAAAAGCTTAGACCTATCAAACCACATTTCAAACTCTCAGGCCTTACAAGACCTAAGGATCGAGCTAGATGACTTAAAATCAAACTTGATAGTAACACAAAATGAACTTGATAATGTCATAATAGAAAATGGAGATCTCAAAAAACATATTGACCAGTTAAATAAAGAAATCACTGTACTAAAACAATTGTGCAGCAGCCCGCTAACATCTGTAAGGAAAACAACGCTATTCAACCATCGCAGAACGAGCGATCGTTCTCTAACTTACAGCGCGGCAAACTCCCCAATTTCAAATAATGAGAAATCCAAAAAAATTGAATCACCAGCAGATTATGAGAGATTACCGAAAACTAATTCTCAAGCGAACATTGAAATCCCTACACGTTCACTAAAGAACCCCACCCGTTCGACTAGCCAGCAAAACTTTGAAAACCATTTGCAAAAACTGAACATAACAGAACCCTCACCGTCTGTACAAGAAACCCAAGAACTGGCCAATAATAGGGTATATATCTGTGGAGACCAACAGGCGCAGGGCTTATGTAAGAATTTATCAAAATATGGACTGAACAATAGGAACCACAGATACAGCGTTACGTCAACTATCAAGCCATATGCTACGTCATCGCGTGTTTTAAGCAGTTGCAACGACAGTTTCGTGAGGACCCTTTCGGAGAATGATATCATTGTGTTGGCAATAGCATCTAATGATAGACACCCTTATAACCTAATATCAGAACTGTGCAATGTTTTGTATAGACTCCGTACATTTTCTGTGTTTATAACCAATGTACACTATAACCCCTATCTAAATGAACATATGATAAATAGTAATATAGAACTCATTGTAAATAACTATAAAAACTGCAAATACCTAAAAATGCCAATGCATGTATCTTATCGCAATTATACTCAATATTATAATCATAACATTCATAACGCATGTATCCAAAGTCTGTGCTTTAGATTAAACACGGAAATTAATTACACCCACTATCAACGAGAAGTACTTAAACTAGTAAAAATTAAAAAGTGCAATCAAAAGTCTTCGTCGCCACGTTCTAATCACTGTCCCCCAATGAAAAGTAGGCAAAAGAAAATCACAAACTATTTCAAGCCTACTAATTGCCTACAAAATAAAGGTTCAACGTCCAATCAGCTTTTTCGTGAACAAAACTAAGCATGAGACGATCACACTCCTACACCAGAATATAGCTGGACACTTACAATTGCTTTACAAAACTTAAATAATAACCACCAGATTGATATCATCTGCATATGCGAATCATTTTTAAAACGAGGTACAGAATCAAACTTAACACTAGATAACTATAGGTTGGTGTCATGTTACTCTCGAACAGACAAACGCAGAGGCGGGACATGTATACTAGTTAGAAAATCACTAGAATATAAAGAAATAAACAACCTAACCCCCCCATCCCCCACCACTTCGAAAGCTGTGCTACGGAATTACCCGAGTTTAACCTTATAGTAGCATGCATATATAGAACACCACAATCGAGTGTTACCATATTCCTTAAAAAATTAGAATATATATATAATATATATAATAGACCAACTATGTAAAAATAACAAAAAGAAGGTTATAATATGTGGTGATTGGAATATTGACGTTCTTAAAAATACTAAATCGACAGGTGATCTGAAGTCCATACTAGGCAATAATAATGTACAGAATCACATAACAAAGCCCACACGAGGTAAAGCGTGCTTAGACTTAATAGCTAGTAATATCTGTGATGTCAAGCCAAATATATGCTATTTGGGACTCTCAGACCATGAAACTGGGCAGTTGATAACGGTTAACCTGGAAACTCGCTACAACCCAAAGAAAAAACCTAGGGTTTGGTTCAAGAATATCAGAGACTTGTGTGATTATAACATACAAAAGTTTACAGAATATTTATCCTGCCTTTCATTTTCTGAAGTCTACGATATGAATAATACAAATGACGCATTTAACAGTTTTCATGACACGCTAACAGTATTTTACAATTTGTGCTTTCCAATAAAAAAAGTCAAATGTACATCGAAGCCCATTAAAAATAGTTGGCTAACAAAAGGCATTAAACGATGCTCCGTCAAAAAACGCATGTTATACATAAAATATCGGTTACATAAAGATAATAAAAAACAAAACAAAGTCAACTATGAGCGATACTCTCGTATACTCAAAAAATGTATAGGGAAAGCGCAACAAATTACAAACCACCAGTACATTACCACATCCAAAAACACATGCAAGGCAGCATGGGATGTAATTAAAAATAAGACGAATAACAATACTGACAGACATGAAATCGATACTGTAGAAATTGACAACATAATATACGATGACCCAAACCAAATATGTGACTTATTTAATAAATTTTATATTAATATGACAAACAAAAAACCACAAACTAACACCCAAAGTGACATGATAAAAATTCCGCAGAACCCTAACAGTATATTTTTGTCTCCCGTAGATGAAACTGACATATTCCGAATTGTTAACACTCTTAAAAATACCAACTCTACTGGATACGACCATATTAGCACCAAATTAATAAAACAATCTGTTTTAAGCATATTAGCCCCACTTACATATATAATTAACCTTTCCATATCAGAAGGCATATTTCCCACACGTATGAAGACCTCTATAGTTAAGCCGTTATATAAAAAAGGCCCAAAAACCAATGTAAATAACTACAGACCAATAACTCTAATCCCAATATTAGCAAAAGTATTCGAGAAAGTTATGTATAACAAAATATACTCTTTTATAACATCATGCAATATACTCAAAAATCAACAACATGGTTTCAGAAAACATAACTCCACTTCCCTAGCGTGCTTTTCACTAGTGAGAGAAATTACACAAACACTTAACGACAAATCAATGATAGCATCCGTGTTTCTAGATATGACGAAAGCCTTCGACTTTGTCTGTCACAAAATATTGCTTTCGAAAATGTACAATTACGGGATAAGAGGAATTGCCCACACGTGGATAAAAAGTTACCTGGATGACAGATTGCAATGTGTTGAACTGACAAAAATAGAGGGCAATCAAGAAGTAAAATATCAGTCGACATATATGCATAATAAATTTGGTGTTCCCCAGGGCAGTATTTTAGCTCCTCTTTTGTTTATACTGTATATCAACGATCTCCCGGACGCTTTATCTCATGAATGTATCCTATTTGCTGACGATACCACACTTATTATCAAGAGTGATAACCAGATGACATTGGAATTATTGAGAACACGGTGAATAGAGCTACTCATTGGATGGAACTAAATAATCTAAAGGTAAATATTAATAAAACCAGCCTCATCCAATTTAAAACTTATAATAAAAAAGTACCGAACCTTAGAATAGCGCACAAAGATGAGATTATAAATAACAGCGAAAATTGCGTATTTTTGGGTATAGTAGTTGATCATTTTCTGAATTGGAAACCCCACATAGATAAAGTTCTTAATAAAATTGACCGTTTTATCTATGTTATAAGGAGGATATCCCAAACGGTAAGTGTTGAGGCAGCCCTTGTTGCGTATCATGCTTATGTAGCCTCAATACTTCGCTATGGACTTATTATATGGGGTAACTCGACAGAAGTCGATAAAGTGTTCAAGGCTCAAAAGAAGTGCATCCGAGCAATATGTGGAATGGGCCCATTGACAGCTGTAAGCCTCTGTTCAAACAACATAAAATTCTCCCCTTACCATGCTTATATCTGTTTGAAATTTGCATTTTTGTAAAGAAACATCCTACATTATTTAAAAAGTTAGGAGATTCCGAAAATAGTCGAACGAGGCATAAAGACAGGTTTCAAATACCAAAAATCAATCTGGAAATATTTAGAAATAATGTTTACTACATGTGTATTAAAATATATAACCATGTGCCTGATGGTCTTAAGAAATTACCGATGAGCCTATTCCGCAAAATTTTTTGTGAATTTTTAAGTAACAAGAACTATTACAACATTATGGAATATTTTGATGACAATTTTTTAAATGTATAAAGTCTACTTTCTCAATTATTATATTTTGACATAACTAAGTAGATTCGGACATTAAATAAATATTTCAATTACTAATTACAAATGTGTGAAGGTAATGCATGTAATAAAGCTGGTAGGAAATAGAAATTTAGTATTTGCACGCCACAAATGGCAGAATATGCTGTATATCCTAGGTCACCCCAACACCTGTAACCAACCATATTCTAGGAAATAAAAATTCTTATTCTTATTCTTATTTAATATTAATATCTGCCTGTCTTACATTTGGCATAGCAAACTTTACACATTTAGTTTTCTTCGCATTGAGCAGCAAGTTGTTACTTGTAAACCTTTGTAATATATCAGAAAGGGTATTATTCACTTCGTCGAGTACTACTTCATGTCTATCAGTCTTAAAAATAAATGATGTGTCATCAGCAAATAATACAAATTCACAAAGATTTGTCGCGAAGTAAGGAAGATCATTAGCATATATCAGGAATAGAAGGGGTCCTAATATCGAGCCCTGGGGTACTCCCATAACTAATAGGGCACCAGAAGAGTCAGTGCCATTAACGTCCGGCAACGGCAACGGGCACCGTTTACTGCCCCGCAGTACTTTGCGCGATCACTATAGGTTTACGTACAGATTTGCTCATGTTTAATAAAGTTCGACAATTAAGTAACAAGCAAAGACGACTCCCGCTGGTAAAGAGCCATAGTACAAGCCGCACGTAACTAAACACTAAATCTCGAAACTCAAAACCGAGCCTTAAATGACAGGGTGAAAGGTGTGTGCAATGGTAAATAAAAGATAGATGTTCACTGTTCGATTATAGATTTAATAATAATCCCAGAGTACATTGGTATACACCTTATATACTATATAATAACTACGTCACTAATTGATTGAAATTATTTCACGTTGACATTCATATCACCTATTATACTATTATTATTGATGACATTCTGGTAGTATTAATATTTTTGGTCTTATTGTTGAAGTAGGTACATTATTTTAATTTTGAAACTATTTTACGTCGACATTCAAATATCCTATGACATTAAATTGGATGAGTTAACAATATATAAAAAGGTTATTAATAATTTATGAATAATAGTATAAATAATTCGAAACAGAATAAATGAAACATATACCCACAAACCATATTCTAAGCAAGTAAATTAACCATTTTTAAAATAAGTGTGTACACCATCTTAAATGGTAGAACATAGTGCACTGATATTTAATGTTAAGATCTTTTGTAATACTTTTGTTTCACAAATAATGTTCTTTTAAACTAAACATCACTGTCCTTTCACACTAAACATCATTGCCTCTATCACTGAACACCACATCTGCTTATCAGTCCGTCACTGCCTCGGCCCCTTTTCACACCAAATGTGTTCAATTTTGACATTCCTTAATATTCTTCGGTTTGTTAGCATCATCTCTCGGTTCAAACACCACATCAGCAGTGCCTAAAGATTGTCCAGATGGATCGTGATGTACTGTAGCACTTTCACATTATCTAAATCAGAAATCAGTTCCTCCACATCTGAATCTAAGATTTGACACTTGGTGAGCCCATCATCACCATTTCTTTGAGCAATCTTTTTAACTAAATTATTCAAGATGGCACATCTCCATTGAAAACATAGTGACGCATAACGTTTTGCGTAATTTGCAGGCTTGGTAACACTTCCACGTAACACACCTTCTGTACGGCCCTTTGGAAATCTGTCTCCACCAATTCCGTTATGATTTCCTTCAGATCTTCTATTGCTTTTATGTTCGCGCCGAGCACCGCCTTTGGTTAATGTTGTTTTAGTTGATTTAACTTTCTCGTCAAAAGTCATTTTGATTCGAACTAAACGGTCTATAATGAACTAAACGGTGGAAAAATAGAACTGATAGTAACTAGCAACTCTACTGCTCGATGTCTCAGTACTACACTGTATGAAGGATTGTGTTGGCGACACCCTTATAAATTACTAAAACGGGAGGGGTAATCTAATTTTCAGGTAGGTCAGTTTTTAAATAGTGCCATCTCTCTCTCTCTCTCTCTGTCTCCCTCTCTATTAGGGACGTCATACGAGCTATCAGTACATCGCGTGGTAATTTTGGTCACGTATAGCACACATTAGTTTTCACTTTAGCTGCGAGAACACATAATAAGTATTATTAAGAAGATAACACAATGAACATAAAAAGATATTAATTACGTTTATATTTATTATTAATCAAAGTACGAGTAATGTTGAACATTTTAAAACTTAGAGGTGCAAGTTTTGCACTTCTGCAAATTTAAAGTTGTAGTGTTATTTGACATCGTTATAGTTGTATTGGCTTGAGATTTTTTGGAAACTTAATTCCGCATAAGTAACTTGTTGATACAACTCTTCTGGTCTTAAAATACTATCTTCGTTGATAGTATCGCTCATCTTTTAATATTATTAATCGGCTTTAACTAGTTAAACAATGATATTTTATTCCCACGGGCTTTCAGAAACAGCGTCTGTGACGTTTTATTTTTGAAATGTTGAAAATAGAAATAATTTTAAATGTTACTCACATGATTAGTTAAGATTTACAACTATAACTAAAAAAATAATTCAGTCTCAGTTAAGTCTTTGTCTTTATTCTAATGAGTCCAGTATAATTAAAATACATGCATTTAGTGGGCATTAACTAAGTGGTGATTATTTAAATCATTGCATTGTAAGGTTAAGCAATAAGAGACAGGTCTGTCTTAGGATTTCTAAACTTCTAAACTTGCTATGAGTTAACCTAATCAATTCCACTTACCACTTAGTATGTAGCCGATTAAAAGTATCTATATTGAACTGTATACATGCTACCTACTTGTCCTACTGTAAATCTGTTGGTGTACAAGAATAATTATCTATCTATCTACTTTATTAATACTATTCTTAATAGTTATAATCTATCGCCAAGTTAATGTGAAAAGTAAAATTATTCATAAAAATCTTTAAACAACTAGTTTTCTTTAAATAAAATGTTGTAACAAAACGACCTTTGTCTACTAAGCTTATTCTTTTTTTTTAGTTTGATCTACTATATATATATAAATATCTATAAACAAAAGGCAAAAAAGGTTTCTGCAGTTGCTGGCCGTCTGTGTGAATGGAAACAATAGATAAGAAAGCTCTTTGTGTCTTTGGCGACTGAATATAGTCACATTATCTGTATGCGATTTTTAGGAATTTGTTATAATGAATTATTAAAATCAATAGTCACACCCTAACTCATCGTTTCATCCATAGTCACTATCGAATTTACCCTGATGAATTTTGTACTAAAGTATGCCTTGAAATCAAGGGATTTATGTTTGCCGTCGCTAAAACAGAGGGCCGCTACAATCAAGGTCTACAACCAATTAATTAAATCAACCGTAATTTATTTTATTTTTTAATTGAACTTCTTGACTCGTGTATTTGATTTTGCCAGGTACTTTATTGTAGTTTAAACTGTGTCAGACGCTAATTTTGAATTGAAGAATTGCTGGATGCCACATTTCAAATCTTAGAAAAATAATGTGTCATATTTACAGAGCGTTTGATTCTTGGAACATCAATTACCACGAGTACAACTAATTGATATTTTACCTGTACAAGTGTGAAGGGCACTGATAGCCCATATGACTTCGGGGAGAGTGAGAGGAATGGCATTATTCAAAAACTGACCTACCTGAAGTTATCAATGTGATTATCCGTCCCTTTAGTAATTTGCAGGATAAGAGAATCAATAAGATCATCAGTCGTTCATATAATATAGTTCCTAACGAAATCTATGTAAGTAAGTAAATCATTTATTGCTCGAAACACGTTATGTGACAATTGTGTTACAAAAATAAGGTCCAACGTGTTTCGCAGATTATCTGCATGCAAATTTGTTTCTTCCCAACTAGTTTTGTTGGTATATACTGGACGAGAATGAAAATATTTCGATATACAGTGGTGAATTTAGCTCACATAAAAATGGCTCTAAACGAAAACATAAAACGAACCAACGCAACATCAAGAAAAGGCGGTGCTCGACGCAAGCGCAGAACCAAAAGAAGATCAGAAAGATCCAAAAATTCATGACGAAATGAGTAGAGGAGGAGTATTACGTGGAAGAAATAGAGCAGATGTCACGAAGAGCACAAAATACAGAATAGAATTACCAACGTTGACATTGATGAATAATATGCTCAGAGAAATTAAGAGGATGGGCCCACGACGCTTTTACTGTGTAATTTAGATCCTGGAGACTCAGATTCAGATATACAGGAATTTGAAAGAAGAGGAGAGGCTATCAAGGCGAGGAAACGATATAATGGACTGCCACTTGATGGTTGAAGATTGATCGTACGATTGCCGACATATGCATTCAACAAATTTACTGGAAAAAAAGTAGTCACGGTTGGGCCAGCAGATGTGAAGTTTGTAACGGCAAGCGCCCTGTGCTCAATGAAGAACAATTAGACGCCAAAATGGATGTCGATGTAGAAGACTTGAAGAGTATAGGATTAAAATAAGTGTTTAGTATTTAGGGATCTCTGTATATCATTATAAGGAATTCAATAAGTTGTAGGAGTATAAGTCTATTCTATCTTCGGTACTCATAGTGATCACTAGTGTCAAGCTATCAAATACCTACCCTCTATATCATCACCGTTATTATCATGGTTTTAAAAAAGTGTATTAAATGTAGAACTAATATCACGAAAAAATGTCCGGGTCTAGAATGTAGTAGGTGTGAAAAGGTCGTTCATGCTACAGTTGAATGCGCCAAACTATCGTCGAAACAGCTTACAGCTCTTCGAGCATCGGACGAATTAGAATGGTGTTGTAATGACTGTCTGCAAAGCACGAGCCGGCGCACTTCTTTCTTCATCCCGGAAGAAGCTGAAGAAGTCACTGATCTTGCTCCAACTGAAGTGAGTAAGCTCATGAAGAACCTAGCCGCTGAAATAAAAAAAACGATCAGAGACGAACTTGAGGGATTTCAACAATCCCTGGAATTTATCGGCGATCAGGTAACAAATATGGAAGAGATGCTAAGAAATCAAAACAACAAAATAAAACAACTTGAGAGTAAAAATATTGAATTAACAAACGCCAAAAAGAATCTCGAGTTGCGCCTATTTGCAATGGAACAACGAATAGAAGAAGCTGAACAAAAACATCTATACACCTACGTTGAGATTGCGGGTCTGCCGCCCGTTCCGAACTCCGACATTTTAACTACAACGAAAAAAGTAGCAGCCAAACTGGAGGTTAGTAGCGATACCATACACGACGCGCGCCAGGTCACAGGACGAACGGAGAGATCCGGATACCTCGTAGTTGAACTCAGTACCAAAGCTGCTCGCGAAAAATGGTTATCTGCTGCAAAGTCAAAAGACCTCACAGTAGGTGATGTGTCGCCCTCAGTACCCATAGAAAAAGCAGCTGAAAAAATTTTCGTAAGAGAATCCCTGACCAGAAATATGAAAACTCTGCTGTACCAAGCTAAAAAACGACTCAAGCTACCAACCGGTCCATTCAAGTACGTATGGTGTAAGGCGGGAAAGTTATACGCTAAAAAAGGCGACGATAGTAAAAATGTTGAAATAGTCCGGTCTACCCACGACATAGATAAACTTCTGAACTCGCGCATATCAAACGTATAAAAAATAAATTATAGTAAATAATTGTAAAGCATAGTAATTTTGTGTCCAAATTTTGCTCAGTAAAATTCAATCCATTAGATAAAGATTTACCTATTTCTCAGGAATTGTTCAATTGTGTCAATATAAACTCATTTTTTAATTGTGTACCTACGAAAAACATTCATCTGTCGTGCCTTCATGTGAATATAAGATCGATGCTCAAAAACTATCCAAAATTATTGCAAATTATTAATTACGCTACTCAGTCCATTGATTGCATTGTACTAACGGAGGTAGGAATCTCTGATAAAATCTCGCAGTTATTCTCTATTTCTCATTATCGAATGTACTCACAGCTCCGCACGCACAAAAAAGGGGGTGGTATAATAATTTATATTAAAAATAACTTAAAATTTACACCGAAAATACAAAGAACTCATACTTTCGAATTCCTTGGAGGTATACTAAAGACATCTTATAATGACACCATAGCTATATGCGCTGTATACAGACCACCGTCCTCAAACAAACTGTTATTTATAAAAGAGTTACGTAACACACTGAGTACACTCCCTACTGGCACAAGCATGGTGATCATGGGTGACATGAACATCGATCTTAGATTGCACACATCCGCTAAAACATTGTATATGGACATGCTGTCCGGGTACGGTTTAACGTGTGGTATTACTGACTACACTCGAATAGAAAAAAGAAATGATAAAATAACAAAGTCATGTATTGATCACATATTTACGCGAGTGCACGCGTTAATACCGTACACGGGGGCACTTGATACTGTTCTGGCAGACCACCGTACTACTTGCATTTGTCTCGCTGGCAGTGGCAGGCCGTGTGGCCGGCGTGTGATACAGGATGCGCCAGTTACAAAATGCATATATGACAAAAAAAAATTGTATAGCGAGCTAAATAGCTTCAGTTGGGATGATACATCTAGTTATACTACTGTGGAATCTATTGTTGAATTCATTAAAAATGCTTTTACACATTCCCTAGAGACGTCGCAACGTGTAATTAATTTAAAAACTAAAGGCAGAAGACAATTACCTTGGATGAATAAAAATCTTATAAAACTTTGCGAAATGAGAGATGAATGCTACAGGAATTGGAGAAAAGATCCGCATAATAATATCCTACATTTAGAATACAACAGGCTGAGAAATAAAACACACAAAGCATTAGAATGGTACAGGAATAAATATAATAAAGATCAAATTATAGCAAATTACCATAATCCAAAAAAACTGTGGAATTTAGTTAATACAATGTGTGGTAGAGTACAGCAATCCATTGATAAATTCATCCTGGATGCATTCAGCTCTCAGAATTTAACGCCATTTGAAATAGCTAATAAATTTGCTAATAGTTTTGACAGCGCCGTGAAATCAATCATTCCAAATTGTAATTCATTCCTCCTGACCAATCATTCTAGAACATGCTCCAATCTCAGAATGAGATTTCATATGGCAACACCAGAAAATATCCAAAAACTTATAAAGTCCTTAAATAGCAGAAAGGCCCCTGGTCTTGATAAAATAAGAGTAGTAGATATTCAAAATATAAGTAACAAAATAGCTTCCACTATTGCTAATTTAATAAATGTTAGTATCAAGACTGGTCGGTATCCAGATGTTCTGAAAATGGGTTGTGTAAGGCCGGTGTATAAAAGGGGGGAACGACACAACGAAAACAATTATCGACCTATAACACTGTTATCATCAATTGACAAGATTGTTGAGAAATTCATTTGTAATCAAATTCATGACTTTTACAAAAAAAAATCAATCATAAATGAGTCACAGTACGGTTTTCAACCTAACAAAAGCACTACCTCACTTTTGACTAACTTCACAGACCATGTCAACTCAGCTCTCAATGACCAAAATCACGTGCTCGCCTTATTTGTTGATTTTTCCCGTGCCTTCGATACTCTAAATCATAAAAAACTTCTAATGAAACTAGCAGACACTGGTCTAAGAGGGCCCTTACACAACTGGTGTGCTAGCTATCTTAGGGACAGGAGGTACCGTGTCCAAATCGCAGACGTACTCAGTGACACGCACTGCGTGACTCATGGAACAGCTCAAGGCTCCGTCTGTGGTCCCCTGCACTTTTTAGCCTATGTCAATGATATGAACTCGATCTTCGATCACTGCAGGTCCTACCAGTTTGCTGATGACACTTGCCTTCTTATTACAGGTAAAAATCTTGAAGGAATCATGTCACTCATGCAGCACGACTTTGATAGGCTCAATATGTGGTGTCACGATGCAGGTCTCGTGCTTAATGCTCAGAAAACCAAACTAATGCATATAAAATCACCTCACCTGAAATGCCAACGCTCCGAATTACAATTAGTAGCTCATTCCCATATTTGCCTACATAATTGCAGTAATAATCACTTAACGAACTGTGATAACACGTCGTGCTCAAATATTGAACAGGTGGACACTCATACTTATCTGGGTCTGGTAATCGACAGTAAATTTAACTGGGGACCTCACATCAGTCGTGTATGTGACAAACTACGTGCGATGCTGGCTAAAATGCATATAATAAAAAATCGCATGCCCTTTAAAACTCGACTTCTGCTATACAATGCATTTATTGACGGCGTCATTAACTATGGCCTATCAAGCTATGGAAGAACCTACAAAACTTACCTCGACTCGATCTATAATCTGCAGCTCAGAATATTAAAATTAATTGTGCCACCTAAGCTTAGAAACCAATGCACTGAGGATCACAAACTCTTTAAACTCTGTAAAAGCCTTCCAATACACGAAAAAGTAAAACTTAATATTCTAAAAGAACAATTCTTTAATAAAAATTTACAGAACAAAGTGGAGCATCCTGTATATACACGACGAGTCGCACAAAAAAAACTGGCTATTGTGGGGGCGAGGAATTGCTACGGCGAGCGGACGAGTACATTCCTTGTACCGCGTCTTATCAATTCTTTGCCTACCCTCATGCGAGAGAAAATTAATGTGAGGAACATTAAATATAAGCTCAAGTCTTATCTTTTAGCGGAATTGTAGATACGACTTTGACTGCTTCATTGTAAACTTTCATTGTATCGTTTTGTTTACGACGATTATGGTTTCTCCTTTTTTGTTTGTAAGATTGTAATGTTTTATACTGAAGAGAGAATCGCATGTGTCGCACACAAGCTCCAGTAGCTTTAGAGGCACATTAAGTCTATTTTTTGTTATATATGTATTCTGATAGTTAAATAAAAAAAAAATAAAAAAAAGTGCAGAAATTAATAAAAATCTATTCAAAATTGACGGAAAATATTTTTTGTTCGATTACTAATAACCAAGATTACTTGTTTCCTCATCAACCCACTAGAAAACTAAACCTGAGTAGAAGATTAGTTCTAGAAAGTAACCTGTACCGAAACTCAAGCATGGCTGAGTCTAAATTTGAACAATTTCCCATTGAAAGAGCAGCAGCTGGCGGCCGATCCGACTAAACGCCAGAATGCGTTGTACTCTGCGCATTGTCATCACCAGGCGCACAAAGACGTCGTCTTCTTCGCGGGTTGCTAGGTAGAAGATTGAGAGGGTGAGGGTGATGATGATAATCCACTCAGTAGTCCTTGGTAGCAGACAAGAATCTACTACCTCCTAGCTACTATATAAAGTGCCGTGTCCGGGAAGGACCGCCGATAAAAGTTCAAATCTTGTATGGAAGTCGCTTCAGTTGGTCACGGTCTGATTCTCGTGTAACTGGGCACCGTTTACTCCACCCGCAGTACTTTGCGCGATCACTATAGGTTTACGTACAGATTTACTCATGCTTAATAAAGTTCGACAATTAAGTAACAAGCAAGGACGACTCCCGCTGGTAAAGTGCCATAGTACAAGCTGCACTTAACTAAACACTAAATCTCGAAACCGAGCCTTAAATGACAGGGTGAAAGGTGTGTGCAATGGTAAATAAAAGATAGATGTTCACTGTTCGATTATAGATTTAATAATAATCCCAGAGTACATTGGTATACACCTTATATACTATATAATAACTACGTCACTAATTGAACATGATATTTGAAGAATACGTCGCGTTAATATGCACAACCACGTCTAGCACATTCATGATGCACCGACCGGTTGGCCTTGAGTTGTATGGGTGTGTGTTAATTGTAGCAGTATTAATTCTTTATCAACTAAAACTAACTACTACTAAACTATCAACTAAACATGACTTTAATACTGAAAAAACAACGGTAATGAATTGTAGAAGACATATAAATAAACATTCACATTTAGATGTTAAATATAACGATATTACAATATATGGAACTACAGCTACAAAATGTCTTAGGCTATAGATAGAAAGCACGTTAGAGTGGAAGGAACAAAACGTAAAAAATGCGGTAAATTATATCAGCATCCGTATCTTTTACATATGCTGAATAAATCCGAAAACAAAGATACCGTTCTTACATCATACCTTGGACCAGTTGCGTCCACCTTAAGATACGGGATTATATTCTGGGAGAATGCAGTAGAGAAAGAATTAGTATTTAAGGCACAGAAACGATGCACTAAAGCAATTTGTAACCTACACACTACCGACACTTGTAAGCCACATTCCTTAAGACTAAAATTGTTGACGATGGCATCTATTTACATTCATGAGATGTGTATGTTTGTAAAACAAAATTGGTTAAAATTTTCACAAGTGACTAGTAGCCGCAAATTAGGTACATTACATGTGGTAGCGTGTAAAACAACTATGAAACAGAAAAATATGTTCTGCATGGCACCTACAATATACAACAAGTCGCTTAAGTCTATTAGCTTGGCTCAAGAAATACAAGAATTTAAAAACAAACTACTCACACTACTGATGGAAAAAGCATACAATTCTATTAATGAGTACATGATTGAAATTTTAATATTCTTCTGTTATAATTGAACTTTATTTATTTTTCACATCATAATCTATAATATTTTTAATATGATTGATGACGTTATGGAAAATTAATATTTTCCTGTTATTGTTGAAATGCATTATAATAATTTTGAAATTATTTCACGTTGACATTCATATCACCTATTATGCTATTATTATTGATGACATTCTGGTAATATTAATATTTTTGCTCTTATTGTTGAAGTAGGTACATTATTTTAATTTTGAAACTATTTTACGTCGATATTCAAATATGCTATGACATTAAATTGGATGAGTTAACAATATATAAAAAGGTTATTAATAATTTACGAATAATTCGATACAGAATTAATGAAACATGTATCCACTAACCATATTCTTAGCAAGTAAATCAACCATTTTTAAAATAAAGTTTGTACACCATCTTAAATGGTAGAACATAGTGCACTGATATTTAATGTTAAGATCTTTTGTAATACCTTTGTTTCACAAATGATGTTCTTTTAAACTAACCATCACTGTCCTTTCACACTAAACATCATTGCTTTTATCACTGAACACCACATCTGCTTCGTCACTGCTCACTGCCTCGGCCCCTTTTCACACTAAATGTGTTCAATTTGGACATTCCTTAACATTCTTCGGTTTGTTAGCATCATCTCTCGGTTCAAACACCACATCAGCAGTGCCTAAAGATTGTCCAGATGGATCGTGATGTACTGAATCACTTTTACTTTATCTAAATCAGAAATCAGTTCCTCCACATCTGAATCTAAGATTTGACACTTGGTGGGCCCATCATCACCATTTCTTTGAGCAATCTTTTTAACTAAATTATTCAAGATGGCACATCTCCCTTGGAAACATAGTGACGCATAACGTTTTGCGTAATTTGCAGGCTTGGTAACACTTCCACGTAACACACCTTCTGTACGGCCCTTTGGAAATCTGTCTCCACCAATTCCGTCATGATTTCCTTCACATCTTCTATTGCTTTTATGTTCGCGCCGAGCACCGCCTTTGGTTAATGTCGTTTTAGTTGATTTAACTTTCTCGTCAAAAGTCATTTTGATTCGAACTAAACTGTCTATAATGAACTAAACGGTGGAAAAATAGAACTGATAGTAACTAGCAACTCTACTGCTCCATGTCTCAGTACTACACTGTATGAAGGATTGTGTTGGCGACACCCTTATAAATTACTAAAACGGGAGGGGTAATCTAATTTTCAGGTAGGTCAGTTTTTAAATAGTGCCATCTCTCTCTTTCTCTCTGTCTCCCTCTCTCTCAGGGACGTCATACGAGCTGTCAGTACATCGCGTGGTAATTTTGGTCACGTAAGCACACATTAGTTTTCACTTTAGATGCGAGAACACATAATAAGTATTACTTAGAAGATAACATAATGAACATCAATAGATATTAATTACGTTTATATTTATTATTAATCAAAGTACGAGTAATGTTGAACATTTTAAAACTTAGAGGTGCAATTATTGCAGTTCTGCAAATTTAAAGTTGTAGTGTTATTTGACATCGTTATAGTTGTATTGGCTTGAGATTTTTTGGAAACTTAATTCCGCATAAGTAACTTGCTGATACAACTCTTCTGGTCTTAAAATATTATCTTCGTTGATAGTATCGCTCATCTTTTAATATTTTTAATCGTATTTAACAAGTTAAACAATGATATTTTATTCCCACGGGCTTTCAGAAACAGCGTCTGTGACATATTATTTTTGAAATGTTGAAAATAGAAATAATTTTAAATGTTACTCACATGATTAGTTAAGATTTACAACTATAACCAAAAAAATAACTCAGTCTCAGTCTCAGTATAATTAAAATACATGCATTTAGTGAGCATTAACTAAGTGGTGATTAATTAAATCATTGCATTGTAAGGTTAAGCAATAAGAGACAGGTCTGGCTTAGGATTTCTAAACTTCTAAACTTGCTATGAGTTAACCTAATCGATTCCACTTACCACTTAGTAGGTATGTAGCCGATTAAAACTATCTATATTGAACTGTAAACATGCTACCTACTTGTCCTACTGTAAATCTGTTGGTGTACAATGAATAGTTATCTATCTATATATCATTATTAATACTATTCTTAATAGTTATAATCTATCGCTAAGTTAATTAAAATTGTGTACATCAGATAGTTTTACGAAAATATTTAGGTTTTTTCGTACATAATTATAAGATATTTTCATAAATGTATTGAGAAGCAACTGTTAAAATATTAATTTTTTTGAAAAGTTCTTTCAGCGAGTCACGGGGTCTGAGGCTATAGATCGCTCGTTTTTGTAGTACAAATATAGTTTCAATATCGGCAGCTGAGCGCCACAGCAGCAGACCGTATGACATAACGCTATGAAAGTAGCTAAAATAAACTAGTCGTGCAGTTTCCTTATCAGTCAGTGACCTTATCTTTCTAACCGCATAGGCAGCTGAGCTAAGTCTTCCTGCCAAGGCTGTAATATGAGAACCCCATTGCAGTTTACTATCTAGAGTTATTCCAAGAAAAACTGTGGTATTGACTATTTGGACAGATTCGTTATTCATTTTGGAAAGTGGCGCTAGTGAGCCGTAACGACAACATCGACTTGCTATATATTTATTTAAAAAAATAGTTTAAGTGCAAATTCTTTGCAAAAAAGCAATGAACCAAGTACAAAACTAAATAATACACAAGTACAAATGTTATCTTCGAGCAGGCTAACACGATTATTAAATAAATACAAAGCTAGTGACCGAGTGAATTTAAGTGAAACAGTGTATAATTTACTTAATAAATTTCTAAGTGAAATGTCGTAATAGCTAAATATACAAAGTGACAGTGCCCTAAATCATAAATATATAAAAACAGTGTAATAAAAAGCAAATTCGTTTTTGTAAACATAGTAACGAACGTTAGAAAAAATGCAAATTCAAACTCAATGACATGCAAGTTGACGACAAACCCGTTTAACTACTCGGTGCTGACACCTATCTACATTACCTAATTACCTAGCTTATATGAACAGAACACCTATTTTAACTTCCCACATTAATCAAACTTTGGCCGTGAGGTCTGTCTATCGGATCGGTACGCAATCGACGCGAGTTCGATCCCGAGCGCTCCGGCAACACTTTTTGAAATTAGTATTCGCTTGATTATACTTGTGAGAATACTTTGAGAGCACAACAACACCACCTAACATCCAAGAAACTAAACTTAATCATTTCTGTAAAAGTTTGTAAACAAAATAGGCGAAATGGATCAAATAGCCAATGTCACATTCAGACGACATCAAATTACGAAAACAAAGTCTCACGAAGATCTAAATAGAAGTAGTTCACTAAACAGCACCACATCCGAAGACTTCCTTGGTAAAAGCTTAGACCTATCAAACCACATTTCAAACTCTCAGGCCTTACAAGACCTAAGGATCGAGCTAGATGACTTAAAATCAAACTTGATAGTAACACAAAATGAACTTGATAATGTCATAATAGAAAATGGAGATCTCAAAAAACATATTGACCAGTTAAATAAAGAAATCACTGTACTAAAACAATTGTGCAGCAGCCCGCTAACATCTGTAAGGGAAACAACGCTATTCAACCATCGCAGAACGAGCGATCGTTGTCTAACTTACAGCGCGGCAAACTCCCCAATTTCAAATAATGAGAAATCCAAAAAAATAGAATCACCAGCAGATTATGAGAGATTACCGAAAACTAATTCTCAAGCGAACATTGAAATCCCTACACGTTCACTAAACAACCCCACCCGTTCGACTAGCCAGCAAAACTTTGAAAACCATTTGCAAAAACTGAACATAACAGAACCCTCACCGTCTGTACAAGAAACCCAAGAACTGGCCAATAATAGGGTATATATCTGTGGAGACCAACAGGCGCAGGGCTTATGTAAGAATTTATCAAAATATGGACTGAACAATAGGAACCACAGATACAGCGTTACGTCAACTATCAAGCCATATGCTACGTCATCGCGTGTTTTAAGCAGTTGCAACGACAGTTTCGTGAGGACCCTTTCGGAGAATGATATCATTGTGTTGGCAATAGCATCTAATGATAGACTCCCTTATAACCTAATATCAGAACTGTGCAATGTTTTGTATAGACTCCGTACATTTTCTGTGTTTATAACCAATGTACACTATAACCCCTATCTAAATGAACATATGATAAATAGTAATATAGAACTCATTGTAAATAACTATAAAAACTGCAAATACCTAAAAATGCCAATGCATGTATCTTATCGCAATTATACTCAATATTATAATCATAACATTCATAACGCATGTATCCAAAGTCTGTGCTTTAGATTAAACACGGAAATTAATTACACCCACTATCAACGAGAAGTACTTAAACTAGTAAAAATTAAAAAGTGCAATCAAAAGTCTTCGTCGCCACGTTCTAATCACTGTCCCCCAATGAAAAGTAGGCAAAAGAAAATCACAAACTATTTCAAGCCTACTAATTGCCTACAAAATAAAGGTTCAACGTCCAATCAGCTTTTTCGTGAACAAAACTAAGCATGAGACGATCACACTCCTACACCAGAATATAGCTGGACACTTACAATTGCTTTACAAAACTTAAATAATAACCACCAGATTGATATCATCTGCATATGCGAATCATTTTTAAAACGAGGTACAGAATCAAACTTAACACTAGATAACTATAGGTTGGTGTCATGTTACTCTCGAACAGACAAACGCAGAGGCGGGACATGTATACTAGTTAGAAAATCACTAGAATATAAAGAAATAAACAACCTAACCCCCCCATCCCCCACCACTTCGAAAGCTGTGCTACGGAATTACCCGAGTTTAACCTTATAGTAGCATGCATATATAGAACACCACAATCGAGTGTTACCATATTCCTTAAAAAATTAGAATATATATATAATATATATAACAGACCAACTATGTAAAAATAACAAAAAGAAGGTTATAATATGTGGTGATTGGAATATTGACGTTCTTAAAAATACTAAATCGACAGGTGATCTGAAGTCCATACTAGACAATAATAATGTACAGAATCACATAACAAAGCCCACACGAGGTAAAGCGTGCTTAGACTTAATAGCTAGTAATATCTGTGATGTCAAGCCAAATATATGCTATTTGGGACTCTCAGACCATGAAACTGGGCATTTGATAACGGTTAACCTGGAAACTCGCTACAACCCAAAGAAAAAACCTAGGGTTTGGTTCAAGAATATCAGAGACTTGTGTGATTATAACATACAAAAGTTTACAGAATATTTATCCTGCCTTTCATTTTCTGAAGTCTACGATATGAATAATACAAATGACGCATTTAACAGTTTTCATGACACGCTAACAGTATTTTACAATTTGTGCTTTCCAATAAAAAAAGTCAAATGTACATCGAAGCCCATTAAAAATAGTTGGCTAACAAAAGGCATTAAACGATGCTCCGTCAAAAAACGCATGTTATACATAAAATATCGGTTACATAAAGATAATAAAAAACAAAACAAAGTCAACTATGAGCGATACTCTCGTATACTCAAAAAATGTATAGGGAAAGCGCAACAAATTACAAACCACCAGTACATTACCACATCCAAAAACACATGCAAGGCAGCATGGGATGTAATTAAAAATAAGACGAATAACAATACTGACAGACATGAAATCGATACTGTAGAAATTGACAACATAATATACGATGACCCAAACCAAATATGTGACTTATTTAATAAATTTTATATTAATATGACAAACAAAAAACCACAAACTAACACCCAAAGTGACATGATAAAAATTCCGCAGAACCCTAACAGTATATTTTTGTCTCCCGTAGATGAAACTGACATATTCCGAATTGTTAACACTCTTAAAAATACCAACTCTACTGGATACGACCATATTAGCACCAAATTAATAAAACAATCTGTTTTAAGCATATTAGCCCCACTTACATATATAATTAACCTTTCCATATCAGAAGGCATATTTCCCACACGTATGAAGACCTCTATAGTTAAGCCGATAAATAAAAAAGGCCCAAAAACCAATGTAAATAACTACAGACCAATAACTCTAATCCCAATATTAGCAAAAGTATTCGAGAAAGTTATGTATAACAAAATATACTCTTTTATAACATCATGCAATATACTCAAAAATCAACAACATGGTTTCAGAAAACATAACTCCACTTCCCTAGCGTGCTTTTCACTAGTGAGAGAAATTACACAAACACTTAACGACAAATCAATGATAGCATCCGTGTTTCTAGATATGACGAAAGCCTTCGACTTTGTCTGTCACAAAATATTGCTTTCGAAAATGTACAATTACGGGATAAGAGGAATTGCCCACACGTGGATAAAAAGTTACCTGGATGACAGATTGCAATGTGTTGAATTGACAAAAATAGAGGGCAATCAAGAAGTAAAATATCAGTCGACATATATGCATAATAAATTTGGTGTTCCCCAGGGCAGTATTTTAGCTCCTCTTTTGTTTATACTGTATATCAACGATCTCCCGGACGCTTTATCTCATGAATGTATCCTATTTGCTGACGATACCACACTTATTATCAAGAGTGATAACCAGATGACATTGGAATTATTGAGAACACGGTGAATAGAGCTACTCATTGGATGGAACTAAATAATCTAAAGGTAAATATTAATAAAACCAGCCTCATCCAATTTAAAACTTATAATAAAAAAGTACCGAACCTTAGAATAGCGCACAAAGATGAGATTATAAATAACAGCGAAAATTGCGTATTTTTGGGTATAGTAGTTGATCATTTTCTGAATTGGAAACCCCACATAGATAAAGTTCTTAATAAAATTGACCGTTTTATCTATGTTATAAGGAGGATATCCCAAACGGTAAGTGTTGAGGCAGCCCTTGTTGCGTATCATGCTTATGTAGCCTTAATACTTCGCTATGGACTTATTATATGGGGTAACTCGACAGAAGTCGATAAAGTGTTCAAGGCTCAAAAGAAGTGCATCCGAGCAATATGTGGAATGGGCCCATTGACAGCTGTAAGCCTCTGTTCAAACAACATAAAATTCTCCCCTTACCATGCTTATATCTGTTTGAAATTTGCATTTTTGTAAAGAAACATCCTACATTATTTAAAAAGTTAGGAGATTCCGAAAATAGTCGAACGAGGCATAAAGACAGGTTTCAAATACCAAAAATCAATCTGGAAATATTTAGAAATAATGTTTACTACATGTGTATTAAAATATATAACCATGTGCCTGATGGTCTTAAGAAATTACCGATGAGCCTATTCCGCAAAATTTTTTGTGAATTTTTAAGTAACAAGAACTATTACAACATTATGGAATATTTTGATGACAATTTTTTAAATGTATAAAGTCTATTTTCTCAATTATTATATTTTGACATAACTAAGTAGATTCGGACATTAAATAAATATTTCAATTACTAATTACAAATGTGTGAAGGTAATGCATGTAATAAAGCTGGTAGGAAATAGAAATTTAGTATTTGCACGCCACAAATGGCAGAATATGCTGTATATCCTAGGTCACCCCAACACCTGTAACCAACCATATTCTAGGAAATAAAAATTCTTATTCTTATTCTTATTTAATATTAATATCTGCCTGTCTTACATTTGGCATAGCAAACTTTACACATTTAGTTTTCTTCGCATTGAGCAGCAAGTTGTTACTTGTAAACCAATGTAATATATCAGAAAGGGTATTATTCACTTCGTCGAGTACTACTTCATGTCTATTAGTCTTAAAAATAAATGATGTGTCATCAGCAAATAATACAATTTCACAAAGATTTGTCGCGAAGTAAGGAAGATCATTAGCATATATCAGGAATAGAAGGGGTCCTAATATCGAGCCCTGGGGTACTCCCATAACTAATGGGGCACCAGAAGAGTCAGTGCCATTAACGTCCGGCAACGGCAACGGGCACCGTTTACTCCCCCGCAGTACTTTGCGCGATCACTATAGGTTTACGTACAGATTTGCTCATGTTTAATAAAGTTCGACAATTAAGTAACAAGCAAAGACGACTCCCGCTGGTAAAGAGCCATAGTACAAGCCGCACGTAACTAAACACTAAATCTCGAAACTCAAAACCGAGCCTTAAATGACAGGGTGAAAGGTGTGTGCAATGGTAAATAAAAGATAGATGTTCACTGTTCGATTATAGATTTAATAATAATCCCAGAGTACATTGGTATACACCTTATATACTATATAATAACTACGTCACTAATTGATTGAAATTATTTCACGTTAACATTCATATCACCTATTATACTATTATTATTGATGACATTCTGGTAGTATTAATATTTTTGGTTTTATTGTTGAAGTAGGTACATTATTTTAATTTTGAAACTATTTTATGTCGACATTCAAATATCCTATGACATTAAATTGGATGAGTTAACAATATATAAAAAGGTTATTAATAATTTATGAATAATAGTATAAATAATTCGAAACAGAATAAATGAAACATGTACCCACAAACCATACTCTAAGCAAGTAAATTAACCATTTTTAAAATAAGTGTGTACACCATCTTAAACGGTAGAACATAGTGCACTGATATTTAATGTTAAGATCTTTTGTAATACTTTTGTTTCACAAATAATGTTCTTTTAAACTAAACGTCATTGCCTCTATCACTGAACACCACATCTGCTTATCAGACCATCACTGCCTCGGCCCCTTTTCGCACCAAATGTGTTCAATTTTGACATTCCTTAATATTCTTCGGTTTGTTAGCATCATCTATCGGTTCAAACACCACATCAGCAGTGCCTAAAGATTGTCCAGATGGATCGTGATGTACTGTAGCACTTTCACGTTATCTAAATCAGAAATCAGTTCCTCCACATCTGAATCTAAGATTTGACACTTGGTGGGCCCATCATCACCATTTCTTTGAGCAATCTTTTTAACTAAATTGTTCAAGATGGCACATCTCCATTGAAAACATAGTGTCGCATAACGTTTTGCGTAATTTGCAGGCTTGGTAACACTTCCACGTAACACACCTTCTGTACGGCCCTTTGGAAATCTGTCTCCACCAATTCCGTCATGATTGCCTTCAGATCTTCTATTGCTTTTATGTTCGCGCCGAGCACCGCCTTTGGTTAATGTTGTTTTAACTTTCTCGTCAAAAGTCATTTTGATTCGAACTAAACGGTGGAAAAATAGAACTGATAGTAACTAGCAACTCTACTGCTCGATGTCTCAGTACTACACTGTATGAAGGATTGTGTTGGCGACACCCTTATAAATTACTAAAAAGGGAAGGGTAATCTAATTTTCAGGTAGGTCAGTTTTTAAATAGTGCCATCTCTCTCTCTCTCTCTGTCTCCCTCTCTCTCAGGGACGTCATACGAGCTATCAGTACATCGCGTGGTAATTTTGGTCACGTATAGCACACATTAGTTTTCACTTTAGCTGCGAGAACACATAATAAGTATTACTTAGAAGATTGAACAATGAACATCAATAGATATTAATTACGTTTATATTTATTGTTAATCAAAGTACGAGTAATGTTGAACATTTTAAAACTTAGAGGTGCAATTATTGCAGTTCTGCAAATTTAAAGTTGGAGTGTTATTTGACATCGTTATAGTTGTATTGACTCGAGATTTTTTGGAAACTTAATTCCGCATAAGTAACTTGCTGATACAACTCTTCTGGTCTTAAAATACTATCTTCGTTGATAGTATCGCTCATGTTTTAATATTATTAATCGTATTTAACAAGTTAAACAATGATATTTTATTCCCACGGGCTTTCAGAAACAGCTTCTGTGAAGTTTTATTTTTGAAATGTTGAAAATAGAAATAATTTTAAATGTTACTCACATGATTAGTTAATGATTTACAACTATAACCAAAAAATAACTCAGTCTCAGTTAAGTCTCCCTCTTTATTCTAATGAGTCCAGTATAATTAAAATACATGCTTTTAATGGGCATTAACTAAGTGGTGATTATTTAAATCATTACATTGTAAGGTTAAGCAATAAGAGACAGGTCTGTCTTAGGATTTCTAAACTTCTAAACTTGCCATGAGTTAACCTAATCGATTCCACTTACCACTTAGTATGTAGCCGATTAAAAGTATCTATATTGAACTGTATACATGCTACCTACTTGTCCTACTGTAAATCTGTTGGTGTACAATGAATAATTATCAATCTATCTATCTTTATTAATACTATTCTTAACAGTAATAATCTATCGCCAAGTTAATGTGTAAAGTAAAACGATTCATAAAAACCTTTTAAAAACTAGTTTTCTTTAAATAATATGTCGTAACAAAACTACCTTTGTCTACTAAGCTTATTCTTTAATTTTTTTGAGTTTGATCTACTATATATATAAATATCTATAAACAAAAGGCAAAAAGGTTTCCGCAGTTGCTGGCCGTCTGTGTGAATGGAAACAAAAGATAAGAAAGCTCTTTGTGTCTTTGGCGACTGAATGTAGTCACATTATCTGTATGCGATTTTTAAGAATTTGTTATAATGGATTATTAAAATCAAGCGTCACACCCTAACTCGTCGTTTCATCCATAGTCACTGAATTTTATACTCAAGGTCTTCAACCAATTAATTAAATCAACCGTAATTTATTTTATTTTTAATTGAACTTCTTGACTCATGTATTTAATTCTGCCAAAACTTTTCTCCGCTGTTTTGGAAATGATTTTTAGAAATCTTGAATGGGAAAACCTAGGTTTGAATATAGATGGCCGCACACTAACACACTTAAGATTTGCCGATGACATTGTGTTATTCGCAAAAACGCCAGAAGGTCTAAATAAAATGTTAAATGAGCTAGCATCGGAGAGTGAAAAGGTAGGACTAAAATTGAACCCTGAAAAAACAAAAGTAATGACGAACGGAAATAAAAGCAACATAAACATAGGCGAGACACAAATAGGCTACGTTGAAGAGTATATATATCTTGGACAGCTGATATCACCCAAAGATAACATAAACAAAGAAATCCAAAGAAGAATAGCAAACAGTTGGAAAAGGTATTGGAGCCTAAGCGAAATAATGAAAAACAAAAACCTTCATATAGCAACAAAAAGTAAATTATTCAATGTCTGCATTCTACCAACCCTAATATATGGAAGTCAAACATGGGCCTTATCAAAAAACACCACCGACAGACTTGCTATCTGCCAACGAGCAATGGAGAGAAGCATGATGGGAGTAAAGAGGAGGGATAGAATAGGAAACATTAATATTAGGAGAAAGACCAAGGTACAGGACGTCACCCTAAAAATAAAAAGGCTGAAATGGAAGTGGGCGGGACACATGGCCAGAGGAAAGGATAAATGGAGCAAAATAACAACACGTTGGTACCCAAGGGAAGGCAAAAGGAAAAGAGGCAAACAACAAAAAAGATGGGACGACGATATAAGGCAAGTTGCAGGTACAACATGGAGTAGAGTATCCATAGAGAGATCAGAATGGAGTAGGTTGGAGGAGGCCTTTGCCAATTGGCAAACGGACTTACAAAAAATAAATCGATCGATCTAAGTAAGGAAATCATTTATTGCTCGAAACACGGTATGTGACAATTGTGTTACAAAAATAAGGTCCGACGTGTTTCGCAGATTATCTGCATGCAAATTTTGTTGGGAATTAGTTTTGTTGGTATATACTGGACGAGAATGAAAATATTTCGATAGACAGTGGTGAATTTAGCTCAAATAAAATGGGCTCTAAACGAGATCATAAAACGAACCAACGCAACATCAAGAAAAGGCAGTGCTCGACGCAAGCGCAAAACCAAAAGAAGATCAGAATAATCCAAAAATTAATGACGAATTGAGTAGAGGATGAGTATTACGTGGAAGAAATAGAGCAGATATCACGAAGAGCACAAAATACACAACAGATGTCCCAACACTACGTTTTGAATGGAGGCTTGTAATTATCAATGACATTGATGAATAATATGGTCAGAGAAATTAAGAGGATGGGCCCACGACGCTTTTACTGTGTAATTTAGATCCTGGAGACTCAGATTCAGATATACAGGAATTTGAAAGAAGAGGAGAGGCTATTAAGGCGAGGAAACGATATAATGGACTGCCACTTGATGGTAGAAGATTGATCATACGATTTCCGACATATGCATTGAACAAATTTAATGAAAAAAGGTAGTCACGGTTGGGCCAGCAGATGTGAAGTTTGTAACGGCAAGCGCCCTGAGCTCACTGAAGAACAATTAGACGCCAAAATGGATGTCGATGTAGACTTGAACTAGACTTGAAGAGTATAAGATTCGAATAAGTGTTTAGTATTTAGTAATCTCTGTATATCATAATAAGGAATTCAATAAGTTGTACGAGTATTAGAGCAGAAATTAATAAAAATGTATTCAAAATTGACTGAAATTATTTTTAGTTCGATTACTAATAACCAAGATTACTTGTTTTCTCATCAACCCACCAGGAAACTAAACCTGAGTGGAAGTTTTATGAACGAAAATTACTTTGGAGTTAAGCTCCACTCAAGATTAGTTCTAGAAAGTAACCTGTACCGAAACTCAAACATGGCTGAGTCTAAATTTGAACAATTTCCCATTGAAAGAGCAGCAGCTGGCGGCCGATCCGACTAAATGCCAGAATGCGTTGTACTCTGCGCATTGTCTTCACCAGACGCACAAAGACGTCGCGGGTTGCTAGATAGAAGATTGAGAGGGTGAGGGTGACTATGGAATGCCCTCACACGCGCTAAACAACCAGCCTCCTAGCTACCTTGTAAACTGCCGTGTCCGAGAAGGCCCGTCGATAAAAGTTTGAGTCTTGTATGGAAGTCGCTTCAGTTGGTCACGGTCTGATTCTCGTGTAATTAGGCACCGTTTACTCCACCCGCAGTACTTTACGCGATTATCACCGCCATCACACATTTGACAGTCGTGTGCCATTCGCGCAAGCGCCCAGCGCCGCCTGTCCTCTCTCCATCCGTCTTACGAATTTTCGATCAGGTCACGTGTCCTGACGCGAGTTTACAAATTTTTACCCATTCCAAAAAGAGTACACAGCGCCGCTAAAGAAGTTTTCACTTCAATAAATGTATCCACCTGCACCACAATCAGTTTGGATTCCAGGCTGGTCTATCTACAGAAAGTGAGATACTGGCTCTTAAGTGGACTGTCGGGTATTATATTAATAGAAAGACACCTGTATACGCTTGCTTTCTTGACCTATCCCGAGCTTTTGATTGGGTCTCCATTCTTTGGGGAAAACTGGTTAAGTCGGGTGTCCCTTCGTACTTGATAAACACTTTTAAATCGTGGTATGATAGTCAGACCAATCAGGTGCGATGTCGGAACCAGTACGGTTGGGGGGGATAAGCTCACCTACGCTCTTCAACCTGTATGTAAACGAGCTTGTTGAGACACTTAGCAGGGAACGGGTGGGGTGTCACATAGATGGCATATGTCTTAATAATAATAGCTACGCAGATGACATGGCCTTGCTAAGTGCCTCGATAAGTGGCCTAAGGCGAATGATGACTATTTGTCAAAGTTACGCGGAGTCACATGGCGTAATTTATAATGTGAAAAAAAGTGAAGTCATGGTCTTTGGGGCCGGCAGAAAATGTACCAATGTACCACAAGTACTGTTGAATGGAGTACCACTAAACAGAGTGTACCATAAGTATATCTGGGACATGTACTAACTGCGGACCTCAACGATAATGAAGACGTTGTAAGGGAGCGAAGGGCGCTGTCGGTAAGGACAAACATGATTGCTCGCAGATTTGCAAGGTGTTCCACTGACATTAAAATAACTTTATTTCGCACATACTGCACATCCTTGTACACGTGCAACCTGTGGTCCAGTTACACCAAAAAAAGACGTGTGGCACTCGGGGACTGCCGCGGTAAAGCTATTGCATAGCATTTTTTATGAATTTTTGCAATTATTATAAATAATATAATTTGAATTTCTGAGTCTGAGTCTGAGTCTGAGTCTGAGTCTGAGTCTGAGTCTGAGTCTGAGTCTGAGTCTGAGTCTGAGTCTGAGTCTGAGTCTGAGTCTGAGTCTGAGTCTGAGTCTGAGTCTGAGTCTGAGTCTGAGTCTGAGTCTGAGTCTGAGTCTGAGTCTGAGTCTGAGTCTGAGTCTGAGTCTGAGTCTGAGTCTGAGTCTGAGTCTGAGTCTGAGTCTGAGTCTGAGTCTGAGTCTGAGTCTGAGTCTGAGTCTGAGTCTGAGTCTGAGTCTGAGTCTGAGTCTGAGTCTGAGTCTGAGTCTGAGTCTGAGTTTGAGTCTGAGTCTGAGTCTGGTGCGTCGTGTGCGAGTCAGCCCCAACAGAATCCTGGCGTGTATAGTCAGTAGACTTGACTGTACATATATCAATTACTGCTGCAGGCTCTCTACATCGATGTTGAGCCTGTACTGGTGATTAGATAGTAAATATATCTTTTACGCTCAATTTGTACTAACATAGAATAAGAGAATAATAAACAAACATAATATATTATATTATTATCATGAGTTTCCATATGACATATTTAGGTATCTCAAATTTATTTTATAACACACTAGTTTCTAACGATACCCCATTTGTCTAGTTCTAATAAGTGATTGAGGAGCTATGAGCTATGAGGGAACAGATGAATCTACATACACAGTCAAAATCATAACCCTTCTTTTGCTTCGCCGTAGTCGGGTAAAAAATATTGAAAAACACTGTGACGGCAGAATGTTCGACTGCTACGCAGGGGGCGCCCCCGTAAGTTTGATTGCCGCTCATTGCTAATATTTGTATGCATGACTACGTGTATTTGCATTGGTCTGGGTGTTGCTATGTATAATATGTATGTATTTACAAAAAACAAGTATCTAAGTATATTTATGCGCATTCTAGATTCCATAACACAAACTAATTAAGCTATGCTTACCATGGGTCTAGTTAGCGCTGTGATTTTAAGTCAAGGTCGATCTAATGGTGACCGTAAGTGTTAATGGACCCATATTGTCTGTAGCACCTCTGCATTGCAACATGATTCCGGCGAAAAAGAAAATTAAACAAAAATATACCCCGCTACTAAAATGGTAAGCAAGATTGATTTAAACATAAACGATGTTTACAGCAGCGTCCCCTAATAAGTTATCACCGTAAAACCTATCTAAAAACATGCACCAAACAAATCCAAACCCATAACTGAAAACTGCACCAAAATCGAACTAGTAGTTTTGGAGATAAATGGCAACATGGATTTGCAAGAACATCCTCTCACCCTAGACGCATATGCCGTCACCATTCCGTCGTGACTGAAAATTCTCGTATCGTATTCCTACTAGCGGGTCGTTTCTTATCACCCTATACCGCGGGGCATATATCTTGGATCCAAGTACACGTTTTTTAGGTGTCTTTTGCGGATAGCACGTGGAGCTACGGCGGTAGACGAGCTCTCAAATTCACCAATCTTAATCTGACGCAAATATATTTAAAACCGATGGTCGTATTTTTTATGCGTACACCCATATTATGGGCTTATATTGACTGGTGGAACTAATTAATATGTAAGGTATCCTCCTCTCTAAATTAATCTAACTCTCTCGAGTGACTTGCTCGAGCGCATTAGATTAATAAAGAGAGAGGTAGGTCACGGCGGTATTTCCGCCCAAATGACCAGTCCGACTGGGGAAGTACCTTCGCCCTACAGAATAACGCGGCCATAATAACTTCGTGTTGTGTTCCCAGCGGTGAGTAGGGTATATCCCTCGCACCCCGGCCGACCCGGGGCCATCTCTTTTGATCTGGCCCTCCTCGAGTGTGGGGACCACAGAGTCCCCAACTCGTCGCCGGAATCGGGTAGGCACACAACGCGAGGCTACGGTGACAGGCGGCTCCATTCGTCACCAACAGGCCTGCGCTTCCGGAACCGATATTGCGCCGTAAAGGGATCTCGCTTCCAGGATCCACCGTGGCGATCCGGCAAGGAGACTCGCCGCGTCAAGCGATATCGTGCGGTATCCACTGATGATACAGCGCGCCATGGTCCTGTTTGTCTCGCGATTTAGGTCCAAGATATGTGCCCCTATGTTTAAAACTGAAATTACCGACCTTATATAGCTAGTATCACGATCCTCTGTACAGTGAACGCGTCGAGTTCGTGAGAATGATTGTATTATTACTATTGGGCTTGCTACCTCTAAACAATGGATATTATTTAAATGGGACAAATAATTTCAGTAAAATATATTTCGACTTTTACTGGAAACAATTAGGATATGACTTCGATGGAGTAAAATGTGAGTAGTAATTGTATTATATCTACCTTGATCTGAAATAACTTTGTGACAGTTTCAAGTTTTTTTTTTTACAAAAGTTAGCACACGTAATAGACAGACAAATAACAGAAATAATATTTCCACTTATGAATAAAGTGACAGTATCGAATGAAATTTTAAAGCATTCAATATGCTAACTATTCAACCGTCGCCGTAAGAGATATGTTTTTTTTTTTTTTTTATATAGGACACGTCAATTGGACTTCGCCTTGCCTGATGGTAAGCTGAAGGCAAAGTCCCAGAAAAGAGGGTCACCATTACTCACACATACCGTGTGACAATGGTGACACTCAGCTTGACGGCCTCATCATATGCTTTTTCACGCCCCGCTTAAAGGATATATGTATTCGGAGGTCGATGAACGACCTCCGCCCCCCATGAGCGCCGGCCTGGGGGTGACAGGTGAAGCCGCCTGTCACCCTTGCAGAAGCAGGCCGCGGCGGCGGCGCGCGTGGCGCGCCTCCCCGTTTCCGGGGACGAGTTGGGGACTCTGTGGTCCCCACACCCGAGAAGAGGGCCAGATCGTGAGAGATGGCCCTGGGTCGGCCGGGGTGCGAGGGATATGCCTGTCAACCTCACCTTCGGCAACCGAAACGACCCACAGGCGGCGTGCGTTTTAGTCGGTTCGAGTCCGACATAACCTCCTCCACCGGCTCCGGTGGGGAGGTATCCGTGGGGATTTTGCGCACGTAAAAAAAAAAAAAAAAAAAAAGGATATATGTATTTAGATGACTTCGGGAGAAGGTTTTGTGGCTTAGTGGTGAGAGCGTTCCCGCTGTAAGGGAAAGATCACGGGTTCGACTCCCACCTGAACCGATTCATTTTTTTCTATATCTTAATTGATTTGAAAAGAGACAATACTTACTGACGATTTATGTTATCGCTTATTATTTAAAAACGGCGGTCAAGTGCGAGTCGGACTCGCGCACCGACGGTTCCGTAACTTAAGCTACCTACATAAACCGCAGTACTTTTTAAATGCGATGACGTAGAAGTTTAATTTTTGCACAGTTTCAAGACTTGAGTATGTTATGTGAATTTCAGATTGATACCTCCACGCAATTCTAAGAAAAATGTCTTGACAGACAGACAGACAGACGGACAGACAGAAAACGAAGTGATTTTTAAGGTGCGGAAACCCAAAAAAAAAACGGTCAAGTACGAATCGGGTATGCGCAATGACAGTTCCGAAAAAAACTGAAAACGACGAACTTGTGCTACATAAACGGCGGTATCTTTGCACCCCATAGACTTAAAGGTTGATTTTTTCACAGCTTCAAGGTGTCACGGACATAAGTATTTGATATGAATTTCAACCTGATGCCTTCTTTTTTTATTTAGGACACTCCAATTTGACTGCCTGATGGTAAGCTAAAGGCAAAGGCTCAGGAAGGAGGGTCATCATTACAGGCACGTAGTATGTTATAATGGTGGCACTTAAATTTGCGGCCTCATCAGATGCTTTTTCACGTCCCAGCTAGTTCTGCTGACGCACGCGGCTCCGCTCGCGTTGATGTTTGCTATTGTCAAACAAACGTAATATTTTACGTCTGACCAAAACATTTCAAATTAACAAAACTGCATCAATATACGTTCAGTAGTTGCAAGTCCATGGCGAACACACATTTAAAAAAAAAAAACAATGCATTTTTACATAATTTGTATACATATAAAATGTATAAACCCAACTAAATTACAATTTTATAACCATACTAGGCCGTGGTACTCCGTCTGGATATCGGTTATTGTTTTTGGCCATATTTCCGGTTCCGTTCAATCAATTGCAGCCAATTCTAACCAAACTGTGTAATTAACAAAAAAAATTTTTAAAAACACCCGTCAGAAAAAAACAACCCCTAAAAAGTCGAAATTAAGTTGTGTTATTTAGCCCTATAACTTTGATTTACCTAGTAATACATATTTTGATGCAAACTTTGTCATATCGGGGACCCTAACTGATAGAGCACTACGTCATATTATCGAAACGATCCAAGGTCCCCCCGAAATGACAACGCTTGAATCAAAATATGTATTTGATATACCTAATATCACAATTATATGGCTAACAAAACTTATTTTCGACTTTTTGAGGGTTAAATCAGTTTTAGAAGATTTGGCTTTTTTAAAAGATGAATTTAGATCCATTGGTTTACATTTAAATGCAACTAAATGTGAAATTTTTCTTGATGATAATATAGACATCATTTCAACATTATCAAAATTCAACGATTTGGCTCCAAATAAAAAAATTGTTCAAATAGATTCTCTCCGCCTCCTTGGGTCCCCAATCCTAGAGGAAGCTTTCCGAATCTTTTCTTCTACGAAGGAATGATTCCTTCGTAGAAGAAAAGATTCGGAAATGTCTGTGAAGTTTCGGACCGATTGCAACAAATTAACAACCATTCTGCTTTCACTATAATTCGGTATTGTCTTTTTGTTCCTAAATTTACATATGTTCTCCGCTCAATTCAACAGTTCAAGTATTCGACTCTTTTAGGTAAAATGGATAGTATGATTCGAAACACACCATGCAAAATTCAAAATGTGGATATGTACGACCGAGTCTGGCTTCAGGCATCCATGCCTGTGCATCTAGGCGGACTCGGAGTTCGCAAAATTACTGACGTAATTCTACCAGCATTTCTATCTTCGGTGCATGGCACGGATGAATTAGCTAGAAAAATGTTAACCCCTAGCCTAACTAATTCAGAAGTGCCAGGCATAGCCGAAGCTTTAAATGCTTGGAAAATGTTTTGCTCAAACGCTGATTTGCCAGCCAACCCAGCTTCCCAGAGACCTCTCTAATCTAATTTCTAGTTCTACCAATGTTGTGGAGCGTGCTCGCCTTTTGGCTGTGGGGGAATGGGATTACGGTGTTTGGCTTCAGGCCCTGCCGTCGCCTAACATTGGTACCATGTTGGACGATAACACCTTCCGATGCCTTCGTTTAGGTGCTTCTTGCGTTTCTCCGCATCGATGTCGCTGTGGAGAAGAAGTTGGTAGCCTTGGACATCATGGTCTCTCTTGCAACTGGAGCGCAGGACGACTGTCGCGGCACGGGTATATCAATGACATAATCCGTCGGGCTCTTGTCACCGCTGGCGTTCCAGCCATATTAGAACCTACTGGCTTGGCGCGTGACGATGGCAAGAGGCCAGATGGAATGTCATTGGTGTCTTGAAAGATGGGAAGGCATTTGGTGTAAGATGCAACATGTGCTGACACCCTTGCGCCTTCACATCATCCAGGGACTGCAAACTACGCCTGCGCTGCTGCTGCGTTGGCAGAGACCCTCAAACGGCGCAAGTATAGTAATATAAGTGGTAATTACATATTTGAGCCGTTTGGGGTTGAGACGCTACGATCATGGGGTCCAAGTGGCCGTCTTTTGTTTAGAGAAATTTCTAAACGTTTAATTGACGCTACCCGTGACCAGAGGGCTGGTTTATTTCCTTGCGCAAAGGATTGGTATTGCCATTCAACGTGGCAATGCCGCCAGCCTTCTGGCCACCCTCCTGGTTGACATCGATAGGGAGGAATTCTGCAGGATTGTTTTGATATATATTCTGGTTTTTTTATATATTTTAATTTAGACAACTTCCGTGTACATTATGTAAATATGAAATGATAGTAATACTTTTACCTCCCCACCGGAGGCGGTGGAAGAGGTTATGTCGGCCTCGAACCGGCTAAACCGCACGCCACCTGTGAGTAGTTTTGGTTGCCGATGGTGAGGTTGACAGGCATATCCCTCGCACCTTGACCGACCTAGGGCCATCTCTACCGATCTGGCCCTCTCCTCGGGTGAGTGGGGGCTACAGAGTCCAAAACTCGTCACGGAAAGCGGAGACGAGTTGGGTGGCTCCACCAGTCACCCCCAGGCCTGCGCTCATGGGGGGCGGAGGTCGTTCATCGACCTAATGATAGTAATACTAAACTTTTTGGAGGTTTTTTCATTATAAGATTATAATCACTTTAGTGACGTAGGGCTGCGTTTATTACGTTCGTAGGCTCTAACGCCCATTCGCTCTAAAGCATCGTCTCTGGTGAGGACCTTAAGTACCTAACCGAATGAAGCATAGGTCACTATATGACTTTGCACGCGACACCATCTGCGTGGATTTCCTGATCCCGTCCCCGTAACTCATTAGAATATTACCTAAATAGGATAGCGGTTCTTGCCCAGTGCTAGAACTAATTTACTAGGCAAAGCTGTGATATCGCACACCTTACATAATATACTCAATGAAGTAGCGGACAGCACAGATCTTTTTACATGTTCCCTGAGTGAGTTCTCAAAAATTGCACTATATGTTAGATGTTATTATAATATTTAATGATCACACTATTTGTATGAGGTTAGCCTGTAAAGATAGTGATGTGAAGAAAAATAAACAAATAAATAAATGAACAAATAAACTAATAGCTCTTATCTTTGGTTCTACTCAACCAATTGTAATCGAATATATGGTAATTCATACCCCTAACAACACACTTTCTAATACAAAGACCTATTTAAACATTCGCTCAGTAGTTTTTGCATTTATCGCGAATAAAAAGATAAGAATTAAAAATAAAAATACATTTTCGTTTTAAAATTGGCAATTGAACACAACTCATGTTGTTTTTAAACACTTTCAATGTAATTTACAGATACGCCACAAATTTACAATATGATAATTAGTTACATTAGATAAATACATTGTAATAGGGACAAGTTGTACGGAATAATTTAAAATAAGTAAATTAAATAAACTTAAACTTAATTAGTTCTTGCAGTCTAATGTTCCTATACATAGATAAGTACATTATTATCAATACTATTACGTAATTGTAAAGTTATCCAGTCATGTACTTACTTTAGAGATATTTCGAAAAAACATGGGTTTTTTTTACGTGCGCAAAATTCCCACGGATACCTCCCCACCGGAGCCGGTGGAGGAGGTTATGTTGGACTCGAACCGACTAAAACGCACGCCGCCTGTGGGTCGTTTTGGTTGCCGAATGTGAGGTTGACAGGCATATCCCCCGGCCGACACAGGGCCATCTCTCAAGATCTGGCCCTCTTCTTGGGTGTGGGGACTACAGAGTCCCCAACTCGTCCCCGGAAACGGTGAGGCGCGCCAGACGCGCCACCGCCGCGGCCTGCTTCTGCCAGGGTGTCAGGTGGCTCCACCTGTCACCCCCAGGCCTGCGCTCATGGGGGCGGAGGTCGTTCATCGACCTCTGACGCCCGAGTTGCCTTCGTACGCGGGCAGCTTGGCTTGCGATCCTTCGTCACACCCGCTGCCGCTCCCGCCCCGCCTCCTTCTTCACGAGCATTACTTGCTCACAGATGGAGGTGAAAAAACATGGGTTAGTTATCTATATTAGATGACTTATCAGGAACTCAAAATTTTAAAGTTTAAACAAACAAGTATTTGTTCCGATTTTAAATCTTACTACAGTTCTATCGCAATTGGTCGAGTACGACCTGAGATATGGCCACAAGATAAGAAATTCAATATTCACGCAAGCAGAATCAAAGAATCAATTTCATTTATTCAGTTTAGGCACACAAAGAGCACATAGGAACGTCAAATTTTTACAATTAGGTGTAAAAATAAACCATTGGAAAATGATTCTTTCGCTGGTTCGGTAGGTTAGTTCTAATGAGAAGATACCAGCAAGAAACTCAGCGAACTATATTAGAACTAGATTATTTTTCTTTTTTAAATTTGCTTTAGTTTACAAGTTATTTTGTGCGAGCAAGCAAGAGACTTATGTTGATCACGCATTAACATCATTAAGGTACTCATCCACTTTATAGTTACCTTTACCCAGAGCCGCAGCTGCTGGCTTAGGCTAGTACAGAATAGGCATGAAAAACTTCTTCGTCCGTTCTTCTGTTACAGATCTCAATAACACAGAACAGCGATCGACCCCTAATGAAATATACTCCCCAGATGAATTGGAAGATGAGAATATCTTCTTTAACCAGTACAATAATTTTCCCACCGGCTTCGAGGTCTACGAGAACAGAATGTTTGTAGCTGTACCGAGAAGACGATTCGGTAAGAAATTTTCAGAAGACAAAGCAGGACAAGCCTTTTGTCTTTCCACTGACAATGACAGTACAAATTCTCCAGTGAGCTCTGGTTACCCTACTCACCGCTGGGAATATAACACGAAGTTATTATAGCCGTGGTATTCTGTAGGGCGGAGGTACTGCCCCAGTCGGACTGCTCATTTGGGTGAAAATACCGCCGTGTCCTACCCCCATTCTTACGGAATGGTACATGTACGAGTAAATCAAACACTCGACAAATGCGTATAATTCGTGTCCAACGCCCTCACGGAGCTACCGCGTACTTGCAACCAAAACCATTAACCATTAAATTCAAACCATTAGAATCATTATCTTAATGAATATAAGTCAATTATAACATAAACCATTTTAGTGTAAACTATTAGTGAGTGAATAAAACACTTTCCTTAAACTTACTCTTATTTTACCAATACCTTTTATAACAATATACATCAAACAAACCAAGAGTTGAAGTTGTGTAGAATCAACCATAATACAAAACAATAGTCAATTCTTTTCAGTACAGTTGGTTCTTGCTTGTGGCCTAACACGCTTGCAGCTTACGTCATCTATTACTGCGCGGGAGCAGTCAACCACAGATAACCACAGATTTTCAATGATGGTTTAATTTTTATAAAGGGAAAATAAGAGATCCAGTTTAGCTTTATTCTTTTATTTTTGTTTATTATTTCTGTTTTGATTTTACTATTTGATGTCAAGTATTTGTGTTCTTTATAATATTTATTTGTACTCAGTGACGTGTTATAATGATGGCTTTCGGATGGCTTTAGGAAAGGATGATAGACTTTGACATATTTGACATTATTATCGTAAAATTTAAATATTATTATTGTAAAACTTAATAGAAATAAATAATTAATTGATTCCTTGAGTGACATATTTCACATTATTATTGTAAATCTTAAATATTATTATTGTAAAATTTAATTTAATTAAATTTTACAAAAATAATAGTAATAATAATGTAGAAATATTAAATTTTACAATAATAATATACCCAGGTGGGCATGGTAATTCTACCATACCCACCTGGGTATATTATTATTGACGATTGATTGAATGTTTGACTGAAATAACATGAAGACCTCAATGTACCATATTCTTAGAAATAAATTATTACTATTATTAAAAAAAGGGGGCGCCAGCACTGGAATTGGAACGACGACTGATTGCTAATGACATGTCATTATATTTAAATTTTATTAATTAACTTATTAAATAATGTCAATTAGAGTTTGTTATTGTTGCGAAATTATTGGTCATCACAATTAGTACGAACGTCATCATTTCATTATAGGTATTTAAACTATCATGGTCACTGACATCAGTATCAGAATAAATGGGATATTTACCATGTTTCATTATTTTGTGTTTCCGATATTTCGGCGCTGTTGCAAGCACCATGATTACGGAGGAACTGGAGTAGTGGCGGTGAATAAAGAAAAAGTGTTTTCCTAGGAGTAATTATATCGATCTACCCTCTTTCGAGTTCTTTTACTACGCGTTTCTGCACTACTATTGGTTTCACTCTCACTACAAACTCGAACCCGATCTCGATCACGTTCACGACATACGATGCTCACTGTATCCACTCGCGATTTTGTTTTAGCTTGTTCCCGGTTGTTTTGATGAATGAAACATGGTAAATATCCCGTTTATTCTGATACTGACGTCATCATTTCTTTCTTGTCTTTCTTTTTTGTGTTTTTTTTTATATATACCACTTAGGTGGCAGCCAAGCACACGGCCCACCTGATGGGAAGTGGTTATCGTGGCCTATGGACGTATGCAACAACAGGGGTGTTACACTCGCGCTGGCGACCACGAAGAAACCATCTGATGCTTCTCTTGAAGAACCCCATATTGTAGGTGCTTGGGAAAACCGCAGCAGGGAGGTCATTCTACAGCTTGAGTGTGCGTGGGATGAAGTTTCTTTCATACCGCACAGTGCGCACCGTTTCAGTTCGCAATGTGTGAGGATGAATTCCATGCCTATGGCGAGAGGTGCGGTGATAGAATGTAGCTGTTGGCATCATGTCAAACAATTCATCTGAGCACAAACCATTGTATAGGCGGTAGAACACACATAGCGAGGGTCACACGTAGCTTTAGGAGGGTCTTTGCCCTCATAAGGCTAAGAGGTTCCACACTACCTGCGAGTATAGGATTGTCAACCAGCCTCAACGCCCGTCTTTGCGCCGAGTCGAAGGGGTCAAGCTGGTATGCAGGCGTTCCAGCAAAAAGGTGACAGCAGTACTTCATGTGGGGCCGGACCTGTGCCTTACAAAGAAGGAGTTGCTGCCCCGCAGAGAAGTACTGCTTCGCCCTGTTAAGTACTCCAAGTTTCCTTCATGCCAACTTAACCTTGTCCTCCAAATGACTGCGGTACTGGACATCGCTGGAGATTTCGACCTCAAGGATCCCAATACTCGATGAGATGGTAAACGGTGTGCTCAGGAATTGCGGCGCTACAATGTGTGTACAACGTGACGCCACTTTTGAGATTATCTGTTGTTTGTGTTCTGATGCGTCACTGACTCTTTTTGCGTGGCGGCGGAGCCACTAGCAGCGCCATCTGAAAATGATCTATACATAAATGACATATAATGTAGGTCAATAATTTAAACAAACTTCGAGAAATAGCAGTGGGTTCCCATTTCCAAGGTCAAGATTTGAACCCTCGATCATAAGACCGAACCGTTAGAAAATAAATGGATTAAAAACCCGAACCACTTAGCTACAGCGTTAAACCCTGATTGGTTTTCCATTTCGAAATCCGGACCCGGTCCGCTTCTATGAATATACAGAATATCCTTTCGTTTTCAGGAATACCCTCAACGCTGAACTACGTAGACATACGGAAGGACTCCGATCACAGCCCGCTTTTGAAGCCGTACCCTGACGTGGACAGTATCTCGTCCATTGTGTCCGTATACCGGCCGACAGTAGACGCGTGTGCGAGATTGTGGATGGTGGATACTGGTCTACAGGAAGTGACTAGTGAGTACAAAATGCCCACGATTCACTTGTACAACACCTGGACATGAACGACTCTGTCAGTACGGTGACTTCGACCCATACAACTTAACAAACATTTTGATTACGAGCAACGGCGCCACTCACTCCTTAATAATGCGTTCAGGATGCTGATGGGGCTGCGTCGCTTTTGTAGCGCTTCAGGGATGTTCGCAGAGGTGGTCGTTGATAGCTTTGCAGTTAATATAAGAAACTGCATTGCATCCCTGATCAATCAATGAAGCTCCAACAGCCTCCTGCAGTATATTGCGGCAAGGTTTCATGTGGACAATAATATTATCCAGCGGTGGACACAGCTTCATCTTGCCAAAGACACACACATTAATTATTTTCATGTGTGTTGAAAACAAATGAACATCTTGTTCATCTGGTTTTATAATAATAAACACCTCAACAAAGTCTAGGGAACAAGATGACCCCAATGTTTTTTCGTGTAAATCTTGTTTTGCAAATAACTGGCAGCAAATAAATGAAAATAGAATAAAGTAGATTACAGAGTTGTTCGAAATTTAAAAATAAATTTAAATAAGTAATGATTTTCGAATATGGAGGGAAAATTTTTAAAAGTGTTTGATTGTGCAGTTTCTCTGAGGCAAAATAAAAATTATTTTCTTTGATTGTAAATAACGTTTATTATCAATAATACGTTTTTTTCGTATGGTTTGTGCATTTTTGTGACTGTAGTCATCATGTCACGTCGTCATTTAAGTTGCGAAGAGATGTTAAGGGCTGTTGGTATGCTGCAAGCTGGACGAACTCAACGCGACGTAGCGGATGCTGTCAACACCCAACCAAGCGTAATTTGCAGATTATGGGCACGCTACAGGTCTACAGGCGATGTTGCCGAACGTCACAGTGGATGAAAATAGGGTTACTACCCCGCAACAAGATCGTTTCTTGCAAAATTCCGCAAGGCGGCAACCCACGATTACTGCTCGTCAGTTGGTCGCAGGCCTCCAGTCTCAGCACCAAGTGGTTATTAGCGATCAAACTGTCAGGAGTAGACTACACGAAGCCAATCTTCATGCTCGCAGACCGCTTAGGGTTCCAGCTCTTCGACGTGGAAATCGAGGTCGTCGCTTATTGTGGGCTAACGCACATTTACAGTGGACCGACGATCAATGGGCACGGGTTCTGTTTTCCGACGAATCTCGCTACGGTTTTCATCCTGATTCGAGAAGAGTGCATATATGGCGAGTTCCTGGACGTCGGAGTCGTCTCCAGAATCCGCAAGAAGTTCATCCTTACCAAGGTGGAACAATCATGGTATGTGCTGGAATTCGCCTTGGTGGAAGAACCGACCTCGTTTGGATACGGGGCAAATTGAATGCAAACCAATACATTCAGGAGGTTATACACCCCATGGTAATCCCTCATCGACAGTAGTTCGGTCAAGATTTTATGTTCATGCAAGATAATTCACGGTCACACACCGCGAGGGTAGTGGTCAATGCGTTAAGCGAGCACAATATTACGACGTTGGAATGGCCTGCTCAGTCTGCCGACCTCAATCCCATAGAGCATGCCTGGGATTTGCTTGGGAGAAGAGCTTTCAGTGATTCTTTGGAAAATCTGAACACTGAAGAACAACTTTTTTTACACCTTCGCAGTGTATGGAGCCATATTCCACAGACGATGATTGACAATGTCATACTAAGTATGCCACGCCGTTGTCGAGCTGTTGCTAATGCTTTAGGAGGTTCTACAGATTATTAAAAACGTTTAAAGTACGGTTAACCACTGTATTTCTTACTACCTCGTTATTTTTGTGCCTAATTATAGAAGGTTGTAATACTCAATATTGGCACTATTCAATTCTTTCTTAAAAAAAAAAAAAATTTGGTATGAAAATGTTTTTATTAAAATTAAAATTAAAAACGGTATAAAAATACCCTTCTATTGATATAAAACACTCACTATTACAAGAAAGGGTTTTTAAATAAAAACTAGAAATGTCCTTGTTCCCTAGACTTTGTTGATGTGTGTAGTTTACTAACATAGTTCTTCAGCACTTTTGTTACTAACATTCTATGGGCATTGCCTGAATTAAATGATTTTTATTTTATTTATGACTCACATCACCCACATAGTTAACACATTTAAGAAATTAAATAACACAACACTCATAATTCAACAACATTACTTTTTAATTCACATCACCCACACACAAGACACACACATACTCGTGAATACACTAATACAACACACCTAAATATTCTGTATCAAATAGCACATAGCGCTTTAATAATATAATAATCCCTACTTTTTTATAGTTTTCATGAAATTTTTTTTTAATTTAATTTTTTATAGTTGTTTGTAATCCACCTTGACGGAAAACTATAAAAAAAATATCGAACAAGTGCGAGTCGGACTCAAAAATCTTTTTTTTTTTTTTTTTTTTTTTTTTATATAGGACACGTCAATTGGACTTCGCCTTGCCTGATGGTAAGCTGAAGGCAAAATCCCAGAAAAGAGGGTCACCATTACTTACACATACCGTGTGACAATGGTGACACTCAGCTTGACGGCCTTATCATATGCTTTTTCACGCCCCGCTTAAAGGACCCGGGACTGTAGGAAGAAGGAAACACGTGAGCTGGTAATGAATTCCAGGCCTTAATGGTGCGACAGAGGAAAGAGTCTCCGAACCGCTTGGTTCTTGATCGGATGTTTTGCACCGTGTGCGGATGACATCTAAGACCTGCACGCGTTGTCCTGTGTAGGAAAGGGGAGGGTGGGACTAATTGGAAGAGCTCATCAGAACACTCCCCATGGTACAGACGGTAAAATACAGCCATGGACGCAACATCTCTACGCAGCTGTAAAGGTTCTAGGGTGTTCGTGATCTCGGGATTCCCAATGATGCGGATCGCACGTCGCTGCAACCTGTCGAGAGCATCTAGTAAGTACTTTGCTGAACCATCCCAGAGATGCGAGCAGTACTCCACACAGGAGCGAATTTGTGTCTTGTATAGAAGACACCGCTGCTCCGGCGTGAAAAATCGTCTCACTCTGTTCAGGACTCCGAGTTTTCGTGAGGCTGTTTTGATGATGCTTTCGATGTAGTTTTTGTTATTTAGGTTGCAGCGAACATCCATACCTAGGATATTGAGATTGTCCTGCAGCGGCAGTGGCGTGCTCTGAAGAGTGGGGAGGGGAAGGATATATAGTTTTTTGATTATAGTTTTGTTGACATTTTTATCCGCACATTTTTATTCTAGATCCCATAATACAAGCTAATTAAGCTATGCTTACCATGGGTATAGATAGCGTTGTGTAGAATGTCGTGGAATATTTATTTATTTTTATTTTATTTATTTATTATTTTATGTACCCTATGACATTCAGGGGATGAATACCTTTCATTTGAGACCCCATTTATCGAAATCCGTCTAGCCGTTTGGTCTGTAGAGGCGAACAATGAAAACTGAATGCGCGTAACACATTACCCTCGCGTGCGCAGTCGAGTAAAAATTTCATCTGATACCGTCTCAAAACTTTATTATTTTAATAGAAGTTTTTTAAATATGTCTTACAGATACTAATCAAAGCAGCAAGCAAATAAAGCAACCCGAGATAATAGTGTTTGATCTGAAGACTGACAGAGAAATATTAAGATACCCGTTGAAGCCGACTGATATATCTGGTGGGACGACTTCAGGTATGTAATTATTGCCCACTTACTGTATTATTCAATAAGATACATCTATACTAATATTATAAAGCTGCAGAGTTTGTTTGTTTGCTTGTTTGTTTGTTTGAACGTGCTAATCTCTGGAACTACTGATCCGATTTGAATGATACTTTCAGTGATGGGTAGTCCATTTATTGAGGAAGGTTTTAGGCTATATATCATCACGCTACTACTTAAGGGAGCGGAGCATTGATAATAAATGTTAACAAATCCGGCAATTTTTCATACATATATTGAAGACTAAAACATACGGGCTCAAAGGGATATAAAGCTTCAAAATATACCCCGGGCGAAGCTGGGGTGGGTCAGCTAGTAAATAATAATACTTAAATGAAATTTAAAACTAAAAACTACGATTAACGACCTCCGCCCCCCATGAGCGCAGGCTTGGGGGCGACTGGTGGAGCCGCCTGTCATCCTTTTCCGTTTCCGGGGACGAGTTGGGTACTCTGTAGTCCCCACACACCCGAGGAGGAGGGCCAGATCGTGAGAGATGACCCTGAGTCGGCCAATGTTCGAGGGATATGCCTGTCAACCTCACCTTCGGCAACCAAACCCACAGGCGGCGTGCGTTTTAGTCGGTTTGAGTCCGACATAACTTCTTCCACCGTCTTCGGTGGGGAGGTATCCGTGGGGATTTTGCGCACGTAAAAAAAAAGGTACTAAAATACACTACAATAAAAATATATAGGGTCCATCCATGCGGTTGGAGCCGCAGACAATAGCTTGTACCTAATACATTTTTTCATACATAAGTTGTATGAAAAAATGGCGTAGGCGTAAAAATGGTGGCAGACAAGCACTTGGCCACCTGATGGAAAGTGGTTACAGTGGTCTATGGCGTGTGCAAAATCAGGGGAATCACACAACCCAACCCTGTAAGAACAGAGTTTCTGATCCGTCAGACGACATAATTATGTCCTTAATTTCCAGGTTTCATATCAATAATAATAGACGTGACTCACACTGCATGTGGAGACGCGCACGCGTACATTAGCGACGTGGATGCCGGAGGGCTGGTCGTCTTCTCCATGAGGAAGAGAGACAGCTGGCGGTTCTCACATCCGTCCCTGAACTACGATTTAAACGCGACCTTCTATTTACACGGTAAGTTTGATCAGATAGCAAATTCTTCTAGTAAAAAAATGATCAAAATTGAGTCTCGATCTAATCTGAATCTGCCAAATGTCAAAAAAGATCACGATTTCAATGAAGAAAGGACATTTTATATTATTTTCCTTTATTTTTTCTTTTCTCTTTCTTTCTTTTTGTTTTAGTACACCTTTTATGTAATTTTGTATGATAACTACACCATATATCTTTTGTCTTGTCACATTAAACTGTACATATATGCATGCTACCTACTTGTCTCGGCTGTAAATGTATTGATGTACAATAAAGTATTATCTATCTATATATCTAACTTGTAATTAAAATCTGTACAGAGCCTTTAATGAAATTTCCGTCTATTTCCGTCTGCGTATGTTTCTGTCAGCCACCTCTTACGACACCCTTTGCAAGAGATGGGATGGTGATATTTGTATTTTCTCTCCATCACTACAAGGATGGTAGGTATATATTACAAACGATGATTACTAGTTTATATTTCAGGCTATCACGTAAATTGGAAAGACAATATCTTCAGTGTGGCTCTCTCCGACCCTGACGCGAGAGGCGTCAGAACAGCATACTATCACCCCTTCATGTCCACCAAGGAGTACTCCATAAGCACGAAAGTCTTGAAAAACAAGAATGGAGACTTTGGAAGACACTTTAAGGTATACCTTCTTTTTACCCGACTGCCAAGAAGTTACCTACGTTTTTCAAATTCAAATTCAAATTCATTTATTTGCTAGAACATGGTGTATAGAGGTTATAATAACATAATGTAGTTCGCTCATATTCTGCCATGTGATGGCGTGCAAATTTAGTACATTTGTCAATTTCTTACATCTACATTAAATCTATAATCATTGCCATTATGTAGTTATTATTATTATTAATTAACATAATTATTTATTTATGTTCAAGTGTCATTCTATAAATTTGTCATTTAAATATTCATGTACGTCATAATAATTTTTATTTAATAACATTTCTAACAGTGTCCTTTTAAATAATCTTATAGGTAGTTCAGCGCGTACCTTGTGTGTATGTGTGAATGTATGTTTGTAATATTCTTTATTACCTCATATCTTCTGAACCTCTTCACGGATGTCAATGATTGATGAGTCGAATGAAAGGTATTCTTCTTCTAAGTGTTCTAAGGCTCATAAAATGTGAACAAAAGCTATAAGTTGGATTTTTGGCGCCAAAATGTATGTTGTAAAAAAAATATTTTCGCTTAAACTTATCAAGTAGGGTATCAAAATGAAGAAAATTATAAAACGATTAACAAAAAAATTAATTATTTATCAAAACTAAAACGTTATATATATATATATCGTATTGTTAGCCGCGTGGTTCACGGCAGAGTAGAATTTGGACCACCCCATCTCTTCCAATGTGGTGTCGTACAAGGCGACTAAGGGATAGGGCTTTTTAACATCAGACAAATACATACAGCCCAGTCTCAGATGCATGGCTTGAGTCAACAATAATGCCCGGAAAACGGCAATAGACTATTACCTGGGACCGAATTCAATGATAGGTAAAATATGGGTGTTAATTCACCTCAGCCAAACCGGGGATAAAGGAGTGATTATACGTATGTATGTATTGTTAAAAATCGCTTCGAAAATGACACATTACTTCTTCTGTAATATATAAATAATAAAAATGGTTACTGTGGGTTATCCTTAAGAAATAGATATAATAATATGCTATTGTGGACTTGGAATGGAATGGAAAGGGACTCCCTTGTCCGCACTTAGCCTCCCTTTTGGGCCATTGTGCGTCCAGAGTACTGGCTAGAGTAGCCAGCCTGGCTCCACCCAGAAGCGCAGAAGCTTACTAGGGGCTTCACAGGCTTCGCGAAGCGACCTCACTGTACCGAGGATTTGTGATCGTTGATAGGCTACTGCCTCGCATTCCAGTGTTACGTGGGCGGCCGTTTCCTCGGCAGCAAAACATCCCTTGCAAAGGGGACTGTCCGTGACACCAATAGGTGTATAGGTGCTTGTGGAGGGGGCAGTGGCCCGTTATTGTCCCCATTATTCTTCTTATTCTCCTTAGTCTTGTTCTGTCTAGTTTTAGGAGACGTTAGCCACTTCTGAGTGCCTGCAGTCGGTGGATGTGTCTATCTTTGATTATGTAGTTCCGCGGATCTCTCGCGTGTCTAAGTGCGGAGTTGCGAGAAAGGGATTGGTAGCAATGGTAGCGGGCCATCAACGCTCATACCAGAGCCTCTCTTCGCAAGCTCGTCCGCGGCATCATTGCCGTAGGACCCGCTATGCTCCTTTATCCACTGCAGCGTTACTGCATTAAAGGTGGATAACCTGTTCAGGGCAGTTTGTCACCCCGCTACTAGTGTGCTGTTGGTTATTTGCTGGTCCAGCGCTTGTAAGACGGCTGTGCTATTGTGGACTTTATTGTAGACCTTTTTAAGTTAAAGCCTGGAATGTATAGCTCTCGTGTTTCCTTCTTCCTACAGTCCCGGGTTCTTTAATGAGGCCGTCAAGATGAGTGTCACCGTTGTAACATGGTAGGTATATGTATGTAATGCTGACCCTCTTTTCTGAGACTTTACCTTCAGCTCACCATCAGGCGAGGCGAAGTCTAATTGGCGTGTCTTATATATATATATATATAAGACACGCCAATTAGACTTCGCCTCGCCTATTTATATATGTGTATATATATAAAAAGCTACAAAAATACAAAAATTCCTCTGTATAATATTAAATATAGAAGTAAAGACTAGTATTGATAAAAAACCCGACTGATGCTAAAAGATCGAAACAAGTTTGATAGCCGCCTGCTATCAAACTTGTTTCGTTATTTTCTGTAAGTATCAGCCGGATTTTTTTATAGTTTCTTGTTCTTTCTTTTTTCTTAAAGTTTTTTTCTATAGTTTCTTTTCTTTTTGATGGCTTCTGCAGCGAATCACCGCAATTTTGCACATATCAAGTAAATGTCTTTGAAATTATTAATGGCGAGATACTAATGTCAAATTTTTCCCGTTGCGGTCTTTTAGAATAATTTAGGTATTTAAACTATCATGGTCACTCACATTAGTATTAAAGTTATCGGGATATTGACCATGTTTTATTGTACTGAGTTTCCGATATTTCGGCGCTGTTGCAAGCACCATGATTACGGAGGAACTAGAGTATTGGCGGTGAATAAAGTTTTTTCGAGCCCTCTTTGGAGTTATTTTACTACGCGTATTTGCACTACGACTGGTTTCACTCTCAATCACGTTCACGACACACGATGCTTACTGTATCCGTTCAATGAGATGATTGCTGCCTCAGTAAAGTTGTGGGGAGAATTGGAACCAACACGAAAAGTCACAATTCACTGTAATATGCCACTTTCCTATACTTGTGTGCGTTGTCAGAGACGTTATGTCTAAAAATCTACTATTTTTGTACAAATAAACTCGAATTCATAACAATTTCTAAAACTCATTTTATAGTTTTCAAACTGATCCTCTTTCCACAGCTGGTAGGAGACCGAGGCCCACGATCCCAAAGCACATCTCACGTATACCACAGCCCCAGCAGGACACTACTCTTCGCTGACATACCCAGAGATGGGATACTCTGCTGGAACGTGGACAAGCCTTTCACTCCGAAGAACACTGCGCTGGTAGCCGAACATCCTCGATTTCTGACGTACATTACAGGTTAGTAGATTCCACCGCCAATACAATGGTCTGTGCTCGCTGTAATTGGTTGTGGGGGGTGGGGGTCATCTGTCAGACGCGTCACAGATAATATCGTTCAGCCGCATCTTAGTTAGACTAGAAGTCCGACCCTAAGTTGGGAAAAAGGCTCACAGAATGATGCCAATGATCTGTGCTCAGATGAATTGTTTGATATGATGCCCACAGCTACATTCTATCGTCGCTCCGCTCGCCATTGGCAAGTAATTCATCCTTGCACATTGCGTACTGTGCGGTATGAAAAAACCGAAACTTCATCCCACACTCAAGCTGTGGTATGAACTCCCTGCTGTGGTTTTCCTAAGCGACTACAATGTGGGGTTCTTCATGAAGGACATTAGGTTTCTTCAGCGTCGATAGCACGAGTGTAGTACCCTTCTGTTTCATACTTCCCTAGGCCACGGTAGTCACTTTCCATCAGGTGGGCCATGTGCTAGTCTGAGTTGTATAAAAAAACCTGTCAAATACGACTTGGACTCGCGCACTGAGGGTTCCGTACAAAACGGAATAACATACATACATATAATCACGCCTTTATCCTCTGAGGGTTTGGCAAATGTGAACTAACATCCACATTTCAACAATAATTGTATTCGGTGAGCATATTGCCATTTTCCGTGCACTATTGTTGATTCGAGCCATGCTTCTTAGGCCGTGTTTTGGCTGTATATATCTGTCTAAAGTTAAACAGCCCTATCCCTTAGTCGCCTTGTACGACACCGCATGGGAAGAGGTGGGGTGGTCCAAATTCTACTCTACCGGGAACCACGCGGCTGAGGAGATTGAAAGATGAATTTATGTTACATAAACGATAATATCTTTTTATTGCGTTGACCGTTGAGACTTGTGAATTTTCACAGCTGTTAGAGGTTGCACACTTGACCAAATGGATTCTAGGAGGTGGGACACGGCGGTATTACCGACCAATTGAACAGTCCGACTTACCTCCGTCCTACAGAATACCACGGCCATAATAACTTCGTGTTGTGTTCTCAGCGGTGAGTAGGGTAGCAAGAGCTCACTGGAGAAATTGTGCTGTCAGTGGAAAGACCTGCTTGTCCTGCTTTGTCTTCTACACTGACGACACAGAAACTCTGTGTTTACAGGATCGGCAGCGCGAGTGGGGCTCATATGGTGCTGCAAACGTTCATAGCCTAGTCTGCCACCTAAGTGGTATAAAAAAATGGTATCAATTTCAACTTGATCCATTCACAGATAGCTGAGAAGGTCTAGACAGACAGAAGGACAACGAAGTGATCCTATAATGATTACGTTTCTTTTCTTTTGAGGTATGGAACACTAAAAAGTGCCCATTCATTTTCTTTCTGTTTACGATTGGCAAATGGGTACTGCCTGCTATCTGACTTGTTTCGGTCTTTTGGACAGCAGTCGGTTTTTTTTTGATAATTTATTTTTTAATGAAATATGGATTGTTTCAGATTTAAAGATATATCGTGACGAGGTTTACATGTTGGCGAACCAAATGTACATCTATGCAGCCTCCACGTTGAATACGTCGAGGAACAACTACTTCATTCTAAGGTAAGTACAGTCCTATGCTTCAGGAAAGATGCGGACACCGTAGTCCCACTCCCAGAGGGCCTTCGGAGACCCTGGGTCAAATGGGTGCTAGAGATATGCCAGGGTCTATTTAACCTTCATGAACTGATGGCCGGAGACGGTCGTGCGGTTTTGGTGGGTCCGACATGAGGTTGCCGAGGGAAATTTCGTACGTTACAATTCAAAGGACATATCGTTCATTCGGTTGGGTACTTAAGTAAATACACAAACAAGCAAACAATAAATAAATTACAGCTTTTTATTATGTGAAATATTCACACACCCCCATGCTGGAACCGGTACGGCAGGATTTAACCTGCGCCGTACCGGTTCCAGTATGGGGGTGCTTTCTAGTCGGACTCGAACCGACTAGAACGCACGCCGTTTGAGGGTCGTTGTTGGTTGTCGGAGGTGAGGTTGGCAAGCATAGCCCTCGCTGTAAACTACTGCTTATACTAGTAGTGAATTAGTGCAGCAGCTTGCAGATGAGGTTCTCCCACTCCTGAAGATTTTGCTGGGATTCCAGAATGTATCTGGAATCCAAACACCTCAGCAAAAGTAACTGGCTCCCGTTGAAGTAGAATAGGACCATACCATCTCTTCCCGTGGGTGTCGTAGTAGGCGACTAAGAAATAGGTCTGTATACATGATAAAGTGCCCGCTTGACGTCAATACACTCACCCCCTATTATGTGGGATCAAGAAACATAGTTGGTGAAATGTGGGTATTAATACACCTCTGTCTACCCTTTCGGGAAGTTACAGCCGTGATTATAATCTATACTAATTTTATAAAGCTGAAGAATATTTTTGTTTGTTTGAACGCGCTAATCTCAAAAACTACTGGTTTGAATTTAAAAAATCCTTTATGTTGAATAGCCCACATATCGAAGAAGATTTTAGGCTATATATCATCATGCTACTACTTAAGGGAGCAGAAGAATTGATCGTAAATGTCTACAAATCCGGCAGATTTCCATATTTCCATTGAAGACAAAAAAAATACGGGTTCAAAGGAGTAGTAGGTATTCCCGGAGACTAGACCAACTCTCCAAACCACCACCTCCCCCCTGTCATTCCCTCCCCCCGCCATGCCCTGTCTCTCGGCTTCAGGGTGGCCGTCACGGCTAAAAAAAAAAAAAAAAAAAAAAAGTTTGGTGTCTATTCGGGGGTTTTCGGCCATGCTGAGTCGATTGCGCTAATCCGTTTTCGCGTACGACGCACCGTTACAAAGTTACAGAAACGTAATCTGAGGTAATTGACGAACAATTGATAACGGCCGACCCTTGATAACGACCAGCCGTCGTCGCTCAATGTTATCTCGGGTCTGTTGTCTTTTTTGTCAATGTCTGCGTCATAGCCAATGATGACTAAACCTATGATGTAAACGGGTATGTATATGATTTAAAAAAAGTCCTTTCGCAGTACTAATGTTCTTTATTATTTTCAAAACAATATTTGAATAACTTACTTAGTATGATATCGTTATACAGCGTATTGTTAGTGAACTGGTGCTGGAAATCGGCTAATGACATACCATAATGTTTATAGTATAAATACATTAAACAATATTCGCCACATACTGGAGTGTAATCGTTTTGGATTCGATTAGTGTTGTAATTCCATACTCTGCAATTTCGATCTAAAAACGTACGATGGAAACCTGTGGGTGCTCTACCATAGGAATCAAAGTACTGACCAACTCCATTCGCGTCTATGTGTATAGCAACCCAGTGAGAACCAGGCTTATTGTCGCTATCTAAGTTGCTTATGATATATGTAGGCATATCTACATGAATCGGCAAGCGATTTGCGGCATAAACATTACATTCACTTTTTGAATCCACTTGTCTCAAGTATCTCCGTATTTCTAATGTATTCATGATCGCGTTACGATGTTATCAGGCTCGTAGATTATAAGCAAATAATGAGATCAACAATAATTTAACATATTATAGGGTCTACAAAAACTTTTGTTTTAACTGTAACATGACGTACGAGCTCCCTTTGCTCGCTCCCGCGCATAATAATTTCACTCATAATGAACATTGACCAAATTGGTCTGGTCTATGACAGAGTATCTTAACATACACTGCATTTCGAACATTCACGGTAAGATAATATATACAAACACATTGTTAATAAAACAAAGAAATACTTTGTATGAATATATTTTATTGAAAGGATCAATATACAATAATGCAGACTTATTTCTAAAACATATTTAATTCTAATACGCGCTTAATTCTAATACACACTTAATTTTAAAACATTTAAGTTTACTTAACTACTATAGTCAACAGAAATGTTACGGTTTTTATCGATTTCTATAACATTATCAAATTCTGCATAGACAATACAATTAATAGTTTGTGTTAAAGCCGTATCAAAGCGAACTTCTATTCTTACGCTACCATGTTTTATAAGGTTCCAGTGATTAGAAGCATTCGCTGATAAGTCAGGTGTTAAATCGAACGCTAGCAGACAAAACCCTTTGGAATATTGATCTCTAGATATCCCGTTGCCTTCATTAAGGAAATGTATACCTGTACCCGAGAACAACGTATGATAACTAGAAGTAAAAATATTATTCCCAAATGATGGTTGTAAAGCTTTTGAAGGTATTTGTTGTCCGTCTATGTATAAACAAAATGTACTAATATCAAAATTTTCAAAGTTAAATGGGTTTTTAGAGAGATTTCCATTGAATGCTGCATTATTCACAAAACCAACTATACACCGTTTAGGTACTTGACCAAGGAATATGTTATCAAGAGTTTTACCCTGAACACCTGATGGTATCGTTAAAACTTTAACTTCAGCTCGTGTGATAGGATATTTAGCTGTCGTAGATGATAACACTTTTTGATGTGCAAGTAACACAGTTGGATTAATTCGTGCTCTACGAACAATCAGGGTTGCATCTGTAATAGTAACTTTAAATTTAAGGTCATGCGAAGAAGCCATTAGATTAAAATTTTCCCTAGAGCGAACTAATTTTACACACATATCAACACCATTAATCAAAAATTTTTCTTGATTAAATATATCACCATGAAGATGACCAATCATTTCTATTTCTCTACTTTCACTAGCCATTTGTTGTCTCTTTGTAAATCCCTCATTTTTATCATCCATCTCGTCCATTTTCCCAGCTACGTCTTCATACCAAAGACTGCATGATAGATGCGAGTTTTTAGCTGCAGGTGCATAGTTCAATAGTGTTTCTATGTAAGCTCGATAAGCATATGTATTATTTGGAGGTGATACAAGTTTTTGGTTTAAGTACACATCGAGTTGACTAAAAAGCGAATGTAACCAATTGTTAACTGGAGCAACTACTGCACTAGTAGCAAGTTTTGTATTATCCTGGGTTAATATTTTCGCTTTTAGTTGAAGTAAAGTATGAGATAAATCAACGTAGTCGTCGCCTGCTCCGGGTATTTGAAATTCAATAGGTCCATCGTCAGCAAGGGACGAAATGGGCTTATAGTGTATCCATATTCCACTTTCAATACTAGTTTGAGTTGTTGGTAATGCAAATAAATCTAGTTCAGACTTAACACATTCACAAGATTGACTATGTAAAAAAGACATAGTAATTTCGAAAATATATCTTTAATATGATCACTTTTCAATTTTTTTGCGGCTTTCACTCTCGCTGTTATCGAAGGAATGAATGTAGAAAGACGTTTCCGTTTCGTTATATATCCTGATCCAGACATGTTGATGCTATTTATTTTCTTATCAGCTCTGCGTTTTAAATTGGTACCGACCTCTTTGAGTCGGGATTTAATTGATTCCTCCATAGGACGTGCACTGACCATATCCGACAACAGACCAACGCCAGCATTTAAGGCTTCTTTACCAATTGCTTTAGCTCCACTAGATAGTAATGGAAAAACAGATCGAAATAATCCCCCAAGAAAACTTCCAATACCATGTCCTTTTTGATATGGTGCTCCCCTATAGATCACTCCTATACCTGATCCAGCTTGATGGGAATAATAGTGTTGGTAAGGACATGAGATATTATCATGTTGAGAATACATTATAATTTTTGAAAGTGAAGTTTAATGCACACTGTCCCAAATTGGAATGGTATCTTTTGACCAGTGGTTGATCTTATATCTATTTCAATGGTATCAAATTCTCTACGCATAACAGGCAAATAATGGGGTGGAGAAAAAACATGCATTTTATTAGCACCATAAATGTATTTCGAGGGATCTAATGGTATAATTCGCAGAAGTGGAGTCATCACATCCCCAACAATTTGTGGTTCAACTATATCACAATAAACAAATATTTGCGATGGTAAGCCTAAGTGTAAATTAGCCGGACATTTTCCTATATTTTTTTCTACTAAGTTTCTATTTGGTTCAAAACCTAATTGAAGGGCTAATCTGGATGATAATGTTATGGATTTTATATTTTCATCTGATACACTAACCACAACAAACTTTGATATCTCATCATAACGAAATCTTATTTTTTCTCGAATATTATTCATTGCCTTTAAAATGTGATTAATATTGTCATAATTCGTTGCTGGAATGTGTATTTTGTAATATATTAGAGATTCTTTTTTTTCATTAGGCATTTGTGCTAATTTTGCAATGTATATAACATTTTCATGTTCTTGAACCGTAAACATGGTGCATGGATACTGGAATTCCACAACGCCAACCTTCCATTCTCCTTCTAGTATTATTGGTTTCGGTAATTTTGTGGAAAAAATTGATGTTTTGTTATCTGGAAAGTATTCCATGGAACTATTACTTAGTAAAGTTAGATAAAAGCTTTGTTTGTTCATATTTCTTTCAAATTAGTAGCCAAGACCCAGCTATTAAATTTGTCTGGATAACCTCTCCACTTGACTAACACTTCTTTTCTAACACCAGAATATCGAGAACGTATTATTTTATCTACTTTAAAATTGGCAGTGGGGTCAAAGATGATTTTCTGTAACTCTTTTTCATAGAAAGTTCCTATTATCTCTTCGCCCTCTAGGTCTTTAAGAGTGTATACTAACCATGGAGACCGGCGAATTACGGAAGATATTATGAATATTTCATCACTCCAGTTAGATTCATAACCTTTTTGAAAAATATGTTTATGTTTCGTTATTCTGACAAACTCACCAACGCGAAACTTCGATAAAGCGATGTTAGAAGGTTTGTCTTTTCCTTTCTTGTAATATAAATTTTCCCATACAGTAATGATATTATCACGATTAACTTCAGATGGACACATTTTGATACTAGAATGATAACTATGATTATACGAGTACAGCAAATCTTGTAAAACATCAATATATTTATGCGTGTTCTTATGTGTGAAATACCGCCACATTTTCATCTTTAGAGTTCTCTGGAATCTTTCTACAATGCTTGCTTTAATATCAGGATTATTAGTAGTATAATAATTAATATTTTTTGAAGTAAAGTATTTTCGTACGTCTTTGGATACGAATTCTGTCCCTTTGTCAGATTGTATATGTGTAGGTGTAACTTTAGCTTCCATGAATATACTCTCGAAACATGCTTTGATTGTTTCAGAGTTTTTCTTTTTCATTGGTCTCGCAAAGGCATATTTACTAAACACGTCAATAACACAAAGAATATAGTTGAACCCATCATTATAATTTGAGTAAGTTCTCATATCACTCAAGTCAGCCTGCCACAGTTCGTTAATATTAGATAAAATATATTTATTTCTTGAAAAGTTTCTTTGTACAGGTTTATGTAATGTATATGTTTCTTGTGACTTTAACCAGTTCTTCACATCATCTCTTTTCAATTTACCTTTCATTGCTTTGGTTAATTTGCTAAGGCTACTGTACCCTGCAGGATGTGAAGAATCATAATAAATCTTATTTAATTCTAATATGGGGTCCATTTTTCCCAATCTATTTTTCTTTTTATCTTTTTACGAAATTTACTTTCAGTTATTGGTGTAGAAAATAATTCATCTGCTGGGATTGAATCTTGATGCTCTTGTGATTGTAGCTTTTTAATATATTCAGACCTTTTTGTGTTACCAATATATATAAGCGGTACTTTGATTTCCTTTAAAGCTGTAGCGAATTTTTGCCATCCAGTAGGTTCACTATTTTTAAGTGTCCTCAATGAATCATTTACCAAATCAACAATATTACTTTCAGGAACTTTTTGACCATCTATAACCACAGTGCCTGTCTCATCCCAATTAATCTTATATTTATTCAAAGAGAGTAAGTTCAACAGTGATTCCCCCCTTTTTATATAGGATTTTGGTATAAGTTTTAAAATGTAATTAGATGTGTATGGTCCTTCATTAGTTTCTTGCAAACTTACTTCCTTTACTGATGTGTTAGAATGAACTGTAGATATATTATCTTCATCATCAGTAATATACTTCACCGATCTTTTCGAGTCTTGATTTATTATTGGTATTTCATAGGGCTGTCGCTCCTCTTTAGTGAAGTTTAAATATCTTTGTAGAGTTTGTAAATATAAAATACACTTCTTTCGATCATCCATATCGCTATTTAAAATGTTTTGCATATCTGTGTCTAAACGAGATAATGGAGTATCAACCGCGTTAGGTTGTTTTAACTTTTCTAATAGAGATGGATCGATGAGTAACATTTTTTTAGCATTATCCATTTTTCTTAGACAAGTGTACTAACCAAGGCACTTAGAACAGAACCCAATATTAGTGGTAGAAATGCACCACCTTTTCGTATTATTAAATGTTTTCTAATTTTGTGTGATCCCTTCCGTACTATTTTTCGTAGAATATTTTTGTATTTTTTCAATTTTGATCTTTCTTTTTCTTTCAATTCTATTTTTCCTTGTAAAACGTTATGAATACATTCACAAATACAATTTATTTCTTCTTCATCGCAGGCTTTTAAAAGAGCTTTTTGATATTTTGGTTTAAGTGTAATCAGAGCGCTTAATAGGCCTTTATGCGTCTTTGTGCTTCCATGCATTGTTAGTAACTAATGGATATCTGTTGATTTCTACTATATTTAAACCCTTTTGATGGTATGTAAACAGTGCAATATCCATCACATGGAAATATCTTTGTTTTAATACGACACATGTCATTTGTTTCTTGTTTTAAATCAATCATAAGATATCCATGTGCATTGTTAGTTGCGTCTTTGTAAGAATCTTCCAAGTATTTTGGATTTTCTGGAAATACTTGTCGTGCCAAGTATCGTATTTGTGTTTTATCTCTTGGATTTTTAAAATAAATTATATAACTTGAATTCAGAGATATGTCTCGTTGACCTTTTCCCTGATGAAATAAATTTTGTGATATGTAAAACACACTTAAATTTCTATGATGACTTCCTTTTGTGAATATATCAACAATACGTCCATCAGACTCTCTCATTAAGTCATCAATTATTAGGAGTTGAGGATCCTTTCCACTAAACATAGTTAGATCTGGTATGCCTTGGATGTAATTAACATTTCGTATATTGTATAAAGGTTGCATTTCATCAAAACACCATGTTATTTGATCAAAATTTGTGTTACAAACATCTTTAACAAATTTTATAAAATTTGTTACAAAGACTGACTTTCCACATCCACTTGGACCAGCAACTATCGCAGTAAATGGATGATTGAAGTGGATAATTTTGAAAAACGTCTAAGTAAGTTACGATTTAGACAAAGAATGAAACAATTTGTTAAGAAAATAAGCATTTATATATTTTATTTTATAAAATTATTACTTAAACAGACTTATAATGATAAACATTTATAACACAATCATATAAACAAATTTACTATATTTTATACATTTATTATACAATCTTATAATAGACAGACTTATAATGATAAAAATTTATGGCACAATATTATAAACAAATTTGTTAAATTTTATTTTATATAATTATTACACAATCTTATAATAGAGAGACCTATAAGGACAAACATTTATAGCAATCTTAAAAACATATTTATATTACAATTAAAGCACGAAGCAAGCGTGTTGCGGCAGTAGATTGTAGAATATTTATTATTTATATTTACAACATACATAAAAAGTTAAATGTTCTTAATTTTATAGTGCCCCCAAGCTAGGGTATTGATAGTGTCTTCCAATATGTATCGTTTAGTGTCATTGTGCGAAAGAGATATTTTATTAACTTTTTGTGTGTATATGGTATGTTTTATTGACTTAAATCTTAACATTTCACTATAATGTATTTTTTCTTCTAACAAACAGCTTTTATAATCATTTAAAGTAAATTTTTTTGTAACACATTTATTAACACCCTTTGCTTTAGCTATAAATTTATTTTGTACGTCCATAGCATACATTTTTGCTCGAAGTCCTACAAACTCTTTAAGAATTTTTCCATTGTTTTCGTCTTTAAAAAACCCTAATCGCTTTTTATTTATTAGAGGTAAACCATATATATTGTCAGGAGGATAATCGGATGTATCAAAGTAATTTTCTAAATTTTCTTTAATATCATGATAAAAATTATTGGTAAATATCTGGTATACTAAACTATCAGTATCTGTATATAATAGTTTAATATTTTCCATATATTTTTCTTTCATAAAATCATAATGAAAGTCATACATTAAAGTTTTTGAAATATCTAAAATACAAAATCCAAGGTAAATCGGTTTGTTGTATAAAACTTGTGTTTTGTTTAATTGTACAGCGATTAAGTCTTCTGAAAATACAGATAAACTATGAAATTCAGGTCTTGCTATTAAAGTTTCAGCTCCCTGAGTTTTCCCACAATTTGTCCAACGGTTCACTAATTTTACATTTACTCGTTTTAAAACATTTTCCATTGTTTTACCAAAAACAGAGTTATTCATTAATTTAAAGAAATCTTTTTCAAAATCTGAAGTTGCCAATGAACGCATGCGAGTGTTCAAATCTATATAAACTTTTAACCACGCTGATTGATTGAACTTAAGAATTTTGTGAATTTTAAGCAAACGAAGTCCTCTTTTCAAACATTGTTTAAGATTCCTATATTGAATGACATAGTTCTTTTTATCATTTAAATTTGGAATCAATTTTTTGTCTTTACTACCACCATAACATATATTTTCAGGACATAACGGCAGATCCGAATGTAAGTCGTGTAAATGTTTTGGATATTCTAAGTCCACTTCCAAAATGAAACCATAATCAGCATCGTCAGGAACATGAAAGTTAGTATTAACATCAACCCATTCAAATTTTCCAGTAGGGAGACATTGAGACATAGCCCAACCGTAAAGGTTATTTGCATCCAGATACATTAGAAAAGAAGATGGTACAGAAGGATCATATTCTGACATATAAGAATTATTTGCTTTAGCATGTCTGTTACTACATTGAGATATACCACCGCGAATATTTTTTGCAATAAAAGTAATTTTGTTTATATCAGTTAACAACTCTAAATTTATTTTAGTATGTACTAACATGGCATCCCAACTCAAACCCGGTGCTGTATAATAATGGGCTGGGTCTAATTCATATGTTTTAAGACACACATCTCTAAAATTTTCAAATATATCGGCCAACAATAAAACATCTGTTTTTAAATATAAATCAGAGTATTCTTTCATATTTTTACAATGGAAATGATGCCATACATCTTGAGCATGCTGGTAATCATTTTCAGTAACATGCATATCAGTTAACGAACTATAAAATTTGTCAGGAGTAGGCAGACATGTTAAGTTTAAACATTCGAATGAAGTCATATATTCATAAGGATAAATACCTTTACGTATTAAGCGCCGAAAGTCTTCCTCACATGGAAAATTTAATTTGAGTTCTTTGAATTGTTCCAATAATAAATTTTGAGCCAATTTTTCTAGACTACTAGACATGAATTTAAAAGAATCAAGAAATCTTAATTTCATAACACGGTTATTAATATTTAATATTTTTGAAAAAGAAATGTACTTTTCTTTATTCTCAGGAATTATTTCTATATTACCATCTTCAAAATTGAGACCATGAACAATAAAAGGCGAATCATAGTTACCCAAGTTATGTAGAAATATGGGTACGAAGTTTGGTACTCTATACTTTTTAGAACAATGTGTATGTCCAACTCCTTCATATAAACCAGTAAACCAATTATAACAAATCTCAAAATTTTCATTTAAACTATGATTACAAATATAACAGACTTTAGTTTGATTAGACATATTAATATTTTCTTCCGTTAATGGTAACGGACTTTTAACAAATGTATTTTTTTTACAGATATTAACTAAATCATCTTTTATCATTTTCATAAACATAAGTGCACAATCTTTACCAGTTTGTGACCTATACTTTGAAAGCCTATCATCATATGAACATTTAATGTAATAGCCAAAGCTATACGTTTCATGTTTTTGGATGTTTTCGGTTGATGAATTATTTGGGTTATTAGAACATCCGTTAATAGGATTCAAAAAAGCTTCAAAGTCAGCGTATATTACGAAGGGTACTCTTAATTTTCGTTCATAATTGTTAAATGATATTTGGTTCGAAGGTGTTAACTCATTAAACCAATTACTTTTTTTATTAGATTCCGATGGTAGTTTTGTTGAAATGTGGAAACAATCTTTTTCTTGATGTTGTTTTAAATTATTATGCGATGTAAAGTTTAACAAACAACCATCACAAATATGAACTGCACATTTACTTGATGAAATTTGTTGAGCTACTAACCTTGAAATATTTTTTATATAACAATAATGACCTCTGTTAGCCTGAGTTATGTATAATAAGTTTAAATGGATGTTTTTTTTTTCTTTTGTAAAATATAACGGGCCAACCACAATATTTTTCTTTTTTCTAGAATCGTAATCTAAACCAAAAACATTTATACTAATATCATTAAGTTTTTCAAATTTATTAATGTCTTTCAATTTTACAGGAAATGAAATATTACCAAATTTTAATTTATTTTTATAAGGAATATAACATGTTACCCTGTCAACATGGGTTTTAGCTGGATATAATGCTGATAAAACTGCCCATCGAAAACATTCGTTATCCCTATTTTGTACATTTATTACTGCTTTTTTAACTTTTATGTCTAATGGTAGGTCTATGTAGAAGGAGCCCCGCAATGGGTTAAATTTATTAACATTCATATCCATGTAATTTATTTTTAGTAAACTCCAACCACTATCTTTTTTTTCAAAATTTGAAATTTTAGTACTTATTTCAGAAGTTATTAAAGAAAAAATCATATCTTTATCATCACCACGACTGAAAACGTAATTAGTTATTTGGAAGTCGAATGTGTTACGTAAGTTTTTAGTTAGCTGTATAAAGTCTGCATTGAGGATAAAATTTACTTTTACAATAAAAAGATCTATGATACATCGTTCAAGTAAAGTAAATACGACATCTTTGATTTCTTTTAAAAATAATTCAGGTGTTTGAAAAGGTTGTGGATTGTTGTGAATAATGATATCAGATTTAATTCTATACGTAATAACTCTATTTCCGAAAGCACTTTCAACTATTTTAACATTTCTTAACTCTGAATCATTCTTTAAAGAATTATTTTTATGTGTATTACTTTTCAAATGGTTACTCAAAAATTTTTTTTTTATCGACACATTGCACTGTGAACATTTAATTGTATCATAACTTTCTGTACTCACAGTTTGAAAAAACACTGATGATGTGGATGGTGCTTCAAGATGTATTCTTTTTGCAGTTGAGTCTTCTTCTGTTGTTGTCACAGATTCTGATTTTCTTTTTCCTTTTCCAGTTTGTGATATATGAAATTCCTGGTTGAATTCAGATGACATAAAATCTAACGACACTTCCTCAGCAAGCACCACGAGTTCCGAATTATATAAGTCACAGTTTAATGTATCCATGGTGTATCACTATTAATCTTTATATTTAACACAAGGATTCTTGAATACGCACTGTTTTACTAGATAGATTGTACTACACAATAGTTCATACACTATCAAAACTAAATTAAGGTAGAAGTCTCTGTGTATCTTCACTACTTCAATTATTCATGAAGTATTTAGCACAATCTTCGGTAGCAGCGAGCTGTTTAGTTATATCGTATATGATATCACGTACATTGTTTAGATTCTTGTCCCCATCGTTTGCTGTATAATATTTTACACGCAGCTCGACATGTTTCCATAGCTCCGTCGGTGCAATTTCTTTAGTCTTCTTCAGATCGTAAATTTCAATTTTTATGAGGTGGGATGCATTATCTCCATCGTCATTGTTTGTAGAGATATATGCTGTACCCCCGTTTGATAAGCGTCCAACAGTAGATGACTTTTTGGAGGCCTTCTTCTTCTTCTTCGATTTCTCAAAGAATTCCTCTATGTCTTTCTTCCTTTTTAGTAGAATGGCGTTCTTTACTTTGTACTCCAGAGTACCTTCTTCGTCACTGCGCTCATCCTCTTCCCCTGGATAGTAAAACTGTTTATATGTATTATCTAGAAACTGAAACAATATAAAATATCTTTTTGAAAAATTTGACATGGACACACGAATAAAAAAGTATAAATGTAATTAAGAACACTATTTGAAATATGATAATACTTACAGCCATAGTAACCACAACGTATGAACAGCACACTGTAATGTATGAAGAATACTATGATATTCAGTTATCAAACTTGTACTTTGGTCTTTTTATTATAGTGTACTAACTTATCCACTGTTGACTACAACGTTTTAACTGAGTTTAGTGAGAGAGAGGGCTCTCTTTTATACACAGCGCATATCTCGTTGCTTTTAGAAACGTAGTAATGATATCCTCAGATAATTTACCTTCAGATAGCGAACCAATTTGTTTGAATTGTAAGCTAAATACCTCAGATAACTGAACTTTTTTGTTGTATTCGATAACCACAAATCCCTACCTACTTAGTCATATTCCTAGATAACAGAAATTTTGCTTATAACGAGTGGTCATTACTTTAGATGACACATACATTTTTGTTTTTTTTTGTTTTAGATAGCGACTGACTCGTTCTAGTTGTTTGCTGACGACCTTAAATTTAAAGTTACTATTACAGATGCAACCCTGATTGTTCGTAGAGCACGAATTAATCCAACTGTGTTACTTGCACATCAAAAAGTGTTATCATCTACGACAGCTAAATATCCTATCACACGAGCTGAAGTTAAAGTTTTAACGATACCATCAGGTGTTCAGGGTAAAACTCTTGATAACATATTCCTTGGTCAAGTACCTAAACGGTGTATAGTTGGTTTTGTGAATAATGCAGCATTCAATGGAAATCTCTCTAAAAACCCATTTAACTTTGAAAATTTTGATATTAGTACATTTTGTTTATACATAGACGGACAACAAATACCTTCAAAAGCTTTACAACCATCATTTGGGAATAATATTTTTACTTCTAGTTATCATACGTTGTTCTCGGGTACAGGTATACATTTCCTTAATGAAGGCAACGGGATATCTAGAGATCAATATTCCAAAGGGTTTTGTCTGCTAGCGTTCGATTTAACACCTGACTTATCAGCGAATGCTTCTAATCACTGGAACCTTATAAAACATGGTAGCGTAAGAATAGAAGTTCGCTTTGATACGGCTTTAACACAAACTATTAATTGTATTGTCTATGCAGAATTTGATAATGTTATAGAAATCGATAAAAACCGTAACATTTCTGTTGACTATAGTAGTTAAGTAAACTTAAATGTTTTAAAATTAAGTGTGTATTAGAATTAAGCGCGTATTAGAATTAAATATGTTTTAGAAATAAGTCTGCATTATTGTATATTGATCCTTTCAATAAAATATATTCATACAAAGTATTTCTTTGTTTTATTAACAATGTGTTTGTATATATTATCTTACCGTGAATGTTCGAAATGCAGTGTATGTTAAGATACTCTGTCATAGACCAGACCAATTTGGTCAATGTTCATTATGAGTGAAATTATTATGCGCGGGAGCAAGCAAAGGGAGCTCGTACGTCATGTTACAGTTAAAACAAAAGTTTTTGTAGACCCTATAATATGTTAAATTATTGTTGATCTCATTATTTGCTTATAATCTACGAGCCTGATAACATCGTAACGCGATCATGAATACATTAGAAATACGGAGATACTTGAGACAAGTGGATTCAAAAAGTGAATGTAATGTTTATGCCGCAAATCGCTTGCCGATTCATGTAGATATGCCTACATATATCATAAGCAACTTAGATAGCGACAATAAGCCTGGTTCTCACTGGGTTGCTATACACATAGACGCGAATGGAGTTGGTCAGTACTTTGATTCCTATGGTAGAGCACCCACAGGTTTCCATCGTACGTTTTTAGATCGAAATTGCAGAGTATGGAATTACAACACTAATCGAATCCAAAACGATTACACTCCAGTATGTGGCGAATATTGTTTAATGTATTTATACTATAAACATTATGGTATGTCATTAGCCGATTTCCAGCACCTGTTCACTAACAATACGCTGTATAACGATATCATACTAAGTAAGTTATTCAAATATTGTTTTGAAAATAATAAAGAACATTAGTACTGCGAAAGGACTTTTTTTTAAATCATATACATACCCGTTTACATCATAGGTTTAGTCATCATTGGCTATGACGCAGACATTGACAAAAAAGACAACAGACCCGAGATAACATTGAGCGACGACGGCTGGTCGTTATCAAGGGTCGGCCGTTATCAATTGTTCGTCAATTACCTCAGATTACGTTTCTGTAACTTTGTAACGGTGCGTCGTACGCGAAAACGGATTAGCGCAATCGACTCAGCATGGCCGAAAACCCCCGAATAGACACCAAACTTTTTTTTTTTTTTTTTTTTTTTTTTAGCCGTGACGGCCACCCTGAAGCCGAGAGACAGGGCATGGCGGGGGGAGGGAATGACAGGGGGGAGGTGGTGGTTTGGAGAGTTGGTCTAGTCTCCGGGAATACCTACTACTCAAAGGCGTGCCATAAGGTTACAAAATACGCCATGGGCGAAGCTAATGCGGATCACCTAGTGTGTGTTTATATGTAAAAATACACCATCACTAGGCAGGTACCTAATATAAAATACCCGTGCCTACTCATCATCGTGGTCTTGACTCCTGACTGCATCCGAAGCCTTTCTCGGAGCCCAGAGTCCGCTTACACAAAAGAATTTAGATTTAAACTTCCTATTTCAGAGCCAAAGTGAAGGATCTCATCAGGGGCACAGTCTGCGAGGGTTATCCAAGAAAGCACATCACAACGAGCTACTGAAGAATACGAAGCATGACTACTATTCTTATAATACTGATAACAACACGACCCCAGCTGTATAAACCACAGTTGGGTAATTTCACGATGCCTAATTTTTTGCTAATTTCGGTGGTATTTTTCAATCATAGGTTTTCCGATGAAAACAATTTTCAATGTTCTTTTAGGATACTATATACTACTAGATATTCTAAAAGAACTCCATTATTTTTTTTCATCGGAAAACCTATGATTGAAAAATACCACCGAAATTAGCAAAAAATTAGGCATCGTGAAATTACCCAGTTGTATAACCTCCACTACAATCCTCGTAATATAAAATTCAAAATCCAGTCTCCATGTTATCACAAATAAGAAAACCAGCCCTACAAAATACCGCGGCCATAATAACCTTATGTTGTGTTCATGACGGTGAGTAGGGTAGACAGAGATCATTGGAGAGTTTTTATGCTGTCAGTGGAAAGACCAAAGGCTCATCCTGCTTTCTCTTCTGTACTTACGGCACGGAAACTCTGTGTTCTTACAGTGTTGGCAGCACGAGTTTAACTCATCTGATATTGCACACGTCCATAGGCCGCGGTAACCACTATCCATCATGTGAGCCATGCACTTGTCTGGGTTGCCTTGTCAAGGTTGCCTGGAAGAAATCGCTTTCAGCGATAAGGCCATCCACTATACATTAAACTACATATACATGCTACCTACTTGTCTCTGCTATAAATATATTAGTGTACAATAAAGTATTATCTATCTATCTATCTTGTCTGCCACCTAAATAGTATTAACATTAAAAAACTATTCGGGACTTTGTGTTTGTTTGAGCGTGGTGTGTCGCCAGCCTTACCATTCATTATAAAAGTACTTAATTGAGGGTAGGCGCACTACACATATATCATTCTTTGATTTAATAAGTCAAGAACGAAATACCATTAATGTTACTACTACCTGGGTGACTTTTATCAAAGTTCATTTTAAGAATTCCAATAGCACGTTTGAGAATTGATTGAATTTTTACACCATACACCTCACGTTTTATTTCTATATCTACACTCCTGTCCATCCAAAGGTTGCCTGGAAGAGATTGTTGTTTGCAAAAAGGCCCATTGTACATTATTATGTATAAAAATCCATGTTAATGTGTGTATTTTGGTGTACAATAAAGAATATTTATTATTATCATTACTTTCAATTTAGGCTAATGTTCTTCATTACTCCCGTATAGGCATCCATTCTGGCATCTTATCGTCTTCTAATAACTTATGATAATTATTTTTATGCTTAAGGTCTAATTTGTTAAAATTAACCCCCAGCACCCGTACCAGAGCCGGTGGAAGAGGTTATGTCGGACCGACCAAAACGCACGCCGCCTGTGGGTCGTTTTTAGTTGCCGAAGGTGAGGTTAATAGGCATATCCGTCGCACTCCGGCCAACCAAAGGCCATCTCTCACAATCTGCCCCTCTCAGCCAAGACAAACCTTAAGCACAAATATATCATCCGAAGTTATTAAAGAAATCATATTTAAGGATGGTATTAAATCTTTTAAAATGTTATTAATAATGTTCAACACTAACCATTGAACTGGACATTCATTTGGATCTCACTACTTTGGTCTATGAGGTCAAAAACCAAGGCATCTATAATATAAGAGCTCACTGGAGAATTTGTGCTGTCAGTGGGAAGACTAAAGGCATGTCCTGCTTTGTCTTCTACACTGACGGCACAGAAACTCTGTACTTACAGGGTTGGCAGCGCGACTGTGACTCCTCTGGTGTTACAAACGTCCATAGGCCACGGTAACCACTTTCCATTAGGTGGGCCGTTTGCTTGTCTGCCACCTAAGTGGTACAAAGAAAGAAAAATATAAAAATGAATCGCTGAATGTGTTGCTAAGCGCAAATAATGAGAGCAGCTGAACAGATATCGCTAATTATTTTTTAGAATATTCCATGAAGTACGAGGATGGTTCTTACGGCGAGAAAACATTAAAAAATTGTCTAAAAAAAGTCTAAAAACAATACTTTCATATATATATATATATATATATAGGTATGTTCGCTGCAACCTGAATAACAAAAACAATGCTTTGTCAATATAGGAAAGATCCTACTGAGAGTAATAAACGAGAATTCAAAACACTATCTACTAGGTTAAATAATATCATAAAACTGACGCAGAAGGCACATAATAATAATACAATATATACAGCTCGTAATAAATGCAAAGCCACCTGGAAAATTATCAATCAGTATAAGCATAATGCACCGAAAGAAGAAATATGCAATATAAAAAAGACGGATGGTACGGTGGTTGACGACCCATTGCTCATAGCTGAATCATTTAACGATTATTATTTGGATCATACGGAGCATATCAACTTCAATACATTTTTTTCTTGCCCTCCAAACTTTTCAAGGTCCCTTTTTATGTACCCAACTACACCTTATGAAATACACAATATTATAAAAAGCTTAAGAGACTCAAACAGTACTGGCTATGATCACATAGCTACAAAAGTTTTGAAACAAGTTTCGATTGAGATATCAAACGTGTTAAGCCATATAATAAATCTGTGTATTCAGGCTGGAGTGTTTCCCGAAGAACTTAAGGTTACAATAATTAGGCCACTGTTCAAGAAAGGTGATGTAACTTCTATGAGCTGTTACCGGCCTATTGCTTTGATACCAACAATCTCAAAAATTTTTGAAAAAGTTATCCATGACAGAGTTTATACGTTTTTTGAGGGTCAAAGCTTATTTGCTGATGAACAGATTGGTTTTAGAAAACACAAATGTGTTAATCTAGCTATATACAATTTCTTACGAACAGTCACAAATAATGTAGATAAAAAAATACCAGTGTGTGCATTGTATATGGATCTAAGTAAGGCTTTCGATTGCGTTGATCATGAATTGCTATTAAAAAAGCTTTATGCCTACGGTGTAAGAGGAAGTCCTTTGAGCATTATTAAATCTTATCTTGGTGAAAGAAAGCAATGCACTCAAATTACCCGGATATGTCCTGCGCAACAGTTGGAGAAACATTTCTATTCTTCTTATAAAAGTGTAAATCTAGGTGTTCCTCAGGGTAGCGTACTTGGACCTCTTTTGTTTAATGTCTATATAAATGACTTTCCTAAAATTACAACCCATGACACAATATTATTTGCTGATGACAGCACCATAATTATCACTGGCAAAGACAAAGACTTCCTTATAACTGACATAATCAATACTTTGGATAATATAATACAATGGTTGACATCAAATAATTTGAAAATGAACTTTGACAAAACCCACTTAATGACATTCAAAAATAGAGAACAGGATATAAGTATAGATATAGATTATGGGGGTAGTAAAATTCATGGAGTTGAAACAACCTCATTCTTAGGCTTAACTATTGACAGTAATTTGAGATGGGAACCGCATGTAGAGTTTATGTCTAAAATTGAGTAAGCAATCATATGCTCTACACATGTTAACAAGGGTACTAAACCAGAGCGCGGTACTAACAGCTTATCACAGTAACGTTGAGTCCCTAATGCGATATGGAATCTTGTTCTGGGGTAACTGTAAGGACAAAGATAGAGTTTTCAAGGCTCAGAAAAGGTGTATCAGATCAATTTGTAAATTAAAACAGACTGACAGCTGTAAACCATATTTCAGTAAATTGAAAGTATTGACTATGCCCTGTTTATATATATACGAAGTAGTTAACTTTGTGAAGACTAATTCGAATTTATTTTCTAATTATAATGGTGAGCGACACAAGCACAAAATTTGCTGTCCACAACACAGAACGACTTTGTTCGGTAATAGTATCTTTGGTATGGTGTCCAAAGTTTATAACAAATTGCCAAAACAATTACTGGAAATTCCAAGCCTTAAGCTTTTTAAGTCTAAACTAAAACGACTACTAATTGAAAAAGCGTATTACAGTGTCAGTGAGTATTTATGTGATGAAATTGTTTTGACATAACGATATTTAATTGTGTATTTTTATTTTATTATAATGTAATTTAATTGACATCTTACAATTTTGACAATATTATTTCTTGTTTGGACTTATTGTATTACTTTAATTAACATTCTTTAAGTTTAATTTAATTTATTGACAATGAATTTATTGTGTTGGTTATAATAGAATGGTGTATTATTTCGTGTAAAATGTCGATTTCTTTTACTATATTTAGATTTCTTAATAGCAGTTTGATATTTATTATCTCAATTGTATGTATTTAAATTTAATGATATTTGCATGCCTTAGGGTGGAAAATGGAGAAACTTTATTATTATATTTTGTCACAAATTGTACCTACCTTATTATTATTATTATTATTATTATTATTACATCGAAAGTATCATCAAAACAGCCTCACGAAAACTCGGAGTCCTGAACAGAGTGAGACGGTTTTTCACGCCGGAGCAGCGGTGTCTTCTATACAAGACACAAATTCGCTCCTGTGTGGAATACTGCTCGCATCTCTGGGATGGTTCAGCAAAGTACTAACTAGATGCTCTCGACAGGTTGCAGCGACGTGCGGTCCGCATCATTGGGAATCCCGAGGTCACGAACACCCTAGAACCTTTACAGATGCGTAGAGATGTTTCGTCCATGGCTGTATTTTACCGTCTGTACCATGGGGAGTGTTCTGATGAGCTCTTCCAATTAGTCCCACCTCCCCTTTCCTACACAGGACAACACGTGCAGGTCTTAGATGTCATCCGCACACGGTGCAAGACATCCGATCAAGAACCAAGCGATTCGGAGACTCTTTCCTCTGTCGCACCATTAAGGCCTGGAATTCATTACCAGCTCACGTGTTTCCTTCTTCCTATTATCCCGGGTCCTTTAAGCGGGGCGTGAAAAAGCATATGATGAGGCCGTCAAGCTGAGTGTCACCATTGTCACACGGTATGTGTAAGTAATGGTGACCCTCTTTTCTGGGACTTTGCCTTCAGCTTACCATCAGGCAAGGCGAAGTCCAATTGACGTGTCCTATATGTAAAAAAAAAATGTGCTACTTTCATACAAAGAATTCGTAATAATACTTAAAAGTTAATTTGAACTTTAATATCATACCAGAAACTTTAACTGTTAGTGGAGAGGTTCCGGGAACGAAAACCAATTTGGGTATCTGTATTTCATCAAAATCGCTTTAACGCCTAAACTGCGGAAGCGAATTTGATGAAATTTAGTATGTGAGTAGATAAAACCTTGAGAAAAACATAGGGTATATTTTGTCGCGATAAACAACATCCACGCGAGCGGAGTCGCGGGCAAAAGCTAGTTTATCATATTGTGCACTCATTTCACATTTATGTTTTTCATGGGATACTTCTACTTCAGTGCACTGTCTTATACTTTGTGCGTATTATTGAGCTACCGTAATGCACTTATGCGCAGAAGTATCTTTTGCATGGCGCCAATTATATTTAATAAGCTACCTAAGAACTGGAAGGAACTTACCACCAGTTCATTCAAAAAAGAAATTAAAGGCCTACTCCTATTATTCCTCCCTATTATAGCTTAACAGACTTCCTGGCAGATAGTGTTAACTAACTAGCATTAACTAGTAAATACTGCTATTATATAAATTACACCTAATAAAGTATATTAGGTAGGCCTAATATTCTGACATCGTTGACTGTATTTTGACCAATAACTTAATATATACTTGCCATTGTTATTGATATGTAGTACATTTTCTATTGTATTTTAATCTATTTGACATGATTATTGATAAGATATTGACATTTCTACTGTATTTTTTAATTCATTTGACATTACATTACATAATGATTATTGAACTGTTAGTGAAAATTGAAAGCAATTAATGCGCATCATATATTTGTACGCCGCTATATGGGGCAAAACATGACTGGACTATATTAACATTGGTACCATGTTGGACGATAACACCTTCCGTATCGCTGCTTGCCTTCGTTTAGGTGCTCCTTGCGTTTCTCCGCATCGATGTCGCTGTGGGGAAGAAGTTGGTAGCCTTGGACATCATGGTCTCTCTTGCAGCAGGAGCGCAGGACGGCTGTCGCGGCACGGGTATATCAATGACATAATCCGTCGGGCTCTTGTCAAAGCTGGCGTTCCAGCCATATTAGAACCCACTGGCTTGGCGCGTGACGATGGCAAGAGGCCAGATAGAATGTCATTGGTGCCTTGGAAAATGGGAAGGCATTTGGTGTGGGATGCAACATGTGCTGACACCCTTGCGCCTTCACACCTTCCAGGAACTGCAAACTGCGCCTGCGCTGCTGCTGCGTCGGCAGAGACCCTCAAACGGCGCAAGTATAGTAATATAAGTGGTAATTACATATTTGAGCCGTTCGGGATCGAGACGCTGGGATCATGGGGTCCAAGTGCCCGTCTTTTGTTTAGAGACATTTCACAGGATTATTTAGATATATATTCTTTTTTATATATATTTTAATTTCAATAATTTCCGTGTATATTACTAACCTATTGCATGCTTTTGTATGTACACACATGTTTTGAACAAATAAAACGATTCTATTCTATTCTTCTATTCTACCGTTACTGCTTGTTACTCTACGATTTTGACAGATTGCTACGGAAAATCGTACAAACCTCGTTAATGGCTCCTATATATTGGTTTATATTTTTCGGTTTTGTTGCCTCTAATTTAATTTTTTTCATTATTGCTTTATTATTTGAACCGGGCTCAAGATATTCAATGGGGTTAAGATATTCAATTCATTTACTTGCTTCGAATATGGTTACATTATAGGTCTTAAAAGCTAGTGAATACAGCATATTCTGCCCCGTAGAGCGTGTAAATTTTCAATCTTTACAAGCATACTGTTTTAAAATTATATTATATTCAAAATTATTAATATATTCGATTTTCTTATCATTTTATTTTCAATGTCAATATTACAGGAATAATGTCAAACAATAAATTATTCAGTTGTTAGTTTTAATGTCAGCAGGTACTTAAGCATAATGTCAAATATATGATTCTTCTCCGAGCCTGTTGCCTACATTGAGGACGGCTTTCAGTCTACGAAACAGGTATACAGAAACAGAATACAGGTTATTTTCAAGAACTAAACTTGAGTGGAGCTTAACCCCCAAGTGTATTTCGTTCACAAAACCTCCACTCAAGTTCAGTTCTCAGGTGGGTTGTAGGGAAAAATGGTAATTGCGCTTACAAGTACTTTTAAACTACCTTTTATGTAAAGTTTGATGTTATACATTACTTTGATATACACCATTTCCAATGGTTTATTTAAATATTATTTAATGTTTAAGAAATAATATAAAAATATTATTTCTTTGTCAAGAAATAATATTTTTATATGTCTTATCGTAAAATTTTGACGTTCATATCGTACCCTCAGGGGAAAAAAGGCATAAGACGAAAATGCTGATTTTTCAGTATGGTGAAAAAACTGAATTTATGGGTATATTTACTTTATTTCCAAACGTAGAAGAATTAGTCTTATATCAAAAAAAGGAGAAAAAATATTGCACTTCGTGTTGTATTTAAGTTAGTGCTAATGTTTATAGTTTATTAGGAATTGAAAAATAAATTATTATGCTATTTTTCAGAATACAATAAAATAAAGGATTCTGAGTATCAAAATTTATGCCAGACTTTGCCAGAAAAGTAAAATATATTTCAAAAAGTATGTTATATTAAAGCAGTAATGAATTAGTGAATATGAACTTTTATGGTAGTATAAGTAAGATTACTGCATTATTTCCTTTATAAAAATTATGTTTGAAATGCACAAGCAATACTTACCCCTTTTTTCAAATTAGAGGCTTGTTAAGATAACTTAAGTAAACAATAATAATTACTTATTCCATTATATGTTATAGAAAAGTTAGCTGCATATTAACACATATGACTACAGGGAAAAAAAGGAAATGCTTCTTTTTTATTCACTATTTTTTATTTCAAGCAAAATACTACTTATAGTCTGGTAACAATTAAAGTTCGTACTATCAACAATAAAATTGCACAATAATATTCAGAAATATAGAGGACACGACGTTATCTCCCGTCTCAAATTGAGCAGTCCGTCTGGGAAGTACCTCCGCCCTACAGAATAGAGTAGGGTAGCCAGAGCTCACTGGAGAGGGTTTGTGCTGTCAGTGAAAAGACCATAGGCTTAAATTGACACCACTGACTTGTAGGTGCGTGAAATGTTGGCGCGGCAATCAGGGAGACCCGGTGAAACGGTTATCCGCTAGATTTATCATTTAATCATCATTTAATCATTTAATCATATATAAACAGTGAACATTGCAAGCTTACAGTGAGCACCAAGACGCTTGCAATGTTATTCTAATTACAAAAAAAAAAAAAAAAACATTTAATTCCATATCTTACTTATTATACAATACATTAAAATACCAACTATTTATATATATTCATCAATCGTCAATCATTTGATTCATTTACATCAATATTAGTTCATACTACAAAAATTGAAATAAATATAAAAATTAATAATTCAGAATGTCAATAATATCAATGTCGTCACACTTTAAATTTTATCAATGTCATTAACAAATGTAAAAAAAAATATATAAAAAATAATAATTCTAAATGTCAGTAATGTCAATGTCGTTACATTTTAATTTTATCAATGTCAATAACAAATGAATACAGAACAAACAACAAGAAATTAAAATCGATTTGATAGGTAAATTAATAATGTCAGATTCTCAATTGTTATTATTTTTATAAAATTCTCATGAACCCTTCTACTGTGGCTCCGTTCCCATCGTGATTGCATTCAGGTAGTTCGTGACACATAACGCTATCTGACTTATGCTATCAGAGAATAAGTCTACTTTGGGATATGTGCGCAACAGACCATTTATCAGCACTATAGCTCTCGCGGTAGGAGTATTGGCCGACTGCGGCAAACGCCACGATGGCGGAGTGGTCAACAGGCGATGTTGCCGACGCCCAGTACCGCGTACATACATGTCCGGCACAAAAAGACAAATGCACTCAGTCACTAATGGGTTGTCTACTTTATTGGATAGAAGAAGACAATAGTGAATGATATGCGTGACCTTTTGTCTCATTTCGAGTGTTTCCAGCCCTATCATCCCCGAAACAAACAAGGATGGATAAAGAAATGGGTAATATCCAAACTCTCGCTTGTAGAGATAGCGTGCGAATCTTCTCTGTATTTTCTCAATCATATCTATGTACAGCTTCTCATGGGGATACCAAACAATGGCATTGTATTTCAATTTGCTCCTTACATACGCGGTGTAGAGAAGCTTCACTATATGTAAGCTACCGAATTGGGAAGCTGTTCTAATTATAAAACCCAGGGATTTACTTGCTGCCTTGCACGTATTTATAATATGGTCGCGAAAGTTTAAACCAGCGTCGAATGTCACCCCAAGATCACGTATTGAAGTCACCCGCTCAAGCGCATCTCCAGCAAGCATATATGTTGTCATTATTGGAGAACGCGACCTGGCGAAAGTGATCGATTTACATTTTGCGGTGTTCAACGACAGCTTGTTCGCAATGCTCCACTCCATAACAGCGTCAATGTCACACTGCAAGGTCGTGCAATCATCAACACCCCTAACCGATGCAAATACTTTTAGGTCATCGGCAAACATGAGACATTTTGAGCCGGAGAGAACTGTTGGCAGGTCATTCACCATGATTAAAAACAAGGTTGGGCCAAGAGTGCTACCTTGACTTACGCCAGATCGAGTATAATATTCATGGGACCTATAGCTACCCAGCTTGACGTATTGTCTTCGGTCTCTGAGATAGTCTGCTACTAGTCCCAGGAGCATCCGATCAAATCCCAGTGACGAAAGCTTAGAAAGGAGGACATCATTATCTATACGATCGAAAGCTTTTGCAAAATCAAAATATGCCGCATCGACCTGACAACCCGGCGCCACATTATTCCTCAAGTAATCAACAAACCCAATGTGATTAGTCTGAGTGGAGCGTGCGGGGCGGAAACCGTGTTGGGCGTTATTGAGAAAATGGTTGGCTTGGAGCAAGATGTGCTTATTAAGAATTGACTCAAATATTTTGCCAAATACCGATAGTATTGCGATGGGTCTAAAGCTAGCGATATCCGCAGATGCTGCACTCTTAGGAATCGGTGTAACCCGCGAAACCTTCCACCTGTTTGGATAGGAACACTGTTTGAGGGATAGATTGAACAAGAACAGTAGTGGTTCCTCTAAAGCAGGCATACAATCTTTAACCAAGTACGGTGGTATATTGTCCGGACCGTGCACGGATTTAGCTTTTAAACGACGCGTTGCAACTTTCAGGTCTGTACTAGTTATAGTTGATTGAGCTGTACCCACCTGGGTACAGCTCAATTGTTTGAGCATCTGCAGCGGTCTGCAGACAAGGTAATTGAGCAATACCCTACCGCGGAGCTAGTATTCTTGGGGAACTTCAACGCTCACCAGGTAGTGACTGGGGTCTCCTAGAACTGATTTTGCAGGAAGGGCTGCTCATGACTTTGCACTGACCTACGGATTATCTCAACTGGTGTATTCTATTACTAGAACACCAGAAATAGAGACCCACAGAAGCTCTATACTGGACCTCCTGCTGACTTCGCGCCTGGACGAACACTCAGTAACTGTGGAAGCACGCGGCCTAAACCACCGCGGCCACCTCAATGGCGGCATATCTGGCACTACAAATCGGCAGACTGAAATGGACTGCGAGAATTCTTCGCGTCGTACCCGTGGAGGCGGCTTTGCTTCACTTCAAATGATCCCAGCTCCTGTGCAACAGCAGTAGCTGATGCGATCCTAGCGGGTATGGAATGCTATATTCCGAACAGCTGGATTGCAACAGGAGAGAGCAAACACTCTTGGTTTTATAGGCCCTGCAGAGAAGCAAGAGACCACAAGCAATCTGCATAGAGGGCTTGGACCACGGCTCTTGCCATAAAGATCCAAATATCGCTGAAGCTACGGCCAGGGCTAAGCTTGAGTTTATCGGCAGAATTGGCGAGCGGCTTGCGCGCTACCCATCTGGCAGTCGTGCATTTTGGTCGCTCGCCAAAGCTGCCGAGGGAAACTTCTGCCAGTCTTGCCTTCCACCGCTGCAAAAATCCGATGGTAGTCTGGCCCATGGCGCTAAGGAAAAGGCCGATCTGTTGGGTAATCTCTTTGCTTCAAACTCGACTATAAACGACGGGAACGCCGAACCACCCATAATCCCCAGCTGTGGTGCTTCCATGACTGAAGTTAAAATAACACAACGGGGGGTTCGGCGCGAGCTTAAGTCCCTAGATGTTTGGAAGTCGAGTGGGCCGGACGGTATACCGGCGATGGTGCTTAAACACTGTGCCCCCGAGCTGTGCTCTGTACTTACACGTCTTTTCGCACTCTCATACTCCGCAAGGTGGGTCCCGACCTCGTGGAAGACCGCATTCGTGTACCTTGTGCCTAAGAAAGGTGACAGGACAGATCCGACCAATTACAGGCCTATCACACCTCCCTTCTCTTGAAGGTAATGGAGCGTATTATTAATACACAGCTCCTGAGATACCTTGAGGGAAACGATCTACTGAGCGATCGACAGTACGGCTTTCGCCACCGTCGCTCTATCGGTGACCTTCTTGTGTATCTCACAAACGGGTGGGCGCAGGCCATCGAGAGTTGGGGTGAGGCACTAGCGGTCAGTCTCGATATAGCGAAGGCCTTCGATCGGGTCTGGCACAAAGGTCTTCTTGCGAAGTTGCCATATTATGGACTCCCCGAGGGACTGTGCGAATGGATCTCCAGCTTTTTGTCCAATAGAAGCATCCAAGCCGTCGTCGACGGCAGCTGCTCGGACCGCATGAACATAAACGCTAGTGTCCCACAAGGCTCCGTGTTGTCTCCGACGCTGTTTCTGCTGCATATCAATGGCATGCTGTCTGATGGCTCCATTCATTGTTATGCAGACGACAGTACCGGAGACACGTGTTACAAGATGAACAAAGGGAAGGTTATAAGAAAATTTTAAGAAAAACGAAACATCAGTTAGAATGTAATGAAAGCACGAGAATAGAAGATAACAGTAACTGTGAGAATAACCAAGCGGAATGGCATGTGGTGTCAAATAAAAAGAAGGAGAGAAGGGCCAATAGGACAGTTGTTATCAGGGGTGAAAGCAGTCAAATTAATAGTCTTCAAGCGGTGGAAAAAAAGAAGTACTTGCATATCTGGTCACTACATCCTGACACATCTCAGGAAGCTATTCGGACACATATAAAAGGAATTTGTGGTGAAAATTGTAACGTAACGGTGGAAAAAATAATACCGAAGACGCAGCGTGATTATTCATCATTTAAAATCGGTGTACCGGAAAGTCTATATGAAAATATCGCTATAGCTGAGGTATGGCCTATAAATACGCGTTTAAGTGAATGGCGTTGGTTTCGGAGCCCCCGTGGACCCCCCACCAAAGAATAGGAAAAATGAAAAACCTTTGACAATTTATTATCAAAATGTGAGGGGATTGCGTACAAAGTTGAAAGCATTTTATAAAAGCATATTAGCCTCCACGTCGGATCTAATTGCGATTACTGAAAGCGGATTAAACGAATCTATACATGACGGGGAGCTGGTGCCGAACGGCTACACGCTGTTACGCTGCGATCGTGCTGATGGGCGGAAGCTTGGCGGAGTATTGTTGGCGGCGGCGGCAAGCAGTGGGCTGGAGTTGCGTCAAGTTTCCTTACCGGATAATGTTAATCTTGACAGACATTTATTTGAATTAGTCTGTGCGACTGTATTCCGTAACAATAAATTGTTATTTTTATGCTGTGTCGCGTACATACCACCGGGGACTGATGAACGTGAATATATGTATATGTTTTACTTACTAGAACAACTCTGTACACAATATGAAGAAGTTATTTTAACTGCCGATTTTAATATGTACTCTGCTACTCGGGACGTACAATGTTATTATGAATACTTTGTCACCTATTGCAGATTTCGCGAATGTAACAACATTATTAATTGTAATAATCGCACACTCGACGTTGTGTTAACAACAATGCAATACGAAGAGGTCGCCGTAAGTGAGGAGCCGGCGGTACTGAGTCCTATAGACATACAGCACCCGCCGTTGCGTGTGAACGTGAGTCGCGCGCGCTGCTTGGCGCCGGCCGTGGTCCCCGCGCCCGCCACCCCCCTCCCGCAGTCACCTGGGGGCGACCGCTCGCGCTGGAACTTCAATAAAGCAAATTTTTATACTATGTATAATGCGCTAGCGAATGCGGACTGGAGCACTTTGTTTGAGACGAGCAGTACAGACGAGGCGTATGACGCGTTTTATAATATATTTAATAAAATAGTAGATGATAGCACTCCCAGAAAAATGCCTAAAGCTTGCAACTCTCGGTACAATTACCCAGAGTGGTATACAGCTGACATAATAGGTGACATAAAACGGAAAGCATTGTGGCATAAATCTTATAAAGCTAGCGGACTTAAAGATGATTATGATAAGTTTTCTTACTATCGGTCCTCAGTAAAGAATAAAATTAATATTGCGTATGATGAGTATCAGAGACGTATTGAGGCTCAATTCGTTAAAGAGCCAAGGGCCTTTTGGGGGTTCATTGGCCAGAGGCGTTCCAAGCGTTGCAAAACACGTATTACTAAGGACGGTAATACACTACCGGAGCATGAGTGCGCGCAAGAGTTCGCTAATTACTTTCACTCTGTTTACGGAACGTGTGCGCCGCGTTTGAATGCTGAAGCCGCTGCGCAGATGGCACCAGAGCGCGGGTCGCGGGTTCATGTGGGTGAGCTGTCATTACAGGACGTGTGTCGGGCTCTCGAGCGTCTTAAACCTAAGCGTTCAACAGGACCAGACGGTATACCTCCCTATTTAGTGAAGGACTGCAGGATGGTGTTGGCACAACCTCTTCAACATCTTTTTAATATTTGTTTGAAAGAGCGATTGTATCCTGAAGGTTGGAAGCTAACTAGAGTAACACCAGTGCCGAAGGGTGCTTCAGGCTCGTATATCAGCGGTTACAGGCCTGTGGCGGTGTTGTCGACGTTTGCAAAGGTTTTCGAGACGGCTTTGTGTTCGATCATAACGTCACAGGTCAGTATTCAGTTTAGCGATACCCAACATGGCTTCAGAGCGGGACGTAGCACTAATTCAAACCACATGTGCTTCATGAACCAGGCAGTACACGTGCTTGATTCTGAAGCTGGTGCTCAGTTAGATGTTGCCTATTTCGACTATCGGAAGGCCTTCGATAGTGTGGACAACGACGTGCTTTTGATGAAATTCGCGAGGGCTGGATTTACTCCAGATCTCCTACAATTTTTCGCGGACTACTTGAGGAACCGAAAACAATACGTTGAGTACGGGGGCTACAATTCAGACTCGTACAGTACCTACACGGGAGTGAGTCAAGGTAGTAATCTTGGACCACTGGAGTTTATCATCATGATAAATGATCTACCAGAAGTGGTCCAAGATGCGAAATGCTTGTTATTTGCAGACGACTTGAAGTTATCTCACCGGATTGCCAACGAGCAGGACTGTGAGCGTCTCCAACGAGATATAAACAGGGTGGTAGAATGGAGTTCAAAAAACGGGTTGTGTTTTAATATTTCCAAGTGTAACATAATGTCTTACACACGTACGGTGGTACCTATTCACTACAATTACGATATGGATGGGGAAGCAATTCCGCGTGTAGAACAGGTGCGAGATCTCGGAGTGTTGTTTACTAAAGAACTAACGTTCAAAACACACATAGTGGACGTATGTACAAAGGCCTTTAAGAACCTAGGTTTCATAATTCGGGAGACTAGGGATTTCGAAAACACCGTTGCCGTGCAAGCGCTGTATAACGCGTTAGTAAGAAGCAGGTTAGAGACGAGTGCTATTATTTGGAATCCCTATGAAGCTAAGTATAACTCCATGGTGGAAAAGATGCAAAATAAATTTACCAGGTATCTTTACCTCAAACAATATGGGGTATACCCGTTCTACCCACTTATGTATCCAACTACTTTCGTGTTGGGGATGGTTGGATACTATAAGCTGGAGGTGAGACGTAGCTTGGCTTTGGCCAAGTACGTATTTCTGCTGTTTCGTGGCAAAATGACTAACCCGCAGGTATTGGAAGCATTGAGGCTGCGTGTTCCTAACACCAGGCTGCGGCTGGCGCCAAGGGAGCAGACATTTGAGGTTCCGGTACCCCGGACGAACTTATTGAAGCATGCTCCTTACGTGCGAGCCCTGAATATTTTAAATAGCATAGCACAGAACGTAGATGTATTTTGTTGTTCATTGGCGGAATTTGAGCGGGTGACACTCCAATGTTTAGAGTCACAAAGTTATTAATGTTGCCTACTATATATTAATAAATATTACAAGTATTATAGATAAATAATAATTATGTACTACATTGTTGTCTTGGATACAATCTGTAAAAACAATGTATGGTTATGTTATAATAAATAAATAAATAAATAAATAAAATAAATACACGGGCCGTGCAAATGTCCCTCAGTCCGAGGTGGAGAAGAGTCGCGAACAACTTCTTGTGTCTGAAATCGAGACTACTATCTCTGGAGTATCCGATTGGGGACGACTAAACCTAGTCCAATTCAACCTCACAAAGACACAAGTATATGTATTCACCGCTAAGAAAACCACATTCATTGTTACGCCGCAATTCCTGGGCACACCGCATATCATCTCCTCGAGTATCCTTGGTGTCGATATCTCCAGCGACGTCCAATACCTTAGTCATTTGCAGGACAAGGTTAAGTTGGCATCAAGAAATCTCGGAGTGCTCAAAAGGGCGAAGCAGTACTTCGCTTCGGGGCAGCAACTCCTTCTTTATAAAGCACAGGTTCGGCCTCACATGGAGTACTGCTGTCACCTTTTTGCTGGAGCACCTGCATACCAGCTTGACCCCTTCTACTCAGTGCAAAGACGGGCATTGAGGCTGGTTGACAATCCCATACTCACAGGTAGTGTGGAACCTCTTAGCCTTATGAGGGATTTTGCCTCACTGTGTGTGTTCTACCGCCTAAACAATGGTTTGTGCTCAGATGACATGATGCCCGTAGCTACATTCTATCATCGCACTTCTCGCCATAGGCAGGGAATCCATCCTCACACATTGCGACTCGAGACGGTACGCACTATGCGGTATGGAGTACAATATGGAGTTCTTCAAGAGGGGCCTAAGAAGGTTTTTTCATGGTCGGCAGCGCGAGTGTGTACATCCATAGGTCACGGTAACCGCTTCCCATTAGGTGGGCCGTGTGCTTGTCTGCCAACTACGTGGTATAAAAACAAAATTAAAAAAAGATTACTACCACTATTGTTTTTTTTTTATAAATTCTTAAATAATCAGTAGATAATTTGTTAAAACTAAACTTATAACAAGCAAAAATTAATAACAAATTAAGGTACTTCTTCACACATTGCCAGTACCTTTTGGTATTAAAATAATCAACGAATAAAAATACAAATAAAATGTCTTCTTTAAACAATAATGATATCAAAAATTTCCTGTTTTTCTTCTACGTTATATTCGTTCTAAGAACTCCTAGCCTAGAATGTTTGGCAATGAAGGATATAAAACAAAATATTATTATTTCTCAATACAAATTTAAGTAACATGACATGTGGACAAAAATTCTTCTCGCCCTGCTGTGCTGCGTCCGGTTATACATTTTCAGGTCACTTTACTTTGAAACAAGAAGAAAATCCACTCAATTGTTGTTGTTTTGTTTACGCTAATGCGTTAACGCAGCTATTACCTTGACCTAGATACGGGCACTGATTGTCAAGCTCGTGGATACTCACCCGCCCTGTCCCCTCCATTGATGTATTCACACTTATGTTCCCGCTGTCTACTCCCGCGCTGCAGTATCTAATCTTACGTCTCGGTGAAATGAAAATATTCTAGTGAAAGAAAGAAGTAATCGTTCTTATTTTACAGCCGCGTCGCAGTATGTAGTCTTATGTTTCGACGTATAGAAAAGTTTTGAGTGGAAGAAAGCAGTAGTTATTCTTATTCTAATTTATTTTAAGTTCATAAAAAGTAAACAGTCATACAGCTGTTATTATTTTCTAAGTTTATCTTTTAGGCTAAGTAAGCGCATTTAAGATAATTTCCTTAGCTAGTTATTATAACGAATAAAAAGATAATCGTGTACACAAGACTAGCGATGTAAAAAAACAAAAGCAATTAAATCATAATAATTGTTACTATATTCATAGAACATAATCAATAATCAATTTAGTGTAATATACTAGAAGCCTACTTAAATTAGGAAAAAAAAATTGTTATTTTAATAAACAAATCAAGAAATAATTTATAAATATTAAATACAATAAAAATGAAATAACTATTATACAACTTATAGCTAAGAATTGTTACTATTAATTTTCTACATAAAATATTAGGGATAAACGTAATAATAAGTAATACGTCATATTTCTCAATTTATTCTTTGCGTTATATCAATAATCTACTAATCCGTAAGAAAAAATGTAATGGAACAAAAATTCTCAAAACGAATTTCTTGTTTTAACTCGTCAAATTTAACAAGAAAAATATGGAAAAAAATTAGCATGTGTATCTTTAAACATACCTTTCAAATTTGATAAAATCGATGAATTAAAATAAAATCACTTATGCCTATTTTCCACTGGGGGTGCGATATGTGCTCTTTGTGTGCCTAAACTGAATAAATGAAATTGATTCTTGGATTGTATAAACGACTGATGCTACGACACTGTTATTGATATCTTTAAGCTGCAAATTATTAAACGGAAGCGTCATAATTTTTTGACATTATTTTTATTTAATTATAAATCTGACATAAATAATTGAATAATTGTTATTTCTGATGATTTGACGTGTAATGAATTAAATGGAAATGATTATTATATGTACTGTTACTACTTTAATTATTTTTATTTTTTTTTATTAATAATATTGTATACTTAAGAACCATTATTAGTTTTGAAGCATGATATATTGTAAATCCAATTATTATTATTATGTCACTACTCTGTCGCATTGGGCAATACCTGTAAGGACACAGTATGTACGAATGAAAAATAAATAAATAAATAAATAATCACACAGTCAGTTAGACCATTTCAGCTAGGCCAGTTTTTAAATAATGCCATCTTTCTCACGTTCTGGGGGACGTCAGTGCAATGGTAAAATTATCAATTAGTCGTTCTCGTGGTAATTATCGTTCCGAGAATCACAAGCTCCGCAAATATGACAAATAAATTTGTCTAAGACGTGAAATATCACATTCTTTATTTTTAGTCTGTAGAAGGGCCTATGTCAGAGCGGATGCCCTGCGCATAGCGCGGCTTGGTCACGAGCTAGTGATGCATCCCACGGGAAGCCGTGGCTACTGGCGACTGGCGACTGGCTAAAGCCGTGTAAGCCAACTTCTGTCAGCCTTCGCTGCCTCCGCTGCGTAACCCTGATGGATCCCTGGCCCATGAGCCGCAAGAGAAGGCAAATCTGCTGGCTAATCTCTTTGCGGCCAACTCCCGAATCGATGATTGTGGTACGCAGCCACCAACACTACCCGACAGTGACCACGCGATGCCTGATATCCATATCAGGCAACGCGATGTCCGTGCAGTGCTGCAATCACTCGATGTCCGGAAAGCCAGTGGTCCGGATGGTATTCCAGCGGTAGTTTTGAAAAAATGTGCAGCGGAGTTGTCTCCAATGCTTACGCGCCTGTACCGGCTATCCTACAGTTCGGGTACAGTGCCTTTGCCTTGGAAAGAGGCGAATGTTCAGCCGATTCCCAAGAAGGGGGATCGCTCGGAGCCAGCCAACTATCGACCCATAGCCGTCACCTCAGTGCTGTGCAAAGTGTTCGAGCACATAATTAACAAACAGCTCATGCGGCACCTAGAGGATCACTCCTTAATTAATGACCGGCAATATGGCTTCAGACCGAAACGGTCAACGGGTGATCTTCTAGCATACGTTACCCATCTTTGGGGTGAGGCTATGGACAAGCACGGTGAGTCACTGGCAATTAGTCTTGACATCGCCAAAGCTTTCGATAGAGTCTGGCACAAATCGCTTCTTTCTAAGCTACCTGCCTTTGGTCTGCCTTCTAGGCTGTGCAACTGGGTTGCTAGCTTCCTGCAGGGGCGCCGTATTCGCGTCCTTTGTGACGGACGAGCTTCGGAGTTTCTGCAGGTTAATGCTGGCGTGCCCCAGGGGTCCGTCTTATCACCCACTCTCTTTCTTCTGCATATCAACGACATGCTGTCTACCGGCAATGTTCATTGTTATGCAGACGATAGCACTTTACATGGGAGTTATCATGGACATCCAGCGGCCAAGCAGTCAGATATCGCAGAGAAAAGGCAGCTTCTTGTCACTGAGCTTGACGGGGTCCTGAATCACATTTCTCAATGGGGCTCTGAGAACCTGGTTGAGTTCAATGCCAAGAAGACGCAGGCATGTGCGTTTACAGCAAAAGTATCTTCTTTCCTTCCCCTCCCCACTCTTCAGAGCACGCCACTGCCGCTGCAGGACAATCTCAATATCCTAGGTATGGATGTTCGCTGCAACCTGAATAACAAAAACTACATCGAAAGCATCATCAAAACAGCCTCGAGAAAACTCGGAGTCCTGAACAGAGTGAGACGATTTTTCACGCCGGAGCAGCGGTGTCTTCTATACAAGACACAAATTCGCTCCTGTGTGGAGTACTGCTCGCATCTCTGGGATGGTTCAGCAAAGTACTTACTAGATGCTCTCGACAGGTTGCAGCGACGTGCGGTCCGCATCATTGGGAATCCCGAGATCACGAACACCCTAGAACCTTTACAGCTGCGTAGAGATGTTGCGTCCATGGCTGTATTTTACCGTCTGTACCATGGGGAGTGTTCTGATGAGCTCTTCCAATTAGTCCCACCCTCCCCTTTCCTACACAGGACAACGCGTGCAGGTCTTAGATGTCATCCGCACACGGTGCAAAACATCCGATCAAGAACCAAGCGGTTCGGAGACTCTTTCCTCTGTCGCACCATTAAGGCCTGGAATTCATTACCAGCTCACGTGTTTCCTTCTTCCTACAGTCCCGGGTCCTTTAAGCGGGGCGTGAAAAAGCATATGATAAGGCCGTCAAGCTGAATGTCACCATTGTCACACGGTATGTGTAAGTAATGGTGACCCTCTTTTCTGGGATTTTGCCTTCAGCTTACCATCAGGCAAGGCGAAGTCCAATTGACGTGTCCTATATAAAAAAAAAAAAAAAAATTCAGCAATTTTTTAATTATTCAAAATTAGCGTCTAACACAGTTTACACAAAATAAATAATCTGGCAAAAATAGATTAATTATGAGTCAAGAGGTTTCATTAAAATAATGAAATAAAATAAATTACAGTGGATGTCAATTATGGTTGTAGACCTTGATTATTCGTACAGCTCTTTAGTTTTAGCGACGATAAACATAAAGTCCTTTGATTTTAAAACACACTTCAGTACAAAACTTATTAGGATAAATTTGATAATGACTTTGAATGAAACGGCAAGTTAGCGATTGTTTGTAATAATCATTTATACCAAATTTCTAAAAATCCCATGCAGATAATATGACCACATTCGGTCGCCAAAGACACAAAGAGTTTTCTTATCTTTTTGTTCCATTCACACAGACGACGGTCAGCAACTGTGGAGACCTTTTTTGCTTTTGTTTATAGATACATAAAAGCGAAGTAGCTAGGCACAAAGGGCGTTTCAACATATATTATTTAAAGAAACTTTGTGTTTAAAACGATTTTTATGAATAGTTTTACTTTTCACTGTAACTCGGCAATAATTATAACCATTAAGTATCATAATAATATAGCTACTTTTAATGGGTTACTATTATATACTATTAGTGGTAAATGGAACCGTTTAGGGTAACTCATTGCAAGGTTCAGCAAAGTGGCTCATCTTAAGACAGACCTGTCTCGTATTGCTCAACCATACAATGCGTTAACCTAATTAGCCACCACTTAGTAAATACCCCCATAAAGCAGGTATATTCATTATTCGTCAGTCATTAGAATAAAGATTGAGGCTTGACTAAGTTCAATTATTTATTGGCTACAATGGTAAATCATTGATTAATTATGATGTGATTAACCCCACTAAAATAAATAGCAGCTTAATGGTATATATAAGTTTGTCGTGATCACAATCCATCAGTGTTATACTTCGTCGGGCAATTCAGTTCCTTACGAATTCTCTATTTCTTTCAAACTAGTTTTCAACTAGGAATCAATATAGTTGGATACAAGATGGTGGATCGTTTAGATCAAATCGAAGTGGCTTTAGATGAGATATTTAAAGCGAACAAGATCACGCCATGTGGTGGCGGTGCTGGGCGGAAGTTTAAAACAATGGCAAGAGCTGAAGAAACCCGTAGTGAAGTTGCCACAAGGCATAAATTTAATACCAAAAGAAGATCTGAATGCCGTATTGGTGATTATGGACTTCGAAATGGTCGTAGAGGTGTATTACATGGAAGAAATCGTGGTGGAATCACTAAGCGGAAAAATTACATGAGGGTTGTGCTTAAGAGAAGATTGAAACATCTCCTTTTCAGTAGTGTTGTTGCATCTATGCATCGGAGACATATTGACGCTCTCACTACTCCCACCAAACTTATAGAACCTCCAGTTGACTTTGAAATAACAGAAGAAGTCATTCAGTGTATATTTTCAATATATTGTGCTCTCATAACTGCAACTCCTTGTAGAAGAATTACTGCTGCTGACATTAAGGTGTTTGAAGTACAAGCCGCTGCGTTGAGAGCTAGCAGTCAATATAAAAGAGTACCACTTGATGATAGAGCAACGAAAACACAATTGGCAATCAATACATTCAGTGAAGAAAGGGGACATTTTAGTGGTTGTGATTGCAGGAGAAACTCTGATACAGCAGCAGGAACCAGTTAAGGCAGACCCAGTGGAAGTGATTGTGGCAAGGATCTTGAGTTTACCGCAGAACAGTTGAATACCGAAATGGTGTGAAACAAATGACGTGACATGAACAGTGGTGTAAAAGAACATTGGTGTAAAGTGCAAAAGACTCTGTACCTATATCGAAATTAATAAATACAACTCAATATTGATAATTTTGTTTTTATTTGAAGAGTACTAATAACTAAATTGACCAATTTTTGTATACCTTAACAGATAGGCATTCAAATAGTTCACCTGCGCTTCGCACACACACTCTCATTTTGTTTCTTAGTCTACTTTTCACTTCAGGTGTTGTCAAATCGCTTTTAATTAAATTATCTACTATTACCAATAGCACCTTAGCTTCTTATTCCTTGTTGGATAGCTAATTCATACCAGGGTAACCCTGTTATCATTGCACAGATAAAATCTAAACCTATTTTACAAAAACAAAACACTGTTGCTGAAACTTCAGTTTTATCATTATAACAGAACAATCAGCCGAATTGAGTAGTCTTTTGTTTACATAATCGCATGTCAACCGTTCGTCCAAAATAATCATTTCACACGAATGTTATGGTTTTATAAATATACATATTCTAAGAAGACCATTAGTTAAGCTGTAAGATAAAGGAATGATTTGCATATAGTGATAAGGCAACTCAAGTGCTGAGAGCGCAACATAATATCAACACACCATGGCACGTGTGCATTAGAAGCAATATGTCGCCAGAGAAGCTAGTACTCTTTATAAACCCCAGATTAGTTCAATTTTGAAGAGTTCTTTCTTAAATTGTATACTTCTATAAACAGAGACTCTTAAACACTACATACCTGTCTTCATATCTTCCACATAAGCATCCACTTCGACGTTCTGCTGTAAGGACAGGGCGCTTACCGTTATAAACTTCACATCTGCTAGCTCGACCGTCATCTGTTCCATGGATCCTTTGTGACCTCTTCCTCACCGTCTCTTAGTCTTGTAATTTAATTTTACTCCCCTCCTGTCGCTTGCTAGCCAGGTCAGTCATAGGATGAGTTAACCTAATCAGTTTGCAGTTACCACTTTAAATTGCCTGTATAACTTGTATTAAATTACACTTAGTTCATTACAATTATCACCCAGTTACTTATGAAGGCAGAGCTGTTAAATCATTAACTAATTATTTGATTAGACATTTACCAATATTTTCAGTTGTTGAAACTGAGTCTTCTTACATAAGGTCATAAATACATACATGACACACTGAATTATTTACAAACTTAAACATGAACCTGATAGCAAAAATATCAATTAAAATAATAAAAAGTAGTTAAAAAGTTAATAAATAAAAAAGGCAACCAAACCATCAAAAGATAATAATAATGCATAGGCACCTACACTATCAGCATATATTATGCTATCGTTGCAACCCGAGCGGTCTCGCTCGCTCCCGACCCCTCCCGCGTCCCGTGTCAGTGACTCATCATGGCGCGTGCGACAGTTTCAACTCTCAGTAACGTCCAAGGCGACCCACTGGGCACACGTGTTCTGGGCATCCGCTTCTGCCCAACTAGTTTTGTTAATACGGGAACCAAAATAGTTGCATTCACAATGGTAGATTGTTTAGATCAACTGAAGATAGCTTTAGATGACATAATAATAGCGAACAAGACCACACCAACTGGTGGTGGTGTTGGGCGGAAATTCAAAACCAGAAAAAGAGCTGGAGAAACCTATGGTGAAGTTGCTTTAAGGCGCAAATTGAATATCAAGAGAAGACATGGAGGCCGTATTGGTGATGGAGATGATCATCGAAATGATCATAGAGGTGTTATACGTGGAAAAAATCGTGGTGGCATTAATAAGTGCAAAAATTACACAAGTGTAGTGCGTCACAGAAAATGGAGATATATATTTTTTCGTAGTTTTGTTGTGACTATATATGCGAAAAATACTTTCACTGTTCCTGAAAATATCGTACTACCTGAAAATCAAATTGAAATAAGGGCCCTGAGCCTAATGCAGAACGGTTGAAAACCAAAATGGATGAGCATGTGAAAGAACTAAGTGACACATTCACAAAAATAGTGCTTTAAAAGAACAGTGGTGTTTAGCGTAAAAGACAGTTTTTGTATATAGAATTTAATAAATATCCTGATCAAAATTATCAAATTCTGTTTTATTGGAAAAGTATTATTAGGGTGAATATCCCGATAGCCTTTTTAGAGAGTCCAGGTGAGAATGGTAGTGCATATTGTATGAATCTTGTATTAAATGGTGTAAATATTTTGTTGTTTTTTTTTTTTGAATGTTTGATATATCAACATAGAGCCTAAACCACTGATCGTGGTGACCTGAAACTTCGAGGGTGTGTTCTTTATGTGACGTAGGCATTTATCAATCTGATAAGAAGGGATATTCCGAAATATAGAGAGAATTGATAAGTACACACTTTAAAAGGGATTGACTTAAGAGTGTCGGGGTACGACACCTTTAAGTTGCAAATTACTATAGAGAAGGTTGATTACATAATTAGTTAATGATTTACCATTATAACCAACCAATAATTAATGTAGAACCTGCTTTAAATGGGTATTTACAATGTACTGAATAATTAGGTTCAAGCATGATGGCCACACAGCTACATTCTATCACCGCACCTCTCGCCATAGGCAGCGAATTCATCCTCACACGTTGCGACCAGAGACGGCGCGCACTGTGCGGTGAGAAAGAAGCTTCATTCCCCGCACCCACAAGCTGCGGAAGAACTCGCTGCTGCGGTTCTTTAGAGTAGGCAGTGCGAGTGTAACACCCCTGGTGTTGCACACGTCCATAGGCCACGCTAACCACTTCCCATCAGGTGGGCCGTGTGTTTGTCTGCCACCTATTTAGGTGGTAGACAAGCATCCTAAGACATACTGTCTCGTATTGCGTAATATTTCGTTATACCTTTTGGTATGTCTTAAGATGAGTAACCAGGGAGATCGCGTGAACCACGGCCCCATTTAGTATCCAATCTAGGTGGAAATGAGTCTCAGGATGAGTGACCAGTCTTTACACATTGAGAGTTCTCCCTGCTTCCGCTAGCTTGTTTGGGGCCTCATCACTCGCTCTAATTTGCGGGAATTGATTTGAAAAAAAATGTAAAAAAACCCGACAGCTGTCCAAAAGATTAAAACAATGGAATGAAATGGGGGAGTGCTCTAACCACTAAGCCACCGAACCTTCTCCTGAAGTAACCTTCCTATCCTGTCCCTGTAAGGGAAAGATCGTGGGTTCGAATCCCGCCTGGACCGTTCCATTTTTTTCTATCTTAGATCAAAATTTGCAATTGATAACAGGCGGGACCAATTTGCCAATCACAAATCAAAAGAAAATTAAGGACGAAGTGCATTTTGAAGATTTTAATACTATAATAATATAATCATGCCTTTATCCACGTAGGGTTAGGCAGATTATCTCAAATAAATCACACAGTTATCTAATATATATTTAGGAATATGTATGTGTTGGTATATTTATGTATATGTATGTTTATCTAAATATATGTAGACATAATTATTTATTTTTCTGCATATATCCACTTATATGTTGTATTGTATATATTGTCCATTAATCAGTAAGCTTGAAGAAACCAAGTGCCTAGGAGTGACGGTTGATCAACACCTATCCTGGCATCCGCATATAAATTTACTCACAGCATGGTGAGGAAACTTATTTGGATCTTCAAAACGCTGAGACATGTGGTGCCAAGGAATTTGACGGAAGTCAAGCAAAAATCGAGGAATACTCTTATAGAAATATATATGGCATTAGCGCAATCAGTTATCACCTACTATATTCCTATTTGGGGAGGAGTGGGTAAAACTAAATTGCTCGAACTAGAACGTGCTCAACGGGCATTACTAAACTACTTTAAAAAACGAAGATTTCCCACAACGGAATTGTACTCTCTCATTGGAGTGTTATCAGTGAGAAAGCTGTACCTTCTACTGAAAATACATATTAAAAACAATACAATATTAAAAAAACACAAAACCACAACATTCAATCCTGATGTTATTGCCAGAAGAAGAAAACACACAGCTGGTTGCACTCACTCAAGAACCACTTTTGCGAGTAGACAGTATGGTAGTCGCTCGGGATACCTATGCAATAAAATAAATAAAATAATAAACATACATTGTAAAACGATAAGAGAAAGTAAGCAAGAAATTGCAAATTATTTAGCACCTATGAGTTATGAACAAGTGGAGGTGTTATTGGAATACCACATATAAGAAACCACAAATACATTTGCACAAACGCACACATTCGCACACACACATACACACACACACACATACATACACACGTGCATATACTATACATTCTTAAACTAATTACTCGTTAAACCATGGTTTTAATCTGTATAGATATGGAAGAGGGTGGTCACCTGACACGGGCATCCTTTGCTTAAAAGGTGACCACCATCAATATTCTAATTGTGTAAACAGGTTTATTGAATAATAAATCATTATTATTGTTGATTAAGTTAAATTCAACAATGATTTTGAATGAAACGGCGAGCGAGCGACTGTTTTTAATAACCATTTATTATCGATTCCTAAAAATCCCACGCAGATAATACGCCCACAGACGGTCACCTGAGACATAAAGAGATTTCTTATCTTTTGTTTCAATTCACACAGAACAGTGCAACATAATATTTAAAGAAATTTTATCAAAAGGTTTTTTATTAATAGTTTCCCTTTTCACTTTAACTCGGCAATAACTATAACTATGAAGAATCATATTAATAGAGCTACTTTTTATGGGGTACTATTATATATTATTAGTGGTAAATGGAACCATTAGGGTAACACATTGCAAGGTTCAGCAAAGTGAATCATCTTAAGACAGACCTGTCTCGTATTGCTCAACCGTACAAAGCGTTAACCTAATTAGCCACCACTTAGTAAATACCCCTATAAAGCAGGTATATTAATTATTATAATAATGGTTGAGCCCTAACTAAGTTCAGTTATTTATTGGCTACAATGGTAAATCATTGACTAATTATGATTTGATTAACCCCACTAAAATAATTTGCAGCTTAATGGTTTATATAAGTTTGTCATGATCACAATCCATAAGTGTTACACTGAATCGTCGGACAGTTCAGTTCCTTACGAATTCTCCATTTCTTTCAAACTATTCAACCAGGAATCAATATAGTTGGATACAAGATGGTGGATCGTTTAGATCAAATCAAAGTGGCTTTAGATGAGATATTTAAAGCGAACAAGATCACGCCATGTGGTGGCGGTGCTGGGCGGAAGTTTAAAATAATGGCAAGAACTGGAGAAACCCATAGTAAAGTTACCATAAGGCATAAATTTAATACCAAAAGAAGATCTGGATGCCGTATTGGTGATGATGGACTTCGAAATGGTCGTAGAGGTGTATTACATGGAAGAAATCGTGGCGGAATCACTAAGCGGAAGAATTACATGAGGGTTGTACTCAAGAGAAGATTGAAACATCTCCTTTTCAGTAGTGTTGTTGCATCTATGCATCGGAGACATATTGACGCTCTCACTACTCCCACCAAACTTGTAGAACCTCCAGTTGACTTTGAAATAACAGAAGAAGTCATTCAGTGTATATTTTCAATATATTGTGCTCTCATAACTGCAACTCCTTGTAGAAGAATTACTGCTGCTGACATTAAGGTGTTTGAAGTACAAGCCGCTGCGTTAAGAGCTAGTAGTCAATATAAAAGAGTACCACTTGATGATAGAGCAACGAAAACACAATTGGCAATCAACACATTCAGTGACGAAAGGGGACATTTTAGTGGTTGTGACTGCAGAAGGAACTCTTATACAGCAGAAGGAACCAGTTAAGGCAGACCCAGTGGAAGTGATTGTGGCAAGGACCTTGAGTTTACCGCAGAACAGTTGGATACTGAAATGGATGGGCATGTGAAGCAAATGACGTGACATGAACAGTGGTGTAAAAGAACATTGGTGTTAAGTGCAAAAGACTCTGTACCTATATCGAAATTAATAAATACAACTCAATATTGATAATTTTGTTTTTATTTGAAGAGTACTAATAACCAAATTGACCAAATTTTGTAAAGCTTAAGAGATAGGCATTCAAATAGACACAAAGTGATGTTTATTTCTATCTTTCCTGTTCTACATGTTCACCTCCGCTTCGCACACACACTCTCATTTTGTTTCTTAGTCTACTTTTCACTTCAGGATTTGTCAAATTGCTTTTAATTAAATTATCTACTATTACCAATAACACCCTAGCTTATTATTTCTTGTTAGATAGCTAATTCATACCAGGGTAACCCTGTTATCTTTGCAAAGATAAAATCTAACCCTATTTTACAAAAACAAAACACTGTTGCTGAAACTTCAGTTTTATCATAATAACAGAACAATCAGCCGAATTGAGTCGTCTTTTGTTTACATAATCGCATGTCAACCTTTCGTCCAAAATAATCATTTCACACGAATGTTATGGTTTTATAAACATACATATTCCATCGTTAAGCTGTAAGATAAAGGAATGATTGTAAGATAAAGGATTCAAGTGCTGAGAGCGCATAATAATATAAAGACACATGGCACGTGTGCTTTAGATGCATTATGTCGCCAGAGAAGCAAGTACTCTTTATAAACCACACATTAGTTGAACTTTGAATAGTTCTTTCCTAAATTGTATAATTGTATAAACAGAGAGTCTTAAACACTTCATACCTGTCTTTCATATCTTCCACATAAGCATCCACTTCGACGTCTAATCATTCTGCTGTAAGGGCAGGGCGCTCACGTTATAAACTTCACATCTGCTAGCTCGACAGTCATCTGTTCCATAGCTCCTTTGTGATCTCTTCCTCACCGTCTCTTAGTCTTGTAATTTAATTTAACTCCCCTCCTGTCGCTGGTTAGCCAGGTCAATCATAGGATGAGATAACCTAATCAGTTTGCAGTTACCACTTTAAATTGCCTGTATAACTTGTATTAAATTACACTTAGGTCATTTCAATTATCACCCAGTTACTTATGAAGGCAGAGCTGTTAAATCATTAACTAATCATTTGATTAGAAATCCCTATAGTAATTTGCAACTTATATCGCAGTCCCTATGTTTTCAGTTGTTGAAACTGAGTCTTCTTACATAAGGTCATAAATACATACATGACACACTGAAGTATTTACAAATTTAAACATAAACCTAACGCCTGATAGCAAAAATATCAATTAAAAAAAAAAAAAAAGTAGATAAAATGTTAATAAATAAAAAAGGCAACCAAACCATCAAAAGATAATAATAATGCATAGGCACCTACACTATCAGCATACATTATGCTGTCGTTGCAACCCGAGCGGTCTCGCTCGCTCCCGACCCCTCCCGCGTCCCGCGTCAGTGACTCATCACGGCGCGTGCGACAGTTTCAACACTCAGTAACGTCCATGGCGACCCACTGGGCACACGTGTTCTGGGCATTCGCTTTTGCCCAACTAGTTTTGTTAATACGGGAACCAAAATAGTTGCATTCACAATGGTAGATTGTTTAGATCAACTGAAGATAGCTTTAGATGACATAATAATAGCGAACAAGACCACACCAACTGGTGGTGGTGTTGGACGGAAATTCAAAACCGGAAAAAGAGCTGGAGAAACCTATGGTGAAGTTGCTTTAAGGCGCAAATTGAATATCAAGAGAAGACATGGAGGCCGTATTGGTGATGGAGATGATCATCGAAATGATCATAGAGGTGTTATACGTGGAAAAAATCGTGGTGGCATTAATAAGTGCAAAAATTACACAAGTGTAGTGCGTCACAGAAAATGGAGATATATATTTTTTCGTAGTTTTGTTGTGACTATATATGCGAAAAATACTGATACTTTCACTGTGCCTGAAAATCCTGAAAATATCGTACTACCTGAAAATCTAATTGAAATAAGGGCCCTGAGCCTAATGCAGAACGGTTGAAAACCAAAATGGATGAGCATGTGAAAGAACTAAGTGACACATTCACAAAAATAGTGCTTTAAAAGAACAGTGGTGTTTAGCGTAAAAGACAGTTTTTGTATATTATATAGAATCTAATAAATATCCTCATCAAAATTATCAAAGTCTGTTTTATTGGAAAGATAATAGTAGGGTGAATATCCCGACAGCCTTTTTAGAGAGTCCAGGTGAGAATGGTAGTGCATATTGTATGAATCTTGTATTAAATGGTGTTAATATTTTGTTGTTTTTTTTTAATGTTTGGTATATCAACACAGAGCCTAAACCACTGATCGTGGAGAGCTGAAACTTCGAGGGTGTGTTCTTTATGTGACGTAGGCTTTTAGGCATCTGATAAGAAGGGATATTCCGAAATACAGAGAGAATTGATAAGTACACACTTTAAAAGGGATTGACTTAAGAGTGTCGGGGTACGACACCTTTAAATTGCAAATTACTATAGGTAAGGTTGATTACATAATTAGTTAATGATTTACCATTATAACCAACCAATAATTAATGTAGAACCTGCTTTAAATGGGTATTTACAATGTACTGAATAATTAGGTTCAAGCATGATGGCCACACAGCTACATTCTATCACCGCACCTCTCGCCATAGGCAGGGAATTCATCCTCACACGTTGCGACCAGAGACGGTGCGCACTGTGCGGTGAGAAAGAAGCTTCATCCCCCGCACCCACAAGCTGCGGAAGAACTCGCTACTGCGGTTCTTTAGAGTAGGCAGTGCGAGTGTAACACCCCTGGTGTTGCACACGTCCATAGGCCACGCTAACCACTTCCCATCAGGTGGGCCGTGTGTTTGTCTGCCACCTATTTAGGTGGTAGACAAGCATCCTAAGACATACTGTCTCGTATTGCGTAATATTTCGTTATACCGTTTGGTATGTCTTAAGATGAGTAACCAGGGAGATCGCGTGAACCACGGCCCCATTTAGTATCCAATCTAGGTGGAAATGAGTCTCAGGATGAGTGACCAGTCTTTACACATTGAGAGCTCTCCCTGCTTCCGCTAGCTTGTTTGGGGCCTCATCACTCGCTCTAATTTGCGGGAATTGATTTGAAAAAAAATGTAAAAAAACCCGACTGCTGTCCAAAAGATTAAAACAATGGAATGAAATGAGGGAGTGCTCTAACCACTAAGCCACCGAACCTTCTCCTGAAGTAACCTTCCTATCCTGTCCCTGTAAGGGAAAGATCGTGGGTTCGAATCCCGCCTGGACCGTTCCATTTTTTTCTATCTTAGATCAAAATTTGCAATTGATAACAGGCGGGACCAATTTGCCAATCACAAATCAAAAGAAAATTAATGACGAAGTGCATTTTAAAGATTTTTAATGTGCAAAATATACATACATACATATAATCACGTCTCCATCCCCGGAGGGTTAGGCAGAGGTGCATTAACACCCACATTTCACCAATAATCGTATTCGGTCCTACGCAATAGCGGGTGAGCCAATTGCCGTATTCCGGGCACTATTGTTGACTCGAGCCATGCATCTGAGGCTGAATCTGGGCTGTATATACATATGTGTCTGGTGTTAAACAGCCCTATCCCTTAGTCACCTTGTACGACACCGCATGGGAAGAGATGGGGTGGCCCAAATTTTACTCTGCCGGAAACCACTATATATATGTAGGCATAATTATATCTATGTTGTATTATATATATTATGTGTATTGTAGTATGGGTATGTTTTCTCCATATGATAGACAGTACACATATTACTACTACATGGAACTATGTACTTGTGCATAAAGTTCAATAAATAAAAAAACGACGGGTTGCACTCCGGGAGTGCCGGCAGAAGTGAAAACTTGAATATTAACGTTGTGCATTTTTGATATTTTGGAATGGTTAGAGAATAATTTTGTACGAATTGCTTTTAGTATCAGTATAAAAGTACTATTATTAATGTGATGGAATACAATATTCATTTATTGCGCTATCGTACACAAACATGACAATTTATATTACATTCAAAATTTAACACTTCAGAACTCTTACAATTATTTTACATTAAAAAGTTCATCACCGCCATCACACATGTGACAGTCGTGTGACATTCGCGCAAACGCCCTCCGCCGCTTGTCCTCTCTCCATCCGTCTTACGAATTTTCGATCAGGTCACGTGTCCTGACGCGAGTTTAGAAATTTTTACCCATTCCAAAAAAAGTACACAGCGCCGCTAAAGAAGTTTTCACTTCAATAATATAATCAAATAGTCAGACCCTTTCAGGTAGAACCAGTTTTAAAATAATGTCATCTCTCTCAAGTGCGTGCGGACGTCAGTGCAATGGTAAAAATATCAATTAGTCTTACTCGTGGTAATTATCGTTCCGAGAATAACAAGCTCTGCAATTTTAACAAATTAATTTGCCTCAGATGTGAAATGTCTCATTCTTTTATTCATAATTAGCGTCTAGCACAGTTTTCGATAACAATAGAATTTAAATAACAATAGAACACCTACCAAAAATAGATTCATGATGAATTTAAATAATAAAATAAAATAAGTCACAGTGGATTTCTATTATGGTTGTAGACCTTGATCACTCGTATAACAGTCCTTTAGTTTTAGCGACGTCAAACATAAGTTCCTTGATTATAAAGCATACTTTAGTACAAAATTCATTTGGTTAAATTCAACAGTGATTTTGGATGAAACGGCGAGCTAGAGACTGTTTTTAATAATCATTTATAATCGATTCCTAAAAATCCCACGCAGATAATGCGAGCATAGACAGTCACCTGAGATATAAAGAGATTTCTTAACTTTTGGCACCATTCGTTCAGATGGTCAGCAACTGTGGAGACCAATTTTGCTTTTTAATGGTTTTTTTCTGTGTTTTGTTTGTAAGCTAAATAAATAGGACACAAAGACATTATTTAAAGAAATCTTGTCTTTTAAAGGTTCTTATTAATAATTTTATTTTCAAGTCGAAAATAATTGATTACATTTTTTTTGCACTATGTTCATTTACGGGCTTAATGCCGTAGGCATTCTCTGCCAGTCTACCATTGGGTGGTGCAGAGCTAGTGCGAGGTAGGCGCATATTAACGTGTGGTAAGTTAGGTTCAGCAAGAAAAATTTGTGGTCAGTAAACGATCAAAGTGTTACATTGAATGTACACAAGATCTATACCTACCCATTTTATTTTTCATTATTTTATAAAAACTTTGATAACAGTGACAACCACATTACTCCTCATCTAAGATTGGTAGTAATATGGGTATTATGTGATGTATTACAAAATTTGTATACAATACATGTTTATTCGTGATGTGTTATTGAACAAATTTACCACATTCTCAAAGAGGTTGGACATTCTGGGAATTGGACATTTTGAGAATTGGACATTCTGTGAATTGGACATTTTGAGAATTGGACATTTTGGTATTTGGACATTTTGACACCGTTGGACATTTGGACAATTGGACATTTTGACCCTGAACGCACTTACCTTTGGTGATACAGCCAAAAATACAGAGTTTATAGGATGGCATAATGATCACAACACGTACTAACGGCTATAGTTTCTATTTTATAATATTAGTAGCGTCTATATCGCACACAAACTTAACTAAATAGCGTCTATATCGCAAACCACAAAAGAGTAATCGGCGCTTACGTCGATTTATCCAGCGATGAACCAAACGTATTTAAAGCACATAAACTTAACTAATACAGTCTATTTCGCACACAAACTTATTAAATAACGTTTGTATCGCAAAGCAATAAGATCAACCGGCACTTACGTCGATTATCCAAATTCAACTTGAACCCGATAGAAAATATGTTGTGTTTTAATTTCCAATAGAGGAATTCATTGTCTCGATGTCCTTGCCACAGAAATAACTTCTTATACTCGCACAAACAAAACACTATCGAATTATTTCAACTTTTATGTAATCTGATTTGAATTTTAAACATAAAATGGCGGTTTGATCTAGTCTAACTGACATTTAAAGTGAATGACAGCAGTTCTGGTTTATCGACTCAACAATGCAGCGATATCTATGGAACATTTGAACAAGCATCCATCATTTAGTATAGGAAGACAATTTACAGATGTCGTTTGTAAAACTAATAAACTGCTATGTATGGAAGTTTCCTTGGCCTGATCCGAATCGTCCGACGAACCGCATTGTAGATGAATCGTCTCTTATGTGTTTCATTTTACGACAGCGGACGAATTGGAAAGCGTTTCGGCGGATGAACTGGAAGACGAACTGGAATCCGATTCGTTTCATGAGATGGCCTTTTTAGCCCTGTTGGTCTTCACAGGGGTGTGTGTGACATTTTTTGATGCTCTTTTTGTCATTTTCAAATTTTCAATTTCATTTTTAAGTGTGGTATTCTCTCATGAAAGAATTTCAATGTCATGGTGTGCACTATTCAAAGTGACTTCGAGGGATTCAATGCGACATTTTAATTGTTTTATTATTATTACTGTCTCCTCATTATCAGAAATCTCAGGCAAGCTACTAGTCGTGTCATCCAGCGGTGTCATAGCAGAAACAGTCCCGTCAAAACTACTCGGTTCTGAACTAGTGCGCTTACGCCTAAATGTTATATTCTCAAGGAAGTTCATAGTTTCAGATAACAATCAATAGATGGCAGTGGCGATGATGGCGTATGATTTTTGTTTCTGTTATGGTAACACTAGCCCTCTGGTATCAAGTAGCCGTACTAGAATGGTAGTTCCGCTATTGACCACCTCTATAGCTCAGGGGAGCTGTTGTTGGGTTCAAAGTTCAATTTTCAAAAACTTTTACGGTAACGTATATTTAATTTTGATATTTTATGACCTTTTACTTTTTGACTTTTTTTTAACGTGCCCCACGGTTTTATATTTTAGTCTAGTCTATGCATATGTTTATAATTCCCACGAATGTATCTATTTTATTATTTTTTGGTTTTTAGTACATTTATCTTAAACATTGCAATATATGTTTAACATAAAACCGTTTAACTTAAAAAGATTTTTTTACCTATTTTTCAAATTACTGATTAATAAGTCACTATGGTATGCCCAATTATAATTTTAGCCATTGTTTACTAACAAAATTAAAAATCGTATGAACTTCAGTTTTTCTTGTAAATAATCGACACAAACATAAACACTTCACTATCACTGGTGCTGCAGCTGAATGTACCACTTTTTTTGCCAAATAAGCATTAATAACTATTATTTATTAAATTTAAATACGGGAGTCAAGTGTAGCCAACCTACCTACGGTATAATTCTGATCACATGATTCTCTGATCACGTCTCAGCTCATCGTTCGGAGTTAGGATGGTTGCCGATACGTCAGCGACGCAGTTTGAGGGCGGTGATGATGATACATAAAATTTTAGCCACTCCTAATGTCCCCTCTTATTTATCATCTCATATTCAGCTACTTGTTTCTCTCCACAACAGAAATCTGCGGTCAGCTGACAACCGTCTTCTCCACTGTCCTACTCATAGTTCCAGCCTAATTCATTCTTCTTTCCTCGTGCAAGCAATTCTCCTCTGGAATGCGCTTCCTCTCGAAATCCGGATGACCACTAACCGTGCAACGTTCAAGTACAAAGTACGTCAGCTCTACTACAGTAGCCCCTAGTTATAGTAATGTGTAAAACCTTAATGTTAGATATATTGTAATAATTTAAAAAATACGATGTTATTACAAAGTAAAAAAAAATTGGTTCGCAAGCGTCAGATGTAATAATAAAAAAATATGTGTCATATGACAATGAAAGAAGTAAGTGTGTAATCTCCTATTTAAAAGAAATATAAATAAAATTGGTTTGTAAGTACATTACCATAAAAGTTCGGGCGCCTTGGAGATACCCATGCCTAAGATAATCAGCGGATATTGGAAACTTTTAATCTTCCGGAGGTGAGCTAAATGAAACCAAACTGTGAGGTTTAAGGTTTTATTGTCCACTCCAGTGTGCATTCAGAAATAGATGTAAGGATACATTCCTAATGTATAACTAACCTTAAATTTAAAATTAGATTTTTATAAGCTATGTCAATATTATCCTACGTCAATATGATTCTATGTCACCAATGCACTTTTAGGTTATTTTGAAGTTTAGATTTAAAATATAATTAAAGTAAGCTCACGGCATCCCTCGGCGAGTATATGTAAACACAGCAGCGGGAAAGCTCGTAGCAGGCGAAGTTTTCAGTTTAAGCCCATGCGGTACATCCATGTTTGAGGTGAAAAGCCCAAACCCTCCATAAGGAAATGCAGTTGACCGAAGACAAAGAAACGCCGAAAAAGGTCCAAAGAAAAGAGAAAAGGCAAAGACAAAGGCGGTTCCAATTGGAAACCTGTAACAAAATTGCATGTCATTAGAACAACTCCTATATGAACACGAGGTCCTAATTTTTTTATAAATTTGGGCGACTTACCGCCTTAATTTGCTGGAACAATGCCAATAGCAAAAGAAATCATAATATTCTCAGATTAAGAGCTGAAACAATAGAATTTTAACAATTATTTTTCAAATTAGGAGCGTGGCGAATTTCCAATAAAGTGAATCTTATTAAAAAATGACAACTCACCAGAAATAAACTATAATTCCACAAGAGGATAGTTGTGAGGACACAAACTATTATCCTTTAGGCCAAAATACTCTCATTTTTATGAGATTTATTGAAATTAAGTTACGAAGCCATGAATATCGACCATCCAGCCTCAACGCTAGGAAGAAAGGTGCCTTGACAGCCATACGTCAAAATGTCATTCACTCCGCGTTCCGAAACCCTTCGTTCAAAAATAGAATTAAAACCGGTGTGACGACGTTCGCAGAGCGCGTCGTTACATTACATCCCTCCCCAAAAAGAAAAAAGAAAGAAAGAAACTTCCTTTTCTAATGAAAATTATGAGAGTCAAGCACAAAATTCCAAAAAACCTCAAAAGACAAAATGTCTTGCAACATTTTTCAATAAACAAAAAAGGCAATGCGAAAGCATCTTGCATTGGGTATTGCAGAAATAATTATAAATTAAAGAATGGGAAAGCATTCCTAAAAATCAAAGAATGTGAAAACACTCGAAAAGTAAAGAACCAAACTCAGAAAAGAGTAAAAACTTATTTCAACACAAAAGTGAAAATAAATCCTTCAATAAAACAAATTAAACAATCCCTACTCAATTCCATTCCAGATATCGATTAGGCAACCAACGCCGTCGAATCTAATCCTTGATCTTAACCAGCCTTCTAGCATCAATACAAAAGTGCGGTTGAGCTCCTACGCCACCGACTCTATACCAGCTATTCCTGAAACAAAAATATAAAACTAACAAGATATCGGTTAAGCACCAACGCTGCCGAATCTGAAAGAAAATCGGTAAAAACAATGAAGTTTTCCCACTGTCGGTTAGGTTGAAAAGCCGCCGACTTCAAATTCCTATTCCAACATCCAAAACGTCAAAACAAAATCACAACAAAAGTGTCGTAATAATATATTTATAAGCATTGTGATCGGCATAACACCACCAACTTTCCGAGCACAAGCAAAATATAAAGAAAATATGACAATTGTGACCAGTACAACACCACTGACTTTCTGAGCACAACCGCATAAGAAAAGTATGACATTTGCGACCGGCACAACACCACCGACATCCCGTGCGCAAAGCATAAAAAATGTAACAATGTGTATAAAAACACAATCGTACAAAAAGAGAAAAACGACAATTACGACCGGCTCAACACCACCAGCTTCCCGTGCGCAAAGCGTAAGGTGTGACTATGTGTATGAAACACAATAGCACAAAAAATTGTAAAGTCCAGTAAGACACAAGTTTCCCAAAAAATGGTATAACAAGGTGTGTAAAAAATGCATAAAATGCGTCCAATCCGAGAATCTTAATACTAAGAAAATAACCCAGAACTGTACAAAAATAAAGTTCAAGAAACTTAATTTTCCATTCCCTAAGTGAGTGGAAATAAGTCAAGTGAATTTAATGTAGAAAATGAATATTAAATTTCACTCCTATATTAGAGTAGAAACTAAATTCCTAAATTTGTACAAAATATACAATATTAAATATACAAGTGTATAAAAATATATACAGGAAAATAATCCTATACAACAAAGATAAATAAAAATATAAGATCTTTTGATGTGGAACAATTTGTTAATATGGAGTAGAGTTACACAATAACAAGTCCTAAAATGACCTAAGTTATTTTTGAAGGAAACTAAAATTGAAATTAATAAATTGTTGTGAAGTTCCTAACATACATCTCCTTTCAACACCCCTCAACCTTTCAAACATCACCTCATAATGGGGTCATACTTCAAACAAAGTACCAAAGACAAAGATAGACATTGTCAAAACAAGAATAATTTTAATATTTAATTATGTCTTTAATATGATAACGACCAGTATAGTTTTTATTAAGGTCTTTTAAAACATAAACATTAGAGGAAATTTTATCTATTATTTCACACTTAACAAACTTAGGTGCTAACTTAGCCGAAAAGAATGCAGGAGCATTAGACTGCACAAAACTTCTCCTCCACACTATATCTCCCACCTCAAAAGAAATGACCTTCCTTCCTATATTATAATAACGCGCATTACGCTTATAAGCTTTAAGCAATGAAGCTTGAACTTTTATAAAAATATCACTAAGTGATTTAAGTGAAAAAGCAAATGAAGACCTATCAACAACATCAAGTTGATTGAGGTTATCAAAAGAATTACTAAAACGGTGCAATGAAGCATCAAAAATAAGTTCTCTACCGAACATGAGAAAATTAGGAGTGAAATCTGTGGCTAGATTCACACTACTATTTAAAGCTAATTGAACATGAGGCAAATATTTTGACCAAGTTCTATGATCATCTTTAACAAAACAAGAAATACATGTTTCGACTGTTTTGTTATATCTCTCTACAGGATTATTTTGAGGTGTATATAAAGTATTATAAAATATTTTACTAATATTATAACTTTTTAGAAAATCTACAAATTGCTTAGCTGTAAATTGGCTTCCATTATCACAAACAAAAATTTTATGTTTAACTAAATGAGTAAGACCTAAGCCTCTCCTTTCACAAGAAACATTTTCAAAAAGTGAAATAATTTTATTTAACTCGTGTTTCTCAGAAGGAGAAAGTTCAGAAACAGAAGTAACTGCATTTACACAAGTAGTGGATTCATATTCAAAAGTAACACCATTCCACAAGTCCCCAGCAAGATTAAATTTCAACCAAAAGTCAAATCCCAAAATAATTGAAGGTTTAAAAGAAGGTATTATCAAAAAATCTACATTTTGAGTTAAGTTATCACAAGTGATAGGTAAAACCATAGTTCCAATAACATTGTGTGCAGAACCATCAGCAGTAACAGCGTTACCTTTATAAGGTTTAAATTTATAACCTAATTGCAAAAATGTTTGATGAATATTAGAACCGAGTACACAACTACAAGCTCCACTATCTAACAAACCTGAATAAAATTTATTATTAATATTAAAATTTAAATAAGGTCTAGTGTCTTTATGTTTAACAAACAAAACAGGAGCAGCCCTGATATTATTAAAGAAAACTTTCAAATAATCCAACCATTCATTAAATTCTTTCTTACAAGTGGCTTCATTCGGAGCACTGCTAAATTTTTTCAACATCGAGTCACCAGAGGTTTTATCAAAAACTAGGGCTCGATGGGACCTGATACGTTTTTTGACTGAACAGTATTTGAATTACAAACTTCGCAATTCTTCGTAGTGACGCCAAGCTTGTGACATTTAAAACAAATTACACCTGGAAATGTAGGGCAATTTTTATAAGAATGTCCAGAGGACTTACATTTTAAACAAGAAATATTCTTCCACTTGAGTAATAAATTCCCTAACGCACGATTTACCATCATACAAAAGCTTACTTCGTTTTAAATCAGGCAACTTAGTAACAGAAGGCAAGTTTTTCTTCAAATTATCATTCAATAAAACATTCATCATATTAAATGAAGATGCGGCTCTCAGACTATGATCACCAGCTCCTCGACTATTCGAAAATGGATCAACAACTTCAGACAAATCAGCCATGACATGAGGCAACCCATGAGTAGAAGTACCAACTGGAACATCATTAACAATATTCTCAAACAAAGGCGGGACCTGTATTTCCTTATCCATGTTTGATTTATAAAAGGATGTGAAAATCTAATAAAAAGTTGTATTAAATACACTATAAGTTTCTAATTAAAGTATCAATTAAAGTTTCTAATTAAAGTTAATTAAATTATGAATGAAGTTAATTGCATTAATTTCAAAACGCTAAACTCAAAAGTCAAACAAACTCATAGAATGGAATGTTATTGTTGCAAAAATTATTTAGGTCAAATGCCTATAAAGATAAAAATGCATTAGTGATTCACAAAATAAATTATCTATGTCTACTTAAGGTAAACAGCAAATATTCAAATATTATTATGTTTTCACACATGTGAATAAAGGTTAAGAACTAGTAATTATATAATATTACTAAGTGGAAAATCTTACCTGTAATAAACAAAAGCTATATAAGATAAAACAATTATAACAATAACCATGTTATACAAATTGGAACATTCACCTGTAATTGAGAGATACAAACAATAGTACTAACTTGTAGTATGATTAGTTTTGCAAAGTAAACAATAACAAAGATTTACTGTAATACACAGTTATGTAACAGTAAAATACATGAAGAAAACACTGTTCCTAACATGATAAAGTAAAAAATAATGCAAAGGTGACAAGGAATAAAGATATATGCACACTGTCATGTCCCTGTTCGCGAGTGCCAATTGTAATAATTAAATAATATGTGTTATTACAAAGTAAAAAAATTGGTTCGCAAGCGTCAGATGTAATAATAAAAAAATATGTGTCATATGACAATGAAAGAAGTAAGTGTGTAATCTCCTATTTAAAAGAAATATAAATAAAATTGGTTTGTAAGTACATTACCATAAAAGTTCGGGCGCCTTGGAGATACCCATGCCTAAGATAATCAGCGGATATTGGAAACTTTTAATCTTCCGGAGGTGAGCTAAATGAAACCAAACTGTGAGGTTTAAGGTTTTATTGTCCACTCCAGTGTGCATTCAGAAATAGATGTAAGGATACATTCCTAATGTATAACTAACCTTAAATTTAAAATTAGATTTTTATAAGCTATGTCAATATTATCCTACGTCAATATGATTCTATGTCACCAATGCACTTTTAGGTTATTTTGAAGTTTAGATTTAAAATATAATTAAAGTAAGCTCACGGCATCCCTCGGCGAGTATATGTAAACACAGCAGCGGGAAAGCTCGTAGCAGGCGAAGTTTTCAGTTTAAGCCCATGCGGTACATCCATGTTTGAGGTGAAAAGCCCAAACCCTCCATAAGGAAATGCAGTTGACCGAAGACAAAGAAACGCCGAAAAAGGTCCAAAGAAAAGAGAAAAGGCAAAGACAAAGGCGGTTCCAATTGGAAACCTGTAACAAAATTGCATGTCATTAGAACAACTCCTATATGAACACGAGGTCCTAATTTTTTTATAAATTTGGGCGACTTACCGCCTTAATTTGCTGGAACAATGCCAATAGCAAAAGAAATCATAATATTCTCAGATTAAGAGCTGAAACAATAGAATTTTAACAATTATTTTTCAAATTAGGAGCGTGGCGAATTTCCAATAAAGTGAATCTTATTAAAAAATGACAACTCACCAGAAATAAACTATAATTCCACAAGAGGATAGTTGTGAGGACACAAACTATTATCCTTTAGGCCAAAATACTCTCATTTTTATGAGATTTATTGAAATTAAGTTACGAAGCCATGAATATCGACCATCCAGCCTCAACGCTAGGAAGAAAGGTGCCTTGACAGCCATACGTCAAAATGTCATTCACTCCGCGTTCCGAAACCCTTCGTTCAAAAATAGAATTAAAACCGGTGTGACGACGTTCGCAGAGCGCGTCGTTACAATATTTTGTCATTATGTATAATTATATATGTATAGGTAATTTTATATTATATAAGTATATTTTATACGAATATATATAAGTACCTAATATATTTAAAAGTATGTGTATGAATTTCTTATTTATTATAGTGTGTATGTATAATGTATGTATTATTATTGTGAACATAGTGCACTGCACCTACCTCAATGTATCTCTGCATCACCCTAAGGTTGACTGTTAGATAATGCCTTTGGCATTAAGCCGCCTTTGTACAAAATTACTGTGCATAAAGTTGAATAAATAAATAAAATGAATTAAAGGGCTTAATAGACCAGCTGCAAAGAAACTTACGAGCTCTCGAGTTGTTAGGTGAGCCAGTTAATAGTTGGGGCACAATTTTAATTCCTGTAGTTGTTCGTAAGCTTGATCAGAAAACGTCTCAGGAGTGGGAGGAGTTCAAAACTCGGTTAGACCGAGATAGCATCAAAACATTTGACCAATTCATTGCATTTCTCCGCACCCGCGCGGTTTTTTTTATACCACTTAGTTGGAAGACAAGCACAAGGCCAACCTGATGGAAAGTGGTTACCGTGGCCTATGGACGTTTGTAACACCTGAGGAGTCACAGTCGCGCTGCCAACCCTGTAAGTACAGAGTTTCTGTGCTGTCAGTAGAAGACAAAGCAGGACAACTGGAGTACTGCTGTCATCTTTTTGCTGGAGCACCTGCATACCAGCTTGACCCCTTCGACTCAGTGCAAAGACGGGCATTGAGGCTGGTTGACAATCCCATACTCACAGGTTGTGTGGAACCTCTTAGCCTTAGGAGGGATTTTGCCTCACTGTGTGTGTTCAACCGCTTATACATTGGTTTGTACTCAGATGAATTATTTGACATGATGCCCGTAGCTACATTCTATCATCGCACCTTCGCCATAGGCAGGGAATTCATTCTCACACATTGCGACCTGAGACGGTGCGCACTGTGCGGTATGAAAGAAACTTCATCCCATGCACACTCAAGCTGTGGAATGACCTCCCTGTTGCGGTTTTCCCAAGCGTCTACAATATGGGGTTCTTCAAGAGGGGCTATGCTAGGGAATATGCCCATTGCCTGTATCAGCTTGATTCAAGTTTATTGGTTGAAGACATAGTCTTCAACGCCCGGGTGCATGTTCAAGCGCCTGATCTATCTGCTACCGCAACATCACACGTCCTGTTAACGGAACTATACGCATAATTAATTTAATTGCGAGTAGGTACCTACTATGTATGCACTAAGGATTTATATACCAGTCAACGATTAAAGATTGCACCGTTAACATCAAAAACACACCCAGTTGGTTTTATTCTAAGTTCCTGATTCCCACACAAGTGGTGTTTAGTGTAAAAGAACATTGGTGTTAAGTGCAAAAGACTCTGTACCTATATCGAATTTAATAAATGACAAATCAATCTTGACAAATTCTATTTTATTCGAAGAATACTAATAACCAAATTGACCAAATTTTATACAGCTTAAGAGATAGGTATTCAAATAGGTGCAAAGTGATGTTTGTTTCTGTTCTCTCTCTCCTTTCCTGTTCTACATGTTCACCTCCGTTTCGCACACACGCTCCCATTTTGTTTCTTAGTCTACTTTTCACTTCAGGTGTTGTCAAATCGTGAGAAGAAGGCCAGATCGTGAGAGATGGCCCTGGGTCGGCCGGGGTGCAAGGGATATGCCTGTCAACCTCACCTTCGGCAACCAAAACGACCCACAGGCGGCGTGCGTTTTAGTCGGTTCGAGTCCGACATAACCTCCTCCACCGGCTCCGGTGGGGAGGTATCCGTGGGAATTCTGCGCACGTAAAAAAAAAAAAAAAAAAGGTGTTGTCAAATTGCTTTTAATTAATTTATGTACCAATAGCACCCTAGCTTGTTATTCCTTGTTGAATAGCTAGTTCTTATCAGGGAACCCTGATATCTTTGCAAAGATAAAATCAAAACCTATTTTACAAAAAAAAAAAAAAACACTGTTGCTGAAACTTCACTTTTATCATTATAACAGAACAATCAGCCGAATTGAGTCGTCTTTTGTTTACATAATCGCATGTCAACCGTTCGTCCAAAATAATCAATTCACACGAATGTTATGGTTTTATAAATATACATATTCTCAGAAGTACCATTCGTTAAGTTGTAAGATAAAGGAATGATTTGCATACAGTGATAAGGCAACTCAAGTGCGCATAATAATATCAACACACCATGGCACGTGTGTTTTAGAAGCATTATGTCGCCAGAGAAGCTAGTACTCTTTATAAACTCCAGACAACTTTGAAGAGTTCTTTCTTAAATTCTACACTTGTATAAACAGAGACTCTTAAACAAAACATACTGGTGGCGCATGGCCGAGTGCGGTAATGGACTGTATTGCGGGAAGTAGCTAACTGTTCCATTGACACTTTACACACAAAACAAGACAGGTGGCCGGGCTGCCGCGGATTCGATCCAGGCAGTGAATGCAGCCCGAGAAATTAGGAGAGGATGCACTAACCTTCACGACCCACGTGTTTTTCATCGCAGCCGGTACACGGATCTTCTCTTCCTTGCTCAGGAGCTGCCGTCAGCGTCACTAGATCCCTTGAGGAACACACGAGAGGCACCATCCGATCGGTAAAGGTCTATGAGGCGGTTAAAATACAACAAATATTATTCATTTTTGAGAGACGCGAGCGCGATCCGTCATTACGCTGGCTAGTTCAAAGCGAGACTGCCCGTCCACATCTCACACAATGGCGGACGGAAGCTACAGCTAGCCCTACTCTATGGTTAGTGCGGAGGGGGAGACGGATCTAAAAGGAGTGTGTTTCCATGTCAAAAAATACAGTTTCCACATCGGCGCAACCATTCCCCCCGGCTTGAAGGGTTACCTTCGAAACGAAAAATGTGGAACAAAACTAATGTCTAATCTAAATCTAGGTTTGCGAAATAACAACTAAAATATAAACATAGATTGGAACTCGTGCCTACTGCTGGCTAGGCAGAGGGCAGAGGCGAACAACCGGGCGCAGATACGATCCGGTTGCAGTTTTAACCCGTACAACACGAGTTATCCCGCGGGCATCGGGAAAAATTTCCTCTACTACTCCTAGAGGCCAATGTAAAGGAGGCGCATTCTCAGTCATAAGGACTACCACCGTACCTACAGTAATTGGGTTGGATGGAGTATTCCATTTTTGACGTGACTGCAGCGTGTGCAAATAATCGGTTCTCCAACGATTCCAAAACGATTGGACCATCTTATCTAAAAGAGCGTGACGAGTTAGGAGGTGTATTCTATCGTCATCAACATCTATTGCGGGCAAATATTTTAAAGGAGTCATATTTAAGAAGTGAGCTGGCGTCAGCGCTAACGGCTCTGACGGATCGCTAGATAGAGTCCGACACAGCGGACGCGTGTTCATCACCGCCTCTACTTGCGCGAGTACGGTACTCAACTCCTCGAACGAGAGAATCTGTTCGCCTATGACGCGAAACAGATGCGACTTAAGGCTTTTAATATTCGCTTCCCAATTACCACCAAAATGACTAGCTGCAGGCGTGTTAAAGTACCATTCAATGCGATTTTCGGCTAAGATGTGAGCGAATTCACTTTGGTAGTACTTAGACCGTAAGAATGTGTGCAATTCCGAAATACTACGTCGGGCCCCTACATAGTTTGTACCGTTGTCCGAATACATGCGCTTAACCGGACCCCGACGCGACAAAAAACGTTTAAAGGCGGACATAAAATTTGGCGTACTTAAATCACCGGTCAACTCTATATGAACCGCGCGAGTTGTCATACAAATGAACAAACAAACATAAGCTTTCGTGGAGCGAATGCCACGACCACGAGCAATGGTGACCTTGAAAGGCCCAGCAAAGTCTGTGCCGGTGTGTACGAAAGGTTTTGCGGATTGAACAACACGACAAGAGCGATGATCGGCCATTTCAGGCGCGATAAAACGCGGGCGGAGTTTAAAACAAGGTACACATCTGTGTACTCTAGCGCGAATCAAATTACGAGCGGAAATTATCCAGTATTTCTGTCTCAAAATAGACATTAACAAATCGGGACCAGCGTGACAATTCACCTTGTGATGATAATCTACTAACAAATCTAATACGTGGTCCTTACGCGGGAGAATTACTGGGTGCCTTTGTTCAAATCCTAAACCTGAATTTCTCAAACGACCACCTACTCGAATGAGTCCATCTTCCAAAAATGGTTTCAAGTGTCGGAAAGAACGACTACAAGGTTTGTTAAATTCTAAATTTTTAAATTCAGAAGCAAAATAACACTTCTGCAATTCGCGAAGTATGATCAATTCAGCCTTATCTAAATCAGCGGCGGTTATATGACCGCGTGTAGATAAAATTCTCAAAAATCGGCCTACATAAACAACACAACGCAACAGTCTCGACCAAGACGAGACGCGATTAGCCAACAACAAAACCAGGGACTCTTCACGCGGGACCGACACCACAAGCGAGTGCTTCTTTTCCTCGGGTGGTTCGGAAACCGTAGTGGGATTGAATTGACTAACTGGCCACTTATCTAACGCGGCATGAATCCAGGACGGTCCACTAAACCATAACGGGTGATCTAATATTTGCGAAGGAAGCAGTCCACGAGAGAGACAATCGGCTGGGTTGTCGGTGCCAGCAACGTGAAAGAGATTTTTTGGCGCTAATTCCGATTGAATTTTTGCCACTCTATTAGCGACGAAGGTGTCCCAACGATGGGGCGAAGAGTGGGCCCAACACAAAGCGACTGTTGAGTCCGAAAATGCTAAAATTCTATTAATATTAATGCGACTACTACAAGCATTGGCGATAGAGGTGATCAATCTAATCAACAATAGTAAAGCGCATAGCTCGAGGCGTGCCAGAGAGACGACCTTACGGGGAGAGACCTTCGATTTCGCGCTTATAAGGCTAATTGAAACCTTACCTACATTCGAGACATGAAAATAGACTACTCCTCCATACGCCCTCTCACTAGCGTCCGCGAAGCCTACTACCGTAACAACACTATGTTGCGATATACCTACATGACGCGGAATTTGTACTTGGTCAAGCACAGAGAGTTCTTTTCTAAAGCGAGCCCACAACTTAGCAATGTTGTCGGGCGCGGTGTCGTCCCAATCACAATTCGAAAGCCAAAGCTCTTTTATAAGTAGTTTGGCGTACAGAACGACAGGAGCTACGAATCCCATTACGTCCCATATCCGTGCCACACACGACAGGATAATGCGTTTAGTACAAGTTTGCGGGGTCGAACTACTTTTCAAACTAAACGTATCAGATGCGGGCGACCAGCTTAAACCAAGCACCTTGTGCGTATCACTTTCATCGAACTCCTTAACCGAAGACAATCGGTGCGACGGTGGAATCGACTCTAACGCTGTTTGCGAGTTGCTCGTCCATTTCACGAGATCAAATTGACCCGCCTTCATGAGACTTATAACTTGAGCGGCCGTCTCGACAGCCTCGGCCTCGCTATCTACACTATACACGAAGTCGTCCATGTATAAGCCAGTCTCAATGGTGGCTCTCGCTTTAGGAAATGCATCGCCCTCGTCAGCGGCCAACTGCTTGACGGTGCGAAGTGCGTGAAAAGGGCTAGATTTAAGCCCGAAGCAAACACGATTAAACTCGTAAACCATTAAAGGTTCTTGCGGTGAAAATCTATACAAAAATCGTTGAAACCTACGATCGGGTTCGCGCACTTCAAGGCACAAAAACATTTGTCGAATATCTGCAGAGAGTGCCACAGCGAATAAACGAAAATTTACAATTATGTCAAATAAATTACCTTGAAGATTTTGACCACAATACAAAATGTCATTAAGCGACACGGAAGTGCTAGTCTTAGCACTGCCATCTAGAACTACGCGGAGTTTAGTAGTAAGCTTATCTTCTCTAATAACTCCGTGGTGCGGGATAACGTACGAAGGCTGGGTCTCGTCGGTGTCCGCAGGCGCAGGTGAGATGTAACCTTTATCTAAATATTCGTTGACAACCTCATCATAGGCTTGCTTTAACTTTGGAGACGCCTGCATCTTTCGTTCTAAACAAAGAAAGCGTCTTTCAGCGGATGCACGGGAGTCGCCGAGCGAAAAAATATCTCCCTTGAAAGGGAGCGCGACAACATAACGACCCTGCTCATCGCGAGTAGTCGTGCGACAATAAATCTCCTCAGCCATCTTGTCATCAGGGCTTAGGATTGGTGGGACATTGACCTCCTCAATCTCCCAAAACTTGCGGATGGCAGACTCCAGTGGCGGCTCGACGGTGCAACAGAACGAGGCAGTCGAGTGACTAAAACTATCCATAGAAGCGGGTGCAGAACCAATTATAACAAAACCCAGAACTGTTTCCAGGGCGTGCGGAGCGGGGTACGTCGGACCCCCTTGAACCTTACGTGATAACTGGAGGTGCGGGAGAATTGAAGCGCCGATCAATATATCGACGACTCCAGGAACAGCGTAAGTCTCATCAGCTAAAGGTAAGTCTTTAAATTTCGTTAATAAAGACGTGTCAACTGGGACGGTAGGCAACTGTTCAGTTATTTTATCCGTAACGAACGAATCCATGTCAAACCAAATTTTATTATTAAAACGAGATCCAAACCTCGTTTTAACTGTGCCATGAACAGCTGACCGTAAACCTCCAAAACCCGTCACCACTGAGTAGGTTGAACGCCTATCAACATTGAAACCAAGACGTTGACAACAATCTTGAGTAATAAAATTACTTTGCGAAGCGCCATCTAATAGCGCTCGAACAATGTGCGGTTTACCTAATGCATCAACAATAACCACGCGAGCGGTCGCAAGACAAACCGTAGTGAGGGCAGCACTAGCGGAGAACGAACACAAGGTGACGTCATTCGTAGCGGTCCCCGGGCAGGCCGGAGCGCGTGCGAGCTCGGGCTGCGGCTGCGGCGCAGGCTGCCGCGCGTCACCGCTCGACGAACCAACTGTGCTCACCTTGGATGCGGCATTACTATTTTCAAAATGAAGCAAAGTGTGGTGTCTCGCTTGACATTTGCGACAACCATTTCCACTATTACATAAACCCACGCGGTGTTTAGTACCGAGACAATTAAAACAAAGATTATTAGCGCGAACAAATTTATAACGATCACTAGGCGACAATTTTAGGAAACCAGGACACTTGTACAGTTGCGAGTGATGAGTACTACACAAAGAGCAAACAGGTGATTGTACACGTGCTGGTGCGGTATTAACATAAGTATGGGTTGACCTCAGTGACCTCGATGACGCATCTATTTTGCGCGCGGGACTAACAACTGTCTTCGCGCCTTCATGTTTCGATGAAGAGCGTTGTAATATTTTTATATGCTCGCGAACAAAACCTTCTAAGTCTTCGAACTTAGGAATTTTATTGCCGCGATGATCCGACTCAAACAAACGAATGGTTTCGGAATCTAATTTCTTTAAACCCATATACAAAAATACGAAGTCGCAGAGGTCATTGATCTTCAAGTTCTTTACGGCGCGAACAGCTGACGCGAAAGTATCTAGAAATTTCTCTAAGTTTTGATCGTTACATGCCGTAATAGATTTCAAATCAGACATCTGATCTAAATAGGCGTTAGCTACCGATCTTTTATCCTCATACTTAGCTTTCAAAGTATTTAAAATTAAATTATAATTCTCGGCACTAAACGTAATTCCAGCGCAAACGGTTATAGCTTTACCAGTCAATTTTTCAACGAGATAATGCAACTTTTCGTGATCTGTCAACGAATCGTTCTTATCTATTGTATTCTCAAAACTATCTATAAATAGACACCAATTGCGAATGTTACCATCAAACTCGGGTATTTGAATTGGTGGCAACTTAGGTCGGTCGCGAGTGGGGTTGGGTAGGTCAGCCGGCTTCTCCAAACTCCTAGCGACGCGTTTGATACGACAATACAAATCGTCAAACGACGACAAGGCTTGATAACTCACTGAGTAATCGGGATTCAAATTCAACTCTAAAACGTTGATGTCATGTACTAAGGTTTCGAAATCCGCGCGTAGACTATCTAAGTTTTCTATAGAACACAAGAACGAATCTCTGATGACCAAATCAGAGGTTTTAAGTGCATTATCATAAATCGATTGTACGCGAGAGTAAATCATTTCTTTTTTAGCGTATAAAAGTTTCAATTGAACCTTACCGGTCTTATCAACCTTTGGGGACATGTTTACAATTAAATCTCAAACTAAAGTGCGGTAAACAATAAATATGAAATGACTTAATCCTAGCGGTACAGAGCAGCGAGGCGGCGCGAGCGACACTCGGCAGATAGGTAGGTACCTACAACTGTGAATGCACGCTTGAACAAACGCGCATAGCAACAAGGTCGTACCTACGCGATGGTCGCTGTCTAGGTTCAACTATTATTTCCGAGATTAAGTATTGCGTAATATCTATTCAAATTAAAATACTTTCGTATGAATTGGGATGAGATGCGAGCGAGGTAGGTACAGCCACGTGTCTACCCACGCAGGTACTAGGCAAATACGACGCGAGCCGAGAACAACGTAATTGAAAAAAACAAAACAAAGCCAAATGCGTTAGGTATTACACTGTGCCTATGCACTAGGGTGTCTAGTATACCTAAGATCTAAGCCTAAATGTCTGGATGCGGGGTTTTCTACTAAAATAACCAGGTATTTAGGCGCGGTGCGAAAATTGCGAACTACGATTAAGTGTTGATATGATACCTAACCTATGTATGTACCAGGTAGGTACTATGCGAGCCAGCGGCGAACGAACAACAAATTCTAAGCCTAAATGTCTGGATGCGGGGTTTTCTACTAAAATAACCAGGCACTTAGGTGCGGTGCGCTCATTCCCATTAGAATAATAACAAAATACGAACTACGGCTAAGAATCCGGCTCGATCCGGACCAAAAATGGTGGCGCATGGCCGAGTGCGGTAATGGACTGTATTGCGGGAAGTAGCTAACTGTTCCATTGACACTTTACACACAAAACAAGACAGGTGGCCGGGCTGCCGCGGATTCGATCCAGGCAGTGAATGCAGCCCGAGAAATTAGGAGAGGATGCACTAACCTTCACGACCCACGTGTTTTTCATCGCAGCCGGTACACGGATCTTCTCTTCCTTGCTCAGGAGCTGCCGTCAGCGTCACTAGATCCCTTGAGGAACACACGAGAGGCACCATCCGATCGGTAAAGGTCTATGAGGCGGTTAAAATACAACAAATATTATTCATTTTTGAGAGACGCGAGCGCGATCCGTCATTACGCTGGCTAGTTCAAAGCGAGACTGCCCGTCCACATCTCACACAATGGCGGACGGAAGCTACAGCTAGCCCTACTCTATGGTTAGTGCGGAGGGGGAGACGGATCTAAAAGGAGTGTGTTTCCATGTCAAAAAATACAGTTTCCACATCGGCGCAACCACATACCTATTCTAATGCCCTTCATATCTTCAACACAAGTGTTCATTCACACATCCCTATAGTAATTTGCAACTTATATCGTAGTCACAATCTTTTCAGTTGTTGTAACTGAGTCTTCTTACATAAGGTCACAAATACATACATAACACACTGAATTATTAATAAACTTAAACATAAACCTAACACCTGATAGGAAAAATATCAATTAAAATAATAAAAAGTAGTAAAAAAATTAATATTATTAATATTTTTATTTATTAACAACTTGGCAACCAAACCATCAAAAGATAATAATAATGCATAGGCACCTACTCTATCGGCATATGTTATGCTATCGTTGCAACCCGAGCGGTCTCGCTCACTCCCGACCCCTCCCGCGTCCCGTGTCAGTGACTCGCATCACGGCGCGTGCGTCAGTTACAACTCTCAACTCTCAGTAACGTCCAAGACGACCCATTGGGCACACGTATTCTGAGCATCCGCTTCTGCCCAACTAGTTTTGTTGATACGAGAACCAAAATAGTTGAATTCACAATGGTAGATTGTTTAGATCAACTGCAGATAGCTTTAAATGACATAATAATAGCTAACAAGACCACACCAACTTGTAGTGGTGTTGGTCGGAAATTCAAACCCAGGAAAAGAGCTGAAGAAACCCATAGTGAAGTTGCTGTAAGGCGCAAATTGAATATCAAGAGAAGACATGGAGGCCGTATTGGTGATGAAGATGATCATCGAAATGATCATAGAGGTGTTATACGTGGAAAAATCGTGGTCTGATGCCACCACGATTTGCGAGAGTGCAAAAATTACACAAGTGTTGTGCGTCACAGAAGATGGAAACATATAATTTTCCGTAGTTTTGTTGTAACTATATATCCGAGAAACACTGGTACAATATGGGGTTCTTGAAGAGGGACATTAGGTTTCTTCAGGGTAGGCAGCGCGAGTGTTACGCCCCTGGTGTTGCATACGTCCATAGGCCACGGTAACCAGTTCCCATCAAGTGGGCCGTATACTTGTCTGTCACCTAAATGGTATATAAAAAATGTTACGCAATACGAGACAGTTTGTCTTATGTTTAATGATTATTTATTCTCAATAAAAACATAGTCACTTGAGAACATTAATAACTTAAAGTAAATTTACAAGTTCATCATTTGACCAGTTAAGAATAATAATTAATAACAATGATCATGAATGCAACATGCCAAAACAAAAAGAAAAAAAAAACAGTCAGTATATTCGTTACAGAAACAATCGATAACATGCAATAATTATAATAATGTGGGTAGGCACTAATTTAGTGCATCGCGCATCGTTCTTTCGAATACAAGTTAATGTACTGATGTAGGTATATATTGAGCTAACCGAGTTTTGAATACACTACACTGTGCCTGAAAATTCTGAAAAAATCGTACTGAAAATCAAATTGAAATAACAGAAAAGGATATACAGGAAATATTTTCTATATTCTGTTCGCTCATAACTAACTGCAACTCCTGGTCGAAGATTAGCCGCTTATGACAAATGAGCTTTAGAAGAAGCCCCTGCGTTGAGAGCTAGTAAAAAATATAGAAGAGTACCACTTAATGAAAGAGAAATGAATGCAAAATTAGCAACATCTCAAATAAACACATTTACTGACCAACTCTGCTAGAGCGGTAAGAACTAGTCAAGGCCCCTGAGCCTAACACAGAATAGTTGAAAACCAAAATGGATGAACATGTGAAAGAAATAAATCACACATTCACCAAAATAGTGCTTTCAAAGAACAGTGGTGTTTAGGGTAACAGAACCGTGGTCTTTAGTGTAAAAGACAGTTTCTGTATTTAATTCTGTAATTTAATAAATATTCTGTTCAAAATTATCAAATTCTGTTTTATTGGAAAAGTCCTAGTAGGGTGAATATCCCGACAGCATTTTTTAAGATTCCAGTTGATGTTTTTTTTTTGAATGATTGATGTATCAACACAGAGCTTAAACCGCTGATCGTGGAGACCTGAAACTTCGAGGGTGTGTTCTTTATGTGACGTAGGCATTTAGGCATCTGATAAGAAGGCATATTCCGAAATATACTTTTTACCATTACAACCAACACAAAATACCCTGTACTTAAATGAGCCTCAGTTTTAATTCTGATGAATTCATTATAATAATTAATGTAGTACCTGCTTTAAAGGGGTATTTACTAAATGGTGAATAATTAGGTTAACGCATTGCATGATTACCACAGCTACATTCTATCATCGCACCTCTCGCCAAAGGCAGGCAATTCATCCTCACACATTGCGACCTGAGACGGTGCGCACTGTGCGGTATGAAAGAAACTTTAGGCACTGGTCTCCTGCAATATACATTGTAATATTAGTTAACTACCTACTAGAATGTTTAAATTATCGCATATGTTGTGTATTGTGGTATAAAAAATAAAATGTATTATTACACATATTGATAACTCACTTGTACTTTTCCACAATACTTCAATTCCACAAAGTGCTATCAATTAACATTATAAATAAAATGTATTATTATTATCCGCCTCACATTCAAGCTGTGGAATGAACTCCATGCTGCGATTTTCTTTACAATATGGGGTTCTTGAAGAGGGACATTAGGTTTCTTCAGGGTAGGCAGCGCGAGTGTTACGCCCCTGGTGTTGCATACGTCCATAGACCACGGTAACCAGTTCCCATCAAGTGGGCCGTATACTTGTCTGTCACCTAAATGGAATATAAAAAATGTTACGCAATACGAGACAGTTTGTCTTATGTTTAATGATTATTTATTCTCAATAAAAACATAGTCACTTGAGAACATTAAAAACTTAAAGTAAATTTACAAGTTCATCATTTGACCAGTTAAGAATAATAATTAATAACAATGATCATGAATGCAACATGCCAAAACAAAAAGAAAAAAAAAACAGTCAGTATATTCGTTACAGAAACAATCGATAACATGCAATAATTATAATAATGTGGGTAGGCACTAATTTAGTGCATCGCGCATCGTTCTTTCGAATACAAGTTAATGTACTGATGTAGGTACATATTGAGCTAACCGAGTTTTGAATACACTAAATGTGTTTACATGTCTTAGGATGAGTAACCACGGGGATCGCGTGATCCATGGCCCCATTTAGTATCCAATCTGGGTGGAAATGAGTCTCAGGATGAGTGACCAGTCTGTACACATTGAGAACTCTCCCTGCTTCCGATAGCATGTTAAGACAGGGCCTCATCACTCGCTCTAATTCGACATCGTAGAATCCTGAGCGCAGCAAGGGATTCAAAGTCCATCGTCCGAGGAAAAAATAATTGGCTCCCAAGTCGAAATTCGAAGAACAGAGACAAAATTATTGAATGAGCACTTGTCCGTTTCCAGTTTTCTTATTTTCAAAAATAAGTAAAACCAAAAAGCTGTAGAAAAGTACGAATGCCTATTTCAATAATTTTTACCTAGCGCCATCAATATCCAGCATAAACAAACAGAGACATAAGTAATTAATGCGCGCGCTTTTGTTTTTTTTTTTTAATTAGCACGGGTTCCCACGCTCCAGGCGGCCAGCACGTACCAGCCAGTAATACATAGAATTTGCGTTCGATTTCAATGAATAATAATTATGTTCCAAATTCAAATCACTTTTCCGCCCGCTAAAAGTCCTTAACAGAAAAGAGCTACTTTGCTCCCGCTTATAGAGGAAAAAAGTGAGTCTTTACAATATCGATTAAAATAGAAAAATTGAAACGATCCAGGATGGAGGGAACCTGTGATCTTTCCCTTACAGGGGGAACGCTCTTACCACCAATAAGCCACCGAACCTTCGCCCGAAACCATCCAAATTTTTCTTAACATATATCCGTCTTACGGCTACGGTGAGAGCCATCTACCGACATTCAGACGAACTATTGGAATCAATGAATGATGTTGCAATCATTTTTAAACTTTAATTTATGATGACTCCGCTCAAACTAATGAATGAAATTTTAAGCAGAGTAGAATTAGGCCCATGCTCATCTCTTCCAATGCGGTGCCGTATAAGGCGACTAAGGTATAGGGCTGTTTAGCATCAGACAGATATATACAATCCAGACTCAGTATCAGATGCATGGCTCAAGTCAACAATAGTGCTCGGAATACGGCAATAGGCTCACCCCCTTTTTTTTTAACGTGCGCAAAATCCCCACGGATACCTCCCCACCGGAGCCGGTGGAAGAGGTTATGTCGGACTCGAACCGACTAAAACGCACGCCGCCTGTGGGTCGCTTTGGTTGCCGAAGGTGAGGTTGACAGGCATATCCCTCGCAACAGGCATATCCCTCGCAGGCTCACCCCCTATTACGTGGGACCGAATACAATTATTGGTGAGATCGCCTTGGCCTAACATTTCAGGGATGAAGGCGTGATTATATGTATGTATGTATTATTTAAGTACTTATTTATTGTTATGTTCTCATGTAAGTGACTGTGTATGTCTTTTTGAGAATAAATTCTTTAAACCTATACTACATATAAATGCTTGAAATTTCATTTAAAAGTAAGACTTTTCGAATAGAAGGGATGAAATTAAATTAAAATGACGTGGGATCAATGCGAAATCAAAATAAGTACTAATGACTTAAGACTTATTCAATTTCGAAACGGGCTAAGTTCTTGTGGTATGAATAACTTACAACACCACTGGATATGGAAGAGGACAGAAAGGTTAAAGAAAACAAATGAAATAGCAATAAATTGATTATTTTTTATTTGAATAGTCCTATCCATATAGTTACATATAAATAAAATTCAGCGTTTAAGAGTGAGATTTAAATAGTTGTATGCCTCTCTTTCTGTCAGATGGTTCCAACTAATCCCCAGCTCATCCAGTTCTTGACAGGATTTTTACTGTCATTTATATTTTATACTTTAGGGTCCCACAAACGCTGAAACTGGAATGAACTCCCTGCTGTGGTTTTTCGAAGTGACTACAATATGGCTATTTATACTGTAGATTGATGGCACATGGTGGAATTTGTTGTTACACATATTAATAACTCACTTGTACTTTTCCACATTACTTTATTGCTTACTAGCTGTTGCCCGCGGCTCTGCCCGCAAGGATTTCTAATCCCGTTCTGGACGGGATGATAAGTATCCTATGTCCGTCTCCTGGTTCTAAACTACATCCCCACCAATTTTCAGCTAAATCGGTACAGCCGTTCTTGAGTTATAAATAGTGTTGTGTTCCCAGCGGTGAGTAGGGTAGCCAGAGCTCACTGGAGAATTTGTGCTGTCAGTGGGAAGACTAAAGGCTTGTCCTGCTTTGTCTTCTGCTGACGGCACAGAAACTCTGTACTTACAGGGTTGGCAGCGCGACTGTGACTCCTCTGGTGTTACAGACGTCCATAGGTCACGGTAACCACTTTCCATCAGGTGGGCCGTGTGCTTGTCTGTCAACTAAGTGGTATAAAAAAAAAAAGTGTAACTAACACGACTTTCTTTTATATAGGTATATAAGATTACACCTGACCGGTTTCGCCTTACTTAATTATACTTACTTAATTTATAACCTTACGGCATCCTCAAAGGTTTATAAATAAATTTATAAACCATAAAATTTGAGGATGCCGTAAGGCGAAACCGGACCGGTGTAATAAGCAATAAAGTAATGTGGAAAAGTACAAGTGAGTTATCAATATGTGTGACTACAATATGGGGTTCTTAAAGAGGGGCCCCTCTTTAAGAACCCATCGTCCATTCCGTGTGGTGACGGAGAATAAATACAAGAATTACTACCTCGCCTCATCCGAAGGGTGTCATAAGAGGCGACTAACGGAAAAATACGCAGATGATATCACTGCGAGAGAAGGAAAACTCGAAATAAAACCCTGTACTAACACGTCTGGCCAGTGTGAAAACAGTAGGCCAAACCCTCCCAACATTGGAAGATGATCTACCGCCGGCAGTCCACTGCTGGACATATGTCGTCCAACAGTGTCCACTGTTAAGATTATTGATTGAAAGAGGGGCATTAGAAAGTTTCTATAATACAGGGTCGGCAGCACGATTGCTACGCCTCTGGTGTTGCTTACGTCTATAGGCCACGGTACCCACATTACATCAGGTGGACCGTATGTTTGTCTGCCATCTAGGTGGCATATAAAAAGAGTTTAGTAGTTTAATTAGACTATTATTTGTTATATATAGTATATAGTTGTGTTCCCAGCGGTGAGTAGGGTAGCCAGAGCTCACTGGAGAATTTGTGCTGTCAGTGGGAAGACTAAAGGCTTGTCCTGCTTTGTCTTCTACTGACGGCACAGAAACTCTGTACTTACAGGGTTGGCAGCGCGACTGTGACTCCTCTGGTGTTACAGACGTCCATAGGTCACGGTAACCACTTTCCATCAGGTGGGCCGTGTGCTTGTCTGCCAACTAAGTGGTATAAAAAAAAAAAAAAAAAAAAGACTAAATTGATGATTTATTAAAATATTTGTCAAAGGATCCATTTTTAACTCCGGACGTAAAAACAACGGGGTGTTATAAGTTGGACGTGTCTGTGTGTGTGTGTGTCTGTCTGTTGCATCGTAGCTCCTGAACAGATGAACCGATTTGTTTGAAAGGTATATATCGGGAGTGTTCTTAGCTATGTTTGAAAAAAATCGGTCCAAGATGGCCGCCGCTACAAAATTACGGAGTACATATTTTTTCTTAACTCCCTCAATATTGATTTCCTATCAAAGAGCTTGACGAGTTGATCAATTTAAAAAGTGTAAAATAAAAATTAAATTTAAAATTTAAAAACCAACCAACTTATACACACGCTCACACACACACACGTATTTATTTATTTATTTATTTTTTAACTTTATGCACAGTTTATCGTACAAAGGCGGACTTAATGCCAAAGGCATTATCTGACAGTCTACCTTAGGGTGATGCAGAGATGCGTTGAGGTAGGTGCAGGCAAAAAATTAACCATGAACTATCAACGATAAGGAAATACTCAAATTTGTTTACAATAATGATATATACATATAAATATATATACATATACTATACATACACAACCATAATACATTTACACAAACATTTACATAAACCATACACATTTACATAAACTACTTATATACTCATATTATACATGGTATGTACTTACATATAATCAAGCATAGATACACAATCATAAAATATAATAATCCATTTGTATCCATTATGATTGCATTACGACTAGGAGCCACTGTAGAGCTGACGTACTTTGTACTTGAACGTAGCACGGTTGGTGGTCATCCTGATTTCGAGAGGAAGCGCATTCCAGAGGAGGACATGTAATATGTTCCAGATAATTTTATAAGATTATTAATGTCGACCAAGCAAATGTAACTTGTGTAATCGTAAGAGGTACCCACAGGACAGGCTTGCCTAGTGTGGGGCCAACGGACACTTTGCTAAAAATTGTACTCTTATTGATAATAAAATATTTTTCATTTTCATTTTCATATTTTTGACTTCTTGGGGGTTGTTTTTTGTGACGGGGGTTTTGAATTTTTTTGTTTCTATTCTTAGAACCTCTGCATTGTAGTGGGAGTATGGGGGAAAAATACCCGTATTTCCAATAGTGGGTAGAATAGGTGGTACCAGGAGTAGAAGCTGAATGTTTTCCCATTAGGTTTACAGCTTCGAAATCTTCTTGAAATTTTCGTTCAATTGTTCTTCATATCTTAGCATTTACATCACAGACGGTGTCCTTGATCAGATCCGAAACTTTCCCACTGAAATTAAAATAAATTGTTAGTTAAAAACGTTCATTAAATTTCCTATTTTCCCTTTGTGTTAGTATGAATTTTCTCCTTTATATATCTATTTATGTGTTTTAGTATATGTATATCATTATACATATGTTGATAATACTTTGTGTAAAGCCGTATATTAATTTTATTTCACATTTTTTTTGTTTTTTACATGCGCAAAATCCCCACGGGTACCTCCCCACTGGAGCCGGTGGGAGAGGTTATGTCGGACTCAAACCGACTAAAACGCACGCCGCCCATGGGTCGTTTTGGTTGCCGAAGGTGAGGTTGACAGGCATAACCCTCGCACCCCGGCCGACCCAGGGCCATCTCTCACGATTTGGCCCTCTCCTCGGGTGTGTGGGGACTACAGAGTCCCCAGTTCGTTCCCGGAAAACGGGGAGGCGCGCCAGGCGCTCCGCCGCCGCAGCCTGCTTCTGCCAGGGTGACAAGCGGCCGACCTGTCACTCCCAGGCCGGCGCTCATGGGGGGCGGAGGTCGTTCATCGACCTCTGACGCCCGAGTTGCGTTCGTACGCGGGCAGCTTGGCTTGCGATCCTTCGTCGCTCCCGCTGCCGCTCCCACCCCGCCTCTTCCTTCACGAGCCTTACTTGCTCGCAGAAGAAGGCGCCGGACGCCCACGCATCCGCGCAGCGGACTATCGCCTCGAGCAAGGTGGAGAGCGTGAGAACCCTCACTCCCAGGGCCGCCACAGGCTCCCGCCTCGGCGTCTCCCACGCCGGACACTCAGTGAGCGTGTGCGGCCCCGAGTCCTCGCTCGCGTCGCAGTGATGGCACTCGGACGTTGGCTCCATTCGACGCAGATACTTTCCGAAGCACCCGTGCTCGGTGATCATCTGCATCAGACGGTACGAGGGGCTGCTATGCCGCTACTACGGCGCGCCCTGCGCCTGGTCGCCCAGGTCGTAGCTCCCATTCCGCCACCATTTCCCTTTGGAGCCGGGATCTCACGGCCCGAATGTCTTCGGGCTCGGGATCGTGACCCCACTCCCTCGCCGCCTTTCGGAACCGGCATAGCGCCGAAAGGGATCTCGCTTCCAGGATCCATGGTGGCGATCCGGCGAGGAGACTCGCCGCGTTGAATGATATCGTGCGGTACCCCCTTATGATGCGGTACGCCAACTTCTGCTGCGGACGCTGCAGCAGGGGCATGTGCCGATTATTCAGAGTGTCCGCCCACACGGGACACCCGTACAGGGCCCGCGTAGAGTCTCCTGCAGGAGTCCTCCGGGCCCCTCAGGTTGGGCAGTAGCCGCGGAGAATTTGTGTTGTCAGTGGGATGACTAAAGGCTTGTCCTGCTTTGTCCTCTACACTGACGGCACAGAAACTCTGTGCTTACAGGGTCGGCAGCGCGAGTGTGGCTTCTCTGGTGTTACACACGTTCATAGGCCACAGTAACCACATTCCATCAGGTGGGCCGTACGCTTGTCTGCTACCTAAGTGGTATAAAAAAGAATTCACACCGCGAAAGTTTAATAATAACGTTAGTCAATAAAACTGTTTAGCAGAATTAGTATTATACACATTCATACTTTTTGTATAGTCTACTTTGAATTAGTATTATACATATTCATACTTTTTGTCTAGTCTACTTTGAATTAGTATTATACACATTCATACTTTTTGTATAGTCTACTTTGAATTAGTATTATACACATTCATACTTTTTGTCTAGTCTACTTTGAATTAGTATTATACACATTCGAACTTTTTGTCTAGTCTACTTTGAATCAGTATTATACACATTCATACTTTTTGTCTAGTCTACTTTGAATTAGTATTATACACATTCATACTTTTTGTATAGTCTACTTTGAATTAGTATTATACACATTCATACTTTTTGTCTAGTCTACTTTGAATTAGTATTATACACATTCATACTTTTTGTATAGTCTACTTTGAATTAGTATTATACACATTCATACTTTTTGTCTAGTCTACTTTGAATTAGTATTATACACATTCATACTTTTTGTCTAGTCTACTTTGAATTAGTATTATACACATTCATACTTTTTGTTTATTTATTTATTTATTAAATTGTGGAACATAGGTTTTACAAAGATCTTAAAATAATAAATATAGGTGCACTATGTCCTGCCACTTACATGGCGTACAAATTAAAATTAAATGTCTTCATGATTAGTATTGGTACTTACAGTCATGGTTAGTAGATATAGATTACAAGATTAGTCCTTACTGCTCATAATAATACATTGCTCATAACGCTCAAACAAGATATTTTACTGTCATATACATTTACAATGATTATAATTTATTGTCAATATCAATTTAATAAATCTTATGAACCAATAATAATATGTAACAATAAAATCATTAAAATTTCTCGTTTAGATACTCATTGATCGAATAATAGACTTTCTCTAATAATAATGTGAGCAATTTATTTTTAAACTCTTGTAAAATGTCAATGGAACTTATAGATTTAGGCAGTTTATTATAGATTGTAGGTGCCATGCAGAAGACACTATTCTTATACATGGTTGTTTTAGACGCTACCACGTGGAGTTTACCTGCTCTACGGCTACTACTTACTGGTGAAAATTTTGACCAGTTCCGTCTAACAAACATGCACATTTCGAGAATGTACATGGACGGCATTGTTAATAATTTTAAACTTATAAAATGTGGCTTACATGTATCAGTGGTGTGTAAGTGGCATATTGCTCTGATACAGCGTTTTTGTGCCTTAAAAACCAATTCTTTGCCTACTGCATTCCCCCAGAATATTTTACATACCTTAAAGTGGACGCAACAAACCCATGGTATGCTGTGAGTACAGTATCTTGATTTGCAGATTTTTTTAACATGTATAAGGCGTATGCGTGTTGATTTAATTTTCCACATACTTTTCCGATCTGTTCTTTCCATTGCAATGTGTTTTCTATTTGTAACCCAAGAAATTTTGTTACTGTAGCCTCATTCACTTTTGCACCATTATATTTAACATTTAGATGTAGGTCTTCGTCTATGTTTCTACCAAAGTTCATTATAGTCGTTTTCCCAATGTTAATTTTAAGTTTTGCGCCTCAAGCCAAGCAACAAGAGAGCCAATACTGTCATTCATTTCCGATTCAATTACATCTATATTAGGTTTGTCAAATACAACCGTAGCGTCATCAGCAAACATTACCATGGGAAATGTTGTTGCTGATGGAAAGTCATTGATGTAAACGTTAAACAGCAACGGCCCCAATGTACTCCCCTGCGGCACACCGTAAGCTATATTTCTCACGTCTGACTGGTAATGATGTTCAGTGTTAGGTTTACAACTTATCCTGTTAATTATAGTGATCTGTTGACGATTTGTTAAATATGATTCGAGCAGACTAGATAAGTTTCCCCTAATGCCGTATGATTTTAATTTGTCAATGAGAATTTTGTGGTCTACGTAGTCGAATGCCTTCGTCATATCCATATAAAGAGCCGCAACGGGCAAACGTTTATCGACTCTGGCCATAATTATATTAAGAAAATCTAATATGGCGGTATCAATACATTTATTTTTTCTAAATCCTTTCTGTTGTTCAGCAAAAAGATTATGAACCTCAAAATAATTATTTATATTATCATAAATGACTCGCTCAAATATTTTAGAAAAAATTGGTACTAAAGCAATTGACCTGTAACATGAGAGATCTTCCTTGTCTCCTTTTTTAAAAAGTGGTTTTATCACAGTTTTTTTTAGTTTATCGGGAAATATACCCTGCATAATGCAGGAGTTAATAATGTGGCTTAAGACAGGCGCAATGTATAACGATACCTTTTTTACAACACTTGTCCTTATTTCATCATATCCCGTGCTAGCTGTATTTTTTAATTGGTTTATAATTTTAAATATGTCCTGTGGTACAGTAGGTTGTATAAACATTGAGGAGGATTTGCTAGGTTTGACAGAATTGATGTATCTGGTACCTTTTATCGACTGTGCTTGGTCCGCAAAGAAGTCATTAAATGCTTGTGCAATGGTTATAGGATTAGTTATCAACTGGTTATTTACTTTTACTTGCCCAATACCTTCAGTAGGATAACTAACTTTGGCTTTGTTTATTATTTTCCACGTAGCTTTACATTTATTTTTAGAAGAACGTACATATTTATTGTGTTGTTGTTTTTGTGTTAAATTAATTATTTTCTTAAGCCTGCGAGATAGGCATTTAAAATTTAGTTTATTACGCTCAGTAGGACATCGTCTGTATATCCACAATAGTTCACGCTTTCTTTTACTACAAGCCCTAATACCGTTAGTTACCCATCTGGGTTTTATTTTTGTGGAGATTTTAATTTTAATTTTAGGAAAACATATATTATATGCGTATGAAAATATCTCATGAAACATATTAAAAGCGCAATTACAATCAGTTTCGGCGTATACTTTAGCAAAATCCAAACTCTTAAGGTAGTCAACGAACTTTTCCATATTATTACTACAGTAGTTGCGTTTTTGAGTAAACCAAAAATCTAGTCTGCATGTCTTATTGACAGGGCAGTGTAGTAGTTGTGCTGTATGGTCTGATACTGCCAGTTCTAGTACTTCACTTTTACATCGTCATAAATTATGTGCAAAGTTATCAATACAGGTTCCACTGCATAGGCGAGTAGGTTTGTTTATTTCACATTTTAAATTAAACCCTTGAAGTATTTGAATGAATTGCTGAGAATAAATTGTTGTCTTTAAAATGTCAATATTGAAATCACCACACACTATTAACTTTCTGTTACTATCGAATGGAAACAACGAGAGAACTCGGTATAACACATCAAAGAACACATTAAATTTGTATTTTACCTGATCCCTTTGTGGAGGTCTATAGATACACAATATTATGATGTTATGATCAATAAGATCTACCCCACAGCATTCGATTATCCCCGGCACACTACAAGGCGGTACATTTTCAATAGCCTTATACCTAAGTCCATTTCTCACCATAATGCAGGTACCTCCGCGCCTCACGCGCCTTGCACAGTAAGTCGCTAACGTGAAGTTAGGTATACATAACAAATCAGTATCCAATGCCACCATATTGTGTTCACAGAAACATAATATATCAATTTGATTATCTTTACAACTTAAGTTTTCCATATGAACTGTAAAGGCACCCGATTTACTTAATAGTCCATTTATATTTTGGTGCAGAATAGTTATATTACTATACACGAAAAAGAGGTTCCGGTGGTGCGTTATTTTATGTTATATAATTACTAGTAGTAGTAGTAGCACATTTATCAGTCAGATCGTGTATGTCACGGTCGTCTGTCTGCGTACTTTGCTCAACCGTTAATTTTTGTTTTCCACCTAGTGTTTTTGACTGCTTATATATATTATACTGCTGCAGTTTCTTTGTGTAGTCGCCTTTTATGACTTCTTTAAGTAAATATCTACTAATATACAAAGCTCGGTTAGTTTTATGAGGCAGAAATGTCGTGTAGTGCATATCAACAAACGTACTCTTACTATACCGGCGACTTACGAATTTTAATACATAGTTTAATTTGGTCTCATTCAATGATTTATTGTAAGGTACTTCGCATAGTAGAATATTAACACATCTTTTACGCATAATAAAATAATTAGGTTGTGTTTGTAGTTCACACGGATTAGTGTCATTCATACCACCTAATATAACTAAAAAGTCATTACAAGTTAAAGCACCAACATCACTTGTCACCAACACATCAAACATTTTTGCACCCGGTTTCCAATAACAGCTCACACTCGTCTCAGAGCCAACAAGGGCTTGAAGTGATTTTCGGATACTTTGACCCTGCTGGTCAGCTAGAATAACAATTCTTTTCCTTTGTTTGTCATCTTCCAACGTATTCTGAGATCTCATAACACGGTCAGAATTTATTACTATAGGTGAATTACTAACACAAGGTACAGGTTTTACAGGTAGTTCCATACTTTTATCAGTTTTCGTGAGTGTTGAACTACGCTGTACCGGAGTAGAGGTAGCAATCATTCTGTTCGATTTATCTAATTCCAATTTTAGTCGAATGTTTTCGCAATTAAGGTTATCGATTTCTTGATTAGCGCTTTGTAGCCTAGCCGTTAATTTATCTATTTGTTCTTGTATTTTCGTAATTTTTTCGTGGTGTTCTCCTAGTGACACATTAGGTAGGCTAGGCTGTGGATTCAAACAGGGAAGTTGTAGAATCGTCCAACAACAGTGATTTTACTGCCGGTCGTCTTACTGTGATGTTGTCGTCGCTATTGTGATCCATTATAAATTGTCAGAAATGTATGACAGCAATCGCAAAAAGTGCACGGTGAGACAGGTGGGATTTGATCCCAGGCTTCTTGCGTGCCGATCGGTGACCAGTTGATTCGCGCCACAATGCCAATGATAGTATGAGCGAAATAAAGGTTTCCTTAAATGATGTATGAAATTATAGGTACGATCTGTTTTATCGGCAATTTGTTATATCCCAACCGATTGACTAGATGTCGCTAAACGCAATTTATGACACGAAATGATTTGCAATGATTGTGCACTATTTGAATCAAACTTTCACAAATTTTATTTTCAAAGTGTAGTGTTTTTTTCACTTATAATGTTACAAACTTGCTATTTTATGGTATTTAGCCAAGACTGAGGCACTGATTTTAGTTTATAATTGATCATATAACATTTGATTTGGCACTTTTGGCAAATTTGTCTAGTCTACTTTGAATTAGTATTATACACATTCATACTTTTTGTCTAGTCTACTTTGAATTAGTATTATACACATTCATACTTTTTGTCTAGTCTACTTTGAATTAGTATTATACACATTGATACTTTTTGTATAGTATACTTTGAATTAGTATTATACACATTCATACTTTTTGTCTAGTCTACTTTGAATTAGTATTATACACATTCATACTTTTTGTATTATTACTAATATATATATAAAAATAATAATATTACTTTGAATTAGTATTATACACATTCATACTTTTTGTCTAGTCTACTTTGAATTAGTATTATACACATTCATACTTTTTGTCTAGTCTACTTTGAATTAGTATTATACACATTCATACTTTCTGTATAGTCTACTTTGAATTAGTATTATACACATTCATACTTTTTGTCTAGTCTACTTTGAATTAGTATTATACACATTCATACTTTTTGTATAGTCTACTTTGAATTAGTATTATACACATTCATACTTTTTGTCTAGTCTACTTTGAATTAGTATTATACACATTCATACTTTTTGTCTAGTCTACTTTGAATTAGTATTATACACATTCATACTTTTTGTATAGTCTACTTTGAATTAGTATTATACACATTCATACTTTACGTCTAGTCTACTTTGAATTAGTATTATACACATTCATACTTTTTGTCTAGTCTACTTTGAATTAGTATTATACACATTCATACTTTTTGTCTAGTCTACTTTGAATTAGTATTATACACATTCATACTTTTTGTATAGTCTACTTTGAATTAATATTATACACATTCATACTTTTTGTCTAGTCTACTTTGAATTAGTATTATACACATTCATACTTTTTGTATAGTCTACTTTGAATTAATATTATACACATTCATACTTTTTGTCTAGTCTACTTTGAATTAGTATTATACACATTCATACTTTTTGTCTAGTCTACTTTGAATTAGTATTATACACATTCATACTTTCTGTATAGTCTACTTTGAATTAGTATTATACACATTCATACTTTTTGTATAGTCTACTTTGAATTAGTATTATACACATTCATACTTTTTGTATAGTCTACTTTGAATTAGTATTATACACATTCATACTTTTTGTCTAGTCTACTTTGAATTAGTATTATACACATTCATACTTTTTGTCTAGTCTACTTTGAATTAGTATTATACACATTCATACTTTTTGTCTAGTCTACTTACAAATAAAGCACAAAATTGCTAAGAGTGGTGTTCAACGTGGAGTACTTGAAAATGTCCAGGTTGTTGGTCAAAACCCACACGTAGTTTCCGTATATCTTCAAATCTGTGAAGTTATAAATGAATATTATAAAGGGTAAAGGACTGCTGAGACGGGGTCTAGGGTTCGATCCCAGGTTTTACCATGGCACACACCAATGACTTATCGATGTTTTTCGAAGTTATGTGTGTATTTATCGCAGGTTCATAAGTTCCCGGTTAATGGCAATAGGCTAGCCACCTGTTACATTGGGACCTAAACATAAACTGGCGAAATGTGAGTGCTAGCACCTCTGCCCACCCCTTCAGGGATATAGGCATGAGTTTATGTAATGTTATTAATAAAGATGAAGAGTTTGTTTGTTTGAACGCGCTTATCTCTGAAACTACTGGTTCGAATTGGAAAAATCTTTTGTGTTGAATAGTCCGTTTGTCGGCAAAGGTTTTAGGCATATATCATCACGCTACTACTTAAGACAGCGGAGCAGTGTTCATAAATGTCAACAAGTCCGGTACATTGCTTGACATTATTTGAATACCTCTCGCCATAGGCAAGGAATTCATCCTCACACATTGCAACCTGAGACGGTGCGCACTGTGCGGTATGAATGAAACTTCATCCCACGCACACTCAAGCTGTGGAATGACCTCCCTGCTGCGGTTTTCCCAAGCGCCTACAATATGAGGTCTTCAAGAGGGGCATCAGAAGGTTTCTTTATGGGCGCGAGTGTGACACCCCTGGTGTTGCATACGTCCATAGGCCACGGTAACTGCTTCCCATCAGGTGGGCCGTGTGCTTGTCTGCCAAGTAAGTGGTATATAAAAAAAAGTATAGGAGGTAGGACACGGCGGTATTTCCGCCCAATTGAGCAGTCCGACTGGGGAAGTACCTCCGCCCTACAGAATACCGCGGTTATAATAACTTCGTGTTGTGTTCCCGTGGTGAACAGGGTAGCCAGAGCTCACTGGAGAATTTGTGCTGTCAGTGGGATGACTAAAGGCTTGTCCTGCATTGTCCTCTACACTGACGGCAAAGAGCGTGTGTGGGATGAAGTTTCTTTCCGGTATTTTATCGAGGCGGTAGGACACGATGGTATTCCCGTCCGAATTGAGCAGTCCGACTGGAGAAGCACCTCCACTCTACAGAATACCACGGCTATAATAACTTCGTGTTGTGTTCCCAGCGGTGAGTAGGGTAGCCAGAGCTCACTGGAGAGTTTTTGTGCTGTCAGTTGGAAGAATAAAGGCTTTTCCTGATTTTGTGTTCTGCACTGAGGGCACATAAAATCTCTGTTCTTACAGGGTCGGCAGCGCGAGTGTGGCTTCTCTGGTGTTACACACGTCCATAGGCCACGGTAACCACTTTCCATCAGGTGAGCCGAGTGCTTGTCTGCCACCTAAGTGTTATAAAAAAAATAAAGATTAAAAACTAGTAGTTTTGTGAACCGTAAACCTCGTGAGTACCCTTTTAAAACTTGTACCCTTAAAAAAAGGATTCGCATCTTTGACCGAGCGAGCTAAGCGAGTCTCCCTTTCGACAATCTGGCTGATTTGGATTTTGACCTGAGATAAACCGAAGCCACATGTAATGATGAACAACTAGCGCAGTATTCTTGGGGTTCAGGGGCTTGTCGATGTTCCAGCACATAACCCCAGCCTGGGCTATGTTGGCGAAGAGCAGGGTCCTGGTGGGGCTGTGGTACGCGTGGATCCCACTCTGGGAGTAGGGACCGCGGATGCCCACCACCTGGGAAAGAAGATATCATTATTCCAGACATGCTCAAGTGGCCTATGGTCTGCTTTCTTTCAATGTTTTAAGTTATTTACATACAAACATACATGCCGTTATCCCCGAAGGGTTATGCAGAGGTGAATTAACACCCATATTTCACCAATCATTGAATTCGCTCCCACGTAATAGGCGGTGAGCCTGGTGCCGTCTACCGGACACTCATATCATAGTTTGGACTGTGTATATCTGTCTGATGTTAAACAGCCCTATACCTAAGTCGCCTTATACGACCAAAATTCTACTCTGCCGGAAACCAAGCGACCATTAAGTAGTTTGTGAAAATAAAAATTAAATTTAAAAAACCCCTGTCACAAAAAACAACCATCGCAAAGTCAAAAATAAGTTGTATTAGTTAGCCCTATAACTTTGATATACCTTTTTTCTTCACATGCGCAAAATTCCCACGGATACCACCAGAGCCGGTGAAGGAGGTTATGTCGGACTCGAACCAACCAAAACGCACGCCGCTTGTGGATCGTTTTTGGTTGCCGAAGGTGAGGTAGTCTGGCTCATGGCGCTAAGGAGAAAGCCGATCTGTTGGGTAATCTCTTTGCGTCAAACTCGACTATGAACGACGGGAACGCCGAACCACCGATAATTCCCAGCTGTGGTGCTTCCATGACTGAAGTTAAAATCACGCAACGGGTGGTCCGGCGCGAGCTTAAGTCCCTAGATGTTCGGAAGTCGAGTGGGCCGGACGGTACACCGGCGATGGTGCTTAAACACTGTGCCCCCGAGCTGTGCCCTGTACTTACACGTCTTTTCGCACTCTCATGCTCCGCAAGGCGGGTCCCAACCTCGTGGAAGACCGCATTCCTCCACCCTGTACCTAAGAAAGGTGACAGGACCGATCCGACCAATTACAGGCCTATCGCTATCACCTCCCATCTCTCGAAGGTAATGGAGCGTGTTATTAATACACAGCTCCTGAGATACCTTGAGGGAAACGATCTACTGAGCGATCGACAGTACGGCTTTCCGTCGCTCTACCGGTGACCTTCTTGTGTATCTCACAAACCGGTGGGCGCGGGCCATCGAGAGTCGGGGTGAGGCACTAGCGGTCAGCCTCGATATAGCGAAGGCCTTCGATCGGGTCTGGCACAAAGATCTTCTTGCGAAGTTGCCATATTATGGACTCCCCGAGGGACTGTGCGAATGGATCTCCAGCTTTTTGTCCAACAGAAGCATCCAAACCGTCGTCGACGGCAGCTGCTCGGACCGCATGAACATAAACGCTGGTGTCCCACAAGGCTCCGTGTTGTCTCCGACGCTGTTTCTGCTGCATATTAATGACATGCTGTCTGATGGCTCCATTCATTGTTATGCGGATATATATTCCTCAGTCCGAGGTGGAGAAGAGTCGCGAACAACTTGTGTCTGAAATTGAGACTACTCTCTCTGGAGTATCCGATTGGGGACGACTAAACCTAGTCCAATTCAACCCCACTAAGACACAAGTATGTGTATTCACCGCTAAGGAAACCCCATTCATTGTGGCGCCGCAATTCCTGGGCACACCGCTTACTATCTCCTCGAGTATAGGGATCCTTGGTGTCGATATCTCCAGCGACGTCCAATACCGAAGTCATTTGCGGGACAAGGTTAAGTTGGCATCAAGAAAGATCGGAGTGCTCAACAGGGCGAAGCAGTATTTCACTGCGGGGCAGCAACTTCTTCTTTATAAAGCACAGGTCCGGCCTCACATGGAGTACTGCTGTCACCTTTTTGCTGAAGCACCTGCATACCAACTTGACCCCTTCGACTCAGTGCAAAGACGGGCATTGAGGCTGGTTGACAATCCCATACTCACAGGTAGTGTGGAAGCTCTTAGCCTTAGGAGGGATTTTGCCTCACTGTGTGTGTTCTACCGCCTATACAATGGTTTGTGCTCAGATGGATTGTTTTACATGATGCCCGTAGCTACATTCATATCATCGCACCTCTCGCCATAGGCTGGGAATTCATCCTCACACATTGCGACCTGAGACGGTGCGCACTGTGCGGTATGAAAGAAACTTCATCCCACGCACACTCACGCTGTGGAATGACCTCCCTGCTGCGGTTTTCCCAAGCGCCTACAATATGGGGTTCTTCAAGAGGGGCTTCAGAAGGTTTCTTCATGGTCGGCTGCGCGAGTGTGACACCCCTGGTGTTGCATACGTCCATAGGCCACGGTAACCGCTTCCCATCAGGTGGGCCGTGTGCATGTCTGCCAACTAAGTGGTATAAAAAAAAAAAGGTTAATAGGCATATCCCTCGCACCCCGGCCGACCCAGGACCATATCTCTCGATCTGGCCCTCTCCTCCGGTGTGGGGACCACAGAGTCCCCAACTCGTCCCCGGAAATGGGGTGGCGCGCAGGGCGCGCTGCCCCCGCGGCCTGTTTCTGCCAGGATGACAGGCGGCTCCACCCGTCACCCCCAACTTTGATATACCTAGTAATACATATTTTGATTCGCTGTCCCGACATGACAAGACTTGCATCAAAATATGTGCTACTAGGTATATCAAAGTTATAGGGCTAACTAACACAACTTATTTTCGACTTTTTGAGGGTTGTTTTTTGTAACGGGGATTTTTTATATTACACTTTCTACTAGTCAAGCCCTTTCATTTGATACCCATATTGAGGGAGTTGAGAATATGTACTCCGTCATTTTGTAGCGCCGGCCATTTTGGACCGATTTTTTTCAAACAGCTAAGAACATTCCCGACTAATATACCTTTCAAAAAAAAAACGATATTCAAATCGGTTTATCCGTTCAAGAGCTACGATGCCGCTGACAGACACACACACACTCACACATAAACACACACACACTCACACAGACACGTCAAACTTATAACAACCCCGTCGTTTTTGCGTCGGGAGTTTAATGAAAAATAAAGCATGGTAAAAAATAGAATTCAGGTGATTGTCAAAGGTACTACAAGAAGATTATGGGAAGGTGAGACGCCTTCAAGGCTGTGGGGTATCTCCCTCTCCCTCCGACGTACAGGCCTGTTTCCTATTTTCTTTTAAGGTACGGACCTCTAAAAAACAAAAAAATACCTTGAAATTATTCTCGATATCACCATTCTTGTCTTTCAAGACATCTGTGGTGATGGAGAACTCTTGAGTTGACAGGAATGGGTGGTAGTATGCTGTCCTGGTTCCAGCTGCGTCAGGGTCTGATAGGGCGATGCTGAAGATACCTTCCTTCCAGTCTATGTTTTTCCCTGTAAGAAGTAAGCACCAAATTGTCGTTGGACTTGATTTATTTCTCGCCAAAGGATTGTCAGGAAAATTGTAAATTTAATGCCCAAATGTAGTCATTTCTTGTTATATTTCACTTAGGTGACAGATAAGCATCCGGCCCACCTAATGGAAAGCGGTTACCATAGCCTATGGACGTGTGAATCACTAGGAGAATCACACTCGTACAGCCGACCGTGTAAGAACTAAAAGTTTCTGTGCCGTCAGCGCAGAAGACAAGCAGGACAATCCTTAGGTCTTATTACTGACAGCACAAAAACTCTCCAGTGAGCACCGCCGGGAATACAAACAAACCTGAGGACTGAAAATATTTTACGTCCATGGCACGTACAGAAAAATATTTTTCTTTGTCTAAGCTTATCTATAAATAAATAAGACTTTTGTCTGTCTATAGATTTAGATTGGAAAAAGTGAAGTCCAAGACGGAACTTGGACCCGCGCCCAAGCCCTTACAGTACACAGAGTCTACAGAGTCTGAAAGGACCTAATTAGTACATTTCAAATATGTATAATTTATACATATTTAATATAAATATACTAATACTGACAAATCACGTTGTAAAAAGTATTAAACAAGAAAATATCAACAAAGCAATATTCTAAGCAAAAGTGTGATATGACCACAGCTATCCTTTTTTTTTATACCAATTATTTAGGTGGCAGACAAGCTCACGGCCCACCTGATGGAAAATGGTTACCGTGGCCTATGGACGTGTGTAACACCAGAGAAGCCACACTCGCGCTGCCGACCCTGTAAGCACAGAGTTTCTGTGCCGTCAGTGTAGAGGACAAAGCAGGACAAGCCATTAGTCATCCCACTGAGCACAAATTCTCCAGTAAGCTCTGGCTACCCTACTCACCGCTGGGAACATAATACGAAGTTATTATAACTGCGGTATTCTTTTCTTTTTTTTTTACGTGCGCAAAATCCCCACGGATACCTCCCCACCGGAGCCGGTGGAGGAGGTTATGTCGGACTCGAACCGACTAAAACGCACGCCATCTCTCACGATCTGGCCCTCGTCTCGGGTGTGGGGACTACAGAGTCCCCAACTCGACCCCGGAAACGGGGAGGCGCGCTAGGCGCGCCACCGCCGCGGCCTGCTTCTGCCAGGGTGACAGGCGGCTCCACCTGTCACCCCCAGGCCGGCGCTCATGGGGGGCGGAGGTCGTTCATCGACCTCTGACGCCCGAGTTGCCTTCGTACGCGGGCGGCTTGGATTGCGAACCTTCGTCGTACCCGCTGCCGCTCCCGCCCCTGTGGGACTATGTTGTCCCATTCTTCCTTCTGGAACTCCACCTTCACCTGTCACTCTCAGGCTTGCGCTCATTGAGGATGGAGGCAGCTGAGCGACCTCTGATCCTCCGATGCCTAAATCGACACTATGTTGCCTTCGTGCGCGGGTAGCTTGGCTTGCGATCCTTGGTCGCTCCCGCTGCCGCTCCCGCCCCGCCTCCTCCTTCACGAGCATTACTTGCTCGCAGAAGGAGGCGCCGGCCGCCCACGCATCCGCGCAGCGGACCATCGCCGCGAGCAAAGTGGAGAGCGTGAGAACTCTCACTCCCAGGGCCGCCACAAGCTCCCGCCTCGGCGTCTCCCACGCCGGACACTCGGTGAGCGTGTGCGGACCTGAGTCCTCGCTCGCGTCGCAGTGATGGCATTCGGACGTTGGCTCTTTCTCCATCCGACGCAGATACTTTCCGAAGCACCCGTGTTCGGTGATCATCTGCGTCAGACGGTACGAGAGGCTGCCGTGTAGCCTCTCTAGCCACTCCCCCATGATGGGTCTTACCGCCGCTACAACGGCGCGCCCCTACAACGGCGCGCCCACTGCGGTATTCTGTAGGGCGGAAGTACTTCCCCAGTCGGACTGCTCAATTGGGCGAAAATACCGCCGTCTCCTACCTTCTATAAAATGTATCCTTGATATATTCTTGTTTAATACTATTTATAGCGTGATTTTTCAGTAGTCGGGTTTTAGTTTTAAACTTTTTTTTTGTGTGATGTGCAGCGCTAAAATACAGCGCTTCACTTCACACAAAACTCGCCTATGAAGGAGGCGTCACGCACGTGTCAACAGAATATATAACAAAACAACAGTAAGGAAGAAATCACCTACAACATAAAAAAAACAATACCTCCATAGTCAAATGAAGCTGCCGCATCATATTTGAAGGTGGGGTGCTCGAACCGCCAGCTGTCCCTGGCCCTCAGCGAAAAGACTATAAGCCCCCCAGTGGCTAAGTCGTTGATATATGCGTAAGCGTCATCGCATGTTGTGTTTGTCACGTCCACTGTTATAGATGTTAGACCTGCAAATTTGTAATTATTTTTTACATGTATTTATTTATTCTTCTATTTAACTATTTATTTTTATAATTTTATCCCCAGAATGTTAGGCAGAGGTGAATTACCACCCACATTTCATCAATCATTGAATTTGGTCCCACGTAATAGGGGGTCAGCATATTGCCGGTCAGAATAGTGTCCATTATTGACTCAAGTCATGCATCTGAGACGGAGTCCGGGCTGTATATATTTGTCTGATGGTAAACAGCCCTATCCCTTAGTCGCCTTGTACGACACCGCATGGGAAGAGATGGGGTGGTCCAAATTCTAATCTGCCGGGAACCACGCGGTTTTTTTTTTTTTTTTTATATATATATTTGCTAGAACATGGTGTATAGAGGTGGTATAAAAACATAGTGTAGTTCGCTCATATTCTGCCATGTGATAGCGTGCAAATTTAATACATTTGTCAATTTCTTAAATCTACATTAAATATATAATCATTACCATTATGTATTTATTATTATTATTAATTAACATCATTATTTATATTCAGGGGTCATTCTATAAATTTGTCATTTAAATATTCATGTACGTCATAATAATTTTTATTTAATAACATTTCAAACAGTGTCCTTTTAAATAATCTTACAGGTAGTTCAGCAACATTGTTCGGCAAATGATTATATATTTTTACACACATACAATACACATTTTTCTTAAATAACTCTAGCCTTATCAAAGGTAAACCTAATTTATTCTTATGCCGAGTTCGACTGTTTTCTCTATCGCTGAACTTCTCAAACAATTCTTTATGTTTTTTCACAAAAACACATATGTCTAAGATATAATATAGAGACATGGTAGAGGCAGTATTTTGAGTCTTTTAAACAATGGCCTACAACTATCGAGAAAGTCTGCCCCACAGATTGCACGAATACATTTTTTTTGTGCTTTGAAGACTCGATCGACATCTACGGAATTACCCCAGATTATGAGACCATATCTTATTATTGAAGATACGTACGCGTGATAGGCTGTAATAGCTGCCTCAAGAGTAACAGTTTGTCTAATTTTTTTCAATACAAAGACGAAGCGGTCTATTTTATGTAGTACTTTCTCTATGTGTGGTTTCCAGCTACAAAACTGATCCAACGTTATGCCTAAAAATACACACTCATTTGTATTGGAGAGCTTACAGTTTTCAAAACATATTTGAAGTTTGGGAGGGTTAGAGTTTACTGTTTGGAATTGAACTATATTTGTCTTGGCCATATTTATTTTTAAATTATTTTGCTTCAACCAATTTGTAATATCATTAAGTGCATTGTATATTTCATTTTCTAAATTTGTTTTATTGTCACCCTTAATTATTAGTGTCGTATCGTCTGCAAATAATATACAATTTTTATTAGTTGCGTCAGGGAGGTCATTGATGTACGTCAAGAACAGTAACGGTGCTAGTATACTCCCTTGGGGGGTGCCATAATTATTTTGTTTATATTCAGATCTAAACACTTTCTAATCAAATTTACAAATTCTGGATATTTCAACATATTGCGGAGGTGAGTAAAAGATGGTTTACCAGTTGGAACAAGATTAATTTATTTACTATTTACACACTCTTATATACTAATTATTCTACATGATTTTACTGAGATTAAGAGTGGGGTTTTACTCATATGAGTTTAGTGCTGACATTATTGTTTATTGATACGTGCTGTTTACATAATATTATTTCCTAGTTATAGTGTACTTTGCCTATGACGCATAGCACGTCATAGTACTCCCCCCTTTATAAAAATTCTAGTTATTATTTGCTGTGGTGCGTCGACCTTGTCCGTGCACGCTGTTTGCTGAGTTGTACTTTTTCTGCAGTTGTTTACACTTGTTGCATTTCCTTGATTATTTTGTTTATCTTTTTGTCCATGACTTTGTTAGTTTTCCGTACGAGTCTGGTGATTGTTATTATTATTGCTGCTAGTATAATTATAGCGATGAGTACTCCGATCCAGATTTTTATTTTTTCAATTTCTGCTGCCATGTGTGTGTTCTTTTCTGCCTTTTCTGCCAGGTTATTGTTCTGCACCATGTTTATTTGCTCCTTTTCGTGGGTTTGACTGCTTCCCATCTTGTGTGTTGTTTCTTGTGGCTTGCTGTGGAGTGACTTTTTTTTTCATTTTGCCCTTTTTATATCATTGTTTGAAACGGACCGTGGGTCGTGATATTCTTCCCGAACGTGTTCTTTTTATGTTTTGAATTGGCTCTGCCTTATCTTGCTCTTGATTTTGAGCTTCTATCTTGTCGTCGCTCGTCGTGAATGCTGGCTTTAGCCTGTCAATCGACACGTTCACTTCCCTGCCGTTTCGCTTGATCGTGAATATTTTGTTGTCACGTTTGACTACGAGAAACGGTCCGTCGTAAGGTGTTGTGAGCGTAGGACGTAGCTTATCGCATCGTAGAAACACGTGTGTACAGTCGGCTAAGCGTGGGTGTACGAATATGTTTTTGTTTGAGCTTTGTCGTTGTGGAATTGACGTCATGTGCGTTATGTCATCTTTAATTTTCTCCACAAACTCTGCATACGTTGTGTTTTTAGAACAGTCGCCAAAATATGCTGCTGGTAATTTTATTGTTGTTCCGTAGACCAATTCGGCTGCTGAGTATCCAGTGTCTTGTCGAATGCTGGTACGTATCCCGAATAATACCGATGGTAATTCTTTCGTCCAATTTTCGGTATTTCCTCTTGCCATCAAAGCTGCTTTCATGGTTCTGTGCAGTCTTTCTACTTTGGAGTTTGATTGAGGGTGATATGGTGTAGTACGGATTTTTTGTATACCCAGGAATTTGGTTAGGCTTCTGAATAGCTCAGACTCGAATTGTCGTCCTTGATCCGTTGTTATATAATTGGGGCATCCAAAACGTGTGATCCAGCCATCGTATAGGGTTTTGGCTACAGTTTCTGCTGTGATGTCCGAAATAGGATATGCTTCTGGCCATGACGTACAACGATCGATCATAGTGACGATGTATCTTTTGTTTTGTGATGTCGGTAGGGGGCCCACAATGTCTATGTGTATGTGGCTAAATCGTTCTGCTGGCATAAATTTGCCCAGGGGTGATACTGTGTGCCGCTGAACTTTTGATTGCTGGCATTGTAAACATGTTTTGCACATTTCGTAAATGTCTTTGTGCATGCTAGTCCAGATGTATTTTGCGGTTATCAACTTTTTTGTTGTGTTTTTCCCTGGGTGGCTCATGTTGTGAAAACTATCAAAAATTGTTTTTCTGAACTTTTGTGGTAGGTATGGCCTTGTTGTACCGGTGGATATATCACAATAAATTTTGGTATTATTGTTTTGTACTGGTACCTGTGTTATTTTTAGTGACTTATTTTGTTTTAGTTTTGTTAACTCCGGGTCACAGTCTTGGTATTTTTTTACCTCTTGCCAGTTGAGAATTTGGGGTAGTTCTATTGTTTCTATTACCCGTGATAGTGCGTCGGCTACCACGTTTTCGCTGCCCGTGACGTGCCTTATGTCTGTGCTGAATTGTGCAATATATTCTAGGTACCTTATTCTTCTAGGGGATTCATCCACTGATTGCTTCTTGTCGAATGCATGAATCAGTGGCTTATGATCAGTGTATATTGTAAATGTGCTTTCGCCATAAGTTTCAATAGTTGACCCGTTTGCGGCATACAGTTTGTAGTTGCTTGGGTTTTTCTTACCCTGTGCGTTTTGTAATACAGAAATATTTGCTCCCGTGTCTACTAAAAACCTATAACCACTGTTTGAGTCGGTTATAGTTAGACGGTTGGCGGGGTGTATGGCACAGAGTCCCGTCTCATTCTGCGCTAGTTCTCGTTTCCCGAATTTTTATCGGTTTTATTTATCCACGAGCACGGCTGATCGCATTTATATGCTTTTGTTTTGAATCGTCTGTGATAATAACATAGCCGTGTACGTGACCGTGAGCGTGATTGCGACCTTGCTCGGAATTTGCTGCGTTGCATCGGTCGGCGATTACTCATACCGCGGAGCTCGTTTATTTCAACTCGCATAGCTGCAATTTGTGACGTCAGCATTGTTATTAAGTTAACGTCGGCGGATTCCTGTGACGAGTTGTTTGTTTTGGTTTTATAGCGCATATTTTCATAAATTCGGTCCGCCATTTCGCATAATTTTGTGAGGTCGAGGTCTTCGGAGACTGCCAATATGGAGGTGATTGATACCGGAAGCTGTCTGAACCATAATAATCTGATGGTATCTTCGGTCATTTTGTCGCAGCTGGCTTCTTTCATTTTTCTCAACAGCTGTGATGGTGTTGAGTCACCTAGGTCCATCTCCGAAAGCAATTTGTGGAAGCGTCGTTGCTCGCTTTCCTCATAGCACGCAATTAATCTTTCCTTGATTTTAAGGTACTTGTCTGCGTTTGGCGGTGACGTCAGGATGTCGCTGACTTGATGTATGACCTCTTTTGGTAATTTTGCGATGACGCTGTTATATTTATATTCGTCACCTTGTTTTTGGGAGGCTACGATGGCCTCGAATTGCGCGAACCATAAGCGCGGTGAATCTGTCCAAAACGCTGGTATTTTCTCCGTAATGCTAATTGCAGCCACCACCTGGCTGTCGCTGATTGATTCAGCCGATGTACCGGGGTTTTTTTGAGGTGTCCCTGGAATTATCGGTGCCATTTTTCTAGCCTCTTGATATTTCAGCTGGTTTGGACCCGCTTGTGGGAAGTCAACTGAAATGTGCTATTTCGCTATTTCGCTGATGGTGGTGGTCAGTAAGCTGGTGGGCTGTTGGGTAAATTTTTCCTTATATGGCTCCACCGTTTCTGTGATAGTTCCTAGGTTTGCTGCTGAAAACCTTTTCAGGGCTGCAGTTGGCCTGCAATTATATCAGCACTAGGAAATCACGTCGGGGTCACCAATATTGCGGAGGTGAGTAAAAGATGGTTTACCAGTTGGAACAAGATTAATTTATTTACTATTTACACACTCTTATATACTAATTATTCTACATGATTTTACTGAGATTAAGAGTGGGGTTTTACTCATATGAGTTTAGTGCTGACATTATTGTTTATTGATACGTGCTGTTTACATAATATTATTTCCTAGTTATAGTGTACTTTGCCTATGACGCATAGCACGTCATACAACACTTTGTACTCTCTCCGTAAGGTAACTCCTGATCCATTCATTCGCATTTCCACGGATACCGTAGCAAGAAAGCTTATTTAATAGGGTCTCATGACAGACAAAATCAAAAGCCCTGGACATGTCTAGGAAAATACCTACTATTTTAGATTTGTCATTAAGACTTTCCATTACCTGTTTAGTTAGTGAGAAGCATGCTAGGGTCGTAGAGTTAGCTTTTCTGAACCCAAATTGTTCATTCTTTAGGATGTCACATGATGTCAGAAAATTTTCTAATTTATTGTACATAACCCTTTCAAAAACTTTTGACAATATTGGAATCAGCGTTATTGGTCGATATACCCATGTCGGTTTTTGGTCCCCGTTTATAAAGAGGCTTAACGATAGATTTTTGAGGCGTTCTGGGAACACTCCTTCTGTCAATGATAAATTTATAATGTATGTCAAGGGTTCTGTTAAGCTATTTGCGCATTGTTTTAATACCTTTGTACTGATTCCGTCATAGCCGGTTGAGTTAGAATTTTTTAAAGATTTAATTATTTTGAAAATGTCAATTTCATTTATGGGTGTAAGGAAAATACTTTTAGGGTTTTGAGATATTTTAGTCATAGAGGTTAGTGTATGTGTCACAGTGTCTTTAGTCGTGTTAGTCAAGGATATGTAGTAGTCATTAAATAGGTCAGATATTTGTTTTCCGTCATCGTAAAGCTTATTTTGAAATGTTATAGAGTCAATTTCAGAGTGTAATGTCCCGATATTAACTTTCTCCTTAATGAGTTCCCATGCGGCTCGGCTCTTATTTTTTGTGTTATTTATATATTTCAGACTACTTATTTGTTGAGCTTTGTGAATACATTTTTTTAATAGTCGGGTGTAATTTTCATACACTCTTTTATTTCGCACCTTGTTATGAGTACATAGTTGATATTTTAGGTATAGAGCTCTCTTTTTAATGCAGCATTTTTATACCCTTTTTTAGATACCTATTTTTAATAGTCTTTAATGTAGTCTTTACCTTGATCTCGGGAAAGCACAAATCATAGAATAGTATAATTGTGTCGTGGAAGGTACAAAATGCTTCATTTGTTGTTTTAGCAGTGTAAACGTCAGAAAAAGTCAAGTTTGATATACAGTCCTCGAATCTTTTTATATTTTCAGCACTAAGATCTCTCAAGCTTCTGAACCAGAAACTTGGAGTATCCTTAACCGCTAAATTGCTATTTGGTACTGTAGTACCAAAAACACGCTCTACGGCAATTGCTACTTGGTACTGTACGTCAACAAGTTTTTTTGTTTATACGAGCTCTGTCGTCACTCAGCGGGCGGCGCCATTAACTGACGTCATCTGAGTGCAATTTGCAATTCACGTGACGACCCTTTTTTTTCAGGAAAGCGGTTTAATTCTAATATATTTAGGTACATATCAGATAAAACAGGCACGTTCATACTATGGTGGAGCATCCAAGAGGTTAACCAGTTGATTTGTTGGTAACTTGAATTGTATGGACTGTGCTAATGCGTGGTCTGAGAGTTTAAGGTAGTGCTGATTTGCATTAACCTCTTGTATATTGCTAACTATCAGATCCAAGCATGATTCCTGCCGTGTAGGAAGTAGGATATGACTTTTTAGATTGTTATTATTTAATATGGATTTTAATTCTTTAGATGTTATGTTAGTTTCAAGGGTATTTATATTCCAGTCACCACAGATAATTATTTTTTTGTTATTTTTCTTACTTAATTTATTGGCTAACAGTTTTAGGTTATCTAGAAAAATATCATTACTCGATGAAGGTGTTCTATAGATACACACTATAATGAGGTTGTATTTAATGATTTCCACACCACAGCACTCAAAATGAAAGGGATCGACGAATTTAAATAAGTGAGTTCTTTAAACTGTAAGTTGTTTTTTATTAAGATACATGAGCCTCCTCGACGTTTATCAGTTCGAGAGAAGAATGAGACAAGTCTATAGTTTTTTAGTCGCAAGTTTGATTCAGTGCCGCGTTTTAGAAATGTTTCAGTTAGACATATCATATCCACTATACCTAATGTTTTCTCAAGCTCAAGCAAGGCCAATTCAAATAGCTCTTGCTTATTTAATATGCCGGCAATATTTTGATGTAATAGTGTAATAGTATCACTCGTTGTGGGTTTCATTTCATTCACGAAAAAACGTACCTTCGTAAGGGTTTGTGGGTTTGTTTGTTTTTCCGAAGTACCTAGGAATTGTAGTTTGTAATGTTTTTGCTTTCATTGGTATCATTTTAGAGTTTAGGTTCGAGGTCATGTGTTTATTTTTATGATTGTAAAGTATGTATGTAGTAGTAGTGTGTTCAATCTAAGGCACAAACTTGATAGGTAACTGCTGTGAAATTTGGTAAGGTAAACGGCTTTATTGCAGTGGTAACCTGTTACATTACTATGTACTCTTAAATATTCACAATTTATGTAATTTCGGACAATCGATATTATTGAATTATTAATCATATTCTCGTTTAAGTATGGATTGTGTTGCACATTCGTTATATAAACAGTTAAGAAACGTAATTTATACAATACATTGCATAACTCTGACATAAATATATAAGGCTTTTTGTCATTTGATCCTATTACTAGAACTATAATATCATTTACAGATAGTGTGTTTATAAATTCGTCATTGCAGCTTTGTAGAATCTGTGTAGTAGTTGCGTTGGGCTTAACGATGCTTGTGATTATGTAGTTGTCCTCACACTGATGTAGTCTTGATTTTATCATAGTTTTCGATAAGCGACGGGCCTGCTGATCTCCGAATATTATCATTTTGTGTTTATTTTCAACTTTTTTTACCAAAGATGAATCTTGCGCGGTAGTAAAGTCAAGGTCTGAATGAATATATGTAGTGATTTTTACTTCATGGGCTTTTTGTTGTGATGTGGAGGTGGCGACATCTGTTTTTTGTCGAATGATACTAGGCGTTAATGTATGTTCTGTGTCCATGTTATCCGAATAGGGAATGACTTTCTTATGCAATATTTTTTTGCTCTGATTAAGATATTTCTTTTTCTGTGATGAATTTGGTGTGCCGTAGTAAACGTCTTTAAATTTTTTATTTTTTTTTGTTGTTCGATTGATTTATGTTTAAGTTCAGTGTTTTCGGACAGTAGGTTTTCTATCTCTTTGTGTGCGGTTAGTAATTCCCCTTTTAGTTTTTTTATTTCTTCTTGTAGTAGTTCAACGTCCTCTGAGTCGTTAATAGTTGGTAGGCTCCTATGATGTGCACCCGGTGACAGGGATGTGTATGATAGGTCTATAGACTCAGTGGATGTGTTTATTCGTTGTTTGCGAAGGGTGATATTACTTAAACCTACGTCTTCCTCATAGTGTTCCATTTTGCAGTCCTAAATAAGAAGGTACACGTATTTGTGTGGTATTTGTTTTTCACTTTGTCAACCTTTATTATGTAGTGAAGAAGTCAAAAGTTGTATTCAACACCATCTATTGACAGATATGCAATGTTTACATTTTAAGACACGAGATGTCGCTACACGTCTTAGCTGCAGTATTATTGTGAAAAATTCAAATACCTACTAACTGAACTTATTAAAGAATTTTTATTTTTATTCACTTTCAGTAGTCTAATTTTCAACTATGTGGATTTTGTACTTACAGTTGTTCCTCTGGTTACTTCTAAGCTATTTTGGCTATATTTCATGGGAGGATGCATGAGGTATTGAGAGTTTTAAAGTTCTTCATCATTTTTGTCCACATTTCATTCAGTTGCTATTTGATCGACAAGATAACATTTGCACTGGGTTATCACTTAGTTGCTATCACAATGGTACTTTGTTTAACACGTTTTTCGCACTTTTTATATTTTATTTCACAAAATTATACGGAGCCTATGTTTATAAGATGGAACAGCGCCATCTACTCATTAAAACAACATTAAAAATAAAAAGAAACCGACTGTTGCCGAAAAGTTTGATACAAGTTTGATAGCAGGCGGTACCCATTTGCCAATTATAAACCGAAAGAAACTTAACCGCCTGCTATCAATCTTTGCAGCATCAATAGGGTTTTTTTATTTTTAATATTTTTTCTTTTACTTAAATGATTTTAATAAAAATTGCGGTGTGGTCTAGAGTCTTCGGTTACTGAGGGTGAGGTAGCCCTTAACATATCCCTGGAACCCAAGCTGTCTAAGGTTCACGGTGTGTGGGATGATGTTTTTTTTTTTTTTACGTGCGCGAAATCTCCCTGGATACCTCCCCACCGGAGCCGGTGAAAGAGGTTATGTTGGAATCGAACCGACTAAAACGCAAGCCGCCTGTGGGTCGTTTTGGTTGCCGAAGGTGAGGTTGACAGGCATATCCCTCGCACCCCGGCCGACCCAGGGCCATCTCTCAAGATCTGGCCCTCTTCTCGGGTGTGAGGACTACAGAGTCCCCAACTCGTCCCCGGAAACGGGGAGACGCGCCAGGCGCACCGCCGCCACGGCCTGCTTCTGCCAGGGTGACAGGTGGCTCCACCTGTGACCCCCAGGCCGGCGCTTATGGGGGGCGGAGGTCGTTCATCGACCTCTGACGCCCGAGTTGCCTTCGTACGCGGGCAACTTGGCTTGCGGTCCTTCGTCGTACCCGCTGCCGCTCCCGCCCCTGTGGGACTATGTTGTCCCATTCTTCCTTCTGGAACTCCACCTTCACCTGTCACTCTCAGGCCTGCGCTCATAGAGGATGGAGGCCGCTGAACGACCTCTGATCCTCCGATGCCTAAATCGACACCATGTATAAGAAAGGAATCAAGCGGACCCCTGGCTCATAAGTTCAAATTTTGGATGCAACCAGTTCGATCATCGGCTGAGGAGAAGAGTACCTGAAGTAGTCCCGTTGGATATGTCGCTGGGCTTGAGCTGATACCTCAATATTTCCTTGTCGGTTGTCAAGTTGAACACTATTATTTCCGGCGGCTTCACTTGCTCGAGTTGGCCTGTAACAATTTATCCGGAGTATTAGTAAAAAAAGTAGGGTACAAGTAACATACTTCTTTCTTTGAATGTATAGTTGAGCGGATTTATGAATGGGTAGATTTATGGACATATGTATGGATGAATGAATGTATGAATGTATATATGGTTGTATAGATGTATGTTAAATGAATGCGTGGTATGCATGAATGGACGTTCATATGTATGGATGAATGAATGTATGAAAGTATGTATGTATGGATGTATGTTAAATAAATGTAAATGAAAATTTATCGTGAAACTAACTTAATGACAATCAAACAACTATACACTTACAATATTTGCATTCTAATCCATAAAATAATGAACAAAAAAGTCAACATCAACATAAGTATGATTAAGCGAAACCTAGTTGGGCGGACAACGAATACTATTCTAGGAATTTGTAATTTATGTTCTCATGTAAGTGATGTAAAATATGTCTTTATGAGAATAAAATTCTTTAAACCTAATGCGTTGTAGGGATGAATGAACGTATGGCTGTATGTATGTATGGATATATGTTTAATGAATGCGTTGTATGGAGAATGGACGTATGTATGTATGGATGTATGTACGGTTGTATGTATAAATATTCCACGACATTCTATAAATAAATAAATATGTTTAATGAATGCGTTGTATGGATGAATAGACTTATGTATGTATGGATGTATGTATGGTTATATGTATGTATGGTTGTATGTATGTATGTATGGATGGATATATGTTAAATGAATGCATTCTATGGATGAGTGGACGTATGCATGAATGTGTGTATGAATGGTCGTCTGGTTTATATGCATTTGCATGTATATCTGATGTATGTGCATTCATTTGTTATATATGTACTCACCAGGTGCTTCCAGTAGACCAGTATCCACCACCCAGAGTCTTTTGCAGGCGTCTATTTTTGGACGGTATATGGAGACAAAAGACGGTATGCTGTCGATATCAGGGTACGGCTTCAGATCGTAATGCCTGTTTGGACCCACGGTGTCGTTGCTCTTGTATAAGATGTAGTAGTTTAAGGTTGAGGGGATTCCTGAAATATACTTCTTGTATTATGCTTTAACTTCTTTGCATACAGTGCCGGCAAATATAAGGAGGTAGAACATGACGGTATTTCCGTCCAATTGAGCAGTCCGACTGGGGAAGTACCTCCGCCCTACAGAATCCCGCGGTCATAATAACTTCGTGTTGTGTTCCTAGTGGTGAGTAGGGTAGCCAGAGCTCACTGGAGAGTTTGTGCTGTCAGTGTTGTTGTCTACACTGACGGCACAAAAACTCTGTGTTTAAGAAAGAAAGAAAGAAAAAACATTTATTCACGAACACACAACGTACAGAGAGTCAGACAAATATATATATACACAACAACAAGATAACACAACAAGAACACACTCACTGCACATCGTGCGCACCATCTCAGCATGAATGCCCCGCACACCAGGCTATGCGAAGCGCTGGTTTTCAGATGGCGCCGCTAGTGGCTCCGCCGCCACGCAACCAGACAGTGACGCATGAACACAACAACAGATCTCAGTACAATACATATAACACTTTAAAAGAAAGAAACGACGGAATGACGTATCATTACAATCAGTCGCCATTCGATTACCCACAATTCCCAGTGCACGCGCACCCTCCGAAATCCATCATTCCAACACGCCACTGAGTACAAAACAAATAATACAATATAAAGAACACAATTACCAAAACATAAATAACAAACAAAAATGAAAGAAAAATGCCAAACGGGATATCTTACTTTATAAAATTAAATCATCACAGATAATCTGTGGTTATCTGTGGTTCACTCACTGCTCCCGCGCAGTTACCGATGACACAAGCTGCAAACGCGTTAAGTAACATCTTTGGTAACATGCGTTGCATACAATTGCGCAACATCATAAGATGGCCGACAAGCAAGAACCAAATATTGTACCATTCCGTCCGTAAGAATGCCATATTATATTCATTGTGCAAAACGCCAATAATAATCGCTGTGCAAGAACAGTGATCGTGAATAAATTAGTGCAATGTGATGTGTGTATTTTAGTGTATATGTTCAATGTTTAAGCCATGTTTATGCAAACAAGCACATGGTTTGCAACCAGTGCAACGCGGAGCATCTTCGGGGACAACAACCACACCCACTGATAACCACGAGCGATCAAGGTTTACCGAACGTCAACTCGGATTTAAATTGTGTCATGGAGTACTCCCAGGGTGAGTACAATCCCGCTTCTGTGCAGCCAGCAGATGCAATTGGTATTTATTTTTGAATGAGCTCATTGTTTTTGCAGATCGTATTGGTGGTGGCAGGTCATTCCATATGCGGCTGGCTGCAAACTTGAAGCTTCCTCGGTACGCAGAGCTTCTATGTCTCAGAGTCAACATAAGGTAGGCAGATGCCCTTGTACCGTAGTTTGGTCTGTCACAGCAACAGTCTGTCTGTCATACAGGTACCTGGGTCTATGTGTTTACAGGGTCGGCAGCGCGAGTGTGACTTCGGTGTTACACTCGTCAATTGGCCACAGTGACCACTTTCCATCAGTGCCATGTGTTTGTCTGCCACATAAGAGGTATAAAAAAAATCTTGAACAAATGTCAGTAACATTTGTATTGTGAACCAAACAAAAAACCAATAAACAGACTGACCAACTAATGCCGCGAGCCTCTGCGCCCGTCACAACCTAGTCATATTTTTTACCCGACTGCGCCAGGGAGGGTAAAGTGTTACGCGTGTTCTCGGCGTGTTCACGGTGGTGGGTAGCGTAGCCAGAGCTCACTGGAGAGTTTTTATACTGTCAGTGCGAAGCCCAAAAGCTTGTTCTGTTTTGGTTTTTACACTGACGGCACTAAAACAGGGTTGGCAACGCGAGTGTGACTCCCTTGGTTTTGCACACGTCCATAGACCACGATAACCACTTTCCATCAGGTGGGCCGTGTGCTTGTCTGCCACCTAAGTGGTATTGATTTTGTATTATGGGTATTGTATTGTACCCATTAATTTTCTTTCGGTTTATGATCAGTAAATGGGTACCGCCTGCTATCAAATTTGTTTCGATCTTTTAGACAGCAGTAGAAATTTTAACTTTAATAAAAAAAATTGACTTTTTTTGGTCACGTCACTTGGAAACTTAAGGCGAAATCTCAAGAAAGAGGGTCTCCATTATTCAGATGCCAGCAATATTACGATGGTGACTTTCGACTTGACGGCCTCATCAAATACATTTTCACGCTGCCCTTAAGGAACCCGGGACTGTAGCAATTAAAAAAATAACACTGGGCAGAAGGAAACAAATGAGCTGGTGAAGAATTCAAAAGATACCAGTCTTGTACCTATACGGGATTTTCACTAACTGACACGAGAGCCAGAGGCAAAGAGAAGAAATTTTCAATCAGTGGAAATATAAATATAGTACTTTTTTTATACTACTTAAGTGGCAGACAGCCACCCGGCCCGTCTGATGGAAAGTGCTTACCGTAATCTATGAACGTGTGTAACACCAGTGGAGTCACATCCGTGCTGCCGACCCTGTAAGAACAGAGATTTTATGTGCCCTCAGTGCAGAACACAAAATCAGGAAAAGCCTTTGGTCTTCCAACTGACAGCACAAAAACTCACCAGTGAACTCTGGCTACCCTACTCACCGCTGGGAACACAACACGAAGTTATTATAGCCGTGGTATTCTGTAGAGTGGAGGTGCTTCTCCAGTCGGACTGCTCAATTCTAACGGGAATACCATCGTGTCCTACCTCCTCGATAAAATACCGGAAAGAAACTTCATCCCACACACGCTTAAGCTGTGAAATGAATTCTGTGGTTTTTCCAAATGACCACAGAATGGGGTTCTTCAAGAAGGGCATGAGAAGATTCCTACTGGGTCGGCAGTGCGAGTGTGACGCTCCTGGTGTTACATACGTCCATAGGCCACGGTAACCACTGTCCATCAGGTGGGTTGTGAGCTCGTCTGCCACCTAAGTGGTATAAAAAATAAACTATATAACACATTCGGTAGTGGCTGGATTCGAGATAAATGACTGGTGTGAACTCACCATATTGTTTCCTAGGCACCGTATAGAAAGATTTCTTCCCAAACCAGTCGAAGCCATAGGGCACATTATTGTACTTCTTGAAGAATATGTCCTTATCTTCTAGTTCCTCCTCCTTAAAGTACACGCCATCAGGAGTAAGCCTCAAGCTCGTGTCCTTTAAATCTGGGCAAAGTGTTAGTGTATTAATATCCCCTTACATCCTAATGTGCATCCCAGTCCCATTCGAAGCTTTCTCCTCAGATTCTGGGTTCCGCTTTCTTCAGTCTAATTGCGGGATTGGCTAGCCTTCTAAATTTTCGGTGAAGCGACTGCCATATCATGTCCACAACCCTTTGATTTTATCGTTACAATTAGACCAGTTATTTAATTTTTTTGGTCTCCAATTATTTCAGAACTTAGGTATTTAAACTATCATGGTCACTCACATCAGTATCACCATGGTGAGTGTTCTGATGAGCTCTTCCAACTAATCCCACCATCTCCTTTCCTACATAATACAACACGTGCAGGCCTTAGATGTCACCCTCACACTGTGCAGAATATACGAGCAAGAACCAAGCGGTTCGGAAACTCTTTTCTTTGCCGCACCACCAAGACCTGGAATTCATTACCAGCACACGTGTTTCCATCTTCCTACAGTCCCGGGGCCTTTAAGCGGGGCGTGAAAAAGCATCTGATGAGGCCGCCAAGCTGAGTGCCACCATTGTAACACTTAGTGTCTGTAATGGTGACCCTCTTTCCTGAGACTTTACCTTTAGCTTACCATCAGGCGAGGTGAGGTCAAGTTGGCGTGTCCTATATAAAAAAAAACTCAAAACAATGAAACATGGTAAATATCCCGTTTATTGTAATACCTACTGATATTTCAGAACTGACTGACATACATGTTCAAATGCATAAAATATTTGGACTGAGCGGGAATCGAAACCGCGCCCCCTCCATAGCAGTCGCAATAACTACCACCACGCCGCAGAGTACCTACTTATTTTACTAGACTATACTGTACTGGCTTTCACCCATATCCTGGAAGACCAAGTCGGTTCATCGGTCTAATTGAGCAGTCTGACTAGGGAAGCACCGCCCTACAGAATACCGCGGCCAAAATAACTTCATGTTGTGTGCCCAGCGGTGAGTAGGGTAGCCAGCTCACTGGAGAGTTGGTACTGTCAGTGGGAAGACTAAAGGCTTGTCTTGCTTTGTCTTCTACACTGACGGTACAGAAACTTTCTGTGGTTACACAGTCGGCAGCGCGAGTGTGACTTCTCTGGTGTTACACATGTCTACAGGCCACGGTGACTACTTTCCATCAGGTAGGTATATTTAAACACCTAAGTGGTATATTAAAAAAAATGTGACTCTTTAACGCAGGGTTTCTTTTCAGGGTTGAGAGGTAAGATGGCAGTGTGATGGCAGCATATTTATTTATTTCTTCATTTTTCTGAACAATGTTACATTTTATTGAAAATATAAAAATCTTAGTCTAAGTTTAGTATTCCTTAAATTTATGAACAATGACACTGCCAAAAATTAAACGTGAATTATTAATTAAGTATGTCAAGTCAAGAAAAAATCCAAATTACAAAATGTCCAAGATACAGATTAAATTGAATAATAAAATATAAAATGTCCATGCAAGCACTCAGATCAATACATAGGGTCAAAAATAATGATAAATTACAATATTTATTTAATAAAAATGTCATTCGTGGCGCGATCGAGTGCGCACGTACCTTCCTACCTACCTACATGTAAGCAAAGAACGTAAATAGTGTGCGGTTCGAAGCGAGTGCCTTAAAGATGCCTGAAAATACTGTTAAATGTAGCAATTGCAACATTGTTATATCGGAGCTACTTGCCTTTGTACAAAATAAGGCGGACGTGATGGATGAATATAGTATAATACGTTTGTGTAACACGTCGTTTAAAAGTGAGGAAATTGTAACGGCTAAGAAACTACTGTTTGAATCCGTGCATACCAGTAGTCGCAACATAAACCGTAAAGGTGACGGTAAAGAAAAGAGGGATATGGAAGACATCCTGTCTGTTATAAAAGAGACCGACCCCGAGAACTTGCCGGTCTTTGTTGCAAGAGACCTCCAGCGTCTGCCACCAGTCACCTTTGACCATTTAGATGCTACTAGGCTTCTGAAAGATATAATAATGTTGCAGCGTGAGGTAACCGATATTAAGGAACATTATGTGACTAAAGATATGCTGACATCTTCATCTCCTGAGGTTAACGGTGAGGGGTTTGTAAATAACCGACGCAGGGGTGCTGGGCTCATGACTAGTTTTGAATATGAAAGCGGGCCTATTGGTTTGCCGCATATTTCAGCAGAAGAAAGTATACAAATAACGGACTCAACAAATAAGATTCGGCAGGTACCTCTGTGCACAGATACCTTTATATCGCACAAACCTACGCCGTTACACCGTAGTGCCATATTACGTACGCAATCCGTGTCAGCAACGCGGACACCTGGTGAAACCATCCTGGAGCAAGGGCAGACAGACACGGTGGTTTCGACTGAATTAACCAAGCGGAATAAAATAAATTCGTACGCGGAGGCCGTGGCTACTGTAGAGGGTGGCACACAGAAAGCAATGAAGAGTAATAATAATGATTGGACTGTGGTACAAAGAAAGAAGAATAAAAATAAGTTCATTGGCAAAAAAGGGACTGCTGAGGTTACGGCGGAGTGTAAGTTTAACTTCAAAGCTGCGAATGTAAACATACCGTTTTACATATACAATGTAAGCAAAGACTGCCAACCTACGGACATAACGGAATATATTAAATGTAAAACGGGGGTAGACGTAAAATTGGAAAAAATAAATATGAAAGTGAAAAAAGGCTATGAAGCGTATAAGTTCATGATACCTAAGGATAGATTATCTACTTTTATAGATGAAAGTTTGTGGCCGAGTGGAATATCGTTTCGAAGATTTGTTACCTTTAACAAAAAGTGGAACAGTGATCAAATATAATGGATATGGATAATGTGGACCCGAACATCTCAACTAAACTCATTAGTTTCAACTGTAAGTCTTTTAAAAGATCGTTTGAATGTGTTAAGATGTTAAGTAGTGATGCTGATGTGATAGGACTACAAGAGACTTGGTTACAGTCTAGTGAGATACCGTGTTTAGGAGAAGTAAACAAAGAGTTTAGTTACTTTGGCAAGTCTGCTATGGACCCGGGAGCAATATTACACGGTCGTCCATACGGGGGCGTCGCCCTACTGTGGCGAAATGCGATATTTGACTCAGTGACTGTAATTCCGTGTAGCAGTGATCGTATCATTGCTATTAACGTAAACATGTCAGAACGGTCTAGCTTGATTTTTAATGTATATATGCCTGTTGACTTGCCCGACAATCTCGTAGAATTTGTGAACTGTTTAAGTGAGATAGCAGCTATAGTTGATAGTAGTGATACTGAGAATGTGTACATATTAGGGGACTTTAATGCTCACCCAGGGGAAATGTTTGGAAAAGAAATGTTAAATTTTTGTTTAGAACAAAAGTGGCTTTGTACCGATTTAATTAAGTTAGGTAGCGATACCTATACATTTGTAAGTGAGGCGAACGGTGGCCGCAGTTGGCTAGATCACTGTTTGGTAACTGAGGCTGCGTGGCAGACTATTACATCTGTTAGGGTACATAATGATGTTTACTGGTCAGACCACTTCCCGTTAGAGGTTCAATGTAACCTGTTGAGGGCCAGGCGCAAGACATCACCGCTATGTGACTTACAAGTAAATAAAGTTACATGGGGTGAACGTAACATACGTCAGGTAGAATTGTATACCAAGGAGTGTAATTTAAAATTAAGACAAGTAGATTTTCCTAATGAACTAAGAGAATATTGTGATCATATGTGCCATGAAACAGAACATAGGAAAGTGATAGATAATTTGTATCAGAAAATTATATTGTCCTTACGGGAGGCTGCAGAGTTCACTTATGATAGGCACGGTAGCGGGAGGGTCGGGAAGGGTCGGACCATCCTGGGGTGGAATAGATATGTAAGGGATGCTCACCGGCACGCTCGGCAAAAATTTAACAACTGGGTTTGGCATGGGAAACCACGTGAGGGTTATATTTATGATGAAATGGTTGAGTCCAGAAAGATCTTTAAACAAAAACTTAAGCTATGTCAAAGCAAACAAGATCAAATTAAAATGGATATGTTGGCTACCAAACATGAAAGTAAAGATTTTCGCGGGTTTTGGAAACACACCAAAAAAAAATTAAATCCTAAGCCTAGCGTTCCGGTGACTGTGGAAGGGGTGAGCACGCCCGTGGAGATCGCGAACGTGTTTAAGGAACATTTTAAATTGCAGCCGCTTGTAAAAACAAGTGTTAATAGTGTCTGTACGGGGACTGTTGTGTTAGAGGTGCCTGCCCGCATAACGGCGATGCAGATAGGTCTAATTATTAAAAACCTGAAACGGGGTAAATCGCCGGGACACGACAGTCTCAGTATAGAACATTTTGAGTACGCCGGACCGCATCTCTCACGACTGCTGGCTTTGTTGTTCACATTCTGTATTCGCCTCTCCTACCTACCCGCTGAGTTAATGAAAACGGTGGTTGTACCAATATTGAAAAATAAAACTGGTGACGTTAGTGACAAGGCCAATTACAGACCGATATCTTTGGCGACTGTCACGGCTAAGGTGCTTGACAGTGTGTTGGAGAGGCAGCTTAGTAACCATCTTAAAATACATGACGCGCAGTTCGGATTTCGGTCACAGTTATCAACGGAATGTACTATTCTGTCTCTCAAGCACACTGTTAGGTACTATACTGAAAGGAGTACGCCGGTATACGCAGCGTTTCTGGACCTCACCAGGGCATTTGATATGGTGAGGTATGATAAACTGTGGTGTAAGATGCGTGAAGTGGGAGTTCCTGACGCCATAACCGGTGTATTTCAGTATTGGTATGGCCACTAAATAAATCAGGTTAGATGGGCCAACGAATTATCTGAGGAGTACAGGTTGGAATGCGGAGTGAGACAGGGGGGGTTAACGTCTCCGACGCTTTTCAACCTGTACATAAACCAGCTGATCGTGGAGCTCGGCAGCACACACGTTGGCTGTTCTATTGACGGTCAATGTGTCAATAGTATTAGTTATGCAGACGACATGGTGCTGCTGGCTCCATCAGTAGCTGCACTCAGGAAGCTATTGGCAGTCTGCGAGGCTTATGCTGAAACGCATGGGCTTTGTTATAATGTGCAAAAAAGTAAAACGCTTGTATTTAGGGTGAAGCGCAAAAAGCTATCACATATTCCACCAGTTATGCTGGGAGGTGTAGCCCTGGAGAGGGTCTCCAATTTTAAATACCTGGGGCACATAGTCACTGACGATTTAAAAGATGACGCTGATATAGAAAGAGAACGGAGGGTGTTGGCTGTCAGATGCAATATGTTGGCCCGCAGGTTCGCGCGTTGTACACCGGCAGTTAAAATAACTCTTTTTAAAGCCTTTTGCCAGTCCATGTACACGTGTTCCCTGTGGGTTCGCTATACGAAGAAGGCATACAACGCTATTAGAATACAGTACAACAATGCCTTCAGAGTGTTGCTGGGGCTCCCACGTTACAGCAGTGCATCAGGAATGTTTACCGAAGCGCGCACTGACTGTTTTGGCACCATCCTGCGAAAGAGGATGGCATCTATGATGCTCAGGGTGCGTGGGAGCGTCAACGGCATTCTGAAGGTCATCAGTGAGAAGCCGTGTTGCGCTATCATGGCGCATTGGGTGCGTATACATATGCATGTTCCCTATGCGTCAGGAGGGCGGGGCCGGTATATGAACTGATTTTATTTCAACTGATTTAATTTATTTTTTTCGGATTTTGTGTTATTTTGTTACTAACATAGCTTTTAAGTGTGTACTACTAACATTGTTTATGGATCAAGGTCCGAAATAAAGTTTTATTATTTTTTATTATTATACACCTAGACCCTATCATTTCATACACTTTTGTCTCGGGAATAGGTTTCGATGGTTGAGAATGTGATCACCAATATAACACGAGAGCAAAACCGTAACGAAGAGCTTGTATTATTTCTAAATGTGTTGGTAAGCTGAAGGTTAAGTCTTAGAAAAGAAGGTTACCATTACAGACACATACCATGTTGCAATGGAGGCACTCAGCTTGACGCCCTCATCAAATGCTTTTTCACAAACTGTTTGAATTACCTTTTTTTACCGCGTTACCGCGATAGCCTAGTGGTATGGGTAATGGACTGCTGAGACTAGGTCTCGGGTTCGATCTCAAGTTTTACCATGGCATACACCAATGACTTCTCGATGCTTTTAGAAGTTATGTGTGTATTTATCGCAGGTTTATAAGTGCCCGGTTAATGGCAATTGAGATCTAAACATAAACTGGCGAAATGTGGGTGCTAGCACCTCTGCCTACCTCTTCGGGGATATAGGCGTGAGTTTATGTTATTTATGTTAAAGGACCTGAGACTGTAGGAAGGAGGAAACACGTGAGCTAGTGAGGAAATCCAGGTAATGGTGCGGCAAAGGAAAGAGACTCCGAACCGCTTGTTTCTTGATTCTTATTGACTGTTCTCATCGTTTAAGCATTGCTAGGTACTTACATTTGATCCCGTCAAAGTTGTAGGTCAACTGCCCCCAGTAATAGAAATAATGCATAAAGTTGAACCGATTTAGCTTTTTAAAAAGCTGCTGGCCAGCACCGCGTTGTGTCAAACAATATAGTATTAAAAAAAATATTTGTTTCTTCATATTCACAGAACAGGCGTCAGACACTCGCGAAGTTTTAGCGGAACTGGTTTAGTTGTGACGCTGGTATCGTGTGTTGAGATGTGAACACAGTGTTGCTTAATAGTAGGTACCTATTTGCAGTAAACATCTTGTAAATGACAGCTCAGCCACTTTGGAGGCAACAAAAACTAAGTTTAAAAAAACCGACTTCAAAATCTTAAATCTATAAATTTTTATGTATACCTATAGGATACGGTGGTATTTCCGCCCAATTGAGCAGTCCTACAGAATACCGAGGTTATAATAACTTCGAGTTGTGTTCCCAGCGGTGAGTAGGGTAGCCAGACTTCACTGGAGAATTTGTGCTGTCAGTGGGATGACTAATGGCTTGTCCTGCTTTGTCCTACTGACGGCACAAAAACTCTGTGCTTACAGGGTCGGCAGCGCGAGTGTGGCTCCTCTGATGTTACACACTTACATACGCCACGGTAACCACTTTCCATCATGTGGGCCGTGCGCTTGTCTGCCACATAAGTGGTATAAAAAAATTTACTGAATTTACAGATCTGTTAAAAGTCGGTGATATTATTTCAAATTATTGCGTCATAATGATTCAGGCACAATAAAGAAATATAGGCGAAGTCGGTGCTATATTTGCATTCAGTAATTTTTTTCTTATTTTTATTATGTTATATTATAGTATATTTAATTTTGAAGTCGGTTATTTTAAACGCGGTTTCTTTTCATTTTTACTTTTTACTACTGTAATAGGTTGTTTTAGAACTTTATTATTTTGTCCCTCTTTTTAGTGGGCAGTCCAGTATGCTGACCATAATTTTTTATTTAATGTCCTCAATAACTTAACGAGACGTTCATGCTATACATCATTAAGAAATTCTGTTATACATCCATTGTAATTTCGCCTACCGTGTCATTTCCCATTTCCTATTTGATATCGAGGAGTTCTCTGGTGTATCACCGGAGTCCAAGGTCCAAACCCCATGAAATTTATATGGAACTACCTGTGACTTATACCGAAATCAATGCACAAATATTTTAAGTCGGCTAAAATATATATGTAAAAACACAAATAAATGTTTATAAAATTAAAACTACTGGTCCAAACTAAGTATATACAATTTATATGGAACCAAATAGCAACTATTCTGGATTGAACTAAAAAAGAATCACGTGAGTCGGATCTTACATCTCGGAGTAATCGGTGTACATGGATAGACAATATTAATAATTTAAAAAAAATACCGATCGAATTTCCGAGGAAGAGAACCTCCTCCTTTTTGAAAGTTGGTTAAAAAAGGTAGGAACAGATAAAAAATTTAAAAGCAAAAAGATTCATGCCCATTGTATATTTGTAAATTGCACTGTGCGGGAATCGAATGCCTATGTATTAAAAAAAGTATAGACAAGTTTAACATAATACCAGCAAATAAAGTCATACCTACTTACCTTAACCGCTGTATAGCTGTAGTAGAATATTAATTATGAGATAATAAACTTTTTTAAACGATGCCGAAATTTCGTTACTGTAAAACAAGCTTTATCAGAACCAGTTTCTCCGCTAAACACAGGAAAACATTGGGTTTTTTGAACTTTAATATTTTATTATAAGTTTACCTTATCTATTATTTTCTAATAACCCGTCTTAAACACGTAGATAAATAATACGAATAAAATGTCAAGTGTCAAAAAAAAATATATTTCATAACCGTTTCGCTAGATGGCGTTGTTCGATTATATCTCACAGCCTGATAGGCAGGATAGGCTATTCACTTTCAAAACTAAGAGGTTATATATCTTGAGAGAAACTTCATATTTTGCTTCAATGAGGGTGTTCGAGGCATTGGGTCCAACCAAGCTAGCCTCACCTGCAATTTGTCTTTTATAGCGACGGCAAAGAAACTCCTGTGTTTACAAGGTTGGCAACGCGTTGCCTTGGCGTTACACACGTCCATAGGCCACGGTAATTGCTTTCCATCAGGTGGGCCGTGTGCTTGTCTGCCAACCAAGTGGTATAAAATAATAAATTAAAAAAACCTATCTGATGGTTCTCGAACGGGACTCCGAAGGCAAGAATGACTTTCTTCTCAGCCGAATCCGGAAGTGGAGATGAAAGCCTCTGACCGGGAACTGAGCAACGAATAAATATTCTTTGGCTAAGATGGTGATTTTTTTTTTTTACCACTTAGTTGGCAGACAAGCACACGGCCCACCTGATGGAAAGTGGTTACCGTGACCTATGGACGTCTGTAACACCAGAGGAGTCACAGTCGCGCTGCCAACCCTGTAAGTACAGAGTTTCTGTGCCGTCAGTAGAAGACAAAGCAGGACAAGCCTTTAGTCTTCCCACTGACAGCACAAATTCTCCAGTGAGCTCTGGCTACCCTACTCACCGCTGGTAACACAACACGAAGTTATTATAGCCGCGGTATTCTGTAGGGCGGAGGTACTACCCCAGTCGGACTGCTCAATCGGCCGAAAATACCGCCGTGTCCTCCTTAAAAATGTGTGGTGATGAATAATTGATAACCTCAAACAAACAGGCACGCTATTCAGCGCAGGCCTGGGGGTGTCTGGTGGAGCCGCCTGTCACCCTGGCCCCACACCCGAGGAGAGGGCCAGATCGTGAGAGATGGCCCTGAGTCGGTCGGGGTGCGAGGGATATGCCTGTCAACCTCACCTTCGACAACCAAAGCGACCCACTGGCGGCGTGCGTTTTAGTCGGTTCGAGTCCGACATCTCTCCCATCGGCTCCGGTGGGGATTTTGCGTACGTAAAAAAAATATCACGCTATTCAGTCTATTATACCCATGTATGTAGGTACGCGGTATTGTAATGTGATAATACAACCCTATGCTTTCAAACAACTCCATGGGACTCTGTCCTCCATAAGGAGGGTGAAAATTTTTTTTAATTTAATAATTTTAATTTATTAGACATATCTTTACACTATCATTACAGAAAAGTCCAATGCGATAGATATTTTATTTACATATATAGATAGATATTTTATTATGTGGTTAGGTATTCTTAGTTGTGTCAAGGAACTACTTTTATGTATAATTTGTAACCGTTTTATATTAAAGTTCGCAGGACTATAAATGTTACATCTTAACCTGTATGTATTGAGTGGAATATAGGCAGCGGTCTTTTCATTAAAGGAGATGTCGGTAGCACCTGGCATCGTTTATTATCATAGAGGGTAGTTATTTTTGATCTCCGTTGTGTACTCGAACATTCAAAATAAATCTGAAACAGTTCAACCAAAGTGTCATCTAGTGGTCAATAGATACAACATATCGTATATACACACATCAACAAAGTCTAGGGAACAAGGACATTTCTAGTTTTTATTTAAAAACCCTTTCTTGTAATAGTGAGTGTTTTATATCAATAGAAGGGTATTTTTATACCGTTTTTAATTTTAATTTTAATAAAAACATTTTCATACCAAATTTTTTTTTTTTTAAGAAAGAATTGAATACGGCCAATATTGAGTATTACAACCTTCTATGATTAGGCACAAAAATAACGAGGTAGTAAGAAATACAGTAATTAACCGTACTTTAAACGTTTTTAATAATCTGTAGGACCTCCTAAAGCATTAGCAACAGCTCGACAACGGCGTGGCATACTTAGTATGAGATTGTCAATCATCGTCTGTGGAATATGGCTCCATACACTGCGAAGGTGTAAAAAAAGTTGTTCTTCAGTGTTCAGATTTTCCAAAGAATCACTGAAAGCTCTTCTCCCAAGCAAATCCCAGGCATGCTCTATGGGATTGAGGTCGGCAGACTGAGCAGGCCATTCTAACGTCGTCATATTGTGCTCGCTTAACGCATTGACCACTACCCTCGCGGTGTGTGACCGTGCATTATCTTGCATGAACATAAAATCTTGACCGAACTGCTGTCGATGAGGGATTACCATGGGGTGTATAACCTCCTGAATGTATTGGTTTGCATTCAAATTGCCCCGTATCCAAACGAGGTCGGTCCTTCCACCAAGGCGAATTCCAGCCCATACCATGATTGTTCCACCTTGGTAAGGATGAACTTCTTGCGGATTCTGGAGATGACTCCGACGTCCAGGAACTCGCCATATACGCACTCTTCTCGAATCAGGATGAAAACCGAAGCAAGATTCGTCGGAAAACAGAACCCGTGCCCATTGATGGTCGGTCCACTGTAAATATGCGTTAGCTCACAATAAGCGACGACCTCGATTTCCACGTCGAAGAGCTGGAACCCTAAGCGGTCTGCGAGCATAAAGATTGGCTTCGTGTAGTCTTCTTCTGACAGTTTGATCGCTAACAACCACTTGATGCTGAGACTGGAGGCCTGCAACCAACTGACGAGCAGTAATCGTGGGTTGCCGCCTTGCGGAATTTTGCAAGAAACGATCTTGTCGCGGGGTAGTAACCCTATTTCGTCCCCTGTGACGTTCGGCAACATCCCCTGTAGACCTGTAGCGTGCCCATAATCTGCAAATTACGCTTGGTTGGGTGTTGACAGCATCCGCTACGTCGCGTTGAGTTCGTCCAGCTTGCAGCATACCAACAGCCCTTAACATCTCTTCGCGACTTAAATGACGACGTAACATGATGACTACAGTCACAAAAATGCACAAACCATACGTAAAAGACGTACATATTATTGATAATAAACGTTATTTACAATAAATAAAAAAAAATATTTTGCCTCAGAGAAACTGCACAATCAAACACTTTTAAAAGTTTTCCCTCCATATTCGAAAATCATTACTTATTTAAATTTATTTTTAAATTTCGAACAACTCTGTAATCTACTTTATTCTATTTTTATTTATTTGCTGCCAGTTATTTGCAAAACAAGATTTACACGAAAAAAAATAATTGGGGTCATCTTGTTCCCTAGACTTTGTTGAGGTGTTTAGTTCAATCAGTTCCAAGCAGATGGCGTCAAATCATAGGATTGTGGACTGGAAGATAGATGGCGCTAAATTAAAGTTTTTTGTGCTGGAAGATAGATGTCACTAACTAAAAAGATTATTCTATTGCACGATAGATGGCGTGTAAACCATAGGCTTATTGTAGCATTAAAAATATTTCCTACTCGCTACAGCAGACCCAAGCGGATGTTGGTTTTGCGACTTTTGTTGATACCTTTGACTAAGAATTATATTATATTATCTGTGCTTTGACATAGATGTCATTGGCATATTGCAATGCTTTCAGGAATAATTTCTGCAAAAATATTGAAAGTAGGTAGGTAGGTACGGTACAGGTAGGTACCTACCTACTTCTTTGAAATGCTAGCAAATCTATGTAGGTACCTAGGTAGGTACATAATAGTTATTGTATCTTAAAATATCTAAGTAACGTTCTTTTGAAGTTCCCCCGTAGCCGGTACACTCAGCATCGAGTCGATCTTGACTACCAACACTCAAATTGATCATAACCAATTAGAAACAGTATCAAAACACAAATAAACAAAAATTATTCATGATCATGTCGCGTCGAACAACCCACCCGTATCGTTCCCAGCGCAAAGGTGCCCATGATGCTGGCCGCATTGCCTTGCTGAATCGCAATAGCCATCCTTTGCCCCAGGAACGAGCTGGAGCCTTAGTCACCGCCTTGATCTTGGATACGCCGGGTAATTTCCGCGATCAACCTCTTCGTCTCTGACCCCCAACTGCCCATAGTCTCTACTGCAATGGGCACAAAGTAATAGGAAGAAACAGGACAGAAAGTCGGTGATAGGTTCATTGAGAAAAGCTGCGCAATCTAACTTGGATAGATAAGATTAGAAGATTAATGTTGGAGCGCACTAGTTCAGATAATAAAATAAGCCTTAACAATAGGCAAGTAATGAAACGAAAGCAGGAGGTAGGACACGGCGGTATTTCCGCCCAATTGTGCATTTCGACGACGGAAGCACCTCCGCCCTACAGAATACTGCAGTTATAATAACTTCGTGTTGTGTTCTCAGCGGTGAGTAGGGTACCCAGAGCTCACTGGAGAATTTGTGCTGTCAGTGGGGAGACTAAAGGCTTGTCTTGCTTTGTCTTCTACACTGACGGCACAGAAACTCTGTGCTTACAAGGTCGGCAGCGCGAATGTGGCTCCTCTGGTGTTACACACATCCATAAGCCACGGTAACCACTCTCCTGCATTTATGCCACCTAAGTGGTATTAAAAAAAACCTAAGTGTAAGCTGAAGGCTGCTAGATGTACTTCACTATATAAAGTGGCTAGGCTGTTGATTGAATGGCCAATTGTGCTAATTGGTTGCGACATACGCATTTCAAAAACAAACAAATTACAATTAATCAAGGCGAGCTAGATAATGGTGCAAAACCCTTCGTGCGCGAGCCCGACTCGCACTTGGCCGGTTAATTAAAACTATTATCGAAGGTAGACACCAAATTTCTTTAAATATAAATCAAATCGGCTGTTTAAAAATATTTTTTGCATTAATTCGATTTGTTTTCAAAACAATTTAACAAAATTTGTAATAAGATGACCACAACGAGTTTTGGCGGCATCCCAAACGTTTCACTAGAATTGATAATGTCTCACACGGGAACAGTCAGCGACAGATCGAAAATCTCAAAATAATCTTAACATCCTGGTTTTCCCCCTTGCTGTTAACTGGTTGTTCTGATACGAGTATCTGGTACACATCTTTAGTTGGGACGATAACGCAATATAAATCAATAAAACAGTTCCATTTACTCATTATACCCTGGTATTATTAACAGTATTATTATAAATAAAGAATATCTTAGTTATTTCACCGTTTTTACCCGATTATGACGAAGCAAAAGGAGGGTTATGATTTTGACATGCTATGTATGTAGGTATGTATGTTCATCTGTTCCCTCATATTTCGTTAACAACTATAACCCGACTACTGAAAACTACTATTTAGAGCGTGATTTTTCAGTGGTGGTGATTCTTTCAGTGTTGGGTAGTCCATTTATTGAGGAAGGTTTTAGGCTATATATCATCACGCTACTACTTAAGGGAGCGGAGCATTGATAATAAATGTTAACAAATCCGGCAATTTTTCATACATATATTATTTTGAAGACTAAAACATACGGGCTCAAAGGGATATGAAGCTTCAAAATATACCCCGGGCGAAGCTGGGGTGGGTCAGCTAGTGTATAATAATTAGGTAGGTAGGAACCTACTGCTCACAACGTCATTGGGGTATACCCACAAAAAAAACATTAGTCATTCAAAAAAACCTTAGTTATTTACATTAAACTTTAGCTCGATATGTCTGAAAAAGGAAAATTGTTCAAATTACAACAAATACTTTTGTGTTGACGGCTCCAGTTCACACTCACACAGTTTTCCTTCACGGAAATCAAGATAACGAGCTTGTGAGGCGATATTATAATCACACTAGTGAGTCAAAACGAGGTAACTGACAGAATAATTAGAGTAGGTGAATAATTATCTGCCGTGTGGTTTCCGACAGAGTAGAATTAGGGCCATCCCATCTCTTCCCATGTGGTGTCGTACAAGGCGACTAAGGGATAGGGCTGTTTAACATCAGACAGATATAACTCAGCCTCAGATGTATGGCTCGAGTCAACAATTAGTGCCCGGAATACGGCAATAGGCTCACCCCCTATTACGTGGTACCGAATGTAAATATTGGTGAAATGTGGGTGTTAATTCACATCCGCCTGACCCTCCAGGATTGTAGGCGTGATTATATGTATGTATGTATGTATGTATGTAAATACGTTATTTTTTTACGTGCGCAAAATCCCCACGGATACCTCCCCACCGGAGCCGGTGGAAGAGGTTATGTCGGACTCGAACCGACTAAAACGCACGCCGCCTGTGGGTCGTTGTGGTTGCCGATGGTGAGGTTGACAGGCATATCCCTCGCACCCCGGCCGACCCAGGGCCATCTCTCACGATCTGGCCCTCTCCTCGGGTGTGTGGGGACTACAGAGTTCCCAACTCATCCCCGGAAAACGGGGAGGCGCGCCAGGCGCGCCGCCGCCGCGACCTGCTTCTGCCAGGGTGACAGGCGGTTCAACCAGTCACCCCCAGGCCTGTATGTAAATACATGTAAGGACTTTACCTATGAAATTGCCGAAATATTCTTACATATTCATGAGTTCGTAATTCCTGTAACTTAATAGCTATTTCCATTATTTGTATTTTGTTTGAAAGTTGATTTCAAGATTTTACAACTCTGTTTTAAATATTGTTGTTATTGGCCGCTTGATAAATTAAATTCGATCTTCAAAAACTGTACTTCCTTAATGCTATCCTTTTTGATGATAAATATCGTTCAACTTTTTTACAGTTGTTCAACTTTTTTACAGTTTTTAGCTTAATGTTGTCTCATTCATACACATTCATACGCATTGTCGGGGGACCTTGGATCGTTCCGATAATATGACGTTGTGCTCTACCAGTTAGGGTCCCCCGATATGACAAGATTTGCATCAAAACATGTATTACTAGGTATATCAAAGTTACAGGGCCAACTAACACAACTTATTTTCGACTTTTTGGAGATTGTTTTTTGTGACGGGGGTTTTTTAAATATTTAATTTCTCTTTTTTTTTATTGTAATTAGAAAAAGGAAAATTTATTAGATAGGTAGATAGTCAATTTGAACCAGTTTTGTATTGTTTAATGAAATGCATTTAGGCAATATATAATTAACTTCTTTTTAACGATAAAAATGTTTTACGTATTTATAACTTTAAAGAAAGAAAGAAAAATATTTTAGTTACGGCACAAAAATAGGCAGGTTGCCTACTAATACGATTGAAAAACAAGGATAGAAAGACAATTAAGAAAATCGCGTGTAGATTGCTTGTAAGATGTAGTTTCCCAAAATACTGGCTATTATAGTACCCACGTGAACCTACTTCTAGCACAAGCAATTTAGCTTAGTTGGAGGGGTTAGAAGGAATATTGGTAATTGCGATGCTTTTAAAAAAAACCATAACAAACAACCCAATACCTACTTATCGGCTCGTTCCAAAAACTTGGTAATTAAATCTAACTAGCCAATCGTTAAGACTCATTATCTAGGTATACTCTTCAAGCTAAATTCGTAATTGTTTCTAATCTTAACTTTTAAACGTTCTCTTGTCATGAAACCCATGAATCACTACTCAGCATTTGAAATTATGTGCAACTGCTATTTAAACAGTGCCTAATAAAATATTCATTTACCAGGTTACTAAGTACAGCACACGCGGCCAGCATCTGTCATTTCGTTCGCAAACACACGCCTAGTAATTTAGAATTATTTAGTTCGCTTGTCGACTTCGCGGAGAGTGAACGTCAGTTGAAACAGTGAGTTATATTTATTTTCTGTATGTTACCATGGCGATATCATAAAGTAAATAATAATAATACCACAATATTTACATGTTATTATCCTTTTAGTTTAAAAATTTAATGTTGTCACAGTTTTTGAACGTAAAAAACAGTGCGCCGGTTAACTATTTCGCGGTATTATTTTTTAATGAGATTTTTTATTTATTTCGATTGCCGTGTTCAAAATATAGTGCAGTGTTTTAGACGTATTAATTTACATAATTAATCTTTATACATAAAGGATTTACCGTATATTAAAGTTATGTTGTGTTGTTTGTTTTGGTTGAATAAGGTTTATGTGAAAGAAAATGTTTAAATAACCTACGGCATTCGAAGGACGTCTAGCTCCAACAAGTCAATAATATAACCTGAAATAGTTACAAATTGTATCCGTTTCTCATTAATATCGTTTAATTTATTTTCATTTTAGGGTTCCGTACCAAAGGGTAAAAGTGGGGCCCTTTTACCACAGATAATATAAAAAAATCTTATATTATTACCACAGACAATATAGGTAATATAATTCTTAAGACAAAACTGTCCGTCTTTTGTGTACCGTGATAGATATCAGCTGAAATTTTCACAGATAATGTAACTATTTCTGTTGCAGCTATTACAACATACACTAAAACATATAATAAATATTTAAGGGGAATTTCCATACTACAAATGTGATTTTTTGCTATTTTTATAGCCTCTGTGGCGTAGCGGTTGAACATTCGACTGCTACGCAGAAGGCGCGGTTTTCGATGCCCGCTCAGTGCAAACTTTTGTATTGTATGCATGAATATGTATATTTGCATTGGTCTGGGTATTTCAATTCAATTCAATTCATGATTAATGGATCTGTGCTTTTAGCATTAATTCTGCCGATGTCCCATAATCTATACTAGTCTATAGGTACTAATATTATAAAGCTGCAGAGTTTGTTTGTTTGAACGCGCTAATCTCTGGAACTACTGGTCCGATTTGAATGATTCTTTCAGTGTTGGGTAGTCCTTTTATCGAGGAAGGTTTTAGGCTATATATCATCACGCTACTACTTAAGGGAGTGGAGCATTGATAATAAATGTTAACAAATCCGGCAATTTTTCATACATATTTTGAAGACTAAAACATACGGGCTCAAAGGGATATGAAGCTTCAAAATATACCCCGGGCGTGGGTCAGCTAGTAATATTATAAAGAGGAAAGATTTGTATTTTTGTATGTAACGAATAAACTCAAAAAGTACTGGACCGATTTAAATAATTCTTTTTTCATTAGCAAGATACATTCTTCGTGAGTAACATAGGCTACTTTTTATCCCGATATTCCCATGGGATCAGGATTTACTCTGGTGAAACCGCGGCGCGGTGCTAGTAGTTTATAAAATTATTAATGGCGAGACGCCAATGACCAGTTTTTCAAGAAATTTCACCAAAGCCACGTTAGCCACGCCAGTAAATTTGTTTCCGTGTGTCCACCCCCCACGAGATTCAGGTGGTCGATCAGAACGTGTGGTAGGATTTTAGAGGGTGTCTGGGTATTTATATTTAAGATATGTATTTATTTACAAAAAAAAAGTATCTAAGTATGTTTATCCGCATTCTAGATTCCATATCACAAGCTAGTTTATGCTATACTTACTATGGGTCTAGATAGCGTTGTGTGGAATGTTGTAGAATATTTATTTCTCGATCTTATGTTATAGGTACCATTATTGTTAAATGTTGTACCTACCTATTAGTACAGAATCCTTTATGTGCGCGTTCGTTTCGCACTTTACCGGTTCATTAAAGTTTACATAGGTATCAAATATCAATATTAATTACCTACCTACTTGTTTATTTGGTAATTAGGTAGGCAGATACCGCGTTACAGTAATTATAGGCAGGTTTATTTGCGAGAGAAGGAAAACTCGAAATAAAATTCTGGAGGTACCAAACCGTTTGGTCAAGCGTCGAAACACTTGGCTATAGCCTCTTAACGTGGTTTTTTATAATAACCTCGTGTTGTGTTCCCGGTGGTGAGTACGGTAGCCAGAGCTCACTGGAGAGCTTTTGTGCTGTCAGTGGTAAGACCAATAGCTTGCCCTGATTCGTCTTTTACACTGACGGCACAGAAACTCTCAATATATGCAGGGTTGGCAGCGCGAGTGTCACTCTCTTGGTTTTGCACGGCCACGGTGACCACTTTCCTTCAGGTGGGGCCGTGTGCTTGTCTACCACCTAAGTGGTATAAAAAAAAGAATATTAGAACCTGGGAGAGGCCTGTGTCCAGCAGTGGACTACGATAGCCTAATTAAATGGGTATTAGACAAAAAATACCAAAATATATTAAATGTAAATATTGGATATGATAACTTACACGTAAATTAAAATAATAACGATACAAAATGTGTATCACAAAAAGATGAATTTTAAATATTATTATTTTTACAAAATAAAATTGAGAAAAATATTTTAAAACTTCGATCGAAGTCCACGTGGTCGGAGTCGGGAAAATACAAGTTGCGCGCAAGTGAAACCGTGCGCAAAGCTGGTTGAATATTATTCCTATCTTATTCCGTAGCTCCAGTGTTGGCATTTCGCCAGATCTCACCCCATTTGTGACGTCACACGCTATCCTTGGAGGGTGGCTTATGTTATTTTCGGATATAGTGTGATCCTAGTTCTGAGAGAATATTGGGAAAGTGTTTATGAGAATGAAACGTACAATCATAAATAACTTAGGATAATATATTGTACCTTTTCTATTAACTGAACTAATAAATAACTTAATTTAAATAGTGAAAATACTTATAAAATTTATACAAATCTGTGCTGAATGAATCATAAATTGAAAATTAAAAAACCAGCCAAGTGTGAGTCGGAGTCGCACACGAAGGGTTCCGTACTGTTTATTGTATTTGTTGTTATAGCGACAACAGAAATAGGTACACATAATCACGCCTTTATTCCTGAAGGGTTAGGCAGAGGTGAATTAACACCCACATTTCACCAGTAATTGTTTTCAGTCCCACGTTATAGGGGGTGAGCCTATTGCCGTCTTCCGGGTACTACTGGCGACTCGAGCCATGCAATGCCATCTGAGAAAATTTCATCTAGGTATCTAGCTATCACGGTTCATGATAAATGATTTAGTGACAGGTATTATATTATCTGTGGTGACAGACAGCGGAGGTACAATAGGTGGGAATTTGGGAATACACGACCGACACAGATCTTTTAAAACTCGTCTCCCGGAATAAATGTTGTAGATTCGGCCCCCATGAGGTGCCTATTGGTCCCGCAATAGGTGACCAGTTAATATTAGTAGATTATCTTGTAAACAAATTAATAAATATGATTATTATTTTTTACACGCGACGGAACGGAGAGGATATTATTATATTATGTGTTTGGGATGAGAGGACGTTTGTGTTTGTGCAAACCAATGTTGCCATTTTTCGTCCGATTTTTATGTAGTTTTCAGTTAAGTATGGGTTCGGGTTTGTGCAAATATTTTTTAAACCACTTAGGTGGTAGACAAGCACACGGTTTACCTGATGGGAACTGGTTACCATGACCTATGAACCTATATAACACCAGAGACGTTACACTCGCGCTGCCGACCATGAAGAAACCTTCTAATGTCCCTCTTGAAGAACCCCATATTGTAGGCGCTTGGGAAAACCGCAGCAGGGAGTTCATTCCACAGCTTGAGCGTGCGTGGGATGAAGTTTCTTTCATACCGCACAGCGCGTACTGTCTTAGGTCGCAATATATGCTGTCATTTTAGCACATACATATAATCACGTCATTATTCCTGGAGGATTGGCCAGAGGTAAATTAACACCCACATTTCACCAATAATTGTATCCGGGCACTATTGTTGCTTCGAGCCATGAATCTGAGGCTGAGTCTGGGCTGTATATATCTGTCTGATGTTAAACAGCCATATCCCTTAGTCGCCTTGTACGACACCGCATGGGAAGAGGTGGGGTGGTTTTCTACTTTGCCGGAAACCACGCGATTTATTTTAGTGTCGCGAGTATTTTATTTTCCTTGTAGTTAACAGTTGTCAACCGGCTTGTGCCTCTAATACACCTTAGCCACGTTTGTTTTTCCGCATTCGGTCGCTGCCTACCATCCGTGACGGCACACCTTCACGCTCTAAATACGCCACCTAAACAATAGCTAGTATAATTCCCGGCATATAACTTGACACATCTGTGTGTTGACGGAGAAAGAATACAAGTATCACCGACCCATCTCATCCGACGGGTGTCGTAAGAAGCGGTTTAAAGAACATAACGCAGACGATATCACTGCGAAAAAAAGAAAACTGTCGCAAGAGGTGACCAACGGAAAAATACGCAGACGATATCACTGCGAGAGAAGGAAAACTCGAAATAAATCCCTTTACCAAACCGTCTGGCCAGCGTGGAAACAGTAGGCCAAAGTCTCCCAACATTGGGAGAGGCCTAGTCCAACAGTGAACTATGATAGGCTGGTTGATTGATTTTGGACCTATAATAACTTCGTGTTGTGTTCCCAGCGGTGAGTAGGGTAGCCAGAGCTCACTGGAGAATTTGTGCTGCCGGTGGGAAGACTAAGGGCTTGTCTTGCTTTGTCTTCTACACTGACGGCACAGAAACTCTGTATTTACAGGGTCGGCAGCGCGACTGTGACTCCTCTGGTGTCTGATGACAAACGACTATAGGCCTCGGTAACCACTTTCCAATAGGTGGGCCGTGTGCTTGTCTGCCATCTAAGTGGTATAAAAAAAAAAATAAGTCGCGAGAGAAACGAGGTCCTGCCTCGTGCAGTTTGATTTAATATACCTAATATATTTCTTTATTTTATTTATTTATTATTTATGCACGATGTACATTGGCGGACTTAATGCCGTACGCATTCTCTACCAGTCTACCATTGGGTGGTGCAGAGTTAGTACATATATATACTTGGTGGTTTTGGGCTCCTTCGCCATTGTAACACCCTATGCTGTCGTTGGGGACTCTGTAGTCCCCACACCCGAGAAGAGGGCCAGATCGTGAGAGATGGCCCTGGGTCGGCCGGGGTGCGAGGGATATGCCTGTCAACCTCACCTTCGGCAACCAAAACGACCCACAGGCGGCGTGCGTTTTAGTCGGTTCGTGTCCGACATAACCTCCCCCACCGGCTACGGTGGGGAGGTATCCGTGGGGATTTAGCGCACGTAAAAAAAAAAAACCCTATGCTGTCGTGATGTGACTGAGGTTCAGATGTGCCGGCAACTATAGCTTGTTTTTATACCACTCAAGTGGCAGACAAGCACGCGGACTACCTTTTTTATACCACTTGGGTTGCAGATAAGCACACGGCCCACCTGATGGGAAGTGGTTACCGTGGCCTATGGACGTGTGCAACACCTAGGGAGTGTTATGCTGTGAGAACAGAGAGCTGGCTAGTGTAGACGTATACATATATTGCTTTTAGACCGACGTAAAAAAGGAGGTTCTCAGTTCCGTAGTTAAGAATCTTCTTCTTGTTTATATTATTGCCTAGCTGTGCCCGTGACATCGTTCGGATGGATTTTGAAGTTTCGGGTTTTATGATTGTTATATGATATGTTTGATTTTATTTTCACTGTCGAAAATGAAAGTAAAGTATGCCTTATAACATTAGCAATCTATTTGCCAGCAAACATTTCGGTTTATACGACTTTTATGAGTGCAACTGCCGTCTGAACTCCCAATCCTGAGAGAAGAGCCTGCACCGGAGTCTCCTCTGTCTGTGGCTGCGAAGGTCTTTGAATTCCTGTAATTTTCTACCCGGGTATTCGGATTCAGATATAGCCGGGTATATAAAATTTTAGTACCCGGGGTATTTCATTGTAGGTCCAAATCTAACAGGACTCGTTAAAAATAAAGCCTGTCAAAAGCGGCTCGAACTCGCGCTCCGAGCCGCGAGGGTTCCGTACGCAATTGGATTCATGAATGAACTTAATAAGTTCATAAGTTAATAAGTTAATAGGTATACATTATTGCGGTTAGCATAATATGCTAACCGCAATAATGTATATTCTTATTGACTTAGAAGTTTGATTTATGCACTAAGAGGTTACGGACTTGAGTAAGTGGTATGAATTTCAATTTAATACCTCCACGAATTCCTGAACAATTCCTGTTATGACTTATGGTGCCGAAACGTGGACACTTACATTGGGCCTGATCCATAGCTTAAAAGTCACGCAGCGGGCTATGGAGCGAGCTATGCTTGGAGTTTCTCAGAAGGAGAGAATTCGGAACGAGGTTATCAAACAGAGAACTGAAGTTGCCGACATAGGTCGCAGAATAAGCAAGCTGAAGTGGCAGTGGGCTGGCCACGTTTGCCGAAGGACCGATGGCCTTTGGAGCAAACGAGTTCTAGAGTGGAGACCGCGAGAAGGTAAACAGAAGGTAGGCCCCCTAGCCAGATGGACGGACGACCTGAATAAGGTGGCTGGGACAGACTGGATGCGGAAGGCAGAGGATCGGATAAAATGACGCACATTGGGAGAGGGCTATTTCCAGGTGTGGACTAATTGATTGATTGATTCCTGAAAAAAAGAGATCTTGACAGACAGACTACAAAGTGATCTTATAAAAGTTTAGTTTTTTTTACTTTTGAGGTACGGAACTAAAAAAAGGCCCAGGACCGTACACACTGGGAACCACAATATCCTATTGATAAGATTATAAAAAAAAAATGATTGTAATATTTGTAGTATGGCATGTCTTGTGTATTACATCACATAATAATACACGATGTTACGATAAAATGTGTGAATAAGCTATATACATAGTTTAGGCTAGTTGTTATTTCATTGATATCACTAAACAAACAAACAAGTAGGACGAACAATAGCATACTTGTACCTACGACACTTACGTATGACAGCTGTATCAATAGTATTATCTAAACTTATTACCTGAACTAGCTGACCCACCCCATATCGTCCGTGGCATATTTTTTAAACCTATCACATCACCTATTTGAGTTCGTATTTCTTCAGTTTTCAAAATAATGTATGGGAGTTTTCCGGATATGTTGACATTTATGATCATTACTTCGCTCTCTTAAGTAGTAGCGTGATGATATATAGCTTAAAACGTTCGTCGACAAACGGACTATTCAATAGAAAAAGATTTATTTAATTCATACTCGTAGTTCCGGGGATTAGCGCGTTCAAACAAACAAACTCTTTAGCTTTATAATATAACTAGCTGACCCACCCCAGCTTCGCCCGGGGTATATTTTGAAGCTTCATATCCTTTTGAGCCCGTATGTTTTAGTCTTCCAAATATGTATGAAAAATTACCGGATTTGTTAACATTTATTATCAATGCTCCGCTCCCTTAAGTAGTAGCGTGATGATATATAGCCTAAAACCTTCCTCGATAAAAGGACTTCCCAACACTGAAAGAATCATTCAAATCGGTCCAGTAGTTCCAGAGATTAGCGCGTTCAAACAAACAAACTCTGCAGCTTTATAATATTAGTATAGATAATAGATAAGTAGAAAGATAATTCTTTTAATACACACCAATATTATTAAAGATATACATAGTTAAAGTTACAGTTAAATGCACAATGGGCGGCCTTATCACTAAAAGTGATTTCTTACAGGCAACCTTAGGATGGACAGGAATTAAAAGTTTATAAGTGAGTGTTGGTGTAATTTGTCCACATATTTATTAAAAAAACTAGGACAGTCGTGGTCGTATGCCACTTAGTCTAACCAAACAATACATTCTAGGGCAAAGTGGCATACGACCACGGCTATCCTTGATATTTTCTTGTTTAATTTAATACTTTTTCAGTAGTCCGGTTTTAGTTTTTAACTTATTTTTTTTATTTATAATATTTTGAGACAAGCAATATTTATAATTTATAGATATTTGAAATGTACTAATTTAGCCCTTTTACCTGATATTAAACACGACATATTTATCTTTGTAGTACGTACTTTATGACCGCTTGAGGGCGCCACATTACATTCAGTGACACGTCATATAGCCTATAACCAGCGGACGACTAAGACGCTTCTAACGATACCTCATTTGTTCAGTTCTAATTAGTGGCTGAGGAGCTATAAGGGATCAAATGAACTTACATACATATATATATAACCTGTCAAAATCATAACCCTCCTTTTGCTGGGGACGAGTTGGGGACTCTGTAGTCCCCACACCCGAGAAGAGGGCCAGATCGTGAGAGATGGCCCTGGGTCGGCCGGGGTGCGAGGGATATGCCTGTCAACCTCACCTTCGGCAACCAAAGCGACCCACAGGCGGCGTGCGTTTTAGTCGGTTCGAGTCCGACATAACCTCCTCCACCGGCTCCGGTGGGGAGGTATCCGTGGGAACTTTGCGCACGTAAAAAAAAAACCCTCCTTTTGCTTCTCCGTAGTCAGATAATACTATGTCACATGAATAATTACATAGTATACAACTCAATACCGCGGTAGCCTAGTGGTATGGGTAATGGACTGCTGAGACGAGGACTCGGGTTCGATTCTAGGTTTTACCATGGCACACACCAATGACTTTTCGATGCTTTTCGAAGTTATGTGTGTATTTATAGCAGGTTTATAAGTGCCCGGTTAATGGCAATAGGCTCGCCACCTATTACATTGTGACCTAAACATAAACTGGCGAAATGTGGGTGCTAGCACCTCTGCCTACCCGTTCGGGGATATAGGCGTGAGTTTATGCTATGTTATGTTATGATATATAACTCAAAATCCACAAAAATGATATTGAAAGATTCCGTAGCATTCACAGATGTAAGAATACAAGTCAAGCCAATAAAAACATATTCAAAATACTTTATTTTTCCGGCGACACACATTAAAATGAGTGATCTCTGTTCACGTTCGTGGCTAAGGCATCTGTCCGACCGCCAACGATGAACGAGTACAAATCTACCTAGAAACGAGTTGGCGAGCGTATCTAGAAGATAGAAAGTGGGGTGCTTGCTCCTCCCTGCTATGCCTAGTTAAGACGTAAAACACACGAAGATCCGATTGGACTTATCCATCCCTCATAGATAGCTGGGTACACCCATGCGCTGGGCTATAACTGCTATAAGTGGATGCTTAGTCTCTCAGCGTGAATACTGACCGTTGAGAGACTAACGGCGGGGGGTGAGCTGAAATTCATCAAGCATAGAATGTTTCAAAACAATTCGCGCGCACCAGGGCCTCGTTCGTCTCGCGATTTAAGTCCAAGATACGTGCCCTGAGGTTTTTTTTATACCACTCGGTTGACAGACAAGCACACGGCCCACCTGATGGAAAGTGGTTGCCGTGGCCAATGGACGTGTACAATATCAAGGCAGTCGCACTCGCACTGCCAGCCCTGTAAGCACAGAGTTTATGTGCCGTCAGTGTAAAAGACAAAGCAGAATAAGCTTTTGGTCTTCCCACTGACAGCACAAAAACTCTCCAGTAAGCTCTGGCTACCCTACTATCTATTGCGCGTAGTCAGCAGTTTACGCCGATTCGCGCTATATTATCATTACATTCATTTAGTATCATTACGACAATCAATTCGGGTGTACTCACTATTCTATCATTATCACTCATAGCATATCATTTTGGATTAAGTTGAGTCATACAGTTGATCTTAACTTCTTTTCATTTATCACCTCGGTACGAGTAGCAGCTCGTACATTTGGTCCTTCGAGCCGGATAATATGTGTTTGCATACCAACTTTATAGCGAAATGTGCTTGATTACTATATTTTTTATTTCCATCTTTTATTGTAGCACATTAAAATCAAATAAATAAATGAATTGAATTAAAAAAATACTGGTGCTGATAAGATCGAAACAAGTTTGATAGCAGGCGGTATACATGCTGATAGAGGCTGGTAGCTATTCGTTTACTCGCCAACAGTGGGACAACTACCTAAGCTGCCAAGTTTATAGACAGCACAACGAGAGCTGTGTACGGTGACATGCGTCAGTGGTCTCGGTAGAAACAAACAAGTCGCTGTGTCTAATTTAAAACAGTCAACTCATCTTGTTAAGACCTGCTCGCCTGGGAATTAACGATTTTATGATAATTGCTAGCTGTATTACTTGTGAATATCGCGTGCATATCGGTTATCGGGACCAAATATAGCATGTGTCCTTTCCCAAGCTCTGCTATCTGTGTACTACATTCATCCTCTATTTTTTTTTTATACAACTTAGGTGGCAGACGAGCACACGACCCACCTGATGAGAGTGGTTACCGTGACCTATGAACGTGTGTAACACCAGTGGAGTCACATCGGTGCTGCCGACCCAGTAAGAACAGAGATTTTATGTGCCCTCAGTGCAGAACACAAAATCAGGACAAGCCTTTGGTCTTCCCACTGACAGTACAAAAACTCTCCTCTCGTACTCACCACCAGGAACACAACACGAGGTTATTACAGTTGTGTATTCTGTAGGGTGGAGGTACTTCCCCAGTCAAACTGCACAATTCGGACTTACTTTCGCATTTTAATATTGGTTCCTCAAGAGGGGCATTAGAAGGTTTCCTCAGGGTCGCCAGCGCGAATGTAACGCCTCTGGTGTTGCACATGTCCATAGGCTATGGTAACCACTTGTATGGTGGTGGTTGGCCGTGTGCCTGTTTGCCATATCAAGTGGTATAAAAAAAATGAAAATATGGATGTAGTTTCATTATTTATTCTGTAGGAATAGTATGGATAATGGATATGGTGGTCTCTTCCCATACGCGTGGTTCTCGGCAGAGTAGAATTTGGATCACCCATATCTTCCCATGCGGTGTCGCATGTTCACATGTGCGTGACTCCCCGGGTGTTACACACGTCCACCATCAGGTGGATTGTGCGCTTGTCTGTCAAAAAAAAAGAACAAATTCTAGGGCTTTAAGTACCTAGTCTATATGCCATTCCAAACTAAATCTGATTCCATTCAGCCGTTTCTGAGTTAAAGAGTACAAACATTATTCATCTATTTTCACGAATTTTAGATAATTAGGATAATCGCTACACACAAAAGAAATATACTTCCTCCTTTTTTAGAAGACGGTTAAAAAAACAAACGCATTTTAGATTAGTATAGATTTTTTGTTACTAACGCGATTCACAGACGTCTGCTTTCAAGGACAACCGCTTAACAATTGATGTTTTGTCTCGCTCGCTTATCTAATTAGTTTATATTTATGTCTCTCTCTAAATTGTGCTGTGTAAGAATACTAAGATGTTTATATTTTTGTGGTTTTGATACTGTGAGTTGGTCATCTGATACGATTATTCACACCAGTATGTGATAAAGTATCTACTAGTCGTGTGTGACCTATATAACACGTTTTTCGGAGGCTTCCTTTTCAGAAAATATCATCAAAGATATTTGTGGTTTGGCGAAAATGGTGAACATACATGAATGTTATATAAATGTTTATTTGTATACTAGGTAGGGAAGTATGAACCTAGATTATTTTTGAGAATATACTTGCCTAGTAGTGTTGGGCTGGTCAGGATACTGTTGGGCTGCCTTGGAGGTGCAGGGCGTCGGCAATGTTTGCCGAAAGACGCATAGATGACTTTATGGCCATTATGCGTAAGAGGAGTGCCTCGCTGCTCGCTCGTCTGCGCGGCAGCACTAACAGTGTCTTGTCTGTTTGGTTAAATGTGAGTCTCCAATGCTGCGACCCTTGATGAAACTCCAAACTACATAGGTAAAAAAGATATTATGTTTTACTAACACTATCATAAGGAACAATGTTACTTTTCCTTGAGATAGGTTAACTGAGGTGTTTCCCACGAGGGATGCCAATGGCTAGTATGTTTTTTTTTTACTAGCACCTTCCACTGCGTGATGGGGCACTTCGTGGAAGCCTATTCTTAACATAACAAGTAAACTCGCTCAGGGTTCAATATTACATTACTTAAATATATCTTATATATAAAAAAATTCTCGTATCACAATGTTCGTTCCCGTACTCCTCCGAAACGGCTTGACCGATTCTCATGAAATATTATGAGCATATTGAGTAGGTCTGAGAATCGGCCAACATCTATTTTTCATACCCCTTAGTGATAAGGGTAATGTTAAGGGTGGACCCTTAACATTATATGACAAAACAACGTTTGCCGGGTCAGCTAGTACATAATTATATAGAGTGATCTTAATTATCTCGCTTTCATTCCTGTCCTCTAGTAACATACTATTTCCCGCTCGTATACTTCTCGTACTTTCACGCTGTACCTTTCATACCTCTGGGATAGGAGGGAGGGTGTATTTATTTCATTGTTTTACTTTATTGTATGCTTATTTCGCTAATATGGTTATAGAGTTTCAAATCGATACGACAATTTACAAGTCGATATAATCAGGTCAATCTTATAACACTCTTTTTTTCCGTCCGAGGTTAAAACATTACAGATTGAAAAAGTTCTCAGTTAAGAAACACTTACGGAATGAATGATTGTAGGAATGAATGATTGAACACGGGATGAAGGAATAAAGGAACGAAGGAATGAAGGAAAGGAAAGAAAAAAGGAATTAATGTTATGAAGGAATATAATAATAATAAATATTCTACAACATTCTACACAACGCTATCTAGACCCATGGTAAGCATAGCTTAACTAGCTTGTGTTATGGAATCTAGAATGCGGATAAACATACTTAGATACTTTTTTGCAATGCAAATATACATATTCGTGCATACAATTATTTGCACTGGGCATGAATCGAACCCGCGCTTCCTGCGTAGCAGACGAACTTTCTACCGCTACGCCACAGAGGCCTTCAATAAAGAAAAGCATGAATGACGAAAAGAAGGAATAACAGAATGAAGGAATGAAAGAATGATGAAGGATTGAAAGAATGAAGGAATGAATGAATGGAATGATTGTTTATTGTTGCTAGTACTGATTTATCTTTTCTTTTCAGACAATGCCTGAGGTGCATTCAGCTTTCGCCAGCGCCGGCAAGAAGGCGAGCCTAGAGATTTGGAGAATCGAGGTAAGTGTTAGCTACAGGTGGAGTGGAATAGGATCTCTCAGCTCTTTCTCTGGGTATCATAGAAGGTGAGTAATGGGCAGGACTATCCTCCATAAGACAGTAAACATTACAGCCGGAAGACGGCATTAGGCTCACCCCCTATCAGGTGGGGCCGAAAACAATGATTGGTGTAATGTGGATGTTAGTTCACGTCTGCCTAACTATGTATGTATAAATTATGAACATGTTCCTAAAAAATTCTCTTCCTCCTCTACAAATATTTTTCGTACACAAGTGGGCGATATTACTTCACATAACAACATGTTTTTGTTATTTTTGGGGAGAAATAATTGTCAGCACAAGCAGCACTAGTAGTGAGTAATGATCCAGTGTATCTACATCGCAATGGCAACATTAGAGTTAATAAATGCGCGAGCGCAGAGTGATTTATTGGTGTTAAGGCGAAGTCCGACTATAAAATCAACATAAATTTAAAAAAAAATATTATTTTTTCTCATAAATTTTATAGGTAAGTTTAGTTTAGTTTTATAGAACTTTGATGTAGTGTTATCAAGTAATTATCTTAACTTGTTTCAAAATACAAACATAGGTACTTACTTATAATCACGGCTTTATCCCAGGAGAGTTAGGTAGTGTATCTGTCTGATGTTAAACAGCCTTATCCTTTAGTTGCCTCGTAAGACATGCATGGAAAGAGGTGGGGTGGTCTAAATTCTACTCTGTCAGGAATAATATTACAAACGAATCAAATGCTAATAAAAGCTTCTCAAAAATCTCCAAAAACCTACATTAAAATCGGTTTATCCTCTCCGTCGGAGCTATGATGCCACAGATAATACACAAAATAAATGAAAAAATACATCAAAAAACAAATTAAACATATAACATCATTTTTCTTCTTTTAAAATCTTCGTATTTCGTTGAGGATAAAAAAATAATTATGCAAATCACTGAGGGGTAGGCAGAATTGCATTAATACCCACATTTCGCCAATTATGATTTTCGATCCTACATAATAGGGGGTGAACCTATTGCCGTCAAGCGTGCACTTTGTGACATATTATATGTATGTTAATCATTTTAATAAAGTCTGACATAGACTCTGGTGTTGCACATGTCCATAGGCCACGGTAACCACTTTCCATCAGGTGGGCCGTGTGTTTTTTTACCACTTAAGTGGTTTTTATACCACTATTGAATTGAAGTACGACTGCCCCTTAAGCAAGTCTGTTCAGTGCCCTTCAGTGGCCTTGGCTCTGTTTAGACACGAAGGAGATACGGGTTGAGGTCATCGCCAGTATTTTCACGATTTAATTACTTTCGATTTGTTGCTACAGCAGAGATATAGGGATGTATCACCGCTGTAAATATTTATGAGAATTTTTCGAATCTTAAATCAAATAGAATATTTATTTCAAATACCAATTGGTTCAAGTGATTTAAAGATATTAGCTACAGTTCATAAAAAATAAGTCAAAACTAAAACTTAACAACTGAAAAATCACGCTTTAAAAATTATTAAACAAGAAAATAGCCGTGGTATACTTTTACCTAGAATGTATTCTTTTGTTAGACTAAGTGTACAAGAAAATATGACATACGACCACGGACCACATTTTCTTGTTTAACACTTTTTATAGCGTAATTTTTCAGTATTCGGGTTTTAGTTTGAAACTTAATTTTTTTTTATTTTTTTTTTTCATATATAGGACACGTCAATTAGACTTCGCCTTGCCTGATGGTAAGCTGAAGGCAAAGTCCCAGAAAAGAGGGTCACCATTACTTACACATACCATATGACAACTCAGCTTGACGGCCTCATCATATGCTTTTTCACGCCCCGCTTAAAGGACCCGGGACTGTAGGAAGAAGGAAACACGTGAGCTGGTAATGAATTCCAGGCCTTAATGGTGCGACAGAGGAAAGAGTCTCCGAATCGCTTGGTTCTCGATCGGATATTCTGCATCGTGTGCAGATGACATCTAAGACCTGCACGTGTTATCCTGTGTAGGAAAGGGGAGGGTGGGATATATTATTTTGGGGCAAGCAATAAGTATAAATTATACATATTTGAAATGTGATAATTAGGCCCTTTCAGTTGATACCCAACACGACATATTTATTTTAAATTTATTTTTTAACACAGTACTTCATGAACGCTAGAGGGCGCCACATTAGATTCAGTGACAACGTATCACATAGCCTATTAACAGCAGACGACTAAGGTGTTTCTAATAATACCTCATTTGTCCAGTTTTAATAAGTGGTTGAGGAGCTATGAGGGAACAGATGAAGTTACATAGATACATATATACATAGCCTGTTAAAATCATAACCCTCCTTTTGATTCGCCGTAGTCGGGTAAAAATAAAAATACTATTAACACAACACATATCACGACGTCCCATGGCGTCGCTGTCGCTACACCTTGCGGACGGGCGTCTATTCTCGTCCTAACACCGACAAACGTTAATAAAACTATTTATAACCACCCACCACATAAATTATCATCGCCTGTGTGCGAAGGGATAAAAAATCTCACTGGATAGTTTTTGTACTGTCAGTGGGAAGACCAAAAGCTTGTCCTGCTTTGTCTTTTACATTGGCGGCACAGAAACTCTGCGCTTACAGGGTATTTTTCTTTTTTACGTGCGCAAAATCCCCACGGATACCTCCCCACCGGAACCGGTGGAGGAGGTTATGTCGGACTCGAACCGACTAAAACACACGCCGCCTGTAGGTCGCTTTGGTTGCCGAAGGTGAGGTTGACAGGCATATCCCTCGCACCCCGGCCGACCCAGGGCCATCTCTCACGATCTGGCCCTTATCTCAGGTGTGGGGACTACAGAGTCCCCAACTCGTCCCCGGAAACGGGTTGGCAGCGCGTGTGCGACTCCCTTGGTGTTGCACACGTCCATAGGCCACACTTTCCATCAGGTGGGCCGTGTGCTTGTCTGTCAACCAAGTGGTATAAAAAAAATATCGTTAGGTAAAGGGGCAGTCACAGTTTTGAATACAGGAATATTATATTAAATATAAATAATTGTTTATAATGATAGGCCCTTAATCTTGAACAGCGCTCGGTTGTGCATCGACTCTAACAGTGATATTAGAACCCGTGATCTTTTCCTTACAGGGGCAATGCTCTGACCACTGTGCCACGGAATCTTGCCTGAAACCATCCAAATATTCCCAACTAATACATAATCGTGCATACAAATTATAGGTCGTTACAAACGAAATTGGCGTTTTTTTTGAAGAAATTGGACGAAACCCAATTTTCAGTACTAACATATTTGCATTTTTTTAGGCCAACCAGTCCACTGCTGGACATAGGCCTCTCCCAATGTGCGCCATTTTCTCCGATCCTCCGCCTTCCGCATCCAGCCTGTCCCAGCCACCTTTTTCAGGTCGTCAGTCCATCAGGCTAGGGGGCGTCCTACCCTTCGTTTACCTTCTCGCGGTCTCCACTCTAGAACTCGTTTGGTCTAACGGCCATCGGTCCTTCGGCAAACGTGGCCAGCCCACGTTTTAGTAATAACAAATCCAAATTTTATATTTTTTTTGTGTATGAATGAGACAATATTAAGTTAACAAACACTTTTATTACATTTTTGAAAAGTGACAACTGTAAAAAAGTGATACGAAATTTATCATTAAAATGGATAGCATTTAGGAATTACTGTTTTTGAAGATCGAATTTAATATATCAAGCGTCCAATAAAAACAAAATTTGATACAGAGTTGTAAAATCTTGAAATCAACTTTCAAACAAAATATAAATAATGGAAATAGCTATTAAATTACAGGAATAAACAAACTCATGAATCTGTAAGAAAATTTCGGCAATTTCATAGGTAAAGACCTAATATTTGAAATAATCAAACCCACGACCTTTGACTTAGAAATCACACGCTCTGCCTACCGCCTCGACAGCCTAAGAGATCGTTAAACATATGAAAAACATAACCCTTCTTTCTATGTCAATCTGGACGAGACAGTTCGCCTCGTTCGTTTGTCTCAACATATTATCTAAATGCATCTAATGTTATCTTTGGCTACAAACAGCGTTTTTATCGCCAACATTAATCAAAGAATGCAAAGCGATAATAAAAAGAAAATTAACATTTTATTACCAAATCGCCTTTGAAAATGAATCTCTAGAACGTTCGCTGTACAGAAAAAACTGAATCTAGAATCTTTGGTATGACGGTCATTGTTTAAAATAGTTGATAAACGAGATCATATGAGCTCATTGGGCTCATCATGTGAGCGTTGCACTGGCCAGACCCTCGAGATGAGTGCAATAGGCTCTTTGGCAATAGATTTTTTACTCTAAATAAAAAAAAAATTGTTTATTGACTGAAAATATAAGGTACACAAATGATGGTCTTAAAACTAATGCATAAATTGAGGTTCGCGCTTTTTTTTCGCACCACTTCGGTGACAGGCAAGCACACGATCCACCAGATGGGATGTGGTTACCGTGACCTATGGACGTGTGCAACACCAGGGGCGACACAGTCGCGCTGCCGACCCTAAAATTAATACCGCTGAACGCTGTGCGATACGCTGGTTCCCAAATTAAGTTGAAGCTTGTATTTTGGGAGCGAAAATTACCACTGTATAATAATATAATGAACTGTCTAAGTGAAATATTCTTACGACGATTTGATTTTGAAAATTCAATTTCTCGCGCCGCCTGAATACTCTCCATACAAAATAGTGACGTCACACGCTTGTCGCGCGTATTGCAAATGTATAGAGTGCAAGAGAATATCGCATTTATCTATCTACGTTGCGTTTAGACATATAGAGTTCATAATAAAAGTAATTTACAATTTAATAAGAATTTCAAAATTGGGACAGAATTTGATTGTTTATATTTTAACTTAATTTTTTTTATACAACTTGACAAACACACGGCCAACTGATGGAAAGTGGTTACCATAACCTATGAACGTGTGTAACACCAGTGGCGTCACATCCGTGCTGCCGACCCTGTAAGAACAGAGATTTTGTGCCGTCAGTGTAGGGACAAAGCAGGACAAGCCTTTGGTCGTCCCACTGACAGCGCCGAAAAATAATGAAAAGTCGTAGTATCAGTTTTGTTAGGCAATATCTTATTTTGCAAGGTTGCAAAGGATATTTTTTCAGAACAAACTAATATATAAAGCTGGATTGCAAAGAATCGGACGACCTTGTTAAATCGCCTATTCGGGTGCATTGCAGAATAGAATGCAACTATCTGTAGAAATTCAATATTGCCAATTACCTAGTTCTGGATATGACACTCGCTTCAGTAAACACCATAGTACAGCCGTCTCACAGTTATATTGGAGATCCGACCACAACTGTGTTAAAGGCTCAGAGAAAGATCATGATGTGACACCTTGTCCACGATTCTATTAAAGCAAACCCATTACCATACCACAGGAACTCTTAATGCGCGCTATAGCTCCCGTTCCTCTACCTCCTGGATCTAGAAGATGCAGGAGGTAGAGGATCGAGGAAGGTAAAGGATCTATCTATCTAACACGCACAAGGGTCCATAAAAGGAGGCTAAGTGCGGACAAAAGAGTCCCATTCTATCTAGTCTATCCTATTGAAGTAGCAAAAATGGCGTTAAATTTTGGATTTTATTTCTATACTCTTAAAGTTGAAAATTAAATGTAAAGAGTTTCATTACACTTTTCATTCACTCTGCAAAAAGCTTTTTAATTTTAACCGTATTGCTTTAAAATCCAAAATTAAATCAATTTTTAGCACCTGCCGCGTGGTTCCCGGCAGAGTAGAATTTGGACCACCCCATCTCCTCCCATGCGGTGTCATACAAGACGACTAAGGGATAGGGCTGTTTAACATCAGATAGATATATACAGTACAGACTCAGGCACAGATACAAGGCTTGAGTTAACAATAGTGCCCGGAAGACGGCAATAGGCTCACCCCCTATTACGTGGGACCGAATTCAATGATTGGTAAAATGTGGGTGTAAATTTACCTCTGCCTAATCCTCCGGGGATAAAGTCATGATTATATGTATGTATGTAAGTTTTTAGTACTGTCCGTGGTATGACGTGGTATTGCTTTAGCAGAACTGAAGCCCTGCCAGTCCGGGACGATCCCGCACAATACGGGATGCTTAGCCGCTCTAGTCTTAGGTATTAAATTGCAGATTTATTTTGGGATTTGGCACCTCTGGCGTAGCGAAAAAAACTAGAATTATTTACAGACTATGATGTTACGAATCATTACCCAGCATCAAAATAAACTCATCAAAATTTGTTTTATGAGGTACGTTTCAGTTGAATTATTTCATATACCTACTAGTTTTCAACCGCGGTTTGGCTCTTCTAGTTTCTTTTACACACGTAAATTAGACTTCACCTCGCCTGATGGTTAGCTGCGAATAAACTGTATTTAGCCAGCAGCAGCAGTGTGGTAACGGAGAAAGAATACAATCACCATCACATCTCATCCGAAGGGTGTCGTAAGAGGCGACTAACAGAAAAATACGCAGATGATATCACTGTGAGAGAAGGAAAACTAGAAATAAAACCCTGTATCAATTCGTTTGGCCAGTGTGGAAACAGTAGACCAAAGCCTTCCAACATTGGGAGAGACCTGTGTCCAGCAGTGCGATAGGCTGGTTGATTGATTGATTGAGCCAGCATCAGATTGATTTTGTTTTTTTTATACCACTTAGGTGGTAGATAAGCGCATGGCCCACCTGATGGAAAGTGGTTAACATGGCCTATGGACGTGTGTAACACCAGAGAAGCCACACTCGTGCTGCTGTCCCTGAAAGCACAGAGTTTCTGTTGATCTTGACAAATAAGTACTCACTAGGTATATGAAAAGGCTAACTAATACAATTTATTTTTAACTTTTTGGAGGTTATTTTTTATGACTATTTTTATGCTACACAGGAGTCGCGGGTTCGATTCCCGCTCAGTGCAAATATTTGTATGCATGAATATGTATATTTGCATAAGTCTGGGTGTTTCTATGTATAAAATGAAATGAAATGAAATGAAATGTCTTTATTTGTATGTATTTAGAAAAAAAAGTATCTAAGTATGTTTATCCGTATTCTAGATTCCATAACACAAGCTAGTTAAGCTATGCTATGTTAAGCTATTCAAATTCAAATTCAAATATCTTTATTGTGAAACATAGGTAGGTAGCTATGTTAAGCGTTGTGTAGAATGTTGTAGAATTTTTTTTTAAATAATTTAATTTTTAGTTTACACTTTTTAAATTTTATCCCGGAAATAGATTCCCGTGGTTTGCGAGAGCGGGACTACGATGCCACGCGGGAAAAATCGCGGCCAAAATAATTATGTTATGGCATAGCAACGTCCGCTGTTTTAACTGTACCAAAATAATACTAATCTGCTTCCTCTCGCATTTATCGCGTACAAATTTGTTTATAGAATATTCATGACAACTATATACTGTACAATAATAACAGATTACATTTTAATAATGTAATCTGTAACTATTATTTTTGTACAAAAATACAGTTTTAATTAATTCGATAAGCCGCTGCGTGAACTTTATCGGCTCGATTATTAGGAATAATAATAGTATTATTAGTGTAATTAATGAGTATTATGTTCTATAACGCAGTTATAACTAAGAGAATCCTTTAGGTATGCCCTTTTCTGACATATTCGGCACTAGCCAGCCCGACCCTGTTTCACCCGTGGCATATCCAGGTACAACCGTTAATTATGCCCGCCTTTAATAAATTTCCATATAACGTAACGTATGAGTAAGTAGGTATACATAATTACACTCCCTTGAGTAGTAGCGTGATTATATAAATAGCCTTTTTTTAAGTGCGCAATATCCCCACGGATACCCCGGAGCCGGTGGAAGAGGTTATGTCGGACTCAAACCGACTAAAACGCACGCCGCCTGTGGGTCGTGTTTGGTTGCCGAAGGTGAGGTTAACAGGCATATCTCTCGCTCCCTGGCCGACCCATGGCCATCTCTCTCGATCTGGCTCTCTCCTCGGGTGTGGGGACCACAGAGTCCCCAACTTGTCCCCGGAAATGGGGAAGCGCGCGCCTTTATCGCGGCCTGCTTCTGCCAGGGTGACAGGCGGCTCCACCCGTCACCCTCGAATTATTAAAGCAAAAAGAAGGTTATGATGTTGACATACTACGTATGTAAATTCATCTGTTCACTCATAACTCCTCAACCACTTATTAGAACTAGACAAATGAGGTATCGTTAGGAGCGTCTTGTTCGTCCGCTGGTTATAGGCTACATGACTTGTAACTGAATCTTATGTGACGCCCTCTAGCGGTCATAAAGTACTGTGTTAAAAATACATTTGAGATAAATATGCCGTGTTTGGTATTAAATAAAAAGGCTTAATTAGCACATGTCAAATATATACATAAAATATAGTTATTGCTTGCTCTGAAATAATATAAATGTATAATCTTCGTATGCCACTTACTCTAACAAAACAGTACAATCTATGGATAAGTGGCATACGACCACGGCTATCCTTGATATTTTCTTGTTTACTTAATACTTTTTAAAGCGTGATTTTTGAAGTCGGGTTTTAGTTTTAAACTTCTTTTATATGTCAGACTATGTATTTTACCGTCTGTACCATGGGGAGTGTTCTGATGAGCTCTTCCAATTAGTCCCGCCCTCCCCTTTCCTACACAGGACAACACGTGCAGGTCTTAGATGTCATCCGCACACGGTGTAGAACATACGATCAAGAACCAAGCGGTTCGGAAACTCTTTCCTCTGTCGCAACATTAAGGCCTGGAATTCATTACCAGCTCACGTGTTTCCTTCTTCCTACAGTCCCGGGTCCTTTAAGCGGGGCGTGAAAAAGCATATGATGAGGCCGTCAAGCTGAGTGTCACCATTGTCACACGGTATGTGTTAGTAATGGTGACCCTCTTTTCTGGCACTTTGCCTTCAGCTTACCATCAGGCAAGGCGAAGTCCAATTGACGTGTCCTATATAAAAAAAAAAAAAAAGTCGGTATACGGGCGAAAGTTTTACGTGACAACGACTTTGAGTGGTAAAATAATTTTAATGTGAATATTCATTCGTATAGTAGGAAGAAGGATGAAATATCACTACACAATCGTTTTACAATTAACTGGCAACGTGTAAACTTGTATGCAGGCGCCTAAGCGAAATAGAAGCGCAAGACATGAACCGGTGTGTATGCCTATCTCTCTCACTCTCTCTCTCTCGCTCTGTCTCTCTCGCTCTTAGGCGGGCTAACTGTGCTCGAGTGGAAGGGACGCGTGCCTTTCACTTTTTATGTCTGTCTCTCTCGCTCTTAGGCGGGCTAACCATGCCCGAGTGGAAGGGACGCGTGCCTCTCACTCGCTCTCATTGTGAGCGCATAACGTGAGCGGAGCGTAACGCAGTTTCTTGAAGTGTCACCCGGCAAACCAATTTATAAGACGTTGTCACGTCAAAACTTATTTGTTCATACAATATTAGTATATGTTCAACAATATGTTTACTAATATTTTGTTGCAGGACTTCGAACCAGTCCCAGTTCCATCTTCTCATCATGGCAAGTTCTTCGCAGGAGACTCCTACATCGTTCTCAAAGTAAGTTCATCACGTGTGATTTCAAAACATACAGACACTTATTGTTACAATCGTCTTGAATACGAATTAAATTATGAGTGTCTGAAGGTCTAATAACTTCACGAAGCCGTACCCCCTTGATCTTCGCATACGAGGTCTTCATCTGCAAGCCTGTGGTCCGTTTAATTCCTATCTTTGTTTTTGAGTTTCCTCTCGTGATTGTGTAGAATATAAATACTTTTCTTTCTTTCCTTCTCCGGGGCAAGATGAGGTCACCGTAGTTTTCACACCCAAGGCGCAATTGAATCAAAGTATTAATTTATGCAATAGCAGTTTAGGCACATAAAGAGCACATATGAACGTCAAAATTTTACAATTATAACATAACATAAACTCACGCCTGTATCCCCGAAGGGGTAGGCAGAGATACTAGCACCCACATTTCGCCAGTTTAAGCTTAGGTCCCAATGTAATAGGTGGCGAGCCTTTTGCTATTAACCGGGCCCTTATAAACCAGCGACTGTCTGGAGTGTAGGTATATTTTGTTTTTTATATTTGGTAATTTTTAGCTGTTGGTCTCCCAAATAAAGATAAATAAATAAATAATATAAATAAAATAACTTCGAAAAGCATCGAAAAGTCATTGGTGTGTGCCATGGTAAAACCTGGGATTTGGAAAATGATTTGGAAATTGGAAAATGATTCTTTCGCTGGTTCGGTAAATTAGTTTTACTTACAAGATCCCAGCAAGAAACTCAAAGAACTATATTTGAACTAGATTATCTTTCTTTTTTAAATTTGCTTTAGTTTACAATTTATTTTGTGCGAGCAAGCAAGAGACTTATGTTGACCACGCATTAACATCATTAAGATACTCATCCACTTTATAGTAACCTTTATTTAATGAAAGTTTTTTTTACTTCATTTCAAATTTATTTAGTGGCATGTTAATCAAATCCTGAGGAATATTACTAAATATTAATGGCGATTGTCCTGTGTCAGCCGGGGTGCGAGGGAAATGCCCAATCCATCGTACACCCCAGCGTCTGAAGCCCGAGATGGCGTACTGTTTTAGAGCGAGGCCCCATTAGTGCGTTGCGCTGCGTTGCGTCGCGTCATCGCAACGGAACAACGCATTGACACACCTGTGTTACGTTGACGCTGCGCCAACGCAACGCAGCGCAACGCACTAATGGGGCCTCGCTCTTAGTCGGTTCAAGTCCGACATAACCGCTCCGCTGTCTGGTGGACGGTATCCGTGATCTTTGCACAAAAATTACGACCGATCATTCACTATACACGTTTTTCTTTTCAATCGAATTGAAATACTTTTTCTTACTTAGAATATTAGAGCCGAAATTACTAATATTCTCTCTAACTCCTCCAGCTAAGCTAAATTGTTTGTGTTAGGAGTGGGTTCAGGTCGTTTGTGTAATAGCCAGGACTCGAACCCGGGATATCTCGATTGTAAGGCTGACTCCTTTACCTCTAAGCTACCGACGCTTTCTTTCTACATCATAAATATCTCTTACCCAGACCCGTGGCGAAGAGGACAAGCTGACCTGGGACATCCACTTCTGGCTCGGCTCCAAGACCTCGCAGGACGAGGCTGGAGCCGCGGCCATGCTCACCGTCAACATGGACGATGAGCAGTTCCAAGGACGGGCTATTCAGCATCGTGAGGTCCAGGGATACGAGTCTAAGGACTTCCTGAGTTTCTTCGAGCCAGGTAATCACCGGAACTGGCAAAGTGTATGTATGTATAAGTGTATGTGTATATTTGGGCCTATTGTCGGGGGGTATACATATTGTATATTAAATGTATTAAACCTTTTTCTAATCAAATCTACACTTTCATGTACACTAGACTTTGCCTCTCGTTTTGCAATTCCTCTGTGCACTCCCGGGTTTGCTGGAAGAGAACTCAACTTTGAGTTAAGCTCGCCTTTGTACATTACATCTCATCTTTTTGTATAAATGTCATTTATGTGTACAATAAAGTATAAATAAATAAATAAAATAACGATCGAAGGAGGAACGATCCAAGGTCCCCCGAAACGACAACGCTTGAATCAAAATGTTACTAGATACCTATAACAAAATGAAGGGTTAACTAACACGATTTATTTCAATCTCTTGGAGCTATTTTTTGTGGAGGATTTTTATATTTTTTTAATTTAATTATTACAATTACAGAAAGTTACATTAATACTAAATAAATAATAAGATGTCACGACTAATCGAATAACACCCCTGTTCACTCCCGGTACAAAGGTGCCCATCACACTTACCGCGTTTCCACGCTGGATTGCGATGGCCAGCCTCTGCACCAAGAACGATCCGGAGCGAGAGTCACCAGTAACCTCTACGGGCCTCTGTCCAATCGCCCTTACAAGGCCCCACCCAAGAGTCTCCACCGCTACTGGCACAAATCATTTACGCGAATATTCTTTTTCAATTACTTTTTGACTGCCATGGGTTCTTCCTAATTTTTTTATTTTGAAAGGCATAAGGCATAAGAAAAGGCATAATGCATAAATTAAAGCACAATCGTAGGTATCGATGCAATTTGGATTACATCTTCAATCATCACGATATATACGATTTTGTTTAGATTATATCTTATGCCTTTTCTCTATAAGCCCTCCTAAGACTTTACCATTTGTCTGTAGCTATCAGGTACCTGGACGGAGGCCATGCGTCCGGGTTCACCCACGTCACCATCAACGAGGGCTCTGAGAAGAGACTGTTCCAGATTAAGGGCAAGAGGAATGTCAGAGTTCGCCAGGTAACGCATGTATTTTATTTAAATAAATCTATTTTAACAGAATATTTCACGATTACTTTCACTCAAATACTTGTACACACGCGCACTCATATACGCACCTCACACACTTATACACCCCGTCACTCACTTATATAAACCGTCACACACGTATACGCTCTGTCAAACTTTTATACACCCGTCACTCACTTACCTATATAAACCACAATTATACGCTCTGTCAAACTTTTATACACCCCGTCACTCACTTATATAAACCGTCACACACGTATACGCTCTGTCAAATTTTTATACACCCCGTCACTCACTTATATAAACCACAATTATACGCTCCGTCAAACTTTTGTATACCCCGTCATTCACTTATATAAACCGTCACAAACTTATATGCTTCGTCAAACACTTACACACACGCTCACACACTTATACACACCCTCACATACTTACCCACACCGCGTCACACACATACACTCTATAACACTTACACACACCCGCACACCAATACATCACTATATATTTTCGTTTTGCCAATTTTTTTATTCGCTCTACTTTCCCATTTTTGACAAATTTATTTTCCTCCTCTACACAGGTGGAAGCCTCAGCAGACTCGCTGAACAAGGGCGACTGCTTCATTCTCGACATTGACCACGACATATACGTGTATGTGGGTGAGAAAGCGAAGAGCGTGGAGAGGCTCAAGGCCATCACTGTGGCCAACCAGATCCGGGACCAAGACCACAACGGACGCGCTAGCATCGAGATCATTGGTGAGTACGGTGCTTGACTTCTCGGAACGGGAACGTTATGAATAGGAATTCTCGATTTTTGATATAGTGGTGTATTAGGTTGATTAGCGAGAAAGTAAAGAGTGTTGAGAGCCTCAAGGCCATCGCTGTGGCCAACCAGATCCGGAACCAAGAGCACAACAGGTGGGCCAGCATTGAGATTATTAGTGAGTACGGTGCCTGATTTCTCGGGACGGGTATATTCTCGAATAGTAATGCCCGGAAATTCTCGATTTCTCGATACGACGGGGTATTAGACTGGTTCAGCAGACTTAATGAAGAAAGGCAACTGCTTCATTCTTGACATCTATCACAACATATACGTATACGTAGACGAAAAGCGTAGAGAGGCTCAAAGCCATTATTGTGGCCAACCAGATCCACGACCAAGATAATAATGGACGGGCTAGCAACGATATTATTGGTGATTGCGGTGCCTGATTTCTCGGGACGGGAACGTTTTGAATAGGAATTCTCGATTTTTCGATACAGTGGGGTATTAGGTTGATTAGCGAAAAAGTAAAGAGCGTGGAGAGGCTCAAGGTCCTCGCTGTGGCCAACCAGATCCGTAACACAACGGGCGAGCCAGCATCGAGATCATTGGTGAGTACGATGCATGATTTCTCGGGACGGAAATATTCTCGAATCAATCAATCCATCAATTAGCCCACCGCACTGCTGGACATAGGCCTATCCCAATGTATCCAGTCTGTCCCAGCCACCTTTTTCAGGTTTTTTGTCCATCTGGCTAGGGGGCGTCCCACCTTCCGTTTCCCAGAAATTCTCGATTTTCGAGACTAAGGTATTAGTACTATAATGCACACACAAAACTTTGGTGTAGGTACTGTAACCCTATGGAGAGTTCCACGGGGTATTAGGCTGGGTCAGCTCGAATGGTGTTATTATCGACAATTTTAATCTAAAGCTTGATATATTTGTGTCTAGACGCGGACTCACACGAGGGCGATTACCAGAAGTTCTTCGGAGCCCTCGGCTCAGGAGACAAAGACTCCGTCGCTGACGCCACTGAGGGAGGAGATGATGAAGTAAGTTCACCAATTTTGTGCCCACCACCTTCCCCAAGGAAAGAATATTAGTGATGACCGAGAGGTACCGGGTTCAAATCCTGGCCATTACACTACCCGTTTTCCCATTTAGATAAAATCAAAATTTCCAATTGAGATGACAAAAGACTCGGAGAATGATAATACAATTATGCATCTATCCCATAGCGGTAGGCAGAGACATCATCATCCCACTTGCTAAAGCCCTGGTATACAACTTTCGCTTCCTTTCCTTTTATATACCACTTAGGTGGCAGACAAGCGCACGGCCCACCTGATGGAAAGTGGTTACTGTGGCCTATGGACGTGTGTAACACCAGAGAATTCACACTCGCGCTGCCGACCCTGTAAGCACAGAGTTTCTGTGCCGTCAGTGTAGAGGACAAAGCAGGACAAGCCTTTAGCCATCCCACTGACAGCATAAATACTCCAGTGAGCTCTGGCTACCCTACTCACCGCTGGGAACACAACACGAAGTTATTATAACCGCGGTATTCTGTAGGGCGGACTGCTCAATTGGGCGGAAATACTGCCGTGTCCTGCCTCCTTATTCTTTTCCTTTCATAATATATTATAATAATTGCCTCAACAGGAATTCGAACGAGGTGCCAGTGCCGAGGTGTCCCTCAGCGAGATATCCGATGCCACCGGTACCCTCAAAATTACCAAGTTGCCTGGTCCATTCACACAAGACTTGTTGAACACTAAGGTAAGAATTCAGCTAACTTGGAAAAAGGAAGCCTACAGAAAACGTATAGTTTAAGAAAAAACCTGAGATTGTACGCACTGTGCGGTATGAAAGAAACTTCATCCCACGCACACTCAAGCTGTGGAATGAACTCCCTGCTGCGGTCTTCCCATGCGCCTACAATATGGGGTTCTTCAAAAGGGGCATTAGGAGGTTTCTTCAGGGTCGGCAGCGAGAGTGTGACGCCCCTGGTGTTGCACACGTCCATAGGCCACGGTAACTACTACCCATCAGGTGGGCCGTGTGCTTGTCTGCCACATAGGTGGTACTTTACTTTTCAAGTTCCTTTGAAATCTTGGTCTCAATATGTAAATTTGACATTTTAATTGACTCATTTTAACTTTGACATGTTTGCTTGTAATTCTCATGTTTATTTAATATCCTTGGCATAATATGTAATTTGGTCATTTTTGATTTTAGACTCATTTTGACCTTGACATGTTTGCATTAATTTCTCATTTTACAGTTTGATTAGATAAACAATGTTGCATGCGGAAATTTCTGTGAGACATGCTGTACATTATTATATGTTAACACCTATATACCTGACCATGTTTCGTGCAATAAATGAATTTACTTACTTACTTACTTACTAAAAAAAAAAATGTGCGAGTTGAACTTGCTCACCGAGGGGGCCTTCTATGGCCCTGGGTTAGTTGGGGTGCGCAAGGGATATGCTAAAGGCTACCTCACGCAACTGATGGTCTGAGGCAGACGTGCGGATTTAGTTGGTCCGAGTCTGACCTAACCAACAGGATGATGCACATTAATATTATTGAAGTGAAAACTTCTTTAGCGGCACTGTGTACTTTTTTTGGAATGGGTAATAATTTCTAAACTCGCGTCAGGACACGTGACCTGATCGAAAATTCGTAAGACGGATGGAGAGAGGACAGGCGGCGCAGGGCGCTTGCGCGAATGTCACACGACTGTCACATGTGTGATGGCGGTGATAAACTTTTTAATCTAAAATAATGGTAATAGTTGTGAAGTGTTAAATTTTTAATGTATTATAAATTGTCATGTTTGTGTACGATAGCGCAATAAATGAATATTGTATTCCACCACATAAATAATAGTACTTTTATACTGATAATGAAAGCAATTCGTACAAAATTATTCTCTAACCATTCCAAAATATCAAAAATGCACAACGTTATTAATATTCAAGTTTTCACTTCTGCCGACAGGCCGGCACTCCCGGAGTTTTTTTTGTTGTAATAGAAACACCCAGATTAATGCAAATTTACAAACTCATGCATAGTTCGTAGTTAAGGGGTATTAGGTTTCTACAGGGCAGACAACACGAGTGTGACGACACTGGTGTTGCATACGTCCATAGGCTACGGTAACCACTTCTCAGCAAGTGGGCCCGCAAGTAGTATAAAAAAAAATTGCACTGAGCGGAAATCGAACCCGCACCCCCTGCGTAACAGTTGGACGTTCTAAAACTACGTCTCAGAAGCCGTAATTATTGGTATTTTTCTGAAATAACTGCACAATTATGTTATCAGACTTCAGAATGAACCACTTGAGTTCAACATGCTATATCTACATGATATATGACTGCAATACAAATAGGTTGAGAGCTCTTGTGAACTGCGTCGTAGACACAATGAAAAAATCATTTTCAATTGGTTTATTTTACATGATTTAATATTTTTGTCAGTTCATATGTGCTCTTTATGTGCCCAAACTGATTAAATGAAATTAATTATTTGAATGATTTCTACGCACGAGTACAATCACGGGCATATATCTTGAACCTGGCTGCTGTCAAACTTGTTTCGGCCTTTTAGACAGCAGTCTGGTCTTTTAGGGTTTCGTACCTCAAAAGGAAAAGAAATAAGAAACCGTTATAGGATGACTTAGTTGTGTGTCTGTCTGTTTGTCGAGAGCTTTTACTAAGGCATGTGTAGACGCATGAAGTTGAAATTGGCAAAATACAAACTCAAATCTATAACATCTTACAGCTGAGATAAAGTCGAACTTCTAGATCAACACAATGAAAAGATATTGCCGTTTATGTAACAGAAATACGCGAGTCCGACTCGCACTTGACCGGTTTTTAATAGAGATTTTTTGTAATATGTATCGTCATTATCCCTCCACTCATTTGAGGTCGGTTCTAAGTACGAAACGGCCTAACAGACATTTTTCATGAAGCGACTGCCAACCAACCTTCACAATTCACTGACGATATCGTATTAGACCAATTGTTGAAATTTTTAGGGCTCCAAGCTCCAACTACCCATAACAACTTCTAGAGATGTTCGTGACAACCGGGCCGTCGTGGTTTACCGTACCGTACCATACCGTACCACACCAAACAATGCTATGCGATGTCATGCCATGCTAATACCACGCCACACCATAACATACTACCCCATACCATACCATATCATTCCATACTATACCATAACATACTACATCATACCACACCACTCTATACCATACCATATCATGCCACGCCATGCCATGCCATTCCATACCAAACCATACCATACTATACCATAACATACTACATCATACCACACCACTCTATACCATACCATATCATGCCATGCCATGCCATTCCATGCCATACTAAACCATACCATACTATACTATACCATAACATACTACATCATACCACACCACTCTATACCATACCATATCATTCCATGCCATGCCATTCCATGCCATACCAAACCATACCATACCATACTATACCATAACATACTACACCATACCATACCATACCACACCATACCATACCATATTATACTATAATACATTATAATCGCGTTAATTTCCGTTAAAAGTATTGTACAATACAGACACTCATCTAATCTGTTGTTCCCAGGAGTGCTACATCCTGGATACGGGAAGCTACAGCGGTATCTACGTGTGGGTGGGACGGGAATCCAACGATAAGGTATATATTTTTATGTTATTTATATTCGTTAGATGATTTCTAGGTATGTGTACTATATCACTCTGCAGTGTTGGTTCCCAGTGGAGTAGAATCCAGAGAGTGTCGTAGAAGGTGAACAAAGTATAGGGGTGCTTTCCATCCGACAGGAAACGTACAGCCTATGACAAAATGTCTGCTTGGCGTCAAAAGGTCCCGGGTCCTTTAAGCGGGGCGTGAAAAAGCATATGATGAGGCCGTCAAGCTGAGTGTCACCATTGTCACACGGTATGTGTAAGTAATGGTGACCCTCTTTTCTGAGACTCCCTTTAACATTAGACCGAAAATTTGGGATGCGTTGCAGCACCCGTGGTCAAGTCGTGACCACGTCGACAGAAATAGTAAGATCCATGATTTAATCGCGAAAACTGCGGCATCGTTGTATAATAATAATTATTAGGAATTATAAACTACTTTGATTTGATGTTTATGATGCCATAAATATAGTGTTTTAATGTGGTTCGAAACGTTTGAGAGTTATGAATCTCATCAGATATCTATAGAGACGGCTCACCACTCTGTACAAATTTTATTGACACCACATTATCGTGAACACCTGCGCTGAATTTCTATATATTCGTCAGCGCGATTTGAATAGATCGTACATAATTTGTTGAACTTCAATAAAAAACTATAGCAGAGTGGTTTATTTTTTTATACCACTTAGTTGGCAGACAGGCACACGGCCCACCGGATGGAAAGTGGTTACCGTGGCCAATGGACGTTTGTAACACCAGCGGAGTTACAGTCGCGCTGCTAACCCTGTAAGTACAGAGTTTCTGTGCAGTCAGTAGAAGAGGACAAGCCTTTTGTCTTCCCACTAACAGCACAAATTCTCCAGTGAGCTCTGGCTACTCCACTTACCGCTGGAAACACAACACGAAGTTAATAACTTCGTATTGTGTCCGAGCCGCAGTATTCTGTAGATTCCCGGAAGAACAGAATTTGGACCACCCCATATCTTCTCATGCGGTGTCGTACAAGGCGACTAAAGGATAGGGCTGCTTAACATCAGACAGATATATACAGACCCAGACCCAGCCTTGAGTCAACAATAGTGCCCGGAATACGGCAATAGGCTCGCGCTCACCCCTTATTACGTGGGACCGAATACAATGATTGGTGTAATTTGGGTGTTAATTCACCTCTACCTAACCCTCCAGGGATAAAGGCGTGATTATATGTATGTTTTTATTGAAAATATATTGGATTTCTTTTAGAGAGAAAGAGGACTTTATTATAGATTAATTTTTTAAGAAGATGGGGCAAATATACAGGATTTGATGAGAGAGGTAGGACTGAGGCAAATTTACACAATTTTGTTAAGGGGTTAGGGGCAAATGTACAGGGTTTTGTTAAGACAAGGCAGAGGGCAGATATACAGGGTCTGTTAGGAGGAGTAAGGTATAAATATACAGGGTTTGTTAAGAGAGGTAGGAGGCTAATATACAGAATTTTGTTAAGGGCTAAGGTGCAAATTTAGAGGGTTTTGTTAAGGCAAGACAGAGGGCATATACAGGGTCTGTTAAGAGGAGTAAGTTTGTTAAGAGAGGTAGGAGGCTAATATACAGAATTTTGATGTGGGCAAATGTTTAAGGTTTTGTTAAGAGGAGTAGGGTGTAAATATACAGAATCTGTTAAGAGGGGTAGGGTATAAATATACGGGGTTCCTTAAAAGAGGTAGGGGGTAAATTTCGGTTATGGGATGGGGCAAATATACAGAGGGTAGGGATCTATTATGCAGGGTCTGTTAACAGGGGTAGGGGCAAATATACATAGTTTTGTCGAGAGTAGCAAATAAACAAGAATAGGGTAAAAAATGTCAATCTCAAATCATATCAACAAATAAAATTTTGTTAAGTGGGGTAGCGGGGTTTTTGGGGGTAAATATAAAAGGTATGTTGAGAGGGGGAGGGGATAAGTTTCGTAGGGGGTATTGGAATTATATATAGGGTATATTATGTTAAGAGCTTGGCTGCAAATATACATCATGTATATTTTTCGAGCAAGGAGGCGGCGAATCTGTATATTTTAAAGAGGTCTTTCTAATTTTCTTACTTAAATTGTCCACAGGAGAAGGCGGAAGCCATGAAGAAGGCTGAGCAATACTTTAAGTACCACGATTATCCCGACTGGGTAAGTTCTCTTACATTACCGAATACTAAATAGATATAATACTATACGACCTCCGTGGCATATAGGTAGAGCATTCGACTGCTATACAGGAGGCGCGGGTTCGATTCCCGCTCAGTGCAAATATTTGTATGCATGAGTATGTATATATTATTTGCATTGGTCTGTTTCTATGTATAATATGTATGTATTTACAACAAAAAAAAGTATCTAAGTATGTTTATCCGCATTCTAGATCCCATAACACAAGCTAGTTAAGCTATGCTTACCATGGGTCGGGATAGCGTTGTGTAGAATGTCGTGGAATAATACTCTGTTCTTACAGGGTCAGCAGCACGAGTGTAATGATCCTGGTGTTGCACACGTTCATAAGCCACAGTAACCATCCTATCCCATCAGATAGACCGTGTCTCTGCCACCTTAGTGGTATAGAAAAAAGGTTTTTTTTATACCACTTGGTTGACAGACAAGCACACGGCCCACCTGATGGATAGTAGATACCGTAGGCCTATGGACGTGTGTACTACCAAGGAAGTCGAACTCGCGCTGCTGACCCTGTAAGCACAGAGTTTCTGTGCCGTCAGTGTAAAAGAAAAAGCAGGACAAAAATTCTCCAGTGAGCTCTGGCTACCCTACTCACCGCCGGGAACACAACGCGAGGTTATTATGGCTGCGGTATTGTGTAGGTTTTTTTAATAAACCTAAAACCTTAGTGTTTTTGTAGAATTATCACGTGTCCGAATAAACGAGAATGAAAATTTCTCGTTCATCCGGGGTAGAAGTGAAATATACAAGATAATTAAAAACTAATGAATTCATCATTAGTTAAAATAATATATTTTATGTTTCACTACTTCGGCAATAATGTGTTCCCGGCGGCGAGTAGGGTAGCCAGAGCCGGCCGGCGCCTCCTTCTGCGAGCAAGTAATGCTCGTGAAGAAGGAGGCGGGGCGGGAGCGGCAGCGTGAGCGACGAAGGATCGCAAGACAAGCTGCCCGCGTACGAAGGCAACTCGGGCGTCGGAGGTCGATGAACGACCTCTGACGCCCATGAGCGCAGGCCTGGGGGTGACAGGTGGAGCCGCCTGTAGTCCCCACACACCCGAGGAGAGGGCCAGATCCTGAGTCGGGTCGGCCGGGATGCGAGGGATATGCCTGTCAACCTCACCTTCAGCAACCAAAACGACCTACAGGCGGCGTGCGTTTTAGTCCTCTTCCACCGGCCCCGGTGGAGAGGTATCCGTGGGGATTCTGCGCACGTAAAAAAAAAGGGTAGCCAGAGTTCACTGGAGAGTTTTGTGCTGTCAGTGTGAAGACTAAAGGATTGTCCTGATTGCGTCTTCTACACTAACAGCACAGAAACTCTATGTTCTTACAGGGTCGGTAGAATTATATTAATTGGTAGCTTAGTGGTTAAGGAGTCTACCTCACGATCGAGAGGTCCCGGGGTCGAGTCCTGGCCATTACACTACCGACGTGAACCCTCTCCTAACACAAGCAATTTAGCTTAGCTGGAGGGGCTAGAGGGAATATTAGTAAATTCGGTTCTAAAATTCTTAAAAAAAAAAAATCCACGGTTGTGTGTGTGACTCCACTGGTGTTGCTCACATTCATAGGTCACGGTAACCACTTTCCATCAGGTGGGACGTGTGCTAGTCTACTACTACTTTGAGGAGGTAGGACATGGCGGTATTTCCGCCTAATTGAGCCGTCCGACTTGAGAAGTACCTCCGCCCTACAGAATACCGCGGTTATAATAACTTCATGTTGTGTTTCCAGCGGTGAGTAGGGTAGCCAGAGCTCACTGGAGAATTGGTGCTGTCAGTGGGATGACTAAGGGCTTGTCCTGCTTTGTCCTCTACACTGACGGCACAGAAACTCTGTGCTTACAGGGTCGGCAGCGCGAGTGTGGCTTCTCTGGTGTTACACACGTCCACAGGGCACGGTAACCACTGTCCATCAGGTGGGCCGTGCGCTTGTCTGCCACCTAAGTGGTATAAAAAAAGAAACATAAGTTGTATAAAAAAAACATTTTACTTTGTATTCACATGCATCACTGAGTGAAAAATGAAAGACGAAAATGATATCACTTTTAGTACCTACGATGGGGCAGTATTGATTACGTGTGACGTCACATCGGCTGTCTTTCACCTTGAACTATGAGAGTATGACGTCACGATGCCCAACTGGCCTCTCCCATAGAAACGTTCGAGAAATATACCTATCATGTATTTATTTGTGAACCAATGCCACTGAATAAGTAATAGTCCATTGCTGTAATAAATGCCACTTTGCTTATAATATAGGCATCTGGTACATAGTATAAACGAGGATTGACGTGCGGACGTCTTTAACCGACTGCCAAGAAGTGTTATCTACTATAGTGATGGAGAAAGAATACACCACCCCATCTGATCCGAAAAGGGAGTCGTAAGAGGCGGCTAACGGAAAAATACGAAAAAAGGCGAAAAATCTCCTTACCTACATAGGACAACACGTGCAGGGCTTAGATGTCACCCTCACACTGTGCAGAATATACGAGTAAGAACCAAGCGGTTCGGAGACTCTTTTCTTTGCCGCACCACCAAGACCTGGAATTCATTACCAGCACACGTGATTCCTTCTTCCTACAGTCCCGGGTCCTTTAAGCGGGGTGTGAAAAAGCATCTGATGAGGCAGCCAAGCTGAGTGTCACCATTGTAACATTACTTAGTGTATGTAATGGTGACCCTCTTTCCTGAGACTTTGCCTTTAGCTTACCATCAGGCGAAGTGAAGTCAAGTTGGCGGGTCCTAGATAAAAAAAAGCGATATCACTGCGAGAGAAACTCAAAATGAAACCCTGTACCAACCCGTCTGGCCAGCGTGGAAACAGTAGGACAGAGCTTGCCGACATTGGGAGAGGCCTATGTCTAGCTGTGGACCGCGATAAGCTAATTCATTGATTGATTTATTTTTTGATTTTACTATATTTTACCGATACGGCTGTGGGTCCACCCGTGTGGAAGTCCTGTTCCAAGACCCTATTTCATTTGTCTAAAACCATATTTGTATTCAAATCAATTAAGATACGAAAATTTATGAATCGAATTCAGTTTTCTCATTCATTCTGAATCAGATTTTTTTTGTATATAGGACACGCCAACTTGACTTCACTTCGCCTGATGGTAAGCTTAAGACAAAGTCTCGGGAAAGAGGTTCACCATTACAGACACTAAGTGTTACAATTGCGGGACTCAGCTTGGCGGCCTCATGTAATAATAAAAAAAAAGGATTTTATTTTCTCTGTATCTCCTATTTAAAAGAAATAGAAATAAAATTGGTTTGTAAGTACATTACCATAAAAGTTCGGGCGCCTTGGAGATACACATGCCTAGGATAATCAGTGGAGATTGGAAACTTTTAATCTGCCGGAGGTGAGCTAAATGAAACCAAACGGTGAGGTTTAAGGTTTTATTGTCCACTCCAGTGTGCATTTAGAAATAGTTGCAAGGATACATTCCTAATGTATATCTAACCTTAAATTTAAAATTAGAGTTTTATAAGCTAGGTCAATCTGATCCTATGTCAATATGATCTTATGTCACCAATGCATTTTTTAGGTTATTTTTGAAGATTAGATTTAAAATATAATTAAAGTAAGCTCACGGCATCCCTCGGCGAGTATATGTAAACACAGCAGCGAGAAAGCTCGTAGCAGGCGAAGTTTTCAGTTTAAGCCCATGCGGTACATCCAGGTTTGAGGCGAAAAGTCCAAACCCTCCATAAAGAAATGCAGATGACCGAAGACAAAGGTCCAAAGAAAAAGTCCAAAGGAAAAAGAAAAAAGGCGGTTCCAATTTGGAAACCTGTAATAAAATTGCATGTCATTAGAACAAACTCCAATATGAACACGAGGTCCTAATTTTTTATAAATTTGTGCGACTTACCGCCTTAATTTGCTGGAACAATGCCAATAGCAAAAGAAATCATAATATTCTCAGAGTAAGAGCTGAAACAATAGAATTTTAACAATTATTTTTCAAATTAGGAACGTGGCGAATTTCCAACAAAGTGAATCTTATTATAAAATGACAACTCACCAGAAATAAACTATAATTCCACAAGAAGATAGTTGTGAAGACACAAACTATTATCCTTTAGGCAAAAATACTCTCATTTTTATGAGATTTATTGAAATTAAGTTACGAAGCCATGAATATCGACCATCCAGCCTCAACGCTAGGAAGAAAGGTGCTTTGACAGCTCTACGTCAAAATGTCATTCACTCCGCGTTCCGAAACTTTTCGTTCAAAAATAGAATTAAAACCGGTGTGACGACGTTTGCAGAGCGCGTCGTTACATTACATCCCTCCCCAAAAAGAAAAAAGAAAGAAAGAAACTTCCTTTTCTAATGAAAATTATGAGAGTCCAGAACAAAATTCCAAAAAACCTCAAAAGACAAAATGTCTTGCAACATTTTTCAATAAACAAAAAAGGCAATGCGAAAGCATCTTGCATTGGGTATTGCAGAAATAATTATAAATTAAAGAATGGGAAAGCATTCCTAAAAATCAAAGAATGTGAAAACACTCGAAAAGTAAAGAATTAAGTTGAAAAAGAATTTCCAGTTTCAAATGGAAACAAAGGACACTATCCAACTTAATGGAATAACCGAAACCAAACTCAGAAAAGAGTAAAAACTTATTTCAACACAAAAGTGAAAATAAATCCTTCAATAAAACAAATTAAACAATCCCTACTCAATTCCATTCCAGATATCGATTAGGCAACCAACGCCGTCGAATCTAATCCTTGATCTTAACCAGCCTTCTAGCATCAATACAAAAGTGCGGTTGAGCTCCTACGCCACCGACTCTATACCAGCTATTCCTGAAACAAAAATATGAAACTAACAAGATATCGGTTAAGCACCAACGCTGCCGAATCTGAAAGAAAATCGGTAAAAACAATGAAGTTTTCCCACTGTCGGTTAGGTTGAAAAGCCGCCGACTTCAAATTCCTATTCCAACATCCAAAACGTCAAAACAAAATCACAACAAAAGTGTCGTAATAATATATTTATAAGCATTGTGATCGGCATAACACCACCAACTTTCCGAGCACAAGCAAAATATAAAGAAAATATGACAATTGTGACCAGTACAACACCACTGACTTTCTGAGCACAACCGCATAAGAAAAGTATGACATTTGCGACCGGCACAACACCACCGACATCCCGTGCGCAAAGCATAAAAAATGTAACAATGTGTATAAAAACACAATCGTACAAAAAGAGAAAAACGACAATTACGACCGGCTCAACACCACCAGCTTCCCGTGCGCAAAGCGTAAGGTGTGACTATGTGTATGAAACACAATAGCACAAAAAATTGTAAAGTCCAGTAAGACACAAGTTTCCCAAAAAATGGTATAACAAGGTGTGTAAAAAATGCATAAAATGCGTCCAATCCGAGAATCTTAATACTAAGAAAATAACCCAGAACTGTATAAAAATAAAGTTCAAGAAACTTAATTTTCCATTCCCTAAGTGAGTGGAAACAAGTCAAGTGAATTTAATGTAGAAAATGAATATTAAATTTCACTCCTATATTAGAGTAGAAACTAAATTCCTAAATTTGTACAAAATATACAATATTAAATATACAAGTGTATAAAAATATATACAGGAAAATAATCCTATACAACAAAGATAAATAAAAATATAAGATCTTTTGATGTGGAACAATTTGTTAATATGGAGTAGAGTTACACAATAACAAGTCCTAAAATGACCTAAGTTATTTTTGAAGGAAACTAAAATTGAAATTAATAAATTGTTGTGAAGTTCCTAACATACATCACCTTTCAAGATCCCTTAGCCTCACAAACATCACCTTACAATGGGATCAAACTTCAAACAAAGTACCAAAGACAAAGATAGACATTGTCAAAACAAGAATAATTTTAATATTTAATTATGTCTTTAATATGATAACGACCAGTATAGTTTTTATTAAGGTCTTTTAAAACATAAACATTAGAGGAAATTTTATCTATTATTTCACACTTAACAAACTTAGGTGCTAACTTAGCCGAAAAGAATGCAGGAGCATTAGACTGCACAAAACTTCTCCTCCACACTATATCTCCCACCTCAAAAGAAATGACCTTCCTTCCTGTATTATAATAACGCGCATTACGCTTATAAGCTTTAAGCAATGAAGCTTGAACTTTTATAAAAATATCACTAAGTGATTTAAGTGAAAAAGCAAATGAAGACCTATCAACAACATCAAGTTGATTGAGGTTATCAAAAGAATTACTAAAACGGTGCAATGAAGCATCAAAAATAAGTTCTCTACCGAACATGAGAAAATTAGGAGTGAAATCTGTAGCTAGATTCACACTACTATTTAAAGCTAATTGAACATGAGGCAAATATTTTGACCAAGTTCTATGATCATCTTTAACAAAACAAGAAATACATGTTTCGACTGTTTTGTTATAATCTCTCTACAGGATTATTTTGAGGTGTATATAAAGTATTATAAAATATTTTACTAATATTATAACTTTTTAGAAAATCTACAAATTGCTTAGCTGTAAATTGGCTTCCATTATCACAAACAAAAATTTTAGGCGTTCCAAACCTAAGAAATATTTCTTTTTCAAGTATCCCACAAATTACTTTAGTGGTAGCACTAGTCATAGGAAATATCCAACAATATTTTGTAAAAACATCCATGATTGAAAGCACATACTTATGGCCAGAATAAGCTTTTGGAAGAGTTCCAATAATATCAATAGAAAGCATTAACATTGGTTTATCAACTTTCTTAGGATTAACCATAATTCCATGAGGTGGATTAGTAGAAGATTTATAAGCTTTACAAGTATCACAAGAAGAAATGTATTTTTGAACATCAATAAACATACCTTTCCAAAAATAATGTATTTTTAATTTATTTAAAGTTTTATGAATTCCTAAATGTCCTGAATTAACATCATCATGATTAGATTTAATAGTGTCTAAGATGTGTTCTTTAGGTATGACAATTTTCCAATTTAAACGATTATTAGGATTATATTTATCTTTACAAAATCTATACAAAGTATCACTTTCAACTTTGAAATTTTTATATTTTCTAGGAAACTTTTGACAATTTACAAATATTTTTCTATACCAAGGATCAACGATATCCTCATTTGGCATAACAATAATATTATTTACAGGAATATTAATAGCAGAAATTTCTATTCTGGATAAACAATCTGGAACTAAATGTAAAGAACCTTTTTTATATTTAACATCAAAAGTAAATTGAGAAATTCTAGCAGCCCAACGTGCAAGACGACCACTAGGATTATTAAGTTTAAGAAGCCAAGTTAAACTAGCATGGTCAGTGATAACTGTAAATTTCATTCCTTCAATATAAGGTCTGAAATGTTCAATAGAATCCAATATTGACAACAACTCTCTCTCAGTTGTACTATAATTACGTTCACATTTATTAAGTGATCTAGAATAATAAGCTACAGGATGTTGATCTCCATTATCATCATCTTGGCTCAGGACACTACCAATTCCAACAGAACTAGCATCGCAATGTAAAGAGAATGGTCTTTCAAAATTCGGACAATGTAAAACTGGTGCAGAAATTAATGCAAGTTTTAAATTATGAAAAGCAACTTCAGCTTCTTCATTCCAGAAAAGAGATTCTTTAGAATTCTTGCTTCCGGCCGTTAATTTGGTTAAGGGCGAAGCAATATCAGCAAACTTATCAATGAATCTACGGTAATAAGAACATAACCCAAGAAAACTTCTTAATTGTCTAACGCTTTCTGGGCGTGGGAAACTTTTAATGGACTCTAATTTAGCAGGGTCTGTATGTAAACCATTACTATCAACAATATAACCAAGATAACGCAGTTTATCTTTACAAAAATTACACTTTTTTAAATTAATAGTTAACCCAGCATCTTTAAGGATTTTATAAATTTTATTTAAATAATCTAAATGATCAGAGAATGTAGAATTTATCAATATGAGATCATCTAAGTAACAGAATGCTACATTATCAAATTCTGGTCCAAACAACTTGTCTACGAGTCTCTGTAACTCTGCAGGTGCATTAGTCAAACCGTACACCATCCGGGTAAAATGAAATAAACCTTTCCCAGGAACAACAAAAGCAGTCTTCTCTCGAGAAGATTCTTCTAAAGCGATTTGCAAAAATGCTTTAGACAAATCAATAGTAGTTATATAATTAGCACCCCGAAGGTTATCTAAAATTCTAGAAGGGTAAGGTAAAGGATAAGAATCTTTAACAGTAACTGAATTTAAACGTCTAGAGTCCAAACATAATCTTGTTCCACCATCGCGTTTTTCAACGGCTAACACTGGAGAACACCAAGGAGATTTAGAAGGTTCAATAATATTTTCCTTTAATAAAACTTCCACTTCATCATAAAGTTCTTTTTGTTTAGCAGGACTAAGGGGCCAATAACGTTGTTTAAAAGGTTCACCAGTAACATTAATTTTATGTTTAACTAAATGAGTAAGACCTAAGCCTCTCTTTTCATAAGAAATATTTTCAAAAAGTGAAATAATTTTATTTAACTCGTGTTTCTCAGAAGGAGAAAGTTCAGAAACAGAAGTAACTGCATTTACACAAGTAGTGGATTCATATTCAAAAGTAATATTATTCCATAAGTCTTTAGCAAGATTAAATTTCAACCAAAAGTCAAATCCCAAAATAATTGAAGGTTTAAAAGAAGGTATTATCAAAAAATCTACATTTTTAGTTAAGTTATCACAAGTGATAGGCAAAACCATAGTTCCAATAACATTGTGTGCAGAACCATCAGCAGTAACAGCGTTACCTTTATAAGGTTTAAATTTATAACCTAATTGCAAAAATGTTTGATGAATATTAGAACCGAGTACACAACTACAAGCTCCACTATCTAACAAACCTGAATAAAATTTATTATTAATATTAAAATTTAAATAAGGTCTAGTGTCTTTATGTTTAACAAACAAAACAGGAGCAGCCCTGATATTATTAAAGAAAACTTTCAAATAATCCAACCATTCATTAAATTCTTTCTTACAAGTGGCTTCATTCGGAGCACTGCTAAATTTTTTCAACATCGAGTCACCAGAGGTTTTATCAAAAACTAGGGCTCGATGGGATTTGATACGTTTTTTGACTGAACAGTATTTGAATTACAAACTTCGCAATTCTTCGTAGTGACGCCAAGCTTGTGACATTTAAAACAAATTACACCTGGAAATGTAGGGCAATTTTTATAAGAATGTCCAGAGGACTTACATTTTAAACAAGTTAAATCATCTGATTTAACAGCACTAATTTGAGCAGAATATTTTTCTTTTTTAATACTTTTATTCTCACTCAAGTTCTTTCTTGACACAAAATTCTCTAATTCTCTGCTGAGGTTAATAAATTCGTCGATAGAAGAAATAGTTCTACCAAACACAAAAGGTGTGTAAATATTCAACATGTTATGTTTAATAATAGTTATGAGGGTAGCATCAAAAACAGGCATAGACAAACGGCTAGCCATATCCATTATGTCTGTAATAAAATCTGGTAATGACTCAGTTATCTTTTGTTTACGAGTACGGAGTTCATGTTCCAAATGATAATCAAATTCAATTCTATCAAAACGTTTCAACAACGCAGCCTTCAAATCCTGCCAAGAAGCAATACGAATACGAACACTACGAAACCATTTAAGCGCAGTGCCTGACAAAAGATCAGAGAATGAACTAACCAAAAAATATTCATTAAAATTTTTAAACAAGAAATATTCTTCCACTTGAGTAATAAATTCCCTAACGCACGATTTACCATCATACAAAAGCTTACTTCGTTTTAAATCAGGCAACTTAGTAACAGAAGGCAAGTTTTTCCTCAAATTATCATTCAATAAAACATTCATCATATTAAATGAAGATGCGGCTCTCAGACTATGATCACCAGCTCCTCGACTATTCGAAAATGGATCAACAACTTCAGATAAATCAGCCATGACATGAGTAGAAGTACCAACTGGAACATCACCAACAATATTCTCAAACAAAGGCGGGACCTGTATTTCCTTATCCATGTTTGATTTATAAAAGGATGTGAAAATCTAATAAAAAGTTGTATTAAATACACTATAAGTTTCTAATTAAAGTATCAATTAAAGTTTCTAATTAAAGTTAATTAAATTATGAATGAAGTTAATTGCATTGATAGCAAAACGCTAAACTCAAAAGTCAAACAAACTCATAGAATGGAATGTTATTGTTGCAAAAATTATTTAGGTCAAATGCCTATAAAGATAAAAATGCATTAGTGATTCACAAAATAAATTATTTATGTCTACTTAAGGTAAACAGCAAATATTCAAATATTACTATGTTTTCACACATGTGAATAAAGGTTAAGAACTAGTAATTATATAATATTACTAAGTGGAAAATCTTACCTGTAATAAACAAAAGCTATATAAGATAAAACAATTATAACAATAACCATGTTATACAAATTGAAACATTCACCTGTAATTGAGAGATACAAACAATAGTACTAACTTGTAGTATGATTAGTTTTGCAAAGTAAACAATAACAAAGATTTACTGTAATACACAGTTATGTAACAGTAAAATACATGAAGAAAACACTGTTCTTAACATGATAAGGTAAAAAATAATGCAAAGGTGACAAGGAATAAAGATATATGCACACTGTCATGTCCCTGTTCGGGCGCCAGATGTAATAATAAAAAAAAAGGATTTTATTTTCTCTGTATCTCCTATTTAAAAGAAATAGAAATAAAATTGGTTTGTAAGTACATTACCATAAAAGTTCGGGCGCCTTGGAGATACACATGCCTAGGATAATCAGCGGAGATTGGAAACTTTTAATCTGCCGGAGGTGAGCTAAATGAAACCAAACGGTGAGGTTTAAGGTTTTATTGTCCACTCCAGTGTGCATTTAGAAATAGTTGCAAGGATACATTCCTAATGTATATCTAACCTTAAATTTAAAATTAGAGTTTTATAAGCTAGGTCAATCTGATCCTATGTCAATATGATCTTATGTCACCAATGCATTTTTTAGGTTATTTTTGAAGATTAGATTTAAAATATAATTAAAGTAAGCTCACGGCATCCCTCGGCGAGTATATGTAAACACAGCAGCGAGAAAGCTCGTAGCAGGCGAAGTTTTCAGTTTAAGCCCATGCGGTACATCCAGGTTTGAGGCGAAAAGTCCAAACCCTCCATAAAGAAATGCAGATGACCGAAGACAAAGGTCCAAAGAAAAAGTCCAAAGGAAAAAGAAAAAAGGCGGTTCCAATTTGGAAACCTGTAATAAAATTGCATGTCATTAGAACAAACTCCAATATGAACACGAGGTCCTAATTTTTTATAAATTTGTGCGACTTACCGCCTTAATTTGCTGGAACAATGCCAATAGCAAAAGAAATCATAATATTCTCAGAGTAAGAGCTGAAACAATAGAATTTTAACAATTATTTTTCAAATTAGGAACGTGGCGAATTTCCAACAAAGTGAATCTTATTAAAAAATGACAACTCACCAGAAATAAACTATAATTCCACAAGAGGATAGTTGTGAAGACACAAACTATTATCCTTTAGGCAAAAATACTCTCATTTTTATGAGATTTATTGAAATTAAGTTACGAAGCCATGAATATCGACCATCCAGCCTCAACGCTAGGAAGAAAGGTGCTTTGACAGCTCTACGTCAAAATGTCATTCACTCCGCGTTCCGAAACTTTTCGTTCAAAAATAGAATTAAAACCGGTGTGACGACGTTTGCAGAGCGCGTCGTTACACTCATCAGATGCTTTTTCACGCCCCGCTTAAAGTCCTCGGGACTGTAGGAAGAAGGAAATACGTGTGCTAGTAATGAATTCCAGGTCTTGGTGGTGCGGCAAAGAAAAGAGTCTCCGAACCGCTTGGTTCTTACTCGTATATTCTGCTCAGTGTGAGGGTGACGTCTAAGCCCTGCACGTGTTGTCCTATGTAGGTAAGGAGATTTTTCCTCTTTTTTCGTATTTTTCCGTTAGTCGCCTCTTACGACTCCCTTTTCGGATCAGATCTCCGAACCGCTTGATTCTTGCTCGTATATTCTGCACAATGTGAGGGTAAATTGAATTCTGAATTCAGGATCGAAAACAGCATTTATTTTTCTATTTTAAGCGATTGGAATAGTTAGATGGGTGAATGCTTTAAAATATCATGTTTGTATTATTGCCTTTCTAAGGAAGCCGCCTTACCAAAGCATCTTAGCAATTTGTTTGAAAGACTACTAAGTTAGTTTTAATTTGCAATACTAGGCACTTTTATGCAGTAAATATTACGCGGTAGCCTTGTTATATAGCGAAGTTATTTGTATATTTGTCACAGGTTTATAAGTGCCCGTTTAATGGCAATAGGCTCGCCATCTCTTACATTGGGACCTAAACATAAACTGGCGAAATGGTTATATGTCATGTTAATATTATTGCTATAAATTACTACAAACTCTGCAGCTCCAGCAACTAGTACTACCCAGAGAAATGCATAACATACATATTTTCACGCCTGTGAATCTCCGAAGGGGTAACCAGAGATGTATTGACATGACATCCATGTTTCGCGATGATTTTCGATCCCACATAATATGGAGTGAGCCTATTGCTGTCAAGCGGGCACTTAGTCATGTATGTTTACCGTCGAATGGAGAACAGCCCTATCCGTTAGTCGCCTTCTACGACATCCACAGGAAGAGATAGAGTAACCAGCGGTGAGTAGGGTAGCCAGAGCTCACTGGAGAATTTATGCTGTCAGTGGGAAGACTAAAGCTTTGTCTTCTACACTGACGGCACAGAAACTCTGCACTTACAGGGTTGGCAGCGCGACTGTCACTCCTCTGGTGTTACAAACGCCCATAGGCCACGGTAACCACTTTCCATCAGGTGGGCCGTGTGCTTGTTTGCCACCTAAATGGTATAAAAAATACCTTATTCTACTTCACCGGTAACAAACAAGACATCAGAAACATGAAGGAGAAAAAAAAACAGAATTAAAAAAATCACCTTATTTATACCGACATGGCATACGAGTCTTTTAATACAAACGTATGCCAATATTAAGTACAACTCGTATGAATTAACATGGCACCTGGTTCGAAAACAACCCTCTCGCATCCCCGCACGAGGCCCCACTCTCGTCCTTCGAGACCAGCAGCTTCCGCAACACTATGACCGTTTCACGTTTGCCTTAGTAGTTTCGTGGTTATTTGTTATCGGATTTTATTTGAGATTTGTTATTAATACGTGTGGGAAACCAGGTGCCATGTTTAATGCGCACAAGTTATATATCACTGAAAATAAAGTAATAAAAAGTTAAACTGACTTCAAGAAACGAAAAACAGACGCGGAAAAGCGAAAAATAACTGAATTCACAAATTTACTGATCTGCAGAAGCCGGATACTAGCTTGACAGACTAAATCTTAATGTAATCAATGAAGGTATGGTCTTACGGGCTCAGGTATCGACTTTCCTCGATCTCCCCAATATCCTAGCATCAGATCCTGACTCTCTGGCTCTGGAATAATAAAAGTCCATTCGTAATTGGCGTTGTAATCGCGTAACAAATAAACAAAAAACATATTGTTCTAAATAAGAAGCTCCTCGTTTTTTTGAAGTTTTTATGCTCGGTTGAACTGTTTGACATGATGCCCACAGCTACATTCTAACCGCTCCACATAGTCAAGGAATTCATCCTCACATATTGCGACCTGAGACGGTGCGCCCTATGCGGTATGAAAGAAACTTCATCCCACGCATACTCAAGCTGTGGATTGAACTATCTGCTGCTGTTTTCCCAAACACCTACAATATGGGGTTATTCGAAAGGGGCATCAGAATGTTTCTTCAGGTTTGGCAGCACGAGTAGAACGCCCCCGAGCCTCGATTCTGCTTATTTTATGTCAAAATAAAACCATTGTTTATCCGCATTCTAGATCCTATAACACAAGCTTGTTAAACTATGATTTCTATGGGTCTAGATAGCGTTGTGTAGAATGTTCTAGAACATTTATTTATTATTATTATTATTATTGTCATATTACATATCGATATATAGTTGATAAATACTCACGTAACTTCGAAAAGCATCGAAAAGTCATTGGTATGTGCCATGGTAAAACCTGGGATCGTACCCGAAACCTCGTCTCAGCAGTCCATTACCCATATCGCTCTACAAGATGATGATTTTAGACTCTAACACCATAACAATAAAATCTAAAATTTAATGTCACTTTGCAGTGTAAGTAGTATAATAGTGTTTTTTTTTTATTTTTTATATGTAGAACACGTCAATTAGACTTCGCCTTGCCTGATGGTAAGCTGAAGGCAAAGTCCCAGAAAAGAGGGTCACTATTACTTACACATACCGTGTGACAATGGTGACATTCAGCTTGACGGCCTCATCAGATGCTTTTTCACGCCCCGCTTAAAGGACCCGGGACTGTAGGAAGAAGGAAACACGTGAGCTGGTAATGAATTCCAGGCCTTAATGATGGTTTTGCTATGATATAAAATTAATAGAATCGGAGGCCTGATGTCGCATCCGTCCATAGGCTACGGTAACCGCTTCCCTTCAGGTGGACCGTGTGATTGTCTGCCACATAAGTGGTATAAAAAAGACTGTTAAAAATCTAAACTCTCTTTTTCAGGTAAATGTAACCAGAGTTCCTCAAGACGTCGAGCCGACCGCCTTCAAGCAGTACTTCGTAGACTGGAATTAATTTCAGTATTTGTTTAAAGCAACAGTACAAGCAGTACCCGTAACACGAAAAACTGTCGTAATCACATATTGAGAACACTCTCGTACTTTTAAAGTATATGTAATCGTATCGTAAATGATTCGAGAGAACAGAGCATTGCGATTGGCCGCCTGCCTACTGTGAATCTGTGTGTGGGTGTGGAGCCGACCAATCGGAATACTCCGTTCTCTCGAATCATTTACGATACGATAGCTTTTAGTGCTAGGGGTACTGAAGGTCTGTTTCAGTTTAATTAGACGTCTATATTGTGGGGCAGGCTCTACAAGTTATAAAAATTTGAAAAATAATATTATATAGACCAAAAAACTTTAAAATTGTAAAGGATGGCATACACGCTACGACAAATCCTTGCAATTTAACTGTACTGTTTAAACCAAAACGAATCGAAAAGTTTATGATTGAAATAATGTAAAAACTGTACCATTATTATCATATTTTCGATTTAACGGTGCAGTTAAACCGGTAAATCGCAACGAGTTCTCGTAGCTTGTCTGCCAATAGGGATGTTGTGTCACAGCGCGCGAAATGAACAAACGAACACAATTAATAGATTAACATAAGTTTTGGAGTCGCTTAAATATAGCATTTATATTTTTAAAAGCATAATATTTATTTTTTAATGTTTGCAACACTGAATTAGTGATTTCTACGTGTAACATCACTAGATAGACTATTAAAATAAAAATTATGATGCTGCTTATTTTCAATCACTGTCATACCAGAAAAAATGCCATAAAATTTCAGACTTTCAAAGTTAACTGAAACAGAGTTCATTCACTCTCTACTCACAATGACACTAAAATTAAATTGCATTTTTTGGAGTGTCAGTAGTTTGACAGTGTATTACAAGAACTGTACAAAAGTAATTGAGATATATTTTTTTTATTGTACACTGTCTATTAGTACATATTCATAAAAGTCATTGAAATAAACGCATAAATAATATTAAGAGTGAATTTGAAAGTTGAATTTGAAAGGAGTTGGATTTTTTTTTCATTTATTGGTTAAATATTGTGTCAGAAGCAAAGCTTCTCACTTGTTTATTTTTGAAAGCTTTGCTTCTAAAACGATTTTGCTTCTACCAGCTACACTTTTGTATTCAAACTTTTAATACTTACAATTTGTATTACGATTTTTTATTTATAAAATAAATACTTTACACATAACGTATTTCGTTATTGATTTACCCTTGCTGACCTGCTGAATGTTAGAATGTGCTTGCTGACCCCGGGTTGATAGAATGTGCGTGCTGTCCCACGAGTGGGAGGATTCCGGTGAATTAGCACGGTCCGGTCCTAGAATATGCGTGCTGTTTGCTGACACCGGGTTGATAGTAAATGCGTACTGACCCGCTCACGGGACAGCTCCCGTGAGTGGCAGGATTCCGGTACTGTCACTGGAATGCTAGGATGTGCGTGCTAACTGCTGACCCGGGTTTATAGAATGTACGTGCTGTCCCGTGAGTGGCAGGATTCCGGTGCTGTCACCGGAATTCTAGGTTGTGCGTGCTAACTGCTGACCCGGGTTTATAGAATGTACGTGCTGTCCCGTGAGTAGCAGGATTCCGGTGCTGTCACCGGAATGCTAGGATGTGCGTGCTAACTGCTGACCCGGGTTTATAGAATGTTCGTGCTGTCCCGTGAGTGGCAGGATTCCGGTGCTGTCACCGAAATGCTAGAATGTGCGTGCTGACTGCTGACCCGGGTTTATAGAATGTTCGTGCTGTCCCGTGAGTGGCAGGATTCCGGTGCTGTCACCGGAATGCTAGGATGTGCGTGCTAACTGCTGACCCGGGTTTATAGAATGTACGTGCTGTCCCGTGAGTAGCAGGATTCCGGTGCTGTCACCGGAATGCTAGGATGTGCGTGCTAACTGCTGACCCGGGTTTATAGAATGTTCGTGCTGTCCCGTGAGTGGCAGAATTCCGTTGCTGTCACCGGAATGCTAGAATGTGCGTGCTGACTGCTGGCCCCGGGTTGATAAAATGTACGTCCTGACCCGTAAGTGGTAGAATTCCACGAGCTGACGTAGACTCGGAAATAAGAGAAGACTTAATACGTCATCTATTTTACTCTCGTCTGACACGTATATACTGTCAACGCTAAACAGTCCTATCCCTTGTCTTCTTGTACGACACCGCATGGGAAGAGATGAGGTGTTCCAAATGCTACTCTGCAGGGAACCACACGGCAGTGGGATAAACTCAATTTAAATTATGAGTGTCGTCTGGTCCTAAAGATTTGGCTTATGCGACTTATTTATCAGAGCTAATGTTGGTGACGTCCAAAAGCCGGAACAACCTTGTTTGTCTATCAGTAAGGTAGCACTTGTATTTGTATTGCAGGTGAGGCTCTGCTGACGGACACTGCAAAAAATAACATTTATTTGAAGACTTATTTTTAATTAAATGAAAAAGAGAATTCTTCTTCTTATCCTTCTCGTGTCAATGATTCGCTGTTGGTGCTAAATTGTTCTCGAATAAAATTTTGACATTTCAACCGCGCTATCAGTGGCTTTATTCAAGTCGTCTTTAGTGCAGGAAGAAGAGAATTGGTGAGAATTGATGATTGATTGAGATGAGAATTTCATTTTTTCATTCACTGTACACTATAAAGTGTCATATAATTTTAAACTTTAATACCACAGCGGTAAAGTCTACCTGCAGCGTCTGTGGTATGACAGTGCTTGACAATTAAGCAATCGGGGTTCTGGACAGTCATCTAACCCACCAATCTCAAGAGGAGAGCCTACTTCAGTCTTGTCCGTCTATCAGCAGAACCTTTGCTAAAGCAAAACCACTGTCATACCACGGAAACGGTTAAAAATCCAATATATTTAGACTTTAAAACAATACGATTAAATCCAAAATTAAAAGGCTTTTTGCACAGTGAATGAAAAAGTATAATGAAACTCTTTTTATTTTTTAATACCACTTAGGTAGCAGACAAGCGCACGACCCTGTAAGCACAGAGTTTCTGTGCCGTCAGTGTAGAGGACAAAGCAGGACAAGCCTTTAGTCATCCCAGTGACAGCACAAATTCTCCAGTGAGCTCTGGCTACCCTACTCACCGCTGGGAACACAATACGAAGTTATTATAACCGCGGTATTCTGTAGGGCGGAGGTACTTCCCCAGTCAGCCTGCTCAATTGGATGGAAATACCGCTGTGTCCTACCTCATAAATTTAATTTTGGACCACACGCGGATAGAAATAAAGTCTATAATTTAATGCCATTTTTTGCTGTGTCTGCGGTGTGACAGTGGTTTTGCTTTAGTAGAATTGAAGGCCGGGTGTGCCGCTTGCAGGTAAAATTATTCATACCTCTGTTTCAAGAACAAAAGTTCATACGATGCCTTAAAAGATGAGATAACTCAGATGTTTTTAGAATGCGTAAATAGGTAAACAATAATATTTACACGTTAAAACCCATTAAATCTGAGAAATATTCTGTGAATAGATTACTGAACTGCTTAACTAGAACTTGGAGTTTAAGTCCAACTTGAATCTTTATCTATTAGTGGAAAGAGACTCTCAAAGGGTGATTCTCAATCAAAATGATTTAAAAAAAAATATTTAAAAACCTCGGGCAAAGAAGACAAACCAAACGTTTCGCATTGTAACTGTCGTAATCGTAACTAGGTGAGAGGAGGTTGAATGATTATTTTCTTAGCACTTTATGCCCCAGAGAGCACGTGAAACTGTTGCCGGTCCCGGCACCTATAAAGGGACATATCTAGTTAAATACTAAAAATAAAAAATGAATTAATACCTATCATGGTATGACAAATAATGCGATGAAACTATATTATACTAGAGGTATTTTTTTCAAGCCTTTGGTCTTCCCACTGACAGTACAAAACTCCAGAAGCTCTGGCTACCCAACTCACCGCCGGGAATTCAACTCGAGGTTATTATGGCCGCGGTATCTGTAGAGTGGAGGTATGGTCGACATTTATAATTCGTTTCTGAATCGTATTTCTGTAGATAAATATATCACTGTCAGTGACAAATGGAGCTGCCATTGATGTGTTATTTCTGTGGAGGGTCACCACGAGAGCGTTCGATACCAGAAGTGGCACACAGAAAATACTCCTCCTTTAGATAACATTCAGCCCGCTGAGAGCCTACCACCCGGGCATGGTCTGAAATGGTCCATTTGGCAGTCCCTAAATAGGTTGAGGACTCAGGTCGGCTGCTGTAGGGCCAACCGGGTAAAATGGGGCTACCTAGACACGGGGGGTGGTGGATGTGACTGTGGTGCACCTCTGCAGTCGATGGACCACTTCATGTCGTGTCCACTGTGCCCCTACACCTGCACAATTGCTGACCTGAATGAAGCGATGGAAGGTGCGGTCAATGTCACCGAATTTTGGTCTGGGCGCGTTTAGCTTCTTTTAATTGTTGCCATTAACACGAAGGTAGGTAGGACACGGCGGTATTTCCGCCCAATTGAGCAATTCGACTGGGGACGTACCTCCGCCTTACAGAATACCGCGGTTATAATAACTTCGTGTTGTGTTCCCAGCGGTGAGTAGAGTAGCTAGAGCTCACTGGAGAATTTGAACTGTCAGTGGGAAGACTAAAGGCTTGTCCTGCTTTGTCTTCTACACTGACGGCACAGAAACTCTGTACCTCCTCCACCGGCTCCGGTGGGGAGGTATCCGTGGGGATTTTGGGCACGTAAAAAAAAAAAAAATGGATTGGCAGCGCGACTGTGACTTCTCTGGTGTTACAAACGTCCAAAGGCCATGGTAACCATTTTCCATTAGGTGGGCCGTGAGCTTGTCTGCAATCTAAGTGGATAAAAAAAAGTGACAAAATATTGAATCAATTAATTGCAGAATTATGCCCGAGCGTTTTAAATTTAAACCATTATGTTTGTTTACGTAAACATTATACTTATTTACATTACAGATAAACTATTTAACCTGTATTAAAAGAATAGATAGCAAAGTAATTAATATTACGTAAATTGTTTGTCCGTCTGTCTGTTAAGAAAGAAGATTATTAGCGGACCATGTGGTGGGTCTTTTAGGGCTCCAAATATCTAAACCTCAATTCTGATAAAGCAAAACAACTGTAATACCACGGACACATACATACATATAATCACGCCTTTATCCCCAGAGGGTTAAGCAGATGTGAATTAACACCTACATTTCACCAATAATAGTATTTGGTCCCACGTAATGGGGGGTGAGCCTATTGCCGTATTCCGGGCTAGTGCAAAGCTCGAGTTTGTTGACTCGAGCTTTGCATCTGAGGCAGAACCTGGGCTGTATATATCTGTCTGATGTTAAACAGCCCTACCCATTAGTCGCCTTGTACGACACCGCATGGGAAGAGATGGGGTGGCCCTAATTCTACTCTGCCGGAAACCACGGACAGACTTAGACTTTAAAGTAAAATGGGTAAAGTTTGAAATTAAAAGGCATTTTGCAGAATGAATGAAAAACTGTACTGAAACTCTATCCCTTTATCCCTGAAAGGTTAGGCAGAGGTGAATTAACACCCACATTTCACCAATAGATGTAAAAATGAAAAACTTTTTAGGAGTAAATATATCGATCTACCCTCTTTCGAGTTATTTTACTACGCGTACCTGCACTACTACTGGTTTCATCCTCACTACAAACTCGAACCCGATCTCGATCACGTTCACGAGACACGATGCTTACTGTATATATATTATGCGGATTTGGCTGAGCTTCGATATTTGCAGTGAAGCGACTGCCACATGACCTCAACAACCCAGAGGTGATATCGAATTGCAGTTGTACTTTTTAGGGTTCCGAGACACGACCAGACCAATGCCAATACCCATATTCATGCATATAAATATTTGCACTGAACGGAGATCGAACCCACGCCTACTACGTAACGGCCACGTCACAACCGTCACGTAATGGAGGCTGCCAACCGCTTACCACTTCTTTTTTATCATATGTAAAATCCACACAGATACATCATCACATCACCCTCCCTCATCAGGGGAGGGTGATGTGATGATGTATCTGGTAAGGGGTCAGCCCCTTACCAGAACGTATGGGGGTAGTTAATTCGATCTTGAACCGACTAAAACTCATTTTTCGTTTCTCCCCTTCATAAATTGGTCTTAGTAAGTAACTTACTAGTATACCCCATAATCCCTAAGTTTATGGTAGGAAGAGATTCTCGTTTTTTTTTTTTTTTTTTTTTTTTTATATAGGACACGTCAATTGGACCTCGCCTTGCCTGATGGTAAGCTGAAGGCAAAATCCCAGAAAAGAGGGTCACCATTACTTACACATACCGTGTGACAATGGTGACACTCAGCTTGACGGCCTTATCATATGCTTTTTCACGCCCCGCTTAAAGGACCCGGGACTGTAGGAAGAAGGAAACACGTGAGCTGGTAATGAATTCCAGGCCTTAATGGTGCGACAGAGGAAAGAGTCTCCGAACCGCTTGGTTCTTGATCGGATGTTTTGCACCGTGTGCGGATGACATCTAAGACCTGCACGCGTTGTCCTGTGTAGGAAAGGGGAGGGTGGGACTAATTGGAAGAGCTCATCAGAACACTCCCCATGGTACAGACGGTAAAATACAGCCATGGACGCAACATCTCTACGCAGCTGTAAAGGTTCTAGGGTGTTCGTGATCTCGGGATTCCCAATGATGCGGATCGCACGTCGCTGCAACCTGTCGAGAGCATCTAGTAAGTACTTTGCTGAACCGTCCCAGAGATGCGAGCAGTACTCCACACAGGAGCGAATTTGTGTCTTGTATAGAAGACACCGCTGCTCCGGCGTGAAAAATCGTCTCACTCTGTTCAGGACTCCGAGTTTTCGTGAGGCTGTTTTGATGATGCTTTCGATGTAGTTTTTGTTATTCAGGTTGCAGCGAACATCCATACCTAGGATATTGAGATTGTCCTGCAGCGGCAGTGGCGTGCTCTGAAGAGTGGGGAGGGGAAGGAAAGAAGATACTTTTGCTGTAAACGCACATGCCTGCGTCTTCTTGGCATTGAACTCAACCAGGTTCTCAGAGCCCCATTGAGAAATGTGATTCAGGACCCCGTCAAGCTCAGTGACAAGAATCTGCCTTTTCTCCGCGATATCTGACTGCTTGGCCGCTGGATGTCCATGATAACTCCCATGTAAAGTGCTATCGTCTGCATAACAATGAACATTGCCGGTAGACAGCATGTCGTTGATATGCAGAAGAAAGAGAGTGGGTGATAAGACGGACCCCTGGGGCACGCCAGCATTAACCTGCAGAAACTCCGAAGCTCGTCCGTCACAAAGGACGCGAATACGGCGCCCCTGCAGGAAGCTAGCAACCCAGTTGCACAGCCTAGAAGGCAGACCAAAGGCAGGTAGCTTAGAAAGAAGCGATTTGTGCCAGACTCTATCGAAAGCTTTGGCGATGTCAAGACTAATTGCCAGTGACTCGCCGTGCTTGTCCATAGCCTCACCCCAAAGATGGGTAACGTATGCTAGAAGATCACCCGTTGACCGTTTCGGTCTGAAGCCATATTGCCGGTCATTAATTAAGGAGTGATCCTCTAGGTGCCGCATGAGCTGTTTGTTAATTATGTGCTCGAACACTTTGCACAGCACTGAGGTGACGGCTATGGGTCGATAGTTGGCTGGCTCCGAGCGATCCCCCTTCTTGGGAATCGGCTGAACATTCGCCTCTTTCCAAGGCAAAGGCACTGTACCCGAACTGTAGGATAGCCGGTACAGGCGCGTAAGCATTGGAGACAACTCCGCTGCACATTTTTTCAAAACTACCGCTGGAATACCATCCGGACCACTGGCTTTCCGGACATCGAGTGATTGCAGCACTGCACGGACATCGCTTTGCCTGATATGGATATCAGGCATCGCGTGGTCACTGTCGGGTAGTGTTGGTGGCTGGGTACCACAATCATCGATTCGGGAGTTGGCCGCAAAGAGATTAGCCAGCAGATTTGCCTTCTCTTGCGGCTCATGGGCCAGGGATCCATCAGGGTTACGCAGCGGAGGCAGCGAAGGCTGACAGAAGTTGGCTTGCACGGCTTTAGCCAGTCGCCAGTAGCCACGGCTTCCCGTGGGATGCATCACTAGCTCTTGACCAAGCCGCGCTATGCGCAGGGCATCCGCTCTGACATAGGCCCTTCTACAGACCTTTGTGGCTCTGTTGTACGCCGCCTTGAAGTGGCCCAGATTGGGATGGCGCGTGGCGCGCGCCCTTACCCAAGCGCGGTACGCAGACTGTTTTTGTTCAACAGCTTCCGCGCACTCGCGCCCGAACCAAGGGCGCACCCCGCGGTCACCGGTGACATCGGTGTATGAGATATAGTATTCCATACCCAGACCGATCTCACCGGCGACAGCAGTAGCACAATCCGATGGGTTCTTACCTTCAAAGCAGCGCTCAACCCACGGGATGGACGCAAAATAGTCACGAAGTCCATCCCAGTCCGCTGACGAGTAGTGCCAGAGACGCCGCTTCCCCCGCACTGGTCGTGGAGGCGCCATAATAGGCACCGTGGAACAGACCAGGCAGTGGTCAGAGTTGCCTAACGCGGCTCGCACCGATACACTGTACCGGTCCGGATCACTCGTCAGCAGAAGGTCTAGCAGAGAAGGTGCTTGGCCCGACCTTCTTGGTATCCTAGTGACCTCGTGCACCAATTGGGTCAGGCCGTGCGCCAGAGCAAATGCGTGGGCGGCTCTTCCCTCATGGTCTGTTTTGGAGGAGCCCAACCAGATCTCGTGGTGGGCGTTAAAATCCCCCAAAAATACCATTTCGGCATTCGGAAATCGCTCCTGCGCATCATCTGCCGCCTGACTCAGATATTCAAAGAGTCGAGTTGTCTCAGCATCTCCTGTATGGGAACGGTAGAGGCACACATAGATCTGACTCGTAGGGCCATGGTCTACGTGTACCCAAAGGACGGAGAAGGATGGGTCCTCTAGGCAGCGCAAACGGCGACAGCAAACATCCGCCCTAACAAACACGCACACCCCGGCTTTTGCACGAAAACTTTCCTCAAGAACATAGCCAGGGTAGAGCAAGTAGGTCGTGTCGTCAGGGCGGTGTATTTGCGTTTCCGTTAGAAAAAACATGGCAGGTTTCGCCGTCTCTAGGTGTTGGTGGACGGCGTTGAGGTTTGCATGGAGCCCACAGATGTTTGTGGACTCCACCTCAAATAGCAAGCTTTTGGGAGTGTGACGAGCCGCTGTGTTGCCTTTTTCTGTGAATTGCGGCTGTTTGGGTGGGAGAAGGCGTGAAAAAAGAAGTGATTGCCGCCGCAGCACCGTGTGACAAAGCGCGGGATATTGGTTTTATCTATGAATGTGAGGCATGGCGAGAGCCGACGCGCCGAACGGAAGGGCCCCCGTACCCCCCCGAGTATGGTCGCCGGGCTCCCAAATCCGGTCACCAACCGGCACGACGAACCATATCGGGATTATGCGCGGCCTGGTGAGGCAGCCTCCCAAGGTGGTTAACCCCAGTTGGGCCCCTGTACTATACCGCGGGCGGCCAGCGGCACCACCGTTTCTACAGGTCTCCCTGTTCGGCGCATCGCCCCGCGCCATCCCCACTAGACTACGCCAAGACCCACTGGTCCCACTAGTGCTGCGACAACCACCACCTCTGCCCGGCTATGCACATGCTGACCCCTGAACACAATCCAACCGAGATTGAATTGCTATGGAGGGTTTTTCGCAATAGTGCACGGTGGTACCTACCCGGTCGAAACTTGAGACAAATTTGTGCCATTCGAACCCCATACCCTTTGATGGTAACCACTGAGCTTTATAGCAGTGAACCTACAATCCCGGGAAGAAAGCCTGCGCCAGAGTCTCCTCCGTCTAACAGCACACGTCTATAAGCCACGGTAACTAATCCATCAGGCTTACCTCGCCAACAAGCGTAATAGCTTGGCGAGTACTTAGATTTAAGAAACATGTTGTAACAAATTATGAAAAAAAAACAAAGGTGGGCCGCCGTGTGCTTGTCTGCCACCTGTATAAAAAATCAGCCCCGGCTTGTAGGTAAAGTTGGCTTTCAAATCAAATCGAATTGAATCAAATCATATCGGATCGAACCAAATCGAACCGAATCGAACCGAACCGAACCGAACCGAGCCGAACCGAACCGAAATGAACTTAACCGAACCGAACCAAACTTAACCTAACCAAACCAAATCAATATTTATTTTAGCATAGTTTTGTATAAATTTGATAAGTATTTTTACTATTTCAATTAAGTTATTTATTAGTACAATTGTGTATAAATTGTAAAAAAAAATTGTAAATGTACAAACTTTTAACTTTTATTACATTTAAAAAGTGATTTTGACCCCCAAAGATTTTGATAAGAACATTACAAAATTACAAATCTATACGACACTAAAGAAGTTGGTCAAATTCGCTACATATAGTTTAGTAAGTACCTCTACTTAGTTTGTCATTGTCAAGTTCATTGTGATCGGCTCAGCGGTTTAGGCATGAAACGGTAACAAATAGACAAACAAAAGGATTATTTCAAACGTGTGCTATATTACTATGGATGACAGATGGTACAAACTTATTATTCACAGTTTGAGGTTCGATTCTAACCGCACCGTTGTACACGGTTCTAAGAATATTTGATAATAGTAAGTAGGTATAATAACATATTAGTAGAACTATAAATCGTTTGTTGGTCTGTTTGTTCACGACTAAATTACTTTTTTTTTTTTACGTGCGCAAAATCCCCACGGTTACCTCCCCACAGGAGCCGGTTAAGGTAAGGAGGTTATGTCGGACTCGAATCGACTAAAACGCACGCCGCCTGTGGGTCGTTTTGGTTGCCGAAGGTGAGGTTGACAGGCATATCCCTCGCACCCCGGCCGACCCAGGGCCATCTCTCACGATCTGGCCCTCTTCCGACTAAAATTACTGATAGTTGACTAATATTATTATTTAGACTTTGTACTGTCAGTGGAAGACTATGGGCTTGTCCTGCTTTGTCTTCTACTGACGGCCCAGAAACTCTGTACTTACAGGATTGGCAGCGCGACTGTGACTCCTCTGGTGTTACGAACGTCCATAGGCCACGGTAACCACTTTCCATCAGGTGGGCCGTGTGCTTGTCTGCCAACTAAGTGGTATAAAAAAACAAAAAGAATATCTTATTCTGTCAGTTCTGTCAATCTGCCTATACAATCTGTCCTCAGATAAATCGAAATCCTGTACCCCAAGCACGAAAATCTGTCGGAATCATAACGTAAGCGTATTTATATAACCCGCATTGCGATTGGCCGGCTTCACACGCGCACAGATTCACAGTAACTTGGAAAACTTAACTTTGATATCTCGCCATTAATAATTTTAAAGACATTTACTTGACATTGGTAAAATTGCGGCGATTCGCTGCAGAAGCCATCAATAAGAAAAGAAGAATGGTCGGCAGCGCGAATATCCATTGGCCACGTTAACCGCTTCTCATCAGGTGGGCCGTGTGCTTAAGTAGCCAACTAAGTGGTGTAAAAAAAGAAGAAGAAAAAGCACCCTTTTGTCAATCCTGGTAACTTTCGTAGTCTTAACCTCAGAGATCGTGGTATACTTTTTCACAAATGATCAAGTGGCCAGTTATAAAATACTAGAGACTCATGACGAATTTCAGTAACTAGCTTGGTATTTTCAGGCACAGGGGAGACAAACCCACCATAAAATTATTGAAAAAGGTGGGGCTTTGTCTCCCCGTCCAGGGTAGCCACGGCTCTACGGCTCCTATTAACATCCCTTTGGAGGACAAAGGCCCACCGCCGCGCTTCGCCGTCTAGATTTTAACGTTCAAAAGCAACACTTGTTGCAAACTAGTGTTGTTGCGGGTAGGTACACTATTAAAATAATCCGAAAAATATTATTCAAGATTTTACTAATAGACAAAATATCATAATAAAGTACATATTACAAATTTTCAAATAGTGAATCAATTTGTAGAAAATAATCAAAATTATTTATAAACAGCGAGTGACACCGAGATACATTACGAGTCTAGCAATTAAAGTATAAAAACGAGTTGACCACCATATTGGGTCATCGAATCTGTCGCTTACAAACACTCAGTTGTCTTCGCGCGGTCTCACTGCGCATGCGTGGTTCTAGTAAATACAACAAGTTTTATTATAACGTAAGTCGTTTATTATTATTATTTTAACTTAATTCAATGTTTATAAATCTTTATTTTATATGTTAAGAATTATTAGAATGAAATAATGTGAAGTTTTAAACATATTAGTGTTTAAATATATTTTGAATTGTATTGACCGGTTGTTATTTTTTTTAATTGTACGAGTTGTAAGGTTAGATAGCTATGATAAAGCCAAGTGAACGATTAAAATTTGACATCAGTCTTTTGGTAGTGAGGTCAAGACTAACGTTTGTTACACAATTTTATTAAAATTACCGGTATATATACATAATTACTTAATACAAAATACTGAGTATTACAGAGCTATTTGACTTTAAGTGCCTCTTTTGCCGATACCTTACATAAAATCACATTATTAATTTTGATATTTTATATAATTCGGTGTACAACATGAGATCTGAACGAGATTTCCTGAGCTATAGTTTAACCGGTACACTTACTGATTGATAGATGGCTTCCCTAGATTTACCTATGGGGAGAGGCCTGGCAATCAAAATAAAAAGCAACGAAACCTATTGATGGATAGGAGTAGGTAAGCAGACCTCGGTCTCTAAAGTGCTAGCTATGGAGGTATCCGACATTATCACTTCAATATAGATGGACCCCTGATCCCTGCTTTTCGTGTTATTTTGTGCCTGATCTATCTATCTATCCACTGAAAACGGATTTTACTAAACTCTACCCCTAAGGGGGTAAAACGGGGGTTGAATTTTTTTATGAACATTCTGTGTTTATGAAGAGACTTAAAATCTAAAATATATGCGCTATAGATGGTGTGGATGTGTTCTATTAGTACATGTATCCTTAGAAATCAACCCCATTTTTGGGGTGAAATGGGGGGTGGTAGTTTGTATGAAAAATTAACTCACTCCACACTTATGAAGTTGTGAGCGGCCGCTAGTGTTTGTAATAAAAACTTCATTCATCATCTGTCCGAATTCATTCCCCAATCGTTTTAATATAATTTGATTCGATCAATTACAAAACCGCGGTGCGGTGCGAAACATCCCATTCAAAATGAGCCCTTAGGGCAATTCATACCAGCCGCGGTCCGAACTGCTTGCAGACCCACTGCCCATAAGAATTCGGTTGAACCCGTTTTCAGAATAAACGGGATATTTACCATGTTTCATTATTTTGAGTTTCCGATATTATATCAAAATAATGAAACATGGTAAATATCCCGTTTATTCTGATACTGATGTGAGTGACCATGATAGTTTAAATACCTATATTGAACCCGTTTTGTTGTTTTTTATACTTACATAATAAACGTATTGTTTTCTTTTTGTTTTCTGGCAATGCCGATGTTTCCGCACATACATGTATGACATGGGATACATGCATTGTTCTATAGTGACATCAACAATATGTCTGGTACGAGTAGGTATGCTGTAAGCTATACAATTAGGCATAGCTACTAAAGCCAATAGCTAGTAGTAGTATCTGAACTTTTGGATCAGTTGACTAAAAAAAACTTTGTAAGTATAAAAGAAATCTATAACCGCGGTAGCCTAGTGGTATGGGTAATGGACTGCTGAGACGAGGTCTCGGGTTCTATCCCAGGTTTCACCATGGCACACACCAATGACTTTTCGATGCTTTTCGAAGTTATGTGTATATTTATCGCAGGTTTATAAGTGCCCGGTTAATGGCAATAGGCTTGCCACCTATTACATTGGGACCTAAACATAAAATGACAAAATGTGGGTGTTAGCACCTCTGCCTACACCTTCGGGGATATAGGCGTGAGTTTATGTTATGAAAGAATACATAGGTACCTACAAGAGCTCTAGTATGTCTAAGATATAGCTGTGACCGTTAAAATAACGAGTTTTAACTTTTAAAAGCCTTTTGCCGAGTTTTTTTTTTTTTTTGTACGTGCGCAAAATCCCCACGGATACCTCCCCACCGGAGCCGGTGGAGGAGGTTATGTCGGACTCGAACCGACTAAAACGCACGCCGCCTGTGGGTCGTTTTGGTTGCCGAAGGTGAGGTTGACAGGCATATCCCTCGCACCCCGGCCGACCCAGGGCCATCTCTCACGATCTGGCCCTCTTCTCGGGTGTGGGGACTACAGAGTCCCCAACTCGACCCCGGAAACGGGGTGGCGCGCCAGGCGCGCCACGGCCGCGGCCTGCTTCTGCCAGGGTGACAGGCGGCTCCACCTGTCACCCCCAGGCCGGCGCTCATGGGGGGCGAAGGTCGTTCATCGACCTCCGACGCCCGAGTTGCCTTCGTACGCGGGCAGCTTGGCTTGCGATCCTTCGTCGCTCCCGCTGCCGCTCCCGCCCCGCCTCCTCCTTCACGAGCATTACTTGCTCGCAGAAGGAGGCGCCGGCCGCCCACGCATCCGCGCAGCGGACCATCGCCGCGAGCAAGGTGGAGAGCGAGAGAACTCTCACTCCCAGGGCCGCCACAAGCTCCCGCCCCGGCGTCTCCCACGCCGGACACTCGGTGAGCGTGTGCGGAACTGAGTCCTCGCTCGCGTCGCAGTGATGGCACTCGGACGTTGGCTCTTTCTCCATCCGACGCAGATACTTTCCGAAGCACCCGTGCTCGGTGATCATCTGCGTCAGACGGTACGAGAGGCTGCCGTGTGGCCTCTCTAGCCACTCCCCCATGATGGGTCTTACCGCCGCTACAACGGCGCGCCCTGCGCCTAGCCTTTTGCCGAGTTTGCCATGGTTTAGTTTAAAACTAGTTCTGGCGTAGCATCGGAATTATATTTTATAAAGTTATTCTGAATTTATTGTAGCATCTTTTTCATATTTACATATAATCACGCCTTCATCCACGAAGGGTTAGGCAGAGCTGAATTAACAACCACATTTCATCAGTCATTGTATTCGGTCCCACGTAATAAGGGGTAAGCCTATTGTCGTTTTCCGGGCACTGTTGTCGAGGCATGCGTCTGAGGCTGAGTCTGAGCTATATATATTTTTCTGATGTTAAACTGCCCTATCCCTTAGATCTCTAGAAGAAGAGATGGGGTATGATATTTTCTCGTTTAACCTTTGAATGCTGACGTGATTTTTACGGTTCTCTAAATTGTAAATGCGATATCAATAGCTTGAATTATTAATAAGTTTAATATCTATTGCCTTATGCCCACAAATATAGTTCCTAATGTCTCCAGGATCCATTTTAACCAAGCACTTATATGTATCTTCAGGCCTTCTAGTTTTAATAGAAAAATCGGGTTCAATATGCGTCTAGTAAAGGTTTAAGTCGGGTTTTAGTAATAGATTTATTTTTTTATTGTTTTAAATAGTATTATGATCCGAACTAAAGGTATGTACCAAATATTAAGACAAACAGTCAACAGGAAGCAGGAAAACCAAGGCATTAATATTATTTTGAGTAATTTGTTCGACAATGCCGATTTGATGCTGGTTGTGCCTAATATTGAAATGTGCCAATCACATGTTACTCAAGATTCATTCTCTTATCTGTCCAATAATATTGTTTATTTAATAGATAATATTATAGCAAAACGACAGTGACCTTTGACATGATATTATTAATTGGAACTATTATGTTAAACTAGTTACCGTTGGCTCCGCCCGCGTTTAATTCTGATCTCGTTATCGCAACTCAAAGGAACTCCGGGATAAAAAAAAATTGCCTAAATATGTGCTATTCCTGACTACAACCTATTTCTGTGCTAAATTCACAGACAGAGACTTCACGGACAGAGCTAAAAAAGCTAAAAAGAGCTAAAAAGTCCATTTGATTTTAGACTTTAAAGAAATGTCGTTAAAGTCCAAAATTAGAAGGCTCTTTGCAGAGTAAATATGGTAGTTTACTAAAGCAATACCAGTCACCCCACGGACACTGCTAAAAAATCCATTTAACTGTAGACTTTAAAGCAATGCGGTTAAAGTCCAAAATTAGAAGGTTTTTTGCAGAGTGAATATGATAGTCACTGTCGTACCACGGACACTGCTAAAAAATCCATTTAATTTTAGACTTTGAAGCAATGTTATTAAAGTCCAAAATTAGAAGGTTTTTTGCAGAGTGAATATGATAGTCACTGTCGTACCACGGACACTGCTAAAAAATCCATTTAATTTTAGACTTTGAAGCAATGTTGTTAAAGTTCAAAATTAGAAGGCTTTTTGCAGAGTGAATATGATAGTCACTGTCGTACCACAGACACTGCTAAAAAATCCATTTAATTTTAGACTTTGAAGCAATGTAGTTAAAGTTCTAAATTAGAAGGCTTTTTGCAGAGTGAATATGATAGTCACGTCACCCCACGGACACTGCAAAAAAATCCATTTAATTGTAGACTTTGAAGCAATGTAGTTAAAGTTCTAAATTAGAAGGCTTTTTGCAGAGTGAATATGATAGTCACGTCACCCCACGGACACTGCAAAAAAATCCATTTAATTGTAGACTTTAAAGCAATGCGGTTAAAGTCTAGAATTAGAAGGCTTTTTGCAGAGTGAATATGATAGTCACTGTCGTACCACGGACACTGCTAAAAAATCCATTTAATTTTAGACTTTGAAGCAATGTTATTAAAGTTCAAAAGTAGAAGGCATTTTGCAGAGTGAATATGATAGTCACTGTCACCCCACGGATACTGCTAAAAAATCCATTTAATTGTAGACTTTAAAGCAATGCTGTTAAAGTCTAAAATTAGAATGCTTTTTGCAGAGTGAATATAATAGGTAGTCTACTAAAGCAAAACCACTGCCACATCACGGACAATGCTAACTTTGTAAAAACTTTTATACAATATTCTTCCAAATAAATTAATCATATGTTATCTTAAAAAATCCATTTAATTTTAGACTTTGAAGCAATACTGTTAAAGTCCAAAATTAAAAGCTATTAGCAGAGTGAATGATAAAGTGTAATCGAAACTATTTTCATTTAATTTTGAACTTTATTCGTATAGGAATAAAGTCTAAAATTTAATGCTATTTTTGCAGTGTCTTTGGTATGACAGTGGTTTTACTTTGTAGAATCAAAGAATCAATTTCATTTATTCAGTTTAGGCACTTAAAGAGCACATATGAACGTCAAAATTTTACAATTATGTATGTCAAAAAATAATATAAAAATATTAAATAATGTAAAAATAAACTATTGGAAAATGATTCTTTCGCTAGTTCGGTAGATTAGTTCTACTGAGAAGATACCAGCAAGAAACTCAGCGAACTACATTAGAACTAGATTACTTTTCTTTTATAAATTTGTTTTGGTTTACAATTTATTTTGTGCGAGCAAGCAAGAAACTTATGTTCAAGAATCAAAGAATCAATTTCATTTATTCAGTTTAGGCACACAAAGAGCACATATGAACGTCAAAATTTTACAAATATGTATGTCAAGAAATAATATAAAAATATTAAATAATTAAAAATAAACCATTGGAAAATGATTCTTTCGCTGGTTCGGTAGATTAGTTCTACTGAGAAGATACCAGCAAGAAACTCAGCGAACTACATTAGAACTAGTTTATTTTTCTTTTATAAATTTGTTTTGTTTACAATTTATTTTGTGCGAGCAAGCAAGAGACTTATGTTGACCACGCATTAACATCATTAAGGTACTCATCCACTTTATAGTAACCTTTACTCATTAAAGTTTTTTTCACTTCTATTTTAAATTTATTTATTGGCATATTAATCAAGTCCTGAGGAATTTTATTAAATATTTTTATGCAGCTGCCTACAAATGAATCACCAACCTTGTGCAGCCTAAGTTAGTAGTAAGTAAGCCTAAGAATTGAGGGCGTGATGCGTTTGATCTGATTTTTCAGTCTGATTTGAATGGACCTCATCACCACGCACCAATGATTTCATCGAATCAGCATCAACTGCCATTGCTTTTATGTCCTTGAAATGTGCCATTCACCTATCTGCCTAGTCCATTTAGGCCTCAAGGTCACGATGACGAATCTGGGCAGTTGTTACAATTCCTAATTCGTACAACAACATAGAAAGTCTGTATTACTTCAGTATTGTATTTCCCATTTCGTACAATTAATAATTTGTATTAAGTAATTATTTGTGTATTTTTTCTTATTTCGTACACGTGTCGTAGCCGCGTGGTACCCGGCAGAGTGGAATTTGGGCCACCCTATCACTTCCCATGCGGTATTGTACAAGGCGACTAAGGGATAGGGCTGTTTAACACCAGACAGATATATACAGTCCAGACTCAGCTTTAGATGCATTGGTCTAGTCAACAATAGTGCCCGGAAGTAGGCAATAGGCTCACCCCCTATTACATGGGACTGAATACAATGATTGGTGAAATGTGGGTGTTAATTTACCTCTGTCTAACCCTCCGGGGATAAAGGCGTGATTATATGTATGTATGTACACTTGAAATACGTACAATACAAACTTCGATATTTTCCGTGAAGAGCGTGAATTGGCGACATCGAAGCATTGCAGTTAGACCAGCTAGGGCTCCATGTTTGTATAGGAATCGGGACGAGGAACGGCCAGACCAATGCATGTAGCTACTATTTGCACTGAGCGAAAATCGAACCCAGGCCTCCTGCGTAGCAGCTAGCGTTCACTTCTATACTTTTATAAAATACCTACTTGCCTTTGCCCTCGGGTCTGCCCGCCTAAATGTCGGTTTTCGCGACTTTTGTCAAATCTCCAGTTCTACTCAGTGGACTCGTATTAGAAATAGAATTCAGCATTTCATTGGTTCAGAAATTTTCATTGCGATAGTAAGATTTCGTTAATTGGCAACATCGACTGCCTGCCCGCCTAGACAAATGGCAATTCGCTGGCCATCGTTTTGTAGAATATAATGCTCAATGTATGGGATTGATCCGTATTTTGACGTCCCTCGTCGGCGAAGGCGGAACCGCGGTTAGTTTAGTATAGCTTCGCGAGCTATGTAAGCTCTTCGTTGAGCGAGTGTAATTGCATCGTCTGCCTCACCAAGAGCATGTCTAGATCTATGTATGTCTAGATCTAGATCTACGTATGCGTGAATTAAGCTCGGTATTTAATAAAATAGTTTTTATGACAAACATTTCATTCTATTTTTAACCCCCGACGCAAAAACGACGAGGTGTTATAAGTTTGACGTGTCTGTGTGTGTGTGTGTGTGCGTGTATGTCTGTCTGTGGCATCGTAACTCCTGAACGGATGAACCAATTTCAATTTAGTTATTTTTGGCGGTTGTTTTTATCGTACAAACGTATTGCCACTTGTCTAAAGGAATTTTAATATGGTACCAACTTGCTTTTATGTCCAGCTGAGTTCAAGCGCCAAAATGGAATATTTTACGTTATGATGTCATTTGTGCCTGTATTCGAGATCCGTCTCATATTATGACGTCACAATTTGGCATTATTAAGCACTGTATAATAGTGATGCTCTAATTATTGCGTATTAACATAATTATAGAGATGTTTCTTTGTTGTTTTATTACTCATCAGGGATGTCAGCAGTGTGTGCTGGGTGCGAGAAATATTTCAATGTCTTTTTTTTATATAGAACACGTCAATTAGACTTCGCCTTGCCTGATGGTAAGCTGAAGGCAAAGTCTCAGAAAAGAGGGTCACCATTACTTACACATACCGTGTGACAATGGTGACACTCAGCTTGACGGCCTCATCATATGCTTTTTCACGCCCCGCTTAAAGGACCCGGGACTGTAGGAAGAAGGAAACACGTGAGCCGGTAATGAATTCCAGGCCTTAATGGTGCGACAGAGGAAAGAGTCACCGAATCGCTTGGTTCTTGATCGGATGTTCTGCATCGTGTGCGGGTGACATCTAAGACCTGCACTCTCTCTCTTACCGCCGGCAATTGCAGGCAGGCACATGCTGTAGCTATGAGAGTTTCGAACGAGATTTCAGTTTCGCATGCTGGGCCTCATTTCTGCTTCTTTTTGTCACCCTCACGCTATGCAGAATATACGAGCAAGAACCAAGCGGTTCGAGACTCTTTGCTTTGCCGCACCACCAAGACCTTTTATTACCAGCACACGTGTTTCCTTCTTCCTACAGTCCCAGGGCCTTTAAGCGGGGCGTGAAAAAGCATCTGACGAGGCCGCCAAGCTGAGTGCCACCATTGTAACATTACTTAGTGTCTGTAATGGTGACTCTCTTTCTTGAGACTTTGCCTTTAGCTCACCATCAGGCGAGGTGAAATCAAGTCGGCTTGTCCTATATAAAAAAAAGTAAAACCACTGTCATAACACGTATGTAGGTATGTAAATTGAAATCTTGAAATCTCGTCGCCGATTCAGCTGTCGTGTTCGTTCGATTGTTTGAAATGTTTTTACAGCGTGGCTGAAGACTCAAGAAGACGTGCGGTTTTAGTTGGTTCGAGTGCGACATAACCAACTACCCCTCCCCCGCCGGCACTATCTCATCATCATTCTCATTGCGATTTCCCATTTGCGTTAGAATTTTGTACTTTGTAGCTCGAAATCTGCGTACCGTGTTGATTTGTAATGTCTACTTCTTCTGGAGGTGTCGCTGTCTGATATTCCAATTCTGAGAAGAAGGCTTGAGTCAGAGCATTGTCCGGTTTTCAGCAAGTAAGGTGGAGTTAAGCCTGATAGGATCATGTACTAGGTGCCTACTTATGAGACTACTATATTAGAGCATCATTGCTTTTGATGAAGGTATATAGGACACGATTGTATTCCCGTCCCAATTGAGCAGTCCGACTGGGGAATTCCACCCCGCAGAATACCGTGACCATAATAACCTCGTGTTATGTTCTCCGCGGTGAGTAGGGTATACAGAACTCACTGGAGAGTTTTTGTGATGTCAGTAGAAAAACCAAAGGCTCGTGCTGCTTTGTCTTCTGCACTGACGGCACAGAAACTCTTTGTTCTTACAGGGTCGGAAGCACGAGTATGACTCGCCTGGTGTTGGACACGCCTATAGGCCACGGGAACCACTTTCCATCAGGTGGGCCGTGTTCTCGTCTGCCATCTAAGTTGTATAAATTTGCAAATACTTTGTGCACTCCCGGGTTTGCTGGAAGAGAACTCAACATTGAGTTAAGCTCGCCTTTTTGTACATAAAAGATCACTTCTTTGTATAATATGCCTTGTACAATAAAGAGTAAATAAATAAAAAAAACTCATTAAGGCATTTCAATTTAAGAATGTCTTGAATATTAAAGTAACAGAGCCAGCCCTACCGACACTACTCAAGGTGGAGTTGATCTTACTCATAGTTACGTGACTAATGTGTGTATGTTTATGTGCGTGTAACTAGGAAACTGGTTACGAAATTGTACAGCCTTTTTCCTTTAGTAATATAATTAAGTACTAAAGTATTATGTTATCTGTGGTACTATTTCCTTTTAGAGTTTTTTTTTATATAGAACAAGTCAATTAGACTTCGCCTTGCCAGATGGTCAGCTGAAGGCAAAGTCTCAGAAAAGAGGGTCACCATTACTTACACATACCATGTGACAATGGTGACACTCAGCTTGACGGCCTTATCATATGCTTTTTCACGCTCCGCTTTAAGGACCCGGGACTGTAGGAAGAAGGAAACACGTGAGCTGGTAATGAATTCCAGACCTTAATGGTGCGACAGAGGAAAGAGTCTCCGAACCGCTTGGTTCTTGATCGGATATTCTGCACCATGTGCGGGTGACATCTAAGACCTGCACGTGTTGTCCTGTGTAGGAAAGGGGAGGGTGGGACTAAAATTGGTCGTTTAGATGATATATGATTTGAGATTGATATGGTCATTCACATTTATAGAGTAAAACTCGCCGGTATATTAACCATGTTTATTATTTTCGCTGAATAACCGATATTTCGGCGCTGTTACAAGTGCCATGATTTATTTATTTGATTTATATATGTACACACAATTACAATTATAGAGATACATAGGTGGAAATTACAGAGTCTCCGCTTATTTCTATTAGAAATCACTTCCAGCAGACCTGCGAGAGGAGAGAGATAGAAAGAAAAAAAATAAAGTGTGTAGGGAAGACGAGAGACAGAGATAAAAATATATATATAGCATATATCTATCTTCGCTTCAAAAACTCAAAAAGTTCTGCACGGATCGAGCTGAAATTTTAGCATGATATATAATCCGCATCAAGGATTGTTTTTATCTAATTTTTGCATCAGTCACGTATCTGCGACCGCGAAAAGCAGTATTTTTTAACGATCAGCTATGTACCACTTTGTTTTGTTTCTCATTTCGCAACCATTAAATCACAATGTGCCACAGCGAAGCGTGACAGGGTATAGCTAGTGTAAATAATGTGTGTGTGTGTATATATAAAAGCAATATAAAATATAAGTAAACATAGTAATAGCTATTTGTTATTGGGCAGACCATATCGGTCTACCCTCTTCCGCATTCGTTTGTAACTCGCATCACCCTTTTCTTTTTTTTTTTACGTGCGCAAAATCCCCTCGGATACCTCCCCACCGGAGCCGGTGGAGGAGGTTATGTTGGACTCGAACCGACTAAAACGCACGCCGCCTGTGGGTCGTTTTGGTTGCCGAAGGTGAGGTTGACAGGCATATCCCTCGCACCCCGGCCGACCCAGGGCCATCTCTCACGATCTGGCCCTCTTCTCGACTCTCGCATCGCCCTTACTACTGTCCGCGTTCTCGCTTAGAAGATACTTTGAAACTTATCAGACTGTATTTATTTTGTCATAAAAAAGTGCACTACGATTTATAGTGTGTCAAACAGACAAAAACATCATCACTATCTCCCTGTGAGGGAAGTCCGAGGGTGCTTCCGCACGAAAGAAAAAGTTACAGTGGTAAATATACTAAATATAACATTAACTTAGAATGGGGCAAATAATTATACTTACACGCGTTCTGAGAACATAGGGCGGTATAATAGGGTTAGATAAGGGTTGTGGCGGTCAGATGGTTCTATACCACTTAGGTGGCAGACAAGCACACGGCTCACCTTGTAACACCAGAGGAGCCACACACGCGCTGCCGACCCTGTAAGCACAAAGTTTCTGTGTCGTCAGTGTAGAAGACAAAACAGGACAAGCCTTTAGTCTTCCCACTGACAGCATAAACTCTCCAGTGAGCTCTGGCTACCCTACTCGCCGCTGGGATTGCTGGGAACACAACACGAAGTTATTATGGCCGCGGTATTCTGTAGGGCGGAGATACTTCCCCAGTCGGACTGCTCAATTCACGGAAAATATAAAAGTTAGCCCTTTGCTGTTAGACTGAAAGAGTGAGGGCCTGGTTACGACCGGGGCTGACGCGAGGATGTTGATGATAATGAGGAGTAGGATATAAAGTATTAGGTTTAAAGGGCTATTGTACTCGACCTTCGCCCCCCACGAGCGCCGGCCTGGGGGTGACAGGTGGAGCCGCCTGTCACCCTGGCAGAAGCAGGCCGCGGCGGCGGCGCGCATGACGCGCCTCCCCGTTTCCGGGGACGAGTTGGGGACTCTGTAGTCCCCACACCCGAGAAGAGGGCCAGATCGTGAGAGATGGCCCTGGGTCGGCCGGGGTGCGAGGGATATGCCTGTCAACCTCACCTTCGGCAACCAAAGCGACCCACAGGCGGCGTGCGTTTTAGTCGGTTCGAGTCCGACATAACCTCCTCCACCGGCTCCGGTGGGGAGGTATCCGTGGGGATTTAGCGCACGTAAAAAAAAAAAAGGGCTATTGTACTCTTGTACTTTATCCCCTTCCCCCCTTAAAAGAAAAAAGGACTCGCGCACCGACGGTTCCGTAACTTAAGCTACATAAACCGTAGTACATTTTGAATGCGATGACTTGAAAGTTTAATTTTTTGCATATATACCTGAATATGTGGTAAAATTTCAACTTGATACCTCTACGCATTCCTGAGAAAAATGTCTTAACAGACAGACAGACGGACAACAAAGTGATCCTTATAAGGGTAACGTTATAATTTCGTATTGTGGTACGTAACCCTAAAAATAGACATAATAAGACATAATAAGACATAATAAGACATAATAAGACATAATAAGACATAATAAGACATAATAAGACATAATAAGACATAATAAGACATAATAAGACATAATAAGACATAATAAGACATAATAAGACATAATAAGACATAATAAGACATAATAAGACATAATAAGACATAATAAGACATAATAAGACATAATAAGACATAATAAGACATAATAAGACATAATAAGACATAATAAGACATAATAAGACATAATAAGACATAATAAGACATAATAAATAATTGCACTAAACGGGAATCACTCACAATCATATAGGGTCAGCAGCGCGACTGTGACTCCTCTGGTGTTACAAACATCCATAGGCCACGGTAACCACTTTCCATCAGGTGAGCCGTGTGCTTGTCTGCCAACTAAGTGGTGTAAAAAAAAATCACACCGCTCTACCACCACTCTACACAGATCGAAGCTCACAACATTCTTCTCTTGTTCCAGCATGAGGGTCCTCCAATTCCTTCTGCTGGTGACCGCCGCGGCCTGCATCAGCGCGCGACAAGCCTCCAGAATAGAACCTGTGTCTACCCGGATCACTTCACTAACAGATAAGGTTAGTATTCATCATCATCATCATCATAATCCACTGTGCCTTTCCCTACTCAGTTGGGGTCGCTCCCAGTATATCTGGACAGCGTCTGAACTTCTATATTTTACGTGAAGCGACTGCCATGTGACCTCCGCAACCCACTGGCGACATCAAAGTTATGTAGTTAGACCAGTGGCCAGACTTTTTAGGGCCCCACTAACTACCCGTAAGACTGCTAGAGATGTTCGTATATCAGCCGGTAGGATAGGCCACGGTAACCGCTTTCCTTCATGTGGGTCATGTGCCTGTCTACCAACTAAATGTTCACGCTGGTGAGTTGTGGAAAGACCAAAGGCTTGCCCTGTTTTGTCTTCTGCACTGACGGCACAGAAACTCTCTATTCTTACAGAGTCGGCAGCACATGTGTGATTCCCCTTGCACACGCCCATAGGCTACGGTCACCAGTTTCCATCAGCACACGACCCGTGCGCTTATCTGTCACATGCTTTGTATAAAAAAGTGGTATGAAAAGAAATTACGTGCTTTTTTTACATGCGAAAAATCCCCACTGTTACCACTCGCCGGAGCCAGTGGGGAGAGGTTATGTCGGACTCGAACCGTCTAAAACACACAACGTCTGTGGGTCGTTATTGGTTGCCGAAGGTGAAGTTGATAGACGTATACCTCGCACTCCGACCGACCCAGAGCCTCTCGATCTGGCCCTCCTCGGGTGAGGGGACCATAAAGTCTCCAACTCGTCCCCGAAAACCGCGGCCTAAAAATTACGTGCCCATTAGACTAGAAGAATATAGATGATGGAACACATGGAACTACTGTATGACGCTGCATAAAGTTATACTAAAATAATTCCACTCCGTTTACACTCTTTGTATGAACGCACGAGAGCACGCAAAATGATACTGCTTTAGCTAATTAACTTTACACTTTACTTTTACGTGAAAAAACCCCCATGGGTCCCCCCCCCCCCCAAACCGGAGCCGGTGTGAGAGGTTATGTCGTACTCGAACCGATTAAAACGCACGACGCCTGTGGGTCGTTGTTGGTTGCCTAAGTTGAGGTTGACAGGCATATCCCTCGCACCTCTGAGGCAGTTTCACACGCCTAGATCTATCTATGCGTTCTGTCTAAGTTATTCTTTTAGCCTTAGGCTCAAACAAACAAACTCTACAGCTTTATAAAATTTGTATCAAAGTCAATAGCCATTATTAATGTCAGAGTTTAACTAGAGCGGTATAAATTTACGTTTTCATTGGGTTTCCACTGACAAGATGGCTGTTTGTGCTATTTATTCAACGGAACATCTGTTAAATGTCTTGGATCTAATAATAAAGTGTAATGTTATTCTATTTTGAAAGCAAGTTGCACGAATGTACTCACCTGAGTAGTATACCAAACAGATTTACTGTTCAAATTGATCTCGCCTGTCAATTAGAATACCGCAGTCCAATGCTGGACACAGGCCTCTTCCAGTGTTGGGAAGCTTTGGTCTACTGTTCCCACGCTGGCCAGACGGATTAGTAAAGGGTCTTATTTCGAGTATTACTTATCTCGCAACATCTCTCGGTGAGAGCTGATACCGTCCCCATTGCAGAAAGTACACCACTTGGAGGTTCTGGATTGTCTACCGTAGGAAAGGGATTAATCCTTATTTCTACTCTATTTAGAACCTTACTTTTATTAAAAACAATTACATTAATGTATTTTTCACATTTTTGAAATCATACTCAAACTCATTTATTGCGATATTGTAATTTATAGATAAAGTTCAGTAAATAAAGTGATGCCTCCATAATCCACCTGAAGGCATAACATTTTACAGGTATTTTTAAATTAATATTAATTATGCACTAGTAATGATTATATAAAATTAACAAATAACTACAATAATTAGTCCATCAAAGAGAATATGTCAGATTTTTTTTCCTATCCTTGGTACAAGTCAATAATGTATTCATGTCAAATAATATTTAAATTTAACATATTTCAATAAATAAAGTAAGACAATATGTTATTTCTGATTATTTTGCATGACATTTATAAATAACTAGGTGACCCACCCCAGTATCGCCCGGGGTATATTTTGAAGCATATCATATCCCTTTGAGCCCGTATGTTTTGGTCTTCAAAATATGTATGAAAAATTGCCGAATTCGTTAACATTTATTATCAATGCTCCGCTCCCTTAAGTAGTAACGTGATGATATATAGCCTAAAACCTTTCTCGATAAATGGACTACCCAACACTGAAAGAATCATTCAAATCGGACCAGTAGTTCCAGAGATTAGCGCGTTCAAACAAACAAACAAACAAACTCTGCAGCTTTATAATATTAGTATAGATAATTAAGTTACACTGTAATAGGCTTGTAATTTATCATTAACTAGTTGTTGCCCGCGGTAGATTTCTGATCCCGTTCCGGACGGGATCCTACGTACGTCTCCTAGTTCCAAACTACATCCCCACCAATTTTCAGGTAAATCGGTACAGCCGTTCTTGAGTTATAAATAGTGTAACTGACACGACTTCCTTTTATATATATAATAATAATAAGATATATTTGAATTTGAATTTATTTATTTCTAAGAATTTTGTACGTCGAGCTCTTTATGTTATTACAGTGGTATCATTGAGCGTTGCCAAACATTACTTATTAAATAAGTACATTATTTTATTAGTGGCTTATCTTAGCGGCGCTCACTAGAGTTCAAGTGGCTCTCGATAAAAATGTTTATGATGTAACGCGTTCGGTTCTGCGAGATAATTAGGGAGATCTCGGGCTTTGCCTGAAAAAGATTTAATACTAGCTGTTGCCCGCATCTCCGCCTGTGTAGATGACGGCTGTCGCGACCAAACATAGCCTATCTCCTTTCTCAAACTCTAGTATATGTATTTAATTTTTATTCTCTGTATTAAATTTCATTACAATAATTTCTCGGCAGAGTAGAATTTAGAACACCCTATCTCTTCTCATGCGGTGTTGATCGATAGGGCTGTTTAACATCAGACAGAGATATATACAGCCTCAAGCCGTGCATCTGAGGCTGAACCTGGGCTAGACTCAGTCTCAGATACTTGGCTTGAGTCAACAATAGTGCCCGAAAGACGGCAATAGGTTGACCTCCTATTACATGGGGCCGAATTCAGTGATTGGTGAAATGTGGGCCGTGTTAATTCACCTCTGCCTAACCCTCCAGGGATAAAAGAGTGATAATATGTATGTTTGTATGTTTGTACAATCACGTCGGTGGTTTAGGCGTGAAATCGCAACAGACTGACAGACGGACTTACTTTCACAAATATAATATTTTAAGATCTTCGCCCCTTCCTCTAGGATACATGGTGATCCAAAGTTTCCTTCTTCTTTCAGTCCCGGATCCTTTAAATGAGGCGTGAAAAAGCATCTGATAAGGCTGCCGAGGCCACTATTGTAACATGGGACTGTATGTAATGATGACCCTCTTACCTGAAACTCTGCCTTCAGCTTACCCTTAGGCGAGGTGAAGTCTGACGAGTCCTACATAAAAAAGATGACGTCATCGATCACTACCGAGACACCGCACCCTGTTTGTGACGTCACACCATGATAAAATGTCACGTCAATTCCACTAATGGATTGGGTTTGTTATTGTAGGCCCCATGGCGAGAGGGGGCCTCGATGGGCTATTATGATAAGGTCATTCTGATATTGTTGAAAGTTTACGGCTATGTTACACAATGAAAAGAAAATGGTATTTTACTGTCTGTCTCTCTACCATGGCGAATGTTCAAATGAGCTCTTCCAATTAGTCCCATGATCTCCTTTCCTACACAGGACAAAAGAAGGTAGGACACGACGGTATTTCTGTCCCAATTGAGCAGTCGGACTGGGGAAGTACCTCAACCCTACAGAATACCATGGCTATAATAACCTCGTCTCGTGTTCCCGGCGGTGAGTACGGTAGTCAGAGCTCACTGGAGACTTTTTGTGCTGTCAGTGGGAAGATCAAAGACATGTCCTGATTATGTGTTCTGCAGTGACGGCACGTAAAATCTCTGTTCTTACAGGGTTGGCAGCACGGGTGTGACTCCCTTGGTATTGGCACATGTCCATAGGCCACGGTTACCACTTTCCATCAGGTGTGTACCTAAGTAGTATAAAAAAATAACACGTGCAGGGTTTAGATGTCAGCCGCACACGGTGCAGAATATTCGATCAAGAACCAAGTGATTCGACTACTCTTTCCTCTGTTGCACCACTAAAGCCTGGAATTCATTACCAGCTCATATGTTTTCTGCTTCCTACAGTCCCGGGTCCTTTAAGCGTAGAGTGAAAAAGCACCTGATGAGGCTGCCTAGCTGAGGGCAAACATTGTTATCTTGTTTCTACAATTCATCTAATTGCGTGTGTCTTTCAGGATGCCAGGAGTAAGGCGAGGGTACATCCAGCTTTCGCCAACGCAGGTCGCCAAGCTGGCGTTGAAATTTGGAGGATACAGGTAATATAATCATTAATAGCCCCATTTACATTAGATAGTGTAGGGAGACATGCGTACCTTGAGTTCAAATTTGGCTTATACTACTACTCTAGACCTGTCTCCCACCCGAGATCGAGAGAGATGGCCCTGGGTCAGCCAGGGTGCAAAGGATATATAATATATGATATATAACCTCACCTTCGACAACCAAAAACGACACTCAGGCGCCGTGCGTTATAGTCGGTTCGAGTCCGACATAACTTCTCCTACCGACTCCGGCGGGGAGGGGGTATCCGTGGGGATTATGCGCACGTTGACTTTATTAATGGAATTAGTCAATCAATATCAATTAGCCCACCGTAGTCCACTGGTGGACATAGGCCTCTCCCAATGTGCGCTATTTTAACCGATCATCTGCCATCCGCATTTTTTTTAATATAGAACATGTCAATTAGTCTTCGCCGTGCCTGATGGTAAGCTGAAGGCAAAGTCCCAGAAAAGAGGGTCACCATTACTTACACATACCGTGTAACAATGGTGACACTCAGCTTGACGGCCTCATCATATGCTTTTTCACGCCCCGCTTAAAGGACCCGGGACTGTAGGAAGAAGGATACACGTGAGCTGGTAATGAATTCCAGGCCTTAATGGTGCGACAGAGGAAAGAGTCACTGAACTGCTTGGTAGGTCCATCCAGTCTTCATTCGACCTGAAAAAGGTGGCTGGAACAGACTGGATGATTTAGAATTTTTTAAATATTCTTGTTATTTTTCAGGACTTCGAGCCGGTAGCAGTGGCCGCTAAAGACTTCGGAAAATTCTACAAAGGCGACTCCTACATTGTTCTTAAGGTATTGCCACAGCGATTACGTTCGTGTGAACTTACAAACTAAACTTTGGAGGAGGTAGGACACGGCGGTATTTCCGCCCAATTGAGCAGTCCGACTGGGGAAGTACCTCCGCCCTACAGAATACCGCGGTTATAATAACTTCGTGTTGTGTTGCCGGCGGTGAGTACAGTAGTCAGAGCTCACTGAAGAGTTTTTGTGAAGTCAGTGGGATGACCAAAGGCTTGTCCTGCTTTGTCCTCTACACTGACGGCACAAAATCTCTGTTCTTACAGGGTCGGCAGCACGGATGTGACTCCACTGGTGTTACACACGTTCATAGGTCATGGTAACCATTTTCCATCAGGTGGGCCGTGTGCTTGTCTGCCACCTAAGTTGTATAAAAAAAAAAGCTCTGGATAAATTTCTTTTTGCACTAATTTTTATTATATTGTTGTTACTAACATGAGAGATTAGCCAAGTTGCCATCAAATAAATTATAATTACTAAAGTTTTAACCTCGTATAGCGGTAGCCTAGCGGTATGGGCAATGGACTGCTGAGACGAGGTCTCGGGTTCGATCCCAGGTTTTACCATGGCACACAACAATGACTTTTCGATGCTTTTCGAAGTTATGTGTGTATTTATCTCAGGTTTATAAGTGCCCGGTTAATGACAATAGGCTCGCCACGTATTACATTGGGTCCTAAACATAAACTGGTGAAATGTGGATGCTAGCACCTCTGCCTGCCCCTTCGGGGATATAGGCGTGAGTTTATGTTATGTTATGTATTAACAGATTATTACAATTAAATATAACAAACTTTTTTATCACAGACAACAGCCGACAAAAAAAACAATTTATCCTGGAAGATCCACTACTGGATAGGCAGCGAGTCCACGCAGGACGAGTCTGGGGCTGCGGCTATCCTGACAGTGGGCCTGGATGACAAATTCAATGGGGCCGCTGTGCAGTACAGGGAGACTATGGGCTATGAGAGTCCCCAGTTCACTGGGTATTTCCCATCAGGTATGTTGGACGCGATTTTATATCAGTTTTTAACTGCATTTCACCATTATCCTAGCGTTATTACCGTCCGGGTCCGCTATTTCCAGCTAACAGTCGCGGCTGTACTTCGAAATTTTCCATGAAGCGACTAGCACGAACTTCCTTAAACTAGTTGTTGGACTTTTTAGGGCTCCCAGTACCCGTCTCGACTGTCATAAATATACGTATGGCAACCGGGAATGACGGATTAGCGAAATATCTGAGGCATGGCAATACCCAAACTAATGTCAAATTCATTGGTATAAAATTTAACGGGATATTTATCATATTGTAATGTTCTATAGGACAATACAACTCAGAACAATAAAACATGTAAATATCCCGAAGACTTTAATACTAATTTCAGAGACCATGATAGTTTAAATAGCCATATTCATGTATACAAAATGTTAGCACTGAGCGCGAATCGAAACCGCGCCCCTTGGGTAGCAGACGCGTTCACTCCAGCCTATAATATTTCAGTATAACGAATAACCCACCTGATGGAAAGTGGTTACCGTGGTCTATGGACATGTGCGACACCAAGGGAGTCACACTCGCGCTGCCAACCCTGTAAGCACAAGTGTTTCTGTCCCGTCTGTGTAAAAGACAAAGCAGGACAAGCTTTTGGTCTTCCCACTGACTGTACAAAATCTCTCCAGTGAGCTCTGGCAACCATACTCACCGCTGGCAATACGAACGCGAGGTTATTCTAGCCGTGGTATTCTGCAGGGTGGAGGTACTTCCCGGTCGGACTGCTCCAATAGACGGTATGTCGTGTCCTACCTACGTCATAATATGCGTCATATATGTACATATTCGGCTAAAGCTGCAATAACAATCCACTTCCAGCCTGTTAAGGACGGCCAGACTTCTTTTTTTTACGACATTGGTCCAACTGTAATTCACCAATCACATAGATAGATTCATCATGTCAGCCACACATAGTCCACTGCTGAACATAGGCCTCTCCCATAGACTTCCAGAATGACCGATCTAAAGCAGCCCGCATCCAGTGCTTCCCGGCGACCTTGATGAGGTCGTCCTTCCACCTGGCCGTAGGGCCAAATCTCTGCCGGGGATTCTTCGCACCCTCTGCCCCGCCGTTACCATGACCGCTACCGGAGCCAGGAATAGCGGGGCTGCCGGGGACTAGAGGCCTGGTCTTTTTCTTTGTTTCCATTTGGAGCTTTTGCCATACTCGCGACGCTTGGCAAACGGGTTGGCGAGCGCGGTGTTAGGTGAGGATATATTACAAAGAACGCCGCTGCCCATCCTATAGTGTTTTTTTTTTTTTTTTATATAGGACACAATTGGACTTCGCCTTGCCTGATGGTAAGCTGAAGGCAAAGTCCCAGAAAAGAGGGTCACCATTACTTACACATACCGTGTGACAATGGTGACACTCAGCTTGACGGCCTTATCATATGCTTTTTCACGCCCCGCTTAAAGGACCCGGGACTGTAGGAAGAAGGAAACACGTGAGCTGGTAATGAAGTCTAGGCCTTAATGGTGCGACAGAGGAAAGAGTCTCCGAACTGCTTGGTTCTTGATCGGATGTTTTGCACCGTGTGTTGTCTTTATCGCCTCTTACCACATGAGTAGAATCTACTCATGTGCTCTTACGACATATAGATAGATTATATCAAATTAATTCTCGCGCGACAGGTGCTCAGTCTAGTGCTGGACATAATAAGCCTGTCTTAATGTTGGGAGATTTTATGATACTGTTTCCACACTGGCCATATGGGTTGGTACAAGGTTTTATTTCGAGTTTTCCTTCTCTTGCAGTGAAATCGTCTGCGTATTTTTCTGTTAGTCGCCTTTTACGACACCCTTCGTATGAGATAGGGTGGTGATACTTGTATTCTTTCTCTGTTACCTCACGGATAGATATAGGTAGACCTGGAGCTACTCATCGTTATTGTCTCTTCCCACCGTGTGGTCTATCCAGCTCCAATTTCAGTATTTAACCTATTTAACCTGTAGTACATGCTAATTACTGTTATTAGTTCCCTTGTTATCCAATTGAGAAGAAACACAGTTGATAATTGCTTGGTTCTCTATAATTGGGTAATTGACTGACTAGTCAAATTAATTACTTTTTACTAAACGTCAAAACGGTAAGTTATAAGGAAACTTGTATGAAATAATAGAGTGTCATCGAATTCTTACTAATACTTTTATACTATTATTATAAAGCTGCAGAATTTGTTTCTTTGTTTGTTTGAACGCGCTAATCTCTGGAACTACTGGTCCGATTTGAATGATTCTTTCAGTGTTGGGTAGTCCATTTATCGAGGAAGGTTTTAGGCTATATATCATCACGCTACTACTTAAGGGAGCAGAGCGTTGATAATAAATGTTAACAAATCCGGCAATTTTTCATACATATTTTGAAGACTAAAACATACGGGCTCAAAGGGATATGAAGCTTCAAAATATAACCCGGGCGAAGCTGGGGTGGGTCAGCTAGTTTTATATAAAAATATGCGTAGCAAACTAAGATGTTGCTTAACTAAACTGAAACTATGACTTTAAATATTAATTTTAATTCCCTAAATAGGTCAAAATATAAACAATCAAAATAAAGCAAAACTCACAACTTTTTAGATTCCTTATTAAATTTCAAATCAATCTTATTATGCACTATATACGTATAATAAGCTCACTCCCTATTACGTGGGACCAAATATAATTATTGGTGAAATGTGGGTGTTAATTCACCTCTGCCTAACCCACCAGGGATAAAGGCGTGATAATATGTACGTATGTAAGATACCTGCCAATAATTAGAAATGTATAAATCATAAATAAGTATTAATTGGTGTACGTAATTTGTACTTGTCGGTTTTGTTATTTGCTAAGCGTCCAATGAATTTTTAAGGTTACTCATCTATAATGTTACATAAGCTGTTAAGTTTCCAAATAAATATACAAATATATTGTTTGTATCGGCGGTAGCCTAGTGGTATGGGTAATGGACTGCTGAAACAAGGTCTCGGGTTCGATCCCAGGTTTTACCATGGCACACACCAATGACTTTTCGATGTTTTTCGATGTTGTGTGTATTTATCGCAGGTTTATAAGTGCCCGGTTAATGGCAATAGGCTCGCCACCTATTAAATTGGGACCTAAACATAAACTGGTGAAATTTGGGTGCTAGCACCTCTGTCTACCCTCACACATCTTTTATGTTTAACAAATAAATATATTGTTTGTTCGCAGCCCTGCAGTACCTGGCCGGGGGTGCCACCTCGGGCTTCAACCACGTCGTCACCAACGCGGGCGCCGCGAAGCGGTTCTTCCAAGTCAAAGGCAAGAAGAACATCAGAGTCAGACAGGTGTGGGATACCTTTTGTTTCTTATAACACTTAGGTGACAGACAAGCACACAGCCCACCTGATGGAAAGCAGTTATCATGGTTTACGGTCGTATGCAACACCAGGGGTGTTAATTACACCTTGAAGAAACTCTTTCATTTTTTATGAAGAGTAAATACTTGTACATAACAGAAATTACTAGAATTATTGTGTTATTGATTTTACGTAGGTAGTCCGAACCCGGGACATTGTTAGGCTACCGACGCTTTTGGCACATCAAGAAATCCACCTCACACCTGATCACGTCACGGGGGCTAGTTAGCATTTTAGCGTTACCCTAAGTTCAATCCGAGACTTCTACCTCGGTGTATCTCATATCTTCCTGTACAGCTTTTCAAAATCGATTAAGATAAAAAAAATTTAAACGGCCCAGGTAAATACAGCTTTTATAGTATCGTCTGCAGTCTGATCTGAAAAGAAAGCGCCAGTGTCTGTAAATCAGTAGGTCAAGTAATTTAAGGTACAGAATGAAGGTTCAGGATTTATACTGTACTATAGTGAAAACCGCATTAAAATTCATACATCCATACATTACTTGTTAAACTTTGATAGATATTAACGACACCCCTGGCGCGCCTCCCCGTTTCCGGGGACGAGTTGACGGCCAGTTGACGGTTGACGAGATGAAGGCCAGATCGTGAGAGATGGCCCTGGGTCGGTCGGGGTGCGAGGGATATGCCTGTCAACCTCACCTTCGGCAACCAAAACGACTCACAGGCAGCGTGCGTTTTAGTCGGTTCGAGTCCGACATAACCTCTCTCACCGGCTCCGGTGGAGAGGTATCCGCGGGGATTTTGCGCACGTAAAACAAAAAAAAAAGATATAAACGATACTATTGAGAAGCCGTAATGAATTAAAACCATCAACAAAATTATCATATCTATGAGTATCAAAGTAATCAGGATATTTACCATGTTGTATTGTTTTGAGTTTCCGAAATTTCGGCGCTGTTGCAATTATACATTTTGATTTCAATCGCTTCCCTAACCAGTCGTGGTTTTGTAGTGGCGTTCTGTCGAGAGCATCTGAGGGTTATGTAGCTCGATCCAGTGGTCTATACCGGACTCCAATAAATGTTGAGCGATTGCAGATTTATGCGGTTCATTGTTTTTGACTGCCCTGATGTGTTCCTTGATTCCGCATGTAATCGTTCTTTTTGTTTGTCCTGTAAGGCAGTTCTTATAGGACAAACAAACTGCCAAACATCTGGCCACCAATGGTCCGTCTTTGCAAAAACAACCGGGAACAAGCCAAAACGAAATCGCGAGTGGATACAGTAAGCATCGTGTGTAGTGAACGTGATCAGATTGGGTTCGAGTTTGTAGTGAGAGTGAAACCAGTGGTAGTGCAGGATACGCGTAGTAAAAGAACTCGAAAGAGGGTAGATCGATATATTTACTCCTAAAAAACTTTTTTCGCTGTACACCGCCAATACTCCAGTTCCTCCGTGATCACGGTGTTTGTAACAGCGCTGAAATATCGGATACTCAGAACAATTCAACATGGTAAATATCCTAATTACTTTGATACTGTGTGTGACCATGATAGTTTAAATACCTATATTATCATATCTAGTCTATTACACGGTACGCTCCCCTAGCGGGAGCGGCAGCGGGCGCGACGAAGGATCGCAAGCCAAGCTGACGGGAGGAGCCACCTGTCACCCTGGCGCCTCCCCATTTCCGGAGACGAGTTGGGGACTCTGTAGTCCCCACACCCGATGAGAGGGCCAGATCGTGAGAGATGGCCCTAGGTCGGCCGGGGTGCGAGGGATATGCCTGTTAACCTCACCTTCGGCAACCTAAAACGACCCACAGGCGGCGTAATTTTTGGTCGGTTCGAGTCCGACATAACCTCTTCCACCGGCTCCGGTGGGGGGGTATCCGTGGGGTTTTGCGCACGAAACCAGTACGCTCCTCATCTGCAGTTGTCGTTAATTTCGCGTTCGGAATTATACCTTATCCTGAACAAACAGACCCTGTGGTAGACTTTGTTATCTAACATAGTGATGGTTATACGTTTTCAGGTGGATCCCCTGATCTCCTCAATGAACCAAGGCGACTGCTTCATCCTCGACCTGGACCAGACCATCTACCTGTACGTTGGCAGCAAGGCCAGGAACCTGGAGCGTCTCAAGGCTATATCTGTAGCCAACCAGATCAGAGACCAAGACCACAATGGCAGAGGAAGAGTTGAAATTATCGGTTGGTTGCAATTAACTATGTATCATCTATTTAACTATGTACATAATTTATATAACGAGGTTATAATAACTTCGTGTTGTATTCCCAGCGGTGAGTAGGGTGGCCAGAGCCCACTGGAGAGTTTGTGCTATCAGTGGGAAGACTAAAGGCTTGTCCTGCTTTGTTTTCCACACTGACGGCACAGAAACTCTGGGCTTACAGGGTCGGCAGCGCGAGTGTGGCTCCTTTGATGTTACACACGTCCATTGGCCACGGTAACCGGTTTCCATCAGGTGGGCCGTGTACTTGTCTGCCACCTAAGTGGTATAAAAAAAACGTGTTGGGCTTAACTTCGAGTTTTCCTTCTCTCGCAGTGGTATCGTCTGCGTATTTCATTTCTTTTACGACACCCTTCGAATGAGATGGACTTATAATTATTTATGTCATAATGTAGCATAGTCAGTGAATAAAAGACTTCTTATTAATATCATTATAACTCTTTCACAGATGCCGCTTCAAGCGAAGTGGATGTTCAGAAATTTTTCACGGCATTGGGATCAGGCAGCAAGGACCTTGTGCCTAAAGAGAGCGCCGGTGGAGATGATCTGGTACGTACTTCATATCGTTACTGCTTTATGGAAGAATTAAACATTTTTTATAGTTTAGTAGGCAACATCCTGAGAAAAAATAATGGATCAAGTGCAAGTCGGGCTCATACGCTGATGGGTCCGTACAAAAATGAAATAAAGGACTGACGGCATTTTGTATGAGGAGGTAGGACACGACGGTATTCTCGTCCGAATTGAGCAGTCCGACTGGGGAAGTACCTCCACCCTACAGAATACCACGGCTATAATAACCTCGTGTTGTGTTTCCGGTGGTGAGTAGGGTAGCCAGAGCTCACTGGAGAGCTCTTGTGCTGTCAGTGGGAAGACCAAAGGCTTGTCCTGATTTTGTATTCTGCACTGAGGACACGTAAAATCTCTGTTCTTACAGGGTCGGCAGCACGGATGTGACTCCACTGGTGATACACAAGTTCATAGATCACGGTAACCACTTTCCATTAGGTGGGCCGTGTGCTTGTCTGCCACGTATGTTGTATAAAAAAAACAGAAACACTCTCTTCTTACAGAGTTGGCAGCACGGGTGTGACTCCCCTGGTGTTACACACTTTCCATCTCACTTGTGCTTGTTTGCCACCTAAGTTGTATAAAAATATAACTTTACTGTCCGTCGGTCTGTCATGCTGTATCTCATGAACCGTGCTAGTAATATAAATTATCACAAATGATGTATTTCTGTTGCCGCCTTAACAAATACTAGGAACAGAATATACAAAATAACTATTTAAGGGGGGGTCTCATACAACAAATATGATTTTAAGGAGGCTAGAATTGTTTGGAACCAGTTTTTGTTAGTTGGGCGGTTATTATAAACAGCTTTGTTTGTTCCAGGAGTTTGAACGCAGTGAAAACCAGTCAGTTATTCTATCTGAAGTGTCTGACAGTACCGGGAAAGTGAAGCTCACTGCTTTGAACAAGCCATTCACACAGGAACAACTCAAGCCCCAGGTAAGGACTAATTAAATTCTCTTTTATTTTTTTAATCTAGGATACCCCAGTTTGACTTCACCTCGCCTGATGGTAAGCTAAAGGCAAAGTCTTGGGAAAGAGGGTCACCATTACATACATATATCATGTTACAATGAGGACACTCAGCTTGACGGCCTCATCATATCGACGGTTGAAAGGGGACGTAAGCGACAGGAACAGTTGATACGCAAATTACACTGTGTTGTTTCATGTGCTTTAAGACCTTTTTTTGTATGAAATGTCGATGTCGCTTGTACCTTTTTGCTTTTCAACCGTCGATATGGTTTTTCACGCCCGCTTAAAGGACCCGGGACTGTAAGAAGAAGGAAACACGTGAGCTGGTAATGAATTCCAGGTCTTGGTGGTGCGGCAGACTCACTGAACTGTTTGCATTCATTTGAAGTTGCTTATAATGCATCTATATACGTGGTTTCCAGCAGAGTAGAATTTGGACCACCCCATCTCTTCCTATGCGGTGTCGTACAAGGCGACTAAGGGATGACACTGTTTAACATCAGACTCAGCCTCAGATGCGTGGCTCGAGTCAATAATAGTGCCCGGAATACGGCAATAGACTCACCCCCTATTACATGGGACTGAAGACAAAGTTTGGTGAAATGTGGGCGTTAATTCACCTCCGCCTAACTCTCTGGGGATAAAGGCGTATTATATGTATGTATGTATGGATATAAAATATGGTCTATTACAGGAAAGTTACATCTTGGACACAATCAGTGGCAGCCTTTACGTGTGGATCGGGAAACAGTCGACACAGAAGGTAAGATACTTCATACCCAACCTTATTCTATCCATACGAGACTTTTCCCAACTCAACTGTCTGACTTACCCCTCGTTTACACCACGAAACAAGTTGTAAACTTGTTTATAAAAAACTTGTTGAAGACTTGTAGAAGACTAATCAAAACACAATACTTGATTTACACATGTATCTCTGATACTTTTTCGTTCACATAGTATGTATAGCCAACAAGTATGACACACATTTGCGTTCACACTGTAGGTAGTGTAACTTGTCAAATACATGTTTTATACTTAGGTGTAAACGAGGAGTTAGGTACACCGCTGAGTAACGCGGCTTAACTTCCATATCTTCCGTGAAGCGACTGCCACCTAACCTTCACATCCCATTAGCGATATTGTACTGCTGTAGTTAGTCCAGTTGTCAGACTTTTTAAGGTTTTAACTATCTGTAACGAATGCCACAGATGTTCGTGCAGGAATTGGGACCGACGGCTTAACTCTCCGAGACACAGACACGGAGTCATTGCAATGGTGTTAAAATTGTAGTCAAGTAGTTGAAATTACTAGTTTTATGAACAGTAGAATTACTAGTAGTTTTATGAACAGTAGAATTACTAGTGGTTTTATGAACAGTAGAATTACTAGTAGTTATGAACAGTGGAATTACTAGTAGTTTTATGAACAGTAGAATTGCTAGTAGTTTTATGAACAGTAGAATTACTAGTAGTTTTATGAACAGTAGAATTACTAGTGGTTTTATGAACAGTAGAATTACTAGTAGTTATGAACAGTGGAATTACTAGTAGTTTTATGAACAGTAGAATTGCTAGTAGTTTTATGAACAGTAGAATTACTAGTAGTTTTATGAACAGTAGAATAACTAGTAGTTTTATGAACAGTAGAATTACTAGTAGTTTTATGAACAGTAGAATTACTAGTAGTTTTATGAACAGTAGAATTACTAGTAGTTATGAACAGTGGAATTACTAGTAGTTTTATGAACAGTAGAATTGCTAGTAGTTTTATGAACAGTAGAATTACTAGTACTTTTATGAACAGTAGAATTACTAGTAGTTTTATGAACAGTAGAATTACTAGTAGTTTTATGAACAGTAGAATTACTAGTAGTTATGAACAGTGGAAATACTAGTAGTTTTATGAACAGTAGAATTGCTAGTAGTTTTATGAACAGTAGAATTACTAGTAGTTTTATGAACAGTAGAATAACTAGTAGTTTTATGAACAGTAGAATTACTATTTAAACTATCATGGTCACTGACATCAGTATCAGAATAAACGGGATATTAGATAAATAATGAAACATGGTAAATATCCCGTTTATTCTGATACTGAAGTAGAATTACTAGTAGTTTTATGAACAGTAGAATTACTAGTAGTTTTATGAACAGTAGAATTACTAGTAGTTATGAACAGTGGAATTACTAGTAGTTTTATGAACAGTAGAATTGCTAGTAGTTTTATGAACAGTAGAATTACTAGTAGTTTTATGAACAGTAGAATTACTAGTAGTTTTATGAACAGTAGAAATACTAGTAGTTTTATGAACAGTAGAATTACTAGTAGTTTAATAAACAGTAGAATTACAAAAACACAATACAATTAAAAAAAAAACATTTTATGAACAGTAGAATTACTAGTAGTTTAATAAACAGTAGAATTACAAAAACACAATACAATTAAAAAAAAAACATTTTATGAACAGTAGAATTCCCTTAATCAAATCTGGTATTCGTAAAATAAAAGAAATAAAATAAAACGATACATACCTACGTGCTTATTTTAACCGCCCTTGATGTTTTATCATAAAATAATGACGATTCGTTCTTAAAAAATCACTACAGTAAACTTCCCCCTTTTTATCCCCCATTTTCACTTCCATCAAATAAGCTACAAAAATTGTGTTTTAAATCAAAGAGCACGTGCCAAATTTGGTGAAATCGGTTAACAAATGCGCCTTCTAGACCGAACCTGACAAACAAACGGACATACGGACAAAGCAAAATCGGTCACCTTGTCGGAAATAAATAACACGTTTTTTTTTTTTCAGGAAAAGACTGAAGCTATGTCGAAGGCTCAAGAGTTCTTAAGTGCTAAGAAGTACCCGTCATGGGTGAGTTCATTTGAATATGACTAACTATGACAAGTATACCAATAAAGATAGGTACAGTCAGCGTCAAAAGTAGATGAGCGTTTTCAGCTTTGAAATGGTAACGCGTCCGGTAATACGCGGACCTACTGGTATGAGTTGGCAAAACAGAAAGAAAGAAAGAATGAATGAAAGAAAGAAAGAAAGAAAAACTCGTTTATTTTGCATAGCTGCATAGCATACAATAAACCTTCAGTGATATATTGAATGTACTGCGAGGGCCGTCGAGGCCCACCTGGCCTCGATTCTATTAAAGCAAAACCACTGTCATACAGTGCCCGTCGCTGTTAAGAAATCCATTGAATTTTAGACTTTGAAGCAATACAGTTAAAGTTCAAAATTAAAGGGCTTTTTGAAGAGTGATTGAAGAAGTATAAATGAAACTCTTTTTATTTAATTTTAAACTTTAAACGTAAAGAAATAAAGTCTAAAATTTAATGCCATTATTTTGTTGCCCATGGCCGGGTTGTTACACAGTATATTAACAAATAATGTTGTCCTCCACAGGTCCAAATAATCAGAATCCCACAGGGCACGGAGACCGCTGTGTTTAAGCAGTACTTCACTACTTGGAGAGACGCTGGCATGTCGCACACCAGAATTGTATAAGACAGTAAGTAATTCCCGGTCTTTTATTGTCTAATGGTATACTATAAGGTGGTTTGTTGGTGGTTTTTTACGGATAGGTAACCCTCCACCGGAGCCGGTGGGAGAGATTATGTCAGGCTCGAACAGACTAAAACGTAAGGTGCCTGTATGACCCACAGGCACCTTGCGTTTTAGTCTGTTAGTTGCCGAAGGTGAGGTTGACAGGCATATGCCTCGAACCCCAGCCGACCCAAGGCCATCTCACAACACTCACGAAACAAATTTCTTGCCTCGCAATATTTTTAGCGATAACACTCAGATATCTGCGGATAACACAATTATTATATGTTTTACGAAGCTACTGACGCTAATATAACTGTTTTATTTCTTTCAGTGTTTGGAGCATTGCGTTGCTTGCTGTTCACCGGTGAACCCCTCGAACAGTTGCCAAAATGACATTACTTGTACATTTGATATAATACAAAATATATACTAAAATAAATATATTATACTTATTGACAATAAAACTATATTTATAAATAAAATAAATATTCTACACAACGTGATCTAGACGCATGGTAAGCATAGCTTAACTAACTTTTGGTATGTTATCTAGAATATGAATAAACATACTTTTGTTTTGCAAATACATACATATTATACACTAGCACCGCGCCGCGGTTTCACCCGCGTAAATCCTGATCCCATGGGAATATCGGGATAAAAAGTAGCCTATGTTACTCACGAAGAATGTAGCTTTCTAATGAAAAAAGAATTATTAAAATCGGTTCAGTACTTTTTGAATTTATTCGTTACATACAAAAATACAAATCTTTCCTCTTTATAATATTAGTTATACATAGAAACACCCAGACTAATGTAAATATACATATTCGTGCATACAAATATTTGCACTGAGCGGGAATCGAACCCATGCCTCCTGCGTAGCAGTCAAACGTTCCGTGAATCATCTAAAAGTAGTAATGTGTGGTATCTATATGTATTAATACACACTAATGCTGATGCATTAATTTCTCGTGCCTCGGAGAGCACGTTAAAAACCTGTTGTCATACGGGTAAATGGAGGCCTAAAAGTCCGGTTAATCTAACAACTTTGATATCACTATTGGACTGTGAAGTTCAAATAGCAGTCGTTCACGGAAAATATCGAGGTTCAGCCAAAACCGCAGTTAGTCTGGAAAAGCGGCCCCATACTCCAAGGTAGGTAAGACACGGCGGTATTTCCGCCCAATTGAGCAGTCCGACGGAAGTACCTCCGCTCTACAGAATACCGCGGTAATAATAACTTCGTGTTGTGTTCCCAGCGGTGAGTAGGGTAGCCAGAGCTCACTAGAGAATTTGTGCTGTCAGTGAGATGACTCATTAGTCATTAGCCATTGCTTGTCCTGCTTTGTTCTCTACACTGACGGCAAAGAGACTCTGTAGTTACAAAATTTAAAAAAACCCCGTCACATAAAACAAGCCCCAAAAAGTCGAAAATAAGTTGTGTTAGTTAGCCTTATAACTTTGATGTACCCAGTAACACGTATTTTGATGCAAGCGTTGTCATGTCGGGGGACTCTAACTGGTAGAGCACTACGTCATATTATCAAAACGAGCCAAGGTCCCCCATTCTGCACTTTTTAAATTGGTATAATAGTCAAGCTCTTTGATTTGATACCCATATTGAGTAAGTAGTGTAGCGGTGGCCATCTTGGACCCTTTTTTTTTTTCAGACAAACACTGCGGACTAATATATCTTTCAAACAAAAAAACTAAATCCAAATCAACCGATTTGGATGCACGCACGCACGCACGCACGCACGCACGCACGCATGCACGCACGCACGCATGCACTCACGCACGCACGCACACACGTACACACGCACACACACACACACATGTCAAACTTATAACACCCCGTTGTTTTTGCGTCAACGGGGTGCGGGGGTTAACAATAAAAACAAGACACTTTATAAATTGTTTTTATTAACTAAATGGGAACCTTAAAGTATAAAACTTATATTACGGACGGAGAAAGAATACAAGTATAACCACCCCATATTATCCGACAGGTGTCGTAAGAGGCGACTAATGGAAACATACGCAGACGATATCACTGCGAGAGAAGGAAAACTCGAAATAAATTTTAGTACGAACACGTCTGGCCATCGTGGACACAGAAGGCCAGAGCCTGCCAACATTGAGAGACGCCTTAGTTCAGTACTGGATTATGATAGACTAACTGTAAATACATAATTATACTAGGTATCGGGATTTCTCGCGAATTATATCTTGGAACTTACTATTTCTGCATACATCTCGACGCTCGAAGACTAGTCAAGTCGTGACCACGGGTGCTGCAACGCATCCGAAACGTCGGCAGAAATAGTAAGTTCCAAAATATAATTCGCGAGAAGTCCCGATACCTAGTATAATTATGAATTCACACCGCGAAAGTTTAAAAATAACATTAACTGTAAATACAAGCAATGGGACGTTATAGCACAAAATAAAGCCGAATAGCTAATGCCGGAGGAGGCCTATACCCAAACAGGGATTCCAATTTTATTGAATAATCACATTCACATATAATCACGCCGTTACACATACATTTCACCAATAATTGTATTCGGTCACACGTCATAAGGGAGGAGCCCATTGCCGTATTCCGGGCACTATTGTTGACTCGAGCCATGCATCTGCTAAAATACATGTTTAACTAGTTTAACTAGTACATGCATATAAAAGTAAAACATAGTATTTAATATTTTTTAAGAACCCCATCTCTTCCCTTGCGGTGTCGTACAAGGCGACTAAAGGATAGGGCTGTTTAACATCAGACAGATATATACAGCCCAGACTCAGCCTCAGATGCATGTCTCGAGTCAACAATAGTGCCCGGAATATGCCAATAGGCTCACCCTCTGTTACGTGGGACTGAATATAATTACTGGTGAAATATTGGTGTTAATTCACCTCTGCGTAACCCTCCGGGGATAAAGGCGTGATTATATGTTTGTATGTATAATATTTCTTGACATGATTGTAATATTTTGACATTTATAATATGCACTTTCGTTTATTCAGTTTGGGTATATAACTGAAATATTGGTGTTAATTCACCTCTGCCTACCCCTTCGGGGATATAAGCGTGAGTTTATGTGTTGTTATATAGCCCAAACTGAATAAACAAAATTGATTTATTTTGACAGTTTATATCTCCGCTAATTGTACCCTGTCTATGCACACGCACACATGTACAAACACGACATGAACACAATTGAACGTGCCAATTCGTAATCTGCAACAAATATACAAGCTAGCGAGATAGCGAGCTTGCAAGCGATGGTCACTATAAAAACTCGCTAACGAGTCCGACATATCGTTTGCATCGTTCGTGATATGAGCTGAGATATTAAAAGAGCTCGCTTGCCGGTAATGTTTTCTTTTTAACTCGCAGCACACGCGATGTGCATCACAACTGAAACGTCATATCTCTCGCTCGCTAGCTGGCAGTGTGGCCTCACATTTATAATATGAGTAGAATTGTCATTTCTCAATTCCCTTATGTGCACGACTTGTGTGTCTAGTCAAACAGCTTTTATGGCTAAAACAATGGTTACACAAACTACAAGAGAATGGCTTCTCACCAGTGTGTATACGACTATGATCCCTCAAATGTATTTTCTGTTTAAAACGTAGCTTACATACGTTACACTGATATGGTTTCTCACCACTGTGCAAGCGCATATGTGTTTCTAAATGGTTTTTACGTTTAAACCCTTTATCACACTTATCACATTGATATGGTCTCTCTTCACCATGAACTAGAATATGTTTATTTAAAGTACTCTTTTCACCAAAAGAACTTTTACATACATTACATTGATATGGTTTCTCACCTGTGTGGGTACGCATATGACTCACTATACTACTTTTACAAGAGAAAGCTTTTTTACAAACATCACAACTATATCTATTATCAGTTGAAATACGACTGCAGTTATGAAACAAATAAATATGATTTTGTAAACTATTTATACTAATAAAGCGTTTTAGACAAACATTACATTCATATGGTTTGTCAATTTTGAGTACATGTTTATACAAATTAGGTTTATTATCATATGTTTCATCACATACATTACTTTGATATGGTTTCACATCCGAGTGTATCCTAATATGTCTATTTAAGTTATCTTTGGAATTAAAACTCTTCTCACATATATCGCATTGGTATTGATTTTTAGCAGTGTGCGCGGTTTTGATATGTCTGTTCAAGTGAGATATAGAACCGTAACTTTTATCACATACATTACATGGATATGGAACTTTAGCTGAGTGAAACCCGCGGCTGTGTCTTGTTAAGCTGCTAGCAGAACTAAAATATATAAAACATACTTCACACTGATACAATTTCGTATCTGAATTCAAGTTTTTAACACATATTTTGTTAGTTTTGCCAACTTTTTTATCGCATATAGTTTGATATTTTTTATCGTCTATGAATGTAAGTTTTTTACGGTTCGATTCATTTTTTTTAGAGTTCACTTGCGCTGGTTCGAGAGTACGTGGAGAATCTGCTGAATTTTCTTCTGGTGAGCCGTGTTCAGAGTTTCCGGGATCTGATGAAAAAAAGTAATATTTTTATTTTATCACATTATGTCGGTAGTCGGAAATAATACAAATTTAAAATCAATTCAAATATAGAATCATCGTCACTTTTGCTCCCGGTCGCAAATCAAAGATGTATTACGACGCGACGCCTTAACCGTCTCTACCATGGTGAGTGGTCTGATGAGTTCTTCCAATTAGTCCCACCCTCTCCTTACCTGTATAGGACACCACGTGCAGGGCTTAGATGTCACCCGCACCCAGTGCCGAATATCCGATCATGAAGACTCTTTGTCGCACCATTAAGGCCTGAAACTCATTACCAGATCACGTGTTTCCTTCTTCCTACAGTCCCGGGTCTTTTAAGCGGAGCGTGAAAAAGCATATGATGAAGCCGTCAAGCTGAGTGTCACCATTGTAACATGCTACGTACCTTTAGTTTACCATCAGGGGAGGTGAAGTCAAGTTGGCGTCTCTACTCTTATATAAAAAAACGTAGTTAACGAGAAAAGTAGCTTACCAAATTGTCTCTAAAACTCACATTAAATATATTAATTTACATAATTGACTACTTTTAGAAATATTATGATAATATTAAATAATGTATTAATAAACCATTGGAAAAGGATTACTTCGCAGGTTCGGTAGGTTAGTGTTCTATTGAGATAATAAAGAACATTACAAACATACATACAAGATAAAAGCTGTTCTGATGAGCTCTTCCAATTAGTCCCACCCTCCCCTTTCCTACACAGGACAACACGTGCAGGTCTTAGATGTCATCCGCACACGGTGCAGAACATACAATCAAGAACCAAGCGGTTCGGAGACTCTTTCCTCTGTCGCACCATTAAGGCCTGGAATTCATTACCAGCTCACGTGTTTCCTTCTTCCTACAGTCCCGGGTCCTTTAAGCGGGGCGTGAAAAACCATATGATGATGCCGTCAAGCTGAGTGTCACCATTGTCACACGGTATGTGTAAGTAATGGTGACCCTCTTTTCTGGGACTTTGCCTTCAGCTTACCATCAGGCAAGGCGAAGTCCAATTGACGTGTACTATATAAAAAAAAAAGAGCGAAAAATATAACCCTTCTTAGCTTAGTCGGGTAAAAATGTCTAACTTACCGGTTTCAATGTCTTCTGGCTCCCTCTTCACGACTTCTAATTCTACATAGTACTGTTGCTGTCCTGTGGCGGCCATATTGTCTGTGAAAGTATTCATATACCAGGTGATTTTATAATATTTTCGGATAAAAAGATTTTGGACACAGTTTCTATAGCATTATGAGGTACAAAATATTTATTTTTTAGCAACCCCTTCATCTGAGTGCACATAAATGGTCCATAGAAACAAAAAGAAAGATGTCTCGCTATCCGATTATATGTCTATAACTATACATTTAGTCTTTCATATACATTACCACACCACACTGGAAGAGAGAAGGAAAAGGGGAGACCTCATTGAAACATACAAAAACCTGACAAAACATTATAATGTATCAAACATAGAAAACATCTACACAATGAACTCCAACAGACATCTAAGAGGTCACTAAGCCTCGGTGTGCCAGCAACCCTACGTATCACTTCTTGCCGAACCGCATGGTGCAAATGTGGAACACGCCTCCGGAAAGTGTAATAAAAGCTCCTAATGTGAATATTTTTAAAAATAGACTTGATAAACATTGGACAATCAAAACACAAGTGCAGTGATGTAAATAATTGTTTATGAATAAATATACTATATATACACGCATCAGCTTATGCTGCTAGTGTATTAAATAATAATAATAAGTACTTGGTAAACTTAAATATGGATAAACGGTGCCAATGAATTTAAAAAAATTAACTGTTTAAAAAGCTGACATCAAAAACTAAAAATTATAAAATAACTTAATAAGGATAAGGAAAAAGTAATTGAATTATTTTTCTCTTATTCTTATTCTTCTCTTATCTTATCTTATCTTAACTATTAGAAGTCGGTGCCTAGCCCGAGAGGCTATATATCAATTTGATTGCATCATAGTAGTTCAGGCACAATAAACAAAGTCAGCACCGATTTCTAACAGATCAGAAAACCTGTAAATTCAGTTATTTTTCTATTACCTTTATTATTTTATACTTTGTAGTTTTTGAAGATGGTTTAAAACACAATTATTTTAATTAAATTTAATTATTTTTCTTTAGTGTCTATGATAAAAGCTGATACACATATTCGTTTAAATACAAATAAAATGAGAAACTCTGCATCTGCTACTCCTGTCTATAGTCGGCCTTGAAATCCTACCTTTATAGTCTCTAAGCCCATATTGTAACCACAGCAGGGAGATCATTCCTCACTCTAAGTTAAAGTTCCTTTCATACCTAAGAGTGTAGATCCAGTATCTTCCTGCACCACTGCATCCGTGTCCGGCGGTTCCACTTTGATGGTACAATCACCCTTGTGGACCACATCACCACCCATACTGAGATGTATCACCGGTGTTATTTTTAGATTGCTTGTACTGCAGATGGCTTCTTCAAACTCACTTTCTAACTGCAATCAAAACAAATAATTTAGTAAAAAGTAGTGACCTTTCTTGTTGGCTTCCCAATAGGGAGCATGGTTCATAACAAATTTTATCAAGATACATTGTTTATGCTACTGGTTTCCTTTTTTTAATTTTCACCCTTAGCCATGTTTTTTTTATGTGATTGATGATTATGTCGGACTTGAACTGACTAAAACGCACACCGTCTAAAGGTTGTTGTTAGTTGTCAGAGGTCAGGTTGGCAGACATATCTATCTCTCTCGTTCTGACCCTCCTCGGGTGTGGGGTCCACGGGATGCCCGACTCATCGCCGGATATGGGGAGGCGCCGCAGATACAGATACTTACAGATACTTAATGATATTTATACACTCCAACAAAGTCTCAGGAAAGAGGGTCATCATTAGATGACCCTCTTTCCTGAGACTTTGTTGGAGTGTCCTAGATTTATATGTGAGTTAGCACCAGGGATTCACTTTCCTATTACTGTGAGTGAGGGTTGGTAAAGTTGGCTTGAGCCTCGAAGATTTTGCAGGTCTTCGTAAGTATCTGTAATCTGATAAGAGGCTTTGTATCTACATGAATATAAATATAAATCAATTATCACAAAAATTTTGTCTGCACATAACTTCGAAGCGACTACCTATTCTCTAATTTGTTCATAATTATCTAAATAAGGTTTGTATGAAAGATTTTTTGAAATTCCACGTGTAGGGTGTTAAAATACCACCGAGGCCGAGCCAGAGCATACAAATAACAACAGAAATAAAAAGTAAGCACCCAGAAAAACACTTTCATTACGTATTACGTATAAAATGTAGCGTGAAGCTCTTTATTTTGGTAGCAACAATAATTTAAGTTTAATCTGTTGTGAATAAATAAGTATTCTCAATCGGATTTGGCTCACGTTTGTGTTTATATTTAGCTACCGAGGAAGCCGCCTGCTTCTGCTAGGGTTACAGGCAGCTCCAGACCCTTATATAGACTAAAGACTAAAGCTAAACTATGTAATAATAAAAAAAATGATTTTATTTTCTGTGTTCCTATCATTGGTTTACTCTTGAATGGAGCAAGTTAAATGTGACAAAGTAAGTGTGTAATCTCCTATTTAAAAGAAATAGAAATAAAATTGGTTTGTAAGTACATTACCATAAAAGTTCGGGCGCCTTGGAGATACACATGCCTAGGATAATCAGCGGAGATTGGAAACTTTTAATCTGCCGGAGGTGAGCTAAATGAAACCAAACGGTGAGGTTTAAGGTTTTATTGTCCACTCCAGTGTGCATTTAGAAATAGTTGCAAGGATACATTCCTAATGTATAACTAACCTTAAATTTAAAATTAGAGTTTCATAAGCTAGGTCAATCTGATCCTATGTCAATATGATCTTATGTCACCAATGCATTTTTAGGTTATTTTGAAGTTTAGATTTAAAATATAATTAAAGTAAGCTCACGGCATCCCTCGGCGAGTATATGTAAACACAGCAGCGAGAAAGCTCGTAGCAGGCGAAGTTTTCAGTTTAAGCCCATGCGATACATCCAGGTTTGAGGCGAAAAGTCCAAACCCTCCATAAGGAAATGCAGATGACCGAAGACAAAGGTCCAAAGAAAAGATCCAAAGGCAAAAAGAGAAAAGGGGAAAAGACGGTTCCAATTTGGAAACCTGTAACAAAATTGCTTGTCATTAGAACAAACTCCAATATGAACACGAGGTCCTAATTTTTTATAAATTTGTGCGACTTACCGCCTTAATTCGCTGGAACAATGCCAATAGCAAAAGAAATCATAATATTCTCAGATTAAGAGCTGAAACAATAGAATTTTAACAATTATTTTTCAAATTAGGAACGTGGCGAATTCCATCAAAGTGAATCTTATTAAAAAATGACAACTCACCAGAAATAAACTATAATTCCACAAGAGGATAGTTGTGAAGACACAAACTATTATCCTTTAGGCAAAAATACTCTCATTTTTATGAGATTTATTGAAATTAAGTTACGAAGCCATGAATATCGACCATCCAGCCTCAACGCTAGGAAGAAAGGTGCTTTGACAGCTATACGTCAAAATGTCATTCACTCCGCGTTCCGAAACTTTTCGTTCAAAAATAGAATTAAAACCGGTGTGACGACGTTTGCAGAGCGCGTCGTTACATTACATCCCTCCCCAAAAAGAAAAAAGAAAGAAAGAAACTTCCTTTTCTGATGAAAATTATGAGAGTCCAGAACAAAATTCCAAAAAACCTCAAAAGACGAAATGTCTTGCAACATTTTTCAATAAACAAAAAAGGCAATGCGAAAGCATCTTGCATTGGGTATTGCAGAAATAATTATAAATTAAAGAATGGGAAAGCATTCCTAAAAATCAAAGAATGTGAAAACACTCGAAAAGTAAAGAATTAAGTTGAAAAAGAATTTCCAGTTTCAAATGGAAACAAAGGACACTATCCAACTTAATGGAATAACCGAAACCAAACTCAGAAAAGAGTAAAAACTTATTTCAACACAAAAGTGAAAATAAATCCTTCAATAAAACAAATTAAACAATCCCTACTCAATTCCATTCCAGATATCGATTAGGCAACCAACGCCGTCGAATCTAATCCTTGATCTTAACCAGCCTTCTAGCATCAATACAAAAGTGCGGTTGAGCTCCTACGCCACCGACTCTATACCAGCTATTCCTGAAACAAAAATATGAAACTAACAAGATATCGGTTAAGCACCAACGCTGCCGAATCTGAAAGAAAATCGGTAAAAACAATGAAGTTTTCCCACTGTCGGTTAGGTTGAAAAGCCGCCGACTTCAAATTCCTATTCCAACATCCAAAACGTCAAAACAAAATCACAACAAAAGTGTCGTAATAATATATTTATAAGCATTGTGATCGGCATAACACCACCAACTTTCCGAGCACAAGCAAAATATAAAGAAAATATGACAATTGTGACCAGTACAACACCACTGACTTTCTGAGCACAAGCAAAATATAAAGAAAGTATGACCTTTGCGACCGGCTCAACACCACCAGCTTCCCGTGCGCAAAGCGTAAAAAATGTAACAATGTGTATAAAAACACAATCGTACAAAAAGAGAAAAACGACAATTACGACCGGCTCAACACCACCAGCTTCCCGTGCGCAAAGCGTAAGGTGTGACTATGTGTATGAAACACAATAGCACAAAAAATTGTAAAGTCCAGTAAGACACAAGTTTCCCAAAAAATGGTATAACAAGGTGTGTAAAAAATGCATAAAATGCGTCCAATCCGAGAATCTTAATACTAAGAAAATAACCCAGAACTGTACAAAAATAAAGTTCAAGAAACTTAATTTTCCATTCCCTAAGTGAGTGGAAATAAGTCAAGTGAATTTAATGTAGAAAATGAATATTAAATTTCACTCCTATATTAGAGTAGAAACTAAATTCCTAAATTTGTACAAAATATACAATATTAAATATACAAGTGTATAAAAATATATACAGGAAAATAATCCTATACAACAAAGATAAATAAAAATATAAGATCTTTTGATGTGGAACAATTTGTTAATATGGAGTAGAGTTACATAAAAATAAGTCCTAAAATGACCTAAGTTATTTTTGAAGGAAACTAAAATTGAAATTAATAAATTGTTGTGAAGTTCCTAACATACATCACCTTTCAAGATCCCTTAGCCTCACAAACATCACCTTACAATGGGATCAAACTTCAAACAAAGTACCAAAGACAAAGATAGACATTGTCAAAACAAGAATAATTTTAATATTTAATTATGTCTTTAATATGATAACGACCAGTATAGTTTTTATTAAGGTCTTTTAAAACATAAACATTAGAGGAAATTTTATCTATTATTTCACACTTAACAAACTTAGGTGCTAACTTAGCCGAAAAGAATGCAGGAGCATTAGACTGCACAAAACTTCTCCTCCACACTATATCTCCCACCTCAAAAGAAATGACCTTCCTTCCTATATTATAATAACGCGCATTACGCTTATAAGCTTTAAGCAATGAAGCTTGAACTTTTATAAAAATATCACTAAGTGATTTAAGTGAAAAAGCAAATGAAGACCTATCAACAACATCAAGTTGATTGAGGTTATCAAAAGAATTACTAAAACGGTGCAATGAAGCATCAAAAATAAGTTCTCTACCGAACATGAGAAAATTAGGAGTGAAATCTGTAGCTAGATTCACACTACTATTTAAAGCTAATTGAACATGAGGCAAATATTTTGACCAAGTTCTATGATCATCTTTAACAAAACAAGAAATACATGTTTCGACTGTTTTGTTATATCTCTCTACAGGATTATTTTGAGGTGTATATAAAGTATTATAAAATATTTTACTAATATTATAACTTTTTAGAAAATCTACAAATTGCTTAGCTGTAAATTGGCTTCCATTATCACAAACAAAAATTTTAGGTGTTCCAAACTTAAGAAATATTTCTTTTTCAAGTATCCTACAAATTACTTTAGTGGTAGCACTAGTCATAGGAAATATCCAACAATATTTTGTAAAAACATCTATGATTGAAAGTATATACTTATGGCCAGAATAAGCTTTTGGAAGAGTTCCAATAATATCAATAGAAAGCATTAACATTGGTTTATCAACTTTCTTAGGATTAACCATAATTCCATGAGGTGGATTAGTAGAAGATTTATAAGCTTTACAAGTATCACAAGAAGAAATGTATTTTTGAACATCAATAAACATACCTTTCCAAAAATAATGGATTTTTAATTTATTTAAAGTTTTATGAATTCCTAAATGTCCTGAATTAACATCATCATGATTAGATTTAATAGTGTCTAAGATGTGTTCTTTAGGTATGACAATTTTCCAATTTAAACGATTATTAGGATTATATTTATCTTTACAAAATCTATACAAAGTATCACTTTCAACTTTGAAATTTTTATATTTTCTAGGAAACTTTTGACAATTTACAAATATTTTTCTATACCAAGGATCAACGATATCCTCATTTGGCATAACAATAATATTATTTACAGGAATATTAATAGCAGAAATTTCTATTCTGGATAAACAATCTGGAACTAAATGTAAAGAACCTTTTTTATATTTAACATCAAAAGTAAATTGAGAAATTCTAGCAGCCCAACGTGCAAGACGACCACTAGGATTATCAAGTTTAAGAAGCCAAGTTAAACTAGCATGGTCAGTGATAACTGTAAATTTCATTCCTTCAATATAAGGTCTGAAATGTTCAATAGAATCCAATATTGACAACAACTCTCTCTCAGTTGTACTATAATTACGTTCACATTTATTAAGTGATCTAGAATAATAAGCTACAGGATGTTGATCTCCATTATCATCATCTTGGCTCAGGACACTACCAATTCCAACAGAACTAGCATCGCAATGTAAAGAGAATGGTCTTTCAAAATTCGGACAATGTAAAACTGGTGCAGAAATTAATGCAAGTTTTAAATTATGAAAAGCAACCTCAGCTTCTCCATTCCAGAAAAGAGATTCTTTAGAATTCTTGCTTCCGGCCGTTAATTTTGTTAAGGGCGAAGCAATATCAGCAAACTTATCAATGAATCTACGGTAATAAGAACATAACCCAAGAAAACTTCTTAATTGTCTAACGCTTTCTGGGCGTGGGAAACTTTTAATGGACTCTAATTTAGCAGGGTCTGTATGTAAACCATTACTATCAACAATATAACCAAGATAACGCAGTTTATCTTTACAAAAATTACACTTTTTTAAATTAATAGTTAACCCAGCATCTTTAAGGATTTTATAAATTTTATTTAAATAATCTAAATGATCAGAGAATGTAGAATTTATCAATATGAGATCATCTAAGTAACAGAATGCTACATTATCAAATTCTGGTCCAAACAACTTGTCTACGAGTCTCTGTAACTCTGCAGGTGCATTAGTCAAACCGTACACCATCCGGGTAAAATGAAATAAACCTTTCCCAGGAACAACAAAAGCAGTCTTCTCTCGAGAAGATTCTTCTAAAGCGATTTGCAAAAATGCTTTAGACAAATCAATAGTAGTTATATAATTAGCACCCCGAAGGTTATCTAAAATTCTAGAAGGGTAAGGTAAAGGATAAGAATCTTTAACAGTAACTGAATTTAAACGTCTAGAGTCCAAACATAATCTTGTTCCACCATCGCGTTTTTCAACGGCTAACACTGGAGAACACCAAGGAGATTTAGAAGGTTCAATAATATTTTCCTTTAATAAAACTTCCACTTCATCATAAAGTTCTTTTTGTTTAGCAGGACTAAGGGGCCAATAACGTTGTTTAAAAGGTTCACCAGTAACATTAATTTTATGTTTAACTAAATGAGTAAGACCTAAGCCTCTCTTTTCATAAGAAATATTTTCAAAAAGTGAAATAATTTTATTTAACTCGTGTTTCTCAGAAGGAGAAAGTTCAGAAACAGAAGTAACTGCATTTACACAAGTAGTGGATTCATATTCAAAAGTAATATTATTCCATAAGTCTTTAGCAAGATTAAATTTATCTACATTTTGAGTTAAGTTATCACAAGTGATAGGTAAAACCATAGTTCCAATAACATTGTGTGCAGAACCATCAGCAGTAACAGCGTTACCTTTATAAGGTTTAAATTTATAACCTAATTGCAAAAATGTTTGATGAATATTAGAACCGAGTACACAACTACAAGCTCCACTATCTAACAAACCTGAATAAAATTTATTATTAATATTAAAATTTAAATAAGGTCTAGTGTCTTTATGTTTAACAAACAAAACAGGAGCAGCCCTGATATTATTAAAGAAAACTTTCAAATAATCCAACCATTCATTAAATTCTTTCTTACAAGTGGCTTCATTCGGAGCACTGCTAAATTTTTTCAACATCGAGTCACCAGAGGTTTTATCAAAAACTAGGGCTCGATGGGACCTGATACGTTTTTTGACTGAACAGTATTTGAATTACAAACTTCGCAATTCTTCGTAGTGACGCCAAGCTTGTGACATTTAAAACAAATTACACCTGGAAATGTAGGGCAATTTTTATAAGAATGTCCAGAGGACTTACATTTTAAACAAGTTAAATCATCTGATTTAACAGCACTAATTTGAGCAGAATATTTTTCTTTTTTAATACTTTTATTCTCACTCAAGTTCTTTCTTGACACAAAATTCTCTAATTCTCTGCTGAGGTTAATAAATTCGTCGATAGAAGAAATAGTTCTACCAAACACAAAAGGTGTGTAAATATTCAACATGTTATGTTTAATAATAGTTATGAGGGTAGCATCAAAAACAGGCATAGACAAACGGCTAGCCATATCCATTATGTCTGTAATAAAATCTGGTAATGACTCAGTTATCTTTTGTTTACGAGTACGGAGTTCATGTTCCAAATGATAATCAAATTCAATTCTATCAAAACGTTTCAACAACGCAGCCTTCAAATCCTGCCAAGAAGCAATACGAATACGAACACTACGAAACCATTTAAGCGCAGTGCCTGACAAAAGATCAGAGAATGAACTAACCAAAAAATATTCATTAAAATTTTTAAACAAGAAATATTCTTCCACTTGAGTAATAAATTCCCTAACGCACGATTTACCATCATACAAAAGCTTACTTCGTTTTAAATCAGGCAACTTAGTAACAGAAGGCAAGTTTTTCCTCAAATTATCATTCAATAAAACATTCATCATATTAAATGAAGATGCGGCTCTCAGACTATGATCACCAGCTCCTCGACTATTCGAAAATGGATCAACAACTTCAGATAAATCAGCCATGACATGAGGCATCTCATGAGTAGAAGTACCAACTGGAACATCATTAACAATATTCTCAAACAAAGGCGGGACCTGTATTTCCTTATCCATGTTTGATTTATAAAAGGATGTGAAAATCTAATAAAAAGTTGTATTAAATACACTATAAGTTTCTAATTAAAGTATCAATTAAAGTTTCTAATTAAAGTTAATTAAATTATGAATGAAGTTAATTGCATTGATAGCAAAACGCTAAACTCAAAAGTCAAACAAACTCATAGAATGGAATGTTATTGTTGCAAAAATTATTTAGGTCAAATGCCTATAAAGATAAAAATGCATTAGTGATTCACAAAATAAATTATTTATGTCTACTTAAGGTAAACAGCAAATATTCAAATATTACTATGTTTTCACACATGTGAATAAAGGTTAAGAACTAGTAATTATATAATATTACTAAGTGGAAAATCTTACCTGTAATAAACAAAAGCTATATAAGATAAAACAATTATAACAATAACCATGTTATACAAATTGAAACATTCACCTGTAATTGAGAGATACAAACAATAGTACTAACTTGTAGTATGATTAGTTTTGCAAAGTAAACAATAACAAAGATTTACTGTAATACACAGTTATGTAACAGTAAAATACATGAAGAAAACACTGTTCTTAACATGATAAGGTAAAAAATAATGCAAAGGTGACAAGGAATAAAGATATATGCACACTGTCATGTCCCTGTTCGCGAGTGCCAGATGTAATAATAAAAAAAATGATTTTATTTTCTGTGTTCCTATCATTGGTTTACTCTTGAATGGAGCAAGTTAAATGTGACAAAGTAAGTGTGTAATCTCCTATTTAAAAGAAATAGAAATAAAATTGGTTTGTAAGTACATTACCATAAAAGTTCGGGCGCCTTGGAGATACACATGCCTAGGATAATCAGCGGAGATTGGAAACTTTTAATCTGCCGGAGGTGAGCTAAATGAAACCAAACGGTGAGGTTTAAGGTTTTATTGTCCACTCCAGTGTGCATTTAGAAATAGTTGCAAGGATACATTCCTAATGTATAACTAACCTTAAATTTAAAATTAGAGTTTCATAAGCTAGGTCAATTTGATCCTATGTCAATATGATCTTATGTCACCAATGCATTTTTAGGTTATTTTGAAGTTTAGATTTAAAATATAATTAAAGTAAGCTCACGGCATCCCTCGGCGAGTATATGTAAACACAGCAGCGAGAAAGCTCGTAGCAGGCGAAGTTTTCAGTTTAAGCCCATGCGGTACATCCAGGTTTGAGGCGAAAAGTCCAAACCCTCCATAAGGAAATGCAGATGACCGAAGACAAAGGTCCAAAGAAAAGATCCAAAGGCAAAAAGAGAAAAGGGAAAAAGGGGAAAAGACGGTTCCAATTTGGAAACCTGTAACAAAATTGCATGTCATTAGAACAAACTCCAATATGAACACGAGGTCCTAATTTTTTATAAATTTGTGCGACTTACCGCCTTAATTCGCTGGAACAATGCCAATAGCAAAAGAAATCATAATATTCTCAGATTAAGAGCTGAAACAATAGAATTTTAACAATTATTTTTCAAATTAGGAACGTGGCGAATTCCATCAAAGTGAATCTTATTAAAAAATGACAACTCACCAGAAATAAACTATAATTCCACAAGAGGATAGTTGTGAAGACACAAACTATTATCCTTTAGGCAAAAATACTCTCATTTTTATGAGATTTATTGAAATTAAGTTACGAAGCCATGAATATCGACCATCCAGCCTCAACGCTAGGAAGAAAGGTGCTTTGACAGCTATACGTCAAAATGTCATTCACTCCGCGTTCCGAAACTTTTCGTTCAAAAATAGAATTAAAACCGGTGTGACGACGTTTGCAGAGCGCGTCGTTACAACTAAAGCTACCAGTAGGTAGCTTATGTTCTTTCCCTAGCTTTAGTCTATCTCTGTACTAAGTTTACATTAACAATGGTTCATTGTTTTAGGAGTGAAAGTGTAATATACAGACAGACAGTTAATAGTTCATGGTTAATATTTTACTTGCACCTATCTCAATGCATCTCTGCATCACCCTAAGGTAGACTGTCAGATAATCCCTTTGGCATTAAGTCCACCTTTGTACAATAAACTGTGCATAAAGTTAAAAATAATAAAAATAAAATAAATAACATTCTTATTACTTACTCCTTTCTTGCTCAAGACTTGTGCGAAGTACCTTTCACTCTGGAGACACTGCCTCTTCAGCGCGTCTGCGTTCACAAGTCTCGCGAAGCAAATGTAACACGCTAGGACAGGTCTGTAGTCGTCTACCACGAGCTGAAATATGCAGAATAATATTTGAAATATCGTAAGACTCGGGATGTATAGCTAAGTTCAAGTAACAGAATCGGCGAGTAGCACCGTGTGTAACATTATATGAACCATTTAGAGCCACTTTTGACTCCCTCATAATTCAATAACTATTGCATATAAACATGTCAAACTTGGCACATATACTGAGACTTGCAAGATATATATGTGCTCCAAATTTCATAACCACATCTCAAACGGTTACTTAAATATTAACATCCAAAAATCTTCATTATTATCTCTGACTGACCCATAGATAAAAATTTTATCCCAGTTCCAGATGACCTACAAAGTTCAAATTTGGCATGCAGATAGGCAATTAGGTACATAGGAATAAAGCAGAAACTTTTGTTGGTGGCAGACAAGCGCACGGTCCACCAGATGGACAGTGGTTACCATGGCCTATCGACATGTGTAACAATCAAAGAATCAATTTCATTTATTCAGTTTAGGCACACAAAGAGCACATATGAACGTCAAAATTTTACAATTATGTAAGTACGTCAAGAAATAATATAAAAATATTAAATTTTGTAAAAATAAACTATTGGAAAATGATTCTTTCACTGGTTCGGTAGATTAGTTCTACTGAGAAGATACCAGCAAGAAACTCAGCAAATTACATTAGAACTACATTAACACCAGAGAAGCCACACTAGTAACTGAGCTGAGAAACTGGTAACTTTTTATCTTTTTATTATAATTTTTTACTCACTTGATTCTATCTATTAGGAACACTTAATCAATTATGCTTAGTGCATGTAACTGTAATGTAAGAATCAGCTATCAGCAATCAAAACTTGTGACAGCTCGTCTTTATATTAATTTTAAGGTCTTCACGTGAATATAATGAGTTGAATATACAGATATACTCAGCCTCAGATGCATGGCTAGAGTCGGCAATAGGACCTGGGAGACGGCAATAGGCTTACCCACTATTACATGGTACCGAATTCAATGATTGCAGTAATGTGGGTGTAAATTCACCTCTGCCTAACCCTTCAGGGTTAAGTCGTTATTACATGTATGTATAAAAAGCTAAATGTAATGACTCACCTGTATACCTGTCAGGTCTTTGTACACTTTTTGGAGACGTGTACTTATTATGGGATGTAACTTATATGTTTCTGCTAAGCAAACTCTACACATCAATAGTGCTTCTTCCATTTTCTATGGATAATTTTAAAAAAAATCGCACACAGGTACACACAGGATGAGGTACAATTTTAAAATCGTACAAAAACACGAGCAGTCTTTATTAGATCTCAGAATTTGAAACCAATACGTGGCTTTCTAATTATATTGTATGTCTCTTGTATTTGGTGTTGTAATACTAACACTGCACTTTTCAATGTATTATTTGAAGACTTGGCATAACTTTTAAACCGCAATACGCCGTGACACAATTTTTGTAAAAAATAACCAAGTATTACAAGTGTTTGAATATCAAGAAATAAAGGAAAATAACCGAATATAGTGTATAGATTTGATTTTATTATGATTGGCTTATCATTATTAATGTATGCAATAAAATCTTAACCACACTTTCTCTGTATTTACCAAGTTCTTATTTTCAGGAAAAGGAAAATTTAAAATAGTTTCGAGCTTTTTTGACAGTGACACTACAATATTGTCACTGTCACTTCTGTTTTATTTTCTTTGATCTATGGTTATAGAGGTCAGTGGTTTGTTTGTGTGTATTAATACATCAACAAAATCGTATATCGATATTCCTTTTTATTTTTAATCTCCATTAATAAAATTAATATTCGATTTTTACTTGGAGTATCTAAATTTTAAATATTTAAATATCATTGTTTCTGTGGTTAATTATTCTTTGGTCTACACATGAAAAAATGTCGTGTCGTATCGTAACGTTTTAAAATTTTATTTAGATTTTAACATTATTATTAACATATTGTTACAAATAATTTAAATAATATAAATATTCAAGTGTAATATTAATATTACACTTTATCTTTCAATCACTCAACCTTCAACTGATTTGTAAGCCAAGCTTCCTCAGTATCACCCAAAAGTGCTAGATAATCAAAGAAAATTGACAGATCATATTACGTAAACAAATACTTTTTTAACGTTATTAATATCTGACAAATACATCTTGTTTGATTGAAATTATCTCAGTTGTTATATTTTGTATAATCTATTAGAGTCTGGCTAACGAAAGCTGGCCCCAGAATATTGGCGGCAAATTTAAAAAATACATGCATGACAACACTAAAATCATACTATGAGAATTGGAATAACCTACTTTGATACCTGGCAATTCATTATTAAAAATATCATATATATAGACTGTATAAGAAAATTATGTTAGGGAATATATAGGTGTTGGTATATGAGGTAAATATGGGCAGAATCCGATAATAAATAGGGAAATAAAATACGATAATATTCCACACATAATAACTTAGTTTTATTCATCATAATCAAAATCAGATTCTAACATTTCAATGCCAAAAGATTCATCACTGTCACTAGTTTCGCTGTCTCTAACATTTATAATAAAACTTTCTAAATTTTCTTCCGTTATTTTATCACGTTCTTTATATTTATTTTCAATATGTATCACATGATCAGTCATTTTCTTCCAATCCTGAGAACTTACGTTTTCAAATGAATCTTTAATTATCTCTTCTAATGCAGCTGTAGTAACTGCAATATTTTTGCTAGCCACTTTACGTTTTGCCAAACTCCACACAAGCTCAATCGCATTTAGATCACAATGGTAGGGTGGAAGTCTCAACACCTCATGACCATGTGTATGTGGCTGCAGGGCTATGTCCTTTAGATATAGGATAAACAAGAACAACAAATTAACCCTTGAGGCACACCTGCATGGATGATTTTGATGGAGGGTTTGAATGAATATTGCATATGTAAACTGAAACAGAACTTGCCTTGAGGTGGTTTTGGATTAATTTAACCAAGGAGAGAAGGACTCCATATTCAAAGGAGGTAGGACACGACGGTATCTCCCGTCTCAAATTGAGCAGTCCGTCTGGGGAAGTACCTCCGCCCTACAGAATACCGCGGTTATAATAACCTTGTGTTGTGTTCCCGGTGGTGAGTAGGGTAGCCAGAGCTCACTGGAGATATTTTGTGCTGTCAGTGGATAGACCGTAGGCTTAAATTGACACCACTGACTTGTAGGGGCGTGAAATGTTGGCGCGGCGGTCAGGGAGACCCGGTGAAACGGTTATCCGCTGGCCGCCCGCAGGTTGTACGGTTCCCGAACCTGGGGATCACTTAATCTCCGCCCCAGGAGGCTGAACCAGCAGCCTGTGTAAAGTGCCCGATGCTGTAGTCGTGCCGGAGGAGGAAACCGGAGTGGACTCGGCTACAGTATTTGGGAGGGGACCGGGGGCCTTTCCGCCTGCCGCGCCAGCCACTCACACAACCCCAGCTTGTCAATGGTGCTACGAAGCCTAGTTTTGTCTTCAGCACTGGGAGCACAGAAACTCTCTATACCTTCCTCCCCCCCCACCCCCCACATAGGTCATGAAAGCAAAAAACAAGAAGAAAAACGTTACCACAGCGGCACTATCGTCCACAGTACATGTGGATTTCTGTAACATCAGGGGCCTACACACCAACCTCAACGCGGTCCATCTCCATTTAGAGACCGCGCAGCCCACCTTGTTTTTTCTGACGGAGACGCAAATATCATGCCCAGCCGATACAGCCTACTCAATGTACCCCGGGTACAAACTCCAGCATAACTTCCTGAGTCGCGCCGGGCTATTCTTGAACGTCCGGGATGATATTTGCTGCCGCCGTCTTCAAGGCCTTGAAGACAGGGACCTGTCAACTCTTTGGGTACGTACGGATCACGGTGGCCACACCCGTATCTTTGCGTGCCTCTACAGGTCTCATATCGGTGACTTAGGTACAGCTCAATTGTTTGAGCATCTGCAGCGGTCTGCGGACAAGGTAATTGAGCAATACCCTACCGCGGATTTAGTATTCTTGGGGGACTTCAACGCTCACCACGTAGAGTGGCTGAGGTCTCCTAGAACTCATTTTGCGGGAAGGGCTGCTCATGACTTTGCTCTGACCTACGGATTCTCTCAACTGGTGCATTCTATTACTAGAACACCAGAAATAGAGGTCCATAGAAGCTCTATACTGGACCTTCTGCTGACTTCACGCCCGGACGAATACTCAGTAACTGTGGAAGCACCACTTGGTACTTCGGACCACGGCCTCGTTCGGGCGCAAGTGACTCTCACGCGGCCTGAACCACCGCGGCCACCTCAATGGCGACATGTCTGGCACTACAAGTCGGCAGACTGGGATGGACTGCGAGAATTCTTCGCGTCGTACCCGTGGAGGCGGCTTTGCTTCACTTCAAATGATCCCAGCTCCTGTGCAACAGCAGTAGCTGATGCGATCCTAGCGGGTATGGAATGCTATATTCCGAACCGCTGGATTGCAACAGGAGAGAGCAAGCGCCCTTGGTTTAACAGGCCCTGCAGAGAAGCAAGAGACTACAAGCAATCTGCATACAGGGCTTGGACCACAACTCTTGCCAATAAAGATCCAAATATCACTGAAGTGAAGCGAAAGTTGAATGCCGCCTTGAGGTCTAGTAAAAAAGCTACGGCCAGGGCTAAGTTTGAGTTCATCGGCAGAATTGGCGAGCGGCTTGCGCGCTACCCATCTGGCAATCGAGCATTTTGGTCGCTCGTCAAAGCTGCCGAGGGAAACTTCTGCCAGTCTTGCCTTCCACCGCTGCAAAAATCCGATGATAGACTGGCCCATGGCGCTAAGGAGAAAGCCGATCTGTTGGGTAATCTCTTTGCGTCAAACTCGACAATGAACGACGGGAACGCCGAACCACCCATAATTCCCAGCTGTGGTGTTTCCATGACTGAAGTTAAAATTACGCAACGGGCGGTCCGGCGTGAGCTTAAGTCCCTAGATGTTCGGAAGTCGAGTGGGCCGGACGGTATACCGGCGATGGTGCTTAAACACTGCGCCCCCGAGCTGTGCCCTGTACTTACACGTCTTTTCGCACTCTCATACTCCGCAAGGCGGGTCCCGACCTCGTGGAAGACCGCATTCGTGCACCCTGTACATAAGAAAGGTGACAGGACAGATCCGACCAATTACAGGCCTATCGCTATCACCTCCCTTCTCTCGAAGGTAATGGAGCGTGTTATTAATACACAGCTCCTGAGATACCTTGAGGGAAACGATCTACTGAGCGATCGACAGTACGGCTTTCCGGCAACTGTCGCTGTACCGGTGACCTTCTTGTGTATCTCACAAACCGGTGGGCGCAGGCCATCGAGAGTCGGGGTGAGGCACTAGCGGTCAGCCTCGATATAGCGAAGGCCTTCGATCGGGTGTGGCACAAAGGTCTTCTTGTGAAGTTGCCATATTATGGACTCCCTGAGGGACTGTGCGAATGGATCTCCAGCTTTTTGTCCAACAGAAGCATCCAAGCCGTCGTCGACGGCAGCTGCTCGAACCGCATGAACATAAACGCTGGTGTCCCACAAGGTTCCGTGTTGTCTCCGACGCTGTTTCTGCTGCATATCAATGACATGCTGTCTGATGGCTCCATTCATTGTTATGCAGACGACAGTACCGGAGACACGTGTTACACGGGCCGTGCAAATATCCCCCAGTCCGAGGTGGAGAGGAGTCGCGAACAACTTGAGTCTGAAATTGAGACTACTCTCTCTGGAGTATCCGATTGGGGACGACTAAACCTAGTCCAATTCAACCCCACTAAGACACAAGTTTGTGTATTCACCGCTAAGAAAACCCCCATTCATTGTGGCGCCGCAATTCCTGGGCACACCGCTTACCATCATTCATTCACCATCAGTCATTTGCGGGACAAGGTTAAGTTGGCATCAAGAAAGCTCGGAGTGCTCAACAGGGCGAAGCAGTACTTCACTGCGGGGCAGCAACTCCTTTATAAAGCACAGGTCCGGCCTCACATGGAGTACTGCTGTCACCTTTTTGCTGGAGCACCTGCATACCAGCTTGACCCCTTCGACTCAGTGCAAAGACGGTCATTGAGGCTGGTTGACAATCCCATACTCACAGCCACTCACAGGTAGTGTGGAACCTCTTAGCCTTAGGAGGGATTTTGCCTCACTGTGTGTGTTCTACCGCCTATACAATGGTTTGTGCTCAGATGAATTGTTTGACATGATGCTCGTAGCTACATTCTATCACCGCACCTCTCGCCATAGGCAGGGAATTCATCCTCACACATTGCGACCTGAGACGGTGCGCACTGTGCGGTATGAAAGAAACTTCATCCCACGCACACTCAAGCTGTGGAATGACCTCCCTGTAGCGGTTTTCTCAAGCACCTACAATATGGGGTTCTTCAAGAGGGGCATCAGAAGGTTTCTTCAAGGTCGGCAGCGCGAGTGTGACACCCCTGGTGTTGCATACGTCCATAGGCCACGGTAACCGCTTCCCATCAGGTGGGCCGTGTGCTTGTCTGCCAACCAAGTGGTATAAAAAAAAAAAAACCACCAGTTTGTACAAGAGGCCATCGGGCCAAACAGTATCGGAGGCCTTTTCTAAATACAACAGGATCATCTCATTAGTGTATCTCCAGCCTGTTCTTAAATTGGTTTATGGTTTGTGCTGAAATGATGCCATCGGGCAGCTTATTCCACTCTCTAACCACTCTGTTTTATTAAGACGACGAGGTAGTATGGGACAGGAATAGCTTACTAGTTTAGGAATGGCTGCGTCTCTAGCTTCTTAAGTGACTAGAGATGTGACTGAACTTGCATCCATAAGCGAGCAATTTAAAGACAGGATTGATAAGAAGCAATCAACACAAAAGTTTCACTAAGATTGAGGTAGACGATCCGTACGTACCGTGAACGTGAACGTACGTTAATGAACTCCAAAAGTTGGAGTAGCTAAGAGACTCCAAAAGTTGGAGCAGTTAAGAGTCTCCAAAAGTTGGAGTAGCTAAGAGACTCCAAAAGTTGGAGCAGTTAAGAGTCTCCAAAAGTTGGAGTAGCTAAGAGACTCCAAAAGTTGGAGCAGTTAAGAGTCTCCAAAAGTTGGAGTAGCTAAGAGACTCCAAAAGTTGGAGCAGCTAGGAGACGCCAAAGGTTGGAGCAGCTAGGAGACTCCAGGAGTTGGAGCAGCTAGGAGACTTAAGAGGTTGGAGCAGTGAAGAGACTTTAAAAGATGGAGCAGCTAGGAGATTTCAAAGTTGGAGCAGTTGGAGCAGCTAGGAGACTCCAGGAGTTGGAGCAGCCAGGAGACTTCAAAAGTTGGAGCAGTGAAGAGACTTCAAAAGATGGAGCAGCTAGGAGATTCCAAAGGTTGGAGCAGCTAGGAGACTCCAGGAGTTGAAGCAGCCAGGAGACTACAAAAGTTAGAAATGTCACCGGGTGTCCCAAAGTTGATTGATTTCTAGGGAACTCTTTGAATTTGGAACATAATATATAATTCATTTCATTTATAGAAATTGAACACATATGTATGAATTACTGACTGGTACTTGTTGCCCACACAGTGGCACTTGGTGGCGCTTGTTACACATATTGAATTAGGCATTTGTACTGTTCTACAGCTTTGCAGTTTATTTTTTGAAAATAATAAAACTGGAAGCGTGCTAGTGCCTTATTCAATAATATTATATCTCTGTTCTTGTAAATAATCAGTACATACATATCTATTTTCTCATAGAATGGGGATGAAAAGTGGAGCGTGTGACTCGAGAGCGTATTGTTTTTCCCTCTGGCGATGTGCTTTGAATCCCTCACTGCACTCAGGATGCTACGTTGGATTCCCTCGCTAAATTCGGAATTCTATTCTGGGATCCTTCGCTTCGCTGATTCAAAGTGGCGCCTTCGCCGTAGAGATACTACCTACTGTGCTCCTTTATCATGCAATCTACTATTAATTATATGATACAATGTGAGATTACATAAAGTATAATATGGCCAAGTGTAAGTTATAGATTAATTAGGTACTTTACTGTAGTTGAAATAAATAATTTAACTGAGCTTATTAAATTAAAAATTGTAAATTTGTTTATTTTTATTCGTCTGTCAATTACTTCACAATTACAAATATCTAATCTTGCTTCATACAAGTTTTAGAACTTACTACTTAGATATTTAGTGGGCGTTGACTGATTTGACTAGACAGTGAAGTACCCACTTGAATGCGTGTATTCGGACCTACACGCTGTCAGGATGGACGAGTGTAAGGCTTAGTTAATAAAGTACCTATAATAAAAGTATAAAATTATAATACCGATTTATAGCGCAGTTGTTATTTTTTGTATAATCTATTAATTCAGATTGTATTTATTGTACCGGCAACACCGACAACTTGAAGTGGTGAGAAGTTGTCGGTGGCGCACGGCGGAATAAGGAGATATACTCTTTGGACGTTTTTGGCGGGATTACATGGTGGGCGCTCGTGGAATTAGTTAGAGGATGATGAGAATTCAAGAAATGTAATTACGTGTAATTGTATTTAATATATGAATATACGAGCTGAGAATATACCCTGCTGTTGTATAATATATACAATATAAATAACGCGATATTGCAAGTATGTATTCCATATCAAATATTGATGCGATTTGAATAGCTGTTGATTTTCATTTGCTCACCCTACAAAAGAATAATATGACGTGAACGACCACAGAGTTGAGATGAGTTTTGGCGCCAATACGAATATTATTTTATTTTCTGAAATTGGTGTGAACATAGTAGGCTTTTAGATATAACGTCTTTGACAACACACTCAATTATAGGAATAATATAATTCTTATGTATACCTACTAATTGCCATTTCATAAACACACAAAAGAAATACGACCACAGAGCATAAAATCTCAAAATGAGAATAACCACAGAGTAAATATAAATGACATTTAAATATTTGAGTTGGAATTTTGAGAATTTGTCTAAAAATAAGAATATTTTCTCGTTTGATACTTTTTAGAACGTGATTTATAATCTTTGGATTTGAGTTTTTGAACTATTTTTATATTAAACGAAAGGCAGCGTTTCGTATATTTAATAAATTGCGCTACTATTTTCAGTAGGCGCTATTCAGTACCCTGCCTTCGAACTCCGAGCACTGATAAAGGTTTGAAAAGAAATAAAAACTTTATTTGTATGAATCAGCTGTAATATATTTTATCTAATCAAAAGATTATATTCTACTGATTCTAGCTATCAAGATATCTGCAGACCTGGATTCACCACAACAATAATTCAATTAAGCGGACTAGGGGGGCGACCTGCCTTGGCTGCGTCAGTGGCATAATTCGAAACTTAAACAAACAAACTTTATATTAGTTTTTTTTTGTAATATTAAGATGTTAAACTGAAGCAAAGGTCTGAGGAAAGAGGGTCACAATTACACACGTAGCATGCTACAATGGTGACATTCGGCTTGATCTTCAGATGCTTTTTCACTCCCCGCTTAAAGGCCCCGGGACTGTAGGAAACGGGAAACACGTGAACTGATAAGGAATTGCAGGTTTTCATAGTGCAGAAAAGGAAAGAGTCACTGAACAACTTATAGATTAGAAATTACGCAACAAGGAACCATTTTGATAACATAATATATTATGTAATCCTAAAATGTTTTGGCACAATGAACTCCCCTGGTGTTGCACACGTCCATAGGCCATAGTAACCACTTTCCATCAGGTGGGCCGTGTGCTTGTGTGCCAACAAAGTGGTATAAATATAAAAAAAGCATCGCGACATCGCCTAATTGATTTGAATTCCACTGGCATTGAAACTCGGTTATAGAAAAAATAAGTACCTACGTACCTATGTACTCACTTAAGCGATGAATTGAGTGAGGAGTAACTGCTTGGCCGTTGGCTCAAAATGGAGAGAGGAGCAACTGCCTGACATACGACCACGGCTATTCTTGATATTTTACCTCATTTGTACGGTTCTAGAAGTAGTTCAGGAACAGACATACAACATACATACATAACTACTTATATACATACATAGCCTTTTGGCTTCGCCGTAGTCGGTTATAAATAGGTACCTTCCTACATAAATGACAGCAAATATCTTACAATGTTGCAAAAATCTCATTGTCAAACGTAACCATTGATAAAAAAATCTAATTTGCAATATGTTTTGTGAAGGAGAACCGTCTGGGACATTCTTATGTGCATTTATTTTGTACTGACCTATCACAACAGACTTCACTGCAAAAAATGGTTGCATGTTGCAGAGGTCGGAAATCAAAATTCTTTTATTCATGAAAAAAAAAATGACGATTGGTATCTTCTATTTCATTGAATAATACATTGCGATTATTTTTAATGATGTCGAGGATGTTTGTTTCCTAATTCGTTTTTCTTTTACTTTTTATGATGATTGTATTGTGTTAAAAATTAATCTTTTTTTATGAAGTCGAGTGTGTATAGTTTTAATTGTATATAGCGACATCTATTGACAGTTTATGAAAAAAGTTGTATAGTACATTCGTTAATTATTTTTCTACTGGACAATAGATGTCGCTACTTGTAATATTTTACTTGGATTTATTATTTTCAAGTACTACAATAGGAGGAGGATTCGGGAGTCAGCCGTCGCTCCAGAGAAACTCAAGATAAGCTGAAACAAGAGAAACAAACGGCGACGTGCTTCGGCAACTAGCAGCAGTAGGTATAAGGAGGTGATATAGATAATGAAGGCTTAATCCAGGTTTGTACGAATCAATTTGATGGCAGACAAGCACACGGCCCACGACCCACCTGATGGAAAGTGGTCACATGTCCTATGCACGTGTGAATATCAAGGGCGACACACTCTCGCTGCCGACCTCGTAAATACTCGTTTTCCTCCGTATTGTAGACGTTTGAAAAAAGGAAGAAAACTTTTACTTCTTAACTGGCTAATAAATATATTAATATAATAAGAAAGAAAATATAATAAGCCTCGTAGTTCCCGGCAGAGTAGAATTTGGGCCACCCCATCCCTTCCCATGCGGTGTCATACAAACCGACTAAGGGATAGGGTTATTTAACATCAGACATATATACAGCCCAGACTCAGCCTCAGATGCGGGGCTCGAGTAAACTATAGCGTCCGATATACACCAAAAGGCTCACCACCTATTACATGGGACCGAATACAGTTATTGGTGAAATGTGGGTGTTAATTCACCTCTGCCTAACCCTCCGAGGATAAAGGCGTGATTTTATGTATGTATGTATGTACACATCAACTAATCAGAGTATTATTTTATGTTTGGCCTTCAATAGCGACACATCTGCCACTCGGTAGACTTTCTTATTAACAATCGTATTTATTACACTGCCATAAAAAGACGAAGCAGCAGATACATAGGTACCTGTCCTTTGGGAACGGCAAGGGAAGGTCGTCTGAAGGCTGTGTTTGTTTGGATATTGGAGAAGCTGTTCTCGACTGGTTTTTCGATACAGTCAGCGTACCATCTTGACTACAAAGTCTCAAAATGATGTTAATACCAAGGTTTTAAGAGCAAATCAAATTGTTTTATCGATAGAAATTGTATCATTGTCCGAATTATTAGAGGTGTGCATCAAATATTGAACAATGAGTCAACAAAAAGGGGGGAACTAATAGGCATTAAGATCATTTTGAGTACTTTGGTCTTTGACGCTAGTTACTTTATTAATTCAGTGGTTAATAATTCATACACACTTTAACAGACGTAGATACGGCTAGAATGGTTTTCTCCATAGTATTTTGAGCTACGGAATTCTCCTTTGGGATACGTTTCAGTCAATTAACCCACCGCAGTCCACTGCTGGACAAAAACCTCTCCAATCAAAGAATCAATTTCATTTATTCGGTTTAGAACGTTTAAAGTTTGAAATTATGTCAAGAAATATTATAAAAAGAATAATAAGGTAGATAAACAATAAAATTGGAAAATGATTCTTTCGCTGGTTCGGTAGGTTGGTTCTACTGAGAAGATAACAGCAAGAAGTTCAGAGACCTATATTAGATTTTTTTTTTAAATATGGTTTTGTTTACAATTTATGTTATGCGAGCAAGCAAGGTATTAGAATGACCATGCATTTTTTTTTATACCACTTAGGTGGCAGACGAGCGCACGGCCCACCTGATGAAAAGTGGTTACCGTGGCCTATGGACGTGTGTAACACCAGAGAAGCCACACTCGCGCCGCCGACCCTGTAAGCACAGAGTCTCTATGCCGTCAGTGTATAGGACAAAGCAGGACAAGCCTTTAGTCATCCCAATGACAGCACAAACACTCCAGTGAGCTCTGACTACCCTACTCACCGCTGGGAACACAACACGAAGTTATTATAACCGCGGCATTCTGTAGGGCGGAGGTACTTCTCCAGTCGGACTGCTCAATTGGGCGGAAATACCGCCGTGTCCTACCTCCTCCTAAATAAAGATATTCGTCTATTTTATAATAACCTTTTTTCATTAAATACATTTTCACTTCTATTTTAATTAAGTGGCATGTCAACCGAATCCTGAGGAATTTTATTAAATATTTTTATACCGCTGCCTACAAACGAATCACCAACCTTATGAAGCCTGAGTCTTAGTAATGCAAGGTTATTTTTATTTCTTGTGTTTTAATTATGTTCCTCAAAAACTTTCGTCATAAATAAATAAATTAAATTAAATGCAATGCCGCCAGCCTTCTGGCCACCCTCTCGGTTGACATCGATGGGGAGGAATTCTTTGACGCCTGAACCTGCAGGATTGTTTCGTAATATTCTGTATTGTTCTTATATTTTAATTTAGATAACTCCCATGTACATTAAATATTGAAAAGCTATTGCTAAAATATTATTTTCTTTAAATAGTTCTCTCAGCGAGTCACGGGGTCACAGGGGTAAATTAATTACCAGTACACGTGTTTCCTTCTTCCTAAAGGGTTCTTTAAACGGGGCGTGAAAAAGCATCTGATGAGGCCAGCAAGCTGAATGACACCATTGTACTTAACATTTAGTGTCTGTAATGGTGAGCCTCTTTCCTGAGACTTTGGCTTTAGCTTACCATCAGGCGAGATGAAGTAAAGTTGGCGTGTCCTAGATAAAAAAAAATCTTGGTTTTATCCAAGTTTACACCGAGGTCGACGTCTCGAGGGGCTCCATTTAGGCTATGCAGCATTTCATCAAGTAGTTCCGGCCTCTCCGCAAATATGACGATGTCGTCGGCGAACCGAACCTGTGATGTGATTGATGAACTCCGTGGATTTAAACACAATCTTTGTCTTACAATACAAAAGCGGACTGTGTGAGCTATTTATAATTTGGGTCCAAGAGTCTGTCTCCGAGAAAAGATCAAAGAAATAGACTTTCTAACCATAGAGTCATCACAATATATTTTGGAAAACTTAATGTGTGTCAAGCCGCATCGTTACCGGCAGACTAGAATTTGAACCACCCCATCTCTTCTCATGCGGTGTCGTACAAGGCGACTAAGGGATAGGGCTGTTTAACATCAGACATATATATACAACCCTTGAGTCAACAACAGTGCCCAGAAGACGGTAATAGGCTCACCCCCTATTTCGTGGGACCGAATTCAATTATTGGTGAAATGTGGGTATTAATTCACTTCTGCCTAACCCTCCGGGGATAAAGGCGTGTGTGTTCATTATAGGAAATCCGTCAATTGAAGAAAAACCTCGGCCAAATCCGCACTCGTGCAAGAATTCCATGTAATTAAATATCTACACGCCTCCTTATCTTTTTTTTATTTTATTAATCACCATTGTAACATGGTATATGTATGTAATTATGATTCTCTATTCAGAGATTTTGCCTTCAGCTTACCAACGCTCTATAGCGTATCAATTAGATTTCACCTCACATAGATATCATATCGACGGTTGAAAGGCTAAAGGACGTAAGCGACAAGAACAGTTGATAAGCAAATTACACTGTGTTGTAAAGAGTGTTTCATGTGCTTTAAGACCTTTTTTTGTATGAAATGTCGATGTCGCTTGTACCTTTTTGCTTTTCAACCGTCGATATAGATAGAAAAAACCTAATTATCCGTGTTGTGACAGGGAAAGAATACAAGTACATGTATTACCACCCCATGTCATGCGAAGGGTGTAAGAGGCGACTAACGGTAAAATACGCTGACGATATCACCGCGGTAGCCTAGTGGTATGGGAAGTGGACTGTTGAGACGAGGTCTCAAGTTCGATCCCAGGTTTTACCATGGCACACACCAATGAATTTTCGATGCTTTTCGAAGTTGTGTGTATTTATAGCAGGTTTATAAGTGCCCGGTTAATGGCGATAGGCACGCCACCTATTACATTGGCACCTGAACATAAACTGGCGAAATGTGGGTGCTAGCACCTCTGCCTACCCCTTCGGGGATATAGGCGTGAGTTTATGTTATGTTATGATATCACTGCGAGAAAAGGGAAGATCGAAATAAAACCCGGTACCAACCCGTCTGGCCAGCGTGGAAACAGTAGGTCTAATTATCAATCAATGCGATGCGGAGGAATTCTACGACGTATTTTAATTGTTTTTAGCTATAAGTTGTATAATAGTTATTTTATTTTTATTGTATTTAATATTTATAAATTATTTCTTGATATGTTTATTAATAAAATTAAAAAATTTAAAAACTAAAAAAAATCAATCAATAGGCTAATTGATTGATTGATAATTGGTTGCGTTTGAAGTGAATACAATTAAATTATTCTGTGAATATTTTAAACGTATTCCCATTGCAGTTATTAATATTGACTAAAAACGGCAATAAAATGTTGGCACCTATGATAGGCGGCGGTGCGCCTCGCGCGCCTCCCTATTTCCGGAGACGAGTCGGGGGCTCTGTGGTCCCCACACCCGAGGGCAGCGCCAGATCCAGAGAGATGGCCCTGGGTTGACCGGGGTGCGAGGGATCCATGGGGATATTGCGCACGTAAAAAAAAAGACACCTATGATTTATGGGAGCCCTCGGACTAAAAGGATAAGTTATTATCTTTTAGAGATTCTTTTTAAGCCGCGTGGTTCCCGGCAAAGTAGAATTTGGACCACCCCATCTCTTCCCAAGTGGTGTCGTACAAGGCGACTAAGGGATAGGGCTGTTTAACATCGGACAGATATATACAGCCCAGACTCAGCCTCAGATGCATGGCTCGAGTCAACAATAGTGCCCGAAAAACGGCAATAGGCTCACCCCCTATTATGTGGGACCGAATACAATTATTGGTGAAATGTAGGTGATAATTCACCTCTGCCTAACCCTCCGGGGATGAAGACATGATTATATGTATGTATTCTTTTTAACCCCCGACGTAAAATAGACGGGGTTGTTAAAGTTTGAGTTACTTTTAGAAAAGTTTTTTTTTATTATCTGTGCTGTTATTCTTTTAATCTAAGTAGGAGCTTACCTTAAATATTTATTTTACCAGAAAGCTATGTTTAATTCTTATTTATGCAACCTATATATGTGTTTCCAGCAGTGAGTAAGGTAGCCAGAGCTCACTGGAGAATTCGTGTTGCCAGTGAGAAGACTAACGTGCTTAGTCTTCTACACTGACGGCACAGAAACTCTGTACTTACAGGCTCCTCTGGGGTTACAAACGTCAGATGGGCCGTGTGCTTGTCTGCCACTTAAATGGTATAAAAAAATCCTATAATCAAATAAACTACAGGCATATTATAGTGAACAAGTTTCAAGGCTTCTAACTATATCACGGACGAAACCGGAGAGGGACTACTAGTCTAAAATAAAATAACTTAAAATCACGCCACAAAATGTTTAGATAACAAGAAATGTTTTTCGCTTCACTTAAAGTGATATCAAGATTACAATAATTTGAAATTCAATTCAATATATCACCCTCCGCACGTGATAGTGACGCACAGATGGACGGACGCACCCATACATAATGTTAATGTTGCCATTCCCTGTAAACAATCTGTCATTTAGACACGGCATATTTGAATTACATGACACAAGCCAGTAAATCATTATAATTGGTAACATTGGAATATTTTTAGGGTTTCGTAAGTCAAGAGGAAAAATGCAACCCTCGTTTTCACTAGAGAGATTTTGTGCTGGGAAGACCAAAGGCTTGTCCTGATTTGGTTTGTGTTCTGCACTGAGGGCACATAAAATCTCTGTTCTTACAGGGTCGGCAGCACCGATGTGACTCCCACTGGTGTTACACACGTTCATAGGTCACTGTAATCACTTTCCATCAGGTGGGCCGTGTGCTTGTCTGCCACCCAAGTTGTATAAAAAACCCTCGTCACAATACTATATACACGACGATTCGCACAAAAAAAACTGGCCATTGTGGGGGCGAGGAATTGCTACGGCGAGCGGACGAGTACATTCCTTGTACCGCGTCTTATCAATTTTTTGCCTACCCTCATGCGAGAAAAAATTAATGTGAGGAACATTATATATAAGCTCAAGTCTTATCTTTTATCAGAATTGTAGGGTACGACTTTAACTGCTTAATTGTGTATGTGTTTTGTTTACGACGATTATGGTTTCTCCTTTTTTTATTTATAAGATTGATATGTTTTGTATTGAAGAGAGAATCGCATGTGTCGCACACAAGCTCCAGTAGCTTTAGAGGCACATTAAGTCTATTTTTTTTTATAAAAATGTATTCCGATAGTTAAATAAAAAAAATAAAAAAGCAACCTTCAAAAAGTCGAAAATAGGTTGTGTTAGTTAGCCTTATTACTTTGATATACACAGTAATACATATTTTGATGCAAGCGTTGTCATGTCGGGGGACCCTAACTGGTAGAGCACTACCTCATATTATCGGAACGATCCAAGGTCCCCCCGACAATGACAATACTTGAGTCAAAATATGTATTACTAGGTATATCAAAGTTATAGGGCTAACACAACTTATTTTCGACTTTTTTAAGGGTTGTTTTTTGTGACGGGGTTTTTTAAATTTTAAATAAAAAAATATTTTATACTTTTTAAATTGATCTACTCGTCAAGCTCTTTGATTTGATACCCATATTGAGGGAGTTGTGAAATATAATGTAATTCGCCATTTTGTGGAGGCAGCCATCTTGAATTTGAAATTTGTCATATTGTATGGTATTCTACTAGTGAAGCCCTTTCTCTCTACTATATATAAAAATCTATGGCCCTTTCTTTTGATACCCATATTGAGGAAGATGAGAAAAAATATGTCCTCCGTCATTTTGTAGCGGCGCGACCGATTTTTTTCAAACATAGCTAAGAACACTCGACTAATACACATTTCAAAAAAAAAAAAAGACGTGTGGCACTCGGGGACTGCCGCGGTAAAGCTATTGCTATTATATATTAATAATAATATAATTTGAATTTGAATTTGAAGCTGAATCTGAGTCTGAGTCTGAGTCTGAGTCTGAGTCTGAGTCTGAGTCTGAGTCTGAGTCTGAGTCTGAATTTGAATTTGAATTTGAACTTCGACGACCTCTGTGGCGTAGCGGTAGAGCATTCGACTGCTTTGCAGGGGGCGCGGGTTCGATTCCCGCTCAGTGCAAATATTTGTATGCATGACTATGTATATTTGCATTGGTCTGGGTGTTTCTATGTATACGTGGGGCGCACTATAAGTTTCCGGAATGAATATGAAAAAATACTATTAAAGGTACATACAAAATTAATTTATTGTTTTTCAAAATAATCTCCCTTGGCGTCTATGCACTTTTTCATTCGATCAAACCAGTTTTGAAAACTTTTGTGCCACTCCTCTGTGGTGACCTCTGAAACGTGTTTTTCATACTCCTCGACAGCCTCTTCTGGTGATGAAAATCGTTGGCCGCGTAATTGGTTCTTAATTTTTGGGAACAGATAAAAGTCACAAGGTGCCAGGTCGGGACTGTATGCAGGATGACTCATGAGTTCTACATTTTTCGCCTTCAAAAAGTCGTTTGTCTGTCTGGCCGTGTGAGAACTAGCATTGTCGTGGTGCAGGATGATACGGCGTTTACGGTTATTTTTACGGAGTTCGTCAATAACTTCCGGCAAACAAATGGTCGTGTACCAGTCACTATTCACAGTACGACGATTTTCTAAAGCAACAGTAGCCACGTATCCAGTTTTATTAAAAAAAGAAGCAATCATCCGCTTAGATGCACTTTTCACGCGCGCCACTTTGGTTGGTTTCGGCTCATCTTGAAAGACCCATACGCTCGATTGCTGCTTTGTTTTGGGATCGTAGCAATAAATCCATGTTTCGTCAACTGTTACTATGTCCCACACCAAATTTGACGCACCTTCGTTGAATCTGGTAAGCATGGCACTGCACCAAGTGACGCGGTCTGTTTTTTGATCCTCGGTCAAGTTATGTGGGATCCACCGCGAGCACAGCTTTCTCACACCCAAATGTTTGTGTAGGATTGATTGTATTTGACTCATGCCTATTTCTAAGGATGCGCGAATTTCATGGTAGGTCACATGCCTGTCTGTTTCAATCATACGGCGCACAGCATCGATGTTTTTGTTGGTCACAGCGGTGGACGGCCGACCATCGCGAGATTCGTCACTGAGATTGATACGACCACGCTTGAATTCTGCAAACCAGCTATAAACAGTCGTCTTGCATGGAGCTTCATCGCCAAAAGCTGTTTCAAGCCGAGCGATGCTCTGTTGAGCCGTCAAATTACACTTAAAATCGTAGAAAATCATACTACGAAAATTTTACCGAGTTAAATCCATGTTGATGCAGACACACAATTTTTTAAATGGCGCCACAAGGTAAAAACAAAAGACAGTCAGATGAAACAAACTGTATTCTACAGCCAAAGAGTTCTATTTTCAAATGTTGTAATAAATTTTTAAATATTGTTTATGTAAGTGGCCAGTTCCGGAAACTTTTAGTGTAACCTATGTAGTATGTATGTATTTACAAAATAAAAATATCTAAGTATGTTTATCCGCATTCTAGATCCCATAACACAAACTAGTTAAGCTATGCTTACCATGAGTCTAGATAGCGTTGTGTACAATGTCGTGGAATTATTTATTTATTTATAACACCCCTTCGTTTTTGCGTCGGAGGTTAAAAATGGGATGCTATAACTCAATGACATTTGACAGAGACAATCATAATTTCAATTTAAGCCATTATATGAATGAAGGTACAAACAGCATCAGATCAATCTTGACTAGCAAAGTACTCAAAATGATCGTCAATGTATCAATCAATAAGCCCACCGCAGTCCACTGTTGGACAATCTCTCCCAATGTGCTCCATTTCGTCCGATCCTCCGCCTCCAATCATGATGATCTCAATACCTTGGGATTCCCCTTTCCTGATGACTGACTCTTTTGATATTTGGTACACACCTTAAGTTCGGACAGTCAATAAATAAAACGTAAAATATCTAACATTTAAATTTGGTTTACGCAAGTATGATCATGTTTCGCAGTTTCGAACAGGAGTTTAAGTGGTCGTTTTAGGTTGCAAAAGGTGAGGTTAACAGGCATATCCCTCGTACCCCGGCCGACCCAGGGCCATCTCTCTCGATCTGGCCCTGATGCTGCATGGAATATGTAATAAAAGATTCGATTGTTCCAATATTTGTAACAACATATGCTACATCGTACCAAAAACTGTAAACTGGCGAGAGGCGCGTCTGCCCAGGCTCTTCCACACAGCGAAGTGTAGAACCAACGCCGGGATACGCGCGCCTCTGCGTCGTCTTTTGGATAATTATAACACGCACTTTGTTCATTTAGATATTTCCGCACTTTCGGACAGTGAATTTAGAATGCAAGCCATATCTTCACTTCTTTGATTCAATTTGAGATAAAGGATTAGCACAGTTTTAACTCTTTTAACTACAACATTATTTTGCGGACTTATATGTGGGTTATACATATACCAAATAGTATAATGTCAAATTTCATTGTGTATGATATAATATATAACTGTTTTGTGTCCCAATGAAAGAAAAATAAAAAATAAAATAGCTTGTTTAGCTGGTTCAGGGGGCTTTTCAATACTGGGACTTTGGTCCAACATTTAGTGATACCAAATGTCTGTCTGGTGCCCCTTCTATTTAATAACAATAATAACAACTTTATTATTATTTACAAATTTTGCATAACAGTTACAGTGTACACAGGTATAATAAATATCTTATAGTGCAAATGTAAAAATTGTTTTCAGTGATTTATTAGTTGAATCTCTGCCATCCAAGCTAAGATTTAACTTGTGTTGTGGATAGGACACTCCTCTTAATAGCATAAGGCAAAATTACGCACGTTAATTTTGACTTTTAGAGTAATAACAAAGAAAAGAAAATATTTCACACCATGATTAGTTGGATCAAAATTTTTATCATTATACGTACAGTGCGTGTGTGTGTGTGTGTGTGTGTGTGTGTGTTCGTATTTTACAGCATTGGTTTAAGTAATTTTTCGACCTCCTCATAATTTAGTGTCATAATGTATTTAGTTACTGCCTCTTTGCCTCCTCTTTGGTTTTGGCAAACCATAAACCGTCACGAACTGCAACATTGTGATACTTGGTCTTGGTTTATGATAGATAGATAGATAGATAGATAATTCTTTATTGTACACCAATAGATTACAGTAAACTTGTAGGTAGCATGTATACAGTTTAATGTACAATGGGCGAAAGCGATTTCTTCCAGGCAACCTTGGGATGGACAGTAATATAATAAAGCAAAAGATTTGGTATAGTTAGCAAATAAACTAGAAACAAGGTGTGGTAAAAACAAAGAGAAAGAAAGATATGAGAGAAGTTCAAATAAAGTAAAATAAATATACAACTTTAGCACATAAATAGATATACGAAGTAGATAGTACATACTAATAAGAAGGGAAAATAGTGAGCATATTAACTGTGAGCTGTCACAGTGTTCACAATGATAGATAGTAGTCTTTTACCATTGTTTTAAATACGTTTAGATATGATCTGCCAAGGGACGGCCCATTCTGTGACAGCGTCTAATATCTTTGGTTGGGTGGGTTGCATATACTTGTTAACTGCACTGGCCAACACCTCAGTCAGATCCTTCTGCTCTTGTGGTTCAGGCACTCCATGCAACAGCAACATCTTCCTGCGGGAACACATCTCCATGGGGTCTACAGTCTGCGACAGCATATCAATTTGCTGTTGGAGATTGCCCATAGACTCAGAGAAGAACGTTTTGAATACTATATATATTATGTTGACAAACTCACCAGTGATGCAGAGCCTTGAGTTTTTGGGAGCTCAGCCTCAAAACCAGCCATCCGTTTTTGAAACATCTCCTTCATGTTGCTCATTGTTTCTTGAATTGATTCAATGGGCATGTTCATAGCTACAGATAACAATTTGCACAGATTATTGTTGAAATATGGTTTGGTGTAGTGGAATAGTTATCTTTAAAACACAGTACTGGCAGGTATGTGTTTTCAGCAGTATTTTACTGTCATTTATATATTAAAAACACAACAAGTTATATTTTAATTTAATTTTTAAATACAGGTAGTGAAATATTTGCTGTTTACGCGCCAACTGTGGGTAGTTAATCTATCAATCTATCTAATCTAATGTATTTTGTATAAATTATCCATAACACAAAGAATCAAAGAAGAATGAATCAACGAATCAATTTCATTTATTCAGTTTAGGCATTTATGACCGTCAAAACTTTACAATTATGTCAAGAAATATTTTACTGAGTAGACACCAGCAAGAAACTCAATCAAAGAGTTGACGAGTATATCAATTTAAAAAGTGTAAAATAAAAATTATGTACAGTCTCATGACTGTACATAGCATGTTTTGTGTCTTGACTGTACCTACATGCGTTGCTGACGCTGCACTCAGGCCGCACTGGTACCGCGCGTCATTACTTATTTCGTAACATATGCTATTTATATCCACTACAAACAATTAAACGGTGAGACAATTATAGAGACTATCATCACGACTACAAGTGAATACTCTCAAGGAAAGATCGGCCACTTAGTTACTCTGTTAACTTTAACACTACAATATACGTTTACGCGTTTACTGTCGGCTATCCTTTCTTCGTCTCCACACAACAACTACAACAACCACATACTCCACAACAGGAGTCGATGTACAGGATAACGTCCCGTACAAATTAAATTCAAAATTTAAAAAACCCCCGTCACAAAAAACAATCCCCATGAAGTCGAAAATAAATTGTGATATCCCTATAACTTTGAGATGATTAGCACTATAACTTTGGCGTGAAGATCATCATCATACATATTACATTCACACCTCTGCTGCAGCACTAAATAAATGTTTCTTTCTTTCTTGCTGCTATCCTGACATACAACTTCGCTTTTTCTACTTTCATAATTATCATATATACTCGCCAGTTTCGGGTATTTATCGCAGGTTTATAAGTGCCCGGTTAATGGCAATAGGCTCGCCACCTATTACATTGCGACCTAAACATAAACTGGCGAAATGTGAGTGCTAGCACCTATGCCTACCCCTTCCCCTATATAGGCGTGAGTTTATGTTATGTTATATTAAATAAAAATTAATATCAACTAATCAAGTTTTAATCTAGTAGTGTACGGAACCGTCAGTGTTCGAACCCGACTCGTACTTTACCGCTTTTATGGATAACTTACAAGTAGGTGTCCTGTAGGGAAATGCTAATTTTAGCGTGAGGGGTAGAATAAATTTCAAAAGCTGGCAATAAATTTAAATTAATCTATAATTTCATATGAGAATAAAATTGAATTCCAATGGCTGGTAACTTTCCTAATAAAACATGTTTCTGAAATTATTTTGTTATTTACAATATACTAAGTGTGACCGCGTCTTCGTCTGCGTGAACTAATGTTTTTTTTAATATTTTTTGCGGAGGAGGAACACTACTTATTAATCCCGATAGGTGACAATGAGTCTGTGTGTTTTTTTTTAATATCACTTAGGTGGCAGACAAGCACATGGCCATGATGAATTTGTGCTGTCATTGGGAAGACTAAAGGCTTGTCCTGCTTTGTCTTCTAAACTGACGGCCAAGAGACTCTACTTACAGGGTTGGCAGCGCGACTGTGACTCCTCTGGTGTTACAAACGTCCATAGGCCACGGTAAGCACTTTCCATCAGGTGGCCCGTGTGGTTGCCTAACAACTAAGTGGTATAAAAAAAATGGCCCAGCCTGCCTCAATTCTGGTAAAGCAAAACCACTGCCCTACAGAATCCAGAAGACCTCGTGTTATGTTTCCGGCGGTGAGCAGGGTAGCCAGAGCTCATTGGAGAGATTTTGTACTGTCAGTAGGAATACCAAAAGACAAAGTAGGACAAGCCTGCTTTGTCTTTTACACTGACGGCGCAGAAACTCTTGTGTTTACAGGGTTGGCAGCGCGAGTGTGACTCCCTTGTCAATCTTGTCATTGACATTTACATATGTGTGTATTATTTTAGTGTATTTTAGTAGCTATCTAATAATAGTTTTAGTTTTCAATTGCATTGTAATAATACTCGTTCTGAATAGATAAATAAACAAAGAGGTATATATATATAAATGTTATGTTGGTTTGTGTACGCTTTAAATTTTTTTTTTGCATCAGTCACATATTCGCGACCGCGATACCCGAGACACCAAACAAGGAATAACGTGAGCTGGTAATGAATTCCAGGCTATACTAGTGCGACAAAGGAAAGAGTTTTCGAATCTCTTGATTTTTGGTAGGATATTCTGCACCGTATGCGGGTGACATCTAAATCCTGCACGTGTTGTCCTGTGTAGGTAAGGGGAGGGTGGGACTAATTGGCAGAGCTCATCAGAACATTCACCACGGCACAGACGGTAAAATACTGCCAAGGATGCAACATCTCTACGTATCTGCAAGGGCTCTAGGCTGTTCGAGACCTCGGGATTCCGAAAAATGCGTTCCGCACGTTGCTGCAACCTGTCGAGAGTATCTAGTAAGTACTTCGCAGAATCATCCCATTTTGCGTTTTGTATTTTTTTTTAGGTGGCAGACAAGCATACGGCCCCCTGATGGAAACTGGTTACCGTGGCCTATGGACGTGTCTAACACCGGAGGAGCCACACTCGTGCTGCCGACCCTGTATGCTCAGAGTTTCTGTGCCATCAGTGTACGAAGCAGGACAAGCCTTTAGTCTTCCCACTGACAGCACAAACTCTCTATTGAGCTCTGGCTACCCTACTCACCGCTGGTAACACAATACGAAGTTATTATGGCCGCGGTATTCTGTAGGGCAGAGGTACTACTAATCTAATTACTTGTATGTTGTAGAGATGACACCAATGCTCAAGAAGGAATGGAAAAAAAAAGGAATCCTGTATGTATGTATATTTGTATGTATGTATGTAGGTGTAATTTGTATGCTGTGTATGTATGTTTATGTGTATATATATGTACCTGTTTAGGTACCCTTCTTTTATCTGAAAAATTAATGTACACTTCACGTCCCTTTATTACTTTAACTGCTTCTCTGCTACTCAAAGGTTTGCTGGTAGAGAACTCATACTGAGTTAAGCTCGCCTTTGTACATGGAAGCGCAATTCTCGCCACGTGAGCTAGTGGACTGTATTTCGCGGGGGGTGAAGTTAACTGTTCCATTGACGCTTTACACAACAAACAAGACAGGTGATCGGGTTGCCGCGGATGTGGTTTAGGCAATGAATGCAACCAGAGAAATTAGGAGAGGATGCACTAACCTTCACGACGCCACGTGCTTTCATCGCAGCCGGTGCACCGATCTTCTCTTCCTGGCTCAGAAGCTGCCGCCCACATCACTAAATCACTTGAGGGACACACGAGAGGCACAATCCGATCGGCAAAGGTCCATGAAAGCGGTTAAAATCCAACAAACATTATTAATTTCTGAGAGTCGCGCGCGCGGCGGCCATTGTTTCTAGTTCAATTGCGAAGTGAATATGCGTCTATTTTGACAGTTGAGCGGTGCGGAAACTATTGCTATCTCACTTTAAAAGGTAGCGCGGGAGGGAGATGGGTACAGGAAGCGTGTGTTTCCGCGTCAATGACTTGAACTATTACTATAGCGAAAAATATAAATTCTACCATCGGCGCAACCATTCCCCCCGGCTTGAAGGGTTACCTTCAAAACGAAAAATGCGGAACAAATCTAAAGTCTAATCTAAATCTAGGTTTGGGAAATAACAACTAAAATATAAACCTAGATTTGAACTCGTGCCTACTGCTGGCTAGGCAGAGGGCAGAGGCGAACAACCGGGCGCAGATACGATCCGGTTGCGGTTTTAACCTGTACAACACGAGTTATCCCGCGGGAATCGGGAAGAACTTCCTCTACTACTCCTAGAGGCCAATGCAAAGGAGGCGCATTCCCAGTCATAAGGACTACCACCGTACCTACAGTAATTGGGTTGGATGGAGTATTCCATTTTTGACGTGACTGCAGCGTGTGCAAATAATCGGTTCTCCAACGATTCCAAAACGATTGGACTAATTTATCTAAAAGAGCGTGACGAGTTAGAAGGTGCATTCTATCGTCATTAACATCTATTGCGGGCAAATATTTTGCGTACTTAAATCACCGGTCAACTCTATATGACCGCGCGTAGATAAAATTCTCAAAAATCGGCCTACATAAACAACACAACGCAACAGTCTCGACCAAGACGAGACGCGATTAGCCAACAACAAGTGGTGCGGGATAATGTACGAAGGCTGGGTCTCGTCAGTGTCCGCAGGCGCAGGTGAGATGTAACCCTTATCTAAATATTCGTTAACAACCTCATCATAGGCTTGCTTTAACTTTGGAGACGCCTGCATCTTTCGTTCTAAACAAAGAAAGCGTCTTTCAGCGGATACACGGGAGTCACCGAGCGAAAAAATATCTCCCTTGAAAGGGAGCGCGACAACATAACGACCCTGCTCATCACGAGTAGTCGTGCGACAACAAATCTCCTCAGCCATCTTGTCATCAGGGCTTAGGATAGGTGGGACATTGACCTCTTCAATTTCCCGAAACTTGCGGATGGTAGACTCCAGTGGCGGCTCGACGGTGCAACAGAACGAAGCAGTCGAGTGACTAAAACTATCTATAGAAGCGGGTGCGGAACCAATTATAACAAAACCAAGAACTGTTTCCAGTGCGTGCGGAGCGGGGTACGTCGGTCCCCCTTGAACCTTACGTGATAACTGGAGGTGCGGGAGAATCGAAGCGCCGATCAATATATCGACGACTCCAGGAACAGCGTAAGTCTCATCTGCTAAAGGCAAGTCTTTAAATTTCGTTAATAAAGACGTGTCAACCGGGACGGTAGGCAACTGTTCAGTTATTTTTATCTGTAACGAGCGAATCCATGTCAAACCAAATATTATTATTAAAACGAGATCCAAACCTTGTTTTAACGGTGCCATGAACAGCTGACTGTAAACCTCCAAAACCCTTCACCACTGAGTGGGTTGAACGCTTATCAACATTGAAACCAAGACGTTGACAACAATCTTGAGTAATAAAATTACTTTGCGAAGCGCCATCTAATAGCGCTCGAACAATGTGCGGTTTACCTAATGCATCAACAATAATAACGCGAGCGGTCGCGAGGACCACAGTAGTGAGCGCATCACTAGCGGACAACGAACACAAGGCGACGCCATTCGCAGCGGTCTCCGGGCGGGCCGGAGCGCGCGCGAGCGCGGGCTGCGGCTGTGGCGCAGGCGCCACCGACACGGGCGACCTATGCGACGGTGTGCTACCGCTCGACGAACCAACTGTGCTCACATTGGATGTGGCATTACTATTTTCAAAATGGAGCAAAGTGTGGTGTCTCGCTTAACATTTGCGACAACTATTTCTACTATTGCATAATACAACGCGGTGTTTAGTACCGAGACAATTAAAACAAAAATTATTAGCGCGAACAAATTTATAACGATCACTAGGCGATAATTTTAGGAAACCCGGACACTTGTACAATTGCGAATGATGAGTATTACACAAAGAGCAAACAGGTGATTGTACATGTGCTGGTGCGGTATTAACATAAGTATGAGTTGACCTCAGTGACCTCGATGAGGCATCTATTTTGCGTTCAGAACTAACAACTTTCTTCGCGCCTTCATGTTTCGATGAAGAGCGTTGCAATATTTTTATATGCTCGCGAACAAAACTTTCTAAGTCTTCGAACTTAGGAATTTTATTGCCGCGATGATCCGACTCAAATAAACGAATGGTTTCGGAATCTAATTTCTTTAAACCCATATACAAAAATAAGAAGTCGCAGAGGTCATCGATCTTTAGGTTCTTTACGGCGCGAACAGATGATGCGAAAGTATCTAGAAACTTCTCTAAGTTTTGATCGTTACATGCCGTAATAGATTTCAAGTCAAACATCTGATCCAAATATGCGTTAGCTACCGATCTTTTATCCTCATACTTAGCTTTCAAAGTATTTAAAATTAAATTATAATTTTCGGCACTAAACGTAATTCCAGCGCAAACGGTTATAGCTTTACCAGTCAATTTTTCAACGAGATAATGCAATTTTTCGTGATCTGTCAACGAATCGTTCTTATCTATTGTATTCTCAAAACTATCTATAAACAAACACCAATTGCGAATGTTACCATCAAATTCGGGTATTTGAATTGGTGGCAACTTAGGTCGGTCGCGAGTGGGGTTGGGTCGGTCAGACGGTTTCTCCAAACTCCTAGCGACGCGTTTGATACGACAATACAAATCGTCAAACGACGACAAGGCCTGATAACTCACTGAGTAATCGGGATTTAAATTTAACTCTAAAACGTTGATGTCATGTACTAAGGTTTCGAAATCCGCGCGTCCGCGCGTAGACTATCTAAGTTTTCTATAGAACACAAGAACGAGTCTCTAATGGCCAAATCAGAGGTTTTAAGTGCATTATCACAAATCGATTGTACGCGAGAGTAAATCATTTCTCTTTTAGCGTATAAAAGTTTCAATTGAACCCCACTACCGGTACTACCAACCTTTGGGGGCATGTTTACAATTAAATATCAAACTAAAGTGCGGTAAACAACAAAATATGAAATGACTTAATCTTAGCGGTACCTATATTACAGCGACGCGGCGCGAGCGATATTCCGTAGGTAGGTAGGTACTTATGACTGCGAGTGCCGGCTTGAACAAACGCGCATAGCAACAGCCAGATCTTACCTACGCGATGGTCGCTGTCTAGGTTCAACTATTATTTCAGGGATTAAGTATTGCGTAATATCTATTCAAATTAAAATACTTTCGTATGAATTTGAATGAAATGCGAGCGAGGTATTGGTCACGTATCTGCCCACGTAGGTATTAGGTAAATACGATGCGAGCTAGCGGTGAACGGACAACTTAGAGATTGAAACAAATAAAAACAAAAGCCAAATGCGTTAGGTATTACACTGTGCCTATGCACTAGGGTGTCTAGGATACCTACGATCTAAACCTAAATGCCTAGATGCGGGGTTTTCTACTAAAATAACTAGGTGTTTAGGTGCGGTGCGTTTATTCTCAATAGAATAATAACAAATGCGATTACACGTACCTAACCTATGTATGTATTATAATCAGCTCGGCGAACCTTGATCCCTATGACACTGACAGTTATTCCCACGACACAACCTTGTAGTAGCGTCACCGTTATATTATAATCGAATTGGCGGTGTCTAAAAATGATATTTATTAATTTTAGGCAGATATATGCAATTACAATAATATCCCGTTGGAATTATAATAATTATTAACACTTACAAGAAATTATCTCAATCAGACTTTACGTTGACGTCCTGCAAAAGTTACTCCGTTTGGAAGATATCGACTAGTGCGGAAAAGTATCGATAAACAAATATCGAAAATGGAAACGAGTGTACAAAATACATCAATAGAGCACCTACGCTCTTAGTGTCAGATTTATAATCATTTAAGTTGTTTGCGATAATAAAATAAAGGAGATTTAACAAATTTATTGTATATACCTACTCAAATAAAACAAAAGCGGTTTATTTATGATTTTTTAATATACATTAATCTGAATCTGACAATGGTGTCACCGATTGCGTCTCAGACTCGGAATCCGAACTGCAGCTGCTTTCTCCTATGTTTATGATAAACGGCTGGTCTACTATATTGTCGTATCGCACGTCTCGATTCCAATCATCTAAGCATAGCTTTTTCGTCTTTTCAACCACTTTCCTCCAATTGTCCGGAGTCACTTGACTACATGCCTCTTGTAGCAACGTAAGCATTTTATTAGCTGTGAATGGTGGAGTGGTGTTAAGCCTGGCTGCACAACCTGAAACAATAATGGTTTAGATTGAAAATGATGCAAAGTCAAAGAGCGAGATCGGGGTAAGTACATTATAAGTACATAATTTTGTACGTTAAAAGTGTGTAATTGATATAAGCACATGGATAAAAATAAAAATGCAATTTGCTAGTGAAATAAAATAGCTTTAAATAGTACTAGCCGACTAGACAGTCACCAGTGACCTAAATAAAAACATGTTAAAATAAATACAAATCAACCCACCTTTGATCTGCGCCCATATCATTTCGATTGCATTATATTGGCAGTGGTAGGGCGGTAGCCGAATCACAGTGTGCCCTTTTGATTTTGCCATCTCATCCAAGAAATATTTCTTCTTTGTTTGCTGTTTATGAAGGTTCAACAATCTAACTAATTCCTTTTTCAGCATTTGAGTATTAGCTGCCACACCATTGTTTTGCAGCCACTCTATTATTTCGCCTTTATTGTTGTTCGCGGTAGGCGCTTTATTAATTTGCACAGAGTGGTATGGGGCGTTGTCCATTAAAATGTAGTGGGGCTCGTTTAAATTGTCTAATAGTTTTGTGAACCATTTCTTGAAATTCTCAAAATTCATCTCTTCGTGATAATCACTTGTTTTCACGGATTTGAAGGCCCACAAGCAGTTAGGTACAAAACCTTTGGCTGTGCCAGCGTGGCAGATAATCAAACGCTGGCCCTTGCCTTCTGGTGCTTTGGTACAGGATTTCTCTGTGTCGTCTGTCCATGTTTTGGAGACTGAGTGATTGGCGTTGAGCCACGTTTCGTCCAGATAAACCACCTTGTCCCAGTTCTCGATGTTTTTTATTTGTCGTAGAAAATCACACCTCATCAATCCAATGTCCTTCCGCTCCATTATCACTTTTCTTTTGTCACACTTCCCATAACGAAATCCACATTTTTTTATAACTTGTCTGAGAGAAGTGAATCCACCTTTAAATAAATCAGCCGATTTCAGCGACGCTAATAATTTTGTGCAAGTCGGCAGTTCACCTCGAAAATAATAGCCGTAAATATGGTTTCGTATCGCTGCCATGTCGAAATCATCGGGGTTAGTTACGGGTCGTGCCCTATTATGTTTTTTCTTCTTTGGAGTTGATAATTTGTTCTCCTCCATCGACGATTCGCCGAACTTCTCCTTTGTAATTCGGGAAACGGTAGCTTTGCCAATTCCCAAAGCATCAGCAACACGGTCGCGTACGTTGTCAAGTGGCAACAAAGGTCCGCCATTTTGTAGTTCGCGAGCAAAATAGTCACGCAAGCGTACAACAAACTCCTGCGTTTCACTGTTGAGTACAGTTTTTCTCAGTCTTTTCGGCATTTTGAAACACCAACAAACACAAAACAGCAACAATAACAAAAACAGAAAACAACAATAGTAACAAACAAAGGATTCCGTTGACACAAGAAAACACGTGGCGCATACAAGGCGTTAGCACTCGTACTGGCGTAGCGAACTGACAGTACTAGCGTAGTGACAGATCAGATAGTGTTGCTATAACTAAAATTTTAATTCACATTAAAATTATACAGTCCGACCATGTTACCTCTGCATCGGAATATTGGCAACCCCATATACAAATACACGGATACTTGTAAATATAACAAGCATTATAATTATAGTAATGTAGATTATATTTTAAAAACATGTTTATCGATGTGGCTGAATGCAAGTCACGCCTTTGCCTATAAAAAGTTGCGATATATCGACACGACCCGTCACTAGTATGAACTGTCATAGGGATCAAGGTTCGCCGAGCTGATTATAGGTAGATACGATGCGAGCCAGCGGCGAACGGACAACAAAATCTAAACCTAAATGCCTAGATGCGGGGTTTTCTACTAAAATAACTAGGTATTTAGGTGCGGTGCGTTTATTCCCAATAGAATAATAACAAACTACGAACTACGGCCAAGGATCCGGCTCGAAGGACCAAAAAGAATGGAAGCGCAATTCTCGCCACGTGAGCTAGTGGACTGTATTTCGCGGGGGGTGAAGTTAACTGTTCCATTGACGCTTTACACAACAAACAAGACAGGTGATCGGGTTGCCGCGGATGTGGTTTAGGCAATGAATGCAACCAGAGAAATTAGGAGAGGATGCACTAACCTTCACGACGCCACGTGCTTTCATCGCAGCCGGTGCACCGATCTTCTCTTCCTGGCTCAGAAGCTGCCGCCCACATCACTAAATCACTTGAGGGACACACGAGAGGCACAATCCGATCGGCAAAGGTCCATGAAAGCGGTTAAAATCCAACAAACATTATTAATTTCTGAGAGTCGCGCGCGCGGCGGCCATTATTTCTAGTTCAATTGCGAAGTGAATATGCGTCTATTTTGACAGTTGAGCGGTGCGGAAACTATTGCTATCTCACTTTAAAAGGTAGCGCGGGAGGGAGATGGGTACAGGAAGCGTGTGTTTCCGCGTCAATGACTTGAACTATTACTATAGCGAAAAATATAAATTCTACCATCGGCGCAACCAGTACATATTTCTCATATATTTATTTTGTGTTTGACCTCTGTACTGTTTGTGTGCAATAAAGAATTAAGAATCCTTATAAGATCACTACGTTGTCCGTCTGTCTGTTCGGTCTTGACAACCAGACAGACAGATGAACTGAAATTCAATTCAAACTGTATCAACCAAATATCATTTAAACATACAAAATATTAATTAACCTGTACCTATCGTCTGGAATTAATGAAAGAAATTTATTTATTTATACTTTATGCACGATGTACATTGGCGGACTTAATTCCGTAGACATTCTCTGCCAGTCTACCATAGGGTGCAGAGCTAGTACGAGGTAGGCGCATATTAACAAGAGATGCGTTTGGTTCTATGAGGACTATAGATTAATTATATATAGGTTCTTAAACATAAACAGTCGGTACATATACCCACTTATCATATTTAAAATAAATCTGAATAGTTATACATATACATAAAATATCATCATCCTCCTGCCCTTATCCAAGATTATTTGGGGTCGGCGCAACATGTGTTCCTTTTCCATTCATCTCTAGTTGCAGTCATTTCAACATTCACTCCCTTCTTAACCATGTCATCTTTCACACAGTCCATCCACCTCATTTTAGGCCTCCCTCTCCCCTTGTAGCCATCCACTTTCATAGTTAGTGCCTTCCTTACGACATTACTTTCATCCCTACGCATTACATGCCCGAACCAGGACACATATATAACATAAATATAGATACCCATATTAATACGAGTAGAAATATCATTATCGTTGAGACGATGATTCTGCCAATTCTTTGGTGATCAATTGTCGTAAACTAGACTTACACAGACAGCAGGTGTTTGAACGGTGCTTGGTGCGAACTGCAAGTCGTCTGCATACAGATGATACGCACATCGAAGATTATAAGATGTAGATGAAATCAAACTTCTAAATAAATATAAAAACATTTTGCTGTTTGTATCCAAATTTGTCGACCCTGAATCACATTTGATTAGATTTTTATTTTATTTTTTCAGGTCGGACCTCTGACACTGGGGTAAAGGCATCTGGCTCGGAGTCGGAGTCTTTTCGATGTCCCTTCAAATACTTAATACGCATGAATTGCATATGGATGCTTATGGCAGAAAATTTGTCTAACTAGTCGAACTACATAGGGTATTTCGACTAGTTGGAAAAAAATTCTGCGTGGGACCGAACTACGTGGGACCGAATACAATGATTGGTGAAATGTGGGTGTTAATTCACCTCTGCCAAACTTTCTTTCCTCTGTCGCACCATTAAGGCCTGGAATTCATTACCAGCTCACGTGTTTCCTTCTTCCTACAGTCCCGGGTCCTTTAAGCGGGGCGTGAAAAAGCATATGATAAGGCCGTCACACGGTATGTGTAAGTAATGGTGACCCTCTTTTCTGGGATTTTGCCTTCAGCTTACCATCAGGCAAGGCGAAGTCCAATTGACGTGTCCTATATAAAAAAAAAAAAAAAAAAAATAAATATGTATGTGAATAGTTTAACTTCAAAATTTAGTTATCGCCAATTGGTTGTGGAGGTCAGATGGCTGTCGCTTCATGGAAAATATTCAAAATTCAGCCGCTTCTTAAACAAGAAAGCCTATTCAACTAAGGCTCAGAGAATGAGAGAAGTGACGCCCGCCCCTGGTTGAATTCTCACAGCGACATACCTACGTAACATATTTTGCGATCTTTCAAAGGCGTTCGATTCCGTTGAGCATAGATAGACAACAATATAACCATAGTAGCCTTACGCCCGCGCTCCGCCGGCGAGGATCTCTTAACTCCGATTCCAAGAATACTTGGATGTTATACAAGCTTGGAAATGAGCTGTTCGCTCAACTATGCTACTCCAGTTAATATTTGTATTTAGATTAAGTAGACTAAGTGTATGTTTGTAAGTAGACCAAAAAAAAAGTATTGACGTTTTTTAAGTGCCGATTTAATGGTCTATGCAGAATGATTTTTGACTTTGACTTTGACTCAATCGATTCCAATCAAACAAACGTAAAATTTTAAGTCTGACCAAGACCCAAGGAGGTAGTTGACGTCTCATATGAGCAGTCCGACTGGGGAAGTACCTCTGCCGTACAGAATACCGCGGCCACATAAACCTCTTGTTGTGTTCACGGCGGTAAGTAGGGTAGCCAGAGCTCACTAGAGAGAGTGCTGTTAGTGGAAAGACCAAAGTATTGTACCGCTTTGTCTTCTACTTTGATGGCACAGAACCTCTTTATTTTTACAGGGTCGGCAGCACGAGTGTGACTCACCTGGTGTTGCACACCTTCATAGTCTACGGTAACCACTTTCCATCAGGTGGGCTGGGTGCATGTCTGCCACCTAATTTGTATGAAAAAAAATCTTTGACCAACTTATCCACCTTCCTCAACTATTTTAAAACCTTCCGAGAGTGCCTGTTGCTAGTTCCAAGAGTTTAAATTTTCCTGAGACTTTTTTTATACCACTTTGGTGAAAGATAAGCACACAACCCACCTGAAAGAAAGTGGTTACCGTGACCTATGGACGTGTGCAAACCCAAGGGCTTCACACTCACGTTGCCATCCCTGTAAGCATAGAGAGTTTCTGTGCCGTAAGTGTTAACGACGAAGCAGGACAAGCTTTTGGTCTTCCCACTGACAGCACAAAAACTTTCCGAGTATCATTAGGTACTCGCTGTTTTTCGGAAGTTACATATAGGATACGTCAATATGATTTTACCTCGCCTGATGGTAAACTAAAGCCAAAGTTCCAGGAAAGAGGGTCACTATTACTTACACATACCATGTGACAATGGTGGCATTCAGCTTGACGACCTCATCAGATGCATTTTCACGCCCCGCTTAAAGAACCCGGGACTGTAGGAAAAAGGAAACACGTGAGCTGGTTAAAAGTTCTAAAAATTTAATCTTGTATAAACGTACTTAGATACTCGTACTTTTTGCGTAAATACATACATATTGTACCTAGAAAAACTCAGCCCCTGTGCAAGATATATATTCGAAAATCGCTCAGTGCAAATATTTACACTGAGCGATTTTCCAAGCGCGGTGTGCAAAAACATATGATGAGGCCGTCAAGCTGTGTGTTACCATTGTAACATGGTATATGTATGTAATGGTGGCCCTCTATTCTGAGACTTTGCCATCAGCTTACCATCAGGCGAAGCAAAGTCTAGTTGACGTGTCCTTTATGAAAAAAAAATGTGTCCTTCGTTTTTTTATACCAAGACAGACAAGCACATGGGCCAATTTCGCGTTAGTACGTTCTGTGAAGTACATACATAAAATCTCGCCTTTATTTTATTTTTATTATTTTAATTCTACCGACACCGAGGCGCCATTTAAAACCGACAGACAGCTGTAAACCACACTTCTCCCAATTAAAGGTATTAACACTACCATGTATCTACATTCTGGAAGTGATATTATTTGTGCGTAAAAATATGCATCTGTTTACAACATTAAATAGTAAGAGAAAAAATTTCACATTAAGCATACCATCAAACAAGACTACTGTAATGAATAGTAGCTTTTTATGTATGACTCTGGCTGAAATATGGTGAAACTCAAATGTATTGCTTGTAACACCTTTGTACCCATATATCGCAATAAAATAAATTGAATTGAATATTCCCGGACGTCAACCAGAGGTGAATTGACATCAAAATCTCACCAATCATTAAATTCGGTCCCAACTAATTGGGGGTAAACCTATTGTTGTCTTCCAGGCATTATTGTTGACTCAAGCCATGTATCTGAGGCTGAGCCTGGGCTGTAGGTATACATCTGTCTGATGTTAAACAGCCCTATCCCGTAGTCGCCTTGTACCACACCGCGTGGAAAGAGATGGGGTGGTCCAAATTTTACTCTGCCGGGAACCACGCGGCATGTGAAGCATGGAAGAATATGACACATCGCGTCGCGTTGCCGCACTTTCGCGCTTGTCGCTCACGTAGGACAACGGGTTAGTAGTTTTGTAGTCCACAGAGGACAAGGTTCATTATTTAATTCAACCTGTTCTACCTATTCAGTATTTAGACTTAGTAGACTTAGTAAATGTTTATAATAGACCAAAAAAAATGCCCGCTGAATTTCATTCCGGGGTCTTCTCAGGCCGGGGCCGCATTTCGAGTGGCCCATTTGCTTAACTAGTCTCTTATATTTCTTTTTATATTGACGTTTTGTAAGTACCGATTTAATGGTCTATGCAGAGTAAATGCTATTTGACTATGCATGGGTGGGTATAGCTCGTATACATTGAAATGGCGCGTTCTCATTCATATTCACTTCATTTGTCATGACGACCTCATTGGCGTAGCGGTAGAACTTTCGACTGCTACGCAGGGGGCGCGGGTTCGATTCCCGCTCAGAATCGAACCCTCGCCATGTATATTTGCATTGGTCTGGGTGTTTATATGTAAAATATGTATGAATTAACAAACAAAGTTTCTAAACATGTTTATTCGCATTCTAGATTCCATAACATAAGCCAGTTAAGCTATGCTTACCATGGGTCTAGATAGCGTTGTAGTGAATGTTATAGAATATTTATTATATTTATCTGTGTAAAAACGTCAAGGACTTAGGAAAAAGGGGTTTCGCACACCTCTCGGTACGCGAGTCTAACTCGCACTTGGCTGAATTTTTTCCTGAAAAACATTGTATTCAGTGACGAACATAAGCTATATAAACAGTAATATACCTATATTTAGATTGTGCTGGCTAATCAGTTTAATTTTTTTACAGTCTCAAGCTGTTACGGACTTGAGCACTTTGTATGAATTTCAACTTGATGTTTAACACGCATTCCTGAGAAAAAAGGTCTTGACAGACAGACGGACAGACGGACATCGAAGTGATCCGATAATGGTTCCGTTTTACTCCCTCTTTAGGAACAGGACCCTAAAAATACCCGTTCCATACAAAGAAAACAGAAAACTTTTTATCAAAATCCTTTCACCATTAGAAAGCTGTATTATCATTGACTAACATTGACTAATATTATTTATCCTTATTTGGAATAGTGTAAGAGGTAGTTGCCGTCCGATATGAGCAGTCGGACTGAGAAAGTACCTCCACCGTACAGAACACGGCAAGTAGGGTAGCCGGAGCTCACTGGAAAGTTTTTGTGCTGTCAGTGGGAAATCCAAAGGCTTGTCCTGATTTTGTGTTCTGCACTGAGGGCACATAAAATCTCTGTTCTTACAGGGTCGGCAACACGGATGTGATTCCACTGGTGTTACACACGTTCATAGGTCACGGTGACCACTTTCCATCAGGTGGGCCGTGTGCTGGTCTGCCAAACAATGGTCATTATTAAAACCCATGGTGTTAAAAATTACCATTGTTTATTGGGAATTCTGAAGAAGCTTCGGGTTAAATAAAAGAAAATCATATCAAATGCAAATCTAATCTATAATTTCAAATTCTACTTTTCACAATTTCTACTGCAAACTACGTCTTTTCTACCATACAAAGCCATAGTTGTTATATTTTCGACACAATATAAAAATAGTGGGGTTACCACATATATACTTAACTATTATATTTATATATTAGATAAATAGTTTTATTTATATATATAGTTTTAATTAAATTGTACATAAATATTTATTTAAAATTTTATACTAAATAATATAATATGTTACTATTTCATAAGAATTTATATAATTATATATTTCATTATTATAAATATTATTTATTTTTGTTAAAATGGCATCCATGTTTTGGATATACATACTCATAATATATTTATTAAATATTTTTTCTTTGGATATCTGCCATAGTAAGACATTATTATAACAGTGTATCAAATAGTCTTATATTTATAAATCTAATATAATATTCACTAAATCTTTTTTTATTAAGAGTTTTTTACAGTATTCCCCTATAATTTCTACCTAACTCTACTATTATGTTACCAGTTCTATTTACGATAATATACTATTTCATACACTCTTGAAACACTATAAGTACGAAATGACCGAAGAAAAGTAATAATTCTAAAACTACTACTACTACTACTACTATTATTTTCTACTAGATGGGTTATATCTATGGCTACTATCTATTTATTCATAATATATATATATATATGTAAATTTAAAATATAAATTTAATTTATACTTTTCTTCGGTCAAAAGAAAAATAATAAGTAAGTAATAAAACAGCCAATTTTGACGAGGAACTAAGATTAAGGAACTTCAGAGACTCAAAATACATAAAACAACTAAAATTAAAAAAAATACATTAACCAATACATATTTTAAGCTTGCAATACATTATATAGATATACCAACGATTCCGTCAAGTGGCTGAAATCGGAACTACGGTTGTCACTGTCAAATTCATTCTGTTTTATTGCACACATGGAACTAATAAGTACTACGTACAACTGGAATGTGCACTCACTATAAGCGTGTACACAATATAAGACTTTAATGAAATGGGTGAAAACTGTATTTAAAACGAACGGGGAAGCGAGCCGATAGAGACAGCAAGCACGAGGTCAATGTGTCCCTTTCTATTATTGCCAGTACACATGACAATACTTTTTAGTAGTTTATTATATTTGTGAAACTATTATTAAATATTATAGTAAAAAAAATGTGTGCTCTTGACTCGTTTCAGTCATGAAGTAGAAATAAAAACGTAACATTTTATGATCATTAAAACATCGCAAGGTTCTAAACTGTAAACATATAATTCTTTTGGTAGTACAATGGTAGGATTTTGAACATTAACGTCGCAATCAGCTATCCTAGGGTGTATGCGCTGACTTGTTCGTAGTCTCAAAGTAATTTTATTACCAATTTGTATTACTATCATGGTGAAAAGGTGTATTGAAGGTTGCAGCAGTGAAACATTGGCAGGATGTAACATATTGTTACGATGGACGTATCGCCATTGATGTTGCTGGACCTTTTCCAATGACTGAAGAAGGTAACAAATACATCATAGTAATGCAAGATTACTTCACTAAGTGGCCTGAAGTATTTGCGATACCCAACCAGGAAGAAGTCACTGTGGCAAGGAAACTGGTTCAGGAAGTGGTCTGCCGGTACGGCGCACCTATGGAGATCCACTATGACCAAGGACAGAACTTCGAGTCTGCTCTATTTCAAGAAATGTGCAAACTCCTTGGAATGAACAAGACCCGTACGACTCCAGCGCATCCGCAGTCAGACGGAATGGTCGAGAGGTTTAACCAGACGTTGGAAAATCACTTGGCTAAAGTTGTCGATGAACACCAAAGAGATTGGGACCAGTAAAATCCCACTGTTCCTGATGTCCTATCGATCTGCGGTACATGACAGTATGGGACACACCCCAGCGAAAGTGAATTTTGGTCGCGAGATTAGGCTAGCAGTGGATGCAATAACCGATACGCCACCTGATAGTCCTAAGCCCGTGATGGATTACGTGAGTGAACTTCGAAACCGACTAGACGAGGTGCACAGAATGGTCCGGGAAATCAATCTGAAGACAGGTGAAAGGATGAAAACCCGGTACGATAGAAATGCAAACACCAACGGTTTTTAAGAAGGAACACTGGTATGGTTTCATAATCCGCTACGCAAGAAGGGGAAATCTCCAAAACTCCAAGCTCGCTGGGAAGGGCCCTATACGGTTATTACGAGAATCAATGACGACGACCTCCGTGGCGTAGCGGTAGAGCATTCGACTGCTATGCAGGGGGCGCGGGTTCGATTCCCGCTCAGTGCAAATATTTGTATGCATGAATATGTATATTTGCATTGGTCTGGGTGTTTCTATGTATAATATGTATGTATTTACAAAAAAAAAGTATCTAACTATGTTTACCCGCATTCTAGATCCCATAACACAAGCTAGTTAAGCTATGCTTACCATGGGTCTAGATAGCGTTGTGTAGAATGTTGTGGAATATTTATTTATTTATTAATGACATTACTTACCGCATTAGGGAGGGGATTAGGGGAAAACCAAAGGTAGTCCATGTGGATAGGTTGACGCGTCATCATGGAACAAATGATGCACGGGACGAGCATGACTAAAAGGGGGGTAATGTTACGACCGATGTCGATATCTCGAAAACTAGTAATCGAATCTTCAAGAAATAAAAACGCAAATTAAGAGAGATGGCAATTCCTATTTCTTGCAAAATATTTGGTCACCCTAGCAGAGTGAGATACAAGCACCTCCTAGCTGCTATCTCTTTCGGACCGTTTTCCTAGATCAGTGCACATTCCGGTTGTACGTAGTACTTATTAGTTCCATGATTGCACATCAAAGACAATTTAACACGATTTGACATTATCGAAAGGACAATGGCACCATCCTCCAGTTCACGAAATTGTTAGTGTTTTTTTTTTAATTATCAAGAAACCAGAAACCCTTCCAACATTCATTACCAGAGACAAACAGCTAAACCTTTTTAAATTCCCACCAGAAATAGAAAAAAATAATTTAACAAACTTTCGAATTTTGAAAAAACATCAATCATAATTAATAAGAAAAATAATAAGTTACAAATTTGTTTTTAATTCCAAGAAATAAATTATATTTTGAGCGTTACGTACCTGTGACATGTTTATGTGAATTGAATAAAAACTAATTAATCTACCATGTGATAATTTTATGTGAAACTTGTAAAAATATACTAAAATTTACTTATTCAAAGATAATGACTTTACCATAATATACTACCATACTCTGTTTGCTTAGGTACATAACTAAAAGTAAACAATCTTGATGTGTTTGAACACAAATACATATTAAACAAATACACTTCATTATAAATTATATCAATCAATCAATTAAATAAATAAATATATAAAATAAAAAGAAAACAAATAAAATGGTCCGTTATTCATGTTATAGGTATATATATATTGTATAGTCAGTATGTTGTTGACACTCGTTCCGGGTCGTTCCTGGTCCAAAGGCCATGCCATCCAACGTGGCAACGCAGCAAGTGTTATGGGCACTTTTGCACCGGGAGCGATCAGGGGCGGGTTATTTGATTAGTAGTTTTGACATATTGTATTGTAATAAATGTATTAGATGTAAAATAAATAAATTATCCTATGTCAGTATAGTATATATATATATGACTTTGAATTTGTGAAGATAAACTTAAATGTTTACAAGATAAAAAAGAGTTATAAAGAACAGGGCAAAAGTTCACGAAAAATATTGATAAACTAGAAAAATACTACTAGAAACGGAAATCAAAAATAAACTAAAAAAAAAAGATTACATACACACATGTATATATAGATAACATCCACATTTCGCCAACTATTCGGTCCCACGTAATAGGGGGCGAGCCTATTACCGTCAAGCGGGCACTTAGTCATGGGCTGTATGTTTACTGTCAGATAGAGAACAGCCCTATCCCTTAGTCGCCTTCTACGACATCCACAGGAAGAGATGGAGTGGCCCTATTCTAATCCACCGGGAACCAACACGGCAAGAAAAAAAAACTTTATTAAAAAAATTAAAAGAATCGTCAGGATTGTTTACCATTAGTTATGTACGTAATCAAAAGGAGTAATAACTGTACAAATTAATGTATACTTTTTCTATTTTACAGATGACATTACAAATGACGCGTGTCTATGCTTACATCCATTCGAAATTTGAAATTCAAAATAAATTCCCGCCTCACCCAGGAACTGTGATACAATTTTTGTTTAGCTTGTTTAGTAGTAGTAGGAGTCATAATTCAAAGACTCCTTATACTACCGCTAATACAATACATATATAAGTAGGTACTCTAGACAAGAAATTAAGAAAAATAATGTCAGAGTTCGGGGTGTTGATCCATACTAGACCATACTTCCATACAAATATTATAAATACGAAAGTAATTATGTTTGTATGTTATGCTTTCACGCCTACTGAACAGATTTTAATAAAATTTGGTAGATAAGAACTTGAAAAATGACATAGGCTATGTTTGGTTGTTATACCCGACATCCACGCGGGCGAAAATCACATAAATATCATAATTGCATAAATCCCGGTCGTCTCCAAGGTTTACACCTTGGAGTTCATAAAAAAAAAACAAAATCAAACCGCTGATAAATATTATAAATTTTCAAATAGGTAATATAAAAAAAAATCACAATACATATAATTCCCGAACCGTTGTATAATTATGGATTCACACCGCGATAGTATAAAAATAACATTAAAAAAGAATCACGTCTTATAATTTTACATAATTTTATATACATAGGTTTTGTCTGTCTGTCGGTCAAGTTTTTATCCTCAAATATAGAGTTTCTTTTGCTAATAGATTAAAAATTAATTTTGTACCTATCCAAGATACCAAAGACCAAAAAATTTCAATTTAAATTGCTCTCAAGTACGCAAACACATTTTTTGTATTATTTTTGTGATATCTAACACAATATAAATCAATAACTAGATTCAAGTATCAAAAATATGACTAAAATATATATATATATTTGTAATTTGTAACTTCCAATAATATCGAGAAAATCTACAAAAAAAGTTCAGTAGGTCAGCATAGAATCATAAAAATCTACCCTTTTTAAAAAATACTATAAGTTATTAGGTTATGTACTATTCGTAATATAGCAGGATATATATTTCAAATTATTATTATTATTCAAAAACTATAACACGTTTCACATTTTACTACCCTTATCTACGCAATTATTATTTCCCCATTTTAGCAAAAAACGAAAAATGGCATAAACACATCACAGCTAATTTGTAATTTTATAAAAGATTCAGTGTTTTCTGGGCACTAAATATAAACTGTATGTATCCTTCGGCAAAGCCACACAGGCAGGTTTCTGTTTCAAGTCTTCAGCATTCTCCGCAGCGACATCAAACTCCTGCATGATACTCGCAAACATCACAAAACTCATCGTCGTGACCAAAGTCTGACCAATACACGTTCTTTTCCCGATACTGAAAGGCAGAAAATGTGGAATATTCCTCATAACACTCCATACTTCCTTCTCAGACTCAATCTTCGTAGGTCTTTCTCCGTCAGACTCCATACCCGAGTCACAAAGCGAATTTCTCCGAACCTTAGCCTTGCTCTTCTCCAAAAACCGTGCTGGATCGAATTTTTCCGGTTCCTTCCAATATTCCGTTGACATATTTAGTTCGTAGTTATTGATAAACACTATAGTACCTTTTTCTACTCCATAACCTGATACAGCAGCGTTTTCAGTTGCGACATGAGGCACTATAGGTGAAGAAGCATATCTAAGACATTCAAGTACAGTAGCCTCAGTGTACGGCAAACTCGGTCTATCCAATAGAGTTACAGGTCTTTTGCCTTTCGTTAAAGAGTCCAATTCAGCTTTCACTCTCCTTCCAACTTCAGGGTCTCTAGCTACAGCTGTGAGACACAACATCACTAGATTCCCTACCGAAGAGTGCCCTCCCAAGAAATCTTCCAGCATAAAAATGATCGTGTTCCTATCAACAGTAGGATCTTCATGCAGCACTTTAAGTAAACCATCTAAGAAATCTTTTTCGGGACCATCTGTGTCTAGATTCATTTCTCTCTGCTCCACAATCCTGGATAGAATAAAAGACCTGATATCGTGAGACCAGTTCGATAGCTTATCAAGATGTTTCTTGTAGAATGGTGAAAGCCAAGGCAAGAAATCCACGGCATATCCTTGGTTAATTTCCCAGAAGATCTCATCAAAATGGTCGACGATTTTTTTGAAATCTGCATCTGTTTCAGCATCGAATCTAACGTTACACATGTAATGGCTGAACATGTTCATAGCTGTGGTCATAAGGATTGGTTTCAGGTTGATTGCGCTTTCAGTACTTCTAGCCATACCTTTCAATGTTTGAATGAGCTCAATGGATTCGAAAGTGGCGACATCCCCGATTCTGGCGAAGTTGTCGGTGTGCTGTTTGGGTCCGCAGTGACGTCGCGCCAGGTTGCGCCTTTTCAGCTGCAGGTTGGACCAGTCACACAGAGCCAGGGCTGGAACAGAAAAATAAATGTTTTTGTCATAACCTGTTTAAGGTTTATATCTCAGAAGGCGTAAGCCGAAGTGTATTACTCCAACATTAGACAACTATGATTTTCGGTTCCACGTAATAGGGAGCGAGCCTATTGCCGTCAATCGAGCACTTTATCATGGGATGTATGTTTACTGTCGGATGGAAAAGCCCTACCCCTTAGATGTTATCTTCGACACCCACGCGAAGAGATGGGGTGACCCTCTTATTCTCCACTGGGAACCAACACGGCAATTACTATGAGGGAGAAATTACAACTCAAATGCTATTTATCTACCTCAACATCTTATATAAATGAGTCTCCCCACCGCATCTGTCTGTCTGCACGTTATAAACTCAGAAACTACTGAACATATTTTAATGCGAATTTCTACTACACATATATAGACTATAAAGACTGATAATATTTGTTTGTTTGGTTGGTACTACTGGTTTGGATTAAGAAAATATTTTTGTATGGGATAGTCGGTATATCGAAATTTTAGGCTATATATCATCACACTACTACTCAAGTAAGTGGAGCAGTATTAATAAATGTCAACAAATCCAGCAGATTCCTATATAATTAATTGGAAATTATTAAATTGCGGCCACTACGATCTAAGAGTAGGTATGCTTAATTACAGTCAACGTTCATTTTTCCCTAGAATGTATTGTTTTGTTAGAGTAATAGGCATACGACCACGACTATCTTTGATATTTTCTTGTATAATACTTTTTAGATCGTGATTTTTCAGTAGGTATATATTACACACATTTTTAGTTTTTAAACTCTTTTTTTTATTTATGTTATTTTTGGGCAAGCAATAGGTGTAATGTATACATATTTGAAATGTGCTAATTAAGCCCTTTCAGTTGATATCAAAATTGACATATTTATCTCGAATTTAATTTTTAATCCATGACCGTTAGATTATAGATATAGATATTAGATTCAGTGACACGTTATATAGCCTATAATCAGCGGACGACTAAAATGCTTCTAATGATTCCTCATTTATCCAGTTCTAATAAGTTCTCGAGGAGCTATGAGGGAATAGATCAACCTACATACATACATAGAATATCAAAATCATAACCCTCCTTTTGCTTTGCTGTAGTCGGGTAAAAACATAAAATAATGTAAATAAACCATTGGAAAATTACTCTTTCGCTGGTTCGGTAGGTTAGATCTACTGAGAAGATACCAGCAAGAAACTCAGAGAACTATATTAGAATTAGATTATCTTTATTTTTTTTAAATATTGTTTTGTTTACAATTTATGTTGTGTGAGCAAGCAAGGGACTGGGACTAGGTTGACAACGCATTTCCATCATTGAGACTCATCTTTATCCCATAAATAGCTTTAAAATGGGTAGTCTTAAGTAAAAGGCATCTGTAATTATTTAGTCCAACGCATGTAATGATTTACGCACTTATTGTATTACCACATCACAAGCGATTTTATGTGTGCCACTCTATGGAATGTAGAGCTGAATTAGACAGTTTCCAATTTCAAATGCTTGCAAGTAGGAAGTTGTGCATAAACAATGTTTAGTATAGAGTTACATTTTTTCGGCACAGACAACAGTTGGCGACAGCCTATTTTGGATGTTATGCCATTTAATTTTGTTGTGTAAACATATTTTTCATGATAATGGTTTTTTTTTTTAGATTTTTATAGAATTAAACTAAGTGATAGCTGAGTGGGTTAGCATATTGTAAAGTTAAGCAATGCTATCTGGGTCGGTCTTAGGATGGGTGCTTAACATATTTTGGGGACCCAATATGCTTTAAAGTGTATTTTATTAGCAAAAGTAAATTTATCTAAATACATTTGTATATCCACATTCTAGAAACCATAACACAAGCTAGTTAAACTTTACTCTTAAATAGCATTGTGTAGAATGCCCTTTAGAATAGAACATATTTTTCAAGTGTGTTGCTTGCCCTTGCTTCCCCTTGCTTCCCCTTCATGGCGCCTTGTCTGACAGCCCATAGCCGGCAACTGGACACTTATATTCAAGATACTCTGCAATCCGAGTAAGTCACCACAAGGACGGCAGTACAAGGTATGAGAGGTAGCGATAGCGATTTCAAACATTCGTCTCAATAGGATAGATAACTGTCGAGTAGCTCGTGGGTAATATACAAGAGTTTAGCAACACTACTTTCACATCGCATCATTATTGGTTTGTTGACTGTGATAGCAGTTGCTCTTGTAATAGTCAACAAACCTCTCAAGTCAGGGGTCAGACGACAATCGCTCTTGTCTACTCCTCAACTCCAAGTGGAAATCCTGCGTCAGAGCCTTTTCAGTTGTTCGGCGTATTGTGGATGACGGTTGATTGGAATGATGATTATTTGTAAGTGACATATATTTTGATGTTTAATACAGTCGGGAACCGCGGTAGCCTACTGGGGGAACCGCAGTAGCCTAGTGGTATGTGTAATGGACTGCTGGGACGTGGTCTCGGGTTCGATGGTTTTACCATGGCACACACCAATGACTTTTCGATGCTTTTCGAAGTTATGTGTATATTTATCGCAGGTTTATAAGCTCGGTAAATGACAATAGGCTCGCCACCTATTACATTGGGAACTAAACATAAACTGGCGATATGTGGGGGCTAGCACCGCTGCCTACACCTTCGGGGATAAAGGCGTGAGTTTATGTTATGTTACATTGTTTATACTCATGCTACCAACGACAGCGTAAAAGGAACCAATATTAAATTGTTGTAAACCAGTATTGTAACGGGCGCCCACAGGACAGGCCTATGCCTAGTGTGGGGCCACGGGAAATGTAAATATGTGTAAGTGTTTTTGGTAATAAAATGAATTTTATTTATTTATTAAGGTAGTCCCCAACGTATGTCAATCCCATACATTCAACTTGTTACCACACTGTCATTGTCACCTTTCATTAAAATTATTGCCGCTCTAGTCTTATAACTTACACCACAATGTCCTATAGTGTAACACTACGTCATTATAACAGAAAGAAATTCGATCTAGGGCCTATTAAGTAATTGCAATTTGACTAGGCCAGTAGGCTAGGGAGTTATAACTGAAGTTGGTAAACGCGACTTTTGCTCATAACTCCTATTCTACTGAACCGATTGCGATCAAACAAACAATGAGATTTTAATGCGGAACAAAAACTTTCATGAAAAAAAAAAAACGAATAAAAATTCGTTCAGTAGTTTTTGGGTTCATCACAAATAAACAAGAATTTGAAAAAAAAAAATAGTTTCCAGTAACTATTTGTTACTACACTTAACATATAGGTATATATATATTTATATATATAACCCAAGTTTTTTTTTTTAATATTTCGAATGTAGGGACACGACACGACTTTACAAACTGTCAATCAAGTTCACAAACAGTACATGCGTATGTTGGTTAAAAATACTATATTGCAGAAATATAATCTTTGGCTAACGAAAATATATATCTCATCTAAGTTATATGTAATTTAGAAAAAAAGTTGTCTACAATTCTAACAAACTTTTAATAAAAACGATTGCAATGTCGTTATAATTTTATTCACTGGATCCTGTGGTTTAACTGACAGCTGAGGCTGAACGCGACGTGCCTGTGCCTCGACTTTTTTCTAATAAAACCGGACTTGTCTATTCCTCTGAGAATATTCTTGTTTATCTATGGAGCTTTTTCTTAGAACTATTGGTAATAAATAGTTTTTGGTTATGCATTAGGAACTGTACAGCAGTGTTTCTCAAACTTCTTCAGTCCACGGACCCCTAGCAAATATAGAAGTGAAAATAGGCTGTATAAAAATTACGTGCTTGTTCTTTGCGAACTAAATTATATATATACTGTTTGTAGAACTACTACTATTTTGGTCGCCCAAAAAGTGCTTTGTCACATGTAAATAGTCATTATACTCATAATTTGTCAAAAACTGACGTGATGGTCAGTGACGATGACAAGAATTCCATGATTATTGTTCCAGCGTGGTTCCCGGCAGAGTAGAATTAGGACCACCCATGCGGTGTCGTACAATGCGTTTAAGAGATAGGGCTGTTTAACATCAGACAGATATATACAGGCCAGACTCAGGCACAGATACAAGGTTCGAGTCAACAATAGAGCCTGGAAGACGGCAACAGGCTCACCTCCTATTAGGTATCAAAAACAATGATTGGTAAAATGTGGGTTTAATTCACCTCTGCCTAACCCTTCGGGGATAAAGGGGTGATTATATGTATATATGTATAAAATATGAATATGTTCTTAGAAAATCTCCTTTTATCTATAAATATTTTTTCTATTTATGTATTATTCGCCCAAAAAGTTTTTACTTTATGAGCACTTACAATGATTAAGACCCCCTAATAAATACATTAAACACTTTAGCAACAATATTAGTTGTTATTTCAGTTGCTGTTACTCTTAATCAAACGACCCCCATGTATATCTACTCGCGGATTCCCAGGGGTCCACAAACCACAGATTAAGAAACATCATCCTGTGCTAATTACACGTAATGAGGTTGTTTGTTTGCGAGATAAATAGAGTTTTTGTTTGTATCTATTTGAATAAAAGCTTCCGGAAAACCATAACCATGGGAGGTTTGGATCCTGACCATTAGGACGTGAACCTACTCCTAACACAAATAAATATGTCTTAGCTCCTACCGATACTACCTATAGTAAAACTATAACATTAATATGTGATTAACTAAATTGAGTAGGATGGTATGTCTTAGTGTGGGTAGATACCTGCTTTGATTAAAATATACTTAGTTTATAATTATTACTAGCTGACCCACCCCAGCTTCGCCCGGGGTATATTGTGAAGCTTCATATCCCTTTGAGCCCGTATGTTTTAGTCTTCAAAATATGTATGAAAAATTGCCGAATTTGTTAACATTTATTATCAATGCTCCGCTCCCTTAAGTAGTAGCGTGATGATATATAGCCTAAAACCTTCCTCGATAAATGGACTACCCAACACTGAAATAATCATTCAAATCGGACCAGTAGTTCCAGATATTACCGCGTTCAAACAAACAAACAAACAAACTCTGCAGCTTTATAATATTAGTATAGATTAAGTGCCTAAATGTAAGGAGGTATGTAATTGTGTAAAAATATGTGAATATATTATCTTTTTTTTAATTTTTTTTTTATACCACTTCGTTGGTAGACAAGCACACGGCCCACCTGATGGAAAGTGGTTACCGTGGCCTATGGACGTATGTAACACAAGAGGAGTCACAGTCGCGCTGCCAACCCTGTAAGTGGACAAGCCTTTAGTCTTCCCACTGACAGCACAAATTCTCCAGTGAGCTCTGGCTACCCTACTCACCGCCGGGAACACAACACGAAGTTATTATAGCCGCGGTATTCTGTAGGGCGGAGGTACTTCCCCAGTCGGACTGCTCAATTGGGTGGTAATACCGCCGTGTCCTACTTCCTTTAAAAATAAATTTTGTCCAATCGCGCTAAATAATTGTCTTAGACTTACAATAAAAAGAAATTGACAACACGCATTTTAAGCACCAAAAAGTAGTTGTAGAGGGGAACAAAGAAAACTACTCATATACATACACTAGCTGACCATGCTTCCTACTTTTTCCACTGTAAATCTATTGGTGTACAATAAAGAATTATCTATCTATCTATCTATAATGTTTTGAAATTTGATATTACCCCTTTGAGTCCGTATTTTTGTCTTCAAATAATGTATGGAAAATTACCAGATTTGTTGACATATACAATATTTTTTTTTCATTTACAATATTTTTTGCAGTCTTTTTTTTATATACCACTTAGGTGGCAGATAAGCACACGGCCCACCTGATGGAAAGTGGTTACCGTGGTCTATGGACGTGTGTAACACCAGAGAAGCCACATTCGCGCTGCCGACCTTGTAAGCACAGAGTCTCTGTGCCGTCAGTGCAGAGGACAAAGCAGGATAAGCCTTTAGTCATCCCACTGACAGCAGAAATTCTCCAGTGAGCTCTGGCTACCCTACTCACCGCTGTTGGGAACACAACACGAAGTTATTATAACCGCGGTATTCTGGACTAAGGTACTACCCCAGTCGGACTGCTTCCGTCCAATTGGCGGCAATACCGCCGTGTCTCACCTCTTATCAGTCAGTTGGATTAGTCAGACTTTTGTGAGTTTCAGCTATTCGTAACTACCGTACTCCGAGGCACGACCAGCATATTTGGAATGGAATGGAAAGGGACTCTTTTGTCCTCGGTAACAAAACACCCCATATAAAAGGGATTGTTCGTAACACCGATAGTGTATAGGTGCTTGTGGAGGCAGTGGCCCGTTATTGTGCTCATTATTGTTCTTAGACTTGTTATATATAGTTATAGGAGACGTTTCGTGAGCACTTATGCGCAGAGCGGTAATCGAACCCACGCCTCCTGCATAGTAGTCGCTTTCACTACTGACCGCCACGCCACGAAGGACATAGAGCACTAACAAAACGTTATTGAAAGAATCAATCGTTCAATTAGCCTAGTAGTCCACTGCTGGACCGCTTCGGCCGCAATAGTAACCAGTGTTTCGTAACCAGTTGCTATCTTTCTCATCTTTTATCTTTATTTTTTATTTTTTAAGAATATTAGCTACTGATATTACTAATATTCCGGTTAGACCCTCCAACTAAGCTAAATTGCTTGTGCTAGGAGCGGGTTCACGTCAGAAGTATAATGGCCAGAATTCAAACCCAGGACATCTCGTTCGTAAGGGATCCTTAACCACTAAGCTACCGAGCATGTTTTCTTCTTAGTTCGATACCAGTTACGATCGAAGATATCCAAGGTCTTACCCACTGTTGGGAGGCTTTGACCTACTGTGTCCACCCTGGTCAGACGGGTTGGTTAATTTTGAATTTTCCTTCTCTCGCAGTGATAATATCGTCTGCGTATTTTATTAAAATAATAAAGAACGTTCAATTTTAGGCCCAAATTTAAATCAGGGGCAAACAATTGCATCACATAGCGATAAATTTTATATTATTATCAAAACAGTTAACGTATAATCATCAAATTTGATTAAATATACGTCAGCAAAACAATGTAAATAAATTTCATTCATTAAAATTGCAATACTATTGCAAACTGTACTAATATTATAGATGCGAGTCACTCTATCTGTTTGTTACGATCACGCCTAAAAAGCTGATACGATTTTGATATAATTTGGTACAGAAATGGACTAGAGTTTGGGAAAGAATATAGGCTACTATTAATCGCAAAAAAGGAGTCAAATATAGAATGAAAGTTTGTATGTAATTTTAGAAGATAATCTGATGAAGTTTGATGCACAGATAGATCAAAGGACATATGCTATGTTTGGTCGCGATAACCGACATCCAAGCGAGCCGCGTATAACAGTTGGTATACTAATATTATAAAGAGGAAAGATGTTTGTGTGAAGAAAATTTCACTACGAAAGGGGTAAAATCAGCGATGAAGGGTTGTATGGAAAAATTGTCATTTTTGAAGTAAGATGTATGAAATTGCGGTAGCCTAGTGGTATGGGTAATGGACTGCTGAGACGAAGTCTCGGGTTCGATCCTAGGTTTTACCATTGCACACACCAATGACATTTCGATGCTTTTCGAAGTTATGTGTGTATTTATCGCAGGTTTATAAGTGCCCGGTTAATGGCAATAGGCTCGCCACCTATTTACATTGGGACCTAAACATAAACTGGCGAAATGTGGATGCTAGCACCTCTGCCTACCCCTTCGGGGATATAGGCTTGAGTTTATGTTTATGTTAAGTATAAAATTTCATACAGTTGTTTTCCTGTCCGAAATAAATCTATACCTATTTATCGCTGTTTTTCAAAATTTCACCATTAATAGGATGAAACAGTCGAGAAAAAATTGTATCTAAAGTTTGCATATGATTTTTTTACGAATTATTCCCGAGCGAAGTCGGGACTTTAGATCGGGTATCTATACACATATATAAAGTTATTAAATTCCAAAATGGTTTATTATTTTTTGGAAAAATCGTGTAGATATACGTATAGTATTATTTTTAAGCTTCGTATGCGACTGGGCTTAACACTAAGACCAAAAAGAAGAAGTGTTGTTTTTGCTACGAAATTCCGTAGCAAATGTTGCTTTCATTTGCTACGATATTTCGACAATTAATGTAATATTCTCGGTGTTGTCGATGTATCGTGTAAGACTTTTTTATATCACTTAGGTAGGGCATACAAGCAAGTAAGACTTTTTTATATCACTTAGGTAGGGCATACAAGCACAAGGCCTGTAGGAAAGCGCCTATCCAAACCCGTATCATTGGGATATTAATAGTTTTAATTATTTTTATGTATTTTATAGTTAGTGGGGATAGTGGATGTCATATGACGTAACTTGGGCTATTTTTATCACAGGAAAAGTATTGGGGTTCTGTGTCAAAATATTAAAGGTCAGATTTATTAGAATTGTTTCAAAAAACCGGTCAAGTTCGACTTTCGTAAAAAATTGAACAGAATTCTGGGGTGAACTCCGTACTAATATATAAAGAGGAAAGATTTGTATTTTATGTGTAACGAATAAACTCAAAACTATAGAACCGACTTCAAAGATACTATGGATTTTTTTTGGAAGTTGGTTAAAAAATATTTAAATTGACAAGAAACCTTTTTTAAATTGTATAAAATTTAGAGCTAACCGATAAAACCTTCTTTGCAGATAAAATGTTTTTGTTGAGAATTTAATTTTATTAAATTATTTAAAACCTCATTTTTTATAATCTAAAAAATACACAATATTTTTATATAAATACATACAAGACATTAAATAAATCAAGAACATAACCATAGACAATCAAACAAAAAAATTCTAATTGTCAAAATAGTATTACACTATGGTTTGGAAAATAAACATAACAATGTTTACTTTTTAATTTGATTATGAGTTATGACACTTCATTCAACACATAACACACATCAAGACATACACACATACTCTGCTAAAAGCAAACCCTTCTGAATTTATCTTAATCCCTTTTTTTCTAGTAACCGAAATTACTAATATTCCTGTTAGCCCCTCCAGCTAAGCTAAATTGCTTGTATTAGTGTAATGTCCAAGATTCGAACCCGGAACATTTCGATCATAAGACCGACTTACAAACCACGAAGCTCCCACCAAATAAATCAAAGTATACTCACAGTTGTTCCTGTCTCCAGCGAAGAGTTGATGAAACCTCAGGAAGTCAGGCCGCCCGCCAAAGAATTTCCCATTCTGGTTCAAAACCTCTCGAATCAACTCCAAATTGTTGACTACTAAACACTTAGTAGCTCCCAGTGTGATACTAAAAATATCCCCATATTCCTTTGCCAATTCCGTAAAAGACTGAAAAGGAGACTCGCATTTTCCCAAAAGGTGTAAGCTACCTATAATAGGAAAAGGAGAGGGGCCCGGTGCTTCTTTTAAAACAACCGCTTTGCTATCGCCATACTTATTGATCTTTTTATAAGTAATAGTGTTTTTGTAATAGAATTTGTACACCGCGATCAAAAAGACGGCTACCAAGAATAGTGCACTCATCATTTTTTCTTTTAAAAAAAGATTTTTTGAATTTCGAGTGACTACACCGGTGGGAACTACTGGTTAGGTAGCACTGAGTTCTGTGCGGCGCGGCGGCCATATTTATAGTGAGCGCGCCAAATTTGCATTTTACAATTTGAATTTACCAACTGTTTTTTGCGTTCGGTCAATATGTATGCTTTATGGTAAATATGGAATATTTTTGTTTAGATTTATGCCTGTGACGTACTTGTGTTCAGGACTTAAAATTGACTTTAAAATAAGTTGGTAAGATACCCCTAAATCTTTATCGAGTTGATTTATTTTTAAGTTTTTGTGTTTAAATGTGACCTGTAAAACGTAACCTCATTTCCGGTTGAATAGAAAAAAGTTTTATTTTTTGAGACTTGGTGAGCCCGCGTTTTATTCCGAGTGAATTTAATCGGAATTATTTTTTGCGTTGAATTTCGATTTTTTTACAAAAATAATAGGTACCTAACTTAAATTACGCCGTATAACATCAGCTAACTACCAGAGATCGAAAAAATCGATACAGCCGTTTCTGAAATTGGTCAAGTCACACAGACAAACAGTCGAAGTTTTTTGTTTTGAAGTGAAAGCTTCTTTAGGGGCGTTGGACTGTTTTAGTAGAAAATTTTGGGTGAACAATATCATGGTACTCGCGTCATCGTCACGTCACGACGATACAATTCACAAGTTACCTAGTTTTTGACAAATTGAAACAACTAAGTCCCACAGAACCTTCCCCATTCCCCATAGGAGCCGGTGGAAGAGGTTATGACGGACTCGAACCGACTAAAGCCCACGGCGTCAGTCGATCGTTGTTGATTGCCGGAGGTGATGTTGGCAGGCATATCCCTCGCACCCCGACTGACCCATTGAAATTCTACTATACTCTATGAATGAATTTTGTGAAGTAAATGCTTTTTACTTTTTTATAAGTTCCTAACTGTCAGAGAGCACGTTAAACCTTCGATTGCGGTTGCCACACGATCATCCATAGTAGCCTTACGGGTACTTGGAGCCCACAAAGGACCGACTAGACTAACTCCAGAACTTTGATATTGCCAATGGGTTGTGGAGGTCAGGTCATTCGCATCTGCACACCATGGTGCGGTTTTTATTATTTATTTATAGAACACGTCAATTAGACTTCGCCTTGCCTTATGGTAAGCTGAAGGCAAAGCCTCAGAAAAAAAGGTGCATCATTACTTACACATACCATGTGACAATCGTTTTTTCGTTAGAGTGAGCATTTCATTTTCACTTTGAAGAACACCAGGAGCCTATTCACGCTGCTAGTGATCTCCCGGAACGCACCTGTATTATTGAAATAGCCCTGTATGTGGCGGTTGCAGGCCAGTGTAGGAGCACATGTGTCGATGTTTCTTCCTCTCTTTTTGTTTTAACCCCATAGATGGCCCAAGCACACGGCCCACCTGATGGAATGTGGTCAATTAGACATTGTCTCGCCTGACGGTAAGCTGAAGGCAAAGTCTCAGAAAAGAAGGACACCATTACATACTTTTACCGTGTTACAATGGTAACACCCCGCTTCGAAAATCGCTCAGTGCAATTTTTTTTATAGCACTTAGGTGACAGACAAACACACGGCCCACCTGATGGAAAGTGGTCACCGTGGCCTACGGACACGTGCAAAACCAAGAGTCACACTCGCGCTGCTATACCTGCAAGCATTTAGAGTTTCTGTGCCGTCAGTGTAAAAGACAAAGCAGGACAAGCTTTTGGTCTTTCCACTGACAGCAAAAAACCCTTCTGTGAACTCTCTCTTTCCTTTTTTATATAGGACACGTCAATTAGACTTCGCCTTGCCTGATAATAAGCTGAAGGTAAAGTCTCAGAAAAGATGGTAACCATTACTTACATATAACAAGTGACAATGGTGACACTCAGCTTGACGGCCTCATTATATGCTTTTTCACGCTCCGTTTAAAGGACCCGGGACTGTAGGAAGAAGGAAACACGTGAGCTTATAATGAATTCCAGGCCTTAATAGTGCGGCAGAGGAAAGAGTTACCGAACCGATTGACCCTTGATGGGATATTCTGCACCGTGTGCGGTATTGCCTGTGATGGCAGCTGCAGTCGTGGGTAGAAGCCGTTTGTGCAGTTGTCGAAGACGTCTGAGCCTCGATCCTGTTAAAGCAAAACCACTGTCATACCACGACCAGACCCTGCAAAAATATCCATTTAATTTCAAACTTTAAAGCAATACCGTTAAAGTTTCTATTTAAACTTTTTTCAGAGTGAATGAAACACTTTTCATTTAATTTCAACTTTAATGGTACAAAAATTAAATCTTAAATTTAATGTAATTTTTTGCAGTCTTTTTTTTATATACCACTTAGGTGGCAGATAAGCACACGGCCCACCTGATGGAAAGTGGTTACCGTGGCCTATGAATGTGCGTAACAACCGAGGAGCCAAGCTCGCGTAGCCGACCCTGTAAGCACAGAGTTTCTGTGCCGTTAGTGTAGAAGACAAAGCAGCACAAGCCTTTAGTCTTCCACTGACAGCACAAATTCTCCAGTGAGCTCTGGCTACCCTACTCACCGCTGGGAACACAACACAAAGTTATTATGGCCGCGGTATTCTGTAGGGCGGAGGTACTTCCCCAGTCGGACTGCTCAATTCGGTGGAAATACCGCCGTGTCCTACCTCCTGCAATGTCTGTCTGTGCTATGACAGTGGTTTTTATTTAGTAGAATCCAGGGCCAAGTTAGTTTATGTTCAAGCACAGTGCCCGATTAATGGCAATAGGCTCGCCACTTATTGACCTAAATATAAACTGCCGAAATGTGGGTGCTAGCACCTCGGCCTACCAATGCGGGGATATAGGCGTGAGTTTGTGTTTATGTTATGTTTAAGCAGAAGGAGTGCTTTCAGGGCCTGTCGATATTCTTCTAGGTTTAAAGTTCAGTTCAGTGCAGTAGTCATAAGGGAGCCTATATATTGAGGTTCCGTTTTTATCCTTTGGTTACGGAACCCTAAAAGAAAAACTTTGACTTAGACTGTTATTATTGGGTATTTTCCTGTAGTTAAAATAAATTATTTAAATGAGTTTAATTAATTTGAAATGGTAAAACATACATACATATAATCACGCCTTTATCCAAGGAGGGTTATGCATAATAGAATTAATACCCAAATTTCACCAATCTTTGAATCGGTCACACGTAAAAGGAGGTGAACCTATTGCCATCGTCTGGGCACTAGTGTTGACTCGAGCCATTCATCTGAGTCTCAGTCTGGGCTGTATATATCTGTCTGATGTTAAACAGCCCTATCCCTTAGTCGCCTTGTACGACACCGCATGGGAAGAGATGGAGTGGTACAAATTCTACTCTGCCGGGTCCCATGCGGTTTTTAAAATTGTATAACTTACATATATATAATCACTCCTTTATTCCCGGAGGGTTATGATAAGGTGAAATAATACCCACATTTCACCACCAATCATTGAATCGGTCCCACGTAATAGGAGGTGAGCCTATTCCCGTCTTGTGGGCACTATTGTTGACTCAAACTATGCATCTCAGACTGAGCGGTAAAAGTTGCGGTGGTTCTTATTTTATTGTTTTTATTTATTATTAATCATCCACCCAACCTATAACAATAAATGGTTTTACTATTAAATATTATGACGTCACAATAAATTATTTCATACTTACAAGTCCGGTTAATGGCAATAGGCTCGCCACCTATTACATTGGGACCTAAACATAAACTAGCGAAATGTGGGTGCTAGCACCTCTGCCTACCCCTTCGGAGATATAGGCGTGAGTTTATGTATGTTATGTTATGTACAAGTTTCGTTATAAGTTATCGTTTAGACGTTAAGTAAAAAGTAACGGATGGTATTTAAACGTATATCAAAAACAGTACATTTTGTACGACAAAATAATCCAAATTCACATCAAAAATACTGATTGAGCACCAACAAACTACTGCAAGTAAATAGTTAGTTAGCAACCAACCAACCAACCAATTATAAAAAAAATTACCACAAAGACATAAGGCGGGAGGCCCGCTTCACTTCGCTCCCGCCTTAGTCTTCTAACCTAACCTATCCATTTCGGGGTGGGTGGTGATCATTCTGAACTGAATTAGATGCACAATCAGTATTTTTACTGAACGCGAAAATATTATCTAAAAGTAACTAATTTGACTAGTCAGTCCAATACCCAATTGTGAACAAATATTGATTGTGTTAGAAAATTAGATAATAATGATAAACAAGGTGTTCCTCTCAGAGTTGGAACTTGATGATGGATGGATTGGAACTTAGAAGACAAACGCTCCAGCAAAAGCCAAGACCAACTCCCTAAATCCTAAACCTAAAAAAGGGTCGGCAGCACGGATGTGACTCCACTGGTGTTACACACGTTCATAGGTCACGGTAACCACTTTCCATCACGTGGACCGTGTACCTAAGTTGTATAAAAAAAAAAAAGAGCGAAGTGAGTAGATTTCGGGTTTAATGTAAGCCTAAGACTCGAACAAATTACGGCCAGTCGGCGATATCATACGAAGGAGCGCGCTTTTTTAACAAGCTACCCTCGGACATCAAAAGAATTAACTCGTTGGATGTATTTAAGAAACAATTAGCCAAACAAATAATCTTAATGTACTGAACGTGTCTGCTTTTAGTGTGACAACGAATACTATTCTAGGAATTTGTAATTTATGTTCTCATGTAAGTGATGTAAAATATGTCTTTATGAGAATAAAATTCTTTAAACCTAAACCTAATGTAATTTTTTTTCAACGGATTCCGTTTTGAAAACGTTTACCGTTCGTCCGAACTCTTTTACCTCCCCTCAATTTGAATTAAACGTTCTTTATGAATAAGTTATAACTAGTGATGTGCCATCTAACAGAGAGATAAAACATCGCATCCGTAACTTTTGGCGGATCTTTTACTTTATAAGCAAACGCTGCTCTGTAAAGTAAGAAAGAAAAAGAAATAAAATAATTATTCCATCCCAGGTTTTAACATGGCACACACCAATGACTTTTCGATGCTTTTCGAAGTTGTGTGTATTTATCGCTGGTTTATAAGTGCCAGGTTAATGGCAATAGGCTCGCCACCTATAACATTGGGACCTAAATGTGGGTGCTAGCACCTCTGCCTACCCCTTCGGGGATATAGACGTGAGTTTATGTTTTGTTATGTTATTTTTCGACGTTTCAGATACCTACATAAGATTTGTTACTAGCTCAGTTGTTAATGAATCGGTATTACGATCGAGAGGGGGGATGGGTTCGAATCCCGCCCATTACCGACACGGTGATTCCTAACACAGTAATTTAGTTTATCAGGAGGGTTTAGTGCAAATTCCTAATCGTAATTTCTAGTAGGTAGTCTTAGAAGGATAAAAAACATATGAATGAATGAATGAATATAACTTTATTGTACACCGATAATCAACACAAAATAAATATCAACAAAGTTCACAATAGTGGGTTCAGGAACATAAACACTAGATGAGAAATTTTGCTCAATATATTATTTCATAGCCCACGGTAACCACTTTCCATTAGGCGTCTGCCACTTAAGTGTATTCATATGTCTTGTCACAGTCTGTTATAAGAGGTGTCGCGGATTTACAAAAAATCTAAGAAAATGCGTTTAAAATTTTTCACTCCAAAAAAATCAGCACAGTGCATTTCATAGTTGATACATGACTTGTTGAGCGACATAAGGCGCATGTCAAAATTAATATACTTACATACCCACGGGTATTGACAAAAAGAAACCGTAATTCTTATCCGCATCCACGGATATAAAAGCAATATAAACGACCCGGCACATCCCTAGTCATGACCGTCACTAATATTCTAGAACATTTGAGAACATCGTAGTCTTTTGATGAAACTGTTCTTTGACACACTTTGTGAGAATCTATAACGAGGTATACCTTGAGACAGATATCTTGGACCTATGCCGTAAGATAAACGCGGCACTGGCGCGCGCGTATAGGGCTCTGTCTTATTTTTTATTATTATCGTAAACTATACATTGCCGCGTGGTTTCCAGCAGAGTAGAATTAGGGCCACCCCATCTCTTCCCATGCGGTGTCGTACAAGGCGACTAAGGGATGGGCTCTTTAACATCAGACAGATATATACAGCCCAGACTCAGCCTCAGATGCATGGCTCGAGTCAACAATAGTGTCCGGAGTACGCCAATAGGCTCACCCCCTATTACGTGGGAGCGAATACAATTATTGGTGAAATGTGGGTGTTAATTCACCTCTGCCTAACCCTCCAGGGATAAAGGCGTGATTATATGTATGTATGTACATTTTACAATAAAATAATGAACTGTGAAAGTGAAAATTTCTTAGGACAAATGGTTATAAAAATATTTGATTTTAAAAATTCAATTTCTCGAGACGCCCGTAAACGCTCTATATAAAATCGTGGCACGTGGTGACGTCACAACGCGCTAGCACGTAGTTAAACTGTATGGAGTGAAAGAGAATATCGCATCTATCTCAGTCTACGTTGCGCTTTTTTTTTTACGTGCGCAAAATCCCCACGGATACCTCCCCACCGGAGCCGGTGGAGGAGGTTATGTCGGACTCGAACCGACTAAAACGCATGCCGCCTGTGGGTGGCTTTGGTTGCCGAAAGTGAGGTTGACAGGCATATCCCTCGCACCCCGGCCGACCCAGGGCCATCTCTCACGATCTGGCCCTCTCCTCGGGTGTGTGGGGACTCTGTAGTACCCCCACACCCACAACTCGTTCCCGGAAAACGGGGAGGCGCGCCAGGCGCGCCGCCGCCGCAGCCTGCTTCTGCCAGGGTGACAGGCGGCTCCACCTGTCACCCTCAGGCCGGCGCTCATGGGGGGCGGAGGTCGTTCATCGTCTACGTTGCGTTTACACGTATACAGTGCGTAATAAGATTGATTTGAAATTTAATAAGAAATCTATAAAGTTGTAAATTTTGCTTTATTTCGATTGTTTATATTTTGAGCTATTATGGGAATAAAAATAATGAAATAGTCATAGTTTTAGTTTAGTTAGGCGATATCTTAGTTTACTATGCATATTTTTAGATAAAATCAAAAGACATTAAATAGTATTGGTAAGAGATGACTCAGGACAGGACACTACCCTATTGTATTGTAATAATCTTATATGTTATTGTATTATTATCATTTATAAATTGTCATTCGCTATTTATTGTATTATATATCTATACTAATATTATCAAGCTGCAGAGTTTGTTGGTTTGTTTGTTTGTTTGAACGCGCTAATCTCTGGAACTACTGGTCCGATTTGAATGATTCTTTCAGTGTTGGGTAGTAAATTTATCGAGGAAGGTTTTAGGCTATATATCGTCACGCTAATACTTAAGGGAGCGGAGCATTGATAATAAATGTTAACAAATTCGGCAATTTTTGATACATATTTTGAAGACTAAAACATACGGGCTCAAAGGGATATGAAGCTTCAAAATATACCCCGGGCGAAGCTGGGGTGGGTCAGCTAGTATATATATATGGCTCCTGGACACCTTCATTTACACGTACACAGTTTCACGCATGACTTTTGCGGTTTGGCGTCCGTGTGTCACTGCCCAATCGGATCGAAAACCAGCGCTAGGTTTCTACCTGGCACATGCTGAACTGGACACCCATTTGATGCATTTGTGTGTCGCACTGATTGCACGTTTGTCGCGTTTGGAGTTGGAAAGCACGTTTATTATTAATGTGTGAACATGCTTCCAGTACTTCTAATGGTATTATTATGTATTAATTTCCTGAATGTGTGACCACTTAGCACTAAATAAATGTTTCATTCTTTCTTTCTTTCAATGCTTTATGAATTAGAGTTCGTCCACCGCCAATCCTCAAAAGACGCCCAAGAAATGTATACTGCGAGTTAAGAGTTACAGCACATTTTAAATCCAAAATATATGTCATGAAGTGTAGTGTCTATGAACGAACCGTAATATATTCCTTTCCGCTATACATGGTGTCCCATGGCTATGCCTCATGGAGGGAAAGTATCTTAGATAGTGAAGTATATTGGCATAGCAACAGTCTCAGTTACGTGGTAGTGAACGCGACTATGTAGGAGGCGCGGGTTCGATTCCCGCTCTGTGCAAATATTAGTATAGATGATTTGGGTATTTCGGTCCCGGTAGTCGCGTGGTTCCCGGCGGAGTAGAATTTGTACCATCCCATCTCTTCCCATGCGGTGTCGTACAATGCGACTAAGGGATAGGGCTGTTTAACATCAGACAGATATACAACCCAGACTCAGTCTCAGATGCATGGCTCGAGCTAACAATAGTGTCCGGAATACGGCAATAGGCTCACCCCCCATTACGTGGGTTACTATTACGTTATCGAATACAATTATTGGTGAAATGGGGTGTTAATTAAAAAAAATTAGGTGGCAGACAAGAACACGGCCCACCTGATGGAAAGTGGTTACCGTGGCCTATGGACGTGTGTAACACCAGAGAAGCCACACTCGCGCTGCCGACCCTGTAAGCAGAGAGTCTCTGGGCAGTCATTGTAGAGGACAAAGCAGGACACGCCTTTAGTCATCCCATTGACAGCACAAATTCTCCAGTGAGCTCTGGCTACCCTACTCACCGCAGGGAACACAACACGAAGTTATTATAACCGCGGTATTCTGTAGGGCGGAGGTACTTCCCCAGTCGGATAATTCGCCTCTGCCTAGCCCTACGGGAATAAAAGCGTGATTTTATGTATGTATGTTGTCGTACGAACATCTGTGACAGTCATACCTAATGGGAATTTGTACCTCTAAAAAATCCGAGCAATAGTCTAATTGCAATTGGTTCACCATTTGTTTGCACCATTGGGTTATGCAGGTCAGGTGGCAGTCGCTTCACGGAAAGTATCGAAGTTCGGCTGCGTCGCAGAGACCGCGAAAAGTGAATACCCGACTCCGAGGTGAAAACATCAGATACGACCCAGATTAACACAAGATAATGAAGAGATAATTGCAATGTTAAGAATGGTTACCCATCCTAAGACTAACCCAGCTTGTACAGCTTAACCCGGGCTAAAGAAAAAGCCATGAAATCAATAACCGCCAACATATTCTAGAACTTAATAGAAATGTGTAGAGTTTGATAAATATAGCATCGTGACATACTTTGAAAATGCTTTTATTATGACATCCATGAACAAACAACAAAATTTATCACCTTTCTCGGTAATAGTACAATAACATAATTTCGTATTCATTATTCGTAATGCCGAGCACACACCAACTGCAAGACAAGGAACGAACTACACAGAACTATGGACTTACCATGAAGTCTTCAAATAGGTCAAAATTGAACTGCTGTCATATACCAAATGCATAAATAACTATGTAATCCTGTATAAATATTTAGGATTACATAGTTACATTTGCAGTATGACAGCATTTCAGTTATTGACCTGCTTTAAGCATTCATGGTAGGTGCCCTGTAGACAACTCACAACATGGATTCAACGACGAATTGCAATCTAGCAGGGTCATTCTAACTATAGCATTACAAGTATAAACTAATTACAAAAACTAGTCGTTGCCCTGCGGTCCAAATTCGATTAAAAAACGATAAGTTTAAACATTGTTAAAGGTCTATTGTCATAAACTTATAAAATCTAAGATTTCACCAAGGCAAATTATTTAATTATTATATCATGAAATTTTGCACCACCAGGGGTATTACACTCGCGCTGCCGACCATGAAGAAACCATCTGATGCCTTGAAGAACCCCATATTGTAGGTACTTGGAAAAACCGCAGCAGTGAGGTCATTCCACAGCTTGAGTGTGCGTGGGATGAAGTTTCTTTCATACCACACAGTGCGCACTGTTTCAGGTCGCAATGTGTGAGGATGAATTCCCTGCCTATGGCGAGAAAAAAATATTAGCCTTATAATATAATAAATAATAATAATAATAATGATTTATTTTCAACCAACAACCAATATTGACAAATTTAGAGAAATCACAGTACAGGTGATAGGCAAAATATGGCTGTGGATTGCTGGTGCCTGTGGTAGGTAAATAAATTACCTGTATTACTGGATACCAGGATTCCACGAATAACACAAAATGACTGTACATAACAGTGCTCAAAAAGCAAAAGTACAGGTAATCGGTTTACGTTCTTACACAAAACTAAAATCTAAGAAATAACAATATAAAAAGTGAGTGAGTTGAGTGTGTTGTGTTGTGTGTGTGTGTGAGTGTGTGTGAGTGTGTGTGAGTGTGTGTGTGTGTGTGAGTGTGTGTGTGTGTGTGTGTGTGTGGGTGAGTGTGTGTGTGTGTGTGTGTGTGTGTGTGTGTGTGTGTGTGTGTGTGTGTGTGTGCGTGTTGTGTGGGTGAGGATGGTCGCATGGAAACAGGAGTGGACATTCATCTCAAGACTTTTAGCAATTCTTCTGTGTCATGGTATGTTTGATAGAGAAGCCATTCATGAAGAGCAGCTTTACACCTATAAATATTGAGAGGATAGAGACATAATAGCTTATGAAGTTTGTTATAAAGGTATGGTCCCAGGAAATGGAAAAATCTTTGGCTGAAACATGTCCTGACCCTAGCGGATACCGCCACGAGATGATTACGACGGGAATAGTCTACCCTAAACTCTATCAATGAGTGCTGCTTCACAACAGTAGCCAGTACAAAGAGCTGTCTGACAGTCAGCACCTGGCAGAATTCATAAAGCTCAGCTGTAGGACACAGGCGAGGCTTAAAACAGCAAACCTTTAAAACAGCCCTCTGAGCACGTTCCAATACAAGAAAATGAGTTTTATTGGTGCCACCCCACGTCGTGATGCAGTAACATAAGATAGATTGGCAGATCGCAGTATAAACCAACCTAATAACATTGGAGTCAGCAGAGTAGCGCAATTGTCGAAAGATATAAATGAGTTTATGAACTCGACTCGCCAAGCAGTCAACGTGCGGTTTAAAGGTTAAGCTTTGGTCAAGAACAATCCCCAGGTATTTGATGGAAGACACCCTCTCAATGCGACAGTAGGGTACAGCCAAGGACAGACTGTCAATCGGCCGAACGGTGATCTGTAAAAGGTTATCCGAGGGTATGTCAGCTTTTCGGATTGAGAAATTGATAACCTTAGTTTTGGTCGCGTTTAGGGTTAAAAGGTTTTCTCTCAACCACTGGTTAACGGTATTAAATCCATTTTGAGCTAGATCATCCGTGTCAGTCCAGGAATCAGAAGAGAAAACAAGAGCCGTATCGTCTGCATAAGCAAATATTTGGCCGTTGTCCAGTCCAAGTTTGCAGAGATCGTTCACGTAAGTTAAAAAGAGGCTTGGACCCAGAATACTCCCTTGCGGGACACCATGCTCAATGGGAATTTCAGAGCTGACGTACGCGCCAATCTTTACGTACTGAGTTCTACCAGTTAGGTAACTCTGGAACAATGACAGTTGCCTCCCCCTCACACCCATGACCTCAAGCTTAGATAGCAAAAGCGGAACCGAAACCGTATCGAACGCCTTTGCAAGATCCAGGAAGAGTGCCACACATTTCTGCTTGTTGTCCAACTTCCCAACTATGTGTCCTACCAAGTTGTGAACAGCATTGGCGGTGGATAATAATAATAATAATAATAATAATAAATCATTTAATTCGAACAAAGAAGTCCATATCTAGTTAGTACCATTGTTCTTACAAATTATGTTAGTGGAATTGGATTCTTTGTTTGCAGTCCGTTATATTATCAAATCTCAATATATTATCAATGTCAGAGTATATAGTAATGTCAAAATTGCAGATTAATTGAAATAATAATTAAATATACTAAGTATTCGAATTGTTTGATGCATGAGACCATTATTAAAATAAAAATAAGAAATAGATCTAATTCAATATAACAGCGCAACAACGACCAATGTGATATAATTATTTATTTTATTTTCACTACATTAAGCAAACAGCAATGGTTAATGTAGTGACAGTCAAACCTCTCAGCCATCATCCTCAGGATAGTGTTCATATTCATATTCATTCATATTCATATTCATTTATTTGCTTAAATGTGGTTATACAGGTGTTGGTACAATAGTTTTGTGCATCACATTTACCATTTTATGGCATGCAAACATTAAACTTATATAGTTTATTTATATTATGTTTATGTATATTATACGCCCTTATACTACAATTTATAATATAAAATTAGTTCAGCACATGCAAGTCCATTGAATTATTTAGTCACAAACATATAAGAAATTAATAGGAATGTCAGAATATGTTATAAAATTCATAAAACAAGTCATAAAAATTTGTGAGAAAATATTAGCATGTCAATTTGAAAAATTAAATTAATTCACAGTTTGCCTTTACACTTTTCCAATTCCTCTATAGTATAAAAGCATTTCTCCATGAGCCATGCTTTCAACTTTCTTAGAAATTTAGAGGTTGGCAGTTGCTTCAAGCTTTTTGGTAAAGCATTATAAATACGACCGCACATCGCAAAACAGTTTTTTAAGTAAAGGGCCGTATTCGGAACTCTGGGCAAAACAATTCTATCCTGATTTCTAGTGCTCCTCGGATAAACCCCATGTGCCTTCGAAAAGAAGCTAGGATATTGCCTAACAAACTTCGCAACTTCGTATATGTACATGCAGGGAAGGGTAAGGAGATTCAATTTTGTGAAAAGAAGCCTACAAGAGTGCCACGGTGCAGCTCCACATATAGCTCTGACACACTTTTTTTGGGCTATGAAGACTCTATTCACGTCTGTGGCGTTACCCCACATCAGTAGCCCATAATTTAAAACTGAGGCAACGTAGCCGTGGTAGGCCATAGCGACCGATTCGGGATTTGAGGTCTTTCTAAGTTTAGCCAGAACGTAAACAAATTTGTTTATTTTATTGCAAACTTTTTCAATGTGTGCCTTCCAGTTTAGGTTCTGGTCAATAATTATACCTAGAAAGGTCGTTTTATCTACTTTTGTTAAATTATCAGTCAAATATTTGATATTCAAATTTTGTAGTTTTGTACCATAATTACTAAATTGTATATATTGTGTTTTAGCCATGTTAACCTGTAAATTATTTTCATGGAGCCATTGAATTATAGATTCGATTGAATTATTTATGTCATTAGTATAGTCAATATTGGAATAATTAGATGTCATGAGGAGAGAAATGTCGTCAGCGTATAGAATACAAGGCTTGGGCGTTACACTTGGCAAATCGTTGATATAAATCAGGAACAGCAACGGTCCTAGGATACTTCCTTGCGGGACCCCAGAGCTATTTACCCTGTAGGAAGATCTATGTGCTTTTAGTTCCTTGTTATCGTCTATACACATAATTTCCACACATTGCTCTCTGTCCCTTAGGTATGAATCAAGCCATTCGTAGGCAGGGCCCCTAATTCCATACTTTTCTAATTTATTTAGGAGCCGTTTATGTGAAACTAGGTCAAACGCGCTTTTCATATCAAAGAAAATGACAGTGGTTTGCATATTACGGTCTAGGCTTTCACAGATCTTTGTTACGAGATTAAAGCATGCCAGTGTTGTAGACTTGCCTTTCTGAAAACCATATTGTTCGTTTCGTAATATTTCATGTTGAGTGACAAAATCATATAGTCGCTTATGCATAGCTATTTCGAAAACCTTAGAAAATATGGGTATAAGAGTTATTGGCCTGTAGTTATTAAGGTCAGTCTTGTCACCCTTTTTGTATAGGGGTTTGACTATTGATCTCTTAAGGAGACTTGGAAAATGACCTTCAGTGAACGATAGGTTTATCAAATATGTTAGAATGGGTGAGAGTTCGATAGCACTGTCCTTGAGAAGTCTGGTGCTGAACTCATCATAACCCACTGAGTTTGTATTATTGAGCGATTGAATGATTCTCAGAATATCAGTACAGTCATAAGGCCTAAGATATATACTGTTGCATATACTACGTATGTCTTCATTTTTTTTTGAGCTTTGATTGCTTGATTTTTGTTTGGTGTTAATGTCTATTAAACGATCGTTGAATGCTTGTGCTATTGCTTTTGGGTCTATGAGAAGGTGGCCATCTACTTGTATTTTGTTTATAAAATTTGATATTTTTAAACCTTCCGACTCCTTTTTAATCAATTGCCACGATGTTCTACAAATATTTTTAGAGTTTCTTAGTTTATTTTGATTGTGGTTTTTCATAGAATTAAAAATACACTTACGTAGTAATTTAGAGTACGATTTGAATTTTTTTTTATTTGTTTCAGATTTATGTTTGTAATAGTTTAGTCGTAGTAGTCTTTTTGTTTTACAGCTAACTCTCAGCCCTCTACTGATCCAAGCATTATTTTTAGGTTTGTGTGAAATTCTCTGTTTGAATGTAGGAAAGCACAAGTTAAAAAACAGAGAAACTAGTTCGTGAAATTTAGAATATGCCAAATCAAGGTTTGACTCTGCGTATACTTCACTAAATGACAGACTTGCCATACATTCTCTAAATCGGAATATATTTTCACAGGAAAAGTCTCTTTTGTATATTGAGTAGCTTGTAATCGTAGCTTTCCTGTTACTTGTAGGGACAGTAAGTAATTGAGCTGTCTCGTGGTCCGACATTCCAAGGTGAAGGATTTCGCCATTGGCTATGCTGATATTACTAATAATATGATCAATACAAGACTTTTGCTGTCGAGTTGGCTGGGTTATGTGCAGAGTCAAATTAAAATTTTGGGCCATCTCCAGTAAAACATTTGATGCATGGCTTGCTTTCAATGTATTTATGTTTATGTCTCCAGCAATTATAATTTTTTTGTCAGAATTATAAATAGTCTTTCTTAATAGAATGTCAATGTTTTTGAAAAATATAGTAATGTCAGAGTCTGGTGTCCTATACACGCATATTATAATCAAATTCTGGTCAATTAATTCTATGGCACAGCATTCAAAGTGCTTTTCTATTGACATCTCTTTGATATGAGGTAGCTCCACAAGCGCTAAGTCATGTTTCACTAGTATACATACACCACCGCGCTGAGCATTTTTGGTTTTGATTCTACAAAATGAAGAAGCTAATCTGTACCCAGTCACGTTTATGAAACATTCTTGACTACTTTCCAAAAAGGTTTCTGATAGACAAATAATACAAGGTACAATTTTATTACATTGAAGGTTGGACAGGTGAATCTCTAACAATTCTATTTTACTTCTTAAACCCGCTATATTTTGATGTAAAACTCTTATAGAACGTTCCGTAGTCATATTATTCACGAAAAAGATTTATCTTGTTTGAAGGTACAGTTTGTAAATTATCTTTTGGTTTCGCAGTAAAGTAGTAAGGGATAGTACCTTTTTTTGTCTTCGTTGGAGCAGTTTCTAGTATTTTATGCAAGTTATCTTTGGGTTTGCTAGCAAAATAATAAGGGATAGTCCCTTTTTTTACCTTACTTGTAATTGGAGGGCAACAAGCTGTAGACACACGAGGCTCACGCGATGAGCAGTGCGGTCCATATCTATGATGCATATTTGGCTTTGTGATATACTTAGTCTTTTGAGGTAGATATTTACAATTATAATCAAGGCTGTCAATATTTAAATTAATAGTTTTACACATGTCAAATCGGTTATAAGTCACATTGATATAGTTACAATTAGGAAAGTAATTACATATTTTTTTCATCATGTTATTGAGTAGTATCTCATTTAAGAATTTGCTTTTAAGTACACTCAACACAAGAATGCTCACATTTGGTAGACAATTAATAACAGAACAGAGTTCTATCATAACACTAAAGGGGTTTTCATCATGTTCGCCTACAGAAACAATCAATCGGTCGTCCTCCTTTAAGTTGTACTGTTTGATTGTTTCTAATATTTGTCGCGTCCTGGCTCCTGGTTGAATGAAAGAGCTGATATTGTATTTCTCGTATCTAGTATTTGTCCTTGACGTGATCAACTGCGATGACAATCCTACACACTGTTCACCGCCCACAATAAGTAGGTTTTTTTGTTTACTTTGAGGATTGCGTTCAATGTTGGTTGGAAATTGTGGTGGCTTTACCTGGGTGACAGTGTTGACGCTTTCCCGTATTTCCGTTTGTAGTAAACAATTATTTACAGGCAACAAGTGAGATACTGCTTGTTCCAAACCAGATTTCGATATCGTTCCGCTAGCTTGTGAAGGGTTTGCACATAACGATGTTTCTGGTAATGTAAGAGGGCTATTATTAAATGTCTCCGTAAGCCGACGTCTAACGTTGTTTTTCTTAGAGGATGGAATATTTTTTCTCAATGACGATACCGGGCTCCTACATATTTGTTTCAGTACTGCTACTTCTTGTGTAAGATGAGCTAGTTGTTTCTTAAGGTCTATATTTTCAAGAATGATATTGTCTAATTCATTTTGTGTGTTTTCCAGACTACGTTTTAAACTGGTAATTTCGGTTCTCATCTCCTCTTTATGTGTTACTAAAAAGTTTGTAGAAAGGTCTAGACTTTTACCCAACAGTTCCGAAGAACTCGATGTGTTGAGCGAAATACTCATATCAATATTATCGAGGGAGGCCGCTTTACAAACAGGTTTTCTAAAAGTAATGTTTCCTTTTTCTGCCATTTCGAAATTTTAGGCAGTAGCGCCCCCTATGTATTTATTAATGTACCTAACCACTGCTGTGCTAGGTAGGACTGCGTCTGCGTGTGCGCAATGGAGAAGCTAGTTGTTGAAATAGTTCAGGTAGTTTCCGAGAGATGTCGCTTGTTTATGCTGTGAGTTCAAATATCTTATCTTGAAAGTTGTAATAATCAAAAATGGCAAAAAGACTTTTTTGGACAAGACTCGAACTGCCTCCACGCGAGTTAGTTGGTGTAAAAAGCACTTCCTTCGCCAACAGGCTACGAAGTACTTGGAATGACTATGTGTAATTTAGTACTGCAATGTTCTTGTATGATTATTTTAAAATTAATTAGTCGTTATTGTGAGTCATTGCTAAGGAATTTTTTCTACATTCCAGGCACTCTGTTAACGTCTATTAAACTCACTTTTAAAGTATTTGCACTGTATTTAACCACTTTTTCTTTATTTATTGGTGCACTTATGTTTATATATTAGTATTTTAGCACTTTAGTTGTTTTTAAGAGGTTCTAATCAATTATTTGGGTATGTGTGTATGTTTTGACGTTCCGAACTTTATTTTAACACTTTGCTTATTTAATACTGATGACGAAGTTTGTATAGGTTATATTCACTGTAATCTACGAAATTAATGTTTGTTTTTCGAACTTAAACACTTCGAACTATTTTTAAAGTTGGAAATAATACGGAGCTTCTTTTAAGACGTCCTCGCTAGACAGCGCCATCTAGCTTTTTTTGTTTTTGTTGTAGTAGTTGGAGCTGGCACGGACCCTGCGCACCAGGGATGCGCACCGTTTCCGCATCGTTGCATAGAAGCAATCAATCCGTGATTCAGCAAACATCCCCGACGCACTGCAGTACCGAGGCAGCCCCAACAATACCCTGAAGGCATTGTTGTATTGAATTCGTAGGGCGCTGTACTGCTTCTGAGTATAGTCAGCCCACAGGGCGCAAGAGTAGAAATTGGTGCAATACGCTCTGAAAAGAGTTATTTTTACTTGCCTCGAGCACCGCGCAAACCTGCGAGCTATCATATTTGCTCTAACAGACAACGCCCTACGTTCCCGCTCTATATCCGTATCGTCTTTCAGGTCAGAAGTTACCAGATGCCCAAGGTATTTGAAAGTGTCAACCCTTTTCAGCGAGATATTATTCAATTTTATGCTAGGGATATTATCTGGACACTTACCCCCGGCCCGAAAAACCATACACTCACTTTTCTTAGTGTTATAGACCAGGCCATGACTGAGAGCATATTCCTCACAAATGCCGAGCAGCTTAGTCAGACCACAGACCGAGGCGCTCAGCAGCACCATGTCGTCTGCATAGCTAATGTTGTTCACACAAACTCCACCAACGTGACATCCGACATGCGTGCTGCTCAGCCTCTCGATGAGTGCATTTACATAAAGGTTGAAGAGCGTTGGTGAAGTCAACCCCCCTTGCCTCACCCCGCACTCCAACCCGTATGGTTCAGACAGCGTCCCCGCCCATCGAACTACGTTTACCTGATTCCTGTACCAGTATTTGAGGATACGAATGCATTCGCTTGGCAGGGATGTGTTGCTAAGTTTATCCCAAAGGATATCATAGGAAACCAGGTCAAACGCTTTCGAAAGGTCGAGGAAGCAAGCATATACTGGTGTATTACGAGTGGTATAGTACTTAACAGTCTGCTTCAAGCACAGAATAGCTGTCTCCGTAGAGAGTCCCGACTTGAAACCGAATTGATTGTCATGTATCTCGAGACAGGCACTCATCAGTGTGTTAAGCAGACTATCAAGCACCTTAGACAGAATTGTAGCTAGAGAGATGGGTCTATAGTTGTTGGCGTCACCTACATCACCTGTTTTATTTTTCACAATCGGTACCACCACGGTCCGCATCATAGCTGGAGGTAAATATGAATGTCCTATACATAGGGTATAGAACATCGCTAGAACTCTTGGAAGATGGACGCCAGCATATTTAAGATGCTCGATACTCAGGTCGTCGTGGCCAGGAGACTTGCCTCCCATCATGGTCATGATAACTTTTCTAACATCTTTAGCTGTAAACCTTACACTGAGCTCCTGTCCACGAGCCACACCTTCAAGTCCCGACCGTGATGGACCCAAGGGAGATTGTACCGTGAAATGGCTTTTAAACATTTCAGCTATTTTTTCAGGATCAGTTATGCCACCAACACTCACAGGTAAGCCCGACCTTCTGTTTATCTTATTCGTGGACTTCCAAAAACCACGAAAATCATGTTTGGCGTGCTGCGTTGCCAGAATGTCCATTTTAAGTTGATCCCTGTTATTTTGACACCACTTTAAACGGCATTTAAAAATTTTACGGCTTTCTTGCATCTCACTCCAAACACGACCCGACTTCGGTCTGCCATATCTAATCCATGACTGGAACTTAGCCCTGGCCTCCCGGTGAACATCACCGACATATCTATTCCAACCTACCACAGGTTTCTTACGTGTATTATAATTACTACCAGAGTAACTGTCATTAGCTGCTTGGCCTAAGATTTCTACAATATCGTCATACATTTTGTCAATAATATACTTATGTTCCACATTATCGCAAGAGAAATCACAGCAGTTACTTAAATCGTTCGGGAAATCTATTACTTTCAATCGTTCATTACATAACACATTATATAGTGTGATTTGTTCATGTGTTCTCTCACCCCAACGTATTTTATTACACAGGTCAATCCTATTACATGTCATTTTAGGTTTAATACTATTTAAATTACAACATATAAACAAAGGAAAGTGATCCGACCACATGACGTCATACTTAATGTCTACATTAACGATAGTATGCATAGCCGACTGCGAAGCTAGACAGTGGTCTAACCAGCGTCTAGACCCGTTCGCTTCACTTATAAAACTATGAGTGCCAGATGAGAGTCCGAGTAACTCAACATCGGCACATATCCACTCAGCCTCCGCACAAAAATCTTTCAGCTCATTAAAAAATAACTGGCCCGGGTGAGCGTTAAAGTCTCCGAGCAAATACACCGTCTCAATATGTTCGTTATTAATAATAGCACTTACCAAGCTAAGACAATCCGTAAATTCCGGTAGGTTCGCATGACAATCAGTAGGCATATAAACACTGAACACTAAGAACGACCTTTGCCCTACCTCCACTTTAATGGCACAGACGCGAGGGTTGTCACACTGCACTATGGACACATTCTGCAGGACGCTCTTCTTCCATAATATAGCCACTCCACCATACGGCCGGCCTACAAGCATGCCCGCCGTCGTATCCACAGCTGACGTCCCCACATAACCATAGTCATGATCAATGTCACTTAGAAAATGTATATCACTCGGTAGTAGCCATGTTTCTTGCAGGGCAATTACGTCAGCAGTATGACACAATTGCCTGATACAGTCTACCGATCGCTTGACACTTTTACAATTGAAGCTAACCAATGTGTACAAGTTATCTTTATCCATCTGCTACATTCTCAGACCGGATTCGTCGCGGCGACACCTCGACGTTCGTTATCTTATGCTCTTTGGTTATTTTGTGCTTGAAATTTACAAATCGCCTGAATATGATCCCTTGAGGCCATAGACTGCTATCAAGAAATAATGACGTTTTGCTTTCCGATATAAAGAACTTAAAGGCGTTGTATTCCCTTTCATACTTAACAGATATCTTCTCTAACAAAATACGTTCCTTCGTTTTGTTGTATACATAATCTGTTATATCTTTTTCTGTGGCATCTTTATGTATTCTCGATATGAAAATAGGTATCTTTCTATCCGCCGCTTTAAATTTTCCCTCGTTGTCTCGACAAATTCCCGCCGAACCCGTATAGCGATATTTCATAGGTTTCTTACGATAATTCACTACCTGCCAGTCGTTATGATTATTATTTACATTATGTACTGTAGCAGGCGACGCGACTTCATTCTCGTTATTAGAATGCGGCGATGACGTCATGGTTATTGTCTTAACACTCAACGCAGACCCAGACGGCCTTGTGCTATTAGTACCGCCATCTGCAACCGGTTTTACATCAGCCGGCCGTTGAGAAACAGCTGATACTTGGCGATGATTATTTTCAACTACCTCCAATATATCTCTAAATTGTATTTGAGTAGTTGCGTTTTCCTGTTGCTCACACAAGTTACTATTACTTTTTTCCAGCGATAAATGATCGACATGTGAAAGCCCTACAGGCCCACTATCTAACATCCAAGCGCCTCGTCGTTTGTTTACATTTTCCGCGTTCGGCGGCAATGAGTCATATTTCATTTGCAATAATTCTGTTTTTAATTGCTCGAGCTGACTTTGTGAAACACTTGTAGACTTAAGATTCTTCAATTCTTCTTGAACTAGGAGTAAATCCTTAAGCAGCTTCGTGCAGTCCAGGTGATCAAACAGCACCGGAGGGAGACGTTCTAGTTCCCTGGCAACATAGATCGGAAATAGATCCGGTTCCTTCGATTTAAAAACCTGCACTATATCAGCTAGGTCCCGTTCTTCCTTGCCCCTGTTTCTACGTTTAATGTTAATCCCAGGCACCGACTCGAACAGCAATACTTTAGATTTTTCTATTTCTTCTTTAGAGAACGACGATGTACAGACTCGAACTAATGTATCCTCATCTATCACTGACACTTTGTTCTGTATATACGCTAGCATTTCGTTAATTACGATATTACAAGATGCACACTTTACTACGTTCGCCATTACGTTTCAATAACTACGATACGCGATGCGCGTCGTTCCGATCCGAACCCATATTGATTGAGATAGGAGATTACTAGATTCCAAGTACTTGGTAAGCCTGAGGTTAATAATCTTCTCAAGCACCTTGGACATTGCAGGGAGAACGGATATCGGTCTGTAATTCTCAACAAGATTACGATCACCCGATTTGAAGACTGGATGGATAATGGCCCTCTTAAAAGCCGCAGGAAAAACACCCGTGTGAAGACATAGATTAAATATGTAAGTAAGAGGGGGAACAATAACGGTCCTGTGCTTCTTCAAGAACGCCGAGGAGATACCGTCCCAGCCCGACGCACTGTCGTTTTTTAATGACATGATGACATTTTCGACCTCGGATACGTCAGTATCAAGCAGGACAAAAGAGTTAGTAGTTGGACAAGATTGACTGATCGCAAGGCTCATAAGCGCAGGATCACTGCGGTGAATCCTCTCGACCAGTTGCCTGCCAATATTGGCAAAATAGGTATTCACCTCCTCGACACACAACTGTCCGTCCTTTTGCAGGCCCAATAGACTATCAGCCGGGGACCTTGATTTGGTGGTATTCGTAACTGATCGGACAACTTGCCAAACCTGCTTGGAATTATTGCCAGCTTTTTGAAACTCAAGCTTCTCAAAAGCATTTCTGGTTTTTCGCAGAAGGTTAACACAGAAATTACGATATCGCTTATAGGAGAGTTTCACTATATCGTTTGTTGGATCTTTCTTCATTTGTCTATAAAGATTGTCTCTATGACGCATACAACGCAATAAACCTTATGCACTTCTCTTCCGTATAAACTATCAATATGGCAAATTTTACCCTCCTACGTGCCCACAATTTCTGTAAAAAGGGATCCATGTTCCATGTCCGTGTTTTCGCTTCATGTATTAGTATATTAAAAATGGTTTTATTAATTGTAATCGATTTGTTAATTGTAGCTAAGGAAAAAGAAAAAATAATCTAAGGATTTTTTTTTATAGTACACGTCAATTGGACTTCGCCTTGCCTGATGGTAAGCTGAAGGCAAAGTCCCAGAAAAGAGGGTCACCATTACTTACACATACCGTGTGACAATGGTGACACTCAGCTTGACGGCCTCATCATATGCTTTTTCACGCCCCGCTTAAAGGACCCGGGACTGTAGGAAGATGGAAACACGTGAGCTGGTAATGAATTCCAGGCCTTAATGGTGCGACAGAGGAAAGAGTCTCCGAACCGCTTGGTTCTTGATCGGATGTTTTGCACCGTGTGCGGACAATTTTTTCCCCTCCCCCGAAGATGGACTAGTGAGGATACTGTTATACAGGCCGATATTTTGATTACCGTTGCCATATAATTACTATCTTTCGGCCTCATACCGGGCACACTCCGTCAAAATGGAATGTACATCTTCCACAACGTTTCACCTTTCACACTGTGAGTTTCACTGCGTGAAAGCCTATTCTAGGTAATTTGCATCTACTTGAACTAATTCGCCGCGTGTTTCCCGGCAGAGTACAATTTGGACCACCCTATCTCTTCCCATGCGGTGTCGTACAAGGCGACTTAGGGATCAGACAGATATATACGGCCCAGACTCAGCCTCAGATGCATGGCTTGAGTCAACAATAGTGCCCAGAAGACGGCAATAGGCTCACCACCTATTAAGTGGAACCGAATTCATAGATTGGTGAAATGTTGGTGTTAATTCACCTCTGCATAACCCTCCAGGGACGAAGGCGTGATTATATATATGTATGTATGCTAAACTAGACGGCCTATCTTTTAAAATTAATCCACTCAGGGTTCATCATTTTGCGTGTTTCTTGAAGGAAAAAAGAATTTTATTGTTAATCTCGCTTTCATTCCTGTGGATGATGTACACATCACATTTTGCACAGTCGTTCGCTACATTTGGCTAGTGTGTACCAGGCAGCCGTCTGTACTATTTCCTCGTCCTATATCCCTGCACTGGTTACGTATCAATCTGTCTGTTATCTATCAATCTACCTAGGTATGTCAATTCCGTATAATCTATACCAATATTATAAAGCTGCAAAGTTTGTTTGTTCGTTTGTTTGAACGCGCTAATCTCTGGAACTACTGGTCCGATTTGAATGATTCTTTCAGTGTTGAATAGTCCATTTATCGAGAAAGGTTTTAAGCTATATATCATCACGTTAGTACTTAAAGGAGCGGAGCATTGATAATAAATGTTAACAAATCCGGCAATTTTTCATACATACTTTGAAGACTAAATACGGGCTCAAAGGGATATGAAGCTTCAAAATATACCCCGGGCGAAGCTGGGGTGAGTCATCTATTATATACTAAAATTATAAAGAGTTTGTTTGTTTGAACGCGCTAATATCAGGAACTACCGGTTCGAAATGAAAATATCTTTTTCTGTTGGATAGTCCATTTATCGGTGGAGGTTATAGATTATATAACATCACGCTACTACAAAAGGGAGTGGAGCAGTGATCATAAATGTCAACATATCTGGCAGATTTCCATACATTAGTATGTATGTATGTTGCCACTTTTTTAGTCTTCAGACTAAAAAAGTGGCAACATACATACATACATATAATTACGCCTTTATCCCTAGAGGGTTAGGCAGAAGTGAATTAACACCCACATTTCACCATCATTGTATTTGGTCGCACGTAATAGGGGGTCCCACTATTACGTGGGACCAAATACATCCGCATGCACCAAATACATACGTCTTCCCGGCACTATTGTTGACTCAAGCCATGCATCTGAGGCTGAGTCTGGGTTGTATTTATCTGTCTGATGTTAAACAGCCCTAAACCTAGGTCTCCTTGTACGACACCGCATGGAAAGAGGTGGTCCAATTTCTACTCTAAATATGATACAGGCGAAGCTGGGGTGGGTCAACTAGAGTACAATATCGATGCCTGTACCACGTTATCGAAATCTCATCACAGTCGGATGAAGGAGAAACAAAGATTGAAATAGAAAGAAAATATCTGTGGCGTGGCGGTAGTGGTCGCGACTGCTTCGGAGGTAGTGCAAGTTTGATTCCCGCTCAGTGCAAATGTTTGTACCTCTGTACTACTATTTTCACCCATGTACCGCTATATTTGTTCTTGTGAGAACATAAATTAAATATGTAATTGATTGTATGCATTTTTTTTATACCACTAAAGTGGCAGACAAGCACACGGCCCACCTGATAAGAAGTAGTTACCGTGGCTTATGGACTTGTGCAACACCAAGGGCTTCACACTCGCGCTGCCAACGCTGAAGAAACCTCCTAATGCCCCTTTTGAAGAACCCCATATTATATGCGCATAGGGAAACCGACCGCATCAGGGAGTTCATTCCACTGCTTGAGTGTGCGTGGGATGAAGTTTCTTTCATACCGCACAGTGCGTGCGTGCGTATGCTTGATTAATATCGCTATTTGCGTTGGTTTGCGTGCCTCGGAGAGTAAGTTAAGAGTTCGACTAGTCTAGCTACAGAACTATGATATCACGAAATAGGTGTGAAGGTCAAACTTCGATATTGTCTAAGTTTGATCGCATCACAGTTTAGACTCGAAAGCCAACCCCAATGAAGTCGAACAAAGGCTCAAAGAATGATAATGTAAAATGGTGATCTCCTTTTTTGAATGAAATTTTAATGCATTTAGTATGCTAACTATTTAATAACAAATCGGTTAAGTTTTTTTTTATACCACTTTGTTGGCAGATAAGCACACGGCCCACCTGATGGAAAGTGATTACCGTGGCCAATGGACGTGTGTAACACCCAAGGAGTCACAGTCGCGCTGCCAACCCTATAAGTACAGAGTTTCTGTGCCGTCAGTAGAGGACAAAGCAGGACAAGTCTTTAGTCTTCCCACTGACAGCACAAATTCTCCAGTGAGCTCTGGCTACACTACTCACCGCTGGGAACACAAGACGAAGTTATTATAACCGCGGTATTCTATAGGGCAGAGGTACTTCCCCAGTCAATGCTCAATTTGGCGGAAATACCGCCGTGTCCCATCTTTTTTTTTTTATACCACTTAGTTGGCAGACAAGCACACGGCCCACCTGATGGGAAGCGGTTACCGTGGCCTATGGACGTATGCAACACCAGGGGTGTCACACTCATGCTGCCGACCATGAAGGAACCTTCTGATGCCCCTCTTGAAGAACCCCATATTCTATGCGCTTGGGAAAACCGTAGCAGGGAGGTCATTCCACAGCTTGAGTGTGCGTGGGATGAAGTTTCTTTCATACCGCACAGTGCGCACCGTCTCAGGTCGCAATGTGTGAGGATGAATTCCCTGCCTATGGCGAGAGGTGCGTTGATAGAATGTAGCTACGGGCATCATGTCAAACAATTCATCTGAGCACAAACCATGGTATAGGCGGTAGAACACACACAGTGAGGCAAAATCCATCCTAAGGCTAAGAGGTTCCACACTACCTGTGAGTATGGGATTGTCAACCAGCCGCAATGCCCGGCTTTGCACTGAGTCGAAGGGATCAAGCTGGTATGCAGGTGCTCCAGCAAAAAGGTGACAGCAGTACTCCATGTGAGGCCGGACCTGTGCTTTATAAAGAAGGAGTTGCTGCCCCGCAGTGAATTACTGCTTCGCCCTGTTGAGCACTCCGAGTTTTCTTGATGCCAACTTAACCTTGTCCTGCAAATGACTTCGGTATTGGACGTCGCTGGAGATATCGACACCAAGGATCCCGATACTCGAGGAGATGGCGAGAAGCGGTGTGCCCAGGAATTGCGGCGCCACAATGAATGGGGTTTTCTTACCGGTGAATACACATACTTGTGTCTTAGTGGGGTTGAATTGGACTAGGTTTAGTCGTCCCCAATCGAATACTCCAGAGAGAGTAGTCTTGATTTTAGACACAAGTTGTTCGCGACTCTTCTCCACCTCGGACTGAGGGATATTTGCACGGCCCGTGTAACACGTGTCTCCGGTACTGTCGTCCGCATAACAATGAATGGAGCCATCAGACAGCATGTCATTGATATGCAGCAGAAACAGCGTCGGAGACAACACGGAGCCTTGTGGGACACCAGCGTTTATGTTCATGCGGTCCGAGCAGCTGACGTCGACGACGGCTTGGATGCTTCTGTTGGACAAAAAGCTGGAGATCCATTCGCACAGTCCCTCGGGGAGTCCATAATATGGCAACTTCGTAAGAAGACCTTTGTGCCAGACCTGATCGAAGGCCTTCGCTATATCGAGGCTGACCGCTAGTGCCTCACCCCGACTCTCGACGGCCTGCGCCCACCGGTTTGTGAGATACACAAGAAGGTAACCGGTAGAGCGACGGTGGCGAAAGCCGTACTGTCGATCGCTCAGTAGATCGTTTCCCTCAAGGTATCTCAGGAGCTGTGTATTAATAACACGCTCCATTACCTTCGAGAGAAGGGAGGTGATAGCGATTGGCCTGTAATTGGTCGGATCTGTCCTGTCACCTTTCTTAGGTACAGGGTGCACGAATGCGGTCTTTCACGAGGTCGGGACCCGTCTTGCGGAGTATGAGAGTGCGAAAAGACGTGTAAGTACAGGACACAGCTCGGGGGCACAGTGCTTAAGCACCATCGCCGGTATACCGTCCGGCCCACTCGACTTCCGAACATCTAGGGACTTAAGCTCGCGCCGGACCACCTGTTGCGTGATTTTAACTTCAGTCATGGAAGCACCACAGCTGGGGATTTTGGGTGGTTCGGCGCTCTCGTCGTTCATAGTCGAGTTTGACGCAAAGAGATTACCCAACAGATCGGCTTTCTCCTTAGCGCCATATGCCAGACTACCATCGGATTTTTGCAGCGGTGGAAGGCAAGACTGGCAGAAGTTTCCCTCGGCAGCTTTGGCGAGCGACCAAAATGCACATCTCCTATTAAACAAAATTCTTCTTCTTTGGAATGAAATTTCAAAGCATTTAGTATGCTTACTATTCAAATAGATTAAGATATAGAAAAAAATTAACCGGTTCAGGCGGGATTCGAACCCGTGATCTTACCCTTACAGGGGGAACGCTCTGACCACTAAGCCACATAACCTTCGCCCGAAACCATACAAATTCGTCTATACATATATCTGTCTTACGGCGACGGTTGTCAATATGTGCTCATGGTCACTTTGACATAACATAAACTCACGCCTATATCACCGAAGGGGTAGGCAGAGGTGCTAGCACCCACATTTCGCCAGTTTATGTTTAGGTCCCAATGTAATAGGTGGCGAGCCTATTGCCATTAACCGAGCACTTGTAAACCTGCGATAAATACACATATAACTTCGAAAAGCATCGAAAAGTCATTGGTGTGTGCCATGGTAAAACCTGGGATCGAACCCGAGACCCCGTCTCAGCTGCCTATTACCCATACCACTAGGCTACCGCGGTTTCCCCACTAGGCTACCGCGGTTCCCGACTGTCTTAAACATCAAAATATATGTCACTTACAAATATTCATCATTCTATACCACAATACGCCGAACAACTGACAAGGGTCTGATGCAGGCTTCCACTTGAGGTTGAGGAGGAGACAAGAGCGATGCCGTTTGACCCCCAACTTGAGAGGTTTGTTGACTATTACAAGAGCAACTGATATCACAGACAACAAACCAATAACGAAGCATCAATTGAAACGTATAATCATCGTATAATCAAGGTACTTTACGTTAAAATAAAAATAAAAACTACTCACAAAAGAATTAAAATGAAAATGAAAAAAATATTTATTGATGACACACATAACTTCGAAAAGCATCGAAAAGTCATTGGTGTGTGCCTTGATAAAACCTGGGATCGAATCCGAGACCTCGTCTCAGCAGGCCATTACCCATACCACTAGTCTGGTCACTTTGAATTTATTTTTTATATAGGATACGACAACTTGACTTCACCTCGCCTGATGGTAAGCTAAAGGCAAAGTCTCAGGAAAGATGGTCACTATTACAGACACTAAGTGTTACCATGGTGACACTCAGCTTGGCAGCCTCATCAGATGCTTTTTCACGCCCCGCTTAAAGGCCCCGGGACTGTAAGAAGAAGGAAACACGTAAATAAATAACAACACTAAAATTCAGAAGCATTGCCTCACATCTCGACTGTTCACTCCCTTGACCGTTTTTCAATCTCCGACCCTTTTCAATGCCCAATAATGGAGACCTTGGAATCTTTCCTAAGGCGCCTAGTACAAATGTACTTTGTTACCGTTTCACTAAACTTTTCTATCACAAGCTATCATTGACATATTTACATATGTTTTATTAGCGTCTGGTGGTAAGAAGTTGCATCATGAATTTTATTATGTGGTACAAGGCGACTAAGGGATAGGGCTGTTTAACATCAGACAGACATATACAGCACAGACTCAGCCTCAGATGCATGGCTCTAGTCAACAATAGTGCCTGGAATACGGCAATAGGTTCATCCTCTATTATGTGGGGAATACAATGGTGAATTGCGGGTGTTAATTCACCTCTGTCTAACCCCCCGGTGATAAAGGCGTGATTATATGTATGTATGAATTTCATAATAATGTATTCAAACACCACCATCTTTGACCTTCAACCTGAAGTTGTCGTTAGTGGCCAAAGTAAATTCAACATCGCTATAAAAGTTATTCACCCCAGAGAGGGTTCTAGAGAAGTTAAATTGCTTCACATTGTCCGTAGTTTATAGTTTTTTTTTTTTAATTATGTTTATTTTAACTCTGGCACTGACCTAGCATATTTATAAATAATTAACATAACAACGCGATAGAAAATGTATGTTACTGTGTAATTATTAAACTTTTATTTCATTACTTACACAAAAACAGGTTAACATGTATAACGTAAAATCTTTAAAGAATCAATAGTTGTGTTTGCTAACAATATTTAGAAGAGAACAAGGACTTCGTATTCGGTGCTACTCCTCTCTTCTCCTGCGAAGGGGTAGTAACAAGAACCGTGGCTTGGGTGAATCTTGCCAGGGGTGGTGCATCAATCATGCGTGACTCGACCAAAGTACAGCTTCTCGCCGTCAGCCGTAAGTCCTGCTTCCACAGCACCGGGAGGGACCTGACCGTTCGTCGAGAACTGCCATGAGAACATCGCTGGAACTAGCACCTCAAACTGATCCTTGAGTACCTCCACGCCATCGTCGCTGATATAGCAGGTATCCTTCGAGGGGATGACCTTGGCGGGAATTATTTCTCCCTCATGGTGAGCGCGACCTGCGTAGATCTCTGCTCCATCTTCGTCAGTCCCAACACGCAGTGCTCCAGGAGGAATGCTGCGCTGGCTCAAACAGGCGGGAACCCAACGGTATGTACCTGCCATGTCGACGGTGCTGTTACCAAACAGTGACTAACTGAGTTCTACTTCAGAATCGTATTTTATTACAGAAGAAATAATAATAATAATAAATAAATATTCCACAACATTCTACACAACGCTATCTAGACCCATGGTAAGCATAGCTTAACTAGCTTGTGTTATGGAATCTAGAATGCGGATAAACATACTTAGATACTTTTTTTTTTTGTAAATACATACATATTATACATAGAAACACCCAGACCAATGCAAATATACATATTCATGCATACAAATATTTGCACTGAGCGGGAATCGAACCCGCACCCTCTGCATAGCAGTCGAATGCTCTACCGCTACGCCACGGAGGTCGTCATGAGAAATGAGGTGAGTCATTAGACTACGACAATATTTGATAATGAGTGATAATGTAGTGAGTATTTAGAGAATTAATAGACTTTTCAGTGTCGTCCTATCATGCTTGAGCTTACCGGTAGAGACTATGTTGCACTTAGGTCTGCGATAAGATTGCATATACAGCATTTGGCACGTTCCCCAGAGGTCGTTTACACCCAAAAAATGTCTCAAAAAGTTCTCTTCTCATTTTTTTTTATATCACTTAGGTGCCAGACAAGCACACGGCCCACCTAATGGAAAAAGGTTACCGTGGCTTATGGACGACCCTGTTAGCACAGAGTTTCTATGCCGTCAATGTAGAAGATAAAGCAGGACAAGCTTCTTCCCACTGACAGCACGAATTCTCCAGTGAGCTCTGGCTATCCTACTCACCGCCGGGAACACAACACGAAGTTATTATGGCCGCGGTATTCTGTAGGGCGGAGGTACTTCCCCAGTCGGACTGCTCAATTGAGCGAAAATACCGCCGTGACCTACCACCTAGAAGCAACTTGACTTCACCTCGCCTGATGGTAAGCTAAAGGCAAAGTCCCAGGAAAGAGGGTCACCATTACAGATGCTAAGTAAACTTTTCTATTTCTCCGTTATAACCAAATTCACTCATATGTATTTATAAGTTCTACGTGAGTTCTTGTCTTTTTAAGGTGTCCTTGCGTGATATAAAACGAACCGGCAAATGGTTCTGCACCAATATCTATAGTATGCTTCTTTTAGCATCACTTGTCCCGTATTAACGTAGAGCAAAAAAAATCGGTCAAGTGCGAATCGCACTCGCGCACCGAGGGTTCTGTAACTTAAGCTACATAAACCGTAATTATAATAATTAATAAAAAAAAAAAGAACTTGACTTATAAGTTTTATTTTTGGACAGTACCAAGACGTTACTAACCTGAGCATGTGGTATGAATTTCAACTTAATACCTCCATGTATTGCTGAGAAAAAGGTCTTGAAAGACAGACAGACGGACAAAAAACAGATTCTATAAGGGTTCTGTTTTCACTTTTGAGCTACGGACCCTCATAACGATCAAACATCACATATGATGAGCATATGATCATATGAGCATATGATGAGGCCGTCAAGCTGAGTGTCACCATTGTCACACGGTATGTGTAAGTAATGGTGACCCTCTTTTCTGGGACTTTGCCTTCAGCTTACCATCAGGCAAGGCGAAGTCCAATTGACGTGTCCTATATAAAAAAAAAAAAAATTGTTTGTATGTAGGTATATCTCCACGTCAAGCTACGCCTTTTCCAGTGTAGGCAGAGAAAGATATATTTGATTTTAATTTATTTTTTATTAAATTGTATATACTTACTTACAACTAAATAGGTATTCTGTGAATATATCTATTTTTCAAGTGTCTATCTGTTGTGCGAGGGATATGCCTGTCAACCTCACCTTCGGCAACCAAAACGACCCACAGGCGGCGTGCGTTTTAGTCGGTTCGAGTCCGACATAACCTCCTCCACCGGCTCCGGTGGGGAGGTATCCGTGGGGATTTTGCGCACGTAAAAAAAAAAAAAAAAAAAAAGTGTCTATCTTTTGCCGTTATTATTATCGAACAAATAACGGCAAAAAAAGTCACGTTTGTTGTCTGGGAGCCTCCTTAAATATTTGTTTCATAATATTTTCAGTATTTGTTTGATGTCATAGTGGCAACAGAAATACATCATACGTACATACATACACATAATCACGCCTTCATCCCCGAATTATTAACACCCACATTTCACAAATCATTGTTTTCGGCCGCACGTTATAGGGGGTGAATCTATTGCCGTCTTCCGGGCACTATTGTTGACTTGAGCCTTGTATCTGTGCCGGAGTCTGAGCTGTATTTAACTGTCTGATGTTAAACAGCCCTATCCCTTAGTCGCCTTGTACGACACCGCATGGGAAGAGATGGAGTGGCACAAATTCTGTAATCAAATTAAAATTTCAAAGATAGGTAACACGGTTTATGGTATACAGCCTGGGGACAGATAGACAGCAGAGTCTCGGTAATAGGGTCCCATTTTTATCTTTCGGGTACCCAACCCTAAAAAGAACTGTCACTTATAAATTATACATTTGGTTTCCACGTGGCCAAAAGCCCTGTATCCAATTGCGTTAACCATGGTTTCAGTCACGTTGTGTAGGACGTGAAGTAATATTTCGAGTAGGTTAGCTTAGCAGTATGGGTAATGGACTGCTGAGACGAAGTCTCGGCTTCGATCCCAGGTTTTACCATGGCACACAATAATGACTTTTCGATGCTTTTCGAAGTTATGTGTGTATTTATCGCATGTTTATAAGTGCCCGGTTAATGGCAATAGGCTCGCCACTAATTACATTGGGACCTAAACATAAACTGGCGAAATGTGGGTGCTAGCACCTCTGCCTACCCCTTCGGGGATATAGGCGTGAGTTTATGTTATGTTATGTCGTCTTTTTTTTAAAAGTACACGTCAATTAGACTTCATTTTGCCTGATGGTAAACTGAAGGCAAAGTCTTCGAAAAGAGGGTCACCATTTCTTACATATACCATGTTACAATGGTGACAGTCAGCTTGACGGCCTCGTCATATGCATTTTCACGCCCCGCTTAAAGGACCCGGGACTGTAGGAAGAAGGAAACACGTGAGCTGGTAATGAATTCCAGGCCTTAATGGTGCGACAAAGGAAAGAGACACCAAACCGCTTGGTTCTTCTCTGCTCACCGTGTGCGGGTGACATCTAAGACCTGCACACGTTGTTCTGTGAAGGAAAGAGAGGGTGGGACTAATTGGAAGAGCTCATCAAAACATTCACCATGGTACAGACGGTAAAATACTGCCATGGATGCAACATCTCTATGCATCTGCAATGGTTCTAGGATGTTCGTAACCTCAGGATTTCCAATGACACGGACCGCACGTCGCTGCTACCTTTCTATACGATCCAGTAGATACGAATACAGGCATTTGAAGTACCTCTTTACGTAAATGACAGTTATTTAATAAATGCATATGAAGAACTAGCTCTCCCGCCGGCTTCGCCCTTGGTATACTTTGAAACCTTGTATCGCGCCTGTAAGCCCGTATTTTTTCAGTCTTTAAATAATGCATGGAAATCTACATTGACATTTATGGTTCCTACTCAGCTCGTTCCCGGCAGAGTAGAATTTGGAGCACCCCATCTCTTCCCATGTGGTGTCTTACAAGGCGACTAAGGGATAGGGCTGTTTAACATCAGACAGATATATACAGTTTAGATTCAGGCTCAGATGCATGGCTTTAGTCAACAATAGTGCCATGAGAGACGGCAATAGACTGACCCCCTTTTACGTTTTGCGGGGACGAGTTGGGAACTCTGTAGTCCCCACACCCGAGAAGAGGGCCAGATCGTGAGGGATGGCCCTGAGTCGGCCGGGGTGCGAGGGATATACCTGTCAACCTCACCTTCGGCAACCAAAAATAACCACAGGCGGCGTGCGTTTTAGTCGGTTCGAGTCCGACGTAACCTCCTCCACCCGCTCCGGTGGGGAGGTATACGTGGGGATTTTGCGCACGGAAAAAAAAGCCCCTTTTACGTGGGACTGAAATCAATGATTGGTGAAATGTGGATGTAAATTCATCTCTGCCTATCCTCACAGGGATGAAGGCGTGATTATATGTATGTATGTGCTCAGCTCGTTTCAGTAGTAGCTTAACGATATACAGCCTAAAATCCACGTCGATGAACGGACTATTCAAGACAAAAAGAATTTTCCAATCCTTTTACACTACCACTGGTTTCACTCTCACTACAAACTCGAACCCGATCTCGATCACGTTCACGACATACGATGCTCACTGTATCCACTCGCGATTTTGTTTTGGCTTGTTCCCGGTGCAGACACACGTATTAAAAGAACTCGAAAGAGGGTACATCAATATAATTACACCTAGAAAAAACGTTTTTTCTGTTCACCGCCACTACTTCAGTTCCTCCGTGATCATGGCTTGCTTGCAATAGCTTTCAACAGCGCCGAAACATCGGCAATTCAAAACAATTCATCATGGTAAATATCCCGATTATTTTGATACTGATGTGAGTGACCATGACAGTTTAAATACCTATATAATCCCACCCTCTCCTATCCTACACAGGACAACACATGCAGGGCTTAGATGTCACCCTCACACTATGCAGAATATACGCATCACCAAGACCTGGAATTAATTACCAGATCACGTGTTTCCATCTTCCTACAGTCCCAGGTCCTTTACGCGGAGCGTGAAAAAGCATGAGATGAGGCCGTCAAGTTGAGTGCCATTATTGTAACATTACCTACTTAGCGTCTGTAATGGTGACTCTCTTTCCTGAGTCTTTGCCTTTAGTTCACCATCAGGCGACGTGAAGACAAGTTGGCGAGCCCTTGATAAAGAAAATCATGCTTACAAATATTTGCACTGAGCAGTGATCGAACCCGCGTCTCCTGTGTTGATGCCGCGTTCAATATTCCCACGGCAAAGACGGTACGTATGGTAAGTATGGTTTTTATAGGAGGTAGGACACGGCGCTCAATTGAGCAGTCCGACTGGGAAAGTACCTCCGCCCTACAGAATACCGCGGTTATAATAACTTCGTGTTGTGTTCCCAACGGTGAGTAGGGTAGCCAGAGCTCACTGGAGAATTTGTGCTGTCAGTGGGATGACTAAAGGCTTGTCCTGCTTTGTCCTCTACACTGACGGCACAGAAACACTTTGCTTACAGGGTCGGCAGAGTGTGGCTTCTCTGATGTTACACACGTCCATAAGCCACGGTAACCATTTTCCATCAGGTGGGCCGTGCGCTTGTCTGCCACCTAAGTAGTATAAAAAAAATGATACCCCAGAGAGAAATAGCTATGAAGATATGATGAAGTCATCGGTATTTCCTTCATGAAAAATGTAGATTTTCCTCGAAAGTTCCAGAAACTCTTTCCAATAAGAAACAGGTAAAAGCTTATACATATATTCTGCTACTTAGAATAATTACGACCCAGTTTCCTAACTGTACGTGTGAGCGAGACGGAAATAGGTCTGCCAATGTGTTAGACACGTATGGAAAACGTTTAAATGATGAAGTTGATGATGATGAAAATGAAGCCGCGTGGTTCCCGGCAGAGTAGAATTTGGACCACCCCATCTCTTCCCATGCGGTGTCGTACAACGCGACTCAGGGATAGGGCTATTTAACATCAGACAGATATATACAGCCCAGACTCAGCCTCAGATGAATGGCTTGAGTCAACAATAGTGCCTGGGAGATAACAATAGGCTCACCCCCTATTACGTGGAACCGAATTTAATGATCGGTGAAATGTGGGTGTTAATTCACCTCTGCTTAACCCTCCAGGGATAACATACATACATACATATAATCACGCCTTTATCCCCGGAGGGTTAGGCAGAGGTGAATTATCACCCACATTTCACCAATAATTGTATTCGGTCCCACGTAACAGGGGATGAGCCTATTGCCGTATTTCGGGCACTATTGTTGACTCGAGCCATGCATCTGAGGCTGAGTCTGGGCTGTATATATCTGTCCGATGTTAAACAGCCCTATCCGTTAGTCGCCTTGTACGACACCACATGTGAAGAGATGGGGTGGTACAAATTCTACTCTGCCGGGAACTAAGGAATAAAGGCGTGATTGATTGTATGTGTATATTGACACAATTACTTACAAATTAATATAAAATTATGCTAACTATACAATATATACAAAAATGGAATAGAGAAAAAAGAGGGAGACTGTAATTTTAGGCATCGAAAAATTCCTCCCCATCGATCTCTACTGGTACCGTGCGCAAGAGGCTGGCGGCATTACCACGCTGAATGGCGATGCTAATTCTTTGAGCGAGGTAAAGGCCAGCCTTATGGTCACGGGAAGCGCCGATTAGTCGCTTCGCTATTTCTTTGAATAGTGCGCGCGCGAAAATATAAATAAATAAAAAAATATAAATACCAGTTAAATTGGTATATTTGCGCCGTTTGAGAGTCTCCGCTGATGCAGCAGCAGCGCATGCGCAGTCCATCGTACTTGGAAGATGGGAGGGCGCCAGGGTGTCGACGCAAGTTGCATCCCACACCAAAGGCCTACCCATCTTCCAAGGTATCAACGACATACCGTCCGGTCTCTTACCATCGTCACGAGCCAAACCAACAGGGTCAAGTATAGCTGGCACGCCGGCGGTGACAAGAGCTCGACGGATAATGTCGTTAATGTTTGCATGTCGGGACATGCGGCCTGCGCTCCTGTTGCAAGACAATCCGTGATGTCCTAGACTATCGACAGCTTCTCCACAGAGACATCGATGCGGAGAAACACACGGTGCACCCAAACGGAGGCAAGTCGCAATGCGGAAGGTCGTGTCGTCCAACATTGTTCCAATGTTGGGCGAAGGAAGTGCCTAGAGCCATACACCAGATTCCCATTCACCCACAGCCAATAGGCGAGCGCGCTCAACAGCGCTGGTAGCTGTACTGATTAAATGTTTTTTAACACCAATACTGAGCGGCTCATCCCATTGCCTTTGGGAAGATGGGTTGGCGGGCATGGCGGCAGTTGGACAAGTCATTTTCCAAGCATTTACAGCTTCGGCCTTACCTGGCACATCCGAATTAATCAGTGAAGGAGATAGAATTTTCCTGACTAATTCTTCAGTGCCATGGACCGACGAAAAAAATGCTGGCATACTTACATCTGCAATTTTGTATGTGTTGTCCTGTGTAGGAAAGGAGAGGGTGAGATTATAAAGGTGACATCTAAGCCCTATATGTGTTGTCCTGTGTAGGAAAGGAGAGGGTGAGATTATAAAGGTGACAACTAAGCCCTGTATGTGTTGTCCTGTGTAGGAAAGGAGAGGGTGAGATTATAAAGGTGACAACTAAGCCCTGTATGTGTTGTCCTGTGTAGGAAAGGAGAGGGTGATATTATAAAGGTGACATCTAAGCCCTGTATGTGTTGTCCTGTGTAGGAAAGGAGAGGGTGAGATTATAAAGGTGACATCTAAACCCTGCATGTGTTGTCCTGTGTAGGAAAGGAGAGGGTGAGATTATAAAGGTATTATAAAGGTAATACAAATACATTAATTAGTCAATACTACTTGATATAAATTTCAACTTTAACGTGTGTGATTCTGTAACTTCGTATGTGTGTTCATGGTAGGTCTACAGTTCCAGAATACGTTAGTCATAGTCCCGTTGTGAATACTTCGTTGGTCAAAGACTCAATTCACAGAAGTAATATTGGGTCAGCAGAATTTGAATTTGTTTTTCTCTTCGTGGAGGTTTCCTCTTGCATGTGAGTTCACTACTCTCTACACACACACACACACACACACACATATATATGTACACTGCTCTAGTTGCATATTTATTGGGATTATAGATAGCTTATCCTTTTTGTAGAGAGTTCAAAGTTCAAAGTGTTTATTGCGTTCATGTGTTGTACAGATCTTACACTATATAATATATTATACATGAAGCCCTGTTGAGGCACAGCAAAGTTATGTAATATTATTATTAAATTCAGTCGTTATACATATTAATACTTATAAACAAAAACACAGTAATATTTGTCATTATTATTCTTAAACTTAGGTGGGATACATTAAATATTTTCATCATTTGTCACTTATGTTTGTCATCAAGAAATTCCTGTATATTGTAATAGCATTTCTCTAACAGGTATTCTTTTAGTTTGTTTTTGAATTTATACTCGCCTTCTAAATCCTTTAACGCCCTCGGCATTTTGTTGTATACTTTTAGAGATATCATGATTAGTATAATATTTATCTCTAAAATTGGGCTTTAGAATTATTATAGTTACTTTATACTAAACATCGAAACGGTATTTTCGGAAATGAAAAAGTATGACGTCATACTTCCTAACTATCAAATAATTTACTGTTAAAAGTTGATTGGGTGACAAAAAATTATTAAGAATGATACAAGAACATACGCAAAGTTTTACCGCCATTTTAACATTCCTAATTTAATACATACATACATACATAAAATCACATGTTATGTTATGTTATTACATTCTTCATGCATGCTCGTCGGTTTAGAGCACTCCTGACCTGCCCCTTTTCTAAAACTTCCCCGATTTGGTCCAGGTATGTGCGCCTAGGCCTTCCCCTTCCGACGGTACCATCCACACTCGCCTCATACACCTGTTTCGTTAGTCTTCTTTGATTCATTCTCCTAATTTAATAAGCTTAGTGAAATAATTTTCAACACACTTGCTCATAAAGCTGGCTCTAATTTCACCGCAATTCGCAATTATGCATAATGACACCAGTAATCAAACTGTGACTTTTTCATTGCTATTATTCACTAGTGAGTTAAGTATTGTTTTTTTTCATATGTTGATTGGATGAGTTGCTTTGTTCATAAAATAGTTATGATACAGTGTTCAATAGTAGAAATAAATTAATATGCATATTTAGACGTTTAATAGATGCTAAGTCCAGACTGGTTTATTCCTTGCGCAAAAGATTGGTATTGTCATTCAACGTGGCAATTTCACCAGCCTTCTGGCCACCGTCCCGGTTGACATCAACGGGGAGGAATCCTCTGATGCCTGAACATGCAGGTTTGTAGAAATATATTCTGTTTTGATTTTATATTTTAATTTAGATACCGCCTATACAATGGTTTGTGTTCAGATGAATTGTTTGACATGATGCCCACAGCTACATTCTATCATCGCACCTCTCGCCATAGGCAGGGAATTCATCCTCACACATTGCGAACTGAGACGGTGCGCACTGTGCACTCAAGCTGTGGAATGACCTTCCTACTGCGGTTTTCCCAAGCACCTACAATATGGGGTTCTTTAAGAGGAACATTAGAAGGTTTCTTCGTGGTCGGCAGCGCGAGTGTATCACCCCCTGGTCCATAGGTCACGGTAACCACTTCTCATCAGGTGAGCCGTATGCTTGTTTGCCACCTAAGTGGTCTAAAAAAAAATCCCATGCCCATTATGTAAATAAACAATTTTTACATAGGTTCATTCGCGTGAATCTGCCGTAGTCGGTAATAAGGTTGTACACAGCCCTATTCAACACGTACAACGTTTAGAAACTTAACGTTATAGAAAGTTTGCTACCTAAAAACTTCAACCAAAAATATTTATTTTAATACTATTTTCTTCACATGTGAGTTGTAAAAACGTCATATGAAACACCTGTGTATTAATGATTCTCGGTTCTCATAAGAACCTCACCTAACTTGAATACAGACGTTAGGATATTTGTTATTCAAATTAACAAAACAACGGTAAAACGGTTGACGTATTTGGCTGAAATTTTATAACTAAATGTATTTTTTTATACAACTTAGGTGGCAGACAAGCGCACGGCCCACCTGATGGAAAGTGGTTACCGTGGTCTATGGACGTGTGTAACACCAGAGAAGCCACACTCGTGCTGCCGACCTTGTAAGCACAGAGTTTCTGTGCCGTCAGTGTCGAGGACAAAGCAGGACAAGCCTAAAGCCTAGTCATCCCACTGACAGCAAAAATTCTCCAGTGAGCTCTGGCGTAGCGATGGAAAGTGGTTACCGTGGCCTATGGACGTTTGTAACACCAGAGGAGTCAGCAGTCATAACCCTGTAAGTACAGAGTTTCTGTGCCGTCAGTGTAGAAGACAAGCCTTTAGTCTTCCCACTGACAGCACAAATTCTCCAGTGACCTCTGGCTACCTTACTCACCGCTGGGAACACAACACGAAGTTATTATAACCGCGATATTCTGTAGGGCGGAGGTAATTCCCCAGTCGGACTGCTCAATTGGGCGGAAATACTGCCGTGTCCTACCTCCTATGATAATACATATAGGTATATACATAGTCTATAATGATGTGAATAATGTCTATATACATAGTCGGTAATAACACTTAGACTACTTTTTACCCGACTGCACCAACGAGGGTATTGTGTTACGTGCGTATGTATGCATGTATGTAGTTTTCTTTGATCCCCTCTGCAGGTCTAAAGGCTGCACAAATTTCGATGTATGGGGTCTCAAATGAAAGGTATTCATCTCCCGAGTGTTATTGGGTATATGAAATGTCAACAAACACTTACACTAACAAACAAATACGGTGGATTTTTGAAGCTAAAATGCGTGTTATCCAACAATAGTGCCCGGAATACGGCAATAAGCTCACCCCCTATTACGTGGGACCGAATACAATTATTGGTGAAATGTGGGTGTTAATTCACCTCTGCCTAACTCTCCAGCGATAAAGGCGTGATTATATGTATGTTTGTACCCAAAAAAATATTTCATTCAAATTAATCGAGTATGAGAAATTGATGGAATTTTGAAATGACTATTTGTAACGAACGAATGAGTTTTGAATGATAACACTATTAATTGACATTTAGCCTTGATCGACATCTAATATGTATAATATTGATTGACATTTAGTATAAATTGACTTTTTTTTTTATCTATTTTAATTTATATAAGTAATGACATGTTGTTTAGCTCCTTAATGTTTCAATTGCATGCTTATTATGGTGGAATATGGCGAAACTATGTACCTACTGGATATAACACCTTTATGTGACCCATATTTGCAATGAATGAATAAATAAATAAATAAAATATATCAAAAGTTTACAAAGAAGGAGATTACAAGTCATTATCATAACAAGAAAGTGTTAAATATAAAAAAATATTTTTTAATACAACTCAGGTGGCAGACAAGCACATAGCCCACCTGATGAATGGTGGTTGCCGTGGCTTATGTACGTGTGCAACACCAAAGGAGTTACACTCGTACTGCCAACCCTGTAAGAATAGAGAGTGTCTGTGACGTCAGAGTAGGACAAGTCTTAGATCTTCCCACTGACAGCACAAAAACTCTCTAGTGAGCTCTGGCTACCTTACTCAACGCCGGGAACACAATACGAGGTTATTATGACCGCGGTACCAATTAATTTTATTTCATTTTATGATTGGCAAATGGGTACCGCCTGCTGTCAAACTTATATTTCGTTCTTTTAGACAGCAGTCGGGTTTTTATACCTTTGATAGGTTCTTAAAAGTCCTGATATTTAGGCTGGAACGGAACCACAATTCCACACGGACAGAGAAGCGGGCTACAGCTAAATTTAGAAAACCATGAAATCTTATTATCAAATTGTTTTGTTTGAATTCAATGAATCAATCAATTAGCCCCACGCAATCCACTGCTGGACCTAGGCCTCTCCCAATGTTGAGAGGCTTTGGCCTACTGTTTCCAAGCTGGCCAGGCGGGTTGGTACAGGGTTTTATTTCAAGGGTTCCTTCTCTCGCAGTGATTTCGCCTGCGTATCATTCCGTTAGTAGTTGACGACACCCTTAAATGGTTAGTCACATGGTTCCCGGCAGAGTAGAATTTGGACCACTCCATCTCTTCCCATGCGGTGTCGTACCATGCAACTAAGGGATAGGACTGTTTAACATCAGACAGATATATACACCCCAGACTCAGCCTGAGATGCATGGCTTTAGTCAAAAATAGTGCCCGGAACCCGGCAATAGGCTCACCTTCTATTACGTGGGACCGAATTCAAAGATTGGTGAAATGTGGGTGTTTATATGTATGAAATGTTTACTTACATAATTGAAATGCTTCTTTGACGAGGTACTTGCTGGCATATACAAAGACTCATGAACACCGAACTAATGTGTATTAATTAATTGTATAATATTTGTTGATTGTGATAGGTTTCAGAAACCCTGGTACCCTAAACACGAGTTTAATCTTAATTTGGGTACCAGACTTCATCATGCAATACACATTACAATACTATTTGATGATAGTTTTTTTATTTTTTTTATATAGGACACATCAATTGGACTTCGCCTTGCCTGATGGTAAGCTGAAGGCAAAGTCCCAGAAAAGAGGGTCACCATTACTTACCAATTGCCGTGTCCTATATAAAAAAAAAACAAATAGTTTAACACTATCATCAAATCGTATTGTTATGTGTTCACTAGATTGTAACTATGGATTAAATGAATTTTGAATTTCTTAATCACCTCTGCCTAACCCTCCGGGTATAAAGACGTGATAGAAGTAAGTATGTATGTATGTATGTCAGATGAGATGGGGTGGTGATACTTGTATTCTTACTCCGTCTTATATTTGTTTGAATATATCTACCCATTTCCTAGTTACATGATAAGCCTATATAGGAGAGCCGCCTGGCGCCAATATGACCTGAATATGAAGTCGCTGACACGTGGCAATAAGAAGTAAGTCACGTGAAGATTGTTTGTGGGTCGCCACTTGTCACCACTTGTCGCCTGAGGGCCTTGACAAGTGGCACAATCGCTAGTGGAATATATTGATATCACAAGTATTAAACATAATATCAATTTCATGCATTGATTATTTTATTCTATGCTACTTTTTTACCCGACTGCGCCAGTGAGGGTAATGTGTTACACGCGTATGTATGTATGTTCTTTTCTTTTTTTTTTACGTGCGCAGAATCCCCACGGATACGGAGGCGCGCCACCGCCGCGGCCTGCTTCTGCCAGGGTGACAGGCGGCTCCACCTGTCACCCCCAGGCCTGCGCTCATGTGGGGCGGAGGTCGTGCATCGACCTCCGACGCCCGAGTTCCCTTGTACGCAGGCAGTTTGGATTGCGTCAGACGGTACGAGAGGTTGCCGTGTGGCCTCTCTAGAAACTCCCCCATGATGGGTCTTACCGCCTGTATGTACCTATGTATGTATGACTCGACGGAAAGTTATTCAACTCCCGAGTGAGTACAGAGTATATAAATTGTCAACAACAAAAAATAGATATATCATATCGTAACTAAAAAGTATAAAATAAAATAAATTATTAAAAAATAAAAATGCCGTAAAGACGTTAAGGTTTTACGAGTATTTAGTTAGTTGAATGATGTTGAAGTGAATATTAAATCAAGAAGGATGACTTATTTACTTCGCCGTTATTTTCCGCAGGTGACTGCGGCTCCCTTGGGAGGGAGAGAGGCGCAACGCTGACGCAAATATTCGTATTCTTAAAAATAAAAATATAGGTAAGTCAATCTGGTGCCAAATAAATCGACCATTGGCCGAAGAATATGACAACGCCCGCTAGCGTTAGGTCACTTCAGTGATAATATACATGTAATAGGTGAGCCCCTTTCTCTGTGTATTATTACAAAAGTTACGTAAAAATTTAGTTTAGCTGGATAGCTGGAGCGTCTTCCGGACACTATTGTTGACTCAAGCCATGCATCTGTGTCTGAGTCTGAGCTGTATAGGTATATCTGTCTGATGTTGTTCAGCCCTATCCCTTAGTCGCCTTGTACGACACCGGATGGGAAGAGATGGGGTGGTACAAATTCAACTCTGTCGGGAACCACGCGGCATCCTTGCTCCAAAATAATATAAATGAATAAATACATACATATGTATAATCACGCCTTTCTCCCCGGAGGGTTAGGCAGAGGTGAATAAACATCCACATTTCACCATCATTGTATCCGGTCCCACGTAATAGGAGGTGAACCTATTGCCGTTTGCCGGGCACTATTGTTGTCACGAGCTACGAATCTGAGGCTGTCTGGGCTGTATATATATGTCTGTTGTTAAACAGCCCTATCCCTTAGTCTCCTTGGACGACACCGCATGGGAAGAGATGGGGTGGTCCAAATTCTTCTCTGCCGGAAACCACGCGGCTTCAATAAATAAAATAAGTTTAAAACTTATACTCGACTACTAAAAATGCATTAAACAAGAAAATATTTAGGATAGTCATATCGTATGCCCCTTAGTCTAACAAAACAATACATTGTAGGGAAAAGTGGCATACGACCACGGCTATCCTAGATATTTTCTTGTTTAATACTTTTTCAGTAGTCGGGTTTTAGTTTTAAACTTTTTTTTTTTTTGACGTTTAAGACAGTCGTAAACGTTTATCGCTCCCATACTTCTAATCTATTGTACAAACGTTACGTATTGCCACTTTATTTTTCCGTGCCTAAAATCCCCACGGATACCTCCCACCGGATGGAAGAGGTTATGTCGGACTCGAACCGACCAAAACTCACTGCCAAAACCACTCGCCTGTGGGTCGTTTTTGGTTGCCGAAGGTGAGGTTGACAGGCATATCCCTCGCACCCCGGCACGTATTGCCACTTGTGTAAAGGAGTTTTTTCACCACTCATATCGACAGTAGACTATAATATAACCAAGACGCAATAAGGCTAGATCGTGGCGTCGCGGCGTGACCCAATTTATTCAGAAATAATGAGACACAAGTAAAAACTTCATTGAATATTTTGGAAATGGTAAATAGTTTGATTGCGTGGGTTCTGTAGATTTTATAAAAGAGAATTAACTGCATATTAAGGGCAAACCCGGACGGAGTTTGCCCTCAATCCGCAGTAGAGTCTCCCGAAGGAGTCCTGGAGTCCTGTTCCCCTAGATCAATGTTTAAAAATTAAGATTAAAAAACCTAAACCCTACTACTGAAAAATCACGCTCTAAACTAGAAAATACCAAGAATAGCCGTGGTCGTATGCCACTTTTCCTTAGAACGTTTTGTTCTGTTACTCTAAGTGGCATACGACCACGGCTATCCGTGGTACTATCTTTTTTTTCTTTTTTTTATATAGAACACGTCAATTAGACTTCGCCTTGCCTGATGGTAAGCTGAAGGCAAAGTCTCAGAAAAGAGGGTCACCATTACTTACACATACCGTGTGACAATGGTGACACTCATATGCTTTTTCACGCCCCGCTTAATGGACCCAGGACTGTGGGAAGAAGGAAACACGTGACCTGGTAATGAACTCCAGGCCTTAATGGTGCGACAGAGGAAAGAGGCACCGAACCGCTTGGTTCTTGATCGGATGTTCTGCACCGTGTGCGGGTGACATCTAAGACCTGCACGCGATGTCCTGTGTAGGAAAGGGGAGGGTGGGACTAATTGCAAGAGCTCATCAGATTCTATATCACTTAGGTGGCAGATTGGCGGAAAATATAGAAGATCAGCCAAGTCCGCAGTTAGACCGGTAAAACGGACCCCAGACTCCGAGGTGAAAGTCTCGGATGCGACTGGGATTAACGCTAAGATTCTTTTCATTTAGGTGGCAGACAAGCACACGTCCCACCTGATGAAAAGTAGTTACCATGGCCTATGGACGTGTGTAACACCAGAGGAGTCACACTCGCGTTACCGATTCAGTAAGTACAGAGTTTCTGTGCCGTCAGTGTAGAAAACAAAGCAGGGCAAGCCTTTAGTCTTCCCACTGACAGTTTTTTTGACAGACATTACTCTCCAGTGAGCTCTGGCTATCTATATATATGTTCTTGTTTAATAATTTTTAGAGCGTGTTTTTTTACTTGTCAAGTTTACTTTTTTTTTAATTTATGTTATTTTGGGCCCAGCCCATAAATTCAATGTTTACTTATTCAAAATGTGCTAATTAAGCCCTTTCAGTTGATATCACTAGGTATAGGGTGTGTTTTAAAAAACTGTTTCTTTCTTTCTTTACCTCTACGCCACAGAGACTAATATAAGTATGTAATGGTACAGTATTTACATATTGGCTAGGTTTTCATTTCCATCTGCACTCCCATAGTGCCTCCATTTTATTTTTATCATGTGAAGGATCCCCAATACTTCCCGCCTCACGCGGAAGCATACCAAATGAACTGAATACATGCATTTCAAGCGCTAACCTTCTACTGTCCAAAAAAAGTGCCAAAAAACCCGTGTCTCCATGTAAATTTCCAACTTTTTTAAGGAAGGGGAATTTTCAAGTGACTTTTTTGGTTGTTTTTGTGTCGAAGATGTAAATTAATTCGAAAATATTGTTTGTTGCTACATGGTGACGGTGATATTTGAGCTGCCATTTGTAAAATGTCCAATTAACATATATTTTGGTTGTTATTTCCCTACATACATATGAATGCTCACGCGTGTGATGTATGGAGGGTAAGCAGTCTACTCAGTATACCTATTCGTCAAAAAAAAACACTCTTGGAGTGCTGGTGGAAGTAAAAATAGTGCACATGTGATTATCACAATTTGTCTTATACTACCTATAAACCGTGCGCATTAACATGGCACCTTTTTTTTTTCTTTACGTGCGCAAAATCCCCACGGATACCTCCCCACCGGAGCCGGTGGGAGAGGTTATGTCGGACTCGAACCGACTAAAACGCACGCCGCCTGCGGGTCGCTTTGGTTGCCGAAGGTGAGGTTGACAGGCTGTTATTTCCCTACATACATATCCCTCGCACCCAGATGGCCCTGGGTCGGCCAGACCCAGGGCCATCTCTCACGATCTGGCCCTCTTCTCTCGGGTGTGTGGGGACTACAGAGTCCCCAACTCGTTCCCGGTAAACGGGGAGGCGCGCCAGGCGCACCGCCGCCGCGGCCTGCTTCTGCTAGGGTGACAAGCGGCTCCACCTGTCACCCCCAGGCCGGCGCTCATGGGGGGCGGAGGTCGTTCATCGACCTCATACGCCCATTAACATGGCATCTGGCTTCCCAAACGTGACAATAATAAATCTCAAACAAAATCCGATAAAGAATAACTACGAAACTCAAACTAAGGCAAACGTGAAACGGTCACAGTGTTGCGGATGTTGCTGGTCTCGAAGGACGAGGGTTGTTTTCTTTTGTATTTCTATCTTTGTATTTTACACTTATTTACCTATTGTACTACACTAATCGTTTACAATTGAAATAGCCCCATTTTGGCTTCGCAGTAGTCGAGCGGTTCCCGGCAGAGTAGAATTTGGACCATCCCATTACTTCTCATGCGGTATCGTACAAGGCGACTAAGAGATAAGGCTGTTTTTTTTTTATACCACTTAGTTGGCAGACAAGCACACGGCCCACCTGATGGAAAATGGTTACCGTGACCTATGGACGTCTGTAACACCAGAGGAGTCACAGTCGCGCTGCCAACCCTGTAAGTACAGAGTTTCTGTGCCGTCAGCAGAAGACAAAGCAGGACAAGCCTTTAGTCTTCCCACTGACAGCACAAATTCTCCAGTGAGCTCTGGCTACCCTACTCACCGCTGGGAACACAACACGAAGTTATTATAACCGCGGTATTCTGTAGGGCGGAGGTACTACCCCAGTCGGACTGCTCAATCGGGCGGAAATACCGCCGTGTCCTACCTCCTTAAATGTTAACATCAGACAGTTATATACAACCCAGATTCCGCCTCAGATGCATGGCTCAGTTCAACAGTAGTGGCCAGTAAACGGCAAAAGGTGTTAATTCACCTCTGCTAACCCGCAGGGGATAAAGGCGTGATTATATGTATGTAGTAATCAAGTAAAAAGAGATAGGAATGGGTTACGCGCGACCGGACGTGACGATGTGAGCTCCGAGGGTTTTGTACTCTCAAATAGTTTTTGAACAAAATTGTCTATAAAAACTGCACAACCACGTAAAGATATTTTGACTTCAAAAATGATGATAATAATAGAATGAAGAAGACGAGTCTACCTACAGTCATGAACTAACTATTACTTATTGCCTAGTTGAAACAGACTCTTGCTCACTTCGCTCACTCAGTCGTAAAATTCTAAATTGTTCACTAGTAGTGATTCTTTTTTTTTTTATACCACTTAGTTGGCAGACAAACACACGGCCCACCTGATGGGAAGCGGCTACCGTGGCCTATGGACGTATGCAACACCAGGGGTGTCACACTCGCGCTGCCTACCATGAAGAAACCTTCTGATGCCCCTCTTGAAGAACCCCATATTGTAGCTTGGGAAAACCGCAGCAGGGAGGTCATTCCACAGCTTGAGTGTGCGTGGGATGAAGTTTCTTTCATACCGCACAGTGCGCACCGTCTCAGGTCGCAATGTGTGGGGATGAATTCCCTGCCTATGGCGAGAGGTGCGATGATAGAATGTAGCTACGGGCATCATTCGGCGGATTCTGCTGGGAATACCCCCTCCTGGCTCTAATCCCAACATCATCTGAATATTTTCCCAACTCAATGGCGGTCGGCCTTCCAGTCTAACTGTGATGTGCCTGAACTACGATATTTTCCGTGAAGCCACTGCCATATGACCTCCATAACAATTTAGCTATATCGAAGAGGCCCACCTGATGGAACGGCGACGGCGACGGTCCACCGCCGTCAGTGTAGAAGACAAAGCAAGGCAATAAAGGCCTTTAGGCTTCCCACTGACAACACAAACTCTTCAGTGAGCTCTGGTTCTGTAATTAGACAGGTCGGACTTTTAACAGCTCCAACAACCCGTGACGTCTGCTGCAAATGTTCGTATGACAATCGTATCCGACGGCTTAAGGTGCTCTCCCAGACACGGAAACACCCAGACCATTGCGAATAAATCAAATCAAATCAAATCAAATCATGTCATGTATCATTAATCCTATGTGACAGAAAAGCACCCGGCACACCTAAAGGAAAGCGAATATCGTGGTTTATATGTGTGGGTAGCACCAGGGGATTATCACTCGTGCTGCCGACCCTGTGAGAACATTTTTTTTTTCCGACCACGAAGAAACCTGATTCGAAGATGGGGGTGAAGGAGTGACATTGTGACAGGTTGAGGAGAATTGATCTTTTGATTAAATGTGTGTTAGACGCAGTAACTTTTTTATTTTGAAAGATTTTTTTTATACCACTTGGCAGACGAGCACACGGCCCACCTGATGGTAAGCAGTTACCGTGGCCTATGGACGTCTGTAACACCAGAGGAGTCACAGTCGCGCTGCCAACCCTGTAAGTACAGAGTTTCTGTGCCGTCAGTAGAAGACAAATCAGGACAAGCCTTCAGTCTTCCCACTGACGGCACAAATTCTCCAGTGAGCTCTGGCTACCCTACTCACCGCTGGGAACACAACACGAAGTTATTATAACCGCGGTATTCTGTAGGGCGGAGGTACTTCCCCAGTCGGACTGCTCAATTGGGCGGAAATACCGCCGTGTCCTACATACTTGACTTCTAAAATGATGATAGTATGTTGAAGACGAGTCTGCAGTCATAAACCAACTACTACCTATTGCCTTGTCGAAACAAAGACTTCTTGCTCGCTTCGTACATTCGGTCATTGAATAAAATGTTCATTGACCATGATTCTGCTGGGAATATACCCTCCTGGCTCTAACCCCAACCCCAACATCATTGATTAAGTCAAAAATCATTTATTCTGCATAGACCATTAAATCGGTACTTTCAAAATGTCAATGAAAAAGGAAACATAAGAAGCATTTTAGCAAATGGACCACTGGTTCAAAACCTGCCTCCATCTGAGAAGATTTCGGTAACACACAGCGGGTATTTTTTTTTGATCTATTTACAAACATACACTTAGTCTCCTTAATCTAAATACAAAATTTACTTGAGTAGCATAGTTGAGCGAACAGCTCATTTCCAAGCTTGTTTATCATCCAAGTGTTCTTGGATTTTATAATAGCACTGAGCGGGAATCGAACCCGCGCCTTCGGTCGCGTTCACTATCGCCACGCAGCGGTCGAAAAGGCTCGAGCCTTTCAGCCCTAAATTTAAAGCTTACGAGTCTTTTTTAAAGGCGGACTCACAAAACAATAGTTCTAAAATTACTCACTAAAAAAGGGCTTGAGGCTTTTTTAGGCCTAGGCTTTTTTTAAAGACTGGCGTCGTAATTAAAGTTCTAGCTTTAAAAATCTCTAAGCCTCTTTTGAGGATCAGGCAGCGGTCGAAAAGGCTCGAGCCTTTTAGCCATTTTTTAAGACTCGGCGCTTTATAGCGATGGCTACAATATTAAATATAGACTTATTTTAAATATAAGACTGTATTTTATTAATTTTATACGTGAATTTTTTTTTAAACTTCAAAATAACACATCGATTCCTATTTCGCCTTTATTATCTTAGAGATGACAAAGAAAAACATTTAGGTATTTCGGTGGTGTTTAATATTTTAATGTGAGGATAGGTAAGTATTTTTATTCTTATGCGTTGCCGGTTGCCCGGTTTAATTTACGTCATTCATTCGTTTTAATATCGTTCGATTCTAATTGTTATTGTTATGACCAGGAAATGTGTTAAGTTAAATATCTGTTACTTTAGTATAATATATTGTGTTGTAGTTATTATCGTAAATAAATACTGGTTCATCAATTGAACTGAAACATTGGATTGGAATTATATTTTAACGTGTCGGTTACTATCCAACTATCCTATCCAGGAGGTAGGACACGGCGGTATTTCCGCCCGATTGAGCAGTCCGACTGGGATAGTACCTCCGCCCTACAGAATACCGCGGCTATAATAACTTCGTGTTGTGTTCCCAGCGGTGAGTAGGGTAGCCAGAGCTCACTGGAGAATTTGTGCTGTCTGTGGGCAGACTAAAGGCTTGTCCTGCTTTGTCTTCTACTGACGGCACAGAAACTCTGTACTTACAGGGTTGGCAGCGCGACTGTGACTCCTCTGGTGATACAGACGTCCATATGTCACGGTAACCACTTTCCATCAGGTGGGCCGTGTGCTTGTCTGCCAATTAAGTGGTATAAAAAAAAACTATTACTCGTTATCTTTAGGCCAAAGGCCAAAATGGAAAATGATGGATTTGATGGTGATTTGGATGTGTCTCTGTCTTTGTCTACTGATGTCACATTTACGAGTTCTAGAGAAAAAATTTCGCGTACCTAACGATGCTTTTTTTATTTCATTAATTGATTTAAAATATAATAAACTATAATAACATAACATAACTTTAATTCATAATTCATTACGTTTCTATTAACCTGATCCTCAAAAGAGGCTTAATAGTTTTTTTTTAAGCTAGAAGACTAGAACTCTAATTACGACGCCAGTCGAAAAAAAGGCTTAAGTAAGCTTTAAAAAAAGCCTAAGCCTAAAAATACCTTGTTAGTGAACAATTATAGAATTCCTGTTTTGTGAGTCCGCCTTTAAAAAAGCCTCGAGGGCTTGAGAGTTATTTAGCCTTTAAGCCTTCTAGCCATCGCTATAAAGCGACGAGTCTTAAAAAAGGGCTAAAAGGCTCAAGCTTTTTCGTTCACTATCGCCACGCCATTGAGGCTTGTTTTTTTTATGTACCACTTGGTTGGCAGACAAGCACACGGACCACCTAATGGAAAGTGACTACCGTGACCGTGAGGACTCGCGCTGCCAACACTGTGCGCACAAGAGTTTTTGTCCCGTCAGTGTAAAAGACAAAGCAGGACAAGCCTTTGGTCTCCCCACTGACCTCTCCAGTGAGTTACTACGACCTAATAACATGGAATCTTTCTGTCTCATGGCGTGACACTTGGACACGTGTATCGCCTCAACACGTGGCGCTTTCAGGGCTACTGCAAGTCATTGAGCTCATTTCTTTATTATTGGGAAAGGTATTAAAGTACATATAGTCACCGGCATATATATCTTGACCGGCACGACACAAAGTACATTCTATATGCGCATTAGTTTTAGGATATTTCGAATCTGGAATATTTCGAGTTAATGAGTTAATGGCTGGATAATTTTAGTTATCCCCGAAGGGGTAGGCAGAGGTGCTAGCACCCACATTTCACCAGTTTATGTGAAGGTCTCAATGTAATAGGTGGCAAGCCTATTGCCATTAACCGGGCATTTATAAACCTGCGATAAATACACACATAACTTCGAAAAGCATCGAAAAGTTATTGGTGTGTGACATGGTAAAACCTGGGATCGAACCCGAGATCTCGTCTCTGCAGGGATATGTTTATAGGAATAATATTATATCGGTTTTGGATACCTATGTAATTATTTCGAATTTTTCGTTTTTATTTTATACCACTTAGGTGGCAGACAGGCACACGTCCCATCCGATGAGAAGTGGTTACTGTGGTCTATGGACGTATGCAACACCGGGGTGTTACACCGGCGCTGCCGACCATGAAGAAACATTCTGATGCCCCTCTTGAAGAACCCCATATTGTAGGTGCTTAGGAAAACCGCAGCAGGGAGGTCATTCCACAGCTTGAGGGTGCGTGGGATGAAGTTTCTTTCATACCGCACAGTGCGCATCGTCTCAGGTCGCAATGTGTCCATCGTGCTATAATAGAAGAATTTGGCAGCGCGACTGTGACTCCTCTGGTGTTACAGACGTCCATAGGTCACGGTAACCACTTTCCATCAGGTGGGCCGTGTGCTTGTCTGCCAACTAAGTGGTATAAAAAAAAAATTAAAAAAAAAGTGTTTCGTTAATTTTGAATAGTTTTTAACATTCCACACAACGCTATCTAGCTAGAGGTAGGACACGCCGCCTTCTGCGAGCAAGTAATGCTCGTAAAGGAGGAGGCGGGGCGGGAGCGGCTGCGGGAGCGACGAAGGATCGCAAGACAAGCTGCCTGCGTACAAAGGGGGGGGTGACAGGTGGAGCCGCCTGTCACCCTGGCAGAAGCAAGCCGCGGCGGTGGCGCGCGTGGCGCGCCTCCCCGTTTCCGGGGACGAGTTGGGGACTCTGTAGTCTCCACACCCGAGAAGAGGGCCAGATCATGAGAGATGGCCCTGGGTCGGCCGGGGTGCGAGGGATATGCCTGTCAACCTCACCTTCGGCAACCAAAGTGACCCACAGGCGGCGTGCGTTTTAGTCGGTTCGAGTCCGACATAACCTCCTCCACCGGTTCCGGTGGAGAGATATCCGTGGGGATTTTGCGCACGTAAAAAAAAAAAGAGGTAGGACACGCTAGTGGGTCGTTTTGGCAACCAAAACGACTCACAGGCGGCGTGCGTTTTAGTCGGTTCGAGTCCGACATAACCTCTCTCACCGGCTCTGGTGGAGAGGTATCCGGGGGATTTTGCGCACGTAAAAAAAAGAGGTAGGACACGACGGTATTTCCGTCCAATTGAGCAGCCCGACTGGGGAAGTACCTCCGCCCTACAAAATACCGCGACCATAATAACGTGTCGTGTTGGATTCTCAGCGGTGAGTAGGGTAGCCAGAGCTCACTGGAGAATTTGTGCTGTCAGTAGGAAGACCAGAACCTTGTCCTGCTTTGTCTTTTACACTGATGGCACAGAAACTCTACTTAGTACTTAAAGGGTTGACAGTGTTATTGTGACTCCTTTGGTGTTGCGCACATCCATAGGCCACGGTAACCACTTTCCATCAGGTGGGCCGTGTGCTTATCTACCAACCAAGTGGTATAAAAAAACCCATGGTAAGCATAGTTTAACTAGGTAGTGTAATGAAATTTAGAATGCGTATAAATATAGTAGATACTTATTTTATAAACACATACTTATTACACATAGAAACACCAGACCAACGCAAGTATTCATGAATACAAATATTTGCACTGAGCGGGAATCGAACACGCGTCCCCTGTGTAGCAGTTGAACATTCTACCGCTACGCCACAGAAGCTGTCAAAGTTTAAGTTACAGATACTAGTCATAAATTAAACAAGCATATTATTGCCGCGTGGTTCCCGGCAGAGTAGAATTTGGACCACCCCATCTCTTCCCATGCGGTGTCGTACAACGCGACTAAGGGATAGGGCTGTTTAACACCGGCCTGGGGGTGACAGGTGGAGCCGCCTGTTACCCTGGCAGAAGCAGGCCGCGGCGGTGGCGCGCCTAGCGCGCCTCCCCGTTTCCGGGGTCGAGTTGGGGACTCTGTAGTCCCCACACCCGAGACGAGGGCCAGATCGTGAGAGATGGCCCTGGGTCGGCCGGGGTGCGAGGGATATGCCTGTCAACCTCACCTTCGGCAACCAAAACGACCCACAGGCGGCGTGCGTTTTAGTCGGTTCGAGTCCGACATAACCTCCTCCACCGGCTCCGGTGGGGAGGTATCCGTGGGGATTTTGCGCTCGTAAAAAAAAAAAAAAGGGCTGTTTAACATCAGACAGATATATACAGCCCAGACTCAGCCTCAGATGCATGGCTCGAGTCAACAATAGTGTCCGGAATACGGCAATAGGCTCACCCCCTATTACGTGGGACCGAATACAATTATTGGTGAAATGTGGGTGTTAATTCATCTCTGCCTAACCCTCCAGGGATAGAGGCGTGGTTATATGTATGTTTGAAATACCACGAGGCGCTCTTCGTGTTGGCGCCAAATCTCCGATCGTTTTTTAATGTGCCTTGCTCTCAGAAGAATAACCACTAAGCACTCATCCATCCTAATGCCAATCACGCTTAGGTAGCTTAACCCACATATCATTTACCGAACAGTAAGCGCACATGGCCACGAGCTTTCCAATCCTTAGGACCCATCTACCAAGTTGGTAAAGTTCCCGGCACATATCTTGACCCCACGGAGCAAACGTAAACGTAAAAGTATTTGTGTAGAGTGGCGTGGCATAGTGTGGAGTGTTGTACATACATGTAGTTTAATTTTAATGTGCCTACTGTTTTGATTTGATGTACCTGCTAATTGTTGTACTGCCTACCTGTTTGTATTTGTCATATATTGCTGACTTTCGAGCATTATCGTTGACTCAAGCCATGCATCGGAGGTTTAGTCTGGGCTGTATTTATCTGTCTTATTTTACATACATATAATCACGCCTTTATCCCCGGAGGGTTAGGCAGAAGTAAATTAACACCCACATTACACCATTCATTGAATTCGGTCCCACGTAATATGGGGTGAGCCTATTACCGTCTCCCGTGCACTATTGTTGACTCAAGTCATGCATCCGAGGTTGAGTCTGGGCTGTATATATCTGTCTGTTGTTAAACAGCCCTATCAGTTAAACGCCTTGTACGTCACCGCATGGGAAGAGATGGGGTGGTCCAAATTCTACTTTGCCGGGAACCACGCGTCTTATTTTATTTCTCGAAATGAGTGTGAATTCGAGATTTTATGAATAAAAAGCCGATCAAGACCGAGTCGGACTCACCCTCTGAGCGTTCTCAGAGGATAAACCGTAACATATTTGGTATGCATTGAATTATAAGTTTGACTTTTGAACAATTTCACAGCGTTCTAGAACTATGTGGTATGAATTTCAACTCCGCGCATTACTGAGAAAAACTTATTGACAGACATACAGACGGACAACAAAGTGATCTTATAAGGATTCCTATTTTTCCTTTTGCTGTACGGAACCCTAAAAAGGGTGTATTTTTAGAGTACGATGTAGCTGGCATGATTATTTTGGCCAAAACCTCCTGAATAAAAAAGATTAAAAAAATTTAGCCGTAACGTCTTTGACAACGCACACAAGTGTAGGAAAGTGGCATATTCCAATGCCACTCCCTCGGGACCTTCTAGTGAAGTCCCCACAACTTTACTGAGGCAGCAATCATCTCATTGAACGTCATCAACTCATTATCATCGCCATCATCAACAATCATTCGAACTAAGACTGGTAAGGTAGTGCCCTGAATTGGGTTGACATATTGCCATTCAAGAAAAAAAAAACCCGACTGATGCTAAAAAATCGAAACAAGTTTGATAGCATGGTACCCATTTGCCAATTATAAACTGAAAGAAAATTAATGGGTACCGCCTGCTGTCAAATTAGTTTCGAACTTTTCAGCATCTATCGGGATTTTTTTAGTAGCTCTTAAGATAGTGAACTGCACTACTCGACAAGTTGCAATTCGGTATTAATTAGTAGAAAGTCATCAGGAGGTAAGACACGGCGGTATTTCCGCCCGATTGAGCAGTCCGACTGGGGAAGTACCTTCGACTATAATAACTTCATGTTGTGTTCCCAGCTGGTAGCCAGAGCTCACTGCAGAAATTGTGCTGTCAGTGGGAAGACTAAATGCTTGTCCTGCTTTGTCTTCTACTGACGGCACAGAAACTCTGTACTTACAGGGTTGGCAGCGCGACTGTGACTCCTCTGGTGTTACAGACGTCCATAGGTCACGGTAACCACTTTCCATCAGGTGGGCGGTGTGCTTGTCTGCCAAGTAAGTGGTATAAAAAAAAGTCATTGCTTCACCGTAATCGGGTAAAAATAGTTAAATACTACTAATGCCATCTATCGGTGGAAAGCATCACTATATTTTAACTTTGCCGCAGCTTGGTTACAGCTATTTAATAACTTTATTTATCTTGTTGAGCTAGTTAAGGAAAAAAGCTTTTATTTTGATAAAATGTAGTAAAAAGCAAATGGACACAATTCACAGTTATGTTAGTAATATTAGTGTATGCTTAGATTGATGCTGAGATGGCGACCTTTTAAGGGTCGCACACATAAATATTGTACATGCATATTAAAGCAATATAATAATATAAATATTAATATATAATATATAATAAAAATAATAATATAAATGCAGCTAAATACTGGAAATTATGTCAATGTGTGCGAAATCTTAATAAGTTTTTTTTTCTTTCTTTCTTTCTTTCTTTCTATTAAGATAGAAAAAAATTAACAGTGCAGGTGGGATTCGAACCCGCGATCTTTCCTTATCGGTAGATGAATCCCACTGTCGCTCTAAGACGGATATACCTATGTATAGAAGAATTTGGATGGTTTCAGGCGAAGGTTCGGTGACTCAGTGATAAGAACGTTCCCCCTGTAAGGGAAAGATGGCGGGTTCCAATTCCGCCTGGACTGTTTCAATTTTTTTCTTTATTTTGTACAACTTAGGTGGCAGACAAGCACACGGCCCACCTGATGGAAAGTGGTTACCGTGACACACGTTCATAACGTGTGTAACACCAGTGGAGTCATGGATGCTGCCGACCCTGTAAGAACAGAGATTTTATGTGCCTTCAGTGCAGAACACAAAATCAGGACAAACCTTTGGTCTTCCCACTCACAGCACAAAAACTCTCCAGTGAGCTCTGGCTACCTTACTCACCGCCGGGAACACAGCACGAGGTTATTATTGCCTTGGTATTCTGTAGGGTGGGGGTGCTTCCCCAGTCGGACTGCTCAATTCGGACGGGAATACCGTGGTGTCCTACCTCCTCTAATTTTCTATCTTAATCGACTTCAATAGTTAGCATACTAAATGCTTATATTCAATATGCTTAGATTGTCTACTCTGTCCTGTTAGGGTGTACCCTGTAAAGATGAATGTAGAAAAGATAATAAATAAATAAATTAAAAATTATCTCCAAAATGGCAACCGACATTGAGAAAAAACAATTTAAAATTTTGTTTCAGTCAAGCGTTATACGAAGATAATTTTATCGAAATACAATCTTTTAAAAGGTAGGTAAGTATATTAAATCTTCAATATTTAAATTATACAATACCCTGTAAACACATTATTCAAATAATTAAAAAAATATAAGATTCACGGTCAAAAATATAGTCTGTGCGTCAGAGATCGTTCTGAAATTCAAAACCTTAGATCAATACTTAATATTTATGATCCTGTTGACGCACGAACAGCATCCATATTGTATTGGGGCGGCTGCGTTCGGATTTACTGTGGAGTTGTAGATTTATCGTGTGCTGCTTAACCTATCCTATGCTATTTAAAAACAGTAGTACTTACAGGGTTGGCAGTGCGACTGTGACTCCTCTGGTGTTACAAACGTCCGTAGGCCACGGTAACCACTTTCCATCAGGTGGGCCGTGTGCTTGTCTGCCACCTAATTGGTATAAAAAAAAACTTTAAAAACAAAAAAGTTACTGCGTCTAATACACATTTAATCAAAAAATCAATTCTCCTCAGCCTGACACAATGTCACTCCTTCACCCCCATCGGCGAATCAGAAGGTTTCTTCGTGGTCGGCAGCGCGAGTGTAATACCCCTGGTGTTGCATACGTCCATAGGCCACGGTAACCACTTCCCATCAGGTGGGCCGTGTGCTTGTCTGCCACCTAAGGGGGAAAAAAAAGCGGCGTAATGCTCCGTTCCCCACCTTTCCTGGGTTCGATGGGGACACCGTTCTCCTAACAACCGAAGGGGTACGAGAAATATACTCTTTTTTTTTTTTTACGTGCGCAAAATCCCCACGGATACCTCCCCATTGGAGCCGGTGGAGGAGGTTATGTCGGACACGAACCGACTAAAACGCACGCCGTCTGCGGGTCGTTTGGTTGCCGAAGGTGAGGTTGACAGGCATATCCCTCGCACCCCGGCCGACCCAGGGCCATCTCTCACGATCTGGCCCTCTTCTCGTGTGTGGGGACTACAGAGTCCCCAACTCGTCCCCGGAAACGGGGAGGCGCGCCACGCACGCCACCGCCGCCGAGAAATATACTCTAGTGTCTGAGGACCTATGACGCCGTGTAATTTTAGTCGGTCCGAGATCGCCATAGCCACCCTCGATGGGCGACGTGAAAATCAATTTAAATGCCAAAAACAGTATTTTCGAGAAAGAACATTGACATCGTGATCGTTTTTAGGGTTCCGTACCTCAAAAGGAACAAAACGGAACCCTTTTAGGATTATTTCATTGTCCGTCTGTCGGTCTGTCTGTCTGTCTGTCCTGACCTTTTTCTCAGGAATGGGTGGAGAGGTATCAGGTTGAAATTCATACCATATACGCAGGTCTGTAACGTCTCCAAACTGTGCAAAAATCAAACTTCTAAGTTCACGCATTCAAAATATAATACAGTTTTCGACTTGCACTTAACTGTCATTTTTTAATATTAAATCGACATGGCGTTGGGGGATAAAAATAGGATTGTATGGAGCAAAATGACATGTTGGGCTGCCCTTAAATAATTGGGAAAAGGGCAAATAGATGAAATAATATTAGGTACATATTGTCTAATACCTCCTGCTCCTGGCTCCGCATATATTTAATAAAACATCCTACAACTCACAGTCTACACTTAGAAAACAGTGACCAACGTAATAGTTAAAGTAAGTAATACTTAGGAACAAACAATTACTTTCAAGAACCAAGCGGTTCATCGACTCAATTCTTTTCCGTACCATAAAGTCATGGAATTCTTTACCAGCTTACCATCAGGAGGGTTTAGAAGACCTAAATTAAAAAAAAACTTTAACCCATGTTGTAGAAGGGATGAAAGCGAGACCTGTCCCCGGTGACCTGCACAAACTTAACCGAATCCGAGTGCCAGCCCAGTTGCACCCAGCCGTTGGGATTGGCGCTGGAATCCAGTCAATGTTATAAGTATAAAACTAAGTATAATAATTTAATTTTGATTAAACAGCTCATAAGTATATATCCGAACGCACTCATAAAATCAAAATGGCCGCCTAACGGTTCAGTAACAGTGTCAAATGGTTTTGTTTATCAAAAATGGTGCTGTTTTATTCATTTCTACTCGATCTGTTATGGCGATTGTGCCTTACAGTTAGGGAGTTTAACATAATTATTTAACGAATGCAGTATTTAGTATTTTTCATGACATTTACATTTTAGAACATGACATGACGGCATTGGAAAGTCAATTTGATGTAACTGTATCGCTATTTATAGTCTCTGGTTACGGTATTTTTTCTAGAATAAATGAATTGAACTATGAATTGCATGTGATTATAGACATATTCACCTTTGTAGCAACTGTAATCTTGTAAAAAAATAAATAGTAAAGTTGAAAACCGCCCGTTTTAAAAAAATAACATGTAATTTGCCATTTTATGGTGGCGGCCATCTTGAATTGGAAATTTGTCATATTGTATAGTATTAATTATTAATAGTACTTACCGATAATGAGGGAGTTATGAAAAATATGTAATCCACCATTTGTGGCGGCGGCCATCTTCATCAAATTTTCATCCAACATAGCTTAGAAGACTCCGGACTAATTCGCCTTTCACACAAATGGACTAAATCAAAATCAGTTTATAGATTCGATAGCTATGATATGGCCTATGATATGATATACATAAGGTAGGACACAGCGGTATCTCCGCCCAATTGAGCAGTCCGACTGGGGAAGTACCTCCGCCCTAAAGAATACCGCGGTTATAATAACTTCAGGTTGTGTTCTCAGCGGTGAGTAGGGTAGCCAGAGCTCACTGGAGAATTTGTGCTGTCAGTGGGATGACTAAAGGCTTGTCCTGCTTTGTCCTCTACACTGACGGCACAGAAACTCTGTGCTTACAGGGTCTGCAGCGCGAATGTGGCTTCTCTGGTGTTATACACGCCCATAGGCCACGGTAACCACTTTCCATCAGGTGGGCCGTGCGCTTGTCTGCCACCTAATTGGTATAAAAAAGCCACACAGACTCGTCAAACTTATAACTAAAGATGTTTTTTGACACTCCGCTTAAAGGACCTTTAGACTGAGGGAATAATGGTTGAGTAGAAAGTCGAGTAGAGAGGCGAGTAGGAAGTCGAGTACTAGTTCGGATACAACATGAACTAACGCTAAGATAAAGAAAAAAAATATCAATGACTGTGAACCCCCAACCCTAAGAACGAAAAAAGCCCCACGCTACAGCTTCGTACGTCCATCATCCAGTAGCTTGGAGGTGAAGTTGGCTTGAGCCCTGAAGTTCCTGGTATTTACATACAATCACACCTTTTTCCCAGTGGGGTAGGCAGAGACCATAGTTTTTCACTTGCCACGATTCTCGCATACATAAAGATGTATGCCAGAATCGAAGAAGCGAAAGTTCTTCTTCAACTTTCATAATTGTTTGCATACATGCTCGCCGGTTTTAGGTACTCTTGACGAGGGAATGCAATCTCGCGAGATTGGGGCTCTGGCGAGATATTGCGAGATTACGAACAACAATACCGCGATATCACGCCAAAAGCGAGATCACGCGAGATTAACAGTTTTGTGTGTAAATAATCACAATATTTGAATAAATTATCAAATCAAACAAATGAATAAACAGTGTTTTGTTTGACGTATATTAATATTTTTTTAAGTAGATGGTAAAATAAAATAACATGACATAAACTCACGCCTATATCCCCGAAGGGCTAGGCAGAGGTGCTAGCACCCACATTTCGCCAGTTTATATTTAGGTCCCTATGTAATAGGTGGCGAGCCTTTTGCCATTAACCAGGCACTTATAAACCTGCGATAAATACACACATAACTTCGAAAAGCATCGAAAAGTCATTGGTGTGTGCCATGGTAAAATCTGGGATCGAACCCGATCGAGTAAAGGACTGCTGAGACGAGCTCAGCAGTCCTTTACCCATACCACTAGGCTACCGCGGTAAAATAAGTAAAATAAATAAACAACCCTTCTTCTAATATCAAACCAAAGTCTGTTAATAATGAAGCAGTTATTTTACTTGAAATCATTTACAATTTGTTTTTATACCACTTAGTTAGCAGATAAGCACACGGCCCACCTGATGGGAAGCGGTTACCGTGGCCTATGGACGTATGCAACACCAGGGGTGTCACACTCGCGCTGCCGACCATGAAGAAACCTTCTTGAACCTTCTTGAAGAACCCCATATTGCAGGCGTTTGAGAAAACCGCAGCAGGGATTAATTATTGTCAATGTCAATTATTAAGTCAAGTTATAATAAAATAACAACAAGAAGAAATTAAACTCATTAACAAAGTATTTACCTATATAATGTACATGGAAGTTTTCCGTATCCGTTATGGAGTTTAACTAAAAGAACATTTCCTAGGCGTAAAATAGATTCATAAAAGTTCCAAGATATAATTCGCGAGAAGTCCCGATACCTAGTATAATTATGAATTCACACCGCAAGTTTAAAAATATTTTTCTTTTAAATTAGATAATTTGGTGAATTATATTCGGTTTGTATAATTCGATTGTATAATTTGTTGTATGTATATATATTTAGAATTGTGCCGACAACTCAATAGCACAGGTATAAACCTGAGTGGATTTTTGGTGATATTATTGTGTAATCCTATGTATTTAATATTTCGTTCTGATAAATAAATAAAAAAAAACTAAATTATAATACAAAAACAATACAGAACATACCTAAACAATCCTCCAGGTTCAGGCATCAAAGAATTCCTCCCCATCGATGTCAACCGGGAGGGTGGCCAGAAGGCTGACGGCAAAGTTGAGTTGACTTGTAATAAATGAGATTTAAATCAATTAAAGTAATAACCGCGGTAGCCTAGTGGTGTGGGTAATGGACTGCTGAGACGAGGTCTCGGGTTCGATCCCAGATTTTACCATGGCACACAAAAATGACGTTTCGATGCTTTTCGAAGTGATCTGCCACCATCATCGGGGAGTCCATCCGGACCTGCCATTTATAATTTAAATGTATTATTAATGTACTAATACTAGATTGGAAGTTTGCAATTGTACTAGATATTTGCTATGGATGATGAATCTGAAATAAATGATTATTATTATTATTTATAGTAATAATAATCATTTATTGTAGGTAGGTATCGTAGGTTTATAAGTGCCCGGTTAGTGGCAATGGGCTCGCCACCTATTACATTGGGATCTAAACATAAACTGGTGAAATGTAGCTGCTAGCACCTATGACTACCCCTTCGGGATATAGACGTGAGTTTATGTTATGTTATCAATTAAAGAAAATTAGTGATAAATTAATAAAATAAATCAATGTATAAAAACAATTTAAAAAAATGCCTGCTTAAGAAGCACAAAATAAGCCATAGAAGCAGCTTATTTTGATGTTCAGATTCCTTACGGAAAGCCCTTTCGGATCTAATACTAGTTGGAAACACAGATCTCAGGCATTCATCCATGAACTAAAAAAAACTTTTGTTTCCCTGGATTTCGTTTTGCTCTGTCACCTTTTTGCTGGAGCACCTGTATACCAGCTTGACCCCTTCGACTCAGTGCAAAGACGGGCATTGAGGCTGATTGACAATCCCATACTCACAGGTAGTGTAGAACCTCTTAGCCTTAGGAGGGATTTTGCCTCACTGTGTGTGTTCTACCGCCTATACAATGGTTATGTGCTCAGATGAATTGTTTGACATGATGCCCGTAGCTACATTCTATCATCGCACCTCTCGCCATAGGCAGGGTATTCATTCTCACACATTGCGACCTGGGACGGTGCGCACTGTGCGGTATGAAAGAAACTTCATCCCACGCACACTCAAGCTGTGGAATGACCTCCCTGCTGCGGTTTTCTCAAACACCTACAATATGGGGTTCTTCAAGAGGGGCATCAGAAGGTTTCTTCATGGTCGGCAGCGCGAGTGTGACACCCCTGGTGTTGCATACGTCCATAGGCCACGGTAACCGCTTCCCATCAGGTGGGCCGTGTGCTTGTATGCCAACTAAGTGATATAAAAAAAATAAATTGTATAAATTTATTTCCTTTTGATTAATGAGCTTCAAATAAAAACTTTTTATACTCGAGTACAATCTCGCTAATATCGCGAGATCTCACCCATTTTTTTGGCCGAGATCCACATCGCTCTTTTTTATCTCGGCCTTTTTTAACGAAATTGCATTCCCTACTCTTGACATGACATGATTTGACTCCTTACTTTAAAATGCCTTCGATCTGATTGATATACGTATGTCTTCATCGACCCCTACCGGGTGGCCTACTCACCCTCGTATCGTAAATTTAATACTGGTAATTAGTCCCACCCTCCCCTTTCCTACACAGGACAATACGTGCAGGTCTTAGATGTCATCCGCACACGGTGCAAAACATCCGATCAAGAACCAAGCGGTTCGGAGACTCCTTCTTCTGTCGCACCATTAAGGCCTGGAATTCATTACCAGCTCACGTGTTTCCATCTTCCTACAGTCCCGGGTCCTTTAAGCGGGGCGTGAAAAAGCATATGATCAGGCCGTCAACCTGAGTGTCACCATTGTCACACGGTATGTGTAAGTAATGGTGACCCTCTTTTCTGGGACTTTGCCTTCAGCTTACCATCAGGCAAGGCGAAGTCCAATTGACGTGTCCTATATTAAAAAAAAACAATTTTCTTGAAATCTACGTAATGTATACTTTGCTAAACTATTATGAAGGAATGAATACATGCGAGCTCTGATGCCCATAACAAAAGTTTTTTCTTAGCATGGGTATCAGTGTTTATCCAAACACTTTTAAATTGGTCTAAGATGATGCTCTGAATGTATAATTATATCAGTATCAAAATAATCGGGATATTTACCATGTTTCTTTGTTTTAAGTTTCCGATATTTCGGCGTAGTAGTGGCGGTGAACAGAGAAAAAGTTTTTTCTAGGAGTAATTATATCGATCTACCCTCTTTCGAGTTCTTTTACTACGCGTATCCTGCACTACCACTGGTTTCACTCTCACTACAAACTCGAACCCAATCTCGATCACGTTCTCGACACACGATGCTTACTGTATCCGGGAGCAACAAATATAACTTACTAGCTGTTGCACGCGGCTCCCCCCGCTTGGATGTCGATTTTCGCGTTTAAATTTCCTAAACTCTAATCTATCTGTTACCGAATACCATTAGGTTGTCTTCAAAAAAGACGATTTTTCATAATCTTAATAATCTTCATCTAATCATCCCCTATATCCCTTCATTTAACCCCTTTTTCGCGTAGAAAGGCAGGCTGGATATAGCCTGCCTTTCTGTTCCTAAGCTGTAAAATACATTTTTGAACGAAATTTCATCGAGATCTATTCAGTGGTTTAGGCGTGCAGAAAGACAGTTTCTTTCGCATTTATAATATTAGGTAAGAATTATAATATATAACAATGCAATAACGTCCATGTAAAAAACCCGACTGCTGAAAATTCACGTTTTAAAAATTATTAAACAAGAAAAATCTAGGATAGCCGTGGTCGTATGCCACTTATCCCTAGAATGCATTGTTTTGTTAGACAAAGTGGCATACGACCACGGTTATCCTACATTTTTCTTGTTTAACTCTTTTTAAAGCGTGATTTTTCAGCAGTCGGGTTTTAGTTTTAAATTTATTTTTTTATTTATATTATTTTGAGGCAAGTAATAGGTAAAATTTATACATATTTTAAATGTGCTTATTAAGCCCTTTCAGTTGATATGAAACACGATATGTTAATCTCAAATTTATTTTTTAATACAGATCTTCATGACCGCTAGAGGGTGCCACATTCGATTCAGTAACACGTCATATAGCCTATAACCAGTGGACGACTAAGTCGCTTCTAATGATACCTCATTTGTCCAGTTCTAAGAAGTGGTTGAGGAGTTATGAGGGAACAGATGAACTTACATACATACATACCTACATACATAATATATAGCATGTCAAAATCATAACCCTCCTTTTGCGTCACCGTAGTCAGGTAAATAGGTACAAGTTAAATGCATTTATAAATAAAATACAATGTTCACTTTTGAATGTCAATAAACAAATCAATCAAATTTTTTTTCACTACTGCAGAGTTAGACATCGTGACAAATTGTTACGAATTAATACATGTTAATGTTGACGTCATTGGATGCATTTGTTTATAAATACGAATCCTTAAACAGAGTGCAAATTTCTCGTAATTAAAGTGTTGAAAATCCATTGTAGCACTAATCTTAGGCCCTTATCTAGAATGACACTGTTCACTTGAATCTTGATTTATCTGTGGACCGAATTGACAGTTTTGACAGATGTCTATATAATCTATACTCAGTTACATCTTGATTCAAGAGGCATTCTAGATTACGGGCCTTGGAATGGTACTCAGTTCCGATCTCGACTTATCTGAGAACAGATTGTATACTTTACCTGTCAAGTGGGTCAATCTGTCTTCAAATAAATCGAGATTCAAGACTGAGTGACTTTCCAGCCGCGTGGATCCCGGCAGAGTAGAATTTGGACCACCCCATCTCTTCTCATGCGGTATCATACTAGGCTATTAAGGGCTGTTTAACATCAGACAGATACATACAGTCTAGACTCAGCCTCAGATGCATGGCTTGATTCAACAATAGTGCCCGGAGGACGGCAATAGGCTCACTCCCTATTAAGGGGGATCGAATTTAATGACTGGTGAAATATGGGTGTTAATTCATCTCTGCCTAACCCTCCGGAGATAAAAGTGTGACTGTATATATGTATATGTCTTTCCTTGCCTAAGGCTAATTCTACAATGACACTCACTTGAATCACAATGTGTCTGAGACTAGATTATAAAGACATCTGTCAAGTCTGCCAATGCCCGGTGCCTTCTTCTGCGAGCAAGTAATGCTGGTGAAGGAGGAGGCGGGGCGGGAGCGGCAGCAGGAGCGACGAAGGATCGCAAGTCAAACTGCCCACGTACAAAGGCAACTTGGGCGTCGGAGGTTGTTGAATGACCTCCGCCCCCCATGAGCGCAGGCCTAGGGGTGAGGGGTAGAGCCGCCTATCACCCTGGCAGAAGCAGGTCGCGGCGGCAGCGCGCCTCTCGCGAATCCCCATTTCCGGGGACCAGTTGGGGGCTCTGTGGTCCCCACACCCAAGGAGAGGGCCAGATCGAGAGAGATGGCCCTGGGTCGGCCGGGGTGCGAGGAATAAGCCTGTTAACCTCACCTTCGGCAACCAAAAACGACCCACAGGCGATAACCTCTCCCACCGGCTCCGGTAGGGGGTATCCGTGGGGATTTTGAGCACGTAAGTCTGCTAATTCGGTCTATTTAATATGTGTTTTTTTTTATACCACTTAGGTGCCAGACAAGCACACGGCCTAAATGATGGAAAGTGGTTACCGTGGCCTATGGACGTTTGTAACACCAGAGGAGACACAGTCGCGCTGCCAACCCTGTAAATAGAGAGTTTCTGTGCCGTCAGTGTAGAAGACAAAGCAGGACAAGCCTTTAGTCTTCCCACAGCATAAATTCTCCAGTGAGCTCTGGCTACCCTACTCACCGCTGGGAACACAACACGAAGTTATTATAGCCGCGGTATTCTGTAGGGCGGAGGTACTACCCCAGTCAAAGTGCTCAATTGGGCGGGAATACCGCCGTGTCCTACCTCCTTAAACCATTTCTTAAACCTTAGCCATTTAATTAAACATCTAGACAAATTAGTTGTTTCTGCAAGGTAATAAACAAAAATAGTCACTCTAGTGCGAGTCGGATTAGCATACCGAGGGTTCCGTAACTTAAGCCTCAGAAACCGTAATATATTTTGAATGCGTCGACTTAGAAGTTTGATTTTTGTACAGTTTTAAGACGTTATAGACCTGAGTATGTGGTATGAATTTCATCTTAATACCTCTACGCATTCCTGAGAAAAGGGTAACAAAGAAATACTGAACCCTAATTATATATCACTTCGTTGTTTTATAAAAATAAAATTTTAAAAAATTGTTTGATTTTTGACTTTTAAAAGAGTGACTTCCGTCTGACCTCTTAACTCTGAGAAGTAGGAGAACAGGTATTCGGACGAGGAGGTCAGTTTAACCCCGAATGTGTTGGTTATGGTACACTGTATGCCCAGGGTTGCCAGTGTTCCTCGGTTGTCGGTGGTGTCACATTAATTCACTACAGCATGCTCCCTACGGTTAGTCAGAGAGCTGGAGGTATTTATTTGCCTTCGATTTCTTTTTCTTATATTACTTCCCCCCACTAGTACCATATTAATTTCTTGAAATGCCTTCTTCCCATTTCAAGGAGTTCTTGAAATATGAAAAATGAACTCCTTGAAATAAGAGCAGGCATTTCAAGGAGTTAATATCATAAGTACCGTTTGGCTCCCGACAGAGTAGAATTTGGGCCATCCCCCTTCTTCCCATGCTGTATCGTACAAGGTGACTATGGGATAGGGCTGTTTAACATCAGACAGCTATATACGGTTCAGACTCAGCCTCAGATGCATGGCTTGAATCAACAATAGTGCCTAGATTACGGCAATAGGCTCACCCCGTATTAATTAATACTGAATACAATGATGGGTGAAATGTGGGTGTTAATTCACCTCTGCTCGTCCCTCCGCGGATAAAGGCGTAACTATATATGTATGTAATATCATAATTAGACTGAAAGCTACAACTTAGTTGTGACAAAGCATTTATCTTTTAGAAGTGTGCTAAAAATAGATGCTTTGTATTGTCAAACATTGCTAAACCTATTCTCATATAAATCTTTCAAACGTCAAAAACGACCACGATATCGATAGAAAAAATATGTTACGAGAATACTGTTTTGACATTTGGGACATTGAGGTTAAATCAAGACTAAATTTTGAATATCTTTTTAGTACGAGCACTGTCCTAAAAGAACAGGTTGTGTAGGTATGTAGACTATGTATGTATTTACACTGTAGCTCTTATGATAGATACCAAAACTGATTGTAACGAATGAGGTATAGGAGGTAGGACACAACGGTATTTCCGTCACAATTGAGTAGTCCGACTGGGGAGGTACCTCTACCCTACAGAATACCACAACTATAATAACCTCGTGTTGTGTTCCCGGCGGTGAATAAGGTAGCCAGAGCTCACTGGAGAGTTTTTTTGCTGTCAGTGGGAAGATCAAAGGCTTGTCCTGATTTTGTGTTCTGTATTGACAGTACAGAAAATCTCTGTTCTTACAGGGTCGGCAGCACGAGTGTGACTCAAGAATCAAAGAATCAATTTCATTTATTCAGTTTAGGCACATAAAGAGCACCTATGAACGTCAAAATTTTACAAATATGTATGTCAAGAAATAATATAAAAATATTAAATAATTAAAAATAAACCATTGGAAAATGATTCTTTCGCTGGTTCGGTAGATTAGTTCTACTGAGAAGATACCAGCAAGAAACTCAGCGAACTACATTAGAACTAGTTTATTTTTCTTTTATAAATTTGTTTTGTTTACAATTTATTTTGTGCGAGCAAGCAAGAGACTTATGTTGACCACGCATTAACATCATTAAGGTACTCATCCACTTTATAGTAACCTTTACTCATTAAAGTTTTTTTCACTTCTATTTTAAATTTATTTATTGGCATATTAATCAAGTCATGAGGAATTTTATTAAATATTTTTATGCAGCTGCCTCACCAACCTTGTGAAGCCTAAGTTTTGGTACAACTAGTTTATCTTGACTCCCTTGGTGTTACACACATTCAATAAGCTACATTTTATACGAATAACATCAATATAACAGATGTTAGATTCAAAAACAACCTACAATAACTTTATGAGACTAACAAAATATGAAAATATATAATTCATCAGTTAGTTGGCCGTCGGCTATTAGACTATACGGTTGAAATCTCAAATTCAAATGGATAGTATGAAATATATAATTGGGATATATCAGGATAAACTAGTCTCCCAGAAACCGTGGCTGTATGCGCACGTTCCCTGTGACATTTAAGTTTTAAATCAGTCTGTGGTTCGCGCGCTTTTTGTCCTAAGATGGCCGCTTGACAGGTAAGAATTTGTAAACATGTTATTGTGAGTTTAGATTTATGTTTAATTCAGACTAGATTTAGTTCATATTCCTGAAAAATAAAATGGCCCATAGTTAACACAGTCAAAGTCAAAAATAATTTATTCTGTATAGATTGACCATTAAAACGGCACTTACAAAACTTGAACATATAAAAACTAGTTTAGGAAATGGACTACCGTTTCGAAACGCGGCCCAGACCCTGAGAAGACTCTGGCAAGCGACTCAGCGGTCATTTTATTATTCTATTTGCGAATATTTAATTAGTCTACATGTCTCCCTGGCTTGGTACAGAGGGGTAACGCTGCCAGCCTGATGGGCACGTTTGGGCGACGGGACGTTAATGTGACTTCTGGCACATGGTTCCCGGCAGAAAAGAATTTGGGCCACCCCATCTCTTCCCATGCGGTATCGTACAACGCGACTAAGGGATAGGGCTGTTTAACATGAGACACATATATACAGCCCTTCTTCAGATGCATGACTAGAGTCAACAATAGTGCCCGTAAGACCCCGCTAGGCTCGCCCCCTATTACGTGGGTCCAAATTTAGTGATTAGTGAAATGTGGTTGTAAATTCACCTCTGCCTAACCCTCCGGGAATAAAGGCGTGATTATAAGTATGTATGTAATCAAAAATTTCAATGTATTTATTTGATAACTCAACTACCAATATAAAAAAATAGTCTACACATGTTTGCCCTCTTTACTAAAACTTTGCCTTTAGCTTACCATCAGGCGAGGCGAAGTCAAGTTGGCGTGTCCTAGATAAAAAAAAATACAATGTTGTACAGATGTTCGACATAATTATCAACGTGATTGAGTATACTGACTGACTTAATGCAAATAGGGATTATCTGCATACCTACAAATATTTGCACTGAGCAAGAATCGAACCTGTGCCGTCCGACGTTGCAGTCAAAAGCTCTACAGCGACACCACAGAGGTCATCGAATTGAAATAGGTAATTGCATTAATTGTAAATTACTTTTACTCGACTACAGTAAAGCCAAAGGAGGATTATGATTACAGTCTCGAACCCCGGCTGAGAGGGTTCCTCAGCGCATGCTTGGAGCGGGGCCAGTTTCCGAAGATGTGGAAGACGGGGAAACTGGTCCTCATCCGAAAGGAGGGTCGCCCGGCGGACGAACCGTCCGGCTACCGGCCCATTGTGTTGCTCGACGAGGTGGGCAAGCTCTTTGAAAGAGTTATTGCGAAGCGCCTCGTCGAGCACCTCTCTGGTAGGGGGCCGGACCTGGCGGATGCCCAATATGGCTTCCGCCGGTGGCGGTCCACCGTGGATGCCATCATGCGCGTGAGAACTTTGGCGGAGGAGGCAGTTGCCCGGGGTGAGGTGACGTTGGCGGTGTCCTTGGACATCTCCAACGCGTTCAACACCTTGCCCTGGAGTTGCATCAGGGAGGCACTCGTGTACCACGGTGTGCCTCTCTACCTCCGCCGCATAGTCGGGGCGTACCTGACGGAGAGAGCCGTCATCTACCCAAGTGCGACCGGCGTCGGTCGGCGTGAGATGTCGTGCGGTGTTCCACAGGGATCGGTTCTCGGGCCGCTACTGTGGAACATTGGATACGACTGGGTGCTTCGCGGTGAGCTTGCGGACGGCGCCGCCGTCACGTGCTATGCGGACGACACGCTAGTGACGGCGAGCGGGGCTACACACCGCGAAGCGATCCTGAGGGCCACGACCGCGGTTGCTCAAGTCGTGGAACGGATCCGGCGGCTGGGCCTTGAGGTGGCTTTGCATAAATCCGAGGCCATGTTCTTTCATGGACCTCGGCGCACGCCACCACCTGGTTCCAGTCTCACAGTGGGAGGCACTCTCATCGGCATCAAGCCCCAGATGAAATATCTGGGGCTCGTGCTCGACGGCCGGTGGGACTTCGGGAAGCACTTCCGAAGTCTGGGCCCCAAATTGGCGGGCACAGCCAACGCTCTGGCGCGGCTACTGCCCAACCTGAGGGGCCCGGAAGACTCCTGCAGGAGACTCTACGCGGGTGTCGTGCGGTCCATGGCCCTGTACGGGTGCCCCGTGTGGGCGGACACCCTGAGTGATCGGCACATGCTTCTGCTGCAGCGTCCGCAGCGGAAGTTGGCGTGCCGCATCATAAGGGGGTACCGCACGATATCATTCAACGCGGCGAGTCTCCTCGCCGGATCGCCACCATGGATCCTGGAAGCGAGATGCCTTTCGGCGCTATACAGGTTCCGAAGGGCGGCGCGGGAGCGGGGTCACGATCCCGAGCCCGAAGAAATTCGGGCCGTGAGATCCCGGCTCCACAGGGAAATGGTGGCAGAATGGGAGAGACGACTTGGGCAACCAAGCGCAGGGCACGCGTAGTAACGGCGGTAAGACCCATCATGGGGGAGTGGCTAGAGAGGCCACACGGCAGCCTCTCGTACCGTCTGACGCAGATGATCACCGAGCACGGATGCTTCGGAAAGTATCTGCGTCGGATGCAGAAAGAGCCAACGTCCGAGTGCCATCACTGCGACGCGAGCGAGGACTCAGGTCCGCACACGCTCACCGAGTGTCCGGCGTGGGAGACGCCGAGGCGGGAGCTTGTGGCGGCCCTGGGAGTGAGGGTTCTCACGCTCTCCACCTTGCTCGCGGCGATGGTTCGCTGCGCGGATGCGTGGGCAGCCGGCGCCTCCTTCTGCGAGCAAGTAATGCTCGTGAAGGAGGAGGCGGGGCGGGAGCGGCAGCGGGAGCGACGAAGGATCGCTAGACAAGCTGCCCGCGCACGAAGGCAACTCGGGCGTCGGAGGTCGATGAACGACCTCCGCCCCCCATGAGCGCCGGCCTGGGGGTGACAGGTGAAGCCGCCTGTCACCCTTGCAGAAGCAGGCCGCGGCGGCGGCGCGCGTGGCGCGCCTCCCCGTTTCCGGGGTCGAGTTGGGGACTCTGTGGTCCCCACACCCGAGAAGAGGGCCAGATCGTGAGAGATGGCCCTGGGTCGGCCGGGGTGCGAGGGATATGCCTGTCAACCTCACCTTCGGCAACCGAAACGACCCACAGGCGGCGTGCGTTTTAGTCGGTTCGAGTCCGACATAACCTACTCCACCGGCTCCGGTGGGGAGGTATCCGTGGGGATTTTGCGCACGTAAAAAAAAAAAAAAAAAAAGGAGGATTATGATTTTATGTATGTATGATAATTCTATGTATGTACATACACACATACATATAATCACGCCTTTATCCTCGGAGGGTTAGGCAGAGGTGAATTTACACCCGCAATTCACTAATCATTGTATTCGGTCCCACGTAATAGGGGGTGAGCCTATTTCCGTATTCCGGGGACTATTGTTGACTTGAGCCATACATCGGAGGCTGGGGCTGTATATATCTGTATATGTCTGATGTTAAACAGCCCTATCCCTTAGTCGCGTTGTACGCACCGCATGGGAAGAGATGGGGTGGTCCAAATTCTACTCTGCCGGGAACCATGCGACCTATACAAAAAGTAACAAACAAACTCTTCAGCTTTATAATATTAGTATAAATTTATAAGTACCCGGTTAATGGCAATAGGCTCACCACCTATTACATTGGGACCTAAATATAAACTGGCGATATGTGGGTGCTAACACTTCTGCCTACCCCTTCGGGGAATATAGGCGTGAGTTTATGCTATGGTTATGTTATGTAAATATAGAATATTTTTCACATAATTCATCGCAAAAGATGACTTGAAATACGCGCTAAGATGTACATATAAGTAAACTAATGAGGCCGCCAAGCTGAGTGCCACCATTGTAACATTACTTAGTGTCTGTAATGGTGACCTTTTTTCCTGAGACTTTGTCTTTAGCTTACCATCAGGCGAGGTGAAGTCAACTTCACGTGTCCTAGATAAAAAAAAGTTAGTGAACCAATGTCAACATTGTCTTTTAACTGTCAATGTGTACATGTCATGGGATCTATGTATATGTCAGTCAACTTGTATCAAAGATCTTTCTACGCCGGTTTTTATGCCACTTACGGTGTCTATAGAGGATTTTTAAAGTCTAAGTTTATATGTATAGACAGACTAGCTGGGCCGGCAAACGTTGTTTTGCCATGTATACTTAGTATTTCTAGGAAACATTTTTTTAATTAAATTAATTAACTAATTATGAAAATCGCAATGGAAAAATAGGAGTTGATCGTAAAGGGTTGAACATTCGGGGTTGAATGTATTTTCTAATGCTATATCATTAAAAAAATTTGATCTAAAAGTTAGAAAAACATTTAGGGGGATGAAAAATAGATGTTGTCCCATTCTCAGACCTACACAATATGCTCACAAAATTTCATGAGAATCGGTCAAGCCGTTTCGGAGGAGTTTAACTACAAACACCGCGACACGAGAATTTTATATATTAGATACATACATACAATTACGACTTTATCCCTGGAGGGTTAGGCAGAGGTGAATTAATACCCACAATTCACCAATCATTGTATTCGGTCCTACGTAATAGGGGTGAACCTATTGCCGTACTCCGGGCACTATTGTTGACTCGAGCTATACATCAGAGGCTGATTCTGGGCTGTATATTTGTCTGATGTTACACAGCCCTATCCTTTAGTCGCCTTGTACGACAACGCATGGGAAGAGATGGGGTGGCCCTAATTCTACTCTGCTGGAAACCACGCGGCGTATTAGACAGAAACGGTGCATAACGATTTGACCTAGAGAGCTTATACACTGCGTACGCACTTCTCGCCAAGGTCAGAGCATCGATATTGGAGAGAATTGTGACATGTGACACTCCACGCGTACCTACCGACCGTGTGAAAAGTGCAGCGCTTGTAACAGGCTGACCTGTAAATGTCATAGATGTATTCATATAGATAAGGAATACATAGGTATAGACTGTATCTTATGGCCTGAGACTACTAACTCTATAAACACAGTAATTGCCACAACAACGCGTCATAAAAATAGCTACTACTTTGGTAGAAGTTTGACGAATGGTACATACATACATATATAATTACGCGTTTATCCCCGGAGGTTTAGGCAGAGGTGAATTAACACCCAAAATTCACCAATCATTGTATTCGGTACCACGTAATAGGACGTGAGCCTATTGCCGTATTCCGGGCACTATTGTTGATTCGAGACATGCATCTGAGGCTGAGTCTGGGCTGTAAATATCTGTCTGATGTTAAACAGCCCTATCCCTTATTCGCCTTGTTCGACACCGCATGGGAAGAGATGGAGTGGTCCAAATTCTGCTCTGCACGGAACCACGGGGCTACATATGTTATACATCTCTTAACACGCACACATTGACAGTTTAAAGAACAATATTGACATTAGCTTACTCATATACAACGCGAATATTGGGCCGTCTTTTAAAATGCATTTTTTTAGTAATACAGAATTATATTATACTACCTGTCCCAGCAAACGTTGTTTTGCCATATAATGTTGTGGACTACCCTTAACATTTAGGGGGATGAAAAATAGATGTTGTCCGATTCTCAGACCTACCCAATATGCTCACAAAATTTCATGAGAATCGGTCAAGCTGTTTCGGAGGAGTTTAACCACAAACACCGCGACACGACTATACAATTCTATATAGTCCTCAAATCTCGAGACCTTGTTACTTTTGATGGGAAAAAGTCCGAAACCTGGACGAGTAACCGGTATTTTGTAATCCTTCCTGTTTACCTCGCAGGATAATACTGCGAGTCTTCGTCCAACTCAATTAGGGGTATAGAGTTGCCCATCCGTCGCACTACGAAACGGCTCAACCTCAAATTTCCCGTGAAAAGACTACCTACCTCCACAACTGGTAATAGTGAAGGTTTTTTTTATCTAGGACACGCCAATTTATCTTCACCTCTCCCGATGGTAAGCTAAAGGCAAAGTCTCAGGAAAGAGGGTCACTATTACAGACACAAAGTCATGTTACAATTGTGGCACTCAGCTTGGCGACCTCATCACAAACTCAAAATTTTGAGATATTTTATTTTCTTACATAGGCACATTAGGTTCTCAAAAATATATTGTGACACAACGGGTGTGTGTAGTATGTCAACACCTGTAGATCTATTTGTCACAAAGTCTATGGTAATCTGTCATAATTTGACATTTGATACCGTACGCATTACCTACTCACAATAATAATAAACTACTATTGTATTACAGAATAAAAAATGTTTAATTAATAGTTTTTATTGTTGATAGACATTTATAATATCTATTAACACATAATTTGTAGTTTCCTATTGTTAATTTCCTATTATATTTTCAATTGAATTGTATTGCTATACTAATGAATTTCCTATTAGTCTATTAGGGTGTTCGGGACTTATCTAACACCCCCATAGGTACTCACTGCCGGTGTGGAACCGCTTCGCTTCAAGAAGAGACTTTGCTTCGATGTGTGTGTTTTACATACAATAACTTTTGCACATGAACTAAATGATTGTACATTAGGGTGATGCAGAGATATTTGAGGGATGATCGGTGTGGTGACGGAGAAATAATACAAGAACCACTACCCCGTCTCATGTGAAGAAATACGCAGACGATATCACTGCGAGAGAAGGAAAACTCGAAATAAAACCCTGAACCAACCCGTCTGGCCAGCGTGGACACAGTAGGCCAAAGTCTCCCAAGGAGAGGTCTATGTCCAGCAGTGGACCGTTATAGGCTTATTGATTGAGAGATATTTATGTCAAAGGCAGGTGCACGAAATATTGTGGTGATAGTTTGACCTAGTTTGGTAGGTACATAACATAACATAAACTCACGCCTATATCCCCGAAGGGGTAGGCAGAGGTGCTAGCACCCACATTTCGCCAGTTTATGTTTAGGTCCCAATGTAGGTGGCGAGCCTATTGCAATTAACCGGGCACTTATAAACCTGCGATAAATACACACATAACTTCGAAAAGCATCGAAAAGTGTGTGCTATGGTAAAACCTGGGATCGAACCCGAGACCTCGTCTCAGCAGTCCATTACCTATACCACTAGGCTATCGCGTAGTAGGTAGGTACAATCAATGCATTTTATTATGAAATTTAATAATACTTCGTGAGAATGTATAAACTTAATAATAAATTATAATGATAATAATAGATAACACGTGCAGAGCTGCTGTCACCAACTGTTCAAGAACCAAACAGTTCGAAGACTCTTTCCTTTTTCGCACCATTAAGGTCTGGAATTCATTACCAGCTCACGTGTTTTCTGCTTCCTACTGTCCCGGGTCCTTTAAGCGAAGCGTGAAAAAGCTTTATGATGAAGCCGTCAAGCTGAGTATCCCCATTGTAGCATGGTATATGTATGGTGACCCTTTTATCTTAGACTTTGCTGTCAGTTTACCATCAGGCAAGACGAAGTCTAATTGACGTGTCCTATATAAAAATAACTTTTAGGGTTCGGTAGCATCATTGGAAAAAAAGGAACCCTTACAGGATCACTTTCTTGTCCGTTTATCTATTTGTGTCAAAACCTTTTTCAATAATACCTGAAAGCAACAAGTTGAAATTCATGTAAAATAAGTACTGAGGTCTGTGATGCTTCGAAGATGTAATGAAGTCAAAATTCTAAGTTGCGTCAGAATATATGGCGGTTTATCTAGCACGAGTTTGTAACCCAATTCAGTTTTATGTGGAACCACCAGTTTGCCCGACTCCCACTTGGCTTTTTTACTCTAGAACCGCTTCCCATAGATTATGGTGCCCTGGATACAAAAATTACACTAACACAATACACAAATTATTGCTCTTTCTGTTTCAGATATCCTCCATTTTGAATTTTCGTAAATAACAAGATGGCGTCCTGCAGTGAACGTTGTTCGTTTACGAATTCTGAATATCACTTATCGAACATAGAAATTCTGAATTATTTTAGCATATTGTTTGACCTAACGACAATAATATTTGAAATGATTTACGAAAATATTTTAATCTTATTTTTCGCTGCGATATTGTTGTGTATATCGCTAATTATCTATAAGAGCTACTGGCGTCCTATATTTATTAAAAAAGTAAGTGTTTTTTTTTTAAAAATCATTTAAATAAGTAATAGGTACCTATTTACTACCTTTTCTCTCCTTCTTCATCAGAATGCCAAACCCGATTACATTCAATGCTTTCACTTTAGAACTCGGGGCTCTCGTAAATCACTTCTACGGCCGTCTGACCTCCCAATCGGGAAAGTAAAGCCTTGGTAAGCCGCGTCCTTTGCTGCCGTGGGCTTGTATATTTATAAGACCCCATTATTCATTCCCAGGGTTCATTCAGTGAGAATCGAACCCCAGTAGACGAATAAAAGTTTGTAAATAAACCATCCATCCGCCATTTACCAAAACTTAAACTTACTTACTTACTTTAAATTAAACATGTTATGTTATGTTTAAATCCACTTTGTAATTAACTCTTTCTTTTTTAGTAGCGACATCTATTTACCATTCACAAAAACTAATTATATAGGATTAAAATTAGTGACATCTATCCGCCATTCATCTGCAACATATTTTTCAGGAGCTATCTGAAGTTGGTTTCGATCACATTGCCCCGGGTCCTGACCGAGATGCTCGCATCTCTAGAGCACAGGTCGCCAGACGGTTAGGCAACAAAGTACCCCCTCCGTACCCCAATGGGTGGTACGGAGTGGCAGAGAGTAGGGTGCTGAAGATCGGAGGAGTTCTAGCCGTTGATGTTTTAGGTAAGTAGTGACATCTAGTGGATAGTAGAAATATACTTAACACGTCTACATTCAACAAAAATGGCTTAAAATAGAATTTTAATAATGCTTAATGTCTGTCTTTCTTTATGTTCTTGGTAGTCTTTGAAGGGACTGGGCCGATTATGATTTGTTTTTACTGCAGACAAACAGCCTTATCGAGCTTATTATTTTTCGCAACATTTTCAACTAAAAACACAATTTTTTACATAATTTTTTTGTTGTTTGGCACTTTAGAGGCACTATACTTTCACGAGTTGCTTCTTCTCTAAGGCGTCAAACAAAAAAGTTTGTGGAAAACCATAAATATGTAGAGATTACCATGTTTTTTTGTAAAAAGCATAAACTCTGGACGAGGCATACGATTTAATTTATGGCCTTCCACACGCACAAGCTTCGCCAAAGCTTGGGCGTGTGCTAGACCCATTAAGACTACTTTTGTTTAGGGCAAAATTTTAAAACAATTAAATATACTTTGTTAAACTAATAAGATAAAAACACCAATAAACTTCCCGTTTCTTTTTAACCCCCGACGCAAAAACGACGGGGTGTTACCTATAAGTTTGACATGACGCCTGTGTGTGTGTGTGTGTGTGTGTGTGTGTGTGTATGTGTGTGTATGTGTGTGTGTGTGTGTGTGTCTTAGTCGTAGCTCCTGAAACGGGTGAACCGATTTGGATTTCGTTTTTTGTGACAGGTGTATTATCCATTTTTTTCCCCAGGTCAAAACCTATGCGTATACCGCGGTGAGGACGGCACAGCGCGCTGCGTAGACGCGTATTGTCCGCATCTGGGCGCGAACCTAGCGGTGGGGGGCAGTGTGTGTGGCAACTGTATCGAATGCCCCTTCCACAAGTGGCGGTTCGATGAAGAAGGGGTCTGTGTATCAGTGCCGGGCGTCGAGCATGGTACGTAATCATCAATATCAGCTTAGTGTTGTGGCTGATTGCATCCGAAGCGTTATGGTTTGACAAGCGGCTTATGGGTGTGACCACTGTTTGACATCCCAACTCCAAGAAAAAAAACTACCTTGGGAGAAAAGCGTAGGTCGAAATCTTTGTGTATTGTATCTAAACTACACCTGCAGACTTGCAGTCCTTTAGGCTGTTGGTAGGGTAACTACACCAACCATTTTAACCCTTTTGGGCCATTATAATCGATAGCATAATTTAAACCAAAACGGATTATTCTGTAATTTATTTTTTGAGCACAACATAGGTACTTGTTATGCCACAAAACTGTATCAAATTTTTGTTTTTATGTAAGAAGAAGAAGAAAGAAAGAAAAAACATTTATTCACGAACACACAACATACAATACATACATACAATAAAGAGATAGATTATTATTATTATTATTACTTATTGTGTTATAGTTGAATCCTGGTGACCAGTGATACAGATAATCTATTACCTACAACAGGCATCAGCGATCCACAATCAGATTAGGAGGTAGGACACGGCGGTATATCCGCCCGATTGAGCAGTCCGACTGGGGAAGTACCTCCGCCCTACAGAATACCGCGGTTATAATAACTTCGTGTTGTGTTCCCAGCGGTGAGTAGGGTAGCCAGAGCTCACTGGAGAATTTGTGCCGTCAGTGGGAAGACTAAAGGCTTGTCCTGATTTGTCTTCTACTGACGGCACAGAAACTCTGTACTTACAGGGTTGGCAGCGCGACTGTTACTCCTCTGGTGTTATAGACGTCCATAGGCCACGGTAACTACTTTTCATCAGGTGGGCCGTGTGCTTGTCTGCCAACTAAGTGGTATAAAAAAAAAAAGATTTTTTTTACCTTAATTTGCACAAACACCATATTTCATATTTTGGTTGTTGGTGACAAATTTGAGTTTTATTTTTTTATAACCCGAGGATAGCTTTGGTTATGTCCCATTTTTCCCTATAATGTATTGTTTTGTTAGAATAAGTGACATACGATACGACTACGACTATCAATAGTCGGGTTTTTAGATTTCATACATACATATTATTACGCCTTTATCCCCAGAGGATTAGATAGAGGGGAGGTATAATAGGGGGTGAGCCTATTGCCGTCTTCCGGGCACTATTGTTGACTCAAGTCATGCATCTGAGGCTTAGTCTGGGCTGTATACAGGGTGTATTTTTGAAACGGGGCAGTAAGGGCAAGTACCTTAACCGTTGCAGTTACAGCAAAACGTTCTTAAAAGACCTTCCCTAACTTTTTGGGACATTTTGAACTGCATTCACAGATTTTGTAAAAAACTTACAGTTAGCAAAAAAAATGCAAAAAGTTCAAATTTTTTTTTTATGCCAATCGATTCTATTTCATGTGGGGATCAAAAAACTCTATGGGACCATTTTAGCTTTCAGTACTAGAAAAGACAGAAATCGCCAAAAACGTTTCCCATACATTTCGTACGGAAATATGATAAATCAACTCGAAACTCATAGGTCAGGTAAAATTTTGAACTTTTTTAAATAAAAAAAATCATTTAAACATTTAAGAAATTGGTTTATGAAATAAATTGCTCAAAATGATTTCCATTTTCACGAATACATAAGTCTATCCTTTTTTGCACTGAACGAATGGCGGCTAATAATGTTCTGGGATGAATATTACGTAAAATGGTCAAAACGTAAAACGTCGTCTTATACACCTCGTTTTTCACGAAGCCCCATAAAAAAAAATCAAGTGGTGTTAGATCGGGGCTACGAGGTGGCCACTGTGTTGGACCATGTGTACCTATCCACTGTGTACCGAATAGGCGGCTCAAATTGGAACGTGAAAGGTGACTGTTATGTGGCGGAGCACCATCTTGTTGAAAATGAATTTTTCGCAATTCCGACAGGGGCCATTCGTCCATCTTGTTTTCAAGATGGTGTAAAATGACTTCATTATACATGGCAGAATTCAGTTTCCCTTTATAAAATTCCACCATTATGACTCGATTGGACATTATACCACACCAACAGTTGAATGAGAAGCGAACCTGATTATGACTTACCGTAACTCTTAGTGGATTTTCTTTGGACCAATAGTGGTGATTTTTTCTGTTGTACATACCGTTATTGGAAAAATTCGTTTCGTCTGACCACAGTATGTAATTTAAAAATTCATGATCTCTGCTTATTTTTCCTCTTAGCCATCTGCAAAAAGTAAGCCTTCGAACATCATCACCCGGATGTAACACTTGAACTATGCGCCCATATCGATAGCACTTGTAGCCGTATTTCTTCCATATCTTTATCACAAGGGTTATTTATTTTCCATTAATTTTTATTATATATAATTATTATTTGTGTACCAAACGTAGTGAACTATCACCACAACACTTCGTGCACCTACCTTTGATATAAATATCTCTGCATCACCCTAAGGTTGACTGGTAGAAAATGCCTGTGGCATTAAGTCCGCCTTTGTACAATACTTGTTTGTTTTGTGCAAAAAGTTCAAATAAATAAATAAATAAATAAGGGAGTGGGATAGACCTACTTCAAGGGCGACTTGCCTGGACGATACCTCTGGATATGCTTCGACATAAGTCAGAACCGCTGCCGCTTTCTTTTGAAAAAACCCTGCAATTCCAGGTTTTTCAAAAGATTTGTAATAACCTTTCTTATTGGCACATGCCGCAACGGATACTTATTGCGGTACCACACTAATGCAGCTCCCGCATTTCGATTATTGACAAAATACGCTTCTAATAAGTCAATTTTTTCACGATTAGAAGACATTTTAGCGAAAATCCTTAATTAATAACTCATACGAAGTTTCTCAGCTGAAACTAAGTATAACACACAGATTTTCGAATCAAATTCGAAATTTGAGGGTAAAAAATCTTTTTATTTACTTTACAGTCAATTCTACCCACTTCCTGGCCATAACAAAAAGTTAGACCATCGTAGAAATTGGTTTCTGTTGCCGAAATGTATGCGAAACGTTTTTGGCGATTTCTGTCTTTCCTAGTACTGAAAGCTAAAATAGTCTCATAGAGTTTTTTGATCCCCACATGAAATAGAATCGATTGGCATAAAAAAAAATTTTTGGACTTTTTGCATTTTTTTTTGCCAACTGTAAGTTTTTTACAAAATCTGTGAATGCAGTTCAAAATATGTCAAAAAGTTAGGGAAGGTCTTCTAAGAACGTTTTGCTATAACTGGAACGGTTAAGGTACTTGCCCTCACTGCCCCGTTTCAAAAATACACCTTGTATATCTGTCTGATGTTAAACAGCCCTATCTCTTAATCGCCTTGTACGACACCACATGGGAAGAGATGGGGTGGTCCAAATTCTACTCTGCCGGGAACCAAGCTTTTTAGATTTCAGACCCTTCAAAAGTTTATACGTTTCTCTCTTGCAGCACCAAAAGGCGTCTCCATTAAACACTGGGTGACTACCGAAGCGGATGGAGCCGTCTGGATCTGGTACGACGCGGAACATCGGAAGCCTCTGTGGAACATTTGTGATGCACCAGAGCTAGCCTGTTGGGGGTACAGAGGGAGGAACCAGTACACCGTCAGCGCGCACATACAGGTACCACTTAATTGTGAAGCACGCCTCCTCATACCCGGGAACGGGGGGACTCCGTGGTCCCCACACCCGAAGAGGGACGTCTCAGAAGAGACGATCCTGGGCCGGCTGGGATGAGAGGGATTTAACTCAGATAATCTCACCTCCGGCAACCTGCAGCCCACACCCCACACAGTCGGCGCGTTATCTATCTATGCTTGGTGAATGTGAGCTTGTCCACCGCCGTAGCATCCCCTGTTATCCTGAAAAGACGCCTCAGAAGCGGATGAATTTTGAGCTGATTTTAGGTTCAAGATATATGCCCCGAGCAATAACCTTAGTACGAGGTGCGAGGGATATGTCTCAATCTCACCTCTAACAACCTCCGGCCAATTGAGCAGTCCGCAGGGGAAGTACCTCCGCCCTACAGAATATCGCGGTTATAATAACTTCGTGTTGTGTTCCCGGCGGTGAGTAGGGTAGCCAGAGCTCACTGGAGAATTTTTGTGCTGTCAGTGGGACGACCAAAGGCTTGTCCTGCTTTGTCCTCTACACTGACGGCACAAAATGTCTGTTCTTACAGGGTCAGCAGCATCCATGACTCCACTAGTGTTACACACGTTCATAGGTCACGCTTGTCTGCCACCTAAATTGTATAAAAAAAAGAAACAAGAACATAACCTCCCTCATCGGCTCCGGTGGTGGGGGTATCCGTGGGGATTTTGCACACAAAGAAGAGACTACTTGATTCATTAATTAGCGTGTTATAGTATGCTGCAGGAATTTAAAAAAATAGGCGTACCTACCTTCTGTTTAGCTGATCCTCCCCGAACTCGCTCGTGACATACTTCGAAACTTACTATATAATCACGCCTTTATCCCCAGAGGGTTAGGCAGAGGTGAATAATAAATAATAATAATAAATTGCACCCACATTTCACCAATCAATGAATTCGGTCCCACGTAATAGGGGGTGAGCCTATTGCCGTCTTCTGGGCACTATTGTTGACTCAAGTCATGCACCTGAGGCTGAGTATGGGCTGTATATATCTGTCTGATGTTGAACAACACTATCCCTTGATCATAACGGCGGTAAGACCCATCATGGGGGAGTGGCTAGAGAGGCCACACGGCAGCCTCTCGTACCGTCTGACGCAGATGATCACCGAGCACGGATGCTTCGGAAAGTATCTGCGTCGGATGCAGAAAGAGCCAACGTCCGAGTGCCATCACTGCGACGCGAGCGAGGACTCAGGTCCGCACACGCTCACCGAGTGTCCGGCGTGGGAGACGCCGAGGCGGGAGCTTGTGGCGGCCCTGGGAGTGAGGGTTCTCACGCTCTCCACCTTGCTCGCGGCGATGGTTCGCTGCGCGGATGCGTGGGCGGCCGGCGCCTCCTTCTGCGAGCAAGTAATGCTCGTGAAGGAGGAGGCAGGGCGGGAGCGGCAGCGGGAGCGACGAAGGATCGCTAGACAAGCTGCCCGCGCACGAAGGCAACTCGGGCGTCGGAGGTCGATGAACGACCTCCGCCCCCCATGAGCGCCGGCCTGGGGGTGACAGGTGAAGCCGCCTGTCACCCTTGCAGAAGCAGGCCGCGGCGGTGGCGCGCGTGGCGCGCCTCCCCGTTTCCGGGGACGAGTTGGGGACTCTGTGGTCCCCACACCCGAGAAGAGGGCCAGATCGTGAGAGATGGCCCTGGGTTGGCCGGGGTGCGAGGGATATGCCTGTCAACCTCACCTTCGGCAACCGAAACGACCCACAGGCGGCGTGCGTTTTAGTCGGTTCGAGTCCGACATAACCTCCTCCACCGGCTCCGGTGGGGAGGTATCCGTGGGGATTTTGCGCACGTAAAAAAAAAAAAAAAAAACTATCCCTTGATCAATTAATATAACTAGTCCGTGTGGTGACGGGCAAAGAATACAAGTATCACCACTCCATCTCATCCGAAGGGTGTCGTAAGAGGCGACAGACGGAACAATACGCAAACCATATCACTGCAAGAGAAGGGAAACTCGTAAAAAAACCCTGTACACACCCGTCTGGTTAACGTGGAAACAGTAGGGCGAAGTTTTCCAAAATTGGGAAAGGCTTATGTCCAGCAGTGAACTGCAATGGGCTAATTGATTGATTTATGATTATCATATACTTTCAAATAATGTGGCTTTCTATTGATAAAACATTTACTATCAAGGTAATCGGGATGTGATGATGCTATGTTTTTTTTATATATACAACACATCAATTAGTCTTCGCCTTGCCTGATGGTAAGCTGAAGGCAAAGTCTCAGAAAAGAGGGTCACCATTACTTACACATACCGTGTGACAATGGTGACACTCAGCTTGACGGCCTCATCATTATGCTGTTTCTTTCACTCCCTTTATGTTATATTATGTATAAAATTGTACTTACTGAGTTCCCGCTGATATTTTGGCGCTGTTACAAGCACTATGATCACGGAGGAACTGTAGTATTGGCGGTGAACCAGATAGGCGCACCTACCTTCTGTTTAGCTGACCCTCCCCTGGCTTCACTTGTGATACACTTCAAACCCCCATCATAAAAAGAGAGAGAGAGAGAGAAATCGATCGATCGAATCGATCTAACTTCTTTCGAGTTCTTTTACTACGCGTATCTGCACTACCACTGGTTTCACTCTCACTACAAACTCAAAACAATACAACATAGTAAATATCCCGATTACTTTGATAAGTTTGATACTAATGTGAGTGACCATGATAGTTTAAATACCGATAAAACATTTTTTCAAATCGGTCCAGTGGTGTCGAAGATATACTTCAAAACAATTAAATCTTTCCTCTTTAAAATATTAGTACAGTATATTATGTTAAATTGGATAAAGTCAATGGCTTGGCTCATACAAACGAGGATTGAGAGACCAGACTCTGTCCCACCCTGAGCTAGCATGAAGATATCAATCAATCAATTAGCCTTCTGCATCCAGTCCGTCCCAGCCACCTTTTTCAGGTCGTCCGTCCATATGACTAGGGGACGTCCTACCTTTCGTTTACTTTCTCGCGGTCTCCACTCTAGGACTCGTTAGCTCCATCGGCCATCGGTCCTTAGACAAACAGCCCACTGCTACTTCAACTTGCTTATTCTGTGACCTATGTCGATAACTTTAGTTTTCAGAATCACATTAAACGGGATATTTACCATGTTTCATTGTTTTGAGTTTCCGATATTTCGGCGCTGTTGTAAGCACCATAATCACGGAGAAACTGGAGTAGTGGTGGTGAACAGAGAAAAAGTTTTTTCCTAGGAGTAATTATATCGATCTACCCTCTTTAGAGTTCTTTTACTACGCGTATCTGCACTACTATTTGTTTCACTGGGGTGCGGGTTGGGTAACCTCCACGTTGGCTTACCTGTTTCTTTTCCCTCTGGACCGCGGTCCTGGGGAACGGAAGCGGGGAGGCTGGTGCACCCTGGACGACGGTTAGTAGACTCTGACTCCAAGGAGAAGGAGCTCTGCTAGCCGTCGACCAATAACCCGACAAGCCCTTTTTAGGGCTAGCTGACCCTGAGGGGGTCGTGGTATGGCGGACCTGCAAGGCCCGCGGGAAGGAATTCGTAGAATCCCTTCCATCCCAAACAGCCCTTTTTAGGGCTAGCCTGTCGCTCCCGGTATCCCTCTGCTTTCAGAGGGGACATGGGGGCGACACAAGGATCCATGGGATCCAGGGACGGGCCGGCCTACTGCTCGCGCAGAGGCTGGCAGGCATTCGTGCCACCGTCGGTGTTGGGAGAGTTGGCTGCTCTCCCGCGTCGCGTAACCTCCAGGATATCGACAACGACCTGAGTGCTAGCCACACTTGGGAAGCCGATATTCTGAAGGCCGCGGGGCTTGCCTTAATTGGCCGGCCCGCGACAAGGAAAAGTCTGAAAAACCCGACAGCGAAGTCGCTTAAAACCTACGGATACCAGGGGACCTCCGTAGTATGTACCCCGCTTACCGGAATGGCCGTCACCCGGGGAGTGTAATTTTATCGGTTCTTCTCGTGGGATAAGATATGGATAAACTTAAACATACACTTAAACCCAAACCCAGTGAAACAGTCTGCGCGGAGGTCGCGCAGCACCACGACGCGGAGGTCGCGTCCCAAACCGCGGTGTCGGAGGAATTCGACACCGCCACGGAGAAGAGTAGGGCGAACAGCCCGGTGGGCCTACAGACCCGGAAATCTGTACGGCGGAAGAGGAGATTCAGGAAGAAGTCTCTACCTCCTCCTTCCCCTCCACCACAGAAGACGGAGTCGGACTTGGAGCTCACCTTGACCGACTCCTCTTCCACCAGCAGCAGTCACGACGGTGACGAGACGCTGCATCCACCACCGCCGAAGCTGCTAGCGGTCAGCCGCACGCAGCTGCAGCGTGGTGATAGCCTCAGGGCCCCGGAGGATGTGGAGGCGCCGCCGAGTTCCTCCACCTCGGCGGCGTCCTTACCCTTACCTCGCGCCGACATAATGTCGAAGGAGGCAATAGAAGCCCTAGAAGGTTGGGCCGGGGCCCGCACCGATTCTCCAACGCCGGAGGAGCACCGGGTCACGCAGGCGACTACGCGGCTTGTCGAGCTCTTCGACCTCCTGAGGGCGGAGCTAGCCGAGCTGCGGATCGACAGGGCTCATTTAGGCAGGAGGCATGTGGAGCTCCTGGAGAATAATGAGCGGATGGCGGCCGAATACCGCAAGGAGATGGGGAGGATGGCGGCCGAACTGGCGAGCCTCCAAGCGGTCGTCGCTGGGCTGCCGGCGGAGCGTGTGACGCGGTCGGCGCGGAGGCGACTGGTGGCGCAGCCAACGCCGCCGACGCGGCCGCTGTTGCCCGTGCGGTCGAGGTCGCCGCTGCGGCCGGAGTCGCTGGCGCAGCCGACGCCGTCGGGGCGGCCTGCGCGGCCGCTATTGCCCGTGCGGTCGAGGTCGCCGCTGCGGCCGGAGCCACTGGCGCAGCCGACGCCGTCGGGGCGGCCGGCGCGGCCGCTGTTGCCTGTGCGGTCGAGGTCGCCGCTGCGGCCGGAGCCTCTGGCGCCGTCGGAGTCGCCGCAGCCGGGGCCGCCGAAGTCGCCGGCCCGACCAGTTCAGCCGGAGTCGCCGGTGCTGCAGCCGGCTCGGCCTGCGGACCCGTTGGCGCTCTGCATGGCGGCAATAGCTGCCATGGAGAAGCGCCAGGAGGAGGCGCTGGCGGAGCAGCGGGCGTGGCGGGTGGCGCAGGAGGAGCGCACCCGGAGCTGGCTGGAGTCCATAATGGACTCCAGCCGCCGACCGCCATTGGCGGCTCCGGCCGGATATGCCGGGGCGGTTAAGAGGGGCCCCACCTGTCCGGTAGTGGCGGGGTCCCCGCAGGGGTCGGCCAGCAGCCCGTCCGCTGCGTTTGCCGCCCCTGCCGCTCCGCCTGCTCGGGCTGCTCTCGCTGCGGGGGCTGGGAGCCCCCCCCAGGATGCGCAAGTTGCCCGGCCCAGGGGAAGGGGGAAGGGGAAGGGCAAGGGGAAGAAGTCCCCAGCCCTAGCCCCGGCCCCAGCTCTGGCCCGAACTTCGGCGGGTATAGCCGCCACGAGCTCCTCGCCGGAGGGGGGCTGGGAGGTTGCCGGCGCCTCCAAAAAGCGGCGCAAGGCGAACCGAAAGGCAGCCAAAAAGGCCAGGAGGGCTGAGGCTGCTGCGAGGGGAGTGCCGGGGAGGCTGCGCGTCCCCCGCTCAACCGCCGTCGTCCTTACGATGACGGCGGAGGCGGCGGATAGGGGCGTGCAGTACGCCCAAATTGTCACGCAGGCGAGAGCCTGCGTTGACATGAAGGCCCTCGACATGCCGGGCCCCATCCGGGTGAAACCCACTCGGACGGGTGCTCGGCTTCTCGAGATCCCAGGCGCTTCGAGCGGTCCCCAGGCTGATGCCCTAGCGGCTAAGCTTAGGGAGACGCTTGACGCAGCCGACGTCCGGGTGTCCAGGCCCAACAAGTGCGCAGAACTGCGCATTTCGGACCTGGACGACTCCATCACGGTGGAGCAAATCCGCCTCACCGTGGCGGAGGCCGGGGGCTGCCCCCTAGATACGGTTAAGGTCGGAGCGATCCGCTTCGGCCGCCGTGGACTGGGGGCGGCAGTTGTCGGCTGCCCCATCGCAGCAGCCAAAAAGGCTGCCGACGGGGGGTTCCTCGCCGTTGGAGGCGTGGTGCGGGTGCAGGTCCGGCTCCTGCAGGCTCGACCGACTAGGTGCTATAGGTGCCTGTCGGTCGGCCACGTGGGGGTGCAGTGCACGGCGGCGGTGACGGTCGGTGACCGCTGCTTCCGCTGTGGCCAACCCGGCCATACGGCCGGTGGATGCGAAGCTCCGCTGCACTGTTTTAGGTGTGCAGCGGGGGGCAAACCGGCCGACCATAGGGTTGGCAGCAAGGCCTGCACCGGGGGGGAGCCGAAGCCGCAAGGCGGGAGCTCCACCCAAAGTTCGCGGCGGGATGCGGAGATGGTTCCATAATGGATCCTCAGCTCCGCATCCTGCAGGCGAACGTGGGCCACGGTGCCGATGCTCAGGGTCTTCTGCTCCAGAGCATGGCACAGTGGTCCGTACACGTCGCCGCTGTCGCCGATCCGTACACCCACCGGCACCTGGGGCCTGCCTGGGTGGTCGACCTGGGCGGGTCGGCGGCACTGGTGTACAACGCCGCTATGGGTGCCCCCCCCCCCCTGTTGTCGTGGCAAGGGAGCATGGCATCGTAGCGGCGCGTGTGGGGGAGATTGTGGTCGTGGCCGTCTATTTCACGCCGAGCCTACACCGACGCATAGGGGAGTACCGGCAGTCGCTGGAGCGACTGACCGACGTCGTCAACGCCTGTCATCCTCATCCGGTTCTTGTGCTCGGGGACTTCAACGCCTGGTCAGTGACCTGGGGGTCCCGGCACACGAACCCACGAGGTAGGGCTCTGGAGAGCTGGGCCGCTAATCACGGTCTAGTTCTCCAGAATCGCGGGGCCGAAGCCACGTTCGTGACCGCGGAGCGCAGTTCGATTATCGACCTATCGTTCGCAGGCGCTTCGCTGTCGCACCGTGTGCGGGACTGGCGTGTTGTTGTGGGGGTGGAGACACTGGCGGATCACCGATACGTTCGGTTTGATGTCTCCCCCCCCGCGGGTGATGCGCCGGTCATACCGGCCCCACGCGAGCCACGCTGGGTGCTTGGGAGACTGAATCGGGAGGTCCTCCTGGAGGCCGCCATCGTACAGGCCTGGGCCATTGCGCCGGACAGGCCTGTCGATATCGACGATGAGGCGGTGTGGTTCCGGGAGGCCATGACTCGTGTCTGCGATGCGGGTATGCCTAGGGCACCACCCTACAGTCCGAGGCGTCGGGTCTACTGGTGGTCTGCGGAGATCGCGAGGCTACGGCAAGCCTGCGTGATCGCGCACCGCCGGTGGACCAGACTCCGTAGGAGGCGTAGCCGAACCGCAGATACGGAGCCCCGAGTGGCGGAGCTTCATGTGGGATACAGGGAGGCCAGAGATGCCCTCCGAGCGGAGATTAAGCGGGCGAAAGCCGCGGCTTATAAGGAGCTCATGGAGACGCTGGAGCGGGACCCATGGGGGCGGCCTTACCTTATGGTAAGAGGAAAGCTGCGCCCCCGGGCCCCGCCGTTGACCCGGGTTCTCCAGCCAGCTCTGCTCGGTGGAGTGGTCGAGTCCCTGTTCCCGGCGCGAGCGGAACACGTTCCGCCGCAGATGACTCCGCCACCTCGGTCGCCTGTGGCGCCCAGTGTGGTAGTTGACGACGAAGTCCCCGAGGTCACTTGGGTAGAACTGGAGCTGGCGGTGCGAAGGCTTAGAGCCAAGAAGAGCACCGCCCCGGGACCCGACGGCATTCCAGGCCGCGCGTGGGTCCTAGCTCTGGGAGAAGACGGTCTCGAACCCCGGCTGAGAGGGTTCCTCAGCGCATGCTTGGAGCGGGGCCAGTTTCCGAAGATGTGGAAGACGGGGAAACTGGTCCTCATCCGAAAGGAGGGTCGCCCGGCGGACGAACCGTCCGGCTACCGGCCCATTGTGTTGCTCGACGAGGTGGGCAAGCTCTTTGAAAGAGTTATTGCGAAGCGCCTCGTCGAGCACCTCTCTGGTAGGGGGCCGGACCTGGCGGATGCCCAATATGGCTTCCGCCGGTGGCGGTCCACCGTGGATGCCATCATGCGCGTGAGGACTTTGGCGGAGGAGGCAGTTGCCCGGGGTGAGGTGACGTTGGCGGTGTCCTTGGACATCTCCAACGCGTTCAACACCTTGCCCTGGAGTTGCATCAGGGAGGCACTCGTGTACCACGGTGTGCCTCTCTACCTCCGCCGCATAGTCGGGGCGTACCTGACGGAGAGAGCCGTCATCTACCCAAGTGCGACCGGCGTCGGTCGGCGTGAGATGTCGTGCGGTGTTCCACAGGGATCGGTTCTCGGGCCGCTACTGTGGAACATTGGATACGACTGGGTGCTTCGCGGTGAGCTTGCGGACGGCGCCGCCGTCACGTGCTATGCGGACGACACGCTAGTGACGGCGAGCGGGGCTACACACCGCGAAGCGATCCTGAGGGCCACGACCGCGGTTGCTCAAGTCGTGGAACGGATCCGGCGGCTGGGCCTTGAGGTGGCTTTGCATAAATCCGAGGCCATGTTCTTTCATGGACCTCGGCGCACGCCACCACCAGGTTCCAGTCTCACAGTGGGAGGCACTCTCATCGGCATCAAGCCCCAGATGAAATATCTGGGGCTCGTGCTCGACGGCCGGTGGGACTTCGGGAAGCACTTCCGAAGTCTGGGCCCCAAATTGGCGGGCACAGCCAACGCTCTGGCGCGGCTACTGCCCAACCTGAGGGGCCCGGATGACTCCTGCAGGAGACTCTACGCGGGTGTCGTGCGGTCCATGGCCCTGTACGGGTGTCCCGTGTGGGCGGACACCCTGAGTGATCGGCACATGCTTCTGCTGCAGCGTCCGCAGCGGAAGTTGGCGTGCCGCATCATAAGGGGGTACCGCACGATATCATTCAACGCGGCGAGTCTCCTCGCCGGATCGCCACCATGGATCCTGGAAGCGAGATGCCTTTCGGCGCTATACAGGTTCCGAAGGGCGGCGCGGGAGCGGGGTCACGATCCCGAGCCCGAAGAAATTCGGGCCGTCAGATCCCGGCTCCACAGGGAAATGGTGGCAGAATGGGAGAGACGACTTGGGCAACCAAGCGCAGGGCACGCTGTAGTAACGGCGGTAAGACCCATCATGGGGGAGTGGCTAGAGAGGCCACACGGCAGCCTCTCGTACCGTCTGACGCAGATGATCACCGAGCACGGATGCTTCGGAAAGTATCTGCGTCGGATGCAGAAAGAGCCAACGTCCGAGTGCCATCACTGCGACGCGAGCGAGGACTCAGGTCCGCACACGCTCACCGAGTGTCCGGCGTGGGAGACGCCGAGGCGGGAGCTTGTGGCGGCCCTGGGAGTGAGGGTTCTCACGCTCTCCACCTTGCTCGCGGCGATGGTTCGCTGCGCGGATGCGTGGGCGGCCGGCGCCTCCTTCTGCAAGCAAGTAATGCTCGTGAAGGAGGAGGCGGGGCGGGAGCGGCAGCGGGAGCGACGAAGGATCGCTAGACAAGCTGCCCGCGCACGAAGGCAACTCGGGCGTCGGAGGTCGATGAACGACCTCCGCCCCCCATGAGCGCCGGCCTGGGGGTGACAGGTGAAGCCGCCTGTCACCCTTGCAGAAGCAGGCCGCGGCGGCGGCGCGCGTGGCGCGCCTCCCCGTTTCCGGGGACGAGTTGGGGACTCTGTGGTCCCCACACCCGAGAAGAGGGCCAGATCGTGAGAGATGGCCCTGGGTCGGCCGGGGTGCGAGGGATATGCCTGTCAACCTCACCTTCGGCAACCGAAACGACCCACAGGCGGCGTGCGTTTTAGTCGGTTCGAGTCCGACATAACCTCCTCCACCGGCTCCGGTGGGGAGGTATCCGTGGGGATTTTGCGCACGTAAAAAAAAAAAAAAAAAAACTATTTGTTTCACTCTCACTACAAACTCGAAACCGATCTCGATCACGTTCACGACACACGATGCTCACTGTATCCACTCGCGATTTTGTTTTGGCTTGTTCCCGGTTGTTTTTGCAAAGACCGACCACTGGATGCCAGACGTTCGGCAGTTGAAACCCATCCTCACGATTGAAATTTTTATACTTTTTGATTTCAATCGCTTCCCTAACCAGTCTTGGTATATAGTGGCGTTCTGTCGAGAGCATCCGAGGGTTATGTAGCTCGATCCAGTGGTTCGTACCGGATTGCAGATTTATGCGGTTCATTGTTTGTGACTGCCCTGTTGTGTTCCTTGATTCGGCATGTAACCGTTCTTTTTGTTTGTCCTGTATAAGAACTGCCACAGCTACAGTCAATCTTGTACACTCCCGACTCACGGCCTGTCCAGTAGGGAGCCATCTTTGGGTGAGCGCAGGCATTGCGATAGCTTTTTAAAAGGAGTGAAAATAGTTTTGACAGATACCTTCTTCAGGATGTTAGCGATCTTATCTGTCACTCCTTTGATGTAGGGTAAAAAGGCTGGCTGTCTTTCCACCTTACAGTTCCGGGGTTCATTTGTGGTGAGTTTGGGTGGTCTTATCCGTCCATTGTATCCATTCTTTTGTAGAACGCCTATTACTTTAGTTCTCTGTCGGGTAACTCACTGTTAATATATCTACGTCTAGTAGTAATACTACATCTTGCTTCAGGAAATACCAGAGAACGGGGCTGATGTCGCGCACCTGAATGCCGTACACTCTCCCTCGCTGTTGTTCAGTTTGGGAGAAAGATATCCGATGCTGTACAAACTTATAGGTAAACATTTTTAAGATAAGATAAGATAAATCTTTGATAATGTGTCAAATTTTTTATATCTAATTTATATAATGTATCTAATTTTGGTAAATAATTAATGGAAAATTTAGTAAATAAATCAGGGAGCTTCATCTGCCAACAAACTGTTATACAGTTTGGCAGAAGAAAAATTATTGTAACAATGCTTGTTTTCCGTAAATATTTTTTTTTTATATCATTTCATTTATTGTACATCAACACATTACAGGACATGTACGGACAATATTATGAAAAATGTACAAATGGCTGCCTTATCGCTACAAGCGATCTTCTGCGGGCAACCTTTTTTTTAATACAACTTAGGTGGCAGACAAGCACACGGCCCACCTGATGAAAAGTGGTTACCATGACCTATAAACGTATGTAACACCAGTGGAGTCACATCCGTGCTGCCGAGCCTGTAAGAACAGAGATTTTGTGCCTTCAATGCAGAACACAAAATCAGGACAAGCCTTTGCTCTTGCCACTGACAGCACAAAAACTCTCCAGTGAGCTCTAGCTCACTGTTTTAATTGTCATAACAATAATAACTTATGATTAGTTATTAGTGTAATCATAAGCTTAACAGCACACACACACACATATATATGTAATTCATTTTCATTAATCATTAACGTTTCATCTAAATGAACTTCATTAATGTAATAAAATATCTTCATATCTTCGAAAAGAGTTCTAGTATCATACACTCAGAGAGTCACTACTTTTTTTTATACTACTTAGGTGGCAGACAAGCACACGCCCCACCTGATAGGAAGTGGTCACCGTGGCCTATATACGTATGCAACACCAGAGGAGTTACACTCGTGCTGCCGACCCTGACGAAAGCTTGCAATGCCCTTCTGTAAATGAAACGGAAATTACAACTCGTGCGAATTAACATGGCACTGAATCGAAAACAACCCTTCTCTCGCATCCCCGCACAAGGCCCTGCTCTCGTCCTTCGAGGCCAGCAGCTTCCGCAACACTGTGACCGTTGCACATTTTTTTTTTTACACCACTTAGTTGGCAGACAAGCACACGGCCCACCTGATGGAAATTGGTTACCGTGACCTATGGACGTCTGTAACACCAGAGGAGTCACAGTCGCGCTGCCAATCCTGTAAGTACAGAGTTTCAGTAGAAGACAAAGCAGGACAAGCCTTTAGTCTTCCCACTGACAGCACAAATTCTCCAGTGAGCTCTGGCTACCCTACTCACCGCTGAGAACACAACACGAAGTTATTATAGCCGCGGTATTTTGTAGGGCGGTGGTACTTCCCCACTCGGACTGCTCATTTGTTATGATAATTATACAATGTATCGGGACTTCTCGCGAATTAAATCATGGAAATTACTATTTCTGCCGACGTTTCGGATGCGTTGCAGTACCCGTGGTCACGACTTGACTTGGCAGAATTAGTAAGTTACATGATTTAATTCGCGAGAAATATCTTTTATTTGTTATCGGATTTTATTTGACATTTTTTTCTATTTATTTGGGGAGCCCGGTGCCATGTTATAATTATTATTATTATTATTGGGGAACAGGCCAGCAGTTGAAACAACTGATATCAGCCTGCATCTCATTGTTCACTACACTGTTTTCACTACTCAAAGATTTTGTTGATTTATGTGTTTGTCCAGTCTATTTTTGAATTGGTTAATGTTTTCTGCTGTCACAATATTTTCAGGTAGCCTATTCCATGTGTTAACCACTCTATTGCTCAAAAAGTTCTTGTGTGGGTTTGTATTCCAACTAGATTTTTGCAGTCTAATGTTGTGTCCTCTACGATTTCGGTCCGGTGCGCGTATGAACATGTTGCTGAATCCTTGTAAGTCATAGTGATCAGTGATTATTTTGAAGGTCTCAATCAGGTCTCCACGTTCTCTGCGCTCCTTCAAGGTGGTCAGGTTCAGTTTGTCTAATCGTTCCTCGTATGGCAACCGCTTCAGCTGTCTGGGGACTTTGGTGAATCCACGCTGCACTCTTTCCAACAGGTCTATGTCTTTTATGAAATAGGGGCTCCATACCTGATAGGCATATTCCAATATTGGTCTGACATACATTTTGTGGATTCTAAGAGCCATTTCAGGTGTCAATGTTCCAAAGGCCTTCCGTGTGAGGTATACCATGGTATTAGCTTTTTTGACAATATTCGTGATATGGTCTTCCCATTTCAGATTCTCCGAGATCTTAACTCCCAGGTCCATCTGTGTTTTGACTTCGGCTAGCTGAGCATCGCCAAGTTTGTAAGTAAGCCTGGGGTTCCGATTTCCGATGTGCAATACCGTACATTTTGTGTGATTCAAATTTATGAGCCAGTCTTTGGACCACTTCATGATTTTATCTAAGTCTGCTTGGAGACGATCATAGTCTAAAAAGGGGTTTGCAAAGATCTTTGTGTCGTCGGCAAACATGCTGACTTTGCAATCAAGGCATTGACACAGATCGAAGGTGAAGATAATAAAAAGCACCGGGCCTAGGACGGAGCCTTGCGGCACACCACTATAGATATCTCGTTGTTCGGACAGTGTGTCACCCACTCTCACACGGAAGGTTCTTTTGCGAAGGAAAGCTTCTATCCAGTCGAGCAATCTGCCACGTATGCCAATAAATTCGAGTTTTTGCAACAGTCTGTTTGTGGGGACTTTATCAAAAGCTTTTTCGTAATCCAGGTAAACTACGTCAACAGGGGCTCGCTCATCAAAGCTCTTGGTCCAGGTAGCCAGGCACGACAGCAGGTTTGACACAGTGGAGCGGCGTGGACAGAAGCCATGTTGACAGTCGCTTATTATTTGATGTAGGCGCAGATGTTCTCTTATGTGTTTGACTACAATTTTTTCCATGGCCTTACATATAACGCTGGTCAAACTGATCGGTCTGTAGTTGACTGGTGCTAGTCTGTCTCCTTTTTTGAAGATAGGGGTCACAGTAGCTGTTTTCCAAATGTCTGGTAATTTTCCAGTGTTGTACGAGGTCTTCATTATTTCAGCCAGTACATTCGCAACATTACATTTTTGAAGTACTACTGGAATTTCGTCTGGGCCGGGAGAAGAGTCTGATTTCATTTCCCTTAGGGCTTGTTGTACCTTGTCACTGGTAAACTCCAGATCTGAAATGGATTCTTCAACTCTCAGGCTTGGCTCTATAACAGGGAGCGGACCAGGAGGCTCCTGTTGGTAGACACTGACAAACTGGTCAGCAAACGCTTCTGCTATTTCCTTGGAGCTCGTAACAGTCTGTCCTTGTTGGTTTCGTAGCACAGTTGGTATGCTTACTTTCGATGTGATTTGCTGTCGGATATAAGAATAGAATCTCTTTGGTCCAGCTTGAAGAAGAGTCATCTCATAGAAGAATAATGCCCACGAGTTATACTAGTGTTCTCGTTAAACCCTCCAGTTAACCTAAATTGCTTGTATTATGACTTCACAAGTTGATAGTGCAATGGTCAGGTTTCAAACTCGTGACTTCTCGATCCTAAGGCTGACTCCATATTAATCTGACTTATGCGAACTCTCTGGAAATCCAAAAAGGTCACTTATTGCAATCGTATAAGGATAATATTTTATCTTGCGTCAATATTTACACGAAATTAGAACCTGCTTAGTAACTTAATTTTTTATCTGCTCATATGAGTACCCATTTAATTAATTTTATAGGAATACTAGCTGTATCCTGCCACGCTTCGCTGTGGCACATTGTGATCGAATGGTTGCGAAATGAGAAACAAAACAAAGTGGTACACAGCAGGCTGATCGTTTTTTCGCGGTCGCGGATATGTGACTAATGCAAAAATTTGATAAAAACAATCCTTGATGCTGATTATATATCATTCTAACATTTCAGCTCGATCGGTGCAGAACTTTATTTTTGAAGCGTACACAAACAACATAACATTTATATATATATACAGATAGATAGAGAAATTCATGAGTATGTTTTTGCAGAATCGCTCAATGTGACCTTTTTAGAGCCACATGTCTCTTAAAATTTGTCCTCCGGAATAAAAGATGTAGATTCACCCCCTATATATGTGGCCATTCGTCCCCTGGAGATTAGTTAACACTATTATTATATCTTTGACATTCATCAGGTCGTCACGACTGGTCGGCCAACTGGACCAGGGGCGACGACCACACCGCCAACATCACTCTGACGCACGACTACAAGATACTCGACTACAATATTATGCACATCGATGTGAAAGTAACACAGGTATGAAGAACTTACCATTAATATCCATTCACCCCTTAAGCTCCATTCACCCCTTAACACTTAATCACTCCTTAATCTCATTTTACCTTCAATTGCTATTCACTGATAAATTCCAACTCAACTCTTAATCCCTATTCGTTCCTCAATAATCCCTATTCACACCTTAATCTCCTTTAACTTATAATCCCTATTCACCGCTTAATTTCTACGCACACCTTAATCAGTATTCACCCCTCAATAATCTCTATTTACTCTTTAATCTTCATTCAACCGCAATTTTTATTCACTCTTTAATATCCGTTCACCCTCAACCCTATTTACCCTTAAACTATATTCACCCCTTAATTGGTATTCAGTCATTCATTCCATATTCAACCCTAAACTCCATTCACCCTCAATCTCTATTTATCCTTTAAACTATATTCACCCCTTAATTGATATTCGCTCATTCATTCCACATTCAACCCTCAACACCAATTCACCCCTTAATCTCCATTCACCCATAAGCTCCATTCACCCTCAATCCCTATTTATCCTTTAAACTATATTCACCCCTTAATCACTATTCCCCCCTGTTTTAAGTTACTTACTCTCCGTTCTCTGTTCCACAGATCGGTCCTGGTCACGTACGTCTGTTCTTGCAGTCTCCTGTGGGTCCCATACTGATATCACAATCCGTGACCCCATTGTCTGCGACTCTACAAAAGGTGGTTCACAGGATGTTCTCGCCGGCGTACAACGCACCACTGGCCGCTGCGTTAGTCATTTCTGAAGGGATCATGGTATGTACTTAATCTATGGAAGACTAATTTTTTTTTTATACCACTTAGGTGGCAGACAAGCACACAGCCCACCTGATGGAAAGTGGTTACCGTGGCCTGTGGACGTGTGTAATACCAGAGGAGTCACACTCGCGCTGCCGACCCTATAAGAACAGAGTTTCTGTGCCCTCAGTGTAGAAGACAAAGCAGGGCAAGACCTTATTCTTTCCACTGACAGCATTTTGCCGTAGCGTGATTAGATCTCGTTCCCGCAACCCATGGGAACGTATTTCCGGGATAAAAAGCACTGATGCTTACCCTCGGATGGAACCGGGGAAAAACAATGTTCAGATGATGATGCTTACCGTAAACAGAATTATTTCAATCTGTAGGTTGCTTCTGGTTTCTGAGGGGCTACTACGAAGCATACGAAATTTCGGGATCGCACCAAACACTTAGCCAAAAAGGTATTATGAAGTCATTTACGTTTTCTTACGGTAGAGTTAAAGTAGGACTAAAGTGTCACGTACTTTTATCAGATCCGATTTCGGATTGAATGTGTTTAAGGCAACCGATGTTTCATGGTAGGTCTACTGGTTTCAATCTGCAGGTTTGCTTCAGAAAGACAATTCTTCAAATAATAATCTATTCAAAACTCAGTAACCCAATCTCAATCTCCCTAGGGTCAAAAATGAACACAATGTCAATGAAAATTGTGTTATAAAACAAAAACTATCAAAAAAGGTCAGACACTCACTCACACACACACACACACACACACACACACACACACACACACACACACGCACACGCACACGCACACGCACACGCACACACACACACCTAATGTAACACGTGTGTATGCGAATACTATACACAAGGAGGAGGAGAATTCTGTTTTTGACATTTTGGGAGATTGAGCGTGAATTTTTAATAGGTTCTAAATGGCCTTCTGGTTAAAAAGGCATTTTCTATCCACAGTTTGAACGAGACATGGCCATTTGGAACAGCAAGCGTTTCGTATCCGCCCCCGCGTACGTGCGCACCGATAAGACTATACGCGCCTTCAGGAGTTGGTTCTCGCAGTTCTACAGCGAGAACAGTGTCAGTTTCCGAGATGCGATGCAAAACACGTTGGAATGGTGAAGACTTGAAGTGAGCAGAAAACTGAAGCGTTACAAAAAAAAATTGTGTTTAGTGACATCTAGTGTGCAATAGTATAAAACTGAATATCGACTGATTAATAACTAGTTTTGTACAGACCCTGAAAATATCCATTAGATCCATAGATAGGTGATAATAAAGGTTTTGAATTTAGACTATTTTTAATCTTTTTTTACATTACATTTTTTATTATACACTAAGGCGTGTACGGCCCCTGCAAAATCTCCGCGGCCTAAGTACTGCAAGTCGGTAAAGTGTAATTGTAGACGAGGCTCTGACGCAGGCTTTCCTATAGAAGTCGGGATTGGAAGGTCATATGGCAGTCGCTCCCGTAAAAGCGAAAGGAAATCGATAAGTGATGAGTATAAGAGCAGATCCAGGGCTCCAGACATAGAATTTATTTAATAGTTAGAGTCCAATCCGTATACATACTAATATGTAAGTCTTATAAATGCGAAAATAACTTTGTATGTCTGTATGTTACACTTTTACGCCTAAACTGCTTAACCAATTTTGATTAAGTTTGGTATAAGACCTTGAGGAGGGAATAACCGACATTCAAGCGGGCGGAGCCGTGGACAAGTATAAGCTTTGGATGCTAGAAGGATTGGTACTCGGATAAAGGAAACAGTAATTTATAAAAAAAACACTTCTTAAGTATTTTATTATTTACAGTGTCTATAAAAACTTCAAATTACTTTTTTTTTTAAAGGTTCTGGTCAGACTTAAGCTCTTACGCTTGTGTGATCGCAACTGGTTGAGAAGAACGAAAGATTGAGCAAGAGTCGAGAAAACCAAGAAGGTTATTTCTTTATAAAACTCCGTGATAGAGTTTGTCATTATAACCCATCGTTTGATACAAAATTTTCAACAAAATTTGAGACAGTCCCATTACATGTATAAAACGAGTATTGTGTTTTGATTAGTCTTCTGCAAGTCTTCAACAAGTTTTGTATTAACAAATTTACAACTTGTTTAGTGGTGGAAACGACTGGTTAGTATGTATAGCCAACAAGTTGTCAACAAGTATAAAACACATTTTCATTCACACTAAAGCCTGTGACATATTGCAACTTGTCAAATACATGTTTTATACTTAGGTGAAAACGAGGGGTAATACGAACAAATAAAGAAGACTGCAAAACAATAATTTTCTTCGATGGTACAAAATTGTTCCATTATTTGCTGCCAGGGGCCTCTTTAAACTCGTGGTACTCGATGTACCCGTCGTCGTTCCGGTCTATCTGCTTCATCGCAGTTTCCACTATGTCTGCTAGTTCTTCGTCCTTATATATCTGGGTGTCTTTCTGGTCTTTCTCTACGGATCCTATAAAATAAATGTTTATTGGTAATCTGTGTTCGTCACAAAGTGTTTGTAACTTTGAGTATTTAACTTCTCAAAGGTTTGTAACTTTGAGTATTTAACTTCTCAAAGGTTTGTAACTTTGAGTATTTAACTTCTCAAAGGTTTGTAACTTTGAGTATTTAAGTTCTCAAAGGTTTGTAACTTTGAGTATTTAACTTCTCAAAGGTTTGTAACTTTGAGTATTTAATTTCTCAAAGGTTCGTAACTTTGAGTAGGCATTTAACTTCTCAAAGGCAAACCTTTGAGAAGTTACGAGTAAGGTACAAATAACTTTGAGTAGGTATTTAACTTCTCAAAGGTTTGTAACTTTGAGTATTTAACTTCTCAAAGGTTTGTAACTTTGAGTATTTAAGTTCTCAAAGGTTCGTAACTTTGAGTAGGCATTTAACTTCTCAAAGGCAAACCTTTGAGAAGTTACGAGTAAGGTACAAATAACTTTGAGTAGGTATTTAACTTCTCAAAGGTTTGTAACTTTGAGTGTTAAACTACTCAAAAGATTGTAACTTTGAAAATTTAACTTCTCAAAGGTTTGTAATATTAAAATAACAGCTTATAAGTTACTTTCTACAAGTGGCTCAATGCAATAGGAATAGTACACTTATTCCCGTCCATGGCGGTGAGTACTTTCTGGAGAGTTTTTGTACTATCAGTGGGAAGACAAAAAGCTTGGCCTGCTATCTGTTGCTAAAGGGTCGGCAGCATGAGTTTGACTTCCCTGGTGATGCATATGTCCATAGGCCACGGTAACCACTTTCCAACAGGTGGGCCGTATGCTTGTCTGCCACCTCAGTGGTACCTGCATAATTTTGAAGCTTTTCTGTTTAATTTAGCGAATCATTGTAATGGCAAGAATGAGTTTGACCGGACGTTCATTGGCAAATGGCTAATATTATAAGCAGTAACATGAGCAACTTTTATTTTAGAGGAAGGCAGAGATTACAGCTTCCATGTGTTAGATAGATGATAATTTCCGAACGGATAGTTACTTTTTTTAAATGTCTATGGGAGATGTCAGATTCGGGCGGGTTGAGAGAGCTGTCAGTTGGAAAAAAGGTTAAGAACTAAAGAACTGTAAGTTGTGGACTGATTTCTTTAAAAACTTATTGTTGTTAACTGTGAATAAATACTGTGTAATTTAAACATCGTGTTTTCTTAGACTGATCTTATACATGCAAAAAAGGTTCAAATCAACGTAGAGAAAAACATCCTCCTTTTAAAAGTTCTATTATTATCCTTAGGCATATGCAAACCTCATCTGCTAGCTGATATACCTGCTAAAACAATAGACGAGGCTCTCTCGCAGGCTTTTCTCGGGATTGGAGGGTCAGTTGACAGTCTCACTAATAGATAAGAATTATATTATTATCTGTGCTAATACTCAAAATATTCTGATGGCGGATGGTGCCACAGATAACATAGGTGTATTATTATTATAGCTAGTAGGTATCTTTGTCCACAGAATGTCAAATATATCGAAGTGCTAGAAATAAAACAACGTAAGATATGTAGTAAAATAAGATTTTATTTTTCTCAATTTTATACAAAAATACAAATATGACAAATAGAATATGATCATTTTTGGTTATTACTTAAAACAGTATGGCGCTATAAGTATATAATATTTTGTTTTCTGTATTTTAGTACTTTACCTACCTACCTAGTATTGGCCGTCACTCGTTTTATATTCATGGAATTCTATGAACCCGTCTTTATTTAAGTCGCGTTGCTTCAAAACAGCTTCCACCAGCTCGCTAAGATCTGAATCTTTATAAATATACTTCTTCACAGGTTTTTCAGCGTCATCTACAACATTTAAATACAAAAAAACATAAATGAATTATAAATATTTAAACTCACTTGCTACAATTTTAATAAATTTGACATATGAAAACTAAACAATGCCGCCAATTTTTAAAACAAATATGGTGACAGTATTGACAGGACAAAACTAAGTATCTTCATCTCTTTCTGGTTCACGGGAGAAAACGAGATGTTATAATTTTTGATCCTAGCAAGAATTTGGACTATTGTAACATGCAAAAAAATAAAACTATGTACCAAAAATAAAAATATTTGTAATAAAATCTTAAACTTATCTTCTCCTACGTTTATCTCTAAAGATTATCATTTCAAAGAATAGCATTCACCTCGGAGCTCTTTCTGATTTAGCATAAACTATTTTTAAGGCAGCAAGGCGGCAATGGCCGTTTGAATTCTCAACTCCGAGAGGAAAATCAGCGTCAGAGCCTCGTCCGGAATCGGTACAGATATTTGGTATCAAAATCAAGGCCTTTAACGTTTACTGAACTGATTTACTGAATCGGCGTCGTGATCTAGAAATGATAGTTCACACCACTTGACGCTTATACAAAATAAAAATATATTTTTGACAGAATTTAATAACTTTTCGTAGCTTCACATTTATTGCATTAAAAAACATTTCACTTCTAATGCATTGAAAAACAAGGTCTAATATAGATAAAAGATTCGCCAAAGAAATAACTGATGCGGATACTCCTTCGGATATTTGCGGATACGGTTAACCGGCACATAACTAGTTACTAAATCAAATACATAAATTGTTACATGGTGGCATCCTCGCTGCCACTGTACCTAAATGCTACATTACACCGCATTGCATCGGTCTTGTTTATAAAAGCATTTACTTACCGACTGAAATATAACCCAACATAAAACGAGCACCCTAAAGCAGGAATACTATAATTATAATGTAGGTAGGTACTCGCCTTACATCCAAAGCCAAGCCATCCAGCAATCCAACAAAAGCACCAAGGCAATAGGGTAGTCGCATTTCCAATCCCAACATAATAAAACGTCTTGTATGACCACGTGACTTGTATAAAGCCCCGTGTACGAATCAACTTGTACACGATCACGGCGATTATTTCCAAATTCAGTGTTTTCCACACCACCCGTGGCACCCCTAAAATTTTGCAACTAAACTAGTCTCAGGCCTTGTGGGTTTTAGTCTATCTGTTCTGCAATCTTCTAAGCACAAGCGAAGAGTACAGCGCTGCGATTGACCTTGATAGGGATTGACATTGGTGGGACAGGGTGACGTCACTGAAGGTCAACCAATGATTCTCTATCAAGATCGGTTGTAGCGCTGTGTTCGACGCTATGTGTCTGCTCGGAGAATTGATCAGCTAGTCTGATAGTCTTTCTGGGGACGAGTTGGGGACTCTGTAGTCCCCACACCCGAGGAGAGGGCCATATCGTGAGAGATGGCCCTAGGTCGGCCGGGATGCGAGGGATATGTCTGCCAACTTCACCTTCGGCAACCAAAAACGACCCACAGACGGCGTGCGTTTTGGTCGGTTCGAGTCCGACATAACCTCTTCCACCGGCTCCGGTGGGGGGGTAACCGTGGGGATTTTGTGCACGTAAAAAAAAAGTCTGATAAAAGTCTTACCTTGTATAAGATTCTTCAGTTTTCAAGAAGCTGTTTTGATAATGTTCTTGGAGTTTTTTATTGCTCAGTTTGCAGCAAACATTCAAATAGAAATCCTAGTCTATGGGCAGCGGTGGGTCCATTGGAACGCACGACGATCTTCGAGACCCAAACCTTACCTTATATACATATTGATTGACAGAGGAGGCTCTGGCATAGGTTTTCCTCTCGGAGTTGGGCCAGACTATTGGTCTAAATCAAGATAAAGAATAGAACTCCTCAGCTCCAAAGCGCAAGACATTGATATAATTGGGACTGGCGCTTGGATGAAGACAAGAAGGTTCAGTGGTATATTCCTGTCTCTTTCTTAATAGTTAACCTGCATGCCTGTGTTTTCTTGACACCAATTTCATCTAGCTTCTTTAAGTTTCATTCAGGAAACGTGACAAGCGGTGTCAATAATGGTGTCCCTCGTTCCTGATTACCGAGGTTTTTTTTATACCACTTAGGTGGCAGACAAGCACACGGTCCACCTAATGGAAAGTGGTTACCATGGTCTATGGACGAGTGCAAAACCAAGGGAGTCACAGTTGCGCTGCCAACCCCGTAAGCACGAAGAGTTTTTGTGCCGTCAGTGTAAACGACAAAGCAGGACAAGCTTTTGATCTTCCTACTGACAGCACAAAATCTCTCCAGTGAACTCTGGCTGCCCTACTCACCGCCGAAAACAACATGAGGTTATTATGGTCGCGGTATTCTGTTGGGCGGAGATACTTCCCAAGTTGGACAGCTCAATTGGACGGAAATACTGCGTGTCCTACCTCCTCGAAGGTGAAGTCATATTCACGTATCCAATATCAGGTTGCTGCCATTTGGAGTAGGAATTTCCTTGTTCCTTATTTAAACTACGTGATAATTTCACCAATACCAAAATCTGTACATTTGTTGACATTTGAATATCTCTGAAGGGGTAAGTAGACGTTTATTTAAACCAACCAAAATTACGTCGACTAAAATGGTCAGATAGAGAACATTTCTATCATTTGGTCACTTTATACACAAACATAGTGCAAGAATTACGATAAAAAAAAAAAGTTAAAAAATTTCACTCACAGTTTAATATGGAGTAATAAAAATATAAAATTAAGCTAATAACTGTTATTAGAAGAAAAAACAAATATTAAAGAAAAATGTATCGAAACAAATATCGATATTTTATCGACTCAATCAGATATTGATAATATCCGACAGGTATCGACATAATATAAATATCGGTAATTTTTATCGATATGTATCCGCATAACTTCACATCCCTATCCTACACACTGTTACCCTGCTTAGCATCTTTTTCCGCTTTCTTAGCCTTGTAATTGCTAAACTTGTACTCCATATAATCGACATAGCCATCTTTGTTGAGGTCTGTGTGATTGAGGGCGAGTTCTAATACCTCTTCCAATTGCTGGTCAGTGTATGCCGCGTGGTTCTTGTCCACTTGACCTGAAAATGTTGAAATCAGATTAAATATTTGTCAACATAATATTGCCAAGGAGAAATATACTCTTTGGATTACAGTTTTTGCATGGCATCGTACAATTTAGAACAAGTAAAGAATAATCAATGTACTTATTAAACCAGGTAGGTTGGAATGGAACAAGACTAGTTTAAAATTAATTGTGCTGTGAAAATATTGAGATTGATGAAAATTCGAAAATAGAAATATATTCAATTGCTTGCCAATAAATCATTGCAATACTATTGATTGAGATAATGCCTCATTAAACCATCGGTCCCGGTTGCACTACAAAATACTGTTTACAAATATTAACTATCTAGGGCGCGCGATTAGATAATATATAAATATCGCGATCCAATATTGTGGTGTCCAACTATTCTTTTAAGGTTAAGTAGGTTAGGTACTCAATTGGATATGTACTCAACTAATTGTCAACAATCTTGTTGCGACTTTTTATAAAAACACATATTAAACCAATAAACTAGTCTAACTAACTAACTAGTGGCTCAATTGTGGTATTTAGTCTTTAAAATGAATTTCTGAACAGATTTTTTTCTCGATAAGCTGTGTTTTGAAATAAAACATATTAAAAAGGCACATCAATTTTGTTTACGTTTAGTCAAGTATTTAACCGAATGGAGTATAACTGCCTATCTAACGTTAGTCTTTGTTATCCACTATAGGTAGTAAAGATTCAATAGATAAATATTATTGCTACTTATTATCCACAGTACATATAGATAATGATATCTATTAATGTAACTGATCATATACTTTAATAGTGATGTGTGACAAAGCTTTAAAAATGTAAATCCGCAAATATTTGGTGTCTACATTGGTGAATACGGATACGAATCTTAACTTTACTTTACTTACTTTACTTTACTAAATCGGACTCGGTGCCTGTACCTTTTAAACGATAATTGATGCCACCTGACGCTTAATGTGATAGGACATCATTTCGACTTTCTGTATTTATTGATTTCAATAAATACATAAAAAAACTATTTGAATCCTTACAAATAATTTCAACTAGGTACCATTTTTTTTCTTTTTATACCACTTAGGTGGCAGACAAGCACACGGCCCACCTGATGGAAAGTGGTTACCGTGGCCTATGGACGTATACAACACCGGGGTGTTACACTCGCGCTGCCGACCATGAAGAAACCATCTGGTGCCCCTCTTGAAGAATCCCATATTGTGCTTAGGAAAACCGCAGCAGGGAGGTCATTCCACATCTTAAGTGTGCGTGGGATGAAGTTTCTTTCATACCGCACAGTGCGCTCCGTCTCAGTTCGCAATGTGTGAAGATGAATTCTCTACCTATGGCGAGAGGTGCGATGATAGAATGTAGCTGTGGGCATCATGTCAAACAATTCATCTGAGCACAAACCATTGTATACTTATGATTATTGAAAATGAATAAAGTAATGGATCTACTCAAAAAGTAACGGATACGGATCTTCTTATTGGCTCGAATATCCGCGGATACGGATATAGATATCCAGTACATCACTAATATCCGATATCATTGATGATTATTCCGAAATAAATTTAAAAAAATACATACCGTACAGGTATAATACACTTACTTACCTCAGTCTGCTCAAAGCTTGTATCACAACACAATGTTCTGTCACATCTCATGTTATAGTCATGGTTTGACAGGCGACGCACAAAAATATGATCATATCCGATTCGGTAAATTCGGTAGAAAAAAATAACATTCGTTGTTTTTGAACGAAGTGGTATATGACAATTTGATGTTGTTTTCAGATTTTCCCGCGCTTTCCAGCCGTCTTCATGATAAAAAAATGAAGTTAGGATAAAATTTCTATCTTATATTTGATGAAGCCCAATTATACATAATCACTGGTATAATACCATCAATGCTATAATACCAGTGATCGTGTCTCTTAATTTTTTTAAACGTACATTTAAAGCAATATACTTAACACAACAAAAATTACACATAAACTACAGGACAGACTTCTCGCCGAAGCTGTTGATAATTCTAAACACTGGCGAGTTGATTCTAAACACATGCATGACATAAACGAGTACAATTTATTACTATTGACCAATAATATATATTACTAGCACCGCGCCGCGGTTTCACCCGCGTAAATCCTGATCCCGTGGGAATATCGGGATAAAAAGTAGCCTATGTTACTCACGAAGAATGTAGCTTTCTAATGAAAAAAGAATTATTAAAATCGGTCCAGTACTTTTTGAGTTTATTCGTTACATACAAAAATACAAATATTTCCTCTTTATAATATTAGTATAGATAAACTATAGATACGTCATCATGCAGGAACATCGCGGCTTTCAAAAATGGAGCAAGTACCTAAGTATAAAAATAAAATAAATAGGCGTGAGTAACATCACGAAGAATGTAGCTTTCTAATGAAAAAAGAATTATTAAAATCGGTCCAGTACTTTTTGAGTTTATTCGTTACATACAAAAATACAAATCTTTCCTCTTTATAATATTAGTATAGATACGTCATCATGCAGGAACATCGCGGCTTTCAAAAATGGAGCAAGTACTTACCTAAGTATAAAAATAAAATAAATTATTAATAAATAAAAAACCTCGACTGCTGTCTAAAAGTTCGAAACAAGTTTAATAGCAGGCGGTACCCATTTGTTAATCATAAACTGGATGAAAATTAATAGGTACCGCCTGCTATCAAACTTGTTTCGATCTTTTAGACAGCAGTCGAGTTTAGAATTTTTTTTATAATTTATTTTATTTGAAAATTTTTAGTTATGATATGGCATATTATAGGTATGCATAATTTTGCAATCTCCTTTTAATTTCCGTCATTTTGATACCCTATTCGATAAATTTGGGTGTTTTCTTTTTGGAAACACGCATTTTAGCATCATAAATCGACCGTATAGTTCTGTTGTTGTGGACATTTTATATACCTTATGAAATTCGGGAGATAAATACATTTCATTTGAGACCCCACTCGTCGAAATCCGTCCAGCCGTTAGGCCTGTAGAAGGGAACAAAGAAAACTACATACATACATACGCGCAAAAAACATTACCCTCGTTGGCGCAGTCGGGTAAAAATATAGCTTGGTACTTACTCGCGTGAAGAAATAATACGTCATTATTATTACGAATATATTATTGTAATGATGTATTTTTTTGCGTAGCGCCCTGTCACGTCTCTGATTGGTGCGTAAATAATAATAATAATAAAAACTTTATTTCAGACCTTGATCCATAAACAATGTTAGTAGGGTTTTTTGTCACTTTCAGGTACGGACAACATATCTATAATTTACATCATCGCTTGTGAGAGATAAATAAATCTTATCAATAATATTATACTCTTTCATGTTATTAACTATAGGCATATAACCGCGTGGTTCCCGGCAGAGTAGAATTTGGACCACCCCATCTCTTCCCATGCGGTGTCATACAAGGCGACTAAGGGATAGGGCTATTTTACATCAGACAGATATGTACAGCCCAGACTCAGCCTCAGATACATGGCTTGAGTTAACAATAGTGCCCGAAAGACGGCAATAAGCTCACCCCCTATTACGTGGTACCAAATACATTGATTGGTGAAATGTGGGTGTTAATTCACCTCTGCCTAACCCTACGGGGATAGAACTTGATTATATGTAGGCATGTATGTTTAAATTAATAATTACCTATGTAAAAGTATTAAGATCGCGAAATTCAGAGCGGTTATCAAGTTTGGCGCAGCCTGTAAAATATCTACTAAAAGTTTTTTTTTTTTGATCAAAGTGACGCTAAATCCACTTTCCGACCGTCTCTGAAAATCAGCGCTGTCCGCCTGCTCACAACGCGGACAGCATTAAGCTGAGAGGCGGCCTTTATTTCTACTTGACTTTTATCACATACTAGCTGACCTACCTCAGCTTCGCCCGGGGTATATTTTGAAGCTTCATATCCCTTTGAGCCCGTATGTTTTAGTCTTCAAAATATGTATGAAAAATTGCCGGATTTGTTAACATTTATTATCAATGCTCCGCTCCCTTAAGTAGTAGCGTGATGATATATAGCCTAAAACCTTCCTCGATAAATGGACTACCCAATACTGAAAGAATCATTCAAATCGACCAGTAGTTCCAGAGATTAGCGCGTTCAAACAAACAAACAAACAAACAAACTCTGCAGCTTTATAATATTAGTATAGAGTATAGATTGTTTGTTACTGTGTATTATCTGTTTTTTTTATGCTAAGTAAAATAAAAAATGTTTTCTTTCTTTGTACTAGACAATAGACATACCTAAAATTTTGAGTGAAATGTCACAGTCTAGTCTCTGTGAGTGAAACTTATTCTTATTATTTGTTTTTTAATTAATGTAAGATTATTCAAATTATTCAGGAAATGCCAGGCTTTTGGGCACGGTACCAGTAGAGATCGATGGGGAGGTTTTTTCGATGCCTAAAGTTGTAGTCTCCCTCTTTTTCTCCATTTCATTTTTGTATACATACCTATATTGTATAGTTAGCATAGTTCTGTATTAATTGTATAAGTATTTTTACTATTTAAATTAATTAATTTATTAGTTCAATTGTGTTTTATTTCAGGAAATTCAGAAGAAATACTGCAGAAACTTAATTTTTTAAAGTTTAGTTTTCATTAGTCACGGTCGAGGGGTTTGCTGAAAGTTACCGATACCACAGATTAATAAATAGTTACTACCGAAACGTCGGAACTAGTGTGAATAATACAAAAAAAAATCGCGAGGAGGTTTTATTTCAATGAGTGATATTCGTCTAGACTTCCGATGATAAAATGTGGCTGTTAAAATATTAATGACACTTTTATTAAAGATTCATAAATTAGCAGAAAAATATCTTTAAAATGTTAACCTAAAAATCTTTATTAGCATCTGATTAGACCCCATAAATCATCTTAGTCCAGTGGGTAGGTATGGGAAGTCAGTATATCAACCAAAACAAAACTGATTCTACTCCTCAAATACACCTTTCCGTGATTGATACTCAAGCCAGGTTATATATCCGTCACTGTCGGTATCCAAATCTTGAAGAGTCTGGTCTATGAAATTTTCTAGATGATCTTCACTAACACTGGCCATATTCTCTTTGTACATATCTGTAAATATATTATACTTTGTTTTGTTATATACCTAATTATAAATTATATTTAAAATTAAATAAATTTTATTATTAATTTTATGTAATTTATACTTACTATATAAGTTTTAATTATTACAATATACAGAGGTTGTAGAAAACAATAAATATCTACTAGATTTATTTAAATTATGCACATACTTATATTATTATACATACATGATACGATTTTCTTATAAATGTTATTCTTAAATAGTTTGAATTGGTGCTAAGTTTGTTGTATATGTGAATTGTTTTTTTTTTAAAGTTAATTTGTCATGAGTTTTCTATTGCGCTGTTTCAGGCATTCCTTTCACAAACTCGCTCCACGCAATACAGCCGTCATCGTCGCTGTCCAAGCTACTTAATGCGCTATCGACCACAGTTTCTATATTTTTATCGCTCATAAACAATACTTTTTCTTTTGTTTCATCTGTAAAATGTATAGTTGTGTTTATGGTAATGGTGTACAGAATTATTTGAGGATTTATGACGTTTAGTTACAAAATCTTGTTATAAATATAAATTATAAATTAAAGTATACTTATAAATATAGTGGTATGGGTAATGGACTGCTGAGACAAGGTCTCGGGTTCGATCCCAGGTTTAACCATGGCACACACCAATGACTTTTCGATGCTTTTCGAAGTTATGTGTGTATTTATCGCAGGTTTATAACTGCCCGGTTAATGGCAATAGGCTTGCCACCTATTACATTGGGATCTAAACATAAACTGGCGAAGTGTGGGTGCTAGCACCTCTGCCTACCCCTTCGGGGATATATGCGTGAGTTTATGTTATGTATAAATATTTAAATTAAACTTATTAATATACAATAATGTTAACGTGAATTAACGAGATCATGGTATAGGTACACTTTTGGTTTGTCTGACATTTTGACGAACCTGGTCGAAACGTCAGGCAAACCAAAGGTATTGTATAATCATTTAATTAATGTTATATAAACAGAATAAAATGTGTATTTTAATTAATGTAGGTAATATAATGTCATATAAATTGTGCAAAAATGCTTTTCAAATTAAATATCATTTAAAGAACGATTAAGATAGAAAAGAATTAAACTGTCCAGGTGGGATTCGAACCCGCGATCTTTCCCTTACAGGGGGGAAGGCTCTGACTACGAAGCCACCGAACCTTCGCCCGAAACCATCTAAATTCTTCTATACATAAGTATATCCGTCTTACGGAGCGGTACCGTTTCATTGTTTTCTATTTTAATCGATTTAGAATAGTTAGCAAACTAAATGCTTAAAATTTCATTCAATCATTTAAATATATTAGTATACTGATATTGGTAGAAAAAAATTATGTAGAATAGCATATTGGAAAAATAAATTAAATACAAAGTAAAATTTTTAGGGTACCGATAATGATAATTATTATTTCAAAATGAATTTCCTCAACACATGCGAAATCAAAATCTAATAATAAATAAAAAAAATTAAATAAGGATGAAACTACTATTACCGGATTATATAACCGTTCAGAACCGAATTCTAAGCCGTGATCTCTCGATCTTAAGGCCACATGTTACAAACATTTTTTTATGTTATTTTATTATCAACACTTAGCCTTGTCTTAATAATAAAATAACACTTATTATTTTGTGTTATTTTTGCAAAAACTTACAAATGTGCAATATTTGCAAAAACTTACAAACAATCTTAAATAAAACACACACAAGTATATCAATATAAATTTATTGACATTTCAATGTCTATTCTACAAGTTATTTCTTACACAACCAATGAAAATAAGAAAAGAAACAATAGAAAAATAACAACTCATTTTATGTTTAGAAATAAATAAGAGAAACCAGATCTAAGCCACTTACTAGTTTATTAAGTTAATCTATAGTCTATTGGACGACTATAGATTAACTTCAAAAACTTTTAGGGTATAATTATGTGTTGTATACTTTTAGACTACATACAAACTCTAAACAAAGACGCAGCTGATTTCAACGTGGCACAAAAATGTCTACTACTTCGGTACAAGTTGACATAATATACATACATACTAAAATACGAACACATTGACAGTTTAACGAGTATGTAATATTGATCACAAGAAGTGTTTTTAAGCCATTTTTTGCGATGAATTTTATTAACATGCTGTGTCTATACGGTATATGGTCTAAGTGTTTACCATTTTATGTGCTTTTTTCCGTATTTAAACCAGTGGGATGTAATGGGACTATAAAAATATAGTACCTATAGTTTATTGATTGTAATAGTGGAGTAGTTATTTCAGTAAATATGTTATTCGAGAAATAACAAAAATGAGAAACTTATATACAGATACATGTTAACACTTATTATATTACAGACACGTGAGTACACAATTACTCGCGGCTTTACTTGCCTTTTAAGCGGTAATTTTTAATTTATATTTTTCGAATATAATTTTTTTGTTAAACTTAATAATTTTATATTCGCAGAAAAAGTAATAGTATAAATAAAAATTATACGAGTATACGTTATATTTAACTTATATAATATAAATAAAATGTTATATAGATTTTCGAAAATTATATAATGCTTCGCCTCTTTGCGATGACAACGTTAAATCTCATAAAAAAAAGTCTTTGGAAATGTCACATTGTCATTGATAAAAAGGATATAATTACACAATTTTCAAAATTCTAATCGCGAGTAATTATGATATTTTGTGTTATCCATATAATTACTATACGCAGTTCACAAAATAGTTAAAGATAATAAATTATTTTATGTGCCATAAATGACACATGAGATGTGACTACAGATTTTATTAATAAAAAATTGAATTAAATATATTTAAGTAGAATAAAAATCTAAAAAAAACACAGTGGAGGAATTTGGATGAAGATAAAAAATAACAACAATAACAATATAATTAGATAGAATAAATAAATTTGAAACAAAAACAAATTTACTGACACTTTAGTACTATTAATATAAATTAATATAATTAAACACAATAGCATATTTAAAAAAGTCTATTTTGCAGTGCACGTAAAACAGTGTACTGTAAAATTCGATAATTTCATTGAAAAAACTCAAATCATAAACAGCACAGAGTTTAACACATGTATTGAACAGTATAGTAGAAACACTCCAAAGGACTCGCCCACATCACAATCAGTGCAGTACCATGAAATGTGACGGTTTTTTTTTTATACCACTTAGTTGGCAGACAAGCGCACGACCCACCTAATGGAAAGCGGCTACCGTGGCCTATGGACGTGTGTAACACCAAAGAAGCCACACTCGCGCCGCCGACCCTGTAAGCACAGAGTCTCTGTGCCGTCAGTGTAGAGGACAAAGCAGGACAAGCCTTTAGTCATCCCATCGACAGCACAAATTCTCCAGTGAGCTCTGGCTACCCTACTCACCGCTGGGAACACAACACAAAGTTACTATAACCGCGGTATTCTGTAGGGCGGAGGTACTTCCCCAGTCGGACTGACTGACGGTACCTAATATAGATAGACCATAAACGATCAACCAAATGGTCAGTCCGCGGCCAACACTCGCAGCGGTATGTCACTCGCTCTCGACTTAATTTTTTTAGCATTTCTCTTTCTTTACCTCGTCCCCCGCTACGTCACGCATACCTGGAGAGCGGTAGAGCGGTCACGGTCTGTCTATACACCGTTGTGACATGGCCGAATCCTAATTTACACCATTAGTGGCTGTCTATTAATCACGTGAGGCTCAGCAGAGAAGGGGGGATTCGGGAAAAATCACAAAATATTACCAGGTAGGGCTATAGTGAGATATAATAATATAATATAATAATAATAATTCACTTATTTTCCAGATAATTAAAATTCATTTTTTGTTAGTAAATATTTAAATCTATGTTTTTCTAAATTACGAGCGATAAAAGTGAATATTCTGTTTTTTTTTAATAACCTGTATCAAAAAATATACGTAATTTAGGTTAGGGGAGGGAGGGGCAGTTTGAAACATCACAATGAGGGTGGGATGGATTTGGATAGATGGATTGCAAAAAAAATATCACGTGATTAATGCCAGCCCCTTATGCGTACCGGCTGTTGCGTCGACGTTACGAGACGTAATGTAACATTCGAAGCGAGCATATCGTTGTAAACTCAAGTACGAGGCTCGTTGCTCGCTTCTTTCTACGACTAGTAGAACGCTCGCATCGAAACATGTTACATTACGCCGCGTAACAAGTTGGGACCATCTTTCAGCAAACCTTATTGAAGAATGGCACTAAAAGACAAAAATAATTTATCTACTACATATTGTAAAAAAAGAAAATACAGATTAAACGAACACCGTGTGGCAGAAAAAAGATAATGATTTTTACGTATACTACCAGACCGGCTGTGTGGACCATCAACTAAAGCGTAAGTTATTGTATCTGTATTACAGTTTACATTACAAAAATGCACCCAATACCTATCCATATAGGCACCAAAGTTCATTAACTCGTCTAGTCCCTGTACCCTTCTCACATTTCCGATTCATCCCCAAATTGTGACACAAATTTTGTTCAAAACAATTCGTCCGGTAGTACACATAAAAGTCATTGAAAATAGTTTAAAAGGATAGTGACCCACACAACGCATCTATACATTTTATATTGTAAAAATAAATACAGATATATATTGTAGAAACAGTAGCACACAATTTGGAAGCCCATTACTTGAGCAATCGTTAAACAAAAATATACAAATCATTTAAGAATCTTCAGAACTTCCATTAGCTTTGTTGTATCGATTATCCAGACTTTTTCTGTGCGGGTAAGAGATTACGGAAAAATTCACGAATCTTACCAGGGGAAGTAGTTTAGTGAGATATCACGTGTATTTATTTTTTTAAATTACGCGCGAAAAAGGTGTAGTTTTTTTTTTATTACTTGTACCGCGCCCTGGGTACCCAAGGTGCGGTACAGCGGTCAACGTCGGTCTATAGTAAATATTGCTTATTGACGTCGCTAAGAGGTATATAATAAATGCTCATGCTGGGTAATCATGTAAAAATCTTCATTCAATTAACCGACTTACTGATTACGACGATTGGGTACTTTCCTGTAGTTAAAATAAATTATTTAACTTAGTTAACTAAATTAAGAATGGTAAAACAGTGGTAAAAGTTGCGTCGATTCTTATTTTACCGTTTTAATTTATTTTTAATCATCCACAAAACCAATAATAGTAAATGATTAGACTATTGAATATTATGACGTCACAACAATTTATTTCGTGCAAGTTTCATTATAACTTACTGTATTGACGTTTAGTAAAAGTAACTAATTTGACTAGTTAGTCAAATACCCAATAAGTTCGGATAATCGAATCGCCTCTGCAATTAGTCACGTTTAGATTTTATTATTTACGATTACTTCTTTGTGGAATTTCATAATGATATATAAAGAAAATAAACTTATATCATAATTCCCTTAAGGAAAATGACATTGATATAATGATTTTGAATAATTCAATTGTATAAATTCAATCAGTCTGAGTGCCTCGTAAGAGTTCTCACATATTCGAACGAGTGAACTGTCAGCGCCACCTGGTGGCCAGTTTTGAAAAATTCTTGTATTTTGATATTAACTTGAGCGAGATATTATTGGTATAGTGTTGCCAACTCTAAGATTTTTTATATAACACGTCAGGACTTTTTTATGTATGACAAGTTGAAGAGCAAAAAATCATTGTGGATTTTTTTATGGAAACAGCATAGTAATCATTAAATGATTCCACTTTCACTAGATGGTGCTGTTGGTAAAATTACTGTCAGTAAATAATAAAGGATATACAAAATATTAGTTGTTTTTTTGCAAACGATTTTAGCAATTATTGATAGGTAAATATTTCTAGGCATTGGCAACACCGTACCGAACTATGGGTATGAAACTGGCACTCGACACTCATTTTTGTATATTCACGCACACAAGTGCGCTTTTTAGACTTAGTATTAAGTATTTCACATAAAAATCTACTTTATACTAAAAATAGTTTCAAAAATTAATTTGTTTCACACAATCTCAATCAGTACATTATAACGTTCGGAATGTTGGCAGAGCGATATGGGCTAGATAGCACGACAGTTAAAAAAAAGCCGGACCAAGACGAAGGTTCCGTAATTTAAGCTATATAAACCGTAATATATTTTGAACGCGTTGACTAAGAAGTTTGATTTTTGCACAGTTTCAAAACGTTATAGACCTAAAGTATATGGTCTGAATTTCGACTTGTCCACGCATTCTTGAGAAAAAGGTCTTGGCAGACAGACGGACAACGTATTTTTCCTTTAGAGGTACGGAACAATTAAAAGTATAAAAATTTCCGATATTTGGAACAACTGACAGAAGATTGAACACAAAAAATGGTGTAGAAAAGTCAGTACTACACTTAGTTTTTCACCATGGGCGTACCCAGCGAGGGGGGGATCAATTGGGGGCACTCGCCTCACCCTGCTCTGATCTGCGGGAAGTTTTAGAACACACGACCCCTTCCCTCCCCCTACACAACTGACAAAATCACAAGTCACGAGCAACAGTTAGTATCAGTCTTGAAATGAAAATAGTTTATAATAACCAACAATATTTAAATAATTCAAATAAATATTGGGTATTCGCTGTGAGTGGTAACATCTAATTTCATATTAACAATAGGGCCTAAGGATTCCTGCCTCCTTAGACAAATGGTCAAACATTTAATGAATGAACTCTAACAGTAGTACTTATTTCCAATATGGCTGTATTTAATGTTCATTGCTATTGTTTTAATGTGTTATTAATAATTATCCTACTATGTTATATTATAATTGCGAGAGTAAATCGGTCTGTCCCTTTTACGCCTAAACTATTGAACCAATTTTGATGAAATTTGTTACAGAGGTAGATTAGACTTTAAGTAAGGGCATAATGCTATATTTGGTTGTGATAGCCGGCATACACCCGGGCGTAGCCGCGGGAAACTGTTAGTTACTGTTACTAGTAGTAAAATATAAAAAATATAATTACACTGTTATCCAAATGCTATCTAACCCCATCACTATATCTTAGTAACTATTTAGTTCTGTCCCTGCTTCTGTCCACTCTTCTGCTGAGCCCGCACAAACTCTGGATAGTCAATGTACCCATCAGAATTATGGTCGTCCATACTCAAAATGGGATCTATTAAGTTCACTAATTCATCGTCACCAAATATTTTCTCTCCTACCGGCGCAGTGCCAGGTTGTTGTTGCTGCTTGTGACCTTGTTCTGCTTTAAAAGTTTAAATGTCAAGGAAACGTCAAATTTTGGCGCGTATTCAAGATGGCGGAGTTTTAAAATGTCAGATTTCGGCGCGATGTTTATTTGGAGATTACGTTGTTTATGGGTGTTTGAAAAAAATATAAATGTAGTAGAAGAAATTGTATAGAGCAATAATCAAAGAAGGCGGTTTTAAAAAGTTACAATTTTGGCGCGATAGAAGATACAAGTTATTTAAGGTTATATAGAAAGATTTTATAAAAAAAATATAAACGTAAGATTAGAAGTAATGTCAAAATTAGTATTATCAAAAATAATACAAAAAATAATTATAGCACCATCACCAAATTTGTATGATACCCAAATGGTTCCATGATGATAGGTTCCATGATTACCATTACGATGACATATTCCAATGCGGCAGATTATCCAAGCGGCAACGACGACACACATAGAAAGACAAACACACACAATCAGTTTTTATTTTTAACTTGATTACATTTATGTCATATTTTTTTTAGATAAGTGGGAAATTGGATTTCGATTTTTTTTATACTACTTAGGTGGCAGACTAATGCACTGCCCCCCTGATGGAAAGTGGTTATAGTGGCCTATGGACGTGTGCAACACCAGGGGAGTCAAACTCATGCTGCCGACCCTGTACGCACAGAGACCTTTGTGCCGTCAGGGTAGAAGACAAAGCTGGACAAGCCTTTTGTATTCAAACAGACAGCACAATAACTCTCCAGTGAGCTCTGGCTACCCTACTCACCGCCGGGAATACAACACAAGGCTATAATGGTCGCGGTATTTTGTAGGGCGGAGGCACTTCCCCAGTCGGACTGCTCAACGTGACGGAAATACCGTCAAATAAATCAAACATATAAAAACATTACTTATCGGTAAAAATAATCATCATTTCCCATTTGAATTTAAAGTTCCCTTAGCAGGGCCCCAAGGTCTGCTTTTTATTGACTTTTCCGGGTGTGATTGACACTGAAGTCTGGCTTCAGTACCCTGAGAGGACCATATACGCCAAAGCTTCGTATATTGTTTAGCCAGTGCAACAACTAGCATTTGAGGCGGACTTGAATCTCAAGGATGTTTGTAAGGTAAAATCATAGAAACAATTACAGCTAAAAAATATTACAAAAACGACAGAAAAAAAAACGAAAAATTAAACTAATTATTTCCCACCAAAGTAACTTTAACTAAGATAACACCACTGCCATAACTATCTACTGAATAAATTACCATAAATAGTTATTTTTCCAGATAGTAAAAAAAGATACTAAAAATCCACATTATCATGTCATCCATATTATCAATATAATGTAGGATTTAGCGACTGTTGAGGAAAATAATCACCATTGGCCTTCTCAAAAGTTCAATAACCATGTTTATTCCGAATTTGGAACAATGAGTTATTTTTCGAATTTAAAAATTATTATTTTGCGATATAAATAATGTATAATACATAAATGATTTTTAAATACGATAGTAGTTTATAGTGTTTATAATTCAAAAAGTGATAGATCAGAATATTGGTAAATTTCATAAATAGAGTTTGATTAAAATTTACTATTTATTTTACTAACAAAACTAAGATACCCAATCTCATTACGTATTTAATCTCATTAAGTACGAATAAATTTCATTTATTGACGGAATTTCAAATATTGACGTACCACAGCAGTCTAAATCATGATTTTAAGGCTCATCTTTGAACAGCGACAAAAGGTATAAAAAACAAATTATTTGAAAAAAAAATTAATGCAAACTTTTTTTTTTTTCCTCATAAAAAAAATTTCATGACGCAAACCAAAAAATCTTTTTCTTGCAATAATCTTTGTTTTTGGTTTGAGGGAACAAAAAAATTAGGTACCTTAATTTTTTTACCATTTCATTACTAGACTATCATGTTGTGTATGACTGACTTACCGTGCCAATGTATGAGTGACTTGATCAGCTCGCACCCATCAAGTTTGTTATTATTGTCAGCGTCGTGCATCTTGAAGTAGTGGAACTGAAGCTCTTGTTCAGACATCTTTGACGTGTCGATAGGCACTTCCATGTGCTCTTGGATGTGGCTGGAAAATATTATGATTTGTTTATAAAAAGTGCCGCGTGGTTTCCGGCAGAGTAGAATTAGGGCCACCCCATCTCTTCCCATGCGGTGTCGTACAAGGCGACTAAGAGATAGGGCTGTTTAACATCAGACTCAAGCTGTGGAATGACATCCCTGCTGCAGTTTTCCCAAGCGCCTACAATATGGGGTTCTTCAAGAGGGGCATCAGAAGCTTATTGCCGTATTCTGGGCACTATTGACTCGAGTCATGCATCTGAGGCTGGGTTTTTTTTATACCCCTTAGTTGGCAGACAAGCACACGGCCCACCTGATGGAAAGTGGTTATCGTGGCCTATGGATGTGTAACACCAGAGAAGCCACACTCGCGCTGCCGACCTTGTAAGCACAGAGTTTCTGTGCCGTCAGTGTAGAGGACAAAGCAGGACAAGCCTTTAGTCATCCCACTGACAGCACTAATTCTCCAGTGAGCTCTGGCTACCCTACTCACCGTTGGTGCTAGGGAAAGCCGCACAAGGGAGTACATTCCACAGCTTAAGTGTGCGTGGGATGAAGTTTCTCTCATACCGCAAAGAGCGCACCGTCTCAGGTCGCAATGTGTGAGGATGAATTCCCTGCCTATGGCGAGAGGTGCGATGACAGAATGTAGCTGCGGGCATCATGTCAAACATTTCATCTGAGCACAAACCATTGTATAGGCGGTAGAACACACACACACATAGGATGGAAAATGGGAGAGAAATGGGGGTAAGCTTGCTGTCGCGTTATTTATGCACGGATCTTGATAATTTTTGTCTGAAATATCAAGGACATGATTCCTCACAGGTTGTTGTGAAAAAAATTGTTAGTTTATCATGCCTCGTAAAGGTGAACTAAATGTGGCAAATGATGCTCGCGAGGTCTACTGTTCACAGAACTGCTAGTTGTATGTATGGATACTTACTCTCTTTCCTGTGCAATGTTTGTTGGGTTCAACAGTTGTGGATCTGTAAAGATAAAATAATAATATTAGGATCATATTTTCCTAAACGGCTCACCATATTTTCATGCAATTGTGAGTATTCGATTCAGCCTACTAGGATCCACTCCCACGATCCACAGGAATCGATAATAGAAATGACTCTGAGTTGCTCACACCCTCGCATCTGAAGATCCAAGATAGTGTGCGGTTTTAGTCGGTTCATGTCCGAAATAACCGCCCCCGCCGGTAGGAGATCCCTGCACGAATTAAAGGGGATTCATTGTGAACGTGATCGAGATCGGGTTCGAGTTTGTAGTGAGAGTAAAACCAGTGGTAGTGCAGATACGCGTAGTAAAAGAACTCGAAAGAGGGTAGGTCGATATATTGACACCTAAAAACATGTTCACTCTTCACCGCCAATACTCCAGTTCCACCGTGATCATGGTGCTTGTAACAGCGCCGAAATATCGGAATCTCAGAACAATACAACATGGTAAATAGCCCGATTATTTTAATACTAATGGTTTTATTATGACACAAAATTAGCAGAATCTGGGGCTGTATCCAGTATGTGCGCGGCGAAATGGAGAAGATTCGACCAATCGAACAATCTCACACGCTCTTGACTCACGCTCTCTTTGCCTAGGATGCAGTACAGCAAATAATGCTCGTGAAGGAGGAGGCAGAGCGGAAGAGGATGACTGCGGACCACACAGATCCACTGACGCCGTGCGATTTACCTAGTCGGTTCGAGTCCGACATAGTGGACTGCGATGGCCTAATTGATGTTGATTGATGTTAATAATACTTACCACCCTGGTGTGCATGTCCATGGCCGCCTTGTGGATGTTGCTGTTGCTGCTGTTGTTGTTGTTGTTGTTGTTGGGGCGGCTGTTGTTGATACGTTGGTGGTGGTTGTTGGAACTGGCCCTGTTGAGGCGGTTGTTGGGCCGCTGGCATCTGTTGGAATTGCTGTTGCTGCTGTTGTTGTTGTTGTTGCTGCTGTTGGTATTGTTGTTGTTGGTACTGTTGACAGAAGTAAATAGTGGGTTGTTAACGACTTTCACATTTTCTTTATTTCATGGTTAATTGTACAAGAGAAGAATAAATGCACAATGGAAGCAACACAATGAGTGCCCAAGAATGATTTCTACAAGACAACTTTTGAATGCAACAAAATAGGATCGAGCGATTCTTTTTTGCCACTTTTTTCAAGACATTTTTGCAGGGAATTTGAACCGCAAATCAAATCGATCAAGCTATGTACCCTTAAAATTTGGATCTCATCAATCTCTTCATTTTAGCGTTAATCCCAGTCGTTTCGGAAGCTTTCAACTCGGAGTGTGGAGTCCGCTTTACCAGTCTAACTGCAGATTTGGCTGAACTTCGATACTTTCCGAGAAGCACGCACTGCCATCAGCCCTCCATCACTCAAAAGGCGAAATGCAATGGAGTTAGAGATCAGTTGTTCGATTTTTAGGACTTCAGCTACCCGTAACGACTATCATAGCTTTTCATATAGCAACGGCTTAACGTGCTATCCGAGGCACCAGCAGACCAATGCAAATACCCGTATTCACGCATACAAATATTTGCACTGAGCGGGGATCGAACCCGCGCCTCCTGTTTAGCGGTCGCGTTCACTACCGCCATGCAACAGAGGCTGTTCATGTTTGGACCTCATCAATAAATAAAATGATGTCGTAAGTATGTTTTGTGAAGTCGTATGGGTATCTAAGCAGGTTAGGATGTTGGTCGTAGAGAATAGCCGGATATCAAGCTTACCTGCTGTGGAGGGGGCGGGGGAGGTGGTTGCTGATAGTTCTGAAAAAAAAAATTTGTAAAAATAAGATATTTTTATATACCACTTAGATGGCAGACAAGGACACGGCCCACCTAATGGAAAGTAGTTTCCGTGGCCTGTGAACGTGTGTAACACAAGAGGAGTCACGCTCGTGCTGCCGACCCTGCAAGCATTGACAGTTTCTGTGCCGTCAGTGTGAAAGACAAAGCAGGACAAGCTTTTGCTCTTTTGCTACCCTACTCACCGCTGGGAACACAACACGAGGTTATTATGGCCGCGGTATTCGTAGGGCGGGGGTACTTTCCCAGTCGGACTACTCAATTGGTTGGAAATATCGCCGTGTCCAACCTCCTTAAAAAAATGTTATGTGCTAATTAAGCCATTTCAGATGATACCAAACACGGTATATTTTGCTCAAGTTTATTTTTCAACATAGTATCTACTTTATGACTGCTAGAGGGCGCTACATTAGATTCAGTGATACATATTGCCTATAACCAGCGGACGACCGAGACGCTTCTAATGACCTCATTTGTCCTGTTCTATTAAGTAATTCAGGAGCAATGAGAGAACAGATAAACCTCCATACATACAAACATACTCGTACATAGTCTGTAATAACCCTCTTTTGGCATCGCCTTAGTCCGGTAAAAAAAAAGAATAAAACAAAAATTCAAGAGGGACTCCCATATGGCAAACATGATTTTAAGAGAGGTCTATATGTATAATGGTACCTACGGAGCCCTTCGTGCTCGAATCCGACTCGCACTTGACCGGTTTTTCGATGTTCCCCTAATATATCATGCAGAGGAGTGTAGTCAAATTATGAACAGTAAATAATAATAAATAAATTTTACACCGGAATTTAACCGCGGTAGCCTAGTGGTATGGGTAATGGACTGCTGAGACGAGGTCTCGGGTTCAATCCAAGGTTTTACCAGGTTTTTCGATGCTTTTCGAAGTTATGTGTGTATCTATCGCAGTTTTATAAGTGCCCGGTTAATGGCAATAGGCTCGCCACCGAAATGTGGGTGCTAGCACCTCTGCCTACCCCTTCGGGATATAGGCGTGAGTTTATGTTATGTTATGTTAAATTTTACACAACGCTATCTAGACCCGTAGCATAGCTTAACTAGCTTGTGTTATGGAATCTAGAACGAAGATATAAACACTTAGATACTTTTTTTCTAAATATATCACACATAGAAACACCCAAACCAATGCAAATTTATATATTAATGGATACAAATATTTGTAATGAGCAGGAATCGAACCCGCACCACCTGTGTAGCAGTCGAAGGTTCTATAGCTACGCTACCGTAAACATATTAATGCACGGTCCCATATAAAATTTTTATGTAAACAATAAAATGTTTAAGTGTTCGTTAAGTGATAACTAAAAGGGCGTAATGTTCCAAGATTGTGACAAATTGATTTATTTGCACATAAAACATTATTACTCGTCACGCTACGATTTTAGCCAAAGACTATGTTTCAATTTGTTATACCACTTGTCGCGTGGCTTCCGGCAGAGTAGAATTTGGGCCACCACATCTCTTCACATGCGGTGTCGTAAAAGGCGACTTAACATTAGACAGATATATACAGTCCAGACTCTGCCTCAGATGCATGGCTCGAGTCAACAATAGTACCCAGAAAACGGCAATAGGCTCACCCCCTATTACGTGAGACCGAATACAATGATAGGTGAAATGTGGGTGTTAATTCACCTTTGGGGATAAAGGCGTGATTATATGTATGTATGTATGTATGTATGTGTATGTATGTATACCACTTAGCCCTGCAGCCAACCACACGGTCCACCTGATGGGAAATAGTTACCGTGGCCTATAGGTCTATAGACATGCGCAACAGGGGCGTCAGACTCGTGCTGCTGACTCTGTAAGAAACTTCTAATACCCTTCTTGAAGAACCCCTTTTTTATACCATTTAGGTGGCAGCCAAGCAGTTCTATCTGGTGATAGAAACTGGTTACCGTGGTCTATGGACGTGTGCAAAACCAAGGGAGTCACACTAGCGTTGTCAACTCTGTAAGCACAGAGAGTTTCTGTGCCGTCAGTGTAAAAGACTGAGATACTGAGCTCTGGCTAAAATACTCACCGCCGGGAACACAACATGAGGTTATTATGGCCGCGGTCTGTAGTGCGGAGATACTTCCCCAGTGGGACTGCTCAATTGGACGGAAATACCGTCGTGTCCTAAAAGTTCATATGCCACGAAACGACATTCGTATGCATTATTTGAAAATTATAAAGGGCGATATGGCGCTCGAAGTATGCCTCGGCTAGTCTCTTAGTATAATATAATTATAATTGAGAAGACCACAACCAGACCATAAAAAGCATAGACACAAAAGAAAACCTGACTGATGCAGAAAAGGTCGAAATAAGTTTGACAGCAGGCGGTACGTCATTCATAAACCGGATGAAAATTAATGAGTACCGCTTGCTATCAAACTTGTTCCAATCTTTTCAGCATTTTAGGGTTTTTTATTTTTAATATATTTTTTTTCTAATAAAATGGGGTTATGACATATAATTTTGAAATCCTCGTGATAATCCCTTTAATTGGATACCGATATGCAGTATACAATTTTATTTTTTTTTATCTTTAAGCTATAGCGTAGGTATTACAGAGCGGCCATGTTGGGTTTTTTTAGCATCACTAATAAAAGAACATTTGGGTTTGTTTTGAAGAAATCCGTCCCGTAGTTTGGAAGACATGAGTTAATAAAGAATGTTACAAACTTACATGCAAGATACGCGCGAAAAATTTAACCCATCTAAGCAGTCTGGTAAAAAACAACTTTAATGACATTGCTTACGAGTTACGAGTATCAAAAATTAAGAAAATTACATTTAAAAAAATACATTTATTCTACCTAGTCTGTGGTGGACGCAGTGCAACATGTATGCACGATCAGCAAATGGATTTTGGTGCTTAAATAACTTTATAATTTTACGCAAATTACGTCAACTATGTCATGAGATTAGATAAAATAGGGTACGAAAATGCGCATAATTTGTATTAAGAGCCTTTATTACGCAACCGTTTCATTAACTACTATTACATACTTATATAATACCTACTTAAATAAAAAGTTTATTTGGAGAAACAATTAGTAAATGTGCAGTTGGTAAAATTATATAGAACTGTTTTAATGGCAGTTTTGTTCATTAAACACATACAAGTTAAAATTATCTATTTAAATACGTAGTTGTATAAAATGAGTAAGCAGTAGGTATATTAATTTATTTGTACTATTGAACATGATTTGTATCAAAACATTTTTAAGAACAACAACTCTACCATTTAAAAAAAATAGCTATGACTCACTTGTGAATTACAGTCAGGAAAATGTCACAGTTTGATTATAGGTGCCATTATGGGCCTAATTGCGGTGAAATTAGAGGCAGTGTGTTGAAAAATAAATTATTTAACTGAGCTTATTAAATTAAAAATGGTAAAATTGTAGTAAAAGTTGCCTCTGTTCTTATTTATATTTATTTTTAATCATCCACCCAACCTGTAATAATAAATTATTTGACTGCCAAATATTATGACGTTACAGTAAATTATTTCATACAACTTTCCGTTTTGACGTTTAGTAAAAAGTAACTAACTTGAGTAGTCAGTCAAATACCCAATTAGATAATATTGAAAGGATGGTAGTGGCCAAATTTGGAACTATGGTTGTCAATGTTAAATCTTTGGTGCATGATTTCACAACATTGAAGGGATGGTGGCACCATCTAGCAATTCACAGATTTGTTGACACAACCATATTGATCAGTTATTTAGAACAAAAATTCTGTTACAGCTCCTGGAATAGGTCATTTCTAAGAAGACTTCTAAACTAACAACTAACTTCACCCTTTAGAGTCTAACAAGAAATAAGAAACAGTTTGAATGAAATTTAAAAGCATTTAATATGCTAACTATTCAAATCTATTAAGACAGGGAAAACATTTTGAACCAGTTCAGGTGGGATTGAACCTGCATTCTTTCACTTAGAGGGGGAATGCTCTGACCACTGAACCACCGAACCTCACCTGAAGTCATTTCAATCTTCCTATATGCATCCATCTTATTGCAGGTTCACACCTGTTTTTGAAGTGAAATCTTCTTTAGCGGCGCTGTGTACTTTTTTTGGAATGGGTAAAAATTTCTAAACTCGCGTCAGGACACGTGACCTGATTGAAAATTCGTAAGCCGGATGGAGAGAGGACAGGCTGCGCAAGGCGCTTGCGCGAATGTCACACGACTGTCACATGTGTGATGGCGGTGATAAACTTTTTCATGTAAAATAATTGTAATAGTTCTGAAGTGTTAAATTTTTAATGTAATATAAATTGTCATGTTTGTGTACAATAGCGCAATAAATGAATATTGTATTCCACCACATAAATAATAGTACTTTTATACTGATAATGAAAGCAATTCGTACAAAATTATTCTCTAACCATTCCAAAATATCAAAACTGCACAATATTAATATTCAAGTTCTCACTTCTGCCGGCACTCCCGGAGTGCAACCCGTCGTTTTTATTGATACAGATTGAAAATTTTTCAATCTTATTTGAGAAGAAATATATTATAAACTATCTATAATTTATAATAAACTGTTTCTCATCTCAGCACAATTTGAATTAAAGTAGTAATTTAGCAACATAAAAAGGAAAACTCTTATTAGCATTTTTGCAATTGTTACACATAAATCTTACAATTCTACTCAGCATAAAGTTACACACATAATCACACAATCAGAGGTAAAATCAATACAACAGATTAGAACTGGTTAAAATGATTATGTTTAAATGACTCAAAAGCAAGAATAATGATTTTTAGATTATTTTGGCGAATTTTAATAATTATAACCTCATATCTATGTAAAAAGAGAGTCAGGCAGCGCGCAGTCAGTCATTAGATACTATCTTTGCTCCAATCACTTTCTCTTTCAATTTACTAAAATACTTAAAAATTATAAGAACTAATTTCAAGTTTTCGTCTTGCATACTGTGACTCACTTGATAGTTTTGTGGTGGCACCCCAGGAGCTACCTTTTGCTGATATTGTTGAGATATAGAGCACTGCAGGAAAGCAGCTAAAATTAAAAACCGCAGCATTTTTCTGAAAACAATATATCGAATAAATAAACTTCATACACGTTCTAAGTCAGTGGACACAATCAAGTAAGCCTATTGTAAAACTTTTTTTAATTAATGCATACCACGAGAGGCACAGGTATGCTGTAATAAATTCACTTTTGTATTCGATTTTTAAACTTTTTAACACGGTGTGAAGGTAACGTATGGGAAATTAAATTTACCTGTGAACGTAAACTACTGACGTGTAATACAGGTGATAATGTGCTTATCGAATCGTAGTATTGATAATAAAATCAGTGTTTTAAACGCACTTATGGCGATATTATTTCGCAAACGTTTTCAAAAAGCAGAAACCTGGCCGACCTACACGTCACGTCATTCACGTTTTGACAGTGACATTTGTGCGTTTTGTTATTGCTTTCACTTTTTACTTTTTTGTTAAAATCATGTTTTGTTATTCTAAAATGTTGTTCTCATAATAACTTTTTCTTTTTTATTGTTATTATTTTAGTGTTACAAATCTTTGTTACTCTTTTATACCTCTTAAAACTTCTAGGACTTATCGCTTTAAATCGGCTATCTACTTACCAATTAAGAATATTACATGCATTACATACAAACAATCACGCCTTTATCCCCGGAGGGTTAGGCAGAGGTGAATTATATATACAATCCACCAATCATTAAATTCGATACCACGTAATAGGGGGTGTGCTTATTGCCGTCTTCGGAGCACTATTTTAAGAATGTTATTTCTTTCAGTTTTTTCCAACAGAAGCGCAAGTGGCCAGGTGCGCTCTCTATTCAGTATACGATCAGTGGGCTGACCTATTTTTTGTCAGATTATGTGTAATGGGCCTCACCAAAATTATTTTCTGATCCCAAGCCAACCAGTTTACCAATTCTGGTAAAGCAAACCACTGTCAAACCTTTAAAGCAATGTCGTTAATTGCAGTGTCTGTGCAAAGAAAAAACCACTGAATGAAAGTGTGATAAAAACGTGTAATGAAACTCTTTTTAATTTAATATTGAATTTTTAAGCATATAGTCTAAAATTTAATGGCATTTCTTGCAGTGTCTGTGGTTTGACAATGGTATTGCTTTAGTAGAATCAGGGGCCAGGTTGATAACCTGACTGTTGATTACGGATGATACTCTCAAGCAAACATTCCTCTAGGGCTTGGAGGGTAAGACAACAGTTCCTTCTGTAATAGCTAAGAAAACCCAACTCATAAGGATAGGATAGGAGTAGTCTGTCAGACGCTATCTGCTCTGGTATAAAAAACACGCTTATTGACACAATATTTATATTTTATTTAGACAATAATATCTCAAATATTATGTCTATGGTCTAAAACATGTAGCGTATTGGCACAGACAATTTACACCAATTTTAGTATATTAACAGTACACTTATAAGCTAGTACACTTAAAGAGTATCAAGAATCTATGGTAATACATTTAATAAATTTGAAAAATTCGACACAGGACGGGACTTGAATCCGTATCAGTCCCTTTCGAAGTGGAATAATCTTCTTACTCTTAACTACCTGGACCTGTCAATTTGACATGTGACATCTGTCAAAACGACAGCTGTCACAATGAACACAAGTTGGAATTGAAGTTTTATTAAAAGTACCTAAGTTTGTGCGATACGACTCTGTCTTAAAATATCTAAACACGATAAAAAATATAGTTTCAAAAAATTTTACTTAAAATAATTTGACTAGGCGAAACTAGTGTCTTTAAAAATTATACTTAAAACAATTTAAAAATAAATGGCTTCTGCCGTTTTGAGGCAGATTATAAAAGAGCTTAAATACACAAAACAGCAAACATTAAAAAAATACATGTATTTTTTTTCTATAGTTATAAAATATCTCGTTCCTCAGAACAACCAACCCGTAATAATTTTTATACAATATTTTTTTAGGTTAAAGCATCTTGTGCATTATATTTGTTTCTATAGTAGCAAAAAAATCTAAACATAACATAAACTATAAAAAAAAAAAAAAACGAGAAATGGATGTAAGTACACCACTCCTTAGGACATTGACAGGCGTGAGCTGTAAACTTATTCTAAAACACTTATTTCCTAGAAAATCTTTCATGATATTTCTTGAAGACAGACTCAAGGACCTTCTTTAAAATTTATCAAACACGACCCTGTACCCGACATAGGGTTTAACCCAAGCATATAATACCCTTACACACCGGGATTGAGACAAAGTTTTGTTTCTAAATAATTTGTCTTAACAACATAGAATTTTTTTTATTGGAGGAACTGAAATTACTTTAACCTCTCCAGTTGCGCTAAATTATTTTTGTTGGGAGTGGGTTTACATTGGTAGTGTTATGGTCAGGATTTGAACCCTGATCATATCGTAAGTCTGAATCCTTATCCAGCAAGCTACCAACATTTTTTTAATATTACCTAGCAACCAATTAGTTTTTAAAACCCTTATGCGGTTTTTTTTGTGGGTTTAACCCAAAGTTTTAATAATAGACACTTTTTTACTCTTACCTTCCCCATCCTCACTCACAACCAACCCTTTAAACTGACCAGTCAAATCTTTGATACAATCAATCTCATGTTTTGTCAAGCCCGTGGGTAGATCGAACTTGGCAAATTCGTCTCGACCCGCCAAGTCCTTACACATTTCATCAACACTACTTTTAAATTCTTCATCAACTTCATATACCATCTTCTCTTCAATAACATCCTTTTTAAACGCCTTCTGCCACATTAATTTCTCGTTTGCGGCTGATTTTTTTGTATTTTCATCCAATTGAGCCAAAGTCGCACCAATTTCTTTATTTTTCGGCTCTAATTTTAAAGCTTTTTTATAATATCTAATAGCTTCTTCTACTCTGTTTAACATTTCACATGCTCTTCCAAAATAAAATAAGCCTTTGCAATGTGTATTGATATCAACATAATGGTCTATGTTCTCACACATAGTTAGAACATGTTTTGGCTTCCCAATTTTATAGTAACAGACAGCCAAGTTTGTAAATATTTTGACTTTAATATTCCTAATTTCTGCTTCTTGAGTTTCGTTCTCTGGTTGCGTTAACCGTATAATTGATATCGCATGTTCGTAGCTTTTTATGGCTCGTTTATATTTGTATCTCTTGAATAGGTCTTTGCCTTCTACTCGGATGTCTTTGATTGCGTCCATTGCTACTTCGAACTTGGCTTGAACGGCTTCCGGTAAGTCGTTAAATCTGTAAAAAAATTATATGTCAATGAAATCCTGCCTAAAGTTACAATAGGCTATTTGAAAAGGTCGTCCAATTCTTCCCAATACTGCTTAATATGTTAGTTCAGAAAAACTATGCGTTGTGAAATATATTTCTTAAATATATTGCATAACTCAAATGAATCTATCACTTTTCTTTATTTTTAATTACTAAAGTAACAACGTTCATGACAACTAGTAATTCATATTTAAGAAAACGGTACTTATTACCGAGACATACTGTCTCCAACGTACGGTCTTAAGATTTAAAAATTGTCACCCAACCTAACATTGACCTGGCTAGTAATGCTTAACTTGCAATGTGCTAACCTAAATTAGCTCCCTGAGCTTCTATTACATATATCTTATCTTACCTAGCAGCCGCCTGAAGGTTCCTCACATCATACAGCATGACCACAAAGAGGCACGCCTCTTTGGGTCTGATCCTCGGCGGCACCCCGCAGTCCATGTACGCCACGTTCGGCTGCAGCAGGAGGTAGAACCTGGCGGTGGGACCGCGCACGTTCAGGAAACCAAACGTCATGCCTGGTAGCATACCCACGCCCACTCTTTGGCGCTGAAAAATATTGTATACTGTAATGCTAATTGTCCTACTATAAATCTGTTGGTGTGTAATGAAGAATTATCTATCTATCTATCTAGGTATTTAAACTAACATGGTCACTCACATCAGTATCATTATAATCGGGATATTTAAAAAGCTGTCGCAATGACTGCGCTCACCCAAAGATGGCTCCCTACTGGACAGGCCGGGAGTGTACAAGATTGACTGTAGCTGTGGCAGTTCATATGTAGGTCAAACAAAAAGAACGGTTACATGCCAAATCAAGGAATACATCAGGGCAGTAAAAAACAATGAACCGCATAAATCTGCAATCGCTCAATATTTATTGGAGTCCGGTACTCACCGCAGGATCGAGTTACATAACCCTCAGATTTACAAAATACCTCCTCTGGTCCTCGTCTGAAATATCTTTAACTTTCTGGCCCTCCATTAAGAGAGTTTGCTCAGCACTGCTCTAGACTAAAATTTGGCGGCAAATTATGTGCAATACCATGGCATGGGCGTCATACTTCTGCTGTGAACCCTATAAGAAACTTCTAATGTCCTTCTTGAAAAACTCCCATATAGTAATTGCTAGGAAAAATCTGCAACCTCATTGTCCAGCTGAAGCGTGCGCGGAATGAAAGCCTTTTCGTACCTCACTTTGCACACCATTGAATTTCCAGTTGCAACATGTGAGTATTAATTCCCTACCCGTAGGCGAACGTCCTAGATACGACCAAACCAATGCAAATACCCATATTCAAGCATACAAATATTTGCACTAAGCGAGGATTGAACCCGCGGCTCCTGCTTAGCGGCCTCGTTCACTACCGCCACGCCACAGAATAGTCAATAGTATAAATGCTATAATTACCAACGGTTCTCCCCTGTTCATAGTGAGGGTAGAATCAAAGGGCAGCTTGGCACCTTCCCAGTAAGCGGCGTAATGATATGTCACTTCTGCGTCCAGGGATATTAGAGGACCATCTCCTGGAAAGTTAAATTACTTATAATATGACACGACAGACAGACAGACAGACTACAGAATACCGCGGTTATAATAACTTCGTGTTGTGTTCCCAGCGATGAGTAGGGTAGCCAGACCTCACTGGAGAATTTGTGCTGTCAGTGGGAAGACCAAAGGCTTGTCCTGCTTTGTCCTCTACACTGACGACACAGACTCTGTGCTTACAGGGTCGGCAACGCGAGTGTGGCTTCTCTAGTGTTACACACGTCCATAGGCCACAGTAACCAATTTCCATCAGGTTGGCCGTGCGCTTGTCTGCCACATAAGTGGTATTATAAAAAAAAACGACATGATACACAAATGGTTATAGGATTTTCATCAAATTTTTCATACGTGTTCTTGGATTAAAAACTCGACTTTCGACGAGAGCTTTTTTTGATAGGAGGGAAAATGGGGGAGAAAAGGGGAAGAAGTTTACTGTTGCGGTGTACGGAACATGATGAGTTTTGGCTGAAAGATCAAGAACATGATTTTTTTCTATATTTTTTTATACCACTTAGGTGGCAAACAAGCATGCGGCCTATCTGATAGAAGGTGGTTACCGTGGCCTAGAGACGTGTGCAAAACAAAGGGAGTCACACTCGCGCTGCCTACCGTGTAAGCACTTAAGACTTTCTGAGCCGTAAATGTAAAAGATAAATCAGGACCGCCGCGTGGTTCCCGGCAGAGTAGAATTTGGGCCACCCCATCTCTTCCCATGTGGTGTCGTACAAGGCGACTAAGGGATAGGGCTGTTTAACACCAGACAGATATATACAGTCCAGACTCAGCTTTAGATGCATTGCATGAGTCAACAATAGTGCCCGGAAGACGGCAATAGGCTCACCCCCTATTACGTGGGACTGAATTCAATGATTGGTGAAATTCACCTCTGCCTAAGCCTCCGGGGATAAAGGCGTGATTATATGTATGTGTGTATGTATAAATCAGGACAAGCTTTTGGTTTTTGCACTAACAGCACAAATACTATCTAGTGAGCTCTGGCTACCCTACTCACCGCCGGGAACACAACACAAGGTTATTGTGAAGAAAAATCATGCCGCCTAAGATGGCTCACACAGAAAGGCTTATCACCCGTCCTTTGTCATTCCCACTAACGGTCGTTGAGCGAGCGAAACAAGCGAGTGAGAGTCTCCGTTTCGACAAGGTGGTAAATTTTGCTTTTGTGTTGATATGATAATAAATCATGCCTCCTAAAGTGGAACTTCGTTGTAAAAAAATCTATGAGAAAAAAAAAGGAAGTTTGCTGTAGCGTTTTTTTAGAACGGATTTATTTCTGGTGAAACATCCAGGGTTGTTTAAAATAAGAAGATACATACTATTGCTTCTTTTTTAAATCACAATTAAAAAATAAATAACTTAACCCGATGTAATTAAGGGTACCTACCAGATAAATGTGGCACAGAAGTAGTAGGTATTCCCGGAGACTAGACCAACTCTCCAAACCACCACCTCCCCCCTGTCATTCCCTCCCCCCGCCATGCCCTGTCTCTCGGCTTCAGGGTGGCCGTCACGGCTAAAAAAAAAAAAAAAAAAAAAAAAAAAAAAAAAAAAAAAGTTTGGTGTCTATTCGGGGGTTTTCGGCCATGCTGAGTCGATTGCGCTAATCCGTTTTCGCGTACGACGCACCGTTACAAAGTTACAGAAACGTAATCTGAGGTAATTGACGAACAATTGATAACGGCCGACCCTTGATAACGACCAGCCGTCGTCGCTCAATGTTATCTCGGGTCTGTTGTCTTTTTTGTCAATGTCTGCGTCATAGCCAATGATGACTAAACCTATGATGTAAACGGGTATGTATATGATTTAAAAAAAAGTCCTTTCGCAGTACTAATGTTCTTTATTATTTTCAAAACAATATTTGAATAACTTACTTAGTATGATATCGTTATACAGCGTATTGTTAGTGAACAGGTGCTGGAAATCGGCTAATGACATACCATAATGTTTATAGTATAAATACATTAAACAATATTCGCCACATACTGGAGTGTAATCGTTTTGGATTCGATTAGTGTTGTAATTCCATACTCTGCAATTTCGATCTAAAAACGTACGATGGAAACCTGTGGGTGCTCTACCATAGGAATCAAAGTACTGACCAACTCCATTCGCGTCTATGTGTATAGCAACCCAGTGAGAACCAGGCTTATTGTCGCTATCTAAGTTGCTTATGATATATGTAGGCATATCTACATGAATCGGCAAGCGATTTGCGGCATAAACATTACATTCACTTTTTGAATCCACTTGTCTCAAGTATCTCCGTATTTCTAATGTATTCATGATCGCGTTACGATGTTATCAGGCTCGTAGATTATAAGCAAATAATGAGATCAACAATAATTTAACATATTATAGGGTCTACAAAAACTTTTGTTTTAACTGTAACATGACGTACGAGCTCCCTTTGCTCGCTCCCGCGCATAATAATTTCACTCATAATGAACATTGACCAAATTGGTCTGGTCTATGACAGAGTATCTTAACATACACTGCATTTCGAACATTCACGGTAAGATAATATATACAAACACATTGTTAATAAAACAAAGAAATACTTTGTATGAATATATTTTATTGAAAGGATCAATATACAATAATGCAGACTTATTTCTAAAACATATTTAATTCTAATACGCGCTTAATTCTAATACACACTTAATTTTAAAACATTTAAGTTTACTTAACTACTATAGTCAACAGAAATGTTACGGTTTTTATCGATTTCTATAACATTATCAAATTCTGCATAGACAATACAATTAATAGTTTGTGTTAAAGCCGTATCAAAGCGAACTTCTATTCTTACGCTACCATGTTTTATAAGGTTCCAGTGATTAGAAGCATTCGCTGATAAGTCAGGTGTTAAATCGAACGCTAGCAGACAAAACCCTTTGGAATATTGATCTCTAGATATCCCGTTGCCTTCAATAAGGAAATGTATACCTGTACCCGAGAACAACGTATGATAACTAGAAGTAAAAATATTATTCCCAAATGATGGTTGTAAAGCTTTTGAAGGTATTTGTTGTCCGTCTATGTATAAACAAAATGTACTAATATCAAAATTTTCAAAGTTAAATGGGTTTTTAGAGAGATTTCCATTGAATGCTGCATTATTCACAAAACCAACTATACACCGTTTAGGTACTTGACCAAGGAATATGTTATCAAGAGTTTTACCCTGAACACCTGATGGTATCGTTAAAACTTTAACTTCAGCTCGTGTGATAGGATATTTAGCTGTCGTAGATGATAACACTTTTTGATGTGCAAGTAACACAGTTGGATTAATTCGTGCTCTACGAACAATCAGGGTTGCATCTGTAATAGTAACTTTAAATTTAAGGTCGTCAGCAAACAATTAGAACGAGTCAGTCGCTATCTAAAACAAAAAAAAAACAAAAATGTATGTGTCATCTAAAGTAATGACCACTCGTTATAAGCAAAATTTCTGTTATGTGGGAATATGACTAAGTAGGTAGGGATTTGTGGTTATCGAATACAACAAAAAAGTTCAGTTATCTGAGGTATTTAGCTTACAATTCAAACAAATTGGTTCGCTATCTGAAGGTAAATTATCTGAGGATATCATTACTACGTTTCTAAAAGCAACGAGATATGCGCTGTGTATAAAAGAGAGCCCTCTCTCTCACTAAACTCAGTTAAAACGTTGTAGTCAACAGTGGATAAGTTAGTACACTATAATAAAAAGACCAAAGTACAAGTTTGATAACTGAATATCATAGTATTCTTCATACATTACAGTGTGCTGTTCATACGTTGTGGTTACTATGGCTGTAAGTATTATCATATTTCAAATAGTGTTCTTAATTACATTTATACTTTTTTATTCGTGTGTCCATGTCAAATTTTTCAAAAAGATATTTTATATTGTTTCAGTTTCTAGATAATACATATAAACAGTTTTACTATCCAGGGGAAGAGAATGAGCGCAGTGACGAAGAAGGTACTCTGGAGTACAAAGTAAAGAACGCCATTCTACTAAAAAGGAAGAAAGACATAGAGGAATTCTTTGAGAAATCGAAGAAGAAGAAGAAGGCCTCCAAAAAGTCATCTACTGTTGGACGCTTATCAAACGGGGGTACAGCATATATCTCTACAAACAATGACGATGGAGATAATGCATCCCACCTCATAAAAATTGAAATTTACGATCTGAAGAAGACTAAAGAAATTGCACCGACGGAGCTATGGAAACATGCCGAGCTGCGTGTAAAATATTATACAGCAAACGATGGGGACAAGAATCTAAACAATGTACGTGATATCATATACGATATAACTAAACAGCTCGCTGCTACCGAAGATTGTGCTAAATACTTCATGAATAACTGAAGTAGTGAAGATACACAGAGACTTCTACCTTAATTTAGTTTTGATAGTGTATGAACTATTGTGTAGTACAATCTATCTAGTAAAACAGTGCGTATTCAAGAATCCTTGTGTTAAATATAAAGATTAATAGTGATACACCATGGATACATTAAACTGTGACTTATATAATTCGGAACTCGTGGTGCTTGCTGAGGAAGTGTCGTTAGATTTTATGTCATCTGAATTCAACCAGGAATTTCATATATCACAAACTGGAAAAGGAAAAAGAAAATCAGAATCTGTGACAACAACAGAAGAAGACTCAACTGCAAAAAGAATACATCTTGAAGCACCATCCACATCATCAGTGTTTTTTCAAACTGTGAGTACAGAAAGTTATGATACAATTAAATGTTCACAGTGCAATGTGTCGATAAAAAAAAAATTTTTGAGTAACCATTTGAAAAGTAATACACATAAAAATAATTCTTTAAAGAATGATTCAGAGTTAAGAAATGTTAAAATAGTTGAAAGTGCTTTCGGAAATAGAGTTATTACGTATAGAATTAAATCTGATATCATTATTCACAACAATCCACAACCTTTTCAAACACCTGAATTATTTTTAAAAGAAATCAAAGATGTCGTATTTACTTTACTTGAACGATGTATCATAGATCTTTTTATTGTAAAAGTAAATTTTATCCTCAATGCAGACTTTATACAGCTAACTAAAAACTTACGTAACACATTCGACTTCCAAATAACTAATTACGTTTTCAGTCGTGGTGATGATAAAGATATGATTTTTTCTTTAATAACTTCTGAAATAAGTACTAAAATTTCAAATTTTGAAAAAAAAGATAGTGGTTGGAGTTTACTAAAAATAAATTACATGGATATGAATGTTAATAAATTTAACCCATTGCGGGGCTCTTTCTACATAGACCTACCATTAGACATAAAAGTTAAAAAAGCAGTAATAAATGTACAAAATAGGGATAACGAATGTTTTCGATGGGCAGTTTTATCAGCATTATATCCAGCTAAAACCCATGTTGACAGGGTAACATGTTATATTCCTTATAAAAATAAATTAAAATTTGGTAATATTTCATTTCCTGTAAAATTGAAAGACATTAATAAATTTGAAAAACTTAATGATATTAGTATAAATGTTTTTGGTTTAGATTACGATTCTAGAAAAAAGAAAAATATTGTGGTTGGCCCGTTATATTTTACAAAAGAAAAAAAAAACATCCATTTAAACTTATTATACATAACTCAGGCTAACAGAGGTCATTATTGTTATATAAAAAATATTTCAAGGTTAGTAGCTCAACAAATTTCATCAAGTAAATGTGCAGTTCATATTTGTGATGGTTGTTTGTTAAACTTTACATCGCATAATAATTTAAAACAACATCAAGAAAAAGATTGTTTCCACATTTCAACAAAACTACCATCGGAATCTAATAAAAAAAGTAATTGGTTTAATGAGTTAACACCTTCGAACCAAATATCATTTAACAATTATGAACGAAAATTAAGAGTACCCTTCGTAATATACGCTGACTTTGAAGCTTTTTTGAATCCTATTAACGGATGTTCTAATAACCCAAATAATTCATCAACCGAAAACATCCAAAAACATGAAACGTATAGCTTTGGCTATTACATTAAATGTTCATATGATGATAGGCTTTCAAAGTATAGGTCACATACTGGTAAAGATTGTGCACTTATGTTTATGAAAATGATAAAAGATGATTTAGTTAATATCTGTAAAAAAAATACATTTGTTAAAAGTCCGTTACCATTAACGGAAGAAAATATTAATATGTCTAATCAAACTAAAGTCTGTTATATTTGTAATCATAGTTTAAATGAAAATTTTGAGATTTGTTATAATTGGTTTACTGGTTTATATGAAGGAGTTGGACATACACATTGTTCTAAAAAGTATAGAGTACCAAACTTCGTACCCATATTTCTACATAACTTGGGTAACTATGATTCGCATTTTATTGTTCATGGTCTCAATTTTGAAGATGGTAATATAGAAATCATTCCTGAGAATAAAGAAAAGTACATTTCTTTTTCAAAAATATTAAATATTAATAACCGTGTTATGAAATTAAGATTTCTTGATTCTTTTAAATTCATGTCTAGTAGTCTAGAAAAATTGGCTCAAAATTTATTATTGGAACAATTCAAAGAACTCAAATTAAATTTTCCATGTGAGGAAGACTTTCGGCGCTTAATACGTAAAGGTATTTATCCTTATGAATATATGACTTCATTCGAATGTTTAAACTTAACATGTCTGCCTACTCCTGACAAATTTTATAGTTCGTTAACTGATATGCATGTTACTGAAAATGATTACCAGCATGCTCAAGATGTATGGCATCATTTCCATTGTAAAAATATGAAAGAATACTCTGATTTATATTTAAAAACAGATGTTTTATTGTTGGCCGATATATTTGAAAATTTTAGAGATGTGTGTCTTAAAACATATGAATTAGACCCAGCCCATTATTATACAGCACCGGGTTTGAGTTGGGATGCCATGTTAGTACATACTAAAATAAATTTAGAGTTGTTAACTGATATAAACAAAATTACTTTTATTGCAAAAAATATTCGCGGTGGTATATCTCAATGTAGTAACAGACATGCTAAAGCAAATAATTCTTATATGTCAGAATATGATCCTTCTGTACCATCTTCTTTTCTAATGTATCTGGATGCAAATAACCTTTACGGTTGGGCTATGTCTCAATGTCTCCCTACTGGAAAATTTGAATGGGTTGATGTTAATACTAACTTTCATGTTCCTGACGATGCTGATTATGGTTTCATTTTGGAAGTGGACTTAGAATATCCAAAACATTTACACGACTTACATTCGGATCTGCCGTTATGTCCTGAAAATATATGTTATGGTGGTAGTAAAGACAAAAAATTGATTCCAAATTTAAATGATAAAAAGAACTATGTCATTCATTATAGGAATCTTAAACAATGTTTGAAAAGAGGACTTCGTTTGCTTAAAATTCACAAAATTCTTAAGTTCAATCAATCAGCGTGGTTAAAAGTTTATATAGATTTGAACACTCGCATGCGTTCATTGGCAACTTCAGATTTTGAAAAAGATTTCTTTAAATTAATGAATAACTCTGTTTTTGGTAAAACAATGGAAAATGTTTTAAAACGAGTAAATGTAAAATTAGTGAACCGTTGGACAAATTGTGGGAAAACTCAGGGAGCTGAAACTTTAATAGCAAGACCTGAATTTCATAGTTTATCTGTATTTTCAGAAGACTTAATCGCTGTACAATTAAACAAAACACAAGTTTTATACAACAAACCGATTTACCTTGGATTTTGTATTTTAGATATTTCAAAAACTTTAATGTATGACTTTCATTATGATTTTATGAAAGAAAAATATATGGAAAATATTAAACTATTATATACAGATACTGATAGTTTAGTATACCAGATATTTACCAATAATTTTTATCATGATATTAAAGAAAATTTAGAAAATTACTTTGATACATCCGATTATCCTCCTGACAATATATATGGTTTACCTCTAATAAATAAAAAGCGATTAGGGTTTTTTAAAGACGAAAACAATGGAAAAATTCTTAAAGAGTTTGTAGGACTTCGAGCAAAAATGTATGCTATGGACGTACAAAATAAATTTATAGCTAAAGCAAAGGGTGTTAATAAATGTGTTACAAAAAAATTTACTTTAAATGATTATAAAAGCTGTTTGTTAGAAGAAAAAATACATTATAGTGAAATGTTAAGATTTAAGTCAATAAAACATACTATATACACACAAAAAGTTAATAAAATATCTCTTTCGCACAATGACACTAAACGATACATATTGGAAGACGCTATCAATACCCTAGCTTGGGGGCACTATAAAATTAAGAACATTTAACTTTTTATGTATGTTGTAAATATAAATAATAAATATTCTACAATCTACTGCCGCAACACGCTTGCTTCGTGCTTTAATTGTAATATAAATATGTTTTTAAGATTGCTATAAATGTTTGTCCTTATAGGTCTCTCTATTATAAGATTGTGTAATAATTATATAAAATAAAATTTAACAAATTTGTTTATAATATTGTGCCATAAATTTTTATCATTATAAGTCTGTCTATTATAAGATTGTATAATAAATGTATAAAATATAGTAAATTTGTTTATATGATTGTGTTATAAATGTTTATCATTATAAGTCTGTTTAAGTAATAATTTTTTAAAATAAAATATATAAATGCTTATTTTCTTAACAAATTGTTTCATTCTTTGTCTAAATCGTAACTTACTTAGACGTTTTTCAAAATGATCCACTTCAATCATCCATTTACTGCGATAGTTGCTGGTCCAAGTGGATGTGGAAAGTCAGTCTTTGTAACAAATTTTATAAAATTTGTTAAAGATGTTTGTAACACAAATTTTGATCAAATAACATGGTGTTTTGATGAAATGCAACCTTTATACAATATACGAAATGTTAATTACACACAAGGCATACCAGATCTAACTATGTTTAGTGGAAAGGATCCTCAACTCCTAATAATTGATGACTTAATGAGAGAGTCTGATGGACGTATTGTTGATATATTCACAAAAGGAAGTCATCATAGAAATTTAAGTGTGTTTTACATATCACAAAATTTATTTCATCAGGGAAAAGGTCAACGAGACATATCTCTGAATTCAAGTTATATAATTTATTTTAAAAATCCAAGAGATAAAACACAAATACGATACTTGGCACGACAAGTATTTCCAGAAAATCCAAAATACTTGGAAGATTCTTACAAAGACGCAACTAACAATGCACATGGATATCTTATGATTGATTTAAAACAAGAAACAAATGACATGTGTCGTATTAAAACAAAGATATTTCCATGTGATGGATATTGCACTGTTTACATACCATCAAAAGGGTTTAAATATAGTAGAAATCAACAGATATCCATTAGTTACTAACAATGCATGGAAGCACAAAGACGCATAAAGGCCTATTAAGCGCTCTGATTACACTTAAACCAAAATATCAAAAAGCTCTTTTAAAAGCCTGCGATGAAGAAGAAATAAATTGTATTTGTGAATGTATTCATAACGTTTTACAAGGAAAAATAGAATTGAAAGAAAAAGAAAGATCAAAATTGAAAAAATACAAAAATATTCTACGAAAAATAGTACGGAAGGGATCACACAAAATTAGAAAACATTTAATAATACAAAAAGGTGGTGCATTTCTACCACTAATATTGGGTTCTGTTCTAAGTGCCTTGGTTAGTACACTTGTCTAAGAAAAATGGATAATGCTAAAAAAATGTTACTCATCGATCCATCTCTATTAGAAAAGTTAAAACAACCTAACGCGGTTGATACTCCATTATCTCGTTTAGACACAGATATGCAAAACATTTTAAATAGCGATATGGATGATCGAAAGAAGTGTATTTTATATTTACAAACTCTACAAAGATATTTAAACTTCACTAAAGAGGAGCGACAGCCCTATGAAATACCAATAATAAATCAAGACTCGAAAAGATCGGTGAAGTATATTACTGATGATGAAGATAATATATCTACAGTCCATTCTAACACATCAGTAAAGGAAGTAAGTTTGCAAGAAACTAATGAAGGACCATACACATCTAATTACATTTTAAAACTTATACCAAAATCCTATATAAAAAGGGGGGAATCACTGTTGAACTTACTCTCTTTGAATAAATATAAGATTAATTGGGATGAGACAGGCACTGTGGTTATAGACGGTCAAAAAGTTCCTGAAAGTAATATTGTTGATTTGGTAAATGATTCATTGAGGACACTTAAAAATAGTGAACCTACTGGATGGCAAAAATTCGCTACAGCTTTAAAGGAAATCAAAGTACCGCTTATATATATTGGTAACACAAAAAGGTCTGAATATATTAAAAAGCTACAATCACAAGAGCATCAAGATTCAATCCCAGCAGATGAATTATTTTCTACACCAATAACTGAAAGTAAATTTCGTAAAAAGATAAAAAGAAAAATAGATTGGGAAAAATGGACCCCATATTAGAATTAAATAAGATTTATTATGATTCTTCACATCCTGCAGGGTACAGTAGCCTTAGCAAATTAACCAAAGCAATGAAAGGTAAATTGAAAAGAGATGATGTGAAGAACTGGTTAAAGTCACAAGAAACATATACATTACATAAACCTGTACAAAGAAACTTTTCAAGAAATAAATATATTTTATCTAATATTAACGAACTGTGGCAGGCTGACTTGAGTGATATGAGAACTTACTCAAATTATAATGATGGGTTCAACTATATTCTTTGTGTTATTGACGTGTTTAGTAAATATGCCTTTGCGAGACCAATGAAAAAGAAAAACTCTGAAACAATCAAAGCATGTTTCGAGAGTATATTCATGGAAGCTAAAGTTACACCTACACATATACAATCTGACAAAGGGACAGAATTCGTATCCAAAGACGTACGAAAATACTTTACTTCAAAAAATATTAATTATTATACTACTAATAATCCTGATATTAAAGCAAGCATTGTAGAAAGATTCCAGAGAACTCTAAAGATGAAAATGTGGCGGTATTTCACACATAAGAACACGCATAAATATATTGATGTTTTACAAGATTTGCTGTACTCGTATAATCATAGTTATCATTCTAGTATCAAAATGTGTCCATCTGAAGTTAATCGTGATAATATCATTACTGTATGGGAAAATTTATATTACAAGAAAGGAAAAGACAAACCTTCTAACATCGCTTTATCGAAGTTTCGCGTTGGTGAGTTTGTCAGAATAACGAAACATAAACATATTTTTCAAAAAGGTTATGAATCTAACTGGAGTGATGAAATATTCATAATATCTTCCGTAATTCGCCGGTCTCCATGGTTAGTATACACTCTTAAAGACCTAGAGGGCGAAGAGATAATAGGAACTTTCTATGAAAAAGAGTTACAGAAAATCATCTTTGACCCCACTGCCAATTTTAAAGTAGATAAAATAATACGTTCTCGATATTCTGGTGTTAGAAAAGAAGTGTTAGTCAAGTGGAGAGGTTATCCAGACAAATTTAATAGCTGGGTCTTGGCTACTAATTTGAAAGAAATATGAACAAACAAAGCTTTTATCTAACTTTACTAAGTAATAGTTCCATGGAATACTTTCCAGATAACAAAACATCAATTTTTTCCACAAAATTACCGAAACCAATAATACTAGAAGGAGAATGGAAGGTTGGCGTTGTGGAATTCCAGTATCCATGCACCATGTTTACGGTTCAAGAACATGAAAATGTTATATACATTGCAAAATTAGCACAAATGCCTAATGAAAAAAAAGAATCTCTAATATATTACAAAATACACATTCCAGCAACGAATTATGACAATATTAATCACATTTTAAAGGCAATGAATAATATTCGAGAAAAAATAAGATTTCGTTATGATGAGATATCAAAGTTTGTTGTGGTTAGTGTATCAGATGAAAATATAAAATCCATAACATTATCATCCAGATTAGCCCTTCAATTAGGTTTTGAACCAAATAGAAACTTAGTAGAAAAAAATATAGGAAAATGTCCGGCTAATTTACACTTAGGCTTACCATCGCAAATATTTGTTTATTGTGATATAGTTGAACCACAAATTGTTGGGGATGTGATGACTCCACTTCTGCGAATTATACCATTAGATCCCTCGAAATACATTTATGGTGCTAATAAAATGCATGTTTTTTCTCCACCCCATTATTTGCCTGTTATGCGTAGAGAATTTGATACCATTGAAATAGATATAAGATCAACCACTGGTCAAAAGATACCATTCCAATTTGGGACAGTGTGCATTAAACTTCACTTTCAAAAATTATAATGTATTCTCAACATGATAATATCTCATGTCCTTACCAACACTATTATTCCCATCAAGCTGGATCAGGTATAGGAGTGATCTATAGGGGAGCACCATATCAAAAAGGTCATGGTATTGGAAGTTTTCTTGGGGGATTATTTCGATCTGTTTTTCCATTACTATCTAGTGGAGCTAAAGCAATTGGTAAAGAAGCCTTAAATGCTGGCGTTGGTCTGTTGTCGGATATGGTCAGTGCACGTCCTATGGAGGAATCAATTAAATCCCGACTCAAAGAGGTCGGTACCAATTTAAAACGCAGAGCTGATAAGAAAATAAATAGCATCAACATGTCTGGATCAGGATATATAACGAAACGGAAACGTCTTTCTACATTCATTCCTTCGATAACAGCGAGAGTGAAAGCCGCAAAAAAATTGAAAAGTGATCATATTAAAGATATATTTTCGAATTAACTATGTCTTTTTTACATAGTCAATCTTGTGAATGTGTTAAGTCTGAACTAGATTTATTTGCATTACCAACAACTCAAACTAGTATTGAAAGTGGAATATGGATACACTATAAGCCCATTTCGTCCCTTGCTGACGATGGACCTATTGAATTTCAAATACCCGGAGCAGGCGACGACTACGTTGATTTATCTCATACTTTACTTCAACTAAAAGCGAAAATATTAACCCAGGATAATACAAAACTTGCTACTAGTGCAGTAGTTGCTCCAGTTAACAATTGGTTACATTCGCTTTTTAGTCAACTCGATGTGTACTTAAACCAAAAACTTGTATCACCTCCAAATAATACATATGCTTATCGAGCTTACATAGAAACACTATTGAACTATGCACCTGCAGCTAAAAACTCGCATCTATCATGCAGTCTTTGGTATGAAGACGTAGCTGGGAAAATGGACGAGATGGATGATAAAAATGAGGGATTTACAAAGAGACAACAAATGGCTAGTGAAAGTAGAGAAATAGAAATGATTGGTCATCTTCATGGTGATATATTTAATCAAGAAAAATTTTTGATTAATGGTGTTGATATGTGTGTAAAATTAGTTCGCTCTAGGGAAAATTTTAATCTAATGGCTTCTTCGCATGACCTTAAATTTAAAGTTACTATTACAGATGCAACCCTGATTGTTCGTAGAGCACGAATTAATCCAACTGTGTTACTTGCACATCAAAAAGTGTTATCATCTACGACAGCTAAATATCCTATCACACGAGCTGAAGTTAAAGTTTTAACGATACCATCAGGTGTTCAGGGTAAAACTCTTGATAACATATTCCTTGGTCAAGTACCTAAACGGTGTATAGTTGGTTTTGTGAATAATGCAGCATTCAATGGAAATCTCTCTAAAAACCCATTTAACTTTGAAAATTTTGATATTAGTACATTTTGTTTATACATAGACGGACAACAAATACCTTCAAAAGCTTTACAACCATCATTTGGGAATAATATTTTTACTTCTAGTTATCATACGTTGTTCTCGGGTACAGGTATACATTTCCTTAATGAAGGCAACGGGATATCTAGAGATCAATATTCCAAAGGGTTTTGTCTGCTAGCGTTCGATTTAACACCTGACTTATCAGCGAATGCTTCTAATCACTGGAACCTTATAAAACATGGTAGCGTAAGAATAGAAGTTCGCTTTGATACGGCTTTAACACAAACTATTAATTGTATTGTCTATGCAGAATTTGATAATGTTATAGAAATCGATAAAAACCGTAACATTTCTGTTGACTATAGTAGTTAAGTAAACTTAAATGTTTTAAAATTAAGTGTGTATTAGAATTAAGCGCGTATTAGAATTAAATATGTTTTAGAAATAAGTCTGCATTATTGTATATTGATCCTTTCAATAAAATATATTCATACAAAGTATTTCTTTGTTTTATTAACAATGTGTTTGTATATATTATCTTACCGTGAATGTTCGAAATGCAGTGTATGTTAAGATACTCTGTCATAGACCAGACCAATTTGGTCAATGTTCATTATGAGTGAAATTATTATGCGCGGGAGCGAGCAAAGGGAGCTCGTACGTCATGTTACAGTTAAAACAAAAGTTTTTGTAGACCCTATAATATGTTAAATTATTGTTGATCTCATTATTTGCTTATAATCTACGAGCCTGATAACATCGTAACGCGATCATGAATACATTAGAAATACGGAGATACTTGAGACAAGTGGATTCAAAAAGTGAATGTAATGTTTATGCCGCAAATCGCTTGCCGATTCATGTAGATATGCCTACATATATCATAAGCAACTTAGATAGCGACAATAAGCCTGGTTCTCACTGGGTTGCTATACACATAGACGCGAATGGAGTTGGTCAGTACTTTGATTCCTATGGTAGAGCACCCACAGGTTTCCATCGTACGTTTTTAGATCGAAATTGCAGAGTATGGAATTACAACACTAATCGAATCCAAAACGATTACACTCCAGTATGTGGCGAATATTGTTTAATGTATTTATACTATAAACATTATGGTATGTCATTAGCCGATTTCCAGCACCTGTTCACTAACAATACGCTGTATAACGATATCATACTAAGTAAGTTATTCAAATATTGTTTTGAAAATAATAAAGAACATTAGTACTGCGAAAGGACTTTTTTTTAAATCATATACATACCCGTTTACATCATAGGTTTAGTCATCATTGGCTATGACGCAGACATTGACAAAAAAGACAACAGACCCGAGATAACATTGAGCGACGACGGCTGGTCGTTATCAAGGGTCGGCCGTTATCAATTGTTCGTCAATTACCTCAGATTACGTTTCTGTAACTTTGTAACGGTGCGTCGTACGCGAAAACGGATTAGCGCAATCGACTCAGCATGGCCGAAAACCCCCGAATAGACACCAAACTTTTTTTTTTTTTTTTTTTTTTTTTTTTTTTTTTTTTTTTTTTTTTTTTTTAGCCGTGACGGCCACCCTGAAGCCGAGAGACAGGGCATGGCGGGGGGAGGGAATGACAGGGGGGAGGTGGTGGTTTGGAGAGTTGGTCTAGTCTCCGGGAATACCTACTACTCACAGAAACTCTGTACTTACAGGGTTGGCAGCGCGACTGTGACTCCTCTGGTGTTACAGACGTCCATAGGCCACGGTAACTACTTTCCATCAGGTGGGCCGTGTGCTTGTCTGCCAACTAAGTGGTAAAAAAAAAAAAAAAAAAAAGTATGCCCTCGAGGTCTGCGGTGGTAGTATAATCAACTGAGTTGCAGTCACATTGACAAGTGATTTTTAAAAGATCAAAATACTAACCGCCGAGTGGTGCCCGGCAGAGTCAAAATTGGACCACCCCATCTCTTCCCATGCGGTGTCGTACAAGGCGACTAACGGACGGTGACAGGTGGAGCCGCCTGTCACCCTGGCAGAAGCAGGCCGCGGCGGTGGCGCGCGTGGCGCGCCTCCCCGTTTCCGGGGACGAGTTGGGGACTCTGTAGTCCCTACACCAGAGAAGAGGGCCAGATCGTGAGAGATGGCCCTGGGTCGGCCGGGGTGCGAGGAATATGCCTGTCAACCTCACCTTCGGCAACCAAAGCGACCCACAGGCGGCGTGCGTTTTAGTCGGTTCGAGTCCGACATGACCTCCTCCACCAACTCCGGTGGGGAGGTATCCGTGGGGATTTTGCGTACGTAAAAAAAAAAGAAAAAAGGCGTCTAAGGGACAGGGCTGTTTAATCAGACAGATATATACAGCCCAAACTTTGCCTCAGATGCATGGCTCGAGTCAACAATAGTGCCCGGAATACGGCAATAGGCTCACCCCCTATGATGTGGGACCTAATAAAATTATTGTTGACATGTGGATGTTAATTCACCTCTGCCTAACCATCCGGGGATAAAGGCGTTGGTTGCGCCGATGTAGAAGCTGTATTTCTTGACGCGGAAAACACACTCCTTCTATACCCAGCTCCCCTTCCGCACTAACCATAGAATAGTAGTAGATATAGCTTCCGTCCGCCATTTGTGATATAGACACTCAGTCTCGCTTTGAACTAGCCAGCGTAATGACGGACCGCGCTCGCGTCTCTCAAAAATGATTAATATTTGTTACATTTTTACCGCTTCATAGACCTTTACCGATCGGATTGTGCCTCTCGTGTGTTCCTCAAGTGATCTAGTGATGCTGACGGCAGCTCCTGAGCAAGGAAGAGAAGATCCGTGTACCGGCTGCGATGAAAACACGTGTGTCGTGAAGGTTAGTGCATCCTCTCCTAATTTCTCGGGTTGCATTCATTGCTTGGATCACTCCCGCGGCAACCCGACCACCTGTCTTTTGTGTGTAAAGCGTCAATGGAACAGTTAGCTACTTCCCGCAATACAGTCCATTACCGCACTCGGCCATGCGCCACCATTTTTGGTCCGGATCGAGCCGGATTCTTAGCCGTAGTTCGTATTTTGTTATTATTCTAATGGGAATAAGCGCATCGCACCTAAGTGCCTGGTTATTTTAGTAGAAAACCCCGCATCCAGACATTTAGGCTTAGAATTTGTTGTCCGTTCGCCGCTGGCTCGCATTGTACCTACCTAATACATAAATAGGTTAGGTATCATATCAACACTTAATCGTAGTTTGCAATTTTCGCACCGCACCTAAGTGCCTGGTTATTTTAGTAGAAAACCCCGCATCCAGACATTTAGGCTTAGATCTTAGGTATACTAGACACCCTAGTGCATAGGCACAGTGTAATACCTAACGCATTTGGCTTTGTTTTGTTTTTTTCAATTACGTTGTTCTCGGCTCGCGTCGTATTTGCCTAGTACCTGCGTGGGTAGACACGTGGCTGTACCTACCTCGCTCGCATCTCATCCCAATTCATACGAAAGTATTTTAATTTGAATAGATATTACGCAATACTTAATCTCGGAAATAATAGTTGAACCTAGACAGCGACCATCGCGTAGGTACGACCTTGTTGCTATGCGCGTTTGTTCAAGCGTGCATTCACAGTTGTAGGTACCTACCTATCTGCCGAGTATCGCTCGCGCCGCCTCGCTGCTCTGTACCGCTAAGATTAAGTCATTTCATATTTGGTGTTTACCGCACTTTAGTTTGAGATTTAATTGTAAACATGTCCCCAAAGGTTGATAAGACCGGTAAGGTTCAATTGAAACTTTTATACGCTAAAAAAGAAATGATTTACTCTCGCGTACAATCGATTTATGATAATGCACTTAAAACCTCTGATTTGGTCATCAGAGATTCGTTCTTGTGTTCTATAGAAAACTTAGATAGTCTACGCGCGGATTTCGAAACCTTAGTACATGACATCAACGTTTTAGAGTTGAATTTGAATCCCGATTACTCAGTGAGTTATCAGGCCTTGTCGTCGTTTGACGATTTGTATTGTCGTATCAAACGCGTCGCTAGGAGTTTGGAGAAGCCGGCTGACCTACCCAACCCCACTCGCGACCGACCTAAGTTGCCACCAATTCAAATACCCGAGTTTGATGGTAACATTCGCAATTGGTGTCTATTTATAGATAGTTTTGAGAATACAATAGATAAGAACGATTCGTTGACAGATCACGAAAAGTTGCATTATCTCGTTGAAAAATTGACTGGTAAAGCTATAACCGTTTGCGCTGGAATTACGTTTAGTGCCGAGAATTATAATTTAATTTTAAATACTTTGAAAGCTAGGTATGAGGATAAAAGATCGGTAGCTAACGCCTATTTAGATCAGATGTTTGATTTGAAATCTATTGCGGCATGTAACGATCAAAACTTAGAGAAATTTCTAGATACTTTCGCGTCAGCTGTTCGCGCCGTAAAGAACCTAAAGATTGATGACCTCTGCGACTTCGTATTTTTGTATATGGGTTTAAGGAAATTAGATTCCGAAACCATTCGTTTGTTTGAGTCGGATCATCGCGGCAATAAAATTCCTAAGTTCGAAGACTTAGAAAGTTTTGTTCGCGAGCATATAAAAGTATTGCAGCGCTCTTCATCGAAACATGAGGGCGCGAAGATAGTTGTTGATTCTGCACGCAAAGTAGATGCGTCATCGAAGTCACTGAGGTCAACTCATACTTATGTTAGTACCGCACCAGCACGTGTACAGTCACCTGTTTGCTCTTTGTGTAGCACTCATCATTCGCAACTGTACAGGTGTCCTGGTTTTCTAAAATTGTCGCCTAGTGATCGTTATAAATTTGTTCGCGCTAATAATTTTTGTTTTAATTGTCTCGGTACTAAACACCGCGTTGTTTTTTGTAATAGTAGAAATAGTTGTCGCAAATGTCAAGCGAGACACCACACTTTGCTTCATTTTGAGAATAGTAATGCCGCATCCAATGTGAGCACGGTTGGCTCGTCGAGCGGTGACACACGGCAGCCTGCGCCGCAGCCGCAGCCCGCGCTCGCGCGCGCTCCGGCCCGCCCGGTGACCGCCGCGGATGACGTCACCTTGTGTTCGTTCTCCGCTAGTGCTGCACTCACTACTGTGTGTCTTGCGACCGCTCGCGTTGTTATTGTTGATGCATTAGGTAAGCCGCGCATTGTTCGAGCGCTGTTAGATGGCGCTTCGCAAAGTAATTTTATTACTCAAGATTGTTGTCGGCGTCTTGGTTTCAATGTTGATAAGCGTTCAACCCGCTCAGTGGTGAAGGGTTTTGGAAGCTTACAGTCAGCTGTTCGTGGCACCGTTAAAACAAGGTTTAGATCTCGTTTTAATAATAATATTTGGTTTGACATGGATTCGCTCGTTATAGATAGAATAGCTGAACAGTTGCCTACCGTCCCGGTTGACACGTCTTTATTAACGAAATTTAAAGACTTGCCTTTAGCAGATGAGACTTACGCTGTTCCTGGAGTCGTCGATATATTGATCGGCGCTTCGATTCTCCCGCACCTCCAGTTATCACGTAAGGTTCAAGGGGGACCGACGTACCCCGCTCCGCACGCACTGGAAACAGTTCTTGGTTTTGTTATAATTGGTTCCGCACCCGCTTCTATAGATAGTTTTAGTCACTCGACTGCTTCGTTCTGTTGCACCGTCGAGCCGCCACTGGAGTCTACCATCCGCAAGTTTTCACTCGGTGGCTCCCGTGTATCCGCTGAAAAACGCTTTCTTTGTTTGGAACGAAAGATGCAGGCGTCCCCAAAGTCGAAGCGGGCCTATGATGAGGTTGTTAATGAATATTTAGATAAAGGTTACATCTCACCTGCGCCTGCGGACACTGGCGGGACCCAGCCTTCGTACATTATCCCGCACCGCGGAGTTATTAGAGAAGATAAGCTTACTACTAAAACTCCGCGTAGTTTTGGATGGCAGTGCTAAGACTAGCACTTCCGTGTCGCTTAATGACATTTTGTATTGTGGTCGGAATCTTTAAGGTAATTTATTTGACATAATTGTAAATTTTCGCATTAATATTAGTAGAATTTTAGCTTTTAGGACTCAACAGTCGCTTTGTGTTGGGCCCACTCTTCGCCCCATCGTTGGGACACATTCGTCGCTAATAGAGTGGCAAAATTCAATCTGAATTGGCGCCACATAATCTCTTTCACGTTGCTGGCACCGACAACCCAGCCGATTGTCTCTCTCGTGGATTGCTTCCTTCGCAAATTTTGGATCACCCGTTGTGGTTTGGTGGACCGTCCTGGATTCATGCCGCGTTAGATGGGTGGCCAGTTAGTCAATTCAATCCCACTACGGTTTCCGAACCACCCGAGGAGAAGAAGCACTCGCTTGTTGTATCGGTCCCACGTGAAGAGACCCTTATTTTGTTGTTGGCTAATCGCGTCTCGTCTTGGTCGAGACTGTTGCGTTGTGTTGTTTGTTCGCCTCTGCCCGCTGCCTAGCCAGCAGTAGGCACGAGCTCCAATCTAGGTTTATATTTTAGTTGTTATTTCCCAAACCTAGATTTAGATTAGACTTTAGATTTGTTTCGCATTTGTCGTTTCGAAGGTAACCCTTCAAGCCGGGGGGAATGGTTGCGCCGATGTAGAAGCTGTATTTCTTGACGCGGAAAACACACTCCTTCTATACCCAGCTCCCCTTCCGCACTAACCATAGAATAGTAGTAGATATAGCTTCCGTCCGCCATTTGTGATATAGACACTCAGTCTCGCTTTGAACTAGCCAGCGTAATGACGGACCGCGCTCGCGTCTCTCAAAAATGATTAATATTTGTTACATTTTTACCGCTTCATAGACCTTTACCGATCGGATTGTGCCTCTCGTGTGTTCCTCAAGTGATCTAGTGATGCTGACGGCAGCTCCTGAGCAAGGAAGAGAAGATCCGTGTACCGGCTGCGATGAAAACACGTGTGTCGTGAAGGTTAGTGCATCCTCTCCTAATTTCTCGGGTTGCATTCATTGCTTGGATCACTCCCGCGGCAACCCGACCACCTGTCTTTTGTGTGTAAAGCGTCAATGGAACAGTTAGCTACTTCCCGCAATACAGTCCATTACCGCACTCGGCCATGCGCCACCAGGCGTGATAGTATGTATGTATATAAAATACTAACCTTCCTCGATTATGAGTATCTTGACACCCCCAGGAGGACAAACAACATCAGTCATCTTGTTAGTGAACTGCTCAAACGTGTGGTACTCCGGGGACGAGAGCAGCATGCTTTCCACCTGTTCCTCTATGTTACCCAACACATCACCAGCATCATCGTCACTGGAATTTTAATTTTAACATACTTTTTTAAATTCAGTTGTCAACACCATGTAATAAAGTTACTAATCAAATTAAACATAGATGTTCGTATTTTCCTTTTACGTGTGATAAATCCCCACAGGTTCCCTGAACCGACTAAAACGCACGCCGCCTGTGGGTCGTTTTTGGTTGCCGAAGGTGAGGTTGACAGGCATATCTCTCGCACCCCGGCCGACCCAGAGCCATCTCTCTAGATCTGGCCCTCTACTCGGGTGTGGGGACCACAGAGTCCCCAATATTTTAGTTCTTGCAGATGCGTAAAGATGTTGCGTCTTTGCGTAAAGATGTCACAGCAGTGCAGAATATCCATTCAAGAACCAAGCAATTCCAAGACTCTTTACTTAAGGCCTGGAATTCATTACCATGTTTACAGTCTACAGTCTACAGTCTACAGTCCCAGGTTCTTTAAGCAGGGTTTAAAAAAGCATATGATGAGGCCGTCAAACTGAATGTCACTATTGTAACATGGTATATATATGTAATGGTGACCCTCTGTTCTGAGAATTTGCCTTCAGCTTACCATTAGGCGAAGTCTAATTGACATGTCCTATATAAACAAAGGCACGGAAATATACATGCATTTTAAAATTATTTGCATTAAGCAGGTATCAAACCCGAACCCCCTGCATAGCAGTCGAATACACTACTCCCACTCCACAGAGACTGTTCGCCAACTACCCACAATGAATACCTGGATAACTAAGACTGATAGCTTAATTATAAGAAGAATGAAATTACATATTAATTTGCTCCATAAGGCATTGTGTTATATACTGAACTAGTCTTACACGCGTGGCTCCGCCTGCGCTACATCCAGCTTAACGTGATTTTTGCTATCTCCGATGTAACTGAACCAATTGCAATTAAACAAATGTAAGTCTGACTGAGACCTTTCATACAAAAAACCACATCAAAATTCAGCCTTATACAGAACAGCAGTTTTTGCTACGTCCATTAGAGACAGACGTAGATTCTTTAAATATCTCCAAGTATTTCTCTTTAAATATCTACAATGTACAGACAAAATGACTTTACAACTATATATAATAAAAAGATGTAGCAAAAAATGCAAGAGAGCCGCCTCTACTGGTCCGGTCATGTCTTGCGGCAACCCCCAAGCTTTGTGGGTAACAAATATCTAACAATGGCGTCTCCACTGAGACAAGTAGAAGGGGCAGACCCAAGAAGACTTGGCTTGACGTCATGGAGGATGACATGAATGTGAATGATCTCAATACCATGGACACAAGTGAAGGAGGTAGAGCAGTGGAGGAGGAGCTCAGATTCCACCTCTCGGCGGTGGATACTGAGCTCCGAGGGCAACTTGGTCTCGAATACAATCAGGAAAATACTTCTCCATGTACAATTTGATGAGTAAATATGTAGTAAACTATTTACCATATAAAATTATGGATTGAAAATCATACCTGTCATCGTCCTCCAGATTGTTTATACCATCAAGATCATCGTCGAGATTTTGTTTATTTTTCTTGAAATCAAGCTTCACTACATTGGCCGTTGTCAATAGTGTCCTGCAAAAGAAGCAAACGCTGTATTTATCTAGAGCATGTCCCTTGAATGTCGCACACCGCTTAAAGGAACCAGGACTGTAGGGAGAAGGCAATGTGTGGTAGAAAATTCCAAGACTTTATTGTGCTGCACTAATAATATAAAGAGGAAATATCTGTTTATTTGTAATCAACAAAAAAATCTATTCAATTCAATTCTTATTGAATGGCTTCTGTAAACAAAAAAATAAAAAACATAGAAATTACAGGGCCGATTTAAAATAAAAAAATCTGAAATTGATATTTTTGAAATCTATATTATCCCTGAGTAACATTGGCTACTTTTCATCGCAATACTACCATAGGATTAGGACATACGCTGGTGAAACTGCAGGATGATGCTAGTCTTAAACAATGTAATAGAAAGTTTTATAACGCGAGTGTGACGCTCCTGGTGTTACACAAGTCCATAGGCCACGGTAACCACTTTCCATCAAGAGGAACGTGTGCTTATCTGCCACCTAAGTGGCACAAGAGCTACTTTTTGATTTCAAAAACGCTAAAAACAACATATTGACACAGGTGTTCCATGGAACTGTCTTTCTCTTCGTCAGTTTGCCATCAAAAGAATATTTAATATTATAAACTAAAGAAGCAACTAATAAAAAGGTATTAAGACTTATTTGTATGTGCCGAAACTTCTTTTCCCTACGACATTATTTCAATACAAGTGTTTCGTGATAGATTGTACTTACTGTAAATTTATCCCTTCAGAAAATGGTATAGGATCACTAAATTCTGGTTCCATTATGTTATATTATTTAACTTTAACGCCATACAAAATGTACTCCATGCGTAAGATTCAAATTTCAAAGAAATTTTATAGAAGCAGAGTGTATTTAGGACTGTCAACACTGTCAAGTCAATCAGTCAATCAACTGTCAATACAGGTATGATTGACATTTTAGAAATTTGGATGTTGCACTCATCATGGTTCAGATAATTTTTACCCCCTAAAATATAACCACACGTCCTGATCAACCCCCAGAATCTCGTAGGGGGTGGAAACACGGAAACTTACTTATTTATTCCGATAGGTGACGCATTATCGCTGGGTTGTTGTCAACATACACATTGTTAGTAAATGAAAGAAAAATACATCTGTGGAATAAACATTGTTTATTACGCTGTGTAGTACATTTCAGTGTAAAAAGGAAGATTCTCAGTGTTTACATTAAAGCCCTGCTCATCAAAAACTGGATACCAAACACGTCTGGACCATTTCATACTTGATGATTTTAATGTAGGGAAACATTTCTCTTCTTCATCACTCCTTTTAAATACGTCACTGTCGAGCAATTTCTTATAGCTAAGGGCATGTTTTAGAAGCTCGCTTTAACCACTGTCGATGCACTTCTTACATTATGGGCGCTTTTATATTATGTACGACCATGATGTAACATTTAGTACGCTAATGTCGCAACTGGAGACAGTCACAGTGGGGTATGTAAGGAACTTCATTTCGACCAATTTGAAGCCAGTTAGAGCTGTAGAATGATCTCTTTGCTGTTGTTTCTCCAAGCGAGCACAATATGAGGTGCTTCAAAATGGTTCGGAGACCGCGGTCACGGTAACAACTTTTCATCAGGTGGGCCGTGTGCTTGTTTGCGACTATACTATTATAAAAAAAATACTTTGCTGGTTGCCCGACGAATCCGTAAGGCTGAACATAAGCCCAAGAAGAGGTTACAAGATCATAAGGGTACATTAATAAATGGCTTCTGCTTGACAATTCTTTCTGATTCTATTATGTTGTCAATAATGTCAATGTGCCAATGCCATTTATGTCATTTAAGTCACTTTATACAGGTATTTTAAAATTAAAAAAGTTCATTGCATGCATTATTAATTGCGAAGCACTTGGAAGTGGAAGTGGCGCATCAATTTGAACCTCTGGCCGTCGACCGAAATATTGTAAAAAAAAAGAAAATAGTCCATTGTTCAACAAGGATTACAGGTCAGAGAATAAAAGAAATAATAGGTAAGCATTATCGAAACTAATAAGATAATTTTTTTGTTGAGAGTGATTTTTCGAAAATTTGGCGGGTAGTAATAGAGGTTATAAAATTTATCTATGTAATTTGGGTGCGTAGAAATGAAATATTGATTGTTGTATACCTGTGTATACCTGATCGGCGCATGTGCAAGTGAAATTTGATAATTAAAAATTTTGTAAGTAATTACGGGTGCTTGGCGCTCATTTTTGTGGCAAATATTTTTCTTCTACCAACAAATCTAGTTGGTAAGTTTTCTTATTAGAATGGAATAAAATACACTTTATTGTACACCATTTTACAATATATCAATGATTTTGTATGTAGGATGTTTTGACTTGTAAAGTTTATTGCAATTTTTTTTTACAAATAAGATTCCAATTGGTTTCTCTTCTTTTAATTTTTATGGGTCACATCATATAGAGTATCTAGTATTTATTACAGTGTGAATAACTTTAGATAAGGCTTTTATTTCGAAAAAAAATAAGGTGAGTCGTTTAATAAAACAGAACTATAGATACTTTTCTGATCTACAGCTATTAAGCCATGGATGCCATATTAATTTACTCGTATTCAACATTCAGCAATACTTCTGAGGGTATGGAGTTTTAATGTCTTCATGACCCACGCTAACTGTACTTGTAACAGATACAACTACCCACCAATTTCTGAAGAGTACTTACAATATGAAACTTAGCCTGCTTCACTGTACAAGTGTTGAGTCCATGGTGTGGCAGAGAGAGAGAAACCATATTTTATCCATGATTTGTGATACGGGTGTAGGTTTAGGAGTCCCCCCGTCCCTATTAGGATTTCTCTCCCTGACAGATAAATCTTGTATAAACCTGCTGTAGCAGTCTTACTACTTCTACTAGCCTGAAATTTAGGAGGGGCTACTTTTTTAAGTGTAGAAATTCCTTCAGAAAATCACTGTTTACGTGACTACGGCAAAGCAAAAGGAGGGTTATGATTTTGACAGGCTATGTATGTATCTATGTAGGTTCATCTGTTCCTCATAGCTCCTCAACCACTTATTAGAACTGGACAAATGAGGTATTGTTAGAAGTATCTTAGTCATCCGCTGATTATAGGTTATATAATATGTCACTGAATCTATTGTGGCGCCCTCTTGCGCCCATAAAGTACTGTCAAAATATAAATTTGAGATAAATATGTCGTGTTTGATAGCAAGGGTTTAACATATTTCAAATATATATAAATTATACCTATTGTTTGCCCAAAAAGATATTAAAAAAAAATCCTGACTACTATATTTTCATGTTTAATACTTTTTATAATGAGATTTTTCAGTAGTCGGGTTTTAGTTTAAAACTTTTTTTTTTTACCCGACTTCGCCAGAGAGGGTAGTGTTATGCGAGAATGTATGTAGGTTTCTTTGTTGCCCTGTACAGGCCTACTGCTGGACAGATTTTAATGAATGTGGTATCAAATAAAAGGTATTCATCTCCCAAGTGTCATAGAGTATATATAATTTATGTTCACAAAATCTATACCATGGATTTTTGGTGCCAAAATGCTGTTGGTCAAAATGTTTTTTTCATTCAAATTTATCGACTAGGATATTGACAACTAGGAGATTACAAATGTATATACATGTCATATCATAACTAAAAAGGTTAAAATAAAATTAATTATTAAAAAATAAACCGACTACTGTCTAATAGATTCAAAACAAGTTTGATGCATCGCTTGCTTTCAAACTTGTTTCAATGTTTTAGACAGGAATTGGCTTTTCTTTTATAATTAGAAGACTTCAATTTAACAGGCACGACTTTGGGGGACATTTTTCCCCCTTTGTGAGATTGTAGGGTAGGCAGGCAGTACTCACATTAAGCCACCTTTTTTTATCCTTGTGGTCTACCACTACAAAGCATTCCGTTGGTGTATCATCATAATATATATCAACCCATGGATTGTTTTTTTTTCTAATTGAATTGAATATAAATTTTTCATGTTTTCAATTATATTCAATAAAAAATTTCAATAAATTGGATGGAACACAGTGCAGTTAACAAGCACAGTAAATCCATGCCGAAGTACCCACACATTGTTAAATTTATTTACTTGATATATACCCACATAAAACAGCCGGTCAAGTGCGAGTCGTATTCTCACATTGAGGGGTCTGTACAAAATTAGATTCAGGGAAAAGCTTTTGGTTGCATTGACTTAGAACTTCGCACAGTTTCAAGATGTTATAGACCTCAGTATGTGGTATGAATTTCCACTTGATGTCTCCACGCATTCCTGAGGAAAAGGTTTTGACAGACAGACAAACATTCCACAAAGTGATCCTATAAGGGTTCTGTTTTTTCCTTTTAAGGTACAGAACCCTAAAAAATTGTATTGTTACTTGATCTATATGTACCCACATAATTTAAAATTTTAGAACATAAGTATGTGTAGAATGTCCAAGATTTTTTGACTTGAAAACTTCTTTAGACATATTGTGCAGTTATCATAGAAAATTTTGGGTGAACAAAAAATCATGAAACTTGCCTCATTCAGTCCAGTGATGTCAAGGTCACTACGATAGAATTCCTAAATTACTTAGTCTTTTATTTAAATTTTATGTGGCCAGTAGTACCCAAGTATTTGACAATTATTTTTTTTATACAACTCAGGTGGCAGACAAGCACACGGCTCACCTAATGGAAAGTAGTCCTGTAGTTAAAATAAATAATTTTAATGAGTTTATTAAATTAAGAATAGTAAAAAAAGCTATTAATTTGTATCAGTTCTTAATTTGTTTTTTTTTTCGAATTTTAATCATCCACCCAACATATAACATTGATTTGAGTACTAAATATTATGATGTCACCATAAATTATTTCGTGCTGGTTTCCTTATAACTTACCGATTTGACATTTAGTAAAAAGTAACTCATTTGACTGGTCAGTCAAATACCCAATTCATATGTGCACTTTTTGGTGAAGTAGGTATTTTTTTACAGACTTTTTTATACTGCTTTGGTGGCACATATGCAATGACCAACCTTTTTTTTTAAATTTTTTTTTCTACCCTCAGACTCAACTAACAATGGCTGATCCGAAGCCCAACGACATAGTGACTTGCCCCTACGACAAGTCTCATCAGATTGAGCAATACAGAATGCATATACACATTCAAAAGTGCCGGAAGCAGCACCCCAAATGTGGCAAGGTGTCCTGTCCATTTGATGCTACTCACATTGTCAATGATATGGAGTTAGATGTAAGTATCTTTTACTTTTACATATATTATAATAACGCCTGTGAAACCCTGAAGGGGTAGGCAGAGGTGTATTAATACTAGCATTTCGTCAACTATACCATACCGCCTATACAATGCTTAGTGCTCGGATGAACTGTTTGACATGATGCCCACAGCTACATTCTATACAGAGCGGTGCGGTCGCCATTGATAGGAAATTCATCCTTACACATTGCGACTTGAGGCGGTATGGAACAAACTTCAAGCGGCAGTTCAAGCTGGAGAAGGAACTCCATGCTGCGATTTTCCTAAGCGCCTACAATGATTTTTTAGGGCTCGAACTTGCGTTAGTGGCACTGACTCTTCTGATGCCCCATTAGTTGGAGTACCCCAGGGCTCGATGTTTGGACCCCTTTTATTCTTGATAACCACAAATGACTTTCCTTACGTCGCTACAAATCTTTATTTGCTTTTATTTACTGATGACTTCCAAGCGCTGTTCGTAAGGGCGTCGTTTCAGCACATGTGGTACTTTAGTGAAACTACGCTGCACCTTCTCCAGCTTCTCTCGTGGTATATTTTGAAATCTCACATTACCCACATGATTAAGACACTATTAAGATATAGAAAAAGTATTATCGGTTCAGGCGGGTTTTGAAACCGCGATCTTGCCTTTACAAAGGGAATGCTCTGACCACTAAGCCACAGAACCTTCACCCCGAAACCATCCAAATTCTTCTTTCAGTTTTCAGATAATGTATGGGCATCGAGTTTGTTGAAAGTTATGATCACTGCTTCACTCCATTATCTTAGTTTGGATATTATTATTATTATTTGATACACTAGCAGGTCTACGAGCTGATACGTGTATATCACTGCACTTGTGTTCTTAATTATTTAAATGTTTGTCAAGTCTATTTTTGAAACAGTTCACTGTTGGAGCACTTATTACAGTTTCCGGGAGAGAGTTCCACAAGTTCATCACTCGATATGGCAAGAAATGTGTTCTGGGGTTGCTAGCACATGGAGATTTGGTTAACTTCAAGGAATGGCCTCTAAGACGTGTGTTCTGGTTCATTATGTACAAATCTTTTATATTTCTGACGTTGTAGTGATCGCTGAGTATTTTGTACGTTTCTATGAGGTCTCCTCTATTCCGCCTTTGCTCCAGTGTTGTCAAGTTGAGTTCCAGGAGGCGTTCTTCGATTGCGTCAGGTTGTTTTTTATACCACTTAGGTGGCAGATAAGCACACAGCCCACCTGATGGGAAGTTGCCCATAGACGAGTGCAACACTAGGGGCGTAACACTCGTGCCGCTGACCCTGAAGAAAACCTTTAATTTTATTTAAGAAGAAATCGTCGCTCGGACCAATATTTAATACAGGGTGTCTCCTTGGCCATTCAGAGGGGAAACGCTGCCAGCCTGATGGGCACGTTTGGACGAGGGCACGTTGATGTGACTTGATCTTTAGTATCGGAAATTTAAAAAAAAAAATTGCCTATCCACAGTACCACGTGGCGAAGTGCCCCAAGCGGCACATGCTGGACGCGCAGATGTACGTGATGGACGACGATCACCGGCCCGTGGTGACAGTGCAGTCCAGTGCATCCACCAGCGTCGACCCTAACGCGGAATCGTGGGAGGACGTAAGTACTAACTCATCCAATCAATCAGTACGCATATCGCAGTCCACTGCTGGTCTCTTCCAATGTTGGGAGGCTTTGGCCTACTACTTCCACACTGGCCAGGCGGGTTGATACAGGGTAAATTACTTGTTAAACTTCAATACGAATAAACGTCGCCATTGAAAAATAAACAATATTATTATATTCAATTCATGAGACGGAGACTCAGTGGTCCCCACACCCTAAGAGGACCGTCTCCTAAAAGAAGCTCCTGGGCCGGCCGGGGTGCGAGGGATGTCTCAGATCTCCGACAACCTGCGGCCCACTCAGTCTGCGTGCGTTTTAATCGGTTCGAGTCCGACATAACCACCCCCACTGGCTCCAGTAGTGGAGGTATCCGTGGGGATATTGTGCACATTAAAAGAAAATGGTGCGCTCTGCGTCTGCATACTTTACGTAAGCTAGGTAATGTTTAGTCGCGATAATGGAAATCTTAATTTTAATATTTAGTGTTTAAAACTATTTGCGATTTCTAGCTAGCCCTGCTTTACTAAATAACAGCCCCTCTAGACAAAGGGTAATTCGTTAATAGAAAAACGAATAAAAAAAAAACTGTCATAAACGTCAAATAATTTGTCAAGGCCAAGGAATTGGCACTTGTGTAGGGTAATATGCTGAAGAAAAGTATGCTATGCATTATGCCAAAGTATTGTGACATGTTTATGTTTTAGTTGTGTATTTCTGTAAGCCGCTATTAACAATTCAACTATATGCTAAGCGATGCTATTGAATATTGTAATAAACTGTCAGTAACTATAGCCAGTCCCTCGATTATACTACAGCAAAACCATAGACACTGCAACACATTGCATTAAATTTTAGACTTTATTTCAATCTGCCAAAATCCAAAATGAAATATTTTGTTTCATTTCTTATTTTTTTATAGCACTATTCTGTATAAAGCCTTTTAATTTTGTACATTATGCGCATTGCTTTACAGTCTAAAATTAAATGGAGATTCTAGCAGTGTCTGTGGTATGACAGAGGTATTGCTTTAACAAAATCGAGGCCCAGTTTGTCAATGGTCAATTATGACAAGTAATAATGAATTTTAATTTAATTTAATAACCAACTTGTCAGTCACTGTATTTAGTTTGTCGATTACGATAACCAGCTTGTTATTTATTATAGTTTGTCAGTTATTTTAACCAGTTTGTCAGACACTATAGTTTGGTTGATATTGTTGGAAGTGCTGATCACACATTGAACTGAAACTCGTAATTGGGATCCATATATAATTATAATGTTTTAGTTCCCGTGGGGTCTCGGTATAGTAGAATATTGGCCACCCCATTTCTGTCTTACAAAAGCGACTAATAGATAGGGCTGTTTAACATGGAATATATATAGCCCAGACTCCGCCTTAGATGCATGGCTCAAATCAACAGTAGTGCCCGGAAAACAGCAATAGGCTCACCGTCTATTACATGGGACCGAATATATTACATGGTGAAATGTGTGTTCACCTCTGCCTAACCTTCCGGGGATAAAGTCGTGATTATATGTATGTATTACACTAAATATAACACGATCCATAAAATAATTTCCAATAAATAATCTATTTGTCAGTCACTATAACCCCTCTTTTACACCATGAAATAAGTTGTAAACTTTTTTATAAAAAACTTGTTGAAGACTTGTAGAAGACTAATCAAAACACAATAAAATAATAAATATTGTGTTTTGTATATAATAATAATCTGAGATACATGTATAATGTTTTATACATGTATCTCAGATATTTTTTCGTTTACATAGGATGTACAGCTAACAAGTTGTGAACGTATAAAACACATTTGCGTTCACACTGTAACCTGTGACATATTGCAACTTGGCAAATACGTGTTTTATACTTAGGTGTAAACAAGGGTTAAGGAGTTTGTCAGTCACTCGGTTCATAAAATAATGTAGTAATGACAACTGAACGTTTTAGAATATATTTTTATTTGTACAGGACAACGTGGAATCATACAAACCAGATCCCACAAAGAAGGGATCGCATATGATTGTCAAAGTGAAAGGGGCCACTCCTTCTGAGCGCCGCAAGGCCAGGATGGAGGGCATCAAGAACTACCGCCCTCAAGAACCGCAATAAATGTCATTTATAATCGGTCGACAATTACGTTCTCATTTATATGTGATATTGTTAACATGATTATGATATAACAATATCACGTCCAACTGACTACGTTCTTTTACGTTTAAAATACTAGAATAGTATAAAGTTTTAAGCATCTCTTGACATTCATTAATTTTTTAAAGCAACATTGTTGTACAAAAGCATTATAAAATGTGGATTATATTTGTATTATATTTTCGTACAACAGTTTTTGTACTTCTCTGGCCAATAACATTTTATTTTGATAAGATTATTTGACCTTGTATGTTCTTAGTCATTTGATTTTACTACTGTAAGATTAGATGTATGATATGATGACTTAGTAGCGTGATATTACACGATTTATTGCTCATGTGATATTCATATTACACGAGTGATTATTTGTCGTGTGATATTACTATTGTGATATTACTCGCGTGATATTAGCGAGCCAAATAATATTGGGGGATATTATTTTACTAATTTATATACAAATTTATATATTACTTAACGTTAACGTTCTGTAATATTATTAAGATGATATTGCTTAAGTGATATTAATAATAATATCTTTTCGAAATTATAGCTCGCGACGCGACTTGTCATTTATGTGTGATATTAAAATTGACATCCTTATTTTGTGATATTCTCGTGTTAACGAATAAAAAACTAAAGCTTAAGCATAAATGCAAATTATTCATAAAAATGAAAGATGGCCGCTATCTGAAATTAATTCATTACCAGCTGTATCTAGTCTATCTAGTGCAGGGGTTGCCAACCTGTTAATCCAGTCCAATCGTGGCTAGGCAAAAAATATATTAAGTTTTAGTTAACTAAGCTTAATTTTCAAGTTTATTTCGTCCCTCTTTTCACTTCTTTCCTATTTTTTTGCCGCATCATGAATACTTAGAACTATTTACCAGCACACGTGCTTCATTCTACCAAAAAACACGTGTCCTTAACAATGCCTCAAAGGCAAGTACAAGGCCGTCAAATCGAAAGCCCCTTTATATTACGATCCGGCTTCAAACTCGGCTTATATCAGTGGCGTAGGGTGACAATTTCAAAGTGAAAGCCGATGGGATTTTATTTTCTCAAATCTATTTTCTCACGCATCATGTGAGCCATTGGCTTGTCTTTATACCTACCTACGGATAATTCTGCTTTTGCCGCCTTTCCATCAGGTGGGCCGTGTGCTTGTCTGCCACCTTAGTGGTATAAAAAAGTACACAATAAATATAAGCATTAATATATGTAGAGTATAATTTAAACATCTGTATAATCTTCTCTAGAATCTGCTTATAGGGGCCCCCTGCCACTGATATATATGTGATTTTTCGATTGCACAGTGTTTGGAAAGTTAGATCTTGTATCTTGGATGTAAACTAGTTGGCGAACCCAGAAGTCTAGATCTAAATCTAGATAGATCGAAATTGTTGATTACATAAGTATAGTCAGCCTCAAAAGTAGATGATCATCTTCAAATTACAAAAAAAATGTTTTTGTATAAGTCATTTAATATTTCTTTATGAAAATAATGTTTAAAACCTTATTGGACTCTTTTAAAGTATTGTTTGAAATTCATCATCTACTTTTTGACGTGGACTGTACATTAAAAAAATAAACTCACAAAAATATTAAGTCAAATATCAATCAATATGTTGCTACAAGTCTTTTAAATAAATTCTGAATTTGTTTGAACTCTAACAAAATATTGTAATCATAGTCAAAATGGTAATAGATCTTGATGTATTAACTGTATGTGAATCTAAATGTATAATAGAATAATAAAATTGATGTTTGTCTGTCTATTTGTATACACTTATGTCTATTTTATATGTCCATTTTCACCCCTCGTTTACACCAAAAATATATGTATATTAATAGGAAACAAATGAACCCAAACTCGATAGGTTTATCTTGTATAGTTTAGGAGTTCTTATGGCCACCTTCCGTCGCCACTCTTCGCCTCTACTTCTTCGAATCCCTACTCGCCTCTGCACTCCTCTACTTTAATCGACTCTAATTTATTCTTTACTCGCCTCTATTCTATCTACTCGCCTCTACGTACATCTCTACTCGACTCTATTCGATCTACTCTCCTATCTAATTGACATTCTGCTCGACTCTATTCGCTGCTCGCCGCTCGATCGCTTCTCTACTCGACTCCCTTCAATCTCTACTTACCTCTCGCCTCGCCTCGACTCTATTCTATCTACTCGCCTCTCTACTTGACCCCTCTGCTCGACTATCTTCAATCTCTACTCTCCTCTATGTCCTCCGTAATACTATATGTGTATGTCTGTCTGTCTGTATGTACACTTTCACGCCTAAACCGCTGAACTAAGCTGTCAACAGGAAGGAGGTAACAATTCAATTTCCAAATTCAAATGACAAAACTAAATGAAATCGTTTAAAAACTATAATTATACGTAACTTGGTGTAAACGAGGGATTATATGTATGTCTATTCTAACGTATATGGTCTAAATATGAACCTTTAAAAAAAAACTGAAGCCTGACGGATCACAGGGTGCAGATGGCTAAGGGATCAGAATCTATATAGGTAGCAATCGAGGGCTTAGATAGGGATCAAAGTTGGGATCGGGGCTTACATAGGTTTTGAGGACATTATGCAGGGATCGAGGCTTTAGATAAGTAGGAATCGAGGCCTTAGATAAGTAGGAATTGAGGCCTTAGATAAGTAGGGATCGAGGCCTTAGGTGAGTAGGAATCGAGGGCTTAGATAGGAATCGAAAGAGTAGATGGGGTAGAGATCGAGGGAGTAGATAGAAGGGTTCGAGGCCTTAGATAGGGATTGTTATCTTTGATACTGATCGAGAGCTTATATAGAAATCGAAGACGTAAACGCACCGACAGAAGCACAACGAAGTGATTCAGTTCCTTATTTTTTGTTAAGAAAAGTAATGTAAAATTATTATTATATTTTATTTAGCCTTCAATATATTATATTGAAGGCGTGTATACCTAATAAAAGTCAACAATATGCTATAGGGAAAGAATGTGCATTAAATTACACCAATATTTATGTAAAAAAAATAACAGAAGGCTGATTTGCAGATAGTGTTTTGAATTTCATAGTGCAGAAGGGGAAGTTTGATCCATTTAGCTACGTCCATCACCCTATTATACGTATATTTCGAACCAAAGTTGTTCAATATCTGTTATTGATAATTAATTTAAGTTCAAATCACTAGATTTTAAGATCTGTAGTAAATGTCTATTTATATAACTTTAATTAAAACTGTATTTCTGTAGTACAATATTGATTAAGTTATCATAGGCCACTGCTGGACAGGCCTCTCTCAATGTTGGGAGGATTTGTCCTACTGTTTCTACGCTGAGCAGACGGGTTGGTACAGGGATTTATTTTGAGTTTTCCTTCTCTCTTATTTTTTCGTTAGTCAACTTTTTAATACCCTTAGGATGACCCATCTCGGATGGTGATACTTGAGCTCTTTCTCCGTCACCACACGGATGTACAGTACCTTATAAAAATTACACAAGTCGAGAATCAAACCTAAAATTATTATTGGCAAAGATGGCCAAGTATTACCAAAGACCTATCTCACTCAAGCTGTGGAATGATCTCTTTGCTGTAGTTTTCAAAGGGACTAAATTATGGGGTTGTTCGAGAATAAGAAAGTTTCTACAGCGTGGTGATACCCCTGGTATTGCATACATCCATAGGCCACGGTAACCACTTTCCATCAGGTGGGCCGTGTGCTTGTTTACCACTTAGTGTCATAAAAAAACCACTTCCGACACACAGAAAAACACCATGTCGAGACTGTCAAAGTAGGGACTGTCATACTAGAGACAGCATCTGTATTGGAAACCCCACTATCCTTTGGACTGCACGTCAGCTTGCCATCAGGCGGGGTGCAGTCAATTTGAAGACCTAAATTTAAAAGATGGGGGTAGGTACAGATCACAAGTACAATCGTAGCATTTATATCCATAGTCTTGGCTATTACGGGAGCGACTGCTGTCTTAGAAATCTCGAGAGGTAAACCTCCAAAGCCTCGTCCGTCTCAGCAGATAAGGTTCAATTTTACTCGGAGATCGTTGTGGAACCCAAAATCAATAGTACTAGTATGTTATCGATATTGCTATGGAAAGTAGACCAGGTCGAACAATGCAGTTTTTCCTTAGGATATAATTAGAATTGCAGATATTTTGTAATAAATGTTAGATCAAAAATAAGTGTTTTACTGTATGTTATGTAGACTCGTTGTTGTGATAAATGATGGACATGTGAAATCTTTTTGAAAATAAATGTGTTATTCAATGTGGAAATGAGTCTTTTATTGTAGTATGTACCTAACGCCATCTAGCGCAATAATGCTGAACAACTAGGTACAGAATTATTGATCCTACTCTGCTTGGTGGGGCTCTTATGTCGAGTTTGAACTGACTAAAACCGCAAGTCATCTTGGTTTGTCAGATGCTGGTGTGTGAGATTGCCTAAAGCAATTCCCTCGCAACCCCGTCTCACACCGGGGTCATCACCGGGTTTGAAATGGCCCCTTTGGACATAGGAAAAACCACCCGGGCTTGCTTCTGTTACTGCGACAGGCTGCTGCACCTGTCACTCCAGACCCACGTTCATGACGAATAGAGGTTGTTGAGCCACATCCAACGTCTAGTCACCTCTGGGCTTCATGAGTTCTGCGCATCAGGAGTGACTGGAACTTTCTAACCCTGATAAGTAAAAATCCACCGGAGTCTTTTTTTTATATAGGACACGCCAACTTGACCTCACCTCGCCTGATGGTAAGCTAAAGGCAAAGTCTCTGGAAAGAGGGTCACCATTACAGACACGTAAGTGTTACAATGGTGGCACTCAGCTTGGCGGCCTCATCAGATGCTTTTTCACGCCCCGCTTAAAGGTCCAGGGACTGTAGGAAGAAGGAAACACGTGTGCTGGTAATGAATTCCAGGTCTTAGTGGTGCGGCAAAGTTTCGAGTCTCCGAACCGCTTGGTTCTTGCTCGTATATTCTGCACAGTGTGAGGGTGACATCTAAGGCCTGCACGTGTTGTCCTATGTAGGAAAGGAGATGTTGGGATTAGTTGGAAGAGCTCATCAGAACATTCACCATGGTAGAGACGGTAAAATACAGCCAAGGAAGTAATATTTCTACGCATCTGCAAAGGCTCGAGGGTGGCCAGATTGTGAGAGATGGCCCTGGGTCGGCCGGGGTGCGAGGGATATGCCTGTCAACCTCACCTTCGGCAACCAAAACGACCCACAGGCGGCGTGCGTTTTAGTCGGTTCGAGTCCGACATAACCTCCTCCACCGGCTCCGGTGGAGTACCAAAAAAAAAGGCTCGAGGGTGTTCGTGACCTCAGGGTTCCCAATAATTAGGACCGCGCGTCGCTGCAACCTGTCGAGAAAATCTAGTAGGTATTTGGCGCAGCCATCCCAGAGATGCGAGCAGTATTCCACACAGGAGCGAATTAGTGTCTTATAGAGAAGACACCGCTGCTCCGGCGTGAAAAAACGTCTCACTTTGTTCAGTAGTCGGAGTTTCCGCGAGGCTGTTTTGATGATGCTCTCGATGTAATTTCTGTTATTTAGTTTGCAGCGAATATCCATGCCTAGGATATTGAGATTGACCTGCAGTGGCAGTGGCGTGCTCTGAAGAGTGGGAAGGGGAAGGAAAGAAGATACCTTTGCTGTGAACGCACGTCTTCTTGGCATTGAACTCGACCATGTTCTCAGAGCCCCATTGAGAAATGTGATACAAGATCCGGTCCAGTTCAGTGACAAGAAGCTGTCTTTTTTCCGCGATATCAGACTCCCCAGACCCCACTCTTAATCTCAGTAAAATCATGTAGAATAATTAGTATATAAGAGTGTGTAAATAGTAAATAAATTAATCTTGTTCCAACTGGTAAACCATCTTTTACTCACCTCCGCAATATTGGTGACCCCGACGTGATCTCCTAGTGCTGATATAATTGCAGGCCAACTGCAGCCCTGAAAAGGTTTTCAGCAGCAAACCTAGGAACTATCACAGAAACGGTGGAGCCATATAAGGAAAAATTTACCCAACAGCCCACCAGCTTACTGACCACCACCATCAGCGAAATAGCGAAATAGCACATTCTCAGCACACTCTCAGTGTGCGTAGCATTTAATGCTGAGATGGGGCCCTATTTTGGGTTCACACAGTGTGAGATATACTAGGTTAAGGTTAGATGTAAATATAGTTCATAAGTATTTTAATAACACTGTGAGATGCAAAATAAAAAATTTCTTTCTTTCTTCTTTCTTCTTTCACATTTCAGTTGACTTCCCACAAGTGGGTCCAAACCAGCTGAAATATCAAGAGGCTAGAAAAATGGCACCGATAATTCTAGAGACACCTCAAAAAAACCCCGGTACATCGGCTGAATCAATCAGCGACAGCCAGGTGGTGGCTGCAATTAGCATTACGGAGAAAATACCAGCGTTTTGGACAGATTCACCGCGCTTATGGTTCGCGCAATTCGAGGCCATCGTAGCCTCCCAAAAACAAGGTGACGAATATAAATATAACAGCGTCATCGCAAAATTACCAAAAGAGGTCATACATCAAGTCAGCGACATCCTGACGTCACCGCCAAACGCAGACAAGTACCTTAAAATCAAGGAAAGATTAATTGCGTGCTATGAGGAAAGCGAGCAACGACGCTTCCACAAATTGCTTTCGGAGATGGACCTAGGTGACTCAACACCATCACAGCTGTTGAGAAAAATGAAAGAAGCCAGCTGCGACAAAATGACCGAAGATACCATCAGATTATTATGGTTCAGACAGCTTCCGGTATCAATCACCTCCATATTGGCAGTCTCCGAAGACCTCGACCTCACAAAATTATGCGAAATGGCGGACCGAATTTATGAAAATATGCGCTATAAAACCAAAACAAACAACTCGTCACAGGAATCCGCCGACGTTAACTTAATAACAATGCTAACGTCACAAATTGCAGCTATGCGAGTTGAAATAAACGAGCTCCGCGGTATGAGTAATCGCCGACCGATGCAACGCAGCAAATTCCGAGCAAGGTCGCAATCACGCTCACGGTCACGTACACGGCTATGTTATTATCACAGACGATTCAAAACAAAAGCATATAAATGCGATCAGCCGTGCTCGTGGATAAATAAAACCGATAAAAATTCGGGAAACGAGAACTAGCGCAGAATAAGACGGGACTCTGTGCCATACACCCCGCCAACCGTCTAACTATAACCGACTCAAACAGTGGTTATAGGTTTTTAGTAGACACGGGAGCAAATATTTCTGTATTACAAAACGCACAGGGTAAGAAAAACCCAAGCAACTACAAACTGTATGCCGCAAACGGGTCAACTATTGAAACTTATGGCGAAAGCACATTAACGCTAAATCTGGGGTTACGCAGACCTTTTACTTGGACGTTTGTAATCGCCGATGTAAAAATGCCTATCTTAGGAGCTGATTTCCTAGAGCACCACAGATTATTAGTGGATCTATACGGCAAAAGGCTGATCGACCAAGAAACAAAATTAACGACGCATGCGAAAATTGCAAGAGCAACACACATGCCTTCAATTAGATCCATCGACGCGAAATTACCCGAACATATAAAGCACCTGCTAGAGAAATACGTAAACGTCACTAGACCAACACCACTTAAAAAACCCACAGAACATGGAATACAGCATCACATCATAACAAAAGGTCCTCCAGTTTATGCCCGCGCGCGCCCACTACCACCCGACAAATATAAGGCAGCAAAAAAGGAATTCCAAGAGCTAATAAACTTAGGAATATTAGAACCTTCCAGTAGTCCTTGGGCATCGCCTCTCCACATGGTAAAGAAAAAGAATGGGGAATGGAGGCCATGCGGAGACTACCGCGCGTTAAATAAAATAACAGTTCCCGACAGATATCCCTTGCCAAGACTGTTAGACTTTACATACATCGCAAGTGGAAAAACAATATTCAGCAAAATTGATATAAAGAAGGCGTTCCACCAAATCCCTGTTGCGGAACCAGAAAAGACCGCAATAATCACGCAAATGGGTTTATTTCACTGGAATTACATGCCATTTGGCCTCAGGAATTCAGCCCAAACGTTCCAGAGGTTTATGGACTCCCTGTTTAGAGACCTGGACTATATATATGTTTTCGTGGACGACATACTCATAGCAAGTCAAAATACCGAACAACATTACGTTCAACTAGAGGAAGTATTCACTCGCCTAAGTAAAAACGGCATCTCAATCAATACGAGCAAATGCGAATTCGAAAAGACAGAGATAGATTTCTTAGGTTATCATATAACGAGCCAAGGAATCACCCCCACGTCTGAGAAAGTACGAGTAATAAACGAATACCCAAAGCCAAAGGTGGTAAAGGAGCTACGTCGATTTTTGGGAATGATGAATTTCTACAGAAGTAGCATCCCACACGCCGCCGGACACCAAGCTCCGCTCAACAAATACTTAATAAACTGCAAAAAGAATGACAATACGCCAATCGAGTGGAATACGGCCCGCAGTGGGCGTGCGTTTTAGTCTAGTCGGCTCAAGTCCGACATAACCTCCCCCACCCCCGGCTCCGGTGGTACACACAATAAAAAAAAAGGTATTTGCGTTAGCCTAGTACGGAAGAAGTACGGAAGCTAACCAAGCATTCGAACACTGCAAACAGGACATAAGAGATGTCACAACACTCGCATTTCCGGAAACAGACACACCACTAGCCATTATGACAGATGCTAGTTTAAAATGTGTAGGCGCCGTACTTCAACAAAAAGTTCAAGGAAAATGGAAACCCATATCATTTTTTTCAAAAGGGTTAAGCGAGACACAAACAAAATATTCCACATACGATCGAGAACTACTCGGTATTTACATGGCAATAAAAAACTTTAGACGACTAATAGAAGGTCGCACATTTACAATATACACTGATCATAAGCCACTGATTCATGCATTCGACAAGAAGCAATCAGTGGATGAATCCCCTAGAAGAATAAGGTACCTAGAATATATTGCACAATTCAGCACAGACATAAGGCACGTCACGGGCAGCGAAAACGTGGTAGCCGACGCACTATCACGGGTAATAGAAACAATAGAACTACCCCAAATTCTCAACTGGCAAGAGGTAAAAAAATACCAAGACTGTGACCCGGAGTTAACAAAACTAAAACAAAATAGGTCACTAAAAATAACACAGGTACCAGTACAAAACAATAATACCAAAATTTATTGTGATATATCCACCGGTACAACAAGGCCATACCTACCACAAAAGTTCAGAAAAACAATTTTTGATAGTTTTCACAACATGAGCCACCCAGGGAAAAACACAACAAAAAAGTTGATAACCGCAAAATACATCTGGACTAGCATGCACAAAGACATTTACGAAATGTGCAAAACATGTTTACAATGCCAGCAATCAAAAGTTCAGCGGCACACAGTATCACCCCTGGGCAAATTTATGCCAGCAGAACGATTTAGCCACATACACATAGACATTGTGGGCCCCCTACCGACATCACAAAACAAAAGATACATCGTCACTATGATCGATCGTTGTACGTCATGGCCAGAAGCATATCCTATTTCGGACATCACAGCAGAAACTGTAGCCAAAACCCTATACGATGGCTGGATCACACGTTTTGGATGCCCCAATTATATAACAACGGATCAAGGACGACAATTCGAGTCTGAGCTATTCAGAAGCCTAACCAAATTCCTGGGTATACAAAAAATCCGTACTACACCATATCACCCTCAATCAAACTCCAAAGTAGAAAGACTGCACAGAACCATGAAAGCAGCTTTGATGGCAAGAGGAAATACCGAAAATTGGACGAAAGAATTACCATCGGTATTATTCGGGATACGTACCAGCATTCGACAAGACACTGGATACTCAGCAGCCGAATTGGTCTACGGAACAACAATAAAATTACCAGCAGCATATTTTGGCGACTGTTCTAAAAACACAACGTATGCAGAGTTTGTGGAGAAAATTAAAGATAACATAACGCACATGACGTCAATTCCACAACGACAAAGCTCAAACAAAAACATATTCGTACACCCACGCTTAGCCGACTGTACACACGTGTTTCTACGATGCGATAAGCTACGTCCTACGCTCACAACACCTTACGACGGACCGTTTCTCGTAGTCAAACGTGACAACAAAATAGTCACGATCAAGCGAAACGGCAGGGAAGTGAACGTGTCGATTGACAGGCTAAAGCCAGCATTCACGACGAGCGACGACAAGATAGAAGCTCAAAATCAAGAGCAAGATAAGGCAGAGCCAATTCAAAACATAAAAAGAACACGTACGGGAAGAATATCACGACCCACGGTCCGTTTCAAACAATGATATAAAAAGGGCAAAATGAAAATAAAAGTCACTCCACAGCAAGCCACAAGAAACAACACACAAGATGGGAAGCAGTCAAACCCACGAAAAGGAGCAAATAAACATGGTGCAGAACAATAACCTGGCAGCAAAGGCAGAAAAGAACACACACATGGCAGCAGAAATTGAAAAAATAAAAATCTGGATCGGAGTACTCATCGCTATAATTATACTAGCAGCAATAATAATAACAATCACCAGACTCGTACGGAAAACTAACAAAGTCATGGACAAAAAGATAAACAAAATAATCAAGGAAATGCAACAAGTGTAAACAACTGCAGAAAAAGACAACTCAGCAAACAGCGTGCACGGACAAGGTCACAGCAAATAATAACTAGAATTTTTATAAAGGGGGGAATACTATGACGTGCTATGCGTCATAGGCAAAGTACACTATAACTAGGAAACAATATTATATAAACAGCACGTATCAATAAACAATAATGTCAGCACTAAACTTATATGAGTAAAACCCCACTCTTAATCTCAGTAAAATCATGTAGAATAATTAGTATATAAGAGTGTGTAAATAGTAAATAAATTAATCTTGTTCCAACTGGTAAACCATCTTTTACTCACCTCCGCAATAAATACCATCCGGGCCACTGGCTTTCCGGACATCGAGTGATTGAAGTACCGCACGGACATCGCATTGCCTGATACGTATTTCAGGCATTACGTGGTCACCATTGGGTAGTGTCGGCGGCTGTATACCGCAATCATCGACTCGGGAATTGGCCGCAAAGAGATTTACTAGCATATTGGCTTTCTCTTGCGGTCCATGGGCCAGGGATCCATCAGGGTAGCGCAGCGGTGGCAGCGAAGGCTGACAGAAGTTGGCCTGCACGACTTTGGCCAGTCGCCAGCGTCCACGGCTGCCCGTGGGATGTGCCACTAGCTCTTGACCAAGCCGTGCAATGCGCAGGGCATCCGCTCTGACGTAAGCCCTCTTGCAGACCTTTATGGCTCTGTTGTACGCCGCCTTGAAGTGGCCCACATTGCGATCGTGCGTGGCACGCGCCCTTACCCAATCGCGATACTTGGACTGCTTTTGATCAACAGCCCTCACACACTCGCGCCCAAACCAAGGGCGCACTCCTCGGGCACCGGTGACAACAGTGTACGGGATATAGTACTCCATACCCAAACCGATCTCACCGGCAACAGAAGTAGCACAATCTGAGAGTTTCTTACCTTCAAAGCAGCGTTCAACCCACGGGATGGACGCAAAATAGTTGCGCAGCCCATCCCAATCTGCTGACGAGTAGTGCCAGAGACGCCGCTTCCCCTATACGGGTCGTGAGGGCGCTATAATTGGCACCTTGGAGCAGACCAGAAAGTGGTCGGAATTGCCTAAAGCGGCTTGTACCGAAACACTGTACAGGTCTGGGTGACTCGTCAGCAGAAGGTCTAGCAGAGAGGGTGCTAGGCCCGACCTTCTTGGTATTCTAGTGACCTCGTGTACCAATTGGGTCAGGCCATGCGCCAGAGCAAATGCATGGGCGGCTCTTCCCGCATGGTCTGTTTTGGCGGAGCCCAACCAGGTTTCGTGGTGGGCGTTAAAGTCCCCCAAAAATATCACTTCGGCGCTCGGAAACCGTTCCTGCGCATCATCTGCCGCCTGACTTAGATATTCAAAGAGTCGAGTTGTCTCAGCATCTCCTGTATAGGAACGGTAGAGGCACACATAGATCTGACTCGTAGAGCCATGGTCTACGTGCACCCATAGGGTTGAAAAGGATGGGTCCTCAAGGCAGCGCAAACGGCGACAACAAACATCCGCCCTAACAAACACGCACACCCCGGCTTTTGCACGGAAATTTTCCTCGATAACATAGCTGGGGTAAAGCAAGTAAGTCGTGTCATCAGGGCGGCCTATTTGTGTCTCCGTGAGAAAGAGCATATCTGGTTTCGCCGTCTCAAGGTGTTGGTGGGCGGCGTTGAGGTTCGCATGGAGTCCACTGATGTTAGTGGACTCCACCTCAAATAGCGAGCTTGTGGGAGTTTGAAGAGCCGCTGTGTTGCCCAATACTCTTAAGTGCGCTGCCATGATAAAAAGGAGAAAAGGGCGTGAAAAAAGAGGTGATTGTCGTCGCAGCACCGCGTGACAAAGTGCGGGATATTGGTTTTGTCTATGATTATGAGGCATGGCGTGAGCCGGGGGGGTACGGAAGGACCCCCGTACCCCCCCGAATATGGACGCCGGGCTCCCACTTCCGGTCACCAACCGGCACGACGAGCCATACCGGGATTATGCGCGGTCTGGTGAGGCAGCCTTCCAGGGTGGTTAGTCCCAGTTGGGCCTCTGTACTATACCGCGGGCGGCCAGCAGCACCACCGTTTCTACGGGTCTCCCTGACCGGCGCGTCGCCCCGCACCATCCTCACTAGACTACGCCAAGACCCACTGGTCCCACCAGTGCTGCGATCACCATCACCTCTGCCCGGCTATGCATTTGCTGATCCCTGAACGCAATCCAACCGAAATTGAATTACTATAAAGGTTTTTTCGCAATATTGCATGTTGGTACCAACCCGGTCGAAATTTGTGCTGTCAAATCTCTACCACCAATAAACAAGTCTTGTTTCATCAAACAATATATATTCCAGCTTGCAGCAGTGTCAGCATGGAGCCAAACATATATAGCCGTCATTGATCTTCCATCAATGAAGTGGCAAGAGAATTTGTGTAATGTGATCAAGACTTCATATCTTGAAGAGATGACTACAAAAAAAAACAAAGTTAAAAAAATGGGCCTACCCATATAATATGGTAGTGAGAACTTGGTGGGATATATCCTTGCTTAGGACAGTTGGTTAAATAAAATGAGGTTATACATTTATACTTTTTAATTATCCTTAATATAATCTTCGTCCATTTTTACAAACTTTTCTTTCATGTCATCGGGCACTTCTACTGTAGAAAAATCTTCCGTTCCAACTTCTTCCTCTTTCTGTATTAAGATATCAATAACATTCTCACAAGCAAGCCGCACCTTCGGATCTTTTTCCCATTTATGATATTCTCTTAAGATATAATATACACCATTATCCCTCAAAAATTCCCTCCCATTCTTCCTCATACATAATTTATTTAGAGTCTCTAAAATCATTTTTCGTATATCCATGTCATTGTCCCTCGTCTTCTCTTTCGGTAGATACTGTAACGATATAGGTAACACATCCATTTCCTCGTCAATATATTCTTCATTTCCCATAAGTGGAGTCAATAAATATGTTAGTAATTCCAAATCATTGCTGAATAAGAAGTCGTGAAATTCAGGGTCAAATGAGAGATTTCTTAACGTTCCAATCGCAGCACCTCTACGTACATTTGACAGTTCATAATTACAGAATGGTAGAATTTTCAATAATGGAATGTGTGGATTTTCTTCTGTCAGCCATTTCCTAACGCTGTGGCAACAAGACAAGTTGGACAATATAGGTCCTATATAATTAAGATTGGAACCTTTTTTGTTATAATCTGTGTTCACAAATGCATATAAAATATCATTTAAATGTGGTTTGAACGTAGCTAATATCGTATCTAGCTCTGATTCTACACGAGTAATGTTGGAGAGTACCATGCAGGCGGCATCTGCGTCTCTTTTCTCTGGATTTAAAACATAACCTATAAGTAGTTTAACAATGTTTTGCCTCTCGTCCGATTTAAATTGAAGTAGTTCAGTAACTCCTTTGGCACTAGCAGTAATGTTTACTAATATTAGAAGAGCGTTTTTAGCTATTTCATCAACTTTATCATCGGTGAGAGCGATAATGCTTTGTATAACTTTTTCCTTCGATAACAAAGTATTGACCCCGTCTTCAGTACCCGATAAACCGACCAGGTGATCGACAGATATATGTTTTAGATCAATCCGGGCATCTGGCTGTAGAAATTGAACTAGTTCGTCGAGTGGGTCTGCCATAGTTATTTATGTTTACAAGAAAAATTGCAAAAATATAACCTCTACACAATAACGTGATTATGACGTTTTAAGATTTTGACTAGGGATGACGAATGGCGAGTCGCTGCGATAAAATTCGATTTTCAAATCGTTACGATTTTGTAACCCAAAGAATCGATTAAAAAAAATCGAGTTCTGAAGGATCGATCTCTAAAGTCCTTAGCATGTGCAACATAAAATAGAAATGCATTTTATGAAAAACAAGAAAGATACCGTAGGAAACAGTCCCTTATCAGTAAAATCAGGGTTTTTGACAATAATAATCATGATCTTCTGTGGGCTTAGAATAAAGTCTTAAAATAGGTCAATAAATTGAACGGCTGTCATTTACTAAATGCATAAATAACTAAGTAATCCCATATATTTATATTATCTGCTGTTAAACTTTCATATTATCCCATATGAAAGGTAAACAGCAATTCAATTATTGACCTGTTTTAAGCGTACATGGTACGGGTCCATATAATGTATGCAAGAAAACATTTATTTTCTTAGTGTTTTATAGAATAGAATAGAATAGAAACGTTTATTTCCAAGAATATGGTCATTACAGGTTGTAAAATTTTTCTTGATCTGCATATTCTGCCAAGTGTGGCGTGCAAATATTTCACTGATAATTAAACATTGTACAATACGGTAATTTAAAATCATAAGATTTAACATAAAAATATCACATTCAATAAGTCACACACTATGCAGTAGCCAATATAACAATGAGTCAATTTAAGGTCTGGAATTATTTTCGATAATAAATTGTTAGATATTTGACTGATAATTAAACATTGTATTATAATACGGTTTTTCCTACGTAAAAAACTTAAGAATCCTAAATATTGTGTGAAGTGATAAATTTCCAGAATCCAGCACCACGTCCCTTGAATCCGAATTTATTACTGGACGATGAAAAATAATACAAGTCTACTGCGAATTGTTATAAATTCTAATAAAGTGTGTAATAATATCAACAGATTACTGTATTGAACACGAAATTTTTCTGTATTTAATTTGGGCAAGAGGGATGGAACATACAAATCGCGTCATCAATATTTTGGTCTCGTTTTTGCCAAAACAGAAAAAAATAAATGTCGATTTGCAAGGGTGAGATCTCGATTCAGTACTACAAATCGATTAAAATTTTCCAATTTTACCTCAGAAATCGATTTTACCATTAATCGATGTCAGATCGCCATCCCTAATATTGACATGACAATCTGACAAATTGTCAGAGGACTTTTATGTTGCGTTCAATGGTTTGGTTTTTCTATTTAGGTATAAACTACTGTTAAAATAAATTATTTTTTTTCCTTTTAGAAATTATTTGCGTATTAATATCATATATAGTATACAATAAGTCGTATATTTATATTATGATTTTATTGAAAGTATGACATTTATTAATATTTCAATCGTCCTACTGCCATCTAGGTGTGAGTAGCTGTTATGTTGACAGTACTTAGTATTAATAAAACACTAAAAGATGGCAGCATTAGGTTTATTGGTATCAAATTTTCGTAGATTTACTTTTCTGTAATTTCGTCAAGTCACTTCATGGATATTTTATGAAATATTTAGGTTGTTTTTTTGTTTTTTTGGATCTGTGACATCGTGCTTGCTACAAGTGGTCGTCAATTCCGAAAGAAATTTTATTGTTAATACTGTGTTGTTGAAGTATTTTATTGCTTTTGTGTTGTCTGTGTGTGCTTAGTCTACTTATATCGTCTGGGTAAGTACTAACAGTAGCATTTAACCTAGGATTATAATATGGATAACCATCATCCACCCGACCCGGGAGGTGATGAAGATCCTCTGAGATTACTTCTCAATCATTCTACTAGTTCTTCCTCCAAAAAACGTCCAAATGAAGCACAGCTAGACCCTGGTGCTAATAAAAAAATAATAATAGATCCGACTGAATCTGCACCTTCCGTCCAATCCAATTATATTCACCCGGATTACGCAGATAAGCCTGCCACTTATTCTGAATCGGACTCAGGCCCCTTTTTAGTCCATGTCACCAGAGATGTAGGAGATGCGTCATCAGGAACAGTTTTCCGGTCGATTAAATTTGGACATTTCCTATCTACCAACAATATTAAAAATATTGTTCCTGGAGGCGTAAAACGCGTTGGTCGAAACAGAGTTTCCGTCGAATTTAAGTCCGCTAACGATGCTAACAATTTTTTATCCCATCCCGCTCTAGCTAGGGCTAAGTACGAAACTTCAATTCCCTCGTTCGCGTGTTCCCGTATGGGAATAATTAGGCAGGTGCCCGTGGAATGGACCTTGGAGGAGGTGGTTCAGTCCATAGAGGTTCCACTGGGCTTTGGATCTGTTATGAAGGCCAGGAGGTTAAATAGGAGAGTCACAAGTGAAAACAACATCCCCACATATGTGCCTACCCAGACCATAGTTGTCACTTTCTCTGGTCAAAAATTACCATCCCATGTTTACTGTTTCTATAATTCTTTACCCGTTGAAACATATGTCCTCCCCACAATACAGTGTTTCAAGTGCTGTAGATTCGGACACGTCACTTCTCAATGCAGATCCTCTCCTAGATGTTTTCTTTGTAGCCAAGCCCATGAGGGTGCAACTTGCTCCACTCAATCCCCCACATGCCTGTTTTGCTCTGGTCCCCATTCTGCCAAAGACACTTCCTGCCCTGAACACTCACGTCAGAAGTCCATTAAAATCACCATGTCGCAGGAGAACATTTCTTACATGGAGGCTTCTGCTCGATTCCCCCATGTGAGAAAATCTTTTGCAGACACCGCTCGTCCTATACATCCAAACAATATCCAGCCTAGTTCTCAACAATTTCCCTCCCTCAGCTCCCATCAATTGTCTTCTCCCCTCTCTCAGGGCCCATCTCCAATCTCTTATAGAAAAACGATATACTCCCCCCATAGACAACATAACCCTGCCTCGAGTCCTGGCTATGACAGACAGGCTCATAACCATATTACCCAATCTCCCCCTTCTTCCATGCCTAATGGCTCGGCTCTCCTAGTTGAACAAGCAAAATCTTCATCAAATGATAACCTTCTTGACTTACTTCTCTCCACCCTCATCAATATGCTAACCAGATTCAGTGATACTGAGCTTCCCGACAAATTTAAAGTAAAACTTTCTCAGCTGTTAATACTTTCCAGTCAAATTCCCTCCCCTTCTGCAATGGAACTGTAGGAGTATTCACAATAAAAAGAACGAATTAATATATTTAATTAATAAATACAAGCCGCTCATTGTTGCTATTCAGGAAGCGTGGCTTAGGCCCAATTCCCGTTTTAGGATGTCTGGGTTCGCCTGCTTTCGGGATGACAGGAATGACGGCCGTGCTGGAGCCACTATGTTGGTTTCCAGAAGTATTATATTCTCCCAAATTTCTATCCCCCCTCACAGTGACCTATTTCATATTGTTGGCATTAGATCAATGAACATTTCTTTTCTTTCTGTGTACATTCCATACCCTGATTCTTCCATACTTGCTGACCTTTCTCACATCATATCTTCTATCTCTCCTCCTATCATCATCCTCGGTGATTTCAACACTCACCATACCTCTTGGGGATCATATCAATGTGATAGCTTGTCTTCTTCATTTCTTGATTGGTTGGTTTCTCTGAACCTCTGCATTCTGAATAACGGCAGCGCAACTCGCAGACCGACTTTGTCGCATCCCGGCCCTTCTGCTGTTGACCTGTCGCTATGTTCTCCTTCTCTCTCTTCATGTCTTCTATGGCAGGTATTAAGTAACTCCCACGGAAGTGATCATTTCCCCATTTTCATATCATCACTTACCAGCCAAGTGCATAACCCTAAATTCAATCCCCTTCTTAAATACAACCTCTCAAGAGTTGACTGGGAGCTATATTCTAGTTTGCTGGACCGAGAGGTAGAACTATTGCCAACTCCGAACTCCGATAATTATCTCTCTGTATATTCCTGCTTCAAGAAAGCTCTCCTGATTGCTGCAGACAAGTCATTTCCAGTCAAGAAACCTCCCAGGAATAATCTCCCTTCCTTACCTTGGTGGGATCAATCGTGTACAGTTGCATGTAAAAAGAGGAAAGAGGCTGAAAAAGCATATATAAGAGATATGTCCCGGTCAAATTACCTGGACTATCAAAGAGTGGCTGCTGAAACAGTCAGACTCCTCTCCCAAAAGAAACGTGATGGCTGGCACAGGTTTTGCGAGAATCTATCTCCACGTACACGCTCATCCTTGGTATGGAAAAATATTAGAAAGTTTAAATACTCTATATCATCTAACCACATAGCTTCAAATGATTCTTCTGTCTGGATCCAGGAGTTCGCGCAGAAATTGGCTCCTCCATCAGTCCCTACTTCTTCTGAGTGTTCTGTGCACTTCTCCTCTTCCCATCCTAATCATCACTTTGATACTCCTTTCTCTCTTAACGAACTTCTGGCGGTGTTGGAACCACTAAAGGATTCATCTCCTGGAGTAGATGGCATCCCATACTCCTTCATTGTTAAGAGTAGTCTATCCACCAAAAAATTTTTCTTAGGCATTCTAAATTTAATTTTCGGCTCTGGTATTCCCCCTGAAGAGTGGAAATCTCAAATTGTTCTTCCAATTTTAAAACCTGGCAAACCTAGCGATGATCCCTTAAGTTATCGCCCCATTGCTCTTTCTTGCACAATGGCTAAAATTTTAGAACACCTTATTAAAAACCGATTGGAATGGTTCCTAGAGAGTCAGGGTCTACTTTCTAAAACCCAGTTCGGATTTCGTAGGGGTTTGGGCACTACCGATAGTTTATCTATCTTTACTACTGATGTTCGGATTGCAATGTCCAAAAATAATTTCTGTGTGGGGTTGTTTTTGGACATAGCATCTGCATATGACAATGTTCTTCTTCCTGTGCTCAGGCAAAAGTTGCAAAAGCTGAGTGTTCCAGAGAAGATTGTTAACTTTGTATCGAATTTCCTCTCTGGTAGGAATATTCAAATTAAGTATCAAAATTCTATCCTCCCCTCTAGAATCATTTGGAAGGGTCTTCCTCAGGGTTCTGTACTAAGCCCCCTTCTCTACAGTATATATACATCGGATTTAGATCTCTCTGTTACTTCCTTCGTCAACATTCTACAATATGCAGATGATCTGGCTCTGTATGTATCCACAGAGCAAATATCGGATGCAGTGACAAAACTAAACTCTGCTATTTACTACCTTCACATTTGGCTTGCAGATCATGGACTATCTCTCTCAATCCCGAAAAGCACGGTTGTAGTCTTCAGCCGTCGCCGTACCATTCCCGATTGTGTGATCTCTTGCGAAAACCAAATCTTTCCTGTAAAAGATAATGTCAAATTTTTAGGTATGATATTAGACTCCAAGTTATCAGGGACAGAGCATATTAATTATACCATTCAGAAGTGTGAAAAAAAATTAAATATCATACGGTCTGTGGGCGGTGTCTGGTGGGGAGCTCATCCCTATTGCCAGAAACTGCTGTATAATGCTCTGATTCGCAGTCATCTGGATTATGGATCTTTTCTTCTTGAACCCTGCAACAAAACAGCTCTTACTTCGCTAGATAGGATCCAGTCGAAATGCCTTCAAATAATCCTGGGTGCCATGAAGTCATCGCCAATAAATGCTCTACAATTAGAGTGTGTTGATCCTCCTTTATTCTTGAGGAGACAATACCTCTCCGATAGGTACCTCTATAAGACTTCTCAACTCGCTTTCCATCCTCTGATACCTAAGCTACATTCCCTGTCTGAGTATATTTCATCTGGTGGGTATTGGACTCATAAAGATCATCCTCGTCTATTCAATTCATTTGTGAATTATGTTCGCCTTCCTTTCCCCTGTTTCCAATCAAAACTTAACCCCCTCTTTGAAATTCCATTTGAATCCATAATCCACTTGCCTGATATCAATATGGACACTGGCATTAGTAAACATTTGGTAGATGCCGAAAGGATTCTACAACGACTAATCAGCCAAAAATGGCAGGACTCTATAGCCATATACACAGATTCCTCCAAGTTGTCTGATAGCTCCTGTGTTGGATCTGCCGTATGGATTCCTCATTATAATATTATATTATCTTTTAAATCCCCCAACATTAACACTATTTTTACTGGAGAAGCTATTGCCATTTTGGAGGCCTTACTATACGTAGAATCTCACAGTATCAGCAAATCAGTTATTTTCACAGATTCCAAGAGTTGCTTACTGGCCATCATAGCTAACCAATTCTCTAGTAAATCTAGATCCCCCTTAATTCTCCAAATTAAACACTCACTTTTTAGGTGCCACAATAAAGGCCTCGTGGTCTCATTAGCCTGGATACCAGGACATAGTGGAATCTTGGGTAATACTGTGGTTGACTCTCTTGCCAGGACGGCTTCAACTAGTGGATCTCGCGACCAATTCAGATCCTTCTCTCAGGACTTACTCTCTCTCGCCAAAACATGTTTAGCATCTCAGTGGAATGTGCATTGGTCCCAGTCCAGCTCATCTAAGGGTAGGCATTATGCTTCAATCCAAAAGGACATACCGTGTAAACCCTGGTTCTTTAAATTCCGCAAAGCTTCTAAGCGAGCAACCTCTGTTATTTGCCGTCTGCGATTGGGTCATGCCTGCACAAATGTTTTCCTATCCAAGATACGGATAAGGGATAGCTCTCTGTGTGAATGTGGCTTGGACGAAGGAACTCCTGACCACATTTTCTTCTCATGTTCTAGGTTGAATGGATCCCTATATGATCTCCTTCCCTCAAACGATTTCCCTCTTCCTGCCAACTTTAACACCCTCCTGACTTATGTCAATTCCCCACTCATTTATACATTATGTTACTTCATAGATCTTAACAATATTAACCTGTAAAACTGTGCTCGTTTGCTCTAACACTTAACATTGTGTCTGCTTTAATGATGTCTCCTCTTTTCAGGTATTTCAACACTCCATAAAACCTTTTGGCCTCTTTCCAAATCAACTGTTTGTATGGAAAAGAAATTTGGTTTATTGACACTTGTACTTTCACACGTTATTTCGATCAGTAATCAGTACCTACATAAATACTGAGTTGTTGGCGGAATCGTTGGGATCGCCATAGAAGAAAAAAAAAAAAAAAAAAAAAAATATTTAGGTTAGGTTAGTAACACAAGCATTAGGAATGAATTTTTATAAAGTTTGCCAGATGAACTACTCGAACTAAACTAAAAACCGCGGTAGCCTAGTGGTATGGGTAATGGACTGCTGAGACGAGGTCTCGGGTTCAATCCCAGGTTTTACCATGGCACACACCAATGACTTTTCGATGCTTTTCGAAGTTATGTAGGTATTCATCGCAGGTTTATAAGTGCCCGGTTAATGGCAATAGGCTTCTTATAGACTCACATCGTTGTCCGGTTGACTGTCTATCTGTCAAGGCCTTTATCTCAGGAATGCGTGGAAGGTATCAAGTTGATATTCATACCACATACTCAGGTCTATAACACGTTGAAACTGTGCAAAAATCACACTTCTAAGTCAACGCATTCAAAATATATTACAGTATCTATAGCTTAAGGTAAAGAACCCTTTGTTTGCGAGTCCGACTCGCACTTGACCGGTTCGCCACCTCGCCTGATGGTAAGCTAAAGGCAAAGTCTCATGAAAGAGGGTCACCATTACAGACGCTAAGTGCTACAATGGTGGCACTCAGCTTGGCGGCCTCATCAGATGCGTTTTCACGCCCCGCTTAAAGGCCCCGGGACTGTAGGAAGAAGGAAACACGTGTGCTGGTAATTAATTCCAGGTCTTGGTGGTGCGGCCTAGTACCTACCTATATATTAAGTTCATAGAACCTACTTACTATTTATTCGCGTGAAAATCCCTGCATCTGACTCGAACCGATTAAAGTGCGAGACGGCCGCGGGTCTCACATGTAAGAGGTAAGATGGTTGACCCTGGGCCATTTTTTATGCTGTCAGTGGGAAGGCCAAAGGCTTGTCCTGCTTTGTCTTAAACGCAGGCATGGTCCCATGGTGTTGCACACGTCCATAGGCCACGGTAACCACTTTCCATCATGTGGGCCACTTTCAATCGCTAGAATCTCGTTTCTCTTGTGACTCTCAAGTCATTCAAGATACATACCTACATATAGTCATGCCTCTTTCCCAGTGGGGTAGGCAAAGACCATATGTTTCCTATTGCTACCAATCAGGCACAATAAAAAAATAAATAATTAAAACACTTCTTTCGCTTCTTAGGGACGGCACGTCTACATAGGGGGTAGGTGGTAGAACACGGCGGTATTTCCGCACAATTGAGCAGTCCGACTGGGGAAGTACCTCCGCCCTACAGAATACCGCGGTTATAATAACTTCGTGTTGTAATCCCGGCGGTGAGTAGGGTAGCCAGAGCTCACTGGAGAGTTTTGTGCTGTCAGTGGGACGACCAAAGGCTTGTCCTACTTTGTCCTCTACACTGACGGCACAAAATCTCTGTTTTACAGGGTCAGCAGCACGGATGTTACACACGTTCATAGGTCATGGTAACCACTTTCCATCAAGTGAGCCGTGTTCTTGTCTGCCACCTAAGTTGTATAATAAAAATGCTAAAAATGATATTATGGAGCTCTATGCTAAAAATGATATTTTAACATATAATATGCCAAGAGATAAGGCTAGAAATAATTACAACAGCTTTGATAAATGGTGATAGGCTGATAAATATCAGCGAAATAACACCTATTTTAAGTTATACACCTCCCCAAGTGTCTTACAAATAGCTCGTCTAAGAATAGTTCTCGCGAAAACGTACGGCCTGACCACAGAGGTCAAACACGCACTTTTGACGTCATACAAGCTGTGACGTCACCGATTGTGACGTAGATGGGGCTATGAAATAGCTATGAATCAATCTTTCCATAGATTCTTACCAAAGCCTTAAATTGTAAACTAAAGCAAATTAAAAAAAAAGATAATCTAGTTATAATTTAGTTCTCTGAGTTTCTTCTTAGTAAAATTAATCCTACTTAACCAGCGAAATCATCATTTTCCAATGGTTTATTTATACATTATTTAATATTTTTACAATATTTCTTGACGTAATTGTAATATTTTGACGTTCATATGTGCTCTTTATGTGCCTAAACTGAATAAATGAAATTGATTCTTTGATTCTTTGATTGAAAGGTTTTATCTATTGCGTGAGGCAAAGACTTGAAAAACAAATAGTTTTTTTTTTATATAGAACACGTTAATTAGACTTCGCCTTGCCTGATGGTAAGCTGAAGGCAAAGTCCCAGAAAAGAGGGTCACCATTACTTACACATACCGTTTGACAATGGTGACACTCAGCTTGACGGCATCATCATATGCTTTTTCACGCCCCGCTTAAAGGACCCGGGACTGTAGAAAGAAGGAAACATGTGAGCTGGTAATGAATTCGGTTTAAAGAACTTTATTTTTCATAAGAACAAAAATAGTTCGCTTAAAATGAGATACATAGTGATCATATTACTTAAAAATTGTTTTAACATTTGCATCTGGCGAGCTGGGATGTCAACCCAGCACACGTTTGTTGCACAGTATGTACTTACACACGTGCATTCGAAAGTAAACCTAAAGAGCATGTACATACGCCTTAAGTTTACCTTTGAATGCATTCACGCTCTCGCAGTTTTTGATATGGTTAGGTAGTTTATTGTATAGCTGTGCGCCTTCGAACAATAAGAGATCCAGATCTTAATGGTGCGACAGAGGAAAGAGTCACCGTATCGCTTGGTTCTTGATCGGGTATTCTGCACCGTGTGGTTAAGGTAGAATAAAATAGGGCCACCCATCTCTCCCCGTGGCCGTGGGTATCGTAGAAGGCGACTAGGGGATAGAGGTGTTCTCCATCTGACAGTAAACACACAGACTCGTCGCTATTATGTAGGTATGTAGATAAAACCCGACTACTGACAGATCACGTTCTACAAACTGTTAAACAAGAAAATATTAAAGACTAGCTGACCCACCCCAGCTTCGCCTGGGGTATATTTTGAAGCTTCATATCCCTTTGAGCCCGTATGTTTTAGTCTTCAAAATATGTATGAAAAATTACCGGATTTGTTAACATTTATTATCAATGCTCCGCTCCCTTAAGTAGTAGCGTGATAATATATAGCCTAAAACCTTCCTCGATAAATGGACTACCCAATCAATCAATCATCATTCTAGGGACAGAAACTAGTGGCCATCATTCCAAATGAATATACTCTTTGGACTTCATCCTAGCTTACCATCAGGCGGTGTGCAGTCAAATAGATGGATCAGACATAGTATTCCTCCACAATGGCTGTATATGAACAAGCTAACCAAAGTAATAACACGTTTTCATTACATCATTGCCGCGTGGTTTCCGACAGAGTAGAATTAGGGCCACCCCATCTCTTCCCATGCGGTGTCATACATGTCGACTAAGGGATAGGGCTGTTTAACATCATACAGATATATACAGCCCAGACTCAGCCTCAGATGCAAGGCTCGAGTCAACAATTAGTGCCAGGAATACAGTAATAGGTTTACCCCTTATTACGTGGGACCGAATACAATTATTGGTGAAATGTGGGTGTTGATTCACCTCTGCCTAACCCTCCAGGGATGAAGGTGTGATTGTATGTATGTATGATTACAACACTATCACGATGACACATGGCTGATAAGAAGTCGTGCTTTCGATAAGGATTATCATTTTTATTGTACCGAGGCATTTATAACTTTTGACCCAGTAGATATAGACAGTATTACAATCTAAGGCTGATTTATTGGTTCGAGTTGTAAACTGAGGCTGAAGGTCCAAAGTCCGTCTGCGGCTAATGTCGGCCGGCGGACTGTAGAGGACTGGGAGGATCTCTACGTGTCTCTATGGCTATTCAACCCCTTCACGGGGGCAAGATGAGTTTTTGTATTGTCAGTGGGAAAACCAAAAGCTTGTCCTGCTTTGTCTTTTACACTGACGGCACAGGAACTCTTGTGCTTACAGGATTGGCAGCGCGAGTGTAACTTCTTTGGTATTGCACACGTCTATAGGCCACGGTAACTACTTTCCAACAGGTGGGCCGTGTGCTTGTTTGCCAACCAAGTCGTATAAAAAAATGAGGACCGTGGCTACCACACCCGCCATGGAAAAAGGGTATTAAAATCCAACCGATTTTCGGACGAAACATAGTTTGATTTAAGTTTGAACAAGAAAATATCAAGGATAGCCGTGGTCGTATGCCACTTAGTCTAACAAAACACTACATTCTAGGAGAAAGTAGCTTACGATCACGGCTTTCCTTGGCATTTTCTTGTTTAATAACTTTTTATAGCGTGATTTTTCAGTAGTCGGGTTTTTTTTTTTTTTTTTTTTTTTATAGGACACGTCAATTGGACTTCGCCTTGCCTGATGGTAAGCTGAAGGCAAAGTCCCAGAAAAGAGGGTCACCATTACTTACACATACCGTGTGACAATGGTGACACTCAGCTTGACGGCCTCATCATATGCTTTTTCACGCCCCGCTTAAAGGACCCGGGACTGTAGGAAGAAGGAAACACGTGAGCTGGTGGGGTTTTAGTTTAAACTTCATTTTTTGCAACGCCTCTTGCAACACCCGTTGGATGAAATTTTTGCGTTGTGTGATATTTGTATTCTATCTCTGTCTTCACGCGGATGTCATTAAATTCGAGGGTATCCTATCGTCACCGATACACCTGGCCGTTACATGAATCAGCATATAACTGTCTGAATATCAACGATAGTTTTATGACTTTGTACAGAGCGCGGGTGAAATCGGCGCGCACTGATAAGAGCTATCAGCAGCTGCGTGGACTTAGGCTGTCGCGATTATACGATTAACCACCTGTACGATTTTGTCATACTGTGATACACTCTGATAAAGTTTGGACACAGATTCAGTGAGGAATAGACCTGGCACCATTTCAAAAAACTGTCAAATGCAACTGGGAACATGTTGATGAATTGTTACCTAAAGCTTTTTTTTTATACAACTTAAGTGGCAGACGGCCCACCTGATGGAAAGTGGTGGACCTATGAACGTGTGTAACAACAGTGGAGTCACATCCGTGCTGCCGACCCTGTAAGAACAGAGATTTTATGTGCCCCCAGTGCAGAACACAAAATCAGGACTTCCTACTGACAGCACAAAAACTCTCCAGTGAGTTCTGGCTACCCTACTCACCACCGGGAACACAACACGAGGTTATTATAGCCGTGGTATTCAGGGGAGGTACTTCCCCAGTCGAACTGCTTAATTCGGAAGGGAATACTGTCGTGTCCTACATCCTCGAAAATAATGAAAATGATAAAAATTAATCTTTTCTGTAACATGCATACATATAATCACGCCTTTATCCCCGGAGGGTTAGGCAGAGGTGAATTAACACCCACATTTCACCAATAATTGTATTCGGTTCCATGTAATAAGGGATAAGCCTATTGCCGTATTCCGAGCACTATTCTTGACTCGTGCCATGTATCTGAGGCTGAGTCTGGGTATATATCCTTAGTCGGCTTGTACGACACCGCATGGGAAGAGATGGAGTGGCCCAAATTCTACTCTGCCGGTAACTACGCGACATTCTTTTCTTTAACCGACTTCTAAAACGTAGGTTCCCAATTCAGATGTTTTTAAAATGTTGTCCATCAATTTGACACCGCCACACTTGATGGCAAAATTCGGTGAAGTCTAAAAAGTAAAGTCCAGATGCTATTTCTGAAATTGTGATCCTAAGATTGGGCTTCGATTTATGATATTTCATGCCCCACTAACAGTATCCAAAGGAACTAAATGAACAGAAAAATATATGTAAGTAGACCAGTTCTTCATCATGCAACCAAAATAGGAAACACTGGAGTAGGAACTGGTTTGGTTGAGACGGTATTGTTTGTATCGTATGTGGGTGACTCTGCGGTCCTGTACAAGTTTTTCTGGGTAGGAAAAGAGAGAGTGGGATTAAATGAGCTCGTCAAATCACTCGTCATAGTAGAGGGGGTAAATCATGGAACATAGGTGAACCACGGGTCGAAGAAAGTAACTATGGAACACCTATCTACGTTTACAAAAAGTTCTCTTGGAACTCCTGAGTGTACCACGGGTAATAGAGACATTACAATAGAGGAGGAAGGACACGACGGTATTTCCGGCCAATTGAGCAGTCCGACTGGGAAAGTACCTCTACCCTACAGAATACCGCGGCCATAATAACCTCGTGTTGTGTTCCCGGTGGTGAGTAGGGTAGCTAGAGCTCAATGGAGAGTTTTTGTGCTGTCAGTGGGAAACTAAAAGCTGGTCGTGCTTTGTCTTTTACACTGACGGCACAGAAACTCTTGTGCTTACAGGTTTCGCAGCGCGATTGTGACTCTCTTGGTGTTGCACACGTCCATAGGCCACGGTAACCTCTTGTCTCCCAATCAAGTGGTATAAAAAAAACTGCAGAGTGTCTAAGGTGTTTATAATAACCTCATAATTTTGATAGGATCGCAAGCACGTCGTTGCTTTCTGTAGGATTAAGTACAGTGCCTTTAGCTTACTATCAGGCGAGGTAACGTCAAATTGGCGTGTCTAAATAAAACAAAAATAGCCTATCGTACTACACTGCTAGACATAGGTCTCCACCAATGATGGAAGCCTTTGGCCTACTGTTTTCACGCTGGCCAGACGGGTTGGTACAGGTTTTTATTTCGAGTTTTCCGACTCTCGTACTGAAATCATCTGCGTATTTTTCAGTTACTTGTATTTTTATTTATACCACATAGGTGGCAGACGAGCACACGGCCTACCTGATGGAAAGTGGTTACCGTGGCCTATGGACGTGTGTAACACCAGAGGAGTCACACTCGCGCTGCCGACCCTGTAAGCACAGAGTCTCTGTGCCGTCAGTGTAGAGGACAAAGCAGGACAAGCCTTTAGTTTTCCTACTGACAGCACAAATTCTCCAGTGAGCTCATACCGTTTATATCGTTCAGGTGGCAGTTCTTTCTCCGTCACCACACAATTATTATTGTACATGTCTAAATATTCTACACTCTACTGTATCTCTATTTGGCTATCTCCCAAAATATTAGTTATCGATATTTTAATAATTGCATGCCTTCATTTAGTAGTTGTTGGGCCTGACCAATGTTTGTGTAGAACTAATTAGAAAGTACTTGTGTGTGTACAATGTGGCTGAATAGATTTGTTATATTTTTAGGTAAGTTGACTAACTTCTATTAACTACCTGCCTATATGAGGGTTTAATTCCTCCGAGTATTGTCAGCGAACGTACTTCAATATTTTCTGGAAAATGACTACCGTATTCTGACCTCCAATGTGATAGACAATCTTGGTTGTATACAAAGTTGAAATACCATATTCTTCTCTGCTACCAAAGGTTTAGAACTTATTTTGAGTTAAGTTCACCTTTGTACATGTTCCTTGAAATGTTTTATTTATGATCTCTTTACTGTGTGTGCAATAATGAATTAAGAACTGAATCCAAGGCATTTATACTCCGCTTTTCTTAATTTGTTCTATCTTCGATATTCGGAGCTTTTAGACCACCAAACGCAACCAATATGTAGGTAATGTGCCGGGCAGTAAAATAATAATAATAATAATGTTTATTTGAGCTAAGAAACACAACACAGAAAAACACAGATTATATCGATAATAGCTGTAAAAGTATACACTGTGGAGCAGCCATCATCGCCTCTCCCCTAATAAGAAGGATCATCTGCAATTATACAATAGGGCCATCTTATCTCTTCGCGTAGGTTGAATGAAATTTTAAAACATTTAGAATGCCTATTCAATTTTTATAAGATAATTATTTAATTAGATAAACTATTATAATATACAGAAAACATATATACAATAAGACCTTTATAACTAAGTTATGATCCACAGATTTCGCATTTACTTTATACTACATTTATTTTATTACAATATGTCAAAATGGTACAACAAGCAATGCTTAGTCTATGTACTAATCAAATAACCCGCCCCTGATCGCTCCCGGTGTAAACGTGCCCATAACACTTGCTGCGTTGCCACGTTGGATGGCGATGGACAGCCTTTGGACCAGGAACGACCCGGAACGAGTGTCACCGGTCGCCTCGATGAGCCTCTGTCCGATTTCTTTAATAAGGCTCTTCAATTCAATTTATTTATTTCTTAACAAACATAGTTTGTATTGAAAAGTCAATTTTAAGTAATAAATACATACAATCAATGAAAATACATTTAACGTCAAAATGAAATTAAATAAAATTTTAGGTACAATTAACTACAACCTTACATTTAGTCACTATCCACAAATTCTTCCACTGTGTAGTAACAGTTTTCCAACAGCAAGGACTTAATTAAGATAGGAAAAAAATTTAATAAGTTCAGGCGAGCCTCGAACCCCGCAATCTTTATCCTTTACAGGGGTAGTCAGAGACCACAGAATCACCGAACTTTGCCTGAAAACATCTGTTAAATCTTTCTATCTATACTATACTAATATTATAAAGCTTGAAAAAAGTTTGCTTGTTTGTTTGTTTGTTTGAACGCGCTAACCTCTGGAACTACTGGTCCGATTTGAATGATTCTTTCAGTGTTGGGTAGTCCATTTATCGAGGAAGGTTTTAGGATATATATCATCACGCTACTACTTAAGGGAGCGGAGCATTGATAATAAATGTTAACAAATCCGGCAATTTTTCATACATATTTTGAAGACTAAAACATACGGGCTCAAAGGGATATGAAGCTTCAAAATATACCCCGGGCGAAGCTGGGGTGGGTCAGCTAGTATATATATATATATATATATATATATATATATATATATATACCTATATCGTCGTATCGGTAGATGATACTCGTACGAACTGTCGGCACCAATAAATGATATTACAATCATTTTTAAACATTTTCCTATCGTAGTTGATCTTCCCGTAGGTATCGTAGAAAACGACTAAATGATAAGACATGATTAAGTGATAAGAGATGTTTTCCACCCCATGACAAAGGCTGTGGACGGTAATACCCTTTCCCTCCATATTACGTAGGACTGAAAATCATAGTTGGCGAAATTTGGGTGTTAATACACCTCTGCCTACGCCTCCGGAGAGATAAAGTCGTGAATATATGTTTGTATGTATGTAATTGTATCTTTGATATCACGAATTGGTTGTGGAGGGCAGATGGCAGTCGCTTTACGGAAAATATCGAATTTGACGCACGCAGTTCAACCTAAAAGTCGATGGGTTGGCATAAGGCTCAGAGAATAAAAACGATATCACTGCGAGAGAAGGATAACTCTAAATAAAACCCTGTACTAGCTCGTTTGGCCAGCGTGAAAACAGAGGGCTAGTGCCTCCCATCATTAGAAGACACCCATGTCCAGCAGTATAGGTACTTGATAGACTTATTGATTGATTGATTGCAATTGTATATTATTGCAGGCTGCCTCATCCAATCCCAGCTGGTGCAGTCCTGGATCTCATGCACACAGGACAGTGAGTGTATCGACGCCCAGGGCGCTATATGCGCGTCTGGTAATTGTGCCTGTCCGTCTGGACAGCAGCTGATCTTTGGGAACAGCTTATGTGCTGTCGGTAAGCAAAACTTGTCTTTACTTTTTTATTTTGCCATGGTAAAACCATGGTAAAATCGAACCCGAGACCTTGTCTCAGCAGTCCATTACCCATACCACTAGGCTACCGCGGTTGTTTTTCTTATTTATTATTAATTAATTAAACTAATTAAAAAAAAATATATATTCCAGCACCACCTTACATTGGATCACCTTGTTACGAGAATCACCAGTGCTCACGGCTCGTCACCAACTTCGAGTGCAGACGACAAGATACAGGCGCTGGTGCAGCTGAAGAACAAGGTACGTCTTTTAACCTTATAGAGCTCTTACAGGAATTATTCGGACGGTATAAATAAAATAAATAAGACTTTTATGCTGTTCTTTTTTTTTTTACGTGCGCAAAATTCCCGCGGATACCTTCCCACCGGAGCCGGTGGGAGAGGTTATGTCGGACTCGAACCGACTAAAACGCACGCATGTTAATATTAATATACAGTACAGTTCAAAAGTGAGTAAATAAGTTGACAATCGGTTTGGTTTTCCTTTTTAAATAAACAGCTTGTCTTTCGACAAAGGCCTCCTCTAAAGACTTCCATGTATCTCTTTTCATGTATCTTTTGTTTTATATCTTTTTTTTCCATGTATCTTTTGTTATCCTCATCCACTCTGGACCGGCAATTCTTTTAATGTCGTCTTCCCAGCGTTTCTTTTGTCGCCCTTTGCTTCTTTTGCCGTCCCTTGGATACCACTCTGATATTATTCCTGTTCATTTCTCTTTCTGCTCTCTTAAAATATGTCGCGTCTTTAAATTTGGTTATGCTCTTAGTTCCCGGCAGACCTATATACCTGAGACCTGTAAGGAAAGATCATGGGTTCAAATACCGCCAGAACTGATTACATTTTTTCCCTATCTTAATCGATAGGTCTCTCCTGCCTACTGTTTCCACACTGGCCAGACGGGTTGGTAGGTACAGAGTTTCATTTCGAGTTTTCCTTCTCTGCCAGTGATATCGTCTGCGTATTTTTCAGTTAGTCTCCTCTTACGACACTCATCAGATGAGATGAGGTCGTGATACTTGTATTCTTTCTCCACATGGATAACCACATGGATAAAATCGCGATAAGAATTAGCCTATATCCGTTATTTTTTTTTTATACAACTTAGGTGGCAGACAAGCAGGCAGGCAAGGTTACCATGACCTATGAACATGTGTAACACCAGTGGAGTCACATCCGTGCTGCCGACCCTGTAAGAACAGAGATTTTGTGCCGTCAATGTAGAGGACAAAGCAGGACAAACCTTTGGTCATCCCACTGACAGCACAAAAAATCTCCAGTGAGCTCTGGCTACCCTACTCACCGCCGGGAACACAACACGAAGTTTTTTTTTTTTTTTTACGTGCGCAAAATCCCCACGTATACCTCCCCACCGGAGCCGGTGGAGGAGGTTATGTCGGACTCGAACCGACTAAAACGCACGCCGCCTGTGGGTCGTTTCGGTTGCCGAAGGTGAGGTTGACAGGCATATCCCTCGCACCCCGGCCGACCCAGGGCCATCTCTCACGATCTGGCCCTCTTCTCGGGTGTGGGGACCACAGAGTCCCCAACTCGTCCCCGGAAACGGGGAGGCGCGCCACGCGCGCCGCCGCCGCGGCCTGCTTCTGCAAGGGCGGTTATGCTCTTAGTTCCTGGCAGACCTGTATACCTGAGACCTGTAAGGAAAGATCATGGGTTCAAATACCGCCAGAACTGATTACATTTTTTCCCTATCTTAATCGATAGGTCTCTCCTGCCTACTGTTTCCACACTGGCCAGACGGGTTGGTACAGAGTTTCATTTCGAGTTTTCCTTCTCTGCCAGTGATATCGTCTGCGTATATTTCAGTTAGTCTCCTCTTACGACACTCATCGGATGAGATGAGGTCGTGATACTTTTATTCTTTCTCCGTCACCACATGGATAAAATCGCGATAAGAATTAGCCTATATCCGTTTTTTTTTTTTATACAACTTAGGTGGCAGACAAGCACACGGTCCACCTGATTGAAAGGTTACCATGACCTATGAACGTGTGTAACACCAGTGGAGTCACATCCGTGCTGCCAACCCTGTAAGAACAGAAATTTTGTGCCGTCAGTGTAGAGGACAAAGCAGGACAAGCCTTTGGTCATCCCACTGACAGCACAAAAACTCTCCAGTGAGCTCTGGCTACCCTACTCACTGCCGGGAACACAACACGAAGTTATTATAACCGCGGTATTCTGTAGGGCGGAGGTACTTCCCCAGTCGGACAGCTCAATTGGGCGGAAATACCGCCGTGTCCTACCTCCTGCGATCCGTTCCCAAGCTCTAACTTATCTCTGTACCTAATCCTCAAGATCCCTTCAGTGGTTTAAACGTGAAAGCGTAACAGGTAGACAGACAGACAGACAGACAGAACTACTTTCAAATTTATATATTATTATGGATAGAGGATAGATAATTGTAACTTTTTTTTTTACAGGTGTATGCCTCTGCCGCCCTGGTTTCCACTATCTCAGCGGTCGCTGCTGGCGATCTATTGACTATGGGAACGCCTGCGTGAGAGACGAGGAGTGCATGGGGCAGATCAGGGATCCCTTCAGCATGAGCTGCAGTTCCACCACTAGTACCTGCCAATGTTCCGCTGGATATTACTTCAGGCAGAGGGGAGAGTGCAGGAGAATGGGTAACGGTAAGTCACATAATACTGTATAATATGAGGTGCTCCAAGATACACTAGATAGATGCCTTTCTTCCGCTCCCTCCACTCCTCTCCCGCCCACCTCCCCTCACCCTCACACTGTGCAGAATATACGAGCAAGAACCAAGTGGTTCGGAGACTCTTTTCTTTGCCTCACCACCAAGACCTGGAATTCATTACCAGCACACGTGTTTCCTCCTGCCTACAGTCATTTAAGCGGGGCGTGAAAAAGCATCTGATGAGGCTGCCAAGTTGAGTGCCACATTACTTAGTGTCTGTAATGGTGACCCTCTTTCCTAAGACTTTGCCTTGAGGTTACTATCAGTCGAGGTAAAGTCAAGTTGGCGTGACTTAGATAAAAAAAAAAGGTTCTTAAATCAGCTATGTTAGCCGAGCATAGACCAACACGAGTGCCGACAAGTTCATCGAAAATTAACACAAGCAGCCTAAACAGAGTATCTGTAGAGCTGCCCACACGTTGGTCACTGTTTTTTGTTCACTGAAACTCTATGGACGTACACCGGAACACTTCTGACAGCGATGGACACCAACCATGTAATGACGGGCAGGCAAACGGTGTACGTGATTGGCCGAGCGCTATTTCATTGTGCAGAAAACAGACACCAATCCGAAGTGAGGTAAGTGACCACGAGAGACGACGAGGAAAGACAAGTAGCGACAAATGAAGTGTACACACGTTGGCGATGGGCTCCACTCGGCCAACTAGGAGAGCGTTGCCAAACGATGTCCAACACTGCACTAAATTGGCCGCTTGCATTAACATTCGACGAACTGGTCGAACGTGTGGACATTAACCCTTCCATTGTACCTATTTACTAATGTCCACGTAGGTCTAGGCTCGGCTAACATGTACAACCGGTATTAGGCTGTCTACAAGTTGGCTTGGCCATCGCTAGGAAGTAGAACACGACGGTATTTCCGTCTAATTGAGCAATCCGACTGGTTAAGTACCCTACAGAATACCGCGGCCATAATAACTTCGTGTTATGTACCCAGAGGTGAGTAGGGTAGCCAGAACTCACTGGAGAGTTTGTGCTGTCGGTGGGAAGACTAAAGGCATGTCCTGCTTTGTCTACTACACTGACGACACAGAAACTCTCTGTGCTTACAGGGTCGGCGGTGCGAGTGTGACTCCTCTGGTGCTTCCTTTCCAATAGATGGGCCGTGTGCTTGTCTGCCATCTAAGTGTATAAGAGTAGGTATAGGTGACTAGGGTCTGCACTATCGGCAGCATGAAAGTTATGGTCTTGTGTTGCACACCTCTAAAAGTCACAATAACCAGTATTAGTCTTAAGTAGCACTATAATAGTATTGCATTAAGTGTACATGGAAAGGAACAGGATATTACTACTCTACTTCATTGGAATCACGAAGTATCAGCGGTAATACAGTGGTAATACTAAATATTGATGTGCTTTCTGTTATTTCTAGCTATCGGCGACGCCTGTGTCATAAACGAAGATTGCCAATTCGAGCAAGGAGCGTGCAACATCAACACGTTTAGATGTGTCAGGAGTACAGGTGAGCACTATATATTCATTTAAGGTACAGTAATGTGAATATGGCATAGATTAGCTTTCTACATTCCCACTACTGTTACTCCAGGATAAGCAGTAGTGGTGCATGAACACATCGAATAATGACATAGCAGTCCAATAAATGACCAGAATATCACATCATCTACCAGGGTCAACCGCTCATTCCTGATTTTACCCCCAAATGTAAGCTCGTTTTAAGTTCGGCAAGGAATAAAATGAGAACGGACTTCCGTAAAAAATTCTTCATCAGTGTTTTTACCCTCTCAGGGGTGTAATTTCCACAAATCCTTTTTAGTGAGGCTTTACTACTGCTAAAATTTTAAGTGTTTACTCCTAGACAACAGTTCATAATGCAATTGATAATTATATTAACATTTATTTTCAGCAACTCAAAATGGCACAGTAGCAGAACCAATAGTAGCTATCAAAGATAACAAAATAGAGAGCAGAATAAACAGAATACCGAGCAAAATAGACAGCAAGATAGCTAGCCTAGTCGAGAATAGAACAGACAGCAGAATCGCCAGCCTACTAGACGGTAGAATAGACAGCAGGATGGGAATGCATGGAGCAGCATGTGATGCTGAGAATGTGTGCCGCAGTCCGTTTGTTTGCTCCAATTTCGGGGCCTGTATATGTCCTGATGGGTACTACGGATTTGATGACAGCAATACATGTTATGCTGGTAAGTCAGTATGGTTACCTATGTTTTTTATTTTTTCATTAACATAACATAAACTCACGCTAATATCCCCGAAGGGGTAGGCAGAAGTGCTAGCACCCACATTTCGCCAGTTTATGTTTAGGTATGTAATAGGTGGCGAGCCTATTGCCACTAACCGGGCAATTATAAACCTGCGATAAATACAGACATAACTCCGAAAAGTCATTGGTGTGTGCCATGGTAAGACCTGGGAAACCCGAAACCTCGTCTCAGCAGTCCATTACCCATACCACTAGGCTACAGCGGTTTTTTTTTTTTTTTGTGGCGACGAATAAAGTATATAAATATCACCACCACATTTGAATCGAAGAGTAACGTAGGAGGTGACTAACGGAAAAATACGCAGATGATATTACTGCGAGAGAAGGAAAATAAAACCTTGTACCTTATGGCCGGTGTGGAAACAGTAAGTCATAGCATCTCAATATTGGAAGATGCCTATGACCAGCAGTGGTCATTATTTTTTCCGTGAGACACCTCATTACCACACCCTTCAGATGAGATGAGGGGGTGATATTTGTTACTCCGTCACCACACGGCAAGATACTTTTTTTTTATACCACTTATGTGGCAGACAAGCACACGGCCCACCTGATGGAAATTGGTTACCGTGGCCTATGGACGTGTGTAACACCAGAGAAGCCACACTCGCGTTGCCGACCCTGTAAGCACAGAGTTTCTTCACCGTCTGTGTAGAGGACAAAGCAGGACAAGCCTTTAGTCATCCCACTGACAGCACAAATTCTCCAGTGAGCTCTGGCTACCCAACTCACCGCTGGGAATACAACACGAAGTTATTATAACCGCGGTATTCTGTAGGGCCGAGAGAGGTACTTCCCCAGTCGGACTGCTCAATTGGGCGGAAATACCGCCGTGTCCTACCTCCTATATGACAGAATATAGTGATAATCTATTTTTGTTTTCTAAATATAAACCACTAAACTTTTTTCAGAACTGGGCTCTCCATCAACTGCTGAAGAGTGCCTTGGATTTTTAGCTGAAGTGAGAGGCGGAGTCTGCACCTGTCCTGTCAACTTCTTCTTTTCGGAAGATCTGAGAGACTGCATTAAGGGTGTGTCATCATCATCTTTGCTTTAGGCTGCTTTTCCAACAGAGATGTGCTATGCAACGTTTTGCTGTGGCTGCGTTTGATATATATCAATTATATTCATCCAACATACGAATCACCAACTTTGTGAAGCCTAAGTTTTGGTACAACAAGTTTTTTTTTTTTTTTTATACCCCTTAGTTGGCAGACAAGCACACGGCCCACCTGATGGAAAGTAGTTACCGTGGCCTATGGACGTCTGTAACACCAGAGGAGTCACAGTCGCGCTACCAACCCTGTAAGTACAGAGTTTCTGTGCCGTCAGTAGAAGACAAATCAGGACAAGCCTTTAGTCTTCCCACTGACGGCACAAATTCTCCAGTGAGCTCTGGCTACCCTACTCACCGCTGGGAACACAACACGAAGTTATTATTTTTGTTTCTCGTATTAAAATTATGTACGTCGGATTTCACTTCGGGTAATAATCCGCTAATTACATCTCACTACCCTGCAAGAGAGACGCCTTCAAGGTGACCTAATAGAGACATTTAAGATACCCATAAGTATAACCTGCCTGATATGCACACAATTTATGTACATACCAAAAGTTCCCACTAAATCAGCCAGAGGACATAGCCTGAGAATAATTCGTGCAACAACAAACACAAACAATGCGCACCATTTTCTTAGTAACCGGGTAGTCCACAACTGGAATAGACTACCCGAAGATGTTGTGACTGCCACTTCAGTGAACAACTTTAAAAACAGACTGGATCACTGGTTGCTAACAAACAAACTTCACAACTATGGGCTCAATCAAGTGTAGTGACTAAATTGAACTGTTCTTCAACATGTGTGAACTGTGACATAGACATATCAGCTCAAAGATGCTCGCCTATAATCAATAATAATAATAATTTACTTTTTGTCTGCAGTGGCACGCACCATGACCGACTCCTGTATCGAGGACAACATGTGCCACACCTTCGGCTCAGCGGTGCGCTGCACGGAGCCTGCTGAGCCCTGGCCCCTGAGGAACTGCGAGTGCGAACCTGGTAGCTCGCTCTGGGACCCAACTAGGAGCTTGTGTCGGATTTTCGTTGGTAGGTCAAACTATTTACTACTAGATGATGCCCGCAGCTAGATCTGGATTTCGATTTGGGATTTATATTTTTTTTGCTCGGAGCCCTAATATTTTTTTCTTAAACGCGCACTCTTAACAAATGCAAGTGATCATGTCAGTTGTAATTACATCATCAATTACGTCATCAAAGTACGCTAAAACAACTACCACACAATCCTGCAGCCACAGTCACCTTCAGAAGTTCGTTTTTATCTTTCTTTTTATACTGTTGATAGATGGCATTTGGTGGAATTTGATGCTACACATATTAAGAACACACTTGAACTTTTCCACAGTATTTTTTATTTGTTATTAGACCTGACTGGTTTCGCCTTACGGCATCCTCACTTACTCCAACACACTGTGGAAAAGTACAAGAGTGTTCTCAAGGTTTCCTGGAAGAAATTGCTTACAGTGATATGGCCGCTGATTCTACTGTTTCTGTAACTTTGTAGATTTTAATCGTATATTCTTTACTTACTTGGTGTACAATAAAGTGTAAAATAAATAAGATAAGATAAGATAAATACTCATTATTACACACCAAACATACGATGGATACATGCATATTAGATTGTTATACAATGGGCGGTATTATTGCGGTCTGCGATCTCTCCCAGGCTACCTTTGGATCACATATTGAGAACACACTTGTACTTTTCCACAGTAGGTTGCAGTAAGTGAGGATGCCGTAAGGCGAAACCGCTCTAGTTTAATTATAAATAATCAATACTGTGGAAAAGTTCAAGTGTGTTCTCAATATGTGTAGCATCAAATTCCACCAAATACCATACTGCCAGTTATCATGTTTGCGGTGTACTTGCGGTGTAATAATTAAATAAATACTTTAGGTATTGGCGAACCATGTCAGATGGACAGCGACTGTCTGGCCGGAGATCGAGAAATCCAGTGCGTGTTCAATGCCGGGCAAGGCGTCTGCAGATGTCCAGCTAACACTATCGAGGCGGATGGGCTGTGCCTCACTGTTGGATTAGGTAAGCATCACTTTCTTGAAACACAATTTTGTCTTCTTCTTTATCATCATCATTATATAATCACGCCTTTATCCACGGAGGTGAATTAACACCCACATTTCACCAATCATTGAACTCCATAATTAAAAGACGTTTTGCAGAGTGAATGTGAAATTGTAATGAAGCTCTTTGCATTTAATTTTGAACTTAAGTACATAGAAATAAAGTCTATAATTTAATACCATTTTTTGCAGTATCTGTGGTATGACTGTGTTTTTGCTTTCGTAGAATCGTTAGTCAGTTCAATGCAAATACCTACCTATATTTATAAACATAACATAAACTCACGCCTATATCCCCGAAGGGGTAGGCAGAGGTGCTAGCACCCAAATTTCGCCAGTTTATGTTTAGGTCCCAATGTAATAGGTGGCGAGCCTATTGCCATTAACCGGGCACTTATATACCTGCGATAAATACACACATAACTTCGAAAAGCATAGAAAAGTCATTGGTATGTGCCATGGTAAAACCTGGGATCGAACCCGAGACCTCGTCTCAGCAGTCCATTACCCATACCACTAGGCTACCTATATTTATGCATACATATATTTGCACTGAACAGAGAGCACTGAGTTTCTTTAGCTGGGTGTACAAGTTCAGTGTGCTGTCCGGGTTGTTCTAAACGAGTAGTAGTTCAATAGTAAGAGATGAAGCCTCTCTTCCTCTGAACCGCTGTCCTGAACTGAATCACTTATGAAAGTACTGTATTAGTTACCACTATATGTCTTGACCACAAGTCGGGAGAGAAACGAGATATTTTTTGAAGTGAAAACTTCTTTAGCGGCGCTATATACTTTTTTGGAATGGGTAAAAAATTCTAAACTCGCGTCAGGACACGTGACCTGATCGAAAATTCGTAAGACGGATAGAGAGAGGACAGGCGGCGCAGGGTGCTTGCGCGAATGTCACACGACTGTCACATGTGTGATGGCGATGATAAACTTTTTAATGTAAAATAATTGTAATAGTTCTGAAGTGCTAAATTTTTAATGTAATATAAATTGTAATGTGTGTGTACGATAGCGCAATAAATGAATATTGTATTCCACCACATAAATAACAGTACTTTTATACTGATAATGAAAGCAATTCGTACAAAATTATTCTCTAACCATTCCAAAATATCAAAAACGCACAACGTTAATATTCAAGTTTTCACTTCTGCCGGCACTCCCGGAGTGCAACTCCGGGAGTGCCGGCAGAAGTCGTCACCCGTCGTTTTTTTTATACAACATAGGTGGCAGACAAGCACATGGCCCACCTGATGGAAAGTGGTTACCGTGACCTATGAACGTATGTAATATCAGTGGAGTCACATCCGTGCTGCCGACCCTGTAAGAACACATTTTATGTGAACACAAAACACAAAATCAGGACAAACCTTTGGTCTTCCCACTGACAGCACAAAAACTCTCCAGTGAGCACAACACGAGGTTATTACAGCCGTGGTATTCTGTAGGGTGGAGGTATACTACTTAGGTGGTAAACATGAACACCACCCACCTGATGGAAAGTGATTACCGTGGCCTATGGACGTGCGTAACCCCAGAGGAGTTACTGGGAACACAACACGAGGTTATTATGACCGCGGTATTCTGTAGGGCCTCCGCCCTACAGACTTCCCCAGTCGGATTGCTCAATTGGACGGAAATTAAACTTGATCTAAATATTATGATTCTGGATTTTATTGCTCATTTTATTCATTTTTTTCTTACAGAATTGGATGACGACTGCCAAGTCTCACAGGAATGCACGGGGACACCGAATGCTGTATGTTATGAACGCAAGTGCGTCTGTGGAGAAGGATACTTGCAGTTGAACGAAACTCAGTCTTGTGTCTCAGGTAAGTCCTCCTTATATTATGTATTTTAGTGGGAATAGGATGGTGATAGTTTTGTTACTGAGTCCAAATAAGATGAATTTATAATTAAATTAAAATTAAATTGTGTTTATTTCACGCATTTAGACCATAGTTACATTACATCAATAGTGTAATACGTCAAAATTTGTCAGTCATTTCATAATATAGTAAAAGTCATATTCGTAAATATGATTAAACACCGTGCGAACTATTTCGTTGCAAGAGGAGTGCAAACGCTTGTGAAAAGAGTTTAATTATACAGCCTTGAAAGCTTAAGAGGACCATAAAAAATATATTTAAAACAAAACCTGACTACTGAATCGATACATCATCCTCCTAGCCTTACCCAATACAGTTGGTGTCCGCTTTCAGTGTAAGGTCCTACAGTCAGCATCAGGTTGATTTTGACTAACAAAGTCTCAAAATGATCTCAATACCAAGGTATTAAGATTAGTCTCGTGTTTCCCGGCATAACCGCGTGGTTTCCGACATAGCCGCGTAGTTTCCGGCATAGTTGCGTGGTTCCCGGCAGAGTAGAATTTGGAACACCCCATCTCTTCCCGTATGTGTCCCAGTATCGTACAAGGCGATTAAGGGTTAGGGCTGTTTAACATCAGACAGATATATACAGCCCCGACTCCGCTTCAGATGCATGGCTCGAGGCAACAATAGTGTCCGGAAAACGGCAATAGACTCAATCACTATTACGTGAGACAGAATACAATAATGGTGAAATGTGGGCGTGATTATATGTATGTATGTAGGTATACAAAGTCTAAAAGCTATTGACATCTTGAAGAGTGTCGAGAAGTCTTATTCATTTCATTTCGGACTTTGAGTCTATATCGATAAAGTTTAAAATTTAATGGCATGTTTGCAGTCTCAGCGGTACAACTGTGGTTGATTGATGGCTGATCCTGACGAGGGCAGAGCTCAATCAATCAATTAGTTTATTACAGTCTACTTCTGGATATAGGCCTTTCACAAATGTACGCCATTTCTATAAAATTATATTCACAGAAATTAACGCGATCATGGTTTATGTACATGCATGTACCTATTTGATTTGCCTGTTGGAATTCTACGCAAAATAGCTATATCGCTTTTTACGGCTTGATTCGCACACACGTAGGTAATTTGTCCCAATCGCGACACTTTAAGTTAATTTGGCAAACCGATACGGGTTGGTAATAGTTTTATTTTTATTTTTTAAGTGCATAAAATCCCCTCGGTTACCCCCTCACCGGAACCGGTGGAAGAGGTTATGTCGGACTCGAACCGACCAAAAGGCACGACGCCTGTGGGTCGTATTTGATTGCCGAAGGTGAGGTTAACAGACATATCCTTCGCACCCCGGCCGAACCAGGGCCATCTCTCTCGATCTGGCCCTCTCTTCGGGTGTAGGGACTACAGAGTCCGAACTCGTCTCCGGAAATGAGGAGGCGGCTCCACCTGTCACCCCCAGGCCTGGGTCGGTAATAGTTAATAAAATACGTCAGCTAGAATTTTTACGTCGAAAATTAGCGCGAGTGGAAACATCGCTGATCGAGGTCGCGTTAATTACCGTAAACATTATAAAATATCATGGAACTTGAAAGTTTAAAAGCCACCATTTCTTCCGATAAGCCACTTTCCGCATCCAGTACATCCCAGCCACCCTTTTCAATACTCAATACATTTATTGCATTCCATAATGTGATACAGATGTCAGATTAAGATTAAGTTACAATAATGGACCCTGTCGGGCACAGCACAATGTTTGGAGAGAGGGATAATTTGCTATTATACAGTTTCATTACAATTTTAATTTTAGCTATCATATTAAGTTTTTATACCTTGTCATTTGAAGAGTGATGATATGATAATTATAATGACGTGAGCAGAAGTTTTAATCACTTTTCAAGAGTAGGTATATAGACATTCAATAATGGAATTTAAATATAGGCAATATTAACTGATAATAATAAATTTTAGTTCTATGTTGTACTAACTTTTAGAGTTTCATTAAAAGTATTCATTACTACTCTCTCAATACATAATCTTTTTAATAATTTTGAACACATGCAAAGTGAACATGATTAAAAAAAATGACAGTATTAAATAACAATTTTAGATATCAATACAAAACACAAAAGGTCACAATACAAAGGTTCAGGTCGCCAGTCCATCGAACAAAGCTCTAACTGAGGTGCTATTTTTCCAGCAATTGGCGGAGATTGCACTGTGGACGAGGACTGTGCATTAGACAACAGTGTCTGCGTGACTGATGAGGACACAGAGACGTCTACCTGCAGATGTAACAACGGCTTTATACCTGTGGGTGATGAATGTTTGACTGGTGAGTACACTACTGCTTACTCCTTCCAGAAGAACGAGGTATGATGATCCTCTGATGACAAGGGAGTACGTTTGGCGTTGGGATTCAGGCTCAATTGCATTTCAAATCCAAATTTCAAATTTATTTATTTCGTGAAGCATAATCTATATTTAATTTAATTTAATAATATTATAAAGAAGTAAAGTTTGTGTGTTTGTTTGCTAAGTGCAACAAGAACTGCACGGGAACTTGTGTCTTTGTATCCCTTAAGTGCTATCTCTTGCACAAAAGACAAATTAAATATAGTTTCCGACAGTGCGATTGGATGGTAGAATTTTATACTCGTTAAACCTACCTGCTTTGAGGCCGTTCAAGTATTACATAAACAGGTTTATTACAATTAATTAACCCCCTACTCTCCCTTGTCAGCAAATGTGAGCAAAATCCCCCCCCCCCCCTTTCTTATGTAAACATAAGTATTGCATATTTCTTTTCATATTTGTTTTTTTAGATTATTTTATAGGTTATAATGGTATATTATGTATGAAAAAGTAAATAACTACTGCTTTCGTAGCCATTAACTAGACCCCCCCTCCCCCATGTCATCAAAAGTCATCAAAAATAAACAATGCAAAGACCCTCCGTCCCCCATTAGTCCTTATAAAAAAAACTTAAAAACTAAAAAAAAACATATACAAAAAAAAACTTGAACGGCCCCTTTGTAGGGTCAAATTTAGTAATAGTAATCCCCTTCAGTAGTTCAGTTTGGCACACACGGTACACATCGTAAATTCAAGATGGCTGCTTCCACAAAATGGCAGATTACTTGCTTCTTTACAACTCCTCCAATCAATAAAACCGTTTAACTATTTTTTTTCTAAGTATTTCTTCCATTTTTCTATTCCGCAGCCCTCACAGACCCCGGCAGCCCCTGCAGCGTCAACGACCAGTGCGTATTCCTGATGGGTGATGCTAGTGTCTGCGAGAATTCAAGGTGCAGGTGTAACGCTGGACACCACTTGAGGGATGGAAGATGCTGGCCACAGACGGGTGAGTCAACCACAGAAATAAATAGTATTAACAAGTAAAAACTGGAGGATATAGATCACAACAGAGGGTCTTCACGAAGTAAGGTGGAAGTTCCCATGCCATGCTGCGGCCGTAGATATCACTATGGAGGTTAGGACACGGCGGTATTTCCGCCCAATTGAGTAGTCCGACTGGGGAAGTACCTCCGCCCTACAGAATACCGCGGCTATAATAACTTTGTGTTGTGTTCTCAGCGGTGAGTAGGGTAGCCAGAGCTCACTGGAGAATTTGTGCTGTCAGTGGGAAGACTAAAGGCTTGTCCTGCTTTCTCTTCTACACTGACGGCACAGAAATTACAGGGTTGGCAGCGCGACTGTGACTCCTCTGGTGTTACAAACGTCCATAGGCCACGGTAACCACTTTCCATCAGGTGGGCCGTGTGCTTGTCTGCCACCTTAGTGGTATAAAAAAAATCAAGAAAAGTTTCAGATAAGGCGAAGAGTTTGATATACCGCGAAGGTTTTTGTGAGTGACAGAGACGAAATATTGCCCTCTATCCCACAAAAAGCACTCTAGGAGTACTGTCAGTCGTGTGAAACTCAACACTCGTATAAACGGGGCCAATATATGTAGAAACTTAATGCAGAAGTGTCGGTATAGTAACAATGTAGCGTATTTAATGGCTTTTCCCCAAAAAATCCAACGTTCCTAGAGAAATTCAAAGAAAATGTGGAACATATGTGGGATTAATGGCGGTTTGGATTGGAACTCTGATCATGAAGATGTTGGCTGCAATAATGATTATAATACACTCTGGTATCATCAGACTTAACACATAATATTCATACCTATAATTCCCCGAAGGGCTAGACAGAGGCGTATTAATATCCAGATTTCGCCAACTATCATTCTCGGTTCACTCTCGGTTTTCAGAAACTTGTATTTTTACTGCCGCGTGGTTTCCGGCAGAGTAAAATTTGGACCACCCCATCTCTTCCCATGCGGTGTCGTACAAGGCGACTAAGGGATAGGGTTGTTTAACATCAGACAGATATATACAGCCCAGACAGCCTCAGATTCATAGCTCGAGGCAACAATAGTACCCGGAAAATAGCAATAGGATCATCCCCTATTACGTGGGACCGAATACAATGATGGTGAAATGTGGGTGTTAATTAACCTCTGCCTAATCCTTCGGGGATAAAGGCGTGATTAAGGAGGTAGGACACGGCGGTATTTCCGCCCGAATGAGCAGTCCGACTGGGGTAGTACCTCCGCCCTACAGAATACCGCGGCTTTAATAACTTCGTGTTGTGTTCCCAGCGGTGAGTAGGGTAGCCAGAGCTCACTGGAGAATTTGTGCTGTCAGTGGGAAGACAAAGCAGGACAAGCCTTTAGCTTGTCCTGCTTTGTCTTCTACTGACGGCACAGAAACTCTGTACTTACAGTGTTGGCAGCGCGACTGTGACTCCTCTGGTGTTACAGACGTCCATAGGTCACGGTAACCACTTTCCATCAGGTGGGCCGTGTGCTTGTCTGCCAACTAAGTGGTATAAAAAAAAAATGTATATTTACTGCCGCATGGAGCCTTATCCTTAAGTCACCTTCTACGACATCCCCGGTAAGGAATGAGGTGACCGTATTCTTCTCCGCCAGGAACCAACAGGTTTAACGTTCTAATATGTTGTCGACAGGTCTCTTCCAAGACTGCGCGAGGACCAGCCAGTGCTACCTGTCGGATATGTCAGAGAGGGTGGTCTGCAGGAACAGTCTTTGTCAATGTGACTTCGAATTTCCTTACTCAGAAGAACAACAAACTTGCAGTAAGTATTCTTTATGAGGTGGTGTATGAGTTAGCAATCAATTAATCAATCAAAAAGCGTCGTTGTGAGTGGTAAAGTGGTTCAATCAAAGAATCAAAGAATCAAAGAATCAATTTCATTTATTCAGTTTAGGCACATAAAGAGCACATAATATATGAACGTCAAAATTTTACAATTATGTATGTCAAGAAATAATATAAAAATATTAAATAATGTAAAAATAAACCATTGGAAAATGATTCTTTCGCTGGTTCGGTAGGTTAGTTCTACTGAGAAGATACCAGCAAGAAACTCAGCGAACTACATTAGAACTAGATTATTTTTCTTATATAAATTTGTTTTGGTTTACAATTTATTTTGTGCGAGCAAGCAAGAGACTTATGTTGACCACGCATTAACATCATTAAGGTACTCACCCGCTTTATAGTAACCTTTACTCATTAAAGTTTTTTTCACTTCTATTTTAAATTTATTTATTGGCATATTAATCAAGTCCTGAGGAATTTTATTAAATGTTTTTATGCAGCTGCAAATGAATCACCAACCTTGTGAAGCCTAAGTTTTGGTTAAGGAGTCAACCTTCCAATCGAGAGGTCCCGGGTTCGAGTCCTGGTCATTACACTACTGACGTGAACCCACTCCTAGCACAAGCGATTTAGCTTTGTTGGAGGGGTTAGAGGGAATATTAGTAATTTCGTTTATAATATTCTTTAAAAAAAAACAATTAGCCCACCGCAGTCACTGCTGGACATAGGCCTCTCTCAATTGACAGCCTCTGTGGCGTAGCGGTAGTGAACGCGACTGCTACGCAAGAGGCGCGGGTTCTATCCCCGCTCAGTGCAAATATTTGTATGCATGAATATGGGTATTTGCATTGGTCTGGGTGTTTCTATGTATAATATGTATGTATTTACAAAAAAAAGAAGTATTTAAGTATGTTTATCCGTATTCTAGATTCCATAACACAAGCTAGATAAACTATGCTTACCGTGGATCTAGATAGCATTGTGTAGAATGTTGTAGAATATTTATTATTATTATTTATGATAATGTGCGCCATTTTATGAGTTAAGCCTACCTACTGCGTAGACACAACCATATGTGCTAACAAAATACGCGTTATGTGAGTATGCTAATGTCAATATTGTTCTTTAAACTGTCACAAGTGCGTGTCATGGGATTTATAGTTTAGATATATATTCTAGATCCCATAACACAAGCTAGTTAAGCTATACTACCATGGGTCTAGATAGCGTTGTGTAGAATGTCGTGGAATATTTATTTATTATTATTATTATAGTAAATGGTGAAACTTGTACCAAAAAGAAACTAAGTTAGTTCTGGCAGCGAGTCATAAATTGACTTCAGATGGCTACAAGAGTTCATGATCCCACTCAACCTTGCATAAGGAGAATTTGCACCGAGAACGGTTCGTCTCAAGGGTGGACACAGTGGTGTGACTGGTTTGCGTGGGATCCTAGAGGGTACGCGAAACCTGAAAAGGCCCAGTAGAGGTGACCTGTCAATTTTGTAGTTGAGACATTTAGAGGCGAATACTGCATCATTAGATTTCAGTCTATTGGAAATATGATTAATATTAAAATGTTTAAGCCATCGTAGGCTTAGGAGTGGATTCTTTTTGTCACCGAGAAGAAGGTCAGATCAAGAGAGATGGCCCTAGGTCGGTTGGGCTGCGAAGGATATGCCTGTTAACCTCACCTTCGGTAACCAAAAACGACCCACAGGCGTCGTGCGTTTTAGTCGGTTCGAGCCCGACATAACCTCTCCCACCGGCTCTGGGTGTGGGGGTATCCGTGGGGATAACGTATAAAAAAACATGTGATGATTTTATTTTCTTGTTTGTTCCAGTATCTGCAGCTTCAACTACAGTGAGCAGTGTTGTCACCGTTCTATTAGCAGTATATTATGCGTTGTCACGTTAAAATAAATAATTTTAAATTGGTAATATTAATTGTGTCACTGGCAACACTGAATGGTCCATTGGTGGAAGTTTTGAAAGTGATTATTATTTTATGGCGGAAAGCAATTAATTTTATGAATATTATAATTGTACAATAGTAAAATAGTAAAACCGCGGTAGCCTAGTGGTATGGGTAATGGACTGCTGAGACGAGGTCTCGGGTTCGATACCAGGTTTTACCATGGCACACACCAATGACTTTTCGATGCTTTTCGAAGTTATGTGTGTATTTATCGCAGCTTTTATAAGTGCCCGGTTAATGGCAATAGGCTCGCCACCTATTACATAGGGACCTAAACATAAACTGGCGCAATGTGGGGGCTTAGCACCTCTGCCTACCCCTTCGGGGATATAGGCGTGAGTTTATTTAATGTTTTGTTATATTCTTTATTAAAAAAAAAAAGGATTGTTTGTTTTACTATAGATATAATAAGGATATTATATTATGTTACGGTTTCTGAGTGAGGCGGGAATACGACTTACTCTAACCAAACAATACATTATAAGGAAAAGTGGCATACCCCACGGCTATCCTTTCGACATGACTACGATAGGAATATGATTTAATTAAATTAATCTAAATATTAATATATATATATAATAATAATTTGAAATGAATAATTTAGTAGGAGGTAGGACACGGCGGTATTTCCGCCCAATTGAGCAGTCCGACTGAGGAAGTACCTATGCCCTACAGAATAATGCGGCTATAATAACTTCGTGTTGTGTTCCCAGCGGTGAGTAGGGTAGTCAGAGCTCACTGGAGAATTTGTGCTGTCAGTGGGAAGACTAAAGGCTTGTCCTGCTTTGTCTTCTACACTGACGGCACAGGAACTCTACTTACAGGGTTGGCAGCGCGACTGTGACTCCTCTGGTGCTACAAACGTCCATAGGCCACGGTAACCACTTTCCATCTGGTGGGACGTTTACTTGTCTGCCACCTAAGAGGTATAAAAAAAAATGAGAATGTTTTATTTACCAATACTAGAGCTTTATTTTTCAGTAGTCGGGTAAACTTTTATGCCTGGGGTGTATATTAACTAAAGGTATGTATTTACCTATACTATGGTCGCATTAATTCCTGTTATCATTACTGTCTATCAAGGAACATGATGGAATGTGTTCGGAACCAACAGCGGAGAGCAGACCTAATGCAAACTAATGTAATGGATATCGGAGGATGCAATAGCGTCCTTGCGAGACCTCTTTCGGATGCAGCTCAAGACATGTATCTGTTATATCATGAATATGTGACAGCTATATAATGTATTAATATATATAAAATTACTGGTACTGTATACAAAATGGCTATGATGGAGCGACATAGTCTTGTTGTGGCTAAGCTCCGTCAATAAAGATAAAAAAAAAGGAACACAATAGTTTAAAATTTAATATTTCTTAGCAATAATCATGACACCTAGTAACCTTTAAGAAATAAAAAGCTCAACAATTCATATTTTCTTTTATTTACTTACCATGTAGGTATCTGATAGCTATGGCTTCATGACCCTGACTCTTCATCCTAGCGTTATACCCAGTCATATCCGGGGTCCACCTTTTTCAGTCTAACTGTGATACGGCTGAACTTCAATATTTTCCGTGAAGCGTCTGCCATCTGCCTTCTACAACAAGCGTCCAAGTACAAGTGTCGGTGGCTTAGTGGTCAAGGAGTCAGCCTTACGATCGAGAGGTCCCGGACTCGAATCCTGGCTATCACAAGCAATTTAGTTTAGTTGGAGGGGCTAGAGGGAATATTAGCAATTGCAGTTGCAATTCTTAAAAAAAAAACACATGGGCTTTTAAACACACACGCGCACACACAAGCACACAGACATGGCGGGGCGTGAAAAAGAATCTGATGAGGCCGCCAAGCTGAGTGCCACCATTGTAACACTTAGTGTCTGTAATGGTGACCCTCTTTCCTGAGACTTTGCCTTTAGTTTACCATCAGGCGAGGTGAGGTCAAGTTGGCGTGACCTATATAAAAAAATATATATAAAAGCTACATTTAGTATATTAAATTCTAATGTTTAGTAATAGTTATGACTCAGCTAAACGCTTACGTCAATTAAAGAATATAGATAAAGTCGCTTAGGATATTAAACACTTGTAACCATTGTTCAAAGCACCAAAATACAGCATACTGTATGTGTTCAATGGTGTCATTACCCGGGTAAATACATACCAGCTAATAACATAAATTCACGCCTATATCCCCGAAGTTGTAAGCAGAGGAGCTAGCACCCACATTTCGACAGTTTATGTTTAGATCCCAATGTGATAGGTGGCGAGCCTATTGCCACTAACCGGGCACTTATAAACCTGCGATAAATACACACATAACTTCGAAAAGCATCGAAAAGTCATTGGTGTAACGTGTGCCATGGTAAAACCTGGGATCGAACCCGAGACCGCGTCTCAGCAGTCCATTACCCATACCACTAGGCTACCACGGTTAGCCTACTAATTAATATAGTGAATGTCTGTCAGTATGTTACGCTTTCACGCCTACACCACTGAACCGTTTTTGATAAACTTTGGTATAAAGGTGGACTTATATCTTGGGAAAGGGCATAGCCTACCTTTTATCACGAAAAATGGGTTACAAGGGAAGTGAGTATGAAACTTTCTCATTTTTACATATTTTTATCGCAGGTTTATAAGTACCCGGTTAGTGGCAATAGGCTCGCCACCTATTACATTGGGACCTAAACATAAACTTATACATATGATGAGGCCGTCAAGCTGAGTGTCACCATTGTCACACGGTATGTGTAAGTAATGGTGACCCTCTTTTCTGGGACTTTGCCTTCAGCTTACCATCAGGCAAGGCGAGGTCCAATTGACGTGTCCTATATAAAAAAAAAAAAAACTGGCGAGATGTGGGTGCTGGCGCCTCTGCCTATATAGATATAGGCTATAGTCATGATAACCGACATGCTACAAAAGCTAGTTAAAATATAATAATTTTTGACTGGTGTATAAGTTCTATTAATATATATTTTCTCTCTTTCTTTTGTTTTAATACACTATCTATTTAAGTTTAGTCGGTAACTACACCATATCTTTTGTTGTTATAACATTACTGTCTATCCCAAGGTTGCCTGGAAGAAATCGCTTCAGCGATAAGGCCGCCCATTGTACATTGAACTGTATACATGCTACCTACTTGTCCTACTGTAAATCTGTTAGTGTACAATTAAGAATTATCTATCTATCTATCTATCTAAATATACAGTATGTTCTGCGGTGGTTCTGCGGAGTTACGTCCGTGTTTTAAATTTCGTACAATCAATCAATTGGCCCACCTTAGTTCACTGCTGGACATAGACCTCTCCCAATGTGCGCCATTTTCTCCGATCCTCCACCTTCCGCATCCAGTCCGTCCCAGCCACCTTTTTCAGGTCGTCCGTCCATCTGGCTAGGGGACAATATCGTTTGTCAAAAAGTTGTAATACTACAAACAAACACTTCATTTGTATAGTTTCTCTTAATTATTGAAGTCTTGTATTAATAGCTATGTTAAAAAAATCCCTGTAAGTACAAAGAACACTCTGTATATAAGTAAAATGGCTAATTGTTCTTTAATAATGTTTAGGCACGAAAACGTCAAATTACGAGTACAAGTGAGACTTTAATTAATTTAAATAAAAAAGTGTATTAAAAATATATTACGATTATTTTAACTTCAAAATGGCGTGGTCGTATTTTTTTTAGCGTGACAGGTAGTTCATGCAACTCAGATAGATCATGACATGTTGAAGTGGTAAGCAGTTCCCTGAGTCGGCCGGGCTGCAAGGGATATACCTGTCATTCTCACCTTCGCCAACCAACAACGACACACAGGTGCCGTGCGTTTAAGTCGGTTCGAGTCCGACATAACCACCGACACCAGCGGTTTTGGGATAATCGTGGTGATTTTCCACGCGTAAAAAAAGTGGTAAGCAGTTCACGTAATTGTTGGTGTTATTATAATAGTACACTCAACAATTTAATGATATATTTTTTATAAGTTGTATAAAAAAGCCGGGCAAGTGCGATTTGGACTCGCGCACCGAAGGTTCCGGACAAAATTAAATTCAGGGACGAACTTTTTATTGCGTTGCCTTAGAAGTTTGATTTTTGCACAGTTTCAAGACGTTATAGACTTGAGTATGTGGTATAAATTTCATATTGATGCCTCCAGGCATTCCTGAAAAAAGTTTTTGACATACAGTTAGACCGACGAGCAGACAGACAACGTAGTGATCCTATAAGGGTACTGCTTTTTTCTTTTGAGGTACGCAACCCTAAAAATTGTCTCTATCTAAAGGTTCATTGCTATAAGACAGTGTTTCTCAATTTGAGGTACGCGTACTGTTTAGGTGTTCCATTTGGACCCCTTATTTCGATACCTCAGATCCCTCAGGGGATCCAAATGGCTTTACTAGTCCACTTGGATTCCCAATGACTTAACTATTTTATTCACTTCAAACAACATTTAGGGCCCTAAGGCCCTAAATGTTGTTTAGGGGATCGTGTCAAACAATACTAAAATTGAATGAAATTTTAAAGCATTTTGTATGCCAACTGGCGAAATGTGGGTGCTAGCACCTCTGCCTACCCCTTCTGGGATATAGGCGTAAGTTTATAAAAAAAAATAGTATGCCAACTATTCAAATCTATTAAGATATAGAATAAATTGGATTGGTTCAGGCGGGATTCGAACCCGCGATCTTTCCCTTACAGGGGGAACGCTCTGACCACTAAGCCACAGAACCTTCGCCCAAAACCGACCAAATTCTTCTAATCAAACATCCGTCTTAAGGCGACGGTTAAGTGCCATCTACCGTCATTCGTACGATACTAAAATTATTACTTCCACATCTATACTAATATTTTAAGCTGCAGAGTTTGTTTGTTTGTTTGTTTGTTTGTTTGTTTGTTTGAACGCGCTAATCTCTGGAACTACTGGTTCGATTTGAATGATTCTTTCAGTGTTGGGTAGTCCATTTATCCAGGAAGGTTTTAGGCTATATATCATCACGCTACTACTTAAGGGAGTGGAGCGTTGATAATAAATGTTAACAAATCCGGAAATTTTTCATACATATTTTGAAGACTAAAACATACGGGCTCAAAGGGATATGAAGCTTCAAAATATACCCCGGGCGAAGCTGGGGTGGGTCAGCTAGTAATATATATTGGTGGCGCGATTCTCACGCCACGTGAGCTAGTGGACTGTATTTTGCGGGGGATGAAGCCAAATATTTCAGATGACACTTTACACAACAAACAAGATAGGTGATCGGGTTGCCGCGGAGGTGGTTTAGGCAGTGAATGCAACCCAAGAAATTAGGAGAGGATGCACTAACCTTTATGACGCCACGTGCTGTCGGAGCCGGTGCACCGGTCTTCTCTTCCTGGCTCAGGAGCTGCTGCCCACCTCACTAAATCACTTGAGGGACACGAGAGGCACAATCCGATCGGTAAAGGTCTATGAAAGCGGTTAAAATCCAACAAATATTATTAATTTCTGAGAGTCGCGCGCGCCGCCGCCATTGATGTTGCTAGTTCGATGCGGAAGTGAAGATGCGGCCATTTCAACAATTGGGCGGGGGGAAAACTATTGCTATCTCACTTTAAAGGTAGTGCGGGAGGGAGATGGGTATAGGAAGCGTGTGTTCAGTGTCAATCAATTGAGAGATGATTTGAATTACTCGATATATTACTACTATTGAGCGGGAAAATACAAATTTTACTATCGGCGCAACCATATATACAAAGCATCTATTAACCTTTTCGTCATCAGAATGTATACATACCTAAAAATCTACAACTTTGAGAACCACTGCTCCAAGGTGTCAGGACGACGCAGATAACCTCGAAACGCCATGATCCTCCCTCCAACCCCCCAGCCCCCGTGCTTAAGGCCGCGACCTCTTGCGTGCGGCGGCGTTGCGTGCCGATGGTAATCTGCCAATCAATCTGGAGGAAGTGGCAGCACTATTGTAGCTAATCCTGTGGCGAGGAGCCGAGAACAGTTTAACGTTTTGGCGTTAAAAAAAAATAATAGTCTTTTTCATACCACTTAGGTCGCAGACAAGCACACGGCCCACCTGATGGAAAGTAGTTACCGTGACCTATGGACGTGTGTAACACTAGAGGAGCCGCTGCCGACCCTGTAATCACAGAGTTTCTGTGCCGTCAGTGTAGCCACTGACAGCACAAACTCTCCAGTGAGCTCTGGCTACCCTACTCACCGCGTGTTCACAACACGAAGTTATTATAGCCACGGTATTCTGTAGGGCGGAGTTACTTCCCCAGTTGGACTGCTCAAGTGTGTCCTACCTCCTTAAACACACCCTTGTAAGTTTAAACAAACGCCGATCACGCTGGCGGCTTGCCGATACCGATAAACTGCTTCTTTATGCAAGCACCTCCCTACTCGGTGTGCGAGTCCTACTTGCTCATGATCAGCTTTTTAACAGTTGCTGGTGTCAAAGTCCTTCTAAATGTTAGTTTTTATATTTTTTGCTTTTTGTATGTAGATAAATTATTATATTGTTATCTTGAAAAGTATTGTAGTTACACGCAGGCTTCAAGAATTTTCATTCTATATTTTGAACTAGCTGTTACACGCGGTTCTGCTCGCATGGATGTCGGTTAACGCGACCAAACATAGTAATTAGTCTAGACCATATAAGATACATAACATCTTCTTCTGCGTGGTTCCCAGCAGAGTAGAATTTGGACCAACTCATCTCTTCCCATGCGGTGTCGTACAAGGCGACTAAGGGATAGGTCTTTTAACATCAGACAGATATATACAGCCCAGACTCAGCTTTAGATGCATGATTTAAGTCAACAATAGTACCCGAAATACGGCAATAGGCTCACCCCCAGTTACGTATGACCGAATTAAATAGGGTTAGGCAGAATTAACACCTACATTTGACCAATAAAATGTAGATGTTAATTCTGCCTAACCCTCCGGGGATAAAGGCGTGATTATATGTAGGTATGACTATACTATTATAATCAGGAAATAATTTATAAATATTAAATACAATAAAAATAAAATAACTATTATACAACTTATAGCTAAGAACAATTAAAATGCGTCGTAGAATTCCTCCGCATCGCATGCCTCTTGTGGTAGCGTTCCCAGAAGACTGGCAGCATTGCCACGTTGTATGGCAATGCTTATTCTCTGTCCTAAAAAGAGGCCAGCCTTCTGGTCACGAGAAGCGTCGACCATTCGCTTCGCAATCTCACGGAAGAGGTTGCGAGCGCTCGGACCTCATGACCCCAAAGTCTCGACTCCAAACGGCACAAATTCATAATCTCCGATGAGATTGGAGTATTTGCGCCGCTTGAGAGCCTCTGCAGAAGCAGCAGCAGCACCAGCACAGCCAGCCGTGCTAGTTATATAGGTAGGAGCCATGGTATCAACGCATGTGGCGTCCCACACCAGAGTCCTACCCATCTTCCATGGCATTAACGACATGCCATCCGGTCTCTTGCCATCGTCACGCGCCAAACCGTTTGGTTCTAGTACAGCTGGTACACCGGCGGTGACAAGAGCACGGCGGACTATGTCGTTGAGGCTGGCGTGCCGTGGAATTCGCCCAGCGCTCCTGCAGCACGACAGACCATGGTGTCCGAGTCTGTCAACGGCTTCTCCACAACGGCATTGATGCGGAGAAACACACGGCGCACCTAAACGGAGACAAGTTGCGATGCGGAAGGTAGTGTCATCTAACATAGTCCCTACGTTAGATGACGGAAGAGCTTGAAGCCAAAGACCCGATTCCCACACTCCAACCGCCAGTAAACGGGCACGCTCAACAGCATTGGAACATGTATTTAGTAATTTTTTTCCAACTAAGTTGCAGAGCGGCCCGTCCCACTGACGCTGTGAGAAAAGGTTCCTTGGGAGATCGGTGTTTGGACATGCAATTTTCCAAGCGTTCACTGCATCAGTCTTACACAATACTTCAGAATTAACTAGTGTAGGTGCAAGGATTTTCCTAGTTAATTCTTCCGTACTGTGGACTGAAGACAGGAACGCTGGTAAGCTGACATCTGAAATTTTGCGAATACCGAGCCCACCCAAGCGAATCGGTAGAGTCGCTTGTAGTAAAGCTCGGTCATCCAAGGCCACATTTATAATTTTGGTGAGGGTATTTTCTATAATTTCATCCATTTTTTTCAAAATTGTTATATGTTTAAAAAATGGCGTCGATCGTAGGGCATGGGTGAATTTTGTAGGTATGTATGTAACATCTTCTTCATCATCTTAGCTTTAATTCCAGTCGCATCCGAAGCTTTAACCTCGGAGTCTAGGGTCCGCTTTACCAGTCTAACTGAGGATTTGGCTGATCTTCGATGTTTTCCGTGAAGCAACTGCCACTGACCTACAACCCAAAGGCGATATCGAAGTATTGCAGCTAGAAAGAAAGAAAAGAAAGAAAGAAAGAAAATATTTTATTCAGGCCCCACACCCCGGGCACCCCACCAAATACAAACAGGTAGGCATTACAACAGAATAACAAATCAAAAACAGTAGGCACATTAAAATTAAACTACGGGTGCAACACTCCACACTATGCGAGCCCAAATAGGGCCCCATCTCAGCATTGAATGCTGCGCACGCCCTTCGTTGGGTATGCACAGCGCTGGTTTTCAGATGGGGCCACTAGGCAGCGCTGACGCCACGCACCATCCCATATATACAGTACATTTTACGTCCACACAGGTATTATTCTATTATAAAGTCGAGTTGCGCTTGCAAAAACAAAACTCCCACGAACGTTACGAGCGTAAAGGACTTACTACCCACGTTTTAAGTCGCTTTCGCTGTTGATTTGTACACAGGTGGGTAGGTACATTATATTTTTAGGGCATAGTTGTTGTAATTTTTAGGGCTTTAGTTACCCGTAACGACTGCCATAGATGTTTGTATGGCAACCGGGACCCACGGCTTAACGTACTCTCCGAGGCACGAACAGATAAATCCAAATACCAATTTTCATGCACACAAATATTTGCACTGAGCGGGGATCGAAACCGCGCCCCCTGCGTAGCTGCTGCGTTCACTACAAATCAAAAACTATCTAAGGAATATTTATTGTGGAGTGTTTATAAGAAAACAAAGCTTCATGGTGTTTTCTTTGAAAATGATGAACTTTTATACCATTTAATAATTATTTTTACGATAACAGGCAAACTACTTGTGTTCTTTATAATAATAATAATAAATAAATATTCTACAACATTCTACACATCGCTATCTAGACCCATGGTAAGCATAACATCTTCCACCGGCTCTGGTGGGGAGGTTTCCATGGTGATTTTGCGCACGTAAAACAAAAAAAGACCCATGGTAAGCATAGTTTAACTAGCTTGTGTTATAGGATCTAGAATGCGCATAAATATACTTAGATACTTTTTTTTGTAAATGCTTACATATTATACATAGAAACACCTAGACCAACGAACGGGAATCGAACCCGCGCCCCTTACGTAGCAGTCAAACCTTCTCCCACTACGCCACAGAGGCCGTCCTTATAAAGCTCTAGTTTACTTATTTTTTCAATATCGGTATCTTCAATATTTTATTTATAATATCGGTTCTGTGGTGCGACAACAACCGGTTTAAGTTTGAAAGACTTGTACACTTGCAACTTGTAAACAGGAAGTAAGACACGACGGTATTTCCGTCGAATTGAGCAGTCCGACTGGGGAAGTATCTCGGCCCCACAGAATACCGTGGCCATAATAACTTCGTGTTGTGTTCCCGGCGGCGAGTAGGGTAGCCAGAGCTCACTGGAGAGATTTTGTGCAGTCAGTGGGAAGAAAAAAGGCTTGTCCTGCTTTGTCTTTTACACTGACGGCACAGAAACTCTCTGTGATTACAGGGTTGGCAGCGCGAGTTTGACTCTCTTGGTTTTGCACACATCCATAGACCACGGTAACCACTTTCCATCAGGTGGGCCGTGTGTTTGTCTGCCTTGTTTTGTTTGTTTAAAAATACCTGCCTACTCTACACTTAATTTTCTTGTCACCGGCGAAACTTATTTATGTTTTTGTTGATATGTGGTTGCGCCGATGTAGAAGCTGTATTTCTTGACGCGGAAACACACTCTTTCTATACCCGTCTCCCCTCCCGCACTAACCATAGAATAGTACTAGATAGTTTCCGTCCGCCATTTGTGATATATGGACGCTCACTCCCGCTTTGAACTAGCCAGCGTAAAGACGGACCGCGCTCGCGTCTCTCAAAAATGGATAATATTTGTTACATTTTTACCACTTCATAGACTTGTACCGATCGGATTGTGCCTCTCGTGTGTTCCTCAAGTGATCTAGTGATGCTGACGGCAGCTCCTGAGCAAAGAAGAGAAGATCCGTGTACCGGCTGCGATGAAAACACGTGTGTCGTGAAGGTTAGTGCATCCTCTCCTAATTTCTCGGGTTGCATTCATTGCTTGGATCACGCCCGCGGCAACCCGATCACCTGTCTTTTGTGTGTAAAGCGTCAATGGAACAGTTAGCTACTTCCCCGCAATACAGTCCACTAGCGCACGTGGCCAAATCGCGCCACCATTTTTGGTCCGGATCGAACCGGATTCTTAGCCGTAGTTCGTATTTTGTTATTATTCTAATGGGAATAAGCGCACCGCACCTAAGTGCCTGGTTATTTTAGTAGAAAACCCCGCATCCAGACATTTAGGCTTAGAATTTGTTGTCCGTTTGCCGCTGGCTCGCATTGTACCTACCTAATACATAAATAGGTTAGGTAGCGTATCAACACTTAGTCGTAGTTCGCAATTTTCGCACCGCGCCTAAATATAGTTATTTTAGTAGAAAACCCCGCATCTAGGCATTTAGGCTTAGATCTTAGGTATACTAGACACCCTAGTGCATAGGCACAGTGTAATACCTAACGCATTTGGCTTTGTTTTATTTTTTTCAATTACGTTGCTCGCTCGCCGCTGGCTCGCGTCGTATTTGCCTGGTACCTGCGTGGGTAGACACGTGGTTGTACCTCATTCCAATTCATACGAAAGTATTTTAATTTGAATAGATATTACGCAATACTTAATCTCTGAAATAATAGTTGAACCTAGACAGCGGTCTGGCTTGCGTAAGTACGATCTGGCTGTTGCCGGGAGCGTTTTGTTCAAGCGTGCATTCACAGTTGTAAATACCTACCTACCCGCCGCCTCGCTGCTCTGTACCGCTAAGATTAAGTCATTTCATATTTGTTGTTTACCGCACTTTAGTTTGAGATTTAATTGTAAACATGTCCCCAAAGGTTGATAAGACCGGTAAGGTTCAATTGAAACTTTTACACGCTAAAAAAGAAATGATTTACTCTCGCGTACAATCGATTTATGATAATGCACTTAAAACCTCTGATTTGGTCATCAGAGATTCGTTCTTGTGTTCTATAGAAAACTTAGATAGTCTACGCGCGGATTTCGAAACCTTAGTACATGACATCAACGTTTTAGAGTTGAATTTGGATCCCGATTACTCAGTGAGTTATCAAGCCTTGTCGTCGTTTGACGATTTGTATTGTCGTATCAAGCGCGTCGCTAGGAGTTTGGAGAAACCGGCTGACCTACCCAACCCCACTCGCGACCGACCTAAGTTGCCACCAATTCAAATACCCGAATTTGATGGTAACATTCGCAATTGGTGTCTATTTATAGATAGTTTTGAGAATACAATAGATAAGAACGATTCGTTGACAGATCACGAAAAATTGCATTATCTCGTTGAAAAATTGACTGGTAAAGCTATAACCGTTTGCGCTGGAATTACGTTTAGTGCCGAGAATTATAATTTAATTTTAAATACTTTGAAAGCTAGGTATGAGGATAAAAGATCGGTAGCTAACGCCTATTTAGATCAGATGTTTGATTTGAAATCTATTACGGCATGTAACGATCAAAACTTAGAGAAATTTCTAGATACTTTCGCGTCAGCTGTTCGCGCCGTAAAGAACCTAAAGATCGATGACCTCTGCGACTTCGTATTTTTGTATATGGGTTTAAGGAAATTAGATTCCGAAACCATTCGTTTGTTTGAGTCGGATCATCGCGGCAATAAAATTCCTAAGTTCGAAGACTTAGAAAGTTTTGTTCGCGAGCATATAAAGGTATTGCAACGCTCTTCATCGAAACATGAAGGCGCGAAGATAGTTGTTGATTCTGCACGCAAAGTAGATGCGTCATCGAAGTCGCTGAGGTCAACTCATACTTATGTTAGTACCGCACCAGCACATGTACAATCACCTGTTTGCTCTTTGTGTAGCACTCATCATTCGCAACTGTACAGGTGTCCTGGTTTTCTGAAATTGTCGCCTAGTGATCGTTATAAATTTGTTCGCGCTAATAATTTTTGTTTTAATTGTCTCGGTACTAAACACCGCGTTGTTTTATGTAATAGTAGAAATAGTTGTCGCAAGTGTCAAGCGAGACACCACACTTTGCTTCATTTTGAGAATAGTAATGCCGCATCCAATGTGAGCACGGTTGGCTCGTCGAGCGGTGACACACGGCAGCCTGCGCCGCAGCCGCAGCCCGCGCTCGCGCGCGCTCCGGCCCGCCCGGTGACCGCCGCGGATGACGTCACCTTGTGTTCGTTCTCCGCTAGTGCTGCACTCACTACTGTGTGTCTTGCGACCGCTCGCGTTGTTATTGTTGATGCATTAGGCAAGCCGCGCATTGTTCGAGCGCTGTTAGATGGCGCTTCGCAAAGTAATTTCATTACTCAAGATTGTTGTCGGCGTCTTGGTTTCAATGTTGATAAGCGTTCAACCCGCTCAGTGGTGAAGGGTTTTGGAAGCTTACAGTCAGCTGTTCGTGGCACCGTTAAAACAAGGTTTAGATCTCGTTTTAATAATAATATTTGGTTTGACATGGATTCGCTCGTTATAGATAGAATAGCTGAACAGTTGCCTACCGTCCCGGTTGACACGTCTTTATTAACGAAATTTAAAGACTTGCCTTTAGCAGATGAGACTTACGCTGTTCCTGGAGTCGTCGATATATTGATCGGCGCTTCGATTCTCCCGCACCTCCAGTTATCACGTAAGGTTCAAGGGGGACCGACGTACCCCGCTCCGCACGCACTGGAAACAGTTCTTGGTTTTGTTATAATTGGTTCCGCACCCGCTTCTATAGATAGTTTTAGTCACTCGACTGCTTCGTTCTGTTGCACCGTCGAGCCGCCACTGGAGTCTACCATCCGCAAGTTTTCACTCGGTGGCTCCCGTGTATCCGCTGAAAAACGCTTTCTTTGTTTGGAACGAAAGATGCAGGCGTCCCCAAAGTCGAAGCGGGCCTATGATGAGGTTGTTAACGAATATTTAGATAAAGGTTACATCTCACCTGCGCCTGCGGACACTGGCGGGACCCAGCCTTCGTACATTATCCCGCACCGCGGAGTTATTAGAGAAGATAAGCTTACTACTAAAACTCCGCGTAGTTTTGGATGGCAGTGCTAAGACTAGCACTTCCGTGTCGCTTAATGACATTTTGTATTGTGGTCGGAATCTTTAAGGTAATTTATTTGACATAATTGTAAATTTTCGCATTAATATTAGTAGAATTTTAGCTTTTAGGACTCAACAGTCGCTTTGTGTTGGGCCCACTCTTCGCCCCATCGTTGGGACACATTCGTCGCTAATAGAGTGGCAAAAATTCAATCTGAATTGGCGCCACATAATCTCTTTCACGTTGCTGGCACCGACAACCCAGCCGATTGTCTCTCTCGTGGATTGCTTCCTTCGCAAATTTTGGATCACCCGTTGTGGTTTGGTGGACCGTCCTGGATTCATGCCGCGTTAGATGGGTGGCCAGTTAGTCAATTCAATCCCACTACGGTTTCCGAACCACCCGAGGAGAAGAAGCACTCGCTTGTTGTATCGGTCCCACGTGAAGAGACCCTTATTTTGTTGTTGGCTAATCGCGTCTCGTCTTGGTCGAGACTGTTGCGTTGTGTTGTTTGTTCGCCTCTGCCTTCTGCCTAGCCAGCGGTGGGCACGAGCTCCAATCTAGGTTTATATTTTAGTTGTTATTTCCCAAACCTAGATTTAGATTAGACTTTAGATTTGTTTCGCATTTGTCGTTTCGAAGGTAACCCTTCAAGCCGGGGGGAATGGTTGCGCCGATGTAGAAGCTGTATTTCTTGACGCGGAAACACACTCTTTCTATACCCGTCTCCCCTCCCGCACTAACCATAGAATAGTACTAGATAGTTTCCGTCCGCCATTTGTGATATATGGACGCTCACTCCCGCTTTGAACTAGCCAGCGTAAAGACGGACCGCGCTCGCGTCTCTCAAAAATGGATAATATTTGTTACATTTTTACCACTTCATAGACTTGTACCGATCGGATTGTGCCTCTCGTGTGTTCCTCAAGTGATCTAGTGATGCTGACGGCAGCTCCTGAGCAAAGAAGAGAAGATCCGTGTACCGGCTGCGATGAAAACACGTGTGTCGTGAAGGTTAGTGCATCCTCTCCTAATTTCTCGGGTTGCATTCATTGCTTGGATCACGCCCGCGGCAACCCGATCACCTGTCTTTTGTGTGTAAAGCGTCAATGGAACAGTTAGCTACTTCCCCGCAATACAGTCCACTAGCGCACGTGGCCAAATCGCGCCACCAATATGTAATTAAAAAAAAAACTTGAAAGCAGTAAATAGACAAATAAACATAGTTACTTTCGCATTTTATTATTATTAGTTGAACAAAATTTGCATAATGATAAAAAGAAATGAAATGAATAATACAAATTCAAAGGCTTTTCATATACTTTCATTCTTTTAAAGGGGCAAAGGACTTTGTATTGTACAATGGAGTCTTTTGTAATGTGTAGTGAGTAGCTACCAACCTAACAAATTATATAATGGCGGAATAAAAAGCGCGCCTTGTATGCAGGCTATTTGACGAGTTTTGAAAAAGTATTGTATTAAAACTTGTAGTTTATTTTATACCAGTTACAATAAATTATATTTTTCTTGAACATTATTAATAAGAAATACCGGCCAAGTGCGATTCGTCGGACTATAGCTCGAAGGGTTTTATAAATTCACTGGCATTATCTATACATTGTTAGACACAATACAAACAAAAAAAAAATTACCACCATTTTAGATCCTATCACGTACTAATTTCGAGCAAAAAACAGCAAACAATAACATATTTTTATATGGGAGCTCTTTTTGTGTTATTCTGTTTTGTGTACCTATTTATTGTATGTAATAGATTAGGCAATAGAAATACATCATCTGTGAATATTTTACTGTCTAGTACTCACGATTCCTGGGTCAGCCGGGGTGCGAGGGATATGGCTGTTAACCTCATCTTCCGTAACCAAAAACGACCCACAGACGGCGTGCGTTTTGGTCGGTTCGAGTCTGACATAATCTCTTCAACTGACTCCCATGTGGGGGTATCCGTGGGGATTTTTTGATATTGCACACGTACAAAAAAAGTAATCACGGTTCAAACAGTCTGGTGACAGACAGACAAACGAGACTCTATGTCTTAGTAATAAAGTCTCTTTTTACCCGACTACGGCGAAGTGAAGGAGGGTTATGATTTTGACAGGCTATGTATGTATGTATGTAAATATGTAAATAGGTTTATCTGTTCCCTCATAACTCCTGAATTAGGTACTTTTTTATACAACATAGGTGGCAGACAAGCACACGGCCCACCTGATGGAAAGTTGCTACCGTGACCTATGAACGTATGTAACACCAGTGGAGTCACATCCGTGCTGCCGACCCTGTACGAACAGAAGATTTTATGTGCCCTCAGTGCAGAACACAAAATCAGGACAAGCCTCTGGTCTTCCCACTGACAGCACAAAAACTCTCCAGTGAGCTCTGGCTACCCCACTCACCGCCGGGAACACAACACGAGGTTATTATAGCCGTGGTATTCTGTAGGGTGGAGGTACTTCCCCAGTAGGACTGCTCAATTCGGACGGGAATACCGTCGTGTCCTACCTCTTGGACAAATGAGGTATCATTAGAAGCGTCTTGGCTGTCCGCTGGTTATAGATAGTGATCATAAAGTAGTATGTTAAAAAATAAACTTGAAATAAATATGCCGTGTTTAATTAGCACATTAGCACATTACTTATATGTATAAATTATAGCCGTTGCTTGCCCCAAAATAATATAAATGAAAAATTACCCTTTGGGTACGGAATCTTTCATTTATAGATTAGAACGGTGTTGACGAATTGCCGCCAAAAGTGAAATCTTGGCCTACAGTCATGTGTGACTTGTCACAATCTGTCACAAGAGGTGTCGGTAACGGTGTTGCGAGTTGAATGGTTCATTCAAAACGGCTCAAAGTGCCTAAGTCCGACACACGTGGCGGCATCGGCAAGGATCGGCAAGACGATCCGATAAGACGCCCGTACCTATATTCTATCATCGCACCTTTTTACATAGGCAGGAAATTCATTTTCACCCATGCGACCTGAACCGGTGTGCACGGTGCGGTATGAAAGAAACATAATTCCACGCACGCCCAAGCTGTAGAATGACATCTCTGCTGTGGCTTTTCCACGGTTTCTACAGGGTCGGTAGTGCAAGTGTGATGCCCCTGGTCCATAGGCCACGGTAACCACTTTCCTTCACCGAAGTGACGATAAGACCGAACTCGGGTTGAAGGTGCTAGAAAAAAAAAAACATTTTCCTTCAGGTCAGCTGTGTGTTTGTATGCAACCTTATTAGTGAAGGATCCTAACGCTAAAAATATCTTTTTGCTCGCACACCATAAATTGTAAATTAAAGCAAATTAAAACAAAAGATAATCTAGTCCTAATTTAGTTCTTTTATCATCTCAGTAAGACTAACCTACTGAACCAGAGAAAGAATCATTTTCCAACAATATTTAATATTTTTATAATATTTCTTGACATAATTGTAAACTTTTGAAGTTCATACGTGCTCTTCATGTGTCTAAACTGAATAACTGAAATTGATTCTTTGATACCCTCGTATTTTCTTAACCAATTACACTGACATGCAGGCGAGGTTCTCTTGGCCTCGAGGAAGTTGGGTGGAGCCCCCTAGGTACTGATTGTGTTATTAATCATTGATCGTACAATAGGGATGACGGAAGGACCCAATTTTGTTCCGACAATGGCATTGATACCTTCCTTGGATGTAAAATTACATTAAACATATTAAGAGCACATTTGTACTTTTTCCACATATTTTTTTATTAGACGACCGATTTCGACTTACGGCATCCACAAAGGTTTATAATGTCAGCTAACAAAAAATACTGTGAAAAAAGTACAAGTATGATCTCAATATGTGTAACAATAAATTCCACTAAGTGCCAGCAATCAATAGTATAAATAATGTTACATTAAGTTATTGTAAATGGAGGTTGCATTCAATTATGAATTGTCGATGCATAGTTTGTTAAGTACATTGCTTTTTAGATTAGATTAGAAAAATCTTTATTGTACACTAATAAAAGTACCTTCATAAACGGAAAGTACAAGAAATGTGTACAAATGACAGCTTTCGCTACATGGGATCTCTTACAGACAAGCTTCAACAATTGAATCATCATCATCATCGACATATATATCTTTGCGTTAGTCCTCTGAAATTATACTCCTTCACTTAACATGGCCTTGGGACAGACGGATGAACATAGATCTCTATCTACAGACATACAGACCGTTAGATAGATGAACTGACAGAGGGACAGACAGACGAAAAGCAAATTGATTCTGTAAGGATTCCATCATATCCATTTAGGATACGAAACTCATAAAATGCTCAAATGATTAATCATTGATCGTTCAATAGGGATGACGGAAGAACCCAATTTTGTAGCAACAATAGCATTGATGCCTTTCTTGAATTTAATGTTATTAACCGATTGTCAATGGAAGGCTGCATTAAATTTTGTTTTGTTGACGCGTAGCAAGAGGCACAAAGCGCTTTTGGGGACCCGCATTCGGCTACCGACCGTACACTACCATGCGTACGGGCGGTTGCCCGCGCGGTTTCTACATGCGGTTAGTTTTTATGTAAAAGTAGATATGCGGGTTTTGTGCAGCTATCCGCATGTGTGTTGTGAGGCTTCATTGCTTCTTAACTTTACTGACAGCATATTCGAATTATTTTATGGATTCCATACCTATTTGAAAAAGAAAAAAACGTTATCCTTATAGTATTACTTCGTTGTCCATCTCCCTGTCTGTCCGTTTGTCTGTTTGTACGCTGTCTTAAAAGCGCGTGAAGTTGTCTTTGGTGAATATAATATATCAAATACTCATAACTTCTTACAGATATGAAACAACAAAACTTTTAATTAACACAATAAAAAAATATCCCTCTTAGTCTTTTAGGCGGAATATTAAGGCCGTTTATTTAATCAAACCTTTAAACTCCGAGCTAGAAGCACGACATCTGGGATTGTAGTTATTTATATTATCTTTAGATTTATCCCCCTATCCAGTTAACAAAAAGTCAGTCCACAAAATTACCAACAGTGAACTTTTCTCCAAAAGCTTTCACAAAAAGCAAACTGTAAATTGTATTTCTTTATTTCTTTTGATATTTACTCCATTCCTAACATAACTCCCGGTATTTTAGCGCCATAATACGTACACCAAAATTCCTAATTAGTAACCAAAGCGTACACACGCATCGCGTGGCATAAAGAAGGCCAGTTAAAGAAAAACCTGCTTGGTTGTACACAGCGATACTAAACTCTATATTACCTGTGGTAAGTTTGACAGTTCTTTGCGGAAGGTTGGTAGGATTTACTTTTTTAAATTGGAGTTGTGCAAAGCATGTGTCGTGTTATGCCAAAGGTCAAAATAGTTAAACATACTGTGCCCTTTCTTCGGTGATGTGGAATGAGTATTTTGCGTCTGAATTGTAGGCTCTTTGTTGTGATTTGAATTATATTGTTTTTGAATGTTGTTTTGTCGCTTGAATACACTTTTTAAGATGTCGTGTTGTTTCCTAGTGAAGCAGAAGAGGGCTATCTCTTTCCTTGGGTGTTGTATTATGCGACTAAGCGGTATAGACAGTTCTCCATCCGACAGTAAATACACAGCCGTAGCTGTAGAACGTTTAACTGCTACGCAGGGGGCGCGGGTTCGATACCTGCTCAGTGATCAGAAACTCTCAATGATTGCAGGGTTGGCAGCGCGAATGTGACTCTCTTGGTTTTGCACACGTCCATAGGCCACGATGACCACTTTCCATCAGGTGGGTCGTGTGCTTGTCTGCCAACTAAGTGGTATTAAAAAAAATTGTATGCATGAATATGTATATGCTTTAGGCTGGGTATTTTTATGTATAATATGCATGTATTTATAAAAAAAGTATCTATGTATGTTTATCCGCATTCCAGATTCCATAACGCAAGCTAGTTAAGCTATGTTTACCGTGATTCTAGATAGCGTTGTTTAGAATGTTTTAGAATTGTAAAAAAGCTCGTGACAAAGTGCCCCATTTACAGCAATAGACTCGTATTGCGTTGTACTGATACTGAAAATGTGGGTGCTAACATCTCTGCCTACCCGGTCACGGTGATTGGCCATCTCTTCCCATTCTTATGCTTTCGGTATGGATGAGATTGAAGTGATTTATCCATCAAGAGCCAAGCTCACCTCACCTACAAAGTGGTACTGATGCACGAACGAGGTGAGGTTCTACTGAAGGCTTTACTCTCGGAGATGGTTATACGACAGGTTTTATTTTATAGCACTTAGTTTTCACCTGATGGAAAGTGCCGTGCCGATGGACGTTTGTAACACCAGAGGAGTCACACTCGCACTGCCGACCCTGTAAGTACAGAGTTTTTGTGATGAACTCTCCAGTGAGCTCTGGCTACCCTACTCACAGCGTGTTCACAACACGAAGTTATTATAGCCACGGTATTCTGTAGGGCGGAGTTACTTCCCCAGTCGGACTGCTACACTGAGTAGAAGACAAAGTAGGACAGGCCTTTAGTCTTCCCACTGACAGCACAAATATTTAGAAAATTTCAGATATTATATCGGACGGGTGACAGCAGCAGCAGCTTAGAGAATCGCGTAGCTGCTCGCTAGAGTAAATTGTCGAGAAGTTTCCCGATAAATACAGTACCTAATTAGGATGTACTATCATCAGGAGTCATACCATCACGCCACATGCCAGTTAATTAACCATTCGGCCATAAAGCGGTTGAACCAAGGAGTTTATGAACCTCTGAGATTAACGTCCAGCCGTTTTGGCCGCACGCACTTGTGACTTCCGCCCGCTTGGGTTCGTTCGACTCATATCAAAGAATTATGGGTTCAATTATTATAATTTTCTATGTTTTATACGCTAAAGCAAAGGTTTTTATACAACCCTATGGCAGTAGGACTATGGAATAGAACAATTGGTTTTATAAAACTAACGACGCAATCAAAGAATCAATTTCATTTATCCAGCAAAATTTTGACGTTCATATGTGTTCTTTAAACACATATGAACGTCAAAATTTTACAAGTATGTCAAGAAATTCCCGTGGTTCCCGGCAGAGTAGAATATGGGCCACCCCATCTCTTCCGATGCGGTGTCGTACAAGGCGACTAAGGGATAGGACTGTTTAACATCAGACAGATATATACAGCCCAGACTCAGCCTGCATGGCTCGAGTCGACAATAGTGTTCGGAAGACAGCAATAGGCTCACCCCCTATTACGTGGGACTAAATTCAATGATTGGTGAAATGTGGGTGTTAATTCACCTCTGTCGAACCCTACGGGGATGAAGGCTTGGTTTTATGTATGTATGTATGTATGTATGTCAAGAAATATTATAAAAATAATAAGCAATATACATAAACCATTGTAAAATGATTCTTCGGTAGGTTACTTCTGCTGAGAATATACCAGCAAGAAACTCAGAGAACTATATTAGAACTAGACATCAATGTAAAGTCATACCAATAATTACTTGATTTGGAGAATGGAATCACCGTCTCTGCAATGTTGTCAAATCGTGCTAAGTTCACTAATACCAGTACATAATATTTAATACATACATACATATAATCACACCTTAATCCCTGGAGGGTTAGGCAGAGGTGAATTAACACCCACATTTCACCAATAATTGTATATGATATGATGATAAGCCTATTGCCGTATTCCGGGCACTAATTATTGACTCGAACCATGCATCTGAGGCTGAGTCTGGGCTGTATATCTGTCTTTATTTAATATTATATAATAACTATGTGTAATATGTAATGCATGTCTGGTACTGTTGCCGTGAGGCGAAATGTAGTGATATTTTACAATGAAATCAGCTTTGTACCAATCTTCTACCGATATTTGCAATATAAATGAATTAATAAATACTGCCAGACTAGTAACTCAGTGCCGTAGCCGTAGAACGCGACAGTTACGCAGGGGGCGAGGAGCTCGATGCCTGGTCAGTGCAAATATTAGTATATTTGCATTGGTCTGAATTTTTTCATGCCATGTATAATCTGAACTCCACAACCAATTTGGCTAGTTGGACTTTTGAGGGCTCCGTCTACCCGTAATGACTGTTATAGATGTTCGTATGGCTTCCAGAACCGCCGGCTTAACGTGAGACCAGACCATTGTAAATACCTATATTCATGCATACAAATATTTGCACTGAGTGAGGATCGAACCCACGCCTCCTGCGTGGCGACCGCGCGCTCCAACGTCACACCACAGAAGGTGTCTGGGCCTAGATTCTGCTAAAACAAAACCATTGTCATATCACGGACACTGCTTAAAAAATCTATTTAAATTTAGACATTAATGCAATGCGAATAAAGTACAAAACAAAAAGGCTTTTTCAGAGTGAATTTTAAACTTTAAGAGTCTAGAAATAAAGTTTAAAATTTAATGCTATTTGTTTTAATGTCTGTGGTATTAACTGTCATACCACAGACAATGCAACAAATCTGTCGTAGTGATTTTCGTGTAGTAGAATCGATGGCCTCTATAATAAGTTATTGGCGCCAAAACCAACACTGACAACGTATTCTAACCTACAACATTACTAAAAATAGTAAAAATATACACGGATAGTTCCTTCCGTGCATAGCCAACGGTCCTTGTGTCCATTTCATTCAGTTAAAAGGTTACACAATGAATTATTCCAATAGTTTGCATGCCGCCATCTTGGATCTCACCTGTCAACCTTTCGCTCCAACTGTTTAGTTTTTAATTAAAAAGCTATTGTATCGTGAAGGGTAGCAGATACTTTGATTATATTGGAACTACTTGGTATGCAAAGTGTTTTACATAGCTATATTCTCTGAAAGGGTAGGCAGGAGTGTATTACACTCACTTGGTAAGGTATGGGTTCACGGGCTGGTATTTTTTTTTATACCACTTAGTTGGCAGACAAGCACACGGCCCACCTGATGGGAAGCGGTTACCGTGGCCTATGGACGTATGCAACACCAGGGGTGTCACTCGCGCTGCCGACTATGAAGAAACCTTCTGATGCCCCTCTTGAAGAACCCCATATTGTAGGTGCTTGGGAAAACCGCAGCAGGGAGGTCATTCCACAGTTTGAGTATGCGTGGGATGAAGTTTCTTTCATACCGCACAGTGCGCACCGTCTCAGGTCGCAATGTGTATCCGCAACCCCACGTCATGGCGCGGTTTTTGCGTGAGGGTGGGCAATTCACTCGATCCACCCCAACTCATTGAAGAACGCCAGCAGGTTATTCATGTCGCTGGTGATCTCCCAGAGCGTAACTGTATTATTGACTAACACGAATTCCGCAGACTCGTTTTTGAAAACTTGCCTAACTAATAAGTTGATTTAAAATAGGTATAGTTGTTTGTATTATTATTATTTCGATTTCATTTGGACATTTATTTTTTAAATTAATCACTATCTGTATACATTATTTATTTATATGAACCATTCACATTTATATTATACATATAATGGATTTATTATGCTAATTATGTGCATATAATATTATAGCAATTTTTAATAAATGATAATAACCGATATTAATTGATAATAATCGATGATGGTTGATAATTAATTTTTTTATTTTTTTTATTTGTTTTTTGATATTTTTTTAATGATTATTTTTTGATTGATAGTTATTGTTTGATAATTATTATAATTATAATTGATTGATAATTCATTGTTTATAGGAATATTGTAATTGTTAATTGTTAATGCTGCATGCTGTATTCACCTATAATTAGTTAAGCAATTATCCGTAAACCTGTAATATGTGAAACTTTGAAAATTGTATCATTGTATTTAACTGTTGGTGAATCTAATAAATAAATAAATAAATAACTTAGCCCTGGATGTGGCGGTTGTAGGACAGCGTAGGAGCATTTGTGCCGCTGTTTATTCCTCTCTCATGCAGGCTCTGCAGAGAGGGTTATAACACCCTCTTTTCGCCAATTATGATTATTGATCTCACGTAATTGTCGTCAAGCGGGAACTTTATCATGGTCTGTATGTTTACCGTGGGATGGAGAACAGAGTGGCCTTTATCGTTCTACGATAACAACGGGAAGAGATTGGGGACCCTTTTCTACCGGGAACCGGGAATAACAGAAAAGCACGACGCAGCCTATACGTGTGCAACATCAGAGGCGTTACACTCGATTTTTTTATGCAACTTAGGTGGCAGACAAGCACACGGCCCACCTAATGGAAATTGGTTACCATGACCTATGAATGCGTGCAACACCAGGGGAGTTACACCCGTGATACCGACCCTGTAAGAACAGAGTTTCTGTGCCGTCAGTGCAGAAGAAACAATCAGGACAAGCCTTTAGTCTTCCCACTGACAGCACGAAAACTCACTAGAGAGTTTTCGTGCTGTCAGCTCTGACTACCCTACTAACCGCGCTGGGAACACAACACGAGGTTATTATAGCCGTGGTATACAGCAGGGTGGATATACTTGCCCAGTCGGACTGCTCAATTGGGACGGGAATACCGTCGTACTGCCAACTCAGTAAAAACCTTCTAATGCTTAAATTATAATCGCTTTGAAAAAACACAGCAAAGAGATAATTCTACAGGCTGGCGCCTTACAGCTATCTTCGTTTCGATTTTGTAGAGCGTTTCCTCTCTTAGGTAAGAGCCGAGAGCTTGCACCCCTACTCCTTTCCTACCATAATATAGTTTACTTGTGACAAAAAGTACTAGTCAAGTGCGAGTCGGACTCGTGCACTGAGGGTTCCATACAAAACTGAATAGAGAAACGAATTTATGCTACATAAATTAATTTAGTAAACCTCAGTGTGCCAGCAACCCTAGATATCACTTTTTGCCAAACCGGGTGGTGCAATTGTGGAACTCCCTGCCAGAAACAATAATAAGTGCTCCTAGCATAAACATTTTTAAAAATAGACTGGACAAGCATTTAGAATGTTAAACACAAGTGCAGTGATATACACGCATCAGCTTTAAGCTGCCAGTGTATCAACCAATAATAAAAAACGACGGGTTGCACTCCGGGAGTGCCGGCAGAAGTGAAAACTTGAATATTAGCGTTGTGCATTTTTGATATTTTGGAATGGTTAGACAATAATTTTGTACGAATTGCTTTCATTATCAGTATAAAAGTACTATTATTTATGTGGTGGAATACAATATTCATTTATTGCGCTATCGTACACAAACATGACAATTTATATTACATTAAAAATTTAACACTTCAGAACTCCTACAATTATTTTACATTAAAAAGTTTATCACCGCCATCACACATGTGACAGTCGTGTGACATTCGCGCAAGCGCCCTGCGCCGCCTGTCCTCTCTCCATCCGTCTTACGAATTTTCGATCAGGTCACGTGTCCTGACGCGAGTTTAGAAATTTTTACCCATTCCAAAAAAAGTACACAGCGCCGATAAAGAAGTTTTCACTTCAATAATAATAATAATAATAAACGGCAATATTTGACCGATTAGCGATATCACAAGTTAAACCAGCTGTCTGAAAGCGACTGCTATCTTCCATATTCAACTAGGGATATCGAAGTGCTGCAGTTAGGACAGTTGTTGAATTTTTAGGGCTTTTTTTTACGTGCGCAAAATCCCCAAGGATACCTCTCCACCGGAGCCGGTGAGAGAGGTCATGTCGGACTCGAACCGACTAAAACGCACGCCGCCTGTGGGTCGTTTTGGTTGCCGAAGGTAAGGTTGACAGGCATATCGCTCGCACCCCGGCCGACACAGGGCCATCTCTCACGATCTGGCCCTCTTATCGGGTGTGGGGACTACAGAGTCCCCAACTCGTCCCCGGAAACGGGGAGGCGCGCCAATTTTTTTTTTTGGGCCACAACTACCTGTAACGATTGCCAATAGATGTTCGTATGTCAATTGGGACCGACGGCTTAACGTACTCTCCGAGGCACGACCAGACCAATGCAAATACCCATATTCATGCATACAAATATTTGTACTGAGTGAGAATCGAACCCGCGCCTCCACTACCGCCACGCCACAGAGGCTGTCTAGTCCCGCGGCGGTGGCGCGCCTGGCGCGCCACCCCGTTTCCGGGGACGAGTTGGGGACTCTGTAGTCCCCACACCCGAGAAGAGGAGTAGTAGGAGGTAGGACACGACGGTATCTCCCGTCTCAAATTGAGCAGTCCGTCTGGGGAAGTACCTCCGCCCTACAGAATACCACGGTTATAATAACCTTGTGTTGTGTTCCCGGTGGTGAGTAGGGTAGCCAGAGCTCACTGGAGAGGTTTTGTGCTGTCAGTGGACAGACCGTAGGCTTAAATTGACACCACTGACTTGTAGGGGCGTGAAATGTTGGCGCGGCGGTCAGGGAGACCCGGTGAAACGGTTATCCGCTGGCCGCCCGCAGGTTGTACGGTTCCCGAACCTGGGGATCACTTAATCTCCGCCCCAGGAGGCTGAACCAGTGTAAAGTGCCCGATGCTGTAGTCGTGCCGGAGGAGGAAACCGGAGTGGACTCGGCTACAGTATTTGGGAGGGGACCGGGGGCCCTTCCGCCCGCCGCGCCAGCCACTCACACAACCCCAGCTTGTCAGTGGTGGTACGAAGCCTAGCTTTGTCTTCTGCACTGGGAGCACAGAAACTCTCTATACCTTCCTCCCCCCCACCCCCCACATAGGTCATGAAAGGAAAAAATAAGAATAAGGTTACTACAGCGGTACCATCGTCCACAATACATGTGGATTTCTGTAACATCAGGGGCCTACACACCAACCTCAACGCGGTCCATCTACATTTAGAGACCGCGCAGCCCACCTTGTTTTTTCTGACGGAGACGCAAATATCATGCCCAGCCGATACAGCCTACTTAATGTACCCGGGGTACAAACTCGAGCATAACTTCCTGAGTCGCGCCGGGGTATGCTTGTACGTCCGGGATGATATTTGCTGCCGCCGTCTTCAAGGCCTTGAAGACAGGGACCTGTCAACTCTTTGGGTACGTACGGATCACGGTGGCCACACCCGTATCTTTGCGTGCCTCTACAGGTCTCATAGCGGTGACTTGGGTACAGCTCAATTGTTTGAGCATCTGCAGCGGTCTGCGAACAAGGTAATTGAGCAATACCCTACCGCAGATTTAGTATTCTTGGGGGACTTCAACGCTCACCACGTAGAGTGGCTGGGGTCTCCTAGAACTGATTTTGCGGGAAGGGCTGCTCATGACTTTGCACTGAGCTACGGATTCTCTCAACTGGTGCATTCTATTACTAGAACACCAGAAATAGAGACCCATAGAAGCTCTATACTGGACCTTCTGCTGACTTCACGCCCGGACGAATACTCAGTAACTGTGGAAGCACCACTTGGTACTTCGGACCACAGCCTCGTTCGGGCGCAAGTGACTCTCACGCGGCCTGAACCACCGCGGCCACCTCAATGGCGGCATGTCTGGCACTACAAGTCGGCAGACTGGGATGGACTGCGAGAATTCTTCGCGTCGTACCCGTGGAGGCGGCTTTGCTTCACTTCAAATGATCCCAGCTCCTGTGCAACAGCAGTAGCTGATGCGATCCTAGCGGGTATGGAATGCTATATTCCGAACCGCTGGATCGCAACAGGAGAGAGCAAACGCCCTTGGTTTAATAGGCCCTGCAGAGAAGCAAGAGACCACAAGCAATCTGCATACAGGGCTTGGACCACGGCTTTAGCCAATAAAGATCCTAATATCACTGAAGTGAAGCGAAAGTTGAATGCCGCCTCGAGGTCTAGTAAAAAAGCTACGGCCAGGGCTAAGTTTGAGTTCATCGGCAGAATTGGCGAGCGGCTTGCGCGCTACCCATCTGGCAGTCGTGCATTTTGGTCGCTCGCCAAAGCTGCCGAGGGAAACTTCTGCCAGTCTTGCCTTCCACCGCTGCAAAAATCCGATGGTAGTCTGGCCCATGGCGCTAAGGAGAAAGCCGATCTGTTGGGTAATCTCTTTGCGTCAAACTCGACTATGAACGACGGGGACGCCGAACCACCCATAATCCCCAGCTGTGGTGCTTCCATGTCTGAAGTTAAAATCACGCAACGGGCGGTCCGGCGTGAGCTTAAGTCCCTAGATGTTCGGAAGTCGAGTGGGCCGGATGGGATACCGGCGATGGTGCTTAAACACTGCGCCCCCGAGCTGTGCCCTGTACTTACACGCCTTTTTGCACTCTCCTACTCCGCGCGGCAGGTCCCAGCCTCGTGGAAGACCGCATTCGTGCACCCTGTACCTAAGAAAGGCGACAGGACAGATCCGACCAATTACAGGCCTATCGCTATAACCTCCCTACTCTCGAAGGTTATGGAGCGTGTCATTAACACACAGCTCCTGAGATACCTTGAAGGAAACGATCTACTGAGCGACCGACAGTACGGCTTTCGCCACCGTCGCTCAACCGGTGACCTTCTTGTGTATCTCACAAACCGGTGGTCGCAAGCCATCGAGAGTCGGGGTGAGGCACTAGCGGTCAGCCTCGATATAGCAAAGGCCTTCGATTGGGTCTGGCACAAAGGTCTTCTTGCGAAGTTGCCGTACTATGGACTCCCCGAGGGACTATGCGAATGGATCGCCAGCTTTTTGTCCAACAGAAGCATCCAAGCTGTCGTCGACGGCAGCTGCTCGGACCGCATGAACATAAACGCTGGTGTCCCACAAGGCTCCGTGTTGTCTCCGACGCTGTTTCTGCTGCATATCAATGACATGCTGTCTGATGGCTCCATTCATTGTTATGCGGACGACAGTACCGGGGACACGTGTTACACGGGCCGTGCAAATATCCCTCAGTCCGAGGTGGAGAAGAGTCGCGAACAACTTGTGTCTAAAATCGAGACTACTCTCTCTGGAGTATCCGATTGGGGACGACTAAACCTAGTCCAATTCAACCCCACTAAGACACAAGTATGTGTATTCACCGCTAAGAAAACCCCATTCATTGTAGCGCCGCAATTCCTGGGCACACCGCTTACCATCTCCTCGAGTATCGGGATCCTTGGTGTCGATATCTCCAGCGACGTCCAATACCGAAGTCATTTGCAGGACAAGGTTAAGTTGGCATCAAAAAAACTCGGAGTGCTCAACAGGGCGAAGCAGTACTTCACTGCGGGGCAGCAACTCCTTCTTTATAAGGCACAGGTCCGGCCTCACATGGAGTACTGCTGTCACCTTTTTGCTGGAGCACCTGCATACCAGCTTGACCCCTTCGACTCGTTGCAAAGACGGGCATTGAGGCTGGTTGACAATCCCATACTCACAGGTAGAGTGGAACCTCTTAGCCTTAGGAGGGATTTTGCCTCACTGTGTGTGTTCTACCGCCTATACAATGGTTTGTGCTCAGATGAATTGTTTGACATGATGCCCGTAGCTTCATTCTATCATCGCACCTCTCGCCATAGGCAGGGAATTCATCCCCACACATTGCGACCTGAGACGGTGCGCACTGTGCGGTATGAAAGAAACTTCATCCCACGCACACTCAAGCTGTGGAATGACCTCCCTGCTGCGGTTTTCCCAAGCGCCTACAATATGGGGTTCTTCAAGAGGGGCATCAGAAGGTTTCTTCATGGTCGGCAGCACGAGTGTGACACCCCTGGTGTTGCATACGTCCATAGGCCACGGTAACCGCTTCCCATCAGGTGGGCCGTGTGCTTGTCTGCCAACTTAGTGGTATAAAAAAAAAAAAAAAAAAAAAAAAAAAGAGGGCCAGATCGTGAGAGATGGCCCTGGGTCGGCCGGGGTGCGAGGGATATGCCTGCCAACCTCACCTTCGGCAACCAAAGCGACCCACAGGCGGCGTGCGTTTTAGTCGGTTCGAGTCCGACATAACCTCCTTCGCCGGCTCCGGTGGGGAGGTATCCGTGGGGATTTTGCGCACGTAAAAAAAAAAAAAAAAACAGGCTGTCTATATGACGCTCGCGGATTGATTTAATATACCTAATCTATACATATCTTTGAGCTCCTCCGCACCTCATTTTATCCTCAAAAGCGCCTAAATGTGTATATTTATTTAAGAGCGTAACATCATCATCATCATGTCAGCCACACACAGTCCACTGCTGAACATAGGCCTCTCCCACAGACTTCCAGAATGAATGATCTAAAGCAGCCCGCATCCAGCGCTTCCCGGCGACCTTGATGAGGTCGTCCTTCCACCTGGCCGTTGGGCGTCCTGCGCTACGTTTGCCCGTACGCGGTCGCCATTCCAGACTTTTTGCTCCATCCGCCATCTGTTCTGCGTGCTATGTGTCCCGCCCAATGCCACACACACAAGAGCGTAACAAATATAATATAAATATAATAAAAAATCTTCGTATATAAGAGGTATACAAAAAATTATAGAACTCATTTTGGGACCAAGATATATGCCCCGAACATTTTAAATACAATATACTTAACTTCTTTATTGTACGTAGTAGGTTAACTAACAATAGGCGATAGCGTAAGAATTATTTACCCCCTTTCCTCCCCCCACGGCCCCGAAACGTTACGTAGCATATAATATAGTGGGTGGTACAACCCCTAATTTAATACCACATACAGAATGTTGTTTTAGTTGCACTTTTGATTTATAAATCACGGTACACAATGAAATAAAATTAGGTGTTTTCCGGTAGTTAAAATAAACTATTTAAGTGAGCTTACTAAATTAAGAATAGTAAAAGAACTGTAAAAGTTGCGTCCATTGTCATTTTATCGTTTCTATTTATTTTTTAATCATCCACCTAACCTATAATAGTAAAAGATTTGAATATTGAAAATTATGACGTCACTATATTTTTTTTCATACAAGTTTCCTTATAACTTTTGACGTTTAGTAAAAAGTAACTAATTTGACTAGTCAGTCAAATACCCAATTGTTTTATTCATGTGATGTTTTGTGAGAAATATAGTAGAGACTAGTGTTCAGGTCTCTTCCAGCAAACCCGAGAGTGCACAGAGGAATTGCAACCCAATGAAGGGCAAACTTTGTGAAGATGTTTAGATGTTTATCGAAGTTCAGCCAATTCCGCAGTTGCACTGGTAAAGTGGCCCCAGACTTCGACTTCGACTGGGATTAACGCTAAAATGAAGAAGAAGATAATTTTTATTAAAGTTAGGAATAGCACATAGTTAGGCAACTTTTTCATGCGTTTCATTCCTAAGTCTCTAGTGATTCACAAAAACCGGCTCTGTAATGTACGCGGGCGCAGTTTTAGGCATCAGTCGGTATGTTATAAAAAGCTAATTAATTCTATGACTATTAATTTCTTATTTAAAGCACTAGCCGACCCACCCTGGCTGTGTCCGTTACAAATTTCCAAATCATGTATCAGCCTTTAACTTCAAGCCATACATGCTTGGCCCGTATTATTGTATTTTCGAAGTAATGTATGGATTTGTTGACATATATGATTACTACTCAGCTCTCTTGAATTGTAGTTTGATGCTATTAGCCTTACTCGATAAATAGGTTATTCAATACAAAAGCAATTTTTCAATTCAAACCACTGGTTCTTGAGATTCAAGTTCAACTAAACAAACAAACAAACTTTTCATCTATAATATGAGTATGGAATTAGAACACAAAATAATCCAGCTATAATTATTCCCAAGAAAATATATAAAACCGGTTTAGAAACAGCCTGTACATCAAGAAACTAACCTTGCTTCGCGTAAGCCTTGGTTAGTACCGCGTCAAACTTGGCTCCAATACCACGAGTACACCGTGCAACCACTTAGCAACCATTGTAACTAAAAACAGTCTTATTCTAACCACCGCAACGTTGTGACAAAAACCAAACCTAAAAGCCAATGTTCTAAAGTATCTAGTTAAAAAAAAAGTTTGTCTCTTAAAAATGGAATACCAAAATTAAAAACTACTTATTAAATTACTTTTTAAATGACGCCGCACGCTTTCGCACAAATTATATTTTGTTTTGCGTTATGAAGTCTGTTTCTTGATTGTGTTATCTGTGTAAGTATTTATAAGTCTGTGAAATTATAAAAAAATGTTTTGTAATTAAAAGTTAGCAATAAAATAACTTCGCTAATGTATTAATTTACACAAAAGTCTAGAGAAACAGAATTCTAACAAGTTGTTTGTTATTTTGATACAATGTACAACAATGTGTAGAAAGAATTCCGAGTCGAATACCCGACGATATTGTTTGAACTAAAATTATTCGGAATTTGCTGTTTTCATGTTTTAATTACTTCACTTTACACTTAGAAATAAACATAATTACCTATATTATTTTTTGTTGAACAACACGAGTATTTTAGTTAAAATAATATGAAGCTTTTTTTGAATAAGTAGATATCTATAGAATCACAGCGGCCTTATTCACGAAATAATTAACAAAACCATTTTCGCTATGGCTGATCGATATTTTTTGTACATAAATTCGAAATTCAAATAAAGAGAATTATTTCGATTTTGAATTTTAAAAATGTCTAAGTATGTTTTTTAAATATTTTTTTTTTCGTTTTTATTACAGTAAGTAAGTATGTTGTAGACTTTGTAAACATTTCCCAAAGTTTGCTGAACCATTGCAAATTTACAAAATGATTTTTAAATTGAAATTAATCAATATTAAACAGTATAATTTTATATGAATTACTATTTGTGCATTTTTTAATATTTTCAGGGGACATGTATTGTTGTGTATATATTTTATTACATTTCAGTTGCGGGTAACCTAGAATGTGTGTAATATGTCAAATTTTACAATTTCGTAAACTTGTTACCTATCATCGTAGCAATATTTATAAATTCAAATTTAAAAATTAAAATCAATATCATTATTTTTCGATCAGTCATAGATAAAAAGAAAAATTATATAAGAGTATTATAGATTTTAAAGTATCGTTATACACGTAATTAGTATGTAGGTATAAAACTGTTCACATTGAATTTGAATCAATCAAAAGAGCTTTCTTTATATGTACGCACTCTAGAACCCATATTACAAGTAATATTGCGTCTAAGATTGTGTTCAAAATATCATTAATTTTTTCGCAAAAAGAAAGGCTTTAGAATTTTCTTTTTGCGAGAAAATTATTGATAGCAAAATTTATAGGACCAATATTTTAAACCCAAATATCACTTGTAACATGGGTTTTAGAACGCGTACATATTTAAAAATTACATAGAAACATGCAGACCAACATAAATCAACATTTATGCATTAATTTACACTAGCGACAATCGAACCTGTGGCTAACTTAGTAGATAGTCGAATGCTTTACCTTCACATAACGCAGGTAAAAGAGACAAATTTAGTTATTAAATGTATATAATTTAATTAAATGAAGATCGAAACACGTTTGACGGCAGCAGAGGCGGGTTATTTCGTATTCATACTACTAAAACTCATACCTACCATTCCAAAATCATACCAAATGCGTATTTCTTACTCAGACCATTCTTAATTCATACCAGTACCCATTCTCAAGGCATACCAACGCACAAATGCAAAAAGGTACGGTTAGCAAGATCATGTATTTAACTAACTTTATTTTATTTAATAATATTACAAGGATATTCACTTGTCAATCATAAAGCGAAGAAAAGTTAAATCTGTTTCTCTTTTAGGGTTCTGTACCTCAATGAAACTTCCTTGTCCGTTTGATGAAATGTGGGTGTTAATTCACCTATGCCTGTCCCTTCCCTTGGGGATAAAGGCGCGATTATTTGTATATGTAAATGCTATATTTGGCTGCATTAACTGACATTTATTCGGGCGTAGCCGTAGGCAAAAGTTAGTTTCCAACTGTTTTTACTAGCTAGTTTTTCTAGGAGGTAGGACACGGCGGTATTTCAGTTAGGTCAGTGGGAAGATTAAAGGCTTGTCCTGCTTTGTCTTTTACACTGACGGCACAGAGACTCTGTGCTTACAGGGTCGGCAGCGCGAGTGTGGCTCCTCTGATGTTACATACGTCCATAGGCCACCAATAGGTAACCACTTCAGATCAGGTGGGCCGTATGCCTGTCTGCCACCTGTGTGGTATTTAAAAAAAAGCTTCTGATTTTTTGGCATAATTTTTTGCACAATATCCTGTGATGATTCAGTCAAAAATCTTCAAGATTTGTTCATAAATATTGCGACACCAAATTTCCCCCCTTTTCTCCCCCATTTTCCCTACTATCAAAAAAAGGTCTCGACATAAGTTGAATTCCAAATCAAAGAACATGTGTGTCAAGTTTGGTGCAGATTAGTTTAGAAATGCGCCCGCTAAACAGTAACTGATGGAAAGTGGTTACCGTGGCCTATGGACGTGTGCAATACCAAGAGAGTCACACTCGTACTGCCGACCTAGTAAAGGAGAAACTGGTAAAGCACTCTGTCATATTATCGGAACGATCCAAGGTCCCCCCGACATAGCAACCCTTGAATAAAAATATTACTACGTTTATCAACGTTAAAGGGTACAATTTATTTTCAACTTTTTGGAGGTCGTAAGCTCTTTGATTTGATACCTATATGGAAGTCATTGTGAAAAAATATGCTCTCTGTCATTTTGTGATAGCGCTATCTTGGACCTTTTTTTTTTAAACATAGCTAAGAACACTCCTGACTACGTATACGTTTCAACCAAAAATAAAACGACGGGTTGCACTCCGGGAGTGCCGGCAGAAGTGAAAACTTGAATATTAACGTTGTGCATTTTTGATACTACGTCACGCTGTAACATTAACACACACGAACACTCGCGCAAGCGCCCTGCGCCGCCTGTCCTCTCTCCATCCGTCTTACGAATTTTCGATCAGGTCACGTGTCCTGACGCGAGTTAAGAAATTTTTACCCATTCCAAAAAAAGTACACAGCGCCGCTAAAGAAGTTTTCACTTCAAAAAACTAAATCTGAATTGGTTCATCCGTTCAGGAGCCATGATGCCGCAAACACACACACACAGACATGGCAAACATATAACACTCCTCCGTTTTTGCGTCGGGAATTAAAACCATAGAGATGTAAATCTCTACAATGTTTTAATGCGTGTTTTTATGAAAATGTACCTTTACGATAGCAACTTTTTGCATAATCGGTGGCTAAATACTATAGACAAAAATACCGCCACGACGCGAAAAAGAACTTTTTCTCGTCGGAGTTTAAATATAGAGGTACTGCACTCGCAATAAATAATTCAAAGCTCTTTTGATTGATTGATTAAGTTTATTTCCTTTACAATTAATAATCTCTATGTACATATGTCACATTAATCACCATTTCCATTCTGTAATCATTCATGCTCGTTACAATTTATTATTCTGACAGCCAATAATGTGTCTATGACATGACACCATAGATACACAACTGTGTTTACTTTGTTTTAATACGACCATTTATGAAAGGACCCTCAGATTTTGGAGGCAATTAATTTAGCGGAATTTTTAGTCGCTCTAACATACTATGAAGTAGTTTGGGTATGATTCAATTATAATGTTTAAAAACTTTAACCCGACTACTGATAAATCACGTTCTTAGAAGTATTAAAGAAGAAAATATTATGGATAGCCGTGGTCGTATGCCACTTAATCTACCACACAATACAATCCAGAGAAAAGTGGCATACACAGAACATACATGAAGGACTTAGATGTCATCCGCATACGGTGCAGAGTATCCGATCAAGAACTAAGCGATTCGAAAACTCTTTCCTTTGTCGCACCACTAAGGCCTGGAATTCATTATCAGCTCACGTCTTTCCTCCTTCCTACAGTCCCGGGTCCTTTAAGCAGAGCGTGAAAATGCATATATGATGAAGCCGTCAAGCTGAGTGTCACCATTGCAACATGGTATGTGTAAGTAATGGTGACCCTCTTTTCTGAGACTTTGCCTTCAGCTTACCATCAAGCGAGGCAAAGTCTAATTGATGTGTCCTATATTTATAAATATATTTCTTTCTTATTTAATACAAATTAAAGCGTGATTTTTTAGTAGTCGGGTTTTAGTTTTTGATTTTTTTTTTTAATGAGTTTAATTAATTAATTTATTTTAGTTACAATAACTCAATTGTAGTGTGTCCGATCCCAAACGTAGATTCTGGCAACTTAGGGATAGTCTCTTAGGGGTATTTTGTTCATTGGAACGTCAATCACCATTGCGTTTAAAACTAGCACTTTGTAGTATTCAGGAGTTCTGTCTACATCACCTTACAAAAATTTGGTGTATTTTGGTGATGTTTTTTTAATGAGGTAACATTGAATCTGCAAGCCTAATATTTAGTACCTTCTTCTTCTTCAAGTCAATGGCTAGGTCTGACATATAATGGTCTGGTATTTAAATTTTATTGACCCAGATCTTGGTCACAGTATTTAGTACCTAGAAATGTTTCTGTGGTAAACATTTTTACTTTTCAGAGCGGAATATATATAAAAAACTTGTCTTTAAATAAACCAATTTGATGACCAGTTTTATTATTATTTCTATTTACTTACTTTCTTTTTTTTAGTGTAGGCTGTCAGAATAATAAGAGCGCGCCAAATAACTTTCAAAATTATTCACAAAATTATTCATTTTCTATTTCAAACTTTTTGTAAATATTCTAACATTATTCCAAATTATTATCACTTTCCAAAACTATTATTGCAAATTACAAAATACTCGCAGATCATAACCATTAAGTTGTTTGACGCCAAAGGAAATCAAATCGCAGTTCCAAATTCAAAAACCGACCGACCATAAACAAGGGCTTAGGCCGTAACTTCAAAATTTACGTTTCGGTTTGAAAAAGTAAATTGTTACGATTCAATACCGAAAATGTTTGGAATTTTCGAGATGTGCCGGAAGCAGGTCGCCGCGATCATTCTGCCACTGGTGTTGGCATCCTTGGCGGGTTACTCTTCAGAGGCGCTCAGTACTTTCGGAGTGCCTAACACGAAGCCACCTTCTGCCGCACCAACCACTCCACCTGGTAAATATTTTTTATATAATGGGACATTCACACAGCACATAAACTACATTGGTTATGATTAGATAAACAAAAACAACACAAACTTTTCACTGCTACGTCTTGTTTTATCATAAAATAAAGACACATTTTTATTTAGTACACGAGTGTGATTGAATTTTTTAAATGTTGCTAGTAACAATAATGTTTGAGTATTGCAGGTACATACAGAGGATACTATTGTCCCATTATATAAAAAAATGTTTACCGATTGGCGACTTACAGGATGAACTGTAGACAGCTTTTACGAAATAGTTAGGTACGTTTTCATTTATAATAATAGACTACAAAATACAATATTCTTTTGTGTTATTGTGTTAAAACTTAAAAGGTTTCTTGAAAAACCTAATAAACTAACTAATAAAACTGTATATAGATAAAGTGTCTACAAAGAAAATATATATATAGAGCTACGTTGCTGCGCTGTTCGAAAATTTCAAATTGTTTTTAAAAATGTGTCAAAAAGTACGTAACTTCTTACCGGTATTTGTGACGCTATGGCTGATTGGACAATCATTTGGCGCATTTAGTCCTGCTTTTGGTGTTATTAAAACGGAAAGTCCGCTCAGAGCTCCCTCACCGACTCCGTCACCTGGTAAGATTTTTTATATAATGGGACCTTTTCTTAATAGTTTCTTTTTAGCAAATATTCTAAAGCAAAATTAAATTTAATGTACATGATACTAAACTAAATAAATTTTCTGAACATAAATAAAGCAGCTTGTACATACGCTATTTTTTCAAATTATCATCTTATTATTTTCTATTTTTTCTTTTTGTTTTTAAATTGAAGGATTTAATAGTATAGATATCAGCCAGACTGAACTTACGAAGCTATAACTATATGGATTTTCTTTGCGTTATCATACTAAAACATCATCTTATTAGAATCGACAATATATTAGATCGTATTCATTACAAACATTAAAATGAAAATAATCAAAAATAAAATATACCTACTTACAAACGAAATATGTAAACTACTACTAATATAACACATTTATTCTGTACATGTAATTAATATTTTAGTGTGCATAATTTTTGTATGTTGATAGGCATATATTCTACATACAAAAGTCATACAAAAACTGACATTCCATTACATTCATTGTGCATTATTGAAAAACGCGGCACTAGACCAAGAAATACACTAGCTAACCGCCTCAAACACACAGCTTCACATTACAACACGTACTGATTGCAAAACACGAATTGGCGCCATATTTATATACCCGCCATTTTATCCATGCATAGACAATCCCATTTTGCTGTAGAGTTTTTTTAAAATAGAATACAACGTGTGACTATTGACACTTATATCCAAGCAAGGGTAATTTTTTGAGAAGGCCTAAGTAACAAGTGGTTAAAATGATGAGTAAGCAACAAGTAGTCGTTCTACTGTCTATAATTACCGCCGGCTGGCTGGCCGTACAACCCGCCGATGGCTTTGGCATATCCTCGTTCGGGAAGGCGAACACAGACGCGCCAAAACCTGCAACGACCACAGTATCCCCTGGTAAGAAATAAAATAAATATTTAGTATTTACAAACTTCATACAACTCATACAGAATGCAGACACTCTCGTACACTCACATACATACGCACATATGTGTTCATAGATACGTATAAATACATATAACAGATTCTACATCTGCAATTTGTATTTATTTGCTTTGATTACAAACGGTAAGATAAACGGTAAGAAATGCACACGCTAGGGTTTTATGACGAACAGTTTATTTCAGAATGTCCCGGGCGTTTGCAAAACACTTCCTGGGTATTATAGCTACCCTTAAAATAAATTATAAATTGGTTATGTATTTTTAATACCGTATCAAAAAAACATAATTGACGTAATAAAGAGGTATTGAAGACAACATCGTCAAGAGAAATTAAAAAAAAATACATAAAATTTAAAAACAATATTTGCTTTTGGACATGCGATTTGACTTAAATTGCATTTCTCCTCCACAATTAAATAGTACCGTGAGAAATTAAAATATAATATAAAAATTTGATTTCAAAATATATTTGATAATAATTTCAAAAAATACTTTTCAAAATTGTAGTACTAGATCTATATTGTAGCATGGAACAGCGTAATTTCATCCTTTAAAGATTCATCTTACTATCATTAGAATTCAAACCAAAATTTTCCAAATTCTAGATTGGTATATAGACTCTCATTACCTAGTATATTAAAAACCACATCCTAAATTAGATTTCGAAGTCTTCGAAAAATATAAAAAAAAATTAAATTAAAACAAAAAAGTGTACAAAAGGAAAAAAATGCGCATATTTTCGCGTCTTGAGATGCGATGCAGACTTCAAGCGACGGCGGCCATTTTGCCGCTGTTCCTCTCAGGATGGTTGAGTTCGACGGAAGCTTTGACGACGTTCGGCAAACCTGACAGCCCCGCACCAAAGGTCACTCCTACATCACCACCAGGTATGTCAGAGCATATCGTTAGTTCGAAATGTTATAAAATTAATAAACGTTACCAAAAAACTAGAAATTAATATATCACCTTTTCATTTTAATCCAAATTTAAAAAGTATCGTATAGGCCAAAAAAATACTAAAACCTGTTAGAACTTATCCTCGAATGTTTTATTTCGGCCCCAAAACTGGGGGGACATTAAAATACCGAAATCTGTTGTAATAAAATTTAGTACTTGCAATTTCAGTAACATGGGGTAAACACGTTAAGGAAAATAAGCTCTAACAGAACATTATATTTTTTCTTTGGTCGAAAGTTTAATTTTTGGACCAAAAATGTATGAAGCGTTGATGATATTTTCTATAAGTCGCTTGATTCTTGGTTAACATTGAAATTTGACAATTTCGAACTAATGATCTTTTTTTAACTATTTTTTTTTCTAATTTGACAATACATTTTTTGCATGTATTGGTCACAAGGCTTTTAAGATCTCAATATTAAATGAATTGGGTATTTGACTGTCTAGTCAAATTATATAATTTCTAAACGTAAAAACGGTAAGTTTTAAGACAATTTGTATTAAATATTTTTTGTGACGTCATAATATTTTTAGTTGTCAAAAATTGAATAGTAAATAAGAACAGACGCAAGTTTTACTGCTCTTTTACCTACCATTCTTATATTAAGAAGCTCAGTTAAATAATGTATTTTAAGTACAGGAAAATACCCAATTCCGATTGCCTTTGCACCGAATTTGCTTTCTTTTTTTTAATTAATTTTTACTACTCTATGTGTATATTTTATTGTAATGACGTGTCGTGTACATATCTTAGTATTTTTTTCTTTTCTACAGGTAAGTAACTAGATAGTAATATTTTATTACATATTTATTAGTTTCAATAATGTGTTTTCAGTACCTACTTAACAGTTTTGTAGGTATGTGTGTTCTTAATAATAATACTTATTATCTAACTTAATAGGTACAAACCATTTATAAACGGATGTAATTTATCTATTATGAACATAATATAGTTTGTCAGCAAAATGGTTTGCCGCCAAAATACTATCTCAAGTGACATCAACGAGGACATTTTTTATTCGTATTTTTTTTGCCGGAAATTAAATCTTTAGTATTGTACGATCTGTTTTAGGCCTATTATTGAGCTAAAAATAACAGTTTTCACGTTAAAAAATGGCGTACGTTTCTATAAATAACCTTTGAGTGTATGACCTGATGCTAAACTATGGAGAAACTATGCGAACCTCGCCATAACTCTGAAAGTAGCCTTAAACCTCAAACCAAAACACGTTAGTAAAGGTATGGAATAACATACGACTTGTAATTACACTTAGCAACTGTATATGTGTCATTAAATTTTAGACTTTAACCATATCGAAGTAAAGTCTACAATTGATGAACTAATACATAGTCCCACAAAACCGAACAGACGGTTTGATTGTGAGATTAGGGAAAACATTAAGGCATACCTATATCTGTGACAACTGTCCAGTCCACTGCTCTGGGCATAGCCTCTCCCAATGTTGGAGGTTTAGGTTTACCGGTTTTTTTTTACGTGCGCTAAATCCGCACGGATACCTCCCCACCGGAGCCGGCGGAGGAGTTTATGTCAGACTCGAACCGACTAAAACGCACGCCGCCTGTGTGTCGCTTTGGTTGCCGAAGGTGAGGTTGACAGGCATATCCCTCGCACCCCGGCCGACCCAGGGCCATCTCTCACGATCTGGCCCTCTTCTCGGGTGTGGGGACTACAGAGTCCCCAACTCGTCCCCGGAACGGGGAGGCGCGCCACGTGCGCCACCGCCGCGGCCTGCTTCTGCCAGGGTGACAGGCGGCTCCACCTGTCACCCCCAGGCCGGCGCTCATGGGGGGCGGAGGTCGTTCATCGACCTCCGACGCCCGAGTTGCCTTCGTACGCGGGCAGCTTGTCTTGCGATCCTTCGTCGCTCCCGCTGCCGCTCCCGCCCCGCCTCCTCCTTCACGAGCATTACTTGCTCGCAAAAGGAGGCGCCAGGTTTACTGTATCCACACTGGTGCAGGGTTTTATTTCGAGGTTTCCTTCTCTTCTTCTTGTACGCAGACTATATTATTGAAAAAGCGAGCGAGAGCCTCCTTTTCTACATTTTTTTACACTGTCAGTGGGTAGACCAAAAGCTTGTCCAGCTTTGTCTTTAACTCTGACGGCATAGAACCTTATGCTTACAGGGTTGGCAGCGCGAGTGTGACACTCTTCGTGTTGCACACGTTCATAGGTCACTGTAACCACTTTCCATCAGGTGGGCCGTGTGCTTGTCTGCCAACCAAGTGGTATAAAAAACATAGTTCCTGATCTTAGTTATTATAATATGCTCAAAATTATATGGACTTTTAAAGTACCAAAGGGAGGGTCTCTACCCCAAGCTAGTAGCTGATTTGACCTCCTCCAAAAAAATAAAAACTATCATGATCTGTTCACAAATAACGCGACAGAAAACTTCTCCCCTTATATAAAAAAACTCAAAAATGGTACGTAACACGCACTATTTCATGTCTATCAAATGTAAGATCAAGTATTACAGCAGCTTATCGATTACTTTACGTTTTTTATTTATCATTATGCAGTATTCCTATTATTTTTGTGCTAGGCTCGCCTAGCCGCCATCTTGGATACCTACCTAGTAAAGAAAAGATAGCGGCATGCAACGTCTTGTAAAAAATATTACTTCTAAACAAACAATTACCAGTGGACATTTATTTATGAACAAGCACCTACAAGCTGATATATTCTCATCTAGTCTTTCTATTGAAGCCTTAACTGTCCGTCACTTTTTTGAGCTCTGTGTTGCCTAGTCGTAGCCAGTCATCAAGTCTATTTTTGAATCCATTTATTGTGGTTGCAGCACTAACGTTATCTGTTACTAAGGAGGTGATGTGCGACCAGTGTGTCAGCGGGGGCCCGTGTCAGTCGAAGACTGTGTCCGCGAGACGGCCGTTGCCCATCTCACTAATATTATTATCATGTTCCTGGTCAAGTCACAAAATGTCCTTTAAATGTGCAGTACCTACGTGGTTTTTGGGTGTCTTTTGAGGAGAGCACAGGGTGCTACGGATGCGAAAGAGCTCAAATCCCGGCCCGGATGCCAAACGAACACCGGTAGTATGCGTTACTATCAATCTGAGAGCTCATCGCATATGATTGTCATTCCATCAGAACATCACGTGTCTTATAGGTATTAGGCACTCAAAGTCAATGTCAACAAAAACATATTACATCAATGAATATTGACCTCTTTTAGGGCTCTACTCTCTGGTACGGCAGGGTACCAAAGAGATCGCATGTCACCATAGATATCGAAAGAAAACTGATCATAAATAACCGCTCAATGTTTTTTTTGCGATAAAAAATAGATTTTATTGGTAAAAATGTACGTCTTTTATAGTTTGTGGTCTATAAAGTATGTGGATAAGTTATCTGTGGTAAGTTCTTTTTTATATAAAGCCTTATTCATATCTGGGACGTACGACCAAGGTTATACTTAAACTAGGATTAACTCGTCTGAATTGTTAGGGTTTCGTATCTGAGCCGTTATACCGTTATATAATTAGGAAACCTAGAATAGTTGAGTAACAACGATTTTCTTTAAAAAAAGTACAGAGTTTTTTTTTTATTTTTTTATTTAATTCTTTATTGCACACACGCTACAGAGATCATAAATAAAAACATTACAAAGAAAATGTACAAAGACGAGCTTAACTCAAAATGAGTTCTCTCCCAGCAAACCTTTGAGTACCAGAGAAGCATATAGTAATGTAGAATGAAGGAGAAGAAAGAAAGATTTTTCTTTAAAAAAACAAACAGATATGCTAAATTGTGCGTCGGTAGTGTAATTACCAGCATTCGAATCCTAGACCTCTCTATCGTAAGGCTTATCCTAACCAATAAGCTACCAACTTCATAATGAGCCTTTGCTAACGTGGGTCCTTCGAGTAATGAATATACATGAGGTGTTATATCGACCGCTGTAACAATACAAGCACTTTTCTAGTCAAAGGTTTTACGCAACGGCCAGCTTTTCGCAAATCATTATACGTAATTAAATGAATATAAAAGTGACGAACGCGAAGCTAATATTAATAAATAAATAAATGTTCCACGACCTATCTAGACCCATGGTAAGCATAGCTAGCTTGTGTTATGGGTACTAGAATGCGGATAAACATACTTAGATACTTTTTTTTGTAAATACATACATATTATACATAGAAACACCCAGACCAATGCAAATATACATATTCATGCATACAAATATTTACACAGAGCGGGAATCGAACCCGCGCCCCCTGCATAGCAGTCGAACGCAACGAAGGTCGTCAATTCGTCAATCGTTTGGTTATTTATGTTATTTGTTTATAGTGAACTAACTGTTGCCCGCTGCACCTCCCGTCGGCTATCAGGGGTACCTATGTCTAACACGGGCCGATTAAAACCGCACTCTGCCTCGGGTCTCATTTATAGCGATGTAAGGTTATCCAGTAAGATATTTCCCCCGCACCCGGGCAGAATATTTATGTATCAGGGAGCGCGGGATGCTCTAAGCAATCTTAAGAACCACTCCTGATGGCCGACGGGGGAGGATCCGAGAGAACTACGGCAGAAAAAAGAATTGGAACCAGTCTTGAATTATTTTTCAGGCGAAAACTTTTTTAGGCGCGTTAAGCACTTTTTTGTGCAGCTCAGAAATACTTTTCCCTTTTCATAATTTTCCCATTTAATTTTTTTATATAGAACACGTCAATTAGTCTTCGCCTTGCCTGATGGTAAGCTGAAGGCAAAGTCTCAGAAAAGAGGGTCACCATTACTTACACATACCGTGTGACAATGGTGACACCCAGCTTGACGGCCTCATCAGGTGCTTTTTCACGCCCCTATTTATATATATTTATATAGGCTATTTTACTTCTGTCGGTTTTCCCGGAGTGCCACATTTTTTTTTATTAGAATTTTAATAAATCTCCTTATAGTACCGCCATTTTAAACTAACCATAGACTAAAACAGCAACTGTCAGAATATAACTGCTTGAATACTAAAAATAAAACTATTTTAAAAATACTTCATTCAAAACCTATTATTTCCGAGGTTATGTTATATTAAATAACCGCGTTGAACACCCATTATGCAGATAAAAGTATGTTTAAAGAAAAATAGTACTTGGAAGCTAAATTATATCTCCTCAATTACCATAAACAACGGTACATTTGTAGAGTTCCGTACTCAAAAGGTAGAACGGAATCTGAAACTACTTACTAACGGAAATACCATAGATATTTGAGGAATTACTGAGATTCAATTTTCCGTCTGTTTGTCTGTCACCAAGATGTACTCATGAAATAAGCTAAACAGTTGAAATTTTTAGAGACAACTAATGAAAATATAAATAACCCCAGAAACAAAAAATACCTTCAAAAAGTAAAAAATAAATGACGTTGTTAGCGGCTCTGTAACTTTGATATATCTAGTAAGATTTTGATTCAAGCGTTGTCGTGTCGGGGAACCCTATCTGGTAAAACACTCATGTTATCAGAACGATCCACGGTCCCAGTCGTTTTTAGTCAGGGGTTACAAACAGAATTATATAAATATCCAGGCTAGCTATTTTTTTATACCACTTAGATGGCAGACAAGCACTCGTCCCACCTGATGGCACGTGGTTACCGTGGCCTATGGACGTGTGAAATACAACGGGAATCACACTCGCGCTGCCGACCCTGTAAGCACGGATAGTTTCTGTGCCGTCAGTGTAGAAGACAAAGCAGGACAAGCATTTGGTCTTCCCAGTGACAGCGCAATCTCTCACCAGTAAGCTTTGGCTACCCTACTACCGTAGTGAACACAACATGAGGTTATTATAGCCGTGGTATTTTGTAGGGCGGAGGTACCTCCCCAGTCGGACTGCTCTATCGGACGGAAATACGGTCGTGTCCTAACTCCATCAAAACTTGGTACGGAATCCTTGGTGTGCAAGTTCGAATCGCACATAGCCGGCTCTTTAAAGCTACATTCGTTTTTATTTTATTTAACTACAAGTGTTTTATTATCCAAAATTACTGACACTGAAGAAAATTGTGTATTTTCTGCTTGGATTAAAAATTATACACAGGAGCTTCAACATTGCGGCTAGCTTTAGATTTTCTTTCTTTTTTCGTGTTTCTATGTGGTAAAGGAGAAAGAATACCATTATCACTACCCCATCTCATCCGAAGGTTGTCGTAAGAGGCGAATAACGGAAACATACGCAAGCGATATCATTGCGAGAGAATTATAACTCGAAATAAAACCTGGTACCAACCCGTCTGGCCAACGTGGAAACAGTAAGCCAAAGCTTCCCAACATTGGGAGAGGCCTGTGTAGGTACAGCAATGGTCTACGATAGGGTAATTGATTGATTGATTAGATTTTTTAGGTCTAGATTTTATTGAAAACTAGCTGTTGCCCGCGGCTCCACTCATGTGCATAAAGATAGCCTATGTCCTTTAAGATCTAATCTACTTCGGTAGCATATTTCCCAAGAGCTTGCGTGTTATTTTTTTTTATTTTACCAATCATGGCTTGGCTGGCATGGCTTTACTGTGAGTGACAGCCAATCGACCTCCTCTAAAGGAAAATCTGAGCCAGTGCCTCGGCCATTGTTTAGAAGGTGGCCATGCTGTCTTTACCATAGAGGCACACGGGTACGTGTCCAGGGCCCCCGTAGGACCGAAATTTTCTCTTCCACAAACTCTAAATATTTATATTGGGTTCATGTTTCGCATAGAAAAAGTCATAGTCTAATAAATGATCACTTATTAAACTGCTGAAATCGTGGCGGAATTCAAATTACGTATTAGGAAGTGTCTATTCGAATGAATATTTTTTTTTCATTTTCAATTACAATTTATTTCGATATGTGGGTACAAAGCATTACAGGCATATATTACACATACATTTAGGTTCTTCCATACTTAAAAAAAAATTGGGGCCCTCTGTGGCATCTGGCAGGGAAGTTTGGTTCGCCTGTCGAATAGGGTGTCACAAAAATGTATTTAAAATTACATCAGGCTCGGTAGCGCGAGTGTTACGCCGCTGGTGTTGCACCCGTCCATAGGCCACAGTAACTACGTTCCATCAGGTAGTCCATGGGCTTACCTGCCAGCTATGTGGTATAAAAAATCTTAAGTTAGCAACAAAACAAGCAACTATATATCTTACAAAATACATTATACGCGCCCGTGGATTAAATTATACAGTAACCCAGTTCCCCTACTCGACGAGAGATGGCGCTGTCTGATAGCTTTCGGAAGCAGGTAGATTTACACGAAGCAATTACCAGCTTATCTTGATCTATATACGGGGCTGTGTGCAACGGATGGAGAGGTCAAACTTAATAGGGCAGACTGCCGTGCGGCCACCGTATCTACTTTGAAATTTCAATCGGATTTACAATGAAAAGCTGTGTAGTTATGACGTTTAATGAATAACGTCGTTATTACTTTAGATTTATGGCGCTATTTACATATATTCACGTCTATATATACTCGAAGAGGCAGGCAGAAGTATATTATTATTATTTTTATACCACTTAGTTGGCAGACAAGCACACGGCCCACCTGATGGAAAGTGGTTACCGTGGCCTATGGACGTGTGTAACACCAGAGAAGTCACACTCGCACTGCCGACCCTGTAAGCACAGACTCTCAGTGTCCTCTACACTGAGTAGAGGACAAAGCAGGACAAGCCTTTAGTCATCCCACTAACAGCACAAATTCTCCAGTTCTCAAGGGAGCGGAGCAGTGATAATAAATGTCAATAAATCTTGCATCTCTGTTCTTACAGGGTCGGCAGCACGGATGTGACTCCATTGGTATTACACACGTTCATAGGCCACGGTAACTATTTTCCATCAGGTGGGCCGTGCGCTTGTCTGCCACCTAAGTTGTATATAAATAAAAAAGGTTTCCGTACATAATTTGAAGAAAGACTAATACTAGTTGCTTTCGTTGCTAATACCTATTCTTTTGAGATAAAAAAAAACAGAAAACAATATTTTTAGTCCAGCAGAAATACATAATTTTCTTAAATGTATCTATGTTTCTTAAATAAGTGCTTTATTGTAAAATTACTGATACTAGGGTTAGGTAAAATAAAAACGAATGTCGCTATAAAAAGCCGGTCAAGTGCTAGTCGAACTCGCATTCGAAGGGTTCCTTACCATTCATTATCTATACAAAAGTAAACACTATTAACTTTTTTTAGGTCCACCTGTCCGTTTAAAAAGCCAAGTAAAAACCGCAAGAAAATACGTTTGTCGTATGGGTAATACCGCGGTAGCCTAGTGGTATGGGTAATGGACTGCTGAGACGAGGTCTCGGGTTCGATTCCAGGTTCTACCATGGCACACACCAATGACTTTTCGATGCTTTTCGAAGTTATGTGTGTATATATCGCAGGTTTACAAATGCCCGGTTAATGGCAATAGGCTCGCCACCTTTTACATTGGGACCTAAACATAAACTGGCGAAATGTGGGTGCTAGCACCTCTGCCTACCCCTTCGGGGGGGTCCCCTTAAATGTTTATTTTATTATATTTCTCTTACTTATTTGTTGTTATAATGGCAAGAGAAAAATATGGTTCCATCCTTACCCTTTGGTTACGGGAACCTGCAAATGTAACGTTGTTTATGGTAATGGAAGATATATAATTTAGTTATGATTTTGACTGGCTATATATGCATGTAGGTTCATCTGTTCCCTCGTAGTTCCTCAACCACTTATTAGAACTGAACAAATGAGGTATCGTTAGAAGCGTTTTAGTCGTCCGCTGGTTATAGGCTATATAATGTATCACTGAATCTAATGTAGCGCCCTCTAGTGGTCCTAAAGTTATGTGATAAGTTAAGTTAAGTAGATAAATTTGATATAAATATGTCGTATTTGGTATCATCTAAAAGAGATTAATTAGCACCTTTCAAATGTGTATAAATGATGCCTATTGCTTGCCCCAAAGTAAAATAAATAAAAAAAATAAGTTTAAAACTAAAACTCGACTACTTTGTCTAACAAAACAATACATTCTAAAGAAAAGTGACATACGACCACGGCTATCTTTGATAGTTTCTTGTTTAATACTTTTTAGGGCGTGTTTTTTCAGTAGTCGGGTTTTATAGAAATTTACTTGACATTGGCAAATTTCGTCAGTTTTCTGCAGAAGCCATCAATAAGAAGAAGAAGTTTAGTCCCCTTAACTCTGTACCTTGCAATGGAAACGCAGAACAGGTACCAGATTTAACCATAAATTCACATATCAAGTGCGTATACCGACTTCAAAAGTCCATCTAATTTCAAATTGCCATGAGAATCTAAAAATAACCCGCGGCCCGCAGCCGGTACTTCCCCTAATCTACAACATTAGCATCGAGTACGAAGGAGGCCTATATTAAAATGTTGTGTAGGAAAAACGCTGAGTTATTCTGAAGCTTGATGTAGTGTAGGGACACCAGGATTTACGGCTGTTTAGGACATGTCTCTGGAATGGATCTCTGCTTTTTCGCCAAAAATCGTTTGCCCGATTATCACTTGCCAACTAACGTTTCCCAGAATTATATTTCGCAGAATAATCATTTGCCTACTTGTGATTTCATTTTGTTTTTATTACCCAATTTCTCAGTTACCAATTTTACGTTTGGTCAACCTTTTAGAATGACACTTTTCAAAATGCCAACTTTCAAGTAGCGAATGTTTTAGTTGGCATAAGATTTCGAAAATCCTGAAGAAAAAAAGCTGCAATACTGAGTCTTCGATCAAATTTTGAAGAAGTCTATTTACAAGGATGCCATTTTCATTTGTGGCAAATTATATACAGGTAGTTATTATTATTGATTTTTTTTACGCTCGTGCATTTTTGTCGCAGTTCGAAGGTAACTGATGTAGCATATTTAAAGCCCTGTGCAGTGAAATAAAAGCGATTTGGTTACGGCACTTCGCCGGCCGCTGCCGCGGCACGCTCGCTTCGCTCGCTCGGCTCGTGCATTGTTTATCATAATACTAACCTAACCTAACCGATTCTTTTCGATTTCACCTGAACTTCGCTCCACACTTTGGATTTTTGCAAATATAACCTTTTTTTTAACATTATATCAATGTATGAAAGGGAACTGTTATACAGGCAAAACGTTATTCGTCTAAAAGTTGTCTGGCCTAATAAATAAATTGGCAAAAGATAAATGCCCCAAACGTATTTTGTCATTACAATAATCAGCTTAACAATAATTCTACCAAATGAAACGTTGTCATACAAACATTTGACAATCGTTAGTCGTCAAAGTGAAAAATTGGCGTAACGTTGGTTGGCAAGTGATAATCGGGTAAACGATTTTTGGCGAAAAGGCAGGACCCCCTCTGGAATAAATAGTATCATAATGTATCCTATTCTAAAATGTCAATTCTCCTACTAATAAAATGTTCAAAATTATGTTACAATCTACTCTCGATGTCCCTAATGTCAAATACTATCATGAATCCAATGAAAAGATTGTCAATTCTCGGAATAACAATTTCTTTAAAACCAATCCTCGATCTAATGTTTAAAAATGATTATAATGTCTTGTTTATAAATCTACTTATGCTACGAAAAATCCCATTTTTGGCATTTCATTCGATTTTGACAGATCCAGGCTAAATTTAAAATACCTTTTTATTTGGAGAATAAAATAAATAAATATTCTACAACATTCTACACCACACTATCTAGATCCATGGTAAGCAAAGCTTAACTAGCTTGTGTTATGGAATCTAGAATGCGGATAAACATACTTGATACTTTTTTTTTGATTACTTTTTTTTTTGTAAATACAACAAACACCCAGACCAATGCAAATATACATATTCATACATACCCTTCATTTCGAAGAAGAATCGAACCCGCGCTCCCTGCGTAGCAGTCGAACGATCTACCGCTACGCCACAATCACACAATCTATCTATGTGCACATGAAATTCGGTGAGGTTTAGGTATGAAACCCTAACAAACAAACAGAGTTATGTTCGCAATAACCATATTAATACAGAATAATTTTAATAAAATGTTCATTTAGCCTTATCTGGCACCGAAACTTGGAAAGTGTCCAAGATGCACAACATGTTAACATATTAACATACAATGTTAAATTACACTGTTTATGGTGTACTGGGTGCCATCATGACCTTCACATACAAACATGAGAAGCTAGTAAAAAGTGATGGTTTATTAGTAACTAGCTTTTGCTCACAGCTCCGCCCGAATGGATGTCAGTTTTCGCAGCCAAATATAAGCTTATGTAGCAAATTTCATCAAAATCGATTCAGTGGTTTAATCGTGAAAGTGTAATAGACAGTGTTTTTTTTTTTTTTATACCACTTAGTTGGCAGACAAGCACACGGCCCACCTGATGGAAAGTGGTTACCGTGACCTATGGACGTCTGTAACACCAGAGGAGTCACAGTCGCGCTGCCAACCCTGTAAGTACAGAGTTTCTGTGCCGTCAGCAGAAGACAAAGCAGGACCAGCCTTTAGTCTTCCCACTGACAGCACAAATTCTCCAGTGAGCTCTGGCTACCCTACTCACCGCTGGGAACACAACACGAAGTTATTATAACCGCGGTATTCTGTAGGGCGGAGGTACTACCCCAGTCGGACTGCTCAATCGGGCGGAAATACCGCCGTGTCCTACCTCCTTAGTTAAAATTGAATGTATAAAGATCATAACACATCATTGTAAACCAGTAGTCCGCAATACAAAGCCATCAACATCACGTGCGTTTCAATTTACTCTGCCATACGATTATCAACCCTAAAACTAGCTATCGAAGGAACAGACTGACCGTTTGTTTTTTTAGTTTCACGTTTATAATATTAGTATAGATAGTAAATGTTGAAGTTATCGGGACATTTACCATGTTGTATTGTTCTGAGTTTACGATATTTCGGCGCTGTTGCAAGCTCTATGAACACGGAGGAACCAAATCCCGATAACTTTAACACTAATGTAAGTGACAATGAGAGTTACCATTACAGTAGTAGTTCACATGACATGACCAGTATCACGAATTACATAGAAAAGGCATGCGATGAAAAGTAAAAGGCATTGTTAAAGCCTAATCGTAAGGATCGACGAGATCGTAGAAGAAGAAGATTATCATCGACGCTTCTTAAAAATCAAATGAAATACCTAAATGTTTCTAATTCATAAGCAATTTTTTTAAACTTTTTAATAATTTTTTGTTATAAATTTTCTCTGTCTGAGCCCGTATTTCTTTAATTTTGAAATAATGTATGGGAATCTGCCGGAATTGTTGACATTTCTGATCACTGCTCCGCGTAGTAGCGTGATGATATATAGATTAAGATTTTTTATAACTATAAGATAGGCCAGCTCACGGCAATAGACCAACTAGCCTCTGGTGTGTGTCCTTTTATCTATTTGTTCCGACCAATCTCTGACATGGCTAGGTCGACGGCTTCATTGGCAGATAGCACATGTGATTATAAGGCGTGACTAAGGCTACATTATATAAAAAAGACATTAGTATGTAACGGGTTTAAAAATAACTTCAAATCAGGAACTAAATTCACGCGAATGAATATTAATTATTCTTTAAAGAACATCCTGAATTCCATAGCGGCATGGTCACCCTCGTAACCTTTATACAAACTGTCATATATTATACTACCCCGGTAATTTGCATATCGGGGCACGCGATATGTTGGCCTACTGGCTTTGGCCTACAAACTTTAATGTTGGCCACCAATGTTTGTTCATATAACTAGCCGTTGTCTGCACTTCGATCATAGTGGATATATTATCATGACCCCGAGTCGCGAGAGAAACGAGGCCCTGGCTAGTGCAGATTAAACCTGCAACCTGGCTAGTGCAGGTTGCAGGTTTAATATACTCTATACTTGGTTTATTTGAGCTTCTCCGCTGCCGTAGCACCTCATGCAATCCTCAAAAGACACTCAAGAATCTACGCGATTCTTGAGTGTCTTTTGAGGATTGCATGAGGTACTAAGAGTACTTACATTTTGTGACGAACAAAAACTACTGAACTGGTTTTGGTGCAGTTTATTTTGTTTGAAAGGTTTTTTTTTATTTTATTTTTTAATAGGACACGTCAATTAGATTTCGCCTTGCCTGATGGTAAGCTGAACGCCAAGTCTCAGAAAAGGGGGTCACCATTACTTACATATACCATGTAACAATGTTGACACTCAGCTTGACGGCCTCATAATATGCTTTTTCATGCCCCGCCTAAAGAACCCGGGACTGTAAGAAGAAGGAAACACGTGAACTATTAGTGAATTTCACGCCTTAATGGTGCGACAAAGGAAATAGTCACTGAACTGCTTGGTTCTTGATCGGATATTCTGCACCGTTTCTTGGTCAAAATTAAAATCTTTCGATTGATCGCAATCTGTTCAGTAAAACCGGATGATTTCCCCAAATAGGAGGGAAAAAGTTGAAGCTGGTTAAGATAAATGTAAAACTACCACATGTAAAATGTTGTAGTATTTAGAAATATAATTATATTACCGCCAATACAATGGGAGAGGCCTAGTCCAGCAGTGAACTGTGATGGGCTAACCGATAACACATACGTTTGAATATGTCGTGAGGCCAAACCGGTCAAGTGAAAAATAAAATATAGTACAAAAGTACAAAGTGTGTTATTCAATTTGTTTTTTTTATACCACTTGTTTGGCAGACAAGTACGAAAGTGGTTACCGTGGCCTATGGACGGCTGCAACACCAAGTGAGTCACACTCGCGCTGCCAACCCTGTAAGCACAAGAATTTCTGTGCCGTCAGTGTTAAAGACAAAGCAGGATAAGCTTTTGGTCTTCCCACTGACAGTACAAAAACTCTCCAGTGAGTTCTGGCTACCCTACTCACCACCGGGAACACAACACGAGGTTATTATGGCCGTGGTATTCTGTAGGGCGGAGATCGTGTCCCACCTCCTCCTTGTGTAGCAGATTCCACGAAGCACCATCAATCAACAGTATTAACTAATCGTGTTAACTAACATCTGCGCAGGTGCAACCGCGGGTGGAATATAGTTCATTAATGCCTGTAAATTCCAAAGGGTTAGAAATACACCTTAGTCGCCTTCTACAATACCCACGGGTAGAGTTGACAAGGCCGTATTCTACTTAGGAATCATTACGACGTTTTTGTGTTTGTATTGGCTAAAATTCATCACCAACCTATACAGTGTACTCTTCTCGTCCTCTTGGCGTTAATCCCAGTCGTATTCGAAGCTTTCACCTCTGTGTCTGGGGTCCGCTTTACCAGTCTAACAGCGGACTTAGAAAAACATGAGAAAGAAAGAAAGAAAGAAAGAAAAGATGTTTATTGCGACACAGCATACAGTACAACATCGATATTTTCCGTGAAGCGACTGCCATCTACTCTCCACAACCCAAAGGCAATAACGAAGTATTGCAGTTAGAACAGCTGTTGAACTTTTTAGGGCTCTAACTACCCGTAACGATTGCCATAGATGTTGGTATGGCAATCAGGACCGAAGGCTTAACGTGCTGTCCACGACCAGACCAATGCACATACCTATATTGATGCATACAAATATTTGCACTGAGCGGGGATCGAACCCGTGCCTCCTGCGTACCGCCAGGCCACGGGGGCAGTCCTATACAGTGTACTACGCTTCGTAAAACTTCAAATCTAACATATCTTTTTTATCTCCAGCTCGACAATGCAGCCGCCAACCCGAGTGCGCCGGCATCGCTGGCAGCTCCTGTGTACGAACCCATTACGACCCGATCACGAGGTGCCTCTGCGGTGAGAACCAGCCTCCGGTGAACGGCCAGTGCGACGCTCCACACAAAAGTACGTCGCTTTTTACCTGACTGCCAAGAAGGGGTATTTCGCACTAAATTTTTTTTGTACAACTTAGGTGGCAGATAGGCAGACTATCACACGGCCCACCTGATGAAAAGTGGTTACCGTGACCTATGAACGTGTGCAACACCTGGGGAGTCACACCCGCGCTGTCGATCCTGTAAGAACAAAGAATCTCAAAGAGAGAAACACTCTAGTGAGCTCTGACTACCCTACTCACCGCCGGGATCACAACACGAGGTTATTATGGCCGTAGTATTCTGTAGGGAGGAGGTACTTCCTCAGCTGGACTGCTCAATTGGACGGAAATACCATCGTGTCCTACCTCCACACACACAAAATTGTCAGACATCTACCGGGTTCAAATCCCGTCAGAGCATTTCATTTTGTAACCCCCAACCCAATAACTACGGGATGTTTTAAGTTTTACGTGTCTGTGTGTGTGTGTCTGTCTGTGGCATCATAGCTCCTGAACGGACCTTGAATCGTTGCGATAATATGATGGAGTGCTTTACCAGTTAAGGTCCCCCGACACGACAACGCTTGAATCAAAATATTACTAGGTATATCAGAGTTAAAGAGCTAATCAGCACAGTTTATTAGGTATAAACTTTTTGGAAATTACATTTTGAGACGGGGGTTTTTAAAATGTTTAATTTATGCCACTTTTAATCGATTTGATTTGTTAGCATACTAATTTCTTAAAATAAATGCCGGTCATGTGCGAGTAGGACTCGACTCGCACCGAGGGTCCGTTAGTTAAGCTACATAAACTGTTTATATATTTTGAATGTGATCACTTAGAAGTTTGATTTTTGCATTTTCAAGTCGTTATAGATCTGAGTGTGCAGTATGAATTTCAACTTGACACCTCCACGCATTCCTGAGATAAAGGTTATGACAGACAGACAGACAGACAGACGGACAACGAAGTGATCGTCATAAGGGTCCATCTTTTTCTTTTTGAAGTGTGGAATCCTAAAAACATATAATAAATATTATAGGACATGGCACACAACTGCATCTAGACCCAAACTAAGAGACATTTTTTTATCTAGGATACGTTAATTTGCAAACATCTTGCTCAAACTTCCCATCAACGGTAAGCTAAAGGCAAAGTCTCAGGAACGAGGGTCACCATTACAGACACTAAGTAATGCTACCATGGTGGCACTCAGCTTGGCGGCCTCATCATATACTTTTTCACACGCCGCTTAAAGGACCTGGGATTGTCAAAGTCAAAAGTCATAAATAATTATTATTCTGTATAGACCATTATATCGGCACTTACAAAACGTCAACAAAAAAGGAACATGAATATCAGTTTAGTAAATGGACCACCGGTTCGAAACGAGGCCCCGACCTGAGAAGACTCCGGCAACAAACTCAGCGGGCATTTCTTTTTTTTTGTCTATTTACAAACATACACTTAGTCTACTTAATCTACTTACTTGTAGGAAGAAGGACTGTATATAGTTCAGTAATACAGGGCTTCATTAGATGTTGACAGATGTAGACTGAATTGTGAACATCATTTTATTAGGAGAATTAACCTTCAGATTTTTATGACAAAATCGCAGTAAAGTTATAATTTCTTCCTCCGATAGCGAAGTTTCCATGCCGCACGATAATAATTGCTCTTTCACAAACAAATTATAGTTGGAGTTTAGCTCACAAGCGCTGTTTTAATACCGATAACATCTTTATTCGTGAATAACACGTAAAACTTAGTACGTTGTTGAGTTCTGTGTCACGAAGTCGGACTGCGGATAGCTGAATGGTCAACACTGTGTCGGTTTGTGGGAATGCGAAGATTCCGTATATCTAAATGGCGAAAATATCATGTACATGTCAAGTTGACTTCAGAAAACTTCACCTGTTAGCCTGTACACTTAATGTCAAGTCTATGGGCCAGGCTTTACTATCAGTGTTTCTTTTTTAGACCACTTAAGTGGCAGACAAGCACACGGCCTATGGACACGGTCACACCCACGCTGCCAACCCTGCAAGCATTGAGAGTTTCTGTGCCGTCAGTGTAAAAGACAAAGCAGGACAAACGTTTGGTCTTTCCACTGACAGTACAATACCCTTCAGTGAGCTCTGGCTACCCTACTCACCGCCGGGAACACAACACGAGGTTATTATGGCCGCGGTATTCTGTAGGGCAGAGGTACTTCCCCAGTCGGACTGCTCAATTGGACGGAAATACCTTCGTGTTCTACATCGTCAGACTTGGTGGTCAGACGGCAGATGGCAGTTGATTGTGTAAAAGAAAAGATAAGTCACACCAAAAGAAAAAAGCGTAACAGACACAGGACTCATAAATCCAAGAATATGACCGGAATAACCACTGTTTATATATTGTACAAGCTGACTCGCAACAGTCTCGCCCATGGCATATTGTGAATCATCATATCACCTATGTAAAACTGTATTCCTTTAGTTGTCAAATATTGTATGGGAATCTGCCGGATTTGCTGACATTTATGATCACTGCTCCGTAGTAGCGTGATGATATTTGCCTAAAACTTTCGTCGATAAACGGACTATTAACACAAAAATATTTTTTAAATTTGAACTGCCAGTTCCTGATATTGGCGCGTTGAAGCAAACAAACAAGCAAGCAAATTCTTCAGTTTCAGATTATACAACATTGTTATATAGATAATAATGAAAAATAGCTATGCTACCACCATCAGGCATAGAAAACATAATAGAAAATGAAGAAATACTTTATAGAGAAAGGTATACCTAAATGGTTCGGACACATAGAGAAAATGGATGAAATACAGGTCGACCTGTCGTCAATGGGGAGGTACCTACAGGCAAAACTAATCTCAGATGGCGTCACCTCCACTGGTTCTTGTCTTAGAGTCTAATTTTATGTTTCTTATGTCAGAGGGGATTGTGAAGCTTGTTGTTGACATTTGCATTGAAATTATACAATATTATTTGTGAATTTATCAATTTTGAATTTATCAATGAAAATGTGCTTCTGCATGATAATGGCGAATTTAAACGAAGAGATAAAGAAGAGAAATGCTTCCGTATATAAAAATCATTCTAGAAGACAAATTTGCTATCCAGTTTTTGATAGGGGCTGTAATCTATAGCATTCGTATTTTCTAAGCAGTAGGGAAACGACGAGGACATTTCATTTTACACTAAAATGCGCTACACAGCGTCATTGTTTATTCCGCAGAAGACTTTATTCCTTTATTTACTAAAAATTTGTATGAAATTGGACAGCAATATAATAACATAATGCGCCATCTATCGGGATAAATTAGCAATTTGTCTCCTCATTGGGTTGATCTAAACGTACGTATGTCAATCAGATCAAAGACATTTTAAAGAAAGGCTTAATAGTACCCGGCAAGTGCGCATGAAAAGATTTTTTTTAGATTCAGCTCGTCAACTACTACACCTCTAGAACAAGAAGTGAAGTTTTATTTATATTTATTACGAAAGTAGAGAAGCAAAACATTTTCCAAGATCGTAGCAAGTAATCTCAATAAGAAAGAGGAGTTAATGCAAATTATTCTCAAATTCTCTAAATTTTCAGTAACTTCAAAGCTTCCAACCATGTATATTCTTCACAATAATTACGGAACCCAAAAAATCAAGGCTTATTATAAGGATTAAAAGGCCAACGAAAAACGAGTGAATTACTTTTTTTATTGTGGATTTAAGGTTGTACAGCACACGCAGCGCCAGCGGCCGGCCAAGATTGGCTCCTCGATAACGTTTGTGACCACAATATACCCATTTTAGTGTTGCCATGATTATAGATATTGTTATAAGCTTACCGATATTATATTATACGGGCGTTTAACCGCCATTTTATCAAGCTATTACGCGAAGTTGTAGGTTGAAATTAGCAAAGGGCTATTTTTGTATTGAACAAGAATTCTTTAGGAGCGTTAGGCAGTTTTCATTGCAAATTGGGTGTACTGAAATTATGGAATTTCACATCATCGTCACGTCCGATACAATGATATACACACATCAACAAAGTCTAGGGAACAAGGACATTTCTAGTTGTTATTTAAAAACCCTTTCTTGTAATAGTGAGTGTTTTATATCAATAGAAGGGTATTTTTATACCGTTTTTAATTATAATTTTAATAAAAACATTTTCATACCAAATTTTTTTTTTTTTTAAGAAATAATTGAATAGTGCCAATATTGAGTATTACAACCTTCTATGATTAGGCACAAAAATAACGAGGTAGTAAGAAATACAGTAATTAACCGTACTTTAAACGTTTTTAATAATCTGTAGGACCTCCTAAAGCATTAGCAACAGCTCGACAACGGCGTGGCATACTTAGTATGAGATTGTCAATCATCGTCTGTGGAATATGGCTCCATACACTGCGAAGGTGTAAAAAAAGTTGTTCTTCAGTGTTCAGATTTTCCAAAGAATCACTGAAAGCTCTTCTCCCAAGCAAATCCCAGGCATGCTCTATGGGATTGAGGTCGGCAGACTGAGCAGGCCATTCCAACGTCGTCATATTGTGCTCGCTTAACGCATTGACCACTACCCTCGCGGTGTGTGACCGTGCATTATCTTGCATGAACATAAAATCTTGACCGAACTGCTGTCGATGAGGGATTACCATGGGGTGTATAACCTCCTGAATGTATTGGTTTGCATTCAAATTGCCCCGTATCCAAACGAGGTCGGTCCTTCCACCAAGGCGAATTCCAGCCCATACCGTGATTGTTCCACCTTGGTAAGGATGAACTTCTTGCGGATTCTGGAGACGACTCCGACGTCCAGGAACTCGCCATATACGCACTCTTCTCGAATCAGGATGAAAACCGAAGCAAGATTCGTCGGAAAACAGAACCCGTGCCCATTGATGGTCGGTCCACTGTAAATGTGCGTTAGCCCACAATAAGCGACGACCTCGATTTCCACGTCGAAGAGCTGGAACCCTAAGCGGTCTGCGAGCATAAAGATTGGCTTCGTGTAGTCTTGTTCTGACAGTTTGATCGCTAATAACCACTTGATGCTGAGACTGGAGGCCTGCGACCAACTGACGAGCAGTAATCGTGGGTTGCCGCCTTGCGGAATTTTGCAAGAAACGATCTTGTCGCGGGGTAGTAACCCTATTTCGTCCCCTGTGACGTTCGGCAACATCCCCTGTAGACCTGTAGCGTGCCCATAATCTGCAAATTACGCTTGGTTGGGTGTTGACAGCATCCGCTACGTCGCGTTGAGTTCGTCCAGCTTGCAGCATACCAACAGCCCTTAACATCTCTTCGCGACTTAAATGACGACGTGACATGATGACTACAGTCACAAAAATGCACAAACGTATTATTGATAATAAACGTTATTTACAATCAAAAAAAATAATTTTTATTTTGCCTCAGAGAAACTGCACAATCAAACACTTTTAAAAGTTTTCCCTCCATATTCGAAATTTTTTTTTTTTTTATTTTTTTTTTATATAGGACACGTCAATTGGACTTCGCCTTGCCTGATGGTAAGCTGAAGGCAAAATCCCAGAAAAGAGGGTCACCATTACTTACACATACCGTGTGACAATGGTGACACTCAGCTTGACGGCCTTATCATATGCTTTTTCACGCCCCGCTTAAAGGACCCGGGACTGTAGGAAGAAGGAAACACGTGAGCTGGTAATGAATTCCAGGCCTTAATGGTGCGACAGAGGAAAGAGTCTCCGAACCGCTTGGTTCTTGATCGGATGTTTTGCACCGTGTGCGGATGACATCTAAGACCTGCACGCGTTGTCCTGTGTAGGAAAGGGGAGGGTGGGACTAATTGGAAGAGCTCATCAGAACACTCCCCATGGTACAGACGGTAAAATACAGCCATGGACGCAACATCTCTACGCAGCTGTAAAGGTTCTAGGGTGTTCGTGATCTCGGGATTCCCAATGATGCGGATCGCACGTCGCTGCAACCTGTCGAGAGCATCTAGTAAGTACTTTGCTGAACCATCCCAGAGATGCGAGCAGTACTCCACACAGGAGCGAATTTGTGTCTTGTATAGAAGACACCGCTGCTCCGGCGTGAAAAATCGTCTCACTCTGTTCAGGACTCCGAGTTTTCGTGAGGCTGTTTTGATGATGCTTTCGATGTAGTTTTTGTTATTCAGGTTGCAGCGAACATCCATACCTAGGATATTGAGATTGTCCTGCAGCGGCAGTGGCGTGCTCTGAAGAGTGGGGAGGAGAAGGAAAGAAGATACTTTTGCTGTAAACGCACATGCCTGCGTCTTCTTGGCATTGAACTCAACCAGGTTCTCAGAGCCCCATTGAGAAATGTGATTCAGGACCCCGTCAAGCTCAGTGACAAGAAGCTGCCTTTTCTCTGCGATATCTGACTGCTTGGCCGCTGGATGTCCATGATAACTCCCATGTAAAGTGCTATCGTCTGCATAACAATGAACATTGCCGGTAGTCAGCATGTCGTTGATATGCAGAAGAAAGAGAGTGGGTGATAAGACGGACCCCTGGGGCACGCCAGCATTAACCTGCAGAAACTCTGAAGCTCGTCCGTCACAAAGGACGCGAATACGGCGCCCCTGCAGGAAGCTAGCAACCCAGTTGCACAGCCTAGGAGGCAGACCAAAGGCAGGTAGCTTAGAAAGAAGCGATTTGTGCCAGACTCTATCGAAAGCTTTGGCGATGTCAAGACTAATTGCCAGTGACTCGCCGTGCTTGTCCATAGCCTCACCCCAAAGATGGGTAACGTATGCTAGAAGATCACCCGTTGACCGTTTCGGTCTGAAGCCATATTGCCGGTCATTAATTAAGGAGTGATCCTCTAGGTGCCGCATGAGCTGTTTGTTAATTATGTGCTCAAACACTTTGCACAGCACTGAGGTGACGGCTATGGGTCGATAGTTGGCTGGCTCCGAGCGATCCCCCTTCTTGGGAATCGGCTGAACATTCGCCTCTTTCCAAGGCAAAGGCACTGTACCCGAACTGTAGGATAGCCGGTACAGGCGCGTAAGCATTGGAGACAACTCCGCTGCACATTTTTTCAAAACTACCGCTGGAATACCATCCGGACCACTGGCTTTCCGGACATCGAGTGATTGCAGCACTGCACGGACATCGCGTTGCCTGATATGGATATCAGGCATCGCGTGGTCACTGTCGGGTAGTGTTGGTGGCTGCGTACCACAATCATCGATTCGGGAGTTGGCCGCAAAGAGATTAGCCAGCAGATTTGCCTTCTCTTGCGACTCATGGGCCAGGGATCCATCAGGGTTACGCAGCGGAGGCAGCGAAGGCTGACAGAAGTTGGCTTGCACGGCTTTAGCCAGTCGCCAGTAGCCACGGCTTCCCGTGGGATGCATCACTAGCTCTTGACCAAGCCGCGCTATGCGCAGGGCATCCGCTCTGACATAGGCCCTTCTACAGACCTTTGTGGCTCTGTTGTACGCTGCCTTGAAGTGGCCCAGATTGGGATGGCGCGTGGCGCGCGCCCTTACCCAAGCGCGGTACGCAGACTGTTTTTGTTCAACAGCTTCCGCGCACTCGCGCCCGAACCAAGGGCGCACCCCGCGGTCACCGGTGACATCGGTGTATGAGATATAGTATTCCATACCCAGACCGATCTCACCGGCGACAGCAGTAGCACAATCCGATGGGTTCTTACCTTCAAAGCAGCGCTCAACCCACGGGATGGACGCAAAATAGTCACGAAGTCCATCCCAGTCCGCTGACGAGTAGTGCCAGAGACGCCGCTTCCCCTGCACGGGTCGTGGGGGCGCCATAATAGGCACCGTGGAACAGACCAGGCAGTGGTCAGAGTTGCCTAACGCGGCTCGCACCGATACACTGTACCGGTCCGGATCACTCGTCAGCAGAAGGTCTAGCAGAGAAGGTGCTTGGCCCGACCTTCTTGGTATCCTAGTGACCTCGTGCACCAATTGGGTCAGGCCGTGCGCCAGAGCAAATGCGTGGGCGGCTCTTCCCGCATGGTCTGTTTTGGAGGAGCCCAACCAGATCTCGTGGTGGGCGTTAAAATCCCCCAAAAATACCATTTCGGCATTCGGAAATCGCTCCTGCGCATCATCTGCCGCCTGACTCAGATATTCAAAGAGTCGAGTTGTCTCAGCATCTCCTGTATGGGAACGGTAGAGGCACACATAGATCTGACTCGTAGGGCCATGGTCTACGTGTACCCAAAGGACGGAGAAGGATGGGTCCTCTAGGCAGCGCAAACGGCGACAGCAAACATCCGCCCTAACAAACACGCACACCCCGGCTTTTGCACGAAAATTTTCCTCAAGAACATAGCCAGGGTAGAGCAAGTAGGTCGTGTCGTCAGGGCGGTGTATTTGCGTCTCCGTTAGAAAAAACATGGCAGGTTTCGCCGTCTCTAGGTGTTGGTGGACGGCGTTGAGGTTTGCATGGAGCCCACAGATGTTAGTGGACTCCACCTCAAATAGCAAGCTTTTGGGAGTGTGACGAGCCGCTGTGTTGCCTTTTTCTATAAATTGCGCTGCCATGAGTTTGGGTGGGAGAAGGCGTGAAAAAAAGAAGTGATTGCCGCCGCAGCACCGTGTGACAAAGCGCGGGATATTGGTTTTATCTATGAATGTGAGGCATGGCGAGAGCCGACGCGCCGAACGGAAGGGCCCCCGTACCCCCCCGAGTATGGTCGCCGGGCTCCCAAGTCCGGTCACCAACCGGCACGACGAACCATATCGGGATTATGCGCGGCCTGGTGAGGCAGCCTCCCAAGGTGGTTAACCCCAGTTGGGCCCCTGTACTATACCGCGGGCGGCCAGCGGCACCACCGTTTCTACAGGTCTCCCTGTTCGGCGCATCGCCCCGCGCCATCCCCACTAGACTACGCCAAGACCCACTGGTCCCACTAGTGCTGCGACAACCACCACCTCTGCCCGGCTATGCACATGCTGACCCCTGAACACAATCCAACCGAGATTGAATTGCTATGGAGGGTTTTTCGCAATAGTGCACGGTGGTACCTACCCGGTCGAAACTTGAGACAAATTTGTGCCACCAAGTTTCTACCACTACTTATCATTACTCATTACTTATTTAAATTTATTTTTAAATTTCGAACAACTCTGTAATCTACTTTATTCTATTTTTATTTATTTGCTGCCAGTTATTTGCAAAACAAGATTTACACGAAAAAAAATAATTGGGGTCATCTTGTTCCCTAGACTTTGTTGAGGTGTTTAGTTTTTATATTCTATATTACCAGTTGTACTTATTTGATAAATTTGTGACAATTCACATGTAACATCTCTTTCAAGTGAAAACTTTTTTAGGCGCATTGAGCACTTTTTTGTGAAGTAAATACTTTTAACTTTTTGTACGGTCTGTTTTCGCTTCTGGCGGCCTTCAAGGAATGCCAGGATTATTTTAGAGGTGTCGGTAACGGTATCACAAGTTCAATAATCTTTATCTTAAAAAAAATCTTCTTTTTCATCGTAACGTTAATGCCTGTCGGATCCGAAGATTTCACCTCGAAGTTTGGGGTCCGCTTTCTGTGGGTTTGGCTGATCTTCAATATTTTCCGTGAAGTGACTGACTTATACAACCCATTGGCGATATCAACTTTTAGGGCTCCCGTGACGACTGCCATAACTATCCATATAACAACCCCATTTCCAAAAAAATGTCCAACATGTTTTTAGAAGTTTTCACTTTCAAAATTTGCAAGTTATTCAAGGAACTACCAGAATGTTCCTTCATATTTTTTCTTTCCTTGCAGCTCTCTACCACGCTTGTTCGAACAGCGATGAGTGCAACGACGGCCTGATCTGCGGCGTGCCCAACATTACCGGCACGGCGCCCCTGCACCTCAGGGTCTATGCCCCAACTGACAAGATCTGCCTCTGTGACAATGAAAACGGGTTTGTGGAGAAGGAGCATGCCTGCAGTGGTAAGTAATGATAGTGATCCGACTAATATCCTATCCCACTTCTACTAATACTAGTAGTGCTGTGAACAGTAGACCTCGCGAGCAGCCTTTGCCACATGACATCCCGTATTAAAAAAACCCTACAACAAACTTCCCCTCTTTTTTCTCACATGTTTATTAGTAGTTTGCCTTTACGAGGTATAATTATTTTTCACAAAAACCTGTGAGGAATCATGTCCTTGATGTTTCAGCCAAAAAATATCAATAGCCATTCATGAATAAAGCAACGGTAAACTTTCCTCCTTTTCTGCCCCACTGCAAAGCTCTCAACAAAAGTTGTTTTAAATCCAAAGACCACGTGTGCCAAGTTTGGTGCAAATCGGTGAAGAAATGCGCCTTCTAGGCCGTAACTGACAAATTGACATAGATACGTATAGAAAATCAGCCACCTTGTCAAAACGGAGACTCTCATTCGCTTCGCTCGCTCTGTCAATTATAAATGTTAAGCTTTGTGAAGATGTTTCTATGTTTGTTTTCTAATCACACTTTACCAACTGAATTAAGAGGTAGACTTTGGTGCCGTTTGTGTACCACTGATGGAAAAATACGCAGACGATATCACTGCGAGAGAGGGAAAGCTCGAAATAAAATCCGATACCAACCCAAATAAGAAAAAAGTAGGCCAAAGTCTCCCAACATTGGGAGAGGTCTATGTTCAGCATAATAGTATTGATATTTATATATATGCGAGAACATTATAGACACAAGATATATGTTTATACATCTTTATTTCATTTTTAACACCGAACACATATATGGCATAAAAAACAAAGTACGTCCAACGTATTCGAAACATTCATCGTTCTGTCAGTTCATCCAGCCAGTCAGTCGTTACGCTTGCAAACCTTTTTCTAATACAGCAGTGGACTGCGTTAGGCTAATTGAGTGTTACTTCCCACAGATGCTGACATCGTGACCACTTCGCTCTTCGCCATTTTCGTCGTGTCTTGCATAAGAAATCTGCTCCCTTATTAATTGATTCGACATCGAAGATTTTAAACTTCATACAATTTCGTGTACTTAAATCCATATTCATAAAGCATTTGGAGTAAATCAGCTGTAGCTTTAATATTTATAAATATCTATGCAATAGGTACTAATTCAGTATCTTGTTCAGAAAAGGAGAAAGCCAGTATTTGTTCTGAAAAATCAATTACGTTGGTATGTATTAATAACCAGAATAATTACCCCTATAGGCATGTCAAAAATCTTTTAATTTACCTGAATAGCAGTTATCAAATGAATTTCATTTTGTCAAAAATTATCGTAAAACTTAACATATATATCTATCACAAACTGATTTTTACCATTACTAGTAGTTGAGAAAAATGAACCATTAAATAGAAATACGTCTATCTATTTGTCTATCTTCATAATTCATATATTTATATAGGAATTGGAGTTATTTCTATCAATTTTAAAGTTTACATTTAAATTCAAAGTAAGCTGGTTCTCTAAATGGGTTTGATAGTTATAAAACACGTTTTTTAGATGTAACTTAAATATAAATTAACTAATATAAAGTTTAACAATAAAATTAATTGAAATTTTTAAAAAAATACATATATTTGCGATGTCATTTATTTATTACACCGAAATCTAGTACAAATCACGTGTATTTACGCCTGCTTAACTAAAATGTATAGTTTAAAATGCTTCAAAATAAAATGTATTAAATGTTAACAGATTCGTCCCGTAATTTTAAGTATTAATTGTAAATAGATTTAAAATGAAATTACATTTATATTTAAGTACGAATTTCATACAGTGCTTCTTTTTTTAACTGGTAATCGTTACGGTATATTGTGCTTGTATTACTATTATTACTTTTATTGACTATTCCAATTGAAATAAAGTATTCTAGAGTGTTCTTCACTCATATTTTAAATTTCAATATCAAATCAATATAGCTAAAATGCTAAAATATTGTCATTTGTTTTGCTATTTTTCACGAGGGAAAAGATGCTGGCTTGTTAAACTCAAACCAACTATAACCATACGTGGTTATTTCAATCTTTGTGTAATGTGATGAAGCTTTTGATAAAAATACAGCAGATGCCCATTACGTCTGTATACTTTCACATATTTTTATGAATCGTTATGTTTAGCTTTAGCTATAGAGCACCAAATTATATGAAATGTTGTAATTTTAACAGTATAATGATGTTTTGATTGTATACATTTTATTGTTGGTTACAACTATTACGAGTCTATATTACTACCCTTTGGTTCAAATAATGGTCCTGCAACATTATAACAAAACTATTTAAATAACGTAAGTTGCATGCTAAAAATTAAGTATTTCATTGAAAAGTAATAAAAATTGAATAATTACTAGATGAGATAAACTAGTTGTGTATTGTGAGTTAAATAGAATAGTCATAAAGTGAATTATATTTGAAAAAGTAGAAGTTTTTTTAGATATTAATAATGTAAAATGTTTGAGATTTAATAAAGAATTTAAAATGGTTTCGCAGTTGTATTGATTATGGGGTCCTGATTTCACCCGAAAAATTGAATACATTCTGAAATAACCCGATTACATCTTCCGACGCCTGGAACTGTAAGTTTTCCGGTACCTTAAGGCACTACCCTGCTCGCCGCGGCGGGACGTAGAAAAAAACGGACACGAACGTGGTTTCGGGAGAGCAGATTTGCCACCCCGTATAAATTTGTCTGCTATCACGCGCGGGGTGGCGGTTTTAGTATAGGCCGCTGTGGCATTTTAGGTAGGTGTTTGAGGTACAGTCAATCGAATGATAAAGAAAATAATAAATAATATTATTTGCGAGGAAGTTTTTAACTTTGCAACTGGCTTGCTAAACTGTATCTATATAACTTTAATGGCCAGTGCCCAGTTGCATCGGCATTCAAGAATGACACATCAGATTTCCAATAAATATATTTGGAGTCTATACACGTTGAGTTGCATTATTATAGATTTTCGGTTAGCCTCATAATGTGACACAAAAATGTCTAACAGCTCTCGGGGCTAAAATCCCGCCATAATCACGCGCGTGATGGCAGATTCCAGTGTGCCATGCCCTGCGTTTTCTGCTTGTAGATGTACAAAATGTTTTATAGGCGGTAGTATACACACAGCGAGACAAAGTCTCTCCTAAGGCTGAGAGGTTCCACATCGCCTGCGGGTATGGGATTGTCGACGAGCCTTAACGCCTTTCTTTGCACCGAGTCGAAGGGGTCAAGCTAGTATGCAGGCGCTGCGTCAACAAATTATACACCGCCATCTAGAACTGAATAGTTGTAAGTAATGTGCTATCAATCCTTATTGTACAATAGTTGTTTTACCTTGATGAAAAATCCTAATAAACTAGCAACATTTTTCTGAAACCCTTAATCAAGTTTGGTATCCTTAAAAAAGGTATGTGTCTTCTTATTTTAAACAGCCCTGGAATTTCACCAAAAATAATGACTATTCGTTCTAAAAAAAACCCTACAGTAAACTTCCCTCCATTTTTCTCATCAGTTTTTTTATAACGAGTTCACCTGTACATTATTTTTTTCACAACAACCTGTAAAGAATCATTTCCTTGATGTTTCAATCAAAAGTCATCAAGATCCGTTCATAAATTACGGGACAGTAAATTTCCCCCCTTTTCTCTCCCATTTTCCCTCTTATCATAAAAAGGTCTCGACAAAAGCTGTGTTTCAAATTAAAGAACGTGTGTGTCAAATTTGGTAAAAATCGGTTAACAAATGTGCCCTCTAGACCGGTAATAACAAACAAACAGACATACAGACAGAAGCAAAAGCGGCTGCCTTGTCCAAACGGAACTCTCGCTCGTTTCGCCCGCACGGTCAATAATTCAGATATTTTCACTGGGCGAGAATCGTATCCGCGACCTTTGACGTAGCAGTCAAGTTATCTACCGCTGTGATATCTATGATTCTCATTCACCGAAATCCGTCCAGCCGAGGTATTAGGTCTGTAGAGGGGAACAAAGAAAATTATATACACGATACAAACATACAAATATACGCGAGTAACACATTACCCTCGCTGGCGCAGTCGGGTAATAAAACAAAAAGTATTTAAAAAAATGTTTTATTGTTCACCAGGCCACACGGTCTGCTCGATCCAGTCCAGGTAGCTTGATACCCTGCTGTAGACTCCAGGCAGCTGGCCACAGCCCTTCCCGAATGACGTCACTCCAAGAAGGTAGAAAATGCACTGGTTCCCTTTCAATGCGACTTGCACAGGAGAGCCGGAGTCACCCTGGGGATAATAAAAACTATTAAAGGACATCCACTGTGGCGTAGTGGATCACGGTAGTAGGTACATAAAATATACGCTGAGGGCGCGGATGCGATGCCCGCTCCTTACAATTTAATGTAATGAGTGAATGTTTTTAGTAAAAATGTATATTGTATGGCAATACATATATTTATAATAAGTTACCAAATCGCCTCAAAGAAATTAAAACGATCAATGCATTTAAAAAAAAAACTGTTTACATTACTAATGGATAATTAATGTTCTTATACTATTGACGAATTTTTAAATAATTGTGATAATTGTCATTTTTTGCATAATAATGTATATGATAATTTTAACTATCTAATAATTTAATTTTAATTGTGAGACATATTTTTGTACGCCACACAATGATAGAGTATGGCTTGCACCTAAAATAAAATTTAGGTACCCACTCACCCATATTCTGACAAATAAACTTTCATAATAATTTCTATTATACCACAGGGCAGGACATCTTGGACCTAAAATGTGGCGCTATACGTCCAATTGCGTTTTTTGGGTTCTTTTGATGTCAGTACGAGGTGTTACAGCGGAAGACGAGCACAGGATATTACAAAACAACCTGCGCGCGCCAGGTCCTCGTTTGTCTCGCGACAAAGGCCCATGATACGTGTCCCGTGGTGTACTTACCTGGCACGTGTCCTTGCCCCCTCTCAAGTCACCAACACACATCTGAGAATCCTGGAAACCGTCCCAGTTCCTGTTGTGTTCTAACAGCTTGTTACAGTCATTGTTATTCAATATAGATAAAGCCACCTTCCTGAGGTCGTTTGAAGGTTGTCCTGAAATATGGAAAGAATTTAAATCGATTACATACATACATACATACGTACAATCACGCCTTTATCCTTGGAACATCAGGCAAAAGGGGAATTAACACCCACATTTCACCAATAATTTTATTCGGTCCCTCGTAATTGGAGGTGAGCCTATTGTCGTATTCTGGGCACTATTGTTGACTCGAGCCATGCATCTGTGCTGTATATATCTGTCTGATGTTAAACAGCCCTATTCCTTAGACGCCTCGTAGGAAACCGCATGGGAAGAGATGGAGTGGCCCAATCTGCCTGAAACCACGCGGGAAATGTATAGAAAAAATTGAATCCGTCCAGGTGGGATTTGCACCCGTGATCTTTTCTATATCTTAATGGATTTGAATAGTTAGCATATTAAATAAATGCTTTAAAATTGCATTCAAGATCAAATCAAATCAAATCAAATCAAATTCATTTTATTGCGATATATGGGTAGGTACACAGCTGTTACAATTTATGCATTACATAGTTTCACCATATTTCGGCCAAATTGACATGCAATAATCTCATACTATAGAATTGACAGCAAAATTTTGGGAATTTAATAATTAATTACATACTTATCAGAATCAGGGAAAAGAATAGATCATTATAATATACCTATGTTGTCAAAATTATAGATGTCCGTGTTTCGGAACAATAGTACCTAATCATTTTAATGCAAGATACATTAAACTAGTCAATTACAATTAACAAAAGTCTTATCTAATAACAATGTCATTCATTAATAAAATTAAAACATAATATAAAGTAACACTGTCATACATTAATAAAATTAAAACACAATATAAAAATAACAATGTCAAAATCATATGTCATTGATATTCATTTAACCTCCAGTGTGCTGTCATTTAAATAATCATGTACTGTGTAATAGCACCTATTTAACAAAATAATCTTAATTTATTTTTTAAAAATATTCAGATCTGATATTTCTTGAATTTTTCGTGGTAATTTATTATAAATTCTAGGAGCCATACACAGAAAACTACTATTCATCAATGTGGATTTGTTTGATGGAATACTTAGAGTATTTTTTTCCTTTTACTATTTATTTTAGTAAACAGATGCATGTTTTTCCTTACAAATAGCAGCACCTCCAGAATGTATATACATGGTAGCGTTAATACCTTCAATTTTGAGAAGTAAGGCTTACAGCTGTCTGTAGGTTTTAAGTGGCATATAGACCTTATCCACCTCTTTTGTGCCACGAATGCGTCTTCATTATCGGATGAGTTGCCCCAGAACATGATACCATATCTCAAGAGAGGTGCAACATAACCATTATAGGCCGTCAAAACGGTTGCTTGGCTAGCTGATTTTCCCAGCATGTAAAGTGCATATGAAAATGAATGAACCTTCTTACACAGTGACTCTATATGGTTTTTCCAACGTAGGTTGTTATCAATGTTCAGGCCCAAAAACTTTGTCGTGCTAACCTCTACAATTTTTTTATTAAAATAATTTATGTCAATATTTTGAATTTTATTTACTCTATTTCTAAATGTCATAAGATTTGTCTTATCAATATTAATATTTAAATTGTTTAATGTCAACCAATTAATTGTATTATTTAATGTTACATTTACTTCTCGTTCTAATTGCACTTTATTATTCCCAGTAAAAACAATTGTACTGTCATCTGCAAATAGAACTGTGTCATAATGAGTTACTTTTGGTAGGTCATTAATATAAATAATGAACAATAGTGGACCAAGTACACTGCCTTGCGGAACACCAAATGTGACATTTCTACACGTTGATGTATATTCAACGACTTTCTTTGATGTGTTAGATATCTTTGTAATTTGAGTGACTTGGGTCCTATTGCTCAGATATGATTTTATTAAGTCGTAGACATTCCCTCTGACTCCATAAGCGTATAATTTTTTTAATAAAACTTTATGGTCCACACAATCAAAGGCCTTTGTTAGATCCATGAACAACGCACACACTTGATATCCACTATCTAAGTTTGTTAGTACCATGGACAAAAACCTATAGATTGCCATATCGATAGATTTATTTTTCCTAAATCCTACTTGCTCGGTACAAAATAAATTATGGTCCTCAAAGTAGTTGTAGATACAGTTATGTAACACCTTCTCAAAAATTTTTGAAATAACAGGCACGAGTGCTATAGGGCGATAATTATGCATACTGTCTCTTTCATTTTTCTTGAACAACGGTTTGACTATGGTCAATTTTAATTGATCAGGGAAAACATCATTAGTTATACATAAATTTATTATGTGACTCAGTATATGGGATAGTGCAACGGAAACGAGCTTTATTATTTTAGTTGATATACCATCGTATCCAGTACTATTTGTGTTTTTCAAACTTAATATAATTTTATGTATGTCATTAGGCACTGTGGGCGTCATAAATATAGAATTCAATTCGTATGTCATTGGTGTTTTGTGGTCAATTGATAAACTTTGGTGGATTGAGTCAGTGAAAAAAGTATTAAAACAATTTGCAATTTGTGAAGGTTCTTTTATGATGTTGCCGTCTACTTTTATGTAGTCAATTTGATCATTTAGTGTATTATTCTGATTACCGCGGATAACAGCCCAAGTTGCTTTAGACTTATTAAGAGCTGTTTGAATAAAGTTATCATTTTGCGACCTTTGTGTTAACTTAATGATACGATTTAGTCTTAATGATAGCTCCATGAAGCGATTTCTTGTATTTGCAGTATTTTTCTTTCTATATTCCCACAAAAGTTGGCGCTTGCGCTTACAACAGAGTCTGATACCTTTTGTTAACCATTTTGGGCGGGAAATTTTGGAACGTTTAACCTGTATTATAGGAAAACAGAGGTCATACAGAAATTTGAAGTCCTCATAAAAGCTAGTAAAAGCTAGATTTGGATCCTTAGATGTGAATACTTCATTAAAACTTAGGGAATTTATGAAACCTTTAAATCTTATTTGGTTTTCTTTACTATAATCCCGTTTATCTATGTACCAAGTTGCAAGATGGCTATATGATTTTACTGGACATGTCAGTACCTGCGCTGTGTGATCTGACAGTTTCAAATCGATAACTTCAGCCTTACTTCCACGTACATTAGATAAAATTTTATCTAAGCATCTTCCGTTTGACAGCCGTGTGGGTTCGTTTATGCCCAGCTTCATGTTATATCCACACAACATATCCTTGAATCTACTCGATTCGTCACTATCATCAAGTATGTTTATGTTATAGTCCCCGCAAATAACTACTCTCGCCTTATTATAGCAGTATTTATGGAGTAAAGAATTGAAATTGGTGAAGAATACATCTATATTTTCTGCTTTGGTCCTCGGAGGTCTATAAACGCATATAATAACGATATTATGTTCAATCAAAATTACTCCAGAACATTCCACAATTTTTTCGACTGAATAGGAATTTATTTCTTTTAAGGGGTTACATTTTACCGTATTCCGAACTAAGATACAAGACCCGCCACGTCTGTTTTTTCTACAATATACCGATCCAAAATGATAGTTTTCTAATTTCAGTAATCCTTTGTCGGAATCGATCATGTTGTGTTCAGTAATGCATAGAACATCTATAAAATTTCCAATATCGGCTTCGAGGGAATCGAGGTGCACGACTAGAGACTTCCATTTGGACGCTAAACCATCTAAATTTTGGTGAAGAATGGTAATTCTATTGTGAACGAAAAAAATCTCTTGACTTCTTTGGAGTTGATTCATTATCCACATAGTTAATAATTTTATCTGTTTGAGTGCACTGGTCTCTAAAAGTAATAGTATCATGCCTTGGTTTGTCAATGTTATTGGTCAAGTATAATTTGTATTGTAATTTATAGTCAATGTGTAGCATTTCTTTGAGAAGAATTTGACATTTATGAATCACAAAAGAACCATATTTAGATACAAACTCACAATAGTTCATGTCAATATATTTACAATTAGCAAACTTGGAACATAAGAATTTTAATTCATAATTCAATTTTTGTTCGTTAAGGTAATTATTATATGGTACTTCGGAAATTAAAATATTTGTATTATATGCATTTGTCAAAAACTGTCTGAGATGAAACAATAAATCATTGGGTTGTTTATCATTAACGCCTCCCAGTATAATAACAAAGTCAGTTTTGCGTAATGTGCTAATCTCTTCTTTAGCAGACAAGACGTGTTGCATACAAGCTCCCGACTTCCAGTAAACTTTTACAATAAACTTTTCACCTACCAGTTTTTGAAGGATACCTCGCATTTTATATCCTTGTTGATCTGATAATACTATTATTTTCCGTTTCGAAATTTCATTCATAACTTTTACTGGTGTTACCATTTGTAGACACTGATCATCCGATGGTGGTGGTGATGATGATGATGACGTATCCTTTATTATATGATTTTCGATGGTCGTGGGCCGAGTGACGGATTTCTGTTGCGTTTTTTTGCTACGTGATTTGGGTGTCGTATTATGCATTCTAGTAGGAGTTGTACAAATTGTTTTGTATGCACCATTTAACTTTATAGAATTTTGTAGATCGGCTTTGAGGCGCGAATTTTCGCTATTTAAATTTTCTATTTCGGTGTAAGCACTCAATAATTCACTTGTTAGTGATTGTATACGTTCTTGGAGTTCATTTATGTATTCCATATCAAAGCGAGAACTTTCATTGGGTATACTCCTGATGGTCGCATTCAATTGTTCAGATTGGTTCTCACTATCACTCGTCACAGTCACACCAACAATATTATCATATGAGCTTGCTCTGATTAGTTTGCGATATGTTATATTATTTGGTTCCGAATCCATTTTTATGGAGATTGTATTTTTATATTAGTATAATCTGGTAAATCTGGTAGAATTATTCTCAAATAAAATCAGTAGGTATGTATCTTCTTAACTAATTATGTTGCAGTTGGTCACCAGTTGCCGCTTTTATATTTTGTCGCTACCGTCGAATTCATACATGGGCCACTGTTGTACGGTACCGACAAATCGTGTCGTACCGAATATAAAAGTGCCTATTCTCTCTTCTATAATTATTTATGGTTCGACTTTTAGGTCTTGAGTATTACTGTGCTTTTACAAAATTGGGTCAATCTTGTCACTGTGAAAAAAATCTTAGGTTTGAATTTAACTGATTTAGACTGATTCTATTTTAAATTATTACGATTTTTGCTTCTTAATTTCACTTGTCCACAGGTTTATACTTAAAAGTGTAGTACGTGCATATATTCTTATCAGTTATAACAGAAATTGTTACATCATTTAGGCACTTTAAGATACTTCCCTTATTTGAACTGATTTTTTTATTTCACTGTTGTAATATTTCATTCACGAATTGTAAGTCACTGATAACACTTCTACACATTTCTCGGACGTATTGCTAGATAATAAGCACTTTTTTATGAAAGAAACATAGCTATTTAAATTTTTCTAAAATTTTAAATACGGAGTCAATGTTTACATTACGACAACGGTGTTGCCAATGATAATTTAAAGTTGAAGATTATGACAGTTAATTTTATTATCCTACTAAATTAATACTTATATTCCATGTTTTATTAATCCTCAACGCAAAAGATGTCATGTCTGTGTGGTCTGTTGGTATCTTAGCTCCCGAACGGGTGAACTGATTTTGATTATTTTTTTGTTTGAAAGGTGTAATAAGTGGAGGGTTATCTTAGACATGTTTGATGAAAATGTTTTCAAGATGGCCGCCGCCACAAGATGGCGGATTACATATTTTTTATCAAATGAAAGGACTTGACCAATAAAAAATTGAAATTACACTCTATAGTATGACAAATTTCAAATACAAGTATTATTCTTAACATAAACATAACATAAACTCACGCCTATATCCCCGAAGAGGTAGGCAGAGGTGCTAGCACCCTCATTTCGCCAGTTTATGTTTAAGTCCCAATGTAATAGGTGGCGAGCCTATTGCCATTAACCGGGCACTTATAAACCTGCGATAAATACACACATAACTTCGAAAAGCATCGAAAAGTCATTGGTGTGTGGCATGGTAAAACCTGGGATCGAACCCGAGACCTCGTCTTAGCAGTCCATTACCCATACCACTAGGCTACCGCGGTATTATTCTTACGCGTGGTTTATGAGCTAAAGAGCATTTCTAGAATAAATCGACCGTGTCTTTTTTTATTTTATGTTTTTAATTTGCGAAAACCGATGGGATAGGTTATGTCGGACCCGAACCGACTAAAACGCACAGTGCCCATGGGTTGCTGTTGGTTACCGATGGTGAGGTTGAAAGGCATATCCCTTGCACCGCGGCCGATCCAGGACCATCTATCTCGATTTGGCCCTCCTCGGGGATGACCGTGCCTTAGATACAGCGAGGCGGGGGACGAGGTAAAAAAAGAGCATTAGTCGAGAGCGGGCGACATACCGTTGTGAGCGTTGGCGACGGACTGACCAAATTTGACGGTCAAACCTCCCCCCTCACCGCGTACATATCCAAGCACGGCGGTGCGTTTACGGTAATTCGATAACAAATTCTAGCCGCCATCGATCACTGGTCTTTTAGTGAAAACTGATCCTAAGTGTCATGTACTTACTTGATTCAGTGACCCCCCACCCAGTGGCGATGACCTTATCGTACCCAGCGAAGTTGGGCTTGGTCCAGAGGCAGGCGGCACGGATGTGTGCTCTGAAGTTCACGTCACTCGATAGTTCCAGCAGTGCGATGTCGTGGTACCTCAGTGGAGGCTGGTAGTTAGGGTTTACATGGATCTGTTGTATTGGTACCTGCAAAATGTTTATTTGTCACTAGCTAATGCCTACAAACATCCTGATTCACTAATTTTCACATATGATGCTGATGCCATTAGTTATGCCCGATTGAAGTTAAAAAAAAACATTTATTATACACACACACCACACATAAAAAGATTTTTTTGAGGAGGTAGGACACGGCGGTGTTTCCGCCCAATTGAGCAGTCCGACTGGGGAAGTACCTCCGCCCTACAGAATACCGCGGTTATAATAACTTCGTGTTGTGTTTCCGGCGGTGAGTAGGGTAGCCAGAGCTCACTGGAGAGTTTTTGTGCTGTCAGTGGGATGACCAAAGGCTTGTCCTGTTTTGTCTTCTACACTGATGGCACAAAATCTCTGTTCTTACAGGGTCGGCAGCACGGATGTGACTCCACGGTGTTACACACGTTCATAGGTCATGGTAACCACTTTCCATCAGGTGGGCCATGTGGTTGTCTGCCACCTAAGTTGTATAAAAAAAACCGTAAGATACAAAAAAAAAAACTTAAAAATAACACAGAAAGTAACAGAGTGAGATGAGTGCAGTAGGATAGGACCCATCTATTTCCCGCCCACAGGAATATATTCTCGGCTTAAAAAGTTACATTAATTTGTATCTGTGCCGTGGTAGAGTTATAGGACTAGTAGCATTAGATTTGGTAGAACTGGTAGTATTGGTAGGATTGGTAGAATTGATCGAATTAGTATAACTGGTAGAATTGGAAGGATTAATAGGGTTTGTATATATGTATGTTACTCACATCGACGGGATTGGCTCCATCTTGGACGCTATTGTCTATGTTCTGGTCTCCGAGCCTGACGATGACAGGCACCGGGTCCTTGAATTGCCTGTTGGTGGAATGAGTGCAGTGGGCGGCGGTCAGGATAAACTTGGGACTAATGAGGCTTCCCCCGCATGCGAACACGTATTCGTCGTCAACGCTCACCCATCCTATAGCAGCCTGGAATAGGGAAACAGCTTATGAATAGTCTAAGGCTCCAGGCCCCGCTTTCTTTCTCGGTCCCATTCACACTGACCCTCGTTGCATCCCTTTAACCCACATCACGTGCCCGTAATATAATGACTTCCAATAATATTTATATCCCACCCTCCCCTTTCCTACACAGGACAACACGTGCCGGTCTTAGATGTCACCCGCACACGGTGCAGAATATCCAATCAAGAACCAAGCGGTTCGGTGACTCTTTACTTTGTCGCACCATTAAGATCTGGAATTCATTACTAGCTCATGTGTATCCTTCTTCCAACAGTCCCGGGTCCTTTAAGCGGGGCGTGAAAAAGCATATAATGAGGCCGTCAAGCTGAGTGTCACCATTGTCACATGGTATGTGTAAGTAATAGTGACCCTCTTTTCTGAGAATTTGCCTTCAGCTTACCATCAGGCAAGGCGAAGTCTAATTGACATTGCCTATATAAAAAAATATGCGAATCCACCGGATTTATACGCTACGCAGAAGGTGCAAGTTCGATTCCCGCTCAGTGCAAATATTTGGAAACAATGAATAAAGGTATATATATTGGTTTGGTCGTACGTCGGAGAGCACGTCGGTTCCGGTCACCATACGAACATACATCTATGACAGTCGCTTCACGGAAAATTTCGAAATTTAGTCAAATTGTAAGAAGGCCTGGGTGTCACCAATGTACGGGAGACGGAAACAGGTACGGAGAGAAAACTGCGTACGTTTTGATACACGTAAGTTTATTTGCTCAAAAGAATGCCTAGCTATACTACAGTGAGGACTGCAAGTCCCGCAGGTGGAAGCTTGCAATGTTGTGATCTAGCTAAAATCTCTGTCCCAAAGTCCCACATAGTGAAAACGTGAAATGGAAGCAGAGACGTATATTTGATCCGTATTGTTTCGTACTAACAAACAATAAAGCACGCGGGAGGTCATTCGGTTGCGGAGAATCTTGCTAGTGCGATGCAGAAAACCGGAACAGCACCATCTATCGCGGGTCACAGCAACTTTCCTTGTATTAAGCATTGTGGTGTTACAAAATTAATTTAGGAAAATGTGGATCCCACACTTCCGAGTTGAAAGAAAATGCGACTGGGATTAACACTAGTATGGGAAAAGAATCTACCCTATTTATTACCATGTAGTGCAAACCCTTACCATGTGTGGAAACTCCCCAACTTCAGCTTTCTTCCCCCCAAGTATAAGACCGATGGTGTTGTAGTCGCACTTGGCAGTCGACACTGATAAAGCCTCAGGGTCCGGGATCAGAGGGATGTACTCCACTTTCTGTATCACGCCCCGGCTGTATTCCTCACATTCTGGAACATTCAGGGAAAATTGTGTAACAGGATCTAAAGAGATATATTGAAGGGAAAAAATTTGGATCCTTTTTACGAAAATTGCGGGCACATAGAAAGGTCATAATTATGCAATAAAATAATATCGAAGATCCGCAGTTAGATGATAAAACACAACTATTTAGCCTAGCTAGGAGCCAGTGGAAACGAGAATTCTAATAGGAATTTTCTGTTGGATGTACTCCACTTTCTGTACCACACCCTGGCTGTATTCCTCACATTCTGGAACATTCAGAGAAAGTTGTGTAACAGGATCTAAAGGAATCTATTGAACTCGCAAAATTGTTACTGACACGTCACGTGACCATTTGTGATAATTCACGAGTGACAACTCCGTATAATAAGTATCTAGGTCCATAGGTCACGGTAACCGCTTCCCATCAGGTGGGCCGTGTGCTTGTCTGCCAACTAAGTGGTATAAAAAAAACTATTCTCCAACATATGGGCCATTTGCCTTTTAGTGGCATAACATAACTAAAATTTTGATGTGAAAACTTCTTCAGCCTGTGCTCATGGGGGGCGGAGGTCATTTATCGACCTACGCGCGACACCGTTACCAATACCACACCATGTAACAATTCACATGTGACACCTCTGTATACATACGAGTTAAAGTGTCTATAGCTACCGACATTCTTGACTGTAATCACGCTACAAAATATAGGTAGGTACTCGATAAGCACAGAACTTACGCGTTTCTTTAAACGACTCCAAAGATGGAGGAGGTTCTCAATTCGATGAGTATTTTTTATTTATTTATTGTATATTATTATTTTAATTTTTAATTAATTATGGTCGAATTACGATCACAGGGTGACCGCTAGTCTATATAATTCTTTGTTCTGAATGACTGACGTATCAACGCACAGCCTAGATCTTTTGAGGATAACACGAGGTGCTACAGCGGTGATGGAGCCGAAATTCATCAATCAATCAATCAATCAATAAGCCCACCGTAGTCCACTACTAGATATAAGCCTCTCCCATTGTGCACTATTCCTTCACCTTCCGCATAGTCTGTCTCAACCAACTTCTATCATTCAGCTATCTGGCTAGGCGGCGGTCCACCTTCCTTTTGCATTCTCGCGGTGTCCACTCTAGGACTCGTTTGCTCCAACGGCCATCGGTGGTTCGAAAAGCGTGGCCAGCCCACTGCCACTTCAGCTTGCTTATTCTACGAGCTATACGTTAGCCTCTCTCAATGTACGCGGTTGCTACGCAGGAGGCGCGGGTTCGATCCTCGCTCTTTGCAAATATTTGTTTTTTTTTTATTTATTTTTTTTATACCACTTAGTTGGCAGACAAGCACACGGCCCGCCTGATGGAAAGTAGTTACCGAGGCCTATGGACGTCTGTAACACCAGAGGAGTCACAGTCGCGCTGCCAACCCTGTAAGTACAGAGTTCCTGTGCCGTCAGTAGAAGACAAAGCAGGACAAGCCTTTAGTCTGCCCACTTACAGCACAAATTCTCCAGTGAGCTCTGGCTACCCTACTCACCGCTGGGAACACAACACGAAGTTATTATAGCCGCGGTATTCTGTAGGGCGGAGGTATGTATGAATATGGATATTTGCATCGGTCTGGACGTGCCTTGGAGAGCACGTAAAGCCGTCGGTCCCGGCTGCCATACGAACACCTATGGCAGTCGTTACGGGTAGTTAAAGCCCTAAAAATGTATTAATACTGTAGATTGATGGCACTTGGTGGAATGTGGAAAACTACAAGTGAGTTATCAATATGTGCCTTAAAAATGTCCAACAACTCGTCTAACTGCAATGCTTCGATATCGCTTTTGGGACAATCCAATGGGAGGTCTGATGACAGTCGCTTCACGGAAATCCGCATCCGCAGTTAGATTGGTAAAGCGAATCCCAGATTCCGAGGTGTGAAAGCTTCGGATGCGACTGGTATTAAGGAGGATCTTGTTTCAAATTCTATCCTTCAGAGAAACTCCAAGCAGAGCACAATTCATAGCCCGCTGCGTAACTTTTAGGTTATAAACTAACCCCGCCATCAGTGTCCACGTTTCGGCACCGGAAGTCGTAACAGGTAAGACGCACTGATCAAAGACCTTTGTTTTAGGCATCTACCACATAACATAGAAATTTATATTAAAAAAAATTACGATCGAATTGACAACCGCCTCCATTTTAGAAGTCGGTTAATAATTCGCGTACGACAGGGCCTCGTTTCTCCTGCGACTTACTCAAGAAATATGCCAGTAACATACATATAATTTTGACTCCTGCTAAAGCAAAACCGCTGTTTCACCATGGAACCATGCTGAAAAGCCCATTTAATTATAGACTTTAAATCATTTCCGTTAAAGTTCAAAATCAAAAGGCTATTAGTAGAGTGAATGATAAAGTGTAATGAAACTCTTTTCATTTAATTTTGGACGTTAATTATTTTATAAATAACGTCTCAAATTAAATGCCATTGTTTGAAGTGTTTGAGGCATGACAGTGGTTTTGCTCGATCGAGAGCATGTAGTGCCACTATTTTTTTCAGTATTGCCAGTTACTTACTTCGTTCACAGAGTCTCTTGTCTTGGTTATCAGTGTTGCTACCGCTCCAAACAGGACGGCTTCTGCAGAGCATGAGATTGAAATCAATAAAATGTCACCCCTAAGGTGTCAAAGGAAATTCGTCATTTTCTAAGTGACACACATGGTGAAGGACGAAGCTTGTTATTTAGAAAATGCTTAGAAATTAATTTTTAAATACAGATAAATTAAAGTTGTTAAAAAAATTACACCTGATAGGGAAAATTTTAATACACTGCGCTACCTTACTAGGGTCGAAAATTTAATTAAAAAATCTTTACTTATTAGGCAATTCAAGTAAACTATCGTAAGGCTTTGTTTACAATCCTGGTCAATAGATCGATATATTTACTTCTATAAAACTTTTCACTGTTCATCGCTAATACTCCAGTTCCTCCGTGATCATGGTGCTTGCAATATCGCCAACTCAGAACAACAAAACATGGTAAATATCCCGATTATTTTACTACTAATAGCTAAGGCTCACTGGAGAATTTGTGCTGTCAGTGGGAAGACTAAAGGCTTGTCCTGCTTTGTCTTCTACTGACGGCACAGAAACTCTGCACTTACAGGGTTGGCAGCGCGACTGTGACTCCTCTGGTGTTATAGACGTCCATAGGCCACGGTAACTACTTTCCATCAGGTGGGCCGTGTGCTTGTCTGACAACTAAGTGGTATAAAAAAAAAAAAAAAAAAAAAAAAAAAAAGTCTTATCTGAGTAAGCATGGTCAATATCAATTGTTACTGCAAAGGATGTTAAACGTCCAGGGCACGCCGTAGTAACGGCGGTAAGACCCATCATGGGGGAGTGGCTAGAGAGGCCACACGGCAGCCTCTCGTACCGTCTGACGCAGATGATCACCGAGCACGGATGCTTCGGAAAGTATCTGCGTCGGATGCAGAAAGAGCCAACGTCCGAGTGCCATCACTGCGATGCGAGCGAGGACTCAGGTCCGCACACGCTCACCGAGTGTCCGGCGTGGGAGACGCCGAGGCGGGAGCTTGTGGCGGCCCTGGGAGTGAGGGTTCTCACGCTCTCCACCTTGCTCGCGGCGATGGTTCGCTGCGCGGATGCGTGGGCGGCCGGCGCCTCCTTCTGCGAGCAAGTAACGCTCGTGAAGGAGGAGGCGGGGCGGGAGCGGCAGCGGGAGCGACGAAGGATCGCTAGACAAGCTGCCCGCGCACGAAGGCAACTCGGGCGTCGGAGGTCGATGAACGACCTCCGCCCCCCATGAGCGCCGGCCTGGGGGTGACAGGTGAAGCCGCCTGTCACCCTTGCAGAAGCAGGCCGCGGCGGTGGCGCGCGTGGCGCGCCTCCCCGTTTCCGGGGACGAGTTGGGGACTCTGTAGTCCCCACACCCGAGAAGAGGGTCAGATCGTGAGAGATGGCCCTGGGTCGGCCGGGGTGCGAGGGATATGCCTGTCAACCTCACCTTCGGCAACCAAAACGACCCACAGGCGGCGTGCGTTTTAGTCGGTTCGTGTCCGACATAACCTCCTCCACCGGCTCCGGTGGGGAGGTATCCGTGGGGATTTTGCGCACGTAAAAAAAAAAAAAAAGTATTTCTCTCAATTAGACTATCGCAATACACTGCTGTACATAGGCCACTTCTGATGTTGGGAGGCTTTGGCCTACTGTTTCCACGCTGGCCAGACGGGTTGGTACAAGGTTTTATTTCGAGTTTTCCTTCTCTCGCAGTGATATCGTCTGCGTATTGTTCCGTTAGTAGCCTCTTACGACAGCATTCAGATACGATGGGGTGCTGATTTTGGTATTCCTTCTCCGTTACCACACGTATATACATACATATAATCACGCCTTTATCCCCGGAGGATAAGGCAGAGGTGAATGAACACCCACATTTCACCAGTCATTGAATTCGGTCCATAGGGGGTGAGCCATTGCCATCTTCCGGGCACTTATTATTGACTCTAGCCATATATACAGCCCAGACTCAGACTCAGATGAGTCTGAGTCTGGGCTGTATATATCTGTCTGATGTTAAACAGCCCTACCCCTTAGTCGCCTTGTACATCACCGCATGGGAAGAGATAAGGTGGTCAAATTCTGCTCTGCCGGGAACCACATGTATTATACACATGTATTAACACAAATATCGCGCCTTATGTTCAACATGTATTACCAGCACTTATATTAAGGGTGAAAATGTACAAATAAGCAAAATGAAAACCTTACGAAGTAGGATTGGGTCTTTGCAAGATATTAGAGTTGTCTCTACAGCAGACGATATTCGGCTCGAACGCGGAGTGTGAACAAAACGTAGGCCTGATGCCGCCTTTTCTGAAATCAATCAAAATCTATAGTTAGATTTTTTTATCTAGGACACGCCAATTTGACTTCACCTCGCCTGATGGTAAGCTAAAAGCAAAGTCTCAGGAAAGAGGTTCACCATTACAGTCACTAAGTAATGTTACAATGGTGGTACTCAGCTTGGCGGCCTCATCAGATGCTTTTTCACGCCCCGCTTAAAAGGCCCGGGATTGTAGGAAGAAGGAAACACGTGAACTGGTACCTATTGAATTTCAGGTCTTGGTGGTGCGGCAAAGAAAAGAGTCTCCTTGGTTCTTGCTTATATAATTTGCATAGTATGAGGGTGACATCTAAGCTCGTATTGTCTGTCTGTCTTTAAAGAGTTCTGTGGTAGCTACATAAACCGTAATATGTTTTGAATGCGTTCACTTAGAAGTACGATATTTTTACAGTTTCAAGACGTTGTAGACCTGAGTCATATAATTGGAATTTCTACTTTAACAACACAATCTTGAGAAGAAGATCTTGCTAGACAGACAAACAGACAGACAGACAATGAAGAGAATTTGAGGTACGGAACCCTAAAAATGTTGTATAAAATACAAATTAAAAAAAAATATTATGTGCAAATTTAATTTTACTCAAAATCTCGCTTGGCTGATTTGCACTGCTCTGCCTTCGTGCATATCCCGGCCGTGAACGCATACGTGTCCTCACAGGGTTCCCCTTCTGTAAATATAAAGAAAAACATATTTAAATTCAGACAAGACTGTACCAATTTCTTTCTTCGTATAGTCCCGGGTCAAACGGAAAGGATATTTAAGACGAGGACGTTACAAGTGATGTTAGAAAGTTGAACCAAATTCAGAACATTCTGACCAAGAAATGTTGTTATCTTTTATATCTCTCTATCTATATCTCTCTTCGACTTGTCTTCGTATCCCCTCCGCGTCCGCGTACTGTCCGGTTAAACACGAAAAATCCGACCACGACATGTCCGATTTCAATACGAAAGAGAGCACCAGACAGAAGCTGATAACATACATGTCGCACTCCTCACGTCGGGCGCGGACGCTCGGCTAACATTGAACCTTCTACCTGCCGACAAAGAGAGTCTCACCTCGCTGTCCGCTCACTATAGCCACGAGCACCAGACAGAAGCCGATAACATACATGTCGCACTCCTCACGTCGGGCACGGACGCTCGGCCAACATTGAACCTTCTACCTGCCGACAAAAAGAGCCTCACCTCGCTGTCCGATCACTATAGCAACGAGCACCAGACAGAAGCCGATAACATACATGTCGCACTCCTCACGTCGGGCGCGGACGCTTGGTCAACATTGAACCATCTACCTGCCGACAAAGAGAGTCTCACCTCGCTGTCCGCTCACTATAGCCACGAGCACCAGACGGAAGCCGATAACATACATGTCGCACTCCTCACGTTGGGCGCGGACGCTCGGTCAACATTGAACCTTCTACCTGCCGATAAAGAGAGTCTCACCTCGCTGTCCGCTCACTATAGCCACGAGCACCAGACAGAAGCCGATAACATACATGTCGCACTCCTCACGTCGGGCGCGGACGCTCGGCCAACATTGAACCTTCTACCTGCCGACAAAGAGAGTCTCACCTCGCTGTCCGCTCACTATAGCCACGAGCACCAGACAGAAGCCGATAACATACATGTCGCACTCCTCACGTCGGGCGCGGACGCTCGGCCAACATTGAACCTTCTACCTGCCGACAAAGAGAGTCTCACCTCGCTGTCCGCTCACTATAGCCACGAGCACCAGACAGAAGCCGATAACATACATGTCGCACTCCTCACGTCGGGCGCGGACGCTCGGCCAACATTGAACCTTCTACCTGCCGACAAAGAGAGTCTCACCTCGCTGTCCGCTCACTATAGCCACGAGCACCAGACAGAAGCCGATAACATACATGTCGCACTCCTCACGTCGGGCGCGGACGCTCGGTCAACATTGAACCTTCTACCTGATGACAAAGAGAGTCTCACCTCGCTGTCCGCTCACTATAGCCACGAGCACCAGACAGAAGCCGATAACATACATGTCGCACTCCTCACGTCGGGCGCGGACGCTCGGCCAACATTGAACCTTCTACCTGCCGACAAAGAGAGTCTCACCTCGCTGTCCGCTCACTATAGCCACGAGCACCAGACAGAAGTCGATAACATACATGTCGCACTCCTCACGTCGGGCGCGGACGCTCGGTCAACATTGAACCTTCTACCTGATGACAAAGAGAGTCTCACCTCGCTGTCCGCTCAATATAGCCACGAGCACCAGATAGAAGCCGATAACATACATGTCGCACTCCTCACGTCGGGCGCGGACGCTCGGTCAACATTGAACCTTCTACCTGCCGACAAAGAGAGTCTCACCTCGCTGTCCGCTCACTATAGCCACGAGCACCAGACAGAAGCCGATAACATACATGACGCACTCCTCACGTCGGGCGCGGACGCTTGGTCAACATTGAACCTTCTACCTGGCGACAAAGAGACTGCACGTTACAAAGGATTGAGGAAAATATAATAATATACACTTGGGCCTCTCTGGCTTCACCTGTGACATACGTTTTACTCCCGTTACACACCTTCAACCCAGAGGTATCACGTCCGTAATTTATGTATTAGTTTTCAATTTGTGGCAATTGCTGAAATTGTTGATATCAATGATTACTCCCTTAGGTCTAAAATAATGTTTGAGCATGGGAATCTGCAGTGGAAATCTGTGGTAGACATTTTATGATTACTACTCCGCTCCCTTGGGTAGTAGCGTGATGATATGTATGCCTATGTCCATCGATGTTCATCCACCTTTCGAATGGAAAAAGATTAATTCCCATAAATACAGTGTTTTGTAGAATACCTACGACATATAAACATATCCACACAGTTGATCTGTGCAGGTGGACAGTGGGCAAGTAGCCAAATAAACTCACCTAGTTTAGCCTCAGTCTTTGTATCAGTATAGACTTAACTGCGAAGGACAAGTTTGTGTTGTTGAAATACCTACTAGCAATATTATAAGCAGATTATAACGCGACATAACTACATTTTTTATATACAAGGTTTTATATTACAATCCGGCAACCTTGCGATGCGACATCACAACAATACCATTCAAAAATGATTTAAATAAGTTACATCATATATGTTCCGAATGTCAGTCTTAAAACGTTCAGAGAGATACGTCCATGTCCCAAAATGTCCATATACCAGAATTTTCAAATGCCAGAATGCCCCAATCCCAGAAGGCCCAAATCACAAAATGCCCAAATCCCAGGGTACTCACAGTTTGTCCCACAAAGCGTCCTCACTGGTGGGGCAAAGTGAAATGTTGAATAATGTATATCGACTTTCCTCCAATGTGGAGCTTCATGGGGCAAACTGGAAGTATCAAGTCCCAGAATGTCCAAGTCTCAAAAATGTCCCAAATCTTAGAATGACTAAAGCCCGAAATGTCCAACTCCCAGAAATCCATACTAATATCACAGTTCGTCGGACTGTGCTGCACTGAACCACAGATAACATAATATGACTGAACGGGAATCGAACCCGTAATCTCTGACTGTACTCAAAGGCATTGAATAAATGTGTGTCTTTCTTTATTTACAGTTGTTGACAGTCGCCATATTTGTGCGGAATATTTGGAAAGTACAAGGAGTGTACGATATTTAAAAAACCCAAGACTCACCCGCTCAACTCACCGCTCTAGAGATTATTAGTAATATACCGCGGCCATAATAACCTCGTGTTGTGCTTCCGGCGGTGAGTAGGGTAGCCAGAGCTCACTGGAGAGTCTGAAGACCAAACCAATCGGAAGACCAAAGGCTCGACCTGCTTTGTCTTCTACACTGACGACACAGAAACTCTCTACTCTTACAGGGTCGGCAGCGCAAGCGTAACTCCCCTAGTGTTGCACACGTCCATACACATATGTCCATAGGCCACAGTAACCACTTTCCATCAGGTGGGCCGCGATCTTGTCTGCCACCTAAGTGGTATAAAAAATACTATATTATATGTATACACAGTATTTCTAACTAAATGCAACGCAAAAACATGTTTCACGTTATGTCAATAGTAGTTAAGTGATGCTAATGTCAATATTGTTGTTTAAACTGTCAATATATGCGTGTGTTACTGTTAATATATGTAAGTATGTATGTATAGATGTATGTACGATATGTGAGAAAGGAGGTAGGACACGGCGGTATTTCCGCCCAATTGAGCAGTCCGACTGGGGAAGTACCTCCGCCCTACAGAATACCGCGGTTATAATAACTTCGTGTTGTGTTCGCGGCGGTGAGTAGGGTAGCCAGAGCTCACTGGAGAATTTTTGCTGTCAGTGGGAAGACTAAAGGCTTGACCCGCTTTGTATTGTACACTAATGGCACAGAAACTCTGTACTTACAGGGTTGGCAGCGCAACTGTGACTCCTCTGGTATTACAAACGTCCATAGGCCACGATAACCACTTTCCATCAGGTGGGCCGTGTGCTTGTCTGCCACCTAAGTGGTATAAAAATAAAATAAAAAAATATGTCAACTTGTACCGAAGTGGTAGATCCTTTTACCCGACTACGCCGAAAATTACAGTCGGGCATTGTTTGGAGGTTATTGCTCCTTTTAGCATTTTAGGATGTGTATCTCCAAGGCACCCGAACTGGGGGTGACAGGTGGAGCCGCCTGTCACCCTGGTAGAAGCAGGCCGCGGCGGTGGCGCGCCTGGCGCGCCTCCCCGTTTCCGGGGTCGAGTTGGGGACTCTGTAGTCCCCACACCCGAGATGAGGGCCAGATCGTGAGAGATGGCCCTGGGTCGGCCGGGGTGCGAGGGATATGCCTGTCAACCTCACCTTCGGCAACCAAAACGACCCACAGGCGGCGTGCGTTTTAGTCGGTTCGAGTCCGACATAACCTCCTCCACCAGCTCCGGTGGGGAGGTATCCGTGGGGATTTTGCGCACGTAAAAAAAAAAAAAAAAAAAAAAAAAATAGGCACCCGAACTTTTATGGTAATGTACTTACAAACCAATTTTGTTTTTATTTCTTTTAAATAGGAGATTACACACTTACTTTGTCACATTTAACTTACTCCATTCAAGAGTCAACAAATATAAACACATATGTAATACAAATATATTTTTTTATCATTACAACTGACCCCCATTTTTTTATTATTACAATTTATGTTTTTTTATTAGTATTTTGTTTGTTTATATAATTTTCAAAGATTGCTAGTTGTTTGTCATCTCATCCCGATAGTATAATTCACATTCCTTACCGTGAGCTTTAATTTTTTCCTTTTTTCAACTTTTTTTAGCTATTTATAATGATTATCAAGGGTTACAAAAATGGAAATTATTTAATCTACAAAAGTGGAATAATAATTATTTTCTCGCAACTAGTTACTAAACAGCGCTAGAAAAATCTGCTCATGTAACTACTTAGGTGAGTTCAGTTACGTAAGAATAAGTAGAATAATAAATTCTTCTCTCATAACTAATTACCAAATTGCGAACAATAATTCTTTTCTTGTAACTGGTTACGAGATTTCAGTTACGAATATGGATGAAGGGAGCAAAAAGACGGTTATGATTTTGATAGGCTATGTAAGTATGTAGGTTCATCTGTTCCCTCATAGCTCCTCAACTACTTATTAGAACTGGACAAATGAGCTAACGATAGAGGCGTCTTAGTCGTCCGCTTATTATAGGCCATATAATGCGTCCCTGAATTTATTGTGGCGCTCTCTAGCGGTCATAAAGTACTGTGTTAAAAAATAAATTTGAGATAAATATGTCGTGTTTGGTATCAACTGAAAGGGCTTAATTAGGAAATTTCAAATATGTATAAATTATACCTATTGCTTGCCCCAAAATAATATAAATACAAAATTAATTTTAAAACTAAAACCTGACTACTGAAAAATCACGCTATAAAAAGTATTAAACAAGAAAATAATATCAAGGATAGCCGTGATCGTATGCTACTTAGTCTAACAAAACAAATACATTCTAGTGACAAGTGTTGTACAACCCCCGCTATCCTTGATATTTTCTTGTTCAATACTGTTTATACCGTGATTTTTCAGTAGTCGGGTTTTAGTTTTAAACTTAAATTTATACGCGACTGCCCTAGCGAGGGTAATGTGTTACGCGTTTATGTATGTATGTATGTATGCAGCTTTCTTTGATCCCCTCTACAGGTCCAACAGCTGGATGGATTACGATGAATTGGGTATCTAATTTATTTATTTATTTTTATATATTTATTTATTCCATAAAAATTATACATGTTTACACAGTTTGTCATTGGAAATGTTACAGTAAGCTTAGACAGAATTGTGTCTGGTTTAAGCATCTGCTACTGAACTAGGCTTTTGACCTGTATCTCAGTTAACAGCGGCTCCACCCCACTTTGGATCTACATAACAAACAATACAATTACAGCTACATTAGGAAAAACTACATGATTATTAAATACAAAACTATTAAACAATAATTGTGACTCTCACCCTGTGTGTATGTGATTGACGTGTGTGTGTGTGTGCGCGCGCTTGTATGTGCAAGAGAGAGAGGGTGTGTGTGTGTCTGTAGTATGAAAGAAGAGTAAGATGGTGTGAAAATGATACTTCTCCGTAAAACTTGTTTGCTTGACCAAAAATAAAGTTAACAGAAGAGCAAACAATAGTATATAATTGCATAAAACTACACTACTCAATTATCCTTATAGTGAGCTCAGTCTCGTCGTATGTAAATTTGCTCAGATAGTTGGACACCGTTCCTTTAAAATTAAAGGTATTCATCTCCCGAGTACCATAGGCTGCATAAACTGTCAACATAAACTATACGGTGAAATTTTGGTGCTAAAATGCGAATTGTCAGATTTTTTTTTCATTCAATATTATCGAGTAGGTTACCAAAATGAAGAGAATTGGTAGGAGATTACAAAAATATATAACTAAAAAGATTAAAATAAAATTGCGATCTAAAAGATCGGATCAAGTTTGATAGCAGGCTGTACCCATAAATTTTCTTTCGGTTAATGATAGACATATGGGTACCGCCTGCTATCAAACTTGTTTAAATTTTTTAGACCGCAGTCGGGTTATTTATTTTTTAATAATTAATTTTATTTAGAAAGAAAGAAAGAAACTATTTTATTCAGGCCCCACACAGCGGTCACCCCACCTTGTTGAAGTGACCTGTCTTTAGAGTTTGTGTATAATGAATGAATAGCCATTTGTTTAGCGCCTCCCCGTTTCCGGGGTCGAGTTGGGGACTGTAGTCCCCACAACCCGAGAAGAGGGCCAGATCGTGAGAGATGGCCCTGGGTCGGCCGGGGTGCGAGGGATATGCCTGTCAACCTCACCTTCGGCAACCAAAACGACCCACAGGCGGCGTGCGTTTTGGTCGGTTCGAGTCCGACATAACCTCCTCCACCGGCTCCGGTGGGGAGGTATCCGTGGGGATTTTGCGCACGTAAAAAAAAAAAAAAAAAAAAAAGGGGGCTAGCCCCGCTCCTGCAACCTAGGTTTAAGAACCTATTTCAGTGCTGACAATACAACACGATATACTGAAACCACGGTAAGTCACAATTACAACACCAACTTCGCAAAGTCGAAGTCAAAGATAATTATAACGGCACTTGCAGAACGTCTCAAATAAAATAGACTAGTTTAGCAAATAGACCACCGGTTTGGAACGCGTCCCCGACCTGAGAAGACTCCAGCGAGATACTCAGCTCACAGACTGGAACTAGTACTGCGGTAATTACATCATGACAAATAATATTAAGTTTTTACCTATGAAATTGGGGAACAATTCAATTCATTTATTTACAGATTTTTTTCTTACAGATCATGAGTTCGTTATTCCTGTAATTTAATAGCTATTTCCAATATTAGAACTATATTTATTATGTAACTTACAGAAAAAAATTGACTTTAAAGATACTTAAAGGAAATTTATAACTAAAAACTATTATTAGGGACCTACTAAAATACACTAAAATAAAATAACATTATTTATATTTAGTTTGAAAGTTGATTTCAAGATTTTACAACTCTGTATTAAGTTTTGTATTTATGGGCCGCTTGATAAATTAAATTCGATCTTCAAAAACAGTACTTCCTAAATGCTATCCGTTTTGATGATAATTTTGTATTACCACCAGTCACTTTTCAAAAATGTAATAAAAGTGTTTGTTAGCTTAATGTTGTCTCATTCATACACAAAAAAATACATAAAATTTGGATTTGTCATTCTTAAAAAAAATGCAAAAATGTTAGTACTGAAAATTAGGTTTCCTACCATTTCTTCAAAAAAACGTCAATTTCAAATGTAACCATTACATATGTATAGTAAATGTTTTTTGTCGATATATGTCTTTACCTACTAATATTCTGAAGAAGAAAAATCATCATAAACCAACCCGACGCAAAAACGACGGGGTGTTATAAGTTAGACGTGTCTGTGTGTGTGTGTCTGTTTATGGCATCATAGCTCCTGAAGGCATGAACCAATTTGGATTTAGTTTCTTTGTTCATAAAAAAATTAACATAATATGGCCCAGTTGTATTTTATGAACATTTTTATAATCATAATCATAATCAATCTTTATTTGCGAGTACAGGGTAAATATTATGGTATTACATTGGTTTAAAGTATCCTCAATCTATATTCCACCCAAAACGCATGCAAATTTACAATTTCATTAATAAAGTAAAATATTAATAATAATTATGTCCAAAATTTAAAATAAATAATTGTTACATTAAATTTTAATAATAATAATACTTAGTCATTTTGATTACAAACTGTCTTTAAGATATTCGTCTATAGCACTGGTTCTTAACCGGTGGTCCGCGGACCACTAGTGGTCCCTGGAGTCATTCCAAGTGGTCCGCGAAGCCATCCTAATAATATGTGGCGTGACGTTATGTTATAGTTGAAACAATGCGAGCCCCGAGTCCGAAGTCGAAACGCGATGCACGAGGGCGGGGGCGGGGGTGTCGTTCCATTCGTTCCTTGTTTTAGCGTTTGCCGATCGTCCGTCACTTCACTTACAACTTCGACGAGGTAATGAGCGGTAGTGATTTATAACGTGGCCTTGAGAGAGTGACGAGTATTGTACCGACACTGAGTATTTGGTTTAATTTTTAAAGTTCGACAGCAAAAAGCAAATATCCTTAGTCTACGAAAGTAGTTATAGTAAATAACTACTCCAGATATAAATACTACGTAGGTAAGTAATTACTCTTTTCGTCACATTGTAAATCTTTTTATTAGGTACTGTGTACAAAGTTTTTAATATTTTTTATAAAACGGAAAATAATGCATAATTCAGTATTTATTGGACATCTCGCCCACGTAAGAACTGGCCTGCGGACCAAATGTCTACTTTTTAAAATGTGCATGGGTAGACTGACCCGGAAGAGTTAAATACAAAGGGCCAGATGTCTCATATAAAAATGTGAAGGGATATTTCGGCACAACCGTATATTTTTAATTAAATACACGATAAATCTCTAAATTATTGATAATATGAATCATATAATACTAAACTACTACTACAGATTACAACTACTACTATTACAGATTTATCGTGCATTTAATTAAAAATTTACGGTTGTGCCGAAATATCCCTTCACTTTTTTTATGTGAGACATCTGGCCCTTTGTATTTAACTCTTCCGGGTCAGTCTACCCATGCACATTTTAAAAAGTAGACATTTAGCCCGCAGGCCAGTTTTTACGTAGTCGAGATGTCCAATAACCCCATGGTATGGTAGGTTTGTTTGTTCGGGTCTAAACCTTACTACTTAATATTTCAAAGCAGTTATGGGAATACATGTTATATCGGTGATAATGCAATTGTTTGGTATAATTGAGCAGATTATGATGTTTATGTAAACATAGGTACCTACATAATAATACCGTTGTATTTGAGCTCATTTGATACGTCTTGAGCAGTAAATATTTTAACCGTCATTCCCACAGCTGGCCATAGACCTCACAAATAAAAGCTTATCAAAACAACACATTTATATTATCTTAAACCTGTCCATATTACCACTAAAACTTCGTTTTCAGAAAAATGCCTCCAAAAAGAAAATATGACGACGACTATATTAAGCTGGGCTTTACTTCAATAGAAATTAATGGAGAAACTAGACCGCAATGCGTTTTATGTACAACTGTTCTTGCAAACGACGCTTTAAAACCGGCAAAGTTGGAACGTCATTTGAAGACCGTACATCCGAAGTTTTGTAACAGTTCGCGAGACTTTTTTGAAGGCAAACTAACAAATCTTAAAAAAATGAAACTTGGACCCAGTGGAACAAGTTATGCAACATCTGAAAAAACATTATCTGCATCATTTGAAGTTTCAAAATTGATTGCCAAATCGAAAAAAGCACACACAATCGGCGAATCTTTAATAAAGCCCTGTATGCTTAAAGTTGCAGAAGAGCTTTTAGGCGCGGAAGCTCAAAAGAAAATTCGTGAAATACCGCTTTCTAAAGACACAGTTAAGTAGCGCATTCAAAAAATGTCAACTGATATTGAAGACCAAGTTATTGACAAGATTAAAAACAGCCCCTATTTTGCATTACAATGTGATGAGTCTACCGATGTTTCGCAATGCTGTCAACTACTAGTATTTATTCGATTTTTGGAAGACAATAAAATGTTTAAAGAAGAGTTATTATTTTCTCAAGAACTGAAAACGACGTCGCAAGGTGCAGATGTTATGAATGCAATAAGTCAATATATGGAGAAACATGGACTTATGTGGGAAAGGCTTGCCGGGTTTTGTACTGACGGTGCTCCTGCTATGCTTGGTTCTCGCTCTGGTCTTGCAGCATTGGTAAAAACCAAAAATCCATCAGCAATAACGACACACTGCGTTATTCACCGTCAAGCATTGGCTGCCAAAACACTCCCGGAATGCTTTACTATAGCTCTGAAAACAGCTATAAAAGTAGTTAACTTTATTAAAAAGAGCGCACTCAATACTCGTCTATTCAAACAGTTGTGTTCTGACATGAACTCTGAACACGAAACTCTGCTTTTCCACACAGAAGTTCGTTGGCTTTCGAAAAGAAACATGCTGTCGAGGTTGTACGAACTAAGAGAGGAAGTACAAATATTCTTAACTAACAAGGAAAACAAAGAGTTGCTAGATCAGTTCTGTGAGCCCGAATATAAAATACGTTTTGCTTATTTGGTAGACTTTTTTGCGCTAATAAATAAATTGAACCTTCAACTGCAAGGATCAGGAAATTTGAAGTTACAAGGCATGGGCAACATATTTGCATATGAAGATAAAATCAGGGCGTTTATTGCTAAAATCGAGCTATGGATTAATAAGATCGAAAGAAAAAACTTTTCTGCATTTGATACGCTGAACCAAATTATTGACGGTCAAGGTACAGATATTAAAGAAGAAATCCAGAAAAACATGATGCTCCATTTGACAAGTTTAAAAAGTGAATTCAATCGCTATTTTCCTGACTTCGGGGACATAAGTATTCAGAAACTGATCCGGAATCCTTTCATTCTCAATGTTTCAGAAGTCTCGGATGAAATTCAAGAAGAAGTGATTGAACTGCAACACGACATGAACTTAAAAGATACATTCGAATCAGGAATAAATCTTGAGGAATTTTGGAGCCAAAAAGCAATTTCTTTTCCAAAGATTCGAGACATTGCTATACGTTACCTAAGTTTATTTTCATCGACGTATCTATGCGAGCAGGGGTTTTCGACGCTTCTGGTAATTAAAAACAAGCATCGAAATCGGTTGGATGCCACTGCCGACATGCGTTTAGCTTTGAGTAGCACTGAACCAAGAATTCAGAAATTAGTTAAGAGTATGCAGTCACAAAAATCACATTAAAATATTTTTGCTAAATAATAAATAAATGCTTATTATAAAATTGTGCTTGTTTTCTTTATCAAACAATCCCTAATTTAGGAAAACCAACTGGGTGGTCCCCGGCAAGACAAACATTTGGTGAAATGGTCCCTCATGACTAAAAGGTTAAGAACCACTGGTCTATAGTATAATATGCTTTCGTTACAAGTAAGTGAAATAGTTTTTTTTTTAAATACATTTGAATTTTTCACTTCCAAATATGTATCGTGCCAACTTATTATATAGACTAGGAGCCACACACCGCGCGGTAGCCTAGTGGTATGGGTAATGAACTGCTAAGACTACTAAGGTCTCGGGTTCGATCCCAGGTTTTACCATGGCACACACCAATGACCTTTCCAAGCTCATGCTCATGCTTTTCAAAGTTATGTGTGTATTTATCGCAGGTTTATAAGTGCACGGTTAATGGCAATAGGCTCGCCACCTATTACATTGGTACCTAAACATAAACTGGTGAAATGTGGGTGCTAGCACATCTGCCTACCCCTTCGGGGATATAGGCGTGAGTTTATGTTATGTTATGGAGCTACATAGAAAATGCCCTTATCATACAGTGCGGATCTATGTTGAGGAATGCATATTTTATGACAGTTACGAACACTAATATGCAGTGTTAACACTTAAATTACTTTTCACAAAAACCACAATTTGTGTTTTCCAATACAATAAATAGGTACACAGACTCACCTAACGAAACAAGAATTCCGCGACAAACACACAGACTCTATGCTCAAACACGTTCCTCCGAGTATGAAGTTAAAACGATACTCACGAGATTGGTTACAACTCACAAACCGGCTTGGCTGTGTTGTCTCTTGAATAATGTAAAAATAAAATTACTTAGGTGTAATGCTCACTTGCGATTTAGCGAAGAATAAATAAAACTATACTTAATATTCTTACAGGAGGTAGAACACGACGGTATTTTCGTCCTAATTGAGCAGTCGGACTAGGGAAGCACCCTACAGAATACCCCGGCCATAATAACCTCGTGTTGTGTTCCCGACGGTGAGTAGGGTAGTCCGAGCTCATTGAAGAGATTTTGTGCTGTCAGTGGGAATACCAAAGGCATGTTCTGCTTTGTCTTCTACACTGACGGCACAGAAACTCACTGTACTCACAGGGTCGGCAGCGCGAGTGTAACTCTCCTGGTGTTGCATATGCCCATAGGCCACGGTAACCGCTTTCCATGAAAGCCGCTTGTTCGTCTGCCACATAATAAAAAAAAAGTTGAAGAATTTGTTTGTTTTTCTGTTTGTTTGGTTAAACGCGCTAATCTCAGCAACTACTGGTTAAAATTGAAAAAATATTTTGTATTGAATAGTCCGTTTATTGAGGAAGGTTATAGGTTTTATATAATCACGCTACTACTCAAGGGAGTGGAGCAGTAATAATAAACGTCAACAAATACGGCTAATTTCCATACATTATTTGAAAATTTATAAATTACGGGTATGCTTAATGCTTCGAAGTATTTGACGGGCGAAGCCGGGAAAGGCTGACTATTTATTATTTACTAGCTGACCCACCCCAGCTTCGCCCGGGGTATATTTTGAAGCTTCATATCCCTTTGAGCCCGTATGTTTTAGTCTTCAAAATATGTATGAAAAATTGCCGGATTTGTTAACATTTATTATCAAAGCTCCGCTCCCTTAAGTAGTAGCGTGATGATATATAGCTTAAAACTTTCCTCGATAAATGGACTACCCAACACTGAAAGAATCATTCAAATCGGACCAGTAGTTCCAGAAATTAGCGCGTTCAAACAAACAAACTCTGCAGCTTTATAATATTAGTATAGATTTTAAGAATATTCGAACCAAAATTACAAATATTCCCTCCAGCTCACCGAAATTGCTTGTGTTAGGAGCGGGTTCATGTCGGTATTGTGATGACTAGGATTCGAACCCGGGTACTTTCTAACGTAATGCCGATTCCTTAACCACTAAGCCACCGTCACTTTGTTCTCTTCCATTCCCTTTAACCTGTCCAGTGAAATTAAACTACTTGTGTTAGGAGAGAGTTGACGTCGGTAGTGTAATGGCCAATATTCGAACCCGGGACCTTGATAACTATGGACGCTTTTTTATTTACGTGCGCAAAATCCCCACGGATACCCACCGGAGCCGGTGGAAGAGATTATATCGGACTCAAACCGACTAAAACGCACGCCGCCTGTGGGTCGCTTTGGTTGCCGAAGGCGAGGTTGACAGGCATATCCCTCGCACCCCGGCCGACCCAGGGCCATCTCTCACGATCTGGCCCTCTCCTCGGGTGTGGGGACTACAGGGTCCCCAACTCAACTCAACTCGCCGCGGCCTGCTTCTGCAAGGGTGACAAGCGGCTCCACCCGTCACCCCCAGGCCTGCGCTCATGGGGGGCAAGCTACGCACGCTGTCATCTATACTAATATTATAAAGCTGCAGAGTTTGTTTGTTTGTTTGTTTGAACGCGCTAATCGCTAGAACTACTGGTCCGATTTGAATGATTCTTTCAGTGTTGGGTAGTCCATTTATCGAGGAAGGTTTTAGGCTATATATCATCACGCTACTACTTAAGGGAGCGGAGCATTGATAATAAATGTTAACAAATCCGGCAATTTTTCATACATATTTTAAAGACTAAAACATACGGGCTCAAAGGGATATGAAGCTTCAAAATATACCCCGGGCGAAGCTGGGGTGGGTCAGCTAGTGTACTATAATGAGAAGTAACATTTGACAGTGCCTGAGTATAGTGCCTATAATATATATTCTACAACATTTTACACAACGCTATCTAGACCCTTGGTACGTATAGCTTAACTATATTTCATTCAGTTCAATCAATTAGATTATCGCAGCCCACTGCTGGATATAGGCCTTTGAGGCTATGTCCTACTGTATCCACGCTGGCCAGACAGGTTGGTACAGGGTGTCATTTCGAGTTTTCCTTCTCTCGCAGTGATATTGTCTGCGTATGTTTCAGTTAGTCGCCTCTTACGACAAACGACTTAGGTGCTTACTAAACGTAAACAAGGTTGATGTGTTTTTTTTATGTTTTATCTAAAAACTAAATTTATTGCTATTTTTTCTGTTTAGAAACTCATTTTAAAGACTGTTAGTCAGTTAGAATAGCTTATTTGTTTAATATGTGTTTTTCTAAGTGTGCTAGCGGATAGGGTAGACTGTCCGATGGTGAGGCATTGGGTCCAATAATCTTACACAAAAATAACCTAACGAAAGTCTTGTACTTACTAACATAGATTAAGCATTACTAACAAAACTATGGATTGTAAAAAAAAAAATAAGTCCGAAAAAATATATTATAAAGCTGCACAGTTTGTTTGTTTGTTTGTTTGAACGCGCTAATCTCTGGAACTACTGGTCCGATTTGAATGATTCTTTCAGTGTTGGGAAGTCCATTTATCGAGGAAAGTTTTAGGCTATATATCATCACGCTACTACTTACAGGAGCGGAGCATTGATAATAAATGTTAACAAATCCGGCAATTTTTCATACATATTTTGAATACTAAAACATACGGGCTCAAAGGGATATGAAGCTTCAAAATATACCCCGGGCGAAGCTGGGGTGGGTCAGCTAGTTATTTTATAAAAAGTCAAGCTACAAGATTGTTAACATATAATTAAGTATCTAACTGAAAGGAGTTTAGCTTGTGTTATGGAATCTAGAATGCGGATAAACATATTTAGATACTTTTTTTTTGTTAATATATTCATATTATACATAGAAACACCCAGATCAATGCAAATATATCATGCATACAAATATTTGTACTGAGTGGGAATCGAACCCACGCCCCCTGCGTAGCAGTCGAATGTTCTACCGCTGCGCCACAGAGACCATCATGTAACCTTTGACTTGGACTCACTATTTGCATGTGGACAGAGATATTATGCAGCGGTGGACAGCTTCACCTTGCAAAGGACACACACATTAATTATGTACATGTGTGTAATTAGGGTTACTCTGTTTTTTACCCGCTATGGCGAAGCCAAAGGAGGGTTATGATTTTGACAGGCTTTTTTTTTTTACGTGCGCAAAATCCCCACGGATACCTCCCCACCGGAGCCGGTGGAGGAGGTTATGTCGGACTCGAACCGACTAAAACGCACGCCGCCTGTGGGTCGTTTTGGTTGCCGAAGGTGAGGTTGACAGGCATATCCCTCGCACCCCGGCCGACCCAGGGCCATCTCTAACGATCTGGCCCTCTTCTCGGGTGTGGGGGTCCCCAACTCGTCCCCGGAAACGGGAAGTGCCAGGGTGACAGGCGGCTCCACCTTTCACCCCCAGGCCGGCGCTCATGGGGGGCGGAGGTCGTTCATCGACCTCCCACGCCCGAGTTGCCTTCGTACGCGGGCAGCTTGTCAGTAGTCGGGTTTTACTACTAACCTAGTTCTTAAGTTCTTTTGTTACTAACTTTCTATGAGCAATGTCTGAATTAAACGATTTTTGTTTTATTTTATTTATATTTATTATTTACTATTCCGAGTTTCACGGACAGTGTGTCTACTGCCTTATCTGAGAACAGCAAACATCGTAATATATACATGTGCGCTGTCTACGCGTCGTCACGACTTGTTGTCTTAGCTTGTTGTGGTTTTCCGGTTTGGTTAGAACCAAAAAAAAAACTTTAAATTCCATTTTGCAAAAATAGAGCGTTTTTTAAACTACTTAGGTGGCAGATAAGCTCACGGCCTACTTGGTAAGCAGGAGCAAAGTTTTATTGCAATTAATCTTGCAATTTACCTGACCGCTGTCTAAAAGATCAAAACAAGTCGCTTTATGATTGGTATAAGGGTACTGCTGTCAATCTTTTTTCGTTCTTTTAGACAGCAGGCGAGTTTACTGGTCTGCTGTCAAACTTTTTCGATCTTTTAGACAGCAGTCGGATTTACCGGATTATTAATCTTGCATATTTTTTAACATACATACATATAATTATGCCTTTATCCCTGGAGAGTTAGGCAGAAGTGGTTTAACACACACATTTCACTAATCATTGAATTCGGTCCCGCGTAATAGGCGGTGAGCCTATTGCCGTCTTCCTGGTACTATTGTTGACTCCAGCTATGCGTCTGAGACTGAGTCTGGGCTGTATATATCTGTCTGATGTTAAACAGCCCAATCCCTTAGTCGCCTTGTACGACACCGCATGGGAAGAGATGGGGTGGTCCAAATTCTACTCTGCCGGGAAACACGCGACTATTATTTTATTTTTTACTTTATTAGTTAGATTAAAATACCGCGGCCATAATAACCTCGTGTTGTGTTTCCAGCGGTGAGTAGGGTAGCCAGAGCTCACTGGAGAGTTTTTGTGCTGTCAGTGGGAAGACTAAAAGCTTGTCCTGTTTTGTATTTTACACTGACGGCACAGAAACTCTGTGCTTACAGGGTTGGCAACACGAGTTCGACTCCCTTGGTATTGCACACGTCCATACGCCACGGTAACCACTTTCCATCAGGTGGGCCGTGTGCTTGTCTGTCAATCAAGTGGTATAAAAAAATAATTACACTGCTGGAAAGCGATTACCGTGGCCTATGGACATGAGCAACGCCATGGGCGTTGGGCGTCACGCTCGTGCTGCCAATCCTGTAGGAACTTTCTAATGCCCTTATATTTTTTTGAGGCAAGTTTAAGATAAGGTAAGATTCATTTATTTGTAAGAATATTGTATAGAAGTTGTTACAACGTACATAATATTCTGCTGTCTCCAGCGTACAAATATTGAAAGGTTGAATGCAAATTTAAATAATGTCAGCGCACAATTAATAATAATTCCTCGTTTAAATGATACAGGTAGTCATGAGTTATATAATTACAAAATGTCAAATCATAGGTTATACAAGTCAAGGTTCACAAAATTATTCAATTTTAGACTCAAAACGTTCGCTTAGGAAGTCTTTCGTGGAAAAGTAACATGTATTCAAAAGGAATTTGAATACTTTATATTTAAATGTCTTAAGCTTAGAGCTGCTGGTCGTCTCTGGTCGCTTTGGAGCCGCGTGGTACCCGGCAGAGTAGAATTTGGACCACCCCATCTCTTCCCATGCGGCGTCGTACAAGGCGACTAAGGGATAGGGCTGCTTAACATCAGACAGATATATACAGCCCAGACTCAGACTCAGATGCATGTCTCGAGTCAACAAAGTGCCCGGAAGACGGCAATAGGCTCACCCTCTATTACGTGGGACCGAATACAATGATTGGTGAAATGTGGGTGTTAATTCATCTCTGCCTAACCCTCCGGGGATAAAGGCGTGATTATATGTATGTATGTTTAGAGTCTTAAACTGAGCGTTTCTTATATATAATGGTGAATGGTGTTGGTAGACTATTGCCAGGGTCAGGGCGTATTAGGGAACAGCCTTATTGGCCACCTCACACCATTTAACTTTGAAATATTTTAATTCAAGCGTTGTCTTGTCGGGGGATCTTGGATCGTTCTGATAATATGACGACCAGGTACATCAACGTAAAGGGCTAGCCAATACAATTTATTTTCTACTTTTTGGACGTTTATATTTAGGAATACTGAGGACTGCTGAGTGAAAGTTCAAAGTATCATGTCATATTGTTGTTGTATTTTATATTGTACCTACTCTGTCGACGGTTACTTGAAATGGATCACAAAATGTATCTTTTATGTTCTCATGTAAGTGACTGTTTCTGTCTTTATGAGAATAAATGATTTAAACACAATACCCGTCATATCATTTTAAAAGTTTAATTTAATTTTCAATAGTGTAGGTTTATGAAGTAATTGTATAATTACATTATTTAATTATTTACAAAATTATAAAAACAGTTTTGTATTTGTCTGTACTAGATAATTATGTATCTGTTATAGGAATGAAAGCGGGGATTTTGCAAAGTCTATCTACGAGGAAAACGTATGTACCTATCTGCGGGCAATAATCATCTCAAATATTTGCAACTAGCTGTTGCTCGCAACTCTACCCGCCTGGATATCAGTTACCGCGACCAAATATAGCCTTTGTCCTTTCTCAAGATCTAATCTACCCCTATACCAAATTTCATCGAAATTAGTTCAGTAGTTTAGGCATACGGAGATACTTCCGTTGGTTCGTACAACCGCTTTCATAACTATTTATAAACACAACATATCTGTATGTATATATAATAGCATCTGACCTCCTAAACCCCAAAGGTGATATCGAAACATTGCAACTAGACCAGTTATTGAACTTTTTGGGGCTCCAACTTATTTATTTATTTATTTCAAGCAAATAGAAAGAAAGAAAGAAAGAAAATACATTTATTAAACACACACAAAAAAAAATAGTAATGCCATTAATAACAGGTGTCAGTGTGGAGCGTGTGTTTAAAAGGCCGCAGTTCAGTTGATGCTACAGATTAGGCACAATCTGCAGCGCTGGTTTTCAACTGTAGCCTAACCAAACCAGGTAGCTTACTGTATGTTTGCCATTATTCCTATTAAAAGAAAAAAAAACAAAAAACAAAGTGCATTATACACGTCCCCGTACTGTACATACACACAACATGTACTAGGTATACACAATACACACATTATGCGCACACGCCCTCCTTTAATTCATTTATAAGCCCCGAGTATTAAACAAACAAAAACAAAAGAATATAAATCAAAAACAAACAAGCAAGTACATAGTCACAATCACAATGTAAATAGCACATCATATACATAGCACATCCCCCACTATTTTCCCTATTGCCTTTCTAACAAATTGTATACGATGAGAATCATACAACAGAAACAAAATAAAACATAAATACAAAAAAGAAAATAAAATGTAACACGCAACAAAACAACAGCAAGCATTATTAGCACCCCAGGGCGACCCGCAACCGTATTGACTGACTAAATACATACCAAGCCTATTATCGACTAGATTTCTGGACACTGAGAAGGATATTTATGTACCTTACGCGAAAACCATGGACTCCGGCAAGCCTTCTCAGTGGCGGAGGAATATTATTCCATATCTTACTTGCACGATATCTGAAACCACCCTGAAATGCCGCAGTTCTATGTTTCGGTACATGAAGGTTCATGCGCGATGCCCTTGTCTAGTACCGACTGCTTTCATTGAGCCATTTCAGTTTCGAGTACAGGTAGAAAGGTTTGCCTGTCTTTATAATTCCAAAAAGAACAGTGGCCAGGTGTAACTCCCTCCTATACTTCATTTTGAGCTTGTTGTGATTGTTCAGATATGGTGTCACATGGCTTCTTGGTGGTATATTATAACAAAAGCGCGCGCACGCATTTTGCACCCTCTGAATCAAATTTTCTGTTTTCACCAACAATCGAGGGCCGTAAACTACGTCCAGGTAATTGAATTTGGATAGTACCAAGGTGTCGACTAGTCTCTCTCGAAGTTCAACACTGAGGTAGCTTCGTATTCTGTATAGCAGCTTCAGTCTATAAAAACAGTTCCTCACGTTATTAGCTATATGACGCTCGAACCTCAGTCTCTCATCCATCAATAGTCCCAAATTCCTGGCCTCATACACACGCTGAATAGGGACGTTATCAACATAAATTACTGGTTGTTGATTATTGACCTGAGTAATTTGATATTTGGAGCCAAGTATCAAATACTTGGTCTTGTTTGCATTCAATACGAGTGTATTCTGACGGGCCCAACGACAAATATTATACAGATCCTCGTTTACCTTCACCATGGCTTCCTGTAGTTCATTAGCTTTGAAGGAGAAGTAGATTTGGACGTCGTCGGCGTATATATGGAATTGACAGTGTTTTATGACCTGAACAATATCAGCACTGTAGAGGATAAACAGCAAGGGCCCCAAAACTGACCCCTGCGGCACACCTCAGCCTACCTTATCTACAGTAGAACGCAGTGTGGATCCATCACTATGTTGGGTTTCCACAAACTGTGTCCGGCCACTTAAATTTGAATGAAACCACTGTATTGTATCGCTGTCAAACCCATAATACGCCAACTTGGAGAGCAAGAGGGCAACGTTAAGTCCGTCGAAAGCCCTAGAAAAATCCAGTAATACCAGAACTATTGCCTTCCCATTGTCCTCGGCTGCCAGAATATTATCAGTAACATCCAATAAGGCCGTTGCTGTACCACGGTTCTTCCTAAAGCCCGACTGCGCGTCCGGTAATAGGTTACGTGTTTCCAGATAGAGCCTTAGTTGTGTCGCAACCACCTTCTCCAATATTTTCGACAAACAAGGCAAAATACTAATTGGGCGAAGGTCTCTAGTATCGTGGACCTCATCACCCTTAGGTATTGGCTTAACAATTGCTGTTTTCCAGCTAGTTGGGAACTTTGAACTCACGATAGACCTGTTTATGATAGTGGTGATTACATTTAGTGTTTTCGGGACCACCATGACTATCATTTTCAGCGATATCCATCAATCCCAACCGCATTCGACTGAAGCTCTGCTATTATTTTAAGTACCGCTGATGAATCAACAGGTAAAAGCCCAAAAGTGAATTCACTAAATCTGTTGTACTCAAAATATGTGAGTGTAGACAAAGGGACGGAAGTGTCTCCCGGAACATCAAGAAAATACTTGTTGATCTCATTTGGGTTATTTAGGTGCGCAGGAATATCTGTACATTTATGTGGGTAAAGATTGGCTTTTATATTTCTCCACATAGTCTTAGGGTCCTTAATGTTATTGTCTATTTGCAGCTTGAAATAACACTTCTTTTCATTTTTTATTGCTATATCAACCTGCTTCTTTAGCTCCTTGTAGTAGACCTTATGCGACTCAATTTTGGATGACCTAGCCCGGCTCAATGCTGCATCCCTCAGTTTGATCATATACTTTACATTATCCGTAAGCCAAGGAGTTGGTCGGTCCCTTATAATTTTCCTCTTTACTGGAGCATGCAGCTCGAATAAGAAAATTATTAACTTAGTGTAGTCCTCAACAATATCGTCAACATCGTCCAGACACAGTAAACGATCTTACCTGCACGAACCAGCGTTTTCGTTAAACATATTTATATTGATACCAGCTAACGGCCTATATGCAATAACCTTCGGTGGGATTCTGTGTTTACGGAATGAAAGTTCCAAATACATACTACTATCCATAAAGACTGCCATAAATGTTCATATGGCATTTGTACTGAACGGAAATCGAACCAGCGCCTCCTGAGTAGTCCTACCGCCACGACACGGAGGCTGTCACCGACTTCTAATAGATCATTAAATCTGTAAATTTATTTATTTTTACGCTTTTCAAAGCCTTTATTTTGTTTCTTTTGAAGTCGGTTCGAGTTTTTTGTTAAAATTTTATTTATAAACGGATTGAAGATTTAACTTCTGTCGGCATTACCGGAGTACCAGAATTTTATGATCAATTTAATTTCGATCGAATTGGGAACCTCCTCTTTTTTGAAGTCGGTTAAAAATAAAACTGCACAATGAAGATCTCAAAAGGTTTTATCTTTCGCCAGGCCATACGATCGGTTCGATCCAGTCCAGGTAATCCGACACCTTGGTGTAGATGCCTAGTGACTGGCCACACTTCTTGCCGAATGACGTCACACCTAGCACGTAGAAGATGCACTGGTTGCCTTTTGATGTGACTTGCACAGGAGCTCCGGAGTCACCCTGGGAACATACAAAAATACATACATACATTTACTCCTGTAAATCCAGGCAGAAGTGTATGGAACTAACTTTTAAACTTTTGCGAAGACCGCGGTAGCCTAGTGGTATGGGTAATGGACTGCTGAGACGAGGTCTCGGGTTCGATCCCAGGTTTTACCATGGCACACACCAATGACTTTTCAATGCTTTTCCAAGTTATGTGTGTATTTATCGCAGGTTTATAAATGCCCGGTTAATGGCAATAGACTCGCCTCCTATTACATTGGGACCTAAACATAAACTGGCAAAATGTGGGTGCTAGCACCTCTGCCTACCCCTTCGGGGATATAGGCGTGACTTTATGTTATGTTATGTTCAAACTTTCGCTTTCCATGATATACAATAATTTTTACGGGCAAATATAAAAAATATCGAGAATGTGAGGGTAGATGAAGAACCTACTGCCTCACGGACTCAAAGACGGTGGGCGTGCACCATTGAGCCAGTCAGCCTGTGACCACGGCCGGTGTAACTAGATCGAAACTTCAGGAATATCAAAGTTATGTATGTACCTATACCATAAACAGTCCAGTCCAGTTAACATTATTATATAGAAGTGTATTGACCCCCACACTTTGCCAACTAAAATTTTCTGTTCCATGTAATCAAATCAAAGTCATTAATTTCAAGTATCAGAGACTCATTACATATTGAAGTTCATATTTCATCTACTATCATTATTATAATACAATACACATAAGATAAAGTACACAAATGTCATGAAAACAAATTTAAATTAATTTTTGTCATAAAGCATTACAAAAATAAAATTATTAAATTAAATTGAATGTCCAATGAGAATTATATATACTTATAAATTGAATTTTAAATAATATAAATTACAATTAATACAACTTCAATTAAATAAAAAAGTAATAGGCGAGCCTATTGCCGTCAAACGGGCACTTAGTCATGCACTGTATCTTTACTATCGGATGGAGAACAATCCTTTCCCTCAGTCACCTTCTACGATACCCCCAGGAAGAGATAGAGTAGGCCTATACTTAACTCCACCGGGAACTAACACAGCTAAATGTATTAATACAAAATCCGGCATTGGCATAAACAGTTGCGTAGCTAGGTGACCAAGGGCCCTGGTGGAAAAAAGTAAACAGGGGGCCCCATTTATTTTCAACGTACCTTATGTAATTATGTAAATTATATTCATGTTTGAGCTTGCCAATTTAATATTAATAGCGAGCGCCCTGTGATCGAAATACGACCTTAATTAATTAAAAAAATAAAAGTTTGAATTTGAATAAAATTAAAGGTCTTTTGTCATAAACTTATTAAGATTTCTTCAAGGCAAATTACTTAATTTTTATATCTTGAGATTTTATTTCAAAAAGAGCGGTATTTCAGTATTTAAGACTATAGACAAATAAATTATTCATTCTCAAGATGACCACAGACTAACAATAGAGGTGTGGGAAAATTCGTACTCCTCTGTCCGCGCCATTTTTGTAAAAAGAGGTACGACGTTTCCGCTTCACCGATTCATCGATTTAAGTGTTATATGTATTGTTCTGAGATCTGTTGTTGTGTTCATGCGTCACTGACTCGTTGCGTGGCGGCGGAGCCACTAGCGGCGCATCTGAAAACCAGCGCTTCACATACCCTGGTGTGCGGGGCATTCATGCTGAGATGGTGGCCCATTTGGGTGCGCACGATATGCAGTGAGTGTATTCTTGTTGTGTATATATAGATTTGTCTGACTCTCTGTACGTTGTGTGTTCTTGAATAAATGTTTTTTCTTTCTTTCTTTCTTTCTATTCATTTTATTTATCAATAATAATATTAACTTAATACCTCCTTACAATTTACATTTTTTTATCTCTGATTTTTTGTTATACGTCTGCTGTGAACATTTCAGATAACTTTGGGACTTGTGTGATTACCTAAACCTAAAAAAATATGTAAGCAACACGAGTGTGTGTGTGTGAAGATCGGCTTTAGTGTGCGTAACGTTTATTTTAACGAAATAAAATTGAAAAATTGTGCATTAAAAAATTATTAGGCTTATGCATCTCTTCGGTATAAACTATCAATACGTCAAATCTCACCCTCCTGCGTGCCCGCAATTTTCATAAAAAGTGATCCAAAATTTTCGTGAAATTAATATAAAGATGTTTATTAGTCAAGTCCGAAGGGTCACAGCTTAGCGCGCCCTGAGTTTATGAGCCGCCTGGGCTTAAGGGGCCCCTGAGCTTTGGGACCCCGATGTACCGCACTGCCTAGGCCACCCATACCGACGCCAGTGGTATAAAGCGGTCGACCGAAGCATCTAAGGTTATTCCCTTACCTGACAGGTGTCCTTGCCCCCTGACAGAACACCGGCACACATCTGTCTGTAGAATCCTGTCCACTTCTTCCTGTTATGTTCCAACATCGAATCACATAATCCATTGTCCAATATGTCCAGGGTCACCTTCCTGAGATCCTTAGAAGCTTCGCCTGAAATAAGGAAACAAATTTGAAATTGAATAGGATAGATAGGATTGATATCCCTCGGCCCTGAACGACTATGGCCACCAAAGTTGGTAACCCGACGTTTTGTTGGAGATCAAACCCCATCTCCTATAACAACACTCGCAGCAACACAGCTGCGTATAGATGTTGCATCCATGGCTGTATTTTACCGTTTGTACCATGGGGAGTGTTCTGATGAGCTCTTCCAATTAGTCCCACCCTCCCCTTTCCTACACAGGACAACGCGTGCAGGTCTTAGATGTCATCCGCACACGGTGCAAAACATCCGATCAAGAACCAAGCGGTTCGGAGACTCTTTCCTCTGTCGCACCATTAAGGCCTGGAATTCATTACCAGCTCACGTGTTTCCTTCTTCCTACAGTCCCGGGTCCTTTAAGCGGGGCGTGAAAAAGCATATGATGAGGCCGTCAAGCTGAGTGTCACCATTGTCACACGGTATGTGTAAGTAATGGTGACCCTCTTTTCTGGGACTTTGCCTTCAGCTTACCATCGGTCAAGGCGAAGTCCAATTGACGTGTCCTATATAAAAAAAAAAAAAAAAAAAAACACTAACCGCAACTTTGGGCCTACTTCTGCTAGGGTGGTGGTTATAGTGTTTAATAAATAATAATAATAGTAATAATAATGAATGCAATATAATAATTTTGTCATTATTTTACGTTGACATTCAAATCTTTTATTATACTATTATTATTGATGACATTATGATAATATTAATATTATTACTCTTATTGTTGACGTTGATTATTTTAAATTTGACATTATTTTACGTCGGCATTCAAATATCGTATTACATTAAATTAGACGAGTTAACAATATGTATAATGGTAATTAATAATTATTAATTATGGTACAAATAAATCGATATTAAATTAATGATAAATGTACCAACCATATTCTTAGTAAGTTAACTAACCATATTTTAAATTTAATTTGTACACCATCTTAATTGTTAAAACATAGTGCACTGATATTAAATGTTAAAATCTATTGTAATACCTATGTTTCACAAATAATAAATAAATGAAATGAAAATAAAATGAAAATGAAAAAAAAAAATAATTTGAGAACTCCAGCTGGAGTTCTCAAAATTTTTTTTTTTTTTTTTCTATGCAATCTGATAGAAGTATATCCTGGCCAGTCGAGACTGTTTTTTTTTTTTAATTTTTATTCTGCACGTATACCTCTACCACCGTAGTCGGTAGAGGTTATGTCGGACTTGAACTGACTAAAACGCACGCCGACTGTGTGAGGCGCAGGCTGCCGGAGGTGAGATTATCTGAAACCTATCCCTAGTGCCCTGGCCGGCTCAAAACCGTCTCTTATGAGACGGCCCTCTTCAGTTCTGGGGACCATGAAGTCCCTATCTCGTCCCCGGGTATGGGGAGGTGCGCACTTGTGAGCCACTTGTCACCCTAATAGAAGCGGGGCAATTTGTGGACACGATGGGCCAGGGTTGGCCAGAGTTGGCATGTGGTTTTATTCGGATCGAATCCGATATGGCCACTCCGCTGATCGACGGGGGGTCAATTCAATGTGTTCATGTGGATTTCCACACGAAATAGCTACTTAGAAGTAATTGGTCGTAAGTGCTATATACCTACGTGATTCAGTGACCCCCCATCCAGTAGCAATGACCTTATCGTACTCAGCGAAGTTGGGCTTGGTCCAGAGGCAGGCAGCCCGGATGTGTGTTCTGAAGGTCACATTACTCGTAAGCTCCAGCAGTGCGATGTCGTTGTACTTCCATGGCGGCTGGTACTCATGGTGAACGTGCATTCGTTGGATTTGCATCTGAAATGTGTTTATGATTAAGGATAGCCGTGGTCGTATGACAGGACATATCAGTATTCCCGTCCCAATTGAGCAATGCGACCGGGGAAATACCTCCGCCCTACAGAATACCTCAGCCATAATAAGCTTGGGTTGTGTTCCCAGCGGGGCGGTGAGCTCGCTGGAGATGATTTGTGCTATCAGTGGGAAGACCAAAGACTTGTACTGACTAAAGACTTCTTTTGCACTGACATATTGAAACATTATGTTCTTATAGGGTCGGCACTATCAGTGGCACGTATGTGAGTTCCCTAGTGTTGCACACGCCCATAGCACACTAACCACTATCTAACTTTCCATCAGGTGAGCCGTGTGCTAGTCTGCCACCTAAGTGATATAAACACCTCAACAAAGTCTAGGGAACAAGATGACCCCAATTTTTTTTTTTCGTGTAAATCTTGTTTTGCAAATAACTGGCAGCAAATAAATAAAAATAGAATAAAGTAGATTACAGAGTTGTTCGAAATTTAAAAATAAATTTAAATAAGTAATGATTTTCGAATATGGAGGGAAAACTTTTAAAAGTGTTTGATTGTGCAGTTTCTCTGAGGCAAAATAAAAATTATTTTTTTTGATTGTAAATAACGTTTATTATCAATAATACATCTTTTACGTATGGTTTGTGCATTTTTGTGACTGTAGTCATCATGTCACGTCGTCATTTAAGTCGCGAAGAGATGTTAAGGGCTGTTGGTATGCTGCAAGCTGGACGAACTCAACGCGACGTAGCGGATGCTGTCAACACCCAACCAAGCGTAATTTGCAGATTATGGGCACGCTACAGGTCTACAGGGGATGTTGCCGAACGTCACAGGGGACGAAATAGGGTTACTACCCCGCGACAAGATCGTTTCTTGCAAAATTCCGCAAGGCGGCAACCCACGATTACTGCTCGTCAGTTGGTCGCAGGCCTCCAGTCTCAGCATCAAGTGGTTATTAGCGATCAAACTGTCAGAACAAGACTACACGAAGCCAATCTTTATGCTCGCAGACCGCTTAGGGTTCCAGCTCTTCGACGTGGAAATCGAGGTCATCGCTTATTGTGGGCTAACGCACATTTACAGTGGACCGACCATCAATGGGCACGGGTTCTGTTTTCCGACGAATCTTGCTTCTGTTTTCATCCTGATTCGAGAAGAGTGCGTATATGGCGAGTTCCTGGACGTCGGAGTTTTCTCCAGAATCCGCAAGAAGTTCATCCTTACCAAGGTGGAACAATCATGGTATGGGCTGGAATTCGCCTTGGTGGAAGGACCGACCTCGTTTGGATACGGGGCAATTTGAATGCAAACCAATACATTCAGGAGGTTATACACCCCATGGTAATCCCTCATCGACAGCAGTTCGGTCAAGATTTTATGTTCATGCAAGATTTTTTTTTTTTTTTTTTTATACCACTAAGTTGGCAGACAAGCACACGGCCCACCTGATGGGAAGCGGTTACCGTGGCCTATGGACGTATGCAACACCAGGGGTGTCACACTCGTGCTGCCGACCATGAAGAAACCTTCTGATGCCCCTCTTGAATAACCCCATATTGTAGGCGCTTGGGAAAACCGCAGCAGGGAGGTCATTCCACAGCTTGAGTGTGCGTGGGATGAAGTTTCTTTCATACCGCACAGTGCGTACCGTCTCAGGTCGCAATGTGTGGGGATGAATTCCCTGCCTATGGCGAGAGGTGCGATGATAGAATGAAGCTACGGGCATCATGTCAAACAATTCATCTGAGCACAAACCATTGTATAGGCGATAGAACACACACAGTGAGGCAAAATCCCTCCTAAGGCTAAGAGGTTCCACTCTACCTGTGAGTATGGGATTGTCAACCAGCCTCAATGCCCGTCTTTGCAACGAGTCGAAGGGGTCAAGCTGGTATGCAGGTGCTCCAGCAAAAAGGTGACAGCAGTACTCCATGTGAGGCCGGACCTGTGCCTTATAAAGAAGGAGTTGCTGCCCCGCAGTGAAGTAAGTTAAGTAAGAAGTAAGTAGATAATGCACGGTCACACACCGCGAGGGTAGTGGTCAATGCGTTAAGCGAGCACAATATGACGACGTTGGAATGGCCTGCTCAGTCTGCCGACCTCAATCCCATAGAGCATGCCTGGGATTTGCTTGGGAGAAGACCTTTCAGTGATTCTTTGGATAATCTGAACACTGAAGAACAACTTTTTTTACACCTTCATAGTGTATGGAGCCATATTCCACAGACGATGATTGACAATCTCATACTAAGTATGCCACGCCGTTGTCGAGCTGTTGCTAATGCTTTAGGAGGTCCTACAGATTATTAAAAACGTTTAAAGTACGGTTAATTACTGTATTTCTTACTACCTCGTTATTTTTGTGCCTAATCATAGAAGGTTGTAATACTCAATATTGGCACTATTCAATTCTTTCTTAAAAAAAAAAAAAATTTGGTATGAGAATGTTTTTATTAAAATTAAAATTAAAAACGGTATAAAAATATCCTTCTATTGATATAAAACACTCACTATTACAAGAAAGGGTTTTTAAATAAAAACTAGAAATGTCCTTGTTCCCTAGACTTTGTTGATGTGTGTATAAAGAGTCAGTTAATATATACTCACATTGATAGGATTGGCACCATCTTGGACGCTGTCATCTATGTTGAGATCTCCAAGCCTGACCATGACGGGAGCCTCATACTTGCTGAACCGCTTATTGGGGTTGCTCGTGCAATGGGCGGCAGTCAGAACAAAGTTGTGGCTGATGAGGCTCCCACCACAACCAAACACGTACTCCTCGTCATGGCCCACCCATCCTATTGCAGCCTGGAATAGGTAACAAAAAATAATGTAATAAACAATGAGATTCATAGTACTTCCTATCCTACTAATCCTACTTATCCTACTTGTCCTACTGATACTACTTATCCCATTTGTCCTACTTGTCCTACTTGTCCTAATTCTCCTACTTGTCCTACTTCTCCTACTTGTCCTACTTCTCCTACTTGTCCAACTTCTCCTACTTCTCCTACTTGTCCAACTTATCATACTTGTCCTACTTGTCCTACTTTGCCTTATTTGTCCTACTTGTCCTACTTATTTTACTTTTTCTACTTATCCTACTTTTTATTTTTTTATTTACTCTTGATAGTCTGTTAGTGTATATAATTAGTCTGTAAGCCTTCTTACAGACTAATTATATACATTAACAGACTAATAAGAATAATAATAACAACATTTTGAGTTTATTCTATTAATTCTTGTTCAGAAAAATAAATAAAATTACAAATTTCGTAATGACAATGTATATCAAAATTGCTAACAACAAGCCTCCATAGCTAAATAACAATATACAGGGTTGGTGAGAAATACGTAATTGAAATACAAACATGTTTTTGGTATTTGCATTTCAAATACTACCTTAAAATGCAATTTGTAATTAGTATTTTAAATACCTGACGTCGAAGTATTTTGTAATTAGTATTTCAAATACTTGAGGCTTCAAAATACATTTGGTCTTCAGTTTAAAAGTAGCACTAGTGAAGAACCTCTTGTAACGGCTCATCCAGCAGACATGATAATTATTCTGTCCTTCGTTTTTTTCCTCGCAACTCACTCAATATGGGGATCAAATGTGTCGTGGGCTTTTAAACGTTTAATTTTAATTTGTTATAATATTGATAACGATGGAAAGTAGAAATTTTGCGTCGTTTACCATGTGCGGGAATTCCCCAAGTTCAGCATTCGAGCCGCCATAAATTAGCCCGACGGTGTTGTAGTCGCACTTGGCAGTTGAGACAGAGAGAGTCTCCGGCTCCGGCAAGAGACCGAAGAACTCCACCTTCTCGATCACACCACGAGTATACTCTTCACATTCTGAAATAAATGTATGTTATTTATTGATCGAGCGAGCGAAGCGAGACTCTGTTTTGACAAGGTGTGTCCGAATGTCTGCTTGTTTGTCAGTTCCGAAGTAGAGGGTGCATTTCTTAACCGATTTTTATCAAACTTCGCACACATAATCTTTGTATTAAAATACCGCCTTTGTATTAAAATTGCCGAGAACTTTATTGATCCTTCTATCAAAAAAGTTCTCGGCAAATGTTTTATTTTCGTTCTCGGCAAAATAAATGAAAAAAGGGGAAGTTTGCTGTCGCGTTATTTATAAACGGATCTTGATGATTTTTGGCTGAATTATCACTAAACTTGACAAACGTGTTCATTGATTTAAAACTCGACTTATGTCGAGAGCTTTTTTTAATACGTGGGAGAACGGGCATAGAGAAGGGAGGAAGTTTGGTGTCGCGTTATTTATGAACGAATCTAGGTGATTCTTGATTGAAACATCGAGGACATGATTTCTCTCAGGAAAAAAATTTGTGAACTACGTTATAAAAAAAATTGATCAGATAAAAGGGAGAGGGTTGCTAGCGTTTTTTAGAGCGGGTCGTCATTATTGTTTACCAGAAAAATGTGGCAATGAGTGCTTGCGAGGTCTACTGTTCACAAAACTACTAGTCATTAAAAACTGTCGGTAGGGTATACAAAGAAAGAAAGAAAGAAAGAAAGAAAGAAAGAAAGAAAGACAGACAGAAAGAAAGAAACAAAGAAAGAAAGAAAGAAAGAAAGAAAGAAAATACATTTATTGCAAAACACAACGCACATTACATATATATACACAATTTAGAATAAAGACAGAATTGAAAAATAAAACCATTATTTATGTAGCTACTTAAGGCCCGAATTCGCACACGCATCTATAAAATTCAGGATTTTGAAAAGTGTTCCAAAATCGCACCCCGCGCATACCCAACAGTGATGGACAAAATTTAATAACAATTAAAAAATATTGAAAAATTTAAATCTTGACTTGCTATATAAAACATCGAAAAAAGTAAACCCGACTGCTGCCTAAAAGATCGAAACAAGTTGGATAGCAGCTGTACCCTATTGCTAATCATGAACCGAAAGAGAACCGAAGAATTAATGGGTACCGCCTGCTGTCGATACGAGCGATCTATAGCCTCAGACCCCGTGACTCGCTGAGAGAAGTTTTCAAAGAAATTAATATTTTAACAGTTGCTTCTCAATACATTTATGAAAATATCTTATATGTACGAAAAAACCTAAATATTTTCGAAACACTATCTGATGTACACAATTTTAATACGAGAAATAAAGATAAACTAGTTGTACCAAAACTTAGGCTTCACAAGGTTGGTGATTCATTTGTAGGCAGCTTGATTAATATGCCAATAAATAAATTTAAAAAAGAAGTGAAAAAAACTTTAATGAGTAAAGGTTACTATAAAGTGTATGAGTACCTCAATGATGTTAATGCGTGGTCAACATAAGTCTCTTGCTTGCTCGCACAAAATAAATTGTAAACTAAAGCAAATTTAAAAAAGAAAAATAATCTAGTTCTAATGTAGTTCGCTGAGTTTCTTGCTGGTATCTTCTCAGTAGAACTAATCTACCGAACCAGCGAAAGAATCATTTTCCAATGGTTTATTTTTACATTATTTAATATTTTTATATTATTTCTTGACATACATAATTGTAAAATTTTGACGTTCATATGTGCTCTTTGTGTGCCTAAACTGAATAAATGAAATTGATTCTTTGATTCTTTTTCAAATTTGTTTCGATCTTTAAGACAGCAGTCGGGTTTGCGAGTACGACTCGCAATCGACCGACTTTTTCTCATCTAAAGGCCGAAACCGCCTTAAAATTTTTACTTCAAAAAGATTTGAAAAATATTTTCTACTCACTTCGTTCACTCACTCTCTTGGCCTCGCCCACTCGGTTGCCGGTCCATACAGGACGGCCTCTGAAAAGTAATTGATCATCAAATAAATATATAACTTTAATAAATTAACTTAATATCTAACTTAAATATATATTTTTTTCTCACCGGCAACGAGTTATTGTAAGAGCAAAAAGGTTTCACAAGTTTACCGCCAGGTGGCGCTAATACAATGTCATACAAATCACCATTTAATCGTCACCGGCGAATGTGAGAAAAAACAAAACATCAGTGAATACACATGGACTGACTGACATTGAAATTGTTGTGAATTAAAAACATAACTTTTTTCGATAGCATTTTTGGTATAAGGGAAAATTATGGGGAAAAGGGGCACGTTTTATATCATATTATTTATGAACGGATTTTGATGGTTTTTGGCTGCAACATTAAAGACATAACTCCTCACAAGTCGTTGTGAAAAAAAACCATGCAAAGGTGAACTTTATCATAAAAACCGGAAAAATAAGGAGGGAAGAACTGACCGTTGAATAGAATCAAGTAGAGTCGTTTTTATTTGTTAAAACATGTGTGTATACACAAAAGAACGCGATAAGTAAGTAAGTGATAGTACGAATAGTCCACTTATGTTTTGCCTCATATAGCGGCGTACAAATATTAGGTCTTTACCCATGAAATTGCCGAAATTTTCTTAGAGATTCAAGAGTTCTTTATTCCTGTAATTTAATTGCTATTTCCATTATTTATATTTTATTTCGAAGTTGATTTCAAGATTTTACAACTCTACAATATATAAATTATATAATATTAGCCGCTTGATAAATTAAATTCGATCTTCAAAAACAGTACTACCTAAATGCTATCCATTTTGATGATAAATTTCGTATCACTTTTTTACAGCTGTCACTTTTCAAAAATGTAATAAAAATGTTTGTTAGCTTAATGTTGTCTCATTCATAAATATAACATAACATAAACATAAACTCACGCCTATATCCCCGAAGGGGTAGGCAGAGGTGCTAGCACCCACATTTCGCCAGTTTATGTTTAGGTCCCAATCTAATAGGTGGCGAGCATATTGCCATTAACCGGGCATTTATTAACCTGCGATTAATACACACATAACTTCGAAAAGCATCGAAAAGTCATTGGTGTGTGTGTGCCATGGTAAAACCTGGGATCGAACCTGAGACCTCGTCTCAGCAGTCCATTACCCATACCACTAGGCTACCGCGGTCTGGTTGATTATTAAGGTACTATAAAAATGTAGCAACGAGTGCTCATGAGGTCTACTCTTCACAGAACTACTAGTTTTAAAACCTTACGTAGTAGGCTTAGGTTTTGTTGGTTTCGGAGTCTGCAAGATGGTACTCTTATCTCGACAGCAGACCAGCGTGTTGGGGCTTAGCGGAGTGGTGTGCGTACAGAACGTCGGTTTAATGCCGCTTACCCTGAAATATATAACGAAGAATTAAAAAAAAAACAATACACACACAGTTCTACGAGGAGGTAGGACACGGCGGTATTTCCGTCCAATTGAGAAGTCCGACTGGGGAAGTACCTCCGCCCTATAGAATACCGCGGCCATAATAACCTTGTGTTGTGTTCCCGGCTGTGAGTAGGGTAGCCAGAGCTCAATGGAGAGTTTTTGTGCTGTGAGTGGAAAGACCAAAAGCTTGACCTGCTGCGTGTTTTACACTGACTGCACAGAAACTCTCTATGCTTACAGGGTTGGCAGCGCGGCCGGCGCCTCCTTCTGCGAGCAAGTAATGCTCGTGAAGGAGGAGGCGGGGCGGGAGCGGCAGCGGGAGCGACGAAGGATCGCTAGACAAGCTGCCCGCGCACGAAGGCAACTCGGGCGTCGGAGGTCGATGAACGACCTCCGCCCCCCATGAGCGCCGGCCTGGGGGTGACAGGTGAAGCCGCCTGTCACCCTGGCAGAAGCAGGCCGCGGCGGTGGCGCGCGTGGCGCGCCTCCCCGTTTCCGGGGACGAGTTGGGGACTCTGTAGTCCCCACACCCGAGAAGAGGGCCATATCGTGAGAGATGGCCCTGGGTCGGCCGGGGTGCGAGGGATATGCCTGTCAACCTCACCTTCGGCAACCGAAACGACCCACAGGCGGCGTGCGTTTTAGTCGGTTCGAGTCCGACATAACCTCCTCCACCGGCTCCGGTGGGGAGGTATCCGTGGGGATTCTGCGCACGTAAAAAAAAAAAAAAAAAAAAAAAAAAAAAAAAAAAAAAAAAGGGTTGGCAGCGCGAGTGTGACTCGGTAACCACTTTCCATCAGGTGGGCCGTGTGCTTGTCTGCCACCTAAGTGGTATAAAAAAAACACAAGTAAGCACCAACAAGGATGAAATTTTAAAATTTGTTACCGGTCTATGGAATTATTAAAAAAAATGTGAACGAGCTTTTCACCGATAGATGGGGACTAGTAGCATTTTTATAGGACACCTTAATTCGACTTCCAGCTCGCCTGATGGTAATCTGAAGGCAACGTCTCAGGAAAAAGGGTCACCATTACATATACACCTACAATTTTACAATGGTGGTCGTCAGTTTGATAGCCTCATCCGATGCTTTTAGACGTCTCATTCACGTATCGTTTCGCACTATAATATTTCTGAACTCGAAGATTGTTAGTAAAATATATTCTTACTGGTAGTCCCGCTTGGCTGACTGACACCGGTAAGCCCTCGTGCAGATACCAGTTGTAAACGCATACGTATCGACACAAGATTCTCCTTCTGTGAACATAAAGAGATGTTTGTACAGACTTAAAGACATTCAGGGGACTAGGACATTCATAATTACACTACGGACTGAACAGAAAAGTATATTTAATCTGTGGCGGAACGAGGACTGATGTTCCTTAGACACAAAGAGAGGATCCTCCGACCAAGCAAGGTGATCACGCCTATTGTCGTTGGGTTGATGAACATATGTTGTACCAGCGCAAGAACTTCAGTTGCGCGATGTAGGATTCCTAGAGACGTTCTCTTTCGGCGTGCTGTTGCTAGATGGCGATGGGTACATGTGGTACCGCCTCAAAAATACATAACGCTTCCTTGGCGGTCGGGTAAGAAGTCTCCTCAAAAATATTGAAGACATTAAATACGAGAGAGTCTCACCTCGCTGTCCGCTCACTATAGCCACGAGCACCAGACAGAAGCCGATAACATACATGTCGCACTCCTCACGTCGGGCGCGGACGCTCGGCCAACATTGAACCTTCTACCTGCCGACAAAGAGAGTCTCACCTCGCTGTCCGCTCACTATAGCCACGAGCACCAGACAGAAGTCGATAACATACATGTCGCACTCCTCACGTCGGGCGCGGACGCTCGGCCAACATTGAACCTTCTACCTGCCGACAAAGAGAGTCTCACCTCGCTGTCCGCTCACTATAGCCACGAGCACCAGACAGAAGCCGATAACATACATGTCGCACTCCTCACGTCGGGCGCGGACGCTCGGCCAACATTGAACCTTCTACCTGCCGACAAAGAGAGTCTCACCTCGCTGGCCGCTCACTATAGCCACGAGCACCAGACAGAAGCCGATAACATACATGTCGCACTCCTCACGTCGGGCGCGGACGCTCGGCCAACATTGAACCTTCTACCTGCCGACAAAGAGAGTCTCACCTCGCTGTCCGCTCACTATAGCCACGAGCACCAGACAGAAGCCGATAACATACATGTCGCACTCCTCACGTCGGGCGCGGACGCTCGGCCAACATTGAACCTTCTACCTGCCGACAAAGAGAGTCTCACCTCGCTGTCCGCTCACTATAGCCACGAGCACCAGACAGAAGCCGATAACATACATGTCGCACTCCTCACGTCGGGCGCGGACGCTCGGCCAACATTGAACCTTCTACCTGCCGACAAAGAGAGTCTCACCTCGCTGGCCGCTCACTATAGCCACGAGCACCAGACAGAAGCCGATAACATACATGTCGCACTCCTCACGTCGGGCGCGGACGCTCGGCCAACATTGAACCTTCTACTCGTAGCTGCCGACAATACGTGATGGAGGATTAAAATATTCTACAACATTCCACACAACGCTATCTAGACCCATGGTAAGCATAGCTTAACTAGCTTGTGTTACGGAATCTAGAATGCGGATAATACATTCATTAGTACATACGTACATTAGTACTGAGATTCTACATATTTTTTTGTAAATACATAACTACATATTACGAGTATACATAGAAACACCCAGACCAATGCAAATATTACATATCATGCATACAAATATTTGCACTGAGTGGGCATCGAACCCAGTCGAACGTTACGGTACGCCACGGAAGCCGTCGAGTCCACGTCCACTGAGGATTGAGGAAAACACATCAATCTTCACATACAGAACTACCAGATGAGTCACAGTTGCGCTGCCAACCCTGTAAGTACAGAGTTTCTGTGCCGTCAGTGTAGAAGACAAAGCAAGACAAGCCTTTAGTCTTCCCACTGACAGCAAAAATTCTTGAGTGAGCTCTGGCTACCCTACTCACACTATTTTCCCTTCGTATTAGTATGAACTATCTACTTTATAAATCTGTTTATATGTCAATATTTATTTGTTTAAAGCCGTTTATTAATTTTATTTTACTTACTTTTCTCTCTTTCTTTGGTTTTAATACACTATCTATTTAAGTTTAGTCGGTAACTACACCATATCTTTTGTTTTTATAACATTACTGTCTATCCCAAGGTTGCCTGGAAGAAATCGCTTCAGCGATAAGGCCGCCCATTGTACATTGAACTGTATACATGCTACCTACTTGTCCCACTGTAAATAGGTGTATAATAAAGAATTATCTATCTATCTATCTACCAAATACCGCCTTGTCCTTCTCCAAATTTTAAATCTAACCAAGACGTTTAGTTTATTAAAATGGATAACGTATTTTATTTAAATACAAGCCGAATGGAATTAAAAGAAACGTGTGCGAATCTTCGTTGAAGCCAGTTTTCTGTAACACCGTTAGAAAAAAATTAAATTCAAACTGAACAAGGTTATAGAATACGTCTTTTTTTGCAAAAATTTTAATTGTTCTAAGTCAATTTGAGGTTGTCTTAAGGAAAACATGTTAATAAATATAAAAGAATAGATGACCCAGTGAGCTTCATATCACCTATAATACATAGGTACTATAGTGCAAAAATTTGCTTAAAGCTTATGCTGAACATGTATTACATATAATTACGCCTTTATACCCGGAGGGTTAGGCAGAGGTGAATTAACACCCACATTTCACCAATCATTTAATTCAGTCCCACGTAATAAGCCTATTGAGGTGTGAGCATAGGCTCAGATCTCAATAGGCTTAATAGGCTCAATAGGCGCAATAGGCGTCTTCCGGGCACTATTGTCTGGGCTGTATATATCTGTATGATGTCAAACAGCCCTATCCCTTAGTCACCTTGTACGACACCGCATGGGATGAGGTGGGGTGGTCCAAATTCTGCTCAGCCGGTAACAAAACAAATTAAAAGGGTTAAACTACTGAAAAATTAAATGAACCCCAAATTAACATCAATACGGAAATTTGTAACTTCATCAATCGTTAGTGAAGTAAGTTTTCCAGATAATCATCGTCATAATCCTTTTTTATGTCACTTAGGTGGCAGGCGAGCACACGGCACACCTGATGGAAAGGTTACCGTGGCCTATGGACGTGGGCAACACCAGGAGAGTTACACTCGTGCTGCCGACCCTGTAAGAACTGAGAGTTTCTGTACCCTATATTGACAACATGTATTTTATCACCAAAAATCTATTTGTTGACATTTTATGGCACTGCGGAGATGAATACCTTTTATCGAAAGCAGTCCAGCCTTTATCCCTATAGAGGGGAACAAAGGAAACTAAGTACATACATACATAATTAGACTCTTTACTGCTCGTTTCTAGATTCTGGCTGTCTGAATGGTTATTATTATTTTGCCCTTGTATGTTGTATAGGTAACCGTAAAATTGAGAAACCGTTGCTAAATGTTGCTAAATATATACTTATTTATAGGAATATAATGATTAAATTAAATAATTTCGCACGTATAAACATAAAATTGTAAGGTAGATGAATCGGAAAACTACTGATAAATATTAATTATAGTATAAAAATATCTCATCTCATCATAACCGCGGTAGCCTAGTGATATGGGTAATGGACTGCTGAGACGAGGTCTCGGGTTCGATCCCAGGTTTTGCCATGGCACACACCAATGACTATTCGATGCTTTTAGAAATTATGTGTTTTGTTTTGTTTATAAGTGCCCCGTTAATGGCAATAGGCTCGCCACCTATTACATTGGGACCTAAACATAAACTGGCGAAATGTGGGTGCTAGCATCTCTGCCTACCCCTTCGGGGATATAGGCGTGAGTTTATGTTATGTTATGTTATAAAAATATCTAAAACTTGTGTAAATGTGCTATTTATATGTGACTGATGTTTACACCCAACATGATCTGAAATTATAGGCTTATACTAGTATGTCAGCGTGCATATCTATGTACTTCTTGTTCGCATAATACCTACGTGAGTGATATATAATAATCGATCAATGTAGGTACAGCAAGTTACCTGACTGTGCCCAATCTGTAGCATTTATTTGTTTGTTATATGTATTGTTTGTTGTTGTTTTAATTATCAATAATTATGTATAATAATATGTATGTGTTATATTTATTATTGTGGGTGTTATTTCGTATTTTGTATTTGTGTGTGTGTTTAATAAACGGATTTTCTTTCTTTCTTTTCTTCTTTCTATTACCCTCACTCGCGCAATTGGTTAAAAACACGCACTAGGCACTCAGAAGTTAAGTGAATTAAGTTTATTTATTTCACAAAATATATATACAAATTGGTATACAAGAACGAGAAAAACATAGCTTATGTATGACACAAGTGAATAAATTAATTAAGCACAATGATATTGAACAATATTGTGACAATATCGAAAGGACGGTGGCATCGCCCGATTTATTAGTAAGACTATATCTTCCGAGGTTCAAACCGTGTAACACATACGTGTATTTGTGTGGAATTTTTGGAAAGTTGTAGAAAGCCCAAGGAGTGGAGCGGCATTTAAATGTTTAACACTCACTCGCTCAAAGTTTGTGAATAAGTATGTTTTTTAATCAACACTAAAACTACTGAACTACACATGGAAACTACATATTACAGTTCTTGGGTCTAAAAAGGTCACATTGAGCGATTCTGCTAAAAACTAGCATCTACGTGAATTTATAAAATTATTCTCATAAAGATTAAATCACTCATATGAGCAAAATTAAAACAATTCACTTACTAAGCAGGTTCTAATTTCGTGTAAATATCGCCAGGCTGTGGAATGACCTCCCTGCTGCGGTTTTCCCAAGCACCTACAATATGGGGTTCTTCAAGAGGGGCATCAGAAAGTTACTTCATGGTCGGCAGCGCGAGTGTGACATCTCTGGTGTTGCATACGTCCATAGGCCACGGTAACCGCTTACCATCAGGTGGGACGTGTGCTTGTCTGCCAACTAATTGGTATAAAAAATAATAACCTAATACGATTCCAATTAAGTGGCCTTTGTCCTGTTAATTTTTATTTGAACTAAATTATTGGAGTAGTAATTCGCACCAAACTAAAAGAAGGTGGGACTGTTCTTTTAATAATCATATAGTAGAGTAAATTGGGCCAGAAAGGCTATTATGAAATCCAAGAATACTTAGATGATTTTTTTTATACAGCTTAAGTGGCCAGACAAGCACACGGCCCACCTGATGAAAAGTGGTCACCATGACCTATGAACGCTTGTAACACCAGTGGAGTCACATCCGTGCTGCCGACCCTGTAAGAACAGAGATTTTGTGCCGTCAGTGTAGAGGACAAAGCAGGACAAGCCTTTGGTCATCCCACTGACAGCAGAAAACTCTCTAGTGAGCTCTGGCCACCCTACTCACCGCCGGAAACACAACACAAAGTTATTATAACCGCGGTATTCTGTAGGGTGAAGGTACTTCCCCAGTCGGACTGCTCAAATGGGCGGAAATACCGCCGTGTTCTACTTCCTCAAAGATGATAAACAAGCTTGGAGTTGTTCGCTCAACTATGCTACTCAAGTAAATTATTGTATTTAGACCAAGTAGAATTAGTAAATGTTTGTAAATAGACAAAAAAAAATGCCCGCTGAGTTTCTTGCCGGGGTCTTCTCAGGTCGGCACCCATTTGCAAAACTAGTCTTTCATATTTCTTTTTATATTAAAATTTTGTAAGTGCAAATTTAAAAGTCTATGTAGGTATAATAAATAATTTTTGACTTTGACTTCCATATTACGTGGGTCCGATAAATCAAATATGGGTGTTAACATACCCTTCGAGTATTTACCGGCGTGATTATATATGTTGGTATGTGTGCAAGTTCAGGCAGAGTGGTAATTCCCCACGACAGATACCTACCCGGTTCATTACCTTATGAAATTCTTGGGTATTTCTTACGTAGCTCGTAGGTCAATAATTTCCCTAAAGTATATCTTAAACTCGTAACTCATAGCGTAGTCATGCACCTACTGATGGAAGATTATCTTGTGAAGCGTCCATGACTGTTATGACGTCATTCTTGTAACGATTCCGTTACGTCATACTATCAACTTTTTTTATATAGGACTTTTTTTGAAGTGAAAACTTCTTTAGCGGCGCTGTGTACTTTTTTTGGAATGGGTAAAAATTTCTAAACTCGCGTCAGGACACGTGACCTGATAGAAAATTCGTAAGACGGATGGAGAGAGGACAGGCGGCGCAGGGCGCTTGCGCGAATTTCACACGACTGTCACATGTGTGATGGCGGTGATAAACTTTTTAATGTAAAATAATTGTAATAGTTCTGAAGTGTTAAATTTTTAATGTAATATAAATTGACATGTTTGTGTATGATAGCGCAATAAATGAAAATTGTATTCCACCACATAAATAATAGTACTTTTATACTGATAATGAAAGCAATTCGTACAAAATTATTCTCTAACCATTTCAAAATATCAAAAATGCACAACGTTAATATTCAAGTTTTCACTTCTGCCGGCACTCCCGGAGTGCAACCCGTAGTTTTTTTTTATATAGAACACGTCAATTAGACTTTGCCTTGCCTGATGGTAAGCTGAAGGTAAAGTCTCAAAAAAGAGTGTCACCATTACTTACACAACTCATGTGACAATGGTGACACTTAAAAAAAATTGCAACAAACAATCATTATTATTGGCAAAATACTGTTTTTGTACAGAAATTTAAATTTAAATAAATAAGTCAGTCAAGTGCGAGACGAACTTGCGCACCGAGGGTTCCGTAGTAAATTATATTCAGGGTGAAACTTGATACATAAATCGCAATATATTATATATCTTAATTGCGTAGAATGATTTCGCACAGTTTCAAGACGTTATAGATCTGAATTTCAACTTAATACCTCCAGACGTACAACGAAGTGATCCTATAAAGGATCCTGTTTTCTTTTTATTTCGAGGTACGTAACCCCAAAAATATATGAATTGTACAAAAACAATATTTTGTCAAAAATATTATTATTAAATATCGCGGTAACCTAGTGGTATGGGTAATGGACTGCAGAGACGAGGTCTCGGGTTCGATCCTAGGTTTTATCAAGCCACACCCCAATGACTTTTCAATGCTTTTCGAAGTTATGTGTGTATTTATCGCAGGTTTATAAGTGCCTGGTGAATGACAACAGGCTCGCCACTTATTACATTGGGACCGAAACATAAACTGGCGAAATGTGGGTGCTAGCATCTCTGCCTACCCCTTCGGGGATATAGGCGTGACTTTATGTTATGTTATGTATGTGAATAATATTTGATTATGCATTGTACAGTCGGAAAACACTTACGAAAGAAAATATGTATTCTTATTTAAAATTGTTTAGTACGTATAATATAACTGTACCCTTATAGGATCGCTTCGTTGTCCCATCTGTCCGTCTGTCTGTCTGTCTGCCTGTCAAGACCATTTCCTCAGGAATGCGTAGAAATATTAAGTTGAAATTCATAGTACATAGTTCTATAATGTCTTGAAACTGTGTAAAATTAAACTTGTAAGTCAACGCACTCCAAATATATTACGGTTTATGTAGCTTAACTTACGGAACCCTCGGCGCGCGAGTCCAACTCGCGCTTGACTGACTTTTTATAACGAAGTTCACACGATTTTATAATATAGATGGGTTTAATTATTCATAGCGATGCATGGTTTGAGTCAACAATAGTGCCCGGAAGACGGCAATAGACTCACTCCCTCATGTTTAGTGAAATTTTGGTGTTAATTGACCTCTGCCTAACCCTCCGGGGATAAATGCGTGATTATATACATACATACATATATATTCATGGCTATGGTCATATCTCTGTTTTCACTTTTGATGGAACTAGTTCCAAAAAACTAAATACTTATGTAATCTTTACCAGCTATAATAACAGACTGAACTCACCAATCGACACAATAATTATTCCACCACAGATACACAATAAAAATCTCAACTTAAACACGTTTATCCTTGTGTGAATATGATATAACACTGGCCGTAACGGCTGCTGTCCGCAGTCTACTGAATGATATTTAAAAAAGTTAACTAAAGCGTGACATTCACTTGCGATTTTGTGAAGAATATATTCTGGTTTATATCAGACTCTAAAAAGGTTGCTTCAATTCGTTACTGTAATGGTATATAATATCTATCTTTCATCCATGCAATTATATTACTATTAGTTCTGTGAACAGTAAACCTCGCGAGCTATCAAAAAATAATGTCGATCCTCTTTTAAAAAAGCGCTAGCAAACTTCAACCCTTTTTTCAAATCTGTTTTTTTAGTGTTCCGTACCTCAACGGAACCTTTATAGGATCATTTCCTTGTCCATCTGTCCGTCTGTCTGCTTTTTGTCAAGACTATTTTCTCAGAAATGCGTATCAAGTTGAAAAGTTTTGAAACTGTGTGAAAAATCAAACTTTTAAGTCAACGTATTCATAAGTTACGGAACCCTCGGAGCGTGAGTCTGACGTACAATGATGTTCACTTTTTCGAAGCATGATATTATTTTTCACAATAACCTGTGAGGAATCATTTCCTAGTTGTTGTAGCCTAAAATCATCAAGATCCATTCATGAATAACGCGACAGCACACTTCCCTCCTATCAAAAGAAGTTCTCGTCAAAACTTGAATTTAAAATCGGGATATTAGAACATACATGTGCCAAGTATCAAAATAATCGGGATATTTATCATGTTGCATTGTTTTGAGAGTGGAGGAACTGGAGTACAGCGCCGAAATATAGGAAACTCAAAACAATGCAACATGATAAATAACCCGATTATTTGGAAACTGATGTGAATGACCATAATAGTTTAAATACCTATATGTGCCAAGTTCGGTCACAATCGGTTAAGTCTAGACCAGAACTGACAAACATACTGAGAAAAGCAAAATCGGGCAACTTATGGAAACGGAGACTCGCTTACTACGCTCGCTTGATCAACAAATAATTCCATGAACAGTAGACCTTAATTTGTAAATTGAAAATATTCGCGATGGACGCAAAAACCACTGAACAGATTTTGATGCGGTTTTTTTTGTTTGAAAGGTATTGGTCAGACTTAAACTATTACGTTTCTTTAATTGCAATCGGTTGAGTAGAACCGCAGATAAGCTAATCCGCTGTATTTTTAGAAAACTTGTTCAACACCTAACGCCTTGGGGTATACAAAAAGATCATAAGTCTTGGATTGGAATGGAAAGGGACTCCTTTGTCCGCACTTAGCCTACTTTTTGGGCCACTGTGCTTGTAGAGTACTGGCTAGAGAAGCCGGCGAAGCTATCGCCCAGAAACGCAGAAGCATTTTGGGGGCGAAGCGACCTCACTGTACCGAGGATTTGTGATCGTTGATGGGCTATTGCCTCGCATTCCAGTATTACGAGGGCGGCCGTTTCCTCGGCAGCAAAACATCCCCTGCAAAGGGGACTGTCCGTAACACCGATGGTGTATAGGTGCTGGTGGAGGAGGTCCTCATTATTGTTTTTAGACTTGTTCTGTCTAGTTTTAGGAGACGTTTCGTGTGTCGTTTGTTTACCGATGGCATAGCCATTTTTGACTGCCTACAGTCGGTGGTTTGTATCCATTTTTGGTTATGTAGTTCCCCGGATCTCTCGCGTGTCCAAGTGCAGAATTGCGAGAAAGGGATCGGTAGTAATAGTAGCGGAAGAGGCAGTCTTTCAGGACTGCAGATAGAAGTGAAAAATGAGCAACTGATGACGCGTTCGGTGACGGCCCGACGGTGACGGTAACGCGTGTCTCAAGATTTTGTTCACCCAAAAAGTGGTCAACGTGCTTGCAAAAGTTTTCACTTCAAAGATGCTTACTTTTTTGGTGTGTGTATGTGTCACCTCAAATATTCCGGTTAACTTTCCTTACTGAGAACCCTATAGATATATGTAGGTACCTACCTAGTTCAATAAATAAAATATGTGACCTAAATGTTGCAATGCCTGGAAAAGGCGCTAAGTTTTAAGTACTGGCATATAAATTGTAAGATCTATGTGCACTTGGTAAGCAATAAATGATGAATGATTTCCGTTCAATTGAGGAGTCCGACTGGGGAAGTACCTCCACCCTACAGAATACCGCGGCCATAATAACCTCGTGTTATGTTCCCGGCGGTTTTTAGGTTAGTTTTTGTACTGTCAGTGGAAAAACCAAAAACTTGTTCTGCTTTGTCTTTTACACTGACGACACAGAAACTCTTGTGCTTACAGGATTGGCAGCGCGAGTGTGACTTCCTTGGTGTTGCACACGTCCATAGGCCACGGTAACCACTTTCCATCATGTGAGCCGTGTGCTTGGCTGCCAACCAAGTGGTATAAAAAAATTAAAAAAGGTTTGACAGGGTTTCTTGTGGAGTTTTTAGGATTCCGTACCTTTATTGTTGTAATGGGAGTGACGCTGAGACGACAGTGTGTCAACAGCCTTATCCTTGTATATCTGTATATTATTATAAACAGTGAACAGATAATATATTCATCTACGCATCATCACGACTTGATGTGGTTTTCCGGTTCGGTTGTGAATAAAAATCTAACCTTAAATGTCATTTTACTAAATTTATGTAACGATTGTTTTTATATCAATTTAGTGGCCGACTAGCACACGACCCACCTGATGGGAAGAGGTTACAATGACCTATGGACGTTTGCAACACCAGGAGCGTTACACTCGCGCTACCAATCCTGTACAGCACAACCAGGAACCACCTTGAAGAAAACTTCTAATGCCCTGGTTGAAGAAGCCCATTTTATAGTCTAATTTACTTGGGAAGATATCTAATTTATAATAGGTAAAATAAATAAAACTTCTAGAACATTCTACGCAACGCTATCTACCCAGTGTAAGCATATAAATTGTCGTATGTGATGGGTTTTAGAACATTGACTTTTGTAAATTCCAGATCATTAATGTTACAAATATTAGCATTGAGTGAGAATACAACCCGCGACCTTCGAATTAACAGTCGAACGCTCTACCGCTACACCACAGTGGTCATTAAAGGTTCCTGCTAGTCATCACTGAGAATATAACTATCTATATCGATTGCTAATGGAGAAAGAATTAAAATATCACCCCTCAATTTTATACGAAGGGGGTCGTAAGAGGAGACTGACGGAAAAATATGCAGACAATATCAGATCGAGAGAAGGAAATTTTTAAATATATATAGCCCTGTGCCAACCCGTATAGCCCACGTGAACACAGTCGGCTAAACCCTCCCAACATTGGAAGAGGCCTATGTCCAGCACTGGACTGCGGTAGGCTTAATTGGTTAAAGAACTATATATTGAAAATTCCAACTTCTTCTTCATCTTAGCCTTAATCCCACTCGCATCCGAAGCTTTCACCTTTTTTTTTTATACCACTAAGTTGGCAGACAAGCACACGGCCCACCTGTTGGGAAGCGGTTACCGTGGCCTATGGACGTATGCAACACCTGGGGTGTCACACTCGTGCTGCCGACCATGAAGAAACCTTCTGATGCCCCTCTTGAAGAACCCCATATTGTAGGCGCTTGGGAAAACCGCAGCAGGGAGGTCATTCCACAGCTTGAGTGTGCGTGGGATGAAGTTTCTTTCATACCGCACAGTGCGCACCGTCTCAGGTCGCAATGTGTGGGGATGAATTCCCTGCCTATGGCGAGAGGTGCGATGATAGAATGTAGCTACGGGCATCATGTCAAACAATTCATCTGAGCACAAACCATTGTATAGGCGGTAGAACACACACAGTGAGGCAAAATCCCTCCTAAGGCTAAGAGGTTCCACTCTACCTGTGAGTATGGGATTGTCAACCAGCCTCAATGCCTGGTGCCTGGTCTAGGGTCCTCTTTACTACTCTAACTGCAGATTTAGCCAAACTTCAATATTTTCCGTGAAGTAATTGCTACTGACCTACTGAGGAGGTAGGACACGACGGTATATCCGTCCCAATCGAGCAGTCCGACTGGGCGACTGGGGAAGTACCTCCACCCTACAGAATATCGCCGTTCAATAACCTTGTGTTGTGTTTTCGGTGGTGAGTAGGGTAGTCAGAGCTCACTAGAGAGGTTTTGTGTTGTCAGTGGGAAAACCAAAGGTTTATTCTACATCTTTTGCGCTGACGACACAGAATGTCTCTGTTCTTACAGAGGTTGCGGCACGAGTGTTATTCCTCTGGTGTTACACTCGCCCATAGGCCACGGTAACCACTTACCATAAAAGGCGATATCGAAGCATTGCAGTTGTTGGATTGCATCAGTTGTTGGATTTTTTAGGGTTTTTTTTTTTTACGTGCGCAAAATCCCCACGGATCCCTCCCCACCGGAGCCGGTGGAGGAGGTTATGTCAGACTCGAACCGACTAAAACGCATGCCGCCTGTGGGTCGCTTTGGTTGCCGAAGTTGAGGTTGACAGGCATATCCCTCGCACCCCGGCCGACCCAGGGCCATCTCTCACGATCTGGCCCTCTCCTCGGGTGTGTGGGGACTACAGAGTCCCCAACTCGTTCCCGGGAAATGGGGAGGCGCGCCAGGCGCGCCACCGCCGCGGCCTGCTTCTGCCAGGGTGACAGGCGGCTCCACCTGTCACCCTCAGGCCGGCGCTCATGGGGGGCGGAGGTCGTTAATCGACCTCCGACGCCCGAGGGATTTTTTAGGGCTTCAACTACCCGTAACGACTGCCATAGATGATGGTTTTGTAACCGGGACTGATGGGTTATCGTGCTCTTCGAAGCACAATCGAACTAATGTCATTTTTTTTTTTTATATAGGACACGTCAATTGGACTTCGCCTTGCCAGATGGTAAGCTGATGGTAACCTGTATTCATGCATACAAATATTTGCACTGAGCGGGGATCGAACCCGCGCGTCCTGCTTTGGGGCCACGTTCACTACCGCCACGGTACGGAGGCTGTAAATCCCGACTGCATTAACTAAAAGAGAAAAGAAGAAAACAAGATATAGTTACCGTCTATATAAATATATATATATACTTATTCTTTTTTTATATACTACTTAGGTGGCAGACAAGCACACGGCCCACCTGATGGAAAGTGGTCACTGTGGCCTATGGACGCGTGCAAAACCAAGAGAGTCACACTCGCTTGACAGTTTCTATGCTGTCAGTGTAAAAGACAAAGCAGGACAAGCTTTTGGTCTTCCCACTGACAGCACAAAAACCCTCTAGTGAGCTCTGGCTACCCTACTCACCGCCGGGAACACAACACGAGGTTATTATGGCCGCGGTATTATGTAGGGCGGAGGTAGCGCGGTATTCTGTAGGGTGGACCCAGTCGGACTGCTCAATTGGACGGAAATACCGCCGTGTCCTACCTCCTTAAATATATATTGGCATATTAAATATATCATAAGTATTTATTGGCACTCAACCTATATAGGTATCATGATATCATTATCCTCCTACTCGGAATGAACATTGCTAGTGCAATCTTGCAAATTAATAATTAATTCTTGATAGCACATTGCATCAAACGTGGTCCACGGTAACCACTTTCCATCAGGTGGACCGTGCGTGGAGGTATCAAGTTGAAATTCATACCACACACTCAGGTCTATAACGTCCTGAAAGTTGAAACTGCAAAATTCAAACTTCAAAGTTAACTCATCCAAAATATGCAACGGTTTATGTATCTTAAGTTACGGAACCCTCTTTGCGCGAGTCTGAATCGCACTTGATCGGTTTTTAAAAACAGTAAACATGAACATGGAACGTGGTCCGGGGTTATGTTTACTGTTTAAAATTTCAAAGTTTTAAATATTTTTAATAATAGATATTAAAATGTAGTTGCAGCTTCGTTATGAGCAACAATTATACAACGCAGCGATTGAATGGTAGTAGTTGTGTATGAGCTTAATATAACCTATTATAAGTCCAAGAAGCGTTGGATATAATTTTGAATACTACTAGTGACATCTATCGGTGAAAAGCGCAACTATATCCCTAAATCTAAACATTCCTAAACCTACCTATTAATTTATTTATTTATGAATCACTTTAATGTATGCAGGTAGTATGAAGTATTACTGTCAGAAAAAGACATTTGTTTGTTTGTTTGTATCTACCTACATAAGCACACTAAGCAAGAAAAATTGTGTGCGTTGGTGTTGTAATTACCCCAGGAAGAAACCAGAGCAGCCATCTAGCGGTAAATAGCAACATACCTGCATTTTGACATCGGTTAAAATGGATTTTACAATTGACACAGCAGTTGTAGCAATAAATTTGGTCATTTCAATATCAAAATAATCGGGATATTTACCATGTTGCATTGTTTTGAGTTTCCGATAGTTCGGCGTTGTTGCAAGCACCATGATCACGGAGGAACTCCTACGTGATCTATAGGAAACTCAAAACAATGTAACATGGTAAATATCTCGATTATTTTGATACTGATGTGTGTGACCAAGATAGTTTAAATTTGTCATTATTACTATCTTCCTTATTTTCTTCTTTCATTGAGTGCGCGAGTACCGTGCTCCCAAGTCTCAAGTTACTTTGACTTGGTGACGCGCCAGCGATTGCTCAAGGTCGTTGTAATTATATTACAGCCATTTTTGTAACATCTCGCCTCTCGTCACGGTGGGTAGCCGAACAATAAACCCAGGCGTACCGACATAAACTTACCTGTCTGAGTGTTATATTTGCTGGTATATATCTTGTGACGTCACTGAACCACCTCCATGGCCGAGGGTTGTTAAGTGGAGCTGCCTGTCACCCTTGCAGCGGCAGACTGACGCGGCGGCGCCATACTCGCCTCCCCATGTTCGATGGCAAGACAAATACAAATCTACAGTTTTATTTTTAGGTGTTTGTTGTTTTGTTGTTGTTGTTGTTTTTAGGTGGTAGACAAGCACACGGCCCATCTGATGACAAGGGGTTAAATTTGCCAATAGACGGGTGTTACACCAGAGGAGTCTCACTCGCGCTTCCGACCCTGTAACCACAGAAAGTTTCTGTGCCGTCAGTGTAAAAGACAAAGCAGGACAAGAATTTAGTTCCCACTGACAGCACAAACTCTTCAGTATACTCTGACTAGGTACACTACTCACCGCCGGGAACACAACACGAGGTTATTAAGGCCGCGGTATTCTGTGGGGCTGAGGTACTTCCCCAGTCGGACTGCTCAATTAGATGGAAATATGTCGTGTCCTACCTCCTCTCAAAACGTACCAGTTTCAAGGGTCAAAGAATGCCTCACTATCAATATGAAAACCCATGCCAGTTATATCCAGTTATAGTCGGTTGGACCCCACGCACCAGCGCGGCAGCGTCTCAAAAGCATGAGTCTGTGTCTTGCTTACTTAGGTGTTTTAACCTGTACCATATTATTATATACTAGCGGACGTCCCGATTCCCGCGGGAAAAAAATTGACGGGAAAGCCTATATTATACCTAGTTACAACGGCTATCCGCCAGTGAAAGTCCCATTAAAATCGGTCTTGCCGTTCCAGAGATTACCCAGATATATAAAACATAACCGCACGCCTATATCCCCGAAGGGGTAGGCAGAGGTGCTAGCACCCACATTTCGCCAGTTTATGTTTAGCTCCCAATGTAATAGGTGGCGAGCCTATTGCCATTAACCGGGCCATTATAAACCTGTGATAAATAGACACCTAACTTCGAAAAGCATCGAAAAGTCATTGGTGTGTGCCATGGTAAAACCTGGGATCGAATATATCAATGTTACAAAAAGACACTCCAATTTTATTTAAGTATATGTATAGATGTACTTAGCACGTAATTATATTATGCTAATCTCAAGTTGAGTGGAGTAATAAACCACCGAGGTTCACTGCCCGACTGCTATCCTAATTGCTGCTCTTGAAGATCTCTGTGTTGTGTAGGCATCTTATTTTTATATTTATTTGTTTATCACACAACAGATTACAACCAATAAGAAGTACAATAATAATACGAAGCAATAGGATTAGAGTCCAGGTTGCATTCCACAAGAACGCGTGTACAAATGAGTTAATATGAAGGAGTCTCTAACAATAACACATATAAAACTACCGTTCTAACAAATAAAGTCAGCTTAGGTACAAAAATATCGAAGTCTGGATAATCCCTGGCGATTTCGATGCACTGACGAGCCGTCCGAACTATGGGGTTGTAATACGAAGTATTATTTTTATAGACTTGTAAGGCAAAGAGTCCCGTTTGATTGCATCTACAAGCTCTATCTCATATTAAAGGTTAATTAAGCAAGGAGATTAGGTACATCTAGTATAGAATGAATTATTTTATAAATGCAAGTAAATCAAAGTACCGCTTGCGTACTTTCAACTTTGCCACCCACACATTGCAACCTGAGACAGTACGCACTGTGCGGTATGAAAGAAACTTCATCCCACGCACACTCACGCTGTGGAATGAACTCCCTGCTGCGGTCTTCCCATGCGCCTACACTATGGGTTTCTTCAAAAGGGGCATTAGGAGGTTTCTTCAGGGTCGGCTGCGCGAGTGTGACGCTCCTGGTGTTGCACGAGTCCATAGGCCACGGTAACCACTTCCCATCAGGTGGGCCGTGTGCCTATCTGCCACCTAAGTGGTATAAAAAAAAAACTTTTGTACGTTAAATCTAATCAGACGCGCATCGTAATTAATAAAGTTGCGCCCCAGGTGTTAATTATCTATACACCAATATTATAAAGCTGCAGAGTTTGTTTGTTTGTTTGTTTGAACGCGCTAATCTCTGGAACTACTGGTCCGATTTGAATGATTCTTTCAGTGTTGGGTTTTTTTTTTTACGTGCGCAAAATCCCCACGGATACCTCCCCACCGGGACACCTCCCCACCGGGATACCTCCCCACCGGTCATACCTCCCCACCGGTCAGTGTTGGGTAGTCCATTTATAGAGGAAGGTTTTAGGCTATATATCATCACGCTACTACTTAAGGGAGCGGAGCATTGATAATAAATGTTAACAAATCCGGCAAAAAATCATAAGTATCTTCTTATTTTAAACAGCTCAATGAAGGAGAGGGCCAGATCGAGAGAGATGGCCCTGGGTCGGCCGGGGTGCGAGGGATATGCCTGTCAACCTCACCTTCGGCAACCAAAAAACGACCCACAGGCGACGTGCGTTTTGGTCGGTTCCGACATAACCTCTTCCACCGGCTCCGGTGGGGGAGTATTCGTGAGGATTATGCGCACGTAAAAAAAAAATAGTTCTGTAATCAGTAAAACTCACGAGCACCCTTGCCATTTTCCTTGTACCCCTATCTGGGATGAAAAAAATATGATAAGTATCTTTTAAACAGCTCTCGATGTTTCACAAAAGATAAAGAAGAACCATTATTAAAAACCGCTACAACAGCAAGCTTCCTCCCGCTGTTTCATATCTTTTTTTATAACGTAGTCACCTTTACAGAGGATCAATTTTTTTCACGACCTGTAAGAAATCGTGTCCTTGACGTATATACATACATACATATAATCACGCCTTTATTACCGGAGGGTTAGGCAGAGGTGAATTAACACCCATATTTCACCATCATTGTATTCGGTCCCACGTTATAGGGGGTGAGCCTATTGCCTTTTTCCGGGCACTATTGCTGCCTCGAGCCATACATCTCTGGCTGAGTCTGAGCTGTATACTATATCTATCTGAAGTCAAACAGTGTTATCCCTTAGTCGCCTTGTACGATACATGTATTGATGTTTCATCCAAAAATGATGAAGATGCTTTCATAAATAACGCGACACCAAACTTCACCCCCTTTTCTTCCCTCCTATCAAAAAAAGCTCTCGATAAAAATTGAGTTTCAGTTCAAAGAACACGTGTGCCAAGTTTGATGAAAATCGGTTAAAGACTAGAACTGACAAACAAACAGACATACGGACAAAGACAGAATCGGCCAAATTGTCAAAACGGAGGCTCTCGCTCGCTCGGTCAAGTATGAAAGCGAAAGAAATTCTGTCTGTCTGTTACGCTTTCACTATACCAGTGATCCAATTTTGATAAAATGTGGAAAAGAGATAGATTACACCTTGGGAAAGGACATTGACTGTATTTGTTGACGATAGACGAAAACCAGCGTTTGGTGCCAACTTGTGCATATAATATTAGCGCGAATCGAACTCGTGACGAACACTCTGCCGATACACTACACCACACAGAGATTGTCAAAATTATTGTCAAAACTCAGGTCCAAGCTAAAAAATATATTTTTATGAGCGATGTGAGGATAAAAGGATCGTTTTATAACTAAACTATTTTAAATGGGGTGGTATTTAAACGCAAATCAAATAAAATACTTTTTTTATGAAATAATAATCCAAATTTCCATCAAAATTACTGATTGCACAGCAGAATACTAAACTCAAAGTATTAGAAAACACACTACAATTTATACTGATTGAGCACAAACAAACTACTTACTTGCTTATCAAAAAAAATTACCACGAAGACAAGGCGGGAGCTCCGGTTCGCTTCGCTCCCGCCTCTTCTAACCTAACCTATCCATTTCGGGGTGGGTGGTGATCATTCTGAACTTAATTAGATGTAGGTACATACAATCAGTATTTTTACTGAACGCGTAGTATCTTCTACATGCTCACCAGTTAATTTGCTGTGCAGTTAGTATTTTTGATAAACATTTATAATTTTTGTTCTTAAATAAATTTATCTGTATCGCATTATGAGGATAAAAGTAAATTGATATGTGATTTTTTATTTGATGTGCAATTAATAATATTCCTTTTAAATGAACATAAAAAATATTTTTGAACAGAAACAAAGTATAAAAATATGATTCCGGCCAGGATCGAACTGGCGGCCTTCTGCGTGTAAAGCAGATGTGATAACCACTACACCACGGAACCCTGTGGGCGATGCGTGGAAATTACTGACTAATATTAAGAAACACAATATTGAAATATTTTTTGTGGTAAAATTGTTTATTTGTGATATTTTTTATTTTAGGTACCTATTTAATTTAAATATTTTTCCTGGTATTTAGATAAAAAGGAAAAATTAAATTAATCACAATACAGTTGATATGAATTTCATTAAAATATTCGTACATCTAAGGTAATTTCTAATTATTTTCTCGGCCTACCTAAAGTGTAGGCACATAATAATTTTGAGAAACTGAGGCCCATATCGACATAGAACGATTGCAACGATGTTTACTCAGTTGAGTAGGTAACGTTCGTATTAATAAGAATTATATTATATTATCTGTGGTATTAATAAACCAAACTCTGCACTCAAGAGAGGTCTTAGAAAAATATTTGAGTGTCTATTGAGTAGACTCACAGGTAGAGTGCAACACGTAAACAAAGAAATAAGTTAAACAAACGGTAATTTAAAAGTTATGTAATGTGAAGTTGATAATGGATATAGGTATTCAAAAATATAAAGGCCTATGAATAGTGTAACTAAGAATTATATTATATTATCTCTGGTGTAACACAGGTAACGCTCACCGGTATACTTTTCATGTTGTCGAAATAGAGTAACCTATATTTCGGCCGAGTGTTACACTATTAATGTGAATGATCCATGGCAATCTCAAATCATATTAAGGCCAACTTAATAAACGAAATTCTTTCTTTCGTACTAATTTTAATATGAAAGAAAGAAAAAAAGAAATTGTTTACGTTCTTTAGTTGTTGGGATCATTTGAATTAAAATTAATAAGATATAATCATGGTATTCCTGTACAGCGCCATCTTATCGCGTACTTTTGCATCTCTACGTACAGCGCATGAATAATGGAGTAGAGATTTTTTTATACATAGCAGCAATGCAGAAAATAAATATATACTATATATCAAAACTGTAAAGTTTAACGTTTTAACAATAATACTTAATTATGTTATAACCATTTAATCATTTCATTTACCAATTCATGGTTCAAATAGTTAATACTATTGACTTATAGATGGAGCTGCACACAATTTTATCCAATATCGCTTTGTATTAGAATGGTTGTTATGAGGACAAAAAGCATCTTGTCAATGTTAGAAATTAAGTAAATATTAACTAGCTTTAGAAACAATTTTTTTTTATTAATTTCAAAATGTTAATTTGACTGAAAACTTTATTTTCATTGGTGAGTACAGCGACATCTATTGACTTTCAAATCAATTAGACAGAAATTTAATCGGAGCTATTCGCTTATAGATGGCATTATAAACTTATTACAGTGACATCTTTTAATTGCTAGGAGCACTACGACAGTGGTTTAAATAGAGTTATTCGTCAATAGATGGCGCCATAAATTGAGTACAGTGACATCTCTTGGGTGTTGGTTGCATTACAATGGTTTAAATAGTTAATGCCATTGGCTTCTAGATGATGCTTTACACTTTGTAATGCACTTGGAGATAATGAATGAGAAAATAATTATTTAATATACCATTGTAAAGGAAAAGAATAAATAAAAGAACTACAATCCTTTATAGCTTTAATAAAAATAATTCAATTATTAGCAGACTGCTAGAAACACCGTTGCAACTTTAATTTCAATTTCAATAGATAAATAACAAAATTCTTAAATAATAACATTTACATACCTATTTTTAATCGGAATGCTATACATAATAGAATATAAAAAAGTCCTAAAAGGTTTATGTACCTATGTCAGTCTTTCTATCCCCAGATTTACAAGTATAACAATTAATCTCGCATCACCGGTAGGATCCAGATCCAAACTTCCTAATCACACAATTTCATTAGAAAGCAATACTCACAGTGTGCCCTCCCTGGCTCCTCAAGACCTCTCCTAGACTTAATAGGTTGTATAATATCCTTCGTATACATGAAAAAATCAATATAATACCTACAAGTTTTACACCTAATCACAACAAGAAACATATATACACTTGTACATATCTACAACTTTATAACGAAAAAGTGTGTACTCATAAAGTATATAGTAAGTATAAGTAATACATATTAAATATACTTTTACATACAACATTGTCTGCAAATAAATATACACCATACATTTTGTATCAACATTGGGTGTTTTAATTGTACTGAACAGAACATACTATGTTGTTTTGTTGTATGTTCTATAAGGTTATACATTTATTTTTACAAAAAACCTATCCCAGCTGCATGTTATTCTGATATCCGATATGCCTGTGGTCTGTTTATACAGCCATTGTATAATCAACATAAACATTTTTAATAAAATCACCTTTAAACATGAAATAAAAATAGGCTATTGCATGCGGCAACACTGAAAGAAGAAGGATATATACACTTTTGTCTATAGGTGGTGTGTGACCAAATGGGTATACCCATAGACCACGTCTATTGGCATCTCGAATATGATGACTAGTGAATGCCAGTATTAACATGAAAGTTAAAATATATATGTTGAGTTTCTTTTGTACATAGCTATAAATTAACAACAGTGTAGTCAGGAGAAGCCAAAAGGTGGTGCAGTGGAAGACACCTCGCTCTTTTAAGTTGGACAAGTCCTGAAAATAAATAAAAACAATTATTATAAACTTATTTTTTTTTTATACAATTTAGGTGGCAGACAAGCACACAGCTTTTTCCTAACTCAATTGGGATTGGAGTCTAATGGTGAAGTTTGATAATTTCTGTGATGTGACTGCCATTGACCTCCACATCCTACTGGTAAAGCGACAGTAGCTTAGTGGTTAAGGTTAACTACCTTACCTTATGATCGAGAGGTGCCAGATTCGAATCCTGGCCAACAGGAACCCAGCACAAGCAATGTAGCTTAGTTGGAGGGATTAAAGGGAATATTGGTAATTATGGTTGCTAATTAAAAATATAGATTTTAAAAAATTTCGAAGTTCTGTAGTTTGAGTAATTATTGGGCTTCTTAGGACTTTAAAGTTCAGATAGCAACCAAAACCAGCTGAACATGCTTTTATTTTTCTACATCTGGCCAACTTTGTTGCAGTTACAATCATTTGTCACAATGCTTTACACTCCATCTGGATTATCATCTCCTTTATGAGTCTTTACACTGCCTCAATTGTGAGCCGGTTTACCTCTCGGAGGTCAGATGGCTGTACTAAACATTGACGCCCATTATAAAGTGTTTAATGTAATAAACCAACCTTTAGATAAAACGATTTGGCGACAAATAAATGGTCGATATCTATAAGAGAGGATATGAAAGTACAAAACATAATGTTGAAGATACAAGCTTGCGGATTCAGCTGATTCTCGTGACTAAAAAACATTACGGATGATAAAAATCCCAAACTTCCATGAAGCATGCTGTCGGCAACAGCACGAAATATAAACGAGTCCGAATATCTTGATTTAAACACAATATTGTCCCCAATATACGCTGTAAAGATGATTGCTATGCTGAGAGTTATTTTTATAAACCTCATTTTTGTATTGTTTTCGTAAATCTGTTTTTGGTTGGGGTAGCTACATTTTGCCGAGAGCTAAGTCTGTTGATTTTTGAGTTTTCATAGTTTTACAGTTCACATATTAATTTAATGACAATATAACATCCAAAGTTTACTATAGAGGTAAACTTTGACAATGACTGATGGAGGACCTTAGTGACATAGACTTTGACAGTCTGTATCATGTATACCTATCTAATGTCAGCAGTGCTTGGAAACTTAATAAAGTTTAATAAAATTCTTCCGAAAAGTGCATTTTAAAATTAATAGCTTTATGGCACTGTATGGGTAATGCATATAATATTAATTAACAAATAGCTATTAACAGCTAGATGCAAGAATCGATTCAAACAAAAATATTGTTTATAAAAATTACATAGGTGTTTCAAAGAATTGAACTTGAAATTCAAAGTATATCGGAATGTGCTTACTGTGGTACGTGCGGGGAGTTAGCTTTTATCAACACACTACTTTATTTACCATTCACGAACGAAATTGGCCCTATTAGCTACATAATATTGGCAAATACGGTGCTAAGCACCAAGTTTACAGATTTATGAAACTCAGGGGCTCCTGTAGTGGTAGGATTACTATCAGTCATGTGTAAACCTGTCGGAGTCTCATAGGCGTCCCGCTCTGCGGGCCAACCCGACAACTGCGACACCAAATCTCCGACATTAGAATGGAGATATCGAGTGGTTTTAGTTGTCGACTTATTACATTCATCGTCGAGGATTACGAACGTTAAGAATAGGGCCCTATAGAGACTTTTTTGAGCTTTGAGTTGTAATCCAATGCACCGAAACTCTCACTCATCTGTGCAACGGGATCTAGGTACAATACGACACGACACGATATCCTTAACACTTGATAACACGATACGATATGTCGATATCATAGGAACAGCCATAATCTTATTGGATAGTTGATATTTTGTTTATCGGAGAAAAAATATCCATTGACTTGCAGCTGTAAAAGCAAAGGGACACAGATGGCGCTAACAATGCTACGCCACGATCTTTGAGAAAATCAAACGCAAAATAGTCGAAGGCCCGGAATTAAAAATTTCATTAGCGCTATCTATTGTATATTGTATAAGTATACAAGGGACCCGGATTCCGGCTTCGCTCGGTAATTAATTCTTAAAAATAAAAACCCTATTACCGCCGGCCGCCTGGCGCCCGGTCGCAGATGGCAAACGATTTTCGAGCAGTCATTGTTTCCTTAAAGCAAAATTTGCTCTCTCCAGTCTCCAGTATTTAAATTAAAATACTTTTTCTTCCGAGTACGATTCAAAAATTCCACCCTGTACTTATATGTACCTCCCTAAAAGGCATTCTTTAAAATATAGGTCATTTATTTGAAGTTACCTAGGTACAACCTCATGTCATCGTCCACAATGAGTGTCACAAACCGCCACACCTATAACTACACCGATTGAAATAGTGATTCAGTGACAAATACGTCCACCGGTACAATTTGACCCTTCTCACAAGACACTTTACACTCATACAGAGCTCTTCAACACTGGTTTATCACACCAGTATATTTTAAACTCTCACGAAGAATATTTGCAATTTGAAAATAGATCACATTATTGGACGGTCTGTAATATCTAAATCCTTATCACTTATCAGTATCAGTAAAGTACTTGCATTTCTTTATCAGGCAGTGTTCCCATACTAAGAGTAAAATATCCCACAACATTTACCGCTATACTGACAGACAGAGACATAACACGATAGATGAGGAGCTGAATGATAGAAGAGAACGAATGTTTGAGAGGTGCGATGATAGAATGTAGCTGCGGGCATCATGTCAAACAATTCATCTGAGTACAATTCGATGTCTAAATAGGTATATAACGAATAAAACGAACTTATTCTTTCAAAGATCGTTATGTGGTGTCCCTAGTCTACTTCACCAGAAACCAACACGTTTCTTAATTTATTTTTTCTTGAAATAATAATCGAATCATGGATTATTTATTACAAAGTGATCTGTGCTGTGATAGAAATAGAATATCAATAATACTTAGCTACTGAGAGACAGATTGTCATATCGCCGATTGCTGCATGCAAAAATAAACCTTAAAATTAAAATGTAAAATTGGTACTAAAAATGTTGTTACTTCACTGTGCATTTCTTGCGAGGCTAAAATGCTGGGGTTACTAAGGGTTTTGTAAAAATATACATTAACTTCTTATTGTATCTTCTATCTTTTGTGTATCTTGTAGGTTTATGCGTGAATAAATAATGTCTTTCTTTTTTTCTTCTTTCTTAATAAAATGTTATGTATTTATCATCATCGTCATAGCGATTTCCCAATTGCACCTAAAATTTTCACTTTGGAGCCTTTTTTCGAGCGGAAATTCCCTCGGATACCAAGCACGTCGGCCGCCAGGGCTGGTTATATCGGACTAATAATAATAATAACCATTACTGACACAGAATTGACACAGAATTGACACTAAATTGACACAAAATTGACACAAAATAGTTTTGTTTATATGGTATACCTAATTGTCTTATGTTATTTGACTATAAAATTAAATAAGAATCAGTATAGCAATCTGCGGGTCATAGGACTCTTTTTCCTGAACTAGGCAGAGATAATGTCTGTAACTTAGGAAAGTTACAGTGAAATTTATTACATAGACCTCGGCATAGGAAGAATAATAGCACTCGGACCGACTAAAACCACATGCTGTATCTTACACACCAGTATCTGATTTTTACAATAACTCTAGCAACCTTTTCATCATGCTCATGGGTTTGTGTTCCCTGAAGGATTTCGAACGTTAAGAAAAGGTGTCCTTCAGTGACTCTTTGAGCTTCGAGACGCATTCCATTGCACCAGGGCTGTCGGTCATCCTATTACGCCACTAAATACAATTTGACACGACTACACGACACCGATTGTACTTTACAACACGATACGATACCCGCAATCTTTCCCTTACAGGGGAAATGCTCTGACCACAGAACCATTAATTGGTTCCGATAGTTCCGATAGAGCCATCTACCGATACTCGTACGAACTATCGGAACCAATTAATGGTTCTCGTAGTAATGGTACTCGTACGAGTATCGGAACCATTAATTGGTATAGGACGATTTGGATGATTTCTGGCGTGGTTCGGTGCCTCAGTGATCAAAGCATTCCCCCTGTAAGGGAAAGATCACAGGTCGAATGCCTGAACTGATTCAAATTTTTTCCTATCTTAATCGGTTAGAATAGTTGCTAACTATATCTTACTACATGCTTTAAAATTTCATTCAAATGATACTATATATAAATACCACAAGAGCAGCATTCTTTATCGGCTATTATTTTGTTCACCGACAAAAACGGCAACTTTTCGGTAATCGTCAAACATATCCCGCACACCCTGGTTGACCCTGCTCCATTAACGGTTTTAAGATGGCTCCCTCGGGTGAACGAACTTTGTAGTCTGGGGCACACTTATTACTTTTAATGATATGCCAGCTTTTCCGGGAATTACTGCCATCTGACCGCCCAACCCAATTCCATACGGAAAATTTTGCACCAGAGCCTGGTTGACCCTGCTCCATTAACGGTTTTAAGATGGCTCCCTCGGGTGAACGAACTTTGTAGTCTGGGGCACACTTATTACTTTTAATGATATGCCAGCTTTTCCGGAAACTACTGCCATCTGACCGCCCAACCCAATTCCATAAGGAAAATTTTGCACCAGAGCCTAATCATCAGCATAATAAGCAGTGACTATATTATATCAATTAATTTTTATTTTTTATACCAATATATGTTAATTATCAATAGTTCAAGGTACTTACTCTTTACTTTTCTATAATCTTCTTTCCAATTTCCTAGTTGTATCCATCTAAAACATTCTACATCTATGTAAAAGACATTCTTTCTTACCAGAAACTTTTCCCAATAATCTAGAGTACATTTCTAGAGTGGCAACACTGTAATCACAATTTACTGAGAAATGGACGATAATAAACGTAATACATCATTCCCGATTTCGTTCTAGCGCGTAGGTCTAATTTATTTTGAGGGCCTTCGTACTCGGTAGTGTGATAAGATGCGTGAAATAGTGCATGTTCAGGTGGGCCAGTGTGGAAACCAAATTGGATCTAAGGTAAACACTTTCACATATGAAAATACAGACTTATTAATTACTTCTATACGACATTTTGATACATATTCCTAAAAAGATACCGCGAAAACAAACGGCCCGTGCGACGGAGCCGGCGGACAATCGGCCTTGACTCGCCGACTTCAATTCAATTGTCATTTAACGTTGTATCAAATGTTTTAAAGTTACTGCAGAAATTGTGTTATCAACCATTGCTGTCAATGATAACATTTTTTTGTACCTAATTATTTCAGTGGCTTCACGCTCTCACACACTTAGTATAACGGTACATACAAGGTCACGCCAGTGGGGTACTAGGTACATGTTACATAAACATTATTGTACGTACCTGTACCGTCATGCGGTAAAATCGATGAACAAAACTAGCTTAGTCTTGGTGTTTTCGCGGAGATGTCGCGTTAAAACAAAACAGGCCAAATTGACCTCTGTTGACGATGCGAAGCGGTCGATACGGGTTTTACTCTTATGCGTAGTTAAAATACATCTGCATTAGGTATAATTTTGCTTGACGCATGCCTACTATACTGCGATGTCAAATAGCGCTTTCGAATTACAATTGACATTTTATGAGTAGTTACCTACATTACAATTAATTAAATATTTATATGACATATGTAGTGTATTTTTTAATCTGTTGTATAAATTGCAGTGTATATTTCCGGTTTTAGGCTAATTCGTTGACGGTTTTACCTACTTTCGTTTCTTCATAGTGAAGGTACAGTCAGACACAAAACTTGTTGCACATTAACGATTTAACCTTGAAATTCTTAAGTACCTCGGCATCGTAATATTATTAATTGATGTATGATTTTTTTTTTAAATTTTGGGAGGACATATTATATTTTTAGATGGTTTGTTTATTTTATACGTGTTACGCAAAACTGGTAAAGTATCTACGTATTGTATATTATGTATAGTCTATTGATTGATTTGATATTTTGTCACTTGACATTTTGTTGCGTTATTTATATTAATACAATACACAAGAAGTGTTTGGAAATGTAGTTGGACCCGATAGGTGGCGCTGCAATCAGTACAATCGGGTTATAGGATTTATTTTCACTTTTTCTGGTGCTGATTCGGAATGATACGACTAAGTTAAGAGCCATAATGTAATTAACTTGACCAGAATGAATGATTTCTCAAAATAGCAACTTAACAGCAAGGCTAAAAGATGTTTAGAAATTTCTACCTTGGGGGAATCAAATAAAGGGTGAACAGTTATACGAAAGTCGGTCATTTGTAGGGTACAGTACACAAAGGGTACAAAAGGGGACCCTATTACTAAGACTCCACTGTCCATCTGTCTGTCTGTTACCAGTCACCAAGCTATATCTCATGAATTGTGATAGTTAGACAATAGGATTGTCCAATTTTTTTATTATCGTAAATTGTACATTTTCCAATAATTTAATGAACTATAAAAGTGAAACTTTCCTGTGATAAATAGTTTAAAAGATATTTGATTTTAAAAATTCAATATTTCAAGCCGCCCGAAAACGCTCCATACAAAATCGTGGCGCGTGGTGACGTCACAGCGCACTGATGCGTAGTGAAAATGTATGGAGTGCAAGAGAATATCACATTTATCTCAGTCTAAGTTGCATTTACACGTATACAGTGCGTAATGAAATTGATTTTGAAATTTAATAAGAAATCTAAAATGTAAATTTTTCTTCATTTCGATTGTTTATAATTTGACCTATTTTGGCAATTAAAAATAATGAAAAGTGATAGTTTCACTTTAGTTAGGCAATATCATAGTTTGCTATGCATATTTTTAGATAAAATACTAAGACATTAATTAGTATTGGTAAGAATTCGATGACTCAGAACACTACCCTATTGAAATATTCACAGATGATGTAGTTTTGTTGCTGCAATAGCAACAAATAGATACTAATAATAAAATAACTTAGATATTTAAGTCCTATACAATAAACGTGATCTATTTTGCCGTTTTTATGCTCGAAATTAACTACGGCGACATGTAGACGCTGGAAATATTGACACATAATCTTGAAAAATAAATTATTAAAATGAAATTACGAAGGAAGGCTCCCATACACAGCAAACGTGTTTTTTTGTGGCTTTTTGCTCGATCTTAATAAACAACATGTAGAAACTTGAAATATTTACAGAATATTTTGTTGCATAGATAATGGTACAGAATCTTTCATTAACAAATCGACTCGCACTTGTCGGTTTTTTTTAATAAGGAAAGCTAAATTTTAAATGTACTTACCTGCGTCTGGGTATACTCTGTTGTTATGCAAACACTTCAATCTATCAAGAAGCCCACTACAGTCCACTGCTGGACATAGCCTTTCCCAATGTGCGCCAATTTATCCGATCCTCAGCCTTCTGCATCCAGTCTGTCCCATCCACCTTTTTCAGGTCATCCATCCATCTGACCAGGGTATGTCCTACCTTCCGTTTGCCTTCTCGCGGTCTCTTTACTAACATTAAACTATTTATTTCCAAGCTGAGATGACTCTGACGAGATTTAGTGATTAGATTTGCATTGGTCCCTAGATGGTATAGTATAGATTTATAATTGAACTCAATCCAACTTGGAAGTCTTTAAACCGCCTGCGGACCCAAGTTGGCCGCTGCAGAGAAAACATGGCAAAGTGGGGCTTTATCGATCGCAAGAGTCCTGCGACTGAGGGGCCCTATCCCAGTCCATGTTGCATTTGCTTTTCTGCTCGATGTGCCCCTTCACTTGCACTACCGACGACCTCTGTAGAGCAACGGATGGCGCTGTTTTGGGTCAATAAAATGTAAATAGTTGCCAGACCATTATATGCCAGACCTAGCCATTGACTCGAAGAAGAAGTCCGATATAGAGAATACATGAATAGTTCGTAAGTTCTCGGAAGTATTCGGACCGAGGTGCGATTCATTGATATGATTATTTTACTATTACTATAATATTACCTATTACACATCGTGCGTAAAATAACATGTGTCAATGAGCGCATGTACGTATTTAGAAAATTTAAAAACGTTAATATCTTTGTTTTTTGTGTAGTTGGGTATTTGTATTATATCTTGGCTATCCTTGATATTCTCTTGTTTAGTACTTTTTAGTGCGTATTTTTTTTTTCCCGCGGCGGTGGCACGCCTGGCGCGCCCCCCGGTTTCCGGGGTCGAGTTGGGGACTCTGTAGTCCCCACACCCGAGAAGAGGGCCAGATCGGGAGAGATGGCCCTGGGTCGGCCGGGGTGCGAGGGATATGCCTGTCAACCTCACCTTCGGCAACCAAAACGACCCACAGGCGGCGTGCGTTTTAGTCGGTTCGAGTCCGACATAACCTCCTCCACCGGCTCCGGTGGGGAGGTATCCGCGGGGATTTTGCGCACTTAAAAAAAAAAAAAAACATATCAGCCTCTACAGTTTCTCTGATAACTAAATACATAGACTGCAATCGTGTAATAGAATCTTTTTAATTTTTTTTGATATGGATGGTCCACTACATACCTATTATAAATACTGGACCCGTTAGATGACGCCCTGCAATAGTTAAAGGATTCTTTCAGACACAAAATTTTCAGTATTAGGTGTAGCTATCGCCTGCATTCGTATCTGATAACCGGCTGTTTATCTCGTGTTTATAGATGCGATTATTGGAAGGTTACTCACTAACCGACTGGGGAACATTCGCGGAACGTAATCACACATTCTACATGTCATCTACATCCGTATCTGATAAATAGTCATTAAAAATAGTATTTTAGCACGGTTTTTGATATTAACCTCATTTGTAACTATGTAACAAACAAATAGCAGCTATTTTCATGATATTGTTACGTGCACGGGGTACAATTAAATGCCGTTTACTCAACGAAGAGATTTATTAGCTCACCACAAACTAGACAATTAGATCACTAGTACACACAGTACTTCTTCAACAGTTCCAGTCGCTCAGTAGTTCACAGTAGTCCACAGTCGTTGCTCAGGTCGCAGGTAGAATCTTCTTCGGTCGCTTAAGTTCGCTGTGTTCGTTATCGATCTCAAAGACTGAATGAATCGTGTTGCTATGCGAGCATGTTTTTATACCTCTCAATAGGAGGATCGAATTATCTAGAAAGTTCGCGAGCGATAAAAACCTATTCTTTTGATCTTGCCGCCGTCGCTGACCTTCGAGTAATTTCTCGATATTTACCTATTGTTTGTTTATGTTTGAGAGTGTAGGTACTCGTAGGTAGGTTGTGACTTTTTATTGACAATTCTAGATTTTTCTATGCCATTCGGTAGAGTACCTCGTCACTAACAATGCGTTTTTATTTCTTGAAGATTTGATTATTAGTTTTCGAGATATCGACGGCTGTCGTAACAATATATATATAATTATTCATAATTGTTTAGTCTTCGTGTCGACGTATAATCTTCCTGATTGGTGAAACCTATATAAACTATAAAAATATTGATACTTTATTTATTCATAAAACATAATCAATAATCAATTTAGTGTAATATACTAGAAGCCTACTTAAATTAGGAAAAAAAATTGTTATTTTAATAAACAAATCAAGAAATAATTTATAAATATTAAATACAATAAAAATAAAATAACTTACACAACTTATAGCTAAGAACAATTAAAATGCGTCGTAGAATTCCTCCGCATCGCATGCCTCTTGTGGTAGCGTTCCCAGAAGACTAAATAAGATAAGATGTAAGACAAGATGGAATTACTGTTCCAATTGAGCATTCCGACTGGGGAAGTTATCCGTGTGGTGACGGAGAAAGAATACAAGTATCACCACTCCATCTCTTTCGAAGGGTGTCGTAAGAGGCGACTAACGGAAAAATACGCAGATGAAATACTCAACTGCGAGAGAAAGAAAACTTTAAATAAAACCCTGTACCAACCCTTATGGTCAGCGTGGAAACAGTAAACCAAAGGATCCCAACATTGGGAGAGGCCTAGTCCAGCAGTGGACTGCGATGGACTAGTTGTTTTTGACTGGGAAAGTACCACCGCCTTATAGAAAACCGCGGCCATAATAACCTCGTGTAGTTTCCTGGCGGTGAGTAGGGTAACCTGAGTGGTATATAAAAAATTGGTTTGGGTGTATGGGCCACCAGCAAAACCTTTAGAGCCTTGGCTTGGCCCTCACCTGTTACTGGACGCTTTAGAGCCTTGGCTTAGCCCTCACATACTATTGGACGCTTTAGAGCCTTGGCTTGGCCCTCATCTGTTACCGGACGCTTTAGAGCTTTGTCTTGGCCCTCATCTGTTACTGGATGCTTTAAAGCCTTGGCCCTAACCTGTTACTGGAAGCTTTGGAGCCTTGGCTTGGCCCTCACCTGTTACTGGTTGCTTTAGAGCCTTGACTTGGCCCTCACCTGTTACTGGACGCTTTAGAGCCTTGGCTTGGCCCTCATCTATTACTGAACGCTTTAGAGCCTTAGCTTGACCCTCACCTGTTACTAGGCAATTTTGAGCCTTGGCTTGGCCCTCACTTGTTACTGTATGCTTTAGAGCCTTGGCTTAGTCCTCACCTATTACTGGACGCTTTAGAGCCTTGGCTTGGCCCTCACTTGTTACTGGACGTTTTAGAGCCTTGGCTTGGCCCTCACTTGTTACTGGACGTTTTAGAGCCTTGGCTTGGCCCTCACCTGTTACTGGATGTTTTAGAGCCTTGGCTTGGCCGTCACCTGTTGCTGGACGCTTTAGAGCCTTGGCAGGGCGCTCACCTGTTACTGGACACTTTAGTGCCTTGGCTGGGCCCTCACCTGTTACTGGACGCTTTAGAGCCTTGGCTTAGTCCTCACCTATTACTGGACGCTTTAGAGCCTTGGCTTGGCCCTCACTTGTTACTGGACGTTTTAGAGCCTTGGCTTGGCCCTCACCTGTTACTGGATGTTTTAGAGCCTTGGCTTGGCCGTCACCTGTTGCTGGACGCTTTAGAGCCTTGGCAGGGCGCTCACCTGTTACTGGACCCTTTAGTGCCTTGGCTGGGCCCTCACCTGTTACTGGACGCTTTAGAGCCTTAGCTTGGCCCTCACCTGTTACTGGACGGCTTAGAGCCTTGGCTTGGCCCTCACCTGTTACTGGTTGCTTTAGAGCCTTGGCTTGGCCCTCACCTGTTACTGGTTGCTTTAGAGCCTTGGCTTGGCCCTCATCTGTGACTGGACGCTTTAGAGCCTTGGCTTGGCCCTCACCTGTTACTAGACACTATACGGACAAATACGGATTGGTTACTTTAGTTAGAGTATTAAAATATTGTCGCCGCTTTCCACCAATAGAACTTTAAAATTATTTTTTTATTGCTTGGTATATTTCATAATATAGTAAATACCATAAATTTTATCATATTTTTGAACGTGGGCATTGCTCCTTTTTCATTCCATGTCACAATCAATCCGATAGCCAAATAAGTTTATCCGCATTGTCGCCTTCTACTACAGGCAGACATCTTAGGATCACAAACGGTTTGACACCCACGTCTTCATCGTTAGCTTTGTTTTGTAACCCGAGAGGATGTAGCCACACATAAAAATGAACATAAATATATATTATACATAAAAATGAACATAAATATACATATATTATATACATAAATATAATATATAGATCATTAAAAAATATATGAAAATGTTCGTAATTTAACCAAAATTTACATAATTTTTCGGCCGTAGATAAACCCATAATATCTTTTGACTTATTTACTTACTACACTACAATCAAGTCCGCTATATGTGATATCAAATGTGGTTGACGTAATATCGTAGAATATAATCTAAATGTAGCTAATTCACAACAATTGAGTCACAGCGCCTCTAGAAGGCAAACAATAAAAATGTCACTTGCGATCACTTGTCTCAATTATCTTTGCTCTGACTGTACTTTAAAAACAATGTGTTTAGGCGTTTCTAACTATACTTAGCTCCCTTAGGACAGTTAAGGACCCCTAATATGTTTGTCCGTAGTCCGTCGTAGGTACTTTATAGTTTACTAGTAGGAGCTAGGTGGGTACGCCATCCGCGTGGACATTAAGTATTATTGAGTTATTCTTCTGTTCTTACAGGGTCGGCAGAAGGGGTGTAACTCCCCTGTTGTTGCACACGTTCATAGATCACGATAACCACTTTGCGGGCCGTGTGCTTGTCTGCCAAAAATATCTCTCTTTTTTGAGCTGATTAATAATTTATTTAACCAAAATAAAAGTAAACTAGGCATGTCCCATGAAAATAGATCGTGCCCAATATAGTATGAGCCTGTGGCTCAGTATAAATAATAGTAGGTATCTACCCCTGAGGGCCCTGTGTTATTGATTATGTTACAAAACATAATAAACTATTCCATCAAATAAGTTATTTTTGCATCATTATTAAACTAACCACAATGTACTGTTATCGCGATATTCATTCATTACTACACTAGGATACGATAGCCTAATCACGTCGGATTTCATGGCCGCAGGTTGCCGACCGCTGAATTAGCCTTTCGCAGTCCACTGCTAACCATAGGCCTCTCCTAATGTTGGGAAGTTATGGCCCACTGTTTCCACGCTGGCCAGACGGGTTGATACAGGGTCTTCGAGTTTTCCTTCTCTCGCAGTTAGTCGCCTCTTATGAGTACGAGTTACGTACGATACCCTTCGGATTTCTGGATGAGATGGGGTGGTGATGCTTGTACTCTTTCTCTGTCACCACAAATAATATACTCGAACCGTTCTCGCTTAGTCGCTATCGTTCCCACATATGTAGGTACATAAATGATAATGACGAAATACTGTTACGTAATCAAATACCGCCGTGTTACCTATGACTAATGTTGAACTGTTAGGACCAAATCCAGTTTTAGTTGTTTACATCATTTCTGGTATGTTCGATTCAACGTTTTTATGTACGTAAGCTTTACGTATTTAACATACATAAACATATACTCACGCCTATATTCCCGAAGGGGTAGGCAGAGGTGCTAACACCCACATTTCGCCTGTTTATGTTTAGGTCCCAATGTAATAGGTGGCGAGTCTATTGCCATTAACCGGGCACTTATAAACCTGCGATAAATACACATAACTTTGAAAAGCATCGAAAAAGTCATTGGTGTGTGCCTTGGTAAAACCTGGGATATTTAACCGACATATTTAACCAACTTCAAAAAATAGGAAGGTTTTCAATTCGTCGGATTTTTCTTTTATTTTTATAAAAGAATGTAGAGAAATGATGTTACCTACGATACAGAAGCAACGATAAATACTTCTTATGCTCGGAAACTTAGCTTGAAGTTACCTGGAAATAGGGGCGAAAAGATTACTAACTTTTCGTCCCGGGGATATGATTTTCCCTGCTGCCAAAATGTAAAAAAAAAACAATTTTGTTTTTTTGTCTTTGGAAAATAACGAACCGATTAAGGTAGTATTGACTAATGAAAAACCTCGTTGCAACCATGAATATTATAAAAAAAAAACAAATTACCATGGAAAAAGAAACAAAAAAAGCGGGAGAGTAATAGATCGGTTCGTTCTTCAGTCACAGAATAAAATTTAGTGCTTCAGTTGTTTAATTCCTATTTTAATTTCCTTGGTTTGTCGAGTCTTACGTAGTATTGTATTCTCTTTGTCGAGTGCTGGCTAAGTGCCTAACCTGCCTTTATGTATAGCTCAAGTAAAACAAGAAACTCAAGTTACAAAAATAATAATACAAACATTACATGAAGGACCATTTCGTCCATTGATATAATTTTAATACTTTCGACGCCATCTTCTCTTTTTGACGCTTCTTGTGCCTAAATAAGTCTACTGTTTTGCTCCGTAACTTTAAGTAAATATTATTATTATAAAACCCTGATAGGTATTTTGAAAAAAAAAATCACTGTTGATAGCACTTATAGTCAAAAGCACCTCTATTCGATGGTGCCCTCTATGTATAGCTGTTTACAACAACTAGTAACATTTTTTTTTATACCACTTAGTTGGCAGACAAGCGCACGGCCCACCTGATGGAAAGTGGTTACCGTGGCCTATGGACGTGTGTAACACCAGAGAAGCCACACTCGCGCTGTCACCCTGTAAGCACAGAGTCTCTGTGTCATCAGTGTAGAGGACAAAGCAGGACAAGCCTTTAGTCATCCCACTGACAGCACAAATTCTCCAGTGAGCAACATCCTTACATGCGCTATAAGAAGTGCATTATCTAAATCTTTTGGCATTTATTTTATTCGATATCTACATCTTTACAATATTTATCTTCGACACGTCTAAATTATCGTAATTATGAGTACAACCACTACTATAGGTTCTCCGTTATCGATCGTAGCTTAACACAAATAGATTACGCCATGACCTTCCCAAGCACGCTTACATCCTCAATACATCTACATCATATGATTGGCTTGAGTCAACAATAGTGCCCGGAAGACGGCAATAGGCTCACCTCCTATTAGGTACGTGGGACCGAATTTAATGATCGGTGAAATGTGGGTGTTAATTCACCTCTGCCCAACCTTCTGGGATTAACGACGTAATTATATGTATGTATGTATATGAACTGTGATGCTCTGAAAAGACCGCATTGTTTTCGATTCAGCTTTTTTCTGTCTTTACCCCTCTAGACAAGGGGCAATACGTTAATAACTATTAATCATCAAAATACGTATCAATCCCATACTTTAATAGAATTATGAATGTATGGGATTGATTTATAAAATCAAAATTTTAATTATAAAGTCAAGCTGTAGAGCTTGTTTGTTCGTTTGTTTGAACGCCATAATCTCAGGAATTACCGGTTCGAATTTAAAAATTATTTTTGTATTGAATAGTTCGTTTATCGTCGAAGGTTTTACGCTACTAATTAAGGGAGCGGAGCAGTGATCGTAAATGTCAAAAAAATCGGCAGATTTCCATATATTCTTAGAAAACCAAAAAAATACGGATTTGAAGTGATGTGAGGTTTCTAAATATGCCACAGGCGAAGCTGGAGCAGGTCAGCTATTTTACAATATGGCGGCTAAATTACCACTGATCTGCAGGCCGGGCAGGACCCGTTTTAGGTTTAACCAACCGTCGAGCACAGCGCTGCGACTGATCCCTATTGTCCAGTACACCGAGCCACGCCGCTAGCCATAAGTAAAAATGTATTAGTGTTAAGGAACTTAGTCGATAAGGTGTAAATAAATGATTGCTCCTTATGCCGCACTGCGGCCTACGGCCGAATAATTATATAAGTATACGTACATTTCGGCAGTATGTTATGAGTTAAGAGTTTGAGTTATGAATCGAATGTTGAGTGAGTTGAACACGAGTTAAGAACGAATTGAAGAATAAACGATAACCAAGAAATTGCTGTTTTATTCACCAGATCAGATAAAAGTATACAGTCCACAACACCTATAGAGACTGTCATTGGTCGATCTACTGTGACGTCACTGGAGACCGACCAATGACACCCTTTATAAGGACCAGTCGCAGCGCTGTACTCGACGCTGCCTTCATCTTAGCGTTAATCCCAGTCACACCTGAAGCTTGCACTTCTGAATCTGGGTTTCGCTTTACCAGTCTAACTGCGGATTTGGAGTCAAGATATATGCCGGGAATTATAGACGCTGTATGCCTAGAGAATATCGACAATTGCGAATGTATTTCCAAGCACAAATCAACGGCCGACGGTGATCACTTTGCTTGATCGGAGGATCCTCCTTTTGTGTCGGAGGAACATCTCACTCTGTTCCTCCAAATGTAATAGTTATATATTTAATGACTATTTCTTCTTTGTCTTACAGTTCTGGGAGGTGATATCAGACGAGCATGGAGTCAGCCCCGAAGGCATCTACCAGGGCGAGAGCGACCTCCAGCTGGAACGCATCAATGTATACTACACTGAGGCTTCTGGAGGTGAGTTCTTTGGCATATACAGAAACGAAACGGGACTAATATGCTAGACGCGATTAACATAATTAAAAAAAAAACAGTGGCACTCCTCCAGAGTACCAACTGAAGTGAAAACTTGTAAACTGCCAGTATTATTCATTATACCGAATACTTCGCTGTAGATACGCTAGTAGTACTCAAACCCTCTACTAGGTAGCGCTAAAACTACATAGCGCCACCTAGTAGAGGGTTCGAGAACTACTACCGTATACTACAGAGGTGTCAGTAACGGTAACAGTAACAGTGTCGCGAATTCAATCTTCGCTAACTCACTTCAAATCTTTCCTAATGTTATAGATTAGTCTTCAAAAGAATATTTTTTCTTTCCAGGCAAATATGTCCCCCGTGCCGTGTTGGTGGACCTGGAGCCGGGCACCATGGACTCTGTGAGGTCTGGCCCGTACGGCCAGCTGTTCAGACCTGACAACTTCGTCTTTGGGCAAAGCGGAGCAGGTTTGTTGAGATTTCTTACACTAATAATACTTCTGCTGTTATTTCTATTCTGTGATAGGATATATACGAGTAGGTATATAAAAATTGAAATGCTGCACGCACTGCTTCGTATACAGCTAACAGTTATACAGACCTGTGGCAGTGGAGGTGATTACTGGGTTGGACAAATAATTAAAGTATTATTTGGAATCTCGGCAATATTTTCATCTTTTATGAGCCAATTATATCGATCTTATGAGGTAGATTACAGTGAAACAGAACATTTGCTTAATGTTCCTGTATAATATACACACACATACCTCATAATACCCATGGTAAACGTACACACACACACACACATATATACCCAGACTACAAACATATACTCAGACTACTCAGATAGTCCACGTACACGCAAACACCCAAACCATTATAATATGCATACTATTATTTGGCTCACATTATACTCCCATCACAAGTTGCGTTATACACTAAAAAAAGTGCAATAAAAATAGGGGAGGAGACCCTGGTGTCCTGAAGTACAGACCTCAAGTCTAGTTTAGGCACTGGTCTTCTGCAATATACATTGTAATATTAGTTATAGAAATATACTTACTACCTACTAGATGTTACTAAATATGGTTGCTGACGCGCTGGAAAGGAGAACTTGTATCTCAAATTTATTCATTTGTCTTGTACCAGGGAACAACTGGGCAAAGGGCCACTACACAGAAGGCGCAGAGCTCGTCGACGCAGTAATGGACGTGATCAGGAAGGAGGCAGAGAACTGTGATTGCTTACAAGGTGACATCCATCATTTCAATTATCCATCTTAGCGTAGTTCCAGATGCATTCGAGACTCCTTCGGTGTCCAAGGTACTCTCACTCCTACTAAGAGGAGTAGGAGGAGTTCTGTAAAACCTCTTAACGCCGAGAGGAATGCCTCGTTCTTCAATCAGCAGGTTTACTGGACTTAACATGGTCTGAGAGGTCTTACTGGAGTCCTATACACCCCTCAGTCATTAAATCCCAAGGTAAATATTCGTCGTGTCCAAAGCTTTCACTCCGGAGCCATTTGCTCCACCAAAAGAACCGCGGTAGCCTAGTAGTATGGGTAATGGACTGCTTAGACGAGGACTCGGGTTCGATCCCAGGTTTTACCATGGCACACACCAATGACTTATCGATGCTTTTCGAAGTTATGTGTGTATTTATCGCAGGTTTATAAATACCCGGTAAATGGTAATAGGCTCGCCACCTATTACATTGGATCTAAACATAAACTGGCGAAATGTGGGTGCTATCACCTCTGCCTACACCTTCGGGGATATAGGCGTGAGTAATGCTCGACCTTCAGTATACCTGGAAGGGAGTTTATTTGTATGCATATAACACGACTTCAAGCCAACACTCCTTGGCTCTTCAGGGCGGAAGCGGTATGGAACGTAGCTAGGTGTCAAAGCGACTCATCTACAGTTCGTCTGTGATATCACAGACATGTAGACTTCGACTTGGTAGTCATTATGCTCAGCTATGGCATCACGCTGTGATGATGATTCGTATTTTCAGATTTGTTAGCACAGCGTTCAGCCTTTTTTTTTTACGTGCGCACAATCCCCACCGATCCCCTAGGGCCGGTGGAAGAGGTTATGTCGGTCGGTCGGTTACTCGAAGCGACCAAAACGCACGCCGCCTGTGAGTCGTATTTGGTTGCCGAAGTTGAGTTTGACAAACTTATCCCTCGCACCCCGACCGACCCAGGGCCATCTCTTACGATCTGGCCCTCTTCTCGGGTGTACAGCGTTCAGCCTGGTGGTATTTGGATCTTGCCCTTTGGAGGCCAGGATTCTTTAACACTTTTCGTCGACGTTGAAGTTCTTGGCACTCAAAACACTAATGTATACTGAGCAAGAGGAACTAAAGCCTGTCTTCTTCCAGGGTTCCAACTGACGCACTCGCTCGGCGGCGGCACCGGGTCCGGTTTGGGCACACTGTTGCTCAGCAAGATACGTGAAGAGTTCCCTGATAGGATTATGAGCACATTTAGCGTTGTCCCCTCACCTAAGGTAAGATACATGTAGTACAGATTTAAAAACGAATAAGAAAATATTTTGAAGAAATAAGAACAACATTCACAAATATCTTCATTTCATATCTAGCATGGTATATTTTACCGCAGACTTCGACCGAGGTCGCTAAAACAAAAACTAACGCTATTATAGCTATTGCGTGCATATTCGATTTTGACTGGTATAATTGACATACTACAATCGAAGTCGCTGGTAAGATATTTGATGGATGTAGATTAGGACTTTGACTTTTTGAAGTCACGGGTTAAACAAGGAAAGTTTTTATGTTAAACATATGTTTGACACTTGGATCACATTTTACCAAAGACTTCGATCGTTATAACTTTCATTAACTCCATCGAAGTTGCATAAACATGCTATTTCATGCAAATAGATCATATTCCAACAGCAATAACCGACATAACACTTTCGAAGTCAACAGTAAAACTATCATAGATATATTAAAACCTCTGTTATGTATCACTAGGTGAGCGAAGTAGTCCTGGAGCCGTACAACGCGACGCTGTCGGTGCACCAGCTGGTGGAGAACACGGACATGACGTTCTGCATCGACAACGAGGCGCTCTACAACATCTGCTTCAGGACGCTTCGCCTCACCAGCCCCAGCTACGGCGATCTCAACCATCTGATATCGGTGAGTGATGGCGCATGCCACTTTATTACCTCATATCTTCCAAACTACGGGACGGATTTCTTCAATAAATATATCGTCTCGGTAAACTAAGTGCTCTTAGATAGGTGGTGCGAAAATAAACAACATGGCCGCTGTAATACGCCGTAGTTTATAGGAAAAAGAAATAAAAACAAATTGTACACTGCAATATGGATATTAAATTAAAGGGCTTATCACGATGATTTCAAAATGGTATATCATGACACAATTTTAATAAGAAAAAAAAACAAGAAACTCGACTGATGCTGAAACGACCGAAACAACATTGATAACAGACGGTACTTATTATTTTATTTCAGTTTATGATTGGCAATTGGGTACCGTCTGCTATCAAACTTGCTTCGATCTCAGTATCAGAATAAACTATTATATATGAATAAAAAATTTTCCTGTAGAACTTAGAGATTGTAGTTATGGTATGTGTAAACATAATAGACATAGATACATAATAGATAAATTATATAAAAATATTATATTAGCTTTAACTGATTCAGCTATTAAGTCGAATGCTAGTCATGCTCGAAAAAAGAAACGTATTGTGATAGGATGGAATAAATATGTATATCAGGCGCACAGGGAGGCCAGGCTTAAATTTCTAAGTTGGGTCTCTCAAAATAGGCCGCCATCTGGTACTGTATACGAGGAGATGTGTGAAAGCCGTAAGATGTTTAAGAATAAATTAAAGTTTTGTCAGAACAATAAAGAACAGCTAAAAATGGATGCAATTACTGAATTTCGAGCTTCAAACAGATTCACCGACTTTTGGAAAGCGACCGGTAACTTAAACCATGAGCCTGGCCTCCCTGTCAGCGTGGGAGGGATGAGTGATAGTAAGGATATTGCTGAATTGTTCAAAGAGCATTTCACTGTGAAGTCTCCATTGGGTCCCTCAGGTTTTAATGCTGAGCCCGCCATGACTGGTGACATGTATTATATAACAGCTAAGCAAGTTCGTAAAATAGTAAGTAACATGTCCAAAGGCAAGTCACCCGGTCATGACGGACTCAGTATTGAACACTTGAAATATGCGGGTGTGCACCTTCCGCGAGTGCTGGCAATGTTTTATAATGTCTGTATGAGTCACTCCTACTTGCCAGAGGACCTAATTAGGACCATAACTGTGCCAATTGTGAAAAATAAAACAGGAGATTTATCTGATAAGCAGAACTATCGTCCTATATCTCTGGCTACGGTGGTGGCCAAGGTGTTGGACAGTGTGCTTGACTCAGAATTGGAGAAACACCTCAATATACATGACGCTCAGTTCGGCTTTCGAGTCGGACTATCTACTGAAAGCGCAATTATTAGTCTCAAGCACACTGTTCAATACTATACGGACAGAAACACACCTGTGTATGCATGTTTTCTCGACCTCTCCAGGGCATTTGATCTAGTATCATATGATGTACTATGGGAGAAGCTCGGGAAAACAGCGGTGCCTACACAGGTGCAACGACTGTTCCAGTTCTGGTACCGTAACCAGAAGAACTGCGTTCGATGGGCGGACAGCTACTCTGACGCGTACAGGTTGGAGTGCGGGGTGAGACAAGGTGGGTTGAGTTCTCCCAAACTCTTCAACCTGTACGTGAATGACCTTGTGGTTGGGCTTAGCAGCACTAGAGTCGGATGCTGGATTGACGATACAGCAATGAACAACTTCAGTTACGCGGATGACATGGTGCTGCTGACCCCAACTGTAAGCGCAATGAGACGGCTGCTTGCCATTTGTGAATCGCACAGCCAAAGACTGGGACTTATCTATAACTGTGTAAAGAGTGAATACATGGTCTTCAGGGCCTCCGGTAAATGTCCGTTAACTGTGCCCGCAATTAAGCTGAATGGTACGGAGCTAAAACGGGTGTACAAGTTTAAATACTTGGGGCACTACATTACCGACGGCCTTGAAGACCAAGTTGATATTGAGAGGGAGCGTAGGGCGTTGGCGGTCAAAAGCAATATGCTGGCTCGCAGGTTTGTACGATGTGGTGATGCAGTCAAAATTACCTTGTTCAAAGCATACTGTCAGACCTTCTACACGTGCAGCCTGTGGTTCAGCTATACGCAGCGAACGCTCAATGCCCTACGCGTCCAATATAATAATGGGCTCAGGATGTTGTTAGGGCTGCCCCGCTTCTGTAGTGCATCTGGCATGTTTGCCGATGCTGGAGTCGACGGCTTTCATGCCATCATGCGAAAAAGACTCGCTTCCAGCTTAAGTAGAATACGGGGTAGCACTAACGGTATCCTGAAGGTCATTGCAGATAAGCAGGACTCGGCTATAGTGAAAGCCTTGATCCGAGCTCACGTATCTAGTTGATGTGTTTGTTCAGTGTGTGTATTTCTTTTTTAATTATGGACTATGGTCTGAAATAAATATTTTATTATTATTATTATTATTATTATAAACGGGATATTTACCATGTTTCATTATTTTGAGTTTCCGATATTCAAAATCAAAATAACAAAATCGCGAGTGGATACAGTGAGCATCGTATGTCGTGAACGTGATCGAGATCGGGTTCGAGTTTGTAGTGAGAGTGAAACCAATAGTAGTGCGCGTAGTAAAAGAACTCGAAAGAGGGTAGATCGATATAATTACTCCTAGAAGAAAAAACTTTTTCTTTGTTCACCGCCACTACTCCAGTTCCTCCGTGATCATGGTGCTTGCAACAGCGCCGAAATATCGGAAACTCAAAATAATGAAACATGGTAAATATCCCGTTTATTCTGATACTGATGTCGGTGACCATGATAGTTGAAATACCTATATTGCTTCGATCTTTTCAAAATCAGCCGGGATTTTTATTTTATGTTTTTTTTTCACCAAATGAAAGACACACACACAATGCAAAGACGGGCATTGAGGCTGGTTGACAATCCCATACTCACAGGTAGAGTGGAACCTCTTAGCCTTAGGAGGGATTTTGCCTCACTGTGTGTGTTCTACCGCCTATACAATGGTTTGTGCTCAGATGAATTGTTTGACATGATGCCCGTAGCTTCATTCTATCATCGCACCTCTCGCCATAGGCAGGGAATTCATCCCCACACATTGCGACCTGAGACGGTGCGCACTGTGCGGTATGAAAGAAACTTCATCCCACGCACACTCAAGCTGTGGAATGACCTCCCTGCTGCGGTTTTCCCAAGCGCCTACAATATGGGGTTCTTCAAGAGGGGCATCAGAAGGTTTCTTCATGGTCGGCAGCACGAGTGTGACACCCCTGGTGTTGCATACGTCCATAGGCCACGGTAACCGCTTCCCATCAGGTGGGCCGTGTGCTTGTCTGCCAACTTAGTGGTATAAAAAAAAAATTAAAAAAAAAAAATGTTTACCTTTAGTTAAGTAGGTACATAAACTTAATATACATTTACGTAAAAGTACCTATCCGAATGGAGTATAATTGCTTTATCATGTTATTTTTTTTTAATAACTAGATGACTATGTCTGGGGTGACCACGTGCCTGCGCTTCCCGGGACAGCTCAACGCGGACTTGCGCAAGTTGGCCGTTAATATGGTTCCCTTCCCCAGGCTGCACTTCTTCATGCCTGGTGAGTCATTAAACTTTTGTAGAGAGATTTTTTTGATAGGTGGGAAATGGAGGAGAAAAGGGGGGAAGTCTTTATTTTTAGTGGAACAACTTCAAGAAAAGCTTCTTGGCACCATCCGGGGGGCTAATTAACACTGAGGGTTGCTAAAGCTTCGATTTCTATCTTCTTTTTGCATTTTTTTTTTTTAGAATATTATTGAATTATTGCTCATTTTGTAATGTAATGTGGTTTGAATTCGGATTTGGTTCCGGATTTGGATTTGAGTTTGGATTTGGGTTTTGATTTGAATTTGGTTTGGATTTGGATTTGAATTTGAATTTGAAGTTGAATTTGGGTTTGAATTAGAATTTGAGTTTGAATTGGAATTTGATTTAATTTAACTATAGATTGAATTCCGTGATTCTCAATGAATTTCACAATTTCAATCAATGTAATCAATTTAGTAAATGTAATCAATGTTCAGTATATCGATGTAATTATTTTAATAATCAAATTGTTTATGATTTCAATGTACCTATGCAAATTTCACACTTTATTCATTCCATTATTTAATTTTAATAGTCAGAATAAAATCGAATCAAATCGATGTATTATTAATAATCAAATTATTATTTGTCTAAATACTAACTGTACTAATAGTTTGACTCTTTTGTCTAACTAAATTCATACAATTATTATTTTAATGCATGCGAATGTTGTGTACGTCTCTAATAGGTATGCATATTGGAATATTTCACGGATGCAACTATTATAGAAAATGTATAATATGTATACTGTTGATGTACCTTGATAAATAAATAAATAAATAAACTTATGTTCTTTAAAATAAGAAGATATGTATCGTTTTTTTAGGGGTACGGATTTGATTTGAGGTATCAGAAAAATATGGTAAGGGGTATTTTTTTTTACGTGCGGTAAATCGCCACGTATACCGGAGCCAGTGGGAGAGGTTATGTTGGACTCGAACCGACTAAAACGCACGACGCCTGTGGGTCGTTTTTGGTTGCCGAAGGTGTAGTTAACAGGCATATCCCTCGCACCCCGGCCTACCCAGAGCCAGCTCTCTCGATCTGACCTTCCTCGGGTGTGGGGGCCTGCTTCTACCAGGGTAACAGGTGGTTCCACACGTCTCCCCCAGGCCTGCGCTCATGGGGGCGGAGGTCGATCTGGCCCTTGAGTGTGGGGACCACAGAGTCCCCATGGCAAGGGGTATTAGCGAGGTCTACTGTTCACAGAACTGTTAGCTGCTAGTGTACAGCCCCAGAACTCATAGTTAACCTATTGTTTGCAGGATTTGCGCCACTGACAGCAAGAAACTCGTTCAACTACCGCCCGCAGACAGTCGCGGAACTCATGAGTCAGGTAACGCAATCATTGTATTAATTTGTACTTCGGTTGTTTCTATCTATGAAAACAAATACAATGGGAGTGTTTGCTTGTCACGGGAAAATACACTTTTGATTATATTTATACGAATATAATATACGGCACATACAGCAAAACTTTTGTCTGTCTGTATTTCTGCCTGTTTGACTTGGCTAATCTCTGGAACGGCGGGACCAATTTTGGTGAGCTTTTCATTTGCAGATAGCGGCTGTTATAAGGCGCCCCTTTGACACAGATAATTTAATACTATAACTACTAGAAATAGGATTTCACGCGAATAAAACTCAGATTTAAATCCACGGACGAATACCTAGTACAGGGTGGAAGATTTAGACCTTACCTGAAGGGGTAGTAGTCTAAATACTGGAGATAGCGAATTTCGAAAAATATTACTAGGTATATCAAAGTTAAAGGGCTAACCAACACAATAATTTATCTTCAACTTTATGGAGAATGTTTTTTGTGAGGCGGGTTTTTTAAATTTTTAATTCAAATGTTTTTACACAGTTTCAAGACGTTATTGTCCTGAGTATGTGGTATTAATGACGCGTCCACGCATTCTTGAGAAAAAAGTCTTGACAGACAGACAACGACGTGCTCCTATAAGGGTACAGATTTTTTCCTCTTGAGGTACAGAACTCTTCTAAACTGACGGCACAGAAACTCTGTGCTTACAGGGTCGGCAGCGCGAGTGTGGCTCCTCTGGTGTTACACACGTCCATAGGCCACGGTAACCACTTTCTATCAGGTGGACCGTGAGCTTGTCTGCCACCTAAGTGGTATAAATATATATTGTTCCTAACGTGCGTCCCCCGCGGTCCGCAGATGTTCAACGCGAGCAACATGATGACGGCGGCCGACCCTCGCCACGGACGCTACCTCACTGTGGCCACCATCTTCCGCGGCCGCATGTCCATGAGGGAGGTGGACGAGCAGGTCCTCGCCATACAGAACAAGAACTCCAGGTAGGACACACATTCCCTCGTATATACCCAGGGTGGCGAAAGGTGAAACTTTTCTAAAGATAGCCAGTGATGGATATAATTTTGAAAAAAAAAAAACACCATAACATAAACTCACGCCTATATCCCCAAAGGGGTAGGCAAAGGTGCTAGCACTCACATTACGCCAGTTTTTATGTTTAGGTCCCAATGTTATAGGTGGCGAGCCTATTGCCATTAACCGGGCACTTGTAAACCTGCGATAAATACACACATAACTTCGAAAAGTCATTGGTGTGTGCCATGGTAAAACCTGGGATCGAATCCGAGACCTCGTCTCAGCAGTCCATTACCCATACCACAAGGCTATCGCGGTTATATTAAAAAAAAAAATACTTTGCAAATCTTTCTTCTTCCAATAGCGCACGGGTTTATTACCCAATTGTTCTTCCAAAACACTCAATGTAAATGTGAGGTGAGCTGGTGGAGGAGCACAAGCAGACTATGCCATAACCGTGAGGCGGACCCTGGGCTTCAAAGTGATGTCCTTTGGAGCATGGGGTCTGTTGGGTCTCAGCGTTTTTAAGAAGGTGATATTGAAGTAACTATGTAACTGTCCCGTAGCTACTTCGTGGAGTGGATCCCCAACAACCTGAAGGTGGCGGTGTGCGACATCCCGCCGCGCGGCCTCAAGATGTCCGCCACGTTCATCGGCAACAACACCGCCGTGCAGGAGATCTTTAAGCGCATCAACGAGCAGTTCACCGCCATGTTCCGGAGACGAGTGAGTTCCAAAAACAGTTTCACTTCGCCGACGACTTAAGTAAGAGGTAGGACACGGCGGTATTTCCGCCCAATTGAGCAGTCTGACTGGGGAAGTACCTCCGCCCTACAGAATATCGTGGCTATAATAACTTCGTGTTGTGTTCCCAGCGGTGAGTAGGGTAGCCAGAGCTCACGCGTGAATTTGTGCTGTCAGTGGGAAGACTAAAGGCTTGTCCTGCTTTGTCTTCTACACTGACGGCATGGCACAGAGACTCTGTACTTACAGGATTGGCGGCGCGACTGTGACTCCTCTGGTGTTAAAAACGTCCATAGGCCACGGTAACCACTTTCCATCAGGTGGGCCGTGTGCTTGTCTGCCGCCACCTAAGTGGTATAAAAAAAAAACATTTCAGACAGGTCACATTGAGCGATTCTGCTAAAAACTATATCTTTATGAATGTCCAGTAGGTCTCAATAGATTCTGAAATTCATTAAATGGCCGCCCATATGAGCAAAATTACAGTAATTCAGTTACTATAAGCAGATTCTAATTTCGTGTAACTATCGCCGCAAGACAAAATATCCTAATCCGATTCGAATAAAGTGGAGAGTTTAGAGACCGGATTATAAACAAAACCAAACAGCTGAATGAAGTTGTTCCCAAAAAAACCCTCTTTATTCCTCTTTAAATAGTTTTTATATAATTTCAACCTTTTTTGTTGTTTTATTTTTAAATATTTTTTCATATAATAATAATAATAATAAATAAATATTCTACAACATTCTACACAACGCTATCTAGACCCATGGTAAGCATAGCTTAACCAGCTTATGTTATGGAATCTAGAATGCGGATAAACATACTTAGATACTTTTTTTTTTGTAAATACATACATATTATACATAGAAACACCCAGACCAATGCAAATATACATATTCTTGCTTACAAATATTTGCACTGAGCGGGAATCGAACCCGCGCCTACTGCGTAGCAGTCGCGTTCACTACCGCTGCGCCACAGAAGCTGTCAAATAAATAATTGCTGGCTCTTTTGTTTATTGCATGTGTCATACAATGAAAAAATCTTTCTATTACCGAAATAAAGGTAAAAAAAATTGGTAACCGCCTTTTTTTTAAGAATATTTGTAGGTAACCGAAATGACTAGTAGCTATTTCCAACCCCCAACCCACTAGCAAAGCTAAATGGCATGTATTTAATGCGGCGACAATCTCATCTGATACTCTCCAAGACGCTAATTGGTAGTGCTTGTGCGGCTAAGCACGTAATTAATTTCCTTGCAATTTACATCAAATAGTAAGGAAGCGGGTCCAAATTTTTTGTTTTTCAAAATTTACTTAGTTGCTACATTTTCAAAAAAAAATATATTTTCGGCATACCCATTTTTTCTTTTTTTTTTTTTCATTGATTATCTCTTGGTCTTTGGTTGGTCTCAACTTAGTTTGGCCCTACTTAAATTTAAAACAGATAGGAAAAATAATGGGTTGGCAGCTACAGAGAAATAGCATTTAAATGATAAAGTAGCAGCTTTATATTGCGTTCTACGCTTTTTTTTAATTTAAATTGGCAGTGATCTTTTGGTGAAGCAACTGAATTTATTGTTAGGCGGCAACTTGGTGGCGAATAGAAAATAGGCTTTTATATATAATACAATGAGGTTGTTTATAAAATTAACAGAGATGAGAATAAAATATTCATATTGTCATAAAAAACATACTCTTTGCGACATTTTATAAGGTCTAAATAAAGCAAATTGCGGCATGCATAAAATATTATTAAAGACCTTTGATTATATCCGTACCAGGCGTGAATAGGTTGATAAGTCGACTTACATATTTATTTTTTTATTGCATAATAGGCATTAGGATTGCTTCTTTCATAGGGTGAATAAATGACTAAGTCGATAGGTCTGTTTTACCGCACATAGCAAACATGTGAATTTTTGAATAACTCTCTTACTAAATGGTACAATGTGACGTCTTGAGATATTAAAAAAATACAAATTGTAATTATTTACACAACTCAACATGTCATTATAATACTGCCAACTATTAAGAAAAATTAACGAACAACACGAGATGTTCATTTATTTAAACAACCTACTTAACGTTTTTAATAGCATAAATCAAGTTGTTCAGTTATTACCGCTTCGAAATTGCGTTGTATTTTGTGACCAATAAATCTATCATCTATTAATTTTTTTATCCGTTGCGCATGCGATGAGACAAAGTGATATGTTAAATAGAGATAGCTGCAGTTTTGGCGGGTTATCCTTAAATCACGTTTTTTAGGTAGGATTTCGCGCGTGTCACTTGTCCAGAGTGTCCTTGACCGAGTTTGATTTGTTTTGGCGCGTGGTGATTAATTCAAAACAAAATTGTATAACAATTGTTTGGTTATTGTAATTAATGTAATAGGTACAATGGCGGCAAGAAGATACCGTTTTTTAGAAGAATTACGTGGAAAGTCATTAATACATTCTAGTGAAAGTTTAGAAAGTACAGAAGCCATAACTGAAGGTAAGTAAATTATTGTAAATAGGTATTTTGTAAACTTGCACATTAGCTTCTCTCCCCATTTAGGTACTTACCTACTTTGCAAAAAGTAGTTAGGTACCTAGTTGTGGGTTGTGGGTAAGTGAATCTTTAAAAGTAGGTATCTTTGTTGAACTTGAACGAATTCAACTTGTTAATAGGTAGGTAAGTATAACTTGATATGAGGAATCAACAATAGGTACTTATTAGCTTTCATTCAGTGACCTAGGCGCGTATACCATGCGGCACGTCATCACGAGTACGTTATGCTGCGTCCACATTTGTATAATTTCTAATATTCCCTCTAACCTATCCAACTAAGCTAATTTGCTTGTGCTAGGAGTGGGTTCACGTCAGTAGTTTAATGGCCAGGATTCGAACCCGGGACCTCTCGATCGTAGGGCCGACACCTTAACCACTAAGCTACCGACAAAATCTCCGTTCCGTATCATCGCCGCGTATCATGTTCGCTAGTTTAGAGGCACGCGCGTTAACGTGTATCATCTATACATATAATAAAATTGGAGTGTCTGTTTGTAATATTGAAATAACCTTTTTTTACTACATGCACATGAATATAATACGGTACATACACCAAAATAACAATTTTTACATTTTTTGTCTGTCTGTCTGTCTGTTTGTTCCTGCTAATCTCTGAAACGGCTGGACCGATTTTGACGGGACTTTTTTGGCAGGTAGCTATTTAATGTAATAAGGAGTAACTTAGGCTACTTTTATTTTAGAAAAATAGCGTTGACTGAACACTAAGCGATAACCGACATCAACGCGGGCGGAGTCGCGGGCAACAGCTAGTCTCGCATAAGACGATGCGTAGGGCGGTACTCGTGCCTGTTTAGATGAGGCTTTACTTTGTTTGTAGTTTTTTCAACATTGCGGAATTGGATCTTGATGAAATTTGGTACATGTATTTATCAATTACTTACAGGTACATAATTAGGTATTTATCGTTTCAAAAATTTCATATAAAGAGAATTTACAACCATTGGAAACAAAAAATTGTAATGAGTTTCCTAATGAGTGAATAATATAACATAACGCCTGTAATCCGTTAAGGGTTAGGCAGAGGTGTACCTAGCATCCACATTTCGCAATTATTTAAATAGTTGCGGGTACCAAATAAACGTATATTTTTTTTCAGGAAAATTAAAAGAGGTAGCTGAAGATTACGAAAGGTTCCATTTTAACAACGTTTCTGAGGAAAATCTGAATAAAGATTTAAACACTCAACAAATCAGCAATGTTAACCTCGAAGACGATCTATATCTTTCCGATGACAGTGTCGCTGATCCGGACTATGAATTACCGAAAAAGTGCAATGAGTCTAATACAGATAGTGAGATAGAAGAACGAAGTATTCCTATAATAACTACAGCCCAAGTTCACGTGACTTTACCATCCCAAGACCAAGATGAAAGTTTATCTATATTTAGCAGTGGTTTTGAGATTGATAGATTTCATACAAGTAGTCCAGTAAATAACAATCTTTCCAACAATAATCTTCGTTCTCCCATAGATAGAATAGCAGTTACTAATGACGAGACTATTTGCGAAGTGCTGCCTGTTGACTCAGAAGATCAAATTCATACTAGAAAAAGGAAAGGTAGATCAAGGAAAAATAGAGAAGAATGTAAAAGACTAAGAAATTCTGGTCAAAGCTACGTTACAGAAAAAGGTAAAGAAATTGCTGCGAGGCAAATACGAGCACTAACTTCTTGTAGACTGAAATGTATTGAGCGGTTTTCTGAATTGGAAAGAAAGCTGTGCTTTGATGAATATTGGACTTTAGGAAGCAGAGATCGGAGAGCTGCGTATATTGCCAGCCATATTATCATATTACCAAAGAAAACACAGAAAACCGACAGCAGAACTATTAATAGAGATTGCTATTGCAAATATACATTAACAATTAATAATGAAAGCAGACCAATTTGTAAAGATTGTTTTTGTAAAACTTTTGGGGAAACTAAAGGTTTCATTAACATTGTAATAGATAAAAAAAAACACTCCACAACCGGAATCATTCCAGCTGATACAAGAGGACATCAGCCATCTAAAAATAAAAGGACTGTTGATGATTTAAAATCTGCCAAAGATCACATCTTATCATTCCCATACTACGAAAGTCATTATTCCAGAAATAGAACAAATAAAAAATATTTATCATCGGACCTTTCTATAGCTGCTATGTATCGTTTATATAGAGAAAGTTGCCCAAATCCTATTTCACTTAAATTGTATTCCCAGTGTTTTCACGATTTAAACTTATCATTCAAAAAACCGGCTAAAGATACTTGCCACACATGCGATCTTTTGAATACAAAGATAGCATTAGCTGAAGGAGAGGAAAAGACCAACTTTATAGAAGAGCTAGGTGAGCATCAATCACAAGCCGAAAACGCTTATGCAGCAAAAAGAAATGACAAAGATGAAGCAAAGCGCAATTCAAATTTTCGAGCTTATGCATTTGATCTTCAACAATGCTTACCTACGCCATTCCTGAAAACGTCTGTCTCTTTTTATAAGAGACAACTATGGTCCTACAATCTTACGATTCATAACTTAAAAGATGATAAAGCTACTTGTTACATGTGGGACGAAACCATCGGTGCTCGAGGAGCAAATCAAATTGCTTCGTGTTTGTGGCATTTTTTACAAAATTTGCCATCTGAAGTTACAGAGGTCACATTTTATTCTGACACGTGTGGTGGCCAGAATAAAAATAACGCTGTTGCAATGATGTTCATGTATTTATTGCATGTGCATCCAACCCTAGAGACAATCAATCATAAGTTTTTGATTAGCGGACATAGCCACATGGAATGTGACTCAGATCATGCTCTTATCGAAAGAACTAAAAAGAAAACGCAGCTTAAAATAAATCATCTTAATGATTGGATGCAACTGATAAGATCCTGCAAAATTAATAACGGATTTGCCATTGTACCCATGAAACTAGAAAATTTTCTAAATTTTGCGGAATTGAGTTCCAAGAAAGGTCTATTTACAATAAAAAAAAAGGATGCTAGTGGTGAAAAATTTTTATGGCAACCAGTGAAATGGCTGCAATATAAGAAACCTATCGGAGAAATACGTTTTAAGACTAATCTTGACAACGAAAGCTCTTTTAGAGTCATAAATTACAGGAAAAGAGGGAAATTCAATTTAGACGCTATAGAATTAGAAGTTGTATCAAAAGAGACTTTACCAATAAGTAAAGAGAAAAAGAAGGATTTGATGGATTTATTGCCACTCATAGACCCCGTTTTTCACGAATTCTATAAAAACATTAAAACTGATAGTCACACATCAAACATCGATCCTGATTTAGACTCCGAAGACCCTGATGCAGGAGGAAACGGTGAAGAATTTAACTAATGCCATAATATTTTAACTTTTTTTTGGAATAAAAATTATTATTTTGCAATTGTTTGTTTCTTAATTACCTATACATACCTATACACATACTTACATGCATAATATCACGATTTCAGTCCCATAAGAGGTAGGCAGAGACTATACTTATTACTTTTGATTTTTTACACACGTACTTCCCTTAAAGGTACTTAGGTGAACAACTTGATAACTCATTGGTGAACAACTTGATATGTCATTTATTTTCTATAAATACAGTAAATTCATTAAATAATCTTATGTTATCTCAAAACCCCAAACAATTGAATTACATTCAGATAAAAAAGTATTCAATAACTTAAAATCTGAATTTACAGATAAAACTTAAACTTTAAAATGGCGGCCCTGAAAAATTGGTATTTTCGAGTTGTTAAGTTATTCACGCCTGGTACGGATATATATGTCTAGATGGAATGTCAAATGCGCACAAACGTCTCAAAAATATCAGTTAACTTCTAACCATAATACTTACGCGCTGCTCAGTGACGTTCGCGCGTGACCATTAACATAAGAGTATGCATTATAATGTAGCTTTCAGTTATAAATTGTTACAGTAATTTTACTGTATAATGATTTGAATGAGAATACCTGGAGGCAAATAACTTGACAATGTGCTCTAGCTGCACAGAAAGTAATATATGTTTGTCCGCAGGCTTTCCTCCATTGGTACACCGGCGAAGGCATGGACGAGATGGAATTCACAGAGGCAGCCAGCAACATGTCTGACTTGGTCTCGGAATACCAACAGTACCAGGTAATAGACTTGTCTTTTGTTTAGACTACTTAGGCCATCTACTGTGATATGTGGGTGCAGACAAGTCGTGATGTACGCTCGCCCTGCGTGCTGTTTCCTACAACCATCTACACACCATCGGTGTCACGGACAGTCCCCTTTGCAGGGGTGTTTCGTTTCGCCCACGTAAATCTGGAATTCGAGGCTGTGGCTCCTCAACAATTGCAAATCCTTAGCACTGTTAGGTCGCTCTGCGAAACCTGTGAAGCCCCCGGTAAGCTTGTGCGTTTCTTGTCGACGCTAGGCTGACTGCCCTAGTCAGCGCTCTTCACACACAACGGCCCAAAAAAGGAAGCTAAGTGCAGATAAGAGTCCTTTTCCATTCCATTCGCTTATAGGGGGAATACTCTGAGTACTGAGCTACTGAACCAGGGCTTGAGCATTCGCAATTCTCCTGCAACCGTCTTGGGGAGACAGCGGTATTCACTTTGCCTAATTTAAATCGATTTGAATAAGTTGCTTACTAATTGGGTATTTTTTATTCAAATTACTTTTTCCTAAACGTCAAAACGGTAAGTTATAAGTGAACTTGTATGATTTTTTTTATATATAAGACGCGTCAGTTAGACTTCGCCTGGCCTGATGGTAAGCTGAAGGCAAAGTCTTAGAAAAGAGGGTTATCATTACTTACATATACCATATTGTGACAATGGTGGTATAGATAGTTCAACTGAGTTGTGCGCGCGGCCCTGTGTGTGCGTGCGCTTGTAAATAAACAACTTTCATTCGTGTGGCAGTGACGCGTCAGTCGTCGTCCGAGCAAGACGTGTTCTTATCGCTTTTTCTTAAGGATACAGTCGTTTACGAAAATGTCTAGTTCTTCACGGAGAAAAATGAAATGAAAACGTTTATTCAAATTTAAAACAATATCTTATTACTCCAAGACATCTGCCAAACTGCACAGCAGTTTGTTGGCAGTTGCAACTCCCGTAAAATACTCGTTTTTGTTTCATACCTACAACTAATAACATAAAAAACAAACTCACACATCTATCACACAGTTTATATAATAGATATAGATACACTTTACAAATTTTCATTTTTATTTTTCTATTTATTTTTTCACATGTAGTAGATAGGGCACGCCATACCCACAACTTGTGCGCATCCACACCGCACCCGGCCCACCAAGCGCAACAATAACAGTCTCAAACAAAATCCGTTAACAGATAACTACGAAACTCAAAATGCAAACATGCATCGGTCATAACATAACTCATAATGCGGGCGGACGCCGCGCCGCCCGTAGGACGAGAGCGGGGCCTCATGCGGGGAGCGGGGATGCGATAGGAGGGCTGATCTCAAACCAAGCGCCATGCCAACTCGCAAGAGATGCATAGGTACCCGCTTCCATTACATGTTTATACTATCGAAAAGAAACTGTTTTGTTTTATTCCTAAATGATATTTTTATGATACTACTAGATATCAGAGTTGATCGCAAACTGTTGAATATATGCGGAATCATGTAGCTTCTATTTCTTTCCCCAAAATAATTCTGACAGCTTGGTTTTTCGAACACGTTAGTGTTTGTTCGCCCCGGGCGAGTCTTATATATCTTGAATTCGTTACTACATGTTGTAAGTGTAATGTTGTAATGTTTAAGGAGTCAGGTAAATATTCTTTAATTTTAAATTTAGATGTAATTAATATTTATTATGATTATATATACGAAAAAATATATCCTTGTTGACGTTTACGTATTATTGTTTTAGACTCGAGAAACCATTGCTAAGGTATACGAATTTCTGAAAATAGATGCGAGAAATATATTGGAACTAGTAAGTGATCCAGTTTGCAGTGCGAGTCCAATTTTAATATCGAAATTAAGTGAACATTTAAATAGCGTACAGAAAAGAACAGCAACGGCAGTGGGGGGGGGGGGGGGGTATCAGAGAGAACAATTACTAATATATTGGCTGAAGGAAAAGAATCTGACTCTAAATTTAAATCTCCGCATAAAGACCGTAAGAAACGTTTAAAAAAGTTAGAATTAGACAACTTTAACGTCGATGTTATACGTTCCACTATTCAAAATTATCATTTAGAACATCGCGAGTTACCTACCTTGCTAAAGTTGAAAAGAATATTTCAAGATAAACTTAACTATGATGGAAGTATTTCGACTCTGCGTACAGCTTTGTTAAAGTTGGGATACAAATGGCGAAAAACTGTGGATAATAGAAGTGTTATTATAAGCGGCATGACATCCAAAAGCTACGATTTTCCTATTTAAAAAATTTACTCAGATACCGTCAAGAAAATCGGTGTATCGTATATACAGATGAGAGCGATCGCTATTTGATAATAATGTTCAATAAATAAACATTAAATTACAAAATAACCCTTTTTTTAAAAAACCCGTATATAACCCGTAAATAACTGTATTTGTATTTATACTCGACTGTACCTCTTGTGACGCACACAAAGTCACTGTATATGTACAAGGTTTACCCACACATAGGGCCGCGCGCACATCTGAGTTGAACTATCTGTACTCAGCTTGACGGCCTCATCATACGCATTTTCACGCCCCGCTTAAAGGACCCGGGACTGTAGGAAGAAGGAAACACGTGAGCTGGTAATGAATTCCAGGTCTTAATTAAAGGTGCGACAAAGGAAAGAGTCTTCGAACCGCTTGATGCTGCTTCTAATGCCTTTCTTGAAGAACCCCATATTGTAGTTGCTTGGGAAAACTACAGCAGGCAGTTCATTCCACCGCATGTACGTGCGTGTTATGAAGTTCCTTTCGTATCGCACAGTGCGCACCGTCTCAGGTCGCAATGTGTGCCGGATTATCCGTCAGGATACTCTAGTGTTAAATGGTCAAACAGCATCTCTTGCTGTAGTGGATACATATTATTTATATACATACATACATATAATCACGCCTTTATCCTCGGACGGTTACGCAGATATGAATTAACACTCACATTTCAACCGTGGTAGTGGGACCGAATTCATTGATTGGCATTGAATTCTGTCCCACGTAACGGGTTGAGTCTATTGCTGTCTTCCAGGCACTTATTGTTGACTCAAGCCATACATCTGAGGCTGAGTCTGGGCTGTATATATCTGTCAGATGTTAAACAGCCCTATCCCTTAGTCGCCTTGTACGTCACCGCATGGGAAGAGATGAGGTGGTCCAAATTCTACTCTGTCGGGAACTGCGCTACTTTGTTTATTTATGTAATTTGTTGGATTTAACACTTGTCTTACATAGTACAAACTAAATATTATAATAGTACAAACTAAATATAATAATATTATAATAGTTTGTCTGCAACAGATATAAAATTTAATTCTTTCACAGGAGGCTGTAGTGGACGGAGACGAGGTCTTCGATGAGGAAGAAGAGGAGATTTCACAGGAGCGCGCGTACGCCGCCGTTGCCACCTAGATGGACAGACGCACCGATAGATTAGATACTCTTTACAACTTTATAGAATCTAAGTCTGTGAAACGAGGTTTAATATTATTGTTAATGATTTTTTATTATAAATAAAAGTATTATTTGATAAAATACCCTGTGTTTCGTTCAATTATTGTTTAAGTATAACATTTTGACGTGAATATTTTTGAAGTGAAAACTTCTTTAGCGGCGCTGTGTACTTTTTTTGGAATGGGTAAAAATTGTGACACCCGTGACCTGATCGAAAATTCGTAAGACGGATGGAGAGAGGACAGGCGGCCCAGGGCGCTTGCGCGAATGTCACACGACTGTCACATGTGTGATGGCGGTGATAAACTTTTTAATGTAAAATAATTGTAATAGTTCTGAAGTGTTAAATTTTTAATGTAATATAAATAGTCATGTTTGTGTACGATAGCGCAATAAATGAATATTGTATTCCACCACATAAATAATAGTACTTTTATACTGATAATGAAAGCAATTCGTACAAAATTATTCTCTAACCATTCCAAAATATCAAAAATGCACAACGTTAATATTCAAGTTTTCACTTCTGCCGGCACTCCCGGAGTGCAACCCGTCGTTTATTTTTTTATAAATAGTTTCCAAAAGGAGGCAATTCAAACAAGGTAGTAAAATCTTTAAAAAAAGACCCGACTGCTTTCTAAAAGATCAAAACAAGTTTGATAGCAGGCGGTACCCATTTGCCAATCATAAACCGAAAGAAAATTAATGTGTACCGCCTACTGTCAAACTTTTTTTAGATCTTTTAGACAGCAGTCGGGTTTTTTTAAATTTTAACCGACTGCGCCAGCGAGGGTAATGTGTTACGCGCGTATGTATGCAGTTTTAAAATAACAAAAAAATATTTTAACCAAAAATCCACCGTATAATTTTTATAAATTTGGTAAAAAAAAATTTAGGCACGTATCGTGTTGCGGTGTTTGATAGGATATATTTTCAAAGTGGTTCCATATATAAGAATCTCTCATGCTAAGATCCTGGACATCTACATCAATATTGTGTCAATGTTATTATTGCTCAGCACATATATCTTGAATCAAAAATGTGCTCTATATGCGCAGTACACATTTCTTGGATGTCTCTAAAGGTTAGCGCGGGGTGTTGCAGTGGACGAGCTCCAATTTATTACAAAACAATCCGCACGAGCTAGGGCCTCGTTTGTTTCGGGGTATAGGTCCCGAATTGGGTATTGGACTGACTAGTCAAATTAGTGACTTTTTACTTAACGTCAAAACGGTGAGTTACCAAGAATACTGGTATGAAATAATTTATTGTGACGTCATAATATCTCTTTTACCATTCTTAATTTAATGAGCTTAGTAAAATAATTTATTCAAACTACAGGAGAATACCCAATTGATTGCGTTATTATATTAAAAGCGCTCGTAGATATTCACATCATAATATCTTTAATATTTTTTTACGAATACTAATAATAATAATAATAATAGCGTTTATTGCAAAAATATTACACAGCTGACAATAAAAATAACATACATTTTATAAGCAACGAGGGCTTCAGGATACATAGAAAGCCATGTTCAGGACATTTGAAACTCAGCCTCTTAAACTAGGGAGAACCTTGTATCTTAAGAGACAGACTAGTAGGTACCTAAGCGAAATTACTATATATTACCGATAGGTACATGCTCTCGAAACTTTCAGCTAAGCTAAATTAAATTGCTTGCATTAGGAGTAGAGGACTCAAACCCCATACCCCTGTCATAGCCCTTTTTATGGGCTAGTACAAACTGACCTAAAATGGCAACATTTTGCACAACGATGTTCGCTCCCTGGCGAGTTGTCACCGTAACACCTATCTTAGAACATGTAATCAAATCTACTACTTACTAGTCCGATTACCTACTAATCAATACAAAAGTTTTCAGTTATAGGTGTGAAAAATGTAATTTTAACAGAAAACTTAAGGCGACTTCCAGAAACAAAATAGAGGCTCTGAAAAGAGAATAATATATGAATTTACAGATTTACTAATCTGTTAGAGGTCTGTGAGTAAAATGAGAACTTACCCGATACGTCTTATTTTTCCACCATGTAATTAATACGTAAGTGTTGTAAAGAATCGTTATTAACTTGTATTTTATTAATTTTCACTATACCTACTGTTATTTTAATAAAAATATCGATAGATATAAATTCTTTATTGTACACCAACAGATTTACAGTGGGACAAGTAGGTAGCATGTATACAGTTCAATGTACAATGGGCGGCCTTTTCGCTGAAGCGATTTCTTCCATGCAACCTTGGGATGCACAGTAATGTTAAAAAATTAAAAATATGGTGTAGTTATCGGCTAAACTAAAATTGATAGTGTATTAAAACAAAAGAAAGAGAGAGAAGTATAAATAAAAAAAAGTAAAAGCACGTGATGGCTAATATAAATTAAGCTGGCGTAATTTTGTGGGTTCCTCCAGATTTTTCCAGGATCTCAACATGAGATCCGGATTTCTTGGATATGGGACCGCTTTGAAAATTTACTCTATGAAACAAAGCAAAAAAATTAAAGTCTATGCTTAATTGGCTTTGATATCGCATAACAAACATACTTACATTCTGAGGGTTTCTTCAGATTTCTTCAGGATCTCAGCATCAGATACGGATTTCTTGGATATGGGAACCCTCTCGAAAACCGCAAGAAAAATGTAAGTCGGTTTATTAGGTATTAACTTTGATATCGCGTAACAAACATACATAATAAAATACGCATCGAATTAAGAACGTTTCGGACTTTCAATTAAGTACCTAGTGTTGAAGAAAAATGGCAACATGGATTTGCACAAACAAGCATCCTCTCACCACAAGGGCATAATAATATACCGTCTCCGTTCTATAATGAGCAAAAAATTATCATAACCGATTCATTACGTAATCAACAAATTCATCTACAATCTACAACCTCTGTTAAATTTAGCAATTAACACTCTCATTATTATTTCCATGTCAGAATGCTCACGGAAATCAATTGTACGGCTCAATTACCGAAACATGCATAAAATTAATGATTTAATAAACAAACACATAAAAATAATTACCTCGATATAAAACTTACCTATTTAATGACAACATTAGTTTCGCGCGTAGTGATCCAGTGGAGCCACGCAGTGTCGCCACAGCAATAATATACATAAGCACGCCATCTATATCCCGGCCTACTTAAAACAATATGGCTAAAAAATACGTTTGGGGTAAGTTTTATTACAACTAAATTAAATTAAAACTAAAGTAAAAATTATTGATTAAAATAAATAATTTAAACTGGCACATTGGGAGAGGCCTTTGTCCAGCAGTAGAGTACAATAGGCTAATTGATTGATCGATTAATTTATTTAAAATCAAAACATAACTGCTGCTGAAAAGAGAGAAACAAGTTTGATAGCAAGCGTGATCAATGTTTTAACATAATCGTGCTGTGTTTATGATTTGTTATTTATTAAATTTTAATTTATTTAAATAATTTTACATGGGAACAGATTGGTTTTCAACTTGATTCGATCTTTGCCGTTACTGTCATCAACATCTCTGTACATACGTATTACAAGTGGCCCCGTTTATAAAATATTTAAGTTTTTTACTTACCTACCGGCATTCCCGGAGTACCTATGCTTTTTTTTTTTAAATTTGCTTGTAAGAAATATCGTGATAGGATGCTACAAGAATAAACAAACTTTCCAGTCGCTGTATGTCTGCTGCTCATACAACTGCCTGACTTCCTGACGAAACCAACGAACCGCCGGCCAGTAGATGTTTGGATAGCGAAGCCAACACCCGCAAACCACCGCATCCCGTACAGGCTACTGCCGGAAGGCTATGACCACAATAATCCCCAGTATAAAGGTAAAAAGGTAAATATCGCAAAAAGTTTCTCTGTTTTTCATATAAATAAAGTTTAACTAAAGTTTTTATTAATGTGACCACGAGCAGGCACCACCCCAGAGGGCCTTCTATGACCCTGGGGTAGTCCGGGTGTGCAAGGGATCTGTCAAAGGCTACTTCGCCCCGGGTAACTGATGTTCCAAGATGGCCCTGCGGTTTTGGTCGGTTTGAGTCCAACATAATTACCCCCACAGGTTTCAGTGGGGAGGGGGGGGGGGGGAGAGTGTTTCGAGGCGATTTCCACACAGTGATAAAAGAGACCACGAGCACCAGTCGATGTTTGATTTTGAAGAACTTAATTAATTAAGTTAATAGAAGAGACTATTACTCACTAACTGATGCTCACGGTTTCACTTTCTTCTTCTGTTTCCGTTCAGGTGACCTACGGGAACCATTTTTAACCACCCGTGAAATTTTTGGATTTTTGAAGTGAAAACTTCTTTAGCGGCGCTGTGTACTTTTTTGGAATGGGTAAAAATTTCTAAACTCGCGTCAGGACACGTGACCTGATCGAAAATTCGTAAGACGGATGGAGAGAGGACAGGCGGCGTAGGGCGCTTGCGCGAATGTCACACGACTGTCACATGTGTGATGGCGGTGATAAACTTTTTAATGTAAAATAATTGTAATAGTTCTGAAGTGTTAAATTTTTAATGTAATATAAATTGTCATGTTTGTGTACGATAGCGCAATAAATGAATATTGTATTACGCCACATAAATAATAGTACTTTTATACTGATAATGAAAGCAATTCGTACAAAATTTTTCTCTAACCATTCCAAAATATCAAAAATGCACAACGTTAATATTCAATTTTTCACTTCTGCCGGCACTCCCAGAGTGCAACCCGTCGTTTTTTTTATTAATATTCAATATTAAATATGCAAACTAAATGATAGATGATAAATAATGAGTACACGTCGACTGTAATTTCGGATGTAAACGTGAACTGGATGAAACAATAAATACAGTTACCACCGTGAGCTCGCTCGCTCTCGTCTCATGCTCATTCTCTCTCTTTTTCTCCTCATCTTCCGCCACACCACGCGTACCATAGCAGCGGTACAGTGCTTGCGGTCACTCTATAGATAGGTATGTCACTGACGCGTACCGAATCGATCTAGGTACAACATAATGCTATAGTGATCGGCAAATTTGATGACATTGTACTCTGAGCTCTGGCTGAGCAAAGCGTGCGTTTAGGTCTCTCCAGTGGAAAGCGCGGAGTGCTATTGTCGAAGCGCGCCTATAAAAAAACCATAGATTTGATTTTAGTAACTCAAAGGGCCGTCATAAATTGACAAGTCCTTCTATTTGTATTTAGTTATTGATGTTTGTTGAGTTTGCTCACAAAGTTTGTTGATAACATAGGGAAATTGTACGTTTGGTTTTGCGATTTCATTTTAAGTGTAGTTGTGCTATGTAGTGTAGTGAGACGGGGATATACGCTTGAAGAATACAAGAACAAAGTGTATTCTATTGTGCCTAACAAAGACCATGAGAAAACTGCTATTCTTTGCTTTGTAAGTTTTTAGACATACACAAACCACGCGGGGATTGTGCTTGGATGCAAATTTTAATCATTGTTAATTTTTCATTAATTGCTAAAATGTTGGATCGATGCATTTTTGACAGTTTAAAGATTTATTTTTAGATCCAAAACCAACAAAATAACGTACTAGACATTTACACTATTGTGGAAAAGAATGAGTATGGGCAAAGTCATCACTTAACCTGTACTTGTCCCAATTATTTGGGGTTGGCGCAGTATGGGCAAAGTAAGGATCCTATTATTTACATAAATATGCATTTCAGGCGAATGCTTTCAAGAGGCTATTAGAGGTGCATTCTACTTCCAAGAATAAAAAATCTCAAGAAGAAAAAATAGATTCATTAATATCGTGGACCTATTATTATGACGACTGATGTTGTGAAGTTAATATTTAATTTGATTATCATAATAATTAAATTAATTTGATAGATCGTAATAAAAATGTTTACAATTACATTTGCAGTAATTATTTAAGTGACATTTTTTTATCAATTATTCGACCGACTTCTAAAATATTGGCGGTTCTAAATACATAGGTATACTATTATTAGGGTAAATTCTTAATTTTAATATTTTCGTTAGGAAAATAAATCATTTCGAATTAAAAAATTTCAAATACGAATTCCCTGCCAAAAATCATTATTACCGCATATACATTCTCTGGAGGCTGTCACCTCGTAATCCGGAGTCAGCTTGCTGTCTATTAATCTTCGACATCGCGCGATGTTGAGCCGTCTATGGCAGTGGATTATTGACACGCATGACACATCCGAAATTAGTCAGGCATTTTCAGGTAGTATACCTCGCAATGATGTGGTATACTAGTTTACGATCACAATATGGATTGATTGTAACTATATTGAACTAAGAGTCTAAAACAAAACACGTATTGTCCCACGAGTGCACATTATCGAACATGAACAAGAATGACATAATAAACAACACAAGAATGTCGAACATCTATCTTCTACTGCTGTTCAATTCTCTAAGCGCTGTGACATAATTGACAGAGATTGTCATTGGTTGGATTGAGTGACGTCATTGGAGATCGACCAATGACAATCTCTATTAAGGCTGTCGCACGCTGTGGTGTTCGTTGACGCAACAACACATTTATTACAAAACGTCATAATTTTACTTGTCCTAAATATAGATGAACCATGATTTATGTCCAATTTCAGGTAAATACAGTCTCTAAGAATAGTGATGATAAACTTGCTATTATAAGGACGCAGTTTACTGGCAAGGAAATGGAACAGAACGATTCTGCACAAGCGGCTATAGCAGTGCCTTTGGTGGCCTTTGCTTATATCAGTGACTTATATGATTATAACTATGATTTAAATACATAGCTACAATTCAATTCAATGAGTTTTGGAAAGTTGAAACAAATATGATTGAATAAATGTGGTTTGATACGCTGGCGGTTACGTTATTCTTCAATTAAAACATCCTTTTGGCGATGTAAACTTGTGAATACTACATTATTGTTGGGTGTAATTTATAAGTAAAAAAAATATTATAGGATTTATTTACAAAACAAAATCTGCCGCCGAAATCAAATTTCGATGTCAAAGTAAATTAAACTGTATATAAAATAATATGAACACCGATGTAGAAAGTCTCAGTTCAACAGCAATATGGTCCCATTGAAATGCAAATTCTGAGAAAATCATCAAACTCTTAAATTTGCCAAGTACCAACAAAGGGTGGCTAATTTGGTGTCTGTCTTTTGACCAAACTGTATGTAATTTCAGGTACTTTCCGATGCCCTGCAGAAATACATTAATGATTTGGTAGAATTGCTCGCTCACGAGGAGAAGATTCGAGATATGTCTTTGGGTAGAGAAAAGAGAAGACATCAATCAAATTTAGCATACTCGTATTATGACGACACTGGTTATTGATGATTTTATTGATTGTATCAAAAAATTGACTGACTATATCGAAAAACATGATGTCAACTCTTTAAAAACATTTTATTTCATTTAATCATACGGTGTTGTAATAATATTAACGACTAGTCAAGTTTAGTTAACTTACCAGAAATTTCAATAATGCAAAATAGATTAACATTTAATAATGTATTCGTACACAAAAATAATAAAATAAAAATAAATTGTTACTCTCCATTGTTATCTAATTGTCATTTTCGTTTGATGTCCCAAGTGACACAGTATCGTATGGATGGGTTTATTAAGATTTACAATACAACCAATAGAAAATAATCTCTTGGTACGAGTAAATAACGATAACCCAATTTTGGTAACGACATATCGAAATTAAGCAAATTTATTTGCACAAATTACACCTATTCACCACAATAACATTAGATGTCTTGTCTAATTCAGATTTACTTTACTAGTGACTACGCATAAGTTTATTATGGACTTCTAGGGCCTTATAAACAGAAATTACTAACCCGTATTCGTAAATCCAAAGAAATCGAAGAATTACGCGAAAAATCTGTAGATATGTCCAAAAAAGGAAAAAAGAACAAGTTTACCATTTTTATGGCCGAAATAAAGTCAGAATCAGGAGTGATTGAAGAGACCATCATCTCAACAATCGTTCAGACAAAAAAAACAGACGTCTCTAACAATTAACAAAAAAATTATGTTGCGTGAACATAAATTATTATGATAAGATGCAGAATAAGCAGATGGATGACTATGAAAGAAGTCCGTACCTACCCAATTATTTTCAGCAAAGTAAATAAGTTTCACTTAAAATTAATTCCTTATAATTCCAGGTACAAACGGTGAAGTCAGAGATGGCATTGCTGGAATTCACAAAACCAATTCTAAATCAAAAAGTACAAACAGTAAAAAATAATACAAAAATGATTCCATTTGTGGCTTACGCCTACTACGACGTGGACGAAACCTTACCTACACCATACTACTAACTCAATAAAGCACACCAAACACCTGTTAAAACCCAATGTTTCAAGTTATACGTGTTCCAGTATTCTTATAAAAATATTATTTTTGAAATCTCAAATGTTCTTAAGTTCATTCGAAACAAATTATCCTATCAGTTTGACAATGGCAATGTGTAGACTGTAGACCCAAGAAGTGCAGGCTTGACGTCGTTGATAGTAATATGCGTGTCAATGATCTCACAACCATGTGTGCCTGCTTAGGCATCAATGGTGGTGCAAAGTAAAGGAGCTTATGTCGGAAGGCGGACCCTAGGCTCTGACGTGAAAGCAGTTGCAATAAGGTCTGCTGGCCCAGTCTTCATGATAATGATGAAAACAAATCATTACTTATGCTTGGTTACAGAACCTAACTTTTGACAGGAAGAAGTGACCCATTAATTATCTCTCTAATTTTAATTGGCAAATAGTCTGGCCAGATAAAAATAGTTCAAAAAACGGCGGTATATTTGAAAAATCGACAGGTTTGCAACACTGGCTATACACCGATACAACAGAGTTGATACTATGACTTCTTTTCATGTTGCAAACCAGTCTTCATGGTAAAAATGTCATCCGTTTATTGTAATTTTTTGTGTAAGTCCTTAAAAATAAAGAATAAAAACATGTGTCCATGCAATATAATGCTGACAGACTTGAGCGACTGAAAAAAATTGTTGTGCTTGTACAAACAATTTTTTTTTAGAGATTCCTAATAAATTTAGTATAGCGACCTTTAAGGTTAAGTGAACATCGGACTCATTAATCAATTATAAATCATACAATCGGTTAGTATTACAAATAATCAATGCACTTTGAGAATTATCCGAAAAAGATGACATCGTATGAGTATCAATAAGTTTTCGAAGACTATAAAATAATAAGTGCTAGGAAAATACTGTTGCCATATAAAAGTTTTGAAATATGATTTGTTCATGTTGGCCAGACTCTAGGTGCTGTCTGATATCAAACTTGTTTCTCTTAAGTTTTTTCAACAACTGTCGAGTTTTTTGGTACCTATAAAAGGTAGCCTATTGCACCGAGAGCATAAATCATACATCGACTGACTGCTAACTACAGTACCATACTATGTACATGACCTTCTTAGGTTATGTCCCGAAATTAGACCGTTTACAGAAAGGAAGCTAGTAGTCGACGCTGATCTACCAGCGCTTGTTGGCGCTGGTCCATTCTGGCACAGATAACATAATACTAAAGTTCTGGTAACAGTTACATAAAGATGCAGTGAAGCAGAGTGAGCAAAATGTCGTAACCCTGGTCGTTTACTGAAAAAATAGGGGACACCAGTTTCGTACACCTGAGGGGGCTATCTTAAAACCATAAATGGCCTAGGGCCATCCGGTAGTGCGGGATAAGCTTTAGGTGCACCATAACCACCCCCGAAGGCTGACGGGGTTGGTATCCGAAGCCGCGGATAACAGCTAGTATATTGTAGGTATAGAACAAGATATCCGCTTGCTCGTGCGTTCTTTCAAATTATAATTAAGTATTATAGCAATATAAAAACTATCGTTAATAATTTGTTAAAAATAACAAGGATAGCCGTACTCATATGCCACTTAATCTAACAAAATATAAAACCGTTTAAAAACATTCTAGGGCAGAGTGGCATACAACCACGGCATGATTTTTCAGAAGTCGGGTTTTTAATTTTAAACTTATGAATAAAGCACTGGCAAATTCAAAGAATCAATCACATAAAGAGCACATATGAACGTCAAAATTTTACAATTATGTCAAGAAATATTATAAAAATAATAAATAATGTATTTATTCGTTGAAAAATGATTCTTTCGCTGGTTTGGGAGGTTAGTTCTACTGAGAAGATACCAGTAAGAAACTCAGAAAACTATATTAATCTACTACCTTATCATTTTTTTTAAAATATGGTTTTGTTTACAATTTCTGTTGTTCGAGCAAGAGACAAGAGACTTAAGTTGACCACGCATATATATCATCAACTCACTTTATAATAATCTATTTTCATTAAAGATATTTTCACATCCATTTTTTTTTATTTTGTGACATGTAAAAAAAATCATGAGGAATTTTATATTTTTATACAATCTCCCTACAGACAAATCACAAAATCCCCCGAGTACCGCGGTAGCCTAGTGGTATGGGTAGTGGACTGCTGAGTCGAGGTCTCGGGTGCGATCCCAGGTTTCACCATGGCACACACTAATGACTTTTCGATGCTTTTCGAAGTTATGTGTGTATTTATCGCAGGTTTATAAGTGCACGGTTAATGGCAATAGGCTCACCACGTATAACATTAGAACCTAAACATAAACTGGCAAAATGTGGGTGCTAGCACCTCTGCCTACCCCTTCGGGGATATCGGCGTGAGTTTATGTTATGTTTATGGCGATAGGATGAGGTAGAGAGGTCTAGTTTGATGCTAACTAGTCTTTGTCTCACCGCGAAGATCGGTTATGTTAGCCATCTTCGAGCGCATCAGCGCCGAGCCGACTAGGAGTCGAAGTGATCCCCATGGCCGAAGTCGGTCGGAAGCATCAATCATCAATGAAATCGGCAAACAATTTTTAAGCTATTGCATAGCTTTTATCGCGGGTCTTGGGCTTGGGGACCGAATCCAGAAATTCCGTAACGAAAAAAACCTAACACCCCCCACTCCGAGCTCGCACGAATCGAGCCGAGCTGCTCCGAAGTAGCTCCGCTTAACGTAAGTAATTATAATTGCATAAGTTGTTAGTTTTCAAATTCAAATTCAGACTCAGACTCAGGTTCAAATTCAAATTCAAATTATATTATTATTTATTATAATTGCATAAGTTCATAAAAAATGCTATGCAATAGTTTTACCGCGGCAGTCCCCGAGTGCCACACGTCTTCTTTTTATACCACTTAGGTGGCAGACAGGCACACGGCCCACCTGATGGAAAGTGGTTACCTTGGCCTATGGACGTGTGTAACACCAGAGAAGCCACACTTGCGCTGCTGACACTGTAAGCACAGAGTCTCTTTGCCGTCAATGTAGAGGACAAAGCAAGACAAGCCTTTAGTCATCCCACTGACAGCACAAATTCTCCAGTGAGCTCTGGCTACCCTACTCACCGCTGGGTATCTAATTGAGCTAAAATTTTACATAGATACACGATTAGTTTGAATGATAGTGTATTATTATGGTATCATGAAGCTGGTCTGAGGATACAGTACGGAGCTGGTCAATGGAACTTGTAAGCTGAACAAGTGTGGGCTTTTTTGTTGTCTTGGCAATCATTTCATTGGCGTATTTCATAGTATTTAGGGTCTGACGATGGAATCAGAAGGCAGCCATAGGAACTCCTAAACGGAACGTCATTATCATGGAGACGCATTTTCCTGATTGCATCCGAGGCCAAGGTGAACTCAAAGCTTAGGGTCCGCCTTCTTTAGCTCTCGATCTTGAGCGTCCGTAATAGTGAGACCATTGTCACACATGTCACTCTCCACGATGTCAAGCCAGAATTTCTTGCGCCTACCCCTCATACTTGGCAGAGCCACCTGTCACACATTTGTCAAAACGTGACCGCACCAGCAAAGACGGTTCTTTTGCATTTTATCGGTGACGTCACGGACATGAAGGCTAACGCGAGAGTTGCGAGAGTTTCTCACGAAAGCTTTACGCGTGACTCCGCATATCCATCGCAGCATTTTCATCTCCGTGACACGCAGAACTGCTTGTGTTACTCTTGTCCTCTTCACAGCCGTGTATTAGGACTAGCCTATATTTTTTAAACGTTATCATTTTGAAAGAGTGAAATCATATAAAAACCATCCTAATATTTCATGTAGCCATTTGTGTGGTGCGTTTGATAAAACATCCGAGGACGATCTGAAGTAAAATAAAAAATGACTATAACCCCTAGGTTGGAACTTGGCTACGCCCACGATGACTGGTTCGCCCGCCCGCCATTGCACCTATTGTAATGGTCTCCTCCGAAGAGTCCGTACTACGCAATAAGAGTCCACGTTCACAAAGTTTGTTCACTATATTCACATCAAAAAAACAAAAAACTGTAGCCCCACCAACTGATTTCGTAGTCACGCATATACTTAATTATTAATTAACACTCTTATTATATATTCATGTCAAGAAGATTAACTGTTAATCAGTTTGTACGAATCAATTACCCAAACATGCGATAACGTCAATGATTTAACAAATAAACACACAAAAATAATTACCTCGATATAAATTTACTTTCCTATTTAATGCAACATTACTAGTTTCGCGCGCAGTTTCCCAGTCACACCACGAAGTGTTATCACAGTAATTATATACAACATCACGCCATCCATCTCTCGGCTACTTGAAACAAAATGGCTTCTAATTACATTTGGGGTAAGTTTTGTCTATATATCTGTACGTAACATTAAAATATATAGTAAATAGTTTTGTTATAATGACTTACTGTTGCCCGTGGCTCCGCACACGTGGATGTTAGTTATCGCGACCAAACATACCCTATGTCATTTCTCAAGGTCTAATCTAAACTAAATTGCATCAAAATCGGATTATTCTTTGATTGATTGATTGATTGATTGTTTTTCCTTCCCGGAACCTCTCCACTAACACTTAAGCTGAGCGCAGATGAGAGTCACGACAGACTTAAGACAGACTATTACCTACTTTACAAAATAAATGGAGAGGCGCACTCTTAGAACAAAACGTTTCATAGACAAAGCTGTCTCCTACGACAAGGCGACTATAGCTTGACCACAACCGCTGTACCGCGCCTTAGGTATGTGCGCGGCGAGGCGGGGGAGAGTACCGACCATTCCGTTGTGTCAGTCGGCTGCCAACGCTTACGGCGGTAGCTAGTGTCACTTGTAGCGGATTCTGTGTGTCGGATACACAAGTGATTAGTATTGCAAGATGGGTCGTGCGTTATCTCGTGATGTGAAGAACATCATTTTTAAGGTAGCCGAGTATTTTAATAAAAAAGAAAAGCAGACAAAGAAAGTTTTGAATTTAAAAGTGATGCAAACATTGCTCAAATTGTAGCGGATGCTACGGGATATTGCGAAAAAACCGTAAGAAATATAGTAAAGGTGGGTAATTCATCAACGGAAAATTTGGGCCGATTAAAATTTAATTCTCCAAAAAAACCAAAAGTTATAAAGAAGAAATATGTTGTTGATGATTTTGATTAAGGAGTTATCAGAAGAATAATTCATCAGTTTTACGAAATCGTAAAACAAGTTCCAAGTATCCGTAAGTTACTATCAAGTTTGAGAAAAGATGGCATACTGGATTGTGGACGAGAATACCTTAGAAAGCTTTTACACTCAATGGGTTATAGTTTCAAAAAATGCAAATCAAAGAGACATCTCCTTATAGAGCAGCCTAACATTACAGAGTGGCGGAAAAAATGCCTGACACAAATCCGAAATTACAGAATGCAAAACCGCAACATATATTTCCTCGATGAAACGTATATAAACGCCACTCATGATGTGAGTAAATGTTGGCAATCATCGTCTGAACCTGGAATTCATGCTGATATTGGGAAAGGACGGCGTTTAGTAATTTTACACGCTGGCTGTCAAAATGGCTTGGTTGATGGTGCATTAACGATATTCAAATCAGACGCTAAGACTGGCGACTATCATGGAGACATGAACGGGTCTACTTTTTACAAGTGGGTGGATGAAAAATTAAAAGATAAGTTGCTGCCGAATTCTGTTATATATAAATATATTCTGTTATGTATACCACAATGTTGAATTTTCAGAGACCATGACAAAAGCTCAACTGCAACTTCTTATCAATGATACACAAAAAGAACTCCTGTACAGAATTGACGAACTGCTGAAAACCCATGGCCATACTGTTCTCCGTTTACCGCCGTACCATCCTGATTTAAATCCCATTGAGTTGGTTTGGGTTGATATTAAAAACAATGTAGCCCAAAACCATATCAATTCTTCACTAGATGAAAAGATAAGCATAATGACCAAATTGTTTTCGGAGTTTACGGCAGAAAAATGGAAGAAATGTGATGATCATGTCCAAAAAAATGAAAATACTTATTGGGATCGTGATAGTAGATTCGACGATATTTAGTATGGCTAACGATTGTCGGCTTCCCTTTTATAGCCATGCGGGCGCGCACATCAAAGACAAAACAGTCTAGCGGCGGGCCCCCCTCTCTTATATAAGGCTATATAAGGCTCCATTAATTTCAATAAATTATCAAAAGTTGTCACGTTATTCGGAAATACTTGAAAAAGTTTGTGGGCGGTCCCTTAATTTACTATACAGAGTATGAAATTTTCTTTTTATCAGTCTTTCACTATTATATGGAATGCACCTAATATTTAGTGTGCACGTGTAACTAGGATGTTTAATAAAACAATATCTTGGAAGTCCATTTTGATACTGAACAAAATATTGGCGGGTGAAGACAAAACAGTTTCGTCTGAGGTGTGCGACGTGTCGTAGATAGAACATTTTCGTTTTAATTCTAAGACAGACTTGTCTATGCGAGGCAAGTCTGTCTTAAAACTGTCGTGACTTCAATCTGCGCTCAGCCTTAAACTTCATGGTATGGTATTAAAGTTCAAATCGTTGTTCAATTATGAATTTACACCTCGATAGTTTAAAATAGTTAGACGTGTAATTTGAAAATATTTATTAAGATTAGAAATTTATTATTATTATTATCTATCTCAAAAGCGTGTTAAATAAAAATATAAACTAATATTTATTTACTCTACATTTTTATAAAGTCAAAATGACAGTCCAATCAATCTATTAATCCGCCCCTCATCGTACCTGGTGCAAAGGTAATTAGTTCTATTAACTGGGATTCGGAGTTTTCAAAGCGTTCAGTTGATGACTCTGTTGATTTCTTTAATGAGACTATAACCATTCTACAAAATAAATATATTCCACAAAAAACCATAAAAGCAAATAAATATCCTGTTTGGTATGACTCGTCTCTTATTAGAACTATAAAGGAAAAATCTAAATTTTTAAGGAAATTTAAAACATATGGTAACATGTCTGATGAGTTGACTTATAAACTAATGCGTGAAAGAGTAAAGTTTATGGAAAGCGCTTGTTATAAGAAATACATGAACTACACAGAAAATTCGATACGTAATAACCCTCGAGCTTTTTGGACTTACGTAAAAACTCGTTACAACTCTAATGCAATGCCTAGTCAACTCACCTATAATGGTGAATTAGTGTCCACAGGGAATTCAATCTGTGAAGCTTTTTCATCATTTTTTCATTCCTCATTCCTTGACCCCTCTCTTACCAATACTCAAAAAACAAATTCGATTCCCGCTCCTTCATTTAACCCACAGCCTACATTATCTCCTGCTGATATCTGTTGCATCGAGGTAAATAGGGAGAACATTTCTAAAATCTTGCAAAAGCTTGATATAACGAAAGCTTCAGGCCCTGACAATATTTCACCGCAGCTCCTCAAAAAATGTTCATCTACAATATCCTTACCCATATCATCTCTATTTAATAAATCCCTATCTTCTTGTGTTTTCCCACATGCTTGGAAACAAGCATTTATATCACCTGTTTATAAGAAAGGAAATAAAACAGACATCACTAATTATCGGCCCATCTCTAAGCTCTGTACAATAGCCAAAGTATTTGAAAGGGTAGTATATGACCAAGTCTATTCAGCTGTATCAATGTCATTCAGTCCTTATCAGCATGGTTTTCTGAGAGGAAGATCTACAGTAACTAATCTCGTGTTATTTAATGATTTTATTACTAAAGCTATGGAAGGAGGGGGGCAGGTCGATGTCGTTTATACTGATTATAGCAAAGCTTTTGACCGTATTCATCATGACACCCTATTACAGAAGTTAATTAACATCGGAATAAGGGGTGATCTACTTCGGTGGTTTACTTCTTATCTTGATAATAGGTCTCAAGCTGTTGTCCTCAATAATTATATATCCAGTTGGGTTCCTGTGCCATCTGGCGTGCCGCAGGGCTCCCTGCTTGGGCCTTTGTTGTTCATTATCTATATAAACGACATCGGCGCTTGTCTCCAATCCTCTCAACTACTCTGTTTTGCGGATGACATGAAGATCTTCCGTACTGTATCATCGATGGTGGATATGGTTGCACTTCAAGGAGATTTAAATAGACTTGAGAGCTATTGTCTTGCAAACAAACTTGATCTTAATCCCTTGAAATGCTCAATTATTACATATACAAGGAAATGCAACGCTTTAAATACTACCTACATGTTAGAGGGTCACTCGCTCTCCAGATGCACAAGTGTACGGGATCTTGGTGTATATCACGACAGTAAACTCCTATTTGACGAGCACATCGATACAGCTATCAAAAAGGCGTCTAAATCACTTGGCTTTGTAATGCGCATCTCGAAGTGCTTTACCGAAGCAAAAACGCTTAAAATACTATACTGTACGTATGTAAGAAGTCACCTGGAATATGCATCCCAAATATGGAGTCCGTTCTATGGAATATACATTGAGCGCATAGAAAATGTACAAAAGCGTTTTATTAAATATTTATGCTATCACCAAAAAATTCCTTACAAGTCTGAAAACTATTTACAGCTCTGCAAAAAGTTTCACATTCTGCCGCTTGATATACGTCGTCAGATAGCTGATATAATATTTCTACTAAAAATTCTTAGTGATAAAATTGATAGTCCTACTCTTTTAGGGAAACTTAATTTTAATGTACCCCCTATATTACTTCGTTATAATCCCCCTCTTAGCATACCATCGTCATTAACGAATTATCGGAAAAATAGTTTTATAGTGCGAGTGAGTAGACAATTTAATCAAGTCTGTAGGCAGCACGATATTGATCCTTTTACTTTAAGTGTACCTACAGTTAGGAAGCATCTAAGCCTGGACTTCTTTAAACCAAACAGTTAGTCAAGTTGCTACGTTTACTAGTTGTTTAATAAGTTTATAGTTAGTTAGTATATTAGTTAGTTTATATTTTTAATTAGTTACCCTTTGTTTTCTATATTTTTTAAAATTGTTATTTGTTTTTAATTTGTTCACAGTATCTATCTGTATTTTATAGTGTCACTACAAGCGAAGACTTGTAACTGGCTCTCTGTCACATATTTTTTAATATATTTGCATATTTACCTGCTCTGTATTATTAGCTGTAAGTCTTCCATACAATAAATAAATAAAAAAAATAAAAAATAAATAAATAAATAAAATAAAAATAAAAATAGTTTATTTCTTTAACATTTCTCTTACAAAGTTATTCAGTTACCGGAACAACCCAGGAAGCATGTAGCAATGCTTGTGTTGGGTCGTCCCGCTCCTCCTTAGGGCTACATAATTAAGGTGGTAAGGGTATTGCAGGTGATCACATGGTTAAACTATTTTAGGTAACTAAATTAAATTACAAATGATGAAAAGAAAGATAATAATGGTACTGGTATGACTGTGTGTGTGTATATGTGTCTGTGTGTATGTGTGTGGGTTTATGAATGTGAGGGGGGGTGCATTGTGTTATATAGCTTGTGTGACTAATGCTTTAATTCATAATTATCAAGTTTCCGATACCACTAAAATGATTAATGAGTTTGCATAGACTTAAAACTAACACTTATATTTAAATAGCAAATTCTCAGTTTCGTTGTACCCCAGCGGCTCAAGTTCCTGTACAACTTTTTGTTTACATTTATGGAGTTGCATGTTATATATTGAACATTTGTTGTTAAGTTCATTGTATAGGTAGGCGGAGTGTGCGAGAAATTGTCGCCTGGCAAACAGAGTTCTACAAGAGGGAGTAGCGGCTACTTTACATTTTCTTCTGCCTGTTTGAGCTTTATATACGTAAGGTAAGGTTTTATGTAGTTTAAGTACTGAGTTGAGAATGTAAAGTTTTCTTAGTGACAGTGTTTTATGAATTCGATATAGTTCGTCTGTAGGAGATCTAAATGGCTTAAATAACATTGTCTTTATCAAGCATCTCTGGGCCCTTTCTCCTTCAAGAAATTTAATTTTCGAGGCACCACCCCAGATAGTGATACAGTAAGACATCACTGATTGCGCCAACGCAATATAGATACGTTTAGGAGGTCTTGAGAGGTAACATGTCTTAACTTTTTAAAGACCCATATGAGTTTACGGATTCTCTCATTTAAAGCATCGATTTGTGGGTGCCAGGAAAGTCGTTGATCCAGTATTACTTCCAGGTATTTGGTGGATTTTACACATGCTATCTTCTCACACCCACACTGCGCAGTACGCATATCAGTGAGATCACAGGTGTGAATCCTTAATATTAGGTCTGGGGGCGGGAGTGTGTGTTTATTTATTGCAAAGCAAATGTAATTTGTTTTACTGATGTTTAGGGTAAGAAGAGCTGATTCAAGCCACTTTGCGACGTTATGGAGACCTTGTTCAGCCGCTGTAAAGACGGAGTTCCAGGAGGCCCCATTAAATATAATGGCAGTGTCATCCGCATAAGAAAATATATGCGCTCCGTCAATCATGAGACTTGTTAAATCATTAAGATATATTAAGAATAGCGTGGGCCCTAAGACACTTCCCTGGGGCACGCCGTACTCAATTTTAGTGTCAGAACTAGTAAAACTGTCGATTTTTACTCTTTGAGTACGATCTTTTAGATAGTCAGTTAATAGTTTTAAAGTTATACCCCGAATACCCACAAGCTCCATCTTTTTTATAAGAGTGGGAATCGACACAGTGTCAAATGCTTTTTTCAAGTCTAAAAAGACTGTAAGACATTTTTCTCCACGATCTAAATATTTAGTTACTAGAGAGGATAGTCCTAAGATGGCATCTTTTGTAGATTTTCCTTTCCTAAATCCGAATTGCGAACTAGAGAGAACATTAAATTTTTCGAGATAAGTAATAAGGCGTGTGTTGATAAGCCTTTCAATGACTTTTGAGATAACGGACAGGATCGAAATAGGACGATAATTATTGATATCTCCTTTATCTCCTCCCTTGTGTACAGGGGTCACAATGGACTTTTTAGCAAGATCGGGAATACCCCTTTTTGGAAACATAGGTTAGCAAGATGACTAATAATGGGAGCAACCTGTGGTTTAACCATTTTCACGAACCCAGTCGGTATATCGTCCCAACCGGGGGCACTGTCAGTTTTCAAGTTTGATATAACACAATCTACTTCCCAAGGGTCAGTTTCTAGAAGTACAAAGGAAGATAGTTGTGATTTTGGAGCAGATATTGGGCCACTATCTGGTTGCAAAGATCCACTGGGGATGCGTTCTGCAAGGTGCTTGCCAACACTAGCTAAATAATCATTAACATAGTTAACCGATTCCATCGCAGTATTACAAGCATTGAGTAATTCATAATTTCCTACCCTAGACGTGTTAAGATGTGTTATTTCTTTAATAGATTTCCATAATGCTTTGGAGTGTTTTATATTGGCTTTTAGTAGTTCGGATTTGTGTTTACGTTTTAATTTTTTAATTAATTTGTTACAATAATTACAGTACCTAGTAAATGTTATTTTTAATATTTCATTACACGGATCAGACCTTAATTTTAGTTACATTCTGTTTCTGATACATCTTAATAGACCACTGATGATCCAGGGCTTAATAATGCGCTGTTTACTAGAATTTATCTGTACTCTAACACTCTCCTCAAGGGATGATTTAAGTTTATTAATTAAATGTTCAATCACAAAGTCAGGGTCATCGCTTAATAATAATGTGGTTAGGTTTTTGTTATAAGCTTTTCTGCAGCTGCTTGAAAGTCGGTGAAGGTTTTAATTGTTGGAGAACAGGGTCTAGTTTTTATTTTAGATATGCTCATGAAAATTGACGCGTGGTCTGTTATAGTGGTATTTAAAATTGCAATACTAGCTGAAAGTTTGATTTTGTCAAGCTTTAAGATATAATGGTCTAAGCAACTATTTTCACGCGTGGGAAAAGTGTGCCCTGGCAGAAGTCCATGTGAGGACAGCATGTCGAGGTAAGAGGCCCGATTGCTAAGTTCGTAAGAGGATTCGTTATCTCTTGAAATTAGGTTAATATTGATGTCCCCAGCTAGTATAATATTACAATTGTTTTTTATTGTGTCTAACAGTGTATCAAGTGAGGTAATAAAATTAGTTGCATTTTGATGTGAAGGTGATCGATATATTCCCAGTATAGTACACCCACATATGTTTAATTGTATGCACGAAGCGTTATTCAAGCTATGCTCCTTAAAGACTGGATTCAGCTTAGATTTGGCGTACATAACTACTCCATCATTTTGATTACAGTGTAGTGTGGTAGCATAATGTGTATAATTTCTAATTGAAGGTACTGGTTTTTTTATGTTGAGGTGACATTCAGTAAGTATTAAAACATCTATATCAGAGCTAATATCCGAGAGTGAGGCTTCAAGGTTATCAAAGTTGCAATAAATGCTTCTTATGTTTTGTTGTATTACTGTTAGATCCGTTTTTTTATAATTAATATGTTTCTTTAAATTCGCTATATCGCATGGTTCCGATTTTGCTACCGCTATGTCGTCTAATTCATGTAAGTTTGTAATATTAGCTGCCATTTGTTTTTAGGGTATAATACTGTGTTTCAATTTTTGGAGAAATGGTCATATATAACAAAACATAATAAGAGGGTTCATAGTTACAAATAATGTTAGTTTTGTTTAGGGCTAGTGTGTTTGTGTAAACAGTGTTGAAAGTGTATGTTCTGTATGTGCTTGTGAGTTCGTGTATGCATGTAGTTTTTTGTATACTACTGGGCGTAGCGGTTAAGATTGTGTTATGTTTATATAGAATGTGACATAATACATGAATTAAAAGTACCAGTATTGATATACGGGAAGAACAAAGAGTACCACTACTACAGTTAATAGTAAATAAAATTAAAACCTGTCCACCACGGGTACTAAAATTAACAGTAAAAACTAGAACTAGTCACAAGTTATTGAAAAGTTGTTGGATTTGAGCTTCATTAGTGATAGTTATAATTTTAGAGTTTTCGTCCTTTCTAACGTACACATTTCCATATAACCATCCTCGTACTTCAAGGAATAATGTTTAAAAAAATAATTAGCGAAATCGGTTCAGCTTCTCTCGAGATTTGCGCTTAGCAATACATTCAGGGATTCATTTTTATAATATAGAAATAGAAATTCTTATCTGATCGGTCTATTTGACTAGGCCAATCTTTCAAGGTTCACTGCCAGACAACTGATATTAAAAGCATATTTTTTTATTTTAGTAAAATGATTTGGGTACAAACCTGTGTAGGCATTTGATTTTCATTTGAACGTAATATTTCACACGATCTTGATAACAGACAGACTTCAGATTTTTGTGACGTGGGTTTTCGGACTTTTCCCTTTACTTGTCTTGGCATGAAGGCAGTTCTTATATTACTACATGGCATTTTTTTAAATTCTAGTAATTCGGGAAGTAAGATAAGATAAGATAAGATAATTTATTCACATATTTTTACACCATTACATACCTCCTTACATTTAGGCACTTAAATAATAATTATAAACTAAGTATATTTTAAACAAAGCAGGTATCTACCCACACTAAGACATACCATCCTACTCAATTTAGTTAATCACATATTAACAACCCGCTTCTACCATAATATACAACATATTAGGAGCCTATGTTCAAATCCCAAGTCATCCCCAAAAGAAAACATATAGAAAATAAAATGAAAAAGACCTAAGCCATCATCGAGGTGGGGCCCCACTGATGGTTTAGTCTTCAACACTGGCTATAATTTTGGGGGCTGTAGGGTAGATCGGCAGTCGTCCCCGTAAAAGCCAAAAGCACCAAATAATTTAAAAGAAAAATGACAGAATTAAGGAAGATAATGTCAGCATTTCAGCTCAATTGCACACCTAGCAGTGCACCCAAATCAATCAGTATTGATAATATTTTATTATTTTACATAGCAGACAAACATACATAGTATAAAATAGAATGTCTCTGGTGTTTAATGGTTGTATGTACATAATAAATACGTCGCTCACATTAATTAGTCAACCAAAATATATTATTCATGCGATCATTCCATTATATACCCAAGCAGAAAGAAGAATAATATTGTTCTCTCTGCCCGGCAACAAATCAAACGTATTTTGTACGGGTACCTACCAGAAACATTATACTTGGCTGCACAGTTGGCAATATCATAACATCACACTTACACATGTTCCTAAAACCCTTAACACTATCACTATAGCTGATAAAATATGAAATCATTAACTTTTAGATATATTAGCAAGGTTTAATTATAAATTAATGTAAAAAACCTAACAAAATAATGTTGGCGGTAGTAAGTACCGTAATATGATTTGATTCCTTTACAAAATTTGCTACCTAGACGGCTGCATCTGTTGATAGCAGGCCATGGCGGGAGCGTGGCCAACACCTTGTGGCAGTTAGTGACATTACAACTATTGTGAGAATTGAGTAGTATCATTACTTAATCATTATATTCTTACCAATACTACTTAATGTCTTAGCTTTTTCTTTAAAAATATGTATAGTAAACAAGATATTAGGTACCTAACTAAACTGAAACTTCCCAAAGTAGGTCAAAATATAAACAATCGAAATTCCGCAAAATTAACAACTTTTTAGATTCATAATTAAATTTCAACGTAACGGTGATTAAGATAAATGCAATATTCTCTTGCACTCCATACATTCATATACAGCACGCTGTGACGTCACCACGTGTCACGATTTTGTATGAAGCTTTTTTGAGCGGCTTGATAAATTAAATTTTCATAATCAAATATCTTTAAAATTCGGAGTGCCACTATTTCGATTTATAAAAAATTCACCGGGATGGACCGCTCCATGTTAGAAATATGGAGACAGAACTCAACAAGAACAAATGAATTTTCCAGTCGCAGTCTGTCTGCTGGTCATGCTATTGCCTGACTTCCTTACACAACCAGCAAAGGAACGTATCCCAGTGTCAAAAGTCTTTGGCCACAGACCGAATAAGCGAGTGCTAGAAGCCTTTCCCAGAAGTACTCGTTATCCCAAGCATAGAGATGACAAGGTAAAAACTGTATTATTACATTCTGAGCACCTATATAACTTTTAGGCTCTTCGTTCTTTGTTGAGGCCGTTCGTCTGTGGAATGCAGTTACTCAAGAGATCAGGAAGAGCATAAGCCACGATGCAAGTCCAGGGTACGGCAGTTGATCACCACGGAATTGACAGAGTTATCGGCTCAACAATAATGTTTTCACCACTCATGTACATTTATATATATTTATATAATATTGTATTTATGTTATACATATATGTATGTTAATCAGATATGTATGATTTATGATATGTGAATATATGCTGTTTATGTAAGTGTATGTAATTAATCTATAGTATTATCTACATGCTATCGAACAATCAAATCGATTTACCTTATTGAACCTAACTTATCCCTCATTAATATGCGCCTACCACCTACTAGCTCTGCACCATCCAATGGTAGACTGGTAGAGAATGCCTACGGCATTAAGTCCGCCAATGTACACCGTGCATAAAGAATAAATAAATGCATGCATTTCTTATAAGAGTCTACAAGAAATTATATTATGTTGTGTGGACCGCTTAATAATTAGTGTATAATCATACGAGTTTATTATAGAATACATAGATATCTAATGGAGGTTATGGAGGAGCATTGTGGAGGAGTATGTACCTACCCAATTATTTTAGCTAAGTAAATGAGTTTCACTTTCTTATAATTCCAGGTAGAAACGGTGAAGTCAGAGGAGGCACTGATGGCATTCATAAAACCATTTCTAGAAAAATCAAAAACAACAAATTATTACCAAAGTAATACAGATATCATCCCGATTATGGCTTACGCCTATTATAGCGACGATTACATAGATTCTCTACATCTGTTATAGTTATACTAATAAAGTAGGTACCCAATGTATTAAAATAAGTAATTTCTAGTTTTCCAGTAATTTTTAAAAATCTCAAATGTTCTAAAATTTGTTTAAAACAAATCATCCTATCAGTCTATAAATAGTGCTGGGTTGGGTAGACCCAGAAGTAGAAGCAGATACATACATACATACATATAATCGCGACTTTATCCCTGGAGGGTTACGCAGAGCTGAATTAACACCCACATTTCAACAAAAAAATTATTCGGTCCCACGTAATAGGGGGTGATGGTGAATGAGCTTATTGCCGTATTCCGGGCACTATTGTTGACTCGAGCCATGCATCTGAGCCTGAGTCTGGGCTGTATATCTGTCTAATGTTAAACAGCCCTATCCCTTCGCCTTGTACGACACCGCATGGGAAGAGATGGGGTGGCCCTAATTCTACTCTGCCGCAAACCGCGCGGTAATGCAATAGAAGAAGAAGATACATAAAGTGCTGGTTTGACGCCATAGACGGTAGAACGTGTGCCAATTGTCTCACCATCATAGATAAGAACACATCCATGGTGGTGCGAATTGGAGAAAGTAAAGGTCTGCCACCTTGGGCTCCGCTCCGCGGTGAAGGTCTCGGATGCGGTCGGATCTCAATGTCTTCATGTCATGATGATGATACGTATGCATTAAACTAAAATCCCACATGAACATTAGGAGTGATTGAAAAGATCATTAACTCATCAATAATTTAGACAAATTCATGCGTCTGAAATTACAACATAATGCAGAAAGCAAGCAGGTGACGATAAATTCAGGAGTACCTACCCATTTATTTGGAGCAAAGTAAATTAATTTCACTTATGAGTAATTCCTTATTATTCCAGGTACCAACAGTGAAGTCAGAGACGATATTGCTCAAATCCCAAAAACCACTTCTAGAAACGAAATTAAAATTAAAAAAACGTAAAAGCCACCCCAGATAATTTGGCTCCATTTGTCCTACATCACACCCTATATTTATTATACCTGGTAAGGGGGAACTGCTAAGGTACTCCGTCATATCATATTATCTGAGCGATCCAAGGTCCCCCCGACATGACAACCCTTGAATAAAATTAATTACTACATTTATTTAAGTTAAAGGGCAATTTATTTTCAACTTATTGGAGGTTGTTTTATTAATGAGATTTTTTTAAATATTTTTATTAATTTTTATTTTACACATTGGCTCAAGTAGTCAAGCTCTTTGATTTGACACCCGTATGGAGGAGGTTGTGAAAAAAAAATGTATATCTCCATTTAGTGGTAGCGGCCATCTTGGATTTGAAATTTATTATAGTGTTTGGTATTCTACTATTTAAGCCCTTTCATTTGATACTCATATTGAGAGAGTTGTGAATAAATATGCACTCCGGCATTTTGTGGCGGCGGCCATCTTGGAACAATTTTTCAAACATAGCTAAGAACACGCTCGATTAATATACCTTTCAATTCAAACAAAAAAACTAAATCTAAATCGGATCATCCGTTCATATCACAGACAGACACACTTTTTTTTACGTGCGCAAAATCCTCACGGATACTCCCTCACCGGAGCCGGTGGAAGAGGTTATGTCGGACTCGAACCGACAAAAGCGCACACCGCCTGTGGGTAGTTTTTGGTTGCCGAAGGTGAGGTTGACAGGCATATCCCTCGCACCCCAGCCGACTTAGGGCCATTTCTCTCGATCTGGCCCTCTCCTCAGGTGTGGGGACCTCAGAGTCCCCAACTCGTCCCCGGAGATAGGGAGGCGCGCCAGGTGACTCCACCCGTCACTCCCAGGCCTGCGCTCATGGGGGGCGGATGTAGACAGACACACACTTACACACAGACACGTCAAATCTAAAACTCGCCGTTGGTTTTGCGTCGGGGTCAAATTTTAATGTTCTTAAGTTAATTCAATACAAATTATTCTGTCAGCCTGGTAATGGTAGTCCCACCGGGTTCCAGTAGGAGGGGAAGACCTAAGAATTGACATCGTAGATGGTAACATACGTGCCAATGGTCTCACCACCATGTATACCTTCTTAAGCATCCATGGTAGCTTTTTACTATTCAGCAGGGTACAGTAAAGTGAAGGGCTGAATATAGAAAAGCTTTGCAATAATTGGGCATAATAAATTTGATGAACGCTGTTTCACATCATTATAAGCTCTGCAATAATTTATCTATACTAAGAATAAAAAAAGGAAAGATTTGTTTTTTTTTTTTTTTTTTTATATAAAGGACACGTCAATTGGACTTCGCCTTGCCTGATGGTAAGCTGAAGGCAAAATCCCAGAAAAGAGGGTCACCATTACTTACACATACCGTGTGACAATGGTGACACTCAGCTTGACGGCCTTATCATATGCTTTTTCACGCCCCGCTTAAAGGACCCGGGACTGTAGGAAGAAGGAAACACGTGAGCTGGTAATGAATTCCAGGCCTTAATGGTGCGACAGAGGAAAGAGTCTCCGGACCGCTTGGTTCTTGATCGGATGTTTTGCACCGTGTGCGAGTGACATCTAAGACCTGCACGCGTTGTCCTGTGTAGGAAAGGGGAGGGTGGGACTAATTGGAAGAGCTCATCAGAACACTCCCCATGGTACAGACGGTAAAATACTGCCATGGACGCAACATCTCTACGCAGCTGTAAAGGTTCTAGGGTGTTCGTGATCTCGGGATTCCCAATGATGCGGATCGCACGTCGCTGCAACCTGTCGAGAGCATCTAGTAAGTACTTTGCTGAACCATCCCAGAGATGCGAGCAGTACTCCACACAGGAGCGAATTTGTGTCTTGTATAGAAGACACCGCTGCTCCGGCGTGAAAAATCGTCTCACTCTGTTCAGGACTCCGAGTTTTCGTGAGGCTGTTTTGATGATGCTTTCGATGTAGTTTTTGTTATTCAGGTTGCAGCGAACATCCATACCTAGGATATTGAGATTGTCCTGCAGCGGCAGTGGCGTGCTCTGAAGAGTGGGGAGGGGAAGGAAAGAAGATACTTTTGCTGTAAACGCACATGCCTGCGTCTTCTTGGCATTGAACTCAACCAGGTTCTCAGAGCCCCATTGAGAAATGTGATTCAGGACCCCGTCAAGCTCAGTGACAAGAAGCTGCCTTTTCTCTGCGATATCTGACTGCTTGGCCGCTGGATGTCCATGATAACTCCCATGTAAAGTGCTATCGTCTGCATAACAATGAACATTGCCGGTAGACAGCATGTCGTTGATATGCAGAAGAAAGAGAGTGGGTGATAAGACGGACCCCTGGGGCACGCCAGCATTAACCTGCAGAAAGTCTGAAGCTCGTCCGTCACATAGGACGCGAATACGGCGCCCCTGCAGGAAGCTAGCAACCCTGTTGCACAGCCTAGAAGGCAGACCAAAGGCAGGTAGCTTAGAAAGAAGCGATTTGTGCCAGACTCTATCGAAAGCTTTGGCGATGTCAAGACTAATTGCCAGTGACTCGCCGTGCTTGTCCATAGCCTCACCCCAAAGATGGGTAACATATGCTAGAAGATCACCCGTTGACCGTTTCGGTCTGAAGCCATATTGCCGGTCATTAATTAAGGAGTGATCCTCTAGGTGCCGCATGAGCTGTTTGTTAATTATGTGCTCGAACACTTTGCACAGCACTGAGGTGACGGCTATGGGTCGATAGTTGGCTGGCTCCGAGCGATCCCCCTTCTTGGGAATCGGCTGAACATTCGCCTCTTTCCAAGGCAAAGGCATTGTACCCGAACTGTAGGATAGCCGGTACAGGCGCGTAAGCATTGGAGACAACTCCGCTGCACATTTTTTCAAAACTACCGCTGGAATACCATCCGGACCACTGGCTTTCCGGACATCGAGTGATTGCAGCACTGCACGGACATCGCGTTGCCTGATATGGATATCAGGCATCGCGTGGTCACTGTCGGGTAGTGTTGGTGGCTGGGTACCACAATCATCGATTCGGGAGTTGGCCGCAAAGAGATTAGCCAGCAGATTTGCCTTCTCTTGCGGCTCATGGGCCAGGGATCCATCAGGGTTACGCAGCGGAGGCAGCGAAGGCTGACAGAAGTTGGCTTGCACGGCTTTAGCCAGTCGCCAGTAGCCACGGCTTCCCGTGGGATGCATCACTAGCTCTTGACCAAGCCGCGCTATGCGCAGGGCATCCGCTCTGACATAGGCCCTTCTACAGACCTTTGTGGCTCTGTTGTACGCCGCCTTGAAGTGGCCCAGATTGGGATGGCGCGTGGCGCGCGCCCTTACCCAAGCGCGGTACGCAGACTGTTTTTGTTTAACAGCTTCCGCGCACTCGCGCCCGAACCAAGGGCGCACCCCGCGGTCACCGGTGACATCGGTGTATGAGATATAGTATTCCATACCCAGACCGATCTCACCGGCGACAGCAGTAGCACAATCCGATGGGTTCTTACCTTCAAAGCAGCGCTCAACCCACGGGATGGACGCAAAATAGTCACGAAGTCCATCCCAGTCCGCTGACGAGTAGTGCCAGAGACGCCGCTTCCCCTGCACGGGTCGTGGGGGCGCCATAATAAGCACCGTGGAACAGACCAGGCAGTGGTCAGAGTTGCCTAACGCGGCTCGCACCGATACACTGTACCGGTCTGGATCACTCGTCAGCAGAAGGTCTAGCAGAGAAGGTGCTTGGCCCGACCTTCTTGGTATCCTAGTGACCTCGTGCACCAATTGGGTCAGGCCGTGCGCCAGAGCAAATGCGTGGGCGGCTCTTCCCGCATGGTCTGTTTTGGAGGAGCCCAACCAGATCTCGTGGTGAGCGTTAAAATCCCCCAAAAATACCATTTCGGCATTCGGAAATCGCTCCTGCGCATCATCTGCCGCCTGACTCAGATATTCAAAGAGTCGAGTTGTCTCAGCATCTCCTGTATGGGAACGGTAGAGGCACACATAGATCTGACTCGTAGGGCCATGGTCTACGTGTACCCAAAGGACGGAGAAGGATGGGTCCTCTAGGCAGCGCAAACGGCGACAGCAAACATCCGCCCTAACAAACACGCACACCCCGGCTTTTGCACGAAAACTTTCCTCAAGAACATAGCCAGGGTAGAGCAAGTAGGTCGTGTCGTCAGGGCGGTGTATTTGCGTCTCCGTTAGAAAAAACATGGCAGGTTTCGCCGTCTCTAGGTGTTGGTGGACGGCGTTGAGGTTTGCATGGAGCCCACAGATGTTAGTGGACTCCACCTCAAATAGCAAGCTTTTGGGAGTGTGACGAGCCGCTGTGTTGCCTTTTTCTGTAAATTGCGCTGCCATGAGTTTGGGTGGGCGAAGGCGTGAAAAAAGAAGTGATTGCCGCCGCAGCACCGTGTGACAAAGCGCGAGATATTGGTTTTATCTATGAATGTGAGGCATGGCGAGAGCCGACGCGCCGAACGGAAGGGCCCCCGTACCCCCCCGAGTATGGTCGCCGGGCTCCCAAATCCGGTCACCAACCGGCACGACGAACCATATCGGGATTATGCGCGGCCTGGTGAGGCAGCCTCCCAAGGTGGTTAACCCCAGTTGGGCCCCTGTACTATACCGCGGGCGGCCAGCGGCACCACCGTTTCTACAGGTCTCCCTGTTCGGCGCATCGCCCCGCGCCATCCCCACTAGACTACGCCAAGACCCACTGGTCCCACTAGTGCTGCGACAACCACCACCTCTGCCCGGCTATGCACATGCTGACCCCTGAACACAATCCAACCGAGATTGAATTGCTATGGAGGGTTTTTCGCAATAGTGCACGGTGGTACCTACCCGGTCGAAACTTGAGACAAGTTTGTGCCACCAAGTTTCTACCACCAGTAAAACCACCAGTAAGTTTTGTATGTAACAAAAGAATTCAAAAACAACTGGACCGATTTCAAAAAGTCGAAGTCGAAGTGTTCCGAACGCCGCCGCTGTGGCGGCACACGCTGTTGAGGATTATTATTACACTCTGTATTGTATAGACACGCATTAAGCTTATATAAATCTATGTACCGTTTAGATTATAAGGCAGTCATGGAATAAACCTATCATAAATAGCACGTGTATCTATTATTTGTCGCTCCCGCTACTCCGAACGTTAGCAAAAGTAAGTTTCATATTTAATTACGATAATTCCAGAATCATTATATAAGCTTGACATCATCCTATATAGCCTCGAGTGACGTCGACTGGGTTCCATTTCGTGGGACCCTATTTTCGTGCGTTATATATTCCTTTTTTTTATACACCACTGTGGCAGACATACGCACGGCCCTCCTGATGGAAAGTGGTTACCGTGGCCTATGGACGTGTGTAACACTAGAGACCCACTCGCGCTGCCGACCCTGTAAGCACAGTTTCTGTGCCGTCATTGTAGAGGACAAAGCAGGACAAGCCTTTAGTCATCCTACTGACAGCACAAATTCTCCAGTGAGCTCTGGCTACCCTACTCACCGCTGGGAACATAATACGAAGTTATTATAACCGCGGTGTACCTATGTCTAGCCAAGTCGGGGCGGGTGGTGTTGGACATTAGGCGGAAAATCAGATCTACTATATTTAGTGAAAGATCAACCATTTTTTATGCTAAAAGTATAGGTTATCTACCACCTGCGCTTGCCACCAAAGAGACCAAATAAACGCGTACATCGTACACTATATTCACATCAAAAAGCTTACAAACAGTAACGCCACCTACCGATTACACTCTGTGATAAATGTGTGACAACTTAGCAATTCACACTCTTATTATATTTCCATGTCAAAGTTTCACCGGTTCAATTACTCAAACGAGCGATAACGTCAATGATTTAACATGTGATAACGACAATGATTTAACAAACACACAAAAATAATTTCCTCGATTTAAAATTACTTTCCTATTTCATAAAAACATAATTAGTTTTGCGCTCAGTGTTGCAGTCACCACACGTAGTGTTGCCACGCCAATAACATTACTAATAACGCCATCTGTCTTCCGGCTACTTGAAACAATATGGCTTCTAACTTCATTTGGGGTAAGTTTTATCTGTCCATATATGTAATTATTAACATTAAAATGTGTGACATTAAAATATCACATTTTCAACGATAATATAATAATTAAAAAGCTGTTCTAATGTTAATTATTTTTCTGTCCCTGGTCTATTTGCTAATCTCTGAAAAAGCTGAGTCAATTTCGGTAGGGCTTTCACTAGCAGATAACTGATATGGAAAAATAGAGGCAGGAAGCTACAAGCATGAATAAACTTTCCAGTCGCAGTATGTCTGCTGCTCATACAACTGCCTGAATTCCTTACACAAGCAGCGAAGCATCGTAACCTTGTGCCAGAAATCTTTGGTCACGGTAACTGTTATCCTCAGCATATAGGTAAAAAGGTAAATATCAAAATTATTCTATTACTTTGCGAGCACACAAATAAATTCAAGCGAGGGATACTCGTATGTCTCAGATTATCTCACCTCCGGCAATCTGCAGTCCACACAGACGGCGTTTTTTTTTATTTATACCACTTAGTTGGCAGACAAGCACACGGCCCATCTGATGGGAAGCGGTTACCGTGGCCTATGGACGTATGCAACACCAGGGGTGTCACACTCGCGCTGCCAACCATGAAGAAACCTTCTTAAGCCCATCTTTAAGAACCCCATATTGTAGGCGCTTGGGAAAACCGCAGCAGGGAGGTCATTCCACAGCTTGAGTGTGCGTGGGATGAAGTTTCTTTCATACCGCACAGTGCGCACCGTCTCAGGTCGTAATGTGTGAGGATGAATTCCCTACCTATGGCGAGAGGCGTGCGTTTTAGTCGGTTCAAGTCCAACATAAACTCCCCCACCGGCGTCAGTGGTGGTGGTTTCCGTGGGAATTTTACGCACATTAAAAAAAAGAGTCCAAAAGAATCGCAACCTACTAATATTATAAAGCTGAAGAGTTTCTTTTAATACCACTTCAGGTGATAGACCAGCACACGGGCTACCTGATGGGAAGTGGTTATCGTGGCCAATGTACGTGTGCGACACCAGGGGCGTCACACTCGCGCTTGTTGGATTCGTTGAACGCGCAGAAAGTTCTTATTCGAAATGACAAATTCTTTGTTCACTTCAATTTTGATGTACATTAAATGCTGCGTAAAAACAGTGTGACAATGCGATTTTGCCATCTACCTTCTTGATATTTTCTATATTTTGTTTTCGCCATGTACCGTCACACACCACACTCACCGACCTATTCGTAAGCAAACTGTCTGATGTCAATCCGACTGCGCAGAAAGACGAGGTTGTATGTTTTTTATCACTGGAGAGTGGAGTTTAATTTATCTTATGGACACCTGGGGGCCAATTCGCCTATTTTATGTTAACGTACAAGATTTTAGCGACACCATAGATATGAGATTTTGATTGAAGTTGATTAATCACATCGTAGTGTCTTTACTGTGGTCTCACCGGTGCATCGGTGTGGTGTTCGAAACTCTTACGTAGTATTGTATTCTCTTTGTTCGAAACTATACAGCCAAAAATTGCCATATCAGTGAAATTAAAATGACACATGAAATAAATTCAAAATGCACGTACTTTTTTATTTTCTTTCTTATAGTAGCTCATTATAAACGTATTTGTTGATACAAATGTACAAACATGGCAATGATCACTTAATTTACCCATAATTCACTTTAAAAATGAAACTAAGTGTATACTTGCCACTATAAAAAACAGTGACACTGACTAATGACATTACTGACGTACGTAATATGCATTATTTCCTTAGATTCATCTGGATTCATCTAAGATTATTTCGTACTCTTATATACTCTTTGTTATTTCGTATGTTATTGAGATGTTACTACGCATTTTCATAAACAAAAGATGTTATATAGTTGAATATAAATACAAGTATCACCACCCCATCTCATCGGCAGAGTGTCGCAAGACTCGCAAAAGGCGACTAACGGGAAAAAACCCACACGCTATCACTGCAAGAGAAGGAAAACTCGAAATAAAACCCTGTTTCATCCTGTCTGGCCAGTGTGGAAATAGTTGGCCAAAGCCTCTCAACATTGGGAGAGGCCTATGTAACAGCAGTGGACTGCGATAGACTAATATAGAAAAATGGATAGAGTTATATAGAAACACAAAAGATATTTGTGCATTATTGTATACATATGGTGGAAATAATAAGATTGGGACAGTCGGAGCCGTTAGTCCGTATCTTTAAGGACATTGCAGAGGAATTCATGATCCAAGGCACGAAAAAGCACCAGTCTCATCAGACTAAACCCCTCTGATTAAATTAAAAGTGAGTAACAAAAAAGACTTTATATTTATAATATTTGTCACTCTGTCCATTATTTATTAACAAGTGCCTGCTTAACAAACGCCTGGCTTTCCTGCAGGTGATGAATAACTCTCATCCTCTGTTTTCAAATGATCTTGAACCTAGAAACAATGAAAGAAATATTATGTTAACACAATAAATTATAAGTTTTCTTTGTACATTCTTAGTACCTATGTTTAAATAGAGACCTAAATATAAATGAACTATAACACCTTCTTTTTTTTCAGGTATCCAAGACTAATTAATATACAAGACTGATTTTTGACTAATTTAACTAAGCTATATCTAATATAAAAATATACATCAGCCATTATGTTTTTTACTTTTAATCATTATCATTTATTTATTGGCATAGGTAAGTAAATACAGGTGATAGATTTCTTGACGAATAATTTCCTTATTACCTGAATCTTGCTTTCAAAACTCCAATACAGCATTCTATGGTATTGTAGACAGAGACGTGCAAGTTATTGTAATAGTGGTCTGGTCCGGTTCTCTGTGGTGTTCAAAATACAAGTCATCATCCATCTGTGCAAGGGGTATCCATTGTCACTTAAAATAAAGTAAATTTAATATATATGTACGTATAAATACATAAATGCCAATGTGTTATTTCACAGTATAATATAGATTATACTGTATCAATAAATATATATAAATATATTAATATTTATAGGTAGGTAAAGCAGAAAGTCTAAAGACACAAATGCCGCCTAAATTAGAAAAAATAGCTGTTTAAATAACTATTTACCTTGGTAACTGATATTATAAAAGTAAGATTAAAAATTCATTTGTAACTGTTCTACGATATACAAATGATTTCTGGACAATGTCACTAATAAAGTTATATGTATTGAAAAAATATGTAAATACCTACTTACTATATATAAATATATAATTATTCCCAACTCAATTGATGTCGGCTTTCTAGTGTAACTAAGATATGGCTAAACTTTAACAATTTCAATGAAGTGACTGCCATCTGACCTCCACAAATAATTGGTGATATTGAAGATCTGTAGTAAGAATAGTCAGACAGCGACTGTTCGTCGTAAGAATATATTATTATAATATTACTGCGGACAAACTAATAGTGATAATAGACTAGTGTTTAGGTACTTCATCATCAACATCATGGAAATATGCACATGAGAGTGCTTCTTCCATTATATTATGTAATTCTTATAATAATTAGTAGTTAATATATATATAGTATAGAATATGAAAAATTACATACATAACATAACACAAACTCACGCCTATATCCCTGAAGAGGTAGGCAGAGGTGCTAGCACCCACATTTCGTTGGTTTATGTTTAGGTCCCAATGTAATAGGTGGCGAGCCTATTGCCATTAACCGGGCACTTATAAACCTGCGATAAATACACACATAACTTCGAAAAGCATCGAAAAGTCATTGGTGTGTGCCATGGTAAACCTAGGATTGAACCCAAGACCTCGTCTCAGCAGTCCATTACCCGTACCAGTAGGCTACCGCGGTTTTTTGTAATGTGTAAATAACCAACTGACTTGGCATTCCTTGGTTGGTGCTCCGATGGGAACTTAACAAATTTATGGTAGGTATAGGGATAGATGGTTTAGTGCCTCTGCGACTTGTCTCACAGCTTTTGACACTGCAGTCTGTGTCGATTATGAAATGAACTGTGACCTAATAATGTTTGGTAGGACCCTGTCCCATAAATAACAGGAATATCAGAAGCTGAAATAAAAAGTAGGTATCAGAAAATGTCAAAGTGTTGGTTAGATAATTTAAATTTAAAAACATTTTACATGATGACATTTTAATTTAATTTCTTTCTTATCTCCATCATCACAGAACTTCCATCATTTCTCTGCTCTGATGGAATAATGTTGTTACGGTTACTACTATCCTCACAATCCTGTGATGCAATTTGTCTCGCAGAGCTATGAGCTTTTAAACGTTTTAATACATTCCTCTTTATTCGATGCAAACTTCTTTAATATAATTAATCTATGATTCAATCAAACTATAATAAGCAAAGCCAAGATTTCTGTTTTATGTTAGGTATACTTCGAGACATATATTTTGGACCTAAAATGTGTTCTATACACGCATCACTTGTTTCATACTTAGGCGTCTTCTGAGAAAAGAACGGCGTGCTACGACGGTGGACGTGCTCAAATTCACCAAACAACTCGAGTATACATTATTATAATACTATCAGCACGCGCCTAGGCTTTATTTGTCTCACGACTCAAGTTCAAGATATGTGTACGCAGGTATACCTGGGCCGGCAGTCTGTACATGAGATAGCGACCGAATTCGGATGTTAAGTACGTAGCGACGCAAACTAACCGAAATTCCCAAGTCTGTACTTAAAGTTACGATTTTTGTCGGTTGCCGTACCGAAATTCGTCGTTAACTTAACAAATTCTCGGATCTCCCTAATAGCATAGACAAGCATAGAATTTGTCACTCTTACCCTTAGATTCTCTTTGGTTAACTGTGTAATTTGTTGACATTTTTATTATGTTTGTACAATTATGCTTTATGAATTTGTAATTGTATCTTTTTTGACTGTACAATTTCATCAAACAGAAAAATCTCTCCGCTGATTGATTTTTCACAACACCCTTACCATAGATTATTATACATATATATAGACCAAACATAGACTCTGACATGGCAAGTTGACACAAGTGACATAACACACAAGCAAGAAGCCAAGAAGCCTTGAAAAAGAATTGAATATTTTTGGAGGTTGTAGGGAAATACGAGAAATATTATGGCTGAAGCGTGTTTAGCATGGGATTAGTTTACTCTAGAATATAGGCGGGACGCGGGAAATGGTAATGCGACGGCAAGGTGCATGGATTCTGTGCGCTAGTGAAAATTATTTGAATTTGGCTGATGGTGAATTCCTATCATTGTATCGCATTACAAAGGCATTGTTTAAAGAACTTGTTGATGAAATAGCGCTATCACTTGAAAGAAAACGCCCTTACGGGCTTTCTGTGGAGTCCTATGTAAGTTTCATTGTACATTGTTTAACCTATAGTTGGCATGATTAAAAATTATTATTTATCTAGAAGTACTTCATCTCATTTAATATATTGTAATTGTATAATTTATGTGCTTTTCATCATTTTAGGTGTGTGACACTATTCTGCTCATTTTCAATATAAATACTCGATGGCCAGGAGCTCGGCATGATAGCCACATATATCATATGAAAATTCCCCAGTTCATGCCACATGAAGACGTTTGTTAATAACGGAGACCACCATGCATGGTTACTTGGTAAGTTTTGAGTCAAATAACTGAACACCCCATGTGTCAATATACTATTACTGCCAGTGGGGATGCTGTTGACAGGACGAGTGATCACCCTTTCTGTGTGGACTATTTCTCCTATATAATGACTGTCATACATGTTAACTGCAACCAACGGCTTAACATTTTTTCTGACGCACAACCAAACCAATGCTAATACCCTTATTCATACAAATATTTGCACAAAGCAGCAGCTGCATTTAATACCGTTACACCACAGAGGCAAATATCAATGTGTCAATATAACAATTATAACATATATTATATTTTGATTTAATCCACAGGTGATGATGGATATCCACTAGAACCATGGCCGATGACCCCAATGATGAACCAGCCCCTTGGCCTAACGACAAGTATACACTGAAGACTGTGTATTACACTGAACTGACACTATGGTGGACATCTGTGGCATTCCACTGCCCCAGAGAATCATTCAGAAACATTATTGTCGATTGTTTTCGCCTTGTCAACTGCAAGTCAACCAAGTGGCCAAAATCATACATCAGCAACACTTCAGAGGTGCCATATTACAAGAATGTGCCGACCCAGTTCTTGAAAATGGTAATTATTGTACAAGTAACCTTGCGAGTACCATAGTAGTACATAATATAAATATACCCCACTGACACACAAATATGTAACTTACATGCAAGACACTACAGTAATGTTCTACGTGAAGTAGGAAGTGGTTTCTTCTCTTTCATACTTAGATGTGTGCTATGCACTTGCAAATTAGTAACTACTATAATATAAACTAACAATCCCAAACCAACATTCTGCAGGCATTTTCTGCTTTTCATGGAACTAAAGGTTGTATCCATGAGGCTACAGTTTATATCAGAGGAAAATTGTATAATCCTTTTGCTATCTATTATTATTCATTACAAATGCCAGCAGCTGTCACTCAAGCTCAAGTGGTGGATCCTTCCAGCAGAGAAGCTGTTAACCGGACAGATGGTTAGCCCTTCTGTACGGGCTTTTGCCATATATAACGACTGCCATAGATGTTAGTATGGCAACCGGGGCAGACAATAGGCAGATACACAACCATTGCAAATAGATGTATTTGATGCATATACATATTTTCACTGAACGGAAATTGAACATTGTCATCAACATCCTTGTGTAGACATACTATACTGATTGCATTGTTACCTCGCAGCTCAGGATCCGCCTTCGGCTCTTTCTCCTCCACGACGTCAAGCCTACTCGTGCAACCTATATTGTAATCCTATTGCTATCTATTTCTTTTTATTGCAGATGCCAGCTGTTGTTTGTCACTCAACTCAAGCCTGTGGTGAGGATACCCATAGCCGAAGTCACAACAAAATGTTACAAAATGAAGACTGAGAAAATTTTATTGTCTGTAAAGACTTAATAGAAACTCTTTGTATTAAGTACTTTGAAGTAATAAATGCACAAGATATGAACCTATATATATTTGTTTTATTTAATTTACCTGTATAGAAATCTACTTACTACCTACCGATAGTCTTTGTATGAACTCTGCAATAACTTATATTGTGTTAGTTACTAGTCCTACATACCTACATGAACATGACAGTTACAAATAAGCATCCATCAGTATATAATTATCTATTTCATAGCCTTGGGAAGTTATTAAATATGAAATTGAGCAATATAACATACACATTTCACCAAAAGTCTACAAATAATAACTTGAAGCTCAACCAAGTTCACCAAATAAGCATCCACCATCTTATAATTGTATTTTATCATGAAATTGAGCAATATAGCATACATAAATCACCAAAAGTCAACAAATAATAATTTGAACCTCAACCAAATTCAGCAAATAAGTAACCATCATCATATAATTGTATTCAATCATCCATTTCATAACCTTGGAGATTATTAAATATGAAATTGAGCAAAATAACATACACATATCACCAAAAGTCAACAAGTAATAATTTGAACCTCAACCAAATAAGCATCCATCATCTTATAATTCTATTTTGTCATCCATTTCATAACCTTAGAGATTATGAAACATAAAATTTAACAATATAACATAAACATATCACCAAAAGTTAACAAATAATAACTTGAAGCTCAACCAAATAAACATCCATCATCTTATAATTGTATTTTATCATCCATTTCATAACCTTAGAGATTATTAAAATGTAAAATTGAACAATAAAACATCATTATCATCTAAATAATAACTTAAAGCTCAACCAAACTCACTAAATAAACATCCATCATCTTATAATTGTATTTTATCATCCATTTCATAACCTTAGAGATTATTAAAATGTAAAATTGAACAATAAAACATCATTATCATCCAAATAATAACTTGAAACTCAACTAAATTCACCAAATTAGCCTCCATTTATAATATATAATACTTATTTCCTCAATGTTGCCCAATTTCATATTTAATATTCTATTAAAAACATCAACAAAATGTGGACAAATAATAACAAATAGTTAACGACGTTAACTACTTTGCGGGCCTTCAAGAATGCTCGCATTCTTTACGACGAAATTTGTTAAGAAACCGACAATTTTTGTTAACTTGGAAGTCGAGACTTGCTAATATTGCCACCGTACCAAATACCGTCGTTAACTCGCACCGATACATGTAGAGACTTGCATCCCCCATACATTATTGCTCGCTTAGTCGCTACCTCAAAATGTACAGACTTGGGTTTGACGCAAAGAAACCGAATTTTGTTGTTAACTTTGCTTACGATTTCGTAAGATAAGTATTAACGACGAATGTACAGACTGCCGGCCCTGACGTACAAGTCGCAGCGGTACGATTGACATACTATAATAGCTGTCAAAAAAACGGTAGTCTGCTAACTTAAATTCACTGGAGTATTATTATCTCAGCGGCGTTGATTCGTATTGGTGCCAACCTAAACGGCCAAAATAGCCATATTGCCATATTAGCGAAATTAAACGTGTCAATTGACAATTATTCAAAATTTCAACATGCATATAAGGCAAAAGCACCAATAGCGGACACTAACCCAATGGATATGAATACTTTTGAAATAAATCCGTTATTTTAAGATAGGAACCACATGGTTTACCAGACTATTGACTTAAAAGACGCCTAATGGCATCTATAATACATGTTCAAAAATTCGTAACACTATTCCAACTGAATTTTGAGTTGCTGACGGTTGACATCAACTAATGTGAGCTAGTGAACACGGTCGTGTTGTTTCTTAAGATTTTTGCTATGGGTGCTGATTTTAACAGGTGTGATCATTTAATTGTTAATAATAATTATTACTACTTATAGTATGGATGTTTTCTTTAATACTTAGGCCCATTGCCTACCTACGTATTTTGGTTTGATTTTCTAGCTGATTTAAGCCATGTTCTCTATGGGTGCCAAAAAATGTAAAATTGTTCTTTCTTATATTCGTAATGAGCGTCATCTATTAACGCGAAAAGACACGTTTTAAATAAATAAATATTCCACGACATTCTACACAACGCTATCTAGACCCATGGTAAGCATAGCTTAAATAGCTTGTGTTATGGAATCTAGAATGCGGATTAACATACTTAGATACTTTTTTTTTGTAAATAAATACATATTATACAAATATTTGCACTGAGCGGGAATCAAACCCGCACCCCCTGCATAGCAGTCGAATGCTCTACCGCTACGCCACGGAGGTCGTCATTAGTTATTAGTTAAGCAAGTGTCATTAAGGTTAAAACCAATTAATTCCCTTTGTGAAACCGCAGTAGCCTAGTGATGTGGGTAATGGACTGCTGAGACGAGGTCTCGGGTTCGATCCCAGGTTTTACCATACACCAGTGACTTTTCGATGGTTTCGAAGTTATGTGTACACGCATTTTATCGCAAGTTTATAAGTGCCCGGTATTAACCGGGTCCCAATGGCCACCTATTACATTGGGACCTAGACATAAACTGGCAAAATGTGAGTGCTAGCACCGCTGCCTAACCCTTCAGGGATATAGGCGTGAGTTTATATCTATACTAATATTGTAACGCTGCAGAGTTTGTTAGTTTGTTTGTTTGAACGCGCTAATCTCTGGAACTACTAGTCCGATTTGAATGATTCTTTCAGTGTTGGGTAGTCCATTTATTGAGGAAGGTTTTAGGCTATATATCATCACGCTACTACTTAAGGGAGCGGAGCATTGATTATAAATGTTAACAAATCCGGCAATTTTTCATACATATTTTGAAGACTAAAACATACGGGCTCAAAGGGATATGAAGCTTCAAAATATACCCCGGGCGAAGCTGGGGTGGGTCAGCTAGTTATGTTGTAAATGGATTTCACTCAAATATGAATTGTAAATAATTTATTTTAACAAAAAAAGTTGCCGATTTTTAGTTTGTATTTCGCACGAAGCAAAACGTGTCAAGCCCTTTTATTTGATAAGTGCCCATATTGAGGGAGTTGAGAAAAAATATGTACTCCGTCATTTTGTAGCGGCAGCCATTTGGGACCGGTTTTTTTTCAAACATAGTTAAGAACACTCCCGACTAATATACCTTTCAAACAAGAAAAATGTTCAGGAGCTACGATGACACACACATACAAAGAGATATGTCAAACTTATAACACCCCGTCGTTTTTGCGTCGGGGGTTAAAAAGATTTTAAATAGTTTTTACGGAATAGTTTCAGAAGTACAGAATTGGCGAGTAACTTCTGGCAGTAGTGCATTTTGGTCGCTCGCCAAAGCTGCCAAGGAAAACTTCTGCCAGTCTTGCCTCCATCGCCGCTACAAAAACCCGGCTGTAGTCTGGCCCACGGCGCTAAGGAGAAAGCCGATCTCTTGGGTTATCTCTTCACGTCAAACTCGACTATGATGACGGGAATGGCGAGCCACCTATTATTTCCTGTGGTGCTTCCATGACCGAAGTAAAAATCACGCAACGGGTGGTCCGGCGAGAATTTAAGTCCCTAGATGTTCGAAAGTCGAGTGGGCCAGATAGCATACCGGCGATGGTGCTTAAGCACTGCGCCCCCGAGCTGTGCTCTGTACTTGCATGCCTTTTCGCACTCTCTTACTCCGCGAGACAAGTCTCGGCCTCGTGGAAGACTGGTGGCAGGCAAGATCCGTCCAATTACAGGCCTATCGCTATCACCTTCCTTCTCTCGAAGGTGATGGAGCGTATTATCAATACACAGCTCCTGAGATACCTTGAAGGATCGATCGATCTACTGAGCGACTGACAGTACGACTTTCATCACCGTCGCTCTACTGGTGACCTTCTTGTGTATCTCACAAACCGATGGGCTCAAGCCATCGAGAGTCAGGGTGAGAGTGAGGTCGGTGACAATCACGAACACTCTCTGGAGTATCCGATTGGAGACGACTAAACTTAGTCCAATTCAACCCCACTAAGACCTATGTATATTACCGCTAAGAAAACCTCATTCATTGTAGCGCCGCAATTCCTGGGCACACCGGTTACCATTTTCTCGAGTATCGGGATCCTTGATGTCGATATCTCCAGCGACGTCCAGTACCGCAGTCATTTGGAGTACAAGGTTAAGTTGGCATCAAAGAACATAGCTCAACACAGCGAAGAAGTACTTCACTGCGGGGCAACAACTTCTTTATAAAGCACAGGTCCGGCCCCACATAGAGTACTGCTATCGTCTTTTTGCTGGAGTGCCTTCATATCAGCTTGCCTCCTTCGACTCAGTGCCTTTGCATTGAGGGTGGTCGACAATCCCATACTCGCAGGTGATGTGGAACCTATCCGCCTTAGGAGGGATTTTGCTTCGCTGTGTGTTCTACTACTTCTATCATGGTACTGCTCGCAATAGATAGGAAATTCATCGCCACACATTGCAACCTGCGACGGTGCGCACTGTGCTGTATGAAAGAAACTTTATCCCACGCACACTCTAGCTGTGGAATACACTCCCTGCTGTTGTTTTTCCATGTTAAGAACACTCCTGTTTCTTCAGGGTTCGGTTACACGTCCATAGGCCACGGTAACCACTTTCCATCAGGTGAACCGTGTGCTTGTTTGCCACCTAAGTGTTAGTACTTATTCTTTTACATATCTACACCCTTTTTACATTTATAAAAAAAACTACTTTTTACAATGGGTACGAAGTTTCTATGGGTCTATTATGCTGTATGTATATTTTGTGTGTGCGTAATAATTTATATCAATAAGGAGCTGTAAGAGATATATTTATATCGATTACCTTGAATATCTAGGAATGTAAGTATTTATGCCTAGAAAGGTACCACAGCTAGTGATTACGGGAAGTGCTGTACTAATGTTAACCTTGTAAAAAGCTATAGTCAGTGTTGGTCAGTTATAATTATTATTCTGCATGGTTGCAGGTTGAATTGATTTCTTACTTATTTAGTTACATTAAAGTTATCCTAAAAATAAGAGCAACAGATTCATTAACCATAAGCTTTAGATTTTGGTGTGCTAACTGTAAACACTGATTTTTACGTTTGAGATCATTGGGCAAGATCGTTTGAGTGTCCTCATAAAAAAAATAGTTTTAACCATTTATTACATGTTCTGTAACAACGACACTAGTCCGTCGCCGTGAGTTGCAGTACTCGTCTTAGGTCAGATATTATTATATCTTTTGCACTTATGTATATCACATTTTTATAATGACATCACACCCGAATTTGACGTTTTTCAACAGGTTTTCACGATCTTTTTAAGCTAACAAATTAAAAACAATTTTTTATTTATTTTTTATGTATTTACGCGAAAAAAAAATTGGAATAGGAATAAAGTAAATATCTATAACTTTTAAGATAGGTTTCCAAAATTTGGTAATAATCATTATTGAAAATAAAATTTCGCCCTTATCAAAAATCTTAAGAAACAACTGTTCAAAATAAACTTACGACAGTGTTGTGAGTTTTGAAAATGTCTTATACATGCCATTAGGCGTCTTTTAAGTCAGAATTATGTGAAAAAAAGGTCAGTTTCTTAAAATAGAGGTTTTTATTTAAAAGTGTCCACTATTGGGTTAGTGTCTAGTATTGGTGCTTTTACCTTAGCTACTGCTAAAAAAAAAAAAAATTACTTGCTACGTTTAAAAAAATTACAGGTTTATTGACATTGACAATTGGCAATGGCATATTACTATGCAAAGCCAAGTGTAAACAAACAATTTATTCGCAGAAAGAAATAATTATTCGCTCACTGTCTAACTCTATTCTCTATCTTTTTATTTACGATTTAATTCATTCTCCATCTTTAAATTTCTTCAACCATAAAAGTTTCCGAGGGCTATCATATTACAGACATCAGAAATCTACCTAATGTTATAATGTTGTGGAAATTGTTGGCAATGTTGGCATACGTAAGTTAACGTGAGGCTTACGTTGAACCACCACGTCGGTATACGTAGAAGTTCAGCGAAAAGGGACGTTGTGTAACGTTAAATGCATACTAACACTCGAACACAAATATTACGGAGAAGTTGTTCATTGTGACTGCTACCAGTGATGAAACATTAACTAAGATCGCCAAAGTGTAGTGTTCATCTGCAAGTAGATGCAAATATGCCATTTGTTTAGCAAAGTGTCTCTTTAAGCATTTCGAAGAATCATTGGTTACTTCAACTGTGAGTTACTGGCTTAAATTTGAATGAAAATTAGCATAAAGAAGACTGGTTTAATTTTATAATCTTCCATCATGGGTGTGATCTCTGACAGAATTACGAATGACTTGTCATTAAGTTAGAATGCCCCATAAGCCAAAGAACCATGAAAAACTATACAAAAGACAGACAACTGCAAGACAATTTTAAAGCTCAAATTATGGTGCAAATGTATGGTGTACACAAATCTAAGGCCTCTTTTGTATAGCTGAGCACTAAGAGGTATTACACAAGTACTGGATTGAAATGTGACGACCATGTTAAAAAAAATGATACCATCTGCTGAAGACTTGGGAAAAATATACCTAAATTTCAAACAATTTTAGATATATTGGAAAATAAAAATACATGCATGATTGTAATGTTTTTTTATTCATTATTAATAATGGAATTTGTAGTCATAGTACTTTCTTGTGTTGAAGGTAGCGCTTCTTCATCAGGTATACTTTCATTTATATGAGATGCATGCATACACATGCATGCACACTCATAGGTACATCTTCATTGGGCTTATCCTTATTGTAAGAAATCGAACCATTTGTACTTCTGACTACTGTCTTGAGCTTCTCTCGCACGGTTTTGTTGTTCTTATGGGATTTTCATAACAACACTAGTGTCATCTCTCTTCACTTTCTACTCAGTGTCTACAATTTGTTAATATAAACCTTAGTTTAGGCCTAGCCTTCATTCTTGTCCAATATATCTATAGTCCATTCAACTGAAACAAATATTCAGACTTAAAGTATTTTTATAATCAATAAAAAAAATAGGACAGTCCTACAAAGGATTATAATATCATATGTCTCATATAAACATAATAACTTTGGTTGTCCATATTTCATGTGCTGCTGTACTCTTCATTAGAATGTGATAAAACCTAGTCAAGTTAGTAAGTACACTTGCAAGAAAGTTTTTGGTATAGTGAGATTACTACAATGTCCATGATTATGTAAGTTGTTATCCTGTGCTTTAATTAAAATATCGGATAGACTATCAAAACACAACTTATGTTAATACTATGAAGTTTGTACAGGTATGCAGGTAATACTCACATTAATCTACTCAAATTAATTACTGAAGGTTTAGTGAGGATTAAATAGTGGTCATAATAGGCCAGTGCTAAGGTATGTCTTACCGCCATAAACACCTATACTATGCAATTCTTATAATAATAAATAGATAATGAATATCTAGAACCAATAGAATATGAATTATGTGTAAATAATCAACTCACTTGGTCTTTATGCAATCCTTTCTTGCTGCTCCAATGGAAATTTAACATATTAAAGTAGGTAAGTATATGAAGAGATAGTTTAATGCCTTCATGACTTGCCTCACAGCCCTTGACACTGTGGTCTGTGTGGGATTTGATAGACCCTGCTGCATAAATGACAGGAATATTAGAAGCTGAAATAAAAAGTAGGTATCAGAAAACTTCTAAGTGATTGTTAGAACATTTACACATTAATGATATTTTAATTTTTTTTCATTGGGAGAGGTCTATGTCCAGCAGTGGACTGCGGGGGGCTAATTGATTGATTGATATTTTAATTTAATTTCTTAAATCTTACCTTCATCACAGATATTCCATCATTTCTTTGCTGTGATGGAATAATGTTAAGGCTGTTTATGAGCTCAAACCTTTTACTAAATTCTTCTTCAGGCGGTATATAGAAAATGTTACTGTGTCTAAGAATAGCACGAGTTCGGCAGCAATTCCTTGGAGATTTGTGTTGATGATATGATCTTCGTCGTGAGCTGCTTCTAGCAATTGTCATCGTGCGTAAAGTTTATTGTTTTGAAGGAAAACATTGTTTAAACTCAACGGGAATACTACTAAAAGTAAATCCGTACTAATATCGCTTGAAATGAGAAGTGGCGGCAATTAATCAAGAGATACATCACTAATCGAACTATATTAAACACGAAAACACACACGAAAAAGGTGCATCTGCAGAGTGGCATCTCTATTAATTCAGAAATGTGAAATGGTCGATATGCAGCGGTTGAAACAGCTGTCAAATAATTAGTAGAATACCAATTATCAAATTATTACAAAGATATTGGGACGCTATTAGTTAGTAGACTACCAATTTGTAACATTGACCAAAATGAGCTACAAAAAGAGCAAAATTATTGCGTCATCACACCACCGGAACACTATTTCATTAACAGACTTGCCCCTAATTTGTATCAGTGACCACTATGAAGCCACAACTACGTTGACTACCGACAAGCCATCGCTTTAAATTTTTAGCAGAATACGAAAAGTGCAAAATTATTACGACGACACACCATGCAAACACTATTTTATTAGGCGAATTGGCCCCCTGGACATTGTAACGGTAACATATCCTTCGCTGTACCCTCGATGTTGTTTAATTTTATGTCTGGGTTGTAAACTGTCGGAATGGAGTACGTTTTTGACACAGCCGACTTTATCCGTTCCTCCTTTGACATAGGGCATATAATCTGGTTCTCTGCTCACCTCCGAATATCTACGGCTCCATCTCGCCTGTTGCTTTCGTCGTCCGTTCACTTTATATCCATTATTTTCTGAAATCAGAAATGGCCGCAGAAGCCTAGTGGTATGGGTAATGGACTGCTGAGATGAGGTCTCGGGTTCGATACCAGGTTTTACCATGGCACACTCCAATGACTTTTCGATGCTTTTCGAAGTTATATGTATTTATCGCAGGTTTATAAGTGCCCGGTTAATGGCAATAGGCTCGCCACCTATTACATTGGGACCTAAACATAAACTGGCGAAATGTGGGTGCTAGCACCTCAGCCTACCCCTTCGGGGATATAGGCGTGAGTTTGTGTTATGTTAGAAATGGCTAAATGAATATATACCTGTTGAATGACGGACGAAGCTCTGGCAGAGGTTTCCCTCTTGGGTTTCACAGGCCAGATGGCAGTCATTCACATAAAAGTCGTATACGTGAAACCAAAAGAAACAGATGGAGTAAGGGTAACTCAGACTACGAGAAAAGCTTCGAAGATAACCAGCAACAATCCTATGATGGTGATGGTTTAGTGCCTCTTAGGTGGTAGACAAGCACGGTCCTTCTGATGGCAAGTGATTCCGTGGCTTACGGACGTGTATTATTATTTAGATAAGAATGAATACAAAGGTAGATAGATTCCATAGTCTGACTTTGATCGGCATATCGACATATTTATTTCGTTCCACAAAATTTCAAGTTGCGTTATCCCTTAAGTTATTCATTGTAAGTATACAATTTCAATGGCAATTTTGATGTACATTAAATGCACAAAATATCTAACGTATTTAATTAGATCGACTGATGCCACTAACAGTATCGAAATGGCAAAATACTTACTTTTCAGGAGAGTAGTTTAAAGTTATATTTTGTAATGGTAATTTCTAATGAAGCTGTAAAAGTTATACCATTGCTTAGTAGCTAATTTTATTTGCTGTGCCTTAACTATTATGTAGCAATCAATTGAAATATACCCTCTCGGGCTAGGCACCGGCTTCTAACAGATCGGTGAAAAAAAATCATTTATTTTCGCTTTTCAACACCTCTGATTTGTTTCTTGAAGTTGATTAATTATGAGTAGTTTGTTCGTCAAGATCGATCGGACACTGACTGTACCTACCCAATTATCCATGGAAATTATTAGTTCCATGCAATTATCTTTAGCTAAGTAAATAAGTTTCACTTACTAGTAATTGCTCATTTCAGGTACAAACGGTGAAGTTAGATAAGGCATTGCAGCAATCCCAAAAACCACTTCAACATACGAAATTAAAATATAAGAGTATGGCTTACTCCTACTATACCGACGAGTAGCTTATCAAATCTCATAGTTATTCTACTAATAATGTACCCAATACTTTAAGTTATATTATGTTAGTATTAATTTAAAAAAAAATTGCTGTAACGTTTTTTTTAATAGAACGGTTGCCATTATTTTTGAGACATTCAGGGCTGTTTAAAACAAGATTGCTCTTCCCATGCGGTGTCGTACAAGGCGACTAAGGGATAGGACTGTGTAACATCAGACAGATATATACAGCCCAGACTCAGCCTAAGATGTATGGCTCGAGTCAACAATAGTGCCTGGAATACGCAATAGGCTCACCCCCTATTACGTGGAACCGTATTGGTGAAATGTGGGTATTAATTCGCCTCTGTCTAACCCTCCAGGGATAAAAGCGTGATTATATGTATGTATATATATGTTAAAATAAGAAGATACCTATTGCTTGTTTATGTCTTAAGAATACCAGATTTGATTAAGTGTACCAAAAAATTTTGCTAAATGGTGATCGCGTCGAGATTTGGTTGACATGCCACTCAATAAATTTAAAATATTACATAACATAACATAAACTCACGCCTATATCTCCGAAGGGGCAGGCAGAGGTGCTAGCACCCACATTTAAAATTGAAGTGAAAAAATGTTAAAGAAAAAAGGTTATTATAAAGTAGATGAGTATCTTGCTGATGGAAATGCGTGGTCAACATAAGTCTCTTACTTTCTCGCACAACGTTTATATTGTAAACATATTTAAAAAAAGATAATCTTGTTTTACCATTGTTTAGTGGCCAATTTTATGTGGGTTCATACTTTGTTTACTGTGCCTTAACTACTATGTATCAATCAATTGAAATATGGCCTCTAGGGCACCAACTTCTAATAGATTGAAAATCAGTTATTTTTCGCTTTTCATGGCCTCTATTTTGTTTCTTTTTTGTTAAGTAGATTAAACTTTTTTGTTAAAATTTTATTTATGAGTAGTTTGTTCGTCAAGATCAATCGGACGCTGATTGTATCTAGAACTAACTTACCAAACCAGAGAAAGAACCATTTTCCAATATAATTATATTTACATTATTTAATATTTTTTTATATTTATTGACATAATTGTAAAATTTTGAATTGATTGAATAAATGAAATTGATTCTTTGGGACCCAGGACAACCTTATCTCCAAGTCACACCTGCTGAATAACTAACGACGTTCTGGCGCAGATTTTCTTCTCGGGTTTGGCAGGTCAGACGGCAGTTGTTCCTATAAGTCGTTCAAATCAAATAAAAAGAACTTCGAGGAGAGCTTCAAAGACAACCGGCAACAATGACGAGACACCAAAGCTCTTGGGTTTGCTGCCTCCTTGGTGGGAGTCAAGCACTTGACGCTCCTGATGGCAAACGGTAAATGTGGCCTATGCTAGAGGCGTCACACTCAAGCTACCGACGCAGTTAAAACTTTCTAATACCTTGCTTGAAGAATCCATCAAGTGGGCCGTGCGACTGTCTGTACCTAAGTGGTATAAAAAAAAATTGAAGAGGTTGATTTTCTCTCCAATCTAAATATAATTGACAAAAACATTTCTCTTTTATACCACCTAGGTAGCAGACAAGCACACGGCCCACCTGATGGAAAGTGGTTACCGTGGCCAATGGACATGTGCAAAACCAGGGGCGTTACACTCGCGCTGCCTACTGAAGAACCCCTGATGATGAAGAAATGACCTTCTTGAAGAACCCCGTATTGTTGTCACTTGGAAAAACTATAGTACTTATTCTACAGCTTCAGCGTGAGTGGAATTGTGATGAATAAAGCCTCTAATACCCTTGCTGAAGAACCCCATAATGAAGTGGTCGATTTTATCTCCAATCCAAATAAAATTGACACAAAAATATTTAAATACACGCATTTATTTTCTTATATAGCTCTTAATTACAATTTATTGTCTTAGGCAATAGAACAGACCCCTAAACAAGTGGTAATTCGTTGGCTTTTTTATCATAGAATAGAATGCTGAATGTTTAAACTATATACAAACTCTATACCTAGACGCAGCAAGCATCATTACAACTCGGCGTATAAAATGGCTACTACTTCGATATAACTCATATACATACTGTGTGACTCCCGGCAGAGTAGAACCAACCACCCCATCTCTGCCCATGCGGTGTCGTACAAGGCGACTAAAGGGTAGGGCTGTTTAGCATCAGACAGATATATACAGCCCAGACTCAGCCTCAGATGCATGGCTCGAGTCAACAATAGTGTCCGGAAGACGGCAATAGGCTCACCCCGTATTACGCGGGACCGAATACAATGATTAGTGATATGTGGCTGTAAATTTACCCCTGCCTAACCTTCCAGGGATAAAGGCGTGATTATATGTATGTATGTAGCTTAAGTTACGGATCCCTCGGAGCGCGAGTCCGACTCGCAGTTGGCCAATTATTTAGCGATGCATTTTGCTAGAAAGGCTGTCTACACAGTATATGTTCTAAGGATGAATGTATGGGATTGACACGTACCTTGACGTTTATGTCAGTCGTAAACGTAAGTCAATCCGGTACCAATGTTCCGGATTGACGTACCTACGTTTATTGTAAATCTATTGTACTTGGGTGAATTTATATCAACTAATCAATTGAAATTTGAAATTTTGGAGTGGATTTATCCCTCTCTGTTATGAGAGGGCCAGATCGAGAGAAATGGCCCTGGGTCGGCCGGGGTGCGAGCGATATGCCTGTTAACCTCACCTTCGGCAACCAAAAGCGACCCACAGGCGGCGTGCGTTTTGGTCGGTTCGAGTCCGACATAACCTCTCCCACCGGCTCCGGTAGGGGGGTATCCGCGGGGACTTTACGCACGTATAAAAAAGTGCCATTTCTGTATGTTTTAGACAACACTGCTGGGACCATTGCGCTATTGTTTCAATCAAATTCTAGAGTTCTGACCAAACTCCTTCGTTTATTATTACTCTAACCCTGAACATTGGCGGAAGTCTGTGTGAATATACAGACGCACTGCCACTTGTTTAAGAGGGAACTAGCCGGCGACTGCGGCGCTCATTACTCCGTCTCGGTCTCCATAACCTGAAACAGAGGTATATAAGACTAATTTGCTATGTGATATCTGTTTACACCTATATTCTATACTAACATTATACCTAAAGCTGAAGTATGTATGATTATTTGAACGCGCTAATCTTAAGAACTACTGTTTGGAATTGAATTTTATTTGTGTTAAATGTTTATCGACGGAGATTTCGAGCATAGTGATTGGTCAATTCATGCACCGCTAAGCTCCTCTCCGCCCCGCTCCGCGTCAGTGGAAACCCGGCCTTAACTCCCCCTTTTCACCTAAGTATAAAACACGTATTTGACAAGTTGTAATATGTCTACAGTGTAAACGCAAATGTGTTTTATACTTGTTTACAACTTGTTAGTTACATCCTATGTGTACTCTCTTTTATTGCGATATCTGCTTTTAATATATTATTTATTAAGATGATGACTATGATATCGCCGCACGCACTTGTGTGTAGGGACCCCCTAGACAAGTGGCTATTCGTTATAGTTATATAACCCCTCGTTTACACCTAAGTATAACACATGTATTTGACAAGTTGCAATATGTCACAGGCTACAGTGTGAACGCAAACGTGTTTTATACTTGTGTACAACTTATGCTACATCCTATGTGAACCAAACAGTATCTGAGGTACCTACATGTATAAAACAAGTATTGTGTTTTGATTAGTCTTCTACAAGTCTTCAACAAGTTTTGTATCAACAAGTTTACAACTTGTTTCGTGATGAAAACGAGGGGTAAAGATGTAAAACAGGTCCGCGAGCGAACGCTAGCACGGTATATGGTCTAAGGTCCCCCCGTACCTGTCTGGTGTCCGATCGTCTCTTGCCCCGGACGCGCTTGGGCCAGGGCTTCTTGAGGTGCACATAGTTCAAATGGGCCTTCCTTTCGGCGTCAGTCTTGAAGGCCTTTCCACACACATCGCAGACGAACGGCTTCTGCCCTGAGTGGATCTGCGAGGGAGCAAATGTCTTGTTATAGGAAAAGCAGGAATACTGTGTTATATTGTCAAACTGCGGTAGCCTAGTGGTTTGGGTAATGGACTGCTGAGACGAGGACGAGGTTTTACCATGGCACACACCAATAGCTTTTCGATGCTGTTTATAAGTGCCCGGTTAATGGCAATAGGCACGCCACCGTATTGGGACCTAAACATAAACTGGCGAAATGTGGGTGTTAGCACCTCTGCCTACCCCTTTGAAGTATAGGCGTGAGTTTATGTTATGTTATTGTCAAATTTATGAGAATTTAGGCAGAGCTTTTAAATTATCAAAGTTTAGCCAAATCCACAGTTAGACTGGTAGTTAGGCTGGTGGACCCCAGACTCATACGTAAAAGTCTCGGATGCGACCGGGATTAACACTAGGATGAAGAAAAAGAAGACATCTACCGTAAATATAAGACCTATGTTCTTATTTATTATTTTTTTACACACATCTTACACCATCATTACATGAAAGTCCAATGCGATAGTGTAGACATAAAAATTAAAAAAGAATAATTGAACATAAACAAACAGTCAATGAGTAGGTACAATACAAAATACAAAATTTAAAAAAAAAATAAACATGAATCAGAACTGAAATTAAATCAATTAGAATTAATAAATAAATTATGAATAAATATAAATATATTATAAATAAATATAAATAAAGAAAAGGGGCAGGTCAGGAGTACTCTAAACCGACGAGCATGCATGAAGAATGTAATGAGATTGAATGAAGCGAGAGTAGTATGTCAGAATCGTAGCAAATGGAGATCCGTGATCTCTGCCTACCCCTATGGGAGACAGGCGTGATTTTATGTATGTATGTATGTTATAAATAAATTTTATTAAAGTCACCCATACTAATGTCCCATTTCATTAAGCAATACGTGCCTTTTGTGAACTCATTCAAATGTGAACGAGAATTGTTCCGACAAAATTAATGGCTACCGCGTGCTATTGACTGGTTTCGATCTTTTATACAGCAGTAGGGTTTATTTTTTTATTATAACGGGTTCATGATATACCATTTTGAAATCCCTTTAATTTGATACCCATATTACAGCGGCATTGAAGAAATCCGCCCCGTAGTTTGAAAGATATGAGAAACCTTTCTCCCAACCTCTCAACCTCCCAAGCTCTCAACCTGTCAACTTCACAAGCTCTCAACTTCCCAACCTCTCAACCTCCCAAGCTCTCAACCTGTCAACCTCACAAGCTCTCAACTTCCCAACCTCTCAAACTCCCAAGCTCCCAACCTACCAAGCTCTCTACCTCTCAAACTCCCAAGCTCTCAACCACCCAACTGTCCAACCTCTCAACCACTTAACCTCCCAAGCTCCCAACCGCCCAACATCTCTACCTACCAAGCTCTCAATCTGTCAACCTACCAAGCTCTCAACCTCTCAACATCGCAAGTTCCCAACCGCCCAAGCTCTCAACCTCCCAACCTCCCAACCGCCCAACATCTCAACCTCCCAAGCTCCCAACCTTCCAAGTTCTCAACCTCTCAATCTATCATACTCCTAACCTCCCAAGGTCTCGACCTCTCAATCTCCCAACCTGGCAACCTCTCAACGTCTCAACCTCCCAACTTCCCAACCTCGCACCGCGCATTCCTTGATATAAAGCCGTATACTCACAGCCATGTGCCGGTGGCGATTGCCATGCGTACTAAAGTGCTTCCCACAAATCTTACACATGAAGGTTCTTCGTTCGAGCGAGTGCACTTGCTGGTGAGCGATCAAGCGCGACTTCATGCGGAACGCCTTCCCGCAGCTGTCGCATTTGAAGAGGGCTCCGCCGGAGTGCAGGTACATGTGTTCTTGCAGTTGGTGGTGGCTCTGGTCAACATAATGTAATTATTTTTAAACTATCGCGGTGTAAATTTATTATTATATGGTTCGGGACTTTTCGTGATAAATTCGAGTGTTTATAAAGTGGATTGCAGCTGCGGTAGTTCCTACATAGGCCAGACTACGCGAACCATTGCAGAGAGAGTCGGAGAACACATCGCAGCTGTGAAAAACCGTCAGTTTAACAAGTCGGCAGTAGCAAAACATCTTGAGTCGGGTAGCAATCACTGGATTGCGCTTCATCAACCCAAAGTCCTCTCTACTGATCACCACTACTATTCACGGATTGTGCGTGAAGCCATTGAAATCAAAAAGTATAAAAATTTCAATAGGGAAGATGGATTACAACTATTCGGTACGTGAAATCCAGTGATTAACAAAACTAAAACCAAAAAAACACAGTGCCATTAAAAACTGTCATAGTGAGTGTGGTGTGTCGCCAGCCTAACCGTTCATAATAAAATATGTAATTATGGGTAGGCGCTCAAAAAATGTTTCCCGCATACCTCTCGACGCTCGCCAGCTAGTCAAGCATCTTTGAATTGTGTTGTTCGCTCTGCCGAAAGTAATGATACAGTAATAACATAGTGTTTACATATCAGACGTGTGTGTGTGTGCGTATGTGTGTGCAGACATTACAACTTTATTTATTTGCCTAAATAACAAAACTTTCATAATTCATTACCAGCTCACGTGTTTCCTTCTTCCTACAGTCCCGGGTCTTTTAAGCGGGGCGTGAAAAAGCATCTAATGAGACCGCCAAGCTGAGTGCCACCATTGTAACATTACTTAGTGTCTGTAATGGTGACCCTCTTTCCTGAGACTTTTTGCCTTTAGCTTACCATCAGGCGAGGTGATGTCAAGTTGGCGTGTTCTATATATGAAAAAAAAAGCGAATCTGGTCCAATATACAACTTACTTGACATATTTTGCCGCAAAATTCGCACAACAAACGTAGTACCAGTGGCGTGTAGTTGGTTCGATTCTTGTCCGGGTGAATCCGCCGGAAGTGCAAGTAGTACTCTCTGTAGCCGTTGAGCTGGAGGTCACACTGTTAATAACGAGAATACCGTCAAGTATTTGGTGAGTGCATTCGTGGAACTCCCTGCCAGAAACAATAATAAGTGCTCCTAGCATAAACATTTAAAAAAATAGACTGGACAAGCATTTAAAATGTTAAACACAAGTGCAGTGATATACACGCATCAGCTTTAAGCTGCAAGTGTATCAAACAATAATAATAATAATATCTGACACGAATGCGTCATTATTCAGAGGACTGGTTGTCAAGAGAGGACATTTTGAAAAGTCTTATACCGGCAGAGTAGAATTTGGAACACCCCATCTCTTCCCATGCGGTGTCGTACAAGGCGACTAAGGAATAAGGCTGTTTAACATCAGACAGATATATACAGCCCAGATTCAGCTTCAGATGCATGGCTCGAGTCAATAATAGTGCCCGGAATACGGCAATAGTCTCACCCCCTATTACGTGGGACCGAATACTATGATTGGTAAATTGTGGGTGGTAATTCATCTCTACCTAACCCTCCGGGGATAGAGGCGTGATTATATGTACGTATGCATGTAGACGCAGTAAGTGGCACTCCAATGCGGCGTAAAACATTGACGGTTTAAACAACAATATTGACACCAGCTTACTCACAAAATGTGCTAAGAAAATATTTGTATTTACTATTTAAGCAAACGGCCAACCTGATGAAAAGTGGGTACCATATTCTACGGACGTGAGCATCACCAGGGGAGTCACACTCGTACTGCCGACCCTGTAGGAACAGAGAGTTCCTGTGACGTCAGTCTGCCCACTGGCAGCACAAAAGCTCTCTAGTGAGCTCTGGCTGCCATACTCACCACCGGGAACACAACACGAGGCTATATGGCCGCGGTATTGTGCGGGGATACTTCATCAATCGGACTACTCCAATACACAGTACAGTATTTAAAAAAATTAGAAGTGAAACATAGTTAAAGCTTGCACAAAATAGACGAACCTGTTCACAAGGTATAAGCCCCTCCGGCGTCTTTTTCTTCATCAGCCGATATCTCTTTCCAATTTCTTTCGTTTTTACCAACGCATAGGCGTCGTTCCTTAGGCGTCTTTCAGTACCTGTTGAGAACAGTTAGTATTAAACTTAAGTGTTTTTTGGGTTACGCACCTTTTTTCATAATTCACAATTCACAATTCACAATTCACAATTCACAATTCACAATTCACAATTCACAATTCACAATTCACAATTCACACTTCACAATTCACAATTCACAATTCAAATTCATAATTCATAACTCATAATTCATTTGTTAGCTCACAAAAAGTTACAATTAAATTATATTTTATTAGATTACCTGTGGTATGTTTTGAGGATATACTGAGGTGTCGCCTGTGTGCCTCGGCGGACACGAAGCGCACGTTGCACAGCTCGCACAGCGGCCCGTCGTCCGGTACCTGCGGCGGCACAAGCGGCTCTAGTGCGAGCAAACAGGCCCTCAATTCTACTAAAGCAAAACCACTGTCATACCACAGACACTGCAAACAATATAATTAAATTTTAGACTTTATTTCTATACCCAGAAAGTCGAAAATTAAATGAAATGAGTTTCATTACACCTTTTCATTCGCTCTTCGAGAAGACTTTATTTTTTTTATTTAAAGTCTAAAACTGCATGGATGAACTAAATGGTATGACAGTGGTTTTGCTTTAGCAGAATCGAGGCCCTGATCTTCGGGGCCAAGCCAAGGTTGGCCATCAATCCGCATCGATTTTTATATTGGTCCGGGTTTTATTGCTATTAAATTATGGAACTTAGATTTGCCGATATTTCAAGCGCGTTGTAACACCTGTGGTGACAACTTGCCTTGACTGGATAGAGGTAGTCAAGATGGCGGATAACACAACGAACCGAATACCACGCATAACGAAATTTAGACTGCACGTGACCTCCCTCAACGAATTCCGAAAGAAAATTGCTACTAGATATTTTTCTATTTCAAATTCTAATTCGCTAAGGCTAACGAGAGTATGGCAAGGGGCAAAGGCTTAGACGGTAGTACCATTCGTCAAGTTGACCAAACAATTATTTGTGACGTAGGAAAGCAGACCCTGGGCTCCAAAGTGCTAGTTTTAAACACAACCAGGATTGATTGGTTTGATAAAGAAGTAGAGAATATTCAGCAGATAGTGTTACGTCTTATACTTATCTCGCTCTTACCTGTACATTATCCAATTTGTGTTTAAGTTGCTTGTGTTGGTTTAGCCCTTTCGCACTCACGAACGAGTAGCCGCATATCTCGCACGCGAAATCTGACGGATGTTTGATCCGTAAGTGGCCCATGTATGTGGTGAATTTACTGTAGAAAGAAAATTCATACTAGAATTTTAAATGCGAATGTAACTGTCTAGCTGTGGAATGACCTCCTTGCTGCGGTTTTCCCAAGCGCCTACAATATGGGGTTCTTCAAGAGGGGCATCAGAAGGTTTCTTCGTGGTCGGCAGCGCGAGTGTGACACCCCTGGTGTTGCATACGTCTATAGGCCATCCTATCCAAACCGCTTCCCATCAGGTGGGCTGTGTGCTTGTCTGCCAACTAAGTGGTATAAAAAAAAAATATCTGTTACTCTTTCACGCGTAAAGCAATAAAACGATCTTGATGAAATTTGGGCTTATAAATAAATAGTGAGCCGCGAGCAACAGCAAAAAGATTTATAAGTTTTAAAACCTGTAACCAGACTACGGAGAGGTTAAAACATAGTCACGGTTTCCAACGATAGATGGCACTAGTAGTATTTAAAATTGGGCATTAGACTGACTAGTCAAATTAGTGACTTTTTACTAAACGTCAAAACTGTAAGTTATATGGGCAACTTGTATGTAATAATTTATTATGACGTCATAATATTTAATGATCAAATCATCTACTATTATAGGTTGGGTGGACGATTACAAATAAATAAAAACGATACAATAAGAACAGACGCAACTTTTAACGCTCTTTTACCATACTTCATTTAATAAGCTAAGTTAAATAATTTATTTTGACTACAGGAAAATACCCAATTGTATTTTTATCGCTTGGAACTTATTCCAAACGAGTTAACATAGCTCATTCCTCAGTAGATTTAAGAGAAATGAGGCAATGGAAACAGTAGGCAAAAGCTTCCCAACATTGGGAGAGCCCTTTTCTAACAGGACTATGGCACGCTAATTGATTGATTGAGGCAAAATGCATATACTTACAGGAACTCACGGTGACAGTGTGGACAGCAGTACTTTTTGCCTTTGTGATAACTGAAATGCATACAAATACACATTATGACATTAGTGCAGATTAACCAATATTACTCGAAGTGTGGTGTGTACGATAGAGACGGAGTTGTATGTAAAAGAGGGACGGGGCGATGTGTACCTCTAGTACAGTCTCGCTCTATGTAAGTGTCATCACTTACTTGCACCTTTACATATATAACTTTATATGAAAAAGTGCAACCATATCTCCTATGTCGACTGTACACGCATTGCTTGCAGCTGAACCTCTACGTGTGGGGGGGAGTAAGAGAGAGAGACTGAGATGTGTGTGTGGTGTGTGAGAGAGAGAGACGACGCGATGTGTACCTCATATGTAGCTTCGCTGTTTCTTTGCTCGAAGTCACGTAGGAACATTTATTGCAGCTGAACTTCTGCGTGTGGTAAGCAGCTATATGTTTTTTTAAAGAACGTGGTACTTTGAAGTGAATCTTGCAAATTTGACATTCGAGTACACCAGCGCGCTGGAAATAAAAATTGCAATTAATTTTCTAGAGACAAGGTATTCGTTTTTTTAAGTGAACGCTTCCACACACACACACTCACGCACGCATTCATGCATGCACTCACGCACACACACGCACGGACGCACTTATAACAATGTCGTTCTTGCGTCGGAGGATCAAAAAAAATTAAATCAAGACTATGGTACTTACATTAGTATGTTTCATCATATGTCTGTTATAAACATCTTCCATTATAAACCCTCTGAAACAGTTTGTACACTTGTACACAGCATTCTTATAGTTAGAACTGTCTTGTCTCTTTAATATCTCAGCTACTTGTTCGTCAATACTCAAATCGGTGACAGTGAATATTTCATTCATATCATTGTTCAACGAATCTTTGGTTTGTCCAGTCTTCTGTCCATCAACACTCCGTGCGGCTGACTTCATTACTTTCTTCGCTTTATCTATTTTATTTTTGACCGTGACCTCATTTTTCTTTATTATGTTTTCCGTTTTACTTTTTTGTAAAGGTACATTTTCATCTAACGCTATGTCAAATTCGTCTTGTGTCTCATCGTTCAAGATTTCATCTGCATCTAACTCAATCTCATGGACATTATCGGCATGTTCCACAATAACATCTTCAGTATTGCAGATCTGATGCTTCTGCTTGACAGCTTTTGCAGAAGAGGGACATTGCTCATGTTCCTCTTGTGTGACCAGCGGAGGAGCCTTTTCTAAGTCCTCTAAGATATGGCTGTCGGCATGGTCTGGTGTAAAGTTCTTCAATGATAACATTTTTATGTCTTGGAGAGTAAGCTGAAAAGAAATACAAGTAATGCTTTTTAAGCTATTGCATAGCTTTTATCGCAGGCCTTGAGCGTGGGGACCGAATCCAGAAATTCCGTAACGAAAAAAACCTAACACCCCCCACTCCGAGCTCGCACGAATCGAGCCGAGCTGCTCCGAAGTAGCTCCGCTTAACGTAAGTAATTATAATTGCATAAGTTGTTAGTTTTCAAATTCAAATTCAAATTCAGACTCAGACTCAGACTCAGACTCAGACTCAGACTCAGACTCAGACTCAGACTCAAATTCAAATTCAAATTCAAATTATATTATTATTTATTATAATTGCATAAGTTCATAAAAAATGCTATGCAATAGCTTTACCGCGGCAGTCCCCGAGTGCCACACGTCTTTTTTTTAAGTTAAGCGGTTTTATTGATTGAAATTGTGTTGTCATCCGAACTAAACTTGTGTACCAAACGTCAGATCAATCAATCTACTTCTACATTAAGGGTGTCCCTTTATCTAAGAACTGACTGTATCTACTGTATCTACATCTTAGAGTTAATCCCAATCGCATACGTCTGGGGTCTGATTTACCAGTTCAACTGTAGATTTGGCTGAACTTCGATATTTTCCGTGAAGCGACTGCCGCCTGACCTCCACAATCAAAACGCGATATCGAAGCATTGCAGCTAGAGCAGTCATTTAGACTTTTTAGAGCACCAACTCCCCGTACCGACTGCCATAGAGGTTGGTATGGCCGACGGCTTAACGTACTCTCTGAGATACGACCAGACTAATGCAAATACCTGAAATTCATGTATACAAATATTTGAAATGTGCGGGGATCGAACCCGCGCCTTCTGCATAGCGGCCGCGTTCACTACGACCTAATAGGTCAATTTTTTCGAATTTGACCTATTAGGTCAAAATATTAGGTCAAACTATATAAATTGCTTAAAGGATAACCCAGTGTAGATGGGCAGGGTATGATATTTGATGAGAAACAAATGAATTGCCTTATTAGGCCATCTTATACACTGAAACAGTGAGCGGTTTTAGTCGGTTCGAGTCCGTAATATTTACCAGCCCTGCTGGCCAACAGGAGGTGCTCATCCCGAGGGGGGCATACTCGATAGCAGAGCCAGGATCAGTCGGGGCGTGAGGCATATGCACGAAGCAATCTCACCCTCTGCCACTGATGATTCAAGTCGGCATGCGGTTTTAGTCAGTTCGAGTCCTAACATGACCAGCCCACAATATCAGGTGGGATATCTGTGGGTATTTGTTATTTATTGGCACCAAAAAAATGTGTCCAGTGAAACATGAAAGCCGCGATTCTTACTCGATCTCGTGTATTCACGACCTCCAGCATGAGCAAGTTGGCTCGCAGCGCTCTGTTCCTGAGCTGATGGCTGCTTAACAGTCTCTGAGCACACTCCTCGCACAGTTTCTGAGGGAGAAGGTCTTCTGCCTGCAACTGGAAACAAGATTGTCAATGAAAAAAATATTTGAACGAAAAAGTTGTATAATTTTTTTTAAATATTATATGACTTGACCACACCTCGCCTGATGGTAAGCTAAAGGCAAAGTCTCAGAAAAGAGGGTCACCATTACAGACACTAAGTGTTACATCAACATGCTACAAGCATCTAATGAGGCCGCCAAGCTGAGTGCCACCCTCAGCACTCAGCTTGGCGGCCTCAGCAGATGCTTTTTCACGCCCCGCTTAAAGGCCCCGGGACTGTAGGAAGAAGGAAACACGTGTGTTGGTAATGAATTCCAGGTCTTGGTGGTGCGGCTAAGAAAAAGAGTCTCCGAACAGCTTGGTTCTTGCTCGTATTTTCTGCACAGTGTGAGGGTGACATCTAAGGCCTGCACGTGTTGTCCTATGTACGAAAGGAGATGGTGGGATTAGTTGGAAGAGCTCATCAGAACACTCACCATAGTAGAGACGGTAAAATACAGCCAAGGAAGCAATATCTCTACGCATCTGCAAAGGCTCGAGGGTGTTCGTGACCTCAGGGTTCCCAATAATTCGGACCGCGCGTCTCTACAACCTGTCGAGAGCATCTAGTAGGTATTTCGCGGAGCCATCCCAGAGATGCGAGCAGTATTCCACGCAGGAGCGAATTTGTGTCTTATAGAGGAGACACCGCTGCTCCGGCATGAAAAAACGTCTCACTTTGTTCAGAAGTCCGAGTTTCCGCGAGGCTGTTTTGATGATGCTCTCGATGTAATTTCTGTTAATCAGTTTGCAGCGAATATCCATGCCTAGGATATTGAGATTGTCCTACAGTGGCAGTGGCGTGTTCTGAAGAGTGGGAAGGGAATAATTATGTACTCACCGTTATACCAGTTAAATATTCAAAGGGCTGCTTCAATTTCTGAATACTTATGGGATACAACTTCGAATCCGTTGCGAGGCAAATTCGGCAAACCTAAACCAGAAAAACAGATTATAAAAACCTGCCAAGTGCGAGTTGTCCTGGCGCACGAAAGTGAAAACGGCAGTTTTCATTAAAAAAAAAAGAAAATATATGAACTAATATCATGAAACTCGCGTCATCGCTCGTCACGCCGGGTACGGAACCCTAAAAATAAATGTTATATACAACTCGTGCGAATTAACATGACACCTGGCTCGAAATCCCACACGAGGCCCTGCTCTCGTCCTCCGAGACCAGCAGCATACGCAACACTGACTGATACACGCTTGCTTTAGTTTGAGTTTCGTAGTTATTGTTTATCGGATTTCATTTGAGATTTATTTTTGTTACGTTTGTGAAGCCAGGTGCCATGTTTATTCGCACGTTTATATAACTACCTTTAATGCAGCTGGATCTCCATGGTCATCTACATTTGCCGCACCCTGTAACATCCATTTACAATTTGAGTACACAACACCAAAGACTATTTATACCGTTGATTAATGGCACTTGGTGGAAGCTCTTGTTACACATATTGATAACTCACTTGTACTTTTCCACATTACTTTTAATATTTATTAGACCTGACCGGTTTCACCCTACGGCATTCTCAAAGGTTTCTAAAAGGAGGTAGGACACGGCGGTATTTCCGCCCAATTGAGCAGCCCAACTGGGGAAGTACCTCCGCCCTACAGAATACCGCGGTTATAATAACTTCGTGTTGTGTTCCCAGCGGTGAGTAGGGTAGCCAGAGCTCACTGGAGAATTTGTGCTGTCAGTGGGATGACTAAAGGCTTGTCCTACTTTGTCCTCTACACTGACGGCACAGGAACTCTGTGCTTACAGGGTCGGCAGTGCGAGTGTGGCTTCTATGGTGTTGCACACGTCCATAGGCCACGGTAACCACTTTCCATCATGTGGGCCTAAAAAAAAAGGTTTGAGACATTTAAGAATATTCCTTTATAAACATTGCGACACTCACTCACTCATAATTTCATTCAACTCAAACAATATGTGATACAACACCAACTTAGACAGATCGTGACTGCTGTACCGCGACTGCGGTACGCGCGGCGTGGCGGGGGCGGAGGTGAAGAAAGAGAAAGAAAGAGTATGAGGCGGGAGTGAGCGAGATAGCACCACGAGCGATGGCGACGATAGATCAAATCTAACGTCGATCGGTCGGTACTTCTCACGTCTCGTTGCGCACATACCCAAGATAGGGTACAGTACCTACCTACCCCTAGCATAAATAACTATTGTAATCGTATCGTTAACGTAACGAGCGAATGGAGCATTGCGATTGGCCACCTGTCTACTATAAACCTGTCTGTGTGTGAAGCCAGCCAATCGCAATGGTCCGTTCACGCGGTACATTTAAGAAACGATTACGGCATATGCTGTAAGAATGTTTCGAACGATCGAACGAACTCGACAGCTGAATCCGCGGAGAGATTTCAATTTCCTATGCTGTAAAATTGGTGAAGTCGAGCACAAGTCGATACCTAGTGATGTATTGTATGTCTATGTGCTCGACAACGTGACGTCACCAAATTTACAGCATGCAAAACTGAAATCGTTCTCTCTCTTTCTTACAGCATGCGCCTGCAGTAGTTACGGCCGAAGTGGAATTGGATAAAGGTGTAAACGACTGACAGACTATATGGCGTGGCGGTGGTGAACGCGGCCGCCACTGGATGAAGAAGAGATAGGTGTAAACGGACCCAGAGCTCTGAAGCGAAAGAACGGGGCTAATTATTTTTTTATTGTGTTCGTTATAGTCAGGACAAAGTAGTATGAAAGAAAACTATGAATATGAATTTCTTCTTGATACCTCCACGCATTTCTGACAAAATGGTCTTGACAGATAGACAGACAGATACCGAAGTGATCCTATAACGGTTTAGTTTTTTCCTTTCGAGGTACGGAGCCCATAAAATAAAAACAGAAGGTGCAGCGGAAACGGGATCTGAGTTACACGAGGGCGGGGCCGCGGGCAGAGTAAAAAATTATGGCAATACAGTATGTAGGCGCTTTTTAGAGATGAACATTTCGAGCGCGACCAGGATTGTCCCAGGATAATGACTCGTTACAAGTGAGTCCACAATGGTAGTGTAATTGCCAGGATACATGAACTATGAACCCAAGACCTCATGATTATAAGGCCAGCATTGAGCCACTGAGCTACCAACATGATCCAGCTTTACTCACCTGTGCCACAGGTACAGCACTACTCCTGCCTCTCGGCACCCAGTCCTCCACACCTAAGGCGACCATCCACCCGGTACGAACTTTGGGCGTTTCTGGATACCTGGAACAGACCAGAGAACAAATTCGCCCGGGGTATATTTTGAAGCTTCATATCCCTTTGAGCCCGTATGTTTTAGTCTTCAAAATATGTATGAAAAATTGCCGGATTTACATTTATTATCAATGCTCCGCTCCCTTAAGTAGTAGCGTGATGATATATAGCCTAAAACCTTCCTCGATAAATGGACTACCCAACACTGAAAGAATCATTCAAATCGGACCAGTAGTTCCAGAGATTAGCGCATTCAAACAAACAAACTCTGCAGCTGTTACGCATCCCTAATCTATGGAGATCGCTGCGTCAACTTCAACCTCAATAAACATTGCACACGGCACTCGCAGCCATAGGGTGCAACGTCAGCTCAACGTGAACATTGCACAAGGCGCCTGGCGACACAGGATGCACCGTCAGCGGAACGTGCATCGCTACGACGTCATTGGAATCTTTCCCTAGAAACTGCTAATAATTTGTGCGCATAATTGTTTCATACTTCGAAGCGTTATCATTGTACTTTAGTTATAATTTTTACTCTGTAAAATTACTTGATAATTAAATTCAGTTAAATTAAATTGGTTTTTTTTGGGACCTCCGGCCGCAGTTAACGTATTTCAGCTTTATAATATTATTAGTAATTAGTATAGATTTCGACAGCCTGAATGCGGCCGCTACGCAGGAGGCGCAGGTTTGTTTCCCCGCTCAGTCCAAATATTTGTATACATGAATATGGGTTTGTGAATATCATAAACTACTGTTTCAAATTGGAAAATTAGAACACCATTGACAGTCTGGGTGATTGTCCACTTCTGTGCTATTTCCACTATATAATGACTGCCAGCCAATGAAACCAACAACTACGTTCTTTGGAAACTCTATTTGTACTGTCCCCACCTCCTGCACAGCACTTGGAAGCAGTACTTCCAGGTCACAACGCTGTCAAAGTTATTACACAACTATAACCAGCTTTAGCCCTTGTGAACGAGACTATTGTTAGAACTGAATTTTGTACAATACTTACATGCGATATGTAATGCCTTGGACTGTGGTAGTTGTCTTTGGGTTGTTGGTGCCATTTTGAACTCCATACCACATTGTTATTTAATTCCTTTAGAGAAAAATTAAATTATTTACAAAGTAAACGGCTGTTTACCCGACCACTGTGAAGCAAAAGGAGGGTTATGATTTTGACAGGCTATGTATGTATGTAGGTTCATCTGTACCCTCATAGCTCCTGAACCACTTATTAGACCTAGACAAATGAGGTATCTTTAGAAGCGTTACTGATTCGATTGTGGCGCCCTCTAGCGAGCATAAGATACTGTGTTAAAACATACAATTGAGATAAATATGATGTGCTTGGTATCACCTGGAAGGGGCTTAAATGGAACTTTTGAAATATGTATAAATTATACCTATTGCTTGCCCCAAAATAATATAAATAAAAAGTTAAGTTTAAAACTAAAACCTGACTAAGGAAAAAATTAAGCTGCCACTTAGTCTAACAAAACATTCTAGGGAAAAGTGGCATACAATGATTTTTTCAGTGTCGGGTTTTAGTTTTAAACTTAATGGCAACATTATTTTTTAATAGTTTAAAATCTAATTGACACAAATTTTGCAGCAATGTTGGACAGTGAATGGGGTTATTCAGGGCGTTAACTGGGGTTATTTTTAGTTCAATTAGAGGTGATGATAAGATGAACAGTTGAAATTTGGATTGGATAATCAGCTTTTGCACATTAAACTGTATGCATGCTATCTACAATTTCTACTGTAATCTATTGGTGTAGAATAAAAAACTATCTATTGGATAGACTGAGATAAGCTAACTGGCGGTGACCGGCATAAAATAAATACCAAACCCAAAAACAATCTTGTAAGTCTGTGGTAGTCAACTTGAAAAAATTTCTCATTCATTCAAGGGCAACTATATGCTTTTTTAACAAGCTCTCTAATGAAATTAGGGATTTACCTGTGTATAAATTTAAAAATATTGTTAAAAGTAAATTGTGCCAGTAAGGCTATTATAAAATCCCAGAATACTTGGATGATAAACAAGCTTGGAAATGAACTGTTCGCTCAGCTATGCTACTCAAGTAAATTTTTGTATTTAGATTAAGTAGACTAAGTGTATGTTTGTAAATAGACCAAAAATAAAGAAATGCCCGCTGAGTTTCTTGCCGGAGTCTTCTCAGGTCGGGACCGCGTTTCGAACTGGTCCATTTACTAAACTGATATTCTTGTTCCTTTTTTGTTGACGTTTTGTAAGTGCCGATATAATGGTCTATACAAAATAAATGATGTTTGACTTTGACTTTGACCCAATTCCACTGCTGTGTGCGACTTCATTGCAGGAGATCAGGTGGAGTGTAGTGCCTGAACTGCCTGAGTTGGGTTGACACATAACAATAATTGATGTCTTGTCATTTACTGTGTACCTACTATTCACGAGAAACTAGTCTTTGCGTTTTGATGGTCGACTAGGGTTACTTTACTCAGTAACCAGACGTTTTCGAAAGGTTGGGGGTTCGAGGAAAAGAGTTATCAGGTGTGTCAGGTGACTTTTTACTCGGCATTCCATGGAATTCAATGGCTATAGTTATATAAATATACCTTTAAGACAACACTATACCTTAGACCAGTTAACATACATATATAAAAATAACACAAATTAGCCGGGTAAGTAGGTACTCTTTGGTTATTATTTATTTACAATTTATTTACATGTTATGAATAGAGCCATTCACTCATTCACAGTTCACTGAACTGTTTAGAGCAAAGACTTTTAGCACGTAAGAAAATTTAATTTACTTCACAAAAATATACATTTATTTATATCAATAATAATAATATTATATTATAATATACAATTATTTACAAAGGCCTACCCATCTTCCAAGGTATCAACGACATACCATCCGGTCTCTTACCATCGTCGCGAGCCAAGCCAACAGGTTCAAGTATAGCTGGCACGCCGGCGGTGACAAGAGCTCGACGAATAATGTCGTTAATGTTTGCATGTCGGGACATGCGGCCTACGCTCCTGTTGCAAGACAATCCGTGATGTCCAAGGCTATCGACAGCTTCTCCACAGAGACACCGATGCGGAGAAACACACGGTGCACCCAAACGATGGCAAGTCGCAATGTGGAAGGTCGTGTCGTCCAATATTGTTCCAATGTTGGGCAAAGGAAGTGCCTGGAGCCATACACCAGATTCCCATTCACCCACAGCCAATAGACGAGCGCGCTCAGCAGCACTGGTGGCTGTACTGATTAAATGTTTTTTAACACCAATACTGAGCGGCTCATCCCATTGCCTTTGGGAAGATGGGTTGGAGGGCATGGCGGCAGTTGGACAAGTCATTTTCCAAGCATTTACAGCTTCGGCCTTACCTGGCACATCCGAATTAATCAGTGAATTAGATAGAATTTTCCTGACTAATTCTTCACTGCAATAGACCGACGACAAAAATGCTGGCATACTTACATCTGCAATTTTGCGAACGCCGAGGCCCCCAAGACGAACTGGAAGGGACGCCTGAAGCCACACTCGATCGTTCAAATTTATATTTAAAATTTTGCATAGAGTGTCTTGCAGCACTTTATCCACTTGACCTAAAAGTTCCAAAAATTTAAAAAGTTGAGTTGAACGCAGAGCATGTGTAAATTTTGGTACGAAAAGACAATGCCGAATAATAAAATACAAAAAGTACAAATTTAAGAAAATACAAAAATTACTTTAAGTATTTCATGGTTCCACGAAACAGAGAAGTAAGCATGGTTCATTGTTCATCGTATAGCAGCCCATGAAGCTATTTATCTATAGCTTCATGAGGTAGCCAATTACAGTAAATATATATTATTATCAGATTTTTATTGGTGAAATCCAGCCTTCAAACGAGCAAAAGAAACCGAAGTGGACTAGACATAATCATTTGATAATATCGTGGACTAGATAATTATAAAAGCGGTTGCAAGGACCTTAAGTTTGGAATTTTTATATTTTTGGTGGTTTGACTCGACTATGGAGGTCTGTGTTTCACTATGAATTTTTCCTTGTCTAAGTACGCTATATTTCTAATATAAGAAAGAGATGAAAGATGACTTGTATATCTTTACGTTTACATATTTTTTAAATATAAGGGTAGAAATTTCAGAAGACGCGTTTTAGACAGTTTTAATCTTGTGTCTCTTTCACCACCATAGTTGCAGTGGTAAGCTAAACGAAGATAGGTAATAAAAGCTTTTTGCTCTAAGATCATCTAACTTGGATGAAAAGTATTCATTGGCAAGACAAGACAAATGACAGAATATTTAATATTTTATGATTTAGTTGTTTAAAATTTAGTTATATTTTCTAATTAGGATATTTAAACTAATAAGTATTTTTAAATCACTGGATTCAAAGAGAATAAATGTATTAGAATATTTATATTACATAGAATTGTCTGAAGATCTGATAGAATCATGGTTTGTCAAGAGTACTTTTGTGGTCGAATGTTTTTGTTATTTATACACAAGCTGTGATAAACTTGTAACAAAAATGAGGTGTTGTGTGTCCTATTGCAAGAATGATTCCAGACATATCTCTAAGTCGCAGGGAATTACGTTTCATGTGTAAGTTTTATTTAATAATTTTATCTGGCATTAAGTTGCCTCAACTTCTTAAAAAAGCTCATGCTCATTACTATTACTTTAAAAATTTTTTTTCGAAAAGTTAAGGAAGTTAAAGAAAATAGGATCTGAACAGAATTTTAGTTCAGGTTTTTGTAGCAAGAAGTTTAACTCAATACTTGTCCCAATCATATAATGTACATGCTTACATTTTATTGATAAGTTTTTAAAAAGTAACTAAATAACAAGTCAGTATCTATTATATGTTACCCCTTCACGACTAAATGGTCACAGGTTGGGATCTAGACCCTGCCCTGCACTGTATGTGAACCCACTCCAAATACCAGCAATTTTGCTTACTCGAAGGGGTTTGAGGTAATATTAATAATTTTGGTTAAAATAATGTTTAAAAAAATTTCAACTCAATGGCTGATGTGACAATAATGCAATTAACCCTGTTAGGCAGCAATTTCTTTTTAATCTTTGCAGTTACTTCTGAAGACAGTCAGAGCAGTTGTTCACAGAACCCCATTTTATTTAAAAATATTGATTTGGAAACCATAAGGAAAGAAGAAGTAGGATAGAGGACTCTGGGCTCCTAAATTTAAAATGTAGATTGGGATTGACACTCGATAGTTAGTTTATATGATAAGGGCATAACTTGAAAAACTGTCTGTCATAGTAGACTCCAAAATAATTGTAATCCTTTCCAGGGATGAGGTTCTTCTCGGGGGCCTTCCCAGGCGGGGACTGCATTTCGAACCGGTGGTTCATTTTCAAAAATAGTGTTTATTATTTTTTCATTACAACGTTTTGTAAATGTGATTTAAATGGCCTATACAGAATAAATAATTTTTGACTTGGAGAAATAACTTGGGCACAATTTTAAGTAAAAAATATATTCATCACTTCTATTCGAAAAGTGTCAATTTTGTCAGGGAGCAAAGTAGCCCTTTTTAGTCTTAGAATTTTAGACGAAGATACTGTGGCTTTTTTTTAAGTGCAAAGAAATCGCACCAGATTTTTTTGCACATAAAAAAAGAGAAAAAAGGTGCCACACGTCACCCCCAGGCCTGCGCTCATGGGGGACGAAGGTCTTTCATTGACGCTCGAGTTGCCTCAGTATGCGGGTAGCTTAGCTTGCGATTCTTCTTCGCTCTCGCTGCCGCTCCCGCCCCCGCCCCGCCTCGTCCTTCACAAGGAGGCGCCAGGTTCTGTGGCTTAGTGGTCAGAGCGTTCTAGCGAGATTCGAACCCGCTATCTTTCACTTACAGGGGGAACGCTCTGGCTTAATGGATGACTCGCCGTAAAAATACTACTTTGCTCCCTTGTTGTTATACAATCTACAATTCTTGTTTCCAGTTTCCCAAATGAACCATTACTACGTACAGCCTGGTTGAAAGCGTTAAGTAAAGAAGACTGGGAGCCTAAAGACCGTAGCGCAGTGTGCTCGGACCACTTCCTCTGTGAAGATCTGTACGAGACCAAGAGTGGACTGAGGAAGGTCAAAGTTGGGGCGGTGCCTCTGATTCTGCAGGTATAATTGTAATAAAATGAGGGAAAAATAAAAATTCAATCAATCTTGACAGGCTAGACTATCAAAATCTTATTTGTTGTTATACCACTTAAGTGGTAGATAAGCACACTACTTTACCCCTTTGTCTGATTCCACTTATGTTACGGTGTTGTCCTTAAACTGTGAATGTTTGTCGCATGATGCAGTTAATGTGTGTGACTATGGAGAGCCGGCTACTTTAAAGGTGAACCTATAACTATTATTATAAAACATAATTATTGGTGGTCAATGGTGAAAAAGTTTTTAGCAGTCAATATATAGATCTACCCTCTTTCAAGTTCTCTTGCTACACGTATCAGCACTACCACTGGTTTTACTCTCACTACAAACTCGAACTCGGTCTTGATCACATTCATGACACAATATACTTACTGTATCCACTCATGGTTTTGTGTGATCATGGTGCTTGCAACAGCGCCGAAATATCTGAAATCCAAACAATACATGGTAAATATCCTGATATCGACTAAGATATAGAAAAAATTGAACCGGTTCAGGCGGGTTTCGAAATCCGCCTGAAACGATGCAACAGCGCCGAAATATCTGAAATCCAAACAATACAAGGCAAATATCCTGATATCAAATATGAATAGATGTTTAAAACCTTGTACCTACCATATTTCTGCAAATAAACATATTTAATTTAATTTCATTTCAAAAAAAAAATTGAACCGATTCAGGCGGGTTTCGAACCCGCCATCTTTCCCTTACAGGGAGTACGCTCTGACATCGAAATTCTTCTATACATATATCCGTCTTACGGCAACGTAAGATGGTCGCCGTAAGACAGATATATGTATAAGAAGAATTTGGATGCTTTCGGGCGAAGGTTTTATGGCTTAGTGGTCAGAGCGTTAGCCTTGTAAGGGAAAGATCGTGGGTTCGTATCCCGCCTGAACCGATTCGGTTTTTTCTATATCTTAATAGATTTGAATAGTTACTATAGTAAATGCCTTAAAATTTCATTCAAAAATATCCTGATAGCTCTAATAGTAAGGTGACAATTGTTTATTTCTAAATTAGCCGATGCTCGTGTGTGGACATCGGCTATCGCTATAACCAGTTTTTTAGAATGCTTTTCGGGTTTAGGTTTGCAGAATCTGCCTAGCAACGGACTCAAAGATGTATCCCATAAGAATTTATAAGTTGGGGCAGGCGTTTGAACATTTGACTGGGATATCGGTGAGTATACATACTATACATATATTATGTTCAACTTTATTTGTCATCATATTCGTACCAACTCAGAGGTCTATGGTACCTTGACGCTGTGAAAAATTAAACTACAAAGTCAACGCAATCCAAATATAGTTTTATGTCGCACGAGTTCGCCCCTTAATTCAATTTTGTACGAATACCTCAACGTGCGAGTGCGACTCGCACTTGGCTAATTTTAGGGTTCCGTACCTCAAAACGATAAAACGGAACCCTTATAGGAGGAATACTTCTTTGTCCATCTGTTTGTCTGTCTTTTAAGATCTTTTTCTCAGGAATACTTAATAATAATAATTATAATACGTGGATTTATCATGTTGAAATTTATACCTCATACTCAGGTCTTGAAATTGTGCAAAAACCAAACTTCCAAGTCAACGCATTCCAAATAGATTAAAGTTTATGTAGCTTAAGTTAAGGAACCTTCGATGCGCGAGTCCGAGTCGCGCTTGACCGGTATATTTTCTTTAATTATAATTTAAAAGACAACTTATTTCTAGTTGCAAGCAGCAGACCGTCTCCCTCAGAAGCTGTGCGTGGAGTGCGCGCAGAGACTGTTGAGCAGCCATCAGTTCAGGAACAGAGCGCTGCGAGCCAACTCACTCATGCTGGAGATTGTAAAAAAACAAGATCGCGTGAGTGCTCTGCTTTGATATAATACTGGATATATTTTTAGGGTTGCGTACCTCAAAATAATAATTGAACCTATATAGGATCAACTGTCTGTTCGTCTTTCTGTCAAGATCTTTTTCTCATGAATGCTTGGAAGTATTAAGTTGAAATTCATACGAAATATTTAGGTTCGTGACACTAAAAAAGGCAAACTTTAATATAGCAAATATATGCAAATGCAAGTGTATCCGAACCGAAGCCGGCCGGGGTGCGAGCGATATGTCTCAAATTACCTCACCTCTGGCCCTCACAGTTGGCGTGTGTTTTAGTCGGTTCAAGCCTGACATGACCACCCCCACCGGCATCCGAGGGGATTTTGCGCACAATAGAAGAAAAAGTTATCAGAACCGGGTCATTCCTCAATCCAGTTTTGTACGGAACCCTCAGTGTGCGAACCCGACTAACACTTGACCGTTTTTTTAAGAAGTTTTCACTTCAATAATTGTTATTTGTATTTTTTATCAGCTTACCCTCCAAAACATAAAAACCATCAATCGCGAGAACAACCAACTCAATTCACCATTAACATCGAAGCACTTCACACCGGACCATTTCGACACCTATGTCATAGAGGACTTAGAAAAGCCTCCTTCCCCTGTTGTAAAAGAGGAACAAGAAAAATGTCCCTCCCCTGCAGTGATTAACTACGAGATAGCTATAAAACAAGAGCACGAGATCTTTATGACTGAAGACATTTTAATCAAACAGGCCAACGATATTCAAGAGAAGGAGTTACAAGCAAATGAGTTCCTAAACGATGACTCCCAGGACGATTTCGACAAAGAATTCGTCATTGCATCAGATCAAAAATACTCATCAGATGATAGCTTACCTTTAGTAACATGTAAAGCGAAAAAATTAAAAAAGAAAAAAGAGGTAAAAGTAAAAAAACCGATAAAAAGAGTGAAGAAAGTTAAAGAGCCGGCTGAACCGAAGATTGATAGAAGAAGGAAACCGTTCTTGAACGATGATCTGAATGAAACATTGTTCACGATCACTGATTTGAGTTTTGATGAACAAATAGCCGAGATATTGAAGAGACAGGACAGTTCTAACTATAAGAACGCTGTGTACAAGTGTACGGCGTGCTTCAAAGGGTTCTTGGACGAAGATGCGTATAATGGACATGTTATTAGACATACTAATGTGAGTGTCACAATTCTAGTTTAGATTACACTTTGTACAAGTCTTTATTTATTTGACATTGCTAATATGAGTTGATAGGGCCCGGCACGGTGATTGTGAGTAGTTGACCTAGATGGGACCCTGTCAGGGTAGATGGGGCTCTGTCAGGGTAGGTGGGGCCCTATCAGAGTAGATGGGGCTCTGTCAGGGTAAATGGAGCCCTATCAGAGTAGATGGTACCCTGTCAGGGTAGATGGGGCACTGTCAGGGTAAATAGGGCACTATCAAAGTAGATGGTGGGACCCTGTTTATTGTATATGGGGCTTTTTCAGGGTAAATGAGATAGAGATTAATATTTTTATTCACATCAGAATTTCCTGACAGAAATACGGAAACAATGTCTTTAGGAAGTAATTTTTTCCTTCCATTTTTTTCAGCAATCTGGTGAACACGAATGTGAAATTTGCAAGACACACTTCAAACATCCGCATGCTCTAAGGAAACATATAACGGCGCACCACACGCAGAGGTTCAGCTGCAAGCAGTGCACGTACGTGACGACGCACAGACAGACCGCCAGGCTGCATGAGAGGTACACATCGCCCTGTCCCTCTCGTACACAACGCCCTATCTCTATCTCTCCGTCTCTCTCCTCTCTTACATACATCTTCGTCTCGCTCTTACATACCAAACTTGGAGTAATATCAGTTGATCTGATAATTAAGGAATAATGTTTTCTTGTGTATATTTCAGATGGCACAATGGCACCAAGTACAGCTGTCCGCACTGTAACCACGAGTTCCTGTGAGTATGTTCATCTAGTATAGGATTATTATGTTCCCTCCCTCAAATCTGTAGAGGAACGGGGTGTGATTTGAATTTATTAATGGCCAAATAACGTGTGGGAATTTGCCGGATTTCTTGACATTTATGATACTTGTAACCTTCCTCGATAAACAGACTATTCAATACAAACATATTTTTTCACTTCAAACCAGTAGTTTTTGAGATTAGCACGTTCAACCAAGCGAACTCTTCAGTTTTATAATATGAATATTGATTATGTTAATCAGCGTCAGACCTTTAATAGCGCGATGTAGGGTTAGTAGTTCTGAAATAGTTCCGATTCATTGCGCTAGATGGCGTTAGACACATGTGGAATCGCTACAAATCTTCAAAACCCATGTAGCGTAGCGGTGGAGCGTTCTACCGTTACAGTTAGATTTTTTTATTATTATTATTTTCATGGTTGCCTTGTAGAGATTGCCTTGTGCAATAAAACATAAACTCACGCCTATATCCCCGAAGGGGTAGGCAGAGGCGCTAGCACCCACATTTCGCCAGTTTACGTTAAGGTCCCAATGTAATAGGTGGCGAGCCTGTTGCAATTAACCGGGCACTTGTAAACCTGCGATAAATACACACATAACTTCGAAAAGCATCGAAAAGTCATTGGTGACATCGTGTGTGCAATAAATTATTATTGTTATCTTTTTTTTATTTATTTATTTTTGTTCACAGTAAGTTCACCACATACATGGGCCACATACGAATCAAACATCCGTCAGACTTTGTGTGCGAGATATGCGGCTACTCCTTCGTGAGTGCGAAAGGGATAGAACTACACAAGAAACTTAAACACAGATTAGACAATACTCAGGTAAGAGCGAGATGAGTATACTTTTATACTCATAGATGTCTGCTGATCTGCTAACTTCTCTGTCCAACCAACCAATTCCTGTTGTATTTAAAGCTAGCACTTTGAAGCCCGAGGTCTGCTCTCCTACTCGACAAGTTTTTTGGTACCACTTAGATGGCAGACAAGCACACGGCCCACCTGATGGAAAGAGGTTACCGTGGCCTATAGACATATGCAATACTAGGGGTGTCAGTGCGTCACACTCGCGCTGCCGACCCTGTAAGTCTTCTAATGCCCTTTTTATTAAACCCGGACCTCTATAAGACCCTTTTTCCGGTCGCAATGTGTGAGGATGACATCCCTGCCTGTGGCGGGCGTATTGCGATGATAGAATGTAGCATCATTGGGAGTTCAGGACTCCCGTCAGGTCACAACACCCTAGAGCTTTCGCGGATGTATAGAGATGTTGCGTCCTTGACAGTATTTTACAGTCTGTACCATGGTGAATGTTCTCATGAGCTCTTCTAATTAGTCCCACCCTTTTCCTTCCCATGCAGGACAACATGTGCAGGGCTTAGATGTCAGACACACAGGGTGCAGAATATCAGATTAAGAACACAGTTGTTCGGACTCTTTCCTTTGTCGCACCATTAAAGTCTGGAATTCATTACCAGGTCACGTGTTTCCTTCTTCCTACAGTCCTGGGTCCTTAAAGCGGGGCGTGAAAAAGCATATGGTGAGGCCGTCAAGCTGAGTGTCACCAGTGGTAATGGTGTCCTTCTTTCCGAACGACAGCCTCCTTGGTGTGGCGGTAGTGAACACGGCCGCTAAACAGGAGGCCCGGGTTCGATCCCCGCTCAGTGCAAATATTTCCATTAGTATGGACGTGCCTCGGAGAGTACGTTAAGCCGTCGGTCCCGATTGCCACACCAACATCTATGGCAGTCGTTACGGGTAGTTAGAGCCCTAAAAAGTCCAACAACTATTCTAGCTGCAATGCTTCGATATCGCCTTTGGACTGTGGAGGTCAGATGACAGTTCGCTGCACGGAAATTATCGAAGTTCAGCCAAATCTGCAGTTAGACTGGTAAAGCGGACTCCACACTCCGAGGTGGAAGCTTCAGATGGGATTAACGCTAGGATAAAAAAGAAGCCTCGAACAAATATAAAAATTGATGTGGATTGATGGCCAACCTTGGCTTGGCCGGAAGATCCGCCGAACCCGCACTAGAGCCGTTTGTGCCGCCGCAGGTGCCGGCCGACGGGCCGCTGTGCGAGCTGTGCAACGTGCGCTTCGTGTCCGCCGAGGCACACAGGCGACACCTCAGCGTATCTGCGAGACATTCGACAGGCACGTAATGTCTCTATCTATACTAATATAACAATTGTAACCCTCTGAGTCGCACTCCGAGGGTTCCGTACAAAATTGTATTCAGAAACGAACTTATAAGTTTGATTTTTACACAGTTTCAGAGGTTACAGAGGTTCTCGAGGTCAAATCTAATCGTTGAACCGATTTGACCTTGAGAATTGATGTAATTTGTATACCAGATTACTTAAAAAATCGGTTCAACGGTTTATTTATTTATTTTTGTTAATTCTTCATTGTGCCGTTTAGAGATAGGGCTGTTCAACATCATACAGATATGTACAGCCTCAGACGCATGGCTTTAGTCAACAATAGTGCCCGGAAGACGGCAATACCCTCACCCCCTTTTACACGGGACCGAATTCAATGATTGGTGAAATGTGGATATTAATTCACCTCTGCTTAACCCTCCGGGGACAAAAGGATTGATTGTATGTATGTATGTTACAAGGTATTTATACAAATAAGTGAAATATTATGTACAAAGGCCAGCTTAACTCAATGTTGAGTTCTCTTACAGCAAACCCGGTAGTGCACAGAGAATTAAGCGTGTTCGCATTTAAAAGATAGTATGGATTCTTATTTTTTTGTTCACAATGGACGCAAGAATTCCTAAACGGATTTTGATGTGACTTTTTTGTTTGAAAAGTCTTGATCAGATTTAAAATCTTACGTTTGCTTGACCGGAATTGATTGAGTAGAAGCGGATATATAAACAATAGTCGCGGTAACAGACACACTGACTCATCGCATCTACTGGTCATAACACATAAACATAAACTCACGCCTATATCCCCGAAGGGTTAGGCAGAGTTGCGAGGCTATTGCCATTAACCGAGCACTTAAATTCACACATAACTTCGAAAAGCATCGAAATGTCATTGGTGTGTGCTATGGTAAAACCTGAGATCGAACCCGAGACCTCATCTCAGCAGTCCAGTACCCAACTAGTCAGTTATAAGTTAACTGTTTTCAACAGGTACAGATAAAGATGGCCGCGAAGCGAACAAACCGAAGAAGGGGAGAAAATCTAAGGACACAAAAGATATAGAGAGGAGATCGCGGGAGATGGAGAGAGAGGACGATAAGAAGAAGATGTATCCCAGTCAGATGCGGAAGCCCGAGGGGCCGATAGCATGTGAACAGGTTGGTTTGTTTTGTACAAACTTCAATTTAATTAATTAATACTTAATTATACAATGTTCGTATGTCAGTTTAAGAATTTAGAACCACTAGGAGGTAGGACACGGCGGTATTTCCGCCCAATTGAGCAGTCCGACTGGGGAAGTACCTCCGCCCTACAGAATACCGCGGTTATGATAACTTCGTGTTGTGTTCCCGGCGGTGAGTAGGGTAGCCAGAGCTCACTGGAGAGCTTTTGTGCTGCCAGTGAGAAGACCAAAGGCTTGTTTTGATTATGTCTTCTCCACTGATGGCACAGAAACTCTCCGTTCTTACAGGGTCGGGAGCACGGGTGTGACTCCTTTGGTGTTGCATACGTTCATAGGTCACGGTAACCACTTTCCATCAGGTGGGCCGTGTGCTTGTCTGCTACCTAAGTTGTATAAAAAAAAAGCTTTAAACTTAAGTAAACAATGTTCGTATGTCAGTTTGATAATTTAGAAACACTTGCTCATCATCTAGAAGTGAAAACGGTTTGTATAAGAAGTATTCATTCACAAAAAGCCGGTCAAGTGCTAGTCGCACTTGCGCACCGAAAGTTCCGTACAAAACTTAATTGAGGGACGAAGCTATGCCACATATATTACAATATACTTAGTCTGGCCATAAATACTGTTACAATTAAAATAAGAAAGATATTACATTTGAATTTGGAATCTGTCATTTTTATACGATTGTTCATTGTGTTTTCTAATTTTGGCGCCAATACATTGTACAATATTTTGCTATATTAAAATGGAGTGGGGTGATAAAGAAAACCGAATCGCTGTGATTGCATTACACAAAGTTGGTATGGAGACGAATGTAATTTTTAAAACTCTCCATACGCTTGGTATTAGTCAAATGTTTGTGTACCGGGCTATTAATAGGTACAATGAGACCTCCTCTGTTTGTGACAGAAAAAGATCTGGCCGTCCACGTAGTGTTCGTACGAAAAAAGATTTTATCTCGGGAGATGAAGATAGCACCCAGAACCATGTCGCGCTTTTTAAAAGATGACTTAGGACTTGCAGCCTATAAGAGACGCACTGGTCATTTTTTAACTGATAATTTAAAAAAGAATAGGGTGGTAAAATCGAAGCAACTACTGAAGTGGTACGCAAAGGGAGGTCACAGAAAAATTTTGTTTACAGATGAGAAAATCTTTACAATTGAGCAACATTTTAACTAACAAAATGACCGTATTTATGCTCAAAGCTCTAAGGAAGCTTCCCCATTAGTCGACAGAGTGCAACGTGGGCATTATCCGACTTCAGTGATGGTTTGGTGGGGTGTTAGCTATGAAGGAGTGACTGAGCCAGATTTTTGTGAAAAAGGTATCAAAACATCGGCACAAGTGTATCAAGATACCATTATTGAGAAGGTAGTTAAACCCCTTAACAACACCATGTTCAATAACCAAGTATGGTCCTTCCATCAAGACTCAGCGCCGGGTCATAAAGCTCGCTCCACGCAGTCTTGGTTGGAAGTGAACGTTTCGGACTTCATCAGAGCTGAAGACTGGCCGTCGTCTAGTCCCGATCTCAATCCACTGGATTATGAGTTATGGTCAGTTTTAGAGAGTATGGCTTGCTCTAAACGCCATGATAATTTGGAGTCCCTAAAACAATCCATACGATTGGCAGTGTAGAATTTTCCCATGGAAAGGGTGCGTACTTCTATTGATAACTGGCCTCAACGTTTAAAGGACTGTGTTGCAGCCAATGGAGACCACTTCGAATAAGCTTTATATATTTTAAATTGTTTTATATTTATGTATTAAACTAACACACTGTAAAAGTAATAAATATTATTTGCAATAAAAAAAATGTTTTTTCTTCGTAACAATATTTATGGCTAGACTAGGTATTTTGATTGCATTGAATTATAATTGGTTATTTGACTGACCAGTCAAATTAGTTACTTTTTACTAAACGTCAAAACGGTACGTTATAAGGTATGAAATAATTTATTATGACACCTAAAATTTATTAGTTAATCATGATTATAGGTTGTGTGGATGGTTAAAAATAAATAAAAACAATAAAATAAGAATAGACGCAATTTCTACCGCTCTTTTACCATTCTTAATTTAAAAAAAAAAAAAAAATAAAAAAAATAAGCTAAGTTAAAAAAATTATTTTAACTACAAGAAAATACTCAAGTATTACAGTTTCAACACGTAACAGACATGAGCTTGATGCCTCTATGCATTCCTGAGAAAAAGACCATGACTGACTGACAGACAGACTGACGAACAACAAAGCGATCCTAAATGGGTTCCGATTTTTCTTTTTGAGGTACGAAATCTGAAAAGAGCTCAACGCCTTTTCTATGAAAACTACCCAATAGAGAACGTTTCACATCAAAAAAGAACGACTCACATAAAAAAAGAAAGTTTCACATAAAAAAAAGTACCGCGGTACCCTAGTGGTATGGGTAATGGACTGCTGAGACGAGGTTTCGGGTTCGATCCCAGGTTTTACAATGGCACACATCAATGACTTTTCGATAGTTTTCGAAGTTGTGTGTATTGATAGCAGGTTTATAAGTGCCCGGTTAATTTCAATGGGCTCGCCACCTATTACATTGGGGCCTTAAACATAAACTGGCGAAATGTGGGTGCTAGCACCTCTGCCTACCCCTTCGGATATATAGGCGTCATGGATGTCACATCAAAAAAGTTTTGTGAGACAGAGCTTTTACAATATGTCCTTCTCGACAACTATTCCTCTAGAGAATAACATATCCGTGATAGATTGTTGACAGTATCTTTGTTGCCAACAGTGTGATATGCAGCTGGAGGATTCCAGGGCGTACCACAGCCACTTCCGACGGATGCACCCGGACAAGAACCGAACCAACTACCCGTCGATGAAGTCGCCGTGCATGTGCGAAGTGTGCGGCAGAATGTTCCAAGTAAGTATTCACCGGACCGGATTTACTTAACAATAATATTGGAATGTCTGTTTGTTTGTAGTGTATGTAAGTATCGTTACGAGTATGTCCTATGTATGTGTAACCATGCTTTTTTAGGATAATCAGACTTAGCATATCTTTAGATCTAAGGATGTTTCAGTGATGTGAAAATATTAGCTTTTTAATGAAATACATTCGGTATTGCTCCCGTTGCCCGCTGCTCCGCCCGTGTGGTATTGTGGTCCCGTTCCCGCTACACCTCCTGTTTGGCTGTGCATTTCTCTAGGCTTACAGCGTAGTGCACAGCGCTGCGACAGCCTTAATAGAGACTATCATTGGTCGATCTCCAGTGACGTCAGCAGCGACCAATGAGAATCCCCATCAAGGCTGTCACAGCGCTGTGCTCAACGCTGTGTGCTTAGAGAATTGTACAGCAGCTGACCTACCCTCCCCAGCTTCGCTTGTGACATATTTTGGACCATTGTTGCATCCCTTTAACCTAAATAATGTGCCCATTATAGACGAAGAAGTGAAATACTAGTTATGTGTGAGTAAGCTGAGTTCAATATTGGTGTTTAATGTGTGCGTGTCATAGGATGTATGTATATGTCAACTTGTACCGAAGTAGTAGGCAGGTAGAGACACCAAAACAAAGTGTGAAGTGACGTGTCATCCTCCGCAGAGCTACGCCCTCCTCAAAGACCACACTTGGGTGCACACGGGCGAGCGGCCGTTCAAGTGCGACAGCTGCGGCAAGGCGTTCCGCATGAAGCAGCGCCTGGTCGCGCACCGGCGGGTGCACGCGCAGCAGCGCGCGAGCTACGTGTGCGCGCTGTGCGGCAAGCACTTCAGCACGCACAGCAACCGCCAGCGGCACATGTTTGTGAGTACACGTAGGACGTTCCGCATGAAGCAGCGCGCGAGCTACGTGTGCGCGCTGTGCGGCAAGCACTTCAGCACGCACAGCAACCGCCAGCGGCACATGTTTGTGAGTACACGTAGGACGTTCCGCATGAAGCAGCGCGCGAGCTACGTGTGCGCGCTGTGCGGCAAGCACTTCAGCACGCACAGCAACCGCCAGCGGCACATGTTTGTGAGTACACGTAGGACGTTCCGCATGAAGCAGCGCGCGAGCTACGTGTGCGCGCTGTGCGGCAAGCACTTCAGCACGCACAGCAACCGCCAGCGGCACATGTTTGTGAGTACACGTAGGACGTTCCGCATGAAGCAGCGCGCGAGCTACGTGTGCGCGCTGTGCGGCAAGCACTTCAGCACGCACAGCAACCGCCAGCGGCACATGTTTGTGAGTACACGTAGGACGTTCCGCATGAAGCAGCGCGCGAGCTACGTGTGCGCGCTGTGCGGCAAGCACTTCAGCACGCACAGCAACCGCCAGCGGCACATGTTTGTGAGTACACGTAGGACGTTCCGCATGAAGCAGCGCGCGAGCTACGTGTGCGCGCTGTGCGGCAAGCACTTCAGCACGCACAGCAACCGCCAGCGGCACATGTTTGTGAGTACACGTAGGACGTTCCGCATGAAGCAGCGCGCGAGCTACGTGTGCGCGCTGTGCGGCAAGCACTTCAGCACGCACAGCAACCGCCAGCGGCACATGTTTGTGAGTACACGTAGGACGTTCCGCATGAAGCAGCGCGCGAGCTACGTGTGCGCGCTGTGCGGCAAGCACTTCAGCACGCACAGCAACCGCCAGCGGCACATGTTTGTGAGTACACGTAGGACGTTCCGCATGAAGCAGCGCGCGAGCTACGTGTGCGCGCTGTGCGGCAAGCACTTCAGCACGCACAGCAACCGCCAGCGGCACATGTTTGTGAGTACACGTAGGACGTTCCGCATGAAGCAGCGCGCGAGCTACGTGTGCGCGCTGTGCGGCAAGCACTTCAGCACGCACAGCAACCGCCAGCGGCACATGTTTGTGAGTACACGTAGGACGTTCCGCATGAAGCAGCGCGCGAGCTACGTGTGCGCGCTGTGCGGCAAGCACTTCAGCACGCACAGCAACCGCCAGCGGCACATGTTTGTGAGTACACGTAGGACGTTCCGCATGAAGCAGCGCGCGAGCTACGTGTGCGCGCTGTGCGGCAAGCACTTCAGCACGCACAGCAACCGCCAGCGGCACATGTTTGTGAGTACACGTAGGACGTTCCGCATGAAGCAGCGCGCGAGCTACGTGTGCGCGCTGTGCGGCAAGCACTTCAGCACGCACAGCAACCGCCAGCGGCACATGTTTGTGAGTACACGTAGGACGTTGGGGGCTTAGGAGGTTAAGATGTTAGGAGATTAAGACGTTGGTTGGTTAAGATGTTGGAAGGTTAAGAGGTGGGTTGGTTAAGATGTTAGGAGGTTAAGACGTTGGTTGGTTAAGATGCTGGAAGCTTAAGAGGTTGGTTTGTTAAGATGTTGGAAAGTTAAGACATTGGGAGGTAAAGACGTTGGTTAAGATGTTGAAAGGTTAAGAGGTTGAGAGGTTAAGAAGTTGGGGGGTTAAGAGGTTGATTGGTTAAGATGTTGGAAGGTTAAGTGGTTGGGAGGTTAAGATGTTGGAAGATTAAGAGGTTGTTTTGTTAAGATGTTGGAAGGTTAAGATGTTAGGAAGTTAAGATGTTAAGAGGTTAAGATTTCGGGAGGTTAGGATGTTAGGAGGTTAAGAGGTTGATTGTTTAAGATGTTGGAAGGTTAAGAGGTTGGGAGGGGGCAGATCATACCACCTACCTCTTTGGGAAGGGTGGTAGGTTAAGAAATTTGACTCTATGTTTGAGTCGATTAGTTGTACATTTCGACACTTAAGTTTACTGCGAATATTCAATGTACTGGTACAAGTGTATGTTGAAGTCCATCAGCATCTAAGCAAGATATTTCCTACCTCGCAGATCCACACAGGGCTGAAGCCGTTCAAGTGCGAGATGTGCGGCAAGGGCTTCAAGCACGCCAGCGAGAAGAGGGCCCACGTCACCTACGTGCACCTCAAGAAACCCTGGCCCAAGCGCGCCCGGGGCAAGAGGCGACCCGACACCAGACAGGTACGGGGGGCATATATCTAGGACCTCAAATGTCATCCATACACGCAGTATACGTTTCATGGGTTGTTTTTTACCACTTAGGTGGCAGACAAGCACACGGCCCACCTGATGGAAAGTGGTTACCGTGGCCTATGGACGTTTGCAACACCAGATGAGTCACAATCGCGCTGCCAACCCTGAAAGTACAGAGTGTCTGTGCCGTCAGCGTAGAAGACAAAGCAGGACAAGCCTTTATTCTTCCCACTGACAGCACAAATTCTGCAGTGAGCTTTGGCTACCCTATTCACCGCTGGGAACACAACACGAAGTTATTATGGCCGCGATATTCTGTAGGGCGGAGGTACTTCCTCAATCGGACTGCTCAATTGGGCGGATTGGATTGGGTATCTTTTAAAGACAACGCGGGGTGCAACGGCGGTGGATGAGCTCAAATTCACCAAGCATATATTAAGATAAGATAAGATAATATTTATTTGCAAAAAACATGTGTACATATAATATACATAGTCAAGTGCTTATTATATAGGTCTTAAACTTCGATTGGACACAACATGTTTTAGCATTGAGTGGTGTACAAATTATTATTTAACTTTAAGTCATCACATCTACATTATACATCAGTCATCTAGTTACAAACAAAAGTCAATCCTACAGGGTCATGTCCTCGAGAAAATCCTTAATACTATAGTAGCACTTCTCAATCAACAATCTATTGAGCGCCCCCTTAAAACGATTGTTGTTCAATTTTTTTTATATTTTTGGGAATTTTGTTGTAGATTAATGGAGCTATGCATATTACACTTTTATGTAATAGGGCAGTCTTAGCAGGATGGACACATAGCCTGTTATTATAGCGACGATTACGCACGACTTTGTCCATTAATCTTGGAAACAGGTGTGGGTTTTACCTGGTAAACATTATTATTACAAAAGAATCTGCGCGCGCCAGGGTCTCGTTTGTCTCGTGACTTAGGCCCAAGACCCGTGTCCCGAGGTATGTAGTGGGACTAATATGAGGTAGGTGTTGTTGGTGACTTAGAGATAGGGGGATTCTTCATCCGACAGTAAATATACAGTCTATGACAAAGTACCCACTTGACGGCATTAGGCTTGCCCTATATTACGTGAGACCAAAAATCATAGTGAAATTTGGGTGTTAATACACCTCTGCTTAACCCTTCGGGGAATTACAGGCGTGGATTTTTATACGTTTAAAGACCGAAATAAAATGAAAAGACACTTTTTCATTCACTCTGCAAAAAGCCTTTTCATTCTGGACTTTAAGTGCACTGTTTTAAAGTGGAAAATTAAAAGGATTGTTAAGCAGTGTCTGTGGTATGACTGTAATACTCACTGTAGGGTTTTTGTGCTGTCAGTGGAAAGACCAAAGTCTTTGTCCCTGCCCTGCTTTGTCTTTACACTGATGGTAAAACCTGGGATCGAACCTGATACCTCGTCTCAGCAGTCCATTACCCATACCAATAGGCTACCGCGGTTACTACTACGGTAAATATGGATGCCAATGTTTAAAATTAGGATAAGATAACATTTTTGGTGTCACGTAAATTTTCGTTATGCTTTAGCCTGTATGTATGTATGACCTTTGTTTCAGGGTTTGGAAAACCAGATGGATACCACCCCAATATGGCCGCAGTGCGACCCCAAACTGGTGGACATCAACGACATGATCGCCGACAGACCGCCGCCCTACTACAACGTCAAGATCTCGTGAGGGGCTCGCCGGGCAATGGACACGCGCCCTCGCCGGCAGGCGCCCTCCCACACAAGTGGCACTACGTCTGTACTATAGATTACATTGATCCATGTATGGGATTGACATACGTTATCAAATGTCATAAACGTCAAAGTACGTGTCAAAGCCATACATTCATCCTTACCCCTCGTTTTCACCACGATACAAGTTATAAACCCCCTGTAAGGTAAAGATCGCAGGTTCTAAACCCGCTTTAACAGATTACATTCCTACAGTCCCGGGTCCTTTAAGCGGGGCGTGAAAAAGCATATGATGAGGCCGTCAAGCAAATGTAAGTAATGGTGACCCTCTTTTCTGAGACTTTGCCCTCAGCTTACCATCAGGCAAGGCGAAGTCTAATTGACGTGTTCTATATAAAAAAAATTATTTTTTTCCATATGTTAATCGACGAAGAAGAATCAATTTAATTACTCAATTTCCGAACTAATTTACAATAATTAATTTTTTTTTTTTTTTTTTTCATAGGGGTAGGCAGAGATCACGGATCTCCATTTGCTACGATCCTGACATACTACTCTCGCTTCATTCACTCTCATTACATTCTTCATGCATGCTCGTCGGTTTAGATTATTTATTATTTGTAAATACGAAATACGAAATAACTTAAAGTAGTACAATTAAAAATATATTGTAACAGAATTCGATTTCAAATAAATGTTAGCATACTAAATGCTTTAAAATTTTATTCAAAAGTTGTAAACTTGTTTGATAAAAAACTTGTTGAAGGCTAATCAAAACACAATACTTGTATTATACAGATACTTGTTCGTTCACAAGTATAAAACATATTTATTTGCGTTCACATTGAAGCCTGTGACATTTTGCAACTTGTCAAATACATGTTCTATAATGTGTTTACCCTCTTTAATAAATTATTGTTGTCCTGTATAATATCGAAAGGTACGATGGGGTTGGCATATCCTTTACGGATAAAAACCCCTAATTAAAATTAAGATTAAATAAATAAAAAAAAACGTGTTCTATACTTAGGTGAAAACGAGGGGTTATATATATACTACAACGAATTGCCACTTGTCTAGTGGGTCTCACAAGTGCGTACGGCAATGTTGTGGTCATGATCTTCAATAATATATTAAAAACAGATATCGCAATAAAGGAGAGGACACACCACCTAGCGAGCGAGCAAGTGAGATTAGCGAGTGAACTGGCGGGTGATGAAAGCTATACATACATCTTTACTAATATTATGCGAAAGTAATTCTGTCTGTTACGCTTTCATGCTTATTGTAACGATTTTGATGAAATTTGGTACAGGGGTAGATTGGACCTTGTGAAAGGATATAGTCTATCTTTGATTGTGATAACCGTGAGCAACAGCTAGTGGTATCTATAAATCGCTACTTGTCTAAGTTCGCTTCGCTCGTGGTGTGAACCAAATTATGGAAAGAGATGAAAAGATAAGTCGCTCGTTCCCTGGTGATGTAGCCTCTCCCTAATGGTACTTACATAGAGAAACAGGTTACCGTTACGGGCGGGCCGGTACAGGTGAACTTATACGTGTTGACATCGTGACAATTCGTCGTTTGTCAAAAATAATGCAAAATAATCGCAGCCATTTGTTTTTAAACTGATGGGCGCGAATATGTTACACTTTTTAGGATTTCGTACCTCAAGAGTAAAAAGCAAAACCTTTAGAGGATCACTTCGTTGTCTGTCTGTCTGTCTGTCTGTCCGTCTATCAACATCTCTTTCTCAGGAATGCGCGGAGGTATCAAGTTGAAATTCATACCACATACTCAGGTCTATAACGTCTTGAAACTGTGCAAAAATGTAACTTCTGAGTCAATGCAATCAAAATATATTGCGGTTTATGTATTATTGTCTGTATACAATTTTGTACTCGCGCTCCGAGGGTCCCCTCGAAGCGCGAGTCCAACTCGCACTTGACCGGCTTTTTTTTTTTTCATTTTCATTTCATTTAGTTCTTTTCATTCGTAATAAAACGTAAACATACCACATCGGGTACCGGTAACATGTTTCCCTATGTAATCACGCTAGTCTTAGGTATCGACATCAACAGAAACGCCCCTGTGTAGGGGAGCCTTTATTGGGTCAACTATAGCTGGTCTATAATTCTTAAACGTTATTTTGAAGAATTAATCGTATGAATATAATATTAGAAAGTGCTTCTATAGGGTTTAGTTCGAACAAACATATTTAGATTTAAGTGATATACGATAAACTTTTTACGTTTAGTGTAAATATGAATGACGATTGAATTTTTTGTTTGCGTGTGTGTGTGTGTTTTTAACTTAACTATAGTGAACTTGGTATAGGATCCGACGTTACATTGACCTTCACACATCCGTTTACCGTATGAAATATCTATTTTAGCGTATGAAATCTGTTGCTGAACACATACTAATAGGGTTGCCCTGTAAAAAATAATAATTTTGATACGTATTTCTTTTCCAATTTCACTGACATGTCTGCCGAAAAAATTCTATGCATACTACGTGCAAAAGCTAGGTCGCCTATCTTTTTCGACTCCCTTTCTTCTTTTTTTAAAACATAACATAAACATAAACTCACGCCTATATCCCCGAAGGGGTAGGCAGAGGTGCTAGCACCCACATTTCGCCAGTTTATCTTTAGGTCCCAATGTAATAGGTGGCGAGCCTATTGCCATTAACCGGGCACTTATAAACCTTACTTCTTTTTTTATTGTGCGCAAAATCCCCACGGATACCCCCACCACCGGAGCCGGTGGAGGAGGTTATGTCGGACTTGAACCGACTAAAACGCACGCCGTCTGTGTGGGCCGCAGGTTGCCAGATGTGCGATTATCTGAGACGTATCCCTCGCATCCTGGCCAGCTCAGGACCGTCTCTTATGAGACGGCCCTCTTCGGGTGTAGGTGGTGTGGGGACCTTTTCTCGACTCCCTCTAGATTTTCTCCCTCTCTTTTCTACTACCCTACCATATGGCCTACAATATGGGGTTCTTCAAGAGGGGCATCAGAAGGTTTCTTCATGGTCGGCAGCGCGAGTGTGACACCCCTGGTGTTGCACACGTCCATAGGCCACGGTAACAGCTTCCCATCAGGTGGGCCGTGTGCTTGTCTGCCAACTAAGTGGTATAAAAAATAAAAATAAAAGTTTTTATTGCAAATTCCTTAATAAGGTTTGTATGTGAAAATCTGGTCAAGAATAATGGTAGCCCGTCTTTGAAATCCGAAAATAGGAGTCAGTGAAATTAGAAATTTACCGCGTGGTTTCCGGCTTAGTAGAATTAGGGCCCTCCCCATCTCTCCACATGCGGTGTTGTACAAGGCGACTAAGGGATAGGGCTGTTTAACATCAGACGGATATATACAGCCCAGACTCAGCCTCGGATGCATGGCTCGAGTCAGCAATGGTGCCCGGATTACGGCAATAGGCTCACCCCCTATCACGTAGGACCGACTACAATTATTGGTGAAATGTGCGGGTTAATTCACGTCTGCTTAACCCTCCAGGGGTAAAGGTGTAGTATGTACCTAGTCTAGCCATAAATATTGTTACGAAGAAAAAACATTTTTTTTTATTGCAAATAATATTTATTACTTTTACAGTGTGTTAGTTTAATACATAAATATAAAACAATTTAAAATATAAAAAGCTTATTCGAAGTGGTCTCCATTGGCTGCAACACAGGCCTTTAAACGTTGAGGACAGTTATCATTAGAAGCACGCACTCTTTCCATGGGAAAATTCTTCACTGCCAATCGTATGGATTGTTTTAGGCACTCCAAATTATCATGGCGTTTAGAGCAAGCCATACTCTCTAAAACTGACCATAAATCATAATCCAGCGGATTAAGATCGGGACTAGACGACGGCCAGTCTTCAGCTCTGATGAAGTCCGAAACGTTCACTTCCAACCAAGACTGCGTGGACCGAGCTTTATGACCCGGTGCTGAGTCTTGTTGGAAGGACCATACTTGGTTATTGAACATGGTGTTGTTAAGGGGTTTAACTATGTTCTCAAGAATGGTATCTTGATACACTTGTGCCGATGTTTTGATACCTTTTTCACAAAAATATGGCTCAGTCACTCCTTCATAGCTAACACGCCACCAAACCATCACTGAAGTCGGATAATGCCCACGTTGCACTCTGTCGACTAATTGGGAAGCTTCCTTAGAGCTTTGAGCATAAATACGGTTATTTTGTTTGTTAAAATGTTGCTCAATTGTAAAGATTTTCTCATCCGTAAACAATTTTTTTCTGTGACCTCCCTTTGCGTACCGCTTCAGTAGTTGCTTCGATTTTACCACCCTATTCTTTTTTAAATTATCAGTTAAAAAATGACCAGTGCGTTCTCTTACAGGCTGCAAGTCCTAAGTCATCTTTTAAAATGCGCGACATGGTTCTGGGTGCTATCTTCATCTCCCGAGATAAAATCTTTTGCTTTCGGACAGGATTTCTTCGAATTCTTTCTCCCTTGACCACCTTTTTCGTACGAACACTACGTGGACGGCCAGATCTTTTTCTGTTACAAACAGAGGAGGTCTCATTGTACCTATTAATAGCCCGGTACACAAACATTTGACTAATACCAAGCGTATGGAGAGTTTTAAAAATTACATTCGGCTCCATACCAACTTTGTGTAATGCAATCACAGCGATTCGGTTTTCTTTATCACCCCACTCCATTTTAATATAGCAAAATATAGTACAATGTATTGGCGCCAAAATTAGAAAACACAATGAACAATCGTATAAAAATGACAGATTCCAAATTCAAATGTAATATCTTTCTTATTTTAATTGTAACAGTATTTATGGCCAGACTAAGTATCAGTAGTTTAAAAAAAAAAACACATTTAAAAATTTCAAGTTGAAAACAGATGGGCGAAGGTTAATGTTAGGCTGAATCTTAAACCAACTCCATTCGGTTAGGTCTTTAACTGAACGTAAGCAATCTTGATGTGTCTTTTTAACATGTTTTATTTAAAAATTCAGTTCCTTAATACTTTTCTGTTTAGAATCTCATTTTAAAAACTAAAAACCACTAGTTAGTCAGTTAGCTTAGTTTATTTGTTTAATATGTGTTTGTATAAAAAACGCTACAAGATTGCTTACCTTTAGTTGAGTACCTGACCGAATGGAGTATAGTTGTAACACGTGGCTTCACCTGCCTTAAGGTAAATATAATGATATTATGTACTTAATTACTTATAATAATAATAATAAATCGTTTATTTCAGGCAATAATAGAAAAGTTACAAGATGTTAAAAACTTATTCTACGGCCCATAAATATATACCTTAAAACTAAAAATACATAATATAATATATCTTAACCTAAAGCACACGTAATGACGTCGACGTGTCACGGGGCGGGGTGTCGCGTGTCGGCAGGCGTCCTCGGAAACGCCGAAACTTCACCCCCGTCGGCCAAAAGTCAGGACTGTTTGGAACTCGTACCACAAAAGAGTTGAAGCTCACGTTGTGGTGAGAGTCCAGCTTCTCCACCCTTAAGCCCATCCCGGTTTTCTTTTGGAGAGAGTTCGCGACGTCTACGATCTTCACGCTCTGATGTACCTACATGAGATACGTAGACCATCGTCGAAGGGACCTCTGCGCGGAACTGCTGCTCAATGCTCCTCGCTGCAGTATCACTCTGGTTCTTGCGGGAGGACTTCTTCTTCTCAAAAACTTTGAAGTCCTCCACATTACAAGGCTCCTTCCCCAGCGCCTTGACGGATGCAGTGTTGCACTAGAGTGACTCTACACTGCCGTCTTTTTGTTGGTACGGCTGTAGGGGTGCTGGCCGTAACAGCTGCGTAGTCACGTGGCTGAGGAACTTGCAACGTGATATTCGGCCTCTTCACGGGTGATGAAGGGGCAGCGGGGACGGCGGGGCGCGTGATCGTGTTCGCGGCACTAACTTACTATAAGCGGTAATTACTTATAAAGGTTTTAAATTCCTAAAATATAATCTATTTATAATACTTACTCAGGTTTTATAACTCGTGCGCATAGCGTTAACCAATAAGGTACGGACGCATATTAAGGTTTTGAGACCGCCTCGTCTGTAACGCGTACTTATTAAATAATAATATAAGTTGAATGTATATAATGAAATGCATAATAATATGAATTTAATGTGTAAATAATATCGCGTTTTTAGACAATATTTTGTAACCGAGTGCTAGGTTTTTTTTAATAAATACGTAATTGAATGATTTTTCTGTTTTTTTATTTGGATTGGAGATATTCCATCCGAGCTGAAGTCACCATAGATGTTCAAGCCATCTGATCAAAAAGGGGTTAGAACGGTTTGATTAATTTTTAAATTTGATTCTAGGGAAAAGTGGCATACGGCCACGGCGTTAAGTCCTGTATAAACATGTTTTTGTTCTTTAAATTTTATAAGGACTTTATACAAAAAGCATTCATTCATTCCATGTGGTTTATAAAAACCTATTAGAAAATTAAAAATAAATTGGTATAGTATCAACTCTTTTATTAATGTATAATCATAATCGGTGTTGCAATCTGTTGTTTTCAAATTTACCGCCGCCGTTATGAACCATCTTTCGCTGGCCTACCTTCATTTTTCCTTAAAATAATGTATTGTGGACCATCCAATATATTACCAAAGAATTGAATTCTTTGTATACCTATATATTTCATTATTGCATGTTTGATATACCGTCATATTTTACGGCATTCGCATCGGCCTGTCATCATCAACCCATTCGGTCTTACGGTAGGTATGGCAAGCCAGCTTGTTTATTCTATAAGCTATTTTGGAAACTTTACTTTGTCACATAATCTTGTTGGGCATCGTATCCTTACAAAAAGCAACCCTATGCATGGCTTGCTAGATACCCCGCTGCTGTTTGGTCGTGGACTAGCCTCACCACAGAGTAAGTAATATACTACGTAGTAAGCCTCACTGTATTCGTTTCATACCACCCTAACATAAATAAAAATACGAAAATTAATATTTTATATTATTATATTATCTGTGCAAAAACAAAGTTTGCTTTTTTTTTTTTTTTTCAATGCATTCACAGACTAAAAAGCGATACTACGTAATGAATTTTTAAGTTCGAGATCTCGGGACCGCTTTTATAATTACCCAGTTCACGATATTATCGTGCGATTTAACTAGTTCTAGTGTTTAGGTTGGAATTTTACCAGTGAAAATCTAATAAAGTATAATTAATTATGTACTGTGTACATAATGTGTAATGAACCATGAACACAAACATAAAACATTTTCCCTTTTCTTAACTTTAAGCGAAAAGACTTTGATCTAAAAAGTTCACTGAACTGAGTAAAATTTGAATGAACCGGGAATGAACCACAGGCATAAAATAATAAAAGCAAAAAAAAAATGAACATGGTGGACGCTTGATGTATGCTTGACAGTTGTTTATTGAATAAAAATACAAAAATGTACGGCATTATGAAGTAAATAATACCTTTAACAATTTGTCTGGGCTACATACGCCAAAATGCTAAATTAAACTAGCTTTAAAATGTCACATTTAAGTCTTTAAACCTAAGTATTTATTAAAAATATTATCGCAGAAAGTAACTGTTGTGTTTATTTTGTAAATAATTTGATTTTTATGTGAAGAAATCTAATAAGAATGAGGTGTAGCGTTCAAAATTGCAACAATGATACGAAGAGAACCACTAAGAGCCAAGGAATTACATTTCACATGTAAGTATTGTACCTAAAACATCAATGAATTCAGCCCAATTCGTGTCGTCGACAAGGGCTGCAAGTGCTGTAGCTGTCGACTATCTGTTATATTAATACTAACTAGGAACACAATCCTATTCCAATACTAATCGGTTCTGCTTTCACTGAAAATTTCGCATAATAAACACATACATATTCTCAGACTAAAAGTAAAATATTATCAACCTCAAATAAATAAAAAATAAAATAGGGTAGCTGTATAATATTACGTATAGCCACTCTTTATAAAACCATGCGTTTTGAATTCTACTTTGTCATGTGGCAATCTGTACTTTTAATAATACATGTGTATTGGAATTAATCTTACTTCAAGCAGTGTTTTTAGTGTTTACTAAAACCCCCAAGGCAAGATCCTTTTACACAGTGTCACAGAAAATCGTGGATATTTATATATTAGGCACAATAGCATGTGTGGTACATCTATACTAGCAATGCTGATGGGTTTGCTGATAAAAGAGGCCCCTATGTTATTATAAAGACAATCTAACATGACAGGTAAGTCCAAAAGACTGGAACCCAACAATGTATTGTGTTGATGGATCACCAACACCTTCAGAACCCAAGCTAAGCGGACTTGTTAGCCACTACACTTACACATGTGATAATGTTGCAGGCTTTCCTTAATGGGTTGGAATTGGAAGGTCTGACAGCAGTCATCTTAAAATGCAGACAATTTAACAGAAAGAGTAGTAGTGTGAAAGCTACAAAGTAAACCAATAGTAAAAAATGCTATTCTAATATTTTGTTCTCTGTGTTCCAGGTTTCCTAAAGAGCCCAACCTTCGTACTGTGTGGGTGACCGCCCTGGGTATGGAAGACTGGTCACCAAAAGACAGGAGCACAATATGTTCAGAACATTTCCGAAATGAAGACTTCTATCAGACTAAAAGAGGGCTGCGGAAGATTAAGATTGGTGCTGTACCTGTAGTGGCACAGGTGAGAGACACTACATAGTGTTGAAAGCTTAATAGTTGAGGAGTCAGCCTCGGGATTAAGTGGTCCACTGTTGAAATCCTGACATAGTAGCTACTGACAAGTAACAGATCCAAAATCTCTTGATTCTCTCTCTACTTTACCTTCTACCTATTTGGTTTTGAAATTGTTTTTATTTCTTTATTAATTTTTTTTTAACAGTTAGGTGCAGACAAGTACTATGTGTAACATTCCTACAAGCTAATTAAAGACTTGATTAAAAGAATGAGATTTCTCATTTAAAGCTAGTCATATACTGCAGTTTCACCTACTATGTTCAATGAGTGTGGCCCTATCTGTCTCATCACATCATCCACTGTTTGCAGCCTGACCTTTCACAGTACAGAATTATTTATATACCTGGTGTATTATTTTCAGGATTCTGCAGACGATCTTGATGCGCCAGCTGCTTTAAGAGTAAGAATACTGTGACTGCTATATATTTAAGGCCGTCCACTGCCTCATCCGAGTGACGCATGCGGACACCCGCACATCTTGCAATTCGTAGATATATTTTGCACGACTTTTGTGTAAATTTGCACGATATTTTATATTATTTGCACAAAACAGACGTTCTTACGTACACACACATAAGGCAACAGAGGACCTAAATGTTTATAAATAAAAATATTCAATAAAAATGTGTTATATCACTGTTTTGCAGGTATGCAGGGTATGCCTCGCCATGGATGTTAAAATGTATGACTTGAGAGAACACAAGCTGGGGCAAATGTACGAGCAGATCACAGGGACATTGGTAAGGGCTATCAGAAACTAATCCCACCCTCTCCTGTCCTACACAGGACAACAGGTGCAGGGCTTAGATGTCACCCTCACACTGTGCATATTATACGAGCAAAACCAAGCGGTTCGGAGACTCTTTTATTTGCCGCCCCACCAAGACCTCTAATTCGTTACCAGCTCACGTGTTTCCTTGTTCCTACAGTCCCGGGTCCTTTAAGCGGATGTGATAAACCATTTTTATTTTTTTTTTTATTTTTATATAGGACACGTCAATTGGACTTCGCCTTGCCTGATGGTAAGCTGAAGGCAAAGTCCCAGAAAAGAGGGTCACCATTACTTACACATACCGTGTGACAATGGTGACACTCAGCTTGACGGCCTCATCATATGCTTTTTCACGCCCCGCTTAAAGGACCCGGGACTGTAGGAAGAAGGAAACACGTGAGCTGGTAATGAATTCCAGGCCTTAATGGTGCGACAGAGGAAAGAGTCTCCGAACCGCTTGGTTCTTGATCGGATGTTTTGCACCGTGTGCGGATGACATCTAAGACTGAGCTCATCAGAACACTCCCCATGGTACAAACGGTAAAATACAGCCATGGACGCAACATCTCTACGCAGCTGTAAAGGTTCTAGGGTGTTCGTGATCTCGGGATTCCCAATGATGCGGACCGCACGTCGCTGCAACCTGTCGAGAGCATCTAGTAAGTACTTTGCTGAACCATCCCAGAGATGCGAGCAGTACTCCACACAGGAGCGAATTTGTGTCTTGTATAGAAGACACCGCTGCTCCGGCGTGAAAAACCGTCTCACTCTGTTCAGGACTCCGAGTTTTCGTGAGGCTGTTTTGATGATACTTTCGATGTAGTTTTTGTTATTCAGGTTGCAGCGAACATCCATACCTAGGATATTGAGATTGTCCTGCAGTGGCAGTGGCGTGCTCTGAAGAGTGGGGAGGGGAAGGAAAGAAGATACTTTTGCTGTAAACGCACATGCCTGCGTCTTCTTGGCATTGAACTCAACCAGGTTCTCAGAGCCCCATTGAGAAATGTGATTCAGGATCCCGTCAAGCTGAGGAGGCCGCCAAGCTGAGTGCTACTATTGTAATACTTAGTGTCCCTCTTTCCTGAGACTTTGCCTTTAGCTTACCATCAGGCTAATGAAGTCAAATTGGCGTGTCCTAGACAAAAAAAAGTTCATCTTACTGCCACTAGATGATGCTAGGTGCATCTAGTAAAGCCACAAATATGAATAATATACCAGTTTTGCTAAATTAATGTATGTCTTCGTTCTAAAGACTAGCACCGAGGAGCGTCTCCCTCAGCGCGTGTGTTGGGAGTGCGCCGCACGATTAACATCCGCCGTCCGCTTCAGAACCATCGCCTTGCAGAGCGTCGACATCCTGAGAAATATGCTACTGCCGAACACTTACGTGAGTATTGCAAGGAGTCCGCATGGTTATTATGACATGGTATGGCGGGTTACTATCCGCAATTCTACGCCATGACCACCATTTTTGCGTGAGAGTGGGTATTATAACTCGATCCACCCCAACTTAGCCGGCTATGACGCCAGCAAGCTATGACGCCAGCAAGCTATGACGCCAGCAAGCTATAACGCCAGCAAACTATGACGCAAGGAAGCTATGACGCCAGCAAACTATGACGCCAGCAAACTATGATGCTAGCAAGATATGACGCTAACAAGCTATAACGCCAGCAAGCTATGACGCCAGCAAGCTATGACGCCAGCAAGCTATAACGCCAGCAAACTATGACGCAAGGAAGCTATGACGCCAGCAAACTATGACGCCAGCAAACTACGATGCTAGCAAGATATGACGCTAGCAAGCTATAACGCCAGCAAGCTATGACGCCAGGTGATGGCACTTGCAACCGTGCGTAGAAGCCGTTTGGACAGTTGTCGAGTGCTTACCTAGCCTGTCTACAGTCATTGGTTATGGAATTGGGTGACATTTTCTATCCTCCTCAATTGGAATCATCCTTGCGGTGCTCCCGATCGCATCTGAGAACTTGCCCGACATAAGAAAAGTCCGGGGTCCGCCTTTTCCAGTTCAACAGTCAGGCGGTTAAGCTTCGACATTTTTCGTGAAGCGACTGCTATATGGTCTTCACAACCTGTGATTGGCGATTTCGAAGTATTGCAGTTAGACCATTTATTGCACTTTTGTTGGAGTCTGACTCTGATTAACGCCATTTTTAGGGTTCCGTACCTCAAAAGTAAAAAAGCGGACCACTTTGTTGTCAGTCTGTCGACGTTAAGGTACGAAACCGTAAAAATGATCTTACATAAATTCATCGTCGTAAATCCCCGCAGGTGTAGGTAGAGAGGTATATTAACACCCACATTTCGCCTTGTATGGTTTTCGGTCCCACGTTATGCTATTATAGCGGCCTATTGCTATCAAGCGGCATTTCGTCATGGGCTGTATGTTTACTATCGGATAGAGAGCAGCCTTAACCTTTAGTCTACTAGGAATCCCATGGGAAGAGATAGGGACTCACGGGAACTAACTTAGTAATAAAATATCTGTTCCAGATAAAAATCCGCGACATAAAATCAGTGAACCGCTCCCACAAAGGTCTGAAGTCTTCGTTAATTCACAAAATATTCGACAACGAAGATTTCGACGCGCACATTCGCGGCGAGGGCGTCGTGAAGGAGGAGACTGTGGACCCCGTGCAGGAGACAGAGGGCGTGGAGATCGAAGTCGACGGCCTGGCGCCCCTCGCTGAAGTGGAAGTCAAGGACGAAGGTACGTACATAACAATAGACAATCTCACTCCAGGGCACCTGACGACCCGAGACGCGTGCGGTTTTAGTCGGTACGAGTGCGACATAGACAGCCCAGGGTCAATGACGGCGAAGGGTATCCGTGGGGAATTCCGCACGAAAAATCTACCTAAAGGTATGATTCCAAAGGCGACCGCATACTTTGTTTATTGTTTTAATTCATTGCGGCTTCTCAATGATGCCGTTTATCCGTATCGAAATTTAAGAAGTAATATTGAATGCGGTAGCCTCGTGGTATGGGTAATGGACTGCTGAGACGAGGTCCCGGGTTCGATCCCAGGTTTTACCATGGCACACACCTATGACTTTTCGATGCTTTTCGAAGTTATGTGTGTATTTATCGCAGGTTTATAAGTGCCCGGTTAATGGCAATAGGCTCGCCATCTATTACATTGGGACGTAAACATAAACTGGCGAAATGTGGGTGCTAGCACCTCTGTCTACCCCTTCGGGGATATAGGTGTGAGTTTATGTTATGTTACGTTAATATTGAGCGCGGTCGCTACGCAGGAGGCGAGGGTTCGATCCCCGCTCAGTGCAAATATTTGTATGCACGAATATGGGTATTTGCATTGGACTGGGTGTTTTTATGTATAATATGTATGTATTTATAAAAAAAAAAGTATTCAAGTATGTTTATCCGTATTCTTTTTTTTTTTCTTTTTTTTTACGTGCGCAAAATCCCCACGGATACCTCCCCACCGGAGCCGGTGGAGGAGGTTATGTCGGACTCGAACCGACTAAAACGCACGCCGCCTGTGGGTCGTTTTGGTTGCCGAAGGTGAGGTTGACAGGCATATCCCTCGCACCCCGGCCGACCCAGGGCCATCTCTCACGATCTGGCCCTCGTCTCGGGTGTGGGGACTAAAGAGTCCCCAACTCGACCCCGGAAACGGGGAGGCGCGCCAGGCGCGCCACCGCCGCGATGTTTATCCGTATTCTAGATTCGGTTATAATATTATCATGCATAGCAGTGCCGGTCACTACCGCCACGCCACTGAGGTCAACCAGCTTCTCTAAATTATCTTTCAGGCAGTAGTAACGAGATATTCTTCGAGGAGTTTGACCACTTCGATGATGAAGACGACAAGGCGCTGAGCGAAGTGTACAGCGAGAAGCCCAAAGAGAAAGAGAAGGAGAAGGAGAAAATAAAGAAGAAGAGAGAGAAGCCCGTCAAGAAAGTGAAGCCGAAGAGGTGCGAAGAGGACGACACTCCTGACAGCACCACGGACAGGCACGGCAGTCATTTTATTATAGTAGTATCTTGAGAAAAGTGACATAAGTTTGGTAGAATAGTACAGATTGATCAATGTCTTTTTTTATATCACTTAGGTGGCAGACAATCACACGGCCCACCTGATGGAAAGTGGTTACTGTGGCCTATGGACGTATGCAACACCAGGAGAGTTACAGTTGCGCTGCTGATCCTGAAGAAACCTTCCAATGCCCCTCTTGAAAAACCCCATATTGTAGGCTTGAGAAAACCGATGCAGGAATTTTATTCCACCGCTTGAGCTTGCGTGGTATGAAGTTTCTTTCATACCACACAGTGCGCACCGTCTCATGTCGCAATGTGTTTGGATGAATTCCCTGCGTATTGCGAGGGTTCGATGCTAAAATGTAGCTGTGGGCATCATGTCAAACAATTCTTCTGAGCACAAACCATTGTATAGGCGGTAGAACACACACCGAGGCAAAGTGTGGGATTGACATACGTTGATGACTGTCATAAATGTCAAAATACGTGTCAATTCTATACATTTATCATTCAACGAATTGCCGATCCTTCGTCTAAGGGCAATTCGTTTCAAACAATAAAACTCTTCAGTCTAGTATAGATGTTTATATAAAACTCTTTCTCTCCCAGATACAAGAACAGTGACGTGAAGCGTCGCCGCCAGACCGAAGCCCTGGACGAGAACCTGTTCACCATCACATCGCTCTCGTACGACCAGCAGATCGAGGAGGTGCTCCGGAGGCAAGACAGCGTGGCCTACTCCGGCGCGCCCTACAAGTGCACTGTATGCTACAGGGGCTTCCAGATCCTGGACCGGTATACCGCGCACGCGGTCAGACATAGCGAGGTGAGTAGACCAGTAGACCATCACATCTCTGTCGTATGACGAGCAGATAAAGGAGGTGCTCAGGAGACAGGACAGCACTTCCTACTCCGGCGCACCCTGCAAGTGCACCGTCCATATCCTGAACCGATATACCGCGAACGCGGTCAGACATAGCGAGATAGGTAGACCAGTAGACCATCACGTCTCTGTCGTACGAACAGCAGATAAAGGAGGTGCTCAGGAGACAGGACAGCACTTCCTACTCCGGCGCACCCTGCAAGTGCACCGTCCATATCCTGAACCGATATACCGCGAATGCGGTCAGACAGCGAGGTGAGTAGACCAGTAGACCATTACATCTCTGTCGTACGACCAGCAGATAAAGGTGGTGCTCAGGACACAGGACAGCACGTCCTACTCCGGCGCACCCTGCAAGTGCACCGTCCAGATTCTGGACCGGTATACCGCGCACTCGTTCAGGCATATCGAGGTGCGTAGACCAATAGACCATTACCTTTCTCGTCACTCTTTCACTTTCTAGAGTGGGAGCTCTGGAAACACGACGGCGCGGTGTGCAAATACTTTATCTGCAAAGCACCCCACTGGATGGTAACAAATTAGGGCGAAGACCAGAAGATCCCCATTCCAGATGCAATCAATCCTAAAATAATGGTCCCCGACCTCTACAGATGATTTTTGATGCCCCGCGGAAAGTAGCCGGGATTGTGACACATTTAGCCCTTAAATAACTACACACTACTATAATATGATACTATAATATGCGCAGAGCCTAGATATTTTTCGTTAAGCGACTGCTATCTGACATCCGATTAGTCTTCTTCTTCGTGTCAGTGGCACCAATAAAAAAAAATAGAAGCTAAATGCGCCCAGCCCAAAATTCGGCGACATTGACCGCACCTTCCGTCGCTTCATTCAGGTCAGCAATTGTGCAGGTGTAGGGGCACAGTGGGCACGACAGGAGGTGGTCCATCGACTGCAGAGGTGCACCACAATCACAGCCACCACCAGCCGAGTCTAGGTAACCCCATTTCTCGCGGTTGGCCCTACAGCAACCGACCTGAGTCCTCAACCTTTTTAGGGACTTCCAGGTGAACCATTTAAGATCATGCCCGGGTGGTAGGCTCTCAGCACTCTGAATGTTGTATGTATTTCAATTAGCGATATTGCTCTTCTTTTATTAGACTAATCAAATCTTTTGCGAGGGGAAGTACCTCCACCCTACAGAATACCGCGGCTATAATAACCTCGTGTTGTGTTCCCGGCGGTGAATAGGGTAGCCAGAGCTCACTGGAGAGTTTTTGTGCTGCCAGTGAGAAGACCAAAGGCTTGTTTTGATTATGTCTTCCGACCTGATGGCATTGTGCTTGTCTGCCACCTAAGTTGTATAAAAAAAATCGAACCCGCGCCTCCTGCGTAATCACAACTCGGTAACATATAGTTTGTGTCCCCAGCAAAGCGGCCCGTTCGAATGCTTCATCTGCAAGACGCGTCTGAAGACTAGTCGCGCGCTGCGGAAGCACCTCACGGCTCAGCATACCGAGCAGTACAGCTGTAAGGGCTGCCCCTTCGTCACTAGGAACAGGTGTGTCTTGCTCCTGCTATACCATCACCATCTTCCTCTGAGCCTTCTTTCCAAAGTACCATGTCCTTTAAGCTGGGTGTTAGATACGGAAGCGGGGATACGTACAACACTACCACGGGTTAATTGCACACTAATTTATTATTAAGGACGACATGCCCGCGGTGGGCGTGGGAGGGCGCGCTGCAAGCGCGCTCCACACACACCTGTACAACAGAGTAGCTATGCAGTACATTTGCATACACAACACTGGGCATGAAAAAATATCTGATGAGGCCGACAATCTGAGTGCCACCATTGTAACATATTACGTGTCGGTAATGGTGACCCTCTTTCCTGAGACTTTGCCTTCAGTTTAACATGAGGTGAGGTGAAGTCAAATTGACGTGACTATAAAAAAAACCTTTCCCTAAATCATTTGGATTTGGCTTATCTTGACTTTTGCGGGAGCGACTGTCATCTGACCTCCCAACCTTGAAAGGAAGAAGCCAGCGCCAGAGCCTCGTAATCAGCAAGTGTACTGGCTTAAAGGTTGCTTTTATCCCGAAAGTCTACACTCAATCTGAACATCGATTTAGCCAAAAACGTTTGATATATTTTTCGTACAATCTGTCCTCAGCTAAATCAAGACTCAGACTGAGCGCCATTCTAGAATGTTAAGGTCCGAATAATGCGACCCTTTATTTTTTCGTGCGATCCTCCACGATTACGAGGCTTCATAAACCACTTGCAATGTGCGTGATGGGCACGAAATTGAAACTAGCAGTAGCAGGACAAAAGTATACTAACGAGTAGGTACAATAGTGAATGCGGAAAGTAGACTAATCCTAACACACATTATTATGGTCTTATATTCAAATGAACTATTAATAATGATAAACAGGCGGCACCAACTCCGCGGGCCGCTCGGACAGTAAATCCTAGTCCGCCATCTTGAAGTAGGCAGGGTTTATATCGATTTGACCGGTTGTTGCCACCTGCGTAGGCGGAGCCTAATTCCGGTTTGTTCGACAAACCAGAATATCATCCGATATGACGTAGTATGGCGTGATGTTATGCCTTGTTTACAGCACCGGCGCTCTAGCATGTTCACACCGGTACAATCGTCTACTCGCTATAATTTAGGGATAGGACTATTCTCCATACACAGGATGTATTTAAACATACAGCCCATAACAAACCGCCCTCTTGACGGCAATAAGCTTTGACGAAATATTGGTATTGATACACCTGCCTGTCCCTTCGGGGATTTTCAAGCATCAATATAATATGTATGTTTGTATGTGTTTAAACATGTTTTTTTTCCGCAGGGGCGTAGCGAGGGAGCACGAGAAATGGCACGCGGGCACTAAGTACCAGTGTCCGCACTGTGCGAGCGAGTTCGAGTGAGTTTCTAGTATAATTTACAGAACGTTTAATATAAAAAATATTCTTTTCACCTCTCCAGGAGCCCTATTCAGTATATCAAAAAGAAAAACCTAAATGAACTTTGGTTATCAGCAACATCTTTGACAGACCCGTTAGTTTTCGAGGCCTACATTTCGGCGCGGCGTCCAAGGCCCCCTAAATATACTTTCCCTACATCTGTCAAAATGAAACCTAGAGTCAACGCTAGAACATAAGTCCTGCGGTGAAACTCGGAACTAAAAATGACATCGCCGCCATACTCAGCCATACTGTGTGTTGGTTGGTTCAGGTCATGACAGGGAAGACTTAGATTTACTAGCACAAAGTGGAAATTATTGATTCCAATCTCGTCACATCATGTACACATTAAATTACGTGCTATACGTTTTTTTGAAGAATAGCATGAGGTGCTACGCCGTCCGAGGAGCTCAAATCAACTAATCACATTAAAAAGTATATTGCTGAGAGGTTTGACAACATGATCCAAGACTGATTCTTAATACATTTTGGCTGAAGTTTCCCTTAAATTTTAAATTCAGCAGTTCAACTAAGTACGGTTACATTCATATATGAACAATAAAATATCTGGTGAAATAAAAAGACGCTACTGCTACTGGCAACATTACATGCTACGACTGCCACGCTGCGGCCAAGGGATTTATTTCCTACTCTACTAGTACTTTATTTTATACTCTACCTACGATTTCGTGAGGTTATTAAGCCTTCAGAATATCATTGTTGATTGCATTATCAATAGATATTAGAATTTAAAGTTTATACTGTAGGTTTAACTAAAGTTATTTGACTGAATCTGGCCTGTACAGGAAGGTAGACTTGATTTATTTTTGCTTGAATTAAAATGATTGATGTAAATAGAATAGTGAGTAAGGGTTCCATATAAAATTGTATTCAGGGACGAATTTCGCTATAACTAGCTACATAAACTGCAATTGCAAAAATTCTGATTACGTTGATTTAGAAGTGTGATTTTTGCACAGTTTCAAGACGTTATAGACCTGATTATTCAACTTGATACCTCCACACATTCCTGAGAAAAGGTCTCGATAGACAGACAGACGAACAACGAAGTGATCCTATAAGGGTTCCGTTTCTTTTGCTTTTGAAGTACGGAATCCTAAAAATTACTTTGTATGTGTGTTTGCCCGACTTAGTCCGGTTTTCCTTGCCCTACTGTGCCCCAAGCACGAAAAATTCTCGAATTCGTAAACTAACGGTATCGAGAGAGCAGAGCATTGGCAGCCTGCCTGCTGTGACTGTGTGTGAAGCCTGCATATCCTTATATCTTAAAGGATTCATTTTTCGTGCTCGGGACACTGTTCAGCTATTCAAATCGATTAAAATTTGAAAAAGTAACATGCTCAGTGACATGTTCAGACGGGATTTAAACCTGCGACCAGTGCTTTGACCAATGAGCTACTGAGCCACGCCTTGAATATTACAAATTTCATATACAAGCATCGTCGGGAGAGTCATCTACCCATAGTAGTACGAACTATCGGAAACAATGAATGGTGTTACAATCAAACTTTTAAATCAACGCATTCAAAATATATTTCGGTTTATGTAGCTTAAGTTACAGAACCCTCAATGCGCGAGTCCGACTCGCACTTGACCGGCTTTTCTAATGTTAATCGACTTGAATAGTGAGCATATTAACTAAACTACACTGAAGAAAAGAGTCCCTCAACACGTACTATTACAAAAAAATCAAGGGCATGTCAGTGGACCTGTACCTCACAGATCATCCGTCACCACTTAAATATTGCTGAATGTCTCCTAGACAGATCGCAATAACAAAAAAAACTTGAAAATTTCATTTAACTGTTCGACTACCCGCCTCCCCACCCGACCGTCCCGCGCCGCGTCGTGTCGCTCCCAGCAAGCTGACGACTTACATGGGCCACATCCGCATCAAGCACGTGTCGGACTGCGTATGCGAGCTGTGCGGCTACACGTTCGTGAGCAGGAAGGGTATCGACGTGCACAAAAAGAAGAAGCACCGCCTCGTCGACAAGTCGGTCAGTCACGCGCACACGCATACATACACGCACACGCACACGCACACGCACACGCACACGCACACGCACACGCACACGCACACGCACACGCACACACACACACACACACACACACACACACACACACACACGCGAATTCACACATCACGGAAATGTCTTTCCCAGTCTAACTGCGAGTTGAACTGATTTTCCGTGAAGCGACTACCATCTGACCTCCGCAACCATTCGGCAATATCGAAGCATTGCAGTTAGAGCAGTTGTAGAACTTTTTAGGGCTTTACCTACCCGTAACGACTGCCATAGTTGTTCATATGGCAACTGGGACGGACTGCTTAACGTGCTCCCCGATGCACGACCAGACCGATGCGAATACCCATATTCATGCATACAAATATTTGCACTGAGCTGGAATCGAACCCGCGTCCCCTGCATAGCAGTCAAATGCTCTACCGCTACGGCACGGAGGTCGTCAAACAAACGTCAAAAATGCCTAAACCACAACCGATTTGCTGACATTGCAGACATGGTGCTAGGTAAGTATAGCTTGGGAAAGGACATGAGCCACGATATATCGCAATATGCAAAATGCATCCCGGTGTAATGTTAACCTCGTGGCCAGCTGCGTGCTGGCCGCCCCGCCCTGCTAGTGACCGTACCGTGTGCGCAGTTGCCGCTGGAGGGCCCGCACTGCGCGCTGTGCGACGTGCGGTTCGTGTCCCAGGAGGCACACGACCGACACCTCATGCTCTCCTCCAAGCACAGCAGCGACCAGGACCCGTGAGTGTACACCCTGCTAACATTAAATTGGAGGGATATGCCAACCTCACCTTCGCCGTGCGTTTTAAAAGAAAGAAAGAAAGAGAGAGAGAGAGAGAGAGAGAGAGAGAGAGAGAGAGAGACCATTTATTCTAGCCCATATTAACATTAAACCATAAAACGTGGCAATGCTGCTAGTTTTCTAGGAACGCTACCACAAGAGACATGCGATGCGGAAGAATTCCACGATGCATTTTAATTTTTGTTTTGTTTAATTTTTTAATTTTTATTCATGCATATATTATAATACATTTAATTAGTAAATCCGAGAGGATTTTTTGCACATAAAAAAAACATTGGAGGACTAGACAACCTGCCCCAGCTCCACCTGTGGTATATTTCGATAATAATTTTGCATAGTTTGAGTTGCGAGATGATAAGCTGAAAAGTTTGTTTGGTTGAACTCGCTAATCTCTGGAACTACTGGTTCCAATTAAAAAAAATACTTTATGTTCAAAAACCCATTTATGGAGGAAGGTTATAGTTTTAATATCATCACGCTACTACTCTAGTGAGCCAAAAATGTCAACGAATCCGGCAAATATCCGTACATTTAATATGACATGAAGTGGTGATCCGGGATTTTGAAGTATGCCACAGGCGAAGCCGGGACAGGTCAGCTAGTGCAAGATACGTATGAAAAACATAACCCTCCTTTGTCAGTTCGGGTAACAAGCATAAGAAAATTACAGGAACCGCATCCGAAATGACTCGCAGAGTATGAACACGGAGCGCAACGGTCGCGTCGTGCGGCGCATAGAGAGGCGCCCCAACATTCACCCGCGGGACCCCCGGGACCCCCGGGATGCGCTCTCGCAGCACGACGCCAACACGCCCGTCAACTGCGAACAGGTGCAGCACTACAGATACACTTAATTCTTTTATTATAAACATTTTATATACTGTGCTAACTTCGTACGTACGTTTCAATCTTTTCAGCGTCAGTCGGTCTTTCTATTTTGATTTTTTTTTGTACTACTTTATTAATGTAAGTGTACTTATGAACGTATATACAGTCGCGCCTCTTTCCCTATGGGGTAGGCAGAGACCACATGTTTCCATTTACTACGATTCTGGGAAACATATTTCAATTCCACTTTCATTATTTGTTTTCAATGTATTGTACTTACATGTCCAAGTTCCTGCCGTGGTTTTCCCTAGTGACTATATTATAGGGATATTCAAGAAGGGCATTAAAATGTTTCTTCAGTGTTGGCGGCGCGAGTGTAATGCCCCTGGTGTTGCATAAGTCCATAGGCCACGGTAACCACTTCCCATCAAGTAGGCCGTGTGCCACCTAAGTGGTATATAAAAAAAACCATTTAATATTATCGATGTCTGCAGTTAAAAACATAGAATAATTTATGTAATGTTGTGTGTACAGTGCGGGATCCAACTCCGGGATCTCCGGTTATACGCACAACACTTCAGGCGCGCGCACCCGGACAAGAACAGGACCAAGTACCCCGCCACGAAGACGCCCTGCATGTGCGAGCAGTGCGGCAAGATATTCCAGGTAACGAGCGCTCCCGGGTACCCTGTGTGAGGGAATGGAGTGTGATTTTAGACTATATACTGTTTAAACACAGCTTTACTAACAAAATGCAGCGTAAAATCCGCTGTGAAAATTACGTTCTGTGTGAGTAACCTAATGTTTTTAACATCTGACGCAAAAACGACAGGGTTATAACACCCCGTTACTTGACGTGTCTGTTTATCTGTCTGTGGCATCGTAGCTCTTGAACGGATGAACGGCCGTTGTGTTTTTTTTTTATTTTTTTTTGTTTGAAAGGTATATTAGTCGGGAGTGTGAGCTAAGTTTGAAAAAAATCGGTCCAAGATGGCCGCCGCTACAAAATGACGGAGTACATATTTTTTCTCAACTCCCTCAATATGAGTATCAAATGAAAGGACTTGACTAGTAGATATCAGTTTAAAAAGTGTAATATAAAAATTATGGGATGTATGTATATGTCAACTTTACCGAAGTAGTAGCATGCTGCGTCTATAGACTTTGTATATAGTTTAAGGGTGTGAGGTTCCTTCGAGGTAAAGGGAGTATCCTCCGACCTGGCAAGGTGATCACGCCTGGTGTTAACTACCTTCGAGGATGATCGCGGTTCTGGGGGTGACGGGTAGAGCCGCCTGTCACCCCAGTAGAAACAGGCCGGGGCTATGTGTCCCTCCTTTCCGTGGGCAAGATGGGGACCCAAGACGGCGGTTTTAGTCCAATATAACTATCCCCATTGTGCATTGAGTCCAAATTTCATCAAAATCGATTTAATGGTTTAGGTGTGAAAGCTTAACATACAGACAGACAGATACATTCGCATTTATAATATTAATATGGATTAAAAAAAATAATTTCACTGAAAATACTGTTCTACCCATACCACATCAGTTGACCCACCAAAGGTTACCTGGAAGAGATCGCTTGTAGTGATAAGGCCGCCATTTGTACATTTTTCATAATGTTGTCCGTACATGTACTGTAATGTGTTGGTGTACAATAAAGATACAGAATACCGCGGCCATAATAACTTTGTGTTGTGTTCCCAGCGGTGAGTAAGGTAGCCAAAGCTCACTGGAGAATTCGTGCTGTCAGTGGGAAGACTTGTCCTGCTTTGTCTTCTATACTGACGGCACAGAAGCTCTGTGCTTGCAGGGTCGGCAGCGCGAGTGTGGCTCCTCTGTTGTTACACACGTCCATAGGTCACGCAAACCACTTTCCATCAGGTGGGCCGTGTGCTTGTCTGCCACCTAAGTGGTATAAAAAAATTATCTTATCTTCCCAATGTCCCTTCCCCAGAGTATGGCCCTCCTGAAGGACCACATGTGGGTGCACACCGGCGAGAAGCGCTTCAAGTGCGACCGCTGCCCCAAGAGCTTCACGCAGAAGACCAACCTCGTGTTCCACATGCGCGTGCACAGTAACAGCCGGCCCTCGTACGAGTGTCCGCTGTGCGGGAAGACCTTCGCCTTCTACAACAACCGCAGGAGACATATGTTTGTGAGTTTGTTTATTGATCAGCACAGATTTGTAATATTAGTTCTAGAATAGGGATAAACATATTTGAAGTGATTGCTTCTTTAGGTGTGTCCTCCTAAAATCATGGAATTTGCGTTATCTTTACCTAAAGTTTGTGCCGTCAACGAACCTCAAAGACTGCCCCGCATGTTTTTTTTCTGTAAAAACGTACACCTAAAGAGTCGGTAGCTGATTGCCTTTAGTCGCATTATGTCCAATTCGCAAAATGTCCAACTTTCCAATTCTCAATAGGTCCAGTTCGCAGTTGGTCCAGTTCGCAATTGGTGCAATTGGTCCAGTTCGTAATTAGGGATCCTCCTTGATTACGAGAAGCGTTTTATTTTGTAAACCTGTGTATATATATTGTTGTGTGTGAGTATATGGATATGTGAGCTATGTCGACGGAGCTATGTCGCGGGGCTCCTATTTCTTCTTGCTTTAACACAAGAAAGCGCGGCTTATGGTTTAAGAACGTTATGAGACTGAAGCGTCAAAAACGCCTCCCGTAATCAAGCACGACTCCTATTTTACAAACTGGACCAATTGCGAATTGGACATTCTGAGAATTGGACGTTGTGAGAATTGGACAATTTGCGAATTGGACGTTGTGAGAATTGGATAATTTGCGAACTGGACGTTGTGAGAATTGGACAATTTGAGCCCGCTGGACATTTTGCGAATTGGACATAATGCGACAAAAGCGCTGATTGGTAGTTTGACTTATGGGGGAGCTTGGTCGGATACCGCCACGCAATTAACCCTTTCACCGGAGACGGCAGCGCCTCTCTGCCATGGTGGGGGAGACGATTCCGCCTGCGGGCAGCTCTGACTGCGGCGAGAGCGGCCCTGTTACGACGTTACAGGCCTGAGTATGTGGTATGAATTGCAATGTGATACCTCCCCTCCACTCATTCCTGAGAAAAAGGTTTTGACAGACAGACAGACAACGAAGTGATCCTATAAGGGTTCCGTTTTTTTTCCGCTGGAGGTACGAAACCCTAAAAAGACTGATTCGAATCCAGGATATAATACTACCGATTTTGCCGTCTGTCTGCCCATCTGTCTGTCTGTTTGTCTGTCTGCCCATCTGTCTGTCTGTTTGTCTGTCTGTTTGTCTGTCTGTCTGTCAAGACCTTTTTCTCAGAAATGCGTGGGAGGTATCAAGTTGAAATTCGTCCCACATACTCAGGCCTGTAATGTCTAGAAACTGTGCAAAAAGCAAGCTTTTAAGTCATCCCTGAATACAATTTTGTACGGAACCCTAGGAGGGCTAGTGCGACTCGCACTTGACCGGTTTTTTTACACTATAATGTTGTATGTTTCTTATTACAGATCCACACTGGCCTGAAGCCCTTTAAATGCGACACATGCGGGAAGTGCTTCACTACGTCTGGCGAGCAGAGGGCGCACGTCGAACATGTTCACATGAAGAAGCCCTGGCCGAAGCGCGCGAGACACCGGCGGGACTGGAAGTGCGACGTGCCTAGTGTAGAAGACTGAGCGGGCCTAGGGCCACTTAGTTATAGTGTATGAGAAGGAAAATCGAAATAAAACTCTGTACCAACCCCTAGCTAGGCTTCCTGGGTAGCGTGGAAACAGTAGGCCAAAGCCTCCCGACATTGGGAGAGGTCTGTTCAGCAGGAGACTGCGATAGGCTAATTAATTGATTGATTGATGTACAGTCGACAGACGAGATACGGTTGCACCTTAACATACAACTTTATATATCTTTTGGCGACTGTACATTATAACCGGGCTGGCACCCGGCTTCGCCCGTAATTATATTCATAATAACCCCTGCAAAATCTATTGCAATGTAATCTACGGACACGAGAAATAAATGAAAACCATCTTTGAAGAAGGTTGTATAATAGTGTCTAAATCAGAGTTCTATAGATGCGGTATTTATTACTTTTAGTGTGTTGATCTTATCTTCTAGATCCGATAATACAAAACGTTAAGCTTTTTTGGGTCTAGATCCAGATAGCGCTGTGTAAAATGTTCTACAATATTTATTTATTTATATCTTGTGTTAAGATCTAAGTCGTAGGCGATAGTTTGCTCCTAACATTATACATGAAAAAGGTTGTTTGTTTGTCACACGATCACGTGGTAACGGCTAGGCATATTTTGTTGAAATATAGCATTTTGGTCATGACTGAACAAGGATATACCGTTTTTACTTCCATAATTTAGTTGTATTTTCGTATGTTTTTAATATAAGAACTTCTTTAGAGGTGTTGGGCATTTTTGGGAGGGGAAAACGCCACTGAATTCGCGACACTGTAACCTTTACATTCTGTATTCCGTACTATCCCAGTTTACTGGAGAGTTGAGTTGTCACTTTTGTTTAATGAGTACTTCTTATTCCGGTTATATAATAATAAAAAATGATAAACGTCTGAATTTACTACATGACACTTGTCTAATTAAAAATGTGCGTTTTGAAAAGTTACTGCGGCTGGGAGTCTCACCCCCAATTACCATCACCAAAGAAGTGGTAAGCGAAGAAGTAAAAGTCAGAGAGACTTCGGACGTCCTCGTATGCGTCTGAAGTGAAAACGTTTATAATGACTGCGGGTGGGAGTCCCTTATATGGCATACGCTGTAAATGAAAGCTAGAGCGTCATCACTATGCCTATTTAGTGGTTCGACTCCGTACCGGCGAGCCACTGATCATCCTCGATGTTATGATCTAATTGCACTGTTTAACCCCCCTGTTTATATCTGCAACATATCGAATATTCAAAAGATTTGATAGATTTCGTTTCGTGTATCCGAATGTAAACTACCATAGATTATAGATGACAATTATATTTATATTGACAGTTCGATTGGCGGGTCGATTGCAAATTTCTAAACTTCATAATCACAATTTATAATATCGCGGGCGCGGGTAAACGTAAAAAGCAATTAGTGTAAAATTGTTATTCAGTTGTTTTATAATTCTATAAGGTAAGTGTTGTTTGTTTTTTTATTTTTATATTACTTATAATATCAAAAGAAAAATAAATAAATAATTTTATGGAAATTCCATTGTTTGATATACTTTTTTCTTCAAAATCCGTTTGTTGCATAAGTGCAACATTGCGCATTTACTTTCATAGAAATTTCATTTTTGAGTGATATATTTACCGTTTTTTTTCTAGAATGGCGAGAAGGCTGAATGATCAAGTTATTGAGGACTACCTCCAGAACCTGGACCAGTCTGAGGATGATATGGAATCCTCTGCAGGAGAAGAGGATGATGAAGTTTACTTCGAGAATAATCGTCAGTTATTGGCTGATTTAGAAGATGAAGAATTTGCTGAAGATATGGATATTCCTATGGAAAGTAGTACTGTTGATCCACCTCTTATTTTTGATAATCATAATGACCCAATTTTAGAAAATTTGAGTGAAACGCCACAGCCTTCTGGTCAACGGAATGGGACAGCTCGTCCACGACAAGGCCGTGTAACGTGGAGACGCACAAACCTCACCACCATTGATAATATTCAAAATTTTCATCAACTGCAATATCCTGACAGCATGTTAGAATTAGAGACGCCGTACAATTTTTTGAAGACGCTGATGAAAAGAACAGTACCAAGGGGACACCATGAGGAACAGGTTGCCAATGTCGATGGTATCGACATCAGTGCAATAGTATGGAAAGATAATAAACCAGTTACTTTGCTGTCAACCTAAACCGGAGCCTTTCCTGTGACTACTATTTCGAGGTATGATAAGGCAACGAAACAGCGGGTACAAATAAATTGTCCTAACGAAATAAAAGACTATAATACCCATATGGGAGGAGTCGATCTGCTTGAAAGTTTCATTGGAAGGTACCACATTACTCGTAAAAGCAGAAAGTGGACAAACCGCTTGTTTTTCCACCTTTTAGACGTGACCATTGTAAATTCCTGGCTTATGTACAAAAAAACTCTAAAACAGACCAGACCCAATACTACACTTATAAATCTATGTAAATTTAGACTAGAGCTGGCCAATGCATTATGTAATCTTGGCCTACACAGAAATGGTACAAAAAGGGGCCGCCCAAGCTCTTCATCTTTAGAAGCTGAATTGCAGTTGAAAAAGAAGCGTGGACCAGCACAAACTGTACCTCCTAAAGATGTCCGCCAAGATAAAATCGACCACTGGCAAAAATGGGGGGATCGAGCCCGGTGTAAATACCCGAATTGTAAGGGCTACACGTTTACATACTGCGAGAAATGCAGAGTGAGCTTGTGCTACAATAGAGACAATAATTGTTTCTATAAATTTCATCAGGAATAAATAAATAAATAACTTTATGTATTCATTTTGAGTTTTTAATTTTCACCTAATTTACCATACATGGTATTGTCCTATAAGTGCGCACTGTTGCAGATATGCAACATACGGTTTTTTTAAATTTTCAGTGGGTGTAAGTCGATATAATTTTTTTAACTATTTTTTCGGTACATCTTAAAACCTAATATAATTAAAAAATTATACTTTAAATCAATAACAAAATTCGCGCATTTAAGGGTTAAATCACCTCGAGAAATGCCGCCGAGCGCAGTGTTGCACTGTGGTGAAGACGGCCATTGAAACAGGGAATGCCAATCTGTCCGTGGATGATGCAAGACCTGCTTGTCCCCAAGGGTCCAAGGGTCCATGTTTCCAGATTCAGCGATCTTCCTGAAGTGTGGAAGTTGCGTCTTCTCCATGGCTCCTATGCTCGTGGAATTGCCCCTTCGCGTGTTCCTCTACGGGCCCTCCAGCCCGTCGAGCAGACTGCCAAACCCTCCGGAGGGCGTTATTCGTTTGTCGCAACCGAGCCAATTCAGGTGACCACCACGGGTGGCCCCTCTGTCCTTCCCTAACCACCCCTAGAGTTTGCTTTGCAGTGCGCCCTACTTTTGCGGTGAATTGAGCACAGACTTCCGAGGCGGGACAACTTCATTTAATCCCCCGGATTACAACCCTAAGGCGGCTACATTACATTAATAGATGTCAACACCGACGCCCACTCGCCGATGTGGTATTGTCCTGACCGCAATTTCGTGGGAAGAGACCGGGGACGCTCGTAAACGGCAACTCATGAAGGACTTCATATTCGGCTATGGCCTTACACCTTCTCAACAGAGAACGGGGAATCCAACATTGGTAACCTAGCGGTGGGGTCCGTATAGCCGACTGGACAGTCAGGGACTGCATCTCCAACTCAGACCACCGATTGATAACGTTCGGGGCACGTGGCGCGTGCGGGCTTGCTCCTGGTGCGGAGCCGGCGGAGGCGCCTCTGAGACTTCGGGATCGCGGTGTGAACTGGGAACGGTTCCGGGATCTCATCCACGAGCGGGTGGGCGAGGTGGATTGGCGGAAGTCGGCGGGCAAGGTAAGCAAGGTATTTACGAACCTCATAGTGCGAACGGCGATTGAATGTCTAGGAATCAAGAGGGAAAGAGCGTCGGGATATGAATGGAGGTCTCCAGCACTGGATGCTATGCGTAAAAGTACCAATAGGGTGCGGAAGGTTTGGCAGATGAATAAAAAGAGATGTGTGGGGACAAATGTAGAGAGAGCGAAAGACGTAAACAAGGCGTGCCACAGTAAGTATAAGGCCATGATGGAGAGGGCGCAGACCGACTTCTACCGGGAACTAGCAAACACCGGGAACCAGGAGCCCTGGGGACTCGCGTACCGAGCAGCAAGCGGTAGGCGCAGCGCACCGCCGAATATAATAAACGGAATTTAGTTCGCGGAAGGTTCATGCCGGGGATGCACATGCCGCCATGGGATCTTTAGTCAGAGCCCTATGCCCTGATGACGACGCCTCGCTGGACTCAGTATACCACAGGCGGGTCTGGATCATGTTGGCGTGCGCACCCACGGGTCGGGACGCGTCCCCTCTATCAATTGAGGTGGTGGGAAAACTAGTCCGGGATCTGCCCAACACAGCTCCGGGGATGAATGGGATTACGGCTCGCATAATAAAACATGTGTGGCTCGCGGTTGACTCCGAGCTCACGCCTTTGTTCGGCCTTTGCGTCGAAGAGGGCACTTTTCCAGATGCGTGGAAGGACGGGAGGCTGATTGTCATTGGCAAGCCGCTAACCGATCCTAGAGCGTATCGGCCCGTCACGCTACTCTCTGTGCTGGACTAAATCCTGGAACGAGTGATATTGCAATGGGCCTCTGGCATTCACGACCATCTCTTGCCCTGACAGCACGGGTACACTAGGGGCCGCTCTACTCAATCGGCACTACGGGCCCTTCAGGACGTAGTTGCAATAAGCTCGGCCAAATATATCCAGGCCGAGTTCCTGGACATCTCCGGTGCGTTCGATAATGCGTGGTGGCCCATGATCTTGCTGAAGGCTAAAAATAGCGGGTGTCCTAATATTTACAGGATGCTGGTGGCCTACTTCACCAACCTCCGGATGGGGTACTTTGTCGGTAGCGAGGTCACGTGAAAGTCTACAACCATGGGATACCCGCAGGGCTCGGTACTGGGACCCTCACTGTGGAACTTGCTTCGCTTTGGATGACTTGTTTCGCCTACCATACCCTAGCGGAGTGCATCTGGTGGCATACGCCGATGATGTAACGGTTCTTGTCAAGTCGAACTCTCGAGCCGGTATCGAAGCCTCGGCCTCGTGCGCCATAGCGATAATATCGGAGTGGGGCTCACGGAACAAAGTGGGTTTCTCCCCCGGCAAATCATTTACAATGACTTTGAAGGGGAAGCTTCCCGGCCGCCCACCCATGATTCGACTCGACAGAAAATTAGTCAAAGGAGTGTCATCAACCAGGGTGCTGGGCGTGGTGGTCGATACAAGTCAGAGTTTCGGGGAACATGCCCGAACCATGGGTCAACGTGCTGCAGCTGCATTTGGGAAGATGGCGCGAGTCTCGGCCTCATCCTGGGGAGTCCGATACAGAGCCCTAAAGGTTCTGTACCGGGGGACCTATACCGCTACAATCATATAGGTATGCGGTGGGGTGTTGGTGGAGGCGAACGACCCAACACGTGGTGATAATCCCGCTATTGCGAACGCAACGACCGGCACTAATCCTCCTAACAAAAGCCTACCGATCGGCCAGCAAGGCAGCATTGCCGATTCTGGCCGGGGTCGAGGTCGCCTTTGCTGGCAGTTCAGAACAGAGAGGAAACGAATTACGGAGGAGACTGTTGCCTCCTGGCAGCAGAGATGGGAAGGTGAGGAACAGGTAGGGAACTCGTCTGTTTTTTCCCGGACGTGTTGGCTCGACTGAGGGCAACCTGGGTCGAGCCGGACTATCAAGTTTCCCAAATTCTGACCGGACATGGAAGTTTCAGAAAGAGATTGTCTGAGATGAAGTTATGCGAGGAAAGCCTATGCTACTGTGGGGAAGAGGATGAGTGCAGAGACCCTATTCTGTGGCGTTGTCCCCTTTATATGAATATTAGGACAAAGATGATGGATGGAATCACCCGCGAAGAGGAGGGGCCCGCATATTACTGCGATCTCGTTGGCTCAGAGGCTAACTTCCGTCGGCTGAGAAACTTCGCACACGCATGGCACAAGACCAGTAGTAGGCTCGAACTAGAAGAAAGGACCAGGGCTGGCGACGAAGCCGTCACAAGTATTGTCTGCCGCTTCGGCGGCGTCTCGCTAATTAGTGGTGTGCCGCCCCAGAACGGGGAGAGGGCTCGGGACACAAATAGAAAATTTGTAGGGATTTTTGCGATCCGCGCTGGAAAAAGCAGTCGCAAGTACCATATAGCCAGGATGGTTGGAGGGACCATGGGTGGAAGGTGGGTTGGTCCCTATCAACTCGGAAGTCATCGTCGGCGGCATTCTTTCGATGCGGCCGTGTGACGCGTGCAGAGCATATAATTTGACTTTAATTTTAAATTCTAGTACTTAAATCAAATTTGAATACAAGATACAAGCGGCCTCTAAGATTTCGGGAACGCGGTGCGAATTGGGAACGATTCCAGGCCCTGATCAACGAGTATGTGGGACGAATAAATTGGAGAAAACCAGTGGTTTTTACAGACAATAAGTTCGTTTAATACTTTTATACATTGTGTTCTTTGAATATAATTTGTACATATAGTGTATCGTATTGTAAATACTTGATTATTATCTTGTTTAATTGTTCATTTCATAATCTGTAATTTGTTCTATGATTTCATTTTAACATAAACGAGACTTTCACTAACGTAATAGTGCGTACTGCCAATTGTTAGGGTTCGTTTAATACTTTGTAAATTGTGTTCTTTTAATATAATTTGTCCTTAACATATAGTGCATTGTATTGTAATTATTTGATTATTATCTTGTTTAATTGTTCATTTCAAACGCTGTAATTTTTTCTATTTTCATTTTAACAAAAATGAGACTTTCACTAACGTAATAGTGCGTACTGCCATGTGTTAGGGTTCATTTAATCCTTTGTATATTGTGTTCTTTTAATATAAATTGTATATATAGTGTATTGCATTGTATTTATTTGATTATTATCTTGTTTAATTGTTCATTTCATAATCTGTATTTTGTTCTATGATTTCATTTTAACAAAAACGAGACTTTCACTAACGTAATAGTGCGTACTGCCATGTGTTAGGGTTCGTTTAATACTTTGTATATTGTGTTATTTTAGTATAATTTGTATATATTGTATTGTAATTATTCATGTATTATCTTATTTAATTCTTCATTGCATGCTCTGTAATTTGTTTTATGATTTAATCTATAAGAAAGCATGGCTTTCACTAACGTAATAGTGCGTACTGCTATGTTTCGTGTATTGCGTCGTAATTATTTGTGGATTATCTTGTTTATGTTTTGAATCCTTGCTTGTGAGATTACAGCAGTTGTGGTGCTGCGGGCTTTTTGAGACGTGATGCGCCGCCCCTGGATGGGGGGAGAGGGCCGGTACAGAATTTGTAGGAAGCTATGCAAGGGCCCCAATGAGCCAGTTTCGGCGCGAAATACGTTAATAGTTCGCATATTAACGCGATTTACGTGCTGTTTGATACCGTTTAACGCCGGAATAAGAAGTAAATATTTGCATGTCCTTGTTTAAACCATGCCATACTCGTACTAATTTATTAAAATTTCAATCTCTGCATTATTTCAAGAATATTTATAAGAAAAAATCTACCATTTGTGGCCTACTCAAAGATGGAAGTTTCTTAACTCCTCGAAACGCGATCCGACGATGCCAAAAATTTCCTCCGTTTAAAAGTGTCTAAAATATGTTACTTTTATCACTGTCTCGGATCATGCAATTCTGATCGACGCATTTTGAACAAGGTTTCTCTAAGCGTAGGTATTGCCAAGGAGCTTTCTATCCCTAACTAGAGGGGCTAATGTTTTAAATAACAAATTAATTAACTACCTTTTTTTTTACGTGCCCAAAATCCCCACGGATACCTCCCACCCGGAGCCGGTGGAGGAGGTTATGTCGGACTCGAACCGACAAACGCACGAAGCCTGTGGGTCACTTTGGTTGCCGAAGGTGAGGTTGACAGGCATATCCCCCGGCCGACCCAGGGCCATCTCTCACGATCTGGCCCTCTCCTCGGGTGTGTGGGGACCACAGAGTCCCCAACTCGTTCCCGGAAAACGGGGAGGCGCGCCGCCGCCGCGGCCTGCTTCTGCCAGGGTGACAGGCGGCTTCACCTGTCACCCCCAGGCCGGCGCTCATGGGGGGCGAAGGTCGTTCATCGACCTCTGACGCCCGAGTTGCCTTCGTACGCGGGCAGCTTGGCTTGCGATCCTTCGTCGCTCCCGCTGCCGCTCCCGCCCCGCCTCCTCCTTTACGAGCATTACTTGCTCGCAGAAGGAGGCGCCGGCCGCCCACGCATCCGTGCAGCGGACCATCGCCGCGAGCAAGGTGGAGAGCGTGAGAACTCTCGCTCCCAGGACCGCCACAAGCTCCCGTCTCGGCGTCTCCCACGCCGGACACTCGGTGAATTAACTACCTTAAAATAAACCGCGAATTAACAAGATTTTGAACAGTCTAGATTTGTGTGTGATTCTTTTACGAGTATTGTATTTTGGTTCCAAACACCTCGTAACATGTTACGCGTACAAGAGCGTGTGCAGCGTAGTGCTTCCATAGTATTGTATTATAATATTATATTATCTGTGGTATTGATGACTGTAAGAAGTGTTAGGCCTGTCCGATGATGATCAATTATTTTTAAGATAAACACCTTTTCCCTAGTAGAGCAAGATCCTAGGGCTGCAAGTCTTTATTTGTTTTCTCAGAAACAAAATATACTATGTGATAGAGTAGTATACCAAATTGAGTAACTGACTGTAAACTTACCTTTTGCGTGCTTCGAAGCGTCAGGTAGAAATCACTGCCGATGGAAGCTGTCTAGCAACTTTGGTTTTTTGAGTTCAACAATATTATCTAAAGCAAATCTAAAAATCAGCACTTAGACTTTAAGAAAAGTGGCAATTTTCTTTTTGTAACGTCGCCATCGGCACAAGATTTTGTTTCTGAGAAAATAAGTAATGTTTAACGACTTGAACTATAAAGACTAATAATACTCAATGATTACTTGCATAATATAGTGTAAATAGATATGTAATATTAGTGATTATTTAATTGATACATGAGTAAGACAAAAGATCTCTACATACTGGGTGGATACACCGTAAGGGCGTTCCTTGTAACCACGTATGCAGTGTGACATTTCCAGGCTGTACACCAAATATGTATTAAACATAGGCTTATATATAAATATATAAAAAGGCAATAGCAAACATAGGTGCTTATTCATAACATTTTGTATGTGTCTAACATATTTGTACGTATCTATTTATAAGTATCTAGTGGTAATTACTTCAAAACTATGAAAATAGAATATGTGGCCAAATGAGCATGACATAAACAAAGAAACTGTGTAGGACACGATGGTATTCCGTCCGTCCACCCTAATACCTCGGCAATAATAACCTCCTGTTTTGAGCAGGGGCAGCCAGAGCTCACTGGAGAGGTTTTGTACTGTCAGTGGGAAAACCAAAGGCTTGTCCTGCTTTGTCTTCTACACTGACGCCACAGAAACTCTCTGTGGTTACAGTGTCGAGTTACAGGCGCGAATGTGACTGTTGCACACGTCCATACGCCACGGTGATCACTTTCCATTAGGTGAGCCGCGTGCTTGTCTGCCACGCAAGTGGTATAAAAAATAGAAAAAAAATAATTAGCAAAATATAGATGCATTTTTTATATAAATAATATAAATAAGATGGCAGACAAACACATCCACCTGATAGAAAGTGGTTACCGTGGCATATTAGCGTGTGCAACACCAGGGGAAACACAATCATTGGACCAGATTTTATAGATTTATTTTGTGTACAGTCGTGAAAAAGTACATAGTTTGCGTAGTTTCAATGAATGTCCCTACCGTGTGTCAACCTTGTGTAATATTTCATGGCGAGTGTTATTTTAAAGTGTGGAGTGTATGTAGACAATTTATTAAATCGTGGTAAATAAACGAGAATGAGTACCTATACAGTCATTGTTTAATTTATTATTCTCCTCAGCCAACCGGGTTCAAACTCGATTTGGCTTGTCTAATCCCGAGCAGAAAGCCTGCCAAAAAGTATTAGGCATGCGCGAAAAAACTCAAAACCTACGAGGGTGCGTTTTTAAGTTCGCGGAATAGGTGGGTAGATTATTAGTGAGGGTACTTACCAAAATTTTTATGAAATAACCAACTCGTTATTGATATAAATACCAAGTTTTATTGTAATTATCGTTAATTATCGTATTTTGAACTATCGTTGATCAAACAAGTCAATCGGGGAAGTATGAAGAAAATCGAATTCCGCGTTGTCAATAAGTTCCTTACCTAGCAAGGAAAATCAGTTCAAACCATATTGGAAGAGATGTCATTCGTTTATGGAGACTTTTGCCTGGGTAATACTATACCACTCCAGTAATCATACAAAAAGTGGAAAAATTAATATTGGGAGAATCCCGTCTGAAGAAAAAACAGCTCGCAGAAATGATTGGAGTATCAGATACAACCATTTTTAAAATTCTTCACGATCGTCTTGTCACGACTAAAGTGAGTGCAAGATGGGTGCCGAGAATGCTCACCGCGCCGCCTCAAAAACAACAGCGCGTAGATTGTTCTCGCGAGTTTTTGGACCTCTGTAGTGAAGACAGAGAAGAAGTATTGACTCGAGTTGTTACTGGGGATGAAATTTGATTATGAACCTGAATCCAAATAGGACTCTATGTAGTGGCACAAAAAGGGCACACCACCACCCAAGAAGTTTAAGGTGTCACAGTCGGCTGGGAAAATCATGGCAACAGTCTTTTGGGACTCAGAAGGGATTCTGTAGATCGATTACAAAGACAAAGGTGTCTCAATAACCGGAGAATACTACGCTTCAATTCTAGAGCGGTAGAAGGAAGTCATCAAAGAAAAAATATTTAGTTCCCTTCGAGCCTCCAATAATAACAATATAGTCACCACTTAATTAGATAGTATACCTACTCAGTATAATAAATAAGTTATGGTAGGTATGTAATTCATTTTACTATCTCTGATAAACTCACGCATAACTGTCATTTGTCTAATCAATTCTCTGTGCTAATATAGGTTTCTTTTTTTCTTCAGTATCAGAATAAACGGGATATTTACCATGTTTCACTATTTTGAGTTTCCATCAGTGACCATGATAGTTTAAATACCTATATTCTTTTTTTCTTTTCTCTTCAATATTGTAATATAACGCATGTTGGTTTATCCGTAATTGGCAAATGTATCAGCCACATTACTCGCTGAACATATCTTGTAAAACGATTTGTAATACATTTGCTGTGGAAAAACCTATTAAATAAATAAAAAATAAGGGGAAAATTTACCAGAGGTGTCCTCCTTCTACACGACAACGCACCTGTTCACAAGAGCCGTGTTGCGATGGCTGCTCTGCAGAAAGTGGGCTTCGAAATTCTGGTTCACCCACCTTACAGTCCTGACCTAGCTTCCAGCGATAATTATCTATTCCCAAACTTGAAAAAAGAAATTCGCGGAAAGAAATTTTCAAGCGATGAAGAATTGAAAGATGCAGTTCTGCGTATTTTTCAGACAAAGATCAAACTTTTTTTTTAAAGGGATGCATAAGTTAATTGAAAGATCTGAAAAGTGTATACGGGTTGCAGGTTAATATATTGAAAAGGAAAAATAAATAAATATTTTTATTTCTATTTTTTAACTCCCATTCCGCGAACTTAAAAACCCTCGTATATCAAATAAATAAATAAAATAATTATTTATTTATTTGATATACGAGGGGGCGTTTAAAAGACGTGTGGCACTCGGGGACTACCGCGGTAAAGCTATTGCATAGCATTTTTTATGAACTTATGCAATTATAATAAATAATAATATAATTTGAATTTGAGTCTGAGTCTGGGTCTGAATTTGAATTTGAAAACTAACAACTTATGCAATTATAATTACTTACGTTAAGCGAGCCGAGCTGCTCCGAAGTAGCTCCTACTTCGGAGCAGCTCGGCTCGATTCGTGCGAGCTCGGAGTTGGGGTGTTAGGTTCTTTTCGTTACGGAATTTCTGGATTCGGTCCCCACGCTCAAGGCCCGCGATAAAAGCTATGCAATAGCCTAATAAAATAAATATTCCACGACATTCTACACAACGCTATCTAGACCCATAGTAAGCATAGCTTAACTAACTTGTGTTTTACTATATACTATACTATACTATACTATATGTGTAATACTTTTTCTTTTTAAACGGTTTTATTTAGCTCACCCCGTTTGTTTTATTATTTATTCTTGGGTCAAATTTAGTAATTCAAATTTCACCCTCTTCCTGTCAACCGATTAATCTGAAATTTTGTATACACTTTGGATTTTGGTGACAATACAATTATGTTTATTCATTATCATTATAAATTCAAGATGGCCGCCGCTACAAAATGGCGGATAATTTCAGTTTTATTAATCCCATCAATATGGGTATCAAATGAAAGGGCTCAACAAGCAGAATACCATATACTATAAAAAATTGAAATCCAAGATGGCGGCCGCTACAAAATGACGGATAACGTAGGTTTTATCAATCCCATCAATATGGGTATCAAATGAAAGTGCTCAACCAGTAGAATACAATGTACTATATAAAATTAAAATCCAAGATGGCAGCCTCTACAAAATGGCGGGTAACTTAGGTTTTATCAATCCCATCAACATGGGTATCAAATGAAAGGTCTCAACAAGTAGAATACAATTTACTATGCAAAATTGAAATCTAAGATGGCCGCCGCTTGGAAGCGGACTGCAATAAACTAACGGGCAAGAAACCTTGCAATAATGAAGCACTAAATGAATTAAACAGAATGCGAAAGAAAAAGATGAGCGACAAGCTTAGTTGAGAGCGGACGTGTGTCAGTGCTTTTTTCCGAAATTTCTAAATTCATTTAATTAAATTCGTGATTGGTCAACTGGCAAAGTTCGGTGCCTCTCGTTTCTTTCTGTGAGGTCTTTACGGCTGTCTCCTCCCAGTGGGCGGAGGAAGCGAGATAACATTATACAAGATACTCCCCTGAAGATACGTCACTGTGGTGGGCTGCTGAATCTGGTGAGACGTGCAATTCTTGCCTACTTAACTCATTACAAACTTGAAAAAGTGCATTGGGTAAGCTTGGATTTGAACCCACGACCATCGAAACGTGACCGGGTGCGTAAACCGTTACGCCACCAGGTGAGTGGCCGTGCGCTCTCAAATAGTGGATCATAGTCTGCAATCTGCACCGATTTGGTGTAATATTTATAATAGTGACATCTATTATTTAACTGGTGAACCAGTTGCACGACTGTTATTGAAGAGTGCTTGATACAACTAAGAATTCGCAGATGGCGCCTGGGAGTACTTTTTGTGCTGGCTGTCGGAACAGCGTAGATAGTCGAGAATGTTTAAAATGTAACAAGTGTAATAAGTTTTATGATCATGTATGTGCAAATATACCCGATAAAAAAATATTCTCTTCTATGACCAAGGACCAGAAAACCAAATGGATATGTCATGAGTGCAGGAGTAAATTACCGAAGGTGGGGAACACTAATACACCGGTAAGAAGTATTAGGGAGGACGAACCAGGGCCACAAAAGTCTTCTGATGATGATGCTAGTATGGAAAATATCACTATTAGAAAGAAGCAATCGGAAAGTGAAATGCCTGTGACCATCTCTGGCTGTACTGGATCTTTACAGGATAAGGAGGCCTTGATATCTGCTATAAGTGATCAAGTACTTAAAGCTATTAAAACTGAGCTACCGCAGATGATTTCTAGTATCTTGAAAACAGAACTGTCGTCTATTAAGAACGACTTGTTGGATTTTCGTCAGTCTGTTGACTTCCTTAGCACAATGCATGACGAAATGAAGTCTGTGATGGAAACATTAGCCAAAGATAATGCAATAATCTGTAAAGAGAATGCCGAGCTCAAGGCCGCTGTGTCTGAACTATCTGATCGCCTAAATAATATGGAGCAGCATATGCGGGAGAACAACTTGGAGATGCAAGGTGTACCAGAGTATCATAATGAAAATGTACCTAATCTTCTGAAACAATGTTCCCGTGTAATAGGACATGATCTGAGAGAAGATGAAATAGTTAAGTGCACTAGAGTTGCCAAGTTGAATAAAGAAAGCAAGCTACCTCGTACAAGAATTGTTAGGTTCAGAAGTATGGAGGATCGTGATAGCTTTTATTCCGCTGTACATAGATATAATAAGTTGAACCCCGATGACAAACTGAATACAGGACTACTGGGAATTGCAGGAGAAAAAAAACCGGTGTATATAAGTGAACATCTGTCGCCTAACAACAGGTCTCTACATGCCGCAGCTCGTAAGAAGGCGAAAGAACTCGGGTATAAATTCACTTGGGTAAAGAACGGACGTATCTACGTAAGAAAAACAATTGATTCAAAATTCATATTGATTAGGAATAGTGATAGCCTTGCTCTATTAAGTTAATGCCATTAATACCTGCCTAGGTACCCACAACGGGTAATATATGTAACTGTGATGTACTAATATTTAATAGCTAAAATGTCTCTTTCAATTTACTATCAGAATATTAGAGGTATGAAGAGCAAGACTATAGATATTTATAACAATATTTTGTGTAATAACTTTGATATAATATGTGTTCGCGCCGTGTCTATGACATAGGGGCACTGTAGCAAAACCGGTTCCCCGAGCGAGCTACGTCCGCGCGCCCCACCTTCGCCGGACCGCCGCGCCATCTTCAATCCACCGATTCAACTTGTGTTCGCACTACGTACTATACGTACACTATATTTGTAACAATTTAAATACATTAAATTCAGTCTGAATATTGGACGTGTCTCCCATTTTTTTTATTTCTATAATCAAGACCCCAGTATTTATCATCCGCATGGCGGCGACGCGGTACGCCACCCGTCACGTCTCGTTTCCAGTGGGGGCGAAAAGTGGCTCACGGAGAGCCGTTTTGCTACGTTGAATGTTGGAGGAGGAATGGAAGAAAAAATGAATGATGTTTGTAAGATGATGGATGAAAGAAGGATTGATGTGCTTTGTGTGAATGAGACGAAGAGGAAAGCATGTGACACCACCAAGCACGGACCCTACACCGCGTACTGGTCGGGAGTACCCAATACCGACAGAGCTTGCCAGGGAGTTGGTGTCATCCTATCTGCTAGAATGGCTGAGTGTGTGAATATATTCGAATGTGTGAATGCTAGACTGATGTGGATGAGAATGAAAGTGGGACTCACTCGTATTTTTGTCGTAGGGGTTTATGCTCCTGTAGACTCCGGTACGAATACGTCCCAGGAAGTACAAGAAGAAAGAGAACAGTTTTGGGAGAGTTTAAGAGAATGTAAGGATAATGAAAGAATAATAATGCTAGGTGATTTTAATGGATGGGTAGGACTGAAACGAGATGGATTTGAAAGGGTTCTTGGCAAGTACGGAGATGAACGAGTGAACGAAAATGGTAAAGGTTTGCTTGAAGTATGTTTGGAATGGAACCTTTGTGTGTCAAACACGATGTTTCGACATAAAAGGATTCATATGTATACAAGAGAAGCGAAGAATGTCAGTAAAAGTATGATTGATTTTGTAATAGTGGATGAAAGATTGAGAAAAAATATTCTAGACGCTAGGGTATATCGCGGTGTGGGTATCCATACAGATCACTTTTTGGTTATGTGCCGTATAAGTGATCTCTTTAAAGGATGGAGACGTAGAAGGCGTGAGCCCATAAGTGTTCTAGAAAGAATAAAAGTAGAAAATTTGCAAGAAGATAAAGTGAGAGAGGATGGAAGCAAATTAACTGAAAGGTTTCATGATCTTGATAGTATTTGTGAGATTGAGGAGTTATGGAAGGTATTCAAAGATGAGATTGTGAGTGTGGCTTCCCAAGTATGTGGTATAAGTAAAAGAAGTAAAGTGCAAAAGGTGAAGCATGCATGGTGGGATAAAGAAGTGCAAAAGTTGGTATGTGAGAAAAAGAAAGCGTGGCTTGACTGGCTCTCAGTCAGAGCTAATGAGAGAATGCAGCAAGCTACAATTGAGAATGTGGATGAAGCGAAAGATAAATATAGAAGACTGAAAGGGATAGTGAAAGGAGTGATTGCTAGAAAGAAAAAGGAACAAAAAGACGTGTTTGATGAAAGGTTATCTGGGGATTTCCAGACGAACATTAAGTTCTTTTGGAAGTTCATTCGTTTAGCCAGAGGAGAAACACAGAGCTCCGAGCTGAACGCTATTAGAGACCAGAATGGAAGTATTGTAAAAGGTGAGGAATGTGTGTTAAAAAGATGGCAGGACTATTTTGAAAGTTTGTTTGAAAGAGAGGATGGTGTACATGCACTAACCTTGGTGATGGATGACTATGTTGATGCTGATAAAAGTGGTATTAGTATGAATGAAGTTGTGAGTGCATTAAGAAGTATGAAAGCTGGTAAAGCAGCGGGATATGATAAGGTGACAGTCGAGATGCTGAAGGCTGGACAGGGCCTTGTAGCAAGTCAGTTGTGCCGCCTTTTCAACATATGTTGGGTTAGCGGTCGTGTACCAAGTGATTGGTGTAAGGCCGTTATAGTTCCACTTTACAAAGGAAAGGGCTCGCATCAAGACTGCAAAAACTACAGGGGCATTAGCCTACTCAGCGTCGTCGGCAAACTGTATGCGAAAGTGTTGATTGAGAGAGTTATGAAAGAAACCGATGAGAAAATATGGGATGCACAAGCGGGTTTTAGAAAGGGAATGGGATGTACGGATCAGGTCTTTTCATTGCGAAGCATAGCCGAGAAATTTTTGGCCAAGAGTCAAAAGGTCTATTGCGCATTTGTGGATTTGGAAAAGGCCTATGACAAAGTGGTGAGGAATGAACTTTGGTCGGTACTGTCTATGTATGGGGTGAGCAGCAACCTTATTCGAGCTGTGAAGTCTCTCTATGAGGACTCCAGAGCTTGCGTGAGGATACATGGGTCATACACTGAATGGTTTAGTATCCAAAAGGGGGTTAGACAGGGATGTGTAGCGTCACCATGGCTGTTTAACTTATTCATGGACAGTTGTTTGCAAGATTTGAAAGATAAAGAATGTGGTTTAAAAATGAAGAATTTACTCGTCAAATGTCTTCTTTATGCTGATGATCAGGTTTTACTGGCGTCATCGGCAGATGAGTTGCAGGAGATGGTAACAACTATGCATGAAGGTTTTGAGAGGAAAGGAATGAAAGTGAATGTTAGTAAGACAAAAGTTATGGTTTTTGAAAGAGATGAATGCGTGACAGAGTGTAGGATTTGTATAGATGGAGAAGAAGTGGAACAAGTGAATGAGTTCATATATTTGGGAACATTGTTTACGAGAGATGGAAAGCATGAAGAAGATGTTGAAAGGAGAGTGATGGCTGGAAATAGAGTGAATGGGGCACTACACAACTTTATGAGCAGCCGGAAAGTGTCCGAAAAGGCACGACTGGCTGTACATGGAGGAGTATTGGTGCCGACTCTTATGTATGGTAGTGAAAGTTGGGTGTGGCAGAAAAAGCATCAGAGTAGAGTGAATGCAGTAGAAATGCGTGCGTTGCGAAGTATGTGTGGCTTGACCTTGAAAGATAGAGTGAGAAATAGCGTGATAAGAGAACGATGTGGAGTGATAGAAGATGTAGTGATGAGAATTGAGAGAGGAATGTTGAGATGGTTTGGTCATGTTGAGAGAATGAATGAAAGAAGACTAACGAAACAGGTGTATGAGGCGAGTGTGGATGGTACCGTCGGAAGGGGAAGACCTAGGCGCACATACCTGGACCAAATCGGGGAAGTTTTAGAAAAGGGGCAGGTCAGGAGTACTCTAAACCGACGAGCATGCATGAAGAATGTAATGAGAGTGAATGAAGCGAGAGTAATATGTCAGGATCGTAGCAAATGGAGATCCGTGATCTCTGCCTACCCCTATGGGAGACAGGCGTGATTTTATGTATGTATGTATGTAGTATTCGCCATATGGTGACCCCGACGTGATTGGACACTAAACTTATTTGCCACGCCGCAAGCTGAGTTGTGAAGGACGAAAGGTCACGGATTCCGTTCGCTGCTTTGGACTTAGGAGCCAGGTGTGGGAGAAGATTATTCCAGACGCCTGGTACTATCCTACACTTTTGAGAAGACTGAGAACGCCGAGATTAGATTTTATTGGATCCTGAAAGCACATGAAAACTTTTGGACCCATACCACAGCTTCAAGACAACCCTTGCTTCAAGCCAGCCGATCAGCGTACGACGACGCCCGCAGCCAAGGTTTAGCCAGGGAAGTGTACCAATCCCATTTTTTCCTACTTATAATTCTAATCCTTCTTTTCCATTTTATTTGATTGCAAGTTGTCAATTCTAGTAAGCTCATACTTTCTTCTAATTTATTTATCAAGGCTTGCCTACACAAAAAGCTCTGCCTATTTCGTTGCAAGCGAAATAAAACCAATACGCCTACGCTCGATTTATTCACAGTTCTTTTTGCGAGTAGGTACGTACTACCCGTGCCTACCTGCGCCTATTTATCCGTGCGTTGCTTTGTTTAAATTATATTTTTGTACTCGCTTTGCTTAATTTGGTTTTTCGTTTGTAAAAAGATGGCTGACCTACCTACCCTCATTATTACTAGGAGCTCGATAAAGGGCCGAATTACCAAGTTTAGAAATTATCTAGCCAAAGTAACCGATAATGATAATGTTTCTACAGACGAAATAGGTGAGCTTGCATTAAAATTAGATCGCTTTCGTGACTTATTCCGACAATTCGACGCTGTACAATTACAAATCGAAACCTCATCTCCGACCACGTTGGAGGCAGAGCTTGATGCGCGCGAGGACACAGCACTTTACAACAGGACTTTATTTCCCTACTAACAGCCGCTCAGAAACTTGTTGATACATCAAACGACAAGCCTGATTTCACTAGCCTCAAATCTGAGGACTCGCAGTCGCAATCGCATTACGGTCATCGTGATGACCTAAATTTTAGATTACCGATTATTAAAATTTCTAATTTCGATGGTACTTATTTCAAATGGTTAGAATTTCGAGACACTTTCAATTCGTTGATTCACGAAAACGAACGCATTAAGCCTATACATAAGTTTCACTATCTAAATTCATATTTACAAGGAGAAGCTTCTCAAGTAATTGAAAATTTAGAGGTCACGACCGCTAATTACGCGGAGGCCTGGAGCTTACTTTGCGAGAGGTACGATAATAAAAAACTATTAATAAGCAACCACCTCGACTCTTTGCTTAATATCCCGCCGGTAGGTCGCGACTCGAGTAAGGGCTTAAGAAGTTTAGTTGACCATATCTCCAAAAATCTACGGGCCTTGACGACATTGGGTCAGCCCACTAATAAATTGGGATTCAATAATAGTCCATATGGTCTCTAAAAAGCTCGACAGCAGCACTCATTTAAAATGGGAGGAGTATACCAACTCCTCGAAGGACATGGCCTCACTTGCCGAATTCACTAAATTTCTAAAGGCTCGCGCTGATATTTTAGAGCCTGTCCAACGTAATAAGCCTGAGCGTGTCGCATCCCATACGCAATCACATAAGTTACCGGTGAAATCATTACAAATTTCAGCCACTTCCGGCGCTCCAGATGCCGCTTCTGCCACATCAGCAACGTGCGTCTTCTGTGGCGGCGAGCACCGCATCTACGACTGCTCTTCGTTTCTCTCCAAGCCCATTGAGGAGAGGATTTCCGAGGCGGTAAAGATAAGGCTTTGCCTTAATTGTCTGCGCAAGGGTCACACATCTCATCGTTGTCGTTTGGGCCCCTGTTCGAAATGCAAAAGGCGCCACAACACTTTACTGCATAAAGAGGTATCTCAGGCTTGCAATTCTCCGGTAGACACGCCACCGCCGTCTGACCACCGTGTAACGACCGGCATGGCGACGTCTTACAATAATGTGTTACTGTCTACAGCGCTCATTGATGTTATTAACCCTAAAACCAACGCATGTCACACCGTTAGATGCCTTTTAGATAGCGGGAGTCAAACTTCTTTAATCACTTCTAACCTTAAACAACACTTACAGTTGACTCCTCAACTCAATAATACAAGCGTGGTAGGTGTAGGTAACATTCCACTGTCCGCTATGCCCGAGCGTTGCGTCATACGCATTAAGTCTAAACATGACAAAAAACTAATATTGAATACGTCATGTCTAGTTTTACCTACTATCTCCGGTAGAATGCCACATAAATATTTTGATATTACGCAATTTAAACTTCATCCTAAAATCAAACTCGCAGATCCCAACTTCAATCAACCAGCACCAATAGATGTTTTAATAGGCGCCGATCTCTTTTGGTACCTCATTGGATCCGAGCAGATTGCTTTAGGAAAGGGCTTTCCTATTATGCGTAAGTCTAGGCTAGGTTGGTTATTAGCAGGCCCTATGTTTAACAAGACTCCCTCAAAACAGTCTTCATTTCATTCACTCCTGCATTGCAATCATATTACTACAAATGATACTTTAAACGAGGAGTTGACGAAATTTTAGCAGCAATCGAGCGTATGGGTCTTTCAAGATGAGCCGAAACCAACCAAAGTGGCGCGCGTGAAAAGTGCATCTAAGCGGATGATTGCTTCTTTTTTCAAATAAAACTGGACACGTTGCTTTAGAAAATCGTCGTACTGTGAATAGTGACTGGTACACGACCATTTGTTTGCCGGAAGTTATTGACGAACTCCGTAAAAATAACCGTAAACGCCGTATCATCCTGCACCACGACAATGCTAGTTCTCACACGGCCAGACAGACAAACGACTTTTTGAAGGCGAAAAATGTAGAACTCATGAGTCATCCTGCATACAGTCCCGACCTGGCACCTTGTGACTTTTATCTGTTCCCAAAAATTAAGAACCAATTACGCGGCCAACGATTTTCATCACCAGAAGAGGCTGTCGAGGAGTATGAAAAACACGTTTCAGAGGTCACCACAGAGGGGTGGCACAAAAGTTTTCAAAACTGGTTTGATCGAATGAAAAAGTGCATAGACGCCAAGGGAGATTATTTTGAAAAACAATAAATTAATTTTGTACCTTTAATAGTATTTTTTCATATTCATTCCGGAAACTTATAGTGCGCCCCACGTATATAGCTAGGCACGTATAATTTTGGCAGCTGGAGCAGATTCCCCAGTCTACCGCACTTCACACGGACGTAGAAGCCGAATGTGAACAGCATTTTGTCACTCACACGTACCGCACCAAAGATGGTAGGTTTTGTGTGCGACTTCCTTTAATTACTGAGCCCGATTGTTTAGGTGATTCGTACAGGTTAGCTAGAAAACGTTTCATCGGCTTGGAAAGGCGTTTCAAAAGAAATCCCGAACTTAAAACTTCCTATCAACAATTCATCTCCGAGTATGCTGATTTAGGCCATCTTTCTGAGTCAAAGACAAGGCGCCCTGATAATTCATTTTTTGTGCCACATCATCCTGTACTCAAACCATCTAGTGAGTCCACTAAAATTCGCGTTGTTTTTAATGGTAGTGCTGCTACCACATCTGGTTATTCAGTAAATGATCTCCAGATGGTCGGGCCATGTATACAGGATTCGTTATTTAATATTTTACTTAGGTTTAGAATTTATAAATATGTTTTAACCGGTGATGTGGAGAAAATGTATCGCCAGATCTTGATACAAGACTGTGATTGTAATTTGCAATTAATTTTGTGGCGAAACAACGAAAATGAACCGTTAAAAACATTAAAACTTAAAACGGTTACCTACGGCTTTTCTAGTGCCAGTTTTTTAAGCACGCGTTGCCTATGGCAACTGGGAGAAGAAGCCGCAGACGAGAACATTAAAACCATAATTCAAAACGACTTTCTAGTTGACGATCTGTTAACAGGGGCTGACTCGGAGCATGAATTATTAGACATTAAGGTTTCAATTGAAAGGGCCCTATCGGCCGGATGTTTTATTTTACGCAAGTTTCGGTCAAACTCATCCTTTATTTTAAATTCTTGTCAAGATCTCAGCCCCCCAGGCAGTCTGATACTGAGCTCACACTCACACACTCTTGGAGTAGGCTGGGATTCTGCTACTGATATAATACATTTCCCCACTCAATACAATACAAAAAATGACTGCCCGACCAAAAGGTCTATTTTATCTGATACTTGTAAAATATTTGACCCATTAGGTCTCCTATGTCTACTAACTATAGTGCCTAAACTATTGATACAAAAATTGTGGCTCGCTAAAATTGATTGGGATGAACCCGTGCCTGATTTCATTGCGACATCGTGGCGACAATTTGTGAATGGGTTGACTCAATTGAGGTCGCTGCGAATACCTCGGCACGTGTTATGCGATGTCCCTAGCTATATAGAAATGCATTGTTTTTGCGATAGTAGTAACAACGCGTACGCAGCTTGTGTTTACTTGAAGTCTATGAATGACCGAGGCGATATCACTGTCCGTCTCCTTTGCGCTAAGGCTCGCGTGAGTCCTGTCGCGCCCACTACTATTCCTCGACTGGAGCTCTGTGCGTCAGTGCTCGGCGCTCAGCTGGCTAGTGCAGTCGTGCGCACGCTTCGTTGCAAAATAACGCGAATTTGCTACTGGACTGACTCATCCATCGTGTTAGCGTGGTTACGAACTAGTCATAACAAATTAAAACCTTTTGTTTCGAATAGAGTGGCTACTATTTTAGAGCTAACTGAAGGTTCTGTTTGGCGTCATGTGCCCACTGCATTCAACCCTGCTGATTATGCCTCGCGCGGTGTTGATGCCCATCAACTAAATCAGCTAGATATGTGGTGGAAGGGACCCCCTTTTCTGTATGAACCCGAATGCAATTGGCCACAGTTAGCCACTGATAAGCTTATCGATAGCGATATACCCGAATTAAAGGTTAACATAACATTAACGAGTCAGTATCAGATGAATGAATCGTTAATTAACTTCAACAAATATTCCAAACTAAAACCCATTCAACGTTCTTTTGCATACTTACTTAGATTTTTGCACAACTGTCGCCATAATGACAGTAAACTCACCGGAGTTTTGCAGCCTGAGGAACTCGAATCCTCATTTAAACAATTAGTGAAGATGTCGCAGTTTGATAGTTTCCCTTTGGAAATAAATATTCTTCAAAATAAACAAACTCTTAATTCGAAAATTTCTCTAGTATCTTTGAATCCCTTCTTAGATAGTGAACACATTTTACGTGTAGGTGGACGCTTGAATTCACCCTTCTATCCTTATGAGAAGCGCCACCCTATGCTTTTACACGCTAAACATAGGCTTACTAGACTACTTTTTCAGCAGGAGCATCTGCGCCTTCTACACGCTGGGCCGCAGCTTCTTCTTGGCTCCATAAGGGAGTACGTCTGGGCGATTGGCGGCCGCGACCTAGCTCGTACTGTCGCTCGGCAGTGTGTCACGTGTCGGCGCTTCGCTGCCAGATCTATCACCCCCCTTATGGGGGCTCTGCCCCCTGCGCGCATAACTCCTGATTTCCCATTTATTAGTGTTGGTGTCGACTTCGCTGGACCGTTCTTGATCACTGATAGGAAGGGAAGAGGTTGCAAAATAACCAAATGTTATTTAGCCATCTTTGTTTGTACTAGGTTTAAATGTGTTCATTTAGAGGCTGTGAGTCAACTATCGAAAGAATCATTTATTTTATCACTACGCCGTTTTATCTCGAGACGTGGGAAGCCACGAGAAGTTTTCTGCGATAACGGTAGAAATTTTGTCGCTGCCGCTAAAGAGATAGGCGATTTTCTAAAATCAAATTCCTCTTCTATATCCTCTTTCGCGTCAGATGAAGGAATAAAATTTAATTTTCAGCCGGCTTATGCACCACATTTTGGTGGTTTGTTTGAGTCGGGCATTAAGTCAGCGAAACACCGTCTTAACAGAATTTTAGGCAACTGTCACCTAACTTACGAAGAGTTGGCAACATTGTTCAATCAAGTAGAAGCCATCCTTAACAGTCGTCCTTTATGTCCTATCTCTTCGTCCCCTAACGATTTCCAACCTTTAACTCCAGGTCACTTCATCATCGGCCGCGCCTTAACGTCTCTGCCATCGCCCATTTTGGATGGTGTCAGCCAATCCCGCTTAGACCGCTTTCAGAGACTCGAGGCATTGAGGTAGCACTTCTGGAAGCGTTGGCAGTTGGAATACGTCACCGAGCTTCAGCAGAGAACCAAGTGGCGTGTTCCTGGCCGTCCCATTCAGCTGGGCGACTTGGTGATCGTCAAGGAAGAGAACGCGCCTCCTCTACACTGGCGTCTAGGACGCATCTCTAAGCTGTTTCCCGGGTCAGACGGGATCTCACGTGTGGCTGATGTTGCCACAATTGCTGGCACCTATAGACGAGGGTTGAAATATTTATGCCCTTTGTTTGATTCAACAGAAGCATTGAAGACGAAGGTCTTCAAGGGCCCCCAGGATGTTCGCGCCGTGTCTATGACATAGGGGCACTGTAGCAAAACCGGTTCCCCGAGCGAGCTACGTCCGCGCGCCCCACCTTCGCCGGACTGCCGCGCCATTTTCAATCCACCGATTCAACTTGTGTTCGCACTACGTACTATACGTACACTATATTTGTAACAATTTAAATACATTAAATTCAGTCTGAATATTGGACGTGTCTCCCATTTTTTTTATTTCTATAATCAAGACCCCAGTATTCGCCATATGGTGACCCCGACGTGATGTTCGCGCCGTGTCTATGACATAGGGGCACTGTAGCAAAACCGGTTCCCCGAGCGAGCTACGTCCGCGCGCCCCACCTTCGCCGGACCGCCGCGCCATCTTCAATCCACCGATTCAACTTGTGTTCGCACCACGTACTATACGTGAACTATATTTGTAACATTTTAAAATACATGAAATTCATTCTGAATATTGGACGTGTCTCCCATTTTTTTATTTCTATAATCAAGACCCCAGTATTCGCCAATATGTATATGTGAGACTTGGCTTGATGCAGGCGTATTGTCCTCTGAGTTGTTCGATGACAGATATTGTGTAATACGTAGGGATCGCGATCTTACATTTCTCCGTCGATATAAAAAAGATCATGGAGGTGGTGTACTAATTGCTTTTTCTAAAAAACTAAAAGTTATGTTGAGAGGTGACTGGCAGTCAGACAATGTGGAAGATCTATGGGTGCAAATCACACTGAATGGGAGTCTTACTATTAATCTATGTGTTGTTTATCTCCCGGGATATTTAGCGGTGCAGGCAGCTTGTGACTTTATTGAGAAATGCGGTCACATAGTTGGTAATAGCCCTAATCACAGAACGTGCATAGTGGGTGACTTTAATCTGCCTCATGTACTCTGGTCAGCTGAAACTGGCTGTCCTCTTAATCATTATTGTGAAAAATCTGAAGCTTTATATAACCTGTTTGATCACACTACACTGCGACAAGTAAACTATAATAAGAACTATAAAGACCGACTACTAGATCTGATTGTCGTAGACTGCCCTGAGCTACTTACTATTGCTCCAACTCCACCCATAAGTCGCATAGATGATAACCATCCGACACTTGAGCTTATTCTACAAACTGCTCCCCCTACATTGATTCACAATACTTCGCTTAAAAAACTATGCTTTCATAAGACTGATTATGAAGGCTGTAAAAATGAAATATTGAAGATAGATTGGGCAGAATATGCATTGAATATGGGATGTGAGGAATTTGTTTTATTATTTTACAACAATAAACACTCAATAATAGAAAAATACACTCCGAGGTCTAGTGGGCCCAAGAACAAATATCCGATATGGTTCTCCAATAATCTAATTAGATTACTTTCGTCTAAAAACAAAGCTCATGCTAAATTTAAACGGTTTAAAATCCCTCGGGATTACGATGAGTTCTCTATGCTTAGAACTAGAGCCAAGGAAGTGACTGAGCGTTGTTTTAGAGCATATATGGAGCGAATTGAAGATGATATTAAGCTCAATATAAAAGCTTTTTGGCGCTATACTAAATCTAAACGTATCACCAATAATATCCCTAGTCAGATGTGTTATCAAAACAAAATTGTTACTAAGGGTGAAGATATTGTAAACCTGTTTGCGAGTCATTTTTCATCAATTTACTCTTCTAGTACCGGTAACAATTACTGTCCTAACTTTCCGTCATCGAACTACTCCATTGGAAGCCTACAAATAACTAGAGAAGAATTATTAAAAAAAAATTACAAAATGTTGATATTGCTAAGAGTGGTGGCTTTGATGGTATTCCGCCAATTTTTGTTCGTTTTTGTGCTACTGCTCTCGTGAAGCCGCTATTAATCATATTCGAGAAGTCTATACATGAGGGCGTATTTCCTAGCTTGTGGAAAATAGCCAGAGTCACACCTGTGTATAAGTCTGGGGACAAGGGTGATGTTTTGAACTATAGACCTATATGTATTCTCAACCTATTTGCAAAGATATTCGAAGGGTTTGTCTATACCCATATGTATAACCACCTCAGGCATATATTGAGCCCACGCCAACATGGATTCGTAACTGGAAGGTCAACAAACTCTAATCTCTTATCCTATACTACTTATTTGTGTACAGCATTCAATGATAAAAAGCAGGTGGACTCTGTATATACTGATTTTTCCAAGGCTTTCGACCGAATGGATCATTTTGCATTACTTTAAGGCTCAGCAAGTGGGAATACATGGGAACTTGCACAGATGGTTAACCTCTTACCTAATGAACCGCACACAGCTCGTCGCACTTAGTGGGTATGAGTCTGTACCATTTGTAGCAACATCGGGGGTGCCCCAAGGTTCAAATCTCGGTCCTTTGTTGTTTTTATTGTTTGTGAATGATTTACTGTGCAAAATTAAAAGTGAATGTCTGGCATATGCTGACGATATTAAAATATTCAGACGTATATCGGATGAACAAGATTGTTATGCCCTTCAAACTGATATCAATACTATTTCTGATTGGTGTAATGAAAATTCCATGTCCCTAAACATTAAGAAGTGTCAGGTTATTACGTTCACTAAAAGTAGGGCTCCTATCAAATATAATTATAACATCCAAGGGGATGTTCTGGATAGAGTTAAGGTGATCCGTGATTTGGGAGTAATATATGATTCTGAGATGTCGTTTAGATCACACTATGACTATGTCTGTAGTAGAGCTAACCGTATGTTGTCATTTATTCTCAGAATCTCTCGACCATTCAGACAAGCCGAGTCCCTGATAATATTATATAACTCCCTCGTGAGAACCATACTCGAATACTGCTCGGCCGTATGGGCCCCGATATACAAGACACATACAGATAGATTAGAGTCTATACAAAGACGGTTTGTCAGATCTTTGTGTTCAAAATATGGTCTCAGACGCAAAATATATATGTATGAGCAGCGACTTGATCACTTTAAGATGGTTAGTCTTGAGAGAAGGAGGTGGATGAGTGACCTGTGCATACTGCACAGAATAGCGAATGGTTCACTTGACAGTTATCTGTTGAACAAATTAAACATCAAGATACCGATGCGTTCTGTGCGTATACCACAACTATTTACAATACCTGCAAGTAACAATAATGTATCTCAGAATGATCCGCTCGCTCGAATGTGCAGGTATTTTAATTCTGTGTGCTCTCGTGTGGATATTTTCCACAATGGTTTTATAGACTTCAAAAGAATTTTACGTAGTGAGGACTTCCAACCGGAATAGCGTCCTTGCTTTCCCTTTTGTTTCCTTTTTTGTTTTTGTTTTTTGCATACATTAAATTTTAGATAAACGTGTAGTTACTAAGTAAACTGGCACTGAAGTCAACTAAAATGCTGTGTACGGATGTAAGTGGACTTCAGGTTTAATATGTTCTACCTATATTTTATATAATTACCAACAGTGATCTGATGTCTGTATCTGTACCAACTAAATAAAATAAAATAAAATAAAAAAGAAATAAAAACTAAGAACTTTTTAAGTTAAACGGTTTTATGTTAAACATACATTGCAATGTTTAAGATAAATGTACTAAAAACCAAAAAATAATAAAATAGATACAGTCGTGGGAATTATAAACATATGCATAGACTAGACTAAAATGAAACCGTGGGCCACGTCAATTGTCTCTCTTTTATTTACATGGAGTGTATAACTATTGGAATTTCCATGAGCAAGAAAATAGTAAGTAATTTCCTCACCGTCTGCGGGCCAACTGCGTAACGACGAATTAAACGATTCTTCTATCGCACATTAAGTCGATAATTTGTAGACAATTGACGTGCCCAACGTTTATTTCAGTCTAGTCTATGCATATGTTTATAATTCCCACGACTGTATCTATTTTATTATTTTTTGGTTTTTAGTACATTTATCTTAAACATTGCAATGTATGTTTAACATAAAACCGTTTAACACATTAACTTAAAAAGTTTTTTTACCTATTTTTATTGTAAATACATACATATTATACATAGAAAACACCCAGACCAATGCAAATGTACATATTCATGCATACAAATATTTGCACTGAGCGGGACTCGAACCTGCGTCCCCTGCATAGCAGTCGAATGCTCTACCGCTACGGCACGGAGGTCGTCAAACAAACGTCAAAAATGCCTAAACCACAACCGATTTGCAGACATTGCAGACATGGTGCTAGGTAAGTATAGCTTGGGAAAGGACATGAGGCACGATAAATTGCAATAACCAAATTCCCGCGGGCGGAGACACGCGCAACAGCTAGTATGAAGCTATCGCTGCGCGCACGAATCGCGATGGCGTTGGAACCAATTGTAATGTAATGTAAACCAGCGGGAGCTGTGCGACGACGCGCGGCGAGCGGCGAGAGAACTACTGCGGAGCGTAACCAATCAAAACAATCTATAGTCCGAGAACTATTAGATTATTTAAATAGGCAAATTGAAAATTTATTAGATGCTTCTCTCATAATACATACATACATATGATCACGTCTTAATCTCTAAAGGGTTAGGCAGAGATGAATTAACACCCAGCTTTCACCAGTAGGTAATTGTTCTCGGTCCCACGTAATAGGGGGTGACCCTATTGCCGTCTTCCGGGTACTATTGTTGACTCGAGTCTTGTATCTGTCATTCTCTGATATTAAACAGCCCTATCCCTTAGTAGTATATGAATAACTCATACCAGTGTTACTAATTGCATGCTGTGACACTTAAAAATGTTGTGCATTAAACTTTATATTATGGTTGCAAGTTTTAGATGTAAGTGTTAATGTAACAACTACTGGTTGTCCAAATAAATAAATACTCTGACGGGAACCACACGGCGGCAGATATTATGCTGTGCAATTCAGCATAAACCGTCGAGCACAGCGCTGCGGCAACCTTGATCGAAATTCTGGGTGTATCCCAGTATTTCCATGGAAATACAAAATGGAAATAGTGGGACTAACGTTTTTTAAAAATTATATCCCATTATTTCTATTGCGACAAAAAAACGCAGAAAAATTGTGTTATTTGTTATTTGTTTGAAAAGTATACAACTTTTGATGAATAGATTAAAATTAAAACACGACTTCTCGGTATTAAAAAAAATTAAGAACAAATTAATAATCTGCAATTTTATAAATAATTCATAGATAAGAGCCATTTCACAAAATGATTGCGCTCGAGTTAAATTGTTTGTGTGCGTAGCTACGCACTCAAATGTAATTAAACAGTGTTAACGCGAGAGACTAGACGGACGAAGCAATCATGAGCCGTAATGTAATTTTATATGAGATTTATAAAAAAAAGAAATAGTTTTTTTATATATATTTTTTTTATACAACTTAGGTCGCAGACAAGCACCACCTGAAGGTAAGTGGTTACCGTGGCCTATGGGCGAGTGTAACGTGTATTTTATTTAGTCTAATGAAATTTTCAAGTTAGGTAAATAGAAAACAAGAAGTTAAGTAAGTATGCAAAATAATAAATAAATAAATATTCCACGACATTCTACACAACGCTATCTAGACCCATGGTAAGCATAGCTTAACTAGCTTGTGTTATGGGATCTAGAATGCGGATAAACATACTTAGATACTTTTTCTTTTGTAAATACATACATATGATGATGAAGGAGGTAGGACACGGCGGTATTTCCGCCCGATTGAGCAGTCCGACTGGGGTAGTACCTCCGCCCTACAGAATACCGCGGCTATAATAACTTCGTGTTGTGTTCCCAGCGGTGAGTAGGGTAGCCAGAGCTCACTGGAGAATTTGTGCTGTCAGTGGGAAGACTAAAGTCTTGTCCTGCTTTGTCTTCTACTGACGGCACAGAAACTCTGTACTTACAGGGTTGGCAGCGCGACTGTGACTCCTCTGGTGTTCCAGACGTCCATAGGTCACGGTAACCACTTTCCATCAGGTGGGCCGTGTGCTTGTCTGCCAACTAAGTGGTATAAAAAAAAAAAAAAAAAAAACATATTATACATAGAAACAACCAGACCAATGCAAATATACATATTCATGCATACAAATATTTGCACTGAGCGGGAATCGAACCCGAACCCCCTGTATAGCAGTCGAATGCTCTACCGCTACGCCACGGAGAGATTAATTCCGTTGGTTCTCTGCTAGTCATCACACCACTCTCATCAATCAAGGGCATTGATTAGAGAAATAAATTAAATTGTGAGGCCCGTGACAGTTATCAAGTCTACATATTACCTCAGACTAATCCTATAAGCCCCACGATTTTATTTATTTCTCTGATCAGTGCCCTTGATTAATGAGGAGAGTGGTAGGTAATAAGAAGAGGGCGTAATTTAACTAGAACTATGATCAAGAGGTTTTATCTAAAGAGGAAATAAATAAATAGTTTCTAAGTGCACGCAGTCATAAAAACTGATGCAGCGTTTTTTTGTCGCAGCCGACAGCAATAGAAATCGTCCCATTAGTAGAATAATGTTTTTTCATCACATGTAACAAAAATGATATTACGTTATATTCGTTATCATAACGACGTAAGCTAGCCATTGATATAATTTTTATTAATTTTTATTTAATATTTTAAAAGTTATGAAGTTCGAATAATGTTTTTGTCGCGCTGAGCACCTACAATAGCGTCTCTCGATCACATAACTCAATCGCGGCAATCGGCCTTGGCGCTCCCGGCTCGTCCCTTCATTACAACAAACATTGTTCAACGTAGTGGCCGCGAGTGAGGTGTGGCAATGGATACCGTTAGTGGCGCTCAAAATGGTAAGAAATCATTTAATTTATGTTATGAACAACGACGTGTTTAATTGAACTAATAAATTAGTTACAAGTAAATTATTTTCGCAATAGAATAATGTCTAATAGGTAGGTACATAAATTTGGTTTTGGTCTGTGACACGAAGTTATCGACATTTCCACAAAAACAGTGCTTATGATCACATAAAACATTATTCTACCAAATTGCGGCGTCGTTTTAAATTTAAGTGTAAACCATGATAAATACTTTACTAATAATTTTTTAACATGATAGTGCACAATAAAGCTTTTCTTAATTGCTGCCCTAATTTTGTGGTTTCTTTTGCACATATTATATTTTACTCCGCACAATTGTATATTCTTTTCGTCGGCATATATACATGAGACATTATTCGTCCAATTTTTTTTTTATTGTGTGCGTCGCAAGTGTTAATGATACTTTTTTCTATTCATTTGATTTTCGTAAAACAGTATTCGAAATCTAAAAGGGTTATAAAATGTTTAAATATAGTTTTAATTGTTCAAAGATATCTTTAATAACATTTTTTTAACTAAATGTACAGCTTAATTATCATCTATGAGTCCTAGTATGGATCGTTTAAAAAAAATTTAGGTGATTTTGTTTGGTAAGTACATTGTATAATAAATGAATATTTAATTTACAGGTACAAAAAAAAGTAACGTACAACCCTTTTGGGATTTTGATGATTCATCAAGTGATGTTCCTGATCTCTTTTCTCGTGATGGGTTAGCGGATCAAAAGACTCTTGCTGAACTGCGTCCAGTAACACCTTTCCAAATTCAATCTGCATCCAGTTATGAAGCATCACCTGCTGTCAGTAATTCAACGATTTCCAGTATAGTATCTAAGATTTGTATACCTACGCCTATGCCATCACCACTCCCTTATCACACAACGTGTTATAGTGAATTTTGCCCGATACATTCAAATCAGTCGATTGAATTTGACACCAGTTGTGACAAAATATTCCCTAGCCGTCAATTGAAAAAGCGCCCTTTGCTGCTCAAACATTCTAGGCAAAGATATTTAAATTATATCGGCCGAAAGTATTGGATGAAACTGCAAGCTATCGAAGAACATTCTTCAGAAGCAGATCCTGATCTGTCCGATTCCAATTCACAGAATGCTAAATCTCTCATTGTTAAATCTTGCCCAACTCAGTCCAATACCGAGAGTACTGTAATAGCATTACCGGCTCTATCTTATAAAAGTCAAACGTTACATGGTATAGATAGCTCTGTTTCTGATACAGTCATACCAATCCAATCACAAGCGCAAGCTATCGAAGAACAGTCTTCAGAAGAAGATCCTGGTCCGTGCAATTCTGTAACGCAACGAGATGTCCCCATTGCTCAATCTTGTCCAACTCGTTCCAATACTGAGAGTACTGTGATGTCATCACCCGTTCCATCTGCTGAAAGTCAGTCATTATATGGTACAGATAGCTCTGTTTCGTCAGCGTCAATCCAAAAAACGCTCAAAATGTCGTGATAATTGGGCAGATACAAGACGGAAACTCCAAAAACACCTTGGACAGGAGTACTCTACTAAAACTGGTAAAGTATTCAATGCAAAACAAATGGGTCCGCAGTGTTCCTGTAAATTTAAGTGCTTCGATAGAATAACTTACGTACAGCGGCTAGATATATTCAAAAAGTTTTGGGAGTTGGGAGACAGAAAAAAGCAATGGGAATATGTAATAAAGTATACCACTAAGGCGAAAAAGAATAGATGTTTATACCAGGATACAACCAATAAACGGACTTTTACATATAAATATTATCTTCCTTTATCTTTAGATAAAAGTAAGGAGCAAGCGCCTTTCATAAATGTTTGCAAGAAAATGTTCTTGAACACTATAAGTTTAAGTGATAGAATAGTTAGAACAGCCTGGCATAAATACGACAATAGCACTATTGTACAAGATGATTACAGAGATCGGCACAAAAATTATAGAAGACATGATTACCAGCGTTTGCGATCATGTGAACTCGTTTGCGCCCATTGAATCGCATTATTTAAGAAAAAAGACGACGAAATTGTACTTAGACGGTAGTCTTAATATTGCTCGAATGTTCAAATTGTACATCGAATGGTACGATACTGACAAATATACGTCTAAAGCTGATACTGAGAGACAATATCGAGAGATAGTTAAGAAAAACTTTAATTTAAGTTTTTTTGTACCCAAGAGGACCAGTGCGATTTTTGCCATGTATATCGCAACTTACAAAATCCCACCTCCGAACAAATAAAGGACACACCCAGTATGAGGGTGACAGTGTCCATTCCGTTATAGAAAACGCCTCATCAAATAAAACTATATACCTACACTCCAGAAGAGTGGAGCTTACTTATTCGATGGTCTAAAAGTAATGGGCCCCCGTACGAAGTGAAGAACATGACTCAAAATGACTTTTATGATATTAAAAGTCATAGTAATAACAGCGTTTGGAACAAAAATAACCGTGGTCAGAAAATAGAGTGGACTCGTATTAAAGAGATTTTCGTTCACAAGGACGATCCACACAAACTGATGTACAGATACAACCTAACTGAAGACTATGAAACCTTAACTATAAAACCGACAACTAGACGATCTCAGGGACTTCTCATAATTACCCAGGCTTATGATGCTCCGATTCCTTTAAATGTGAATAAATATAAGGATATTGTTAGTTTATGTAACTCAGGTATTATTCCCACACAATATTGTTACGACAGCCGTCGATATCTCGAAAACTAATAATCAAATCTTCAAGAAATAAAAACGCATTGTTAGTGACGAGGTACTCTACCGAATGGCATAGAAAAATCTGGAATCGTCAACAAAAAGTCACAACGTACCTACGGGTACGGGTACCTACACTCTCAAATATAAACAAACAATAGGTAAATATCGAGAATGTACTCGAAGGTCAGCGACGGCGGCAAGATCAAAGGAATAGGTATTTGTCGCTCGCGAGCTTTCTAGATAATTCGATCCTCTTAATTGAGAGGTATAAAAACACGCTCGCATAGCGACACGATTCATTCAGTCTTTGAGATCGATAACGAACACAGCGAACTTAAGCGACCGAAGAAGATTCTACCTGCGACCTGAGCAACGACTGTGGACTACTGTGAACTACTGAGCGACTGGAACTGTTGAAGAAGTACTGTGTGTACTAGTGATCTAATTGTCTAGTTTGTGGTGAGCTAATAAATCTCTTCGTTGAGTAAACGGCATTTAATTGTACCCCGTGCACGTAACAATTGGTGTCAGAAGCGGAATGCCGTTATTACCACGTGAAGACGAAGGGCGTACTCCACGGACCAGATGTCAAGTGGAAATGGATGCCGCACGTCAACGAACCCTCGAAGAGGAAGGGAGTCAGGCCGATGCTGCTGTCTCAACGGGAACTACGGCAGCACCAGATGGAACCTCATCAGATACCAACATGATGACGCTGCTGGCTTCTATGCAGCAGATGATGCAGGCCTCCAGGCAAGAGATGCAGGCTTCTATGCAGCAGATGATGCAGGCCTCCAAGCAAGAAATGCAGACCTCCAGGCAAGAGATGCAGGCCTCCAGGCAAGAGATCCAGGCCTCCAGGCAAGAGATGCAGGCCTCCAAGGAAGAAATGCAGGCTACTATGCAGCAGATGATGCAGACCTCCAGACAAGAGATGCAGGCCTCCAGGCAAGAGATGCAAGCCTCCAGGCAAGAGATGCAGGCCAACCAGGAAGCTGTCATGGGTAAAATCGATGCAGGCATCCACGCACTGGGGGATAAGGTGAAGAGCCTCGAAGATGGCTTGCAAACGCTGAGCTTGAAGACTGGGACCATGGATGACCGCTTGCAAGTCCTAGAAAAGAAGATCGTCAGGCTGGAAACCTGCGGACCTGTTACCGTGACCTCACCATCATCAGCAAAGTTCGACCTACCACACTTTGATGGAACTTCCTCGTGGACAGCCTTTAAGTACCAATTCGAGATATTGGCAAAAACTAAAGCCTGGAGCAACGAGGAGTCATTTATGGCCTTGACACTTGCATTACGAGGAGATGCCTTAATAATACTGGAAAACCTGCCGCCTGAAGGAAGGACTCTGGGGTCTTTGATGGAAGCTTTAGACACACGTTACGGTGACAAACACCTGGAGAATGTCTACCGAGTGCAGCTCCGGGAGAAGAAACAAAAGTCTAGTCAAAGCCTCCAGGAATGGGCTGTAGAAGTTGAAAGACTCGTTCGTCGGGCCTACTCATCGACACCCATTATGATCGAAACCACTCTGCTGGAGGCCTTCCTAAACGGCATACGAGACGCAGAAGTGAAAACTAGTGTACAGTTGCGTCACCATCAGACCTTGAAAGAAGCACTGGCTTATGCTCTCGAGGTGGAAACCGTACGGCAGAATGCCGGAATAAGTAAGGTTAGGGAGGTCAAAGAGGTGGTTGCAGAAGAGAGGAAGCCACGCTATGTCCCAACGTGTTATTCCTGTAGAGGAAGGGGCCATATTCAATCAGAGTGTCCATCGAGAAAACGGAGGAGGGTCACGGACTCCGGTGACCGGGACCCAAGTGGATCAAGAGGTTCCGTTAAACTAAATGCCGCCAGGGCCGCGGGGCGGGCGCTGGCTGGTCGACATGAGGCCCCAACCATCACTATAACTCAAGTTTGCAATGGAAATAGTTTGATCATCGAAGCTACCTTAAACAATCGACCTTGCAGTTTAACAGTGGATACTGGAGCTTCACGTACAGTTATTAGACCAGAATTGCTGAAACGCACCATAAGGTGGGAAAAACGATTTCCAAGGTGCCAGCTTCAGACCGCTACTGGCCAGCCAGTGACCGTTCTCGGTGAAACAGACGTTGAGGTAAGAATTGGCGACCAAATATACCAGCAGTCAGTGCTCATTGCTAATATTACTGATGACTGCATTTTGGGACTGGATTTCTTGAGGAACCACAGATGTGTCTTGGATATACCTAGAGGAGTGCTGAGATTCCCTGATCAGGAAGTTTGTTTACAAGGATCGCACCCGTGCTCTCTTTACTGTTTAACGGATACAACGTTAGCTCCTAAATCGGAAACATTAGTCAAAGTGAAGTTTCCCGCGAAGACTGAACAAAGAAGATGTCTTATTGTGGAAGATGCCGGCAGTCATCAAAATTTAATAACAGCAAGAACCTTACTGATACCGAACGGAATCGCTAGAGTGAGAATTCTTAACCTCAGTGATGAAATAGTTCTCCTGAAGAAGAATAGTGTGGTCGGAAGATGTGAGGAAGTAAAGTGCCTGAGGCGGTTGAACAACAATTCGACTCAACAAGGTGGTACACAAGTCTCCAAAGATCACATCGAACAACTTCTTGAGAATTCGAAGGAAAATTTAACAGCATCAGAATTGCACCAAGCCAGAGACCTGCTGCTACAATTCAGAGACATCTTTGCAACCGGGAATGACTGTGGAAGGACTGGGCTCGTGAAACACCGGATTGACATAGGTGACTCCAGGCCCATAAAACAGAGACCTCGACGTTTACCGTGGGCCAGAGAAGGGGAGGTAGCAGAAATGATGAAAGACATGGCTGAGAGCAAAGTGATCGAACCTTCTACGAGTCCATGGTCATCACCTGTGGTACTAGTAAAAAAGAAGGACGGTAGCACAAGGTTTTGTGTGGATTACCGAATGTTAAATAATGTCACTAAGAAAGACAGTTATCCTTTGCCTAGAATCGATGATACCCTGGACATGCTTAGTGGTATGAAATGGTTTTCAACCATCGATTTAAAAAGTGGCTACTGGCAGGTGGAGATCAGTCCTGAAGATAAAGAGAAGACAGCCTTTAGTACAGGAGTTGGAAACAGATTATGGCATTTTAATGTTATGCCATTTGGGTTATGTAATGCCCCGGCCACGTTTGAGCGCCTCATGGAAAGAGTAATGGTGGGTCTACTCGGAGATGTCTGTCTGGTTTACCTGGACGATGTCATAGTTATGGGACGCAGCTTCAAAGAAAACCTGAAGAACCTGGAAAAAGTTTTTACTCGAATCCGTGAGGCTAACCTTAAACTGAGTCCAAAGAAGTGCGCTTTATTTAAAAGGGAGGTCAGCTATCTTGGACATGTGATCTCCACAGAAGGAGTTAAAACCGACCCCGAGAAGATAAGAGCTGTTCAGGAATGGCCTGTTCCAAAGAACAAAACGGAGATTCGCGCGTTTCTGGGACTATGCGCGTATTACAGACGCTTTATTAAGCATTTCTCGGATATTGCCAAACCACTACACAAACTAACAGAAGATAAACGAGACTTCGTTTGGGACTTAGATTGCGAGCAAGCTTTTAGTACACTTAAAGAACGCTTGTGCGAAGCTCCTATATTGGGTTATCCTACCAGGGAAGGAAGATTCATTGTGGATACGGATGCCAGCAATACCGGCATAGGTGGAGTGTTGTCACAAGTGCAAGGAGATCGCCATGTTGTAATAGCATACTTCAGTAAATCGCTATCCAAGCCGGAAAGAAATTACTGTGTCACTCGTCGTGAACTTCTCGCTGTGGTGAATTCCTTACAGCATTTTAATAAGTACCTTATAGGACGAGAGTTTACACTAAGGACAGATCATGCTGCACTACAATGGTTGCTACAATTCAAGAATCCGGAAGGTCAAGTAGCAAGGTGGATCGAGCAACTACAGGAATTTCCCTTTGTGATAGAACACCGAAGTGGAAAAGGGCACGGCAATGCCGATGCTTTGTCTCGTAGGCCGTGTGCCAAAGATTGCAAGCATTGTCAGAAGAACGAAGCCCGTGAAAATATTAAAGTCATAAAGGTGAATGGACTTGACGACGAATGGACCGGAAGCAGTATGAAGCAGGCGCAAGAGGATGATGATGATCTACAACCTATACTGCACTGGAAGCAGCTTGGAAACAAACCCCAATGGAGTGATATATCTGCTTACAGTTCCACTACCAAAAGTTATTGGGCCCAGTGGGACAGTTTAACTCTGATAGATGACGTGCTGTATAGGAAATGGGAATCCAACGACGGCAAAGAGGTGACTCTACAAGTAGTGGTACCACGAAGCAAGGTGTCTACACTGTTGCGGCACAGTCACGATGGTGTCTCTGGCGGGCATCTCGGAGTCAAGAAAACCCTAGTTAAAGTACGACAGCGGTTTTACTGGCTTCATTGTCGGGAAGATGTCGAGGATTGGTGCCGTAAATGCACTGCATGTGCTTCAGTTAAAGGACCGCCGACAAGAAGCAAAGGAAAATTGAAACTGTATAACGTCGGAGCACCATGGGAACGTATCGCCATTGATGTTGCTGGACCTTTTCCAACGACGGAAAAAGGTAACAAATACATCATAGTAGTGCAAGATTACTTCACTAAGTGGCCGGAAGTATTTGCGACACCCAACCAGGAAGCAGTCACTGTGGCAAGGAAACTGGTTCAGGAAGTGGTCTGCCGGTATGGCGCACCTATGGAGATTCACTCTGACCAAGGACGGAACTTCGAGTCTGCTCTATTTCAAGAGATGTGCAAGCTCCTTGGAATGAACAAGACCCGTACGACTCCAGCGCATCCGCAGTCAGACGGAATGGTCGAGAGGTTTAACCAGACGTTGGAAAATCACTTGGCTAAAGTTGTCGATGAACACCAAAGAGATTGGGACCAGTACATCCCACTATTCCTGATGTCCTATCGATCTGCGGTACATGACAGTATGGGACACACCCCAGCGAAAGTGAACTTTGGTCGAGAGATTAGGCTACCAGTGGATGCAATAACCGGTACGCCACCTGATAGTCCTAAGCCCGTGACGGATTACGTGAGTGAACTTCGAAACCGACTGGACGAGGTGCACAGAATAGTACGGGAGAACAATTTGAAGGCAGGTGAAAGGATGAAAACCCGGTACGATAGAAATGCAAACACCCACGGTTTCGAAGAGGGAACACTGGTATGGTTTCATAATCCGCTACGCAAGAAGGGGAAATCTCCGAAACTCCAAGCTCGCTGGGAAGGGCCCTATACGGTTATCACGAGAATCAATGACATTACCTACCGCATTAGGAAGGGGGTTAGGGGAAAACCAAAGGTAGTCCATGTGGATAGGTTGACGCGTCATCATGGAACAAATGATGCTCGGGACGAGCATGACTAAGAGGGGGGTAATGTTACGACAGCCGTCGATATCTCGAAAACTAATAATCAAATCTTCAAGAAATAAAAACGCATTGTTAGTGACGAGGTACTCTACCGAATGGCATAGAAAAATCTGGAATCGTCAACAAAAAGTCACAACGTACCTACGGGTACGGGTACCTACACTCTCAAATATAAACAAACAATAGGTAAATATCGAGAATGTACTCGAAGGTCAGCGACGGCGGCAAGATCAAAGGAATAGGTATTTGTCGCTCGCGAGCTTTCTAGATAATTCGATCCTCTTAATTGAGAGGTATAAAAACACGCTCGCATAGCGACACGATTCATTCAGTCTTTGAGATCGATAACGAACACAGCGAACTTAAGCGACCGAAGAAGATTCTACCTGCGACCTGAGCAACGACTGTGGACTACTGTGAACTACTGAGCGACTGGAACTGTTGAAGAAGTACTGTGTGTACTAGTGATCTAATTGTCTAGTTTGTGGTGAGCTAATAAATCTCTTCGTTGAGTAAACGGCATTTAATTGTACCCCGTGCACGTAACAATATAAAGATTTTTTATTTCTTTACCTCATGTAGACAACGACAATACTCGCGACAATTATGACATTACTGATAGTGAATAATGTGACTGAGTAGGTAAGTAGTGTAGACTTTAGATATAGTATACATATTTTAATGTTGGAGACTAATGAGTGGTTGTGATTAAAAACAAAATTATTTTATGCCTAGCATAAAATAATTTTGTTCCTCATCAATCCTTGATGATTATTTAGTATGTTTAAATTAAGAAGGTTGCAACCTAGTTTAGGTAACACATTTATTAGTGTTATAGTCATTATTACTTGTATTGTAACCATTCATACTTTAATTTTAGTTTAAAAGACTGATTTCAAATTTAACTAGCATAGCATAAGAGTACTTAATGATAAAATTATGTACTCTTATGCTATGCTGTGTATCTTCTTATAATCTCTTTCCTATCGTAATTATGGAAGTATTATATTTTAATTTTTGACTGACCTTTACATTTTAATTAAAATTAATAATGAGAATAATTAACCATATTATGTTAAGGAAATTGAATGTGATATTAGAAGTCTCATACTTTTTAGGCTGTGAAACATATACCTATTATAATTGTTTATTGGTACTTTCCCCAATGTTTACGTTTTAAGTTAATTTGTTCAATTTTATACTGATTCTATTAAAGTTTTAACTTGCCAAATTGTTGTTTTTTATAATACACATAATATTTCTGTTATACCTTTACTAATAAATACGAGTAAGTACGACTGACGACAAGCGTGTAGAGCATTCACATCTTGTAAAATTCAAATCCTTACTAAAATAATAAGTATAAAAACTGTAACAGCTACATTAGATAAAACATTGTCATAAGAGACATTGATATATTTTGAATATTCCGTAAAACATTGATCCATATGCTGATGTAACGTGATTATTTTGGTCAAATAACGTTCCATGTGTTCTAGAAACAGCTCTTGAGCTGTTTCCTTTGGCGGTACAATGTTATGTATGCTCATGCGGCACACTATCTACGCACAGGAATAGTTTTTATAATAAATAATAATATCAATATACGCTGTATTTATGTCTTTGTACACTACCAAAATGTAAAATGGCTAAAGTCTCCCATAAAATAGTTATGATCAAATAATGCACACGCAAAACTACAAATCGCTCTACTGAAAAGTTGACATTTTGAAGATAAAACATTGTTCTACTAATGGGACGAAATAGTGGGACAATCAGTCTGAATCAGGCCCAGTATTTCTATCAATAGAAATACATAATAGAAATAGTGGGATACACCCGAAATTTCTCATTGGTAGATCTCCAGTGACGTTAGCCACTACGGCCAATCACATCCTATCTAGGCTGCCACAGCGCTGTGCTCGACGTTAGATGCTCAAAGAATTGCACAGCTAGCAGGAGGCTAGCGGTAATTTTACTATCGGTAATACCTGCAGGATATGCCTGCAGGCCTGCAGGTATAATCTAGTTTAGTTTCGTCGTTGGTTATGTCGGACTTGGAGACCGACTGAAACCGCACGCCGCCGTCTCACCACGTAGGGGTTCCCAAATTACTTGTATCTTTTTTAGTTATCGTGCGAAAAATCCCCCCACCAGAGCCAGCGGGAGAAGTTATGTCGGACTCGAAAAGACTAAAACGCACTCCACCTGAGAGTCGTAAGTTGCCGGAGGCATATCCCTCGGAATTAGATAGATAGATAGATAATTCTTTATTGTACACCAATAGATTACAGTAAAATTTGTAGTGAGCATGCATACAGTTTAATGTACAATGGGCGGCCTTATCGCTGGAAGCGATTTCTTCCAGGCAACCTTGGGATGGACAGTAGTGTAATAAAGCATAAGATTTGGTGTAAAGATTTAGTGAATTACTTGTACCTCATACAGTTGTTGCCCTATAAGTTTTAAACAATATTCAGACCAAATTGAAATTTAAAAGATTTCGAGTAGGTAGGTATATTATATTCGAACTCTTTCGTTATTTACACACCTTGTAAACATCTATGTCTACTTGTCAACTTGTCATGCACTTGTTTTGTGACTATCACGTTTTTTTATATTGATAAAAAACGTAATCATTATATTCTCTTTGATCAATAGCAAGAAAGTACGAAGTAGTTATTGCTTAGGTGGAATTAAATATACTATGATCTATAATGGATCCGACTCCAATTATGCCCTGCCCAAAAAGAGTGCCGCCAGATCGAAACGTTGATCCAGGTAAGTAAGATCATATATTTGGATAGGGACTGTTTAAAGTACCTACACAAGTAGGTGCTCAAATCTCATCAATAAATTGTATTCAGGTGGCAATGGTACATAGTGGCTCACGTTTCGCCGTCGTCGTGGCGCGCAATCCTGATGTTGTCGGTTTTGGGATACTTCAAAGGAATTGTGTCGTATTAATGAGCTTTGCACCATCGTGTGGACACCTAAATGATGGTGCTCAGGTGAGCATAGCAGAGCATCGCCAGCACCGGTCTGTCTTCTTGGAACACAATAACCTTAGATCTACAGCAGGCTACATCCGAAAATATACTATATTCAGGCACCTCCAGTTGTATCATTTAATGGAGTCAAAATAGTAAAACTGCTAACAGAAAAAGTTCATCCACTGCCTGTCACGTACGGCGTTCATATCGTACTTTTGCCTGACTATTATGTCAATTATTTGTACGAAACAGGTGACCGTATCATATGGTTCGGCCCGTGCTACTCTGGCCGCATGTCACAGGCCTATCCACCACACTATTCCCACCTCCTTCCCATGGCCCTACCAACTATCTTGGTTATAACGGGCCGAATCTTGGGAGATGCGCACCCTACTGGCGTCTGCTCTCTTTCAGGCGCGCATTTCTTGACTCCCTACAAATTATTTTATGTGCCTCACCATTTTCGCTCTCTCCCCTTTCTGGGGCAGCACGCCACACTAACAGGCTTCGTCGCCGTTAGAGACCTCACGAGCTTTGCGCCTCTCGTGCCAAACTCGCGCAAAGCTCCGCAGCCGTCCGAAGTTTTGGGGTGTACCTACAAGGTCCGAGTAATGCATAGGCCCAGCCTCCGATCTTACCACACCTCTCATCATGTTGTCGCGGATGTCATCATACAGGGGGCAGACCCACAGCACATGGTGTAGGTCTTCATCTTCCAATCCACAGAAACATACACTTTCGCTACCAAGGCCAAGGTCATACAATCTCTTTCGAAAACATCCATGTCCAGTGAGGAGCTGGGACAGCTCATAGTCCGGCTCGACCCAATGCCATGCAAGCCGCTGTTCTACCAAAGGGAAGAAAAGGTACGTTGTTCTTCCCTTCTCCTCTGTATCCCAGCGTCTCTGCCTGGCTCGTAATGCGTCAGCCCTAGTGGTCTCCCTCCACTGTTTAAGCTCCTCCTGCAGCTGCCTACTCGATTCCCCATGCTCAGCCAGAAGACTCAGCCTAGTTTTCTCCAGCGAACCAGCACGGATTACCTCCAGGTCAGCCGGCAGCACTCCCGCAAGTACCGCTAGCGCGTTCGTGCTAGTCGTCCTATAGGCCTTTGTGAGCAGCATTAAACTGGACCGCTGCGTTCGTAACAAGGGGCTGCGAACAGCATGCAAAAGGGCTCGTTCGTACCAAACGGCCGCAGCATATGTGACCGTGGGGACATAGGTGCCCCTATACACCGTGAACAGACCCCTATATTTAACACCCCATGATGATGCCGATACCCTACTCATTTTGCCGAAGCATTTGGCTGCTCGTTCGCCAATATCAAGGGCATGTTGCGCAAAGGACAGGCCAGAGTCCAGTACCACCCCCAGAACCTTTGTGGATTTCACGGACCCAATCGTGGTGCCATCCATCTTGATAATGGGAGGCCGCTGGAGCCTGCCACCCAGTGTCATCGTTGATGACTTGCTGGGCGAGAAGGACAATCGATTTCGCGAACCCCAATCACTGAGCAAGCCCATTGAAACGGCGCTTTTACGCTCAATTTCGGCTCGCGATGTCGCCTCGACAAGGACCGTGATATCGTCGGCATATGCAACGATGCTGACCCCCAGCGGTAGTGGCAAGCGCATACTATCATCCATTAGAATATTCCACAGTGTGGGGCCCAGCACCGATCCCTGAGGGCAGCCCATCGTCAGGTCCTTCCACACCACCCGGTCACCAAGGAATAGACCCACCCGACGGTTGATGAAATATGATCTCACCACGTTAAACACATTTCCTAGCCTATCCACCACAGCTTAATTTCTCATTTTTATCGTAACGTTAGGTATATAGTATCAAATGTTGCCATCAGAAAAGCTCGCCAAGTTTGCTGCGGACGCCGATGTGCTCCCACTGTACGAGAGGTCGACGATGGAGTTCATCTTCCGCAAGCATTACTCCTTGAACAGCAATGAGTACCTAAAGTGCGCTTGGACAAATTTCAAGAATAGCTACGTTTCGAGAATCGCAGCTCCTCTCCAATTGCCTGGTGGGAGGTAGGAAATAATTGACTTCTTAGGTTGGATTTTAGTGTACCTATGTTGTGCCTTCTTAAGTGAACTGATATCATGGAACTTGCGTCATCGTCAGCGTTCCGCACGCACGTCACGCTGTAACGACGATAAAATGCACGAGCTACTTAGGTAGGTACTTAGCGGCCAGCACTGACCGGTAATTATTTTATACTCCCTATAGAGGTCCGTGGCGGCCAGTAATAGAAAGGTACGTGTTACGTATTTGACAAATGGTGACAATTCACACCTCTTTGAAGTGGAAAGTTTTTAGGCGCGCTGAGCACTTTTTATGTGAAGTAAATATGCTTTTCACTTCTCGTTTAAGAAATTAAAATTTTGTATCAGTTCAGGTGGGATTTGAACCCGCGATCTTTCCCCTGAAAAGGGAATGCTTTGACCACTGAGCCACCGAATCACGCCTGAAGTCATTCAAATCTTCCTATGTACGAGTATATTAATAAACTAGCTGTTGCCCGCGGCTCCGCCCGCGTGGATGTCGGTTGTCGCTTAGTGTTGAGTCAACGCACTTTTTTTTTTTGTTTTTTTTTTTTCTTCGCATGGACCTGCGATCAGTCATCTAGACTATAATCAGGTAAGTTGTGAGTGCTTGGCGTTTGGTGATTCAGAGCCACTGCTCCGTCTCCCCTTATTAAGTCAACACGTCGGATCTTTTGAGTCTTCCAATCGGGTTTGGCTGCAAAAGCATACTGGATAACGGGTTTGGGTGAGTTGTCAAGCGGTCCCTGTAGTTGGCTGAGTATTGTTTGACTTCATCCAGGATGGTTGAGATTCCCAGGTATTCGTGGATTTCCGAATTGCGAGCATACCAGGGTGCAGAGGAAAGTACCCTTAGAATATTGTTTTGAGCTCTCTGCAGGCACATGATGTTAGATTTGCTGGCTGTCGACCACAGTTGGACACCATATGTCCAGATTGGTTTTATTATGGAGCAATATACCCTTAGCTTGTTAGATAGGGATAAGGCAGACTGTCTACCGAGGAGCCAGAGTAGGTTTTTAAATCTCAGGTTAATTTCATTGCGCTTCGTTTTTATATGATCTTTCCATGTCATCCTTCGATCCAGGTGAAATCCTAGGTATTTAACGCAGGTTGATTGGGGCAGTGTGTCGAGGCCTAGGATGACCGGGGGGCAGGATTCACGTCTTAGGGTAAATGTGATGTGGTGAGACTTTGGGGCGCTTGCTTTTATGCGCCACTTGGTGAGCCAAGCACTGGTGGCATTTAGCTGAGATTGCAACAGTCTACTCGCCTCAATTGGATCACTGTTACAACTGAGGAAGGCTGCATCGTCGGCAAATGTTGCTACAGTTGTTTTGGGCGACTGGGGAAAGTCACTAGTGAATATGTTGTAAAGCACCGGACCAAGTACTGAGCCCTGGGGCACTCCTGCTCTGCAGTCGAAGAGGGAAGATCTTGCGTCACGAAGCTTGACTTGAAACTTTCTGTCACTCAGGTAAGAGTCCATCAGCAGGTAGTAGGAGTGTGGAAGGAAGTTTTTAATTTTGCAGAGTAGCCCTTTATGCCAAACCCGGTCAAAGGCCTGTTGTATATCGAGAAATGCAGCCGAACAGTATTCTTTCTTTTCCAGACACTGCCTAATTGTGTAATAGACTCTGTGGACTTGTTCTATGGTTGAGTGGTGCTTCCGGAAGCCAAACTGGTGATCAGGTATCACGTGGTCCATATCTAGGCAGGGGGATAATCGTAAGAGGATGATCCTTTCCCATAATTTTGACAACACTGGCGTCAAACTAATAGGCCGATAAGAAGAGACTTCGTTAGGAGGCTTGCAAGGCTTTTGGATCATAACGATTTGAGATGTTTTCCAGAGTGCAGGAACATGTGAGGTTCTCAGTGTGGCGTTTATAAGAATGGTCAAAAAGACGACGCACCTCCTAGGGAGCTCTTTCAGTATCCGGGGGGTGATCAAATCAAATCCAGGTGCTTTGTTAGGGTCCATTTTGGCTATTTCGCTTGCTATCTCCCTTGGTGAGGTAGACCTTAACGGCAGGCATAGTTGTAGATCTTGCCTTAGGACTTGATCTATTTCCGGATCTTCGGGAACATCCGTATTGTTGGGTTTAAAGACTCCAGCTAGGTATGTAGCAAAGACCTGGGATTTTTCTTGGTCAGTTCGTGCCCATTTGTTTCCGGATCTAATAGGCGGAGAGCACTGTTGCGGCTGTGGGAGGTACTTAGTTGCCTTCCAGAGATTGTGGGTTCCATTAGCATTTGGAGACATTTTAACCAATCTCTGTTTGAGGGATTCGTTCGCAGCATCAGCCAGAAGATCTTTGAGTTCTTTGATTGCTCGGTTTAATCTGGTTTTATCCGCGCGCCTGTGGGACGTCTGCCAAATTCTGCGAAGGCGACGTTTTTCAGCGATTTTCTTCTTGACAACAAGAGGGATCGGTACCCCATGCGATGGATTCTTCAGTTCAGGAGTACTAGACCAAGCCGCCACTTGGATCAGGTTTGTGATGTGTAAACACGCGTCATCCACTTCCTCCTTGGTTTTAAGTGGGACATTGAGGTTTATGTTTGAGTCCAGGAACTCCCGAAAGCATCTCCAATCAGTTCTGTGATTGTGGAGATGGTCAGTCTGAGTGTCACTGGGTATGGCCCCTGGACTAATTGTTAGTAAGACAGGCGAGTGGTCAGAGCTACCATCGAGACTCGACTTTATGAGGGTGTTCTGTACGCTGATACCCTTTGCGATAAAAAAGTCTAGCAGATCAGGTGTTTTATTGCGGTCCGTGGGCCAATATGTAGGCTCCCCGGTTGACATAGCTAATAGGTGATTTGCGTCTATACTCATTTTCAGTTCACGCCCTCTAGTGACTGTTAGTCTAGATCCCCAATATGAATGCTTGGCATTCCAATCACCACCAGCAATGAATCGGTTGCCCAGTGTCTTGAAGAAGTCAGTAAACGTTTTCTCCTTTATGGTGTGGCGTGGAGGACAGTATACCGCAGAAAGATTAAGGGGTCCCGATCGGTCTTCCACCCTTACAGTCGTGGCTTGAAGATAGGGGGCCGTTGTGGAATCCAAGAGGCAATGCTTCACACTGTTTTTGATTACTATTGCGGTGCCAGCATGGGCCCCACCATCAGGATGGCAGGTGAAATACACGGAATATCCTGGGATGCATATTCGGCTTCTTGTTGAAGTATGCGATTCAGAAATAAGGCAAGCGTCAATTTTATTGGATTTGATGAGCATCTCAAGTTCGTTTTTATTAGGGGCAAGGCCGTTGATGTTCCAAGTAGCAATGAGTAGGGAAGTCATTTTGTAAGTTTAGAGACGAGAGTGGTGATAAGACTCACTAAGGAGCCTATTTGTTGTATTAGGAGATCCATTTTCTCGCTTTGTTTGAGTAGGATATCTTCCAGCTTGTTGTAGGATTGTTTATTTGATTGGGTATTCTTGCCATCGGTAACTTCAGCGTATGTGCGTTGGTGTGTGGGTTTTTCGGTTCCTTCGGTTATTGTTGAGGTAGAGCATATTGGGATAGTAGGCAGAGTTAAGGTTGCTGGGGCGGGTCGAGTTTCCCTTGGGGTAGAATTTTTATTTCGTCGGGCAAGGATTTCTTTATATATTTCACACCCTTTGTAGTTAGCCGGGTGGTCGCAAGAGCAGAGAGCGCATTTAGCAGGTGAAGATCTATCTATCTTTTTGCACTCGGAGGTTTTGTGACCTTCCCCGCATTTGACGCACCTGAATGGTCTCATGCAATTATTTTTTGAATGCCCATAGCGCTGGCAACGTTGGCATTGGACGATACTTTTTGACTTACGAGGATCCTCTATCTTAACTTTTTGGTTGAATATGTGAACGATGTTTTTGACTGCAGGGTTGTTAGCACTGGGCTCAAGGTTTACAAAGAACGTCGATGTAGGTTTCTTGTCGGGTCCGTATCGTGCATTGATGATTTCACCTTTAATTTTATTGTTGGTTACCTCAATGGCTTCTGATATTGCTTCATGGGGAGTGCTGTGATGGAGGTCCTTTATGACAATACGATAGCATTTGGAGTCTTTAGGGGTAAATGTATGTCCTATGAGACCATTATCTCTTATGACCGTTATGATTTTCTTGTACTCCTCAGCAGTGTTGACAAGAATATGGAGTAGGTGTTTGTTAATTAGCTTGAATTTGAACTCTTCTTTGCTGCTGACGGTTTGAAGAAGCTTCGATAGCTCGGTAACATCCTCTATACCATTAAGAACGATAGGCGGAGGTTTGCTAGGTTTGGGTTGGACGGTGACGGATGATTCGTCAGCTGGGTCTAGAGGTAAGGTGCTGAACCGATTTTTCGTGGCGGTACTCTGAGCCTCCGGCGGAGAGCTGCAGAGTTTTCTTTTCTTTCTGCTTCTGTCGTTGGGTGATGGTACCCTTTGCCATGGTGGAGGAGCAGGATATTGGGGGGTGTCTTCCATTGAACTTACTTCCGGCTGGTTACTTTTTTCATTTGGTTCCTCTGCATTATCCGTTTCATTGCCTTGTGTTGACCTTCCTATGTCGGAGAGAGATGACGATCGTTGTCTGTTAAATAAGCTTGGGTGGAGTACTTGCTGAGTTAACATTTTGTGTTGTGGTTGAGGGTTTTTTGGGGGATTATTAGACTTCATTATTGTTCCCACGAGTAGGGTCGAATTATTGGTCACTCACAGGGTAACGCCCATTCCTGTGAGAAGGCACTATACAACGATGTGGCCAGTTCACCGAGGTTGGCGCTAGAGACTGCGTTCCCTCAGCCATTCATCCTGTCGGCGCGGTTCCCACCTTAGGATTGGGGTAATTTATTATGGAGGTTGTCTTCCTCATGGCCCAGGCGATTAAGCCAAGACCACCGTTCTCACAACACATGACCGCGAGTTTACGGTTTGGAGAGGTCATTTCCTACCTCTACAGGAGCAGGCCGTTAGGCCTGCCTAGTAGGTTAGTTGACCGCCGCCTACGACTCGGCGTATGTTGTTCTTTAGCACCACCCAGGGGACACGTGTAGGGAAGTGGTTAGGTAGCTCCTACGGACGCGAACAACTCTGCCAACGCACTTGACCAACTTTTTATTGACACTTCGGGAAGTGGACTTCACTTCTGTCTTCGAGAGACACTTCCCGGAGTGCCACAATTTTTTAAATATCAATAGCATAATACAATTTATTTCACAGTGACCTACATTTCCACAACCATTCTGTGAAGCTCATGGCCTCGGAGACTGTACACAAGCATACTAACTTCCGCAAATCTCTAAAGCCGGGTCCAGGAGTAGACTATGGAGGTCAAATGCCGATACCACAGGAATTGTTTTTGAAAAGAACTGCCTCTCATAAAAACAAAGAAAAGAAGAAAACTCCTTCCAAGAACAAAAAGCCTGCGGCAAAAGAAGCTTGATGTAAGAAGTATTATTATAATAATATCTAATAGAGTATGTTTTTTTAGTTCTTGTGAATGCTTTCTTTTTTAAGAGTTTATTTTAATAAATAATTATCTTAATTACAATGTATAATGTCTACTTTTTTCGTAGTCTTGTGTACCTAAGTACAGCACTCTATATTATACATATTAAGACTTGGCATGAAACAGAAACAACTGTATTTAGTGACGATGACGGCGACGTAACAATATGTCTTTGATAAATAGGCATTCTCGGCGAGTGCTCGCTACGTGTGAACATAGCACCGAGTACTTCACACGTACAGAGTACTCATGCATGTGCACAGGTGCACTACCTATTCGATTATCTACCCGCCTTTGTAATGGCCTCGCTACTCGCATCTCTATTCGCCACTCTACTCACCTCTTTACTCAACTCTCTATTCAATCTCTACTTAACTCCCTATTTGACTATGTAGGTACTAGTCTCTGGGACTAGAACATCTTTCGTTGGCCAATGGCCAGTCTCTTCTAGTTTTCATCATTTTTCATTTCAACAGCTCAAACATGTAGTTTTGCTACATAAAAACAGTGTGCTAAATGCGATTTTGCTCTCTGCGTGAGACAAAGTAACTTTTAATTATTATTTTCAATAAAGAGTGTCAACCACAGATTAAGACAGAATTGTTCCGCGAAGTACAATGCACTCTGTCTCTTTTCCGTCCGACGCGAAGTAACTATGAGATGGCAAAAGTGTATAGCATAGATAACAACGGTGCATACCTACTTTGATTATTGAAATACATTTTACAAAAAAAACTTTATATTTCTCCCGTACAAAACGCCAGTTTCATATGTAAGGGCCTAATATGAAGTATGAATACTTTAGTATTATGTTATCTGTGGTATGGAGTATGGTAATGGATATAATGGATACGGATGAAGTAGTAAACAATGTATAAGTAGGTACCTATGTTTGGTTTTCATATAAACCTTTATGATTGATGAACCACGTGGCAGGGTATTTCGTAATTGCGGTCTTTAGAAGATCTGGAAACTTTGAAAGCTTTCTTCACTGAAGTCTCTTTCTAGACGTCGTTACATTTACGAATATAAATAAACTCACTTGAAAAGCGTAGTTTCAGACGACAATCGCTTTTATAATATTCAATTAGTAGAACGCCTAAACTGAAAGTTCTGAAGACTGCCCCACCAAAGACTTTTCTGTAGGACGGACCATGGCACCTTTGCCGACATATAACTTGACCCAAATCGCGACAGACACGAAGCATTGATTAGTCCATTTTGAGCTCCTTTGCCACCTTAGAACCCCATCCTATCCATAAAAAACACCCAGAAAATTCATACTGTATACCTGTATACTATGCAAAATAAAGGTACATTTTGTGACCATCAGTGTCAAGATACATGCCGGTAACTATATCCTCCACCCGTCCGGAGATAGTGGTTACTTACTCTAAGCACCTCTAAGCGATCGACCCTACTTTGAATTCCAGTATTCACTATCTAATTTGAATTATGTGTATTATGACTAAACTTACGTCAATAAGTATGTTTTATTTAATATTTACGAGCCCAATACGAGCCACATCTGAGTTAGCTTGATTTGTCATAGTTGTCAGTTGTCACTTTATCTGAATCTGAACACAATCTGTCATACATATATCTCTACTCTCTTGTACGGGGCAATTTCCGCAACTTGTTTTTAATGTTGTGAAACTTTTAAAAATACCTAAATAAGTAAATAATAAAATGTAAATTTAGTACTCTCAATACAAAACACCATATTGAGATATTTTCTAAGCCTTATTAAATCCACAACAACATATTGTCTGTAAATTAAACCACTAATATTGAAGAGATTTACATAAGACATTATAATAAAATTTATAATAATGAATGAACCTGAGATAAAGTGTGAACTCACAACTTTTGGAACTGAATGCCATGCGTGTCTTAGTGTTGGAAGAAAGCTCTCACCACTGGGAGAATACTCAGATATGTTTAAAAAAATTAGCGAAGATTTTGACTACCTGGTAAGTTTTGCTCCTCGAGAATATAGATACTAGATCCACCTATGAGATCTACCTTCTTCCTAGGCCAAGCAATTGATTTGAAATCAGTCTCGCTAACACTAAAAATTGTAACTTGTTTTGGAAAAGTACTTTTTTATCAAATTTAAGATTTTTAGTAAATTTATTAGACTCTATTAACATTAGGGAAAACATCAAAGTTCAGCCACATCACAGATATACTGGAAACCCGACCCCCCTCTGAGTTGGGGAAAGGCTCAAATAATGGAAATATATGTGTTAAAAATTCAAAATTATAAAGAAGTACTTAGGTTGCTAAATTATAATAAGTAGTTTTGTTATATTTGAAGATGTGATGGTAATGAAATGTGTTTTGAATCTCATAGAGCCCTGTGCCACCAGGCAACATGCAACTGTGTTGGGAATGTATAGCAGTGCTGCGGAGAGTGTGTTCATTCCAGCAACAATTGTGTAAGGCCTATGAAGCACTACGACTGAGGCAGGTCAGTTAATTATCAATGACGTAATGGAGACAGTACATGCATTGTATGCACTAGCTATGTGTGCGGAACAGTCCATGTGGGGTTGGTTTTAATTTTTTTTTTTGCAGAACCATAATACTTAACTATACTGAAATGGCTAACACTGAAGGGCAGATTACCCACCCAGTTGATGGCATTCCCATTGGAAGTAAATATATAAATGACGGCCTCTGTTCCCTCCGTCATTCCTCAGTTGCCTCTGAACTCCATTCCCGCTTAGTGCAAATATTCAAATGCATGAAATTGTATTTTGCATTGGTCTGGGTGTTTCTAAGTATAATATGTACATATTAACAAAAAAAGAAGTATCTAAGAATGTATATCCCCATTCTAGATTTCTTTTTTTTTATACCACTTAAGTGGCAGACAAGATAGATAGATAGATAGATAATTCTTCATTGTACACCAACAGATTTACAGTAGGACAAGCACACGGCCCACCTGAAGGAAAGTGATTACTGTGGCCTATGGATGTTTGTAACACCAGTGGAGTCACAGTCGCTCTACCAACCCTGTAAGTACAGAGTTTGTGTGCCGTCAGTGTAGAAGACAAAGCAGGACAAGCCTTGAGTCTTCCCACTGACAGCACAAATTCTCCAGGGTGCTCTGGCTACCCTACTCACTGCTGGGAACACAACACGAAGTTATTATAGCCGCGGTATTCTATAGGGCGGAGGTACTTCCCCAGTCGGACTGCTCAATTGGGTGGAAATACCACCATGAAAACGGATTTCATAACACAAACTAGTTAAGCATAGCTTAGCATGGGTCTAGATAGCGTTGGGCAGAATGTAGTAGAATACTTATATTAGTTGTCTTCATTTCATTGTAAACATTTTTTATATTTATTTATGTAGGCCCACATAAAAGGCAATTACAGAACAAAAACTTTGGAGATTACCTGGAACAAACAAATATATCTTTTTAAAATTGGTATGTTTTTATACATACCCTCTGAACAATTCATATCCATCGTCTAATAATCAGGCCCACGATTCTACTAAAGCAAAACCAGTGTAATACCACAGACACTGCAAAATATGGCATTAAATTTTAGACTTTACTCCTAAACTTTTAAAGTTCAAAATGAAATGAAAAGAGCTTCATTACACATGTTCATTCTTCATGTTTGATTAGAAACAAAGAAGTAGTTATTTGAAATAAAATGACCTTTGAATATGTAAAAAAAAAAAAAGTCTAGTTTTAATTGAACTTTGCTGAAAGGCTTGATATTTTCATTTTGATTCGTGGTAGAAATATATATTTTTTTCACTTATATAACTAGCTGTTGCCCACGACTTCGCCCACGTAGAATTTTGATCCGTATTGTAAAGATTGTAAAGATTTTTTGGCGTACGAAAGGCCCTGGGATACCAACCCGGCAGCCTTCGATGGTGGTTATGTCGCACTCAGACCCAATAAAACCGCACGCCGTGTCAGGTTTAAGAATATCGAGGTATAAAATTGCTTAAAGCTTTTATCCCGCACTCCCGCTTGTGCCTGAGCCATCTATGGTTTTAGGATGTTCCCCTCAGGTGTGGGAAACCGATGTCCCCATCGAGCCTCAGAAAAGGGGGAAAGCGAACGTCGCGCCACTGCACCCGCGGAGGTGAAGTAGTGACAGTCGCCCACACCTGTAACCCCCATGCCTGCGCTCGGCTACCAGCCCGCCCCTTGCCTGATCTCCACTGTGCCCTCTGGTAGTCAGGGGGACATGTGGGAAGCCTTCGAGCAGCCCTCTACAGGCCCGCTCTCGTCGCAGCCGGTATTAGCCGTAGGCGGCAGCGTTTTCCCTGGGAGAGTAGTGCTACCGTCTCCGTTGCTCAGGGTTCCCACACACAACTGTATTTTTGTTCAATTGAGCAGTCCGACTGGGGAAGTGCTGCTGCCCTACAGAATACTGCGGTCATAACAACCTCGTGTTATGTTCCCGGCGGTGAATAGGACTCTCTGGAAAGTTTTTGTGCTGTCAATGGGAAAACTAAAAGCTTATCCTGCTTTGTCTTCTATACTGACGGCCCAGATACTAAGCTTACAGGGTCGGCAGTCGTATCATAATTATTTTTTTTTAAATAAAATTAATATATTGAAAAATATAAAAACCGACTGCTGTCTAAAACATCAAAACATGTTTGGTATCCATTCATTTTCTTTCAGTTTTTAGTATAAATTTCAACATGATACATCCTCACAATACCGAGAAAAAGGTTTTGACAGATCGACATATAAACGGACAACTAAGTTAGTAACAAAACCCTTAAAAATAAGTTAAATTGGACGCCTTGCTCTGAGGTGAAGGCATATGCTGGATCTAAAGCAAGAATAACATTTTAAATTATTTAAAATGTATTTATTTGTCAAACAAAAATTTCAGACAATGCAGTACATTTGAGTGAAGTTAGGTGTAACATATAAAACTAAATAATTCCATAAATTGTACAAAGTCGACTATAAAGAGTGGGATCCTGTTCTCCTAGCTAGGCTATGAAATAGCCTGTGTGAACAGTTTGCTGATACAGAATGATGATGACAATTGCTTTTCAGGCCCTCTACTGCTCTTTATCAAGCCTGACCACAATAATTATAAACGATACCCATCCACACACATTATTCATACAAGAGGCCAACATACAGGCAGATACTAAAGATATTCAGCATGAGGAACTGAGTGATCACGATCACTATATGCAGGATGATGACAGCATCAAAGAGACTGTGAAAAGTGAGAACAGATTGCCCACGTCACCGGTAGAAGGTATGTGTTGTTAAACCATGTGAATTTTTTAACCCACGACGCTAAAATGTTATAAGTTTGACGTGTCTTTGTATGTGTATGTGCGTGCGTGCGTATGTGTTTGCGTGTGTATGTGTGTCGGTCTGTGGCATCGTAGCTTTTTTTAATTAAAAGGTATATTCGTTGGGAGTGTTCTTAGGTATGTTTGCAAAAATCGATCCAAGATGGCCGCTGCCACAAAATGGCGGAGTACATACTTTTTCACAACTGCTTCAATATGGGTACAAATGAAAGGCTATGACTAGTAGATCAATTTAAAAAGTGTAAAATAAAAATTTAATTAAATATTAAGAAAACCCCCGTCACAAAAAACATTCTCCAAAAAGTTGAAAATAAATTGTGTTAATGGGTTAGCCCTATAACTTTGATATACCAAGTAATATTTTTATTTAATTATATAATATGACGAAGTTCTTTACGTGTTAGGGTCCCCCGACATGACAACGCATGAATCAAAATATGTATTAGGGTTATGATTCGGAATGGGAGATACGACTTGGGCGACCAGGCGCAGGGCACGCCGTAGTAGCGGCGGTAAGACCCATCATGGGGGAGTGGCTAGAAAGGCCACACGGCAGCCTCTCGTACCGTCTGACGCAGATGATCACCGAGCACGGATGCTTCGGAAAGTATCTGCGTCGGATGCAGAAAGAGCCCACGTCCGAGTGCCTTCACTGCGACGCGAGCGAGGACTCAGGTCCGCACACGCTCACCGAGTGTCCGGCGTGGGAGACGCCGAGACGGGAGCTTGTGGCGGCCCTGGGAGTGAGGGTTCTCACGCTCTCCACCTTGCTCGCGACGATGGTTCGTTGCGCGGATGCGTGGGCGGCCGGCGCCTCCTTCTGCGAGCAAGTAATACTCGTGAAGGAGGAGGCGGGGCGGGAGCGGCAGCGGGAGCGACGAAGGATCGCAAGACAAGCTGCCCGCGTACGAAGGCAACTCGGGCGTCGGAGGTCGATGAACGACCTCCGCCCCCCATGAGCGCCGGCCTGGGGCTGACAGGTGGAGCCGCCTGTCACCCTGGCAGAAGCAGGCCGCGGCGGTGGCGCGCGTGGCGCGTCTCCCCGTTTCCGGGGACTACAGAGTCCCCAACTATGTAGTCCCCACACCCGAGAAGAGGGCCAGATCGTGAGAGATGGTCCTGGGTCGGCCGCGGTGCGAGGGATATGCCTGTCAACCTCACCTTCGGCAACCAAAGCGACCCACAGGCGGCGTACGTTTTAGTCGGTTCGAGTCTGACATAACCTCCTCCACCGGCTCCGGTGGGGAGGTATCCGTGGGGATTTTGCGCACGTAAAAAACAAAAAAGGGTTATGATTTTTTGACAGGCTGTGTAATATGTTCTCTCATTGCTCCTCAACTACTAATTAGAACAGGATAAATGAATTCTTAAAAGCGTCTTGGTCGTCCGCTCGTTTTAGGCTAAATGACGTGTCACTGAATATAATGTAGTGCCCTCTTGCAGTCATAAAGCACCGTGCTTGGTATCAACTGAAAGGCCTTAATTAGCACATATCAAATATTTATAAATCACTTGACCCAAAATGCCCCAAAATAAAATAATTAAAAAATTGTTTAAATACTACCATCTGACTACTGGAAAATCACGTTCTAAACAAATATTTTTTAACAAAAAACAAACCGTCTTTTAGAAAAAGATGCACCGAGAAGTAAAAAATAAATGCAGAGATACCTCAAAACGCTTGAAACTTTTCTTGAAGTCGGGTGTGATGGATGGTTTGGTGACTGAACATCCACTGTGGCGTGGCGATAGTGAAAGCGGCAGCTACGCAGGAAGCGGGTTTGATCACCGCTCAATGCAAATATTTATTTGCATGAATATGGGTATTTGCATTGGTCTGATCGTGCCTTGGAGAGCACGTTAAGCCGTCAGTCCCGGTTGCCATACCAACATCTATGGCAGTCGTTACGGGTAGTTGGAGCCCTAAAAAGTCCTTCCCTTCGGGTTGTGGAGGTATCACGGCAATTATCGAAGTTAAGCCGAATCTGTAGTTAGACTGGTAAAGCGGACCCCTGACTCTGAGGTAAAAGCTTCGGATGTGACTGGGATAAACGTTAGGATGAAGAAGTTATATAATATATATAATTCCCTTTAACTTTGATATACCTGGTAATATTTTGATTCAAGTTTTGTGGACCGTAGATGGTGAAGCACTCCGTCATATTGTCGGAACAATCCAAGGTCCCCCCAAGTATATAAAAAAATAATCTAGTTCTAATATAGTACGCTGAGTTTCTTGCCGGTATTTTCTCAGTAGAACTAACCTACCGAACCAGCGAAAGAATCATTTTGCAATGATTTATTTTTAAATTATTTAATATGTTTATACTAGCTGACCCAGCAAACGTTGTTATGCCATGTATTTTTATTCAACAAAAATAACTTATTCACTAATGTAAGTGTGCGGGGATTTACTAATAATCGAAAGATAAAAATCGCGATAGAAAAATAGGGGATGATCGTAGAGGGTTGAAAATTTAGGGTTGTATGTATTTTTGTATGCTGTATCATAAAAAAATAAAAACAAAATTTTGCCTAAAAAATAAAAAATAAAATTTAAGGGTGGACTACCCTTAACATTTAGGGGGATGAAAAATAGATGTTGGCCGATTCTCAGACCTACTCATTATGCTCACAAAATTTCATGAGAATCGGTCAAGCCGTTTCGGAGGAGTTCAAGTTCGAACACCGTGACACGAGAATTTTATATATAAGAAGACTAGCTGTTCCGGCAAACGTTGTTTTGCCATGTTAAGAAAAATTAGGGTGGACTACCCTTAACATTTAGGGGGATGAAAAATAGATGTTGGCCGATTCTCAGACCTACTCAATATGGTCACAAAATTTCATGAGAATCGGTCACGCCGTTTCGGAGGAGTACGGGAACGAACATTGTGACACGAGAATTTCATATATAAAACTAGCTGTCCCGTCAAACGTCGTTTTGCCATATAATGTTAAGGGTGGACAACCCTTAACATTTAGGGGGATGAAAAATAGATGTTGGCCGATTCTCAGACCTACTCAATATGCTCACAAAATTTCATGAGAATCGGTCACGCCGTTTCGGAGGAGTACGGGAACGAACATTGTGACACGAGAATTTCATATATAAAACTAGCTGTCCCGGCAAACGTCGTTTTGCCATATAATGTTAAGGGTGGACAACCCTTAACATTTAGGGGGATGAAAAATAGATGTTGGCCGATTCTCAGACCTACTCAATATGCTCACAAAATTTCATGAGAATCGGTCAAGCCGTTTCGGAGGAGTTCAAGTTCGAACACCGTGACATGAGAATTTTATATATAATATTATTTCTTGACATATCCAATTGTAAAATTTTGACGTTCATATGTGCTCTTTGTGTACCTGAACTGAATAAATGAAATTGACTCCTTGATTCTTTGATTGATTATTTGAAACATTTGAAACAATAAATGTCAAAAGTAGCAGTATTATAACTGTGGCTAGTCCCAAAACAAAATAGACTGGTAAAGCGGACCCTAGACTCCCGATGTGAAAGCTTCGGATGCGACTGAGATTAACGCTAAAATGAAGAAGATGTTTCGCTAACAGGGGGAACGCTCTGTGTAGAGTGTCTACACTTGTCTGCTCGTTAAGCTTGTAGTTGAGGAGTGCTTAGAGAAAAGATACCTTGATTCACTTTAATCACATTAATTCCGTAGTAATGTAAAGGTTATAAAAGTAATGGTGAGTTGGCGTTTCCTTTCTCGAATGTGTTTACCGCGTGGCAGTAATTGCACTACTGAATCGTTTTATACATGAAAATGTAATGATGACACAGGCAGGTTGCTGCGTCAGCCAAATATGCACAGTACAAGACTGTACATCTTGGCAACCCCAAAAGAGAAAGCAAGAGCCATCACAAGTATAAGTAAAAATAGTACATAAGTAAAAACGTTAAAAGTACAAAAATGTAAATGTAAAAAGTAAGTAAAAACGGTAAAGTACTTAGTACAAAATAACAATAAAAATGTAAAAAATATCAATCAAATGTAAAAGAAATATTCTTGGTTCCGTTTTTCACGTCGATTTCCGGTTCCAAATCCATGTCCCTTGATGGTTGCGCAGTGGCTACCTCTCGCTGGTGCTCTGGGTTCCGGATAATCTGAAGTTCAATCTCCTCTGTTTTGTTGTTTGTCGTTCGTATCCTGGTATTGTTCTTACGACAGTAATGACAATATTTCCTCCCAACCACAGCAAGGAGAGCCACGACTGCGGATGCCAGCAGAAAGTAATTAATCGTGTAATGGTGAATGTCGTGAGTTGTCATCGCTGGCAGGCTGCCTTCACTCTGCCTTTGAAATGCTATTTGTTGATCAATCCTTGCAGCGTCCTGGTTCGTGGCCATGTTCTGAAGCTTGGTTGGAGCGTAGCTATAAGTCAAATTCACAATCTTGTTTATCGATGTATCAAACACTGGCGCTGCTAGTTCGTAATCCATTTTCATGCGACTTCTATAGTGTCGTTGAGTGTGTATAGTTACGTCGGTTGACTGTAGTATACATCCCGGAGACAGGGTTACGATGCTCGAAGAAGTGATTGCATATGACGTAACCTCGTTATCACATATTGTTCGAAAATTTAAAGAATGACAACATATTGCTAGCCAGCTGTTCGGTGCTTGCAATTCGATCCAAGCGTCACTGCATGACGTGCGGCTGACGTCACAGGGCCCGGTGTTCTTATGCGATAAAAGTTTCGCTTCACATGGCGCTGTTTTGCTTTGTAAGTCAAAGGATAACATATTTTTCTTGCAAATAAAATTTGTTGACCTTTGTTGTGTACATCCCTTTAGATCATTTTCTGATAGAGAAACGTAGACATTCTTCTGAAAATTGACCGCAATGTACTTGTTTGATATATGTACATAGGTCGCTCCTGTAGCAATTCCAACTGGTAACGGTATTGCTTGATATAAGTTGAACTCATCATTTGATACTAGCGGAATGTGAGCTTCGAATATGAAGTATTGTTCGGTGACCCGTGCTTTCACATTGATTATCTTGTAAATCTCCTTGATGTTTTCTTCGTAGTTTTGTACAGGTAGCGATAAAGTTTTTGGCAGGCTACCGGAAATTTCAGTCAACTTTTCCATTAGTCGAACAGGAGTAATCAAATGTGCGTCTACATGGCCTTGATAGACATTTGTTAAAGTGTTAAACAGCATTTCTTGGAACGTTTTTAAGCTGTTAATCAGTAGAAATGTTGTTAGAGCAGCCGAATTGATGTAAGTAGTGGCGGAGAGTATCTCTAACTCTGTTTTGATAGATTTGAAGCTTGTGTTTGTCTGATTGATAAAATTGTCAAGGTAGCGAGATTGACGTTGAATGTTATCTTCGCTTCGCTTCAAGACTTGGTTCTCAAGTTCCACAATGGTGGTTTGGTTCTTTATCAATTGTAACAGATAGTTTTCGTTTGTTTGAAGTGACCTTATATCGTCCTGGTATTTGTCTGCGAAGCTTTGGTCCAGTATTCCAAATAGACTATTTGCAATGGAACCAATTCCGTTTACCAAGCCTCTTCTCTTTCTGTTGCTCAGGTGCTTATGCGGGTTTATTAAAATGGTATTGTAATACATCAAATGATTCATCTCATGACTTAGCTGTTCCATTACTGGTTCACATTGTTTTAGTTCAGTTTTGATGCATAAGTTCTTCATGTTGCGAAAGTAAGCTTGAGTGCAACGAGTGCCTTCCCAATAATTAGTCAAATTGTAGTACATGACTAGTAACCACTCATCGTGAACTACTTGCATTTTTCCCACGGTATCGTAGTACACGGGCCGCTCGCGCTTCAAACTTGTAATCTGCGCAGCCGATGTGGGCGTTAGTGACGTGCTCTCTGTGGTGCTTTGAGCTCCACTTGCTAATGTAAACAATGATAGCATTAGCAATAAAGTTGAGATAGGCCGTGTAGCTTTCTTTGTAAGTTTATTTTTAGAATGTCGTTGAGAATCTTCTTTAATAGCACCTGTCGTGGTTTCCTCAACTTCCGTGTTTAATGGCAAAGGAGATAGTTTTGTTATAGGGCGCTTGATGACTCCTGCTTGTGTTTTGACGGTTGTAACCCGAACGTATCCATCGGGTCCCGGATGAGTCTTCAACACACGACCCAAGGCCCACTTTGCCGGAGGTAAGTTGTCTTCTCTTAGCAGTACCACGTCGCCTTCCTTAACGTTCTTCGTGGGCTTGTTCCATTTAGACCGCGTTTGCAATGTGGCGAGATAATCATTGGACCAGTTTTTCCAATATCGTTGAAATATGTGCTCGGTGAGCTGCCACCTGCGGCGCAAATCGATGTTGTTTTCGTCTTTGTAATCGGAGAGCGGCATAGATAAAATTGGGCTTCCTGTTAAGAAGTGTCCGGGAGTCAGGCAGTTGTAAAATTCCTCTGGGTCTTCCGTTAGCGGGCACAGAGGTCGTGAATTTAAGCAGGCTTCTATCTTTGTTAACATTGTTGCGAATTCTTCATAGGTAAGCTTTTGTTCGCCAAGTACTCGTCGCAAATGGTGCTTCATCGACTTGACTGCGGCTTCCCACAGACCCCCAGCAGTGGGCCATGAAGGGGCGTTGAAGTGCCACTCCACGTTCAATTTGGCTAACTCATTGAATATATCTGGAGTCAGCAGTTGTTTGAACTCTTCATATTCTTGGTGGAGTACCTTTGCAGCGCCGATGAAGTTTGTGCCGCAGTCTGAGTACATGTGACGAGGGGTGCCACGCCTGGAGCAGAGTCGCTGGAATGCTGCCATAAATGTCTCTGTTGTGAGGTCGGAGACGAGCTCTATATGAACAGCTTTCGTCACCATACATATAAATATGGCTACGTAACCTTTCGAAGTTTTCACACCTCTTCCTTTGTTGTGCTTGACATCTACGTGACCCGTAAAATCGACTCCCGTATGCGTAAAGGGGCGGCATGGAGTAACTCTTTGTTGCGGTAAATCGCCCATCAATTGGTGGTTGTCTGATTTGTTGAACCGATGACAACGCACACAGTTTCGAAGTTGCGTCTTGACAGCCCGGTTACCACCGACAATCCAAAACCGCTGACGTATGTAAGTTAGCGTCAACCGTGCTCCACCGTGCATCGTTTTTGAGTGAGCTTGTTCAATGAGTAGCTGTGTGTAGCGTCCCTTGTGTGGGATAATCATAGGGTTTTTCATTCCAGCTGGTAAACTTGAGTGTTTAAGACGACCTCCAACGCACATGATCCCATATTCGTTTATGTACGGATTCAGTTTGAAAATTGCGCTGTTTTGTGACACTAATTCCATTTTGCTAAGTTGTTTGTATTCGGAATTGAATGTTGATCGCTGCACGTGTGTTATAATCTTTCTACTCGCTGCGCTTAGTTCGTTTGTTGTGAGGAATGCGGAGTCTGATTTCGACTTAGTGCGCATATTTGTAGTGGCGCGCAATATCCATGCAATTACACGGTTTACGTATGTCAATGAACTGCATTTCTTTAATAAGTATGTTATTACATTGTCTTCATAATTTTCTTGTGAATTATGTTTTATTTGAACGTGATTTATCTTGCCGAAATTCGTTGTAAATGTGCAGAGACTTTGTATTGGTTGTTTCATGTTCATCAAGAATTCAGGGCCTTGCCACCACAGTTGAAAATTGATAAGTTTGCTTGGTAACAGGCCTCTCGATGCGCAATCAGCGGGGTTCAATTCTGACTTAATGTAATGCCATTGATCTGCCGGGATGACGTTTCTGATTCTTGTTACCCTGTTGGCTACATATGTCTCCCATCGCGTCGTTTCGCCTTGAATCCACGCTAGTACAACTTGCGAGTCAGACCAGGCTAACGTGGATACGTTGCATCCATGGAAAGTTTGTTTGGCTTTTTCCATCAAGTCAGCAAGTAGCTGCGCGCCACACAGTTCAAGTCGTGGCAATGTAGCCTTCTGTGTCAGTGGAGCCACTCTTGTCCGGGATGCGAGTAGAGTTATTTTCGGGTGACCTTGTTCGTTCAACACTCGACAATAGATAACACAAGCGTAAGCTCTTTCGCTTGCGTCGCAAAAGCCTAATAACTCTACACCATTCTTGGTGTCTCCTATCCATCTTGATAGTGTTATCGTCTTGATGGACGGCAGTTCTGTTTGTAAACTCAGCCACTCTGTTTTGATGATGTCAGGTACCATGTCATCCCATTTGAGATTGCTCATCCAAAGTTTTTGGAATAGTAGTTTAGCTTTGACCGTTATTGGAGACAGCCAGCCCAATGGGTCATAAAATCTTGATATAGCTGAGAGTAAAGCCCTTTTCGTCAGCTGTTTAGCTTCTTTTAAAGGCCAGTTGAAGCAGAAAGTGTCACTGTTAGGACTCCAACCAAGCCCTAATGTTTTACTACATTCATCGCCTTTAAAATCAAACGTAGTTTGTTTTGAAATTTGATCTTCATGTAAATTTTCCACTATGGCGCGATGGTTGCCTGTCCACTTTCGTAGGTTCATACCGCCGCCTCTCAATAATTGTATTAGTGATTGTTGTAGTTGCTTCGCCTTTAAGAGATCGTAGTGACCACTTATTACGTCATCCACGAAACATTCTTCTAGAAGAGTCTTGGCGGCTTCGGGATATTTGTGACCATCGTCAGTAGCTAGTTGCTTCAAAGTGCGCATGGCAAGCCAAGGTGCGCACTTTGCACCATAAGTTATTGTGCGTAAGTGGTAGTCACGTATACGTTGATCCCGTGATTCCCTCCAGACGATGGTTTGAAGATGTTGTTGGTCTTCTGCTAGCCACATACAGCGGTACATTTTTTCAATATCCGCCGTAAATGCGTATTTGTACGTTCGCCATTTAAGTATGAGTGTCTGAATGTCCTTTTGTAAATTGGCTCCTTTTTCCATGACATCGTTCAAACTGTAGCCACTCGTTGTTTTTTGAGAAGCATTGAACACTACTCTTAACTTGGTTGTTGTAGAATGTTCACGTAAGACGCCGTGATGAGGCATAAAATAGCTGTTGGCTGGTATGTGAGATGCAAGTTTCAAATGTCCTAGTTCGGCATACTCTTCAATAAAATTTTTGTACATTAAAGATAGCTTTTTGTTCTTATCTAGCCGTTTTTCCAACTGTAGAAACTGAGAAACAGCTGCTGATCTTGAGTTACCTAACTTTTCTTTGTAGTCGGGTAATAAAGGCATTCTCACAATGTATTTACCATCAGCTGATCGTCGCACGTTATGTTTGTAAAATTGTTCACAGTGCTCGTCTTTGGGAGTATCCTTAGTGTTCTGGATCTCTTCGTTTTCCCAAAATTTTGTCAACACGTCTATGTTGAACGTAGTGACGTGGCAATCAAATGTTTGTTTTGTTTTACCACACAAAATCCACCCGATTTGTGTCTGTTGAGCGACGGGGGATTGGGAGTTATCCTTCAGGACACCTTCGAGGATGATTTCTGAATAGACATCCGCTCCCAGTAAAATATCTATCTTGCGAGAAACATTGAAGTCAGGGTCCGCTAGTTTTAAGTTTTCAAGATGCGTCCATTGACCCTTTTCAAATGTTCTAGTGGGCAGGTTGTTCGTAAGCTTCGTCATAATAAGCGCTTGAGTTTCGAAGCTGTAATCGGAGTGAATCGAACGACAAGAGAGTGTCACTTTACCCCTGCATTCTCTGGAAACAGAGCCGATTCCCGATATTGAGGCGTTGACCCCTTTTCTGTTAAGACGAAGTGTTTGCGCTGCATTTTCTGAGATCAAGTTCACTTGCGAGCCTTGATCAAGTAGCGCACGCAATGTTACATAAGTCCCGTTTATGGACTTAACCCTCAGTAGTACAGTGGTTAGTAAAACTTCCAGGTTGTCGTTTGACAAGTGGTTCGACGACTGTTGTGTGGATGTCGATGTTGAGGGTTCGTTAACGTGACCTCTCGTAGCAGGTGAAGCCACGTGTTTTTTGTCAGGGTTGTGTAATAATGTGTGATGTCTCTGGTTACATTCTTTACACAATTTTGTAGAATTACATTCGCTGTCTCCATGCGAATATAAACAATTTTTGCAGAGCTGCAGTTTCGACACTGTGTTGTTTCGTTTGTCAAACGTCATTGCAAGGAATTTGTCACATTGGCGTAATACATGACTTCCGTTGCAATGTGGACACTTTCCGTGTATGGTTACATAGTTATTCGTTTTATTATAACCAAAGCTTCGTTTTTTAATTTGGGTTTGCTTGTTGAAAGAATTTGTTGATTTTTCAGAAGCAGCTGAAGCGATACCCTTCTTGGCAGATTTCATTGTTTCATGAGCCATAAATTGCGTTTCAAGGAAATACAAAAAGTCTTGTAGGCTTTGTAGTTCTCTGTGATCCTGGAGTTCTTTCATGTAGTCACCCAGGGTGCCGGCATCCAGTTTTTGTGACATAAGATGCACGATAATAGGGTCCCAAGAAGATGTTTCGACTCCAATGTTAGATATCCCGTTTAGGCATTCTGTTATGACGTCATGCATCTTTTTCAGGTTAGACGAGTCCGGATTCTGTATAACCGGCAGGTTTAACATAGTGTTCATGTATGAAGTGAACTGTAGACGTCGGTTGTCATATCGTTGTATCAAAATGTCCCAGCAGCAGTTGTAATTCTCAGTGCTGATGGTCAGATGCTGCACTAAGCGTTCTGCTTCGCCTCTTAGTTTAGACTTCAAGTGTTGCATCTTCTGGGCATTGTTGATCATAGGGTTTTTGTGTATCGCCTCCAAAAAAAGGTTCTTAAATGAATTCCATTGACTGTATTTCCCCGAAAATTCCGGGATGTCAATCTTAGGTGCAGATTTTTGATAGTGAATCGACGACCAGATTTTTGCATTAATCTTCTTTTTCAGGTCATCATATTGTTGTTCGATGTCGGTGAAAATTTTGGTATATTGTTGATTGGATCCTTTTAGTTGAAAATCGATACCCCAGTGAAGCTTGTCTATGGCGTCCCATTTCGATTTTAATGTTGATAAGTGGTCTTCCAGTTCCCACTTTTCAGAAATAGACGAGACGTCAATTTTCGAAATAACACGTTGTATGGCGTTGAAGTTGCATTCTTGCTTGTTAAGTAGAATCTGCACACTCGAGCTGTTATTATCTTCCCCCTCCGACAATTCACCTAAATCGAATCTCACTTCTCGTTGTTGTTTTTCAATATGTGCTAATCTCAATGAGATATCGGTTTGAATTGATACGTACAGGTCTTTAGTTTTTTCATAGGTGTCATCCACAAAATAGGAAATAGACTTATCTTTGATTTCCAGTAACAACTGAGCGTGTCTGTTGTCGAAATTCTTCCACTCGTTTTCTAGTAAACCCAAGCGTTTGTTCAAATATTCCGCCGTTTTTCGCGTAGAAGAATCTTTGCGATAGTTTGTGCATATTGATTTGATATTCTCGAAGCAAGCCAACTGTTGGTCTAACATACTCATATTGCTTGTTTCTTATAGATGTTGTTGCCTCCAGAAGTTTCCACGTCGTCGACAGTGATTGGAGGGCGTTGTGAAGGTTACTGCGTTGCCGATAATCTTCACGGTTTCAAATCTTGAAACTGTTCTTCTATTTGAAATGTCGCTGTGTCTTCGCACTCAAGTGCTTTTCTCACGTTTCTCTGCGCCTTCTCAATCAGACCGGGGCGACCCGCTGTTGGGAGACCGGTCAGACCGATTCGCTAACGCGTGAGAAGCACTGAAGCACTGAAGACTGTTCCGTCGAAGGACCATAAAATGTAGAGTGTCTACACTTGTCTGCTCGTTAAGCTTGTAGTTGAGGAGTGCTTAGAGAAAAGATACCTTGATTCACTTTAATCACTTTAATTCCGTAGTAATGTAAAGGTTATAAAAGTAATGGTGAGTTGGCGTTTCCTTTCTCGAATGTGTTTACCGCGTGGCAGTAATTGCACTACTGAATCGTTTTATACATGAAAATGTAATGATGACACAGGCAGGTTGCTGCGTCAGCCAAATATGCACAGTACAAGACTGTACACTCTGATCACTAAGCCACAGAACCTTCGCCCGAAAGCATCCGATTAAATTGTTCCTATATCTTCATCGATTTGAATAGTTAGCATACTAAATGCTTTAAAATTTCATTCAAAAGAAGATATTTGTTATTCAATCACCTTCCAACGGCTGAACGGATGGATATGACTTAAATATAGAACGCATAGATTATTATAGTTTAGAACAAAATAAAAGTGGGTTGCGGGCCCGGGATCCAAAATCCACACGGGCGAAACCTATATCTGCTAGTTTTAAATAATTTAATGTAAATTTTTACTCCATAGAACCCAAAAAGCCTAAAAGCAATAAATGGGCCAGGAAACGTGCTCTACTTAACAAGAAACCGAAGTTCAAAATTCTCACAGATTATACAGAAAACGATTTCAGAAGAGTACAGATTATTAATGAAGATCTGTCGTCGTACATGGAGCTTCAGAGAGGCAGTGAATACTTCAAGTCTAAGAGACACAAATGCAGTAAATGTGTCTTAAGTTTTGATGATGACAAGGCCCTGTTGGAACATAACAAAAAATTTCACACAGAAGTAAGTTTTAAAAGTATGTTTGTTTCCCGATGGTTTACAACAGGGCCACCCCAGCCCTTCCTGTGGTTGTGCTTATAGGTGGCAGACAGGCACATGGCCACCAGATCGGAGGTGATTACCGTGGTCTATAGCCCTGCAATATCAGGTGCTTCACATTCACGCTTCCGATCCTGTAAGAATCTTCTGATGACCTTCTTGAAAAGCCCCATATTGTAGTAGCTTAGAAAAACTCCACATCTTAAACGTGCACGGAATGAAGTAGTAGCTTAGAAAAACTCCACAGTTCAAACGTGCACGGAATGAAGTAGTAGCTTAGAAAAACTCCACAGCTTTAGTGTGCACGGAATGAAGTAGTAGCTTAGAAAAACTCCACAGCTTAAACGTGCACGGAATGAAGTAGTAGCTTAGAAAAACTCCACAGCTTAAGTGTGCACGGAATGAAGTAGTAGCTTAGACAAACTCCACAGCTTAAGCGTGCACGGAATGAAGCTCCTTTTATACCTCACCATGGACACCGTTTCCAGTATTTCATGTATTTCAGGTAGCGCCATTCACCTGCGACATCTGCGACTCAAGGATATCAAACAAACGTAGTTTGGCGCGACATGTGAGCCTGCATTACACCAAATATGCATGTACGATGTGCGAGTTCAGCTGTCACGACCGGACAGAGAGACGGTGGCATTATCAGAAGAGACACAGAAGGATATTCCAGTGTGTGAAATGCAGATTGAGATTCGAGTGAGCACTTTGTATATTTGTTTGGGAAATTAATTTTTGGTAATCAAAATGGTAGATCTGCCACCAATTATGGGATCTACCACCAAATATGGTACTTCTATTGCCAACTATGTAGATTGTTTCTACCGAATATGAAACCTCGCGCCTGGACAGCTAGATATTTATAGGTTAGTAGAGCCATCTTCGTGTTAGGTTACTTGTGATTAATTAATGCACGAAAGTAAGCGATGTTGCTCGAGAGCATACGTAGTTTTTACCTTCAAGAATTGTTCATAATATGGACAATTCTTGAAGGTAGAACAGGGTGTAATTTTGAGACTGGTCAGTAAGAGCTGGTACCTCATCCGTTATACTTACAGCAAAACGTTCTTTGGACACTATCCTTAACTTCTTAAGATATTCTGAACTGCATTCATAGATTTTGAGAAAAATATAATGCTGGTAATAAGAAAATGCTGGGTCCCAAAAATTTTTTTGGTGCCAATCGAATCTATTTAGTATGGGGATTAAAAGACTATATGAGACCATTTAAGTTATCAGTACTATAAATGATAGAAATGACCAAAAACGTTTCTCATATCTCTATTCTTAATCATCGCTAAATGATGCTACTTTTTATTGTAATCAAAAAACTATATTTGAAGCATGATGAGACCGTCAAGCTGAGTGTCACCATTGTCACACGGTATGTGTAGGTAATGGTGACCCTCTTTTCTGAGACTTTGCCTTCAGCTTACCATCAGGCAAGGCGAATTCTAATTGACGTATTCTATATATAATATTCTATATACAATATAAAAATTGAGTAAAGAAACCGCAGTTTAGTACAGTAGCACTAGTAACTAGTTCATGATGCGTTTGAAGGTGTTGCGTTGCGACTTACCGTGGTTCTGTACTCAAATATATAATTGTTCCCCATTACAGGAGTCGGAAAGAGTTCTTCAAGCATTACAAAGAATGGCACGAAAAGTTCATTTGCGACCACTGCGGCATCAGTTTCAAGATGAGGTACTGCATCAAGAACCACATCAGGTTTGTTTTGTACCGTCACTCGCACTGACTGTAGGGTGTATAGGCTCACGGAGCAAACACAGAGAGGAGATGCTTAGCAAGTTGTGCCCTGTGAATTTCAACTAGAGTTTTTGCCAATGCAGTGATACGTATTCGACATTAGCAACGCACAGGCAAGCTGGATGCTGACATACAGTGGCGCGGCATCGACATTGACCACTGTATGCATCTCAAATATCTGGGAGTAGCACTGGACAGGTTCCTCACGTTTAAGAACTGCGAATCTGAATAAGCTGACGAGTACAAACTGTGGGCCCACACGGCAGGTGCTACGAACAACAGGGTAGTTCCTGTGTTACTCTGCGGGTGAATACGCATGCCCTGTCGAAGAATCGCCCGCCTGGACATGACCTACTCTTGCTCAGGTGGAAGTTCTTCAGCAGACTTGGGACACAGGTTGCTCGATGCAAAGAACGTGGAGTTCTGCTCCTCTCTGCGTTTGCTCTGTGATAGGGCCGATGCGCGATACATGTATACATATTCATAATAGCATCGGCGTGTGTGTAACAAAGCGCCGTCTGTCCGGTAAGGAAGCAGCACTCGCCGCTAGCGTGCGGCCGCTGCGACAAGCGCTTCACGCGGCGCGGCGCGCTGTGGCTGCACACGCGCACCGCGCACGCGCGCGCGCCCGCGCCCGCCTACTGCGTGGAGTGCGACACGCGCTACGCCGACCAGCACCGCTACCGCTGGCACCTCGCCAACAGCGCGCGCCACTCGCGCCGGCCCAAGCGCAGGTGACGTCACACACACAAACACACACACACACACATACATACATACACACACACACACACAAACACAAACAAATTTTATTAAATAAGTAGTGAGTGGATGGTATGTTCCAGAGTGCCATGTCCCGCGTGCGGCAAGGTGTTCACCAAGAATATCTACATGAAGGATCATTACAACTTGGTTCACCTGAAGTATTACAAGTACAGGTGCGAGCGGTGCAATAAAGTGAGTTTAACACATCTTTCTTACCTCCGACGTAACAACGACGGGGTGTTATAAGTTTGACGTGTCTGTTTATGTGTCTTTCTGTGGCACTGTAGCTCACGAACAAGTGGACCGATTTTGATTTATATTTAGCCGACTACGGCAAATCAAAAAGACGAAAACCCGACTACTAAAAATTCACGCTCCCAAAAGTATTAAACCAGAAAATATATAGGATAGCGGTGGAAGGGTTTTAGTTTTAATATAGGTATTTAAACTATCATGGTCACTGACATCAGTATCAGAATAAACGGGATACGAGATAATGCCTGCGCTCAGCCAAAGATGGCTCCCCACTGGACAGACCGGGAGTGTACAAGATTGACTGTAGCTGTGGCAGTTCTTATATAGGACAAACAAAAAGAACGGTTACATGCCGAATCAAGGAACACATCAGGGCAGTCAAAAACAATGAACCGCATAAATCTGCAATCACTCAACATTTATTGGAGTACGGTACGAACCACTGGATCGAGCTACATAACCCTCAGATGCTCTCGACAGAACGCCACTATATACCAAAACTGGTTAGGGAAGCAATTGAAATAAAAAAGTATAAAAATTTCAATCGTGAGGATGGGTTTCAACTGCCGAACGTCTGGCATCCAGTGGTCCGTCTTTGCAATAACAATCGGGAACAAGCTAAAACAAAATCGCGAGTGGATACAGTGAGCATCGTATGTCGTGAACGTGATCGAGATCGGGTTCGAGTTTGTAGTGAGAGTGAAACCAATAGTAGTGCAGATACGCGTAGTAAAAGAACTCGAAAGAGGGTAGATCGATATAATTACTCCTAGAAGAAAAAACTTTTTCTCTGTTCACCGCCACTACTCCAGTTCCTCCGTGATCATGGTGCTTGCAACAGCGCCGAAATATCGGAAACTCAAAATAATGAAACATGGTAAATATCCCGTTTATTCTGATACTGATTTTAGTTTTAAACTTATTTCGTTTGAATATCATCTCGTGTAACTGACTTTTCAGGGCGTTTTGTTTAATCTCTTATAGTTTCTCACAATCAGCACAAATTATGGTATTGTAGGACGATTACAAGAGTCTAACACGCCTTCCAAAACTTTATTACATCGTTAGTTAGGAGGAGCGTGAGAATATTATTTACGCGATGCGGGGTTAGTAGTTCTGTAGTAATTCTGCTAGGTGACGTTGAGTGTATGTTATGTTACCACATGAATTAACTTCTGTCTACGTGTGACCAATATCCAGACGATGTTCTAAGTGACTAGCTGACCCGCCCCGGCTTTGCGCGTGGCATACTTCCTAATCCCGTGTCACCCCTATATGGCCGCAACTTATTCATTTTCAAATAATGTATGGCCATCTGCATATGTGATTGGAACCAGTGCTGCCTGAGATAGATAGATAAATAATTCTTTATTATACACCAATAGATTACAGTAGAACTTGTAGGTAGCATGCATACAGTTTAATGTACAATGGGCGGCCTTATCGCTGGAAGCATTTTTTCCATGCAACCTTGGATTAGCGCGTTGAGTCAAACGAACAAAATAAGCAAACTGCATCTTTATAACATTAGTAGAAGGAAAAAATGAAACGATTCTGGCAAGACTCGAACCGATAACGTTCGCCCTAAGATGGTTGTATACGAGAATTTGGAGCATGCAAAGCGTAACACGGTATCTCAGTGTTTAGAGCGTTCCCCCTGTAAGGGACTGGTCGCGGGCGCGAGTCCCGCCTGAGTCACCCCTTTTTAGTTAGCATAACTACCAAAAAAAACATTCAATATAGATTACAGAAGTACTCTGGTTATAGAACTTCATCCGCAACGCCGACCTGGCGAGGCACACTCGCCGTGTGCACGAGGGCATCCTGCCGCCCAGGAACAAGATCTGCTACGTGTGCGGCCGCGGCTTCACGGTGAGTTCACTCGCTTCACGGCGTCACCCGACCGCCTATCTCGGATGCATCCAATGCTTGCACTATTTTATACAGCTTAGGTGGCAGACAAGCACATGATCCAACTTATAGAAAGCAGGCAGCAAGCACTTAGAATCTCGGAGTCCATTGTCCTTGGTTCTTTTTAGGTTTATTTTGACTTTTACAGGTGCTACTGCCATTCGTTCCCCTATTTTTGTTAGACAGCAGTGAGTTTCTGTGCCGTCGGTGCAGAAGATATAGCAGAACGAGCCTTTGGCCTTTGGACTATTTAACTAAGCCATACTTCGGGATACATATCTTGGACCTAAGTCACGAGACAAACTAGGCCCCATGGGCCGGTCGGGGTGCGAATGTTTCAGTTTCAGACAATCGCACCTACGGCCCACACAGTCGGCATGCGTTTTAGTCGGTTCAAGTCCGACATAACCTCCCCCACCGCCTCTGGTGGGACGGAGGAGGGAGGTGTATTCGTAGGGATTTTGCGCACAGTAGAAAAGCCCAACGCCGTAGCATCCCGCGCCGTAGCACCCCGCGCTCAAACACACCTAAGAAAAGTGTACTGCGGGTATAGGGCGCACTTTAGGTCCAAGATTACCGACGCTTAACTTGCGTCTGGTTGCAGACGAACAAGATCCTGACGAACCACGTGCGCACGCACACGGGCGAGCGGCCGCACGCTTGCCGCGCGTGCGGCGCGCGCTTCGCGCAACGCGCCGCGCTCGCCGCGCACGAGCGCGCGCGCCACTGACCGCTCGCCGCCGGCCAGGACGAGCCAGCGCACCGGCGATCGGCTGCGGCTCGAGGCGCGGGGAATCCTGTACGGGCGCGTCGGTTGTCATTTTATCACCTTATTTTAGCCATGTGTTCGGTGTTATAACGATGGCGATGACGTTAGGGTCCACCCTCATAAACCTCCCGCTGCCTTCGTTGCCTGACGGTGTCAGCATGGTGGCATACGCAGACGATGTCGAGGTCGTAATAAAGGCATCGCCTAGAGCAACGATTGACGCAAACGCCCAAATCGCGCTACCTTAGCATCTCCGCGGCTAAGTACAGGAGTCTTATCATCAAGGGCTGTAGCACTGACGCCACCATTGATACTGTACCAGGTTGTAAGTGTATACAAGTAAGTAGAACAGAATCGGGGAGGTACCTAGGGATCGCCATAGACGACAGACTAACCTTTGGCGAGCACATCGTGGCCACGTCTGCAAGAGTTAGAAAGATTACCTATATATGTAATAATAATAATAATAATAATAAAACACAATCTGATACAAAATACTAATACGCCATATTACAACTACAAACCTGAAATAATTTTGGAAAATACCTCACACAAATTATATTATGATCGCGCCATACTTACTGACAGGACCATCCACTACAACAGACCAGATATCACATTACAAGATAAAGTAAATAAAACGACTTACCTGATTGACGTCGCAGTCCCAAACACTCATAACTTACAGAAGACCATTACTGAAAAAATTAACAAATATTCTGACCTGAAAGATGAAGTCATGAGAATCTGGAAGCAAGACAAAGTATATGTAGTGCCGATAGTTGTTTCCACCACCGGAGTCATCCCTAAACATCTACACCATAGTATCAAACTGATAGACCTTAAGGATAACATCTACATACCCATTCAAAAAGCTGCTATATTGAATACATGCAGAATTGTGAGAAAGTTCTTGCAAATAGAAGACACTGAAAACACACACCCACTAACACACGATATACACAATTACACACACACACCACATTTACTTGGTTTCAACCCGTAAATGTGGTTAATACCAACTCAATGAGTTGAGAATAAAAGTAACACTATAATAATAATTTATTTCTAAGAATATGGTACATTGAGGTATTTATGTTATTTCACTTGTTCAAACATATTCTACCATACCCTGTGGGGCTAAAAAGGCCATCTCATGAAACGAATCGGATTCCAGTTCGTCTTCCAATTCGTCCGCCGAAACGCTTTCCAATTCGTCCGCTGTCGTAAAATGAAACACATATGAGACGATTCGTCTACAATGCGGTTCGTCGGACGATTCGGATTAAGATGAAATGTTGCAATTTTAAAAATGTAAACACCGATAACTTACCGGTTATTTTTAATTCAAAATTTTAAAATAAAGAAGAGTTTTAAAAGCGTACTGACTAAAATTTATTTCTTTATTTATCATAAAATACACTTTTCAAACCATTTAACACATTAAATGTTAAATATTCAATATATTTCAAAATTGTTAATTAACTGGCAACAATCTGTGCTCTGTCAACAAATGTAAATATTTGGTCAATATTGAAGTTTTTGAGTGGGAAATTGAAATGTTTTTTCGTATTCCTTCACTTCACTCCATTCAAGTCCACTATAAAAAGAACCACTTATGAGACTGCTTAGAAGTTGTGCTATGTGTTCCACTTCAACTTTATTCTTCGTCATGTCAGTACCTACCTATCATGCCAAATAGAGTCAGTGAGGCGCAGTGGGAGATTATTATAGAGTTCATGAAGAGGCATCCTCAGCTAGCGAAAACTGGCTACAATGATACCGCCCGAGGAAGAGCCGAAAGCCTGCGGCTTTGCGCAGAGGTTGCACTCGTCCTCAATGCACAGAGGATAGTAGTGGCACACTAAAGACGCCCAAGGATGGTCCAAAGTAAGCTAGACAACTGTTTACTTTATTTACTTATTTAGAATTATTCAATGTCTCTCCGTATTGACGTTATGAATTCTTGTTTGTAGTATTATCTTAAACACATCGTTGGGGGAAATGTGGTAGACAGTACCAATAACCTTGCTACCTCAACTTTCGACCTCGCAGTCTCAGCCCTCCACCCCAGTCGCAACCTCAATCCTCGACCAGCGAACCACTCAGACCCAATGAGCCTGAGGAAGAATATCCAATATATGTGATTGTCCAGTAAGTATCAATAGAGGTAACAGTTATTGCTAACTATAATATTATAAAGTATGATAAGTAAGGGCCTCTTCCCAAAGTGTTAAGTTTAGTAATTGATATTTATTATATGGCCCAGTTCTAGCTGAACCCTCACCCTCGGCACACAGCCCAGCTGAAGTGGCACCGCCGCTACATAGACAAACACATCAGCGACAGCGAACATGTAATAAGTGGCATTTATATTCTTGACTAGAATCTTTTTTTTTTAATTTATATTAGTTTATAAAACTTCAAAGAGTTCTTAGTTATTTTTAAATAAATATATGCATAGTAAACATACATCAGTGTTAAACATGTGTTATACTTATGTCAAAAAAATGGCTGGTCCCTTTTTTGTTAACTTTTGAAACAACCCTTGAGATGTAAAATAAATTGCATTTTGTTGAAGGGTTTTTTTGTATTCTTTTCTTATATTTGGGTTTTGTTAAGTGCAGCCTTAATGTGTTATGCTAATAAAAGGCCAATGAGTATGATGGTGGTGAATGTGATTTAAATAAAAGAATATCATTGTTTCAGCACGGCCACTAGGTCCATTGGAAGAGGCTAAGTGGATCCTCTTGCAAATAGAGAGACAGAGGCTACAATCGGACAGTGCGACTGCAGCAGCCTCCTCACAGTTAGCACAAAATATTTTGGAGGTAGTGAGGCAGCATGGTCACATTGCAGATGAACCGCATAATATTCATCAAATTATGGAAAGACAAATTAACAATCAAGTTTTATAGACACTTAATTGTTGTCTTTCCATAATTTGTAAAATATGTATAATAAGTATTTAGAAAAGGAATGTCAGGGATATTGTAATATTTAGATTGTGAATGTTGTTTACTTTATTTGTAATTAAAATTACCATTAGTATTTTGTATTTAATAATAAGTTCCTTTTGGTTACTGTAATTGGATTTAATACAAAAATATGCCATAATGTATGTAGGTAAATAAACTTCAGTTTTTCAACTAAGATATTGTATTAATATGAACCCCAAATGCTTAAATAAATTACATAGAATAGTAAATTACAAAAGTTAGGTATAAGAATATGCTAAAAACAAAGAGATTATCCATCACAATAATTTAATTTAAATCTGAAAAATGAGATTGTTGTCACTTCATACACTTCTTGAACTTATTGTGAAGATATTTGCTATGTAGTTAGCTGACAACCCGGATCACACAGGTTGCCTTATGCTAGTGGTTGTATCCAATGATTTTATAGTAAAGGTAAGATTAGTATGCCAAACCTATACAAATCTTATGTACGAGCAGCCCATAGCCTTTCAATGAGGCTGTTTCTTACTTGTTCCCCTGCGTCTAGGGATTGGGGTTCTACATGCCATCCACACAACCAAATACTCCCGGCATACTAAATTTATTGTGAAATCTGAAATTAACAAACAAAATAAGTTGAAATTGTTACAGTTATTAAAAATTATTTATGTGTCTATAAATAAAATTTGTGATTGTATTGGCTTACCCTTGCTTAATAACATTTCGTTCTTCTCTAGTTTGAGGAAACTAAGTATTTTTGTCGAAAGTGTGGGCATTCAGGGCAACGGAGACTGCTCCTATACAGTTTGATACACTGACTTGGTGCATCTTATTGTGTACACTGGACCCAATAACCCTCTGGGTATGACCCCGACGCATAAAATGCCAATGCAGTCATCACCTGAATTAATTCAAACATATTGTTATTCATACATAATAACGTAATGTAAGTAATAACAAGGAACACTAGTTAAGTAGGTAGGTACTTACCTTCGATACCGCACTTATTCCACCTCGTGATCCTGGTAAATAGGGCTAAATCTCATGGATGAGGTCTAAAGAAACCGCTTTGGTGAACCTATATAAGGCCACAAATTCGTCCTCGGGCATTTCGAAGGCAACTTCCTGGTTTCGTAAGGTCGCACTCCTTCGCCGCTACTGAAGCCTTTCTAGGGCTATTGCATGTTGCAATAAATTGTTTTAAAGAAATAAATCAACCATATTTGAGCTAAATTTATTTAATTTCGATCAAATAGGTCAAAAGAAACAAATCACAACAAACGACGAATTGTAAGACGCAATGTCAGAGTTGCGTTTTTCAATGCTGCCTTTTGACATATAAGCGATTCGGATTTTGTGAGCCGTTTTACGATTTTCCATACAAACTTGTCAAAAGGACGAACCGTTAAAACCGAATCGTGCCGCGAATCGCGCTTTGTGGTACCATTTTACGAAATGAAATCCGCTTCGTATTTCAATGCGGATACGATTCGTCGAAAGAGGCCTTTTTAGCCCTGCTGGTGTAGAAATATTAAATTTTATAATAATAATATTTAAGATTTACAATAGTAATGTCAAATATGTCACTCATGCAATCAATTAATTAAATGTAATGAAAATTCTACGAGACGTGACTTCGATGAGCCTCCTAAAAAAAGTCTACATTTCTCTCGGCGAAACCTGGGGGATTCTGGTAGTTCTCACCTGATTGAGTTGGAACGAGCTCAGCAGCTCAGCGAGTCGTGCTAAAAACAATGATGAAAAAACCTTTTCGTTTTCCTACTAATTCGTTGTATAAGGAATGTAAGCTACTCAGCGTCAGAAGGATATATATCCTAAGAATCACTTTGCTAACCCATAAGCAGGTGATCAGCTCCCGTTACCATGGAGACATGATCTTGAAACTGGTTTATAAACTTCCTCTTACCGTAGTAAAAACCGAATTTGCAAGACGATTTAGTGCCTACATGAAGCCTCAGGTGTATAACAGGATAAATAAACTCACACATATATACACATAGGTAAATTGTCAATGTGTGAAGCTAAGGACCTTATACTGAAGACCTTGCTTACCTGGTCTCATGAGTACACGGAAAGCTTTTTGAAACATGTGTTGTGAAGTCTAAAGTTGTATGTTTTAACCTTATAGATTGCATGTTGCATAAATTTTATGTAATAGTGTTTATAAGTACTTACATCAACTATATGTATGTAACCTACTATTGTAATTACTAATTGGAAAAAAAAGAAGTTTTCTACAGAACAGGCTTAGCCTAGTGTAGAAAGCTTTAGGCAATATCGGAATTGTTTTTATTCAATACTATTATGTACACACCTGGTAATCTTGTGAATAGTTGTTTGCAATTTTGTAATGGCAAAATAAATTTTTACTTTACTTTACTTTACTTTAGTTACTACTCCGCTCCCTTGGAAAGCGGCATGAAGGTATATAACTTATAACCTTCTTCGTTAAATGGTCCATACAACACAAAAAAGAATTTTTCATTTCGTCGGTATCAGAATAAACGGGATATTTACCATGTTTCATTATTTTGAGTTTCCGATATTTCGGCGCTGTTGCAAGCATTTATTCTGATACTGATGTCAGTGACCATGATAGTTTAAATACCTTTTCATTTCGAATCAGTAGTTCTTGAGATTAGCACTTTCAACCAAACACACAACGTTATAAGATTAGTATCAAAAAATCAATTTCATTTATCCAGTTTAGGCACTTAGAGAGCACATAATGAACGACAAAATTTTACAATAATGTCAAGAAATATAAAAAATATAAGTAGGTAAAAAAATAAATTAGTAAGTACATTGGAAAATGATTCTTATGGTAGTTCGGTAGGTTAGTTCTACTGAGAAGATACCAGCAAGAAACTATTTTAGAACCATATATATTTTTTTCTGGTATGGTTGTATTTACATTTGCGAGCAAGCAAGAGATTTAGGTTGACCACGCATTTACATCATCAAGATAACATTTATTCATTAAAGTATTTTTCATAGATTTAAGATCTACCTATAGATATGGTATAGATTTAAGATCATTCTTTGTAACCTTCATGCCTCATTTTTTTGTGAATTAATGAATTTGATTTGATTCAATCAAAGAATCAATTTCATTTATTCAGTTTAGGCACACAAAGAGCACATATGAACGTCAAAATTATACAATTAAGTATGTTAAGAAATAATATTTAAATATTAAATAATGTACAAATAAACCATTGGAAAATGATTCTTTCGCTGGTTCGGTAGGTTAGTTCTACTGAGAAGATACCAGCAAGAAACTCAGCGAACTATATTAGAACTAGATTATTTTTCTTTTTTTTTACAATTTATTTTGTGCGAGCAAGCAAGAGACTTATGTTGACCACGCATTGATATCATTAAGGTACTCATCCACTTTATAATAACCTTTACTCATTAAAGTTTTTTTCACTTCTAATTTAAATTTATTTATCGGCATATTAATCAAATCCCGAGGAATTTTATTAAATATTTTTATGCTGCTTCCTACAAATGAATCACCAACCTTGTGAAGCCTAAGTTTAGGTTTAGGCACAACTAGTTTATTTTTGCTTCTAGTATTAAAATTGTGTACATCAGATAGTTTTTCGAAAATATTTAGGTTTTTTCGTACATATATGATATTGTTACGTGCACGGGGTACAATTAAATGCCGTTTACTCAACGAAGAGATTTATTAGCTCACCACAAACTAGACAATTTAATCACTAGTACACACAGTACTCTTCAACAGTTCCAGTCGCTCAGTAGTTCACAGTAGTCCACAGTCGTTGCTCAGGTCGCAGGTAGAATCTTCTTCGGTCGCTTAAGTTCGCTGTGTTCGTTATCGATCTCAAAGACTGAATGAATCGTGTCGCTATGCGAGCGTGTTTTTATACCTCTCAATTAGGAGGATCGAATTATCTAGAAAGTTCGCGAGCGACAAATACCTATTCTTTGATCTTGCCGCCGTCGCTGACCTTCGAGTACATTCTCGATATTTACCTATTGTTTATTTTTATTCAAAAAAAGTGTGTAGGTACTCGTAGGTAGGTTGTGACTTTTTGTTGACGATTCCAGATTTTTCTATGCCATTCGGTAGAGTACCTCGCCACTAACAATGCGTTTTTATTTCTTGAAGATTTGATTATTAGTTTTCGAGATATCGACGGCTGTCGTAACAATATTATCATAAATGTATTGAGAAGCAACTGTTAAAATATTAATTTCTTTGAAAACTTCTTTCAGCGAGTCACGGGGTCTGAGGCTATAGATCGCTCGTATCTCTCGTTTCTGTAGTACAAATATAGTCTCAATATCGGCAGCCGAGCCCCACAGCAGCAGACCGTATGACATAACGCTATGGAAGTAACTAAAATAAACTAATCGTGCAGTTTCCTCATCAGTCAGTGACCTTATCTTTCTAACCGCATAGGCAGCTGAGCTAAGTCTTCCAGCCAAGGCTTTGATATGAGAGCCCCATTGCAGTTTACTATCTAAAGTTATTCCAAGAAAAACTGTGGTATTGATTATTTGGACAGATTCATTATTCATTTTAATATTAATATCTGTTTGTCTTACATTAGGCATAGTAAACTTTACACATTTAGTTTTCTTCGCATTGAGCAGCAAGTTGTTACTTGTAAACCAATGCAATATTTCAGAAAGGGCATTATTTACTTCGTCAAGTACTATTTTATGTCTATCAGTCTTAAAAATTAATGATGTATCATCAGCAAATAATACAATTTCACAAAAATTTGTAGCGAAATAAGGAAGATCATTAACATAAATCAAGAATAGAAGGGGTCGTAATATCGAGCCCTGGGGTACTCCCATAACTAATGGGGCACCAGTAGGTCTACCATGAGTTTTTAAACGTGTGTCGTATACGTACACGAGAGTGGTAATGGGACCACGTGGTTACATTTACGGTAGTTGCGCTGTCATGAGCTTTGTAAACCGTAGTGGCTCTCGTGTTAACGGAACTAGCTGATGTATACGTGTAATTTCCTAGAATACTTGACAGTTTTGGTGTTTGTTTGAATTTTGAGTGACGGAGTATCGTTACCGTAAAATGGCGGCTTTCTTATAATCAGCTGTTGGGCGTATGGTTTGGTACATATTCATATTTATATCCATGTTTTGTTGAAAGTAATTAGGTATTGACGAATAGTGACGACATAACGCTGGAGAACGATATAAAGGGAGTGAATACTGTGACTATACAGATGTTTACTATGCATGGAGAACCACCCTATCCTTTAGCCACCTTCTACCCCACGGGAAGAGATGGGATAGTCCTACATATTCTACTTCACCGAGAACCAACACATCAAATACAATGTTCTAAACCCCAAGAGGAGACTGCGCTAAAAACTCCATAACTCAGCAGGTATATAGACATAGGTTCCTAACGCAAATAATATTGCCGCGTGGTTTCCGGCAGAGTAGAATTAAGGCCACCTCACCTCTTCCCATGCGGTGTCGTACAAGGCGACTAAGGGATAGGGCTGTTTAACATCATACGGATATGTACAGCCCAGATTCAGCCCTAGATGCATGGCTCGAGTCAACAATAGTGCCCGGAATACGGCAAGAGGCTCACCCCCTATTACGAGGGACCAAATACAATAATTATTGGTGAAATGTGGGTGTTAATTCACCTCTGTCTAACCCTCTAGGGATAAAGGCGTGTTTATATGTATGTATGTATGTAAAGCAAATAAAGTTTGCTATAGGAACCTAGAATTATAAAATATGGCATTTGAAGAGAATGTTGTTATAATGGACGTGTGAGACTTTTTTTTAAATAAAGCAAAGTAAAATGGTCATTTTTTATTGTTATTTAAAGTACACACATGTGATTATAAAGAATTCGCTATGAAATAGATTAGAATATTGCAGAGGTTGTTCATCAGTATTGGCATCGATTTTGTTATAAATTGGTATTCAAATGATTTTCCTTTTATAATTGCTCCGAGCTCCAACTGTAAATAGAATTTATTATATATTTCATATCTTTTAAAATGTGACTGTTTGCTAAGATTAGATTTCATACAATCATCATTATCCTCCTGCCCTTATCCCAAGATTATTTGGGGTCGGCGCAACATGTGTTCTTTTTCCATTCATCTCTAGTTGCAGTCATTTCAACATTCACTCCCTTCTTAACCATGTCATCTTTCACACATTCCATCCACCGCATTTTGGGCCTCCCTCTCCCCTTGTAGCCATCCACTTCCATAGTTAGTACCTTCCTTACGACATTACTTTCATCCCTACGCATTACATGCCCGAACCAGGACAAACGATTTCCTCGTAGCTTTTCTATGATTGGTGCTACTCTCAAACTTCCTCTAATATATTCATTCCTAATCTTATCCATTCTTGTCACACCACACATCCATCTTAACCTTCGCATCTCGGCTACATGCAACCGTCTTTCATCCGTCACCTTTACTGGCCAACTCTCCGATCCATACAGGACGGCAGGCCGGATCATGCTCTTATAAATTTTGCCCTTCAATCGAAGGGGCATTCGCGAGTCACATGTAGTTGCTGTAACCTGCCGCCATTTCATCCAACCAACGTTAATCCGGTGCTTTACGGCTCGATCTAATTCTCCATCGCTTTGCAGTAGTGAACCGAGGTACCTAAAATCGGAGCAGATTGGTATAGGAGCACCATCAAGCGCTATGACTGTGGGACTAGAGAGACCGCCGAAATCGCAGAACATGTATTCTGTTTTGGTTCTGCTAATTTTCAGGCCAACATTCTCTAGCCTTTGTTGCCACTTCACCAATCTACTCTGGACATCGGTTCCATCCTCACCAACAAGGACAATGTCGTCGGCAAAAAGCATACACCAGGGTGCCTCATCCTGTATATCCGATTTCAGAACATCCGTTACTAACAGGAAGAGGTACGGGCTTAAAGCCGACCCTTGGTGTAAGCCAACAGCCACACTAAACTCATCGGTGTTACCCGCGGCCGACCGGACATGCGTATGAGATTGCCGGTACATAGCACGGATTAACTCTACATACTTCACTGGCACACCTTTCTCCTTCAGGGCCCACCACAAGACCTTTCGTGGTACTTTATCGTACGCCGTTTCGAGGTCCACAAACACCATGTGCAAGTTTTTATGGGCACGTCTATATTTTTCACATAGTTGGCGTAATGCGAATACGGCATCTGTGGTACCCCGCCCTGGCATAAAACCGAACTGGTTTTGGGTGATCTCACTCTCCTCTCGCAGGCGTTTCTCTATTACATTCTCCCACACTTTCATACTATGTGACATGAGCTTTATGCCTCGGTAGCTATTGCAGTCCTGTACATCACCTTTGTTTTTGAAAATGGGCACTAGTTCACTACTGCACCATTCGCTAGGGATCACCACTTCCTGCAACAACTTATTGAAGAATAAAGTCAGCCACCGACATCCATCTTATCCCAATAACTTCCATATTTCCACTGGTATCTCATCTGGCCCTACAGCTTTGCCATTTTTCATACTTTTTACCGCTCTTCTTACTTCATCCACACCGATTTCTTTTACCAAACCAATATTCCCAGACTTATCTTCTAGCACTCCATTCCATAAATTTTCTTCATTCAATAGTTTCTCAAAATATGTCTTCCATCGTTTTTTTACATCATCCTCTTGCAACAAAATTTGTCCTCGTTCGTCTTTTATACATTTAACATGTTTAATATCTTTCGTACTTTTTCTCTCATCTTTGCCATTCGAAAGAGTTTCTTTTGGCCGCCCGGTTCATCAAGCCGAATGTATATTTTATCTTGTGCGCTTGCCTTGGATATTGCTACTGCCTTTTTTGCTCTATTTTTACAATTCTTGTAAATCATCTTTCTTTCTTCTCTTATACTCACATTTTCAACGGCAACTTTTTGCCACTCTTTGAACGCCTTTTTCTTTTCTTTCAGCATCTTTTGGACCTCATCATTCCACCACCATGTATCCCTTTCTATCACACCCTTGCCTTTTGTTTCTCCGAAGATATCTTTTGCTTTTGCCCTTATGCAATGCGCCATTTCTTCCCAACATTCATTTACTGTTTTATCTCCCATACATTTCATATCTATCATCTTATCAACCACTTCTTTCTTAAATATACTTGCATACTCCTTATTTTCTATCATACGCCATCTGGTCCGAGGTGGGGGCCTTCGCTTGTTATTACTGGGCTCAATTTTGATTTTAATTTGCATTAATAGCAATCGGTGTTGGGTCACTAGGTCTTCCCCTGGCACTACTTTACAGTTTTTTACACTGCTAACCCTCCTAGTCAAAAAAAAGTCTATTTGAGTCGCGTGGGGGCCACTTTTATAGGTAGGTTCGCTGCAACCTGAATAACAAAAACTACATCGAAAGTATCATCAAAACAGCCTCACGAAAACTCGGAGTCCTGAACAGAGTGAGACGATTTTTCACGCCGGAGCAGCGGTGTCTTCTATACAAGACACAAATTCGCTCCTGTGTGGAGTACTGCTTGCATCTCTGGGATGGTTCAGCAAAGTACTTACTAGATGCTCTCGACAGGTTGCAGCGACGTGCGGTCACTGCAACCTGTCGAGAGCATCGAATGATGCGCATTGGGAATCCCGAGATCACGAACACCCTAGAACCTTTACAGCTGCGTAGAGATGTTGCATCCATGGCTGTATTTTACCGTTTGTACCATGGGGAGTGTTCTGATGAGCTCTTCCAATTAGTCCCACCCTTTCCTACACAGGACAACGCGTGCAGGTCTTAGATGTCATCCGCACACGGTGCAAAACATCCGATCAAGAACCAAGTGGTTCGGAGACTCTTTCCTCTGAAGCACCATTAAGGCCTGGAATTCATTACCAGCTCACGTGTTGCCTTCTTCCTACAGTCCCGGGTCCTTTAAGCGGGGCGTGAAAAAGCATATGATGAGGCCGTCAAGCTGAGTGTCACCATTGTCACACGGTATGTGTAAGTAATGGTGACCCTCTTTTCTGGGACTTTGCCTTCAGCTTACCATCAGGCAAGGCGAAGTCCAATTGACGTGTCCTATATAAAAAAAAAAAAGTAATGAGATGTTCCTTTTCTTTTTGAACCACGTGTTCACAATAGCTAAGTCAAAAGCAAAGGCAGCTTGAAGTAAAGCTTCCCCGTCTTTGTTTCGACTCCCGTGTGCCCAACCTCCATGGATCCTTTCATAATTCACTTTTTCTCCGACGGCGACGTGTCCATTAAAATCACCACCGACATATACTTCTTCACTATCCGGAATATCCATCATCAATGCATCAAATTCCTCTCAAAACTGTATGCATGTATGAAATAGGTTGTATAGCTTTATCACGAAACAAACTTCGAAGCTTCCTCGGAGTCTGGGAAATATATACATACATACCGGATAATATATACCGGAAATATATATATATATATTGATAGGAGGTAGGACACGGCGGTATTTCCGCCCGATTGAGCAGTCCGACTGGGGTAGTACCTCCGCCCTACAGAATACCGCGGTTATAATAACTTCGTGTTGTGTTCCCAGCGGTGAGTAGGGTAGCCAGAGCTCACTGGAGAATTTGTGCTGTCAGTGGGAAGACTATATATATAATAATACATAGCGCGGCAGTAAACTTTCTCTCCCATTATTCCTATAGTTATGAAAAAAGTTCGCGACAATAGTTGTGTTTTAAATCAAGGAACATGTGTGCCAAGTTTGGTGAAAAATAAACAAACAGACATACGAATAAATCAATTATTAATTTCCACTGATTTTTTATGTATGCAACGCTAACCGTTTTTTGATAAAGTATTTCATGAATTTTTTTTGGCGGTAGGTATAAAACAGTTCACATATAAGAGCAAAGTTAAAATAAAATTTTAAATGGATATACTGTAGATACTTAATAAGTTCAATAAAACAAGTTGTAAATTGCCTAAATGACATCTACTCACGTTAGCAAAGGTTAATGTAAAAGTTCGTCAATTACACCACCTGCCAGCACGCACTACACTATGTCTCAACTGAGCAATATTGAGGCAGCACAGAAATCCTTGGAGGAGTGCTTCACCAAGAGAATGGAAGAGTTGGAGGCACAGCTGCAATGTGGAAATACGGCGAAAGATACGGTGGCAAAGGTGGCTGAGGAGTTCAGGACCTTCAGGAAGCTGACGTTCAGTATGCTGGGATTACTTCGCAAGCAAATCTCCGAATGCTCTAGGGCCATTGATACCATGGAGACAAGGCACCGGCGTAAAGCCATCCTATTTCTGGGGATTGAGGAGTCTGCAAGCGAAGACTGCCGGGGAGTCATCCTAGATATCATCCAAGGAAGGCTGGGCCTCAAAGACTGCACACCATCATCAATTACGACGTGTCACAGGCTTGGAGCAGTTAGTGGGGAACATCATCGGCCAGCCCTGGTGCACTTTTCCAGTTTAATGACAAGGTCAGCCGTATGGAGAGCCAAAACCGCTTTCAAAGCCTCGCCCATCTCCATTAGAGAATTCCTAACTCGGGCCAGACAGGCAGTGTTCACTAGGGCAAAGCTGCACTTTGGTAATCGGGCTTGCTGGACGCAGGACGGCGTTATTGTGATCAAAACAACAGATAGCAAGAGGCATAAGATCATGACCGTTGAAGAGTTGCAGTCTCTGGCCAAGGTGTATCCTAGGCCTCCCGGTGTTGCTTCATCCAACGGAAACAAGAACGTCTCACGCAAAGTGTAACATTCATCAACTCTTGTTCATTTCGTAACGTAATCCGTCGAAAACACTCAGGTATGCAACTTAGTTATTTTTAACTCGTTTGTTAACTAATACCTCACTTTGTATTACTGTACTCTTCATACTACCTTCAGTGTTTTTATTATATTATACCTCTCTTATTTTTAAATTATCAAAACAAATTCTGCACGTTGACAACCCGCTGTCAAAATGTGAGTATTGTGACAGATAGTGGTATTTCGACGGGTTGCGTTCCAGAGCACGTCTTAAATTTATTGCACATTTAGAAGTTTTGTTATACGAGCGACATTCCTTGTTACTTGTTTTTTGTTATTGTTTGTTTGTATATGTGTTGATAGCTGGCGGGTGGTGCAGAGATACAACGCTGCATAGTTTTTCGTAGAGATATAGCATACATAATTATTACATTTATTTATTAATATTTATTAAAATTTATTATTCTTCATACTTATTTTATATTGTATTCATGTTATCCACAGATGATGAGTCTTATAATTCTGCTAACGATTTGTCTGATTTAGACAGTGATACCAGCTACAGCTCCATACCTGAAACTCTGAGTGACCGCCTGCGTAGGACTTTTGAAAATAAATCTAAGAACCTTTTAAATGTGTGTCATATAAATGCACAAAGCGTACCTAGTCACTATAGTGAGCTGGTGGTAGCTTTTACCAACCCTAACGTCCATGCCATCCTGATCTCTGAGAGTATGCTCAAACCTGAATTGCCATTCACTTCGTACTCTCTTCCTGGTTTCATTCTTATATGTAATGACCGTATTAATAAAGGAGGTGGCGTTGTTGCCATCTACCTCCGTAGTTATCTAGCCTATAAAATTCTAGCCTCCTCATGTCCAGACTACAGTGCTGATGCTGTATTTCTATTTCTCGAAGTTAATGTCAGTGGAACCAAACTGGTTCTTGGAGTTGTTTACTGTCCTCCTTCTATCAACTACTTCTCCAGTCTGGAAACAGTTCTGGACTCTTTAGGGTCACCTTATATGCATCACATCATCATGGGTGATATTACCACGAATCTATTAAACTCTCAGTCATTAGAGGCGCGTAAACTTCGTCACATTGTCGATTCAGCTAGCCTCCATATTTTGCCTTTACCAGCTACTCATCACAACACCCTGGTCGAGGACACCTGGCTTGACCTAATATTAACCTCATCCACTGCTCATGTTTATAGGCATGGCCAAATGCCAGCACCAGGCTTTTCTCGCCATGACCTTATTTACATCTCCTGGTTGCGCCAGTAGTAGTAAATTCAAATCGTCTCTCAATTGGTGACACTGAACACACGCTCCCTATACCCATCTCCCTTCCGCACTACCTATAAAGTGAGATAGCAATAGTTTTCGCCCCGCTCAATTGTTGAAATGGCCGCATCTTGGCTTCCGTTTGAACTAGCAAGCATCAATGGCGGCGGCGCGCGCGACTCTTAGAAATTAATAATGTTTGTTGTATTTTAACCGCTTTCATAGACCTTTACCGATCGGATTGTGCCTCTCGTGTGTCCCTCAAGTGATTAAGTGATGTGGGCAGCAACTCCTGAGCCAGGAAGAGAAGACCGGTGCACCGGCTCCGACAGCACGTGGCGTCATAAAGGTTAGTGCATCCTCCTAATTTCTTGGGTTGCATTCAATGCCTAAACCACCTCCGCGGCAACCCGATCACCTATCTTGTTTGTTGTGTAAAGTGTCATATGAAACATTTAGCTTCGTCCCCGCACAATACAGTCTAGGTATAGTCTAGTCTAGCTCACGTGGCGAAAGAATAGCGCCACCATTCTTTTTGGTCCTTATCGTACCGGATCCTTAGTCGTAGCTCGCATAATGTTATTTATTCTATTGGGAATAAACGCACCGCACCTAAATACCTAGTTATTTTAGTAGAAAACCCCGCATCTAGGCATTTAGGTTTAGATCTTAGGTATCCTAGACACCCTAGTGCATAGGCACAGTGTAATACCTAACGCATTTGGCTATTTCAATTTCTAAGTTGTCCGTTCGCCGCTAGCTCGCATTTTGTTATTTATTCTATTGGGAATAAACGCACCGCACCTAAATACCTAGTTATTTTAGTAGAAAACCCCGCATCTAGGCATTTAGGTTTAGATCTTAGGTATCCTAGACACCCTATTGCATAGGCACAGTGTAATACCTAACGCATTTGGCTTTTGTTTTTATTTGTTTCAATTTCTAAGTTGTCCGTTCGCCGCTAGTTCGCATCGTATTTACCTAATACCTACGTGGGTAGGTACGCGGTTATACCTCGCTCGCATTTCATTCAAATTCATACCAAAGTATTTTAATTTGAATAGATATTACGCAATACTTAATCCCTGAAATAATAGTTGAACCTAGACAGCGATCTAGCTCGCGTAGGTACGACCTGGTTGTTGTTATGCGTGTTTTGTTCAAGCTTGCACTCGCAGTTATAAGTACCTACCTACCTACGGAATATCGATCGCGCCGCGTCGCTGTTCTGTACAGCTAGGATTAAGTCATTTCATTTGTTGTTTACCGCACTTTAGTTTGATATTTAGTTGTAAAAATGCCTCCAAAGGTTGGTAGGACCGGTAGTGGGGTTCAATTGAAACTTTTATACGCTAAAAGAGAAATGATTTACTCTCGCGTACAATCGATTTGTGATAATGCACTTAAAACCTCTGATTTGGCTATTAAAGATTCGTTCTTATGTTCTATAGAAAACTTAGATAGTTTACGCGCGGATTTCGAATCCTTAGTACATGACATCAACGTTTTAGAGTTAGATTTAAATCCCGATTACTCAGTGAGTTATCAGGCCTTGTCGTCGTTTGACGATTTGTATAGTCGTATCAAACGCGTCGCTAGGAGTTTGGAGAGGCCGTCTGACCGACCCAATCCCACTCGCGACCGACCTAAGTTGCCGCCAATTCAAATACCCGAATTTGATGGTGACATCCGCAATTGGTGTTTATTTATAGATAGTTTTAAGAATACAATAGATAAGAACGTTTCGTTAACAGATCACGAAAAATTGCATTATCTCGTTGAAAAATTAACTGGTAAAGCTATAACCGTTTGCGCTGGAATTACGTTTAGTGCCGAAAATTATAATTTAATTTTAAATACTTTGAAAGCTAAGTATGAGGATAAAAGATCGGTAGCTAACGCATATTTGGATCAGATGTTTGATTTGAAATCCATTACGGCATGTAACGATCAAAACTTAGAGAAGTTTCTAGATACTTTCGCATCATCTGTTCGCGCCGTAAAGAACCTAAAGATCAATGACCTCTGCGACTTCTTATTTTTGTATATGGGTTTAAAGAAATTAGATTCCGAAACCATTCGTTTATTTGAGTCGGATCATCGCGGCAATGAAATTCCTAAGTTCGAAGACTTAGAAAGTTTTGTTCGCGAGCATATAAAAATATTGCAACGCTCTTCATCGAGGCATGAGGGCGCGAAGAAAGTTGTTAGTTCCGAACGTAAAATAGATGCGTCATCGAGGTCACTGAGGTCAACTCATACTTATGTTAATACCGCACCAGCACGTGTACAATCACCTGTTTGCTCTTTGTGTAATACTCATCATTTGCAATTGTACAAGTGTCCGGGTTTCCTAAAATTATCGCCTAACGATCGTTATAAATTTATTCGCGCTAATAATTTTTGTTTTAATTGTCTCGGTACTAAACACCGCGTTGTTTTATGTAATAGTAGAAATAGTTGTCGCAAATGTCCAGCGAGACACCACACTTTACTTCATTTTAAAAATAGTAACGCCGCATCCAATGTGAGCACAGTTGGTTCGTCGAGCGGTGGCACACCGTCGCATAGGTCGCCCGTGTCGGTGACGCCTGCGCCACAGCCGCAGCCCGCGCTCGCGCGCAGTCCTGCCCGCGCGGAGACCGCTGCGAATGACGTCACCTTGTGTTCTTTGTCCGCTAGTGCTGCGCTCACTACTGTTGTTCTCGCGACTGCTCGCGTCATTATTGTTGATGCATTAGGTAAACCGCACATTGTTCGAGCGCTATTAGATGGCGCTTCGCAGAGTAATTTTATTACTCAAGATTGTTGTCAACGTCTTGGTTTCAATGTTAATAAGCGTTCAACCCGCTCAGTGGTGAAGGGTTTTGGAGGTTTACAGTCAGCTGTTCATGGCACCGTTAAAACAAGGTTTGGATCTCGTTTTAATAATAATATTTGGTTTGACATGGATTCGCTCGTTATAGATAAAATAACTGAACAGTTGCCTACCGTCCCGGTTGACACGTCTTTATTAACGAAATTTAAAGACTTGCCTTTAGCTGACGAGACTTACGCTGTTCCTGGAGTCGTCGATATATTGATCGGCGCTTCGATTCTCCCGCACCTCCAGTTATCACGTAAGGTTCAAGGGGGACCGACGTACCCCGCTCCGCACGCACTGGAAACAGTTCTTGGTTTTGTTATAATTGGTTCCGCACCCGCTTCTATAGATAGTTTTAGTCACTCGACTGCTTCGTTCTGTTGCACCGTCGAGCCGCCACTGGAGTCTACCATCCGCAAGTTTTGGGAAATTGAAGAGGTCAATGTCCCACCTATCCTAAGCCCTGATGACAAGATGGCTGAGGAGATTTATTGTCGCACGACTACTCGTGATGAGCAGGGTCGTTATGTTGTCGCGCTTCCTTTCAAGGGAGATATTTTTTCGCTCGGTGACTCCCGTGTATCCGCTGAAAAACGCTTTCTTTGTTTAGAACGAAAGATGCAGGCGTCTCAAAAGTTAAAGCAAGCCTATGATGAGGTTGTTAACGAATATTTAGATAAAGGTTACATCTCACCTGCGCCTGCGGACACTGACGAGACCCAGCTTTCGTACATTATCCTGCACCACGGAGTTATTAGAGAAGATAAGCTTACTACTAAACTCCGCGTAGTTTTGGATGGCAGTGCTAAGACTAGCACTTCCGTGTCGCATTAATATTAGTAGAATTTTAGCTTTTTCGGTCTCAACAGTCGCTTTGTGTTGGGCCCACTCTTCGCCCCATCGTTGGGACACATTCTTCGCTAATAGAGTGGTAAAAATTAAATCTGAATTAGCGCCACAAAATCTCTTTCACGTTGCTGGCACCGACAACCCAGCCGATTGTCTCTCTCGTGGATTGCTTCCTTCGCAAATTTTAGATCGCCCGTTATGGTTTAGTGGACCGTCCTGGATTCATGCCGCGTTAGATAAGTGGCCAGTTAGTCAATTCAATCCCACTACGGTTTCCGAACCACCCGAGAGGAAGAAGCACTCGCTTGTTGTATCGGTGATTTAAGTACGCTAAAATATTTGCCCGCAATAGATGTTGATGACGATGGAATGCACCCTCTAACTCGTCACGCTCTTTTAGATAGATTAGTCCAATCGTTTTGGAATCGTTGGAGAACCGATTGTTTGCACACGCTGCAGTCGCGTCAAAAATGGAATACTCCATCTAACCCAATTACTGTAGGTACGGTGGTAGTCCTTATGACTAGGAATGCGCCTCCTTTGCATTGGCCTCTAGGAGTAGTAGAGGAAGTTTTTCCCGATTCCCGCGGGATAACTCGTGTTGTACGGGTTAAAACCGCAACCGGATCGTATCTGCACCCGGTTGTTCGCCTCTGCCCTCTGCCTAGCCAGCAGTAGGCACGAGTTCAAATCTAGGTTTATATTTTAGTTGTTATTTCCCAAACCTAGATTTAGATTAGACTTTAGATTTGTTCCGCATTTTTGTTTTGAAGGTAACCCTTCAAGCCGGGGGGAATGGTTGCGCCAGTAGTAGTAAATTCAAATCGTCTCTCAATTGGTGACACTGAACACACGCTTCCTATACCCATCTCCCTTCCGCACTACCTATAAAGTGAGATAGCAATAGTTTTCGCCCCGCTCAATTGTTGAAATGGCCGCATCTTGGCTTCCGTTTGAACTAACAAGCATCAATGGCGGCGGCGCGGGCGACTCTTAGAAATTAATAATGTTTGTTGGATTTTAACCGCTTTCATAGACCTTTACCGATCGGATTGTGCCTCTCGTGTGTCCCTCAAGTGATTAAGTGATGTGGGCAGCAACTCCTGAGCCAGGAAGAGAAGACCGGTGCACCGGCTCCGACAGCACGTGGCGTCATAAAGGTTAGTGCATCCTCTCCTAATTTCTTGGGTTGCATTCAATGCCTAAACCACCTCCGCGGCAACCCGATCACCTATCTTGTTTGTTGTGTAAAGTGTCATATGAAACATTTAGCTTCACCCCCGCCTAATACAGTCCACTAGCTCAGGTGGCATGAGAATCGCGCCACCATCTCCTATAACATAAAACCTCCCAAACCTCGGCCTAAGTCTAGTTCTTATGCATAGTTTTGGACGCATGGACATGGATAAATTACACCGGGATGCTTCATTGTTAAACTGGGATGCATTAGAGGCTGCAACCACTGTTGACGAGAAAGTTACAGTGTTCAACGATGTTGTGCTTAATCTCTATGATGTTCATGCTCCTGTCCGTGGAGTAAAACTGAAACGTCCACCAGCACCTTGGATGACGCCGGAGGTTCGAGTGGTAATGGGGCGTAGGGATCGGTCCTTTCAGAAATTCCGGAAAAACCGCATTGATGAGAACTGGAACCGCTTTAAGGCAGCAAGGAATCGCTGCAACCAGATGATACGTAACGCTAAACGCCGACATATTCACGATAATATTAAGTCGTCATCACCTACTAATATATGGAGGTTTCTTGGTGCTTTGGGTATTGGCAAACAACATGCGGAATATCAGTTGACAGGTGGTTTGGATGATCTGAATCAACATTTCTCCTCTACTACTCCTATTGATTACCAAACCAAATGTCAAAGCTTAAATTACGTCGCTGGCCTTATTAGCCCTGATATAGACACTTTCAAGTTTTCTCCAGTTGCAGCCGATGATATCAAAAAGATAACGCTATCGATTAGATCTAATGCAGTTGGCTATGATAAAATTAGTCGTTGTATGATAGTAACAATAATCGACCACCTACTTCCTGCTATCTCTCATATAATTAACTTTTGTCTCTACTTTAGAATGTTCCCCTCCCTTTGGCGTAAAGCCTACGTGATCCCTTTACCTAAAGTATCCAATGCTACTCTTCCCAATCACTTCCGCCCCATTTCTATTCTCCCTTTTATGTCTAAAGTGCTCGAGGCCTGTGTACAAAAACAACTATCTTCGTTTATTTATCAGAACAGCCTGTTAAGCCCGCTACAGTCGGGTTTCAGACCTGGTCATAGCACTACTACTGCTCTTCTAAAAGTAACGGGTGATATTAGGACTGGCATGGATGCTACTAAGGTAACAGTGCTTGTCTTGGTGGACTTTTCCAATGCCTTTAATACAGTCAATCACGATATTTTGTTAGCTATACTTTCCCATCTTAAGATCTCATCGGATGCACTGGAATTTTTCTCAAATTATCTTCAGGGGCGCCAGCAGTGTGTACGCATTGATGAATCTACATCGAGCTGGTGCAATCTCGACACTGGTGTCCCTCAAGGCGGTATTCTCTCTCCCTTATTATTCTCTATTTTTATTAATGTTGCTACTCATAATCTTCGATGTGCGTATCATCTGTATGCAGACGACTTGCAGTTATATGCTCAAGCACCTGCTGATGACGTTTCACGAGCCATTTGCGACGTGAATGGGGATCTGGAAGCTTTGGGAAACTGGTCCACTAAATTTGGTTTAACCGTAAACTCATCTAAGTGCCAGGCCATTATAGTCGGCAGCGGCAGGTTGATGAATGGAGTCAATATTACAAAATTGCCACCAATTACCTACAACGGAGCAACAATTCCTTTCAGTTCTTCAGTTAAGGACCTAGGACTCTACCTCGATTCCAACATGGACTGGCGTGTGCAGGTAACGAACATGAGCCAGAAAATTACGGGTAGGCTCAGATTTTTATACCGCCTGAAGAACTTTCTACCAACAAGGACCAAAGTTATGTTAGCCCAAAGTTTAATTTTTCCTCTGATAGACTATGGTGATGTGTGCTATTTTGACCTGAATGCAGACCTTCTCGATAAATTAGACCGTCTTCTTAATAACTGCATTCGATTCATCTTCAACCTTCGTAAATACGACCACGTGTCTACATTCCGTTCGCAGCTTAATTGGTTAACCATCCGTCCTCGCCGTAAGTTGCGTGCACTTACTACTCTTTACAATATCCTCAACTCTCCTACTATCCCCACTTACTTAACTTCATACTTTCAGCTTTTATGTTCCAACAATGATAGAAATCTTCGTTCTACTGACAACCGGATCCTCGCATTTCCTTCTCATAGAACAAACTTTTTAGGCTTCTCTTTCTTCGTTGAAACGAACAGTCTCGCACCGCCTATGGAACGCACTTCCTCTAGAGATCAGGAAGAGCACGAGCCGCAATGTGTTTAAGTCTAGGGCGACAATTGATCACTACAGAATTGGCAGAATCATCGTCTCAACGATAATGATATTTCTACTCATATTGATATGGATATCTATATTTATGTATTATATTTATGTTATAATGTGTATTTCTTTTATGTATATGTATAACTATTCTAATTTATTTTAAGTATGATAAGTAGGTATAAGTACTATTTATGTTTAAGAACCTATATATAATTAATCTAAAGTCCTTATAGAACCAAACGCATCTCTTGTCAATATGCGCCTACCTCGTACTAGCTCTGCATCACCCTATGGTAGACTGGCAGAGAATGCCTACGGCATTAAGTCCGCCAATGTACATCGTGCATAAAGTATAAATAAATAAATACATATACTAAATCATGTTAAACATTTTCAATACCTTTTTCATTTTTGATATTATTTAATATCATTGAATATATAAGTGACTGGGCTACACCTGGAATCTTTAAAAGAAAAAAATTGTATGAATTATATGAGACAAAGGCATGTACAAATGAGCCACAAGTAAGCGAACATATTAAAAAATACTCGAAATTGTTTAAGAAAGTCTGTTCAATAGCCAAATCTAATTATATTCTGGCTAAAATAAAAAGATCCGATAATAAAATTAAGGCAACATGGAATGTTATTAACAAAGAATCCTGTAAGACAAGGTCACGTGATCGTTATTTCGAGTTAGAAATAGATGGTAAACACATTAATACTGATGCTGCAGTGGCTAATGCATTTGAATCTTTTTTCACAAATATTCCAATTACCACTACAAATTCATTAAATTCTTCAAAAAATATAGCTGCTTCTCTTCTTAAGTCTAGTGTTGATAAATGTAGTACTAACTTTGATTTTCAGTATATTGATTTTATAACTATACTTAAAACTTTTAAGCAACTAAATGTAAAAAAGACTGAGGATCTTTGAGGCATTTCAATCAATATAATACAATCAATAATGCCTGCTATCGCGCCTTACCTGGCATTCATTTTCAATAAATGCATAGATGAAAACGAATTTCCTAACCTTATGAAGTACAGTAAAATCATACCGTTATGCAAAGCAGGGGACAAAAGTGATCCTTCAAATTTTAGACCCATCTCCATACTTCCAGCCCTAAGTAAAATTTTTGAAAAAATAATATTTAATCAACTGCTTTCACATTTTACAGAAAATAATTTACTTCATGATAAACAGTTTGGTTTCACTAAAGGTAGAAACACGACAGATGCAGGAGTTGCACTTGTCAAACATATATTTGATGCATGGGAGAAGAAGCAGGATGCCATTGGTATTTTTTGTGATCTATCAAAAGCTTTTGATTGTGTTGATCATGAGACGTTGTTACTAAAATTAGAATATTATGGTGTTTCAAGCGGCTCACTTAGATTACTTACGTCTTACCTTATGGACAGAATTCAAAAAGTTAATGTTAATGGCACTGACTCTTCTGGTGCCCCATTAGTTATGGGAGTACCCCAGGGCTCGATATTAGGACCCCTTCTATTCTTGATATATGTTAATGATCTTCCTTACTTCGCGACAAATCTTTGTGAAATTGTATTATTTGCTGATGATACATCATTAATTTTTAAGACTGATAGATATAAAGTAGTACTTGACGAAGTGAATAATACCCTTTCTGATATATTACATTGGTTCACAAGTAACAACTAGCTGCTCAATGCGAAGAAAACTAAATGTGTAAAGTTTGCTATGCCAAATGTAAGACAGGCAGATATTAATATTAAAATGAATAACGAATCTGTCCAAATAGTCAATACCACAGTTTTTCTTGGAATAACTCTAGATAGTAAACTGCAATGGGGTTCTCATATCACAGCCTTGGCAGGAAGACTTAGCTCAGCTGCCTATGCGGTTAGAAAAATAAGGTCACTGACTGATGAGGAAACTGCACGACTAGTTTATTTTAGCTACTTTCATAGCGTTATGTCATACGGTCTGCTTCTGTGGGGCTCAGCTGCCGATATTGAAACTATATTTATACTACAGAAACGAGCGATACGAGCGATCTATAGCCTCAGACCCCGTGACTCGCTGAAAGAACTTTTCAAAGAAATTAATATTTTAACAGTTGCTTCTCAATACATCTATGAAAATATCTTATATGTACGAAAAAATCTTAATATTTTCATAAAACTATCTGATGTACACAATTTTAATACGAGAAATAAAGATAAACTAGTTGTACCAAAACTTAGGCTTCACAAGGTTGGTGATTCATTTGTAGGCAGCTGCATAAAAATATTTAATAAAATTTCTCAGGACTTGATTAATATGCCAATAAATAAATTTAAAATAGAAGTGAAAAAAACTTTAATGAGTAAAGGTAACTATAAAGTGTATGAGTACCTTAATGATGTTAATGCGTGGTCAACATAAGTCTCTTGCTTGCTCGCACAAAATAAATTGTAAACAAAACAAATTTATAAAAGAAAAATAAACTAGTTCTAATGTAGTTCGCTGAGTTTCTTGCTGGTATCTTCTCAGTAGAACTAATCTACCGAACCAGCGAAAGAATCATTTTCCAATGGTTTATTTTTAAATTATTTAATATTTTTATATTTTTTCTTGACATACATATTTGTAAAATTTTGACGTTCATATGTGCTCTTTATGTGCCTAAACTGAATAAATGAAATTGATTCTTTGATTCTTTGTTCGTTTAATTAATACTACAATATTGTTTTTATTATTTCATAATAAAAAGTCTAAGCATTTCAATTTGCTACGAAACAGCTGTCTGGCCTCCTTTCAAATATTTACAGTGATAGTAACACGAAAGTTCGTAATGGTATTCTATTGGCTAAGCCATAACTACCATAAACTGAAACACTCTTACGGTAACGTATCACTCAAAATTCAAATTTTGAAATTGTACAGTGACAGCCACACGAGAGCACGTAATGGTACCTTATTGGGTAATCCATGGTTACCATAAACGAAAACCACTCTTACAGTAAACCATAAACTTCGGAGTTCATGTGTTAACCAATAGGAAACCATTACGTGCTCTCGTGTGGCTGTCATTGCACTATTTGAAAATTTGAATTTTGAGTGATACGTTACCGTAAGAGTGTTTTGGTTTATGGTAATTATGGCTTAACCAATAGGATACCATTACGTTCTCCCGTGTGGCTCTATGGCGGCGATGTCATTTTTAATTTCACGTTTGGGGGTCTCATTTTCTGGCGTTGACTCTACTGCACATATTTGAAAGGAGGCCGGACAGCTGTCTCGTAGCAAAATGAAATACTTGTCTTTTATTATGGAATAATATTAGATACAATATTGTATTATCAAACGACCCATATTTAAACTCAAATTATTAAATATTTTTAAAATATGAAAAAGTATTAGTTTTTTTAATATGATTGAGTACCTACAATGTTGTATATACAATTGATAAATACCATAAACCAAAACACTCTCACGGTATCGTATCACTCAAAATTCAAAACTAGTTCAACCCCGGTTACATACAAACTTTCGAAGAAACGTTTTCGCTTATCTTGGCTCTTTCTTTGGGGCGAGTGTGACACTGTCGTGTGACTCCCCAACCCCGAGAGGTAAGACTAAACTAAACCTAAAAAAATTAATAGGGACAGAATATAAGACCCTGGGCTCCAAAGTGCGAACTTTGGTTTGAATGCAACTGGGATTAGCACTCGATGGAGAAGACGTCATTTTTATTATTGTAAGTTAGGAAAGATACACGATGTAGATAGTCTTTAACATACCTCTATTAATAGATCTCAACCAATCTTCTCTGAAGTAATGCCAGATTTACTGAAAACAGTATTTTTTCACATTTTCAACCGAACATCAAAAATCCTTTGTATAAGTGACATCTGATGTCAAAATTAAAAAAAAAATCACCTCAACATTTATAAACACCTCAACAAAGTCTAGGGAACAAGATGACCCCAATTTTTTTTTTCGTGTAAGTCTTGTTTTGCAAATAACTGGCAGCAAATAAATAAAAATAGAATAAAGTAGATTACAGAGTTGTTCGAAATTTAAAAATAAATTTAAATAAGTTATGATTTTCGAATATGGAGGGAAAACTTTCAAAAGTGTTTGATTGTGCAGTTTCTCTGAGGCAAAATAAAAATTATTTTCTTTGATTGTAAATAACGTTTATTATCAATAATACGTTTTTTTCGTATGGTTTGTGCATTTTTGTGACTGTAGTCATCATGTCACGTCGTCATTTAAGTCGCGAAGAGATGTTTAGGGCTGTTGGTATGCTGCAAGTTGGACGAACTCAACGCGACGTAGCGGATGCTGTCAACACCCAACCAAGCGTAATTTGAGATTATGGGCACGCTACAGGTCTACAGGCGATGTTGCCGAACGTCACAGGGGACGAAAATAGGGTTACTACCCCGCAACAAGATCGTTTCTTGCAAAATTCCGCAAGGCGGCAACCCACGATTACTGCTCGTCAGTTGGTCGCAGGCCTCCAGTCTCAGCATCAAGTGGTTATTAGCGATCAAACTGTCAGGAGAAGACTACACAAAGCCAATCTTCATGCTCGCAGACCGCTTAGGGTTCCAGCTCTTTGACGTGGAAATCGAGGTCGTTGCTTATTGTGGGCTAACGCACATTTACAGTGGACCGACGATCAATGGGCACGGGTTGTGTTTTCCGACGAATCTCGCTTCGGTTTTCATCCTGATTCGAGAAGAGTGCGTATATGGCGAGTTCCTGGACGTCGGAGTCGTCTCCAGAATCCGCAAGAAGTTCATCCTTACCAAGGTGGAACAATCATGGTATGGGCTGGAATTCGCCTTGGTGGAAGAACCGACCTCGTTTGGATACGGGGCAAATTGAATGCAAACCAATACATTCAGGAGGTTATACACCCCATGGTAATCCCTCATCGACAGCAGTTCGGTCAAGATTTTATGTTCATGCAAGATAATGCACGGTCACACACCGCGAGGGTAGTGGTCAATGCGTTAAACGAGCACAATATTACGACGTTGGAATGGCCTGCTCTGTCTGCCGACCTCAATCCCATAGAGCATGCCTGGGATTTGCTTGGGAGAAGAGCTTTCAGTGATTCTTTGAAAAATCTGAACACTGAAGAACAATTTTTTTTACACCTTCGCAGTGTATGGAGCCATATTCCACAGACGATGATTGACAATCTCATACTAAGTATGCCACGCCGTTGTCGAGCTGTTGCTAATGCTTTAGGAGGTTCTACAGATTATTAAAAACGTTTAAAGTACGGTTAATTACTGTATTTCTTACTACCTCGTTATTTTTGTGCCTAATCATAGAAGGTTGTTGGTGGCGCGATTGGCCACGTGCGCTAGTGGACTGTATTGCGGGGATGTAGATAACTGTTCCATTGACGCTTTACACACAAACAAGACAGGTGACCGGGTTGCCGCGGATGTGATCCAGGCAATGAATGCAGCCCGAGAAATTAGGAGAGGATGCACTAACTTTCACGACACCACGTGTTTTCATCGCAGCCGGTACACGGATCTTCTCTTCCTTGCTCAGGAGCTGCCGTCCACATCACTAAATCACTTGAGGGACACACGAGAGGCACAATCCGATCGGTAAAGGTCTATGAAGCGGTTAAAATGCAACAAATATTATTCATTTCTGAGAGACGCGCGCGCGGTCCGCCTTTACGCTGGCTAGTTCAAAAGGGGAGTGAGTGTCTATATATCACAAATGGCGGACGGAAACTATATCTAGTACTATACTATGGTTAGTGCGGGAGGGGAGATGGGTATAGAAGGAGTGTGTTTCCGCGTCAAAAAACAGATTCCACATCGGCGCAACCATTCCCCCCGGCTTGAAGGGTTACCTTCGAAACGAAAAATGTGGAACAAATCTAAAGTCTAATCTAAATCTAGGTTTGGGAAATAACAACTAAAATATAAACCTAGGTTGGAACTCGTGCCTACTGCTGGCTAGGCAGAGGGCAGAGGCGAACAACCGGGCGCAGATACGATCCGGTTGCGGTTTTAACCCGTACAACACGAGTTATCCCGCGGGCATCGGGAAAAATTTCCTCTACTACTCCTAGAGGCCAATGTAAAGGAGGCGCATTCTCAGTCATAAGGACTACCACCGTACCTACAGTAATTGGGTTGGATGGAGTATTCCATTTTTGACGTGACTGCAGCGTGTGCAAATAATCGGTTCTCCAACGATTCCAAAACGATTGGACCAACTTATCCAAAAGAGCGTGACGAGTTAGAAGGTGCATTCTATCGTCTTCAACATCTATTGCGGGCAAATATTTTAGAGGAGTCGTATTTAAGAAGTGAGCTGGCGTCAGCGCTAATGGCTCCGACGGATCGCTAGATAGAGTCCGACACAGCGGATGCGTGTTCATCACCGCCTCTACTTGAGCAAGTACGGTACTCAACTCCTCGAACGAGAGAATCTGTTCGCCTATGACGCGAAACAGATGCGACTTAAGGCTTTTAATATTCGCTTCCCAATTACCACCAAAATGACTAGCTGCAGGCGTGTTAAAGTACCATTCAATGCGATTTTCGGCTAAGATGTGAGCGAATTCACTTTGGTAGTACTTAGACCGTAAGAATGCGTGCAATTCCGAAATACTACGTCGGGCCCCTACATAGTTTGTACCGTTGTCCGAATACATGCGCTTAACCGGACCCCGACGCGACAAAAAACGTTTAAAAGCGGACATAAAATTTGGCGTACTTAAATCACCGGTCAACTCTATATGAACCGCGCGAGTTGTCATACAAATGAACAAACAAACATAAGCTTTCGTGGAGCGAATGCCACGACCACGAGCAATGGTGACCTTGAAAGGCCCAGCAAAGTCTGTGCCGGTGTGTACGAAAGGTTTTGCGGATTGAACAACACGACAAGAGCGATGATCGGCCATTTCAGGCGCGATAAAACGCGGGCGGAGTTTAAAACAAGGTACACATCTGTGTACTCTAGCGCGAATCAAATTACGAGCGGAAATTATCCAGTATTTCTGTCTCAAAATAGACATTAACAAATCGGGACCAGCGTGACAATTCACCTTATGATGATAATCTACTAACAAATCTAATACGTGGTCCTTACGCGGGAGAACTACTGGGTGCCTTTGTTCAAATCCTAAACCTGAATTTCTCAAACGACCACCTACTCGAATGAGTCCATCTTCCAAAAATGGTTTCAAGTGTCGGAAAGAACGACTACAAGGTTTGTTAAATTCTAAATTTTTAAATTCAGAAGCAAAATAACATTTCTGCAACTCGCGATGTATGACCAATTCAGCTTTATCTAAATCAGCGGCGGTTATATGACCGCGCGTAGATAAAATTCTCAAAAATCGGCCCACATAAACAACACAACGCAACAGTCTCGACCAAGACGAGACGCGACTAGCCAACAACAAAATAAGGGACTCTTCACGCGGGACCGATACAACAAGCGAGTGCTTCTTTTCCTCGGGTGGTTCGGAAACCGTAGTGGGATTGAATTGACTAACTGGCCACTTATCTAACGCGGCATGAATCCAGGACGGTCCACTAAACCACAACGGGTGATCCAAAATTTGCGAAGGAAGCAATCCACGAGAGAGACAATCGGCTGGGTTGTCGGTGCCAGCAACGTGAAAGAGATTTTGTGGCGCCAATTCCGATTGAATTTTTGCCACTCTATTAGCGACGAATGTGTCCCAACGATGGGGCGAAGAGTGGGCCCAACACAAAGCGACTGTTGAGTCCGAAAAAGCTAAGATTCTACTAATATTAATGCGACTACTACAAGCATTGGCGATAGAGGTGATCAATCTAACTAACAATAGTAAAGCGCATAGCTCGAGGCGTGCCAGAGAGACGACCTTACGGGGAGAGACCTTTGATTTCGCGCTTATAAGGCTAATTGAAACCTTACCTACATTCGAGACATGAAAATAGACTACTCCTCCATACGCCCTCTCACTAGCGTCCGCGAAGCCTACTACCGTAACAACACTATGTTGCGATATACCTACATGACGCGGAATTTGTATTTGGTCAAGCACAGAAAGTTCTTTTCTAAAGCGAGCCCACAACTTAGCAATGTTGTCGGGCGCGGTGTCGTCCCAATCACAATTGGAAAGCCAAAGCTCTTTTATAAGTAGTTTGGCGTACAAAACGACAGGAGCTACGAATCCCATTACGTCCCATATCCGTGCCACACACGACAGGATAATGCGTTTAGTACAAGTTTGCGGGGTCGAACTACTTTTCAAACTAAACGTATCAGATGCGGGCGACCAGCTTAAACCAAGCACCTTGTGCGTATCACTTTCATCGAATTCCTTAACCGAAGACAATCGGTGCGACGGTGGAATCGACTCTAACGCAGTTTGCGAGTTGCTCGTCCATTTCACGAGATCAAATTGACCAGCCTTCATGAGACTTATAACTTGAGCGGCCGTCTCGACAGCCTCGGCCTCGCTATCTACACTATACACGAAGTCGTCCATGTATAAGCCAGTCTCAATGGTGGCTCTCGCTTTCGGAAATGCATCGCCCTCGTCAGCGGCCAACTGCTTGACGGTGCGAAGTGCGTGAAAAGGGCTAGATTTAAGCCCGAAGCAAACACGATTAAACTCGTAAACTATTAAAGGTTCTTGCGGTGAAAATCTATACAAAAATCGTTGAAACCTACGATCGGGTTTGCGCACTTCAAGGCACAAAAACATTTGTCGAATATCTGCAGAGAGTGCAACAGCGAATAAGCGAAAATTTACAATTATGTCAAATAAATTACCTTGAAGATTTTGACCACAATACAAAATGTCATTAAGCGACACGGAAGTGCTAGTCTTAGCACTGCCATCTAAAACTACGCGGAGTTTAGTAGTAAGCTTATCTTCTCTAATAACTCCGTGGTGCGGGATAACGTACGAAGGCTGGGTCTCGTCAGTGTCCGCAGGCGCAGGTGAGATGTAACCTTTATCTAAATATTCGTTAACAACCTCATCATAGGCTTGCTTTAACTTTGGAGACGCCTGCATCTTTCATTCTAAACAAAGAAAGCGTCTTTCAGCGGATGCACGGGAGTCACCGAGCGAAAAAATATCTCCCTTGAAAGGGAGCGCGACAACATAACGACCCTGCTCATCACGAGTAGTCGTGCGACAATAAATCTCCTCAGCCATCTTGTCATCAGGGCTTAGGATTGGTGGGACATTGACCTCTTCAATCTCCCAAAACTTGCGGATGGTAGACTCCAGTGGCGGCTCGACGGTGCAACAGAACGAGGCAGTCGAGTGACTAAAACTATCTATAGAAGCGGGTGCGGAACCAATTATAACAAAACCCAGAACTGTTTCCAGGGCGTGCGGAGCGGGGTACGTCGGTCCCCCTTGAACCTTACGTGATAACTGGAGGTGCGGGAGAATCGAAGCGCCGATCAATATATCGACGACTCCAGGAACAGCGTAAGTCTCATCAGCTAAAGGCAAGTCTTTAAATTTCGTTAATAAAGACGTGTCAACTGGGACGGTAGGCAACTGTTCAGTTATTTTTATCTGTAACGAGCGAATCCATGTCAAACCAAATATTATTATTAAAACGAGATCCAAACCTTGTTTTAATGGTGCCATGAACAGCTGACTGCAAACCCCCAAACCCTTTCACCACTGAATGGGTTGAACGCTTATCAACATTGAAACCAAGACGTTGGCAACAATCTTGAGTAATAAAATTACTTTGCGAAGCGCCATCTAATAGCGCTCGAACAATGTGCGGTTTACCTAATGCATCAACAATAACAACGCGAGCGGTCGCAAGACACACAGTAGTGAGTGCAGCGCTAGCGGAGAACGAACACAAGGTGACGTCATTCGCAGCGGTCTCCGGGCCGGCCGGAGCGCGCGCGAGCGCGGGCGGCGGCCGTGGCGCAGGCTGCCGTGTGTCACCGCTCGACGGGCCAACTGTGCTCACATTGGATGCGGCATTACTATTCTCAAAATGAAGCAAAGTGTGGTGTCTCGCTTGACATTTGCGACAACCATTTCCACTATTACATAAAACAACGCGGTGTTTAGTACCGAGACAATTAAAACAAAAATTATTAGCGCGAACAAATTTATAACGATCACTAGGCGACAATTTTAGGAAACCAGGACACTTGTACAGTTGCGAATGATGAGTATTACACAAAGAGCAAACAGGTGATTGTACATGTGCTGGTGCGGTATTAACATAAGTATGAGTTGACCTCAGTGACCTCGATGAGGCATCTATTTTGCGTTCAGAAGTAACAACCTTCTTCGCGCCTTCATGTTTCGATGAAGAGCGTTGCAATACTTTTATATGCTCGCGAACAAAACTTTCTAAGTCTTCGAACTTAGGAATTTTATTGCCGCGATGATCCGACTCAAACAAACGAATGGTTTCGGAATCTAATTTCTTTAAACCCATATACAAAAATACGAAGTCGCAGAGGTCATCGATCTTTAGGTTCTTTACGGCGCGAACAGCTGACGCGAAAGTATCTTGAAATTTCTCTAAGTTTTGATCGTTACATGCCGTAATAGATTTCAAATCAAACATCTGATCTAAATAGGCGTTAGCTACCGATCTTTTATCCTCATACTTAGCTTTCAAAGTATTTAAAATTAAATTATTATTCTCGGCACTAAACGTAATTCCAGCGCAAACGGTTATAGCTTTACCAGTCAATTTTTCAACGAGATAATGCAATTTTTCGTGATCTGTCAACGAATCGTTCTTATCTATTGTATTCTCAAAACTATCTATAAATAGACACCAATTGCGAATGTTACCATCAAATTCGGGTATTTGAATTGGTGGCAACTTAGGTCGGTCGCGAGTGGGGTTGGGTCGGTCAGACGGTTTCTCCAAACTCCTAGCGACGCGCTTGATACGACAATACAAATCGTCAAACGACGACAAGGCTTGATAACTCACTGAGTAATCGGGATCCAAATTCAACTCTAAAACGTTGATGTCATGTACTAAGGTTTCGAAATCCGCGCGTAGACTATCTAAGTTTTCTATAGAACACAAGAACGAATCTCTAATGGCCAAATCAGAGGTTTTAAGTGCATTATCATAAATCGATTGTACGCGAGAGTAAATCATTTCTTTTTTAGCGTATAAAAGTTTCAATTGAACCTTACCGGTCTTATCAACCTTTGGGGACATGTTTACAATTAAATCTCAAACTAAAGTGCGGTAAACAACAAATATGAAATGACTCAATCTTAGCGGTACAGAGCAGCGACGCGACGCGAGCGATACTCTGCAGGTAGGTAGGTATTTACAACTGTGAATGCACGCTTGAACAAAACGCGCCTAGCAACAGCCAGATCGTACCTACGCGAGCCAGACCGCTGTCTAGGTTCAACTATTATTTCAGAGATTAAGTATTGCGTAATATCTATTCAAATTAAAATACTTTCGTATGAATTGGAATGAGATGCGGGCGAGGTAGGTACAACCACGTATCTACCCACGTAGGTATTAGGTAAATACGATGCGAGCTAGCGGCGAACGAACAACTTAATTGAAAAAAATAAAACAAAGCCAAATGCGTTAGGTATTACACTGTGCCTATGCACTAGGGTGTCTAGTATACCTAAGATCTAAGCCTAAATGCCTAGATGCGGGGTTTTCTACTAAAATAACTAGGTATTTAGGCGCGGTGCGAAAATTGCGAACTACGACTAAGTGTTGATACGATACCTAACCTATGTATGTACTAGGTAGGTACGATGCGAGCCAGCGGCGAACGGACAACAAAATCTAATCCTAAATGTCTAGATGCGGGGTTTTCTACTAAAATAACCAGGCATTTAGGTGCGGTGCGCTTATTCCCATTAGAATAATAACAAAATACGAACTACGGCTAAGAATCCGGCTCGAAGGACCATAGAATGGTGGCGCGATTGGCCACGTGCGCTAGTGGACTGTATTGCGGGGATGTAGATAACTGTTCCATTGACGCTTTACACACAAACAAGACAGGTGACAGCAATGAATGCAGCCCGAGAAATTAGGAGAGGATGCACTAACCTTCACGACACCACGTGTTTTCATCGCAGCCGGTACACGGATCTTCTCTTCCTTGCTCAGGAGCTGCCGTCCACATCACTAAATCACTTGAGGGACACACGAGAGGCACAATCCGATCGGTAAAGGTCTATGAAGCGGTTAAAATGCAACAAATATTATTCATTTCTGAGAGACGCGCGCGCGGTCCGCCTTTACGCTGGCTAGTTCAAAAGGGGAGTGAGTGTCTATATATCACAAATGGCGGACGGAAACTATATCTAGTACTATACTATGGTTAGTGCGGGAGGGGAGATGGGTATAGAAGGAGTGTGTTTCCGCGTCAAAAAACAGATTCCACATCGGCGCAACCAGTTGTGATACTCAAAATTGGCACTATTCAATTCTTTCTTAACAAAAAAAAATGGATATGAGAATGTTTTTATTAAAATTAAAATTAAAAACGGTACAAAAATACCCTTCTATTGATATAAAACACTAACTATTACAAGAAAGGGTTTTTAAATAAAAACTAGAAATGTCCTTGTTCCCTAGACTTTGTTGATGTGTGTATTTGGCCATATAAACCTAGTAAAATAAGTTGTATAGCAATATCAAGAAATAACCAAATAATATGGAAGCAAACATCAGCGAGTCTAAAAAGGCCACGTTGAGCGATTCTACTTAAAACTAATAACTTCATGAATTTCCAGTAGACCTAATAGATTTCTATAAAATTCGTTAAATGATTACTCCTTTGAGCCGAATTACAATAATTCAAGTACTTAGCAGATTCTAATTGGTGTAAATATCGCCGCAAGACAATATTACCCTAATATGATTCCAATAAAGTGGCCTTTTTAGACCTGGAGGCCACCGGTGTGATAGTAGGGGTGTCAGCATCACTACAGGGCCGCTCCCACTTCGGCTGGAATTTACCGTAAGCGGCAGCGGTTCCCCTGCAAGATTGAGACGCGCCATTGCCGCATCGTGTCCGTTGTCCAGGAAGCGACGCAAGGATGTTCCGGATTCCGGACCAAGCACCCTTGTGTTCCTACTATGATGCCGACTACTATATACTGAATTAAAAGTACCTACCTAATTACTTTCATGCCACTTTCCTTATAGAATTTGCCGAAGGTGAGGTTGACAGGCATATCCCTCGCACCCCGGCCGACACAGGGCCATCGCTCACGATCTGACCCTCTTCTCGGGTGTGGGGACTACAGAGTCCCCAACTCGTCCCCGGATACGGGGAGGCGCGCCAGGCGCGCTACCGCCGCGGCCTGCTTCTGCCAGGGTGACAGGCGGCTCCACCTGTCACCCCCAGGCCTGATTTCCATAGTTTAAATAGTTTGTCTCTGGTTACAGAGTCCCCAACTCGTCCCCGGATACGGGGAGGCGCGCCAGGCGTGCCACCGCCGCGGCCTGCTTCTGCCAGGGTGACAGGCGGCTCCACCTGTCATCCCCAGGCCTGATTTCCATAGTTTAAACAGTTTTTCTCTGGTTTCACACATATTTAAAATATTCTGGTTAATCCACGGGTGTTTGTATCTTGATTTTGCATATTGATTTTTTTTGTAAAGGGATTTACTACTTGCGTTTACGAATTTACATTTAATGTACCTAGTTGTAAATTTGGTTAGGGCAGGTCATTGTTTCTGTAATAGACCAGTCTATATTATTTAGTTCCCTTTGTAATATACCTTGGTCATAGCAATATATATTTTTATTTTTAGTAACAGCCTGTACATGCACTCGTACGTCACTGCAGCGGCCAGCGATTAGTGTTATGCGGTGATCCGCTAGAACAGTGTCGACGGCTGCCGAGTACGCATCCCATTTAGATAGTCTAGCAAAAATATGATCAATGCACGATTTCGTTACTTTATCCGCTCGCATATCGATTCTAGTATAGTCTGAAATCCCACAGAGAAACCCGTGGTCCGTGAGCATATTTGTGTATAAGTCTCGATGAGCGGAGTAAGTTTTGAGATTGATATTTAGATCGCCAAGTATTAACATGTCAGCGGTAGCATCGGATTTCCCTACGAGTCTGGACAGTTCAGTGACAAAGATAGTTTTATTCGAGGAAGGCGGTCGATAGATTGCACACACAACAATAGGGGTGTTATTTGTGGTTAATAAAGTGCTTATTAATGATTCAAATGAGTGTGTTTTGCTTGTGATAGTGGTAAATTTAAGATATTTTTTTACATATATTATTATTCCACCGTCTTTTATGTGTTGTCCTAATTGTGTGTGCATTCTGTAGCCCGGTATTTGGAAGAGATTGCACACTTCATTACATATACCTACTTCCGTGACAACAATAATATCGAGTGATATTAATGAGGAGTCTATTACAAATAGCAATTTGGGAAAGTTTTTTATTATTGATCGTATGTTCACATGCATACAACAGATATTAATATCAGCAGCAGGAATATGCTTAATAAACAAGTTTACTGTTACACAATTAAATATTTCATTTAATTTTTTTGACATATTGTAAAGCGAAAAATAAATACAAAATATAAGTAATTCTAATTCAAATAATAATAATAATTTATTATTCAAGAATTGAATTGAAGTATGTCAACTGAGTTGATTTATAAACAAATAAGTGTACTACTTTTACAATTTACTTGAGGTAAAATTGCGGCGATTCGCTGCAGAAGCCATTAATAAAAGAAAGAAAAAGTATACATTAATAAAAGAAAGAAAAAGTGTACTCAGGATAATTCAGCCTTAAAAGGATAGGACAATATCAATTGTAACGCCACGCCACATGCCACACCCAGCCAAGCAGAGCCAACGAGAAGCCAATGCCTAGCTAATGCCATGCCGAGCCACAACAGTTCAGCGCCAGAACTGTTAGCCATGCCAAAGTCAAGCCCGCTTCAATAGTTCATCGCCAGAACTGTTAGCCATGCCAAAGTCAAGCCCGCTTCAATAGTTCATTCGTGACGTCATATCCAGCCGTCAGTCGCCAGATGTCAAAATCGCCTATAAATACCCGCTCCGCTCATATTATCGGGTATTCTGAGCCGTACACTAGGTTAAGACGAAACTCTGTCCGATTGCTATATTGTAATAATTTAATAAAGTGTTGATTATTTGAAGTCTGCATAAAAGTTATTATCCCTTTCGTTTCACAATTTACATTTTTGGATTCCTATTCAGTTTTGAGTAACCAAGAAACAGAATAAACAACAGTACTATAGTGCAACGCGGGGGCGTCGCTTCGATCCCTCGCGTTGCTAGGATGCGAAGACGCAAGCGCCGGGACTGTCAATTTTGTTAATAGTAAATTTTTCAGTTTTTATAATTTTATCGTGTACATTAATGCAAAGAGACTGTAATAGCGAAGCGGAAATACGTACAAGTCAACTTGTACAATGCCCAGATTGTTCTCAAGCCCGTTTTTTTCAAGGTAAGCGAGGTTTAAAAGTGCATTTTGGGAAAGTACACAAATCCCAAAATGCACCTTCAATCCAAACAACCCCTACCTCTGTCACCCAAATTCCCTTTTGGCAAACACTATCCAAATTTAAAAATTCGGTTCCAATTTTAAAGAGAGTTCCTCGTGGTGCTAGGCCATCCGTTGCACTGAACCTTACCCGGTGTATAGCCGTGGTAGTACGGGAGAACTCTCAAAGCGCTTGGGAACAATTACTCACCTTCCCTTATAGGATTCTGCATGTTGCGAAAGACCAGGCCACCAAAAAATCGCTAACTACACAAATAAAAGAGAACTAACTGCTCTCTACCTCATACTTTTGATCCAAAATTCACCACCTTCCATAAAAATTCTATTTACTACTATGTAGAGTCCAAGTTAAGAGAAGGTGACATTAGGGGAGCTGCAAGGCTTTTATTCAGCAGTGATGTTATAGCGCCATGCTCGCCAGATACTCTGGCAGATTTGCAAAGCAAGCACCCATCACCTGCTGATAACCTTTCCTTCCCTGAGCCTCTGGAGTCAGACGCTGATTGTCTCAGTGTTTCAGCCAAGGACGTGATAGCAGCCGTTAGCTCTTTCCGGAGTGGGTCTGCCGACAGCCTCGATGGCCTTACCCCTCAGCACCTCAAGGACCTTACCGGCGTAAGCGTCGGAGAAGCTGGCGACGCACTTTTGAAAGAACTAACGGCCTTAATTAACCTTATGTTGTCCGGCAATGTGGACGAGGGCATCATTGATTTACTGTACGGCGCTAATCTCTGCGCCTTGCGTAAAAAATATGGTGGCATTCGTCCCATTGCCGTAGGCTGTACATACAGGCGAATAGCAGCCAAGTTGTGTTGTATAGCATATAGAGACTCTCTCACAGATAGATTCCAGCCCCTCCAACTCTGCTTCGGCTCCAAAGGGGGCTGTGAGGCTGCTGTACATGCCTTATCTACGTTCCTTGGCTGCAGTGGAGGTGAGGTTATCCTCAAAGTTCACTTGAGGAATGCCTTTAACTCTGTTAATAGGGACACTGTTGACACAGGCTAAATTGGAAACCCCCAAAATTTTTAAATTTCTCTGGCAGTGCTATAGGCATCCTTCTAAATTACTTTATAAGGAAAATATTTTAAATTCAGCAGTAGGGTGTCAACAAGGTGATCCTCTTGGGCCAGTCATTTTCAGCCTGGCTATTCACCCTATAATTCAGCGACTAAATTCCAAATTTAACGTTTGGTATCTAGATGATGGTACTCTCGGAAGCGATGTAGAAACAGTATTAAAAGATTTGGCGTTTCTAAAAGAAGAATTTAGTTCAATCGGCCTAGAACTAAATCCCACCAAATGTGAAATTTTTCTCAGTGATCAAATAGACAATCTTTCGGTTCTCTCAGAATTCAATGCTTTGGCTCCAAATTTAAAAGTTTTACAAAAAAGTTCTCTTCGCCTCCTTGGGTCGCCAATTCTTGAAGATGCTTACGAGTCTTTTGTGGAAGAGAAAATAATTTTTTTTTGTGATGTTTCAGAGCGATTATACCAAATTAATATACATTCAGCTTTCACCATTATTCGGCATTGTCTTTTCGTACCAAAATTTACACATGCTCTGCGTTCAACTCAACTTTTTAAATTTTTGGAACTTTTAGATCAAGTGGATAAAGTGCTGCAAGACACTCTATGCAAAATTTTAAATTTAAATTTGAATGATCGAGTGTGGCTTCAGGCGTCCCTTCCAGTTCGTCTCGGGGGCCTCGGCGTTCGCAAAATTGCAGATGTAAGTATGCCAGCATTTTTGTCGTCGGTCTATGGCACTGAAGAATTAGTCAGGAAAATTCTATCTCCTTCACTGATTAATTCGGATGTGCCAGGTAAGGCCGAAGCTGTAAATGCTTGGAAAATGACTTGTCCAACTGCCGCCATGCCCGCCAACCCATCTTCCCAAAGGCAATGGGATGAGCCGCTCAGTATTGGTGTTAAAAAACATTTAATCAGTACAGCTACCAGTGCTGCTGAGCGCGGTCGTCTATTGGCTGTGGGTGAATGGGAATCTGGTGTATGGCTCCAGGCACTTCCTTCGCCCAACATTGGAACAATGTTGGACGACACGACCTTCCGCATTGCGACTTGCCTTCGTTTGGGTGCACCGTGTGTTTCTCCGCATCGGTGTCTCTGTGGAGAAGCTGTCGATAGCCTTGGACATCACGGATTGTCTTGCAACAGGAGCGCAGGCCGCATGTCCCGACATGCAAACATTAACGACATTATCCGTCGAGCTCAACTTGAACCTGTTGGTTTGGCTCGCGACGATGGTAAGAGACCGGACGGTATGTCGTTGATACCTTGGAAGATGGGTAGGCCTTTGGTGTGGGATGCAACTTGTGTCGACACCCTGGCGCCTTCTCATCTTCCAAGTACTATGGACTGCGCATGCGCTGCTGCTGCACCAGGGGAGACTCTCAAACGGCGCAAATATACCAATTTAACTGGTAATTATATTTTTGAGCCGTTTGGAGTCGAAACGTTGGGTCCGTGGGGTCCAAGCGCGCGCGCGTTTTTCAAAGAAATAGCGAAGCGACTAATCGACGCTTCCCGTGACCATAAGGCTGGCCTTTACCTCGCTCAAACAATTGGCATCGCCATTCAGCGTGTTAATGCCGCCAGCCTCTTGGGCACGGTACCAGTAGAGATCGATGGGGAGGAATTTTTCGATGCCTAAAATTACAGTCTCCCTCTTTTTCTTTATTCTATTTTGTATACAATAATAATAATTATAATAATAATTAATATAAAACTATGCTAACTATAGTTAGCATAGTTTTATATTAATTTGTAAATAATTGTATATTATAATATAATATTATTATTATTCATATTGTATATTTTTAATTAGATTTTTTTTTATATATAGGACACGTCAATTGGACTTCGCCTTGCCTGATGGTAAACTGAAGGCAAAGTCCCAGAAAAGAGGGTCACCATTACTCACACATGCCGTGTGACAATGGTGACACTCAGCTTGACGGCCTCATCATATGCTTTTTCACGCCCCGCTTAAAGGACCCGGGACTGTAGGAAGAAGTTATAAAATATAGTATTTACGTAGTTACTATAATATAGTAATAAATATAGTAGTTACGTAGGTGTGATTTACAATAAGTATGTAGGTACCTTAAGATTTCAGGAGTGATTCATTATCGGATTCGGCACGTATTAAAAATGCTCGTTCGGAGTCTTCAGCTTTCTTAGCGTAGATCTTGTCTTCTTTACACCAGATGTATTTGCATGTCCTGTTTAGACGTTGCTTGGCATTATACAACAGTGTCTTAGAATACTGCATGAGGGCTGCCCTTACATAGACACGGCTTGTGGCTTTTTCCTTAGGTAGTTCCGGAAGGATGTTCCCCGTCAGGATTTCTATTTTTCTTGCCGAGGAAAGCCACTGATCGCGATCGCCTTTTGACTGGAGCTCAACTATGATGGGACCGGGCTGTTCTTTGCGGCGACTAAAACTCACCGAACAGTTACCAACTGTTGCGCGTTGTCCTTCAGTTTGACCGCAACTTCCTTAACTACATCTAGGGTATTTTAATTCGGAGTTTCAGGGATACCTGCTATCTCTAGGGTAGACGCTAGGAGATTTTGGTCAACTTCTTGGACTCTTTGCTCCATTGCCGAAATACGTAGTTCTAGATTTTTATTTTTGCTAATAAGGTCGGAATTTTTATTAACTAGCATTTTGATCGTGTTTCCTTGTTCTTTCACGGTGTCTTCGAGGTCAGAAATTTGGCTATTCATAAAGTTTATGGAGTTTGTCAGCTCCTCTAGTTCATCTTTGAATACCTTCCTTATCTCGCGACTGATATCTCTGAGTAGTTTTTGAGTGTCAAATGTGACACATTTTTCAGATTCCTTCTCTTCTTCGTTTTCGGAATCGTCTGGTTGAAAGAATGATGATCGCTTTGACATATTACGAAGGCATTCCTCACAGCTCCACTCCAGACCATCGGAGTTTCGTAGGGTGGTTAGCTGTTTGTTGGTGAGCTTACCACACACTGTTGTTACATGTACACACTTATTGCATCTGCTACATTCTAAACCCGGCAATTTTCGGGTAATATTTTTATTACAATTAGTGCACTTTTTTAACACCATTTTCATGCAGGTAACCAAAATTTAATTAACTTTAAAACTTTTAAATTGATAGCCGTTAAATTGCTATTTGGTACTGTAGTACCAAAAACACGCTCTACGGCAATTGCTACTTGGTACTGTACGTCAACAAGTTTTTGTTTATACGAGCTCTGTCGTCACTCAGCGGGGGCGGCGCCATTAACTGACGTCATCTGAGTGCAATTTGCAATTCACGTGACGACCCTTTTTTTTCAGGAAAGCGGTTAATTCTAATATATTTAGGTACATATCAGATAAAACAGGCACATTCATACTATGGTGAGCATCTAAGAGGATAGATAGTGGTATAGACGTCCGCTCATTACCCTCGCTAAATGATTTTCTTATATAATGTATTGTTTAATCCCACCATTCCCTCTTATCTATCTTACGAACGCGGTTGCTCAAGTCGTGGAACGGATCCGGCGGCTGGGCCTTGAGGTGGCTTTGCATAAATCCGAGGCTATGTTCTTTCATGGACCTCGGCGCACGTCACCACCTGGTTCCAGTCTCACAGTAGGAGGCACTCTCATCGGCATCAAGCCCCAGATGAAATATCTGGGGCTCGTGCTCGACGGCCGGTGGGACTTCGGGAAGCACTTCCGAAGTCTGGGCCCCAAATTGGTGGGCACAGCCAACGCTCTGGAGGACTCCTGCAGGAGACTCTACGCGGATGTCGTGCGGTCCATGGCCCTGTACGGGTGTCCCGTGTGGGCGGACACCCTGAATGATCGGCACATGCCCCTGCTGCAGCGTCCGCAGCAGAAGTCGGCGTGCCGCATCATAAGGGGGTACCGCACGATATCCTTCAACGCGGTGAGTCTCCTCGCCGGATCGCGGAAGCGAGATCCCTTTCAGCGCTATACCGGTTCCGAAAGGCGGCGCGGGAGCGGGGTCACGATCCCGAGCCCGAACAAATTCGGGCCGTGAGATCCCGGCTCCACAGGGAAATGGTGGCGGAATGGGAGCTAGGATTTGGGCGACCAAGCGCAGTGCGCGCCGTAGTAGCGGTGGTAAGACCGATCATGGGGGAGTAGCTGGAGAGGCCACACGGCAGCCTCTCGTACCGTCTGACGCAGATGATCACCGAGCACGGGTGCTTCGGAAAGTATCTGCGTCGGATGGAGAAAGAGCCAACGTCCGAGTGCCATCACTGCGACGCGAGCGAGGACTCGGGGCCGTACACACTCACCGAGTGTCCGGCGTGGGAGACGCCGAGGCGGGAGCTTGTGGCGGCCCTAGGAGTGAGGGTTCTCACGCTCTCCACCTTGCTCGCGGCGATGGTCCGCTGCGTGGATGCGTGGGCGGCCGGCGCCTCCTTCTGCGAGCAAGTAATGCTCGTGAAGGAGGAGGCGGGGTGGGAGCGGCAGCGGGAGCGACGACGGATCGTAGGCCAAGCTGCCCGCGTACGAAGGCAATTCGGGCGTCAGAGGTCGATGAACGACCTCCGCCCCCCATGAGCGCCGGCCTGGGGATGACAGGTAGAGCCGCCTGTCACCCTGGCAGAAGCAGGCCACGGCGGCGGCGCGCCTGGCGCGCCTCCCCGTTTACCGGGAACGAGTTGGGGACTCTGTAGTCCCCACACAACCGAGAAGAGGGCCAGATCGTGAGAGATGGCCCTGAGTCGGCCGGGGTGCGAGAGATATGCCTGTCAACCTCACCTTCGGCAACCAAAGCGTGCGTTTCAGTCGGTTCGAGTCCGACATAACCTCTCCCACCGGCTTCGGTGGAGAGGTATCCGTGGGGATTTTGCGCACGTAAAAAAAAAAAAAGTACTACTACCTATCATTTTGAACACTGTGACAGCTCACAATTAATATGCTTACTATTTTCCCTTCTTATTAGTATGTGCTATTTACTTCGTATATCTATTTATGTGCTAAAGTTGTATAATATTTATTTTACTTTATTTGAACTTCTCTCATATCTTTCTTTGTTTTTTTAATACACCTTGTTTCTCGTCTATTTGCTAACTAGACCAAATCTTTTGCTTTATTACACTACTGTCCATCCCAAGGTTGCCTGGAAGAAATCGCTTCTAGCGATAAGGCCGCCCATTGTACATTAAACTGTATGCATGCTAACTACAAGTTTTACTGTAATCTATTGGTGTACAATAAAGAATTATCTATCTATCTTATTGTTATTATTATGTTTTGTTCACTTTGACTGAAATAATACTACGATGAAAGTGTTTTATTAACAATATTGTTTGAATTTATCACAGTTATCGATATTAAATCATATTCGTGGAATAAACTTTGTTTTAAGATTTCTCGTCTTCCAGATGTTCAATTGAGCTGTTTTTTTTTAAATTTTGAAGTAGAAAAATATACCGCTTTTTTAAGTCATGTCTAACCTCATTACAATTTGGCCCAGATATCCCCGTCTCCTTTGTTGATGATGAATGATCAAGAAATTAAGACATAGCTTAAAAGTCTTGTAACCAAGCCAAAAATATAAAAAAACATTCCACCTTCAACTTTACAAGAAAAAATAAAATGGCTGCCGGTATATTTAAATCTAATTTGAATTGGAAGTATTCAGTATTTGCATTTTTTCTTTTTATTTTTCCGGTCCGTCTAATATTCACGTATCATTCAGCTTGTTGATACGTGTCCTAGCAAATAAAAATATGTAGGAGTGAGCCCCTTTGTGATTTTCCGTGATTTCTTTGTGGCCGTCTTGAGTAGGCTTCGTGGGCTATATCCATGGACTATTATTAAGTTTAAAGGTAATTGAGTTGTAGAAAAAAGTTAAGTGTTCTAGTGTTCCGGGCTTCGCAGTGATAAAAGTTCATGGTAAGTTTTTTTAATTTACTTTGTAAATTTAGAATGTGTTTGGTCGGTCACACTTAGGCGTTTTGACCAGCCTTTAAATCATTTACTGCGACCAAAAGATGCCTCTCGTTTAATTTCAGACCCATGTACTACACAAACACAAAATATATATAAAAATCGGTTGAGCCGTTCCAGAACAAAAATGCCATAACAAACACTGACACGAAATTTTTAATAAAGACTAGCACCGCGCCGCGATTTCACCCGCGTAAATCCTGATGCCATGGGAATATCGGAATAATAAGTAGCCTATGTTACTCACGAAGAATGTAGCTTTCTAATGAAAAAAGAATTATTAAAATAGGTCCAGTATTTTTGAGTTTATTTGTTACATACAATAATACAAATCTTTCCTCTTAAAATATTAGTATAGATTATATTTGTACGGTAAAATAGAGAGAGAGAGAGAGAGAGAGAATAAATTCTGGGATCAAAATAGTTTAAAGCAATCTTATATCAATAGCATTTGAATAGCACTAGCATGTTTTTAAAAGGCACGAAAAGTCACTTTTGATTGTTTAATCTATCAATTAGCCCACAGCAGCCCACTGCTGGACATAGGCCTCTCCCCATGTTCACATTTTATCAAATTTAGTTCAGTGGCCAAGTAAGTTGTGTGGTGTAAGTGTAACGTATAGACAGCAAGAGTAATTTTCAAGTTTGCATTTAAAAATTAGTATAAATTTGAATATTGATTTAATTAGCTTTGAATAATGGTTATGTTTAAAATCATGGTTTTTAATAATTAATAATAATAATTGATACTAGACATTCATCAATTTGCAATATGTCATATTTCTTTGAGTACCTTACCTACTCAATTTGACTAAGTACAGTATAGTTTTATTCACATTAATTTATTTGCTAAAATGTGATTATATGGGTGTTAGGTACAATAGTTTTGTGCAGCACATTTACCATTTTCTGGTATGCAAAAATTAAAGTCTTATTTATGGTTTCCCTCTCTAACCATAGCCAGTATCTTGCACACATTAATATGCATTGAAAGAAATGCTGCTGTATAGATATTAGGTGGGTATAATATAAGTAAACACTTTATTTTTATTTATTTTCTACCTGACCCGCCTCAACTTCACATATTGTATACTTCGAAACCCTGTGTTACCTATAAGTAACTTCTGTATATTACAGATATTTGAAACTAATTTAAGGGTAATCTGTAGCCAGTACTGAAACCGAAAATATGTTTTTAGGAGTCCATACCACATAAGGAAAAAACTAAACTCCTAAAGTTGTTTGTGTATGTGGGTGTTTAGGTGTTTGTGTGTGTTAGGGTGTGTGGTTGTAGGGGATGGTATGATGGATGTATGTTTTTCCAATCTCCACTGATTATCCTAGGCATGTGTAACTCAGAGGCGCCCGAACTTTCATGATAATGTATTTACAGACCAATTTTGTTTTATATTTTTTAAATAGGAGATTACACATTATTTTTGTCTAAATTCTACTTTCTCCACTCAGAATTTCTTTTTTATTTTAATTTATTATTAATTAATTACCTAATTAAATAAATTTAATTTATTTAATATTTTGTAATAATTAATTAGAAGTTTTTGTATTAACAATTTTATCCTAATTTACGAACGTTGCCTACGTTCATGAAAATCCGCGACACTAGCTCGATCTGTTTTTTTTCAATAGGTCCAGTTTTGCGTAATAGATAGAGTTCTTGTGAAGAAACGTGACTCCGTAGATAGATGGCGCTTTACTAAGAAAAATTAAATTGCAACCACACGTTGTTAATTAAAGCTCTGAAACATTACACTTAACAACTCATTGTTATTTTGTCCCGACTACAGCGTAGCCAAAGGAGGATTATGATTTTAACAGGCTGTATTATGTATGTATGTAAGTATGTATGTATGTATCTAGTTTTTTCTTCTGTTCCTCATAGCTCCTAAACTACTTATTAGAACTAGACAAATGAGGTTATGGCTGGTTGTAGGCTATATGACGTATCACTGAATCTAATGTAGCGCCCTGTAGCGGTCGTATAGTACTGTGTTAAAGAACAAATTAAAGATAAATATATCGTGTTTGGTACCATCTCAAAATAAGGGGCTTAAATTAATACTTTTTTATTATACCGCTTTGGTGGCAGACAAGCACACGGCCCACCTGTTGGGAAGTGGTTACCGTGGCCTATGGACGTTAGCAACACCAGGGCGTCATACACGCGCTTCCGACTCTGGAGAAACTTTCTAATGCCCTTTTGAAGAACCCCATATTGTAGGCGCATGGGAAAACCGCAGCAGGGAGTGCATTCCACAGCTTGATTGTGCGTGGGATGAAGTTTCTTTCATACCACATAGTGCGTACCGTCTCAGGTTGTAATGTGTGGGGTTGAATTCCCTTGCATTCCTTCCCTATTCCGCTTGCCTATAGCGAAAGATGCGCGTGATAGATTATTTGAAATATTTCGCTAAATATATAATAAATAATTGCCAAATAGGTATGTGTGTGTGTTCAATTTATAAGTAAGCAGCTAACCCGGCAGTTCTACCGATAGCAAACTGTGTAATGAGTCTGATTAGATTTTAAATAATGTTTATAGGTTACCTACATTTTAGGTTAAATTACAAAATTAAGCCATTTGTTATTGTATTTACATGTTTAAAATGTTTAAACTACTGATTGTATTAATTATGATTTAGGTTGGATTACAATAATAAAGTCGATTGTTGTTGTAACGAATCGAACTTGATTTAGAATCATTGTTGTTTATACGTTACATTTTAGGTGGAATTACAATAAGATCTAATGTTGTTGTTTTTACATGTTTAAACATACATATAAAATAAATTATGATTTAATAATAATATTAGCCTAAACTAGCAGCTCAAATATTATATTTGCTAAAACACGTGGTCGCCCCCACTCGTTTATTCACTGGTATAAAAGGAGCCGTGTTAGACGGTTCGACACACTTCGTGATCGACCGCCGAACCGAACGGAGCTCCAAGTCAAGGCTACCACACCATAAAAAGCTGAGTAAATATAAAATTGTTATATTTTAATGTGTATTAACTTAAGAATGGGAATTAAATTCTATTGAAATTATTTTGTACTAATGTTTGATTAATACTTACAAATTATTTGGTATTTATATTTATATACAGAACTAGGAATTAAAGAATAATAAAGTCCACTCAAATATGTTTTCTTTTAATCATTTATCCTATAAATGAAGCAATATTGGGGTTAGGTTTTCTATCAATTCGTTAAATCGACGGCCCCTACGTAATTCATCGAAACAGATATTTGTCACTTTTCAACAGAGTGTTTCAAAGTTTGTTTATGGAATATTTTTTTTTTAATCGTATTCACTAGCAAGTTGATATTTGTTAGTACTTTAGGCATTATTACATTTAGTTATGTATGTATTTTATTTTTAAACATGCACCAGTTTAGTGGAAAATTGAGTATCGATTATATAATTCGTAATAAGTGAAAGTGATAGTATCGAAACTGGCACTTTCAACAATTAACGTTGGAAACATTTTCAAAGAATTTATCGAAACTGCCAAATTCGATCATTTACGTGACGATTTTTGTTAAGGTATTTACCGTAACTGGTAGTTTCAATGAGTTACGTCGTAAGACAGTAAATTGGTAACACTTGTTTCGATGTAATATGAATAATAATACATGTGAAAATAAATAAACAAATATTAATATTTAATAAAAATGCGAATGTAGTATAACTAAATTTATTGAAAATCACATGTTTTTATTGTTTGTTTGCATAATAAATGAAAGATGGCACTAATAATCACATATTAATAAAGATCACGTTTCCATAAAGTATTGTTCCTTCTCTCCTTATATCTCTTTCTAATTAAGTCTTAAATATAATAACATATAATATATAATCACATTTTTATAAAGTCTTATTGTTTCTCCTCCTTAATTCTAATTAGTCTCTGCGTATAAGAATTAGCAACAAATTTCAATCACGTTCTAAAAAAGAGTATTAATTTTAATGAATCAATATAAAAACATGTAGTAGAAAAAACTAAAACTCTTTGAGTTGAACTTTCTTTTTTTTTTTCTTTTTACGGGATAGCCGGCAAACAAACAGATGATTAACCTGATAGAAAGTGCCTACTGTCCATAGACATTAACAATATCAATCAAAAAATTAAAATAAAAAACAAATCAACAACTTACAAACAAAAATCTTAAATAATTTTACCACTATTCATTCGTTCTCACTTTTATCAATATGACAACAAAACGTAAACAAAATAACTTTTTTAACAACTGCTAAGCAATAGTAATCCTAGTAACACCATATCTGAGATCAAAGTAGTAGTAAAAATAACTTGTTAAACTCTTATAATCGAATAATATACTAATCTACTAGTACACTCTAATCTGACTCATCATCATTCTCGGCTGTATTTTTGTCATGTCTAATGTTTTTGTAAGACCTATGATATTCTTTTGGTATTACCCCTGTATCACATAAAGAAATAAGATCTTTGTATTTCGCTTCGGTAATATTAAGAGTATGAGAATAAGTCACTTTTAATTCGTCATTGTTAATTTCCCTCCCACGTCTTCTCGTAACAACAAAATTTAAACAATGTTGCTCACCCTTTAAATCATATTTAAAGAAAAGGCAGTTAGGAACATTCTTATCTATTCTGATTTCTTTGATTTTGTTCCATATTACCTCACGGTTGCTGTTATCCTTCTTCCAATTTCTATTATCTAGCAAATGTTTAAAATCAAAAATGTCTTGTTGAGTCATTTCAATGACATTATACGGTCTACCAGTGGTTTTGGCCCATCGCACTAATGCATACCACTGGTCGGGCGTATAGATCAACTTCCTCTTTGATTCTTTCTCAATGAGAGCGTGAACACTATCACCCTCATTTTGGGTGTGGCCCTTCTCTAAAAAACGGTGAGTTATGTCACATACTTTTGATAAATTTATATATACATAGAATAGACTACTCTATTTCTATTTTGCCCTGAGCAGTTATCCGACCAAAACAGAAATTGCTTTGTACCTTTGTCAATAAGGTTTTTCATAAACATCATTAAACAACTACTGACTTCATTGGCTCCCCTTTTACCTATACATTCTGTCCACATATAGCAAAATCCTTCTTTATTTGCCATATCAAAAATAGTAAAATTAGTTTTCATTAACTATATCTGAGTACTGGCGTAACGTAAGAGCTTTGCTCTCGTAATCTTTCAGTTGATCCCATTCTTTATACAAAGAGAACATTTTAGTTAAATTTAAATTACTGTCTAGGTATACTTTGCTACTGCTGTGTCTTGTATAATGTGATGGAACTGGCTGAAATGATGCGACATGGTCACATACACTTTTTATCATTTCAGTGGTACGTACAACAGGATGATTATGGTGTTTTCCTCTGTCATCAGGCAAAGTAATTCCTTCTTGGTTTAATTTAGCATGAGCACTACTGATTATTTGGTCGGTAATGCACAGGGTATTCAAAAACATTTTGAGGCAAACTTGTACAGATTCATACGATAAAACACCTGGATCGTCATTTTTATTAGGAAGTGGTAAAAAATATTTTGTTGTATATTTTCGTCTAGAAGGACCTTCTACAGTGATGCTTTTCTTTGTAGATTGTACACTAAATTTATTTATATATTCCCATTGCATGGTATTATCGCCTATTTTCCAAAAATTTGTCATAATATTTTGTCTAGTAGCGTCGTCGAATTTTAGGTAACATTTTAATTTACAAGTAGTCGGACATACCGGCTTCAACTTTTTCTCTTCTTTGACTTTTCCCTTCCTTGTGATGTACTCCTGACCAGAATTCAACAGCTTTTTCCTTTTACTATCTATCCATTTCTCAACACATCTTTTTCTTTTTTTTCCAGGGTTTTCTTTGAATGTTTTCTTTCTTGACTTTTTAGCTGTATTACTCGTGCTTGGTGACTCACACTCCGAAACTGTTATCAGAGAAGCAACACTAGTTCGTTCCAGTTCAGCCAGCAGCGGTGATACTGGATGGGGCGATGAAGCAGGAGATCTTGTGATATTTTGAAGGGAGAACTCAGTTATATTAAAAAATTGTCGTGGTGATGGCAAAGGCGTATGCTCGGTACTCCCTAAAATAACCAAATCCTTATCACTGTCGATTGGAGTGGATGATTTGGGTATTGTCTTGTCCAATAATGAAAAGTTTTCAGACGACCAATTTTTGTCCGATGAAAGTGCTTCGTCAATTATTCCCTCTAAAACGTTCCAATCTCTTTCACCAAACTGACAGGACGCAGGCAGAGGTGAATCTAAATAAAAAAAATATGTTATTGGCAAAATTACAGAATTATGTAGGTAGATAATACCTACTTAAAGCGATTTGACACACACACACACACATTTGCGACACTTTGTCTTACTTAATATCACAAGATCTCCTGCTTCATCGCCCCATCCAGTATCACCGCTGCTGGCTGAACTGGAACGAACTAGTGTTGCTTCTCTGATAACAGTTTCGGAGTGTGAGTCACCAAGCACGAGTAATACAGCTAAAAAGTCAAGAAAGAAAACATTCAAAGAAAACCCTGGAAAAAAAAAAAAAGATGTGTTGAGAAATGGATAGATAGTAAAAGGAAAAAGCTGTTGAATTCTGGTCAGGAGTGCATCACAAGGAAGGAAAAAGTCAAAGAAGAGAAAAAGTTGAAGCCGGTATGTCCGACTACTTGTAAATTAAAATGTTACCTAAAATTCGACGACGCTACTAGACAAAATATTATGACAAATTTTTGGAAAATAGGCGATAATACCATGCAATGGGAATATATAAATAAATTTAGTGTACAATCTACAAAGAAAAGCATCACTGTAGAAGGTCCTTCTAGACGAAAATATACAACAAAATATTTTTTACCACTTCCTAATAAAAATGACGATCCAGGTGTTTTATCGTATGAATCTGTACAAGTTTGCCTCAAAATGTTTTTGAATACCCTGTGCATTACCGACCAAATAATCCGTAGTGCTCATGCTAAATTAAACCAAGAAGGAATTACTTTGCCTGATGACAAAGTGTATCGAAAGTACGAAAATAAACAGTAAAACATTGAAACTGCCAGTTTCGTATTATAACTGAACTTCTAAATTCACAGTAAGTAAATTAATCTGGTAGTTTCGTTTTCTTCCCAAAATAAAAAACCGCAGTAAATAACTGAAACTGGCAGTTTCGCTTTACATATCTACTCAAATACCGTAGTAAAAAAATGTAACTGGCAGTTTCGACTGAAGGATATTATTGAATCACGACATATAACATCGAAACTGTCAATTTCGATGTTGTACTATGTATTTGCATTCAAATTCTGAATTTAAATATATTATTTCAATAAAAAGTAATAAGTAAATCACTGTCTTCTCTAGTAACATATAGAACTCATTATAAACACTTTAAAATATAATTATTTAACGAACTTACCGGGTTTAGGCGTTTCATCAACATTTTCTTGCTGAACGACACTTTCTGAATTTATTAAATTAAGAATTTTCTTGGACCTAGAGTATTTAAATGTTCTTTTATTCATTCTTTTACGTAGAAATAATCAAAAATAGTATCGAAATCTCGCCACTCTCGCGCAACGTCAACTCATGGCTTGCCGGCCGCTAATTGGCGATGGTGTCGCGTACATTATCGAAAGTCTTAGTTTCGTCTCGCTCGCACGTCGCGCATACCCGCGTATTTCATCGGATCAAAACATTCGACTATCTACTTCGGCAAGTTGTGTTACATTCGAGGTTTTACGATTATATTTTCCGCTTTATAGGAAGATTTTAGGTTTTCTCTTCACTGGTATATATAAATATGTATAAATGGAAACTATTGAACGAATAAAAAAAAAACACGATTTTTCAGTTTCGTTGAACTACGTAGGGAACGTCGAAATGGCTTAGTGATGTATACACCTAGTGTATGTATGTGTGTGTATGTACATACATATATATATATGTATATGTATGTGTGTATATAAACACTTCAACAAAGTAAGTGATGATTTTCGAATATGGAGGTAAAACTTTTAAAAGTGTTTGATTGTGCAGTTTCTCTGATGCAAAATAAAAATTATTTTCTTTGATTGTAAATAACGTTTATTATCAATAATACGTCTTTTACGTATGGTTTGTGCATTTTTGTGACTGTAGTCATCATGTCACGTCGTCATTTAAGTCGCGAAGAGATGTTAAGGGCTGTTGGTATGCTGCAAGCTGGACGAACTCAACGCGACGTAGCGGATGCTGTCAACACACAACCAAGCGTAATTCGCAGAATATGGGCACGCTACAGGTCTACAGGGGATGTTGCCGAACGTCACAGGGGACGAAATAGGGTAACTACCCCGCGACAAGATCGTTTCTTGCAAAATTCCGCAAGGCGGCAACCCACGATTAATGCTCGTCAGTTGGTCGCAGGCCTCCAGTCTCAGCATCAAGTGGTTATTAGCGATCAAACTGTCAGGAGAAGCCTACACGAAGCCAATCTTCATACTCGCAAACCGCTTAGGGTTCCAGCTCTTCGACGTGGAAATCGAGGTCGTCGCTTATTGTGGGCTAACGCATATTTACAGTGGGCCGACCATCAATGGGCACGGGTTTTGTTTTCCGACGAATCTCGCTTCGGTTTTCATCCGGATTCAAGAAGAGTGCGTATATGGCGAGTTCCTGGACGTCGGAGGCGTCTCCAGAATCTGCAAGAAGTTCATCCTTACCAAGGTGGAACAATCATGGTATGGGCTGGAATTCGCCTTGGTGGAAGGACCGACCTCGTTTGGATACGGGGCAATTTGAATGCAAACCAATACATTCAGGAGGTTATACACCCCATGGTAATCCCTCATCGACAGCAGTTCGGTCAAGATTTTATGTTCATGCAAGATAATGCAATGTCACACGCCGCGAGTGTAGTGGTCAATGCGTTAAGCGAGCACAATATTACGACGTTGGAATGGCCTGCTCAGTCTGCCGACCTCAATCCCATAGAGCATGCCTGGGATTTGCTTGGGAGAAGAGCTTTCAGTGATTCTTTGGAAAATCTGAACACTGAAGAACAACTTTTTTTACACCTTCGCAGTGTATGGAGCCATATTCCACAGACGATGATTGACAATCTCATACTAAGTATGCCACGCCGTTGTCGAGCTGTTGCTAATGCTTTAGGAGGTCCTACAGATTATTAAAAACGTTTAAAGTACAGTTAATTACTGTATTTCTTACTACCTCGTTATTTTTGTGCCTAATCATAGAAGGTTGTAATACTCAAAATTGGCATTGTTCACTTTGTGGGATTGTGGGACTTATATGCTTTCAGAGATTGTGAGCGTGGTTTCATAATGGATCCTGCGGTGATTGAAGGTCTACTGAAGACAATTCAAGCTGCATTAACGGATCAACGCCGAGGTGATGATGTCATACTACCACCTTTCGATCCAGAGAAAAATGAAAGCGGTGCTGATAGCTGGTGTCGTGCCATCAATTCTATTGCCGTTGACATGGGATGGAGCGACATTACAATCATCGCCAAGGCAGGTAAAGCCTTAAAGGGCTCTGCTTTACTATGGTATGAGACATGGGACCCTGAAGAGGGTAGAACATGGGAAGTTTTTAGAACGACTTTAACTGACTTATATCCGGAAAAACGTAATCTCTCTGAAAAACTATCCCGAGCAGTGTTGTTGACATCTGAAAACACAGACTCTTACTGTGAATACGCCAGAGAAAAACTAAGATATATTTATAAGATATATAAGAATAATAATTAAACAAACAAAAATTGCCTTTACCGAAGTACAGTTAGTAGAGCTTATCTGCGGGGGCATACATGACACCACGGTTAAAATGGCAGCACACAACAGCCGTGTAAGTACTACTGCTGAATTAATATCTTTGTTTACAACATACGCCAAGGTTCCCAAAAAGCGACCTTTGGAGCCCAGAACTGATAAGACTGACTTGTCCACTTCTAGTAGTAATCAAAAACGACCTAGAATGGAAGACAAGCATTGTTTTATTTGTAATAAGCCCGGTCACTCTTGTGCTCATTGTTTTCATAACCCAAATCGCGATACCAATCAGGCTAAGGCTGCTAACTCATTGGCAATTCAGAACACTGTGCAATGTACAGTCAGAGCTCATAAGTGCATTAGCACAACAAGGCTCAAAATGGAGTGGCGTGTGGCTGCCGCGCGCCGGGCGTTTACATATGTGTGTGTGTGTAATGTCTCAATGCAATATGACGCGACGCGTCGTAGCGTAGACTAGAACAACAAAATATGAGTAGTTCGTGCTAGACAAAGATAACGATATATTTTTGTGTTATAGGTGTATGTGTATGTTTTCATAGCTGTATTATTCTTTACAACTGCTGTGAGTCATTAGATAGTATAACAGTAATTCGTCAACCTCAGTAAATTAACTGATAGCTAAGTGGCAGAAGCAAGATACTATTGATTCACTGCGATTAGAGATACTTGTGGTTCGATTCCAGCCTATAACGGTCTTTTTATATTTATGATAAAAATATAATTTTAAATATTGATATAGTAATTTTGCATGAAGTTGGCATTAGTTATTATTTATGTGATTAATTATGGGGTTATGAAAAGAAATGATACAAAATGTTTGATTAAATTAATATATTTCATTTTTACTATCTAGCAACCTGCTCATTGTAAATTTTATTGAGGTTTATAGCTTAAGTATTCGTTTTCTCAAGGAAAAGAGGATTGAAACTTAACCTCAAACTTACAATCTTAAACTAACTTGTCCTATAGCCAGCACGTCCCCTTTTCACCAAATTCACAAAAACTACTTCTAACTTAACTGGTCTATTGAATATATTTTTTGTAATAAATGGAAAGATCATTAAGTAAGGTTTACTTACTTGTAAGTTATGTAACAAAAGTATTCTTTCTTTACAGATTTAATATTTAGAACAACAAGATTACTTTTTTCCAAATACCCAATTAAGTATAATTAGTATTGTAGGCGGACAAAATATTAATAATTAATAATAGTTATTGTGCTAATAATTATTAATATTTTGTATGACCTCCGTTGTTCTCAATACAGCTGAGTAGACGTCGGCGCATGGATCCCACAACATTCTGACAAATATCTGTCCCACGTAAATTGTCCCATATTTGCATGCAATGTTGTTTTAATAATTCAGGACATCTCTCGTCCCGTGAGTCCCATCTTTGGACCATTATACCCCATATATTTTCTATTGGGTTTAAATCAGGGGATCGTGCTGGCCAAGGAATAACGTTGACCTCTGCATGTTCCCTAAGCCATTCGCGAACTATGACGCCACGGTGTATAGGACAATTGTCGTGCACAAAACTAAAGTTATTTAATTCATCTCGGGGAAAAACATTGCGCACTGTAGGTAGCATTATATTATTTAAAACGTCCACATAACTGCTGCTGTTTGCTCGCGGTGGAATAAACTCTAGTTCGCCTGGTCCTTGCGCGCTGATCCATCCCCACATATTAACACTTATTCTACCTGACTCCGTGTTAGCAACAATGTTACTGTCAAACCAGCGTGTATTGTTCCTACGCCACAACTGCATCCTTCCCTTCTGACAGGACTTAAAAGTTTTTTCATCCGAGAATATGGTCGTTTCCCAGTTAAAATCAAGGTATTCCCGGGCAAAACGTAACCTTTCGTCTTTATGCCGTTGCGTTAAAAACGGTTTTATTGCTGGCGTCCGGTGATGCAGGCCTTCGGCATGGAGTACGCGGCGAACGGTCATCAATGAAGTGCCAAACTCATTGGCCCATCGTCGTGTTGGTATGAAACCATTGGTTTCATACTCTGCCACCATATAGCTCCGCTGGTTGTGGTTAATCAATGGTGGCCTTCCACTTCTTGCACGAACCTTCAGGCTACCCTCGTCCCCAAACCTCTTCACCCAACGGCTCACAGTATTCCTCTAAAAATAAGTTTTTACACATTAATGTAAGCAACGGTTTATTAACATATTTAAAACACCAGACCTATTTGAATAATTATCCTACTAATATTATAAATGTGAAAGTTTGTGAATATGGATGTTTGGATGTTTGTTACTATTTTACGCAAAAACTACTGAATAGATTTTAATGAAACTTTACAATAAAATAGCTTATACCACAGAGTAACACATAGGCTGCGAGGGATATGCCTGTCAACCTCACCTTCGGCAACCAAAACGACCCACAGGCGGCGTGCGTTTTAGTCGGTTCGAGTCCGATATAACCTCCTCCACCGGCTCCGGTGGGGAGGTATCCGAAGGGATATTGCGCACGTAAAAAAAAAAAAGAGTAACACATAGGCTATGTTTGGTCGCGATAACCGATATTCACGCGGGCGGAGCCGCGGGCGACAGCTAGTATAATATAAAAATTAAATGCTATAATAATATACTTACGGATAAGCCAGTTTCATTTGCTATTTCACTTATATTTAACCCATTCATATGTAAAGCCACAATATTGGCTTTGACTTCCATACTAATATTACTTGTAGACATGTTGAAATTAATATTTAATTGAATCACGGGAATAACAAGACTCGTAACTAAGTGCACCAACCAACAACGTTATTTTATTTTCTCTAAGCCAGTAATTATTCCATTTGATTTCAAATCTACCTTCATACTTTTTATATTTTATGCTGATCTTTGCCAAAGTTTAACAAATAATAAATTCTACTTAAGAAACATAGTTTACTCATCAACCAGATATTAATTGAAATAAATGAAACACAAAAAGTGTTACTATACCCAGATCGTAGGATTTGAACCGTCAACCTATGAAATGCCGTAGACCTCATCCTAGGACCACTCGGCCACGGGTTACTTAAGAAATATAAACGAAATTATCGATAATATTACTACGCAAGAACAATTTATGCGTGTGTGTAAATTGTCTTAAAAGAAAAAGGTCACAAGTAGCGCTAGAATGTTGACGCTATAATTACGTAGGATTGCTACTGCACTTTTGAGTTCTACTGTACATACTGTAAAAAGACAGGGCATACTGAAAATGTGTGTTTCTTTAAGCAACGAGCTAATAATTCAAAAAATACAACCTCAAAAGATAATAAAAATGATGTTAACTGTTTTACGAAGGTATTAAAAATGTAGTTTTGTATGCCCTTGGTGCTACATGTAGCATCATCAAAGACCCCATAACAAAACAACTAGGCTGTAAACTAGATCCCCACTATGCCACACTTTGTGGTATTGGGAGTGGTACCTTACACATTTTTGGTAAAATTACTGTACCAGTAAAATTTAATGAAATCTGCATTGAAAAAGAATTTAATAGCTAGAGATAGTGAATTTCATTATGATTGTTTGATAGGTCGTAATATTGTACAATATCCAGATATTTCCATTGTAATGGATTCTATGGGTTGTTGGGTAATTTGTAGAAAAACGCCCCTGCCCCCTGAGGTTGTTAACTGTACAGAGACAGGTACTGAACTGCTGGACAACTTGATTAATCATTTAAACATTGGCCTTCAGACTAAAATAAAAACAGTTTTTGAAAATTTTCCATCGGTATTGCCCTCTGAAGATAATATTGGAACTATCCATACGGGTACATTGCAATTACGTCTAAAACAAGACAAAGTTATACAATATAGACCCTACAGACTAGCACCCGTTGAGAGGGAAAAAGTAGGTGAAATTTGCAAAGACCTTTTAAATAAAAATATAATCAGAGAAAGCGATTCCCCCTATGCTAGCCCAGTTTTACTTGTAAAAAAGATGGAACTGACCGGATGTGCGTTTAGAGTCCTCAATAAAATTATCGAAAAGGAAAGATACCCTCTCCCTTTATTTGAAGACCAAGATGAGGCTAAAAATTACGTTATACGACACTTAATATCAAAACCCCTTTTAACCATATTTGATGTTAAATTACCGACGGAACTACATACAGACGCTAGTTCTGTGGGCTACGGAGCAATTCTATTACAAAAAATAGATAATCGAAATAGGGTGGTAGCATATTTTAGCAAACGTACCACACCTACCGAGTCCAAATATTGTTCGTACGATTTAGAAACGTTAGCTATTTACAATGCTCTTAAACATTTTAGAGTATATTTGTTAGGAATCGAATTTACTATAGTTACGGACTGCAATTCGATCAAATCAACTATGACAAAAAAGGTGTAACGGAAATAAACAAATGGCAACATTGACTGGTGACGTGTTGGTGCGGAGAGGTGGGAGCGATGGAGGGGCGAGTCGAGGAGAGGAGAGGTGTAGTGTGGAGTTTATAAAAGGGGTGTGATTTGGTGTCTCGGGGCATTATTATTGGAAAAATCAACTGTTTATGTTTAATGAAAGTAAAAAGTATTATTGTGTTAACGGGTATTTATTTCACTTCCAACAACGTCGTAACAATCAGAAGTGGGATTTACTGAACTTGGCAGAAGACAACGCAAGATGAAGAGGTTCCAGGACAGGTCTAGCTGTTCTGAAAACAGCAAAAGGAGCAGAAGTAATAATTCTCACGTAAGTGGAAATAATAATTCTCCTTCATGCTCAGCAAAAGACATAATAAAAAAGAAAGTAGAAGCTGCTGTAGAAAGATGTTTAAATAATGACGATAATATATTACATAATCGTATGGCCAGAATACAGAATACTGCTAAATTAGTTCCCGATTTTGATCCGGATAATCGTGATTTAAATATAAAAAGTTGGATTAAGAAAATTAAGCAGTTAGGCTCAATTTACCACTGGAACGACGAAACTAAATCATTTATATTACAATCAAAATTACAAGGTCAAGATAGACGATGGTTTGATAGATTAGAGTCTTACGATTATTCGTGGGTAGAATGGAAATCAATGGTCACAAGGGCGTTTCCGCGCTATATTGACTACGCGTCCCTATTAGATGAACTAATTGATCGAAAAAAACTCTCAACGGAAACAATGACTAAGTATTTTCAGGAGAAATTGGCCATGTGTTATAGATGTCAACTTAGCGATCAAGCTTCTGTGTCGTGTATCGTTCGGGGACTGCCGACCGAATTACGTGCGAACGCACTAGCGTTTCAATGCTCTACTCCAGATGAGCTGTATGAGGGTTTCTTGTCCGCTTTTGATTCCTATCAAACTAATGCGTTGAAAATCCAAAACTCATCCGTGAAGTCGTCCGTAACACGTAAAGATAGCGAAGGATCTAATAGCCAGCCCCAAAGAAGTATTGATGGAAGGAAACCGCCTATGTGCTACCGATGCAAGGAAGTTGGGCATGTGGCAACCACATGCAAGATGCCAGATAAACGCAAATGTTTTAGATGTGGAAACGTGGGCCATGTGGCAAGTACATGTATTACGGTGGAGGATAGTCAGGCTAGCATCAAGAAAGTCCAGTTATTGTCGCAATTGAATGATATGTATAAGAAGCAGGTTAAGGTCAATGATGTATTTATGAAGGCTTATTTAGATACAGGAAGTGAGCTCAACGTGATTTCTCAAGAAGTTTCTAATGCTTTGAAATTGAGAAAAGAACCCTCTAATACTGTCTTGAAGGGGTTCAATGGTTGCTCGGTGCCGACTTCTGGGGTGGTACAAATTAATTTATTAGTAGACAACGTATACATTACGACTACTGCTGTAGTGACTGATGTAGACCTGGGTGACGTCGTTTTGATCATTGGGCAGACAGTCATTAATAGGGAAGACGTCATGCTTAATGTGTCGAAGCATGGTGTCACTCTATGCAAAATACTGAACTCCTCAGATGACCTGATGAGTATTGGCACTTTTAATGAAGCGACTAGTTTCAGAGTCCAACTTACCGAAGATACAACCATACCTGTCGGAGACAACCTTGTAAGAGTGTTAGTTCAGGGAGCTGACTCCGGAGACTACTGCACTAAACCAAGGCGATTCTCTATGGGAAACGTCGTGTATGCAGTCGCCAGTGCGGTACTACGAAGAGGCGGAGGCTATGTCAGAGTTTGCAACATCGGTGTCGGCCCCATCATTTGGAAGAAGGGGATGACTATAGCCAGAGCCGAAAAATGTGAGGTGAGTTCTAATTGTCTAACTATGAGGAGAGATGAGTGTGGTGAGAATTTTAATCGTGAGTTGGCAAATATCAATGTGGGTGATATTGGTGAGAAACATTTTAAAAGCTTAACAACACTTTTAAGAACGTACAGTGACTGTTTTGCTACTACAAGCAAGGAAATAGGTTGCACAAATTTAGGAGAAATGACTATTGAGCTTAATACTAATAAACCTGTTGTTCGAAAACCATATAGATTAGCGCATTCGGAAAGAAAAGTCGTAAGAAATTTAGTTAATGATTTGATAAATACCCCCTTCGATGATACCCCCATCATTCGGGAATCTAACTCTCAGTATGCATCTCCGATAATATTAGTACGTAAGAAAAACGGTGACTATACATAGATTATGTGTGGATTACAGGGATCTGAATGCAATTACGATTAAAGATCGATTTCCTATGCCTCATATCGACGATCAGTTATCACAATTAGCGGGTAAATCTTATTTCACCAATTTGGATTTATTTTCTGGCTACCATCATATTAAAATAAGTGATGATTCAATTTCTAAGACTGCCTTCGTTACCTCAGACGGATTATACAAGTATATGATATGAGGGTACCCTTTGGATTAGGTTCCTTAATTAGGTACCTTAAGTTCGACCAAAACTAAGGTTATTAACTTCTCGATCCGCAACATTGAAGTACCCTTGGATAGCCTTCTACAGATCACTGTTTTACCGACCGATGGTCAGTCCTCAGCTGATGTCCACTGCTGCATTGAGAGGGTCTCATACATTAAATACTTGGGGATAACTCTGGATCAAAACTTAACCTTTAAACCCCAGGTTGACAGCTTGGCGGGTCGCGTCCGCAAACTCATTTACGTTTTTCGGCAACTACGCTACTCGGCTGACTCCAATGTGATGAAGTTGGTCTATATTGCGATTTGCCAATCTATCCTAAGTTACTGCATTACGACGTGGGGTAGCGCTGATGCAACCCATCTTATTACCCTGGAGCGAGCTCAGAGGGCTGTGTTAAAGGTCAGCTGCTTTAAGCCTCGTCGTTTTCCTACAACTGAGCTTTATGATTACTGTCAGGTTTTGACCGTCAGACAGCTCTTTGTGCTGGCTACTGCTATGAAGCAGCACTCTTTGACAAAGTTTATTCCCAATTCTACTCGCCGTAATCATCTTGTGGCGGTATCCACGAGGGTCAGGACATCTTTTAGCCAAAGATTTTTCAATTTCCTGGGACCCTACCTTTACAATAAGCTCCACAAGCAGTTGTGTCTCTATGGTCAAAATGGGTATAAGTGCAAAGCCGTTCTCCTTGAATGGCTTCTCTGTCAAACATATTCTGATACAGAAAATCTACTGAAAGTCTTAAAATGACCCTCGACTATTCTCACACACACACACACACACACAAACACACAAACACACACACACACACACACACACACACACACACACACACACACACATACACGCGCACACACACACACACACACCCATGCTAGTTATAATAATTAATGAATGAAATCTTAAATAATGATTGAAATGTTAATTAATGAATATGGTTTATAGTATTCCTGTATTTGGATTTTTGCACTTGGTTTGTATAGTTAGTACCTATAGTATAGTCATAGTTGCTATCGTGGAATCCTGGTGACCAGTAATACAGGTAATCAATTACCTACGACAGGCACCAGCGATCCACAACCGAATTCTGTGTACCCTAAACTGTGAATGTCTAAATATTGTAATTTCTTGGTTGTTGGTGAGAAATAAATCATTATTATTATTATATTATTATTATTATTAGCAAATTCTCCATCAGTGTTTATGCGGGTCATCCAAAAATTAGTGAAACTTGTGGGTAGTGATGAAATCGTTACATTTATGGATGACATGTTGTTATCAACGTCCAGTATATCTGACGGTCTTAGTTTACTCGAAAAAGTGCTTGTTCAGTTGCGTAATGCTGATTTGAAGTTGAATATGAAGAAGTGTGCATTCCTTAAATCCGAGGTGACATTTCTCGGACATGAAATCAGCGCTAAAGGGATTAGGCCGGGTAACCACAAAATAAGCGCGGTGATTGATTTTCCTAAGCCAACAAATTTGCATCAGTTACGTCAGTTTTTAGGTTTGTGCAGTTATTTTAGAAAATACATTAATCAGTTTGCCTTATTGGCGAAACCGTTAACCGATTTAACAAAAAAATCTACCGATTGGTTCTGGTGTGACGTACATGACCATTGCTTTTGTATGTTAAAACAAACTTTGTGTTCTCGCCCTCTTCTTGCTTTATATGACCCTTTGTTACCTTGCGAAATTCACACTGACGCGAGCAAGATGGGTATAGCCGGTATACTATTTCAAACGAACGAGCAAAGTGAGTTGAAGCCTGTGTTTTACTATAGCCGAGTAACGTCGCGTGAGGAATCAATGTATCACAGTTATGAACTTGAGACATTGGCGGTCGTAGACTCTTTGAAACATTTTCGCGTTTATGTACTGGGGACTAGAGTCAAAGTAGTTACAGATTGCTCAGTGGTTAGGTATACCTTGTTAAAAAAAAAAAAATTAGTCCCGCGTATAGCTCGTTGGTGGCTTACGATTCAAGAGTATGATATTCAAATTGAATATAAACCGGGAGATCGTATGAAACATGTGGTTGCCTTGAGTTGTAACCCAGTAAATTGTACTAATGAGGTAGGTCAGGTAGGCGATGATGAGTTAGAATTTCACACTGTACTCAAAGATGTATTTAGTTTATTCGGTTTTCCTAAACAAGTCATCTCTGATAGGAATTTGGCATTCACTAGTAGAGTTTTCAAAGAATTTTCTATAAAATATCAATTTCATCATACCTTAAATGCCATAGCATGCCCACGTGCTAACGGTCAAGTCGAACGATATAACCGAACGTTGTTAAATGCTATGCGTACTCGTAATATAGATCCGAATATGTGGACTGAATGTATACCGGATGTAGTTTGGGGTATAAATAATACCATAAATGAAAGTTTGGGCTATCATCCCTATGAAATTATGTTTAGCTGTAGAGGTAGACTTTTGCCAAACCTTGTTGGGAGTGAACAAAATATAACCAGTAGTGAAAAGCGTAAAAATGCTTCTCAGCGACTGAAGTTGCGAGCAGAAAAGATGAAGCGAAGTTATGATAAACGACATAGGGCCGAACAAGTTTTCAATAAAGGAGACTTAGTTCTATGGAAACAAGCGCCCTCTGGGGGGGAAGTTAAAAACGTAAATAACAAACTGCAAGTTTTGTATTCTGGGCCCTATGTCATTCAGCAGGTTCTTAATAATGGTAGATATGAAATTAGAAGTGTGGAGGGTATGCGTGACTACAAAAAGTTCACCGGCATAGTGGCTGCAGATGCCCTCCGTGCATACAAAAGTGGCCCAGATTGTAGTGAAAGTAGTAGCGACGAGGATGTAGTTACTAGGGACGATTTAATTGATTTACTTAAGAGTTAACATATTGTGTGCACCAATTGCGGTGCAATTGTTTCAGGATGGCCGACTGTAACGGAAATAAACAAATGGCAACATTGACTGGTGACGTGTTGGTGCGGAGAGGTGGGAGCGATGGAGGGGCGAGTCGAGGAGAGGAGAGGTGTAGTGTGGAGTTTATAAAAGGGGTGTGATTTGGTGTCTCGGGGCATTATTATTGGAAAAATCAACTGTTTATGTTTAATAAAAGTAAAAAGTATTATTGTGTTAACGGGTATTTATTTCACTTCCAACAACGTCGTAACAAAGAATTTATCACCTCGTGTGGCTAGATGGTGGACCTATATGCAAGATTTCCATTTCCAAATTTCATATAAAAAGGGAACATTTGTTCAACATGTTGATTATTTAAGTCGCAACCCTGTAACTGTAAAATCTTTAGTTAATGTAATAGAAAACGTAAATTCTAATCCAACATCTTGGTTAAAAGTTGCTCAGCAAAACGATCAAGAAACTCAAGACATATTAAACCAAGTTCGAATCGGGGACATTGACGCCAACCAATATGTTATTATTAACGATTTATTACATTATAAAACTGATCCTAACGCTGTTGCTAAACTATTTGTTCCAAAGGGATATAGGCTGAGTATACTACGGCTCTATCATGATGGTAATTGCCACGTAGGTTACGATAAAACACTTGACAAACTTAAGGAACATTTTTGATTTCCTAGCATTGCGGCTTTTACAAAAAAAAATATCTCCCATTGTCTAATTTGCACTTCTCGGAAAGGTCATTCGGGGCCTAAACAAGGCCTACTCCACCCTTTTGTGAAAGCTGTTCCTTTTCATACATTACATCTTGATCGTACCGGTCCATTTCGACAGTCTACTGACGGATATAAGCACATTTTATTAGAAAGAAAAGAAAGAAAGATCCGTTTATTAAACACACACATACACACTTACACAACACATAAAAAAAACATGAAATAAAAAAAAAAAAAGAAATCCACAATCGGCACATAAAAAAAAACAAACAAGTAAAAACATAAACAGTACGATACAAATAATTAGGTATATGAGGTAGGAATGCCGTGCCCGCACCAACCCGACCGCACCCCGCCACAGCGAAACACCATCACACAGCGCACGCTTGCGACAGTATTGTCTGTTCCGACCCGCGGGGCATACGTGTTTTTTTTTAAAAATTTTTTCTTCCTATTGAGAGTGTTATAATACTACTGCGGCGCAATGTAACAAAGCATTACTGCGGCGGAGCCGGGCCGCGCCGAGAAGCCCCTGCACCGCACACCCACCACATCACACAATAAAATATAGATACCCCGACGCACACCGACGGGTTGCTGCACTAGAATAAAAGTACCTTTGTAACATACACACACTCCACACTGACATATGAAGGGAAATGAAGTTTCATTGTGAAGGTCATAACCTTCACAATGAAACTTCATTTCCCTTCATATGTCAGTGTGGAGTGTGTGTACAAAAGGCCACAGTTCAGCTACTGCTACAGATTGGGTAGGTACAATCTGCAGCGCTGGTTTTCAACTGAAGCCCAATCCTAACTAGGTAGCATGCTGTATTACCATTAAATAAATAAATAAAAAGATCATTACACACCTACTCACGTACATTCACACACGAGAATACAGGATACACGAGTGCACAATACTGAACAGTAAAAATTTATATATGACACGAATCCAATTACAATATATATCAAAAAGACAAATACAACACAAAAACAAACTCAACTAACAACAAATTCAAGATAAACATTACTTGCACCTCCAGTTAACAACGCAACTGCCGCATTCGCTTTCTTATTTATTTTTTTTTGTATTATTTATTATAATATGACAATATATATATATATATATACACACACACACACATATATACATATATATACACATACACATATATATATACATATATATAAATCTTGAAGGACATGTTGCGTCCTACATGGCGTTATTTACCGATGATGCCGCGTCCGACTGACTTTGTGCGTCCGAAATACGGACGCAAGATTAACCGACCCTCATTTTCAGCCCAAATGTTCCTTATGATCAATAGAATGCTAGGGCGAAAAATTGGCATGGACGTAATTCCATCACTACAACGCCTTTTAGCGTATAATATAGTTCGGCCGTCACCCGACTGAAATTTGGAGGGCACTAGTGTTCAGCGTATACTTTACCACGTATACTTTGAGTTCAGTTCACCGATCTTAATGTGTCCATTGAATATCGTACTTAATTTGTAAAGTTTTTATCATGTTTTCGTGACAACAATCTTGCGTCTCTTAAATATCCTTAAACGGGCACTAGGTACGGTATCTGAGGGGTCTATTCGGGGTTCACGAGGGACGGCGGGGCGGGCGGCGGGCTTCAGCGCGCTCGCGTGCCGAAGTTTTTAAACAAACAGACATGTGCGGGCCGTGATGTAAGTTTGTCACCAAAGTGAAAGCTTTAAAAATGGTTATTTATTTGATCTATTATTACCTATAGATAGTTTTTTTTTAATCTTCAGTTGTTGTTATGGTCTTAGTCATAGCGTGACTATGTCGCCCTCATTGGAATTGTTGAATACATGGTGTTCAATCAATGATCTATACAGCAAATCTTAGCTAAGGAATACAATTTTTTCGGCTCCTCAGAAGTTGGACTAGCGAGGATACTGTTACATAGGCCCATATTGTTATTACCGTTACCATATTGTTACGACAGACGTCGATATCTCGAAAACTAATAACCGGATCTTCAAGAAATAAAAACGCATTGTTAGTGACGAGGTACTCTACCGATTGGTATAGAAAAATCTAGAATTGTCAACACAAAGTCACAACCTACCTACGAGTACCTACTCTTTTGAATAAATGAAAACAATAGGTAAATATCGAGAATGAACTCGAAAGTTCAGTGACGGCGGCAAACTTCAAAAGAGAGTGGATAGTTATCGCTCGCGTATTTTCTAGATGATTCGACCCTCCTAATTGAGAGGTATATGAACACGCTCGCATAGCGACACCATTCATTCTGTCTTTGAGATCGCTAACAAACACAGCGAGCTTAATCAACCGAAGAAGATTATACCTGTGACCTGAGCAACGACTGTGGACTACTGTGAACTACTGAGCGACTGGAACTGTTGAAGAAAAGTGTGCACTAGTGATTTAATTGTCTAGTTTGTGGTGAGCTAATAAATTCCTTCGTTGCGTACACGGCATTTATTTGTACCCTGTGCACGTAACAATATAATTGCTTTCTTTGAGCCTCATTCCGGACACACTTCATCAAAATGTAATTGATTGACGTTACATAAGCTACAGTTAGGCGAGCCCAACTTATCCTTTAAAGATAGACTGTAGGCACTTGAGGTGGAAACGATCCAGAGTACGTTTGTGGTGCCGATACACACACCACATCTCAGAGGAATATAAGAGGTTTGACAGCACAACTGCCATGTAAACAGATATTTTGGTGGCCAGCTTAAGGTCATTTGAGCAGAAAACCTTGGAATGCAGCTTCCCAAATATCGCAGCTGCGGCATAGATCCTGCTGCCGATCTCATCATCAAGGTCACACTTGGATGTTATAGTGCTCCCCAGATAGCAAAACTGATCAACCTGCTTGAGCATGTCCTGACCTAGCTGTATAGACAGTGTCTCGTGACCATGTGTGTCCAGAGACATCACCTCCGTCTTCTTGACACTGATTTTAAGGCCGAACTTGCAGCAAGCTTGGTGACAACTGGACATTAGCTGTTGCAGGCCATCTGGGGATTCTGCCACAAAGCATAAGCATACATGATTTCTGTAATCATTGTATGGGGAGACCTTAGTGCGCGCCTTAAGTCAAGCCAAATTGAAAAGACCATCCTCCGCCATCTGTGCGGAAGCGGATGCGTACTCCCTCAAAAAGAGTTCGTAAAACATCACTGACTACTACTGCAAAGTACTTGGCGAACAGTTTGGGCGCTAGAACACACCCTTGTTTCACCCCACAGGTAACGAGTAAGAAATTTGATTGTTCGCCATCGACACCGACGCAGCATTGCATGTCGTTATGCAGGAGTCTAAGAAGTCTCACAAACTTCTCCGTGCACCCTAGCTTCCCAAGCATCATCCAGAGAGCTTCCCGAGGCACACTGTCGAATGCCTTCTCCAGGTCAACAAAGCGGAGATAAAGCGGACGACCCTGTTCTCTGCTATTTTCTTGCAGTTGACGCATTGCTTCAGAGGTGGTTCGTTCAGGTCGGAAGCCAAACTGGGTTTCTGGCAGTATCTTTTCAGACAGAGCTTTTAAGCGGTTTAAAAGGACTCTGGCCAAGGCCTTTCCCAGGGCTGACAAAAACGAAATACCGCGGTAAGAGTTGCAGTCGGAACGGTTGTTTTTGTAGAAGGTTTTTTTTTAATTTTTTATACCACTTAGTTGGCAGACAAGCACACGGCCCACCTGATGGGAAGCGGTTACCGTGGCCTATGGACGTATGCAACACCAGGGGTGTCACACTCGCGCTGCTGACCATAGGGAAACCTTCTGATGCCCCTCTTGAAGAACCCCATATTGTAGGCACTTGGGAAAACCGCAGCAGGGAGGTCATTCCACAGCTTGAGTGTGCGTGGGATGAAGTTTCTTTCATACCGCACAGTGCGCACCGTCTCAGGTCGCAATGTGTGGGGATGAATTCCCTGCCTATGGCGAGAGGTGCGATGATACAATGTAGCTACGGGCATCATGTCTAACAATTCATCTGAGCACAAACCATTGTATAGGCGGCAGAACACACACAATGAGGCAAAATCCCTCCTAAGGCTAAGAGGTTCCACTCTACCTGTGAGTATGAGATTGTCAACCAGCCTCAATGCCCGTCTTTGCAACGAGTCGAAGGGGTCAAGTTGGTATGCAGGTGCTCCAGCAAAAAGGTGACAGCAGTACTCCATGTGAGGCCGGACCTGTGCTTTATAAAGAAGGAGTTGCTGCCCCGCAGTGAAATACTGCTTCGCACTGTTGAGCACTCCGAGCTTTCTTGATGCCAAGTTAACCTTGTCCTGCAAATGACTTCGGTATTGGACGTCACTGGAGATATCGACACCAATTATCCCTATACTCAGGGAGATGGTAAGCGGTGTGCATAGGAATTGCGGCGCTACAATGAATGGGGTTTTCTTAGCGGTGAATACACATACTTGTGTCTTAGTGGGGTTGACTTGGACTAGGTTTAGTCGTCCCCAATCGGATATTCCAGAGAGAGTAGTCTCGATTTCAGACACAAGTTGTTCGCGACTCTTCTCCACCTCGGACTGAGGGATATTTGCACGGCCCGTGTAACACGTGTCCCCGGTACTGTCGCCCGCATAACAATGAATGGAGCCATCAGACAGCATGTCATTGATATGCAGCAGAAACAGCGTCGGAGACAACACGGAGCCTTGTGGGACACCAGCGTTTATGTTCATGCGGTCCGAGCAGCTGCCGTCGACGACGGCTTGGATGCTTCTGTTGGACAAAAAGCTGGAGATCCATTCGCACAATCCTTCGAGGAGTCCATAATATGGCAACTTCGTAAGAAGACCTTTGTGCCAGACCCGATCGAAGGCCTTCGCTACATCGAGGCTGACCGCTAGTGCCTCACCTCGACTTTCGATGGCTTGCGCCCACCGGTTTGTGAGATACACAACACACCCAACTATTGGGATAAAAATGAACTTACACACACATACATATATAACTGGTGGAGACATTAACACTTGAAAGTAGTGAATAAATGTAGTATCTTTGGCTCCCCCGCCCAGGGGAGACATGGCCACAAGAAGTTTCTCCTTGTCTCCCCCGGGGGAGACACCAGGGGAGACACGGCCCCGAAGCCAAATTGAAAAGACTGCCATCTGTGTGGAAGCGGATGCGTACTCCCTCAGAAAGAGTTTGTAAAACATCACTGACTACTACTGCAAAGTACTTGGCGAACAGTGTGGGCGCTAGAACACACCCTTGTTTCATCCTAGGTACAGGTAACTGGGAAGAAATTTGATTGTTCGCCATCGACACCGACGCAGCATTGCATGTCGTTATGCAGGAGACTAAAAAGTCTCACAAACTTCTCCGTGCACCCTAGCTTCCCAAGCACCATCCAGATAGCTTCCCGAGGCACACTGTCGAATGCCTTCTCCAGGTCAACAAAGCGGAGATAAAGCGGACGACCCTGTTCTCTGCTATTTTCTTGCAGTTGACGCACAGAAAAGATTGCTTCAGAGGTGGTTCGTTCAGGTCGGAAGCCAAACTGGGTTTCTGGCAGTTTCTTTTCAGACAGAGCTTTTAAGCGGTTTAAAAGGACTCTGGCCAAGGCCTTTCCCGGCGCTGACAAAAGCGTTAAGAGTTGCAGTCGGAACGGTCACCCTTGTTTTTGTAGAGGGTACAAATGCGAGACAATTTAAAGTCATCCGGGACTCGCTCTTCCTCCCACATACGAGCAAAAAGTTTCCAAACCAACATCTACAACTCCCCGCCGCCGTATTATAACAGCTCTCCCGGTATAAGGTCAATACCAACCGCTCGCTTATTCTGTTGCTGCCAGATAGCAGAGACAACCTCATCATATGACAGGGGCTCATCCAGCTCAATGGAAAGAGGAAGTTGAGGTATTAGACTCACATTTTGTAAATCAGATGATCGATCTACGTTGAGCAAGCTGTCAAAGTGTTGGGCCCAACGATTTAGTACATCCTCCTTGTTTGTCAATAGGTGCAAACCGTGTAACGACTTCAACGGCACCTTTGCTCGGTCGGATGTACCAGTCAGCCTACGTACCTCGAAATAAAACTCCCTGACCTGGTTGGTATCAACGAGCCACTGCTTGTAGAGAGCTTAATCTTGCCACCATTTGTCTTTTATTTGACGAGACAGCTTTCGCAATTCAAGTTCACTGGTTTTGACTACCACAATGCTTCCACCTTGCCTACTATGCTGTCGCAAGAGGTCTCGATGTTTGTTGAATGCTGTCCTAAGAACCCCATCATTCTCATCAAACCAGTCCTCACTACGACGGCTTTTTATACCTAAAGTAGCTGAGGCTGCTTCCATAAGGTGAGAAGAAAAAGTTCCCCAGACCACCCCAACATCACCTGTCTCATTAACTGGCGACAGTTTTTCAGACACAGCTTCAACATATTTCTCTCTCACCTCGAGATTCTTAAGCCTATCCACGTTCAAAGACGCAGGCTTTGTAAGTGTGTCGGCGATGGTGTGGAGGCGGAGCCGTTGCTTTGTGATAACAAGTTGGTGATCAGTCCAACAGTGAGCACCACGCATGACGCGAGTGACTTGGACTTGACCAGTATCTCTCTGCCTGACAAGCATAAGCAATCAAGTGCCAGTGTTTCGGATCGAGGATGCATCGACGTTGTCTTGTGCTTAGCGGCAAGTCTGAACATAGTGTTCGATATTGCAAGCTCATATTGAGCACAAAGACTGAGTAGCAACTGACCATTGCTGTTCATGTTGCCGACTCCGTGTCTACCCAAGACTCCAGGCCAAGCCTCATTGTCCCGTCCAACTCTGGCATTGAAATTGCCTAGCAATATAACCTGCTCTCTAGCGTTTATGCTGTCAAGGCATTGAGATAGTTCCTCGTAGAATTTATCTTTGATGTCATCAGCCTTGTCTAGCGTAGGGGCATAGACACTGATGACATTAAGGTAATTGTCTTTGTCCGTGAAGGCGCAGTGTGGTAACGCGGTCTGAAGAATGCATAGGGTACTACTCAAGTCGCTTAGCTATGTGATTCTTGATGGCAAACTCTACGCCTGAACGTCGCGGTTCGGAAGCTGTGGTACCTTTCCAAAAGAAAGTATAGCCGCCACCTTCTTCTACCAGCTCTCCTTCATCGGCAAGGCAATCCACGTTATATCGATGAAGTTCCCGAGCTACTATGGCAGTTTTGCGTTCAGGGCAGGCGTTACCATCGCGATCAACAAGCGTTCTCACGTTCCACGCGCCGAATGTCATTATAGATATTGTCACTTTTGTATACTAACTACTAATTATTTATTATCTGTGCCTGGAGCCCTTATATAGATTGAAGCCTCTTGGCTGATAAGCTGGATCCAATAATTCAAAAACAGTATTCGGAACCAATCTCAATTCAATAGTAGATAGATGTCATTTAGTTATTATAATCATTATGATATACAGAGCATTATACGGAATTGATTTAAACATGCAGTTGGATGGAGGCGGGAATGTGCCTGCAGTGTTTAGAACGTATACGGAGATATTCAGTGTGCAAGAAAGACTTAAGAGTGAACGGACGAACTAATTCAGTTATACGGAACCAATCTCAATACAATAGTAGATGGATGTAATTTAGTTATTATAATCATTATGATATATGCAGAGCATTATACGGAATTGATTTAAACATACATTCGGATGGAGGCAGGAATGTGCATGCAGTGTTTAGTAGGTATACGCAGGTATTCAGTGTGCAAGAAAAATTTAAGAGTGAACGGACGCACAAATTCAGCTAGAAATATTTTATTTGAATATCACCATTTAACGTTTAAATGAAATTTGACGTCGACCACTGATATGATACTGATTAAAACATCTTACATACGCATTGAAAACATTAAAAATCTCACTACATTCAGTGGACGCCGCCGGGTGGTAGTTTGTAAAGACGCAAGAAGTCCTTCGCGATTTATATGTATATATATATATATATATATACATATATACACACATACATACTCACACATACATACAAACATACATACATGCATTCACACATACATACACACATACACATATACATAGGTTGATTTTTGGTCAATGAGCAGGATATTTCTGTACCTAACTCGGAAACCATGTACGCCGGCAAGCCTTCTAAGAGGTGGAGGAATATTGTTCCATATCTTATTTGCTCGATATCTGAAACCTCCCTGAAATGCCGCAGTTGCATGTTTTGGAACATGTAGGTTTATGCGCGATGCTCTTGTCAAATACCTACTGTTTTCATTTAGCCATTTCAGTTTAGAGTACAGGTAAGAAGGTTTTCCTGTCTTGACAATGCCAAAAAGAACAGTTGCTAGGTGTAACTCCCTCCTGTACTTCATTTTGAGTTTGTTGTTATTGTTCAGATATGGCGTCACATGGCTTCTAGGCGGTATATTATAACAAAAGCGAGCGCACGCATTTTGCACCCTCTGTATTAAATTGGCCGTTTTTGCTAGCAGTCGCGGGCCGTAGACCACGTCCATGTAATTGAACTTGGATAGCACCAAGGTATCAACCAAATTCTCACGGAGTTCGACACTTGAGTAACTTCGCATTCTATACAGCAGCTTTAATCTGTAAAAACAGTTCCTCACACATTCCGCAATATGACGCTCGAATCTAAGTTTCTCGTCCATTAATAAGCCTAAGTTTTTAGCCTCACTTACACGCTCAATTTGGACGTTATCAATGTAAATTAAGGGATTTAAATTACCTACTCGTGTGATTTGATCCTTAGAGCCTAATATTAAGAACTTTGTCTTGCTACCATTCAGTACGAGGGCATTTTTATGGGCCCATTGATGAATACTGCTCAGATCTTCATTCACCTTCCTTATGGCTTCCTGGAATTCAGAAGCTTTAAAGGAGAAGTAAATTTGTACATCATCTGCGTATAAATGAAATTGACAGTGTTCAATAACCTGAGCAATGTCCGCACTGTATAGTATGAACAACAAGGGTCCCAAAACTGACCCCTGCGGCACACCCCTATCCACTGTTGCTACAGAGGATCGTAGTGAAGATCCGTCACTGCTCCGGGTTTCCACGAACTGCATCCGACCAGTTAAATAGGAGTTAAACCACTGTATTGTATCACTGTCAAATCCATAGAACGTTAACTTAGAAAGTAAGAGAGACACGTGCAGACCATCAAACGCCCTGGAAAAGTCCAATAACACTAGAATAGTGGCCTTCCCCTGGTCTTGAGCCGCTAGTATATTATCAGTAACATCCAAAACTGCTGTGGCTGTTCCACGGCCCTTCCTAAAGCCCGACTGTACATCTAGCAATATACCTCGCGTTTCCAAGTAATCTCTAAGTTGTGACGCAACTACCTTCTCTAATATTTTTGACAAACAGGGCAAAATACTTATTGGACGCAAATCCTTGGTGTCAATAACATTATTTATTTTAGGAATGGGCTTAATTATAGCAGTTTTCCAACTGGTAGGGAATTTAGTTGATATAATAGACTTGTTTATAATGGTAGTAACCACATTCAAGGTTTCAGGAAGCAACATGGTTATCATTTTCAGCGACATTCCGTAGCTCCCCACTGCATTTGACTGTAGCTCCATTACAATCTTGAGTACCACTGACGAGTCAACAGGTGTCAGCCCAAATGTTGACTCACCAAACCTGTTGCACTCATAGAATGTAAGTGTAGATATGGGGATGTCTGTATCTCCAGGAACATTTAGAAAATAACTATTAATTGCATTAGGGTCATTCAGATGCACAGGAAGTTCCATAGACCTGTGGGGATTTATATTAGCTTTTATATTCTTCCACAAGGTCTTAGGGTCCTTAATGTTATTGTCTATTTGAAGCCTATAAAAACACTTCTTTTCACTGTTCACGGCCAGATCCACTTGTTTCTTTAGTTCCTTGTAATAGGCGTAATGAGATTCACGTTTAGTATTCCTAGCTCGGTTCAATGCTGCATCCCTTAGGCCAATCATAAACTTAATATTGCTAGTAAGCCAAGGGGTTGGACGATCCTTTATAATTTTGTTTTTTACCGGAGCGTGTAGATCAAATATGTAATTAGTTAACCTCGTGTAGTCCTGCACAATATCGTCAACATCCTCCAGGCCCAACAACCGATTCCATTTTAATGAACTAACGTCCTCTTTAAACCTATCCATATTGATGTCTGATATAGGTCTATATGTAATAAACTTAGGAGGAATTTTTGGTTTACGAAATAAAAGTTCACATTCTATAAAAGCATGTCCGTTCACTTTGCCCACGGAATCCACAGTCGTACCACGTACCCTCGCATTTGTGCAAACGACATCAATTAGCGTCTGGCTGTGATCAGTAAAATGTGTTGCGTCCTTTACATACTGGGTCAACCCCGTGCAGTGCAAAAATGTGTTAAATTGAACAACTTTTGTCTCTGTTTGCTTAAACAGGTCGATATTAAAGTCACCCAGTACCACCATATAGTCATAGTCCGAAAATGAACCTATGGAATCCGTCAATGCATCTAGAAAATGTCGTACATTACCAGTGGGTGGATTGTAGCCCGTTCCCACTATGATTTTATTATGATTCACCTTGACTTTAACCCACATCTGTTCGACTGTCGGGTGCACAGGGTGGACACAAACTTTTATCTGTAGGCCATTTCTGTAGTAAAAACCAACCCCCCCTCCGCGATCCGCTATCCCAACGGGGCGAGGAGTATGTCGCAACCGGTAACCCGGCACGAACGGCGCACGCCCCTCTAGCCCCTGCCTAAGCCACGTCTCATTTACAGCCAATAAGTCCACCTGATGACGGTCTATCGCTGCTAATATATCTGTATGGTTCGTACCCAAAGAACCCGGGTTGAACAGTCCGACTCTGAAAAATTTATTAGCCATTGCAATTTTTATGTTTATACATATACCCATAATTTATGTACACATTATTGCATATTGAAACACACTCATATAAAACAGACCAAAGAATATTATACACACGAATAATTACGCAGATAACAGTTGCCACTGGAAGTTGCAAATAAATATCAACACAGAATAAGGTAATATAGACAAGGAAAGAATAGCTCGGTCGTCGACGATGACTCATCGATACACACATTCCACACCGACACTCCGAGCCTACAGGTACATTCGGCCCAACATAACTCGTTAATAGTTTGTTTACACTATATAATAACAAGCTTAAATGCGTGCAACATAGACGTACATTGTTATATCTGTATAGACTTAGTGTGGCTAACATCATAGATTCGTTTATTACCCGTTGAATGTAGGTTATGACCATTAAACACGTGTCTTTCAAGTGATGTGTAACAGCAAGGGCATACGTTACCTCTCCCTTCGCTCCATGGAATATATATTAAAAAACTAATTATATGGATGCACCTGAGATCCGAAGAGTCAAACAGAGCCCACGCCAAAAACCCGCCCCATTTCTACTTCATTTCGTATAGTGAACGTGGGCTTTCCTTCATCTTGCTTGACAAGAATACGCCCATTCCTGGTCCAGACGAATTTCCACTGCAACCTCTTACGCACCTCGCGTACCCGGAATAGTAGTTGCCGATTAAATTTGGTCAGACGCTCGTTCAAGTAGAATGGGCCGGGAGTCACTCCGAGGCCGAAGTCCGCAGTATTTGCTCCGCGCCGTACACGCATATTCTTTAGCAGGTCGTCTCGTACCGATCTGCGCGCCAGCCGTACCACAAGGGGGCGGGGGCGGGGGCGACCGGACGACACATTCCTGCTGCCACCGCCGCCCAAGATCCTTGGACCTACTCTTTCAGCGCACACGATGTCTCGCTCATCCAAGGTCATCCCCATCTTAGTGGCTATTAATGTGACAATATGCACAGGGTTCTCGCCATTGCTCTCTGGCAGATTTGATATCTCTAAATCATTGGCCAATAATAGCTGATCCCGCTCATTTAACTCTGCCTTAAGCTCCTCCACTACATTTTCCAGGCGCCCCGGTGTATCCGTCCCCTTCTCAATTTTCACTTCAAGGATGCCCACCCTATCCTCCAATGAGTCAATGCGAGAAGAGTTCTCGCTAAGCGTTGCCCGAATCTTCTGCATGTCCTCGCGCAGTAGGCGGAGCAACTTCAACTCCTCCTGCATATGTGCCATTTGTTCTCGTAATAATCGTATCTCTAGTGCTACATCAGCCGGACTCGATACATTGCCAACAGTCGTGACGTCCAAAAATTGTGACGACATCCCTTTGCCGATCATACCCGGTGGTGATCTACGGTATTTTTTACAGGGGTTTCCGGTCGGTTATCTCTCGGTTTATTTTTCTGACATTCCGGGCATGACCAGTTAGGCTGTCTAGCTGCCTTCGCGCCACCCACACATAGAAGATGGTACGAATGTGAGCAAGTGGCACAGACAGCGCCATCTTTGTTCATGTACCGGCCACACGACTTGCAGTTCATTGCATTAACTCGCAATTATAAAATGACCTATTTAATAGTGTAACAGATAGATGTCGCTGCGTACAATAGACCCACTCAGCTGTTTGGCAGCTGACTTCGGGTAGGTATATAATTTTATTATGTATGAAGCACAATAAGAACAATCGAAGTTTGTAATCACCCGCACAATGAATAAGAACTCGTTTTTTTTCCTTTTATTTATATGATGTATCTTATCACTTTGTAATGATTAATTAACGTTTCATCTGATTGTATGCAACTGATTCTCTAGGCACATGAACACTGTAAGTTTATATTGGAATAGATCGTAGGAATTCCAATTATTGTACCAACTGTAATGCACAGATTCAAAGTTTTTGTCTTTGTCAGATGATCACTCAACACTCTGATAACATCAATCCATACGCGTTAACGGTTTCACTATTTATTTGCGCACTTGTATATTTCAATATAGCTTGTTTATAATTTTTTTCGAACTTTTTATTACGGAGCTTATAAAAATGGGACTGTCAGGCTACAGCGCAACAAAGTTTTGTATGCTAAAATCTCTTAAGAATTTAGGTGGGCAGGAATTAGCATTTATTTTACGCGAAACGATAACACTATTTGGAACCCCTTCCTTGGTAATTACGGACAGAGAAACAAACTCTTCCTCAAATAATGTACAATCACTATTTAGAGAACTACAAATTCGGCACCATATGATATCCACCGGTACACCTCGCAGTAACGGCCAAGTTGAACGTTATGTAGCGACAGTTATAAATATGTTGACTACTACAATTAATGATATTGCAGAATGGCCAAACGCTCTTATGAATGTACAGCAATCTCTTAATACTACCGTACAGAAAGCTACAGGATTTTACCCTATTAGGCTATTGATAGGCAGAGAAGGAAACATACCCTCCATACAAGCTCGTTTAGATGACGTGACTGATGGGTCTACTGAGCCTCATATAAATGTAAATACCGACCGTGACTTAGCACGACAAAGACTTAATGAAAGCGCTAGTAAATTTAAAGACCGATTTGACAATACTAGACGAAACAATAAGACTTATTCTACGGGTGATACTGTGTACGTAAGTCAAGACCATAGACGTCATGACAAACTCGCCCCTAAATTTAAAGGGCCGTATGAAATAATAGAAGTGTTAGACAATGACAGATTTAAGTTGCGGGGTCAAAATAATATTAGAGATATTACTGTAGCTAAGGAAAAATTACGAGTCTGGCCAGGTGAATGGCTAGAAGAGAATATTTCTTTTGAAGAAGCTTTGTGATTTTGTTCCGTGATAGATTATTATGATTGTAAGAGGATAGTGAGTGAAAATAAATGTAATAAAAAGATCATGATTTTTTATGTTGTATACAACTATTTATTGTTTATGCATTATGATACAATGAAAAATGTCTTATACAATTTTTATTTTTTTTGGTTATTGCAATGATGTATTAAATTTTTATATTTCAGTTAATTATTGTTCGCATATTAAGATATAATGAAAAATGTGATAAAGATACCTTTTTGAAAGACACACATACTTATGGTTTTACCGATAGTCGGATTTTTAATCTGATATTAACCTGATACACCACAGTGCCACAAATAAAAATGCCGCTGGTCGATCTTTGCCCTGATACTTCACTGAAATTCACACTGCAGCGGGTGATAGGTGCTTGTATGCCAAGGCCAAAGATTAAAAAAAAAAAATAAAAAAATAATAATATATTTATTTATATATAAAATAATGCTGGTTAATGGAACATTAATGCAGCAGGAGCTAAAAAAAAAAATGCATATGCACTGCCAAATTAATATAGAGGGTACTTCGAGAGCGAAGTACTCGTCAGTCTGGCCGTGATAGATTATTTGAAATATTTCGCTAAATATATAATAAATACATGCCAAATAGGTATGTGTGTGTGTTCAATTTATAAGTAAGCAGCTAACACGGCAGTTCTACCGATAGCAAACTGTGTAATGAGTCTGATTAGATTTTAAATAATGTTTATAGGTTACCTACATTTTAGGTTAAATTACAAAATTAAGCCATTTGTTATTGTATTTACATGTTTAAACTACTGATTGTATTAATTATGATTTAGGTTGGATTACAATAATAAAGTCGATTGTTGTTGTAACGAATCGAACTTGATTTAGAATCATTGTTGTTTATACGTTACATTTTAGGTGGAATTACAATAAGATCTAATGTTGTTGTTTTTACAGGTTTAAACATACATATAAAATAAATTATGATTTAATAATAATATTAGCCTAAACTAGCAGCTCAAATATTATATTTGCTAAAACACGTGGTCGCCCCCATTCGTTTATTCACTGGTATAAAAGGAGCCGTGTTAGACGGTTCGACACAATCGAATCGAACGAACGAACGAATCACCTGGCGTAGGGCTGAGTCTCAACAGATCGCAGCACGACGCTGCTCTACCGAGCACAACACTCCGCCAGGAACGGAAGTCGTCTACAGACTATTCCGAGCCCCGACATCGAACTGAGGTAGATTCGGACCTTCGGAGCCGTGATGCACGCGTTAAACGGACAGCATCGATCTCCGCGATCCAAATGGGCTTCGATGTCGCACCTCACGAAGTGAAGCGCGACTAGTAAAGTCACATTGTTTAGAGCCTCCCGACTCTCGGGGCTCCACAGTGAGCATATCCTTGCCGGATTCGGCTAGGCTGGCTTCGGCCTTAGAGGCGTTCAGGCATAATCCCGCGGATGGTAGCTTCGCACCACCGGCCGCTCGGCCGAGTGCATGAACCAAATGTCCGAAACTGCGGTTCCTCTCGTACTGAGCAGTATTACTATCGCAACGACAAGCCATCAGTAGGGTAAAACTAACCTGTCTCACGACGGTCTAAACCCAGCTCACGTTCCCTTTTGATGGGTGAACAATCCAACGCTTGGCGAATTTTGCTTCGCAATGATAGGAAGAGCCGACATCGAAGGATCAAAAAGCAACGTCGCTATGAACGCTTGGCTGCCACAAGCCAGTTATCCCTGTGGTAACTTTTCTGGCACCTCTTGCTAAAAACTCTTTATACTAAAGGATCGATAGGCCGTGCTTTCGCAGTCCCTATGCGTACTGAACATCTGGATCAAGCCAGCTTTTGCCCTTTTGCTCCACGCGAGGTTTCTGTCCTCGCTGAGCTGGCCTTAGGACACCTGCGTTATTCTTTGACAGATGTACCGCCCCAGTCAAACTACCCGCCTGGCAGTGTCCTCGAACCGGATCACGCGGGAGTTGTACGGCGACGAGCGTTGCCGCCACGTCGCCACTCTGCACGCTTGGAACGAAACACCGTGCGCCCGCCGATATTATCGACCGCGCACCGCTTCCGCCCAACCGAGTAAGTAATGAAACAATGAAAGTAGTGGTTTTTCAGCGACGATCGCGCGAACGATCTCCCACTTATGCTACACCTCTCATGTCTCCTTACAATGCCAGACTAGAGTCAAGCTCAACAGGGTCTTCTTTCCCCGCTGATTCTCCCAAGCCCGTTCCCTTGGCTGTGGTTTCGCTAGATAGTAGATAGGGACATTCCCTCCATCCTCCCATGGTCATCCCTGCCTCACGGCGTACTGACCGAATCACGGGAGAGTGCCCGTTGCGGTTTGCTTAATAGCTTCTCCGCGGGCACAGTTCTTGACTCCCTACAAATTCTTGTTCCGTCCCCAGCCGGATTCTCCCCCTACGGGGCTGGCTTTCTACTATGATGAAACCCCCCTAATGGGGTTGACGTGCACAGTTATGTTACTGCGCGTCCTGCTGGCCGGTGTTTCTATGATGATCCATTTTCGAATGCTCGCCTAATAGAGTGCCAAGAGTGTGCGAAAGTCTTAAATGCAAGAAAAGCTTCTCTACAACTTACCAGTTCGTGGTGCCACAGTGGTCCCTCCACGTTCCGCTCGATCGAGTGTATGGTTTCCAGCATCAGTTCCCTGTCGGTGACGTACAACTTACAATCCCAGAGTGCGTGATCGCGGCTTTCTTGGTCGTGCTCACCGCACGGGCATGCTGCCGTGTCGTTCAAGCCTAGCTGATGTAGCCGTTCCTTGAAGCAGCCATGTCCGGTCAGGAGTTGGGAAACGACAAAGTCCGGTTCGATCCACCTGTATTTAAGCCTCACGACAACATCTGGAAAGAAGCTATATAGATTACGCCCTTTGGGGCTTGTTTCCCATCGTTCTTGCCAAAGGGAGACGACCTCACCTCTCACAGTAGCCTTGAGCCGCCTGCGCTCCCTGGGGGCCAGCTGGTTTCCCTCCTCCGCAACTCGTCCCGCACGACAGACCTCCAGATCGGCAGGTAGAACCCCCGCAAGCACTGGGAGTGCTGCGGTACTACACGTTCTGTAGGCCTTCGTGAGAAGTATTAAGGCGCGCCGTTGAGTTCTCAATAAAGTCACAATAATCCCGAGGTTGGACGTGCATCGGTACCATACAGCCGCAGCATAGGTGACAGTAGCAACATAGGTCCCTGCATACAGGACCCGTAGTGCCGGGAATCTAACACCCCACCTAGTCGCGGATATCCGGGATACCTTGCCGAAGCAATTCGCCGCTTTCTCGCCAATAATTCGTGCATGCGGACTGTAGGACCTAGCCCCGTCCAGAGTAACACCGAGCACCTTTGCCTGTGATACATGTGTGATAGAGACGCCGTCCATACGAATGGTTGGCGGTCTTTTGAAGTTACCCTTGTACGTTAATGCCATTGACTTACCGGGTGAGAAACCCAGTCGATTTCGGGCGCCCCACCCGGATATCGCCTTTAGCATGACGTCCGCGTGTCGCTCAATCTCGGCGCGAGACGTCGCCTCTATCACAACGGTCACATCATCGGCATATGCGATCAAATGCACTCCCTCGGGCCTGGGCAGCAAGAGGAGGTCATTGAGGAGGAGGTTCCAAAGTGTCGGGCCGAGAACTGACCCCTGTGGACATCCCATGGTGTTTGACTTCCATGACGACGTGGTGCCTGCAATAAGACCAACGCGACGGTTACTAAAGTAGTTAGTGATCATTCTATACAGGTTCGGTGGTGCACCACACTGTTTGAGCTTCACTAGGATCATAGGCCACCACGCGTTGTCAAATGCTCCAGATATGTCCAGAAAGATCAGCTGTACGTAGGGAGCCTTCGAGTTATTGGTTATGGCGTTTAGATGGTTAAGCGCCGTGACAGTAGACCGTCCGCGAGTAAAACCGTGCTGAGACTCAGATATGTTACTGTACAGGCAGGGAGCGCAGGCCGCTATTACGCGTTCAAGTACCTTGCCTAGGATGGGCAGCAGCGTGATGGGTCTATACGCCTTAGGATCCGAGAGAGGCTTACCGTCTCCCTTCTGCAGGACTGTGAGTCGGCCCACCTTCCAAAGATCGGGGAAGACACCCTCCACAATACACTTGCGGTACATCGTAAGCATTTCGGACGAGGTAGCTTTCCAGGCCCGCTTGACGATGACCGACGTGATCCCGTCCATGCCTGGTGCTGTGTTGGGCAGTGACCTAATAATTCGATCAACTGTTTCCCCTTCCGGGGCTGGCATGTCCTCGCCGGGGGGTGCGATCGCTGCTGCGACACGCACCTGCCGGTGGTAGGGAGTATCGTCATCAGGCATATCATCCGGGTAGAGCGATGATAATAACTGCTCCATGGTGGCCCCCGTTGTCGTTGCGTAGCCTTCCGCTAGACGCGCCCCGTAGAGGATGTTAGGGGGGGGCTTGTCGCGGCCATTGGCCTCTCTGTAAGCCAAACCCCACGGGTCCTCGTTTCCGGAGTCGGCCATTTTGCGGAAGTGCTCGACTTCAGCTGTTTTCATGGCCGCCTTGTACTCGCCCCTCAGCATGCGCAGAGTTGCGTGACGTTGTTCTTGCATAGGGCAATTGTCACGCTTCGATCGCTGCCATGCCCTGCGGGCTCTATTAACCTTACGGCGGTACTCATCCAGCGATGGGGACCACCATTCGTATTTCCCGCAGCTTTTCTTAGTACATTTCCCCAAGTAATCCCTAGCGGTTTGAGTAAGGATGTTGGAGTATCGCACGCTATACTCCGAGGCAGACAGACCGGAGTGAAGCTTGTCCATCCTTGCATGCAGTGCGGAGCAGAAGGAGGGCCAATCCACTCCCTGCACTCCGAACCGATCCAAGGTGGTCTCGGTCATATCTTGGGTTACATTCGCGGCATCTCCAGATAGTCTGAAGGTGATCAGCCGGTGATCCGCCAAACTGCGAACGTCGTGCACAGTCCAGTCACTGACGTTGACCCCTCTGGTAGAAAGGGTGAGATCGATGTTTGATTCACCCATCGGGCCGTTAAAAGTAGGTAGTTGACCTGGAGCATTGTGCAGTAGGAGGTCCTTGGAAAGGATGAACCCCTCCATTTCACTCCTTTTCTGTACCTCTACGGCTGTCCTTCCAGTGTACTGGCGCCTTTCACAGTACCACATAGGTGAATGGGCGTTACTGTCCACGCCGATGAGGATAGGGCCTCTCGGGAGCTGATGTAGTACGTTTTCTAAGTGCTCTATGTGAGTACTGATATTGTGGCCCCACTGGAAGTACGCAGAAATCACGTGAAGGCTCTGCGATCCACTGGTTAGGTGAATCACACAGCAATGCGTGGTACTAAGGTGTTCGAGGAGCGTCGCAGCAGCATTCGGATTCGAGACTACGATTCCGGCTTTAGGGTCGGCGCCACATTGCAAGATACCTGCTCTGTGCTTGTACTGGTCTTGAACCAGTATGAGGTCCAGTTTATGCAGTGGACCTACTCTAGCTAGCAGTTCAGTGGTAGCAGACTCTGAGCCTTGTAGATTCAGCTGACCAACCACTATCTGGGAGCACCTATCCATACTGGATCATATTAGCGGCCAGTGCTTCGGCATGCAGGCGGGCCGGGCAACTTGGCGCGGCGGTGGAATGGCTGGCTGCATCCTTCCGCTTGAAGCGTTTACAGGTTGCGCAGCAGGAGGTAGTTGACTGACACTCCTTATTATTGTGCCCGGTTTCGCCACACTTACCGCACGTCATTTCTTTGGCGCGGCAGTATTTTTCGGGGTGACCATATTGCTGGCACTTAGTGCAGCATGTGGACCTGATATGGTCAGTGACCTCAGCCTCGTCCCAGCCGATATATACGCGTCCGAGCGATATCAGCGCGTCACGAGCAGCCCTAGAGCATTCCAGCACAACCAGATATTTGTTCCCGAGTTCTTTTTTCATTCCGAACTTGCACTCCTCAAGGAACTTCTCTAGGGGCCACCTGGGGTCATCCGTGAGGTTGACGCGGTGCAATTCCTTCAGTAGGACCTCGGGAGCTGGGTCGGCCCTCAGGTAACGCAGGGCTACTCGCGGCAAGCGGGTCCTGGGCTCGACGACCCTTAGGCCAGGGGGAGCGGACTTTTTTAAGAGGGTCGCTGCCTCCTGAGTGGCGGTTCTCACCACCACGCCGGAGTTACCGACCCTGCGAACTTGGGTGACGCGGATACCCGCGTCACCGGGCTTCACGGATTCTTGGAGCACTCGCTTGGTGTCCTCGGAGGTCTTTATGTCCTCCCTGTCCGGATAAAATATGACCGCTGGTCCCTGGTGGGGCACCGGTAATGGCTGAGTGCCGGTGGGCCTTTTTAGGGCGTTGGCATAGCTCGGCACCATGGTTGCGGTCACGTTGCCAGTACATTGGGGGGCACTAGGTGGGCCAGCACGTACTAACTCGGCGGCCGCCAGTTTAGCCTCGCAGGCCTCACGCTCTGCCTCTGCTAACCTCACCGTTAATTGGGCCACCAATGCAATGATGTCCTGGCCGTACCCCGCAATGGTGCTTTTGTCCCCGATGTTCAGCTTATTGGGAGCGTTAACCACGATAGAG